>OZ004708.1:154883220-160071427 GCA_963924515.1 Vespertilio murinus
ACCTGGCAAAAATAATAGTATATGTAATACAGGGTGTGGAGAAATAGCACTATCATTCATTATATTGGGGAACATCAATTTATATAATCTTTATGAAGAACAATTTGGCATACTAATTAAATGACCACCAACAGAGGGTAACTGGGTAAATTTTGGCACATCCGTACAAGAACAAAAGCACACACAATGGAAATCTTGTGGAACTGTCACAAAGACTGGCACAGATCTCCATGTGAGGGCCAGGAAAGACGGCCAACAAACATGAGAAAAAACAAGGGAGCTGTGGAGCACTGGAAAACAAACAAACACTTCATATACTCTAGGTACAATCTACGAATTAATGTGCTCAGAATAGCAAAACTGCTTCAGCAGTAACTGTGAGGTGACTTTCACTGACTACTTTGAATTCCTCGATTGTTTCCATTTTTTATATAACTAACATTTTATTTATTCAGAAAAGGGGAAGAGAGAACCAAAAATAAAATGTACTTTGAGCTTCTGCTAAGGGAAGTGGTAAGTTGCTGAAACTTTTTTTGCAAATTAACCTAGGGTGCTTGTCTAGGCATTAATGTAGGAGGAGAATGGAAGCACACTGGGCTTGAAGCAGTAAGATCTCGTGTCCGTCCTCAGCATACCTGAAAACACACCCATGTGGAAAATGGTGTGCCACAGACGGCCTTATAAAATCGGCCAAGAAAGGATGTGGTCTTTAATCAATGGTTATACATAAAACTAAATAGGTCCCCACATCACAGAGCAAATTAATTCAAGATAAACATCTAAATGTACAAAGCAAAAACATTTGAAAGAAACATTTAAAATGAAAAATTTGAAAGCATAATAGCAAATGGCAACATGAACAGAAATTATTTTCTGTAGTTGTATGCATGGTTGTATCTCAAAAACTCCTGACGTATCTGTCATAATTACCCTGTATCCAACATCTTCCACAATGTCACAGGAACTTGCATTATTATTGGTATGCCACACTGTCTCCTTGATGCTACAGCCATACATAAATACATTCTTCTTTCGGGAGTGGCCATGATAATCACAATAAACCTTGAAAAGATTATATGTTTTAAGAATTAAAAACCTTCAAATTCATATACTGTCAAGTAAATCTAGTTACTATTAAGCCAATAAACTGATCTGTGTTCCTTGATCCTTTTATTGTAGCAGAGCCACCATTTAGCAAGTAGAGTCAATAAAAGTAGAAATGTCCAGTTTTTTTAAAGAAACCTATGATTACTAGAGTGGATAGAAAGTCCTTTGCAAGACCTGCATCAAATCACAAATTCCACTCTTATATATCTCCTATGCACCATTATAAAAAATAATAAATTCAATTATAGGTTAAATCTACATCTGTTGTCATCACTGTCCCAAGGGCTGTTAAAATATTTATCTGATTTAAAAACACATGAAAATGTTCTCATGAAAAACACTATTAAAAACAGTGTGGTTTAAGCTCTGGCCCATGTGAGCCCTGGTTGGTATGACTCAGTTGGTTGGAGCACAGTCCCATACACCAAAGGGTGGCGGGTTCGATTTCTGATCAGGGCACATACCCAGGTCATAGGTTTCTCTCTTTCTCTCTCTCTCTCTCTTTCTCTCTCTCCCTTCCTCCCTCCCCTTGCCTCTCTCTGGAATTGATAATTAAAAAAATAAAAATAAGCGGGTTTTTTTAAGGATATAGTTTCAATTTAATTTTTGAGAACATCATTTTAAAAATGAAGGACAGGCTCACATGCCAATTTTCCCCTCTGCAAAATGTTTCTTTCCTAAAGAAAGATTAGCTCATTTAAACACGAACAGAATGGAAACACTCTAAACAAAAGCTGTTGACAGCAGAAGCGCATTCACACAGCTCTTGGAGCCTCGCACCCCACCTATTCCACCTTTCCACATGAGTAGCCAGGACTGACCAGCTTCAGGGTTGACCAAAGAGCTCAGATATTAGTATGAGAATTTTTAAAATACTGTTACCTCAGTATTGTTCCAACAGTGAAGTTAAATATCTAAAATTACAACCAGAAGTTGCCAATATTAAAAAATTTAATAATTAAAGGGCTCATGAGAATTATAAAAATTAAATCTGATGAAATAAAATATAAATACATTATATTGATGCCATAATTAGTACACAAGTGACTGATAACAGAAAAACATATTTTGAAGAAATTGCTTCTGAAATTAACACTTAGTTTTTATAACCAGAAAATCCTATATAATAAAAGCATAATATGCAAATCTACCAAACGGCAAAACAACCGGTTGCTAGGACATGCACTGACCACCAGGGGGCAGACACTCATTGCAGGAGCTGCCCCCTGGTAGTCTGCACACTCCCTCAGGGAGAGCGTCGTCACTCAGCCAGAAGCCCAGCTCATGGCTGGTGAGTGCGTCGGCGGTGGCAGGAGCCTCTCCCACCACCTCCCTCCGCAGCAGTGCTAAGGAGCAGTGAGCCAAGTGGTAAGGAGCAGCAATCAGGTGGGCGGAGGGGTCCCAGACATCCCCCGATGGGTCCCAAACTGCAAGAGGGCACAGGCTGGGCTATGGGACATCCCCCCAACCCCAGAGTGCACAATTTTATGCACCAGGCCTCTAGTAATATATAAACTACTAAGTCATTAATCAACGAAGTCATGTCTTTGTACAAAGCACACACAAATCCTGGCACTTACCAGTGGGAGGTGCTTCACTGCAGCCAGGTACTGCAGCAGCCCCTTCGCATGGTAAATTGTAGGATGCAAATCGGGATTTGGACTCTGCCACTGTCTGTTCAAATCCTCTCCACTTAAAGAACAGCGGTGACTACACAAAAGCAAACACAATGATAGACAAACACTGATACCAATAAATTCTTATATATTTTTTATTTTATTTGATGTTTCTATTTCACTAAAAATTTCAAATTGGTATAGATGGTGGGCTCAACAGAATGCATATTTTAGTCATTAAATAATAATTTATTAAGCATTTGCTGTGTCCAAGATTCTGTGTAACATGCAATTAAATGTGGTAATAAGCTTTCAGATTCATAGGTCAAAACTTTCAAGTTATAGAAAAATACTAATTCTCAATTCTGGGATTTTATTCCATACTCTATAAAAATTAATGGCCATATTTCCCATTCTGACTACATAATAATCATTTTATACTAACACTTTATATTTTGATTGTATTAGTTATTATTAAAAGTGCTATCTGGGCCCTCCTAAGAAAGGTTAGTTTATGAAAAGCATACATACTTAAATACATTTTCATTGAATCATAGGAATTAAGTACTATAGCCACTGAGCAAAAATTTAAGCAAACAATCAGAAGGTGATAACAGAAATATAAACAGGATTCTAACTGATTAAAATAAAATGTAAAATTTCATTTTAGTTCCATTACCATAACATACCTAAAAATAAATTATCCTCTTTTTTAAATTTTCCTAAAATATGAGAAAGATTCATGCTATATTTATTGAAAAAAACACAGTACTCTCAACTTTGAAGATGCTCATGTCAAATTCCATCTCTCCAATGCACTAAAGAGACCTTGTCTAATTGCCACGATAAATGAATTATACTAACAATGAACAATAAGCTACCTTCACTTAAAAAGAAGTATCCTCTTGCCAAAACCGGTTTGACTCAGTGGACAGAGCGTTGGCCTGCGGACTGAAAGGTCCCAGGTTCGATTCCGGTCAAGGGCATGTATCTTGGTTGCGGGCACATCCCCGGTAGTGGGTGTGCAAGAGGCAGCTGATCGATGTCTCTCTCTCATCTATGTTTCTAACTCTCTATCCCTCTCTCCTTCCTCTCTGTAAAAAATCAATTATATATATATATATATATATATATATATATATATATATATATATATATATTTTAAAAAGTATCCTCTATAGTCTAAAGAATTCCTTCTGTCAGAGATTTTACTTCCTCATATCAGGAAGAAGTTAGCAGATGGACCCAACATGCCATATCAGTGGAAAGAGACCCCAGGAGATTTTAAATCTTACAACTATGATCATACCATTGACAAAATTAAAAAGGAAGTATAAGAGGACATGTTTAAAAAATCATTCTCATATCTTAACACTATAATTTTTCTAAAATAATTCAAGCAAGATAGACATTTTATGAAATCATACTGTCATGAGCACAGAATTTATCAAAATGCCATACTACTAATATACAAAATATATTTTCACTTAAAAATGTATCTTGAATGAATTCCCCACTAAAAATTTGTTCTAGCAAAATCACTAGATTTGCTCTCCAAATTCACCCTGGATAATATTATTTCAACAATTTTAAATAGACTCACCACAATTATCTATAGTATTTCTATAACTATTGCTTAACTTACTTTCCATTGATGACACCATCTGGATTTAGCATAGGGACAATTTTAAAAATATAGCATTCTCGTAAGTTCTGAGCGGTAGGGCTATTACCCATGAGATACTCCAATGTTCCTTTCATTACCCAACTTGCATTAGTTTCTCCAGGATGAACCCGAGCAGATAAGAAAATGTAAGGGCGATTTCCTAAGGTACACATAAAATCTCAAATTAAAATGGACAACGACTAAAAGTTTGTAGGATGTTTGACTTTGGAGCTTTAGAAACATGTCTACTTAATCATGAATTATGATACACATTCATAGAATTCTGCGTGCACCTACTATAAACAAGCACTGTACTAGGCTCTGGAGAGGAAAACAGATAGAAATCCAAGCCAGCCACATCCTAAAGGAGTTCATAATATGAACATAATGCAATAAATACTACATGAGTCACTTATTTACCAACCATTAATCTAACATTAAAAAAAGTATTTATTTAATATAATGTTGGTTTTATAAAGAACAAGTAGCTGGGAAAGTTTTAAATATAAATTTATTTTTCATAAAGTCATTGGGAAAAGAAGGAAAATATAATCTTATCCCTGTTTTACAGTCACTGTGATAAGTACAGAAAAAAAGGTATATCTTCCCAAAAATTTACAAAGAGAAATATTTTCACTGTGCATTTAGATATACCCATCTACAAAATAACACTCAGTTCACCGGATCATATTTTCATGCATAGCAAGATCTTTCTCTTTCCTGAAAACATTTTACTTTCTTATAAAAATTAGAATAGTTTTCTTATTTTTTATTCCCAGCTATACATCTGAGGCAACTTTAAAAAAAATAAATGGCCAAGAAAAACAGGTAGCTATTTGGTGCTGGAATAAAAACACTTGATAACTTTCTGGTAGTTTTATTTAAAAATAAAATTAGCTACAGATTTGATTGATGACATTATTACATAAACTCTTAAAATAATTTGTTACATTATGGTTATGACTTACAAGGATAAGAACTACAGACTATCAACCCCAAAAGGGACCTCAGAGATCACCTCACAAAGCTCTCTCGTTTTCGAGATGAGGAGACTGAGGCCCAGAGGCAGGCCGGGGGCTCGGCAGTAACAGGGCCAGGACCTCTGGTGCCTACTCCTGGTGCCATTGGCCCCGCAGACGCACATCAAGCAAAGGAAAATAAGGACAGACGACTGGCATTTTGAGTGAAGAAGACAGACTTACTAAATTGGCAGATATGTTCATAATAATTAGACTCTGGCATTGCTGTTATAGTCACCAGGGGACAGCTGTTTCCAGACAAGGTTTCACATAACACATCTCTTCGAAAATAGATTTGCTGAGGGTTGTGTGCTGATTCCAATTTTTGAAGATGCATCTTGAGAAAAATGTGAAAATAAAATATGCAATTATTTTAAAACCCCCTATGAAAATTAAAAATAAATGCACTTAGACCTCCACGTAACTAAATGTCAATCAGATTCCTAATCCCTCCTCTGGAACCCTCAGGGGCCAGGTGTTGTTCAAGCATCAGTATTTGGGGAACTCGATGCAGATACAGTGCATATACCATCAAATGTGCAATACCACAAACAGGGTCAGAAGCAGCCTGGATAAGCATGTTATTAAATCTGCAACAAAACATAAGAAGAGTTCAAGTGGAACCAATATTCTAAACTGGCTCACAACAATTTAGGCCAGGCTTCGCTGCCCAAGTGGGCTATGAAAAAGCTTTTGCTTCTCAAAGCCTTCCAAATTTTGAAATGATAAATGACTATAGTAGACCTACAAAATGAAATTATTTTTGTTGTTACTTTGTAACTATAATATTGCTACTGTTAATAAACTGTAATGTAAATATCTGTGTCTTCCGATGGTCTTAAGCTCTACAGCAGTGGTTCTCAATGATTCATAGCAATAGCAAAATTACAGCTATGAAGTAGCAACGAAAATAATTTTATGGTTGGGGTCACCACAACATGAGGAACTGTACTAAAGGGTCGCGGCATTAGAAAGGTTGAGAACCACTGATCTACAGTAAGAAGAGCCTAGCTGAGTCCGTGCAGTGAGGAAAGGTCTCCTAGGAAAATACTGCATTTAAACTGGGAGCCAAAGGATGAGTGAAGAGGACAGAGGAGAGAGGGACAGACAGAGGAAAAGTGTGCATGGAGAACACAAACTCCTGGTAACTGAGAAAACTAAGTGGTGTGTGGATTACCTTTAAAAAATGTAATAGATATGTATTTCATTGTGAATTAGAAAAATAACGTCTACACATTAAACCTGCAATTCCCTGCATATCACCTTAGGATGTGGATACACTTTAAAGAGTGAATTATTTTAAAAACTATTTAATAATAAATATTAAGTAAATAATAGCTCACACAGTCTGTGGGGATTGCAAAAATTGTAGAAGACGGCAAAGAAATGACTTGGTGAGAATTTTAGACTTTGTGCAAATGGCTAGAGAAATCACGAAGGACTCTCAGGCAGGGTGTCACATGACTAGATTTGCCATCAAAGAACTCTCTTTGTTATAGTGTGGAAAAAAGGCAGACAAAGAGGAAACGGGATAAAAGTAAGTTTTAGGACACCAGTAAGAAAAAAGCTGACCGAAGTCCAGTTGAGAAAACATGCAAATGCCTGGAAATAAAGGTCATGGGATTGAAAGAAAGTAGGGGAATTCACCATACACTAAAAAGGTAAACATCAGTAAAGAACTCTAACATGTAACCCTCTAAATAACAATAGCATATATTCTGATGCTATATTATTCAGAGCGATACCTGATAATACCTTTAATGCAATCTTTATTAAAATAAATGGAGCCTCATTTAGTGTCCTCAGCCTTGATGACTCTGCTGCTCACGGACTGTGTTTTTCTCTCATTTCCCCTCTCTAATCATGTGGAAGCTTGTTTCTATCCCTAGTGCTCCAATTCCTTTCTGGGAAAATTGATATCTTCATGATCCCTGGTCAGTAGGATAGCCATTCTGTACTGAGCGTAAATCTACCACAGTAATTACTTGAATTCAATTGTTTTGTTTTACAATGCAAATAATCAAAAATCTCAAAAGAACCCACAAAGCAACTCTTGTACCCCAAATTCTAAGCAACCTAGATCTAGGACTACATATAAAACTATTAGAAGAAATAAATTCCCTATAGAAAACTTTAATTGCATCCATATTTTTCTACTGTTAGACTTTTCTATCAGATCCAATGTTTCTCATTAAACAGGTGGCAATCTCATCCAGTTAAAATCTAAAGATCATGGAATCTTAGAGAACTTTAGATTTCTACCTAAAGATAAAAAGTAAAAACCATGTCATATTTCCTTTCTATTACATAAAAATAAAGACTACATCCCCATTTATACCTTTTAATGTTTTCAACAAATGTATTATTATCTAAAATCTTCAACACTAGATCTTTTTCTTATTTCATTAATAAAATTAAAGCAATTTTTTTCTATTATCTGACACATATACATGTAACACAATAATAGTCATAATACAACTTAATGAGTTCTCACCTGTAAAGTTGAGTACGTATACGGATAGTGATAAGCAAAGTAGCAAACATCATCTTTATGTGGGAAACTGACAGTGAATGTAATTGTATAGTAGGATTTTCCCTTTTGCCCTCCTGTAGCAACTGAACTTCTTGAGAAGTGATTTCTGCAATAGAAAAGCATAAAACATTTATTTCCTCCACACAAAATCCTGATTTTTTCCCCCTTGCTATTATATTAAATAAAACTTCAAAGTGGGGAGAAAAACCATTGTTTGTGGAAAGCACAACTTAAATAAAAATAGACTTGATACTAATAAAACAATTAATTTCTATTATTAGGCAACATCATTACTGTTCACTTCTGGATTTACTAAATAAATAGAGTTAATACCCTACACATCAATAAAGGTTTTAGAACTCATTCTTTGATGGCCATACACATTACTGGTAGACAATGATCATCAATGGCTGCTACAACCATTAAATGAAAGGCTGATAAACGCCTTTGCAGTGGATGGATCAGTGGGTTGGGTGAAAGCAGGTTTACAGTTGTTTGTATATAAAAGGAAGATAATATAATAGTTAAGAAACAATAACACAAGAATAAACTGTGTTTTGCCCATACTCACAACTGTAAATCTACTTTTGCTTCACCCCATACATGAATACACTAATCAACCTTAATATTAAAAAAAGAAATAACCAGAGATTATATGTTTTCCAACTCACTGCACCATCTATAAAGTTTTCTTGCCAAAAATCAAACCTGAAGTTGACCAAGCTTCTAGATCTACCTATTAGTTTATAGGAAATCAGTGAGACTACAAGAATTTGTTAACAGCACAAAGGAACAATCAGCAAAATCCAAAATGTGGGAAATCCTACATGGCAAATTATCTAGTTTCAATAAGCAAAGGAGAAATAAAAAGAGACAAAGGGAAGACTATAAATTAAGAGACTTAAGAAACATAGCAACATAAATCAAATGCAATGTGTAGTCCATGGCAGGTCTGACTGAAACCAGTAACATTTGTTTTGAGACAAGTGGGGAAGTTTGAACACTGACTGGATATTTTATCATAGTAAGGATTTTTCTCGGATGTGATAATGACATTGTGGTTATTAGACTCTCTTAAATATATATGTAGATAAAATACAAAGATCTTTGAAGTATTTGAAGTGAATAAAATATGGTATCTGGAAATGTTTTCAAAAATTCAGTGTGTTTGGGGGCGGTTTGAAAGTATAACTAAAAACTAACCTGTGTTGATACTTGTTAAAACTGGGTGATGAATACATGAGGTCTCATTATCCTATTATTTGTTTTTATAAATGTAAATTTATTTTTCAGACTTTAAATATCAGTGACATATGATGAGTTAAAAATTCTTTGTCCATTAAATTAATTTCTAAATTTCCAAATCACCTTGTGTTATTTAAGCCTCAAACTGAAGAAAAGCTGTGGCCTATAGACACATACATAGACTTTCAAGGAATTTTCAAATTGGTATAGTCTTCATTAACTTAGCATTAAACCTTTAATAGATTTATATTCTCTTTCTCTCTTTCAACCCTTCGCCCCTCAGGTGAGGATTAACAAAACATTTAAAAAAACAAAACAAAACACAGAGTATACACTTTGATTCTCCAATATAATAGTCGTCCCTTAGTATCCATAGGGAGCTGGTTCCAGGATCCCAGATAACCAAAATCAGCAGATGCTCAAGTCCCCTATGTAACATGGCATAGATGAATAAATATAGTTGGCCCTCCAACTCTGCGGACTTCCAACCACAAAGCAAAAACAGTACATGTATTTATTGGAAAAAAATTAACATATAAGTGGATCCATGCAGCTCAAATCTGTATTATTCAAGGACCAACTATATTTTCACTAAATGTACCCCTAAACTGATCTCAAATTTTGAAGGATTCTGTTAGAAGTAACACTGAAGCATATCACCACAATTCAAAGAATGCAATAACAACTCTACTTTTTAATCCTTAAATTGAAATAGAGTGAAGTTAATATCCCCTTCAGTAAATTGATGTTCTAGTAGTCTTAGAATACTTACTTATAGTAACAAATGTCCGTCCCCACACGAGTCCACGATGGTCGGGCATTTAACGCTTCCTGAACTGAATACATGAGTGGTTGCATACCTTTGACAGAGAGACAGAAAAAGAAAATAATTTCCAAACTTTTGAGATAAAAATTAATCTTGCCTTTGTAGAAAGCACCAAATATTCAGGAAGTTAAAAGGCAACACATTGTCATTATCTTAGTATATATTTTTAAAAATCTGAGAAATTTCTTTAAAATCTATGTCAATCAATATGCTTTAATTTTCAGTTTAACTAAAATATATTACATCTTTAATCAGTGAAAAGTCATTAAATTTTTTCTAACTTTTCAATGTTAGATTAAAAAGGAATATATAGCCGAAACCAGTTTGGCTCAGTGGATAGAGCGTCGGCCTGCGGACTGAAAGGTCCCAGGATCGATTCTGGTCAAGGGCATGTACCTTGGTGGCGGGCACATCCCCAGTAGGGGTGGTGCAAGAGGCAGCTGATTGATGATTCTCTCTCATCGATGTTTCTAACTCTCTATCCCTCTCTCTTCCTCTCTGTAAAAAATCAATAAAATATATTTTTAAAAATAAATAAAAAGGTATATATATATATATATATATATATATATATATATATACACATACACACACACACACACACACACACACACACCTTACAATAAGTGAAAGAGTAAAAAAGGAAATAGCTCTATGGCTCTCCAAGAATTATCTACACTGAAGAAAAAGAAAGAATGCCAGCATAACAGCATGGTTATTTTCTTCCTCAACCTTCTTCCCCTACAGATGTGATTATAGGAGGGAGGAGGAGAAAGAAGGACTGTTAACAAAAATAGGATTAAGTATATAGTATATTTTCTTGGGTAGTTTTAGAAATATACTTTCCGCGTGAAATTTAAAATGCCCTTATCCTATTTCATAAAAGAATCTACTGGGTTTATAACTGGAGTAAATTAATTTCATGTTAATTTCACAAATGATCATTTTTGAGATGTGAGTTGGCTTTCCTTAAATCCTAACTTAAAGATATGATCATTTTCTTAATTTTCTTGCTACAGAACCATTTTGTTAAACTTATCTGGGTATCTTTTTAGTCTTTAGTTGTCCCTTGGGTTTTCTAAGTATGTAAACCATACCATTTGTAATTTAAAATATTTCATCTTTTTGTATTTATATCGTTTACTCTTTCTACTTTTATTTTTCTATTTAGAGAAATGAAACCTCCAAAATGATTCTGAATATACTGATAAGCAGAAATATCTTGTTCATAATTTTAATCCAGCTGATTAGCTGGATTCAATAGAATATTTGTTTTATGTTTTGTTTTTTTTACAAATCAACTCTATCACATTTAAATAATAAAAGTGCTAACACTGAATAATTCTGATGCAACAGACCTTGCTCTAAGCATTTTTACATAACTTAAGTCACTAAGTCCTCAAAACAACACTCTGTGATAGGTTAGTATGATCATTTCCACAGATGACGTCGTTTCTTCCATAATTCTTATTACACGTTTTAATTATTTTATCAAATGCCTTTTTAGCACCCACTAACAAAATCACATGGCTTTTCTCCTTTAATTTGTTGATGCAATAAAATTAGGTTTCCTAATGTGAACTCTTTGTATTCTAAGATACTATTCTTTTACAGCATATGATTAGATTAGCTGAAATCTCATTTAGGACTTTTGTATCTAAAAATTGGTTTTTTTTTATTTTAATTAGCTTTACCAAGCACTGATATAAGATTATACTATCTTTGGAAAAATATATTAATGGTAATTTATTGGAATAAAATTAAAATCTATTTTTTAAAAGGTAAGTATAACTCAGCTGCAACAGCATCTCAATATAGCACTTAATACATTTCTTATTTCCCCGAGAACAGTTATAGACTGTTCAGAATCATTACTTTTTATTAATCAATTCCAGTGCTTCTATATTTTTATTTCTATTTTAGAAAATAGTATTTATAAAATAGTATTTCTAATTTTAAAAACTTTATTCTTTTGGTTTATCTTCTTGTTTTTCTAATATCTTAGCTGTTCAGTGCACAAATTCATGCACAGGCGGGGTCCCTCAGCCTGGCCAGCAATCAGGGCCAATGGGGGCTGTCTCGCTCAGTCCCAATAGGGCAATTGGGGGTGTCTAACTGGGGGGAGGGACCGTGGGAGGTTGGCTGGCCGCAGAAGGTTGGCTGTGGGAGTACACTGACCACCCTGGGGGCAGCTCCTGCGCTGAGCATCTTCCCCCAGGTGGTCAGTGCGCATCATAGCTACCGGCCGGTCACAGGTCAAAATGGTCACTTAGGCTTTTATATAGACTAGAGACCCTATGCACAAAATTCATGCAAGGGGCTCGGCCCTCACAGCCCCTCACAGCCCCTCACAGCCCTTCGCAGCCCCGGCTGGCCCTCGCAGCCCCGGCTGGCCCTCGCAGCCCCTGCTGGCCCTCGCAGCCCCGGCTGGCCCTCACAGCCCCGGCTGGCCCTCACAGACCCGGCTGGCCCTGGCAGACCCGGCTGGCCCTCTCAGACCCGGCCGGCCCTCGCAGCCCCGGCTGGCCCTCACAGCCCCGGCTGGCCCTCTCAGACCTGGCTGGCCCTCGCAGCCCCGGCTGGCCCTCACAAACTCGGCTGGCCCTCACAGCCCCTCACAAACTCGGCTGGCCCTCGCAGACCCGGCTGGCCCTCGCAGACCAGGCTTCACCCAGAAAATCGTCTGAAAGGTTGTCCAGTTGTCCAGGAGGTCGTTCTGTTGTTCAGCCTAATTAGCATATTAGCTCTTTATTATATAAGATAATGCCAGTTATTAAAGGCTTGCAATTTTCCTCCAAATTCCATAATTATGTCCCATAAGTCTAGAATGTGTAGTACTTTCTAGATCCAATTGAACCTTCTGCCACAGTGGAAATGTCCGTCCTCTATCTGCACGGTCCAATTTGGCAGCCAAGCACAAGGCATGGTTATCATGCACAAAAAGTGAATTGAGAGATACTAAAGAACTGGATTTTTAATTTCTAATTAATTTAAATATTTAGTCACATAAGGTAAGTCACTACTATATTGACCAGTACAATTCTAGATAATTTCTAGTATCAGTTTTAAATTTTCTCTCTGGGTTTTTGTTTTTAGAAGAGTATTACATATTTTCAAGTACCCATTTTTGCTTGACTTTTTGTTGATTACTACTATGTTTAATCATAGGCAAATCATAATCATTAATCATAATCTCTGGTGACCAGAGTTAATGTTGCTATATGACTCACTTGAAAGTTGCCAGGAGAATAGATCTGAGAAGTTCTCATCACAAGAAAAAAATTAAAACTGTGTCATAATGTGTATTAGCTAGATTTATTGTGATCATTTTGCAAGTACATAAATATCTAATTGTCATGTTGTACATCTAAAACTAATGTGTCAATACATTATAAATTATATGTCATTTTATCTAAATTTATAAAAGAATTATGGTTATTAAAGTATCTTCAAGGATTTTAACTTGTTAATACACATCTATTCAGTGCTTTTGGCCCTGAATTTTTGTCTAACATTAACATTACCACTTTTGCTTTCTTTTATTTGCATTTGCCTACTTTATCTCTGCCCAATCATTTTCAACTTTTCTGTCATTTAAATAACACACAAAGATTTATTTACTCTCTTCCCACTACCCCTCCCCTCATTGTGTAATTCTCAAAACATGACTTTTGAGGACATCTTAGCTCATTCATAGTTAGTAATGAGAGATAAACATTTCATTTCGTTCCTTCCATCTTATTTTCTTTCTAATGTTGATTAAATATTTCTTCTCCTTCTTTACTTTTTTATTTTACAGGTTTGGTTTCATTTCTCCACATTTCCTTTTGATTTGAAAAGTTTTCTATTGTGCTTTCCATCATAATACTTATGATTACTATTTCTCTGATACTATATAAAAATAATAACTAAGCAATCCCACCAAAAAAAATTGACTTTCATTTCTTCCATGTCACTCCCTTAGAATGTTTTTAATTAACACATTTTATAAATTCCTAGTCTTCTATCTTGAGACCATTTTCCTCGTTTATTCTTCTCAGAGATAGTTCAGAGGTAGCATATTTTCTGATTTCTACATACACAAAGATGTAGTTTGTTGAAGGTGACAAAAAATAACAGATTTTGCAAAAGACATCTATTTGGCTGTCTTCTCGCTCCCAGCACCACAAGTGAGAAGTCCAATACTAATTTTTTCACATACAGAACAACAAAGCATTATGAGTACATGATCTGCAATCAGACTACCTGGGTCTGAACTCCAACTTCATCACATCAGGTGCATGATCCTGGGCAGATTACTAAACCACTTACACCCGTTTCCCCTCTATAAAATGAGTGTAATGACTGCGATAGAATACTTGTTATGTGGATTAAGAGCATCACATCTGTTAGCATTTGAAGAAGGTCTTGTACATGATGAATATTCAATAAATATTAGCTGCTATTATTATTGTTATTTAATTAACCAGTTGTTTTAAAGTTGATGTTAGTGAAGATTTTTTTTTATACTTGAAACTCATGTATTTCATAAAAGGTACATAAAAGATCCCTGTCTTTCTTATTTCTACCTAGGATTCAATGAGCCATTTCAAATGGAAACTGTAACTTCCTTCAGAGACACAAAATTCATAATGGTTATCCATAGCAAGGTGGGACAAGATTCAGGCTGAGGTCACAGGGCACATTAGATTTATATGAAATATTCTAGTTTATAAAAGACAATGTATTCTTACATTAGTTTTAAAATAATAAGAAGGGAGCTATATTTGGAAATTCTGACTATAATAAAAGCCATATGAACAAAACAGGGTGCCCAATAAGAATCAATCAAATGAGATAACTCAGGCTGAATACCACAATCTACTCAACATGATATAGAAAAGCTATCTTTGAATAATTAATATAGTCATTAGCCAAAGAATAAAACCTTGATGTGCATAAAACAAATAACACTAAGAACTTCCCATCTTGTCATATGAATATAGACGATCAAAATATTAAATTGCCACAGTGAAGCCAATACCCAATGGCATTAACCTCTAATACTACCCAAGTAAAGGCCAAAGTTGTATTGAGTACATTCTCAATAACAGGTGCATATACAAAGAAAGACAAGGTGTTTTAAGCACTAATCATCAGATGTACCATGAAATCACTGACTCACAAAATTTTCAGGTTGAAGATAATACCCTCAATTAACAGATCAGAGGAACAAGAAAACTTTAAAATGGAGCCTTAATAAACTTAGGGGCACCTATCACAAGTGGCATATGTTTTCTGGGCTCAGTGGCTCTAAGGAGAAAAAAACATATGGCTAGTGCAACAGAGACTTATACTAAAAAAGAGGAAGGCCATATTCTTGGTCTAGAGGCTAACAGCAGTCACTTGAATCCGATGGGGATATGTCAAAAGGACACATAAGCCAGCATAAAAGACATCCCAATGGCCAAATCTTGGGCAATTGGGTGTCAAATAAATAATGACAGAAAGAAATTATAAGCCACTGAGTAAAAGAGGAAACCAGTTCATCTATCCATTGCCTCATTCGTTTAACAAATATTTACTCAATATGAATTAAATGCCATCGTATAAATACAGTGGTCAGCAACAGAGACACTTTCCCTGACCTTATGAGATTTACAAGCAAGTGGTAAGGGTAGGCAGAGAAGGTATTAATCATTCACACACAGTAACAACATAAAGATGTAAAGAACACCCTGGAAGGAAAAGGTTACAAAGAACATTTATCAAGGGGACTAATCCAGTCTGGAGAGTCAGGGAAGACTCTCTTAGTCAAGAGATCACTCAGCGCAACTTCACAGTACGAAATTAACTAATGCGGGCAATTTAGAATCCTACATACTAGACTCCAAAATTCTATTTTGTTGCCTGATTCTACAATGTTCAATTTATATATGAAGGTTGTTAAACATCCTATTTATATGGGAGACAGTGGAGGGTGAGGGGAATAGGAGAGGAAAACAGAATGCAAGAGTGCCGGAGAGGAAGCTGTGATGAAAGCAAAGTTTTACTAAAATGCAAGACTGCCATCTAGTGGTAACTTGAGCAAACCCCTTTCAAGTACTGAGGGTGAGGGTAAGAAGTCATGGATTACAACAGATACCATATAGCACTATTATACAGTGTCTTAAATTCTCAAATGTAAGTTCACAAATAGGATAATTCATTTTTAAAAAATAAAATAAAGAAATAAAGAAAATAAATTAAGTATTTAGTACAATTCCCCAGAAAAGGACAACTTGGGAAACAAAAGCAGCAGTAATCCATTCAGCTTGTTTTGGGGGGAACTGCCAAAGAACAAGACCTCTTTAAGGCACCTTTGCTAAAATCCAACATTAAGTACTCCACCAATCAGTATGTCCCAATCAAGGAAAGAAAAAAATGTTCAAACAATAAGCTACTTTTCTAACTACTATTATTTCCTGATATCAATCACGTATGGCAATTAAATAAATCCTTCCAGCTGAAGTTCTACTGCAAATATTTTTAGTCATCAGAATCCTCTCTTAAAAGTGACTTCAAAACTAATCTGATGATAATAACATTATCTACACAGCCAGTTATAAATTCTTAAAGTATTGAATTATAATTTACTAAAATATTGGTCCCTTCCTTCTTCTAACTCAATTCATGTTATGATAAACCAAAATCTGATCTATTTTGTATTAACTTAAGTCTTATGATAGAATTTCATTTAAAAAATTACATCTACCTAACAACTTGCTTCTATAAATGTTTACAAATATGTGGAAAGAAAAAGGACAGACAGACAACTTCTTGTTAGAATCTGGGAGGAATCCAAACTAAATTTAAGGCAGACAGAGCAAGACTGAGAAAAATCCAACTATCTTCATGACCTGTTTTTTATAGACATATTTTAGATTTCCACAATTCAAAGAAGTGTTGCACTATACTTTGAAGTCCCTTAAAAATAACAGATAAAGATATAATAAAGAAGTAAAAGAAATAAAACGCATAAAAACATCAATTATAAAGAAAAATTTTAACAAGCTAAAAATCACATATTAACAAACTCTATCTACAAGAAATAAGATGCAAAGATATCAATCAAATTCAAAACAAAAAATATTAAAATAGAATTCAAGGCAAAAGATACTGCATAGAATAAATAAGGCTACTTTATACTGTTAAAAGGTAATATGAAAATGTGAAAAACTTCTGTGTACCAAATAATTCTGCCAGGGTTTGGGTTTGGGACATACAGGAGGCAACTGATAGATATTTCTCTTTCATATCAATGTTTCTCTCTCTTTCTTTTCCTCTCTAAAAAAAATCAATAAAATAAAATATACTTATATATTATTACAAATAAGCTTTACTACTGTAATTCTAACTCTATAAACGAGTAAAATTGAAATTTAAAATTATGTGAATGTGAGTCAATGTAGGGATAGATACAAAATGATAAACAGTACATTTTCTTTTCTCATTCCTTCCTAAAAGAGTCTTTTAAACAATTTTTAATTTACCAACTTACTATATTAAAGAACCACTATTTAATAATCAGGAAAAAAACACATTTACAGTTGGCAGATAGATTTTAAAAATTCCACTCCTGTGAGTTGATAACTAAAAATTATATACACAAAGATTTAGTATAATGTTTATCTCAGCATTATTTAAAATGGAATATACTATAATTAGAAACAACATAAATGTCCAATAAAGATATGTTTATATAAATAAGTTACAATATCTCCATAGGATGCCCATTAAATTCTATTTCAGACACATTCAATGACCAGAAAAAAATGTTGACAATGTTTGTTTAAAATACAGATTATGAAACTTGCATAGGTTATCAGCCTCATTTTTTAAATAAATATATAACTGTATACATAGAAATCACATATTGCATTATTAAAATGCCTAGTAGGAAACAACTTATGTAAAAATGATTATCTCTGGATGATGCATTGTTGATAGTTTTTATTTTCTTAACACCAATTTGTTTTCTAAATTCTCCACAAAATGAGTTTGAAAAGTGTGATATACATATGAGACTATCCAGTCCTGGCCGGGTAGGAGGCTCAATTGGCTGAGTGTCATTCTGTACACCAAAAAGTTGCAAGTTCAAATTCAAGTTAGGTCACGTACCTAGGTTGCAGTTTGATCCCTGTTCAGGCCATGTAAGGGAGGCAACAGATGGATATTTCTCTTCTCTAATATCAATGTGATGTTTCTGTTTCTTTTCTCTCTCTCTCTCTCTCTCTCTCTCTCTCTCTCTCTCTCCTTCGTTGGCTCTCGCTCTCTCTCTCCTTTACACTCTTCCTCTCTCTCTTCCTCTCCCTAAAATCAATGAAAACATATCCTCAGGTGAGGATTTAAAAAATAATAATATCTAATGGGCAAGAGGTAAGGAAGAAGGAAAATTTAAAAATAAAGCACTTATCTATCTCACTTATTTATTGTAGTTGCAGAATTATATTCATTTTAAATTTAAAATGACACTAGAGGAAGTGATTATTTTATAGATGTATGGAATTTTTAAAAACAAAAAAAGCATTCCAAATGTATGTTTTTAATTTTAAATTTTTAAATGTTGAATAAAGTTTAAAGTAAGTAAGAGTATATACACTTTTATAAAGTGTATATAGTTCTTAAAAATCCATCTACCTTAGTTAGCACTACAGTTTAAAAATTATACTCATTATCATTTCAGCAATATATGCCTTTATGTTTTACTCTTAAAGAGCATTCAAAATACAAATACAATTACATTTATTTATCTTTTTCGCCACTACAATATTATGTTAATATTATACTTACCAGTTAAATAGGAAAAATACAAGATTATTTGTTTTGGTATGTTTAATGAGTCCATTAAGGTCATTTTTAAAGTTATACAAACATTTAAAGTCAACAAACAAATGTTTCTACGAATTAGAACATTTAATGATTAGTATTTATACCTAAAAATCAAAAATTAAAAATGTGAAATAAATTACCAAGAATGTTCATACTATTCATGCAAATCAATATAATCACTGGAATAATCCTTAAAATTAGATTATTTCAAAATTTTAAATATAACTAAACCAGTTATTATGCTACCTAATCTTCTTATACTTAGTACATTAAATTAGTGAATCTGACTAAAGCTTTCATCCCAGACATGTAAAGTGATTAGAGTAGTAATTTCCTGTTTTCCACATAAATAATGACAATTGGGAACAACCTCTTCAACTCTTGAAAGGTTCAATTTTCAGAAACGCCCCCTTAAAGAGCATCTTCATATTCATGCTCTTAACCAAACATTTGCAACAGATAACACGGCCTCTCATTCCTTAGCTGTTAAAAGCTTTTCATCCTTACAACAAATGACTTGAGACTTCTGAAATTTTGCAACTTGTCAGACAAGATATATCTGCAAAGAATTATTTTCTTTTACCCCAAAATTATCAGATTAAATACTTGAAAATGGATGTTTCCATTTTAAATGATCTTAAGTTTTTACAATTATATTATCTTCCACTGATATATTTGACTATAAAGACTGATGCTTGACAAAGAACTCTTAGTTTTGTTTGTTGGGTTTGTTTGTTGTTGTTTTTTTATATCTTTATTGATTTCAGAGAGGGAATGAGAGGGAGAGATAGAAACATCAATGATAAGAGATAATCACTGATCAGCTGCCTTCTGCACTCCCCCTGCTGGGGATCAAGCCTGCAACTGGGCATATATGCCCTTGACTGGAATTGAACCTAAGATCCTTCAGTTGGCAGGTCAATAGTCTATATACACTGAGCCAAACCGGCTAAGGCTATATTTTTTAAAGTACTAAATACAAAGCCTTAACTGAGGCTATGAATTTAATATTTTTTCTGGCACAACACCAGTTTTTGGGGTTTTGTTTTTTTTAATTGCCTCATGAGGAAACAGTAGAGAAAGCCAATGAAACAAAAAGCTGATTCTTTGAAAACGTCAATAAAATTGGCAAGCCTCAAGCAGGACTGCCAAAGAAAAACAAGAGAAGACACAAATTGCTATTATCAGGAATGAAACAGGGTAATCACTGGAGACCCTGCCAATATCAAAAGGACAGCAAGGGAGCACTCGGATCAACTAATACACATTTGACAATTTAGAAGAAATGGATCAATTCCTAAAAACACAAACTACCACAACTCACTCAAAACAAAACAGATAATTTATATGAAAGAAACTGAATTTCTAAGTTAAAAGACCACCATATAAGAAATCTTCTGGCCCAAGTAATTTCATTGGAGAATTCCACCAAATGTTTAAGAATCAATACTAAGTCTGCACAAGCTCTTCCAGAAAATAGGAGGAAGGAATATTTCCCAACTCTTTTGATAAGCTCAGTATCATCAAGACATACCAAAGCCAGATAGAGGACAAAACAAAAAGAAAATTATTGCTCAATATCCCTCCTAAAGAGAAATATAAAATTCTTTAACAAAATATTAGCAATTATACACAGTGGCCAAGAGGGGTGTGTTACATGGATTACAAAAAAGCTGATTCAATATTCTAAAATCAATCTTACATGTCATATTAATAGGCTAAAGAAGAAAAATCACATGATCAAATCAACGAAGAAAAGGCATATGATAAAATTCAATACCCATTTACAATAAAAAGTCTCAGAAAACTAATGGAAACTTCCTCAAGTAGATTTTAAAAATGTACAGAAACCTCCAACTAACATCCTACTGAATGGTGAAATCTGAAGGAGTAGCACAGGCTATATGGTGAAGGAAGTACTCTGTATCTTGGTTGTGGTGACAGTTACAGTAATCTACACATGTGATAAAACAGCACAGAATTATGCACCCACATTTTACCAGTGTCAAATCCTGGCTTAGATACCGGACTACAGTTATGTATGGTGTAATCGCTGGATGAATCTTAGTGAACTCAAAACCTTTCCACAGCTTCTGTAATTTTTAACTTTCTATGAATCTATTCAAAATAAAAAGTTTAAAAAGATTGCTTTCTGTAATTCTCTTCTAGATGAACTGACATGAGTAACTTAAGCAGCACACATGATACATTTATAGTGGCATTCAATTTGGATGAAATCAATCATACTTATTACATTTTAAAGGGCTTGCTTCCACACAAGGATAACTCGCGTTACTAACAATGCAAAGCTTAGTCTATTCAAATTTTGCATAACATCTGAATTTTGAGAACCAGAGAAAACAAAAGAACACAAACATTTTTTTTTTAAGTTAGCAATTTTTAAATTATATATCTCTTGGATATGATGCTTATGTGCCCTCTAAGTTGGGGGAAAAAACGGTCTTACCATAATTAAACTGACTGTTGGACTTTTCACAGTTAATGATGTTAAACCTGTATGCAACACCTGGACGCATTCCACTGACTTCAAAGTAAAACCACTGATGATAATGGTTACTATTTATATCCGAGTTCAGAATAAGATCATATTCCGTTCTGAAAATAGAAAATGAAGAAATCTGACGAAAATGAGGAAAGTATCTGTGCGCATACAAAATGAGAAAATTTTAAAGGACTTACTTTCTAATTTGAATTACTTTGCGCAGATTCCCACATTCAAATTTGGAGTTAAACTTCAAAATATCTCCTTCTTCTGGAACAATGGAACTAAATAAAAATTTTAAAGTAAGTATAATAAAATACATTGCCTTTAAGCAGGTAAGCAATAATAAACATAAAAATACACTACAGATTAAAAATACACCCTTACCATCTCACCTTCCTTTTTGAAACCAAAAAACATAACCAACACGAGAAAAATACAGACTCTGGCTAATACTTATAGACAAAAACATAATTACAAGTAGAGATTTGTTCCTACTTTGATAGCAAATGTTAATAAAAATAAGAATTTTTGCCTCAGTGAATAAGTGTCATTTCTAAATATGTACTAGTAATAATATAAAAAAAAAGTCAGACTTACTTTTTAAAATGCACATGACCTGTTCTGAGTACTAATAATTCTAACTAAGCAGTTCTGAGGTAAAATATTATTTTAAATTTAGATGGCTACATTATCTATTATCTTCTAATACTTAGAAAGGTGAAGGTATTATCCTCATTTTACATACTGATGACTTCAGTAAATACTTACTGAGTGCCTACTGGGTGCCAGCACTCTTTTCTATCTGTTATTTGTCTGTTTCCCTAAATGAATACAAATTCTTGCTCTTCTGGAGCCTACATTTAATAGGGGAAAACTCCAAAAAGCTCAAAGATTTTGTTCAAAATCATTTCAGTTAAAAACATGCCACACTCGGGATTCTTGAGTTTCTGTTCTTACCACATCTGCCTCATCTGTCTGAGACAGAATTATAAATGTTGAAATAATTAAGAGAAATAAATAAGGAGATTTGTTTTTCATTTTTAAGAATATTATTTCAACTCCTTTAATGAAAGTCTTTAAAAAGTGCTTTATTGCCGAAACCGGTTTGGCCCAGTGGTGGAGCGTCGGTCTGCGGACTGAAGGGTCCCGGGTTCGATTCCGGTCAGGGGCCTGTACCTTGGTTGCGGGCACATCCCCGGTGGGGGGTGTGCGGGAGGCAGCTGGTCGATGTTTCTCTCTCATCGACGTTTCTAGCTCTCTGTCTCTCTCCCTTCCTCTCTGTGAAATATCAATAAAATATATTTTTTAAATTAAAAAATAAAAAGTGCTTTATTTTCTCCAAATAAGACCAATAAAATGTGAAGTTTTCCAAAAATATTAGAAAATTAAGAGGGAGAGAAAAATCCACTGAGGGCTAATTAAATTTCTCATTTGATGATGCAAATGACTAAATAATTTTCACATTCATAATTTGTAATTTTCATTTATTTACTTTTACATAAACCCTAAAATGTGATGATATTAGTGATAATCCTAAAGTAAAGGACACTACCACATCAAGCATCACAAACAGTCAGGCAAGTAATTTCAAGGACTGAAGCAGATTATACACAGTAAGAGACAAAGGAGCATAGCAGGGACTGTGGAGAATTAGCAAGCTTGTATTCCTCCTGAAGGGGGTGGTAACTTATTGTTCTAAGGATATGAAAGCTAAATATTACAGGACAAACTTCAAGAATTTCAGATGACATCTCCACTCTCTTAAGTGAAAGTAATTTTAATTTTTTTAAATTAAATTTTTAAGCATCAATTTGTGACCTTTACCTTATTAAATCCATTAAAAGTCTATCTAAGAACAAGCAAAAGCTTGTGATATATTCAATTCAAGTAAATAAACATGATTTTATTACTACATTATCTTTATATCCCAGCTAAAAACTCTAAGTGTAGTGACAGTAAACTAGGTGGAAGTTAAAAGATAACCCTTATCTTTTAAAAATAACACTGAAATTTTACAGTAAAAATAAAACTAATACAAGAAAAACAAAAAAAAAATCAAACTTACTTTGGGTTATCTAAGTCATACACCACTCGATCTATGATATCACTCTGATGTATCAGCCTCTCGATATCTTGGGCAATTTTTGTCCTGAAATCATAAAAGAGACGTTTGACCAAAATTCACTGATATATGCCAAGGCACAACTTTCTCCAAATTAAGTTTTGGATAATAATAAAGTATAAAATGATAAAAATTTCTTAAAGATGACCATTCTTTTATACATATTTTGTGTACCAAAAAAACATCACTATATAAACAAGACAAATTTCAGTATTTTTAAAGTCTGAGTTCTAGAAAATAACATGTAGAATACAGTTACAAGCTCTCTTTTTTTAATCTTGAAGATCTGTTATGCCTTGTTACATAGAAATTGTGTGGACCCACTCTCTAGCCCTAAGGAAAATAATTTTGTATACATAATAGCAATATTATTAGAAGCAGTAAAGATCTGAAAAGCCAGAGATTACATAAGAGATTTTAAAACCCACCCTCACCAGTCTAGAGCTAAAAAGCAGTTGGGAATCGACCTGCACATTCTGCAGAGTCCATTCTCTCTTCTATTGCTGGAGAGGAAATGTGCGGGGGAGGGAAACACTTGTGTTGGGAAGCGCAAGGCGGACCCCCTGCAGCTCCAGGATTTTTCTAGGCCTGACCTTCCCCTGACTCAGTCCAACAACATAGACACCAACTCACTGGAAAATTCCTAAAATCCCTGCCACTGTCCTAGAAGATCCGGCCACCCAGAGACCCCACAATCTTCCCATCAATCTTCAAGCCAAGGAACACAACAGTCACCAAAAGTGGTACCAAACTGTAGCTGAAACAGAATAGATCTGGATCAGCAGGCCGGGTGGCCGGAACTGCAGGTAGATTGGTCACAAAAGCCATAGTGGGAAGGTGCCTGCTGGTGTTTGCTAATACACAGCTACTCCTCAGAGTAGAGAGTACTTAGTCTGAGAGGGATGTTTTAAGATCCCAGGGATGCTTGAAACTGCAGATAGTACCTAACCCTATATATGTTTTCTCCTCTACATACACACCTAGGATAAAGTTTAGTTCATAAATTAGGCAGTGGAAGAGACTGACAACAATAACTCATAACAGCTGCACCTGTGCTTTCTGAGGGCCATGCCAGCACTGCAAGAAGCCAGCTGCCTCTGGATGGTGCAGTCTGTGATACAACCAGGAGGTGCCAAGAAATGGGCCCACTCCCACACACCCTTCCCAGCGGAGTAAGTCCCCTTCCTGGTGTTCTGTGCTTCCATGATGTGGTCAGGTGTATTATGCTGGTTTCACTTGAATAAGTGATGAGCTTAGAAAATAAACTAAACCCCTAAGGAAACTTTCAAACAATGCAAAATTCCCAACACAGGATAAAAATTACAGTAACTTTAATCCAGAGTAAGTTTCTTTCTAAATACCCAGTTTTTGTAAGTGTGCCTCATATTTTGACAATGGTCTTGTTTAGAAGGAAGAAGGAATCTGCAACTCACCTTTGTACACCATACGGCCTTTCTAAAATAGGCTCCTTGAACGGAGGCGGAATGTGACCAAAATAATCAGGATAAGCCACCTCTGAATATTCTGGGACAGACTTTGTATTTTTCACAATCTCAATGTAGAGGTCTGAGTCATGGAGTGTTGGTCCATCAGAGACCTCAGCTGATACTTGTTCCATTGATGAAGCAATCTCAGCATCTTCGTCATCCTCAATTTCGACTCCAGTGCAGCAAAGCTTCCCCAGCTGAACTGTTCCTCCCTCAAACAGAACATTCCCACAGGCAGCCATGTGTGGGCACGCCGTAGAGCACGTGACGACGGTGAGAGGGAGGCTGTAGTCCTTCGTTTCCTCAGTAAAGCCTGGAGCTGTTTGAGAAGGAATATTCTGCAATGTAATTCGGTCCAAGGCCTTCACAATATCATTGTTTGAGCCATGGACTGATGAAATAGTTCTACTTTGATCACCTAGCTGTTCCTGTAATGTTCTGTCATCATCTTTAACATCTTCTTTTGTCAGATCCACAAAGCTCGGTTTCTTATCACCTTCATCTCCCAGGGGAGACACGTTCTCCTTCATTACAACTCCTTTTCTGCAATTGCCTGAATTCCCAGCTGCTTCCTCTCCTGCTGTAGGCACAACAATTGGACCACGTCCTTTGCCCTCAAATACTAAAGGCTTTGGTTCTTTGGAGATTAAGTCATAGTCCTTTGAAAATAAAATATATGTTTAATCTTTTATCTCAAATATTAAAATATATCAACAAAACTAAGGCCATATTCATTTTATATGCTGCTTCAGAAGCCTAAAATTCTAAAGATAGATATATTTTAATATTACTAACAAAAGACACAGTACAGGGGATGGGTAAAAGTAGGTTTACAGTTGTTCGCATGGAAAATAATACAATAATTAATAATAATACCATAAACTCTGTGTTTCACATAATCACAAATGTAAATCTATTTTTGCCCCCTCCTGTATTTAACTACAACAAAATTCATTACACTTATTTTACTTTTTCTATTACAAGAATAATGCCTATATATAACAAAAGCATGAGAAACTTAGAAAAGTAAAAACACATTAAAATCCTCTTAGAGAAAACATAAATTCCCTAATTCAACAAATATTTACAAGTGTCTGTTTTGTGCCAAGCAATGTTTCAGGAACTTAAGAACCCTTTTGAAAAACAGAAAACAACTCTTCTTTTTTGCAGCTTACATTCTTCTAAGAACAAAGGAGAGAGGACCGTCAATACAAGTAATAAACATGATATAAATATGTTTAATGGAATATTAGATAAATAAAGTGTTAATAGCAAAAAAGAGGGGGATGGGGTGGCAGCGCTGGGTGGAGGGGAGCAAAGTGGGGGGGGGGGGGAATAGGGACATCTGCAATAGTATCGACAATAAAATTAACAAAAAACAAGCAGGTACCAGGGAAATAACCAAAATTAATTTAACTACATTAATATTTTTTAAAAGCTTTTACTAGTAAGTCTTAGAGATGAAGACAGTATCTTCATAATAATAAAAAGTTCAAAAGGAAATCAATTTACATTTATATATACTAAGTAACAAACCTCAAAACATTAAAAAAAAAATTGATAGACCTGCTAAAAGAGAGACACATTCACAATCACAGAAATTTCTAAAATACTTTGCACAGTAATTGATAGCATAGAAATAAAACTCCATGAAACAGAAAAGAAGTTCTCAACACGTTAACAGTCTTTTCCTAATAGGCATATAATCACAGAACTCTTTCAAGAACACAAGAAATCATAAAAAAAAAAGTTGACTATATTTAAAACCATAAAATAAACCTCAAAAATGTGAAAGGATTATAAGAATAAAGAATTATGTCCTCTTATCCTACAACAATATGCTAGAAATCAATAAAAAATTGAAATTAAAAAGCCAGCTTTAACATTACCAATGAATCAATTAAAAATAATAATAATGAAAATAAAGTTTCAAAACAAAATTTATAAAACTGCTGAAAATCAATACTTATGTGACATAGCTAAAGCAGTAATTAGAATAAAATGTATCACCTAAAAATGTAAATATTAGAAAAGGCTGAAAAGAACCAGATGTCTATCTTAATATGATAATATACACAAAAATAAAATTTTAAAAAGAACAAAAATTGAAAAAAATCAAGACATGGCAGTGTAAGTATATTATATTACTTAGAAATATGGGGATTAACTTAAAAAAACATGCTATAAGTGACTGTAGGAAATCTCAGGTGGGAAGGAGACAATAATTTTCCTCATTAAACTACACAAAACTATTTGGCTCTTAAAATTCTGCCCACGTATAACTTTTATTTAAAACCACCCCAACCAGTTTGGCTTGGTGACTAGAGCATCAGCCAGTGGAATGAAGGATCTTGGGTTCAATTCCCATCAAGGGCACAAAGCTCCGCTATAGGCTCTATCTTTACTTGGGGCACAGGCAGGAGACAAGCAATCTAAGTTTCTCTCTCTGGGTCTCTCCCTTTCCCTTCCACTCTCTCTAAAAGTCAATGAAAAAAATATCCTCGCCGAAACCAGCTTGGCTCAGTGGTAGAGCGTCGGTCTGCGGACTGAAGGGTCCCGGGTTCGATTCCGGTCAAGGGCATGTACCTTGGTTGCGGGCACATCCCCTGCAGGGGGTGTGCAAGAGGCAGCTGGTCGATGTTTCTCTCTCATCGACATTTCTAGCTCTCTATCTCTCTCCCTTCCTCTCTGTAAAATATCAATAAAATATATATATTTTTTTAAATATCCTCAGGTGAGGACTAACAAAAAAATTTTTTAATAAAAATTTAAAACCAAATTAAAAAGAAAAAAAATAAAACAGAACAAAAGTCCATATGGTAAAAATGATCATGCTACCACAGATGTATGAAAAACAGAGCTGTGAAAATGCATAATTCTGACATCTTCCATATTCTGCCATCAAGAAACAAAAGCAAATAAAACTATAATTGTCATTATGAATAAACAATCATGGCCTTTACAGCATGGTAAGTTCCCCTCAAAAGTCTGTTGGTAATTACTTTAATAATTCCATATGTTGCCTTCAAATGCATTCATTTTGCCTCCCACTGGCAATGAATAAGAAGCTTAACATATCTGGACACAAAGTGGGTGGTGTCTAAGACTAAAACAATAACATCAAGTAATTTTCAACTTCACTAGTTCATGTTGAAAATGACATGCAAATCAAAGTGGAAAACATCATATTAATTCCATTTATGTTTCCTATCCCATGATCTGCCAGTATTTGGTATGATGATGGTTGAAAAAATTCTTTCAAACACTTCCTATCTAGAACCAACCAATATAGTTCTTTCTAATATATATATTTTTTAATTTTAGAGCAAAAGGAAAGAAGATTGAGGGCAAGAGAGAGAGAGAGAAACATTGGTTGGCTGTATTGAATTGGCAACCTGGGAAATGTGTCCTGACCATGAATCAAACAGGTGACCTTTGGTGCATAGGATGACGCCTAACCAACTGAGAATATTTTTAATTCTCAAAAATATATCATTTAAATAACACTGCCTATATGCAGTTCCAACACATACTTTAAAAAACAGAGACTAAAGTATTTGAATAGCACGTTCTTCTACCTAAAACTGAGATAGTCAAGTGTCATTTGAAATGATTTTCCAATTACGTAAATAAAAGATACTACGCTATTTCCTGTAGAATCCTTGTCTAATAAAGAGGGAATATGCTAATTGACTATCACTCCATCACAAAGATGGCTGCACCCACAGCTGAGGCCAAGTTCCCATAAGGAGCCTTAATGAGCAATCAGCAGGGGCCTTTGGCTACACCCTCTACGCCCTCCCCCGCCCTCACAGGGCTTGACGGGAGACCTCAGATCACATCCCCTGCCCGGTGGGGCTTGACAGGGGACCTCAAGGTGCACCCCCAGTGCTGGGTCAGGGGAACTCAGGCTGTGCCCCCCACCAGGTGGGGCTTGACAGGGGACTTCAGGTCATGCCCCTCACCCCAGCACCAGGCTGGGGGACCTCAGACCATACCTCCTTCCCCAACACCAGGCCAGGGGACCAGAGGCTATGCCCCCTGCCTGGCTGGGCTTGACAGGGGACCTCAGGCTGTACCCTCCACCCCAGTGGGGCTTGACAGACCTCAAGATGCACCCCCAGTGCTGGGTCGAGGGAACTCAGGCAGTGCCCCCTACCCAGCAGGGCTTGATGAGGAACCTCAAGGCACACCCCCAGCCCTGATCTGGGCTGAGGAACCTCAGACCACACACCCCACCCTCGCAATGGGCCAGGGGGACCTGAGGCTGTGCCCGTCCACCTTACGGGGCTTGACAGAGGACCTCAAGGCACATCCCCTGCCCCGGTCTAGGCTGGGGGACCTCAGGCCATGCCCACTGTCCTGGCACCAGGCCAGGGGAACTCAGGCTATGCCCTCTGCCCAGCACGGCTTGATAGGGATGGGACTGGCCAGGTCTGCAACTAATCCAATGTGGGGGGAGAAGGGGCGCACACCAGCCAGGTCTTATGGGTGGGTGGGAACTTGACTCTGGGTCCCGTGGTGAGTCCCAGACTCTGACAGGAGGAAGGTTTTCATATACATTTTACTAATTTTCTTTCATCTCTGATACTTCTATTGTAGAGAAAGGGCAAATAGCAATATTAAATTATTTCCTCTAATTAATCCCCTTTTAATGTGCATGAATTTCATGCACTGGGTCACTAGTATGCTATAGAAATATAACTAACTCCTCTAGTAAAACTTTCTGGCAAAATAGAGGATATGTTAATAATGATGTACTATCTGAAGTACTTAAAGTAGTTTCTTTTGATTAAACACAATATAATAATCAGAACTGAGAAATGTAAACATTAACTAGCAAGTACTTCCCTTTTATTTGATTTCTACATATGACTGCACATTAAAATCTTTTTTCTTAAGCAACTGGAAATTAAGTGTATGGAATGTAGGGGTATAGAGGTTTGGAGCAAGAGCTAAATAAGTCTGAGATTATCTGATTCAAACCCTTTATTTCACAGTTTAAGATGCTAGGCAATTTCAGACTTATTCAAGGACCCACCACAAGTGAGCAACACAGTGAGAATAAGAAAATAGATCTACCAATTGCCATCATTCAGTGAGCTTTACTTGCTGTGTAATCCAGGCTGAGTAACTGTACTCCAGTAAATAACTGAGTTTAAGAAATATTAACAAGTCATTCTCCCTATGAAACAACTTCGATTTTAAAGACTTCGAGTTCCTTTCCTCTCTCTTGAACATTCCACAATTATACAATGACCTTCAGGAAAAGAAATTCAGCATGCATAGACTACAGATATTTTAAATTCAGCAGCTTCTTAGCTCTCAACTCCCTTTAGTTGATCAAAACTGATACAAAGAAGACTTTAAAATAAGATTTTTGAAATACCACTTTAAAGAACATTTTTAAAGAGTAAAAAACTATGTCAATTAAAGTGATTAAAGCAATGAAAAAAATTTAAAAATCTAGTCCAACAGTTAAATAAGCTAGTTCCCTCATTTTATAGATAAGCATTTTATACCCAGAATATTAAAGTAACTGATCAATGTCACTCAGGAATGCAATGCTACTTTCATTTCTTAGAAATTAAAATAGTGATTATACTAGTATACCTAAAGGAGGGGGAGGAAACTATTTTATAAAAATCAGTTGAGATGCTGAGTTTTCCATATTTATACCTGAAAATCATCAACAAGCTCAGGGAAAAGGTGTTCATACATTTTAAGGTCTTCTAGAGTTCGTCCTGGTTCTTGCTGGGGTTTTAGTTTGTTAATATCTGTTTCAATATCATCATTCTGAAATAATAAAAATGGCATGTCACCAGTTAAGAAAAACCTAAAATTACAGAATACATTATAGATTTAAAGTTTTCCGAATGATTAATTACATATAATTATAGAATAATCGCTGAACAAAGGGTGTGTTAATTTTACCGTAAATTAAAATTTGTTTGTATTTCTGGGTGGTTGTTGTGTTACCCTTTTGGTTGTTTTGTTTTTGCCTAAAGTTATTCTAATATAATACGGTATTTGAAGATAGAAAAACTAGTGTCAAGACTCAAGACTCAAGTATGCTCCCCTAGTCTCCCTAACTGCCATCATTTTGCTCATATTAAAGGGCAGGGGAGCTAAATTGAAAGACATTAAAAATATGATTGTGTTGGTAATAATCAAACTAACGTTTATTGAGCATTGAAAATATGTGAAACACTAGCCAAGGATTTTACATATATCACCTAATGTAATCTTCGTAAGAGCACTCTGAGGGAACAGTATCATTACTTCCATTTAATTGAGAAGGAAATGGGTGCAGAGAGGTTATGGCTTGCCCATAAAGTAGCCAGTGACTCTGAATGGGCAAAACGCACTGCCTCAGGAGACTCATGATTATTTGCACTCTATGTTCCGTGGTCAGCAAAGTGCCCTCAGAAAAGCTCAGTGTCACCATTCACTCTGTTTTTTTTCAGGGAAAAGAAAAGGAGTGGAAAACAGCCAGACGTGATTTCCGTGACCCTTTGGGAAAGAAGAGGATAAGGTTAAAGGAGAAGTATGACCTCCGAGAAACAGGGTAGGTATCCAGGAGCAATGTGGTCTGTATCTGTACAAAGAGCTAGTAATTAATGTACAGCTGACTGGGAAGACAAGTGCCAGTTTACCTACTGTCTAGGCTAGTCTCTAGGGCCTCAGTAACTCTGGTCTCACGCAAATGCAAGCTCATTACTATCTTCATTGGTGGCTAAAGAGAGGCAACTGAATATCAATTTTCAATTGGTATTTGTTTTTAATTGTGCATTTATCTTTCTACCGCAGAGTTCACTGCTTATTTTTCTGCCTTAGTCTACTGTGTTTCCATCATTCAAATGTTTTATATACAAATATCAGATTATATACATTTCCTATCAATAAGCAATTTAAAAGAAAAAACATACTATGTGTTTCTCATATTTCTTATTCAGGAATTTAGCTATAACCTGTATAACCAATAAAAAGATTTTTTCCATTGTCATAAATACTGGTTTTACTTAAAGAGTATCATGTTAATTATTGTATTAATATTACTTGAATAAGTAATTTCATATATCTTAAATTATGCATTGATAAATCAAAAATATATCATTTTCTTGATTAGTATCTAATAAAGTAGACAATGCTTTCAAAATAAAAAAATTTACAGAAGCATTGCTTCCTCTATTTACTAGATCAAGATTGAATATTATTTTGTGAAAATGTAACCTTACAATAGTAGCTCTGTACTAAAATATAAATTTACCTATAAATAGTATTAAATCTTTCAATCCACAAACATGTTATATCTACCCATTTTTTCAGATCATCTATGATTTCTTCAACCAGTATTTTGTGATTGTCAAAATATAAACTTTTGTATATATTGTGTAAGATATTTACCCAAGCCGAAACCGGTTTGGCTCAGTGGTAGAGTGTCGGTCTGCGGACTGAAAGGTCCCGGGTTCGATTCCGGTCAAGGGCATGTACATTGGTTGCGGGAACATCCCCGGTAGGGGGGTGTGCAAGAGGCAGCTGGTCGATGTTTCTCTCTCATCGACGTTTCTAGCTCTCTATCTCTCTCTTCCTCTCTGTATCAATAAAATATATATTTTTTAAAAGATATTTACCCAAGTAATTAATGATTTGAGGCTACTGTAAATGGTACTTTAAAGTGTTTTTTCATTTCCTACATCTTCACTGATACACATATAAATATAATCTTAATATATTAATATTTTCTATTAACATAGAGAATAAAAAATTTTTATACTAAAAAGAATTTACCTGTAAAACAGGCATAGTGAAGAAAGAATGCATTAACCCTTTTCAGACCAATGCATTCAAAGCAACTTTATTTTCTCTTTCAATAATTTACTGTCCATAGTCAGCCATGATAAAAAGATGTGGACAGAAAAAATTAATCTATCATTAGCTATGTCCATTTATCCAATCTTGTTTTACAACTGTGTATATAATTTATTAAGTAGACTGAAGACAGAGATTTATACTAACCTTAAAATTTTGATCTATGTCATCTTCATTTTCAGTTTCATTTTCAACCTCTAAATCAATATCATCGTTGTCATCACTTTCATCTACTACGTCATCCACTGTGATACAAAATGTGCTATAAGTAAGTAGGTCGGAGGTAAGCATTCTACAACATGTACATCCAAAGGTAAAAAGTTATATTTATGCATATATACTGTATCAAGTATTTCAATTACCAAGGAAAAATTAAATTAAATTTCTTATTAAAAATATCTCTAAGGCTGTCCCAGGTGTTGAAAACCTATGAGATAAGGTGAAAGTGCTTTAAAATTTGAAAAAGCACTATAAAAATTAATGAGCTTTTTTACTAATGTTTGTTTTTTAAGATTAATGTCTTTAAAAAGTACCACCTGCATCTGATTCTTTACCCCAAAAAAGATATTTTAAGTTGCAACAGCCTGAATAAAGCATCTTGTTTCCTATTTTTGATAAATTTCAATAACTCATTTCATCCCTTTTACAATTCACTTACCATTTATTTATTTCAGTGGCTACCATGTACCATGTACTGTGCTGTGTTTAGGAAATGTTTTTAAAGATATGGAGCTCAGGAGGTTAAAAAGAAGAAAAGAGTAAACAAGTAAAAGCTGCATATCTTTAGGCATTTAATATCCAAAAAAATAAGTATTGAGGTTAACTCCATTCATCAGCCAATGTTAAATGCACACTTATGTCTCAGCAATCTAATGGATGCTAAGGATAAAATGAAGGGGGAAAATAAGTATCTTCACGAAACTAGCTGAGGAAGGTAAAAAAAAAAAATAATGAAAAGTTTGATAAATGTTATGAAGCCTGATATGTGAGAAAATAGCAGAAAACAGAAAGATGCTATTTTTCCTTCTACCTATGCAGTTGCTAACAGGACCTTCCCCTTACATCTTAATCATGAAGGCTTGGTAGTTAATGTAAATCTCCATTTCTAAGTCCCTGATCCATCAGCCTGAGATGAATCAGAAAAAGGCCCTCAAAAAATGTCATCTGTCTGTCATTTTTTGCACTATAAGTCAGCTTTCCCTGTACATGTGATTATTCTAGACACAGTGCAAAGGACATAAAGAGGTATATCCTATCTCCCACTCAGTGTTACTACCTGCCATTTCACAGACAAGTCTCACCATCTATCTATCTGCCAGTTAGAATCAGCTCTTAAACCCCATAATCCTACATTGAGATACATAAGAGAAAGGGACTCCAATTGCTTTTTTTAAAATATGTTTATTGATTTCAGAGAGGAAGGGAGAGGGAGAGATAGAAATATCAATGATGAGAATCACTGATGGACTGCCTCCTGCACGCCCCCCACTGGGGGGAGGGGGGTCCAGCCCGCAATCCAGGCATGTGCCCTTGACCAGAATAGAACTGGAACCTTTCAGTCAGTTAGGCCAACGCTCTATCCACTGAGCAAAACCAGCAAGGGCCCAACTACTTTTTTATTGTCCCTCGAAATCAGACACTAACTGAACCTCAATTCTGGAGTCAAGAGATACTGCATTTCATATTAGGGTGAGTGAAAGGATGACACTCTTCTTAATCTATTTATATTTCTGCCATGATTTTTTGCATGTTCTATGTTTATTCCATGAGAATTAGTTTTTAGATTTAGCACATATTTTCCCATATTTTTTAAAGTCTATTGGTAATTTTAAATGGAATGAGAAGAAAAAACTAAAAAAATATTTTTATTTAGCTACCTTACTCAAGTTCCCAGACTTGATTTTAGACTTTTAAAATGTTCAAAGGAAATTCCTGAATAGTCAATTTTAATATTTTGTGCCACTAAACTTTGTACTTTTTGTGGAGTAAACTTGTACTTCAATAATTAAATATTCTAAAACAAAATCATAAAAGTGTACTCTGTGATAAATACCACTAATAAATCTGTGTCAATAATAAAACTAATTATAATTACTCAATTCTCTTAAACCACTGATTTCAATTAATGCTTTTAAATATTTAAAAAGTACCTTTAAAATTTTTTTAACTAAAAGAAGTGATCAAGTGACAAGAAAATACCTCAGAAATTCTATTAGTAGTCTGGACACCTTTCTCTTTTCCATTTTTTCTAGATTGTAGCAAAAAAATTCTACTTTTTCCCCAGATTAAAAATTTTAAACTCTTACTTTCTTTACTATGTACCCACAATATTGTATGGAAAATAGTCAACTTCTGATAATTTCATATGTTTATAAAACATTTTTGATGACTAGGTTTTTGAGAGGAGAGGGGAAGTTTGCCAATTAGGTATTTTTAATTTTAAAAAATGAAGTTCATGAAAAAGCTACAAATGTAAGTCCAATATAATTACTTAGACATTTACACATTTAATGTTTACATTCGTATACTTTAAAATTTTATATGCACTACAAAGTGATGGTCCCATTTGATGCTTATGCTTTTTCACAGCACACATTTACATTCTTGTAACAAATACCACTCACTTCCCTTCATTACTAGACCACAATTTCTTATATTTAAATAAATATTTATTAACTAAAATACAACGTGAAATTTTACTGTGTTCATTAAGACCTTCTTTTGCTGGGGAGTTGGACACAAGTTAAAAAAAAAAAAAAAAAGTCGACAGAGTCACACAATCCCCAGATCCACTGGTGGCCAGCCGTGAGCATGTGGTCCTACCTTCCGGAGGTAAACTGAAGAGCTGAGCCACAGGTCCACTCATGGGAATAACTGGCAATTGGAAATGGAAAGAACTTTTAATTGTTGGCAGTGGCAGGCGGTTTTTAGGAAAACACTTCCTCATTATCAGACTGGAGATGTTGACAAGAGGATCAAGGGTCCTGACTGCCAAACATTCCTATTTTTTAAGAAGAAGAAAAAAGAAAAAGAATGTGCCTTTGGTGACTAACTAAATCAATTTCACATTACTTCAGAAAGACATTGATAATGTTCAAGAGCAACTATGACAAGAAAACAATATTTTAACATAATGTAATTATAAAATAGCTTTGACTCAGAAGTAAGAACCTCATGTGGCAAATTTAGTAGTAGTACTTTACCTTAAAATTTTAACTATGTGGAAATCAGTTCCAACTTTGGTACTAAAAGTCACCTAAATACTAAGTAATATCTATGATGGACTTAGGCACATTTAGCTAGCTTAGCACACAATTTTTTTAATTAAGCAAAAAATATAGTAAGAAATAAAAAGGAACATGAACTTGGCTGAACCTTTTTCAGAATTTTATCAGTTGTCATGCAATAGCACCTCAAATACGTTAGCTGTTCAACTATTTTTTATAGTCTGAATATCACAGTTTTAAGTTTTAGGAGTTTAATCTGCTGTCCTAGTGTCTAATCTTGAGAAGGGCTAAATATAGGAGATTTGAAACTATATCATATAGCATCATCATTATTATTGACATTTAGATGGCACTTTGATACCCTGTAAAATTTTCAATACAAATCTTCACATCAGATGAGATTTTAAGGTTCAGCAATGTTAAGTGGCATAACCAACGTCACCCAACTCTTCCTCATACTAGTATATCAATATCCATCATTGCCTATATTAGAATAAAAACAAGTGTATATGATTGATAAAGAAAAAAAAAACTAAGAGTAAACATAAAATGTTTATATCTTATATCTTAATCACTCTCAGGTAGAAAGAGATTGTCAGTTGTATATAAGGCCAAAAGGGCACAGGATAATTGGCAGGAATTTTCAAAACAACAATTTTCTTTCTAATAATCACAGTCTTCTAAAAACAAAGCACTGTGCTGAAACATCCCTATTTCCCATAGCTGACAGTCTTTCACAGATGCTGGAACCAACCTTATTAAAGAAATTGTCAAGAAGGTTGAGTATGATAACTAGGAATACTAACTCCAGGTTTCACTCTTGTACTTTCTCCATTTAAAAATGCACTATCCAGAGGAAGACACTGAGAACACTCACAAACAACAGAACTGCATTACCAGTTGTAAAGAATCCATAAATACCATATGAGGGAAACGTGCAAAACTTAGTGTAGCCAACCGCACATCTTAGAAAGCATGGCTAAATGGAATCCCTTAGAAAATACGGCTATATGGATGGATTTATGTATCTTGCTTTTACCTGAGGGGATAAAATCTCACATTGCAGATATATGCACTAAGCACTTTCTCCAACCTAGTCTGTAGTCACAGGTGAGAAATTATTATGCCTTTGTTTTCTAATTTTTTAAAAAATATATGTATCTTACTTTTAGGATATTTTTAGAAATACTAAGTTTTCTTAAGAACCAAATCATATTTTTAACACATAATCACAATAATGGGGAAAAACTTACTTGTGAAGTGTTATAGAGAATTTTCATCCCATTGGCATCAAGAAATGCTTTTCTTCCCAACTTGATATTTGTAACACTTTTTAAACTCTGTAAAATTCCTTTCCGAATGAGCATGTTTCTATGCCGATTGTCATGGCGGTGCCAATCTAAATAAATTGTTAAAAGGACATGGACATATCCTCTGTCTACAGCTCTCCTGGCATTTGTTTCTTTAACAAAAGAAAATTGAGAAGAATATTTTTTAAATGACCAGGGAAAATAGTAGAAACCAAATTAAAAAATATAACTCCACTATTATAAGGAATTATTAAAAATTATTTTCATTAAGAAAATGGCAACCACATATTTAAACATTTTTATCTAACAAAATAAATATAGCTTCCAGATAGTAAATTATGGTGTTTTCCAGAAACCAGCTCATATATTATTTTGTGGTTATAAATAGAGATGTGTTTAATACAATTAGGGATACAGCTTTTTAAATGTTAATACTAACAAACGTTTCATGTATTTTAAAATTTAGGATTATACTGACTTTGATTACAATAAATGGACTATACAAGCCTTTAACTTACTAGCAGTGAATATGGTTTTGTTAAAAGCAATTACCATGGTTGTAACTTCTATTACAAACTTTGTGGACTTCCACTAAAACCAACTACATTGGATTGTAGCTGTTACCCTGCTTCTCTGAAAATAAGACAGTGTCTTATATTAATTTTTGCTCCCAAAGATGCGCTAGGTCTTATTTTCAGGGGATGTCTTATTTTTCCATGAAGTAGGTCTTATTTTCGGAGGATGTCTTATTTTCGGGGAAACACGGTATTACAAACTTTGTGTTTCCATTGAAATTAGTTGCTTTAATTGCCCCAATTATATAAATACTAATGCTAAGTTAAAAATACCTATAAAACTTTTTAGTAAGTAAATATAAGAAGCATTATGTAGCTAAATGATAAGACTTTCTAATCATTAATTTTTCTTGTAATTAAAAAAACAATAAAGGACTTTTTTAATAAATGGTCAAATTTATTGGGATAGATTAATTTTAAAAAATCCATAAATCTGACCTATTCTATTATTTTTAAACTGTTAATATTTAAGATTATTAACCAAATGGGTGCATTTTACTAAGATGGCAGCAAAGAAAACCTATCACAGCAACATCTTGAACCACCCAGTATCACTGGGTGGGCCTATTGTAAGAGCACAAAATAAAGCAGAATACCAACCCATCTTAGGTTGTACAAAGAAATACCAATCCCGCCTGGCCAGTCTTGGTTAAACTTTGACCTATGAACCTGGAGGGTTCAATTCCAGTTAGGGCACATGCGGGGTTGCAGGCTTGATCCCCAGTCAGAGACGTGTAGGAGGCAACTTTTCAATGATTCTCTCCCATCATTGATATTTCTATCTCTCTCTCCCTCTCCCTTCCTCCCTGAAATCAATAAAAATAAATTTTTAAGAAATACTAATCCCTTCCTAATCTAAATTTACCTATAAAATGACCCCCTGCCTCATGACATGGACACTAAGATAATGCAACAGTAAAGCTTCATTGCTTTTAGTTGCCTCAGAGAATTACTAGTGCTGATATATAGCTGAAATGTAAGGTTTAAGACAGTGAAAGGCACCTTACTGATGCCTCTCAGAAATTATGTGCCTACATGAGGGAACTGGAAGAAACTCCCAGGGTGGGGAAAGGATTGGGATTCTTATATAAAAGCTTTAAACCTCTATTGTGTCTAGAAGAGCTAGTTTTGCTAAAATTGTGGGTATGTGCAATATCAGTTAAATAGCTTTGACTAGAAACAAATCGTTTCATGTATTTTAAATTCATATACTCACTGAGGTTATACTAGTTGGCATATATAACAGTAAGCCTTTAACTTCCTAGCTGTGAATATGAGTTTCTTAAAAAGACATTATCGTCATTGTAACTCCTGTTCCAAACTATATCTCCATTGCAATTCTCAATAGCCTGAATGGTATTTATGATGAATACTGAAACTCTTTATTAACATTCAAATAAAACAAACTAGCCCATAACTCAAACACAGGTACTGAGTGACCTTAAAGAGAAGGGTACGGAGTAAACTGCAACTGAGCACAATTAAAACAGTTTTGTAAAGGGGGTTTATTCTTGTGTTCAGGACGCCTAGCATGATCAGCCTACGTCTCCTCTTCTCTCTCGAGTTAAAACACACTTAGGCTTCCCTGTACACTGCAGCATCTAATCTGTACCGCAGCGATGACAACTAAGCTGTCTGTCTTTCTGCGCTGTATATACATTCTTTGCTTTATACTCTCTCAGGTTTGTTACAATAATTTAATTATCCTTTTAAAGTAAATTACTGTCCCCCCCAAAAAAGAAGTCAATGACTGAGAATGCTCCAAAACACTATAGTACGTTTAAAAATATGCCTCTAGTATATAATACTATCACCTAAGGTGATTTTTTTTTAATTTAATAAATCATTACTTTGCCAAATATCAGATTTGCCAGTTAATTATTTGCTACTATTCAAATAAAAGTTCTGAACATTCAAATTTAAGGAAAAAATTGGTTTACCCTTGATAGACAGTTTTTTGGGAGAGGGAATAACATTAAAAGCCATCAATACAGCTCTTTGGGACTAAAATGTTTTATGGTTAAGTAAATGTTAATCAACCAATAGAAATATGGGTGCTAATGAAAATTATTATTTAAAATGAAGATACTGAGCATCTTGGTGAGAAGAAATATATCGTAATTACTCTTCACAGGCATCATATTACAAGACACATTTACTCAAATGCGTCAGTTTACTAAATTAAAAGCCATAGTTTGTCATTTAATTTAGTAAACTGTAAATTTACATCAGTAGCCATCTGGATTCATGGTAGAAATAAAAGGGTTCTAAATTAAAATTATGTATGCTATAGAGTAATTATTCAAGACAGTCTTTACAGTAAACATACTCAATACCATTTTAACTTTACTTTTTTTAAAAATGATACTTACATAATATTTACATATTACTTTCTTATACTAACAAGGCTTTATAGTTATCACTTAGAAAAAGGAAATCAATGTATCTTAATAAATTATAGCTTAATAAACATAAATGACATTAGTTATGGCACATCCAATAACAGTATCAAAAAGTAAAATCAACTTTGACATTAAGTTATTATAAACCAGCTTCATAACTACAGACCAACTCTACATTTCCAGTTTAACACTGTAGATAAAATACTCAGAAAAATAGTATCTAGTAGTTCTAATATTAAAAACTTACTTGATTTTAGCAATGCAGCAAGAGTGTCTAAAGCAACCCTGTCGACATGAGAAAACACAAACAACAACAAAACTAGTAAAATTAATCTACAACAGCAAATTCACACAATTTTTTCAGATAAGTAATTATTATCTATTCCAAAAGCCATTCCAGTGACAGTCAATTACATACAGTGTTTCTCTGCGTATATTTCTCCCTTAAGGTTAAAAATTAATACAGGAAGATTGAAATATCAACAGAAAAGCACCCCAAAAAAATTTTTAAGAAATAAAAAAGGAGATCATTAATAATATCTAAGTCTTTACATCAGGGTTAGATGAATTAAACCAGTTATACCTGTATCTGACCCTAGCAGAGTTCACACGAAAGCATTATTAAGACTCACAAAGAAATTAAAAAACAAGTTTCACACAAATTAAGTTCATAACTATTAAATTCTATAGGTATTTGTAGCTGTCTGACTATAAAGTATTTTAGGCCTATCAAGCAATGATCCTAATAAATTATAAATGGTAATAATAAATATGAAACACTGGAACTAGAAGGATGAGGGAGAGGAAGAGCCCCTTAACATTTTTCAGTCCTAAGTCACCAATGAGAATGATGAACCTGATATCTCAAAAGCTCTTTCTGCCCATCAGAGAATGAAAAAATAGCCCCCAAAACTGAAGGTACTTACATTTTCTTTGCACATAAAGACTCAGTTACCCACAGTGAAATAAACTGCTATTAATCAGCTTTAAAAATACACATAAATATTAATATTGAAACCTATAATTCAAGCAGGTGTGTTTTTTTAAGGAAGAGTTACTGAAGAAATGGCATTTCATATCAGTAGTTTTAAGAATATAAGGCTAACATGTTACAGTTCCTCTTAATAAGATTGCATCAATTATATTTGCATAAAAATCTGTACATTTTTAAACTTACGTATTTCACTCATCATTAAGCATTTGTTGAATGCCTACTAGATACCCACAAAAGCAGGTGTTTCAAGGGTATAAAATTAGAAAACAAACGTATGTCTTCCACAGATAATTTTACAATCTAGCTAATGTAGTAAAATGTACTCATCTGTGCAAAAACTACCCAAGAAGGTAAAACCAAAAACAAAGCTGCATATATTAGTGGTAAAGGAGACACAGTATGACTAGATGTGAGTAACAGTAAAGAATCTAATTAATTAGAAAACTGAAGATAGATACTGGTTCAAAGGAAAGCCTGAAACAATAACCCCAAGGCCACAAACGAGAGAACTCATGTGATGATGGAGGCAGCGTTTGAAATGCTGCAGCTATAAGCTACGGAGCACCAACCACTGCCAGCAATCCACCATAATCTGGGAAGAAACAAGGAAGGACTATCCCATACAGGATTTAGAGGGACCAATGGCTCTGCTGACAAGTTGCTGTTGGACTTCTACCTCCAGAACTTTGAGACAATAAATTTCTGTTATTTTAAGCCACCAAATGTGTACCAGGTACTTGGTCACAACAGCCCTAGGAAACTAATACAATCACTTAGATGCAATCACTTGCAATGAACTTATAGGACTTTCCCACCTACACTAAGTCTTTATTCAAACTATAAAATTCATAGAGTACTTTAAAAATATCTTTTCTCCCTGCTGGCAGCTGTTTGTAGCACATCTGAACCAAATCAAAGTGCTTCTGACAGTTTATAATCCTTGATATTATAATTCTTCAAGACTGAACAAGTGGAACATGAGCCCTTTTCTTTCTGAGCCCATGCTTGTTCCACAGTTCCACTAGATTAAGAAAATTATGAAGTTTGGTGCAAAGTTGTCTCAATACTTTTACCAACATGTTATTTTAACAGTATTTTTTTAAACTTCAGTATAAAGGAATTTCTGAAATTTTACAGCAACGCTTATAAGCCAGTAGGAATCTGTAATATAAAAATTACAAAATAATTTTAGAATAGATTTTTTGAAGTGCGTAGTTTATATTACGCTAATTGATTAGAACTCGCAGTACCAATATTTTATTCTTCCTCACATGTTTTCCCAATCTTCATATGTCACACACAATAATACAACTAGCAATGGCTTAGACAGCAGCCTGTGGCTTATCTATTTAGGAGCAGTAAAGGAAGAAAAACTTAACCCCAGATATTCATGAAGTTACATTAAGATGGGGATCAATCCTTGAAATAATCCCCAAACCTGTTGTAATTTGAAAAAACAGAGTTACTTCTGGAGTTGCTTCCTTCTGGATTAACAGTACTTAAATCCAAAACCTAAAGTTGGAAGAAAAGTAAATCCTAAAAGGAAGCAAGACCTTTTAAACTAAATAACATCCCTCAATCTTCTTCCATGAAATTCAGGGCACTGTTTCAGAAGAAAAACTATGATACAAATGCTAGATGCTGAGATATCTTAATTGAGGGAGAAGGCCCTATGGTGAATAAAGAGATCAAGAGATACATGTTTGGTCAATGAGTGATTTTTCTTTATAAAGTAAAAGTAAAGCTTAAGATTTTGTTTTTCTTTTTAAATACATATAAAAAAAGAATTAAGGGGTAATTTATGTAAAAACAACTAGGGACTTGTTGCAGGAATATTCCTGCAAGGCTTCCGGCAGGCTTCCCTCTGGCCACCACCACCTCTCCCACCCACCACTTATCCTGCTGCAGAGACGGTGGTGGTGGTGGCAGCAGGGGCCTTGCCCTCCTGCCCCATCGTGCCCACAGCCACAGCCACCACCATCTCCGCGGTGGAAAGTGCTGCCACCACCACTGTGCCCTTGCCCTGCACACCCGCCACCACCCCTGCTGCACACCCCGACCCGCCCACCCTACCTGCCTCTGCCTCCCCGCCACCACCAGTGCTTTCCCTCCACCAGCCGCAGCTGCCTTGCTTTCCACTTTCCCTCCCTCTTCCTTCTATGCTGTCTTCAATCTCCACTCCTCCCTCCCTCCGCATATGCAAATTAACCACCATCTTTGTTGGGTTAATTTGCATGCTCACTCTGATTGGCTGGTGGGTGTGGTTGGTGGGCGTGGCTGGTGGGTGTAGCAGAGTGGTGTTACTTTGCATATTACTCTATTATTAGGTAGGACACTCCTTTCTCAGAAGTTTAGACTCACTGATGTCTACATGGTTTTGGATATACTCCATGTAGTATATCACAAAGATATTGTGAAATGCTTCTCCTAGGGACATTTGATATTAGAGTTGGTAACTTGGTTACAATAGAATAATATAGGCTGTAAGTAGGAGATCAGAACCATTAAACAAAAGATAAATAATAAAATACTTTAAATATCAAGAGAGAAAACTGTATATAAATTTTAAAATAAAGAATGTACTTTTAGTATTCACAGGCACATTACCACATTTCCTATCTAAATTAATTACATTGCTTTAATAAAAGCATTATGCTAATTGCAGGAATCATCTCATTAAATTCTCACATCAACCCTATGATGTACGTTCTAATATTACCACCTTACAGCCAGGAAACTGGGACATAATACATTAGGTAACTTACTTTGTATCATGGAGCCAGTAACACGCAAACCCGTTCTGCCTACCTCCAGAGCCTACTCACTACACTACACTACACTAACTTGGTTTTACTAATTGTGACACAATAATTTTCTTTGTTCTGTTACATTTCATCAGATACTGTAAGATTGTATATGACCCTTGCACAAGTTTGTTAAATTGTTCCACCAAACAATATTTAATAAATGATTATATGTGCAAGTTCCCATTTTCAAAAGGATACAAGCTAAAATATTTTACCTTTACTAAGAATGGGTAAGAAGACTGAAAATGTTCTGAAACTTGTTAGTAGAATTTAGTCAAATAGTTAACATGGATAAGTTCTACCTTATAAAAGAATCATAGCTAATAAAAGCAGAAAGAAGAGAAAATTAGCAAAGTCGATGATCTGGACAATGTCATGAAATATTGCTAAATTACCAGGTGAAAAGTAGATGGATTACATCAACTCAATAATCTTAAGTGATGTGAAATAGAGTGACTACCACCTATGACACATTTTTTATTGGAATAAAAAGAACCCGAATCTAATCAAGCCTCTAGCTCTATCAGTCTACAGAAAATTCGAGGGATATACCTACATGTTTAAATGACCCCAGGATACGGTCATCTTAATCCACAATGCTGGGACATTCTATAAGACAGCACCCAGGTCCTTCAACAAATAACAAAACAGAACCAAAAAATAGGGGGACTGTTATTGATTTCAAAGGATTATAAGACATAGTAATCAAATAGAATGTATAGACTTTAATTGAATTCTGATTTGAACAAGCCAAGTGCAAAAAAAAAAAAAGATTTCTTAGATAATCAGAAAATCTCAGTGGATATTAAGGAATTATTAATATTGTTGGGCAAAGAAATGATACTGTGGTAACATTAAAAGAGCTTTGTGTCTAATAGCAATCACACACAAAAAAATGTATGGAACAAATGTAAAGGCTGATATCTATTTTAAAATACTCCAGGGAGTGGGGGAAATAGGGTGGTGAAAGGGAAGGACCAGAAAGGGAAAGATGAATTAAAAATGACAGAATGTTGATTTTTGTTGAAATTGAATGATGGGTAGGCATATCAGGGTTCATTATTCAATTCCTTCTATTTTTGAGTAGTTTTGGGAATTTCCTAAATATAATGAGGAATAATGTGTGTATCTTGATTAGATCCCAATTCAAACAAACCAACTGTAAAAGGGCATCCTGAGACACCTGGAAAACCTAGAACACAGACTGAATTTTAGATTATATTAAGGAATTAATAATTTTGTTGAGTGTGACTATAGTATAGTAGTCATTTTTTAAGTCCTATTTAGTAGAGATACACTGAAGTTCTTAAGGGAAAAATTAGAAAATATCTGAGATTTGCTTACAGAAATTCATATGACATTTAGGATTTGCTTTAAAATAACCCAACAAAAATAAAACATGTAAGGAAATAAATGAAAAAAATGGCAGAGTGCTGACAACTCACATAATTAATATAACTATTCAAGACAATTAATTAGTTTACTATAATGTAAACTATGTATATTTGAAAAATTCCACATTAAAAAATTTTTTAAATATGACCTTTAATACAGCCTAAGAAAATAAGGCTTTTTTTAAATTATTATTGTCTGAGGTTGAAAAACCTATAAATGTAATGTTTTTTGTTTTTGTTTTTAAGAATGACATTATTTTGGCACAAAAAAAGTATAAATTAAAAATATGTTCAAGTAATTTTGAGAATAAAGGACATGGTCATTAGAAGATTGAAAAATTGGTAGGGAAGATAGTAGGCACTCAATAAATGTTTCTGAGTGAATAATACTCTATAAACCTTTTTTTCCTTTTATAGTATCTAGGAATTTTCAAAGTCTAAATTTCTATAACACTTTATTCAATGAATTTAAAGTTTTCTAATTTTTATATAATTTGAAAATTAAACTTTATAGCAATGAAAATCTTTATCATAATAAAATCACTATCTACAATTTAACTCTACTGTTCATTGTACAGATCAAGATGATGAGACCCAGAACAACAAAGGATATCTCTATTAACACTCAAAACATTTACCTACTTCATAAGACCCGAATTCTTCTTACTATATGGTCCGATGGTTTTAAACATCAGTTCCACAACTCCATTTTTCCCTAAGGATACTGAATTCACAGCTGGGAGGGGAAGAAAAAAATGTATATTATTTTAAAAACTCAGTAAGTAGGAATGTACATATATACTTGGTGAAACATAGTCAAAATACATATTAATTATTCAATAAATATAACTCAAGTTCCCTCATTCACCTTAACCTTTAAAAAAAGGTATACTTTTTACTTTATTTTTTATTCTTTATTTTACTTTCAGACATTGCAGGAAATTCTGAAAGAAGTTATAGAAAACAAAATGTTACTTCTAAAAAAATACTTTAAGTTGCTTTATTTGCTTCTTCAAAAACTACTAAATACCACTCATGGGGATTGAAAGACAAAAATGAAGAACAGTTTACAGGAGAATGACAATAACAGTAAACAAATTAATACTAGATTACTTGTTAAATAGATGAAGAGTTTCAGGTTATTTAGATCACAACAGTCAGGAGTCCTTAATTCTTAGTGAAACAGAAGGCAATTCTGGAGATATGGATATCTGGGCTCAGTCTTTTTCTTCTTTTTTTTTTTTTTAATCCTCCCAATAAGATATTTGTCCATTGATTTTGAGAGAGTGGAAGAGTGAGAGAAAGACAGAGAGAAACATGGGTGTGAGAAAAACACACATATTGGTTGCCTCCTGCTCCTCCTGGGAAGAGCCTGCAACCAATATACATGCCCCTGACCAGAATCAAACCCTGGACCCTTTGGTCCACAGGCCTACACTCTATCCCTGAGCCAATCCAGCCAGGGCTCTGGGCTCAGTCTTTATAAATGACAAGGAGTTAGCTAGGATAGGAGTTGCAGAAAGGGGCAGAAGTGGATATAGTATCAGAAAAAAGCATTCTAATGAGAAGATGAGCCAAAACCGGTTTGGCTCAGTGGATAGAGCGTTGGTCTGCGGACTGGAAGGTCCCAGGTTGGATTCTGGTCAAGGGCATGTACCTTGGTTGTGGGCACATCCCCAGTAGGGGGCGTGCAAGAGGCAGCTGATCGATGACTCTCATAGATGTTTCTAACTCTCTATCTCTCTCCCTTCCTCTCTGTAAAAAAAAAATCAATAAAATATATTTAAAAAAAAAAAAAGAGAGAGAGAGAGAATATGAGCTGGGTAAAAAGCACATTATTACCCTAAAAGTTGTTCATTCTTTCAACCAAAGGAAAGTATCTCCCCTCCCCCCACCGGCAAAAAACAACACTCATTTATTGGAAAATAATAGATAAAAAACATAGTGTGTGAAATAGCACCAACAGACAATAAATCAACAAGGCATAAATTTTAATAATGTAAGAATAAAAGCTAGAAGAATGTACAATAAAATTTTTATAGTGCAAATACGATTGTTTTAAAAGAAGATCTGCGTTTTGAATACAGGTCAGCTTCACAGCACACTGGGGAAGGCACGTTTGAGAGAGACATCAGGAGGCTGCGTGCTAGGTGGCAGGTGATGAGGACCCGAATTAAACAGCTGCAGCAGGGCAAGGTACCACACAGAAGATGCAAACAATTACCTAATCATAAAATTGTGCCTAACATTTTCAGCTCTGAACAAATATTACTTTAAAGTTACAGGTAAGCCATTTACTAGCCTTCTAGTGGTTAATTCAATAAAATGCCACCAAAAATGTAATTCCTAAAGTTCTATATGCTGATTTTAATTTCCTCTGCATCTGTTTAGTATTCCATTACCTCTTCTATTTTTGTCTGTGCTGTCTTGCTTCTTTCTTAATTGCAGAAATCAGTGGTTTATTTTATTTATGTTTAATCCAACTGTTTTTTGTTTTGTTTTTTGGATCAGCTGGGGGGGTTTATTTTCTACATGTGTGGTTTTTTTTTTTTCCTTTACTATTTCATTCTTCTTCTTTTCTTGTGTTTTTGCTCTGTTCCTAACTTCTTTGGTTAGATATACAATTCATTCATTTCTTTATGTTCTTTTTAATTATACGTGTTAATTACTTAAGTGCTCAGAACTGGATTCCTCTGAGCCCACCTTTAGTCATATTGTTAAAACAAATAGATATACACACATAATACATAAATATATTTGTATGTATGAATAAATAATAAAAGAGCAATATGCAAAATTTACTGTCACTCCAACATACAAGATGGCTGCCCCCATGTGGACACAAGATGACCACAAGATGGCCAACAGGGGAGGGCAGTTGTAGATGATCAGGCCAGCAGAGGAGGGCAGTTGGGAGGGATCAGGCCTGCAAGGGAGGACAGTTGGGGGCAATCAAGCCTGCAGGGGAGGGCAATCAGGGATGACCAGGCCTTCAGGGGAGGACAGTTAGGGGTGACCAGGCATGCAGGGGAGGGCAGTTAGGAGTGACCAGGCCTTCAGAGGAAGACAGGGGTGACCAGGCCTACAGGGGAGGGTCAGTTAGGGGCAATCAGGTTGGCAGGGGAGCAATTAGGCATCAATCAGGCTGGCAGGCTGAAGCAATTAGGGGCAATCAGGCAGGCAAGTGAGCAGTTAGGAGTCAGCAGTCCTGGACTGTGAGAGGAAAGTCCCAGATTGGGGACTATGCAGGCTGGGCTGAGGGACACACACACACACCAGTGCACAAATTTCGTGCTCTGGGCCTCTAGTGTATGTATAAATACACACAAATACATATGCAGACATATCTACCACTTGGATTATTTTGCAGTGATACTCTATAAGACCATGTACTCTATAATTTCAATTTCAGATTTTTTATTAACCACCCCAATTCGATAATCAAGGAATAGAAAGAACCTTATAGGTTTGGGATCTAATATGGGTGAGAAGGAGAAAGAGAGACAGAGACAGGGAGAGACAGAGACAGGGAAGGAAAGGAGGAGAGAGGGAGAGAAGAAAAGAGGGACAGAGGGACAGAGAGGAAGAGGGGGAGAAGGGGAGAGGGACAGGAAAGATACTTCATCTGAGGTTCTCTTGGCAATCCCTCTGCTTTCCAGTTTCCTCGGGGGCTCCTGTACTACTTATTTGCTGTTCTGATACTTCCCTATTGATTGCTGAAGGTAATTAGCTCCAGGTGACTATGCTACTTGCCTTCCTTCTCAGCTTTCCTCTCGTCTGTGAAAACCCAAATAGGCAACGGCAGTTTTCCAGCTGCCAATACCCTCCCAGTCTTCCCCATATTTCCCACGAGCTGCCTACTCCTCCCACTCACTACAAGCTTTTACAGTTAGAGGGATTCATGACAATTCTCAAGATGTTGCCAATTCTCCTTCTTACCCCATATCACTTCTGTGGTGGTGTGGCTAAACATAATAAAAAGCCATTAGTAAATATTCTCTTTATTTTGTCCACAAATTTTAGAGAGTTGTGGAGTTAAGATATTTTTAAATTTTCATTTTCTGTAACTTCAAAACACTGAGTTAACTAAAAACTACATTGAAATACTCACAGTTTGCAGAATATACTCGTAAAAGCTGAAGACAAGGCAAAATCAGGCGATGATTCTGCAAATTCTGTTTGACCAAGTTCAGGGTTATATTCAGAGCTCCGTTAATTCTAGCTTTCACTCCAAATTTTTTGTCTGTTTATAAAAAATTAACACAATGTATTTATATGTAACTTTGAGTGAAATAAAAATGTCATACAGCAATGAAATTTAAAAACTTATGAACTTATATTACAAATGTAAAGTTGACCTGAAATATCTAAAATAATAAATCATTTTCTTGTATGATTTTAAAGTACTCCTTATATGCCCTAGCCGGTTTGGCTCAGTGGATAGTGTGTCGGCCTGTGAACCAAAAAGTCCCAGGTTCAATTCCCGTCAAGGGCATGCATCTTGGTTGCAGGTTCCCTGACCCTGGTCGGGGCTCGTGCAGGAGGCAACCAATTGATGTGTTTCTCTAACATTGATGTTTCGTTCTGTCTTTCCTTTTCTCTTTCACGCTCTCTCAAAATCAATGGAAAAATATCCTCGGGTGAGGATTTTTTAAAAAGTACTCCTTATAGCCCTGGACAGTTTTGCTCGGTGGTTAGAGTGTTGCCCCACCAGAGTCACAGGTTCGATTCCTAGTCAAGCTGTATACACATACATACATAACCTTTAGAATAAGCATTTTAAAAAATACTTCAAAGTGTAAGACCTGTATGTATGTTATAAGGCAATGGCAGAACTCAGAAATCATTATTTCAAGAGTTTAGGGCAGCCGTGGGCAAACTACGGCCCACTGGCCGGTTCAGCTGTTCTATCCGGCCCCCGGAGCTGAAAGAGCGGAGGGTTCTCTTGCTCTCCCCTCCGCTCCTTCACCAGCAGCCCAAGATGAGAGTGCCAGCATGGTCAGGTTGCTTTTGTTCCTGCCCTCCGGTCCAGTTTAAGAACCCATTGTGGCCCTCGAGTCAAAAAATTTGCCCACCCCTGGTTTAGGGTATCATTTTCATCTCTGTGCAGATAGACAACTATAAACTGAAATTAGGTTCTATTCAAAGGATTACTTTTTTTATTAACCTAAATCAGCTTGTTTCATATTCTGTATTTTCTCAATTTTTGTAATACTTTGTATGACATGTTACAACAATCGATCTTATAACTTTTTATCACACACACACACACCAAGACACACTTATGATTTTGACATTTTTCTTCTTTTTCCCACACATGCAATGCAATTCTTCAAGAATTTATCAGGGGGCAGAAACCAAGATATCGGCATAGGTAAAAGCCTAACTGCAGCCTCCCACAACATTTTCAAAAAATACAACTAAAATACAAGATAGACATTATCCAGAACTACAGGAAAGTTGACTGACTGGAAATTCCACATCTAGAAGGAAAGAGAAAACCAGAAGGAAAATCAGAGGAGTTGTAAAAGCCTAAGGTACGGAGACTCCGTGCCCACGTGGGGACAGGACTGAGCTGGAGAGGAGGGGGTGGCTGAATGCCTGGCTGGCGTTCCCTAGCAGGAAGGAGATAAAAGCTCCGGACTGTGCTGAACCCCAGTTCTGGGCGAGACCCTGGGGACCCAGGCTCACACAGAGGGAATCTAGGCTGTAAGGCAGAAACTCAGGGGAACGGTGAAAGGCAGAGTCCCGAAGGCACGCACGTTGCACACAGAGGATGGACTATTAACTGTGCCGCTGGATTGCCCTAGTGGGAAGGAGACAAAAGCTCCAGACTGCACTGAATCCCACTTCCAACTGCACTGAACCCCAGTTCCAGGCTAATTGGGGGAGACTAGACTGTCTGGTAGCAGGCAAAACTCAAGGGCACCTTTCTCTCAGAGGTGCTTGCAGAGAGTACCAAAGCAGCGAGTACCGAAGGACCCTAAGGAACACTGAAACTCAGGAACCTCATTGGGCGGGGCTGACAGGAAGCCAAGCCTGAAGGCTCCACCCTGAAACTCTGCCCCATCCAAGCTGAACATAGAGGCTTTTGCAATTTTCCAAGTCTAGTCGAATAAGGCTGTCTCCCAGCATAGACACAGCTGATCCTCACAGCCAATTGGCCTGGAGGTCAGTTCCTCCCCGTGATACCAACAACAATCAAGACTTAACTACAATAAGGCTGTACACACAGTCCACAAAGGGGTGCACCAAGAGTGTCCACCTCAGGTAACTGGGAGGCTGACCCACTGAACCATATAGGACACCTTAGCACACAAAGCCACCCTACCAACTCAGGGAAGCTGCGAAAATGCCGAGACAAGGAAACAGATCACAAACGAAAGAAATGGAGGACAAAAAGCGACTGGAATAGAGTTCAAAACCACGCTTATAAGGTTTTTCAAGAATTTCCTAGAAAAGGCCGTTAAATAAATGAGTTCTATGAGGATATGAAAAGGGATCAACTAGAAATAAAGAATACATTGTCTGAAATAAAAAATATTATACAGAGTCCTAAAAACAGGATGGAAGATCACAAGAATCAAGTCAAAGATTTGGAACATAAAGAGCCAGAAAACACACCTCCGCAGAAGCAAGAAGACGAGAGAATCCAGAAAGTTGAAGATAATGTAAGAAACCTCTGGGACAACTTCAAGTGAACCAACATCAGAATTATGGGGGTCCCAGAAGAAGAGAGAAAGCAAGATACCGAAAACATATTGGAAGAAATAGTGACAGAAAACTTCCCCCACCTGGTGAAAAGAAATAGATCCAGGAAGCACACAGAACCCTAAACAAAAGGAATCCAAAGAGGACCACACCAAGACTCATCAGAATTAAAATTCCAAGAGCAAAGAGAAAATATTAAAAGCAGCAAGAGAAAAGCAGGTAGTTACCTCTAAAGGAGCACCCATACGATTGTCAGCTGATTTCTCAACAGAAACCATGCAGGCCAGACAGGAATGGCAAGAAATATTCAAGGTGATGAATAGCAAGAACCTAGAGCCAAAAATACTCTACCCAGCAAAGCTATCTCTCAGAATCGAAAGCCAGATAAAGAGCTTCACAAATTTAAGCTAAAGGAGTTCATCACCGCCAAACCAGAATTATATGAATTGCTGAAGGGGGTTCTTTAGGAAGAGGAAGAAAATAAAGATAAAAATTATGAGCAACAAATATGTAACTATCAACAAGTGAACCTAAAAACCAAGAGAATTAAAAAATCTGATGAACAATATTAACTGGTGAATATAATAGAATCAGGGGTATGGAAGGAAAGTAAACTGGCAATTCTCGGGGAAAGGGGGAGTGGGGGATGCAGGAAGAGACTGAATATAAACTGTGCACCTATGGATGAGGACAGTGGAGGGGTAGAGAAAAGGCAGAGGGTGGGGTGGGAACCTGTGGAGGGGAGCAATGGAGGGGAAAAAATGAGGAACATTTGTAATAATATGCACAATAAAGATTTATTTTTTAAAAAAATAAAAGAATTTATCAGGATCCTCAATTCTTTCAGGTCACTAATTGGCTTTGGAAAGCATTTCATGGCTTAAGATCAAGAAAAAGGGTAGCATTCCACATTTAAAATTTTACCAGTATCAAGGCACAGAGAAGCCATGTCACAAAGATGTTTCTAATCATACAAGTGTAATCCTTACCTTTCAGTCCAATCTTTGCAAGAATAGAATGAATCTGCACCATTAACTCCTCATTTGGGGGAGATTCTTTGCTGGCATTCATAAGTAACTGTAACAATATTTGTGTACCACCTTTGGCAACTAAGAGACTAGCTCTTCGACCTCCACCTAAAAAAATTTTTTTTTATTTGTTTAAACAGCAAATGTTCCTATAACATAACAAATATCACAACTTTTAGCATTCAAAAAATATTTAAAGTGAAGACTTCTGAAATAAAAATTTAAAAAAAAAAAACATCAAAATAAAATTTTGTTTTATTTAATTTGTTTTATTTAGAAAACATTACAGAGAGTAAATACAAGCAGTGCCAAAATTCTGTGTTCAGGGCTGAAAAATAACAAAAACAAGCAAAAACAAGAATATGACATACCAGTTTCCAAATTCCAATACTCAGAATAGTCTCTATAGGAGTATCAGAAAATTCCCCATAAAGTACACATGACACATTATTGATCACTATTTACAAACAGAAATTAGACCAAAAAAAAAAAAAAAACTTACCAGCTGACACCAGCTCAAGAAGAATGCTTAAGATATTAAGTGCAGTTTGAAGATCTTTTGTGCTCTGAAATAAATAGTTTATTTGCTTTATTAAATCATTATAAATCTGTAATTCCCAAACTTTTTCTATTCCTGTTGGGAACTATCTGTATTTTACAGATGACCTTTCCAATTTCTCTAAGAACAAATGTAATGAGGTTTCCACTATTCTCACTTACCGCTTCAGTCTCTTCTTGTCTTTAAAAATTTTTACAAATAATCTGGCTATTACTTTCTTAGTATCAATATTATTACAAGAGGAATTAATTGGTATTTGAATTCTTCATGATCCTCCCAATAGGCAATAAAAATAAATGAATCAAAATATAAAGGCACTACAATGTATATATGGTAACTACCTGGTTGTCACCTAGCTCCTCTCTCAGAAGGCAACTGTGTTATTGGTTCCATGTATCCAGCCAAAGATAATATGCAGATATTTTTTAAAATCCACGTAAATATACATGTGTATACAGATTTATTTCCCCAAATAGCACTGCCCTACATATACATTGTTTTGTAAACTGATATTTTTACATATCAATAAATAGTTTTTTCATCTTCTTAAGGACTACAGAAAGTATTCCACTATATGGCTAAACAATTGTTTATGTAACCAATCACCTATTAATGAGATTTTTTTCCAATGCGATTTTTAAAAATTCTTTGCTATTAAAAAATTGCAAGAGCCGAAACTGGTTTGGCTCAGTGGCAGAGCGTCGGTCTGCGGACTGAAAGGTTCTGGGTTCAGTTCCGGTCAAGGGCATGTATATTGGTTGCGGGCACATCCCCAGTAGGGGGTGTGCATGAGGCAGCTGGTGGATGTTTCTCTCTCATTGACGTTTCTAGCTCTCTATCTCTCTCCCTTCCTCTCTGTAAAATATCAATAAAATATATTTTTTAAAATTGCAAAAGACATATGTAATACTTTCAACAACAAAGATGTAAAAGCAAAATAAATAAATAAATAAAGTTATTTGGCAAATTTGCAACAAATACTATATATATTTACATGGAATCAATTACAGCTATGTAGGATAAATTCCTGGAATTTCTGGGTCAAAGAATATGAGTATTTTGATAGTAAACTGCTCTTAATGGAGCAATGGAGAAGATTAACTATTTCCCAAAGTCTGGACAAACAATCTAATTTTTTTTTAAAAAAAAAAAGTTTAAATAATACACTTGGTTACATTTTCTTATTAAAAGCAATGTCTGGCCCAGCCTGGATGGCTCAGTGGTTAAGCATTGCCCTAGTAGGTCATAGTTTGATTCCCAGTAGGGTCCTATGCCCGGAGGTTTCGGGCTCAATCCCCAGTAGGGGGCATACAGTAGGCAACCGATCAATGATTCTCTCTCATCATTGATGTTTCTATCTCTCTCTCCCTCTCACTTCCTCTCTGAAATCAATAAATATTTATATATAAAAGGCAATGGCGAATGGACAAAAAAATAAAACATATACACAAAACAGAAGCATGGCCTATTCAAGGAACCACCACACCCCCAGTGTAGAGAATTTTATAGTGTTATACAGAGGAATTTCAGAATTACTGTGCATCAGCAACTGGCATGGGAATCTTATTCTTCCCCTTTCCAAAAGGAAATGAGTGTCTCCACTTCATATTTTAGCTCACAGACTGATAGAACCAAACCTTTTATAATTAAGTTTGAGCCATGTGACTGAACTCAGGCTATTGGAACCTGAATGGAAGTCGCACTGTTATCTGTAGGCCTTATCTGGACAAGTCTCCCAAATGTGATTCATCACTTCCCACCTCTGCTGACCTCAGTAATTTGTGACACGAGCAAATAGGGAGAAGAAACAATGATGCTCTATCTCAAGTGCAATTTGTGTTTCTTTTCTAGGAACTGTCTGTTCATAACCTTTACACATTTTTCTATTGGGTAGACTTCGTCCCTTACAAATCTGTGGACTTTTTTATATGTTAAAGAAATTATATATGTTGAAATCTTTTTTCCTCAGTTTGCCAAGTGTTTGTGATGTTTTTTACCCATGTATTTTTGTTAATATAGTTGAATTTATCCATCTTTTCTTTTATGGCTCCTGTTTTTTTTTCATACTTTGAAAAGCCTTCCCTGTGCCAAGATTATTAAAAATTCTTCTCGTTATTTTCTCAAGTATTCTGGGTTTTTTACCATGCTTAAATATTTGCTTGATATGGAATCTATTTTAGTGTAGGAAGTAAGGATTTAACATTATACTCCTCTGCATGGCTACCAATTTGTCCCAGTTCCACTTAGTAAGCAATCCCCCTGCCCCTCTGAAATGCTACCATTGATTGAGTAGTACTAAATTCCCATGGCATTTTTTATTTAATTTGGATTTTTCCATTCTATTCCACTGATGTCTCACTAGTTCCCACGCATAATTTCTAAACTACCTGAATTACTGAAGTTTTATAATGTTCTCTGATATTTGCTGGGGCTAGTCTTTTCTCATTTATTTTTGAGAAATATCCTTTCTATTCTTATTTTCCCACTGAATTATAAAAAAAAAAAAGCTAGTATTTTTATCAAAATTGCTTTAAACTAACAGATCCATTTAGAATAACAACCTTATGTCATTTTTGACAGGTAGTAACTCCTATCAAAAACATAAAATCACACCCTGTTCTTTTTTTTCCAGCTATTTTGAAATATAATTTGATATGTAACATTATTTAAGTTTAAGGTATACAATGGTACTTACCCTCTGTTCTTAATAAAATATAAAATAATGATTCTGAATATATCTGGCTGATCTACCCAAAACTTTCACACTGGCATAGAAATTTAATTATTATCAATATAATATAGTTATTCAACCAATATATGTAGTAAACTAAATCAAAAACATGTCAGCTGACATAACACAATAAATGAGGATTTCCAATGCCAATAATTTATATTAAGTTAAAGACTTATTTCCAGCTAATGCTTTAATTTCTATTACCAATTAGAATGGCATGTAAAGATTTAAAATGTGGTTATCATTATAATCATAGGGTAATATACTTAGAGGTTTGCCTGATATATATTAGAATGTTTATATAACCATTCCAAATGTTAATCTAAAACATAAAACAAGCTTCCATTTGTTGGCTTTACCTCTAGGATAAAATGTTATACTTTATATTTTTTTCTTCAGTACTGATTGATACTAATAGTTACATGATTAAAGCCTGTAAATGCTTTACCTCTAATGTTGCGAGCAGAACTTCCATTCCTGTAGAACCCTTGGCTGTCATTTCTCTCCTTATTTTTTCTGAAAAGTCGGGGGGGGGAAAAAAAATAAAATATATATATATTCTAAAACATTTTAAAAAGTATATATCACTTCATTATACAGTCAACATAGAATAAACAAGTGTCCATTGGTTCAGTAAACATTCTAAATTGGTTCTTACATCATCTTCCCTCTGGTGCTGCTAATTCTATTCTCTGTAGACTTTCCTTGGCCTTCAGCACAGCTCCTAGTAGGAACTAGGTGAATCCCTGTCTATCCATCTGTAATGTTAAAATCATTATCACAGTATAGGCACCAGAACTGGAGGTGAAGAGGCAGTGGTAATGGAAGGCCTCTATCATCTTTATGACCAGAACTAGAAAACATTTCATCAAATTGGTGAAAACAGAAACCTAGTACCATTTTAAATGGAGATAAATATATATTTAATTTCAGAGAGAAAGGGAGAGATAGAAACATCAATGATAAGAGAGAATCATCGATCGGCTGCCTGCTACACATCTCCCACTGGGGGTTGAGCCCACAACCCAGGCATCTGCCCTTGACTGGAATCGAACCTGGGACCCTTCAGTCCACAGGCCGATGTTCTATCTACTAAGCCAAATCAGCTAGGGCAATGCTTTGTTTTTGTTGGTGTCTTGAGGATAATACAGTGAATATACCTGGTACACTATTCTTTGCACTAATACAATAAACATCCTTATATATCTGCCTTAGTTGATAAGCATAATAATTCCAAAGGCTAGAATCTAGTACAACCACTTTCTGAATTAAAAGATGCAGGTATTTGCCGAAACCGGTTTGGCTCAGTGGTAGAGCGTCGGTCTGCGGACTGAAAGGTCCCGGGTTCGATTCCGGTCAAGGGCATGTACATTGGTTGAGGGCACATCCCCCCGGTGGGGGGTGTGCAAGAGGCAGCTGGTCGATATTTCTCTCTCATTGACGTTTCTGGCTCTCTATCTCTCTCCCTTCCTCTCTGCAAAAATATCAATAAAATATATTTTTTTTAAAAAGATGCAGGTATTTTAGATTTTTCTAGAAACAAATACATTCTATTAGTGACTCTCCTGGGTTTTGAGGTGCTGTCAACTAACCCCTAATCACAGGGGTTACATAGGAGGATATTGTAAAAAAAATTAAGGGTCTGTAACCACAAAGAAAGATTAATAGATATTGAGCTCCTGGACTCTGTAAATGCCTGCTAAACATCTTATTTCAATGACCTGAACTTCCAGAATAATGAAATAATAAAAAATTAATTAAAATATTATTTGTGAATTGTCTGGGCCTTCATTTTAACAGAATACCTTCAGTGTCATTGTTAAATATTAAGGTGGCTGCAGGTTTACCTTTATTTGAAAAAAGAAAAATCATGTTTGCTGTTTTTGTGTGTGTGTTTTTTAAATCAAGTACAGGTTTTAGAATATTGTTTTAGCATCTATTGAGATAATCACCTGGGTTTTATTTGACCTGTTCAAATAATGTCAAAAAATATATATAATGTTAATATATTTCCTAATATTAAAACATTTTACATTCCTGAAATAAGTGTACTTTAGCTATGGTATTCATCTTTCAATGTATAATTAGACTTAATTCACTAATATATTATTTGGGACTTTTTACACTTATGTTCCTAAGTGCAAAGTCAACACTTTTTTTTCTCTTGTACACTATCAAGAGAAAATAATTATCTTAAAGAATTTAAAAAGCATTCCCTATTATATGAAGCCAGTATAATTCAGTACTGGCTTCATATAATACAGGAATCACTTATTAAACACTTTTAACCTTCTTTTTACATACTTCTCATGTAATACACATTAATAATCACATGATATTTCTCATCCCTATTTCAGAGATGGTACAACTAAGTCCTAGATATTCAATACTTCCTTAAGGTCACCCAGGCACTGAATGACAGAGCCTGCATTTCAAAGCAGAAACCACGCTAATAACCAAGGTTCCCTGCTACCTGACATCTTTTTTCAACATTCTAGTGCAGTGTTTCCCAAAGTGTGGTACTCGTACCCCCAGGGGTACAGGAAGAGTTTGGTGGGGGTACGCGTTGCACAATGCACTGCACCGTGCTTAACTGCACCTAATTCTACGTTCTCATGAGTCAAGTCAAGACAGTCTTGTGAGGCGTGAGATGGTCCAGTGTGCAAATAAATGTTATTTATAATATAACTTTTACTTATATTTTATTATGAATAATTTTATTTTTTGTTTATTATTATTTTGTATATGTACCAAAAAAATAAAAAATAAATATATTTTGATTGTTATTAAAATACATCCTTTTTTTTGACGAGGGGTATTCAGCGCTATGAAAATTTTTGGAGTACACATATGTCAAAAGTTTGGGAAACACTGTTCTAGTGCAAGTAGCACTGGAATTAGGTATTACTTGAAAATTGATGGGGGGGAGGAAAGGGGGTATTCATTCATATGTAAAATCATAATCATTTCTTAGAAACAATGCTTTGAAAATTAATTTCTTTCACAGCTATTCCATTTTCTACGTCTTGAGTCTATTTGAGGAAGTTTGATTTTTACAGAAAAATCGTTTATCAAAAGTTTAAACATTCTTATCTGCCTCCATTGTTAAAGAATTTTAAAAGCATTCCCAAAACAAGAGGTTAAAGCTCACCTTGACTTTGAGCCAGATGAAGAATTTTTGACGTAACATATCTGGCATTATCTGATTCTGTAGGCTCATTACTGATCCTCTCCAGCTGAGCGAGGAGTCCGACAACCCGAGAGTTATTGGTAAGGCTAAAGAGAATGTTACTTTATATTAGGGCGCAGCAAGATCACTGTTTTTCACTAAGTGAAATGAGAAGTTTCAAGAGAGATGCCCTCAGACATGCCTTTATTAGACAATTGCACACGTCGCATTTGTAAATTTTATTTCTTAGGTGATTGGTACAAGGCATTCATTATATAATGCTCTATATTTTCTGGTTTTCAGAAATATTTCAAATTCTTAATTAAAAAATTCTGTAATTTAATAAGAAAATATATAAAAACTTAAACATGTAACTTATTTTTGTAGTAAGAAAAATAAGTTATATGTTTAAGTTTTTACATATTCTCTTTTTCTTCCAATATTGCAAAAGAGATAAATGATTCCTTAAAACTGTTACCATAAATATGAATGAGCAAAAACATTAACATTATAAAATCCAAACATGAACAAAAGAAGACAAAATAGGAAAATTAACTATCATGTACCTATCACCCAGCTTCAACAATTATCAATTCACGGACCATCTTATTTCACACATGCTTACTTGCAGGCACACACATCCATTGGCTAATTTTGAAGCAAATCTCAGAGAGATCATTTCCTATATAAATACTTTGGCATTAATTACCTGTTTTCTAAAATAAGAACTCTTTAGAATGTATCTATAATAATAACAGAGTAATATGCTAATTAGACCAGACATCCTTCCGAATGAAGCAAGAGCTGCAAGGGAAGCCCGGGTCCCAGGTGCCAGAGGGAAGCCGGTGCCAGGAGCCAGGGGAAGGAAGGCCTACTCTTGCATGAATTTCATGCATCAGGCCTCTAGTATAACTATAATAGCACTACTATACCAAAAACAATAACAATAATCCTTTAACATCAACATCTAATTTCCAAGTTCAAATTTCCCAAATTCATATTCTCTCTCATTTTCTTTAGCAGTAAGTTAATTTGTACAAACCACCAGAGACTGAACTCAGAAGAAAATCTACCTGTCTTCCATTAAGTCAAACATTAACTTTTCAAATATGAAATAAATCAATAGCACTCTTCTTTTTACTACATTTTGAAAATAGTTATTTTTAATAAAAAATGTTATTGTGTCATTATGCACTGTTTATTATTTTTAAATGGATAATTTTTAGTTCTTCAGTTTTAATTTATAACATGGTAAATATCAATAGATTAAAAAATCCACATCAAAAAACTTTGAGTCTTCATTCATTTAAGAATACAAAGAGATTCTGAGCCAAACCTGTTCTTTTTGAGAGCTCTAATTTTTTGTGATGAGAAATTACATTAAGATACCACAGTTTTGCATACTAGGGAAAATACATCTTTAAGAGAAATTTGCATTACAGAAAACAAATAAAAAGAAACGTACTAATTGAATGTGTTTTCCTAATTTTTTCAATTATTTTCATGTGTTAATATTTTTAGTAGCTAATGAAACATCTATTTAAAAAATTCAAAAACAAACAGAACACACTAAGCCTAACACACATTTTATTCCGTTCCAAATTAAGAGTTTGTTTTGTCAGTAACTCTTAAAATGTTAAATTAAATTGTACCACTATAAAAAAATAAAACTTTTGCCCTATCCGGTTTGGCTCAGTGAATAAAGTGTCGGCCTGCAGACTGAAGAGTGTTGGGTTCAATTCCAGTCAAGGGCACATACCTAGGTTGCAGGCTTCCCCCTGTCCCAGGCCCTGGTCAGGCTCATGCAGGAGGCAACCAATCGATATGTTTCTCTCACATTGATGTTTCTCTCTGTCTTTCCCTCTCTCTAAAAATCAATGGGAAAATATCCTCGGGTAAGGATTTTTAAAAAATAAAACTTTCATCTAAGTGACTCCTTTCTGAGAATCATGCTATCACATGGATTATGGATGAATTTATTTTTTGAAGGAAAGAAAAAAAATGGGAATTCAGAACATGGGCATTCCATTCTGTACTTTTTTCATCCACATAATGAAAACTGAATAAAATATTCTAAGCCACTATTGACTCAGCTCCAACATTTAAGGCTACTGACTAATATTGAGAGAATCATAGGGTGAACACCAGGGGGCAGCTCTACCATTTGAATAATTCTTAGACTTTATTAAAAATAAAACATACACACACAATTAATAGCTTTTCAACAAACAAAGGAGAGAATTTTTTAAATAAAGAGATATATCTCACTGTCTTCCTCTATTTTTTTAGATGAATCAAAATCAGGCTAAGACCAATCTTCAGAGTTGCCATTTATAATTCTAACTAGAGATCCCTCAGCCTGGCCTGCAAGGATCAGTCAAAACTGACTCTCCAACATCCCCAAAGGGTACAGGATTGCAAGAAGGCAGTTCTCAGTAACACACTCTGGAATCAGGCTCCCTCCTCTCTGGTTCCAGGTACAGCACCCAAGAACCACAGCTGCCTAGTCATTGCAGCTCAGCAGCTCCTGTGTTGACTATCTGACCCCTAGTGGTCAGTGCGTGTCATAGCCACTGGTCAGAGCATCTGCCCCCTGCTGGTCATTGCGCATCATGGCTATAGTTTGAATGGTCACTTAAGATTTTATCCTATATAATAAAAGGGTAATATGCAAAATGACCATCACTCCAACACACAATAAAGCCGCCCCCATGTGGTCAAAGATGGCCACCACAAGATGGCCAGCAGAGGAGTGTAATTGGGAGGGACCAGGCCTGCAAAGGAGGCCAGCAGGGGAAGGCAGTTAGGGGCGACCAGGCTAGCAAGGGAGGGCAGTTAGGGGCAACCAGGCTAGCAAGGGAGGGCAGTTTGGGGTGACCGGGCCAGCACAGGAGGGCAGTTGGGGGCAATCGGGCTGGCAGGGAGCAGTTAGGCATTGATCTGGCTGGCAGGGGAGTGGTTAGGGATGATCAGGCTGTCAGGCAGAAACAGTTAAGGGCAATCAGGCAGGCGAGCAGTTTGGAGAGGGATGTATTATATAGGGTGGTATTTTGTAGAAGAGCCACACTCAAGGGGCCAAAGAGCTGCATGTGGCTCTTGAGTCGCAGTTAGCCAACCACAGGTATAGCAGATAAGACAGAAACTATACAAGAGTGGTTGGAGAATGTGAAATGAAATATAGATTGCATTTATACTATTTCAAACTTTGGGCTTTTAAAAGTATCATATAAATTGGATAGTAACAGAAGAATAGAGTCTATAAATACTGGAAAGCCCAGATTATTTTAAATGGTAATAAATGAAGGAATTAAAGATTCAAGACAGAAGAATAAATAATAATTAAAAGACTCTGAGAAGGAAGGAGGTATAAAATCTAGAACAGAGGTGACAATATTAGGCAAGAAAAGAGAAAAACTCTGTTGGAAATAATCAATTCTACACTAGGTTAAAAAAAGAAGATTAAATGAGAAAACAATAAAAGTCAATAAACTAGAGTTCTGGGTAAGGCAGAACCCTTACAATACAGATATTTGCACAAGTGAGATACACAGATGAAAGATGGTTGTTGCAAGAATAAAAAGTCTGAATCAGTACTTAGAAATAAGAATGTTGCCAATAGTCACATTTAGGGCATGATCATGATGACGATGAATGAAATGAAAAGAAAATATCTGCCTGCTGTAGCCTTTTTTTCCCCTTAGTCCTCACCTGAGGATACGTTTTTTATTGACTTGAGAGAGAGAAAGGGGGAAAGAGAGAAAGTGAGAGAGAGATAGAGAGAAGAAAACATTAATGGGAGAGAGAAACATCAATGGGTTGTCTATGTGCCCTGACTAGGGATTGAACCCGCAAACTTTTGGCATAAGGGACGACACTTCCAACAAACTGAGCCAAACCAGCTAACTTAAACATAAATAATATTTTTAAAGTAATGAGTTTCAAGTAACTGCTTCATGCATTATTTCTGTCATTTATACATATTGGTATTTAGAATTACAGTACCTTTTCTCTGATACCGCTTTTAACTTGCTCATCTTGAGTTACTTCATTTCACCATTGCAGGTAATCTAAAAGACAATTTTTTTAAAGTTAATTAAATATAATTTTGTTTTCTATACATTAGATGTCATAACTGCCATACAGCTGAAGGTTTTGGTTATGGGAAACACAAGATAACACTGGAAACCAAAGGAGAATCTGTGCTTCTGGCAAGTCACTTCAATGCACAACCTGTGACTATTACCTAAAATCAGCCATAAAACATTGCCAGCATCCTAGTGCTACAAAAATGCAAAAACCTAATCTAACACAATTTACAATCTAGTGTTCCCATTTCTTTTGCGATAAAATTATCCTTCCTGTTCTAATACTCTTCCTTAAAATACTCAAACCAACAATAGCATCCTAAGATTAGCGTACTTATTGTCTGCCATTCACATAAGTACTCAAATACTGCAAATATGTATGATTATTTCTACATGAGAATACTTTTACATTAATAACCAATTGTTCAGACGGAGTAAAATCCTGTAACATCTTATTTAATGCATTTCATGGATATTTCCTTCAAGCAGTACAGGTTTTATCTTTATAAACTTCATACTATACATTTTAAAACATTAAATCTTGATTCACAAAATTTTGATAAGTTTTGGATTATGTATAAAAAAATTACAAGGTCTGTTTTTAAGTTATAAGAAATTTTAAAATTACTGTTCTTTTTTTTTCAACTGGCTTACTTATTTATTTATTTACTTAGATTAATCCTCACCCGAGTATATTTTTCCATTGATTTTTTAGGGAGGGTTGAAGACAGAGGGAAAGACAGAGAGAGAGATGTCAACATGAGAGAAACACATCGACTGATTGCCTCCTGCCCGAGCCCTGACCAGCGCCCAGGCTAAGGAGGAGCTTGCAACCAAGGTACGTGCTCTTGACCAGAATCAAACCCGGGACCCTTTGATGTGCAAGCCAACACTCTATCCCTGAGCCAAACTGGCTAGGGCTCAATTGACTATTTTGTAATAACTACAAAATCAAAATAACTTTCCAATACCCACGTTAATTAAGACTTAACTGTATATACAAGGGGCGGGGGTTATCCGATGTGTTTTCAAAAGTGCTGCTGCTGCTGCTGCCATAAAAAGTTACTTCGTATTGAGTGGTATGTTTCTCTCTGAAACTCCATTAGCAGCACACCTTATGGAAAGTTCACTGTAAATTCTGATTTGCAAAAATTAATGCAGGGCATTTACATCATTCCTATCTCAATGGCTAAGAAATGATTCAAACTTCCAATCCACAGTAAGATAGCACTTCAGCCACAGGCATTTCTCGCCTCTCCCTCGCAGGACTGGGGTAAGGTAAACAGTGAAGTCCACAGGGACAGAGAGGAGAACTATGGGGAAGGAGGGTACTCTGCCCAGGAGAACTCAGGAAACTCATAACTTGGAGAACTGGGAAATACCAAGAAGAGCAGAGAAATAGACTGCTAAACAGCTAACTAAAACGTTATAACTGCACATGACTTGTTTACTCCTCAATACCCCCATGTCCAACATGTCTGGCAAATAACCTTCACCAAAGAAATTGACAACTTAAAGAAATCTGCCTTCTGAGACTTCCAGTTCCTCAGGAAAAAGGCCAATCCTCGTCCTCATTACCTTAGGGCTAACCCAGCATGTCCAGTACAGCGCCTTTATTTCTGAGGCCTGAGACCAGATGCCTCAGAGTAAACGAAGGCCCTTCCTGTTGCTGTGACAGTGTGTGTTCATTCCAAGTATGGGGTAACAGAAGTGCTGCATTTCACCAAGCTTATGGTTTTGCCTATCAAAGGTGACAAAGCATGAAAGAGGCAAAGAAGTTGAGAAGGTATGCAAGAGAGTACATAATAACTGATGGTGGAATTTAGATTATAATCTACTCATTCCTCTTCATTGCATCATTTTCACCACCATAAAATCATGTTGTTTTTGTGTGTCCTTGGGGCAAGGGGGCTTTCTTGCTCTCAGTTCCCCAGTTCAGCTACTGTCCCATTTCTTCCCTTCTGGAAGCAGAGTTGTTTATATATATTGTCAACAAGTCCTCTCTTCCCATTCCCTCTTAAACACATTCCAGTCCAGTTTTCCACATACCACTCCATCAACACTGCTAACTGCTCTTGTCAGCAACCAATGATCTCAGTTAGTGTTACCAAATCCAACTGTCCGTTCTCAGTCTTCACCTTACTAGTTCTATCAGCAGCATTTGATATAGCTGATCACTCCCTCTTCTCGGAAGTACTTGCTTCATTTGGACAAACTCGGTTTTGTGTCTACCCCACTGCCACTCCTTCCAAGCCTCTTTTCCTGGAACGCCCCAAGGCTCAGTTCCCTCTTATCCTTGCCTACCTCAGTCTCCTGGTGATCTCTCTCATGCAGTTTACTCAACACTTCCACTTAGGTCTCTCCTATCACAAACTCAAGATATCCAAGACTGATCTCCTGGCCTTCCCTTCCCTTTCCAGGTGCTCTAACCTCAGCTTTTCCCAAGGGTAAAGACAATTCTCTCCAAGTATGTGATCCAAAACCTTAACTTCCTCCTTAGCTCCAGTCTTACAGACCACATCAAATACATCAAGAAGACCTGATAAGCCCTGACCGGGTAGCTCAACTGGTTAGAGCATCATCCTATTATGCCAAGGTTGCAGGTTCTAGCCCCAGTCAGGGCACATATAAGAAACAATTACTGCCGAAACCGGTTTGGCTCAGTGGTAGAGCGTCGGCCTGCGGACTGAAAGGTCCCGAGTTCGATTCCGGTCAAGGGCATGTACATTGTTTGCGGGCACATCCCCGGTGGGGTGTGCAGGAGGCGGCTGCTCGATGTTTCTCTCTCATCGACGTTTCTGGCTCTCTATCTCTCTCTCTTCCTCTCTGTAAAATATCAATAAAATATATTTTTTTAAAAAGAAACAATTACTGAGTGCATAAATAAGTGGAACAACAAGTTGATGTTTCTCTCTCTCTCCCGCCCCTCAAACAAATATCCATTTAAAAAAAGAAGAAGAAGAAGAAGTCCTGATGATTCTACTTTTAAAATATAGAATCTGCTCACTTTCACCACATCTACTTCTATGATCAGGCCACCGTCCTAGTCTCCCTTCGTACCTCTGGCTCCCTAGAATCTGTTTATTCTCAATACAACATCCTAACTGACCTTTTTAAAACCTTGAGGTAAAGAAAGAGAAGAAAACAAAAAAGAAAAACAAGAAACATACCAGTTATCCCATTTCTAATGTTTTACTATTAGTGCAAACTTTCTAAAATGTGGACTGATTATATTACAAGGAATCTATACTGTGAAATGTTGTGATTGTCTCATTTGATCATTTATTATGCCCTTATGTTTTACACTATAACATTTTATTTACAAATATGCCTCACAATCAAATGTGTCCATTTTTAAGGATGAGGTACCAGAGAAGGGCCAGGGGACAATTTTGCGAGTCATTTCACTAAACTAGTGCAACAAAAGACACACACACACACAAAACCCCATCTGAGAACGAAAACTACTTATCAATGGGTTTACACATAGATGGTAATTCAAGTTGTCCAATTCCGTTCTGGGTTGTCTCTGGAAAACAACTTTTCAAGTAATTGCAACAAAGGTTCCAGCAATATGCAAAGGACATTTAACTACAAATTATAGTCATTTAACAAGTTAAAGGTACTATTGGAATCTGAGACATAATAAAGCTTTTTTAAAAAATTATATTCAATGAAAAGGCTGATGAAACAATTTGCATAGTAGCAGAACTTACTAGAAAAGGGAAAGCCATCCAATTGCTGAGAAACTAATGAGATCAGAATGTAAACTCATGCCGAATAAAGTGCTTATATGAGATGCAATAGGAGAAATATTTAAAGTTCTACAGCATATTAACAGTAAGGCAAGTCAACATATTGACCTGTCACATAATGTAAAATACGTAATAAACAGAAAAATATGGTGTGTTTTCTTATCCAGATTGATGAATCCATAGTTTGTAAACTGTAATATATCTAAGATTATACTTTAGATATATTATGCATTCATAAATATTACAGAATTTGAGAATAGTAAAATTAAGAAAACTTCTTTGCCTCAGAGTGCTTGCTGCCCAAGATTAACAAAAAAAAAGGGGGGGGAGGGGATATTTAATGTTTTTCCTCCTATCTGCAAACTAAAAGTCTGTTTGGAAGCACTATGTTGGCATCTGAATTGATAATATCCCATCAATAGCTGGCTCTATGTGAAGATTTGCTACTCTTATTAAAAAATTAAAAGTAAAATTAAAAATACCTGACTTCACAACACAGTATTTTCACAGAGAGCTAAGTGTCAAAAACTCTGGGAGATGAAATTTTTAAAGTTCTACTTAAAGCTACAAAAATGATCAACAAAAACCTGTACACTCAATAATGCTTAAAGAACTACATGGAAACCTGGACAAAGAGCACAGAAAACTCTGGCTACATGCAGAAAGCCAGCGGCTTAGCAAAAGACGAGTTCTCAACAGGTGTCAGCTGAAAGGTGAATTGCAGGAGTACTTTGACAAGTAGGTCAAAGGATCAAGAGCAGCTACTGCAGCTAGTCACCTTAGCAAACACTTATCACATGAAACAACTGAACTCTCGGCAAGACCTTAGAGAAAATATTTTTACTTCAAGTGACAAGATTCTTGGCCAGGGAAATTCATGTGACAAAAGATAACCATAAAATGATTGCTACTTGGACTTGAGAGTGAAAAAGGATCTCTGGACGTTGAGGAGGAAGAATCTTATGTGCCACTTTCTGACTAGACCCTCAGGATGAGACTTACTGATCTGCCCCTTAAAAATTCTGGATTTCTATGAAAGAGTAGTAACCTGCAAATCACAATAAAGAAGTGAGCATTTTGGCCACAAGTGTTCAACTTTTTATGTAAGAATTTTTTTAGTTGTTTATTAAGTCAAGGAGAAAATCATCTCATGTCAGTTGAAAATGAAATCTGTGAATGGTTATTTCAAGTTCAATAAAAGAAAGCAAACATAATTTTCATATGAAAGACATAAATTTTATTATTTATTTTTAGTTTTAAAAAGTAACTGTCTTGTATAAAGCCTTTTCATAAAAGGTCAAATAATACACACACACACACACACACACACATATATATATATATATATATATATATATATATATATATATATATAATTTGAAACTTCTGGAACTATATTTGAGCCTCATCATGTCAATCGGTTAATAAAAAGTTGGTTTTTTTGTGTGTTTTTTTCAAATTCTTATATAAATTCCGTCTTAGGCTATATTTTTATTAACATTATTTTTAGTAGCTTTGTCACATAGTATTCTCAATAATTTTCATATTGTAAATATATTAATACAAATCAGCTTACAAGTAGTACTGGCCAATAGACAACAGATGAATGCAACAGAACTGAACGTCTAGAAATAAACACACATATCTATGGCCAAGTGATTTTGGCAAGGGTGCCAAGTCCATTCAATAACAAAAGAACATACTTTGCTGAGATAACTGTATTTCCACATGTAAAGTAATAAAGATGGGCCCCTACTCACAGCATATATGAAAATAAAAATGAAGGTTCAGATACATGCTACAACATGAATTAACCTTTAAACATTGTGCTAAATGAATTAAGCCAGAAACAAAACAATATTGCTTCCGTTTATATGAAAAAATCTAGAATAGGCAAATGCATAGGAATATAAAGTAGATTAAAGGTTACCAAGGGCTGGAGGTAAAGGGAATAGTTACTCATTGTTTAATGGAAATTATAGAATGCCTGCCTGGGGTAATGAAAAATTTTGGAAATATTGATTATGGCTGCACAACATTGTGAATATAATTAATGCCACTGAATTATAACCTTAAAATGGTTTAAGTGGTTTATATTTTACCACAATAAAAAGTTACCAAAAAAATTAACTTGAAATATTTATTTAAATTAAGTCTATCAGGCCTATGTTTTTAAAGCCATTTATTTAACAGTAACTTAATACCTCTACCATATGAGTCTTTAAAAATCATGAAGCCCGCTGAAACCGGTTTGGCTCAGTGGATAGAGCGTCGGCCTGCGGACTGAGGGGTCCCAAGTTCGATTCCGATCAAGGACATGTACATTGGTTGCAGGCATATCTCCGGTGGGAGGTGTGCAGGGGGCAGCTGGTCAATGTTTCTCTCTCATAGACGTTTCTAGCTCTCTATCCTTCTCCCTTCCTCTCTGTGAAAAGTCAATAAAATATATTTAAAAAGAAAAATAAATACATAAATAAATAAATAAAAATAAAAATCATGAAGCCCTAGCTGGTTTGGCTCAGTGGATAGAGAGTCTGACTGCACACTAAAGGGTCCCAAGTTCGATTCCAGTCAAGGGCACATGCCCAGGTTGCAGGCTTGATCCCCAGTTGGGGGCTTCCATTAGGCAGCCAATCAATGATTCTCTCTCATCATTCATCATTGATATTTCTCTCTCTCTCTCTCTTTCTCTCTCTCTCTCTCCCTCCTCCCTGCCTCCCTCCCTCTCTCTCTTTCTCTTTCTCTCTCTCTCTGAAATCAATAAAAATAAATAAAAATGAAAATGTTCCAACTGGTGTGGCTCAGTGGTTTAGCTTCAACCTATCAAGCAGGAGGTCACAGTTCAATTCCAGGTCAGGGCACATGCCCAAGTAGAGAGCTAAATCGCCAGTAGGGGGCATGAAGGAGGCAGCCAATCAATGATTCTCATCATTGATGTTTCTATCTCCCTCTCCTTTCCTCTCTGGGGAAAAAAAAAAAAAAATATATATATATATATATATTAAATTAAAGAGTCCAATGCTTTTAAAAAGAAATCATGAAAATGAGCTTAGTTTCCAGAATGGTAAACTAAGTTAATAATTTGTTTTTCAAATAAGGTTGGTTAAAGTTATTTTTGTTCACTTTAAATAAAGATAAATAAAAATATTCTTGTACATATCATATACACAGGTCATATTTTATTAGTACCTTGTATAGTAAAAATTTGTGATAAAACTCCTAGGCCTACTTAAATAAAATAAAAAATAAAGTGGAAAATTTAAGAAAAGGAAAACCTATTTTTTCTATCTGCATTACTAACACATCAGAGTTTACATCTTTCGTGGGATGGAGAGCCACACAAAAGAACAGACTAGTAAGATGGCCACCATAATTAGGTGCACAGAAAATATATCATCCTCTGTCAATAAAGCATTAGCAGTCATTACTGGAGTGCTGTATTGTAAGACCTAATTATTTTCAAGTACTGTCCTGACAATCCCGAGCTTCCCAGGGCCCCAAAGGCCTAATGAGAGTTCTCCCACCCTTGTCACGTGTGCCCCATCCGGTGGGAAAGGCTCCTTGCCCAGCCAGTTCCACCATCAGCCAAACCAGTTGTACTCGATTGAATCCAAAACCTAACTAGTTTCAGTCCCCTGCCAGCTCTCAGAATTACTCAAACAATCAAATCACAACTCCCACAGTGAAGGGATGGGAAGGTCACTTCATCCTTTTGTTACTACAAAGCCTGTCTCCCACAGACCCTGTGGCTGGTTCACTTTATCCCCATGCGATGTGCAGTATCTTCCTCTCCCAGAAAATTGCTGACAATCTCATCTCACCAGTGTCTGGTGGTACAGATTTCAAAATATTTAGGACAGAAGATCCATACTTCACGAAAGGATTATAGGTGATAGTAGCAATTATTATATCTAAACTTTCTGTTTAAACTAATATCAGGAAGTTTATAGATGTTATATCTTTTATGAAGGAGTTCCCTGAGATCTAAAAATTCTTTCACAGATCCTCCAGTGTATAAAAATGGAGAAAGGCTAGTCGAGTCTCTGTAGACAGGATTGGTGCAGACCAGAATAGGTTGGTCCTGGTCCAGTTTAGTTCTATAGCTGGTAAGCACAGCAAAACATTCCTGATCACACAGCCCCCTGACCAACCACAACAGTTTCCTAATTTTAAAACAAGAGAGTGGTCCTAGCAATGAAGATCTAGGAGCAATTTCACAATTACACAGGAGGCTTTTTAATCATAAAAGAAAGAATTACACATACACACCCCTTGGTTTCTCAGTTCTCTGCAGAGGTTTTGGGACTTGTTCCTTCAAGCTCAAGCCTCTTCCTTTAGATCTCCAAACAATTCTGTAAAGCACATGATACCTGTGCCAGACATTATAATTTATTGCCCCTCATCTCCAAATTCACCTTTTGCCTGTTCTGTGAAAATGGATGTATGCCCTCAAAATATTCATTTCTTTGCCAGCTGGCACGATATTAAGCTTTGCCAAAAGAGGCCACTGGAAAGGCACTGCAGGGAAGAGAATTCTGCTCTGGCTCATTTCCTTACTAGGCTGCAGCAGACAAGGCCTCTGCAGGACCCTCAACAGGATGGCTTTCCCAGCAGCAGGCTCCGGCAGCACCCCGGCGACCCCAACAGGAGGTAGCACAGAGACCGGACAACATCTCGCCATGAACAGCTTTCCCTGGCACCCTAGAGGGTTGATAGCCAGCAAATCCACCACCCACAGCTACTTGCCTTGACTTTGCTCTTTTCCAGATGGAGAGGGAAATCCACTACCTCTGCTTCATTCTATCTCAGTAACTATGTAAGTTTTTCCTATATTCCTTAGAGCTATCTTTACTTCTTACTGGTAAACCCCTCATTGCTCCAATCCTAGTATAGTCAATAATTCTTTTTTTATATATGTATTTTTCTTGATTTCAGAGAGAGAGAGAGAAAGAAGCATCAATGATGAGAGGAAATCATTGATTCCTGCACGAGCCCCACTGGGGTTTAAATCTGCAACCCAGGCATGTGCCCTGAACAGGAGTCATGATCTCCTTGGTCCATGCTGGCCAGGCTAGTCGATATTCCTATATAATAAAAGGCTAATATGCAAATTGTCCCCTCGGGAGTTTGAATGACTAGGAGTTCAAATGCTCGCTATGATGTGTGCTGACAGCACAGAACAAAGGAAGGCCCCAGCCATCCCTGATTGCCGGCCAGACCTAGGGACCCTACCCATGCACAAATTTCATGCACCAGGCCTCTAGTCTATATACATATAAAAGCCTAAGCGACTGGTTGACCAGTAACTATGACACACACTGACCACCAGAGGGCAGACACTCCAACAGGTAGGCTAGCTTGCTGCTGAGCTCCAGCCAATCAGGACTGGGCGGGACAGGCCAGACACGCCCTGGAGCCCTCCTGCATTCCTTCCCCAGCCCCCATCGTGCACTGGTGGGGTCCCTCAGCCTGGCCTGTGCCCTCTTGCAATCCAGGACCCCTCTGGGGATGTCAGAGAGCCTCAGGCCAGGCTGAGGGATCCCACGGGTGCACAAATCCATGTACCGGGCCTCTAGTTCTTTATACAAATATTTTCCTGTTAAATTACAGTGTGGTTTCTATCCCCTGAAAGAACCAAACTGATACAGCCCAACAATTCTCTAAGCTCTTTGGTATCTTATGGTAAATAAACGCTTTCTACTTAAGGTATCTAGAATAGATTCTGTTCCTTACAACTGAATCTTCACTTTTCTTTTTCAATAAAGAAATTTTTAAAGAGTGAGGAATCATAAAATATCCTCAGAGATTAGATAAATCTCTGACTTTTTATTTTTTTTAATTAGGAAGTGAACCCTACCTGGTCTGGCTTGGTGGTTAGAGCAGCAACTGGTTGACTGAAGGGTCACGAGTTCAATTCCAGTCCAGAGCATGTAAGTCGGTTGCAGGCTCTATCCTGGGTCCTGGTCAGGAAGCATGAGGGAGGAAGCCAATTAATGTGTCTCTCTAACATCAATGTTTCTCTCTCTGTCTCTTCCCCTCCCTTCCACTCTCTCTAAAAATCAATGAAAAAAATACCCTCGGGTGAAGATTAACAAAAAAAATAAGTAAATGAAATGAAATAAAATTAGAAGTGATACTAATCACGCATAGCCAGGATTAAGATGGCTACTGAGGACTATAGTCCTAGGTTAGTCTATTAAACACTTTAATTGTAATATGAATTCCATCTTAGACTATTATCATCCCTGCTATGCCTAATTACTATTTAAAATTTAGTCTACAATAAGATAACACTTGACACCCACTGAAGTGGTTATAATCGATAATAAACAATTAAGATAATAATAAATATTAGCAAGAATGTGAAGAAACTGGAAACCCCATACATTGCTGAAGGGGATGTAAAAGGGCAGCTACAATGGGAGTAGTCTAGCAGTGCCTTAAAAGGCTAAACATGAAGTATCCAAATGACTCAGATAGTCCATTTCTAGGTATAACCCAAAAAAATGAAAACCTATATCCACACAAAAACTTATACACAAATGTTCACAGCAGCATTATTGATAGCAACCAAAAAGTGGAAACCCAAATACTCATCAATGGATAAATGGATAAATAAAATGTGATATATCCACATAATGGAATATTATTCAGTAATCAAAGGAAACAACATACTAATATTTGCTACCTAGATGAAACTTGAAAATATTGCATTAAATGGGAAAAGCCAGCCACAAGAGACCACATCATTATATGATCCCGTGTACATAAAATACCCAGAAATAAGCAAACCTATAGACACAGATTAATGGTTACCAGGGACTATGGGAGACAGGGATGAGGGTGGGAGGAGAGAGTAAAGGGGTATAGAGTTTCTTTTTGAGGTAATAAAAATGTTCTAAAACTGACTGTGACAATGTTGCCCAACTCTGTAAATATACTAACAGCCACTGGACTGCATACTTTAAATGAGAAAATTGTATGGCGAGCTATATCTCAACAAAGCTCTTTAAAAAGGAAAACGAGCTTAGTCTCTGCAGGAACTTTCATATTTCAATGATTTATATAAATTAGGATTAGAGATTTATGTCCTCTGTACCTCAGTGCCTACTCCCAACTTGCACAAAAGCAAAGCAATGGACCCACCTGGGTCTTGGGAGATGTTTTCTGAGTTAATTATCCAACAGAAGTTTTAAAAATAATAATAATAAGCTGCCTTTCCCTGCTGGCAGCGCTCTCGCAAACATGGTGAACGTTCCTAAAACCCGCTGAGCTTCTGTAAGAAGTGTGGCAAGCATCAACCCCAAAAAGTAACCCCGTAGGAGAAGGAAGGGCAAGGGTTCTCTGTATGGGCAGGGAAAGAGGCGTTGTGACAGGAAGCAGAGTGGCTTATGGAGGACAGACTAAGCTGGTTTTCTGGGGGAAAAAGGCTAAAACTACAAAGAAGATTTTGCTGAGGCTTGAATGCATTGATCACAACTGCAGATCTAAGAATGCCGCCGCCGGCTTTTAAGAGATGCAAGCATTTTTAACTGGGAGGAGATAAGAAGAGACTGGGTCAAGGGATCCAGCTCTAAGCTTAATATTTTGTTTTACTATAAGACAATAAAATCTTGATAAGTTCACTTCAAAAAAAAAAGCTATATTAAAAATCTATGCTCTCGCCTAAAAATCCACAGCATACATTATTCTAAATTGGAGGAGGGGTCTGTATGAGTGCTCTTATATATTTAACGATGACCTGTACTAAAATTATATATGGGAATCTGGCTTTAGCAAAAAATCATACTGCAAAATCAACTCCCTCAAGCTAGCCTACGCATAAAGAAAAGCAAGCAAGTGTGTCTACCCTAGCTCAAGAAAAGTACCAAATTTTAGATCTGAATTTTTGAGATTTTTCTTCAACTAGAATTAGTTCCAGAGCCCAGGGAATCTAAAAACTGAAAACTTCAATTCTCACTAGCTTAAGCCTGAAATCAAGCCCATGAGCTAAGTCAATAAGCATGCACACACACCAGGCATCAGAATTTCATACACATAAGCTGTCCTAATTTTCATTCCACAAACAATCCATAGAAGAAATTCTGACACCCAGCCCAAACCTAAAGTTGGATATATAAATATTTCAAATATATATGGTTTTTATTTCAAGTTTAAACTGCTTTTTTTTTAAAAGTGAAAAGAGTCCGCATTGGTGGTATAGTGGTGAGCATAGCTGCCTTCTAAAAAAGTAAAAAGAAACATACAATGTTCACATTCCAATGTCCCATCTAAATCTTATAAATTCAATCTGAGGAAATATGATTCCCTTCTGACTTGGCCCTGACTAAACATCTTGGTCCAGTTCCCATTCAACCAGCACAACATCACTATTTTACTCTCATCTGTTTACAAATAGGTCTTCCTACAAGATGCCGCTAGACAAAAAATTTCCACTGTTTAAAAACATTTAAGAAACGTGTTTCTAGTTAACAATGAAAACCTTCTCTATTAAACGCCATATTGTTCCTGTCGGAGTGGGAGCGGGCAACCAGGAAGAGACCACAGGTAAAGAATATCTGGGTAGCTGGTTCCGCCGCAGGAGATGGGGAAACAGCTACACGGAGTACAAATCATCTTTTGTTGACTTTCTCTGATTGTTTCACCATCTGAAATGAATAAATCACTCTTGAGAACATATTCCCCCACACCAACTATATCAATGTGAGAAAAACTGCAACCCTGACAGTTTAATAAGCAACAACCCAAAGACTATGCCCATCAGACCCGTGGCAGCATCATTAAAGAAAAAAGTGAGAGACTCTGAGGGAAAGAGGTCAAAAATATCTGTTTTATTATTAAGCAAAGTTAAGAGTAATCGTCCCAGCAATACGCAGATAGACTAATACCATTTAAATTAAGAGAGTAATACTTACCGTGAACACGGTCTGTGTATATTAACCTATTCTAAATTACTATGTTAAAGTAGATATTTTTCTCATCTAGTTACCTGCCTCATATGACATCCAATTATTAGTTTGTGAATGTATTAGTCCAACTGTAAACAGGCAAATTTAGTTCACATATATTACTGTCATTAACTTGATAAAAAATGTGGGTAATAATAAACCTATAAAAAGATTATACTTTTTACCTTTCCTCATCATGCATCCTCATTAAGAACACAAGTTTGGATGTTTCACACATTTCTCCACAAAAGACATTCTGGCACTTATAAAGGTCTCATTTGTTCTATGTGATTCCTTAATTATACTAAAAGTTATAGGGTCTTACTGTTGAGGAAGTAAAATCCCACTACACTTCAATTTAGTTTATTTAAAATTACTCTTCCAGCAATTCAGATTCTAGATGACTAATTTTAAACTTAAACATATTCCAAAATTCCTACATCTATCTATATAGGTGATAGGTGGATTAAAAAAAATTTACCTTTAAATAAACATATCCATTGCCTCTAACCTAACTCTGATCCATTGAAATGACTTAAGTTTTGTTTGTTTTAAGGAAAGTATCATAGCCAAAGTCAGGTCCCACTAATATCCCCAATGAGAAACAAAATACACAAGATATGAGGGACTCAGAAAGCTATAAGGCATATTTAAAAATAGCAAAATAACAGAAGTTCCTCTTTATCAGTAATATCTTAAATGTAAAAAAATTAAACTCTCCAATCTAAAAGCAGAGATTAGCAAAATGGATAAAAAAATTTTAAAGCCATGATGTCACAATATGCTCTCCATGACACTCACTTAGACACTCACTTTTGAAAGTGAAGGGATGGAAAAATATATTCCATGCAAACAGTAATCAAAAGAAAACAGAGGTCGCTATATTAATATCAGACAAAATAGACTTTAAATCCAAAAATCAAAAAAGTTTTAAGAGACAAAGGATATGTTAATAAAAGATTCAAGAGAGCAAGAAAATTTAACAAGTATAAATGGCATGCTCCTAATAACAGACCATCAAAATACATGAAGCAAAAATTGATAGAATTAAAGGGGAAAATAGACAATTCTACAATACTACTTGGATGCTTCAGTACCCTACTCTCAATAATGGATAGAACAGCCGAGGTCGGTTTGGCTCAGTGGTAGAGCGTCGGTCTGCGGACTGAAGGGTCCCGGGTTCGATTCCGGCCAAGGGCATGTACATTGGTTGCGGGCACATCCCCAGTCGGGGATGTGCAAGAGGCAGCTGGTTGATGTTTCTCTCTCATCAAGTTTCTGGCTCTCTATCTCTCTCCCTTCCTCTCTGTAAAATATCAATATTTTTTTTTAAATAAATAATGGATGGAACAACCAGGAAGAAGATGAGAAACAGAGGACTTAACACAATAAACCAAACATACATACAGGGAACAAGTAGCCTAGTTAACACAGAATGCACATTCTTCTCAAGTGCACATGGGGCAGTCTAGGACACATTACAGGTCAGGCCACAGATTAAGTCTCAATAGATTTTTTTAAAAATAGACATACATAGTAAGATATACAAAGTACCTTCTTCAACCACAATAGGATAAATTTAGAAAACAGTAGAGAAGGAAAGCTGGACAATTCACAAATTTGTTGAAATTAAATAACTTATTCTTAAACAGCCAATGGGGCAAAGTAGAAATCACAAGGGAAATTAGAAATACTAAAGAGAGACAGATGAAAACAAAAACACAACACACCAAAATGTACACAATGCAGAAAAGGAGTGCTCATCAGGAAATGTACAGCTATAAACAAATTTAAAAAGAAGGAAGCTCTCAAATAAACAACCTAACTTTACAACTTAAGGAACTAGAAAAAAGAGAACTAAACCCAAAGCCAGTAGAAGAAAGAACATTTTTTTAATTATGTCAGAGATAAGTAAAATAGAGAATAAGAAAAAGCAATGAAACCAAATATTGGTTCGCTGAGAACGTTAACAAGATTGATAACCTTTAACCCATTATCTAAGAAAAGAAGAAGACTCAGAAGCTCTTTAGGGTGCTCAATAATTTTTTAAGAGTGTAAAAGGGTCCTGAGACTAAGAGTTTTTAAACTGATTTAAAGAACACTGTATTACAATACAAAGGTCTATCAGATCCCTGCAAATCGAGAACAAGTACATAAAATCATTGAATTTTTTTTTAAAAGAACTATTTAGTGTTTGAGCTTTGACCTATGAACCAGGAGGTCACAGTTCGATTCCCAGTTAGGACACAAACCAGGTTACAGACTCAATTCCCAGTATGGGATGTGCCGGAGGCAGCCAATCAGTGATTCTCTCTCATCACTGAAATTTCTATCTATCTCCCTTCCTCTCTGAAGTCAATAAAAATATTTTTTAAACTTTCCTAAGAATATCACATGAAAGCTGAAAAGAAACACTATACCAAATCAAAACTGACTTCGCTCTATGTAATATTAATAGCAAAACAAAAAATAAATAAATAACGTTTAGAGGAAAGTGGTTTTGTATTATGTTGGAAATAACCATGCAATATATTGATCAAACATAGTTTGGTAGATAATATTTTTCACAATAGCACAGGACAAGCTTAAACTACATGAATACATTTAAATGCTTTGCAGAGTTGGCTAATTACATGACAGTCAAATACACACAATCACATACTCAAAAACAGGTGATTAAAATAGCAGCCGCCGCCACCACGAGGGAGACAATCCAAGGTCCCGCCACAAGGACAAGCAGGGATGCCTGAGCAGCATCTCAAGACACCGCGCTCAGGGTCCAGCTGCTATTTAAAACTAAATTACATGCTTCCAAGGCAGGACAGCGAAACTAAGCTCTCGCTGAGCCCCCAAAAAGCGAATGGGTCTTAGTAGAATTAATCCGCACTAATAATGTCCCATCAGCCCAAAGTCCTTCTTCAGCTTACCAGTTCCTTTGGCAGGCTGAAGAAAAGCAGCAGCAGCAGCAGTAGTTACTTCCTGAGCACTTACTGTGTGCCAGGCTAAGCAGTTTAGGAGTATTAGCTCTTTTAATGTTTAACATCGTCTTAAGGGTGTAACCACTATTATCCCATTTTTGAAGCTGAGAAAATTGAAGCACAAAGAGGATAAATAACTTGCTTCTAAAGCAAAGCCAGGATTCAAACCCAGCCGGTCTGGCTCTGAGGCCCAACCCCTTAGTCACACACTACAGGATAAAGGCAGTGTAACTAACAGAAATATATAAAGTGTAAAAGTCAGTGTCCACTCTACCAACTGTCTACAGGAAGCTCCCAGCTTGCAGAGAACCCACTAACCGGCTCATTTATTACAACTAATGTTCAACTTCCAAGCACTGGGGGACTTCAAGCAAGAAGAGCAGGTTTTGGATGGTGAATACTGAGGAATATAATACAATACTGTAAAATATAATACTGTAAACTATAATCTAGACCTCTTTTCCCTCTGGTATTGGAGATGAAACCATTACACAGGATTCCAGTTAGACTATTCTAAAGAGAGTAAAGACTTGATTCAAGGCAATAAAAATTTCTTCTTCAAAAGCTTAAACTACATTAATACATTGTAATAAATAAATGCTTTGCAGAGTTGGCTAATTACAAGGGTAACTCTCAGTCGGTATACCCCCTGGTCATTTCAGGGTTCAGAGTGAGACTGCAGTTCTAACTATGTGTCCAAGCAATTCAAGACAGAGTTCTAAAGTCATTAAAAATGAACTTCAGTCGAAACCAGTTTGGCTTAGTGAAGAGAGAGTCTGTCTGCGGACTGAAAGGTCCCAGGTTCGATTCCGGTCAGGGGCATGTACGTTGGTTGTGGGCACATCCCCAATGGGGGGTGTGCAGGAGGCAGCTGATCAATGTTTCTCTCTCATAGATGTTTTTAACTCTCTGTCTCCCTTCCTCTGTAAAAAATCAATTAAAAAAATGAACTTTAAATTTCATTGTAGAACTTTAAAAAAGTGGAGTGGAAAACTAACAAGTCATATCACAACTCTGCTTAAGGATGAGAAATAAGGAGTGGATAAGAAACTGATAACTACCTCACAGAATTACACAGGACATCCTTACAGATCTTCCGAGTTTTAACTTTTGGCACATGGTTTTAAAATATGTACCATTTAAAGCTCCTTAAATAAACGACTACTTTTTTTGGTCTACTGAACTGAAAACATTCCACGCTACAATTACAAAAATAACTTTCTGGTTTTCCAAGTGGGGGGGAAAAAGACAATTTAGGAAGAGGAATGCAAAAGTTAAAGAGAGTGATAACTCAATTCACACAGAGATTACAACATGGGCACAAAAGAGAAGTTAAAATGAGTGATCAAGAAACTGCTCAAGTCCTCACTAACTACAAATTGTCACGCAGTGCAAACAGTGCTGCAATTCCGAATACCTAAAGGAAGAAAAACACCCAGCCAGAATCAAAATCGCCACAGAAAATGCCAAAATGTTAAAACGTAGTGGGTAATCAGCAGTGCTAGACCTTCAGACACTTGAGCAAGCTATCTGAAAAGGGAAAATTAAAAAAAAAAAAATGGGCTTGCAGTTACCAACATTCACATGGAGCATACCAAGCCGTATTAAAAAAAAAACTCCATTCTATACTGGGCAATGCCCAGGAAAGGAAACCAACGGATCCAAAGCTACACTGGCACGAAATAGGCTTCAACGACACACGGGGAAGGGGGAACAAGCCAGCCTTGCGTAAGGGATTTTTGCAGAAGTCCTTGAATTGAATACTTGCAATTAAGAACCCGCAACCTCAGGAAGGAAGGAAGGGCGTGGGGAAACTCTGCACTGTCATCTAGGGCGATCTGATTCAGGTTCAAATCAAACCCACCCAGGGCGACCAGTTGTAAACAGAGCTCTCTCTCTCTCTCTCTCTCTCTCTCTCTCTCTCTCTCTCTCTCTCTCTCTCTCTCTCTCTCTCTCTCCAGGCCAAAACACCTTTTGCGAGGACGCCAAGCCGGCCACCGCAGGTGTCACACCACACCCACCCCGCCTCGCAGCTCTGCACACCGAGGAGCAGAGAGGGCTGGGCTGGGTACCGGAGCGGATGGAAAACCGGGGCGCGCACCCTCACCCCCACCCCACCCCCCTCCCGGCCCGCCGCCCCTCGGGGCTCCGCCGGGCGCCGCGGCGGGCGGAGAGAAGGGCCGGGCAGGGCAGGGCAGGGCGGGGTGGGGTGGGGGGAAAGGGGGAGCCCTCTACTCCGAGACCGCGCCGAGGACCCTCCGCGGGGACGGGGGAGGGAGGTCGACCAGGTAGGTGTCGGTCGGCGGGGAGCGGGAGAGAGCGTTTTCCATCAACAGCCAAACCCCCAGCCCCATCCAGGGATTTCCCCCCTCCGGATCCCGTCCGCCACCTCCCCGAGGACACACGCGTTACACAACCTGTCAGGGGAGGGTCCCAGGGCGCCGACAGACGGCGGCGGGCCCCGGGGACTCGCTCTCCCCCCCGCTTCCCCCGCCCCCGGGACGCCGCGGCCCCGGGGAGAGCAGAGGGGCGCATGGGTCGGCCGGTCGGCCGGCCGGCCGGACGCGCGGACGGCGGGCGGCGGCGGCGGCGGCGGGGCGCTCACCGAGGGCTCAGGAGGGGCGGCTGGCAGCGAGCGGGCAGAGCCGCTCCGCCGGGCTGGCTCGGCGCGGGCAGGGCCGGCGGCTGCTGGCGGGACGCGCGGCGGATCCCTCGCCGCCCGCCACCGGGTGTTTTCATAGAAACCCGGCTGGCAGGCGAGGCAGAGGCGGCGGCGGCGGCTGCAGCGGCGGCGGAGGAACCTTCCCGCATCCCGAGCAACGTCAGCGCGGCGCCCCGCCCACCGCACGCTCCGGCCCGCTGGGGAGCGCGCACCGGGGAGAGGGCGGCGCACGCGCGTCAGCGGGGGTGGGGGGCGCGCGTGGGCACGCAGGGAGCGCGCGTGGGCACGCAGGGAGCGCGCATGGGCAATAGGGAGTGCGCGTGGGCACGTAGGGAGCGCGCATGGGCAATAGGGAGCGCGCGTGGGCACGTAGGGGGCGCGCATGGGCAAGAGGGAGCGCGCGTGGGCACGTAGGGCGCGCGCGTGGGCACGTAGGGAGCGCGCATGGGCAAGAGGGAGCGCGCATGGGCAATAGGGAGCGCGCGTGGGCACGTAGGGAGCGCGCATGGGCAAGAGGGAGCGCGCGTGGGCACGTAGGGAGCGCGCATGGGCAAGAGGGAGCGCGCATGGGCAATAGGGAGCGCGCGCGCCGTTGTTGGGGGGATGGGGGGGGGAGGTCGGGAAGGCTGGGCGGAGAGGCTGGAGGGGGTGTCGCGCGTGCCCTGTGGGCCCCTGCAGCTGACGCCCAACCGAACCAAACGTGTTTGCCAGGTCACTCTGCGCAAATCACCCTCCCCTCCTTTTCCCGGGACTCATCCGGCGCCCACCCTGCTACCACCAATCTCCCCACACACCCCCCTCCCTTCCGAGGCTTTCAGTCACGCCGGACGAGCGGTTCTTAACTCTCCCCCCACGTGATACCGGGTCACGTCAGTCCCTGAGGGCCACGGTGGCGCTTAGCCCTTTCCTGACCTCCGGGAGAATCCACCACCAGAAGCTAGAAGGCATGCAGTTCCCCCAGCTGGGCTCCTCCCCCGCCCCCGCAGCTGCCGCGAAATCGCACCTTGCGGCCAAACCTCAGTAAATCGCGTGCCTGTTGCAGTAGCGAACAAAGCAGCGTGCTGACATGCTTTTGCTATTTTGTGTCCGTGCCTACAGGCAGTCGCGAAAAATGGCAATGCTGCATGGGCAGCATTGACGGAAAGCAAAGACGGGATTTTTTATCCGAGCCAAAGTAAATGCTCCAGACAGATTAAATACTGATACACCCGCTTCTGTTTTGACTGTAATGTATTTGTAATAAATACACTCTTTTTTTTTCCCCAAGAGCATGGGTCACGTTGGCTGCTGTTTATAGTAGCTGGGAAGGAATGTAACATGATTACAACCAGTTAGGGCAGCGATTTCCAATCCGTGTGCAGCAAGAATTTTCAAAGCATGCAATACCTGACTAGTCAGGATCATAGACCTCTTTTCCCTACGATTGTTAAAAATAATAATAATAATAATAATAATAATAGCAGCTAACACTACGACAGCTGTCAGTGTGAATGAATCAAAATTAGACCTATTTTTGTTAGATCCGCAAAAAATATATACTGTCTTTTGGTGTGCTGCAGAATTTTAGTGTAGTTTATGTGTGCCGTGAGATGAAAACAAGAGACTACCATTTCCCAAATGCCATCGTTTCTCCCGCGGTGAGCACCAAAAAGTAGGTTATGGTATTTTAAATCATTTTAAAACAAATGTCACCCCCAGACCACCCAGTCTGAAAAGCATTATCTGAGAACACCTAATTATCTAAAAATATTTGACATTTTACAGAAATTAAATATGTAGTATTACGAAATTTTATGCGAACAGCATTTTCCTAAATGTATCAACGGGCAATATAGGAAGATATAAACATAAGTGCGAATGCCTGTGTTTGTAGATTTTGAATTCCACTTTAGCAGAGCATGGTTAGTGTGGTTTGATGGCCAGAACACAGACCCCATAGAGTAACACACACAATGAGAGAAAGGCAGAGCCTTTCCCTGACGGCCAGTCACTCTTTTCCACAATTTTAAACAGCTTCCTCAACCCACCTTATTATGATACATAAAACTAAACATAAATCACTGTGTGGTGTAGATCAGAGTCTAACCTTATAATTATATTCACTTAACGAGGATTCCTCATAAAAGTCCAGCCATGCCGAAACCGGTTTGGCTCAATGGATAGAGTGTCGGTCTTCGGACTGAGGGTCCCAGGTTCGATTCCGGTCAGGGGCATGTACCTTAGTTGCGGGCACATCCCCAGTGGGGGGTGTGCAGGAGGTGGCTGGTCGATGTTTCTCTCTCATTGACATTTCTAGCTCTCTATCCCTCTTCCTTCCTCTCTGTAAAAAATCAATAAAATATGTGTGTTTTTTTTAAAGTCCAGCCTTGTAGGCATTCAATAAACATTGTATTAGTTTAACTTGGGACTCACTCGTCAGGGAAGAGAAAGGTGAGCATTGCAGCCCAGCCAGCTATTTCTTTTCTTCTCTTCCTGATTTCCCAACTTCCCTACAAAATCCAACAAACTTTGTAACAAAACTCCATAGCTGTCAGGTTTAGAACAGCCATATAGACCTCTCAAAAGTCTACAGCCATTTCCATCTGGAACCATAAATGTTAGGAGCACAAGCTTGATCACCAACTTTCTGAAACATCGCCAGTCCTCCGAAGCTGCAAAATTGTTGTGACTATTCAATACCATTCAACGATCACCAATTGATTCCGCCCCTCCTCGTGTGCTGGACACACTACTCTTGGTATCTTCTGAGGAGTTAAACAAATGATAGCACTCAAAAAAAAATACCTAACAGCTGCCCTGTGTCAAACTAAAAGACTTATGACAAACAGACCATGCAGCAGAAGTGTAGCGAGAACAATGTGAGCTGAACCTCAATGCATGAGGCCAGGCTGCGGAAAGGAGGGAAGCAGCCCAGGCGTTTCACACAATGGAGTCATTCTGGAGGCAAAAGCTTTTACAGTGACAAATGGTTTCCAGCAGTCAGGTGGTAGGCTGAGAATGATCCAATAAAGTGGAGTTTAAAAGAACCATATCTGTAAACCACTCCGCCCTCGCTTTCTGTATTTGTGAAATGGGACTTAAATATTCCTGCCAAATCTAAAATTGTAACATTTTGGAATACCCTTTGATCCACTTACAGGAATTTATCCTAAAGAAAGAACCAGGGAAATATGCAGATTATATGCAAATTATACCCAGGAAAATATAAAATACTGCTTGGGATATTTACCTAGAAGGGTTTTTATCCCAAGCAGTATTTTAAACTATCTTTAACATTCAATAGAAGGCACGAGTTTAGACACATCATTGTACATTCATAATATACTAGTTAGTAGATCACTAGGAAGCCATACCAAATGACGGGGCAAAGCAGGTGTTCTTAACCAGGGGTCCAAGGGGTTTAATTCAAGAACAGATGTGAATTTATCTTGAGGCTAATGAAGTGAGGAGCTAAACTTAGCCCCTTATTTACGCAGGCTCCTGTGAGGACTAAATTGCTGAGAGTTAAAGAACTTTCCAGATGCTAAAGGGGAGCCAGATTGCATGCAATCAGAAAGCTTTTCTACCTAAGTATTTCTGGTAAATAGATTACCTTACATGGCAAGGAGACCTTGCAGATTTGATTAAATTTAAGCACCTTGGAAATAGGAACACTAGTCTGGATTATTTGGGTTATTTTGAATGATCTGAAGCCAATCTAATCACATGAGACCTCAAAAACAGAGAGGCTGGCCTGGCCAGGTGATTCAGTTGGTTGGATTATTGTCCCAAACACCAAAAGGTTCCTGATGTTTCTCTCTCACTCAATGTTTCTCTCTCTCTCTCTCTCTCTCTCTCTCTCTCTCTCTCTCTCTTGCTCTCGCTCTCGCTCTCTCCCTCCCTCCCTCCGTCCTTCCCTCCTTCTCTCTCTAAAATCAATAAAACCTATCTCAGGTGCTATAATGAGAACCAAGGGCATTACATTATGTTCACAAGTTTCAAAACTCCTCTTTAAAAAAATAAAATAAAGTTATGTGTATATGGGTGAACAGATGTGTTTGTATGAAGAGCTAGAATATATGCCATAAGTAAGAGTGACTGTCTTCAAATGGTGAATAAAGTGATGTTCACTTTCTTATTTTTGCTTTTGTCATTTCCTAAATTCTTTTTGGATAACATCAGGTCACTTTCATAATTAGAAGCAGAGCCATTTTATTATTTTTTCAATCCTCACCCAAGGACATATTTTTATTGATTTTAGAGAGAAAAGGAGAGAACAAGGGAGAAGAAGAGAGATGGAGAGGGGGACGGGGAGAGAGGGACCCAACCGGGAATCAAACCCGAAATCTAAATCTTTTGGTGTATGGGACAACACTCCAGCCAACCAAGCCACCTAGCTAGGGCAGAGGAGCCTTTTCAAAAGACAAAAACTTCCCCTCACTGAGCCCAGCTCACATGATTGACTCAATTTCCAGTTTCCAGTAGCAAAGAGAAAGTTATCCAGTTGTTTCATGTAAGAGAGAACTATCAGAAAGGAGGCCTGCTGACCACACTGATCAAAACCTCAGCGTGGCAATTCCTCACCAATGGGTCTGGGGGGTCAACATGTTAGTTAAGAAATTTGAATTGTTAGTCAGCATATCCCAGCTTTATCAGTTGATAGGAAACTAACAGAGTTTAACTAAACTCACAGCAGCTGAATTATACCCAGGATAATAACTTTTTGATAATAAGGATTGCTTTTCTGGTGAACAAAGAGCTCTGGCCTACTGCTTTCAGAAGGTTAGTCAGCAGCAGTATGCTTTCTCCAAGCAACTGTTCTGTTTTCTATTTTTTCAGACGTATGTAAAGCAGGAAACGAAGCAGCTCTGTTGCGGACAGCTGAAGGACCTACTCAGGCTCGTGTGATCCTCCTCCTCCCTTCCCTAGATGTCCCCTATGTGGGCTCCTTAGAATCCCTAGGACCTCAAAGAATATCACTTAGCACCACTTCATCTACGGGTACCAAACAAATAAGCAACAGGTAATTTATTGAGCATAGATTGGAAGCGAGGGGAATTCGGGGAATATTAAATCCCGGTCTGGGAAGTGTCTGATGACCTTTTCCAGTTCCACAACAACACAGGCCCTCTCCAAGGAGTGGACTATACATTTTCCTGACAGACTCTCTCTGCCTTCAACAGCACAGTCAGTGGCAGACTGGTAACCCAGCTATCTGAAAACAAAACAAAAGCCCTCATCTATAGCAATTGCCAACTTCCATGGTATAAAGACTCCCACGTGACTGATTTCAGACTATAGAATTTAACAGTAGCTTGCAAAATTCCTGATTATTTAGCATCAGTTCTAAGCCGGTGCTGCTGACTCCAGCAGAACACTGCTCTGTGTGTGTGTGTGTGTGTGTGTGTGTGTGTGTGTGTGTGTGTGTTGTGTGCGCGCGCACGCACACACAATATGATCTGCTATTTATTTGCTCACACATTTGGGTTATAATATAACTTATTAGGCTATCGCCTTCTCTTATGAAATTCCTATTTTGATTATATATCTAGATAAAAGTTAGGGGTGTCCTGAAACTCTAGCAATCACCATCTAGCTACAAACCATTTCTGTAAAAGGCAAAACTACCTGCCCTGTGGTTTTGTTCAGAGGGCAACCAAATTCCCACTCTTTTTTTTTTAAATATATTTTATTGATATTTTACAGAGAGGAAGGGAGAGAGATAGAGAGCTAGAAACGTCGATGAGAGAGAAACATCAACCAGCTGCCTCCTGCACACCCCCTACCGGGGATGTGCCCGCAACCAAGGTACATGCCCTTGACCGGAATCAAACCCGGGACCTTTCAGTTCACAGACCGACGCTCTACCACTGAGCCAAACCGGTTTCGGCTCCCACTCTTTATTGATAGCAGTGATTCTGACAAATTCTAGTCATCTCTTTGGCCTGGTGATGATTTCATACCTTTCAGGCCCTTTCTGCCCGTATGAATCATGCTATTGTTTGTTCCTGGAAATGAGATGGACAGCTTTTAATAAACGCGTGTTTGGGTGGCCGTGGAAGAATTGGACCTGAACAAAATAATCGGGCTAGTCTCTTTCCAGTGTTTATTGTCCACATGTTCTACTTTGGTACTGAGGACCTGGGTGGCTAGTGCTGCCTTCTATGGTAAAGTAGCTGCTTGGTTCAGTTTTCCATACCCTTACGTAAGGTGACTGTCTTGTGCAGGATCACGACCACTATAAAATATTTAAGCACCTTCTATTCATTCCCTCAGTGATGCGAACTAGCATTAAGATAACTGCCTAGCCGAAACCGGTTTGGCTCAGTGGTAGAGCGTCGGTCTGCGGACTGAAGGGTCCCGGGTTCGATTCCGGTCAAGGGCATGTACATTGGTTGCGGGCACATCCCCGGTGGGGGGTGTGCAGGGGGCAGCTGGTCGGTGTTTCTCTCTCATCGACGTTTCTAGCTCTCTATCTCTCTCTCTTCCTCTCTGTAAAATATCAATAAAATATATTTTAAAAAAAAAAAAAGATAACTGCCTATCCAATATCCAACGACAGGTGCATCGGGTTCCCTGAAATTCTCAGCCTAGGTGTCACTCATTTGAGGAAATCATAACTCCCCAAAAGAACTTATAGCTATGAAATACTTAACCTATGCGGAAGATGCCCTGACAGTAAGAGACAGAATTTTTAGATATTTATGAATTTCAATGTACAGGACATGGGCCACAAAGAGAGATTATCACAAAGGGGTGGGAGGGGGGTCCGGAGCTTGACGAATGCTGTGTGGGAGCTCTGGGCGGAGGGGCACAGTTTGCTTTGCAAGTGACTAGAAAGCCGCAGCAATAGCAGGTGAGGAAGAGGAAGGTGGACTTTAATTCTACGACTCTTCTTTTTTTTTTCTACCGCGGGCTTCGACTCCAGCACATACGTGATTCTAAAAAACAAAACACAGCGTTCCACTGCAGCCGAAACTGAGAAGTGTGTGAGAACACTCGGAAGACATAGCAGGCCAGTGCACAGCGCTTTCCTCCACGAATTAGCAGCAATCACAGGTATTAGTCAACAGATTACGCCTGAAAGGGCGCCAGTGTGTAACGGGATCAGGTGTCACTGACCCTTGCAGGAAGGTGAAAGGAGCCAGTGGCTAAAAGACTTTGAGCTGGGCACGCAGCCTGGAGCAACTGGAAAGCCAAATCACAATATGTGCAAAATTGATCCTTCCCGTCACTCTTTGGGAGACTTTCTCTTTGCCAAGAAGGGTTTAATTCAATTAGCAAAGGGCTGTGTGTAGGGGGCGGGGGGGGGGGGGGGGGCGGAACCTTGTGCAACCTTGAGCCTGGATGGATATTCTTAGCTCTAAAGCAAAGTTATTTTGGGAGAATCATCATAATTCACTGCTTCAGCACCTAAGGCCATCCTGGATAAGCTCCCTGAAACGAAGAAGAAGAAAAAAAGCTCTATCCCACATCCTGTGTTTCTGCAGGTAACAGTCCATGAACTTTGTTACTGCTCCCTATGCCATCACCATCACCACCACCACCACCACCACCACCACCACCACCACCACCCCCACTCCCTCACTACCCCTGCCTCTCTGCTGGATATCCTTATTTCCCAAGCACAATCTGGTTTGTCTTATGTATCCCTCCATAAGCATCCCTCTTCCTGAAATGCCTGAGCATGTCTCTCCCAAGAAATCTTAAGTTATGCCCTCCATTAATGAATCAGCCACTGGGAGAGCATCCCCCACCAGCACCCACCATGATTGCTCAATCCCCCTCACAGTGTATCAGCACTGTGGGCAAGACCCTGGACACTTTCATTTTACTTTTGAAGAAACTGAAGCTCAGAGAGGGCAAGTAACTCACTCGTAGTTACACAGCTAAAAAGAACAGCAGCCATAGTAGCTCTTACCTGTTAAGGATTTATCGTATGCTGAAACTGTACTGAGCAATTCACACACATTTCTAAGGCTCTTAGGGCTCAGCTCTGGCTTTGGTGCTCTTTGCACTATATATAAACGATGTAATTAATATGAAATGCTCTGTAGCACAAGTCAACGTAAAATGCTGTGGACGTGCATAGCAGCTTTATTCCTAACAGCCGGGAAACTGGAAACAATCCATATGTCCATCAAAAGGTGAATGGTTAAATTGTGATTTATGCATACGTTGGATTACTCAGCCACAAAAAAGGAACAAACTATTGATGGAACAATAGACAAATCTCAAAAATATTACCCTGGGCCAAAGAAGCCAGAGACAAGGCAGTACATGGTGTTTGATTCCACTTACACAAAATTCTGGAAAACACCAATTTGGTCAGTGATTGCCTAGGGCTGGGTAGCAGGGTGGGGAACACTTATGTCTTGTTTAGATGATTTTAAAAAAATAAAGCAATGGTACAAGGAGAGGGGGTGAATAAGAGGAAGTGATTAGTTGCCCAAGTTTAGACAGAGGAGGTAAAGGAACAGAAATCAGGTAAAGGGCTTTGAAGGGTGAGTAGAAATCACCCAGGGTGGAGGAAGAAATGGAAGAGGAAATGGAATGATGGGCTTCCCAGACATAACAAAGGATGAAGAAGGTGGGGACCCTGGACCGAGCGCCTTGTGAAAGGGCCTTACAGTGGTGAAGAGGGGCCATCTCTCAATGGAGTCGGTGGGAGAAACTCCATTCAGTGTGTGTGTCCTGGGTAAGTCAGGATACCTCTGTGGCTCTCCGTTCTCTTTTCTGAAACTGAAGGTCTGGAAAATTAACAAACTGAGGGGCTGGGCTAAACAACCTTTAAATTAGTAAATGCCAAGTGTGTTAAGTAACGGCCAATGGGCAAGCTGACAGTCATCTGGTTGCCCCTGTGTGGCCACTCCAGTGTGCAGAGGTGATGAACCCTTCAACCCTTGGGGCAGCATGTGCCACGTCCTCCCACAAACCTCCCTATCCATTTTTCTTGGCATACAGTACATATACACCAATTTTTAGCACAATGAGTTAATTCCCTAAAATCCTCCAAAGATGACCAATGGTATTTTTTCTTTCATGTCACTATTGGAATAATGTTACTGTCTGAAGTGATGCCATCAATTGGATCTATTTTTAAGTTCACTTGTTCAGAGTGTAATTTTACATTAAAATTATATTATGATTGTGTCAAAACACGTACATGGTTCCAGAATCAAATATATGAACAAAATACATTTCAAAATGTCTAACTTCTGTCTCCATTCTTTGGGAAATCTATTTTTTAAAATATATTTTATTGATTTTTTTTACAGAGAGGAAGGGAGAAGAATAGAGAGTTAGAAACATCGATGAGAGAGAAACATCGACCAGCTGCCTCCTGCACACCCCCTACTGGACATGTGCCCACAACCAAGGTACATGCCCTTGACCGGAATCAAACCTGGGACCTTTCAGTCCACAGGCCGATGCTCTATCCACTGAGCCAAACCGGTTTGGATAAAAGTCTATTATTTTTTTTTAATTGCTATTTTACAGAGAGGAAGGGAGAGAGATAGAGAGCCAGAAATGTCGATGAGAGAGAAACATCGACAAGCTGCCTCCTGCACACCCCCCACCGGGGATGTGCCCACAACCAATGTACATGCCCTTGACCGGAATCGAACCTAGGACCTTTCAGTCCACAGGCCGACAACGCTCTATCCACTGAGCCAAACCGGTTTCGGTGAAAATCTATTATTTTTTTTAATGCCATGTTTTGTCCTCCCACTTTATAGGTAACTTTAAATCAATTGAGTAATTTTAGATCACATAAATCATTTTGCTTAAAAATCAGAGAAATTTTATTAAGTTTTACACTCACCTAGGATTTCACAGTTTAGAGAAGTCTTCTTTGTTTCATGACCACATTATGCCAGGGGCTTCCAGAGGGAAGCGTACCATTAAGCCTCTTTATGGACCTATTCTCCAGGGGGATGTGATCCTCCTCACCTGAGAATTACAAAGACTTAGGCGACTTGTACTTTTTGCATCCAAGCCACCACCTAGAGGGGCACATGCATGCCAGGATATGGGAGTGAGCCTTCTGTAAAATGGAGGACACGCTGTAGGTTATCTAACGCTTGCTTCCAGCTTCTAGTTGGCTCAGGCTCCTCCATTCTTTCTTGGTTCCACTCCAATAGCTAAATTAAATGAATATGAATTTGCTATTCACTTCCACAATGCAGCACATATGATTTGGAACGTGGTTGCTAGGTGCTGGGGGGAGGGGGGGAGATACAACAAAAGACAAGACCCAGGGTCTGGTTCCAGAAGCTGGCAACCAAGTGGGTTTTTCAAAAGCGACTCCAACAAACGCCCAGCATTTTTGCTCATTGAAAACAGTCCTCCTTTGCATAGAATTTGTATTTCCTAGGGAGCTTCAGCCAAGGTAAGACTTTGAACCAGAGCTCACCAGTAAGGGAAAATGGTTCTGCTTCTTTGTCTTCAGGTTAATCGCTGAAAGACATTAGGATCACACCGGTGGTTCTGTAAAACCATACCCACGGTTCTTCAGCATTCCTGAGCCGGGTATTAGCAATAAGGTCATATACAGCGGCTCCCTCCCACACAGGGTGTTCCCACTGTGAACGGAGCTCAGGGGAAAACAGGCTACCCGTGCTGTCAGAAAGACTTACGTAATGTTTCCCCAGAGCAGCAGCTGTTTTCTCTCTGAGGTTCTGAACTAGGATCTCCAGAGAACCTTCTCTAAACAAAGCTGGTCAAAACAGTTTCATGAAGGATCTATTTGAAAAAAAACAAAAACTCACAAAATAATTTTTATTTCATTTCTTATTCGTAAAGCCTCATAATTAAGGAAGAAACTAAAAAAAAATAAGCACAATGATTCTTTCAATGTGGTCAGCCCTTTAGAAAGCTAAGGATGCAAAGGTCTGTCATTGCAAAATTTGAGGTCTGTGGATAGGAAGATATTATTTTTGGTGTTTTTAAAGGATGTCGTTGCAAATTACAATTGAAATTATACATCTAAATTGCATCTCTTATAAACATTTACTTTCTAGCTGCGACAAGCATAACAGAAACAGATTGTAATACTAATGCTATTACAACACTACTAAATACCTTTTGAATATCATGCCTGCCTTGTACTAGATCAGGGGCCATCAAACTATGCCCTGTAGTCTAAATCCAGACGCTGTCTGCATTCAGGACCTTAAAATGACCATCCTCATTACTATTTCAGTTTCTTCATAATTTGCTCATTTATTTTTCCTTTTGGGCAATTTAAAGAACTCAGCTTTCTGGCTAGCTAACTTTGATGTGTGAAAGTATATGTGCATGGGATCTAGGCGTCAGCTCCTGCCTAAGAATGAGTAGAATCCACACGGATGGCTGAAGAAGGGAGCATTTGCAGCTAACTCCAGACCCAGAGCACTGCCCGGTAGAGTAGGCTGGTTAGGAAGTTAATCTCTTTAAATAAATAAAAAAATGTTAAATCTCAACCAGTGTGGCTCAATGATTGAGCATCAATCTATGAACCAGGAGATCAAGGTTCAATTCCCCATTAGGACATATGCCAGGGTTTCGGGCTCAGTCCCCAGTAGGGGGCATGCAGGAGGCAGCCAATCAATGATTCTCTCTCATCATTGATGTTTCTTTATCTCTCTCCCTCTCTGAAATCAATTATATATATATATATATATATATATATATATATATATATATATCTTATATAAAAAGATATAATTTAATTTTTAAATTTAAAAGTTGACTGTTGAAAAGAGTAAAAATTCAGCAGGTCCTCAAATAACATTTATAAGATGCCATAGGAGTTTAACTCTTATTTATATCAATTAGGCTTTGGTTAAATTGGTTTTGTTCACTATGGGTCATTTTTTAATATTTTTAATGCTTTTATTGATTTCATAGAGGAAGGGAAAGGGATAGATAGAAACATCAATGATGAGAGAGAATCATCGATCAGTTGCCTCCTGCACACCCCACACTGGGAATTGAGCCCACAACCCAGGCATGTGCCCTGACCAGGAATCGAGCCGTGACCTCCTGGTTCGATTCTCAACCACTGAGCCATGCCTGCAGAGCTATATGTCATTTTGCTTTAAAGTTACAGAACCTACCTTCGATACTAAGTGAGGACTTACTATAGTAATAAATGTATCATTTTATCAATAGACTTTATGTTTTGGACAGTTTTACACAAAAATTGGCCATATAGTACAGGAAATTTTTCAATACATTACCCCTACACACACACACACCCCTCTGCACACAGCTGCCCCTGTTACTATCATTTTACATTAGTGTGGTACATTGATGCATTATTATTAACTAAAGTCAATACTTCATTCATATTTCCTTAGCATTGCCCTCACGCCCATTTTCTGTTCCAGAACCTCCGCCAGGATATGATGATTCTATCACATTACACATAGTTGCCATGCCTCCTTAGGCTCTCTCGGCTGTGATCGTTTCTCAGACGTCCCCTGTTTTTCACTTGGTGGGTTTGGAGGAGCCCTGGCAGAGTGTTTTGTATAATGCCCCCCATTTTGAATTTGCCTGGTGTTTTTAATCATGATAATTAGGATATTTAAGAGAGGAAAACCTCCAAGGTGGAGTGTCATTTCCATCACGTGTATCGATTCTGACCATCATCTGGCTGAGCGAGTTACTTGTCAGCTTTCTCCACTGTACGGGCGTATGCTTTTCTTTCTTTTCCAAACTATCCTGTTCAGAAGGAAGTCGCTGCACACAGCCCACACTTACAGAGTGAAGCGCCATACTCTCCTCCTCTAGGATGGAGTATCTACATAAATTATTTGGAATTGTCGTCACAACATCACCAAAACAAAAGCACAGTCATGAGAGTATTTCATCAGAGCATACGGATTATTCTAGCTCAGGGGTTGGCAAACTGCGGCTCGAGAGCCACATGCGGCTCTTTGGCCCCTCGAGTTTTTTAGCAAAGGCCAGCATAGGAGTACCCTCATTAAGTTAACAACAATGTACCTACCTATATAGTTTAAGTTTTAAAATGTTGGCTCTCAAAAGAAATTTCAATTGTTGTACTGTTGAGATTTGGCTCTGTTGACTAATAAGTTTGCCAACCACTGTTCTAGCTGATCCGTAAAATTCCCACTTTGTGAAAAACCTGGCGCCCACATCTGTCATCAATTTGCTGTACTGTTCAAGTCCAGTTCACAGGCATGGCAGTATCAGAATGCCCATTCCCCCAAAGGAAACAATTGTATCATCTAGAGTACAGTACTCTGTGCAGTTTCTTTTGCCTTTTATCTAACAGACTCCATTCATGTCCAAAGTTATTTAGATCAACAACTGCCCTCCACCCCCCACTCCCTTCAGGAAGGTTGTTTCACACAATTGTAATACAGTTAGATTCTCTTACCAGAGTCTGCATTTGTTTTTCCTGGTAGCCCCTGACCCCCTAAATTTGCATTCATTACTATTCATTGGTCGTGTTATAGATTCTCTAGGTTTTGATTGTTTTAAATGTTTTTACTGATTTCAGAGAGGAAGGGAGAGGGAGAGAGAGATAGAAACATGATGAGAGAGAATCATTGATCGGCTGCCTCCTGCATGTCCCCCACCTGGGATCAAGCCTGCAATCTGCGCCTGTGCCCTTGGCCGGAATCAAACCTGGCACTCTTCAGTCTGCAGGCTGACGCTCTATCCACTGAGCCAAACTGGCTAGGGCAGTTCTCTAGGTGCATGATATTTTGTTTTTACCATCACAGCATCATTAGAATGGTTTCACTGTTCTAAAAATCCCCTGTGCTCCAACCTACTCTTTCCCCCTCCCCAACCTCCTGAAAACAACTGACCTTTCTACTGTTATCTCTATAATGTTGCCTTTTCCAGAATGTTGTACAGTTGGAATCATGAAATATGTAGCCTTTTTAGATTGGTTTCTTTCACTTACTAATATGCATGTCTTATTGTGCCTCAGTAGCTGATTTCCTTTTATTGCTGAACTAGAGACCCAGTGCGTAAAATTCATGCACAGGTAGGGTTCCTAGGCCTGGTAGGCAATCAGGGCCGATTAGAGCCTTCCAACTGCCAACTGGGGCCTTCCTTCCCCCAGCTGCCCAGGAGTGTTCCTTCATTCTGTGCTGCCCCCTGGTGGTCAGTGCACGTAATAACAAGTGGTCGAACTTCAGGTTGGTCAAACTCCCGAGGGGACAATTTGTATATTAGTCTTTTATTATTTATACTAATAATAGTATAATATGCTTATTAGATAGGAAATCCTTCCAGACGACCTTCTGGACAAAGCCGGTGCTGTGAGGGAAACCTAGATCCCGGGTGCCTGCTGGCAGCAGGAGGGAAGCCCGGACCCTGGGTGCCAGAGGGAAGCCGGTGCCAGCAGCTGGGGAAAGGAAGGGCTACTCTTGCATGAATTTTGTGCACTGGCTTCTAGTATAGTATAATATTCCATTGTATGTATGTAGTATAGCTATTTTGTGCAACTTAAATGGGTAAGTAAATCATAGTAAGATTGTTGGATTGTATGGTAAGACTTTGTTTAGTTTGAGAATCTCATTTTTATGGATACTCTTATTCTAGAAAACAAAAGTATGTCACTGATAGCCTTACTCTTTTAGGTAAGAGAATCTAGTCATTATGTTTTAGCATCTGTTTGTCTTCTCTTTTTTTTCATTCTTTTTTTTTCTTCTATGTTTTTTTTTTCTTCTCCATGTCATTTTATTACATTAGCAATAAAATTTTATCCATTTGGAGGACCAATTTGAAATAATAAAAACTGTGAACTAGATAATCTTTAAAATAGTTTTATATCTTTCATATATTTAGAATTAGGAAATAAATTACCAAGTTTGCACTAATAAAGTCTTCTTTTCAAGGAATTACTTTTATCTAACAAGTAATAATTATTAAAAATAGTACAATAGCTGGAACCGGTTTGGCTCAGTGGATAGAGCGTCGGCTGGTGGATTGGAAGGTCCTGGATTCAATTCCGGTTAAGGGCATGAACCTAGGTTGCAGGCACATCCCTAGTGGGGGATGTGCAGTAGGCAGCTGGTTGATGTTTCTCTCTCTTAGATGTTTCTAACTCTCTATCCCTCTCCTTTCTCTCTGTATCAATTAAATATATTTAAAAAAATAAAATGAGTGTGGAATCACAAATTCTTCAACAGATTTGTGTTTGTGTTTTGTTTTTTTTCCAGACTCTCTACTAATTTAGAATATGTGTTAGTCCATTCAAGGTCTGGGATGATGGTTATTTATCTGCAAGATGCTCTCATTCCTACCTAGTGTTCTTTCTAGCTTCAAGATTACTCATCCATCCTCATCATGAACTTACTAGTTATAAAGTGGTTAATATATGTCAGACATAAGAATTAGGATTGAAAAGATTATAGTCCCTGCCTTCAAGGAGATTAGGAGGAGGTATATCACATTAGTTATGCATAAGGAAATAATGGGAGCAGACTGTAGACACATAGTCACCCCACCGTGAGGGTCGGGAGAAAAGAGGCAAGCTTGCGATCCTAATAAAACTACAAAGAATGTTAGACATGTATTAATAAATAAATTGCTTTCATACAGTGTTCAAATCCAATTACACGTATTGTCCTACATTTTTTGTTGTTATTGTTAATCCTCACTCGAGATTAATTTTTTCCATTGATTTTCAGAGAAAGTGGAGGACGGGGGAGAGGCAGAGAGAAACATCTATGTGAGAGAGACACATTGATTGATTGCCACCTGCAAGTGCCCAAGCAGGGCCAGGGATCAAGCCTGCAACTGAGATATGTGCACTTGACTAGAATTGAACCCTTTCAGTCCACAGGCTGACATTCTAACCACTGAGAAAACCGGCTAGGGCTATTGTCCTACTTTTTAAAATATATATATATATATTTTTTTATTGATTTTTCACAGAGAGGAAGAGAGACATCCACTGAGCCAAACTGGTTTCAGCTCAACTGAAATTCTTAAGAGATCTCTACATTTAGCTGAGTTTATCTGGAAGTGTTTAGATTAAATTTTCTGATATCAGACAGAAACAAGGACTTGAGATGGAAATTAAGTTCAGCTTTAGGAAAATTAAAGTTACGTTTTTACACACCTGATTGTATTTATTTAAGAGTCTAGGCTTACCGCCACTCTTACCCTTCAGTGTCTAGGTCAAATTCACCATCCTCCCTGAAATCTTTCCACACATTTTCCTGGTAGGGATTAACTATTCTTGAAAAATCTATCTCTTGTGTATTATTCACTGAATGAGGTGTTCCTCACAAAATAAGTTTGTTAGTCTAATACCCAAAGTGATGCTATCTGGAGGTGGGGGTCTCGGGGAGATAATTAGGTTATGAGGGTGGAGCCCTCATGAATAGAATTAGTGCCTTTATGGAAGAGGCCAGAGAGTTACCTTGCTTCTTCTTCAGTGTGTGAGGATACAATAAGAGAAGTCAGCTATCTGCAACTCAAAAGACAGCCCTCATAGACTGTGTCCATGCCTTCACCCTGATCTGGGACTTCCAACCTCCAGAACTATGAGAAATAAATATCTGTGGTTGATAAGACATGCGGCTTATGGTATTTTGTTATAGCAGCCTGTGCTGACTGAGACATTATGTTACTGTTTAGTATATAATCCATGCATGTAATCCATTTCTATTATTGACAATAAAGGCAGAGGCATGGTTTATTTTTCTCTTTTTCCTAAGCACAGCAACTCATAGAAAAGCACTTGGTGATTGCTCCTTGAATTGAAAATGTGGATTGAAAATAGATTAGTGATACAGTTGGGATAGTATCTCAAAATTGAATATATCATAAAATTGAGTGGTTAATCCAAAAGCATGTGGGGGAAAAAACACACAAATTAAAATAGTGACTCTTGGCAGGAAACCTCTCTAAACAGCAGAAGAAAATGTTCTCACACTTTGGGGAATAAAGATGATTCAGCTGAAACAAGTCCAGAGTTCATTAGATAATTAAATATTTAACCTTTAAGGCAGCGAAGAGACTTTGTTTTCAGTGAGTCTAAAATTATTTTATAAAGATTATAAGACTAAAATATCTATAACATGCAAACTTTTAAAAATATGATCAAAGTTTATTTATACCTCTCAGAAAGCTGCCAAGCTTCAGTATTCTTTTGGTAATGGTACTTTTAAAAAAAAATAGGTGCAGTAGAAGGGTTTATACATGGAAGTTGGGTTCTAATATAAAAATAAAAAATAAAACAGAGTTTAGTTAAAAGTCCTCTCTCTAAGTCCAGCTGATGTGGCTCAGTGGTTGAGCATTGACCTAGGTCACAGTTTGATTATGGTCAGGGCACTATAATCCCCAATAGGGGGCGATCAGGAGGCGATCAATGGATGATTCTCTCTCATCATAGACATTTCTATTTTTCTCTCCCTCTCCCTCCTCTCTCTGAAATCTATAAAAATATATATATATTAAAAAGTTCTCTAAAACATTGCCTGGCCAGTGTTGCTCAATGGTTGATTGTCCAAGCATGAACCAAGAGGGCACTGGTTTTGATTCCCAATGAGGGCACATGTCTGGGTTTCAGGCTCAACCCCCAGTAGGGGACCTTCAAGAGGCAGTCAATTGATGGTGTTTCTCTCTAAAAGTCAATAAAAACATATTTTAAAAATAAATAAATAAAATGCTTTAATTTGCCAATTAAATATTTTATATACACAGTACTCCTTCCTTATCACTAAGAGATATGTTTAAAGATCCCAAGTGGATGCCTGAAACAGTGGCTAGTACAGAATCCTACATGTATTGTTTTTTTCTACATAGATACCTATGACAAAGTCTAATTTATAAATTAGGCACAGAAAGACATTATCAATCTGCACTAATAAAAGAGTAAGATGTAAATTGACCATACATTCGTGACACCCACCAGCCAATCAGTAGTGAGTATGCAAATTAACCCAACAAAGCTGTCTGGTTGATTTGCATATGCAGGCACCAAGCAGCCAGGGGCAGGGTGTGACGCTTGTGTCCATGGCAATGACGCAGGCTTTCCGAACCACCCCAGCTGCTCTGGGCAGTGTGGGAAGGCAGAAAGGCAGCTCCAGGCCAAAGCAAAAAGGCAACTGTAGCTGGAGCAAAGACAGTGCCGGCATCCAGGGAAAGAAAGGCCCATTCTTGCATAAATCTTCATGCATTGGGCCTCTAGTAGTGAATAATAAAATAGAACAATTATAACAATATACTGTAAAAAAAAAAAAAGTTATGTGGATGTGGCATCACTCAATAAAATAAGGCTTACTTGAACACAAGCACTGTGATACCATGACAATCTGATAACCGGGACTACCAAACCAAAAGGTTTTCATTCATAGAGAGAAATGTTCATTGTGCATTATCTGCTTACAAGCAAATCTATGATGGGAGAAAAAGAAACAAACCAAGCAAACCACCATGAACACATTTCTGAAGAGGGAGAGCTCCTCAAAAAGAGCCTGAGGCAGGTCCTTTTTTTTTTTTTTTTTTTTTTGCCCATGTAGATTTTTATTGATTTTAGAGAGGAAGGGAGAGGGGGAGAGAGTTACTCATACATCAGCTGCTTCCTGCATGCCCCCTACTGGGATTGAGCCCACAGCTCGGGCATGTGCCCTTGACCAGAATTGACCCCGGGAACTTTTGGTCCACAGGCCGAAGCTCTATCCACTGAGTGACTGGCTCTAGTCTAGAGCCTCAGTCGGGTCCTTTAGGAGGTGTTCCAGAAGAAGGTGTTATGGGGGTGAAGCTGCATGTGTTTTATTGTCCCCAAGACCTGACCTTGTGTAGGCCTAGGCTCATGTGTGTGTTTGTATCTTAGTTTTTAACACACTAGGTTTAAAAAAATTAAAAAAACAATAAATAAATAGGAGAAAGCTCTTTGATTATAAAGATTATAAAGAAAGAAAATATTTTTGTACAGCTGTATAATGTGTTTGTGCTTTAAACTGTCATTATAGAAGCCAAAAACTTTTAAATTTTAAAATGTATACAGCCAAAACCGGTTTGGCTCAGTGGATAGAGAGCATCGGCCTGCGGACTGAAAAATCCCAGGTTCAGTTCCGGTGAAGGGCATGTACATTGGTTGTGGACACATCTCCAGTAGGAGGTGTGCAGGAGGCAGCTGGTTGATGTTTCTCTCTCATCGATGTTTCTAGCTCTCTATCGTTCTCCCTTCCTCTCTGTAAAAAATAAATAAAATATATTAAAGATATTTTCTTTATTCGGTAATAAATTAACCTTAGCTTACTGTAATTAGCCTTATTACTGTATAAATTTTTATTTAAAATATATATTTTATTGATTTTTTACAGAGAGGAAGAGAGAGGAATAGAGAGTTGGAAACATCGATGAGAGAGAATCATCAATCAACTGCCTCTTGTACACCCCCTACTGGGGATGTGCCTGCAACCAAGGTACATGCCCTTGACCGGAATCGAACCTGGGAGCTCCCCATCCCCCACTCCCGCCCCCAGTCCGAAGACCAACGCTCTATCCACAGAGCCAAACCAGTTTCGGCTAAAGAAAATACCTTTATAAATTTGGTGTAGCCTATGGGCACAGTATTTACAAAATATATAGTGGGATACACACCCTGGGTCTTCACATTCACTCACCACTCACACTGCCTCACCCAGAGCAACTTCTAGCCCTGCAAGCTCCATTCTTGCTAGGTGCCCTATACAAATGTGTCCTTTTTTTAAAAAAAAAAAATATTCTTTTATACCATATCTTTATTGTTTTTTTCTATGTTTAAAAATGTTTAGATCCTATGTGTAACAGTTGCCTATGGTATTGAGTACAGTAGCATGCATGTGTGTTTGTAGCTCAGGAGCAATAGGCTGTCCCATGTAGCCTGGGTGTGTAGTAGGCTTTACCATCTAGGTTTGTGTAAGTGCGCTCTACGATGTTTGCACAACAAAGGAAATTGCCTAAGGACTCACTTCTCTGAATGTATCCCCCTCTGTCCTTTTTTTTTTTTTTTAATATTTTATTGGTATTTTACAGAGAGGAAGGGAGAGAGATAGAGAGCTAGAAACATCGATGAGAGAGAAACATCGACCAGCTGCCTCCTGCACACCCCCCACTGGGGAGGTGCCCGCAACCAATGTACATGCCCTTGACCGGAATCGAACCTGGGACTCCCTCAGTCCGCAGACCGACACTCTACCACTGAGCCAAACCGGTTTCGGCTCCCCCTCTGTCCTTAAGTGACACTACACCATCTAAGTTTGTGTAAGTGCACCCTACGATTTTTGCACAACAAAGGAAATTGCCTAAGGACTCACTTCTCTGAATGTATCCCCCTCTGTCCTTAAGTGACACAGGACAGTATAGCTAGTTCCTGCCAATCAGCTCAGACAACCGCTCATAATTACAGCTATCTGGGAGGCTACTTTCTAGGTCTGAGAGTTGTTCAGGTTAGAACTTAGATGAGCATCTCTCTTTGCATGATTTGCATCTGCAAGAGTGCATTTGCTTCCACTGTTGGTGAGCTGCTCAACCAGAGCAGACAAGGTTGCCTTCTTCAGAGACAGGGCCTGCTGCCACCTGGAGGATGAATGCCCGTTCACTGGATGCTCAGAACATCTGTGAGGATGCATTTTCTCTTGTTTTAGAACCTCAACTGCCGGTGAAAAGGCACACAGACACAAATCTTTTTCCTTCCTAGGCTCTACCCAAGCAACCTGAAGCTGGAACTACTCTCAGTTTCTTTCCCTCAAAAGAAATAAACACATCTCACAAAAGTACATAAATGAGCCAAGTCAGGCTGTGGGGAAAAGCTCTGAGTGCTAGTAACAAGGTTCTGCTGAGAGCCTTTGAAATCGTTGCACTAAGCTCTCTCTCTCCACAATATAATCGGGAATAATTAGCACATTTACTATGTTGACTCTTCCAGTGCATGAAGTATGTCTCTCAATTTGTTTAGATCTTTGCATTATATAGTTTTTAGTATATTTACACCTAAGCATTTCTCTCTCTCTCTCTCTCTCTCTCTCTCTCTCTCTCTCTCTCTCTCTCTCTCTGAATTTTAAGTGGCATTGAGTTTTAAATTTTGGTGTCTGTGTTTATTGCTAGTGTATAGAAATACAATTGACTTTTGTATATTTGTTTTGTATTCTTGTATCCTATGATCTTGCTGAAAACAATTATGAGTTCTAGGAGCATTTCCATATATCTTTTAGAATTTTCTATATAAGCAAACATCTCATCTGCAAATAAAGATGGTTTTGTGTGTGTGTGCATGTGTGTTGTTGGGTGTTTTTTTTTTTTTTTTTTTTTTTTTTGCAAGCTGTGTGCTTTTATATCTCCCTCCCACTCTCAGCCCCACCTATTTATTTATTTATTTATTTATTTATTTATTTATTTTTGTCTTATACACTTGCTCAAAATTCCAGCGCTATGTTGGATAAGAATAATGAGAGCAGGTATGCTTTTCCTATTTCCATTCTGGGGAGGGAGGGAGTGCTCTTTTTTATGTCTGCAAGGTCTGTAGTGATATCCTCTGCTTCATTTCTAATATTAGAAATTTATATACATTTTATTGATATTTTCAAAGTACCAGCTCTTTATTTCTTTTATTTTCTCACTTGTTTTTCTGTTTTTTAAATTTCATTGATTTCTGGTTAACTTTATTTTTTTATGTTTTCTTTGATTTCTTTTGCATCTACTTCTATGTTCTTGGGAGCTTACATGATTGATTTGAGGTGTGCATTTGCTATATATTTCACTCTTATGTCCACAAATTTGGATATTAACATTTTCATTCAGTTCACAGCATTTTCCATTTTTTTTTAAACTTAATCTTTGACCCATGGACTATTTAGAAATGTGTTATTTAGTTTCTAAGTGTTTGGAGATTTTTTTCTGTTATCTTTCTGTTATTCATTTCTAGTTTGATTCCATTCTGGTCAATGGAATACACTCTGTATGATTCCAAATATTTTTAAATTGTTTATGTTAGTTTATGGCCCAGGATATAGTCTATCTCGATGTATGTTCTATGGATAATTGAAGATAATATATATTCTGCTTGGTGGAGTTTTCTATAAATGTCTTTAAGTCCTGATGAGTAGTCTATAAATATATTTAGATCCTGATGTGTTGGCCTGGATTTCTTTAGGTGTATCCTGTTTGAAATTCACTCAGATTCCTGAATCTATAGATTTATGTGCTTTATCAAATTTGGAAAGTTTTCAGCCATTATTTCTTTGAATGCTTTTTCAAAACCACCCTCCCTCTCCTTCCAAGACTCTAATAGCACAAAAGTTAGATTTTTATTTATAGTCTCACAAGTCCCTGATCAGCACAGCAGAATGGTCATATAGTTCTTGAATTCTAAATAGAGGCCTGAGGTGACTGGAATACCACTAGTTCCACAGGTACGATGCTTGAGGAAAAGATTGTCTTTTCTTTAGGAAGCTTGTGGCAGAAAATCTACCAGAGGGGAAGGATATCCAGGTACCTCTCTAAGTGGGAATCAACCTAGCCTATTTTAACAAGTGGTAAAACATAAGCCAATAATAGAGAGGAATTGACAGGACTACTCCAACCATGAAGACAGAAGAGAAGCAGTCCAGAGAAGGAAGACGCTGACAATGCCTTGCCATAATAGCAGTCAGCAGCTGTGTGTCACTGCAGGTCGCCCAAGACCAAACCAGAGAGGGTCAGACCTGCATTACCACCATTTGTCCACCACCCAGAACTGAAATATCATTGCTGACATGTACCCATAAGAAACTGTTTGAGATTGAAATTGGGTCTCAAAAGATCTGTTGGCCCAGAAAGAAGCTCACTATAGATTGATTCATATGCCTTTCATCATAACCATTAATTGCTTGTCTCATTTTCGATTCTTATAAATATATTTCTAGTAGGACGTGATCTCACTCATCTAGAGGAAATGATGAACAACATAGACTGATGAACAAGAACAGACCCAGAGATAAGGAGCCATGGGTCAGACTGTTGGACCTCAGAGGGAGGGTGGAGATAAAAGGAAGAGATCAACCAAGGACTTCATGCGTACATATGAGCCAAACCAGTGGTCAAGGACAATAGGGGGGTGGGGGCATAAGAGGGGAGGGGAGGGGGATTGGAATCAGGGGTTGAGGACAAATATGTGATACCTTAATCAATAAAGAAATGTTTTTAAAAAAACATAAGCCAATGACTTTACTAGTATATTTCATTGGCCATTAAATATGGATTTTGTGCCAAGGTCGGTTTGGCTCAGTGGTAGAGCGTCGGTCTGCGGACTGAAAGGTCCCGGGTTCGATTCCGGCCAAGGGCATGTACATTGGTTGCGGGCACATCCCCGGTAGGGGGTGTGCAAGAGGCAGCTGGTCGATGTTTCTCTCTCATCGACGTTTCTGGCTCTCTATCTCTCTCCCTTCCTCTCTGTAAAATATCAATAAAATATATTTAAAAAAAAATAAATATGGATTTTGTGAAGAGAAGCTAAAACTAATGAATAAACTGAGGAATGATGTATTGATTTCATCGATATGTGCTGTCCTTATCTTTGACCATTATGTAAGAGTTAATTATATAATATGGACAATAATGTTTCCTTTGTTTGTTTCTTGTTATTGAGGTGTTTTGAAAACAGAGAATTATTTTTGAGCACCTAATTTATCACATATACTAAAATTCGCCATGCATGCTAAAAAGAGAAACTATTAGATGAATTACTGAAAATAAAATATTGATTTTACCATGGAATGGTTTCAATGTTCTTAGACATGTACATTTGTCTCGGTCTTGTGTATTGCTCTTTCAAAGATAAAAGGATTGAAGAGAGGAGAGCTTCATTTATAGAGTAAGGTGAATGTATAACTTCTGTTGACTATGAAATAAATAGTCTTGAACTGAAGCAATTCTCATTCAAGTCACATATTTTCTGTCTTGTCTCCCTATCTTTGGATGGCATATAAATTTCTAATAAATAGACAGGAAGAATGCTGTATTTGCATACAAATACTGGTATTTTTCCAAATTTAGCTATCCAATGCAAGAAAGCTATTTCAGGAGCTGACAGGACATATTTGAATAATGGAAATTTGGGTTATAAAAGATCATATATCTATCTGATGCTTGCATTGCAATCTATAAATAATTGCAAGTTGACTTTTAAAAAATTAATATTTTAATACAAATATTTCAGTGAAACATTGAGACTCACTTGGCTTCTTATATATTAATTTAATTGACAACTCCTTTGATACTTCATAATTAATTAATTTGTTCAACGGATTTGATATGTGTCAGGCAAGCACTACTTTAGGCACTTGGGATATAGCAGTGAACAATATGGGTTCAGTTTTTCTCTTTGGGGAGATATCATTCTTGGGAGAAGGCAAGAAATAACTAAGCAAATGCATGAATAAGGTAATTTCAAATAGTGATAAGGCAATGGGACAAGGTGATAAAACAGAGAGTAACATACAAGTGCACTATGAACTGATCAGAGAGGTCTTTGATCTGAGACAGAAATGATGCAGGGGAGGCAGCCATGTGCATGACAATCTTCACTCACTCCAACATGAATAGTATAAATAAAGGAATACTGCAGCACTAACATAACGCCTTCTTCCTTACAGTTGGTTGGTGCTCAAAAACATGTTTTTCTGAAAAATGGTCACATTTACAGCAAAATACTTATAATTCTAGGTGTTATTTTGTCATGCAAAGTATGGACATGTTTAGCTTTTGTTTTGAGATGCTATACTCTGATGTCTAGATCAGATGTCCCTGAGGACTAGAGGAAGTAGTAAAACTTCAATTTCCAGTTTTACAAGTCAGTTTCAACTACTAGAGCCTCATCCAATGCTGTTTGTGCAAATAGGAGTAGCTTTGGCTGGTTTCTTGTTGCTTGCTTTTTAAATTTTTTCCCCAGCTTTATTAAGGCATCATGAACAAATAGAAATTGTATATAGTTAAGGTATACAATTTAATGTTTTGAAATACACTGTGAAATCATCATCACAATCAAGCTAATTAACATGTCCATCACCCCAACCTCTAAGGTTCTTATTCAATTCTTCTGGGATCTAGGCGTCAGTATCTTTTTCTTTTTAATAAGCTTTTTATTGTTGATAATATTATAGATATCTCGTTACTTAATTTTAAAAAAGTGGACAGTTGCAGATCTATTACGGGCTCAGACACATCTTAAGTATTTCCATTTGTTCTTACTGTAACTATGAAATTGTAGAAATAGTCAGAAACAGCAGTACAATGTGCTTACTCCTTTCATTCTGTACCCTGCCTCTAGCTTAAGATATTTTTCTCGAAGTAATTGCATATTTGTATACGTGTAGAACAGTAGATCTGGCCCAACCCTAATGTGGGCCTATTGTTCTGTATAACCTGTAGGCATTCATCAATCAAGCCAGAAAGATAGTCCAGATGTCACTTAATGCTTCAAGATGTAGATTATGATTAAAGTGTAGCTTTTCTAAGCCTTGAAGGAACTGGCCAAATAAATGCTTTTCCACATCCTGGAGTTCTACATCCTAGACTCTCCCTGCAATTACCCCCATGCTCCAAAAGAACATGGGCCGACCGGAAGGGCAGTTAATCAGCTGGTGGCTCTGAAGAAACACAGACCTGCAGATCCCTGGTCTCCATCACATTCCTTGGGCCTTGGACAGCACTCTGTTTTTGTTTTTTCTTTCTGTACTCCCTCTCAGCCGGACCTATGTGATTTTATTATTCCGTGTTCGTTTAGTTTATGGACTTTCAATGTGGCTGCTTTTCACATTATCTGTTCTTTACTGCTGGATATTATTTTTATTAAATAACCACTGTATTTTATTCTCTTTTACTTTTCTTTGATTTTGACGTTTAAATCATGCCTTTATTTTATCATGTCTTTTTTTTTTTTACCTCTCTTCTGACATGCTATCTTTTGTTAGGTATCTCTTTTTCTTGCCATTTTAGTTTCACAGCATGCTGTTTAGTTTTTTAGATTTTTTTTTTAATCTTATTTTTTACTCAACTTCTACAAATGATAAGCAAGAAGCCCGGACAAAAGGGGCATGGTGTGAGATACCTCTTCATCCTGAAGGGAGGAAGACAAACGTCTGCTGAGTTAGGCCTGCAGTGACTAGTTCGATCTCCACAACACACTTTTAAAATATTAACTTCAGATGTCTTTTCAATGGTTCTAAAACACTCTCCATGAGGGATTACTAATTCTAAAAAAAATTAAAAAATAAAAAATACCCATTATCCAACCCCATAAATCCTTTTATTCCTTCTGCATTTACTGAAGGAAAAAGAGTGGCAGAGATAAGGCTTAGCCAGACATGCTACTGGCATGACATTTGATATCTAAGCATTTGTGATTAGGTAATCATAAACATGTTTCTTCTGACCTTCATTCATCTCCCTGGTCAATGGAAATGGTATGTCTCAGTATTTATATTCCTTCTGCCAAAGTGCATACAAATCCCTTCAACATCAGATCTTGATTTGAGTCTTTTACACTCGGTATATTTTATAGGCGGAAGCCTGGTATGTCTAGAAATAACTGCATGAGAAGTCAGAATGCCTAATTTAAAATTCCACCTCGCACTTTAGGGCCTGTTACTTAATCTCTATCAAACTGAGATAGTAACACCTAATTTATAAACCTATAAACCTTAAATAAATGTATGTAAAGTGTTTGGCCTTCAACAAACTTTAGCTTATTGAAACTTTTCCACTCCCAAACTCAAATGTATGCTTGCTTTGATTAAGTTATTGCCAAAACTACACACACGAATATTTCAAAGTGTGAGAAGTATTTTCACCGGAATCATATTTAGGTGAACAACAGATGAATCAACAGAGAAGTCACCTGGCTGGGCCATTCACAAGCCTTCACACTGACGCCACATGCCCCTCAATCAACCACGCGATTTCTTTGCTCACTTTCTAGCCAAATTCCTCTAGGGACTGTCTCTGCTCACGGCTTCCTATCTTTCCTTTGTGTCTTTTAGCAGTTTCGGAACATTCCAGGCCATGATCTACTTACTTCCTCTCCTTATCTAGTTCCTCCACCGGGACCACGTGTGTGTGCTTCTGACCTGACGCTCTTTCTCCTGCCCTGTTGCTTCTTTATGCCTTCCTTCTTTCCACTTGCGTGTGCAGAAATCCAGGTAGGGAGTCAACTGATGGTTTGGTCATTTGCGTGAGACAGAGAGAGCCCACAGGTGGGGATATGGAGCTGTTTGTCCCACCGAATGAGCTGGAAGAGAGGGGAGGTGAGTTTGTGTGGATGGGTGCCAGCGAGGCTCCCGGGAAGCGGAGTGTGCTTGATCAGCATCGTGCTTCACAAAGATAGGCATCAGCCTCGCCCCGAGGGCTTGCGAAACCACAGAGTTCCAAGCTCCACACCAAAGCTTTTAATTGCGTAGGTCTGAGGTGCGGCTTGAGAAAACGTTTCTAACAAGTTCCCAGGTGAGACGGAGGCTGGTGGAATGGGGATCGTGCTTTTGAGAACATTCTCTACAGGAAGTCACAGACAATGGAATCTTGGGTTGGGGAGCTGGAAGGAACTTGCTGATAGCCAGAGCAATTGCTTTTCTTTTGAGATTGTGCAAAACGAGTTTTGCCCCTTTCTCCTGACAGCTCTCCCCCCCCCCCCCCAGCCCAATAAACCGATTTCTGGTTCCTACTGCAGAAGGCTATCAAATTCTAGCTGGCTTTGCCTTACTCTGAAAAGAACTTTGTTGCTAAAAGGGTGGTCCTTCCGAGGACCGTTTTAAAAGCCAGAATAATAATAATGATCATTAAGTAAAATAATTAATAGTAAAAAAATGAAATAAAACTAAAAGGGGGGGTCTTCATTTCCACACAGTAGGAGTTTGAGAAAAGCAAGAGTTCAGAGAGAGGCTTCTTTTTTAAAAATTAGATTTTTTAGCAATTAGGGTCAGAAAAAGTAAATTCCAACCTATAATAATAAAAGCGTGATATGCTCATTAGACCAGATGTCCTTCCAGACTACCTTCCAGACAAAGCCAGGACTGCGAGGGATGCCCGGGTCCCAGGTGCCAGAGAGAAGCCGGTGCTGGCAGCTGGGGGAAGGAAGGCCTACTCTTGCACAGATTTTGTGGATTGGGCCTCTAGTCTAAAAGAAGTGGATTGTTTAGAGAGGGGAAAACTAGTGCAAGACTTTAAGAAACAATTGGTAGGTTCAATAAAGCAGATTGCCCTCCTGAATGGGAGGCTCATCCAACCAGTTGAAGGCCTGATAGAATGGAAAGGCTTATCCCCGTCTCCACCTGCCATGGATAAGAGGAAACCCCTCCTGCCTGGCTGCTTTCAAATGTGGAACATCAGTGTTTTTCAGCCTTCAGACTCTAACTCAAATATTGGCTCTTCCTGAGTCTCACTCAGCCTTACCTCTCCTGGTTTCCCACCTTGCCAACTGCAGATTTTGGGACTTAGCTCCCATAATCACATGGGCTACAAATTATTTAACATGAACACACACACACACACACACACAATATCCTATTGGTTCTGTTTCTCTGGAGGATCCTGGTTAATAAAACCAGGGATGATCCCAGCCACAGCACATCTTAGCCAATGAAGTCTTCTCGGAAGGCACCTGATGAGGAGACCAGCAAGAGGAAGGTGCTTTGAGCCCAGTGATTCTTCAGGATGAAGTAGGCTTGGAACAAAACCTGAACTTTGTCATTATATTAATGCTTCTTCAGCATAATCCTCACTGTAGGCTAGACCTAGCCTATATCAGCTAAACCCACAGTAGGGATCAATGGTTTGGTCTCCCCAATGTATATTTTTGTTATTTTTTCTAGAGCTTGAGTGGTTCTGAAGCTTGGCTACACATTAGAATCACTACCGTAGTTGTATTTCTAGAAAATTTCCATTGCCCTCACCATTCTGCAGATCAAGTAAAACAGAACCTCTGGACAGAGGGCTTGGCCATTAGTGTGTAAAGCCCTCTGGGTGATTCCAGTGTGTAGCCATGGTTGAATATCAGAGTCCAGAACACCCCAAGTTTGCTAGGAACTAAATATTATCTAAATTGTGGTTCTGAGTCCCCATATTCCTCTAGTTACAGTATATAAAACTTCTTGACAAACTGGGATCAGAAGAGCAGTAAATATTTAATAACTGATCCTTATTCATGACTCAAAGCTATGTCATTTTGTAGATTCATTTGTAAACATCTTGATGATGCCTCATTTAAATCTTAATCCAAACCTAAAATATGGGTGGTGTTATGACTACTTCCAAGACAGTAAAACTGAATCTTAAGGATGTTGTGACTTGCAAAGTTCATATAGCTAGTAAATAGTAAAGCCAGAATTAAATCTCAGGTTAGGGGATCCAAATTCACAATCCTCTCTACTCTACCTATTAATACAGTAGAGTAGTATGTTCTCTGTGACCTGAGAAATCACTTATTTTATTTTGCACTAAACTCTGGATGCCTATTGGGAGGCATGTAATAGATAATGTAAAATATGACAATTCTCAGAACTACTGGGTTATTGGCAAGTTAATAATCTAAATCTCAATTTAAAGTAACTTAAGTAAAAATTTCTTAATGAAAATAGACATGTTCAAAATACTAATTGAAATACTCCATTCATAAAACAATTATTCAATTGCTGCTGAGGATTTTTTTTTCCCCAAGATTTTTTCTTTCTTGGGAATTTGTCATGGAGAGGTCACATCTTATTTAAACAGAAATTGCCTTCCCTATCTTGCTAACCTATATCCTCAAGGTGCTTGGTTCTTGATTATCAGCAAATACAACATTCATCTTCATATAAGTGTCTGCCATCTTTTGTGTCACTAGATCTTTCTGTCTTTTCCCCCTCTTGTTCTGTAGCCTTTCCTGGGGATGGTGGAGAGTACCTCACATATTCCTGTGGCTTCTGAAGTATAGAAGAAGAAAAATGACCTCATTTCATATCAAACCTAAAAACCTAAAAGACAGATGGGTGTTACAGATGACGAACTTGAAGTTTGGCCAGGAAAAAAGTAGCTTTATGGCTTAAATAGTTAGGTGGTAAATGGCAGAGCAAGAACTAAAGCCCAGTTTCATGAAGCCTGAAATGACTGCAAACTCTACTGCTTACTCTTGGGCCACCCAAACTTATATTTCCCTGATTTTCCTCCGGAGAATCTATTGCCTTAAGGACTTGCCTTTAGCCCAGCCTGAGAGCTTCAGCTCCTATAGATTGATAACCTAATGGGCTGTCCTAGAATGTAACCCCTTCAAGTTAATTTTTCCATCAATGTTTTTTGTTTGTTTTTGTTTTGTTTTCTATTGCCAACTACAGTGCCAATCTTAGATGAAGTAGCATGTGGTGGACCACATTTGTTTAGTTCCCAGTGGATGGGTAGTTCTTAGCCTAAGACCAAGGATGGTATATACAGCATTGCTTTTAGATGCTACTGGGAAGGTTTGGTGGGACCCTTCTGTATATAATTATGAATACCACAGTATAGCAATACCACAGTAGAGGTAAGCTATAGTGACCAGTGTTGCAATTTGACCAGAAACTAGATACTTCCTTATAAGAATCCGGTGTGCCTGACTGACAGGGAAACCAGGTAATTAGATGAATACCTCCCACCACTCCAAGGTCCTCTATGCCTACCTCGGGTTTATGTTCTAGTTCTTCCTGTGTTGGTGGCTGGGCGTACGGCTATGTTCTTGCCTGCATGGGGAGAAATGGGGAAGGAGCAGAGGCAGTGACGAGGTACAATTTTACTTCTCTGCTTTCTCTCTGATTATTAACACTATGAACTCCGATTTCTGGAGCTGTTTAGATGAACACTGCCCTCAACTTATTTGACCTGTGGAATTCTATGGGGGTATTGGGCCATTTCACCCACCAGGAACCAATCCAGTGACCTTACATAACTACTGTCCTAAGAACATCACCATGTAAGAAGACACCGTGGATAATTATGCTCTGCCGGGAAACCCAATATACATAGAGTTCTGTGCTCTTGAGGTTGACATAGGGCTATAAAGAAATGCTCAGTTTCATACATATTTGCTACCTAACCCAGTGGTCGGCAAACTGCGGTTCTCAAGCCACATGCAGCTCTTTGGCCCCTTGAGTGTGGCTCTTCCACAAAATACCACGTGTGGGCAAGCACGTACAGTGCAATTGAAACTTCGTGGCCCATGTGCAGAAGTCGTTTTCGGCTCTCAAAAGAAATTTCAATCATTGTACTGTTGATATTTGGCTCTGTTGACTAATGAGTTCGCTGACCACTGACCTAGCCAGTTGAAAATTGGCATAGGCCTACCTAACTGGAATTTGTAAAATATTACTGCCTGCAGCAAAGCCTCTGGGCCCTGTGGGTGACCACAAATCTCTTCAGTGGCCTGAGGCTGGCCACAAAATAATGCGCCTCACAGGGAGTGTGACTATTCGAGGAATTTGAGTCTGACCAAGAATATTTCTTGCCTCTCTGAGCTGAAATTCCAAGCCCTCTGAGACTGTACTTTTTAAAAAATGTTATATTTAGTGTATAATGTATATACCAAAATTTTCACTCATTTTAAGGGGGTACACTTCAATTATTTTTAGTAAACTTAAGAGTTATGAAACCAGCACCATAATCCCATTTTAGAACATGGGATTCACCAAATATTCCTCTGACTATTTGCAGTCGCTCTCCAATCCCACTCCAACTATCCCAAATGCTTTTTTTTAAAAATCTTTATAGAGATGACTCGGAGATAGTACAATTCACCCATTTAAAGTGTACAATTCAATGGCATTTTAGTGCATTCAGAGCAGCCATCACCATCACCACAATCATTTTCAAAACATTTTCATTACCTCAAAAAAGAAACCTTGTACCCCTTAGCAATCACTCCTACCCCAGTCCTTAATCTCCCCTAGTTCTATGAAACTACTAATCTACTTTCTGTCTTTAGACATCTGCCTTTTCTGGACAGTCCATCTACACTGGATCATATAATATGTTGTCTTTTGTGACTGGCTTAGTTCACTTAGCCTAATGTTTGCTGTTTTTTAATTTTTTATTGAACTTAGCGGGGCTACATTGGTTAATGAAATTATATAGGTTTCAAGTGTACAAATCTACAATGCATGTCTGTAAATAATATTGTGTGTTCACCACCCTAAGTCAAGTGTCCTTCCATCATCATTTATTCCCCCTTTACCCTCTTCTGCCTGCTCTCATCCCCCGACCCTTTCCTTCTGGTAATCACCAAACTGTTGTCTGTGTCTATGAGTGGTGGTTGTTTTCTTTTTGCTTAATCCCTTCACCTATTTCACCCATTCCCAGCCCCCTCTGACAGCTGTAAGTCCGTTCTCTGTCTCTATGCATCTGTTTCTATGTTTGATTGTCCCTGTCATTGAAAAGTTTTACTATTAATCTTTCTCTAAGAAAGGTATTAACTCTGAAAAAATAAAATAGACTTCTGTTCAGCTAGTTTTCAGTTGGTCATTCAGGCTGATTGTCCTATATTTTTAGTTGGAATTCCAGTTTGATCCTGGGAGGAGGTTAGTGTAGCTTCCACCTATTCCGCTGCCATCTTGGATCTCAGCCTAAACTTTTCAAGGTGCATCCATGTTATAGCATATATCAGTACTTCATTTCTTTTTTTAAGTATTTATCTTTATTGTTGACAGTATTACAGATGTCCCCTTTATGTTTTTTCCCCCATTGATCTCCTCCACCCCACACCCGCCCCTCCCAGGCCTTTGCCAGACTCTTGTCTGTGTCCATGGCTATGCGTTTATACATATAAACTCCTCAGTTAATCTCTCCCCATTTATTTATTTTTATTACTGATTAATCTTCTGTGGTATGGCTATTTACCACATTTTTAAATAGATATTTTATTGATATTTTACAGAGAGGAAGGGAGAGAGATAGAGAGCTAGAAACGTCAATGAGAGAGGAACATCAACCAGCTGCCTCCTGCACACCCCCTACCAGGGATGTGCCCGCAACCAATGTACATGCCCTAGACCGGAATCGAACCCGGGACCTTTCAGTCCGCAGACCGATGCTCTTCCACTGAGCCAAACCAGTTCCAGCTATTTACCACATTTTATTTATTCATCCATCAGTTGATGAGCTTTTTGGTTGTTTCCACTTTTTGGCTATTATGAATAATGTTGCTATGAACATTCATGTGCATGTTTTTGCGTAAACATATGTTTTGATTTCTTTTAGGTTTATACCTAGGAGTGGGATATCTGAGTCATATGATCACTTTATCTTTAGCCTTTTAAGGAGCTAGACTGTTTCACATCCACATCAGCAATGTATAAGGGTTCTGATTTCTTTACATCCTTGCCAACACTTGTTATTATCAGCCTCTTTTATTGGTATGAAGTGGTATTGCATTGTGGTTTTGATTTGCATTTTTCTGATGGCTAATGTTGTTGAGTATTTTTTCATGTGCTTGTTGGCCATTTGTGTATCTTATTTTGGAGAGCCATGTATTCAGGTACTTTTCCAGTTTTTGAATTGGGTTGTCTTTTTATTATTGAGTTGTAATAGTTCTTTATACATTCTATATAAAAATCCTGACATATGGAAGACAAATTTTATCTCCCATCCTTTATATTGTATTTTTATTTTCTTCAAAGCTTCTACCTCCGTTGTAGCACCTTACTTCATCATCCCAGCTCATGTTGTAGTTAGTTGTTAACCAATAATCACCTTCCTGGAAATCAGCGGCTAACTGAAGGCCACACCTTTATTTTGGTTTACCCTCAGAAATCTAGGTTGTTCTCTGCACATATATATGGTGAATTGGACTTGAGCCCTAAATTCCAGGTTCTGTTATCTGAAATATTTAAAATAATATCACTAAAGCCAAAGACTTTGTTTTCCAAGTACTATCAACACAGCTTCCTGGATAAAAATAAATGGGTGAGCATAACTGATTCTATCCATTAACAATTGTTCCCTCTATCAAGGAAAGATAGCATTGATATAACAGTCAACACTTTATAAATAGGTCATATTCCAAAAATGTACTTGTATGGCAGTTACTTGTGATGCTGAACGTATTTTCACCTACTGCCAACAGGATAACAATGGTTCAGTTAACAAATCTGGGATCCAAAGCCAATGAAGCTTAATGTAATGAAGCTAAGTTCATCATAGACCAAAAAAAGCCCTTCATGATCAGGACTGGCCTGAGAATTGAGGCTTCATTCATCATGTTATTTCTATGGAAAGGTGTGTAATAGCACTCGGTGGTAGCATAAACACATATCTCTTTTCTGTGTAAATCAATTGTAGATCATCTGGTCAGCAAGCCTGGAATTAGAAAAGGATTTTGGGGTATAAGGAGAATTTCTTACAAACCCCAGTAGAGACTAGTTATTCCTAAGGATGGGATATATAAACTTGAGTTTTGGATATTACCCAAATACCAATGTCAAGAAACAGATATTTGAATATTATAAACTATCAAAATGATGGTCGTGAAGATTATGCAGTTACATGAGCACATGTATATAAGTGGGAAATGTAGGATCTGTAAGTTAAATAGTACCTCCCCCAAACACACACACATTCCCATAAAGAAAAGTAACAACAAAAAATTCCAGCAGAGGCAAAAAACACACAAAAAACTGGAAACAAAGAGACCAAAATGCTAACAATAATTATATTTGGGCAGAATTACTTTTTTCTGCTTTTCTTTCTTCTAAATCACCTCCAATTTGCTTAATTTATTTTTATTTAAAAAAAACAACACAGGAATAACTCATCTTCCTAAATATTAATTTCAGTGAGAGCAGGATTGTTTGTATTGTACATTAAGATATTGTCACTGGATAAAAGAGTCCACGTTTCTTTTTTTAAGACGCTTAAAAATATTTGTTGAGTTATATAAGTAATGAATTAAAAAGTTTCAGAGCTGAAAAATAAGTAGGGTTTAGAATTCAGTGATGGGCTTGACAATGAAAGAGGTAATCTTTCTTCTTTATAGTATTCTCAAATGGAGTAAAGAGAGACCAACACCATGTACAAATTCAAGGAATAATATACTTTTACAAATCTTTCTGTTGTAGAGAAAGATTTCACAGCAGGAATGCAGCCTTCTTTTAACCAAACACAAAAGGATGTGTAGAAATGTGTAGGGACCAAAAAAAAAAAAAAAAAACCTATATTTTTGCCTTTCATATCTTTCCTGATCTAGTTTCCAGAAAGGGTGATCAATCATGAAAGAAGACTCACGCTGCAGATCCATGGCAGACATCTTTTCAGTTATCCGTTTCATTGTGGTTTGTGTGTGTAGAAGGATGTCTCATAGCTTAATTCTTTTTAAAATATATATATTTTATTGATATTTTACAGAGAGGAAGGGAGAGAGATAGAGAGCTAGAAACATCAATGAGAGAGAAACATCGACCAGCTGCCTCTTACACACCCCCTACTGGGGATGTGCCCACAACCAAGGTACATGCCCTTGACCGGAATCGAACCTGGGACCTTTCAGTCCGCAGACCGACGCTCTATCCACTGAGCCAAACTGGTTTCAGCTATAGCTTAATTCTTGTAGAACCTAGAAATTCTTCAAATTCTTTAGTATAACTGCAAATATTACAATACTCATATACTGACATTGTAATATAAAGTTAACTCTAAATTATAAAGTATAATATATAAAGTATTATAAAGTTAACTCTCAATTTCATACATTGGTATATCGGCAGCAATCCTAGTTCTCGAATGTCCTAAGGAGAAAAAGGCTAGAGCAGAACTGGAAACGTTACTGGTCATAGGTTGTAACACATGGTGTTTGCTTCCCTTGCCCACTTGCCGGTGTATTTTATCTGGATGAGTTTCAAATTATTTTAGTAATTATTCTGTAAGAAAAATTGCTAGCATAGGTTCCATTTCAGATTCTTTTTTAGCTACTGCATTCCAGCTTTGAACGAACCATATTATTAAATTGCCAATGAACATAAATCTCATTTTGTTTTGCTTGTACTTAAGCATATTTTAAAAATAATTGGCACTGAATAATGGAAATATGCCATTCTATAAATAACAACATTCTTTTCATGATTTTCTACATTTGCTTGAGTTGTCCAAACTTTTCTTTTTTAATCTTGACAGAGTTCTCCAAGGACTTTAGATGTTTAGGGACTGTGCAAGTTAAATAGCATTTCATTTTTTAAAATAAAAGGTAAACATGATCATTTATAGTTTCTTTAAAAAGTCATGTCTAAAGGTTAAAAAGAGAAATTTACAATTTTGGTTTGATTTCATTTAGAATACTAGTAGTTTCACATTTTACCCCAGGGAAGAGAGACTTTAATATAAATCTTCAAGCACCTAAAAGGCTGCTTTTTAGACAACTGAAATTATTTTTCCATCTACACTGAGTACTTGTACAGAAGATGAAGCATAAGTGCCTTTATCATTTTATAAATTCAAGTAACTGAAATGGATTTTTGAAGAGATGGGAGTATAAAATGAAGATCCTTTTCCTCAAAGATGCTTTATAAAATGGGATAAGCAAGCCGTGAATCTAAGTGGGGGGAAAATGGATTTGATTTCAGTGCTGGATAAATATATTTCTAGACAGTGTATTCAAGTGCTACTGAACAACCAAGACATCCAAAAGTTGATAAAAAGAACTATATTATATAATTTTACAATTCACCAAGCTCTCTGATTCTCATAACCCTATAAGTGATGTTGAAGTCATTGATTTATGAATGAGGACACTGGGATGTAGGATATTCAGGAGACTTGCTAATGTTGCCTTTGCTAGATTTTTTTTGTTTGTTTGTTTTTGTTAAATATGGAGTGAGCCCTACCTGGTTTGGTTCAATGGGTGGAGCATCGGCCTGCAGACTGAAGGGTCCCAAGTTCAATTCCAGTCAAGGGCACATGCCCTGGCTGTGGGCTAGATCCCCAGTAGGGGGTGTTCAGGAGGCAGCCAATCAATGTTTCTCTCTCATCATTGATGTTTCTTTCTCTCTCTCTCTCCCTCTTCCTCTCTAAAATCAATAAAAACATTTTTTTAAATATATATATGGAGCCGAAACCGGTTTGGCTCAGTGGTAGAGCGTCAGTCTGCAGACTGAAAGGTCCCGGGTTCGATTTCGGTCAAGGGCATGTACATTTGTTGTGGGCACATCCCCGGTCGGGGGTGTGCAAGAGGCAGCTGGTCGATGTTTCTCTCTCATTGACGTTTCTAGCTCTCTATCTCTCTCCCTTCCTCTCTGTAAAATATCAATAAAATATATTTTTAAAAGAAATATATATATGGAGGAGTGAACAAAGATATTAAAACATCCACACAATGAAAGTGAAAAGTCACACAAAATGACAAAAGGAATGGAGGAAGTAAAAACGAACAATATCTTGGAAGATATGAAGCAGATGTATGGGGACATTGACTTAGCAAACCCAAGAAAGTCAGGTCAAAGGCCAGTTGTGGGGAAAGCCAAAAAGCCACCCATTTTTGTATTTTAGAAGCACCCAGAGACCCAGGAACTGGTGGAACCAAATGCCTCTAGAGGTGGAGGTAGTGAGTAGATCTCAGGCTCTGTGAGTAGACGGAAGGCTCTATGTTACTAGTAGGGACTTGTTAAAAGAGATCTAACACAAGGGACTGTGTTTAAAAAGCATCAGCTCTTGGCTGTAACTGCCAAATCTTTGGCTGTAACTGCCTTCCTCCAATCCCTGTAGGATTAGTAAGAGTAAAGGAGAGAATGTCTGGCAAGGAGGGGCTAGAGTGAGGTAGGAAGGGACACTGGAACAGATGAGAGAGTGGAGTACCTTAAGAAAAAGGGAGGTTAAATGAAACTGTTATAATGAATGTGCAATTCTCCCTGCTCCACCCCTCAGCCTTCTTCCTCCACTCCAAATGGCTGTCTCAGCCACCTGATTTTTAGAGCATAGTTGCTAAATTGCACAGCTCTGGGGGAGCTTTGCATACACACAGTGTATGTGAATGACCCCGATGAGGCTGTGAGTACCCAGCTTTCACAGCCTTACATGAAGGCTCTAGATCAGAAGCACTTTCTCTGAGAAATGGAACCAGTCCAAGAAACAAGACCCAAACTTAATTATGTGAGATTTCACCCCCTGAATGGTCCCACCAGGTCTCCTAATAGTGAAGGCAACATTTGACAAGTCCCTACTAGTAACACAGAGCCTTAGATCTCAGGCTTCAGTAGGAACTTCTAGCCAAGAATCCCCAGGCTGAATAAGTCTCTAACATAAAAGACAGCGACTGAAATAATTAGAAGGAAAAATAATTAGAGGGAATAAAGTCTGTAGGGGAAAAATAAAAATATCATTAATGTTATCAGAGATATGAGAAGATAATGTACATGTGGAAAATATACAATATTTTATTATGGTAAGGAACATCCATAGAACAAAAAAAAAAAGTTCTCTTGGAAATTTAAACAATGTGATAGCAAAAATGAAAACTTGACAGAAAGTTTAGGAGATAAAGCTGAAAACTCTCCCAGTGAACAAAGCAAAAGCAATTTTTAATTTTAAAAAATAATATTTTTAAAATACAGAAAATATTTTTAAATTAGGGACCAATTCAAGACACCTGTCATCTGAATAGTAATACTTTTAGAAATAGATGTCAAGGGGAAAGGAGAATATAATAAAATACAATTTAAGAAAATTCCTGAGAACTGAATGATAGCTCCCTTTAATGGCCAGAAATAATGATAGAAATAAAGAAAATAGATTTATACTTTAGTACATCATCATGAAATCTTAGTACTTTGGGATCCTATTTGATTATTAGCTAATAACATTTATTTTTTAAATATATTTTATTGATTTTTTTATTACAGAGAGGAATGGAGAGGGATAGAGAGCTAGAAACATTGATGAGAGAGAAACATCGACCAGCTGCCTCCTGCACACCCCCTACTGGGGATGTGCCCACAGTCAATGTACATGCTCTTGACTGAAATTGAACCTGGGACCTTTCAGTCCACAGACCGATGCTCAATGGATAGAGTTAGTAATAAGGATAGCATTTAAAAATTAATAAACTAGAAAACATACAAAAAGGATAAAAATAAAAAGCTGGTTTTGGTGGAAAAACACAAATGGGGAAAAAATTGTGTGAGCTACATAAACTTTTTGCAAACTTGATAAGGTAAAAAACCAACAAGACTAGAAATCACAAAGGAGAAATAATCACAATCCTGAGCAGAAAATTATTTGTGTCTGAGTTTTCTACAATTTTTATTAATGTGAAATATATTCATACTCCATTTTGAAGTTAAAGATAGAATATAAAACAGTAAATACTGTGAGGACCTACTTTTAATAAGACAAAAAAAAGCATATGTTGTATATTCATGGAAAAATGAGTAAAGATCTTGAACATTCTTGAACAAAGGTCTTCTTTCAGCCTAGAATTATGGGTGATTTCTATATTAGGCTTTCAAGTATGGGTAACTTTTTAAAAAAGATATATTTTTATTTATTTCAAATGGCAAAGGGAGAGATAGAAACATAATGATGAGAGAGAATCATTGATTGGCTGCCTCCTGCATGCCCCATATTGGGAATTGAGCCCTAAAACCGGGCATGTGCCCTGGACTGGAATTGAACCCAGGACCCTTCAATCCACAGGCCAATGCTTTTTCCACTGGGTCAAACTGGCTAAGATATGGGTAATTTTTATATTGGTTTTATATGGAGGCTAACAAACATTTAAAACTAATTTAGGTTACTGAACAGTAACTATTTAGTGTAACATTTAAGGGAAGACAAATTTAAAATTTTCTATTTACTTTGCAGTTTCCACAACCAACATGTTTTATTTTGCAGCAACATACTTCTTACAATGTGTCATGTTACCCATATTGCTGGGACTATGGTAAAAGAGTACAGTAAAGATCATTTTCTCCTTCAATGAGATAAAGCCATAAGGGACAGACATTTGGCTATTTCTTCCTTACTTCCTTTCTTTTTTAAAGATTATTTTATTGATTTTTAGAGAGAGATTTTTAGAGAGTAAGGGAAAGGCACAGAGAGAAAAAAAAACCCAAAACACATTGATTGGCTGATTCCTATACAACCCCAGCATTTGCCCCATCAGGAATGGAACAGTGACTTCCTGATTTATTGGGTCAATGCTTAACCCTGAGCCACAGGAGTCCCGGCCTCAGTGTATTTAGTGAGTGCCTACTATATGCCAACCATTGCTCTAAATGCTGCTGATACAGGTTTAATCAAAATAGGCAAAGTTCCTGCTCTTAGGAAATGTATTATCCTGTAAAACATAAAGATGTATTCTTTATTATTTTAGATCAACTTTATTGAGGTTTGGCTTACAAACAATAAAATCATTTTTTTTATTTCAATGAATTTTTACACATGCATACACCCATAAAACAATCACCATAATCAAGATATAAAACACTTCCATCACCTCGGATCACCTATTCCTATTCCAGTTAATTGTTTCTTGACACCCCCAGCAGTCACTGTTCTGTTTTCTGTCATTGCAGATTAGATTTGTCTTTTTGTAGTTTCATATAGATGGAATCAAACTCTTTTGCCCAAACTCTGATTTCCTTTGCTCAACATAATTTATTTTGAGGTGTGTTTTTGCATGTTAAGTAGTTCACCCATTTGTTGATAATTACTATTAATTACATCATATGGCTATGCCCCAAGTTCACCAGCTGATGAACATTTGGGTTGTTTCCAGTTTTTTGTCATCCTATATAATAAAGAGTAATATGCAAATTGATCCTCACACCCTCATGTCACAAGATGGCCAGCAAGGGAGGGCAGTTCAGGGCCATCAGGGTGGCAGGGGAACAGTTAGGGGCAATCAGGCAGGCAAGCAGGCAAGTGGTTAGGAACCAGCAGTCCTGAATTGTAAGAGGGATATCCCCCAAGGGGTTCCAGATTGGAGAGGGTGCAGGCTGGGCTGAGAGACATATCCCTCCAGTGCACGACTTTCATGCCCTGGACCGCTAGTTAAAAATAAAACTATGAAAATCAATGTACACATTTTTATTCCTAAGTAAATACCTAGCAGTGGAATTGCTGAAACACTGAAGTGCATGGCATTATAGTAAAGACAAACTTTACCAAAGTAGTTGCAACCATTTTGCATTTCCCATCATCAACAGGAAAGGTCCAGCTGCTCCATGTCCTAGTTAACACTTGGCAACTTCTTTGAAAGTTTAATGGCTATGTTGTGGTAAAGATGCGTCCCTTACCCCCCTCCCCCAGGCTACTCACGTAACCCCACTTCAAAAATGATTCTTTCATTAAATTTTTTTTTGTATGAGTTTGAAAGAAAATGGCTGGCTTGACCCTGCAGGTGTTTTGTTTCTATTTTTTCTCTCTCAAGAAACCCGCAGGCGCTCTTCAGAAAACATAAACCTGGACAGCACTGAGCTCGGCACAGCTCCAGGAGCCAACGCTTCATTCCAGACCGCACCTGATGGGGGGCGTCTCCTGACTCCTCCATGACTTCCTGGAGCCTTCACGTCACCTTTCCAAGAATTTCCCAGGGAGCCGCGCGGGGCCGGGCGGGGCGGGGCGGGCTGTACCCAGGCCCCGCCCTCCACTGGGCCCCGCCCCCTACGCTGGGATGGGGCCCTAGCCGGCGCTGGAAGGTATTTTTCCGGTCTCGCGATGGGCTATCGTTACGCGAGAAGAGAAGGCGGCAGCGGTTGGCCCGACGGTGGCCGAGGCGAGGGAAGGGGCGTGGCCGGGAGCGCGAAGTCCCCGGGAGCGAGTGAGGGGGCGGGGTCGCGCGCTCCGGCGTACGCATGCGCGCACGCAGCTCGGCGAGCGGAGTTGAGGGGAGGGGGCGGCGGCGGCGGCCGGGAAGGCGTCGTTATTTCCGCGGTCAGCTCGGTGCGTGGCGGCGGCGCGGTGGCCGCTGGAGCGGTTGGTAGGGGCCGCCCGTGCGGAGCCCTTGAGACTTCCTCTCTCCCGTGGGTGAGCGCTCAGACCCCGCTCCGGTGGCAGCTCCTGGGGACGCCAGGTCACCCTGCGGCCCCGGCCCTCCCGCTGCGCCTCAGGTAGGAGCCGGGCTTCCCGGCTGCCCGCTGCCCGCCGAGGGAGGCCCGGCCTTGACGTGGGGGTTACCGGGGCGGAGACCCGGTCCGAGGTGTGCCCGCACTCCGCGCGGCAATAGCCCCGTCCTTGCTTCCGCGCCCCGTGGGGCCGGGGCGTGCTGACCCGGGTGGGGTGGGGTGGGGTGGGGTGGGGTGCGCGTCCCCGCTCAGGTGCACCCCTGCTCTGGGCCTGGCCGGGGGGAAGAGGGGTGCAGGGGGACCCCACCGGGCGCTCCCGGGGGCCACGCCCCTCGGCAGGGCTGTGCCGGGGTCCTGCCGGCCGGGGGTGGCGGCCCATGGCCCCCCCGGCAGGTGGGCGGTCACCCTGGCCGGGATGGTTGGGAGCGGGGACCCCGACGAACGCTGGGTCCGGGGCGGCCCGAGTTGCATGTTGGGAGCTCTGGAGTTTGTTCTGCTTGGCCCAGTGCTGGTTGGTTGGTATGAGGTGTGATTTTTCCTTTTTTCTCCTGAAATAGGGAGAAGGCAAACTCTTTTATATATATATATATTATTGATATTTTACAGAGAAAAAGGGAGAGAGATAGAGAGCTAGAAACATCGATGAGAGAGAGACATCGACCAGCTGCCTCCTGCACACCCCCCACCGGAGATGTGCCCACAACCAATGTACATGCCCTTGACCGGAATCGAACCCGGGACCTTTCAGTCCACAGACCGACGCTCTACCACTGAGCCAAACCGGTTTTGGCGGCAAACTCTTTTATGAGCTCTGGTAAGGGGTTTGGCTAAGTAAACCAGCCGCAGCAGTGTTAATTATGGGGTGAGACCTAATTGTATGAAGACATCTTTTTTCCCCAGTGCACCGGCCTCAAACTCAGACGAGCTGGCCTTAAACACTTGGGTGAAGGTTTCCATCCCATACTTAAACGCACAGGGCTCGCAAGTAGGCTGGCCCTGGAGGCTACGTCCATCCTCTTTTTTTTTTTTTTTTTTTTTTTTACTCTTTTCTTCGTTTTGCAGGCATAATGGTTATGAAAGCGTCCGTGGAAGACGACGATTCAGGATGGGAGCTCAGTATGCCAGAAAAGATGGAAAAAAGCAGTGCAAACTGGGTGGACATCACTCGAGATTTTGTAGAAGCTTGCGGAGGTGAGTTTGAATATTTGGATTAGGAGTTCAGAATCTGGGCAAAGGTAAACTAAAATCTTGATTGTGATTTTTGCATTGTCTCAGTAAATCAAATCGGTGGATACGTGTGCTTTATGTAAGTTTGTTGATCACACTATTCATTCTCTATCCTCTAGGTTTAACTTTCATTTAATGCCTATATATATATGTGTGTGTATATATAATACAGCGTTAAATAAAGATATTAAGGCACTTTCTTCTATTAAAATTTTCTTCACTTTTTAAGTAAAGGTTAGAGTATCTAACAATAATTTTGAACTGTGTAAATGGAATATGTTGACCTAAAGACAGTAGTAGAGGTTTAAAAGTGGTCAGATTATGCCAGGTCCTGCTTAAGATCCTCCAGTGGCTTTCTGTTGCATATAGAATAAATTTCAACTTCTTCCCATGACCTTTATAATCTGGTGCCTCCCACTATATATATATATATATATATATATATATATATATATATATATATATATAAATCTTCACCTGGAAATACGTGTTTTTTTTAATTGATTTTATTTTTATTTTTTCCCCCTCAAGGCCTAGGATTTTTTTATTTTATTTTTTAATATTTCAAGAAAAACTATCTTAAATATAATAATGTTACATGCAATAAACACTAAGTATTCCAGAAAAATGATCCAGTCTTTTTAAGCTCTAGACTAGGAAGATATGGACCTATTTCTCATCCCATTTCCTTCTCTCTTTATATATATTTGAGGCCCAGTGCATGAATTTGTGCACCTTGAAAGGAACTGTGGGCCACAAGGCTGCAGTGGGCACAGGGGGAGGTCTCAGCATATCCTCCTTGCCCTCATCCGGTCCCTCCCACCACAGCCTCTGGTCCCCTGTCTGATAGCAACCCCACTCCCTCCGCTCTCACACGCTGACAGTGCCATCCCCACTTGTATCCGCTGATGACACAGAGTGATTGGGGCTGGCGCCATCAGCAGGTGTGAGCAGTGACTGCTGCCTGATTGCCCCTCAGGAGCAGGGGGAGGTGGAGAAGCCCTGAGGCACTACTGGGGCCAGCAGCCGCTGCTTGCACCCGCTGATGGTGCCGGGCATGGCGCCGGATGCCCGCAGTGGGTGCGGGCAGCAGGTGTGAGTGTCGGGTGGGACCGTGGCATGCAGGAGCAAAGAATTTTCAGTAACCACCTTAGGCTCGCCCTGATGACAGTGACCAGCACCCCGCTTTGGTCTGGCATCCCCCCTCACCTGCTCCACCATCCCATCACAGCTGACGCCTGCCATGTTCCACACATGCCCCACCCGGGTGGTCAGTGCACATCAATAACTGGTTGTTCAGTGGTTCTGCCATTTGGTCTATTTGCATATGAAGGTTTTATGGATAGATAGATAGATAGATAAGGCCCAGTCCACAAAATTTATGCACTAGTAAGGTCCCTAGCGAACTCCTGGACAACTCCCAGTTGAGGGGGCAATTTGCATACTATGCTTTTATCATATAGCATATTTTTATTGCATAGAGGAAGGGAGAGGAAGAGAGAGATAGAAACATCAATGATGAGAGAGAATCATTGATCAGTTGCCTCCTGCACAAACCCTACTAGAGATCAAGTCCACAACCCAGGCATGTGTCCTTGACTAGAATCAAACCTGGGACCCTTCAGTCTGCAGGCCAAAGCTTTATCCACGGAACCATTTTTCTACTCTCTTTGATGGCTTTGTTTTCACCTTACCAGCTCATTGATATTACTTGGAGTACTTAAAAACTACTGCATAAGCCCACCACTAGTTAGTTTGGGGTGCTACTTGGACTTTGAAATTTTCAAATGCTCCCCGATTGATACTAATAGGCAGCTGCAGTTGAGAACTGCTTTATAGGGGATGAGCAGTGTTTTTATTAGCTGTTTATACAAGTGTTTTCTATATTATTTAACTAAAATATAATTTTAAAAAATAGTTTTAACACTGTTTCAAAGACAAAAGACATTAGATTGACACCAACTGGTTTAAAAACAACTTGAGAAATAGCAGTCAGTTCTATGAAAAAGTTTATTTAAGGGAACACTAGTGATTTTTTTTTTTTAATGAGGTTGGTAATTCTAAAGGCCAAGAGGTGTCATGACCAAAACGGCCAAACAACTGGTCACTATGAGGTGCATGGAGCACCTCCTGGACCCTCCCCCACGGGCCCCAGGCTCAGGCTCTAAGCAAGGCTGGCAGGCGGGTGGGCGTGGCAAGGCTGGCTGCAAGCGTGGTGGCTGGGAGGGGTGTGCGATGCCTCTAGTATAAATACAATATTATTCAAAGGATTTTTCTCTTTGTTTTTTTTTAGAATTAAAGTTGGGAGAACTGCTTCATGATAAGCTGTAAGTATATTGTGCCATAAGTATTTATTTTTTCTCATGTGCAGTAGTGTTCCTTGAAGTCTGAGTAATTTTATATTCAAAGCTATAAAAATAAAACTAATTACAAATATAACTTTAACCTTAGTGAGCTATATTGGGGCAGCGGACCCTAGTTTGTGATGTGAAATGTTTGTGTCAGTGTTTAGAGAGTCAGTTCATGGACTAAAGGGCCTGGGTTTGATTCTGGTCAAGGGCACGTACCTGGGTTGCAGGTTCGATCCCCAGTCCTGGTTGGAGTGCATGCAGAAGGCAACCAATCAATATGTCTCTCTCACATGGTTGTTTCTTTCTCTCTCTTTCTTCCCTTCCTCAATCCCTCCCTCCCACATTCTAAAAAATTTTATCTAGAGGACTTTGAAGAGATTGATACTGCTGATCTTGGGATCACACTTTGAGAACCAAAAATAACACAGGCTCTCTAGAGGCCATAACTACTAGAGAACACAAACACTAAGCGTTCTCAGGACTCTCACTTGAGCATGCAAAATTGGTAAGGGTCTCCAGACTGGGATTAAGCTAAAACAGTTTCAGAAATAAACCAGTCTCACTAATTTATAAGTACAGAAGGCAATTTTTAAATGCCCAAACTGCATCATATAGATATTGTGCTGAAGCACAGTTCAGTGGAATAGAAGGGCACCAGAGAGATTTGAAATAGATCCTTCCTTTACTGGAGTAAAGCAAGTTTGCATCGTGTTTCCCTCTTTCTTACAGGAGGTCTCCAACGCTAAGAAAGCTGGCAGAGCAAGGAACTCCTGAGAGACTGTGTGCTCCCTTTACCCCAGCCAGTGCCAGCCTCTAGACCTTGTACACTCTCCCTTCACCCTTACTTTCCTTTGCCTAGCTAAATATTTGCCCTGCTTGGTTATTTAATTATTTCATATATGCATGTCTATCTTCCCAAAAAATGATTTTAAGGCCCTGGTGACAAGAACTGATTCTAGCTTAGGGTCAAGCCTTTCTGAAATATTGCTATAATTGTTATATCTAAATGACATGACTGTAAAAGGTTTTGTTTATCACTTATATTTGAACAAAATTCCACTTAGATATCCTGAGAAATCAGACTTAATCTGAGGCTTCTAAGGCTCCTGTTTCTGTTTGTTTGTTTGTTTACTGGTTTATTTTTAAATGTCAATGCAGGTTCTAATTCTCTAAAATGCTACTTTATTAAAACTTAAAGAAGCAGCAAGAAGAGGGAAAATTGGTGATTGTAGAGACCTTAGGTGAAGTGTTGATGTTGCTAGAAGCAAAGTTCCAGAGCTGTGGTGTCCAGTAACCACACATGGCTATCAACTGGCCCAATGCATAATATATGCATTGGAATAAAAAGCTTAATATTAAAAAAATAATGCAAAGTATCTCACTAATAATTTTCAATACTAAGGATCGATTAAAATAAAACGTTTGGACATATTGAGTTAAATAAAATATTAGAATCAATTTTATCTGTTTCTTTTTACTTTTTTTGTGTGGCAACTAGGAAAGTTATAATTATCTATGTGGCTCACATTATATTTCTGTTGGTCTTTGCTGCTCTAGTGTTTTGAGCACCCAAGACTAAAATGTGGTCCAAATATTAAATGTGATTACTAATTTATAAAACTTAGTTTCATTTTTTTCAAGTTCATAGTGCTGAAAGAAAAACCCAACAATAATAAAGTTGGAAAAAACAACGCAAACTGGAAGCTATTAGAGATCAGTTCATGTCTTTTCCAAAAATTTCTAATGCCTATTGAAAGAAGTGCAAAAATCATCTTTGTTTTTTTCTCCACAGTGCATGTAAAATAATTTCATTGACAAATACATGGAAGAATTTTTGTGTTAAGTAGAAGTGTTAGCAAGTTGAAAGATTTAAATATTAAATACATAAAATAATGAAATTATTTTAAGTACTATTATAATTTTTTACCATTGTGGAGATCTGGATAAGCTTACTAGTTCAGAAACAATTTGTGGGGTCAATTTTTTTTTTTTTTTTTTTTTTAGATTTGGTCTTTTTGAAGCCATGTCTGCCATTGAAATGATGGATCCCAAGATGGATGCTGGCATGATTGGAAACCAAGTTAATCGAAAAGTTCTCAATTTTGAACAAGCTATCCAGGTAGTCATTATTGTGGTTTTTGTGTTTTATTATTTGTTATTCATATTTTAAAACATTTTTAATTAGTAATGGAACTGAAACTTAGTATACTACTTAAAGTATAATTTTCTAAGAGTATCTCATATATATAAATAAGAGTTATTTATAACCTTTAGTTATCTCTTTCTATTGAAATCTGAAAATTATTTAAGGTCTTCATTAAAAGTTTGCTATAATTTTTTGTGTGCATTATAAAAATTGATTTTTTAAAGCATTCGAGTATATATTCAAATACCAGGGTAATTGGCTTAAGGATTAAATTTTATCCATTAATATATTTTTTATTTTTTATTATATATACTTTTAATCCTCGGGGATATGGTTTTATTGATTTTTAGAGGGAAAGAATGAAGAGAGAGGGAAACATCAATGGGAGAAATATCAATCAGTTGCCTCCCGTACTCCCTCTGATCAGAGATCGAACCCATAACTTATCTAATATATATTAACTAAAATGCTTGTGGCAGTGAATTTGAAATTTACTCATTGAGAATTGATTTAGAAATTCATTCATAGTTACCACAGAGTTTAATTTTGCATATTTTATGAAAAAAAATTGATAAGTAAGTGGATATTGTAAACAAAGTTTATAAGTAGTATATAGTTAACCAATTTAAGGGAAGTATTTTTTTAAATGTTTATTTTATTTGTAAGTTTTGATTCATTAAAATTATTGATGTTGCCGAAACCGGTTTTGCTCAATGGATAGAGCGTCAGCCTGGGGACTGAAAAGTCCCGGGTTCGATTCCGGTCAAGGGCATGTACCTTGGTTGCGGCACATCTCTAGTAGGAGGTGTGCAAGAGGCAGCTGATTAATGATTCTCTCTCATCGATGTTTCTAACTCTCTCTTCCTCTCTGTAAGAAATCAATAAAATATATTTTTTTTAAAAATTATTCATGTTAATACTTGAGCTGCTTTTAAAATACTTGTTAGTTTGGCTTTTCATTCAGTTCTTTATAAAGGCCTTTATTCTGTTTCAAATGAAAGAAGCTTGGATTTTTCTTACTGAAGACCTATTTCAGATACATTATTTTTAAGAATACAGAGTTAATTTGGCATCTTAGTTTTATCAGATGGTGAGATACAGTGTTCTTAGAATTGCTATTTTTAAAAGCCAAGATGCATGGATTTGATATAGCATTTGCAAAATGCCACTGTACATAATTTTGAAAACTTGTGTTTATGTGTCATATTTCCCCTCCTTTTTAGGAAGGCACCATTAAAATTAAAGACCTCACCTTGCCTGAATTGATAGGGATAATGGATACGTGTTTTTGCTGTTTGGTAAGAATCAAAATAACACTATTGGTTAATTTTAAAATTATGACTTACCTGAATCTTTAAAAGTATACTGATGTTGAGTATGAAATACATGTAATGCTTGACCTAGTAAGGAGTACAAAAGATTAACAGGCCAAGTTATGCTATAGGAAATAGCATTTTATCTACTCCTGATAATTTAAGTTCTCAGTTTCTGGAAAAGGGGATATTTTCTTTCTAGTGAAGATAATTGTGTAGCTATTACCCTAAGTATCCTTTTTGTTTTCAAGGTACCCAGGGAAGCAAATCTGCAATTGAGAGCTTTTAGATTGGCTTTGGAGAGATGTTTTTCCTAATCTAGAGTGAATTGTACTAACCAGGCCATGTTTTAAAAATATGAAAATTTTGTAGTGCTTTCTATATACTGGATAAGTTGTCTTCCCTAAACAGTATTGGTTAATTGTGGCAAAATTCTCATTTTACTGCTTCTTCCCCCCCCCTTTTTTTTTGCCTACTTTCTAACCATTCTTTTTAAATTTTTAAATTATTGTCTTAGAAATATGTACATTTATTCATTGGTCATTTAGTAAGTATTGATTACCAGTGTGTACTTCTGTATTTTTTCACTTATGTAAGTCTTATATCATCTCTATTCAACATATGGTATAATCTTATTTTCCTAGGATTACATTGCTAGGAAGGGTTATAACCAGAGTCTTGATCCTGATCCTTCTCCCCCCAAAGTTGTTTCCCTCATATATGTCTTTCTTACTCTTTAGCAGTTTACAGTCCCAGTGGAATAGGACTAATGGAGGAAAGAGGGAGGATTTTTGCCAAAGTTGAGCAACCATTATTTGTATGAGATTCTTGGGAGACTTTGGCCTTTACTAGGCAGATGGTTTTTAGTCTGGAAAATCTTCTGCATACTGGTAATACAAAATACATGCCTTAATTCTAGTAATTTTCATGTGCATTTCTCATTTTGCAATGCAGCACTATGTGTCTTGCTCTGTTGCAGAATTATTGGGCTTAATGTAAAATATCTATACTAATAACAGGATAATATGCTAATTAGACCAAGAGACCTTCCAGATGTCCTTCTGGACAAAGCTATGGTGATGGGGCCGAGGCAGAGGCAGTTGGGGGCGAGCAGGTTAGCAAGGGTGGGCAGTTGGCGAGCAGGCCGGTGGGGGGGCTCTTGGGGATGAGCAGGCCTGTAGGCAGAATGGTTAAGGTCGATCAGGCAAGCAGACAGGGGACACGAGCCAGTGGTCCTGGATTGTGAGAGGGTTGTCCAACTGCCAGTTTAGGCCCGATCCCAGATTAGCTGGGATAAGGGACACCCTGCCCCCCATGCATGAATTTCGTGCACCAGGCCACTACTAACTATATAAAACTTGGACAAAGTTACTTATACTCTCTCTTTGTTTCTTTATATGTAAAAGGAGAAAAATAACTCTCCTCAGAGTATTAGGAAATATGAGGTAGAATATATAAAAATACCTAGCATAGCCCTTGAGCATAATAGTTACTCAGTGTTGGCTGCTATAAATATTCCCAGGTTTGAGCACCTGGTCCCTGGCCCGTTTTAACTGCTCTGTAAAATAGTGTTGAATGATTACTGTTGTGTTTTAGAAAGATGCATCTTGTTGGGGGTATTGAATTAGAGATTGGGGGGGGGCAATAAAACCATTGTATGTTTCTTGGGGTAATACTAGGCGAGATAAGACGAGTTGGATGAGTAGGTTGGGACCTAGTTCTAAAATTGTAAATTCCATAGTTTGGATTTTTACTGACTGAATGGGGAATTGATTGCATTTGGTTGCTATATTTGGAGACACTTAATTTAATTAATCTCCAAGTATATTGCAAACTGAATTATATATAAGAACTAGAGGCCTGGTGCACGAATTTGTGTGTGGGTGGGGTCCCTCTGGGTGGCCTGCAGGGATCAGGCTGAAACCCTCATTCCAATACTGCCAGCAGCTCCTACCTGCTGCTCCCGCTCATCCTGGCCCCACTGTGCCTACTGCAGGCCCATGCCAAATCAGTCCTAAGCCCTACGTCTGGTGCCCTCCAAGAGGGAGTGACCTGCAGGATTGGGCTAAAACCAGCTCTCCAACATCCCCTGAGATTGGGAGAGAGCACAGGCCAGGCAGAAGGACCCCACTGGTGCACAATCAGGCCGGGGAAGGACCTTGGGAGGGCTCCAGGGCATGTCCGGACCATCTCGTTCAGTCCCAATCGGCCAGACCCCAGCAGCAAGCTAACCTTCCAGTTGGAGCATCTGGCCTCTGGTCATTAGTGCACGTCATAGTGACTGACTGGTCAACCAGTTGAGTATTTGCCCCCTGGTGGTCAGTGCATGTCATAGTGAGTGGTTGAGCAGGCTTAGCATATCATTAGCATATTACGCTTTGATTGGTTGTTCAGTTCTGCCATTTGGTCTTTTTTTATATTACCCTTTTACTATATAGGATGCTTCCCATATTTATATATTTTAGCTAACCATATTTATGGCATATGACTCTTAAAAGTCAATGAAAGTGAATTCTAACTTTTTTGTCTTTCCTAACCTTCCCTTTAATCACCTTTTAAATCCTGTTACTAATATTATATTTACTTCGGTCTTTGACTGTTGGCTCTTTGTTACTTTAAACATATATATTCTTTTATTTCTTTATAGATAACATGGTTAGAAGGCCACTCCTTGGCACAGACAGTCTTTACATGTCTTTACGTTCACAATCCAGACTTTATAGAAGATCCTGCCATGAAAGCTTTTGCTCTTGGAATCTTGAAAATATGTGAAATTGCAAGGGAAAAAGTAAATAAAGCTGCTGTTTTTGAAGAGGTAAGATTTTGTAATTATAAGTGTGAGGGACCATTTTTAAAATGTATTTATTGTCTAAAGTTTTACATATGTCTCTTTTTCCCCCTGCTTGACACCCCTCCCCCAGCCATTCCCACCCTGGGCAAACCCCAACCGCCTCAGTGTCTGTGTCCATTGGTTATGCTTATATGCATGCATACAAGACCTTTGGTTGCTCTCAAACCACCCCCCTCCCCTGCCATTTGTCTGGATTATTTTAGCCACTATATATGTAAATAGCAATAGCACTAGTTTTAAAAATTATTTTTATCTATACGTGATACAAAAATATGTATCATATAATCATGTAAATATGTAATAGTGAATAAGCTTCAAGATATACCATTTTTTAACCCACTATTTCAATTTAAATCCCTGAAGTTTATTCACTGTTATGTATTTAAATGATTATATGATACATATTTTTGTAACTTGTATAGATAAAAACAATTTTTAAAACTAGTGCTATTGCTATTTATATATATATATTGGCTAAAATAATCCAGTTCCAAGAAAGTACTTTCATCCTAGTGTATGTTCTTTCTGTCAGTACCATTCGTTGAGTATCCTTTATGTGCAGAGTACTTTGTTCTGGCTATTGTGGTGATTCACAAAGAAAATAAAAGAGCCAGTTTCTGCCCTCAAGTCTCTTATAAACTATAACATAAGAGTGCTTTACTTTCAGTCTTTGGTTGAGAGGGAACTAAAGAAAACAAGAATATGAGGAATATTTTATGGCAGTGATTTTCAATCTTTTTCATGTCGTGGCACACATGAACTAATTCTGAGGCACACCACAAAAAGTAGAATTTTTCTGCCCATCTGACAAAAAAAAAACCAAGGATAATTTTGAGTCATTCATACCAGACGGCTAATGTTGTGTTGGCTGTTATCTTTTTTTTATTTGACAATCTAAGGAAAAAGAAGTAAGTGTCCCTGACTAAATAGTCCAAGTATTGCATGATTTAAAAATTATTGTGGCACATTGGTTGAAAATTGCTGTTTTAGAGTATAAACATTTTCTTAAAGTTTATACTCGCCCTGGGGAAGTGTTCTGAGGTTATTTTTTTATCCTTCTAGAAAATAAGGTTTCAGATGCTGATAATTTTAAGGGAAAATGTGATAGCATTTGAAATTATTGATAAACTAGACGCTCAGTACATGAAATTTGTGCGGGGGGCGGATGTCTCTCAGCCTGGCCTGCGCCCTCTCACAGTCCAGAACCCCTCTCTCCTTACCCCTGCCTGCTCACCGCACCTCACTGCTCGCCTTGCTTCTCCTTAGCACTCCACGGAGGCAGGAGAGGCTTCCGCCACCGCTGCTGCACTCACCAGCAGTGAGCCCGGATTCAGGCGGAGTGGTGCTCCGCTTGTGTGGCGCACTGACCACCAAAGGACAGCTCCCCCTCAGTGCTCATCCTAGCGACTGGTTGTTCCGGTTGTTCCGCTGTAATAGTCACTTAGGCTTTTATTATATAGATGATTACTTAATTTTTCCCTTTGTTGAAGCTGCTAACTTTGTTTTTAACATTGTTGATCCAAAATAAATATCTTAGGCACCTACAGTAGTCCAGTGTATAGTATGTAAAGCTTTTCTAAATAGTGTTTCGTATGTGAGGATTCTATACTAATAAAAGGGTAATGTGCTAAATAGACCAGGTCAGCCGGCCATCTTCCAAATGTTTGACTTCCTTCTAGACAATGCCATGGTCCTGGGGACTGAGGTAGACGCGGTTAGGGATGATCAAGCTGGCAAGGGAGGGCAGTTGGGGGCCATTAGGCTGGCAGGGCAGTTGGGATCCAGCAGGCTGTCAAGGGAACGGTTAGGCAGCAATCAGGCTGGCAGAGGTGGTTAGGGTCAATCAGGCAGGCAGGCAGGCATGTGGTTAGGAGACAGCAGTCCCGAATTGCAAGAGGGATGTCTCGGATTGGAGAGGTTGCAGGTTGGGCTGAGGGTCCACCCCTGTTGTGCATGGATTTTGTGCACCAGGCCTCTAGTAATTAAATATATACCTAACATGATTGTCCACATTTAATGCATGGCTTGTATGTTGTCTATGAAATAACTCTACTTTTTATATACTCATTGTTTATTTAGCTATATATTTGAATTTACATGGGTGTCATGGAAAATCTAATTCATCAGGTAGAATTATTTAAAAGATTAGTTTAAGTTAATAAATGAGAAGAGAAATATAAATTATTGTAAATAGTTACATTCTCAAAGGACATGGGAAGTCAGTGGGGCAGAGAAATGATTCATTTGAAAAAATTGTATTGGAATAATTGATTATCAATCTTGAAAATTAACTTACTACCATTTTACATCTGCCTTAGTCATTTTGGGCTGTTATAACAATACCATAGATTAGTTGGCTTTTAAACAACAGAAATTTATTTCTCACTACTAAGTCATCCAAAATCGGCTGTCTGGTTCATAGACAGCCATCTTTATTTTACACTGTGTCCACACATGGTAGAAGAGAAGAGGGAGCTCTCAGGGGTCCTTCTTATGTTGAATGACAGTAATCCCCTTCATGAGGCTCCTGCCCTGTGACCTAATCACCTTCCAAAGGCCCCAAATCATAATACCATCACATTGGGGTTTAGGACTTAACATAATGGATTTGGGTGGGGTTTTTGGGAAGGTGGTTAACAACATCAAAATAAATTGCAGATAGATGAAATGTTTTAAGTGTTAAAAAGTTTTTTTAAAATAAAGAAGGTAGCCAAAACCGGTTTGGCTCAGCAGTAGAGCGTCCGTCTGCGGACTGGAAGGTCCCGGGTTCGATTACGGTCAAGGGCATGTACATTGGTTGCGGGCACATCCCCGGTAGCGGGTGTGCAAGAGGCAGCTGGTCAATGTTTCTCTCTCATCGAAATTTCTAGCTCTCTATCTCCCTTCCTCTCTGTAAAATATCAATAAAATATATTTTAAAAATAAAAATAATAAAGAAGGTAGTTCACAAAGTAAAATGGGCTTTATACATAAGACCTTACTTAAGAGAAATACAAATTATAAGTGTGAGATACCATTTTTTAACCCATTATTGGCAAAGATTACAATATTTTTTTTTATAATACTCCATGTTGATGAGGATGGGAAAACGCACTCACATACTGTGTGTGTATGATATGGATGGTCATTGCTTCCTCCAAACTTGGCCGATTTTCCAGATAAATTTGTCTCAGTTTTATAATTAGGAATAAAAAAAATTACCGAATAAAAGTCCTTAGGAGATATGGTAATGAACAGAAAAAAAGGGGGGACATCTGTAATAATTTCAACAATATTTTTTTTAAAAAAGAGATTTGGTAATGAATAAATAAGAATGACATAATCATTTCTTTGAAATAATGTTTCTGAAGTTCCTGAGTGCTGGTGTATTTTGTTCTCCGATTAAGTCTGTTTTATTTTAACTCCTGAACTGGATACATTTTCAAGCTGCCTAAAAATGTTTCTTTCTTAATATCTTGCTCACACATTCAAAATGGGAACTATAAAAAGCCTAAGCGACCATTACAACCAAATGACTAGAATGACTGGTTGACCAGTTGCTATGACACACACTGACCACCAGGGGGCAGATGCTTAATTCAGGAACTCCCCCCTGATGATCAGTGCTCTCCCATGGCCCCTCCTCCTGGCCAGATCCTCCCCCCAATTGGCTCCAATTTGGGGATGGTGGTGGTTGGCAACCTTCCACAGCCCCTCCCCCACATCAGCCAGTCCCCCAATGGCCCTGATGGGGAGGGCCAGCCAGCCAACCTCCCACAGCCCCTCCCCTACTCCATAGGCCCCAATCGCCAGCCAGGCTGAGGGACCCTACCTGTGCATGAATTCATGCACCAGGCATCTAATTATAAATATAAGAAGTCATGGGTTCAAGGGAACTGGTATCATTCATTCATTCATTCATCCATTCATCTATTCATCCATCCATCCATCCATCCATCCATCCTCACCAAAGGATATGTTCTTACTGATTTTATAGAGGAAGCAAGAGAAAGAGAAAAACATCAACATGAGAGAAAATGTTGATTCGTTGCCTCTCAAATGCACCCCGATCAGAGATTTTTAAGGCTACAAGGATAAGAAAAGCTTGGATGTTTGATAGCAGTATTAAAATAAGCAGGCTTGACATTCCATTACTGTTTTCTTACTAGCAAATAGTGATTTTGTAAGATAAATATAAGGAAAGGTTTTGCTACTACTCAAGATCCTAATTATTTCTTTTTTGTATAGGAAGATTTTCAGTCAATGACTTACGGATTTAAAATGGCTAACAATGTGACAGATCTTCGAGTTACAGGTAATACCATCATCTGTAAAGATAATTCAGAAGTTTATTGTTTGGATTTGTTTCTTTTTTAACCCCATTGTCTTTCTTTCTAGGCATGCTAAAAGATGTGGAGGATGACATGCAAAGAAGAGTAAAGGTATATATATATTTTTCTCTCTCTCTCTCTGGTTTGGATTTTTTCCTTAATTTCTAAATGTCAGGTTTACTTTAAGTATAAATAACTGATGTAGATAGGCCATAAACTTCCTTTGTATCTGCTGTGCCTTTTGGTAATGAGTTTAAAGAGCTTCTGATAAGTTAATGTCACTTTCAGGTATTGAAAAATAAACCCTCTCAATTTTTCAATTTTGGGCCAATTTTTTAGAACTTTTGTATGCTATTTTAAGAGTAGCATGTATTATAGAATTGGAAATTCCTCCAACATGAGGACTATCTTCATCTTTGTACCCTTAAACGCTAGGAGAGTGTCTACAACACAGAGGAAAAACTCAGTAAATGATGGTATCCCACATCTGGTAAATACCTTCTAGGAAGGGCATCCTTCCGCCAAATGACCTTATGACTTGGGTCTCATAGAGATTAAAAAAGGGGAAAGGTTAATATTTCTACTATTTTCACTTGTATAACAGCATAGTTAACAAAGCAATTTTACATTGTTTTATTTGATATTCACAATTACTTATTGAATTAGACAATAAAATGCACACAGTGCCCCACATTTAGAAAATATAGTTCAAATGAGTTTAATAACCTACCTGAGTTTCACTAGGGCATGCCACTAGACAGTAGGAGCTCCAGTGCTAGAAACCAGCTCTTTTTTGAGATCTTCCTAGAATTTTGTCAAAACAGTTAACCATATATTACTCGTGTATTAACGAGATGGCTTGCATTTTAGTGCAGAACAGATCAGTATTCACTAGGTGGCTTTACTTTTATGATGTGGTTTTGTAAATATTACTTTTCCCCAATAGGGTTAGTTTTGAAAGCATCTAGAATTTCAAAGAATAGATTTTCTTTAAAAGAAAGAAGTACCATGTGCTATTACTTATATTATTTTACTGTTCTTTTTGCTGCTTTTAATATCTTACTCTTATGTATGATCTTTGTAAAACTAACTTTTTAAATATAGTATTAATAGGAGGAAATAAATACTAAAAACAGCTTATTTCCCCTCTCAAATATTTTTCTTAAAAATAGATTCTTACAATAAACTAATTTAGTGCTTTGTCTTGTATATTTATAATTTAATGCTTCTATAGGCTTGTGTTTGTTTTAATTCACCTTTCTTAAAATTTTAGAGTACTCGAAGTCGACAAGGAGAAGAAAGAGATCCAGAAGTTGAACTAGAAGTAATTGAACTTATTTTCTGGTAGATAATATCAGAGAAGACAACCTCTTAATGTTATAGTTTTTTGTGTTATAATTTGTGAAAGCCCTTTTGAAGGTATTTCTTTACAAATTGGACATTGCAAGGGATTTTATTTCCCTTGTATTTATTTTGATAGAATGATAATTTATCTCTTTCACATACATTATTTCAAAACTGAATCTTCAGCCAGAACCGGTTTGGTTCAGTGGTAGAGCGTCGGTCTGCGGACTGAAGGGTCCCGGGTTCGATTCCAATCAAGGGCATGTACATTGGTTGCGGGCACATTCCCGGTAGGGGGTGTACAGGAGGCAGCTGGTCGATGTTTCTCTCTCATTGACATTTCTAGCTCTCTATCTCTCTCCCTTCCTCTCTGTGAAATATCAATAAAGCATATATTTTTTTTAAAACTGAATCTTCAGTACTCCTATGCGGAAGGAAGAAAAAATGACTTTTTACAGATGACACATCAAAACCTGGCAAGACTCAAGAACTTTCATATAATCAAAAGTTGCCAAACCTTAGTTAAAGCCATAAATTTTCTGACTCTGCTTAAAGTAGTTTTTTCACAATCCTTTTTAATTTATGATTAAATCAGTTTTGAGATGATAGTGTAACTTTTGTCTTAGGAAAAAATCAGTCCTTTTGATGCAGAAGCTTTTTATTTCAATAGAGTAAGCTTTGCTATGTTTCCTGCAGCTCTGATTTTTCAGGCATTTAAAGACTGAGTAAAGGTTTTTGTAATGTATTTTAAAATGAAATTCTTTTGACAGACTTGGCATCTTTCAACTTCTAGTTCTTATATATGTACTTTCTTTTTTAGCACCAACAGTGTTTAGCAGTATTCAGCAGGATGAAATTTACTCGAGTGTTACTGACAGTGCTTATAGCCTTTACTAAGAAAGAGGTAAGGGCATTTACTATTATCTATTTAGTGGTATATAGTTTTTGTGTTTTTTTGTTTTGTTTTGATAGAATGCTTTATTGAAGTAGTTCTGAGACTTTTTCATTGATATGCCCCGATTGCACATGTACAGCTCTGAACAGTCAGTGTATTTACACAAAATAGCCCTGATGATTTTCTCAAAAAGTCATATGAATTTTACATTTTGCTCCATAACATATGCATATCTGTTGTTGAAATAAAATAGGAGTCAGATTTGTTAATTGGAAGGATGAAATAAAAATGAGAATTTTAGGATGTCCTCTTTCATTCAGAAAAAGCTGTTAGATTTGTATAGATGCCAAAGTAAGCCCTAGATGGTGAGTGTGTGTGTGTGTGTGTGTGTGTGTGTGTGTGTGTGTGTGTCTCAATTACAGGAAAATTAGTGAATAGTTAATAAGTAGTGAGTAAAGGGCCAACTTTAACAGTGTTCTAACTTTTGCAATGCTATTTTTTTCTGTTTTTATTTTTATATTTCACCTTGGTGAATGACAGAGCTGAAATTTTCCAGTTGGCTACATCTCTCTTTTTAAACAAAATATTAATAGGATAAACCAGAAATGTTTTTTATTGTGTTTTAATGGCTCCTACAAAATTATAAAAAAATAATTTCTATCCTAACAGGATCTGGACATCCTATATTAAGTAAATAGTTCATGAAAACCAATGTCATTACAGCAAGCACTTGATTTCATTATTGTTTATAGGATTTTCCTATCCAATGTATATCTTTCAGTGAAAGAATATGTAAGAATGTTTTTGGTGATTTATTTGCTAGACCAGTGCTGTTGCAGAAGCTCAAAAATTGATGGTTCAAGCAGCAGATCTTCTTTCTGCCATTCATAATTCATTGCATCATGGCATCCAGGCCCAGAATGATACTACTAAAGGAGGTAATTGTCTGTTTTTGCTCCTACTCTTGTTATTCTTTCCTATCCAGATTGCTCTTGGTCATATGGATGTTCGCTAAAATTTTATTTAATTAAATCTCTCTGGGCCTTGGAATGTTTTGCTCTAGATTTATAAAGTATTTAAGCTCCCTTCTTTAAAAATTTTTTTAAATTTTAATAAATCTTTATTGTTCAGATTATTATAATTGTTTCTCCTTTTCCCTCCCATAGCTCCCTTCCACCTGGTTCCCACCCTCTGCCCTTACCGCCCCCCCATTGTCCTCATCCATAGGTGTAAGATTTTAATCCAATCTCTTCCTGCACCCCACACCTCTTTCCCCCTGAAAATTATCAATCCACTCCCTTTCTTTGCCCCTGATTCTATTACATTCACAAGATTATTCTGTTCCCTCAGATTTTTAGTTCACTTGATTTTTAGATTTACTTGTTGATATATATGTATTTGTTGATCTTAATTTTTATCTTTTTTCTTCTTCCTCCTCTTCTTAAAGAATGCCTTTCAGCATTTCATATAGTACTGGTTTGGTGGTGATGAACTCCTTTAGCTTTTTCTTATCTGTGAAGCTCTTTATCTGCCCTTCAATTCTGAGTGATAACTTTGCTGGGTAGAGTAATCTTAGTTGTAGGTTCTCGCTATTCATCACTTTGAATATTTCTTGTCACTTCCATCTGGCGTGCATAGTTTCTGTTGAGAAATCAGTTGATAATCGAATGGGTGCTCCTTTATAGTTAACTAACTGTTTTTCTTTTGTTGCTTATAAGATTCTCTCTTTGTCTTTTGCCCTTGGCATTTTAATTATGATGTGTCTTGAAGTGGTCCTCTTTGGATTCCTTTTGTTTGGGGTTCTGTATGCTTCCTGGACTTGTAAGTATTTCTTTCACCAGATGGGGGAAGTTTTCTGACATTATTTCTTCAAATAGGTTTTCAGTATCTTGCACTCTCTCTTCCCCCAATAATTCTGATGTTAGTATGCTTGAAATTGTCCCAGAGGCTCCTTACACTATCTTCAACTTTCTGGATTCTGTTCTCTTGCTTCTCCAGAGGAGTGTCCTTTGCCTCTTTATATTCCAAATCTTTGTCTTGATTCTTGCATTCCTCTAGTCTGCTGTTGAGTCTCTGTATAACATTTCTTATTTCAGTCAGTGTATGTTTAATTTCTAGTTGGTCCTTTTTCATATCCTCGAGGGTCTAAATTTATCGGCCTTTTCTAGGAAATTATTGAAAAACCTTTTAACTGTGGTTTTGAACTCTAAATCCAGTCTATTGTTCTCCTCCATTTCTTTCTTTGAGATCTGCTTTCTTGTCTCAGCATTTTCACTGCTTCCCTGAGTTGGTAGGGTGGCTTTGTGTGTTGGTGTCCTATATGGCTCAGTGGGTCAGCCTCCTCAGTTACCTGAAGTCGACATTCTTAGTGCTTCTCTTTGTGGGCTGCGTGTACAGCCTTATTGTAGTTAAGTCTTGATTGTTGTTGGTATCACTGGGTGGAATTGACCTCCAGGCCAATTGGATGTATCAGCTGTGTATGCCGGGATACCTTCTGTATTGGAGACAGTCTTATTTGATCAGACTTTGCAAAATTGCAAAAGCCTCTGTGCTCAGCTTGGATAGGGCGGAGTCTCTGGGCTGAGCCGACAGTCTTGCTTCCAGTCAGTCCTGCCCTTGTATTCGCACCTCAGACCTCTGCCTTTCACGGCTCTCCTGAGTTTCTGCCTGACAGTTCAGGTTCTCCCTGCAAGAGTGTGGGTACCCCAGGGGCTCGCCCGGAATTGGGTTGGGTCTCTGTATAATATTGTTAATCCCAGTGCAGTTAGGAGCTTCCGACTCCTTCTGCTATGGAGAGGCCAAGGCAACCTCCACAGTCAGACCTCTCTGCGAGCACTCACTTGCACACGTGCGCCTTTAGACCCTACCCGCTGTGGCTCCTGGCTCCCCCGAGTCTCCCAGTCTCTGAGTCTCCGAGCGCCATTCTTTACAGTCTAGACTACACATGTAAGAGCCTGGGTCCACGGGGTTTCATGCAGTCTGAACTAGGGGTCAGTGCAGTCGAGGGCTTTCTTTCCCCTCCCACCAGCCAGGCACTCGGCCACCCTTCCTCTCTGCGTGCATGTCTCCCTACCTCGGGAATTTGCAGCTCTTCTGATCCTTTAGCCTCTCTCCTTTCTAGTTGTAGATTTTTCCATTTAGCCAGCTTTCCTGTGGTTTAGGATGATGTCCATTCTGTTTTTTAGTTGTTGTTTTGAAATTGTTGTGCAAGACCGCGGCTTAGGTGCTTACCTAGGCTGCCATCTTGGTTTCTCCCTATAATTATTTTTTAGAACAAAGGCACTACTACTGTATCTTACTGTTTGTGCTCTGAGTATTTACCCTTTCTGGTGACCATGCTGTGATGTCAGCAGTACATTCTTTTTAGTCACCTTCCCCCTTCTTTAAGGGATCATCATTTCCATTACAAAGTGTTCCCTGACCCAACCAGGCATATTCAATAAAGAAGAAAAGCCGAAACTGGTTTGGCTCAGTGGATAGAGCATAGGTCTGTGTACTGAAAGGTCCCAGGTTCGATTCCGGTCGAGGGCATGTACATTGGTTAACGGGCATGATGTTTCTCTCTCATCGATGTTTCTAGCTCTCTATCCCTCTCCCTTTCTCTCTCTGGAAAATCAATAAAACATATTTGGGGGGGGGGAAATAATAAGAAGAAACAGGGAAAGGAGACAATAGCAACAAAATTTTAGAAGCTGGAAAACAGAGGACGTTGATCTAGCTGACCCCAAATAACTGAATTCTCAGCCACTGATAAGGAAAGTCAAGAACAGACAAGTTTGTATTATGGATTCACTCGAGTCCCATTTTTATATACCAGGTACCTCAGAAAATTAGGATGATGATTATGCTAATGACGTGTGAACTAGTTTAAAATCTGTTTAGAAACAGCTTTCCTCCCTGTTTCTCCTGCATACTGTAAGAGCTGCTGCCTGAGGATCAGGCTTCCATTTAGCAGACATGTAGGGCCTAGATCAGATATGCCTGAGACTGGGAAAACCAGCAGGCATCTTTCCCAACTTCTCACTTCAACTTGTTGCAATAATAAAACCCAGTTACCAGTATCTCCCAGGAAGGAGCTTGCACACAACTGGTGCTCAAGCTCTTGCAGCTGTCAGTCATTGGATGAGACCTCAATCACCTGGCCCAACTAAGGAACTGTGCTTGCATTGAAGAACCCCACTTGACTATAAAACAAAGAAACAGTTGTTAGCAGGTGTGGGAGCCCTCTGCCCCCATGGTAAACACCCAGAAGAATTTAACAAAAATGCCCATCTCCCAGTTACTGCCTGAGGATTTAGCTTCTAATTGGCCTACATGTAGATACCGACTTTGGGACACTGATGGGTGTTGGCACAATCTCAGCTACTTCTAAGAACTGAAGAGGAGGTATGGACAATCACAGAAGTTTGAGAGAGAACTTGGACTGGGATGAAAACAGAAAAGTACAAAACTGTTAAAAGTAAATATACACAGCCATCCCTCTGTATCAGCAAGGGATTGGTTCCAGGATCCTCCATGGATGCACATACAAAATAGCATAGAATAATGCATACAGTCAACCTGCATCTTCAGATTCCCAAGTGTGGATTGAATCCTGTTTTTGATCTATGATTGGTTGAATCCATGGATGTAGAACCTGTAGATACCAAGGGCCAACTAGTTTCATTCAGAATACTCTAATGTTGTAATGGTGGTAGGTAAACGACTTAAATTTTTTTTATTTCATTTTTAAAAATATATTTTATAGATTTTTTTTACAGAGAGGAAGGGAGAGGGATAGAGAATTAGAAATATTGATGAGAGAGAAACACCGATCAGTTACCTCCTACACTGCCTACTGGGGATGTACCTGCAATCAAGGAACATACCCTTGAACGGAATGGAACCTGTGACCTTTCAGTCCTCAAGCTGATTCTCTATCCACTGAGCCAAACCAGTTAGGGCTCGACTTAAAATTTTTGTCTGAAGGTTAAAAGATAAAAAGTAAAGGTGTTTAAAATAATTTGTTAACAGCCCTAAGTTAGGGTCCAGGGTTCTTTCACCTCCACCAACATCACTTAGATAGGAAATACAATTTTAAGTTATTCAATATGCTTATCTACTTTAAATTATGTGTGTATAGATATGTTAATTATAAAATATAAAATCTAGAGAATGTCATTAGAATTTGTTTTGAGATGTTTTTGAAAATGGCCTTTTTTACTTTTAGTAGTATTTGAGGTTTAAAATTCTGAGAAACATTGAAAATTTTATTTTTATTTTTAGATCATCCAATTATGATGGGTTTTGAGCCCCTTGTTAACCAGAGGCTACTTCCACCTACCTTCCCTCGATATGCAAAAATAATTAAAAGAGAAGAAATGGTCAACTATTTTGCAAGACTAATAGATAGAATAAAAACTGTCTGTGAGGTGGTCAATTTAACAAATTTACATTGTATCCTGGTAAGTTCAAATCTCTATTCTGGAATATAACTATTCATTTTAGAAATTAAGAAACTAAAATCTAGAAAATTTAGGTAAAAATGAGGCTCTAAAATTATCCAAAATCTTATTGGTACAATTAGACAATTTTAGAGAACATATTCTGACTCTGGTAGGATATTATTTCTAGTAAAAATTACACTCTTTATGCAGCTGTTTTTCTGCTTTTATTTAATTCATTATTTACATTACTTTTTCTCTGTTTCTCTCTTAGGATTTTTTCTGTGAGTTTAGTGAACAATCACCTTGTGTTCTTTCAAGATCTCTGTTACAAGTAAGTTCCACTTAGTATTGAAAATTCTTCTTTAAACATCAAATTATGTAATTGATGGAAAAAAGGTAGATACTTCTTGCCATAAAATATCCCACAGTTAATGTTACATTTTTTATTAGAAGCATTAATTTAGAATGTTAAACATTCATCAAGATCATACCCATGCCATAAAATAAACTTCAATTTTAAAACAAAATTATACAAAGTATGCACTCTATTTTGGAATTAAATGAGTAATCAGTAACAGGAAGATACCTGGAAAATTCTCTAAATATTTGGCAATCCATGTTTAAAGAACCCATGGATCAAAAAGGAAATCTTAAATTAGAATGAAAATGAAAATAAAATTAATATGGTAAATTTTTGACCAAGCACAAAGGTAAATCAATAGAGAAATGGTAGTCCTTTTGGTAGTCAACAGGTGGTGCAAATTGGACAGGCATATGGGGGAAAATTTGACTCAGAATGCATCATAAACCTAAATGTAAAATGTGAAACTAGAACTTTTAAAAGAAAGGATATGAGGAAATCTCTGACTTTGAAGAAGGCAGAGAATGCTCAGATGTGACATTAAAAGCATAATCCTTAAATTGATAAATTTAAAACTTTACTAGTAATTCTGTGGAAAACACTTAAGAAAATGAAGAGCCTCTACAGAGTGGGAGAAAATATTTGTAAATACTGTCAGACAAAGGACCTGAATCTAGAACATATAAAGAACTCTATAAGCATAACCATAAAGAAACAAAACAATCCAGTGAACAAAAAGTTTGAACGCTTCAATATGGTAAAATATTTAACATCATTAATATTACTGAAATGCAAATTAAACTGCAATGAAATAATACTATCTACCTTTCAGAATATCTTTTTAAAAAAGAAAAATAGAATATTAACTGCTTCTAAGGATGTAATGCTGATGGGAATGAGTGCTTCAGATACTTTGGAAAACAATTGGCACATCCTTATAAAATGAAATATATAAACTCCATTCCTACTTGTTACCCTAGAGAAGTGGAATCTGATGATTTGGAAATCTGTATGTGAATATTTATACTGTTGGTTCATTTTCACCAAAAACTGGAAACAACTCATGTGTTAGGAAAACAAGTAAGGTATAATATAGTAAATATTAAAGTGCATTGATGTTGAGGGGAGAAAATTAAATACAAATTATTATTAAATATTTTATTTTAAATTTGATGTACTTTTTAATAATCTATTGCTTCATCCAGTTTTGGAAAGGTTGTATGTATTCCAAAGCATTCATTAGAGATAAAGGTTATTGACTAGTTTAAAGTATAGCCACTTACTATTCCACAATTTATGCTCATTCTTATATATTAGCTCATTTGACATATTTAGACTAGTCAGTTAATTTGACAAATGCATAATTACTACTTTTGACTTGAAAGACTTTTATTCTCTTGCATCAAATACACTTTAAATAGGGATTAATAAGGAATATCCATTGTGGAGACTGATTATAAAAATTTTCCATCAACTTTCAATATTTTAATCTCTTTTTACTTTGTGGTATTTTAAAAAAATTATGCTCATGTCACAATAATGGCAGCTATAGGTGCAGTGAGTCAACAACAAGTTTGTGGCAATATTACTAATATATAACATTTGTTTTTAAGACCACTTTCTTGGTGGATAACAAAAAGGTCTTTGGAACTCACCTCATGCAAGACATGGTGAAAGATGCACTTCGGTCTTTTGTCAGTCCTCCAGTGCTTTCCCCAAAGTAAGTATCATAGAAAGTCTTATATGTGTTTCTTTTTATATATATGAAGAAACACGATTTTAAAAAAACTATAGATTAAGATATGTACATTTATTGATTTCAGAGAGTAAAGGAAAGGGAGAGAGAAACATCAATGATGAGAAAGAATCATTGATCAGCTGCCTCCTACATGCCCTCTTACTGGGGATCAAGCCCATAACACAGGCATGTGCCCCTGACTAGAATTGAACTGGACCATTCAGTTCGTAGGCCGACACTCTATCCACTGAGCCAAACCAGCTAGGGCCCTGTTTGTTTCTTTTTTATTTTTTATTTTATTGATTTTTTATAGAGAGGAAGGGACAGGGATAGAAGGTTAGAAACATCAATGAGAGAGAAACATCAATCAGCTGCCTCCTGCACACCCCCGACAGCAGATGTGCCCGCAACCAAGGTACATGCCCTTGACCGGAATCGAACTGAGGCCCTTCAGTCTGCAGGCCGATGCTCTATCCACTGAGCCAAACCGGTTTCGACTGACCATCTTTTTAACCAAGGCATTAAAACTGTTGAAATCAAGTATCCATATAAAAAACAACAAATTCTGTCTTGTTAAAATAGATTTATGATACATGTTTAGGTTTAGACTGAGGTTTTAGTGAAGTTGACATTAGGTCCAGTATGAGAAGAAAAATATCAAGGGCTTATCAGAAATTTAGTAAATTGCATTGACCCTTACTAAGTGCAAAGCACTATTAGGTGCTTTGGAAAATAATTACAAAAAAAAAAAAAAAAAAGATAAGGTCTATTTTCAATAAGCTGAGTCTAGATAGAAATAGAAAATGCAGATAATTGATTCTTAAATTATGTTCTGACAGAGTCACTACCCCAAAAATAGCTGCTATAAGAGGCTGGCAAGTATTTTAGGCAGAAGGAATCATCATTTGAATTGGCATTTTGGAAAATAAGGAGAGCTTTCCATGGCTGAGGGAAGAAAGGAGTCTTGTTATTCCTCACCTGAGGATATTTTTCCATTGGTTTTTAGAGAGAGTGGAAGGAAGGGGGAGAGACAGAAACATCGATGAGAGAGAGAGAGAGAGAGACATCCATTAATTACCTCTCATATGGCCCCTGACCAAGGCTGGGGATCAAGCCTGCAACCCAAGTACATGCTCTTGACCAGAATTGTAACCGGGACCCTTCAGTCTGTGGGCCAAACTATCCACTGAGCCAAATCAGCTAGGGCAAGAGCCTATTTCTTAACAAAAAACCACAGACTGTGTTTGAAGATTGGGTGTATGAGATTATATATTACTAGAAGCTCAGTGCACAGATTCATGCACCAGTGGGGTCCCTTGGCCTGGCCAACGGCCTCTCGCAATTCGGGACCCCTTGGGGAATGTCAGAGAGCCCTGCAGGCCAGGCAGAGGGACCCCACTGGTGCACAAATTTGTGCACTAGAGAGTATGCATGTTAGATTGTTGGTTAATCTTTTCCTGCCCTCTCCCAGTTCCCTCTAAGATTGAACAGTCTGCTTCTTGTTTCCATGCCTGTGGTTTCTGCTCCTGCATTGATCATTTGCCCCCTGGTGGTCAGTGTGCATCATAGCTACCAGATGGTCGGACGGTTGCTTAGGCTTTTATATATATAGATAAATAAGAACAGTTAGTGGTTCAGCAACCAATTTCTTAAATCATGCCACATCCCACTTAGAACTTTCTAGTAGCTTTCTTTCTTAGGTTGGATTCCCCAGAAACAGACCCTAAAACAGAGATTCATGTAAATGTAATTATAAAGTGTTCCCAGGAAAAAGTATAGGATATTGCTATAGGATATACCATGGAGAGTAACTCCTCCGGTTCAGTCCTGTTGGGGAACTCAGGAGACAGTGTGGGTGACACGTCCGAGTTGTCCTACTCAGGCAAGGGAACTTGAGAATTTACCCAGACACCTCTCATTTAAGGACTGCTTCTTAACTGGGAGGAAGTAAATTCCCAAGCATCCTCTGTGCTGGTTAAGGTTCATCACTTCATTCACAGTAAAAGCCACAATCTATAACTGAGCCTTTGAAGCCCCACATGCTCTTATGCCCCTGTGCTGATGCCCCTCTGACCTCATCTCTAACTTCCCTCCCTGCACCTCCTTTCCTTCAGCCACTTTGGCTTCCTTCCTCTTCCTGGAACATACACTCTCTCCCGTGGTCTTAACACAAAGACGGGAGTGGAGGACATTTTCCTCAACAATTCCCAAGGCTGGCCCCCTCACTACCTTCGGGTCCATTCAGTAGTACTTCAGTGAGGTGAGGGCTATCCTGATCAGTCTATTTAAAAAGTGTCAGCTGCCCAGCGGGTGGCACAGTGGTTGAACATCAATTCATGAACCAGGAGATCATAGTTCAATTCCTGGTCAGGGCACATGCTCGAGTTGTGGGCTCAATCCCTATTGAGAGGCATGCAGGAGGCAGCCTATTGATGATTCTTTCTTTTCCTCTCTCTCTCTCTCTCTCTCTCTCTCCCTCTCCCTTCCTCTCTGTGAAATCAATAAAAACACTTTTTTTAAATGTCAACCTTCTCTTCTTTGCCCCCTAAGGCCTAATACTCCATTTATTTTTTATTTTTTTAAACATTTTATTGATTTTTTACAGAGAGGAAGAGAGAGGGATAGAGAGTTAGAAACATCGGTGAGAGAGAAACATCAATCAGCTGCCTCCTGCACACTCCCTACTGGGGATGCGCCCGCATGGAATCGAACCCGGGACCCTTCAGTTCGCAGGCCGACTCTCTGTCCACTGAGCCAAACCGGTTTGGGCTAATACTCCATTTCTTTCTCTCATTATTTTATGTGCCACCTTGGGCTAAGTAGGAAAGAAGGTAGAGCTTTGGGACTTCTCAGAGGATGAAGGCAATTCACATGGAGATGGAAAAGCAAATGTTTGCTAAGTGTTTTGCTGGGCCATCTTTAACAACAGGAAACAGAGAGACCTTTTATTGAACAGACCTTGCTAGGTGCCTCCCTGTCTGCCACACCTAGTTCCTATTAAACTATAGTTATCTCTGATGGTAGTTCCCAAATAGTTTGATTTTCATGACATGGATATTATTTTACAGGTGCTGCCTATATAATAACCACCAGGCTAAGGACTGTATTGATTCCTTTGTTACTCACTGTGTTCGGGTAAGAACTACAGTTTGGAACATTGTGATGGATACTTTAAACATTGTGGGGTATAATTCCTTTAGTAGCATTAATTTGTGCTATTTTTCCATCTAATATTTCTTATTCATATTCACTACATAGAAAGTTTCTCTCTCCTTATGCTTGAGTTGATAGCATCATAACCTATTGTGATCCTGGCAGGTTATCGGGTACAGAGGCACTTTTGGATGCCCTCTTACTACTACCCTCAGGAGCCACAGAAACAGGTTATTGCCCCCATCTGGGAAAACAGCAGGCCACCTTGTTTTTTGGCGTGTTTTTTTTAGATGGACACAAAATCTTTACTTATTTTTAACCTTATAAACTAGGCATATTTGTAACATCCCCAGGCACATATCCTTATACTATCTTAATGACCAGGATTATAGTAAAGTTATTAATTTAGATGAGATCACAAACTTTTTTCAAATCTCAAGGAGTTAAGAAAACATACAACTCTTGTGGTGGATTTAGTTAATTATAAGCCATTCTTACTTAATTATAATCTCTTTATAGAGAGCTCTTTTTAGTCATTCCAATTAATAAACCACACACACACACACACACACACACATACATATATGAAGACAGTATGGTATGGTCAAAAGAGACCAGATTTCATTTTTATCACTAGTATTTTATCATTACCAGGGAGATCACATTACTTTTCTATAAATTTCCCAATTTTTAAAATGTGCAATGTTAATTCTACCTCTGTATCTCTTAAGAGGATAGACTAGTGATCAAATGAGATGCTGTCAAGGTATACCATAGTAAAATAATGTTATACTTGAATCTTATGATTCATACTTCTTAAATCAGAGCATTCTACTGTTCATGTCTGTTGCCTGATTAGTGGAATATTACAGTATTTTACATGAGAACTAGAAGCCCAGTGTATGTATTTGTGCATGGGTGGGGTCTGGCCAGCCCACCGTGATCGGGGCCAATCAGCCTGGGCAGGCCAGGGGGAGGGGATGTAGGAGGTTGGCTGCTGGCTGGCCCCACCGCTTATCAGAGAGAGGGGGCCGGCTAGGGTGAGGGGCTGCAGGCTGTTGGCCAGCCAACCCTAACCCCCTGGGTTGAACTTGGTTGAAGGACAATTTGCATATTGGGTTTTTATTATATAGGACTAGATGCCCAGTGCACTACATTCATGCACTAGGTGGAAGGGGGTCCCTCAGCCCCGCCTGCGCCCTCTTGAGGAGTGGGCCTAAGCCAGCAGGTGGATATCCCCCAAGAGGTTCTTAGCACTGCCATGGAAGCAAGAGAGGCTCCCACCGCTGCCACTTTGCTCACCAGCTGTAAGCCCAGCTTCTGAGTGGCGCTTCCCCGTAGGAGCCCACTGACCACCAGAGGACAGCTCGTGTTGAGCATCTGCCCTCTGGTGGTCAGTGCACATCATAGCAACCAGTCGTTCCGCGGTTCAATCAATTTGTATATTAGCCTTTTATTATATAGGCTACTGTATAGATTAGGAACAGAACAACCTTAGAGTTTATAGTTATTAGCCATTGCCAAGTCTTATAATTGTTAGGCATTCTGGTATATTTAAAGCAGCACAGATGTATCAGCCTTGAACAGTGCCTTTTGCCTTGAAATAAGCACAAAAGAAATTCCTCTAAGTTGTGGAATGACACTTGAAGATTAAAGGAAGATATTTTTGTCCTATGCCAACAAGTTTCATAAACAGCCACTTCTAGCTATTGATAAATCCTGGTGAGTTCCTCAAAAAGAAACACCTGTGTAAAAAACACACATAGGCATGATTCTTAACATACACAGTATTTTTTTTTTTCTTAAACCGGATTTTGGAAACTTGGAATGTTAATTTTCTGTAGTATCAGGAAATTTCATGTTGACAGTTAATAAATTTTAATGTGTTGCAGCCTTTCTGTAGTCTTATTCAGATCCATGGGCATAATAGGGCTCGACAGAGAGACAAGCTCGGTCACATTCTTGAGGAATTTGCTACCTTGCAGGATGAGGTAAGAGCCAACAAGTAGCCTTTCCTTCTAAAATTTAACAATTCATATGACTTGGCCAGACTTTTAAAACAATTATTTGGAACAGTATTTTGACTATTTAATTTTTCACTATGGTGATTTCACTTACAATGTAACAGTTTCATATACCAAAGTAAGAGTTTGCAAAAAGTAACAGAACAAGCCCAGGCTGCAGTGGCTCAGTGGTTGAGCATCCACTTATGCAGGAGGTCATGATTCACTTCCTGGTCAGGGCACATGCCTGGGTTGCAGGCTTGATCCCCAGTAGGGAATGTAATGTGCAGGAGGCAGACAATCAGTGATTTTCTCTCATCAGTGATGTTTCTGTCTCTCTCCCTCCCTCTCTGCAATCAATTAAAAATTGTATATTTTTTAAAAGAAACAGAATTATAATTCAAACTGAATTATTTCTTTAGTAATCAGTGTAAGTTATAAAATATATGTAAAACTATAATTTTACAGCAAGTTCATATTATAAAAATGTATTACATATTAAGCTTAGAGTAAATTTGTGAGCAGCAGCAATATTAATTGAAAGTATAACTAAAGACCTGAAATCAGTTATTCTTATTTTTGGCCTATTAGTTGGATGTCTTTTTAGCTAAAGGACTATTTAGCTAAATGTTATCCATTGTGAAATGAAAAGTTTGGTTATAAACTTAACCAAAACTACTTTTGTAAGTATGAGTTCTTTTAGTGGCAATATTTTCATGTTTTGCTCATGCTGTTTTTAGTTGATTTTAAATTCTCTCATTACTTAAAAAGAAAGTAAATGTTACGATATTTCATTCTGATAGGCAGAGAAGGTTGATGCCGCTCTTCATACCATGCTGTTGAAACAGGAACCCCAAAGGCAACATTTGGCCTGCTTAGGTACCTGGGTCCTTTACCATAACCTCAAAATTATGATACAGTATCTTCTCAGTGGCTTTGAGTTGGAGCTCTACAGCATGCACGAGTACTACTACATTTATTGGTAAGTGTGGGGGATAGAAAAGATCTCAGAGAGCATCTGTAGAATAGGTACTATAGGGTACTTTTTTCATTTGTCTATTTTAACTTTAGCTTTGGGACAATTGAAAGAGCTCTTATCTATTTCTAAGGAGGAAAAAATAATACACATTTTGGCCTAATTTCAGTGATGCTGGTTGCTATTAGCTATGTTTTGTACTTATCGGAATTAAAGTTCAAAATTTGAGCCAGATCTTTCTTCTAAGAAGAAATCAAGGCTGAGATTATCCTTTGCAAACTGCATCCCTAAGGACTTGTTTCAGGTGGTATAAAGAAGCTGATGAGAAATGATTCTCAGCAGAGAAGTTCTCTTCTTTCCCTTGGAGATAACAAGAGCTAGCAAGAGGATGCTTGAGAATATTTTAGGCATGGGAAAACTGTCATAGAAGAAAGTGAAGAATTTCAGCCAGGGCCAGAGTCACTCCTTGTTTATCCCAGTTTGGCTTTTGGTCTGTGCCCATGCCTGACTCATGTTCTGGACACATGGGAGCGGGAAAAAAAGAGGAAATTGTGAACTAATGGATTGAGACTGAGTCATCTTAAATCTTTTCCTTAGTCTGGCAAATTGTGGTGGTAATTTTAAAATAATAATAATCTATTATTGCTCATCACAAAAAAACTAAGTTTAGTATATTAAATCTTAATATAGTTCATCTTTTAACTCAAATTATTTTATTTGTAATTAAGATACTGTATATTCCTTGGAGTAAATCTATGAAGGAATGAAAGTAATTCTCCCATGCAGTTGACATCTTTTGTTTTGTTTTGTTTTGTTTTGTTTTATCATGGCGCTAAGGGTTCTTGAACCAAAAGCTCTTGACTATGAAAATTGAATTTGAGCATCAACTATAGTGATATGATAAAAATATTATTTTGTATATTCTCCAATATTTTAATAGATAACTCTTACCAAAACCAATGTAATGGGCATTAATTCAATTTACATATACACATCATTATCAAGAAATCTTTTGTAAAGTTGTAAAACACATGTCATTGTAGGAAATTAAACAAATTTTCCAGTATTATGTGGCAACATAGATGGCTACAAGAAAGGGAAAGTTAATCACTTGTAATGCTGATTTCTAATCTAATTGATCTCATCTAAGATCTATTAAATATCCAATTGGATAACCTATTTTTAAAATACTTTTTGCATTATGAAAAATATCTCTATCAGTATCAATACATGTGTTGATAAAGCTATCTCATTTAGACACCCATTGTTAACTAACATTTTTATTCTATAAGGTATCTGTCTGAATTCCTTTATGCATGGTTGATGTCGACATTAAGTCGTGCTGATGGCTCTCAAATGGCAGAGGAACGGATAATGGAAGAGCAGCAGAAGGGCCGTAGCAGTAAAAAGACAAAGAAAAAGAAGAAAGGTGCCGTGGATTATTTTTAAACTTAAGAAACAAACAATATTGGAGATACTTCTGTCCCTTGTAATGGATGAATTAGTCATAATATTTTAATTCTCATCTTTTCTTCAGAAGTATAAGAAACAGAATCTCAATATTAGTGATACAGCACTTTTTTATTCCTTTCTTTGCAATTCCATGTGTCAGAAGACCTTAGGGCAAGAAGTAGCACATAGACCATGCAAACAATTTAGTTAAAGTGCAAGACAGCAAGCCTCTGGTCTTTGGACAGAAGGCTGGCAGCTCAGGAGAGAGTCAGATCTGGAGCTGTGCTCTTAGAGTCAGCACAGGATGATTGGGACCTCGGCACACCACTCAGGGACCACGAGGAGAAAGAAGTGTTTCAAGGGGACTGCCCCATTAGTAACTTGTGGATGGGTACAGATATTGCTATAAACATTGCAAAATATTTCTTTGTATTTCCATCAGATTTAACAGTTTGGGTGGGCTATTAAATGACTGTTCATGGGTTTCCTCTTTAAGAAGTCTCTTAACTCTGTGTAGTGCCAGGTGGGTACTGAAATATGGGGAGAACTCTGTAAAGTGTATGATTGTCTAACCACTATGCAATACATCAGAAAGTAATACAACATAACTTTGAACATAAACTATAATTGAAAAAAAATTTTTAAAAAGAGGAAACATCATTTATCACAGCATTTGGGACTAAATGTATATTATATACAGAAAAAAAACAGATTAAATCTCTATATGATGAATTCAGAAGTTAAAATTACATTAGAATTCTTTGATATTAACCATTCAAGGAACATGATTTTTATTTAGTCTTTAAGTTATATTTTATTATTTGTAGTTTTGGACCATAAAATAAAATGTAGCCTGTAGGAACAAACTATCGGAAATTTTAATTTAGTAAACATGGAAGGTTTTTTTAAAAATTATATTCTCTTCTGCAATAATGCAAGAGGGTGAAAGAGTACAGGCGATTTTCTAATTACAGTTCGCCCTTTGAGCCGAGAAATCACAATGAGCCAGGCCTATCAGAACATGTGTGCTGGAATGTTTAAGGTAAGTTGTTGAAAATAAAGTTCTCTTTGCTTTTTAACTACACTGTTATCATGTAGTTTAGTTAAAATTGACTCTCTTTGTGACTTTTTTCTAGATGGGTACAGATATTGCTATAATCATTGCAAAATATTTCTTTGTATTTCTATCAGATTTAACAGTTTGGGTGGGCTATTAAATGACCATTCATGGGTTTCCTCTTTAAGAAGTCTCTTAACTCGGTGTAGTGCCAGGTGGGTACTGAAATATGGGGAGAACTCTGTAAAGTGTATAATTGTCTAACCTGTGTTAGACAATTTCACCTATGTTAAACATCTGCTTGAAACCTTTTTTCCAAGTCTAGTTGTTTTCATTAAGTTGTTTACCAAATATTTGAGCCCAGGTTGTATGCCAGATATCTTGTAGTGCTACCTTGCAGAATACCAAGTCTAATCAGATGTGATCTCAGGTGCCTTATTAATGACAGGCCAGGTGGCATGTTTGACACAGATAATCAGAGAAGGTTTATCGATAATCAGCAAAGGTTTCTCGGGAGAGAGGCGGTTTGCATATTTTAGGAGTGTATTAGGAAAGGAGCAGGCTCCACAGTGAATGGCTTAAACAAACGGGCATTTTCAAGGAGGTGGAGTACTGAGTCCCAACTTTAGTGGTAATAACAAGAAACTTAAAATATATAGAACATGGACTCCTTTTCTTAAAAATTTATATGCCTACATGTTTTTTTCAGAAACTTTTACTTGAAGTTTTCAAAACTATTGTAAAGCATGGAAAAATAATGTGCATATGGTATAATTTCACTGGGGAAAATAGTAATATCAACACTAGGCCTTGAAAACCTTTTATATAAAAGATGACACCTGACATAAAAAGAAACACTAAAGCCAGTTTTTCTCTTCCTGTTTCTGACTTCTGAGCCTTAAGTTGTTTTAGATATCTAAATAGCTATTTCTTGTTTTCTATTCTGAATTAATGAGGATGGTTACTTTTTCATATTGATATATATATTTCCTCGTTCTCTTTTATCCTGCAGACCATGGTAGCATTTGACATGGATGGCAAAGTACGAAAACCCAAGTTTGAGCTTGATAGTGAACAAGTTCGATATGAGCACAGGTTTGCTCCATTCAACAGTGTAATGACACCACCCCCAGTGCACTATCTGCAGTTCAAGGTGAACCTGCTCACTAAAGCTACTAAAATATTTAGTCTTAGGCCTTCTGAGAGTTGTTCATACCTAGTCACTTTTTTAAAATACTGAAATCAGACTGTTGTTGGACCAATGGGACAAAGTAAGAAAATGGCAATTTCAGTAGTGTCAAAATTTGGCTTTTTTGGGATACTATTATCATATTAAATACTTATTTAAAAATGAGAATAATATGAGGCAGTATTTGAAGGTTGAAAATTTAATATTACCTAGGAAAAAATAGGGACATGCTGAGTGTTTGCTTAAGTGTCTATATAGGAATGGACAGTCATTATAGAATTCGTTAATTTAAAAAAGTGTTTTAGAGTTGTTCGTATTAAACATGTTTTGAATAATAGTGTTTCCCCTTTTAGGAAATGTCTGACCTCAATAAATACAGCCCTCCCCCCCAGTCTCCAGAACTGTATGTGGCAGCTAGCAAGCACTTCCAGCAGGCCAAAATGATCCTGGAGAACCTCCCGAACCCCGACCACGAGGTAAGGCTCAGTCTCAGTGACTCTACAGGGAGAGACGGTCGGGAATACAAATCTCACCACTGGATGACAGTTCGTGTAAACGTGAACTTCCTGGTGGTGTTCATAAATGAAGCCTGTCATGTGTCTGCCCCAGATTTCAAATGGCTTTCTTAACCTAACCTTGTCAGGCTTAAAATTATTTGATGAGAGGTGATGTAAATACCTTCTATGAGTAAATTTAGAAATCAATGCAAGGAGAAATTAAGACTTAGAACTGTGAAGAATAGAAATAAGAACTGGCTTGTTAGAAATGTTAATGTTTAAATTATTTTAATCTATAGCTTATTATATTTAAATATAATCACATAAATATTTAAACCTGAAAAATGATCTGGTTAGTTATCACAGGAAGTGAAAACCATCTTATCCCCTTGACCATATAAAATAAAGACTTGTTTTTTGGTGACTTTATTTTAAAATACCATTTTACAAAGCTTGTACATATTAAGTTTCAGGTTTTCATAATTTTCACAATTTGCTGTATACCTACTTTTATTTAAATGCATTTATTCTGTAAAGAGAGTTACCTGTATCATACACCTTGTTGGGGGAGTATATCTCGGTACAACCTCAATGGAAGGGTAGCTCAGCAGTTCTGCTTCTTAGGGTTTTTCTACAGAAACATGTGCTCAGGTGGAAAATAAGGGAAGTGACCAGTATGCAAGAGTTCATCACAGCAGGATTTCTAATAGCAAGAAAGTGAAGAAAGTCGTGTTCTTCAACAGGGGACTGTAAAATAACTTAAGACACATCATACAATGAAATACTATACTTTTTAAAGGACAAGTAAGACCTTTATATACTGTAATGGGACATTCTTTAGAATACAGTAAGTTTAAAAGGCAAGGTAGTAAACTATATAGTATGTTGCCATTTCAGTCAAAAGGGGCAAGTATTATATAACATATTTCTGGAAAGTTAATAGCGATTAGAATATGTGCTTCTTGAGAGGAGGGCATGTCAGGAAACAGGAATGGGAAAGAGACTTTTTTAATCACATACTAGTATATCCATGTAATAAAAAAAGGAGGGGAGTATAAAAATTAGAGGAAGGTACCTATAAAAAACAGCCTATTTCTTTTACTAGTAATGGACTTCACTTATTCAAGTATTTCGTTAGTGCCTCCTATCCCTCCAGCACTGTGGTAGATTCCAACAGTGAAAAAAGGACAAAAATCACAGCCGTCCTCAGTGTTGAGAGTGGTGAGTTGCAGACAATAAGTAAATAAATGAAAAGTAAAATAGTATATTAGATCATAAGTATATTAAAGAAAAAATCAGGCTGGGAATGGGATAGTGACTGCTACAGGAGATAGGAGGAAGAGGGGGTGATGCATTTTTTAATAAGTTGGCCTTTAAGCAAATCCTGGAAGGTGAAGAAGCAAATCATGTGGCCAGGTAGGCATGGAGCCTTCTAGGCGGTGGGAACCACATGTGTAAAGGTGTGATGAGGCAGGAGTGTGCCTCGAGTATTTGAAGAACAGCCAAGGACTGATGTGCTGGAGTGGGGCAAAAAAGGGGAGTTGTTAGAGGGTTTCAAGCAGAGGAGTGGCCAGATCTGTGTTCATAGGATCATTGTGGCCACTTGGCTGAAAATAGACTGTAGTGGGGTCAGCAGAAGCAGGGGAACCAGGTAGTAGGCCACAGCAGTATCCGGGTGAGCGTTGGTGGTGACAGTGGAGGTGATCAGAAGTGATAGCATTCTGTGTATTTTAAGGTCAAGCCTGCAGAATTGGTTGATGTGTTGGATATGGAGTCAAGGATGACTCCAAGGTTTTTGGCCTGAACACCTGGATGGATGGAGTCACTTGAGGAAGATGCAGGTGGAGCAGGGAAGGGAGACAGAACTGGGACATTGAGCTGTTTTGGACACCCCACCAAGATGGAGCTGTCATCAGGACAGGTGGATGTGTGATCTGGAGCTGAGGAGGAGTGTTTCCTAACGTTATGGTGAAGTGTGTTTCCTGAGTGGTCAGCAAGATGACAGAATTTGCCCCTTCAAGTTGCACATCACATCTGTATTCATGTGTTAGAGTGAAGCTTTTTAGACAGTGATAGAAATAACAGTTAACACTTACAGGATACTTACTACCTGTGAGGCCTGGTTCTCAGGTCATAATATATATGAACTCATTTAATCTTTACAATAGATCCTGATGGGATAGGGAAAATTATTAAACCCCCCCCCTTTAAAAAAAAATGTTGTGGCTTTATTTATATTTTATTGATATTTTGCAGAAAGGAAGGGAGAGAGATAGAGAGCTAGAAACATCGATGAGAGAGAAACCGACCAGCTGCCTCTTGCACACCCCCCACCGGCGATGTGACCGCAACCAAGGCACATGCCCTTGACCGGAATCGGACCTGGGACCTTTCAGTTTGCACACCGACGCTCTATTACTGAGCCAAACCAGCTATTAACCCCCTTTTTAACAGGTGAAGAAACTAAGGAAGAGAAGTTAGAGAACTTGCCAGAGATTTCATAGCTAGTAAGTGGCAAAGCTAGAATTTGTAAGCAGACAGCCTACCTCGAGTCCATGGCCCCCTCCATGGTGCTGTCTTTGCAGCTCAATTTTCTTTTGTTTTCATAAGAGCAAGTTACGGTAGCCCCTTAATATTTTCAAAATTGACTAAATTAGGGTTCTGTGTTACGAAAAGAAATCTATTTTTTAATTACCTATATTTAATAAAATATCAACACTTACATGTGCAAAGCTCCTATTAGTATCTATAATAAGACGTCTTGATTGTAAATTTTATGTTTTGATAGTTTAACGTTTCTCATTGTTTAGGTCAATAGAATTTTAAAGGTTGCTAAACCCAATTTTGTGGTTATGAAGTTACTGGCAGGAGGACACAAAAAGGATTCTAAGGTAAGTTATAAGTACACTGTGGGGGAAATAAATGGTCCTAATTTATTATAGAACTTCACTTTTTTCAATAAGATGTTTCATTCCAAAAAAATTAAGCACTCAAAAATCATCCTAAAAGAGCATCAGTAGCAGGAAATAGAAAATAAACTAGAGCTTGCCCTTTTGACTTGAAACATAGGTTAACTTAAATTTTCAAAATTCTGCCTTTCATTCCCCTCCTTCCCACTCTGCAAATTACTGAATCACTTGGGATAAAAAAAGAAAAGGTGTATACATACATATATGGGAGAGGTATTTAAAAAGTCACCTGTCGTTGGAAAAGTGGATGCTTCAATAAGCTATTTTTAATGGTTCAGAAGATGGATGCTTCCTTGGTAATATTTTATCAGTGCTATGTAAATATTCAACACAGGTTCTGCATCTCGTTGCTGAGGCATTTGTGGTGCTATCTGCCCATTATATGTACTGCTGTTGGTTTACTCCCATTGTTTTTCTACTTCCTTTCCTGCCTGGCTTTACTAGTGACTAATCGTTCAGTACTTCGGTGACCCTGGAACTAAAAAATTTGCTGACTCATGACTTTTTCCTGTAATTTAAGTCTATTTTCCTTTAACTATTCTCTAAAGATAGATGGTCAGCCTGTTTTCTAGTGATCTTCATAAACCCAGTTTAGTTCCTAACTTAGTTCTTTGCTATTTAACCAGCTTTTAAAAAATCTCTTATATTGCCTTGTCTTTAAAAAATACTCTAAAATAAAAATCTTTGTTTACTGTCTGAATATTTGTTAGGTACATTAACTTTCTGATTTTCTTTACAGGTTCCTCCTGAATTTGATTTCTCTGCTCACAAATATTTTCCTGTTGTGAAACTTGTTTGAGACTGACAGGTGATCATAAAGGAGTAAAATCTACTTTCAGATTCTACTTTTTAGGACCCACCCATCAGTCTTACCATATAACATGAAGTGACATGGATTTCTTGGATGACAAACCATTGTGAGGAATTCTTTTAATCTGACAGCCTTATATGATGTGAATGAAAACTGCTGTTTTAAAGTGGTTTATTATGTTCGTGGATGAAACTGATCCTGTTGGATGCATTGATGAACGTTATATGGTTTTGTTACAGATTTAATCATAAATCATTTTTTATAAATGATTGAGTGAAAATAGTGTTTGTAAAGGTTAATAAATATGACCAAAATGTATTACTGGAGATAAAACAATAATACTTTGCTGGTACATGTTGAGAGCTGAAGGTGTTTACTGTTTAACAATTGAGTAATTCAAACAAATTATCTAAAAGATGTTTCAAATCAAAGGATTTAGGCAAAATACATTTTGAAAGGGGCTTAGTCTAAGCTATGTAGGGAGGCATTGTGATTCCATGTCATGACAAATTACATACCTGTAAGAAATGTAGATGTTTTAAAAATGTCCTTAACTATTACTTTGCTACTTTTAAAAGATTAATGTTTAGACCAAGCCCCTTAAAAAGCACTTAGCACTTTTAGTTGTAATTTCAATAGTAGTTTCTATCTTCCCAACTGTAGTATAAGCTTGAGAAAAGTGACAATCTTTCTAGAACCTGCTCATTCAATTAATGGAATGTGGAATTTATAAGTGTGGCATTGAACTATTCTGGGGTAAACTGAGTAGAGAAGTAAAAAAAGGTCACTAGGACAGTAGGTTGACTGCCTTTTTTTTAATAAAAGAAACACTGATGGTGGGAACACAGGACGGCTGGAAGTGCAGAGGAATTTGGAGTAGCAAGTTGGAGTCTGGTCCTTGCGCTTCAACAGTTTGCTTCAAGCTGATAAAAGTTGGTTCATTTGTCAGGTATTTACAAACAATCCAAGCACACAAGCTGTTATATCAAATACCTTCAAATCTTGAGAGTAGGGAATCAGAACTAGTTGCTTCTGCTTATAAGGAGCCATAAAACTTGAGATGAATGAATATTTTTGTCATGCTACAGCTGCCCAAAGAGTTTTAGGATTTTGAAGAGATGAAATGACCTAAGATACTGAACCAGTCTACCTATGCATTCATTTTCATTGTAAGATTATAAGGCTTTTTCCGTGAAGTCCTCTGCTAATAATGCCTTCCATTTAAAAAGAGAATTTATCTGCCTTTGGAGGATCATGTAAAGTTATTTTACAACTCAACTTTGTCTACAATTCAAACATTAAGCCAAGCTTAAAGGAAGGTGTTGTACTTTGTTTTGATCACAGCTATGTCACCTGTTGAGTTCTAGAGTAATTTTTAATGAGCCTATCTCAAAAAAACAGAGCAAGACTGTCCTTTATAGGAAAAACAAAAAACAAACACTGCCAGTTGTAGGCTGCTGGTTGAAATCACAGAACTCCTTTTTTAAATGGTACAAAAATGTTAGTCAATACAGTAGCTTTTTTGGAGAGTGTGAGTGAAAATGTTGAGGTGACTATTTAAATGTGAACATAAAAGAGTCTCGATAAAGGCGGATGTGGCACACCACCCTGGGGGTTCCAGTACAGCTGTTCACTACAGTTCTCAGAGACAAATTAATAAGAAGCAAGCTACCAACAAAGACTCTGTCCGGCTTACCTCTTTCAGCCAAGTGGGTTTTCATCTTAATTCCCATGTGTTTAACATGCAATCAAAAAGGCATCTACTCATTTAAGTGTTTCTAAAAGGCAAATTTCAGTTAATATCAAAAGTAGGTTACCTATCTAGGACATCTCTGATGAATTGCAATCATTTATTTAGACTAACAGTAAAATATTTACTAAGCACCCAGCATAGTACTAGACTCTCTAGGGAATAAATTATATTGGCAACTTATGTTCGATGTCATTCAATTCAGGAGTAAGAGTAGAAAATAAGCATTTGTCTCAATTGGTTAGGGCCTTGGTTTGTAAAACTCATTATCTGAAGTGTATAGTTTCAAGAAGGTAATATTGAAAGTCAGTTAACTCTTCCCAGAGATGCACACCAGGAAGATTAAAGCCTTTCAGTTATGTGTTTTAAGTGCATGGGGAGGAACCTATTTTAGAATAATCCTTCAGTGTTTACATTATCAGAATTTTACAAACCAGCTTTTAAGGAACAGTGGCTTAGTACACATATAGAAAGCGTTGCTCTCTGAACTGAGAAATAGCATACAAATACACAAACACTTAAGTATACAATCAAACTTTTTCCAGCTTTCAGGCACTAATGAACATTTTCATATCTAAGCTAATATGTGCAAAAAGGAAGTTAATATAACCCAGTTAACAGAACCTCTGCTATTAAAAATTTGTCTAAAATTCATTTCAAAGACAAGTGTTAGAATACTGTTATTTGTAATTGATAATCTTTTAGGTTAAAATATAATGGTAGTAAAACTAACCTCCAGGACATGAATTTGCAATTCTCTTCACCATGCCAGGTTCTATGAATGGATAACCAGGGATTACCAATTAAAACAGTCATGCTAATTATTATCTAGTTTAATGACAACATACTGACTTAATAGGGATTGAGAGGTTTATTTCTCAAGTTTCATCACACAAAAGTACACACTAGATGTGTGCTGTGATTAGATTCCTCGGGAAATACGATCCAAGACTGCTTAGCATCTCCACCTGCAGCCTGATCTGCAGGAGAAAAGATAAAACGACTCCTCTCTCCTGCCCACACACAATTGAGAATAGAGAGGACAGGTGCGAATTAGTTTATGCCGATTACAGATTGGAATAGCTGATTTACTTGGACCACACCAGAAGACCAAGGTTAGGATATCTAGATGCTTATTAACACAGGTGTGTGTGATGTTTTTTAACAGCCATACCTCTAAATTGTGCCTTGGGCTAGGTGCCTGTGCTCCCACAGGAGCCACCGGTGATAAGCATGACTGCCCGGAGGACCACAGGGCACACCCCTAACAGAATGGCCTTGGTGCCTCTGTAAGTGAAGATGAAATCCTCACCACGGGTTAGTTTTCTTTTGCATTGACATCTCATCTCCACAACTTAAAAGCTGGTTCTTTAGCGATCCAATAGGGGATGAAGGGAAAACTGGAAGTTTTAAAAACTGGACTAACAGTATTTCATTTCTCAGCAACTCTGTGCACTAACTAAACACGAGATGTATTAATTATTTGCAAAATCAAGCCTAAGACTAAGGGAATGGGATATGGACTTAGATAAAATCTTATAGAGCTACTTTTATACTCTTAGGTGCCTTTTCTGTGTGGGCAAGTTCAGTCTGAGCAATTAGGTGAAAGGGGTTCTACATGAACATCCACGTTGTAGAGGTGTTAGGAGGCAAAGCAGGCGCTGCCTCAGGGACTGGCAGGGGCACACAAGTCAGCCTGGGTGTGCGGCCAGGCTAGGCTCCTCCTCCTCGGGGCCAGTTTCCTTTCAAAGCAAGACAGTCTCACCAAATGCCCGAGGAGACTGCATTCCAATCCTGTGGCTCCAAGTATTTTAGTAAGCACGCCACCCGCTTGGCCATTAGAAAGCCTCGTTGAGAGCCATTGGTATGGTTCTGGCAAAAGCCTATTTTCCTGAAATATTAAGGACCAACTAAAACCAAAACAATCACTATTATCAATGTAAATTATGATTAGTCATTTTCAAATGAACATTAACTTGATTTTTTAAAATCAGTTTTGATAGGCATTTACAAGCTAAATATGTAAACTATGACACAATGCCATTTCTCTCTCCTTTCTAATATTTCCCAACTTATAACAGTATACTGATCAAACTAACGTTCTCTTTTCCTCCAGCAAAGTAGGCAGTTTGTCCATAACAAACCCTCCCCATGGTACCGTGTCGCCCTCGGGCGCCCTGTCACCTCTGCTCTGGCCCCTGCTGTGTCAAGTCTAATCCACTTGTACTTTTTTTGGTGATGCCCACTCATTACAGAAGATGCTGCTTTGCCTACACACATTAGCAAAGTAAGTACAGATCACAAGTTTTCACATTAGAAACCACTTAACATTAACAACAAGGGCTATTATACAAGTGGTCGTTAAAAATCCTCCCAAACACACCTTGGAGTGTCACCGTTACAATGCTGTCAAGTAGTGTTACCGTTACAGTCAGTGCTCCAGGCCTCCGAGTGTCAGAACCCGGAATGAGCACAGTAGAGCAGAAACCCGTAAAATCCAGTGCTGACCAGGGAGAACAGAAATGACGGCTGGTACCCTCACTTGCTGCCGCATTTGGAGAAGAGAGTAACTCCAGAAGGACCCAAGAAAAGGTGTGTGGGTGTGTGTGTGTTTTTCACGTGCAGCAGGCCTCTCCGCATCCGAAGATGGACTTCCTGTGGATTTTATTTTAGACACAGGTACATCCCAGGATAAGTGCCACTGTCGCTATCCTGGAAAACTTGTATTCTACTTTTGGTATTGATCTCATGAAATGCCTATTAGCCAACACATGTTAACATCTTTAATACAGATGCTTCAAAAGTAACCCCCACTGACATACTAAAAGTCCACCATAATCATCTTTAAGTGTATGTGACTTAGTAAGTTTCACAGTATTCAATCCCTCGAGAATATTTTGTAGTTATCGCTGTTCAGTCCTGACGTGAAAAAGTTATTCCAGTTTGATGGGTTTCCTCTTTTCGTGCTGATCAAGTAAATTTATCTTCTCTTTTCTGATTTTCTGCATTAAGAACTAAAAAGGAAAAAAACACACATAAGATTCTAAGTATTAAATGTTTTGAGAAACCAGCCCGGCAGGTCCCATTGACATAAATATTTAGAAACTGTCATAAAGACTATCTCCCATGGCAACACCGCAGTGGGGGATTGCATTCTAAGGACAAGATAGCAAATGAGGCCACTTGTTTGGCCAACAGGTACCATTACAACCTCACAGACACCTGAAAATGCCATATTTGAAATAATGTCCCATGTCCCGTAAAATGGGTAATATAAAATGTTCTCTCAGAAAAACGGATGCTGTCACAATCCTCATGAACACCTCTGTTAGTGCACCTGCACCATGCATTACATGCCTCCTGAGAGCCCGGGCAGCTTGGTCAGCTCTCGCCACTCCAAAGCTCCTCCCTTACCGAGTGGCAATGGACTGTGGCTTCCATCATCCTTATTCTGACGTGTCACAAATGAGACCGAAAAGCCATACCTGATTTACAACTACTGCATATAAATGGCTGACTTAGAATAACCCCAGTGAATTAAGTCCCTGAACATCAACTGCTGCTTGTATCACCAAAAGAGAGTCGCCAGACACCACGTTCCTCCTGGCGAAAGAACGTAACCCTTACCGAAGGCTTGTCCAGAACCTAAGTTTTATCAAGTCTCTGGTTTGCAGGAGGTAGAAAGAACATAGTAAATTGCACTATCCAGACTGGGGAAAACTCCCAAGTCAACTGGCTTTGACTCTAACAGACGACAAAGAAAAAAAGGGAAGGGAGCCCGGGGACTTACTGGTTAAAGAACGTACTAAATTTAGGAAAATAGGCAAGACTAAACTGTGGTGTCCAGGGATGCCCACGTGGGCGATACACCCATGAGGAAATGTAAGAAAATGCCCACCAGATCTGTCAGGAAGGGCTGCAACTACAGGGAGGAGGGTGCTGGGCCTGGGACAGGGCTTGTAGAGGGCTGGCTGGGGTGTAGGGTGGTTACAAGATGTTCATCTTCTAAAAACCCCTTTGCTTTGTGTGGTTTTACTTCCTAACAGGAAAATTTTGTAAGCATACTAAATGAAAACACAGGTCAACTCCAACTCCCAAAGGCAATGAAAAATACAAAAACTATAGAAACTTGTGCATGGCAAAATTAAGACCAACTGGGAGAAGGCAATGTGTCCAGCACACAAAGACTCTTAAAAACAGAATTAAAACACCAAGAATCTGAAAAAAAAAAACTTTTAAAAGGAAATCATAAGTTCATAATGATACTAAAACAAATCAGTGGGTGTGTGTATATGTGCGAGTGTATGAGTGTGTGTTGGAGTAGGGAGGTCCCCAAAGAATGGCAGCTAGTCCTGGCCGAGTGGCTCAGGTGGTTGGAGCATCGTCCTGTACACAATAAGGTTCAATTCCCAGTCAGGGCACATGCCTAGGTTGTGGGTTCGATCCCCACCTGGAGCACGTGGAGGAGGCAACCAATTGGTATTTCTCTCTGACATCAATGTTTCTCTCCATTCCTCTCTAAATCAAATTTTAAAATTAAAAAGCATGGCAGCTAATACCTGTGAAGGTGACAGGATCAGAAAAGTCACAATAGGACAATGGGTTCCAGTGGATGGTAAAGCCAAGCCATTGCAAAGGACTCCTGTCCCCACGGGGATGGAGTGTGCAATGTGATGGGAGTGATTAGCAGTGCCTTATGATATGTGTGAAAGTTGTTAAGAGCATGGATCCTAAGTATTCTTATCACAAGGAAAAATATATACTTTGTGTTCCCATGAGACAATGGAAGTGAATTAAATTACTGTAGTAATCATTCCACGATGCACATGTCAGCTCATGCTGTACAACCTAAACACACAGTGTTGTATGTCAACTCTATCTCAAAAATGGGAAAAGGCATGCCATTCCAGATGACAAATGAGTTATATGGGAGGTGGACTTGGGCAGGGGAGAGGCCTGGAGCACACTGCCTTCACCCGCCGCCAGCCTGCCTCCCGTGCCTCCTGGTGTGGAGCAAGAGGAACACGGCAGCTACAAAAATGCCCAACCTGAACCCAATCACAGCAAAACAGCACACCCAGGCCTGATCCATCCCGCTGGCCTGGACTCACCAAAAATTCAAAATCCTAACACTACAAAAAATGCTACTGTAAAAAGCTCCCTGGAAGCGCTGTGCATTGTAGTAGGGCTTCTTGTTTGGTGCTATAATCAGTGGTGACCTGGCCGTTTTGTTAGGAAATCCCTAAGTGGTGCTGAAGACCCACCCTCCGGCTGACTCCCGAGCCCTGGAGCCCCATGAACACGCTCCTCAGCCCCGCACCTCCCTCCTGGCCCCTAGTTCCAAGGCTTCTGCAGAAAAGGTCTCCAGCTCACAGAGGAGAGCGTTACAACTGCGCCTAGAGCGAGGCGTCCCCACCACAGTCATTACCGTCTACGTTCCTGTCGTTCCCTGCAAGGGCTGCCTGCTTGTCTGTCTCAGATTCTGCCTCGTTTTCATCCATGTTGTAGTCGTCATCTCCTCCCCCTTTTTGCTCATTTCTCCCTGTAACATTAGCACAGACAACACACAAAACAAACTCCATCACTTCTCTGGGTGCCGGAGACACAACAGAGCCCGGACACTGGGTTCTCCCAACCATGGTTTCACCGACAGATCTTTTTTGCCACATCTTGGAACAGACAGGGACTCGTGTATTTGCTGTCAGTACACATACCGTGTAGGAGTTCTCTATTCACGTATTCCACTTTGACTCCGAGTCTACGTAAAATGGGGGCACTAGCCAGCGAGCTGAACCCAGATCCCAGTTTTTTAAAAAGACTATCAACTGGAGGTTGTTTCCACTGTTTTTGGAAACAACAGGTCTCTAATTAACTAGAGGCCTGATGCACAAAATTCATGCAAGGCTCTCAGCCCTTGCAGCCCTGGCTTCATCCAGAAGGTCACCCGGAAGACCGTTTGGCCATCTGGTCTAATTAGCATGTTATGTTTTTATTATCATAGATAACGGCATCTCCTTAGAGTAGCTCGTTGCTCCAAAAGAAGGAATCGGAGTGGCTGCCGTGAGCCAAAGGATAAAATTTCCCATCAGACCCACAGAATTCCATCACTCATCACCACATCCATCCCTGGAAAGAACAGCAACTGGAAAGGAAGACTGGGGCAAAATGCATTTCACAGACCTAGTCTCAGCGTTTAACCTACACATGGCATATATGTATGTAGGAAAATAAATCTTTTTTTAAGCACACCTGGAAAAATCAGCTCTAGTTACACTTCTCTGCACTCGCTGCCTGAGGTGGGCATGAAGCACAAGCCAGTTAGCTCCCTGTCGCTTCATTCCACAAAGCAGATCACCACCAGTGCACCTGGGAAGAGGGGCATCCTCATGCCCTGCAGTAGTGCGCCCCCTGGAGGCTGTGACACGTTGTGACCAGCTGCTCAATGGTCTGAGGGCGAGTGGACATCCACCGACCGAATCAGGCACCCGAGTTTCATTGCTTCAATTCTTGAACACATTCTTCAGAAAGGCCTCCCACCTGCAACGTCCCCTCGCTCCCTGTGGATATTCCTTCTGGAAATTCCAGGTGGCCAGGGGGTGTACTGCTCTTCCCTCCCGCCTCCTACTTGATAACCGATACTGAATACACAAAGTGAACCACCAGATCGCGGGCTGCTGTTCGGTAAACTTCAGGGGGACCCTCCCCGTGTCGCGGGCAAGCCCCCCCCGAGCCTCTCACCCACCTTCCTCGTCAGCATCCGGCTCCTCCTCCTGCCCATCGCGGACCACGAGCTGGTCCTGCTCAGGCTCCTCCACCTCCTGGTCCTCCTGGCTCATCAGCAGGGTGGCTGGCACCCGTGGGGTTTGGCCGAGGTCTCGGGCATCGCCCATGCCTCCTCCGCCCGCGTGTCCGCCGGCCTCCTCGGCCTGCCCGTGGTCTGGCTCCCGGGGCAGCGCCTGGCCGTCCCTCTGAAGCGCCTCCTCGCTGACGACCTGAATGTCGTTGGTCTCCTCTGGCACGGAACAACGTTAGCCGTAAGCCCCCTGGCACTCAACACCGTGAAAAACAAAAACCCTCCCACCACTCAACCCCCAGAGCCGAGGACAGGGGGGGCAGCCGGGGGATTCGCGTAGGGACCTCAGCAGAAGGCTCCAGTCCTGTCAGAACCGGGGCCTGCAGTTCATCTGCAGAACCATGAGCAGGCGGAAAGTAGTTTAGAGAAAGAAAAAAAAAAAAAATCTGGACTAAGTGATCTTGTTTACGGTGGCGGCCTCCAAACGGGGGGAGGTGTACTGCTGGGATTATCTGACCGTTGCATGCTGGAGACAATAGTTGGGAGCCACGGGCAGGTGCCGAGGACTCAGCTACGGCCCTGTGAGCCCCGGCCCCACCCTGCCCTGAATAAAGGCGCAGCCTTGGCCTTTCTCTACACAGAGCACAGAGCAGGCACTTGCTTTTCAGGGACGAGACCAGCAAGACCAGGCGTGGGCAAACTACGGCCCGCGGGCCGGATGGCTGTTCTAAACTATTGAAATATTAAAAAATTAAAAAAAAAAAAGACCTGCCAAAACCGGTTTGGCTCGGTGGATAGAGCGTCGTTCTGTGGACTGAAAGGTCCCGGGTTCGATTCCGGTCAAGGGCATGTGCCTTGGTTGCGGGCACATCCCAGGTGGGGGGTGTGCAAGAGGCAGGTGGTCGATGTTTCTCTCTCATCAACGTTTCTAGCTCTCTCTCTCCCTTCCTCTCTGTAAAATATCAATAAAAAATATATATTTTTTTAAAAAGACCATACCCTTTGTCTTTTTACAAACATACAAACACCATATGTAATGATGGTTTACTTTGAATTTATATTAGTTCACAGAAGCACTCCATCCATGCTTTTGTTCCCACCCTCCATTCCAGTTTAAGAACCCTTTGTGGCCCTCGAGTCAAAAAGTTTGCCCACCCCTGGGCTAGACAGAAGCACCAGATCCCGATGCCCGGAGACACCTGTCACCTGCAGCCCCGTTACCGAGCTCACCGACGCCTCCAGCAGCACACTCCGCCCTCCGAGTGTGTGTTCCGAGGGCAGGGCTTGAACTCCACTGTCTCTCATTTGAACGGGGCTCTGGCGGGGAGTTCAGACGTGTAACTACCACCAAGCTTCCCTTACCTTTCTCAGCCTCCCGCCTCAAATCCAAAGCCGCCTCAGAACTGGGGGCCGGCGTCCGGGGCTCGTCGTCGTTACCGGGCACGTTCCCTTTCGCTTGTGGGGCCTCGGCCGGGGGCGGGCCTGCTTCCTGCAGCCTTGGCTGGGGCTCGCTGGGCGCTCGGGGCTGAAACGGGAGCACAGGACAGCCACGGCAGGCCTCCGTCACCAGAAACCTGACAACAGCCCCGAGCGAGGCGGCGGGTCAGCGCGTCCTTCTGACAAGTGAGAACACGGAGGAGACCCTGAGAAATGCCACCATCCACCCCGATCACGCCCTTTCACCTGGCGTAGGTCAGAACATCTGAGGCTGAGTCAAGACCTCCCCGAAAGTACTTTCAATAATGGATGGGAAAAAATAAAATGATGGACGGACAAGCGGGCAGAAGATCAATTAGGAAAAAACTAGATAGAACAGACATTAACAGAACAGCCCAACCTGGACAAAATAAGCATTCTTCTCAAGCGTACACTGAATATTCGCCATGACAGACGTATGCTAGGCCACAAAACAAGCCACAACCAATCTAAAGTAACTGAAATCAGCCGAAACCAGTTTTGCTCAGTGGTTAGAGCATCAGCCTGCGGACTGAATGGTCCCGGGTTTGATTCCGGTCAAGGGCATGTACCTTGGTTGCTGGCACATCCCCAGTAGGGAGTGGGCAGAAGGCAGCTGATCGATGTTTCTAACTCTCTATCCCTCTCTCTTCCTCTCTATAAAAAATCAATAAAATATATTTTTTTAAAATAAAAATAAAGTAACTGAAATCATGCAAACTATGTTTTCCAACCACAGTGGAATGAAATTGTTCATCACAGCAGAATGAAATTTGAGAAATTCACAAATAACCAATGGATCAAAGAAATCACAAGCCAAATGAGAAAGTATTGAGAAAGATTTAAACACACACAACATACCAAACTTAGGGGAGGCAGCTAAAGCAGTGCTTAGAAGGAAATTTATGGGCCTACCTTAAAAAAAAATCTCAAAAATCAGTAACATAATCTTTCACGGTAACAATGGTGCAACAGGAGCAAACAGAACCTACTCAAGGAAAGACATCCTAAGGATTAGAGAAGGAATTCATGAAACAAGAAATAGGAAAATAGAGAAAAATCAATCAAATCAAGTTAGTTCTTGAAAATATGAAAAAAAAACCTGACAAACCTCTAGCCATAATAACTGAGGGAAAGAGGAGAGTAGACTCAAATTAAATAAAAGATGAAAGGGTATTAACAATACCAACCATACACAAATAAAAAGTATTATTATTTATAAGGGAATACTATGAAGAAATGTTTGTCAACAAGATTGATAACTTAGATGAAACAGACACATTACTAGAAAGACAAACTACCACAACTGACTCAATTATTAGAAAATCTGCATAGACTTATAACAATAGATTGAATTACTAACTTAAAAATTACACCCCTTTAATTCTCCCCTCCACCAAAAAAAAAGCCCAGGCCTAAATAGCTTCATTAGTAAATTCGACCAAACATTTAAAGAAGAATCAAACCAAATCTTCACAAACTCTTCAAAAAAAAAAAAAAATGAAACACAGAAGAAGAAGAAATATCCCCAAGTCATTTTATTTATTTTTATTATTATATTTTATTGATTTTTTACAGAGAGGAAGAGAGAGGGATAGTGTATTAGAAACATGGATGAGAGAGAATCATTGATCAGCTGCCTCTTGCACACCTCCCATTGGGGATTTGCCCACAACCAAGGTACATGCCCTTGACCCAAATCGAACCCAGGACTTTTCACTCCACAAGCCAACACTCTATCCACTGAGCCAAACCAGTTTCGGCCCAAGTTATTTTATAGCCAGTATTACCCTGATACCAAAGCATGTCAAAAGCATTACAAAAAAGTAAAACTATAGACCAATATCCCTTATATAGGCAACAAAATTTTAGCAAGTCATATTCAATAACACATAAAAGAATTATATAGCATGAACAAATGACTTATCCTGAGAATGCAAAGTTAGTTTAACATTTAAAACTCAACGAGTTAACTGCTATGCATCCAAAACAAAAACCATCCCCACATGCCACGATATTTTAAATTTAATTTCTAAAAAATCAATTTGCAATGAATATTATAAAAATAATTATATTACTCACAATTTCAGTGTTCTTGAATATTCTGAGTTGAAAATTCTCACAAAAAATGATTTTAAAGTTGTCTATAGGTGCTTATGGCAGGCAAATAGTGAATGTAACCCTGGCCAGTTTTGCTCAGTGATTAGAGCACCAGTCTGTGCACCAAAGGGTCTCATGTTTGATTTCCGGTCAAGGGTACATACCTGGGTTGCAGATTTGATCCCCAGCTCATGCAAGAGGCAACCAATCAATGTGTTTCTCTCACATCAATCAATGTTTCTCTCTTTCCCCTTTCTCCCTTCCCTTACACGCTCTCTAAAAATCATTGTGAAAAATATCCTCAAGTTAGAAGATCAATATAAAAATGAACTGTATTTCTGTATACTAGCAAAAGATAATTTAAAAGTGAAATTAAGAAAATAATTCCATTTATAATAGCATCAAAAAATACTTATAAATAAATTTAACCAAAAAAAAAAAGTGCAAGACTTCTGAAAACCATAAGACAGTGTTGACAGAGATTTCTAAAGGACTTAAATACATCCCTTACATATTTTAAGACATCTGATTGGAAGACGTAATGCTGCTAAGAGGGCAATACACCTGAAACTGATCTAGAGATTTAATGTAATCTCTCAAAATCCCACGTGGCTTTGTTAAAGAAACTGACAAACTGATCAAAATTCATAGTGAAAGTCAATGGATATAGAATAGCCAAAGTAATCCCCAAAAAGAACAAAATTGGAGATTACTATAAAGATATAGCGATCAAGACTGTGTGTGAGGCACTGACAGGATAGACAATGGAATAAAAGTGAGAGCCGAAACCGGTTTGGCTCAGTGGTAGAGCGTCGGTCTGTGGACTGAAAGGTCCCAGATTCGATTCCGGTCAAGGGCATGTACCTTGGTTGCGGGAACATCCCCGGTAGGGGGTGTGTAAGAGGCAGCTGGTCGATGTTTCTCTCTCATCGTTTCTAGCTCTCTATCTTTCTCCCTTCCTCTCTGTAAAATATCAATAAAATAATTTTTTTTTTTAAAGTGAGAGTCTGAAAGTAAACCCTCGTGTTTATAGCAAACTGAGTTTTGACAAGAGTGCCAAGACAATTCAGTGGGGGAAGAATAGGATTATTTTTCTCAGTCAGTGGTGCTGAGACGACTGGATAGACAGTCAATGCAAAAGACTAAAGGTGGATCCCTACCCATACAGCAGCTACAAAGATTAAATTCCCTCAAGATGGAACATAGGACTAAATGTAAGAACAAAATGTGAAGAGTTAGAAAACTCTCAGAAGAAAATGCAGCAGCCAAAACCGGTTTGGCTCAGTGGATAGAGCATCAGTCTTCGGACTGAAAGGTCCCGGGTTTGATTCCAGCCAAGGGCATGTACCTGGGTTGCGAGCACATCCCCAGTAAAATAAAACAATAAAAAAATATGAAAAGAAAAAAAAAGAAAATACAGGAGTAAATCTTCATGACCTTGGGTTAGGCAAAGTATTTTTAGTTATGACATCAAAAGAACAAGCAACACAAGAAATATATAAACATGACTTCACCAAAAGTAAAACCTTTTTGCTTCAATGAACACCAAAAAGTGAAAATTCACAGAGAGCAAAAAAATATTTCCAAATCATGTCCAATAGCTGCATATATGTATGAATTCATTACAAACTCTTACAACTCGATAAAAAAAAAAAAAAACAACTTTTAAAAATGACAAATGAGCTAATAAGCATTTCCTCTGAAGAAGATACACAAATGGCCAATCAGCACAGGAAAAGATGCTCAACATCATCAGTTATTAGGAAAGAAAACCACAGCGAGAAAACACTCCACCCCCGCCAGAATGGCTGCAATGGAAAAGGCAGGTAACAACAAGAGTTGACAAGAATGTGGAGAAGCCGGGGCCCTCATACACTGCTGGTGAGAATGCAAGATGATCCGATCACTTTCCAAAAATAGCCTGGCAGTTTCTCGATACGTTAATCTACCACGACCCTGCAATTCCACTCCCCGGTGGGTATATACCGAAATGGAAACTTATGCCCATATAAAGATATGTGCATGAATGCTCATAGCCACATTATTCATAACAGCCAAAAAACTGGAAATACCCCAAATAACTATCAACAGACAAATAAATAAAGTGGTATATCATATAACAGAATATTATTCAGCCGTAAAAAAAAATAAATAAATAAAGCTACAACATGGATGAACCTCGGCTGCATTATGCTAAGTGTCGGAAGTCAGATACGAAAGGCCACATAACGACTTCATTGATATGAAATGTCCAGATCAGGCAACTCTACAGAGACAGAAAATGGGCGGGTGGTTATCTAGGGCTCTGGGGGGTTTGGGGTACGTTGGGGTCAGGGGGGTGAGCTAAGGAGTATGGGGTTCCTTTGGTTATGAAAACGTTCCAAAATCGGCAGTGATGAATGGTTTTCACAACTTTGTGAATACACTAAAAGCCAAAAAACTGCAAATACTAGATGGGCGAATTGTATGGTATATAAATCGTATCTCAACAACGCTGCTAGGTTTTAAAACAAAAACGAAGAACTCCCAGAAGCAGTTTCGTGGGATGTGCTTTACCCAAGAGAGAGCCTGGAGGCGGGGGCTCCGATGGGCAGTGTGGCCGCCGACCAGGTGGGTGTGGCCTTGGCCTTCGCACCGCCATCACCATGGGCCTCAGCACCCTCAAAGCACGGGAACGGCAGCCACGCCCTCCCGCGGTGGCTGTGAGCTTCGCAGGAGGTGATCCCGGGAGGGCCCGGGCCTGGAGGCAGCCTACGCAGTGCCCCGGGACCAGGCCGCGTGTCTCGGGGAAGCAGACCCGCCGGGGAGAGCAGAGAGCAGAGCAGACCTGACAGCAGACAAGGGAACAAAGTGCCTGGAGAGGAATCAGGAGAACCTTCGGGGAACCCTGGGCAGCGAAACCCAGAATTACCTGCTGGCGTGGCTCCGGGCGCTCACTGGGGTCTCTGGGAGCCGCAGCTTCGTTCCCCTTCCTGGTGACTTCTTCGATCTGCTCCTCGCACTGCTCCTTCAGCTCCTTCATCTGGCTGATGCACTGGCTCCTGTGGGGACGGGAGGGAAGGACAGACGTCCACGGGTGTCAGTGACTGCGGGGACTGAATCCCACAGGAGGCCCGCTCTCCTGGCCCAGGCACTGCACCTAACGGCAACGCGTAAGGCAGCGCAGTGCGTGCTCTCGTTAAATGACAGGAAGACTGTAGCTGATGGAAACTTCCTAAGAACACGTCACCTTGTTCTAGAACAGGGAAACTTTACTGGCTAGGAAAAAAAAAATTTTTTTTTTTAAACATAATCTGTGGTCTGGCCGGCATGGCTCAGTGGTTGAGCTTTGACCTGTGAATCAGGAAGCCACGGTCCAATTCCCTGTCAAGGTTCATGCCTGGACTGTGGTTCGACATCCTATAGGGGGCGTGCAGGAGGCAGCTGATCAGTGGTTCTCATCATCGATATTCCCATCCTTCTCTCCCTTCCCCTTCCTCTCCGAAATCAGTAAAAAAAATATGTTTTTTTTAAATAACAGTAATGCAGCGGGGAGGGGAGGGAGATCTGGGGGAAATAAGAGATCAACCGAACGACTGGTATGGATGCATGTAAGTACAACCAATGGACACAAAACTCTGGGGAGGGAGGGCATGAATGAGAGGTGGGGGGGGGGATGGTAAGCTATGTACACATATAATACCTTAATAAACTTTAAAAAAAATAACAGTAATGTATGTATTGGTTAATTAATGGTGACAAATACATCACACTAATGTGAAGTGTCAATAATAGGGACACTGCCCAAACCGGTTTGGCTCAGTGGACAGAGCATCGGCCTGCTGACTGAGGGGTCCCAGGTTCGATTCCGGTCAAGGGCATGTACCCAATAGTGGGTGTGCAGGAGGCAGCTGATCGCTGTTTCTCTCTCACTGGTGTTTCTAATTCTCTATTCCTCTCCCTTCCTCTCCATAAAAAAAAAAAAAAAAAAAAATCAATAAAATATATTTAAAAATAAATAAATAACAGGGACACTGGGTATGGGATATACAGGAACTCTCTGTACTATCTCAGCAATAAATCTAAAAATTCATAAATTCAAAATGTATATTAAAAAAATGGAAATAATGGGGCTGAACTGGAGGATACCCAGTTGGTGTGAGAGAACAGCTGAGGGACCATGGAATCTAATCCGGCCCGAGCTCCCAAGGAGCAGAGACGCTTAGAGGTTATCACTCCAGCTTTGTACCTGGAACTCACGGTCTGTTATAAAGTAACTGAATTAGCCACTTGTACAAATGAGGAAGCTAGGAGGTGACCTGACCAGGCCTGCAGAGAGGAGAGGGAGAGAGACAGGGCTGAGATCAGGCCGGACTGTGGTTTCCTGGCTGCCATGCTCCCTCTACCACACGGCTGCCTCTCCCGGTCACACCCATTTCAGAGCCAGGGTGAGTGCACTTGACCTCTAACTCTTGTACGGTACTGGTCAGTTCACGGGACTTACTGTGAACTGTACTGGTCAGTTCACGGGACTTACTGTGAACTGTACTGGTCAGTTCACGGGACTTACTGTGAACTGTACTGGTCAGTTCACGGGACTTACTGTGAACTGTACTGGTCAGTTCACGGGACTTACTGTGAACTGTACTGGTCAGTTCACGGGACTTACTGTGAACTGTACTGGTCAGTTCACGGGACTTACTGTGAACTGTACTGGTCAGTTCATGGGACTTAACTGGGGACTGTACTGGTCAGTTCACGGGACTTACTGGGTCTCAACCACACACACACACACACACACACACACACACAGAGGGACATCAGGTACTTTAGAAATGATGAAAGACAGAGATCCTAACCAGGCACAGCTTACAGATCAAGAGAAGACTTGGAGAGCTGAAACCGGTTTGGCTCAGTGGAGAGAGCATCGCCCTGCGGACTGAAGGGTCCCGGGTTCGATTCTAGTCAAGGGCATGTACCTTGGTTGCGGGCACATCCCCGGTAGGGGGTGTGCAAGAGGCAGATGGTCGATGTTTCTCTCTCATCGACATTTCTAGCTCTCTATCTCTCTCCCTTTCTCTCTGTAAAATATCAATAAAATATATTTTTTTAAAAAGAGAGAGAGAGAGAAGACTCGGAGAAAATGCGCTTGCATAAAATTCTCACACGCACGAGCCGCGGGTGGTAGACCAGTAGCCCCGTAGCTCAGCGCAGCGGACAAAAGGAAAGACTTCTGCACACTGAAAGAACCAGACATGTCCAATTCACTGTCATCTGACAACGTCACAGAAGCTCGGGATCAGCAGAGGAGCAGGTGCGGGGCCACTGCCGGACCTTTCAACCTACAAAAGGGAACTACTGTTTTCGCCCGCCCTCAGCGCTGCCGAAACCAAGTACAAAGAAAAGAGCCTGTGTGTCAGCCTTGCGGATTAAGGTCAGCTTTCCACATTCCCGCGCCACCGCAACAAGCGGAGCCACCGCAGAAGGAAGCCCACGTGCAGGTCCTAGAGATCGGGACAGTGTTACTTGCTGGAGGCCGCGGGCTGGCTGGCTTCTGACGCCTTCATGGTGACTGTTCAGGCATGAACTGGGGTTCACGTGTAGAGGCATACCCACCAGAGATCACCCCAACTGGTGCAACGGATGTTCGGAGGACTACGAACAGGATGTGCTCCGTACGGGGATCTAGCGAGGCAGCTGATCTGATTGCCCAGGGTGCTGACATCAGAGTGTTACTGCTCACATTCCACCGGCCTGCCTCCTCACGGCACGGAGAGGAGAGGAGACGGCAGGCAGTTCACCTCACGCGCCCACTCTAGGGGCCCTGGGGAGGGAACGCAAGGCTGTGCCTGCATCAAGGGCAGCGACCGCTTAGTAATGTCTGCCACGGGGTAGGAGGAAGAAGCGGGGGTGTACGCTCACCCCGATATTTGAAGGAAGAGCACAAACTTGTTTACCGGGAAACCTGGCCTTTCCGCCAGCTTCTGCATTCTCAGCATTGCCCCCTGTGAAATGCTGAGGCCAGAGAGGGTGTGTTAGTGGACGATGGGCACATTTATGAATGGACACACGCACAGAGTTGTGCATTCCATCTGTGGGACCTTGCTGCGCAACGCTGTGTACGTGTCCGTTCATAAACTGGCTAACAAGGTGTTCCTTGCCGAAACCGGTTTGGCTCAGTGGACAGAGCGTCAGCCTGTGGACTGAAAGGTCCCAGGTTTGATTCCGGTCAAGGGCACGTACCTTGGTTGCGGGCACCTCCCCACGCACCCTTCTTTTTAGGGAGCAGACAGGGCCCTCCGGGGAAGGTGCAGGCCCCTCCAGGAGCCAGGCCTTGAGAAATAAAGCAGTGTATGCTGTAAGTGTTCGCCGTGCTTCAGGAAGCCACGGGAAGGTGTTAGCCGGCGGCTCGTAACACAAGGCCAGTAGGAGGGCGGCTCTCCGCAGCAGGAAATGACTTGCCCAGCGTGCTTCAGGCCGGGGTGTCACGTCACACGCTGTGAAGCACAGGTGAACCGGCCACGCCGGCACACCTAAAGCCTTTCGGCGCGTGTTCCCGAGGTGCTCGGATGTGACCTACGACCCCCTCCCAGGCAAGGGGCAGGCGGGTCTCTGAAGGACGCTGGCCACCTGCGTGGTGACCGGCAGCGTACGGGAACAGGTCTCCACACGCCCGCTGCCCTGGCAGGGAGTCTGATGTCTTCCAAGCGACTGTGCACCGTGGCACCTTCCTGATCACTTTAAGGCCAAGTACAACCCCATCTAGGCCCCCTGCTCCCCGTACATAAACAAACAAAGGACCCGTGTGGTACATAAATGGGCGAAGGAGGTGTGCAGTCAACGCAGAGGAAACACAGTAAGACAACATGCCTCCACGGAACCTTGGTCAGCTCGGCCAGCGGTTCTCAGTGGGTGGCACTGAGCCCAGGGAGACCTTTGGTGGGCATTTCTGGTGGCTATAACTCAGAAGAGGGTGCTACTGGCATCTGGTGGGTAGAGAACAGAAACACGGCTAATGATCCTGCAAAGATGGGCGCCCCCCACCCCCCCACCATGAGGTTTTACCTGCCCCCAAATACCACAGGGGCCGAGCTGAGAAACCCTGAGCTAGGCCGGTGATCAGTGAAAACTTCCAGGCAAACACAAAGGGCCCCAGTCTTACTCCCATCCATCCTTGAAGAACACGTTAGCGCCGGACTCCCCGGCCACTGACTGAAATACAGCAAGCCGCCAATGGCCGCCCCGGGCATGGCCGACCCCGAAGGTCTCAGCGGGACGTGGCCGGGGCCCAGCGGCAGGGAGGGCAGCTCTGCCTCCGGGCGAGGAGCACTGAGACACGCGGGGGGCGGCGTGTTCTCACGGGGCCGGCCATGCGTGGGGGGGGCGCACTGTTTGTCTCTTAGGGGGAGGACGGATGGAAGGAAGGTCTGGCTGAGCCCACCGGTGGCGTCGGCTGTGCCCAAAGCCCCGAGCCAGATACAAGAGGATTCCCGGGGACGGTGCTCGTGGAACGTGGAAAGCTGGAAAGAGCTCATTGTCCTTGACTGTCTTTGGATTAGAGACCCTTGGGGAGGATCTGATAAAAGGTAGGAACACCTTCTTCTTATTCTTCTTCTTTTTTTAAAATATATTTTATTGATTTTTTACAGAGAGGAAGGGAGAGGGATAGAGAGTTAGAAACATCGATGAGAGAGAATCACCGATCAGCTGCCTCTTGCACACCCACTACAGGGGACGTGCCCACAACCAAGGTACATGCTCTTGACCGGAATCGAACCCGGGACCCTTCAGTCCGCAGACCGACGCTCTATCCACTGAGCCAAACCGGTCCCGGCTTATTATTTTTTTTTTAAGTATATTTCACTGATGTTTTGCAGAGAGGAAGGGAGAGGGACAGAGAGTCGGGGACTCGGCCGGCCCGGCTGCTGCCCGAGGCCCGGAGCGCGGCAGCGGAGCACACGCCCTCGCCTCGGCCGGAGCCACACTTACAGGTCGTAGGAGAACTTCCTCTCCAGGCTGGTCTGGTTCCTCTGGAACTGGAGGACGTCCTGCTGCAGCCGGCCGTAGTCCTTCTGCAGCGCCTGCAGCTGGTCTGCCGGCGGGCGGGCGAGGAGGGCGGGAGGTCACACAGGACAGCAGTGTAAGGACAAACCCACAGCCAGAGCACAGAGGCGTGGCACCCAGAGGAGGAGGGGGAGAGGGGGGAAGGAGGAAGGGGTGAGCGCACAGCCCCTCCCAGCAGCCCCAACGCCCAGCCAGGGGGCGGCCCTGCGCGATCCACGGTCCCAGTCCCGCGGAAGCCGCACGTGGTCCTCTCCAAACAGGTCTCCTCTCTTACATCTGCTTCTAGACCCCCAACCCTGAAAATGCCTATTTCTTTCTCAGACACCGTAAGCCCTGAGCTGTCTGACCCACAAGGCCACAAAAGCCACCGTGGACCCCGCGGGTCTCGACACCTTATGGGATACGCAGCCCCTCCGCCCTCCACCCCGTCCCCGGCGGCCAGGTTCTGCCAGGGAACTCTCCAGCCGGCCGCTCGCTCTCTGAGGCCCCGTGCTCAGGTCACCATCTCACCCTCCTCTCCGGGAAACAGCAGCTTCCTCTGAGGAAACTCAGCGGCCCCGTCCCTGCCGCCCTGACGACCTGGCCATACAAGCAGCCCAGGCCCAGCCGCGGAGGCCCAGTGGCTGGGCATCGACCTGGGAGCCCGGGGGTCACGGTTTAACATCCGGTCAGGGTCGTGGGCTCGGTCCCCAGTGTGGGGCATGCAGGAGGCAGCCAGTCAATGAGTGATTCTCCCGCTCCCTCTCCCTTCCTCTTTGAAAGCAATACAAATATATTTTAAAAATAAAATAAAATAAATAGCCAAAACCGGTTTGGCTCAGTGGTAGAGCGTCGGTCTGCGGACTGAAAGGTCCTGGGTTCGATTCCGGTCAAGGGCATGTACATTGGTTGTGGGCACCCTCCCCCGCCCCCCGTAGGGGGTGTGCAGGAGGCAGCTGGTCAATGTTTCTCTCTCATCGACGTTTCTAGCTCTCTATCCCTCTCCCTTCCTCTCTGTAAAAATATCAATAAAATATATTTTAAAAAATAAAATTGAAAAAAGGCTCGCCATCAAAGTGAGCATGGGCGATGGGATACTACCCCACAATGAAAAGGAATGAAGTCCGGCCACCTATTAACAGCTGGGATGGATTTCCGAGTACGCCGAGGGGAAGCAGCCAGACAGAAGGACGTACGCCGTCTGACTCCCTGTGTGTAACCTGTACAATGCTGGCGCACCCGCAGCAGAGACGGAACAGACCAGAGGCTGCCGGGAGGACTGCCGTGGGGCCCAAGGACCCCTCGGGGTGACGGCCGTGTCCCTGTGCTGGTTCTGGCGGCGGTCTCTCGACATGCACCCCATGTCAAAACTGGTCCGACTCTGCGCTTTACATAAGGGCCACCCGCTCTGCCAGCGGCACCCGGTGAAAGCCGTTTGAAAACACCAAAACAGTCACGCGTGCTCACGATGTGCTGGTCGGTGACGGGCCGCACACACGGCAGTGGGCCGCCCTCAGCCTCGGGGGCAGTAGGCTACACCATCTAGGTGTGGGTCAGTATGCGCCATGCTGTGTGCACAGCGACGAGACTGCCTAAAGGTATTGGTTGTTAAGCAACACAGGGCGGCCTGGGAAAGGCTGCGGGCCGTCCTCCCTTCCTACGTGTGATCAGGAGCATCCGCAGATCACACGCTCTGAGAAGCCCCCGGGGACCAAGGAACTCACTTAACTCGGTGTAACCCTGCCTTTCCCCTCCGAACATTTAGACTCCTAGATGGACACGAGCTGCACCCTCTCGAAATCCGGGACTGCTGGCTCCTAACCACTCACCTGCCTGCCTGCCTGATCACCCCTAACCACTCCCCCCCTGTCTGCCTGGCTGATTACCCCTAACCACTCAGCTGCCTGCCTGCCTGATCGCCCCTAACCACTCACCTGCCTGCCTGCCTGATCACCCCTAACCACTCACCTGCCTGCCTGCCTGATGGCCCCTAACCACTGCCCCCTGTCTGCCTGATGGCCCCTAACCACTGCCCCCTGTCTGCCTGATCGCCCCTAACTGCCTCTGCCTCAGCCCCCGCCACTGTGACTTAGTCTGTCCTAAAGACATCTGGTCTATCCGGTCTAATTAGCATACTGCCTTTTTTTAAAAAAATATAGATCACTGTATTATTTTCCATATGAACAACTGCAAATCTACTTTTGCCCCACCCTGGTGCATCTACCATATATAAAAAATAGATCACATACATATCATAGATATGTGTGTGGGCACATATGTATATTCTTTTCAACATGTCAAAAAAACGAGAGTGTCAGTTCTTCTGTAGAGAGCAGTTCACAATGTATACAGTGACATTTTTAAAGGAAAAGCTCTTTAAGGGAGTACAGTTAGGCAAAAAGAATAAATTAAAGACCACTCAATCACTGGTTATCACACCTGGCATTAGACTGGGATCAGCAACCCACAGAAGGACACGAGGGAGGCGGGTCCGGCCCCAGAGGAGGTGCCAGGGGAGGAGGGGGAGCTCACCTTGCAGGGTTCTGATGAGCTTCTCGCCCGTGGTGATGTTATTCACCAAAACTGCCTGCAGGGGAGATAAACGCAGAATGAAGCACCAGAACCCACCCTCGCGAGACACGTTCCCGTGGGGGAAAGCAAGGGTTCGGCCCTCCCCACACCACACAGAGGTCAGGAGGGCAGCTCTCCTCTGCACTATCAGATGGCCGCGGCCAGAAAAGGAACTCGCACACACAGAGACCTGCTTGCCCCACACACGCCAGCTGTCCCCGGAGGAAGAGGAGCCGGCCCCTGGCTCTCGCCGGGTCCCAGGGCAGGGCCCCCGCCGTGCCTGGCTGAGTCCCAGCGCCGGCTTTTTCCTGGGGCAGCCGGGCACAGGCACACCCTCGCTCAGAACCGAACGCTGAGCGCCAGGCGGGCTCTCGGAGCAGAGGAGGAAGCTCGGGGACCACTCCGCGGCACAGCGCCCTGAGTCACTGCGACCTCTGGCCTCTTCCTTCCGCCCACAGTCTGCCAGCCTGGGGTTCACACTCACACCCCGTTGGTGACACAGATTTGGGAACGCTGATAACAGAAAAGGGAAAAGCCACTAAAAACTCAGGGTAACAATTGATAGATTAATTAAAGAAGGTAGCTGAGCCTGGGATGCCAGGACACAGGCTTTTATTGGAGAGAGGATACCCCCACTGGCTGCTTCCAGAGAGAAAGAGAGGAAGAGACCTTAAGACACCCGGGGGTCTGCTTTTAAGGGGAGGATAGGGGACGGGGCTTAGGGCACTCAGCACACGCTGATTGGTGGTTAGGGACCTAGGGTCTTAGGAATCGGGGGCTTAGGGTATTTGGCAGGTGCTGATTGGTGGTTTTGAGAGCTCAGGAATGTCTGGCCACAGGTGGGGTTTACATCTGTCCATCAACTGGGGGGAGGGAGGATCTATCAACGATGTAAAAAAAAAAAAAAAAAGTAACGAAAGAGGAGTGTGCCCCTGAGTGGGACCAGCAGCCTGTGCGAGCCGAGTCAACGCCTGACAGCAGGTCTCCCCCCCAGCGGCTGCCTTCCCTCCCAGCAGCCGCGATGGGGCAGAACGCTCCTCCCCTGAGGCCCAGGCAGCTCGGGAAGCTCAAGGGCAAACAGGCACAGCCAGCATCGCTACTTGCCAACCTGGGTCTACACCCCCCCCCCCACAGCAGGACACCAACCCAGGGGGCTGCCCCCGGCGCTGAAGGCAGGCAGGAACCTGACGGGGGCAGCACTGAGCGTGAGGGGTCAGAGCACGCCACAGCGGAAAGCACCGCTCTGTGCGCACACACTGTGCGGGGGACCGCCCGGGAAAGGTTCTTCCTGTGGCTCCAGTGGCAGCATCACCAACGAGGCTCACGAAGGGCCGCCGTCACGTGGAGGTGCATCTCTGTCCGTTTCTGGCTCCCGTGATGATGCCCGCCACCCGCCTCCCGTCCCGCGCCTCTGGCTCGGCCCGGCCCCCTCCGTCCAGCCCCCTCTTCCTCTGGCCCGGACAGAGTTTCCTGGAGTCGGGTGTTTCTGAAGACGGGGCGTGCGCCCAGAAGTGAAATCTGGCCAGGCTGGGCTGGTGTTTGTTTGGGGAGAGCAGAGAGCAAAGGAACATTTCCTGGTACGACAGGGAAGAAGTCGCAGTGGTAATGTGCTGTATAATTAATCTCCCGGGAGAGGTCATCCAGAGGGGTGTTGACAGACCTTCTACGCCAGCCGTGGGCCAGCTACTGCCCGCGGGCCGGACCCGGCCCGTCTGGCTGTTCTCTCCGGCCCGCGGAGCCGAAAGAGCGGAGGGTTCTCTTGCTCTCCCCTCCGCTCCTTCACCAGCAGCCCGAGATGAGAGTGCCAGCATGGTCAGGTTGCTTTTGTGCCGGCCCTCCGGTCCAGGTTAAGCACCCATGGTGGCCCTCGTTTCAAAAAGTTTGCCCACCCCTGTTCTACGCCAACAAGAAACAGAGAGAAGAGAGCCAGCGGAGCATCCGCAGGCCGGGAACCCGATTATCACCCAGCGTGCAGCTCGGGCTCCTCTCAGAAAAGGCTTGCACCCCATCAGCCGAGAAGACAAAAGATGACTGGGGAATCCAGCACCCCCACTCCTGGGGATTTATCTGAAAGAACGCAAAGCTAGAGCCTGAAGCGGTATCTGCAGCCCCATGTGCTTTTTTTTAATCTATTTTATCGATTTTTTACAGAGAGGAAGGGAGAGGGAAAGAGAATCAGAAACATCAATGAGAGGGAAACATCGACCAGCCGCCTCCTGCACACCCCCCACTGGGGATGTGCCCGCAACCAACGTACATGCCCTTGACCGGAATCGAACCCGGGACCTTTCAGTCCGCAGGCTGACGCTCTATCCACTGAGCCACACCGGGTAGGGCTGCAGCCCCATGTTGTCCAGCAGCACCCTTCACCGGAGCCAAGCACTGCAGCAGACTGTCCCTCGATGGCAAAGAAACTGTGCACGCAGCAGACGACCATGCCGCCTTTAAAAAAAGAATGTCTGGCCGAAACCCGTTTGGCTCAGTGGATAGAGCGTCGGTCTGCGGACTGAAAGATCCCGGGTTCGATTCTGGTTAGGGGCATGTACCTTGGTTGCGGGCACATCCCCGGTGGGGGGGTGCAGGAGGCGGCTGGTCGATGATTCTCTCTCATCGACGTTTCTAACTCTCTATCCCTCTCCCTTCCTCTCTGTAAAAAATCAATAAAATATATTTAAAAAAAAAAAAAAAAAAAAGAATGCCCATCCTGCAGTGTGGATGAAGAACCTGCAGGAGGACAGAATGCCAAGCAGGACAATCCAGTCACAAAAGGGCAAATGCTACACCATTCCCTCAGGTGAAGGGCAGGGAGCGGTCAAAACCAGAGAGACAGGAAGTGGGAAGGCGGACAGCCGCCCCGGGCTGAGGGTGCGGGGAGGGGAGTGGGGGCTGAGCGAGCGTGGAGCCTCCATGTCGCCAGATAAAAGGCCCCCAGCGGTCTCCTGCACAGCCGGACCCGCGCACCCAAACTTCCACCTCGCCTAGTGACCAGACCCTTCCCTCGGAACGCCCGAGCTGAAACCAACAGGAAAAGAAAAGGAAACCCGCCAAAACCGGTTTGGCTCAGTGGTAGAGCATCAGTCTTTGGACTGAAAGGTCCCGGGTTCGATTTCGGTCAAAGGCATGTACCTTGGTTGTGGGCACATCCCCGGTAGGGGGTGTGCAGGAGGCGGCTGGCCGATGTTTCTCTCTCATTGACATTTCTAGCTCTCTATCTCTCTCCCTTCCTCTCTGTGAAATATCAATAAAATATATATTTTTTTAAAAAAAGAAAAGGAAACCCTTCGATGACTGGTCTCGCCTGTAACTAACCAACACAAAACAGTACCAATGCGGTGTTTTTTCCCTTCTAGTCACAGGAAGCCTTCAAAACCCATTCACATTACAGCACGTGCCAATGGGGGCATGCTCAGCGCTCAGCGGCCACGTGCTGGCGGGGACAGCTCAGTCCCTGACGAGCGAGAGGGAGGACAGGGAGGGTCCCGGGAGCAGGGAGGGCCCCGTGTTTGTTTACAGCAGCCTCTCTCCTCCTCCTCCTCCTCCTCCGAGCTGCACCTGTCGCCCCCGCCTGTCGGTTCCTCCGGCTGGCTGCCCCTCGAATCTGCTCGCTTTGCAGAATTCACTCCACTCTTACCCCAACTCAGCACATTGTTTTCTGCTTCAGATACTTCGAGAGCTGCCTCCTCTCTGCCCTGCTCCCCACCCCCACCCCAAGGACACCCCCCCCCAATGCCAGGACCCACCTTTTACACCCCCAGGCCTGATCTGATGACCTTGACCCACAGATTAAACCCTATGGTGGCTCCGCTGTCCTCCAACTCAAGTGTGAACTGTAAGGGGCTGAAAAGACCCTGTGTGGCCAAAACCGGTGTGGCTCAGTGGATAGAGCGTCGGCCTGCGGACTGAGGGGTCCCAGGTTCGATTCCGGTCAAGGGCATGTACCTTGGTTGTGGGCGCGTCCCCGGTGGTGGATGTGCAGGAGGCAGCTGGTCGATGTTTCTCTCTCATAGATGTTTCTAGCTGTCTGCCCCTCTCCCTTCCTCTCTGTAAAAAATCAATTAAAAAAAAAAAAAAAAAAAAGAATGAGCGGATCCATCCTGTGCCGTCCTAAGACGCTAGAGCAGACCTTCACCAGCGAATCTCCCTTCGCTTCTGCCAAAAACTCACACGGGCAGGCCTCTTCCTCCCGGGGCCCCCTCAACGCTTACTCGATACGTACACACAGACCAACCTAAAAGCAGAAAACAGCGTTTCACTATTGGCTGCGTAAGGATTACTTATAACCACACCAGCGTGGCGGTGTACAACGTGGCCTCGGGTGTCTGGCCAAGACACTGAGCCTGATTCCCTCTCCCCTTCCGTCCGGGCTGGCCTCGGCAACACGCTCTGGCCACCGCAGCGGGAAAGGCCCCCTGCTGGCTACGAAAAGGGTGCCACGGGTTTTACCCCCGAGCCTATACGTGGACCTACGAAAAGCCCATTCGGAAACAGGGCCTACGCCGCTGTAATCAGGTTAAAGTCCAGAGGGTGGGACCTAAACCGATAAGACGGAAGAGAGCGGGCACAGCTACCGGGACGGGGAGGACCCGCCCTGTGCAAACAGCGGCAGAGACCAGGGAGAGACATGTGCCAGCCACGTAACATCCAAGACTGCAGCGAACGCCAGAAGCTGCAAGCGGCACGGGCAGGATCCTCCGACTGAGCCTCCTGGGTCCTGGGACACCCTGGGTCCTGGGACACCCTGATTTTGGGCTTCCAAGCCTCCAGGCCATGAGGGAATAAACCTTCCTTATGTTAAGCCACTCAGTGTATGGTAATTCGTATGGCAGTCCTGGGAACTCAGACAAAGGCGACAGCCTCCTCCTGGCTCCCTCCCTCCCTCTCTCCGTCCGGATGCCTGGCCGGGAATGCAGCCTCCACAGCTAAAGGCAGGCCAGCAGCCACGCGGGAAAGCCACGCCGGCGCTTCAGCCCGGGCCCCGCCGAGCCTCTGGTCACCGGTCACCAGGCGCGAGGGAGGAAGCCTTCTGCCCCCGACTTGGAGGCCGGCCCTCCCGCCGGGACACCGCGGGGAGCAGAGCATGTGCAGCCGCCCCATGAAGCCCTGCCAAAACGCAGACACCCACGCCAACCACGCGTCGTTGTCTGTCACGGTTCTAAGTCACTGTTTTGGGGTAACTGGTTCAGAAGAGGCAGCACGTGTAGGTGCGATCCTGTTCGCCTGAATCAAAGGCAGATCTTCACGTCCAAAACCTAGTCACCTCGGCCCATCGGACGACAAGTTTAGAAGAACCCTCTCTGATCTCCATCTGCGCTCCCGACTTTCTGTCACTGAAGTGGTTGCCTCATCACCCCTGAAGTAGCGATGCATAATAAGCCAAGAGTTTCTAGGTCTTTTTAAGTGATGGGCAAAAACCAGACGTGTTCAAATGTATTTACCATTTAACCATCTATAATTCTCATGGCACGCCCACATTTGTAAAAGCTCGACTGTAACAGTGATTTGGGAAAGCTTAGATACAATCTCTTTGTTTAACGGGGGGGAGGAGGGGACACACACACAGTGCTTCTCCGTGGTTCATCTCTGAGTGATGGGACTGCAGGTGATTTAAAAAAAAATTTGTATTTTAAAAACTACAATATTTTGATAATTAAGAAAGACAACTTTTCCGGAAGTGCTGACTTGTACACAACCATTTCCGTTTCAAAACAAAGCTGTGCAGCTCTTCTATATACAACTACAGGGTAGGAGGGCTTCCACCACGTTGTAGCGACACAATATGAACTCAAATAATTGCATTTATGCAACCATCCCCCATAAACATACCTAATTCTGCAACAGATAAGGAGGCAATAAAAAAGAAAAACAGAATGGCAGCTCAATCCCCAAGAATCAGCTGAGGCCTCAAAACCAAATGGCCAAACTTGTGTGTGTGTGTGTGTGTGTGTGTGTGTGTGTGTTTTAACTTAAAATCCAGCAATCCCGAGTGCCCTACTGTGTTAATTTAGAGGTCTGTGACCTTTCCAATCCATGAGATATAGAGAGAGCACAAAGCTGACTCTTCTCTGAGACACTAACACCCGGCACAGGCCGGCACAGAGCAGGGACTTCGCACACGTTTGAAGACAGTGAGAAAGAAAGGCAACAGGGGGAAAAAGAGCCGGCCCGCACTGCTGGTGGGAATGCAGACCGGTGGGGAACAGTCCGGCGTTTCCTTAGAAAGTTAAAAATGGAATTCCCATTTGACCCAATAATCCCACTTCTAGGACTTATATCCCAAGAAGTCAGAAACACCCATCACAAAGGCTATATGCACCCCTAGGTGCATAGCAGCACAATTTACAATAGCTAGGATTTGGAAACAGTCTTACGTGCCCATCAGCAGATGTGTGTGGATTAGGAAACTGTGGTACATCTACACAATGGAACACTACGCTGCGGTAAAAAAAGAAGGAACTTTTGCCATTTGCAACAGCATGGATGGACCTGGAGAGCATCATGCTAAGCCAAATAAGCCAGTCGGAGAAAGATAAATATCACGTGGTCTCACTCATATGTGGGGGTATAATGATCAACATAAACTGATGAACAAGAATAGGTCCAGAGTCAAAGAAACACCAAACAGACCGCCCAACCTCAGAGAGAAGGCAGTGGAGGGGTAAGAGATCAACCACAGAACTTGTATGTATACGTATGAGCACAACCAACGGACACGGACACGGGAGCCCTGGGGCTTGTCCTGTGGGTGGGAGTAGTCAGGAGGGGGTCAATGGGGGGGGGGGGACATATGTAATACTTTAAGCAATAAAAAAGATTTGAAAATAACAATAAAAAAGCCAACAGGCAGATAATCTGATGCTAAGATAGTTCTTTTCAGCCGAAACCGGTTTGGTTCAGTGGATAGAGCGTCGGCCTGCGGACTGAAAGGTCCCAGGTTCGATTCCGGTCAAGGGCATGTACCTTGGTTGCGGGCACATCCCCGGTGGGGGGTGTGCAAGAGGCAGCTGGTCGATGTTTCTCTCTCATTGACGTTTCTAGCTCTCTATCTCTCTCCCTTCCTCTCTGTAAAATATCAATAAAAAATATATTTTAAAAAAAGATAGTTCTTTTCATTCCCCTCGTTTATCACCACTGCAAAGGGTTTTAGGAGAAGCCCATCCAGAGGCTTCATCCAGGGGCTGGTCTCAGGTGACCCCCCAGACACACACACACACACACACACACACACACACACACACACACTGGCACCCTCCCCCCGAGAAGAGCTGCATGGCGTGCGAGCTCGGGTCTGGGGCACCCTGCGGGACCCCGGCGGCCTTGCCTTCTCATCCTGGTGCAGCTTGTTGATGCTCTCCACCTGGAAGTTGTGGCTGGACTGGATCTTGTCCAGCTGCTCCCGCTGCTTCTCCAGCTCCCCCTGGAACTCGTTCTTCTTCAGCTCCACCGCGCCTCTCTCCGCCGCCGCCCTGCGGACCCGGCCTTCCAGCTCCATGACCCGCGTCTGCGAGGACAGCGCCGGGTGAGGGCAAACGTCAGGCCACCCCGGAGACAGAGACCAGCCCCCCCCCCCCCCCCAAAGACAGCCCGGGGCCCGGCAGCACGCCTTACACCCACAGGCCGTGCGCCCAAGGCTCAATCTGCAGTCCCCGGCGTAGAAGCTACAGCAGGTGTTTCTACAAGCAACTGTGAGCTTCCCTGAAGCCTCTGCAGGTTTCCATGGAAACACCACCACACACCCTGCACAGGGATTTCGTGAGCTTTAAATTAAATACATGAGATGCTGTGCAAGTATTTAGTTCCTTTTCCCCACGTAAGGCGTTAAGGGCACTTAACGACTCCTTATCAGACAAGATTTCTAAAAAGAGACCCGGGCTGCCGAGAGCCCATCTGTGCAGAGTGCAGGGCTCAGACACAGGCTCTTCACCCCTGGCGGGCGAGCAGGGGCGGAGGACAAAACACTCAGGGGCAACAAGGTCCCAGGGCGAAGACGTCAGTTCCTCAGGTGCTTTACCTCTCTGGGCCTCAGTCTGCCTACCCGTGAAATGGGGAGAATGAAGCCCCAACCTTGTAGAGCTGCACACAAAACATGCAGACCACCCACTGCTCAAGGAAAACTATTCTGGTGCTTAGTAACACAGTAAGGAAAACTTTGAGCCGAAACCGGTTTGGCTCAGTGGATAGATCGTCGGTCTGCGGACTGAAAGGTCCCGGGTTCGAATCCGGTCAAGGGCATGTACCTTGGCTGTGGGCACATCCCTGGTAGGGAGTGTGCAAGAGGCGGCTGGTCAATGTTTCTCTCTTGTCGATGCTTCTAGCTCTCTATCTCTCTCCCTTCCTCTCTATAAAATATATTTTAAAAAAAACTTTGAGACTACCCCATAGGGCAGCCGTGGGCAAACTACGGCCCGTCCGGCTGTTCTATCCGGCCCGAGGAGCCGAAAGAGCCGAGGGTTCTCTTGCTCTCCCCTCCGCTCCTTCACCAGCAGCCCACGATGAGAGTGCCAGCATGGTCAGGTTGCTTTTGTTCCGGCCCTCCGGTCCAGTTTAAGAACCCAGGGTGGCCCTCGAGTCAAAAAGTTTGCCCACCCCTGCCACAGGGTCATGACTTGGGGGCGAGGAGCCAGGCCGGGGGCAGAGAAACCATGCTCAACTCTGAACACAGCAGAGACAGCAGCGCTTTACAGCCAAAGGACAGGCTGTGGGGGCCAAGACACGGAAAAGCATCAGAAGGAGACACCTTGCTGGAAGTGGATTCTGCTCAGGGGGCTCACGGATTCTCACTAAAGGCAGACTGAGGGCTGAAAGAATGAGGGGTGAGGAGCTGCCTCCCATATGGAGGCGCCTGCAGAGCCTGCACTGGCTTTACAAGGAGCAACGCCTCAGGGGGCGATTCCTGCAAACCCCTCAACCCCACCACCAGCCCTGTGAAAATGTGGTCGGCAAACTGCGGCTCTCGAGCCACACGTGGCTCTTTGGCCTCTTGAGTTTTTAGCGAAGGCCAGCGTAGGAGTACCCTAATTAAGTTAATAACCATGGCAGAAACTGGTTTGGCTCAGCTGTAGAGCGTCAGTCTGCGGACTGAAAGGTCCTGGGTTCGATTCCGGTCAAGGGCATGTACATTGGTTTCAGTCACATCCCCAGTAGGGGGTGTGCAAGAGGCAGCTGGTCGATGTTTCTCTCTCATCGACGTTTCTAGCTCTCTCTCTCTCTCCCTTCCTCTCTGTAAAATATCAATAAAATATATATTTTTTTAAAAAAGTTAATAACCATGTACCTACCTCTATAGTTTAAGTTTTAAAAAATTTGGCTCCCAAAAAGAATTTTCAATCGTTACACTGTTGGTACGTGGCCCTGCTGACTAACAGGTTTGCCGACCGCTGCCGTGGAATCCCCTACCCGCAGCCACGCACGCCAAACCAACAAGCCGGCACCTGGAGATCCACGCTCCGGGAGCTGGCCATCCAGTAGTTGAAGCCCAGGACGATGACGCAGGCCACCAGGGCGGCCAGCACGAAGGGCGGCGACTTCATGGTCCGGCGCCCGTTTCCCAGGCCCATCATCTCCCGGGCCGCCGAGGACCTGCCGATAAACACAGACAGACAGACAGACAGACAAGCGTCAGTGCGGCATCCACGGCCGCAGCGGGCCACGGCCGCTGTCACAGCCAGACGGGAGCGCCCACCCCAAAGTACGCTGGCGGCCTCTCCTCGGCATGTGGAGCTGCGGCAGGGAGACAGGCAGGCAGCAGGGAGCTGGGGGGAGGGGACAGGGAGGCAGCAGGGAGCTGCGGAGGGGGGGGGACAGGCAGGCAGCAGGGAGCTGGGGGGGGCAGGCAGCAGGGAGCTGGGGAGGGGACAGGCAGGCAGCAGGGAGCTGGGGGGGGCAGGCAGCAGGGAGCTGGGGAGGGGACAGGCAGGCAGAGGGAGCTGGGGAGGGGACAGGTAGGCAGAGGGAGCTGGGGAGGGGAGGGGACAGGTAGGCAGAGGGAGCTGGGGAGGGGAGGGGACAGGTAGGCAGAGGGAGCTGGGGAGGGGAGGGGACAGGTAGGCAGAGGGAGCTGGGGAGGGGACAGGTAGGCAGAGGGAGCTGGGGAGGGGACAGGCAGGCAGAGGGAGCTGGGGAGGGGACAGGTAGGCAGAGGGAGCTGGGGAGGGGACAGGCAGGCAGAGGGAGCTGGGGAGGGGACAGGCAGGCAGAGGGAGCTGGGGAGGGGACAGGTAGGCAGAGGGAGCTGGGGAGGGGAGGGGACAGGTAGGCAGAGGGAGCTGGGGAGGGGAGGGGACAGGTAGGCAGAGGGAGCTGGGGAGGGGAGGGGACAGGTAGGCAGAGGGAGCTGGGGAGGGGACAGGCAGGCAGAGGGAGCTGGGGAGGGGACAGGCAGGCAGAGGGAGCTGGGGAGGGGACAGGTAGGCAGAGGGAGCTGGGGAGGGGAGGGGACAGGTAGGCAGAGGGAGCTGGGGAGGGGACAGGCAGGCAGAGGGAGCTGGGGAGGGGACAGGTAGGCAGAGGGAGCTGGGGAGGGGAGGGGACAGGTAGGCAGAGGGAGCTGGGGAGGGGAGGGGACAGGTAGGCAGAGGGAGCTGGGGAGGGGACAGGCAGGCAGAGGGAGCTGGGGAGGGGACAGGTAGGCAGAGGGAGCTGGGGAGGGGAGGGGACAGGTAGGCAGAGGGAGCTGGGGAGGGGAGGGGACAGGTAGGCAGAGGGAGCTGGGGAGGGGACAGGTAGGCAGAGGGAGCTGGGGAGGGGACAGGTAGGCAGAGGGAGCTGGGGAGGGGAGGGGACAGGTAGGCAGAGGGAGCTGGGGAGGGGAGGGGACAGGTAGGCAGAGGGAGCTGGGGACAGAGAGGGGACAGGCAGGCAGCGGGCGGCGTGGCCGGCTCCCGCACGCTCACAGGCCTCAGCAGGTAACCACTGCTCTCCTGATTCCCTTTCCCCTTCTGTAAAGCGCGGACGGGTTCCTAAGGGCACCCAGCGGAAGTGTTTCTAGAGCAGCGGGAGCGTGAGGAGAGGGAACTCGCACTGGGTAAGTCCGGGACCGGCAGGGCCTGCGGGCAGGAAGGAGGCGGCGGGCGCCAGCCGCTCCCCCTCACCGGGGACCACAGCACGCGGGGCGCACAGCACCCCAAGCAGCGGCGGAGAGCACCGCGTTCTTAAGAGAAACCCAGGCTGGGCTGAGGAGAAAGGAGCCATCCATCTGCTCCGTGGGCCTCAACCCAACGCCAGGCCTGGCGGGCGGGCTGCCAGCACTGGGCTCGGGGGGTAAGGAGGAGCTGACTTTGCCAAAAGGCTTCCGCTGAGCCAGATAAGACCGGGCCTTATCAGAGGGAGGGCGACAGCAGTAACTGCTTCCTGCCAGGTGGGGCCAGCCTTGGAGGAGGCGGCGGTGGAAGAGGGGGAGGGAGGAGGAAGGAAGGGGAGGAGGGGGAGGGAAGAGGAAGGGAGAGAGGAGGGGAGGGAGAGGAGGAAGGAAGGGGAGGAGGGGAGGGACCACCAGGGACTCACCTAGAGGCCAGGGTCCTGTGAGCGGGAGCACAGCAGAGCTCTGGGCCTCTTACCCTGCGGCACCTCTAAGTGTGTCACCGGGAGAAGCCCTCCTCCTCGTACAGGCAAACCTTATTTTATTGCTAGTCCTGCTTCCTGAAGTTCAAAGGTGTTGCCTTTCTAACCAACGGAAGGCCAGGCCCTGCACGGCAGAAAGGTGATGGCGGCTGACTCGCCTGCGGAGGCCCGGCCCCGAGCGGAGCCCGCAGGAGCCCGGGGGAGCCTGGCTGGGACCTGAGCCGCTCGCTCCTCGTTCTGAGGTTCTGAGCGTGCGTACCTAAGGCTGGGCCAGGGTGACGTGTTCTACAATCTCCCCAGGTCATTCTCCTGAGCAGCCACGTTTCTCGACCTACTCCCCGCTGTTTCCGGACACATTTGCGAGCAAACGTTCTGGAACCGAGTTCCCGGACATGCCCTGGATCCATCAGCCACGCGCCCGGACTCAGGCTCCTCTGTGAGCCCGGGTTTACGTGGCCAACCTCCTGCCACGGGCCTGCGTGCGGGTTTTCTGGGCTGGTCTCCGACCCTGCTGCCACCAGCACTCTTCCGCATCTGCGTCTGTGTTTGCAATCTCTCGTGCAGGCGTACACTCCCTTACCCACCATTCTGACATCATCCAAAAATGCTCTAAGCCAAAGCCGGTTTGGCTCAGTGGATAGAGTGTCGGCCTGCGGACTGAAAGGTCCCGGGTTCCATTCCGGTCAAGGGCATGTACCTTGGTTGCGGGCACAACCCCGGTGGGGGGTGTGCAAGAGGCAGCTGGTCGATGTTTCTCTCTCATCGACGTTTCTAGCTCTCTATCTCTCTCCCTTCCTCTCTGTAAAATATCAATAAAATATATTTTTTTAAAAAAAAATAATGCTCTAAAACACCTCAAAGGGATTTTTTTAATCCCTCGCCTGGCAACAGAACCTGACCTGAAATCGGACCACGGTCTGGCCAGAACCCACCGGAAGCTACTAAAAAACTGCCTTTCCCTTCCTCCGGTCACACGTGTGAGCCCCGGGGCCGGCAGGGCCGCACACCGTGCTGCAGGGAGACCGGGTTTGACTGCGGGTGCTGCCGCAGAGCGGTCACATAAACGCAATGAACGCATCCCACTGGCCTCTGAATCCCCAAAAGAACTCGGAATTCCAGACACCTCGGGCCTCCAGGGCTTCTGGGAAGGGAGGGGACCCAGCGGGCGTGAGGCCCTGACCACGAGCTTCCAGTCGGGCCTCCCTGCGCCCCCCCCCCCTCAGCGGAGGAGCCCGGGGGCCGCCTCGCCCCTGCTGCAGCCACGGAAAGGTCCCAGGCAGCTGCGGCTAAACTGGGGTGAGTGGGATTGCTGGGCCCACACGTACGCGTTTAACACTGACAGCTCTTCACTCCTTCAAAACGTGTAGCCAATTACAAAAGGAAACAAAAATTCCTTGAAACTGCAGAATCCTGCCGAAACCGGTTTGGCTCAGTGGTAGAGCGTCGGTCTGCGGACTGAAAGGTCCCGGGTTCAATTCCGATCAAGGGCATGTACCTTGGTTGCGGGCACATCCCCGTTAGGGGGTGTGCAAGAGGCAGCTGGTTGATGTTTCTTTCTCATTGACGTTTCTAGCTCTCTATCCCTCTCCCTTCCTCTCTGTGGAAAATCAATAAAATATATTTTTTTTAAAAAAGAAAAGAAAGAAACTGCAGAATACTAACAGACTCCCCCTTAATGTCAACGTCACGGACCCCCTGCTACGATGCCCCGGGAGAAAAATTCTCAGGAACTCAATTCAAGGGCATCCTATAAAACTCTGAGCACCAGCCCTCTTCAAACCTCTCAAGACCGTGGGAGATGAGGAGGAGACGAAGGAACTGCCACAGACCTAACAACGACAGAGTCGCGAGAACTCAGCGCCAGGTGGGATCCTGCCCGGGGCCCTTGAACGGAAAGAGACCATCCGGGAGAAGAACCGGTGAAACTCAAATGAATTAAGTACTTCGGTTCATAAGACCGTGCCAAGGTTAAGGTCTTAACCTTGATACAACTCTCTGAGTATGTAAGAGGGTGACGTAAGGGGAAGAAAGATGGGTGATTAAGCCCCTATCCCAGGGGTCGGCAAACTCGTTAGTCAACGGAGCGGCGATGCGTTAAGAGAACAAATACTGAAGCCCAGTGGCCAGCGTCGGGCCCCGGTCCCTCACAGCAGCTGCAGGATCCACCTGTGCCGCGCTGCCCTCCTCGGGTTTTTGAGGGTCCAGTGAGCTGCGATATGCCAAGTGCTGAGCCCCACTTCTGGCACACAGTCGCTGCTCAACAAACGTGGACCACTATTATTATTCCAGGTGGAAAGATGAGTAACAGATCATTTCTAGGTCTCGTCTTTTTCTATACGGCGATGAACCTTTTCCTCCCACAATCCACCTGCTTGATAGGAACCAGCTGCCCGCCTTCCTCCTCTCAACTCCTCTGTCCGCTGTAGCCGCAGCGGCGGCGGCCACCCCCTGGGGCTGACACACAGCCGCCCCTACGGCAGCAGACGCCCCGGACCAGGCCCATCACAAGGAAAAGAGGGGCTCGGGGAGGCCGAACACAGGTGCCGTCTCAGAAGCCCCCCTCGTTGGCCCAGGCTCTGCTGGCCGGTGGGGACAAAAGGGGCCGCGTGTTAACCTGACAAGCTCAGGAAGGCCTTCGTGGTGGCCTTGCAAACGCAGAGACCAAAGCAACCACAAAGAATGGCCTGAGCCAGGGGTGGGCAAACTTTTTGACTCGAGGGCCACCATGGGTTCTTAAACTGGACCGGAGGGCCGGAACAAAAGCAACCTGACCATGCTGGCACTCTCATCTTGGGCTGCTGGTGAAGGAGCGGAGGGGAGAGCAAGAGAACCCTCCACTCTTTCGGCTTCGCGGGCCGGATAGAACAGCCGAACGGGCCGGATCCTGCCCACGGGCCGTAGTTTGCCCAGGGCTGAGCCCCACCTGGTTTGGCTAGGTGGATACAGTGTCAGCCTGCGGACTGAAAGGTCACCAGTTCGATTCCAGGCAAGGGCACATGCCCGGGTTGCAGGCTCCATCCCCAGTAAGGGGCCTCCAGGAGACACCTACCAATGATTCTCTCCCTTCCTCTCTGAAATCAACAACAACAAAAAAAAATTTTTAATGGTCTGAAATTAAAACTCTTGCTGAAACCGGTTTGGCTCAGTGGTAGAGCGTCGGTCTGCGGACTGAAAGGTCCCGGGTTCGATTCTGGTCAAGGGCATGTGCATTGGTTTCGGGCACATCCCTGGTAGGGGGTGTGCAAGAGGCAGCTGGTCGATGTTTCTCTCTCATCGACGTGTCTAGATCTCTATCTTTCTCCCTTCCTCTCTGTAAAATATCAATAAAATATATTTTAAAAAAAGATAAAACTCTTAACTAAAAGCACTTCTTACGGTGGGTAGTCATGTCCAAGCCCTGACAAAGGCCACTCTCTACCTTAACTGAGCCTGCTGTCTGTTTGCATCTAGGATAATTGATGGTTGGAATGTCAACGTAATTCTTCCTTTTTCTCAGACCCCTCCAAGCGCAGGCACCGCTCTGAGGAGACCATCAATCCCCCCACGGTTACGGAGGTGACGGTTAACTGTTAACTGTCCTACACCCGCCTCAGTAAAACAAGTCTGTGTCTGTCATTTCACTTTTTATTCCCAGTCCCAGAGGTTTCCCTGCTTTGCTTTCTCCCACCTCCCTAGTCTATCTCCAATGGTGTTCACGTAACCCACTAACGCCTCCTTTTTCTATCGTAATGTATAAAACAAGGTGAAAAACCAGCATTATCTTAATTTCCTGAGATTCTGTTTTCCAGCAACTGTCAACAGTTTGGCTCAAATGAGCTCCCAGAAACTACTGACAGGTTTGGTTGTTTCTTAATCTTTTTAAAATACATTTTATTGATTTTTTACAGAGAGGAAGGGAGAGGGAGAGAGAGTTAGAAGCACTGATCAGCTGCCTCCTGCACACCCCCCACTGGAGATGTGCCCGCAACCAAGGCACATGCCCTTGACCGGAATCGAACCCGGGACCCTTCAGTCCGCAGACCGAAGCTCTCTCCACTGAGCCAAACCGGTTTTGGCCTGAATACTTCCTATGTGAGCACCAGGAAGGTGTGTGGCTGCCCAGAGGGCAGTGTCAGGAGAGCCTGGCTCCGGAGGGACACGGGCTGCCCCGGGCAGAAGGGCCCGTGAGGAAGGAAGGCCCGGACTCCTGCCACGTGCTCCAGCCCTGACTTCTGGCACTGCGTAACCTCTGCTGCAGAACTGAAGGACACACACACACACACACAGGTGCGACACGACAACGGAACTCAGAGCCAGAGCTGGCAGCTGGCCACGGCGACACACCTCCTCCTTTCCCCACCTTCAGTGTCAGGGCCCTGAGGCGGCCGTGAACGCGGGCGGGGGATATGCCGATATTCGTGTCCATCGGCCCTTGGGCTTCAGGTTGCGTTTTGTCTCGTGTGTGACTGCTGGTATCTGAGCACACTAAAAAAAAAAACGATTGACTAACCCTGCCACCCCCGGCTCCCTGGCAGTGACAGTGTGTGTGGCTGCACTGAAAGTCCCCCGGCAAATCAAATTGGAAAAGGCACACAAACACTGCAGATTCTTCCTGGCTGGCTTAATTTTTTTTAAAAGATATATTTTATTGACTGTTTTTACAGAGAGGAAGGGAGAGGGACAGAGAGTTAGAAACATCGATGAGAGAGAATCATGGATCAGCTGCCTCTTGCACACCCCCTACCGGGGATGTGCCCGCAACCAAGGTACATGCCCTTGACCGGAATCGAACCTGGGACCCTTCAGTCCGCAGGCCAACGCTTTATCCACTGAGCCAAACCGGCTTTGGCCTGACTGGCTTAATTTTAAAAATTCGGTCTAAATTTGGTTAAAATTGTTGTTGGCTTATAAGACAAACATTTTCATAAGAGAACAGAGGCCTCTGATTTTTTTTTTTTTTAAGAAAAAGCCTATGAAAATGGGCAACCTGCCAAATGCATCAGCCCCTTGACTCTCCCAGTGCAGTGGATGGCCAACCGCGGCTCTTTGGCCCCTTGAGGGTGGCTCCTCCACAAGATACCACGGCCTGGGCGAGTCTGTTTTGAAGAAGTGGCGTTAGAAGAAGTTTAAAGGTTTAAAGATTTTTGGCTCTCACAAGAAATTTCAGTCATTGTACTGCTGATATGTGGCTCTGTTGACTAATGAGTTTACTGACCACGGGACCTAGTGAAGTATTTTTCCTTTCACTTCCCTGTTTTCACAGAGGGGCTTTTAATCGTATGGGCAAAGAGAAAGGAGGAAGCAGATCGGGTTAGTTGTTTGACCCACCAACTCGGGGCTTCTCCGAGCAGAGTGTAAGGGGGGTGAGGGGAGGGGGGGGGAGGGCGCTGCACCTTTGTTCTTTCTCAGGAAACGGCCTGCCCTGGAGGTTCTGAAGTCACCCACGGAGTGAGCAAACAGACCTGAGGCTACGCCCAGAGGTTGGTGCCGTCCTTACTCACCAGCACGTCTTTGAGAGTTGAACATCATTCTCCCCTGTCCCAGAATGCCCGCAGGTCAGGTCAGCAAACCAAGGCCCAGGTGCCACAGCGGTCCGCGCTGTCAATCTCGTCTTACCGAGCACGGCCAGGCCCGCTCCTGTGGGCATTGCTGGCGGCGGCTTTCTGGCTGCCAGGCAGAGGTTGAGGAGTTGAGACAGAGACCTCTTGGGGTTATTGTGAGGATTAAACCAGTATTTATCATCTGGACTTTTAGGGAAAGCTGGCCAGTGTCTGCTCCACACTCTGAGGGTTAACAGCCAAGTCCACTGTGTTCTCCTTGCATTACTTTAAAAACGTCCACAGAGCCTCCTCCTCTCCCTTTCCGGTCTGCAGTCCTATACAATAAAAGGCTAATATGCAAATCAACTGAACGGTGGGATAACCGGTCGCTATGACGCGTACTGACCACCAGGGGGCAGACACACAAACACAGGAGCTGCCCGCTGGTGGTCCGTGCACTCCCACAGGGGGAGCTGTCAGCCAGGAGCCCGGAAGCTGGGCTCATGGCTGGCGGGTGCAGCAGTGGTGGCAGGAGCCTCTCACCCCCACCCCCACCCCACAGCCGGCTGATGTTTCTCACATCCATGTTTCTATCTCTCTATCCCTCCCCCTTCCTCTCTAAAATCCACTTAAAGAAATTAATGTGCATATGCAGTGTTATGTAATGAAAATAACAAAAAGACGGATGAGTGAAAGGAACCAAATTCCATCCTGTTGTGTGTGTTTTTTTTCCAGCTCTTGGGATTTCCTGAAGAAAGGCCACCTCCCACTCGCACACAAAGACTGTCTCTCAGCAAGAGCGCCCACATTTTCCCTTCAGCTCAGGAGTCAGCAAAATGCAGCCGAAGACTGAATGCAGCCAAACACCTGTTTCTCTACCCAGCCCGAAAGCCTAGGTTTTAAATGGCTGGAAGAAAATCAGCCGAAACCGGTTTGGCTCAGTGGATAGAGCGTCGTCGGCCTGCGGACTGAAAGGTCCCGGGTTCTATTCTGGTCAAGGGCATGTGCCTTGGTCACGGGCACATCCCCAGTGGGGGGGGAGGGGGAGGTGCAGGAGGCAGCTGGTCGATGTTTCTAACTCTCTATCCCTCTCCCTTCCTCTCTGTAAAAAAAATCAATGAAATATATATTTTCTAAAAAGAATAATACTCGTGACATGTGAAATAACAGAGATTTAGATGTGATAGGATAGACCAGCCGTGGGCAAACTACGGCCCTCGGGCCGGATCCGGCCCATTCGGCTGTTCTATCCAGCTCGCGGAGCCAAAAGAGCAGAGAGTTCTCTTGCTCTCCCCTCCGCTCCTTCACCATCATGGTCAGGTTGCTTTTGTTCCGGCCCTCCGGTCCAGTGTAAGAACCCATGGTGGCCTTCGAGTCAAAAAGTTTGCCTACCCCTGGGCTAGACCCTCCAGTTCTGATAGCACTGAAATCAGGGAACTATAGTTAATTTTTTTTTTCTAAATCACTCACCCTATATAGTAAAAGGGCAATATGCAAATTGACCGAACAGCTGATCGACCGGTCACTATGACATGCACTGACCACCAGGGGGCATAGGCCCAATGCAGGAGCTGCCCCCTGGTGGTCAGTGTGCTCCCACAGGGGGAGTGCCGCTCAGCCAGAAGCCCAGAAGCCAGGCCCATGACTGGCGAGCGCAGAGGTGGCGGTGGGAGCCTCCCCCGCCTCCACAGCAGCCCTAAGGATGTCCGACTGCCTGCGGAGGCCGGCTCCCCACCAGGCGGACAGCCCCCGGGGGCTCCCAGACTGAGAGAGGGTGCAGACCAGGCTGGGGGACACCCCCCTCCAAGGGCACGAATCTCACGCACCGAGCCTCTAGTTAGCATATAATTTTGTTTCTTCTAAAAATCGGTCAAGGCAATACTTTCAAAAACTGGTAATAGCCAAAGTTCCAGCCAACTGAGCCTCCAAAGACGGCCTCCCTGGCCAGCGTCACATGGAGCAGAACCACTCAGCTGGGCCAAGCAACCTACAGGCCCCTGCGCAATGGGAAAAAGACAGTTTCGAGTTCAGGGGGGATTTGTTACAGAACAATAAGATAGTCACAGCACAAGCGGTTGCCCTGGCCAGTGTGGCGCCGCTGGCTGAGCACCGTCCTGTGCACAGAAAGGCTGCCAGCTCAAGGCCACCCCGCGGATCCCCAGTCAGGGCACATGCCCAGGATGAAGGCTCACGTTGGTCAGGGTGCACGTGGGCGACAGCAAACCCGTATCTTCTGTTCCTCCCTCTCTCTCTCCCTCTCTCTTTCTCTCCTCTCCTCTCCCTCTCCCTTCCCCTCTCTCTAAAATCAACAAAGATATATCTTAAAAAACACAAACTCTCAAGTAAAAAAAATTTTCCAAAATATAAAAAGGAATGATACATCCAAGCTATGGTGAGAACAGAATGTATAGAGGAGAGAAAGAGTAGAAATGAAGCTTTCATTTTTTTCCCCCACAATCGTTTTCTCCTCAATGAGCGTATTTTTATAATACAAAAGCCATAAACAATAACAATAAAAAAAATTAAGATGTACCCTAGCTGGTCGGGCTCAGTGGATAAAGCATTGGCCTTCGGGCTTTGATTCCGGCCCCAGGTTCGATTCCGATCCAGGGCACATGCCTGAGTTGTGAGCTCCATCCCCAGTAGGGGACGTGCAGGAGGCAGCCGATCAATGATTCTCTCTCATCATTGGTGTTTCTCTCTCTTTCCCGCTCCCTTCCTCTCTGAAATCAATAAAATAAATATATATTTTTAAATTAAGATGTAAGGAATATATACAGTACATTGGTAATATTAACCAGTTTTGAAGCTGTATTTTTGGCATTCCCAGATTAAATCATGGTATGTTAACAGCTTCCCCTAAAACAAAATGACCACACCGCATGCATGTTCATGAAGTAGAGAACAAAACAGAAACTCATGCAAATCCTTAGCTCTCATTCCAAAGCTCTCACCCATCCATCACTGGGGACACCAAGGGGCAAGAAAGAGCTCTATCTTCCAAGGACAGACACGAAGAAGACGCGGGTCCCCACCTGGAGCTCTGGGCAGGCAAAGGAGAGGAGACGGAGAGCCGGGTGAGAGTCCGTTTCCACTCGGGCACCTGGCACTTACTCCCAGCCCTGGGGAGTCATCTGTAAAGGGGTGACCTTTGTGTCGGTCTCCTGAGACAGGTGTGAACATTACATGCCACCCAGTAAACACATGACCATTTCTAGTCTCCGTGTCTTCGTTTAAAAAGGGGGGCAAGATCAGTTGTCCCTGCCTTCATGGGCTTCTCCCGAGGAGCGCATGAAAGCAGTAGGCTAAGAGAAGGAAGCAGCTGTCTGCAGCAGGGCTCAGCATGCCTGAGGCTGCAGAAGATGCTCCGGAGCCGGGGAAGGGGATCCCAGAAGTTACATTTCCTTTTACCCAAAAAGTAGGCTAGCAGCTATGTTTTAGTGATACAAGTATGGCATGTCATAAATTATACTATGGCCGAAACCGGTTTGGCTCAGTGGGTAGAGCGTCGGTCTTCCGACTGAAAGGTCCCGGGTTCGATTGGGTCAAGGGCATGTACCTTGGTTGCGGGCACATCCCCAGAAGGGGGTGTGCAAGAGGCAGCTGATCAATCAATGTTTCTCTGATCGATGTTTTAATTTATTAGTATAAATTTAATAGTATAAATTAATAGTATAAATTTTTAATAGTATAAATTTAATAGTATAAATTATACTATGGGAAACCAGTTTGGCTCAGTGGATAGAGCATCAGTCTTCGGACTGAAAGGTCCCGGGTTTGATTCGGTCAAGGGCATGTACTTTGGTTGTGGGCACATCCCCAGAAGGGGGTGTGCAAGAGGCAGCTGATCAATCGATGTCTCTCTCATCGATGTTTCTCTCTATCCCTCTCTCTTCCTCTCTGTAAAAAAATCAATAAAATATATTTTTAAAAAATAAATTATACTATGTATGTACTAATTATGCTGATTACCTCGTACTGTTACATGGCACTAATTTTACTAGACCACAGAAAACTACTAGCTGCTAATAAAAGTAGAAACTGGCCCTGCCTCCTCACTGAGGCTCTCTGTCCAGGATCGCGGGCCAACACCCGCCCTTGTGAGTGCCCGAGGTGCTCCTTTGCCGTCGGGACTTGCACAGAGAAGTGGATTGACATATTATAGCTAAACCCTGAAGGGGATATGAAACTTTATGATTCCCATAAAGAACACAAATTAGGTTACACTCGTAAACGCAAGCACAGGCAAACACACAAGCTCGGTCTGGAAGGTCCATGCTTCTCGCCCAGGGTCAGCTCTGCCTGTGAGCCACATCGCGCAGTAACAGACTCCGACCTGACCAGAAACAGGCCCCAAACACTCAACGTTCAAAAAGCAGTATCTGCAATGGGGTTTCACCTCCACTGTTATGAACAATGAATCCAGCCCTTAGTGTATATTGGACCTTGAGATGCAAGGCAACAATAGCACGTGTGTTTGTATGGGGAGAGCTGAAGGTTATTTCACTGAGATATCACTGACATATCCTCTTTACTAATAAAAGCATAATATGATAATCAGACCGGACGTTCTCCCAGACAACCTTCTGGACAAAGCTGGGGCTGCGAGGGGAGCCCAGGCGCCAGGTGCCAGAGGGAAGCCAGTGCCAGCAGCCGGGGTAAGGAAGGCCTACTCTTGCACATCGGGCCTCTAGTATAATAACAAAAGCTTAATATGCTAAGTGTCCAGTCAGCGACTCAACTAATGAAAGCTCAATATGCTAATGATATGCTAAGGCCACTCAACCACTCACGATGATGTGCACTGACCACGAGGGGGCAGACGCTCTGACTGGTAGGTCAGCTTGCTGCTGGGGTCGGGCCCATCGGATTAATTAAAAAATTAACCAAGTGGGGTTTTTAGGGGAGGGAGAAGGATGGGGTTATTTACCCGCCCCCAAAATTTTTCTTACCCCAATTATGGATATTATTTCTCACGTTGGGTCATTGAAAAAGAAATGAATCTTTTCCTCGGGCAACTTATTTTTTTTCTAAAAGATAAACATAGTAACAAGAGTACAACTTAATGAAAGCCCAGGCCCCAGGGCTCTCTGCCCTCATCCCAGTCTCCCTCCTCCCTCCTGGTCACCCCAGGCAGTTTAGGAGAGAGGGGGTGTCCTTCAAGCTCCCTTTCACTCAAGTGCCATCAAGGGGCCCCCCTTCTCTGCTCATCGCAGCCTGCGTGGTGACACTCCACCCTCCAACTCTCGCTGGAGAGGCGCTTCCCCCAGGCTGTGTTGCAGACGCAGAAACCGAGCGGAACAAGCTCTGGATTGTCAGCAGGGTGAGCGGTGCCCTCCCCGCCAGGGGAAGGTGGCCACATAAACAGACTCAAGGTAGCCCTGGCCCTGACCAGGTCGACCATCTTCACCGTGGTTTCTGCGCACCCACCCCCCTGCCGCTGCCCCGCCCTAAAAATACATATATATAAATGCAAAGGTTTTGCATTCCCCATCAACAACTGGACCAGCAGTCAGAAAGCAGATGGCACCCTGAGCTCCTAACAGCAGCCTCACTGCAATCCGACCCCTCCCCTGCTCCCCAGCACTCCGTACTCTCATCTTTGGTTGAGCAAAACCAATGGGGGGAAAAAGAAAGAGAAAAAAAAAAAGAATGTGATCCCCTCTCCATAGGAGAACAAAATACGTCTTGAAAAGCTAACCTTTCCCCTTTAAAGCATCTTAAGAATTCAGTGTCCCTTCCCCCCCCCCCCCCCCCCGGGGTGACACCTTAAAAACTGAGCTCTGGACTAAGGGCAGTAAGTGTTAGCAAGTTGCAAGTAAAGTAACATTCCTCTTCCCAATAGCGGGAGCTTAAATTCTATCTCCGGATGACAGGAGGAGGAAGAAGAGGAGGAGCAGCAGCAGCTAGAATGCCCCAGGCCATCCAAGGACCTCCTGGAAATCACACTGCTCCCCAGGTCCCCATGATGCTCCGAAAGAATTCAGAAAGACTGAGACTCCCCAGTCTGTTCAACACTTGCTGCGGCTGAGGGACAGGTTGGCGACCCGCCCCTGGGCCTGCCCCTCACCACTGGCACCTGCCAGGCCGCAGGCCCTCGGGGACCCCAACCAGACAAAAGACATCCCCAAAACGTCGGAAGAAGGCGCACGCGTTTCAGGCGAATTTGGAAACGGGACGCCTGCAAGTGGCTCGCTGCAGCGTCCTGGCATCCCGAATATAATAACGGTTCTGGAGATCCGCTACCGAGACCACTTATCAAAATAGACTCATCTTCCCCATGTTGCTTTACCGAAGAAAAAGCAAAACACACGCGTTGAAAATAGTAAACAGGGCGTGGATATAGGGTATAGGAACCCCGAAGACCCTCTTGGCAGCAGAGCCAAAGTTTTGTGGGTCCTTCACACGGCCGAGGGTGGAGAGGGCAGGGGGGACCGGGCGCACCCCTGACACGGGCCCGGGCGGCGCGGCCCGAGGACCCGGCCACCTGGGCACCGGGGCGGCCGGGGAGGCCGGGCGGGGAGGACGGCGAGGGCGGGGAGGGCGGGCGAGGAGGTGGGTGCGCGGCGCCGCCGGCCTCCCCCCGGCCCTCGTGCCCGCCACGCCCACGGGACGCGCCCCAGTGCGGCTCCGGGGGGCGCACGCGTCGGGCTGGGGCTGCGGACGCGCGCGGCCAGGAACAAAAAGCCAGGCCCGCACCGCCCCGGACCGGCCTCCCTGCGCAGGGGCGGCGATCCTCGCCGGGGCACGGAGCCCGGCGGGTCCCGGCAGCCCCGAGGGGAGGGCTCCTCGGAGCGGGGAGGTGCGGAGCGGGGCCCAGCCGACTCCGGGGGAAGGCTGCAGCCGGGGCGTGAGCCGGCCGGCGTCTCCCGGGGCCCCGCACCGCGCGCGTCCCGGGGGCCGCACCCCGGGCGCAGGAGGGACGGACGGAGGGAAGGAAGCGGCCAGGGCGCCGGGGGACGCGCGCCATCCACTCACCTCCGGCCGCGGCTCGGGCGGCCGCTCGGCGCTGCAAGCCCGGCTCCCCGGCTCCCCGGCTCCCCGGTCCCCCGGCCGCTCCCCGCCGCCGCCTCCGCCGGCCCCGCGCTCCGCCCGCGCCGTGCCGCGCGCCTCCGGCCTCCGCAGCGGCGAGTCCCCGCCCCCGGCAGCGCCCGCGGGCGGCGCGGGGCGGAGGAGGCGGCGCCTGGAGCGCCCGGAGGCGAGGCCCGGACGCCGGGGCCGCGCCCGGACGCCGGCCACTCGGCGCGCGCGCCCGCGCTGCGCCCCACCCGGCCGCCCCTGCGCTTCCGGGGACGCGGCTCCGGCTGCACCGCCGAGCGGTCGGGACGCTTCTCCGGGCGGCGGGGCGGGGGGACCCGGAGAGTCAGTTCCTCCCGCGGCCCCTGGACTCCCGGGAATTTTCCGGAACGCGGAGCCTGCCACGCCCAGCGCCACGCACCTCGCCACGCTCGCGCGGGGATCCTTCGGTGGTCCAGGCCCGCGCTGCTCCGGTGGAGGAGCCAGCGAAAAGGAGATGTTTGCGGGGGAGGATGGGTTTTTTTGTTATTTTTCTGATTCCACAGAAATGGTCTGGTTGGCCATAATTCCCCCTTGGACTGTTATCTCTCAAACCCAATTTTTGGAGCGGACTTCTTGGAGACAATGAAGGTTCCTGGGCGCACGCAGTTTGGAAAGCGCTGTCCGCTATCTGGTACCTCCCAGAGCGGGTGCCACAAAACTAGGGCCCTCTGGGGTTCCTGCACTAGAAAATTCTGCAGCAGTGGTTCTGGACCCTGACCGCGCGGGGCAGAGTTGGAACTATCTGGGAGCTTTTAGAATATTCAGGTGCTAGGGTCCCACCGCTGGAGTTGTGAGTCCAAATCATTGACGTTTGTGTGTGTTTGAAAGCTTCCCAGGTAATTCCAGCACATGGCCAGACCGAGAAACCGTCTCCCAGAATTATCACTTTTGGAACCCACCTCGCTATGCTGTCTGGGGAGGGAAACCCTTCCTCTCACCTTTCCCAAATCCCAACAACAACAACAAAAGAAAATACACAAACTCCCAAGGGAATGCTTACAGCCAAACTTGTTTTCACCCTGAGCAAAGGCTCAGCTTGAAGAAAGTGACCAAGATAACCTTACACCTCCTGACCATGGATCCCCTTAAACTGGCAGAAAATGCCCTTTTATCAGCCCAAATCTCCTCAATGAATGATGAGTGGACAACAATGGCCCCTTGAGAGCCACGTTTTACCATGTTCCAAAGTGAATCACTGCTCGCTGTCAGACTGCCACCGGGTCAGACCAAATGCTCCTTGGAAAAGCTAAAGCCGAGGGTGTGTGGGACATCAGCCTTGGCTTTTCCAAGGACTGGTATCACTTCGCGCTTCTCCTGAGGGCCTTGGTGTCCATGCCCAGGTTTGGGAACGGATGCACTAAGCTTCCTTAATTGCTCCTTTTGGCTCTCTTAGATTGGAACCCCCCAAACTTTCATCTCATTTGCCTGTAAGTGGGTCTCCATTTATCTGCAACTGATTAGTCAGCAATGACTCAGATAGTGATCATTTTTATGGAACAGGTCTGTCTGTCTATGTCCTAGGGCAGCTGGCTGAATGAACCACATCTTTACTGAGGAGGCATCAGTCCTTCTCAAGTTTCATGAGAATTTTATGACAGAATTTGGAGTTTTTACTATGCTGTTTAAACACACACACACACACACACACACACACACACACACACACATATATATATATATATATATATATATATATATATATATATATATTGAAAGATTTCCCACATTCACTGCACTTATGAGGCTTTTCTCCAGATAGTATGAACTATCTGATGACTACGAAGGTGCGTGCTAGTGGTAAAAGCTTTCTCACAATCCCTACATTGATAAGGCTTTTCTCCATTGTGAACTCTCCGATGACTATGAAGTAATAAATGCAGTATATATTGCATATATAAGTATTGGATTTACATTCCTTACCACGTTTTCTGTTTCCTCAAGGCTTCTTACCCACAGTATTTAGCTTAATCAGTTGCTGGCTCTAAAGACTCAGCTGGACATATTTTGATAAAATGTGCCAGGGGCGGTGGTGGCTGGAGGCAGTGGGCAGCGTGATTTGCCTGTTCAGCACCCTTCCCTCACTTGCTCACGGCACCTGCTTTTCAAACAGGAACCCCCCCCCCCTACTCTCCAAGCCTTGCATCCTTGATAGGACTGTCAATCTTAAGGGGGTTGGGGAGAGAAGGCACTTTGGATTCGTTTTTTATTTGCTGCCCCAACAGTTTACCACAAACCTAAGTCAGTCAAAAACGACGCTGTTTTATTTTTTTAAAAAATATATACGTATTGAGTTTTTACAGAGAGGAAGAGAGAGGGATAGAGAGTTAGAAACATTGATCAGCTGCCTCCTGCACACCCACTACCGGGGATGTGCCCGCAACCAAGGCGCATGCCCTTGGCTGGAATCAAACCTGGGACCTTTCAGTCCACAGGCAGACGCTCTATCCGCACTGAGCCAAACCGGTTTCGGCCGTTTTATAGGTCAGAAATCTCACTGGGCTGCATTCCTTTCTGGACTCTCTAGGGATGACCCATTTCCTGTCTTTTAGGACCTCTGGAGGCTGCCTGCATTTCTCTGCTGTGACCCCCCTTCCTGCGTCTCCCAAATCGGCAGCGTCTCTCTCAGCCTGCTTCTAGAGTCACATCTCTCCGATCCGGCTGGGCGGGGTTCTCCACTTCTAAGGGCCCTGTGGTTATATGGGTCCCACCCAAATAATTCAAGGTAGCTTCCCCACCTCAGGGTCCTTCATTTCATCACAACTGTAAAGGCCCTTTTGCCATGTGAGGGAGCATTCGCAGGTTCCAGGGACTGAGCCGCGGATGTGTTTGGAGGGCCCTGTTTCGGCTTCCCACAGACCCCTCACCAGGCTGGTCCTTCACTCTGTCCCTGGAATGAACAAAGGAATGACCAAGGACTAGATAGAGTATTGATATGCACCTACCTCCGTAATGGCTCCCTAGACCTGCAGGGCTGGCTCCTGCTTGACTCCTCAATTTGTCCTTCAATCTTTAGGAGTTTCCCGTAGCCTAGAACTTGCTGGGATTAAGCACAAGACATCACAGAACAGCATCAGTGTGGTATCAGGAACACACGGCTTCTTGACAACAGAAACAACCTCTCTCATCTTAAGGAAAAGGGGAAATTGATTAGACAGATGTCAGTGCCTCACAGAATCAATGCTGAGAATTAGGGTCATGATATATATATATATTTTTTTAATTTATTAAGGTATTATTTGTGTACATAGCTTACCATTGCCCCCCCCACACACACACACACCTCGCATTCATGCCCTCCCTCCCCAGAGTTCTGTGTTCGTTGGTTGTACTTATATGCATGCATACCAGTCCTTCGGTTGATCTCTTATCTTCCCCCATGTCTCCTTCCCCTCCCCGCTGTCATTTGACAATCTGCTTGTTTTATGGTGTCTATCTCAGGACCACATGAATAGAACCCGCTCCTCATTTGGCAGTCTGCTTGTTTTATGGTGACTATCTCAGGACCACACAAATAGAATCCGCTCCTCCTCTGGTTCACACCGCCCCTCCCCCTGGGTCCCACTGCTTCCCCGGGGCACACGGCTCTCCCGGGGTACATGTCTCCCCCAGGGCACACGGCTCTCCTGGGACATAGGGTCATGATATTGATTGATTTCCAACCCATCTGGAAAACCGAGGCAGCAGAAAACACTGCAAAAGTGATTGGGCAGAAAGAGTGGGTGTGGCTTATCTGCCACACTCTGCAGCAGCTGTCAGACACAGGGCCTTCAGCCAATCCTGTGCAACACTGGCTCAAGACACACACTGTCAGGAAGGAGCTTCTAACTGGAGGGATTTTGATTCCTCCCTAGGGCTAGCCGGGACAACCCCTCTGGTTTCTCTAGGGGGGTGTGGCCAGACATTTTCATCAAAGCAGGCACTACAGGGCTTTCCCCCAAAGAGGTAGGGTGCTGGCAGGTGAAAAACTAGCAAATGTCCCCCCACAAATATCCTAAGAGAAATCCAAAGAGCTTGGGGGAGACAGAAGACATATCTATTTAGGAAAATCAGGAAAGACTATATGAAAAGTAGGTATAGAACATATAGAAATAGAATTCAAGCCATCTGTGTAATTTAAAATGCCCTAGTAGCCACATTAAAAAAAAAAAAAAGTAAAAAGAGCCCTGGCTGGTTTGGCTCAGCGTCAGCCTGCGGACTAAAGGGTCCCAGGTTCAATTCCGGTCAAGGGCATATACCTTGGTTGCAAGCACATCCCTAGTGGGAGGTGTGCAAGTGTGCAGGAGGCAGCTGATTGATGTTTCTCTCTCATGGATGTTTCTAACTCTTTATCCATCTCCCTCTCAAATCAATAAAGATATATTTTTAAAAAGCAAAGTTCCAGCAAACAACACTTTAAAAGAACCTATATAATATAGCCAATCCTCATTTTTGCTGCACTTACACAAATTATTAGACCAAACTTAATGAGAATAGACTTATATTTTAAATATATTTTGTTGATTTTTTTTTTACAGAGAGGAAGAGGGAGGGCTAGAGAGTTAGAAACACCCCTGAGAGAGAAACATCGATCAGCTGCCTCCTGCACACTCCCTACTGGGGATGTGCCACAACCAAGGTACATGCCCTTGACCGGAATCGAACCTGGGACCTTTCAGTCTGCAGGCCAATGCTCTATCCACTGAGCCAAACCGGTTTTGGTGAGAATAGACTTATTTAAATTAAAAAATAGTAAAAAGAAACCAGTGAAAATAATTTAATGTATTTTATCTAATTCACTATATCCAGTGTATTATCATTTCAATGTGTAATATATATATATATATATATATATATATATATATATATATGTCTAAGCAACCAAACGACCAGTTGCTATGATGCACACTGACCACCAGAGGGCTGACGCTCAATGCAGGAGCTGCCCCTGATGGTCAGTGCACTCCCACAGCAGGAGTGCCACTTAGCTGACCTGCAGGCATCAGACACAGGGCTCACAGTTGATGAGTACTGTGGCAGCGAAAGCCGCTCCCAATCAGGACTGACTGATTAGGTGTGAGCCTGCGGCAGGGCTGACGCTGAGTGTGCAGGGCCAGGATGAGCGGGTGCGGTAGGTGGTGTTGGGCTGCCGTTTTTGGCTGGATCCCCACAGGCCATGCTGAGGGACCCCACCGGTGCACAAATCAGTGCACTGGGCCTCTAGTTAATGTAATGAAATGTTAATGAAATATTTTACATGAAATAAAGTGTCTAATGGAAAGTTGTAGTTTCAGTTGTTTTAATTCAAATTCAATACGTGTATTTAACCAATCTCCATGTTTACATGTATTTTCATATTGTTGGTAAGGTCTCTTCAGAGTATGTACATGCTAAGAGATTTGAGACTTTCATACTTACTGCCAAGTTGCCCTCCAGAAAGCTATCCTAAGTAATAATTCCCCTTCTAGAGCTCTAGACCAGGGGTTGGCAAACTGTAGCTCAGTTTGCCACTCTGTTGACTGATGAGTTTGCCGACCACTGCCTTAGGGAAAAATAATTAAAAAAAACATTTTAATAATGTACTAATGTGCTTAACCTGAAGTCAAAACTTTTGGGTAGCCGAAACCGGTTTGGCTTAGTGGTGGAGCGTCAGTCTGTGTACTGAAAGGTCCCAGGTTTGATTCCGGTCAAGGGCATGTACATTGGCTGTGGGCACATCCCCGGTAGGGGGTGTGCAAGAGGCAGCTGGTCGATGTTTCTCTCTCATTGACGTTTCTAGCTCTCTATCTCTCTCCCTTCCTCTCTGTAAAATATCAATAAAATATATTTTTTTAAAAAACTTCTGGGTAAGGGTAATGCCTTATGCAGTGGTGGGCAAACTCAGTCAACAGAGCGGCAAGCTGCGGCTCATGACCACTGCTCTAGACCATATCATCTTTTTAAAAAATAAAAATGAACGTATTGACTTTAATGGAATAGTCGCTTCGTAGTGGTATCCTCTTAGTTACAGTGAGGGGGGAAATGTAAGTGAATAAGATATTGTGTCCATCACCTAGAGTATCTGCATAAGCAGCAAAGCTGTCTTAACACAGCCCGCTGGTGTGGCTCAGTGGATGACTAGGCGGTCATCATTCTATTCCAGGTCAGGACACGTGCCCCAGTGGTGGGCTCAGTCCCCAGTAGGGGGCATGCAGGAGGCAGCCAATCAACGATTCTCTCTCATTAATGATATTTCTATCTCTCTCTCTCCTTCTCCCTTCCTCTCTCTGAAATAAACAAAAACATAGTTTTAAAAAAACAAAAACAAAAAAAACACTCAGTCTTTTTTTTTTAAAAATATTTTATTGATATTTTACAGAGAGGAAGGGAGAGAGATAGAGAGCTAGAAACGTCGATGAGAGAGAAACATCGACCAGATGCCTCTTGCACACCACCCACCGGGGATGTGCCCGCAACCAATGTACATGCCCTTGACCGGAATCGAACCCGGGACCCTTCAGTCCGCAGACCAACGCTCTACCGCTGAGCCAAACTGGTTTCGGCCGCAGTCTTAATATAGTATCTCAAGTGAGGTAAGTTGAGATCATGCTTTATAAATGGTAAAACTCTAAACAAATAAGCATCACTCTTAGGACTGCTTAGAGCCCACAGAGGCATGCTGTCAGATAGGGATCAGTAAGGGCCTGGTCATTAAGGATGGGGGTGGGGCAGATCTAAGTAAGTTACCACATCATAGGTACAAAGCCCAATAGATGCGGTTGTTCCGTGTTTTCAGAGCCTCCAGACTTAGTTCGGCACAAAAGGTTTATGTTGTCTTCCTCTTTTCCTTTCTGCCTTTGATCCATGTGTATTCCAAATGCTTTAATTAGTGTCACCCAAAGGTCTGGTTTACCATCACCCTGTGCCTCCGGTGACATGATAAATTATTCCCTTTCTCAAGATCACAATGTCTTATTTCTATTTTCAGACACGACAGTAATTAGATCATTTGTCTTGGTTTTGGACCTGGTAAGAGACGCCAGCAGTTGCTCTTTAATTGTCCCATTTCCCCTTAAATCATCATTTCTTAATAGGAAGTCACACAAATTCAGAACTAGTATGCTTCTTATCATCATGCGATTGTATCATTCAAGCGTTAATTTTCTCATAGTAATTTTGCAGATTACTATATTTTTATTATCTCATAATTCTGATTATGTTACATACTCTTTTAATGAAACTGTGTACCCATGTGTATCTGCAACCCCTAATCTTATTTTTTTAATATGATTTAGGTTGATTTTATTACCATTCTGGAAACAGATACAAATTAGAAGAAAACTAGAAGCCAAATTGGCACAACAGATTCTCAATTTCATGATGCATTAAGTTGGAGGCAATTTATCATAAGTGGGAAAAGTTCAAGAGCCCTTAAAGAAATATAATTTTATCTGAAGGTCTAGAACAAAGAAAACTCATCTGTTACTACCCTAAATAGAATTGAGTTCATGGGAACCATTTTCAATAGTGAAATACATGGATTATTCAGGGATTGATTTAAAATTTTTTACTTTCCACCTGACCAGTTTGGCTCAGTGGATAGAGTGTTGGCCGGCAGACTGAAGGGTCCGAGGTTCGATTCCAGTCAAGGACATGTACCTTGGTTGCGGGCACATCCCCAGTGGGAGTGTGTAGGAGGCAGCTGATCAATGTTTCCAACTCTCTATCCCTCTCTCTTCCTTTCTGTAAAAAATCAATTAAAATATATTTTTAAAAAAGAAGTACTGATTGAGAGTTAGAAAATAGTCATGAGATGTAAAGTACAGCATGGGGAATATACTCAGTAATGCTTCAATAACTATGTATGGTGCCAGGTGGGTACTGGAAATATCAGGAGGACATTTTGTAAAGTACATGATTATCTAACCACTATACTGTACACCTGAAACCATACAAAATGCTATTAAAAGTCAACTGGTAATTGAAAAATAAAAATTACGCCCTAGCCGGTTGTGGGCTCCAGCCCCACTGGGAGATGTGCAGGAGGCAGCCAATCGATGATTCCCTCTCATCATTGATGTTTCTATCTCTTCTCTCCCTCTCCCTTCCTCTCTGAAATCAATAATGTGTATATATATATATACACACCGTATTTGCCGGCGTATAAGACGATTTTTTGGCCCTGAAAAATATGCCTCCAAGTGGGGGGTAGTCTTATACGGCGAGTATATAACAAACTCTGTATTTTGAGTGGAAATGTTAGGGGGTCGTCTTATACGCCCAGTCGTCTTATACACCGGCAAATACGTATTCTTCAGGGCCAAAAATCGTCTTATACGCCTGCAAATACGGTGTATATATATATATATATATATATATATATATATATATATATATATTTTTTTTTTTTTAATAAAGAAAATGAAAAACCAACACAATTTTTAAAAAGATATGTTCTAGGCGTTGGCGACAGAATGACAAACAATGCAAGATTTCCAGTGGGAAAAACAGACCAATAGGGGCGTTGAGGAGGTAAGTGGAAAAGGTGATGGTAGTGGACAATCATGTCTTCTGGATGAATAAAACTTTTTAAAAATATATATTTCATTGATTTTTCACAGAGAAGAAGGTAGAGGGACAGAGAGAAACATCGACCAGCTGCCTCTTGCACACCCCCCACTGGGGATGTGCCCGCAACCAATGTACATGCCCTTGTACATGCCCAATGTACATCGAACCTGGGACCTTTCAGCCGCAGACCGATGCTCTATCAACTGAGCCAAACCGGTTTTGGCAACTTTTTTTTTTATTAGTAAGTAATCCTCTATTTCTAATGATGCTTCTTTTTTTTAAAGTTGGCTTTGTCTGATAGTAGTATAGATATAACAAACTATACAATCTATATACTATATACTATACAATCCCATCTTTGCACCTTCAACCTTTTTCATTATTATACTTAGCTTATCTTTCTTGTAAGCAGCACGCCATTGAAATAATTTTTATACAGATCAACCGTACTTTGTATTTTAATAGAAGTATTTATTCCATTCATATTTAAATTAACTGTTGACATATCAATATCTAATATCTTACTATTTACTCTGTTTTCCCCACCTGAACTATATTACTTTTTCTTTACTTTCTTGTCTACTTTTGGATTAATCAAATATTTTTTTGTTCCTTTCCCTCCTCTATTTGCTTGTTAATTATATATTATCTCCCTGTTCTTTTAGTGGATACCCCACACACTACAGCAAACGTCCTCAACTTATTGAAAACCAATGTCTATTAGTTCACTCTGTCTTAGGGCCCTCTCACTCCAATCACCTCCAGCCAACTGACGTGCTATTGCGTTGATGTACTTTAATTCTATAGAGAGAGACCCATCCCCTAGCATTTACAGGACTCAGAGAAGGAGTGCAATGGAGGCCCACACGTTATATATCCAAATAGTTAAGAGTACAAATCAAGACAACAAATCATTGAATAAAATGTGTGCTACTCACCATAATTCTCCATGACAACTTGGAAGGCCAAATTTAAATTTAAGTTAAAATTCAGAACTCTTCTGCAAATGACCCAAATGTTTGTCAATAGCAGAACAGACACATAAATCAGGCTGTTTTTTTTTTTAATATAACTGAATACTAAACAGCAATGAAGTAAATAACTACTGCTACATACATACCATCAATGCATCTCACAAACTTAATGCTGACTGAGCCAGATCAAAGGAATCCACGCAGTATGTGTACACTTGTATACAAGAGTGCAAAAATAGACAAAAACAACCTGTGGTCCGTACTGGTTACAGGAGGGTAAAAATTTAGGAAAGTGCAAGAAAGGGACTTGCTGACAGTGTTCCATTTCATGACCTGGGTGTGGTTCCATAGGGTTTGTCCAGTTTGTTATAATTTTTATTTTATTTTATTTTTTTAAATATATATTTTATTGATTTTTTACAGAGAGGAAGGGAGAGAGATAGAGTTAGAAACATTGATGAGAAAGTCATGGATCAGCTGCCTCTTGCACGCCCCCTACTGGGGATGTCCCCGCAACCAAGGTACATGCCCTTGACCAGAATCGAACCTGGGACCTTTCAGTCCCCAGGCCGATGCTCTATCCGTTGAGCCAAACCGGTTTTGGCGAATTTATTAAGCTTATGATTTTCTGTATGATACTATACTTAAAAAACAAGTTTACTAACAACAAAACAAACATCTATGGCTACTTTTAAAAGACAAAAAGAGAAAGACTTCTTTGTCTATCCTTGGACATGACTAGAACATCATCAACCCCTTAATCTGAAAAATGGCAACCACAGAGGGAATCCTAAGCAATAAAATGAGAAGATCATAGTGAGTGAACCCTAATGACAATAACAGCCAGGCAAAGATGATTGCCTAGTGACCGATCTCGCTTTGTAACAGATGACTCCAAAATATAGCAGCTTCCAGTAACACACGTTTATTACCTCACAGTTTCTGTGGATGAGGAAGCTGGGTCTGGCCTAACTGGGTGCTCTTGGCTCAGGGTCTCCCACAAGGTTAGAGTCAAGGTCAGCAGTCATCTCAAGGCTCAGAGGAGAAGGATCGGCTCCCAAGTTCATTCATGTGGTTGTTGGCAGGTCTCAGCGTGTTGCTGGCTATCTCCAAAAGGCTTCTCTGACCGTGGCGGCTGGCTTCCTTAGGAGCTAGCCAGTGAGTGAGAGCAAAAGCAGGCGTCCAAGATAGAATGCACATTTTTAAAAATATATATTTTATTGATGTTTTCCAGAGAGGAAGGGAGAGAGAGAGAGAGAGAGCTAGAAATGTCAATGAGAGAGAAACATCGACCAGCTGCCTCTTGCACACCCCCTACTGGGGATGTGCCCGCAACCAATGTACATGCCCTTGACAGGAATCGAACCCGGGACCTTTCAGTCCGCAGACCGATGCTTTACCACTGAGCCAAACCGGTTTCGGCAGAATGCACATTTTAAAAAATATATATATTTTTATTGATTTCAGAGAGGAAGGGAGAAAGAGATAGAAACATCAATAATGAGAGAGAATTATCAATCGGCTGCCTCCTGCATACCCCCTACTGGGGATCGAGCCTACAGCCCAAGCATGTGCCCCTGACCAGAATCGAACCCGAGACCCTTCAGTCCGCAGGCCAACGCTCTATCCACTGAGCCAAACCAGCTAGGGCTGCACATTTTTTTTTTTTTTTTGGTAGCTTAATTTTGAAGTAACATCCTATCACCTGTGATGCATTCTTTTCATGGGAGTAAGTTGTAAGTCTAGCCTGCTTTCAGGGGACACAAGGGTGTATCCACACGGTGGTCGGCAAACTGCGGCTCTCGAGCCACAAGCAGCTCTTTGGCCCCTTGAGCTTTTAGCAAAGGCCAGTTTAGGAGTACCCTAATTAAGTTAATAACAATGTACCTACCTATATAGTTTAGGTTTTAAAAAAATTGGCTCTCAAAATAAATTTCAATCGTTGTACTGTTGATATTTGGCTCTGTTGACTAATGAGTTTGCCGACCACTGCCCTAGGAGGTGGGGGTCTCTGAGAGCCTCCCAGCGAGTGCTACCATTTTCATCTGTGGATGAAAGCCATTAGCCGAAAGGTTGGTGGGGAACTTCATAAAAAGGCTCCAGGCTGTCACCACCTGAACACACTACTCAGAGAGTCTTACAATCACTAACCTAGGGACAACCAGATATTATTTGCCTTCTGTGGTGAGGCCACCTGAGGTACACAGCATCACCTAGTGAATTTATTCTTCACAAAAAGAGGTGAGCCTGAAGATAATCAAGCCACTGCAAACATCCAATTTCAAGGAATATGGATGATCGAAGAATAAGTTAAATGACCCCCTGAGGTACAAATCTGGATCGTGGAAACTTCTTTAAGACAATGGACCAATTTCTTCAGTAAGTCAATTGCAAGAAAAAAAAAGGGGGGGGGGAATTGCTCTAGATTAAAAAAATCTTTGAGACCAAATGCAGTCCTTAATCTTGCAAGTAATCTGATTGAAACAGACCAACTGGAAAAAGATACTGTTTTGAGACAGCAAAGGGACTTCAAATATGAATAAATAGACCATAGTAAGGAATTATAACTTTTTTGGTATAATAATGGCAGTGTGGCTATGAAAGAAGATGTGGATACTTTTGAGATGCACACCAAAGTATATAAGGATAATATCTTAGATTCGAAACCAATGCTTCGAAAAAATGCTTTAAAATAGTTCAGCATCCACAGCAAACACAGCAATAGGAATAGATGAAATGAGTGTGGTAAAATCTTATGTGTTGAATGTAGTTTGAACAGCTTTATAATAAAATAGGAAGAAAAATGTCAGTACGAGATGATTTTATAACTAAGTTCTGGTTAGACTTTAAAGATCTAGCTTTAAAATATTTCTAATGTTATCTAAAAGGCTATGGCCTCAAATAAAAAAGATGAAAACTCTCCCAATTAATTTTATTTATTATTTATTTATTCCTCACCCAAGGATATTTTTCCATTATTTTTTTAGGGAGAGTAGAAGAGAAAGGGGAAGACAGAGAAATATCAATGTGAGATAAACACATCAATTGGTTGCCTCCTTTATGAGCCCAGATCAGGGCCTCGGCCAGGTACGTGGCCTTGGCTGGAATCAAACCTGGGATCCTTTGGTCTGCAGACCCACACTCTATCCACTGGCTAGGGCCCCAAATCATCTCATGAAGGTAACACAACTTATAAACCTTTTTTGGGGAAGTATAATATGCATGATAAAACTTTACAGTTGTTGCCCTAGCCCAGGGGTGGGCAAACTTTTTGACTCGAGGGCCACCATGGGTTCTTAAACTGGACCGGAGGGCCGGAACAAGAGCAACCTGACCGTGCTGGCACTCTCATCTTGGGCTGCTGGTGAAGGAGCGGAGGGGAGAGGAAGAGAACCCTCTGCTCTGTCGGCTCCTCGGGCCCCATAGAACAGCCGAATGGGCCGGATCCAGCCCGCGGGCCGTAGTTTGCCCACGGCTGCCCTAGCCTGTTTGGCTCAGTGAATAGAGCATCAGCCTGTGGACTCAAGAGTCCCAGGTTTGATTCCGGTCAAGGGCATGTACCTTGTGTGCAAGAGGCAGCTGATGGATGTTTCTCTGTCATTGATGTTTCTGGTTCTCTATCCCTCTCCCTTTCTCTCTGTAAAAAAATCGATAAAATATATATTTTAAAAACCTTTACAGTTGTTAAATGCATGGCTTGAGGAATTTTTACATACTGAACATACTTGAGTAGACAGATTAAAAAAAAACCCCAGAATATTGTAAGAACCCAGAAACCTCCCGCACACAGGCCAATTGCTAGACAGAACCTTCGGCTGAAGGTATCCACTATGCTGAAGCCCAATCTGATTTTTAAAATTGATGCAAAAAAAATGAAAACCACAGAATAACTTCTCTTATATAGAGGTGAATTTTTAAAATATTAGGAAATAGAATCTAGAAATATATTCTAACAGCGACACAATCACAATCACATGTTATTAAGAATTTAATTGCTCACCCCTTTTTCTTGCACTCCCTCTGGGTCCTTGCTATGGTATATACTTGCTAGTAGTTTTTTCAGTAGAGGGTAGTAAATACTTTTTTGCTCTTGCATGTTTTAACAAATATTTACTTTACTCTTACTTTTTAAAGAGAGTTGACTGGTTAGTGAATTCCAGACGGACAGTTATTTCCCTCAGGGCGCTGAGTATATGAAACCTTCACCTTCTGACTTCTGTTGCTAATGAGAGTTTCACCATCATCTTGTCATTTGTTTGTCCTCCATCTTCTCTCTTTTGTAGATTATATTTTCTTTCTTTCTTTCTTTCTTTCTTTCTTTCTTTCTTTCTTTCTTTCTTTCTTTCTTTCTTTTTTTGCCAAATTCGGTTCCGCTACGGCATTTCTAAGTGTAGATGTATTTTCTTGCTAATCGCTCAGTGAGATTTTTCCAGTGCAAGTTTTCACGTGTTTCTTCATTTCTAGAAAATGATCTTTTTTCTCCCCGAAGCGTCATCTTTTCTCTATTCTTTATATCTCCTTCTGCAACTTCCCTTGGATATATTTCTGAACTTCTCATTCTACCCTCCATTACCCTTAACTTCTTTGATAACTTCCTCCTTTATCTTACTGTGCTGTGATCTGGAAATTTCTTTCTCAGTGCTACCTGCCAACTCATTAATCCCTTCTCTTTTCAGATAGATCAAGTATACCATTGATATAATTTATTGAGGGTTGTCATTGCTTTATTTTCAGTTGCTACGTTTTTCACTTCTAAGATTTCCAACTTGTTCTTTTGAAAACCTTCCCATTCTTGTCTCATGGATGCTATTTTCTTCCTCATGTCTTTGAGCTGTTAACATATTTTGAAGTTCTCAAATTGCCTCTATAACCTCAGGTGTTAATTTTCCCATTTGTTGACTTTACTAACTATTTTTATGAGAGTGGACTTTTTCATGTACTTAAAAAAAATTTTTTTATAGAGCTATTCTCACTTGTCTTCTCCTTCCTATACACCCTAGAAGGCCAGGGTGGATCTTTTACCCCATATTAGTGGTTTAACTTTAGACCTTATGTGCATATCATATAGAATCAGGTCTATGTTCCACGGTGCCTCTGCTTCTTAGATCTTGGTGTGTAGATTCAAAATTCTTAAAAGCAAAAATCTATGTCCAACATATTTTCAATAAACTACGTATTTCACTTAAGAAGTTAAATGTGGTGGGAAAACAGTTTGAGGATAAATGACCAATGCCTTACGAACTAGTGGGGGGGAAATAATAACAAGCGTCTCCTTGCTCTCTACAAACCTCTTCTCACTGTTATAGTGTATATTCGCAAAGTCTTCTGAAGTTTTGCGTTTCCACTTTGTGATCCCCTTGTAATATTTCCACTCCAGATCCCTCAGATCCAAGAATTGTTTTTCTGAAAAGAATCACATGGTGTCATTTAACCTTCAGCGATCCAGGGGTGTTTCGTGAGAGAATAAACCTTTGATTAATTTGAGTCTCCTCCCTTCTGGTAGAAAGCCTTTTCTGAATCTTTATAAACTAAGGGGGGGACCTCTGGTGCCCATCTTATGTACTGGGTGGGTGCGGCAAGCAGGGCTGGAGAGGAACCTGCAGGGTCACAACAGGTAGAGAAAGTGTCTCATTTGGTGCTTGGAAACGAAGAATGTGCCAGTGGAGAGGCCTGCAGAGTACTGAGGTCCACAGGGGGCAGGACCCTAACGAGCGGTGGAAACAAGGAGGGAGATTTAGCAGAAGCATTTACATTGCTAGCGTCACTCCTTCCGAGATGCTGGTATAAGCCCTGTGTACAGTGTCTTAGCTAGAAGTTGGCTCTTTCCCCTTCTCTTTCAGGCCTACCGGTGTGGTCAGTCATTAGTAGTTGCAATTTCTTCAAGAAGCCAATGAACCACAGCCAAGATACACTGCATCTTCCCCTACTCAGCAGCCATTTCTCTTTCCCCTCCCTTCAATTCCTTTCATGACTAAATAAATTGTAAACTTGGGGGGCGAAGAGGGGGGCGGGGGAGAAGACGGGAAGAGGGAAGGAAGGCCTAAGGCAGGGGATTAAATGTAAAACCAGAGGCCAAAGAGCCAAAATGAGTTTGAGGAGTTGTTTAAAGAGAATAATTGGCCCCGGGTGAGCCGTGTGTCCCAGAGGAAGCAGTGGGACCGGGGGTAGGGGCGGTGAGAACCAGAGGAGGAGCGGATTCTATTCCTGTGGTCCTGAGATAGTCACCATAAAACAAGCAGATTGTCAAATGACAGCGGGGAGGGGAAGGAGACCTGGGGGGGAGATAAGAGAACAACCGAAGGACTGGTATGCATGCATATAAGTACAACCAACGAACACAGAACTCTGGGGAGGGAGGGCATGAATGGAAGGGGTGGGGGGGGGGCAATGGTAAGCTATGTACACATATAATACCTTAATAAAATAATTTAAAAAAATAAAGAGAATAATTGGTACAAGCAAGCAAGCAGGTCTATTTCTCATGGGTAATTTTACCATCTTCCCTGCTTTTGGTAAGATTTGAGAAGGTCACCTATGGCTCTTTTCATTATCACTTACCAACAACATATGTTTTACATATTATTGACTTTCTCCATAGGGTCTTTGGACTTTTATGGGTACTTCCTTATTAAAGTCTCAGAACTGGAGAGTTTCCTTCTCTTTATAGAGATGTAACAATAGGAAAGGATAAAGGTTCATGAAAAAAAAAAATCTAAAAAAAACCCCCCAAAAAACCCACCCACCCTCAATGGAAGGAAAAGTCAAAACTATTTACGAAAGCTAAGTCATTATTCAGAAAATACTTGACTAACTTCATGAAACAATAAACAAACAGTTACGGTGCTTTAGAGTCCAAGCTGAACTGGCTCCTTTTAGGAAAAAAAGTAGGTTTAAATGCACCTTCTTGGGAATGAGTCTGAGATTTGACCCTGGAGGGTTTGACACATCTCTGTTCTCCATCTCCCCCCTGGCTTTTACAGGTTAGCAGAGCACCCGAACTCCGACCTTCCCATCGATCCGATATTTGATACTTTCAGCTCTAGGGATGGAGGCAAATTTTCTAGCAGGCTTTCCACTCTTCTTCCTCCCACCGTGTTTGGCGTACCTGGCTCTGTGATCTCGTATTCAGTAATTCTGTCTTCAAATAAAAACTTCTCTGCCTTCAACTTGGAAATGCTCAGTCTGCCTCCTTTGGCGGAACTCGAAAGCCTCTTTCGTTCGGAAAGGTTGGTGTCGCTGAGGATAAACTCGTAGGGAAAAGCGTGCATCGGGGGAGGGATCCCGTACTGAGCAAGGATCTGTTTGGATTGCCCCAGCCTGTTGACTTGGGAGGGCGAGCCGCTCAGCAAGCTGCGGTGTAGGAGGTCAGTCAGCGATGGTGGTAGCTTCTCCTCCTGGTCTCCAACCTCCTCGTGCTTGGGAACAAACTGGGAGTCTTCTCCCAAATCCATTCTGCCAGTGGGTGACATGGAAGTCAGGGACCGAGTAAGTATTTCCCATGCTTCCGTGAGTGAAAGGCCGAGAGTTTTTAGGTGATTCGATTTTCTGCTCTCCTTGTCAACCTGCTCCGCCAGTGCATATAATTCTGGCAGCTATGGGAGGGAGGGGGAAAAAAAGGGGGAAGTCATGAGATGGATGAATGGCGATTGCCTGGCAGAGCCGCAAACCCTAAACCAAAGAGCATCCCAAGCAACCGCGCAGACAGAAGCATCTGTCTCTGGAAGCCGCGTCAACGGTGGCAGTGCGGAACAGAGGCCTGATGGACGAGCCTCAGACACATTTCCCCCAAGGAGGTAGTGTTCAGACACATCGCTGAAAGGCTGCAAAGTGAGCCCGGTTTCCAACGTCTTTAAGATCTTTGCAACTCTCCAATTCTGTGAGTTGCCATGGAGAGACGCAGTGGTGGGGTTTTGCAAAGTCTGTTTTGGGGAAGGCTACATTTTTTTTTTTTTTAAAGAAGAAAGGGAGCCAGGTCATCTAGATATCAGAGCTTCGTCCTGGTGGCTGAGGGGCTTGGCATAGTTAGGAACCCTGCAATCGAAGCTGTGATTGTCCTTTCGAACTGGGATATTGTACCAACGCCAACGGCCAACTGGTGAACATTGTGCTGGGATTTGTGGGGGTGTTTGGGAAGAACCGTTGGCAGAAAGGACAATAAACGTCCCCGCAGAGTCCCCCTTCTCTATCTAAAATCCCGTATTAAAGGAATAAAATTGTATTTTCTAGAGCGTTCTGCCCGCGTATCCCGTCATCCCCAAGAAGTTTCTGAGGTCATTGAATCGGAAGGCCAAAAGGGCCGAAGTGAGAGCCCAAACGTGTGTCCCTTAGCCCGGTGCAGTTTCCCTCCCTGCAATTCTGGTCAAGAGCAACAGATAGGAAGTGCGCCGAGTTGGTCCATGGCTCTCTCAAACGCATTACCAACAGCACAAGCGCAAGTCGGCCCGCGGGATCTCCTGCCCAGAGAGGAGCTGTATTTTGCTGTGCCAAGGAAGGGAAGTCACACAGAAATGTCATGTTTGTGTTCTCTTTGCCTCCCACCCACGGCACGCCACGGGGTACTTAATAGTTCTTCTCGTAATTCTTGGAAGCACAGTTTCCTGTGCATATTATAGCATTGGGAGTACGTACCGAACACCTGGGAAACCTGGTCATCACACCAACTTGACTTGGATCGTCGTCTCTATTGGTGAACATTGTGCTGGGATTTTTTTACTCTCTAAGTCCTAAAAGAATCAATATGAAGAAAGATGAAATGAAAGAGCAAAAGTCAGATAAAATACCAAGGAGAGGGTAACACCTTTAAAAAACAAACAAACAAACAAACAAACAAAAACAAAACAACAAACCACATATTTTTATTGATTTCAGAGAGGGAGAAAGAGATAGAAACACCAAAGATGAGAATCATTGATTGGCTGCCTCCTGCGCCAATCTGGAGATCAAGCCTGCAACCCGGGCATGTGCCCTTGACCAGAACTGAACCTGGGATCCTTCAGTCCGCAGGCCAATGCTCTATCAACCGAGCCAAACCAACTAGGGCGAGGGAAGCACTTTTTAAATCTTCTACACTTTGTAAGTGGAACACTTTTAAATTGTATACCATTCCAATTTTTCTTTTGTTTTGTCCTTACTCCAGGTCTGCCAGATTAACCATGTTTCAATGGAATGTTTTCTGGGAAACACCTCAAATTCTTATATGACACATAATGCTCAGGCATTTATTACTAGTTCAAAGAATCCCATATAGATTTTTGTTTGTCTTACATATATATATATTTTTTTATTTTCCAGGTAATTTAAAGAAAAACTTACACTTCTTTACCCAGGAAAAGTATTTTTTTTTTAATTGGAAGAAAAACGCCAATAATAACAATAGTTAACATTTTGAAATTATTTGCTTTGGGCCACAAATGATGGCAGGCATTTTACAGATGGAATTATGTTTAATCCCGTTCTGAGGGGTTAAAAATGGTCACAAAACCTATACAATTGGCCTCATCAGTAAGTGGCACCGAAGTCCTCTCCCACATTTGACCCTGGGCTGGTGTTACGCTTGCCTTTACCTCTGTACCTGCTATTTTTTTATATTCTCCTAATCTAATCTTCAGTATAACAACATTGAGCTTCTATCCTGACGGATGCACCAAAATTGAAATCTTGGGGATAACCGGGAGTTCTCAATAATCAATTCTGATGCAGTCAGTTTTCCCTTTTTATCCTCCTTCATTTTTAGCAGCCTTCATTTTTATCCACCTTAGCTCTTAACCTTTCATTTTGAAGCTGATTTTTAAAAAGTATCTTCTCTAGTCTTCTTCAGGCTTCTTATCTGAGTCATTGCAATGATTCTGATAAGAAGCCTAACTGACCCCATCTTTGAACTGCAACGAAGATTGCCTACCAGTTTTCTTTTTTTTTAAATAATATATTTTATTGATTTTTTACAGAGAGGAAGAGAGAGGGATAGAGAGTTAGAAACATTGATGAGAGAGAATCATCAATCAGCTGCCTCCTGCACACCCCCCACTGGGGATGTGCCCGCAACCAAGGTACATGCCCTTGACCGGAATCAAACCCGGGACCCTTCAGTCCGCAGACCGACGCTCTATCCACTGAGCCAAACCGGTTTCGGCAGCCTACCAGTTTTTTTTTTGTTTGTTTGTTTTTTAATATTTTTCAGAGAGGAAGGGAGAGAGATAGAGAGCTAGAAACATCGATGAGAGAGAAACATCGACCAGCTGCCTCTTGCACACCCCTACTGGGGATGTGCCCGCAACCAAGGTACATGCCCTTGACCGGAATCGAACCCGGAACCCCTCAGTTCACAGGCCGACGCTCTATCCACTGAGCCAAACCGGTTTCGGCAGCCTACCAGTTTTCTTGCCTGCATGTTGTTGCTGTTAGTAGTAGTAGTACCGTGTTTCCCCGAAAATAAGACCTACTTACAGGTTTCCTTCTGAGTGAAATATAAGGCATCCCCCCCCCGAAAATAAGGCCCCCAGGATTCACAGTTTGTCTGGTTTGTGTTGACAACTACCGTACTACCGTACCGTATACAGGTAATAAATTTCCTTTATTTTCATTTAACAATAAATGTGTACCGTATTCTTCTTCATGGAAAAATAAGACATCCCCTGGAAATAAGACCTAGCCCATCTTTGGGAGCAAAAATTAATATAAGACACTGTCTTATTTTCGGGGAAACAGGGTAGTAGCAGTAGTAGTAGTATTAGTATTAGTAGTAGTAGTAACAGCAGCAGTAGTAGTAATCTATCCTAAATCACCTCTTTACCCAGCCATTCATTAGTTCATTCTTCAAACTTGGCTCTTTATTTCTTTTAGGATAATATGTAAATTTCTTGACCAGACTTACAGAGACTACCCACAATTTGCTTCTCAACATTTCAAACATTTACAAATTCATATTTCTGTGTCACCACAAGGCCATCCATGTTCTCTCTGTTTCAGCCAGTGGCGGCAATTCATTGTTTTTTTCTGAAACGATGGCATGTGCTCATATGCATTCTTCATCGAACCTCTGTTCACTCTGACTCCCCACTTAATCAAGCAGCATTTTATTTAATATCCCTTTATGTCGGTCTAAGTAAGAACATAACAGAACTGAAGAGAAAATGGAAATAAGCATAATTATAATTAGCTATTGTGGCAAACAAAAGCAAAATTGGAACAGGAAATAGAAATAAGATGGCTAGGACAATTCAATGGGAAAAAGAATGTTTTTTTGGTGGGTTTTTTGTTGTTTGTTTGTTTTAATAAATGGCGTTGGGACAATTGGATATCCACGTGTAGAAGAGTGAAGTTGAACGCCTACCCTAATCCATACACAGATTAACTTAGAATGTATCCTGCACCATAGTAGAAGAGTGAAAAACTAAAAAACACTCCTAGCCTAAACCAGTGTAGCTCAGTGGATAGAGCGTCAGCCTTCGGACTGAAGGGACCCGGGTTTGATTCCAGTCAGGGGCACGTGCCTTGGTTGCGGGCACGTCCCCAGTGGGGGGGTGTGCGGGAGGCAGCTAATCAATGACTCTCTCTCATCGATGTTTCTACCTCTCTGTCCCTCTCTCTTCCTTTCTGTAAAAAAATCAATATAAATAAATAAAAAATAAATAAAAACCCCTAGAAGAAAACATAGGAATAAACTTTCGTGATCTGGCTTAGGCAAGGATTTCTTAGATATACAACCGAAATCAGAAGCAAAAAGAATAAAGAAATACACAAATTATCATCCATTAAATTAAACTTCTGTGCTTTAAAGGACACAGAAGAAAGGGAAAATGACAATGCACAGAATGGGAGAAAACATTTACAAGCCATATATCTGATAAAGGATTCGTATTCAAATATACAAAGAACACAACTCAACAGTAAAAATACTTAAAAATAGGCAAAGGATTTGAATAAAGATTTCTCCAAAGAAGATATACAAATGGCCACCAAAACATGAAAATGTGCTCAACGACATTAAGCTATCATGAAGATGCAAATTTAAGTAACAGTTGACTATCATTTCGCTCTCCCTAGGATGGCTATAATTCAGATAATAATGGTTGCTGGTAAGGATTTCAAGAAATTGGCACCTTCATACGTTCATAGTGGGAACGAAATATGGTGCAGTGACTTTGAAAAAACAGTTTGGCAGTTCCTCAAAATGTCAGACAAAGAGCTGCCGTATCACCAGAGGATTCACTCCGAGGTAGGGATCTAAGAGGAATCACACGTCTACACTAAAACTTGTACGTGACTGCTCATAGCAGCACTATTCTTAACAGCCAGAAAGTGAAAACAACCCTAGTGCCCTTCACTGATGAATGGATAAACACAATGTGGTGCATCCATATAGTAGCATACTAATCAGTGATAAGAAATGAAGTATGGAAAAAAAAACAAAACCCAAGATGGTGGCATAGGTAAATGCCTATCTGCAGCCTCATTCAACAATTTCAAAAAATACAACTAAAATATAAAGTGGACATTATTCAGAACTACAGGAAAGTTGACTGACTGGAAATTCTACATCTAGAAGGAAAGAGAAAACCAGAAGGACAATCAGAGGAGCTGTAAAAGCCTAAGGTACGGAGACTCGGTGCGCTCGTGGGGAGAGGACAGAGCCGGAGAGGAGGGGCGGCGGAGTGCCTGGCTGGCGTTCCCTTGTGGGAAGGAGATAAAAGCTCCGGACCGTGCTGAATCCCAACTCCGACTGCACTGAACCCCAGTTCTGGGCGAGACCCTCGGGCCCCAGCCTCATACAGGGGGAATCTGGGCTGTAAGGCAGAGGCTCAGGGGAGCGGTGAAGAACCCGCGAGTCGCACACATCGCGTGCACTGGACAGTTGATTGGGCCAATGGATTGCCCTAGCGGGGAGGAGACATAAGCTCCGGACTGCTCTTAACCCCACTTCCAACTGCACTGAACCGCAGTTGTGGGCTCACTGGGGGAGAGACTAGACTGGTAGCAGGCGAAACTCTAGGGTGCTTTTCTCTCAGAGGTGCTTGCAGCGAATACCAAAGGACACTGAGGAACACTGAGACTCAGGAACCTCAGAGGGCGGGGCTAACCGGAAGCCAAGGCTGTAGGCTCCACCCTGAAACTCTGCCCCATCCAAGATGAAAACAGAGGCTTTTGCAGGTTTCCAAGTCTAGTGGAATAAGGCTGTCTCCTGGTATAGACACTGCTGATCCTCCCAACCTACCAACTCAGGGAAGCAGTGAAAATGCCGAGACGAGGAAACATCACAAATGAAATAAATGGAGGACAAAAAGTGACTGGATATAGAGTTCAAAACCACGCTTATAAGGTTGTTCAACAATCTCCTAAAAAAGGCCGATAAAATAAATGAGACCTATGAGGATATGAAAAGGGATCAACAAGAAATAATAAAGGATCAACTAGAAATAAAGAATACATTCTCTGAAATAAAAAGTATTATACAGAGTCCTAAAAACAGAATAGAAGATTGCAAGAATCAAGTCAAAGATTTGGAACTCAAAAAGCCAGAGGACACTCCTCTGCAGAAGCAAGAAGACAAGAGAATCCAGAAAGATGAAGATAGTATAAGAAACCTCTGGGACAATTTTAAGCGAACCAACATCAGAATTATGGGTGTCCCAGAAGATGACAGAGAGCAAGATACCGAAAACATATTGAAAGAAATAGTGACAGAAAACTTCCCCCACCTGGTGAAAGAAATAGATTTACACATCCAGGAAGCACACAGAACCCCAAACAAAAGGAATCCAAAGAGGACTACACCAAGACACATCATAATTAAAATTCCAAGAGCAAAAGACAAAGAGAGAATATTAAAAGCAGCAAGACAAAAGCAGGTAGTACCTATAAAGGAGCACCCATACGACTGTCAGCTGATTTCTCAACAGAAACCATGCAGGCCAGATGGGAATGGCAAGAAATATTTGGGTGAGCCGTGTGCCCCAGGGGGCCGTGTGCCCCGGGTGAACTGTGTGCCCCAGGGGGCCGTGTTCCCTGGGTGGGCTGTGTGCCCCAGGTGAGCCATGTGCCCCGGGGGGGCCGGGTGTCCCGGGAGAGCCATGTGCCCCGGGGAAGCAGTGGGACCCGGGGGGAGGGGCGGTGTGAACCAGAGGAGGAGCGGACTCTATTCCTGTGGTCCTGAGATAGTCACCATAAAACAAGCAGACTGCCAAATGAGGAGCGGATTCTATTCATGTGATTCTGAGATAGACACCATAAAACAAGCAGATTGTCAAATGACAGCAGGGAGGGGAAGGAGAGCTGGGGGGAGATAAGAGAACAACCGAAGGTCTGGTATGCATGAATACAACCAACGAACACAGAACTCTGGAGAGGGAGGGCATGAATGGGAGGTGGGGGGGGCAATGGTAAGATATGTACACATATAATACCTTAATAAAAACAAAAAAATTGAAAAAAAACCCACAAAAAAACAAAAACAAAAACAAACAAAAAAAAACAAGCAGACTCCCAAATGAGGAGCGGATTCTATTCATGTGGTCCTGAGATAGTCACCATAAAACAAACAGACTGTCAAATGACAGCGGGGAGGGGAAGGAGACCTGGGGGGAGATAAGTGAACAACCGAAGGACTGGTATGCATGCATATAAGTACAACCAACGAACACAGAACCCTGGGGAGGGAGGGCATGAATGGGAGGGGGGGGCAATGGTAAGCTATGTACACATATAATACCTTAATAAATTAAAAAAAAAATTCTCTCTCTCTCAAAAAAAGAAGCCACCCACAAAGGCCAGATATTGCATGATTGCATTTATATGAAATATATAGGATTAGCAAGTCTATAGACAACAGAAGGTAGCTTAGTCGTTGCCTGAGTCTGGGTGCATAAAGGAATGGGGCAGGGCTGCTAATTGTGTGGAGTTTCTTTTGGGAGCGATGCAAATGTCCTAACATTGATTGTGGTGATGGTTAGTGGATTGCCCTGTATACTTTGAGTGGGTGAGTTTTATGGTATATAAACTATTTCTCAATAAAAATGTTTAGAATGATTTAGAGAGAAAATGGTAGGTATAAAGGTTGGGCTAAGGAGCTATAACATATTTGATTGGATATCCCAAAGAGGGAGAAAACAAAATCTGGGGAAAGAAAAAGTTTAAAATTAAAGAAGGTTTTCCTGGAATTAAATATTACACAGAGTCCGAAAAACAGAATGGAAGATTGCAAGAATCAAGTCAAAGATTTGGAACACAAAAAGCCAGAGGACACTCCTCCGCAGAAGCAAGAAGACAGGAGAATCCAGAAAGTTGAAGATAGTGTAAGAAACCTCTATATCTATATTTTAATCTCTATATCAGAAGACCACACTCTCCATGGTTTCAGATATCCCTGGTCAACAGTGGTCCAAAAATAGCAAACAGAAAATTCCAGAAATAAACAACTCATGCTGAGTTAAACTGAGTGCTGTTCTGAGCAGCGTGAAGAAATCTAGCGCTGTTCTGCGTGCCCCCAGGCGCTGGTTCTGGGGAAGGGGAGAGGAAGCTCTCTGCTGTGTTCCCGTTTCCTCCTCACATGGACTCTCCTTTTTCCAAGGCTGTACGCTCTCATGGCTGGATGTAGGGAGAAGGAGGAGAAAGGACGCCAGGCAGGGGAGAGCGGAGCCACGCCAGGGCCATGCATCTGTGGAAATGTGGTGCGGAAGGAAGAAGCACAGAAATGCAGGGAGAAGGCTGGGCTGTCAGTGGAGAGGGCCCCTAAGGAAGAGGGAGATTGTACAGGCACAGTCCCCACCGGCTGGGGCCGGCTTTCTGGGACCTCCTGGAAGGAAGGAAGGAAGGAAGGAGGAAGGAAGGAAGGAAGGAAGGAAGGAAGGAAGGAAGGTCTCCCAGCCACCACCTCCTCTCTTGGCTCTGGCCTTTCCGGTCTCTCTCTCTCCACTGCCCACGTCACCCCCACCCCCTCTCCTTGCCAAGCCCCTCCTGGCTTCCTCTTCACTTTTTTGTGCTTTTCACATCATCATGCCCTTTATTCATCACTGCACTTACCACCTGCTTAATAATCACCCGTTTCAGTGGCCACCTCTGTCATGAATCTGTGTGCCCGGGAGCAGGGGCTGGTTCCATTCATCCGGGAGCCTCATGGTCTAGGAGGGTACCTGACATCTCCCTAAAGCTTAGTTAATTTTTGAGTAAATGAGTACCCGCCCATTGTGACATATGAACATCCTCAAAGTCACATAAACAGCTGTGTAACATTTAAGGGCCAGGGGATTATCTTCCTGCATGAGGAAAATGGGTAGAGAGTGGAAGATGGAAAGGAAATTTTTATTTTTATTTCATTTTATATATATATATATATATATATATATATATATATATTTGATTTTTTACAGAGAGGAAGGGAGAGGGATGGAGAGTTAGAAACATCGATGAGAGAGAATCATCGATCAGCTGCCTCCTGCACACCTCCTAATGGGGATGTGCCCACAACCAAGGTACATGCTCTTGACCAGAATTGAACCTGGGACCCTTCAGTCCACAGGCTGACACTCTACCCACTGAGCCAAACTGGTTAGGGTGGAAAGGTAATTTTTAAAAAAAGTGAATATGAAATAGCCCAGCCAACATAGCTCAGTGGTTGAGCATTGATCTCTGAACCAGGAGGTCATGGTTCAATTCCCGGTCAGGCACATGCCCAGATTGTGGGCTCGATCCTGAGTGTGGGCTGTGCAGGAAGCAGCTGATTAATGATTTTCATCATTAAAGTTTCTGTCTCTCTTTCCTTCTCCCTCCCTGTATCTACAATCAATAAAAACATATTTTAAAAAGCAAATATTAAGTAGCTGAATTGTGAATATAATTTCTAACCAGGTAAGTGTTTCTTCTCTCTATATATATATTTAAATATATTTTATTGATTTTTTTACAGAGAGGAAGGGAGAGGGATAAAGAGCTAGAAACACTGATCAGCTGCCTCCTGCACACCCGCCACTGGGGATGTGCCCACAACCAAGGTACATGCCCTTGACCATAATTGAACCCAGGACCCTTCAGTCCGCAGGCCGATGCTCCATCCACTGAGCCAAACTGGTTTTGGCTGTTTCTTCTATAGATAGGGGCAAGGTGCAAAGGAGAAATGGAGGCAATTAGCCAGGAGACAGACCCGTGCTTCCTGCATCTGCCCGGATGACCCCGTTGGGAGTGGGTGGGAGGCCGCATGGCCAGGCGACTCTCTCGGAGCCCAGCAGCGTGTTCTGCGCCGCGCCCACTCTTCAATGGCTCCCCTCTCAGGATTTTGTGGCAATCATCAATCCATGTGCCGAAACAACCACTGAGGTGGCCGGTCCAAAGGACGGCCACGCAAGACTTTCCCCATCCTTGGTGTCTCTGAGGTGTCACACATAGCCTTCCCCTTTGAAAACACTCTGGCTCCAAAGCATTGGGGTAAAAGTGACTGCTGGGACCACCAAGCCGCCTGGTTCTGCAGGCCCAAGCCGTGGTGGCTGAGCTGGGGACCCCAGCCACCCAGGGAAGCTCGTAGGTGGGCATGGGGTCCCCGAGATGTTCAGTATTTCCCAACACCTAGGGGAAATCAGCCCTTAGGGCTAGAGCCGCCTGGTCCTGGCCTTCGAGGTGTCATCTCAGGATGGCAGCCTGGGTGCGTCATGCTGGTCGGAAACCCTGATCACCACGAGGGCACACGTGGTCCCGTAACACAATCAGGCTCTTCCGGAAGGAAGCACTCAGAGGGCAGAGCTGGGCCTGGCTGGTGTGCCCATCCTCCGCCCCCCGCCCGGCCCCCTGGAGTCAGGGATGTCGGAACGGGATCCCCCGTGACTGACTTACACCTTAGCGCTGGGGAAGCGGGTACGTTACAGCGATCAGTCTGAGTATGACTCGGTCCTGGAAGTAAAACCATGAAGTCACGTAGGAAGGCCATAAAAAAATAAGGGTTGTAAGCTCTTGCCGTGGGGACTGTTGGATCCCAGGCCACCATTAGTAAGAATCCTCAGACTAAGCCTCCAGCGAGGATTGCGCAGGAGACCAGGGAGGAAGTTGACCTCATCCATCCCACAGTTAACCCCCAACCTGGGCTGAGCATCTCAGAGGAAGCTGAGGGCAGGGCAGACCTCCAGCCTGGCGCTATAAGACGATTTTTTGGCCCTGAAAAATATGCCTCCAAGTGGGGGGTAGTCTTATACGGCGAGTATATAACAAACTCTGTATTTTGAGTGGAAATGTTAGGGGGTCGTCTTATACGCCCAGTCTCTTATACGCCGGCAAATACGGTTTTTTCAGGGCCAAAAAATTGTCTTATACGCCAGCAAATACGGTACTTGGCTCAATGAAGGCAGGTTTCTCTCCGAGGGAAGTCTCTAATCAGTTACTAAGAGAATACAATTTCTCTGTACGATTGTATTTGTAGTACTGCAGTCATTGGAAATACAGAACTCCCCCCCACATACCCCTGGCCGATTTTAATATGGGACAATAACTCCCTAATAGTGTGGAGATTCCTTTCCGTAAACCCTCGCTTTGATGGACAACCCATGGGTAAATTATAACATATCTAAGCTGCATGCAGTGCTGTGCTCTTCACTCACCCAACCTCCCCGCATTCTGAGCTTGTTTCGCAGAAGGGAAGCAGGCGCAGAAGTGACCTCACCGGTGCCAGGTCCTCAGGCTGCAAAATGGCAGAACCTGCGGCTCACATTCAGGGGTGGCTCCCTCCCAGACCCACGCCTTTGCGTGCCAGCCTCCCCTGACCTGTGCCAGGCCAGCCGCATTTGTACCGACTGCAGGCCGGTGCCGTCGCTCCGGCCTGGCCACACCGGCGTGGCGGGTCAAGAGCTCCGTAGGCTGTGAGATGGCAGGGAAGGGCCAGGCGGCTTTGCGTTTCCTGATCTCTGAGGCACCAAAAGGAGACAAGAAGCTGTTTTTTTTTTTTTTTTAAGGTATTTCCTGCTAAGTGAAACCTAGGAATGTGAGGGACATCTGATCTTGAAGGGAATTTTCTAGCCCCGCTCCACCCTTTCCTTGTTGAGAAAAAAAAAAACAAAAACAAAAAACCAAACCATTCTGTGGGTCCTGAGACAGAGGGCAGGGGCACACTCTGTGGCAGGGTAGCTCAGCGCCCCCACCATCCTGTGGGGTATTCAGCCACAGTGGCCCAAGCCGTCCCGTTAGCACCTGGATGTGGAAGAGTGGGCTTTTATTTTTTTTATTTTATTATTTAAAAAAATATATATATTTTATTCATTTTTTACATAGAGGAAGGGAGAGGGATAGAGAGCTAGAAACACCGATGAAAGAGAAACATCGACCAGTTGCCTCCTGCACACCCCCTACCGGGAATGTGCCCACAACCAATGTACATGCCCCTGACCGGAATCGAACCTGGGACCCCTCGGTCCGCAGGCCGACGCTCTACCCACTGAGCCAAACCAGTCTTGGCGAGTGGGCTTTTATCGTGGTAATCCATTGGTTCTGGCTCTGCTTCTGCACCAAGAACCCTCCACATGGTCTGTCACGCCAGGGTCTGGAGTGGAGCTTGGATGAATAGGACACAGAACCCGTTATGCAGGAATCATTTTGCCAAAATACTTAGGATGTGCCTGGTGCTAGGTGAACAGCAAAGAAAATGATAGCGCTCCTGTCAGGATCCTTTCAATATTGCCCAAGAAACAAAACCAAAATAAAAAAACCACCAGTACAAGTTTTGCTGGCGTGGGCAGCCAAGAGGCGCAAAATGATGGCCTTGTCGGTGGGTCTGTCCATGGAGTCCCACTGATTTCACCTTAGCCTTCCTCAGAGGGTCCCTCGCTCAGGTCCTGCTTGGTTTTGCAGTAGCTTCCCGCGCTCCGCCGCCTCACACAGCCTTCTCCCAGCTCCACGGGGCAGTCCGGCTACTTCCAGACGCACTTGTTTGGACATGCAACGAGGCCTCGGTGCTAGGAACACGGGGCTGGAGCCAGACGCCATGGGCTGTCACCGACTTGGCCACACCCTGTGCTACCTTAGCCGACTACTTTATCTACGTGCTTCAGGCTCTCTCTACGCGAAAGACAGAAGTCAGACCTACTTCACTGTGTCCTGAAGATTATTAGAACAGTCCTGGGCACGTAGCAAGTCTGCAATAAACGTTAGCTATGAGCAACACTTACCGTATTTTCTTTATTGGTGTCTGCCTCATTTGTCAAAGATCTTAGAGGTCAGAGACTGACTGTCTGGTCTTCTGTAAAACCTCAGGGCGAGTGGAGGGCAGGTGCCCATGAATATGCCTGAAGCGAACCGTTAAGCGTCTTTCTGGAGGTGAACCACAAAACTGGGAAGACAGCCCTGGAAAAGCATTCCAGGTAGGGACGATGACACACGAGAACGTCTGGAAGAAATCTGAGTGGGAGGCGGGAGAAGCAGCTTTGATGACGTGGATGATCCTTAAGGTGAGACCGGGAGAAAGACAGTGAAGAAGAAGAAAGGGAATGCGGAGGACTGTGGAGCCAAGAGCAACTGGAAACGGTTGTGTCAAGGACTGCACGGAGAACACAGCAACTGAAATGCAACAGCGTCAGGTGGAGAACATTCTGACCACAGGAAGAGTATGGCCACTCTTCCTAAGCAGCTATAACAGTTATTCCCAAACCCGTCTTCCTTAAAAAGAAAAGCCAATGTCATGATCACAAAGAGGCCACATTTTTTTTATTGACAACTCAAATCACTACATACATTCAGTATTGCACAAATTATAAGTGGGTTGACAATTATATTAATACAAACTCATGAGCATAAAGCAACTGCTCTAGGTTTTGGTGCAATTTGTGACAGGTACTTTAGTAAATATGACAAATTTCAAGGAATTCAGCTACTTCAATTCATAAGACTTGGCTTTCAAAAAAAAGCGTATGGCATCTCATAAAACATTATGTCAAGCTCAGGAAAATTAAGAATTAAATTACAAAAGGAACACTGTTCAAGAGAAAAATTGGTGATGAAAGTGTTGGGTTAAAATATTAAGATTTAAAAATTGTAGCACTTGGGACTTAGGACCCAGGAAGTGAATGCATCCTGGGAACTTTAGGAGACCCCTGTGCTCGGCCACACTCACTACATCCCAAAAGGGTGCTCTGGGTTACCGCGTCTTCCCTGCAGGGATAAACCACTGCTTCATGCTTAGAGAAGCGACATGGTCATTCACATAGAGGGGTTTACAAGTAAGATCCTTCTCATTCAAAATAAAAATATGATCTCCATCAAATTACACAGAAATCTTATCAAAACGTCATTCAGCGAGGAAGCCCGATCGCCCCTTTACCTCCGCGGCCTGCCTCAGCGCCCCGGGCGTGGCCTGTCACCCGCAGGAAGGGGAGGCTGGGGGTCCCCGCTCGGTATGTGCAGGTGGGCACAGCCCTCCTCTTTCCCTGGGGTTTTGCTTCCTGAGGAATAGAATTCAGGGGGTGGGCTAGATAGCTCGTAGGAGAACCTTTCAAATGAAAGAATCTAAGTCAGCTTGAGATCCCGCCTTCAGCAGATGGTGAGAGTGGCAAAGAAAATGGATGAAAAATGGTGGGCAAGTATTTCTTACCTTTTGGATGCCATTTCTCAAAACCATTCTGCACTGTATTTCAAGGAAACCTTTGACACTTGCATCCAATGGCTGATGCTGCTGAAGGGTAAGGAAATGAGGCATCTGACAATGAAATTTTGGATAAAAATGTGGAAAGGCTGAGCCAAGTTTGGGTAGAAAAACCATGCATCACTATGTCAACCTAGCAGTCAGGACTTTCTGCCTCTGAATTTTAAGAACCACCAACCTGATGGCCTAGAGGTGCACATTCAATACATTCATCGGAGACCAGAGTGCACACCTATTAAGAGTGTTTCCCGAAATCCACCCAGGCGGCACCTTCCGTAAAACTGGTTCTGACAGAAAGGATGCAAGAGAAGTAAGTACAGGGCAGCATTTATTTTTCTTTACAGATCAGAAAAATGACCCAGAGAGAGTGACGGCTTCTCATAGTCTGTCCCCTAAAAAGAAGACAAATACCACTTCTGAAATCTAACACACTGGCTTCATTTTCAAAACGCATCAGTTTATTTTCCTCGAAAGGCAGCCATGCATTGTCAGCCTTAAGCACGTGACGGGCACGATTTCCTCCACAGCGTTCCTGGGGCGAACAGCCAGAGTCCTGAGGAGTCAAATACTGAAGCTTTCTCCACAGCCACATGTGCCTTTGATGTTGGGGTTATTGAACACAAACTCACTGGATAATTTGTCCTCAACATAGTCCATTTCTGTTCCTAAAAGTGTTAGCTGTGCTTTCTTTTCGATGAACACTCTGACTCCTTGGGGAGAAGAAAACACATGTCATGTACAGCCTGCACACCGACAGAAGCAGCCGAGCCAAGGCTCAGGTCAGCTTCAACAGTAACCCTGACAGAACCCAATCAGGGCGCTTCTTAGTCTCCCTGGTTTCCTCTGAGGGAGTCAGCGCTCAGTTTCCTGCCTCTTTCTACACAATAACCTGTGTAAACAACAATTGTATTGGGTCAGAAAGTTGCACCCAAGCAAATTCCATGACAAGTCTATGTAAAACTAGAATTTGCCTCGCACTAGATTTCACCCATTTTTCAAATTTGCAACATAAAGAAAATATGTACATTCAGTGAATTTTGTAAAGATGGAGACGATACATTTATGAAAACCCTGCAATGCCATCTGTACACACGACACACTGCCACACCTAGAGACACACCAAAGACTGGTAGACTGGGCTGGTTTAAGACACCGTGATTCTATTCTGTGCATGGGCTAGAAAACTGGTAATAACATAACCCTTAGTAATTATGTAGGCAGAAGTCAGCATCTTCATAAATACAATCAGTTTAAGAAAGCTTTGTTCCTTATAAGAAATTGAGTCATTATTTAAATATAACCATACATATTTATTAGATCTCCTCTTCATTAAGATGAAAATTTAGGGTTTAAGTTTATGTGCTGACTTCCCCCAAAGATGTAGCACTATTGTTCAAATAGGCTTAATCAGATTATTGCATAGGGGCAAATATAATTAAAGACCCGGAAATTTTAATGTGGAAATTAAAATTGAAACTATAGAGTTCTCAAAGCATGAGATGACATTACTTATTTGACATGTATGTAAAACTGCAACTTCACACAAAAGCAATTGGTTCATTCTGAAGTTTTATAATCTTAAAAACTTTTTGCACAGAATAAGCTTTTGTAATTGAAACAAATAAACACATTTATCCAATAACCTACCATAACACAGCCTCTGCCATAAATCTGATTGGATTCAAATGTTCATTAGGCCACTTACTGGCTCTGTGACCCTATGCACATTATTTAATCTCTCCATGCCTCAGTTTTTCTTACCAGCAAAATGGGGACAATATGTTATCATTCTCATTTGGAAAGTCTCCCAAACCGTGTCTACCTCATAGTGAACATTATATATGCCATCCCTACTGTTATTATTACTCTTTGTGCTATATAAGGAGAAACATTTTAGGCAAAATAAAGTGCCTAAAGAAGTTTAACACTCACCATCTTGAACAACTTCTTCATCAGAATCTCCTTTAGTTTTTGTATATTCTAGAGTATAAGAAAGGCCATTACAACCCCTGGTTCGGACGCCAACTTTCACGCCTACCTGAAAAACAATTGTAAATATAAACTCAATTTTAACATAGTACAGATTAAACAACAAAATTTATAAGTCCTGGATATATATTACTCATTTCTTCATAAGCTAAAAGATATATATTAGATTCCTGACTATAAAATAGCCCTTTAGCAAGTATAAGTGGAATGGGAAGCAAGTATTTTAAATTTTTACTTACGTACAAACACCATCATGACACTAAGGAGTGGCCCAAAAAGAATCAAAACTAATTATATTCAAAGAAAACAATACAAAGGGAGAGGGGGAGGAACCCAAACTATAGTCTCTGGGAATAACATTGTAAAGGAAAGGGTTTTAATAAAAATAATAATAATAATCACTTTTTAAAATATATTTTATTGATTTTTCACAGAGAGGAAGGTAGAGGGACAGAGAGTTAGAAACATTGACCAGCTGCCTCCTGCACACCCCCTAATGGGGATGTGCCCACAACCAATGTACATGCCCCTGACCAGAATCAAACCGGGACCTTTCAGTCCGAAGACCGACACTCTATCCACTGAGCCAAACCGGTTTCGGCAATAATCACTTTTTTTTTTTTTTTTTTTAAAGGAAAAGAAAAGTATCTGATGGCAGAGATGACACCTTAAAAAACAAACTTGCTCAAAAACACGTTTGCTCCACCTCATCATGTGAGATGGTTTCAGGAAGTTCCCTGTGGTTGGGTTCGCCAAGGTCCACAGGCCTGGCAATCATGCTGCCTCTAACAGGGCCTTAATTCTATGGCAGAGCTGTGCCAACACTCTCAACTACCAGGAAGCAAAAGACTGATGCCAACGGAAATGTAAGAAATTTAAAAAGTGACCAAACAGCACTTTTAAAATACCCATGTCTACCTTAATGCAATTTTCTAACAATGTCTACAGAATTTCTATTCTTGGATCCTATCTGCTTTTTCACTCATGTATATAACAAGAGTATCTTCATACAAAGTACTTCACTAAGCAGATGTTGACTCTTGGAAAAGCAGCAACCTGTGCTTGTTTCCGGAAATGGGTCATGACGTAGGAAAACACCGGTGAAGAGTGTGGGCTAGAATGTCCAGCTGCCCGGGAGTGCTGTGAGCGGAAACACTCAGACCAGTCTCTTCTGTCCTCAAACACAGCAAGGGGACAGAGCCACGGATTTATTCCCCTTCTGAGTGCCAGCTCAGAGAGCCTTGGAGGTAGTTTAATATCCTCAGGATGATAAATACACAATACATTGTCTAGCTGAAGTTCTGGAGCTCAAGTTGTAAGTATTTCACTTAGCAAGCACGAAGTCCAACCACCAGAATGGATGCAGACACTTACACAGTGTGTGGAAGTACAGCTTAGGTAAGTGGAATCTGGAAAAGGAATTGACTTTGCCACAGTGATACCTGAAGTATTCACTCAATCCTTTTTATGTCATCATGAACAATCTACAAAGTTAATTTTTGTTTCATTTGGTCAATTTCTACTCTAGTCATTAGTGCATCCAAAGGGAGGGGGAGCACTGACACACGTTAGCAGGAAGGAGCTAGAACTCTCATTGTAATTCCGTTGTACAATGGAATCCAGAAACCACTCTATAGTCTAATCAGTAAATGTTAACAGTATTCTGTAGGCAATTAGTAATGCTCTAAGATTATGTACATACCCCTTACTCATCAATTCCACATCTAGGAATAAAGCCTCTATACATGTACTAACATGTATACAGGCCTAGAACAATGGGCTTGGTATACTACAGACACTAAATATTTGTTGAATGATGTTTGTGGCAGCACTGAATGAAAACAACACAAAAAACCTTTAACATGGGGGAACTGGTTAAATAAATCAAACTTGTTCAATGGATTGTGCTATTAAATCCAGCCGGGAATAACAATGAGGTGGATCTTGATGTAAAGACTAGAGGCCGGGTGCAGGAATTCGTGCATGGGTGGGGTCCCTCGGCCTGGCTGGCGATGCGGGCTGATGGGGGAAGGGTGGGGCGGGGAGGACTGGCCGGGGCGAGAACCATGGGAGGTTGGTCCCAGCAGCAAGTTAACCAACAGCCCATTATTCTGGGACCTGGGCCCCCTCCTCCCTCCTGTCTGGGTCTGAGGTGGGGATGAACCAGATTCGGGGCTGCCTGGGCCCCAACAGCAAGGTCTGGGTCAGTGCGAGTCACAGCTACCGGCCAGCTGTTTTGGCCGCTTAGGCTTTGATATATGCTAGAGGCCTGACGCACAAAATCTGTGCAAGGGGCTTGGCCCTCGCAACCCCGGCTTTGTCTGGAAAGTTGTTCAGCCGTCTGGTCTAATTAGTATATTATGCTTTTATTATTATTATTATAGATAGATAGATAGATAGATAGGAAAAGATCTTCAGGCTATTTCACTAGGGACAAAAAGCAAAGTGTAACTACAGCATCTATGGTATGCTCTCACCTAAGTAGGAGAAGGAATACACACACAAGCTTAATTAACAAGCAGAGTTGAGGCCAGTGGTTCCCCTCAGGGAAATACTTTTGGTTGTCACAATTGAGGGGCGAAGTGGAATCACTGGCAGAGACTACAGATGACACTAAACATCCTGCAATCTGAACCCCAAAAAGAATGACACAGCCCAAAACCACAGTGCTGAGGCTGAGCAACCCAGGCCTAGGCAAATAAAACGTACAGATTATCTCCAAAGGACACCAGAAGTTGCCTCTTAAAAGGGAGAATGATGACGAAGTGTGTGAGGTGAGAGAGTGACTTCCTCTTCATTGCGTATCCTGCTGTATTATGTGGACTTAGGGAGCGTTTGAGATCTTGGTCCCTGGCATATACTGTCAGTTTGGCTCAAAAAAACTAATTGCTAATTAATAGAAGCATACTGTTTATCATAAGATAAATTCATTGTGAAAATACGACTTCATTATTTTACTAAGTATTTGACTGGTTGTACTTACATGTTCAGGCTTATCTTTAAGAAGTTGTTTTATCTTGTTTACGGCTGAAGGTGTCTGAAAAATAAAATGTTAAGTTTTTAGCTACAAAATTTGCATTCTTCAAAGCCTTATGTATTTTCTAGTCTTGTTCCATTCTCACCAGGGTACCTTGTGGATTTTATACACAAACACGTGAACTGTACTTAATTCACAACCTAGGTAAGTGCCCTGACTGGGAATAGAACTTGCAACCTTTGGTGAATGGGATAATGCTCCAACCAACTGAGCCACCATCCAGGGCTTAATCATTCTATTTTTTAAATGTCTTCTAGCAACAGCCTTTTCATCTTGCTCCTCCCAATAAAGGTCCCCTCCTTGTCATAATCTCTATGGTGCTATCCACGTACATCACAAATGCAATCTTTCTGGGCAGCATCTATTTTATGCTCCTACTGTATGCCCAGCAATAAGCACATTGCATGACACACAGAAGGCGCTCACAAGCCAGTGAATGAATCAAGTTAACTCCCGGGAAAGCCAACTTTCAGGTATTTTTCCTGCTCATTATTAATCCCATTGCTCTTTTTGCTTACCCCAGATCTGTTTCAATCCATTAAAATGCATACCGAGATGATGAAAGAGTGCTACCATCATCAAATAACCCAGAGTGTGTCTCATCCCAGTCCCACCAAATGTTCAGATGCTAAAGTTGGCTTGCCCGGCCAGTGTGGCTCAGTGCTTGAGCATTGACCCAGGAGGTTAAGGTTCAATTCCCGGTCAGGGCACATGCCCAAGTTGTGGGCTGGATCCCCAGTAGGAGGCCATGCAGGAGGCAGCCAATCTATGATTCTCTCTCATCATTGATAATTCTATCCCCACTCTCCTCCCTTCCTCTCTCTGAAATAAATATATTAAAAACAATGTTAAAGTTGAGTTGGCTTACATGAAAGTATTTCAGGGTATCTAACGAATTATAGAAACAAGAACAGGGAAGAGTTGGGGGGGGGGGGGGGAAGAAATGCTTTTAACCTAGTCCAGCAGTCCTCAGAATAAGAAAACCATCACGACGTACGGCATGTGTATCCCTGCACTTTCCTGAGGAGGAGGCTGATGGGGACCAAGTCTGTTCCAGGGCATTCCTGGTCTGCCTCCTAGCTGTGCCCCAGCCCATTACGTGGCTTAACTGGGTATAACAGTGCCTCTTCTTCAGGATTCATGAAGAGCATTTAGAGCAGTGGCAAGTATAAGCCAGCTGTTGTTACGACGACGATGAAATAATGTCCTTCCTACTTTATTAGCTCCAATACCGGGCACAATGCTGTGCTGGTCCGCCAGTTTTTTGTACTGACATTCTCATGGTTTGTGAAACCCCAAAGACATAACGACCTGTCCCGAGGCAGTAGCTCTGGCCAGAACTCAAGCCTGTGCCGCGGGAGCAGACCCACTGGGTGGCCCCAGAGGATGCTCTTCTGCTTTGCCCCGCGGGACCCAGCCAGATGAGGGTGGTGAAGCAAAGTCTGCACCCAAATTGAAAGGTCATGAAACCAATCCCAGAGGTGGGAACTAGCATTTTTAAAACGCAGAAAACAAACATAAAATAGAAAACATGCATTGCAATTGATAAAAATAAGTGTGCAGTGAAACTTTGGTTTCAGTTATTAAAGTATTATATATATATTTGTGTATCACAGTAAAAACAAAACATATTACAACCAGTGTCCATAAATGACTACCAATGTCACTGAAAAGAAAAAATTAAACAAATCACCGGTGTGATATATGTGTCCAATAAAGGCCCTTTCCCATGGTTTTATCCCAACAGGAGGAAAGCAGCTCAACCAGACAGGGAGTCGTACTCAGGGGCAGAAAGAAGGAAATGCTGACGAGAAGAATTATGACTTTTATTGATTTTGGAAACATAGCATTCCAACCTCAGTTACAAAAATATTAATGGAAAAAAATTTAAAGTGTTCATTTGCCCTTCTAAATGACTGAAAATAAAAACTTAGCTTGCATAATTTCTTCCCACGAGGCCTGAAGAACGTACTCGAATTACTGTCAAAAAGCAAAAGACAGCTGACAAATTACACAAAAAAGGCACAGCCATGGGAAAACATTCTTTGCAAGTACAACCCAAGGTATAAGCTTGGGTAAAGCTGGTGGGTCAAAGGTATAGAGGGCACGCCACTGCATGAAGTAATCAATACACGTGTGTGTGTGTGTGTGTGTGTGTGTGTGTGTGTGTTCACTAAGCTGTCAACAAGCCCCAGGATTTTTATCTCCAAGAGACTTTCTAAGTGACCTAATTTAGTTTTATGAAATAGGATATTTTCTTTATTTCTCAACTCTTAGTAAAATGAGGAACCCTCAATTTTTCTGTGTCAGGCACATCCCAAATATACTCCATAGGGAGAAGTGCCACTAATGACGGATACCCTAGATTAGTACTCAGTTAGGGGGAAAAGACATGGTTCTTGTAACTTTCCAAGTAGCGGCTCTGATTTTCAGAACAAGTCAGAATGACTAAACAGGGAACATTTGGGACTAAAGGAAAACTTCCTGGCAGAAGCTAAGGGGCCCACTTTGCTCTAAATCTTTTTGCATGCTTCAGCAACTTTGCCCTTGAGTAACATCAACCAGGGAAATAGTATACAAACTTCAACTAAACAACAGGCTTGCAAGCTAGCAGCAGCCTTCCCACTTTCACTGCATTTTCTCAAGAACCCCATGCCTTTCCACGACATTTATGTATAATTAATGTCGAGGTAATCCATTTTCCTAGTATCTAGATAATAAACACTTGAACAAAGTCATCTCCTTAGTCAAAGGGAGGGAGCTGTGTGTGAGAAGGGCGCTGACCATAAGCTTTCCAATGGGATTCATCTTCCCAGGTTGCACAAGCACACGGCAGGGGGGTTCTCTTTCTGGGACGGAACGTTTTGGAACCACGTAGCGATGACGGCTGGACAATAAATACTGTGCATGTACCAAAGGCCCCTGAACCGGACACTTTAAAAAATGGTTCATGTTCCGGTGAGTTTCCCTAAGGCTGAAACCAACCAGCGTCTGGGGTGGGGGTGGGGGTGGGCGTGAACGCCGCATTCTCCGGGCGCCCCAGTGCGCACGCCGGTGCCCTTTCACCCAGAAAAGGCTGTAAACAGACCCGGGCAGAAATCTGCTCCTCCTTTGTTCTCCGTAAGGAGGCCCCGCACGGCCCGAGCTCCTGGGGTGTGTGTGTGTGTGAGCTCAGGGTGTGTGTGTGTGTGTGTGTGTGTGTGTGAGAGAGAGAGAGAGAGAGAGAGAGAGAGCGAGCTCGGTGTGCGTGTGCAGTGTGGTGTGTATGTATGTGCGTGTGTGTGTGCGTGAGAGAGAGCGCTCCTGTGTGTGTGTGTGTGAGTGTGAGTGTGTGAGCTCGGGGTGTGTGTGTGTGAGCTGGGGGGGGGATGGTGGTGGTGGTGGTGGTATGTGTGTGTGTGTGTGAGCTCGGGGTGTGTGTGTGTGTGTGTGTGTGTGAGCTCGGTGTGTGTGAGAGCTCGGGTGTGTGTGTGTGAGCTCGGGTGTGTGTGTGTGAGCTCGGGTGTGTGTGTGTGAGCTCGGGTGTGTGTGTGAGCTCGGGGTGTGTGTGTGTGTGTGTGTGTGTGTGTGAGAGAGAGAGAGAGCGCGAGCGAGCTCGGTGTGCGTGTGCAGTGTGGTGTGTGTGTATGTATGTGTGTGTGTGTGAGCTCGGGGTGTGTGTGTGTGCGTGTGTGTGTTCCAAAAAGCCTCCGCTCACCCAACACCAGGAAGTGACCCTGGTGTCCCGCAGCCTCCAGGGGGTGGGCTCTGGGGAGCACGCTCCCGGCGACCACCCCGCGGACACGGAGGTCCGTCCGCCAGCTCCGGTCCCCCCCACCCCCGCCACCCCCCCGCACCTCACGGGCAGATTCTGGTTTACTCCGCCCCGCGCCCGTCCCGTTCGGCCTCTAACCCACGACCTCAGGCACCGCACCCCAGGCGCCCCGGGGGCCCCGGGCGGCGGGCACACTGCGACCCCCGGGGTCACGCGGGCGCACCGCCCCTCCCCCAGCGGCGCGCGGCCCGACGGGAAACGTAGTACCGGGGGGGGGGGGCGGCTCGGGCGGGGCGGCCCCTCCGGACCTGTTTTCCCCGCAAGGACGGGGGACGGGGGGCAGGCCTCGGGGTGGAGGGCGCAGAGCTGCGGGGCGGGCCGGGGCCCCGCCGCCCGTAGGCGCGACGCCGCCGCCCCGACCTCCCCTTAGCGGAGCGGAGCGAGCGGAGGTGAGCCAATGTCACGGGCCAGGCCGTGCGCCCGGAAACTCACCAGGGTGAGGGCGGCCCGGGTGGCCTGCAGCTTCCTCTTGCTCACCGCCCGGACGGTGGCCCGGACGAGCGAGGCCGACATGCTGGCCGTCCCGGGGCCCCGGTGTTGTGGGCCGCAGCGCAGAGCCCTCAGCCTCTCTCCATGGACACGGCGGCGCATTGACGCCACAAGCTCCGCCGCCGCGGCCGCCGCCGCGGGCCGCGCCCCGCCCCGCCCCGCCCCGCGGGCCCCGCCCCCGCGCGCCCCCATTGGCCGGCGCGGCTGAGTGGCGGGCGGAGGGCGGGCCGCGGCGCTGACTCGGCAGGCAGGCCCCGGGGCAGGTGGCCGCCGCCGCTGCCGCCGGGGCGCCGGGCGGGCGGGCGGGGGAGCCGGGCTGCGGGCCCTGCCGCGGGGCCAGGTGCGCCGCCGCTGGACGCTGCCGATCGGTCAGCCCAGCTGGGGAGATGGTTCCGGGGCCCAAACAGCTCCAGACGCTTCGGTCTCCTTTTTTGGTGCATACAGGCTCTCTCCATTTGAAAGAATGTCCTGTTCTTTTGGAGCGTGGAATTACCGCAGAATGGTGGGATAAGGAAAGAGCACCCCCTCCTCCCTTGCCAAGACCGGTTTGGCTCAGTGGATAGAGCGTCGGCCTGCGGACTGAAAGGTCCCGGGTTCGATTCCGGTCAAGGGCATGTACCTTGGTTGTGGGCACATCCCCAGTAGGGGGTGTGCAAGAGGCAGCTGGTCGATGTTTCTCTCTCTCTCTATCCCTCTCCCTTCCTCTCTGTAAAAAATGAATAAAATATATTTTAAAAAAAGAAAAGAAAAAAGAAAGAGCCCCCGAACCCGCGTGCTCACGGACTGCCCGGGACCTGGAAGGATGGAGCGAATGCAGGTGTCGGTCCAGGTGCTGATTTTGGAACACTGCCTTATCCTAAAATGTAACCGGGCAGCTCTGTGGATACGCACATTTACAGTGTTGTCAGACCATGTCCTGGCTGCTAAGGCAGACCCTGCCTTTTCATTATGCCTGTTAATTCAGCAAATATTCCTGGGCACCGGGCTCTAACAGGAAGCCTGGTAAACAGAGGGCCCAGGGAAGAATGAGATGTCCTCCTCCACTGTGTGAGGGAATGACTCAGCCCAGGAAACTTGGGGTGTCTGCCTTCTGAACTCTATCCCCCTGAGTTCCCAATCCTGGCTTCTGCTCTCACAGCTCCAGTCCATTTCACTCTCCCTCTGCAGGGCACAAGGTGGGTGGTGGCTCCAAAGGGAATTTTGTGTGTGTTGGTCTTTCCAGGGGGTGCCTGAGAACTCAGCTGTTACTCCCTGGCAGACAGCACCCCGCAGCTCTTCACAGCCAGATGTTATATGGCTACCTTCCTCAGGCTTGGTGATCTCTGTTGGGAGACCCAGCGTGGGGATCAGATCCACCTACACCTGAGACATCTCTTCGGAACTTCAGTTGTTGTCTGTGGGTGCCCGGCCAGCTCTTTCAAGCCTGCTCTTCTCCCTCCTACCAGTCTCTATGCGGTCTCCATTTTCAGTCCTCGGGTATCAGGGTTCTCTCCTGCAGGCTTTTCATTGATTGTTCAGGTTTTTCTATATTTTAGTTGCAATATCAGTTTGTTCCTGGGAGCATGTCCGTGCTGCATCCACTTACTCTACTACCATTTTTAATATCCTCTCATTGCCCGTTATACATGAATTGTATAAAAGCCTAATATGCAAATTGTCTCCTTGGAAGTTCAATTGCTTGCTATGATGCGTGCTGACCGCCAGGGGGCGGTGTGGACTGAAGGAAAGCCCTGGCTGGCCTGATTGCCAGTCAGGTCTAGAGACCGATCTGTACATGAATTTTGTGCACTTGGTCTCTCTCTATATAAAAGCCAAGTGACTGGAACGCAGGAATGATGAGTCACTATGATGTGCACTGCGGGCAGCCAATTGGCCCCACTGCAGGGGTGACCCCTCCTCCCACTGGCCTGGCCCGATTGGGCCCATTGGGTTGGGGCCGGCTGGACCCCACCCATGCACAAATTCAGGCACCGGGTCTATAGTCATTAATAACGAACTACAACGTTCAATAATGATTCAATGACTGATTACTATAATCGTGTTGCCTTCATTTCCTGTATGTGCCTTACATGTACGCACACCATTTCTCTCCACTAATACTAGCAGCGAATATTTGAGCAGCCAACTGCCACGTCATGAGCCTTGGACTGACTTGTTTGGTGTGCCACAGAAAGTAGTTCACGTTTGAAGAACAAGAAAAATAGGTTTATTTGCCTTAGGTTTATTAATTTATGCAGTTATTTGGCGTCTGGTAAATTAATGTTCAAGAAAATATTAATTTTTATTAAAATGTTCTATTTTGTGTTAATACTTTTATTTAGCCCTTTGTATTCAGTATGTCTCTACTGAAATAAACCTACGTTTCTATGAAAATGGAAGCTTTTGTGTGTGTGTTTTTAAAAATATATATTTTATTGATATTTTTTTATAGGCAGGGAGAGAGATAGCTAGAAACGTTGATGAGAGAGAAACATCGACCAGGTGCCTCTTGCACACCCCCTACTGGGGTGTACATGCCATTGACCGGAATCGAACCCGGGACCTTTCAGTCCGCAGACAGACGCTCTACCACAGAGCCAAACTGGTTTCGGCTTGTGTGTGTTTTTTTGCAGCCCACAGAAACTTAAGCCTTGTTTATTTGGCCCATGCTAGCTTGAGTTTGTCATGCTTGCTCTAGAGCAGTGGTTCTCAACCTTCCTAATGCCGCTACCCTTTAATACAGTTCATGTTGTGGTGATCCCCAAACATAAAATTACTTTCATCGCTTCATAACTGTAATTTTGCTACTGTTATGAACCGTAATGTAAATGTCTTTGTTTTCCAATGATCTTAGGCAATCCTGCTAGCGGCTTGCCACCCACACAGGTTGAGAACCGCTGCTGTAAAGCCTAAGACTTTTGGAAAACACAGATATTTACATTACAATTCATTAACAGTAGCAATATTACAGTTATGAAGCAACCAAAAAATAATTTTATGGTCGGGGATCACCACAACATGAGGAACTGTATTAAAGGGTCACGGCATTGGGAAGGCTGAGAACCACTGCTTTAGCGCCTACAGGATTGGTCAGAAATCCTGTTCATCCGAAACTGGTTTGGCTCAGTGGTAGAGCATCGGCCTGTGGACTGAAAGGTCCCAGGTTCCATTCCGGACAAGGGCATGTACATTGGTTGCGGGCACGTCCCCAGTAGGAGGTGTGCAAGAGGCAGCTGGTCGATGTTTTTCTCTCATTGACATTTCTAGCTCTCTATCTCTCTCCCTTCCTCTCAGTAAAAAATTAATAAAATATATTTTAAAAAATATTGTTCATGAATACAATGTTTAAAAAAAAAAAGAAATCCTGTTCAATAGTTCCTTTCCCCTGATACTGAAATGCAATTGCAATGACAATAAGAGAATGTAAGCTATTTTTTTCCCTAACCTCCAAAGCTTAGAAGAAATTGGGATTAGGAGACAGAAGCATGGCAGGACAGCTGGGTGACTTAGGAACAAGGTGCTTCACTTCTCACATCTTCCTCCTCCAGGTGCGGTGAGGATCAAATGAAAAGCCCTTAGAGTGCCTGGCACACTGCAGTGCCCAGTGAATCTTGCTAATTAGTAATGGATATTTAGAGATGCCATACATTTTTTGAAACTATTCTGTGTGACACAATGGTGGATGCATGCCATTATATATTTGTCTAAACCCATAGAATGTACCACACCAGAAAACGAATTCTAATGTAACCTATGGATTTTGGGTGATAACGGTATGTCCCTTTAGGTTCTTGGATTGTAACAAATGTCAGATAGTGGGGGAGGTTGGCTTGCTGTGGCTTATGGAAACTGTACTTTCTGCTCAATTTTGCTGTGAAAAACTGGTTAATAAAAATGTAAAAAAAAAAAAAAGGGGGGGGGGCTGGCCAGGTGACTCAGTTAAGAGTATTGTCTAGATATCCAAGGTTTCAGGGTTCAATCCCCATGCAGGACACTTACCAGAATCAACCAATGAATGCATAAATAAGTAGAAAAAAAATCTATTAAAAATATAAGTAAAGTCCTTTTAAAATGTAAAAACATCATTTTTATACATTATTAAAATATCACACAGTTGTGTAGCACGTTACAGCTTTTAAAAGAACCCGAAGCACACTGTCACAGTAGCCTCACAATTTGGAGCTACAGAGGACAGGAATGTTGGTGCGGCTATTTTACAAGCAATGCTTTAAACTCCAAGTCTTCTAGTATAATTCACCAGACGCTATTTTAAAATTCTAGCTCTAAGTCTTCTGATTCCAGGACTCTGTGTACATTGAACAGCCTTCTTTCCTTTAAGACACACTACTTAGTTTTTAACTTGGTTATGTGTCTTGCATTTTAAGTGCTAAATCACAAAATCTACTTGTCAGTGGTTCAGTGATACGTAATATTATTTGAAACTGGTGCGGTCCTTTAAATTGGATTTAAAAGTTTTCATGAGTAAGAAACATGGGCACTCCTTTATCTCGGAGCAGGAGCTGTTCTGTGATGTGGAAATGAGCAGGGTGGGGGTGGGAACTGTTAAAGGCGATAGCAAGCTGTAACCATTTTTAGATGTTTACTAGTAGGTTAAGAACTTTCAATAGGGAAATGTTCAATATTGCACCCCAAGATTTAGTTTCAGGGTTCTAGACATTTAAAAATGTCTTTTCCTAATAAGACCTCGCTTGATCCTCCCGTACACCAAAAAGTTGCTGGTTCAACAGCGGAAGGGCAGGTAAGATTTCCACTTTATATGCAGGGAACTGCCAAAAGGTTAGGAGGAGTGCCACACTCTTAGCTGGAAAACTGGCAGAGCTAGACCCCCTTTTTAAGTCTGTAATTTCACACAGTGACGCTTGCTCAGGTCTTGACTGCTGCCCATACACACCTGCTTTCAAAGAATGAAGCAAAGAACACATTTTTGCATTTTTATGGGGGGAGGGGTTATTAAATTCTCTATTTGCTTTTCGAAAAAAAAAATTTGTTTTGGCCTGAAACACTATGAATCCTTTTGACCTGTCTACTCACAAATGTTCCCACTTGAGAAATATTAAAAAAAAACCCAGAGCCATTTGTGAAATACATTTTAAGATGAAATACATTTTAAGATGAAAAAAATAAAACTGAAGTTATCTCAGAACAACCAAATAACATCTTTGTGCACTTTGTTGATACTGTACACACTGAGCAAAGTATTTGTTATTGATTGGGGTTGTAAAAATGGATTTCATGTTTTTGTTTGTTCCTGAGAAAGAGAAAAGAACCCCAGTAGTGGGGCATCTGCAGAGCCTGTTAAGAGAGAGGCCAGCTGCATCCAAAAGATAGCCGCCCCTGGGGAACTGAACATGATATGGGACAGATGTGTCTGCCCCCGAAGGGCGTTGAGAAGGGCTATCACTGGCATCCAAGTGAAGGCAGCAAAGAGCTAAGGGCAACCCATTTTCCAGGTCTGCTGGCAAGTGTTGGTCACTGTCCCACTGACCCCGTAGGAAGGCGCAGTATCAGACTAAAAGCATAGAACACAGGGTAGAATCTACCTTGGAAATCAGAATAGAATGCAGGAATCTTTCAACATCCTTAAAAGGAAGTAAGGAAACATGGTTTCTATGAAAAGGAAGATAATGAAATTAAGCTAAAATGAGAGGAAAAGAAAAGGGAGAGAGAACAAGTCAAGAAAATTAGAAGTGAAATGATGAAAAAATTTAGTTAGAAACAGCAAACAGCAGAATGACACTAAAAAAATCAAGCTAGTCATGGGGAGGTTAAATTTGAGAAGTTTTCCTAGCAAGGAGGAAAAAGATGAGAGGAATATTAAGACAAAAAGATTTTTGAGGGGAAAAATATACTTTCTCAAACTGATTAAGCCCTAGCTGGGTTGGCTCAGTGGATAGAGTGTCAGCCTGCAGACTGAAAAGTTCCGGGTTCAATTCTAGTCAAAGGCACATGCCCGGGTTGCAGGCTCGATTCCCAGGAGAGTGCAAGAGGCAGCTGATCAATGACTCTCTCTCATCACTGATGTTTCCATCTCTCTCTCCCTTTCTCTCTGAAATCAATATATAATATATAGAAGCCCTGGCTAGGTTGCTCACTTGGTTGGAGTGTCATCCCGTACACCAAAAAGTTGCAGGTTCAACTCCTGGTCAGAGAACAAACCTAGGTTGTGGGTTTGGATCCCAATTCGGGGCATGTACAGAAGCTGGATGTTTCTCTCTCTTTCAAACCAATACAAAAAAATACCCTTGGGTGAGGATAAAAAAACAACAATAAAAAACAAAAACTTGGGTAGGGAGATATATTGGATTCAGTTTTGTTGAGGAAAAAAGTCACTGACACAAATGATACAGGAATAAACACACAAGCTTCAAAGCAGAACAATAAAACCTGCAAGGGAATAAAACTCAGGCTGGCCCCAGACTTCTGCCACAACGCCAGAAGACCGCAGCGTCAGCAGGCTTTCCACAGAAAGTCTGACAAGAACCGTGTGCCCAGCCAAGCTGACTTTCACACGTGAAGGCAAGAGAGGAACTCGAAGAGCAGTAGCCGAGGAAAGTCACGTAGAGCAGAGTTTCAGCTCAGGTTGCATAATCCACTTAATTTAAGAGTTTGTATTCATTCAGATCGAGTAAGGAATGATCACTAATTCTATCACAATTCTGAAGTTAATTTTTACATGATTCTTTCTTAAGCTGGAATATGTTTTCAAGTAATTTGTTTAAAAGAAGGGCCACGGGTATGTATGTTTTGAGTTCTCCCCTATCTAGGGATGCTTGCCCAGCAAAACCCTCTGGTACCTCCCTCTACATATTGGTTCTCCTAAATCTGTGCCTCGCTGTGCAGTCCTCGTGCTGGCCACAGGGGGTGCCCAGGAACGCCAGCAGAGTGTACGCACAGGCAAAGGGAGCAGGAGACACAGAGGCTCAGATCTGTGCTGACCTTAATTCCCCATCTAGTTTCCTCATAGAAGTCAGGACTCTCACTAGCACAGGGATGTGGATAAAATTACAGGTCAAAATTTTGCTTTTATTTCAAAATCAAACCGAAACACAGTTCTGACCATGTACTACTTGTGAAAGGCTTGTGAAGTTACAGAAACAGTTCCGTAAGGGTTCCAGTCAGACCCAAAATGATACCAAGCAAACTTACAATTGGCAGAGATGGCTTCTTTAATCTGCAGGGATTTTTTTTTTTTAAAGTTCTCCACCCTAATTTCTGAATATCATAAAAAGTAAAAACCACTTTTATTTGTCATTTTTCCTTTGAAAATGTTTTTTTTTTTTTTTTTTTTTTTTTTAGCAGCAAACAAGACTACTTGTTTTCCTCACTTCATTTTTAGGGGCATAGTAGATATATGTCAACTTAATTAAAATCAGAGAGGGAATACACCAAAAAGCCCCTCATTGGCATTGCTCATCCATGGAAGACTCGCATAAGCAGGTAATCATGTTCATGTTATCACTTCTTTTACAAACATCAATAAGGTTTGCAAATGGTAAACACAGTAGTAGCAGTTCACACGTATTTGACACACTTTCACACAGGATTCAGTAAACAACAATAAATATAATTTCCCCTCTTCAAAACAAAAAAGGGATTTGTAGGAAAGAAAGGATTAATTTCTTGGGGTTTATCAGCACACCATTTTAGTGTGATTTGAAAGAATTAAAAACCATGAAATTGTATTCACTGAATACTGGCCCATCGTTACTTTTTTTTTTTTTTTTAAACCTGGCTTAAATACATACACCACGGCTTTCTATTAAAATCCTTAAGTCTATGAGGATTTGTGGTAGGTAAGACTACATTAAAATTTTTTTTCCTTATTATGAATTTCATTCAGTTAAAAAAAATCTGTGACATTTCCCTTAAATGTTAAGTTGAGGCCTGATCTACCTGCTGCGTCCTGTACAATGAACCTAATTGTCAGAGTGATTAGGGATGCCCGAGTGGCCACTCAGAGCGCTGCATTTTCCTTCCCTCATGATTCCTGCTGGGTCCTCTTCACTGAGGCTTTTCCCTGAGTCATATATTTACTGGAAAGGCTACCTAGAGGAGGGGAAGAAACAAAACCCAACATAAATGAAACAAGTCTCACTTCATCGAGAAACCTGCTACTTATGGTCAATTATTCACGGAAACGTCTCACACTGGAAATGGTCACTTGTTTTGAAATTAAGCCATTAGGCTAGATAGATGAAATGCGATCTATTAAACATAAGCCAAGTCATAGTCTTTTAAAATGCAGACAAAGTCGCTAGAGTGACATCGTTTTAATACAGTTTCAGAAAGGAGGATTACTAATTAAAACCACACCACAGGTCCGTTAATAATATATGCTGTAACCTAAACAATTTGACTTCTGGAGCACACACGCCTTATAGAACCTCTCACCTATACCCAAGGACGTTCACACAAGAATGTGCACAACATTGTTTACAACAGCAGAAGATCAGACTCAATTTAATGCTTTTGTGCTAGGTAATGGATACATCCAATATTCTGTATTCATATGATGGAATGCTATTTAAAAATACCATAAATTTATATACAGCAATGTTTAAAATACAGCAATATGTTTAAAATTTAAAAATAATTTTGTTAGATATGAAAGAGCAGGTTGCAGAACACTATACAGCATGATGCCATGTAAATTTAAAAATTCACCAGGGGTAACATGTTAAAGAATACATATGTATGACCTTTTCACACAGAACTGAAGGAGCCCTCAACTCATAATGACGGATGCCTCTAGGATGAAGGGGGATGTGACTTACAGAATGTACCTGGGGGTAGCAGTAAAAGGGTACTTTCACTATTTTACTCTTTTATTTAAAAAAAGATGGTACATGTGCCCTGGCCAGTGTAGTTAAGTGGTTAGAATGTTGGCCTTAGCACCTAGGGTCATAGATTCAATTCCCAGTCAAGGACATGTACTTGGGTTGCAAGGAAAAAAAAAAATCGATGAAAAAATATCCTTGGCTGAGGCTTAACAAAAAAAAAAAAAAAAAAAAAAAAAAAGGATTGAAAATAAAATGATGCTACTTCTCTAGTAGATGGGTAGTTGTTATATTATGTGTATATTTTTATATTTTTCCCAAAATGTTAAGAACCATTCTTTTCTAATAGTACTAATAGTTTTATTAATGTATTACCTAAACACGTAACCTCCTATATCTCTCCATGTAAAAGCCTAATATGCAAAGTGGTCCCTTAGGAGGTTGACTGACCAGGAGTATGCTTGCTTGCTATGATGCGCTCTGACCACCAGGGGAGCGGCACAGAATGGAAGGCAGCTGCTGGGGACCCTACCTGTGCACGGTTTTGTGCATTTGGCCTCTCGTATAAAGATAAATATCCGCATGCTAGAAGATACTTTAAAACTAATAGAAGTAAAATATAAATGAACACCATGAAATTCATAAATTGTATAAGCATGACTTGAAACTACAGGAAAGTTGGCTTGAAATCAAACTACAAAAAGAAACAAACAGGCAAACTAATGTCTGTATGGCAAAACAAATAATAAATGAGGTTGAAAGAATAATAAACCGGGGGGTGGAGGTGGTGAAGCATGCTGTAACACTTTGACTGAATTTCTATGTAGAAAGAACTAAAAACAAAGATGGCTACTATAATAAAAAGTGCAAAGATATAACATGAAGAAATACAAATGAAAACATGTACAAAAATGTTGAGTTCAGCCGAAACCGGTTTGGCTCAGTGGTAGAGCATCGGTCTGCGGACTGAAAGGTCCCAGGTTCGATTCTGGTCAAGGGCATGTACATTGGCTGCGGGCACATCCCCAGTGGGGAGTGTGCAAGAGGCAGCTGGTCGATGTTTCTCTCTCATCGATGTTTCTAGCTCTCTATCTCTCTCCCTTTCTCTCTGTGAAATATCAATAAAATATATTTTTAAAAAAATGTTGAGTTCAATGGTATAATAGAAATTCAAGCAGATTGACAAAAAGAGTATCTCAATGACGTGAGGGTGTGGGAACAGGTTGTGAATGACTCTCTGGGATTGCCCACCATAAACTGGCATTACTGGTACCACTGTTGAAAGGTACATACTTTTCAACCCATCATTCTAACTGGGAATTTGTCCTGAGGATATATACCTAGACAAATATCCTTTATAGGGTTTTATATACATAGTGATCTTCAAACTTGGGTGTATGTATTTATGAGCTGACTTAACAAGACAAGTGGGAAAGGGGTGTTAAGAGAATTGCTTGCAGCCTCTCAATTTCTATCTGAATTCTTCCTGAGAATGCCTTCATGACTAAGGCTTTGGATCACACCAATTTTTCTTTCCAACTTCTACTTCACAATTCTTTTCCTATTTTCACTATAATACAAAAGACAGGCATATCTCCTAACCATCCAAATCTTAATGTGGTTCGCTGCCCTGGAGTGGAAAAACCTAGATGCAAGGAGGCAAAGAAAATGACGGTTTGTGATAAACGCAAATGCCTCTAATAAAACCCCAAAGTTTTAGTTTTTTGTAAAATTACATTAATAGCTGATAATCATAATGAATTATTTCTGATATTACATTACTATGTGGTTTTTGGTCATTTAATGAATGAAAAATAATTAAGAGTCATTGTTATAATATAATTTCCATTCCCAAACTCTCAAAAGAATTTGTATTATTTTTAATTTGCTATCATAAAGACTACTAAGTTTTCTCAATATTTACCAACCATGAAAACAAAAACAAAAATTAGAGTAATAATGATAAAGAACACTGTTTTCATTCTTGCAATAAGTAGTATTAGTCTATAGACAGATAAATGCACTGGGAAAAATCCCATCTGCTCATTAAATGAGTCATTTTTAGTATGTAAACATAAAAAAGTAATTTTAAATCCAAATTTGTAACGTTTGCTTTGATCAATCACATTGTTCTAATGGTTGTAAAAACAACTTAGAAATGGCGGGGGAGAGGTCAATGGGGGATAAAAGGAGACTAATGCAATATTTTAAACAATAAAGAATTAAAAAAAAAACTCAGAAAATTTTATACTTTGGGACTTAAGAAAAAGCTTAAAATTCCAATTTACATAAATCTTTTTATTTCAGATAAGTACGATAGAATGATCAATAAAATGCTTGAATCACATGACAAAAATATATCATCCTATGTAATAAAAGTCTAATATGCAAATTGTCCCCTTGACCAGCAGTTTGACCAGGGGGGCAGGGCAGGCAAGCCCTGCCCCTGAACACTGCCCCCCTTCATTGGGGTGGGGCCAACCACCTGCATCCCCTCCCCCAGCCAGCCCTACCCCAATTGGCTCCCCCCACCCCAAATGGGGTGGGCCAGCTAGACCTCACCTGGTGCACAAATTCATGCACTAGACCAGTGGTCGGTTGGCAAACTCATTAGTCAACAGAAAAATATCAACAGTACAACAATTGAAATTTCTTTTGAGAGCCAAATTTTAAAACTTAAACTTCTTCTAAGGCCACTTCTTCAAAATAGACTCTTTCAGTTTGTGGTATTTTGTGGAAGAGCCACACTCAAGGGGCCAAAGAGCCGCATATGGCTTGAGAGCCGCAGTTTGCCGACCATGGCACTAGGCCTTCAGTCTTAATATAAAATTCTGTGGAAGTGAAACAAAGGTAGTCAAGGAAAAAAATGAAATGATGTAAAGCTTCTGCAATAATATTTATATTTCATTTGATACATTTAAGGCTGATTTAATAGTTGTATTTTATAATGCCAGTATTTATAATCTCCCACACCCCCAGAAATTACAAAAGCTTTGCAACTATGATGAAAAATTTAGACATCAACTTAAAAATATAAAGGAGATATAAAATGTTTTGAAGACATTGATATATCATATATTTAAAAATAGTCCCTTAATCAGGAATGATTAAAGAAATAATAATACAGTGATACCCTGGAATAGCAACAATACTGAATATCTAAAAGGATGATTTATATTCACGGATATCTTTCCACACTGTTTCAAAAATATTGGCATGGCTCAGAGGTTGAATGTCGACCTATGAGCCAGGAGGTCACGGTTTGATTCCTGGTCAGGGCTGGGGTTGCAGGCTCCATCCCCTGTATGGGATGCGCAGGAGACAGCCCATTAATGATTCTCATTATTGAAGTTCCTCTTTCTCTTTCTCTCCCTTTTCTGAAATCAGTAAAAATATATTAGAAAGAAAAAAACTGTGTAAATACACATCTTCATGAGGGAGAAAAGATACCCATTAATCTATTTACTAGTACAGCATCTTTAATTTTTAAGATTTCAAACCATAGAATTAAAGTGGAATAAATGAAGAAACAGGCAGTTCCTTTTGAAAAGTAATTTCCTTTAAAAAATGGGGGAGGATTAAGGATCAGAAATATGTTAGTTCTTGAGATTCACAGACTGATTAAACTGCTATATGTGATTATGCCAGAGTAATTAATTTATACAAAAAAGTCAGTTTATAACTACAATTCTCTAATCTCCAAATACTCCTATCTTATTAATACTTATTAATACTATCTTTGTCCTGTAAGATAATTTACAGCAAGTTTGATACCTCCCGTTAATACGAATGGTGATAATTTATTGAGTGGTATATGCCTGATACTGTGCTATGGGCTTTACATATATGAAATTAATCCTTATTGTCCTGTAAGGTGCTAGTCCCAATTAACTGATAAGGAAACTGAGGCAGAGAGAGGTTCAAATTTGCTGAGGTGACACAGCCAATAAATAGTTGGGCTGGATTTCAAACTCAAGTATGTCTGACTTTAAAAGCTCATGTTCTTAGCCATTCGCACTCTATTGTCCTTCAAAGTATACCTCTAACCAATACAATTTACAGACCATCTAAGGCACTGTGTTGGCTGTGTGTATGTGGGGGAGGGAAATAACAAGGAAGAGCAAGAAAATTCATGATTTTTTATTTATTTAATACTATCTCGTTTAGGAGGTAAGAACTATATATAACCTAGTGGAAAAGAATTGCCTGGCTGGCATGGCTCAGTGGTTCAGTGTCAACCTATGAACCAGGAGGTCATGGTTCGATTCTCGGTCAGGGCACATGCCCAGGTTCCGGGCTTGATCCCCAGTGTGGAGTGTGTAGGAGGCAGTTGATCAATGAGTCTCTCTCATCATTGATGTTTCTCTCTTTTTCCCTTCCTCTCTGAAATTTAAAAAAAAAAAAAAAAAAAGAAAAGAAAGAAAGAAAGAAAAAAAGAAGAAAAACAGAATGGAGACAGGTGTTAGGCAAGGACAGGGAACGTGGCTGAGTGCTTACTATAATCTGGGTGCATTTTCTCAGCACCCAGCCAGATAAATGGTGCGCTACTGCAATTTTATACATGAGACATCTGGAGCTCAGAGAAGTTAAGCTACTGCTTAAGGTCAACACAGCTAATGTGCAAGGGTAGAGGCTGTCCATATCAACAGGCTCTGGTGAGAAGGGAGAGCTTTGGGGAAATTTAACGCTACTTATAATTGGGGCATTTCACATTCAGAACAACATATATAATTTGGGTAAGTTTATCATGAATAAGTTTGGCAGTTTTAACAGCTGTTATGTACTTACTTGAAGAGTTTTAATTTATTGTAAAGGACAGATTTTGGCTACCTATAACAGTTATTTGTATTTTTCTGGTATCACACTATTTTTTTTTTTCTGTAGTAAATTTTAAGTTTTACTAGTACAGTTGCTCAAAAGATTTATAAGTGTCAGTTTCTTGCTTAGAAGATAATTACAGAAATCCTAACTTATTGTCAATCGGTAATGCCATTTTACAATGTCTAACATCTGTATTCCTCTGGCACTTAAAAAATTATAATACAATTCTACTTTCAAGATGTGTAAAACCTTTAGCAGGAGCAATGTTGACATAGCCTTGCAGAAATACCCATCACAAACCTCTGCTCTGTTCTTGCTGTATGCAGGCGCTGTTATAAGTGCTTTGACATGGATTTCTCAACATCCCTGCAAATCAGGTATTTCTCTTATTATCCCTTAGAACAGATGAGGAAACTGAGGCAAGCAGAGGCTAAGTAGGTGCTTCACCATTATAAAGCTAGAAAATATACCATGTAACTTCACTGCAGAGCTGATGTTCTTAAGACATTTCATCTTTGGCCAAATGAACATCTAACCTAGGCAAGAATCAGTATTTTTCCTATGTAACATGTTTTGGAAATATTTGTTCAAGGCTGACCCTTGTAAAAACAACTCTTGGCTTGTTTACATATGTTAACCTTGTGACCCTCCAACTCCGAGGATCTCTGAGAAACAACCCATAAACTGCGGTGCAGTCTGCTTCCCACAGGCTCTCATTTGTTGAATCCAAGTTGCTTCCAGGGGCAGCCTGTCATCGTCCTTATCCTTCTTTCATGGCTGCTCTCGTTGTCAATCAAATCACCTCATAACAGGCTCCATTCTCATTTCATTTCTATTTGATTTTGGGGGTTTTCCCAGTAGCACTTTTTTTGGTTTATAAGTCCAAGCATTCTACTGAGAACAATTACAAAACCTTCCCAGCTAGCAGCTGCTCCTGAATTTTCTCACTGAGCCTCCTGTGTCTTTACCTTCCACACATTACAGTCCTCTTTTGGGTAAGGGCCCAATTCTTTGAAGCTTTGTGCGTCTCTTTGAATCATCTGACCTCACTCTGCATACCAACCTCAATCCCCATGCCTTTGACATTTTGATTGTAAAAAGTTCTCATGCTATTAAAAAACACACCACCTATCAAGTTCACGGATCATAAAAATAAATGCCTATTTCTTTTTAGAGTATTTTATGTGAGATAATTGACCTTGGCCCTGGCAGAAGGGGAGATAGTTAATAGTAACTTAACAATTTCATTTACTTCTCTCCTGTTAACAGTCAACCAGACATTCCTCACTGAAGCTTTCTCAGCCTTCCCAGGTGAGATCACTGCGCCCTGGCACCGGCTGGTGAGGCAGGGGAGAGCTCTCTTTACTGCAGGACTTAGGAGGCTGCTGAGGACCCGGGAGGTATGTCTCAGTCACTGACATTTACGGGAGGTAGCTTAGACTCTTCACACTCTATAACTAACACAGTCATCTCTCCAATCTAAAGGCAAATAGTTGTTTGTACATTAGCAATAATATGACGCATACAAAGCATACAAAATGTGGGTTGACATGATGTACAAAAAGGTCAGGTTACCTTAATGAAGTTTGAAAATTTCAAAAACGTTTCTCATAAAGTACACAATCAAGTTCAAAAGACTACACATCCTTGTATAGTTTCCCTCCTTTAAAAACTTTACTGAACAAGATGAGAGAGAAAGGGAAGCAGATAAGATTGCTCGACACATTTAAGCAAAGTTTCTAAAAATATCAAGAGGCCAGAAGTCAGAATGTTTGCATCAAATTTATAGTTTCATCTCCTCACACCAAAAAAAGTAAAAAAGTTAGTATGTTAAAGTTATTTTTCTTTTCTGTCTTAATTTCCTCCCTTCCATTTCAAGACTCAAAAGCACCAGTGAAACTCTAGCAAAGGCCTGCAGAGGCTTCCATTGTCCACAGACCTGGGCCCTCACACTCCGTGCCCATGGCTGACGTCATGCTGCCTACAATTCCACTCCCGACATTTCTCACCAGAACTCCCTGTAATCACGTTTTTCTCCTTTGCACCTGAAGAAACAGCTCTTCTCAACGTCACCAGTGACTTCCGCATCGCCAAGTCCAGTGCTTAATTCTCAGTCTACAGCGGCAGCACACCCACGAGCAGCAATTCACACAATTCCCTTCCCTTTGAGGAACGTCCTCCTTTTGAATTCTAGGACCCAGCTCTCTTGCTGCTTCTGCTCTCTCACCATTTTTTCTGTCTCCATTATTTTCTACCCGAGTCTCCAAATGCTTTTCTCTTTTCTATCTGTATTTCCTTTCTAGGTGATCTCCCTCAGACCCAGGCCTTTAAGTACTATTACACACTGATAATATGCAAATTTATATCTCCAGCCTGGACCTCTGCTCTAAAGAGCAGCATGTGGACATCCCCTGGGGGGTCATAGACTACAAGAGGGCACAGTCTGGGGTATGGGACCCCCCCACCCCGAGTGCACAAATTTCGTGCTCCCGGCCTCTATAGTCACCTATAAATTAAAAAAAATACACAGGCCCAAGCCTAACCCTTGAAGAATCTGATTTAGGAGATGAAGCTGGGACAGGGTAACTTCCCCAGCTGATTCTGCTGCCCAATCCCTGTTAAAACTGCCTTTTCAAAAGAAGTATCTCAAAAGGCATGTGGTAACTATGCAGTAAGATAACACACATTTGTTGTTTTTAACCCACATACCTGACTGGGGACTCAAAAATATAGTTTGTTTTTGTCTTCATGTAAAAGCACTGCCTAAAAAATGAAATACACTGGTTTACAAAATTGAAAGGAATAGCATCCGAAAGAGCTTTAAAACTGCAACCTTATCCAAGGAGAGTTGAAATTAGGCATGTGGGAGGCAGAACTTTGCAAGTTACTGAAAAGCAAGACACATACATATGCAGGGAACCTTAAAGCATGCCCTGCCATCCCCAGCACTGCAAGCCTCCTCACCACACTGTGCTGAGGGCAGGAGGAGGGAGCCAGGGGGTTGGCCAGAAGGAAGGAGTCAGGGCCTGGGTCTGCCCAGCACCTCGAGGACCCAACACAGAGCTGCTAGCACCCAGTAAAGTTTGCTGGATAGACAGATGCTGCCAGGCCTTCTTGCTCAGTTTTGAGCTAGGTTTACCTGAACAAATGTTTCAGCTGGTCTCAAAGTACTAGGTGAAGAAGGGGATCCACATACCCACTGTGATTTAAACATACCTAAGAAAGAAATCGGCACTTTTGATCCTACTTTAAATTGAAAGCGGTAGCCCTGTTTCCAAACTTGCACAGAAAGTCTATCTGTTGATATGACAGAAGCTTCACTGAATATACTGTGTGGACAAAAGAGGGAGCAGCATAACTCTTAGATAGGAAGCAGCAGCTCATTATTTTTCATTTCTCCTGGAGGAAATTCACCACCCTCCAGCCCCACCCTTCCCTTATTTTGCTTTTATAATATGACTACTTGACTTAAACTGTACATAATGCATTCTGAAGACTATAAAGCTTTTGCTTTGGTTGGATTATACCCACCTCCCCCGCAGGATGTGCCCTCTCCCTCTGATTTGCTGCTGTCCCAGCCTGACAGAATCACTGCTCTAACTGTTTGGAATGCTTCACTAGCAGATAACTTAAAACTTGCTACTAGGAAGAAGGAAGCAATCCATCCATGCTGGGGACCAGAGGGGTATTCCTTCACCACTGCATTGCACCAAAAAGGAACACAATGACAATGTGCTTCGAGCTATTAGTAACACAGACCTTGAGTCCCTCTGAATGGTGGCCTACAAAAATAACCGTGGTTAAACTTTATTACATCTTATCTATACGGTTTACAGTTTCTTCATCTGTAAACTGGGGATATCAATAATATCACATTTGATGGGGCTGTGGTGAAAATTACATGAAACTACCCATGTAGTTAAAATAGTGCCTGGTCTATACTAAGCACTCAATGAATGGTAGTTATTGCTATTATTTTAAATTCTCTTAATTATATTTATCTCATATAATCATAAAAGGAAAGCATTTTATTCTGGCATTTGTCCCACATCAGGGCAAAAGAGCTTGAGTTTGAGTTCTTTAGGAGTAGGGCAAGATGTAGCTTTCATAAATGTTTTAATCCTTGTTTTAAAATCAATAATTAATTAAAAAAATACTCCTTTGTGTATAAAGCTTCTTTTTGGAAAAAGAAAGTACAGGTGATCTATAACTTTTTTGTCTTAAAAAGAAAAGAGACAAAAAAGAAAGAGACACCATGTTGCTCATTTAATGACGTGGGGAAGAGGTTATTAGTGTTCCAGGAACAATGAACACTGGAATGAACACTTTATGGAAACTATCAGCAGTGCTAACTCTGAATGCTGTTCACAAACATATACGATCGAGAACAGAAATAGGGTACTTTTAATTAAAAAAATGGTCTCAGAATTTCTTTTCTAAACTAACCATATTTCACTCACATTTCACAGGTTTTTCTAAAAAAGTGAGTGTATAAACTGCTTATGCACACACAAAGGCATCCTTACTCTTACCAGTATGTAAAAAGGCAACTTTAATGGATATTTGAGCCGTTTAAGATAATATGTTAATTCAGATCCAACAACTTAAAGAGGCAAGATAATGGATGATTTTGAACTACTGACTTATGTTTTTCCTCTTCTTACCCTGTTTCCCCGGAAATATGACAGTGTCTTATATTAATTTTTGCTCCCAAAGATGCGCTAGGTCTTATTTTCAAGGGATGTATTATGTTTCCATGAAGTAGGTCTTATTTTCGGAGAAACATGGTAATAATCATCTAACAAACTGCAGAAAAAAATTTAATGATAAAATAAATCCAAAGAGAAACTCCTCCATAATTTTCCTCTGCAGTTAGAACCAATATTAACCGTATAACCTTCTAGTCCCTTTTCCATGCATGTGCATGTTATGTATTTAAATAAAAATACATGTGGCTCAGTGAACACAGTTTGACATCCTGAGATAACCTGATGCCTTCTCCATGGCTGGACAGTGCTTCAACCACACTGAATGGCGACGCTCAAGTTACAGTTTGTTTTATGGTCACTTAGGCTACATTTTTTAGGTACTGGGATGACCAGGTTTTCATTTTATTGGTAATCTTCTTTAAAAAGTCAACCAAATTACCTTCATAAGCTGTTAAATAAAACCAGGAATTGATCAGAATTAAAGGAGGGGATGGAATCTCACATTCATTAAAAAACACACACACACACACAAAAAAAAACAAAACAAAAAAAAAACTTACTGAGTCATTCGATTTGTTGAAGAAATAAATAGTACAGAACTCTATAAAGGAGATTTCCCTTGAGATGTGATTGGGACCATCAAAGTGTGACTGGTGTGCATACCTGCAGAGCCTTTGAACTGCGGGCATTCCTTTTTAAAGTGCCCCTCTCGTCCACAAATAAAACAACGTTTTTCTTTCAAGTCATTGTCATCCTGTCTCTTCCACTTTTCCACTGGCGGCCTGAGCACCTTCTCTCTCCCCAGATCGACAACTGCCTTTGCCGGCTTGGCTTTGTGAGGCGTGTACTGCACGGGCCTCTCCTCTTTTGATGAGACCTCCCTCTCTGCACACTTGTTTTGAACTTCTTTGTCATCTTTGCTTCTTTTGTCTTTGTTCTCAGGGTATCTTTGGTTTAAGGTATCTTCCTGATCTCGCCGTCGCCTCGCTCTGTAGAAAATGATATAATACTGGTAGGAAAAAAATCCAAACAGAATTCTAACAAAATTAGACAACTCCAGGTTTAGGAAATAACGAGAAACGAAGGGCATTAGAGGGCAACCACAGAATTTAACAAACTTAAATCTATCTTTTTCTACTAAGAAGCAACCTCAGGGCTTAAGGGTGTTTTTCCTTTTCATTTTCACAATTACTCCGGTGCTCAAACCAGTTTTATAATTAGTGGAACTCCTTTACATTGATGCAATGAAACTTATCCTTGGGTGATTTTTTAGAACCTTTCTGGCCTGCTTAGCATTCTTTACTAGACACTGGAAATTTGAGATGTGAAACTCTAAATACATTCATTCACATGCCCAAAAAGGGGACTAGAAGGAAATAGGTTCACAAGCAAGATGATTATATAAGGAGACTTAGGGTCTTAAAATATTAAAATCATTTCTTCCTTGCCCATGACCAGTGACTATTACTTGAGTAAAAATCAAGTATGTGCTAAATAAGAGCCTTAAATTTCACATGATGACCTGTTTTATTTTTTGCTCTGTCCCACAGATATTGGATTGTTGTGTTTTCATTGCCATGATGTTTTTTATTTCTTCTTTGATCGCTCTGGTAACCCAGTCATTGTTTAATGGCATGCTGTTTAGTCTCCATGTGTTTTATTTCCTTGGATTGTTTTTATCGTAGTTGATTTCGTTTTATGCAACTGTAGTCTGAGATGCTTGATATGCTTTCTATCTTCTTGAATTTGTAAAGACTTTGTCTGAGATCCAATATATGGTCTATCTTTGAAAATCACCCATGTGCACTTGAGAAGAATGTATATTCTGTGGCTTTGAGATAAAATGTTTTGAAGATGTCAATTAATTCCATCTGGTATAGTGAGTCATTTAGGATTGATATTTCTTTGCTGATTTTTTGTTTAGAGGATTTGTCCAACGATGACATTGGGGTATTAAAGTTTCCTACTATGACTGTATTGCTGTCAATCTCTCCATTGATATCCTCCAGGAGATTTTCTTATGTATTTGGGTGTTTCTGAATTGGGTGCCCATATGTTTACCAGCGTTATTTCTTTTTGTTGAATTGCTCCCTTTAGTATTATGAAGTGGCCTTCCTTTATCTCTTGTTATGTCCTTCTCTTTGAGATATAATTTGTCAGATATAAGTATTCTACCCCAGCTTTTTTTTCATTTCCATTTGCTTGGAAGACCTTTATCCATCCGTTCACCCTCAGTCTGTGTGCGTCTTTTTTTTCTGAGGTGGGTTTCTTGTAGACAGCAGATATATGGGTCTTGTTTTCTTATCTAATCCGTTACCCTATGTCTTTTGATTGGGGCATTTAATCCATTTACATTTAAAGTTATTATTGATAGGTACTTATTTGTTGCCATTTTTATTCTTTACCCGTGTGCCCTCTTCACTTCCTATTTATTTGTTTTACAGCAGACCCTTTAGGATTTATTGCATTGCTGATTTGGTGGTAATAAATTCCCTTAGTCCTCTTTTTGGTCTGTGAAGCTCCTGACTTCGCCTTCAATTTTGATTGATAGCCTTGCTGGATACAGTATTCTTGGATTCAGACCTTTCCTTTGCATGGCTTAGTATATTTCATTTCATTCCCATCTGGCCTGATGAGTTTCTGTTGAGAAATCAGTTGCTAGTCTGATGTTTGTTTTTTTTTTTTTTGTATGTAATTTTCAGTCTCTCTCTGGCTGCTTTTAAGTCTTACTTTATTGTTGGTGTTTGCCAATTTAATTATAACGTGCCTTGGGTTCGGTCTTTTGGGGTTCATTTTGCTTGGGACTCTGTGAGCTTCTTGGATTTGTGCAGGTTTTTTCTTCCCTATATCAGGTAAGTTTTCCATCATTACTTTTTCAAACAGGGTTTCTATTCCCTCCTCAATTTCCTCTCCTTCTGGAACCCCTATTATGCAGATGTTGTTTTGTTTCGTGTTGTCCCATAGTTCCCTTAGGCTCTCTTCCTGCATTTTAATTTTTTTTTCTAGAAGGTGCTCTAATTGGGTCTTTTTTCCCACCTTGTCTTCTAGCTCACTGATGTGGTCCTCTGCTTTATCTAGCCTACTCTTGATGCTTTCTCTTGAGTTCTTTACAGTAGCAATGCCATTTTTCATTTCTTGGTTCTTCTTTTTAAAAAAATATATTTTAATGATTTTTGCAGAGAGGAAGGGAGAGAGATAGAGAGCTAGAAACATCTATGAGAGAGAAATATCGATCAGCTGCCTCCTGCACACCCCCCACTGGGGATGTGCCTGCAACCAAGGTACATGCCCTTGACCAGAATCGAATCTGGGACCCTTGAGTCCGCAGGCCAATGCTCTATATAACTGAGCCAAACTGGTTTTGGCTCCTCTTGGTTCTTACTCATATTATCGAATTTATCTTCCATTCTTTTCAGCCACCTTATGACCATTTCTCTGGATTCTTTCTCTGATAGGTTGCTTGCCTCTATTTCATTTATTTCCTTTTCTGGTGATGCCTGCTTTTCTTTCATATGCGGGCTATTTCTTTGTCTCCACATGGTCTTTCTTCTTCAGATGTCTAGTTGTCTCTCTCTCGAGTTGATTTAAAGGCACAAAATACAACACAACCAGGTACAACACACAAGGCACTGAACAGAAATGTATTCACAATATTAATAACCGCCAATAAAGCGAAAGGCAAATTAGGGAATAGGAGAGAAAAAAGAAAAGAAAAAAGAAAGAGAGAGAGAGAGAGAGAGAGAGAGAGAGAGAGAGAGCGCGCGCCAAAATGAAATTGGGAAAAGGAAAAAAAAAGTAAGAGACAAGAAAGAGACAAAGAAAGAAAATGGGAACTATATATATATGGAGAAAACTCCAATAGAAAAACCACTAATCCCAGCAAATGCCAGCAACAAGTACCTGGAGATTAATACAAACTACAACGCCAACTAACATCAAGAGAGGCATGGGAAAACAGAAGAAAAAAACAAACAAAAACAAAGCAAACAAAAAAACTAAGCAAAAAAAAAAAAAAGAATAAGCAAAACAATCACAAAAAAGCATAAAAATTCGATATAATGAACATTCAAGCAAACAACAACAGGAATTGCAGTTCCCTGCATTCCACTGCTCCTCAGTGTCGTAGGCCAGTCCTGATTTTTAAGCAGGCCTTGCCTTAATTTCTTATATTCCTTTATTTTTGTATACACAAAGTCAGTTTGTGATTTAGCCCCTAGGTGGCAGTTTCTGGATTGACTTCGAATCTATTTGGCCTCTCTAGCCTGTATTGTGATCCTGCTTTCCCTGTGGCACTCAATACCGGTTTGTTGGAATGGGCTGCCTCAGTGTTGGCTCTCCGATGGTCACTCCCTGCTCCAATCCCCAGGTTCCAGGAAAACAGCTTTCCCCTGCAGTCTCCCAGAGTGTCCCCAACTGGGTGATCTTATGTATTGGGCTTAGTAATCAGAAGCAAGGATTTGAAGAGGAAAAAGCCCAAGTGTACGAAAATGGGTCTGCAAGTAAGTCAAAAGCAGCCGGCACACCTTTGAAATTAGTAGGCTGTCCCCTCTGCGTCAGATAAAAATGGGTTGCTTTTTAGAGATCCCTTCTGTTTGCAGCTCTGAGACCCCCTTACACATTCACAGATCACGCCAGCCCCAACAGCTACGGATTTTTCTAGGCAGAGACTTCCCCTGTCCTGCAGCTCCCACAAAGCGCACGTTTTTCTCTCCCGCCGGGACCAGAGACCTCACCTTATCTCAGGTGAAATATGACCTTTCTGTGGTGGAATGAAGAGCTCCTTTGAACCCGCCTGTTTTCACCAATTGGGAACTGGGGTTCTAGGGTTCACAGCTGTTTAGAGGTCGCTGCAGTTGTGGATTTTCAGGCTTCAGATGAGATCCACTTTCCCCCTTCAAGATGGCTTGGTCTCCATGTCTGAGCCCGTAGCTCCGGGAGGGGACCCAGCAGCTGCCAGTTCAGGGAAACCCCAACCAGCAGTCCCCCACCTTCTCCTGGAGTTTAGCTATCCCTTAACTTTATTTTTTTAAAAAATATCTTTTATTGATTTTTTACAGAGAGGAAGGGAGAGGGATAGAGAAACATCGATGAGAGAGAAACATTGATCAACTGCCTCCTGCACGTACACCACTGGGGATGTGCCCACAACAAGGTACATGCCCTTGAGCAGAACCAAACCCAGGACCCTTCAGTCCGCAGACGGATGCTCTATTCACTGAGCCAAACCGGTTAGGGTCTGAGTCTCTTCTTCTTCTTGACTTGCCAACAAACACTACCTGTTGACCTTCAGCTGTTCTTTCTTTCTGCTCCAGGACAAAACTCAAAACACACCTATCTATTCCGCTACCATTTTCTACCCCCTGACCTATTTTATTTTTGTTGTTGATTTTGGTTAATCCTTACCCGAATATATTTTTCCCATCGATTTTTAGAGAGAGTGGAAAAAGGGGGCAAAGAGAAACATAGATGTGAGAGAGACACATTATTGGTTGCCTCCCAAATGCATCCCGACAAGGGGCAAGGATCTAACCTACTACCCAGGTATGTGAACTTGACCGGGCATCAAACCCATGACCCTTTGGTGCCAGGGCCGATGCTCTAATCACTGAGTAACACCAGCCAGGGAGATGATAACCTGTTTTAAATGAGCATATTATCATTCAAGTAAAAGCACCACAAATAATATGTTCAAAGTGAACATACACTCTGTCCCTCTGTCCTCCTGCAAACAGAAGCAAGCATGGTCACCAAGCTGAGTAGGTCGCCATAGCAATATTAAGGTGTACAAGTGAAACTGTACAAGTGAAAGGGTCTTGGAGTCTGAGACACTGTCAGTGAGTCCCAATCTCAGTTATTGTACATTAGAAGTGTAATTGACATCTTTTCATTGACTGAAATCATTCTGAACTTCTCACCACAGTAAAAGGGAAGCATTTTGTTCTCCTCTTTTCTCTTCCATCCCAGCTGGAGAGGCGGATAACGAAATGATTAGGGCCATGACCAAGCCTGAGAGACTGTCACTGTTACAATGGAGTCAATTCTCATTATGTGTATGTAAGGCCATATTTTAAATCACCTCATTTTAATTATAAAAACCCTAAAATTTACATGAGAACTGCTGAATTTCCTATGAGTTTATTTTCTGTTTCAACAGAAATTCTTTTGAAAAGTGGTACATTAGGAGCATAAAATCAAAACCATCTCTTTTGAACATTTAGTTACCTTCTCCTCAAAGGACAATCCTTCATGAAGTGTCCAATTTTCCCACAAATTCGGCAACATCTGTCATTTGGGGCCAGCTCTCCTTCAGTTAGCACATCTGGATCAAAAAAGTACTCCTAGAAAAACATAAATATATACAAACATGAACTATTACTATGAGATCGAAACACAAAAATTAACCCAACAGCAATTAGGTATCTTATACCTTAACATCAACATTATCATTAACTTAATAAATATTATTTATACTGAGTAATTTCAAATCTAAAACCATTATGAGGTCAAATCAGGATAATTTTACCTAAACCCCAATTTTATGTAGTTCTTTCCAACCCACAGCACTGTTTATCCTTAACCACAAAGGTAGCTTTTCCCCAGCACGTCTAAGAGCATCACATTCCCCAGAAGCCAGCTGCCCCAGGACTTGGGGGGAGCTGAGTCCAGGTACAAAGGCTTCTCTGTTCTAAAAAAAGAGAAAAGCTAACACCTAATGAATTGAGGAACAGGATTTGCATAGACAGATTACAGAGGAAAAGAAGAAGAAGGCTGTGTGCTGTTGCTTTATTTCACAGTGGCAATAGCAGAAGAAAGGAAATATCAGAAGAAAGGAAAGACAATGGTCTGGACCTGAGACTCTTTACCAGGGAAATTGAGGTGGGGGACCAGCAGCACCAGCATCACCTGGGAGCTTGTAAGAAATGCAGAGTCCTCCTGAATCAGAATCTGCATTTAACAAAATCCCTAAGTGATATGTTTGGACAAGTTTCAGAAGCACTGACCGACTACCACAGCAATATCTATAACGAGATGTACACATGTAATCAAATGCTGAATATGGCTGCACACCAAACAGCTAAGGTTCATTAAAAGTGTATTCAGAAGATTAATGCATAAAAATAGTAACTTTATTTTAAACATAAAACCCTCTAGCTCTCCTCTAGCCGGTGTGGGTCAGTTGGCTGGAGCATCATCCCATGCACTGAAGGGTTGACAGTTAGATTCCTGATCAGGTCACATACCTGGGTTTCAGGTTTGATACTCAGACAGGAGACAACCGGTTGATGTTTTTCTCATAGATAAATGTTTTTTTCTCTCTCCTTCTTGTCCTCCTCTCTTAAATCAGTAAAATATATCCTTGGGTGAGAATAATATTAATTAAAAAACCCTGTAGTTTCTAACCCTCTTTTTTTCTCACTGAAATATGTTACCTTTACAATGCAATTTTGTTTTGTTTTTAATGAATGCGGCTCAATAGAAACCTGAGCATTAGTTTATATGAGAACAGACAGTTCTAGTACAGGCAGCACCATCCCATTAAGGGATGTATTACTTTTTGCAAGTACAGTAATAAACAAACAAAGAAGTCTAGACTTCATATGGATGCCCTTAGGCATGTGCAATTTTCCTTGGCTGAGGCTGGAGCTCAATTTTGGTGGCACAGCAATGCCACCTATACGTGTTACCAAGGAAAAGCAGCACCAAAAGTATAAATCTTCTCAATCAAACTCCAGCTCTGGCTATTTCTCCCGTTCTCCTGATGAATTGTCTCAGAGCTGGGATGTTTTAGAAAGGATTTTTAGGGATTTGTGTTGTAATTGTTCATCTTGGTGGCTAGACTCACCAGATATTCCAAGTATTTAAGTTATCACTGAAGTAATGTGTCCAAATTAAATGTTTAATATGGGCTTTCAGAATTGTTATTTTTTTATGTCCAACAGATACTTACCATTTTTGAGGAGTAGTCCTTTGGAAATCCTTTGACTGGAATACCAAATACTCTTCTACCATTAATAAATGCTTTCATTATAAAATTGGTCACTAAAAAGCAAAGAATAAGAAGAGTTCAAGTAGGTGAATTAAAAAGAGATCACATGAATACTTATTAACAAAGTTAACTTACTTTTCCTTGATAATCCAGCTCCAAGATTATGATTCAAATCAAAGGGATCTAAGAAAAAAAAATGAGATTAAGATAATAAAAAAGAAAATGCCAATAGTCAAGATTTATATGTGTTACATAATTTATCATTAGCTTATCATTATTAAAAGTGTTATATAATTTATCATTATTAAATAACTACCTTTTAAATTATCTTCAAATTTGTTACATAGTTAGGTAACATATATTCCCAACTGTACGGCAAGCTTTTTCTCAAAAGTGTCCATCAGAAAAGAGGGTGTTGCTTTATATTTGAATTCTTATAAAATCTTTCACATTATGAGGAGTTGCTTTATTTTGAACAAGAAAATACTATGTAGAGAAGACTAACATTAGCCTGACACAATTAAAGCTAATTTTGAAGGCATATAGAGGTCACAAATACATTTAAAACATTTTAGAATTAAGTGCTCCTGCCAATTAACAAGCTTTTTAAAGATCACTTTAGAAAATAATTCTTCATGGATATCACAGAATGCATTCACGTGATAAATTAAAACACACACAGGCAACAGCTACTTGGATCTCAATTTCCAGTAAAGGCTTCATAGAAGCATTTCCATATGATTTTAAATATTTCCACTCAAACATCTTAGATTGAGTGGATATCTGCTGTGTCCTGTAACACTATTTGTTAGATGATCCAGAAAGTGGTAGGAAGGATAGAAAGCTGATGTCAAAGATATATGTGGGATCTGAATAAACTATTCATAAAATAAATGGGGATAAATCAGCCGTGGGCAAACTACGACCCGCTGGCCAAATCCGGCCCGTTCGGCTATTCTATCTGGCCCACGGAGCTGAAAGAGCGGAGGGTTCTCTTGCTCTCCCTCTGCTCCTTCACCAGCAGCCCAAGGTGAGAGTACAGCATGGTCAGGTTGCTTTTTTCTGGCCCTCCGGTCCAGTTTAAGAACCCATTGTGGCCCTCCAGTCAAAAAGTTTGCCCACCCCTGGGATAAATCATGCTTTCTAAATCAAAATACTTTATAAATGACTTAAAATAAATTTATACACATAATAATTCATAACTGAAACCTAATGTGTAAATATTTATTTCTTGTAAATGCTTAAAAAGATATTCAAGAAAGCAAAAAACACAACAAAACAAAAACCACTCCAAAAATATATTTTTTTTTGGGGGGGGAGATCAACCCATTGTGATCTGATTTTCATTTTACATATTTTCACATTATAAGAGTATCAATAGGTAGATGAAAGTTTAACCTAGAGCAGCGATTTTCAACCCGTGTGTTGCCACATGAACTCTAAAACATGCAATACCTGTCTTAGTCAGGGGGACTGATCTCTTTTCCCTGAGACTGTCAAATAAAAATAGGACAACAGCCTACACAACAATAGCCATTCAATGTGAATGAGTCAAAATTATACCAATTTATTTTTTGCCAAATTGACAATAAAATACATTTTTTTGGTGTGCTACAGAATTTTAGTAATTAGTTTATGTGTGCTATGAGATGAAAAAGATTGAAAATCGCTGACCTAGAGTAACACATTATTTAGGTGATATGACTCCTGATAGGTAAAAACCCTCCATTAACAGCAAATAAAGATGTTGAAAATGCACTCTTATTAGGAAGGTTTTAAAAGTCCCACTTATTTAGAAGCTGGCTTATGTCTACTGTGACTTTCCTTATTCTCCACCAAGTGTTCAATGATAGTGAAAGACCTGTCGTGGTGACCAAAGATGTAATGTGAGAGGCTCCACATAAAGGCACCAGTCATTTAAAGGTAAGTGTTTAGGTGGGAAGCAGATGCCTCCACCTGCCGCAGGCAGTAACGGGATGTGCACTGTGCCCTCCAATCAGTGGCTCCGGGCTGCCCTCCTGGAGAGATGAAGAACAATGCCCTCCTACTTCAAACTTTATATTCTATGTAACTTTAAGTTTTGATTTTATTTGTACCTTCAATAACAATGTATTTTGAGGTCCACTGCTTCTTAAAAGTTGTAACCAGACTTTTTCTTCTGATGCTAATAACATGTTCTTTAAAATCAAAGTCCTCTGTGTAGAAACGAAGAAGTCCCAACCAGAGCTGCCCAACACTTTCTTTATTTTTTCCATATTCGGGCCAATAGTTGGGCTAGAAACAGAAGAAAACAAGGGATATCATGCCCTACAGTAAAGTGTTAGTGTCAATATTCACTTGTATCTTATGAAGCAAATATGGACTTATTTCTAATTAACTAGAGTTTAAATACATTTTAAAATACCACCTACATGAGTTTGTTAATCTTCAGTCTATGACTTGGAGATAAGGAGAACTCAGGGTTTTAATATCAAACCTCAGAATGCATGTTAGTGGAAGAATCTTGAAATAAACTTTAAGAGCCTTGGTGATAATTAAAAATCTTTCCAAGCTGTGTACAAAAATCACAGAACAAATATTTGTTTATCTGGAAAAAACTATCAAATTCTTTGAAATTATTAGGCATTAAAGAACCTGGGTATAGTCCCTAAAAACTCACCTGGCTTAAAAATGTTTTCAACTTCAAAGGAAGCATCTGTATATGCTAGTTTTTTGCTGTGTGTGTTTTTTTAAACTATCATAATATAAATAAATATAACAAATGAAAATACAGTTGTTGACTATCTTTCTATACTTCAGCATAGTATAGTTAACTTTTAGTCAAGGAAGTAAGAAAAAAATCTTTACTATTAAAATACGTACCAGTTCATGTATTTGATCAAAAAAATAAATATTCCAGCCATCAACAAATATTTCAGGTTTCTTTTCACCTTTGTATATCTGCAATTAATTTTTAAATTATTAGTATAGATTACAAACTCAATGCACTGATACAAAAATTTTAGAAGAATTGTTAAAATTTTAACTACAAAACTAGAGAACTTTTAAAAAACTTATTTTAATTGATTTCAGAGAGAAATAGAGAGGGGAAGAGAGATAGAAATATCAATGATGACAGAGAATCATTGATTGGTTGCCTCCTGCATAACCCCTCACTGGAAATTGAGCCCGTATCCTGGGCATGTGCCCTGACTGGGAATCAAACCATGACCTTCTGATTCTGATTCATAGGTAGATGCTCAAGCACTGAACCATGCTGGATGGGCTACAACCAAAGAATTTTTGAGAAGGCTCAAAATATCACCCAGCTTTACAGATAAGAAACAGAATTACTTTATTTTAAAAAATATATTTTATTGATATTTTACAAAGAGGAAGGGAGAGAGATAGAGTTAGAAACATCAATGATAGAGAAACATCAATCAGCTGCCTGCTGCACACCACCCACTGAGGATGTGCCTGCAACCAAGGTACATGCCCTTGACTGGAATCGAACCTGGGACCTTTCAGTCCACAGTCCGACGCTCTATCCACTGAGCCAAATCGGGTAGGGCTAGAATTTACTTTATTAATACCTCTTGAAGGACAGGAATGACCGGTGGATTCCTCTGCTGGAGAAAATATAGCACCATAAGTGTGTACGCATATGATGATAAGCTGCCTCTGGATGCATCACCAATATCACACATCTGGAGGGAAGGAAAACAAGGAGCACAAAGGAAAGATTACCAATGTTTTTTGCTTGTAGCTATTCTATTATCACTAAAAGTAAGTGCTTCTACAGGGCATTAATATAATAATTACATTTTCAAATACTAAAATATGCCAACAAAACCAAATAAGAAAACAAAACCAAACAATCCCAAATAAACAAAGGACCCAAAAAAGCAGTGGAACAATCAGTCATAGCAAGATCAGATAATCATGTAAAATTTAAGACAAAATTTTAACTTGCTGAGTATGGCTTCCCAAATAGTTAAAAGCAGCATTTGACATGGCTAGTCTTTAAAAAAAAAACATGTTTTCAACAAGGTCTGAAGATGCAATAATATTTCCTGATAAGGTAAAACTGAAAGCATACTCACTCACCTTTGTAAAAACTTTCATGGTATAGCATAAATATTTCACTCTGGGATCAATGGCTGAATAAGCAGATAAGAGCCTTGTGTTATGAAGGGCCTGTTAAAAAGGAAATTATACTATAAGGCTATTTTAGAATAAAAAGTTTTAAGCTAAAATATTCTGAAAAGGCTTATACTGTAATTCATTTTAGAATAAACATACTTAGACTAAAACTATAATTTCTTCCCCCCAAATAAACTTCAATAATGTAAGAGATGTTAAGAATTGTAAATGACATTTGATTTCATGATTTCCATTACGTTAACACTAGAGGACCCAGTGTGCACCAGTGGAGACCCTTAGCCTGGCATGCGCCCTCTTGCAATCCGGGACCCTTGGGGGATGTCGGACTGCCGGCTGCAGGGATTGTGCCAAAACTGGCAGTCCGCTATAGTAGCGCCCGAGGCGGCAGGGGACCGGGGAGGACCCTGAGCCCGAGCCCAGGCAGGACGCTGCACTGCTCCCACTCATCCTGGCCCCACTGTACCTGCTGCTGCCTCTGCTGGGAGAGGCTTGCACTGCCGAAGCTGTGCTCGCCAGCCATAAGCCCAGCATCTGGCACCTGTCTGTCAGCTGAGCTGCACTCCTGCTGTGGGGGCAGCTCTTGCATTGAGCATCTGCTCCCTGGTAGTCAGTGCGCATCATAGCAACCGGTCAGACACTTAGTTTTATATACATAGACTAGTCATCCTGCACAGGAATCCGTGCACCAGTAGCTCTCTGTGGGGCCTGGCCACTCTGTGCCTGCTATCCAGAGGCTCTCCACCGCCCACAGGCCTGTCCACGGAACACTTGCCTCGTTGCTGCGGTGATGAAGCAAGCATTCTGCCAGGCCTCTCACACTGCCTGCTCTCAGTGGCTCCCCCCTCCCCCCTGGGACTTGGGAACTCCGATGGGGCTGAGAGGACTGGGTGCTGCCATCTTTGTGATGAGTGACATTTAATTTGCATATTACCCTTTCATTAGATAGGATGTCCTTAGTGTGAACATTCCTAAAAATTAAGGGCTATTAAAATAATCAGTTTCCTAAATATAATGAACAACCTAAACTGATGAACAAAAATAGATTCCAGAGATACAGAAACATCGAACAGACCAGTGAAACCTCAGAGGGAAGGACTTATTTATATGCATGCACAGAAGCATAACCAATGGACACCGACAGTAGGGGAGAGGGTGAGGTTATGTACTAGGAGGTGGGAACAGCTGGGGAGAATCAATGGGGGGAAAAAAGAGACATATGTAATACTTGCACAATAAAAATTAAAAAAAAAAATCAGTTTCCTGTAGGTAGATGGATGATTCCCCCAACCTGCCCTGGCATTGCCCTTAGGGGCCAGAGAGGTGCCTAAAGCCCTGAAACAAACCAAGTGTGAAACCAGATTCACACACACACACACTCCAAAAAAGTTCAAGCCAGACAAAAGCACCTGCCACTCTGACCTAATTTTAAATGAATATTAATATTAACTAAATTCTCTGTTATGGCCCCAGCCTCAGATCACTGCCAGGCACAGAGCAAGCACTAATAACTACTGAAAGAATGAATGCAACGGAATGAATGGCTTAAGAGACACCTGTTTCCATTAATCTCTCTAGAGAAGCCATTTAGAAGGTATATCTTTACCAATGTGTTATACAAACTGATGTCCACTTCCAGACCACTTCTCGAATGGTAGAACTTTACAATTGGCACTTTTGCTGTTGTAATAGGCAAGATGTTTCTCAGACCTAGGTTGAAACAAGAGAATATCATTAAATACAGCTGGGCATGGAGGCTTTTATGTGAACACTAGAGGCCCAGTGCATGGATTTGTGTACTTGTGGGGTCCCTCAGCCTGACCTGCTCCCTCTCGCAATCCAGGAATCCTTGGGGGATGTCGGATTTATGGGGCCTAAGGGGATCGGGCCGAAATGGCAATCTGAAGTCCATATCTGTGCTCACCAGCCATGAGCCCAGCTTCTGGCAGTGACGCTCCCGCTGTGGAAGCACACTGACCATGAGGGGGCAGCTCCTGTGTTGAATATCTGCCCCCTGGTGGTCAGTGTGAGTCATAACAACCATAGGCTTTTATATATACACTAGAGGCCTGGTGCATGAAATTAGTGCATGTGAGAGGGGTGTCCCTCAGCCCAGCCTGTACTGTCTCCAATCTGGGATCCCTCGAGAGATGCTGACTGCCCACTGGGATTGGGCCTAAATGGGCAGTCAGATATCCCTCTCACAATCCAGGACTGCTGGCTCCCAACTGCTTGTCTGCCTGCCTGCCAGATTGCCCCTAACTGCTTCTGCCTGCCAGCCTGATCACTCTCTAACCACTCCCCTGCCAGCCTGATTGATGCTTACTTGCTGCCTTGCTGGCTGATTGCCTGTAAATGCCCTCCCCTGCAGGCCTGATCACCCTTAACTGCCCTCCCCTGCAGGCCTGGTCACCCTTAACTGCCCTCCCCTACCAGTCTGGTTACCCCCAACTTCCCTCCCCTGCAGGCCTGGGTTCCCCAACTGCCGTCCCCTACAGGCCTAGTCACCCCCAATTGCCTTCCTCTGCAGGCCTGATTGCCCCCAACTTCCCCCCACCCAACTGCCCTCTCTGCCGGCCTGGTCCCCCCCAAACTGGTCCCCCTCAACTGCCCTCCTCTGCTGGCCTGGTCATTACTAACTGCCCTCCCCTGCTGGCCATCTTGTGGCGGCTATTTTGTGTCCACATGGGGGCAGCCATCTTATATGTTGGAGTGATGGTTAATTTGCATATTATCCTTTTATTAGATAGGATATCAATATGATATAGATGTAAACTTAATTATTGTTATTTCCAATTTACAGATGAGTAACTGAGTGCTCATAATAAGGTTGAGTGACTTTCTGAGATCACATAGCCAGCAAGTGGGGGAGCCAAGATTTAAAACCAGAAAGTTTGATTCTAGACCCCGCAACTACTTTGCTATACTGCCTCCAAAGTAGACAGCTTTTTCCCCACCTATTTCCCATTTTAGAACTTGACACTGTAAACGTTAATGACACTTATAAACCCATCCTCTTGGACTTATTCACAGCACATCATCCTGGTTTATTTTATACCAATGGGTCCTTTCTCAGTGTCCTTCCTTAATTTCTACACACAGAAATTAAAGTGCAGTCCTCAACTCCTCTAAACAACAATCCCTTGGCCTCTCTACTTTTCTCTTTCTTGGCTTCTCTACTTCTCTCTCATTAAGGCTTTCAATGCAAAACTTCTATTTTGTTCTACAATCCTGATTTGACAACTCCGTATTTTTAGTTTCTTACTAGAGTGCTACCTCTTGAAGATTATACTTTCATGGCAAACTAAATGCCTTCACACTGGTGTTTTCTGCAAATATTCCCATTTCCCAAATACCCAGACATCAGCATGAACCCTGATTTCTTACTTGTAGGTACCAAATCTAAGACATTTTCCTTTGGAATCTCTGATCTTTTCCTTTTCGGACCCCTGGACCTGGATAAGGTCTTTCTGCTCTGTCAGTTAGGTTAAACCCTCCAACAGAGACAATACTAGTTGCCTAAAAATGCTCAAGTTATACTTTTATTGGGTTCCTCCTCTCCTGCAGAAACTTCAGTGGCTTCTTAATATCTACAGACTTAACCTTACCTCCTCATAGTTTCCACTTGAAACTCCTCTCTAAATGTATCAATCTTCTCACTGTTCTCCAAAATATACTATATTCCATTTTAAGGAAAGACTTCTCTTCTTACTCTTTTCAAATCATATTCGTCATCATTGGAGATTAGAACAAGCCCATCTTTTCTACAAACCTCTCCTGTGCAACAATTTCCCACTTTCTCCTCAGAACTAATATTAATGAGACACCAGTTCTGCAAATATATAAATAAGCCACGATTCTGTTTTATTGGCATTAGTAAATTCTAACTATGCAAAATACTGATTTGGCTCAGTGGATAGAGCCTAGATAGGTCTGTGGATAAAGGGGCCCAGGTTCGATTCCAGTCAAGGGCACGCGCCCAGGTTGCAGGCTCCATCCCAAGTAGGGGGTGTGCAGGAGGCAGCCAATCAGTGATTCTCTCTCATCATTGATGTTTCTATCTCTCTCTCCCTTCCTCTCTGAATAAAAAAAAAAGGGGGTGGTGGTGGTGCGGTCCTTAAAAAAAAAGAAAAAGAAAATATTTTTAGGACTCTCTTCCTCTCTCTCTCTCTCTGCCTGCACCCTCTTCCTTTAGGTGTGTCTCCTTCTTTCCTTTCCTAAGCTCCAATGGCCATTCTCTTGCCTCTGTAGCTTGTTTCCTGAGCCCATGCAGCCCAGCTACTCACTTCCTCCATGGCTCATTTCTACCTCTGATTTTCTAAATAAACTTTTGCTTGTAAATAAATAAATCTATTTCTATATCTATATTTATAATTAGAAAAAAATTTATAGAGATACCTGAATGTTTTTTGAGGACTCTGGCCAATTCTTCAATAGTTCTTACACAGTCCAATCCCTGTAACAAAAATGGCATCAAATATTGAACCAAAAATGGAAGACAGGTTTCTAATCCAGTTATAAATAGTTTCTATTACCTTCAGATATAAAGAAATTAATTCCAACTCTTTTTCCCCCCTTTTAGGTGAGCATTAATTAGTATACATAGCAAATATCCTAAAGATACCACCCTCCCCCAAATACAGCCTACTTACTAATTGCTTTTGGAGGCTCAACAGAGGCTGAAATTGGAGCCTCCAGAAAAGTCTCTGAACCAGTGAGGACCTCCATTTTCCCCTCTAGGTAATTATGTCAACAAGAAGTACCCTATGTGCCAGCATAAATAAGAGGGAGTTTCTATGTCCTAATTCATTCTGGGTAGCCCTTCATTATAGTTTCATTAAGAGCTGATGAACTGCTGTGGACAGTGATTAAACTCAGATTATTTTTCCATAGGATTAGACAAAAATCAAAGTCATATAGCAAATATGTACAAAATGAAAGTCATACATCAAATATGAATATTTCTAATACATCATACTTATATTTCAGCTGACCTTTTCCAATATAGGTGTTTTTTTTTTTAAGGTTATATATGTCACACAATACACTGAAATTTTATTTTGGAAATGCCTTGAAAACTAGTTTATAAATCATATAGCTAGATAGCTTGGCTATTTTCCCAAATCAGATACATCCTCGAAGACAGAAACTAAGAAAAGGCATAAAAAGATCCTGGGCTCCAGCAGCATCACTCATATGGATATACAGCATTTGGACTGTTGCTAAATATCTTTTTAAGAGTAGGGATTTGGCACTTCTCAGATTTTATACCTTTTCACAGTATTTTTATTTCATCTTCACCAGAGCTGGCAAACCTTTTATTTTGTGGATTACAGTCTGTTGCCTCTCCTCAGTTATGCAGTTAGAGCGAAAGTGGCAGTAGAGTATACATAACTGAAGGGGTGTGGCTATGTTCTAATGAAACTCTATTTACAAAACAGGCAGTGGGCAGAATTTAGCCCGTGGACCACAGTGTTTGCGGACTCCTGACCTAAATGATCTAAGCTGATGTGCATAACAATCTCCTGAAGCAAAAGGACCAGAATTACCATCTCCATTTTGTAGATTATCAACCAAAGACCACATGGATAGGGGCTGGTAAAACCAAGTTTGTCTTGAATCCAGGTCACTGGACTACAAGCTCAGTACCCATATCATCATGCCACATTACTGCTTTCTAACCTAAGCCTCGGCTGCTGTGCCGAAGGGAACCTGGATAGGCTGGCTTGGCTTTCTAAATCCCCACACGTTGCTTTCAAATTCACTCCATACTCCAGGTTGAAAGTATAAGACTGTCTAACCCTCACATCCACTCTAAACCTCTTACTATATTTGGTCAGACAGACTGTGTCCTGATAAATTTGGAGAACCCCGAGCTATACTGTCAGTCACAGTTAACAAATCACACTGCCACAGCAAATGGAAGTTTATGTGGTCACTGTACCTCAGCAGTTTCAAGTCCATTGATTGTCATACAGACGTCAAGATCACTCTGTTTGAACCCAAATCCATTCTTGGAGGAGCCAAACAAGCTCAATTTAGTTCCTGTTAGGGATATATGAAAAGGAATAACTAATTACCTGATTACATTTAATTTTTGGATCAAAAGGTCCCTCTCATAAATCAAAATACCCAGTTAACTATCCTGTATTAATCACCTACTTATGTCCTTACCAATCAGTCATTTATTATATTTTTCTCTCAAACTTTACCTTAAAGAAATACAAGTTCTACGTGGCATGAAAGATTACCAAGTGTCACTTTATTCTTAAATGTAAGGATATTGCCTGGTCAGCGTGGCTATCATTGAATGTTGACCTATAAACCATGGTTCAATTTCCACATGCCCACGTTGCAGGCTTGATCCCCAATGTGGGGTATTGCAGGAGGCAGCAATCAAGAATTCTCTCATCACTGATGTTTCTATCTCTCTCTCCCTTTCCCTTCCTCTTTGAAATCAATAAAATAAAATAAAAATAAAAAACTGTAAGAACATTTTGAGGGAAATGTGGATCTTCTATAAACATTTTTAATACTGTAAGCTTACTACTTTCTAAATAGACTTTTTAGAGGTGTGAACTTTGGCTCTAAACATAGTCCTCAATGAAATTCCCTTTGAGGAATCTGCTAAGAGAAATCCTACAGGCAGCTGTCTTCTCTGTTGGGAAGCTAGAACTGAGCTGACCAATGGCTACCCCTAGGCATGCCACACACTGAAGCCCTGTCCCCATCCCTGAGAGATTACGTCCTCTTTCTCAAAATTAACGTGATTGTAACACATGGACACTTTATAAAGGAAGGTCATGCTACCCTTCTTTTCTTAAAGGTAAGAAGTTAGTTACCTGGAAACTCCTGTCTTATGAAACTTTCTAGGTTTTGCCGAATATGTTCACGAGCTTGATCTTCTAAAATAGTTGGAGAAAAATCCTCTGTTTAAAATGAAGAGAAACATTCAGAAAAAATGATGTTCACATTCTCTGAAAACTATATGAAACCTAACAGGCTTAAAGGAAAAAAATACCCTAAATTTTGTGTCTTCTCAGTAGAAAGCTTGTAAAATAATGAGGATGCCTTTAAAAAAAGATTCTACCATCAAGAACTGCTTCTGAAATGGAAAGTAATCGGAGAAGCACTGCATTTCAGAGCCCCAGCGTTCTCTACAGGGCAGCCTTCAGGGAACTCTTCCAGAGGGCGCACACAAGTTTGTGAGCGTGTGTGTGTGTGTGTGTGTGTGTGTGTGTGTGTGTGTGTGTATTTTCAAGGAGGACCTTCAATTTCCTTTCATAGGTTATAAACTCCAAAAAGGCTTAAAAGGGGAATCACTTGTTAAGAATGGTCATCTTTTAGCACAGACACCTCAAGATGTAGCACAGTGATGTTCTTCTCTAAGGAGCTGCATCTCATTCTTTTAAAATATTCTTCTTCGTAGAAATTTAAACCTCTGCATACCAGTGCTTCCCCAAACCAATGCTTCTTAAAGTGCTGTTACATAGACTATTAATTACAGTTAACCAAAAGTATTCTATGCTCAATTTTGGGATTAAGGAGTAAATTCTTTGCCATAACATTTCTCAGAAGTCTTTATTATGCTACTGTGCCCTGTGCTCTATGAGGGAACAGTAAGTTATTCCCTACTTGACCCGTGAATACTTCTTATCACAAAACACTATTAACTGTACCTAGAAACACATTTCAAGAAACACCACTTGGGAAACGATAGTACTCTAATCCCAAGCCTTTAAAGATCCTCCTTCCTGTCTTTAACAACGATTTATTATGTATCCCAAATGGAACAAAAGACAAAGAACATTGGGAATGGAACAGACTTAGTTCCGAAAAGAAGCTAAAAGGTTAGTGATTCAGGTGACTCTTGAGAAAACACCAATTTAACAAATCAAAAGAAATGTTAACAACTTACTATAACACTGGATACAAACTTGATCTAGGATACTTGTAAATTTGGGTGTCAGTGGTGGCAAAGGTTCCAGCTGGATTCTTTTGAAGTCATCAGGACATTCCTTCTTTAGATGACCCTCTCGTTTGCATAAACTGCACACTACTGTAGGGGACTGCAGGAGGAGGGCAAAGCAAAACAAGACTTAAGATAAAATTTTATTTACCAAATAAAGAGGTCCTAAATCTTTTTAAGTACACAGTCTACTCTTCAAATTCCACAGGAATCCTATATAATAAAAGCCTAATATGCTAAGTGTCCAGTCGTCTGGTTGTCCACTCAACGGGCCAGACATGCTATGGAGCCCTCCTGCAGTCCCCCCCGTGGCTGGCTAACCTCCCTCCCTGGCCCTAATAGTACACCAGTGGGGCTCCTCGGCCTGCCCTGCACCCTCTCACAATCCAGGACCCTTCAGGGGATGTTGTAGAGCTGGTTTCGGCCCAATCCCACAGGCCAGACCAAGGGACCCCACTGGCGCCTCTAGTGAAAATAAAAAGTGCAGCCATTCCAAGCTGTCTGGGATGGGGACACCTGGATGGCATACTCAAGAGGAAAGGCAGTTATTTTCACTACCAATAGCATTCCCTTTCTCCTGTGCAGATTTCCATAAGACTAAGGAGGAAAGTGGACCAGTACTGGAGTTGTAGACCAACTCATTAACCACTACCAAAATGGGGAGCCCCCTGTTCTGGTATATAAAATTGTAATCACATGTATTACAACTGTTTCAAGTCTCCCTGTTCTATATCTAAGACTGGCACTGATTACCTACCTTGCCTTTGGTGAAGGTGAGCTTACTAAATTCATAGAAGTAGTTAGATGGATCCATGGTTGAATTTTCTTCACATACATTTTCTTCCTTAAGACTGATTTTATTAAGTTCTGTTAGTAGAGCTCCATCCACATCTTTTCCACCTTCTTTCGAGTCTTCATACTTAGGCTCGCCTGCCTCCTCATCCTCTTCAGATAGGGCAACCTCATCCCCTGATCTGATGTAGGCATTGTCTAACCCATCTACATTAGCACCATCAACCTCCTCTTCTTTTCGGGTAACGCCCTCCTCCTCCCCTTCATCAGAGTGAATGACTCCTGATGTCTGGCCCTGTCTTAAAGGGCCAGAGTCTTCTAAGTGGCTTGCAGAGTCTTCTAATTCATCAACATCGACATTATTATCCAAAGTAGCAGATCCATCGCCTTCTTTAGCTGTAGAGCTTTGGACCCCTTCTACACCCAAAGTGCAATCTGCCTCAGCGTTTCCTGTGCTACCAGAGGCGAGAGGCTCTCCCTGTTTGCTGCTGCTTAAATCTTGAGCATCAGCGGTCAAAGGATGCTTGCCCTCCCTTCCAATGTTTTCTTTCTCAGCTTTACTTCCAATTTCTCCATGGTGTACATTAACGTCCTCATGATCATCACAAGTCACTTCTACCTTGATACTATCTTTGTTTTCCAGCTGGACATTGATGTCTGTGTTTCCTGCTCCCTTTGCTGGCAGGCTTCCCACGCTTTCGGCAGTCTCTTTAAGAGTAACTGGCTGTACCTTGCAGGTATTTGCAGTTGAACTGGGAGCAGTGGGACCTTGAACAACAACTGCGTTTTTGAGTTTATCATTTTTTGCTTGTAAATCTGGATCATGCTTTGCTACTTCTTTAGAATGTTCTGAACATGTAACAGTACTCAGAGGTTTCGGAAGGCTAGATTTTGTAATTTTGTGTGGAACTGCAAAATATTTATAGGTTGTTCTTAAACAATGAAGTATGTATTCAAACACAGGTTGACTATTTAGGGTTCTTGCCACATTCCTTTTAACAGAGTAGGGATCTGGAAGGAGAAAAAAAATCCATTGCATACGTTTGTATTACATATTTTTAAAATTAGCCTGCTCTAGATAAAAATAGACAACAAATGAATAATTATAAAATTCAGCATGTGTCTTATCTATGCTTTTAAAAACTTGGAGATGGGAGTAAGAAGATTAGAGTTTAAGAACAAAAAGAAATGTTTTCTTAAATATCTGCTCTATGAAAAGAACCCACTCTGTTCAGAACCAGTACCCTTTCCCTATTTTGTTCTATGACGATGGAGGTAAAAAATATGTCCTGAGTGTGGCTCTTATGCCTGGGGAAGGAAGGGCTTTCTACCAGGTTCTGCTGAGTGCTCTGCCTCCCCACTCAGCCAGGCTGTGTGGCCTGTACAGCTTACCTCCACTCTTCTGCCCTGGGAAGCCCCATCACTGAACTGGCTGAGCTGAATTCAGGGGTGAGAGGGAGGCACCAGGAGAAGACACCACTTCTCTCAATCTTTTCTCCTCCCCTAGACTCCAGCAGGTTAGGCAATTGGCCAGAAGAGCTGAGCCAGAGAAACTGCAGGGAGGGTTTAAAAAGGTGAGATCCCTATAACTGTACAAAGAATTTATACAAAATGCAAAAAACAAAAAAAACAAAAACAACACCCTCTAATGCAATATAAAGCTTGAAAAAAATCTAGCAAAAATAAGAGAATTCCATTTAGGAGATTCTTTAAAGTATTTAAAGAAGGAGAATTAAGATTTCTAGAGAGGTTTCAACTACCTGACTTTGAAACGCTGAGAAGAGCTAGTACATTTAATGAAGTCTATGGGTCACTTCATCATAAAATAAAATAAATAAGAATTTATTTTATTTATTTTTAATCCTCACCTGAGGATGTTTTAGAGAAAGGAAGGGAGAAGGGGAGGAAAGTAGGAAAGGAGGAAGGTAAGGAAAGATAGACAGAGACAGAGAGACAGGGAGAGCGAGAGAAAGAGAGAAAACCATCAAGGTGAGAGAGAAACATTGATTGATTGCTTCTGACCAGGGTCTGAACCTGCATCTAGGTATGTGCCCTGGGAATTGAACCCAAAACCTTTTGGTGTATGGAATGACACTCCAACCAACTGAGCCACCCAACCAGGGCCACATCAGTGTATCTTTTAAACAATGTTTTTAATTAAATGAGTCTCACTAGAAAAAATGTTTTCATTAGTAAGTTCTAAATGTTACTGCAGATATTCGAAAAATAACTTATCTTTTCCATGGTGAGGAATCTAACAAAGAATGTTAATTTGCACGAGAAAAAGTATTATCCTCAACCTCTGTAAAACTAAGCACCACCACCAATTCATGAAATAACCAATTAAAAAGTACAGAAATGAGGACATTAAAAGAAGAAATGGGATTTGCACATCAATGGGAGAAAACTTAAGGCTCAAGTTTTTAAAAATATATTTTATTGATTTTTGACAGAGAAGAAGGGAGAGGGCTAGACAGTTAGAAACATGGATGAAAGAGAAACATTGATCAGCTGCCTCCTGCACACACCCTTTACTGGGGATGTGCCCACAACCAAGGTACATGCCCTTGACTGGAATCGAACCTGGGAACTTTCGGTCCGCAGGCCGACGCTCTGTTCACTAAGCCAAACTGGTTTCGGCAGGGCTCAAGTTTTTAAGCAATTTACAAAGAAAGCAAGGACTTAGCCAGCCATTATTTTAGTTGCTTAAGTAAGTAAGATGCACTTATTGCTGCAATTAAAAAAATACATTTCAAAACAAAAAGTTTGGTTACTTGTAATGACCACTGTAATGCATCCCAGATCCTATCTATTTCACTTTTGGGCTCAGGCCTACCTTACATGTAGGAACTGAAAAGAGGCTGAAATAAAAAGCAAGCTGTTAGGCAGATACCTTAAAATATAAAAAAAGGAATTAAAGATAAACATTTTGGGATACCTTCGATGGCAATGCGCTTTTTGGGCCAATCCTTTGATTCACGAGATATCATTTCTTTGACTCGGATACTTATCACTAAATCAGCCAAATTAAATTCTAAAGCATAGAATCGAAGCAATTCCACCCAGAGCTGCCCAACTGGCACTGAAGGCTGGTGTTTTAAATCAATTAATGATACCTATTAATTGCAAAGAGAAAACACAGGTATTTCAGATGTTAGCACACAATTTGAAAAATTAGCATTCAAAAGCATGACATTTTTAAAAACCTTAGCCAAGATATGAATTAGACAACCATTTAGATAAATCGCACTCTAGTTTTAATTTTGCTTGTAGAAAAAGAGCATTCTTTCACTACACTGCTGGGATTAGAGTATTTTAAAACCTTGTCAGCATCATAGGAACAGACAGGCAGTTGTATGTAATCAGACAGTACTCCTAGTTTTGAAGTTTTAATGATAGGTGGAGAGAACTGTGCATCTATTTCATTGAGCTCTCCCTGTTTCTGCTGCTGGAGGACACCTTTACAATGTTATGCACAGAAATGGGAGGCAGCTAAAAGCATAGAGCAAAAGGAAAAAGGCTCCCCTCATTTGTTCTGAGAAGCTACGTAAGCTCACTGAATGTTTAGTGATCTTAAATTAATTTGAAAGTCAAATAACTCTCTATATCAGCTATTATTGCTAGTTTTACATTCACAGACTCTTGACAAGTTGGAACACACTGTAATTAACTGGAAAGCACACAGGACTTAGAATAGGAAAAAAAAAGTGTCCAATTCTAATTCTGCCACTTCATAGTTCTGAACTGCTCTGTGACTTAGCTTCCTCATTCTCATCAGGCAGTATAGCACAGTGGCTAAGAATGAGACACACTTAGGTTTGCAATCCCATTCTGCCAGGTGCATGATCCTAGTCAAGGTATATAAGCTGTCCAAGCCTCAGTTTCCTCATGTGAACAATGGGGATCACAGTACCCACCTCATAGGGTTGTTGGGAGGATTGAGTGAGAGAGTGTCTGAAAAGAGCTTAGCACAGTGCCTGGCACACATGTTCAAAAAATGGTCGCTATCATTATCTGCAGAGTAGGGATGATACCACCTATAACACAGGATAGTTATGAGGATTAAATCAGAAACAAGGGAAAGCAGACGTGGTTGCTCTCTGTATTTTTTTCACTTAGATAAAATCTTTAAGTACAAGAAATCCATTTATCACTGAAACATAAAGTTACAACTGTAAGATGCTGTTAAGAAGTAATCTAGTTCAACTCCTGTATGCTACCAGAGAAGAAACTGAAGCCAGAGAGTTTGCGTGACTTGTCAAAGGTCCCGCTGCTACCAGTGGCAGAATGGTAACAGTCTCCCATCCCAGTACAGTGCTATTTCAATCACACCAAGCGATTCTGACAGTTTAGATATCCCTTTCAGAAGTGGCAGCATGATTACTCTCTCCAAATAACATAAAAATGTAAAGATACAGTCTTAATTGGACTTATAGTAATAGCTTTTCCTTCTAAGGTATAAATTTGTTCCCGATTGCACTTTATTATATCACGCTTCAAAACAAATGGTAGAGTATTTGTATAATTACCAAATCTCAACCACACAGGATCTATCTAATAAGACAAAGTCATCCGGTGGATTTACAAAGCAGACCCGGTTGAAAAAAGGAAGTTGTCTAGGTCCCAAACTCTATATAGTTGAGGACACAAAGAAAACCCCCGGAAACTGAAACCCTTGTAAAATTTTACATTTTCATCCACAGGGCTTATTCAGCATTACTAAGGATTTTTAAGATTCCACTGAAATGCCCTGGTAACAGTGTACTATGGAACTTAAAGTGACCTTTCATCTATCTAAACTAGTGGCACTTCGGTGTTTTGTTTTTTTAGAAGTAGAGAACACTTTCTTTTTCGGCACTGAGTTAAGCATTCTATAAATCAATAATGACCCTATGAGAGGGTACCAATATCATCCCCATTTTTGGGTGAGGAAACTGGGGCCCACAGAAAGATTACATCACTTGCTCAAGGACACACAAGCTAGGAAGAGGGAGAGCTGGGATACAAATCACATATTCTGGCTCCACAGCCTGTGTTCTTAGCTACTACTGGAACCATAAATAGGACACAGATAAAAGTGTGGCTGTGCTGGTGGCAGCAGAGAAAGACAGGTTCTCTGTCTATGATTCACCTTTCTAGGCATGGACTAGAAGAGTGGCATGACCTACTGGTGCAAAGCTGGGATTAAAATCCTGGTCTCAGAAGTAATTTGAGGATAGTATCATCATGTCACCCCCAAGGGTTATAAAGTTGTGGGGTCTGCCCCAATTTGGGACAAAATCTTATTCTTTTCCTTTTAAAGTATATTTTTATTGATTTCAGAGAGGAAGGGAGAAGGAGAGATAGAAACATCAATAATGAGAGAGAACTACTGATTCGCTGCCTCTTGCATGTCCCCCAGTAAGATCAAGCCCACAACCCAGGCATGTGTCTTTGACTGGAATCAAACCTGGGACCTTCAGTCCACAGGCTGATGCTCTATCCACTGGGCCAAACTGGCTATGGCTGAAATCCTATTCCTATTACTAATATAGTTATACTGTTTAGATTTTTGTTTGAAATTTAAATGGCAATTCTTTGTGCAAAAACTTCCCTGCCCACCCTAATAGTATGGACAAAAGTTAATATAATTATCCATTATTATTTTAATAATCTGAGGTTAGCGTTTTATCTGTTTAAACATCATAATACCATCTAAGACCTAAGTACTTGGAGAATAGGTAGGCTTTAGCTTTGAATTCTCAGTATCTTCCATAGGACCCTGCACACAGAACTACATCAATAACTGTAAATCTAATATTGTGAATTTTACCTTTTCTCATTACTCATCTATTCAAAGGACTGCACAGACTAGGAAAAGAAACATCAATGAAACAGTTAAGAGCGGAAAGAAGAGAGGACTGATTAATTAATGAACTCTACAATTAATGACAGAATTAAAAACAGATGGTAAAATTAAAAATAAGAGAAAACACACCTGTCCTGTTTTAACAGGTACTTTTTTGTGTGCCTCTTCTTTTGCTGTGTCTGCATCCCCTGTGGAATTGTCAGTGTATTCCCAGACCACAACGTCTTTCTGAATATCTTTTAGGTTGAAGTTGCCTAGTTTATTTAATGAGAATCCTTCAATCTAGAGAAAAATTAGACATACGTTATTATAAGGTAGAAACAACTTTATATCAATCAGAACACATTAATTCTGAAAGGAATGAAAAGATAACATACTATGGTTCGTTAGAAATGTAAAAGGTATCAGCTATGAAATTTTTCTGAGATATTTATAATTTTTTAAAAACAGTATTTTTTGAAGTAAAAAATAAAATTCTGATTTGCAAAATAAATGATTTTGTGAAATAACTCTTTAGTAAATAAGAGAAGGCAAAATGGCTCAGGCCCAAGGCCACAAGTTCTGCAGTAAATCTGTTTGGGATAAAATCTCAGCTCCTGGGGTGGGAATAGGTAGAAGAGGCTATCGGGGGGATAAATGGTGATGGAAGGAGACTCAACCTGGGGTTAGAACACACAATATACAGATGATGTATATAACTATACACCTGAAACTTATATCATTTTATTAAACAATGTCACCCCAATAAGTCCAATTAAAAAATGAAAAACAAACCTCAGCTCCCTCATGACTTTCTTTAGGTCTCAGGTTTCTGTTAAAAGAGGTAACACTAGAACCTCCTTCGTGGATAGTTGTGACATGAAATAATGGAAATAAAGGATTCAGATACAGGTATGGGATGGAGTAAATGTCAATAAATGTAAGCAATTGATTCTACTGATGTTGCTGAGATACAAATTGCTAAAAAAAAAAAAAAGAGTCTGGGATCAAAAGGTCTAAGAAACGTGGACAAATCTGAACAGGTTTCTCGAGTGTTCAATGTGATTTATCATAAGCCTTGAAACAGGTATGCAATGAATGTGGAGTGGGGTGATGCGGTATACTATTTCCCAAATATATTTCCATATCAAATGGACTACTTCTTTGGCTTAGCAGAGTAATCGTTCCAGAAAGAGAATCATGTTGCTCTGTTATGATGGTTTCCTTCAAACTCAGAATGAAATTCACAGCCCTTTCCAGGACCAAGAGAGGGCCCACATAATCTGTATCTTTACTTCTTCTCTGACACATCTTCCTGACTCACAGTTGATACCTGCTACTTCTTCTGCTTGGAAGGTTCTTTCCCCCAGTCAGGTAGCCCACTCTCCCTCAATGCACTCTGGCTCTGCTCAAATATCTTTTTCTTTAAATAGATCCCTCCCTTTCACTTTCTGTCCTTCCTCCATTTTATTTTTCCTCAGAGAAATTACTGCCACTTAATATGTACTTATTTACCTTTCTCACCTCACTGTATATAGGAATTTGAGGACAAGGATGTTGTTTTGTTCACTGCTCTAACTCTAGCATATAGAACAGTGCCCAGCTCAGGTAAAAGCTTAATAAGTACTTGCTAAATGACTCAAAGGACAAACCGCTCTTACAGAAAATACGAGGTGCGGTGACTCTTAGATTTATATATTCAATATTTTTCTTTAATTCTGTAGCTTATGTTTTTTTTTGGGGGGGGGGTTTGAAGAGTAAAACATTTCTAAAGAGTTTATCAATATTTTTCTCTATTGGTGTGGTTTGCACTTTTAGTTTTCTACCTAAGAAATCTTTGCCTATCCCCAAAGATTTTTCTCCTAGGCTTTCTTCTGGGCATTTTATAGTTTTAACCATGTCATATATGTCTCTGATTCATTTTGAGTTAATTTCAGGGTATGCTGTAAGGCAAAGATTTAAGTTCATTTACGGATATATAGTTTTCCTAAGATCAACTGTTGAAAAGATTTCCTTTTCTCCAATGAATTGCTTAATTGGAGGAAACTGGTTAATTGGGGCAAGTCATTTGAATTTCAGACTTGATGTGACAGAAAGCATTATCCACTAAGAATTGACTTTGTTCTCTCATTCTTTATTCCCACCAGAGAAGAGCAGTCTAGCAAAGATACCTTCTCAAGGTCCTGAATTCTTTCATTTTAGTACTAGAAACACAAAGAGAGCTCCCTTCAGCAACCTGACACAAAGTGGACTGAAACTCCTAATTCCAGAACAGAGTTTATAAGGGGCTTATTTTGCTTTAGTCTTTATTCCTAGGTCTTGGCAGATAAAGGATGCTGCTTAATTCTTAATCTATTAAGTAAAGAAAAAACTATTCCCACCCCTCTATGTATCCATAGTAAGTAACTACTACTCTGGCAAATGTTCCTTAAATATTGAGAATTCTACATATGGTAAGAAGGTACCGTATTTGCCGGCGTATAAGACGATTTTTTGGCCCTGAAAAATACGTATTTGCCGGCATATAAGACGACTGGGCGTATTAGACGACCCCCTAACATTTCCACTAAAAATACAGAGTTTGTTATATACTCGCCGTATAAGACTACCCCCCACTTGGAGGCATATTTTTCAGGGCCAAAAAATCGTCTTATACGCCGGCAAATACGGTAGTTAAAATATCCAAATGTGCCAGTTAGCTTTTCCCCAAGTGAGACTTTCTATAAAATAAGTGTACACAGACTTTATTAAGATAAATACCTCGGCATTAAAAGAGAGTTTAATTGTTCTTAAAGATAGTACCAAATTATTATTCAAGAGGTGATTACTAAATTCTGCATTAGTAGCAGTTCTTATATCAAATTATAAAACTATACCCTGAGACAGTGTGTAACAAATGATAAATTTATTACAGGTTCACATTCTCTTGTTCGAAATCCTCAGGATCATATGTGTTTCACAAGTGTTTTCTTCAATTTAGAATAGTTCTCCCAGAAAAGGATAGAGCAGCATATTGTAAACAAATACATTAACATTTTAGCAGTTAAATATGTGAGTATTCACAATAGGATAAATAAATTCATGTCAATTCTGAGTAGGTTTTTAGGTTCTGAAATTATGCACAGTATTCTTTTTGGTCCTGTATAAAAATCAATATTGAATATTAAAGTTTTATACCCATGATCCTAGATAAACAGGCAGAAGGGGTTCTTTCCTCTGCTGAAGAAAGAAAACAGTCATCAGGGCAAACACATATGGTGGCAAACCTCCTTCTTCAGGGCGATCTATACTGCAAAGCTACAAATGAGAGAAAAGAGGATAAGCTTTCATTTGTACCAACTTGTTACATAATTTGGTCTAAAACCTGTCACTTCTTTTCCTTGTATCACATGATTTACTCATCAAATAAAACACCACAGTGACAAAATGTAAAATGTCCTTATACTTTTGGAGCAACCACATACTGTGGTTTTGAGTAACAGCTTTAATTTCAACATTTTAATCTTGTTAACAACACATATTTGTAAAGGATCCTAAAATACCATTTGCTGTTTCATTTTTTTTCACATCCACAGTAATCCATTCATTTGGTTAAAACATTTGTTAATGAAATCAAGACGATGGTTCGATTCCAAGTGCAAGCTCTCATCATCCTAACCTACTGCCTTGAAAATGCATGCTTTGACCACATAAGTGATCAGGGGAGAGAATGTGGGCAGATTCATTAACACTTAACAAAAACAACTTAAAAGCAATGGTCTAGCCTGGCAAGAGTGGCTCAATTGGTTGAGCGTTGTTTTGTGCACCAAAAGGTTGCTGGTTCAATTCCCAGTGAGGGCACATACAGAAGGCAACTGATTGATGTTTCTCTCTCTTTCCCTTCCTCTATGTGTATAATCGGGTGAGGATTAAAATAAAAATAAAAAGAATGGACTATTTTGTGATAAAGCAGGAAGCAGTTTTCAAAAAAGGCATACTGTAATTATCAAGTTAGGAGTGGGGTACCCAGTTAGGAGTGGGGTACTCTCTCTTTAGCCTTGACATAAGCCACAGGAACTATATGCAGTTTTTTTTTTTTTAAATATATACTTTATTGATTTTTTACAGAGAGGAAGCGAGAGGAATAGAGAGTTAGAAACAGCGATCAGCTCCCTCCTGCACACCTCCCTCCCCACACTGGGGATGTGCCTGCAACCAAAGTTCATGCCCTTGACCGTCATCTGTAGGCTGACCTCTATCCACTGGCTGTATGCATTGTTACTGCTATATATTAATCAGTAAAGCTTTGGATTTTTCTCTATAAAGCACCTGCAGAGCAATTCATTTTTGTAGTCATGACGGGACCTTACATTTTGAGTGATGTTAAATTCTCTACTGGCATTTTAATTGAGATACTGTATTTAAAACATTATGAAAATGTAAGCAAGGCCAGATAGTGGCTTTTGTTCTTTGGAGTCTCTGGTATATTACTGGAAATGAAGCTTTATCTCAAACTTTCCAGTGCCTTATAATCACCTCATAAAGCTAGTTAAAATGTAAATTCTTGGGCCATATCTTCTGGGATTTGACTCGCAAATCTTATTTAGAATATGCACTATAAATCTTTTGAGCAATACTACTATACAGTGAAACAGAAACAATGAATTTCCCTTTCTGTGCACATTAAAATTTCTATTCCGCCCTAGCTGGTTTGGCTCAGTGGACAGAGCATTGGCCTGTGGACTGGAGGGTCCCAGGTTTGATTCCGGTCAAGGGCACATGCCCGGGTTATAGGCTCGATCCCCAGTAGGAGGCAGCCAATTGATAATTCTTTTTCATCATTGATGTTTCTACCTCTCCCTCTCTCTTCCTCTCTGAGATCAATAAAATATATTTTAAAAAAATTTGTTGCAATATTCAGATGCCTATTCTCTTCGTATTTATAAATATGCATCCAAACATTTAAGATTAAATTAACCATACAAAAATCAAAGCATACTGCTTATGCATACACAGAATGTATTCACAAACTTAAGCACTAGACCTACCTTTGCCCAGTACCTAAATGCAATCACCAAAGGAACCAGCTTTGGTTCTAGTTTTCCAAGGGCAGTTAAGTGATTTGTTGTCAGACAAGCATGTTCATTTCCTGCACTCACTTTACAAAAAAGACCACTGGTGGGGGGCAGGGGTGAGGATGGGAAGGAAAAAGAGAAAGATAAAAGTGTTATATAGGCATTAGGTATATTTTATGCCAACAACTAATTTACATTGACAGTAAGTACTTTAAAAGTGAAAATAAAGTAAAAAAAAAAAAAAAAAAAGCCCAAAACTTACTAAATCTTTAAGGGGTCACTTAAGAAAGTGTTTTTGAATAATAATAAAAAAAACAGGGCAGCCATTATCTGAGTAAATTTTATTTTCAGAACTAAAAATTATGTACTTTCATACATTAAAACTATTTTGTGTGAAAATTAAAATAAGAAAATACTATAAAATATTTCAAATGAGGGCATGAATTCCTATTTGTTAGTATAAAAGTGTTCTCCTAAGAGTTGGAGAAATCTGCCTAGTAAACAATCATTACAGCCTATAAACCACCCACTTACAGTACTGATAGTACTTCCAGATGGAGGGAGAAATACATGGGTGAAGTCATCTAATTGCTATTTAGCAGTGCTAAAAATGCTGCTAAAAAAAGATGGCAAAAGGTGATTCGAGCAAGTAACTAATGAAGTTGTTTTTTACCATGTTGAAATGGGTCAAAAAGCTTCCTTCCTCTATTTTTCCCTTTTAAAAAATTTTATTATTTTCAAAAGTAGTTTCCTTTGCATCAATTACCAAACGTATAGGGAAAAAGCTAGTAGTAAGCCTATGAAATTAACCACATAAGGACTCTATCACTCTAGAAATTAGACATCAGATTTAGTGAAGTATAGGAAAAAAAGGTTTAGTGAAATACACGTGCTCTTGGCAAGTTGATATTTAATATATGAACAGCTTAAAGAAACAGACCTTTTCTTTTCTTTGCACACCACCATTGGCACCCTAGCATGAAAATCTGCATCAACATCAATAAAAGAATCTGAGGAAAGAAAACAAAAATGTTAAGTATGTTAATTATACTTTTGTTTAGAGAATTAGATAAAGTACAAGTTCCAGTTGTGATTTATCTGCTCAGCCTTTTTCAAAACTATTATTAAGTAAAGCTCCAAGATGACTTGAAAAGGAGAAAGTATTATATTCAAGAATTAAGTAATCATGCTAATTTAAAACTCTTATTTTGTAAATCTATGTTTGACTGAAAATGACTATATTATTAAATTAGACTGTTTAACTCTTACATGAATAGCATTATTAGAAATATGGGTAGGCTATTCAGACAAAATTGCTGCAAAAGCTTCTAAAATATGGACAACTGACAAATATATCTGGGAACAAACGTTTGTTGATTCATTAATCAGGATTGGGTCACACCTATTTGCCATTAGAAAGTATTAATTTAAACCACTGTATAAAGCAGATTACCCTTTAGTTTTACTCTCAAGAGTAAATTTTACATATTTTGTGTCTTCTTAGACTTGGTCTAAGGGTTCATTTAGTCTTTCATATTGTGACATTATCATCAAGCTAAATAATGACTTCTGGTTTTCAACGTTTCAGAAATGATATATTCAAATTATAGACAAAAGAAACATTTAAAAGCAAAATGAAGAAAGAATCTGGTCTTACCACTGTTCTTTAAACATTCCTGAACAAGTAGGAGAACATCTGGCTGAGACATCTAGAAAATAGATCAACGAATACATCAAGTTACCTGTAAGTACTTTTGCTTCACTGAGATGATATACAGTCATCTGAAATTATCCAAATTAGATAGCACATTATGACGAGAGTAAAGAAATTAATCACTATGTTGGTCAGGGACAGAGAAATGAGCACCAAACGAGGATGAATATGGGCAAAGGAGACCACTACACAGTTAACTCCAAATTAATTCCTGAGTTATTTAGCCTCTCAGCAAATCTCAAAAGTTGTGGCTGGAAGTTGACATACTGTAGACAATATTACCTCTCTCATTCTATGAGACTCAGTGAATATTTGCTAAATGAATCAAAATAACTGCTGTGCTGATAAATTACTAATCATAATTTAAGGTTAAAAGAATAGTAAAATCTATTTATCAGCTGACCATGGAGCAATAGTATGGGACGGCAAAGAATGAGGCCATGAAATAGAACATCTGTGGGTCGATTTGTATTTGAACCAGCAACCCAGGTAAATTAAATTGACACAAACCATCTACAAAGTGGGCTATGTTAACCACCAGTAGATAAATGTATAATCTACTAAAGTGCCTTCCAGTTTTAAAATTCTGACTCATCAAAAGCTTTTTGAGTCATATTTAAACTGGAAAGCGAGGTCAGGTGTGGCTCTTCAAAAGCATAATTATTTCTGAGTGGCTGGGGATAATACGATGGAATAATAATAATAATAAAAAAAAAGAGCATAATTATTTAAATAAAATAGGTGTATAAAAGAGGAAACCCAGAAGCAAATTAAGCTTTCAGGTAATAAAAGTTATATATCAACATTGCTTAACATCTAAAATTCTTTCCAGCGTTGGAAAGTTAACTTTACCAAGGTAATTTAACATTTCAAATTAACTGAACTTAAATAGTCCCATAAGATTCTCATGGTAAGAATACCAGTATTTGACATATGAAAGATCTAAAGAGTAAAGTAAGTATGAAAAGTATAGAGTATTTGAAATAATGCCCTAAAACTGAAGACAGGCAAAAGAACATAGAAATAGAATTTTTTGGAAAAAAAGCTGCCACCATGACAGTTAAACAAATTTGAAAATCTCTAAACTATATTTATATTTGAAATATAGCTCACATTTGAAAAAAAGAATTTCCATACCACTTTCCATGAAAATTCCAACATTTAATTTTGTACTTACAATGGCTGGAAACTGAATGTCAATGTTTACATCTGAATTTTTGAAACCCAATTGGCTACAGGATGACCCATATAATCTTAGAGAACAATCTAAAAAAAAAAAAAAAAAGTAAATAAATAAAAGTCTCATGGAAAAAATACATTCAACTTCACAATGGAAGTCTATGGCAAAAAACATCAAAATTATAAGTGACTTTTTAGGAACTACCATATTTGCCGGCGTATAAGACGACTTTTTGGCCCTGAAAAATATGCCTCCAAGTGGGGGGTAGTCTTATACGGCGAGTATATAACTCTGTATTTTTTAGTGGAAATGTTAGGGGGTCGTCTTATACACCCAGTCTCTTATACGCCGGCAAATACGTATTTTTCAGGGCCAAAAAATCGTCTTATACGCCGGCAAATACGGTATCTACAACACAATGAGGTCCCTATATAATGAAATGAGCAGATTCCCACCCTTTACTTTTACAAAAGCATGTATGAATATGAATGATACACTATATGTAATGATCTCACTGTGGACCAAATGATTCTACGGGTAATACGGTAATAATTAAAACAGTGATTTCAACCCTAGCTATATTTTAGATTCACTTGAGGAACATTCTAAAAAATAGTTTCCCATGGTTTCACACACATAATATGGAGAATGAATTCACCAGTACACAAAATCTATTACATATTAGTTTGCAAAACTCATTTTAGATATGTCTTTTAAGTGTGGTTAAATTGAACCTTTTTTAATTTTTATTTTAGAACCTTTTACAGATATGTAAAACTGACTCCAACATACTTCTCTTTTTTTTAACTCAAAATATTTTGTCAATTTAAATAGGTAGAATGGTAAACAAATATATACATAAGAGTCTCATAGCGCCCCACTAACATGGGGTATTTAATTTCAAGTAGATGCACATAATGAAATTCATAATGAAAACAGGTTTAATGACAATACATGTAAAAGTCTTTGCTTCCTCAGGGGAAGTCAGGAAAAACAAAAACAGGCAAAAAGTAAAGATATGGCAAGTCAATTTCTATTAGGTGGAAATTATTACTAGTAGGAAAAATGACTGAAGTACCTTTAGCTAGCTAAATAGAAAAACAAATCTAGAAAATACCTGGTAACTTGTGTTGGAACACATTTTCCATGATACGTTTAATTTCTAGTCTCTGTTCCAAGTTCTCATTGAGTAATCCAAACTCCTGTACAACTTTGTCAATGGCAATACCAATCGCATTTATCTGGGAGGGCGTCGGCGGGGGTAATGTAGTGAGCAACTCTTCCTCCTGCTTCTCCTTTTAAGATCAATGTTGAGATTAAAAAATGACACACGTTTCTTAACCTTCTACCATTTACCAAGACAACACTATAGAATATTCTTAGCCCTCCCTTTTACGTTAGCTGTGTTAGTTTTCATGTTATCAAATATTTCTTCATGCACATAAAGTGATAATAGAAGATAGGAATAAAAAAAAAGTGCTAAAAATATTAAAAACAGCAATGACAAGTTATTTTATTACTGGCATAAGGACATATACTTAATTCTATCAATGACTTTGTTTATCTTCATAGTGTACTTAAGGGAATTCATAAGACTACCCAGCCGAGGTCGGTTTGGCTCAGTGGTAGAGCGTCGGTCTGCGGACTGAAAGGTCCCTGGTTTGATTCCGGCCAAGGGCATGTACCTTGGTTGTGGGCACATCCCCGGTAGGGGGTGTGCAAGAGGCAGCTGGTCGATGTTTCTCTCTCATTGACGTTTCTGGCTCTCTCTCTCTCCCTTCCTCTCTGTAAAATATCAATAAAAATATATATTAAAAACAAACAAACAAACAAACAAACAAACAAAAAAACTACCCAGCAAAACATGTCTGAGCAGCATCAAGTATTTTGGGTAAATTCAATAATATAGAAAGCAAAGTTATTAAGGAGAAGAAAGACACGAAGACAAGAAATGTTTACTGACAGATAAACATTTGTTTTGGTTACATTAAACTTACCTTAATGTTTTTCTTGTGCCTCTTCTCTTTGATATGCTTGTGGGCAAATGCAATAGATTCAATGAAGACATCACAAAGTTTGCAGGTATACTTTGCTGTAGGGTAGTTTCTTGGTCGCTATAATTTAAAGAGATTTATAGATATATATATCCTCAAAACTATAGGTCAACAAAAATTAGGCACAAAATGATTTCCCCTCCACTTTTAAAATTGCTAGTTTGTTACTGTCACTCTATCACTATCCTAATAGTCATTTTTATTTAAGTAACTCATTAAGTCAAACTGACTATCATTTGTAGCTGGATATCTACTTCATCAGAGCACATATCCCCAATTACTAACACAGTTTAAACAAAACAAGGATTTTAACTAATAAAGATGTTACCCGTTTCAGCCTTTCAATGCAGTCCCTTTTCAGTCGCTCCTCAGCCTGCTGTAAACCCAGGAGCTCCTTGGCTGAGAGCACAGACTCGTCGATCACAGGGCCTTCCAAGTCCCCGTCCGGGTCACTGTCCCCATTTCTAGTCCTCCGTGGCTTCCTAGGCCTGGGCTTCTGCCTCTTGTCTTCTTAAGTTAAGAAAAAAATATTATTGGCGATATTAAATAACAGAACTGACTAAAAAGCAGAATTTATATATTTATTGATATAATCGTATAATATCTGAATGACAACTGAACACAGAGCATAAGGAAAGGGATAGGCATGGATAGAATGCCTGAATATTCATTAAGCACCTCATCTAGATACATTAATACATAGAAATAGGTGTTTTTTAAACTTACAAGGAATTCTACTTCAATCATACAATTTGATTGTATCATCTTTTTGGTATATTGCTGAAAAGTATCCTCTGTAGGCGAGTATACCTGTTCTAATATACCTAATATGTCATCATAATATATAATATACACGTATCTACTATATTCTAATATCAGGGGCCTGGTGCATGAAATTTGTGCACATTAAAAGGGAATTAGAGGGAATATTCTAACATTGCTATTTGCCCTTTCCCTATAATGGAAGTGTCAGAGATAAAAGAAAATTAGTAAAATGTATATGAAAATCTCCTTTCTGTCAAGAGTCTCCACGGGACCCAGAGTCAAGTCCCCACACAGTGCTTGCATCTCAAAATTGCGGGAGACCCAGACCTGGCCAGCCCCGCAGGGTTGGGGGGCGTAGTCTCAGGTCCCCTGGCCCATGGGAGTCACTTCCTCAGGTTCCCCTGTCAAGCCCTGCCAGGCCGGGGGTGGGGATACAGCCTTAGGTTCCCCCCTGGTCCTGGGGTGGGGCAGGGCGGGTGGGGCCTCAGTTCCCCCAGCCTGGTGCCAGGGGCGTGGCCTCTGGTCCGTCCCCCCTCCCCACCTCCCGCCCCTGCCCTGGAGCCAGGGGCCGCAGCATGAGGGCATGATGACCATTTGCACACTAGCTCTTTATTACTATATAGGATACTTGTAAATATGCCTATTATTCTAATGAAAACTATCCACATTTACTTTCATTTTTATAAGTGAACAATATCAACAGCACAGATGGACAATATATTTCCAAAGATCTCAGAAATCAACTACATTCTTATCTAAAGTGAAAATTCAGCCTTCACATAATTGTCCCCACACATTAATATCAAGAAGTTTAAGCCAAAATTTTATTTACTGAGGACAACCATTTCCCATTTTATATTTACTTTCATTTTCATTTCTTCAATGGCATGCACACTGAATACACTTCAAAGGAAGAAACAATTAGCAGCTGAACTAAAATTTTTTTTGCAAGTATACACTAATTCTCACTTGTTTACAGACTGTGCTGTTCTACAATCCTTATAATAAATGAATCTGTCACTTTTTTAAAAAATGTGTAACTTTTAACTTGTGAAACTAAAGGTAATTGTGAGATTCCTTTATAAAAAATTTGTCTTAATTTTGATAACTTTCCTTAAGTCCTGAGAAATGAAACTATTAGTAACACATGCAATTAAAGCTAAATTCATTTCTCCAATTAAAATTGTGATAAATGGATTGAACGACTTGAATGGAAATAGGACTTCTAAATGGCTTATCAATAACTAGTCTGAAAATAGAAACCTGCAATGCCCTGCATAAGGCAATTCCTGTCAAGATTCCACTGGAACTTACTACTTGTACAGCAGGTACAATAAATTAGTTAATTGGAAAAAAAATTGTCAGAAAAGGGAGATATAGGACCTTTATTTTACAAAAGCTACCTGCCAATAGTTCTAAAGGGAAATCAGCAAGCACTGTGCTCAAACTACCATAAGATGAATACAGTGAAATTCTGCCAACAGTTTCTGTACTACAGTAAGAGGCAATTAAACAAAATTAAAGACGTATTAGGACAAATACAGTTTTATTTTTAAAAGCAATCAACACAGATCAAACAAAATAGTAAAAAGTAGTCATTGGAAGAAAAAAAAAGTCTGTCTACACCTTAATACCTGCTTTTAAATACTGCCCCTACTCCCAATTAAAATATAAATCTTTTAAGGACAGTACTCTTGGTCTGCCCTAAACTTTTGAGATAGGCACTTCTTTTACTTTAAAAGTATGTCTATTTTCATTTAATTTGATTGTTATTACCAACTTTAAAAAATTGCATCTGACTTCAGTATTCAGGACGGAACTTTCTCACTTAGGCAAACACTCATTAAGAGATTTACATCAATATGTGCAATACCCATTAGGAAAGTCCGTATTAGTAAAAAACACTAAGTGATATTGAACCAAATTCCTTTTTTTAATCCCTCCTCTCTTTCCCACTCACAAAGACTGCTAAATATAACTATATTTGCTGTCATTTTCTAGAAAGAATGACTTAAATTTCCCTCCAGAGAACACGATTAACTCCTTATTGTTTTTACACAGAGAAGTAGGTGGCTGGAGAAATTTCGTCTGATGCTGATGATAACAGCAGCTACCATTACAGAGTATTTTATTATGCAACAGATGCAATAAAAAGCAGTTTATATGGCATGGCCTCATTTAATCCCTACAGTGGTCCTGCCAAGGATGCTAAAATTACTCCCATTGTACAGATGGGGGAAATGCCGGTCCAGGAAAGTAAGTGACTCGTGCAGAGACACATGACTAAGTCAAAGCAAAGGGATTTGAAACAGAGACGAAAGCATAGGTGAAATTCTTAAATTCAGCCTTGTAACAATATACAAACTAAAAAGAACTGATTAAAATCCCTTCTTGCAGCATACTCATTCACAACTGGAACAGACCAGTACTGATAAGGGAATATAACCTTATGAACCTCACAGGCCTGCATAGTAAAAATGATCAAATAAAACCTAGCTGTTGGGAATCAGAAAAGCAAAGCTGGGTTTTGCTAAAAAAAAAAAAATTCCATAATTACTTAGATTACCTGGCTTATCCCAGGTTTTTTTTGTAATATGAATGAATTCTCTATATACATTATTCTAAGTTTCCCATATTTTTACCTGCATATGAACCATTGTTCCATTCACAAAGGACAACGTATATTTGAGTGGATGTTTTCCAGCTAAGATTATTAATGGAACTGTCCCAAATACAATAAATTGGCAACCTAGGATATCTGAGAGATGAAGTGTGAGTGGTAATGGAGAACTGAAAAATAGACAGTATTACAAACAAAGCAACTTGAAATAATTTCACTATATTTTCTCACATCATTTAATAAGACCCTTCCTTATTAAGTTTGATTTCTGGAAAATTTCAGTTCCTTTCATGAAATCCTTTTTAGGAATCTCTGAGTGTAGTGCAAAGTTTAAATTTCTCTCTTCAGTGAGCAATGTTATGCCAAATCTTAATATTTCCTGTATGAAGGTTTTCAAGAAATAGAGACTGAAAAGGCCTTTAATTAGCATTTGTGAAAGAATACACCTGTATTTCACAGAGAAAACACGGGAGCTTTCAATAAAAAGACAGTGAGGACGTATTTCCTGTTCAAAACCTCTTAAAATCAACTTCTTTTAAAACGAAACACAAATACATATAAGAGGTTTTTGGTATGTAACCAATCCCTTTTAATACTTTTCTGGTTGCAAACTATTGATCTATAAGTCTTTCTTTTCATAATGCTGCTCAACATCAAATTTTCTTTTCTAAAAGACCAACTATTGGTTAACTAAATTAAAATGTCCATGTCCCACAGACACAGTAATACACAAACTTTTAAAATGAAAAACACAAGTTGCAAGTCCAGAAATCACCAGTGTGTGTTCAGTTTGCCTGTCAGATTTCCGGTCTGGCGATGCTGAGTTAGCAGCCCGAGCAGCACAGTACATGATTTCGGTTTCACTTCCCCATCTACCATTCCACACAAACAAGTCTGGGTAAAGTTAACTCCTCTGAGCCACAGCTTCCTGCTTTGTAAAACTGTGACTCTACCTTTGGTATCTATCACCACAGACAGTTCCTTCAAGTTCTTTACAGCTTCAAGGTTTCCGAGGCTAAGGTTGGCTCTCTCCCATCCATTTGATTCCTAATGCCTCTTTCTATTTTGGCTATTTGATATAAAGCATTTTCTTTTGCTTTTCCTACTTAAAAAAAATATAAACATTTTCTCCCATTTTATACTTGCATGAGGCCCTCTAAAGATAGAGCATGATGTTCTTCCTACTAAGACTTCTAAATGTACAGGTGACAAATGTCCTACAGGTTTAAATCACACAGACACACACACAAACACCACTGTGAGATAATATGAAGGAAAAGGGCCAACATTGCCTACCAGCATTTAAATAAAAAAAAACACACACACAAAACCAAACCTGTCAAAGTGCTAGCTAGTTTGCAGCTCATTCTGTATGGCCTCCTTTCCTTCGGCCACACTGGCTTCCTTCTCTTCCTGGAATGTACACACTCTGTCATGCCTTTTCTCAGGGGTGGGAGTGGAGGGCGTTTTCCTCAAAAATTCCCAGTGGTGGCCCTCTCACTACCCTGATCAATCTATTTAACAAGTGTCAACTGCCTCTCCCTCACTCCACAGGTCCAGCTCCATTCCTTTCATTATTTTATAGTCAGTCAGGAAGTGCTTCAAGTTTTTAGGAAGAAATTGGCATAGTAGAATATATATATTTTAATAGGAAGCAAACCAGTAGCGATGATGGAGGCAGAGTGTTTAGCTAATAGATTTGGTAGTAGAGATGAGGAAGAACTGGGAATATAAAGACAGATTTCAGTAGTAAAATTAACAGGAATAAATTTGGTGGTAAAATTAGTAGGTCATAATTTACTCAAAAGGGGAAGGAAAAAAAGGGGAAGAGCAAAAGAACATAACTAAGTTGCTTAAAAAAAAAAAAAGCAGACAGCCCTGGCCAGTTTGCTCAGTGGTTAGAGTTGGCCTTCAGCCTGAAGGGATTCAGGCTCTATTCCAGTCAAGGGCATGCACCTTGGTTGCAGGCTTGATCCCTGGCCTGACCTTGGTAGGGCTCATGTGGGAAGCAACCAATCCATGATCTCTTTTGCACCAATGTTTCTCTCTGTTTCTCCTCTTCCCTTCTACTCTCTTTAGAATCAATGGAAAAAATATCCTTGGTGAGGATTAACGTTAACAACAACAAAGTCAACAAACTTAATAGCCCACATTTTTCCAAGAATAATTTTCTGAGCACACTTTGCATTTTCAGACTAAATATTAGTTTTATTTTTTTTCTACAAATGTATGACTTTACTTCAGTTTAGTAATTCCTGTCCCTTAGATAAAAACAGTTTTCTTGTTTACAGATATCATTGGTACATGGACAAAACCTACACACCTTTTAGAAAACTGAATAATCACTTTGGGACAATTATTATCTAACACGTAGGGCACTCAGAATAGTCATCTGGTTTGAAACTAAAAGCTTTTATGTGTATTTCTGACTTCTAAACTTATTAAGTCTCAATACACTTATAAATATCACTTTGTTTAAAAAATATTATATTGATTTTTTACAGAGAGGAAGGGAGAGGGAGAGAGACATCAATCAGCTGCCTCCTGCACATCCACTAGTGGGGATGTGCCCACAACCCTTGCACATCCACTAGTGGGGATGTGCACATGTCCTTGACCAGCATCAAACCTGGGACCCTTGAGTTTGCAGGCCGATGCTCTATCCACTGAGCCAAACCAGCCAGGGCTAAAGCTCACTTTTGAGGGAAAAAATAAATAAATCTTGGACTACTCTCCTATCCCTCTGTGGCAGGAAATATATGCAGTCTATATTGTGCTTTTATATCAAGTAAGATTTTTAGAATCTTCACCATCTGTCATTTACAGTATTCAAATACAAAACGGTGATACATGATTTTGAAATTATATACACACACTCAGAAATTAGGATATAGTCTCCAGAAGGATATGATCACCCTCTTATATAAAAAGCTCCAACAGGAAATACGTTGACTAACGTAAAATGAGCATTACGGCAAAGGAAACTTTTAAAGGGACCGATATATTCACCTATCACAACTGCGATCCCTAAAATAATTGTATTAAATAAGCAGAGACTATGGAAAATTTGAACTGCATTGTTGAAAATAACAAAACGCATCTGGATGAAAAAGAAAAGACTTTGCTGACTTTGGGTTGTTAGCTTGAGGAATTGCAACACATTACCGTGGCTTCCTGCTTCCACTTCTGACGTGGTTTCCGGGCTGGCTGGGTCTTTATGAAATAGGCGCCTTGCAGTTCTACAGCCTCTGCCGTCTTGCCACCGATATCCATCTTCACTGTCTTGAAAGGGCTCTTTTCTTGGTCGGCTCATCACAGGAATTCTAGGTCCTACTTTGTATTCTCTCCAACTCTCCGAATTACCAGCAAGTTCATCTGACAGCCATCTCTTACTCTGATCTCTGTGGTTGTCATTTACCCAAAGCGGGGGGCTGTAAATTGGGTTTTTAAATGCGTAAGGATTGCTGGAAACGCCATACGGTCCTTTCCTAGGAGTGTTCCCATAGTTCCCCGGTGCTATTTTTCTCTTGGGAAGGCCTTTATCCATTTTATTGCTATGGCCTTTAGCGTAATCGTCCATTGCTAAATAATCCTGTTGAGGGTGACCCCTTCTGAAGTCCTCATCTTCGATAACTCCCCGGTCTTTAGTGCGCTTCACAAAATAAGGTTTGGCTGCATCTCCCATGGTCTTGGACTCCACTTTTCTTACTTTGCACCTGAAAGAAAGCATTTTGGGGGGAAATCAGACTATATCAGATACCTATCATACCTAGTGTACAAAATACCCCATGTATTGCACAGATGCTCAAAAGCCCGTAAGAAACTCCCCCCACCCACCCCTAATTACCATCACATTGCAATAACCAGGGTATTAACACTAGAAGTTAGGAGGCTTATCCTACGATATTCATCATGAAAAGTTGTACCTACTATTTAAAAATATATATATATTTTATTGATTTTTTCACAGAGAGTAAAGTAGAGGGACAGAGAGTTAGAAACGTCGATGAGAGAGAGAGACATCGACCAGCTGCCTCTTGCACACACCCCCCCCCCCCCCTGGGGATGTGCCCACAACCAATGTACACGCCCTAGACCGGAATCGAACCCGGGACCCTTCAGTCCGCAGACCAACGCTCTATCCACTGAGCCAAACCGGTCTCGGCTGTACCTACCATTGAACACGAAGACTAAACCCGTGACGAAGGGAAGGTGCCTACAGTCTTGAGAACTGTGGTATTAAAAAAAAATGTGACTCACACCGAACTTAGTAACCTAGATGACAAAAGCGCTCCTCTTGAAAACAAAAACAGAACCGTTTAATCCCAAGCCCACACTGTCGGAAAACTCCCGAAACAAAGTCTTTTATTTAAAAACTCCACGTTTCCGAGCCTCACCTCCCAGCCACTCTTTAGAACGGCGGCTTCGATCGGATCGCTGGGGTTACGGAGGCCCCGCCGAGGAGGGGCTAGGCTCCCAACCAAGACACAACTCCCGCTCCTCTCCCCCGACCTGCTGCTCCGCCCCACACAAGTTTGCTTTTTTTGGTTTTTTTTTTTGTTTGTTTTGGTCACAAATTGCAATTTCCCCCTCACCTAATCCCATCTGATGATCTCCACCCCCCCCCACCCCCGCCCCCCGATCTGCCTCAGTTTCCACCCTCCGGGACCGGAGGCGGAGAAAGAGGAAGCGTCCGTCCCCGCACTCCCCCCGGCCACGAAGCCGCCGCCGCGGGTACCAGGAAGCAGGAAGTGACCTGCCTCCCCGAGGGGTTCCGAGGTCCCCCAGGTTGGCCGGGGGGCCGAGGCCGAGCGTTCCCACCGACACCCCTTCTTCTCCGCCCCCCTTCCCCCCCCCCCCCCCCCCCCCCCGCTGCAGGGTCTGACAGAAAGTGAAGGGACGCGCTCGGACCCGGGAGCTCAGTCCCCGCCGGCCTGGCCACAGGGGGGACCGAGGCCAGCGGGGGATGAAGCCAACGTAACTCCGGGGCGGAGCCCGCCCTCCCGGGAGTCCGGGGGCCCGGAGAGCCCGGCGGAGGCTCACCCCGGAGGGACGCGAGGAGGAGAAGGCGCCCGAAACACTCACCACCTCCGCGGCGGCGCTCCTCCGCCGCCTCCTCCGGCCCCGGCTGGGCTTCCCTCTCTGTGTTTTCTTTTCGGCCCCACTTCCGGCGCTCAGCGCTGGCTCATTGTGCGCGATTGGGAGACGGGGGCCGCCCCCGCCGGAGAGCTCCGCCGCTCACGCCGGAAACGCGCGCCGCCCTCCCGAAGGGCCGCCCGCCGCCCGCCCCGCCCCTCCCGCCGCCGCCAGCCCCGCCCACTTCCGCCGCCGCCGCCGCCGCCGCCGCCGCGCGCTGACTCTCGGGAGGACGGGCCGTCCCTCCTCGCCCGGGTCTCCTCCTCTCTCCCGGGGGAGCGTAGGAGGGAAACCTCTGGTTCTCCGGGGTAGGCTTGGAAGCTCGGCCGGCCCCTGGAGGCTCCTGGCCCTTGGAGGCGCCTGGCCGCTGGGTCTTGATATTTTCCCGGTAATTCCGAGTGATGCCACGTCTCCGGAGGTCTTAGTTGCCGGCCTTGTCGAAATGCCTGTCCTGTTTTAAGCATCCGCTGTTCACCCAGCTAGCTCTCAGTACGGTCGGGGGGGAAATGCTTTGCTTTTTTTCCCTCTTTTTTTCTTAGATTGGGTACGATATTGGTTCTACTTAAACAAAAACAACACACAACGGTGTTTTTTTAAGAACATGTGTAATCCCAAAAGATGACCCAGGAGATGTACTCGATTTTTTTATAACGGGAAATTGCACACCCGGAGCTAGCAAACGCCCCCGGAGCGTTGAGAAAAATGTGATAGTTTGGATTGCTCTGCGTTTAAAAACATTTAAACTCAAACCCACGAGATCCTGTGAGGCCTTGGTCTTAAAATGATTACCAACCCATACGTACTGGCTACTGCCAGGAACTGGTCTGGGGGCTTTACAAATGCTAAGTTATTTAATCCATGCCGTATCCAAATGCGTTGGTTCTGAAAAATACACGGGAATTCAAGCCAGTCATCTGTCTGACAGACAGTGCCTTTAATAGAGTCCAAAGGGAGCTTGCTAATACATGATTGCTTTTATTAAGGGACAATAGCGATGCCTCACTCAGTGGAGTAATTCTTGGTTTAGGAATAGTTCTAGAGGAGCAATAGAAAATACATCGTTTTAAGGATTTTGAAATATTTTTTACTTGCATTTTTTCCAGTGCATCTCCAAAAACTTAACTTTTATTCTAAACTTGCTTTGAAGTTTGTTAAAAAGAAATAGCAGACCCAAAATGCAGTCACTGTATTAAGCCCCACCAAGACTTAATACCTAAACCTAATTATAGTTTCAGCCTCTCCCAGGAGTGGAATTTTAATTCAACTTGAAGTTTCCTGATCAACACTTAAGGGGATAATATGCCCAGTAAGACCTCCCCTGCTCTTCCCTAAGGGAATGTGATCTTGCCTGAAATAATCCATGGTAGACTCCCTAGAAATATTCTTTTACCTTTCTTGTCCTACCTACTGTCATTCTGTCTAAAACAACCTTCCGTTTTGTACAACTCCTTTATCATGCCCTTCTAGTTGCTAAATGGGATGCTGACTTGACTCATGAAACAATAAACCAATTAGACCTTCAGATTTATTCAGTTGAATTTTGTTCTTTAACAAGAGTCATCTTGTTATGAGGCTCTCTAAAACAAGATGCAATATTAACCAAAGGTTATTGACAATTACTATACGTCTGTCTGTATTATACTGCAATGGCAATTTAAATTGGTTGTGGGGACTCTTAAAATTAAGTTGAAAAGTTTGGTTAAAAAAATTTTCTTTTAATGTTACTGGGGGAATTGAGTTTCTCCGATTCTTTGTGTGGTTGAGTCGCGGTCTAGACATTTTTCCAACAACTTGGAGCAGAAATTTGGGGCCTCTTTGGTTCAGGGGACATTAATATTGCTCCATATGTTGTAATGTGTCTTCTCTCTTGAACCAGAAGCTTAACATCGTGGCACCTCTTGACAAGTTAACCTTTAACAAACACTGTGCCAGTGCTGTTTTTCCCGTAGGGCATGGAAAAACAGAAGTGCAGAGGTTGTGTGCATAGCTTTGTCAGCCAAATTTTTTTTCCCTTAGTACTTTTTATTCCCTTTTTTAGTGAATTATATTGGCTCCCCCTTTAACTATGTCCATAGCCCATTGACTCCTCACCACTTCCACTGCTCCCAACCTGGTGTTAGTAACCCCCATGGCTCTGATGCACTGTTGCAATCATCAGTTTTCACCCCTACCCTCCTCATCTATTCTCAACCCCGTAGCCAGAAAACTCATGTTCAGATCTGAGCCAGATTACTGTTTCCCACTCAGAATCCCTCAGTGGCTCTTCAGTTCTCTGGGAGTAAAAGCCAAAGTCCTTAAAATGGCTGCAAAGCCCCCCCCCCCTTTTTTTATTTCTGATCGCACTCTTTATTCCTCTGACTCACCCCACCCAAGCTATACTAGCCTTTTTGCACTTCCTTCATCATGCCAGGGCTTTGCATTGGCTATTTCCTCTGCCTAGAAAGCTTTCCCTCCCTTTGGTGCCTGTATTAGTCATACCTCCATCTCCCTCAAATTCTCAATGAGAATGTGAGCAAAGGTTTGTTTTTGTTTTTAAAATATATTTTATTGATATTTTACAGAGAGGAAGAGAGAGGGACAGAGAGCCAGAAACATCGATGAGAGAGAAACATCGACCAGCTGCCTCCCGCACAACCCCTACTGGGGATGTGGCCGCAACCAAGGTACATGCCCTTGACCGGAATCGAACCCGGGACCCCTCAGTCTGCAGACCGATGCTCTACCACTGAGCCAAACTGGTCTTGGCCGTTTTTTTTTTTTTTTAAATAAATCTTTATTTTTTAAATAAATCTTTATTACTCAGATCATTACAATTGTTTCTCCTTTTTCTCCCCCAAAGCTCCCTACCACCCAGTTCCCTTCCCACCCTCTGCCCTTACTCCCTCTCCCCCCAATTGTCTTCATCCATTGGTTATACGATTTCAATCCAGTCTTTCACTGCTTCCCCGCCCCCTTATCCTCCTGATAATTATCAGTCCACTCCCCTTCTTTGCCCCTGATTCTACTATATTCACCACTTTATTCTGTTCCTCAGATTTTTTTTTCATTCTCTTTTCCTTTTTTTTCCATATATGAATTTCAAGTGGGACACTCTCATTTGTTTTTGTAGGGAAATACAACAGAGTGTTCTGTAGCTAATGGATGCAGACTGTCCAAATGTCTCAGGACCACATGAATAGAATCCGCTCCTCCTCCGGTTCACTCTGCCTCCCCCCTCCCACCGCTTCCCTGGGGTACACGGCTCTCCCGGTGTACACGGCTCCCGGAGTCCCACCGTCCTCCTTGGGCACATGGCTCCCCTAGGGAGCAATTCTTAACACATTTATGTTGCTGTCTATTGCCCTCTCCTCTGCCTTCCCCTCACTTGGTCTGTATTTGTCATGATTATTTGTTTCTTGCCTGTATTACTCCATAAGAAAAGTTCAACAAGAGCAGAGACTTGCCAATTTTATCAGTGTATTCTCTAGGACCTAGAACATCACCTGGCTCATGGTAGACTCCCTAGAAATATTTGTGGAATGAATGAAAGATGCAGGATGTCAATGCAAGAACATCCAAACTTTTGGAGAATTTTTGTAACAGTTTACTTGAACCAAGCAGAGGACACATCTGGATGCAAGCTTTCCTCAGAGTGAGAAAAAATGCTTCCCAGAATGACAGTTTGCAGTTCCTTTTATACATTTGGGATTAAAGAGGGAGGGTAAAGAAGATTAGTACATGAATGTGGAAGAAAAGTAAGGCAGGGAAATCTCTACGATTGGATTACAGGATAGTTCATACGAATATGTTCTCTCTTCAGGGTGGTTATGTTTCACAGGAGTCTAAGAAAGAGGTTTTCAAGTGTGTTAATCTAGATCAGGGGTGGGCAAACTTTTTTGACTCGAGGTCCACAATGGGTCTTAAACTCGACCGGAGGGCCGGAACAAAAGCAACCTGACCATGCTGGCACTCTCATCTTGGGCTGCTGGTGAAGGAGCGGAGGGGAGAGCAAGAGAACCCTCTGCTCTTTCAGCTCCGTGGGTCGGATAGAACGGGCCCATGGGCCGTAGTTTGCCCACGGCTAATCTAGATGCATAAAAACAATGAACAAGGCTTGCTTAAGGCAAAGATAAACCTTTTTTATGTGACTAACCATGACCTGCTCAGTTAGGAACTTGTGATCAGATCATCCTGTGAAGTTCCTTTGGTTAGGTTTATTACAGGTTAGGTTTTCATCCAGGAGGACAAACTAGGCTCTACAGCAGTAGTCCCCTCTCTTCTTACAGTGTATTAATATTCTGACAGAGGTCTAATTTTATAAAAGGACTAGAGACCCGGTGCACGAATTCATGCACAGGTGACGTCCATCCGACCTGCCCAATGGGGGTTGGCCTGCCCTGTTGGGGGCCAATAGGGGGCGGGGCTTGCCAGGGGGAGGAGCAGAGAGCGGTTAATGGGGCCTGATTAAGGCCCCAATGGGACAGTTGGCTGCTGCAGTGCGCATCATAGCGATATATATATATGAAAAATAAACTCAGAAACTTTAAAATGTTCTACCCTTCTTTCCTTTCACTATCTGCCTAAAGTTTTCAACATCCTCACAGTGGCTTTCTTCTCCCCAAGCTCTCCCCCCACCCTGCCAAATTCTCAAATAATTGAGTTAGAATACTTCCTTGAATCAGTTAGGTTGGATACAGTTTTGAGTTTGATATAAAACCTAATAGATATGGAATGAATGTTGTTGACTGCTATGCATTCTCGACCTTTGTCCTTCCTAAAGGGACCTAAATTTTATTCTATATCCCATCCTTCTCACTTACAATAAAAAAAAATCCCTAGGTATTGCCAACCGTCCTTGGAATGGGGTGGGGGTGTGTTGGGAGAGATGGGGGATGCAGACTAAAAGGGGTCAATGGGGGGAGAAATGGAACATCTGTAAATATTTTGAAAAATAAAAATAAAAAATAGAGTGGAATTTGATTAAATAAAAATAGTAAGTAGGAATATAAATGGCTCTAATCTTAAACTGTCCTGCTGTCCCTTGTCCCCTGGGTATGGAGCAGTCCATCGTGCCTCTCAGGGGAATGCATACTGAGAAACTGTTTGTTGTTGATCTGAAATGCAAATTTAACTGGGCACCCTGAAATGAATGAATGAATGATTGAATAATGTTGCCCAAATTGGCTATCTGTAGTACCTTCTGGAACCTTTCTGCTGGAGCTTGCGCTCTTGGTGAGGATTCACCCAACAGCTATATTGGCTGCTTGCCAGATTGTGCTATCTTCTTACAGTGACTGTATACTGGTAAACAGCTCCCTCCCCCCCCCCCCCCCCGCCCATGTTGTATTTGAAAAAAACATGAAACTTACAGAAAAATTTCAAGAAATATACAATGAACACCCATATACTATTTATATAATTCACCCATTTTAACATCTTTTCACATTTCTTCCTTTGTGTATGTGTGCTTTTTTTTTTTTTTGCTGAACCACTTGAGAGTTGGAGACATCTAGATAGCTAAACCCCCAACCTTTAGTGTATATCTCTCAAAACAGAATATTTCCCTACATAACCACAAATGTAATTATCACACTCAGGACATTTGGACGTGACACAGTATTATTTTCTAACATGCAGTTCTGCAATTGTCCCAATAATGGTATGTTTTTAATGTAACACTTATTTTTACTAAAGATTTGAGCAAGATTCATTCATTGCATTTTTTAAAAAGTGTTCTTTAATGTAGCACAGGTTGCCATTTCCCCCCCATTCATGATGTTGACATTTTGGAAGAGTCTGGGCCCATTCTTTTGCAGTTGATTGTTTCCCTATGGTTGGACTTCATTAAACATTTTTTTTTGACAGGAATACTATATAGGTGATGTTGTATCACACATCTCAGTGTAGCACAGCAGAGGACATATGAGGTAGCTATGTTTTTTGTTTTTAAAAAAAATATATTTTATTGATATTTTACAGAGAGGAAGGGAGAGAGATAGAGAGTTAGAAACATCAATGAGAGAGAGTCATCGATCAGCTGCCTCTTGCACGCCCCCTATTGGGGATGTGCCCGCAACCAAGGTACATGCCCTTGACTGGAATCGAACCTGGGACCCTTCAGTCCACAAGCTGACGCTCTATCCACTGAGCCAAACTGGTTTCGGCGGCAGTGTTTTTTTTAATGATACCTTTGATCACTTGGTTAAGATGATATCTACCATATTTCTCCATTTTATTTATTTATTTTTTTTTTTTTTAAATAAATCTTTATTGCTTGGATTATTACAATTGTTTCTCCTTTTTTCTCCCCCATAGCTCCCTTCCACCTGATTCCCACCCCACCCTCTGCCCTTACCCCCTCCCCCCACTATTGTCCTCATCCATAGGTTATACAATTTTAATCCAGTCTCTTTCTGCACCCCACACCCCTTCACCCTGATAATTATCTATCCACTCCCTTTCTTTGCCCCTAATTCTATTATATTCACCAGTTTATTCTATTCCTCAGATTTTTAATTCACTTGACCTTCTTCCTCTTCTTAAGTAATACCTTTCAGCATTTCATATAATACTGGTTTGGTGGTGATGAACTCCTTTAGCTTTTTCTTATCTGTGAAGCTCTTTATCTGCCCTTCAATTCTGAATGATAACTTTGCTGGATACAGTAATCTTGGTTGTAGGTTCTCCCTTTTCATCACTTTGAATATTTCTTGCCACTCCCTTCTGGCCTGCATGGTTTCTGTTGAGAAATCAGCTGATAGTCGTATGGGTGCTCCCTTATAGGTAACCAACTGCTTTTCTCTTGCTGCTTGTAAGATCCTCTTTTTATCTTTTACCCTTGGCATATTGATGATGATGTGTCGAGAAGAATTTTTCTTTGGATTCCTCTTGTTTGGGGTTCTGTAGGCTTCCTGTACTTGTAAGTCTATTTCTTTCACCAGGTGAGGGAAGTTTTCTGATATTATTTCTTCAAATATGTTTTCAGTATTTTGCACTCCCTCTTCTTCTGGCACCCCCATAATTCTGATGTTGGTGCGCTTGCAGTTGTCCCAGAGGCTCCTTACACTATCTTCAACTTTCTGGATCCTCTTTTCTTCTTGCTTCTCCAAAGGAGTGTCTTTTGGCTCTTTGACCTGATTCTTGTGTTCTTCCATTCTGCTGTTGGATCTCTGCATAATATTTTCCAATTTAGTCAGTTTATGTATACTTTTTAGTTGGGTCTCATGAAATTTATCGAGCTTTTCTAGGATATTGTTGCATAACCTTAGAACCGTAGTTCTGAACTCTATATCCTCCATCTCTTTTGTTTGAGATCTATTTCCTTGTCTCGGCATCATCACTATTTTTCAGAGTTGGTAGGATGGCTTTGTGTGTTTGGTGTCCTATATAGCACAGTGGGTCAGCCTCCTCAGTTACCTGAGGTAGACACTCTTGGTGATCCCCTTTGTGGACTGCGTGCACAGCCTTGTTGTAGCTAAGTCTCTATTGTTGTGAATTGACCTTCAGGCCAATTGGATGTGGGTATCAGCTGTGTCTACTCTGGGATAACTTCTGTATTGGAGACAGTCTTATAGGATCAGACTTGAAAAACTGCAGAAACCTCTGCTCAGCTTGGATGGGGCGGAGTCTCAGGGCTGAACTGACAGTCTTGGCTTCTGCCCTGCCCTTGTGCACTCGCCTGAGTTTCCGCCTGACCGGCCCAGTTTCCCCAAGCAGGAGCGTGGGTGCCCCAGGGGCTCACCCGGACTTGGGCTGGTCTCTGTAGTCTGGAGCTTCTGACTCCTTCCGCTACAGAGAGGCCGCCATCTTGTACATAGAGGCAGCGGCAGCCTCCGTGACCAGACCTGGAGCTTCTGACTCCTTCCGCTACGGAGAGGCCGCCACCTTGTACAGAGAGGTGGCTGCAGCCTCCGAGGTCAGACCTGGAGCTTCTGACTCCTTCCGCTCCGGAGAGGCGGCGGGCAGACCTCAGTGCGTACTTGCTCGCGTGCGCGAGTCTGCAGACCCTGCCGGCTGCGGCTCCCGGTCCCCGGTCTCTGAGTCTCTGAGTCTCTGGGTGCCTTTCCCTACAGTCCAGATGCCACCTGTATGAGCCTGGGACCACGGAATTTCAACCGGGGCTGGGGTTCAGTACAGTCCGAAAGGGTTCCGTGCAATCGGGGATTCCTCCCCTCCCACCGCCAGGCAGGTATTCGGCGGCTGCGTGCGCGAGCGTCTCCCTACCTCAGTGCTTTTCGGCTCCCAGTCCGATCCGTGAGCCTCTCTCTTTCTTTCTAGTTGTAGCTATTCCACTCTGCCAGCTTTCCTGACGTTTTGGTGAAGTCCTTTTTGATTTTAGTTGTTTTTTTAATTGTTGATGAGGCGGCAGCTTAGGAGACTGCCTAGGCCGCCATCTTGGATGTTCCTCTATTTCTCCATTTTAAACATTCATTTTTTCACTTGAAATTAATAAATAACTTGTGATACTTTGGGCTGTGTGAATATTTTGTTCCCCCATCTTTATCCCAATGGTTTTAGCATCCATTAATGATTAACTCCTGAAATCAAATATTGCTATGTAGTTGTGAAATGGCGATTTCCTATTTTTATCATCCCTCCTGTGTTTATTATTTGGCATTCTTATATAAAGGAGGACTTTAACTTTCTCCCATTTAAAAAAATATTTTAATTGATTTTTTACAGAGAGGAAGGGGGAGAGAGAGAGAGTTAGAAACATCCAGGAGAGAAAAACATCTATCAGCTGCTTCCTGCACATCCCCTACTGGCGATGTGCCTGCAACCAAGGTACACGCCCTTAACCTGGGACCCTTCAATCCGCAGGCCGACGCTCTATCCACTGATCCAAACCAGTTAGGGCATCTCCCATTTTCTTTAAAGTTTCTCTTTAGGGCCAGTGTGAGCTCATGGATCCTATTTTATTAAGTGTGTTATAATCCATTCCGGTCAGTATCTATTTTGATGCTCAAATTGTCCCAAATTTGGCTAGTGGCAGCCGCTTAAACTGGTTCTGACATCTCCTTCACAGATCTTCCTCAGTTTTGAACACTTCCCTAATTTCTGGCACAAGATTTCCCAGGTTTACCTTAAAATAGGCATTTTCCCAATACTGTTTGGAAAGTGAAAACTAGGTTCCATGTGTACTCATTGTTCTAGGCTGAAATTGCTCTTAGGTCCTCTCAATGGACAGAACTAGGAAACATGCTTTAAAAACCATGAATTCATAATGATAGCTCTAACTGATACCCCGCTCAGTAGGCGAGGATTCTTCCTTTTCTTGCACCATCCCATATTTGTGTCTTTGTTCTCCCACAATGAACTCTCTGCTTCCTCAAAACATCACTATATCTACTCATTTGCTCAATCCTGCAATATACACAAAAGTTTCAGAGTTGCCTTACCACATGACTACCCAAAACAAACCTACCAAGTAAAGTTCAAGATATTTTTTTGTCCTTAAAATATATCCCACTGAAAGTGTGTATAGTCAGAATACTTTATGTTCAAAAGGTTTTTGGATTCTTTTTTCTTTGCAATTGTAGGTCTTTTCACCCCTACCCCCAATCTTGTTGATTTAATTTAATTTTTTGAATATGTAAAATGCTAACAAAGTTCAAAATCCAAAGCTATGTAGAACATTATATTCAAACAGTTCCCTGTTCTATCTCTTCTATTACATTTCCCCAAACCCCTTAGGTAATCAGATTCATTTGTTTTATGTTTATCTTTTCTGTGTTTTGTAAAAATAAATGAGTATATATTTTATATAGTTATGTAAATATGTACAAAATCTAGCATGCTACATATAATCTTTAGTATCTTGTTTTTCCCTACTTAATAATATATTCTGGAAATCAATTTGTAATTTCATGGAAATGCTTTTTTGTTTTTTAGTTTTCCAGCTGTTTAGTACTTCATTAAGTAAATGTATCATAATTTATTCAACCAAACTCCTATGTATGGGCTTTTGGAATGTTTCAATACTTGCAATTATAAATAATGCTGTAATGAATAACCTTATGCCTGTGCTTTCTTGTATTGTCAGAGGTGTATTTTTATGGTAAATTCCTGTAAGTGGGATTTCTAGGCCAAAGGGGAAATGCACATGTAGTTTTGCTCGATATAGCCCAATTCCTCTCCATTTTGTACCCACCAGTCATGAATGAGAATGTTTGTTTCCCAAAAATCTGTTCAACAGATTGTTTCTACAAGAGTTTACATTTTGCTAATGTGATGGGTGAAAAATAGCAACTCATATTGTTTTAACATTATCTTCTCTTTTTATGAATTGAGCATATTTCAAATATCCTTTTCCTTTAAAATGTAAATGTAAAACTTTGGTGATAATACTTGAACTGAATCTTTTATCTGTGCTAAAATAAATGAAACAACAAAAACATTTTTTTTCAAGGAATCTCCCTTTGGGTGGTTTCATGTACACAAGAAGTAGTTTTATAATAGACTAGGGGCCTGGTGCACAAAATTTGTGCACAGAGGTGTGTGTCCCTTAGCCTAGACTGCACTCTCTTCAATCTGGGACCCCTTGAACAATTTCCAATTGCCCCTACTGGGATCAGGCCTAAACGGGTAGTTGGATATCCCTCTCAGAATCCAGGACTGCTGGCTCCAAACTGCTCATCTGCCTGCCTTCCTGATTGCCCCTAACCACTTCTGCCTGCCAGCCTGGTCACCCCCTAACCATTCCCCTGTCAGCCTGATTGATGCCTAACTGCCCTCCCCTACAGACTGGGTCACCCCTAACTGCTCTCCCCTGCAGGTCTGGTCACTCCTAACTGCTCTCCCCTGCAGGCCTGGGCTCCCCACAACTGCCCTTCCCTGCAGGCCCAGTCACCCCCAACTTCCCTCCTCTGCTTGCCTGGTCACCCCTAACTGCTCTGCCCTGTAGGCTTGATTGCCCCCAGCTGTCCCCCCTTGCAGGCCTGGTCACCCTTAACTGCCTTCCCTTGCAGGCCTGGTCACTCCCAACTGCCCTCTCCTTCTGGCCATCCGTGGTGGCCATCTTGTGTCCACATGGGGGCAGCCATCTTGTGTGTTGTAGTGATGGTCAATTTGCATGTTATTCTTTTATTATATAGGATTAGAGGGCAGTGACTTCAAGATAAAGCATTATTTTGTAACAATATTGCAAAAACAGATATGTGATGTTAAAAAAAACATTAGCTGAATGGAATATGTTGTGTATTTTCCTCTGCAATTTAGAGGAAAGTCAATAATAATATCTTTATTTGCTGTTTTGCTCTCTTATAAAAGGTTCTCACTATTTTTTTCTCAGTTTATTTAAAAAATATATTTTTATTTCAGAGAAGAAAGGAGAGGGAGAGAGAGATAAAAATATCAGTGATGAGATAGAATCATTAACTGGCTACCTCCTGCATGCCTCACACTGGGGATTGAGCCCGCAACCCGGGCATGTGCCCTGACCAGGAATCGGACAGTAACCTTCAGGTTCATAGGTTGATGCTCAACCACGGAACCAGGCCAGCTGGGCAAAGCTCTCATTTTAATTCTGTAGGGTCTGTTGGGCAAAAGTTTTTATCCCTTTTTATACATGAGACTAAAGTTTGGAGACTTATCCAAGATCATGATCATGTGAATAGCAAGTGGCTGAGTCAGAATTATATCTCAGGATATTTGACTACTAATCCAGTATTTTTTTTAAGTAACTAAAGATTAAATACTGAATTAATATGAATTTAGTAGTATACACTGGGCATTTGTGTTTCAATGGTGGGTCTGAATTGGTGTGTGTGTTTTTTCTTGTATACTGATGGAAAATTCATTTAAAAATACTGATATTTAAATAAAATAACTGAGTTAACATTGTTTATTAAATGTTGGTTTGTTGTGGGTGGTTTTTTTCCCTGATTTTGGGCTCAGTTACTCAGACTAAGCCAGATGGATAATTAATGAAGATGCCTAGAAATGTGGGGATAAAGTGTAAACAGGGGTCTCATTTACCATTTTCAGGCATTTGGCGGTGGGGGAGTGTGTGTGTGTGTGTGGAGGGGTTCCTGTCAGTCTCCCTTCAATGACTTCCCACTGCTGTTGAGATAAAGACTGACTCCATCTGGGGGTCCACAGTCTCTGAGGAGCCTGGTCCCTCCCTGCCTTCCACCTTCATGCTGCCCATTCTCCCCAGGCCTTAGCCACACTTTGCCTCCTTTCAGTCCTCAAACCTGTCATCCCGAGCTGTTACACACATTCTTCTTGCTTTTCTCCTCCTCCTCCTCCTCCTCCTCCTCCTCTTCTTCCTCTCCTCCTCCTCCTCTTCCTCCTCTTCTTCCTCCTCTCCCCCCTCCTCTTCCTCCTTTTTCTCCTCCTCCTCATTATTAGTATTTTTAATCCTCACCTGAGTATATTTTCCCATTGATTTTTAGGGAGAGTGGAAGAGAGAGGGAAAGTGAGAGAAATACATTGATTGGTTGTCTCCTGTGTGAGCCCTGACCAGGGAGGGCCAGGGCTGGGGAAGTGCCTGCAGTTGAGGTACATGCCCTTGACTGGAATTGAACCCGGGACTTTTGGTTCTCCGGCTGATGCTCTATTCACTGAGCCAGACCGGCTAGGGCACTCTTATATTCTCTTATAATACCGTGTACTCCTTCTTCATAGCACTCCTCACAATTGCAACTTTATAAATGTTTGTGCACTTACTTGATCAATGTCAGTTTCTTCCACACTCAGGCTTTGATCACCATGGTGTCCCACAGCCTAGTACAGTGCCTGACACATTGTAAGAGTTCAACCAATATTGATAATGAGCGTTGGTGTGTGTGGTTGCATGCATGCCTGAGCACAGGCAGTTTCCTATGCTCAGCAGGCCACTTTCATCCTTAGCATCGTCTCTAGGTTTTATTTTCACCTTTCTATATCTGCTTATGATATTTGGAGCCTTTAGTAGATGTATGTTTGATTGCATTGCTCTCTAGCTGCTTGGTCTGCATGCATATCCTCTGTTTTGTAACCTGTCAACTCAGACACAAACCCCACACATACTTGCAACCCACTTCTAATCTTCATGGGTTTAGGGGTTTTGGTGAGAAGTTGAGGAGTTGTCTCCTCTATCACAACACAGCCACCCAGCATTTCTTTAATTTCTTGAAAAAAAAATTTTTATTGATTTTTTTTACAGAGAGGAAGAGAGAGGGATAGAGAGTTAGAATCATCAATCAGCTGCCTCTTGCACACCCCTTAATGGGGATGTACCTGTAACCAAGGTACATGCCCTTGACCGGAATCGAACCTGGGACCTTTGAGTCCGCAGGCTGACGCTTTATCTACTGAGCCAAACCAGTTTCGGTGCCACCCAGCATTTCATGTGCTTTTCTTTCTCCTCTCTTTCTCCATCCTGACTCTTCTTCCTCCTCTTCTTTAGGAGTGTCACAGGCAACTCATCCTACACCGGGTGATTTTGCAGAATCCATGGTGCCAGCTACCACCCATGACCCCACAGATATTCCCCTTTCCCAAGTGGTCCTTACCCTGGTCTTTTCCCAATAAGGACAGATCATGTGCAAGAAGAATTCTAGCGCCAGTTACTAAAGTAAGCAACACTAGAAGGATACAACTTCATTATCTTATCTGAGAGTGAGATAATTTCTGGTCAAGTTTGAAGGATGTCCAGTGCCCTGGCCCATGTCATTATGAGAGAGATTGGTGGGAGGGAGGGTGAGAGGAAGTGTGAATAATGAAATGCTTTCTATGCTCAGAGATGCATTTCTCCTCCTGCAGTCCTAGCATTATGTCCTTCCTAAAATTACTTTCCAGATATTCCCTTCTCTCCCCATTTCTACCCTTAAGGCAAAATAACAGAAACAATGACCCCATTCCCAAGAGTTCCTCTGAGGACACTTGGACAAAATCAGATTCAGGGCAGGGCATTTGAATTTCTGGAAATACCAGGTAGGATCAGTTCAAGGAGTCCTGACCTTAATATGTCATCTTTCTTTCATAAGCAGTTAAGTGTGTCTTAAGTTTTCAGAGTGGGTATTTCTGCCATCCTCCGTTCTTTTCAGGCTTGGTTGTAATTCTTTACCCAAAGCAATCTTGTACAAATTTCACATAATGGATGTCACTTTAGAGTTTGAGGTTTTAGTGCCCATACCCTGAGAGCTTTAGTTTCTGTACCAGGTGTTCATAAGTGTGAGCCTGCCATCCCACTCCTCACCAGCAGTCACTGGGCACGTTCTGTGTGCCAAGAGCTGTTGTGAGGTGGCTACCTGTGTTGTTTCTTCATTACTTACAACTGCCCTTTGACACAGATCGACAGACATACCATCCCCATCTTATAGGTGCAGAGACTGGGACTAAGGGCAAGAAGCTTGCCCTTAAGACACACAGCTATAAAGAGCAGTATTTGAACCTCTGACTCAATACCCAAGCTCATGAGCCTAAATGTCAGACTGTGTACCATGGCTGGTGGCCGGGGGGGGGGGGGGGGGGGAGGAGAGAAAGGGTGAGGAATGAAAAATCTGTGTTTTGCTAAGTCAACAGATATGTTGACATGTCTCTGTATAAACAGTGGAATTGGAGTTGCACAAGCAGAAACAGTAACTCTTAAAAACACATTGGTGAACTTGGATCTGCCGTAACTGCTGTGAGCTCTTGATTTTACTCATCAATGTCTTACTGTTCTTTTGTCAGCATTTTTTTGTTACTCATTAATCAACCAGCTCTCTTTTGGAATAGCTGTTTTTACTGTTTTCTAGAAAAAATATCTAATCCCTTTTCACTTTTTCCTGGGATCTTTTCCCACAAAAGGGATTATCTCTTGAATTTGAATTATTCCAAGCCTGAAAGAACCAAGGTCATAAACCAATATGGGATTTTTATGGTTATTTGGTTATTTACTTCTTTTTCCTCAGAGACACACACACACACACACACACACACACACACACACATTGCTTTTGCATAGAGATTATTCATTACTCAAAATATGTACTTTAAAACACTTGGCTGCAGGCAATCAATATTTAAGATGACTTCAAAATACATTGAGTTTGTGTGAGAGGAGAGAGGGAGTCTGTTGCAGTCTTAAAATAGAGCACACCTGCCTTAGCTGGTGTGGCTCACTGGATAGAGTGTTGGCCTGCGGACTGGAGGGTCCCAGGTTCAATTCTGGTCAAGGGCGAATACCTCAGTTACAGGCATGGTTCCCGGTCCTGCTTGGGGCATCTGTGAAAGGCAACCAGTTGATGATGTCTCTCTCTTATATAGATGTTTCTTTCTCTGTCTCTCCCCTTCCCTCCAAAAATCAATGGAAAATAACATCAAGTGAGGGTTAAAAAAAAAAGAAAAAAAAGCACACAGTGAACCAGTTCTGGAGCCTGCTTATAAACCACAAAAGCTTATGCAGAAGGAGGGTTAAAGACCTTCTCCCTTCTAGAAAATTGGAATGACTCAGAATACAGATGTTCCGCCCGCCCCTACATTTGTAATCGTGCAATTGACTCATTGCCAGGGAGCCTTTGAATGATCTGTTCTTATATTTCTCATGCTGCTGCTCTTTTTAGAATAATCTGGGACATACCAGCTGAAAAATAACAGTAGTTGCTTGCAAAGAGAAACTGGCTTTTTGTGTGGGGTGGGGACACAGAGTACTCTTTCTCTCTCTGCTTGGGCTAATGAGTCTCAGAGAAATATAGGAGTTCTGATGAACCCAGATACCTGGAGAACAACATGAAGTGAAGACAGTTCAATGTAACTCTGAGCTTTAATCGTGGCATGAAAAGAATGAAGGTGTGATCATTTCACTTTAATAAATAAATGAATGCTAACACAAAGGAGATGAACCAGAGAAACCTGAATTTGCAGGCAGACTCATGAAGTAAAAACAGTCTGGGTAGGTCGTTGTAAAATTATTATTGGTGCAGCGTGTTCCTGGCCTGTGCCACTCACTCCTGGTATCCCCCCGCCCCCCCCCATACACATAGGAATGTCGCAGTCCAGGCAGACAAATTCAGGTAAATAGATGGAACTTCAGGTCAGATGAGTTCCTGGATAACCTGGCACAGGAGAAAAGGCCTTTAAAAAAAAATTGTCAAGTTTTTATCTGCACAAAGCGTTCACTCCAGTCTCCTATTAGATTTTAAACCCTGGGATTCTGGGAGAAGTGGTGGAAACAGAAGCACCAGTATTAGCAACATGGAATTTTAGAGCAAAAAAGGACTTCGAAGGAATACTCCTCAAATGTTCCTCCCATGCAAGTTCCTGGATTGGCGATAGGAAATGTTCATCAGTTTGGATAAAGTGAAAACCAAAGAGGGAAGTGAATGTTACATAAGGAAAATGTATTCTATTTGTGGGGAGTGAAACCCTTATCCTCAATCCTTTCTTTGTTACCCCTTTTCTGTGAAGGAAAGCAGAATATATTACTCCAAATTATGCCTCTTTGACAGAAAAAAATTTATTTTGAAATCTTAAGAAGAAGAAAATGAAGGAAAAGCTCCCCACCCCCCCTTTTTTGCCTAAAAGCATAGTGTAATTTTTCCTTTTACTGTAAATAGAATCTTATTAACTCAGAGACACTAGAGGAATCTGCAAGCAAACCTTACTTCATTAGTTTCCTCTCATAGATTTACCTCCCCAGTTTGGAATCATTGGAAGCCTAAAACTGCTTTCCTTTGCCCTTTCATTTCTATAGAAATTCATTGTTTTTGGTTGAAAATGCTATACTGGTATAAGTTAGAGTTCTAGGCCACTGTTTTGAGTTACTTTTCATTTAGATTTCTCTCACTGATGTGATGTGCTATTGCATGGTTGTTTTTTCCTGTTAGTCTGGTTTTCCTTTCCTTTCCTTCCCTTCCCTTTCTATCATTCTCTTGTCTCCTCTTCTACTACCTCTACTACTACCTCTACTATTACTACTTCTCTTCCTTCTTCTTCTCCCTTCTCCTTCTCCTTCTTCTTCTTCCTCCTCCTCCTCCCTCTTTCTCCTCCTCTCCTCCTCCCTCCTCCTCCTCTTCTTCCCCTTCCTCCTCTTCCTCCCCTTCCTCCTCTTCCTCCCCTCCCTCCTCCTTCTCCTCCATCTTTTTCCTCCCCTTCCTCCTTTAAGGACTTTTAATCTGAATGAGTCACATCCAGATCATCTAAAATTTGGTGGCTTTAAATCACATCTGCAAAATACATTCACCTAGATTCACGTTTGGTTACCTGGGGACTGTAGCCTAGCCCGGTTGGCATATCAAAAAGACCATCATAGCTGAAACCGGTTTGGCTCCGTGGATAGAGCGTCGGCCTGCAGACTGAAAGGTCCCAGGTTCGATTCCGGTCAAGGGCATGTACCTTGGTTGTGGGCACATTCCCAGTAGGGGTTGTGCAAGAGGCAGCTGATCGATGTTTCTCTATCATCAATGTTTCTGGCTCACTATCCCTCTCTCTCCCTCTCTGTAAAAAATCAATAAAATTAAAAAAAATAAGACCATCATAGTTCACCCCTTGTCAACTTAGCACCAGATACTTCTTAAACAATGTTTAATCTCCAAATAAAGAAAATAAAAGGCATAATAACATCATACAACTTCTCCTACATACAACTGAAACATGCTAACCAATTTCCCACAAGAGAATTTTAAGTCCTGGATGATGTTCAGTCTTCTCGTTGATGTCCTATGATTTCAATGCTGTGATATAAAGGTAGCTATTATTATTCATACATCTTAAGTTAGGTGTTAAAGGAATAAGAGAGAAAAGAAAACAAAAATATTTGTTTACTATCCATATGTAAACACCCATAACAAAGTAAGAAAAAAATATTCATAAATTATTAGAGTTCTTATCTCTGCAACTAGCCACATGGATATAGTTGGGATTTATAACTACTTTCTTCCACTGCCCATCTCACTATACTTTGCTGTCAGCAAATACTTCACCTGTTCATTGTTCTTTGTGTGGAAGTGTGTGGGGAGAGAGAGAGAGAGAGAGAGAGAGAGAGAGAGAGAGAGAGAGAGAGAATCGTGTGTCAAACATATGGATGGTCACTGAAACCAAAGAATCTCCAAGGGTGGTGATGGCAGAAGGCTGAAACTGGTGGCCTCTGGGCTGGACCAAACCTCCAGATTCAGGGTTTGGTTAGCACAGTGTTTTATTTAATTTTAAAAATCTTTATTGTTGAGATTATTACAGGTGTACTTCCCCGCCCCCCATAGTCCCCCTTTACCCAGTTCCTGCCCCACCCCAGGCCCTTACCACCCTATTGTCTGTGTCCATAGGTAATGCATACATGCATATAAGATCTTTATCTAATCTTTTCCCGCCCCTCAACACCCCTATCCCTCTGAGAATAGTTAGCCGGTTCCATTTCCATGCCCCTGATTCTATTCTATTCATCAGTATATTCTGTTCATCAGATTTTTTATTCGTTTGATTTTTAGATTCAATTGTTGATAAATATGTATTTGTTGCCACTTTGTTGTTCATATTTTTAATCTTTATCTTTTTCTTCTTCCTCTTTATATAATACTGGTTTGGTGGTAATGAACTCCTTTTACTTTTTCTTGTCTGTGAAACTCTTTATATGACCTTCAATTCTAAGTGATAGCTTTGCTGGGTAGAGTAATCTTAGTTGTAGGTTTTGCTATTCATCACTTTGAAGATTTCTTGCCACTCCCTTCTGGCCTACATAGTTTCTGTTGAGAAATCAGTTGGCAGTCATATGGGCACTCTCTTGTAGGTAACTAACTGCTTTTAAGATTCTCTCTTTGTCTTTTGCCCTTGGCATTTTAATTATAATATGTCTTAGGTGTGGTCCTCTTTGGGTTCCTCTTGTTTGGGGTTCTCTGTGCTTCCTGGACTTATAAGTCTATCTCTTTCAACACATAGGGGAAGTTTTCTGTCATTATTTCTTCAAATAGGTTTTTAATATTGTGTTCTCAATTCTTTTGACACCCCCCACCCCCATAATTTGGATGTTGGTGTGCTTAAAGTTGTTCCAGAGGCTCCTTACCCTATCTTCATATTTTTTGATTATTTTTATTTTTGTTCTTCTGTTGGGTGTTTTTTGCTTCCTCATATTTCAAATCATTGATTTGGTTCTTGGGATCCTATAGTCTAGTGTTGAATCTCTGTATATTATTCTTTATTTCAGTCAGTATATGCTTAATTTCTGTCTGGTTCTTTTTCATTTTTTTTGGGGGGGGGCATTCTCACTAAGATCCTTAAAAATCTTACTAAGACCTTTAGAGGTTTCTAGAAGATTATTAAGTAACCCTATAACTATGATTTTGAACTCTATTTTTAGTAGTTTGCTTTCTTCCATTTCTTTCATTTGTGACATGTTTCTTTGTCTCTGAATTTTGGCTGCTTCCCTGTGTGTGTTTCTGTGTATTGGATAGAGCTGCTAAATCTCCTTGAGTTGACAGAGTGGCCTTATGTAATAGGTGTTCTATAGGGCCCAGTGGCTCAGCTTCCCTAATCACCTGAGGTGGACATTCTAGGTCAGCAGTTGTGAACCTTTCAGTTCTCATGGACCACCAGTGGTTGGCAACTGCTATTCTAGGTGCACCCCTTTGTGGGCTGGGTGCACAGTCTTGTTGTAGTTGAGCCTTAATTGCTGTTGGTGTTACTCAGGCCATTGGCTGAGGGGACCTTCTGAGCCTATAGTGGGAGGGCTGGCTGTGTCGTAGACACCCTTATGGAGCAGGAATTGTTTCATTGGGGCTTTGGTGCTCACTGAATCTGCACCTTGAGTGTGTCGCTTATGGATGTGTAGAGTTGTAATATGATATGGTCTGACACTGACCACTGGGAACACTGGCTCTTGGGTCTCCAAGGCGGTGCAGGGTAAGCCACTGTCTCGGGCCACCTAGCAGGAGTTACAGAGAGATCTGCAGATTCCTCCTCTTTGTATCGTGTTTGGAAGTGTCCAGGAGAGGCCTAGTTGTGAAGCAAGGCAGGCTGGTGCCAGTGCTGGGTCTTGGGCTTTTTATTGCTAGGTTTGGGGCTCCCTGACCCAGCTGCTGCTTGTTTGGCAGGTTTTAACCTGAGAAAGGACAGGCCATTCATATGCAAAAGCTGCTGCCCACAGCTTGGGTAGGGTTGTAAATTGGGTGGAGCAGGGTTTCAGGGAATCACCAGGGTGGAGCAAACAGAAATGGCTTCCAGTCATCCCTGCAACCGGGGAGGTCCCAGCATGGGAACAACGACTGCTACAAGTGCCCCTGAGTTCTTCCCCAATACCAGACAGTCCAGTTTCTCCTTGTGTGTGTCTTGATCTCCCAGAGCCTTTCTCTGGTGCTAGAGCTCAGAGAAAGAAGGACCTAGTAAATTCAGTTTGTGTCCTGGACTTTTAAGAGGAGCTACTGGGTCTCCAGCAGCCTTGGTGTCACTGAACCCCAACCCACACTGGTTTTTACAGCCCGTAGTTCTTATTGCCCATAGGGACTTCTTTTCCCAGCTCTGGGACCCTGGGCTGGGCATCTGGTGTTGGGCTGGGACCACTTGCTCCTCCGGGTGCCCTCTGCAGAGGCACTATCCCTCCCAATTAAAAAATCTCCCTCCCATTCCATGCTCCTGCCTCTCCTCTTTTTTCTTTACTTCTCTAGCTATAGCACTTCCATTCAGCCAGTTCTGTATGATGGTTGTTCTGTATTTTAGTTATAACGTTGGTGTGGTTGTGGGAGGCAGTGAGTTCAGGTGTGTGACTACAGTGCCATCATGGTTCTCCTTAACTGATTGTTCTTTATGGTAAACTTTAGAGCCTCCATGTGGCAGATGGTACCTGTTGCACCAATAGTGCTGGGAATGGCCTGAAGATGCATAGACAGTCCTAGCATCTTCCTGAGCACAGAGCTGGGGAGTGGAAAATGTAGAATACATTTAGGTGAGAAGCAGAGTTATAGCATTCAAGAAGGAGATACCGGAGTGCTTGTCAGTCACTGGGCACCATTTTAATGGCTCCTCCATTGGAAGCATTGCTTGTTGACGGTGCCTCAAACCTCTGGCTTGTTCCTAAAAATTCTTTTTTGTGCCACTGGATCCACAGTCCACTGCCGTTCTGCTTTCAGGATTATGTACTTGAGAAGAAGATTCCTCTGATACAGCAAATCTGAGGAGAAAATGTTAAATCTTAATGTCTTCCTATGTTAATTGACCAAGATCAAAGGATTTCAGCCTGTCTTTGGAAATGTAATCATGGAGGTGAGTTCATGTTAAAATTTGGTCATTTTTTGTTTGGCTGCCTTTGCATTATTTGAAGTATCTTAGACTGTCATTGGATAGTCATTGTAAAATATCTGGTGAGTAATGTTGAAGATTGAGTGGAACATCATTTGAGATGGAAAACAGAAAAGGCCATAGAAAGAAAGGAAAACAACCTGCCAGTTGGATATCCCCTGAGGGGCCCTGGATTGTGAGAGGGTGCAAGTCAAGCTGAGGGGATCCCCTCCCCACATGCACAAGTTTCGTGCACCTGGCCTCTAGTAAATTTATAATTCTTTACCCCATTTGGCCTCGTGTGATCCCTCTTCGGTGACCCTAACACATACCAAAACAAACATTGCAAATACATCTTCTTGTCCATTTCTAGAGGTACCCTCATTATTTCTTCATTTATTAAATAATTATTTATTAAATGCATGTCATATATGTCCAAGATATTACTCTGGACATTTGGAATACACCAGCGCACAAAATGGGGGGGGGGAAGGGAAAGCAAAATTCTCTGCCCTCTTGGAGCTTATATTTTTGTATAACGAATAAGCCAATTATCCTGTGAAAAAGGAGGCTATGAGCATCAGGGAAATAATACAATAGGGTGTGGAGCAGTGGCTGTGTGGGTGGTGGGATGTGGGGACTGGAAGGGTTGAGCAAACTGCCCGAGGTGTGTGAGCCTGGCCTGGTGGTTCCTCCTCAGGTGAATCAATGAACGACCAACTGACCAGCACAACTCATTGCCTTCTCATTTCTTTCATTTCCTCTTTTTATCTTGGATCCTTGCATTCTCCCCTTGTTTTTTCTCTTTCTTGACTCCTAGATTTCCTATTCTAACATTGAGTGGTTTTCTTAACTTTTTTTTCTTGTTCTGTACTCCACTTTTTTAGTCTATTATTTTTTTCCATCATCCACACACACACATCTGTCTTATTCTCTTCCTCTTTCCTTTAACTTTCTCCTTCTTTACCTCTTTTTAACTCCCTCTTTCTAACCTGTCACACTTTGCCAAAGACCCGAGTACTCAACCGTAGGGAAAGGAGCAGGTGGAGGAATCCTTTGTGAGAGGCTCCCTGGGAAAGCCACGCCTTATCACCTAGCTTATTTTCAGGGTAATGTGAAATACAGTCTAGTTTTTGAAGTATTAAAAATATTTATTTTTGCAAATATTACAGATGTCACCCTTACTTCTCCCTATTGTTCTTCTCCACCCAATTCCCACTTCCACCCCCAGGTCTTTACCACTCTATTGTCTGGGTCCATGAGCAATGCATATATGCATAAAAGTTCTTTGATTAATCTCTTCTTAATCATCCCCCCTTCTCTTTGGGATTCAATGTTCCCATGCCACTAGTCCTATTTTATTCATCAGTTTATTTTGTTAAATTCCACATATAAGTGAGATAATGTGACATTTGTTTTTCTCAGATTGGCTTATTTCACTTGGCATAATAGTCTCCAGGTGAATACTGATAAAAATATTGTTTTTATTAGAAATTTTACTTCACCCAAAGTAAAGCAAGACGATCATAGTAGGTAGAGTTTTCAAAAGTTTATTCTGCAGCAAAACAGACTTTGAATCCAGGTAAGTAAGCAAATACTACATACTCACTTTCTCTTTTTATTTTTATTTCTATGAAGTACAGAATTCTTTTTCCTCCACACTAGAGGGCAGTAGAATTAAAGGAAAACATCCAAAGCAACTTCGGTTAATTTTCCACAGAGCTGGAATGAGGATGGTCTGTCTATCCATTTGTCTACATTGGGAGTTGGCAAGCTATCACCAAGGCCAACTCTGGGCCATCACCTGTTTTTTTGTTTTTTTTTTTAATTTGGAGGAAAGAGAGAGAGAAACATTGATTTGTTGTCCCACTTATTTATGCATTCATTGGTTGATTCTTGTATATGCCTTAACCAGGTGGTGATCAAATCCTTGATTTGGCATTTTGGGAAGATGCTCTAACCAACTGATCTACCCAGCCAGCGCCCGCCCCATCACCTGTTCTTGTACAGACCCAATTAAGAAGGGTTTTTAAAATTTTAAACAACATTTTAACTCGATTTTTGTCTTTTGGTTTGCAAAGTGTAAAATATTTACTAGCTGGCTCTTTGCAGAAAATAGTTTGCCAACCCAGGATCTTAACACACACACACACACACACACACACACACACACACACACACAAACAATGTTACTGAACCATTTGAGAGCAAATTACAGACATTATAATATTTCTCCCTCAAATACTTCATTATGTATCTTCTAAAAATAAAGTAATATTCCTACTTATCCAAAGGCTATTATCAGAATAAAGAAAATAATATCATATATAATATCATACAATATCTATCTATATGCAAATTTATGATTATATTTGCCAATTTTACAAAATCAAAATGTATTAGCTTTGTCATAGTAAAATAAAACATTTAAAAATCAGGTTTTAAAATAGTCAACATGAATTTTTAGCATCAATTGCATTATACAAGGGAGTTAGGAGAATTGTTCTGAGCAGCTACTAGCTAGGTCATCTTAGGCTGGAATTAAATATGTTTGCAGATCAAATAGCTCATGTCTTGCAAAGCATTCAGTGTAGATGGTGATGTTTATTGTTTGCTGCAGATGTAGGCAGGACAAAGCAGGATGGTATGTAATCTTTTCTTTGTATTTGAAAGCATAATCCCTAACATCTCTATTAATTTTGGAGCTGGGTGATTGGTACATAGGAATTTGTTATACTATTTCTTCTGACATTTTTGCCTATAGTTGAAAATTTCCATAATAAAAAATTATATGTATGTACATATCACTATAGTAATAGACTTGATTCATGACCTCATCTACTAAGGCAAAGTTGCATTTAATGCATGTCAGAACCCTGATACTTAGATGTGAAAACTGTGTGTTTATGTGAACCTTTTATTTTAGAATAGGAATCATGGTAGTTATGTCAAAACATATAAAGATTATCTTAAAATTTGGATGGATTTTTGAGAAAAGGCTACTTTGTCCTTTGGGAGCCTTGCTTTTATAAACATTCCATTTTTTTTTTGTGGGATGTGAATCATGTGTTGGAATCACCTGATTTAGCTGTGGTATAACTAAGTCTGGAGGGTTTTAGGGGAGATTCTGTTTTTAAAATTCTCCACCACCAATCATGATTATGGTTACATGAGATTCGTGTCTTGAAAAAAGAGATCTGTGTCCAAAAGCTCTGGAATGATTTAAACCATGTACTTTGTATGCTCATCTTTGTTCTGTTGAGCCATAATGTTATGTCTGCTTTTACCACAATCATATGGATAAAGAACTGGCAGGTCAGGCCCCCTCCCATCATGCAACAGTGTAGAAACTGTTGTATACTAGTAAAGTCAGGCAGAAGAATAAACAAATTCTTCTTCCTTGCTTTATGAAGAGCTCACAGATAAATATCCCAGTGTATTTTTATTTAAAAGTGGACACAATAATGCTGTGTTATTTGATAATAACATTTTTTTAAAAATATATTTTATTGATTTTTTACAGAGAGGAAGAGAGAGATATAGAGAGTTAGAAACATCGATGAGAGAGAATCATCGATCAGCTGCCTCTTGCACACCCCCGACTGGGGATGTGCCCGCAACCAACGTACATGCCCCTGACCGGAATCGAACCTGGGACCCTTCGGTCCGCAGACCGACGCTCTATCCTCTGAGCTAAACCGGTTTCGGCAATAATAACATTTTTAATAATAAAAAATTTGGAAAAGAGTTGTAATGACCTCTTGAAAACTCATATGGTTAAAAAAATGTGGTACTATTATATATTTTTTTGCCAATATAAGACATGTAGGTTTTTGATGTGCTCAATGAGATACAAAGGGTAAAGCTATTATAGAGTGCTAAATTCAGGGCAGTCAGATATGCTGAATTTGCATAATAATATTCATTCATTTGGAAAGAAATTATTACAGAACATTTGCTTTCCATTGAATAAAAAAATGTACATTTATTACCTATCCCTTCTGTATGTTCTCCTTATTATATGGCAGTCTATTTCTGCTTGCATTACCTAATCTGGCACCTCTTTATTATCCTATATAATAAAAGCTTAATATGCTAAGTGTCTGGTCATCCAGTTGTGCGTCCAACCAATCAAAGCATAAGATGCTAATGATATGCTAAGGCCACTCAATTGCTCACTATGACGTGCACTGACCACCAGGGGGCAGATGCTCAATGCAGGAATGCCTATAGCAATGCCCTCTGGTGGTCAGTGCGCTCCCACAAGAGGAGTGCCGCTCAGTCAGAAGTCACTGCTAGTGAGTGCAGCAGTAGTGGCGGGAGCCTCGCCTGCCTCCGTGGCAGCACTAAGGATGTCTGACTGCTGGCTTATGCCCACTCCCCGTAGGATATGTAGTTGGACACCCCTTGAGGGCTCCTGGACTGTGAGAGGGTGCAGGCCAGGCTGAGGGACGCCCTCCCCCCCCCCCCCCCCGCCCTAAGTACATGATTTTTGTGCACCAGGCCTCTAGTATCAACATAAAGTTCTCCTTGTATATGTTTGTCTTCATGTGGGTTCATGTAGCAGCTTTTCATTTGTTAATGTCATTTTTTCCAACCAGATGTCTTCTGTTCTTTATTCTTTCATCATACACTTCTCTACCACTGACTAAGTTGATTCTTGCTATTCACAATAGTTATGTTTTACAGAGTCAGTGGGAACACTGCATTAGCAATACTGAAACATTGCCCCTAGGGGAAAATACAGGGTTGGGTTCCTACCAGTCTGTGGTCACAATGATTTTGTAAATGAGTTAATACCTAACCTATTTTATGGGTGTTTTCATTTAAGGACACCTATTTAATATATATTACTGATTTATTTGCATTGGACTCACAGCCAACAGCACTATAACTCATGCTAAACCTTATCAAGGGCACACATTTTCTTGGTAAGGCACATCATAGCCTTCATGCACCTAGGAATCCTAGACAGTACTTCAGTATAATGCTTGGAAATAATTTTATTTAACTAAAAACATTTTTTTTAAAATTGAGGTAACATTGGTTAATAACATTGTGTAACTTTCAGGTGTTCAACATTATAATTCAGTAACTCTATATATAATTATGTGCTTACCACCAAAAGTCTAGTTTCCACCTGTCACAATACATTTGACCCCCTTTAACCATTTTGCCCTCCAGTCCACTCCTCATCTCTCTGGTAACCACAAATCTGATGTTTGTATCCATGAATTTGTTTTTGTTTTGTTTGTTCATATCCTTTTTTCTCTCATATTCCACATATGAGTGAAATTATAAGGTTTTTATTCTTTTTCATCTGTTTTATTGCACTTAGCACAATACCCTCATGGTCCACCCATATTGTTGGAAATAGCAACATTTCATCTTTTCATGGTTGAGTAGTATTCCATTGCATATATATTCCACATCTTCTTTATTCACTCATTTGTTGTTGGACACTTAGGTTGTTTTCGTATCTTGGCTATTGTAAATAATTCTGCAATGAGCATAGGGGTGTACACATCTTTTTGAATCAGTATTTTCATATAAATATCCACAATAGGAATTGCTGGACCACCTGCTAGCCCTTTACTTTATGTTTTTAGGAACATCTGTACTGTTTTCCAGAGTGGCTGCACCAATTTATAATCCCAACAATAGTGTTTAAGGGTTTGGGAGTCATTTCAAATAGTGAAATCACAAAAGAAGCACAAAGTTGTGAAAAATATGGCACTAAATAGACCACGTAGAAGACACTTTTTTTTTTAAATAGTTTGAGAGCTGAAACAAGAAGGCAGAGTGTTGCCTGTTGGACCTCAGCTTGTGCTAGTTGGGTGACTCAAAGTTTTCACCCTCTGCACATGCTCATGTCCTCAAAAGTGCCCCTACTATTGCTTTTGGGATGACAAATTTTAGCAAATTCTCAAATATGGAACCTGTGAATAATGAGGATTGACAGTATTTGCAGTTACTTTACTGACTTCTGGGGACTCATAGATGAGTATTACTTAGTTTGTATGTTTGAATAGTCAAAATCAATCTTAGGCAATAACCACTGAAATTGAACTATAAGTAAGATGTTATCAGAGTCTTAAAGAAAAAGCACTATCTCTCTCTTAGGACTCATTTTGGAATAGTGAGAGGACCACTCAACTTTGAAGTCAGGCCTGGTCACCAATTCTGGCTCTGCCTTGAAACAGCTGAGTGACAGCAAAGTCCTTTGGAAATTTGGGTCTCTGTCTACTCATTGAACAAATGAAGGTGGTAGCACATTCTTTCCAGAACTATTGTGAAGACATCTTCTAATACTGTGTTTGGAAAACAGTAGGTATTTAGTAGGAGCAGGCAGGGGTAGCTTCACAGAGGAGGTGAAATTTGAGCTGAGTCCTGAGCGAAGTGTCCAAGGGTAGGTACACTGCTGGTTGCCTTTGTAGTTTTGTACTTTATATGCCCCCCCCCCCCCCATCTAGTCAATCATGGTTCTAGGAAAATAATAGTTACTCAGTTAATAAATGTTGACAGGTTGGTTAGTTGAGTGAATAGTGAAGGATCCCCCCCCCCTTTTTTTAAATCTTTTTGGTATATGCTTGTTTGTTAAGTCACCTATTTTTACATCACATATTTTTGGCATGCTAGTTACAAATTTTTGGCATGCTAGTTACAAATCTTTGGAGAGTTGGTCTGTAGTAATGGAACGAGGACTTGTGTACTTCCAAATTGATTTCAGGTAAGAATGTAGCTGGAAAATGAAACAGGTAAGTAAAAAAGATTTTAAAAAATATGTGTGTGTGTGTGTGTGTGTGTGTGTGTGTGTAGATGGATGTTCTGTAAGTGGATGTGGGAGAGAGAAAGATAAATGGGGGGTGAGGTAGAGAGGGGTGAGATGCAACAATATGGTTAAATCTTAGCAATGTAGTATTAAGTGAAATTATATGCAAAGATATAATCTGTACAAACTGAGCAGCACTATTAGCAAAGGACCAAGATAATGTCACCAACAGTGCACCTCCGGATATGATTTACTGAGGACAAAGCACATTCTATTGCTTCTGTGATATTTTTGCCAAAAATGTATAACCTTGATGCAATCAAAAGCAAGTATCAGGAGAATCTTAATTGAGGACCACTAACAAAATATTACATGAATGTTAAGGTCATAGAGTGAAAAATAAGGCTGAAGAACTATTTCAGATTTAAAAAGACTAAAAAGACACAACAGTGGAATGCAACATGTGCTATTGGACCAGATTCTGGACCTGAAAAACATTGCTATAAATGATATTATTGTGACAATTGAAAAAACTTAAAAATGGACTATTGATAAGATATAAGCATATATGTATGGTTATTAATATTAAATTTTCTTGTGGTTATGTAAGAATTTTCTTATTCTTAGAAAATACACAGTGATGTATTAAGGAGTAAAGAGGTATGCACCCTATTTTCAAAAGATATGAATAAATAACTTTCTTTATATAAAATTATAATATATAGGGAGGCTGTATGAGAGTTCATGCATGTATTATTTTGAAACATTTCTAAAAGTTTGAATTTATTTCAAGACAAAAAATAAAAAACCTGTAAAAATACAGGTAAAACAAAGTAAAAGCACTGACCTTTTCATAGACTTAAAAGAGTAAAAATAATTTTTTAGAACTACATATAGATACAATTAATCTGTATAAAAAGAAAGGAAGGAAGGATGGCTGGAATCCAGCATGATAACTACCCTGAGTGAGGGACCCTGGGGTGGGGTCCTGGGCTACCAGTGGTTTGCTGGAGGATATTGTTGTGATCCCCCCCCCCCTTGTAGTTTCAATGGTTGTCAAAGTCATTGGTGCTTATCACATTATTAAAACAAGTAGTTAGAAAGAAACATGAACCAAATCAAAGAAGGCCATGCATGGAACCTGCTGAGAGTGCCATGTAATAATACAATATGATTTATTTATTTTTGTCTAGATCAATTAAAAAGACAGGGGATGGGGAAAAGAGGGAGGAAGGATGGAGGAAAGAGAGAAATCAAGAACAGGGAAGAAAGGGCCATCAGATCTCTTGAAGGAAAAGAAAAAAATAAATCAACTGTGGAGAAAAATAATGAAATGAATGAGGAAAGACAGAGTATTTCCCAGCGAAGAAGGGACCGGAAGAAGCTGGGAGAATGAGGAATGCTGAGGCTGAAGAAAAGTCTAAATGGCATTTTGGAGCCACAAGAGGGACACTCTGTCTCCACAGAAGAGTGTCAGCCAAAGGGCTGGATTCCAGGAAAGGGTGATGTGGTTAAACAACACACCAAGGTTTGTTCTAACGGAGCCTGACACTCAGCCAGCTGGGCTTTTCCAAAAACTCGGGAGTGTTGTGGTTGCTTCTGGCTTCTTCAATCCTCCAGGCCATTAATTAGGAGGAACCGCTAGATTAACCCGTGGCCATAATCACCTATGATGAGGGCTTGTGCCCAGATGCTTGTTGTGGGTAATTGAGGGCCCTCCTCCAGGAGTGGCCATTTTGCTTCAGCCCTTCTGGTTCGAAGTGTGGGAACAGTGCATGCTGGGAGCACGCAAGGGACGCTGGGTAGATGCACAGCGCAGATGCACGTGTCCAGGATACCTGCCACTCATAGTTGTCCTGCAGCCTCTGAGCGCTCTGCAGTGAGGGACCAATGAATGTCAGTCATTCAGCATTAAAATTACTAGAACACTTCAGAAATAGGCAGTCTCAAAGGTTCAGTCCTTCCTCTGTTTTGGTTTGTGGTTTTTGGAAAGAAACCTAACCAAAGAAAATGCCTCTGTTAGAGAGGGGAGGGGGATTGACATTTGAAGATTCAGCTGCCCTCCTGGAGAGGGAAGACTAGGCCTTCTGTGATCTGGCTCCTGCACTGCTAGCCTCTTTCTGGCTGCCTTTCACCTTGGATGCCTTCCTGTCATGCTGAGCTGATCACAGCTCCTCGAACAAATGATGCTTTCCTGTTATTACCTCCTCCACTTGGAATGTCCTATTTCCCCATTCCCCTCAACCTAGGGAAGAAAAACTTTACAAAAAAAGTTATATGAATACTCTCTTTTAGTGATACTTTTATAAGACTTTTCCTGATGTTCTGTGTCCCTATCCCATCCTCCACGCATATACTAGTAGGATGTGTTTCAATTACTTTAGGTCTTCTCTAATGCACTGTTATATTTTTCACTCATTGAAGAAAGGAATCTAGCTAAGGGGCTTCCTGAACTCATCCTTAACTGCAGTTGCAAAGCCAGTAGAGGGAGCAGTGCATCTATGCTTTTGATTTCTAGGATCGCAAATAAGTGCGTAGGCTGGATACTACAGTACAGATAGCCAATATTTGATCTTATCTAGAAAGAAAGAATTCTGGGACTGTGATTTGGTTTTGACAATCATGATTTTATGCTAAGGAATTAGCAGAGTTACAGAATTGCTAACTCCTTAACATAAAATCATGGGGGTGGTTGGTACTTCTACATGGTCTATAGCTGTCCCTAAGGTGTGCTGGCTCTGGGGCCTCCCAGGAGGGCAGGCCAAGGTCAGCTGCTGCCGGGGGCCACCCAGCATGAGCTATAAAGTGATCTGCAGATGGCTGCAACTTGTGTTGGGCTTGGAGGTGCCCAGAAGAGGCTAGTGATGGGCCTGGGGCTATTTAGCAAAAGGTATAGGTATGCAAAGGCCAGAAGCTGCTTGTTTGAGAGATTTTAGGGAAATCTGAAGCATGAGCCAAGACAGGCATTCATATGGAAAAACCACTGGGAACAGCGTGGGTGAGCCCCCAAAACTGGGTGGGGTGGGGTCTCAGGGAATCACCAGGGAGGGGTGAACATTGGTAGCCAGGATGACGGAGAGTCAAATGTTGCACCCTCCTGGTGGCTCGGGTAGGGGGCAGGGTTAAAAGGAACAATGGTCTCTGCCAGTACTTCTGTCTGGGAGAAAGCTGCTCCTCCACTTCTCACTTTAATGCCAGACAATTCATATGTCTCTGGCACCCTTTGAACTGCTGCCCTAGTGCTCATGCTCAAAGCGAATGAGTATGAGTAAGTCTGTGGAGAAGCCTTTAAAGGGGAACATCAGGGACTTAAGCTTCCCTCTGTCTCACTCAGCCACAATCCCCACTGGTTTTTACAAGGAGCTTGGGGACTTCATTTCCTGGCCATGGAACCCCAGGCTGGAGGGCCTGGAGTGAGGCTTGAACCCCTTGCTTCTCAAAGGGGATCTCCACTGCCCATATATCCCTCTCAACTTTTATCCGCCCCACATGGGTGTAGGACCAGCCCATTCCCTGTCTTTGCTCCTCATACCAGTTTCAATGTGGCTGCTTCTTTATATCTTTACTTGTAGGACTTGTGTTCAGGTAGGTTTCAGGTGGTTCCGAATGATGGTTGCTTGTACTTTAGTTGTAATTTTGATGTGGTTGTGGGAGGATTCAAGTACTACATTTACCTACTTCGCCATCTTGACTGGAAGCTCTATCTCAGTCATTTAAAATAAATTTACACGTAGTCTCTTTCATACGGTGCATAACCCAGATTTTGGGAGTGAGAATTTACCTGTTGATTGAATTTTCTGAATTTCCCTTACAGTGTCTTGATTTCTTACTGGGTTTATAAATGATTTTCAACAATGGGGCTCCCCCACCCCCACCTCAGCGCCCTTGTGAATTTCTTAAGTCCTTGTTCCTCCTTCCTTTTTAAAGTATTCCCAAAGAGCGCTTTCACATTTTCTTGAATGCTAAGAGTGCTTTCAGAATACATTTTATATCAACTGCATAGTTTGTGGTACCTAATCATGGAAGTGTTACACACTTAAACCCTAAACCCATGGTAATGGGTACTGGGAGTTTTGATTTCTCACAGGTGATTTATTTTTAACCCAAGGACTTGGAGAGGTGGCAAGCTTATTAAGTGCTTCCACAGTCACGTAGGAGGAGGAGGTTAGTTTTTTCATGGAGGACATAGTTTTTCATGGCTCCATGCTTTACACGGGACATTCAATTACAGCTCTCTGGCCCTTTGCAGACACTCTGTGTTCTGTTCTCATAGAGGCATTAGAATCTGGTTCTGAACCTCTAGTACCTGTGATTGAGGTGGAAAGTTCTGTTGGGTCACCTCTCTACTTTGGCCTTGATGTCTCTGTTTATTTGGCACATGGGGATTTCTTTTTCCCCCAGCATAGGTATGTGTTAATTTTTTTTTTTTTGTGTGTGTGTGTTCATTTGGCTAAGATTCACTTATTACTTCTAAATGTTTATAATGAGAAGATGACTCCTCCATGACAACAAAAGAAATTCCTGTTCTTGAATGTCCTATTGGTCTTAGAGATTTTTTTGTTTATACTCATTTGGCTCTGTCCTGTTTCTTGGTGTATCTTTGTGTTTCTTTGTTGTCCTTTAATTCTTTGTTTGGCTTAAATTTTTGTTGCCTTCAGTGGAAGCTCTAAAATTCTAAGTATGATATATTTTTAAAATAAGCTGCTAGTGTATTATCTTAAACATTTAATATAAGGTTAATATATGATATATATGTAACAACTCTTATTCAGATGCCTTTGCCTGGTATTTCCATTAAACATATGCATTCTTAGAGTTATGAAAATCCAATGTGTTAAAAATTACCTACTTCACGATGGAGATATTTCCCTAAGGAAGTAGGCACAAACTTTGAAATGATGTTTTCTTCCCTCATTCTTACTATTATCGCTAAAATTAAGGATTTTGAGGATACCAATGTCCAAAGGCTAATGTGAGATTTTTAAAGCAAGACATTCTAGAATGATCAACCATTTTTAATTCCTTTTTCCTTCTTTATTCTTTTCTTTCATACATACATCAACAACGAAAGGTAACCAAACACTCTCTTTGGAGATGTTATTTTCTTGGATAAATATTTATTTATACAAATTTTTTCAATGGAGAGTACTAATTTTAAAAAAATATATTTTATTGATTTTTTACAGAGAGGAAGAGAGAGGGATAGAGAGCTAGAAACATCGTTGAGAGAGAAACATTGACCAGCTGCCTCCTGCACACCCCCTACTGGGGATGTGCCCGCAACCAATGTACATGCTCTTGACCGGAATCAAACCTGGGACCCTTCAGTCTGCAGACCGACGCTCTATCCACTGAGCCAAACTGGTTTCGGCGAGAGTACTAATTTTTAAAAGAATTGATAAATTGTGGTCAGTAAATCCTACTGTTTGTTCTAAGGATATTTTATTTATTGAATCATTAGAAAATTGACAAACCCTCTGTTTCTATTTTTATGGCCTTTTAAAAATTAATTAAAAAAACCAGGTAAGCAGAGTAACTTTTACAACAGAGCTTGCACTACACACACACACACACACACACACACACACACACACACAAGCTCTGTGCGCAGTCATGCCATGCCATCAACGTCATTTTCATTTACTTTTTTGTTTTTTCTGGCAATAGTAGAACATGCCCTGACAACACACCTTCCATTATAAATATTTTAACAGCTAGGCGGGAGAGAGTCATCCTTTAGCTACAGTCATATAATGTAATGAAGAATACACACAGCTGCAGCAACATTATTTAATTACTTAATTTGTTTTTGACAGCTCCCATTGCAGAGGAGAGGAAAGTATGAACCACACATGGGCAAGGATTTTATATATGCCCAGATTTGTCAGTTGTGAATATTCACACATACTCTTGGGGAATGTCGCAAAGTATGGGGCAGGAAATCAAAACCAACATCACCCCTTTCCTAGTACAGAAACGGCTCAAGATGTTTGCTGTCCATGGAAAGTTGAAGTAAAATCTCAAGTCAGCGTCTCCTTACTAAAGAGAAGAAGAAGTGGACTAGCAAGCACTTTCCACCTTGAGTTGTTAGGGTGGTAGAGCCAGTTAAGAATGTGGGCCTTGCTCATCAAATGGAAGAACTCGTTTTAATGAGTAAATGGAGTGTAGGTCAGGCCACCACATGTATCTCAAGCCACCCTTTATAACAGTTATGTGTTGGGTGGTGGGATAGCTCTTCCTGTGGTTTCTGTAACCCAACTGTGGGGGCTTAGGGTGCTCCTCCTCTTGCACTTCCCTGGAAACTAGTTATGGCTACTGTAGGATGGAGGTTAATGGGGCCATGGGATTTTTCCTGAATCCCCTGACATGCATCCTGAGTTGTCAGAGCCTGAACACTTTGTGGGGGCAGGGATGTGTGATTGTGATTTGGGCTCTTTCAGGGGTATGAGAACTCTCCTACCCCAACTGGAAATTGGAGTGGTGGTCCTGAACAAAAAAATACAGACAATTGTATGAGGGGATGATGGCAGCATTGCAAAGTGGAAGCATTAGGGACAATGGGATGACTTGAGTTAGCTCAATATTAGCATCAGCGGTCAAAACTGTGCTATGATTTCACTTCTGTGTGGAATCTAAAGGACAAAACAAACAAAATAAAAACAGACTTATAGATACAGAGAACAGACTGACAGTTGTTAGGGGAGGGGGCGGTTTGGAGGACTGGGTGAATTAGGTGAAGGGATTAAGCAAAAACAACCAACCAACCAACCAACCAACCAACCAAACAAACAAACAAACAAATAGTAAAAGCCCTCATAGACACAGACAGCAGTATGGTGATTATCAGGGGAAAGGAGCTGGGGGCAGGTAGAAGAGGGTAAAGGGGGGATAAAGGACAATGGAAGGAGACATGGCTTTGGGTGGTGAACACACAATGCAATATACAGATGATATAGAATTTCACATTCTAAATTTACATAATTTTATTAACCAGTGCTATCTCAATGTGGTCTACTTAGCCCCACCTTGAAGAAGTTCTTGGAAGGATCTGTTGCAGAAGGAGGTCATGAAGGGAAGGAATTTGACTTAGGAAAAAAGAGTAAACTTGAGGATGGAGGCTCCAGAGAGCCCCTGGCAATGTTGGTCTGTCTTTGGTCCTGCTCCTTTCAGTCAAGCCATATAGTTATGGTCAAACCTTATAGTTACATATTCACATTGTCTTGAATTTTCTACTCAACAGAAAGGAATTAGGGTCTGGAAGGATGCAGAAATTCCCTTTCAGATGTCTAGAGGACTTTGGCCCAAGCTAATAGTTATCAGCTAGCGTGTGTCTAAGATTGCTCTCCCCGCCCTTACCAACACTCCATTGCCTCAGGCTCCCAGAGTAGTCGTGGTGTCAGGATTATGCTTAAGGCTGCCTAACCTTTATACACACAGGCATGTATAAACTGCAGGGTGCTGAACCTCATGGGGCACCTTTGCCCTCTTTTATTCTAATGTTCTCTTTCCAGTTTCAAGGTTAGTCTTCCAAAGAGCACACATTTAAGATGTGATACTTTAGGTAGATGCCACCTTTCTCTACAATCCTATCAAAATATTATTTGATGCTTTCACTAAGGGACACATTTATATATATATTTATTTATTTGAACTTTGGAGAGTGTTTGTACTTGATGAATCTCAGCAGTTTGGTATACACTGAGTGGCCAGATTATTATGATATCTGAAGGCATAATAGTCTGGCCACTCAGTGTATATCCTATATAATAAAAGGCTAATATGCAAATTGCCCCTTGACCAGGAGTTCTATCAGCAGTCAGGCCAGCGAACTGCTCATGTCCCCTCCCTCGGCTAGGCTGGCTGGACCCCACCCAGGCAACAATTCATGCACCAGGCCTCTAGTGTGTGTGTGTGTGTGTGTGTGTGTGTGTGTGTGTGTGTATACTTACTGAGTGACCAGATTATTATGTGTTCAGAGATCATAATAATCTGTCCACTCAGTGTATATTCCCATATTGATCTGTCTGAAGGCATTGGCAAGTTATAGATGAACTTTTTGAAGTCAAAGATCTATGTTTCCATATTGGTTTTTCAAGTCCCCTCTTTCACATCAAACATTTGAATAAACTTTGCATACTACTTAGCTCTTTCTTTTTTACACATCTTTGTTTAATGATTATTTCTGACTATGTATATAGATACAATTTATAAAACTATTAACTGCTAGTTAAATTAGATAACTCTTAACTCACCAAAAATATTCCTGGAAGGTGAATTGAAGGTAGAAAGAATTAACCAAAGGGAAAAAAAACCTAAAACAAGGAAATAATTTAGGTTACTAGAAATAAATTATTGGCATTTAAAACTTTGAAAACTTATTAGTACCATCTATACTTCTCCCTTCATCCAATTTCCTTTTTTACTTTTATTTCCTCTTGATTTTGTTGTTATTAACAAGGGTAATTTATGATCATTATGACTATTTAAACAATCTAAAATGTATAAAGAAAAATTTCATGATACCCTACCCCCTTAATGACCTAGAATAAATGTTTCCATTTATTTCTTTTTTCACAAACACACACATACACACACACACATATTTTTTAAAACTAGGATTACAATGTACAGATTATATATTATATTGGAACTGTTTTGAGGCTCATTTTTTGTTGCTGAAGACATTCAGCAAATTTCTTTTCTTATTTTATATAATGTAGGTTTCTCTTCAGGATGATAAATGTAAGATCAAACATTTAAAAAATACACCTTTGCAATATTTCATATTAATTGGGTATCACAATTTATTTAGCCATTTGATAGAAATCAATCGAGCCGAAGCCGGTTTGGCTCAGTGGTAGAGCGTCGGTCTGTGGACTGGAGGGTCCCGGGTTCGATTCCGGTCAGGGGCATGTACATTGGTTGCGGGCACATCCCCGGCGGGGGGTGTGCAGGAGGCAGCTGGTCGATGTTTCTCTCTCGTTGACGTTTCTGGCTCTCTATCTCTCTCCCTTCCTCTCTGTAAAATATCAATAAAATATATTAAAAAAAAAAAAGAAATCAATCGAGAAGTGCATACCCACATTTCATCTTAGAAGAAATATGCGATCAGAAATATGGATTTATTTTTAAGAATGAAAGTTGAGCACTAAACAATAAGGTTCTGTGTGGGTAGATTTTCAAGGCTAAGGAGAATCTGAAAAACAGGTGCATTTCAGCTTCGTTCTCAAGCTGGTGACATGGAAGGTGAAAAAGGCAAGAATCTTTCTAGGGCTAATAAACTTGACTTTTCTACACACACACATAGACACGTTATAGAGCTCAGTAATTTCAAATGTTTCAGAAACAATGTTTAGATAATTACATGAGTCATAAAACAGTGATTGTTGTGAAAACTAATGATGATTTAAAAATGTAACAGCTAATGTGAGTGATTCATCAGCAAGCTTATTAAACCTTTTAAAAAGGTCCATTATACTTAATGTCTATTGATGCCCATTTTGCCTTGGGGGTGTTAGATGAAAAATTCAAGTTAGATATCTTCTTACTGTAGTGCATTTTTCTTAAAAATCATCGCTTCCTATCAATCTAAACATAATGCATGTGTCTTTAGTTCGCTTTTCTTTTCCCAATACGTAAACCACTACAAATAACCAGCAATCCAAGCACGAGCACGCATATCTTTCTGGACTGCTGCATTACTCCACGCGGGGTTACTGAGTTCAGTGCAGGCACATTTTACTTTTTAATAGGGAGTGGCAGATTGCCTTCCCTAAGAGTTATAGCAATTCATATTGCCTTGTCTGCTCACATTGTTATACGTCTTTGTAAGGTGACATTAGGGGGCACGCTGACTCCACGCTGCCCTCTTTCCAGCTGGCTCCATATTTTAAAGTACGATATAAATAAATAGTTTAAATTATTCCCACCTGGACTTAATTTGTTCTTGAGATGAGAATTTGGAAATGGCATACAGTCCAATCACAGGCCCCCTTTATCTCCTGCCCAGACTTTGGCCCATTTTCTCTGACTTAAGAGAAATGGATGGGACTTGCAGTTCTAGAAGACAAATCAGATGGACACAATGGCAAGAACAGATGTTTCTCAATTTGGAACACAAGGAGCAAAATGCCACATATTGCCTTTCATCCCAGTTCTTGGTTATGTAGATTTTTTTTTTCCCCAGTTAGGTTTTCTACTTCTTGCAATTTACCTATTGATGAAGAATGAGGAGAACTACCTGGTGGAGTTCTAGTGTGAGGAGGGAGGAAGCAAAAAAAAATAAAACAAAACAAAACCTCATCAAAGAAGGTTAGTTTGAATCCCAAGTTGTAATCTCCTAAGTGCTCTGTATGCTGGGGGAATTAAATAATTACTAATTGACTTTTTTTTTTCTGATGCAATATGAAATCTTGTTTGCTCCTGCACTTAATAAAAGACTTACTTTTAAAAAAAAATATTTTTTAAATTAATTTTTTACAGAGAAGAAGGGAGAGGGATAGAGAGTTAGAAACATCGATGAGAGAGAAACATCAATCAGCTGCCTCCTGCACACTCCCTACCGGGGATGTGCCCACAAGCAAGGTACATGCCCTTGACTGGAATCGAACCCGGGACCCTTGAGTCTATAGGCCAATGTTCTATCCAATGATCCAAACAGGGCAAAGACTTACTTTTGAGAGATAAAATGATACTCCACATTCCTATGCTGATTCTGGTGTGTCCTCTTGAGCAGTCTATTTTACTAGTACTCAGTGGTGAGAAACTGCTGTTACATTAACTTTACACAGAAAAGAAAACAGCTACTGTATAGGGCAAAATGCACATTTCCCATTAATTTGTTAAGTTATGTGATATTTACCAATGCTGCCCCCAGCATGCCTCCAGAATCTCTGTGGATATGAATCTATTCTGTTCTATCATTAGGGTTTCTTGGAAAAGTCTGAAAGCCTGGTGTGAAGTCACTCCGTGGCCTCTCTGGGCTCGTCCCCTTTTAGTCAGTGGCTTGGACTTGGTGGTTTTCTGTCCCTTCCCTCTGGCTTTCAGTATTCCTGATCTTGGCGTGGTGACCTGGTTCTCATCGCTTGTATTTTTTTAAAAAAATATTTTTATTGATTTTTTTTTTACAGAGAGAAAGGTAGAGGGATAGAGAGTTAGAAACATCAATGAAAGAGAGATGTTGATTAGCTGCCTCCTGCACACCCCCTACTGGGGAAGTGCCCGCAACCAATGTACATGCGCTTAACTGGAATCGAACCCGGGACCTTTCAGTCCGCAGGCTGACGCTCTATCCACTGAGCCAAATATTCTTGACCTTGCTTTCTCATTTCCAATTCTTTTCTGCTTCTACTTTTTCTCTCTAGGTTTTTGATCCTGGTCTGATGTAGGGATTCTGTTTACTGTCTCAGCTAGAGGCCCCTGGGTCCCTTCCTCCTGACTTTGGGTGAAATGAGGCAGAGGGTAAAACCCGCACGGGACCCTTAGCTCCTTGCGCCGTGTCTCCATTCCTGCCGCGGGGCCTTTATTCTTGTGCCTTTTCTTTCTCTCCGGGCGTTAGGTGATCTCCCCGTAGTTATTTTAAATGGCTGCTTTACAGGCAACCTGTTTCAAAACTTTCTTCCGTCTGCAGATGAGCTTTTCTTATAAATGGGTCGCTGCCACTGCTGCTCTAACTTGCTCTCTCCTTTAACAATAAGATTTCTTGTTTTCCCCAGATTTTTCAGAATCTCAGAACTAAATTTCCAGAAAGGCCAAGCCACTGCATTTCATCTTGACTGATTTGTCATAGGGGTAGGCTTCCTGCTGCAAAATCAGCGTAAGTTTTTCTTTCTTTTAAAGAAAAAGAAAGCAATACAGTTCTTTGGCAGATACCATTACTTCCCCAGCAATCTGATAAAATTCCATCCCTCTACTCCCAAAAGCAAATCTTGAGCTAAACTTTCAACCTTTTTTTTTTTTTTTTTTTTTTTTTTTAAATGGGGTTAAAGGAATGCACTCAGTTTTGGGGAAACAGATCTTCCTCCAGGCAAGGCAGGCGGAGCCACATTCCTGCATTTCTCATGCCAGTGGGAAAAGTTCACGAATGTCAGAGAATGCTTCTAAAGTTATCTGTGAGGGGGAAAAGAATAATTACTTCTTTGTGATTCAGACCTGGGCATCATCCAGGTTCCCCCAATTAGCTGTAGGAACAGTGCCCGCTATTGTGTCTCAAGTTTACCTTGAATTCTCCAAGAAAGCTGTCTTTTTTTTTTGATCACTATGAATATTAATTAAAAAATAGGATCCCACAAAATTCTTCTTTCCTGTCTTAAAGCAAAAGAGGCCCAAATGACCACAGGAGAGGTGAAGAGACAAGCAGTTGCTGTGAGAATCTCATTGCCAGGGGCTGAGAAGGGAACTGTGCTGTAATTGTATTTATTTATTTAAAAATATTTTTATTGACTTCAGAGAGGAAGGGAGAGAGGGAGAGAAACAGAAACATCAATGATGAGAATCATTGATCGGCTGCCTCCTGCACGCCCCCTACTGGGGATCCAGTCAGCAACACAGACATATGCCCTGACCAGGAATCAAACTGTGACCTCCTGGTTCAAAGGTTGATGATCAACCACTGAGCAACACCAGCTGGAAAAAAAATAATCAGAAACTTCTTCATTGTGAGGGGTGATTGAACATAGATAATTCTTCACGATGGGAAAATGGTGGGAAATATAAAAATGGTTTTTTTAATCTCTACTTTTATAACCCTGTTGTTTAGCATTACTTGTATTTCTGAAGTTACACTGGATTAGGGGCAAAATTAAGATGAAAATAAGTCACAAAATAGTATATCTCTGGTTCTGTCTCTACAAACTCTAGAAACTCCAGATTCTCAAATTCTTCCTAAAGAGCTTTGGAGAGGTCCCTTTGAAGAGCTTCATAAATGCTCAGAGTGCTATCACCCGCTATTTCCCACCTTCCCAGGTGCCCAGGACTGTTGTCTTCACATAAGACTGTTGTCTTGTCTGTTTTCCCTGATGACCCTGCACCTGGTATTGATGCTTTGAGTCTGTGCTGGGAGCATCAGTGTTGATGTCCTCACCCGTCGAGACACCACTGCCAGTTGGGATGCCTGCTGAAAGGGTGAGGTGTCAGCAAAGTTGATGTCAAGACTGCAAGTGGTTCTTGCTCAGGGCGTTCACCTCTGCACAGAGGTTGTTCTGAGAAAGCCATTGCCCCTGTGTGGCTCCACTTGTGTTCTCAAAGCCCCATGGAGATAGCTGTGAGTGTTTCTTTCTTTTTCATAAAACCTGTCTCAACTGGGAATATCGGGTATGTGTCTCTGAAGACTGGCAGGGTAACATGAGCGACAGGTGCATGTTTTATTAAAAAACTAGTGCCTTGGTGCACAGATTCATTCACATTGAAAGGAAATGAACGAGCCAAAGCCGGTTTGGCTCAGTGGATAGAGCGTCGGCCTGCGGACTGAAGGGTCCCAGGTTCGATTCCGGTCAAGGGCATGTACCTTGGTTGTGGGCACATCCCCAGTGGGGGGTGTGCAAGAGGCAGCTGTTAGATGTTTCTCTCTCATCGATGTTTCTAACTCTCTATCCCTCTCTCTTCCTCTCTGTAAAAAAAAATCAATAAAATATATATATATATATTTAAAAAAAGGAAATTAACGAGAAGGTGGCTGGTGGGGCAAGATTGGGCCAGATGGAGCCAGCTTTCACCCTCTCTGGCTGGCTGCATCTGGGGCGGTGCCATAACTCGAAGGGCGTCTGTGGAGTGAACAGGGTCCCTCTGGCAGGTGAGGTCCCTTGGCCTGACCTTTGGGGACTGGGTTGAAATTGGCTCTCCAACATCCCCCAAGGGATCCTGGATTGTGAGAGGGCAGTTCTTGGGTGATGCACCCTGGAATGGAGCTCCCTCCTCTCTGATTTCGGGGTGTGTCACCCGAAAACTGCTACTGCCAAGTCACTGCAGTTCGGCAGCTCCTGTGTTGAATTTCTGCCCCCTGAAGGTCAGTGCATGCCATAGCTACCAGTTGGAGTGTCTGCCCCCTGGTGGTCATTGCGCATCAAAGCTACTGGTTGGATGGTCGTTTAGCCTTTTATATATATAGATAACTTTCCTTTTTTACCTGCTTGTTATCCTGAAAGGGACCTCACATCAATTAACCTGGGTTATTTCCCGGGTTGCTCCTTGGTCCCTGATGTGCATAGCCTCCACTCTCAGATGTGCCCAGTCTGTATGCCTGAGTCTTGGGATGAGTATAATTGAATTAACACAACTGCATGCATTTGACTTTATTCCATGTAGGGTACAAATGTGTGAATGAAGAGTGTACCATCTTGCAAATTAGTTCAGCACTCTGATCAGAATGAAATTTTTGCCTCACCTACATAACCAAGGACACGGTGTGTGTGTGTGTGTGTGTGTGTGTGTGTGTGTGTGTGTATGGTGTATAAAGTCTAGAGCCCATTTCAACACCTCTTTAGTAGACTAACTTCAAAATTTATAATTCCAGTCTTTACTTCTCTCCTGTGCTTCTGATTCTTATCTTCTCCTCAAAAAGACCCTCCTGTAATCCTTGTTTTCATCAGTGGACCAAATAATTTCTGAGCTAGAATCACCCATTCATCCTCCTGCCCTTGCACAACCAAAATTCAATTACATAAACCTTTGATGATTCTAATATTAGTGGAGAGGGACATAAGGGTGGGGCTTATGAGATCAGTTTTTTCTTTAGGAAAAAATAAATATACTGGAAAATATTATATAATTATTGCATCATTGAATTAATACTCCTATTCTAGGAAGAGGAAAAGCTTTCCCTTACAAATTTTATGGGATGAAACCAATCAAAAATTCTTTTTCTGTGTCTTACTAACATCTCCAATAGCCAAAACAATGTGGGCTTTAACTTGGCCATACTTAAGACACGAGAAACAACATATTGTCCTAAAAATAAGCATAATCAGGAAACATATTTAGTGAAGTTGCTGCAGGTGTGTATGTTTTTCCCTTTAGTGCAAGGAAAGGCAATCACTATGTGTAATTGTGTCTTTATTTTTTATTTTATTGATATCAAAGAAGGAGGGAAAGGGATGATAGAGAAACATCAATGATGAGAGAGAATCATTGATTGGCTGCTTCCTGCACACCCCACACTGGCAATTGAGCCTGCAACCCAGGCATATGCCCTTGGCTGGAATCAAACCTGGGACCCTTCAATCCACAGGCCGATGCCCTACCCATTGAGCAAAACCGGCTAGGGCTTTTATAAACAGTGTCCATTCTCTGCATTGTATACTCAGAACGTTTTATAGTATTTGAAAGGAACAGATGATCCAAATAGAAGGTGAACCTATTTGCATCTAGGTTAGTTGCAGGGAGATGTCAAAGAGACCACAAATGCCCTGATGGCGTGGGCAGTGAAAAGGAGGACACCTCGTCAGATGGACACCACGTATCTGTGACTGGAGATAAGAGTGACATGATGGGTTCCATATATCTATAAGTTCGATTTAGTGTGGAACTGAGTGGTGGGTAATTCCATTGAGGAAAACCTTGCCTCATGAGAACCTGTGAATTAATAGTTTAAAACTAATTCAACCTCTAATTCAACCAGTTCCACATCTAACCACCCTACTTCTAAGCTTCTGTTGCCAACCCAGATGGTTCTTTTCAGGGACAGTTTTACATGAGCACAAATAGGTCCATCAGCTTTCACACAGCCAGCAAAGCTTCAGGTTGGCTTTCCTGTCTAATAGCTATGCAACTTTAGACAACTGATATATTTTATTTACGTGTGTGTGTGTGTGTGTGTGTGTGTGTGTGTGTGTGTATTTCTGGATGCTTTTTTTTTTAAATCCTCACCCAAGGATATTTTTCCTTTGATTTTTAGAATGGAAGAGAAAGGGAAAGACAGAAATATTGATGTGAGAGAAACACATTGATTGGTTGCCTCCTGCACAGACCTGGAGGCCGGGGAGGAGCCTGCAACTGAAAACTGAACACGGAACCCTTTGGTCTGTAGGCTAACACGCTGTCCACTGAACCAAACTGGCTAGGGCTGGATGCTTATTCTTTATTTTTCACTTGGTGCAAGGCACATGGTTATGTGTATCAGGAAGACTTGGGTGTGGCTTGGCTAGTACAGAGTGGGACTCATTTATTTTAAATATAAAGCTATGCAGCTTTTCCATTGCTTTAATTTCTAAAATAATTTTTATTTTTCAATTACAGTTGGCATACAATATTACATTAGTTTTAGGTGTACGACCTAGTAATTAGATATTATATAACTTACTAAGTGATCATCTAGAAAAATCCTGTGTCCATCTGACAGCATACATAATTATTGATGTATTACTGATTATATTCCCTGGGCTGGACTTTACATCTCCATGACTATTCTGTAACTACCAATTTGTTCTTCTTAATTCCTTCACCGTTATCTCCCAGTTCCCCAAACCCCCTCCCATCTGCCTCTTTCACACCTCTTACCAGGGATGTGCCCGCAACCAATGTACATGCCCTTGACTAGAATCGAACCCGGGACCTTTCAGTCCTCAGACCGATGCTCTACTGCTGATCCAAACCGGTTTCAGCAATAAGATGTGTTTTTAAAAATATATTTTTGATTGTTGATAGTATTACAGGTATCTTTCATTTCCCCTCCTTTACCCCCCTCCTCCCAACCCTTATCCCCTCCCCGCCCCCACAGGCCTTCACTACCCTATTGCCTGTGTCCATGGGCTATGGACTTATATAAGTATGTAAGTTCTTTGGTTATCTCTTCTTCCATAAGGTTTTATTGGGACACAGATGCACTCATCAGTTTATGTATTATCTACTAGAGTCCCGGTACATAAAATTCATGCAGAGGGTGTATCCCTCAGTCCAGCCTACACCCTCTCCAATCTGGGACCCTTCGAAGGATGTCCAACTGCCCATTTGATCCTACCAGGATCGGGCCTAAACGGGCAGTTGGACATCCCTCTCACAATCCAGGACTGCTGGCACCCAACTGCTCGCCTGCCTGCCTTCCTGATTGCCCCTAACTGCTTCTGCCTGCCAGCCCGATCACCTCCTAACCACTCCACTGCCACCCTGATTGATGCCTAACTGCTCCCCTGCTAGCCTGATTGCCCCTAACTGCCCTTTCCTGAAGGCCTGATCATCCCTAACTGCCTTCCCCTGAGGGCCTGGTCCCCCCCAACTGCTCTCTCCTATAGGCCTGGGTCTCTCCCAACTGCCCTTCCCTGCAGGCCCAGTCTTCCTAAACTTCCCTCCACTGTTGGCCTGGTCACCCCTAACTGCCCTCCCCTGCAGGCTTGATCGCTCCCAACTGCCCTCCCTTGCAGGCCTGGTCCCTCCCAACTACCCTACCCTATTGGCCATCTTGTGGTGGCCATCTTGTGTCCACATGGAGGCAGCCATCTTTGACCACATGGGGGCAACCATCTTGTGTGTTGGAGTGATAGTAAATTTGCATATTACTCTTTTATTAGATAGGATAGAGGCCTGGTGCATGAGTGGGGGCCAGCTGGTTTGCCCTGAAGTGTGTCATGGATCAGTGTGGGGGTTCCAATGGAGCATCGGGAAGCCTGGGTGAGGGGCCTGTGATGGTTTGCAGGCTGGTTACCCTCCCTTCCCCTTGCCGACTCAAGCAGAGGCCCTGGTATCTGGGATTTATTTATCTTCTATAATTGAAACTTTGTAGCCTTGAACAGAGTCCAGGGCCACCCAGGAAGTTTGGCTTCCTCCATTGCCAGGAAAATCCAAGCCTCCTGCTCGCTCTGTGGCCGCAGCCAATTTTGTTGGGAGTTATTTATCTTCTATCATTGAAACTTTGTAGCCTTCAGCAGAGGCCTGGGTGTGCAGGAAGCTTTGCTTCCTCCATTCCTAGGAAAACCCAAGCCTCCTGTTTGCTCCGTGGCCATAGCAATCTTGGTTGTGTTAATTTGCATACCCACTCCTGATTGGCTGGTGGGCATGGCTTGTGGGGATAGCAGAGGTATGGTCAATTGGCATATTATTCTTTTATTAGATAGGATGGCTGTTTTTTTTAAAAAAATATTTTATTGATTTTTTTACAGAGGGGAAATGAGAGGGATAGAGAGCTAGAAACGTCGACGAGAGAGAAACATCGATCAGCTGCCTCCTGCACACCCCCTCTTGGGGATGTGCCCGCAACCAATGTACATGCCCTTGACCGGAATCGAACCTGGGATCTTTCAGTCCCCAGAGCAATGCTCTATCCACTGAGCCAAACCGGTTTTGGCGGAGGGCTGTTTTTTTATGTATTATCTATGATTACCCCTCCCCAGCTTTATTGAGATATAATTGATATATAGCACTCTGTAGATTTAAGGTGTACAACATGAGATTTGATACATGTATAAAGTTGTAAAATGATTACCACAATAAGGTTAGTTAACACCTCCATCATTTCACATAATTACTTTTTTTATTTTGGTGGTGAGAACATTTAAGATGTACTCTTTTAGCAACTTGCAAATACATAACCCAATATTATTAACTGTAGTCATATTATACTTCAGACCCCTGGAATTTATTCATTATATAACTAAAAGTTTGTACTATTTGACCAACATTTCTGCATTCACCCCAACTCCAAGCCCCTGGCAACCATCATTCATTCTTCTCTCTGCTGCTGTAGTTTGCTTTTTTTTTTTTTTTTAAGATTCACATAGAGGCGAGATGTAACTACCGTGTTTCCCCGAAAATAAGACATCCTTCGAAAACAAGACCTACTTCATGAAAACATAATACATCCCCTGAAAATAAGACCTAGCGCATCTTTGGGAGTAAAAATTAATATAAGACACTGTCTTATTTTCGGGGAAACAGGGTATTTGTAGTTCTTTGACTATTTCACTTAGCTTAATACCCACGAGGTCCATCCATGGCTTTGCAAAAGGCAGGATTTCCTTCCTTTTAATGACTGAATAATATTCCATGATATAAATCTTATATCTTCTTTGTTCATTTTTCTGTGGATGGACCCTTAGGTTGTTTCCATTTATTGGCTATTGTGAATAATGCTTCAGTGATCATGGGGTGCAGATATTGCTTCAAGATAATAATTTTATTTCCTTTGGATAAATACCCAGAAGTGGAATTGCTAGGTCATATGGTGGTTAAACGTTTACATTTTTGAGGTAACGCCATACTGTTTTCCCTAGTGGTTGTACCAATTTACCATTCACACAAGCAGTGTTCAAGGTGAGGCTCCGTGTTTCTTATTTATGAAATAGAACAATAATACCCAACTGAATTGCCAAGGCGAGGCTTAATATAATGCTCACCAAGTGTTCATGTTAGATTCCAGTGCTTCCTGAGTGCATAGATTCATCCCTTTATTCCCAGAAGTGACAAGGAAGTCATGCACAGAGTTGTTTGTGGAGTGCTTGGTTCTAGAGCTAGCACTCACACATTATACTCTAAGTGTTTACAGGCTGTTTTCCTCCACTAGACGGGATGTCTGTCTATCTATCTGTCTGTCTGTCTATCTATCTATCTATATTTATTTATTAAATTGATTGGTGACATTGGTCAACATGAACATATAGGTTTCAGGTGTGGGTTTCTACTAGATTGTACATTGTGTCCACCACCCAAAGTCAAATCTTCTCCTTAGACTGGATTTCTTAAAGGCAAGCTGGGCTCTAGTGACCTCCAACATCTACTAGGCTCCTGATACATGTTACATGTGTCTAACTAAGTAAATGAATGATGAATGAATTCAGCTCTCTTACCTTCAGAGTCGCTGCATGGATCAGACCGTCAAACCTCAGAGGGAAGTAGGGGAGGGTGGGAGTAAGGGGGAAAGATCAACCATTCATATAAGCCTAACCAAAGGACACAGACACCAATGGGGTGAGGGCATGAGTAGAGGGTGGGAGGAAATGGGAGAATAAGGACACATATGTAATACCTTAATCAATAAAGGGAAAAAAAAAGAAATTTTTCAGAAAAAATTTGAAGGAATCTCAGTGCCAGACTGTCTTCACCATCCCACCTCCCCATCCCCTTTTTCCACACTATTTGACTGAAAAGCAAGAATGCATTCTCTGCAGACATTTGGCCCAAGGGAGATTTTGGTAAAGCAACTAATGAGAAATGCTCTATTAAATGTGAAACTCACTACAAATTAGCATGGATATAAGACTTCTGTTTTATGGGAGAATTCTTATGGATTGTTGTTTTTTTTCATGATTTTTCCCCCCTGAAAATATTTTAACAATTACCATAAGAATATTTTTAGTCAATTATTGTATTAGTTTTTCCCCCCTTAGAAGCGAATGGCTTTGTTGAATGTACTTCACTAGCTCCATATCAAAACTACAATATGAGATTGTTGCGTGTGATTCCCCCCCCCCTTTTCTAGCCTAAATTGGAACCTTATGGACATCGAACCTAGAAACATATGCCAATGTGATTTATATGTAGAAAATCTCTTTTCATATTATTAACAAAATCACTATTGTGTTCCAATCTTTGTTCTCTGGGGATGAATTTTCGTAAATCACTTCCTGCCATTCAGGTACCTCAGAGCTCAAGCTGCCTGAAGCTTAACAGAAAATGCAATTCAAAAATCCAAGAGGGTTAGGATGACAGGAAAAAATGTTTTCCATTTCTCCTTAAAGGGTAGTGGTGGCGGTGGGGAGGGGGACAGGAAGGAAAAGAGAGAATTTTAGAATCTGGTTCTTCTATGTCTGAAAAAAGACAGTTCAGATGAATTGCTAGTGCCTTAAATAAGAAACAGGAAAACATCCTCCATGGAGAGAGTCCCTTAGCCAGCCACCAACATTTGGTACTTATCCCCAGACTCCAGACGCAAAGGGAAATTTAGACAGGACTGAAAAAACTCAGGTCAAGCATATTTTAAAAAATAAAAATTAGAAACACAATGCGTTGCGCTTACAGTCTCCCTCTTCAGCTCTCTCTGTATCTATCATGTTAACAATCCTGGAAAGTTCAAGGTTTCATGAGTGTGTGTGTATATACCACCTTTTCCTCCCAGATAACATGTTTTACCAATTTAGTTTACAAAGAGAATTCAGGTCTTTGCTGTCCTGCTTTACTCACCTCTAAGGTGGGATCATAAATATGCTTCCATCTCCTCGGGAACATTCTCTCACGTTGCATTTCCAAGATGTGCTGTCCAGATGTGAAAGCTTAAGCCACGTTTAGAATTTCCTCAGAGTAGGGATCTCTTCATGGAATACCGGTATAGTCTATCATTCATACAATGCCAGGTTAGTCAGGGATGCCTTTTGTTAGGATAGACAAGATGCACCCGAGGTTTCGTTTTGTTTCCGGAATTTCTATTACAGGAGATGTCATGGAGGAGGTTAAAGTTTGGAGGAGGTTTGATGAAGGTGTCACATTGACTCAGATTTGCTATTTCTCAGTTCCCGAATGCTCAGATTTTATGTGCTTGTAGCTACCAGTGAGTCTGAATTCTTGGGAGATAGTCTAAAAATGCAGGCAAGTCTGCCTCTAGGTTATCGATACTGGTTCTGCTCAGGAGCCACTGGTGTGTTGATAGGACCAGTGTGTGGATCAACATCTGTGAGAATATTTTTTTTAAAAATATTTTTTTTATTGTTTAAAGTATTACATATAGTAGTACATATATATCCTTCCCCCCACCCCCTTGACATTTCCCCAGCCTCCCCTACCCCTTGTCTCATGCCCTCATCCCACCCACCCAGTTGAATGAAACTTGCAGTGGCTCGATCCAGCTTATGAATCAGAGGATGCTGGCCTTTTATTTTCTTTCTATGAAGAACTGACCCTCATTTTATATCAGAAAAAAAAATCCATTATGAAAAAGGGAAACACTTTAGTTTTTATTTGTTTTGTGTTATTAGAAAGTACTGTTTTATAAGCAGTTGTAAAGCTAAATTACAGCTGCTGTGAACTCTATTTCTACATGTCCTTTTAAAACATTCTTTATTGTTTAAAGTATTACATATGTCTCCTTTCTCCTCCATTGACCTCTCCCCGGTCACCCCCCTCCCCCAGCACACATCTCCCCCCCCCCCTAGTGTCTGTGTCCATTGGTTATGCTTACATGCATGCATACAAGCCAAAAAGGGAACCACTTTAAATTAAAGGGAAAGCAGATGGTCTGGGAAGCCATGTAGTTTCATGTGTTCATTGCACCCATAAAGGGGGGATTGAGAGGCCCAGCCAATCCAGAATACAATAGGGCCCTTTATACATGTTCCTCTGCTTCTCTTTCCCTTGTCCTTATAAATTGCCTTTTAAAACATAAAGGCAACCTCAGTCATTCTTGGGCTTGAATCTTCTCCTTAGTACACCTCAGTGGGTAGAGGAAAAAGAAATTGTTTAGATCCTGAATATCCTACACAAGACATCTTATAAAGGCCTTGAGCTATGTATTGCATTTATCTCATGATGGTAGAAAAAATTTGAAATCAGAAGATATGGGCCCTATATGTTGGACATGCTCTAATTGAAAGGTTTTGTGCCAATTTCTTAATCTTTTGAATTTCAGCTTAATCAACAAAAACAGGAATAATAATATCTTTCTCACAAGATGGTGAGGAACCAATGAGATCTACTACCTTGAGCCTTAGGAAACTGCCAACATTCAACTGTTTTTGACCTTCACACACAACCGTTTTCAGTGGGGCAGACTCCCATGAACAATGTTCTGTAAATTGTAAAGTACAATGTAAATTTTTTTAGTTAAAATTAAGTGTAAAGGTACTTTTTCTTCTCATGTGTGAGAAAGAAGTGGAACTTAATGCTGGAGAACAAAGTTATAGGAAGGTATGTGCAGAGTTGAAAGACCAAGGATAAGGAAGATAATAAGTGAGGAAATGACATTATTTTTTGGCAACCTTTTGCTACTTTAATATGGAATGGTGATTAGGTTAATTTATTTGATAATCTGCATATATATGAAATATTCACACTATTTTATACTAATCGTGTAAGCCATTGATATTAATAAACTATCTTCATTTTTCAAAGGACAAAACATTTCCTATTTGAGCCCCTTAATCAAAACTCTCCAATTTAATTTGAAACTTAAATGATATTCATACATTGCATTGCAAAAAAGTAACTTGATGTTAGAGGTCATCTGGAATAGATGATTCCTGTAATATTTATTTTAAGAAAACGATGAAAAATATAACACCAGTAGCCTTTTTTGAGGTGATTGTCAAAGTATGATAAGGCTTAGGAAATGAACGAGCTAACTATGGTGGGTATTATGCTTGAACTGTTTTTTTTTTTCTGACGTACTTGAGATATTACATAAAGCATACTCTGCTTGCCATCTCTTATAGGCTGATGTTCTGCAGCCAAAGTTAATAGCATAGGATAAATTCTTTAATAAAGGTAGTAACAGCTAAAATTGGAAGATTTAAAACAGTGCTAATTCTCTACATTAGAAGAAAAAGATCAATTATAAAGAGTTAATATTTTCCAAAGAGGAAGGAATCCTATAATCATGCGGTTCTGTGTAAAAATTCAGTGAGGGTTTTCACATTGACATCTTTAGTCACGAGTTTTCGTATTGAGTTTGGCAGGCTGTTAAACCACTCGCACCCGTATTTTCATGGCAGATGCTTCATTAAAGGACTAGGCTTTGGTTCTTTTCCTTTGCTCTTTTTCATTGAGTAGAGGGTTTCTATATGAAGAATGTCCATATGATGAATACTTGCATGCTTTGGAGACTCTGTAAAATGACTTAAAAATACTGAGAAGGTTCACTATTTGCTCTACAGTGTCACCATTTAAATTCTAAACCATGGGAGATACTTAAAACTCAGGAACTGTTTTTTTAAGGGCAAGACCTGACGTATACAGAGATGCTCTAAGTCAGTGTTTCCCAAACTTTTGACATATGTGTACCCCTTCTATAATTTTTATAACACTGAGTACCCCTCATCAAAAAAAAAGAGGATGTATTTTAATGACAATAAAAATATATTTATTTTTTCTCTTTTTGGTACATACACAAAATAATAGTAAATGAAAAATAAAATTATTCATAATAAAATATAAATAAAAATTATGTTATAAATAACATTTATTTGCACACCGGACCATCTCACGCCTCACAAGACTGTCTTGACTCATGAGGACATAGAATTAGGTGTAGTTAAGCACGGTGCAGTGCATATCCCCACCAAACTCTGGTGCAACTTGTACCCCCACCAAACTCATCCTGTACCCCTGGAGGTATGCGTACCACCCTTTGGGAAACACTGCTCTAAGTGATCAGTCTTCTCATTGGGCAACCCCCCAGTGGAAACTAAAGCACCAAATTGGCAGCTAAGACAAGTGTGGGTATGTGTTCATGCTTGTGTATGGCCCCCGTGGGGAAGTGACCTGTCTGCACAGACTTTGTCAGGAAGGAGAGAAGGAGAAGAAGGTGTGTAAATTTCTGTCCCAGCACAATGATTATTGGCACGGCTTTAATGCCAGAACTGCTTAGGATGGATGATAAATTAGATGGCCACCGAATGTTTAGAGAGTCTTACTCTCAGAAACATAAGCGGGACTCAGATATACTAGAACTTCCATTTGCCTTCTGAGGAGGGTACCAGGGCTATAAGAATATTCACTGTTTCCCAGTTTTTGTGACTGTTGCTAATGTTATCCTTTTGTATGCTCAGGTTTTTAGTATTCTGACACAGCCTGTGAACTTGTCTTCAGGGTCAGCAAAGAGGTGGGTGAGAAAGATATTGACTGGGGAAACTGCCATGTTAGGGGAAAAGAGCAGTCAAGAATGGAATCGGGATGTACCTGGTGCTGTTACAGAGAGGCCTCCTGAGCTCTTCAATAGCGTTCGATTAATCACACGGTCATGATTATAGCATTTTAGAGTTGGGTGTGGTTTAAGAATCTAGTTTCTCCTTTTGCCTCAAATAGACATCTGCTGACATTTTGATGGCCTATGGAATCTTGTTCTAGTATGTTATTGTAGCATATTTCTTTCCAGGCATATTTAGTAGCTGACTCACCTATCAAGTCAAACCAGCCTCATCAGTGGATGCTTAAAAGAAATTAATGCAACAGGTTATTACAATGGAAATCCTGGTTAAAGTTCACCCCATATTATAATATATATTTATATTTATTAATATATTTTATAGCTGTCCACATCAATCATCCTGAAGCGAGGATGGAGACCAGATTGCAGAATCTTTAAAGGATATGAGCAAAACCCAGTTTCATTATTTCTCTGTCTTTCTCACCCTCATTGAGGTTATGACAGGCAGACAGACTCTGGAGATTAGATGAGAGGATTTTTGGAGCCATCTGTCTATGTTCTGCAAAGTCCTCTTCAACCTTGGGGGAGAGCTGTGGTGCTTCTTACCTAAAGCCCAGGGGGCACTGGAGAACTTAATATGCAACCCTTGCAGTTCAGTAGATAGGGTGCAATGGTTTTGGACTCAAACTTAGAAATCTATAGGATGAGTGATCTGCTGACCTGCCGCTGTGATGGTGGGCCACAGGAGGGCTTCCTGCTTCCTCAAGATCAGCCTGTGCTCCAGAGTTTGTAGACACAGAGTGTTTCCTAGGGGCCAGGCTTTCTCATGAGAGAAAGAAAGACCCTAGAGGAGTGCCCCTGGAAGTCTACTTGCTGCAGGAAAAGGCTGCAGCCATCAGATGCACCAGAGAATCATTTGCCCAGGTCAATGGAATTGCAAGTAGGTAGTCCTTAGCACAGCCATGGGCAAACTACGGCCCGCAGGCCAGATCCGGCCCATTTGGCTGTTCTATCTGGCCCTCGGAGCTGAAAGAGCGGAGGGTTCTCTTGCTCTCCCCTCCGCTCCTTCACCAGCAGCCCAAGATGAGAGTGCCAGCATGGTCAGGTTGCTTTTGTTCCGGCCCTCCGGTCCAGTGTAAGAACCCATTGTGGCCCTTGAGTCAAAAAGTTTGCCCACCCCTGCTAGCACTAGAAGGGAAGGGTGTCTGAAGAACCCACAAAAGCATTCAAGAGAAAGTCAGCTTTAAGCACCTGTCAAGTCCAGAGGTCACCACAGTCACACAACAGGACAGTAGCAGTCAAGGAAGAATGTCCCTGCTTTCTTTCCTCTTCTCTTCCTTCTACTCCAACCCTGGAAGGGCCAGAGACCATGACTAACAGGGAAGAGGAATGGAAGGTCTAGATGGAGGAAAGAGAGAATGTGCCCACTACATCTCTTCTTCCTCCAATGCTGGGCTTCCTCTCTGTACTGGACCAGACTTGGGGGCTGTGAAATATTCTTTACAATTTAAAACAAGATGCAAGCTTTATCTGTTACATGATGCTGGTCATTTTAAGTCTGAAACTGGGCTGTGCTATGTGACTTCAAATGCACATTGTTTGTATTATGGAAAAAGGATGAGAAAAATAAAGGGATTGATCAAGTTTTCATCTTTCTTCTGTCGTGGGAAGAAATAGCCCTGTAACACATTTAAAAGAACAGTAGGAAATAGAAATAGGGTGATTAAACCCTATGATTCCTGCTATTTCAATTTAATAGTTATACAATTATTTCAAGTTGCAACCTTTGATTTTAAATAAATATAATTATAATTATATTTTCCTTTTCTCTGGCAATGTCATACTTTATTAGTATCACCTTAAAAACTGTTTACTTTATTTTGTTGTTGGTCTTATGTAGTCTCTGTGAGATCATCCAGGAATTGAAAACACATTTTCAAATTGGCACTAGGGATTATCAATCAGTTCTTTCTGCAACGTCTTTCTTTAGTTTTGGAATTTTTCATTAGTTCTAATGATCCTGCTGTTCATCAGCTTTTGTTTTCTTAACTGAAATAGGCCTTTCTGTAGTTGTCAAGGAATAAATAAATTATATAATTGTTATACACTTTCCCATTGCACAAATTATGTTTGTTAGCCCTACCATCTATATGTCATATTTCTGCTGCTTGGATGGCATTAAAAAATACATAGTATACTCACATAGAAATAAACTTTGTCAAAGCACCATTCTGTAAAGTGTATAACTTAGAAATAAGACTTTCTCACACCTGTCAGAATGGCTATATCAACAAATCAACAAACAAGTGCTGGCGAGGATGCGGAGAAAAAGGAACCCTCGTGCACTGCTGGTGGGAATGCAGACTGGTGCAGCCACTGTGGAGAACAGTATGGAGTTTCCTCAAAAAACCAAAAATGGAACTCCCATTTGACCCAGTGATCACACTTTTAGGAATATATCCCAAGAAACTGGAAATACCAATCAGAAAGGATATATGCACCCCTATGTTCAAGTGGCACAATTCACCATAGCTAAGATTTGGAAATAGCCTAAGTGCCCATCAGCAGATGAGTGGATCAGAAAACTGTGGCACATCTACACAATGGAATACTATGCTGCGATAAAAAAGAAGGAGTTCTTACCATTTGCAACAGCATGGATGGAACTGGAGAGCACTATGCTAAGTGAAATAAGCTAAGATAAATATCACATTATCTCACTCATTTATAGAATATAATGAACAATATAAACTAATAAACAAAAAACAGACCCAGAGGCAGAGAAGTATCAATCAGACCGTTAAACCTCAAAGGGAAGGTAGAGAAGGGTGGGGGTAAAGAGGAGAGATCAACCAAAGGACTTGTATGCATGCATATAAGCCTAACAAATGGACACAGACCACAGGGGGTGAAGGCATGAGTGGGGGTGGGGAGGGGCTGGAAGAAGGCAATGGGAGGATAAGGACACATATAATACCTTAATAAAGAAATTTTAAAAAAAGTTTAAAAAGGCCTCCCCTGTCTGCTGCCTGGAGAATGGACTGCAGATGGCAGGAGTGAATCGGGTAGAACACCTGTGAGCCTACTGCCCCATCCTTGTGGGTCTGAACAAGGGGTGGTGTCAGGATGGGTAGGAGTGGATGAATTTATCATATAATTTGGAGATAGCAAATAAGAAAAGGAGTGAGGAAGAGTTAATAATGATTCCTAAGCTTATGGAATGAGATGAGGAAGATGGCAGGGGAAGGGATCTTGGGAGGATGACCAGGTTGGTGGGGTAAATAGAAAACTTCCAAATCTTTCATAGACTAATTCACCTCTTAAAAAAAAATCCCCCTTTCAGCTAAACAACTCTATTTAGTGAGATAAACTTAATTTTCTATTGGTTCATAGTTGATTATTGCAGAAAGATACTCATTGGAAAAATCTCCCTCTTTTGTGACTCTGCCAGCTTTCTTCCTTACCTATTAAGGATTTGTGTTTCCAATAGTATATCTTTGGCACACTCAAATTAAATAATGTATTTTGTTTAATTTTTTTGCACTTGTGAACTAAACTTTATCTTTTATCATCACCAATAAATAGTATGTCTTCTAGCTCTCACACTTTTGTTTTTCAGTACATAGCCACCCATTATAGTTATAAGTACATTTTATGCTTTCAATGACCATTTTCTTCATCCATTAGAAAAGAAGTGCAGAAAAAGAGACAAAGATGTTTAATGTAAGCAATTTGATGGAGACATTTTCAGGAGGAACTAAAAGAATAATTCGGGGGGGGGGAAATTGCTCCGAAAAACACACAATCTCTGTTTCTTTAAATACTAGTTGTCAAGGAAAGTTTCATAAATTATTGGTTAATAGTTGCAGACAAATATGGAATTAAATGGAAATGCTTTCCCCAGAATTATCCCAGCTGTTCCCAACAGGACCTCGGAGTCTCACTTTCATTGAGGATCTGGATGGAACAATAGTCATTTTATGACAAATGTTCCCCCATGCCAAGATTTTTTTTGGCTGGAGAAGTCAAGAGAGAAATTGAGACAAGTTTTTTTTATTGTACTAGCTCAGTAAATTTCGCTGCTTGTTCAGTAATGACACCGGGAGATAATAACAGAATAATCTTAGAATTTCCTCTGAACCGCACTGGATTTTCCAAAATGTACATCGCCCTCTCTCCCCTTTCTGTCGCTGTCCTTTGTGTTCTTGATGAGTACCCATTTTTAGAACCAAAAACCAAGCCAGGCCTTAGCCGGCTTGGCTCAGTGGATAGAGCATTAGCCTGTGGACTGAGGGGTCACAGGTTCGATTCCGGCCAAGGGCACATGCCTGAGCTGCAGGCTCGATTCCCAGTAAGGGGTGTGCAGGAGGCAGCCAATCAATGGTTCTCTCTCATCATTGATATTTCTATCTCTCTCTTCTTTTTCCTTCCTCTCTGAAATTAATAATAATAATAAATATATATTAAAAAACAAACAAAAAATAACAAGTCAGAACTTTGCTGAGGTTGGAACCTTGCTGATGAGGCTCATATCTAAGAATGAAGAGAAGCACTGTTTGGTAAATTCAGCATTTCCTGATCAACTCTTTCCTGTTTCAAGATGGGAAAGCAGAATGGCAATCATTTTTGTTAGGTAGAATATTAATGTTTCCCTTTGATTGACATAAGCTTAGTGTTTGGAACCTTTGGTTTTAGGGTGAAATTTACTCTGTGACCAGTTGTTTTATATCTTGAATTTGAGATTGGAAGTGTTAAAATAAGCACAGTAATTCCCTTCTTTCCTGTGGGGGGCGTGGAGGGCCATTGTAGAGCTTAATTAACGTATAATTTGTAATATGCTTTGAAGAATAAAAGGACTTCATAGAAATAATAAACACTGTTATAACTACAACTTCTGTGTTTGTAAGCAAACTGTCAACACAATTGAGGCTGTTTATACATCAAAAATAAAGTGATGGAACAACTTGGCCATGTTCCAGTTGATTTAATAAATGTACATAGCTGAAAGACATTCTTTATTACATAAAGTGGACTTTTTTTCCCCCCTGGAGGAGGAGGTAATCTTGAATAAACCAGTTTCTTGTTCTTGGTATTTTGATGAACTGAATGAGTTAAATCGTCACTAATTTTGTAGATCAACTCTACAAGGGTAGCAAATGGTTTTGGTTTGTTTGTTTTTGTTTTTTAAATAAAATAGGCACTTCTATTGACAATGCTAAGTGTTGGCAAAGATTAGGGTAGCCAGACAAAACATAGGAGCCTCAGATAAATGTGACTTTCAGATAAATAAGGTATAATGTTTTAGGGTACACAAGTCCCATGCAACGTATAGTGGATAAAGAAATTATACTGTATCCCTACAATTGACTACCATTGAGCAATGAGAATTAAAAAAATGCAGCTACATGCAACCACAGGGACAAACTTCAGAAATTGAAGGAAGGCAATAGTCACAAAGACTATGTACTATATCATTTTGTTTTTATGCAGTTTAAAAAGCGATAAAACTAAACTATGGGGTTAAATCAGCCTAGTGGTTACTCTTGAAAGGTTATGACTGGGAGGGCCAGGGTGAGGTCTTGGGGGTGGTGGTGCTAGTCTTTCTCTGTTTTTTGATCTGTGTGCCAGTTATATGGATGTCTTCTTTTTATGAAAATTCATTGAGGCATCTATTAGGATCTGTGCACTCTTTCTTTTACATGATATATTTGAATACAATTTACAAGAGAAGAGAAAAATAGGATGCTTTAACATACTTTAACAAATATCTTACATTTAGAAAGTTTCAAGAGAGAAATTTAAGAAAGTAAAAAACTTGACTCATATTCATATAGTATGCATTTATTACTATAGAATTTTAATCTATAAAATTAAGGTATCCATTTAAGCTTAAGGTGATGGTTAGTATCTTATTATTGGTTCCTAACCAAACAATTTGAACATGAAATTTGGCTGTAATTATTTGTTCATATACTTAGTGATATTGTACTTCTCAGTAGGGACTACATAAAACAATGCATTAGCAACCCTAGCCAGGTGGCTCAATTGATTGGAGCATAATCCTGAACATCAAAGGTTGCCGGTTTGATTTGGATTTGATTCTGGGCCAGGGCACATAACTAGGTTACAGATCCCATCAGTGTTTCTCTCTCTCTCTCTCTCTCTCTCTCTCTCTCTCTCTCTCTCTCTCTCTCTCTCTCAAATAAACATATCCTTGGGTGAGGATTTAACAAAACAAAAAGAAACTCAAAACATGATTATCAGATTTTATCATAAATATTAAGTGAATTATATTTTTAAAAATTACTTGGGTAAGAATAAAATACGAATTACCTGATTCATTCAAAGCAAATAACTGTTTTTAAAAGGGCAGAATGTCAACATTTATTTTAAACTGAAAATCTACTAACCTTGACGATTCTGACAGATGAGAAGGTAAAGCTGTGCACGCTGTGTGGAGTACCGATGTCACCATGAACAACTGAGCACCAAACTGTCTCAGCACATGAGGAACGACAAGTGTGTGGGAGCTGTCTGGCATCTTTGAAGATAAACAGAAACTATTATCATCACTAAAATTACAAAAAATATATACCAAATGAAATATTCATAAAATAAATATATGTAAATACATAAGTCAATATTGAAAGACTTAATGCTTTGTTTTATTGCAGACATATATAAGATGAATATAGGACAACAATGAAGACTGTTTTATCCCAGTAATGATGGATTAATTGACTGTAATGCATATGCAAGGTGTGATGATATAGTAAAGTGGTTGGCTTTAAAAAAGAAATACCTGGCCAGTGTGGCTCAGTTGGTTGGGCATCATCCTGTGAGACTCCTTTCCCTGTCAGGACACATGCCTGGTGTAGATTCAATCCCTGATAGGGGGTGTGCATCTCTCTCTCTCTCTCTCTCTCTCTCTCTCTCTCTCTCTCTCTCTCTGTCTTTTTCTCTCCTTTTCTTTTCCTATATCTCTAAAAATCAATAAAAAAATAAATACCTTAGAACTCATACATTAGTGCATGTTCACTTTGGAAGACAACAACACTTGTTTGGGTGTCTAGTCCGGCTGGCTGTTGAGACGTTTGCACTGACTTGTGGTTACTGACTTGACACCTCTCGTTGGTACATGCTGGAGTCCACCACATCATTGTTTAGCTCCAGGCCCTTTCAGATCTATGATTTTATGATTCTTACTTCCCTGATGTACCTATATCTGAACATGAGAGTAATAGTCACCATTTCCAAATGGGAAATATTTATAAAACATCAGTGTTCCATGATGATCCAAATCAGATGACCACAGTTTTTGGGAAGGAGTCAGGTAGAGTGGAGTGTTCAGATACATGCTTAGGCTTTGAAAATAGACAGACCTGTCTGTGCGTCTTGGCTTAGACACTAACTAGTTACTTAGGCAGTTTACTTAACCCCTTTAAGCCTCATTTTCTTCAAATGGGTACAGTAATATCTTGTGCTTCCCAAGCATTGTTGTGTATAATAAAGACACTTCTAGGAGTCAAATGTAGTGCCTTTTATGAGAAAGACACTCAACACAGCAAGCAGTGAATTTAGAAAACCAACGAAATGATAGGTTGCTTAGGTCTGAAATCCTTGAACCTTCCTCTGATGGGCAGTTTTGGCTATAGATATTATTATACCCTGGGTCAAGTGGAGGGTCTGTTTTACAAACTGGGTTAGAAAAATAGAGCAGAAATTGGCTGGTGCCACGCTCTAAACACATTCACTCAGTGTGGAAGGCCAGCATCTTGCCTTTGTTCACTTACACATGACCAGTATGGAGTTAGGGCTGAAGCATTGCCTTTTGGTGTTGAATTCCGTGAAGTAAGGATCAGACTGAAGTGGCACCTTACCTGTCATGGGCAGGTCTGTCTGTGGTCTTTCAAATATGTCTCATTTCTGATCACCTCACAATCTACCTCTGGGATGAATGTGTATGGAGGGCTCTGAGTGTATGTATACGCACTGAGTGTATGTATATGTATATGTATATCAAACATGGGCTGGCTTGTATTGATGGGGGTAGCAGAACGGCACCAGTGCATGAAGCAGGAGTGGAGCTCTATGGAGGAGGTCTCACCCTCTCCTGCATCCAGGACACTGACTGTGCTATGAGTTCCAGGCTTCTCAGAAATGAAACAGGAAATCAGTGGTTCCTTGGTGATCGTAGAGTGAGAATTCCTTTTATTTATTAAAAAACCCAAGCATTTTATTGATTTTAGAGAGAAAAGGAGAGGGAGAGGAGATAGGAATATCGAAGGGAGATATTGGCTGCCTCCTGCATGCCCCCTATAGGGGATCAAGCCCACAATTGGGGCATGTGCCCTGACGGGGAATGGAACCACCACTAAGCCACACCAGTTGGGCAGAAGACTCCTTTGAAACGTCAGACCATTTAACGAACCTCATGTGCTCGTGGCTTGTACTTTCAATGTCTGTTACCTGTGAAGATACAAAATGGCACAAAGATACAGTAAATTCAGCGACATTTCTATGAATGTGTATTTTATCTGTAGTACGTATTGAAAAAATGAGCATGGCATAGTACCTATTTTGTTTATAGATGGCACTTCGTGCACCTGTGGCTTTTGAGGGTCCTTGCATCACTTCCCAGTCCCGAGTTGAGGGTCTCCCTAGTGGAGAACATAGCTCTAAACTCTCTCTGGGAAGCAACAACTTTTGATAGGCTCTTCTTTAGGCCTGGGAATAACTGAAGTAAAGAACAACAGAGAAAGTGAGTCATGTGGCTCCTAGAAGTGGTTCTCTTACAAGCCCAGGGTTGCAGACACTCCCTAGGGTCTTCACGGCTGTCCTTAGGGCTCACCTCCACCTCTAGAACATGGTTGGATGAGATCAAAAGTGGGAATTAAATTTCTGTCACTCAGGAAAGCAAGAAAGCCTCTGAGTCACAACTCTGACTCAACTCTGTGACAACCGACATTTCCAAATCAAAGCTTAACTTCCTCTTCTAGAAAAGGTGAATTAATTGAGAGGGTTTTTTTTCCCTCTCCCCAAACAACCATTGGGAGCGTTTTTGATTTGCATTAGTGTGACCAAAGAGCGTACCTTTGTGTGTGTGTGTGTGTGTGTGTGTGTGTGTGTGTGTGTGTGTGTTTTTCTAAAGTAACAATTGCCTGGAAGATGAATTCAACCTTCTTTGGAGAAGACAGAAAACTGCTTTGAAATCGAATATATATATTTTTTCCACACCAGCCAATGCCCTCTCTACCTTTCCACTCTAAGCTTCAGGCACTCATTGTCTAAACATAAGGACCATGCCACACACTTCTGTTCACTTCAGAGACAAGCACACTGCCTCCCAACTGCAGGTATGTATCAGCCAGGATTGGCTTTGTCATGCTGCGGTAACAAACATCTCCAAAAATGTTGGTGGCCCAACCCATAACAGTTTGTTTCTCGCCTACCTGACATGGTCTGCTCATTGCATGCTTCGTGCCGATAGGCCAAGGGGCTGTGCTCATGGCATTCTCCCGGGGACCCAGGATGGCAGAACAGCCCCTATATTGAATTACAGGTCACCGTGCCACAGGGACTAGCCATCTTGTGGTATTGCATCAACAATTCAGTGTTCTATCCTGGGAGTAACACATGCCATTGCTGCCCTCTACTCATTGACCCAAACTAGTCACATGCCTCACCCAACCACCTGGGAGCAAGAAAGCACAATTCTTTCCTAAGCCTGGGAGACTGGCCGCTCTGGTGAACAGCATAACCTTGTGAATAATATTTGGTGACTAATTTCCCTTCCTTTCTCAGAAAGAGCTTATGGGTCTTTTTTTACTTCCAGTTGGATTTAATTTTCCCCCCTCTTTTTGAGGAATTAGAAAAAAAATAGGACCTAGCACACGGTATTAAGAATATATTTCATTTTTTTCAATTGACTTTCAACTTTATTTTTCTTTCATTACTGTTTCCACTTCTGAGACGTTTGACCTGCTATGTCCCCCTTCTGTCTTTGACAATACTCTGAAAACCTGACCCTGGCATTTATGGGGCTCTTGAGCAATACTGGGAAAAAAGCATTCAGCTTGGCTCCCTTTCTGGGTCCTGCCTTGTGTATCATTTTTCCCCTCCCAATATTCATACATTACTGTTACCACATTCCTGAGCATTCCTGAGGGAGCCTCCCTCCCTCCTCTCCTGAACTTTCAATCCCGTGATCTCTTAGGCCATGGAAAGGGAACTGTGTTGTGAAAATCACAACTCTAGTTAGAATCAATTCTCTTTTCCAGTAAAAAAGAAAAGAAAAGTAAGTTTCATGAAAGAAGAAACTGTTGCAAGAAGGTTCTAGCTGCTTCTTACATTTTGTCTGTTCAGATTTAATGTCCATGTATAATTTTAGTCGCCATTGTGGTGGATCAGGCAAAAGTTGCAGGAATGTGAGTTATCTACTCAGGTATTAGAAATAGTAGCTGCTAAGAAGAACTGCAACAAAAACTAGCCTTTTCCAAGTGAAAAATTTATGTATTTTTAAAAAAACAGTCATTCCTTATAATCAAACCCTTAAATTTTTTTGGTGTATATTTAACAGACATAAACTTTCCCACGATGAGATAGTTCACTCTGAGGTAAAACAGATAGATATGTTTATCCAAACATGGGTATAGTCTTACTTCTCAGCCCTTCCCTCAGAGCCATCTACGGAGATATATACAGCTATAGAAATGTCTTGGCAACAGGAAAATGTAATGAAAAAGCACACCAGACCATGCCTTGCCTTTATGTGATATATTGTAGGGCAGGCAATTTTAAACACTTCTGTTAGGTCAGGCTAATTTTCTAGTCTTAGATCAGAATGCAAACATGGCTAAGCCAATGTATGTGGATTTCTATATAAAACATATGTGAGTAACATTATTTTTTTGGAGAGATTATGGGTAGGCTCTTTCTTGTAAATATAATTATCTGGGATTATGGTTCAATTCCTGGCACTGTCATTGAGGTTTAGGAGCTTTCCAGGGAATGGAAGGTTTTGCTCTCTTTAGGTCATAGCTGCCTTTGACGGGGAAGGACAGCACATGAAGCAAGCAGGGTTTGTCCCCCCCTCCTCCCCTTCCAGGTACGAGGTTCTCCAGTAGCAGGATCAGCACTGAGTCTAGAGAAGAAAAAGTGAACAAAAATCAGAAAGCTATTTCAACTATGACAAAAAAAAAAAAAGAAAAATTGTACAGAACAGGCCTTTCACAAATACAAATTTGTTTCTGTCCCACAAGGTGGCGCTAAATACATTCCTAAGCAGCCATCGGCTCATGGAAAGAATGAAGCCACTAAATGGCAAAGTGTTATTTAATGCGTGTGCTGTAGGAATCAATGCTATTGAAAGCAGAGTAAACACGTCTGAAGTCCGGGTGAGCGCTGTGAGGCTCTCCCTCTGCAAACTGCTTCTTTGACTCCCAGGAGGGAAATACAAGCAGAAGAACGACAGCAGTGCAGTTTGACCTCCTTCCACGAGGTTCTGCTACCCACCAGAAAGGGATGGGTCTCTAGCTGGAGCCCACAGAACTTGCTTTCTCTTAACTACAGTCTTGAGGTTTCCGTGAAGTTAGGGAGTAAGCAAGGTTACTTTCAAGGTTCCATTGCCTTTCAAGGTTAAAAGTACAGTCTGAACAATGAATTGGAGAGAAAGAATTTCAGAAGCACTGCGCTTAGCACGAGTGGCCATAGAATGACCTAATTAAGGACACTAGCAGTTATTTGTTTAGATTTTTTTTTTACCTAGGAAAATACACCCATCTGTAATTCAGCAGTGCGTATTAAGTCAGTTAAATTAGAACTTTTAAAAATGTCAATACACACCCATCTGTAATTCAGCAGTGCATATTAAGTCAGTTAAATTAGAACTTTTAAAAATGTCAATATTTTTGTCTTGAGAAGGAGAATCGGGGTGATGACTTCATTGCCATGTTTTCTGGTTCCATTAATGCTGGAATAAGAGGGACAGGCAAGATTTAGGAAGTTTCTAAACATGGGAATCGGAGTCTCTTTTCTGAAGGACTATCCAAATTGTCAATATTTATATGAATTATTCAAGACCACCCTAATTCAGTATCCGGATTTACATCTTTCCCCTGAAGGGGAGGAGCAGGCACTTGGAAGCCTGCTTTGGGCCACTCGGCACAAGTATCAACAAATATTGATTGAGCAATCGCTATTGAATCCAGGCCCCGAAACTCAAGGCTGAGAAAGGCACATTGTCTGCCCTCAAGGAAAGCAAGTTCTTTCTTCTCCGTCTCTTTGCAAAAATTGTAGCCGTGTTTATGACCTTTGTTTCCACATAAAACTTGAGAGCACAGTTGACGGAAAATTGACCTGAAGCTTTTGTTGGGTCCCCGATTAGGCATTTAGCTGTGTAGCTAGCGGCTAGCGAGGCTTTTCTCATGACCATTGTGTAGCTCGTGAAGTGAGCGTCCATTAATTGTCCTTGGCAAGGACTACCAAGTTTTCTTTTTCTGTTTGGTTATAGAATAACGCATAGCCAGTACGTAGCACTTTCTTAGGACAAAAGTGAAGAAATGAAGTCTAATGTTTAATATAAATATTACAGCCTTTCGTGTAAATATTATTGCCTCCCTTTCGTGATCTCAGCCTGTTTTTTAATGACTGTATGAAGGCAGAGAACAAGAAGTGTTACTGTCACCGTTTTTAAAAAAATATATTTTATTGATATTTTACAGAGAGGAAGGGAGAGAGATAGAGAGCTAGAAACGTCAATGAGAGAGAAACAGCCACCAGCTGCCTCTTGCACACCCCCTACCGGGGATGTGCCCGCAACCAATGTACATGCCCTTGGCAGGAATCGAACCCGGGACCTTTCAGTCCGCAGACCGACGCTCTACCACTGAGCCAAACTGGTTTCGGCTGTCACCGTTTTTGCAGTTGGAGAGACTGAAGCAATAACCAGTGAAGCAATTCATTCATTCTTAGGCATCTGTCATAGGGGGAGAGCTGATCATGAGCTACTACAGGCCATTGACATCCGACTGTCATATCTCTGGCAGGAGTATCAATGGGTGTCTGTTCAGTGGAGTAGGTGAGGCGTCCCATCCCGTGGGCTGGTTCACCCGGCACCATTGCATGGCTGCGGCCATGGAACTCCCTATAAGGGCACGTTTGAAGCAGAGGTAGAGGTCGGATGGTAGGCATGGCTCTCAGTTGAGTGCCCCTTCTTCCTAAGCGTGTTAATTTCCTTTGGAACTATTTGCTCCCAACACTTATGAATAAGAGGAATACAACTGAGGCCACTTATCATTTCTTTGGAGCTGACCTCCTATCTTGAAGGAGGTGCACACCTCACACAGGGGCCTGGGAAGAGGTAACCATCAACAGATCTCTACTCTCCACACCCTAGGCGTCATGGGCAAGAGGGTGTGGCTGAGCATCTGTGAGACAGAGTTGGGTTTACCCATAGACCTTACTGATGGCAAGCTCTCAGAGAGGAATGTCTTCTTCCCTTCCATCAGGGGTAAAGAGAGATTGCTCAGTAGCAGTTAGAGAAAATGGATTCTTGTGTTCAAGGGCTTAAAGCAGGGGTGGGCAAACTTTTTGACTCAAGGGCCACAATGGGTTCTTTTTTATTTAAAAAACGATTTAAAATATATTTTATTCATATTTTACAGAGAGGAAGGGAGAGAGATAGAGAGCTAGAAATGTCGATGAGAGAGAAACATCGACCAGCTGCCTCTTGCACACCCCCTACTGGGGATGTGCCCGCAACCAATGTACATGCCCTTGACCGGAATCGAACCTGGGACCTTTCAGTCCGCAGACTGACACTACCACTGAGCCAAACCGGTTTCGGCCACAATGGGTTCTTAAACTGGACCTGAGGGCCGGAACAAAAACAACCTGACCATGCTGGCACTCTCATCTTGGGCTGCAGAGGGGAGAGCAAGAGAACCCTCCACTCTTTTGACTCCGCGGACCGGATAGAACAGCCGAATGGGCCAGATCCGCCCCGTGGGCCCGTAGTTTGCCCATGGCTGGCTTAAAGAGCACCTGTCAGCATGCTCTCAGTTGGGATGGAGAGCATCAAGCCTGAGGGGTTCCTTATTTTAGAGTTATAATCAATGGAAAACTTGAAGGTGGAACAGTATCTTTCCTTCCTCCTGCATCTTTTATTACACCAACCTAGCTGGGCATGTCAGTATAGGTTCTTGACTAATACCTAGAGGTTGTTGATAATGCCCAGCTTTGTTTAGATAGGGCCTGAGCTATGACAATGCAATTATCCTGCATTGAAAAAGAGACCCCCAATTCCTTCTCACTCAACAAAGTCTTGTAACCATTTTGAATTATTTTTCCCTTCCATGTCCCAAATGTCTCAATTTTCACTTTTTTTTTTTTGCAACTCAAGGATTATATTTGGATTTAAAAAGATATATGTTCTTATTGATTTTTAGAAGGGAAGGGAGAGGGATAGAGAGATAGAACATTAATGAGACTGGAACATCATCAATCGGCTGCCCCCTGCATGCCTCCTACTGGGGATCGAGTCTGCAACCTGGACATGTGTCCTGACCTCTTGGTTCGTAGATCAATGCTCAACCACTGAGCCACATCTGCCAGGCTATAGCTGGATTCTTTAAGTCCTCAAATAAACATGACTTCCCTTTTGTTTTAATTTTTATATTTTGAGTGAAAAATTTTAAACTGGTTGCACTGATTTAATTTCTAAGTTCTTGATGTATTATTTTTTTTCTGGGAGGAGGTGAGTGAACAGGTGGGTATATACTCATGAAAGGCTTCTCTGATTTAAGAAACTTAACACCAGTAGCCAAGCAACAAGATGACCCACTTTGACCTGGCTTCTGAATTCTGACACACAGAATTTTTACTGCATGCATGGTTTACCTACTGGTTAATAGATTCTTGCTGCTGTAAAGATTTTATAGTTGTCTTGTGATAATATAACTCTGGGACCCCAAGAGAAGTCTAGGCATATAAGAATGTCTTCAGATGAGTTGCTGAGAGGGGTGTTCTACTGAGAAACATGTTACCTAAATCTGAACTTTGCATTGTAAATAGTAGAAAGATGCACATCATTATGGCAATATTTCCAGCTAGTTATTATTTTTTCTTTTAAATTCTCAATTGGAATACCATTTCTAAGCATCATTTTGACTAGTGTTCCTTCAGGAGCAACACTAGGAAAGTTCACTTTTCTACTGGCTACCGGAGCCTTCTGCTTTGCACCGGCTCTTGAGAAATTAGCACTTGAACCACGGTCAATTGACATAATGACATATTAGGCTGATGGCTGCCCACATAAAAGCACCACCAAGTTGTATTTTTGTTTTGCTAAGACTTTATTTATTTTTTTCTGATTGAAGCTTTATAAACTTTGAAGGTTTGTACCTGGTTTCTGCTCTGAATTAAAAGAAAGTCTTTGTGATCCCGGTTTTTAGCACACCCTCAGGCACATAGAAAGGGCTATATCTGCAGAATGAATAAGCAGGTGACTTACTGGAATGGCCTCCGGCGCTTTCAGGTACACTAAGCATTTTTCCGTATGGGGTCTGCTGCATTGCTGTCAAGTCGCTGGCTCAGAGAAATCAACGAGCCACAAAAAATGCTGCTGCTGACACAGCATTTCCAGTGGTCATTGGGCTTTCCCACCACCATCTCTTTCTTTGTTCTCCCCTTGTTTTAAGAAACCCGGGAGGAAAAGATATAGAAAGAGGGTCATATGATTTAGCATTTTTTTGTTGTTGTTGGACCCACTTTCTAGTTGTTGTTAGGTCAGCTCTGCCTTCTCCCAGGCCTGTGCAAGTGGCCAGTGTGAATTTGACTTTTACCTGTGAACACAGTGCTCTGAACTTGACCAGACAACGCGGTAACTCACCACACTCCTTTGGTAACAGGATCAAGTTTCTGCTCCGGATTGTGGATCTATCCTCAATAACTTACAGTCATACCACAGATGCCGAGTTGGGGTGTCAAGCCCTGTGGCGAGTGCTCTCCTATTCCTCACTTGTGTATTCTTTCATCACTAATTACATAGTAATAGCTTCTGTTTGTTTTCTGCTTTGAACACATAGAGTTATTAAGAAGGTTATTATATGTACATTTGGAAATGTGAAACTTAACACGGACTTTGAAATTTATTCATTCATTTATTATTCTGAATGCCTAGCACTATGCCTGGCAGGCAAGAGACAATCAGTGCATGTGTGTGAGTGGAGGAGAGAAAATAGCACATTATAAACAGTTATTTAAAAAAATACATTTTGGGGTAAAGGGAAGATGGTGGCATAGGTAAACACTTGTACTTGCCTCTCACAACCACATCAGAACTGCAACTGGGGATCTTATCTGAGACCTGAAAAAACACAACTGTGGAGACCACTGAGCAGCTGTGGGGCCCCAATTGGTGCAGACACGCGGATTCCACAGGTTGGATTTTGCCAGGGATAACGTGGGGTGCCTGTGTCCCGGCTGCAGAGGCTGTGGCAGCAGAAGCTGCGGCTACCTTAGCAGCAGAGACAAAAGCATACGCACTGGGAACCCGGAAATCTGTGTCCACAAAAGCCCCCTGCTGTTGGGTCTGGCGTGATTCAAGAGAGTGGACGGGGGTCCTCATGGTTGCTAATAGTGGGGTTCTCTAGGGAGCAACCCAGTCTGATCTGACGTGGAGGAGACCATAGGAGTTGGAAAGGTATGCAGTCTGTTTGTAAGTGGGCGCAGACTGGCCCATCGCGCACCTAGGCTGGTTCCCCTGCAGCCCTTTGCTTCTGATCACAAAGGAGAGACCACCCAGATTGGCTTGCCCTGAGAGACGGCAGGGGGAAACTGCTTTTCTGGAAGCTGGGAAGCAGAGCTGGGAGAGACCATCTGGGAACCAGCTCCAAGGCAAAATCAGTATTGAGTGCCATAGAAAAAGAAGGCTAGTGCAGCCAAAAAGATGGGGACATCAATTCAGAAACACTGCCACCTAGGGGCTGGAGTACAAACTGACTGTGTTTATTACTAGTTTTATTTAATCAAAAACCAAGAAACTAAGAAATTGCCATCTTAAAATTAAGAACTAGCTTACAACACTGAGGTGCAGTGGGACGGAGGGAATTGCAATACTGTTTGGACTGAGAAACAGGCATGCCAAACAGAATAAAGGAAGAAGTGAATGGCCTTCACAACTGCACACCTTTTTTTTCTAATTTATTTTTTATTTTATTTTCATTTTTTGCATCTTTTACTTAAGAAACAATTTTTTTCCTTTTTTTCTCACTTGATTTTACCTTTTTAATTATTACATTTTAAGGTTCAATCAGCATTATTACTAATGCTGTTTTAACTTTTTTGTTTCCTTTTTCTTAAGTGCCATTTTATTTTCTCTTTATTTTACATTGGAATTAGTGTTCTTCATTCTATTTTCATTAATCCTTTAGCATTGTTTAACCCTATCTCAACACAACCTTTACACCACCACTCTCTTCCTAACCTTTCTCCTTTTCCTATCCTGTTTATCTTAACCGTATCCTGCTTTAGATTTTCCCTACTCTTTCTGTCTCCCCCCTGCTAAAATTTCTACCCTACTTATATATCTAATTTCCAATCCCCTGTGCCAAGTACATACACACCCCTCTCTGAGTTGTATTAACTAGCAAAAAAAAATTGTTTTCCTCTCTGTCCTTTTGATGCTGCTTGTGTGAATGTTGATTATATTGTATTTTTTATGCTTTTTAGTGAGATTATTTTGCTTATTTTGTTGTTGCTGTTGCTTGGTATTTTTTTATTTGCATTGTTTTTATTTGTTTGTTTTACTTTTGTTTTCCCTTCCTTTGCTGGATATTAGGGGGTGTTGTAATTTGTATTTTTCTCCAGGTATTGTTGCCAGCATTTGCTGGGTTTAGTGGTTGTTCTATTGAAATTCTCTCCCCATATATATAATTTGTTCCCATTTTCTCTCTTAGTCTCCTTCTTGTCTCTCTCTCCTTTTTTTCTTCTCCCTGTTTCTCAATTTCATTTTGACACTCCTTTCTCCCCCTATTTTTTCCTATCTTTTTCTCCCTCCCTCTTCTCTTTTTACTCTTCTTCTTTCTCTCCTATCCCCTAATTTGCCATTCCCTAGTGGTCACCTTTATTGGAGGTTATTAGTATCGCAAATACATTTCTGTTCAGTGCCTTGTGTGTTGTACCTGGCTGTGCTGTATTTTGTGCCTTTAAATCAAAGCAGGAGAGAGATCTACATAACCAGACATCCTGAAAAGAGAGACCATGGGGGGGGGGGAAGGACAAAGAAACAGCCCACAAATGAAAGAAAATCAGGCATTACCAAAAAAAGGAAGGAAACGAGTTAGAAGCAAGCAACCTACCAGAGCAAGAATTCAGAGTAATTATCATAAGATGGCTAAAACGAATGGAAGACAAATTTGACAAAATGAGTAAGAACCAAAAGGAAATGAAGAAGAACTAAGAGGAAATGAAGATGAACCAAGAAGAAATGAAAAATGACATCGCTACTATGAAGAACTCAATAGAAAGCATCAAGAGCAGACTAGAAAAGCAGAGGACCACATCAATGATCTAGAAGACAAGATGGAAAAAAATACCCAAGTAGAGCTGCTTCTAGAAAAAAAAAAATTAAAAAGCAGGAGGAGAGCATACAGGAGCTTTGGGACAATACAAAACAAAATAATATTAGAATCATAGGGGTTTCTGAAGGAAAGAAAACTGAGGAAGACATGGAAAACGTATTTCAAGAAATAATGGTAGAAAACTTCCCTGAGATAGAGAAGAAAAAACCCACACAAATTCAAGATGCGCGCAGAGTCCCAAGCAAAATGAATCCCAAAAGACCAACATCAAGGCACATTATAATTAAATTGGCAAACACCAACGACAAAGTAAGAATCTTAAAAGCAGCCAGAGAGAGACAGAAAGTTACATATAAAGGAACCCCCATCAGACTAGCAACTGATTTCTCAACAGAAACTCATCAGGCCAGAAGGGAATGGTATGAAATATACAAAGTCATGCAAAGGAAGGGTCTGAATCCAAGAATACTGTATCCACCAAGGCTATCAATCAAAATTGAAAGTGAAATCAGGAGCTTCACAAACAAAAAAGAACTAAAGGAATTTATCACCACCAAACCAGCAATGCAAGAAATGCTAAAGGGTCTACTGTAAAAATAAAGAAATAGGAAGCAAAGAAGGAACACAGGGGTACAGAATTTAAAATGGCAACAAATAAGTACCTATCAATAAAAATTTTAAATGTAAATGGATTAAATGCTCCAATCAAAAGACATAGGGTAACAGATTTGATAAGAATACAAGACCCGCCGAAACCGGTTTGGCTCAGTGGCAGAGCGTTGGTCTGGGAACCGAAAGGTCCCAGGTTCAATTCCGGTCAAGGGCATGTACATTGGTTGTGGGCACATCCCCGGTAGGGGGTGTGCAAGAGGCGGCTGGTCGATGTTTCTCTCTCATCGACGTTTCTAGCTCTCTATCTCTCTCCCTTCCTCTCTGTAAAATAGCAATAAAATATATTTTTTTAAAAAGAATACAAGACCCATATATCTTCTATCTACAAGAAACCCATTTCAGAAAAAAATATGCACACAGACTGAGGGTGAAGGGATGGAAAAAGTTTTTCCAGGCAAACGGAAATGAAAAAAAAAAAAAAAAGCTGGGGTAGCAATACTTATATCTGACAAATTAGATCTCAAAGTGAAGAACATAAGAAGACATAATGAAGGCCACTTCATAATACTAAAGGGAGCAATCCAACAAGAAGAAATAACCCTGGTAAACATATGCAACCAATACGGGAGCACCCAAATACATAAAAAAAAAAAAAAAAACATTTGGAGGATATTAAGGGAGAGATTAATAACAATATAATCATAGTAGGAGATTTTAATACCTCACTGTCACCTTTGGAAATTTATCTAAACAAAAAATCAGCAAAGAAATATCAATCCTAAATGACTCACTAGGTCAGATGGAATTAATCGACATCTTCAGAACATTCCACCCCAAAGCCACAGAATACACATTCTTCTCAAGTGCACCTGGGTTACCAGAGAAATCAAGGAAGAAATTAAAAACATCCTGGCAACAAATGACAATGAAAACACAACAATCCAAAATCTGTGGGACGCAGCAAAAGCAGTTTTGAGAGGAAAGTTCATATCTCTACAAGCCTACTGCAAAACAAGAAAAAATGCTAACAAATTATTTAACTCTACAACTCAGAGAGTTAGAAAAAGAGCAACAAGAAAAGCCCAGTGTAAGCAGAAGGAAGGAAATAATAAAAATTAAACGACATAGAGACCAAAGAAACAATACATCAGATCAACAAAACCAAGAGCTGGTTCTTTGAGAGGATAAACAAGATTGATGAACCTCTAGCCAGGCTAACCATGAAACAAAGAGAGAGGACCAAAATAAACAAAATCTGAAACTAAAAAGGTGAAATAACAACAGACCCCACCGAAATACAAAGGATTGTAACAAAATACTATGAATAATTTTATTCCAACAAACTGGACAACCTGGAGGAAATGAATATATGCCTAGAAAAATACAAACTTCCAAAACTCAATCAGGAAGAATCTAAAAATCTCAATAGACCAGTGACTTGAGAAGAAATTGAAACAGTCATCAAAAAGCTTCCAGCAAACAAAAGCCCAGGTCCAGATGGCTCCACAGGAGAGTTTTACCAAACATTCAAGGAAGAACTAAAACCTATCCTCTTAAGACTATTTAAAAAAATTGAAGAGGAAGGAACACTTCCAAGCTCCTTCTATGAAGCCAGCATCACCCTAATACCAAAACCAGATAAAGACAACTCAATGAATGAGAATTACAGGCCAATATCCCTCATGAACATTGATGCCAAAATCCTCAACAAAATTCTAGCAAATTGGCTCCAGCAGAACATCAGAAAGATCATACACCATGACCAAGTAGGATTTATTCCAGGAATGCAAGGATGGTACAATATCCACAAGTCAATAAGCTTGATACATCACATAAACAAATTGAAACATAAAAATCATATAGTCATATTAATTGATGCAGAAAAAGCATTTGATAAAATCCAACACCCTTTCCTGATAAAAACTCTCAAAAGGTGGGAGTACAAGGATCATACCTCAACATAATAAAAGCTATATATGATAAACCCACAGCCAACATCATACTTAATGGGCAAAAACTAAAACCATTCCCTCTAAGAACAGGAACAAGACATGGATGCCCACGCTCACCACTCCTATTTGATATAGTAGTGGAAGTACTAGCCATTGCAATTAGACAAGAAGAGGAAATAAAAGGCATCAAAAGTGGAAAAGAAGAAGTAAAGTTATCCTTATTTGCAGATGACATGATATTGTACATAAAAAAACCCAAAAGACTCCATCAAAAAACTAATAGACTTAATAAATGAATTTGGCAATGTAGCAGGATACAAAATTAACGCCAAGAAATCTATGGCATTTCTAAACACAAACAGTGAACTTACAGAAACAGAGACTTAAAAAGCAATCCCATTTACCATCACACCAAAAAAAATTAAGATACGTAGGAATAAACTTAACTAAGGAGGCAAAAGTTCTATATGCGGAAAACCACACGACACTAACAAAAGAGATAGAGGAAGATATAAACAGATGGAAGAACATACCATGTTCATGGATTGGTAGAATCAACATCATTAAAATGTCCATACTTCCCAAAGCAATTTATAGGTTCAATGCACTCCCCATTAAAATACCAATGGCATATTTCACTGACCTAGAAAGGATTCTCCAAAAATTCATTTGGAATAATAAAGACCCTGAATAGCCACAGCAATCCTGAGAAAGAAGAGTAAAGTAGGAGGTATCTCAATACCAGATTTCAAGCTGTATTACAAAAACATCGTTCTCAAAACAGCCTGGTACTGGCACAAGAACAGACATATAGATCAATGAAATAGAACAGAGAAGCCAGATATCAACCCAAATCACTATGCTCAATTAATATTTGACAAAGGAGGCACGAACATACAATGGAGTCAAGGAAGTCTCTTCAATAAATGGTGTTGGGAAAATTGGACAGATACATGCAAAAGAATGAAACTAGATCAGCAACTTCCACCATACACAAAAATAAACTCAAAATGGATACATGACTTAAACATAAGACAGGAAACCATAAAAATACTAGAGGCATCCACAGGCAGTAAAATCTTAGACATATGCCAAAAGAACTTCTTCACTGATACTGCCCTTCAGGCAATGGAATCTAAAGAGAAACAAATGGGACTACATCAAAATAAAAAGCTTTTTTAACAGCAAAAGAAACCATCAACAAAACAACAAGAAAGCCTACTGTATGGGAGAACATATTTGCAAATGATATCACTGATAAAGGTTTAATCTCCAACATCTACAGACAGCTTATACAACTTAATAAAAGGAAGATTAATGAGCCAATTAAAAAATGGGCAATAGACCTAAATAGAATCTTCTCAAAAGAAGACAGAAGGAAGGCCAAGACATGCTCAAAGTCACTAATCATCCGAGAGATGCAAATGAAAACAACAATGTGGTACCATTTCACACCTGTCAGAATGGCCAACATCAACAAATCCACAATGGACAAGTGTTGGCGAGGTTGTGGAGAAAAAGGAACCCTCGTGCACTGCTGGTGGGAATGCAGACTGGTGCAACCACTGTGGAGAACAGTATGGAGCTTCCTCAAAAAACTGAAAATGGAACTCCCATTTGACCCAGTAATCCCACTCCTAGGAATATATCCCAAGAAACTAGAAACCAATCAGAAAGGATAATGCATCCCTAAGTTCATAGCAGCACTATTTACAATAGCTAGGATTTGGAAACAGCCTAGGTGCCCCTCAGCAGATGATTGGATCAAAAAACTTGGTACATCTATATAATGGAATACTATGCTGCCATAAAAGAAGGAATTCTTACCATTTGCAGCAACCTGGATGGAATTGGCGAACATTATGCTGAGTGAAATAACCCAGTCAATGAAAGAGAAACACCACATGACCTCACTCATTTATGGATAATAAAGAGCATTATAAACTGATGAACCAAAAGATAGATATAGAGACAGTAAAGCAACAAGCAGACTGTCAAATTACAGCAGGGAGTGTAGGGAGATATGGGGGAGATAAGAGATCAACCGAAGGACTTGAATGCATGCATGTAAGTACAACCAATTGACACAAAACTCTGGGGAGGGAGGGCATGTATGAGAGTGGGGGACAATGGTAAGATATGTATACAGATAATAATTTAATAAAAGAAAAAATACATTTTTATTGATTTCAGAGAGAAAGGGCGAGGGAGAGAGAGATGGAAACATCAATGATGAGGGAGAATCATTGATTGGCTGCCTCCTGCACACCCCACAGTGGGGGATCGAGCCTGCAACCTGGGCATGTGCCCTTGACTGGACTTGAACCTGGGACCCTTCAGTCCGCAGTCTGATGCTCTATCCACTGAGCAAAACCAGCCAGGGAATGAACAATTTTTTTTTCTTAGACATTTTTTAAAATATATTTTATTGATATTTTACAGAGAGGAAGGGAGAGAGATAGAGAGCCAGAAACGTCGATGAGAGAGAAACATCGACCAGCTGCCTCTTACACATCCCCTACTGGGGATGTGCCCGCAACCAATGCACATGCCCCTGACCGGAATCAAACCCGGGACCCTTCAGTCCGCAGACCGACGCTCTACCACTGAGCCAAACCGGTTTCGGCCATAAACAGTTTTTGAAAGCTACCAAAGTGGCAAGAAGTTGTTAAGGCACAAAATATATGGTTTGATGGCATGCACAATTTTACATGCTTTACTTATATTAGTACACTTACTGCCCACAACTGTCCCGAAGGGGTGCTTTGTGTTGTCATGCTTACCTTATGGATGGGAAACTGGACACATGTGAAGGTTGAGTGAGTTGTCCACGTCAGTGAGTGGCAGAGCTGAGGTTTGCAACCAGGCATTATGTGCCTTTAACCACAATCCCACACTGTCTTTCAAGCTCTGATACTGCCGACATTTGTGGGAGCCCATGAGAAGCAGCCAATATAAAGTGCAATTCATTAAAAAACAAAAAAAAAGGCTCTTAGCGCCAAGTCTCTTCCAGATTGAAGCAAATGCTTGGGATTTGGGTTAGGAATTAGGGAGGATAAGTAAAATCCATCAAAGTACTAAAATCTTATCTCTGCTGATTTCTTATCTCAATTTCCATGTTGCACATAAAATAACCTCTGGACTTCTTTGTCCTCAGAAACTCACACAAAGGGCGCTTGATTTAATGACGTCAAGTGATCAATCTTTGTACAGTTGTCTTATCACAAGTGTTACAAAACTATTTTTATTGTGTTTCCTTTTGAGCAGCTATTGAGAGTTCCACATCCACAGCTAATTCCCATTTCTATGCAACTTCCTCAGTATATTGGTGGGCGTTCGTGTCTAGACAGTCAGCCCGTAACTCTGAACATGGAACTGAACTGAACACAAAGGACCTTGCATCTGAAGCATGGATTCATTGCCATAGATACCGCTCTACTGTGCTTTCTTATTTATAATCTTCAATTATCCTTATTACTTGTGAAAGTAATGCACAATTGTCACAAATGAAACAATGTAGATCTATATAAACAAATGTTAATAACCATTTCCCAACGCGCACCTTCCTCTCCCTTCTAGAATAAGCCAGATATTTACCCTTCTGTGCTAATTTTTCTCTATCCCAGTGAAAACAGGTAGAAATATAGATGCATGCATTATTATGTACATTAGTGAGCATTTTTTTTGGTAATTTATACAAATAGAATAATACAATATGTTTTCGGTATCACTTAGCATAACGTTTTCAAAGTTCATCTATGTTACAGTGTGTATCAAGGTATTCCTATCTATGGCCAAATAATATTCCACTGTATAAATATACCTCATTTTGTTTATCCATTCATCAGTTGATAGATGTCTGAGTTGTTTCCACTTTTGGTTACTATGAATAAAATTGCTATAAACATTTATGTGCATACTTTTTGCATGGGTGTATATATTTATTCTTTTAGGTATATACCTGGGAGTGAAATGGCTGGGTCATGTGTAACTCTATGTTTAAGTTTGAGAGGAACTGCCAGGTTGCGTTCCAGACATCCTTTTACATTCTTTTCAGCAGTGTATGCAGGTTCCAGTTTGTCTACATCTTCACCAACATTTGTTGTTATCTGACTTTTAGACTGTAGCCATTCTATAGGTGTGAAATGATATGTAGTCAGGGTGGTGATGATGGGACCTTTCACCATTCCACCTGACTGTTCTGTGCAGGCCATAGAGCACAGCTCAGGTTCCCCTGGCATTTTCACTGTGGCTGGGAAAGAGCACATATGTGGGAGTGAGGCAGACCCATGTCACACTCCTAGGTCCGTCCCTCACCAACTGAACGATGTAGGACAAGTTTACTTGGTATCTCTGAAACTCTGTAGACATGAGAACTCATCTAATCTCATAGGTTCATTGCAAGGAGTCAATGAGAATATATCTCTAAAATGCCATTCCAGTAACTGGCCCATGGCAGACACTTAACCATATGCTACTTTCCTTTCCTCCCTTCTTTGTTTTTTTGTCCTCTTTTCTTCCAAACTGCTCCTCCCCAATTTTGGTCAATTCAGCACTTGCATTCTTGAGAGAGTCTACCTGATTTATGACATAGAAGGGAGGTAATGCCTCAATGCTCACCCTCAGATCCACATGCAAAGTAGAATCCTTCTAGTTATCATTGGCCTTTGGGAAAATTGACTATAATTTCCACCTCTTCTCTCTCTCTCTCTCTCTCTCTCTCTCTCTCTCTCTCTATATATATATATATATATATATATATATATATATATCCCTCTCAGTTACTTTTAATTGGGATATAATTGACATGTAACTATGTATTAGTTTCAGGTGTAAAACATAATTATTTGATTTATATAGTAAGATGATCAGTATATTTAGTTAAATCTACCACTTCAATTTACAAATAGTTATACATTTCTTGTGATGAAAATTTTTAAGATCTTCTCTCTTAGCAACTTTCAAATATGGAACACAGTATTGCTAACTAGAGTTGTCTCCCAGTTATTCTGACCTTGTGAATGCCACCTGTGTTCTGCTCACCTTTAAGGTGTGTCACTTAAGAGGCAACACGGGAAAAGCCAACCAATCCAGGAAAAATATTGGCAATTTATAAATGAACGAATCTACACGATGAAGAGAGTTTTGAATTGTGCTCAAACCCACCAGTAATTAGGAAAATTCAGATTACAGTAACAATGAAATACCACGGGCAAAAATTTAAAAGATTGTAATCCCTATGTATGGCTAATAGCAAGGTGAATTAACACTGTATTTATGGAAACAACCAGGCAAGCTCTAATGAATTTAGCCATTAAAAGGGTCTACTAAAATTAACAAATGCACATGCTTTCAAACCTAGCAGTCCATTCCTGTGATTATATCCCTTGGAAATTAAAACACCAATATGGAAAGTTCTATTTACAAAGACAATAATTGAAGCATTGTTGGTAAAGGAAAAAGCAAAAACAACAAACAAACAGATAACAGCTAGAAACAAAGCTGTAGGGAAAAGGCTGGTAAAATAATTGGTATCACCTCACCAAGGTATACTTTTAGGTTTTAAAAATACCAATTAGAGCTATCATAGGTGACAAAGTATTATAGAATGAGTAATTGTAGGATACAGAGAAATATGTATAAAATGATCCAATTTGTAAACAAGGACCAATACATTCCAGATGTGTGTGTTGATGATGATATGAGCATAGAGATAAAAAAGGACAACAGTTTTATGTTACTATCTTGGGATACTGATGAATTGTGGGGATAGAGAAAATGAGGGCAGGTGAAAAAGAGACTAAGCTGATCTCCATCTTAGGGTATGATTCTATTTATGTAAAATTAATGTGTGTGCATCCTATCTAATAAAAGAGTAATATGCAAATTGACTGTAATTCCAAGACACAAGATGGCTGCCCCCATGTGGACACAAGATGGCCACCACAAGATGGCCTGCAGGGGAGGGCAGTTGTGGTTAGTTAGGGGTGACCAGGCTGGCAGAGGAGGGCAGTTGGGGGAGACCAGGCCAGCAAAGGAGGGCAGATGAGGGAAGACCAGGCCTGCAGGGGAGGGCAGTTGGGGGTGACAGGGCCAGCAGGGGAGGGCAACCAGGTCTGCAGGGGAGAACAAAAAGGTCCATACTGACAGGTGAGGGCAGTTAGGGGTGACCAGGCTGGCAGGGGAGGGCAGTTAGGGGCAATCAGGCCAGCCAGGGAGCAGTTAGGTGTTGATCAGGCTGTCAGGGGAGTGGTTAGTGGTTGATCAGGCTGGCAGGCAGAAGTGGTTAGAGGCAATCAGGCAGAGGCAGGTGAGCTGTTGGGAGCCAGCAGTCCTGGATTGTGAGAAGGATTGGGTCTAAATTGGGCCACATCCCTCAAGTGGTCCCAGATTGAAGAGCATGCAGGCTGGGCTGAGGGACTTCCTCAGACCTTGTGCACAAATTTTGTGCACAGGGCCTCTAGTGAATATATAAAGAAATAGGAATAGTTATAACTCGACCTACTGAGTGTAGAGACAAATGCTATATAGTGAAAAAAATCAGAGTAATGGGAACAGTATTACTTTTGTTTAATCAACAGTGGATGAACCCATTTGTCCACACACCTACATATGGGTATGTTTGCATTTGCATGTGGCTTGTCCACAAGTATTTATACATAGAGAATGTTGTAGAAGAGGTGCATGAACGTGTTGGATGGGGTTTTCTCATACATCTTGTGGAAATTTGGGAAAATAAATAAATTTCTATTATTTTAGTAACTTGAAAAAGATATCTCATAGAGAAAATAATTATTTCAAAATAAAGTTTATTTTTTCAAAGAAAGAAAAATAAGCCAAAGACAAGTTAATGGCCATCAGACGTTGAGAGACAGTTTATAATTCTGTTGAAGAGAATCTGGTTAGCTCCCTCCATGGGCATTAACTCGATGTTAAAGGAGGTATATCAGTGAGCTAAAAACGAGCGTGGCGAGAGTACATGTAATCTGAGCTCACTTTGGGCCAGACCCATCCCCGTTCCTGAGAGCGTCAGCCAGAAGAGCTGAGCTGCCATAGCTCATTCTAACCCCGACCTCGGCCTCAGAGAAGCTTATCTTTCAAAGGCCTGGTCCGGCAGATAAAGTGCCGAGGCAGGGTTTGTGGTGTTCTTGCCCGGGACACCAGATTCCAAACTGGACTGTCATTGTGGCTTCCATGAGGAGTCCCAGGAGATCTATAAACTTGAGGTTAAACCCAGGCCAGTACACAGAGACCTGGAAACAACCTTTCTCAGACAATCCTCTAAAAATGCTTCTTGCTTCAGTGGGCGGAGGAGTGGCGGGAGGAAGGGAGGGACGCACAGTACTTATTACGTGGCCATGGATATTCCACTAGCAAAGTCATGAAGCTGATTAGAGCACTAGACAGAAATTAATGAAAGATTTTCTTTTCCCACGGCTTGGGGTTTGTCTGACAGCCAGTGTTGGGATTATAGATTCTTTTGGATTACTATGATTATTGAAATCCTGCTGATCTTTAAAAAGGCACCCTTGGGATTTAAAGAGATGAACACCGAGTAGCTCCCATTATCCTGACGTTTCTCCCTTCAAAATGATGAACAGTGAACTAACAGGCCTTCCCTACATTTTGTCTCAATGTCCCCTCATATTTTTTCTTTCTTCCCTATTTGCTGTCATTTCACAAGACAGTTATAGATGGATAGATGTTGAATCCAAGTACATAACTGCAATGGAATTTTATCTCACGTGAATATTTCTGTGACGGGAGATAATGAATCTCTTCAGAGTCCTGATCTATCACATAGCCCTAATCCAGAAAATTCATAGACATACTGCCTAAAAGGCACAAGAGCACTGACTGATGAGGACTGGTGATAATTTTAAATATATATTAGGCCACTTTCAGCATTCCTTTTAGATTTGTAGTTTTTTTTTAAGCTAAGAATCCTATGTAGATATAATAGGAGAGCAGAAATATTTTTGGACATATCGCTTTCCAGTCTCACTTAGAGAACACTTAGTCTTTAGGAAAGTATGGACTCATTAAAAAATAAAACACTACTTAATTTGGGCAAATTTACATTTTTTTTTACATTTAAGTTTACTTTTGGACAACTTCTTCTGAAGTAACTACTAGGCTTGAAAGACAAAAATCACCCAGCTTAAGTACTTTTCCTTTAAATGACTGAGGCTATCTTTATTTTCTTTTTGGCAATTTTGCAGTACACTTATTATAAGATACCTGACATAAACATAGATGACATTCACTATATACTTTTTGTATGAAGAAATGTCATTATGGGTTAATACACTTAGTTAGGATAGACCAGGTTATGCTGCTGTAACAAATAACTATGAACTGAAATCTCAGTGGCTTATCACAACCGAGATATATTTCTTGCTCACTGCAAACTCTGATGTGAGTTGATGGGGAGGAAGGTCTTCTACATGGGTGACTTGGAGGTTCCCTTCAACTTGTAAAGTCATCAACTCAACATACATGTATTTTATGTGCAACTTAAAAATGACTTTTTTTCCTTTTTAAAGAAAGGATAATTGATTTAAATGTTGGACTCACTAGGAGACAGACTTTAAGATTCATTTGTTTTTGAATTCATAGACATATACCTTTGGGCATAACATGGGCATAAATTGATGCAAAGAAATCATGGTTGATGATAATTCCATAACCTGGGCAGAATTTTACTAGATGTAAATGTTGAGTGATTGCATCTAAAAATATGAATGCTTTCTGAGTTGTGATGAAAAAGGGAGAACTGAGGACACAGACATTTAGGAAAATGGGATAATATGTTCCTCTTAGGATATTCAATGTGAGTAGGAAAAGGGAAGGGGAAGAGCGTTACTTTTTCTCCCTCCTCTGAAATGAAGCGAGCTGCCAGGACCCAGGGAGGGAGGATGCAGGCCAGAGGTCTTGCACCTGCCACTGCAATCACTCTCATCTTCGAAGTGATTTACACACATTAATGAAGCTTCCCAGCAGCAGTGTAAGGCAAGGAGGTTATAATTACCCTGTTTTACAAATGGGAGATGGAGACACAAATAGATGAAGTGCTTTGCCGCAGGCACACTGATTCCTCCACCACAGCAGAAGAGCTCAGCTTCACCAGCCTGGCTCACGCCCACCCTGAGCAGCCTTCCTCTCCATCCAGGGCTTGGCCCCTGTCCTGCAGAGACTGGCTCTGGCCTGGGAAAACCAAGGGCAGAGCTCCACTGGGACAGAGAGGTAGAGAAACAGGGATACAGTAAGGAGACTCAACTCTGTGTAGACATTCTCATTAAGGGCAAGGACTGAGAAAGTCTTTCCACATGCAATGTGCTAGTAGGCATTCAATAAGAACATACTGGTAATTATGGCAGATTACACATATCATAAAAGCAGCCTTCTTGCCTCTTTAAAAAAGATCGATTTCAGAGAAGAAGGGAGAGAGAGAGAGAGAAACATCAATGATGAGAGAGAATCATTGATTGGCTGCCTTCTGCACGCCCCCCACTGGGAATCAAGCCCACAACCCAGGCATGTGCCCTGACCAGGAATCAAACTGCAGCCTCCTGGCCCATAGGTCAACACTCAACCACTGAGCTATGAGGGTTGGGCTTGTCTCTTAACTATATTGATAATTTTCCAAAGACTTGGCAGAATCCAGATTTCAAACTAAAACAAAAGTTCTCTTCTCATCATACTAGTGCTTAACACCTTTCCAGAATGCTGCTTTAAAATGTAAAGCAGAGAGTTGAGAAAATTGAGTGAAAAATATAAAATAATATAGATGGGCAACTTGGAAATGAGTAATCGGGTCCATCTTTGTACTTGTCCTAATCCTATAACAGTCAGAGGCAGAGTTGTTAATATTGCTGGAATTCTATAGGTGAAAACATATGTAAGGGAAAGTGCCAAGAGAAATATCTTAATAAATATCATTTATTCCTTCATTTGCTGTTAGTTGGGCATAGGCTAAGTTTTGGGAAGGATAACAGAAAGTGGTAAATTTTTTAGAAGCTGCTTTATTACAGCTAAAGAATTGGTGAACAACTTCAGGCCAGTTTCCTATAATCTACAACAATGGACATCATTGGGCCAGCTAATAGAAAGACTACAAAGACAGGATGTGGACACATGTCACTGATAAGACTTCCACTTACTCTTAGACAACACTTCTATATGTACCTTGGGCACTATGTATAAACGTAAATACACACATACACATATTCTACACACACACACACACACACACACACACACACACACACACTATACATTTCTACAGTGAGCACATAGAATTTCAACAGATTTTAATAGGCTCTCGGCTTCTTTTTCTCCCCCTGAATTCTGAGTGAATAACCTTTATCCCATTATAACTTTTACCTGTGTGTGTATGTTGCAGTTATTTATGTGAATGTTTTACTTTCTAATAAGAGGGCAAGCTCTTTGAAACTGGAGGGACCCTGTTCTTATCATCTTTTGTACCCTGCCCAAGATTTTGCACAGTTTTTTGCTTCTCATTTGTGGAATAATATCCAAGTATGTGTAAATAAAGGTATGATCCCAGCTCTCAAGAGGCTGAAAGCTCTGAAGCACCATTCAGGATGAGACCAACCTTTTAGGGCCCGCCACCCAGGAAATAAATCTAGACGTCTTGCTTTGAAAGGGCTTTCTTAATGTCTCTCAGCGCACTTTACTTCCGTTCCAGAGACAGGGCCCAAAGATAAAAGCCCAAGCTTAAAATGTAAATGTTTCTTCACCACGCTCTCGTTGTATTTTCCTTTTATCAATGAGCAACAGTTAGCAAAAATAAAGAGCTACCACAGAAGATTATAACAGAATACCTGAGTGAGTAAGATTTCTTTATTCCACCTCTATTGTGGGTGGTGGTATTAGAATTTCAACAGATTTTAATAGGCTCTCGGCTTCTTTCTCTCCCCCTGAATTCTGAGTGAATAACCTTCAGTGTTTAACCAAATTTTCATTTTCCCTTGACGTGTTCTGGTTACATTCACAGACCTTAAAACTGCATTTGAAAAAATGCACACATATCTAGTTTTATAAAAATGAAAAATATTAAAATGAAGTTAAACCACAGTGTATAAAAAACCATTCCTCTTGTATTTGTATATAGTAGTAGTGATTCGGAAAGTCCCCAGAGGAATAAATTCCATTGACATTTATTCATCTTTTGCATTTTCATTTCAATAAAAATCTTGCTGCTTTTGATACTATGCCAGCATTTGGTTTCCTCCTCCTCCTCCTCCTCCTCTCCTCTCCCCTCTTTTGGTGATAGCTTCTGGTTGGCTGCTGGCTGCGGTGCCCATTCCACTTAATATTTTGTGTTCTCTCTCTGGTCCTGGGCGTTCCCTCAGCCAGCCCCCTGCCCTTCCTGCTGGGGTGGCGCTCATCCACCTGCGGGCCGATCAGTTCCATCTGTCCTCCGCACTCTTCAAACAGTGGCTCGCTTCAGAGCCGTAAATGCCTGGGCCCATGAGCTAACCCAGTCTCCTTGGCTGATAGAATCCATGACAGGATCACAAGCCCCAGGGCCATAAACATCATTTGGGCGCTAATAAATTTCCAGCTTTGAAAGGAGGTGTTTATGTCTAGCAAGAGATATTGTTTGCAGGAGGAACTTTCCCGGGGCATCTGTAATTTGTTTGGGGGCAGGGACACCTATGAGGTCTCAGGTAGAGGGAAGAGAGCGCCCAGTCCTGGTCTCAGCCCCTCCCTCCACACCTCGTTCTTTGTGCAATCATTTTCACAACCCGTCTTTCGCAGCTGACCTTCTCCATCTGTACAGGAATAGCAAGGCAGTCTTTACTCTTCCCGGGGAAGGGGCATTCATTTTTATTTATTTTATTTTTTTATTTTTAAAATATATTTTATTGATTTTCCACAGAGAGGAAGCCAGAGGGATAGAGAGCTAGAAACATCGATGAGAGAGAAACATCGGCCAGCTGCCTCCTGCACACCCTCCACTGGGGATGTGCCCGCAGCCAAGGTACATGCCCTTGACCGGAATCCAACCTGGGACCCTTCAGTCCCCAGACCGATGCTCCATCCACTGAGTTAAACCAGTTTCGGTGGGGCATTCATTTTTATTGCATTCTTCTCCTCTCTCTCCTCTCTCCCTTTGCATACGAGAAGATCTCCTACTGATGTGATGTGATTTTGCAACGTTGGTCTTTTCAATCTAAGCGTTTTCATTGCATCACAGAATAAAATAAGTGGAATTTTGTTCTTTGATTGTCTTAAATAGGAGACCTTTTTACATGGTTGGTCTGTATGGTGTTCCATTGGTTGCCCAGATAAGACTGAGTTGATCCACAAGCATTTATGAATGATCTTTAATGCACTGGGGACTCTTTGGTGATGATGCGGGTGCAAAGGAAAGAGAAGGCACCGACTGGCCATCTCACTGGGAAGGAAACATGTGGGAAAATAAAAGATGGGATAATGAGTGCACTGTCTACTCCTCTCCTCATGCAGCTTCGAGGGGCTGGTGGGTGTCAGTGTGGCCCTGTTTCTTCCAGGCTGGGGAGACAGGTAGGCACATGACCTTGGCTTCACCAGCTGGAGCCAGGAGTTCAGTTGAATTCTTTCACAGTCCTCGCGATGGTGGCATGGCTCGGTTGGTGATGGCTACTCGCTGGTTTGAGGTGCTTCTCAGTCTTCTGTCTCCATGAGCAACCCTCTCATTCTGATGCACCTGCCTTTCCTCCGGAGGCCTCTACTAGGGCATGTCCAGAACACGGCTGTGCCCCTCGCCTCCTGTTCCCGAAGTACAGCTCGCTTAGTACGTGGATGCAAAATTACTTCTTTTTTTCCCTATTTTTAAAATTATATCAACATTCTCCATTTTGTTCCTCGGGAAGAAACTGGAAATTCAAAAACATGGTATGTAAACTCTCCGTGTATGAAATACTTACAATGCACTACCTTCTTCTATTAAGGTATTTACCTTCCTCTCAAAGGAATCATTTACTTCTCATCCCATTGATTTGTACATTGTAACTATGCTTATGACTTTGATTCCTTAAGTTCCATCATTAATTACTACCTTAATGGGAAAGTCAAGTAGTGATTTCTGAAAGGACCTCCAGTCAGGGAGTAACTATCCGAGCAAAATTGCTTCTTTAGAGGGGAAAACACATGGCTGTCAGATAATGAGTTCCGTGGCCAGAGAGTGAAAGGGCACAGCGAATAGGTTACGTCAGCTAATGTCAGTTCTCTGTGGGGTTTCACCACAGGGCGTGGTAGGTTAACTTTTTGATCTTTAAAGGCGAGAGGCCGTGTAGCTGCCGCCAGCATAAAGTCTCTCCTACCAGCGAGAACCACTCAGGTTAAACTCTAGCTCCCAGCTTCAACTTTTGCCCTAACGCCTCGGTGCAGCCCCACTGTGAACTATGTACCTGCCACCCTGACGGATGGATGGAGACTGCCCGGTGTGGGGAGCGGGTCTGCAGCTGATTAAATCGCAGGTTTCCCATATCACTCTCAGGAGTTCTGCAGCGCCGTTCCTCGAACTGACAGCTGTACAATGGCACCTCTTGAACTGCTCCTGGTCTCCTGCCAGAAACCTTATCTCTTAACATTTTGCACCCACCTCCCAGCTCCCAAGGGCAAGTAGAGAGAGTAAGGAGTATGTTTTTTAATAGAAAATTCTCAGCTCCATTGTGTTCCCCCCGACTTTATGGTCCATTCCTGCCACGGACGGGAAGCATAGTGGAAAGCAGCAGGAGAGCGGATCACTTTCCAATGTCTGCGTAAGGCCAGGTTCATCACGTTTTCACGCTTCTATTGAATGCTTACTGTACCCCAGGCACTCTGCGAGGTGCTGGGGATAACAGGTAGGCAAAAATTTAACATTCGTTATGATTTCAGTGATCTAAATTGCATATGATGGTTATAAAGTAGGTGAGTGAGTCTGTGTTTTTTTTTTTTTTTAAAGATTCCACCCTAGAAAATAAAGAGCAATAATATTTCCCCCTATTTTCCATAACTGAAATTAATACTGCTCTATGAAAATTTATTTTTTTATGATTTTTGAGAACTCTGTTAATGTAGCAGTATATATATATGATTTATGAGAACACATACAAGAAATTTCTCTTCAGACTCACCACCCTGAATAACTGGTCTCACCCCAAGTAACTGGTTTGCTTTGATCTTATGGGCACTGTGAAGTCTGAAACTGTTGTTTGCCCCTTTGGCAGAGATGTTAGGACCCTCACACTGGTGAGACATGAGAATGTTGCAGTGTAAATATTTTCCCCCAGCTAATCCTATTTTTAACTTTATTTATGTCTCCTCCTATTTGTCACCTGTTTGATTTTTCTTACTTATTTTAACCTCGTGGAGACATTTACACACATTTTAATAAACCTAATTTTTTGGGGGAAATAGGTGAAGTATTCTTAAATACATTAATAAAATAGGAAACAATTATACCTAGGAAAACCTACAAGCCAGATGTATTTATGCTTGGAGGTTTTTCTGAAGGTTTTAATGATTTATCTAGTTTTAATGTTCGTTAGTTCCCCAAGTAAAGAATTCATATACTTCCAGTGAGTTTTATAGTCAGGATATGCCATAGAGGTATCTAGTTTATTTTCAAGATGTTCTTCATTTACTCTTGTTGGAATTGACATATATAGAATAATACAGTATCTTTTTCCATTTTATATTATGAAAATAATACACACTCATGTTAAAAGAATTTGCACAACTTATAAATTGGAAGTAAGTGCTGAATTAAAAACCTTTATCCCTCCCTAATCCTCTAAACTTCATTCCCCTTTATGTAAAATTACAGGCTTTTCTATGTACTTATAAGAATATATATATATATATATATATATATATATATATATATATATATACTTTGATATCACCTTAATGAACCATACTATTCTGCAAAGTGAGCTTTTGTCAGTGGACAAAATATGGACATTTTTTTCAGGGCAGTATAAATAGCTCTCTTTCATTCTTTTTATAGCAATCTATAATTTGATTGTATGAAAACTTCATACCTTATTTGACCAGTCTCCTAATAACAAGTACTTACACTCCAAAGAAAGGTTTAATTTTTAAAAAAGTTTTAGAATGCATTCGCCTACGTCAGGTTGTTTGAGTCAAACTGCCCCTGCTTGGAGTTCTCACGGGACGTAGGGAGCCTGCGGATGGGAGATGGGCTGGGATAAATGAGCTGGAATTGCTCACATGGGCCTGTGTATTTCTAAATGAAACCCATTGGGGCCACCAGCTCAATGTTCCACTCCTATCCTATACTTATTTTACACTTGGCAAAGCGCTTTCCTGTGCACCATCTCATTCATCCTAACAACGATCTCATAAGGTCGAGGTTGCTGCTCCTCTTTTCGGCAAGTGACTTTCATGGAGGTTCCGGGATTCGGCTGGCATCATGTAGCTCCCACACGCCACGTCGGCTTCCATCCAGCCTCTCAGGCACTTACCCCAAACCACAGCCACCCCATGTCCAGGGCTAATAATACTGGATCTTTCATACAACAGTAGCCTCACCATTAGGTGTTCATTCTTCAGCCTTCAACCCTCAACAGGACCTGAGACTTTATTTGTGGCTCCTATGCCATTGAACCCTCACCCACCTTTTTGGAAACACACCCTTGGCAGCTGACCGCAGGCGGACCCTGCTCCCAACGGCTCTGCCTGCAGCATCTCCAAGCCGGTGATGCCTTAGCCTCTATAGTGCTTTCTTTGTTAAAAGAATTATTTCCCAGTCTCTGCTTTTTTTTTTTGATGGGATTTTTCTGTAATACTATAAATTCTCTGAGCAGATAGTTATCAGCAGCCTCTGTAATAGCGAAGTGCTTCTCAGCAGAAAGTCAGTTTGACAGATAAACCTACTGCATAACTGAAGGATTAGCCTCATTTGTCCTGAAATTAAATTGGGGGTGGGGGTGGGGGAGAAGGACTTTTGTGCTAACTCGTTTATGATAAAATAATTTGTTGTCATTTTGCAGGGAGTAACTCCCAAGCTGTGAGATAGTGTCAGTTTTGATATTTTAGCCTCAGAGGCGAGTGGGAAACGACACGTACACAACGTGACCACGGTGGCACATACCTGAATCGCTTCCAGCTTGTCAAATCCAGACGGTTCCCTTCCTGTGAGTGAAGGGGAATGCTTTCCTCCCCCGCCCTCCTTTGTGTTTCCGTGGAGGGGGAAAATGTCATCTTCCAACGTATTCTGAAAGCAGCGTGAGTTTTGCATAGATCGGGTGGTTGCTTTTATTAGGTGATTCAATCTCTCTCTCTCTCTCTCTCTCTCTCTCTCTCTCTCTCTCTCTCTTTCTCTCTCTCTCCCCTCCCATCCCCCCCTCCCACCCCAGGCCACAGACACTAGAAATGGTGTTGGGAGAATACTGATTGGAGGAGCTTTGGGGACAGGAAACCAGGATAAAGGGTTGTGCAGAAGACCAGCTCTGCCCCTTCCACCCTCTGCTGCTTTCTTTTATGCAGGCGTTTTCTTTTTCTTTCTTTTAAAAAAAATATATTTTATTGATTTTTTACAGAGAGGAAGAGAGAGGGATAGAGAGTTAGAAACATCGGTGAGAGAGAAACATCGATCAGCTGCCTCTTGCACATCCCCTACTGTGGGAAGTGCCCGCAACCAAGGTACATGCCCTTGACCGGAATTGAACCTGGGACCTTTCAGTCCGCAGGCCGACGCTCTATCCACTGAGCCAAACCGGTTTTGGCCAGGCGTTTTCTTGTTTCCACGGCCAGGATATCCTGTGCATTTGCTCCATCAAGACCTTTGGTGCAGGAGTGCTGCTGGCTTCCGCCGAAGCTCTGGCGGAGCCTGGTTCTCATGGGCCCGTGCTCCGGGAATGCCCCCACCTTGGCAAGACCCAGAGCAGCTTAAGTCTCGGATGCCATAGGAAAAGGCTGAGTCAGGGCTTGACATCAACATTGGACCCCAGACTGTCCCCCTGTGATGCTGCCTCCCCAAAGGCGATATTCGAAGTTGGCTTTGAAAGTCGGTAGGGTTATTTTAGGCTCAGATTAAAGTGTGTGTGTATGTGTGGGTCATTGGACAGGGAAGAAAAAGCATCAGGCAGATGGTGAAAACAGGAAGGTTAGGGAGGAATTTGGGAAGGAAAGAGAGATGTTGTGGGAAACCACATTGCAATGCTTGTTTTTGAGGGACAGTAGCAGGTGGGTGGTCTCTGTGCCTTGTGTTGCTTTCCTGTGGCCTTCTTGTGATTTTGGCGCCTGGGGTGGATGCGTGCCGGCAGCACCCTCGTGTGCATGCCTCAGTGTCCTTCCGGCTTGGGGCTGCCTCTAGGGTCCGGGAGAGCACGTGGCCTGCCTCCAGGAGTGCCCCACTCTGGCAGGCAGCCCCAGCCCTGGGGGACGAGAGTGGGGGCACCCACCAGTGCTCTGGCCTCACTTCCCTCAAGGGGGCAGCTCTGAGACATTGTCTACGCAGGTCCTTTGAGCCAGGTGCCCACAGTGGTGTCCAGCTCGACAGCACTTTCTTTCCTTCTTCCTTTCTTCTTCCTTCTGTTCTCTGGCTCCTGCTCTCTGAGCTCATCTCTCAAATGAACAGCCTGCATATGTGCTACATGACAGTGGTCACCAACCTTTTGGACCTCATGGGCCAACAGGGGTCTGCAGACCACCCGTTGGTGATCGCTGCTATGTGAGTCTGGAGGAAAATACTGAAGGGTACACGGTTGGTTGTCAGCATGAGTGACTCAGTGCAGAGCAGGGAAGAAAAGTTGTGGGATGTGGGTGAGGTTAGGGGAGAAAAGCATGAGGTGTGATGGGCATAACATATTATGGGGAAAAAAACCTCCAAGAAACTTTTGAACGCAGTATGCTGTGTTCTTTGACAGGTAATCTGTAAAGAAAAGAAAAGCATTGAGAAGGAATTTATGACAGGAAGAAATGAAGACTTTACATTTTTTTTAAAAAATGGGCAAGACCACACTATAGTGTTTAGGATTTTACATTTGCATGACATGACTATTAACAAGCAACACCAGGAAGGAATCTAGACTAATAAAAGGGTAATATGGTAATTAGATTGGTAGACCAGATATCTTCTGGACATCTGACTTCCTTCTGGACAAAGCCACGGGGGCAAAGGTCGAGGCAGAGGCAGTTAGGGGTGATCAGGCCGGCGGGGGAGCAAGCAATTAGGGGTGAGATTAAATTGGCACGGGGGAGCAGGCTGGCAGGGGAGTGCATTTGGGGGCAATCAGGCAGGCAGGGGAGCAGTTAGGCAGAGATCAGGTTGGCAGGCAGAAGTGGTTAGGGGTGATCAGGCAGGCAGGCAGAGGCAGTTAGGGGCAGCCAGGAAGGCAGGCAGGCTGACAAGCAGTTATAAGGCAGCAGTCCTGGATTGTGAGAGGGATGTCCGACTGCTGGTTTGGGATCGGGACTAAACCAGTAGTCAGACATCCTCTGAGGGGCCCCAAATTGGAGAAGGTGCAGGCCAGGCTGAGGGACCCCCGTCCCCATGCGGGAATTTCATGCTCTGGGCCTCTAGTTATTATATAAGTTCCCACAGTTATTACTTTGGGGAAGAGACAGGTAGTGGCTGGGATGGAGCATATGACAGGAATTTCTAAGGTGGCTGCAAAGTTCTATTTCTTGATCTCAGCATTGTTTATAATAATTTGTTAAGATTTACATTTGTGTTGAATAGTTTTCTGAATCTATATTATATCTTACTTTGCAATGAAAAAGTTAACAAACCTGGTAGGTGTGATCAATCAATCTGTGCATGTATGCAACACAAGCCCTGTCGGGTGACTTAGTTGGTTGGAGTGTTATCCTGTGCACCAAAATGTTTGTGGGTTTGATTCCTGGTCAGGGCACAGATCTAGGTTTTGGGTTTGGGTTGGGGTGCATACAGGATATAACCTATGGATGTTTCTTTCCCACATTGATGTTTGTTCTCTCTCTCTCTCTCTTTCTCTCTCTCTCTGTCTGTCTCACTCTCTCTTCCTGCTTCTCTCTCTAAAATCAATAAACATATCCTCTGGTGAGGCTAAATAAAACACACAAATAAAAACAGCAGTGGATCAGTATATAAAATTACCCCTGACAGCTAAAGAGAATGTTCCAGATTCAGATTAAGGACTCTCTCCCTCTCCAAATCCATGAAGGCTCAAGGAGCTGGGCTGGGCAGCTTTCCTACCTGACTCTGTCCAGACAGATGGAGGCAGGAAGGATTAGTTTTGATCATGCCTGCTAGATGTGTGAGTAACTTTCTGTCTGGTAATTATTTCTGACATTTGACAGTTCTAGGCCCAACCATTGCAGCTCTGAAATGTTGGCAGTGCACTTATTTTTGAAGTGTTTATATTTTCTTACAAGTAACCAAGTATTTGCAGGGTACCTTGTTTCAAATGAAAATAGGGACTTTTGGAGAGTCACAAACCAGAGGGAAGCTTGGAATTTCTGGAAAAAAGCCATCACTTAGCAACAACAACCAACACAGCAAAAGTGGAACTTTAAATTTTAAAAAATCAGCCCTTGTGTATAGCACTAGGCTCACACTCTTTCAGAGCAGAAACCAGATTAATTTCTGTTCTGAGATATCTCCCCCACCCCTCTACCACACTGCTGAAATTATAATTCTTTTAGATTACCCCTTTGACTGGTGAGTTTTATTTTTTTTAAATGACAGCAATCTTTTTATTTATTTATTACTTTTAATTAAATTTATTGGGAGATATTGGTTAATAGGTGAGTTTTAAAGTATGAATAGCCACAGATGAAGTAACCTAGTTAAGACTATAATGAGACATGTATACTATGGTAATGGAACAACATAAATGGAGACATGACTGCCTGCCGGAATGGAAGCCAAACTCATGAGGCAGGTGCTGGTGCAAAAGGAAAGAGGTTTATTCAGGAGACACAGGATCTGGGAGGTTGGTGTCAAAGACCAATCTTCCCTCCCTCCATCTCAAAGATCATTTCTTCCTATCCAAGTCCTCCACCATTCTATAGGAATAGGGAGAGGAGGACTTTTCCCCCTATCCATTCATCTTTCTGGCTTTTGGCCTGCTGAGTGTAAGAACCTCCCCCTTCTGTCACTTTAACCAATGGGAGACTCCCCAGCACTCCCACTGACTTCCTACAGGAACACTACGATGAAAGAACACATAGAAAAAAAGATTCAGTCAATCACCAATAGGAAACTGGTTTTGACTATCTCTAGTATGGAAGGCACATGGGAAGCATTTTACAAACGGTTGCTGTTGCTTCTCTTATGCCTGGTGGGTACCAGTCTCTCTACTGGATTAACTCTCTGTCAGTTTTACCTTTCTAGCACCTAACAGATTGCCTGAATCATAGCAGGAAGTCAATTTTTTTTTTTTTGGGTGTGTGTGTGTGTTTAAATGGATGAAACGACTTCAGGAATGACTTAAGAGAATTTCCCCAAAGATAAAATTTACCCACTTGATAATTTTCATTAAGGACAAGCCCATCAGGGATTGTAAACTGCCCTATGATATGCTGAAGGGAAGTTCTTAGCTGGAAACTGTGGCAACCAGGCCATCCATGTCAATCCTCCTAAACCCACACCTGTCTCATGTCTTGTCTCTGGGTCTGGAGGTTGACCTAATCTGTCTGAATGAACCTTTACACATTGTCAGTCCCTACCTCATTCTTGTTTGCCTTTTATGTTTAAATTTGTGTTGTATGTTTTTTTTAAATAGCCACATCTTTTTTGTACTTTTAAAATATTTAATATGTGAAATCAATACCATGTGACAATTACATGCACTTTGCAGAGTAACTTTATGTCATTTTCCCATGAGCTATTATGTATAGACTAGAGGCTGGTTCATGCACTGGGGAAGCAGGGGCCCACAGCCTGGCCTGCACCCTCTCGCAGTCTGGGACCCCTTGGGGATGTCGGCTGCAGGCTTAGGCCCAATCCTCCCAGGAATTGGCCCTAAGCTGAAAGTCAGACATCCCTCTCACAGTCCAGAACCTCTTGCTCCTTACCAGCTGCCTGCAGTGGATGTGGAAGAGGCTCCTACCACTGCCACTGCACTCCTATATTAAACATCTGCCCCCTGGTGGTCAGTGTACATTATAGCAATTAGTCATTCCACCATTCGGTTGATTTGCATATTAGCCTTTTATTATATAGGATATGTATGTATGTGTATGTGTGCACATGCTTTTTCACCCAAAGGGTGTTTGGTGTAGCAGACCCAGAGGGCAGAAGGTGGGTTAGTGGACATGAGAGGTGGGAAGGGAGAATGTTTTTGGAGAGGGGTTGACATGAGGAAAACGAGATGGTGGAAAACTGCCATGCTGCCTGGTGGCAGAATTAAAGGGCTAATTCAGCCAACCTGAGGGATTGGAGAAACACAGGGAATGGGATAAAGCTGAGAAGTTAAGTTGGGGTCATAGCAAGAGCTAAACAGAGGAGCTTTTGCTGTATTGGATAAATAATAAAGAGCCACTGAAAGATTCTGAGCAGGTAAATGCCATGATCAAACTGATGTTTTAGAGAGATATGGAAAAAAACATAGGTGGGATGGTTTGGAGGTAGGTAGCTGGAAGGGAGAGTTGCTATCGTCAGGTTCTAGTGGAAAGAGCAAATGAGAGATCTGGAATCAGACAGACTTAATTTCGGTTCTTGACGCTGTGCCTGATTAGCAGTATGATCTTGGGAAGGTTCCTTAAATTCCCTAAGCCTCAGTTTTCCCATCTATAAAATGGGGATAATAATAGCACTAATCTCAAAAGGTTGCTCAATGAGAGTCTGCAATAATTTAAAGTACCAGATACAAGGTCTGGCACACACCAATGAGTGAGTAAGTAGTGTTATTGGGAGAAGACAGATAGTAAGGTTCAGATGAGACACCATAAAGGAAACCATGAGAAGCATGATCAATATCCTCACTTCCCGCGCATCCTCTAGGTCAGGCGTTGGCAAACTCTAGCTAGTGAGTCAAATCCAGCTTGTGGTCTGTTTCATACATTCTCAAGCTAGTAGTCATTTTTACATTTATAAAGGATTCTAAAAAGCAAACAAATATGGAAGATATGACAGAGACTATATGTGGCACACAAAGTTTTAAATATTTATGATTTTTTACATGTATATTTAAAATAGAGTAAATAATAAAATAAAATATTTACTGTGCTTTCTACTGTCCTTTCCAGAAGAAGTACCTTAACTCCTCTTCTAGAGTAAACCTGGAAGATCTGAGCAAAGGCTACACTGCGAGAAAGCACACATCTGTACAAGGACACACCCAGGGGCTATTGGGCACCTTCCTCTTGGCTCAGGGGGCCAGCCAAGCCGTTTGCATGTCGGGAGAAGCTGCTTTGCTCAGAGCTTCACTCTCGGAGTTTTTTCCTAAATGCACTCATGTCCTGGTTCCGGACTCTCAGTACCTCATTCCTCTCCCAAATCTCTGGCTCTTGATTGTTACAAAGGAATATTGCAGGAATCTCCAGTGTCTGCAGACATTCATAGGACCTTGAGGGGGAAAAAAAGGAGTCTTTGTGTCCTGGAAACTTGTAGAAAGTTTTCTTTGTAGGAGGGGAAGACAGGAAGAAGGGGCTCCCTAGGTGCATTGATCATATCATTGATTTACAAATCTGAGCCTCATCTAAGGAAAACCAGATTTGCTTGCCCAGAGGTTTTAAAGAAATCATATAGTTAAAAACTATAGTTACAAAATATATGACATACTGGAAACATGTAGGAATATTTCAGAAAAAAAGAAAGAAATGAAAAAAAAGCAGCACCAAAGATCTGATTAAATCAGAGCCAGATGGACTATATGGATTTGACAAGCAGGAACGAACTTCAGAAATACTACTTTTCCTCATGTACTGTGTCCAAATGTACCTTTAAAAAGACATTAAACTATAGCCTCTTAAAAAATAAAAATAAAAATACAACCTCTTATTTATAAAGCTGTTATAATGATACTTGAATTTAGAACCTTAATGTTATCAATGAAAAAAGCTGTCCTTCTTGAACTTTATTTTGACATGCAAGAAACAAATACATTAATTCATGCACTTATTCCTTTAACAAACAGATTTGTAGTCGTGTGCCTTTTAACCACGGGGATATGTTCTGAGAAAGGCATCGTTAGGCGATTTTGTCATTCTGAGAAGCTCATAGAGGGCACTTACTAAATCTGGATGGTACAGCCTATTCCCCACCTCGGCTATATGGTACAGCCCATTGCTCCTAGGCTACAAGCCCATACAGCATGTTACTGTACTAAACAACATGAGATTAAATCAAGCACCAGAGAAGATGATGCAATCAAGACACGAGATGTCTGAGGCTGCTGCCCGCATAACACAGCATACTGTTTTAGAATAAACATTTTTGCAAGTAGAAAAAAGGCACTCTAACATAACGATAAAAATTATAATGAATACATAAAACCCAGTAATTGTTTACCGTCATCAAGTCTTATGTACTGTGTATGTGTATGTGCTGTACTTTTACATGACTGGCAGCACAGTAGTTTATACCAGCAGGCCATCAGCGGATGAATGGACAAACAAAACGTAGGATTTCCATGCGATGGAATATCATTCAGCCTTAAAAAGGAAGGAAGTCCTGACACATGCTGTAACATGGGCCAACATGCTAAGTGAAATAAACCAGTCACAAAAGGACACTGTATATGATTTCACTTGTATGGGGTACTGAGATTAGCCAAACTCATAGAGACAGAGAGTAGAACGGAGGTTGCCGGGAGTTGGAGGGAGGAATGGAATAGGGAGTTATTGTTTAATGGGCACAAATTTCAGTTTGTGATAATGAATAAGCTCTGAAGATGGACAAGGGTGGTGGTTGCGCAATAATGTGAATGTACTTAATGCCACTTACAACCGCTTTGGCAGTTTCTTATAAAACTAAACATGCTTTTACCATACAGTCCAGCAATCGTGCTCCTTGGAATTTATCCCCCAAAAGTAAAAGTCTTATGCCCATACACAAATCTACACATGGCTATTTGTAACAGCTTTATTTATAATGATCAAAACCAACATTCTTTAGTAGGTGAATGGATTAATGAATTGTGCTGTATCCAGGCAATAGAATATTACTCTATTGGAATAATAGAAAGAAGAATAATAATAGTGGAAGAAATTTAAATGCATATCACTAAGGAAAGAGTTAATCTGAAAAGGCTACATACTGTGTGATTCCAACCAAATGACATTCCGGAAAAGCCAAAACTATGGAGACTGTAAAATAATTACTTGTTGCTAGGGGTTGGAGGGAGGGAGGTGGGAAGGAAGGTTGGTAAGAAGGGAGGGAGGGATGACTAGGCAAAACATAGAGGATTTTTTAGGGCAGTGAAAATATTCTGTATGATAATATAATGGTGTATACCTGTCATACAGTTTGTAAAACCACAAAGCAGGGTTGCTGCCAAATTGTTAAACATTCCTGTATTGCCCAAATGCCAGAAGTTTCAGATTGTATTATCCATGTCTATTTTATTATATTCCAAGGATATTATTTCTCTCAGAGCACGGCTCAATGTTATTACGGACATTGATAATAAAATAGGATTTTCACTGTCTCTTGACAGTTTCTTGCAATGCTATTGCATAAATGAGAGATGTTAGAGACACCATGAACTAATGGTGCATCACAGTTAAAAAATTTCATATAAAGAGGTAAATGGGGGAAGAAGGGAGTCAAATATATGCTTTCAACAATAAAGATGAAAACAAACAGACGAGAACAAAAATTCTACCTAAGACGACAGGAAAAGATTTGACTCTGGGTGGTGGATCTTGTAACAGAGAAACCCACACCTGAAGCCTGTATGTTCATGTTGACCAATGTCACCCAATCAATTTAATAAATTAAAAAAATAAAAAAATCTTCAGATGTGTGCAGTCATAGCTCTTAGATATTCAACATTGCTTTGTATAAACAGTTAAGTTGTTTATATTAACTAGTGGGATTACTAATGAGTGATGCTAATACAGCAGTGTTTCTACTAAATGCTAAGGGCTATTTGTTTCAGTTGTTATTTTATTGTCCATCCATCCATACATCTACCTCTACTTACTTCCAAAAATAACTCAAGGTGGTCTTGATAGATTGCCACAGCTTTTTGGTATTGTGGATAGAGGCATTAGGATAACTCCAGGGGCTTTTTCAAAATGTAGATTTTGTGCCCCACCACGAACCTACCAAATTGCAATCTCTAGCCTCCCCCACAGCACATGACTCTTACGCACCCTAAAGTTTGTGAACAACTAGAGAATATGGGGACGTTGGAGGGTGGAAATCTGATCCTCCAACCGAGTTAATTAATCTCTGGAAGGCTCACAGCAGTTGTTCTAATTCTGTGGCTATTTTCTCAACCACTTGCTGTTTTTTATTACAGGGAGTCATGTGAAAAATGTTGCCCACCCTCAAATGTTATTATATAGCTCTGGAAATCCCTTCATCCCAATCCAGTGTTTTTCTCTAAAAAGAGAAACAATTTAGGGAAGGAAAACATCTGAATAGCAATGCACATTTATTTTTTTGAGACAAGTTTAAAATTTTTTTTTTATCAAGTCTTTTCAAAGGCAACACGTTTGCCCTGAAAGGCAAAGGGTGAAAACTTGCATTTTTTTGAGACATCTAATCCCACTGGAAGGGATCCGTAAGTGTGTGCACTCACAGGTAAGAATCACCTGGGGGTATTGTCAAAGATACAGATTCCGGGGCTCTACCCCAAAGATGCTGAACCAGAATGAACAGGGGAACGGACTGTGAATCAGATTTTGAACAAACTCCCTGGATGATTCTCATGTTCAGACAAGGTTGCTTCCAAGCTGGCTATATGGGTTTAATTCCTGGCTTGTTACCGTAGCTTGTTGATCCTTGGCAAAGTACTTACTTAACTTTTCGAAGCCTCAGTTTCTCCATTTATAAGACTGAGATGCTTCTTTACTCAGGGGTCTTGTAAGAATAAAATAAACTACTGGTAGGTTAAGCTACCAATACAGCTTGTAACCAGCTTACAATATAGCTTGTAAGATCTGTAGTCAGATCTTAATATTTGTTACTTCCCACCCTATTCCCCATTGAACGAGGATGTTTGTTCAACTCCAACCCACCTTTATGGAATTTATGATTGTCCTTTATGCAAATAATCCAGACTGGCTTGCTAGCAGGGAAGCATATGGCAAAACTATGAAAGGAAACATCTCCGTGTAGGTCTGAGTGCTGTTCCTTAAACTGTGGTCCATGCATCTGAATGACCTGTGGCTCACTTTAAAAATAATTAAGTCAATAAATTGGATTCCTGGCTCTCATTCCTGTACTCATCAAATCAGAAACTCTAGGAGCAAAAACTACGATCAACTTGTTAAACAAGTACTCTTAGTAATCCTCATATACCTAAAAAGCCGAAAAGCAGCGAGCAAGGGCTTTTAACAGAAGACTCTTCCCAGACAGGCCCGGAGTTGGCAGCTGACATCTGGGTCTGTGCTGTAGACTGTCTCATTCCTCAGCATTCTTCCCGGTAGTAGACAGTCGTCTTTGTCAGTCTGGATCCAATGCCCTTACTAAACTGTGCCCAGCCCTGGGAAGTACAGGGTACACTGACATGCCAGCTGGAGTGGAAATGAAATTTGATCTACCATTTCCTGTGATGCCTTCTGGTCTCCATATTCTTCTTTCATAGTCTTTCTCCACCCGTTCTCTCCTGGCAGCAAGGCCCATGACTTGTGCACCACTGTGGGGTGGCATCATCTCAGGTTGACAGTGGTCCTTCTGAGAGTGTTGGTCGAGAAGACCACCTTTGTTGAAAAGATGTCTTAAGGCACATGGTCTCTAAAACAAAATGCTGAAAGGGCAGCAATGTCCTGAGGTCTGCTTTTTTGAGAGTGACAGGTGGTGACTGGGCTGAGCCCAGAGATGCCTGGATATTCCAAGAACAAGGGTCAATTGTTGGTCCTTTCTAGCCCCTCAGTTTCCCAACAATGCTGATCTCAGCATCTGAATACAGAGAGCCCCTCAGATTCCAGACTTATTCTCATTTCAGGGGTGCTCACTTTATCTGCCAGGGGTCTTCAGGAGTTCCTGTTGGTTCAAAACCAGGCTTCTGTGCCTGTATCCTGGCAAACAGTTAATAGGAGAGAGCAGGCTTGAGCTCAGAGATGGAGCTTTGCCTCTTCTATGGCTAGTCACATTATGCAGTGGTCAAGGAAGCTTCATTTGGAACTTGCTACTAGAGAGCCAGGCAAATGAGGGGCTAAGCTTCTCAGAACTCTGAGTACTAACTCAGGTTAGTACTTCTAAAAGAGGACAAAGAGGAGGAAAGGACAAAAAGGTATGCTCTTATTTTACAATACAGGTCCCTCCTTCTCTGCTCTGAGGGGAGAGAAAGGATGATTCATGGCTCATAATATCTGAACAGCAGTCCTCATTTGGCTTTTAATTAAAAGGATTTATGAAAGATCACCATTTTCAGCCAGGTTTCCATGCCAAATGATCCACACAACTGAAAAACAGAACAACAGAGCTAACTCCCCCTCACCAAATTATCCACATGGGTCTTTATACTGCCTTTTAAAAAATGTTATAACAGTTTGTACTAATGTTAATAATCCTTATACCCAAGAAATCCAGATTCTTGGGTCAAATGCCTCAACAAATAGATGATTTGAGTTTTCTGTGGATTGTTTTTCAGGCATGAGAAATTAATTGTCTAAGCATAATGCAGTAGTTCAGCTGGAGATTTAGCAAGTTTACCCTAGAAAGTTGTCAAGACAATCCCAGATTGTCTTGGGTTGGGAGGTAGATCCTAGGATGGAGTTTGGTGTGTGAGTTTATTAAGGGCCCTTGGGAAGGAGACAACTGTACAGGGGGAAAAGGAATTGGGACTGGGCAGAATGCCGGCTCATGGCAGTCTCAGATGACTCCGGGAGCTCTGGAACTAGAATGGCCCTTCAGTGTTGCCCAGAGTTGAGCTGAGATGCATCATGATTGGATATGGGCCACCCCAGGAAGGGGCATGACTTTGGACCAGGTGGCTTCTGCTGCTGAGACAGTCCTGGGAGGGGCTGATGGTGAACTCTTTGTGCTCCTGGTAGCTGAGACAAGTCCTTTGTTGAAGGGGGCTTGGTGGGCCATAGCTTTGTACACTGTAGATATAGATGGTACTCCATCCATGTGCCAATACATGCTGGCAAAAAACAAATCAGTGTGATTTTGCACCACTCCCCACGTTGCACTGAGGACTTCCCTCTTCCTCTCTTCTTATCTTCTCTAGCTCTCTGTCTTTCCTCTTCTGCCTTTTGAGATACTTCTCCACCCAGCATTTAGCTGGCAGAATGCAGAGCTATTAACATCTGTGCTAGCATTCAAAGGCTCCATCCACATTGGACCCTGGTTTGAGAGTTGGGTTTTGAGTGCTGATCCAATGCTCTGTGTTCCTTGTGGCCTCACGGTATGTGACACACACATACTTCTGATCAAGGCCATCACCCTTTCTGTGTATCTCAGCTTTTTTTTTTTTTTTTTTTTTAAAGAGAACACTCAAATCCAGTTTGTATTTGAAATAAGGCAGACCCATAAGCCACATGCTGTCTTTGATGCTCAACTTTGCCATTTCCTTCAAGAAAGCCTAGGGTTTTGTTGGAATTCATCCTCAAATGTGCATATAATGCAATGCTCCTAGTCTTTGGCCCTTCTAAAAAAGTGGTCTATTTACTAAAGGCCATAGTAAGAGAGCTAAGATACAAGAATTTCTTAGGACATGTCACTAAGTGTCCCTTACTACCCAACTCTCAGAGATCTTGAAGGAAGGCATTGACTTAGATTCTACCAAAATAGCATTAGCAGTAACAGCTGCTTTGTATTTGCTGCTCAGATTCAGCTGAAACTCATCGGAAATCAGATCTGATGAGGCCCTTCGTTCTGATGACTGCGCTAACTTCATCTGATCAGATTTCCAGTTAGTCAACCTGGTTGCTGAGCCTTTTGTCCTGTTGTTTCCTTTGGACCAATTTGGAATGGTGGTGCTTCATGAATAATCCATGAGCATTAACCAGCTGCACACAGAAGCTCATTTCCACCGTGTCTTTGCCATGGAGTTTTAGATAGTTTTGATGTAACTCATAAGTAATCTGCAAAAGCCAGACTGATTTACAGTATGTAGTGACCTTTGAGGGTCTTTTTAAGTGTCCAAATGGGAGGCATGCTATCATCTTATCTGTAAATGGTCATAACATGTCTATTTTTCCTGAGATCTTTATTTTTTCTTTTTTATTGAATTTGTTGAGGTGACATTGGTTAATAAAATTATATAGGTTTCATGTGCACAATTCTATAATACATTATCTGTATATTGTATTCACTACCCCAAGTCAAGTCTCCTTCCATCACCATTTTTCTCCCCTTTCTTGGAGTCTTTAATGTCACAGCTGGCAGTATTACAGGACAAAGAATATATAAGGACACTTCTAAAATTATTTGAAACCAAACTTTATTGCAGCTTATTTTTTGTTCTTTTGGTTTCTGTTGTTCCTTAATCACCAAATGGTGTGGGTTAAAACAAAAGCCATAATTAAATTGAACCCAGTTTGGGGGGTGGGGGTGGGGAAGAAATGGGCAACTCTTTGCTTAAACAGAAGCAGGTGGTGATGGAATGCTCAGTGGAAGTGAGCTGTTAGGAGGGAATGCAAAGTTTTTCATTGAAAACACTTAAAAATATTTGTGGTCTTTTGTGCCAGGCTATGATTAAGATCTATGTATCTATGTATCTGTGTATCTATCTATCTATCTATCTATCTATATGTATATCTCAGTTTTAAAAAAAACTGATGGAAAAGCAATATGGTTTTAATTAGAGAGTGGTCTTTTGTCATAAGGAAGGGTGGGATTTTGTGTGTTTTATTTTTTGTGTGTGTGTGTGTATTAAGGGTTGTTCTATTATTTATTTAGTGTGTCTATGCTGTTTTATTTTTGAAATTATTTTAATACTATTTTATTGTTTAAAGTATTACATATGTCTCTTTATTCCTTGATTGACCCCCACCCCACGACTCTCACCCCTGAGGGCAAGCCCCCGCCGTCCCAGTGTCTGTATCCATTGGTTATGCTAATATGCATGAATACAAGTCCTTTGGTTGATCTCTAATAGTCCCCCCCCCTCCTTTTGCCTTCTCTCTGAAGTTGGATGGTCTGTTCAGTGCTACCTTGTCTCTGGATCTATTTTTGTTCATTAGTTTATGTTGTTCATTATATCTCACATAAGAGTGAGATTATGTGGTATTTATCTTTTTTCAACTGGCTTATTCCATTTAGCATAATGCTCTCAGGTCCTATTCATGCTGTTGAAAATGGTAAAAGTTCCTTCTTTTTTTATAGCAGCATAGTATTCCATTGTGTAGATGTACCACAGCTTTCTAATCCACTCATCTGCTGATGGGCATTTAGGCTGTTTACAAATCTTAGCTATTGTAAATTGTGCTGCTACAAACATAGGGGTGCATATATCCTTTCTGATTGGTATTTCTGGTTTCTTAGGATCTAGTCTTAGAAGTGGGATTACTGGGTCAAATGGGAGTTCCATTTTTAACTTGTTGAGGAAACTCCATACTGTTCTCCTCAGTAGCTGCACCAGTCTGCATTCCCACCAGCAGTGCATGAAGGTTCCTTTTTCTCTGCATCCTTGCCAGCACTTGTCATTTGTTGATTTGTTGATGATAGCCATTCTTATAGGTGTAAGATAATACCTCATTGTTGTTTTGATTTGCATCTCTTGGGTGATTAGTGACTGGACAGTTTTTCATATGTCTCTTGGCCTTCTGTATGTCCTCTTTCGAAAAGTGTCTATTTAGGATCTTTGCCCATTTTTTGATTAGAATGTTTATCTTCATTTTGTTAAGTTGTATGAGTTCCCTGTAAATTTTGGAGATTAAACCCTTATTGGAGATAACATTGGCAAATATGTTCTTTCAAGAAAGCAGTGGGCTTTCTTGTTGTTTTGTTGATGGTTTCCTTTGCTGTGCAGAAGCTTTTTATTTTGATGTAGTCCTATTTGTTTATTTTCTCCTTAGTTTCCATTGCCTTAAGAGCTGTATTGGTAAGATATTGCTACAATATATGTCTAATATTTTGCTCAAGAGCCATGTGCGGCTCTTTGGTAAGGTGACCAGCATCCCGCTTTTGGCGGGACAGTCCAGATTTTTAACAATTTGTCCCGCGGCGTTTTAAAAAAGTACCAATTTGCCGAAACTGGTTTGGCTCAGTGGATAGAGCGTTGGCCTGTGGACTGAAGGATCCCAGGTTCAATTCTGGTCATGGGCATGTACCTCGATTTCGGGCACATCCCCAGAAGGGGGTGTGCAGGAGGCGGCTGATCAATGTTTCTCTCTCATTGATGTTTCTAACTCTCTATCCCTCTCTCTTCCTCTCTGTAAAAACTCAATAAAATATATTTAAAAAAAATAAAATAAGAAAGTCCCGATTTTTTTAAAAGAATGCACGACAAGCTAGGGAAAGGCGGAAGAATGGGAAAGGAATATACGGTTTTTTGGCGGCCATGTGGCTATTTAGCCAGGATATGAGTTTTATATTATTTTTGTTAATTTTATAATGTTAAACTTTAATGATAACAAATAATTGTTGAGAACTGATTATCGAGAACTGCTTATCAAAGTTCGCATTGTTGATCAGTTGTTAGAATTGTGGAATACGCACTGTCCTTACCAGGAACTAATGCTGCGACTGAATGGGTTTTTTTCTATAGTCAATAAAATGTGGACATCAGAAAAATCACAATTAAGTGTTGAGACTTTGAAAGCCATTTTATGTGTGAAATATAACTTAACAAATTCTTGTGAAAAATTTCATGACCTTTTAAACAACGACAGCAATCTACTAAAAAAATTCACTCAAATGAGAAATATGCCAAAGAATAAAATAATACTATACATCATTTTTTAATTTATTATATTTGTAAATTGTACTTAGGTTGAAATTAAAAAAATATTACAATACTATTTTTGCATTCTATGAAAATTTTTGTTGTTCCATATAGACAAAATTTTTAATCAAGAAACTCCCCCACTCCCCTTCCCCCAGTCAATGGTGTCTCGCTTTACCAATGTTAAAATCTAGTCATCTTACTCTTTGGCCCCTTGAGTGTGGCTCTTCAACAAAATACCACATGCTGGTGAGCATGTACAATGCGGTTGAAACTTCGTGGCCCATAATGCAGAAGTCGGTTTTCGGCTCCCAAAAGAAATTTTAATCGTTGTGCTGTTGATATTTGGCTCTGTTGACTAATAAGTTTGGCGACCACTGCTCTAGGGTTTTCCTTCCTGAGACGATGTGTTTGCTCCATGGAACTCTCCTAGTAGAGCCACATGCCTCCAGGCACAGGGAAGTAAGAGGGGGCCATAGCCCAACTGTGTGAAGTGCCAGTTTCCCTCAAAATATCATTGCCCAATCACATATATGCCTAGTTAGGTTTGAATTCCAAACAAATAATGGATACTTTTAAAAGTGTATATCCTAAGCAATATTTGGTACTAAAAAATTATTCTTTTTTTTTTCCACCTGGAGTTCAAATTTAACCAGGAATCCTGCATTTTTACTTGTTAGGTCTGACACCCCTATGCCCAAGGGACAATTTTCCTCTGAGAGTGGGTCTGACATATTTTGAAGTCTTAGATTTCTATTGATGTTCTCGTCACTTCTCTTTTTGAATTCATTAAATCCATAAGAATGTCTGGATTTTTTACAGCTCTGATTCCTTTAGTGAAATGGAAGCAGGTTTTATTATTTCTGCTTAAAATAAAAGGGTAATTGGACAGCCAGCGTGCTCTTCCACTTGCGAGTTACCATTCAGTTTTTCATAGTTGAATTGAGAATATAAATGCTGTAGTAATTTGCCAAATTGACTCTCTGAGGATTTTTACAGATGTGAAGGAAAAAAAATATTAGGATTGTGCCCTGGAAGGTCAGTAATAAAAATAAAGTTTATTAACATTCGTAATAGGACTGGAGATGTTCAATCAAATGTGTGGTAACATTACACATTCTGTTTTTAGCTCTTAGATTAACTGGCTGCATGGCCATAAGCAAAGCACTTAATCTTTTGGCTCATACTTTCCCCTTTTATAAAATGAGCTGGCTTAGATAAGTTTAAGGCCCATCTGACTCTTGTATTCCACTAAAAGTATATAATTTCCCCAACACTCTAGAGCAGCCGTGGGCAAACTACGGCCTGCGGGCCGGATTCAGCCCGTTTGGCTGTTCTATCCGGCCCATGGAGCCGAAAGAGCAGAGGTTTCTCTTGCTCTCCCCTCCGCTCCTTCACCAGCAGCCCAAGATGAGAGTGCCAGCATGGTCAGGTTGCTTTTGTTCCAGCCCTCCGGTCCAGTTTAAGAACCCATTGCGGCCCTCGAGTCAAAAAGTTTGCCCACCCCTGCTCTAGCGCCATACCACTTCTGATCCAGTAAGCTGAGAGTCTAATTCTATGGTAAGCTAGTGAAAGTACTTCCCAGGCATAAAGGGATTCCTCTGGTGATGGTGACCAGCAGTGTCTCATCACTTCATTAACAGAGGACTATTTCAGGGGTAGTTCTTTCTTATTTGCTCATTCCAGTTTGCGTGGTTGTGTGAGTCTGAGATACCAGAAAGCATGAGATGGTGTCTCTGTCTCAGTCAGAGAGATGGGCGTGCAGAGAGATTCAATGAACAAGTCATGACCGTGTGGTAAGTACTAGGCTGGATTTAATGATGGAGTATTATGAAATATGACACATGTGATTAATTTTAAGGAAATTGTTTTCCTAGTTGTTTCTGAATTGGCTATAAATTCTGGTATCTGTAGTATTTGGCTATTCTGATGAGACATAGTTGTCAGAATCACATTATTCACCCCCCACTTTTATGACACTGTGCACAAGAGCGAAAGCTTTCTAGAGAAAGCTTTCTATAATAGAAGTCATGCATGTAGGAGAAAGGACAGAGAGGAGGGAGGGAGGAAGAAGAGCTGCAGTTCAAAAGAGCCACGTTCCCTTTTGTCTACCCACTATTGTATCACTAAGATAAGGGTGTAAAAAAAGGAGCCAAAAATTATGAAGTACTTACTATGTGCTAGTTATTGTTTTAAATGTGTTACATGTATTCACTTATTTACGGTTTTGTATGTTTTATTTTTTTTAGATTAGAAATTTCTTTACTGTCATTAAAATGTGATTGGTCCATATCTAAGAAATACATTCTTAGATATGAGGCCCTCTACTTCCCGAGAAACTAATAATTATGATTTTGTAAAATATTCCCAGATATCTGGCTTTCCCTATCTCAGATGTAGTGCTTCACAGTACAACTATCTCTCATAATAAGGAGTAGGTTTCCCCTCATTATTTCAGAGGCATGGTAGTTATATAGTGTGCTCCCCCAACCCCCTCCCGAAAGGTAGATCATGTATTCTTTGAACTGGCTTGCACAAATCATTGAGACATCCCTTATTAAAGAACTGGCATGCATGAATGTGAGCATACCAAACTGGTCGCCAGATGAGAAGCCACTGGATCTAAGTTGTAACTGTGATTTGCATAAGAATTATGCTGAAAACTCCTGTGAGGCTGTAGTTCGGGGCTGGGAAGGTAGGAAGGAATGGTGGGGTGGAAGGTAGAGCTTGTCCTCGGCAGTAACGGGTGACCACGCCAGCCACTCGAGGTTGGGGAATAACAAAGGACAAGGCAAACGTTGACAGTCCTCTCTGTCATGTGCCTGGAAAATTCATCTTGGATTTATTAGCCACGTAAATTACTTTCCAGCAAAGCGTAGCCATCAATCAGCACTGAAGATTAAAACGGTATCATTTCCTCGGGAATAATAAGCTAGAGGTGGTGTAGCCGTCCAAGAGCAATTATAACACAATTAAATGTTCAGGTTCCTCCCTGCCCCTCATGATTTATGCCTGAGAAAAGTGTATCAAAAAGTCTGTATTTTCAAAAGGAGGGCAGAGCTGTCAAGTAGCCAAGAACAACAAAAAGACATTAAAGATTCCTGAACAGAAGACTAGCAACTTGCCATCTTTCTTCTCTTAGAAAGAAAAACATATATATATATATATATATATATATATATATATATATGTTTCTTTATATTTATTCTTTATATTTAAACACATATATGTTTTTCTCTATATTTAAACATATATATTTATGTTTACATTATATATAATGTAAACATATAAAAACATGTATACCATGAAAAACATGTATGTTATATAAACATGCAATATCATATATGCCATGTAAACATCTAAAAACATTTATACCAAAGCCAATTTAAATCTTTATTTTTTTTATAAGAGTCTAGTGAGAGCAATTTGTTGGTTTGGAGAAATGATAATATAGTCTGAAAATGATTTCAAATGGCCCTAGAGTTCTGTAATGTTTGAGTTGTATGGGAAGTTAGAGATGATTCTCTTTAGCCAAGCAGATACAGTAAACCACATGACAAACATTTGTGGACTTCTACTTGGTACACAGTACTAATCTAGGTGCTCTGGGTGACAGAGGAATAAAGTGACATCAGAGGGAAAAAAATAGATACATTGGACTTCTTCAAAATTAAACACTTTTGCACATCAAAGGACATTATCAAGAAAATGAAAAGCTAACCTAGAGAATGAGAGACCATATTTGCAAATCACAGATTTGACAAGAGTCTATTAGTCAGAATATAAAAAAAACAAGAACAAGAAACTCAGTAAGGAAAAGACAAATAACCCAATTAAAAGGGAGATAAAGGAGTTGGATAGATAGTTCCTCAAAGAAGATGTCTAAGTGACTAACAAGTATATGAAAAGATGCTCAACATCATTAGTCACTAGGGAAATGCACATCAAAACCATATGAGATATCACTTTATAACTATTTGGAGTGGCTATAATAAAAAAAAGCAGAAAAGAAAAAGAACAACAGTTGGAGAGGATGTGGGGAAATTGGAACCCTCATTCATTGCTGATAGGAATGTAAAATGACTCAGTCGCTGTGGAAAACAGCGTGGTGGTTCCTCAGACAGTTAAATGCAGTATCACCACATAATCCAGAGATTCCACTTCTTTTAGGTATATACTCCCAAGAATTGGAAACAGGGACTCAAACAAATTACATGGACACTCATGTTCACAGCAGCAATATTCACACTAGCCAAACACGGAAACAGCCTAAGTGTCCACTGATGAAAGAATTGATAAATAATGCAATGTGATTCAATTCTAAAACAGAAAGAAGCGCTGATACATTCTAAACATAGGTGAACCTCAAAAAGTTATGTTAAGTGAAATAAGCCATACACAGAAGGTCACATATCATATGATGCCATCTATATGAAAATCCTGCATGAGTAATCCAGAGAGACAGAAAACAAGCCAGTGGTTTTTGGGTGATGAAAGCGTTTGGAACTTGACAAATGTGGTGGTTGCACAACATTGCACATGTACCACATCCTACCCGAGTTTACACTTTAAAGTGGATACTTTTATGTTAATGTGAATTTCACCTTAATTCAAAGATAAGGAAATAAAAGAAGAGCGCAATAAAAAAGGCCACTGGGTGTGGAATCAAACCTGGATTTTCGACTTGGCTCTGCCACTTTCTCTGTATTATGAACCTGGGGAAATCATTCACTTTTATTCTGGAAAATGCACATTCATAAAATACCGTAGGTAGAATTCTAACATACCCTTGTTGGGCATTTAGATAATAATCCATGGACAACTGAGATAATATATCAAATGCTTTTTAAAAAAAATCTATGATCATTATTTTCAAATACACTGGACATCCACTAAGAAAAAAATGAGGACAATTGCAAAGTACCAGCAGCAAGATTGGATGGTTCCAGGTCCTCAGCTGGACTTTGCACGTTTCTGGGGAGGCAAACAATGTATCTAGCAAAGGATTAGATAGTGGTGGGAGACAAAGAAGAAAAGGGCTTGGGCTCACCTCAGTGGTATAAACCACGCTGTAACTGAGAGCTGGCTGACCCCTGGGAAATTAAGGACCAGCACCACTTGAGGAAATTAAGGACCAGCACCATGTCAGCCTGAGGTGGGCCAACCTGTGACAGCACCACGTGAGGTGCCTCAGCCTGGGGTGGGCCAACCTGTGACAGCACCACGTGAGGTGCCTCAGCCTGAGGTGGGCCAACCTGTGACAGCACCACGTGAGGTGCCTCAGCCTGGGGTGGGCCAAGCCCACTGCTGGTGATTCAAAGGGCCGCTAAATGTATCTATTGTGCAATGTGCAGACCTGCCTAGTTGCTCCAGCCTGCACAACAGTGATAACAATGCCGCTTATCAGCCTCGCTTCATCTTCTTCGGTGAACCCAGGCCACGTGCCTACTCTTGTTGGACTCTGCCAAGGGAGGGATGGTGAAGGAAGATCCTATGGACTTGGGGACGGGGGTTTCTGTGCAGGCACACGGGAAGCAAGGGGATGCTTCTGTCTTTAGCTGTGTGCTAACTGCTTTCTGTCTAAGAGCAGGGACATGGAGAAAGGCTTTGTTTGAAAAAAAAAATCTTTTTTACAATGGATCAGCCGAAGTCAGACAGGCAAATTCACTCTATTACTTCCAGTAACGGAAAAATATATTGTTTGCCACGGGCAAGTAATTATGACATAAGTACTATTCTACAAAGAGAACTTAAAAATTTTAGGATAAATTAAAAAAATTTGGAACCCTCCAACCTTTACTGTGTGCTTGTTACATGTATGCATGTGAGTTTGTGTAAATGCCCATGGCTGAGGGACCACAAAACTCTGATGTGGATTTGGGTCTGGTCTGCTGACAAAGAGCTCAGCTCATCTGGAGGCCGCTCTGTGGCTCAGGGCATTCATGGTTTCAAGTGTCCACAGTGTAAAAACGTAGGCATGGAAGGACCGATCTGTTGTGCCGAGATTCCATGACCCCCAAAGACCACCAGGGAACCAGATCAGATGCAATTAGCAAGAGAGTCTCTTCTATGCTAGCATGGGTTCTGTCCCACTCACGCCGACTGCATGGCGAACAAGAGAGAGAGAGAATGTAACATCTCAATGGGTTTTATACGAGGAGTGATGTGACCCTGATTGGTTGGGTGAGGGCTAGGGTCCGGCCACAAAATGGAGGATGGCTCCGCCCTGCCCCACAAGGAGGCAGGGTTCTAGCCTGGCCCTTTCAGATCTATCTAATTTTCACTTTCGCTTAAATAACATGAGGTGTTTATTTTTAACAGAAATTGAACCTTGAACTTCCACAGCTTCAGGTTTGCTTCTTTTATTTTTTTATTTTTTATTTTTTTAATATTTTATTGATTTTCCACAGAGAGGAAGGGAGAGGGATAGAGAGCTAGAAACGTTGATGAGACAGAAACATTGACCAGGTGCCTCCTGCACACCTTCCACTGGGGATGTGCCCGCAACCAATGTACATGCCCTTGACCGGAATCGAACCTGGGACCTTTCAGTCCACAGACCGACGCTCTATCCACTGAGCCAAACCGTTTTCGGCAGGTTTGCTTCTTTTTAGACAAGATAACATTTTCTATTTGAGAAGGAAAAGGACTTTTCTAACCTTACGGAGCAGATGAGCAATATGTAAATCGGTTGGACTTATGCAAAGGCAGCCTGATGAACGGGATCCTTTCTGAGCAAACCATTTAAATGTATCTCCCTTCTTTCTCTGCTTCGATGGGCTTTTCTCCCTTAAATCGGCCTCCCCCCCTCCCACTCTCCTCTTTGGTCCTGCAGAGGGAAGTGAGGAAAATGGTGGACACTTCCATGGTAATCACTTCTGTCCTGCTGCACGTTATATATCTTAGCTTTCTAAGCACACCAAGTGACTTAGTGTGTCAATGGGAGTGAAAAGGGAATTGCATTCATTGCATCATCTCCCCACCTACTCCCATCACTTGCCAAATAGCAGGCCAGTAAAGGACCTTCCCTTCCTTAATGATTGCAGATTTTCTAAATTTGAGTTCATGAAAACCTGGATTACTCTATGGTAATGCAAGCAGGTAAAGAGACAATGATTGTGATGAACTCAGTGAGGAAAGGAATGGACATAGTTTGATATTATTCCAGAATATGAGCTTCTCTCATTAATGTGTCTCTGATGCCTTTTTGCATCCCCAAGTACCCAGTACAATGCCTGGCATGGCCACAGGCTAAGTAACTGCCCATTGGCTGGAACTCACGTTCAAGGTATTCTCCTTGGCCAGAAAAAACATGTGCCTTTTGTAACCTCTGATGCCTGGGAAGGGGCATTGGGGTTAGTGATGCCAGCCCTTAAGCACTTTCTAAAGTTAGATTGAAAATACATTTTGCTCAGCTATTGCGAAAGAAAGTGCAGTGTCCAAATGAGAAGTTAGCTCATTCAGTGGCTGATGGAATTCAAGATGGAAGTTCCAGAAAAGGGACAGGAAATTAGTATTTGTTATTGAACACCTGATATGTACCAAGCAGTGTGACTCCCAGAAGAATAGATGAGACCTACATCACTTCATGTAAGCCCATCAAGAGATTGGCATTATTGTTTCCATTTCGCAGACAAGGAAAGTGAGGATCAGGGAAGGATTACTTGCCCAGGATTACTGTTAATAAGTGTCAGAGCCAGGATTCTAATCCAAGTCTGTCTAATTCTAAAACTGATGCCTTTTCCCCAGATGGACTAACAATTTCCATAACTCCCTTTAAATTTAGGAAGATATTAATCCCATTGGCATTGCAGAATCTGCTGAGGGGTAGAGCTCAGTGTGGGAGCTGTGGTCAGAAGGGCTGGGTACAAGAGGAGAAATCAGGAGGTGTTCATTCCTACTGGGGCCTGGGGGTCTTCCCAGCTCTCTCTTGGGAGCTACAGTGTTGGAGGGCTGAGCAGGGGCCTCGCCCCGGGCAATGCTTAGAGGCAAGGAAGGCCCACCTCATGAGTTGCGGGGAGATGTGTGACACAAATAAAACTTGGACCCCAAATACACCGAGAGCTTATGGATTGCAGAATCAACCCAGACATAAATAGAATCTGCTGAGCAGAAAGGGAAGGAGGATTGGAGAAGGATGGACCAAGTTATACCAAGTCTTTTCTCCTTCCAGATTGTATTCATTTCATCGCCCTGTTGAAAACATTTCATTTTTAAAGTAGCATTGAGCTCAAAGGTTTACGTTCTTTTAGCCCACTTTTTGAAAGACTCATCTTTTAAAATGCAAAAAAAAAAAAATGAGCTAGAGTAAAGCAGAAAAGAATTTTACTTAGCTATGGAGCCCATCCTGGGCAGATCCAAACGTTGGAGGAAAAGGTGGGAGGGCAGCAAAAATATGAAACTAAACAAAATCCCTTTGTGGGTTTTTTTGCATCGAAAGATGACAGGATTCTGGAATCACTTCTGTCTTTCTTGAACTGCATACTGGTATAATTGGGGGAGGGGGGTAGGAGGGGAGGGAAGGAAATAAAAACCAGGTTCTGACAAACGAAAAAATTTCAAATATAGTTCAAACTATTAAATGACTTCTACGTCTAGACTCTGTATTCCCATCACGAGATTGTGCACAGGAGGTGCTCCGGGGGTGATGGAGGGGCGTCCTTCTTCTATTTCTTCTTCAGAATTATTCGTTATTGCGTATACCCCTGGGTGAAGTGAGTCAGACTGTAAATATATTAGAGAGACATGTGAGTTGGTTTAAAAAAATATATTGCCTTTTATATCATGTGAGGTGATTAAAAAAGGTGGGCTTGTCAGATTTATATGTGTGTTATGGCAATGTTGCTTTTGAGTCACGGAAGGAAATTATTTTATGAGGCTTCATTTAGTTTTATGGGGAAAGTTTACCTCAGAGGAGAAAGTGAGTCTTGAGCTCCAGCCTTTGGAGCTGAATTATCCATGTCCGCTTGGTCCTGGGTTCATGGGCTGTTTTAAATCTGTGACCTGGACAAGAATGAGGTGACACACTGCTCCAAAAGTACCGTCGGACAGGATTAAATGTGCCCGGTGCCCCCCTCAGCACTGGGGGATGCGAATGAGGTCAGCTCCTGATTTGGTGCTTAGAGAGATGAAGGTCATTCCAGTCCCTTTGTCAGAACTGCACACAAGCGCCACACTTGCTGCTTTGAGCTTCGCCACATGCGAAGATCCTAGTGAGGGCTGATATCACCTAAGAGTTTAAACGGAAAAAAAAAAAAGATTCAGGAGAATGAAAGAATCTAACACCAATTCTATTTAGATGTGCCTTTGTGTGTCTTGTATTTCTGTCTGTGAATAACTTCCCAACCAATATGGGGCATGACTGGAAATATTGGACTTTGCCAGAAATGCCTAAAACAATGTGGAAAAGTAAAGAAATAATGAGAATGAAGAGGACTGATTCTTAGAACTCCTTAGTTGTTGCCCTGTGCCAAAACTGAAGAGAAATAACCTGTTGTCTGCAGATGGCTACCTTCCCTAGTTTAGAAACCATAGCCAGGACACATGGGCGTTTGTTCTCCCCAAGCCTTTTACTGATGTGGTGTATCACCCATTCACTCATTCATTCTATTCATTCATTCATTCATTCATTGCATTAAAGGGATGAAAGGATCAATTTGCAATAAATTTGATCCCCAAAATCTTTCATGTATTTACGTTCAGGTTTTTAGAGTATAATCTTGGATATCTAGTTGGAGAACCAAGGCTCTAGCATCTCTTTGCTGGGTCCAAATGAATCGTGGCTATTAGCCTTTATATATGTACATGATGATCATGATGACAGTGAAATTACCAGACAGTATGTCACCTGTTCTTTCTCTCATTTATGATCTTGTCAGTTTTCTATAATTTTTCATTATACAGAGTTTAATCACTCAGGAAAGGGAAAGGATAAAGAATAAGAGTGAAATGACAGAAGTGTTAAGAAAGAATTACTACAAAAGTTTGAATTTATAATATGTATTACTTCACTTACATTAGCTCTAAGCCTGTATAAATTAATCTCTACTGGTTACTTACATTTTCACTGGTCATCTGCATATCTCTTTTTCTTCTAGCAGCCCTATGTGGTAGGAATAAAGGACTCACTAGACCAAGGCCACAGTGCCAGGACATAGAGTTGGATTTAACTGGCTCCAAGGCTCTTTCCAAGAACTGAGGATGTCCTGCCACTCTGCAGAGACCCTTGGTGATCACATGCAGTGACCAGTGTCTTGGTTTTTCAATTTGCCTTTGCCAAAAATAAAAATAAAAACCACCTCTTACATGCAGATTGATTCATAGCTTATGGACTATTCTGGTCTTTGAACTAGTGTTTCTAAGATATGTCCCATGAGATGTTCATAAGCATTAAAAATTTTTTCTGTGGGCAAACAAATGTAATTGCTGGGTCGAACAACTTCAAATGCTTTATGGTGGGCCATCTCAGAGATGCTGATATTCTATTATGCACCACAACGCACTGCAGATTATTTATTGGTGGTAGTGGGTATAATTGGCTTCCCAGACATGTTTGTTTATTGTCTTGGATTGGGTTTCCTGAAAACAGACAGTGCAATGGAGAAAACAGACAATGCTCTTGGAATATTTTTTTGGCATGTGTTCTTGAGCGTCATATCTGTATGGAGGTAAGGAAGGCAGGATTGGGCAGAGGGAGAAGCTTAGTGGCCACACAGCTGCTGCTGAGTCCTCAGTAGATGCCACTGGGAGCTCTGGAGATGGGATGGACCTGTAGAATGTCCCGTTTTGGGATAAAAAGGCCTTTGTTTTCCTCTATCAGCCATCTGTGGCTGCTGTCTGCCCCTCATTGGAAACAGTTACCTATTGCTGAGGGCAATTTGCAGAGAGAGGTGCTTTTGTGAACCTTATCTCAGAAGAAAGATCTGTGCATAGTATCCCAGCACTTACTACAACTATGGGACTTTTTAAATGGAACACTCTTTGGGAAATGAATGCTTCCTATTGGATTCTACATAAAATGTGACCAACATGCCAGTCTACTAAGGATAAATTGTGCTCTTGGCTCTAACTTCAGTGATCAAAGCAATGCAAACATGGGGCCTGCAATTTGCTTCATTGCTGTTTTAAGAAAATTATTCCTTCTTTAATGTAAGAGGAAACCAAATGGAGTTATGATGTAAGACAAGAGAATAGGGATGGATTCTCCATCTTGTCATACACTTGGTTGCTCACTCCTTCCTTCATGTCCAGGTTGTCAATAATTTATAATACCTTCTATGTCAATAATACTAAGATTTCCCCCCCACCCCAATTCTCATCTCCCGTTTTAACTCCTATGTAGCCTAAATACTTTTGGAACAAATGGATAAAGGGAGGGTTAATGCTTAGATAATTTTCTCAGTTTCTGTTATGGTTTGGGCCAATTTTACATTTTCAATATATTTTCTGTGGTCATTCTTGGTTGGTTGTTTCTGTTTTACTTGAAAGTCATCCATATTACCCAGACAGGGTTCCAACAGGGAACCTCACAAGGGCCAATAGAAGAGACTTTAATAAAGGGATGATTTATAAAATTGTGGACAGGTTTAGAGGACATGAACACAGGAAGGTATAACACCAGGGAGAGGAGAAGAAGCTGTTATGGACACCCAGGGGAATAGTTGTAGGAGAAGACCTGTGTGCCCTCCTCTCATGCCTTCCTGTTGGCTAAATCTAAAACTGACTGGATGCCAGAGGGGTTGATGTGGTCCATAAAGGCCATCCTTCTGGGCACAGCAGAGAGGAGAGGAGAGGGCAGAGAAGGATCTGCAGGACAAAGGAAAAGTTCTGCCGCCCAGGTCTGCAGAAGATTGATTTGCATAGAGCTGAGTGGATGCTCTCATAGTTTGTTTTTTCTTTTCTGTATCTGTGGTTGTTTTCTAATTGTGTTTATTATTTGTCTTCTTTTTAAAAATGTTTGTTTACTGAATAATTTCCTTCCTTCCTTCCACTCTCATTGATCATTCTATTATATCATCCAAGTTTATTAATCTTTGATTTATATTTTCTGTCATTGTGCCCTTGTGCTGTATTTGATATATTTTTTCCCATATCTACCTTGGATAATCTGCCCATTCACTTTTCATTTTATTTTTTTCCCATTTACTTTTTAATTTTAATGAAAATATTTTCCTTTTGTGGAAGTTTCATTTGGTTCTTTTTCAAATCTTCCTGTTGATTTTTTTTCAGAGTCTAATTCTTTCCTTATATTTCTAATACTTTTAAAACCCTTTTATACTTTAAACATACTACTTAGTTTATAGCTTCTATTACATTGTTTTTCTATTATCTCAGGCCTGATAAATTAATCATCTGTTGTATATGCTGACTTTCATGGTGGATTGTTTGCTCAAGCATTTTAAAATTCTTAATGGAGGATTAGTTTCAGAAGAGCTTTTGCTTTAGGTTTCTTTGTTAATTTCTTGGCTTTGGCTTGGGGTTCCATAGCCCCTGTGTGCAGTTAAAAAGTAAAAATTTAAACTAATGCAAGACACAGGCACAGAGGATTTTTTTTTTTTTTTGTCCATCTAGAACCATTGTAGGTATAAGCTTTCTAGTAAGTTTGCTGGACACATGGGGCCATTGATGTAATGTGATTGCTACCCTTTGAGAGTTCTTTTTTTTTTTTTAAAAAAAAATTAATTGATATTTTACAGAGAGGAAGGAAGAGAGATAGAGAGCCAGAAACATCGATGAGAGAGATACATCGACCAGCTGCCTCTTGCACATCCCCTACTGGGGATGTGCCCACAGCCAAGGTACATGCCCTTGACCGGAATTGAACCTGGGACTTTTCAGTCCGCAGACTGACGCTCTACCACTGAGCCAAACCGGTTTCTGCTATTGCTGTATAATTTTAAAAAACAACACTTAGTCATCTCCTCCCTTCCCTTGTCTCCTATGGGAGGTATTCTACCAACTTTTGCTTATTGCTCTGACTCTCAGCACTGTCATCTTTTGCTTCCCTCTCACGACCGGAGAGTAAGCTCCTCCCAGTTTCATACATGGCCAGACCAGCAGGGCCTAGCGTGAGGCTTGACACAAAACAATACATTTTGTCGAATGAATGAGTGTATATGACACATGGTGCCAAACTACTTCATATAAAGAGAAACGAAACAATCCCCACCCTCCAGGCCAGAAAGGGGAGAGACTTGCAAACAAGTCGTTCTAATCCAAAGGGATGCTGTGATGGAGGGGCAGGCCAAGTATCATCAGTACTAAACACAATACTGTGGAGAAGGTAACACTTGAACGGATGCTTGAAGGATGAGTAGAATTTCATTTGGCGGTGGAATGGGAGATCATGGCTAGTAAGAAGGAAGGCACTGGCACATGCATGGCTGTATGGAGTCAAACATCATGCTTCCGAAATTGTGGTTCTCCTCTTTGGCTGACTTGTATCCCACCATGGGAATGGCCTTTGTAGACATCCAACTCCAGGGATCAGAGTTCACCAAGGGCCCTGGCTGCTGCTCTCTGAAATCCATACTGGGTTTCACTAAGACCACACCCATTTCCCATAGGCTGCTCTCGGCCAATGGCTGAGTGAGGCAAAGACACTAAGACTAGTCCAACTCTGGGAGACATGAAACTCCTTTGCTGGCTGACTTTACACAGTCTAGATGCTTCTACCCAACAATCTCCCCCCGCCTCTCCTGCACATGGGGTCAAACCTTGGTCACAGTCTAAAAGTTCTCCCAGCCTTCTTCACCTCCCTCCCCATCTCCTTTTATACAGGTGTTAGCCCTAGTCAAGTTTGTGCACTTTTAGACACTGTGATGTCTGCTTCTTGGTGGATCCAGACTGACACATACCATCTGTATCTTCTACAAGGAGGAAATAGAAATATTGGATAGATCCATCTTGTCAAAGGCCTTTAATGCTACTCTCAAGTCTGGGACTGAGGCAGAGGTTGTGGTGGCAAAGATTTCAGAGGAGGGAGAAGTGAGATCAGGCTCATGTTTTAGGAAGGTGATTATGGTGAAAACAAGAAGGGTGGATTTTAGGAAGTCATTGCGATGACCTGGATGGGACATGGGGGGAACGAAGCCGTGTAGGAACAGTGGAGATGGTGAACTGACATCCCAGCTCCCGCTGAAGAAAGTGTGTGACTTTGGTGTGAAAGTTTACCTTTTATCAAATTTATGGAAAAGAAAACAACCCTTATGCAAATTTTTTTTAGGGAAGACCCTACATGTGAAGTGTTAGCACAAAAGCTACCCTTGGGCCCCATCCACTGTGATTTCCAAGCATGGGCCTCCCCACAGAAAATGTCAGGAAATACGTGATGGTAATTAACCATCATTCCCCATCACCAGCCTTCTCCATTTTTCAGAGCCACTGAAAAGGGAGGGCATCCCTTCCACCTTTTTGTGACTTTCTCAGTCCAGGGTCTCTGGGGGAGCTGTCCAGAAACAAATCCCCCAAAAGGCTCCTTGTGTTGTGTGAGCCCTAAGAGTGTGGTGTGGTGTGAAGGATTCCCATGAGGGAGGCGATCTCAGGTCTTGTGGGGACAGCACAGAAGTTCAGGTTTTAGATTAGAGATTGGAAGCAAGCTCAAGGAACCCCGTGAGCTGCCTGTAATGACCGGACGCGGGGGTATGGGGAGAGAGCCAAGAGGGGAGCTATACAAGGAATGCTGGCCAAGCCCGCCACAGTTCCAACTTCCAGGGCAGCTGTTCCCTTTGTGCCCGGACCAGGGCAGAAGAATGGTGCCCTGGAAAACAGAAGGGCACAAGGGTCCTTCAGAGGCCCCTGGCAATGGGAAATACAGTGCTGCTATTCCCTGAACTCAACTGCCAACCATTTACACTCCTGTCTGAATGGGCAAAGAGGACGAAGATCAGGTGCTTGGAGGGCGAGTTGGCACATTTACCTCCCGACACCAATTGGAAGCGAGGCATTAACAGCTTCCTATGTGAACAAACAGGAAGCCTATGAAACATGCCATTGTCTCTTCCCGTCCGAGCTGACAGGGCTGTTAAATGACCAAGTCCACACGGAGCTTTGCCAAGACAAGAGACCCGGGGAACGTGCAGCTGTCGGTGCCACCTGTGTCCGTCTGAGTCCAGCCAAGAGACTTTCTTTTCAGGGCACCCCCACTGTGGAGCACTGGGCCTGCCGGAGGCACTGAAGGGCAGGCAGAGGCACTGAAGGAGAAGGAAGGGAAGGAAGAGCCGTTTCTAGTTGTCAAGTTCTCATTGGCTGACCACATGCAGCTCTTTCTGCGTCCTCCTGTGTTTCAGCAGCAATTGGAGATGTCTCTAAACCTCCCCCCACCCCGGTCCCCAGCGCCTGAAATGTCCTGGCTGGGAATGAAATCCCGTATGAAACACCTGCCTTCCACTGCTGCCCCACAAACACAATACACCACATGCCAGTTGGCAGCAGGGAGAAATGAGGGCCATTAATGTTCCTGACATGAAGTGTGGCTCTGCCTTTGTGTCCTCTCTCTCTCTCTCTCCTCTCTCTCTCTCTCTCTCTCTCTCTCTCTCTCTCTCTCTCTCTCTCACACACACACACACACACACACACACACACACACACACCAGGCCAAAACTCCGAAAATGTCGCTGGCCACTTCACTGTCGGTCAAACACGGAATAAGACAGATAGCCCTCTCCTTGGGGGCCACAAGCTCTACGCATAACAGGTGTGTATATGCAGGTGGGTGTAGGTAGGTCTGCATATGTGTGTATACTAGTATGTAGTGATGCATGGGTAAGTGTGCGTGTATGTAGGTGTGTGTGGGAGTGCCTGGTGGCCATGGAGGGACCAGCTCCGGGAGGATCGCCAGTCTGGTCAGAGGAGGGAGGGAAGCAGGAGTGCCAGCGCTTTGGCGGGCTCTGCTCCTCGTTAAAACGAACCGTCTCCCTGTGCTTCCAGCGCTGCCTCCAGCCCTTCGGGCCCGGTGCTCCGTGGCCTGCGCTGCGCGGTTGGTGAGGCGCGCTGCTGCCGGAGGCCTCGTGGGTGGCATCCTCGTGTGACAATGCTTCCCTGGCATTGTGGCCATCACCCTCGGGCCTGAAACAGTGGTCCCGTGTTGAAGCCACGCTGGCTGTCAGGTTCAGGTCTGTCTGTCTGTCAGCCTGGCCTCTCGTAATCCATTAGTGGTGGGTGGCTCCCTGCCAAGCCCCCTCCCCTCCCAGCCCAGCCTGGCGGCCCCAGACAGTGGGGCTCTGTGAGGCGCTCTCCTGTGGGCAGCTGGGTATTTTTCTATAGAGGGGACTTGTCATTAGAGGACCCAGAGGATGAGGGGTGGCACCTTGAGCTGTTTTCCTTTCTCTCCGGTCCTCGTTTACTGATCCTCTCGAAGGAGCAGGGCCACCGGCCGGTACCCACAGTTCACTTGTCCCAGTGAAGGCAGCTTGACAGCTGCATAAATCACACGGAGATACCGCTAATAGGTTGCGGCCTGGGACTGTACCAGACCACCCAAGCGCAGCTCCCGGAGGCCCTCGGAGGCCTGCACACAAATACAGTAATGCAAATCGCTTAACCCTTTGTTACTCCCAGCACGCTGGAACAAACAGGCTCCCGACGTCCTCTCCCGTTCCTGCTCCCCCAGACCAGCATCTCCTGTTTCTCAGCTCTCCTCCCTTCCTGGCTTCTTACAGCCCCCCCTTCCCCACCCAACTGCCCCTCAGTTTCAGCTGAGCCCGTGCACCCAGCAGGTGAGGAAAGGACCCAGGCTTGCCAGGGCCTTTGGCTGAGGTGGGATGGCATTGGCTGGCGAAGATGAGAGGGAGGGAGGGGCAGTCAGTCAGTGGCAGGGCAGGGCAGGTAGGGCAGAGTGCAAGCTGAGCACACGGGATACTGATCAATGCAACTGTAACTCCTACCAGGTGTACCAGTTAAAAATGCGGATTTTTTTCAATAGATGGAGTTATATGCGGTTTGGGGTCAAACCTTGGTCACAGTCTAAAAGTTCTCCCAGCCTTCTTCACCTCCCTCCCCATCTCCTTTTATACAGGTGTTAGCCTTAGTCGAGTCTGTGCATTTTAGACATTGTGATGTCTGCTTCTTGGTGGATCCAGACTGACACATACCATCTGTATCTTCTACAAGGAGGGTATAGAAATACTGGATAGATCCATCTTGTCACCCCCTCTTCCAAATAATTTGAAAGATTTTGCCTGGGAAGTATTAACCCACCACCATATTCACCAGATCTTGCTCCTTCAGATTACCACTTGTTCTGATCCATGGCACACACACTTTCTGAGGAGCACTTCAAAACATATGAAGAAGTGGAAAATTAGGTCTCTGAATGGTTTGCTTTAAAACAAGAAAAGTTCTATTGGAACGGTATTCACAAATTACCTGAAAGATGGGGGAAATGTGTAACTAACGATAGACATTACTTTGAATAAAACACCTTTAATGTTTCTCTTGAAATTATCTTGTTTTCTTAGATTACAAAATCTGCATCATTGATATGTATGCTGTTTTGTTGTATTGACAGCAAGCTTCAAAACTTCATATGTCAAATTTGCTTGAGGTGTTAACATCATAGATATTTTTATGCTTAAAAATGTGGAATTTCATGACCAAAAAAAGAGCATTCATGGGAAGTTTGAATTCATTACTTTATTTTGAAGGAAAGTGCTGCTGAAAGTTATCGTATACTTCGGAAAGCTTATGGTGAGCATGCTCCATCTCAAGATACTTGTGGATGTGGGTTTAAGTGCTTTAAAAGTGATGATTTTGATGTTATGGACCAAGAAAACCCAGGTCAATTGAGGAAGTTTGAAGACCAACAATTACAAGCATTATTGGATGAAGATGCGTGTCAAACTCAAAAACAACTTGCAGGAAGGTTAAACGTTGCTCAGCAAACAATTTCTGACCATTTATAAACAATAGGAAATATTTTAAAGGAAGGAAAATGGGTGCTACCTCAACTGAATGAAAGACAAATGGAAAAAGTTATCAGTAAAATGTTGCTTCAACGGTACGAAAAAAAGTCTTTTTTTGCATTGAATTGTGACTGGCAATAAAAAGTAGATTTATTTTGAAAATCCCAAATGCCCAAAGTCATGGGTTGATCCAGGTCAACCATCAACATTGACTGCAAGGCCAAATCGCTTTGGAAAGAAGACAATGCTCTTCGTTTGGTGAGATCAGGAAGATATGGTGTAGTAAGAGCTAAAACCAGGTGAAACCATTAATACTGATCGCTACTGACCACAAATATTCAATTTGAACCACACTTTGATAGTAAAACCACCAGAATGGACCAGAAGACATGGCAAAATAATTTTGCTTCATGATGATTCACCATCACTTCAAAACCAGTTAAAGACATGTTAAAAGAGTTTGCCTGGGAAGTATTAACCCACCACCATATTCACCAGATCTTGCTCCTTCAGATTACCTCTTGTTACAATCCATGGCACACACACTTTCTGAGGAGCACTTCAAAACATATGAAGAACTGGAAAATTGGGTCTCTGAATGGTTTGCCTTAAAACAAGAAAAGTTCTATTGGAACGGTATCCACAAATTACCTGAAAGATGGGGGAAATGTGTAATTAATGATGGACATTACTTTGAATAAAACATCTTCAATGTTTCTCTGGAAATTATTGTGTTTTCTTTGTTTACAAAATCCGCATCATTAACTGGTACATCTGGTACTTCTTGGCCTCAGAGGTGGTTTCCATAGTCTGGTGACAGACATGCCAGGCCTCTGTCCTAGATGCCAAGGGAAGTACTCCATGAAGTTGCAGAGAGAAAACTATGCCTTCTTTCCTCACCTGGTGGAAAACCGAAGGGAGGTTTCCCCTTCAGCCATGTTTCTCAGGTGATATCGAGGATGCATGCTCACTCTGTTTGAGGAGCCAGGGACACAAAAGAGAACGAGGCAGCGTCCTGCTCTCTGAAGCCCACCGCCTGTACAATCCGATGTGACAAGGTCTTCCTCAAGCTGACCCTTCCGTTAGGATATGTCCCGGCTTCTGCAGCTGCCCCCTTGCTGATCTTAGCCTGGCTGCCCTCTGTCTGCTCCAAACCCCCAGGCTGCTCCTTGTGCTCCTGGGGGCTTTTGCATTATTTGCTATTTCTTTTCTTAGGAAACCTAAGGAAAGGTAAGGCTCCCTCCCTCACATCCTTCAAGTCTTTGCTCATGTGCCATCTTCCCAGTACTTGATTTAGCACCACAACTAACCCCTGATGCGGCACTCCCTCTCCCCTGCTTTCCTTTCCTTCAAAGATGCCGAATAATTTCCCACTTTATTTTGTTTACTGTGTGCCTTTCCCCTACTAGTGTGGTCAACCTTTGGGGTTAAGAACTTTCCATTATTTTGTTCACTGATGTGTCCTGGATGACTAGGATATAGCTTTCACGTAGGTGCTCAGTAGATATTTGTTAAGCAATCAGATGCTATAACAGAGGAACATGCAATGAGCCATGGGGTCCTGGGGAAAATAGCAATATATTAGTCTGCATGGGCTGGTTAGGGCAGTGTGAGTACACAGGTTATCAGCCCAGGGATCAATCTTCCTGTCAGAGAAATTGGAAGGCATAGTGAAATTAAGTAGATCACTTCCTCTTTGTCATCTATTAGCATTACACCATTGCTTCTGAGAAATATTTATTTATTTCCTGTAAATAGTGAAGTTTATTTGTGGTAGGCTGAATAACGGTCCCCAAAGATGTTCATGTACAGATTCCAGATGTAATTAAGTTCAGGATTTTGTGGAGATTGTCTTGGCTTATCTAAGCCCAAAGTAATCATAAGTGTTGTTGTTTTTTAAAAAATATTTTGTTGATATTTTACAGAGAGGAAGGGAGAGAGATAGAGAGCCAGAAATGTCAATGAGATAGAAACATCGACCAGCTGCCTCCTGCACACCCCCTACCGGGGATGTGCCCGCAACCAATGTACATGCCCTTGACCGGAATCAAACCTGGAACCTTTCATTCCACAGACCGATGCTCTACCACTGAGCCAAAGTGATTTCGGCACAAGTGTTCTTATAAGACAAAGACAGGAGGATCAGAAGGAGAGAGGGACATGTGACTGTGGAAGCAGAGGATGTAGCCATGCTGGGCTACAAGCCAAGAGATGCAAGAAGCTTCTAGAAGCTGCAAAAGCAAGGAGATGGATTATGCCCTGGAACCTCCAGGAGGAATGCAGACCCACTGACACCTTGATGTTCACCCAGAGAAATTGATTTTGGACTTCTGACCTCCAGACCTATACAATAATAAATTCAGTCATTTTAAGCCACAAAGTTTGTTTCATTTAATATACTGCCAATATGAAACTAATGCAGTATCCTTTGTACAGTTTTTGAACATTTCTCCCCTTAATCCTAACCTTGATTTTGGCTTTGTTCTGCTGACATAACTCCTAGAGGTGGGCACCGCTCATGGATCTTCCTTTCTGTTTCTGCACATGACCTTCTCAAGGAGGACTTAATCTCAGAATTCTTGTCCATTTCCTAAGTGATTTGCATTTTTAAAAAGGAGTTTATTCTACCTCTTCCTTGTTGAGATCATTTGAGTTTGCACAATTCACATCTTCCTCCCAATGTGTTTATTTAAAGTGCTTTCCAACTTTCTTGAAGTGCCCTGGTGTATGCTGGCCCTCCTGTCACTGAGATATCTCTGCTGGGATGGATACTCTGCTCTATTTCATGCCCTCAAAACCTTAAGCCTCATAACAGTCCTTTGGCCCATGCCCTAGCTGTGCCCATCCTGTGACATCACCAAATGATGGGTGGGGTAGGAGTTACAATTCTGTTCATTCTTTTGAGCTCACCCCCTCTCAACATTCTTCTCCTCCCTTGTTATTCTAATAACACTGGATGAAAAGCTCTTGGTCAAAGACATTGCCAAAAAATAACACAGAGAGATTTTCTTTAAATGATCTCTTTCAGGTTTTCCATGAAAATAACTGGAAAATAGTACTCAAAGGTCATTTGTTTGGTTATCCAACATACTTTTGTTGAATATCTTCCATACGCAATGCTCTGCACCCACTAATAGGGAAAAATGAAAAATTAGGTGCAAAAATATCCCAATTATGTGCAGGTGACATTTCTGAGGTTCTTCCAGACCTGAAGGTAATTGTCAAGAAAATGTCAGTAGTGCTCAGGTGAGGTGATGGATTTGCTTTGTTCGTTGGAATAAGCTGGTTACCAACTTTTTTCTTCTTTTCAGTCTTTATCCCCCCAAAGGCTTATCACCTTACTGTAGTTGAAGTAGGCTGTTTAGCACTCAGGATATTGAAAGAACAAGAAATGTGGCACTAAAACTAGAAATGGATTATGCTACTTAAGGGCTGAAAACTGGAGGCTGGAAATTTGTACCTATACCTTTCTCCTGTGCTATCAAATATTATTTGAGTTAAATGCATTTTCCAGGTGATTCATTCAGAAGTAAGTTTGTCTTCCATTCTGAGAGACTGAGGCCATTTGACATGTTTCTTCATTTACCCTCAAGACTCATTTGGGGCCTTTAACCACCCTGTCTCCTCCTCTGTTTTCTCAGAAAATATGCCCCTTCTCATTTATGATTTTTATTTATATGTGTTCTTAGGACTTCTCCCTTCTGTCTAGAAACAGCAACAATAGCTCAGGTGTGGTCATAGTCATCATTGTTGTCCTATAATGCTGGACGTTGGGTGCAATTTAATGCCGGTGGTCTTGAACTGGCATCTAGAAGGGTTCAGGAAACCTGGAGAAAGGCCTGTGCATAGATTAAATAAAAGTCCAGAGATAAAACATAATTTTGGGAAAGGCATATAGGGATGCAGAGTAGCTTGGCTGAAGAAACCAAGTTCTCCTTACTCAGGATCCCTTGCTTTTTATTAACACAATTTGTCCCAAGGCAAGGTGGAGATACACACTTCAAAGGGTAGGGTTTTATACAGAAGCATTGTCAGATTGGGGAATTGCCTGTGGGTGTTTGGCTAACAGGAGGCAATAACATGTGAATTGAGATGCCCTGAGCTGTGTGGCAGTAAACAATCATCCTTTTCAGATTTGGGGAAATGCCTTTAGTCATTCCAGCAGGCGATAAAATATGTGACTCAGCCTTTGTTGAGTCCCTAAGTTCCATCAACTTTTTGATGAAACTCTTGTACTTATGACATGCTGTAATGGCTTCCAGCAGTCCTACTAATGGTGTCACCCCAGTCTACTTTCATATACACACACAGAGAAAAAAGAAACATTAGGAATAGAAAAGGTGCAATAATTCAGCTATAACAGAGATTTTTAAAAAAACAACACTGGCATAATAGGAGTACCTGGAAGCCCATGATTTTGAAAACTTAGATATTAAAGAAAAGGGGGATAGACTAACCCACTCTACCTTCTTCTCCAAATACCCTTGAACCACTTGCTGATTCTGAATGTTTCTTCCCAGTCCAGAACACCCCCATTTTCATCTAAGCTTAGCTTTACTTCCAGGCAGTTGTTGGAAGGGATAAGATAATATGAATAGGGTTGTCGAATGTAGCAAATAATACAGGTTTCTCAGTTAAACTTTAATTTCAGGGAGATAGCAAATAATTTATTCAGTTATATGTATGTCGCAAATATTAAAATGTGGGGCATACTAATACTAAAAAATGATTAATTGTTTATCTGAAATTCTAACTTGACTGGGTGTCCTGTATTTTGTCTGATAACTAACCTGCATATTTAGGATCTATTCAGTTTTGATGATTGGAAGGGTTGCCAGATTTAGCAAATAAAAGTACAGGACACCCAAATATACAATATTTTGGTCCTACTCATACTGAAAAATATTTGTTGTTTATCCAATTCCCATTTTACTAGACATCCTGAATTTTGTATGGCCACCCTAATCCTTGAGGAAGCGGTTCACTGTGTATAGAGAACAGACTACCATGGAAGTTTCAGGGGCAGGAGTAAGCATTCCTGTCTGAAGTTCTGGTGTTGCATCATCTTAGAAAACATCAGAAGCCCCATGAGGCCCTGGAGTGGGATAGGCTCTGATAAGGGGGAGGTTCAGCTCATTCCCTGATTTAGAAAGGGCAATGGGACTTGCATAGCTCTCAGCTTTGTCGAAGATTTACTATTCAAATTCACATTAAATCTACGTTTATCCTTCTAGAATAAAGCGGTTCTGTCCCACCTGCTTATTGCCACCTTGCCCTCTGATCTTGGTATATTAAGTGGAGCCCAAACCATTTCATCATTCAAAACCACAGCTCAGAGTTTCTGAATCAAACAGGAATTGAAACAAGAGAGGGAGGAAATAGTTTATCTCTTGGACATCATTTTCCAATTGTTAGTTAATCATTTTGGGTTGTTAATGGCAAGACAGAAAAACATAAAAGAGATAGAAGGGGTTGATAGGAGGACTTTTATACTATATGTCTTCGGCCATTTAACTTCTGGCTTACTTCCCTTCTTTAAAGCATTGCTTACCCTCCCCCTCCGTGCTCTCTTGCAAAAATACTTTTAAAAAGAACATTAACCGGAGGAGGATCAAGGATCTTGTTTTCTTTTCATTCTTTCTGATTTATGTCCCTTTGTCTTGAAAGCTCCTGTAATCTCCCACATCTTCAGGGCCAGTTCCCTGCTGACTGGGCCAAGGTAGCAAAAACTCCCTGGGCTCTGAGATAAACCACCCCAAGCTGGATCATTAGCTGCGCAAACTTTCTCCCGTTAGCCTTCTCTTACATGTTTGGAACTCTAGAACTTCTTCCTTGAAAATGAGGGAAATCAAACAACCCAGGTTGTGTCTTTCGAAGCATGTAACCAGAGCTTTTTATTAACTCTGGTGGGAGTAAGACCTTGCACTGAATTGGCCTGGGTAACTCCTTTGTTGCAGCAGACCTTTACTGAGCTGCTACTATTGCCACTGGCTAGCCAGGGGTGGGCAAACTTTTTGACTTGAGGGCCACAATGGGTTCTTAAACTGGACCCGAGGGCCGGAACAAAAGCAACCTGACCATGCTGGCACTCTCATCTTGGGCTGCTGGTGAAGGAACGGAGGGGAGAGCAAGAGAACCCTCCGTTCTTTCGGCTCCTCGGGCCGGATAGAACAGCTGAATGGGCCGGATCCGGCCTGAGGGCTGTAGTTTGCCCGCGGCTGGGCTGGGCTGTATGGCAGGCAAAGATACATATGATGGGGTCATGCCTGTAGGACCTTGCTTGTAAAATAATTGGCGGCAAATACAATTAGCCTTCTAAGACCCCACAACACACTAAGTCAAGTAACCCTGTAAACACGCTTCCAGCAGCCTGTACCTTCCCGGCACTGCACGTGAACAAATACCTTTACATATTTACTTCTGTATTGATTGGTGTCTTGCTCTCTCACTAGCTTATAAGCTTCGTGAGCTCCAGGAAGAGAGGGGCCTAGGTCTGTTTTGATTATTGTTATACTCAACCTCAAGCTGGCACATTGTGAACAGTCATTAAATATCAGATGAATGAATGAATGAATGAGTACATGACCATTTTATCTATCTTAAGAAGGGAGTGGTTCATTCAAGGAAGGCTTTTCTGATGCAGTGAAGGAAGAACTGGAAAGGTAACAACCTGGAAGACTGATGGAACTGGCCCCTGAGCATCCTGAGGGGGAGGCCACAGAGCTCCAGGCCCCCCACCGTCTGAAGGCCCTTGTTTTAAAGGTCTTTGCTCTTCTCTGATCTATAGTTTTATGCTAACTTAAATGTAAGATGACTCCTTTTTTTCTGATCTTTGCACCTCTAAGCTCTGTTCGCTCTGCATGTTGGATGGAACCTCTCTGTAGGCCTACTAGGCATTTCATGCATAGTAGGTAGTACTCTTGAGGCATATATCTTCCAAGGATTATAAAATGGACTCTCATAGTTTTTAAAATGTCTATCTGAATTGAATGGGATATCTATCCATAACCCAAATCCCAGGGCTTAGTTCAGTCTTACTGGTCCCATGCCGGAGACATGAACCTCAGCCACACCCACCACTGGCATCCTCCAGGCCCTTTACAGGCCCAAGGGCAAGGTGAACAAATGGTAGTCTCAAATGTCAGGGACCCTGGAAATAGGCAAGCTCCTTAGAGGTCATTTAGTCCAACCTCCTTTTGGGAAAGGAGGCCCAGAGATAACAAATAACCTGCCCAAAGTCACATCGGTAATCACCGACAAGGTTGGGGGAGTGGGGGACTGGGAAATGATTGGGTTGGTTATTGCAGCTCAGGGTTCCACTCTAGGGGTGAAATTTGCTGAGAACATTACATTGAGTGGCCAGATTATTATGATCTCTGAATGCATAATAATCTGGCCACCCAGTGTATATCTTATATAATAAAAGGCTAATATATAAATTGTCCCCTCGACCAGGAGTTTAACCAGCAGGCAGGCTGGCCAACAGCCCATGTCCCCTCCCCCCTGGCCAGGCTGGCTGGACCCTACCCATGCATAAATTCATGCACTGGGCCCTGACTATATACTGAGTGGCCATATTGTTATACATTCAAAAATCATAATAATCTGGCCACTCAGTGTATAACTACATGATAATGATGCCTTACCTTCTCTGATTTGCTCTGTGAATTCTACTGAGGTAGGTCCGACTATGATGAAGCACCTTTTCCAGAATTACTCTAATCTCTACTTCCATGGTCATACTGCCTCCACCTCTTCTGCATCTAATTTCCTTCTGCCTCCCTCTTATAAAGGTACTTGTGTTGTCATTTAGGGCATGTCTGTCAGCTCAAGCTGCTATAACAAAATACCATAGACGAAGGACCTAAGTGACACACATCCCTCACAGTTCTGGAGACTGGAAGCCCAAGATCAGGGCGCAGTATGTCAGGTGCTTAGTGAGAGCACTTTCTGGCTTGCAGATGGCTGCCTTCTTGCTATTTCCTCATTTGAGAGAGAATGAGCTCTGATCTGTTCCTCTTCTCATAAGAACAGTAATCTCATTAATGGGCCAGTCCTCATGCCCTCACCTAAATTAAATAACCTCTTAAAGACTCCATCTTCTGATGCCATCGCATATGAATTTGGGGGACACAAACATTCAGTCGTTAGCAGGGCCAACTAGATAGTCCAGGATAATCCCATCATATCCAGATCTTAAACTTAATCATATCTTCAAAAACTTGACCGTATAAGGTACCATCCAAGGGTCCTGGGATTAGGACATGGATGTATCTTTGGGAGTCATTATCAGGTCACTACAGTGTCTTTAGCCCTACTCCAGTGGTTCTCCACTGGACCAGCAATATCTCAGCATCATCTGGGAGTTCATGAAAAATGCCCAATTCTTGGAAGCCCCAGATATACTCAATCAGAAATTCTAGGAGTCTGGGTCCAGCAATCTGTGTTTGCACACGCCCTCCAGGGGATTCTGATGCTCATTGCAGTTTGATGCTCACTGTCCTTATCTAGTACTCTTTTCTCAGCACTGTGGCGCCCGGTCGAAAGTATCCTCTTACACATACTTCTGTTCAGGGCTCGTAAGAGGAGATTCCTAGATATCTTCACAACTTGTTCTCCACTTTCATGCCATCTCTGATGGATGGGTGAATGCCTGGATGTTTTGATAGGAGAAATAGTACCATGATTGATTAGCAAGGTCTGTCACAGCAGGAGAGGGACAGTGCTGCCATCAGCATCAGCCCTGCCTTAGCCTATAGCTCTCTGGGGTTATTTGGATCACACACACACACACACACACACACACACACACACACACACTTACCTTTTCTTTTTGATGATGTTAGGAAGGACACTTAAACTGCCCTTGGTTTGTATTCTTTTATATTGTGTTTGCAACCTTTGTAGTTTTAGGAGAGACCTTATTTTGTATTAACCACTAATATCTACATGATGAAAAACAAAGCAAAACAACCAAGAACTATTTGTTTGTTTTTAAGCCCAAACTGCAAATGGCTGTGTTGATGGAAAGCTCCGTATTTTTCTTCGGCAACTGGACCTGGAGGGCCCAGCTAGAATTTATTCCCTTCCCAGGACGCTCCCCTAGGGCCCTACTCCACGCCCACAGAGTACTCTGTGGTTACTTTTCATAAGCTGCCATAATTTTCAAAGCCCAAAGGGCTCATCATCAGATTTGGGAAAGCTGCTCCATTTGTAAGCGTCTGAGGCTGGCTTTCATGATGTTGTTCCCTGAAGGGAGCGATGAGTGACAGCAAAGACATCCTTTCCCCCACCCCACTTGGGGATAATCCTTTGTTTAGCAGGTCTTTATTGTTGCAGAGGAAGTTTACTTAGCTTCTGATCCCACTGGACTGATTCAGCAGCTACACCAAGACTCCCACCCAACCCAACCCAACACCTCTGCATGGATGGAGCCAACTTCTGAGAAGGGGTGCAAGGTGAGGGTAAGCACAGAGGCGTACGTTCACAGCTTCAGACAGGTATTTTTCTCTTTAGGCTTATAGGTTTTTGTCTCTCCATCTGCAGCCTCAGTATTGTTCAAACGGGAACTGTTTTCAGCTAGGGTTATAGCCAACTTTTCATTCTTTTTTTTTAAAGTATGCATTATCATCACTTTTATTTCAGAGAGTTCAAAGAGCTCCACTTTGGTAAACCTTTGGCTCCTTGAGATACCAGTAGTTGTGTCGAACATTTCTTTTTTTGTTGTTAGTTTTAATATATTTTATTGATTTTTTTACAGAGAGGAAGAGAGAGGGATAGAGAGGTAGAAACATCATGAGAGAGAATCATCGATCAGCTGCCTCTTGCACACCCCCTACTGGGGATGTGCCTGCAATCAAGGTTCATGCTCTTGATCAGAATCGAACCCGGGATCTTTCAGTCCACAGGCCGACGCTCTATCCACTGAGCCAAACCGGTTTCGGCCAACTTTTCATTCTTACCACCACCTCTCTGCCTCAAGAAAAGTCAAGACACATAGCACATTGATTCTAAATCACACCCGGTTTCTTAATATTGATCTAGCGCAGTGTTTCCCAAACTTTTGACATATGTGTACCCCTTCTATTATTTCATAACGCTGAGTACCCCTCGTCAAAAAAAAAGGATATATTTTAATAACAATCAAAATAAATTAATTTTTCTTTTTTTTGGGTACATACACAAAATAATAAATGAAAAATAAAATTATTCATAATAAAACATAAATAAAAGTTATATTATAAATAACATTTATTTGCACACTGGACCATCTCAGGCCTCACAAGACTGTCTTGACTTGACTCATGAGAACGTAGAATTAGGCGCAGCTAAGCACGGTGCAGTGCATATCCCCACCAAACTCCAGTGCAACGCGTACCCCCACCAAACTCTTCCCGTACCCCTGGGGGTACATGTACCACACTTTGGGAAACACTGAATTCTAGAGGCTTGGGAGGAGTGGGTGAAAGGAGGAGAGAGTCAATGGGAACAAACAAACAAAACCTAAGGGGACATCTGTAATACTTTCAACAATAAAGATAAAGAAAAAGATAGTCTTCAATGAGGCTCCTCTTCCGCTCCCCCCCTCCCCCTTTTTTTCATTGTGTCCTTCCTTAGGCTTCTTCAAGGACATTTTTTCACTCTGATCAGTTAAGACTCATCGAATCCTATTTACTGCTGGTTTAGTTCTTGTTCTTAACCACCTCTCTCTGAATCTCCAATGTCAAGTTTTTTGCTTTTTGTCAAGTAGCATACTTTCACAAAAGAGGACAATCTGACTCATTATTAATACTTTATAAGAAAATAAGCATTTAATTGTAGCTTACATTTATTGAGCACTTACACCATGCCTCACAGTTTTCTGAGAGTTTTCCATGTAGTAACTTTAATCTGGGCAACAAACCTATGCTGTTTCCGTCTGTCGCATTATAAACTGCAATTTAAATATGGGATGCTACAACGCAGTAGTTAAGCAACTTGCCCAAGGTCACATGAAATGCTTCAAGTTTTCAGTTATGCTTAGAAGGTTGCCCTAAGTTAATCATAGTCTTTGCTTGGCAAAAAGGGTCATACTTGTAGGAAGAGACTAGTTAGGGATAGTAGATCAATGGTTGGGTCCTAAAAGAAAGCTTTCTGATTGTGATGTTTATTGCTAGCCAGGCCCTGTGGGTTTTGAATCCGTGGGCCTTGTCAAATACTAAACTCCAAACAGCTGAGCTAACTGGCCAGGGGAAGGTCACATATTTGAAAAAAGGAAAACAAACTATCCTCACTCCCAACTAGTATAGGCTTCATTAGCCAAATCCTATTGCTCATTTTGTGGCTCAGGAACTCAAATAAAGTTTTTTCCTGATTAGCATAGTCATCCTCCTTACCTCACCTCAAGCACTCTGGGCGGAGACCCTGTATAACTGTGCAGTTTTGCTCTGTTGACTTCTAAGGCGCTACCAATGCTGGTTTCTTTGCATCAGTCCTTGGTGCATGCTTCCTCAATAGAAATAAATGTCTTAATAATCAGTGGATATTTATTTATTTATTTATTTATTTCAAATATAAAATAGTGTAAGTAGCACTCTGTAACTTAAAAAACAATCTTTATTGTTGAAAGTATTACATATGTCCCCCTTTTTGCTCCACTGACCTATCCTAGCCTGCCCCTGCCCCCACCTAGGCCTTCACCACCCTATGGTCTGTGTCCATGGGTTATGCATATATGCATACAAGTTCTTTGACTGATCTCTTCCCACCCACCCACCCTTCCCTACCTTCCCTCTGAGGTTGGAAAGTCTGTTCTAGCTTATATGTCTCTGGATCTATTTTGTTCATGTTTATTTTGTTCATTAGATTCCACATAAGAGTGAGATGATGTGATACTTTCTCTGACTGGCTTATTTCGCTTAGCATAATACTATCTATGGATTTTTAAAGATTTTATCTAGGATTTTGGAATCTTAGAGACTCTACCCACAATAAAATATAGGGCTGGTTTTCATCTCAGATGCATTTCTAGACTTGAAGATTCTTTAATTTTAATTGTGAGGGGAAACATTCAGCATATTCAAGTCATTTCAGTAACTTTCCACAACGTGTGACTGAGGATTATTATTGGATAATAAATTGTATTCAGTTCTTCCTTTTCATCCTTGAAATCCATGTGTCTCACGGAGAGGGGTCTGACTCACCTCCCCTCGGGGAAGTTATTTTGGCTGTCCTGGTCCCTCACCTCGCAGATGTCCGTGAGATCATAGATGGGGCTGAGCCCAGGGGACGCACTCCCTAAGTGTCCTAATTCCAAATGAGCAAATCCTGCTGAATCCTTCATTATGTCATCATTTGACATATTTGTGATTACAGAAGGAAACCAGAGAGAACTAATAATAATTTCCTGTACAGGGGATAGTGCTGGATATGGTATAGAGTCAAAAGGTGTGGGAACATCTGTAGCTATCCAGCAGTGCTTTCCTGAATAGAACTTCATAAACATAATTCCACTTCCAATGGATCTGACTGTATTGACAGAATAGAATTGGATTTGAAGAATAAACCTCCAAATGCAACTAATAGTTAATTCTGCAATAAAAAAGTCTTATCTCTTGGGAAGCACTTAGAGAATGAACTATTTACAAAGTGTCATTTTTTTTTTTGGTTAAAATGCTATTAAAAAACTAGATATAATTTTGAAAATTCTTGCTTAAATTTAAGGAGACAAAGTTTATTCTTTTTATTCTCTAGGTGATCAAAACAATGGAGAACAACACAATATTTGTCCTAAGCAGACTGTCCATGAAAGGTAGGACATAATTTACAATCAATACCACTAGAGATTTAAACTTGAATGTAGGAATGACCCAGCAAATCAATGAATTGTGTTTTGCTCTAACTTCCTCCCCCTTTTTTTTTCTAGAAAGAGCTAATTGCTAAGTTGTTTTATGTAAAATATGCATCTGTAAGGCACAGAAAACTCATGTTCAGCTTTGCTGAACAGTTTCTTTCGATCTCTGTTTCCAGAAGAGCCACCTTGTTTGATCCCTTTGTTTCAAAGGTTTATGTAGCCATTTCTTGACTGAGTAAGGAATTATGAACGTTTGATTTGAATTATATATCAAGAGTCATACCAGGATTCGAGTTTTGGTTTCAGCTGAGCACCTGCCAGTCACAACGCTGCTGGGAGGCTTATTCTAGCGGTTGTTTTCTTTCCTTTCAACCAATATACAAATGCTTGCTTTTCAATTACAACTTGATTTGTCTCCAGAAAGTTACCAAAATAAACTCACAATCAGTGAGCTCATGGGGAAATATTGCCCAGGTGCTCCAGCAAGTGGGGGTCGTGACCTTTAGCCCTTTCTCCTACTTATCCTCTCTTCATTCTCAAGAAAGACTTCTCTAAATGAAGTGATTGCCTTTAAGTGTCCTTAGGAATTTGAACAGATTGAAACTGCCTGAAGCCATGGGGTTTACTGAACGGGCTTTTAAAAATAGACATTTTAAAGAGCAGAGGAGGGAGCAGAGAAAGGAGACTGTCTTCAAAATGACTTCACAGTTTCTTGGTTAATATTAGAATATATTAGAATATATATTAGGGCTACTAATGCTCAGGGGTTGGCTGGGAAATCTACTGCAAATGCTACTAATGTGTGTGTGTGTGTGTGTGTGTGTGTGTGTGGTTACAACCCTGTTAGTTAAAAACATTTTATAGGGATGAAGGCATGCACCTCTATATAAGCATGGCATGTATTTATCAGTTATATTTATGTCCTACTATACCAACAGATGATGTATAATAAATGCATGTAGAAATAGAAAATTTTAAAGGATGAAGTAAATAGAAATTTCAATATTTTCTTACTATATGCCACTGGGCACTCTTGCGGGGGGTGGAGGGGCGGGTGGCATATGCTCACTCTACTTTGCAATCCATTGCTTTGGGGAACACGGTGAAATTTCCACCCTTGAATTCTCTGCAGTCTAGACAGGACCCTATGTGTGTGGAGGGGAAGGGGCATTGAACTTGTTGAGGGCACACAAGGGCTTTGCTGTCTTGCTAAGGAGCTTGGGGCTGCCACTTCACTTCCTTGTATTTGTTTTTGTCAACTAAACACAAAAGGGACTGAAATGAATTATCTCATATTGAAGTTCTGGTCATTGGGGAAAAACGACTATGATCTGGGGAAGCTGGAGAAGGTACTGCAGGGGAACTGTTGGAAATGGGTGGGATTACGGAATCAGATAAGAAGGAATGAGGCGATGCCCCACTGAAGTAGAGGCAGCTCCAGCAAAAGGGTGACTCAGGGGCAGGAGTGGCAAGAATGGGGAATCATGAAGGAGAAAAGTTGGGGGTTGGTGGGAAATGTCTTTGGGTCACATTTTGGAGCCTTTAAAGGGAAGCAGAGAAGTTCAGCTTGATACTATAGCTTAAAATAAATTTCTTGAGTAATAATTGTACCTTTTACATTTTACTTATTTATTAAAAATATTTTTATTGATTTCAGAGAGGAAGGGAGAGATAGAAACATCAATGGTGCGAGAGAATCATTGATCAGCTGCCTCCTGCATGCGCCCATAACCTGGGCAGATGCCCTTGACTGGGATCCTTTAGCAGGCTGACACTCTATCCACTCAGCCAAACCAGCTTAGGGCAATTATACCTTCTTAAAAGGAACATTCATGGTAGGGGTAAATAGGAGGAATTGGAAGGGGCAAAGAGTCTGGAATTATTGTTGTAGCCTGGAAGGCTGGTACATTTGTTAATTTATTCATTTAGTTAATCAAGCTTCCAGTCACAGAACATATGATTAATATACATCATGTAAGAACAAAAGAATCGTGATCTTTGCCTTAAGAAGCCTTTAGAATTGGGTAAGGGAGGCACAAACACAGATATTGATAGTTAAAAAATGCAACAAACACTCTGAAAAGGAAAAGATTGATCATAAGGATAAGAATATACTTGTGACAATTCATGGGAAGAAAGAAACAGTTCATTTAATAGAAAGAAAGAAATAATATTTAGCAAAGAAATAATAACATGGTTTGGGACCAGTTAAGTAGGAAAGTTGATGTACTGGAAGAGTCAGAGATGCCCCAAGGTATCTAACCTGGAGGAAAATGTCCTATAAAACTCCACACATTCTGGGTTTTGCTGGTTGTATCCTCTGGTGTCATTTGTTATGTTCTCTGTATTTCTTATAAACCATCAATTTAATATGGAGGCTTCATTAGGTTCAGGTTCAATTTTATGGTTAGACTAGAGGCTAAATGCATGACATTTGTGCACTGGTGGAGGAGGGGCTCTCAGCCCTGCTTGTGCCTCCTCACAGTCTGGGACCCCTTGGGGGATGTCCGACTGCTGGCTCTGGCATAAGCCAGCAGTCGGACATTCCCCAACGGGTTCTTAGCCTCTCCTGCAGAGACTCGCCAGCTGTGAGTCCGGCTTCTGACTGAGCGGCGCTCCTCCTGTGTAAGTGCACTGACCACCAGGGGACAGCTCCTGTGTTGAGTGTCTGTCCTCTGATGGTCAGTGCACGGCAAAGTGACTGGTCGTTCTGCAGTTCTGTCGATTTGCATATTAGCCTTTTAATATATAAGATTATATCACTGATGGGACTTTATCCTTTCCTTCTCACCTTAGAAGATAGCCATTCTTTTATGAGATCTTAATGTTGGCCAGTGGTTTTGGGTGTTATCAGCCTGACTCATCCCTTATGTAATTCCTTATTGGTCTTTTACCTAACGGTTTCAGCAACCATTGATGATCATGAAGGCCCATCAAATGGTGATTTTTCTAATTTGGTGATTCCTTCTGTATTTATGGGCTACAATCCCCTCATCAACTATTTGGTTGTCCTGAAAAACAGATTGATCAAGAAGGGTAGAATAAATGCTTGATCATTTTTCTTTAGCTACCAGTTTTCAGAATAAAGAGTTGGTTCTCTGACACCCTTCAGAAGTGAGTAATGCTTGCTGTTTACTGTTTTTAGTGTCCTGATGAATTTATGAGTTTTTAACATGATTAAAATATTGTAATTCATTGCCACTGTAGGGGAGGAAAAGTTTTTCCTGTACCTGTTTAGGCTCAGTGAATGGGCCCATGAATCAAACTGATACAAGACGAATTAAGAGGAGGAAGGTTTATTATGTATGCACATGGGGGCCTCAAGGAAAAGGGAGTGAAGATTCAAAGAGGCAGTTAGACCTATGGGCTTACGTATCATTTTAATAAAGGTCAATAAATTTGTGGGGAAGTGACAAGACAAAGGAAAAGGAGCTTCTAGGGATGGTAAAGTGTGGAAAGGTAAATATATGAGGGACATTAATGAATGATAAGGCTTATTTCATTAAGGTGTGTTTAGTAGGCCCATTTTTGCAATATTTTCAACTCCAGTGATAAGGATTATTCTTCCCTTTCTGGTATCAGAGAGATGGAAACCTTCACAAAGGGAAACTTTATCCTGTCTTTAGGCAGGTACATGGAGGGAAGGGAGCTTCTTATGCATCGGCATAAGAAGTTTCTCAATTGCTTTCAGATCAGGATAATCCTTATGCTAAAGTGGCATATTCCCTGGGTGGCATAAACTAATCCTTTCATGTTAATTATTCTTTAAAAAATATATTTTTATTGATTTCAGAAAGGAAGGGAGAGGGAGAGGGAGGAGAGAGAAATAGAAATATTAATGGTGAGAGAGAATCATTGATCAGCTGCCTCCTGCATGGCCCCCACTGGGGATCAAACCGGCAACCAGGGCATGTCCTCTGACCCTGGGAATCAGACTGTGACCTCCTGGTTCATAGGTTGATGCTCAACCACTGAGCTCTGCAGGCTGGGCCTAATTATTCTTTTTTTTAAAAAATATTTTTTATTGATTTTTTTACAGAGTGGAAGGGAGAGGTACAGAGAGCTAGAAACATCAATGAGAGAGAAACATTGATCAGCTTTCTCCTGCACACCCCATACTGGGGATGTGTCTGCAACCAAGGTATATATGCCCTTGACCGGAATCGAACCTAGGAGTATTGGTAGGCCAATGCTCTATCCACTGAGCTAAACGGGTTTCAGCTAATTATTCTTTTTAATGCTCAAATTTCAACTTTGGCAAAGAGGAGTCACTTGAAATTGGTTGTTACCTTTGTCTCAGTAGCTTCCTGGATTTCTGATGTGACAGAGGTTCCAGGCTCCTCTTGTACATTTCTTGTGTCAGACTCACAATAAGTCATTTCTCCAATGAACACCAGTTTCTCTTAATGGGAAATGGTATTTGGAAACCAACATTTGTACACAACAGGAACTTGCACTAGAGCTCGAGTTTTCATTTAGACAACTTGGTCAAATTAGGGCATGCAAATCAAACAAGCAAAAAACCACCAACAACTTCAAAGTTGTATATATATCTCATACAGCTTATACACCCAGCAGTGATTTGGCACATTGAACTTCCTCTGTAGACTGTCTAGTACAGCTAATGAAATATGACCGTAAAGGTTGATGAGTGGTACACATAAAGATATCTTATTTATTTATGACTACCCTGTACATGCTGGTCCCTATAGGAATGTTGTGAACCTCTTCTCATGGGTAGCAGTGATGAACACCTTTCCTCAAGCAAAATCTATATTAAAACTTATGAACCCTACTACGGTCTGAATGATTTTGTCTCCCATCCTATCCCCAAATTTATAAGTTGGGAACTTATTGCTCAAGGGGATGGTACAAGGAGGTGAGGCCTTTGGGAGGTGATTAGGTCATGGGAGAGGGTGAGCCCTAAAGAATGGGATTTGTGCCCTTTTAAAAGAGACTCCAGAGAGGGAGCTTCCCCTTCCACCATGTGAGGGCACAGTGAGAAGTTGGCAGTCTGCAACCTGAAAGGGGCCTTTGTCAAAACCCAACGATACTGGCACCCTGATCTTGGATTTCCAACCTCTGGAACTGTGAGAGACAAATCTCTGTTGTTTACAAGTCTATGGTATTTTGTTACAGCAACCTGAACTAACTCAAACAAGCCCTAAACTGTCTCATGTGTTATTGTAGCTTATAAGATAATACACAAAACATTTGGCCTGCAAGAGAGAAGGAATTGTGGGTTAACGATTTTTTCCATTTTTCAAAATATTTCTTAATGATATTATAATGCTTATTTTTTAAGATTAAAAAGGAATTTAAAATTAAATTTAAAACTAAAAAAAATAAAAATAAAAGAACAACAACAACAACAACAACAACAACAAATCTCAAATGTTAGAAGAATGAGGGACCACAGATAGGTGCTGGAAACCACGAGGATGGAGTAGATCCCTTAACAGTCTCTCATCACTTCCGTCTCCAGTGATGTGGGCGATCTTGAGAAGAGCATGCACCTGGCCCAGCAGCTGGAGAAGGCGAGGGAGAATCTGGAGACGGTGGAGCCGGTTAGGCCTGAATGCTGCCCTGTGTCAATGAACAGAGCCTGCCACGGAGCTGAATTCCCTGACCCTGACATTCCAGGGCTTCTGCTTCGCTTCCACCTTCCAACTCTCAAAGTGCCTTTGCAGCCCACCTTGTTGGTTGGTTAGTCTTCATCTTCATCACATGGAGTGATGCCACATTTCTTTCTTGTTATTCTTTCCGTTAGTCGTTACAGCTGTATCGTTGTCTCCAGCACGTATTAAACATTACTCCGTGACTCCCTCATTATAGCAAAGTCGCATAATGAGGTCTTTCCTTATGGCGTCACCGTTTCGCTATGAGTGGGGGAGACCCGAAGTAGTAAATTACAGTTTTAGCAAAAACACATTTCTGCACTGGGGTGAGGTTGTGTGGTCACAACACTCATTAGAGTGCATAAAAGCCCAAACAGAAAATGCCTGCATCAGAGGACCAGAAAATGGACCTGCACCCCTGAGCTCACCGGAGACGGTGAAGTCAGCGGGTACAGTTCACTGCTGAGGGTGACTGGCAAACAAGAAAAATGCCATCTCATAAAGACGATGTGAACTTTCAAACATCCTACCAGGTTTTGTAGTTGAGCGTAGCAACAATTAAGGTGATCTAATTAGGAATTTACAATACTTCTTAATTTGCGTCTTAGTGGTGGCCGATGCAGAAGAAATCTGACTGCTCTGAAAGGAGGTTCCAAAGCCATGGGAAGGCGACCTCTATTCAAAGGTTCCCTTCTGATTCTTAATCTCCTCTCTGGGGGCAATTTCCGCTCTGCTGAAAGCTGACTTCTGTTCTGCCCTAACTAGTTCTCTGATCGGACTCAGAGGCTCAGAGCCCCACCTGCCTGTCATCTTGAAACGACAGGATTGGACGTGGATGATTCTTAATGCTTCTAATGGCTTTAACGATATGTGTGACTACGGCAGATGAAATGACCACTTTCCCATAACCGTCAGGTTTCCCTCTCCATGCTGCTGGAAGACAAATTTATGGCCCCATGTGACATATAATTAGCACTAAGCTTATTTCTGGCTCCCTCTAATACATACCTTTGCTTTCTCTTTATTATTTCTCTTATCCAGTTCTGTTTCAAGCTCTTTCATTGTACCATATATTATCTTTGCAAGCTATCTTAATTATACTTTGGAAAACAGCAAGGGTATATATAAATGCACAAACATTAATTCCTATTTCGTGACACAGAATAAGATATACAGGGTTATAATGAAGAAAATCACTTTCCAACTGTTGGATGTAGAAAATGGATTCCCATTATTTAAGGACTTTAGTTGAGCTGCAAGTTTTTTTGTTTTGTTTGTTTGTGTGTGTTTTTTTGGGGGGTGGGGTGGGGAAGACATTTCATTGTGAGCACAGGCACAGAAATGGCAAAGACATTGGCAGGTTCTGCTTTATCTGCCCGCTGCTCTTCATATAAGTCCTTGGCTCTCACCCGATTTCTCTATTTTCTACAAATTTGTCAAACTGATTTCCAACTTCAGATTTTTGCTAGTTGCTCATCTATTTCTATCAGCCCTCTTCGTCCTCCCTAAATCACAAGACCTTCCATCTCTCCCAATGCATATATTATCAGTACTTCAAGGCTCATCTCCAGCCTTACCCTTCCACCACTGACCATCTCTTCCCTTCTAGGTACATGCTGGGTAAGTCTGCATTGTGGAATTAAGTATTTCAGCTTGTATTATCCTATGTGTTTTTTTTAAAGCACATATCCTATGTGTTTTTAGTATTTTAAGGGTTGTAAAGGCTACGTTTATTGTGGCTTTACTCCTGAATGTGCTATACTTTCTATCACAAAGAGTTGGAGTTTAAAAAATACTCTTTATTTGATTAGTAGTCATAATGAAAACAATGTAAACAAAGGCAAAAGGGCCAAGACTTTGAAGCCAAAACCGGTTTGGCTCAGTGGATAAAGCATTGGTCTGTTGACTGAAAGGTCCCAGGTTTGATTTCGGTCAAGGGCATGTACATTGGCTGCGGGCACATCCCCGGTGGGGGGTGTGCAGAAGGCAGCTGGTTGATGTTTCTCTCTCATCGATGTTTCTAGCTCTCTATCCCTCTATCTTCCTCTCTGTAACAAATCAATAAAATATATTTAAAAAATAATAAAAAATAAAAATACTTTGAAGTGGGGAAAAGGGGAGCAGGCGATGACTTAGTGGTCATTGAGAACCCCAGTGTTTTCACTGAAAATATGAACTTTACACGCAAAAGTGGCTAATAGGTTTGTTTTGCATCTTACCTAGGGTTCTGTGACTGGCAGGTACAGCATGAATGTGAGTGTTCTGCAAACCGTGGCTAATTCTGGAAATGCATGTTGTGGCTTGAGGTTAGGTGTCATACCTGAGCTCACACATCCTTTATGACTCTGCCCAGCCCTGGCATGTGAGACTCCAGGCAGCATGGCAATTGCCTGTTTACCTGCTGAGTTGCCGTGTTCTGTGAGCCGAGCCTGGGCCCACCACTTCCACCACCTAGACAAGACCCAGACTCAGGTGCAGCACGTTTCCCCCAGAAATGAATTCTGAATCATGAATCAAACCTCCAAGACAAAGACAGCCGGACCCACCAAAAAGAGTTTTCATTTACCCATTGACTGTTTTGATATTTTTTTTGCTGCCAGGCAGATAGTTGTGGGAAGTAGTTTTTGAAACAGATGTCAGGATCCATGGCTTTTTGCCAACACCATCTGACGCCTGCACCCTTGTTTAGCATAAGTTGCTATTCCTCCAACAATGTTCAGATTGAGATACATTATTCTCTTTATTTGGCTTGTTAAACCACAATTCCCTGTTGAGACCCAAATTATTTAAACATAGTGAAATTTGAGGATTGGCAGCTGTCTGGTAAACAAAGATTCTGTAGCAATGCAAATTACAGAATTTAGAATAGAAGAAATTCATGCTTAAGATTAGACTATTACTACAGTGTTGCTTCCAAGATAAATACAGCTTGTGTGTGTGTGTGCGCGCGCACGTGCACGTGTGTGCATGTGCAACTTGAGGTCCCAGGTCAGATTTGCCCAAACCAGTGCTTTATCATAAAGAAAAAAAAATTATAGACTATTCATTGCTAGAGCAACCATATTTTATTAATATTATCATACATTTACAATTCATGCTCAAACTACTTCCCAAAGGTAATTTGAAGCAACTCATATTAATAACCATATATCACAAGTTCTGATGTAGTCATTACTTTGTGCCAAAAAATGTTCTTTACATATTTACTTTTATACGTAGTTCATTTTATGTATATCTGTATTTATATGTGTCTACATTCTATTTATATATATATATTTATTAACTTATTTAGCTTTCCTCATTTTACAGATGAGCGAACTGAGACAGAGTGGTTAATTAACTACCACAAAGTCACAGAGCTGGTGAGGGGCAGGGCCAGGATCTACACCCAGAAGTCCAACTTTAGAGCCCAGACCTATGCTTTCTATCACTAAACTGAATAGTAGAGTAAAATTTGATGTTTTCACTTATTCTCATCTTCAGAGCAACTGTTCAGCACGGATATAATTTCCTTGAGCAATCTTTCTCTGCCACTTCTTCCCTCTGCTGAGATAGGTTCCACCACATTTGCCTGCACAGCACTCCATCTTTAATTTTATCATACCACCTGTCACCCTGTGTAACAATTGCTCATGCCCTATCAGACTTTCCCAATAGACTCTATATTCCTTAAAGATTATATATGATTCATTATAGGATCCCATGCACAGATCCTGACCATGGACCAATCCTTTATTTTATTTATTTATTTTAAAGATTTTGCGTTATATATATATATATATATATATATATATATATATATATAATTGATTTTTTACAGAGAGTAAGAGAGAGGGATAGAGAGTTAGAAACGTCGATGAGAGAGAGTCATCGATCAGCTGCCTCTTGCACACCCCGCCACTGGGGATGTGCCTGCAACCAAGGTACATGCCCTTGACCGGAATCAAACCTTTCAGTCCGCAGGCCGATGCTTTATTCACCGAGCCGAACCGGTTTCGGCATGGACCAACTCTTTAAATACTGGTTGACTGAATGACCGACTGAGTGAGTGAATGAATGAATGATTGTGCTCTCGGTGGCTTAGGTCCTTGCCTGCTCTTTCCCACAGTATGCTCAACAACAGCTTGACAGACCGTGGCTGGCGATTGCCTGCCCATGTGCCAGGATTCAAGACTAAGCTCCCAGTGGATAACTTCATGTTTGCACATCATTGCAAGGGTGGGGGGGAATGTGTTATTTAGAACTGGAGAAGACCTGGCTACAAACAGTGTATCTGTGTGGTGGTGACTGAAAGCTTTTTTGACAAAAGGGATGAGATGTGTTCAGTAAGTTGAAGGAATTTGTTATTTATAAGCACGTGCCTGACATTTTGGCCAGCAGGCATTTTCCTCAAATGAAATGCCAAGAATGTGCCTGAGAGTAACACATGCCGATGGTCTGGAAGCCCATCTACGTGCTCCTGACGAGGCGTGTCCCCCTCAGGTGTGCCCTCTGCGCCCCTCAGGCTGCAGCCCAGAGAACATTCACCATCCTTTCTCTTGTCACCTCAGCAGCACACACCAGCCTTTAGGAGTTTAAGCGACATTCAGTGATTCCCCCAAAGAGACGCCGACTAAGCCATCCTGGGAGTGGAGCCGTAGAGTCCCTCCACACACTGGTATCAGGCATTTTGGGCTTGATACACTCTCACCGAGATGTTTCCATTTTTGCCTTGGCTGCCCAAAATTTGATATTTACACTAAATATGCAATCACAGTTTTCGTTTTGTCAGTGCAAAAAACCATGGCTTTAGAGTGTGTATCAGTCTGAGGCTGACATAAGGAACAGCCATCAGAGGGGACAGAGCTGGAGTGAGGAGGACAGCGAGGTGGCTGTTGCGGTAGTCTAGCTGAGAGGGAATGGCACTGAACTCTGACAGCAGCAAGGGGAACGCCAGAAATGGATAACTTTAGGAGAGACCGAGGAGGTGTGAGAACATGGTGTGGAGTGGGTGAGGGGAATGAAGGAGAGAGAAACTGAACACCTGGCTTGGGCACATGGTATATGGGAGTGCTGTTGAGTAGGAAGTTAAGGAAAGGACACCACATCCCAAGGCTGTTCTCTGCCTCCAAGACCCCTGCAGACCCTCGATACAAACCCTGTCCTACCGGTGTACAGGATGCCATGGCCATTTGGGAATCCTTGTAGGCTGATGCAAGACAAACTACCACTATTCCCAGCTGATCCATGTTCTGAAATACATCTTTGTCTCTTTCCAGGAAGGCTTATGTATTTCTTGAAATTTACACTTTCTTTTGTTTTCATTTCATAAACGTGGCACCTGGACCAAGTTTGACCTCTTCCTGTTTTATTTATTTATTTTTACTGAGATAAAATTCGCATAACAAAATGAACCATTTCAAAGAGAGCAATCCAGTGGCATTTAGTACATTCCAAATGTTCTGCAAACACCATCTTTATCTGTTTTCAAAATATTTTTATTACCCTCAAAAGGAAACCCTTTAAGCAGTTACTCTCCACTCCTCCTCCACCCAATCACGGAGCAGTTGGGGCTGGTGCCCGCAGTGGGTGCAAGTGGTGGGTGGGACCGCAAAGAATTTTCAGTAACCACCAGAGGCTCGCCCTGATGACAGTGATTGGCACTCCGCTCTGATCTGGTGCCTCCGCTTACGTGCTCCACCATCCCACCATGGCCAATGCCTGTCATGTTCGGCACATGCCCCCTGGTGGTCAGCGCACGCCATAGTGACCAGTTGTTCTGTTGTTCTGCTGTTCAGTCTATTGTCATATTAGGTTTATATAAATATAGATTTTTCTGACTCCAGTGCAGACTCTAAATCTAGTTTCCTGTTCATAGGATTTCACTTGTATGAAAAACTCAGAAATCTGCCTTTTCAGAGTAAAATATTCATGATAATTTAAAATTTTCATTAGGTCATTTAGCCATACAAGTGCTGTTTTTTTTGGGTACATTTTGATATTTTGGAGAATGGGATGAGGAAGAACTTATCACCTTATGAACCTTATGAAATAATGCTGATGAGGATGGTGACGGTGAGGAGACTGAAGTGGATTGGATATGGGAAGCAGAAGTCAGGGAGAGAAAGTTCTTGTGCAGCTAGGGCCCCAGAATGCCTCCCCATCACCAAAGGGAGGCACAAGGCAGTCCAGATATACAGGGGAGGATGGTGTGTTCAATGGTGTGGCTGAGTTTGAGGTTAATTCAAAATGTCTGAATAGTCATGGCATACAAAGGAGACAAGTCACCCCTAAAAAGCAGTCCTTTGTGCCGCTAAATAATAATGCACCAAGGTAGATCCCCCTTACTTTGAGGGGCATTTGCTGCCTAATTGGGCACTTCTGAAGAGGTTGGATGTAGCTGGCTTTCCCCTCCCCCATCTGGAACCTTAATCCCATCTTCCTAGGTCTCTTCTGTCAGCCCCTAGTTTTCCGCATGGATTGCCTTTGGAGGCATATCAAGCCCTCCCACAAATTGGATCTTCAGTGACCTGCTGTGTTTTAAGGTCTGAGATGCCTCAGCAAATTACATTTTACCCAACTCTCACTAAATGCACAATTACACGTACCCAACTTGCATGATTTGCATTAAACTGGAAAATTCTAATATATCTTACCAAAACTAATGTTTTGCTGCATTAAAAAGATACTGTAGGGCAAAAGATGAATCGAAATGAAGAGCTCAAGAATGGAGAAGTGGTGGTTGCTAGACTAGTTGTGAGCATGGAATCCACTCAAATATAGATATAAGAGGAAACAAACAGGAGAACTATGGTTTATGCAAGGATTTCAAATTCTAAAGCACTAACTACATATAAAAGTAATATAGAGCAACAAAACTGAGGAGGGGTAGGAGAGGTAGGAGGAAGTGAAAGAGGTCCTCACCTTTTCTTTCTTTCTTAAGAATATTTTTTATTTCAGAGCAGGGAGAGGGAGAGAGATATAAACATCAATGATGAGACAGAATTATTGATTGGCTGGCTGCCTCCTGCATGCCCCACCGGGAATCGAGCCTGCAACCCAGGCTTGTGCCCTAACCTGGAATCTGGTTCATAGGTCAATGCACAACCACTGAACCACTCAGGTCAGGCTCCTCATCTTTTTTAGAGGGAACCAATTCAAACTGTTTAAAAATAAAACATGTATTTTAAACTACCAGCAACTATGATGACTCTAGTCTGCTGATGACTTAACCATTTCTTCCTTAATCTTAGATGACAAAGAAACATTTGTCGAAATTCTGCCATTTTCTCAGTTTTACTTTATTTCTTTTTCCTTTGTTAACACATATAAAATAAGATTAAATATTTTAAGATGGTATATATTGCATAATTTTATCCTTTGGTTGATCTTTCCTCCTTACCCCCACTCTCCCCTACCTTCCCTCTGAGGTTTGACGGTCTGATCAATGTTTCTCTGTCTCTGGATCTGTTTTTGTTCATCAGTTTATGTTGATCATTGTATTCCATAAATGCCTGAGATCGTGTGATATTTATCTTTCTCTCTGACTGTCTTATTTCACTTAGCATAATGCTCTCCAGTTCCATCTATGTTGCTGCAAATGGTAAGAACTCAGGAAGGCCTTACTCTTGCACGAATTTTGTGCATCGGGCCTCTAGTAGTATTATAAAATTAAAACACGCGAGCGATTGACACCAGCAAAAGCTTATATGTATGGCGCATGAGCCAGTCAACGTTTATTTTTAAATTGCCAGTGCGTGTCATATGTACCTGCTGGATGTACGGTTGGTCACTTAGCCTTTTATATCTATGGATATATAGATAATACTCATTTTTTATCTATATGTTTTTCTTTTTTTTTTCCCTCACCCACCCTCCCCTGCCTTCCCTCTGAGGTTCAAATTTTTTTGGTATCTACAGCCTTAAGTGCCTAGGAAAAATTTTCCTGCAGAAAAGTTGTGGCTCAAATCTGTGCTCTTTAAGGAAGGGGTGGATATTGAGAGCCAGTTATAGCTCGCTCCCTCCCAACTTGCTTCCTCTCTGACTCTGTCCTGTTTTGAAGGACTAGAAAGTGGTCAGTTAATCAGTTATCTGTATGTTTTTTTGAAGAGATTTTATAATAATGATATTTGTAGACTCTTAACATGGCTTACTTCTAGTAGGTAAAATTTGGGTTGAGTTGTATTTTTACTCAGAATTTTTCTATATTGCTAGGCTTTTTATGCTTTTATTACAAACCTAAATATTGCTTTAGGAGATAAAGTTAGATGACACTCTTCGATAAATTCAGATCTTAAAGGTTAGCTATTTTTAAGATTACATTTAAAATTCCTGAGTGCATTTGGGATTTTAACACTAGAGGCCTGGTGCACGAAAATTTGTGCAAGAGTAGGCTTTCTTTCCCCGGCTGCCATCACCGGCTTCCCTCCTCTGGTCACTGGCAGGTAACTGGGACCTGGGCTGGCTTCCCTCGGGTCCTGACCTTGCCAGGAAGGACACCCGGAACGATGTCTGGAAGACGTCTGATCTAATTGGTATATTACCCTTTTATTATCATAGATCATGTTATGAAGACCATTTTACTACACCCCAGTATTCATTTGAAAAGAAGATTTTTCAAGATTGCTATATGCTTGCAAACACTGCTGAGCTCCCAAAACATTTAATCTTGCAGGTTACATTTGCTTAATTAGAAGTGTGAGCCTCCTTAAGTTTCATAGTCTCTCTTTAATAACTATTGGATTTATATTTCCAATACAGAATCCCAGCCCAAAGGGAGGGCCATCACACCACTGGTTTTATTGGTCTTGGAGAACAGTAAGGCCATTGAGTGTACTCAGAGAAACCGAAAAATCAGAGCACGTTATATGTGATACCTGGATCTGGTGTAAAAGAAGAAAAACAAATGGGAAATTAAATATAAACTGTGCTGAGATAATAAGAGCTCTGGTTGAATTCCCAATAACTAGGACATTTGTTTGGGTCTGACATATGAGACTTAACATGATACTTTATGACCACGGTTACATTTGAATGGAAGGAATCATTTTAAGAAGGAAACTGAAATTTTAATTAATGCAGTTTCAACTTCTGTGGCAGAAGTTCAATTTCTCTCTGGTCCTTGTATTATTTCTCTTCTTTCCCTCTCTCTGGCTGTCTCCCTCATCTCCCCTTCCTCCTCCCTACTCTCTCTCTCTCTCTCTCTCCCTCTCTCTCTCTCTCTCTCCTCTCGTTTTCTTTCTTTTAATGCAGTTTATGGCGTTATTTACTTAGGCCTCCCTTCCAGATCCTGACAGATGCGAGCGATGCCCTAACACCATGCAGTCTGAGTCAAGCTTCAGTGTGCTCTAACCCTAGTGTTTACGCTGCCCATTAAAGGAATCACTTTTTGGAAATATATAGGGAGTTAAATGATCTCTGACAGCTGTGAACGGCAGGAAAAAAAGGACTCTATTGTTCAAAGAGCTGCCTTTAATATTGAGAAGCCCTCGCTAAACATTGGAGTCTGAAGTATGGCAAATGTTAATTGGCCGTAAACTTAGCAAGAGCTGGCTTTCCTCCCTACCCTCTTACCTCCTCCAGCTCTCTCCCTCACTGCCTATTCCAACGTTGTAGATCCTAACTATGACACTTCCCATTTGCTTTGTAAACTCACCTCTGATCTCTCTTTTGGAAATGTTATTTTTCTCCTAACATCTCTTACTTTTTTAGAAACAAATAGTGTACTACTCAGACGAATGAGGCAAGAGAGCAAAAGTTTTGAACCTTCGAATGCACAGTCTATGGAAATCTTTGGTTTCCCTGGTAAGCTTCCCAGGTACTTCTGCCTTTGTAAGTCCTCAAATATTCGTTTCCCTCTAGGGCAGTGGTTTTCAACTGGTATGCCACAGATATTTTTAAAACATGCATTACCTGACTATTTAGTCAGGAGCACTGACCCCCGTTCCCTTAGATCAGTGTTTCCCAAACTTTTGACATATGTGTACCCCTTCTATAATTTTCATAACACTGAGTACCCCTCCTCAAAAAAAATGAATGTATTTTATTAACAATCAAAATATATTTATTTTTTATTTTTTTGGTACATACACAAAATAATAATAAACGAAAAATAAAATTATTCATAATAAAATATAAGTAAAAGTTATATTATAAATAACATTTATTTGCACACCGGACCATCTCACGCCTCACAAGACTGTCTTGACTTGACTCATGAGAACGTAGAATTAGGCGCAGCTAAGCACGGTGCAGTGCATATCCCCACCAAACTCCGGTGCAACGGGTATCCCCACCAAACTCTTCCCATACCTCTGGGGGTACACGTACCACACTTTGGGAAACACTGCAGATTGTTAAAAAAAAATGACAACAGCTAATACTAAAATAGCCATTAGGTGGGAATGAATCAAAAGCATACCTATTTTTATTTTATTTTTTGCTAGGTTGGCAAAAAATATAATATGTTTTTTGGTGTGTTGCAGAATTTTAGTGATTATTTTATGTGTGCCATAGGATGAAAAAGATAAAAAATCGATGACCGTGATTTTCAAAGGCAAACATATTTATTCCTGGGCTGTCTTATGGATAGTCTACCAGGGTAACAAGGACAGCATAGGATCATTAAGTCATTCAGAATGGAAGAGAATCCCATAATTGGTGTTCTTTCTACCTCTAAGTTTCTTGCCAATCACTTCCCTATGAGGCCCAATTCAGGTCCCACCTTGTCATACTTCTTCTGACCTCTCAAGAGTTTTGTTTTATGACCAGCAATTGTGGTGCCTATAATAATTAAACACTCACCTGTTTTGTTAGTATATGCATATTTTTTGCCAGAATTTAGATTTCATTTAACTTTACTATTAAAAAAAATAGATTCATTGAAAGTGTTACTACATATGGCTGAATATTTGCATGCTGCACATTTAGTACAACTCTGAAGAGTGTGCCTTGATTTTTGGTTGTATCATTTATAGTCATTGTCTTTGGAGTCTGTAACATACAATTAAGTGCTGAGTGATGTAAGTTTGTTAATATTTTGATTGGCCTCCTTGGCTGGGCACTACTACATACACATTTTTGGGCATTAGTTTGGTTTCCTTACCAAGACTAAAAACTTCTTTTTTTTTTTTAAATATATTTTTATTGATATTTTGCAGAGAGGAAGAGAGAGAGATAGAGAGCTAGAAACGTCGATGAAAGAGAAACATCGACCAGCCGCCTCTTGCACACCCCCACCGGGGATGTGCCCGCAACCAATGTACATGCCCTCGACCAGAATCGAACCCGGGACCTTTCAGTCCGCAGACCGACGTTCTACCACTGAGCCAAACCGGTTTTCGGCAAGACTAAAAACTTCTTAAGGATTAAGGGCCAGGGCACACAGTTTTACCATCTCTTCTCCCCCTTATACCCAGTCAGAGCTGAGCACATTGTGGGTGCTGGATCCATAGTCTAAGGCGATCAGAATGGATGTTTTCAAGCTGGAGCTTAGACATCATCGATGTCTCTTTCACTTTGTATTTAATTAGTATGTTTACCGTTGCCTTAAATTCTCTCATGGTTTGATGCAAAAAAACAATTTTATTTATTTTTAATTACCCCCCCAAAAAATTCTGCCCAATGTCCAAGACTCAGTTTATGAACTTCCTTTTGGTGGAGCTTTCCGGACTTTTCTTGGTGACTCATTTGCTCTTCTTTCCAGGCGCCATTACACGTCACAATGGCCTGCCTTCCCCTCAGTATGGCTTATATAACTTGATATGTTAATTGTTGGTTACTAGACTTAGTCAGCTCCTCAAGGGAAGAGACCATGCCACCAAATTTTGTAAGTTGAACCCCGATGCTTTCAATAAAATAGTTGGTCAAGCAATTATCGAAGAACCTGTATTAGAATGGAGAGAAGAGGGTACTGGTGATGGAGATCTTGGGGATTCATAATTTTTTCTCTCTCTCACACATACATGTACACATTTCGCCTACCTCTACAAAGAATTGCCAAGTAGCTAAGAAAAGATGACAGAATTAAAAATAAATCAAATTTCCCTGCTTTTTTTCATATTACAAAAACGATATAAACTGATCGCAGCACATTTAAATAACACAGAGGTACATAGAGTTAAAAGGAAAAGTTTTTTTTTTCTTGCTCACTACATATCCAATCCCAGAAATAAGTACTGTTCACAACTTTGGGGGTGTATCATTCTAGAAAGTTTTCAAGTGCTCATGCAACTCGCCACAAACAAATATGCATTAAAAAATTAAACCGTCGAAACCGGTTTGGCTCAGTGGTAGAGCGTCAGTCTCCAGACTGAAAGGTCCCGGGTTCGATTCAGGTCAAGGGCATGTACATTGGTTGCGGGCATATCCCTGGTAGGGGGTGTACAAGAGGCAGCTAGTCGATGTTTCTCTCTCATCGGCGTTTCTAGCTCTCTATCTCTCTCCCTTCCTCTCTGTAAAATATCAATAAAATATATTAAAAAAATTAAACCAACTATTATATTGTTCAACTACCTACTTTTTTCTACTATATGACATAGACATATTAATGCATCTAGGATGAACTCATTCAATTTAATAGAACCATAATTTGGAATGTTGTAAGGTTGATTTACCATCGACTATTGATTAATATTTAGTTATCTGCTATACTTTTATTAGCAAATATAATTTAATAATATTTGGCTCTTTGCTAAATATTTTGTTAAAGCATATCAGATAATATATTTTTATATCCATTTTTATGTATATCCATGATAGTCATATTTCTGTAGTATCTGTTCCTAAAAGTGCACATTTAAAATTTCGATGAAGACTGACAGATTATCCTTCAGGAAGGTCATACTAATCTACGCTTCCACCCATACAAGGATGCCTATTTCTTTACCCCAGCACTATGACTGAGTAAACTTCATCTTTACAAGTTTTTGCTACTTTGACAGACTTTTCTGTTGGTTGAAATATAGCTTTGTATCTGAGCCAAGTCCCATCAAGGCTTCTTTAAAAATAATGAGCTGCATCGTTTTCTTAACAAGGGAAAAGAAAAGGCTAATCAGGAAAAGTGATATGGAGGAGAAAATTGGCAGGCACACGCTAAGTGATTTAAGCCCCTTAGCAAGCGAGGGCTTCCTGCATCAGGCGCAGACCTGGGTGATGTATTTAATTGGGAATTGGGTGGGAGTTGGGCTACCATCCAAGCAGAGCAAGCCCTCAGGGAGAGGGGGCAGACCGAATACCTGAGCGGAATACAAAGGTCTCTGGGCAAAGCTGTCCCTACTCTTGACAAAAACCTATTAAGGAGAATGACAAAACCCACATCACTGTTTCCCAACTCATTAATTCCTGTCACTAGAGAATGTAAAGCCCTCCCCAACATCTCAAGTCCCAGGCGGTGCTTGTAGCTTGTGGGGGCCACTGAGTGAGCCTCGCTGCCGTGGCAGGCTGTGGGGTTGAGAGCTGGGTGAGGCATCCTTGTAGGAAAAAGGTGGAACAGTCATAGACTGTGTGTAGAAGGGACCTCTCAGTCTGTGCCAGTCAATCCTCATGTTTTGCAGGATGGAAGTGATGCTCAGAAACCCCGACTTTTCTGGGAAAATTACATGTTTTTAGTGACAAAGCCCCACTTGAACCCCAGGCCTCCTCCCCCAAGGTCAAATGCTTTCTCTATGGCTTCATGGAGAACATATGAGTCTGCTCCAGCTGCCATAGCAAAATACTGAGAGTGGCTTAAACAGCAGACATGTATTTCTCCCCGTTCTGGAGGCTGAAAGTCCAAGATCAAGATGTCAGCAGGGCTGGTTTCTCCTGAGGCCTCTCTCCTTGGCTTGCAGATGGCTGCCTTTTTGCTGTGCCCTCACGTGGCCTTTTCCTCTGTGTGCACGCATCCCTGGTGTCTTTGTGTTTAAATTCCTCTTCCTACAAGAATACCAGTCAAATTTTAACACAGTTAAACATTTGAACACAGTTACCTCTTTAAAAAGCATTTTCTCCAGCCGAAACTGGTTTGGCTCAGCGGATAGAGCATCTGTCTGCAGACTCAAAAGTCCCAGGTTCGATTCCAGTCAAGGGCATGTACATTGGTTGCAGGCACATCCCTAGCTGGTCGATGTTTCTCTCTCATTGATGTTTCTAACTCTCTATCCCTCTTCCTTCCTTTCTGTAAAAAATCAATACAATATATTTTTTAAAAAAGCCTTTTCTCCAAATACAGTCACATTCTGAGAAGCGGAGGGTTAGGACTTCTACATATAGATTTAGCGGGAGACACACAATTCATTCCATAACAGAATGAAACAAGGGCCATCAGGAGCATGGCAGGGAGATTCTAGCCTATAATTTGTGCAGTCACCGACTCAGTGTATAAATAGTCACTCTGTATCTCCAGCCACAGTTCATTGTCTTTCTTTTTTCTTTTGTCTTGGAGATGATCTCCCTGCCCCTGCCTCAGTAATAGATTATTGGAAGAAGAATGTTGGCTTCTTCCAATTCCCACAGGGGGATGATGATGTTGGCTCTCCATGTTCGACACTGCTCTGCAGAAATACCCGTGGGGCGGAGGAGAGAGGGATGTAGCATGAGAATCTATAAGACACAGAGATCTTTAAAATTATCTGGGATGCTCCAGAGAGAAATCCTAACTTCCCATCCTAATTTCTTTGCCTTTTGTACACCCTATACTTCTTTCCCTCAGGAATGTACATCATGCTCATTTGCTTGGAGCCATGGGCCATTTTTTTATAATGCCATTTCCTATCATAAGCACTGTAATCTCCCCCTATGTTTATGATATAATACATACACCTCCTAAGAAAAACAGCAGTTACAAAGGCCAGGGAGGCTCTGACCACGAGGGCAATCGAGGATTCTAGCTGGAGTGGAGCAGTTCTCGTAGAAGGAAGGTTGAAGCAGCAGTCACTTTTGAGAAACAGTATGACTTGGATGTGCCAGATGTGCCCCCAGGGGTGCACACACCTCCAGATTTCTGCTGAGAACACTAATCTGTCACAAATGAGTACAGTCTTCTACCAGGATGTACTAACACACATGGCATTAATGTGACAGAGGCATGAGAATCCAGTTGCTTTGTCATGAATGGATCCAAGCCTCGATCCTGGGCAACTGTGGCGGCTGCAGCAGGGATGTCCTGGCACGGTGCTCCTCACACCAGCGCTCTCCTCCTCCGGCCGCCGGGACCCTCCTCCTGCCAGACATGCAGAAGAAAAGGAATGAGCGTCTGGCTGTCATAATGGGCTCAGGCTAAAATGTTGTATCCTTTAAGGTTATCTAGATCCTCTTGAAGACAAAAAATGATTGGCCCGAGTAAGGCAATCATTGCCTCAGTTTTCGTATAGTTTCAAAACATATGTATGCTAGTGTGCACGCGTTTGATTGTTTAAATTTAAAGATACAGTCTCAGCTCCTTGACTTCACACGTGTGGGTGGTTAGAGCCAATGTCAGGAGGGGATGTTAGACACAGGACGGCAACTGGGTGGGTCTCATCTGCTCTGGTTGCCTCCTGCAGCTTTTAACTTATGGACTGAGGGCCCTGCCAACCTCTCTCAGCTGCAGGGAAGGTTCTGGTTCACCATCACTGGGTTCTGGTCACTTTGTTCCTACTCTCCTAAAGCGATGACTAGGAGGAGATGATAATAACTTGCACTCAAAGTGTGGATGGGAGCATGTGTGTGGGTAGACACATTGCACAAAGGGTATGGAGCAGGTGCCTAGCAGGCTGTCACTCACTACTCTTGTGATCAGAGGTGGTAGGCACAGGGAGCCAATTCCGCTGGCCTGTGTCTGGGTCCTGCTCTGTGGCTCCCTGGCTCACTATGACCTCATTCACCCTCTGACTTTAGTTTCCTCATCTGTGAAATGGGAGGAATTTCTATCATGCCTATCTCATGAGGTTGTTGTGAAGATTGAATGAGAAGTCATTTTCAGTTCAGGAACTGTGCAATATATCTATATCTGCACATCTACATATGTATGTCTACTCGTATGTGTAAGCAGTTAAGGTATATGTGTATGTACGAATTATTCTTGTCATCTGCTGGTTGCTATTTTATGTGAAATGTGACATTAATAAGGGACTAAGGGGAGAAAAATTTGAATTTAGGATTCAAGCTTCCAAATGATCCACATTAGGGGGAGGAGGAGGGCCCAGTGAGTATATGACTTCATTGTGGTCAGAGGCCTCATGGAGTTAAGCATGTGTGGCCCACGAATTGTTGTAGTTTGTTTTGAAAAATCACATTCCTTGACATCTAGCTTTTAAAAGATGAAATGTTTTCCTGATGAAAAGTTTTTCTTAATAGTCGGTTAGAAATAACAATAGAGGCATTTAAGCGTGTGTCCTCCAATGAGCTTCACAAGGTCTGTCCCCCTTCTCACCTCTTAGAAAGATAGCAATGACTATTCCAGAACTGTCCAAACAAGTGTTCACCCCTTTTCCTAAATTAAATCTACTCTCTCCCTCCCCACCACTTTTCCTAGTTAGAATCTAACTGTCAGTGGCTGGGTGTGCAGTCTGTGTCTGTCTGCTCGCTCTTGGGTGGAATGTGAGCAGTTTGGGGTCAGGGACCATCAGGGGGCACCTGTGCAGGGGCGGAGGATCTAGATTACCTCTAGATGGTCTCCGTCTGGGCTTGGCTGTGGTCCAAGGAAGGAGGACATAGCTATTTGTGAATGAGGTCAGGGCCTGGAGTAAGGCGGTGGGGGACGGGCCGGTTCTGGATTCTCTGTGGGTTGGCTCCGGAGCAGATGCAGAGCTGATGCTAGACTTCCTGTGCAGGTGAGGCATGGGTAGTCCGACTTGGAGAGAGCCAGGCAAGCTTTAGTGTTCTCCAAAAAGGGAAACGTTCACAGGAGTTTCTGGGAATTCAACTCTACTCCATTGTATTTTTTGTAATTTTTTTTTTAAACATTCAATCCACCCCAGTGGGCATTTCTTTCCTTTCTTTTGCCCACTTGAAGCATGACTTCATATTATATTTTATTTAATGACTTCCTCCTATGCCTCTCCCTTGACCCCTCCGGCCCCCCTCCAAAAAAAAAAAAAAAAAAAAAAAAAAAAGAATTGGGATAGTTTACTGAGTCACTAAAAGAGAATAAAGTAAGTAAATAGAGAATCCATGGTGAATGGGGAGTAGAGTGAAGGTCACGTGAAGACTCGATATGCAGACTTGCAGATCCCATACATTTGGCATGGAATTATCTTTGGTTCTCCAGGGAGACACCTTTGCTTCCTCTTGGCTTCCCACCGTGTGGTGTCCTGTGCAGGGCCCAAAGGTGTTCACCAGCTGTTTGGCCCATAAAGGTCTCTGCTCCATCCTCCATGCCCTCTCTCCCTTCCCTGACTGCTGGAACTGGTAGAAGACAATGACACATAAGGGAATGGCAGGGTCACAAAACGGAAAGGGCCTGGATCCCCGAATTACTGTGTGGAAGAGAACTGCCCACTGACCAGGAATGCCAGTTGGGGGGCTAGGGGAGCTGGAGAGGGTCCATGGAGGAAAAAAGGAGACATATGTCATACTTTCAACAAGAAAGGATTATTTAAAAAAATAAATAAAATGGGGAAAAAGGAATGCCCGTTGGAACTTTATGCAAATTAGAAAGAAACTTCTGTTTTGTTTGGAATTGTTTGGTGAGTAGTTAGCCTAGCAGATGAACACATTTTTCTTTGAGCTTGAGAGACAATCATCATCGTGTTTGCTGTGAGCCTCCACCTGGTGATCTGAGATTCTAGGGCGCTTTGAGCCCATTTTTCCCTGATGCCCCAGCTGGTGCCATAGCCTCCTTGGGACAGATTTCTGGTCTGCATTCAAGTTCCCCTTGGTCTCTGACTATTGCTTGATTCCTGCTACTTCTTATTTATTTGTTTTTTATTTGCCCATCTAGAAGTGGAGAATGATTTTTTTTTTTCTGAAGTGACCAGAGCTTTTGCTTTCACGTTGTATATTTAGATTGCCAAGGTGTTATGACTTTTTGCAGGTCACGTTTTCTTTCCTAGCACATTTCCCAGGACATTACTTCCGAAATTGTTCTGTGGAACCCTGGGTTATCACTGATGTCAACAGACATGTGGGGATATAGAAGGGTATTGTGGTCAAAGATGTGTGAGGAAAAAATGGATTAGATGAAATTCACTAGTCCTTAAGTGCAGGACTTCTCAGAGCTTTGAAACCTTCTAGTGAAAGAGTTGGAAAACTGTGGCCCATAGCCCAAATCTGACCTGCCACCCATGTTGTCAATTGGAACAGAGCTATGCCCATTCTTTTGCAAGTTCTCCATGGCTGCTTTGCCCCAAAATGGTGGAGGTGAGAAGCTATGACAGAGACCAGCTGGCCCATGAAGAAGAAAATATTTACTCTTTGGCCCTTTGAGAAAGTTTGCCAACCCTTGTTCATGTGTCTCCAACAGGAGGAATATACAATTAGGTTATCACAAATCCCTTTCTTCCTTGGACCACCTATTAACCTCTTGGGATTTTCAAGTATTCTTAGAAAATGTACATCCTAGAGTTTGAAGGCTCCATAATACCAACTTCTTTTTTTTAAAAAAATATATTTTATTGATTTTACACAGAGAGGAATTGAGAGGGATAGAGAGTTGGAAACATCGATGAGAGAGAAACATGGACCAGCTGCCTCTTGCACATCCCCCACTGGGGATGTGCCCGCAACTAAGGTACATGCCCTTGATCGGAATCGAACCCGGGACCTTTCAGTCCGCAGGCCGACGCTCTATCCACTGAGCCAAACCGGTTTCGGCAATAATACCAACTTCTTTCACAGCAAGTTTCTTTGCCATCTCTGCAGACCCAGGGGATCTACATGTTGCCCCATTCTCCTCTAAATCTTAGGGTTTTTGAATGACCATGGGCTGGGAATTCTGTCTCCCATTTCTCTGGATGGTAACCTTCTGGAGGTGGCAGGCTTGCCAGTACCCCCACTTCACAGTGACAGAGGGCGCGCTGGGGCCTGATGGGGCACAAGCTGCCTGCAGCCAGTGTGTATGGCCGTCTGGGAGGCAGCCTCCAGCATCCAGGAAGCCTCATTCCTACTCCTGGGCAACTCTAGGTGTGCAAACAGCTCAGGGAAGGATCGGCTTTAAAGCCTGATTTGTAAATAATCTACGACCAAAGACAGAGCAAGTTAAATATTTATTTGAAGATTATGTCTCTAAGCAGGGATTGTTGAAAATTAGTGTGTGCTTTGCCACCCTCACTTCCCCTCCCCTGCCTGAGGGCACATTGTTTTTACGGCTGTGTGACAGCCAGACAAGCCTCTGTAGATTTAGTGGTTGTTTGCAGTGGCATTTATGTTTTTGAATGAGTTGGGCAAACAGGAGGGCGGGGGTGACGGGAGTTAATGAACTCTGTGAATCCCTTCTCTAACAGTTCCACGCTCGCTCAGGAAATGCCCGTAAAGGAACCCTTCATAGGTTTTACAAAAGAAGTCCTTCCTCTAACGTGGCAGACATGGGAAGCACAGCAAATCGGTGCTCCTGTGTTGTAGCCAGGATCTCAGAGTGAAAGTGTCGTTTCTGGGCGGAAAATAACTGTCCTGGGCGCTGCATTGCCCAGGTGCACAGCGGAGGGTGGGTCTGCAGGCACCTTTTCTGTCCCTGACCCGCCATTGGCCCTGTGGGGCAGGGAGGTCAGGAACATGGGGCCGGGTGAGCTGTGTGCCCCAGGGGGCCGGGTGTCCCAGGAGAGCTGTGTGTCCCAGGGGGACCGTGTGCCCCGGGTGAGCCGTGTGCCTTGGGGAAGCAGTGGGACCTGGGGAGAGGGGCGGTGTGAACCAGAGGAGGCTCGGACTCTATTCGTGTGGTCCTGAGATAGTCACCATAAAACAAGCAGACTGCCAAAAGAGAAGCGGATTCTATTCGTGTGGTCCTGAGATAGTCACCATAAAACAAGCAGATTTTCAAATGACAGCAGGGAGGGGAAGGAGACCTGGGGGAGATAAGAGAACAACCGAAGGACTGGTATGCATGCATATAAGTACAACCAACGAACACAGAACTCTGGGGAGGGAGGGCATGAATGGGAGGTGGGGGGAGGGGGCAATGGTAAGCTATGTATACATATAATACCTTAATAAATTAAAAAAACAAAGAACATGCAGGCATTTGCTCTCTACCTCTTCTTAGGTTTCCTCCAGTTCTGGGATGCTACTGGCGGTTCCTCTAGGTCCTGACTGTGGTGCTCTCTTCTCCATCTTTTCTCCAAGGTACCATCACACCTGGGTTTTTTTTCTGGCACCCCAAGACACCTATTCTTGCTCAGCAGCCTGCTCCTCGCACTTGAAAGAAGAATGGGAGGAGCCCCTTTTGCTATGCACAGGGGTCCCTGCAATGCCTCGTTCTCCTCTGTGACTCCATTTCCCGCTAAACGGCCTCTTGCTCTGTGTCCAGCTCCCCCAAAGCTCCTGTGAGATGGTTTAAGCTTTTGGGCTCTGGTGACTCCTCCTCCACTCACCGTCCCTCCAGCCTCAGGGGAGGCCTCAGCTTCCCGCTGTTCCCATTTCTGGGTGTCCTTAGCATCTCCTGATTGTCTTCTCAGCACTTCCATCATCTCTTTGTCAACTCCCAGTATTTAATTCCCCTTGCAGGAGACCTGGGCACGTTTCTGTTTCCCTTAATTGACTTAGGATAATCCAGTTCTCACGATAGGTTCCTGGCTCAATTTCTGACGTGAAATTCAAGCCATAATATGTAACAGCAGCATCTGACAAGTGACTGGCCGAAATGTGGTCATCTCATTGGTTAGGAGGTCCCAGTATAACCTTCCCAAGGCCCTTCCTCTCTCAGTGGCCATGGTCTCCCAGCCCTTCTGACGATTCAGCCTGAGATTCCAACATTCTTTACAACCCCTACCTCTCCTTGCCCCTCACATTCAACACGTGGCAAGTCCTCTCGCTGACAGTCCCCATGTGTCCACAGTGCATCCCCACTGCCCTGCTTCAGGCCATTGTCCGGTCTCTTGCTGCCGAAGCCCCTGCTGGTCTGGCCGTTGGTCTCTCCCCACTTCCCATCCGCACATGGGCTCCTGGAGCGACACCAGTCCAACAGTCCCATCTTATCCACTGCCTGCAAAGTAAAGGTCCAGCCCGTCATGGCCAATGATCCCCCTGTCACCAACTCGTCCACACGGCCCGGCTCCCAGCAGGCGGCACCGCTCACCGTTTCCCAGGCACTTCCTGCCTTTCCTGCATTCAGCCAGGTCCCTCCTCCCAGAATGCCCTTTCTTCTTGTTTCTACCTATCTTCAAGGTTCGGTTTAAGGCCGGCTCCAACCAAAAGCCTCTCCTAATCCTCCTATCTGGAACTAATCTCTCCTTCCTCACCGCTCCTGCATTTCTTTGTTCAATTCCTTTGCCTCTTATCACACGCAAGGCTCCTAGCTACATAGCTTAAGTTGCCCTGGACGGCAAGGTCTTAGGAAGAGCTGCTTGTTGGTATTTACAGCCCCTGTCAAGTCGTTGCTCCTCATGGAGACTGAGTGGGAGCTGTGTTATTGCCACGCAGTACATTTGACTGAATATTGCAGCAATGCTTTCAATGTATTCGATCTATTTTCTCAAAGAGATTGCTATCTCTCATGGAAATAGTCCTTGCTTTTCTTTTTAACCCGGTTTCCCAAAGCCAATCAACAACAATTAGTCATTTATTAGACTAATTTTCCATTATTTGCTGAGTGTCTGTCACAGGCATGTTGTTAAGTGATTTATAGACTTTATTTAACGTAATCCTCTCCAGGAGGGATTCCCTTCACTCTACAGGTGAGAAAAAACGAGGGCTCAGAGAGAGTAAGGAATTTTACCAGCAGCACATAGCAGGTAGGTACCCTAGGCAGGATCTGAACCCAGGCCTCAGGGATTCAGAAACCTGCACTGGGAAAGGCAGAGGTTCTTTCTTTTCTTTTCTTTTTTTTAAAAAATAAATATATTTTATTGATTTTTTACAGAGAGGAAGAGAGAGAGGGACAGAGAGCCAGAAACATCTATGAGAGAGAAACATCGATCAGCTGCCTCCTGCACCCCCCCCCCCCGGGGGATGTGCCCGCAACCAAGGCACATGCCCTTGACGGGAATCGAACCTGGAACCCTTCAGTCCGCAGGCCGACGCTCTATCCACTGAGCCAAATCGGTTTTGGCAAGCAGAGGTTCTTTACCTCCAGCTTGGGAGAGGCTGCTGCACCTGATGAGAAAAGACACAGTTTGCAGCCGCAGAGCAGATGATAACTCCCACCTCTTGTTTGCCCAGAGCCCTGGGACTGACCTTCTGTCCAGGATTTCCCTGGACCCTGGTGAGGTGTGCACCTTGCTTCCTCTCTACTCTGGCTGCGTCTACAGTCACACCGATTGCCTCTGACTTCCAGCCTAGTTTCCTGGCCTGCCCGGCACAGGGGACCTCACCCTCACCCCGGATTGGCACAGTCATTCTAATTCTCAGTAGCTCGATGATGGAAGAATGTTGGTCCTTAGGAGAGGCGCAGAAGATGTCTGTCACCTTTGGCCTTCCCCGAGTTGGATTCCGGCCCCGGGAACGGTGCTGTGCTCTGCACTGGTCAGAACGTGAGACGAGCAGTGGGATGTCTGGTCCAGCCTCCATGCGGGGTCTGAGTGGCTGACGCTGTTGGCAAGTCTTTCCTGGGTCTCTCTTGCCTGCCAAGTTGGTTGACCTCTGGGGCTTGGTGAAAGGGGTGGCTTTTAGGTAAGCTATTTTCCAGCGCTTTTGGATTCTCTTGCTTTCTTTCCCCTTTGGTTTTTCCTTTCAGAGACTCTTGGCTTCTTCATTCATTGCAAGAGTCGCAATGCATTGAGGCACATGCGCCTAGAGGCTCTGAGCTCATTAATAGGAATCTTGTGAATATAAAAGTTCAAACGCAGTAACAACAGTAAGCTGACTCCCCCCCACACACACCCCTTTTCCCCCCTTCATTTTAGATGATCCTCACTGTCTTTTTTTTCCCCCTCCTGTCTCAAATGTCTGTTGCCTTTTCCCCCTCCCCGGGCCTCCGACCTTAGTTGCTGCGTTTCACCCTCTCTTTACCCCTCTCATCTTCTCCGTTGTCTTTCATCTTCTCTCTTTACAGGCAAAAAGGACACAGCTTCTCAGTGTCTGCCTGTCAGACTTCTTGGCCCTCTGGCTGGAAAAGTTTTGGCGTTCTCAGGAGTCCCTGGGAGGCTGGCTCCAGAGACGCCTCACCTCTCCGCACAGACACAGGGAGCAGCAGCGGGCAGGGCCTTCCGGGCACGGACCGGGTTGGACTGGATTCAGGAGCCTAATTACCACCAGAAAAATTAAAGAAAGGTAATAATTGCTTTAAACACTTAACAAAAGGCAATCTCACCGCGCAGGTTTGTAAATTTGTAGTGAGAGCTGATTACAAGAGAGAGCCTGTGCTGCCCCCTTTGTGTTTGATTTGCAAACCCAGAGCCCCCGCCCCCCCCCCCGCCCCATATGCATAATTGGACCCTCACGGTCTCCGCATCAATGTGGCCGATGCACTAGAAGTTTATTTATCCAGGGCTCATTCAAAGAGAAGCTGAATGGAACAAGAAAACTCCCACTTTGCGATGGGATTAGATACCATGGAGTATTTCTCCCCCTCCCCCTCACCCCCTCCCCCTCCCATACTCTTTCAAGGATTTTTTTCTCTCTCTCTTAGTTTCTAAATCTGCTTGGGAAGAAAAAGTAAATTGCCAGAAGTGAGATTAGTGGGGAATATTGTTCTAAGGACAATGGTGTCTTTATGGCTTGACTGGTATGAGCTCTCCCTGCTTCAAAAAAAAAAAAAAAAATACAACGGCTGGAGGTGTGGGGGTTCTTAATTGCCTACATCTGATCAACTGGCAGCAGAAAAAGAAGAAAGAAAGAAATCTCATTCAGCTCTGATTTGGCCTGGATCAAGCCTACTTGCTAATCAGAGTTTAATGAGGATGCCACTGGCCCTGTTGTATTTGCCAACGCTCCCACTAAGGTCCCTTGGCCTTCTGTTTGTGCGGGGAGCACTTTCGTCCCGCCGCCCCACGAAGCAGGATGAGGGCTGAGATGGAAGCATCCCGGCCCTGGAGAAGTTAATTAAGTTTAGGCCCTTGGCATTCCAAGTCACCGGAACCCGTAGTGGGAAGCCTCACCCACCGCACAAAAGAGACCCACATGAGCTCTGAAGGACTGTCCCTGGCGGGGGTGGCTGGGCTTCTGCGTGCCCCACTGCCAGCTCTTAACCCCGGGGACCGTGTCCCCTCCGCTGCACAAAGTGAATAGGCCTGCAGCACCGAGGGCGGCCTTGGGTTCGGGGAGGGGGGGGGAATTGGGCAGCACATGGGCCATCATCCAATGTCACTAATAGACGGGCACCTGCCAGAGCCTGCAGGGAATGGACAGACCTGCAAAGGCTCAAATAAAGGCCTGATTTGTTTGCAAGTTGTATACTCTTTGGTTTAAAAAACAAAACAAAAATTATCATAAGCAAAAAGTTGACCTTTAGGTAAATGAGCTGCTGTCATTGCTGTTTTTAATTGTGCATCTCAGAATCTCTGAGGAGAGGCTGAAAGTGTCTGCGGTCGCCAAGGATATGCTGGAGGGTGGTGACCTTTGGGAGACTTGAAACAATTCGCAGTGTGCAGGGAGGCCCTGGGGGAAATGAAACATCCCCTCTTTGCTGTGTGTGTGTGTGTGTGTGTGTGTGTTCATGGCAAGCAAAGGCATGTGGGCAGAAGAAAGAATGCACGATTTGGAGGCTAATGAATGGACTCGGGCTTGAGTTCCAAGTTTGCCAGAATTCTCTTCTGACAAATAGACTACTGTGGGGTGAGATTGAGAGAATATCCTTAAGGTAAGTGAGCCTGTGCTCCTTCTAGAACCCCGTTCTCAAAGTCTAGAGATCATGAGAATCTCCTAAGGAGCTGGTGAGCAGGCTTGTCCCTGGGCCCGGCCCCAGAGATTCCGGAGTGGGGCCTGAGGATACAAGCATTGCTATATGACGTATTGAGTGGATAACATGGCTTCCACTCCATCTCCACTTTGAGGAGTATCACCACTTTGAGGGGGGCTGTAAATACCAACAAGCACCTCATCTAAAAAAAGCCATGTAGAATTATCATATTGATCCACCAATTCCATTTCTGGGTATATATCAAAATAATTGAAAACAAGCTCTCAAAGAGATATTTGTAAACCTTTCTTCACAGTAGTATTACTCACAATAGCTCACAGGTGGAAACAACTCAAGTGTCCCTCCACAGATGAGTAGATAAACAAAATGTGGTCTGTCCATATCATCGGATAGTATTCAGCTATAAAAAGGAAGGAGATTATGACACATACTGCAACATGGATGAACCTTGAGGACATTATGCTAAGTAAAATAAGCCAAATACTGTAGGATTTTACTTATGGGAGGTACTCAGAGTTATTGACTTCAGAAAGTAGAATGATGGTTCCCAGGTGAGGGGGGTAATGGGGAGTTATTTGAAGGGTATAGGATTCCAGTTTTGCAAGAGGAAAAAGTTCTGGAGATTGCATGCACAACAATGTGCATCTACTTAACACTGCTGGACTGTACACTTAAAACAATTAGATGGTAAATTTTCTTATATGCATTTTATCAGAATTAAAATTTTGTTTTTAAAAATTAAGGAAAGAGCCGAGGTCGGTTTGGCTCAGTGGTAGAGCGTCGGTCTGCGGACTGGAAGGTCCCGGGTTCGATTCTGGCCAAGGGCATGTACATTGGTTGCGGGCACATCCCCGGTAGGGGTTGTGCAAGAGGCAGCTGGTCGATGTTTCTCTCTCATTGACGTTTCTAGCTCTCTATCTCTCTCCCTTCCTCTCTGAAAAATATCAATAAAATATATTGAAAAAAATTAAGGAAAGAAAAAAAGAAAGTTCTCTGAATCAGAAGAAAACCGACTGGTTTTGGAAGTCTGGACAGCTACATTTAATGCAATCCGACCTCTATTTGCACATAACCCATCGTATTTGAATTTCTAGTGGTTCCATCAAGGCTTTGGGTGGTGGGGACTCTAGTTCTTTCCCTCTCTAGTTACATTGGATCTCTCTAGTCAGCTGTCCCAATAATGAAATTATATTTTCATACGTGAGGCTCTGAGAGAACACTGAAAAGACAGGCAAAGGCATAGGGTGGCCCTGAGGGGATCATAAACGAATGCAGACAGATGCTTGCTTACAGAACGTGATCCTGTTCAGATAAAATAAGATGCAATTTGAAATGCAGCCACTAACTCAAGTTTTTAAGGAGACAACTGTCTTGGCTTTATTTATAGCTTATGTCTTGGTTCCAGCACCTTTCCCATCCAAGTTGCAACAAGTCCTCCCTCACATCCAAAACAGAAGAAGATAACAAGTGACATGGAGGATTGCCTAGTTCCTCAGGAGATAAACAGAATAAAGGTGTGTTAAGCTAACTTCTATTCCATAACATAAGCAAATGTCCAGTTTGATTTTTTTTTATTGTGGTAAAATACACATAACATAAAGTTTACCATGCTCACCATTTTTAAGTATATAATTCACTGGCATTAAGTTTATTCACCTTGTTGGACAGTCATCACCAGAATTTTTTCATCATCTCAAACTGAAACTCCATGTCCATGAAACCATAGCTCCCCATTTCTCTCTCCCCCCAGGCCCTTGGTTTATAAAGTATGTACTCCCATCCTCTGTTTTCTCTTTTGAAAAGTGATCCTTTGTAACAGACCTGAAACTATGTGTAGTAGATTTCTCTTCCTATTTTGTAGATCAGCAACTGAGGGTGAGCAAGTTAAGGCTACTTCCCTTAAATGAGAACCATTTCTCGCCTGGCTTTTCTTTCTTGCCCAGACACATTATGTGACCACCACGTCTCAGAGAACTGGGGCGTGTTTCATGGCTTCTGTTGCTGGCTCAAGCACTGCCCGAGACTGTCTGGGATTCTAGCCCCTGTAGGCATCTGATAGATGCTAGGGTTGACTCTGTTATACCACCAAGAGACCGATGCCCCTTCTCAGGGTGTTTAACTAGGAGGGAATGAGATCTTTGAAGAGGTCTTAGCCTCCGTTCCAGGTTCGATGTTCCCTCTTAGTAACTGTTTGACTTTGAGCAGATGATCACCTCTCCAAATCTCTGCTTCCTCCTTGTGAAGGAGCCTTAGTTTCTTCTTTGTGCAATGAGGATGACAGCATATTTGACGCCTCCACGTAGATATCTGGTAGGCATCTCAAACTCAATAGAATGTAATGGAACTCTTGGCTTTTCCTCCCCGATTGCTTCCTTTTGCAGTCAGCTTGAGTAATGTGTCATGTGACTGTTTATGACAGAAACCTAGAGGGCGTCCTTCGTGCCTCTCTTTCTCTGCCATCAGAAAGTCCTGTTGGCTGTACCCCTCACTTACATTTTGTTATATGCATGCTACTTCTCTCCAATTTCACAGCACCCATCCCGTTTCAGGCCCAAATGACTACAGAAATGGCCTCCAAACTGCTTTATGTGCTTCCATTCTTGGCCCTTTTCCAACCCAACATTAATAATAAGAATAAGGATAAGAATAAGAATCCTTTTATAGTGCTGTCTCCGCCAACCACTTTTCTAAGTGCATTACATATTAACTCATTTGATCCAGACACCAGTTGTAGGCAAATCCACTACTTAAAATTAATCCGTGGTTTCCCATTGTTTTAAGGATGAAATTCAAACTCCATCACATCTTGCTCTGTAAGATTCAGAGTCATCTGACTACTTCCTCCAGCCTGCCCCCTGTTTCTCTTCACTCTTCCAGGCCAATCGTACCCCCTTTATTTCCTTCCTCGGATGTGTTCTCAATCCCAGGCTGTCCCTCTCCCTCCCTGCTATTTTATCTCCCAACTCTGCAGAGCTAGGCTTTCCCCCAGTTTAGGTCTTAGCTCATATATTATCTCCTTTGGATACCTACTTCTGTCCACTTCATCCTGTTCATGGCACAGGGATTCTTTATCACATCCTCTGGTTTATTTTCTGGGCAATGCTTATCACAGTTTGTACTGATCTTGTATCTTTATTAGTTTCGTTTTTTTTTTTTTGTTTTGTTTTGTTTTTTCATCCCCACTAGGCTGTAGGTCTAGGAGTGTAGATAGTTTCTCAGTTTTGTTCCCTGCTCTGCCAGCACCCGGCAGAATGCCTGGAGCCCCAGGACTCAGCACCTGCGGGTAGAATGACTGATGGAAAGGATAAGTAGCACAGCAGAGAGACTTGACTTCACAAGACTGCTGGAAGATTAAAGAGCACAAGATAACGTATCTGTTAATTTACATCATGAATCAGCCTCCAACTCTGGTTATTGGAGAACAATAACGATCTTCCTTTCTGTATATCATTTTCAAAAGTAGATTTTAAGTCTGAGATTCCTTCACCTAACAGACCTTGGTCTTCCTCTTTTGGATCCCGCCGAGGGGATCTGTGTAGTGCCAGAATTGGGTGGGGTGGGGACATTTAGGTTCTGACCAAGAGCTGAGAGTCGTGTTTAAATAGCCCCACCTGGTGTCTTGAATGCTTTGGGGTCCCAAGGCATCCTTGGGGTCTGCTCTGCCTTGATGGACATGTAGCCATTCCTCCCCAGGTCCTGTCACCTTCCTTGTGGCTTCGTCAGCACAGGCCCACGGGTCTTCCTGCCTCTCCTCCCCTGAGCTCTGGGTGCCTGAACGAGGAACTCTGCTGCAGCTCCTGCTTTGGGCCAGGATCCTGTCTGTGTTCCTGAGGCTCCCAGGGTCTTCTTCTGGCTTCATTCCTGGAAGATGATGATCAGGAAGATTTTTAGATGGCCTCTATTTCCCTTCCCCCAACAAGCACACAAAGGAAAAACACAAGAGGAAAAACATATATTGTTATATCTTATAAAATACCCAGCCACATTCATAAATCTTCAATTTTAGTAAGCACTTAACAAATATTGTTTTTTTTACTTTATCACATTATTTCCTTCGAGTCAGAGGACTCACAGGTTATCTGTGGAGAAAACCCCACTGGGACAGTCAGGCTGACCGTGGTGAAGTAGCCTCTCCCCGACCCACTGTTCTAGCCAGCTCAGGCTGCCATAGCATACATCCATAGGCTGTGTGGCTTAAGCAACCCTAATCACCTCCTGAGGTCTCCTTCTCCAAGTACCATCACGTTGGGGAGTAGAGCTTCAATATATAATACTTTGGGGGCACACAGGGACACACACAGTCAATAAGTCCAATTTATCTCTTCTCCCAAGGCCCACACTCTGGTGTGGCACGTGAAGTTCCTTCTCCCTTTCATAGATGCCCATATGTAGGTATCCAGGTGACTTATCCTAACTCTACCTTTTTTTTTTTTTTTTTTTTTTTTGGTGCGTTTCACCTCCTCTCTACTTTTCAAGCTCCTGGGTTGTTGTTGTTGTTATTGTTATTTTTAATTTATTTCCTTATTTTAGAGATAGGATGAGGGAGAGAGAGAGGGAGAGGAAAAGGGAGAGAGAGAGAGAGAGAGAGAGAGAGAGAGAGAGAGAGAGAGAGATCAACGATGAGAGAGAATCATTGATTGGCTATCTCCTGCATGCTTCCTACTGGGGATGGAGCCTGAAACCCAGGTGTGTGTCTTGACTGGGAACTGAACCATGACCTCCTGGTTCATAGGTCAATGCTCAACCACTGAGCCAGGCTCAAGCTCCTGGGTTTTAGACATTCATATTCATAAGCTGGGGATGGTCTTGGTTTATCCACACTATCAGGCCTCATTTCCTGTCCCTCGCTGAGCTCTGGCTTCCTGGTCCCTTGATTGAAGGCTGTGTGTGAAGCAGATCCTCCTCAATGGCTGGCGAGGCCAAGGCCAAGCGCAATATCTGCAGGGAGAATCCAGAGGCCGTTGTAGCCTTCTTCACCACGGTCATGCCTACTCTTTTTTTTTTTTTTTTTTTTTTAACTTTTCATTTTTAACAAAAGCAAAAGTAGTCCGGGTAGTACAGTTAATTCCTATGTCAATCAGAGTTAATAATCATCAACCCATGGCCAGTCTTATTCAATCTACCACTCATCCATCCTCCCTTCTTAATTCTTTCAAGGAAAAGCATTATTTTTTCAGTAAATATTTCACTATGCATTCCTAAAAGCTAAGGATTTTTTAAAATTTATTTTTTTACTGTGCCATAACCACAATACCATTATCATACCTGAAATAAAATTCTGAAAAAGTTAATCCTTAATACCGTCAATTATGCCATGCTGGAATTCTAATGGTCTCATACTTATTATACATACTTTAGTAGTTTTATGTTTGAATTGATTCCAATAAGGTTAGCTGTCAATGTCTTCTTTGTAATGTGTATCATGACTTTTATGCTAAATTTGTTGGTGTCAGTATTTTGTGTCAAATCATTAAGAAATTGTTTCCAGTGTGTCCACATGATTTCGATTATGAATCAAGTTATCAAATAGTTTGAGTCTATTCATTGCTTTTTTCACAATTTTTATCTTTTCTTCTAAATATACTACTGCTTTAAAAAAATAGTTTGAGGGTAATCCAAATGGTTCTTAAACCTCACTATTTGCTTTTAACAAGTGTAGGTTTTGCTTGAAGTGAACCACATAAACCTATTCCACTAACTTCCAACTAAATGTATCCCCAGCTTAACTTCCCCTTATCAGTGCACCATAAACTATGCACAGGCATCCTGCTGCCACTCAACATGAGGGGGCCTGCTAGGGAGGGAAGCAGGTGGAAAATGACAGTGGTGGTCATGTGCCCCAGGTGAGCTGTGTGTCCCAGGGGGCCGTGTGTCCCGGGAGAGCCGTGTGCCCCGGGGGAGACATGTGTCCCCGGAGAGCCGTGTGCCCAGGGGGAGGGGCGGTGTGAACCAGAGGAGGAGCGGATTCTAATCGTGTGGTCCTGAGATAGTCACCATAAAACAAGCAGACTGCCAAATGACAGCGGGGAGGGGAAGGAGACCTGGGGGGAGATAAGAGAACAACCGAAGGACTGGTATGCATGCATATAAGTACAGCCAACAAACACAGAACTCTGGGGAGGGAGGGCATGAATGGGAGGTGGGTGGGGGCAATGGTAAGCTATGTACACATATAATACCTTAATAAATTAAAAAAATAATAATAATTCTTTAAAAAAATAACAGTGGTCCCAATCAGCTCAGAGAAAATATCCTACACACACGTAACAGGGATGCGTTTGAGGTGATCAAGGCCGAATTTATGGGAGATGGGCTGGTGGGCACAGAGAGGTTAGAGGGAGGGTGGGATTGTCCCATCTGGTAACAAGGGACAAGGTGACCTAGGTAAGCTGGGCAGGAGGGGTTGATGTCTGAAGCTACTGAGCCCCCGGCAGATGTCGGAGGGTGGCTGAGTGCAAGACGTGCCTTCCTGCAGGCTATTCCTCTGGAGTGTGGCAGAGCTGGAAGGGAACCCAGTGTTTCTGACGCCTGTTCTTTCCTTTACCTCAGGCTGCCTCCCAAGTAAAACCTTTACCTCATGCTAAGCATTCCAAGCTGGAAGGAGGCACTGCTTCTCGCCTAAGGAGAGCCTTCCTGGGAGGTCAGTTCCTCCTGGTGGGTGGCTCCTCTTATTGACGATTTTTATCAGTGGTAGGGAATCTGTGCTGGGTGCTAAGAACATTCATAAAACAGGGGAGGGAAGGAGAAACCTATTGTATTAAAGCTTTCTTTCTCGGTTCGGTTTTCTCCCCCACCCCTCCCCTGCCTCCTACAGACACCTGGTATCGGCGCCAAAGTATGTGCTCTAGGGCCTTTGAGCAAAAAATGGTTTTGTCTGCCAGGGACAACTGACACTGAGCACTCTGATCCCCTTTTAAAGCCCTTTACCAAGTTTTCACCACACAAGAGTTGAAGCATTCAGTCACTAAAGCAGTCAGTCATGATTTTGGCTGTTGTTGTTGCTTTAAAAAAAAAAAAAATGAATCAAATGCTGGGATGTGACTGACACCAGAGCAACCACAGCCCCAATTCCTACCACCTTGAAGACGCTGTTCAAGTAAAGCACAAGTGTAAAACTGCAAGCCACCTGAAGAAGAGGCACATCCTCGGCTGACGTTCAGCCACTGTGCACATACAGGGCTGTATCAGCGTTAAGATTTTTAAATGCGTCCACACTGGTTGTGGTAGATGTTTTCCTCAGATGGCCACCATCCTTTCTTTCCTCTCTTGCACAAATGTTGTTCCACTCGTGAAGAGGCGCAGGTCTTCCCTGTCCTCAAGTCAGGCTGGCCTTGGGACTTGCTTTGACCAGAATACCTCTGAAAGGATGCTATGAGACTTCTGAGCCAAGGCCTTAAGAACTGATGGCTTCTGCTTCTACCCTTTTAGAAGCCATTCATCATAGGAAAAAAAACCCCAATATCCTGAGGTCACAGCACTGAGGAAACCGCGCTAGCCATGGGAAGAGGTCGCATGGAGAGAGCGATGCTCAGCTGGGTCCCTGCTGGTCAGTGGTCCCAGATAAGGCAACAGACATGTGACTGGAGAAGCCATTTCAGACCGTCCCACACAAGGAGGCAACACATGAATCAGAAAACCCACACGAATGAAACCAACCCACATTGCAAAAATTATGAGAAAGAATAAATTATTGTTTTATGTTATTGAGTTTTGGGGAGGTTTTTGACACAACAGTGGATAATTGAAACACCAGTATAGCTGCTGTCTTGAACCCCTGGAGTGCCCCCTCCCTGTGGCTCAGGGCCCTCAAGTCCTGTCTCCAGCATCCCCAGGACTACTACCCCTAGGAGTTAGCGATTCCTGGCCCAGGAGGAAGCCTCCAGGATCTTGTCGCAGAGTCCATTCTGATTGGGATTGTGGAGTGTAGCCTTTACTTTATACAGGAGGAGGATCTATAACAACAAACTGGTCTATACATGGGCAATCTAAAAATGGCCATCCCCTGATCCACTGCGGTTGGACTAGTATTACTAATGGTCAGTAGGTATCCTTGGGCCTTAAGGGAGAAGTAAGGGACTGGAGACCCTCACTTAGTCCTCCTGCAGAGACAGTGCTCTTTGTTATGGAATGGAGAGCTGGGCCATAAGAGGAGGGTGATCTCTCTGTCTCTATCTCTATCTCTATCTCTATCTCTATCTCTATCTCTATCTCTATCTCTATCTCTTTCTCTCTCCCTCAGCTGGACTTGGTGACATGGTGGCAAGCTAGGACACAGGAAATGGGACTCCTGGGCCCCTCGTAGTAAGGGGTTGAGCTGGACTATTAAGTAAACTCACCTATCAAACAAGATCATCCATAAGGTACTTTCTGTGACTAGTCAGGCTCCTTGGAAAACGAATCCATCAGACTGTGATAATCTTAGTCAGTCAGCTGGGCACTTGGGTTGTGAGAAAGCATTTAATTTTTTTGAAGTAACAGGCCGAGTGCCACATGACTCTCCATTCTCACCGTAACTGTCTCTTCTTGCTGCCAGTGATTTTCAGGGTACAATGACTTGATTTTGTCATCTTTCGTCTTGCCTGTTGCTCCCTTGTTAGGATAACAGAATTATGTCTTCCAGGTCTTCCCTTACTTGCCCCACTAAATCCACAGTTCTGTAGTAGGGGCTACGAAAAAGGAAAGCAATAGGGTTTGATATAAGAAGGATGGATTGTTTGTGCTGGGTGTTTAACATGACACTGTATTCATTTCTCTTGGCAATTGTGACATGTGAGTATAATTATCCCCAATGTACAGATGTGAAAGCCAAGGCACAGAAAGGCTAGTCACTTGCCTAACCTACGGAATCCTTGAGGGGTTGACCCAGACATGGAACCTAGAATTTTGTGGCTCAGAATCTCTGCTATTTCCTTCATGGCACTTCCCTGTGCTTCAGTCCTGGCACTTCCTGCTTTCTCTGGATAGATTGGCAGATAGATAGGCAGCCGTGTGGGTGCCATCAGGAGGAGGACATGTGGGAACAGAGGCCATGATGGCGAACGCCTCTCCTGCTCTTTTTCTGACTCTGCCTCCTCCCCCACTTCCAGCAGCCTCCTGCCTCTGAACGAAGTCACAACAAGGGATTTGTCACTTGAGATCAAACCAGTGATCCATCCAGCTCAGTTTCCTGCCTCTTGAGTTTGGCTGAGTCATGACACTTGAGCAGGAGGCAGACACTGGGCAGCCCCCCAGGCGAGCAAACAATATGGCAGTGTAAGTGGGATGAAAACATCCCGGCTGACCCCAGACCCTTGTGCCCCAAAGCAGCAGATTTAATGAAGCAAGTGGCCAGGTGAGGTCACAGCCCAAATTCCAGGCATGTTTTGCCCACACGGCTTGAAGGGTCTCCTTGCATCTCTCGGCCAGATTTATGAGACACATCTGAGTTTCATTTTTAAAATTCCAGCCTCTGAGCTTTGATATATTCCTTTCTAATACTTTTCCACTGTAGCTGGAGAAGCAAAAGGAATACTTCCATCTACCTTGCAATGAAGATTAACAGAAGAGCACTTAAAACAATCTTTAAAATTATTTTAGTAACATGTATAAAGTTGACATCTTAGGGTACAGGGAGAGAATGCTGATTTTTTTTCTAAAATGTTTTCTTATTTTAAGTGGATTGGTTTGTATCCCCTTTCCCCCTGCCTTTCACATTATCTTTACATTAGCTCCCACCACTACTGACTGCTTCTAAATCCATGGAGATTGTGTCTTAACCAGGGCCTGTGGTTCACCAACATGGTGGTCAAGGGGCCATTTCAGGGGCTGGGCTGGCAGATTCTGGGCCAGATCCTGGAAGGACCCCGAGTCCCAGGCAGCACTCAGCTCTGCCTGACTGAGAACGGAATGTCATGAACCAAGTGCCAAGTCAGCTGTGGAGGGTTTTGTGGGTATAGGGACCTCAAAGTCCCTTGGGAATTAAAAATCCCCACCCCAGGCCCCTAAGGTGAGCAGGCTGGTGTTGTCACTTATGGCTACAGGGGGTCCCTTGTGATGGACGCCAGCCAGGACTGAATACACACCAGGGGCTCCTGCAATGTGTGCCTCATGTGGCCATAGATCTTGGTAGTGACGCTGCCAGGGTGGAGTTGAATCTTTTTTTAAAATATTTTCCCCCTACTTCTTTCTTGCCTAGTGTGTGCATTTTGAGTTATTTGTTTCATATTTCTTTTGTTCTAGTTTTTTCATCTTCTTTGTATTTGAGAGGCAGAATTAAGTCTGGCCCCTGGAAATTATGCAGAACTAGTCAAAAACAACAACAACAACAACAACAACAAAAAACCACCCAAAAACCCCCCACCAAAAACACCCACCTCCCCCTTTCCTCCTCATGCCTCCTTGCCTTCTTCATAAACATAAATGTGGATCTCAGGAGCTTTTCTCAGGTGACCAGGACTTAGTATAATAGCTGGACTTCAGAGGGGTCCTCTGAGTGATGCCATGTTCAGCCACTTTCCGGAGAACGGCTACCACACGGCCAGCTTATCACGGCCCGCGTGTCCGGAATGTGAACTGAGCCCAGAGATAGCCCGGCCCCTGGAGAAGAAGGCAGGCTCGCGTTAGGAGTGGTGGTCAGGAGTTCAAGTTGATTACATTGGCATTTTTCTTTGGAAAGTTGCAAAGCACTGACATTAAAATATCCTCCCTTGTTAATGAAGGATTTAAATATATCGGGGGCAAAGAACGTTAATGAGCACCATGGCACCCTGGTTGCTGAATTAATGACTGAGCGAAGGAGGTCCAGACTCCCGGCTTATCTGCTATTAGGCATCTCTGAGCTGGCAGGAGAAGCAAGCTGACAAGAATCACCGTGGAAATGATTGAGTTTCTCAAGCAGCCTGTGTTATTTTAATTAGAGGGGATATTGAGAACATGGCGCATTGATAAACCGGAGAAATAATGAAGGTTGTTCCTTCTCCCCTCATCTCTTTCTACCCTCTTCAAATGAAGCAATTATTTCCCTGACCTCAGGAGCTGCATTTCAAAGAGGTCTGAAGACAGGCTTAGGCCTGCTGCTCTGGTGGATTCTGCGCTGCCCAATTACTGACCTCAGGAGTCAGCATTCCGGAGATTAGAGTCACGGGGAGTTTGCCTCACAGACTCACTTCTAATAATACACCTTCCATGCAGACACCATTAACCTGCCTTTTCCAGTTAGCCAATAAGGTATATCTAGGGGGCAAAATTGTTATCAGCTCTCGGGGGTCAGGCCCCCGGCTCTAATTAGAAACAGAGGCATCTGCAAGGGAAAGTCATGGAAGCACCCAGGAGGGCGCGCTGGCAGGGAAGGAAGGCAAGGTGAGAAGTCACTCTTCATCCTGGAGCCCACAGGCACCTTTGGTGCTGGGAGGATCACAGACCACGCAGCTTTGCAGCATCTTGAAGTTGGCCCTGATTGTCCTTGCGAGTTGTAGTCCTATAAGCGGGGCAAGCTGTTATAGGGGTCTATTTAAATGGTTCTGAGGACGCAGCGACTTCTTCCCCATGCCCCCAACCTGGAAACCCCAATCTTTTAGTTCAGTGGTCGGCAAGCTCATGAGCCCACAGAGCCAAATATCAACAGTGCAACGACTGAAATTTCTTTTGAGAGCCAAATTTCTAAAACTTAAACTTCTTCTAACGTCACTTCTTCAAAATAGACTCGCCCAAAACTTAAACTTCTTCTAACGCCACTTCTTCAAAATAGACTCGCCCAGGCCGTGGTATTTTGTGGAAGAGCCACACTCAAGGGGCCAAAGAGCCGCATGTGGCTCATGAGCCGCAGTTTGCCGACCACGGTTTTAGTTGACTTGAGCGAGCATTTATTGAGATACACTGTGTGCCAACGCTGTACTTGGATGTAGTGGGCTCTTCCCAAGGGGTTCCCTCAGAGAACTGAACTTGAATGCCTACGGCATCCATGGGAGGACTGAGAAAATAGTCACCCATTTCCTGTAGGGCAGTGGTCCCCAAACTTGTCTGCACCTTGGAATCAATGGAGCTTTGACAACTACTAATGCCTTTGTTCCACCCTAGAGATTGTGATGCACTAGTAATTGGTCTGGGGTGTGGCCTGGGGCTTTGGAAATTTTAATAGATCCCTAAATTATTTAATTATCTAGCCTCTCTAGACTTAGAGAGGATCGTTTTCGAAAGGGGTCTGGGAGGACGAGAGAAGGGCTGAGGCGGGCAGGAGCCAGGCCCTCACACCACCGCTTCAGCCACAGGGACTTGGCGTTGCTTGGGTGCTGCCCTTAGCTTCAGACTCCTTTGGCATGGAGGGTTCCACAGCGGGGCAAAGGTGGTGCCCCCCTGCTCCGGAGAGAGGCTTAAGGCGGCTGCCTGGAAACGGGCAGGGAGCCACTCAGAGCCACACTAAGTGGCTCTACATTTCCTCCAGCCACTCACTGCAGCACCACTTGAAGGACCTGCAATTATGTCTCACCTTTCTCTTGGGAATTCTTCAGATAAACTACCTAAGAGATTTTTTAAGAGATGAATCAAGGGGAGGGAGGCAACCAGCATTTACAGGCATGTCCAGCTTTACGTGAGTGATTCCACCTCACCCTCTCAGAAACTGTAGGAGGAAGGTTTCAGAAAGGATAGAAGCAGCCTGTTTAAGCCCAAGTAGTCCCTAATGGGGCATAGATGAGCTAGAAAGAATGTGACCTTGAATTCTTCAATTTGAAGTGACCGATTGGAAAGGTCAAGTTGGAAAAAGTGTCTCCAGTTGCTCCGACTTGTTCATGGTGGAATAATTAATAGTAGATGCCATGAAACTATGCTGCGCACATTCTATATGGTGGCTCCTGGTCTGTCATCACAAACATCACCTGGGAGCCTGTAGAAACACAGACTTTGTGTCCTCCTGCGGGGGTGCTATTCAGTAGGTGTGGAGTGGGTTCCGAGAGCTGACATTTTATTATCAAGTGAGTATTACCCGTAGATTGGATTGATAGGAAAACAAAATAACCATTGTTAAACCTGGAAGCTGGATTTGCTCAAGTTCATTTGCATTGAAATAATGCTTGGCTGGCCCTTGCTGGTTTGGCTCAATGGATAGAGCGCTGGCCTGAGGACTGAATGATCCCAAGTTCAATTCTGGTCCAGGGCACATGCCTGGGTTGTAGGCTCTATCCCCAATAGGGGGTGTAGAGGAGGCAGCTGATGAATGATTTTCTTTTATCATTTATATTTCCATCTCTCTGTCTCTCTCCCCCTCTCCCTTCCTCTTTGAAATCAATAAAAACATATTTTTAAAAAATGCTTGGCTGGTAATTAATGTGGAAACTGAGGTCTCTGGATTGATCTACTTTTTTTTTTTTTTTTTTTTTTTTTTTTTTTTAAGAATTGACTTGAGAGAGACAGAGTGGGGGGGAAGGGGGAAGAGAAACACTGATTTTGTTTTTCTACTTGTTTATACATTCATTGGTTGATTCTTGTATGTGCCCTGACTGGGGATTGAACCCACAACCTTGTTGTATCAGGAGGATGCTCTAATCAACTGAGCTACCTGGCCAGGGCTGGATTGATCCACTTTTGGTTATTCTGCCCGTGAAGCATTAGGCAGGTGTGACTGGAATTCTTGAAGGTGGTCCAACATCATTGGCATTTATATGAGTATAATAGAAATGTTATTCTTTCTCCTCTTTTGTTATTTTCCTTGCAAGCTGCAATCTGTGCTAGTAAGTAGCTAAGCATCTTTTACAGCTGATTGTTTCGTGATGTATGCCTGTGTCCATACAACTGAATCGGCCTTGCAGACGCATTTCTAGAATGAATAAGCCCGAGGAACGTCTGGCAGACTCTTTCTTTGCCATGGCCAGAGCACTGCTTCCCTCGTGCCTTTGTTCACTTCTTTGGCAGACGATGCCCTCTTCACCCTGTCAAATCTTATTGATCGCCAAAGGGTTATTGCAAGTGTCACATCCTCCTGGAGAATTTCCTGACTTGCCTCTTCCACTTCCCTTTCCTCGCATAGTCAAATGTGACTGCCATCATCTCGGAACTCACAAAACTCACGGTTGTAATTCTTTAATGTAATTCTCCCATTTTTATTGCTTTATTTAATTACTAAAAGTGCTTATTGCAATACTTAAGTTCTATAGATGTGTATACAACAAGAGCGAAGCTTCAGTCTTCCACACCAGTCCTACCTCCATCCATCATCTGAATGCCTGGTACAAATTCAGTATCAAATCTTTGAAATGAATTGCTCCCAATAATTTCTATCAACCATGATTTCTCAACCAACTCCCTTCATCCCCATTCTGTTCATTTCTACTCCTTTCTACTATAGTCCATATAGTTTAGGAACTAGAAAACAAATCTTCAAAATTCTTTTATAAATATAGGTTTCCTTGGAAATCCAACAAAAATTGAGTAGAATTGAAAGAAGACATATTTACCTCTTAAGATGCAGTTTTGTTTTATAAATCACAAGCTTCCCCTTCTAGGGGATGAAAGATATACATTTTTTAACCTGATATCCTGCGATAAAATTAATCCTGGTGGGTTTGTGCAGGCTTTCTAAAAAGTTCAACACTCTTGGCCACTTACATGAAGACAGTGATGAGATTCTGCTTACACTTGAGTTGAAGGTATCTTACTTCTGTGACCAAGTCTTAAGCTTCTTCTGACTCTCATCTGCACCTCACTCTGCCTTCCCTTGCCTTTCTTGAAAGCAGATGTGGAGTTTGTGGTAGACACCGAGTCTTTCTTTATATTGTTGATGTCTGAGTTTTAGTGACCACAGAGAAATGTACATTGGTGAAAGTGGCAGCAGCGAGAAGCGTGGTCAGAGAAAACTTCTTCCAAAGTGCTTAAGCATACCTTTGACTCAGGAATCTAAGCTAACACATCAAGGTCTTCCATTTACAAAATGTTCCCTAGTCAAAAAATAAAATGTCTAACAAGCCGAAAGTATACTCAGTGGCCGTATTAAAGTTCTCATAAATCATTTATAGGATGCAAAGTAAACATGCCCGGCTCTTTGTATCTTAGTTCCTTGCAGAATGCTCCATTTCAACTGGCCTCATGTCAGGTGTGTGTGTGTGTGTGTGTGTGTGTGTGTGTGTGTGTGTGTGTTTAAGTGAATACCTGAATATCTGTCCTATGTAGAGCCAAACATGTGGCCTACGTGGACAGTTTCAAAATGTGCTCTGCCATCCCTGGCGTATGATGACCTATTGCTGTAAGCCAGAGCATAAACACATGCTACATTTACATAGAAAGGATCTTTCATGGATACATTTTCAAGGAATTATGGACCCATTTCCAAAGATCAGTTTCAGTTCTGCATACACAGCATCACATGGCTAAGAGCAGGAGACGGCAGCCACAGCAGTGCTTGCTTTTGTATGGCTCACAGCTCATTTTCAGAAATCAAAAGAAGAAGAAGATTTAGTGATCTGTGAAAATTATATCAAATTCACATTTTGGGGTCCATAAATTAAATTTTATTGGCTGACATTCACACCCACTTGTTACGAATTATCTACACTTGCCTTTGCCCACATTGGCAGAGTTTAGTCCTTCGGCCAGGCTGCTGTGTGGCCTGCAAAGCCCTTCACAGAAAGTTTGCTCAACTCTGGTTTAGATCATGGGGTTTGGGTCAGAATTTCTTGGTTTGAATTCTGGCTCTGCCACTTGTAGTTTGAAACTTGCAGGTTTTTCTTGTCTATAACATATTTTCTTGTCTGTAAAACGTGGTCCATTTCACCATTTTCTTGTGAGAATTCAATTGGCATCAGGTATGGGCCTCTCCAGTTTTTCTTTATTCCCCCTAGCTGTCACTGTGCCAGTTTCCAGAATTCACATACAAGACTGGAAGGTTATGGATTTTTTAAAAAAAATATATTTTATTGATATTTCACAGAGAGGAAGGGAGAGAGATAGAGAGCCAGAAACGTCGATGAGAAACATCGACCAGCCGCCTCCTGCACACCCCCCACTGGGGATGTGCCCGCAACCAATGTACATGCCCTTGACTGGAATCGAACCCGGGACCTTTCAGTCCGCAGACCGACACTCTACCACTGAGCCAAACCGGTTTCGGCAGGTTATGGATTTAACTGGTGTTTGGATTCAGCAGAAAACAGTATCAATCACCTGAATTTGGTTTTCAATCAGCTCAACTCTAAGACCATATGAAATACTTTCAGGTGACTCACCCTCATCACTCTTGCCCCTGTGCTGGGGCTTAAGGGTAGAGGATCTGGGAAAGCCAGTTTGACAGGCCACGCAGGTGGCCAGGAGGGAAGGTCTTGTCATTGAAATCCTTCCATATGACACTGATTGGGTGAAGGAGAAGGCCTAGGGATGTCAACCTTACTGCAACCTTTCATTGGTTTTGGTGGTGATAATGGGTAGGACGTGAGAGAAGGGGAGATACTACTAAAATTTTCTCTAAACCTCAGTTTCCTAAATAATAAAACTCAGATAACAATAATCATTTTGCTCTATTGTAAAGATTCTGTGACACAAAAGTAAAAACTACCAGGCCATTTAAAGGCTACAATTAGGACTGGTACAAGATCACTTTCTCCATATTCTCTTGGTCAGAGCAGATCCAGAGTCTTCCCAGATTCAAGGGAGTGGAGAATACCTATATAGACTCCTCCTTTTGAGGAGGAGGGCAGAGTTACATTGCAGAAGAGCATGTGAATGGAAGCCACCTTCACTATAGCCATTTTTTGGAAATTACGATTTGCCACATTAGTATGTGTTTTGTTATTTCTTTTTATTTTTTAAATAATGTTTTTTTATTAATTTTTTTCTTTCTTTCTTTTTTTTAGAGATAGAGAGAGAGAGAGAGAGAGAGAGAGAGAGAGAGAGAAAGGAGAGAGAGAGAGAGAGAGAGAGAGAGAGAGAGAAAGGGAGAGGGATAGAGAGATAGAAATCTTAGTGAGAGAGAGAGACATCAACTGGCTCCCTCTTGCATGCCCCCTACTGGGGATTGAGCTGGAAACCTGGGCATGTGTTCTGACTGGGAATCAAACTGTGACCTCCTGGTTCATAGGTCAACACTCAACCATTGAGCCATGCTGGCCAGGCTAAGGACATTAAATCATTTCCATGAATTATATTCATTTAAGCCTTTTAACAATCCTGAAAAATAGTCACTATGATCACTACCAGTTTTCAGATGACCAGACTGAGTCCCATGGTGCAAAATAACTGGCCCAAATGACACACAGCTAGCAAGTGGTACTGCTTATTTAAACAATAAGGAATCTGATTCCTGCACCCACACTCTTTACCACTATGTTCTCTGGCCTATTGCACTGGTTGTATCAAACCTGAGCCCATGCACATTCTTGTGTGAACAAGAAGATTTAGTAGCAATTTTAAAGCCTATTCTTTGTACATGAGACAAGGAGTGCGTGTGCACAGAGATTATTACAGTCCAACTCTGTGCATGTGTTATTGACTCATTCTGTGTATCTGAGTACAAGATGACTTCCTAGGTCAAAGGTAAGCATATTTGATAAATTCTGCCAAGTGCCCTCCGGTAGACTTATCCTATATAATAAAAGGCTAATATGCAAATAGACTGAATGGCAAAACAACCAAACAGCTGACCATCCAGTCAGTATGATGTGCACTGACCACCAGGGGGTATGCATAGAACATGGCAGGCATCAGAGGCAGGCAGCAGAGCGCAGAACATGGTGGACATCGGGCGTTGGCTGTGGTGGGATGGTGGAGCAGGTGAGCAAGGTGCCAGACCAGGTGGGGTGCTAGTTGCTGTCATCAGGATGAGCCTCTGGTGGTTATTGAAATTTTTTTTGCTCCTGTGCACTGTGGTCCCACCTGGCACTCACACCTGCTGCTGGCACTGGACCTGCTTGCACCTGCAGCCAGTGCCAGAGCTGCCACTGACATTCACTTGGCTCTATCAATGGGTACGAGTGGTGGCTGCTGGCTCCGATCATCCCTGAGGGCTTCTCCACCTCCCCCTGCTCCTGAGGGGCAATTGGGGCAGCAGCCACCACTCACACCCACTGACAGTGCTGACCCTGTTTGCACCTGCTGCTGGCGCCAGCCCTAATTGCTCCGTGCTGTCAGTGGGTATGAGTAGGGTGGTGCCGTCAACAAGTGGGAATGCGGTGGAGAGAGTCGGGCTGCTGGAAGATAGGACTGGGGGCCATGGTGGGAGGGGCCATGTGGAAGGCACAGAGGATGGGCTGAGACCCGCCCCTGTGCTCATTGCAGCCTCATGGCCCCCAGTTCCTTTCAAGGTGCATGAATTTGTGCACTGGGCCCCTAGTCAATTTATAATCCCCCAACAGTATAAGAGAGGTCTGTTTTCCATTTCTTTGCCAACAATTTGATTTGAAGCTCTTTGATCTTTGCCAAGTTAGTCAGTGAAGTATGGCATCTCACAGTAATTTAATTAGCATTTTTCTTATTATGGGTGACCTTGTTCATCTTATGTGTATTAAAACCATTTGCAATTCCTTTTCTAGGAACCATCTCTTCCTCTTGTTGCCAATATTTTTCTATTGGAATCTATTTATCTCATTTCTAATAGCACTTTGAATATTAAGAAAGTTATCATTTTGTTTGTAAATATTTGCTCAGTTTTGTTTGTTATTTTGCTTTGTTTATGGTGTTTTTGCTATGCAGATAAAAATGTTACGTAGCCAATTTTTGGCCTTCTAAGTTTTCTATTATGTGGAATTTTCCTTCATCCCAAGACTATAAAAATCATATTCCATGTTCTATTTTATAATTTTAGGAATCATGCAAACTTTTGATATTGGGAGAGTTCACATAAAAATCTGGATTCTTGGTTTGGAGCTCTGCAGTGCTGACCTGCACTTCCACATGGAAACACTTGGCTGGAGGTAAGTGGCCGCCTTGCCCTTTTGGACAAGACCTGTCCTTTTCGCTTCACATGGTCCTGACCTTGCCCTTTGATGCTCTGACATTCCAAGCAATGCCTCACAGGCGATTAAGCACACTGCTCCTGAATTGAAGCCGCATGTGAGGTTAGGGGCGGAGGTCTGAGCTGATGAAAGAGCTGGGTTTTCTTTCTGTTTTAGTAAGTTTTTACATCTTCCTCCATTTCAACATTGTATTATGATGCTTCTAAAAATGGGATACACATCCCTGGAGGTGTGGCTCAATTGGTTGGAACATTGTCCTGTGTACAAGAAGTTAGCTGGTTCGATTCTCAGTCAGAGAATACCCAGGTTGTGGGTTCCATCCCCTGTTGGTACAGGCGACAGCTGATTGATGTTTTGTTCTCTCATTGATGTTTCTCTCTATCCTATCCTCTCTCAAATCAATAAAAAAAAAATTTAAACAGCCAAAACCGGTTTGGCTCAGTGGCTAGAGCGTCGGACTGAAAGGTCCCAGGTTCGAATCCGGTCAAGGGCATGTACCTTGGTTGCAGGCACATCCACAGTAGGGGTTGTGCAAGAGGCAGCTGATCAATGATGATTCTCTCTCATCGACGCTTCTAACTCTCTATCCCTCTCTCTTTCTCTCTGTAAAAAATCAATAAAATATATTTTTAAAAAATGTAAACAAATAAATACAAGATATCTAAGCTAGCTAGCTAAATAAATAAATAAATAAATAAATAAATAAAGGATGCATACCCACATAAGAATTAGGCAAAGCCATTAAGAAAATAAATATAGTACAACTTTCTGATAGGCACCTGGACTTTGAAATGGATGGTGACAATGAAGGTATATAATTTGCTGATACGTAATTTACAATATTGTTGGTAAAAACAAGCATCACCTAATTTGGAGTTAAATCAATATTTTAATGATTTGTTTAAGATGAAAAAACTCTAGGTACATCTTTAGGCCCCATTTTTGTATTTACTCATCTCAGGTGTAAGGGTTCCTTAGGTATAAAAGTTTGACACAATTGAATAGTAAATTCTGTAACAAACGTAAATTTAGATAAGTATACTGCCAAGTGATTTATTTCAAACAACAAACATTTGTTAAATTCTGTGTGCCAGGAATGACTAGTGAGATGGAATAGAGTAGCTGGAGTGTTTACCATCTGATGGGGAAAGAAGGATGATAAGTACAGAGTTAATAAAAAAAAAAAAAAAAACACCGTAGACTCTCTCTATATATACATACCCCTCCAAGTGCAGAACATTTAAAATGCTTAATAACATATGTTTTGAAATAAAACATTTAAAAAGTACAACTGAGCTAACAGTAGAAAAAATAGCCCAAAGCAAGAAATGATGAGAAAGTGCTCTTCCCTCTTCACCCTGCGCCATATGTATCTGCTAATATTTGGTGGTCTATGCACTTGGCTTTAATGGGCTACAGCATGGAAGTCCAGAGACCAAGTCTAGGGCCCAGAGAGGGCAAGAAGTCTGATTGGAGAACCCTTTTTTAAAATAGGACCCCAAAGGGCTAACTGGAAAGTCCAACCCCACAAAGGGGACTTGACTGCCTTGGACTTTGCTCTGAATGCTACAAAAAAAGAAAAGAAAAGAAACAAACTCATCTGAGAAGTTTTTAAAACAAGCCTGAGTTCATGTGAATTTGGAAGCCATAATCTACCCTCTCTGGGTTGCCTAACAAAATTCCAAGACAAAAATTTAGTAAAAAGTGGCTTGGATTGATAAGTACCTACAGGCAACTGGTGGAAGCAAACAGATCCTTTCTTAAGAAATGTACTTTAAAAAGAGACATCAGAAAATTTCCATAGACAGTCCAAGGAACATGAGCTCACAATAAGAAAATTGTAAAAATCACTGAACATGCAAGAAATTTGGATAACATAAGAATCATCAGAAAAACAAAGTAGAATCAGCTTTGCAAGAACTACAGAATCATCAGATATAGACTATAAAACATATTTCCTACATTTAAATAAATGAGGATATTGAAGGGATGGTAAAGGAATAAGAAACTATCAATATTGATGAGGTAGATTTTTATAGCAAAACCCAATAAAATTTCCATAAATAAAAATAAAATAATTAAAATAAAGTAAGTTGAGTTTTCAAATAGCAAATTGAAAAAAACCAATAAGAAAATTAATGAACTGGAAGATACATCTGAAGAAGTCCCTAGAATCTAGAAAGTAGTTGAGAAAACCAAAGATAGAAAATACAAAAGATATAAAAAAGTGAAAGCTGAGACATGGAGGATATGACAAGAAGATCCAATAAGTATCTAATTGAAAACCAAGAAAGATAAAATAGTGAGAATTAGGGAAAGATAATTTTCAAAGAGACTATCTGAGAAGTTTTCTCAATGGATGCAGAACTACAGTTAACAGATTCAGGAAACTCAAGGTATCTCAACTGAAATTAAATAGAAATCACATTTGAAAATATCCTAGTGAAAATTGCAGATCAGCAAAGATAAGGAGATGATCTTGAAAGCAATCAGCAAAAGAAAAAGCAACCAGAGAGAAAAGAAAGGCTATTTACAAAGGCGTGTTAACTAGAATGGCAGCTAGCTTCTCGATAGCAACAGTGGAACCCAGAAGAAAATGTAATAATATTCTTCAGTGCACCAATGAAAAAAATAATTGTTGATATAGGCAATTAAATATAAAATTAAATATACAGTGAAATTATCTTTTAAGGGTGAGATCAAAAGACATGTTAGATAAAAATAAGCAAAACAAAACAACAAACAAACAAACAAACATACAAACAAACCCAAAACCCCCCTAAAAAACAAAACAAAGCCCAACCCTCAAAACCTGAAGGAGTTTACATATAAAATGTATTTTAAAAATAATAATGAATCTGGGTCAATCCCTTTCTGCCACAGTTGACATAAGACACATATCAATTAATTTTGGCTTTTTTTAAAAATCACTTTCCCTTGGATGCACAGAATCCCTGCAGTTTTTGTAGCCCAGGAAATGAAGCTCCTCCCCCACCCCCCCAGTCCACCCCATCCCAAGCCTCTGGTGACCATTATGGCCATTGATCCTCCACTTGGGTCTGTTAGATTTTGCCATGTAGTAGCACATGAATAGTGGTGATTGCTATAGTTATTATTTCTGAGCCCCATTATTAAAACAGACATAAAAATACCAACATTGTGGTGCTGGTCTGAGGTTGTCCCACACCTACCGGTAGGATGGAAGTGCTGACCAAAGGCAAGAGCCTGTTTTGAGTCTGTTGAATGAATGAATTGAAAAGCCAAGAAGATGGCCAGCTCAGTGGAAGGTCTGGCTGGGAGGGCTGCTTCATCGTGGGAACCCTAGATCCACAGCAGAGGGAGGGAAGAAGGAAGAGAAGCAGTGGGAAGGCACACTGAGACGGGATGTTAGTCTTTCTGTCACTGAGATTCAGTTATATGTCATCTCGGCCTGGGCTTCCCTCATCACCCAGTTATGTCCATCACATAGTCTAAGAAACTTGGAAAGGATTAGTTATAGCCCGAGTTTTTGTTGTTGTTGCATATGGATTTGTTCTTTTTGGTTCCTGTTCTGCTAGAAGAAATTATCAATGTCTTGCTCATTGCCGAGTCTCCAGCACCCAGAGCATGCTCTGCACAAACAGGCACTTCCTAAGTGTTAGTTGCTGACTGAGTTTAGAATTTGTAAGTTTATGTACACCAGCAAGAGGAGAGTTCGCCAATGTCTGCCTTCTGGAAAGACAGGAAGTGCTGGCAGGGGTGGATTAACAGTGGTATTTACAATCCCCACCTCCTCTTCAAGTTCATCTGGTCCCTGAGGCCCTGGACCACAGTCCAGACCTCCTTTTGAAAAAGATTAAGATGGAGGGATTCTTCCTGGAAGTTTCTTGTTTGACTGAGGCCCTTGTCTCCCTGGAGAACAGCATTCATTTCAGAATGCAGGGAGACATCTAGATAAAGTGAGGCTGTGCTGGCTGCAAACCAAATTGGAAGACATTTGGCTATGTGCGGGTCGCTATGTCATCCTTCCTTTGGGCTCGAATCAGAGGAAAATTGGTGACAGCCTCCTTCTTCCCATTTGGTTTTACGGCTCAAACAAAAAACTTCTCCTTTGCCCAAACCCTGTCAGAACCGCTTTAATGTGGTATTAGAGCGGTTCTGACGGGGAGAAAAGCTGAATGTCCTCATTTCACGATGAAACTGTTAATGCCGTTATAAAGAGTGTGACTCCGTGGTTCATAGAAGTCTTGATTCATGTACATTTAACACTCCAAAGTGCTTTTTCCCTTTCCTTTCACTTAGTTCTGACAATATTCTTAGTTGTAAGTTTTATCAGCCCTATCTTAGAGGCTATGAAAGCTATGACTCAAATGATTACATAGTTTGCCCAGGGGCATTAAGCTACTTATCAGAAGACCCAAAGTCCCAGCTCCTGTCTCCCTCTGTGTTATCAGTCTCAAAGGGAGCTCTTTCCTAAGAGACCGAGAGCATCTCCAAATCAGAGCGATGGAAATGTGGATTGAGGGGATGAAAGGAAATACTCTTGGATTACTAGTTCAAAAAAGGCCACATTTTACACTTAACCCAGCTTTGTGCTGATTATCACTGACATTGAAGGCAATAATTAACAAATTATATTTTATTGGAGCACTTCGTAAGTATGAGTTGCGGAGTTATTTAGATCACAATTATAAGAGGATAGTAATGATACCTTGTGATTGCATTGAGCTTTCATTTTTTCTAAAGGACTTCACAATCTGTTATCTTATTTTATCCTTACAAATGATGCCTTAAATACTTATAATATGCTATTTTTAGCAGGCTCCAGAGTCAGGTGACTCTTAACATTTGCAAACTTTAGCAGAAAGCCCATGCCGTTTGCCTAGGGTAAAAAGGAAGTTGAGTTGTTGCCCTTAAATATACCTGGCAGTAAATTAAAAGTGGGAAACGAAAAATCCCACATGCTTAACCACTCAGTTATCTGATTCCCTTGGGATTTCAGACTGTGCATAATAGTGAATGTTTTGGCATCAACTAAAAACTGCAAGCTGTATTCATTATAGTACAGAACGAAATGTCAGTGAGCATTTTTGCTTTCACTTGTTGCTGGGATTAAGACCACACTAGTAATTAACTATAACTCATTTGCCGTAGCAATTACCCACAATTACTCATAATCTCACGGGTAATGGAGCACACAACGCAGTTGGCTCATACTGCCTTTTAGGTACTGACCTCTTGGGTGAGAGGTCATCCCCAGGCAGGAGGTAGGGTGTGCGTTCTGCAAATTCCGTGGATCTGGCAGACAACATGTGAAAATAATTTACTAGAGACACCATACAGACATTGCGCACACGGGGAAAGCTTTTACACATTTTTCTTAAAGTGGAAAAACAGAAACAATTTTTTTTTCTTGTTTGTTGTTTGAAAGGAGTGCTCTGGGAAACAGTGTGAAGTGTGTAATGCAGATTCAGTCTAGACTAGAAACCATGGGAGAAGGGAGTGTGACTGCACCAAGAGCTCCTTGGATGGAACCCTTACCCTCTCTGACCACAGCCCTTTCAGAAGCAAATAAATACCGGCGCATTGCGTTACCTTATTCTGCGCAGAGCCTTAAAGGTGGCTTAAAAAATGAAGCTCTCCCTCCCAGGGTGGTAGGTTGTAACAGAAGGTTTCCAATAGCTGTGTCAGACGGGAACAGATTCATTTCAAGGCTTTCATCTTTTTTTTTTTTCAGTAAGAGAACGAATCACTCTAACACTGGTGTTCATAGCTTCGATTTATATCTGATGTCATAGTGGCTACTAGTAGAGACTTTTTGGAGTGATAAAAACTGTTCCAGTCCTGGCTATATTATATACCACCTGGGAAAAATACCACTTGGTCTTTCTGAGTCCATGTTTTCTTTTTTTTGTAAAATAGGTAAAATAAGTACAACCTCGTTAGATTGTTGTGAGAATTGAAGAGAGAGTGCTGAAGCTCTTGCCATAGCACTTGGTTTCAAGTCTACTTTGTTGTTATCATTAATGTCGCTACCTTATAAAATCATGTATGTTGTCCATGTTATTCCACACAATCACTCTGTGATTATATGATTTCCATTTAACAAGTGAGAAATCTGAGCCCCAGAATGGGTATATGCCAACTATGCTGAAGTTAACACAACTGGTAGATGGAGCCAGAACTTCGAAATCTGGTTGATCAAGTCTTCTATTCAAAAGGCTCGTTGATTTTAAAATAATGGCACCAAATATATTCTGCTGTTAATCAGAACTCTATGCTTTCTCCATATCCTATATAATAAAAGGGTGATATGCAAATAGACTGAATGGCAGAACAACCAACCAACCAACCAAAGCATAACATGCTAATCATATGCTAAGGTTGTTCAACCGCTTGCTATGACGTGCACTGACCACCAGGGGGCAGATGCTCTGACTGGTAGGTTAGCTTGCTGCTGTGGTCCAGCAGATAGGGACTGAGCGAGATGGGCCAAACATGCACTGGAGCCCTCCCGTGGTCCCTCTCCAGCCTGATCATAAACCAGTGGGGTCCCTCAGCCTAGCCTGTGCCCTCTCACAATCTGAGACCCCTTCGGGGATGTCAGAGAGCAGGTTTCAGCCTGATCTCACAGGCCACTCCCCTTGGGAGGGTGCCAGGGGCTCATGGCTGTGGCTGATGATCGCTGCTGCCTCAGTGCAAGCCTCTTCAGATCTAGGCTGATTGGGTGCGAGCTCCCATGGCAGGCACAGTGGGGCTGAGATAAGCAGGAGCAGCAGGTAGAAGCTGCAGGAGGCGTTGGACTGTAGGTTTCAGCCTGATCCCTGCAGGCCACCCAGAGGGACCCCACCGGTGCACGAATTCATGCACCAGGCCTCTAATATAATTATAAAGATGTAAGCTCATTTTCTTTAGCTCTTTCAGCTCTTTCTACAACTTCTTATTTTTATTTATTTTCTTTTTATTAGTAGTACAGTGTGGAAAACAAAATAATAGTCCCACAAAGATGTCCAGGTCCTAATTGCCAGAATCAGTGAATATGTTAGGTGACATGGCCATGGCAAGTTAGGTTGCAGGTAGAATGAAGGATGGTAATCAACTGACCTTAAAATAGAAAGATTATCCTAGATCATTTGGGCAAATCCTTAAATGTGGATTTAGGAGAATGAGGGAGTCAGGAGAAGAGAGTCAGAGTAGGAGATGTGACAATGGAGAGGTCAGAGGAATGCAATGTGAGAAAGATCCCCACTTTTTCTGGCTTTGAAGGAAAAGGAAGGGGCGGGTTGTGAGCCCTGATTTATGGGTAGTTTCTAGAAACTAGGAAAAGTAAGGAAATGAATTCTTCCTTAGAGTATCCAGAAGTGACCATAGTTCTGAGTTTGGTCCAGTGAGACATGTTGAACTTCAAACCTAAAAAGCGATGAGCTAAATAAGTTTTGTTGTTTAAAACCATCTAGTTTGTGACAACTTGTTACAGCAACAATCCAAAACATAAATTCATTCTACTTTCTTCTTTTTCCTTTAACTTCCTTCTTCAACAGTGAGAAGTCTGGCTTTTGTTATCTAGAATATATTTACTTATCAAGGAATAAAATAAATAATTGCAGAATTATGCAAATGAAAAACCCTTGTTGCAAAAGCTCTCACATCACTCTCCACATGGCAGGATGTCTCAGCCCTGTGTCTCACACATACGTCACATGCAAGTAGCCTACAATTTCCCACCTTTCTCCCCAATCCTCACCCTTGGCAGCCTCATAGCTTCCAGCATGTTGAAGGCTATGTCACAGTCCACAGCCCAGCTGCCTGGTATACCAAGATGCCAGTAGGGGCATCCCCACATGTTGTCCTGATCAAAGAAATGTTATCACTTCATATCTGAAAAAGGTAAGGTATAGGAAGGGGCCTGTCATTATGGTCATTGCTCAGATTTAACCACACACTAATAAGGAACTCTGCCTTCTTTGCCTGATTCTCCCAGCTACCAGGCAAAACCATGCCAGGAGCTTGAAGTAGAGAGTGGAGGCCTACCACACCCCTCCTGGTGAATTTCACATAACTGTCAGTGTCAAACATTTCATTGGAGATACCCTAGACAACAGGCATGATTGGTGCTCCCAAGGTAAGCCAGGACTGTCCTGGGTGAACTGCTTGTAAGATCAGTCTTAATAATAGGGCCTTTCTCTCTGAATCCTCAGCATACTCCATACTTGGAACAGCCAGCAGCAGCAGAGGGAGAGGAGGGCAGAAGAGAAAGAGCAGGGCAAAAAACAATCACAGAGCACTCACCACATGTTTTCCCCCTCCGCAGACTTCTACACTGGTTCAAGCCCACGCTGGGACAAGGGAGACATTTCAAATTAGAGCAGATCTTGGCAGTTTGGTTTTACAAATAACTGGCTTTTTGAAACTTGAGAAATAACTAGAAATGTTACGGAATTTGCCTGGTATTTTATCTAGGGGGAGAAGAATGACTTGGCAAAATTTGGTTGAAAGTATTTTGTAAATAATAATGAATGATATGCCCTATATATTCTAAGATATTTCATCCTTCTCTCAAATGTATATAGTCCTTAAATTGGGATTCGTCTTAACACCAGTGAGTATATTTATGTAGGTGATTCCTTCCTTCCCTTTCCCCCCCTCCCCTCCTTTTCCTTCTTCTCTACTACTCTCCCATCTCCTCCCCTTCTCTCTCTCTTTTCTTTCCTTCTGAGTAGTTGCTGTTAAATTCATAATGTATCTTTCAATCAGAACTGAGGAATTACTGCAGGTTCTCTTGTTTAACCCAGTATTTCCAATTTGTATATGTAATTTTTCCAATGGAGATTGCTTCTTAAGAATATACTATATTGAAGGGTAAAACTGATCCCTAACTTCTTTTGAGTTGCCAGGCTAACAATCTCACACCAAGCTAAAAAATGGAAAGCTACATTTTCTTATCTTTGGACTTATCTAAGGACAGATTTTCTCTTGACACAAAACACTTTGCTAAAGTGTGTTTTCCTTTTTCAGAAAGGAAAGAACAGGTCATTTCTGTAGGAAAAATTGGAACCAAACCAATGACCTATTAACTTTGCCTTTTCTGATTTTCTTCTACTTCTTCTTTAAAAAAAATTGTACAGTAAATGACAGAACTAGATTGAGGTTCTTCAAATCTGAAAGGCAAAACAAAACAATGACAACCACCACAAAATATTCTCATTTTTGGACAAGCTACATACAAGTTTCTAATTTATGTGATTTTTTTTTAAAAAAAGAGAGATTTAGAGAGTCCTGAAAAGATGGAGTTTCTAATGGAAAGGCTGACAGATTCCTAACTACAAGCATGTTGCCAGGCGCCACCATAATAAAAGGTGGCAAGCGTCCAGGAGTGCTCGCGGCTGCATGCCTGAACTTTATTAAACATCTAACTAGAGTTTGCAGGCTCTGGCCAGCTTGTAACTTATTTCTGGCTGACACATTCCAGCTCATAATTAGTGTAGTACTTATGTGGTCTTCACTTTTTAATTCTTTTCCTGTAAAGCAGGACAGTCTCAAGAGACAAAGATGCACTTTGGTTGGCAATTTCGGAAATCCATGAGGGGGATTCTCTGGGCACTTACTCTGGCTGAGACCTATGGAGGAGGGGATGATGATGAGCCTCTTTTGTGTCATCCCCAAAGCAGCATCCATTTCCCCAGATTTTATTTCAGCCTCTCTTACCAGTCTCTTCCCTTGTAAAATCTCGTGTTTATAGAAAACTGACCACTGCTCTCTCTCCGTTTTACTCTTCATGGACGCGTGTAGAAAGGAGTGGGTAGTCAAATGGAATGACCGGGATATGCACAGATCAAACATTAGAGTAACAGGTCTGCAACTAGCACAGCTGACATTTGTCATTATTTCCTGGAGCTGCTGTTGTGTGGATTAGTTGTGTGTGTGTGTGTGTGTGTGTGTGTGTGTGTGTGTACATGTTTAGTTGAAATGGAACTACATACCCCAGAATTCTCCACCTGAATAGTTCCAAGTTGGTGAGGTCACTGTTGTAGGAGATGGAGGTGACACCCAGCAGTGTCCTCACCCCTGGAAACTTGGTGCTGAGCTTTGCTGCGGTTCTCATCTACCTGGATTATCCTCCAGCTTCTTCAACTTCTCGGCCACGTATTTATTTCACTCTGTGGCAAAAGGCACCGGAGTCACATCACTTGATTTGAATTTGGGGTTTCAGATCATTGTCAGGGGTTCCCGTTTGCCCTTACTCTCCCCCACTTCCTTCCTTTTCCAGCTGCTTTCCCTGCTGACTTTAGAGCCAGTGCCATATGCAACCACAGAGTTACAGAGACTGTGTAGTAAGTTCTCATAATTGTGTATGGTCAAGGTCAGTAACGAAGCCCTTGCTGTGTATCACTCCTGGTGATTCTGCCCCTCCGAGCACACTCTGCCTGATACAGCTGCATGGCTCTTAAAAAGCTGGCTCCCTAAGAGTGTCCAGAAAGTGGTCTATAAATGTTGGTTACCGAGGCAGACAGACCAGGCGTCTTCGTTCTGTTTAGAAGATCTTCTTGATTAATAGAACCTAGTAGTGTCCTAACTTTTACTCTCTACTTAAGTTGTACATATTTTACCCCCAATTTGAAAGGTCTTCTCTTAACCCCTGATCCATACTCATCTTTCTACGTTGGGTACTTCCCTACAGATCCCCGGAGTGACCACATGTGTATTATAATCCTCTGCGTTACCTTTTCCCCTCCTTCATTCTACTTTGAACGGGGGGTAGGGGGTGAAGGTGGGGGTGGGGGGGTGGGGGGTGGGGGGAGAGTTGGGACACTTGGGACTGGTGGGAACCAGGCTCAGACATGAGTGCTCCCATTGACTACCTTCTTTGTGGGTCTTAGAATCTCCCATCTCTGTCTTTGCCACACTGTCTTTTTATCAGAGGTCCAACACCAACCACACAGCATGGTATCTGAACACTTTTGGGGAACATACTCAGAGATAACAATGACTTTTTTTTCTTTTCTTCTCTAGCTATGGGTCTGCTAGCAGTTTTTCCATCTTGCACAGAGAAGTCTTTCCGGGGCTACCATTTCCTCCTCTGCCACCTTTCTTCAAGGAAAACGAAAACCTACATCACTGCTTGCAGAAGTGATCCTACTCCTCTCTTTTGAATCTGAGCCCTTCTCCGAAACACCATTCCATGATGCAGCAGTAAAGGCACTCTGGCAATTATAGCCTCCGACAGTTCTCACAAAATGTTTTATTCCATTAAATATTTTCATAAATTTCACCCTTCTCTCCAGCAAATTTAAAGACTTATTATTATTATTTTTTTTTACCCCGGTGCCTTGATATCCAAGGGCGTAGAATTATAGGAGATGCCCTTTTTCATCCTCTGAAAGTTAGGGGTGGGGAAGGTTAGGGCCTTTGTTTCATTGATTTGCCTCAGATGAACCAGAATCTGGGGTTGTCCAGCAACTAGAGTCCCCTGCAAGTCTTATTTATTTTAGGATGGCATTTCTGAGTTTTTGGTTCAATAAGTATCAACACACACCACAGATGTTGCTCACATTCTTTAACCTACTGAAAAGAAAAAATACTTGAACCTACTGTTTTACTGGAACTGAAGTAAATGCTGGCGACAAGTATGGAAGGACTGACTGACCTGCTAGTTTAATATTTTTCCATTTCAAGCTCTTACTCTGCATCGTGTGAATCATCTAACATGAAAATGTTATGCTCCCCACGAGGTTTCTCTGCTAATTATCCAGTGAGTTTTGCCTTCACAGTTTTATGTGATTGTGTGTGTGTGTGACAAATATTTAAAGTATATGACATTTTGATATACATATATCAAATCAAGTAATCACCACAATCAAGCTAATGAGTACATTCATCACCACTTTCTTTTTTTCTTGTGGTGAGAATACTTAACATCTATTCTCTTAGCAAATGTCAAGTATACAATGCAGAGTTGTTAACTATAGTCACACTGCAATACATTAGATCCCCAGAACTAAGACTTTGTACCAACATCTCCACTTCTCAAACACCCCTCCCCCGCTCCCAGGCCCCTGGAAATCTCTGTTCCACTTTCTGCTTCTATGAGTTTGACTATTTTAGATTTCATATATAAGTGAAATCATGCAGCACTCGTTTTTCTGTGTCTGGCTTATTTCACTTAACATAATGTTCTTCAGGTTCATCCATGTTGCCGTAAATAGCAGAATTAACTTTTTTTTTTTTTTAAGGCTGAATAATGTTCTGTGATTTTTAAAAAATGTCAGGGGTTCCATTTCTTGCTTCTTGGACAGATTTATTTTCCAATGGGGCTCCTGATCTCTTATCTATCCATCTTGGTCTTCTGAAGTTTGATTTATAATACTTACAAGAAAGAGAAATCCCATCAATGATGTGAATGGATATGATATTCTGTAGGGAGATGATGGAGAAAGAAGAAATTAGTTGACATTTGATCAGAAGTAGCTATTCTACAATTAATTGAAATAATTCTCCTAACTTTCTCCTGACTTTGTTCACCTGCTGAGTTTGATGCCATCATTCTGTTCCCAACAGGAAACAGCTTTGTTGGTTCCGTGATGAGAAATGTCCTCATTGCTTACACTGAAGTTTCATGAGTTTGACTTTCTGGAAAAAGAAAATTGTTGGGTGGAGTGGTCACAGGCAAGACTGCATCATCTAGTGTCCAGCCTCCAACCAGCACAAACTCATTTCCTTCCTCCTCTGTCTCTCCCCCATTACATCCCAGACCCTTCCTCTTCCAGGTTGTCTGGAAGCTCCAGTTCACCTCCTGTCATTATCCAGAGCATTCTCCTCCAATGCCTAAGCCCAGGTCCAGTGATGCTTACAAGTCTTTAACCTCAGTCTTTATCAAAGTGTTTAACTTAACATTTATAGTTGCTTCTTAAAGGAAACCTTGGTGTCAGTGGTGAAGAATTTAACTTTTCTCTTTCTTATCACCTCTACTGTGGTGGGCAAAAGTAGGTTTATAGTGGTATGAGAAACAGTTTATTCTTGCGTTATTCTTTATTAATTATTATATTATTTTCCATACTATAAACTTTTGCCAACCTTGTATGTTATCGCAATGGGAAAACTGGGGGAAGTCATCTAAAGAGGACACAGACTACCCAGGATTGTGGAGGAGATGCAACTCAGAGCAAGGCTGGAACTCGGTTGGAAAAAGACAAATGTTTCTTATATTATTATTATTTTTTTTTTACATAGAACTTAATTTTAGCTAACATAGGAAATTTAGGTAATTATTAGCTTTTGCTAAAGTAATGTGTCTTTGTGACAACTTTTAAAGACAGATCTGATCTGTAAGGTATGATAATATCACAATATGATTAGGAATACTAAAAAAAAAAGTGTGATTCCCAGATATACTCATAAGTCAATATCAGAAATTCTTCAATCAGTATATCCTTTTTGGCATAGATGAGTGCTAAAAGGCAAATATCTCTGGGAGGGTTATTACCTTAAATAATGGTATATATAAATAATAATAATATCTTTCCTTTCCCACATGTGAATGCATATGTGAAAAAGGTCTTAAATAATGACCTTTTTCACATATGCATTCACATGTGGGAAAGGAAAGATAGGAAATTAGGGCTAATGGTAGGGAGGATAAAGCAAACCTCTAACTGGGTGCCTGGGAGGGAAATAGAAACTAACAAGAAGTACAAAATAAAAGCAAAAACAAAACAAGCACCCCCCCCCAAAAAAAAAAGATCCAGAAAGAGGAGGCTGAGACAATAAAAACAAGCAAAGTAATAGTGGCAATAATAAAAAAAATAATAATACATCGCATGGTTTCTATAGGTCAGTCACCTTTGAGTACTTTACATATATTAACTCATCTGGAGAAGAAATTTGTCAACCTGCTTACATGTTGTAAACATGTAAACATCAGTTCTTAAAGCATTCATTCATGAGCTCTTCGCTGAGTGCCCATGAGTGTGTGTATCAGTGTGTGTGTGAGTAGGGGTGTATGTGATAAGGCACTCTATATTCTTTGGAACTTGAACTTACTTGTTGGGAAGCCTATAAACTTTTCAGCTCCACCAGTTGCTGTATAGCCTTGTAGCATAGCCTCAGCTCTTCGGGAGTGAACATTTTCATTTGATCTCAAGTGTTTGCCATGTTGGTCCTGTAGCCTAACATCTCTAGAACCTCTGTAGTGGCGGAACACGCGCAGCTCAGATCATCAAACATTTACTGAGGGCCTCCTCTATGCCAAGTGCTGTGTGAGGCACTGTCTCCACAAAGATGAGGAATTTATGTCATTTGCCTTCAAGCAGCACATCTGCAACTAAATGAAGCTTCATGTGTCAGCTTATTCTGCATGTTCAAAATATGACACACCCCTATTTCAGGTCCTTCCGCTTCCCAGAAGACCACTTGCACATTGCTCCTGGATTAGTCTCACAACCTAATCCGGAGCAATCCCACACTGCTCTCAATTAGCCACATCACAAGGAGAGTATGCGGAAGTCGGAGGTGCCAGAGTCAAGAGCTGGGTTTTATTATAATTCTCAAGTGGTCACGGATAGCTGGAGCCTTTGAAATGAGCACAGATTATTTATGTGGACAGAAAGCAATTTGACAATACAGTCTCGGGAATAAAAATCCAAGAGGAGAACTAAATGGGGAATGCGTCCTGGGGGAGATAAATAGTATTTACTAGAATATGTTTACTTCAAGGCAGATTCCCGTTTTATTGCCTATAGCACCGTAGTAATCTTTGTGAGAAATTTCAGGCTTGAAGAAAGGGCTTGTAGAGTAAGTCTTATTTGTGAAATGCTACATCCTTGGCATCTGCGTGCCGGGGGAAGGGGCTGGTGGCTTCTCCCAGGCACGATATGCTTATATTTGCATAAGACATAGTCTCTTTCCTCCTCCAATCTTCTCAGAAGCTTTCCTTTAGCAACTATTTTCTTAAGCACCACATGATAGACCTGGAACTACGCTAGGCAAAGGGGATACAATGGTGAGCAAGGTCTGAGCAAGAAAAATACTGATGCTACTTGCAGTAAATATTATGAATGTTATGAAGGAGAGATACCCAGCAGTACATACTTTGGCCACCCTAGTATAATGATGGCAGCTTTCCGGATTGTGTCCTGAGTTCCAGGCCTGAGTTTGTATTTACTGTGAACAGGATTTGAGTCACATTAAGCTTTGACGAGGAGGACTGCAGCCCCTGCCGCTGTATTGGACCTGCATTTTTCTCCATCTCTGTCTTTCTCAGCCACTTCCACCCTTCTCCCCTGGTCCTGCACAGACTGTGACCTCCTTTAGGTGAGGAATCGTGGTCTCGTTTCCGAGTGCCAATGCTATCCACAGTGAGTACATAGCAAGTGACAAATAATAGTTTAATCGAACTGCAGACCTCTGGCTGCTTCTCTGCTTCCAAGATTAGGCATCAGGTGGGCAGAGGGGCTGTGGGTTCTACCTGGGTGTTATTCTTTATTGAGGCCCTGCATCAAGCATCCCTCACCATGGAGTCTGGTTGTAGACAGTTGCTGAAGGGTGAATAATGGCTGCTTAAGTGAGGGAGAGGGCTTTTGCTCCAAGCATGTCCCATCCTTTATAGGATAATGCAGATTTTATGCACGCTCTCAAGGGATGGGAAATAGTTGGATGTCAGCTTTACCCCTGAAGGATTTTAGAATCAGATTGATGACTATATCTCAGCCAGCATCTTCTGTATTCTCTCCAACGATCCCCCAACATGTAAGTGTTTCATGTGGAAAACACAATGTAATACAATCTTGACTCTGCATTCCCCCCGTGGTCATCCTACAGAGAACCCAGACTTGAACTTTGGGTACTAACCTGGAGCTGCTGGTGTGGAGGGTGTTGGGTGCATGAAACTTAAGCAGGCAGCTATTTTAGTTGTGCCACCATAGGACTCTCAAGCCACTATAGATACCAACTCGACAGAACGATTTAAAAAAAAATTACATGGATATGTACTATGGATTGAGCTAAGCTACTGAATGGCCACTATGAATCTAGTACAAAGGAAGTTCAAGGTATTGCTTTGGTCTTAGGTTATTGTACTCGTCCCTCCAAGGAGGAGAGAGGCTGCTTTACGTTGGCATAATTCCAGACACACATGACCCAGTCTGCCGTGATACAGGCTCCGTCCCTTCGGCGTTTAGTGAAAAGTGAGGTCAGCATGTGCAGAGGCCTGGGGAAAAGAAATCGACGTTAGGTACTAAACTGGGAAACATTGTTCTATTTCCTTCTGAGCGGACCTACGGTGGAGCTGGAAAACCATCTGGAGAAACACAGCCCCAGGAGTCATAGCATGCTGTAATGCATTTGATTAAAAAGAGGAAGGGAAAAACCGTGGTGTGTGTTACCCTCATGCTAGGACTGGGGAGTGGGCAGCCTGCAAGTCGCGGTCCATGGAGATTTCGCCTGGATTACTTTAAAAGCACTTTTGCAGAGCCAGGCAAATGAAAGTCATGTGTTTATTCATCAAGGAGACCTTCTCTTGGGAAGATTTTATGTGCAGTGGTATAAAGAGGCAAAAATCTTCACATTTTTTAATCTTCCATGCAAGAACTTCTAAGCAACTAGAAAAACAGGGACTGGAAGAATGAGTCTGGATGTCTCAACAGTCCTGATAAAGGTTGGGACCCTGTCCAGGCTCTTTGAACTTCTTGGCTGCACCATGTTGGATTCCGTGTCTGTGGTAGTAAATCCACTTGCAGAGTGTGCATTTCTCAGGCGATTTCAGTGTTTTTATGAAGGGGTTGGCCAGAGGAGCAAAGATAACACTGAGACACTCTTGAATGTAGGATGTCTGAATATCCCCAAATTTCTTCAGGCTTCCGTGGGAGTTTGAGAGACCTGCTGGTGTCATTTATTTTATCCTGAGGGAAACTTCAACTGATCAAAAATACCTTGGAGGTAGTTTGGTGGTCAGATGCTAAGCTTCTCGGTCAAGTGGCATCAGCCCAATACAAAGTATCTCCATAACATCACAGAAGTAAGGGATTGAGACATTCCTCTTCCTTGTTTAGGACTTTAGAAGGTTGGAACTCCAACTCAAGAAGTCAAAACTGTTTTGACTTTGGTTTGTCTTTGGTTTGTGTCATAGATAGTCAACGTCAGCTCTTTGTGATTCTCTGTACAGGCCTGGTGACCAGTCCTGAGTTTCAGGGCACTTGATAAATATTTTTAAATATGTGAAGTCTAGAAAATTATGGAACAGGGCTTTTATTTTCTTGTTCCACTTAGTTTTGTATGCCATTGGACACACATGGAGCTGCTTTTGAGTACTACGATTTAGATAACATGTACTAGTTATCTATCTATGCTTCACAAATTACTCCAGATTAAAACAACTAGTAGTTATTACCTTACAGTTTTTAGGAGTGCTTGAGTTGGGTGGTTCTGGCTCAGGGTCTCCCAGGAGGCTGCAGGCAAGATGCCAGGTTGGGCTGCCATCATCTGAAGACTGGCCTGTGAAGACTGGCTGGAAGATCTGTTTCCAACACGGCTCCATTGCATGGCAGTTGCAGGAGGCCTCAGCTCCTTGCCACCTGGGCCTCTCCATGGGGCCGCTTTAGTGTCCTCAAGACACGGCAGCTGGACTCCCCTGGAGAGAGAACAGAGGAAGAGCAGGCAGGAGGCCACGATGCCTTGGCCTAATTTGGAAATCACATGCCTTCCCTTCCACCATTTTCTCTTCAATAAAAGTGAGTTACTAAATACAACATACTTTTAAGGGGGGAACTATCAATGTCCAGCTTTTGGAGGAGGAATATGAAACAATTTATGAAAATATTTTATTATTTAAAAAAGACTTTAAAAAATATTTTTATTGATTTTTAGAAAGAGAGGGAGGGAAAGAGAGAGAGAAACACCCATGTGGCAGTATGGATTAAACTACCTCCCTCACGCCCCCCCAACTGGGGATTGAATCCAATCCCCTCAGTGCAACCCCTCGGTGTGTAGTATGATGGCCAACCAACTGACCCACACTGGCCAGGGCTGTGGAAATATTTTAAAATCAACGCACCATGAGCCTCAGAAGTCATTGACATGAATGTGAATCTCAGGTCTGCCGCTTATTAACCTTGTTGCTGGGGGAAGTTGATGAATTTCTGAATTTTAGTTTACTCACTTATGAAGTGATAGTCAAAATACCTACCATGCAGCATTATTTGTAGGATTATAAAGTATTGCAAATATCCCCTCGCCTTAAGTTGGTGCCCAATAAAAAGTAGACGCCATAACGAGAATGACAATCATGGTGATGATGATGAATAATCTCGAGTAAGTGAGACAATTGCTTGGAGCCTCTTTTGACTTATAATACCTACTCATGAGACTATTGTTAAGATTAAATACTTTAACTTTTGAGAAAGCAGTTCCTGGAACAAAGTCTTTTAGCTTTCTGATTCTTCCAGAGAAATGCTGAGATATTTTAGCTGTTCTTGTTATAAAAGGCATCATATTTAAAATGGAAAAATTAGCTGTCATTAATGTTATAAATACTAAAATTGTTAGGCATCCCCAACTGAGAAAAATAGTGGACTCACACTTTGAAATCTACTCATCATCTTGGCTCATCTGTACTCCATTAGAGGGACAGTTTCTTGCCTGATTCATGGTACTGGCTGGTTGTTCTGTGTCAGCCAGTCTCTTCACATTGTTGTACCTGGAGATGACATTTACTGTGCCCTCTTACAAAGAACAGTGTAGAGCTGACCGTAAAATACACATGGTCACACATACACACCCATCTGTCACTAAGTGTGTCACTTAGTGCATTGCCACCATCTGAAAACAATTATCCTGCGGACGGTGATGCAATTGGATATGAAAAGGGATGGAAAATGTCAGAGTGAGGCATTTGGTGGCAGATGGTTTTTATTGTTTCACAGTGATGCTTTGCCTGGAAGCCAGGGGGACTTTCGGTATGACCATAAGGCTCAACAGTTACCTGGTGTAAGAAAGTGCCCCATCAGGTCTCAGACCCCAAGCTCAGAATAGAAGCAGGGCGGCCCGACCAGCACCCTTTAAAAAACAAACAGACAAACAAACAAACAAACAAACAACGAAATCCCTTGTCTCCCAAGAACATTGAATTGAACTAGGCCTGGGCAGCTCCTGGCATCCAGTAACAAGCTTGGCTCCAGCAAAGCCCTATTTGCACGTCGTAATTTCAAGGCTCCCAGCATTTCAGGCAAAGTTGGGAAAGCCACCATTCATCGGAGAAGCAAGGAAAAGCGGTGTTGTAACAGTGACACGAATGTGGGCAGAACCAAGAACAAAGCCCACTGTCTTCCCGCCCTGGGAAGGCACGGCTTCCCTCCTTTTCACCTCTTCCTAGTCGAGGGCGGGGTGGGTGGGGAAGGTTCCAGTTTTCCCTGGAATGAATCGTCAAAACTTTCCCCTCCAGGCTTGAAACATGTTCTTCTCTGAGCTGCTCAGCACATTGTCAAACCAGTCTTTACTTGAAAGGCATATGGCATCAACATGAAAGATGTCATGTAAGTTGTTCCCCCCCCCCACGTCCCCCCCAAAAACCCAAAACAAAACAAAACAAAAAACACTTTCTGCAAGATTTTTGAAAGTTATATTCTGCATCCGGGGCCGGCGGAGTAAAAGCTCAAGAGAGCAGGCAGTCCCGAGAGGGAAGCTGCCAGGGGGCCAGAGACCCCCCCCCCCCCTTCTGGAGAAGGCCCTTGGCTGGTTTCTGTGGAGCAAACGAAGGAGAAAAACTATTGACAAGGGGGGGAGTGGGGTGGGGAGGACAAAGCAGGCCACGGGAAACGTCGGTTTTTATGGAGCTTGCAAACCTGAACTCAAATATTAAAAATGCTTTCATCAGTCTCCTTAATCCAGAGAAATTCTTTTTGGCTTAGATGGGAGGAAAAATCAGTCCCTTAAGGGGAAAGCAAGCAAGAGGAGAAGGAGGTAATAAGGATGTGAGTCAGACGTGGGGAATTGCTGGCAAATGCGTTCATTTTAGGAGGCGCGGAGGAGGACTGTTTGCAGCTGATCTAATGTTGCAGACCACTGATAATGCCCGCCTGTATTTTATTGATTTCTCCCTGCAGTTAAGAGAAAAGCTTGACTCATGTAGTGTGGGAGAGGTAAGAAGAAAAAAAAAACACACCCCACCATTTCTTTCTTGTTCACGTCTTCTTTAGTTAATACGCGGCACTTGGGCTCCCAAGCTGTGTTTTTCTTTGGTTTTTGCCTTTTAATAGGGGTTGCAGAAAGTGGTTATAGACATTTGAGGGGGAAATAAAGCTTGTGGCTTATTAACAGGGCTGGTTTTAATCAGCAGTGATTTGACGAGGGTAACATTAGAGCTACAACGCTGATAACTGATACTATGATTTTTCTATGCTTTTAACCCCACACTGAAGTCTTGTGGATTCACCGACAGAAATGCATTTGTTCCCGGGCCAGGCTGTGGGGAGTTGAGTGTTCTGTGAGGTCAGCGTCAGAGGAAGACAGGAGAGGCGTGGGGGCTGGGGCAGCTGCCTCACGGAGCCTTCTCAGCTGGAACCCCAGCTGTTAAGAAGTAAGCCTGAGTGAGGCAAGTGGAGGTGAGAGGGAGGAGGGGACGCAGGTTCTAATCTCGCTAGCTCCTGTGGGGGACACAGGTCAGGATCCCGCCGGTCAAGTATTGATGAGCATCTCTTCGCAGACCTGGGGTGCTATCTCGGATGGTGACACCTTACATTTTCCGGATGTTACAAAGTAATGTTGTTTCTTCTCTCTGTTGCAAAGATTGAAAAAGTCAAGGCCACTTTCCAGGCAGAAGGCTGATCTCCTGTCCCACCCAGAACAAAATCTTCTGGCTCTCTCCCACCTAGTCTGGTTCACATGACCTCCAGTAGAATCACTGCCAACAACCCAACAAAATGTTCTCTGCAAGAGTAAGACACTTTCTTTTCTTAAAACAAGTATTTTTTTTTTTTTTTAACAAATGAGGAACAGACCCAGCGTTTACCTTTCTCAAACTGCCTGCTTAGAAGACGAATGAGATGGAGTACAGAGCGCCTAGAGAGTCCTGGGAGTGAGGGCAATGAGTGAATGGACGTCCCCTGTCAGTCCTCCTGACATGTCTGTCACGTCTGTGGTCCTGTGTTCACATGTATACAAGCTGCTCTTCCCAGCATAGAGAGGGTGCTTTGGGTGTGTAGAGTGTTTTTCTTGTTCTCACCCCAGAAGGACACTGGCCCAACCCCAGTGTCTCTCTCGGTGTCCCTGGTGAGAGGGGAGCACCAGGGCACAGGAGATGGCTGCCCAAGGGGATGGTGGGACCGTGCACACGGCCAGGGAGGAATCTGAGAGAGGGCCCTGCTCTGTGGAAGATTGAGCTAAGCTCTACCCACCCAGCACCCTTGCTTCCTCTGGCCCTTCCCTCTGACCACATCGCCTCAAGCCCAGCATTCTTCGGCGGGTGTCTCCTGGGGAGGCTGCCCGGCTCACAGCACCAGCTCCTTCTTGGGACCTGCCCCTGACTCGGAGGGGTGGACTTGCAGAACTGTGTCTTACCACCTTCAGCGGAGAAGTGGAGGCTCAGCTCTCTCAGGAGTATGAAGTAAAAGTGGAGCACAGCAGAGAGCAGGATCTGTTAGAATTGAGTCTCACTAGTGACAGTGTTCTAGAGCAGTAGTCTCAGAGCATGGTGTTTTCGTTATGCATGGGGTTAAAAATGGGCATGTGTTCCTAACACATTTATAGATCATATACATGTACCACTATTACTATTACTATCCTAAGGCATACTAAGGGTTTTTTTAAAAAAAATAAAAAGTTGTTATGGCCCTAGGGACAAGTATATTTGGTGCCTAGATCTTCCTGATGCCATTCTGCACCAGGAAGAAGCAGGTCTCCTTAGATAAATGGTTGATTCCAGGACTGAAGAAGGAAATATACTAAAGTTTAGCCTGGAGAGCATTGTAATGCCAGAAAGTAAGGACGTGATAAAATAAAACAACATAATAATGGGGATACGGGGATATGTCAAAGGGACCCAGGAGCCAACTGAGAGAGCTCTTTGACGTGGGAGCGCCCTGTGTACTGTAGGATATTCAGCAGCGTCCCTGGCCTCTACGTGTTAGATGCCTGTAGCATCCTTCCAGTGGTGACAGCCCAAAATATCTCCATGTGTTGCCAAATGTCCTTCTTGGGGGGCAAAAGTCATCCCCAGCTGAGAACCATTTGGCTTAAAGAAACACTTGATTGAGTGAGTGGGAGGGCTGGTGTCAGATAAAAAAAGTTTGAGAACATTCTCATGAATAAAAAGTGGCCACCCTAATTTTGCCAACTACATGTACGTGTGTGTATGTGTTTATTTATCAATCATTGTTAGATGAATGAGAGGAAATGACTAGTTGGTTATTTATACCGAGCGGGTGCTGAGCAGGAGATGGAAGTGTCACAAAAGTCAGGAAGAACAAACAATAGAAGACCTGGGAGAAAACAAGGAGTGGAGGGCCTTATCTGTCTGAGGCTCTGAGAACGGGGAATGATGCTCCATATGCTGGCGAGAAGAGCTCTTTTGTTGCCTCCTATTAAACTCAAACAGATATTATTGAGCGCTTGCTCTGAACCAGGCTCATGCTATAAGCCGATCCTCTATATAACCCTCCTTCACATGCCACTTGCTTCTTGCAAAGTCATTCCTTCTCTTAAGGTTCTCATGCTGTTGACTAGAGGGCCTGGGACATGCTGCTTGGCTTCACAGGGGGCCGGACTCCTCAGACACAAACCACATCCTCAGGCCTTTCCCTGCCAATGAAAAATGTCTAAAACTCCTTATCTCTACTCTCTGTTATATGTAAATATAACGTGTGTGTGTGTGTGTGTGTGTGTGTGTGTATAAAAGCCTAAAAGACCCAATGGCCGGTTGACTGGTCTCTGTGATACTCATTGACCACCAGGAGGCAAACGCTCAATGCAGAAGCTGCCCCCTGGTGGTCAATATGCTCCCATAGCGAGAGTGCCACTCAGCTGAACCACCTGTCCCTGTGGCCACCTGGCAGCAGCCACTCACCCCTCAGTAGTCCTGCAGGTTCAATCCCTGGAGAACAGGCCAGGCACTGATGGACTGGTGCTTCTGGCACTATCCCTGCAGCGCCACAGGCCTCCTGCAAGTTGGCCTTGGGCACCGCTGCCGCTTCCCCTCCCTAGATGCTCTGCAAGGAAGAAGCAACATAAAAGCAGTTGCCAGATGGATCTCCACAACCTGTGTAAATGTCAGCGGGATAGATCAAGATCCTAGGCTGGCAAGAGAGTCCCACCACCCGCCTAGAGGGCCATTTGTGCCCTGGTCCCTAACCCCCCTCAGGATGGCCACTTTCTATGGTGGGCATTGGGAAGTCATAGGTGTCAAATTGAGCCACTAAGGTTGATACTCATATTCTCCACATTCTTCAGGGTGAGTGTGTGTGTGTGTGGGGGGGGGGGGGATGGGGTGGTGGTGGTGGGGAGTAGGTGAGCTCAGAGGCCATTTCTCTACCTACTCTGAAAGTATCTGATGAGTGGAGATACAGAGTGTTGAGTAGAAAGGTTTTTTTTTTTTTTTTTTTTTTGTGTGTGTGTGTGTGTGTGTGTGTGTTTTAATTTTTTAAAACAAGTTTACATAGGTGAATGTCTCTTTAGCATAGCTGATACTATCAGATTTGGAAACTGGGCTTTCCATTTGGGAAATGAGGAAATAGGGTGATTTACTTAAAGGCTATATCCTTAAAATAAGTTATCCTTCTGTTTCCTATGCACATAAGTAACATATTTTTATTGCATAAAATTTGGAAGAACCAAAACCACAAAGACAAAATGAAAAGTATCGATAATTATGCTATTATTTGTATGTAAAGTTAAAAATATTGTATATATATTGTGGGCATAGTATATAATATGATGTGATCTATAACATATCAAAATATTATATTGCATTATATCACTATTTTTCCCTATGAAATTGAAAACATATTGCAGCTTAAATGATTTGTATTTTCAGATTCTCATAAAAGTGAAAAATATAAGTGAATACTTGATGGAAAGATAAATGAATGAACTCATACATTAATGAACAAATGCATGAGCAAGTTCATTTTCCATTTGGCAAGGGAGGATTTACAATCCTTCTGAAAATGTTAAACTAGAGGAAATCTGAGAGATTTAGACTAACCACCTCATAATGGAATGATATTTCACTTCATCCTGACTCTATCCCCAAAACACACACCCACACATACATGCATCATTGAAATACTAGCTCTAGTTTGTCTCACTGTGAACTTGCCTGGAAGAAGTCAGCTTCTATAGACTCAACTCTAAAAAAATACAAACAATGAAGCTCTCTGCTTCTCAGTCTCTCTCTTTTACACGCACCAATGCCACCTCTCCCCAAGTGTAAATAAATCACTCATGTGGGAAGCCCTTATATAATTTTAGAGATTTCATCATTGCTTATGTTGGGATGAATATTAGGTGTTATCTTCGTTTTTTTCTTTCTGACATTGTAATCTTTCTCTTCGAGATAAACTAGGATTTAACAAATAAAGCTCTAAATGAAACTTGCCCAGTTCTTTTGAGGTCAACTGCATCTGACTCCAGCAAATGTTAAATTGCTTTGAGACTTCAGTTGTACTTTTCTGTCTTCCAAACACTGCAGAAAGATGAGAACTGAGAAAACAAACATAAGTCAAAAAAATATGGGAAAGGAGTAATCAGATCTCATTTCCCTCTCCTCCAATTTTGGTTAGAGATTAAGAACAGGGTTTTGATCTGACCTGAATCCTGACTTTGCTACATTTAGTCCTGTGGCCTTGAATGCTTACCTCAATCTCTTAAAGTTCCAGTTGCTCCATTAATAAAATGAGGGTAATAGTAGTTTTATTTTATAAGATGATTGTTAGGATTAAACAAAATAGTAGATGTTCAGCACTTGGAACAGGGACTTTTAAATCTAAGCAATTTTATTTGATTATAATAATTAGGCTTTTCTTAATTCAATATTGTTGGGTTAGCATTAACTTGACACTAAAGAATTGTAGAATGAACCACAGAATTCATTGTAAGTTTCCTTCTCAAATACTGATTCAATTTGGTTTTATATCTGTAATGTGAATACAAACATGGATAGCATTTATGAGTAGCTGGTAGGAAGCATTCAGAAAATTCCCTGCTTATATAAAAAAATCTAATATGGTAAAAACAAATGAACACCCATTTGGACCTTCCTGGCATTTCTAACTACATATAGCATGCCATTATCCATAGATATATTTTGTCTCTTGGTTCTAGTACAATACCCAGATTATAAATCAATGGCCTTGATTGGCGAATTACCCAGTGCAGTGATTATTGCTTCATGAAAGTGGTTGTAAGAGAAACCTAATTCTGTTAAAGACTTAGTTACAAAGGGAAATGTCAGAGCCAATGAGGTATGATGCTGTCATGAGACTGGGGGTTAGCACCACGAAACTGATCATTCATGAGTCATTTTTTGGCTCGAATATGGGGAGCCTCCAGGGAGCACTAACAGGATTCGCAAACATTCTGGCGGCCATCTCTGTGCTGTGTGTTCTGTCCAAACTGCACAAACCATGAGACTGGGCAAGAGAATCCAGGAGGGATAATATTTCATGGCTTAATTCTTTATGGTATGTTCAGAGTATCAGGGTTTGAGAGAACCACTGGAGTTTGGTGTTGAATGAGATGGGGTGAGAAGACAGAATGACACATGGTGGTTTCACTCTTCCGGCATCTACAGAGATAGATGTTCCCAGGGGCCCAGAGAGCTTTCTATCAGTTCATGAGAGAGGTGCAGAGTCAGGATTGGGACAAATAGGAATCCTCCCAGGTGTCCTTAGTTGACAGGAGGCATAACATAGACAAAAGAACCAAGGAAGAAAGAAGCAAGCCAGACCCTGAGTGTGTCCATCACCAGCACACATTCCATGGCTCCTCCTTGAAGGTCTGTGACATGTTTCTGAGCTATTTGTCACAAATGAAACCACGGAGATTCCCTACAGACTGCAGTGAAATGGAACTGAATGTGACAGCACTTTTTTTTTCTTTCATGTTTCTCTTTTATTGGTGTGTTTACTGTCCCGGGGCCATCTTGGTCTGCTTTCTCCAGCCTGCATTCTGTATCACAGAGACTCTCAATGCACTTTTGTCATGTGGTTATTCCCTTACTAGGCATGATAGCATCCCTGGGTCCTATTTCTTTAGTAATATTTTCATGGTAATCATGAATGGGATGAGTTCATTGCCTGAACTGGAGGGCCATTTTTTCATGGACATACACGTACCTTTAGTATTCTTGCAGCCATGTTTATGGTCAACCAGAAAATGTCAAATAGCTTATGCATTGAAGAGGGAGAGCCAACCAGTCAGATAGATGTCCCGAGAGTCTGGCATGAGAGCTATTGATTCCCACCTTGGCTTTCCAGTGTGTCTTCACAGGTAACTCATTTCACTTCTCTGGGTCTCAGTTTCTGGAGGGAGTTGAGCTTTGTCTCAATTGTACCTTTAGTTCAAATTTTAATTGCTGTATATTAAAGTATGTGTATATATACCATAACTAAAAAGTAAATATATTACTCAAATATATTACACACACACACACACACACACACACACACACACACAGGCACCATGCCTGGTACATAGGCATCACTCAATAAATATGAAATGAATGAGTTACTGTTTCTATGCACATAGGCACACATATACTTAAGCCGCATCTGCATTACAAACCCTCAGTTGAGCTTAGTCCTTATACATGAACAAAACTGAAGGGCTCCAGCCCCTTCCCTTGACCATGCCTGATTGCTACGTACAATGCTGGACACCTTGCAGCCATACCATCTGGTTCCATGGAACTGGTGCAACCTCAGGGCTTGTGTTTGGGGCAGTTCACCCCCATCTACTCAACACAGGAGGGTGAGAGCCCCTCTTCCAGCTGGAGCAATATTGGGAGTTGACAACTTTCTGGCAATCTGACTTGTTCCTTGGAATAAATTTTCTCGTGGGACAATGAGTTACATATTTGGTTTCTTGGGGGTAGTTTGCTGGAGGCTAAGACCAACAGCAGTCAGCATTTCAATGCTATTTTCAGCGGGGCTGAAAAATCAGCTTAATATTGCCCTGCTGTTGGCCAAATGGCTCACCGCAATCCCCTAACCTGATAATCCTTTTACTATTTACCAAATTTTACCCTTGATATGCCTATATGCATCCCTAATGGCCAAATGTGTATTCAAGTGAATAAAAGCAAACTAGAGACCCAGGAGTCAGGGAGCCTCTCCACTAGAGAAAGGTTTTCTGCCTGTCCCCCAAAGCCTTCTAAATTCATACTTCTTGTCTAGTGTATTTGCTTGTACCTGGCCCCTTTTGCAGATCCTGAACCCTAGATTCAAATGGATGCAGCATTCAAGGTAGTTTATAAAAAAAAATCTTGTATGAGTCAGGGAAGAAACACGTGACACTCAAATTGGGTAATTTAGGAGAGTTTCATAAGGAGATTGTTTATAAAGATGTGAGCAGGGTATAGAGAAATTATAAGGAATAGTGCAGTAGCCTGGAGAATGGCAATGGGCCTCCTGAGATGTCACCTCCAGGCCTGAAGAGGCAACAAGAGGAGTAGTTATCAAAACCTGGAAACAAAGAATTTTGTGGGGAGGGCCACCACCAGGCCCCTTCTGTAAGAGACATGGCCACCTTGCGCTAACTGGGCAGGGAGCCAGGGGAATCAACATCCCCACCTCAACCTCCTCACCATTGGCTTATGGCAGGGAACAAAGCAGACCAAGATCCCTGCCATTGGGGAACTTACATCATGCCGTGGGGAGACTTTCAGTAGACCCATATCAAGTGAGTAAATTGCACAGAGATTAGAAAGTGGTAAATACTAGTAAAAGTGATAAAATGGAATAAGAAGGGAATGGGAGTATAAGACTGAAGAGCAAGATACATTTCATGATGTCAGTGGGCAAAATTAGAAGGAAGATGAGGGTCAGTAATTATAATTCTGCTGAAATCAAACCCTACTTGGGAAATGTAAGGATTTGCGAAGTAGGTGCCTACCATTCTAGGTAGAGAGGGCAGCTGGGAAGTAGCCTCAAGACAGTGTGCTTGGCATGTTCTGAGAATATTGAGGAAGCTGAGTGGCCAGTATGGAGTGAATGAGTAAAGGGGCAGGAGATAGGGAGTCAGAGAGAAGATGGGCAACATGGGACCTTGACAGGGTGTCATCTGTAAAATGCAAGTGACCTGAGGGATGTGGTTTAAGGATTGAATGAGATGTTAATATAAGAGGTGCCTAGCACACTTATCTAACATGTTTCTGTCCGATGAAAGTATGCAAGGCACAGATGTAGCCACATTTACAAATGTTAAAAAGGATGAAATTAATATTCATAGCATTTTATTTTCCTTTGTATATCCATAATATTGTCATTCATATGTTTAATAAATATTAATGAGGAATTTACATTTTTTTAAAACAAAGTCTTCAGGATCTGGTGTTGCTTTTTACTTATTGTACATCTCAATTCAACCAGTCACATTTTAAGTGCTGACTAGCCCTGTGTGGCTTGTAGCTACCAGATTCGATAGTGCAGGTCTAGTATGTTTTAAATGCTTAATAAATGTTAAACATTAATATCAAAAACAATAGGAATATGGAGCTGCTCAGCCTTGGTTTTGAGAGAGGAGATGGAAACATTGGAGGCATGTGTCAGATGAAGGCATGATATACTGGGATCTGCTGGTTCTCTTCCTTTTTCCTCGGTATGCCTCACATGGCCATTGCATCTAGGAACCCAGATTTTTCAACCCAAAGTGACTAGAGAGAAAGGTCTTTACAGGAAAGATCTGGGGCTATCCTGCGGGTGCCTCGAGGGGACAGGAATCTGAGATCCCTATCTCCCAGGGTTCATCTGTCCCACCCAGCTCCTGCTGCTTTCCCCTCTCACCACGCCATGGATCAATTCATCCAGGTTTCTGCTTTGCCTTGTGTCACACACAGAATTTCTACCTGAGGGGTTTCTCCTTGGAAGGTGTCTGGTTTCAGGCTCTGGGCTGTGTTTTTAAATAACATTTCAGCACTTTGAGAGTGCCGTCATGGCAAGAGTGATGGTATTGGCTCAAGTGTTGGTACCAGGGGATGGAGCCAACCAGTTGGCTGCTCAGCGAAGGGTGCTAGGGGAGGCCCCACCTCTCAGCTGTTTTTCCACTAAAGATTTAATTAAACCACTGCTGTGTCAATATTGTTAGCATGCTTCCAGCCTCTCCCGTTGGATGGAAGCATGCCAGTCTCCATGCATGGATCCAGAGGGGGAACTGGGGCTCCTGGAAGGGAAACCAGCATCGGGAGGCAGTATAGATTTACTCCATCGAGCGGGCTGTGTGGTGTGGGGATCCTGGTAGCTCCGTGGATTCTGACACTGTGGGCATGAGAGTCTCAGACTCTGGACACAGCTGCACGCCGGACGAGGAATAAGGGCCTCAAGTCCTGCTTCAAAGGCCTCTGTCAGAATTACTTCACTACCTTGTTCTCTCCCCCCAGCTTCTCTCTCCCTCTCCTGAAAGGGTGTCCATGGAGCAACCTGGGATGCCACCCCGCTTCTTTAGAACTCCAATTCTTAGCCCTTCTTCTGTTCAAGCAGCTTATTATAACAACTTGAGTTTTATAACATCTGTCCTGCCCCATCCTCTACAGGACGACAAGGTAGGTGGTGCCACTATCCTCATTTTAAAAGGTTCAGCAAATGGCGTGAATGAGAGGTTAAGCACCTTGTTCAAGACCACTAAGCCTCAGACTTGGGATTTGACTTGACTATGCTCCTTTCCAAAATAATAGGAACGACAATAAAAATAATGGTGGCAATATGTGGTAGGTACCCAACGAAAAGAAGTCATCATCACTACACAAATTGGATAAATGTATAATTGCCTTGCTGGCACCTCTCTCTTCCTACTACCTGGCCAGGAGTACTATCATTAAACAGGTTGCTTTGCATTTTAATGGGTAAAAGCAATTTCCCAAAGAGGCAGTGTCTCCTTCAGGCACTGTTAATTCTTGAGTGAAAGTGCCAGGTTCTGAAGAAAGAAGACCCAGTAGGAGCTTGAATTAGCAGAGAAGAGGGGAGAATGAAAGGGCACAGGCTGCCAAGTAAGAATGGTTCAAAGATAGATTTCCTCCCTTTAATTTTGCGTGTGGCCCCTATGCCAGATAGCGACTGCTCACCGATTGGTCCACAGGCCCCAGCCTCTGCACTTTCCAGGCTCCTTTGTAATTCAATCAGTTGAAGTGGGGGGAGGGGGTTATTGTGTGTCTCTCCCCGGTTATGAGGCCATTTATTTCCTCCATCTCTTCTATCCCCCCTACCTTGGTGAACTCAGAGACCACAGGTCCCAATGTTCTTAGTTCTTAGTTCTCTCTGGCGGGACAGGAATGCCCTGGCTCTCCTAATTTTTTCCCATTTATTTCCTTACCCAAAAGACACACTTGAATTTTACCTGTGAGTTGACAAATATCCCTCATTGGTCCTTATTATTTAAAGTTTTCTTTGCTATGATCTGAGGTCCTGTCCACGGGAATATCAGGCCCATCATTTGCTTAGCACAGCATATTTTCTGCAGAAAAATGGGGGCAAAGAGGTGGATGTCATCCTAGCTGACTTCTTTAAAGTCAGTCCTGAACTCACTCAACATTTCTCTGATTGCAGGGTTGGGACGGTGCCTTTTGGTAAAATTATAGAGTGGTGAACATTAAGGGACCTTTGGGTCCACATAATCCAGTTTTTTTTTTTCTGTTTTTTTTTTTCTCAAGGACACAGACTTAGTGACAGAGCTAAGGCTAAATACTTAAAGATATTTCCTCTACTGGCTGCATTTCAGCTACTTAATATGGACATGTTGCCATGTTCCTAATGCTCATTCTTCACCCCTTTTCTTTCTCTAGCTCTCACACCAGCTAAACTCATCCATTCCCATATATGTAAATGCCCTTTTATGACCGTGGCTTCCAAATTTATACATGTAAACTCCAGACTCCTATATCTTACTGCTTCTCACTATCTCTCCCTGGATGTCTTGCAGCTACCAGTATATCTAACTTCACATGTCCAAAACAAAACTTTCAGTTACCCAACTGGTCTACCTCCCTCTATCCCCATGTCACTACCCTCACCCAGTCCACTATTATTGCTTATGTTGACTGTTCCAATAGAATATAGACTATTCTAACATTTCCTGAATTATTTTTTCTTCTTCTTCACCTAAACTCCAAACCATTTTCCACAAAGCATCTGGAACAATCTTCTAATTATGTAAACCAGATCATATCACAATTACCCCTTCTCATGGCACATGGACTAAAATCCAAAATCCTTACTGTGGCTAGAAAGTCCTCATGATTCAGCCCTTGCTTACCTCTAAGCGAACTTCATCTCACTGTCACCCTTGGTCTATCTGGTTCAGCCACATTGGCTTTCTCTTAGTTTCTCAAATGTGCTAACTTTCCCTCTGGGTCTCCAGCTGCACTATTCTTCTGCCTGGGAGCATGCTTCCCTCTGTGCCTCTCACTCTAGGCCTCAGCTTAAACATCACATCCTCCAATGGGTCTTTTCTATGAGCTGTTCTTCTCTAAGCCAGCCCTTTAGTTATCCTTTCACAGTAGCCATTTGTAATTCTTTGATTAATATGTCCATTTGCTCAATCTCATTTATTGTCACTACTCTGTAGGTACTATAAGAGCAAAGCCACACTGCCTGACTCACTGTAGCATATTTGTTAAAAGAAAATCTGAACTCATCATGCATCCCCTCCAGGAAAGTAGATTCTCATACCTTCTCAGTGAGAGGTTTTGCTTCCATAATTAGATAATTATCAACAAATTTTTTTTATCTCCTCCTCCTCCTCCTCCTCCTCCTCCTCCTCCTCCTCCTTCTTCTTCTTCTTTTGCTTAGAATTTTGCTTCTTTTCATATAAATACTGAAATCTGAAGGCTTGTTTGGCAGAAGCTATGCTGTTGGCTTATTTACTTTGGAAAACATGAAATGCTTTGTAAACTGCAAAGGCCAGTGGAAGCATATCTACATGTCTTATAACCACCATCTATTCTTTCTGACCTCCTTCTATGCTCACTGCTTTGGAGAATCCCAATTCAAGCAGATAAGTTAGAATCATTATTTCCAACACTTTGAGCCTCGTGATCTTTAAGGAATGACCCCAACCCCTTTACATTCATAGATGTAATCTATAGAAGTAAATCAGAATGGAACAAGAGAAAGATGGGCTTGAAGAATCAATCCACTGGGAATAATCCATTTGCTGGCCAGCAAGTTACTTCGGTCACATGATTTGCCTGTGGCCCAGAGGGGGATACCATAGAAGTGGGAGGGTTTGTAGAAGATTCTGATTCTGTACTGACCTGCTCATCTGTTTGGATAAATTCCAGCCTGTTGTTGCTTCCTTTATTACATATTTCAGATTGTTCATTCTAAAGGTGATGTGAGCCAGAGAGGCCTAAATACATGAGTTGTTCATATGGAAATAATTTTCAAAAACAACCAAATCCCCGAGTTTCTAAAAGCAAGGTTCTCTAGTGCACTCCTGAACATAAGAACATAGCCAGTCATTCCATGAAAAATTTTCTAGGCATGAAACTATTTGTAAAGCTGAAAGTAAAGAAAGAATTGGAGATCACAGGTTCTTCACCATGAGCTCTTCCAAGACAAGAGGGATTGTCCATCCCAAATTCACCCTCTACGACTTTCCTGAACTTTCACATTTGCTGGGTACACAGCATACTGGTTTCATCTGTGCCAGATAATAAAATCCCACGAGCCTGTGTCTGTGAAGCTGCTCTGTCAACAAGAAGTTTGCCTACGGCCATGGACCATCTGACATTTATTAAATACTTTTGATGGACACACTTTATAAAGTAGGGAAAAAAACATTTTGAAAGCCCAAATAAGTGTTTTTTTTCTTAACTCGGAAAACAGATGACCTACATCTGGCCCCGTCAGCTGCCTTGTACAAGAACCCCAACCCATTTTCCATATTTTAATGCAAAATGCAGTTCCAAACACAAGTTGCCCCTGGCAGAAGAAAGCAAGCAGTTTCCCGCACGGCCCGACTTCACCTCAGCCTTTGCTAATGTTGGCCCAGGTTCAGCGGCAACAGCGATGCCATGCACCTGGGGCCTGGGCTCCCGCGCCTCCCCGAGTTCCCAGGCAGCCCTGCGCTGGAGGCACCAAGAACAAACACCTTATTTCTCAGCCAGCTTCTCCGCCCTGCCCCCAGGCCGGGCCTTTCTCTCCCTCTGCTCTGTCACCCAGCTGGGAACCTCTTCCCACCACATCTTCCCACCATGGGGAGGAGCAGTGGTCTGGGACCCAGAAGACTTGGCCCGTGGTTTGCATCTGTCTCCCAGAGCAGGAGGATTTACAGAGCTCCGGATTTGAGGTTATTTGGAGCTAATGATCAGTGAGGTGTCTTTAAGCTTGTGGAGCCAACTGTGCAGATTTAGCCAGTTCGTCTGGATCGATGCCATCCCGGGTTTCCTTTTGTTCAACTTACGAAACTCACGTCAGCGTGCAGGATGGGCCCCCAGCGGGGGAGCTGACACTGTAGAGACAATTTATTAGCAGATGCTTTGTTGAGCCTCAGCTGTTCTCTTCAGTGTGACAGGAAGGTATTTGTTCAGGTGATGAGCTTGAGTGGGCCTCAGGCCAGACCCCCTTCCCCGGGGACCACCCTTCCAGTGCTGAAAGGCAAGCGTCTCCCCCACTGGCTTAGTACTGGATCCTCTCAACCCCAAAGAATCTGACCAAATTCTCTCAACTGCATTTCAAGGTTTTGGCAGCTAGAGTGACGGGGGGCCGGGTACAAACCACACGGGCTGGGCTGAGAATCTGCATTGGAAGGTCCTTACCAAGGTGGGTCTTCTTACCTTTCTCCGTGTGGTTGGTCACCCTTCAGGGTTGGTTTGTTCATGACCCCTGGGTGGTATCAGGCTCAGGCAGCTAGTCTCTGGGGAGCTACCATTCACATGCAGTTGCAACAGACTTGTCAACTAGCTCATTGGATTATCTACCTGTGGTAAGACCTCAGGGGTTCAGGGAGTTTTGAGGCCTTGAATTTTCAGTTTTAAAGTTCTTGTTTATATATATATATATATATATATATATATATATATATATATATATATATATATATATATATATTAAAGACAGGAAGAAACGCCATATAGTTCTTACTTAACACTTATAGTTTAAATGTTCAGTCGACTTGGTATATTTCCAGAATTCCTAGCTAGAAATGACAACCAAGACAGAATTTGAGATGCTGAGAATGTGAAGATTGGGGCAAACAGTCACTTTATCCCCAGCATCTGCCTGTCAGACCTGGTCTGCAGAGTAAACCCCCCTCCCTGCTGTATACCTGAACATACAGCAGAGTGGGAAATGAACTTTTGGTGTGCAAGGCCATTGAGATTTCAGACTCATTTGTTACCACTGCATAACTTAACCAATTCTGGCTGATACAACATATAGTCTAAGTAAATTTTAGTTAAATAATTGAATCTTAAAATATTTAAAATACTCTCGAGAATGCATGTTATTGTATGTGTGAAAAAATATATAATTAAAAAATTTGGGGCTCACAAAATATCTCATGTGCAACAAACAAAATGAACCACAAATTAGCATCTGTTTTTGTTGTCCGCCCCCAACTCACATATTAAGCACATGATGCTAAGACTGTTAGCCAATATGAACAGCAGAATTAGGAGTCTGTAAGTCAAATTTTTCTCTGCATTGAATGAAACAAGATACAGTCTGTGGACACAGGAAGTTTAATAGAGTGGGAAAGGCCAGGAAAAGGAATCAGGAGATATAGAAGCCACGGGATATTTTGGGCCATTCTTTGGGCTGAGGCTGAATTCATTCTCCAGGAGCCTTCCTCACTTATTCAGTCGCACATTGGTCTGTCCCTTCTGAACTGCTGTGGCAGTGGTTGTCTGTGCTTCCCCTCAGTTATATCCTGTCTCTTGTTGCTCATCCATTCATTCACAAAGACTTGCTGTGCCTACGGTGGGCTCCCATGTTAATCTACTCAGAAGTTCACAGTTGTTAGGTTTGCTCCCTCCGTGTGGGGAGGCTCATTCCCATGTACCTCCCACATGCCCTGGCACCTTGCTGGCAGCGTGGAGGCTGACACATAAGTCTTCCGGGCACACTCATCAGTCCGTGCGTCTCACTTGATCTTCATTAAAATCCATTCTCAAAGTAAAGTGGTTCTCCTTGTTTTCGTTCGGCTCCATTTGCCCATCCTCTACGGTCTGCTTTGGGTTGCTTCAGGTTATGTAATTCTGGCAAAGCTGTCTTCATTTTTCCATCCCTACAACCTATTCACACGTAGCCAAAGTCTTGCATTCGGTAGCAAGCAACTGTGAAGTCTTAGGCACTTGATGGGATGGAGGCTGTGAGGTGAGCAAACACCCTGCTCGTGAATATGCTCTCTTAAAATGTCACCGGCACGAAATGCAGCGTTGCATGGGAAGACCATGTCAAGCACCGCCCCCCCCTTCTCCATCACTGACATTCAACTTGACATGTACTCTTTCTATATACAAGTCAAAGCAAGACTTTTGCAAGTGTCAGCATCACAAGCTCAGGCTAGTCCTTGGCAGAGAGCTGGGTTTCCTGTAGCCCCCGGAGGAGTATTAGTAACCGAAGTGCTAGGCTGAGCAGAGCGTCACCAAACGGACTGGGGCCTCCCAGGTGCGAACGCACATCCCAGTCCCGGCCTGCCCAACGCTCTAAAGACATCTGCCCCTGGTCCTGACGGGTTCAGGGCACACAGTGAAGTATGACATAGCGATATTCTTTTTATTTTATTTTATTATTTTATTGTTTAAAGTATTACACATAGTAGTACATATATATCTCCTTTTATTTCCCCATTGACCTTCCCCAGCCTCCCCTAACCCCTGCCATATGCTATATGCCCTCATTTCCCCCCCACCCCCAGTGTCTTGTGTCCATTGGTTGTGCTTACATGCATGCATACAAGTCCTTCCATTGATCTCTCCCCCCTCCCCAACACTCCCCAACCTTCCCACTATAATTTGACAGTCTGTTCGATGCTTTACTGCCTCTGTATCAACCTCTTTTATTCATCAGGTTATAATGTTCTTTAAATATATATATATATATATATATATATATATATATATATATATATAATTGATATTTCACAGAGAGGAAGGGAGAGAGATAGAGAGCTAGAAACGTCGATGAGAGAGAAACATCGACCAGCCGCCTCTTGCACACCCCCTACCGGGGATGTACCCACAGCCAATGTACATGCCCTTGACCGGAATCAAACCCGGGACCTTTCAGTCCGCAGACCGACGCTCTACCACTGAGCCAAACCGGTTTCGGCAGGTTATAATGTTCTTTATTTTCTGTGAATGAGTGAGATCGTGCGGCGTTTGTCTTTCATTGCCTGGCTTTTATTTATTAGCTTTTGTAAGGTGAAGAGCCAGCTCCTTCTCTCTGCGGCAGAGAACGGCGGCAGGCACACAGCCGGCGTTTGTGGGCAAGCTGTACCAATAGGATGCAGAAGACAGAGCCCAGGCAGAGCCCAGGCAGAGCGGGACGGCTCTCGCGCTAACCGTGCGAAGCCCTGTCAAATAACACTTTGCAAACTCGATGGCAGTCAAAGCCACCCAGGCTCACCGGAGGTGCCAGTGAAAACCCTTTGCACCTTTGGCTGAATGCGGCCTGAGACCAACCTTTGGTGAGAATATCTTGTTTCCCGGCCCGCCAGACAGCCGAATACAAAAGTGACTCTTTTGATATTGATAAATAATGTGACACATGATTCCCCCCATAGAAATTGTGCAAATCCCTAATTATGAGGGCGCCTTCTCACGGGCACATTAGAATATTGAGCTACATTGAGTTGTCCTCACCTTTGCCAAGGCCTTTGTGAATCTGCACAGTAAGCTGCCCTTAGAAGTTTTTGCTTTTGTTTGTAAATCATGGGTTCAACTGGCACTAAGGTTTCCAGAAATTAAATAGGGGAAAAAGAAAAAAAAAAGTCTGGAAAAAAAATGACATAGAGCGAGACTCCTAAACTAGGGCTTTCCCTGCCTTTTGGCGAACGGGTCACAAGACTGCAGTTTTAAACAATCTCACAATTAATTCTTGAGCTATGCAGTCCAATTAGAACAAATGCTTCCTTTTCGGGTTCAATTAGAGACGAGGACGCGCCTGTGATCTTAGTTGCGTAAAATGCGTGCTCGTTGAATGAGGCTTGGACCAGGTTCAGCTTGTTAGAAGTGCCGTGAAAAGGGAACTTTTCTCTCACTGTCTCTGGCCCAGAATGAACTTCTTAGATGCAAAGACTGTAGAGAGTATTTTGTGGAAATCTGGTGAACGTAAGTAAAAGCAGGGATGCGTTTGTTGACACTGTTGATACAAACCCATCCATCCTCTCACCTTCGCACACTCAGCACCTTCCCACCCTGTCCCCACGCCACTGGAGGTGGGAATTCGAGTCGCCAGCTGAACGAAGGCTACACTAGTGTAGAAAAGAACAGGCGTCTGTGTGATACGTTCCTTCAGGTGTCACTACTCGGAGTGTGAGCGGTGGGCCAGCGGCTGCAGGGTGGCCGGGGAGCTCATCAGAGCGCAGAACCTTGGGGTCCCCACCCCAGACTTAGGAGGAGAATCTGTGTTTCATCAAGATTCTCAGGTGATTCAGCAAATGATGAAGATTTTATTTTTTAAAAAAATAAAGGGTCCTTGGGAGCCCCTGAGAATGCCACTTCACTTGAAGAGAAGCTGGTCCCTGGTCCCCGGTCCCCTCTCTACAGCAGGGGATTGCCACTAGGAGCATCCCCAAACTCTTCACTGAAGGCTCAGATGTATCCCCTCACCCCCCTCCTGCCCCATTCTCTAGTAAGCTCCCGGGACTAAAAGGACTCAGGCCATGGGGAAGCCTCTCCCAGCCTCGGAGCCTCGAGCTGCTACCCACCCCTGGAGCATGTCACTGAGCCCTGCTGCGTGTCGGAGCCCCAGCTGGCTCTCTGGCTGCAGGAAGAAAGGATTCCTACCCCGAGGGCCTCCCCCTTTACCTGACTGAACGACGTTGGAGGGAGAGGTTCATCCAGCCAGGCCAATGTGTCAGAACTGAGCAGAAGTGGCAGAAACCCAGAGGCACTGACAACAGGGTGAACAGGAGATTCAAGAGCGGGATTTGATGGCCAGGGTTGGTTATGAGGCAACAAGAACACAAAGCCCATGCTGCCCAGTGGCTTCCGGAAGTTCCCGGCCACCACATCAAGTAGTGTGGAGTGCTGCTGATGTGCACCAAATCTCGCTGTGCTGAGATTTCTTATCGCATCTCTCCAGGACCGCAAAGCCATTGTCCAGAGAGCAGCCCGGCCGGCCATCGGAGTCACCGACCCCAAAGCCAGGCGGCACAGCGGAGAAATGAATAGACAGCTCAGGTGCATGTCTTATTTGTGTTCATTACAACCATGAAAACTGTCACTTGGCACTTTTAAAAATATAATAAAAGAATGAATAATGAGATATAAGATCGATACTAAAAAGGAAAAACACTAAACATGGATATTTTGTGCAATTCCAGAGTAGTACACTTGAAAAATACTAGAAAATAATGTTTTTCTTTTTTAATATATAACTTGATTTAATTGATTTTTTACAGAGAGGAAGAGAGAGGGATAGAGAGTTAGAAACATCGATGAGAGAGAATCATCCATCAGCTGCCTCTTGCACACCCCCCATTGGGGATGTGCCCGCAACCAAGGTACATGCCCTTGACCGGAATGGAACCTGGGACCTTTCAGTCCGCAGGCTGATGCTCTATCCATTGAGCCAAACCTGTTTTGGCAGAAAATAATGTTTTTCTAACAAAATATAAAGCAATAAAATTGTCCCAATAATGGTTCAAAAATAAACATATGAAAAATCTACCTAGCTCAGTTGATTTTCATGGCCAACATCCATTTTTGATGCAGTCTCTACATTGTTAAGCTTTTCTGGTATATAAAAAATTATAGAAAATATCCAATTCATTTCAAATCTATCATAATATTTTAATGTCAATATTTGAGAAAGATGGAATTGAAACATTAATTTTAGAACCACAAATGTGAATAAAGTGACAACTTAAAAAAAAAAAGAAATTGGCAAATAAAACTCAGCAATATACTGAAATAGAGAACCTTACAGATGACCCAGTTGGGTAAATAATGGAAAGAATGGTTCACCATCAGGAAATCTGGAAACGTAATTCTTGAATCAATTAAAGGAGATAAGCTGAATAATGATATCAGTGGGTTCCAAAGAGTGTTATACAATGTGGAAGATGTTCTTTATGAAGTTGTACCTCAGCTTCGACAGAAGTAAACAGAATAAATATGCCAAAGATGGTGAAAAAACATGTGAAGGGTAAAATGACAAAGTTGCTTCCAGTAATTCAAGGAAAAGAGGGTGCCACTATCACCACTGTTATTCAACAGTGTTTGAAAATTAATTGAGCAGAATAAATGTTAAAATTATAAATCCTCACAATCTTTGTTTTCAGAAAACATTTATGTATTCTTAGAAAACTTGAAAGGTTATTTTTAAAAACAGTTAGAATTCATAGCAGATTTTGATAAAGTATTTTGATATTCAATTACCGTATTTGCCGGTGTATAAGACGATTTTTTGGCCCTGAAAAATATGCCTCCAAGTGGAGGGTAGTCTTATATGGTGAGTATATAACAAACTCTGTATTTTGAGTGGAAATGTTAGGGGGTCGTCTTATATGCCCAGTCTCTTATACGCCTGCAAATACGGTAGTTCTTTTCTCTGGTAATGCAATAATTAGAAAAGGGAATGGGGAAACTTCCATTTAAAATAAATACAAAGCTCTGAAATAAACAGGTAGCCTATAAGATAAAGAGGTAATATGCAAGTTGACCCTCACACCCTCAAAAGATGGCTGCCTACGACCAGCTTGGCAGGTGGGTTAGTGAGGGGTAACCAAATGACTGAACAGCAGGCTGTATGGGGCGATCAGGCAAGCAAGGGGGGGGAGGTAGTTGGGGACAACCAGGCCAGCAGGGAGGGAAGTAAGGGGTGACCGGGTCAGTGGGGGATGTCAGTTAAGAGCAACCAGGTTGCAGGGAGGGGGCAGTTTGGGGGGACCTGGATGGCAGTGGGGGGCAGGTAGGAGTGACCAGACCAGCAGGGAGGGGCAGTTAGGGTCAATCATACCAGAATGCAGACCCAGTGAGAGGCGATCAGGCTGGTGTGGGGGGGCAGTTAGGGGCAACCAGGAAGACAGGAGGTGAGCAATTAGGAGCCAGTGGTACAAGATTGTGAGGGGGGGGGTCTAAACCAGCAGTTGGACATCCCCCAAGGGGTCCCGGATTAGAGAGGATGCAGGCTGGGCTGAGGGGACCTCCCCCCTCACCATGAATGACCCCTCCCCACCCCCGTGCGCACAAATTTTGTGCACCTGACCTGTAGTAAATTTAATAAGAATAAAGAATACTACAAAACTTTATTGAAGGTAAATGAAATAGAAACAAATAGAGAAATGAAACACATTCCTAGAGGAAAGACTTAATATCTCAAGTTCCACCCTGATGAAATTGGTGACTACATGAAAGTCCTTTCCCACCAGAATCCCTCTTCTTTTATTATGGAATTAGAAATTGTATTATGGGCTTATGGATATACTAGAGGCCCAGTGCATGAAATTTGTGCACAGGTTAGGTGGAGGGGTGTGGCGGTCCCCTCAGCCCAGCCTACACCCTCTTTAATCTGGGACCCTTAGGGGGATGTCTGACTGCCGGTTTAAGCCTGATCCCTGGGCAGTCAGACATCCCTTTCATAATCTTGGACTGCTGGCTCCTAATCACTCACCTGCCTGCCTGCCTGGTCACCCCTAACTGTCCCCTCCTTGCTGGCCTGGTGGCCCCATGCAGCCTGCTATTCAGCCGTTTGGTTGTCCTTCACTAACTCCCCCTGCTGGCCTGGTCTTAGGCAGCCATCTTGTGAGGGCATGAGGGTCAATTTGCATATCACCTCTTTATTATATAGGATTATTGTTATAGCAACAGGAATCATACTTCTTCATTTGAAATATTTATTCAAGTACAAATGTGTAAGAGTTTCCCGTAAAAATTGGTAAAAGGAAAATGTTGTGGGGGCAGCAGAGAGGATTTGTCCAGATAGACGTGAAAACATACCATAAAGCTTCTGGGATCAAATGGCATGGCACTGAGGTCAGGGCAGGGAAACGCTCCATGAGCCCCGAGGCTCGCAGGACAGGCATCTCTGGAGGAAAATGAAAATTACAGGAGAAAGACATACAGAGAGTTTTAAAATTGGTATTTGTGCATGTCCATTGGGATCTGACAAACCTAAAATGTGTTTTATTTTAAGCTGTAATGGCAAAAAGTAAACATAATCCTATTCCGGATCATCGGATGGCCACTGGTCACCAGGGACTGCCACAAAACAGTGTCATATTTGCATTTGTAGCTATGAAGCATTTACAGATGTACTGGTGGTAAGTTGCACCGATTTGACACTCCTGTGCTAATAGGAACAGAGGTAGACTGAAAACACTGACGATGTTTTGAGTGCCAAATTCCCGTCTGGCTTAGTGACAGCAACATTTGACATCGGTTTGAACAGCATGCAAGCATGAGGCCTTCACGTGACAAATCCTATTCTCGGCATACCCGACATACAGGACCTGCCCCACAGCCCGACCACCCTGTTCACCACTGGCCAAAGCTTTGTCGTGGCAGATAAAGTTGGGATAATTTGAAGTTTCCCATTTATTTTAGTTTTATTTGTATTTAATTGGTAAAGCAAATCTAGTTTGATAGTTGTAGCACTATAAGAATAAGGAATGTAAACCTAGCCATGTTTACATATTATACCAAAAAAATAACTTGGGGTGAAAATACGTTGGCATAGGCCAGGCGTGGGCAAACTATGGCCCGCGGGCCGGATCCTGCCTGCTCGGCTGTTCTTTCCGGCCTGCGCGGAGCCGAAAGAGAGGGCCGTACCCTTTTATGTAATGATGTTTACTTTGAATTTATATTAGTTCACACAAACACTCCATCCATGCTTTTGTTCCGGCCCTCCGGTCCAGTTTAAGAACCCATTGTGGCCCTGGAGTTAAAAAGTTTGCCCACCCCTGGCATAGGCTCAAGAATAGGAAAACAGGCCAGTAGAAAGATCAGGAGCCCTGAAGGGAGAGTTTGGAATTGAAGGTGAATCAAATAGGGGTAATTCATTTTTTTCTGGGATGACTGAGGGAACCTTCATCAGAAATGTGACTTTGGCTGAAACCGGTTTGGCTCAGTGGTAGAGCGTCGGTCTGCGGACTGAAAGGTCCCGGGTTCGATTCCGGCCAAGGGCATGTACATTGGTTGCGGGCACATCCCCGGTAGGGGGTGTGCAAGAGGCAGCTGGTCGATGTTTCTCTCTCATCGACGTTTCTAGCTCTCTCTATCTCTCTCCCTTCCTCTCTGTAAAATATAAATAAAATATATTTTTTTTAAAAAGAAAAAAAAAATCTGACTTTGGTCTTGTGCCTGAAAAGAAAGTGGGAAAGGAGGGAAGGTTGCGCAGGCCCGGAGCAGACCACTAGCCTGGCACAGCGGTCTGGAAGCTGGAGGAGCATGCACGAGGCCCGGAGGCCTAGCGGGGCGGGGCTGGGTCAGGGCAGCTCTGTTCGATGGTGAGGTGAGGTGGGGGAAGAGGAGGAAACGGAAGCATTAGGTTTTCTCCTGATCTTTTTACCCCGAGAAACACATTTACAAACAATCCAGGGATATTTCTTAAGAGGGTTGAGTAAAATTCACATCAGAGACAGAACTCTGGTAAAAATCTATGTTCCCCATCAAATTCACAAGTGGGGGTGGGGTGGGGAGGGGTGGGGGGCCAGCCCAGCCAAGCCCCAAGAACAAGAGCCTGTGAAAAGCGACTCCTTGTATTCAAGATGCAGCCGCTTGTTGGATCTTGAGGGCCCTGCTCGCAGCCAGTTTGCTCACATTCCTAGGAGACGGCTGGCTTCGGCATCCGCGTAATCCTCGCCAGAATGGGAAGCCCCCAAGCTAGGTAGAAGACAACATATTTTCGTCATTTGACATGATAAAGCGTGCGGCTCTTGAGTAAGAAGTACTGGCACGACCGGGGGCGAGTTCTGTCTTATCCCATCCCCTGTGTCTCTAGTGGGGAGACGTCTCCGCCAGCCAGCACGGCAGAGGGTCCTGCCGGTGGCCTGGGAGGGGCAGAGCCACGCCCTTTCTGTGTGCACCATCTGTGGTCCTGACTTTCCACAGGCGAGGATTCTGCCACCTGTTCAGTGGAGGGTGTGTGCATGCGTGTGCGTGTGTGTGTGTGTGTGTGTGTGTGTGTGTGTGTTTTGCAGATCAGTGTGCCTTCTCCTTGATCCCCTTAGAAGTACCCAGATGGGGACTGCTGGTGGTGGTGTACTAAGACCCAGGAAGGGAGAGCCTGCGTGCCAGCAAGGCCTGCGGATGGCTGGCTGAAAACATTTGTTTCACAGGACCGGCACTATAAATAGGGTGTGGATCAGCAAGAAGGCAGCAGTTCGCATGGGTGGCCTAGTCTTCACGGCCGAGGTATTTCCCAGAAGCATGCACCCCCGGGGCTGGCTCTGGATCCAATGAAGCTGCAGAGCCGTCCCTGCTGCACGGCTCCCAGCTGCCCCCGCCGGAAGTCCTTTCCCTCCTCGCTGTTCCAAACCCATCTGCCATCAGATCCAGAAACTTCCATGAGAGGCTTGGGGCTTGTACCCATTGAAGTTTCCAGTGCATGGAAAATTCTGTCTCTAGTGTGTGTGAGTGTGTGTGTGGGCACACAGAAAGTCCCAACCAGCCAAAACCAGTTTGGCTCAGTGGATAGAGCGTTGGCCTGTGGACTGAAGGGTTCCAGGTTCGATTCTGGCTCAGTTGGTTAGGTGTCATGCCATGCACCAAAAGGTGGCCTGTTGGATTCCTGGTCAGGGCACAGGCCCAGGTCGCGGGCTCAATCCCCAGTAGGGGGTGTGCAGGAGGCAGCTGATAGATATTTCTCTCTCATCGATGTTTCTAGCTCTCTATCTCTCTCCCTTCCTCTCTGTAAAAAATCAATAAAATATATTTTAAAAAAAGAAAGTCCCAACCAATGGGCTTTCTGCTCCCATCAGTAATGAAAGCAGGGGTTCTTGGTCCTGTCACAAGTGAGTGCTGCCTGAGTTCTCACTTGTGTCCTCAGGGGAGCAGGGAAGGTTCCTTCCTGCTTGTGGGAAACACGGAAAACGTGGAGCCACGGCAGATTGGGGATTTCTGTAGTGGGTGACCAGGATCCCAGCAGCGGACACTGGCGCGCGGGTGGGGAGCATCATCTGCTGAGGAAGGAGAAAGGATAAGGCCTGCCTCCTGCTTGCAGCCCATGTGGGCCAGCCTGAGGCCGAGGTGAGAAGGGGAGCGGGGAAGAGGGTGGAGAGACAGTGGTTATTCAGCCCGGCAGCCCGTACACCGGCCAGAGGAAACAAAATAAGCGTGGAAACAGCATTTGTCCGAGACGGAACGCTAGCTCAGCATGGCGGTCTGGAAGCTGGTTATAATAAAACTTGCACATGGTTGGAAAGGAACCATGAGCCTCCTCCGCTGTGCTCCCTAAGCATTTGTTTCCCATCCCCATTTGGAAACAAATGAAGGCACTGTGTGGGGTTCTCTGCCATCCACGATCCCAGCCAAACCTCACAAAAGGGGAAATCAAGGCTCAGAAAGGTAAACAGAGTAGGATTGCAAACCCAGATCTTGAATGGCATGCCTGGGCACTAACGGAAGTTCCCCGTCCTGTTCTTCTTGGGAATAATAGAAATACACCCTTTTAAAGGAGATTTTTAAAATTGATTTTTAGAAAAAAAGGGAGGGAGAGGAGAGAGAGAGAGAGGAACATCCATGTGAGAGGGAAATATCAATTGGCTGCCTCCTGCACACCCCCTATTGGGGATTGAGCCCACAACCTGGGCCTGTGCCCTGACCAGGAATTCAACATGCCACCTTTTGGTGCATGGCATGACGCCCAACCAACTGAGCCACACTGGCCAGGACTAATGGAGATATTCTTAATGACAAAGGGGATTCCCCTCCTCTTGTGGCCAAAATGCCCAGTACTTATTCTGCCCGGGAACTATAATAGGAAGTAAAACACTCTACCTCATTTGTTTCCTAGGGTCTTATGAATGAGATATCATTACCCCAGCTCTAGAGCAATCTGAGAGAAGGCTTCCAAAGGCACACAGCATGCCAGGACTACACAAACCTGATCCCAGGGGCCATGCTATATACAGCTTTCCTACTGGGCAGAAGGTCCCACCGACTCCCTGCCCCTGCTCCGCCCAGGAGAGGAGGTGGGCTGCATCCATGCAACAATGCCCATTGCTCATTACTCCCAGGCCTCCCAGTGATTAAGCCCTCAGAACTTCTCCCCGGCCCCGGGTGACATCATTGCATAATTAAGGTGACTGTGGTGCCCAACTGCACGCACCAAACAAAGGTCCCTTGTTAGGATTTATCATCTAAACTCCCCTTGCGCAAGACTGAGCTCCCGCTAGTAATTAAGGAAGACGGTTTAACCTGGCTGAATGCAGCAGGGCTGGGCCAGAGTGGCAGAAGAGGAGACCCACTGTCAGCTCTTAATTTGGCACGGTAATGAGGGCGCCCATAAAGGAGAATAAGGGGTGGGCGTAGCCTGGAAAGAGGAGAGTTCAATACTAATCAGAAGCCTTCCTTTTCTGTAATTTTCTTGCCAAGTAGCTAGATAGATTTTTTTGGGGGGGTCTCTTTTTATTTCTCAGCTGATCCTTCAATGGAACTGTGACTGAGGGGTCACATGCCTTGAAGTTGATCACTGTCACCTCAGAGCATCATGTGAAGGCACATAGATCCCACAGCCCATACCACAAAGGTTTAAAACCAGCTTTGCCACTTCCTGGCTCTGGGTGACTTTGGGCCAGCACCTAAACTCCAAGTTTCTCTGTTACTATATCCATAAAATGGTAATAATGATGCTAAGACCTAGTCCATACTGCTATTGTAAGGATGAAAGCAAGTACACGTTAAAGGCTGCTGACAGAGCCTCGTGCACAAGCACTGTGTGTTGGTTACCGTTACTTTGACCACTTTGCTAACAACATCTTTGTGCACCTGTATAGTGTCTTGCAGAGCAGATGGTCAATAAATGTCTCTTCTCTCTGAGAGACTTTCAATGCTCTCACCACAAAGACAAAATGGTAATTATATGACGTGATGGAGGTGTTAGCTAGTGCTATGGTGGTAATCATTTTACAATACAGAAATGTATCAAAGCAACACATGCTACACCTTAAACTTCTACAATGTTATATGTTAATTATCCTATATAATAAAAGCGAAGTATGCAAATTGGCCCCTTGACTGGGAATTCCTCTGGGAGTTCGATCAGGGGGCAGGGCTGGCTGGGGAAGGGAGGGAGGCCCCAGCAGTGGCAGGCGGTAGGAGGAAGGGGGAGGGAGAGAGTACCCAGCCAGCGGCTGGCAGATGCTAGAGACCCTACCTACAGTACCTGAATTTTGTGTACTGGGCCTCTAGCATTCAACAAAGCTGGAAAAAGATGAGGTGTTCCTTCATTATGTTGTCTCTGCTCTCCTCTTCTCCCTCTTTGTCCCTATCTTCCCCCAAATAGTGAGTCCATTTCTCCTGTCATACACGGGCTAACGTGATTACAATGAGTTAGGAAGGAAGATGGCAATGGTCACGTTTCTGTGTTCACACCTTCCCAAAGTTGAGGAGTTCCCTTTCTCACACTCTGCATTTATATTTACCTTTTCTATGATATATTTTGAATCCTTTGGAATTTTAGCTATTCATTTGTTGTTTTTTTTTTAGTTTTTGTGACTTCTTGAATCTTTTATAAGCCATTTATTTATTCACCAAAATTCTAGCAATTTGATAATTCTTTGATTAACCTTTCCAATAGCAGTATCCTTTATTTGTTAAAATTTTAAGTATTTATATAATCATGGGACTTTGTATTGGAGGATAAAGTTTTGATAGCTTTTGGAGATATCCACAAAATTATATTTGTTTGATTTTTAATTCCCTTCAGAGCAGATATTTAAGGAATTATTAAGAAACATTTTGAGGTTTGCGCTTCTTATGGACATTCACTGTTGCAGAAACATGTATTTTAACATTTTCATGAAAGGTTAGTAACCCATTCTCTCTCTCTCTCTCTCTCTCTCTCTCTCTCTCTCTCTCTCTCTCACACACACACACACACACACACACACACACACACACGGTAAAGTTAGGAAATTGGTCATTTGGTAACATCATCCTGAGAAGAATTCACTCCACCTTGCCTCCTTATTCTGTGATGAAAGAATTCCCTACTTGCCTGTCGGTGACTTGAGAGGAGTTTAAGCAGAAACAGAATAAATGATTAATTGTTGGAGAGATGTAGAGGCCCATTGTTAATAAATTAATAGAAGGCAGGCTAGGGGATTATCTCTGATTATGTATTCATAGTGAAGTATAAGACACGTATAGGAAAGTACAAGTCATGAATGTACAACAGAATATAACTTACATCCAGGCCAGGACATAAAATATAACCAGCCTTCCCCAAAAGCTCTTGCCACCCCCCTCCCCCCCCCAAAAGAAGCTACTGTCCTGGCTTCTGTCACGATAGATCAGTTCTGCCTTTATTTGTATGTTTTCAAATTTATATAAATAGAATCCTACATATGAACTCTGTAGGGTGGGATGCTTTTGCTCATCATAATGTTTGTGAGATCTGTTCTTGCTGTATGTGGTTCTTTTGTTCTCCCTGTATAATATGCCCCATAGAAACATCTTACAATTTTTGATTCTATTCCCATTGTTTATGACCATTTGGACTATTTTCAATTTGGGGCTATTACAAAGATGGTTGCTATGTACCTTCCAGTACTTGTGTTTTGGTAAAGATATAGTATACACACACACACACATATATATGTTTAAAATGTTTTGGATATGTCTTCAAAGTTTTAGCTGACTGACTTTTTTCATTTGACTTCATACCAATGTGTCAGCTCTATCTGGGAGTGGGTTTACTGGGGTATGATATATGAACACGTTCAGCTTTAGTCACCGAACATTTTGCTCGAATGTCCATCTGGGTTATCTGTTCACAGGTCACTGGATATAGGCTGCCCCTGGGCCAGTTAACTCCCCCACACAGAGCAGAGCATGTCAATGTGGTCAGAGCAGACCCTCCACAGGGTCCCAGGTGGCTATGGTAAAGACACCAAGCCATTGCCTGTGCGTGCCCATGGCTTATGGGTGGGGCACCAAGGCATCTGTCATCCCTGAGTTATAAAATAATGGTTAAATAGCCACAACCCCCAAAATAGAGGTACCGGCAACTATTGGTGAAGAGACAGAGAAGAAGAAAAAAAGGGACAGTTTTAGGGAACTTTCCTCATGACATTTCCAGCTGCCAGTGGTGGTAGGCTAGGCAGTTGATGTCCTCATGGACCTCCCGCATTTTCCCACTCTTTGCCTGGCTCCCACAGCTGGAACAGCTGGGCTGTATCCCGGGCCAAGCTGTCTGCAAAACCATGGCATGGCCAAGGCGTGCCTTGGGTGGAGCAGGCAGGGGGTCCTCCAGCTGTCATGATTTTATGTGAACCCCCCTCCTTCAAGCAGCAGGATTACTCTGAGGGCGTCGCTGTCATATTTCCCCTTCACTCAAAGGGAAGCCACTTCTCCCCTCTGGGGAGCATGTGGGTGACCATTTCCGCTCTTGGAAACATCTGGGAATCCTGGCTCCAGGCTAGGTCAGCCTTTCCTTATTTTGCTGGGACTTCTCCCAGTGCGCAGAGTAGGGCTTCTTGGAGCTTCCTTGCACGCTGCCTGGTGACGTGGAGAATAGCACAAGTGCAGGTAAAGTTAACCAACGTGATCAGGAGCCCTGCAGCCCCACAGCCCAAACCCGGTCCAGGAAGCCCCTGTGAGGGGAGAGCATGAGAATGGGGTAGGAATGGGGTGGGAATGAGGTGGAAACTCTGACTCGAAACTCTCCGGAGTTTGGCTTGAATGCAGATGTCATCATTTCACTCAACGCACACACGGGCGTCTCAGCAAAGTTCCTGTTTCAGACATTCTCAAATTTGCCAATTTATATTTTACGTTGTTGAACACTCCTCTGGAATAATCTGTCAATTAACATAGACCAGATTCCCTTTCTTTTTTTTCCTGTTAGCAAAACCCTACAAAAATGTTTCCCAAACCCATCAGTTCCCCCGAGTTTTCTGGTAATCACAAGCAGGCCTTCCCGCGCGTTGGCCGACTGCGGTGTTCCCTAACCTCCCGCCGGCACCGCGGGCGTGAGTGCTCCCCGAGGGTAAGCTTTCCGCCCACGCTGCCAAGAAGGGGAGGGACGGGTGCAACTGTCCGGTTGACAAGGTGGGCCTTTTTTTTTTTTCCAAAAAGAGCAAATTGATTCTGGATTGTTCTGCTCTTTCATTCCTATAAGCAGTCATGTGGTTATAAGAATGAAAGAGGAGGAGAACAACAACAAAAAAGCACAGCAGAGTGGAAGCTGGGATGACGTGGCAAAAAAACACTGGCTTGGGAACTCATACGAAATGCTAGTCAACAGCATTGTGACCTTGAACAAGACCCTCAACATTGCCAACTGCAGGTTCCTCCTCTTCTGTAAAACTGGACCACATTCCAGCTCTAAAATTCTTAAGAGCACATACATTGTCCAAATATACAACTATGGATATCCTCATGCACTCTTGATAAAAACAAACAAACAGCTGAAACCGGTTTGGCTCAGAGAATAGAGCGTCGGTGGGCGGACTGAAAGGTCCCAGGTTTGGTTCCAGTCAAGGGCATGTACATTGGTTGTGGGCACATCCCCGGTGGGGGGTGTGCAGGAGGCAGCTGGTCGATGTATCTCTCTCATCGATGTTTCTAGCTCTCTATCCCTCTCCCTTCCTCTCTGTGAAAAATCAATAAAATATATTTAAAACAAAACAAAACAAAAAAACAAACAAACAATACTTTATGTGAAAACGGGTACTTGTTAGTGGATGGATAGCTCAGTAGTTCAAAAAAGGCAACTGCACAGGATTGATGATGATGTCAACTCTTGAATTTAATAACTACATGTTTTTATAAAATGTTTTATGAACTGTATCAACAATACCTTGAAGCATAATGGACTGCCCGTTTGAATCAACATTTAAACGTGTCTCTCCCCATTCTTTCCGGTGTCAGAATAACAACCTCAATTTATCATGAACCTCAACCTCTCGTGTATCACAAATTCACACACCAGCCCTCGGGAGTGTCACTCTTCTGTCTCTTCCGCTGATGAAGAAATTGATCTGTGGAGGGGTTAAAGTCCCCGCCGAAGGTCGCACAGCTGGGAAGTAGCAGAGCTGGGATCTGAAACCAGAGCCCGTTTCTGTCTGTCTGTTCAGCAGCAGCAGCGGCAGCGGCATCCTGGTGATGCTGAGGGAGATGCTCTTGAAAACAATGCCTTTTCTCTCAGAAATACTTGGCTTCTCTCCAACGGACTTGCCACTGTGAAATGGACTCTGGGAAACACCGTGGCCTGCTCGAGAGTCTATCTCTGTCTTCGGGAGAACTCTAGGAGGACAGGCTGTATGAATTATGGGTGAGCTTATTCCCAACAAGAAGGAAGGCTCTCGTCTGTGGGGGCGCAGGGACACCTGTTAGAGAAAACACAGAACAGCTTGTCGGAACACCTGTGATGGCATGGCCCCCAAAGAAGTCATTTTGTGGGGGCTCTTTCACTCTAAGGTTTAATCTTTATTAACATCTTATAATTTATATAAAATCTTATTAAAATCTTACTGATCTGGCTTCTGTCTTTTGCCTTGGGCTTCCCAAGATTCCAAGAACAGATTTTGCAATGTCACCGGATCAGTAAAGGGTTTCTCACTGAGCTCAAGTTTTCATGGTTTCATCTGAAGCTAGGAACATAATTAAGGAATTCCAAAATGTCCATCAGTCACCAAATGCTATTCTCAGCCTCTCCTGTGGCAAGGAAAGAATGATGCAGCTTGCCACGTCTCAGATCCATGCCAGGGGGCCAGGCCGAAACTAGGTCCCGATTCAGTTCTTTTTCTTGTTTATTTGTGATGGGGACTTCTGCTTCTAGGAAGGTCCCATTTAAAAAAAAAATATATATATATATATATATATATATATATATATATATATATATATATCTTAGAAGACATCAAAAAGTAAAAAGTTCTGGCAAAACAACATCTTGATGATTGAAGTGTAAATATGTCAGAGACATATGGTTTCTATTATTCCTGAAATAACACACGGGTTTAAAAATCAAGGGGAAAAGTGTTTGGTAAAACACATTGAGAGCTTGGTTAAATGCTTTTTAAAGACCAGTTCTGGAGCCCGAAGGGGAAAGCGCCCCAGGGGACGGATCCAGGCAGCTCCGCCCCTTCCTCCTCTGGGATGGCATGTGCGTTGCCTCCCGAGCACTGATTTATCTGTTGCCTCAAGAAATATATCTGGCTATGTCTTGGTGGACAAGTCTGGGCCCTGACCCTATCCCTGTTGTCTGCTAGCAATGTTCGTTTTTGGCAAGTCAGTGCACCTGAAAAAATGGGGAAAGAATATGTATCGTAGGATTGTGGTGAGCATTTGGGCTATTCCATGTCCACTGCCTGGCACACAGTAGATGCTTAATAAGAGACAGCTTTTAAGATTATTATTGTTCCCTTGAAAGGTGGCGATGAACGCAGAGATAAAGGATTCTGGGGCCAAAATGGTTTCTCGAGTGTGAGAAATCCACAGGATCACATGAGGTCCTCTACTCATCTCCCCAACCGGAGAAATGCTGCTGAACAGAAGGCAACAAGAGCAAGCCCCAATGGGTCAGAATAAGGCCGGTCTCCACTGATCAACTTCCTATGGCACTTACTCCTCAAGGCACACTTTTAAATGTAAGGCTATTCATTTTACATTTGGATTTCATTTTTAAAAAATATATATTTTATTGATATTTTACAGAGAGGAAGGGAGAGAGATAGAGAGCTAGAAACATCAATGAGAGAGAAACATCAACCAGCCGCCTCCTGCACACCCCTACTGGGGATGTGCCTGCAACCAAGGTACATGCCCTTGACCGGAATTGAACCCAGGACCTTTCAGTCCGAAGACCGGACGCTCTATCCACTGAGCCAAACCGGTTTCGGCTGGATTTCATTTTTTAACCAATAACTTTTTAAACTGCTTTTTTTTTTTTTTAACTAAATCTTTATTGTTCATATTATTACAAATGTTCCTCATCCCCCCCAAATTGCTCCCCTACACCAAGTTTCCATTCAATTCTCTGCCCTTTCCCCATCCCCCATTGTCCTCATCCATAGGTGCAGTTTATGTTCAGTCTCTTCCCGCCCCACTCCACTCCCCATTTCCCAGAGAATCATCAGTCCACTCCCCTTCCATACCTCTGGTTCTATTATATTCACCAGTTAATATTGTTCATCATGATTTTTACTTCCCTTGGTTTTTAGACTCGTTGATAGTTATGTGTTTGTTCATAATTTTTATCTTTATTTTCTTCCTCTTCCTAAAGAACCCCTTTTAGCAATTCATATAATTCTGGCTTGGCAGTGATGAACTCCTTTAGCTTAAATTTATTTGTGAAGCTCTTTATCTGGCCTTCAATTCTGAATGATAGCTTTGCTGGGTAGAGTATTTTTGGCTGTAGGTTCTTGTTATTCATCACCTTGAATATTTCTTGCCATTCCCGTCTGGCCTGCATGGTTTCTGTTGAGAAATCAGCTGACAGTCGTATGGGTGTCCCTTTATAGGTAATTACCTGCTTTTCTCTTGCTGCTTTTAATATTCTCTCTTTGTCTTTAGCTCTTGGAATTTTAATTATGATGTGTCTTGGTGTGGTCCGCTTTGGATTCCTTTTGTTTGGGGTTCTGTGTGCTTCCTGTACGTGTAAGTCTATTTCTTTCCCCAGGTGGGGGACGTTTTCTGTCACTATTTCTTTCAATATGTTTTCAGTATCTTGCTCTCTGTCATCTTCTGGGATGCCCATAATTCTGATGTTGGTTCACTTGAAGTTGTCCCAGAGGTTTCTCACACCATCTTCAACTTTCTGGATTCTCTTGTCTTCTTGCTTCTGTGGAGGAGTGTCCTCTGGCTCTTTGTGTTCCAAATATTGGACTTGATTCTTGCAATCTTCCAATCTGTTTTTAGGACTCTGTATAATATTTTTTATTTCAGAGAATGTATTCTTTATTTCTAGTTGATCCCTTTTCATATCCTCATAGGTCTCATTTATTTTATCGGCCTTTTCTAAGAGATTGTTGAACAACCTTATAAGCGTGGCTTTGAACTCTATATCCAGTAGCTTTTTGTCCTCCATTTCTTTCATTTGTGATCTGTTTCCTCGTTTCGGCATTTTCGCTGCTTCCCTGAGTTGGTAGGTTGGGAGGATCAGCTGTGTCTATGCCAGGAGACAACCTTATTCCACTAGACTTGGAAACCTGCAAAAGCCTCTCTGAGTTCAGCTTGGATGGGGCAGAGTTTCAGGGTGGAGCCTACAGCCTTGGCTTCCGGTTAGCCCCACCCTCGGAGGTTCCTGAGTCTCAGTGTTCCTCAGTGTCCTTGGGTACTCTCTGCAAGCACCTCTGAGAGAAAGGCGCCCCAGAGCTTTGCCAGCTACCAGACAGTGTAGTCTCTCTCCCAACAAGCCCACAACTGGGGTTCAGAGCAGTTGGAAGTGGGGTTAAGAACAGTCCGGAGCCTATGTCTCCTTCCTGGTAGGGCGATCTCACGGCCCAAACAACAGTCTGTCCCCTGTGCGCGCAATGTGTGCACCTCAGGGGATCTGCTTTTCGCTGCTCCCCTGAGCTTCTGTCTTATAGCCCAGATTCCCTCTGTATGAGGCTGGAGCCTGAGGGTCTTGGCCCGGACTGGGGTTCAGTGCAGTCAGAACTGGGGCTCAGTACATTCCTGAGCTTTTGAGTCCTTCCCGCTGGGGCAATTCAGCAGCTCAGCGAACAGTCCCTCCTCTGCGCGCAATGTGCGCGACTCCGGGGCTCTGCTGAGCTTCCGCCTTACAGCCCAGATTCCCTCTGTGTGAGCCTGGACCCCAGGGTCTTGCCCAGAACTGGGGTTCAGTGCAGTTGGAGTTGGGGTTCAGCACAGTCCGGAGCTTTTATCTCCTTCCCGCTAGGGAACGCCAGCCAGGCACTCAGCCGCCCCTCCTCTCCAGCTCCGTCCTCTCCCTCCTCTCCCTGCACGCGTACCGCGCCTCCGTACCTTAGGCTTTTACAGCTCCTCTGGTTTTCCTTCTGGTTTTCTCTTTCCTTCTAGTTGTAGAATTCCCAGTTAGTCAACTTTCCTGTAGTTCTGGATAATGTCCACTCTATATTTTAGTTGTATTTTTTGAAATTGTTGAGTGCGGCTGCAGTTAGGCTTTTACCTCTGCCGCCATCTTGTTGTCGGTCTCTAAACTGCTTTTTTTGAGTTAGGATTGACTTACTCAAAACTGCATATATTTAAACTGTACAAGTTGATGGGTTTATACAACTATGAAACCATCCCAAAATCAACATAGTGGACACACCCATCACTTCTAAAAGGGTTCACTTTTCCTCTTAGGTTTCCCTTCATTCCTCAGCCCCAGGCAACAACTGAAGTTCTTTCCGTTACTGTAGGTGTTTGCCTTTTCTATAAAATTAGAAATTTATGTTAATGGAATAATAAAATATTTACTCTTTTTGTCTAGCTTCTTTCACTCAACATCGTATTTTGAGATTAATTCTGTCCTTGTGTGCATCAATAGCTTATTCATTTTTATTGCTGAATAGTATTCCATTATATAGATAGACCACAGTTTGTTTATCCATTTGCTGCTGATGGCCATTGGGATCGTTTACAGCTTTTTATTTGTTTTCATTTGTTTACTATTACAAATGAAGCTGCTATGAACATTTGCATATAAATTTTGTACTTTCTTTTCTCATGGTAAGCACCAAAGACTAGACTGACTGGGGGAAGAAAAAAATATATATATATTGCTTTCAGAGAGGAAGGGAGAGGGAGAGATAGAAACATCAATGATGAGAGAGAATCATTGATCGGCTGCCTCCTGCATGCTCCACACTGGGGTTTGAGCCTGCAACCTGGGCATGTGCCCTGGCCGGGAATTGAACCGTGACCTCCTGGTTCATAGGTTGGCACTCAACCACTGAGTCATGATGGCTGGGCTTGTTAGGTATATGTCTAACTTTCAGACTGCCAAACTTTTTTCTAAACTTATTTTTGGATTCTCAGCAGCAGCATATGTATTTCAGTTCTAGTTGCTATATACTCTTTCCCACTTTTATTTGGTCAGTCTTATAAATTTTATACATTTTAATAGGTATATTGTAGTATTTCATTGTAAGCTACCATCTGCATTTTCCTAGTGAGTAATGAGGTTGGCTATTTTTTTGTGTATGTTTACTTACAATTCCTGTCTTATTTGGTGAAGTATGTGCTCAATACTTGCTCAATTTTTTTAACTTGAGTTATTTTTTATCTCATTATTGAGTTTTCATATTCTTTTTGTATTCCGTGCATATTTTCTTAATCAGATGTATGATTTGAAAATATTTCCATTCAGTTTGTAACTTGTCTTTTTATTTTCTTAACTAGAGGCCCAGTGCATGAAACTCGTGCACTGGTAAGGTCCCTAGTGTCTGGTGGTGGCCAGCTAGGTACTTTCTTCCTTCCCTCAGCCACGGGGCCTCATTCCCTTCCCCTAGCCAGCCCTGCACCCTAGTCAAACTCCCAGAAGAAGTCCTGGTTGTGGGAACAATATGCATATCATGATTTTATTATATAGGATAATGTCTTTTTAAAGTGCAAAAAAAATCTTAGTTTTAGTGAAGCTCAATATATCAAATTTTATGGATTGTACTTTTGGTGTTGTATCTAAGTAATCTTTGCCTAAATTCAAAGTCACAAAGGTTTTCTTCCAGAAGCTTTATAGTTTTAAGTTTTACATCTAGGCCCATAATCTATTTTGAATTAACTTTTGTATATGGTGTAAGATTTGATTCACGCTTTTTTGTTTGTTTGTTTTGCATGTGGCTAATTGTCCCAGCATCCCTAGTTTTAAAAGACTATTCTTCCTCCACTGAACTGCCTTCGTGCCTTTGGGAAAATCAGTTCCTCATGTATGCTGAGGTCTATTTCTGAACTCTCTATTTCACTCTGCTAATATATTTGCTTATTTTGACACCAATACCACATTGTCTTGATTATTTTAGCTTTATAGTAACTCTTCAAGTCAGGCAGTGTGATTTTTCCAACTCTGCGTGTGTGTTTTTTAAAAATTGTTTTGGGCCGAAACCGGTTTGGCTCAGTGGTAGAGCGTCGGTCTGCGGACTGAAAGGTCCCGGGTTCCATTCCGGTCAAGGGCATGTACATTGGTTGCGGGCACATCTCCGGTAGGGGGTGTGCAAGAGGCGGCTGGTCGATGTTTCTCTCTCATCGACATTTCTAGCTCTCTATCTCTCTCCCTTCCTCTCTGTAAAATATATTTAAAAAAATAAAAATAAAAAATAAAAATTGTTTTGGTTCTTTGACATCATTTGCATCTCTGTATGAGTAATAGACTCACACGGAATAGCATATATCAAAGAGTCCGTCAGAGAGCCTCCAATAACTGGGAACTGCCCACAGCGTGCTTTTTGTGCCTGGCTTGGAGAATGTCTGAGTTGACGACGTGTTGGTACTCTTCATATCAGCAATTCTGTGACCGCTTTGTTTTCTCTTTTCTTGTTGGGTTTGTCCTTGTCCTTTCAGCTCCAATTAGGAAGGGGAGAGAGGAGGCTGCATGCTGCCAGCTTAGCCCTATAAATATTTGTTCGGTGTTTATGACAGATGCTTTCCTGTTTTGAAGGAATATGACCTTCATTAAAAATCTGGAATTTTTTTAATGTGATGCCAAGACATCAGAAACAACAGCCAGAATTGCCGGTGACTTTCATATATTTAAAGACCCAAATTCTTACTGGAACAAACCACTAGTATTTGTTGGGAATGCAGTCAGAGGGTAGGAAGTAACCAGAGTTCCTCTTACTTTGCTCTAATCACCTCCCTACTCCGCATTCTGAAAGATGGGCCATTTAATGGTCTCACTTCATAAACCAACAATGCAGCTTTCCCTGACATCCAGTGAAGTGTCCTTCCTGATGTTTGGAACACCAATTAACCCACAGATGAATCACCTGAAATATCATTAAGGCGATATAAATGTGTGACACATGAAAAACTGCGTAAAGGTATCATGGAAAAATATAATACAAATTTTAGAGTTTTCTTTTTAGCCATGCTCGTACCTTAACAGAAGGGTGAAGCCACTTGGATGTCCCTTAGGTGCATCAGCTTCTTTTAGGCTAAGGCACGTGGGCTCAGATTTACCTACTTAGCTGACCCTCGGCATCTTTAGAATTGTTGGGATTGTATTCACCATAACTCTCACTGAAAAACAAACAAACAAACAAACAAAAAACCACAGAAAACAACAACCCATGATATTGATGTTCTTCAGGATTTTTAGAACCTAGAATGTGCAAATTGTAGAAACCATGTGCTCATGGTCACAGTAGAAGTTCCTCTCCTCATAGGCTCAGAGGAAGAGAGCCAGGGTGGTGCGACAAGGACCTGCCCAGGTGGCACTCATTCTGGCTGTTTATCATGGGTCAGGCCCGGAGCTCAGGGTCTCAATTCGGTACCTGCTGCTATCAGCATTCTGAGAAAGGGCCTGGTCATAGTGGTGGACCCATAAGAACCATGTGGATAAGGATCAGTCGTCCTATCAGAATGCCGGTTTATTAGTTTGCATTTTAAAAAAAAGGAAGGCATTCAACTCAAAGTCTTAATGGCCAATCTTTGGTTGGTAATCATGGAAAGAAAAAGAAATATCAAATGTGAATAAGGAGTGATGCAGTGTACCTAGGATTGGTTTAGAAATAGCTGTAGTTCAGGCTGCCCTTCCTGGGTGCAGTGATTGGGCTAGCATGGTTGACTTTTCCCTGGGGCTCCTTATTTTCTGTTTCCCCAGAAGGCAGCACCCTTTTTGGTTGCCATATTCTTTCTTCAGGACATTAATGCTTCAGTCAGGCTACAGCGCGGTTTTGTCTCGTTTGAGAGTCATTCTCTCAAGGGCCTGAGAGCATCTCTGCTGTGATCCAGTGTGTGTCCACGCAACAATTTTAATCTCAAAGGATGATATTATATCCTCACTTCCAATCCTGCAGACACTAACATTACCAATTCCAGACAGAGATATTTTATCCTCTTTAACTGCACATATCTGCACCTTACTTCTAAAAACGCCAACAATGAACTAATATTCAATGTTGGTACAAGTTCTGACCAGTCCTGCAAGTGACAGGCATGGGTCCAAAGGAAACACCTAGAGAAACTCTCACACCTCTGCTCAAAGGAACATGTACTGTGTTCATTGCAACAGAGTTTGTTACAACAAAAATTGTAGACAACTTACATGCATTCCACCAAAAGGAGAATGCATAAAACAGTTGTCATATATTCAGACAAAGAAAAACAACAGTGAAAATAAGTCATTCAGCTCTACATAGCAATATGGACACATCTAGGAATGTTTAGAAAATTAATGCTGAGCAAGAAAAGTAAGTCACAGAAAGGCACATACAGTAGGAGACCATTTCTGCATTTTTAAATCTCTCAGAACAATACAATTATTAGTTTATGAAGATATAAACATATGGTTATAAGAAAACTTGTGTGAAAAGTATACCCAACAGTTTCTCAGGATTGTGGTTTCTTCTGAGAAACTAAGAAAGAGTATAGGATTAGGTGGACTAAAAATGGCAATTTAACTCTATCTACAAAGTTTTATTTCTTAAAAAATTTGCTGAAATGTAAAGATTATTAAGTTATATAAGTCCAGGTGCAAGGCATATTTTGTTTTTATAGTTGATCCTCTATGTTCTTTCTTTTTAAAATATTCCCATAATAAAAATTTTAAAAAGAAAAATAAATTTATGTTCCCTGATATGGAAAAATCAATCACAGAAAAATAAGTATTGTCTGATATATTTATAAAAAAACATGAATAGAAGAAAGTATATTCATATATATGTATACACATGGAATAAGGTCTAAATGAGGAATCACCAAGTTCTCTAATTTTATCAAATAAATCATGTGTTTATGTATTACTTCATAATTTAAAAATTAAAATAAAATGCAAATTCCTGTTCCTTTAATGAAAACAAAGAACAATAGCAATGCATAATGTTCCATAGTTCCCAGGCCTGAACCTCTTTGGATAATTCCAGGAATTTAACTCACACCCAATCTTCACCAGGACATGGAGACATATACTTCTCACTCCCAAGATCCTCAAGTAAAGGCCAAGGTAACATTGTGCCATTGGCAATTCTAGGGGTGGGGGAAGGTTGAAAAGACTATGAGGCCAACTAGGAATAAACCAATCAGAGCACAGAAGAATACTGGAGGAGACACTGGCTTAGGGTCAATTAGTGTCCTGAAGGCCTTGGATCCCAGTGACTGAGTTCAATGTTCTTGCAGAATTTCAGAAGTTTGCTAAACCCCAAGAGGTTGAAAGACTATGTTCTTGTAAGATGGGGTGTTCTCTGACTTTTCTTCTCTCCCTTAGTTTTTAATCCCTAGGGTTCATTATCTCACCCATCCATCTGGTAAGACTCCAACCTCTGTTTCCTGTGCTCCTGGCCCCCACGAAGAGTGGGGCTGACACAGGACCTCAAGCTGCATAGCTGCAGGCCCTATCGTTTCCACTACACTTAGTTGGGGTTCAACACTGCCCCCATGTTACTCATGCCATTGTGCTCTCCCACCCTCTGTTTCCACTACACTTAGTTGGGGTTCAGCATGCCCCCATGTTACTCATGCCATTGTGCTCCCCCACCCTCTGTAGTGGTTATTCAAACTTTTGCTACACCTTTCAAATCGTACACCTTATAGATGCCCTTACCTCCTTCACAGGGAGAAGAAAAGGCATCAGCCAAGCACCCCTTGGGTTTCCAGAAGCACCTTAAATCCCATCTGCATGGTGTCTGCATGCTCTCCACCTCTCCTGCCATAGTCAACCCTTCCTCGATTCCTGCTCAAGCCTACCCACCTCCCCAAGCTACCTGCCACCTCTCCTCTCCCCTGAGTCTCCAACATTTCCCTCACTGTTTCCAGCAGCATTTAAACACACTCATCTCTCTTTATCTTTGCCTCTTTTAACCTCATTCATCTCCGTCTGGAAGATCTTCGTCTTCACAGCCAGACTTTCTGTGCCACACTAGATTCTCCCCCCACTTTGTCTTGTTCGGCTTCGTCTTCATGTGTGCACCTCCATCCTACTGCTGGCACTGGTCAGAAACCATGGTATTACAGCCCAGGACCCCTTGTATCACCAATTCTTCCCTCCAGGCTTCTTTTCAACCCTCGTAGACCCTTCCAAAGGAAACTCCATCCTTGACCATGCTGAGTCATCTTTGAAGTTGCAAAGTGGGTCCTGGATTAATTATTGATATTGGAGCGATACCCAGAGGCCGTTCAGTGGCCGACACTGAGAGCTTGGAGTGGTTTCCGCATTAGCTACCTCAGAAACAAACTCACCTGAAAGAAGATGACTTAACTTTCTATTATCATAAAAAGAAAGCCTGAATTCTGCCTTTGAACATGAGGTTAACCATCTTCCTTGTGAAATGATATTGGCATTATTGTTCTAAGGAATACTGAGTCTCTCCTGAGCCCATACCAAGTGATTCTCAAATATAAACGTTAATAGAAGTCTTCTCTGAGATGACAATTGAAACGTGCATGGAAATTCTGGTCTAATTAATTGGTTACAAGTCTAGCTCCTCTGCCAGATTGTGAGTGGGACAATCTTTTCACACCATTGTCTCTTTAAGCATTGGCAATCATTCTAGATTATCATTAAGCTGATGGGGGAGAGAGGATTTACTACAAGTTACCCAATAATTAAAGCTTGTGATTGGATAAATATGGTTTCAGATACCACCTTCATTACTAACAAATTGTATAATCTGAACAAGGAACTAATTTCCTCAAGTCTCAGATTTCTTATCTGTAAATTAAGAGAAATAATTCCTACTTTAGAAGTTGGTGTAAGGGTGTTTGGTCCATAGTAAATGCCTGAAAAATAATACCTATTATTAACTATTATGTCTATTATCACTAGTAGGTACACAATTAGGTTAGGGCAAATATATAATCTTGTGATAGTGCCTTTAGTTTCCCTATGTTGGGCAAATGGCTGTTTCTTCACAGGTTTTAGTTGAGGAATCCCATAATTGCCCCATAGGCTGAAATCCTGTCATACATCAATTGAATCTGTGTTATCTGATCATGTAGTGAAGCTTTAGCATAACCAATCTCTATGCCTTCCAACTGCAAATTGTTCTGTGGAAGAAAAAAATGTGTCTTGGTTGACAGTTCTTGGACCATGTAATAAGAGACCTCAGTCAGCTCCAGTGGGGGCCAGGGAGGGTGGTTGGGGATGTGAGGTTTAAAAGATTCCAGGACGAACAGAAACATCATCTGGAGAACAAATTTCTGTCCTCCCACTGATTTTCTTTTCTTTCCTTTCCTTTCCTTTCCTTTTTTTTTTTTTTTTTTGTTTTGTTTTGTTTTGTTTTGTTTTTGGTGTGTGGGAGAGAATTAAAAGAATAAAGGAGAAAAGAAAAAAAAAGAGTGAATTCCCCTTGAAGGTTCTCCAGAAGCAAATCCCCTAATTTGGGGTTGGGATGGGATCACATTTCGCTCATCATTAAGCCACTGGTGGTGGTGAGACAACAATGGTTCCCAAGGGCAGAGCGAACGTGAGGCACATGGTCATGGTCTGCAAAAAGAAATAATGCCCTAGAGTTGAGAGAAATGCTAGTAGATTGTTTCCCAGGGTGTTCAATTTTGCAGATTAAGAAAAATGAAAAAAAATTGTGAACTAAAGAAGTCTGGAAAGTTTAAATATTTTTATAAAAATTAAAAAAATTACTATTTATTCTCACCATTGTTTAACAAAAGAAAGGACATTTTAACACCAAAAATGAACTAAGAATATATTCTTAGGTTGTAGGAAAATCCTTTTCAGGAAATGAACACTGTAGTTTCAGTCTTATAGGTCTTTTCCTCTTTCTCTCCATCCATTTACCCACCCATCCATCTTTTCTTCCTACTTTTCTTCCTTCCTTCCTTCCTTCCTTCCTTCCTTCCTTCCTTCCTTCCTTCCTTCCTTCCTTCTTTCCATCCATCCATATATCCCCTTTCTTATCTAGTTACTTAGGTATTGTATGTCTACTTAAATATTTATCTATACAATATTTCACTAATTTTTGCTTATTTTGCTGTGTACCTCTCATTATAAATGATCACCACCTCAGAGAAGGATTTGAGAACCATGCCTTGGAGGTTTTAGCTCAAAGATGAATATTCTGAAACATAGGAGTTAAATTGTGAGAGAGTCTCTTGAAGTCACACAGCTAATGGCAAGTCAGAGCTAAGGCAGGTCCTCAGAGTCCCAGTCTTGCAACCAAGTGCTAAATCATCACTGTCATCATCATCAAAGGGCACAGTCAGCGTTCAGGTATCTGCTGCAGTAAGGTACTAGTCCACGGGTCACCACCTAGAAACTCAGGGTGGCCATTTTAGGCACGCTCTCTTGTTACCTCCCAATCCTGCCTTCACTGATCTCATTCCTCTCCCTGCCCTGGCCTCGCCAGGATTGGCTCTGTTGGTTTCAGGGAGCTACCACATTTCCAGGGCCCTGTCCCAAACATAAGAGGCAGGCAGTGCTTGTTGCTTCCTTTCCCTCATCCTCAGAGACACCGAGTCCTCTCAACTCTATCTCATTTCTTATTAGTCCTTCAAGGACCCCCTGTCTCTCTCAGTCCTTCATCATTTTCATTGTCAGGACTGTTGTAGCAGTTCACTCATCAGTCTTTCTAGCTCCAGATACTCCCCCCGCAACTTCCTATCCCCTTTATTCCCTGACCTACTCTTCAAGACAAAACATCAAAAACAATAGCAACAAGAATATAATGGAAGCAGCAGCAACCTTCAGTGACTTCCTGCTGCTCCCACTAACAGAATCTTTCCCGCCCTCCTCCCTGAGCACCATGTCTAAGCCTCACCCAGGTACTGGCCTTTCCAAGCAATGTGCTTCTGGCCTTCGACCTGCCATTCCTTCTGCCTGCAATGCCCTTCTTCTCATTCTCTGCTTTACAAGCTCCCACACCCCATTGAAGCTCACTTCAGCCCTAACCTGTTTGGCTCAGTGGATAGAGCATCAGCCTGTGGACTGAAGGGTCCCAGGTTCGATTCTGGTCAAGGACACATGCTCGAGTTGTGGCTCAATCCCCAGTAGGGGGCACGCAGGAGACAGCCCCCAATGATTCTCTCTCATCATTGATGTTTCTTTCTCTCTCTTCCTCTCTGAAATAAAAAAAAATATATTTCAAAAAGAAAAAGCTCATTTCAAATGCCACTTCATTTGTTTCCTCTTCAGAAAAATTAGTTTCTCCCTCTCCTATGTCCTTAGCACATTTCGACCTTTGAGTGAATCTTATGGGATAATATGGTGGGTTGTGTATCCTTCCCTACAATAAATTCTGAGCTCATTGAAGTTGATTTTGGGGCCTTCTTTATCACTGCATCCATCCCAGTATCTAGGTCTGAGCTTGGCTCCAAGTGTCCGCTTGACTAAAACTGATTGAAAAAATGAATAAAGGTCTAACATCATCTTTTCCACAAAGTACAAAAACCTGGGAGGATCTGTACACCCGATTCAAAGTCTGGATGTTTGAGAATTGAGTAGGAACAGACTTAAAATGAGGAATTTGGTTTGGCACGTGGAGGGATATTTTTTAGACTGGAGCTTTCCTTCTGGAAGATGAAACACAGGGATTCTCTATTCTGGGAATGAAGCAACTTCTCAAAACATTCACTTAGATTTACGAGGTTAAAAGACTCAGAGACAATCCACCTTAATCCTACACCTGTCTGTGTTTGATAAAATGAAAATTAATAACTAACAATGAACAAACTAGATTTTTATATCAAAAGTCACTCGTTTTTCTTTTCAAATAAATGTGATGCCATCGAACCGAGTGGCCATACTGGAGGAGAGATCCAGGGGAATGCAGTTTCAGGAGGCGAGGCAGGACTCTACATCCATAAATTACTGATTAGATCCCATCCGATTACATCATGAGCAACTTTTGTATATACTGCACTTAAAGATCAAAATCAAACAGAGCAATGGAAAGTGCTGGAAGGTCTAGGGTCCACTCTGATCTCTGGTAACTGATATCTAGGTTTGGTCAGGCCACTCAAATTTCTGTAGCTTCACTGTCTTCCGTAAAATGGAAATAATGACAGCTCATCCCTCCCAGGCTTATTTTGAAAACATAATAACATATGTGACCCAATTAGCTAGGACCTGCAATGCACTGGGAGCTCAATAAATGTGCTATTACTTGCCGTTTGGAACAGGTAAGACAACTTGGGAAACACCTGAAGGTCATAGTGACCTTGAGTTGAATTAAATAGCAATGTAGGCAGGAAGGAAGTGCAACTCGCCAGGCCTGGCCTGTGCATTTCTCCCTCATAAGGTGGGATTCTGCATACATTTATTTTCATCATCTGCCAACCAGAGGGAAAGGAACCAGCACAGGACTCAGAGGCATAGGAGAGGGTGAAGCGACAGATGTGGACAGCCTGAGTCTCTCTCTGAGTCACTGGGTGGAAGGCTGGCTGCTTATCTGTTAGGAGAGCAAGAAACAAATTCTCCCACATTAAGCCAAGACTTGGGGTAGTTGGTCATCGCTGTTAGCCTGCCCCGACCACAGCAGTTTTGAAGATATCACTGCTATCATGCTGTGCACCTATCAGACCTTTAATAAAGTATTTATTTCCTATTTTTATATTTGAGTTAAAAAAAAGAAGAAATTGGAGAGAGATGAGAGAAAATTAGTAAACACATTGGGGGAAAAAAAAGATGAAAACCTTGTCCTTACAGAGACTTAATTTAGAAAAAAAAGACTGAGGGCAATTTTATTCCACAAATCCCTTCCCATTCTGGGCACCTGTTCCCTGAGTCTGTGCCGGTGGTTCTCAGCCCCAGCTGCGCATTAGCATCACTTGGAAGCTTTTCTTTTTAATTATGTATTTGTTTATTTAATTTATTGATTTAGGTATCACATATGTGTCCTTACCCCCCATTGTTTATTGCCTCACCCCCCTGGAGTCTGTGTCCATTGGTTATGCTTATATGCATGCATATAAGTCACTATGACCACTTGGAAGCTTGTAAAACTATATGCTACCCAGGCTCCACCTTTAATTCAATTAATAATCGCCGATGGTTCTAAAATAGTGTGCACTTCTGAGAACCATCGATTTGTGCAAATAATAGGCACTTCTTTTTATGACTTAGATCGTCAGAGTCAGAATACTGAATGAACATTTTCTTGGAGAATAAGAGACACTAGGAAACTCCTTGGCAGAAGTGAATAGTGCAAAGGTTTCAGTTTGGGAGTCAGACCAGTTGCTTCATTGCTTGAAGACAGGTTTGCTTTCTTGCTCGCTAGCAGATGACCCCAAGAGGAAGTTACTCTACTGCTTTTGACCCTCTGCTTCCTTGGTTGTAAAATAGGGATCCTACGTATCACCTACAGGGTTGTGAGGAGAAAAATGAGCTAAAGTCTGTACAGCTGGAAACAGAGTAGATGCTCAACAAATGGTAGTTATTATCATTCTCAGTACTTATAAACACAGAATGCCAAATTTACACGTGTCTGTCTCATTAAATCCAAGAAAGAAGATATCCTGGAGAGATTCTAGACAATAAGTAATCGTAAATTATGATCACCTAAACAATGGCCATTATGGTAATTTTAGGGTAGATTGAGTACTGTTGATATTATCTTAATTGAGTGTGTTATTTTTATTACTTTAATGCGTATAAACATATTTATAAGCATCACTGGGGGCATTGGTCTGCAAACCACACTTCTGACTTTAGTTGCCTTCAGTTGAGAAGCACATACTGCACTTTCTTTTCATAAAGGAATGGCTTTTATGATGAGTTGAAACCGAATCAGTCAGCCCTTTTTTAAGCAGGTCTCTGAAAAATACGGTGCTAGACTCTGACGAGGATCCCAAAGAGGACGGTGACCCTGACCCCGTGCTCCGGGAGCTTGCACACTCTGGGGTTGGGTCCTGTAGTTGATGCTCTGGTTGTGGCGTCATGTCTTTACAGAATGGCAGCCAACAGGGCGAGTCTGCATGCGATCAGTGCCAAAGGTGCAGAACGCAGGTGTGGCCAATGTTAGAGAAAGAGGTGTTCATTTTGGTTTAATGAGAAGAGAGCCTACCCAAAGGAAACAGCCCAGGGTTCACACGTATGCAGCTTGGTCGGGGGGCTTAGGGAGATCCCACGCTGGGCAGAATGCCTGTGAAGGGATGGTCCATGTGTGTCTGTAGGAGAGCAAGAGGATCAGTTTATCAACCCAGTAGGGAGGGTTAACACAGAAGATACAATAGGAGATGAGCTGCTCAGGCACTGAGGCCAGCTCACCGGGGATATTCAATTCCAGACGTTTCCTTTGCCACATGCCATATTTTCAAAGTTTTTGCAAGATCCTTTCTTGTTTCATTTCTTCCTTTGTGTCCTCATTCCATACTCCCATTCTGCCACCTCTCTTCCACCTTATGCAATCAATCTAAAGTATTTGAGGTGTGTTTTAAAACTTTATATGTTTCTATAAAACAGGACTTACTTTATAGAAGGTATTTTAAATTCCTGAACATGTTATTGTGTTATATGCCACATTCTGACTCATATTTTTTTTTCACTCAGTTACCATCTTAAAGCTTAATCTATATTGCTACATGTGCATCAAAGTTATTACTTTCAAATGCTGGAGAGTATCCCATGCTCTGTACCCACCACATTTCACCATCTACTCACCCATTAATGGATGCCTGGCTTGGCTCTGCTTCCTCGTCACAACCTTCTTACATGACCTGTGTGAGACCTTCTTTGGAATATATACGCCCGGAAATTAATGGCTGGGTCATGAGTGTGTAGCTACTTCTTAATTTAAGTCAGTAGTGCCAGATTTCCTTCTAGAATGGCTGCACCAACCTACCCTTCTTCAGCAGGACGCGATCCACACTAACATTTGGTGACATCAGCCTTTAATAGTTGTCCATCTTATAGTTGTCAAGCGATATAACATCATTGTTTTATTTGGATCTTTCTGATCAATAGTGAATTAGAATACATGGAGAGTAATATGCATAATAGCCTTTTGGGGTTCCTCTTTTGTAAATTAATTATCCATATTCACCATCTTTTTTAGGTGCAATCGTTTCTTCTGAAAAAACAAAACAAAACAAAGCAAAACAAAAAAATCCAAAACATCCTCTTTGTGTCCTTTAAGATAGCTCCTTGTTACTCAAAGAGTAGTCTTTCATCCAGCAGTATCAACATTGTATGATAGAAATGCAGGATATCAGGTCCCACCCAGACTTACTGTTAGAACCTGCATTTTGACAAGCTCCTCACGAGTCAGATGTGCATTAAAGCTTGAGAAACATTGGTCTATATCTGTGCTGCCCCAAATGGTAGCCATTAGCTTATTTAAATTTAAATTAAAATTAATAATTTAATTTAAAATGTAGTTCTTCAACCACCTGAGCCACGTGTGGCTAATGGATCTTGCATTGGACAGTGCGGATATAGAAAATTACCATGGTTCCATTAAACAACACTAGAAGTTATTTTTAAAATTCCCCACAAGTATATTACATTGGGAATATTTTCTTTAGTTTGTTTCCTCTCTCTAATCTGTGGTGAGAAGAAGCATGAGGAATGGGGGAGATAATTAATACGAGTTGGATTTGGTATTTGGTGGTGGTCTCATGAGTTGAAGGGAAACAACAGTAGGTGTGAGGGACCAATGAAGAATATTTTCTACATCCAGATAGGAGGCCACAAATAATTCAACATGTTGACCCAGACTCTTCCAAAATTCCAAAGAATTTTCAAATCCTTTATATAATTTGATCTCACCACAAAGCTATGGGGAAGGATAGAAATTATTTTCCCTGTTTTCCATAGACCAACCAGGGATGCTGAGGTGGTCATTTGCTTTAGGAATAGAAATAAAGTAAAGGACAAGCTATTCTGCTTGCCTATGTGGACTTAAATGCATAAATCAGGGATTGTGGGTGGGTAGAAGGAAAACCTCTCTTAATAGGAGAGTAAAATTGCTGGGTGGACAACTGAATGAAGCTGTGGGATTCCTTTATGGCCAATAGAAGAGCAACAGTAGGATGAATGGGGAAGAATATATATTGAGCACTTACCATAAGCTTGGCCTGTGCTAGGTACTCTACTCACCTGGTTATTCTTAACTCAGCTCTGGGAGGTTCCTAGTCAATCCCCACCCCACCAAGGCTCACGGGCTCTAAAGCTCTGACTGGCTATAAGGGCTATGCCTTTCCCACTGAGCTGTAAATTCTAGATGTTTTTGAAGATCATCTGATGACATGGGTCTGGTCCGGATAATCTCTGTAACTCCCTTCCATGTCTAAACTTGAGTGTGTTGAGCCCAGAAAGGAATTCACTTGGAATGAGATAAAACACAGGGATCTAAGCCTTTGAAAGGGTCATCAGCTGGCGAGCCCTTTTTATAGCGCTTCTCTCAGAGCTGCCTGGATGGAGAGCAGATTGCGCATTTTGTCATCATGTGGCATTGTCATTCTGGACGCCCGTGGTGCTCCCACCAGCACACTCAGCATGGTCATGCAACTCTCCCTTAGCTTCAAAACATGGTGCCTTTGAAAACAGATGCGTGTGAATTGTACCACCAGATAGTCAGGACCACAGGGAACATTTTGAATCTTTATTTTTTAAGCTACTATGAGGCATGATGTCATGTGAAACTTGACTTAAAGATTGAGTGAAAGTCCACAGGAAGGCTCCCTTTCTGTCAGCAGAGCGTTAGCCACAGGACAGAAAGTGTGCAGAAGTCAAGAACCATGTGAGATTGAAGTGGACAATTCATCAAGTTGGGAGGAGCCACTTGCCTACTGAGAGCTCTTTGGGTACAAATTTGCCAAAGGAAGAAGATTCAGGGGGCTACTGAGGGACACCAGAATGTAGTGATTACAAAAAAAGTATTCCTCATGCAAGCTTTTAGTTTTGAATCCACCCTGCTCACAAATGCACAGGCAGCACAATGGCCATACACCTCAACAAAGTTCAAGTCTACTAAGAAAGTGCATGAGAAATTTGATCAATGGGAACCTTTATCATCCCAATTCTGCCTTCCCACTCTTGTCATCAGATACTCATGCTTGGTGATATTTATAGTACATTTCATGAAAGGGTTGGAAACACATTTGCAATAAAGTGTAAATGGCTAATAAAATGTCAATACCGTGGCATAGTTCATATTAGGGACAGAGATCAAAGCATGGACTGGACTTTTATTCAATATTGGACTAGAGTTATTATGAGTATTTATTATGTGCAAGCTTTGAGCTAGAGTTTGTGGGGAGGATGCTAAAAATGAATAAATCAAGGTCCCATCTTCTAGGATTTCACAGAGTGGTAAGGGATGGGGTGGTAGATAAGCATAAATTACTGTAGCAAGATAGAAAAAGTTAGGTTAAAACAAAATGCTGTGAGTAATTCATTAATGAGAAAACTTAATTCTAATTGGGAGGCTGGGGAGGGTAATCCGAGTATACCTTGAAAGAGACTGAAGGTTTAAATATGCAGAATTTCAACGTGCATACTGAAGCTATTCCAGGCAAAGAGAACAACTTGAATGCTGTTTAGTAAAAGAAGGGGGCAAATATGTGTGGAATAGGAAAGATGAGTAATCCCCATTACCACCACGTAGAGGATATGAGACAAGGCAGAGAAAGTGGAGGAAAGGTTAGATAGGGATTAGGTAAGTGAGGGTCAGAATACCCAGCTAAAGCTTTGTTCTGTGTATTTCAGAGAGTCACATGAGTATTTGAGCTGAAAGGGATGGATTCTTTTCCAGGGGAATTTTTAGGCCTGAAAGTGAGGGGGCATTTTTGGGGGGTGAAACTGGGTGCATATATCAGGACTGAGCCCTAAAAGCACATTATATTAGATACCTGTTCAAATAAATATGTTTTAGGACCTACAAATAGTGGATCAAACATCAAGATATGATGAAGAGCTTTGTCAGTTACAGAGCACAGATAAAGACACTTCATGAATTTAGATAGGAGAAAGTGTTTAATTAAATGGGGGCTCAGCATGTCTGTGTGGGTCACGGGAGAAACAGATATTCTTTCTTATTTTCTAGATCCCTCTCATTCCCCAAAGAGTCCAGATACCTATTTTTAGGGACCTCTTTCTCTTGAGAGAACAGGTGAAAGACAATATGGATGTGACTGGGGAGGTATGCATGGGGAGAAGCCAAATGTTTGCAGTTGGGGTACACTGATTATGCTAGTGGAGCTAGAGGTCAGTAGTCACCAGAGTCCAGCTATCAGGTAGCTGAGCAGCTAAAACAGTCTCCAAATACGTCTGCACATTAAACCATCCAGCGAGCTTCTGGAACTGTCAGAGGACAACCCCATCCCAGACCAGTGACATCGGAGGGCTCCACGGGTGACTTCTAACATGCAGCCAGCATGCAGTGGTTGTCCACGTGCGGTCCTCCGCCAACAGCATGGGCATCACCTGGAACCTTGTTAGACGTGGGAATGACCAGCCCCCCCCACGCCCCCGCCCCCCCCCCCCCGAACCAGAAGCTGTGGGGTGGGGGTGGGGGTAGCCGTGTGTGTTTTCACAAGCCCTCCAGGGGATTCTCCTGGAGAACCTCTGATATGGTGGGAAGATTTCTCAGTTTGGATGCAGACCTGAATTCCAACTCCCAACTGCTTTGGAAAGTGACTTAATCTCTGTAGATGCAGAGCCATGGGCCTGAAGGTAGGAGTGTGATGACAGACAGAGGCAGAGACTGGAGTTACACTACCATGAGCCAAGGAGAGCCCAGGGGTGGGAGAGGTGAGGGAGTTTCCTCCCCTAGAGCTTTGGAGGAATACAGCCCTGCTCTCACATAAGGAATTCAGACTTCCTGCCTCCAGAGCTGTGATAAGGGCTGTGGTTTAAGCCACCCAGCTTTAAGTACTTTGGTATGGCAGTTCTTAGGGAATCAGTAAAGAGCAGCTGCTGGCCTCGGTTTGGAAAATACCTTATCTCTTCGCACTGAATTGGGAATATAACACCTGGGTGGAAGACAAATTGAATTATGTGTTCCTTTTATTTTATTTATTTTGGCTCCCTGGTTCCAGCAGGTTTGATGGGTACCCAGAGGGGGCGGACACTACATAGTAGAATTTAACTGCCAGAAACAGAATGGATGTGGTATTTATTTATTTAATTGGATTTATTGGGATGCCATTGGTTAATAAAATTACGTAGTTCATGGAAGCAATTACATAAACACCTCATCTGTATGTTGTATGGCGTGCTTACCGACCCAAGTCAGGTTTCCTTCCATCACCATTTATCCACATAACTCACGGGCCTGCAGAAATTACTCTAGTTTAAAACCATTTTTTGAGTATAAGAAAACACTGTCATGATGTAACTTAGGGGTGTCAGAGGCCCCTGTAGTTTTCTCTTTCCAATGTCTTACACTTACTGTGAGAGACTAATTTCTTTGGTTTAAACATAGTCCATGTCTCAACATCCTTTTGAGATGCAAAAGATTTTTGAGAGGGGCAACTCATGAAAGAATTAGTATCTTGTTCCTTAGTTATTGGGGAAGGAAGGTGGAGAAAGAGTCCTGAAAATGAGAAGGGGTTCAGAAACTTAAAAGGGGGTACCTGAAAGTGAAACTTGACCTTACTCTACCACCTTGTCCTGGGATAGTCTTCAGCTATGTTTTAATCATCTAATTACTGTAGAAATCCAAGGAAGTTCAAATGCATATTTGCCATAGTAAAGAAGAAAAAACAGTCGTTGTAGGTTGTCAGGAGGCGATTAACCTTGAGTTCTTGGTGTGCTTCCTTCCTTTATCGTGTGCGTGAGAAAGAATTCCTTCCTCCCCAGTCCCCAAAGAGACCCAAAGCAAGACTCTTTCATTGCTAATGAGACTGTCTGTAGAGTTTGGGAATGGGACCCTATGAGCTCTTGAAGGTGGAGGAGGGCAGACATTTGCTATGGGTCTGGCTTAGGATTCTCCTTGTTGGGGTTCTTTGAGGGGTCAGGACATATTTGTATGAAGATAAAAGCAATCCAGCTGGCAGAGACGAGAAGATGCTTGTTTCTCAAAGGGATCTCGAGGCTGTTGATGAAAGAACCGCCCTTTTATCCCTCCCTAAGCAGAGTTTCTGACAGCAGTCCTCAAATCAAGTGTTTCCAAGTATTTATTGAGTCCAGGTTTTACTCATAAAATATTTCTAATCAGGAAATACAACTTGATATCACCCAAATCCAATTTTAGAAGTAAATGCCATACAGTTGAGTTCAGATCTTGCTCCACTGGAGAAAGAGAGAGAGGGAGAGAGAGAGGGGGGGGGGGAGGGAGAGAGAGAGAGCGAGAGAGAGAGAGAGAGAGAGAGAGAGAGAGAGAGAGAGAGAGAAAAGACTATGAAGTTTTATATGTGTATCCATCAAGGTCCTTTGCGTAAAACATCTCGCGATCAGGCCACCGGCATCTACAAAGTGAAGTTATTCATCCAAGCAAGTCCGTTCTCAGGATCGTGGCACAGATGAGGAGGAAGGGGTGTTGCAACCCGGACAGAAAAATCAAGACCTGATCCAGCATCCAGGAGGTGAAGAATAAAAATCTAAGGAAAAGAACAATCCTGCATGAAATTAAAGGAGGACCTGACTACGATCCCATTTCCCCATCTGAGCCCAGAAGATAAAAACGGTAATAAATTCATTCATCTACACCCACTTTAAATATCGGAGCCGATCAGCAGTTTCACTGATGTACAGCCAGACTTTGAAGTCTGTCTTAGCTCTGGAATTCGACCAGCCACTTTCCAGACCATGTAATGTACTGCAGATCTTTCCACATTATGCATTCCAGATGGCCACAGTAATGCTTTGTGCATTCTCTCCTTTCTTATTTGGGTTACTGGGGTAATTTGGGAATAAAGTGTGCATGCTGCAAAGTGAAAATTGACATACACTTACTGCCCTGTGCTGCTTGCTCGGTCGATGACGGATATTGGAGAAACGGAAAGAGTTAAACATGCATCCAGCGAATGGAGGCGGGAGGGGGAGAAGCCTCCTCAGCAGTTATTTTCGCTGCTGGCTAAGTGAGGGGCACTGGCGGGGCTGCAGAGCGAGTTACTGCTTCATGACTGTTTTAGGGGGGTTACTGACCATGCTCCTCCCACTGCTCCCTCAGCTCGGTGCCACCACCTTGACCTTGATGTTAGGCGATCACGTGATTGACCCACACACTGGAAGAAGTCTAAGAGTAAAAGAGGAGGAGGGGGGAGAGAATATATTAACAATTACACCTGGGTAGTGGGCTTAAGCCCTGTTTAGAAATCTGGACATGTGCTCACCCAACGTCGAAGAGTAACTTCTAGAGAAGGACGCTGAGCCGTGTAAAGGCCGATTTTATTTAATTCGGCCCTTGCTCCGTGCAAAGGGGCTACCAAGTGGCTGTTGATGCTGGGGCTTGTGGTGAGTGGACGCTGCAGCTCCGCGCACAGAGTCTACACAGGCAGTTAAGAGGGAACGAGCACTGGGTCCCAGACGGGCAGCGCTGATCTATGGGGCGTCCCAGGGCACTGCCTGGGTGTGCGCAGGGTGCTCTACTGTTCCCAAGCAGACCGAGAACGGGATCTGCGACTCACGTGAGGTAATGGCGTGGAACCCTTTCTAGCAAAGAAGATAGTCTTCTTAAAAAATAAAAAATTTTTTGGTAACACTCAAGGACATTGTTCCATTGATTTTTTTTTTTTAAAGAGAGAGAGTGAAAGGAAGAGGGAGAGACCAGGGCAGGGAACCTGCAACCAAGGTACATGCCCTTGACCTGAGTGGAACCCAGGACCCCTCCGTCCGATGCTCTATTCACTGAGCCAGACCGGTGAGGGCAAAAGAAATAATTTGTAAGGTTGCATGGAAATCTCCCTCCTGCGAATGCCACATGTGGTTTAACTGCTGTTTTTCTATGCGAGTCCCCCTCTGGCATGGGGCTACAGCCATCATTCTCAAACTCGGCTGTCCGCTGGAACCCTTGACAAAACAGAGGTGCCAGGACCACTCTCCCCCCCCCCCCGCCCCCTCCTCATTCCTGGGGATTCTGATTAAGTAGGTCTCCAGAACATCTGGAAGAAGCCCCAGGAGGCTAAAATCCTGCCGAAACCGAATCCCCTACACTCGGATTTCTCTCTTTCTCATCACATTCTCCACCGTGTCCATGAAAAATAGGTGTGGAAACCCAGCCAGCTTTCCAGACTCCGGGCAAGGAGCGCTTCTCCCTCCAAGTCCCGGCAAAGCGCGGGTCTCCCCTCTGGTGAAGAAAGATGAGTTTTACTTCCTGAGGCAGCGAGCAAACTGTCTCAAGCATCCTGCTGTTTGTCCAGCGGTGCTCCTGCTTGGCCCGGCGGCAAGGCCTGCGCTCACAAGGGCCGCTTTCTCTGCGAGGAGGCAGGGAGCCAGGAGCGTCTTGCCCCCACGGGGGTGCCTGCCTGGCACAGACGCAGGAGGCTCCCAGGTTTGGGGGCCACCGGACCCCGGGGGGCTCGGAGCCCAACTCCCAAACATTGAAGGGCAGCACAACAGGAAAAAAAAAAAACGTGTGTGTGTGTTTCCTCACTCAGGCGAAGACACGGACAGATAAATGTCACAGAACCATTTCATTTTTTCCCCCTGGAACACTCGGAAAAAGCAGACCTTGTTTGTTTGCACTGAGACCGCCGTGTGACTCAGATGCTCACCCAGTCGGGGACAGGCTTTGCCATGTAAAACACAGGCTCCCCTGAATATTTTCAAAGTCTTTCTTTTCTGACTGTAACAATATTATATATTTTTTAAAAACACTTGGATAAACAGAGGAGGAATGACAAGAAAAGCAAACCACCCAAAGCCATACCTTTCAGAGAAAATACATGTTAATGTCTTAAAGGACTGTCTTCCAAGTTGTATATCTTCACAGCCACAGGTGTCATCAGAGGAAAAATGCCGCGAGTGTGCTGTTTGACGATCAGGTTTTCACTGATAATTGTGTTTTGAGAATTGCTCCAGATTGTTCATTATTATTCAAAACAAGATTTTCAGTGTGTGTATGCGTGGTTTTTTGTTTGTTTATTTGTTTGTTTTTGTTTGTTTTGGGGTTTGTTTGTTTTTTGCTACACCAGAGAAATTTAAAAAAACACACAGAAGCGCCGAAACCGGTTTGGCTCAATGGATAGAGCGTCAGCCTGCGGACTGAAAGGTCTCAGGTTCGATTCCGGTCAAGGGCATGTACCTGGGTTGCGGGCACATCCCCAGGAGGGGGTGTGCAAGAGGCAGCTGATCGATGATTCTCTCTCATCAATGTTTCTAACTCTCTATCCCTTTCCTTTCCTCTCTGTAAAAAATCAATAAGATATATTTAAAAACGCACACACACACACACACACACACACACACACACACACAAAAAAAAAAAAAACCAAAAACAAACAAACAAAAAAAACCCTGCCTGTTGTCTGGCATTTAGATTTATTTTTTAAATTTTTTAATTTTTAATTTTATTGACTGTATTTCAGATGTCTCCCATTTCCCCCCTCTACCCTCCTCTGCCTAGATTGTTTTTTAAAAATAATTGCATATTGTGGTTAATATCCTTAAATTAAAATTTGTATTCAACAGAACTGGTTAATGTAGCAGAAGTCTTGGTGCACATCGCCTGCGGAAGCCGGGCATTCTGGCTCTGTCACTGGCTTCCTGTCTGTCGCTGGTAGGCTTTGGTTAGGACAAGAGCTTGGAGGGCAAAGTTTGCATTCTGCAGGGAAAAGCCCCCAAGCCCAACCAAATTCCCCCGCAAGTGTTGGGCACTCGCTCATCTACACCAGCCTTTCTGACCACGGCTGCTTTCCTAGATTTGCTGTAATGACGGGAGCTGTGGATTTTAGGATTTGAAGAATGTGGTTTGTGCGAATGGGGTTTTTCTTAATCTCTCAAGACCTGCCGCCATCTTACCTATGTTCCCTTCTGGGGGAATAACAGAGACAAAGAGGGTCTCATTTGGATTAGAACCTGGGCAGAAAAAGAGCATTCCCCCCCCTCCCCCCTTGACTTCTTCCTGTGCATCAATGGCTCACAGCACAGGAAACAGGTCTAACGAAGGGAAGTGACAATTCTGTGTTTTCTTAAACTTTATGGACTGGGCCTACTATTTATATTTTAAGTCTCTTCTCTCGTCATTCTCAATCAACAGTCAACCTCCTGCCTCTCTGTCCCAGTCTCCATACTTTGGGTATCCTGGCCTGCGAGGGAGCGCTCTCTCTCCCAACACCTGCTCCGTCCCACCAGGCTGTTTTCTCCGGAACCCTTAACAAGGTCCTCCGTCCCCTCCTACCTTCCCCCTGGGGGCACTTATGCTTTCCCTTCAGGCTTCAGCTTAAACAAGCTTCTCACCAACTCGGTGCAGACGACTCGGGCCTTTCAATGCTCGGTCATGCAGGTACTCTAGAATTTTGTGAACCTGGTCGGTAGAAATTGAAAACAATCTTTTATTAAAACTGCAAGCAGCCAAAACCGGTTTGGCTCAGTGGGTAGAGCGTCGGCCTGTGGACTGAAAGGTCCCGGGTTCGATTCCGGTCAAGGGCATATACCTTGGTTGAGAGCATATCCCTGGTGGGGGATGTGCAGGAGGCGGCTGGTCGATGACTCTCTCTCACTGATGTTTCTAACTCTCTATTTCTCTCCCTTCCTCTCTGTAAAAAATCAATAAAATATATTTAAAACAAAACAAACAAACAAAAAACTGCAAGCATTGTTAGCCAGCAGGACGTAGAGACTTAACTACGCCTTGAGGGCAGGCTGTCCTCTAGTCCAGGGAAAACCACCTGAGCGGTGGGTGTGCATAGAACCGGGATCTGCACATGCAACAAAGATGCTCTAAGGCACTAATGTTTTTTTTTTTGTTTGTTTTTGTTTGTTTGTTTGTTTGTTTTGAGTGAAAAGGAAAAGGTATTTATCCAAAGGAGGCAGGGAAGCATTTTTTATTTTGGCCTTTGGAGAAATAGCACAACGAGCAAGACATCTTTGTCCCACCTTGACCTTAGAGCTGGGTTGGGGCCCTTTGTAGTTAGTAAAGCTGAGAAAGTGTTTTCAGGGGAGAGCTGTTTTCAGGAGGCTCTGGGCACAACCAGTGTTCTCTGGAGCCCCAAGCAACAATACTCGGCGTCTCTATATCAACCCCACGTGGGTGACTTTGTTTCCATGATATGTTCAGACTGGTTTTGGCGGGTAGGTCAGGGAACAACATTGCTTTTGGTATTTATGGACTAGTGAGCAATGTTACCAAATTTTCCTACTTGAGCCAATGATGGTTTAGCCAGTTCTCTTGGGTGTTTAGGTCAACAATCACGCCTCCTGGAATGAATGATAATTTCCCTTTCTTACAGCTGTACTTTTAACTTCTGTTTCATGCCTTTTCATAATGAAAGAAGCCATGACAGCCAAATCAGATGGAATGATTAAGATGCTGCTGAGTTTCTGAGCAGCTGAGCAGTAGGGTGAGAGGCTCAAGCTAGAGGGAGTAGCTAAGACAGCATTACAGCACCTTAAGAGATAATGGACACAGATTTGAAAATAAAAAAGATATGTGCACACACATACACACATCCATCCATCCATCCATCCATCCATACACACATACATATGTGTGAATGTATTTTAGATGCCACATTGGGTGTTTTCGGTGATGTGGTAAATTAATATAAATGATCAAAGTCTGGAGCCTGATGGTCTAATTGATGGTTAGCAGGAAATTATTTTTTAATAGACAATGAAATCATTTATCTGTAAAGAGGTGAAAGGGAGCATTTTAATTAAAACACCCAGTTTATAAAGATATTTAATACTCTTGATTGGAGAGAAATTCGCTGTTAATTCAACTTTCACTATTCCTTTGTGGTCTGAAATGTAACCAGGCCGTACCCAGACTCTGTTAATTAGCAGGTGCAGGATGCTTTTCAAGCCCACTTTATAGGCGTGCGATCTCATTTGGGTCTTGCAACAACCCTGCGATACAATGTCATAATAGAATGTAGCATCTGTGGAGCACTTTACAACTGCAAAACACTATTCCCCCTCTACATCCTTTTCAAGGTCATGTACACAGTGGTGATTTACCATTCAGCCATGGCTGCACCCCTGGGTGTTCTCTGGGCACAAGGGGCTGTTTCACAATCCCCATATCTTTGCACCTCTGGTTCCCTCTGGTGAAATGCCCTCAGGAAGAGCCTCCCTGTCTTCCCAGGAGGATGACAGAGCCAGGCTGGGGGTGGGGGCAGTGGGAACAGGCACAGGCCGCATGGTCATTGGGAAGGAAGGGCTCGGCGGGGCTGGGAACCACAGCAGGACTGGTGGGACCGCCCCCCCCCCCTCCCGATCTGCTCAAGGCAGCGCAAGCTCAGGCCTGCAGCTGCCTCCGCTCTCCATGGAGGTGCCAAGGGCATCCCAACTCTACAAAACCCACCTCACCTTGAGCTCTGAGTCATCCTCCTTCTGTACTTCTGCTCGTTAGCTCATTCCAATCACCAAGGAGAACAACGTTGGACACTCATCCATGACCCTGGCCTCCTGCCCTCCATGGGGTTCCACCAACGTTTTACATCTAAAACACACACTTGTTTGGAGAAGAAAGGAGAAGAAAGGCAGCTGTTGGTTTTGTAAAGGGGAATGACATCATGGAGCAGAGTAGCTCGGGGCTCTAGTTGTCATTAGTTACGTCTCCTATTAGGGTATCACTTCCACCAGAAGCCTCTCTCAGGCACCTAGCCAGGGCTTGGCGCACCCACCCACCTCTGTGCTCTCACCGCCCCTGCACTCATCCATAGTTTGGTATGTGGAGTAAACAGCATTCTCTTGGTGATAAGAGACAGAGTCCCAATAAAATGAAGTACAAGGGAGGAGGGATTTATGGAATCAACTATTTGAACCACAGAAAGCTGGCCTCCGGCTGGACTGACCAGGCCGAGAAGCTGTCAGAAGGCTGTGTCTCTGCCTCATCTTGCTCCTCTCAGGGAGCTGGCAGCATCCTTTAATGCCATAATGGCTTCGGTGGTCTAATAGTGAGCAGAGAGGAAGGACAGTCATCCCTACCAGCTGGGCTAACAGGTTTCTCTCCTGATCCGTTGCCCTGGTCGGAGGGATGACATAGGTTAATGTTAATCCCTAAGGCCGTGGGGCAGGAGCTCCTCTGGAAGTTCAGTGGGAGGGGTCAGGGTTGGGGGGGGGGGGCAGAGACATGGCTTATGGTGAAATCTGTGACTGGAGGCATCCTTGCAGCCATGTCTTCTAGGAGCATGCATGCCCTGTGCTGTGACTGTTATAAGTCGTCTGCTCTCACCTGCCCACAGCCCCTCAAGGGCAACACCAATACTGGTTCCCATTGTGCATCTTGGTTTTAGTGCAGGCCCTGGAATTTGGTGAGTGTTCACTAAATATATGAGAAATAAAACCACCAATGAATGAACTCATCATATGTGCCGGTAGAGCCAGAATGTATCAGATAAATCAGGCGTCTGAATGGGAGAGCCCTGCTCGGGCGCAGCTACAGTGAACGTGTCTCAGGTGTGTTCTTAGGTGAAGTGGACTTGCAAACCCATAGGCTCTGAGCTTCTGAGTGTTTTTGTTTTTGTTTTCTAAACCACGGGCCACACGAGAGTGGGACTAAAGCCTGCGAGGCCGATGTGAGTGCCTTCAAAACACTTCTGCTCCCTGAAGGTGGCAACTCATTCAACTGCTAGATATTTGAATCTCTTGTATATCTCGTCCCTCCTCACGCGGCCCCAGCTAAGGCAGATGCACCAAATTGATCTGAAAGTCCCTGCCTCCCCAGCTGATATCAAAGAGCTCACATTATGGCTGGCTTAAGCAAGAGAGCATTTCCCCCCTCAATTACCTTCCTAAACGCCGACGTGGGAACATCGCAGTCAGAAAAACAGTTCAGCGCTTTGTTTTTAACCGCCCTGTTTGCAAATAAAAAATTAGGTTGACATGAGTTTCTCCTGGAACTTTGTTTACATTGCACTTTGCCCACAAGGAATGTTTTGAATCCGAGCAAATTAAACACTCTCCGAACTCGGTGCTTAAAATAATAAAGAACTCTCCGGAACACTGAAGCGGGGCTGGAGGCTTTCCTGACAACACCTGTGATTCTCCAGCTGTTGCCATGGAATTCGGCCTCGGAGCTGCAGTGTGCAGCTCCTAACATTCCTCCCGCAGACAGCACTCCAGCCAGCAGTACGCTTGAAAAGTCCCAAAGAGAATGCTTCCTCTCTCTGTGACTTGCTAGATAGGGCATGGGGTTGTCTTAGTATCTAAAAGAAAGGGGCATCCGGGACCGGTTTGGCTCAGTGGATAGTGTCGGCCTGCAGACTGAAAGGTCCCAGGTTTGATTCCGGTCAAGGGCATGTACCTTGGTTGCAGGCACATCCCCAGTAAGAGGTGTGCAAGAGGCAGCTGATCAATGATATCTCTCATCGATGTTTCTAACTCTCTATCCCTCTCTCTTCCTCTCTGTGAAAAATCAATAAAATATATATTTTTTAAAAATAAAAGAAAGGGGCATGAGCATTCAAGCTTCAATGACATCCCTTAAAGTAGAGGGTGACTCTGTCCCCAGGCTGCTAACATTCCCCGGTTCATAGAGGGCACCATGCACTCTGGCGCTCTATGGAGGAGCTGCCCTTGGAAAGGAAAAAAGAAAAGAAAGAATAACTGCCCCCTGAAAGTGTAGGATGGAGGCTTTGTTTTTCGGGAGAGCTGCTTACCTCAAAAGTGAATATCCTCAAGGTTCATCATGTCACCAAGGGCAGTATTTTACCTCTTCTTAGGGCTGAGTAGGAGAGAACCATATGATTTCCCTCATATGTGGGATGTAAAACAGAAAGCAACAAACAGACAACCAACCAAAAACTCACCGACACGGACAAGCATATGGTAGGAGAATGGGAAGGGTAGGAGGGGATAAAAGGGGTCCAATAGGTGGTGAGGGAAGGAGATGTGACTTTGGGTGGTGAGCACATAATGCAATATGCAGATGATGTATTATAGACTCGTACACTTGAAGCTTATTTATTCTTATTAACCAACTAAAGACCCGGTGCATGAAATTCATGCACTAGGGGGTGGGGAGGGTCTCCTGCACCCTCTCCAATCTGGGACCCTTTCACAATCCGGGACTTCTGGCTCCCAACCGCTTGCCTGCTTGCCTTCCTGATTGCCCTTAACTGCTTACTGCTTCTGCCTGCCAGCCTGATTGACACCTAACTGCTCCCTGCCGGCCTAGTACCCCCCCTCCCCCTAACTGCCCTCCCCTGCAGACCTGGTCCCCCTCAACTGCCCTCCTCTGCAGGCCTGGTCACCCCCAACTGCCTTCCCCTGCAGGCCTGGTCCCCTCCGACTACCTTTTTCCTGCAGGCCTGGTCACCCCTAACTGCCCTCCCCTGCTGGCCTGATCATGCACAACTGCTCTCCCCTGGTGGCCATCTTGTGATGGCCATCTTGTGACCACATGAGGGCAGCCATTTTATGCATGAGAGCTTATGAAAACAGCTCTCCCATGAAAACACTTTCTTAGCTTTGCTCACTACAAGGGGCCCTTATGGTCAATTTACTTCTTACCTCTTTATTATATAGGACTAGACACCCAATGCACAAATTTTGTGCATAGGGTGGGGGTGGGGGTGTCCCTCAGTCCAGCCTGTACCCTCTACAATCTGGGACCCCTCGAGGGATATTCAACTACCCTTCTAGACCCGATCCTGGTGGGCAGTCGGACATTCCTCTCACAATCCAGGACTGCTGGCTCCCAACTGCTCACCTGCCTGCCTTCCTGATTACCCCTAACCGCTTCTGCCTACCAGCCTGATCACCCCCTAACCACTCCCATGCCAGCCTGATTGATGTCTAACTGCTCCCCTGCCAGCCTGTTTGCCCCCGACTTCCCTCCTCTGCCAGTATGGCCACCCCTAACTGCCCTCCCCTGCAGGGTTGATCACCTCCAACTGCCCTCCCTTGCAGACCTGGTCCATCTCAACTGCCCTCCCTTGCAGGCCTGGTGCCTCCCAACTGCCCTCCCCTGCTGGCCATCTTGTGGCAGCCATCTTGTGTCCACATAGGGGCAGGATCTTTGACCACCTGGTGGCAGCCAGCCTTGTGTGTTGGAGTGATGGTCAGTCCGCATATTACTCTTTTATTAGATAGGATAGAGGCCTGGTGCACGGGTGGGGGCCAGCTGGTTTGCCCTGAAGGGTGTCCTGGATCAGGGTGGGGGTTCCCTTGGGGTGTGGGGCAGCCTGGGCGAGGGGCCTGTGGTGGTTTGAAGGCCAGCCATGCCCCCTGACCCAAGCAGAGGCCCTGGTATCTGGAATTTATTTACCTTCTGCAATTGAAACTTTGTAGCCTGGAGCAGAGCCAAGCCCCCTGCTCACTCAGTGGCTGCTGCCATTTCTGTTTGAGTTTATGTATCTTCTATAATTGAAACTTTGCAGCCTTGAGCGGAGGCCTAGGCCAGGCAGGGCAGGTGGAAAGCTTTGCTTCCTCCGTTGCCAGGGGCAACCCTAGCCTGCTCTCTCCAGCTCAGTGGCTGCCACCATTTTTCTTGGGATTTACCTTCTATAATTGAAACTTTGTAGCCTTGAGTGGAGGCCCAGGCTGGCCAGGGTTGTGTGGAAAGCGTGGCTTCCGTTGCCGGGGAAACCCAATCCTCTCTCAACTGCTCTGTGGCTGCAGCCATCTTGATTGGGGTTAATTTGCATACTTGTTCAGATTGGCTGGTTGGTGTGGCTAGTGTGTGTGGCTTGAGCAGAGTGATGGTTAATTTGCATATTACTCTTTTATTAGGTAGGATGTCACCCCAATAAATTTAATAAAATGTTTTAAAAAGTGAATGAGACTATTTTGCATGTCTCACTGACTCCTGGAAGGCTTTGTGAGGAAATGTGTAGTGGTGGTAATGGAATTACATTGCTTTGTGCTCATTATTTCACCATGTACTGGGCCTTTTCACACTGAATCTTCATGATAAAGGATCATTTTAAACTTAAGTTACTTAAGTAAACTTAAGTTACTTCTGTCTTCTTTTCTAAACAAAGTTTTAAAAGTTATTATTTTCTCTTAAAAAGTGAAGGATAACAATCACTATCTCAGATTTAATAAATTGAAGAACTTATAATAATAGAACTGCTAAAATCTGTCTCAATTAGCTTATCTATTGAATGAGATTTTTTAAAATTCCAGAGATTTCTTGCTTTTTAACTTGACAAATTAATTGTAGTTAATTTGGGAGGATACATTTATGAAACTAGTAAAAACAATTTTGGAAAATAAAATAATAAGGGAGCATTTCAGTTATGAGATATCAACACATATTATACTAGTAAAGCCATCGTGTTTTGAAAAACCTGGCACGAAATAGACTGCAAGAAAAGCCAGAGTTCAGAAGCCATCTTTGACGGCTATGGGAATTTAATATACAACACAGAGGACATTTCAGAGAAGTGGAAGAACAAACTATTCAATTAATGGTATTGTGACAATTGGTTAAACATTTGGAAGCAAAGCCAACCTACTTAACACCATAAACAAACATAAATTCTAGGTAGATTGAAGATGTATATATTAAAAAGAAAGTAAAGCAAATGAAAAAAAAATAGAGAAAGATAGATAACATTTTCATAACATTCCTGATGCAAGTTTACATGTGGTGTATGTGCATATGTATATGTGTGTGCAAAGATGACACCTGTGTGCTTTCTATTTTGGTCTCTTTATTACTCTGAGCATGATCTGGGATCCAGATATAAACTTGTAACTCCCCTATTTGAAATCCTGCAGTGGATCCACACTATAAGACTTAATGTTATTCAATATTGAAACTCTTTACAACCTTTGCAATCTTTACAACCTCAATTCTTGTCGTTTTCCACATTCCCTCCATGCTTTAGCTATCCAGTTTTTAAAAATGTAATCAGTTTTCCAGTTATAGTTCACATACATACAATATTGTATTTCAAGTGTACAACATGGTGATTAAACAATTAATGTGCCTCACAAAGTGATCCCCCCAAAACTCAAGTACCCATCTGACACTGCACACAGTTATTGCAATATTATTAACCAAGTTCTCCAATTTTGAACAAGCAACCCCCTGCCTGGCCTCGGTGTCTTGTGCTTGCAGTTCCCTCTGTCTGAAATGCTCTTCCATTTGCGATTGTATAAAGAGGGAGTCTGCTGTATCGTTTGGGAGGTTTGGGGCTACATGTAGCAGAAAGCCTAACTCACACTGGTTTAAACAAGAGGGGAGTTCATTGACTCTCCTAAGTGGAAATTCATTGGTGGGCCAGGCTTCTGAGTGTGCTTCTTCATCCAGGGTCTCTGGCTCGTTTCTCTGGGGTTTCCCTGGCTATGCCGTGCTCTCTGTGTTGGCTTTATCCCAGGCTGGCCTTCCTTTTGGAGGAAAAAATAGATCTGGTTCAGGCTTCATATCTCCATCCTGCCCATTCCAGGGAAAATAGAATCCTCTGCCCCAGCCTTCCCCGCAAGAGTCCTGAAAGTCATCTGGATTGTATCAGCGTAGGTTCCATGACCGCCCCTGACCCAACTACTGCGTGCAGAAGAGGAGAACACAAGGTTCAGCACAAGTAAGTTTGGTCATGCCCTACTGCCCCACTCCTGAAACTTTCCCCCCGAAACAGAGACCCCCTGGGTTGGGGGAGGAGGGGTGCGTGCACTATGAGGGTCTAGGTACCGTTAGGAAAGGAAAGGGTAGAGATGGATGCCAGGTAGGCGACCAACAGATTCTGCTCACAGTGCCTCTTGCCACCTATTCCCATTAATACCGGATCTAACCAGCAAAGCTTTCCTCACCCCGTGGGTGTCTGAGCCTCCCTAGGAAAACACTCAGATAGGCTCACAACCAGTCTAACCAGCCCCACAAAGATACCTTGGGGCATCGATGCATTTGTTTTAGTCTTCAAAGAGTAAACATAGTTCCCTGTGCCCCGGTGTCTTGAGGAACTCTTATGGAAATGGTTCTTTCCATTTTTTTTCTTTATGAAAAGGTTTGAGGGAAAATGTGAGGTCAGACACCTCACTAGTCAGAAATGACTCTTCTCCGGTGTCCGAGTCTCGTCACCCAGCCCCAGTGGCCGCCTGGTGATGTCTTCCTGGGAGCAGGGGCTCTGCACAAGGGTCTCCATGCACTTGAGAGGAAAAAAAGAATCTCAATCTTTCAACATCTAGCTGAAACTCGGCAGTTTCTCCAATTATGGAGAAACAACCAACTACAGTTGTAAGGACCTTGTCGCCATGGCGGTCTCAGATGCCTGCATGCATATCTACAATGGCTGTGGATGGTGCCTTCTGTGTCTGCTCACCAGCCCTTCAGAACCACGGCCGTTACTAAACCGGATCCTGTCTTTAGAGCGTCAGTCAAGAAAACACACACATCGATATGTAAATGAGCATGTTGGAAATGTTTCAGAGATGCGTGTTGATAGAATTGATTGCCCTGGCAATCCTCTGTATGCTGCTTCATTCATTTCGCAACATTATTCGGAGATTTTACTCTTAGGCTTCACCAAACTGCAGAAGGGATTCGTGGCTCAGCAGAGATTAAGATTACTCTCCCGCCGAAACTGGTTTGGCTCAGTGGATGGAGCGTCGGCCTGCGGACCTAAAGGTCCCAGGTTCGATTCCGGTCAAGGGCATGTACCTTGGTTGCGGGCACATCCCCGGTGGGGGGTGTGCAGGAGGCAGCTGGTCGATATATCTCTCTCATCGATGTTTCTAGCTCTCTATCTCTCTCCCTTCCTCTCTGTAAAAAATCAATAAAAATATATTAAAAAAAAAAAAGAGTACTCTCCCAGCCCCCCCCCCCCCAACACCCCAGCCCTAAGATGGCTTGTTTCTCGGAAGATGTCAGAGAACTGGTGCTTTAGTTCCCACATTCATTTTCCTCTCCGCATAGCAGCATCGTAATGCCTTCAGTGCTGACATTTAGAATCTGCTGCCTCCCTCTCTGCCCTCTTGCTAGCTCCCAGGAAAATAGCAGGCAGGCCCTTCACCACCGGTGGCTTTCCGCATCACAGGGCCCAGCCTCGGAGCTCCTTGCTGGGGAGGCCGATTAGCTCGGCAGGCACAGGCCTTCCTGGCCCGTCACTCTCTGTGGCCCCAGATGAGCTCTTTCCCCTCCACAACTCACGATTAACAATATTGAGAAGCCCCAAATGCTTTGGGTTTCCTTCAAATTGTTTTTGAAAAATGCATTTCTTTTACTTCTCGGCAATGTGAGCATTTCCCCCCCCCCCCGTCCCTGCAATTTCCCTCTAATAACTAAGAGCCAAGGAGTAAAAAAAGAAAGTCATCTACACGTCAGACTCACATCGTTGATGATCTGATTCCTTCTTGCCCCAATATTTTCAGGGTTCCCATCTTTTTGCGTGTTTTCACACATGCCCCCTCTCGCTGACCGTGCGATTGCAGACTTTCTGGCCTGCTTCGGAAACCTCCCCGGCCCCACTCGCTCTCTCGGCCCTTCCATCCTGGGGAAGGAGAATGTCAGCATTCAAACGGGGGAGAAAATCACCGCGTCCACACGTCCAAACGCTCATCACTGTTGCAGGCAGCACTTTTGTGTAACAATTCAAGCTACGTCCTCTGTTTCCACCTCGAATCATTTGTAAAGGCGGGCCCCTCCCGGCGACTCGGGGAGAGAATAGGCCGCCTGCGTGGGTGGTCTGGGTCTGAGGGAACAGATGACATCATGGATTCACATGGCAAGTTCATGAAGCCCGCAGTCCAGCTCTCCCGAGCAGCGGCCCGCGCTGCCGGCATTCTCTCTGCTGGAGCAGCACTCAATGCCCAGAGTCGCAGGCCGGGGACGCTTGGAGATGATATTTATTTATTTACCTATTTTAGATTCTTCAAGGATATTTTTATTATATCCAGCCTGAGATACTAAAGCAAGGCGAAGGTTTTTATTTCAGTCAGACGTTTGCGGCAATTAGTAAAAGTGTGAAATCCATCGTCATTTGTTGAGCTGCTTTTAAAAAGTGTTTATCATCACATTTAGTAGATGTCACTGTGCTAATTGACCATAGTCTTCTCTCACACATGGCAGGAAGAAGTACACATGCTTCCTATTGATGCCACTAGAAGGCACACGCACTAAACCCCAGGAGCAAGATTTAGCTTTAATGCATAGATAGGGAAATCAACTTTACTCGTGACCATGCGCACAGGGATAATTGCTAAACAAGGATGAAACGGCACACAATTAAGTGGAATACGCAGGGGTCACCCAGGACGTAGTTACAGAACAGAGGGGGGGGGTGGGCCAGGGAATAGCAAAGTCGTCCAAGAACAGCGTTCCCTGGCCGGGAATGTGTCCTCTCGGTTTTTGTTTCCTTCGATTATTAGAAGATTTTTTTTTATTACAGGAAATGCTATCTTAAAATTTGACATGGATATATATATGAAGGTTTACAAGCATTCGTGGGATTCTTCTGAAACTCTGTACACTCTGGAGGGGGCGGAGGGGAATCATCGCACCCGAATGATTTTGCACACCGGCAACGCCAGCCTCTTTGCCTGCCTGAGTGACTGATTCTGTGTGTTTTCTCCCCCCTCCCCAGAGCCCTGTCGTGGGTCTTTTCTCAGGCTGCTGTTAGGCATTCTGGCCTGGCTCAGAGGGGAATGAGACCCCGCTTTCTGTGCGGGCCCTGCAGGAGTTTCGGTCTGGGCTGAGGTTTATGGGGAACACAAGTTAAATCAGACATTTGCAGTTTTCACCCGATTTTGAGGTTCCGAAACTTTGATGAAAGAGAAACATCGACCAGCTGCCTCTTGCACACCCCCCACTGGGGATGTGCCCGCAACCAATGTACATGCCCTTGACCGGAATCGAACCTGGGACCCTTCAGTCCGCAGACCGACGCTCTACCACTGAGCTAAACCGGTTTTGGCGCTGTTTAAACACTTCTTGCTGGAGATCTGCCCTTCCTTCCCTAGCTGTGCACTATCGTTTTAATAGCTAATATGTTAGCTGTGTTTGGATATTCCCTCCGATAATAGCCACGCCGCTTCCCCCAAAGTAAATAGTTCTTGTTTTAAGCTGCAGTTATTTCAGAATATCCCAGCGTTCACGTGCTTAGTGGATCCAGGCTAAATGAATCTCCATTTTGCATTTGTCTCTTTATAGTTTTGTGAGCTTGAGAAAGTTGCTTAACCTACTTGCATCTCAGTTTCCTCATCCGGAAAAGGATCGTAATAATTAGTATCTCACGCAATATGGTTTGAAGAGCAGATGAGTTAATTCATATAAAATGCTTAGAATGCCAGTTAGCATATAGTAAATGTTGAGTGAATGTTAGCTGATTTAATTATTCTTATTGGGATCACTTCCCACTTGTGATTGACGTTTTCTGACATCTTGCCAAAGCCTTATTTTGGGAGGAGGGTATGGGAGGTGTTAATCCTCACCCGAGGATATTTTTCTATTGATTTTTAGAGAGAGTAGAGGGAGGGGGAAACATCGATGGGAGACACATTGATTTGCCCAAACCATTTCTACTGAAATCGCCTTTTCTTCCTCACAGCACCTTGCCTTGATAAAGAACACAGAGATCTGAGAACTTGCATGAGTTTTGTCCCCAACTGAAACTGGACACTGCCCAGAAATTCAAAATAGGAGGGAGGCTTCGGAATGTCTCAAGGAGATTGATTACTGCTTAAATGGGAGCAGGAAAAGTGTCATCAGCAAAGGGGAGCAGCAAAAGGGACTTTGTTGTCCTAACAAGGCTGTGCAAAGACACGCTTAGGAGAAAAATATGTTCCTTATTCAAATATAACACAACCTTTGCAGGTCACTACAATTTAATACTTACTGAAGAGCTTTCCCCGACTTATATAGATAGAAATAATCATCTTCTATCATTCTTCTGCTCACATAGGAATAGAAACAAATTAGTTGACTTCTTAAACTTTCTTAGTGAGTGCACAGCATGTGTTCATCTGAATAATTTTTTTTTTTTTTTTTTTTACTTCAGGCTGTCAATGCCCATGCTTTTCTACACAGGATCGTCCTCTAGGCCCTGGGTTAGAGCATTGCTGATGCTGTGTTTCATCAAGAGGCTCTGCTGTTGTCTTCAGGTCTTTCAAGTCTTTGATGGCTGGTAAGTGAGACTTGGTGCTTAATTTCCTCGTCACGGAAGGCATGCAGACTACAGCCAGAACTCAGGTTCCTTTCTCAAACAGAATGTTTGGTGTACTGAGATACTGAGCTCTTGTATAGCTGTGTCATCGAGAATAATTGTCAGGTGTTCAGGAACAATGGCAGCTGGCCCACCCGGTTGTGAGATGCCATCGGCGGCGGCACACACCCTGATTTCAAAGATATTAGAATGCATTCCAAATTGACAAAATATGGCATTGACACTCACCATGAACTGAATGCCTAACTGTGGGTTACACATGATGTTAAAATTATAGAGGTGATGCAATTCATTTATAACATCTTAAAGGAAATGCTATTATACTATTTTATACTGTTAATATATCATTAATAATGGTCTTCATTTTAACTAAAGCTCACAAAGAAATTTTAGCTGTGGGAGCAAAGTCTTTGCTTTCATTGCCATTGATCGAAACATTACACTCGGCTAAATGGCATAATAAGGTGCTGTTGCTTAGTAAGCCAGCAGAGAAGCTGAGGAAGAATCAATTTTCTACTTTAATGTTTCATCTTGAAAAGGAATGACTAACACAAAACATCGTGTTAAAGTATTAGGATTGATCCCATTGCCAGAAAAATATATTATATTATTAATTAATTAAATATATATTATTAATTATATTCTAATGCAATATTTTACTTATATTCCTTTTTATTGTATGCAATTAAAACAAATAAGAGACTCAGCTATTTATCAGTGAATGATTAAGTTTCTATATGAGCACCTCATCAAGGTTAATATCCTTTGACTTCAGAATTAACTCAATAATTCTATTTAGTTCTGATTTCAAGTAACTAAGTCCTTGGGAACATCATGAAAGGAAAACACATAGAAATCAACTTTTTTTTTCAGGATAACTTGATAATCTCACTATTTATTATTTACAGCTCTGTGCAAATTCAAGAGTAAACTGTATAATGAGTTATATAAATTTTAAAAACGATTTCAAATGATTCAACTCATGAAAAGCTGTTGGAGAAAACTCAAGAAAGACAAAATTTCTAAATTGAAGGAGAAATTCTCAAATCAAAGTTCAATTCATAGAGTTTGTTTTTTCCTGTTTAGCACACATCAGGTTATAATTGCCTCGTTAGCATAGCCCATGATTTAAAAAGTGTGAAATCTTGGTGAGGAGGAAGGCCATGAGAGACGTCAGCAGAGAAAGTTCTGCGCACCTTCATTCTAACCTCCCATTTTACAGACAAAGAAACTGAGGTCTGGACTGGTGAGGTGATGACAAGCTAGGTGGTCCTATGTTGAATGGGCAGAGAGAAATTTCTGGAAGGCGTGGTGAGAGAACTAATAGGAGGATGGAAAAATATCAAGTTTAGTGAATAGGAAAAAAACCCCCAAGGAGTTAAGTTTGCAAATTAGGGAAAAGGGTTGCTCTGTGTGCCTTATTGGGAGGCAAACAAAGGGAGAAAAAGAGGCTGCCGAATAGTTTGTATTTTTGCCACTACAAAGGTGAGGTGAGCCAAGAACACATTGGGCATTTAACCAAGTAGGGTTAAGTCTTCAGCACTTGTGATCCTTGTAACAGTGTGGGAGAAAAAGCAACAGAGAGTGGAGTTAAAGGCCATTGGATGGAGCAACATCTGGCTTGTTGAACACTGAATATTGGGGGAAAGTTGGAGAGGGAGTTTGAGAGGCCTTTGTGCCAGGCACAGAATGAGATCACAAAGAATTTGACTTATAGCCGAAACCGGTTTGGCTCAGTGGTAGAGCGTCGGTCTGCCGACTGAAAGGTCCTGGGTTCGATTCCGGTCAAGGGCATGTACATTGGTTGCAGGCACAAACCCCTTTAGGGGGTGTGCAGGAGGCAGCTGGTCGATGTTTCTCTCTCATCGACATTTCTAGTTCTCTATTTCTCTCCCTTTCTCTCTGTAAAATATCAATAAAATATTTTTTTTAAAAAGAATTTGACTTAATATGTAGAAGGGTGAGTTTAAATCATGGACGGAGGACTGCTCATTGTTCAGCCCATTTGCAGACCGGTGGGGCCACAGGTTCAGTCCTGGCCACCGGACTGTGGGTGCAAGTACCCAGGTGAGGACAGCGAGGTCCTATGTGACTTCCCGGCTGTCTCTCCCCCTTCGAAGGGCATCCCATAGCCAGGAGGTGAGTCAGGAGACTTGGAACTGAAGAAGCCTGGGTCACCGTGTCTCCATGTCACCGTGAGTTAACCTGGAGAATCGGCAGACCTGAGCGAGAACTAGTCCACGAAGTCCCTGAGGTTTGTTTCCTTTTGTTACAGCAGCGTATGCCCACCTCACTGGCTGACTGCCACGTCCATCCTATCAACTTCCACATTTCCCATTTTTATAAAAGAAAATGAAATTAAAGGGACACACACCACATTTCCTCAGGGTCCCCCTCCTTCCTCCCTGGCTTCTCCCCCCCCCCCCCCCCCCCCCCCCCCCCCCCCGCTTTCCTCAGGGTTGCCGCTGTCCTGGGGAAGCCTGGTCCCCGAGTGCTCAATGGGAACCGCCCTTGGAAGCGAGACGCCCGTGTCTGGGCCAGTGGCCTCTCCTCAGCAGACACCTGGGAACCTCATTCTTTGGAGCATAGCACAGGCTCACCCCACCTTCTAGGGAAGGAGACTCAGAGGGTTCCAGCTGGAGACCCTCCCTCTTCTACTTACTTTCTTCTACCCACAAGCCCCCAAACATCTGTCAGCCTGAGGCTGGGAGATAATTCACGTCCTGAAAGCTCCGCATTTGCTCCTGTTTTCACTGACATCAGGGGCTGTTGCCCTGTTTCAGGTGTTGTCAGCAAAGGGAGAGACCACAGAAAAGGGAGAAACTGTGGAAGGAAAGGCTCCAGCCAACCACGTAGTTAATTAAATGGTAATAAATAATAATTTGAGAAATTAGATATTTTGTGGTTGATTTTTATGACTTTTAAAATAATACAACTGGTGGCAGAAAAACCCCTCCAACATCCAAAACCACAAGTCACATTTTGGTTGTGGTTTTTTTTTTTTTTGTTCAAAATACAAAACACTTGGAAAAGATCATTTGAGCTGTGTTTTTCCCCTACCGTGGTTGAAATTCTCCTTTAAAGGATCGCTGGGCAATTTACATGTCTTTTTATGTTGGAATCAACACTCCTGCTTGGAGGTTTTCTTTGGTACTATTAGCATTCATTTCTAAAAACACCTTTTAGTTAGTAGAGTAATTTCACCCACATCGTCTCATTTTATCCAATTGCTGGCTGGTACGGGCTCCTTCTTATGCTTCCAGAAGCTCAGAGGCTTGTCTAAAACCTCTTATCTAGAACCTCCCAGGATCTTCTAAATTAAGGCTCAGCAAATGGTAGCCACGGACCAAATCCTTCCCACCCCCCGTGTTTTTGTATAGCGCACCAGCTAAGGGTGGGTTTGACCATGTTCATAGTTGGAGATGGGGAGTGGAGAAAGAAGGAAATTACGTAAAAATGCAAATTTCGGCATCCCCAAATGAAGTTTTCTTGGAGATCAACCAGGTTTACATACTATCCATGGCTGCTTTCTTGCCACAAGGGCAGAGTTGAGTAGTTGCGACAGAGACCATCTGGCACGCAAAGCCTGAACTATTTACTCCCCGGCTCTTCATAGCAAACGTTTGCCAACTCCTGTCCTCCATCATGGGCTTATTCCAGCTTTCTAGCAGATGCAAGGGACGAGGGAAAAAAAACCCCCACAGGGATCTGGTTTGTAAGCCCAGTAGAAGGGGCTTAGACATTGGCCTGCCGTAAAAGGCTGGTTCTTTAAATCCTGATTGGTGAATTGGAGGCTGGGTTCCCAGCCTCCAGGCTGCCGGCAGCCGCCTCCTCCAAGGGGCCATAGGAGGTGTGTGCTCCTAAGACCTTCTCCAAAATAAACAGGTGGTTTCCCCCTCCCCCTCCTCCATCTTTGCAACCCAAGAAGAACTAGTTCATCAACTTCACGATGGTCTGTCCTCAGAGTTAGTAGCGCAAAACGTCCTGGCTTAGAGGCTGAGACAAGTGAGGAAGGGGACGATGAAACGCCCCCATGTGTTTTGTTTGGTCTTTAAGGCAGCTCTCTGATGCAACCTCCTACTGTTCCTGCACCCGTGCCCACTCTGAGGCCTTGTCTGCTATAGGGGGAAGAGTGGGCTTAGTTCTAGGGGGATGGGGCAGAGGGGATGCAGAAAGCAGGCACAGAGGGCTTCCTCTGCTTCTTAGCTGAGCTTCTGACTTAGTTTTACTCCCTACTTTTTCTACTTGCACTCCCAAAGTATAATATTATATCCCCTTTTCTGAGCGCCTGTAATATGTCATTTAACTTAAATGGAGATTGATGGTATTGTCTCCCAGCCAGTGTGGCTCAGTGGTTGAGCATCGACCTATGAACCAAGAGGTCATGGTTCGATTCTCAGTCAGGGCACCTGCCCTGATTGCAGGCTCATCTTCAGCAGGGGGCGTGCAGGAGGCAGCCAGTGATTCTCTCTAATCATTGATGCTCCCATCTCTCTCTCTTCCTCTCGCTTCCTCTCTAAAATCAATAATGTGTGTATATATGTACATATATGTATATATATTTATATATATGGAGACAGTTATATATATAGATATATAAATTTATATATATATATATATATATATATATATATATATCAATAGTGTGTGTGTGTGTGTGTGTGTGTATATATATATATATATATATATATATATATATATATATATACACATTATTGATTTATATATATATGTTAGAAATAGATGGTCTTGTGGAACTGTCTCCATAATCCTCTCATCCCGCCACAGGAGAGGGAACCGGAAGCTGGGTTGTTTAAAACCCTTCCTTGGTGGTAGCTGGTGCCTGGTCTCTCCACGGCCAGCATCCAGGCTTTCCCCAGCAAACCTCAAGAGCTTACCAAAGTCAAGCATGTCTTCCACCATGGGCACATTTCACCGTGTGAAACCACTGTAGAGACGCATCCTCCCAGTGCATTCCTCAGAGAACCAACTCCTGGGACCTTATAAGGAACCTTAAAAAAAAAAAAAGTCTGTTTAGAGAATAATGATTTAAAAAAGCTTAACTAGATTTCTTTACTCAAGGACTTCTCAGAACCTTTATTGCACACACAGCATTTGTAGCTTTTTCTACCTCTGTAATTTCAGGGCATTTTATTTAGCCTCTCGGAGTCTTCGTTTCCTCCTTTGAAAACCAGAAGCAATATCTGCCTTTTGAAATATTAAGTGTTATTATTTTTCTCTTTTTGTTTTTGACAAGGTTCACATAATTTCTATCAAATGAAGTAAATTCTAACGGCCATAAGGAAATCTGAATAACTGTTACAGGAGAAAAAAAATCATTTTGGTAATAAATTAAGGCAAGGCACATCTGCTAAGAGCATAGCACAGCACACATTTTCCTTTTACTGGATGCTTCTTGTAAAGGAAACAATGCAGCGAGGGTCAGGAAACTTATGAGCAACTATTCCAGGCACAGAATTACATATTCACATGCTGTCGCTAGGAGAGAGTTCCAGTCAGTATACCAGCAAGATAGGGGCCGTTTTGGAGCTGCCCGACTTTTAAAGCATTCCTTTGGAAACGCATTGCGACGATGATTATTTTCCATGCATCTCGGTGTGGAGTCAGCAAAATTGTTCTTTAAATGGACAGAGAGTAAATATTTTAGACTTCACAGGTCATACAGACACTGTTCCAAATACGCAAGTCCGCTGTCCTTGCACAAAAGCAGGCATATGGAAATAAATGGGCATGGCTGTGTGCCAATAAAACTTTATTTGCAAAAAACAGGTGGCAGGCTGTATTGAGGCCAAGCATTGTAGTTTGCCAACCCCTGGTCTAGATGCTGACCTAAGCAGACAGGCCTCTCAGCATGCATTCTCGCTCCGTTTTTAAAAAGATGTTTTGTTGATGTTCATTTCTGAGTTCCGCACGATGCTTAATGTCATTCAGAAGTATTTTAAAGAATATGATTTTGGGGGGAAACTTCAGAGCTTTGAGTTTCTGGGTCATTTCTTCAAAAAGAGTGGATAGTGAAGCAATAAAATGGGGAGAACTGGGATTAGACAAAGTGGTCAAATCTCTATAGACTAGGCTACTGGACATGGAAGTTCAAGTCCTCAGACAATTGACAGGGTTCTAGATCCTGGGGCCCAGGCAGACAACCTGTCCCACTGCCCACAATGGGTAGAGCTTACCTGAGCAGGGCATCAGGGTGACTTTCTCAAAAGGATTTGTTTTTATCCAGTTAGTCAGGGATATCTGTATGCAAGCAACCAAAGCCACCCTGAAGACACTTTGAGACTCTCAGGGGTGGGCAAACTTTTTGACTCCAGGGCCACAATGGGTTCTTATACTGGACCAGAGGGCCGGAACAAAAGCAACCTGACCATGCTGGCACTCTCATCTTGGGCTTCTGGTGAAGGAGCGGAGGGGAGAGCAAGAGAACCTTCCGCTGTTTCGTCTCCGCGGGCCGGATAGAACAGCCGAACGGGCCGGATCTGGCCCAAGGGCTGTAGTTTGCCCACCCCTGGTTAGAGAATATGAAGATCAAGAATGTTGCCTCTGGAGCACACTGCCTGGATCCAGGTCATTGCACCTTGCTTGGCTTGAGCAAATTAGCTAAAATATCTATGCCTTCATTTTCTCAGCTGTAAAATGGGAATATCTAACTTGTAGGCAAGAATGCAGTGGATTATGCTCAAAGTGCTGGCACAGAATAAACAAGTAGTATATAAGTATCGCTGTTAGAATTAATTTTTTGTTTGTATTGTTGTTTTGGGGTTTCTTTCTATTGTTTATATTGTTGTTTTATCATTTGTTTATATTGTTGTTTTGGGGTTTCTTTAATCATCTAGTCACAAGAGCCAAGGGGTCACTTAAAAACTTCTCTCTCATATTTTTTCAACTCTTTTTCTTTCTCCTTTCATCTGCTCTTCTCTTTGTGCGGGCTTATTTAATCTTATTAGGCACATGGCCCCTCATCACTACCTTAACATGGAAGCCCAGCCCCCAGCCCACATCCTCTGTCAGGCCAGCACTTCACAGACAGCAGACCGGGTCTCCTCACCCAGTGTGACAGGCTCACCACTCTGGCCTCAGGATCCCGGTGAGAGATGGTGTCTTTTGGTCCATAAGGCTACCCATGCCATGCCTCTGGGCAGTCTTTGGTCTCCACAAATGGAATGTGCTCAGCAGGTGGAAAAATGCTCTGCACGTCTGGTGCCGTGTCCCGAGGCTCAGTTCACTGCAGGCACATTGGACACCAGGTCAGGACAGCAGACATTGGCTACACCTGAGTCATCAGGGGAGAAGGAACTTTCCATTCCACCCAACCCATCCAGGCTTCTCTCCACTTAGGACCTAGGCAAGGTTCGGGTGCACAGGTAGCAGGGTTTCATAGCAGACTTATGGGCGGGCCTGGGGTGGGTGGTAACTGGCATCATGAACAAAAATAACTACAAACACGGGTGAATTCGCTTATTTCCATTCACTTGCTCACTTGTTCAACAAATATTTATTGAGTGTCTCCTAAATGCCATGCTAGGAAACATGCATCTTTAAAAATAATAGAACAAATACACATTTTTTAAAAAAGAGATGAAGAAGAGTTTTACAGTCTCAGAAGTGGTGTTCTCAATCCAGTTCCCTATATGAATAATCAATTTATTTGGGAGATCTCTGATGGTAACAATAAATCGTATTGTCTTTCTTATTCACATGCTCTAAAGGTATTTGTTAGGCCTTTCAATAAGCCTGGATTCTGGCGGTGCAATCTTCCCTCACCCTTTTCTTCAGCTGAGTCTTGGCTGTCATTGGCCCAGCTTCTCATGTCCCCAGAAGAATTTGTTCTGGATTGATAGTTTTTTGAGAACTGATATATTTGTTAAATATATTGATTTTACTTAGGGTTTTTTTTTCCTATGTGTTTTAGCATAGTTTCACAATTTCCCTTTTAAGTCATGCACTTCTTTTATTAAATTCTTTCCCTGGTGCCTTATGCTATTTTGCTGCTGTTATTTGTGGTAACATCCTGTATAATTAAAGGCTAATATGCAAATTGCCCCCTCGACAGGAAGTTCCACCCGGAGTTCAACCAGGGGCGGGGTCAGCCCACCAAGTGCCCGTGGCCCCTCCCCCAGGCTGGCCCTGCCCCTGATCAGCCCCAATCGGGATGGACTGGCCAGACCCCACTCGTGCACAAATTTATGCACCGGACCTCTTGTTTTTAATAATTATGGGAGCTTCTTTGTAAACTGTGTTCTTATTGTGTTACATTGCTCTTCAAAGGCATGGAGGAAGATGGGATCAGACTTCTAGAAAGCTGCTTTTCAAATCCTCGGGTTTACTTCTTACGTTGCAGCCTCATAAAATCTTGGTGAAATTCTTAGAGGAAATTGAATAATTTCAGAACCATTATTCTCATAAACCTACATCGATGCAGCCATGGCCACCCTCCTATATTGAGGGCAGGGAGGAGGCGTGGAGATATGAACCTCCCTTGTCTGTGCATCTGCTCTGGTCCTGAGACTTCACATGCCTCTTGGAAGAATATTTTCTTGGTTTGAATCATCTTGAGGGTTTTTTTTCTTAGCACCGGAACACAGGAATGGAAGGGGGGACCTCTCAACTTCATCCCTGCACTTTCCATTGCCCTGTATAGTCAAATGTGGACACGACGGATCACAAGATCGCCAAGGGGAGAGAAGGCCCCGCTGGGAGGGGCGCGGCCTTGCCTCATTGCCAACCTGGCCTGCTCACCCCTGACGTGAGGAGCTGTGGCACAGGTTACCCCAGGGGTCTCTTCCAGATGTGGAAATTGGCGGCTCCGCACTCCCAAGGCCTGCCTTTTATGTGGCCTGGTAGATGAATTCAGAGCGACTCCGCTGTCGGCACTGCTCCCCGGTGCAGAGAACATCAACAACACTTGCAGCCTGTGAGGGGCGACTCCAGAGAGAACACTGGAGTCCGATCCTTTCAAGGTCTGAGGGCCGTTTTCCTTACTGAGCCTTGGAGCCAGCTGAAGCCAGTCCACCCCTGGCACCTCTCGTCCTCTTCCTGCCCGAGCTGCGGGCCCCCTGGAGCTGGTCGATGAAGACCTTTGCCTTTGACAGTTGGGTTGGGAAAGAGAGAAAACGGATCTAATGATAATTAGTTATGGTTTAATATGCGAGATCGGAATGTTCTCGTTTTTCATTCCGGAGCCTGGTGAGAAAGAGACAGGGGTTGGGGATTGATGGCAGAGAAAAACCCCTGAAACGCCCTCCCGCCCCCCCAATGGCCAAGAGAGTCAGAGGTCCTCAGGCGCCTGCTCCTCTCAGGTTCAGAGCCCGGGACAGCCACAAAGGAAAGGGGGAGCCCAGCGAAGGTGGGGGACAAAGGAGTTCGCTCTTATTGTTCGCTCTGGCCAGGCACCTTGGCACACGCGTCGCTGCCTACTCGCTTTGAAAAGACTGTGGTCTCCGGCCAGCCTCCCCCCGCGGGCTCCAGAACAGAGGGCTTGGGCTCAGATAACGGGCCCTGGGTAAACAGCGGCTTGTTTTTGTAACACTAGAGACGTATTTACTTTTCACTTAATGAAGGGGAGTGATGTCTTGGATAAGACACGATCCGACACAAACTATAAATATTAAGCCCAAACATTATAGGGCAAACTCTTTCCAGAAATTCCCAATTTGTAACTATGTAAAAATCAGTGTCGGTGGTTTTTCGTTGCCGTGGGGATGTTTCATTAACTTTCTGAAGGGAAAACATTGCGGAATGGAGAAACAAACCTAAAGACATGTGTGTGCGTGTGCCCGTGTGCGTGTGAGTGCATGAGTGAGTGTGTGCATGTGTGTGTGTGTATGTGTGTGTATGTGTGTGTGCGCGCGCACAGCACAGCTGGGATTTGACATACTCTGCTAGGATCAGCCTGCTTCTCACGGGTGGGAAATTTAGCACCGCCGAGAAAGTGGCAGAGGGGCAGGGGGAATCTATGAGTTGGTTGAGAAGGAAAGTGGCAAATAATTCTCAAAGTATTACCCTGTTCTAGAAAAGAATAAAAATTAGGAGAGAGAAAAGGGCTGGGACAGGAGAGGAAAAACAGATGGCGCCTTGCACAGGATGGCCCTGCAGTTCTTCTCTGTCTCCCAATAGGACTTAAACCGTGAACTTGGTGCTCAGGCTGAGCAGCAGCAAGCCCGGCACGGAAGGCGGCCAGAGGCAGCCTCCGACCCAGGGCGGCAGCAGCCCGAGGCAGTGCGCGGTGGTGCGGGGAAGGCGAGGAGCAGAGGCTGCCGGCATTGGAGGCCCATGGGGACAGAGCCAGTGCCTGTTCTTTTTTTTTATTGATATTTTACAGTGAGGAAGGGAGAGAGATAGAGAGCTAGAAACGTCGATGAAAGAGAAACATCGACCAGCTGCCTCTTGCACACCCCCCACCGGGGATGTGCCCGCAACCAATGTACATGCCCTTGACCGGAATCGAACCTGGGACCTTTCAGTCCGCAGACTGAAGCTCTACCACTGAGCCAAACCGGTTTCGGCTCAGTGCCTGTTCTTATCCATCGTGAGGGACGGGGCACGAATCCAGCGACAGGGATGTCAGCCAGATGGTTCCGGGTAGGGAAATCGAGACAGAACAAGACAGGGCACATGGGGGCTTGCCGCAAAGCACAGAGACGGAACGCAAACGTTTTCATGAATGAATTTTAAGGATTTTACACAATGTTAAGCCTTCCTGCTCAGAAAACTTATCCCTACGGACCCTGAGTGTCTCTTCAAGCGCCTGCACCCTCTGCAGTTCCCCCCTTGGCCTGCAGGGGCCAATGGAACCAGAGACCCTTTCAGGCCCAGGGAGCCCATGAGCCCCACCAGGCCCATGGATGTTTCTGGGAGCACCTGTAGATCTGAGCCATTTGCCTGGAGGCCAACTGTGGGGTTCTGGCTCTAACAAACACTCCTCTCACAAGGTAACCGTCAACACTGTGGGTGTTACCGAAGGAACGAGAGATTAAATAATGAAATTTAAAAAAATAATAATAACATGTCTCTAAATACCAAAGAGTCCACGGGGGAACTTAGTGGTAGATTTTTTTAAAAAGGTTCATTACCGCATGTCCTACTTCTACATATAGCATGAGACGCGCTATGTGAGTAGGAACAAGCACAACCGTTCTGGACTTTTTCGTGTTAATGTGATGTCATGGGGACCCACAGGTGGGAAGGGCAGCTGCGGTGGCGCTCACACTGGAGCAGGTGCCAGAATCACCTCGAAGGCTTATTAAAGCCACAGGTGGCGGGTCTCAGCTCTGGTGTTTCTGCTGCGGAAGGTCTGAGACACACACACGGATAGAGACACACACACGTAGAAGGCATTGAGTTCACTCACAGCTGCGCCTGCACTCCGGCGGGGAGCGCGATGCACTTGAATGAAGCCAGCGCTTGTGGAGCCGGGCAGAGACCATGCCGGGCAGTGAGAAAGGAGGTGTTCTGGATTCCTGGGGTGCCCTGCCAGCTGGAAGGGACTTGGGACGGAGGAAAGAGGCATGAGAGCTCGACGCTAGAGCTGGACGGGAACTGGGAGAACACCATGATGACACGCAGACCCTGAGTTGAACCGCCACGAACCTCAGTTTTCCCCCTCTGTAAAACCGGGACCCCTGCAAAGCTCGTGTGGCCATCTCAGTTCTTACTTGCCATCAACGGAAGTCCATTTCCGGCTTGATAGAAACAGAAAAGGAAGTTATTATAAAGAAAATGGGTTCTACTGGGGAAAATGAACGGTTTTGCCCACCAATCCATGTGGAAAAGCAAATGAAAGGATGCTACTGAATAAGAGAGTCAAGGGCAACTTCTGGGCTTTACTCAGGTTCTGACTCAAGAAACCCACTGTAAAAAGACAACTGGAGAAATTGTAATATGACTGGCTGGATATCAGATGACAGTAAGGAAATACTGTGGATTTTTTTTTTAGGTCTCATGTTGTTGATGGAGGTTATGATTCTTAAAGAAGCCTTAAGGGAGGCTAATACACTAGGTATTTACAGGCGAAATAACTCAATATCCGAGATTTAAAAAATAAAAAAACTCCAGGGGAAGAAGTCGTGGAGAACACAGCTCAGACTGTCTCAGCAAAGGAGACTCGGTACCACAAAGAAAAGCAGGGTGGATGGAGGCACTACCAATTGTCACAAAGCCCGAGACCCTGGAGCTTGCACTGTTGGCAAGGCAGGCTGGGAGAATGGTCATCTGGCATTTTCAAATTGTAAGGTGGGAGATGTCTCAGACATTAAGATGAACAAGGTAAGGAATTTCCCAAGGCCAGACTCATCACGTTCAAAACAGGCACAGAGTAGGTGTTCAGCACATGTTAGTGCTCACCTACATCCCCCTTCCCGAGAGGCCCCTGGGTAAGACTTTCCTCCTCAGCATCTTAGCTAGCTGGGCTTCTAATCCAAATAACTTGCCAGTCTCCTTTGAAGTGATCAAACTCATATAGATGCCAGGAAGTTCACTCCCTACTATAAGATAAAACTCATTCAATTATGGGACACAGTGAAGAGGAGGAGGTGTATTTCATCCCCACTTCGCAAATAAGGGAACTGGGGACCAGCGAGGTTGAGCGATGTGCCCGAGGTCACATGGCTGAATCGCATCCTGGCCAGGAGAGAGAGGATCCAAGACTGAAACCCTGCAGTCTGGCCTCAGACGCCCTGGTAAGTCAGTCATGCTGATTAGGGAGTGGGAAAAAGAGCCCCAATGCATTACTGGCGGGTGAAGGGGTTGTAAACCAATATACCTTACTGGAAGGCATTTATCAATATCTGACACTGAGCATGCCTTTTGACCTCAGCTCCACTTTTTTTATTGTGTAAAGTATTACATGTGTCTCCCTATTCCCCGATTGACTACCTGCACCACTCCCCTGCCACTTCCACCCCTAAGGCAAGGCCCCACTGCCCCAGTGTCTGTGTCCATTGGTTATGCTAATATGCATGCCTACAAGTGCTTTGGTTGATCTCTAACCCCTCTCTCCTCTGCCGCCTCTCTGAGGTTGGATGGTCTGTTCAGTGCTACCTTGTCTCTGGATCTATTTTTGTTCATCAGTTCATGTTGATCATTATATCCCTCATTTGAGTGAGATCATGCGATATTTATCTTTCTCCAACTGGCTTATTTTGCTTAGCCTAATGCTCTCCAGATACACCCATGCTGCTGCAAATGGTAAAACTTCCTTCTCATTTATAACAGCGTAGCATTCCACGGTGTGGATGTGCCGTGGTTTTTTAATCCACTCACCTGCTGATGGGCACTTAGGCTGTTTCCATATCTTAGCTATTGTGAATTGTGCTGCTATGAACACGAAGGTGCATATATCCTTTCTGATGGGTGTTTCTGGTTTCTTGAGATATAGTCCTAGAAGTGGGATTACTGGGTCAAATGGCAGTTCCATTTTTAACTTTTTGAACAATTTATTTATTTTTTTAATCCTCACCCGAGAATATTTTCCATTGATTTTTAGAGAGAGTGAAAGAGAAAGGAAAAGACAGAAACATCGATGTGAGAGAAACACATCAATTGGTTGTCTCCTCTATGAACCCTGACCAGAGCCCGGACCAGGGAGGAGCCTGCAACAAAGTACTAGTATGTGCCCTTGACTGGAATCAAACCAGAAACCCTTCGGTCTGCAGGCCAATCCTCTATCCACTGGGCCAAACCGGTGAGGGCCCAGGTCCACTTTTGAAAACTTGTACCTACCAGATTATCAGGAATGTTGCTCAAAAGTATGTAAAAAATATTGTTCATTATAGTACTGTTTAAAATGTTGAAAATTTGGGAGCAACTCAAATGTTTGATGATCATAATCCAATAAATTAACTAACGGCACAACTAATAAAGTATCATAGAAAAATGCTAATGGCACGATAATCTTTTTTATCATATTCTGGTAAGAGGGAATAGAAGTTATCAGAGTAATAGATTCAGCATGATCAGCCCTGATTTTAAATTGTGTGGCACCTGTACTCTGCCCTTATTAAGTAATTACTAAGTAATCATCTCAGCATTACTCAAAACTCTTGGTTGCAAGTAATAGAACCTCAATAAAGATTGCTTTTGCTGTTATCATTGCAACAGGTAACTTCTCTGAGGGATCCTAAGAAGGCCTGGGCAGAACGTGAGCAGGGTGGAGAATGTTCTCATTCCTTTCCTTCAGGACAAATGAATGAGACTGATCTGCCCCTGGCCATTTCTCACAGCTCTGCCCAGTCCATGGACAAGCGCTGGGCACCGGCCCCTGCACTGTGTGCGGCAAATACGGAGAGGAGAAAGGAAAGCCATGAGTTGGTCCTCGAGGACTTTATTGTCCCTTTGGAAACACACGTCTATAGTGACCACGTGTGCTGGGTTTTGTGGAGGACCAGCAGGAAGCATGAGGCCCGGTCTCTTCAGTGGAGACCTAAGTACACGCAACACCTGAGTAATCACGCGAGGGGTCTGTGTCCACAGACCATGATGGGGGTGACAGCCCGCCCGTGCTGCAGGGCAGCGTGCAGAAGGTGGTCAAAGAAGACTTTCTGGAGGAAGAGGGACAGCCTGGTTGAAAAGCACAAGTCCTGTGTATGGTGAGGTTTCAGGAGAGGAATGCATTTCAAGCAGACCACTGGGGAGGCTCAACGCACGACAGACAGTCTGACGCAATCAACTCTCTTAGAACAACCACAGTGAGATTCAGCATAATGTTTTATGTGTTTAACAGTCACCGTGTACAACAGGCATCCACTATGCCACTCCTACAACTTGCATCAAGAATGATAAGACTAACATTTTTAATATAATAAGAGCACCTAGAAATCAATAAAAAATATACTAGTAAAAGGATTGGGATTTTACAGAAATCACCCACAGGACTGGATAACAGATATATTGAATACCAGGTCAGCTGCCAAAGGTGAATTCCTAGATTCAACTGGTAAACCCCAAAATTTATCCAACTGATGGATAATCCTTTGTCTTTTATTATTCTCTCCTAAAGATACAAATAAATTTAAAAAAAAAAAAGACAAATGGCCAAACATTATCGTTGGAAGTTAGCAACATGTGTCTTTATTGCCAAAAGTCACAAGCTTGTATTTCTCAATCTTCTTGAGATAAGAAAAAAAAAAAATAAAAGACTGGAAGAAGAAAGTTCTTTATTACACAACAATAAGCTTGTTTAGGTGTTTCTTAAACTTTTATTCCTAGTAAATGTGTTCATTAATAAAGAACCAGGCTTTTTTGTGTGTGAAGATTAATAGTTAATTCCAGGCAATGTGTCAATTTTGATCATTTTAGGCAATTGTGACCGCTGTCACTTTTCAGATAAGATCACTAATTACATTTTTTGGGGTTTATTTCAACCAATTAAATCGAGTGAATGGGAAAACAAAAACAATTTATTTTCACTATGGGAAGCACATCTGCTTATTCCCCATGGGACTGCCATTGTGTGTTGTTATCAGGAGCAAGGGAAGTCCTGGTCTGTCTCTGGCTGTGTCTCATGCTGGTTCTGTTCACCTGCAGACGCAGGACACACACCACCACCCCGCCTCCCTCACTCAAATTCACCCACACAGGTACCCCACCCAGTGTCCAGGGCTCTCTCTCTCTCTCTCTCTCTCTCTCTCTCTCTCTCTCTCTCGTTACACTGACTTTCTTGCTACACAGAGTGGGCGTGGGTGGCTACTGACATCTATTTCCCTCCCCTGGTATACCGTTGAAATCAGGCTTATCCCAGGATTTATTTGTGTTGCCCAATGAAATGTGAGCAGAAGTCATATCTGGACAGAAACTTTATGACATTTTGGGTTTTGCCACAATCCATTTCCCTTTGCCTTGGGCCCAGAAGGTGATGGGTGTATCCGCTTGGGTTCTCATAGAGAGGACCAGAATGGCAACGGGGCAGAGTGTCCACAGTGCAAATCAGGCAAGCAGTGTGAGTAAGACATGAACCTCCAATGAGTTTGGGGCTTCTTGTTATTGCAGCAAAACTAAGCCTATTCCAATTAGTATGTTGGAGAGAGAAAAGGAAAATGTGGGAACTCAAATGGATGCTACCCCTACTAAGTGGTCCCTGGGTGAGAATTCAATTACTTGGTTTCTGAGTCTCACCCCACGGGAAGGAAACTTAGAGCCAGCCCCTCGTGGAGGCCTGTTGTTGAGACAGGCCTGTTCCTCTCCACTCAGGCCCCATGAAATCAGCTTGCTCTCTCCCAGCTCCACCCTCCTCTCTGCTCTCATCACCTCCTCCACCTTCAGCCCAGGGAAATCTTAGAAGTCCTGGGTCAGGCAGGAAGCTCTGCTCAGTCATGTTTTCCCCAAACATTTTCTCTTTGAGGGAGCCCTTTATATCTCCCCAAGGGATAAGGATTTTGAAAGCTAATGACAGGAAAACATTTTTTTCCTCTGCTTTAGTCTTGTCACATCTCTCCCTGGAGGCATTGAGCAGGGAGCCAGCCCTAACTTAGCTATTTGAATAGAGGGCACATAACACATTGCTTAATATTTCACAGTTATTGCACTGCCGCTGATTTTTAAAACTTCTTCTTTGGAATATAATACCTGTGGCCTACTATTTAAAGTGCCTTATTTGTGACACCTGTCTTCTTTGACACTGACTTTTGTTACTACATCTAAAAAATGGATAAAAAATGGAATGTCCTATTTCTGGAATGCCTTGTAAATTCTTATGACAATTTCATTAAAATAAAACAACTTTATTAGGCCTACGCCAGTTAGTTCAGTTTTTAAAAAATATATATTTTATTGATTTTTTTACAGAGAGGAAGGAAGAGGGATAGAGAGCCAGAAACATCGATGAGAGAGAAACATCGACCAGCTGCCTCTTACACACCCCCTACTGGGGATGTGCCCGCAACCAAGGTACGTGCCCCAGACTGGAATCGAACCCGTGACCTTTCAGTCCACAGACCGATGCTCTATCCACTGAGCCAAACTGGTTTCGGCTAGTTCAGTTGTTTACAGCATTGTCCAGATACGCCAAGATTGTGGGTTCGATTCCTACTTAAGGCACCTATAAGAATCAATCGATGAATGTATAAATAAGTGGAACAATGAATTGATGTTTTGCTCTCTCTCAAAAAAAAATCAATAAAAAATTTCATTAAGAACAACTTTGGTTGGACCCTCTTCCCTCAGGCATTTATAAATATGGAAATACAGAAGCAAATATATTGCAAGACGAGGAAATATTATGGTGCCCAATGAACATTCAGAAAAAAACATAAGCTCCATAAGGGCAATATCACATGTTTTGGTTCACCTTTATACTCCATGCGCAGTGACCAGCACATAGTATGTGCTCAGTAAGCTGCTGTTGAGTGAACAAATAAATAAGGACGTTAAGGAGTGAGCGGAAGGGAGAGAATACTTCCACATGGATCCCCGAGTGAAGGTTTCCTACAACAACATGGACGCCGGCTGATCTTTGGAGGAAAGGCAAAGAAAGCAAATTAAAGTCAACTCCATCTTTTCCTCATCCTTTAATCAGCTTATTAAACACGGCAATTGTCAGACATTTCTGGTTTATTTATACACACGGGCTTGCGGCCTAAATAAATGCAAGCCTGATTCAGTCAGATTTCAGAGGATGATTCCACATGAACTTAGTCTCGTCTGTGCCCACTCTCTGTCCCTGCCTGTGTTAGAACTGCCACCACACAAGACCACTTGGTGATGGCTTGATTAAAGCACTGAACTAATTTTGTCTTTAAATTTTGGGTCAGTTCACTGAGAACAGTTTCTGTAAGTTTCCTTTATGGTCAGTGAGGTGCTTTGTTTGGCTAAATCACAAATATGCAAAAGTTTTATAATATGAACCATTTGAAAATTTTCATGTAATGAAATTTAAGAACTTTCCAGGGGTAATGTGTGTGTGAGTGTGTCTGTATATGTGTGTCTGTGTGTGTGTGTGTGTGTGTGTGTGTATGTGCACGCACTCACACACACACACACGCACTCCTGCAAGATTATAAGATCTAGCTGTTTTAGAAAAATTTGGTTTTAATTTGCTCTCTGAAGTCATTAGCCAAGGCTAGCACTTCATTTTTTTCCCCTCTTCTGCAGTGCTTTACAAAAATAAACAAACAACCATCAACTTTTCTTTTTTATTTAATATTTTTGTGTGTCCCCTTTGAACTCAATTTTTTGCAAAGACAAATGTTCAATACTTTTTTTAGAGAATGCTATTAATGATTTTCACCATGCCAGACTCAATGCAACTATGATGCCATAGTCTCTTCGAGGGGAGATGGAAATTTCACCGGCTCTTTCAGCAACACGAAAGTTCGGCCTTCCCCGTGTGACACTTGTCACATGATACTTTGAATAATCTTCCCAATGTCAGCTGTAATGTTATCTTTCCCCGCTAAGGCAATGGATGAGCTTAACATTAGCTAGAGAAGGACAGCTGGGTCTATCAGGGGTCCTTCAAGGAAGATGCCAGAACATCTTGATTAATGTCCTCATCCCCTCTGGAATTAATTTACAGTTTTCCCATCAGGTGTGTTGATGGAAAGTGGTCATACAGTTCTAGTAATTGCCCCGGATTCCTGCGCTGTTCTTCATCAGGGTCTCTAATGAAGTCTGAGCCGTAGCCTGGGGTTGATGCCAGACTGGAATGCAGGGAGCTGAAAGCTGACACCAGTTCAACGGAGCAAAGGGCCCAGTGCTAATAAGGTTGTCTCCATGACAACCTGGGTATTTTCCTGGTGATGCATTTACACAGCAGGGTTAAAGTTCTGTGAAAGCAACAGCTGTTGTAAAAACAGTGTATTAAATATGTTTAGGACTGTAAAATGTGCATTCTTCTCTGTGGTATTTCATTTGGGGAAATTCTGAAAGTGCAAAATGTATCTGAAGCCACATAATGAAATGGTGAGGTATTTCTTTTGACACATCTCTGTTTTCTTCTAGCTTTTAAAAGGAAGCATGAAAATAACGTTTGATAATCCCCTTTTCCTGGCATTCATTTCCTTTTTAATTATTTTATATAGAAAAAAATCCAGCCTAGACTCCTGATCTTTTAGCAACACGAAAAGTATCGGCCCGTGTGTCTGGAGTAAGTCACTTGGCAAATAATTTGAGGGGGGAAAAGCCATACCAGGTATGTGCACCCTGTAACTGAAGTGATTTGTCATGCTTCTTATTCGATTTTGTTCTTTTCTACTCACAACCTTTTAGTTTTTCATGCTAGCTGATTATTCTGACAGGTATTTGAAAAAAAGAAACAAAGAATTTTTCAAACAGTCTGAAAATATATATTGTTTTTGTTTTGTTTTGTTTTGTTTTTAACAGAAATCATTTTGTTTATTTGCAAACTGCGCCCCCGGATTGGTGAGGCTAATGCTACACAAATTTGTAAGAGGTGAACTGACCTTAATTCAGATTTCTGCAAGTTGATGAGCATCTCTGTGGTACTCTGTTCCGCTTGCCCTGGACAGAGGGTTTCCTGAGACAATGAAATTTCACTGCCCAAACTGGCAAAGTTCCGGGCAACCCAGGACCAGTTGGTCACTCTGGCATTCAAAACCAGCGGTCAGCATCTGTTCATGTCAGGCTCCAAGTCTGTACTGAGGCAGTGGGGTTCAAAGTCAAGTAGTGCTTGGTCTGCTCATTTCCCTCTGCCATTTAGTGGGAAAACACAGTAAATCGATGATGGCTCTCTCCCCGAGGGTGCTCCTAATAAGTATAATAAGAGATGACAAAGGGTGCAATCTTCATTTATGGGGTACTGCGAGCCAAAGCACTCTTAGGTAAGAGTACAATGGAACCCGCCATCTTTGTTGGACTGAAGGGAGTATCCACCGATGGCCTCCCGGTTCCCTGTGTGTACGCCAGCAGAGGCCAGCATTGGCTAGGGGAGCTATTCCGTGGTGCTCTCCTGGAGCCTGGTGATGGAGAAAGCAAGAGTTCACCTATCCTGGCCAAATCACAGCAGGCCCAGTAAAAACCAGCCATGTGGCATTTCACCCTCGCTCCTTACTATTTGGGGACCGGGCAGAGGAAATAAGTAAATTCTAGAAAAATGCCTGGACTCCCCAACCACAGAGAATATTTTCTGGGAATATTTTTCTAAATCAAATGAACCAAGATGCGTCAGCTGCCTGGCTCCTCGGTCTAATGGAGTTGGCGCCGGAAAATTCAAGGGCACATGACACATTCTTCCTTCCCTCGGAAAAAAACATGCTGTCAACTTGGTCTATTCCCGCTGTTTAGGAGTACGGAAAAGGAAGTAGATAGCAAAGCTACTAGAAATACATCTCAGAAATGAACATGACAGCCAAAGGGCTGCACACCTTGCTTTGTACTCAAGCCACCAATTTTTTTTTCCCCACAGATTAGGAGATTGCCTTTTATTTTATTTTTTTTAAATTTTAATTTATTAAGATATTATTTGTGTACATAGCTTACCATTGTTCCCCCCACACACACACACACCTCCCATTCATGCCTTCCCTCCCCAGAGTTCTGTGTTCGTTGGTTGTACTTATATGCATGCATACCAGTCCTTCGGTTGTTCTCTTATCTCCCCCCAGGTCTCCTTCCCCTCCCCGCTGTCATTTGACAATCTGCTTGTTTTATGGTGACTATCTCAGGACCACATGAATAGAGTCCGCTCCTCTTCTGGTTCACACCGCCCCTCCCCCCGGGTCCCACTGCTTCCCTGGGGCACATGGCTCTCCCGGGGTACATGTCTCCCCCGGGACACACGGCTTACCCGGGGCACACGGCCTCCTGGGACACATGGCTCACCCCGGGCACATGGCCCCCTGGGACACACCGTCGAGCCACTAATTTTTAAGAAGAAAATCTTTCAGCTTGTCTGAATTTCCCAGTAGGATATTCCAGCAGTAGGATTAAAATGCCCTAGTCAGCTACTTGGAGTAGAAAGTTCATGCTTGAGTATTCATTCATTCATTCATTCATTCATTCATTCATTCATATACCAGGCACAGAATTAGATTTTAAGAAAAGAGCAATGGGGGGGGGGTGCATGCAGCTTATATTTGAGTGAGGGAGAGAAAAGTAAAACTCCATCAACACATATGCTCATAAGTAAAACTCCATCAACACATATGCTCATAAATATTTTCTTGCAAATAAACCATTTAGAATGAGATTATTATAGTTTCTTCATTTCTGACAACTCTCATATTTGGGTTTTCCCAAAAATTCTAAATGATGGTATCTTGATTAATATTCTTGTTTTCCAGAAACTCAGAGCATGCATACTTTGAGAGTAAAACTAGCAAGTAGGTATTAAGAACTGATATATTAAAAATTATCTATGTATATAATCACAACATTGAGCTTATTTCAGTCAATACCCTTATGGAAGAGGTTAAAATTCACCTGTTTTCTTAGCTGAATGACCTAATGTTGACAAGTTGATGGACTTAGCAGCTGAAGTGAATTGTAGAATTCTAGAATAGTGTTGTTGAAGGTAAATTAGATGTGATCTGATTTTTTCCCCCCACTTAATGTTGAAGGAGGTTGAAATGGACTACTTTTTTTAAATGAGTTCTGCCAGCGGGTCTGTGGCAGGATTAAACATATTCCACCCAGGGCCACAGAACTGGATGGTTTTGAACCTGCACTTTTTAATGGATAGAAGAGTCTCAAGGAAGAAGTGTTCTTCAAACTTGAATCTTATAGTTGTGCTAAGCACAGATTTCTCATGGTAGGTGTGCCTTTCTTTATTTTAAGGTTTCCATGTCTTTAATTCAGGTATCACAAATTGACGAATAATATCCAATTTTCCATTCAAATAACTTTTCCAAATATTTGGGCAACTTTCTAAGAGATTGACCAGAAACTGGAGCCCGTAGAAAGCAACATTAATTTACATGAATACACTAATGGATATGTGACTGTATTTAATTCCAGGTCCTCTAAGTAAAAGCTACCATATGCTTTGTTTATGACAAATGTTGTCTGTTGGGATATGCATATGACCAAAGATAAGGTATTCATTTAGTAAGTGCCCATTTCATATTCAATAATGGCAAGTTGTTTTTCATAATCTCTCCCATTCATAGTATGGGGTAGGTGATGGGATTTTTCTTCCTTTAAAATAAAGCTCAATTGTTAAGAGAAGCCTATTTTGGCTTATTTCACAGGCAGAAAAGAAAGGTTAAACTTTTGTTCTTTATAAAATAGAAGAAGCTGTTTTGAGAGAGAACAGTTGTATCCATGATATTTGTAGTAAGACTATGACATAATATTTGAATCTTTAAATAATGCAAGCATCTAGGGAAGACAGCCATGCAACGGAGCCTAATAGCACCTGACGAACAATCTCCGGGATTGTCTCTTCCCAACCTGCCACAGGTGTCAAACATCTGAAAAGCCCAGGTGGTTTCCACCTCTGGCTAATGCTATTGAGGTCTGAGGCAAGTAGAGAGGGCTTTGGGCTGTGGCTTGTTTTACAGGTTTGTTTTTTAATGTATAATCCACTCTTAGAAGATAGAAATAAATATTTTTAAAAATCTATTTCTGGGTTTGGGAGGGTGGGGATTGGACATAAAGCCCTGGATTGAAAAGCCCATGTTCTAAAACCACCCTGATTGGACCAATTTCAATCTGGAACGAGGCCTCTAGAGGTGGCTTCTAGAATTGCACCTCTTGGGAATATCTAAATAGACTCTGCAGGCGCAGCAGCATGGACATGGCTGAGGGCCGGAAACCAGGAGGTGGAACAGGTCAAGCTGGCTTTCTCATTAGGCCAGGCCTATGTTTTTTTCTTGTCTTGTCTTGTCTTGTCTTGTCTTGTCTTGTCTTGTCTTGTCTTGTCTTGTCTTGTCTTATCTTTCCTCTTCTCTTCTCTTCTCTTCTCTCCTCTTCTTTTTGGAAAATTACTTAATTGACCTAGGAGTCCGTTTTCTCATTTGGAAAACTGAGAAACCTGCACTCTGTGATCAGAAGGGTTGAGTGCTCCCCCTCTCGGGCTACTCCCCACCTCGAGAACAACCCCAGCTACCTGCCCTCGGCACAGAGAGTAGTCTGTCTGCTTCTAAGGGAAAAACACCTCCACTCTTCGTGGATCCTTTCAAAATGTTAAAACAGCAGCAGATGGGCGTGCTATCCGATACCTTTCTGATGATAGATTTAGTCCCTTCCTTAATGGGGGATTTCAGTGATCCTTTCAAAGTGAGCCTGGGAAAGAGAGCTTGAAAAGAACACATGTTACTTTCTCAAAGCCCGGTTTTTCCTAAAACTATAAAACCTTCTCTAGATAGGTCAGCTTCACCTAGGTAGCAGCTTGTTGATGTGAAGCATATACAATCGGGCCCTTAGTGTCTAATTTGCTCAGGAATTTTTGAATGTCAGTTTTCGTAAGTTTCCAGGAAGCTACCTTGCAGGATAGCCAGTTTCCCAGAACCTAAGACAAATTAGATTAATCACGCTGGAAACGAAATAAAAGTGCCTTGTTGGGGCCTGTTTGGGCAAGCCCCGGTACCCTCTTCCGTCGGCCAAGAGGAAAAAGAGCATCGAGGAGGGCTTAGCCGCCACCCAGCCTGCACAAGAGCGGCAATGTGACCGAGCCTCCGCGTGGCTTCGTTTCAGATGCTCTTCAAGCATTTGATCAGGAGCCAGGATCTTGTTCTCTTGCGGGAGAAAGCAAACAACAGGCGCGGTGCGCAGAGATTTTTATTTACAGATAAGCATGGCTTTCGAACACTTGAGCTCAGGACTACCGAGGCTTTGCTTTCTTTCATGAGCATCCAGCAGAGCGATTTCTGCTCCTCTTGCTGATCTGCTGGGCCTCCCTCCTGGCCACTGCCCCTCCTGGCCTGCATTTCTGCAATGCGCCGTATAGCTTGTATGGAGGGGGCTATTGACAAGCCTTGGAGAAAGGTGTAGTTTCTGACAGCACCCAGCGTCTGATTTGCTGCTATTGTTGATTTCTTCGGAGGGTTGCGTAGACTCTTCCTCCTGCATGCCACAGAGCTGCAGCGGGAACTGCACCTTGCCCTTGCCGTGTGTTCCTAATCCAGGGCTCCCGGTGTGCGCGAACCCCGCCTGCTGCTGCTGCGTGAGGCCGCGGTGACTCCCAGGCGCTGTCATCTGATCTCTCCCCTGCTCTCCCCAGCATTTGGGAACTGAAAATATTTACTTTGTGTTGGCTCGACAAAACCCAGTAAATAGCAACCTTTGGGCCCAGATCACACACGCCAAAGGAGCCGAGGGAGGAGGGTCAGCACAGCCCCAGCTATGCTTACCAGAGGTGCTTTTCTGAGCTGGGATGCCAAACCCAGAGGCTGCAAGCCTCAGGTCCCTTTTGCCTCTGAAGTCAGAATTGACTGGCCGGGGCTTTGGAAATGAATAAAAGTATTTTTCATTGCTAAATCTCTCTACGGAAAGGTAGCTGGAAAGGGTTTTCTGATCATTTTCACTGTTTCTACTATGAGATTGTTCACTCACTCATTTGTCACCTAATCAATTTTTTACTCAGCTACCACGGTTTTCTAGACTCTATTCTGCGTTCTGGAGATTCAGTAATGAGCAAAAAAAACATCTCCAACGTCAAGAAAATAAAAACCAGATTGAAACAAATACAAAAGAAACAAACGAGGGGTTTGATAGAGGATAACTGTGGAGCAGTTATACAGGGGTTGAGAGCAGGCTTTCTGAGATGCTAATATTTGACTCAAAACCCAAAAGCAAAGAGAAGCCATGCGGAATTGGTAGATTAGGTTTGAAGGCACACGGAACAGTAAATGTAAAGACCCTCTTGGAGCAGAAAAGATCTTCATATTGTCAAGGGACGGGAAAGGCCTTAGGGTACCAGGGACTGAGTGAATGAAAGGAATGGCATAGAAGATGCCTTTACCACTATATCTGTACTCCGTTTTTTAAAGGTATAGCTCCTTCCTGCCCTCATATTAATTTTTATTCTTGTGCATGTCACTAGACCAGTTTAATCACCAGGCCCATGTAACTAATGCTTGATGGAATCACATGAATTTCTTATTGGTTTTTTTTTTTAATTAAGAAGCAGCAAAGTAAAGTGCTGCTAACATCCTCCAAAGAAGCAATAAAATGGTATATAGCCCAGGAGGCTTGGCAATTCTACGACACCTGGCCACAGAGCAGCTTGCTCTAATATAAACACTTATATTTCTTTGAAATCTCTGTCTTACATGCAACAGCTCTCCAAGTGAGCTCCGAGTTGCTCTTTGTTAGAGTAGCCACTGTTTCCCAAACTTTTGACATATGTGTACCCCTTCTATAATTTTCCTAACGCTAAGTACCCCTCATCAAAAAAAATGGATGTATTTTAATAACAATCAAAATATATTTATTTGGGGGGCACATACACAAAATAATAATAAACAAAAAAATAAAATTATTCATAATAAAATATAAATAAAAGTTATATTATAAATAACATTTATTTAGATCAATGAGAAGGATGAAATTGACTTGACTCTTGAGAACGTAGAATTAGGTGCAGCTAAGCACAGTGCAGTGCATATCCCCACCAAACTCCGGTGCAACGCGTACCCCCACCAAACTCTTCCCGTACCCCTGGGGGTACGCGCACCACACTTTGGGAAACACTGGAGTAGACAAACAGAAAGACATTAGCTGGAAAAGGCAGTTAGGGCTTGGAGGGGTTCCGTGCGAGATGTGACAAACCCAAACTAGACAATGGAGGCAACAGACCCCTATGTGAGGAGAGAAGGTAGATCCCCACCAGGATGAGGTCTAACCAGTGACATAACACCTGGGTCAGGCAGCCTTATAGTTTGAAGATTTTTTATTTATTTATTTTTTTTTTTTAGAAATAAGGGATGGGGAGACTACTCAAGGGCACTCCAGCTTAAGGGGTTTCATACCCCAAACAAACCCTAACTAAGCGGGTACTTAGTTTGGTTTCAGCCATCTGAGTTGCCAGCTGAGTGTATTCTTTTTCTGCAAATGCATTCTCACCTGCTTTTGCTGTTATCTGTCGTCTCTTGTTTGAATCTGTTCTTACAAGAAGACAAGGACAGAGGACGCAGAGTACAGTCTCTGGCCAGAGGCTGTCTGCGGCCATGCCACCCTGACCACCGCTGACAAATCGAGTTGACAGTTGGCACCATGCGGGATGGCGAGTGGAGGGTTGTCACCTGCCAGACCTGGCTGCTGGGAGTGGCGCCTCTGCCCTCTCTCCTGGTGTCCTTGGGAAGGCCACTCTCCTTCCTGAGCCTCAGCTTCTCTGTCTATTAATAGAGATAGCAGTAGCACATGGTTCCTACCGTAGTATAGATACTGTGAGACAATATTTGAAAAATATTTTTCTGTAATATATTTTAGAAACGGTAACTTTCACATCGCATTAAGTGAATCAAGCCTTGTTAAGCTATAACCAAATACAAACGAGGACTTGGGGCATAAACACCCTAACGGTGGCTTCTTCTCTGAGTACGCTTGTCATTTGAGTGGATTAATTTTAAAAGCAGAGTGGTATGTGGGAAAGGTGACCAAAAATGCTCTCAGTACATTCCAGGGAGAGTGATCCTTAGAAAAGAGAGCCGCTTCTGCCTCCCAAGGGTCCGGGTGGCGGGAAAATGGGAGTCGGGTTCATCTGGCCCAGCTAGGGGTGCCAGGCACCCAGCAGCTCTCATGAATGTGGTCTGGCGGTTCCCCCCTGTCTCCAGCAGCATTTGCTGGCACAGCCACGCCTGCTGTGATTTCACACTGGGGGTTTCTTAAAGGTTCCTTATGGTTCCTGGAGTTACCATCGCATTAGAGCCGCGCTGACAGACGCTGGGTGTTGTCACTCACATTGGGTTCAGTGGGTCTCCGTCTCTTCTTCCACAGAAGGAGTCACATGCTCTAAAGGACTACTTCCCGTTTCTTCAAACTCTGACATTAAACGCTCATATAATTCTAGGGGTGTAATATCTTTATGTACAACGTGCTGTTATAGGTAAAGACAATTGATGGCCCAGAGCAACTAGTTAATTTCTCCTGCATTTCTTGAGTCAGCTTCCAGAAAATGTCCCTTCCCCCGCTTTGGATTACGGATCAGTGGGTCTTCCTGTCTTAGAGGCTTTAAGACAGCAGCCGCCCTATCATGCTTGCTTTTCCCCTTAAAAGTAGAATTATTTATTTAAAATTAGAGAATGAATCGTTCGGTGGCTAAAAAAATGACAACAGTGGGATGTTTTTATTACAGAAATTTGTCAAGACACAGTGAGAACCAATGTCTGTGTATTTCTCTGCAGTGTGTGTGGTTACTGCAATTCTATAACTTTTGTCACCTTGCAGGACAAAACTCATTTTCATTTCTAATCATTGCCTTCGTTCTTGAAACTCTTTTTATTCCAATATGTAGTTCTGTGTCAAGTTCAATGAAAAAGTTGCTTGAATTTTAATAGAATTATATTAAAGTAGTAGACGAATTTGGGGAGGACTTACACCGTTACGATGTTAGTTTCTTTTGCAAGGACTTGACATATTGGGGATAAAAAATATTAATACTTTCCCTCCCACCTTCTAAGTTCTATCAAATTTAACAGAGACAAATTAACAGGAGAAAATCAAAGCTTAATACATGCTCATGGGAAATTTAGATAGGCATGATAATTCCATGAAAATTCCAAAGACAGTGAGGCAAATATTGGATATATAAGACATTTTTGGACGAAGGAGAAAGGCGGTGGGGGAATGGGCGGATTGGGTTTCAGAAGTGAAATGGGTGACTTACAGGTACTTGAGGAAGAGGGTAACATGCAGGGCAGGAAAATGTTTGCTAGGCTACTCAGAAACAGTGGGGCATGGAGTACTGTATCTAGCTAACAGACGCTTGCCTGCAGCCCTCTTATTTACTAAGGCTACATCCTTAAGCTTTCCTTCCCAAAGCAGGTTTCTCTGTCTGAATCTCTGGGGCAGGAAAGGGAGGGCAGGTCACAGTTTCTTTCTGAGTCTTTTGTTTCTCAATAACCAGCTTAAAATCAACATTCCCAAAAGCAAATTCAGGTGTTCCAAACTCTGGTCCCTTCGAAGTCTTTTCATTAATTAATGTACAATATTCATTGAAAAAGACTTTATATTTCTTAATACAGTTATTGCTAAGTATCTTGTGTTTATGCAACTTTGCAAAAAATGGCTATCATTATATCTTCCAACAGATTATTTCTACATATGAATTTATGCTGTTCATTTTATTAGTTAATGTTGTATCTTAATTTTGTGGTTGCATATCTTATTGAATACACATATGTACATCAGACATGTATGTGTACGTGTGTATGAATGTTTATCAAACTCCAGGAAATATCAAGAGCTGCCATAAATCAATAAGAAAAAAAAAGTAAAACCTGGTAGAAAATCTGACATAGACTAGAAGCAAGGAATTCACAAACCAGGGAAACCCAATGGCCAATTAAGGTATGAAGAAATGGTTTTACCTCATTTGTAATCAAAGAAATCATATTACTTTATGTGCCAATGTAAAACGGGAGCTGCCATTTAGTAACAGTAAAGTCTACAATACCAGGTGCCAGCAAGAATGAGGTAGAGGATGTGGTTATAAATGTGTACGGCCGCCTTGGAAAGCAACCTGGGGAACGAGGGGACAAGAAGAGATACACCAAAGAACTTACATATTTATATGCACAGCCCACGGTCAAGGGCAATAGCATGATGAAGACCTGGGGGTGGGGGGAGTGCTGGAAGGATGAGGATATTGAGGGGAATAGGAGATATCTGTAATACTATCAACAATAAAGAGGATATATATATATATATCTTTTTTTTAAAACCAATCTGGCAACATCTGGAATACTTGACACACCCCCACCGCCACCCCCTCCTATCTAGCATTTCTATGTCTAGGTATATTTTTTTAAAAGAAACTCTTGCATCTGTGCATAAGAAGATACAATATAAAAATGTCTAGTGAAGCATAGTATGTGATAGTAAAATCTATTAAAACCCCCAGTGACTGTTAGTGCAAAATATTAGGATATACAGGCATGGGCAAAAGTAGTTTGACAGTTAATGCAAATAAGTAATACAATAATCAGTAAATGTTAATACAAGGATAAATTATTATTATTATTATTATTTGCCTACTTACAATTGTAAACCTACTTTTGCCCACCCCAGTATGGCTACCAAAAGTGAATGGAACAGCTCCATCAGTATTGCTATGGATAACTCCTCGAACAGTGCTGAATGAAAAAAATCAAAGGAATTTTACATACAGAATGGTGTGATTTGCATACATTTAAAAAGCACAAAAGCAACGCCATTCTTGGGCACATACTCGTGTAGGAAGGCGTACACTGTGGACTGGAAGAACAGCGCACCGCGTCAGGTAGTGAAGGGGACCCGAGTTCTGCCACCCTGACGCTGCCTTTTGGGGTATTGGTTTTAAGCTGACTCTGAAGAAGCAAAAGGCTAGGAAAGGAACTTAGACCCTCCCCCTTCCCTGCCCAAGAGATTCAGACCGAGAAACCTGCTATAAGGAAGGGGGCCTTGGCTTAATCACCTTAGGAATCTTCACCCTAGCTTTAGTCCGGAAGACTCCACGCCTGTTAGCTGGATACCCCGCGTCCCATTGTTTCTGGGTTGTTAAGCGAGACTTTGTCTGCCATGGATGCTCCCCTCTTCCTCAATTACCTTTAAATCACCCATTCTTACTTCTGAAATCTTTCTCCTTTGTCCAGGAATGTCATATATACATGCAATGTTGCTTCACTGTCTTTAGAATGTCTATGCTTATGTGAATTCTCCCTGGGTAGGGAATTATTTTTCATATATACTCCTTTTAATCGTCTTTGCTAATTTTATTATCAGCCCAGCTAGAAGAAAGTGTGAGGAAAAGTATTATTTTTTTAGACCCCACAATCATGGTCACCTCCATAGGAAGGGAGGTAAAAAGGGAAGGGAATTGGGGAGAGAAACAGAAGGAGAGAGAGGAAGACTTTTCAGCTGTAATATTCTTATTCCTTTCATTAAAAATAAACTGAAGCCTAAATGGCAATATATTAGCATTTATTATTTGTGAATTTTATAAATAAACAGGTGTTTGTTTATTATACCTTGAACCTGACTTTGTGAAGACAAAAAAAAATTGTTGCATTTGTTTGCACTAAATAGTAAGCTGCCCTCTACAGTAACCCCCTGCCGACTTCAGACTTCACTCGTAGATCCCCAGTCTAACTACACATCTGAGCTTCCCTTTGCCCTGCTCTATCACGTGGCCCTATTTACTGTCTTATTAACTCCTATCCTGTTTCCCCGAAAATAAGACAGTGTCTTATATTAATTTTTGCTCCCAAAGATGCGCTAGGTCTTATTTCCAGGGGATGTTTTATTTTTCCATGAAGAAGAATACGGTACACATTTACTGTTAAATGAAAATAAAGGAAATGTATTACCTGTATACGGTACGGTAGTACGGTAGTTGTCAACACAAACCAGACAAACTGTGAATCCTACAGTATCAAGAATTTACTCATTCATTCAGTGACAATCATGTCATCATCTTCTGGAACATCATCATAACAATCCAATTCCTGAATTTTCTGGTGAATTTCTTGTGACTCCATTTCTTTCAGAATCAGTGGACCAAATCTCTCATGTTTAGCACTAGCACTGCCTTTAAATGAGTACTTCTTGTCAAGGCAGCCTGCTCGTAGTACATTTGCAATGCAACTGTCAGTGATTCTCTCCCATGAATTCTTCACCCAAGTCACAACTTGTTGCAGTTTAGGTTTCACAAAGTTTCCCCGCTGATTTCTCTCCATTCACACAGCAGTGACGTCAGGACTCCGCGTAATGTCATTGGTTGCTAGACGCCAGTCGGGGCGGCCCTGGCGTCCAGTTTACGGTAAATTAATTTTCATTCTGAGATAGAACCTGGGGGCCTTATTTTCAGGGGGATGCCTTATATTTCACTCAGAAGGAAACCTGAAAGTGGGTCTTATTTCCGGAGGATGTCTTATTTTCCTGGAAACACGGTATCACTGTCAGGAAGTGGCCCTTTTGTTTATCTCTTAATCATCTGCCTTGCCGCCACCTTTCCATGAGAACGTAAAGTCTAGGAGGGCAAAGACCTCGCCTGGCTTCTACTGTCTACTGGAGAGCATGCTCAGCACTCAGTAGGGACTCTCCTGTTGAATGAATGAACAACTGCGTTGGGAAGCAAAAAGCTATTTATTCCTTAGCTCTTCCATCAACTCTTGGATACAGCTACCTGCAATAGTTCCCAACTTCCTTCCAATGTCCAAGTGAAAAAAAAAAGGTTTTCTCTTTTCAGAAAGGAACAGAGACGAGGTCATGCACACTTCTTCAATTTTCGAATTATCACATTTTTCCTACTCAGGAAAATGGCCTTCTGAAAATCATGGTAGGAAGTCACTCCAACTGGCTTGATCTCCTTTTCCCAGCCAGGGTCTTCCTCACACCTGGAGGCTGCTCTGCCCAATGCATTCTGGGAGATTCTGTAAGTCACTGAAGGATTCGGTGTCTTAAAAATACCAAGCACCCCAAACATATTCAAATAAAATGGAGGCGGGGTCGGAGGGGAAGGGGAAGAAAGGGTGAAGGGTTCAAAAGGTACAGACTTCCAGTTATAAAATAAATGGGGCCCAGGGATTAAGGCACAGCATGGTGACGATGGCTAATGAGACTCTGCTGTGTATTTGAAAGTTGCCATGAGAGTAAATCTTCAAAGTTCTCATCTTAAGAAAAAAATGGAATTATGTGTGGTGACTCGTGCTAACTAGACTTGTTGTTGTGATCATTTTACAACGCGTACAATATTGAATCACTATGTGGAACACCTAACACTAATATGTTTGTTATATCTCAATTTAAAAATTAAACAGGAAACTTTCAAAAAAAGCTTAATATTACAATTTTATCGCATAAAAATAGAAACCACCACATATTTGCTAGAAATTATTTTTGTAATGTTTCCCCTTGTATTATGTTTTGCTATTCCTTATTATCTTACATAGACACTCCTTGGCTGTTCCACTTATGTTCATATTTTTTAAAATATATTTTATTGATTTTTCACAGAGAGGAAGGGAGAGGGATAGAGAGCTAGAAACATCAATGAGGGAGAAACATCGACCAGCTGCCTCCTGCACACCCCCTTACTGGGGATGTGCCCGCAACCAATGTACATGCCCTTGACTGGAATCGAACCTGGGACCTCTCAATCCAAAGACTGATGCTCTATCCACTGAGCTAAACCAGTTTCGGCAATATATTCATATTTTAAAAATGAACCACCTGTATAGAACATTGGACTGTTTTTAAGGACAATATTCTTAAGAAATATGAACAAATGTCATTATAATAATGATGTCATCATAATATTTACCCTATGTATCTAAGTCCTTTAAAATGTGTCTCAAACACATGTTACCCATAGCTATATGTTTACAAGGGCCCAAGTCAAGGTGCTTTGCATGAGATGTATACTTTCTTTGGCATGACTCTTGGTGTTAAAGAGCAAGCTGTGAAATCACATGTGGCTTTTAAAACTTTTAGGTCTTCACATGTCCAGTTTCCATCACAGGGACCACTGTGGTTCATGTTTCTGAAAGATTTTGCCTAGCATTCTCCTCCAGCACGAGGGAGAGAAGACCAGAGTCCCCTTACAACCTGGCCCCGCGCCACTGAGAACGAGGAAGAGCCTGGAGCAGAAGGGCCATTTGTCTTTGTTATTAGGAAATAAATCAACTTTTGTTTTGCTGGCCAAACTCAAGGAATGTCATTATTACCAAATAAATTGTGTCGTTACAAATCAATCAAGCCACCTTTCATTTAAATGTGAATCGCTTTAATTGTCTGGGCTTCAAACTTGATTCTACCCCCTGGAAACAAATGATGAGATATATTAGATCATTCAAACTCTACATTTGGTACAAAATGTTCTAGAAAAAGCAAGGTGTGTTTTTTTTGTTTTTGTGTTTTTTTAGATCAGTCAACAAAGTAACTTGTCTTGCAATAATCTCTCTTAATGAAGAGGGTGCCACACACAGCTTTCCTTGTAAGTATGAGATCAATTTGGCAAAATAAAATAAAATAAAATAAAATAAAGGCTGTCTTTCTCCAGAATATAGCAAAAATGATATATTTTGAGATACCTTGAGTGAAGTACTCATTTGGTTATTATTTGCATAGTTTCAGATGTATTCTCCAATGATAAATAGAAAACAGCCTCATATGTATTTACAGGAACTTTCTGAAAGACCTAAAGACAAGGTGGATAAATACTTTTAACCAAGTTCCAATCTATCTTTTTGCTAAACAGGAACCTTAGAACTAAAACAACCCTAGATTTTATGTTTTGCTATGGGAAATTTTGGCTATCATTTCATAAGCAGCATCATTGCGAACTAACGCTACTCAGCCAAAAATTGCCCCATTTCACCAGCCTCCCCCTTTCTCCTCCCCCTCCCCCCTCGTCCCCCCCCACCCACCTCGTTTTCATTCTAGGTTCTCACACTGTCCTTTCTCTGTGACCTCTCTCCCACCTCTGACCTCCTCCCCAGTTTTCACCCTTGCTTTAACAATTGATTTATGACGGGCCCATGGAAGGGTCAAGCCCACTTTTATGGTTTGCTTAAAATATTTCTTTTAGAGTGTGCATCAGAAGTGGCCTTCCATCCCTGCTCAACAGTTTCCCTGGGACCTCAAAAGGGCTTCCTTTACTGCCCATCATGGCACCTTATTTATATCTTTTGTACTTGTGAAGAGAAACTCATTAAATAAGGCAATTTTGAAACTTTGACAAAAACGAGTCACATAAAAATGTGGGATTAGGTTTTCATTTTATGTTTTTTTTCCAATGAGAATGTCTGTGAGTGCATGTATAACTCGGGGCAGGGGGGTGTGAGAGGGAGAGAAGAAAAAAGCTGCTAAGAATAATTATAAGCCAGGATAATTTCTTTTATAGGATCTATTTCTCTTTTACACTTGACAGTTTGATCTTGGCTCACACGGAAGCCTGAAGATCTATGGTGTATACTCTTACATTCATTGCCTCAACAGTAAATTTCACCCTTTTGTTTAATTTGACTTCCTGTTGTTGTTTCCATATATTAAATAATCGCCAAATGTAGGAATGCTTTTTTTAAAACTCTGGCAAGAGAATTGACTTTTTAAATTTATTTCGAAGATTTTAAATATAGAAAAACAAGTTGAAAGGTATAGGGCTATTTATTTTTAAATCCATATACAATCTGGAGACCAAATTGTGCTTTAAAAAGAAGAGGGATTAAGCTAAGATTCCTGGCCTAGTAGTTAATACAGCCTTAATGTTCTAATTTGGATCTTAACATTGAACTTTAGATTGCTGTGAAATATTTGCTGCCCTGGTGAGCTTTCCTTAAATAACACCATATGATACCTCTGTAGATGGCTTCCCCAAACGTATTGATCTCCCGCCCCCCCTTCGGTCATTAAACCTGTGATTTATTAGTCTGACATTTTTAATAGGGCAAGGCTCAGAGGTTTATTGCGATGGCTTTCTCGCTTCCATGTTGCCCTCAGCTGCTACCAGGACACAAAAGCAGTCAAGGTAACTACACTGCTTTCCCATAAGAAAACTGGCTTCAAAACAAAAAACAAAACAAAAACCCCCCCTACAAAACGAAATGGCCACCTCTGCAGATTTAAAGTGCTTTATACCGATTACACAGCAATGAATTAATTTTTTCCCATTTTGCTCTTCTCTTTCATGTAAAGCAAGGCATTCCCCCTTCTAATTAAATGCTGTCATTTTCGTAGTGTGAGGCTTGGCAGGACTCCAGGAGCGAGCAAGCTTGAGCCGAAGGGTCTGCTGCCAACAGCCTGTGTGATCGTAGACAAAAGAGCAGGTCTCTGACCTACTGCCCCCCTCAGCCCCGGAAGGAGACGGGGCCACGAACTAGGTGTCCCTCACGCGTGAAATCGCAAACCCAGCCATGCACTAGTAAGTGTTGCTGACCTGCCTGTGGAAACAGTCCCAATTAAGGGGCCGTGGACTCTATCCTAACTTGTTGGTATTCGTGGTCATCGATATCTTTATGAATGGGGCCAAATGCGTGCGCCCACCATCAAATTTAGATCCCTACCTCGGGGTTCTGGCTAGTGCCCAGCAGAGATTCTGGGGGTAGGGGGTGAGCAGCAGGTGGTGTGCCGATGAACGAAAGGCGTGGGCTAGGTTCCTGCCCTGACTGGCGCCTTCTGTCCCACATAGCTCCTCTCCTCCCCCTGTCCCCCAATTCCTTCCAGTAATGCATGTCCAATGTGCACGAATTCTATTGGTAGGAGCTGAACAAGAGGAGCAGGAAGAGGAAAAAGAGGAAGAGAAGACATGAAGCGTTTTGATAGGATGGGCTATGGTTCTTTTGATTTTAGCCTATCTAATTAGCCACCATGCCATCATGGCACGAACCCAGAATATTAGCTTCACATCTTCCAGAGGCCGTTTAAGCCAGAATCCTGTGGTGGTGGTGGTGGTGGTTGCTGCCTTTGCGTCAGTGAAGAAACACTGTACACAACCGAAAGAAACACTGTGAGGTGAAGGGTATCTGGTACAGGACTCTTCTGAGAATGAGAAACCATTGCAGTTCAGATCCGCTATGATGCGTATGTTCTAGACCAGGCCTGCTCCTGGCATTTTTTTTGTTTTTGACTCATGGCTTTTGAAAAAGCAAAATGTGATTCCAGTAGTCATGTTATGATGAATTGCAAAATACCTCACTTTTTTTTTTTTTTTACCTTCCTCTCACTTTTCATTTTTACTTCTTCTGGCAAATAAATATGAGGGCTGTGTCAGGGGGCACTGTGGGGCAGCAGATGTTGACCAGGACACCGCCCTTCCGTGGGGCTCCTCCAGGAGAAGGGTGTCCGTCGGGGGGCCCCCTGTTGCACGGGCAGCCCTGGTTAGCATCTGTCGCCTGTCATGTTGATTAGCAGCCGCTCTTTTCCTCTCCAAAGGTGTCCTGGTCTGGTCTGGTCAGGACAAAGAGGCTCTTCACAGATGTGGGATGGGAAGGGGATTCCACTGGAGGGTCACATTCTTGCCCTTAGTGGCGGAGTGTGGTCACAGGAAGGACCGGTCTGCGTTGCACGTTTCTGAGTCAGGCAGACCTGAGGTTGCTTTTCGGCTCAGCCAGTATTCTTTAGATACAGGAACTTGAACAAATCACGTAACCTCACTGAGCCGCAAATTACCTATGAAATGGGATGAATGATAAGCATTTATAATAAACTAGAGGCCCAATGCACGAAATTCATGCAAGGTTAGGCCTTTCTTCCCTTGGATGCCAGCCCAGGCTTCCCTCTGGCACCCGGGACCCGGGCTTCATCCCGAAGGTCGTCTAGAAGGATGTCTGGTCTAATTAGCATATTACACTTTTTTATTATAGTCAGTGTTTCCCAGAGTGTGGTACGCGTACCCCCAGGGGTTTGGGAAGAGTTTGGTGGGGGTACGCGTTGCACTGGAGCTTGGTGGGGATATGCACTGCACCGTGCTTAGCTGCGCCTAATTCTAAGTCCTCATGAGTCAAGTCAAGACACTCTTGTGAGGCGTGAGATGGTCCGGTGTGCAAATAAATGCTATTTATAATATAACTTTTATTTATATTTTATTATGAGTAATTTTATTTTTCGCTTATTATTATTTTGTGTATGTACCAAAAGTGAAAAAATAAATATATTTTGATTGTTATTAAAATACATCCATTTTTTTGTGACAAGGGGTACTCAGCGTTACGAAAATTATAGAAGGGGTACACATATGTCAAACGTTTGGGAAACACTGTATAGATGATTAAAAATGAGGTACCCAATGGCACTGCTTGTAAGTCAGGGACTAAGTTAGTATTGCCTTTCCCTAATTCCTGCCTCCTGCGTGTAGTGGCAAAAATTCTTTTCAGTTCTAAATTATGTCTTTCTAGCTACACATCAGCTGTGAGCAAAGTAATAAATCTATGGTATAATGAAGGTCAGAGACTAGACTGCTGCTTCCAGTTCTGCCACTGGCTTGATCCTGTAAGTTGCCTGCAAGTTGTACACCTTGTTTAACACGTCCACATAACAAAGGATTGTGATAGCAACAAAGAATATTGAAAGATTAGTCTCTTTTCCTTTTTAACACAAGTACAGTGTGGGCACAAAAGCAGGTTTACAGCGGTGAGTACCCAAAACACAGAGTTTATTCTTGTATTAGTATTGATTAATTATTGTATTACTTTTCAGATGAACAACCATAAACCTGCTTTTGCCTCACCCTGCATTTAGTGACCAATTTTTATTAAATTCCAGCACTTGTGCCAGGAAGTGTACTATACGAGCTAAAAAAGAGAAGAGATAACTCATGATCTGAAGGGATTTGACATCTAGCTGGAGATTTTATCAAGGGACCTAAATGCTGAACAGTCTTTCAGTTTGGGAACCGCTGACATTTGGGACCAGCGAATTCTTTGTCATGGAGCCATCCTGTGCAATGCAGGGTGTTTAGCAGCACCCTGGTCTCTACCCACTGGATCCCACTAGCACCCCTCCCTGAGTCTAGCTGTAATGATCAAAAATATCTTCATCAGAGGCAGCTGCAAAACAACTGGAAATGTGGGCTCATTAATAAATAAGCAGAGAAAAGTGAATTTAAGGTATAAGATATACAGTTTTTTGCTTCCTTCCAGGGTCTCTCTCTCCCTCTCCCTCTCCCTCTCCCTCTCCCTCTCCCTCTCCCTCTCCCTCTCCCTCTCCCTCTCCCTCTCCCTCTCCCTCTCCCTCTCCCTCTCCCTCTCCCTCTCCCTCTCCCTCTCCCTCTCTCTCTCTCTCTCTCTCTCTCTCTCTCTCTCTCTCTCTCCCTCCCTCTCTCTCGACTTGCCATGGTGTTTCTGAAAAATTTGCTATTTAATGTCATTCTAACAAGAAAAACTAAAACTTTAAATTATGAGCATGAATTTTAGTGTTTATTTTTATATGGCAGAATACCAGTTTTAATGCAAATACAAGAGCATTTATATCATATGCAGGATCGCCGAAATTACACAACTCATATTTCACTCCTACTGGGACAGTGAATATGCTGCATGAAATACACGCACGTTCTATCACACTCCTACCTTCAGCTCACAGCTGAGTTAGCAAAGTCTGAAAGGAAAAGGCCCTATAAGCTGTTCCTTCTACACCAGGGGTGGGGAACCTTTTTTTTTTTCCTGCCAAGGGCCAGTTGGATACTTATAACATCATTCACAGGCTAATACAAAATTATCAACTTAAAAATTTGCCTGCTATGCCCTAACCTGTTTGGCTCAGTGGATAGAGCGTCGGCCTGTGGACTGAAGGCTCCCAGGTTCGATTCCGGTCAAGGGCATGTACCTTGGTTTCGGGTACATTCCCATTAGGGAGTGTGCAGGAGGCAGCTGATTGATGTTTCTCTCTCTTCAGTGTTTCAAACTCTATTCCTTTCCCTTCCTCTATGTAAAAAAAATCAATAAAATGTATTTTTAAATTTTTTTGCCTGCTATGCTTGGTCAAATATTTAACTCCTAATGCCTTGGCAGGGCCAGACCCAATGATTTTGCGGGTCTTACACGGCCCACAGGCCAGATGTTCCCCCACCCCTGTAATCTACACCATCATTTGCAGGGTTAAGAGATGGGCTAGTGCAGGGAAGAAGAAAGGATATGATAGCGTTCCTGGGGTATCTGTGTTTCTTATACTTGTCTTCTTTCTGCACCCAGAGAAAGTTCCAGTTCAAACAGCACGTGTGGCCTTGGGAGGCTCTACACACCCTTGCTTACTCCGTCCAAATGAGACACGCAGTCAGAGTGAGACACTTTGAGTCTTTGCACTTGGGCTACCTCTGAGTCTGGCTGAAACCCCCGCTCATCCCTGGCCCACAGGAATTCTGTGCTCAGGGGCACCAGGAATGCAAATGGGAAGGCAAGGAAAGGCAGCCGCACAGACTGCACGTATCTCCTCCGTTCAGGGGCATGCTGCCTCGTCCCATCAGGCTACGCTTATAAAATGCAAGTGCAATTGCAAAATGGTGAAGAATTCTGATGGTGAAGGCAGAGCGTTAAGCCTGGTGTGGAAGCCTTCTGAGCATGCGGCCCTGTGAGAAGACGGTAGGCTGCACGTTCCCTGAATCGGTCCTGGTCAGCAAACATTGTCAACCGTTCCTTGGGGACTAGAATGACCCCTGGTTGGAAACCACAGGCATGTGGCACATGGTAGGCTACGCTTGAGGCTGCAGTGAAAAAAAATATAATCATAATGGGTTTCAAATGTGTTATCTGAGGCTGAGTAAAGCAACGAAAGCCAGAAGATATCGGTGGAATTTGAGCGAGATCTCTGAGGATAAAGGTTTGGAAATTCCCTGAGCTCATTCCTTTATGATATTTCATTTGTTCCCTTCAGTGAAACATGATTTTGAAGATGGTAAAAAAAAAAAAGTGCTAAAACACTTTTTGTTCCAGTGCATCACATTCATGGAATATTTTTCATTTTGTGTTAATTAAAGAACATTTTTTTGTCAGTGTCTACAACACCAATTGAGAAATATATTATAACAAAACTTGGTTAATTGTATTTCTTATTATACATTATAAGTATTCTACCGTGGTTGAGAAATTCTGAGCAATTCTGTGTTTCCCAGGAGATATGCTATACTGTTAAAATCCAAGTATTTATGTATCATTAATCATAATATGGAGTAGATGAATTTGCACAGCCTCTTTTTGTTACAGAAGTTTAACTGAAGGAATAATAATTAATATGAGAACATAGGCCATGCTGAAGACTTGATACAAATACTGAGTGTAAATATCAGTTTGAAATGTGAATATGAGAAAATAATCAGATAACAAAGTTAAGCATCCTTTCTACCTCATTGAAGACTCTCTGCTAAACATAAACAGTAGTAGATAAATACAGGTCTCAGTGAGGATTCAAAATGCTCTGTTTAAATCCCAGCTCCTTCCATTTACTTTTCTGCACCTCTGCTGCCTAATCTGTACCAATGATAAAAGGCCCCATTCTGTACCCACACAGGGTTGTGTTGTGAGCATTCAATATGATTATTTAGCAACCCATTTCACTAATTACATGTGTAGGATTTACACCACCTATATGAATAATCAACTTTTTCCAGACTATCTCTGAAAAGATAAGCTGTATTTATTAGTCAGGATAAGTGGTGTTGGTTGCTGTAACAAACCATGCTCAAATCGCCTTCATAATTCTTCATCATTTCAGTTGTTTCAATCCGACGCAGGTGAGATGGTTCTGCTGTGTGACTCTTCAAGCTGTGGCTCCTTTCATTTCATGATGAATCTAATCTCAACATGCAGCTTCCACAAATGTAGGGAGGTACACAGAGAGTGCAGAGTTTTGTGCAGGGTTTTCTATGACCAGGTCTGGAAGTAACATCTGCCAGCTTTGCATTGCCCAGAACGTAGTCAAACGACCTCCAACTAACTGCAAAGGAGATTGAGAAATAGAATCTTTATATGTGCCCAGAAAAAAAGAACAATATGTGATAAGAATCAATCTAGCCTCTGCCTCGTTTTGGAACTAGTATGATGGCCCAATTAAGAAATATTTATTTTTATTTCCTTATAGACTAGAGCTCACCAAGGAAAACCTAAGTTATTCTTTGTTACTTAAAGTAACATCTACTTAGACTCGGGGTTGAGTCCCAGGCGTTCTATCGGTGGGTGAAGTAGCATGCACATTTGAACTAGCCTTCAAGGAAATGTTTATTTAAATAATATTTGTTTATATTAACTAAATCAACAATATTGACTGTGCATTTGTAATATATTTGGCGCAAAGTTAAGCATTATGTGGAGGCCAGTACACACACACACACACACACACACACACACACACACCACTTACGTGCATGCACACACACACATCCACACATATATATTTATTAGCCCCCAACCCTTTATCCCAACCCCTAGCTCTAGGAACTATAAAAAGGTAGGGAGTCAAAATTAGCCCCCATAAAACAACAGTGAACAAATACGGGAAATCCACAATTAAGAGCTGGATTGTAAGGTTCTGGCTAGAAAGCAGAGCTTGCAAACTTTCAGCTTATCTACCAAATTGATCTCATTTTGTTTGGACCACACAATGCTTTGTTTTAAAGTCTGAACCAACATTTTAAAAACTGGAAGATTTACTATACAACTCTCTTGGACAAATAGGAAGTCTAGCAACACGGGGCTTGCGTTGTCCCGGGGTCACAACCAACGGAGCTACCTGGTGGCTGGCCCTTGAGGTGACGCCTGCCTCTCTGGTTCACCACAGGTCCCACCACTCCCTATAGTGGCCCCTCCTAGGGAATCCTTGATTGCCATTTGTCATGTGATTGATCACAAGGTTGTTTCCCTCTTGTTTGAGAAATATTTCTCTTTACTCATGTCTCCATCAAAATTAAGACCTGAAAAGTAGAACAAGAAGATCTCATTGTTTCATGAAATATGGGAGACAGTTATCTCTTTGTGGGGTTGATGCATATTCTTAAACATTTACTACGCAAAAAAACACACACAAAACAAAACAAAAAAACCTGTGTCTATATCCAAAAAAAACATAACCTTTACATCCCTAGCCTGTCCTGGTAGTCACTTAAAAAATAAGCTTTATTCATCTACATATCATAAAACTCACCCATTGTAAGCATCCAATTCAAAAATCTTAGTAAACTTTTTGAGAAGTGCAACCATTACTACAATCAAAACTTAGCATTTCCATCAGCCCTAAAGTTCCCTTGTGTTCACTGTCAGTCATTCTCTACTCCCACCCTCAGCTCCTGGCCACCACTGATCTGCCTTTCTTCTCTATCCAGGACACATTTGAGTTTTCAGATCACTCTCTGAGAGCGACAAGGTATTCAGCAGAGGTGGGCATCATTCCACTGGAACCAGAGTATATGTTCAAGGGAGACAGGAAGTGTGGACGTCATGTTTGCAAGTGGACACCTGCTGCTTTGTGGAGAAGGTAAGGTTGTACAGACGGTGACAAAAGAGAAAGGCATCTGGGGTTAGTGTAATTTTCTGTTTAACAGCAATTTGCAACACCAAGTTCTTCCATGGAATGATGTCCTTAATGGCCAGTGCCATTGGGGAGTGCACTTTTCTTTGACTCTGTGATATAAGTTGAAATTTTAGGAAAGAATACAAATCATATCACATGAAAGACTACATTTATATGTTTCATTATTCCTTATAAATAAAATAAGAAAATTTGACAATACAAAAATCAATTGTGTTCACATGGCCTTTTCTTCTCTCTACCCAGTGGGGGAATCCAGGGCCTTGAAGACCCAAAGCAGGTTATCTATCCTCACAGAACTATTAAAAGCTATGCTAACTCCTAGAGTCCTCTCTTTTTAGACTTTGGAACATTTAAAAATCTGTATCCCTTAGTAGAGCAATTTATTAGGTTTTCTATTGTGACATTTTTGTGTGTTTTTTCTTGTGCTATTTGTTCTTGTCTTTATATAATTTAGTCTGATGTGTTAATCATGTCACCTTGAATCAGTATTTTCTTAATCAGTATTTATGGACAATTATAGTATCTTAAACATTTTTGTATTCTTTGTATAAAACTGTATCCTTTGGCATACCATTGGTAAATGTTTTATTAATAATTTGTTAAGGAATAAATGTTTTATAAAGCACATTTAAAGATTATAATTAGGTGATTCTTCCACTCTATGTGCAATAAAAAGAAAATGAGCTGGTTGAATTGATATAGACAGGATTCAGAAAGGGTTGTGTGTTTTTTATTGTTGCAACTAAGACCACTGAAATAGCCCAAAAGAAGAGCATAGCCTGCTCATTTCAGTATCATAATAACTAAACTAGATCAATGGTTGAATTTAATCCAGTGTTAGTAGGTTGGCTATTTAATCAATTAAACAAGAGAGTCTGAGCCGCCCCATTTCCATTGCTTGTTGGTATGTGTTTTTAGTTGTGTTTTGTTTGTTCCCCTTGCTATCTCGGTGCCCTCTGTGGTTTTCCTTGTGCCTTTCTACTTTTCCCATCTCCTATTGAGTCTCTCTTTCTCTCTCTCTCTCTCTCTCTTTCTCTCTCTCTCAATATTTTTTCTCTCTCTTTCCTCTCTCATCCTTCTCTCTGTCTGTCTCTCTCTCCCCCCTCTCTATGCTTCACACTCTCTCCCCATTACTATTCTCTCTCCAACCCCCTCTGAATCATTCTATCTCTCTGTGTGTGTCTCAATCTCTTTCTCTCTCTCTCTGCTCTCAATCTTTCTCTAGATAGCCCCCCCCATATCTCTGTGTGTGTCTTGATCTCTTTCTCCCCTCTGAAACTCTCCCCTGACACTTGACTTCCCCACCCATTTGTCCATTTGCATCTCTGCTGGGGCCTCTGTTTGGCCCTCACAGTGTCAGCACCCTCCAAGTTCAGGGACCTTTTCAGAGTGCCAGTACTGACTTGCTCACATAACCAGTTCAGAAAGTCATTTGTGGATTCAAAATGAGTTATAGGAGACATATAGACAGCCTTTAGCTTCCCATAAGTGAAGCTATTTTTGCTTTTAAAAAATTGAGACAAAAAAAAAGGTGAAGAAAGAACAAAAGGGAAAATAGTAAACTTTCCAAATAGGAAGACTGAAATATTTTAGAACATATGGGAAAGTCACATCATAAAATCTTATCTGTGCTTTGACCCAGATGGAATTCATTTTTAGAAGGCCATTAGTAGGAAACAGTCCCTATATTTGAATGAACTGTGATTCTGTATTAATAGTGTGTAATTCATCCTTTTTTGAAAGGTAGTGTGATGTGGTCTCTCTCAGAATACAAGGACAATACTTTTCAGATATCTGTAAAACCATTCATGCAGGCCAAGACTAACACTGGATTAGAGACACGAGAGCTTAAAGAGGATTTATTTTTTAAATGTGTTTTTTTTTTAACCCAAATCTGCTATCTTCCATCCAGACAATTTGAGATCTTGGAAATGCAGACTCCTAAAATAAATAAGTGTGCCTCCCTGGGGGAAGAGAATTGTACAGATGCTGCATCCTCACACCGGGGACAGGACGGTCCCCCCAAAACCTCCAGCTTTCCCACTGCTTCGTATTCATTAATTAGTCTGAGGTTTCCTCATGTTGCGTTTACAAAGCCACTTAAACCCACGCACCCATTTAACATATTTATGACCCCCGTTTTCTTTCTGTTCTCTGAGACTGTACCGTAATTGTTCTCCGGGCCCAGGGACCGCAGAGAGCCTTCCCTGCTGAAAGGAGACAACATAAAGAAGGAAATGAATGTGTGCGGGTTGAATACCTTCAACAAAACGACTGGGTGCAGTGTGGCCCCTGCCCCTCCTCCTCCCGGGGTCACTTTAATTGAGTGGAGCCTCACCCTCTATTGAGTGTATGGGAGACTATTAACTCTTAACGGCGCTCTGTCTCAGGTTATTTATTTATTGCCTAAATGATTTGTTATTGCTACTTGAATTTAATACACCCTCTGGGAACCAAGATGGCAGCATCATGTTACAGAACAACGACAAGTTATTTTAAAACTGTAATTGACATTTTATGAGAGCCGTAAAATCTTTCTGAACAAATAACTTACCGTTAGTCAGAAACTTCAGCAGGAGATCTGTGCAATGGAGGATCTGGGAGAACAGTACTGTACTTTGTGTGTGTGTGTGTGTGTGTCTCTCTGCATGTGCTGGCGAGGATGGGACGCCCGGCAACAGCCGAGAGACTCCGATGGATAATTTCCTGGAGCTTCCAACCCTCTGGATTTTGAACCATCACGCCTGAGTCAGAGGCCTCTGGGAAATGGCCTCAGGGATTCCTAGGAGGGATGAGCTGCATCCAACGGACACGTGACAGGTGCTCATCCCGGTCCTTCAGTTCCTCTATGAACTGAAGCCACTTCCCAGCCGGACAGCAGTGTAGTCGACCGTGGCCGGCAGCTAAGTGAGTCTGCAGTTACCAGTTAGAATAGCATCTCCTTGGGCCACGAGTCCCAATCGTATGTGGATTCTGCAGACCATCCTAGTAGCTAGGGAAACCCATCACTGACAGCTTTGGACCACCCCTTACCAAGTCCGGCAGAGCTGAGGGTTTTCGACTTTGCTTTGAGATAACAGGAGAGACTTTGGCTGTAAAACCCACAATTCCAAAAATGACACGTGTCAATGTTCTATTTCATGCCATGTCCCAATGTTCTCCTTCCTGGGATGCTGAGTAGATGATGTCGTGTCGCCTAGATCGCCTTCCAGAATAGTGATTTCTCCAGTTGCCCTGACTGTTGGCTATGATAGTCACAGCAGCATCCCCAGGAATTGCCGTTGGCAGGAATGAGGTTGCCATCTCCGAGTTAAGCCTCCTTCCTGAAAGTAACCCAAATCCCCTGCGGATCCCTAAAGCCCAGATTTCCTGCCTGGATTCTGGACAGCTCTGGACAACCACCCACATTCCAGAACTACCTGTAGGATCAGCTGGGGCCTTGATGGCAACCACATCACAGTTCAACTTCTCCCTCTGTCCCTAACTCCTTCCCTCGCCCATTTACTAGTAGAGATATTGATCCTGAGCATTCACAAATTAGCCTCATGCACTCGGAATGTGTTCTCAGGAGACCCCAAAATGTTCACTGTGCCATTATTGACCCTTTGAATCAAACTGACACCTTCAGGAATCAAATACTTTCCCACTAGCCAAAAGATCCTCAAGGTTATTTCATAAATTGCATAGGGATGTGCTTATCCAGTTTCTAACCTATGTTTGCTCTGATCTCCTCTTAGGTTCCAAATGCCCAGCTCTGAAACCCCCACTAAATCCTAAACTCCAGTCACATTTTCCTCTGGCTTTTCCAACTGGCTTTGTCTCAGAGCTCTCTTGTCCTGTATCTTGGAGGTGATTTTTGTAACCAAAAAGTCCTCACAGTTGTTCCAGATAAGAGAGGAATTCAACCACAATGCTAGTTAACTCAATGCTAGTTAAGTTAACCTCTTGTGGCCTGTACATTACCCAACACAGAGTTGGGAACACTCTAGCTACTTGCCGATGCATTTTGAGCATTTACAGATATTTGCATAGGAAACATTCCAAGGAGGATTATTTGCTCAAGGGAAATATAAATTTGTAATGCTATAAATACTGAGAAGTGTCCCACCATTGAGGTTCCTCATTGCTTTGTTCTTAATAATTTTTTTGTGTGTATTCCATACCTAGTAAATTAATGTTAGCTAAAAATCACCCCCGCCCACCTGGACTTCTGTAACACTAAAAAAAAAAAAAGTAATGAGAATAGGTTTTCCTTCCATAGCTGCACTCTGGGCTCTGTCTCCTTTGGATCATTTAGAGATGCTTTCTTCAACCGAGCAGTGTCAGGAAATAGGCACACTGAAGCTGCATGCTAGCCAGGGTCTTAAAAGAATACAGATGTATGCCACCTGCTTTAAAAGAAGATGAAAGATATTTCTATAAAGATATCAGTGCAGCCGAAACCGGTTTGGCTCAGTGATAGAGCGTCGGTCTGCGGACTGAAGGGTCCCAGGTTCGATTTCGGTCAAGGGCATGTACATTGGTTGCGGGCACATCCCCGGTGGGGGGTGTGCAAGAGGCAGCTAGTCGATGTTTCTCTCTCATTGACGTTTCTAGCTCTCTATCCCTCTTCCTTCCTCTCTGTAAAATATCAATAAAATATATATATTTTTAAAAAGATATCAGTGCATATGGATGCAGCCATGTGGGGAAGTAACACAGTTACCCAGGAGAGACGTGGCATGGCTAATGAAGGCACCCTCCTGTCCCAGCTGTACACTTTGTAGGTGAAGGGGAGGAGCCATTCCCACAGTCCTCTCTGAACGCTCCCATAGGGCCAGAGACACCTCGGGCTACCTGGGCTGATGGCAGTGAAAACAGAAGGCGATGCCGCATGGAACCAGAGCATATGTTCAAGGGAGGCAGGAAGTGTGGACGTCATGTTTGCAAGTGGACACCTGCTGCTTTTCTCTGGGTGCCCGGAGATGGGGTTGATTCTGTGTCTATGGCTTCTCAGCCACTAACTGGCCTCCCTCTCCAGCAGGGATGTTCAACCTTGGCCGCATGTTGTAATCTCCTAGGGCAGTGGTCGGCAAACTGCGGTTCTCAAGCCACATGTGGCTCTTTGCCCCCTTGAGTGTGGCTCTTCCACAAAATACCACGTGCGGGAGCACATGTACAGTGCGATTGAAACTTTGCGGCCCATGCGCAGAAGTTGGTTTTCGGCTCTCAAAAGAAGCTTCAGTCGTTGTACTGTTGATATTTGGCTCTGTTGACTAATGAGTTTGCCGACCACTGTCCTAGGGCTTTAACAGACTGATGCCCAAGGCCAGTGCCCAGAGACTGGATTTTTACACAAGTTACGGAGCAGAAAAAACTCATCCACCAGGTGCTGGCAGCCAACCACTAAATACTTAGGACTTCCCTCTTGAGAACTGTGGTGGAGAAAGACCGGCTGTTTTCTTATGAATGGTGTCACCCCGGAAAACAGAAAGCTAACACTCAGAAACCACAACTCTCTGATCCAGGGTTTGGGGAGGGTTTTTAAGGGGTTAGGGGAACAGGTATGCAGAAGCACTGGCAGGGCAAGTTTTAACTGGAGGACCTTGGAGCTTGGCCATTTATGGTAAGGGGTGGCAATACCGGATCTTCTCATTAATGGACCATTTGTTTCTAAGGGGTTCTGGTGTTCAAGTTCCGGTTTGTCCTAGTCCTTTGCTTCTGTGTGGGTGTGGCAGGGGATCTATACGTTGGTTCCAGGTGCAGCTGAAGAGCAACGTTCTCTCCTCTGCTCATGCGTCAGGTGCATGGCTTGAGGTTTTGGGCTACTGTCTCTGAAAAGCAGCGCAGTATCTCGTTAAACAGGCTAAGACCATTTGAAACTGGTTCTGTGGTTACACATGGATCACAGGTGATTCTAATACACAGCCAAGGCTGAGAATTACTGCTTGTCTAGAATCTAGACCAGAGGTGGGCAAACTACGGCCCTCGGGCCAGGTCCGGCCCGTTCGGCTGTTCTATCCGGCCCGCAGAGCAATAAGAGCGGAGGGTTCTCTTGCTCTCCCCTCCGCTCCTTCACCAGCAGCCCAAGATGAGAGTGCCAGCATGGTCATGTTGCTTTTGTTCCGGCCCTCCGGTCCAGTTTAAGAACCCATTGTGGCCCTTGAGTCAAAAAGTTTGCCCACCCCTGAAGACCCTTGCTACTGAGTGTGGCCTGTGAACTGGCAACATCTGGCATCACCTGGGAGCCCCAGCCCAGAACTATCTAATCAAAATCAGCCTTTTGACAAGACTCCTAGATGATATATTGTTCACATTAAAATTTGAAGAAACACAGGTTTAGGCTTTTCTGTGCCTATAACTTCCGACCCACTGCATGTCTAGAAAACTCAAGGCTCCTTCTCACTCAGTGACTTCCACGTTCCCTCCTCTGGGTCATTAACTCTCAGGTTTTGGATGCAATTCGCCTCCCATTCCTGCCTTCCCTATCAGCTCCACTTGATCCTTAAACAGTCACCTTAGGACAGTGGTTCTCAACCTTCCTAATGCCTTGACCCTTTAATACAGTTCCTCATGTTGTGGTGACCCCAACCGTATAATTATTTTCGTTGCTACTTCATAACTGTAATTTTGCTACTGTTATGAATCGTAATGTAAATATCTGTATTTTCCGATGGTCTTAGGTGACCCTGCTAGCGGTTCTCAACCTAAGACCATCAGAAAACACAGATATTTACATTACGATTCATAACAGTAGCAAAATTACAGTTATGAAGTAGTAACGAAAATAATTATATGGTTGGGGTCACCACAACATGAGAAAGCGTATTAAAGGGTCGCAGCATTAGAAAGGTTGAGAACCACTGCCTTAGGGCCTGCTGGCCAGTCTGCAGACACACTGCTTGGGAGTCCTCTCGCTGTCTAATCTGTGAATCTATTTCATTGTGGCCAGACTCCTAGGCACCCAGGACCCCAGGCCAGCTTCCCTGGGGTGAGGCACGGGGCTGGGCAAATATCTACAGAGGCCCCTCCTCTCAATTTCTTTTCTGTCTACAGCAATTATCCTGAAAATTACCATCATCTCTCACCTTGGAAGTTGGGATTTGCCGTGTGTTGTCCACAGCTAAACGGTGCTTTAGAGAGAGGAGGGGAGGGTGTTGATGTGCAGCCTTTGAGAGTAAATGGCCACTGGAATCACTCATCCTGTGAATTAGGGCCCAGGATAAAGTCAAAGCAGCATCCAAAGTATTCTTACCAAAGCCTAGCAGATACTTTCTGTTCCCATTCAGGTCAGAAAAAGAAGGTATGGATATAAGATGCTGGTTCGTATAAAATGAGAATTTTATAAACGTGTGATTACATCTTTATCTTAATCCAAGACTTCAACAGTAGTGGTTAACCACAGTATCACCAGTAGAAACAGGTGCCAATTGGAGGAAGTGGTAAGGCATCAGGAATATTCAAAGAGAATAGGTGCAAAATTCAGTGTGAGTCGTGGGGGTGTGGCAGATTGTATTTTTTTGAAAATAGTCAACTATGACATCTCATCCCACGTGCTCTAAGTACAGTGTGGCTTTGATGGTCCTCGCTGAGTGATGAGGTTCATGTCCCTCCCTCCGACCCTGAGGAGGTAGAAGTGATACTGATGACTTTGGAGGTTAAGTCTCCCTGTGTCTCTTGGATTCCAGCCACCATGCTGTGAGATGAGGCCCAACGACCTTGGAGAGATCTGTATGGAGAGGAGGCAGTGAGCTTTGTATTGTAAACACGGGTTTTCAGCTGTTATTTTGCAAGTAGACCCCAGAGCATTTTGAGTCATCTTGCAATGGAACCCACCCTTAATTCTTCTCCAACACACGATGGCCTGATTAGATGAGTGTCTCTCTATAAGGTTGGAGTTTGAATTCATTTTCTATTGTTGCAAATCAGTATCACAAACTCAGTGGCTTAACATAGTGCCCACTTATTATTTCATAGTTCTTACGTAAAAAAAAAAAAAATCCAGACACAGTGACTAGGTGTTCCGCTCAGGTTTTCACAAGGCTCACCTCAAGGTGTCAGCCAGGCTGTGTTCTCAGCGGGAGCTTGGTGCCTTCCTCCAAGCTCACATCCAGTTCCTTGCAGTTGTAGGGCTGAGTTCCTAGTTTCATTGCAGGCTGCTCACCATTCACGTTATATGGTCCTTCCGACTTCAAAGCCAGCAATGGAAACTCACCCTAATGTCATATCCCTGTCATGCTTCAAACCTATTTCACTAGAAAGAGCCCAGTCTCTTTTGAGGGTTACCTGATTAAGTCAGGCCCGCCAAGAATGGTCGCCCTCCCCACCAACGCCACATCCTCCCACCACTACCTCCCTTTGTTAAACTCTCAGACTCCGGGCCACTATTTCCCTGTCCTAGTCACATGTGGGTTCCAGTATCTTTGTATGACTAAATTGGTAACTGTGCCATGTAACATAATCTTATCATGAGTTGACAATTTCATTATAGTCACAAGTCCCAGGGATCATACATGGTGTGTATATCAGGGGACTGGAATCTTGGGGGGCCATCTTAGAATTGTGAATTGTTATGTATTCCTGAGAGGCATTTGTTCTGCTGAGTCTTGCATGGGTGAGGAAAATTCCCTTGCCTGTGAAGACTCTTCTTCTTAAGGGTAAGGTCATTTACCCAGATAAAGACTGGATTCCTTAGACTGGAAGCAGGAATTAGGAGACTGTGATTGAGATAGATGGAAGAACCAAAGTGGGCTCCTTTTCTTGGTCTTTACTTTTGAGAAAGTTGAATGTCTGGGAGTTCACTCCTATAGTGTTGGTAAGAGATAATCATATCGTATTGGCACAACCTGGGATCTGGACAAAAGGGGACCCCGGAGGTACATCACAAGCTAAGGATGAGCGATCTCTATTTTATAAGCCAGAAATAGATAAGATATTGCCTTTTCCCTCTTTTGCTCTGTCCTTGCCTTGAAAGTCTTTTTGAACATTCCAGCTATGCAGCCGATTATAAGAGAAGATAATACATGGGCCCTTGGTCAAGGAAAACCAGCAATTCCCTGAACCTAACAAGATGGTAGCAGAAATTTTCAGGAGAATGTGAATCCTAGAGAGAGACCAGGATTGGCACTGAGTGGCACAACCAGCATGATCTCTACCCATATTTGACTAAGGAATTCTGAGTTCCATGTTATTAAAGAAAAACTTTCCAGACACAGTCATACAGCTTAATATGCATTTATGGAAAAAGTAATTGGTGGATTGTGCATGATTTTCTGCCACCTGTCCTTCCCTTTCATACACCATAATAGTCAGTTGCAAGTCACCAGAGTTGACATCTATTCAGTGGTTTTAAAGTGACCCATTGTATTGATAATGTTTTTGGGTTTTAATTTCTTCTTCTTCTTCTTTTTATATTTCTGATGCTGGACATCCTGAGCCTTGCTGACTTGAAGGAACTGCCCCTCCCAGGGCTAGCAATTCCTAGAGACAGTAAAGGAGTACCATTGAGTGCACCTTTCACATGCAAACCATTACACCACCACCACCACCACCACCACCACCACCACCACCACCACTACCGCTGCTGCCTCTGCCTCCCACCACTACTTCCTTTATTAAACTCACACTCCAGGCCACTGTTTCTCTGTCTTAATCACAGGAGGGCCCGGTTCCAGACATCTAGAAACACTCCCTACACCCCAGAATCCGCTGAAATTATTCAATCCGGCCAATCCTAAACCTGTTTACCCAGCCTTGCCCAAGTCCTTCCTGCACAAACCACAATAAAAACTCTTACCCATATTTCTCTTCTGCTCTTCCTGCTTCCTGACTGGCCCTGTGCTTCTCTATGTGGCCCTGCGTGGCATTGTGTGCCCCATGTTTGGGGGAACTATTAGAAACTATCTCTTCGTTGATAGCTTGTGCCCAGCCAGCACGGCCAATGGTGAACCTCAGTGGGGGTGGCTGAATGGCTTAGAAAAGACAGACAAGAGAATGAAAGCTGGGTCTTGGTGGGACGCTGCTTCTCTGAGAGACAGCGACCATGCCCACAAGCTGTCTCTTCATTTTAAAGCAGATTAAGATGTTTACAACATTCTCCTGGGTTTCAATCCCACTCAACTACATGCACCTGAACTCTATCAAGACTACATTACCCAGGCACGTGGGGCCATGTGTTCAGACCACAGGTTCAAGCTTACACCTACAGCTGTTGGCTATAGTTGTGCTGGGAGGGCCCTGCCCTCCAGGCTGGGACTTGCACGTGGCCACGAGAGAACCGTGCCCTCTCATTAGGTCGAGGCTTGAACCTGTCCAAACACTGTAGCCGCTCTCCACAATAGTTATCCTCTGATCTGTTGGCCTTACTATTCCTGAATGTTGACGAAACCCACATTTTAAAACATCAGCTTCCAGATGCGTTGCAGATTCCCTGGTCCAGATAATGCAGAGACTTTCTTCTGGAGGGTAGCATTACAATTTCCCCCCATAAAAGGCATCTTTGTAGGCAGTTATCCCCATGGTGTGAACAGCATGAATTCTATATATTTTCTCCACTGACTACTTCTTTGACCCAGAGAGTAAGTAGGACAAGAGTCAGTTGGAAACTTATTGCATAAGTGTGTATAATTTCAAACTATTCTGAAGCAGGAGGTCAGGGACATTTCCTAATATCACACTTTCCTCCAACGAATGTTGCACCATGTGCTCTGTGATCTGCTTTTATTTCCATTGGCTTCCCATAAATCTTAGCATCTCCAACTTTGGTCACTGGCCAGAACACTTTTCAGTCTAATGTAAAATCCAATGAAGCCCCCTAAGAATAATTTTCATTTGTTGATTTTTTTAAATTTTTTTAAAAAATATGTTTTATTGATTTTTTACAGAAAAGAAGGGAAATGTATGGAGAGTTAGAAACATGGATGAAAGAGAAACATGGATCAGCTGCCTCCTGCACACCTCCTACAGGAGATGTACCTGCAACCAAGGTACATACCCTTGACCAGAATCAAACCTGAGACCTTTCAGTCCGCAGGCTGACGCTCCATCCAATGAGCCAAACCAGTTAGGGCCATTTGATTTTTTTTTTAAAAGAACTATGATTAAAATGATCTCAAGTAATATGTTTTATACCATATATAAGTATATTTGCACAAATTATAAAATTTATTTCTAACATAAAAATTCAATAATATCAGTAGTATATAAAGATAAATTTTGACTTTCTCCCAGTTAATATGGCACATGCCCTCGGGTGACTGTAAATTAATTGTGTAAGGAAAATCATTTGTTGATGAATATGTTACTAAGGGTGTATTATATTTTGTTTGTTTTGGATAAAATATATTTTATGTTGAATATTGAAATTGAACTACTTATCATAGCTTTATAATTGAAATAAAAGTCTTTTTTATGATCTGATATTTGGAACTCTTTAATTTTGCACTTAAAAATTATGATGTTTATTTAAAAAAAAACACAGACCAATTTTCATGTTTTGTTTCTAGGAGATGAGAAAATTATTATACAAATGAAGGATTGTGAGTGTCAGGGTCTTTATGGGTAGTAAGTGCAAAGCTAAATTGGATATAATCACCAGTGTCTTCTCCCTCCACATTGCCTTGTGAGGTCCTTGTGCTACAGAAGAATTTTTATTAGAACAATATTATTTACTGACCTGGTGATAATCATCTGGAGGCAATTTTTGAGGATTATTTTCACTTTTATGCTCCCCACTAATCTCTTGTGTTTTGAAACCTTTGTTCCTTGTGATTCCTCCTCAAACCAGCAGTCCATAAACTCTGTATGACTGAAAACCAAAACAATTTTAAAACCAAGTGATAATTTTAAGCATGGTCACTGACCTCTGCTAATTACCATGCACGCTCACTGCCTTTTTCTTTTTAAGGGAATAAAAACCATACTGCATTTGAGAATTGTTTCAATGAAACTTTAAATAGATCCCATAACACTTTTAAAGACTCGATCTCTTGGAACACCTTCCTGATCCCCTGGAGGGGCCTGTGGTTCACCTATTGGAAAATGCTAATCAATGAGCTAGAGTTTGAGCTACTTCACAGGCATCTGAGACCCTCCTGCTCTGGGCCCTGGTGAGCTCTCCCCAAATACCCTGCTTACCGTTTCCAGAATATACCCTGATACAGGGAATTCGCATAAGCATAAACATTCCAAAGACAGCGAGGTAAAATGGGGTAGATAAGTTATTTTGGACAAAGGAGAAAGGGAGTGGGTATAGAGGGCCGCCTGAGAAGGCACATGGAGATCCTTTAAATTGTCAGTTGAGCCCGAGGCACTGGGAGAGTCCTTGTCTCCAAGAGGGCTGGCGGTGTTATTCAGTTTCTGACTTACCTTTGTCCTGGTGTCAGCAGGGGCGGGTCTAGGTATGTAAATCCAGTAATGCTAGGGCTTAGTTAAGGATGCAAATAAGTTCCTTTGACCCTATACAATAAACCTACTGTGTGGCTGCTCGCTGCCTCTCCATCAGAGAGCATGGCGCCCATCTAGCGCCCAACTTGACGAATCTATTTCTGCCTCTTGGTCTCTTTCTTTATTTAATTTCTTAATCCCCAGCTCCTCCACTCAGGAACCTGACTGTTTCCTTTTCCATGATGGAGATTGACAGGGAAAATAGAGAAACAGCCCCCCACAGGTGGGGTTGGGGTCTGAGATTTCAAAAGTGAGAATGGATGGTTTACAGGTAATTGGGAAGAGCAGAACCCATGTGGCAGGTAAGTTTCTGCTAGGCCACTGGGAAGATCTCTCCCCTTTCCCAAATCCAGTCCCAGGGAGATGGCGTAAGATTGTTGCAGCACAGACAGACAGGCGCCCACTGGGGACCACACTTTGCCAAGTGAACTCTGCTTCATGCACTTTGGTAGAAATTGTTCTGTTTTGACTGTGACATGAGGCCTGCAAACAAAAGCTGAAGTCTTTTATTTTACTTTAAGTGTCAAATGTTCTGAGTGAGCTGTGATTGCCAACCACATGAATTTCTTCATCGATGAGGAAAACATTCTTTTCCAATCTGTGCTTTTGATCCAATGACAAACATCCAAGCAATATTCCGATGGCAATATTGAATAGCAGAAAAAAAAATACAAGTTATACAAGTTGGGAAATTGTAGTAATGATAGTGTTATAATAACCTGGTGGGGCATGGGACTTTGGAACCCAGGGAATATAACTTCTCGTAAATAAAATCTTGTTCCACACTTCATTCCCCCATGGGGGCTTCTGAAAGTGCTCACTTCAGAGGCGCCCCAAGAACCCCGTTCCCAGGAGCAGTGGAGGAATCCTACTCCTACGGTAGCGGAATTGCAATGACATGGTGCACAGCCTAAAGAGGTAAGCAAACATAAAAATTAGCGCCGCACATGGAAGTATACAGAAAACAATAATATCTGGAAGTCCAGCGAAATATTTTTAAATATATTTTTTATTGATTTCAGAGAGGAAGGAAGAGGGAGAGAGAGATACAAACATCAATGATGAGAGAGAATCCTTGATCAGCTGCCTCCTGCATGCCCCCTACTGGTGGTCAAGCCCACAACCTGGGCATGTGCCCTTTACTGGGAATTGAACCCAGGACCCTCCAGTCCACAGACTGACACTCTTATCTGCTGAGCCAAACCAGCGAGGGCTCCAGAGAAATTTTTAATTTCTTATTACAATAAAATTAAATCTATATTGAGTACAAAAGAATCGAGAGACCACAAAGAAATTTAGAATTTCCCTGTGAGATGGATTGTAGGGTGAACGGAATTATTAACATTACGATGCTTGATCTTAATGTTTGATAGTTGTTTGATAGTTTTAAAATTGGAAATTTTGTTTGTTTGTTTGTTTGTTTGTTGTTGTTTTTTTAAAGAGCCAAATCTTTCCTTAGAGGGACTAACCAGAACACACCTTTTAAAACACATATGTCCAACCAGACACTAAACATCACATATAGTATGGTTCCAGTTACATAAAATGTTCAAAATAGGTAAATCCATAGAGATAGAACGCAGACTGGTGGCCTCCAGGGGCTGGAGATCGGGGGACCCGGAGGAAATGCCAGGTGGGCAGGGTTCTATTCGGGAGTGATGGACACGTGTTGGAACAAAATAGAGGTGGTTGCACGGCAATATCAATGTGCTAAATGCTCCTGAGCTTTTCACTTTAAAATGGTTAATTTTATGTATGAGAATTTCACCTCAAAACATTTAAAAACTTGATGCGTGCTTGGGCCTCACCCTAAAGGAATTGATGACCCAGCATGTGGGGGTTGGAGCTCTGCATTGTATAGTGTCCCGGGTGAGCAAGGCTCAACAGTCTGTCATGAGGTCTCCCCCAACCTGCCAGCTAATTTGCAATACGTGTGGAATAACGGCATGACGTCTGTAGGCATGTATACTCTCTCGAAAATGCTGTGACGTTACTGCAGCACGTGTTCGAGAAGTTCACATCCTTCAGCCCTGACTGGCGGTGGGCACAAGATGTGCACCTGTGATGGCAGCTGCTCGGAGGGTTGGGGATGACAGATGGCACCAGGCTGCCTCAGTTGGACCTCAGTATTTGAGCATCCCACAAAGTCAATAGCATGGCATCCGCTGCTTTAGTTCCCTTCAGTCATCTCCGGGCACGAATCCTTAGAAGTCCGATGATTTCTACCAAACTGTAAAATACAGACCACTTTTTAAAAAATGTTTTAAATTGGTTTTTACATAAAATGTTCAAAATAGGTAAGTCCATAGAGACAGACTGCAGATTAATGGCTTCGGGGAGCCGGAGGTTAAGGGGAAACAGGGAGAAAATACATAGTAGGCCAGGGTTTTTTGGGGGGACAGGTTATTAAATTACCTAGAGAGATAGAGATAGAGATAGAGGTAGAGGTAGAGGTAGAGGTAGAGGTAGAGGTAGAGGTAGAGGTAGAGGCAGAGGTAAAGGTAGAGGTAAAGGTAAAAGGAGAGAGAGAGAGAGAGAGAGAGAGAGAGAGAGAGATCCGATGCCTCCTGCATATCCTCTACTGGGGATTGAGCTGGAAACCCGGGCATGTGCCCTGACCAGGAATCAAACTAGCAACCTTTCGGTGCTTGGGATGACACCCAGCCAAGCACGCATCCCTGGCCAGGGCAACGGGCCACTTTTCAAGAAAGAAGTTTGCTCAAATTGTTATTGAGAGACCAGATACGATATTTTACCAAAATACTGGAAGAACAGATTTAGTCCATCTGCTGCCCTTGAAATTTCTTTTGATCTGGATCCCATTTCTACCACCAGACATGGTTTTACCGAGGAGCAGATTTTTGAAGGAGCCGAGTAGGCTTCAACACATGGGAGACTGTTCCAAGGTAACCGGTCAGCGGAACCTTAGACATGCCACAGGCTCCAAAACACGTGAAAGCACCACCCAGATACACAATAGGTTCAAAGGGGGGTCCCCAAATGAAATGCGGGGACAGCCTTGTGCATGGGCCTGTGCTACACGCACCCTCGCTCGCTGCAGGGGTTATTAAACTGCCCAGAGAAGGCGCTCCTGTTTGCAAAGGTGTTTTGAAGATCAATGCAAATCATTCGCTTGCTTCTATTCCGCTAAAGAACACTTCTGGGTTTTCCCCTTGGACATCATGGCAAGTTATTTTATGATCATCAGTTCTCCGTGTGACACGTCCCTGAGGGGAAACAGGTCCTTGCCAAAATTTCAGCAGTGCCCATAGGCACATTAGGACGGGACGAGGTTTTCCCCCCTTTGTCCTGAGAAATATGTAAGGCGAGGGAGGGGAGAGCGGGTCTCCGCTGAGACCTCACTTTTCCTTTCAGAGGTTTAATCACGCGGGAGGTCTCGCATTTCATTAGGGTGTGAAATGCCTGATATTCCTCCTGGTTTCTTTTTTCTTCCTGCACAATGAATGCAAGTCGGGGAGAACGTGAATAAGGCCTTTGCCCACCACACACACAGGCCCTCCTCCCACCCCCTGCCAGCCATCCCTGCTCTGACCTCCGGCCTCCCTCCCTCCCTCCCTTCCTCCCTCTGAGGACCCTGCCCAGCTCCTTTGCAAGTTACAGGTCCCGGGGCCTCTTTGGGGGGCGCCCAGTCTAGGAAAGGCAACAGCACAGAAAACCCTCCCACCCACCCACCGCCTCCACCTCTGCCATCACCTCCGCCACCATCACCTCCACCGGGGCCAGCACCGCACCGCGGGGCGGAGGCGGACCCAGCTCTGCAAGGCAGGCAGCAGCCCGGAGACCCCGATTTCTATGCACCCTGGAAAGGGTGATTAATTTAAAGTGAGTGGAGTCTGTTTCTTTAAGACAAGCTCATAAATCGTGAAAGATCACCACTTCTTTTCAAAAGCCTCTCCACGGTCTGAGTTTCCCTTCTGGGTCAGTAAAGTCATTGAAGCTTTAATGGCATGCCATGGCAGATTACACGATACAGCTGTCCCGGCACCGTGAAAATTAAGTTATGCCCCGTGTCAGCAAGGGGTTTTGCCCCTTTCTTTTCTCTCCCCTCCCCCACCCCCTTCTCTCTCTCTCTCTCTCTTTCTCTCTTTTTTTTTTCTCTATCCCTTCCCACCCTTCTCCCTCTCCCTTTCCCTCGGTCCCCCTCCCTCTCCTCCTCCCTCCCGCCCGCCTCTCCTACCATGTCCCATTGGCTCTTTCCTGTCCTCCTGGGAAGTGACCATCCCGGAGGCCGACGCTGGCCCACACGGGCTGTGCTCTGAGCCCCAGCCATTGAGCCGCAGTAAATGGAGACGATGGGTCTTTCAGAGGAGAGCTATTTATTAAAAAGGTGCCTTTTCTTCTCCACCCTCCCCACCCCCCACATGTTTTGCTTCCTCCCCTTCTTCCCCTTCTTCCTCCTCCTCCTCCTCCTCCCCTCCCTCCTGTCTAGGACCTGGGGAGTCCCTCAACCTGAGGCAGCAGCCCTGAACCCCAGCAGCACCCGATCTCCCCCGTGTATAAAAGCCCCTCCCCTACCCCTGCCCCGTCCTGAATCACCCCCTTCCTCTGCCCAGCCCGGGGGCTCCGAGCTGACCCGCCCGCCCAGGTCAAGAGCAGCAGTCAAGCCTTCGTTTCCTTCCTGAGGGAAACAGGGGCCTGGCGGTGGCTGCTGCTCTTTTCTCTTTGTGGGGAGAGGGAGCGGAAATAGGGTTCCAGCAAATAAAGGCACCCCGTTTGCCATCTCTCCGTGGTCTGCCAATGCGCAGACGTGACACATGCATCCGTGGCCTCCTAATAACTCTCGTGGCTTCTCAACACGGAGTAAATATTCCCATCCAGAGAGAAAGATAAACTTAAACATCATTCAAATGTAGGCTTTTCTGGTTAAAATATATATACATGCATAAAGGCAATCTAAATAAAGCCGCATTTTTTGTATTTGCATATTCTCCGCATCGCCCCCAGGAGATGGGAGAAATGTTTGCAATGTGAGAAATGAAACCCTTCCATCATGTTTCTTCATTGAGGCGAAAGGAAGAAAGAGCTGTTGGTTTTTATGAGGGTCTGACTCAAGGGCCACAATGGGTTCTTAAACTGGACCGGAGGGCTGGAACAAAAGCAACCTGACCATGCTGGCACTCTCATCTTGGGCTGCTGGTGAAGGAGCGGAGGGGAGAGCAAGAGAACCCTCCGCTCTTTCGGCTCCGCGGGCCGGATAGAACAGCCAAATGCGCCGGATCCAGCCCGCGGGCCGTAGTTTGCCCACGGTTGGTCTAGGGGTTATGAGGACTCCCTTCTTCATATCTGTTTATCTATCTATCCATCTATCTATCATCTATCTAAAAGCCTAAGCAACCGTTCAACCGTTCAACCATTCAACTGTTCAACCAGTAGCTATGAGGTGTACTGACCACCAGGGGCCAAACACTTAACGCACAGGCACGGAAATATGGAACAGATTGATGAATCTCAGAGGGAATGGGGGGCGGGGGGAGAGCAGGAAGAGATCAACCAAAGACCATATATGCATACTAGAGGCCCAGTGCATAGATTTGTGTACTGGTGGGGTCACTCAGCCTAGCCAATGGGGATTTGGATGAAACCAGCAGTCCAACATCCCTTGAGGGGTTCCTGATTGTGAGAGGGCGAATCTGTGCACTGGGCCATAAAATGCCACACTTTATGTTATTATTATTATTATCATTTGGAAATTAGGTACTTTTGAGAGAACATCTAAAACTAGTGCAAAGTTTGATTTTTCTTAGTCTATGAGCCAATAATTAGGAGCCTTATATGAAGGTGATATTGCAAAGTGAGTTAGTATTTTGGGGCTGGTGGCTGGGGGGGGGGGGGGGGGGGCGCAGGACGCAGCATGTGCCCCAGGATTGGGGAGCTCCCTGAAGCTCAGTCCCCCTGGTGGAGAAGTAGTAAGTGTGAATGAGGTCGCCCTCCCTTTATCTAAGTTGTAGGGAGGCGGGCCCTGCACCGAGGACCCTGCAGGAACCTCTCCTTCCTCCTCCTTCCCTGAGGAGTGAGCCTCTACAGTCTTCATGCAGCTCGGAAACTGGGTCTGAAGAGTTTCCAAAGGGGAAACGAAAAGATGAGTGAAGCTTCTTGGGCAGCCACCGCCGTGGTGCTCTTGTTTCCTGGAGGGCTTCTCCCAGGGTTTTACTGGTGCCTTTTTAGGCCATAGCACCATCTCAAATATGATGCTCTCTTCAATATCCCAGCCCGCGTGTCTTAGCAAAAGAAGAGCCTGCGAGGAGGACACGCTCTTTATTTGGGTGTGATCCCAGGGTGCAGGGGGAAGGAGAAGGAGACGAGGCAGGGAGAAGGCTCAACAGAAATGGGAATTGCTAAGGTTGCCATTGTGGGCAGTGCCTCCTGGAATTACCTGCTTGAAGACGGGGCCATTGACCCATTGGCTCCATCTTTCCCGGGGCTGTCCTAGGCGTGGTACTGGCCTGCTCTTCTGTGGAAGCCACCAGTGACACGGGGGGGGGGGGGGCGCAGAGCAAAAGTGAAGACGTGTGGAGTGAGCTTGAGAAGAGCTTCAGGTACTGCACACCTGTTAGGAACAGCAGCTCCTTGTAAACGCATCATTTCACGTGGCTCCCAAGGGGAGGCGCTCTCTACCCCTCAGAGATAAGGCTCAGCTACAAGGAGGGCTTTGCCCAAGGGACCTGCCCAGTAAGGGATGTAAGTGGAATTCTGGCTCAGGAAAGGTTCTTCCACTACTCCCTAAGGACACTTCTGCTCTGTGCTAGTTGCCGCTTGAGGGCTAGGAACCAAGTCTCCCTCTATTAGTTGGTTTCCCTTCCCTAAGAAGCAAAGCAAAGCTTGAGACATGGATTAAGAACAGTAGTTGTTTTCCTGTGTGCGTGCGTGCGTGCGTTCATGGTGTGGGATGATATGTGTGTGTGTGTGTGTGTGTGTGTGTGTGTGTGTGTGTGTGTGTTTGGGAGGTGCAGCAGGCGTGGGGAGGTGACCCAGGGAAGAAAAGGCACTAAGCAAGGAGTGCATTATTAAGCCAGATAATACTGAGGGCACCCTACATGCAATGCCCCCAGAAAGCTCTGGGGATGGAATAAATCACACGCTGCAGAGTGATCCCAGCCCAGGTGCAGAGGACCTGTAGCACTCACGCCCACATTTCCGGGTCACTGGTTCGGGGCGCCTGGGAGGGCCATCCCTCTCCAGGCTCGTGGTTGCAGGCGAAGTGGTTCCTGCAGCTCCACAGCAGACACACAGCGTGGCCGGCCGCGGGCTGGAGCGCTTCCGCACGGAAGGGCCTGAAGCACCGAGGGGCAGCGGGACGAGCACTGACTGGGTTGGCTGCAATCTCTTGTGCATCCTGACCTTCCAAGAGAAGGAAGCGGCTTGTGGGGAGCTCACGGTGCTAACACGCCTCAGGTGCATCCCATAATGAAAACCCATCGACGTCTTGTGTCCCAGGGGGCCGTGTGCCCCGGGGTGAGCCGTGTCCCCCAAAGGGGCCGTGTGCCTCGGGTGAGCCGTGTGTCCCAGGGGAAGCAGTGGGACCCAGGGGGGAGGGCGGTGAGAACCAGAGTAGGAGTGGACTCTATTCGTGTGGTCCTGAGATAGTCACCATAAAACAAGCAGATTGTCAAATGACAGCGGGGAGGGGAAGGAGACCTGGGGGGAGATAAGAGAACAACCGAAGGACTGGTATGCATGAATATAAGTACAACCAATGAACACAGAACTCTGGGGAGGGAGGGCATGAATGGGAGGTGGGGGGGGGGGGCAATGGTAAGACATGTACACATATAATACCTTAATAATAAAAAATTGAAAGAAAAAAAAAAGAAAACCCAACGACGTCTGTTGATGCCCCTCTTGGCTCGTCCACCCGTTTGACTATTTCTGCTTCCCTCCGTATTCTTGTTATTCGCTAGCGAGTGCCAGGACTCCGTGCTCCTAAGGAATATCCTCTTTCAAACAGTACCTGTTGCCTGCAGACTCTATCTGCCCGTTAATCCCCAAAACACTGAAAAATACATTGTCTGGCATATGTTCGCTGAAGCTTGAGATGGCACGGGAGACGATGCAGCTGCAGGTGCCACAGGTGACAGATAGCCTTCCCCCCTCGAAGGGCTCCTCTCCCAGGCAGCGCCTCCATCCCATCTCAGGAGCCACTAAGCACAGCTTCCGAATGAGCTCGATGCCATCCACCCAGGATGGCACCCAGACTCCTCACGCCCCCGGGTTTTGTCCCGAAGAGCAGCTTACCCAGCTCTATTTGTGTCGCCCATAGCTCCACAAACAACCCTCTGTCACGATTTGAATCTGAGGACATAAAATATAATCTTCGCTCTGGGGCAAGCGCCCACAGAAGAAAATGGGGGATAACTTTGCGGAGTGGGTGACAGCTACGAGGCATGGGACCCTTCTTCAAGGTGCCAGTGATAAGACAATAAAACTGAAGGCAGATTCTTTCAAAGACAATATCTGGCCGAAACCGGTTTGGCTCAGTGGATAGAGCATCAGCCTGCAGACTGAAGGGTCCCAGGTTCGATTCCGGTCAAGGGCATGTGCCTTGGTTGCGGGCATATCCCCAGTGGGGGGTGTGCAGGAGGCAGCTGATCGATGATTCTCTCTTATCGATGTTTCTAACTCTCTATCCCTCTCTCTTCCTCTCTGTAAAAAAATCAATAAAATATATTCAAAAAATTTTTAAAGACAATATCTGTTCTGGTGAAAAGGAACACAGAATCATCTCAGACAAGGGTTTTTTTTTTTGTTGTTGTTTTTTTAAGTTCCGAATTTCAATATCTATGAAGAAACTTGCCGCCTCCGTCCATTTATCCCCCACATAAGTGCTTCAGGCTCCTTACCAAAATCCCTCTCTGCTACGAGCTCAGTCTCTTAGTTTTCTTGGCCCCGGCTGAAGGGCTGAGCTTCAGGCTTATTTTCCATAAAATCCCGTTTTCATTTTTATTCGCTGATCCCCATAGAAAAGGGGGCAGCGTTTTGTCAGCAACGTACAGCAGCAGCAGCGACAGCAAGGCTGCGTTATAAAGAGCATTCTTTCCCCGATTTTGTTCCGACGCAGGTGCCGATACGATTTGATGCAAGCAGCTATAAAAGAAGCGGGGTGTGTGGGCGGTAGGGAGAGGGAGAGGGTTTCAGAATTATTTATCCCGTAGAGCTCTCAAGATGGGGAGAGCTGAAGTCCATCGGGTATAAATGGATTAGAAATCTTTTTTCTCATCTCAAAGGTTTGATCTCCACAAGGGCTTGGTTTGATGAAATCAAAGTGGCAGCTTGGATTTGAAAACTATTTAGAGTGGAACTTCCTAGCGTTTACATGGGAGGGAAGAACTGGCAGAGGTATGCATGTGGCGTGAGCACGTATTTATATGTGAGTTTCCCTGGAGGTCTGTTTGCATAGATGATGGCAAAGGGAAAATAAAATGCTGAGCATGAGCATATCAGGTAACTTGTGTAACAGAAGGATGCTCTTGAAATCCTTAGCTTGAAAGGAGTGCATAAGCTTAAAGAGAGAGAGAGAGAGAGAGAGAGAGAGAGAGAGAGAGAGAGAGAGAGTTTCCTTCTGCAAAAGTCACTTCAGATGTTATTTTCCTTTCTCCCACCTTATCTCAGCCCTGGTACATACTCCCAGTCCTGTGTATTTCACGTTACCTCCCCCTTAATCGTGCGCTGTCATTAGTAACAAAGACCCCAACTAAGCACAGGAAAGAAAACAACAAAAACAAACATATGGCCCAAACCGGTTTGGCTCAGTGGATAGAGCGTCGGCCTGCGGACTGAAAGGTCCCGGGTTCGATTCCGGTCAAGGGCATGTACCTTGGTTGCGGGCACATCCCCAGTAGGGGGTGTGCAAGAGGCAGCTGATTGATGATTCTCTCTCATCGATGTTTCTAACTCTATTCTTCTCCCTTCCTCTCTGTAAAAATAAACCAATAAAATATTTAAAACACACACACACACACATGGTCCCATGATACATGATAGACTGTAAAACATGAAGAGTGGCCCAATTTGTGGTTTTAAAGACCTAAATCCTTAAGTGTTGCACATAGTGTTTGCTTTAGAAAGGTTTGTTTCACCTTCTTTCAACTGAGTTGGGACCATTCTTAGTCTCACGGGTAATGCGCATCTCTGTTGGCTTTGGGATGGTTCTGAGTCGTGTGGCATAGCCTCCCTCCACCGCCACTCGGCCCGCACACAATGTGAACACAAACGCTAGGGCTTTCTATCCTGGACCACGGGCAACACCTTCTCAGCACTGGCGATGGGAAAGGTGTCGGAGGAAATCTGGCTCGATGGAGTGGCTAAATTCTGGGGTGGTGCTAAAGGCCAGCAGCGTGGCAGAGGCGGATATGACACATGGTGAGACAGAAAGCAGTGACCCAAATGGCCATGCCTCACGGAGTTAGCAAAAACGAGTGCAGAAGTCACAGAGCAAAATTACCTTGCGTGCATGAAAAATTCCCAAGATGTAAATGAAACACATTTTATAAACTGTCTGAGGCTTTAAGTGTACACTCAGTTCTATAGCCACCTTAATTTATAAAGAGGTCTTTGAAAGCATCAATCCACAAAAAGGAGGGGGGGCGGGAAGCATTTAAACTCCTCAGCATACTTTTATCCTAGCTGCACTTACAAGCCAGTCAACTCTTAGCTCTCCCTTCAATATTTGCTTTTCCCTACAATGACTGGTATTTTACCACCAGCATATGGGACTATAACTATTGTACAGCAGTCAAATTTAGAATTCCTTGCCTAAAGTAAAGTTATTAAAGGTATATAATTTGTTTTGTGTTTCTGCTATAAGAAATTACCATAAATTAAGTGGCTTAAAACACGACAAAACTATTATTGTATGGTTCTGGAGATCAGAGACCCGAAATGACTCTCATGGAGCTAAAACAGGATTCTAAAGTGCAGGGACGTCTAAGGGAGATTCCCTTACCTTGCCCTTTTCAGCTCCTAGAGCTGGCCAGCATTCCTTGGCTTGTGGCCGTCTTCCCTCTTCAAAGCCAGCGATTGGATCATTCCAACCTCCTGCTCGAACGTTTCATTTTCCGGCCCCGCGTGGTGTGCTCAGCTCCAGGCTGTTTAGGCTGTGGCGTCAAAGTCGAGAATACGGACTGTAGGACCAGGCAGACCGTGTTCAAATCCATCTCTAGCAGGGACGTGCTGTGTGATCCAGAGCAAGAGACTTATCTTTCTGCCTGTGGTCTTGTAAAATGGAATCACAGCGGTGCTGCCTTCACAGGGTTGTCACAAGAATAAAATGGAGTTGATAGAACACATACAAAGCTTACAAACAGCAAAGCACAGGGGACTATGGGACCGATCTAGACTCTGAGGATGCCCTGCGCAAACTTCCAGTGCTCAGAGGAGGGAGGGAGGGGCACTGGAAGAGGGTGACCTGGGTGGAAGACACAAAGGCGACCTGGTAAGAAAGAAGTGCAGGGCTTTGGTGACAGGACATGTGAAAGAATAAGAAAGAGGTCGCTGAACATTCCTGGAGCATCCCGGTGTGTTATTGTGTTTACATTTTTATTGACTTCAGAGAGAGGGAGAGAGAGATAGAAATATCAATGAAGAGAGAGAATCATTGACTGGCTGCCTCCTGCATGCCCACCCCCTCTGAGGATTGAGTTCAAAACCTGGGCATGTGCCCTTGACCAAAATCAAGCCCGGGACCCTTCAGTCCACAGGCTGACATTCTACCAGCTAGGGTTATTGTCTGTATTTAGTGTTAGACATATGAAGTTGGGAAGGGGTATGTGATATAAGGAAACACACTGGGGAAGCGCTCAGAGTTTTCCATCTAATTTAAACGTCAAGGGGATTGAGGTGAGAAGGTGTACATACCCTGGAGGAAACAGGACATGCAGATCGGACACAGGCAGGCAGGCCTGGAGCGGTCCATGGGAGAAGGGGCGGAGGGAAGGGGTGGCAGCTGAAATAGCTTCAGTACATGAGATACACAGGTAGTCAAATGACAAAGGTACTGGAGACTTACTACATGCAAGCCACAGTGAGGTAACCAGCATTCATGATCTGTGGTGGGAGCAGGTTCTGTGTGTGTGTGTGTGGTGAAAGACACATGTTCTTTACTCCCCTAATGTAAAATGCACACATGATCTCACATTTATTAGGATGGAATGCCATATTATCTTTCTTTGTTTTGAAAAGACTATTTTTTTAGTACAATTTTAGTGTTACAAAAAAAATTGAAATGACAGTAGAGAGAGTTCACCCAATATCCCCTACTATTAACATTTTACACACACACACACACAAATATATATATATATATATATATATATATATATATATATATATATATAATGTATGGCCTTTTTATCATAATCAGTGAGCCAACATGGATAAATTATCCTTAACTAAAATCTAGTTGATTGAGATTTCCTTAGTTTTTGCCACATGCCTTCCCCGTCCGGGATCCCAGCTGGGCCAGCTCATCACACTTAGCCATCGTGGCTCCTCCGGCTCCTCGTGGCTGGGACGGTTTCTCAGGCTCCCCTTGCTTTTGAAGCCCTTGCCAGCTTGTGGGAGACCCGCTCTGCATTTTACTTTTCAATATGATCAAAATATTAGAACAACTACCCTTGCTGGGCATTTCCTGTATGGCATCTCTGAATATTCTCAGCATTTTCCGTCACAGTATTTCCAATATTTCATTTCCCAGGACACACTGAGCAAGAGAATGCAAAGCCAAGTTGGGGGAGGAGGTGGAGGACAGAGACAGATGTATATTTTTTAAAACCCCAAATAAATTTCTTTACTCCCTTGTGCTGCCTCCCACTGTGGCTTCCAATTTTGCCCCTCATCCCCGCCCCACCCCACCCCCAAGGGCAACTGAACATTTTCTGAAACAGATTCACACCTTTGAAAGCTGGTCCGTTGTCTAGCTGCTGATCTCATGCTTTGAGAAGCCTGCTTTTTGACTCGCCAAGCAGGTCATTCAAAACACAGGTTGTAACAGTATGTCACTCTACAGAGGCCCAGGGAAACTGCCCCTCCTCTCCCCCTCCCCTGCCCAGAAAGCAGCTAGCTGTCTGCGGACTGATGTCGCCTCCCCAACTGCCCAGCCTCTCAGGGAACGGTCACAGTTACTCGAAACGTCTGACCGTTTTTTCATCAGCCGGCAGATAATCACTCAAAGGCCCCCGGGCCCAAAGCAACTTTCCTGAAAGGGTCTTATGAAATCATTTCTCTTCCGCAAATCCATAAAACTCGCCTCGGCCTCCTTATCAATGGGGAGCTTAGAGGGAGAGCAGAAGTCGTTAGATTATGATGTGCTGGTTTTAATGAAATTCCTCTCCTGCTGAGATGCTCCCCGCAGACTTTCCATATTTCAGCCTGGGAAAGGTTTGATGCTTTCCTGCGGGTGCCAAGAGTTAATTGAAAACATTTCAGGATAAATTCGGCTCGAGGGGGCCCACGCTGCCAGCCCATCACTATTCTTAGCAATAATAAGAGAAGGAATACAATTATTAATAGGCATGCTGTATCCTCTTAAACGTGGGCGAGGGTTCAGGGACCGTGTCTTCCGTGTTCTTTCTAAAACGCCACACAAAACCCTGAAACAAGAGACTGGGAACTCGGGAGCAAAACAGGCTTCGCTGCTTAATTACATAGTTTTTTTGCTCTTCCGGTGTGCCGTGGGTGCGTGGTGGCAGATGATTGCTGCTTTCCCCCCAACCTTCTATTTTCAAAGCTAGCATTGGGTTTTGCCAAACACACCCTTATGGGTATTAAAAGAAGACGCCTGTAAACACTGGCTGGGCAATTTATACAATCATTGTGGTGTGAGGTTTTAAGACAGCGTTTGCTGGGGAGTGCGGGGGGTGGGGGGGGGCAGGCTTACATTTTGGTACCATCTACCAAAACCAGATTAGCTTTGCGTTGAAAATGCATACAGCCAATTTTACCCTCTGTCTGACATTGGGCTGTCTCCCACGCTTTATTGAATAACAGGGGAAACTAATGTTTAGTCGCTGTTATGAACAGAAAGTCTTATTTTCTTGGACTTTTTTTTAACGTGGGTTGAAATGTTCATTGCTTCATTAACATGTTTCCATCTTGCTTGGAAACCTGGGATTGAGTTTTTGTGTTTTTGTTTTTGTTTTTTTCTTGAAACTGAATCTCTGTGGTGCCCTGGAAGAAATGTGAGGGTAACTAAGCACATCCGCAGCACAGCTCTGAGCTGGTGTGGCCTGTTAAAGGGGGCAGTGAGCACCATCCACCCTACAGGCCTTTCCTTCCTCTGAGGAGGAGTCACCAAGGAAATGTGGACGAAGGAATGGGGAGGTCCCATGGGATATTTAGCAGTATTGGTTTTTTTTCAGAGCAATGCTATAGCTTTAAATCTCTAATATGACGTACTAACAGCCCTGCGCACGAATCTGTGCGCCAGTAGGTCGCTGCCACACTCCTGTAGCTCCCCCAGCCCCCATCACCCTCCTTATAACTTGCTGCCCTGCCCCCTCCTGTAGGTCCCCAGTCCACTTATAGTTCGTTGCCCACTCTCCTGCAGACCCGTGATCCAGTTGTTCTGCTGTTGGTTGTTATGCCTCAGGGTGTAATCGATGATTAGCATATTCCTCTCTTATTATAGAGGATAAGTCATCCAATCATTGTATCATCACCATTTTGTTCTCTAAAAAATGTAGGAGAGTTATATACATACACACAGTTCATTCACTTAAGATGTAGTGTTTAATATCAGTACATTCCCACTCTCTGCGTAGGTGTGAGGGTGAAAGTGGCACTCATTGCCAGAATCCTCGTCTTCTCATCTGGTCTGGGTTTCTTGTTTGCCTTCCCTTCTCGAGTGGAGTCCAATGAGGGCAGAGACAGTTCCCTCACTGCTTTTGTTCTGCTGTGCCTAGAGGGGTGCTGAACATTTCCTGAATAAATGAATGAATTCTCTGACTCTTCTTGACCCTTGCCTTTACTTAGGGGAACAAACCAAATTAGAAGTAATTTCCTCCTTCATTGAACTATCGTGATGTGGTTTTTGTGGTGTGGGGTTCTACAATAAGATCACCTAAAATTAAGATGCATAGTAAGTACTTTGGGGGAGATTCTCTTAGCTGTTGGCTAGAAAGATAACTGCTTCCATACCGGGATTTATGGACTCTCCTAAAACGACACAAAAAGATGCCTCCACTCCATCCAATAGACTTTGGATGAAATCCCACCATTTCTTTAGCTCCTGTCTTCAAAATGTGCTCACTAGAACCTCTGGAGATGCCAGTCAAAAATACAAATCCCCATGCCTCAGCCCTCAGAGATTCTGATTCAATAGGTATAAATGCATTTTAAGCTAGCACCACAGGCAATTCTTATACACACAAAAGTCTGGGAAATATTCAATAAACTTTGATACCTGTTACATTGTGGTATTTTCATATACTATAATGTGATATTATTATATGACTTAGAGGCCCAGTGTATAAAATTCGTGCACGAGGGGGGTGTCCCTCAGCCCAGCCTGCACTCTCAGCCCAGACTGCCCGCTCCCAACTGCTTGCCTGCCTGCCTGCCTGCCTTCCTGATTGCTCCTAACTGCTTCTGCCTGCCAGCCTGATCACCCCTTAACCACTCCCCTGCCAGCCTGATTGCCCCTAACTGCCCTTCCCTGCTGGTCTGGTCCCCCCCAACAGCCCTCCTCTGCTGGCCATCTTGTGGCGGCCATCTTGTGTCTACATGGGGGCAGCCATCTTTGACCACGTGGGGGCAGCCATCTTGTGTGTTGGAGTGATGGTCAATTGCATATTACTCTTTTACTAGATAGGATATGATATTTACTTTAGGGCAAATAATCTTTCTTTAGAATGAAGCCTAACTAAAGAGGACACAACAGTACCAGAAATTCTCAACAGAAGAAGTAAGAAATTTAGCCACTATCCATTTAGCCAAACTCAACTTCTTTTCAAATCTCCCATATTCATTTGCTAGGACTGCCACAACAAAACATCACAACTGAATGGCGTAAGCAGCAGAAATCGCCCCAAGTTCTGGAGGCTGGAGGTTGAGATGATCAAGGTGTTGGCAGGGTCGCCTTTTTGGGGGGGCTGTGAGGAAGAATCTGGTCTGTGCCTCTCTCCCAGCTTCAGGTGGCTTCCTGGCCGTCTTTGGTGTTCATTGGCTTGCGGAAGTATCCCTCTGATCCCTGCCTTCATCTTACATGTGATCTCCCTGGGTGGATGTGACTGTGTCCCAGGTTTCCCTTTTCATAAGGACCCGGGTGATATTAGTCCATTCCAATATGAATTCGTTTTAATTTCACTAATCACACCTGCGCTGACCCTATTTCCAAATGAGTTTACATCCTGAGGCATTGGGGATTTGGATTTCATCTCATGAACTTGGAAGGGAGGGATACATTTCAACAATAACATCTTCCCCCTATCCTGGCACCAGGGACACTTGAGCTAGATGGGCACATGTCAGGCCCAGGACAGTGTGTCAGGCTAGGTGCACAGAGGCGTCCCTGCGACAGCAGCCACAAAAAAAGAGCGGAGTGGACAGTTCGATGGAGTCTGAACTGGTGGGTAAGAGGCATCACTGGGAAGCACAGCCAGTGGAGCAGGAACAAGGAGAACAGAGGAGCAAAGGCTGGCACTGAGGCGCTAAGGAGAAGGCCAGAGAAATTGCTGCTATTGTGGCATCTCACAGTCTAAGAGCTAAGTGATGCCAGTGACAAGGGACATTGGGAAATTTCTCTTGAAATTGTGCTAACCTGGCCAGTATGTCCTCATTTTCATGTAACTCATGTCAGCATTTATTTGCATGACTGGGAGGGGTTGATAGAACCGTTGGAGTAGCTGTAGCACCCCCCCCCCCACACCATGCCATCTGTCCACTCTGCTATTTGATGCTGACCAGTGAGTGACGATGAGGACAATGATAATTATGACATGGTCCCATAGTATGTAGCATAGCTCCTGGGACATATGAGACACCTAATAGATTTTGGTTGAACGGATAGCTTGAAAGAGCTAACGCCTTACTTAAAACCAAACATGTTTACTTCCTGAGAGAAACATTCTCCCCGGTGACATCACAGACAAACTAAAGTCAGAGGGCATGGCTGGAATGTGCTTAGTTGACAAACAGAGTTTATTCCAAATGCAGGCTTAGCTTGGATTGATCTCGGCTCTGGGATGTTTTTTTTTTATATATATAACCCACAACGAAAAGGGGCGCTTAGAATGAGCATCCTCAAGGGAGGCTACCTGTAGGAATCCCCCAAAAAGAATTCTCAGACTTTGCCACTAATGAAACCTACCTTTGCCACTCCTTCCTGGTTATATCAGAAGCTGGAGACGTTCCAAGGGTCTGACACATATCCAATAGGACTCTATTCCTGGGCCTTATGAGTCCAACAATGACAATACACTTCACATTTAAACGAGCGCCCATGGTACACAAGATGAACTTCACCGGGTGAGCTCACCTGGTTCACATCCCCCCCTCTGCAGGCAGTAGAGTTCATATCACTGATTCCATTTTCCGGTGACATGAACAGCTGCCCGTGTTTCCTGGTCATTAAAATATGGAAGCTCCATTCCTGGCTCTGTAGGAAGCCCCAGCTTTTCCACTCAATTCTCAGGGCATCATTTTATTTCCTTAGTCCCCTCTTAATCTAATTTCTGGTAAGCTCACCACCCCCCCCCCACTCTACACCTTGCATCTGTTTATCTCTACTCCAGCTCCGACCTGAGTGAGACAAAGCTCTTTCTTCTTGAACCCTCACTCCCATCACCTAGAAAAGTCAATAGCATCAATGAGGGTTAGCGGGATGGGGTATATTTTTTATCTGCGTGTTACATGTATCAGTGAAGAATGTTTATGCTAGTTCCCTACGGCAGGTAACTTCAACTGAGTGTTATGTGTTCCCTTTAAGTACATCCGCTATTTCTGTCACTGCAGGCCTCCATTTCTTGCCTTGTGGCTGTGTCCTATCTTGCTCTCCTCTTTCTCCTCTCATTTCTAATTTTCCCACCACACATTATACTTTGCTTCTCATAAAAAAGCACTTGAATTGTCTTTTTATGAGCTTCAGTCACCCTTTTCATCCCGGAGCCTCCCTCCATGCTCCTACCCAACAACTTACCAACGTTCTTCCTAAATAGATCATCTCTTCCCTAAAAGGAACTTTCGTGCTGGCCAGAAAAATAAAGTTGTTGTTCTTACTTCCTTTATGTCCTAGCAATTCTCAAAGGTAGATCTTATTTATTGCCTCTCTTTTGCTGTTCTTCACAAAGAAATCAGTAATGTGCATTTTTAATTTTAAGTAAAGATAAATTGTAAAGAAAAATATTAATAAAAAAAAGCAGAAGAAACAATTTGTATGATACAACATGGTAGAAGGAGGAAGGGCTTAGAAAATGTCTTTTTTTATCTTTCTTTTGGAGGACTATATAGAAACTGATTAACTTCAGAGACTGAGGTAAAACAATAGTTATATATATGTGGACTAATCAAACATTAAAAAAAATAGTAATGCAATTTATAACTTCAAAACAATTGGGAGAATGGGGAGGTGGGATGGGAAAAAAACACACAACAAGAACAACAGTAAAATCAGACGTAGTCCATCCAAGAAAGGCAATCCTAGTGGGATTTTTTAAAAAGCATGGTAAATTTCACATATAAAGTAAGAAGGTAAAAATAAATCAGTAATCAGTGAATGTAAATATGTTTAAACTAAAGGCCTGGTGCACAAAAATTCGTGCACTTGGAGGGGGTCCTTCAGCCTGGCCTGCCTCCTTTCACAGTCCGGGAGCCCTCAGGGGATGTCCTACTGACAGCTTAGGCCCGCTCCCCATGGGAGGTGACGGGGCTGACCATGGGAAGGCGCTGCTCCCATCACCCAGCTGCTACTGCCACTGAGGGCTGCTGCGGCTGCGGGCCCTTAGCCCTTGCTTCTTAGGGCTGGCCCCACCCTCCGCCCACTGGTGGATAGGGGGCGATCTGGGGCCAGGCCAGCTTAGGAGGCGGGGGGGGGGGGGGGGGGGGCTGTGGGAGGTTGAGGCACAGCAGGTCACACCCCGTCTAGCCTCTGCAGAGGCACAGTGCCAGGACCGGACCTACACCACTGCCTCTGTGGAAAGAGCAGCACTGGGACCCAGGCTTTGCAACCCCCTCTCCTGCTGCCTCTGCAGAAGGGGCCTCAGCGCTGGACCAGCCTGCGCTGAGGCCTCTCCCATGCTGCCTCTGTGAAAGGGGCGGCGCCTCTCCAGTGCCACAGTCCCTCAGCCCTTACCGCCGCTGTGGCTGTATCGGGATGGACGTCTGGAAGATGTCTGGTCTAATTAGCATATTACCCTTTTAGTAGTATAGATTGCCTATGAAAAAATAAAAGCTCCATTAGAATAAAAAAATAGTGCCAATCAACCAATCAGATAAACTCACCCTAGCTAACTGTATGTTCTTTAAAGAACTAAAATAATAGAACACGAAAAGAATAAAAATTGGAGAGATATATATGCACCCCTGTATTCATAGCAGCACAATTTACAATAGCTAAGATTTGGAAACAGCATAAGTGTCCATCAGCAGATGAGTGGTTTAAAAAACTGTGGCATATCTACCCAGTGGAATACTATGCTGCAGTAAAAAAAGAAAAGACTCTTTCCGTTTGCAACAGTATGGATGGAACTGGACAGCATTATGCTAAGCGAAATAAGCCAGTTGGAGGAAGATAAGTATCATATGATCTAGAGACAACCCTGAGGTAAAAGAGCAGATCTAAATCAGAAGTACGTACTCTTTGGAAATGAACTACAATAAGAGAATAGCACATCAAAACCTGTAGGATGTGACCTAAAAGTTGCACAGAGGAAAAGTTGTATCCAGAAACAAATGTATCGGATAACACGAAAATGAAAATAAATGAGCAGGAACCCAATTAAAAAAAATAAAACACAACAAAAATAAAGTAGAATGAAGTCAATAACAGTGCAGTAGAAATGAACAACAACAGTTAACCCTAGCATGAATGTCATATTTTAAACTCAAAACATATTGTTTGAAAAGACTAATAATATAAACAAAACTTTAAAAGAAAGCATGTAAAAGATTAAGAAAGAATGAATATACAAACACAGAATTTATAGGTTAAAATATGAAAGAGAATATTTTATGCAATGCAATATTAATATTTTGAAAATCTAAATGTAATTTATTTTATTTTATGCAAATACAAATCACCAATAGCTCAAGAAACTTCCTTAATTTAATTAAGCATATGCTGAAACTTATACCAAGCATCACAGTAGAAACATTAGAGATATTAACTCTAGAGTCAGCATACAAGAAGAATGGTGACCTATTATCATGTCCTCTTGTTTAGCATTGCACTGGCAATGCCGGCCAGAGCAATATGACATGAAATGTAATGAAGAGGTATCAGTGTTATGAATACTAGACATAAGAAAATATATCAGTAGTTTTCCAATAGTTGTATACAGATCCTGGAATATCCTCAAGACAGATCAAAACTATTTTCATTGTAGTCACAAGGAACTACTGTGTTTCCCCGAAAATAAGACATCCTCCGAAAATAAGACCTACCGTACTTACAGGTTTTCTTCTGAGTGAAATATAAGGCATCACCCCCCCCTGAAAATAAGGCCCCCAGGCTCTGTCTCAGAATGAAAATTAATTTACCATAAACTGGTCCGCCCTGACTGGCATCTAGCAACCAGTGACATTATGCAAAGTCCTGATGTCACTGCTGTGTGAATGGAGAGAAATCAGCGTGGAAACTTTATGAATCAAACCTGGGACCCTTGGTTTGCTCTATTCACTGAGCCAAACCGGTTAGGGCTATTCACATCTTTAAAATATTCTATGTGATAAAATGGAAAGTAGTCTTTAGGCATTTCTGCTGCATAAATAGTTTTCTCAAGGAAAAACACGTGTGTGGCTGAATTGTGAAATAGCCACTTCTTCCATGGAAAAACATTTTTACATGAAAAAAAAATGACTGAAGGACAAACTATGTTTATTCAGTCTTGGATATTTGGCAAACATTTCTTCAGAAAACAGCACAATTCAAGGAAAATTATTAGTTGCCAGTAATAACATTTGATCGTCCATGCTAGAAATGAGAATTTTGGAAAACTTGTATCCTGTATTGTGAACGTGATATGTTTCTAACAATTAGAGAATTAATATTGAGATCAGTGGTAATATTAACAAATGTTATTTATTTAATATCATAAAATAAAATGTGTCAATATTTGTGTTATCCTCACAACCCAGTGACAGATATTTTTATTTATTTATTTATTTATTTTTATTTATTTAATTTTTTTTTATTAAGGTATTATCTGTGTACATAGCTTATCATTGCCCCCCCCCCCCATAGATGCCCTCCCTCCCCAGAGTTTTGTGTCCATTGGTTGTTCTTATATGCAAGCAAGACCATTGGATGGATGGTATGATAATATCATGCATGGATTAAAGGACCATTAAAATAACAAGATAGACATGGATTTTAATGTCACAGATCTTAATATGGTAATAAAAGGCTAATATGCAAATGGTTGTTATGCACCATCAGCAGGAGGCTTCATCCCCCACGCCAAGGGGCTTGACAAGAGACCTGAGGCTGTGTCCCCTGCCTGGTGGGACTTGCCCGGTCTGGGTCTTGCCCAATGGGGGTGGGGCCAGCTGGGTCTGGGTCTCATGTGATTTCGAGGCACACGTGGGTGGGTGGGGACTTGACTCTGGGTCCCACAGCGCACCCAGGACTCTGACAGGAGGAAGATTTTCATATACATTTTACTAATTTTCCTTTCATCTCTGACACTTCAATTATAGAAAAAGGGCAAAGAGCAATATTAGAACATTTCCTCTAGTTAATTCCCTTTTAATGTGCATGAATTTCTTGCAACAGGCCCCTAGTTATCAGATATTTATTGATATGGTTTCAGATTGTGCCTTACATTTAACCTTTTTAAATGTACCACTTGTTGAACATTGTTGTGTATCAAAGAATGTCCACAACTATTTGAAAAGACTTAAATTATTCCTGCCTTTTCTAACCACATAGCTAAAGACATATACTATAGAGAGAGTAGAATAAATATAGAAGCAGAAATGAAAATCCAGCTGCCTTCTTACTAATAAACTTTTTCCCAAAAAATATATTATTTATGTTAACAAGCAATAGGTTCACTATTTTTCTTTTGATTACATTTATTGATGTGATATTGGTTAATAAGATTATATAGGTTTCAAGTAAACATTTTCATGATCCATGATTTTCATATTGCGTTATGTGACCAGGTTCACTATTTGTGAATAGAGGCAAGTCAGGTGATAATAGGCAAGAGCTCCAGTTTAAATGAAATATTAGTTTGTATTTGATTTCTTTAGCTTACTGATGTTTATTTTATTTTTTTAAATATATTTTATTGATATTTTACAGAGAGGAAGGGAGAGAGATAGAGAGCTAGAAACGTCGATGAGAGAGAAACATCGACCAGCTGCCTCTTGCACACCCCCTACTGGGGATGTGCCCGCAACTAGTGTACATATCCTTGACCGGAATCGAACCCGGGACCTTTCAGTCTGCAGACCGACTCTCTACCACTGAGCCAAATTGGTTTCAGCTGATGTTTATCTTTTAAATATTATGCAATATACGATTTCATGGTTACTTCACTCATTATAAATCATTTTTCTTCCAGAATATAATAGTACATTTTCATTTTGGCACATGTCAAGAATTAGGGCTCATTTCAGTTTCTGAAAATGCCATAACATTTTTTTGGCTCGGCTCTTCTATTAGAACTTCACCAGAAGAAAACTGTATAATGAACTGACAAATGATGGGATTTACTTCTTCCAATTGTAAATACATAAAAATGGGATGTTTAGTCATATCCTATCTAATAAAGAGGGAATATGCTAATTAACCCTCACACCATCACAAAAGATGACGGCACCCACAGCCAATAAGAAGGGAAATGTTAATTGACTGCCTCACCCTCAAGATGGTGACACCCACAGCCAATAAGGAGGGAATATGCTAATTATCTGCCGTGCCCTCAAAGATAGCAACATCCACAGACACAAGATGGCAGTGCCTAATCCCCTCAGCCCTCTAGCTGCCTAGGGCTGCCAGAGGCTCAGGTAACCAGGGCCAGCCAAGGCTTGTGCTGCTGGCAGTGGCAGCAGCAGAGGTGTGATGGAGTGTTGCCTTCCCCTAAATGCTAGGTCGCCTCCCACCTCTGAGGGCTCCTGGATTGTGAAAGGGCAGGCTGGGGTGAGGGACCCTCCGCCAGTGCATGCATTTTCATGCACTGGGCCTGTAGAGTGTGTGTGTGTGTGTGTGTGTGTGTGTGTGTGTGTGTGTGTTTCCCACACACACACACATATCGGTGAGGCATGAACACATTTGGAGAAATTAGAGATTCACAAAAATCTGAATGGATGTAGACTAAGAAGGTGTGGTGATTCTTGACTAGAGGAAGGATGCTCTTGTTACAGAACAAGAAGCGAGAGTCAGGGAAGAAGCTACAGAATGGCCCTACACGTTCTGCAAGCAGGAAGTTTCCCTTTTTGGTTCACTGCTGTATCTTAGTGCTTAGCATGTCACTTGGCCCATAGTAAGTGCTCAATAAACATCACTTAAGTGAACGGGTACATAAAAGATCTTTTGAGACCCTTCTTGCTCTAACATGTTTATGTTTTTATGGTGTCTGTCATATGATTTTCCAAATAGAACAGTTTTACAGTTTAAAATATTTTAGACCTCCAAAAGTCTCACTTCTTTTTCGTGAAAATTTGAGGTACACCGAGCAAATGAGGGAAAGGAGGGCACATGCCTCTGAAGTGTGGGAAACGGGGCAGTGAGCACAGGTGTGGAGCCTGCACCTCTGCTTTCTTATGGTTTTGAGTAGTATTATTTACAAACATTAAAATTGTGAAACCAGGGTTATTTATTGATCAAATTTGAGAAACACATAAAGAAAAAATAATAATTACCCATAATGCCAGCCTTGCTAACATTGTGGCATATTCCCCCCTATTGATAGATGGTTAGAAAAAATCATTTGGATTTGGTCCAATATTGGGGGGGGGGGGAGACAACAAAAACCTGGGCTATTCAGGTTTTCTACATTTTGAGATTCAATATAGTTTGAAAGCTATGAGCTCAAAATCTTGACACAGATACTATATTCTGTATAGATTCTATACTCACCAACTTACTCACTGAATAACCTTGGCCAACTCATTTAAGCATCAGTTCTTTCATCCATAAAATGGTGATAATAAAAATAAGGTAAAGTTGCAATGATGAAATGATGCACTACATATTACATACTCAGCACTATGCAGGACATATAGTAATCCCTCAACAATACTCACTGTCATTACCTATTATTATTATTATTATTATTATTATTCTTTTAACGCAATGAGATAATTTTGGTAATTTCTACTTGACGAGAGTTAATTGTAATTACAATAATGATTACTACTATTGTTATAATTAAGAATATTTTGATCATTTATATTTTCTTAGAAATCTGGTGAATTTGTCTTGGTCTTTAGGCTTAATCATAATATTAGCCTCTTAAGCATTTTAATACTTAGGTTAAAATATGGCCAGAAACTTTATTGTTGTTTGCTCCTGCTCCTCCTCAGACCTCTCTGACATTCTGTGATCCCTGCTGGGGTTCCTTTTCTGGACACTTCACCGCGCCCACTGCCCTTCTTTCTCTCAGCACTCTCTCTGGGAGTGTCACTCTCAGAGTTTTAACCGTGACCACCATACAAGTCTGACATCTGCCCTACGCGTTAGACCAGAGTTGGTTTCCTGAAGTGAGTTGCCACCTGGGTATGTTTGTATATCCTCAAGCATAACTTGCCCTCCAACCTTTCTTCTTCTGGGACCAAATCGGACACCCTTCACCCAGTTGTCCGAGCGAGAAGCCCCACAGTCAGATTGGCCTCCCGCCTCCCTGAACACTTGGTATTAGAACAATCACAGGGTCTGGAGTCTGTCCTCTTCTCTCCCTACACTGCCATTCTTCTATTCAGTCCCTGGCCTCTGTCCACTGGGCCTGGTCGTAGCCTCCTAACTGTATGCCAGGTCTCTGGTCTTCACGCCTTACAATCGTCATATACTCAGCTCCGGAAGGTGAGCCTCTGAAGCTTTCAGCTGGGAATTCCCAGAGCTTTACCCTCGCGTGCGCTGAGCAGGGTAAAGTCAATGCCTCGCATGGCACCCAAGGCTTCTATGACCCAATATTAACCCTGCTTTCAAACCCTAGCCTTGCTACTTCCTACTTTATGCTTCGGTGGTAAGGAATGGCCACCCCCACCCCCACCCCTACACACACACACACACACACACACACACACACACACACAGGGCTGTTCCATTCCTAAGCTTTCCTCAAACCCAGCACTGGGCTAAATCATCCAGTTATACTCCTCTGTGCTTGCCATTGGATGTTGAAAGTATCTGTATATCTTCCACCTGGCTACCAGTGTGTCCAGGGTAGTCATTCACATTGGTTGCCACACACAGTAGACCCTCAACAGATGCCCATGGAACCAAAATTTACTTTTTATCAACCTCTCCCTCCCCCCCAATTCTATCAACTATTTAGGGTTATAGACATGAGTTTCAGTCCATCACAAAATCAGAAGTGACTGGTAACAGGTGACAGGGGTTAAAACTAAAGGCGGGACTGGCATTTTCATAAAAGACATATCTACGAGAAAGGTCTCAAGCCTCACTGAAATATTTCTTATGCTGGTGCCCAGTCACACCTGACCAGTGATAAGATATACAATAGGATTTAGTTGTGAGCTATGATCCCACAACTGGCATCAATGAACCCACAGACACCCTATAGAACTTATACAATTTAAATATAGAAATTAAATTGTAAGGCTAGATATGGATAACGAGAGAGCATAAGGGTGTCCATACAGTCTGGAAACATAGTACTGTGTTATTTTTGGTTACAGATTGAAGATGCCCTGTATGAGACTGTGTGTATTCACCTGTTTGCAGGTTCTAAGATGCAGTGTGTTTGCTTAAGGAGAACTTTTGTCAAAGCTACTCGCAGTCTATATCAACACTGTTGAGAGCAACTGGGACCTTGGTCCACATTAAAATTGGACCCGCTGCACTACAAAATAAGCACCATATAGCTTTGACAAATGCCCCTGTCAAAAAATGCAGACATTGGGTTTTATTATGGAACCCAAGCTCCCAAAATTAGGGGAAATCGTTTGTGCATCTCAGCAGCCCTTCCTGCTTCTGTTGCATGCGTGTTACCCAAGGTTTGGAGGTGGCTCTCCAAAATATGAGCTGAAAGCTTCCTCGGAAAGCAAATCTTTCCCACATCCTTCCCCGCAGTTCCTCTTTAAGAGGTGTCAGCGTGGCTGAAAGAATGAAGTGGCTGCACATTGTTCGGTAGTGCTATTATGTGCTTAACATTTCCATAACAAAAGTGCCACTCGACTTCTCCCCGATTAATGCAGCTCGAGGGCTCTTGTCGTCCTTTAATAAAACATTGTTGAAATCATTTATTTAGAGCCCCTGGTTACTAGTGGGAGAATGACCATCTTTGTGCCAAAATATAGTGTATACAGTCCACTATTTTGTAGTAGATCATTCTGCGATTTAAGAAATTGATTAAATGGATGCCTTGGAAGGTACTTATGCTAATAGCACATTACTTATGTCATTCAGATAGTCAAGGGTGAACCTTTTCAACTGTCCAGCGAGAGGCAAGCCCTCTTAGGGACTACAGTAACGTCCAACGGTCCCTAACTCGCGATGCAGGGAGACCCACGGATACCCGGGCATTTGTAGCGCGATGTGCCTCCCAACCACCTTGCTTTGGGAGACGCCGGGTCAGCTGACAAGTGTTCCTGATGGTACAAGAGGTCAAAAAACAAATAATGTCTGCTTTTCTTTTCCTGGGCTGGAAAAGGGATCCCTGAGGTTACGTTTGAGAGCTTCCACAGTTGAAGCCAATAGGCTAATAATGCAGAGTCAAAGTTGAAAGCAGACAGACTTTCCAGGGCAGGGTTGGATGGCCCTGAACCTTCTCCTGGCCTCCCCTCCCTCCTTCTAGTCTCTACCGCAAAGCGTGGCTGGGATGGAGCCCGGGCGGGGACCCAGGGAGTGGTGAGGACGGGAATGGTTTCTCTGGACTCCTCTGAGGAGATGGACTCCTGGTTCTGAGTCCGGTCTGCCCCAGGCAGGCCCTCCAGGGGGCGCTGCAGTGCATCCCTGCCGTGTCCGGGCCTGGTGGCCCCTGTAGTCTGTGGCGGTGCGTGTCAGGAGCTGCTTCCTTCCTTTTGGACACTTACAGGGGCCCTGTCCAAGCAAAGGGAGGTCCTGCTACTTCGAACCAGAATTTCTTTCCCTCCAGCCATTTTGTCCCCCCACTTTACACACGGATGTTGCTCACGTACGTTGCTATATATTGTTTTTTTTTTAAATATTTTTATTAAATTATTATCTGTGTACATATATTACCATTGCCGCCCCCTCCCCCCCATCTCATACGTGCCCTCCCTCCCCAGAGTTCTGTGTCCATTGGTTATACTTATATGCATGTATACACATCCTTCGGTTGATCTCTTATCTCCCCCAGGTCTCCCAACCCTCCCCGCTGTAATATTGTTAAACACTGTGGTCATACACAAGAAAAGCCTTGCTGTGTGCTTGGGTGAAGGGGGAAGCCCCAACCTCCTCCTACTTACTGTATGGTCACTGCCAGTTCAATGAACTGCCCCCCTTGTTCTCCACCATTGTCCCCCACTCCCCTAAACATTTGTCACCCCGGAGCGTCTCCCAAGACAGACAGACTGCCACCGGGAAGGCAACCCTGCCAGCTGGGGAAGTGAGGACCGCCGCCAGGACCCACGATCTCCTGTGACATTGGGAAGGAGTCGCTCTCCCTCTGGAAGGCCTCTGTGGAAAGTGGGAGTTCCTTCCCGAGAGAGTCCCCAGGGAAAGCCAGAGGGACCCTTCCCCCTGGGTAATGGTGCTTGCAGGCATTCTCCGTCTCGAATGTCCAGAATTCCAGAAGGCTCTCCAGGGAGCGGTGCGATGTTACAGATGTCAACATCTGTAAAAACCCTTTCTGCTCTGGAGCAGATGGCAACCCACACACCCTGCACCACTGACGTGGAAGGTCCCCCCATCCAAGTGTGACCTGTTCTAGGCCCCGCCAGGTCTGCAGGAGGAAAAGGGGGCTCCCAGGCCCTGGTGCAGAGCTGTGTGAAGTGAAACGGACCCCCCCATCAACGCTCACTTTCTTCAAGGAAGAAAGCATCAAGCCTGTGTCTCCTCTCCCCCCCAGCGCTGGCCCTGTTGATTTATTCCAGGCAGATGCTTTTGACAGGACCCTGTAAAATCAAGTCGTGAGTTTATTGTAGCAGTTAATTATCGGGCCTTTTCTAGTGCTAATGCCTTTTACTTCTAACTGGGGGGGAAACCGGGGCCTTTTCCCCGGGACAAAGGCTTAACTTTTTTTTTTTAGTCAAGAATGTGTTAAAATAACATGAAACGGAGATGATTTAAATATAGTTAGGAACAAACGCAGGAGTGTTGCTAACGTGACGTTTTTGTGTAAAGCAAGCTGATTTCATTTACAAGCCTTTTGGCACACCCTTTTGTTCGTGCCCCCAAAGAAACAGAGCTCTGGGCTTTGTTTTAACAATATGTTTACTCAACCATTCAGGTGACAGGGGTCCCAGCCACACACCATTCCTAGGCGGCTCTGGCACTGCCTCAGCCTTTCGGATGCCACCCATATACGCATCTCTTGATTTTTTTTTTTTTTAGACCCAACCAGGAGCACCCAGAAGCCCTCCATAAAAGCTGGGGAAAGAGCCACTTAGAGGAAAAGAAACCTTGAGAGTAGGGGGTGGGAGGAAGTCGGGAGGGGGCGTGGCCTCGTTAATGACTTCAGGCAGCCGAGAAATCTGGTTATGTTTTCTCAGCACATGTTAATATCATAGAAAGAGACACGAGATCTTGCTAATCTGTGGACCCCTCAGACAAAGTTTATTTGTGGTGACTTTTTAAACTCCTGACTTGCCTTCCAATCACCGCGTTTAAAATGAAAAGCTTTAAATAAACACCAGGAATAGAAGATAAATAAACTCTTTTTTTTTTTCCTCTCCCCCTTTGCAAGTGCCTAGCTTGGCGAGGTTCAGAGTCAAATCCCCAGAGGACAGAGCGCTCTCTTTTGTGTTAATGTTTAAAAGATTTTCCAATGCCGGAGTTTATTCCTACTGCAAACATTTCTATTTACAAGGTCAAGTGTATCAGCACTCGACACAGCTTAAGAGTGTAATTATTTATCTAAGGGCGTTTGAGTGTAGATCAGTAGCTCTGGCAGGAGCCCAGCCCTCAGCCCACTGCTAAACAACTCCTCACAACAATATCACAAGTCCTGGTAATTGTTCCTCTCCCCAGTGTGTTTACTTTCGCTCGCCTGAGTGTTTGGTAACAAAATTTTGTGCGTTTTCACCCCAAGTGTGAAAATGACTTTGAAGTGCTTGAGTCTCGCAGGTTTCCTAAGCCCTATTGGTAACAGATGTTATTGGCGTGTTTGGTGGCAAGGGGCATGCCTCTGAGTTAGGGAGGACCCTCCTGGAGGGGAGGGGCAAAGGAGGACCCAGTGGAAATGGGGGAGGGAAAAGGGGATGTGAGGGTGACCCCCAAATTATGTAGGAGATAGGATGTTGTGAATTCCCCCTCCATGAACATAAAAACCAGCGGAGGCCACTCAATTGTATCTTTTTAGCTGCCTCATTTACAGATGGCTAATTGTTCATTAAATTAAAGGCAGAAGTAATGGGCCTCGTTTCTTGTCTTGTGCTGCGTTTTAATTTCAGTTGATGGTTGATAGATTCCCAGTGGCCCCTCCACACCCATTATTGGGTTAAAACCGCAATGTTAACTCTGGAAAGTAACTACACCGTATTCATTATTTAAAACTCTTTACTGTTTATACACATTTTAATAAAACAAATAACCAAAAAAAAGAGGGGGGGGAAGAAATACACAAAGACAGTTACTTAAAACATAAGAATTTTTTTTAAAAAAAGATGTCTATAAAAATACAATGTTTAAGGCAGTTTGGAAATGCATTTATACATTTCTACAACGTCCATAAATTCTCTTGAAGATAAGAATGTTAACTTCGAATCTATAAAATACACTGTACATTTTTAAGACTGTCCTAGATTAAGAGCACACTTCACAATGGACTGTGGGGTTGGTTCCCTGATGACAAATGGCTTTTATACATTTCAGGGAGGAAAAGGTGTGATGTGAATGCAGATTTAAAGTTTTTTAATTTCTTTTTTTAAAAATAAATTATTTCTGAAGCATACAATTTATAAAAATTCTATACACAAAGTACAGCAACTGGTAACAAACCCCAGTTTTAATACACTTTATATAAAGTACCAGGGCTTAGCACCCTGATAAAAGCAGAAGCAATATATGTTCTCTGCATATTTGTACATACAACTTCTTGATGTAAAGAACAACAACAACAACAAAAAGACAACAATACAGACATCATAAAGAGGCTTTCATAGATGGCAGTGCAGAGCTCACGGAATACACACTTGCATTGTTTCGATATCACTAGCAGCTCTTTAGATCAGCACTTTTTGACCCTTAATTATAAGAAATGTGCTAAAGAGAGCAGAGTGGTGTCAATGAAATTAAGGTCAAGGGCTCCAAGTTACCCCCTCCCACTCACCACCCCCCCAAAAAAAAAAAACTAATTCAGGAGTATTAACCCCTTCCCACCACCTCCCACCCCCAAAACTGAGAATCCAGGGCGCTGGTACCAGGAGTAAACGAATGGAACAGGTAAGTGGGACTTCTCTGATTGCTGAAGATTGCAATGTCCTCACCGGGCCACCATAAAAGTCAATACCTACCGGCCCTTCCTCCCCACCACCCCTCACAGGAAAAATGCTCATGAACAAGATAGCCTCTTTGCAAATATAAATCCCCCCTCCGACCCCTGCCCCGAGCCCAGACCCTTGAAACTATTAAGGCCCCACTGGTCAGCACCTCTTTGGAGTCCAGGACTGTGGTTCTGCACCCACCTCCCACCCTTTACCCCCCACCCCCACCCCCGGTTCCATGCCAGGCGTCCAGAACTCTAGCTGCACCAGCTTCTGCAGGGCAGGCGCCTGGGGGAGCTTCTGGAGCCTGGAAGGAGGAGGAGGGGGAAGATGTCCAAAGAAGTCATGCTCCGGGGAGGGGAGAGGAGACTGGGCAAGTGCCAACCGTTATGGCGGGGAGACCGGCTAGGGGAAAAACGTTTTTTTGGCAATTATCCCCAACCATCCCTTCCGTCCCCAAAGCTACAGGTGCCCCCGGCGCGCGCGGGCTCTCCCCGAAGCCCGATGGCGGGGGGCGGTTCCAGGGCTAAAACAGCAGCAGCTGGGGGAGCAGCAGCAGCAGCAGCAGCAAGATGGAGGCCCACGGGGTCCAGGCGCCTCGGGGCGCCAGCCGACCCCCGCCGCTGGTGTGGCCGCCGCCGCTCCTCCGCCCGGGCCCGTAGGGCAGCTCGCCGCCCGCGCCCGCCGCCGCCGCCGCCGCCGCAGCGCCGCCCCCCGGGGGGCGCGCCGGGTGCGCGAGGCCGCCCTCGTCGTCGTCCAGCGGCTGCTCGCCGCCCGCGCCCCCGGGGCGCTGCTCGTCGTCGTAGTCCTCGTCGTAGTAGTCCAGGCCGCCGTCCGAGCCGCTGCTGCCGGGGCCGTTGCCCAGCTCGGCGCCGAAGCACAGGCGGGCCATGTTCTCCTTGATGCTCTCGCAGATGGGCCGCTCCAGGCCGTCGCACACGCAGTCGTTGAGCAGCGCCGCCTTGGGCACGGCCAGCATGTCCTCGATGACGCCGCGGCACTCGTCGGTGCAGCGCAGCCCGTTGAAGAGCTTGCCGCAGTAGGCCAGGTAGCGGCCGAGCGCCTGGTGGCAGCGGCCGTCGCGGTCGCAGCGCCGCCGGGCTTCGGTGCAGCCCATCACCCCGCCCGCGCCCCCCGCGCCCCCCGGGCCGCCCGCGCCACCGCCCGCGCCGCCGCCGCCGCCGCCGCCGCTGCCGCTGGTCCGGGGCAGGCACGGCTCGATGGCGCGCTTGGTGGACTTACAGTTCTCGTCCTGCGCGCAGTCACAGTCCTCCAGCGCGGGCCCGCGGCGCGTGTGGTTGAGCTGAATGAGGGCCGAGATGCAGTGGCTCGGGCAGCGCCAGCGCGACGAGAAAGAAGAAGCCGCCGCCGCCGCCGCCGAGGCCGGGAAGGCGGCTGCAGCGGCGGCTCCGGCGGCCCCGGCAGCTCCCGGTGCATCGCCCCCGCCGCCGCCGCTGCGCCCCGCCAGCACCGGCGCGCACGCCTCGGCGTACTGGCTGTAGGCGTAGCTGCACTCCGGCTCCCCCTGGCACTGCAGCAGCGCCTGCCAGCAGATGAGGCGGCGGCCGTGCGCCAGCCCCGAGCCCCGCGGCGCCGAGCCCAGCAGCTGCAGCAGCGCCATCAGGCACAGCCAGGCGCCCGGCACGGTCCCCCCGCGGGTCCCGCCGCCGCCGCCGCCGCCGCCGCCGCCCAGCAGTCCAGCCACCATCGCGGGCAGCGGCGGCCGCCGGGGGGCGAGGAGGGTGAAGGAGACGGCCACGACGACGACCAGGAGGACGAGGAGGAGGCGCGGGGAGCGGCGGACGCGGAGCCGGTGGAAAAGTTTGCTCCGGTCCTGCCAACTTCGGGCATGAGTGTGTTCATAAATCCATGCGCGCCGCTGGGTTGGTGGTGGTGCTCTTCTTGCCTGGTGCTCGCAGGTCGGAATCCGTGCCGGCTGCGCTGGGTTCCTAGAAAAAAAAAAAGCGCGGCCGCGCGAAGGGCTGGCTCCCTCCGGCCGGTCCCCGGCGGTGGCGGTGGCGGGAGGCGCGCTCACTGCCGCCCCGGCGGGCTGCGGGCCGCGGGGCCGCGGCGGGGCTGCAGGACCGCGGTGCAGCGCCGCGGGTGCATTTCGCTCCGCGCCTGCAGATCCGTGGAGCCGGCCGCGCCTTCCTTCCTTCCTCCGGGCTCAGCTCCGCGCCGCCGCCGCCGCCTCGGGCTCTCTCATCCCGGCTCGCGTCCCGGCTCCAGTCCGTGCACGGCGTCCCGGCAGCCCGCGTCCCCTCCCCCTCCGCCCCGGGCGACCCCCGGCCTCGGCCGAGCTCCGGGGAGCCCTTTCCGGGCAGCTCCGGGAGAGAGAAAGAAACTCGGCGCGGGCGGAGAGCGGCTCCCGGGCTTCCAACGCTGCGGCGGCTTCTCGGGGGACGAGGCGCCCGGGGAGCGGATGCGCGGAGGAGCCCGGCAGCGGGAGCCTCCTGGCTCGCAGCGAGGCTTTAAATACAAAAGCGGGCCGGGAGCCCCCGCGCGGAGCCGAGGCGCCCCCTCATTATGCATGCATGGAAAAGCAAACAAACAAAAACATTAGCAACGCTCCTCCGGCTCGCCCGCCCGGCCCCGGCCCCGGCCCCGGCCCCGGCCCCGCGCGCTCCGGAGCCTGCCCGCTTTCTCCTTTCTCCCCACTCTCTTTCTCTCGCCCTTTTTGCTCAGCCCCCTTTCCCGGCTTTCCGAGATGCGATTGGTCCCGCCTGTTGTTGTTGAAACTTTTTTTTTTTTTTTCCTTCCCTTTCCCCTCCGAGCCGCTAGAGTGGGGTTGCGGAGTGGGGGGAGGGCGGGGAGGGGGCGGTGGGCAGCTCACATTCAGGCTTTCAGGGCTTGAAAGGAAGGGCTTAGGGAGCCTGACAGAGGCCCCGGAGCTCCTCCTCCTCTTAAGGAGGCTCCGATGTGCAGCCCCAGCTTGCGCTCAGAGCCAGCCATCCGGGTTTAGGGGCAGCTGTTTGCAGCCGGCCATAGGACTTTTGGTCTAGTTCTTTTACACTTTTATTTGGGGGTCGGGCGTGCGGGGGCGGGGGGGGGGATGGAGAGAGAGATAATGATTGCATGAATTCTTCCTGAATCCCATCTGCGCCTTCGACCGGCTTCAGAATTCGGTTTGTGTTCCGAGTTCCCCATCTTCGGGTCCTGATCATCCCAGGCGGAACCTCAGAACTTATTGTGGGACTTGGAGACTGTTAAACATGCACATAAGAAAGAGATGCACGCTTTAGTTAGGGGGGAGACACTGATGAGATGTTTACAGCCACCTTTCCCCCTCTTCCCAGCACCTGGTCCAAGTGTGCCGGATCGATCGGGGCAGGTATGGTCCTGGAGCCAGGCACCGTTGTCCGTTGCAAGACAAGTCCAATCCACCTGGTTAGTACTTTAGAACTGTACATTGCTGACACGGTTGTGATGAGGAAATGATGGCATTGCACATCTTTAGGGACGCTCAGCAGCACCTCCTGGGCTGCTGTCACCGCGTAAAGGAAGGGGGTGAGCTGGTACGCCCCCCGAGGTTTATAATAAATAATAATCAAGTGTGTATTCCACGCCCTCATTCCGCTCTAAGGGAAGCGGCCCGGCGCGGGGCTCGGCGAACCACCTTAACGGCGGCGCAACGCGGCCTTCGGCCACCAGAGGCAGCGGGCGTCTGCGGCCTGTCAAAAACTGGCGCTCTTTTCCTCCCCTCTCCGTGGAAAGACTATCAACTCCATCTGTCACAGAAATCCAGGCTAAATCTCCTCTGCAGAAGCAGAGGGAGCTGGTCTCCAGCGCGCGCAGAGTTCGGCTGCCCGCCTCTCCCCCGGGGGCGAGGGAATCTGCAATGGCAAAAGCGAGAAAGGTGCCACTGCAGACCAAGCCGGCTGCCAGAGTTACCCTGTGCCTTATCCTGTGCCTTACCCTGTGCCTTATCCATCCTGTGCCCGCAGAGGCTGCTGCATTCCGCAGCCTAGCGAAGTCTGCCTTAGGAGGTTGCACCTCTGCAGTTCCCAAAAGAACCCGAGGTAAAGCGGATCGTTTTGAGCTGACTTGAGTCAAAGGAAACTCAATATCAATCTCTATTTTAAAAAGAAAGAAAGAGACTGCAATTCTGTGTGTAAACAACCATTTTCCAGGCTCTGGAGTGCTGTGTTACTTGGAGTTGTGATTTCAGTCTGGGGAGGATGGCGTGGACAAGTCCCACTCTCCTGTAACTTGGGCCCTTCCTGTGTAAGTTTCAAGGCGAGACTAGACGCCTGGAAACGTTTTTTCAGTCTCAGTGCTCCGTGATTTTAGGCTCATAAGAAGAAGGTCAAACCTCAGCTGTATCACGCTAGCTGGTTTGGTTCAGTGTCTAGAGCTTGGGCCTGTGGACTCAAGGGTTCTGGGTTTGGTTCCCAGCAAAGGCACATGCCTGGGTTGTGGGCTCCGTCCCCAGTAGGGGGCGTGCAGGAGGCAGCCAATCCATGATTTCATCACTGATGTTTCTATCTCTCCCTTCCTCTCTGAAATCAATAAAAATACTTTTTTAAAAAAAAAGATTCAGCTGTATTTTTAAGCTAATGTGGGTCTCACACCTTAGTGAACATGAGAGGTGCCTGGTGGCCTAGTTAAAACCCACCCGGAGTTCCTTGTGCAGTCAGACTGGTGGGGTCAGAGAATCTGCTTTTCTGACAAGTTTGAAGTGGATGCTATTTCTCTAGAGCGTCTTGTTGTTTATAAAATTTGCCCTATTCTGTCCTTAATGCAGCTCTTGGTGAGATTTAAGGGATTCCAGAGAGATTTGTGTGCTTCAGGGACACCTAAGTATCCCAGTCCCACTACGTTTCAGATCTGCAGGGCTATCTGTCAGGTACCGATATTGGCCTGAGAGGGAGGCTGGGAAGAGATGGGAGAATGAATGAGCCCCTTTCTCGGTGAGTCCCAGAAGCCATGAGTCCGTCATGTTTCACATCCAGGTTTGCATCGATAGCCACCAAACCATCCCTCAGCTCCCCGACACTGATCCCCATATTACTCTGAAAATCTCTTAATTCCCACCGTGAGCACCCTCCCCCCAAATCCACTTCCCCTGGAGTTCTCAGAAAGATCCCACATGTCTTCACCCTGCTTTCTGAGCAGGATCCTCACATTCTTGCTCTAACTAAAACCCATGACAAACTACAGAAAGGGAGAAAATACTTGTAAACCACATATCTGATAAGGGAGTAATATCCACACTATATAAGGAACTCATACAACTCAAGAGAAAAACAAACAAACAAACAAACAAACAAAAAAAACCCAATCTGATTGAAAAATAGACAGAGGACTTGAATAAACATTTTTCCAAAGAAGGCGTACAATGGCCAACAAATAACAGGAAAAGGTTCTCAGCAGCATTAATCATCAGGGAAATGCCAATCAAAACCACAAGGAAGTCATCACCTTAGGGCTGTCAGAATGGCTATCGTTAAAAAAGAAGGAAAGAAAGAAATACTGGAGAGAATGTGGAGGAAAGGGAACTATGGTGCACTGATGGTGGGAATGTAAATTGAAGTCACTGGAAAACAGTTTGCTGGTTCCTCAACAATTAACATAGAACTACCATAGGATCTAGCAATCCCATTTCTGGGTGTGTATAAAAGAGAGAGAAATCACTATCTTGAAGAAATATCTGCACTCTCATGTTCATTGCAGCATTATTCATTATAGTCAAAATATGGAATCAACACAAGGGTTCTTTGATGGACAAAGAATAAATAAAATGTGATAGATAGATAGATAGACAGACAGACAGATAATGGAGTATTATTCAGCCATAAAAAGAAGGAAATCTCGCCAGTTATGTTAACATGCGTGGCCCTCGAGTAAGACAGATGGATAATTTCTGTGGAAAGAAGACCTCCCACAATTGTGGGAGCCGGGGCAGCAGCAGGTAGAGGAGCCACGGGGAGAGCTTTCTAGGAGAAGGGATGAGAAAATGCAAAGGCCAGGCTTCAATGAGAGAGGGCAAGATTGACACCACAAGTCCTATCTGGTTTGGCTCAGTGGATAGAGCGTGGGCCTGCGGACTGAAGGGTCCTGGCTTCAGTTCTGGTCAAGGGCACATGCCTGGGTTGCGGGCTTGATCCCCAGTAGGGGGCGCGCAGGAGGCAGCCAATCAATGATGAAGAGCAGTCTGTTGCTTCTGTGTTCTGATTTCCATGTTTTGTTGTTTGTTCAATGAGCTATGCAAACGTAACACCCCAAGAGCACTTCTGATTTCCTACCCCCAAAACCTGTTTGGTCCCTGGTGTTTCTGTGGTAGGTAGTCTCCAAAATTGGTCTCCATCCGTTTCCTCCCTCATTTGGTATCTATACCACTCAGATCAAGAGGCAGAGTCTAACTCCTTTTTCCTTAAATGTTGGACAGGTCTTAGTGACTTTGACCTATCTTATATGATAAAAGCCTACTATACTGAGTGCACTGGGCCTCTAGTAGAATATAATCATAGTAACTGGCATCCTGTGGCTTCCAGGCTAGGTCACAAGAAGCCTTGCAGCTTCAACCCGGGCTTCATGGTATGTTTGCTCTGGAGAAGCCAGTCACCGTGTAAGTCTGACAACCTTGAGACTGCCAGGTTTTGAGGAAAGCCAAGGAAAGGACACATGGACAGAGAAAGAAGACAGGAGAGGAGAGGAGAGGAGAGGAGAGGAGAGGAGAGGAGAGGAGAGGAGAGGAGAGGAGAGGAGAGGAGAGGAGAGGAGAGGAGAGGAGAGGAGAGGAGGTGGGGGCAGGAGAGAGATGCCAGGTTAGCTTCCAATTTTTACAGCCTTGTGGTTAAAGAAGGCACCAGATAAGTGAGTGAAGACGTCATCTTGGATGTCCAACCCAATGAAACCATCAGATGACTAGAGCTCCAACTGGCATCTGAGAGAAAGCCCAACTCAGAGTGAGGGTCAAACAGGGTGAGGTGAGTGAGGCACCTAGGTATAAAGGTTGAGGAAATATTCTCATAGCGGTATTGCAGGAACCTCAAGAGTAGGTGCCTTCTTAAATTCTGTACCCTAAACACTTCACTCGCCTGACCCTAGCTCTGGTTTTGCCCCATGCAATAACAGTACAGCTTTCCCCAGTTAACTCAAAGAATCATGAGAAATAACAAAGAATGTTGTTTTAAGCCACTACGTTTTTATAAAACTAGAAAAGTACATACTTTTTTCATCATTTCCAAGTGCTTAGGTCAAATACTTTTTCCTCTTCTGTCACATCACATATCCAACTGATGGACGATTATAAGACAGTCAATAAAATATTTTATTAATTGAATGAATGAAAAATCAAAACTTATTGCTCGTCTTCTAAATCAGCCAACTCAGACCTACTCCCAATAATTTATACTATGGGAAAGAGAACAGAGACTCTGAGAGGCTAAAGAATATGGAGAAGTTCTAGAGTTTTAAAATGTAAAAGGCTATTCCCATGTTAATTTAATTATGATGAATGATTGAACTATAACCTTTGTCATGTAGTAACTTTACAAAGTTTATGGTTTTATCAGTGGGAAAAGTATGGTCTCTGAAAACGATGATGCTGGCAAAGCTAACCATCCATTTAGAAGGAGATGTAAAAATAAATCCCAGATAAAAATTTAAATATCTATATCTATCTATCTATCCTAGAATTTACAAATACCCTTATAACCAAGACTTAAAAAAAATCAGAAGATATGGAAGAAAACCATATTTGACTATATAAAAAATTTAAGAATTTCTATATGGAAAAAATATATGGAAGGTTATATATGGAAAATATACCAGAGACATTGTTAATAGACACACAGATCTGGCAGATGGCAGAAGTAGTAGATGACAGAAGACTAACTTTTCAATAAGTAAAGAGCTCTTATAAACTTATAAGAAAAAAAGGTAGTTTAAAAGAAAATGGGAGGGGGTAGAAATGTACTTAGACAACACTCAGAAGTGTGAATTAAAATGTCAACAAACAAGTGAAAAGATGTTTACATGAACTAGTAGTCAGGTGAAAGCACATGAGAAAACAAGGAGATACCACTTTTGCACCCAGTAGACTGCCTAAAATATAAATGCTATGAACATTCTACAGTCCCGATAGAAACAATTACTCTTTTCCCAAAAATGTTCTTGGCAAAGTCCTGGGAACTCATTTGGTCTGGATTGTGTGGGGTGCTCCCCTCCGCACCAGGGATCCACCAGCCTGTACTGTGGGTCGGTGCTGGTCCATGCACTGTTCCTCAGAAGCCCATGAGAACATGGGAGTAAGCATTTGGATACTTTTATAGCAACCTTGAAAGAGTAATTTCATGTCTGTTGAATCTCACGAAAATTTGTGGCCTCTATTTTATAGTATCATTTAATTTTTCTGGTAATCTACTTTTACTCTGTTTTACAAAAAAGTACCAATCGTAATAGATAGAAACAGTGTCTGGCCTTCCACCACAGACAGTTGGAGAAGCTCTGGGCTATGTATTCCTAGTGGTTATTGTCTTTGATTTTAGAGGTAAGTAAGTTGTTGGTGCAGGAACTTAAGGGTTCCCCATGATGTGAAGATTGCTGAAGAGGTAAGAAACAAACTGGTGATTTTTCAAAGAATGTCAGAATGTCGTTAGTCACCTCAGGATGCAAAAGGACAGCACAACCGTGCTTTCACTGACACGCCCAGGAGCAGGCAGAGCAGCCGTTCTCCGAGGGGCAGAAAACGTGCCCTACGCCATTGCTTGGGGACTCGGAGATCAAGATCCTGGCTGGGTTTCAACATCTAATAACAAGAGGAAATCCCACAAAATCGGTAGAAGCTCCAATTCTCAGGAAATTTGACTTTCATACTCTGTGCAAAGGAGATATTAATGGAACGGAGATTGAAAACCCAAACAGTCAAGTTCTGTAGAGACCACCTGAAGGACAACCTGCTTCCACCTCTGTGGCTTGTAGTTAGGAGAACAGTTTTCTACAAAGAGTAATGTTTTTCCAAAGTAGAGCCTTGTACCTACTTGGACATTACACCATACGTTAACTGGGGCCAAGTCTGCAATGGGTATTGAAGAATGTTTCAAAACCATGCCAGGCCTTGTTTTAAGACCTAGTGTTTCGCTATTAAAATAAGAAACTTTTTTTTTTTTTGGTTTTTTTTTTAATTTTTTTAAATAAATCTTTATTGTTCATATTATTACAAATGTTCCTCATTCCCCACCCCCCGCATTGCTCCCCTACACCAAGTTTCCATTCAATTCCCTGCCCTTTCCCCATGCCCCATTGTCCTCATCCATAGGTGCAGTTTATGTTCAGTCTCTTCCCACCCTGCTCTATTCCCCATTTCCCCAAGAATCATCAGTCCTCTCCCCTTCCATACCTCTGATTCTATTATATTCACCAGTTAATATTGTTCATCATGATTTTTACTTCTCTTGGTTTTTAGAGTCACTTGTTGATAGTTACGTGTTTGTTCATAAATTTTATCTTTATTTTCTTCTTCTTCCTAAAGAACCCCTTTTAGCAACTCATATAATTCTGGCTTGGCAGTGATGAATTCCTTTAGCTTAAATTTATTTGTGAAGCTCTTTATCTGGCCTTCGATTCTGAGTGATAGCTTTGCTGGGTAGAGTATTTTTGGCTGTAGGTTCTTGTTATTCATCACCTTGAATATTTCTTGCCATTCCCGTCTGGCCTGCATGGTTTCTGTTGAGAAATCAGCTGACAGTCGTATTGGTGCCCCTTTATAGGTAACTACCTGCTTTTGTCTTGCTGCTTTTAATATTCTCTCTTTGTCTTTAGCTCTTGGAATTTTAATTATGATGTGTCTTGGTGTGGTTCTGTTTGGATTCCTTTTGTTTGGGGTTCTGTGTGCTTCCTGTACGTGTAAGTCTATTTCTTTCCCCAGGTGGGGGAAGTTTTCTGTCACTATTTCTTTCAATATGTTTTCGGTATCTTGCTCTCTGTCATCTTCTGGGATGCCCATAATTCTGATGTTGGTTCGCTTGAAGTTGTCCCAGAGGTTTCTTACATTATCTTCAACTTTCTGGATTCTCTTGTCTTCTTGCTTCTGTGGAGGAGTGTCCTCTGGCTCTTTGTGTTGCAAATCTTGGACTTGATTCTTGCAATCTTCCAATCTGTTTTTAGGACTCTGTATAATATTATTTATTTCAGAGATTGTATTCTTTATTTCTAGTTGACCCTTCATTATTTCTTGTTGATCCCTTATCATATCCTCATAGGTCTCATTTATTTTATCGGCCTTTTCTAAGAGATTGTTGAACAACCTTATAAGCGTGGCTTTGAACTCTATATCCAGTCGCTTTTTGTCCTCCATTTCTTTCGTTTGTGATCTGATTCCTCGTTTTGGCATTTTCGCTGCTTCCCTGAGTTGGTAGGTTGGGAGGATCAGCTGTGTCTATGCCAGGAGACAACCTTATTCCACTAGACTTGGAAACCTGCAAAAGCCTCTCTGAGTTCAGCTTGGATGGGGCGTACTTTCAGGGTGGAGCCTACAGCCTTGGCTTCCGGTTAGCCCCGCCCTCTGAGGTTCCTGAGTCTCAGTGTACCTCAGTGTCCTTTGGTACTCGCTGCAAGCACCTCTGAGAGAAAGGCAGCCTAGAGCTTCGCCCGCTACCAGACAGTCTAGTCTCTCCCCCAACAAGCCCACAACTGGGGTTCAGAGCAGTTGGAAGTGGGGTTAAGAACAGTCCGGAGCTTATGTCTCCTTCCCGCTAGGGCGATCTCTCGGCCCAAACAACAGTCTGTCCTCTGTGCGCGCAATGTGCGCGACTCAGGGGCTCTGCTTTTCGCCGTTCCCCTGAGCTTCTGTCTTACAGCCCAGATTCCCTCTGTATGAGGCTGGAGCCTGAGGGTCTTGCCCAGGACTGGGGTTCAGTGCAGTCAGAACTGGGGCTCAGCACAGTCCTGAGCTTTTGAGTCCCCGCTGGGGCAATCCAGCAGCTCAGTGAACAGTCCCTCCTCTGCGCGCAATGTGCGCGACTCCGGGGCTCGGCCTTTCTTGCCGCTCCGCTGAGCTTCCGCCTTACAGCCCAGATTCCCTCTGTATGAGCCTGGACTCCAGGGTCTCGCCCAGAACTGGGGTTCAGTGCAGTTGGAGTTGGGGTTCAGCACGGTCCGGAGCTTTTAGGTATCTCCTTCCCGCTAGGGAACGCCAGCCAGGCACTCAGCCGCCCCTCCTCTCCCCGCGCGCAGCACCGTGCCTCAGTACCTTAGGCTTTTACAGCTCCTCTGGTTTTCCTTCTGGTTTTCTCTTTCCTTCTAGTTGTAGAATTTCCAGTCAGTCAACTTTCCTGTAGTTCTGGATAGTGTCCACTCTATATTTTAGTTGTATTTTTTGAAATTGTTGAGTGCGGCTGCAGTTAGGCGTTTACCTCTGCCGCCATCTTGTTGTCGGAAGTCTAAAATAAGAAACTTTTTTATAATTTTGTAAATCTGGATAAACTGTTCTCTAAATAAAAATAACGTAATTTGTAGGAGAAGTTATGAATTATCTTAAAAATCTGGTTTAAACATTTTTTGAAGGGATTTATATAAAGACTGTATGCTTCCAAAAAGAAAAAAAAAAAAGAAAAAGAGAAGAAAAGCTGTCACCAACAAAAGTATCTATCAACAAGTTAGGATTTGTAAGGGCGTGATTAATGCTTCTCAAACAATTTGAGGAAAACATTAGAATTGTTGAGAGTGTATAAATATCAAAGTATCTTGGGGGAAAGCCTATGATCTTATTAACTGCTAAAGATGAAAAGTTATCCAGTTCTTTTTAATGGAATGTGTATCCTAAGACATTATCAAACACATCATTGTTCAAATTCCTCATACTTTTTAAATCAGCATTTACACTTACCTGCTCATTTTTCATTAAATTTGATTCAGCTGACACCTACAGCTATTTACTGAGAACCTGCTGTATGTGCCAGGAAGCTGAAGCTTTTTAATTTTTTTTTGTCTTTTAACTTTGTTTGCCTTTTTTGTTTTGTTGTTAATAGACTGCTGTTTTATTTTTCATTTTTTTAAATATATTTTTATTGATTTTTTTACAGAGAGGAAGAGAGAGGGATAGAGAGTTAGAAACATCGATGAGAGAGTCATTGATCAGCTGCCTCTTGCACACCCCCTACTGGGGATATGCCTGCAACCAAGGTACATGCCCTTGACTGGAATCAAACCCGGGACCTTTCAGTCTGCAGGCCAATGCTCTATCCACTGAGCCAAACCGGTTTCGGCTAGACTGCCGTTTTAAAAGGTACTATTAGGTTTTTAGAAAAGTTGAATGGGAAGCATAGAGTTTTCACACTTCCTCTCTTGCTTTCCTCTACATAGTTTCCCTTATTATCTACATCTTTTACTAGGGAGATACATTTGTTATAATTAATGAACCAATATTGATAATTATTAGTAACTAAAGTCGGTAGTTTACATTAGGGTTCACTCTTGGTGTTGTACATTCTGTGGGTTTTTAGAAATGTGTAATGTCATGTATTTGTCATTAGTGTCATACAGAATAGTTTGACTGCCCTGAAAATCTCTTAGAAATATTATTTTAACCCAGAAGTTATGTTATGTTGAATGTTTTCATTTCTGGCCTCATTACTTAATGTTTCCTCCATTCAGTATATTTTTTTTGTCCATTAAAATAATAAAGCGAGGCCATACATGCCATTTAGATATAAAAGTTGTACACATCCCCCCAGATGATTAACCGTCTATATTGATATAATTACTCATATAGCCAGTTACCCATCTTAGAGACTTCCATGGAACTCTCACCTGGGTTGGTACTCTATCCCAGTGTTCTGATTAGGGAAGCTGTGATAGGTGGCCTTAGGTACAGGCCTGTGCTTCGTGCAAGGGCACACATCTAATTACCAAAGCCCCTTTCACATATTTTTTGTGCTTTCCAGTGTATTTCATTAAAAATTTTAAACTTATTTTTAAACAGGAAACTCACATGTACACAGCTGACCTTTGAACAAGGTGGGTTTGCACTGGGCAAGCCCACTTACACATGGCTTTTATTTTTTCTAGTAAATAACAACTGTACTCTAAATGTATGTTCTCCACATTATTATTTTCTTAATAACATTCTTCTCTAGCTTTATTGTAAGAGTACAGTATGTAATAATGTCACATATAAAATATTTGTTAAGTGACTTTATGTTATTGGTACGGCTTCTTGTCAACAGTAGGGAACTAGTAGTTAAATTTTTAGGAAGTCAAAATTATACATGGAACATCCCCTACCTTTTTGGGGATGGTTTGAGGGCCAATCGTAGTAGAAAACGCACACATTTAAAAGAGTGCATGGTATCCAGAAAGCCTCCTCTCCTGTGCATGGAGGAACCCACCTTCCTCACCAACTTTTACTGATTTATTGTGTGCATTCCCAGGTACATGTACCTATGTAGATAAAACAATGACCTTGGTTTTTTTCACTAAACAATATATTTTTGGACACTGTTCCCTATGGCATCATAAAGTGCTGACAAATTACTTGCTTATTTTTTTTGACGAGTGCATGCTATTCCATTCATATATTATTTAACCAGATGGATGTTTAAATTCCTCTCTTTCACTATTACAATTTTGGCAGTGAATAACTTTGCACCTTTGCCATTTTGTAGGTACTGTAATACAGCTAGTGGATACACCTGTCAGTGGAATTACTGAGTCCAAGAGAAGGTACATTTTAAATTCCGATAGGTCAATTGTTCTATCTACCTGTAAAAGGTCAATTGTTCCCCATAAAAGTTGTGCCTGTGCATGAAAATATTTGCTCCTCACAACATCACCAACACAACGCGTCATTAAACTTTTGGACCTCTGCCAACCTGATAGATGAGAATTATATCCCATTGTAGCTTTAATTTTAATTTCTCTTATGTGTGTGGCAAACATTATTATTTAAGTCTGCAGATAAATAATAAGGTAAAGATAGAAGACATTTAGGTTCAAGGAGGTTGAGTGATCCAACATCACCAACTAATCAGCGAGAACACCCAGAACGTGGTCTCCCAAGCTCGGCCTCCTTGGCCCTCACGCACCTCTCTTCCAGAGCACCCAGCTCAGTGCCAAGACAGCTGCTAAAATATTTGCCTTTCCTGACAGTTCCCCACACTTGATCAATAATTGTCAAACTAGTTGGAAAGAATGCCTTTTATCAAGGGAAATAAGACTTCTTACAAGAATAGCAAAGTCAATGAATTCTGAAGAATCTTCCCCAAGTCCCTTTAAAATAAAAACTACTTACCCCAGCTCCCCAGATAGATTAAAATATATATATATATATATATATATATATATATATATATATATATATATTCAAAGAGGAAGAGAGAGGGAGAGAAAGATAGAAACATCAATGAGAGACAATCATTGACTGGCTGCCTCCTGCATGCCACCACTACTGGGGATTGAGCCCACAATCCCAGCATGTGCCCTTGACTGGAATCGAACCTGGGACCCTTCAGTCTGCACGCTGACACTCTATCCACTGAGCCAAACCAGCTAGGGCAAAATCAAAACTTTTTTTTTCTGAGTCACCAGTGAATGATTGACATATAATGGGCTTCTAGTGGAGGTGGAAGTATCCGAGCTGAGACATATTTGAGGAAGAAAACCTTACTCTTTGCTCACTGCTTTCTCACTTTGACAGTTTCCTCTCTGTATCTGACTTCAAACTTGGTCCTGTGGGAATCCTGAGAACCGTGTGGTTTCTGAGCAGCCGTTGAAGACTCTGCTTTCATCCATGACTTATATCCATACACAGATAAATATGTCAGTGGTATTTGGTGTGTGTGTGTGTGTGTGTGTGTGTGTGTGTGTGTGTCTCGGGTGGAGCCTTATCTCCTGTGCAATCTCCTGACCCAGCTGTCCCGGCAGTTTCTGCGGATAGAGGATTCATTGCCCTGACCAGCAATTGTCTGAAGTCAGTGGTGGGTTCGGGGTTACTAGAAGGGACCGAGCCATCTGGAGAGGAGATGGTTTCCTGTGGTCCACGGGCAGAGCAGTTTGTGGTAGTCTGACAATTATTAACCAAATCAACGAAATGACTGAATGAAGCAACTGCCTGGAAGAGAAGTCATGTCAGTCCTGAATTATGAATCCTTTGTTCAGCAGATACGGAGCACCTACTACCCCGTTTCCCCGAAAATAAGACAGTGTCTTATATTAATTTTTGCTCCCAAAGATGCACTGGGTCTCATTTTCAGGGGATGTCTTATTTTTCCATGGAGAAGAATACGGTACATATTTATTGTTAACTGAAAATAAAGGAAATTTATTACCTGTATATGGTACGGTAGTACGGTAGTTGTCAACACAAACCAGACAAACTGTGAATCCTACAGTATCAAGAATTTACTCATTTATTCAATGACAATCATGTCATCATCTTCTGGAACATCATCATAACAATCCAATTCCTGAATTTCCTGGTGAATTTCTTGTGACTCCATTTCTTTTAGAATCAGTGGACCAAATCTCTCATGTTTAGCAATAGCACTGTCTTGAAATGAGTACTTCTTGTCAAGGTAGCCTGCTCGCAGTACATTTGCAATGCAACTGTCAGTGATTTTCTCCCATGAATTCTTCACTCAAGTCACAACTTCTTGCAGTTTAGGTTTCACCAAGTTTCCACGCTGATTTCTCTCCATTCACACAGCAGTGACGTCAGGACTCCGTGTAACGTCACTGGTTGCTAGATGCCAGTCGGGGCGGACCAGTTTACGGTAAATTAATTTTCATTCTGAGACAGAGCCTGGGGGCCTTATTTTTTTTTGGGGGGGGTGTGCCTTATATTTCACTCAGAAGGAAACCTGTAAGTAGGTCTCATTTTCGGAGGATGTATTATTTTCAGGGAAACACCGTATGTATCAAGAACTGTTCTAGGTTTTGGAGGTCTACAATGAATAGCACAGGCGGAAATGCCTCCCTCAAACCTCATCATTGTTAGAAGAGCTGGGTCCTTTTCTGGAACACTACAGATGCCCTTGGGCTCAGCCTTATGCTACAAACAAAAGAAGTGAACAGAATTGCTTTTTTTTTTCTTTTTTTCTTTTTATTAATCCTCAGCAGAGGATATTTTTCCATTGGTTTTTAGAGAGAGTGGAGGGGAGGGGAGAGACACACAGAGCAAAACATCGCATAGATTGGCTGGATCCAGCCTGCAACCGAGGTATGTACCCTTGACCGGAATCGAACCCAGGGCCCTTCAGTCTTCAGATAGAGGCTGAGACTCTATCTCCTGAGCCAAACTGGCTAGGGCTCGAAATGCCTGCAAATATTGTGCACTTCTCCTAGGTCCCAGGAAGGAAAACCTCTAAAATTCACATATCTTTTAAAAGCATCTGGGGGAAATAGAAATGACAAGGGGGGTGTGGGGGGGAAGCATCCCTTTAAAAGCTGGCCAGCTAACTTTCCTGCCACGGGCTTGTCAAAATTGCTCCAGAGGAAGAAAAAAAGAGAAACAAGTGCACATATACATTTTTAAAGTAGCTAGCAACCAAGACAACACCAATTATTTAACCACAGTAAAGAAACCAGCAGCCAAACCACACTGATTATTTAACCGCGTATCCAAGTGCTGAGCACAGCCGTGGCCAGCCACGTTAATTTAATGTAAATATCCCACGTAACCGGCCCCGGGAGGCAAGCACTGCAGCAAGGACAGCGCCTCACCTTGCCCTGTCTTGGCTCCAGATGTCCCAGGAGCGGTGAAACTGGCCACGGCCCAACTAATATTTCCCTTCCCCCACTCCTTTGGGTGTTTTTGTTTCTCTAAAAAACTCAAATCGTTCTTATTTATCCCTTCCCTACTGATCTGCTGGGTTCCCATGCACGCACAGACTCAGGGACACGTTTCATTTGGTAAATTCTGCTCTTTCCCTCTTCATTGCCACCTTTTCTTTTCTCTCTTTTTCATTTCAAGCATCTGTCTTTCTTTCTTTCTCCACCTCAACCTCAATGCTTTCATTCCAGTGTATTTGATTACTATTTATTTAATTTTTATTCATCATAATATGTAAAGTTTAATCTCAGGGAAACCCGAACTTTCCCCTTTGCTATTTGCAATTGCACAACGTGCAAGCGAAATGGACAGTGTTTGGTGTGGGCTGGCTGGAAAGGATGAATAAAAGAAGGAGGGGAAGAGGACCCCAAGGTTCTGAGGCAGGCTATCCCCCTCAACTCCAGACTTGTCTTTCAGCTTCCTCCACATTTCCACATGGAAGTTCAATAGTCATTGTCCACGCAGCATGTCAAACACAGAAGCCCAGATTTCAGTCTCCCTCAGACTTGCCTATTCCTCAACTTCTCCCATCTCAGCAGGTGGCAGCTCGGTTCTCTTGGTTGCCCAGAACAAGACTTTGAAAGAGATTTTTGACTTTTCCATTTCTCTCACAGTCCTATGAGCAAATCTTTAGGGTAAGATTTACTTTCAGAATCGATCCACGAACTTTCCATTTTCTACCACCTTCACCACTGCCATCCTGATCCAACCCAACATTATCTTTGCCCTAAACTTTTACCACAGCCTCCTGATTGGTCCCTGCCTCCACTTTTGTTTTTTACACTCTATTCAGATCACATGACTTCTCTGTGCCAAAGCCTTCCATGGCTCCCAAGTTATTTCTTACCAAGGCCCACGAGGTCCTACAGAATCTGGATCTGTAGCATCTAATCCAGCCGTGGGCAAACTACAGCCCGTTCGGCTGTTCTATCCGGTCTGCGGAGCCGAAAGAGCAGAGGGTTCTCTTGCTCTCCCCTCCGCTCCTTCACCAGCAGCCCAAGATGAGAGTGCCAGCATGGTCAGGTTGCTTTTGTTCCGCGCCTCTGGTCCAGTTTAAGAACCCATTGTGGCCCTCGAGTCAAAAAGTTTGCCCACCCCTGAATTCTAATCCCATCTCTTCTCACTGACCCAGGAGTCTGCTCTGGGCATCAGGCTGCCATGCTGGTACATGTATTTGGCAAACAAGCTCCTACTTCTGGTCCTTTACTCTTGCTGTATCCCCTGATGTTGCTGGACCTAATTTCCTTTCCATTCCTCTCCTTCTCTGTCGAGGCTTTGGCATGCATAATGCTATTTCTTGCCTTGAATGCTGATCCTCCAGAAATCCACATGACGAATTATTATTATTAGTAGTAGTAGTAGTAGTAGTACATCTCCACCGAGGCCTTTCACGGCCATCCTACATGAAGTATCACGGTCAAGGAACTAATTATGACTCTTTATTTTGTAATTAGCCCTTCTGATTTGGCATATGATATGTTTGTCTATTATCCGTCACAAATAGAATGTAAAATGCTAAAAGAAGGATATTTGTCTACTTTATTCAGAGCTATATCCCCCTGGGTCTTGAAGAGAGACCAGCACTTAGAAAATGCTTACGATTAGTTGAATGAATTGCAAGACTGGATTTAGGGGCAGCATAATTAATTGTAAAGAATGTGGACTCTTAATCCAGGTAGGTTGGGTTTATATCTTGCTTCTGCCTCTTACTCAGTAAGTAATCTCAGACACGTTACTTTGCCACTCCATGCGAGTTTTCCTATTACAGAATGCAAATAATGATAACAAACTGTAGCATTTCATTTTATTTATTTTTAAATATTTTATTTCTTGATGAGAGAGAGAGAGAGAGAGAGAGAGAGAGACAGAGAGAGTGAGAGAGAGAGAGAAGGAGAGAGAAGCAGATTTGTTGCTCCACTGATTTATACATTCATTGTTTGATTCTTGTACGTGCCCTCACTGGGGATCAAAAGTGCAACTTCATTGTATCGGCAATGACACTCCAACTAACTGAGCTACCCCACCGGAGCATTCTGTAGCATTTTTAACTCATGGCCACACATTCTTTGGCACTCCTTCTATCAAGAGGAAGGACTGTGTCCCCTACCCTTGACTCTGAGCAGGCTATGGCTGTTCTGGCCAATAGAGTGTGAGGGGAACAATGACCAAAGCTAGGGCATACAAGGTGATCTAGCCTCTGCCTTTCTCACTGGAACACTTGCTCTTGGAACCCAGAGCTGCCATGTACGAAGTCCAAGCACTCTGAGGCTATGTTTTGAGGACAGTCCCTCCCCACCCCCCCTTCTTGGAGAGGCCACATGAGTAAGTGCCCCAACTCACAATTCCACGTAAATCCAGCCTTTAAATCATTTCAGGCCAGGTGTCAGATCCGAGGGAAGACGCACCAAGGTAAAGTTAGTCATGCCACCTGGCAACTGGGAAGGTCTGACACCGTGGAGTAGAAACGTCTTCTCCGCCTGACGTCCTGTGCGCCGTCTGATTTCCAGAGATTCTGTGAACACCGAAAAAACTTTGCTCTTTCATGCCATTAAGTTTAAACCAGTAAGTTGTGTAAGCCATAGACAACTGGCGCCCCATATCAAGGGCTATTTTGAATACGAAAGTAGTTGTTGTGTGTAAGATGCTTAGAACTAGGTCGGTGCCCGCTGCGTAGTAACTAGTCAATATGTTAACTTTTATTGATACTGTGAGAAAAGTTCTACTGATAAATACAGGGAACTCTGAGGTGTTGTTTAACAAAAAAAAGCTCTTAGAACTTAACGAGAAAATGTGGAGCAGATTCAATGCGTTCATAAGTTGTACTCCCCAAATCAACTTCTTAATGCTCTTGGATAGAGGCTGTCCAGTGATTTTCTAACTGGTTGACGGCTTGGAGTTGGGCGTGGTAAAGCCAGCCCTGGGAGCACAAAGCCTTCAGCACTACAGTATGATTTCTCTGAGCGCCAGCCCAAGGTCTGGCTCACGTTCATGGTCCTCTGAGCACCTAGCAACAGGGTAATGCTCTGTGTGGACGCCCCACAGTGTTTGCCTCCCTGACTTGATTGATGCCCTTGTGTTCACTGCCTTATATAAACTTTTCGGAAAACATTGCTTTATTTAGTATTTTCTCTACTTTTGCCTTTAAATATGTAATATTTGCCAAGAACTTGATTGGTAATCTCATAAAACGTAGAGCGATGTTTATGGATTAAGTGGCTAGTACTGTGAAGAATGTACAGCGCAGCGTAAACATGGCACTCTTGCACAATCCTTTCCTGGACTCAAGCTTTTTGAACTGAGTTCAAATCTAAACTGAGCCGAGGCCACACAGGGCGTTCGAGGAAAAAAAAAAAAATGTGAATTTGGAATGCACTGAGCCCTCTCGATTGGGGGAGATAGGCACTGGAGGAGGTAAATTTTAAGGACATGCTTTTCATTTCTGGTCACCTGGCAAGCCGATCTAAGAAAACATACTGCACCAATGTGAGTTTCCAGCCACACACATTGTCTAGATAGGAAAACAACTCTCCAGATCACACAGTGTTTTGGAAATTATTCGCTGAGTATGTCAACATACCCCTCAAAGGAAAAGCAGTTGCCCAGTTTTTGGACTCCTCTCCTGCAGATTTCTCAAATTTCGAAATAACAGAATCCTTAAAATAATTAGTTGAATATGCATCCCATTTTTTTTTCCGAAGGCCTGTTGAATGCTTTGCTACAGAATAATTTAATGTGTCTAGTTTCACAGCGAGTGATCCATGTGTGAGATAGAGCAGATAGGGGACGGAAGAAATACCAGCAGGAGGAGCAGAGAGGCTAAAGAACAAGAAAGGGAGGGAAGAGAAATATTTAGATCTAAGAGGTAGAGAGTACAACACTAGCCACTAGGAATCTCCTTTGAAACTCATCGTCTGCAGACCTTTACTACAGCAAATATTAGTGCTTCAGTGTCATTTATAGCCAGTAGAGTACCACCTACATATCCAAAGTGAACACTATTTGGGACTGGCTTCTCTCAGGAGCAACGAAGTCAGGGACAATGGTAGTGATAATGACTTGCTATGCGTTGACCCAGTTTGCAATGTTCCTGTAGGAGCTGGACCCACAGGTGAGAACCGCTAGCAGGGTCGCCTAAGACCATCGGAAAACACAGATATTTACATTACGATTTATAACAGTGGAAAAATTATAGTTATGAAGTAGCAACGAAAATAATGTTGTGGTTGGGGGTCACCACAGCATGAGGAACTGTATTAAAGGGTCGTGGCATTAGAAAGATTGAGAACCACTGATTTAGTGGATCAGGATCAGCATTGCCAGATTAGCAGCCTAAGGGAGCCTTTTTTGTCTCAAGCAATGAAGGCACACATCAGTTCACTGATTGGCTATTTTTACTGCAATGTCTTTTTAGTGGCTGGGCCAACATCTCTTTCATGGATTATCATTATTATTAGTGATTAATTTGAACTCAACATTCACAGTTCTATTAGGAATCACTGGTTGAACATAAACTGTGTTATACAGAGGACTTACATGTTGTCTGTATGTCCTTAATTCTAACCTCATAATTCCCATTTTTATTTTATTATTTTTAAAAATATATATTTTATTGATTTCACAGAGGAAGGGAGTGGGAGAGAGAGAAATTTCAATGATGAGAGAGAATAATGGATTGGCTGCCTCCTGCAAGCCCTCAACCCAGGCATGTGCCTTTGGCCAGAATCGAACCTGGGACCCTTCAGTTTGTAGGCCGGCTCTCTATCCACTGAGCCACATCGGCCAGGGCCATTCTTTCCATTCTTAAAGATGAAAGACTTGAATCGCCCAGTGCCATATGGCTAGTAAGCAAAGGAACTGGGGTTTGGAGCTGGGATCTGACTCCCAGATCTTGCCTCCCCATACGTGACATTGTCTGAATTGCTTACTCAGAGCAATTGTTACTGGGAACCTAGACTCCTGGGGACTTAAATAATCCTTTGGTCTTTAGTCCCTAGCTTAACGTTGCCCAATTGTTTCAGCTAACAGACCGAGCAGGCTAAGAGTGGGCTGACTTTGACACCAGCATGTTGAGACTGGCAACCCAACCCCAGCTCTGATATCATCCCGGTGAAGTCAGCCTGGCATGGCCCCTGCTTACCAACTGCCTCGGAATTGTGGTCTAGCCACAAGCCAGACACCATACACTCACAACTGGTAAAAAGGCTGGGCAAGATGGCTCGCGAGGATATACACCTTCTATAGGCTGCTGGTTTCCCAAGCCTACCAACCTTTCTTGCCTAAAGAGAATGAAGATTAAGTAGTTAGTTGCCCTGGATTTCATGTCGGTGGAATGTAAATTGGCTCAACTGATTTACCTTGATTCCAACAACATCACATGTGCAGCGATCCTTTTGGACTGTTTAGGCCACAGTGGAGAAAAAGAACTCTAAAGTTATTGTTACCATTTCAAATGCCCCTCTTCCCAACTTGGCCTGTAAGCGTGCTGGTGACTTCTGTGAATCATCCTGGTAGGTGTGTATATATGTGTGACATACAAAAGTGTATTGAACAATCAGGATAGAATGGGTTAGCAACAACAAAACTCTTCCTTGAATTTATTTCTGACTCGGCGCTAATTGAATTAAGCTGATGCTCCATCACTGTGCTAGCCTGAGCCCTCTGCTCCCAGATCCATTCCTTGCCTTTCTCCATTCTGCCCTGCTCTATATTGCTGGGAGGTTTACCCCCTGTGGCCTGTGTTGCCCGGGTTTCTCCATCCGTTGTCTTCCAGCAGAACGTGGCTAATGGGAGGCACTGCTGTGAGATAGTAGGGGAGTTAAAAGGGGAGAAGCCAGGGTACTTTCTCCTTCCCTCACTGCCTTGGGCAGTGCCCCCACTCCTCACCAGGATTCTCACTGCCTCCTGTGACCTTGACCTTGGACTCAGGTAACACTGTGACCATTGAGCCTTGGAGAGGTAGCAACCCCTTGCTCTTGCCAATCTCGGGTTGGTTTCCCTGGTTGAACCCTGACAGATATAATTATGTCAGTTTTATGTTACTCAGAAATTGTTTCACCTATGTATAAATTGTCTTTGGCATACGATTTTCATAAGACTTGGGGTGGGGTGGGGTGGGGTCTTTCAACTTGATAAGTGTTCAGTAGGTATGTATTGTGCAGAAGCAGGTACATAGGTGAACATTTATTGATTATTACACAGCCAGGGTCTTAAAACGTTGAGAAGATCTATAAAATATTTTTTTCAGGTCAGTGGAATGTAATTGGTCCAATCGGTTTACTGCCTGCATGTACTATGGACACATTAGGAGATGGAAACATTTAGTAGTGCTCCTGTTTGAGCAGTGCTGATGTCAGGGCATTTTCTGTGGTGGTGTCATCAGATTGCCTACTGGCATGTGTTGTCAGAGAGCAGGAGCAATTCCATTCAAATAAGTGATTATTTCTAGGACTCACTGGGCAGGAGAAGTTAGGATTCTACCCAGAAGGGTGGGTGATCCACATGTTTCCTCCCACCTTCGTGATAGGTGGACTGGAATTGGACTAAATGAGCCATTAAGAATGTTTCTGTAGCATCAGATATTGGCCGACAAGGTCTCTGATGTTCATGCACCAGAAAAACAAATTCACTGGCTGAGGACAATATGGAAGAAGGGAGAAATGAGAGAAGCCTTTTGTGATTTTTTGGGGGTGACATTTACATGAGCAAATAAGTCACTGGTAAAATCATTCCAAATAAACTGTGCTGACTGAATCACGGTGCATGTTTTTATTTACTCAAGGGGAAGTAGGCAAATACTTTTAATATAAATCATGATGTTTTGAGGAATGCCATTTTCAATGATTAAAATCATCTGATTTTGAATGGAGCTGAAAATCGGAGCTGGGAATAGCAAGCATCTTTACTCTTTCCTGATAATCCAGGATCTTGCTTTCTATGCAGACCTCTCCTGTGCTACTGCAAAGCAGAAGAGGTCGTCCCGTTTCCATAGAGGGATCAGTGGAAGATGCAGGAACCCTAAGGCAGTGTCAGAGAAGAGCATGAAGAGAAAAAAGTACAGAGAAAAGAAGAGAAGGGGAGGAAGGATAGGGTAATAAAGGAGGAATAATGGGTAAGGCCCTGGCCATTCAAAATGACGTTGCCTGAGCTACTTCCTGCTTCTCTCCATTTTCTGTTTCTCTAGTTGCCTTAGGGATGGGAACCTTGGCCCTTCTTATTGCTTTGGCCCTGTGAGGACCGGTGGTGGAGCTTTCCATTTGTTTGCTCAAATAGGAGGTAAGCTTTCTTTTCTCCTCTCACCTATCTTTGTCCTTTTGTTCTTAGAGTATACTTTTATCCTTAAAGTATTAGGTATAAAAGCCTACCTCACCTCCATTTTTCTTCTAGAGATCCAGCTAATCTTGTAAGCTAATGTATCGGCTGCCAGTTGGTCATGGGACTCGACCATTTCCAGCTCCCCCTTTGGTTTGCCTGAGTGAAAACACAATTTTCCCCTTTCTTCAGCAACTGAAGAAGATGCAAATATATAATTTACTTAGTGTGTTAAAAAGCAGTGCCTGTGGACATCCAGTTAATTTAGTTCAAATCAGGGGCAAAATGGAATATTGAGATTTAAAATAACAGTATGGGAGAAGTCACTTCTCTTCATTCCCTACTCCACTTTCCTCTTTAAAGGAGTTCCCGAAGTTGGAGTAGAAAATAATAGTTTTAAATGTTCTCTTTGTGAAGGAATTTGCCAATTATCTGGCAGATGTTCTTTCTTTTTATTCCTTATGCGTCATAGTTTCCTTAACATTCTCTCCCTCCTTTTTTCCCCCCTTTCTTTGGCTCTAGCTCTCCCTTTTGTTCTCTTTTTCAAAGCAGTGGAGATAGGTTCAAAGAATGTGTAATGCTTTTTTCCTTCCCTTGGAAACAAGGCTATGCCAAGTCTGGAGGTCCGGTGTTGATGGAAAGTTCTCTTACTTTAATTATAACCTTGTCTAAGAAATTCTCTATCACTTTAGCGACTTTTGTATCCTGGAATCAATTTCATTAAGTGAGTTGCAACATTAAATTGTTTGTTTTGATTTTATGACTCCACTTGAACCTTCAATATCCCACTAAAATAATGAAATGTTGAATCAGAAGTACCCGTATTTTTTTTTTCATGAGATTTAAAAATTGAAATTTTCCTAAAAGTTCTTGGAGGAGTCAGAGAACTATCAAAATAGCTCACAATCATGGTTAGGAATCAATATTTTCATCCTTGAAAGAAAAAAAACCCCAAAGACTAATTTTTGAGATTTGTTTACCAGCATAATATTAAAATTGTCTGGCTATTTTGCTTTCATCTTAGTCACAATCTTGAGACCCCTGAGTTAATATCCGTTTCTGAAATAAAATCATATGTATCTGTGCTAGTTATTTCTTTTCATAATTGAAAATTACCTCTAATATATGAATTCATTATTGAGTGTTTTCTTTCAATAGAGACAATTCCATTCCTCTTACACAGTACATTCACAACAAACGTCCTACTGATGTAGACGAAATTCTCAGTGACCTGTAGGAAGACCACCTAATGAATAATGGCTATACACTATGACTGAAATTGGGCCTCGGGCCGCTCATTCCAAGTTCTTGTTCCCTTCCTTGGGGCTGAAGTTCTAATCATCAGACACTCTTACCCACTCTCCTTGCTAGCTCTCTCCCCTGCTCTTTTCATACTAGCTTAAACAATAAGTGGAAAAGAATGAGAGTAAAAAGCCAAAGTGAGGAAATGCACAATCCATGTGAGACACTTTTTGATTCTCTAATCTTGTGGGACTCATTGAGCAAATGCTTTGTTGCACAATCTGATTCTCGGAAGGACACAAATGGCCAACAAACTGACAAGTTAATTTCAGGCAGGTCCTGAAATACAGAGTTTCTGTATTCATTCCTGGTTCCACACAAAATTCCCCCCCCCCCGAGACATTTTGTCATGAAAAACACTCGGTGCCACCTCTGCCACCCATCTTGTATACTGCTATTACTACAACTCCTTCTATTACTATAGCTACACATGCAAATACATGCGCGTGCGCGCACATACTCTCTCTCTCTCTCTCTCTCTCTCTCTCTCTCTCTCTCTCTCACACACACACACACACACACACACACACACACACACACAACCTCCAACAAAAAGAGTGAAAGTGTCACATAGCTGGACAGACCCTAGGAAACCTGTGAGGAAGATTGGGTTTTTCCAAAAGGTGTTTTTCACAGCATGTAGCTTATAAGAAGAAATGATTGGGAGAGGTGCAGGCAAGGTGATCAAGGTATGTCTCTTTAGTGAAGGTGCTTTTCCATAGAACTATGGAAGAAGGCAGATTTAGAGTACAGGTATAGGTCTTCCTCTTCAGAATGTATTACCTTGCAGCTCCCTGTACCTTCAGGAAAGTCTGATCACCCCTTTAGTCTTAAGTGATGCCCAAGTGGAAAAGAGAAAACAAGACATTGGGGGAAGCGTTGCCAGCTACCAAATCATTGTCCCATCCTACCCGTGGGCCATGGTTCGAGCAGAGAAAGGACAACATGGTTCCAAGAGGATTATGCCTGGAAGTAATGGCCAGTGAAGTGAGCCAAGGTCCCCATTCAAGGAGAAGCCATTGAGAAAACCCCCAGCACTTAGAAAGGGCCTCCAAAGACATCTATAAATACTCCAGTGAGAAGAGACCCTGAGATCGAAGGCCCAGGGAAAAAAACTAAAAGTGAGGCTAAAAGAAGAATTTGTTAAGAAACCTTTAAGGGTTAGCCATCCCTCCAACATGTTTATTTCCCAGCTATAAATCCTCCTCCATCTGAATTTATATCCCATAGCTTCACCCTCATGCTTTGGTTTAGAAATGAAACTTCTCTAAGGAATATCAACTTCATATGATACCCTGAATATCTTATAGGATTTTTGGACTCAGATTTCAATTATTTTTAAATCCATCCAAATGCCTTTTCCCCCGCTGACAGCTCTGCACTGCCCACTCATATAAGAAGACTCGCCAGGAGAATAAATTATTTCTTCCCTTGTCACTGGTAATTTGTGTTCACGAAATTACCTCCAGATCTACTTTCCCAAGTCAAAAATAACTTCATGGTTTGTTTTTTTCTTCCATGTCCACCTTGGAAAGACATACAGATTTTGAAGTTAACCTCTCTCTGTTAGATACTCAGGAATAATTAAGCTAGTTTTTTTTCTCCCCCCCTTAAATCAGCCAGATGTTTCATTTTAAGATGGAACAATACATGGTTTATTTGACCCAAGTTCTCATGGAAAGGCCATTGCTTTCATTTTGATAGTCCTGTTATGTGAGAGGTAAAAATGAAAACCATCTTTAAGAGAATTTCTTTTTTTATTTTTTTTATTTTTCTGGGAACAGTGCTTGGTCTAAATAGGAAAACGCATTTTAAAAGAACATGTAAGTTATTACTGATGATGCTTCAGAATCAGATCAAACACTTTAAGCTATAGCCATCATGTTGGGATTTTATCACACTGCTCCCCATAAACGTTAAAAGAGGTTTAAATGTCTTCCCATGTCAAGATCTGTTCCTGGTAAGGCATCTATGTGCATTATTTCTTTGTCACTTTTGTGTTTTCTTCTAATCAAGCTTGGCTAATATGCTTAGGGCACCTTTCATTTTTTGTCTTAAAGAATGCTAATAAATGGTTAAGGGTATTTTTTTACAACATGGTGAGTGTTGTTTCACAATGTTTCATTAGCCACAAATCCTCAAGTCACTTTTAAGAATTCCAGATGCTCTACTGTAGGTATTTTTGCAGCTGTTTTGTGGAAAATCATGAAAGTGCCACTCTCTTGGGGGGGAGGGGGGGAGGAAGAACACATCTCATTCCTTTAGGGATCAGTCTCTCTTTTACTGTACTTCATAGTAACAAAATGGGCAATGTAAAGACAGCTGTGTACTGGATATATTCCCTCCATCTGCTTGAAGTCCAGATAGTTAAAATATCTTCTGATTTGTAAAACTAGTTTGATTTTACTTGAAGGAAGTCTTCCTTTTGAACTGGTTGCCCTACACTCTGAAGTTACAGTTTTCTTCCTGCAACTGGCAGGACAAAATTGGGCCTAAAGAGATTCTCTCTGCATCCAATGATTTTGTTTTTACAATGCATGTTATTGTTCTTTGTGGCAAGGTTTGTGGTTGAATCCACCCATTCTTCTACCTGGAAGACAACACATTATATCTAACTGTTGATGACCACTGACTCCTCTTAGGGCCGCCTATATTTGTTAACTTAAGATTTCAAATTTGAAAGTTATATTCAGAATATTCTGAATATTTATTCACTAATATTTTCTTAAACCTCAGGAGTATTTTGATGCATAGACAGCCACAGTTTGTAAACAAAAGAGAGAGAGAGAAGTTTTCCTTTTATTGTGTCCAGTATCACACAATCTGTAGTTTTCATCATCTGTAACTTATATCTGACTTATATAATGTTGCAAGTGATCATTTCTTTCAAACAAATTGTGAAATGCTAAATTGGGGATTTAGGTCTAAAAGGCCTTTCTGGAATTCACGTTGCTAAGATTTTGGCTACAAAGTCAAGGCTAAATTAGGAAAATCCATTAGTAGGATTTGTGATACAAGGAAAAGTAGATTGGAATCCAGAGATTATGGGTCAGTCCCAGGCTCTAGCTCTTTCTAGCTGTGGCAACATCTCTTGGAGTTTATGATTTCAACTCTCGTGTTTTATGAATGCAGAAACTTGGGCCCTGACACGAAAAGTTCCATCAGAGCTCTAGAATTCCATAGTCCAATAAAAAATCAAGTCACTAAGGGTAACATTTTGCCATTTTGTCTCTTACTTTTATTGCTTAAACACCAGTTTATAGACCTCAGGATGAGTTCAAATGAGAGTCGTGCATTTCCAAAACATGCAAAGTCACTTAACAAAGCCATGGGGATGCTGCACTGGAAAATACAGTGTGTTCTCTTAGAGTCTTTGACCTCTAGTGAGATGTAAACATGCAGACCAAGAATCCAATACATGGAGGCAGCTCATGAAGTTGGGTAGGACAGAAACAACAGAAATTATATTCCAAGAGGCAGGAAGATCTGGGGGGAAAACTTTATGATGCTTGAAGTACAAGTAGAGGTGGCTTCCCAGGCAAAGGGAATGATGTTCAAAACATGTTAAGTAGCCGAAACCGGTTTGGCTCAGTGGTAGAGCATCGGTCTACGGACTGAAAGGTCCCGGGTTCAATTCCGGTCAAGGGCATGTACATTGGTTGTGGGCACATCCCCAGTAGGGGTTGTGCAAGAGGCAGCTGGTCGATGTTTCTCTCTCATTGATGTTTCTAGCTCTCTATCTCTCTCCCTTCCTCTCTGTAAAATATCAATAAAATATATTAAAAATAAACACATGTTAAGTAGGTATCTTTAGTAACAAAGAAAAGTGAAGTGGTGGTGGGGATTAGACTGAATTCCTGAGTTCTCAAGATGTTTCTAGCAGCACTTTTTCCTCATTGCCACTAAGTGTCTGTCTTATTGTAAATTTATGACTTACCATTCTGTCCCATTCAGAAGCTAATTAGACAGTATCTCTCCCTGGGACGCTCTCAAAAAAGGAGACAGCCCCAGGCTTGGCTCAGTGGATAGAGCGTCTGCTTGTGGACTGAAGGGGCCCAGGCTGGGTTCTGGTCAGGGGCACATGCCTGAATTGTGGGCACAATCACCAGTGGGGGACTTGTAGGGGGCAGCCGACCAATGATTCTAACACTGATGTTTCTCTCTCTCTCTCTCTCTCTCTATCTATCTATCTATCTATCTTCCTTCCTCACTGAAATCAATAATAAATATATATATTAAATATATATATATTAAAAAGGCGAACAACCCCCATATTCATCTCTATCTGAGCCATCTCTAAAATCTTCAGTTTGCAAAGATTTTTAGGCTCCACCACCATTTCCCTCAAAACTATTTATTACAACAATTGCTTATAGTACTACTTATAAGATAATTATTTTCTTAAATTCAACAACATAATTTGCTCCACTGAAAGGGGTTGGCTTGTGAACTTGTTTCTGCTTTTCTTTTAAAAATGTATTTTATTGGATAGTCTATTGGACTTAAGGATGCAATTCCTTTACGTATACTCATAGGATCTTTGGGATCAGATGGTCTTTGGCCTAAATCCATGCTCTTCTAAGTAGAAAAGAAAGCTCTCAGGACAATGGTACGTTTGTCATAGGAATCTGGGAGGATGAAATAAGGTAATGCATGTAAAGTGCTTAGCACAGTATGGCACGTAGTAGGTGGATCAAAAATGGGAGCTCTTCCTCCATTTGTGAAAAGAGTGAGGCCTCCTCCAAGAGAGCATTGCATGGCACAGAAAGATTCCACCAGTCCACTGTACTATTATTGCCAGTCTCTACAGCCAGTCTGTGGAACCAACTTGCCTATCAACCAGGGCTAAGGGCACAGGTGAATTCAGCAAGAATTGGGGCTTCACAACACTTGCCAAGTCCTTAGAAATCAAAGCCAAGTCCTTAGTGGAAGGAAAGGGAGGGAGTAGCAAAAAACGTTTATTATAATGAAAGATGGAGTCAAAGATCATTAAACGAAGTGAAAGACTAGTTGAAAAAGTGAAAAAAATTATTTAATATATGGTAATTTTATTTATCTCAATAGATTAACAATTTAAACCATGCCAATAAGGGGCTTTCTAGAGGGGGAAATTGGAATGCCTAATGTAATAAGCAAAACAAAAACAAAAATCTGTTATTAGAATTTGGAATGTCAATAACTCATCTGAAGTGATTGGAAGTAGTTTGTTTTCTTAACTGGTTTCAAAAAGCCTCTGAAATATTATTTATATTGTTAATTTATTCAGCTGACTTTCCCCCTGCCTGGGCTGTGGAATTGGAAACTTCGGTACAGCTGCTGTTCAAATGTTCACCAATTCCCAAGCGAAGCCCGCACTACAGATGCTGTGTGAAACTCAGGGGTGAGTGGCCCCATCACTTGCAAACTATTCGCAGACATGGGAGATAAAATAGATTCTTAATGAGTTGAGACTCTTGAAAAGCATGTTCAAAGGATCTTGCTCTTTCCTCTTGAAATATGCAGCGTCACAAAACACATGTGCTCGATGCAGCCTTGATGCATGGGCTAAGCATGTCTTTTAAGGGGAAGAAAAAAAAAGGGTAGAGAAAGGAAAAATCCTCTAATTAAAAAGAGTCTCCACAAATATAAGGAGAATAACATTTCAGTCTCTCCGGGCTCGCCGTCACCTCCTGTGAGACACAGGATGTGACACCGGAGTCATTAATGGAAATTCTTAGTAAGTTATTATCTCACTTTCCAGAAAAGCCAAGGGAAGGCCCACAGGCCACGTCTCAATCTGGCTCCCGCCTGTGTCGTCAGACTGTTTCACGGGGGCCACCGACTTCATCCCAGTGACACCCCTCCCACAATGGTCACAGTCACAATGCAATCCTGGCGCCGGCCGAGCTTTAGTTTGTTAGTGGGGGGAAAACACTGCCTTCCATGTATGTTTAAATAGTACAGACACATAATATTAAAAAAACAGAAGCTCTGAGTGTGTAATCTGATGCTCAGCCTTTGCAAAATAGGCAAAGATCCAAATATTTTTCTCTGCGAAAAGAGTTTAAAATGAGTTTCCAGGGGTGAGTTGGCAGGAGAGGCCAGCACTTGGGATTGGTGAGCTGCGGAGCTTGATTTGGGGACCATCTGTGTTTCTGGGAGAGAACCGCCAGCGCTCTCAGGGTTAGCTGTGATCCAGGAGGAAAATAGGCGGTACCACTGAACTTTCCAGGTTAAAAACAAGTGTGTGTGTGTGTGTGTGTGTGTGTGTGTGAGAGAGAGAGAGAGAGAGAGAGAGAGAGAGAAGGGGGGCAGGATCCATATTACTTTTGAAACTTTGGAATTCAATCTTCCAATTATGGAACCAAGTGAAGTGATGCAAGATCCACCCAAGCTTGGTTAGCTGTAAATGTGGACTCTGTAATTCCTGGGGGGGGGCGGGGAGGGTCTGTGTGTTAAATAATACTAGAGATAATACATAATCAGAAAGATTCTTAAAAATGGAAGGGAGGCAGAGAGTAGAAAAGATCCGGCCTGTTCGGCTGTTCTATCAGGCCCGAGGAGCCGAAAGAGCGGAGGGTTCTCTTGCTCTCCTCTCCGCTCCTTCACCAGCAGCCCAAGATGAGAGTGCCAGCATGGTCAGGTTGCTTTTGTTCCAGCCCTCCGGTCCAGTTTAAGAACCCATGGTGGCCCTCGAGCCAAAAAGCTTGCCCACCCCTGGTCTAGGCCCATGCCTGCCAAAGTCTTGGCCTAAGTGGTACCCAGGCACTCTGGCCGTGGTGCCTGATGGGGAATCTCCAGGACCACTCGGGCCTCTTGATTCTGATCAGCTAACCCTTTGCCCCCACCATTTATCTAAGTCTGACTGACTGCAGCCGGGAAGGAGAGAATGTCTCCAAAGGATATCAACCCAGCGGGAGGGGAGGATGTTCGAGATGATGCACTCCACAGAACCTCAGATGGTCCAATGGCTTTCTCACAGCTTCATCTGCGCAGGGCTGCGGCCCAGAGACGCCCCAGTGCCCTCTGATTAGAGGAGCCACATGGAGGCTCCTGGCAGGGGCTGCAACGCGACCCGGCCTTGCGAAATGCACTCAGGAATCCCGACGCGCTAGCTGTTATGCTTGGCTTTCTTACCCACGGATCCTTTTATTCCTATCTGAATGCCCGTGGTTATGGGCCAACATTTTCAGAAAAGTGATACCTTGCACAGATCACACTTGAAACGGCTCTGAACAGGGATGGGGGCGGGGGTGGGGGTTGGAGGGGAGCGGGGGGAGGGGAGGGGTGGTCAAAGATGTGGGAACAAGAGAGGAAAGTCAGCTCACAAAAGGGTCAGTGTCCTGTGGGGCCGGGCAGGCAGGAAGGTACCTTTCCCGGCCCAGGCGCTGGTCCTGGGCGCACAATGCGGCGAACAGTCGGCGTGGCGGGGCGAGGAAGAGGCCCTGCCGGCTCCTGACACGGCCTCTGTGGACGTGATGGATGTGGAGAAACCCAAGCCTTCCCAGGGGGGTCAGGTGGCACTGTCAGGACAAAGAGCGCAAACAATCTGGTCCTGGAAAAGGAACTTCCCTTCTTCCTTCTCTCTCTCTCTCTTTTTGAGATTTCTGCCAAAAAGTTATAGTATCCAGCCATCCTCTCTGTAGCTGGAGATCTGTGCAAAGAAGGAAAAATGCAGCCAACGCTGAGCCCTGACTAGAACTAGTGTAGGCCATATTTAAATTAGGCACACATTTTTCGTAAAAGTAAATAAACAGATCTTAAAAAAAAAGACAACCAGTAAATAGATACATACATAAGTAGATAAACAAATACATTTTTAAAAAGTGGCATTGACTGCCAAAAACGGAGTCAAAAAAGAAAACATCTGCTTTCTGGATTAGAGAATGAGGCCTTATCCGAGTTTGTAAAAGGGTCTCTCGCTCAGAGCTTCCCTTTGGGGGCCGAGGAGAAAATCCAGGGAGGAGAGGGGATGAGTCTCGCTCTGACCCCAGGGGCTGGCCGGAGCCGACAGAGAAAGGAAGCGGAGAATGCAGGCGTGGCTGCTGTTCCGTCCGGAAAAACCTTGCTGCAGATTCCTTGGGCCTTTTCGCCGCCGGCTCCTTGTCTTTTTTACATCTCCGAACCGTGAGGGCTAACTGGATCTGGATTTATGTGAGCTTTTGATCAACTACATACCAAAGCCCCATCCTCCCCTCTCCCCGAAACCCAGGCCCCAAGAAGTTTTGAGAAATATCTATAAATTTCCTTAAGTGCCAGACAGTTTTCCCACTTCTCGGCAACTGGCTTCCCTTTGCCATAATGTCAGAAACCGACCTTCGACCCCGGGGGCCGGTGTGTGATGACTACCAAATGTTAAGGCACCTTTACATTTCCTTGCTTTTCTTCACTGTCAGGCGGAGCACAAGGTAAGCTTTTTGGTCCTGGCCCCAGTGGGAGGCAACGTGCCAGTTCCGAAGGGAAGGGGGGGGGGGAGGGGCTGTGTGCACCTGCTGTGTGCTGGCAATGTGATGGGCATGCGGCCCTTCAGAGGCCACTCTGGTCAGCCTTGTTGTGACAAATAAGGAATTGAAAGAAATGAATCAAGCCCAAACCAGTTTGGCTCAGTGGTAGAGCGTCGGCCTGCGGACTGAAAGGTCCCGGGTTCGATTTCGGTCAGGAGTATGTAAATTGGTTGCGGGCACATCCCCAGTAGGGGGTGTGCAAGAGGCAGCTGGTCGATGTTTCTTTCTCATCGACGTTTCCAGCTCTCTATCCCTTCCTCTCTGTAAAATATCAATAAAATATATTTTTTTTTAAAAAGAAAGAAATGAATCAAGTTGATACTCTTAAGCCAGAAAAGCAGCAAAGCTGGTGCTCCACACCGAGCCCGCTGGCCTCTGCAGCTCTGCTTAGCTACAAAGCCTCGAGCGGCCCTCCTCATTCCTCCTACTTCCTGTAGAAACTTCTGGAAAGACACTTTGAGGGTTGCTCTTTGGAGCTTCTTACCACTCATCTTACCCCTCGTTTCGGAGAATTTCCACCCGGAGAATGGAATGGCCTGGGCCAGGGAGGCGGAGCTCGGCAGAAGTGATTATGAGCCCGTCTCAGCTCAACATCCGTTTCCACGCTCAGACCCAGACCTGGCAGAGGCAGGCTGTCTGTCGGGAGAGAAGAGGAGGGCTGCAGTTCAGGTGATTTGGGTCACTCTACCAGCGCCCACACCACCCACAGCCACCGAGTTGTTCCCGAGGCTGCAAATGGGTGGCTCCTTTTAGATAAGTAAGAATGCGGATTATGACAGGTTTATGGGGAAAGGTCAGCAGCATGCCTGCCGTTTCTCAGGGACCAGGTCTGTGGGCCGCAGGACAGTCAATGCACTCTGAAGACCGAAGACCAGGCAGCCAGAGGAATGCAGGGATTCCTGGGTAACCACCTGCTCTCTACCCCCCCCCCACCTCCCCCTCAGCAGACCTTTGCTGGATTCTGTACTTTGTACCTCATACAGTCCGTTCTTATTCAAGACGCCCTATTTCGTGTGTTTGTACCAAAGGACAGAGAAGTAACATGCAGAGGTCATATGGGATTAGAGTATCCGGTTTCCAACTAACACACCACCTTGAAATACTGTGTGATCTCCAGCTAATTACCTAATCTCTCTGGGCCTTTTTCTAAGTGCTATTGAGATAGTGTTAGTAACACAGTGCTGGCTTATAGCAGGCATGTAAAAATACTTTTTATCTATATTCTTCTTCTCACTTTTAAAAATCAGAAATGCGCTGATCCGGAGGGGTTTTCCTTCGTTTAGCAAGCCCCAGCTATTTCAAGGGACCCTAATTCTGTGGCGGTGTTGACGATTGAAATCCCATCTTCTTCTTGTTACTTGTGTAACCCTAAAAATACTGTTTAACTTCTCTGAACCTCTTTTTTAATTTTTTTTTGCCATAAACAGGTGATAATAATTACGATGTAGCTCATTTTTCACCAAACAGCATTTCACATTTTATTCTTCACACACAGGACCTAGATTTGGGATTCAGATACCTGGCAGAAATCTCTCCATTTCAGGGAAGATCCAGGCCCAGGGGAAAAAAATCTGGTTGACCTAAAACAGCAATGATAATTTCATTCTGCCGAAACGGGTTTGGCTCAGTGGATAGAGAGTCGGTCTGCAGACTGAAAGGTCCCGGGTTCGATTCCGGTTAAGGGCATGTACATTGGTTGCGGGCACATCCCCAGTGGGGGGTGTGCAGGAGGCACCTCGTCGATGTTTCTCTCTCATCGATGTTTCTAGCTCTCTACCCTTCTCCCTTCCCCTCTGTAAAAAAATCAATAAAATATATTTTTTAAAATAATAATAATTTCATTCTCCTTCACCAGTGAGTGCTCCGGGGTGAGCATGAATGACAAGTGCTCCTGTCCAAGGAAGTGGAAAGGGACGGTTGAAGGGAGAGCCTCCAAAGGAGAAAAGCATTTCCTCTTGTTCCCCACGTGGGAGTGGTCTGCTGGGGTGGGCATGATTCCTGGGGAAGTAGCAGCATCTTGAATCCGGGAGGTGACAGTCACAAGGATGAAACCAATTTGCCAAAGACGGCTCCAGGGATGGCTGGGAAGAGCCTGTGGGGTCTGTGGCAACACTGTGAAACTGGCCAACGAATCCTGTCTGTCCCTCTTCCTACTTCTTGTCGTATGAGATCGTTGATGCTTAAGCAAATGAAGTCAAATGTTCTCTGACCTGCAACTAAAAGCGTTACTGATTCTATATCTCGATGCATGATTCCCAGAATTATGAGTAACTGCCCTGGACATTATGAATACCATATGCAAAGCATCTGGAAAGTGCCTGTCATTCAGCAAACACCTGGCATTCGTGCAGCTTACATTTCTCACAGCTGTGGATCTCGGGATCTCTAGGGACGCACGCAGGGGGGCCCTGGTTAAAGGGGGGCTCTGTGAAGCGCTTCCTCGAGTTGCTGCAGAGGAAATCCGTACATTGCCTTGAACCTACTCAGGATCTTTAAATCCCATCCCATTGAGATGCCATGAGATTTTTATCGGCGACCACAAATCAAATTACAAAACTGATTAAATGTGAGGATGTTGCAACTCCGATAAAACGAAACAGGAATAAGCAGACGATGCTCGTTACTAAGGATTGCTGATTTCATTTTACTTAACCTTAAGGAAAGCTCTTCTTTTCTCCTCCCCTGACAGTGAGTTCCTTTGACTTCTCTTTTTGGCCTCAGAGGAATTTCAAATCCGTTAGTGTTCCCTCCCGACTGTGTGGATAATCAGCTGGCAAGGGAGAGAAGGCTGGGATTCAGACTAAACTGCCACTTGTTGATTGCTTGAGGATTGCAAGTTGTCTAGGGAATAGAAAAAAAAGGACGGAAAATACTGATTGTGGGCAGAAGTTGTTCATTCATAAATTCAACCAACATTTACGAAGGTCCTGTGTTTAGTGGCTGGAAAACAAGGACACTAATCAGGCGCCAGTCACTGTGGGCTTAGAAACAATCTTGTGGAGAAAGACACATGAGGGAAGACATGCAAAAAGGTATTGAAATTGGCGAAGTAGGTAGTAGAGAATACGATGCTGGTGAAAACACTACTACTTCTGGGATCACTGTTCTTGAGGGCTACTAGGGACCAAACAATGCCTATATGCCAGGTACTGTCTTAAGTTGTTTTACTTCATTGTCTTCTGTCATCTTTACAATAATTTCTTGTAGTTAGTCAATTGTTACATTTGTTTTCGATGATCACCTTGAAATCCAATTGCACACAACTGGAGGATCTAGACTTCACGTTCGGGATTTTCTAATTCTAAAGCGCACAGTCCTAACTAAATCATGGTAGAGATTTGGACAGGATAAAAGGGAGGTTGAAATGGAGGAAGTAGTAAATTCTGAGGGCGGTACAGGGTAGAGGTAGGGTGAGGGGAATGATAAGAAAAGGCATCCAATAGGAAGTGACCTTTCATGGACACTTACTTTGTAGGGGGAAAAGTTCTTGGGGGAAAAAAATATGTGGTACATCATTCTTGGGCATATTTTCTAATATAAAAGAGGGGATTGGTGGGATGGAGGCAAAATGGTGTCTGCACTGGCCCAGTGCTCTGGGAACACTGTGAGAGCTCCAATGCATTTGGGGCTTCAGGGACCTGGGGAAAATATTAGAGTTGTTTATTTGGCCCAAGTACTCAAAATCTCATGAATAAAAGTTTTCTATGTATGCAAAATTGTGATGGTCTCCATTAGACCAGAAAAAACATTAGATTCCAAGAGAAGGGGAGAAGTCTGAATGCATTTATTTAGAATATAAAAGTGGGTATTCATGCCAAAAATCACAGTAGAAACCTACTCAAGCAGTGGCCGCACTCACCCAGCAGAAGACGTGGCACAGAGATTTGGTGGCTGTACTTCCTGCCTATCAGACCCCCCTACACCTCAAGTTCGCCTGCAAGACTCTCATCTATTCCCTGTCATGTTCCATGGCCCCGGACCCAGGGGTAAAATTTTCAGTGCTCCACTTGATCTGTAGGGTTTTGCCCTACACTTTCAACAATTAAGTATTTCGACACAGCTAAATTCTGGCCAACACTGTGAAATATAAGAGATAAAATAAATTAAGATTTCGTTGACTCTTGGATTTCAAATATCAAATTTTAACATCAAATTTTAATTACTTGAGTTTGTTAGCTAGTAAAGATTCTGTTTCTAGTAGATAAGGACTTGAATTTAATACTTTTTAAAACCTTGTTAAAAGTCTACGCCACAGTTAATATGCCTGCCTTACTTGAGGTCATGATAAAATGGACCAAAATGATTTAGAATTGTCTGGTTTCTCAAAATAATTTAAAATCTACCTTACAGTTGAATACATTTATTAGTATATTATAAAAACAATTTCAGCAAGTTTGAAACTGATAACATCTTGTGTTGCTTTTGTCATATGAGTACATTAATTATTCCTACAGAATTAATAATGGCAAATAAAAATTATCTTTTTTTATTGTTAAAACAAACAAGCAAACAAGCTCTCAACCTAGCCACATTGATCTTCTTTCTGATCCACAAAAAAGAAATCAAGCTCTTTTCATTCTTCAGGTCTCTTTACTTATTGTTCCTTTCATTTACCCCCTAAATTTTTCACATAAATGTTTGGTTGGGTTCTTTTTGTCTTTCATACTTCATTCAGATCAAATGTCAGATGTTTCCAATTTGGAAAATGGGACTGCCATTCACCCAGTCAGGCAGATCAAAAACGTGGGAAGGTTCTTATCTTATTTTCCTAGTCCTTCCCTATCCAATGCATCAGCCTATCCTGTTGATCCTATCTCTAAGCTCTATCTGGAATTTGACCACGTCTTTTCACTTCCACTGCTAAAACTCTTGTGTAAGCCATCATCCTCTTTCATCTGGATTAATACAACAACACCTTCTCAATCACAACACAGCCCGCCATCAGTAATCCTGAAACTGGTACCTTGAAAGAAGATGTTGCTATGATACAAACTTAATATAGATGGTACTGACTTGGTCAAAAAGTAGGTAGAGGAGAAATAAAGTAGAGTGGAAAGATGGTGGACAAAGCACAGGAATGGGCTAGTTGTTGGAGAGTGAACGATGAGCCAGTTACCCTTGTCCTCGAGGTAACCAAAAGGCCCTGGGGACCGAGGACCCTTGGAGATAAGAGGAGACGAGGATGGATGAGAGGGTACATGTCTCAGGTATCTACAAGTTATTTATGCAGTCTCATTTTCCATAGATGATGTAATGATGGTAACAATTATTTCATTTTTTAAAGTTTATTATTTGCCAGGTTCTGGGCTGAGTTGAATGCACATGACCACTTTATGCCATACCTGTTGTAAACATCCCAATTTTATAAGAGAAGGAAATGAAGCGTGGCCATGTCACATGTCCAGAGTGATGTAGCTAATCTGCTGGGGCTAGGGTCCCGACCAGGCAGCCTGGTTCTGGAAGCCATGCTTTTAGCCATCTGACTCCACAGCGAAGGAGCAAGTGTAAAGATAAAACTCCTTTTGGGAGGTGCAGAAATTGAGGCCCAGGAAGGATACGTTGCTCAAGATAAATTATGAAATTGGTGCTTGAACCTTTGTCTGATCTCGACAACACGGCATGAAAATAATGCTAGAGGCTCAAAATCAGACAATCTTAGACTAAGAACTAGAAATCACTTCAGTTATATTATTTCAAACACAGTCCCTCGTTTTACAAATAATCTTCAATCACTAAAATTACTCACCTGAAACAATCAGAAGCCAGTTCTACACAGCAAGGCAACTTTACATAGCAAGGGGGCATTATTGTTCGAAATATTATTTCTTTAAAAAACAACAAGATGAGGGACCCAGTTTGGATGGCAGCACAGTTCTTCATAAGAAACTCAAGCGCCTCATTGTTCCTCTGCAATAAGAAGGCAACATGGGAAAGGATCCTACAGACACTGAGGCCATTGTAGGGGGCTGGGAGACCCAGAGGTTTTCATGAGAGTGAAAATGCTCTTAGAGATCAAAGCAGGTTGTCTTCCAAGCAGCATCCAATGGGCCATCCTCTGCAAAGGGACCCACTGTTCAGCAAGGCCTTTTCCAGGACACCGAATTGGAGCCAGCTGGTGCGTGAAACATACCTTGCATGTCACCTTCTGATCTCTGTTTGAAGGCCAACTGTATGTAATTAAGCGTAACAGACACAGAGCTTGTGTTAAGCCCAGGATGTAACTTGTTGAATGAATAGCAATTGACTTGAAAATTGGACAGATAGGTTGCGTTTCTTTTCCTTCCTTCCTTCCTTCCTTCCTTCCTTCCTTCCTTCCTTCCTTCCTTCCTTCCTCCTCTTCCTCCTCCTCCTACTTCTTCTTCCTTCTCTTTCCCTCTCCCTTCCTCTCTCTCTCTCTCTCTTTTTCTCTCTCTCCTCCCCCCCTCTCCATTTCCCCCCCTTTTTCATAGAGCAAGATTAAGTTAAATCTTCTGGGCCTAATTAAATCAGTGTTTGCTGTTTTTGACAAGGATACTATTGAGGGATAGCACTTCAAGTCTGCTAATTAGGATTCTACTTGGTTAAAATTTTTACCCAAACATGAGCATCATCTAAGGGGAATGTAAAAATAGCTCCAAGTGAAGGTGTCTTTTAGCATGACCCTTTTAGTGGCCAAATAATGCAAAAATTTCTTTTCAAAAGCTCTTGCACAGAGGAATTGCCTTGAAAAACCACACATACACACACAATCAAGAAAATACGGATGCCACTGGTTTTGCCCAACAGTTTCTTATTTAATTGGTCTGGGGAATGACATGAGAATAGGGATTCTTTTTAAAGCACCCAAAGCAATTCTAACATACAGCAAAGGTTGAGAACCACTTGGAAGCACTTTTAAGCTCCTTCAGTCTGATGAGGCACCAGCTGTGAGCATGTTTCACACCATTATGTTTGCTGAATATAAACATCACAATGCAAACTCTTTCACCCAAGATCCTTGGGCTGCTTGTGGACAATCTTTGGAAAAGTTTGAGTTTGTAAACTGATAATTCCATGGGCTCCATATGGTTCCTGTTATCTTGCGGGAACCATACACATGTGCCTTGCCCCAGGATGAAAAGATAAATAACAGATGTGGGTAATTTTTATCTTAATTGTACTGAACAATAATAGAAAAACAAGGAATGAAGGGGGCAGAAAGACAGAAGTAGAAGGTATAAAAATAAAACTAAAATTAATTCTCCAAGTTATATTTTTGGATGTTCAAAATCCAATTCCACAGGAGATCACAAGTAGCTGTCATACCATTCTCCATTTCTAAGGGGCAAACCCTACAGGGACAAGAGCCAATATGAAAACACTGGGTGCTAATAAAGAAACATTGAATCACATTTTGATCATAATGGTAACTAAAATTTATATGTGGCTAACTATGTACCAAGCCCTGTTCAAAATTGTACATTAGGCATTACCTCTAAGTATTTTGCATGTATTATCCTACATAATCCTCATTACAACCCTGATATTTATAAATACTACTAATGCTCCTATTTTACAGGTGAAGAAACTAAAATACAGAGAATTTAAGTAATGTGTCCAAAGTGACATGGCTACTCTGTGGTGGAGCCATGAATGAACCCAAACAGTCCAGTTTCAGGCACCATTCAAAGGTACCCCAGAGGCGCTGGGGATGACCTGGTGATAGCAGAGTACAAAGCTGAAAGAATGGCTGCCAAGGTTTAAGATGCTAGGAAAGTATAGAAAAATAATGATACCAGGCATTGATGGGGCAGGTACTGGGTAAAGTTTGAGTTGCGTTCCTACTTTCTCTGCTTTTTTTAAAAAAAAAAACATTCAATGATCTCTGAACTTTTTTATTGGCCTCCTGTCCCGCTTCTGCTGCCTTAACACTCAGAACTTTGGTATTGTTGACCTCAGACACAGCCTTGCCATCCACAGTCAAGTGGGGAACGGTCTTTTGGACGGATTGTATGGAGTGATTGTCAGGGTCATCACGTTCCCCTTCTTCCAGAAGGCGGTGGAAGGTGCATCTCAGCCTCCAGCTTGACCTTGATGTTCAGCTGGGCCTCTTACTCCTGGGCCTGGCACTGCCCCTCTGCCCGGGTCTGGGCCAGCTCTGACTCCAGCTGCAGAGGATCCTGTTGAGCTGTTATATCTGCAGGGCCTAGTGGGTCTCCACCTCCCGCAGGCTTCTCTAATATGGCCTTCAGATTTCTCTTAGAGCCCAGGCCAGTCTCCAAGAACTGGATCGTTTACCTCAGTTCTGTAGCATGCCAGCGGTCTGCAAGGCAACCACTGTGGTGCTCTCCTCAATCTGCTGGGACCAGTACTTGGTGATTGTTTCCTAAACACTTAAAAGAATGTATTTTCTGTCAAAACCGGTTTGGCTCAGTGGATAGAGTGTCAGCCTGCAGACTGAAAGGTCCCAGCTTCGATTCCGGTCAAGGGCATGTACCTTGGTTGTGGGCACATCCCCAGTTAGGGGTGTGCAGGAGGCAGCTGATCGATGTTTCTCTACCATCGATGTTTCTAACTCTCTATCCCTCTCTTTTCCTCTCTGTAAAAAATCAATAAAATATATATTTTTTAAAAGAATGTATTTTCTGCTATAGTTGAGTGGTTGTTCTGTAAATGACAATTAAGGCAAATTATTTGATAGTGTTGTTCAAGTCTTCTATATCATTACTGATTTTCTATCTACTGGTACTTGCTCTATGAATTAGTAAAAGAGATACTGACATCTCCAATTACAATTGTGGATTATCTATTTCTACTTGCAATTTTTGTTAGTGTTAGCATAACATACCTTTTTCCAACCATTTTCCTTTAATCAATGTATTCTTTTATTTACATAAATATGTATTAAATTGTATTGTATATAATGCTGTATTATATGCAGAATATACTTGAGTCTTGATTTTTTTATCCAATTGAGCATTTTTTGTTAATTAGGATATTTAGATCATTTACATTTCATGTAGCTATTACTATGGGTTAAATTAAAACCTACTATTTTGTTATTTGACTTCTATTTGTTCTATTTTTGTTCCCACTTTTCTCATTTTTTTTTACCTTCTTTTGTATTTTTTTATTTCACTTTATTTTCTTTGTTGGTTTATTATTATAACTCCTTGCTTTGCTAATTTAGTGGTTTCTTTAGGGCTTATAGTATGCATCTTTAACTCACCACAGTTAGTGGTGGTATATTATTTTACATATAGTATAAGAACTCTTTCATAGAATACGTCTACTTCTCCTCTCCTTTAATTATTGTCATACATTTTACTTCTACCAATATTATAAACCCTACATGATACTATAATTATTTTTGTTTAAACAATCCATGGTTATTTTAATGAAATTTAAATAAGAAAATATTACATACTAATCTACACGGTTATGATTTATGGTGGTCTTTCTTCTTTTGTAGATTTATATATTGTTATCTGGCATCATCTTCCTTCTAACTGAAGATGTGGTATTAAATATTCAGCTTTTGTGTGTTTAAAAATTATTTTCTTCAATCTAAAAAATGTATTTTGTTGACAGTCTAGGTTGACAGTTATTTTCCTTTTAGTACTTTAAAAATGTTCCACTGTTCTCTTGCTTACATTATTTTGAATGAAAAATCTTTTTGGAATCCATTTCCCCCCCACATATTTTATGAGCTATGTGATTATGCTATACCTTGGTGTGGTTTTCTTCAGGTTTCTTTTGTTTTAGGTTCATTGAGATTCTTGGATCTGCAAGTTTATAGTTTTTTTTTTTATTGATTTGGAAAAATTAGACATTATTTCTTCAAACTCTCTCCACCTCCTTTAAAGATGTGTATATTGTGTATATTGATGTGTATATTGGGCCACTTGATGTAATCTCACACCTCCCTGATGCTCTGTTTGTTGTTTTTGTTTCTTTATTTTGTTTTGTCATCTTTTTCTCTTTGTTTTATTTCAGATAGTGGCCCTTGCTATGTTTTCACCAATCTTTCCTTTGGCAATGTATAATATTTTGATTTACTTTCTCTCTTCATTATGGTTTACATTTTCTTGCTTTTTTTACATTCCCGGTAACTCGTGTTTGGATGTAAGACATGGTGATTTTTACCTTTTTGGGTGCTGGGTATTTTCCCAGCATTCTTTCAAATATTCTTGATCTCTTCTCTGTGATGCTGTTGAGTTACTTGGAGACAGTTTGATCCTTTTAGGACTTGATTATAAGATTTGTTAGGAGGGACCAGAGCAGTGTTTAGTCTGGTACTAATTACCCCACTTCTGAATATTCTCTCCAATGCTGGATGAATTATGATGCTTTCCTGTATGGTGGTGGAAACAGGCATCACTACCAGCCTGTGGGAGTGCAAAAAGCTTCCTCCTCAGTCTTTTGGGAAGGTCTTCCCCCAAACCCGAGCAGTGTCCTCACGTTCCTGCACTGCTCAGTCCTCAGTTGACCACACGGAGGAAACCTCTGCAGCTCTCTGGTGCTCTCCCCCTGCAGCTGCCCTCTCTGGTTTTCTGCCCAGTAAACTCCAGCCACGTTGGTGTCTCCAGATGCTTAGCTTTGGCTCCTTAGTCTGGGGCTTTCCATCCTCATGCTATGGGCTGGAGTTTCTTGCAAGGCAGAAATCCCAGGTCTTATCTGATTTGTCCCTCCTTTTCTCAGGTGTTACTGCCTCATGTTTCAATGTATTGAAAACCATTGTTGTTGTTTTTTGTTTGGTTTTTCTGTTGGGTGTGGTTGTGGTTTCAGGTGGTTCTGTACATCCTGTTCCTAATACTCCATCTTGGCTGGGAGTGGAAGTCCTATCTTCTATTTTTTTAAAAAAAATACATTTTAATTTTACCAGAGGTTTGTCCATTTTATCAGTCTTTTAAAATAATCCATATTTGTCTTTCTCATATTTACTTAATATATAATTGTTTGTTCATAAAGAGACCCAGGTATATTCTGCATAGAAGATATAGCATTATATACAATCTATATATATAAAAGCCTAAGCGACCATTATGACTGAACAACCAGAACGACCAATCGCTATGACGTACACTGACCACCAGGGGGGCAGATGCTCAATGCAGGAGCTGTCTCCTGGTGATCAGTGCACTCCCACAGCAATCTGCTGCAACTCCTCCCCACATCCAGCCAGCTCCCATCAGCCCCATCAGCTAAACCATTTGTGGACACCTGCTTCTGGGTCGGGGTTTTGTATGTGGCAGAACAGCTCCCTCGCTGTGAAAGTCAGCCTTCAACACAAGGTTTTATCTCACTCCCATCTGCTCCCTTCCCCAGGGATTGCCTGCCCACCGCCACTGGCAGCCCAACAGCAAGGGAAGGAGTGTGTGAGTTGGGGAACCACATAGTGGCAGAGTGCCATTGGCATCCGAAGTCTGTTCCTTCTGCGCCCAGCCGTTCCTTCCAATGCTTCTCTCCTGACCTCTCTAGGGCCCTTGGCCCAGGCTGGAATGGGAAACCAGAGGTGTGTGGCAGCAGACGTGGCCCCTTCCCCAGGGGTCCTGAGGGCCAGCTCCCTCATTAGGGCTGGCGGCCAAACTCCCATGGTCTCTCCCCCAGCTGGCCAACCTTGAGTGGTTCCTCTCTTCCCCCCTCCCCGGCCAGCCCCCATGTACAAATTTGTGCACTGGGCCTCTAGTACAATATAATTTAATATATGTATGTTATTTATGTAAATATAAAGATATACTGTTTAAAGGGAAATGGATGGGGGAAAGCATCAGGTATCTATATATATAAAAGCCTAATGGGCAAATTGTCCCTATGTGAGTTTGACCGGGAAACCGAACGCTCACTATGACATGCTCTGACCACCAGGGGGCAGCGTGGAGTGAAGGAAGGCCCCAACTGGCAGCCAGAAGGCCCTGATTGGCCCTGATCGCTGTCCAGGCCTAGGGACCCTACCCATGCACAAATTTGTGCAACAGGCCTGTAGTAAATAAGTAATCCACAATTATGTATATATTTATTTGTGTATTTGTTTTCAATATGATTAATTTAGAGATATTTTCATTATCTTCTTTCTGCTTAGCCCAGTGTTTTACATACACATATAGCACAAAATAGAGAAACTCCCACCCATATTAACCCCAGGGCAGAATGTTCTCTCAGCAGACAGTGGTGTTCCAGGTTGAGAAACCCTGGTGGCTCTGGTCTGGCATACAGCACAAGCAGGCTCTTCAATGAGGGAATTTCTTGCAGAGCAATAAAGTACAGTATAATAATGCAAATCAAATTCAAAATGTGAATTCTGTCGATAAAAAGGTATAAACCTAACCAAATAATGGCAAATATATGCATATATGTATTATGTATTTAAGTATAATTAATTTATACTATACAAAAGCATTGAATATATATATACTTTTTATCAACTATATTTCTCTCAAAAGCTTATCACAATGCTTCAACAATGTTTTCAATATATATATATTTTTTAAATTAATTTTTTTACAGAGAGGAAGGGAAAAGGATAGAGAGTTAGAGACATCGATGAGAGGGAAACATTGATCAGTTGCCTCCTGCACACTCCCCACTGGGGATGTGCCCACAACCAAAGTACATGCTCTTGACCAGAATTAAACCCAGGACCCTTCAGTCAGCAGGCTGACACTCTATCCACTGAGCCAAACCGGTCAGGAATCAATATATATATTTATTGATTTCAGAGAGGAAGGGCGAGGGAGAAAGAGATAGAAACATTGATGATGAGAATCATTGATCGTCTGCCTTCTGCATACCAGGTTCTGGGAAGGGAGCTCACAACCCAGGTGTGTGCCCTTGACCAGAATAAAACCGGGACCCTTTTATCCACTGAGCCAAACCAGGTAGGGCATGCCTCAACAATTTAAAAGAGATACAGTTTTAAAGATAATATTAAAAAGCCCCAAGAATTCCTCTCCATATGTATATGTGCACATATATGCACATGTATAAACGCATGCACACCTAAGTACTCATGTTCTGATTCCGTGGGAGGTGAGAGCAGTGTTCCATTCTGTGCTGTTTGTGTAGGGCATGTGTATGTGGCTGCCCTGAATGGGGGAGAATTTCAGTTCAGAAGAGGCCCCTGCTTTAATCTTCCTTCCCCACCTCCCAGAACAAAATGAATTTCCTCTCTGAGCACCTTGCTTGCATCTCTAACACTGATCTTCTTTCACTCTGTCTCGTGTGAAATTCCACTGTACACATATTTCTCTCCTCTTCTAGAGTTAAGTGAGGTGGAAGGACACTTGTCTGGGGTTCCATGTCTTGCTGCCTGAACATGAAGGCAGACATGTCAATATGTGTTTGAATATTTCTTTCAAAGTAAGAATATTTCTTCTGGTCAATAATAATTAGTTTGTGCTCACTATTGATTCTCTTTTTCAATGGAATGTTTGCTAAGACATCTCAGTCCTTAGAGAATGAGGTATAAGTGTGCAAATAGATACTTTCACTCCCTGTCTTTATTTATTTCAAGTTTTAATTTACTTCCAGGCAAGTTGTTTCAATAGATGACTTTCCCCGGGCTGAGAGAGGCTAACAGAGTGAGCGGAATGCCATTTTTCAGTCGACAGAAATAGAGGTAAACCAATCTGGTGCCCACATGCTCAGTGGATGCTGGCAGCCAGCCAGAGTTCAGGTCTCAATTAAGCAGATTAGGCCAAAGAAAGCAAAAATGCAAACCCAGGCAAATTACCAAAAATTGCTGTTATTCCAGCATTCCAACGCACTGAATTTCTGAATATAAACTTTCTCCCCCACCCTCAAATATGATGGGCTGAGACGGAGGACAGCAAATTCTTTCACCGGCTCCGAATCCATCTCTGCTTGGATTTCAGAGATGCAGACCCCCATCTGAGGGGTCCCCCCCCCCGACGTCCCAGGCAGGCGGGCCTCTGGGACTCTGTGCGTGCGGACACACGTGCGCGCTGCTGATTCATCATGTCAAAGGCAGCACTTGCTCTGCAGGCCTCCTTGGAATAACCACATCACACAATGGTTTCTTTCTAAATAAACAGACGAGAAGAGCTGGCTGATAAGGCCCTTATAGGATATTCCAGGCTAAACTCAATCAGCAGCCCCTGAGTGCAGACAAGCGGCCCTCTATGCTGGCTGGCCGGCTCGGGGGGGACGGTATCATCCATCCTGTGCACGGGCCCCATAATTGCATCTCATTCCTGACTCCTGCACAATAATGACCCTCCCCTCCCAGGGCGTGCAGAACACATGGGGAGGAAATAGCAGATCTGAGCTAGCCGGCCCAGGAATCCTAACCAGATGATGGAAAAGTGGTTTGTCAAAGTAAGAGTTCTTTGAATTTTTAAGAGCCCTGTACAATCTAATCAGCAGTCTTTTCAAGATAGAGCCCAATATGGGCCCCAGCAGGACTATCTGCCATTATTTCCACATCATCTGCCAGTTCTTTCATTTCAGGTTATGCAGAGGAGCATCCAAAAATATAACATTCCTTCTTAGTCCTCTCCCTACTTCTCTTGTTGGCAAGGGTACAAGAGACGCTTTCCTCTTAAGCAAAACAGTACATGACACAGTTAAAAAAAAAAAAAAAGAAAGAAAAGAAAGAAAGAAAGAAAGAAAGAAAGAAAGAAAGAAAGAAAAGAAAAAAGCCTTGTAAAACTGCATTGTGTTTGTCATTTTATTAAATAACCCTCCCTCTCCCCCCAAAATGATTTTACGAAGCCTGTTAAGTTACTGTTGTTTTGTGGAAGTGCGGGCTGGTTGTCTACTCCCTGAGTAAGTGGCCTCTCTGATTCGTGCTTAGGTTGTTTGTCTTCAGCTTTTGTCCATAACGGGCAGTCGCTGCTCCTCACCAGGAAGTCCCTACAAGCGCCGCTGAGACCCTTCAGAGGTGGATGCTTTTGGCCAAGACCTTGGAGGAGGAAGACACAGGGCTTCCCCCTGAGCACTTCCCCCGGGACCTCAGGAGCACCACAGTGGCTGATGTTCCCGCTCTCTGGGGAATATGGTCTGTAGGGGTGAAGGCACAGTTTGCTCATTTGGGCAAATCCTTCCCCCTGACCTCCTGACCTCCTGACCTCCTGACCTCCTGACCATTATCTTTCCAGATGTCCATGTTCTCTGCCAGGTCCAGCCTGCTGGGGACAAAGCTCCATACTTCATGGTTACCTGCTCTTCATTTTAAAACAAATGTCCTTCCCCTTACTGCAACTAGTTGAAAGCAGGAAAGTGATTTTATGGTAAGACTAATTCACATCCAGTTGAGAATGACTGATGGCATTTTGGAGTTTGTTCAAGGGGTTTGTTCATACCTTAAGAATAGGGACTGCCCTGTTTTAATGGGTAGAGCATGGGCCTGCAGACTGAAAGGTCCCAGGTTCGATTCCGGTCAAGGGCATGTTACCTTGGTTGTGGGCACATCCCCAGTAGGAGGTGTGCAAGAGGCAGCTGATTAATGTTTCTAACTCTCTATCTCCCTTCCTCTCTATTAAAAAAATCAATTAAAAAATATATTTTTTAAAAACAACACTAAATATTTGAAGAGGGAGAGTCAGTGTGCTCCAGGTGCCTATAATGTAAACATTTCAGAAAACTCCTGGAAGTTTGATGGAGTTCATGTGCGTCAGTAGAATTGTGCCCTGTGCCCTTCTCCCATCTTTTCAGGAGGACCAGCAAGACCCAGGGCCACCCTCCGGGTTGGATTCTGCTGGGAAGGAAAAAAGGAAGGGAGAAGGAGCAATGCCTCCAGGAATAACTGTCAAGAACCTCTTAGGATAATGGAATAGATATCTGCAATGAGGACCAAAGATAGGGGAAAATAGCACTGAGAAGAAAAATGTATAATCTAAATTTAGGGTAGAAAAAAACCCCGCGTTGGAATTCCCAACCTTGTTCCCAACTATTTCCCAAAAGAGCACTTCGGATGTCTATTGCTATTGTGCAAACTCAAGTTTCCTGCAGTTATTGATGAATCACACGCCATGATGTCTGTGCTCTGTTATTCCCAAGATAATTATTCCCTGTAAAGGAAGAAAGTAACCAAAGGAAGTCTTTTTGAACTTTGTGGGATACCAAATCTGCATTTATTCCTTCTGAAACAATTGGTCTGATGCAATGTTATTGGAAGGAACTCTACAAAGAAGAAATATAGATTGAAACTTGATTTTCCCTTCATAATCTAGAAAGCGAATGGCATGTAAGTGTCTTGCAAATGTCTGGTCTCTTCCTAAGACCTATAAAATCATTCTCTCCCTCTCAGGCCATCTGGTGTTTACATTAGACTTTCATGTGGTTTTTCACTCACAAGACCAAGCCTTCACCCACGCTCTTTCCCTCCAGGAATTTTATCCCACCAATGCTTTGTCCAGAACCTCCACTCTTTCCCTCACATATTTCTTGAAGCACTAGGACCTCTCCCTATCCTTTTTTCTCCTATAGAACATCTAGGTATGAAATCAACCATTGAACACAAATAAGCTTGGTACGTATTTTACTTGTTAATTTATTCACAGGTATTGGTTGCTGTTTGTAGGTATGGTCTATCAGGGGTGGGCAAACTTTTTGACTCGAGGGCCACAATGGGTTCTTAAACTGGACTGGAGGGCCGGAACAAAAGCAACCTGACCATGCTGGCACTCTCATCTTGGGCTGCTGGTGAAGGAGCAGAGGGGAGAGCAAGAGAACCCTCCGCTCTTTCGGCTCCGAGGGCCGGATAGAACAGCCAAATGGCCAGGATCCGGCCCGCGGGCCGTAGTTTGCCCATGGCTGGTCTAGATGTTCTCTGTAGACTTATTGTCTTTTCACTGTGTCACTAATCCTCAGATTCAGTTGCAACCTATTTAAAGGCAAAACGTATATTCTTTAGCCAATAGTTTTAAAACATGGTCACATTTAAATATTCCCTGAGATGCAGAAAGAAAAGAAATGGAGTTTGTATATTTATATACATGTACAAAAAAAAATGTACCCATATATATTTTCATACATACAGGTAAATATATACAAAATTCTTAAATTTTGTGTATATTTAAAACATATTTGTTTTGTTCAGTAATTTTTATAAGTATAATTTGCTTACATTCAAAATGCTTTCCTGCTAGGGAGTGTATGATCACACAGTGGAGACATTATCTATAATAATACAAGTGTCATATGCTCATTAGACCGGATGTCCTTCCAGACAAAGCTGGGGCTGTGAGGAAAGCCGGGGTCCCAGGTGCCAGAGGGAAACTGGTGCCGGCAGCTGGGGGAAGGAAGGCCTACCCTTGCATGAATTTCATGCATGGGGCTTCTAGTGCAGTGTTTCCCAAACTTTTGACATATTTGTACCCCTTCTATAATTTTTGTAACACTGAGTACCCCTTGTCAAAAAAAAAAAGGATGTATTTTAATAACAATCAGAATATATTTATTCTTTATTTTTGTGGTACATACACAAAATAATAATAAATGAAAAATATAATTATTCATAATAAAATATAAATAAATAACATTTATTTATATTTCATATTATGGTTATATTATAAATAACATTTATTTGCACACCGGACCATCTCACGCCTCACAAGACTGTCTTGACTTGACTCATGAGAACGTAGAATTAGGCGCAGCTAAGCACAGTGCAGTGCATATCCCCACCAAACTCCGGTGCAAAATGTACCCCCACCAAACTCTTCCCGTATTCCTGGGGGTACGCGTACCACACTTTGGGAAACACTGTTCTAGTGTCATCATAAATAAACTATGACGAAGTACCACAATGAAGTGATGGCGCTGACAAGGATAACCACTCATCGCCTGCTTTTTGGTGATTTAAAATTGTCTGTCTAATTATAATACGGTCTTTGAGATTGTTTTTAATCAGTAAAAACAATGTATAACAGCTGCCCTTCAGCGACCTGCTTGAACCTTTCCAGGTGAGTAAAGATGAAGACCAGAGACACGGGCAGACAATGCAATGCACTGACACCCAGGAGTCAGTGATGCTTACAGGCAGAGGGAGAAGATCCGCCTTCATTCCCCATGGCAGCATCTCTGGCCGCATGGTCAGACTTTCAGGGGCCGATGGGCAGCCTCGCTGGCATTGTCACTGCAGAGCTCCGCCGACACTGTGGCACAGACAAGGCTGTGCTCGGCTGGTTGGCGGTTGGGACGGAGCCTAATGCCAGGGTGGTGGTTGTGCCAGGGAAAGGCTGGTTTGAGGCGCGATGTGTGGCTGATGTTAGCCCCTTCCTGACCCAAACACTTGGGCACACGGACATTCCTGGACAGAAACCCAGTGTGTCATGGCTGGGGGCGGGGGCGGGAGGCAATAGAAAGGGTGATGTGACATCAAGGGAAGGCCACGCTGCAGGTCCATCGCCTGAGCAACATCACCAGGAAAGCGGCTCCTTTTACCTCTATGCCCTCCTTCCGAGAAACTTCCACCCAAAAGGCAGTGACCTTGGCAGTGCGACCTGCGTGTCCTGCCGTGTTGGTGGATGCTCTAGGCCGCCAGACTCTCCCACTTGAGCGAGGCGCCTTCCTCCCCCTGAGCTGCACTGGCCGGGCTCCGGACGTCCTGAATTTGGTGGCAACAAAGGCAACACTCCCCCCAAAAGAGCCCTTTAGTCGGTGGTTGAAAGTCCTGGTTTTCTCGCTGCCGTGGAGGCAGGATAAACACAGGGCTGCCCTCTGGGCCCTGTCAGGAGGTCCCGAGGCCTCTGGTAGAGAGGAGAGACGGCCTCTGGACCATCTGAATGGAGGGTCGGAGTCACTCCACAAGCACAGACTGACGAGAAGTAACACCAACATATTAACGATTTGGCGAGATTTCAGGTGATTTTTTACCTTTTCCTTTGTGCCTTTTAAATACAAATTCTCTATCATGAGCATATATTTCCTTTAAAGGAGAAAAATGTACAAGGTTAAAATATGCGCCCAAATCCTGAATACAATCAAATAGCTTTGCATAAATATGCACTCCGGTACAGAAACCATACCCAAATCAGGGTTGCCAGAAACCACGGAAGGTCATTTCATCCAAATCCAAAGTGTGAGCAATTGCCATCTCCTTTGCAGATATTCACAGACTAAGATAGCAGGACTGCGTTGTGTTTGTGGATGAGAGAAGAGAGCTTTGTCTTCTGCCAGTTGCTTTTTCTCTCTCTAAGATTACATTTCCAGGATATCTGCTTCCCCATGTCTCCTGCCTTTCATTTTTCCACAGTTGCAATCTCCTGTAATTACGGAAAGAAGTTTTTCCTGGAACAGCAGCACTGAGATTAGCCAGTTGGGAGCCAACCTGAGTATTCCCAATGGGTCCTAATAATCTTCTTTGTAGGAAGTTTCAGGACAGATTCCACTCTGCTCTGAGACTTAAAACAGCTGAAAAGCATGGGACTTGAGCCTTTACATCTGAGAGCATTTGTATCCCCTGTTTTAATACTCACCTAATTTTTTTTTGTATTTTTATTTCGTTGTCTTTAAGTAATCACCACAGTAAATAAAAGCAGTTACAAATCACGGAAGTATAATTCAAAATACCTATTTCCAAAGAGCCAGTCAATTGCTTGGACAAACAAATGCCAAAGTTCAGGAAAAGGTCAGGAAAGTTGGATGTTGTCTTTATTTTTTAGAGAGTACTGTCATTGAATTGCATACGTTTGTCCTTAAACTGTCAGAATTAAACCCAAAGGACAAACTATTGCTCAGGTTAAGTCTTCTTGCACCTTGGTGATATAAATTTATTTAAGAACACATTGAGAGGTCTATTTTGTTTTATTTGTACACATCTATGTTTTATGCTCAACATTTAACAAACATAGTGTTTATTATTGCCCATTTTTGTCCTTCATTTATTCACTCTAAATCCTCGGGATTAAACCAAGGAATCAAACAAACAAAACTCTCTGTCCGCGTGGAGTGTAAATGCTGGTGGGTGGAGAACAGACATAATACATAGGTGAAGTAGATAGCATGTGTGGCCCCGTGGAAAACAGCAGGATAGGGGTGATCAGGTGAAGGTAAACTGGAAATCTAGATGTGTGGGGGTGGGGTGTGGTGGGTTGTGGGGGAGGGTTTGGAGAAAGATGCCCAGACCTCGATCCCCTGTGGCCTTTGTATGGAGAGAAAAGATCGCCTGAACCTGAAATAATGGACCAATGGCACATCCTCTGGAAATCTGTGCGTCAGCGTCATCACTGAGGGAGACCTCGTTTGTAGGGACCACCTACAGAAGACAAGAGCTGGGGTTACCCAGTGACTGTCCAAAAGAGGAGGCTGCGCCTCTGATCCAGCTTGTTGGACAATTTTGTTCACTTCTAGAACTGGGCTCTGATGGTGCTCCCCTCACTTGGCCTCTCACAAAATAGCCCTGATAACAATTCCTGCTTGGATGGCTCTTTACACCTCGTGAGGTGCCGTCAGCAAACATTTTTCACTTTGGTTCTCACGACAACATTGCGATGTGGCATGTACAATCCCCAGGCCCCAGGTGGTCGATGAGCAAGTTGCTGCCACCACGGTAACTTGCCCAGAGAAGCTTTTATTTAAAACAGAATCCAACCCCACCTCCTATGCTCTGTGAACACATTGCCAATGCATCACAAGTATTTAGTTGGAAATCATTTGAGCATTTTACAATCTAAAAGAACATTTTTTAAAAGTTGTGTAAGAGTGAGGGGCAACTAAAACCAACTGCAGAAACAGGGTAGACTGAGGGCCCTTGTGTCCCTTACTCCTGCGAGCCCAGGAAGGCCCCGGGACTGGCAGAAGCGGAGGGCTGATGCCGATGCCAGTTCGGATCCCGGGGTCTTTAGGAAGGATGAAGACTAGAGGAATCTTAACGTGTGGCCCTCAAAATAAGCCTCAGAACGTGATGCTTGAACGTGTATTTTAGAAATCGGTGACTTGAAGTTGGCATTTTTCAAGTTTATTCAACAAATCAATTTTCTCTAAGGACGTGTTTGACCTCGTCAGTTTTTTGTGTCTCCACGGTGCTTCTCCTTTAGGGTCATTCCTTGTAAATCATCAACACCTCTCAAAGTCCAAATAGAGGTAAATTTTGTAATTTACACAAAACTCTTCATAATCCTATAGAAAAAACAGATACTTATTTTTTAAAATAGAGTTTCATGTTTAAAAAATAGCACATGGTTTTTGCTGGGTTTTGTTTTGTTGTTTTGGAAATAAGTTTATTTTTTGGGAAGGGGTTATTAACTAAATTATTTGAGAGAAAATTGAGGAAAACACTAAACTTGATGAGTGTACTTCCAGAGAGCCTTGGACTACTGAGAGCCCATCTCTCTACAACTTTCCCTTCTCCTTTCACTAAGGGAGAACATCCTCCCCAAAGCGGGATATTTGTTACCATTTGCTCTTTCTCATTAAAACATTTCCAAAGTATTGGAGGAATTTACACTCTAGTAAAATTTTCGGTGTTTACTAAGCCATTTAATACTCTCTTATGCTTCAGAGATCAATATAATCCCCTAACTTAAGTTTTTTTTGTTTTTTTTTTTTTCTGAAGGGATGAGTTTAGTTTTTTTTAAATGTGAAAAGTCTCCACAACACTTTTCTTGAAAAGGTCATGGACACAAATAGTTTTACCTTTTCACCTCTTTCTCAGCCCCTGCCTTTCTGAACGGTGACCTAATTTGGTAAGTCTAGCTATCCGCATTTCACCCATTTTCTGTGCCTCAGGGTGCCCCCAGGTATGAAGGAAATAGATGAATTTGCTGGTTTTTTTCTTCTGTGAATGTGAGCAATATCCTGAGCTTAAGGGACACACCAGCACACACTCAGCAGGTCACTTGCCCTTGCTGGCATGGGGCTTTGCATCCCCATAGAGATTAAAAAAACAATTATTTCAATCCCCCTAGAGACCCACACCCCCAGATTGGTGGACAATGTCATGGCTGGGAGACAGAAGAAAGGACAGATGAAAAATATTAGGCAAGCCTCTGATTCTCTCATTTCTAAGCCCAATAGTGTCTTGAAAGGCACCTTTGGGTGGGAAGGCTAAACTGACTTTAAAAAAATTTTTTTTTAGTTTATTTCCAAGCCTTCTTCTGTGGCTGCTGCTGGGTCCTCAGCCCGCCGCACAGAAGGGGGCAACCGAGTTCCCAAGGCTGCCGAGAACTTAGGGCACTGCCTCTTGCTGCTAGGTTACTGGTGCGAGCACCTGTAAGTCTGTTTTGCATTTCGCTTCAGCCTTTATTCACTGCTGATGACAGCGGCCGAAAGCGAGCCCGGCGGCCTGTTGTGACTTTACAGCATCCAGCAGGAAAGCCCAGCTAACTGTGGGCATATGATGTCTCAAGCACCAAACTGCATCCTTAGTCCAGTGTTTCCCAAACGTCTCTCCTGATGAGAATCACCTGGTGGAGTTGTTAAAATACAGATTCCCCAATCCCAACTAAAAAGTGCTACACTAGAATTTTTGGGAACATATAGGTAAAATTGTACACTTAAAATTGTATCCTTGGATCAACCTCTAAGCTTAGAGCATTAGTTAAGTATACAATTTTACCTATATGTTCCCAAAAATTCTAGTGTAGCACTTCTTAGTTGGGATTGGGGAATCTGTATTTTAACAACTCCACCAGGTGATTCTTATCAGGAGAGACGTTTGGGAAACACTGCTAGTCGACGGCTCTGGTACTCCTTCCACAGTTGCTTTTCTCCCATGACTTGAGCAAGACGGAATTTGCTTTCTAAAAAGCGGCTCCTGCTAAGCTGGGAAGTCAGTGTTGCTTTTTCGGGGGCATCCCTGCGGAGGTGTTTTTCACCGAACTGCTCCCAAGGAGAGAAAAAAAAAAAAGAAGAAAAAGAAGAAGCCGCTGTGATAGCAAAGAAAGGCCCCTGTGCAGCAGGCAGCTCCGGCGGTGTCTAGTTTCAGGCCAGAACACTAAGGTTAGTGGAGGGCTCACCCAGATGTCTTCGGTCACGTTAATCACAATGTGCCTGAAGGTTGTTTTCAGGTAATCCATCCGGGTGCGATTGTAAACCCCGCGCTCCTACTACCGTGTTTCCCCGAAAATAAAACATTCTCCTACTTCATGGAAAAATAAGACATCCCCTGAAAATAAGACCTAGCACATCTTTGGGAGCAAAAATTAATATAAGACACTGACTTATTTTCGGGGAAACAGGGTAGCTGAGGGTTGGGAGTTTCAGCTCAGCCTGCGCCTGGGAACAGTTAACAAAGCCCATCCTCCACCCCCGCCCCCCCCTCCCCCCACACACACTTTTATCTCGTTAGCGTTGCCACTGAAGTTGACTCAATGACCCCTTCCCGAATGCTGAAGATCGCTCCCGAAGCTGCAGGCCTAGTGAGCACATGACTTCATAGTGTTCTGTGTCAAGAGGAACACGTCAAATACTGTGAGGACTCAGTGACACGTGGGCCTGCAGCGGGCCCTCCACAGCTGAAGGTTTGCATCCTAAATGGGGAGGGGGTGATGCCACCCTGGGATGTGGAGTGCTCTGGCCAATGCTCTTGTGGCTAGGAAACAAAAAAAAAATTACATTTTCCTGTTTCTCTTAGCTTTTCTTCCCCCTCCTACAGCAGCCTGTAATCTGTGTTACTCTCCCCTGAAGTTAATCTTCTCCCTGATTCACAGGTAATTCCTATTGTGCTGAGAATAGCTGATTTTGAAGAAGTAAACTATAATCTACATACAAGTATTTCTACCATTACTGCCACAAATGTTATATGCATAAAATCTGGTAAAATCTGTACAAATGTTTTGTGTATACACACACACACATCCTATTGAGTGTTCATTTTATGCATCATTTTAATTACTCCTCACCATCCCTGTGAGTCAGCTACTAATATCATTGTTTTTTCTCCAGATGAGGAAATACTAAGGTTAAAGAGAACACTGTACAGAGCCTTCTAAATTACATGTGGGCAGCCAGGACTTGAACCACTGTCTGGATGTCTTACGGTAAGAGACCACATGCTTCATCAAAGCTTCCATGTGCGGGTTCCATGGCAATGACCTGGCATTTTTATCTTTCCCGTCACCCATTCTGACTTCCTTCCTCGGCACTTGCATGGGAAGCATGTTCGAGGGTCCACACCGCACCTGCTCATGCACAGGTGTGAACCCGGGACTCCAGCCCGTGTTCGTGCAATTGGGGGTTGTTGCTTGGTTGGTGTCCCCACCTGTTGCTTCCTCTGGTCTCTCTCACAGCAGGGCCACGTGGAGCACTCCACTTTTCTGGGAGGAAAATAAGAACCTGGCTTTCCTGTCATGCCTGCTGCCCCAGGGATAGTTTCAGATGTACATGAAAGAGACTCAAACCTGTGTGTTGTGTTTTTTTGTTGTTGTTGTTGGGTTGTTTTGGGTTTTTTTTTGAGATTTCCAAACCATGTCATCCTCATCTCACAAGGACACAGCAGGAATATTCACAACACGAACGGATGTCAGAATTAAGGTAGTCAACTCTGTAAGCCTCCCAGATCACAAAAAGCAAATATATGTTCTCTTATGCCCATACTTCATGATCCCCAAGGACCACCAGGGAGCCGAGTGGAATGCAATAAACAAAAGAGCCTCTTCCATGCTAGCATGGGCTCTGTCCCACTCATGCCCACAGCATGGCAGAAGAGAGACCGAACTTCGACAAGTCAAGGGGTTTTATAAGGATGGTGATGTCGCTGCTTTGGCTGACCCTGATTGGTTGGGTGAGGGCTAGGGTCCTTACATAAAATGGAGGATAGCTCCGCCCTGTTCTGCCCTGCCCCACAATACAAAATGGAGTCAGGAGTTAGCCTCGCCCTGCCCTGCCCTCTCAGTTCCTGTATTTTATCCAAGGATATTTGCAAACACTCCAGCTGAACTTCAAAGTCAATTCTCAATCTCTCCCAGGACCACTCTCACATCTGACCATCTGGCTACAAATTCAGGGCTTCACCTGACCATCCCCAGGTTTCATAATACACTAGAATGACACACAGAACTCAAGAAAGCACTGGGTCACAGTTTTATTATAACAAAAAAATTACAAATTTGAGCCAGCTGAAGGTAGAGGCACATTGGGTGAAGTCTGAGGTGGTCCCAATGCACAGCTTCTGCTGTCTTCTGGGGTGTGCCACACTCCCGGCATCAAAGTTCACCCAAGCTTCTGTGCCCGGAGTTTTAACGAGACTTCATTACACAGGCATGGTGGATTGAATCATTGGCCACACAGTTAAACTCAATCTCTATTCCCATTACTCCTGACGGAGGCTGGGCTGACATCACCTCGCTCAAAGTTCTGACTTGCTAATCACACGGTCACCTCCTCAGCCTAATTATCAGGTGTGGTCCAAGGGGCTCAACATAAATAACAAAGACACTCCTATTACTCAGGAAATTCCAAGGGTTTAGAGGTTACCTTTCAGGAACTGGGGGGTGAAGACCAGCTATATTCTTTATTGCACAGAAATGCAAATGACCCAGAATAGCCCAACGTTGAAGAAAAATAACAAAGCTAAAGGACTCAAAATTCCTGACTTCACAACTTACTTCATAGCTATAATATTTAAGACAGTGTTGTACTGGGGTAGAAATAGACATTTAGTTCAATGAAATAAAACTGAGCATCCAGGAATAATCTCTTATATTTATAGTCAATTGATTGTCTACCAGGGTATCAAGATCATTCAATGGGGAAGAATAGTCTTTTCAACAAACAGTCTGGGAAAATTGGATATACATGAAAGAATGAAGTTGGTCTCTTACTTCATACTGTATTTAAAAAGTAACTCAAATGGCCCAAAGATCTAAGTATTAGAGCTAAAATTATAAAACTCTTAGAAAATGACATAGGGATATCTTCATGACATTGCATTAAGCGATGGTTTCTTAGATATGACTGAAAATACAAGTGATGAAAGAAAAAAATTTATAAACTGGACTTAATCAAAATTAAAAACATTTGTGCTAGGTCAAGAAAGTGAAGAGATAATCCACAGGATAGGGGGAAATATTTGCAAATCTCTTAAGGCACTCATACTAAGCAACAATAAAAAGATAAATAACTCAATCTAAAAATAAGTAAAAAAAATTGGAACAAACATTTCTCAAAGGAGTACATACAAATGGATAGCCAGCACATTTGAAATATGTTCCACATTATTAGTCATTAGAGGAGTGCAACTGAAAACGCAACAGGATACAATTTTATACTCATGAGGCTGGCAAAAAAAAAAAAAGACAATAAGTAACAAGTATTGATGAGGATGTAGAGAAATTGAAACCTTCATACATTGCTGTTGGGTTTTTAAAATGGTGCAGCCACTTTGGCAAACAGTTGGGAAGTTTCTCAAAATGTCAAATGTAGAGTTGCCATTAACTCCTCTCTATAGACCCAAGAGAACAGAAAACACATGTCCACACAAAAACTTGTAAATAGGTGTTTATAGCAGGTTCACAATAGCCCCAAAGTGAAAACAATACAAATGTCTATCAACTGATGAATGGATTTTTTTAAAATGTGGTATATTCATACAATGGAATATTCAGCCATAAAAGGAATAAAATACTGATACATGCTATGGCATGATTGAACCTTAAAAATATTTTGTGAAATCAAATAAGCCAAACCCAACAGGCTACATGTTTGTATGATTACATTTATATGAAATATCCAGAATATATAAATCCATAGAGACAGAGTAGATTAGTAGTAGTTGTCAGGGAAGGAAGGAAGGAAGGAAGGAAGGAAGGAAGGAAGGAAGGAAGGAAGGAAGGAAAGAAGGAAGGAAGGAAGGAAGGATTGTGGAATGACCACTAAATGATACAAGTGTTGTTGTTTTTTTGTGTTGTTTTTTTTTTTGGGGGGGGGGGCGGGAAGTAGTGGGTGATAAAGATATTCTCCAATGATATGTTCATAGTAGCACAATTTACAATAGCTAAGATTTGGAAACAGCCCAACTGCCCATCAGTAGATGAATGGATTAAAAAAAAAAAAGCCATGGTACATTTACACAATGGAATACTACTCAGCTATAAAAAAGAAGGCTCTCTTACTCTCTGAGGCAGCTTGGAGGGACCTGGAGAATATTATATTAAGTGAAATAAGCCAGTCAGAAAGACAAGTATCAGGTGATCTCACCTATATGTGGAATCTATTGAACAAAATAGATCCAGAGACATGGAAGCATGAGACAGACTGATGAATCTCTGAGGGAAGGGAGGATGGGAGTCAGGAAGAGATTAACCAAAGGATTTATATGCATATATGCATAACTCATGGACACAGATAATAGTGCAGTAGGCCTGGGGGTGGGGGAAAATTGGTTGCAGGTGGAGGGGCATCAATGAGATTTATAACGGGGGGAGGGGGAAGGGGAGAGATGTTCTCTAATGAGATAGTGGTGATGATTGCACAATTCTGTAAATATATAGGACACCCCTGAATTTTACACTTAAAATTATGAACTTGATGCTATATATACATACATATATGTTCTACTCAATAAAGCTGATATAAAATAAAAGCCAATAACTGTGCCCTGAGACAATCTTATATCTTAATTGAGAATATCAACATTGTTTTTTCAAGAAGAAACAAATAGGAGTCCTTGTGAGGGAGTGATCAGGATCACGGTTCTCTTAGATTTTCAAGGGTTGGAGATAGGTGGAGGGTCTTGCTGCATAGAGTGCCCCAAGGGGGAGAGACAAGTCAGGAGGGAATGCTGGCTTAGGGAGGAAGAGGACGGCTTCAGGCGTGGAGTAAAGGTAAGATAAATGACCGAGTTTCACTTCAAATATAAGTAAACAAATACCTGACACAAAAGTTGGGGGGGAAAGGTAAAAAAAAAAAAATACTGTTGCATCATTTCACATAACCCACTGCCCTGCGTTTGTGCTCCACCTCAGCTGATCAGAATGAGTCCTTGTGAGATAAGACAGGACAAACTCAGTTTTACTACTCAGGGCCTCTGGATCATGCTTCCTGATTTCTCTGACCAAATCTTTTTTTCTTTCTCTCCATAGGCAGTGCATGACCAACCTTGGACTCTTTTCTCTTTCCTTAAGGGCCAGCTTCCTCTTTCTGCTCCTTTGGATAGTGGACCCACCTGAGGCCAGTGTGTCTGTCTGAGCGCCCCCTGTTCAACCCTTAGTGACACTCACCAAACCATTCCCTTCCCACCCTGCCGTGGCAAGTCAAAGCGTTTTTGCAATGCACTGCATATCCGTGTTCATTAACATGAAATCATTACCTTCACATAAAGATTAAAGTAAGCTAGCAGGTGCATTTAACAACACTGAGCTTATGCGATGGATTCAATGGGCTCTGCTTGAAGTCATTTTCTGAGTGGTTTTCTGAGACTTTAAGGAAAAGAGGAGCAGTGTATTCTAGATGCTACAGCTTGCTCTACAGTGAAGCGATAGACAGCTGGTTCTGCAGGCAGATGGCCTTGGCTCACCACCACTGAAAGGCTCCCTCGGACCAGGAATAGACACTCCCGCTGCCGCTCCTGTACAGCTCCTCCACATAGTTACAGGATAGAAGCAATATCCAGTTGCATTTCACCTTCTGCCACAGGAGAGAGTTTGGGGAGCTGACTATAATTAAGCAGTTGACATCTGAGGACGATGGTTTAATTCAAGCGAGCTGGGAGAAGCCTTGTGATTTACCGTCTGAGGTTGATACAGTGGAAAGACCCAGAAGGTGGGACTGGAGTAGAGGCGCTCAAACTCCCTGGACCCGCTCCCTTAAATATCCCTGCAACAAGCCTGGGTTTTTCCAGATAATTCCGGCATCCTTTTCCCCCTGAAGTCCATGGGGTAAGCCTATGGCTACTGTGTCACTATGGGAGGGCCCAGGGACAGCTCACGTAATGGGCCCGTCTGTCAGGAGTGGCAGCAGGCCTTCCTATGAGGTGGTGCTCAGTTTAGTTTCTAACTATCCTGACAAGCAGTTAAGATGTTTATGTGAGGAGGTAGAACTATGACCTGTGCTTTAAAATCATCATAACTAAGTGCCTTTTTGATCAATTCATGCCAAGCTAACTCACACACAGTAGTGATTCGTGTACTGTAAGGTCTTCAAAGTGAACATGTTGGCTTCGTTGGGACATCATGATTCTAGGGGTTACTTCCGTTTGGTGGGCAGTGGGGAGGCCCCGTTGCGGGTGGGGAGTGTGACACTGTGCTCACACTTGGAAACACGGTGCTCAGTCACCTCAACCCCTTGTTTCCCGCCCTGACGATGACACTTTGTAATGACATGCTTGCCTTGGAGCTTCAAAGCATTCTAAAACTCAGGACTCTTTAAGCATTTTTGGAATATTTCAGACATAGAAAAGAATATGAAGACTATCATAATGACTGCTCCTATACTAACCATCTACCTTAAGAAATAGAACATTATAAATACAGGTAAGATGCCCATAACCCGCCCTGATGGGTTTCTCTCTCTCTGAGGAGGTCACTATCTGGCATGACTCCTTTTTTCTCCCACACCACTGCATGGAAAAGAGGCTGGAATATCACAGCTTGAATTTCATGAATGTGAACTCTTAGCTGACGAAAGTAAAACAGGACTTTAATCTTACCTATAACTCATTTATGCAAATAATTCTTATATACAAAATTTATATTTTTTTAATAAAAAAGTAAAATCATATCAGTATAAGTAAGAATAATAAGAATGGTTGATGAAGAATTTTTTTTCCACCTGGGATTGCAAATAATGACTGGAGTCTTTTGATAGACATTCTATTTCTATACTAATAAAAGGGTAATATGCTAATTAGACCAAACATCTTCTGGACATCCTTCTAGACAAAGCCATGGTGGCAGGGGCCGAGGCAGAGGCAGTTAAGGGGAGATTAGGCTGGCAGGGGACCAGTTAGAGGCAATCAGGTTCAGCAGAGAGAGATAGTTAGGGGCAATCAGGCAGGCAGGCAGTCGAGCCGTTAGGAAGTAGTGGTCCCGGATTGTGAGCAGGATATCTGACTACCAGTTTAGGCCAGTGGAATGGGCCTAAACCGGCAGTCAGACATCCCCTGAGGGGTCCTGGATTAGAGAGGGCGCAGGCCAGGCTGAGGGACCCTCCCCCCATGCACGAATTTCATGCACCGGGCCTCTAGTTTATTTAATAAGACTCTCACCTACTGACACATCAGGGACACCCTGCAAGGGTGGGACACCGCTTTAGGGGAGCGATTATTTCCACTCAAATTGTTTCCAGCCTCTTGATTTAATAAACAGGGTTCAAATAAGTGTGTGTAGATAGATGGCTAGATGGCTAGATGTTAGATAGATACAGAAAAGAACACAAACATATTACTTTAATATGCTGTGGTATTTGTGAGGCTGATCCCTCACAAAAATGGAGGAAAGCCCTTCTTCGCTGTTTCATGAAAACAGCCAGTCTTGTGGATCCTGTTTCCTATGAGAACGAGGACCTTCCAAGAACGCATATCCCAGTGTTGAAATTGTGCAAAACCAGATGAAAGGAATTACTTTTTTTAAAAAAATCAGCTTCATACATTCTTCTCAGAAATAACTTCCCAAAGTCGGTGTCAGACTAGATGAGACAGAACAGCTGTTGTGAAATGGTTTGGAACACACCCTTTGTGGAAAAGCGACTGTAGCCCGGGGAAGGCAGGGCTTCATTAACACCACGAAGAGGCAGATTCGGACCAGATCAAAATCCACGAGGAATTCCTATCTGCTGTCCTGACTGTTGGGCCCACTTTGAACTCCGGCCCCATATATTCTCATGAATTTTCTTGTAAGGCCATAAACTCTCAGAGGGTAGACTAATGGCCTTTTAAATGGGCACCTGAGGTTCCCCTTGCAGCCACCATAAATCAACGGTGCGCATCTCTCATTAATCTCCAGTTCATTTCAGAGAAAGGCAAGCACAGAAAGGAGGAGGGAAGGAAAGGAAAAAAGGAAGGGAAGAAGGGAGGGAGGGCAAAGAGCCAGTACCTGAGCAAACCTCCCAATGTTCAAAAGTTAGACTTAATGACATAGGCGTTGGACCAAAAAACTGCCCCCATCTCTTTTTCAAAAAATTTCTTTATTGATTAAGGTATCACATATTTGTCCTCAATTCCCCATTCCATTTCCCACCCCTCCGCACTCACGCCCACACCCCCCTATTGTCCTTGACCGCTGGTTCGGCTCATATGTGTGCACACAAGTCCTTTGGTTGATCTCTCCCTTTTATCCCCACCCTCCCTCTGAGGTCCGACAGTCTGACCCATGGCTCCTTATCTCTGGGTCTGTTCCTGTTCAACAGTCTACATTGTTCACCATTTCCACTAGATGGGTGAGATCGTGTCCTACTGGAAATATACTTATAAGAATCAAAAATGAGACAAGCAATAATGGTTATGCTGAGAGGCAAATGAATCAGTCTGTAGTGAGTTTCTTTCTGGGCCAACAGTTCTTTTGAGACCCAATTTCAATGCCAAACAGTTCCTTATGTGTATATGTCAGCCATGATATTTCAGTTCTGGATGGTGGACAAATGGTAACAGCCCTCATCTTATGCCAAATTGTGAATTGCTGAAACTTAAAAAAAAAAAAAAAAAAAAAAAAGGAGAAACACACACACACACACACACACACACACACACAGAGTTAAAGCAAAGAACCAAGCAAACAAACAAATAAATCTGCAGCAGAGGCAAATCCAGGGACGCGGGGAATAAATCCCTTTCAGAATAATTAATGCCATTGTTTATTTAATCTCCCAATTCCATCACATGTGGCGGGCAGGAGTGCTGCTCTTCTTTTCAGCCGAAACAGTGCAAAACATAGCCTGGATCCAAGGAAATCTTGCCAGAATCCCTGGCAATGCATCACTCCTTTAAGCCCTGTTTTGCTTTTGTGCTCATGGTAACGTTCGCAGCTGTCAAATGTGGCTTCGGGCTGTCTGACTCCCTTGAGAGAATTTATGTGTTTTTCTACTTCCTTTCCTTATTAGGAGGCAGGGATCTGCGACACCTATTAGAACAAGTATGCATAAAGGGTAATGACCAGGCCGTTTATTAGCGGTCTGTTCTTCCTCAAAGGAGCCCTCCTCCTCCTCCAGCTCCGAGAAGCTGTGCCCACCTTTGAATCGCCTCTCGCTTTCTCGGCAGCAGGTGGGCAAAGCAGGGGAGTCTGGGGGGAAGGGGGAGAGGAGACAGTGGCCTCCGGGAGAGTCGTTCGTTTCTTTCTCCCACACCACTGCATGGAAAAGAGGCTGGAATATCACAGCTTGAATTTCATGAATGTGAACTCTTAGCTGATGAAGGTAAAACAGGACTGAAGTCACGAGAAAACACAAGCTCCTTAATTTTTGCAGAACGGTTCTGTAACCAACATAAATGTCTCAGCTCCTCCTTCCTTTTTAATTTCTAAAATGGGGAGCAGGTGAGGTCAATTTCGGTTCTTCAAGGCTGGGTTAGGAGAACACGCCTTTCCCAAGAAAGAACAGCAAACCGTTATTCCTGCTGCATTTCTGGGTGTGGGGTTGGGGGAGAAGCAGCCACGGGAGGAAAGAGATGGCTGAGAAGCCCAGCGTGGGCTCCTCTGGGCTGATCCCTCACAAAAAAATCTTCAAACAGGAAAGGAGTTACAAGTCCTAATAAAACCCACAGCGCCCGCTTGGAAATGCCGGGCCGCGCTCCGCCCCTGCCGGGCATCGTGGTCAGGGTTGGCGTCTAGACGGAGGCGTTCAGCAGAACGCGCCGCTCGGGGACAAATGCATTCCTGTTAAAAATCGCACGGATGTTCAAGGGGACGCGGCCCATGTGTTTTTGATTCATCAGAAACGTTTCTGTGAGCCCCGCACACAGAGCTTGTGAAGTCATTCTTCCTCAAGGCACGAAACCGCGTGTTTTTCGGCCGCGGAAGGCCGATGCCAAGCCCGGGAGGGCCAGGTTCGGCCTGAAACTGAGAGTCTCACCGTGGGAGGGCGCTGTCACGTGGGAAAATATAACGGGCTCTGCTGAGGACGCTCAGGATGAGGGACATAACATATTTTACTTATACAGTTTTTAGGGCGGGGAGAGGGGGGTGAGGAGTTGCTGTGGGCAGGCAACGGGCCAATGTTCTTTTGAGCTTTTGAGCATGATGTCTATTGTGAGATGGAGAAGATGATGTAAATGCACTCAGGTCAAAATGGCTCTGTGATCAGTTCCATTTTGGGGTGGTTGGGGTGGGGTGTGTGTGTGTGTGTGTGTGTGTGTGTGTGGTGAGATGGAGAAGATGATGTAAATGCACTCAGGTTAAAATGGCTCTGTGATCAGTTCCATTTTGGGGTGGTTGGTGTGGGGTGCATGTGTGTGTGTGTGTGTGTGTGTGTGTGTGTGTGTGTGTGTGATGAACTCGCTAAGATTCTTCCACCTAGAATCCCCTCCCTCACGGATTCCTTTCCACCACCCTCCTGCCCAGGTCCCGGCACATGCTAGCCGCCCCGGTGAATGTAGACCTCAACCCAAACGACATGTGTTTTCAATGTGCTAATCCCACACAGCACCTTATCCATCTGGCTTCGACGCGGGATGGCAAGTCAGAGAACGGGCGTTCTGTGGTGAGAAAAGTGAAAATGATGCGCAGACGGAGAACCCACGGGCACAGGTCCGCGGGCAGGAGGGTCAACCTGCAACGTCGGGAGGTGTTCTCGCTAGTTCCTTCCCTCCGCTGGAGTTCGTGGTGACCGTCACCCTGGGCTCAAACGGGGCAGGAGCGTGTGAGGGTTTACCCGGGGCTGTGGCAGGAGGGGCACGTTTCATGGCGGTGCTTCTGGTGACCAACTCCGATCCCCCTGACACCTTCACCCCAAACTGCATAAATCTCTCCGTGGGGAGCAAATGAGACCCATGTTTGGGTTTCTGTCTGAACTGCTGGCTTCTTCTCACATGTTGCTCAAGTCGTTTCAAGCCGGCGAGCCAAAAGCTGCTAATTAGAGAGGGGATGATTTATTTCATAACTTTTCTTTTCCCTTCAGGAAACATAACTCAGCGCCAGGCACGGCGAGTTTACCTCGCCCCATTCAATAAATTACACCCACTTCATTAAGAGTTCATTAGGAGCACTGAGAACCGTGACAGACCCTCGAGGAAGGAAGGGGTCGCGGGCTCAGCTCCGGCCCGGAGGGTGCAATGGGCCTGACCTGCCGGGCCTGTGTCCCCCCCCCCCCCCCCCACATCCACGTGCCTGGCCCGGGCCAGCCCGCAGGCCCGCGGAGCACATTCTGTCCTGCACTGCTCTCCCTCGGTGGATTCTTCACTCATTTCTTCTCTGCCAGGTGGAGGGACGGAGAAGTCTGTCTTTAAACCATCGGATGAAACTGTCATACTAAAAAAACAACAACACACAAAGCCGAGACCGGTTTGGCTCAGTGGATAGAGCGTCGGCCTGCAGACTGAAAGGTCCCAGGTTCGATTCCGGTCAAGGGCATGTACCTTGGTTGCGGGCACATCCCTGGTGGGGGGTGTGCAAGAGGCAGCTGATCGATGTCTCTCTCTCATCGATGTTTCTAACTCTCCCTCTCCCTTCCTCTCTGTAAAAAATCAATAAAAAAATATTTAAAAAAAAACACAAAACACTAAAACATCATGGGCAGTAAAATCTAGGGATCAGTAATCCCCCCTCAATGCATGTGTTTCTCCATCAATGAACACATCACCACGGCTTAACCTCCAAGAACAAGATATTGTGGGGGGTTTTCTTTTAATAAAAAGAGGGGGGCCCCAACACTTATACACAGTTGACTTAGCCTTCCCAGATATAAATACTAACTGGAGGAGAGCCAGACCATGCCAGCTCCCCTGGTTCTCTATATATGGCAAGTCCGCTCATTGGCGCAATGCAGGAGCTACTATACGTACAACGAGGAATTTAAAACTGACATCCATTTAAGGTGCTTTGGAGGTTGAAGCCTTCCACTAATATTTGGCCTAGCTGTTACATAGATGAGACTGCTGTTTCTCAAACTCTAATGTTAACACACATCTCCTGTAGGTCTTGCTCAACGGCAGAGTCTAAAGGGTCTGAGATGGGACCCGAGAATCATGTTTTAAATAGGTTCTCAGAAGATGCTGATCAGTTTCACAGAGTAGTAAGGAGCAGGGAAACATCACCCACCTTCTGGCGTTGGCTAGTGGATCTGATAGTACAGGTGTTGCAAGGTATAAAACCAGGTTGCGGTGTAAATTACATCAACCCCTTCCATAACACCATCCTCGAGAGCAGGGGTTGGCAAACTTTAAAGTGCCAGTTAATATTTTAGACTTTGCAGGTCATCGCTCACTGTTGCAACTACTCAAGTCCCTCACTGTAGCACAAAAGCAGCCCCTGAAAGCTTGTAAATAAGTCAGTCTGGTTATGTTTCAATAAAACTTTATTTATAAAAATAAGCTGTGGGCCAAATGTGGCCCATAGGCTGTAGTTTGCCAACTCCTTTTCAGAACAATGGATCCCAAAACTTTATGGCTGGACACCCAGAAGAGTAGACATCCCTGATGCATGTATGTTTCTTTTGCAATCCTCTACATGTCCTACTTTACTGATACACAAAATGGGACACAAAGAAAAGAAAATTGATATAGAGACTTTAATTCTTGACCCAAATGGAACATCTGTACTATCTCCTGGGTATGCACACTCACCTTAAAAACCAGTGATGTGGAGAATTGTAAAATATGTGTGTGTGGTGGTTTTTTTCCCAATAAAAATGATCACACCAATAAGAGAAGTACTTGGGGTTTTGATGATCCTTGGAGTTCTAGGACACGGAGTGACCATGATGCATATATTAAGATCTGACAATGAGAAAAATGAAGGAAAGCACTGGAAAGAATTATTTTATGCAAAGCAATACTGTGACATAGTCATTCCGCCCACTTCGGGTTTTTAAAGCAGTCTTATGTACCAGGTGCCGAGCAAAGCAATGTCTCACTTAGTGCCCCATAGCTCTCTGAAGTAGGGGCAATTATGATTTTCATTTTACAGAAGAGAGTACTAAGATTCAGAGAGGCCGGGTCAAGGGAATACAATTAGTTCCTTATTTAGTTTGGTGGCTAGGTGTGGTGTAAAAGTCACATCTGTCTAATTTCAATGTCCTCACTCTTAACAGCTGCTGTTTATAGCCTCATCAAATCATGATCACTTTCCAAAATGTTGCCATTTCTTTATTAGATGATGACATCATACCAATGAAAAATCCCACTGGTTATAGGGAATGGGTTTAGCATATTCCTGCACCAATCCCTTCATCCGGTCACAAATTGCCATTGGAGGCAGCAGCAGTACTCTGCTGGGAGGGAGAGCCAGCTAATTTCAAGTACATTCTTAGTTTCTTTAAAGAGATTGCTTACTGTCTATCAAATGTATTGAGAATTCTCTCTCATTTGAATAGTCATGTACAGAAAGCCCATTTGTTGCCAAAACTCAATCAGAGATGACCAGGTTACCCAAAAGCCTACGACTATTTCTATGCCAGGAGGAGTTGATTTGTGCGGTAAATGGTTTTGCTTGCTTTTGCAGGGTTTATTTCTAACGTTTTGAGCCAGTTAACAGCCTATCCATATACTTCATTCAAAAGTGAAAGCTTTAAATATAAACGCTGGCACTTGTGTAAAGAAAGGCGTTAGAGTTATAAATCATGGGCCTACAGTTTAAGAGAGGAGACCATTGGCATACTGGAAAACATTGACTTCAAAATAAATGATGCAGCATGGGAAGTGTGCAGCAGTATCTCTGGTAGCAATGATATTCAGACGGAGGGGTTTGATGATGAACCTTAGCCCATTCATCATTAACTATAAATCAAATGTGAGGGAATTTTGTTCAATGAGAAAGACATTGAGAATAGGAGTGCAGATAAATCTGAAGAGACCAGAAACTAGGGGAAAGGAGATCCATATTTTGAATTAAAAAATCAGGACCTATCTGAAACATATCAGGACATATCTGAAAAACTTATTTCTGTTTTTAAGCGTTCTCTGTTAAATAATTCTGAAAAATCTAGGACATACAAGCACTGTGACACATCTCATCTAATCACTGTTATTTAGATATAAAATTCATAGCATGTATGGCTTTCCTTATTTATGTAATTTTATCTTGATAAAAAATTTATAGATTTACTGTAAAATGTTTTGGTATAGTCTATGACCTCAAAAATGCTATCAAAGATATAAAATCAGGCTTTAAGAAAAATGAAACATTTTCACAGTAAACAGTGATATCAAAAGCAGGATGCCCTTAAGTAAAGACAGTCGCTTCAATAAATGGTGTTGGGAGAATTGGACAGGTACATGAAACTAGACCACCAACTTGTACCATACACAAAAGTAAACTCAGAATGGATAAAAGACTTAAGTGTAAGTCATCAAACCATAACAATTCTAGAAGAAAACATGAGCAGTAAAATTTCAGACATTTCTCACAGTAATATCTTTGTTGATAAAAACAAAGGAAAAAATAAACAAATGGGACTACATTACACTTAAAAAGCTTATGCACAACAAAAGAAATCTTCAACAAAATGAAAAGGGAGCCCACTGAATGGGAGAACAAATTTGCCAATGATACATCTGATAAGGAGTTAATTTCCAAAAAAAATTTTTTATAAAAGTGCTGACACATGCTATAACATAGATGCACCTTGAAAAACATGAGGCTAAGTGAAAGAAGCCAGTCACAAAAGACCACCTAATATATGATGCCCCATTATATGAAACCTCCGGAATAAGCAAATATAAAGACAGATAGGCCTGGTATAGGAGAATGAAAAGTGACTGCTAGTCGGTACAGGGATTTTATTGAGAGGGGATAAACATGTCCTAAAATTGCACTGTGCTCATGATTGCACAACTCTGCACATATAATAAAGCCTATTGGCTTCTACACTTCAAGTGGGGAAAATTATATGTATGGAAATTATATCTCTGTAGAGTATTTTTTTAAAGACATTGTTAGATTAGTTTTTAAAAAAAACAACAAGACCCACCTATGTGATTTCTACAAGAAAGCACTTGAAATATAAGGAAGTCAAGTGGTGAGAGATGAGGCAGAAAAGATAAGAAGCACAATTGTATATTGTGCTGTGGAACTCGGTTTTTACATTGAGGGTCATAGGGATTTCACAGGAAGGTTTTCAGCAAAATGGTAATGCAATGAGCAGGGCCAGGCCTCGGCACTTAAAATATAAGGAGGCCCTCACTCCCAGACTCTGAGTGCCTCCCTGGAGGTGGCACCTTAAATGCGAGGTGGTCAGCCACACGCTTTGGAAAGAACATCCTCTGCACTCTGGAACATGGAGATGAGTTAAGAGAGTGAAAAATCAGAGTCAGGAAAATCAGTAAAAAGTTTCTCCAGTTAGTCCACGTATCATGTATTTGCTACAAGATCAAGATAAAGCCACCCTTTCACAGAGCCTACATTCTGACTCGGCAGGGAAGCAGATAACAAACCCTTACACTAATAAATAAACTAGATGACTCCAAGTATGGTAAGTGCTAAAGAGAAAGCAAAGTAGGTAACAGAACACTGGTGACCAGTGACCACTGTGGTTTATTGTGGGAACTGAGACAGTCGTAAGAATAAAATAGAGTGCTGACAGTAATAAAAATTTCCTATAGCTGCTATAACAAATTGCCTCAAATTCAGTGATTTAGAACAACATTGATGTATGGTACAGTTCTGTAGGTTGAAAGTCTCGGTGGATTAAAATTAAAGGGTGGCCACAGCTGTATGTATTCTGTAGTCTTTGGGGAGAATCGAGTTCCTTGCCTTTTTCAGCTTCTGCGGGCTGCCTGCTCTCCTTGGCTCATGGCCCCTCCTCCATCCTCAAAGCCAACATTCAAATCTCTCTCTGACTGAGCCCTACGTTCATCATCAAATCTTCTCTGACAATCACCCTCCTGATTCCCTCTTCTGAGGACTCATTATTTCACTGGGCCCACCCAGATAATCTCATGGTTTGTAATTACATCTGCAAGGCCCCATTTGCCAGGCAAAGCACCATATTCACAGGTTTCAGGGATCAAGATATGGACATTTTTTTTTTTGGGGGGGGGGGGGGGTCGGGAGTCATCACTCTGCCTACCATAGAGTATCATGGTAAAAATACTGCTTACACTCAGTTAAGAAACCTGTAAGGTGGAAATGTACTTGGAGAACATTGGGTGTATGCATACACATGATTCATAATCTCAGCGTCTTCTTAAATGATTCCTGATATTTTGAAGTTGATGTTGATTTGTGTCTTCTGGTGCTTGCATGGTCACTGTTGTCACTTTGATCCCTGTGGTGGATGGTAAATGTTGTCATTTTATGTAAGTTTATCATCAACATTTCGGAGACATGGAAATGTAGTACTCAATGTTTTAAGAAATACCCACTAGGGGGTATAGGGTAATGGATTCCTGATGGATCCTTAGCATGGAGGCTCTTGTGAGGCAATTGTAAGGCGAGAGAGAGAGAGAGAGAGAGAGAGAGAGAGAGAGAGAGAGAGAGAGAGAGAGAGAGAATGGGAACTTTAGCATTTGCCTAAGGCTGGTCTTCAAACAGGGGTAATGAATGGTAGTCATTTATCAGCGCTTCTCAAACTGTTCTTTACCTTCCCTATATCTACGTTTTTAGAATTTTCTGGAACCGAGCAGGGAATGGACACTTTATTTCAATGATGAACATTAAAGCTTGCGCTTGATGGTGCTAAGGTTTAGGATGTTGATGAAGGTTTCAGGTCCTCATGTGAATTGCTTGAGCTGTTCATGTTTTACACACACTGGGGGCTCCGTGTCCTTAACTTGTGGGCGGACTTGCCTTTAGATCATGCCACAAAAGTCCAGGCCTTAGCGCAGTGAGCCTTGAACTTGTGTGATCGCGAGAATCATCTGGGAACATTGTTAGAAACACACATTTCCAAGCCAATTCCCTAAAAATTCTGAGTCAGTGATGCCTGGGTCTGTGGATTTAACAAGTTGTCCCTGGGCAATTCTCATGATCCGGCAAGGTTGGGAAACATTGCTTTAGTCAAAGTATTTTTTTCTTTCATATGTGAAAGCCTAGGAGCAGATCAGAAGCAAAGGCCAAACAAACCCCCAGCTGAAGAAGCAAAATAATACCCAAAGTCTTCCAGATGTTTCCCTGTTTATGAAGGCAATTGTGGTTTCATTAGCTGCCTTGCACTCATTTATGCCTCTGGTCGGGTTAAGCACTCAGATAATAAAACACTTGGCGGGGACCACAATGAGATTGTCATTTATATTATCAAACAAATAAACAAACAAGCAAAAAAAGAAGGGATGCAAGAGAAGTAGGGGGAAAAGAAAAGTAGGAAATTTTAAAATTTCATTAGAGCAGTCAGAAAGTTTCTCTGTGCTATACAGTTTCTTTCTCATTCTGACTTCCCCCATCATTTCTCAGCTTCCTTACAGAAGGATAGCTCTTTCCACTAATTTATAATTTATTGCCTAATCACAATTAAACAAAGAGATCTACTAAGCTTTCCCAAATCTAGACTATTTTACTCCAACCTTCCTCCTCCCTCATGAATATGCATTTGGGAGTTGATTAATGTTTCCATCTTTAACCAATATACTCATTTCCTGGACCTGATATCAAATGCCCAACTAATGCACTTGGACAGCTAGGGAGGTGGTGTTATCTGAGCCAATTTGGTTCTTAAATTTCAGAGACCAAGTAACAACTCTGTTAAGGAAGAGTTATCCAAAAAGGAAGTTATCCAAAAAGTCCTTCTAGTCTTCTCAGCTACTGAGTTCAGATGGTAAATATTTGGAGAGCAAGAGTTGAGGGAGCAAGGGACTACCATAATTTGTCTCAGTGAAGACTACCGCAGAATGGTGTCAGGCATTGTGCATAGGTAAACATTTGAGACTTGAGTCGTACTTATTAGTTGTAAGCTGTTTAAGAAAACATCAAAATATTGTCGACTCCACAACATCTCATTTCTTTTTTCTAGTTGCAACTGAAAACTACACATGCCCTAGCGTTGGGACAAGAATGGGAAGGCTTGGGGCACACAGATGCTGCCATTTAAGTGAGTTTGATGGACCTCACCTTATGGCTGCTCATGGACTCAATTACATTTGTGAGTGTAAATTTGTGAAAGGCCATTCAGAGAGGATGAATGAAACATCTTGAATTCTTGGTTACCTGGGAGTGAACTCTTCAGTGTGTGGGTTCATTTGGTGGGTGCCAGTAATCAAAGCTGTTTGGACACTGCTTAGTTAACACGTTTCCTTAACAGCAGCCAATCTACTTCTGGTAAATGGGCAGTGGCTGTATTTTCTGTCTGCACCAGAACGCTGGGGTGTCTGTTCCCCCAATCTCTTCTTCCCCAATATTCTTGTAAACAGGAAGCCTATGTACAGGGGCATAGAAAACAGAAGCAATTTTACCCTGACTTGAAGAGATTGACAAGGTCTCACGAAGGTGTGACTTTTGAGATAGAACTTGAAGAATAAGGTTCTGGTAAGTGGAACATATGCAGAGAAGTATTCCAGGTATAGTAAACTGCATACTCTAAATATAGTTGTGAATAGCAAATTTGAAGTATGTTGAGACACTGTGTATGTATGTGCCTGTGTGTGTGTGTGTGTGTGTGTGTGTGTGTATGTGAGTGTGTGTGTGTATGTGAAATGTAATTTTTTAGAACACAAAAATGGGAAAGCAATTGAGAGGGTAGTTGGGAAGACGATGGAAGAACTTAATTACTACCCAAAGATTACAATCTTTTTCCTCCCTTCTCTGACATGTCTCTCCTAGCAGCCAAATGGCAGAGTCAAAATTGTGCTGATGATGCATGAGATAGAACACCACCTGACCTGACCACTTGTTCAAGAATGATTTAACTGCTACTCTAATTCTGAGCAGTAAAGCCTAGCTTGTGTCTATGATTGCGATGATGGAGACGCAGCCACACGTGGTAAAACGTACGTTGAGGTAGACAGTATCATTTTTTATGTGGGCCAACCCTAACTGTGGCCACACTCTAAATCCCTCCGGAGCTCTTGCCCGAGTTAATTGAAATTAACAGTGACTCACCAACCATCAAAGGGATCACAGGCTTTAAAAAGATGAGCCATTAATGAAAGCGCCTCTGTATCAGCTCCAAATTGATTTTTAAAATCCTGTTTGACTCCTAAGCATTCAAGTATGAAGTAAAGGAGATCACCATTTTTCTTAAAAGAGAAATCTCCAAATCAGAACTGGTTTAATTCCAACAAAATTCGGCAAATTGAGGAGAGTTTTAGTGGATATGATAAAGAAAAATTAACAGCTTGATATTATTGGGGATTGTTCCAAACTGGCTGGCTTATTTTCATCTTTTATTTCAACTATGGCAACAAGTAACCAATTCTTAGAATGAAACGCTTCCATTTAGTGTTGTTTTCTATTTCGTGGGGCTGCCCTGTGAAGTTCTGGTGAGGTATTTTCCGTTGAAATGCTTTGTATATTGCATGATACAAAATAGAAACTCAATGAAGACTCATATCATCCAAATTTGAAAGCCAAACTTATGCTCACCACTAAGACTTAAGGTTCACCCTCACCACAAACCTATAAATAGAATCATTCCCATTTTACTGATGAAGAAACTGAGTCATGGACTTGAGTTTATTCCCAATTAACATAGTATGACAATACATGTCCCTCTTCCATTAGAAGACCAATGTGCCAAATTGTACCAGCTGCTGGCTTGTTTGCTAGTTTTGACATAGAGGTCCCTGAAATGTGTTCTCTAAAAGATCTGTTTATTGTCTGTCTCTCCCGTTAGCCTGCATGTCCCATAGGAAAAGGACTATGCCTATCTTATTCATGACTCCATGCCCAAATCCTCAGACGGTGTCTGGAAAGCAAAAGGTTCTTACTTTCTCTTGAATAAGTCAATCACAAAATAGCCTTCTAAATCAATGTGTCCTCTCCCCAGCTGCCCCAGTTTTTCCTGCTATTTGGAGATTTAGCATTAATCAGAAATAAAATGGGTGCTTATAACTAGATACCCATTAAAAGGTTTTATCTCTAAAGGAGAGCACTGTGACCGAAGGTTTGGATAGTTTTGTTTGTTCTCCACCCAGCAGAAGTTAGCAAATCGGTGTGTGCATTCTAACGTCGGCTCTGAGAACTGAGCGTGCCTGGGGAGATAATTGCTATGGTAATACTGGGCTCACACTCAGCTGCTGCCAGGTTCCTAGGAGGACAGAATCTGAAAGTGTTGCTTCAATGCCACTTGTTTTTACCATTACCGGAATGGCCTCAGCCATGCTTTTTAAAAAATTTTTATTTCTTTATTGATTATGATATCTCATAATTGTCCTCATCCCCCCATTCCCATCCCAAACCCCTCCCCATGTATGCCCACCCCCTGTTGTCCATGACTTCTGGTTAGGCTTATATGCATGCACACAAGTCCTTTGGTTGATCTCTCCCCTTTGCCTCCACCCTCCCCTACCTTCCCTCAGAGGCATCAGCCATGCTTTTTATTCTCCCTTTGAGCTGATCCATCTTCAAAGAGGAAAACTAGAGAAGAAGAGCTTTCTCTGGTTGAATATAATAAAGATCACAAGACAGTTGTGCACTTAACCATTGTAGAAAGAGACTATCATGTGCATACATTTAAGGAAACATAAACCTGAGCAATTAGAAATTATCCCATTAGAAATTATCTCGACTTCTTTTGTTTTCTACTAGAGGCCTGATGCACAAAATTCATGCAAGAGTAGGCCTTCCTTCCCTGGCTGCCGGCTTTCCTCTGGCCCCCGGGGCCCAGGCTTCTCTTGCAACCCCAGCTTCATCTGGAAGGATGTCGGGTCTAATTAGCATATTATGCTTTTATTATTATAGATTATAGATAAAACCCCCAATTACAGTTGGGGATGAATTTAGCAACAAAAACAGCATGAGGATTTTTTTTTTCAGACTCCTCTCCACTTTTTGAAACTGTCTTTCCGGAGGCCAGAAAACAATTTTGATTTTTCAAAGGCAGAAAAGGAACCAGAAAGGTGTGTGTTTTGAGCTCTAGGGGCAAGTGTAGTGCCTATATTAGAGTCTTATAAAACGCACAGGCAAGAAACAGTGGGTCTGACGGTATAGAAATCTGTACCTTTATTTAAGTTGGGTGGATATAGTAAATGTATTTTTTAGCCACATGATCAAGGGAACTTAGCCGCTCCGTGTTCCCACATACAGGTGTGCCATGACCTGTGTGAAAGGAGAATCCTTCACCGATTAACCTATGTCTGAACACCTTGCTCCCCCTTCTTTGCTGTGGTCATCTGCCTTCACCAGCACAGGGTAACACATTACACTGGTAGCCACATGCCAGGGACTCACTAAACATTCTACCAGTATTTACCTCATGACAACCTGCCAAGTCTTTATTTTTAAGATTTCAGCTTCACCTATGAGAAACCATGACCAAGAGAGAGTAAATTACTTCTCCAAGGTCACCCACTGAGTAAGCGGCAGAGCCGGAATTCCAGTAGCTTTAATTCCAGAACCTGGGCACTGTTGGAGAGTGGGAATTTTTTAGCACTCCCGAGGCCGTGGACTGTGCCTCAGATAGAGTTGTCAGTGCTGACACCAGGCCAGGCCTTGAGATACAGTCTCATGGCCCCTTCCCAGTACGTAGGCCTTCTTTCATAGGACACTGTCAGCTTTCTGAAGAACAGGATGACCCTGTGAACAACATGGTCGTCAATGGCATGGCTCTGACATTACTTGGGAAAAACTGTTTTGTCTTGGGTTACTTGTTCTGCAAAAACAGGATGTGGTTAATGTGCTTAAAAGTGGTCCTGCACAAAGGGTCGCTGCTGCTCTCCGGACTCCCTGCCTGGAGAATGGCAGAGCAGTTGCCCGGCCGGCTAATAAAGGCTCCCTAAATTTTAATTTGGTCTGGGTTCCAGTGGTCGTTCACTCTCTTTTGCTTCACAACAGACGCATCATCATGCCTCTGCACTCCCCTGGGTCTCTAAGCACATACTCCTCAAAGACAAGACATTTTTCCTAGTAGTTGTTCCTAAACGACATGAAGAGAAAATTTCACAGCTACTTATATCCTTTAAAGGGCTTTTTGGTGATGATATTGACAATGGTATCCTTAAAGCATTTACTTTTGTTGGCTCAGGGAAGCATGATCCTCCTCCCCAAAATGGGGTTTTGTCTATCCTGGCTCACCAAAGGGGTAAAACTTACAGAACTTACAACAGAAAGTGTGCCTTGTAAGAAAAATGGGCTGTTGGGAGAGGGAGGTGAGGTGGGGCTCACAGGCTTGTGGCCAGTGCAATTTCCAGGGTCTCAGCAGAGAAGGGTAGCACTTGGCGTTCAGCAGTCTGCGGTTGCCATCTTGCGATTACTGTTCATCTGATCTTTGACTTTGTGTTCTATACATGAAGCCTGATGGGACGCTGCAGCATGAGCTGGGGGCTTGGAAGCTTCGGTCAGACAAGTTCAGGCCTCCCACTGCCTGTTGGGACTTGGTCTTGGCCTTCCCTTTCCCACTGTCTAGAGCTCTGGGTCCTGCCCAGCCAGCAAGTGCCCCTGGTGTGAGCCTGGGCACACACATGGGGAGGGCTGGAGTGTTGTAGGGCGGCCACCGCAGCGGGCCCAGTGGAAGGGGGGGTGAAAGGGCGGTAGACCGTGGGCAGGGTGTGTGTGCATGCTCCGAGGGACAAGCCTCCAGGGGCTTTGGGGGGGGGGGTCTGCACTCACCGGGGGCATCCTGGTGCCCAAGTGTGTGCAGCGTCAACTAGGAAATACAAACACCTTGGCAGGCCGAGAGGCCATGGAAGAAAGGAAAAGTTTTCTTATTTTAATACCTTTCCTGGCACGGTTCCCTGCGTTTGGAACAGAGCCCGGCGATTTAAGATTCCGGGGATTCTCAAGACCTGGCTCACGTTTTCATGCCCACAGATTAAAACAAAACAAAACAAAACTAATTGCTGATGAAAAAGGCCCACCTCCCCAGTCAAGGAGGGAGAGAAAAGGGAGAAAAATCACATCTACTGAGTGCCTTTTCCCGGCTGGGAGGAGGCTGCTGCTTCGGTGACACCGTCCTTTCAACCCCACAGAGAATCGGTTTGGATTTGTCGGGGTGCAGGCGAGGGTGGGGGAGTGAATAGCTTCACTTTAAAGACGGAATAAAGGCTCACAAAAGCTCACTGACTTACCAGCTGGTGTCTGATGCTTTGGGGAAGCGAACTTCGGCTGAAGCCCATGGCTTCCCTGTTCTCAGAACTTGGGTATCAAATCCTCCTTAAAGGAGAAAAACGCCATGGACTCCGACTAACATCATCTTTGTTATAATGTCACTTAAATATGTAAGAACATAAGCCTCTTTAGGCTTGTAGTTCTTACACGACTATAAAATCGGAGTGAGTTCTCAGGTTAAGTACAAATAAAACTACAAAATCAATTAACTTTAAATTAACAACAATAATGTGATAAGTGGCGTTTTGCTCAGGTTAAATCAATTTAGCTCAACTAATTTAAATTTAATGTTGTATTTAATTGTGGAAAAATATAAGGCTCGTGGTTTGTACTGCATTTAATTTCTGAACTTGGACTTTAATTATACTTAGGTGGGAAATTCTTGAACACATTAGCATATAGTATAAAATGATGTTAATAATTTCAAGGTGCATTTTGTTTTCTTTATGTTAACCCTCTACTTCCAGCGGAGGGTGACCAGACCTCATGCTTAACAAAAATCACCACTTTTGATGGCGATGTGTTTAGTTTATAAAATTGCACTGCTTATGTGAAGATAAATTTAGCGTGGCAACATCAGCAAATTGGCTCCAATTATTTCTGGACTTGGCTACGACACTTTCTGCTAGTGAAATGGAAACAGTTGAACGTAAAGGACTAAGGCCACTGACCACCTGGTCTAAAGGTATTTTATCACACGGTTATGGCTGCACCGTACATTTCGATATCAGCCCACCTGTTACAGAAACTATTCTGCCAGGGCCCGGGGCTTTTTTCCAGTCATCGCTTGTCAATGAATGCATGCAAATATGTGTGTGTGGTGTGTGCAAGTGTGTATATGTAGATCTGTACATGCATGCATGCATGCATGTATGTATTAATGAGTATGTGTATATGTACATGTCAGGGAATTTCTGGTCCTGGAGAAAAACCATTAAGGCTCATATATTATCCTTGCTAGTTAAAATATTTGTTCTGCACACAATAGTTACTCAAAAAACGGCACTTAATCATATGTTAGCAGATGCTCTCTTTCTCAAGTGTTATTTTCCTCTCAGTCTTGGGTTCCCTGCCAACTCTAAACCAGTAAAGCATGCTGTCCTATTGTTGGATTATCTCAGGTGGTAAAATAACTTTTATTACATATTTATTTTATTAGTCTTGTTTCGACTTAGCCCATACTTACCTAGGGCTTACTTGTGAGTAAAGAACAGTTCTAAGCATTTTATAAGGCAAATTGCTTCATGCTAATACTCTGTTTCCCCGAAAATAAGACAGTGTCTTATGTTAATTCTTGCTCCCAAAGATGCGCTAGGTCTTATTTTCAGGGGATGTATTATGTTTCCATGAAGTAGGTCTTATTTTCGGAGGATGTTTTATTTTCGGGGAAACGCGGGTAGTTGTTTTAGGTTGAGTTTCCCTGTGACTAGAATTTTGAGGACGTTGTTTTGGGAGGTGATTCCAAGAAGTACCTCCGAGGCTGGAGAATGAGATTGGGCAGGGAACGAGGCCAGTGTGGGCCAGTGACACCCTTCGAGAGCAGTTACCACTGTGGGCAGCTGGCTTCCATTCTGCCGGGCCCCTCTGAGAGAAGATTAGAACAGGCCCCCCAGGGCTGTCCCTGTCTCTCCTCAGCGGCAAGGAAGCTGGAGTGGTCATTACTCACCTCTTCCTTTATTGGTTAAGCAGACGCTCCTTAGGGCCATTAACTCCATGTCACTTCTAGCCTGGCTGACACATGAGTTGGCCACATTTGGGAGCCAGAAAACCCCTGCAAATGTAGACATGGGGGATTACAGTAAGAAGACATTGGCTTTCATGGTTAGGAGACTCCCAGCACCCGCTACCGTACTTATAGCAACACTGTTATTCTACACAGTTGACAGGTGAAGAAATGAGGCCCAATGGAGTGAGTGGCTTGTCTAAGCAGTGGTCGGCAAACTGCGGTTCTCGAGCCACATGTGGCCCTTTGGCCCCTTGAGTTTTTAGCAAAGGCCAGCTTAGGAGTACCCTAACTAAGTTAATAACAATGTACCTACCTATATAGTTTAAGTTTAAAAAATGTGGCTCTCAAAAGAAATTTCAATTGTTGTACTATTGATATTTGGCTCTGTTGACTAATGAGTTTGCTGACCACTGCCTTAGGTCAAAGTATTAGACTCACAGGCCCTCAGACCTGAAATGACAGTGACACTTCTTATTCTATGTTGTGTTACCTGTGGCAGACACAGCAAAGGAGTCACCAAATTTTTCTAAAGTCATAGGAACAGAGTGCAAGAACTGAGATTCTCACCTGGTCATCTGGTCAGACTGTACTCTCAGTCACTGCAATGATAATCCAAATCAATGTATCCCTCTGCATATCCTCCCGCCCCCAAAATACTGATTTCAAAACATAAGCAAGTCTTAACTATGCCTACTTCCTAGTTCACTGGAAAAGAAATCCTTTGGTAATAATATCTTCTTCCCTTTTCTGTTGCCTCTGAATAAATATTTCTGTATGTGCTGCTCCCTTTTCTTGGATTACTCTCCAGAATGAAGCCTGAAACTGTCCTACTAATTCTGACACAAACTACCTAAGAAGAAACAAAGAATGGCAACCGTTACACCTGAAAGATCATAGGAACTATGTCACAGTCCCGGGTAAAATTGTATGTCCCGAGAATCAGGGGATGGGACCCACTATCTCACAACATATGGGCCGTGCTGTTTACTTACAGGTCTTGCAGCAAAGGACAAGGGAGAAAAGCTCAGAGGCAGCCGATGGGCCTTTGTTATGAGGTGAAGGGGTGGGTCCCCCTCGCCCTTCTTGGTAACTCCCTCTCCGTGGACGAGATCCAAGGCAGACATTCCTTTCGTGGAACACCATCTGGAATGATGTGACATGGAGGCTCCATGGGTTTCTGACTCAGAGATCAAAGTCCTGGAAGCAAGCCACATCCACCTCAACCATTTCCACCTGCCCCAGACGTGCACAGATTGGGCTTGCCACATGCCTTCCAAATCCGTTTCCTGTATTCAGTGCTGTTTGTCAGGTGACATGAGCAATATCAGAAAGGCACGGCCCCAGCTGCAAAGAACGGTCCAACGTGGCAGGAAACGTACTGAGATATTTTGAGTTTATTCTCAAGGTAACCTCCCTTCTCAGGCCTCTCCCTCTTCCCCCGAGGGGCTCCTTTCTGCCTTTAGCTCCTTCACTTCAGGGGAGTTTGATGGCAGGGCAGGAAACGCCTGGATTGGTGAAAAAAGTTTCCTGGGTGACAGGGGGCCGTGTGCCCCGGGTGAGCCATGTTCCCCAAGGGGGCCAGGTGTCCCGGGTGAGCCGTGTGTCCCAGGGGGCCGGGTGAGCCGTGTGTCCCAGGGGAAGCAGTGGGACCCAGGGGGAGGGGCGGTATGAACCAGAGGAAGAGCGGACTCTATTCATGTGGTCCTGAGATAGTCACCATAAAACAAGCAGACTGCCAAATGAGGAGCGGATTCTATTCATGTGGTCCTGAGATAGTCCATAAAACAAGCAGACTGCCAAATGACAGTGGGGAGGGGAAGGAGACCTGGGGGGAGATAAGAGAACAACTGAAGGACTGGTATGCATGAATATAAGTACAACCAACGAACACAGAACCCTGGGGAGGGAGGACATGCATGGGAGGGGGAAGGCAATGGTAAGCTATGTACACATATAATACCTTAATAAAAAAAATAATAATAATAAAAATGTTTCCTGGGTGAGCTTGATACCAAGGACGGAAACGTGTACCTCAGAGAGCAATAGGAGAGTAGCAAAGATTTCCCCCCATCTCCCTGCCACCACAGGTGGGGGGCAGTGTAGAGCTCTTGGGGAAACAAGGGCCTGTAGAGCCTGTCTTCTGGGAGCACCCTGGTGAGTTTGCAAGGCCTCCAAGGAAGGGTGGCGTCATTGGCCTCCTAGGGAGTCTGGAACCCAAGCACTGGGATCTCTGCCTCAGCGAAGTTCCCAAGCCGTGTGCACGGCCCCAACGCAGAATGCCACCACAATCCAGCTCAAGGGTACCGCAATGACTGTGATCAATGGGACGTTAAAGACCCTTCCCTTTCAAATGCTTACCGGTAAGAAATCTGGAGAGAGAAGTCACCATAGTGGGCGAAACAACTTGTAGCCTGCCCAGTGGGACGGAGAGGAGGGCACTTTTAAGCAGTTCTAAGAATATTTCTGGACTGCTTGCATTTGTAGAGTGTGTTTCATTCTCAACACCAAGTAAGAGCTAACATTCAATGTATGTTTCCGGGTGCCACACACACACACACACACACACACACACACACACACACATGGCTAGGTATTTTGCAGGAACCCAACTCTGCAGATTTGGGAGTTTTGTTTTCCCCATTCCATAGGCAAGGCAAAGGAGGCCGAGAGAGTTTGAGTTTCGCTCAAGCCAGGGCCCCATGAGGGGAGATTTGACTGGGCTGGCCAGCTGACTGCAAAGCCTGGCATTTAATTAAACTCTGTAAATCTAACTTGTGAGACCATGGGCCTGCACGCAAGAGTACAGGCGTGAGAATTAAGTTCCGTGCTCCGAGCCTGTAAATGTTGGCATGCAACACTTTAGAGGAAAGAGAGGCTGAAGAAGACTCCAGGGAGGCATAGGAGCACCGTGAGGGCTGACAACTTTGTTGACTTTGCTCAGCAGTGCATCCCGAGTGCTGAGAACAGTGCAAGGCCCGCGGTGGGAGATGAATAAAGTGAGTGGATAAAAGATGGGCAGAGGCTTGTTACGACTAAGAGGGCTTTCAGGAATCCAAAGGGGGAAGGAAGTGAGGTGAACGCCACGTTGCCAAATCACCTTGGAAATGGTTAGGGATTCGTGTGACCCAGCACTCCCTGATAACAGTTCCAGAACAGGCTTATGATCATAATGTCTCCTCTCCCAAGCCCTGATGGCTTCGGTACAGGAGAAGGAATTCTTTCTCTCTCGTTCTAGAGAGACTCTCATTCAAATAGACTCCATTAGCACAAGAAGTATTTTGGGTAAAAGAAAGAAGAGATAAGCCCAGGTAAATACCTGGATTAAGGACAACAGATCCACATGTTTAGCATAGATTTATATTTTGGTTTTCTTTAAGCATATAACTAACTGCTCATTATGTCTTCATTAAAGGGTTTCCAGGGATCCCTGGATGAATTATAATGATTAACAATAATGCAAACAAAAAGCTTTTTCATGTACCTTTTAGGGGGAAAATAAATACTCCTTTTAGAAGGAGATGGTGGTTCAGCTCTAATATTCCTCATGAAAGATTCTAAGATAAGGGGAATCCTATTATAGGGCATTTTTAGGCTAAAAATATATGGTAGCGCAAATTATGCAAATTCTAAAAGATTCACCTTTAAGAAAAACTATAAAGCAATGGTGCGATGTGGTTCACGGATCCTGACGAGGAAGTGGCTTTATTTTTATTTTAAAATTAAATAAAGTCACTCATAGAGCACATAACAGATTTTTGCCCTGGAATAGCAGATCCAAGCCTCCTACAGCAGTCCCCAACCTGTGAAGAGATACTCTGGTGACCTAAGAAAAGGACTGAGCATCAACCTATGAACCAGGAGGTCAAAACTTGATTCCTGGTCGGGGCGCATGCCCAGGTTGTGGGCTTGGTCCCCAGGGTGGGGTGTGCAGGAGGCAGCCAACCAATGATTCTCTCTCATCACGGATGTTTCTATCTCTTTCTCCTTCTCCCTTCCTCTCTGAAATCAATAAAAATATATTTAGAGAAAGAAAAAAAGACGAAAGTAGAAATCACCTTTTAACATTTTAGGACAGTCTGCAACTGTAATTAATGGTGAAATGGAATATATATATATATATATATATATATATATATGAACTTAAATGACCTTCCAACTCCTCTAAATTAGAAGTCTGACAGTTCCCCTGGCAGTATTGCTGAGGAGATAAGATAAATTAGAATTCCTGAGATGATTTGGGATACTTACCTGTAGGAGTAGCTTCAAGGGAAATGTCTGCTTTCTATCTCTTGGAAATTAACAAGCCACTGACAGCGAGAAATGTTGGTATTTGGTAATGAGACGACTGCCACGTATCATAATATTCTAGGCATAAAGGTTCAGTGTGAGCAGACATTTCTCTGCATCACATCAATGAATCACTGAAATACCACTGCCTGCCACCTCTCACTCGACTGTTCTGTTTTCCACCGAGCAGACAGGTGCTGTGATGTTCAAGGCCCACTGTCCTGTTTGTGTCCATGGAGGCTGTTGTCATTTGATCTACGTGCTGATGCTGTCCTGACACATGCTCCAACACCAAGTATTCTTTCCAGCTGGCAAGGGGATGGGGTTCTGGCAATGGCAATTAGTGTCTAGGGAAATAGTTTACAGTGACAGTGGTTGATATTCCTCTGTCTGGACTTCGGGGTAATGCCCACCACTGCCCCATCGGGGCCACCTGTGGGCGTGACATCGGCAGACAGGCTGCAAGCATTTGGGTTCTTTCCCAGCATCACATTTCATCCCCAGGTGTAAACACCATTTTACCCACTCCCTTCCCTACAACTAGCTGCTAAAATGCCAGTGTATTTTTCTGCTGCAATATTTGAAACTTTTATTGGTCCTGGAGGGGCCAGGAAGGCTACAGAAGGGCCCTGGTGTGCAGTTTCAAACTTTTTGAGTTGAAAGCAGAAGGCTCAGAAACATCAAGTCTAGTCTCATTAAGGCTATTTTGATCTAGAGAAATCGTTGCACTTGAATTTAGATGTGAGTTCTAAAGGCAGGGTTGACATTATTTGCGTAGAGAAAAAATCTACGCGGAGGTGAGATGACGCTGCCTGTGTTCAGTGAAAATGGCCTGGATGGATTGCGGAGAGACTGTGTGACTGTATTGGCTTCTCTGAAACACAAATCAAAAGAGGCCTCATCTTGTTTAAAACCTTTCACTTGGCCGAAACCGGTTTGGCTCAGTGGTAGAGTGTCAGCCTGCGGACTGAAAGGTCCCAGGTTCGATTCTGGTCAAGGGCATGTACATTGGTTGCGGGCACTTCCCCAGTAGGGGCGAGCAAGAGGCAGCTGGTCCGTGTTTCTCTCCCATCGACGTTTCTAGCTCTCTATCTTTCTCCCTTCCTCTCTGTAAAATATCAATAAAATATATATTTAAAACCTTTCACTTGTTCCCTGTGACAATGCTTATTCATCAGCATTCTGTGAGTAGCAAGGCACAAAAGCCTAACTTAAAAGGGAGGGCCTAGGTAAAAAAGTATGATTATTGGATCACATGGCTGAAAATTCCAAGGCACAGGATTAATTCCAAATAGATCTCGGAGCTTAAATAATACTGCCAAGAATCTGTCTACCTCAGGGTGGGGTCTGGGGGTGAAGCAAACCAGGTGCCCAAGATTCAGGTTTGGAAGCAACTGAGTTGTATACGTGCTGACACTGCTCCCACAGGGCCCCGAGAGCGAGAGCCTGCTAGTAGGGCCTTGCCTCCCTATGTTTACATTGTAGGCCTCTTGCTCCCTTCACCTTGTCAAGGCCCTGGCCATCCCCATGTCTTAGCTCTGGTCTCTGTGTTGACTTCTTTCTCAGGTGAGCCGCTTCCTTTGTGGACCCTAAGAAAGAAGATGCCTGCTTAAGGGGCTCCTTGTGGCTTAACCAGGCTTAACTTTAAAAACAAAACAGAATCAGAGCCTAGAAGTTGTTTCTAAACTGGGGCCTCTCACACAAACCGCACTTCGGGGCAAAGCCTGCACTAAGCTGCCTGCCTCCTGCCTGCACTGCCTTCCTACACTGTTTCTGCTATATGAGCCGGGAGGAGTTCCTGGAATCCTGTTTCAGTCAGTAGGACTGAGGCTTCTCCCTCCCATTGAAGCTGAGCAGCTGTATCCCCCATCAACATCTTTAAGGACCAATCAGAGCAACTCTATTGCCTTTGGACCAATCAAACTGCAAGGATTTGGAGTCCTGATTTGCATAACGATGGACCAATCAGGGTCCAGGATGGGGACTTCTATCTATATAAGTCAGTTCCTCATTAGTGGAGGGAGTGTACTTTCCCTTTCCATTCAAGACTGATTATTGCATTTTCTGGATGGAGCTGAAATATCCAAACATCTCGCCAGAGCAGACCAGGCTAGAGAAGAATGGAGTTGCCTACTGGAAAAGGGGCCTAGTCCTAAGGCTATCACACAGCCATGCTGTTTTCACAGCTGTGCTCTATCACAATTAAGCTGTTTTGTACTGAATAAGTTTTCTTTCACACCGGCACCCCAAATTGGGGATTTCTGTGGGTGTTGCGTTGGTGCCAACAACAAGGTATCAGTTGAGACCTTGTAGTGGCCAGAGTTCCAGACATAGTTCTATCAACTTTTGTAAACTTTCTCCTTTCCACCTGTGCCTCCCCCAAGCCCCTTCCCTAGGAATTTCAGGAAAGAAGAATAGTAACACTTGTGTTCATTAGCTCCAATTGGCCCAGCTTGGGTGTGGCAGAGTCACTCAATACTATTTCCTTTTTCTCCTGGGCATACAGCTTAACTATATTTAACTTCTTTTACCTTCATGTGGAAAATTCCCGCTCATTCTTAAAGCTCAGTTCAGATAGCCTTTCTTTCAGGGAGTTCCTTTGCATCTATAGTAACCTCTGTGTGGCTCTGTGATGTTTCTTGCCTCTAGGATGGGTCATGTGACCAATTATGGCTAGTAAAGAGGAGTGGCATTAAAGTACATCTCCTTCAGGCATGGATCCTCAAGCAGCCCCAGTGATCGTCATATTGCCTCCCTCTTCTCACTGACTGGCTGGTACAGAGGATTCAACTGTGGCTCAGGGTCCAAGGGAAATCCGAGGTCCCAGAATATGACAAAGCAATAATACATAAGAGCCTGGATGCTGAGTCACAGTTTGGAGGAATCTGTGCTGAAGAACCACTTAATCGGAAACATATGCATTGTGATTTTTTTGTGTGAGAAAGAAACCAAACACTGAAATGGTTGTTTTGGGTTTTTGTTTTATTTTTTTGTTTGTTTATTTGTCTGTTCTGTGTGTGTGTGTGTGTGTGTGTGTGTGTGTGTGTGTGTGTGTGTATGTGTGCGTGTTTTAATACAACAACTAGTGTTACTGGTCCTGTCCAGTCCATTGGTTATATGCCTGTTCCTGAGCCATTACAGTTGCCAGCAATGATGGAATGTTCTGACTGGCTAGGCCTGAACCATGCTTTCATCTTTGAAGACCTGAGTGAGGTAGAGTCCTGCACCAAACCACAGCTCCCCAAAAGAAAATCAAGATGTTGTTACCAGAATGGGGACACTGGACAGACATACAGACAAAACCGGTAGGCCACTACTCTCAGGCTTGCTTCTGTGAGCTGTGCTTTTAAAAATGCCACCATTTCGAAGTTTCTTTTCCAGGCTATGCCATTGCTCCTATTCTTGCTCTTCTTACTTGCTTCTCTGTCTTCCCTGCTGCTCACCTTCTCTGGCCTCTACTCTCTTATGCTCCTTTTACCTTCATGTGGAAAATTCTCATTCTTAAAACTCTGTTCAGATATTCCTGCTTTCAGGAAGTTTCCTTACATCTATGGTAACTTCTATGTGGCACTGTGATTTTTTTTTCTGTTTTTGCCTTTCCCTTATTAATTATACATTATTTAACAATGAAATCCTCAAAACAGGGGTGGGCCTCATCATCATTTTATGGGCCTAAAATTGTCTTTCTACCTGCTGGAAATATTCAGATGAATGAAGAAAGAAATATAGTTCAATTATCCAACTCTGGGCTAAACCCACTTTTTCAGAGGATATTCACGGGATATGTAGACTACTTTTTCACTCATTAACAAAGTAAGAGATTTAATAATAATAAATGATCAGTAGAATGATATTTCTGAAGCCATTTGTTTATTTTATAAATTATATTGTGATCATGAATCAAAGGACTAACTTGAATATGATAAGGTTCCTTTATTTAGTGAGTCATTGCAATAACTTCATTATATCAAAAACTTACCTGTGTTATTTGGGTGCATGTGCATGTGTAAGCAGGAAAGGGAACACATTAAAGAAAGTATTTTAAAGTAAAAATGTACTTTGTGGAAGTATGATATATTTTTTGTTTTATGTTTCTCTTCTCTTCCTCATTGTTTGGGACCCTTAGAAGACTATTATCGAACATATGACTGATAGGAGGATGAAACTCTCAGCAATGTCTCAGATTTTATCGTGATCTGGTTCTCTCTCTCTCTCTCTTTAATAAAAATAATGTCCTCATTGTCTAATTGAGACAGAAACTCCCCACTTCCCCATTAAGGGAAAAAAAAACCTGATCAGGAGGTTTCTGAAGCCTCCATTGATAACACACAATGGCCTCTTCTATGGGACATTTCATAGCCCTCAAGTCACTGCTGGCTGATATGGTGAAAGAGTGAAAGATGGGAAAAGAGGACCTGCAGGTTCATCAGCCAAACCCAGGCTTGTCGGGGGACTCGGGGGACTCTGGGTGTAAGCCAGAATCCATACAGAGCAGGCCAAATCTGTGTCTTAATGAGGAAAGGACAAAGCTTTAAAGTAGATATTTTCTGGCATCTTTTAGCTTACAGAGTAAGGAGGAGGAGAAAAGGATAGAAAAAGGAAGGAGCGTGAATGGGCACCTCCGGGAGCCAGAGCCATTGCTCAAGGTGGCTTTGTCCCCTCTCTTGTGTGATTTTTGTAAGCCAGTCTTGGGCCATAGCTGAGACCAGTTTCCCATTGCAGAGGTGAAGTGTCCGTCACAGATGTGTTATGCTGAGCTGTATTTGCTGACCTTCGTATCTGCAAAAGTAAAATTTGCATTCTCTGTCAGCTCATCCACCTTGAGTGTCCTCACCTAATCCCTGGAGCCTGTTGTATCAGTCAGGGTTCTCCAGAGAAACAGAACCACTGGATAGATAGATAGATGTATATGAGGAAATGTATGTAACATTTTTTAAATAAAAGATAAGAAGTCTCATGATCAGCTATCTGCATGCTGGAGAACCAGGATAGCCAGTATTATAATTCAGTCTGAGCCTGAATTGCACCAGGAAGTCAATGATGTAATTCACAGCGGAGGCGAAAGAGCTTGTGAACCAGGAGCCCCAATGTCTGAGGGCAGGAGAAAATGGATATCCCAGCGCAAGAAGAGCAGGAGAGAATTTGCTCTTTCTCCACTTTTGGTTCTATAGGAGCTGTCAACAGAGTGGATGATGATTACCCACATTGGTAAGAGCAGATATTCTTTACTCTGCCCGCTGATTCAGATGCTAATCTCTTCCCCAAACATCCTCACAGACACACCCAGAAATAATGTTTTATTAGTTGTCTGGGCACCCGATAACCCAGTGAAGTTGACATATAAAATTAACCATAGTACTGGGTGCCAAATAAGTGTCCGACAAATATTTCCTGATTTGTATCATATAACAGGAAATAGTTCAGTCAACAAGGACCTCCTCATGAATTCAGAAAAAACACTTGCCTAGGTTGGGAAGTGTAATTCTGTGGGGACCAGTCTATCTTTTCTCTTTGTAGCTACTAAATTCTCAGGGAAGACCTACCCCAGGTCCAATAACTTCAGGGTCATCTGTGATGCCCAGTGAGCCCTTTGAACATGTTTTCCACCTCGTTCCTAGACAAGAGGAGTTTTTGGAGGTCCTAGAGTTGAATTGGAGGCCAAAGCTCAACTGGTCAGTTGAACCCACATAATGTGAAAGAATGGGATGGAGTTTCTAAGGTGTGAGGATCTGAAGTCACCCTGCCTCATAAGACTGCATGTAGTCCCATTGGTCTCCACGCATACATGAGTCATACTATGCTACGAATTTGAAGAGACTTCTGGTCCATGTGTTGCTGCCTGGTTTTGAGGAAATTTCTAGAAACCATTGTTTTATATGGAAGCATCCCAATGTCCTTTCCTGGCTAGCTCTGGCTCATGCCCTTCCCCCTGTCACAATAGCTCCCTTCCAGTCAATATGACAGCCATCTGCCCTTGAGGCTGGGAGGCCAAAACAAATATGATTATCGCACTATTTTCAGAGTGCTGACAGCACCCTTGGTGTTGGAAAGCAGGCAGCCCAAGCCATTGTGCCAAGTTTGGTTCCCAAGGGACTATGCGGAAACTGCAAAAGGAGAGAGGAAATTTTATATATTTGGATGAGAAATACCCTTCCATCAGCACCCATTTCTCCCAACTCAATAATACAGGAAGCCATTAAGGAAAACTGCATTTTTTAAATTATGACTTTGATTAGCTGTTCATTTATCACCATACAGTGTCATTCCACCTAAGTGTTCCCAGGAGTCGAACTTTCAAATTTCGTCTCACTCATGAATGAAATTCATCAAATGAAATTTTCTATGCTTTGTGGCATGTCCACTGCCACCCAAGACCATAATCTCTCGCTTATGAGGATGACTCTGCTGTTGTCTCTTCTTGGTTAAAGCCTAAAGCAGCTACGTTGCCTTTACATAGAAGCAGCCTCTATAAGTTCTGAATTTGTAAGTCAGTAAGTCTAATTGTTTTAATGACACCATTTCTTTTCTTGCTGAAGCTTGAATGCATTTACTCTGGTTGTGTTGTTAAAATTGCTATGATCAGTTCTTCCCATGGTAGCTGCATGATATTCCATTTTCTTTTAAATGTAGGTGTTTTATATTTAATTGTTGAAGTAGCAATTCCTACTGCCTCATACCCAGACACATTATAAAACAAACTTGATTTTCAATGATTTTATATATATATAATATATTATATATTATATATGTATATTAAGTATATATATATATATATATATATATATATATATATATATATTAGCTGGAGTTGAAAAGAACTTTAAAAATTATCTGGTTCAATCTCATCATATTTTATGAAGAAATCAGAGACTCGCTGAAACTGGTTTGGTTCAGTGGATAGAGTGTTGGCCTGCGGACTGAAAGGTCCAGGGTTCGATTGCGGTCAAGGGCATGTACCTTGGTTGCAGGCACATACCTAGTAGGGGGTGTGCAAGAGGCAGCTGATCGATGATTCTCTCTCATCGATGTTTCTAACTCTCTATCCCTCTCTCTTCCTCTCTGTGAAAAATCAATAAAAATATATTTTTTTTAAAAAGAAAGAAATCAGAGACTCTTCCAAAGTCAAAAGTACTTTTGTTTGCAGGATTTGAAATGAAGTCTCAAACTCCTCATAAGAGCTCTTGCTGTTACTTCAAGCCATCCCCAGAACTGCTGCCTGAAGATACCTGGCCAATCCGCATCTCTCTAACAGTAACTCCACCTCCCATGCTCCTCCCTGTAAATGATTCTGACATCCATTTATTTAGAAATAAGACTCCCTGACATCTAGCATGGACTCCAGGACAATTCATTGCCCATCTGTGGAAGGGGAGGCATATTGTTCCTCAACCTGATTGCTGCTTAGGAACCCCAACTCCAGATGTTAGAGAGTGAAGTGACTGCTGCCTAGTTAGTTGGCTCCTTTTTTTTTTTTTTTTTTTTACATTTTATATTATTTTTAAAAATTTAAGTATAGCCCTAACCAGTTTGGCTCAGTGGATAGAGCGTCGGCCTGCCAATTCAAGGGTCCCAGGTTTGATTCCAGTCAAGGGCATGTACCTTGTTTGTGAACACATCCCCAGTAAGGAATGTGCAGGAGGCAGCTGATTGTTGTCTCTAACTTTTTATCCCTCTCCCTTCCTCTCCATAAAAAATCAAGAAAAAAAAATATTTTTTTAAATTAAGTATAGTTGCTACACAATCTTATATTGGTTATATTAGATTCAAATATACAGTGTAATGACTTGACATTTTTATACCTTACATTGTGATCACCTTCTAATTCTAGCAATCATCTGTCACCATTTCAACTTATTAGTGTTAGTGAATATATTCCTCTTCCCTTTCCACCTATCCCCAACCCATCCCTTCTGGTAACCATCCTTTTGGTCTCTGTTTCTGGATGGTTGGCTCTTGTTTGCCAATGTCATCAACTCTTACTATTGAGACTCACACCTGGTGGCACTGAGCCCGTGGATGGGGTAAGGTAGGTGTATGGTTGGTCCTCTGTGCACTGTTCTGGGTGACATCTGTGTATCCAGCCCACCGAGCCCAGCAGACCATGGAGGAAGATGAGCAGGCAAGATGCGCTCTTCTCCAGGACAAAAGCACCATTCAAGCATCACTAAGCTAGGAGTCCCTGGCAAGTTACATAATCTCATTTCACTTCTAAACAAAACTGTGACGAAGATAAAATAATGAGATGACGTGTAAAAGCCATAAAAACCTATTCACCAGTAAAAGCCAGTGTGACCACTGTTGTAGGTACTTATCTTTATTTTTCTGGTTCCCTTTTAAATTTTTTTCTTTAAAAAATGTGGACAAATTGCCACTTATAATGTAATGTAGCTAATCGGTGAAGCATTTATTGTTCCTCCCACTTCAGCCAAATGTTTTCCCCAGATGGACATGGAATCAAGGGGCAGATCCAATATTAGTTGTGCCAGATGAAGAAATGGAAAGAGATTTGGAAGGTGGGAACTTTGAATGGAAAACTTTCCCCTCTCCTGCTTTCCAACCTGGGTTCTGCTCAAAATTATTAGACAGAATCAGCTCCTACAGTGGGAGAGCAGGATTTCAAATGGAAAATTTTATTTCCGGTGCCAATAGCCCCTCATCTCTAGGATAACACTTTGTTTTTTTTCTTCCTGAAGTCTCTGACTTCTTCCTTTCCTTTGCTGAACTGTTTTTCAACCAGTTTGCTTGTAATGAACACATTCTGGTTCGGGTTTTCCACTGGTTTTGTGGGCAGGTGAAATAAGGTTAAATCTTTTATATGGTAAATGTTATCAATACATTCCACAGGAAGATCTGAAGAGTGGATCTAGAGAGAGGAAAGGCAAGCTACTTGGTTGGTCCTAACCATTCAATCCGTTCTCCTCCTTGAGGGCTCTGGGCCCTAGGAACGAACAAGTCATCCCAGACACTTACATTCAACTTTCCAACTCAGAACTCGGTTTGATTTTCAGATTATTTTTGTTTCCTGGATTCAGCACTTATCTGTAAGGGTCACCGTCTTGTCAAACACTGCACTCTACTTCTCACTGGTGTTGTGGAAGTTGTAGCTACCTTGTTTGTGTAGATGGTTCACTAATGTGCTTTATGGGCTAATTAAATGCAGCCCAATATGACATTTGCATTTGGTTTCAGATTAACTGGCCTCAAACAAAAGGACACTGCTGGGTAAATAGGAGGGAATTGGGAAATCTTTAGTCTTAGAGTTGGCATGAATGTCCAACTCACAACATTGCTACACTGACAATAAAACCCATGCCACGCTACTAATCCCCGTGTCCCAAGGAGGCATTCTTTTCCTCTCCTGTTCTCTGATATGAGTTCAAAGGAAAATTATCTGGACACAATCTATCCAAATAAATCAGGCAATTTATTCCAGTAGTCACAGAACAGAAAGTCTCACAGATGAAGCCAACATCTTTGAATCACACGATTTTCAGTTTAAATGTTATTTACTCCAACACCCCTTCCTAAACCATCCCAGCTGAGTTAGCCTCCCATTTATTTGGTCACATTGCTCTGTAATACTTGATTCATCACACTTGTATCTGTTTGGAATTTTCTATTTCATTTAGTTGTGGATTGTTTGTCTGCCCTCCTGGAACATAAACCAACTCATATAGAGAAAGAGACATAGAGGTAGAGGTAGAGGTAGAGGTAGAGGTAGAGGTAGAGGTAGAGGTAGAGGTAGAGGTAGATGTAGATGTAGATGTAGATGTAGATGTAGATGTAGATGTAGATGTAGACACAGAGAAGACATAGACATAGAGATATATCCCTCTCTAGTAGGCACTCAATATGTGTTTTTGAATTGGTGAGGAAACACAGTGACCCCAGGTGTCCTGGGATACATACCCTACACTCACTGTGCCTGTGCCTCGTTTCCAAGCCCTGTGTATCTTAACAACAGATTGTGTTGGAGATTGTGCCTCCAAAATTAGCCACATTTCCTGGTACCACAAATGACCATTCTAATGGTGGTAAGTTAGGATGGCAGAGGGAGATAGACAAAGTCGATAAGGAAGCAATTTTTCTTCTTCATCATACTAAAAGTTCTTCAAGAATGGCCCTAGTGCCAGCTACAAATAAGATGCCAAAGGTAGATTTGCTTAGCTCCTAAACTAAATGCTTAGGAAATGAAATGTAATCCATCCTAGCTTTGTAAGAAACCAGACCTCCAAAAGGTGCCTCCCCCCAACTTCTCCAACCCCTTGGATTCACCTACACACGCTATTTCCTGCCCCTTCCTGTTAAATGAGATACTGGTGTTTTATATAAAAACCATAGTTGATCATCACTAGTGAAAAAGAATCAATGTGCATGCATTGTTCATGTGATGAGAAATAAATCCCTTAAGCCTATAATTTGCCCCTACTGGTGTAGAATTTTGAAGTCCTAGGATGTGTCTGCCATCAGGAAAGTTAATTCTGGGCTGCTGACCCTGCGGCTCTGTATGTGGCCATTGTTCCTGAATGAGGAACGGTCAGGAGATCAGCGCTCTGTTCTCATAATGAACCCTATGTTTCTAAACACAGGTGCGTTGGGATTGTAGACATCTGTGTCATTAAGGGGGGGAGGGGGGAGAAAGAGCACAAAAGCAGCTCAGAAATGGGCCCCTTGGAAATGCAAGAGGGTCTTAATGGAGCAGCTCTTATCAACGCCATCGTTATGCCTTTGATGAGGTATGATGGTACAGAGCCAGTGGTGACGAATCCAGTCACACCACCACGTTTGCAACATGCCGCCTTTCTCTGTTGGGGGAGGGGGGGGGGTCTTGTCAGAATCCACCCCATTGTCATCCCGTTGAAAAGAGTCGTCAGAGGGCCCCTGTTCCATCCTGCAATCACTGCAGTCTGCTCTTTACTTCACGTCTGTATTTCATCTCTGTTTGACGCATAAGAATGAAAGAGCTCCTGGGAGATGCTTGTCCCGATGACTCTGATGAGACAGATGTCCTGGGAAACTATCAAAAATGTGCAGGGCAAAGGAAGGAAGGCTATCCGATGGCACATGGACGGTGTCCTACCACCCCCACTGAATCGATCTATGTGTCCCGCTTCTCGGTCCCCAGATGGCTGTAGTTCAGACATTTACAGGCATCAGGACTAGCCACCTCTGACAACTAGAGCTGTTCTTGGCTGTTTCACTGGCGGCAGGCACTGGCAACTTTTGCAGATCGTTATACGACACACTGTGGTTTGCCCTTGTCCCATATAAATAAATATTTTAGAACATTACAATAAAAGTATATCCCGATATTAGTAAAGAAAGTTAATTTTTGAGAACCTTAGGTGCATAGACTCATTTGACTGAAACAATCTCCTGTGTTCTTTTCATTAACTCTGAGTGAGTAGTGCTTTTTATAAACACTGTGGTAATGTTTTACTAACTGTCTTGATTTCGAGTTGGAGCTGCCACTAACACTCGTCCATCTAATCTAACAACACAGAGATACAGAGAAGTTGGGTCATGTGCCAAGGACACAACGCTAGGCAGTGGTAAAGCCTGGAGGTGAATCTAATCTCCAACTTTGAAGTTCACTCTTGCCATGAAACCATGGGCATCAGGCAGATGCAGCTGGGACAGCAGAACCACTGTGAGGGATGTAGATTAAGGTGTTTTTTGTTTTTTTTTTCATAGGAACCGGGCCCTCCACAATGGTGAGGGCTGGTGGAGTCTCTAAGAGGGTATTGCTCTGTGTCCAGGGTGGGTCAAAATGGGCGGTACGTCAGCAGAGCTCAAAGTTGGGAGGAAAAGCTGGATGTTGAGTGGGAAGGAACAAAGGCAAACTGGAGTCCATGAGGACAAACTCCAACCTGCCTGTCTATCCCCTCCTCCACCCTCAACCATGTGGGTGACTTGCAGGAAGAAGCTGGCAGCCTTCGCCACCAGGCCACACACATTATAGTCAGCTGGCCCAGGCCACAGGCAGTGGAAGGAGATCAGCAGGAGGTGAGGCATCAGAGGCCCAGCTGCTGCCCCCGGCCACCGAGGGAGCTGGCAGATCAGCAGCCACATGGGGAGCTGCCCTTGGCACCCTACATTGACCTTGTGGGGGTAATGGCTATTGCTTCGCTGCCTTCGTCAAAATCACACACAAATTTTTCCTGTGGCCAACCCTAACCCAAACTCACATGGTGAAGGGAATTCTGGGAAGCCAGCCCCAGCTTTGGTCAATAAAAAGTCACCACACCATGTTACATGCTGCCAGTGTGTTCACATATGCCTTTCATTTTTTTCCTTGTGATACCCAAATACAGGATAATTTATATGCAAAATTACAAATATGGAGATGCTTCCCATGGTTTCTGTAATCCAATCATTGCTTTTCTGTCACCTTAAATACCCAGTCATCTTGGATTATTTTCTTGCCATGTGATTATTGGGATAAATGAAAACCACTGGACTATTTGTATATCACATGTATAAAACGGTGAGTCATACTTGCAGCAAAAACAGAACCTCCAGTATTCTGTCTGTCATGTAAATGAGAATTAGACAGATTTCAGGATCATTTGGCATTGCTTTGTGCTTATGTATTTATGTTTCTAGGTAGTTATGGTTATATGCTTATTCTATCTATCTTATAAAAACAGTGCTATAAAGACATAAGAGGAATAGTTTTGATGAGGACACAGGCAAATATCTAAATATGAGAGCTGAGAGACTGAGGAGTTGGTGTTGTAACTTCTGAGTAATTATTTCAACTACTGAATACCTGTCACTAATCCAAACGCTAAAAGAACTGACAGTTATATAAACTGTTTCTTTATTTGGGCTTCTTGGGATTACTGAGATAGAGATAGGAAATTCAAAAACATTTTTAAAAAATAAAGAACAAAAACGTCTGACCACATGAGTATTAGACATTTGTTCAACTTCTGCCTCTCTAAGCACTCTTAGATTCTTGAGCTCTGGAGAAGGTTTTCCTTGTGAGTCAACCCCAACAGTGCTCTTTTCCTTTGCTCTTTCGCAGGGAAAGATGCTAAGACCATAGGCAAATAAATCAACAAATCAATACAGTTTTGAGATTATAATGTCTTTAGCCCTCCAGTCTTCACCACTAACCCAAAGGGGAAAGGTGAGATAAGTGGTTTCCACACATTTGATAAAACATAGTGGTACGATTTGGGGGTGAAGCCAACTCTGATTTTGGCTCTAGAAGAATGAGATTCAATCCATCTATTAGTGTCCTCTTTAGGGTTATTGAACTTAATAGAGTTTATGGTTCCTCTTCTGCAAAGTGACTGATCTTATCTGCTTCCTGAGAAGCTCCAGGGTTGAGTGAGATAATTAATATGTCCATCTCCTCCTTCCCTTCCTCCCCCAATATCTGCATTGACACCATTTGTCTCACAATTTCCTGAAGAAATCATCACATGACTGATTATATACAAATGGGACAAGAGTGGGTGGAGTCACATTATTTTTAAATACTAGAGGATTGGTAGGCAAGTGAAAATTTCAAAAGAACTCATTTCTTCACCTGGCAGCCACTGTTTATTTTGCTTGATTGAAACAATTGAAGCAGCTGATTTCTCTTGTATCAGGAAAAAAATCAGGAAGGATTTCAAAATTGGCAAAAAAGACTCAGTGTCCTGTCTAAAGTACTGTTCTGGGTTACCTATGTCTTTTATTGTCTTTGTGCTGTCTTACAATTCTGTACGTTGAAGATCATCATGCTGATGCAAATGCAAAGATCCTTCTCCAAAGACAAATACAGTCAAGGCTCATCACCCATGGTAGTGATGGCCTACAAAAGTTGCTGTGAACACCGAATTAGTGAATCCTGAACCATTGCATTTAGGGAAAATATAAACTCTGGTCACATTTTCATCAACCAATCAATACATAGCCTTGTTTTATGTGTGTTTCTGCTTTAAAAAGCCACCTTCTTTTATTTACTTCGTTGTCTCATCAACATTTAATTCGTGGCCAACAGCATCATAACTGATGTCGGAATGAAGCTTTTCTAACCCATGTGTGTTTAGAATGTATGCGAGTAGATTTGCAAATACTGAATCAGCAAATAATGAGAACTGACCATATTGTGTTTGTCTACTCGATGTGCAACTGACTTATCTCCCCACTTCCCTACCAGGGAAGAAGCCAGTTTTTGCAAGTACTGAGCAGGTTTATTTTGGCCATTCCTGACCACCTAGGAACTGCGAAAAGATAAACTGAGGCACATGAAAATGTATAAGCGTTTCTTTGAGCAAACATTGATTCCAGCTGAAAGTGGTTCAAGGTGCACCACTGTCAGGAGCTGAGGGACATACTTTTATAGAAAAGACTTGAAGCATGGAAAATTACTTGATTGCCTATAGCTTAAGTGGTTGCCTTATTTGGGAAAGCCTCGCTGGCTATCTGTGAATAAAGAGCCTGACTGTGTTTGTCTTGGGAAAAGAATCTGTGATAGCCAACTAGGTTGTTTTTCAGTTTGGATTTCTGAAGTTTGAGGTATTTATAGGAATTGACTCTGGCTTAGGTTCTGGTTTGCTTGCACAGGCTGCCAAGGTATTCGAGCCACCTCGGTCTAATGGCCTCCTGGGTAATTACCTTCACAGCGCCACATGCATCCACACTTTAGATTTTTCTTTAAACTGGCTGTAACATCTTACTGGTTTCCTCATTAATGGTTCCATGAAAATTTTAGCCATGTGTTCATTTTAATTTTATATAGAATCGTGATCTTAACTTGAAAAGTTATTCTTTAATATTTGATTTTTTGGGTTGTTTACTTTGCCTTGTAGAATACCTGAATTGAAAGTATTATTTATATCAACCGTGGGCAAACTACAGCCTGCGGGCCAGATCCAGCTCGTTCAGCTGTTCTATCCAGCCCTAGGAGCCGAAAGAGTGGAGCGTTCTCTTGCTCTCCCCTCCGCTCCTTCACCAGCAGCCCAAGATGAGAGTGCCAGCATGGTCAGGTTGCTTTTGTTCTGGCCCTCCGGTCCAGTTTAAGAACCCATGGTGGCCCTCGAGTCAAAAAGTTTGCCCACCCCTGGTTTATGTACTATATAGCAGCAATAAGAGTGTTGAAAGTAGGCACATGCTTTACAATTCCTATCCTGGCCTCTGGGTTGGGGCCAGGGGTGACAACCATTGCCCAAGGCCTTGGACAGGCACCACCATCAATTGCTTTTGGACACTGAGGCAATGGGCTGGCAATGGGGCCAGTGGGGACACTACGGGAGAGCCAGCAGTAACTGCCTGCCTTTCAGCATTGCCCTGACCCCACGGCTGAGCCTGCAGACCAGCAGAGAAATCCTGAACGAGGGAGCCTGCGACAACTGCCTTCCGTCTCGCTCTGAGCTGGAGGGTGTGAGTGCTGGACGGAGGGAGGCCTCTTCCAAGGCTGCGGGCCCAGGAGCTTCCACGGCAGAGAGGACTGAATCCTAGCAAGGGCTCCTGCCTTTTCCCTGGGCAGGTGCAGCGAGGAGGGGCGGGTTGGTATTCCATCTCTGTAGTCACTGCTCGCAGTGGCAGTCCCTGCATCCAGAAGGCTATCAAATCAAACCTCCTGTGCTGAGGTAATGCCAAACTATCCCCTTTCTTTCCCAACAGCACCGTTGTTCCTTTCCGGAAGATCCATTCAGTGCACAAAGGAGGGAGTCTGTTGTTACTCCCAGAAGAGTAGGTGTACAGCGGGGCAACCCTACCGTAGACTTTGACTGGTGCGGTACTTGTCTGTAATTTGGGATAATCCATCTGCATAACCATAATTAGCATAGGTAATTGGCGTAGGGTACAAGAAGATATTTGTTTGCCTCAAATTCATACTATTTCTCCTTCGGTATTTTTTTTTTTTAAATAAAAGACAAAAGTTAATACTCTAGGGAGAGACAAGCTTCTCTCTTTCCCCCCACCCCCCAGCACGCTGCCACTTGCATTTCCATTTCTCTTCTCTGCCTTCCCTTCATCAGCCATTATAAGAGTTGAAGTGGATTTTGAGTCTTTAGTCCATTTTTTAAGAAAAAGGTATTTGTGTTCCCTGTTCTTAATTTAAAAATCACTTGAGCGTGACATTTCAGATCTTTTTCTCTTATAAAAACAAAACATAAAAAGACTTAATTAAGTCTTTTTATATTCCCACATGGTTGTGGTTTCCTTTCAAAGCAGGTCAGTTGCTCGTAATAGAAAACTTTCCCAATTCTTGTTAAGGAGGAAAAAGAGGAGGTGGTGGTGGTGCTGGTGGTGAAGGAGGAGGAGGAGGAGGAGGAGGAGGGGGAGATGTTCCAAATATCACAGTCTAAAGTAGCACTGAAAAATAGAAAATCGTGCAAATGACATGCATAGCTTTAAATTTTCTAGTGTAGCCACATTTAAAAAAGAAAGAAGAAACAGGTGACATTAATTTAGTAAGCTATTTATTTAACCCAATGTATCCAAAATATCATTACTTCAATATGCAATCAATATTCAACGTTGTTAATGTAGATACTTGATCTTCTTTGTGGACTTAACTTCTTTGCCACCCAGTGGGTGTTTACTCGCACAGCAACCTTTAGGTCGGGCTAGCACATTTTAAGTGCTCCGTAGCCACATGTGGCTACTTTATGAAGCAGCCCTGGACTAAAGATACTTGTTTTGTATGCTGACACCTAACTTTTCTTTTATTTCTGCTTTGTTGCTATGTCTTAAAAGAGAGAAACCATTTCGCATCCAAGTCTTACATCAGAGGGGAAACCTTCATAGCCGTTCCCGTGAGGTCTAAAATTCTGTCAAGCAACAGCTATTTCTCATTAACGCTGTTCCTTGCCCGGCAGAACATCAGCTGGTACAGAGGGTGAGCAGTGAGTCAAAGAAAAACGACTTGATTTCATTAATTCTGACGTTAACTCCCTGAAAAATCAAATTATTCCGATGAGAATTATCACCAGACATTACACAATGGTAAAGAAATTTGTATACTGTCTTTTTCAATGTTTTTCAACGTGCACAGGGCGTTCCATTATTCTACAGCAAACCCTGCAGATGGACACAAGCCCAGCGATTAGGTAGAACTTTCCAGGTGAAGAAAACTTCCCACAGACAGCACCACCAGTCCTTCCTTTGTCTTCACTGTGACAGGGGAGAGGGCCTCCCCCTGCATTTTCCACATTCCTGATGGAATTTCTACTTTTGATTGCAGATTCTGATACTGCATGTCTCCATCTCATTATCTTTTTAAAATTTTTTGTTTTTATTGATTCTATAAAGAGAGGAAGGGAAAGGGGGAGAGAGAGAGAAACGTGGATGAGAGAGAACCATTGGTTGGCTGCCTCCTGCATGCCCCCTGTTGGGGATCAGCCACTTCTTGGTACATGGGCCAACACTCAGTCAATTAGCCACACCAGTTGGACTCTTTCTCATTATTTTGTATAACATTAATATCCTATCTCTATTATTCTTCACGGTGTCTAACTGAACACAAGCAGCTATGCCTGGTACTTCACTGGCACTCGGTAGTTTTTAAATGAAGGCAGGACGTTCTGCCCTGTTCACTTACCTTTTCCCTCTTACTTATCATACACTTTCCTTAGGACCCAGGCAAGGACTCACTTTCTTTCTTTTTTAAAAAAAAATTTTTAATTGATTTCAGAGAGGAAGGAGAGGGAGAGAGAGATGGAAACATCAATGATGAGAATCATTGATCAGCTGCCTCCTGCATGCCCCCTACTGGAGATCGAGCCTGCAACTGGGGCATGTTCCTTGACCGAGAATTGAACTGTGATCTTCTGGTTCATAGGTTGCTCAACCACTGAGCAACACTGGCTAGGCAGGACTCACTTTCTTAATGCAACCTGTTTTGGTTTATCTCATACTACACTGATATTTCATACTGAATTTCGTTCATTCAACAAACATTCATTGAGGACCTGCTTTAAGCAAGGCTCTCTGCTAGGGAGGGTGGTGAAAAACACAGATCTGATTTTTAAAGTCAAGAGTAAGAGGGAAAATCATGGGGGAAGTAAGTGTAATGGGTATTGTGGCTTTGAAATTCCTTCCAGCAAAATTTTCTTCTGGGTAGTCTTCTTATTTTGTTTATTTGTTTTCTTTCCCTGCAACCCTTTCCACCATTCAGCCCCGAAGCTCAGAGTCTCAGAAAGGAGATCCAGATACTGCTCGAAGCAAACAATAAAAGGGTAGGGAGGAAGGAGAGATCCCCAAAAGGCAAAGATAGAAACAAAAGCTGTCTGGGCCATTGCTGAGGGGGTGCAGAGTTGAGATAGGAGGGGATGAAGGAGAAGAGGAAGGGAGGGAACACCAAGAGCTGCCACAGGAGTGAGGAAGATTGTTGTGGACCCTAAAACAAGGAGGGGAAGGCCACGGAACAGGGTGAGAACATGAAGGACATTCTGAAGAGGGAGGCTGATGAGGTCAGGAGAGAGGACGAAGAACCCACACATGCCAGGTGCAAAGATTGTGGTCTTAGCTCCTGCCAGATCGCCTAATCCCTTCATAAAAAGAAACTCATGTTGATTTTCCTGTTCCACAGAATTACTCTATTCTCTATATGTTTACAGACAAGTTAAACTCTAGTCAAATGGTGATAGTTCCATTGCAAAATCTACATCATCTACTATTTAGCAAAGTCATGTAACCCAGGTCTTTGTGGCAACAATGGAAAAATATGTCAGGTGTCGAGGTAGCGTGGCAGTTACCTGATAGTTCATGCCAATCAGTGCCCAGAATACATGTGGTTTACTCTAGGTCCTTCCAAAAGCTGACACTGAGATAAAGATTCAAGTTCCCGCAGCAAGAGCAGGATACACTGGTAGGAAATGATGCAGGGAGGGGGAGCACAGGGCATGTTATTCTATCACCTTCCACTGGGGGGCCCTGGAGCTTAATCCCACTGGGGAAACTGAAAACCAGTGTAGGACCCTGCCTGAGGGATAGGGGAGCGGGGCATCTATACACCAGCTCCAGGAGTCATCAGTTGCTGGCTGTTCTCAGGGGACTTTAATTCCTTACCACAATTAATGTTAAGTAGCCATATTCCCTTTCACTAATTTTAAATAAAATGAATATTGGGTAGAAGTACAGTGAAAGAAAGGAGAAGCAGGGTGACAGACGGGGAGGGAGCAATTGAAACAATGGGGCCAGAATTCCCTAAAGCTACCCCTTGCTCCTGCTCAAGCAGGGGCACAGGCCTGTCTTCCTGTGTCATCCCCCATTCTGCATGTTCACACACTGCAGAGTTCCCAAAGATGCTTAGAAATGGCTTTTTTTTTCCCCATCATGGGAAATCTACTGCCAAAATGAAAAAAAAAATTCTGAAAGATTATTGCAGGGAACTCTTAAATATTTAGTTTTTAATTTTCTAAACTGAAACCTAAATTGTAGTGCAAAGGCAAGTAAGGTATATACCAACAAAGCATGTGAGTAAGTGTGTGCTTATAAACACACAAGTCTTTTCTTTGTTCATGAGATTAAGCAGGGATCTTGCCTGCAGAAATCAAACCTCTAAGGTTCAGTTTCTGTCCTAGAAAAGCATTCTACGTCCCCAGCTGTCACGTCACATGCTCTGACCCCTGTGTGACTCAGTCTCCCCAGATGCACAGTAATCTGGTTTTCTCAGATCATCCTTCCCCCAACTCCCGCCCTCGGGAGCCCTCGGACACTGGAGAGCTGTGCCTTTGGCTACTATCCAGGGAGCAATGAATCCCTAACAAGTGCTGTGGACCCCTACTCCAAAGGGCTCATGGGAGCCTCCCAAAAGGTGTTCCTTTCTTCACAGGTCTAGCTCTTGTCTGAAATCTATAGAAATTTAAAATCAATTTCCTCTTTGAGAAGTGAGATAAGTGATTTATTTAAATTAGAGGACTGTCTTGCTGCCTGCAAGAACAAGAAAAAAAAATCTCTCTCTAGCTAACCTGAGGGCTTTAGCTTCCCATTAAGTTTAAAATAAGGAAAATTCCCAGCTCACATAAGGTACCCTTTCTTCTCTGATTTGCATTACCTGTCTCTTTTGTGGAGAAATTCAATATGGCCACGAAAAACCAAGGACTCAAGTGGGCCATTGTAACGGATGGGGAGTTTGGATGGAGCCCAAGGCAGATGGATCATCTTTGTTCAGGTGAGGCACTCAGCCTGGGTACAGGTCTTACTAGAATAGAATAGCACGATTGCTCCCCAAAATAATGTCACTCAGACTGAAGGGAAATGCCGTTGATCTGTCTTTGATGGCAGAATTCTTGAACCTTGTCAAGTACACACACACATACACACACACACACACACACACACACACACACCTAGAAAAAGACAAAGAGCCAGAGTTTTCCTTTAAGCCCGAAATTCCTCAGGTTTGGTTTCAAGCTAGAAGAGAAGTTTTTGTTGGGGAGGAAGCTTGTAGATAAATCATCAAACTGTTTGGGAATTTCAGCAGTTTGAAAAATGAGAATGTACCGAGGAATTTGTTTTTTTGCTGTGTTTCCATCTTTTTTTTCCTCACCCATAACTCAAAAGAGATTACCCTTTTACAAGGTCAGACTTTTTATTAATTTTGTTTTCATGTTAGATTGTTAAGGAGAAGTATAGAATTCTGGATTTTGTATGTGTCCCATATTTTAAAGAAATACAGATAGAATATCATACACTTGAAACTGACATTGCTGAAAAAAAATGAGTTATCATGACTTAGGCCATAAAACATCAGGTTGGGAAAAAGATTTCCCTTGTGAACATGAAGTTCATTACTGACCAAAGATCCCCACATAAGTGGTTCAAAAGTTTCCCACTGTTGCTGAAATAGTAACTTGCGCAAAGATGCACAGAAGACTGGATATTTGTTTTTCATCCTAAAATATGTTCTCTTTGACATGTTTGACCTTAAATGGAGTTTCTACCCTCTCTGATTTTGTTTCTCTCGTGTTCATTGCAGCAATGTGCTGGATGGCTCAGATGTGACTGTAATACTGTTTTAAAATTCTGTGCATTTAAATAGGTATTGTATTTAATATTCACAGATTCCATACCCTTTATTTTACATACCTCTCTGCCTTAAAAACACATTTCTTAAAATAGAATCTTTATCCAAAGACCTGGAAAATAATGAGGAATTCAGGGATAGAGTTGATCCCCTACCTGAATTTATTTTGGTTATTCCATTGCAAGACTATATGGAAAATCTTTTACTTACCTACCATTCAGTCTCTTACACCATGGGGTCAACTCTTGTTGATTACCTAGAGAGTTCTGTGAAGGAAAGGAATGTTACAGATGGGAAGGCAGAAAATACGAGGTGATCGAGTTTCAAGGTTGGGAGTCTTTGACAAAATCATCTAACCCAATGCCTGCAACTCAAACTGGCACCTGGTCCATAACGAGCCTGGTTTTGCCTCAGTATTGACGTTGAGGCACAAAGGACCCTCCATCCTTCCTGACTACATTGTCAGGAAGTTCAGACAAGAATCATTTTTCTCAGATTCTGGCTAGTTAGCATTGAGATGACCTCAGATTCTTAGAGAATAAGTTTAACCACAGTGACATCACAAGGCTACCTGTTGGTAAAATTATTGTCAGTCTGTCCCTAGGCCCTACAGACAGAGCATAGCTGTTTACCAATCTATCCCAGCACCTTGGTTAGTTCTTGACACCCATTAGCCATTCACTGGACCCTGTGAGCTGGATTCCCGGGGTGCTGCTGCTCCTGCCTGAGCTTCAGCTGCTTGGACGTGGCTGCTTCTGTTCCCTTTGCTTTTCCTCCTTCTGGCCTACCCTTCAAAGGGGCCTCTAACAGCTCCTCTGTTACCTGGCTCAATGTCTCCTTTCCACCTTGATTACCTTCTGGTAACTGCTTCTTTTCTTCTTTCTCCTTCTATTTTCACCTCTCCTACTTTTTGCCCTCCCTTTCCACTTCTCTTTGGCCTTTTTGTCATTCTTCTATAAAAAAGAACTTGATATATAAATGAATGAATAGATAGACAGACAGATAGATCATTGAAAATTGGTCCTTGATGGCATGTCTCTCAGTTACGACATGATGGTACCAGTGGCTATGATATACTGAGGTCAGCTGGGCACCATATGGCCTCCTTGTGGTCACAGCCTGGTCCACAGGTCAGTTGACCTCTTAGATTCCTAGGCCTACCCCAGGGAATTTTGGTTCAGATATTCTCTGGTGGAGCTTAGGAGTTGTATTTCTTTAAAAAAAAAAAAAGTTCCTGGGAGAGTCTGATTTATAACCAATGTGAGCACTAAAAGCATCTATCAAATATAACCCTGGCCCTTCCCCTGCATAACAGGAGTACTTGCCCACTGCCAGGACTCATTAGGCTATGTTTATGGAAAGTAAAGTAGATACCTAATGATACAGGATGCCTTTGATTGAAGTAGATTAAACAACCTGAAACACTAAGACTAAAAATCTAGCTGGAGGCTTGGCGTTAGCTCAGATCTGGACCACACACTCAATTGCACAGCCCTGGTAGACAAGAGGAAGCTGGTGGGTGGAGATGTAGCTGAAATGAAGACCCTGAGCCTCATACTGAGGAAGCAGCCATTACTCATCATCTAATGCCAGGCAGCAGTGTGGGCCCAATGTTGCTAAACCTTCCTGATTTTAAAAAAGAAATCCAGACTTATATGAAACTAGAGGCCCAGTACATGAAATTTGTGCATGGGGATGTGTGTCCCTCAGTCTAGGCTTCACCCTCTCCAATCTGACATCCCTCTCACAATCCAGGACTGCTGGCTCCCAACTACTCACCTGCCTGCCTTCCTCATTGCCCCTAAACGCTTCTGCTTCCCAGCCTGACCACCATCTAACCACTCCCCTGACAGTCTGGTCACCCCTAACTGCCCTCCCTTGCAGGCCTGGTCCCTCTTAACTGACCTCCCCTGCTGACCATCTTGTGGCGGCCATCTTGTGTCCACATGGGAGCAGCCATCTTTGACCACATGGGGGCAGCCATCTTGTGTATTGGAGTGATGGTCAATTTGCATATTACTCTTTTATTAGATAGGATTGCCTAGCTTTCTGATCTTGGCAATTAATACATTTAAAAAAATAAACCTGACTTGTTTTTAGCTAATGGTTTACTATCTTTGTTTTAGGCTGTTTGTGCTAAATAAGTTATTCTGAAAATATACTTCTTTAATTGTAAACATGTATGAAGCTTTAGATCAGTTAAGATGAAGTTCAGCACCAGTAATATAAACCTAAAATGACAGTGGCTTAAATATGATAGAGGTATGTTTTTTCCTCACATTCAGAAAGTCCAGGGCTAGACAGCCCAGCAATATAATGGTGCCTACAGGATTGTCCTGTCTTTCTGCACTCTCTATGTGTCTGCTTACTGTTCTTATGGAATAGCTTATATTGTCAAGGTTGACTCATGTTCACCAGATGGCTGTTGGAGTACCACTCGTCACATTCAAATCCTAAGTAGAAAAAAGTGAAGAATAATGCTTAGCTCCCAGTTAAGTGAGCCCCCTTTAAGTTTTTTCTTGGAAACCCTATCCAAAAGCATACACTTGCACATTGACCACCTTTATATAAAAGAGAGGATAAGGCACATAGTTTTTAAACTAAGAACAATGACACCCAACATGAGTGTGTTATTGAGAAAGAAGGAGATAATTTATATTGGATAGGCAATTAGCATTCATTCTCTCCCACATAATCCTCTATGATGATCCAGTGTGGGAAGCCATCCATTGTCAACACTCTCATGAAAGTGCAGTAAGGAACTCGGAAGGCTGATGAACCTTGAGTTTTAGCAGGGCTAAAAGCTATGCACTGATAGTTCTGTGTTGAGATTATGATGTCTCAAAGCAATTTCCTGACCTAATAGCCTCAAAGTAAATCTTTACTGATCTTTTAATGACCTTTGAGATAGTCTGTCTGCTACTGGTTTGCCATGCTTAACTGAGGGCAAGATGTGTATATAAAATTTAATAAAAACTGACAAGACTAGGGTTTTAGAGAGCTTCTCCACTAGAGAGAGGTTTTCACCTGCCCCCCATGCCTTCTAAATTCATATTTCTTATCTAGTATTTTCATTTGTGCACAGCCCCTTCTTCAGATCCTGAACCCTTGCTGCAAAAAGTTGTGGCAATCCAGAAGACTGAAACTCAGAGGTGAATAAATGAGAGTCCTTAACCTCAAGAAACAAATCCAGTGTAAGAGAAACCATGCTGTGTCATAGTTAGTTGTGTATATATGTCAAAGTATTCTATTGATGATATAAACAGAATGCTATAGTACACAAAGGAAGGAACAATGAATTCACTTGACATCCAGCATATTTAAATCTTTTTTCTAAGAGCTTTTATTTTTTATTTTATTTTTATTGTTACTAGAGGCCTGATGCATGAAGATTCATGCAAGAACAGACCTTCGTTTCCCTGGCTTCCAGCACTGCCTTTGCTCCATCCAAAGCTGCCTTTTCAGTCAGGCCCAGAGCTGCCTTTCTGCCTTCTCACTCTGCCCAGAGGCACAGAGCAGCTGGGCCACCTGTGTATGCAAATTAACCCAACATCTTTGTTGAGTTAATTTGCATATTCACTCCTGATTGGCTGGTGGGCTTCATGAGGTACAGTCAATTTGCATCTTTCTCTTTTATTAGTGTAGTTTTTTATCTTAAGTTTTACATATGTCTCCTTTTTTCCCAATTGACCTCCCCTCCCCAACCATTCCCATCCTGGGCAAGCCCTCACTGTCCCAGTATCTTATCCATTGGTTACAGCAAGTTTAACTCTTAAGCAATGGCATTGTAAATGGAGAGAAGTCATTCCATTCAGTCACTTGCCTATGAAGCTTCTTTCTGAATACTCCCTAAAAAGACGACTGGAGGGCTTTAAAGAAACATTAAGACTTGGCCTAGTGAAGAAGGAACAAAAAGCTTTTAAAAGCAGGGAGAACGACTAAAGAAAATTGTTAAGTTTGCACATTCATGAACATAGGAAACATAGGAATCTCAGTGGGGAAGAATGAGTTCTAGTTCTATATCAGTTGCCCATCATGCATCATAAATGGCAGAGAGTGAGCATTTGAAAAAACAATCTTTATGCAGAAAAATGATGACTTTCAGATTTTCAATGTAAAGAATCATGCCTGAGTTATTTCTGTGTTACTAATACTTGGGAAAAAATAAAATTTAATAAGTGTTTGATAAAATTTAATAAAATTGAATGGTTTTCCTACTTGGGGGCAAATATGGTCTTTTCCATTTGTAATGAATGAAGCTGCGTGATCTCTGGAAGATTCTAGTAGTTATCTTGGGACCAGGAGGGGCATTTTAAGGAGAAGCCAAAATCCAATAAGGTGGAATAAAGTCAAAGATAAAGCAATTACTGGGGGATATTACTGAGTGGCAGAGTTGAGATTACCCTGAAGTCAGACTATATCTATACACAAGGTGTTCCAAAATGTATATTCACTTTGAATATAAGTATTAATCCCAATTGATTAAGTCTGAAAAGAGAGAAACATCAATTGAGCTATTAACTATTAAGTGTGTATACATTTTGGGGAACAACCTGTATTTATAGTAAATATATTTCCTTTACTACTTTTTTTCCGTTGGGTCTTTTTATCGCATATTTCAAACCTGCAGAAAAGAATAGAAAACTATACAAATCAGCGTATCTACAACCCAGCATCCTAAACTGACATGATTCCTTCTGTGTTTTTTTAAGAAACCAAATGTTAAATACGCTGTGGAAGCTCTTTTGCAGCACCACGTGAGCCAACGTCTTCAACTGCCATCCAAGTGTGGGATTTTGCTGTTCCCATGTTGTTGGTTATGTTGAGGCGAGGCTTCTGTAACAAAGAGACACAAAGCTTCAGTAGTTTCAAAAATGTACAGCTTCATTTCTTTGTCCCTCAGCCCCAGTGTGAGCAACCCAGGCAGGAGGTCTAGCGATATTCAACAAGGTCTCTCAGGGAACTCAGTGAGCAGGTCTCTTGAACCCCAGCTCTTCTGTGCTATCTGAATCTCCTTACGAATGCAATCACGCCCCCTGCATCATCTGAGAAAGTTAATACTCTCGCCTGCCTTGCTCTCCATCATTTCTTCCCAACCTCCATTCAGCCAATTATAGCCATCCCAAATGTTCACATTTCCATTTTATGATTCTTTTGTTTAATGTAACTGTTCCAAAAATGTGGGCCAGGCAATGTTTTTTTTCTTTTCCTCTCTTTTTTATTTCCTTTTCCTCCCATGAAGCTAGATAAGAAACTTCTGTGTATTCTTTCTCCTTCTTCTATTGGCAAGATATTTACATCAGCTGTGAGAACCTGTTATTTACCACATCAGCTGTAAGAATCTGTTATTTACCACATCAGCTGAATGAGCGGGACTGGGAGTACTTCATACCCTAAGATATCTTCCAATTTCCCTAGCCTGCAGTCAGCAGATATGAATACAAATAAAGTTAAAATTAAATCAGCACCATGGATGTGCTTTCCCACGTATATAAATAGTTCTTTCAAGAATGAACTCTCGCCGAGGTCGGTTTGGCTCAGTGGTAGAGCGTTGGTCTGCAGACTGAAAGGTCCCGGGTTTGATTCCGGCCAAGGGCATGTACATTGGTTGCGGGCACATCCCCGGTGGGGGATGTGCAAGAGGCAGCTGGTCGATGTTTCTCTCTCATTGACGTTTCTGGCTCTCTATCTCTCTCCCTTTCTCTCTGTAAAATATCAATAAAATATATTTAAAAAAAAAAAAGAATGAACTCTCTCTTGACCTAAAATATAAAAGGTACAGTAATGTATTTCATCAACTAACACTATGGACAGGGACTCGGGATTCTTCACTACAGATTTGAGGGGATATATAAGGACACCAGAATGCAGATAGGATGAAAGCAAGTTTATTCATGAAAGGACATATTTTGACAATTTGATTTTTAAAAGGTGGTTTCTCAAAGAGCCTTTCATGGAATATTGTTTCCCGGGAATATCTTTTGAGCGTGTCAGGCACCTCTTGAGCACAGCTTCAAATTCTCTTGGCCTCAGCCATCTTCTCCACCAGTGACCACAGGGTGGCCACTTCCATGCCAGTTCTGAGCAGCTCCCCGCAGGTGCTGATGCTGTACGTACACAAAGGCAGGGGGTGTGGTGGGGACCTGCCAGGCACTTGGACATGCAGAGTCTGCGTGGGAAGGGAAGGTAAACTTTCTGTGGGCTCCTTGAGAAGGGAGCCAGGGGGTGATTCCTGCCCCTTGTTTCTTTGAGTAGAGACACGTTTCATCCAGCTCTTGGAGCTGCCCCATAGGATCCAACTACCAACACCCTTGAAGGCAGCCAGATCCAGGACACGCTTGGGCACTGGCTCGCCATCGGTCTATGATGGGCTCTGCCCTTTGCTCTGGCTCCCTGGTTAGTGGTTCCCAGTAGAAAGCTAGTGTTTAAGTGTTGTCTTCAACCGTGCTTTCTAGAAAACCTAGACAAAGCAGAATAGTTAAAAACCATACCCACCTGGGACATGCTATGCACTTTATACCATTTCTGAAAAGCCAGAATGCCCATCAGCTTCTTTAAAGATCCTGAGAAATTTCACACCTAAGTAAACAAAGAAACAAAACAAAAATCTGCTGACTGCTTAAGTTTGTTACAAATTACCAAAACCATGCCACCATGAAATTCATTTGGAAAATAACCCTTCAAAGCTGGGTGCAAGAAACACACCCAGGTAAATGTAAATACAGAATTTTCTGTATCTACACTGAGGATTTAGAGCTATTTTTAACAGTTCATTTACATGAGTGCTGTAACGGGTTGAATGGTGGTAACCAAAAAGGTCTCTCCACATCTTAACTTCTGGAATCTGTGAGTGTGACTTTATTGGAGAAAGGGGTCTTCACTGATGTAGTTAAGTAAAAGCTCTTGAGATGATAAAATAATCTTAGAGTAGCTGGGTGAGCCCTAAATCCAGTGACAAATGTTCTTATCAGAGAAAGAGGAGGAGAAGACTCAGATACATAGAAGGCCATGCAGCCGTGGAGATAGAGACTGGATTTATGTGGCCAAAGAACACCTAGAACCACAGGAAGTTGGAAGAGGAAAGCAAGATTTTCCTCCAGAGGTTTCAGAGGGAGCATGACCCTACCAACACCTTGATTTTGTTACTTCTGGCCCTTCCTATGTGAATGAATGAATTTCTGTTATTTTAAGCTTCACGGTTGGAGGTAACTATGACAGCCATTGCACCTAACAGAAAAGACACATGGAAGCGGACATTCGAATTCTTTGTCACCTGGACATTCGAATCTGGAGTTGGCTGAGTGCCTGGGTGCCCTCCTTGGAGCTCACTCTTCTATAGAGAGATTCTGAAGAGCATGTTCTGTCTGAGGGCAGAGCAGAAAAGAGGAGAGGGGTCAGCGAAGGGGACCCCAGCACCTGGGAGCCTCAGCTCTGTCTGACCAGCAATCAAGCCCTGCAGACATCGGTTCCACATCCTGGCTCCTAGATTTCCTCATTCGTAAAAGGTATGGCATGTTGGCTAGGCCCCTTGCAGCTCCACAGTTCTGGGATCGCCCACAGGGGTCCTTAAGCAAGATTTCCCAAAGCCTTTCAAAGCAAAGCAAAGAGAGAGGAGGAAAAGGGAAGGAAGGGAGCGGGTGTCTGCTCAAATTATCAGGAACACACTTCATATATAAAAATTGACTCGACCTTAGGCTCATCCAAGTAAGGTTGTCGCCTTTTCTTTTCCACTCCGATTGACAAACTTGGGAGGACAATGAGGATTAATTGGGATAACTGGGATTGCATCATCCTCGGTATATGCAGACGTCACCCATTAATTATCTTCTAAAGTCTCACTTCCTTGACTTATTTCAGAGGGAAAACAGAGGCAGCGGCCTCTACTGCAAACCCTCTTGTGAATGCAGATTTTCTGAAATGTCTGCGAAGCTGGGACTCCTCCCACCTCATTGGTATTTCCTGGCTGGGCCTCGGAGGTACCGAGGGCTCTTGGGCAGGTGGGACGGCTCACCTCTGTGGTGCACAGGCTCACTCACCATCAGCCTCCTTTGCACGTTCCAACGTTTCCTTTCAGTGTCTTTTCGTGGGACCTATGACTTTTTCAGGAGAGTCGAGTTGAACGTTTTTATATGTCGAATTATCTTTTAAAAATTCACTGGGCTCATTCACTGTGTAAAAGCTCCATGACAAATGAGCAAGTCGTTACCTACTTTCACAAGCAGGGTCTCTGGGGACCCCTCCTCCTGAGCGTGAGTTTGCACATAGTCGGGGGGTGCCTTCACACCCCACCACCCCACCACCTTTTTTATTTTGATGCCTATGTTCCTGCCAGGGCCGGCCTGTCAGGGTGCTGTACCGAATTCTGCAGGGCGACCTCCGGGTTACAGAGCAGCAAAGAGATCCTTGGAAACGTGCCAGATGGAAACACAGTGACAGCTTTGGATCGCTTCCAGGGCCCGGAGGAGAAGCACTGCAGACAGTCATTTCTTCACGGGGACGTGAGAAAAGAAAAGAGACGTTACTAATGTCTCTCAAATCTTTCCAGAGTCAGAAGTAAACAGACCCAGAGAAAAGCCCATATCTCACAGACATCTCCACGGGACATTTGTAGGAGGTCGGAATCAAGGCCTCGGTGGAGAGAAGAAAGCCCGGATGAGAGAAATCAAGGGCTTACAGTGCGGTTTGCCTCGGCTGCACAACGAGCAAGTTCCTGGCCGCTGGAGCCCGAGTTCTTCCTCCATGGAAGGCAGGGGAGTGCCTGCTTCCGCAGGTCCTCTGAGGACAAAATGAGGTTGACAGAAATAAATGTAGTTTGTAAAGATGGCATTGGTCACACATACGTAAAGTGTTATTAGGAAAGGTCTCAGGGGGCACTCCTGAAAGGGATATTCAACCATTCCTGGATGGTTACACAATTCTGAATAAAGCAGGAAAGTGCCTTAGATGTCCAATTTTGTTTTCCTATTTTGAAGAAAAAAAAACAACCCCCAGAAGTTAATTATAATATTCCTCTCCTTGTGAGATAGCCAGCGATAATGTGTACTGTGACCTGCCCGAGTCTGCAGGGACTGCAGGATGTCACTGGAATAATTTGTCATTGACAGACCTGTGGTGACCTCATGGGGTTACATCTAAAGATTAGCTCAGCTTGAACGACAGAACTAAAAAAGGCGTAACTTCAGAATACTCCCAGTCATTAGTATGTTATAAGTCTGCAAGCACCATCCCTAAACCCTGCCCCCTGTGTTCTTTGAAAAATATGTCCTCCAGTGGAGCAAGAAAGCTGGACAAATTTTCCCAGAGAAATTATGCATGATTATGGGTCTCTGTTCCTGCTCAAGAACTTGGCATTAAATGGACCATTGACATGCTGCAGAAATAAGGATACCAGAACTCCGGGTCATTATACTCATTTAAACCAGGAACATTTTGTTCCAAGAAGAGGGCTGTTCGAGCTAGAAGGAATTTTTTAAGTAAAAGAAATTTTTAAAAAATTATTATTTATAAATAGTATTATTGTCTACAAAAGAAACTCAGAAGTATCTACACCTGTATTAGCACATTTAACAAGTACCTATAGCATTTAGTAGGTGATAAATCAATTTGGAAAAGTAACATATGTTTAATTTTTTTAATAGTTTTAATTGATATTTTACAGAGAGGAAGGGAGAGAGAGAGAGAGCTAGAAACGTCGATGAGAGAGAAACATCGACCAGCTGCCTCTTGCACACCCCCTACCAGGGATGTGCCCGCAACCAAGGTACATGCCCTTGACCAGAATCAAACCCGGGACCCTTCAGTCCGCAGGCTGACGCTCTATCCACTGAGCCAAACCGGTTTCGGCATGTTTAATTTTTAATACCAGCCACGAGGCTAGAAATACTTCATGGACTCCACCTCGCCAGGCTGATCAGCTGAGGAGTCGGAGCTTTCTCACATCTCAGGGTAAGTTTGGTCTTCATAGATAGAGCTTCCACTTTGAGGGGGTGGGACACTACAAGGAGTGTAGCTTTGGACCTAAACAGACTTCATTTTATTTATTTATTTTTATTTTTTATTTTTTAAAAATATATTTTATTGATTTTTTTACAGAGAAGAAGGAAGAGGGATAGAGATTTAGAAAACATCGATGAGAGAGAATCATCAATCAGCTGCCTCTTGCACACCCCCTACTGGGGACGTGCCCGCAACCAAGGTACATGCCCTTGACCGGAATTGAACCCAGGACCTTTTGATCCAGAGGCCGACGCTCTATCCACTGAACCAAACCGGTTTCGGCCAGACTTCATTTTAATCCTGGCTTCTCCATTTGCCACTTAGGTGAATCTCTTCTTTCGTACCGGTACGGTGAGGTGATCACGGTGGTTATGCCAACTCACAATATGGCACTTGGTACAAATAATATATGTGATGGTAATCTCTAACTAGAAACTCTTCATAATCAGACCTTTGCTCTGCACTGAGTCAGTGAGAGCACAGACTGAGGCCCTCTTACCTGGATCTTGGCTTTTCCACTGGAACCTGCATGACCTTGAGCCTCTCCAGGCCTGGTTCTTCATCTGCCAAGTGAAGATGATTGGAACTAGAAGGAATTTTTAGGGTTTGGAGTGAGGATGAAATGAGTTACCATACGCCAAGCTCTTAGAATAGTGATTGGCATCTGGCAAGTGTTAACTCTCACTGAATTTTCATGTCTGCTTAGAAGAAAGCTGTCTAAAGAACTATTGTAAACAATAAACTTTATTTAGAGTCAAAAAGAAAACTTGAGAGAGAGAGAGAGAGAGAGAGAGAGAGAGAGAGAGAGAGAGAGAACAACCATCGTCTCAGACTAAGCTTTCATTTCAGGGAAGAAAACTGAGGCCTGAAGCATTTCATCTGGTCACATAGCTGGGTCACTCAGGGGCTCTTGGCTCCCAAGTCAATATTTTCCCCATATACTGCTCTACTTTGTGACTAGAGGTCTATGTGAAGACTGTGCTATTCTCACCAGTTAGGCAAAGGACTCACAAGTCCCATAAAACTGTATTTTTTTTTTATAGATGAGGAGCCTATAATTCAGTTCAAGAAGCTTGCTGAGAGTTGCAAAACACTGAACCATGTGAAATTAATTGATATTCATTATGGTCACTGGAGTAACCATTAACTAGTTGTAAATTCTGAAGCTACCCACTTGATCTGCTCCCTTGATACTTAAAAGAGTGGTCTGTGGATTAGCATCACCCAGGAGCCAGACAGAAGTGCAGAATCTTGGGCCGGACCCCATAACTTATGGAATCAGAAACTGTGTTTGAAAGTTCCTTCTAGAAGCATTCCTTCTTTTTGCTCATCTATAAAAGAGACCAGGAAATAGGATGTTCTTGACTTTGTCTTCTATTTCTAAAACGTTCTGAATTCTCTGCTTGCCTTTTATCCCCACTACCTCCCAGTTCTGAAGAAATATTTAAAGGGGAAAAGGTTACAAAAGCAGCCTGAAGGTCAAGATGAAGGGCAATTGGACAGGGGCATATTTCTCTTCATTAGGGGTCCTAATTTCTGGGTGTCAGGAATTTCCCTCCCCCTTTGCAGATCTGTGTCTGGCTTGGGTCAAATGATTGTTGGGTGCAGCCCCCTCCCAATAGGAATCCATCAGACCTGGGTGCCCGTCTTATCTTGGGAAAGCTTAAGTGATCTTGACCCAGTCTCCTCTTTTCTAAAATGAAAGAGTTAGCTTTCTAAATGTTTTTTTCATTTACACTTTCAGTCTGCAAACCCAATTTTTAAAAATGACCTGTTTACTGAACTTACCTGTGGTGTCTGTTTCTAGTAGAGTCTTGATTCCTAACCCAGGACTTTGGGTGCTAAGGAGGACAAGAACGCTGAGGGTAAGGCCTTGTAATCACAACAACCAGGATTTCCACAGGAACTAAAAGCTGAGTGATCACAGGTTGATTTCTGTCATCTTGTGTTAAATAATTAATCGATGGCATTCACTTTGGTCCCGAACCTTCTTAAAAGGGAGGTGTGTGTGTGTGTGTGTGTGTGTGTGTGTGTGTGTGTGTGTGTGTGTTTTCCTCAGTCTGCTCATCTACCTCACTTCTCTGCATGACCAGGCGAGCCCATGCCTGAGCCTTCTGCCACTGAACACCCGGCTGCAAAATCATGGAAACTAGCCCAAAGGCAACTGGAATAATGAGACCAAGTACATTTCACCTTGAAGAGGCTCTGCGTGCTTTTCTTTGAATTTAAGCCCCCCCTTTTTTTCCCAGAGGCTCCCGCTGAAATGCCTGGCTACAGAACTTAAAACTGGACTTCTCAGGCTCAACTTTTGCACACCACGGAAGTTTTAGGAGTCTAAAGTTGACTTTGAAAGTGACACATCGCTACACAGAGCTTTTGTTAGCCAAACACTTGCAAATCATCTTCCCTCTACAAAGCTTTTAAAATGTCAGCAGCCTGAATATCTCTGTCCACAGGGCTATTCTTTCCATAGGACCTGGGCAGTAATTCACGGCCTGGATCCCCCAGACCCTGGGCCCTGGGAAGCTTGGAGATGTTTATGGCCCTCCGGCAAAAGTTTTCTGGGAGAAGCACAGGCCTTTTTATTCCATCTGGGGCACCTAAAACATTTTTGTATAGGTATTTATTATTTTAAATGAGTAAGCTCAACAAGTAAATACGGAGTGAAGACTAGTAAAGTGCCTCAAAATGAAGCAGAGATTGAAGTAAAGAAGAAAGGCCTTCTGGGTTTTTTAGTTTTTTCTCTCTTTTTCTTCTTCTTCTTCTTCTTCTTTCTTCTTCTTCTTCTTCTTCTTCTTCTTCTTCTTCTTCTTCTTCTTCTTCTTCTTCTTCTTCTTCTTCTCCTTCTCCTTCTCCTTCTCCTTCTCCTTCTCCTCCTCCTCCTCCTCCTCCTCCTCCTCCTCCTCCTCCTCCTTCTCCTCCTCCTCCTCCTTTTTTTTTTTTTGCAAGTAATGGAAAACAGGCATTCGGCTTCTTTTTCAGAACCGGTCTGTGTGTAAATCATAGTTACATGGGCTAAAAACAGACCCATGAGTGCAAGCAATGGTGTGGACTTCGTTTCCCTGCACAGTTACCACGTGAAGGAAATAATTACTCATCTTCCTGCTTCCTCTCTACTCAAGACTTTGGGAAGATCAAACTTGGCTGTAAAGACTATCATGAATTATCAAGAGAGAAGTCAAATTTATTTTCATTCATAAATGGGCCAAAGAGGCCTGTGGTCAAGTTCAGAGAGGTTAAGGCAAAATCATGGCCAAGAAGCACATCTAAGTTTTCCCAAACTCATTACTCTCTATTTGACTAACACAATGTTCTCAAAAGCAGATGGGAAAAACAGCATACTATTTTTCCTCCGAAAGGGAGACTCAACCCCACACCACTGCAGTGTTTTAGCTCAAGCACACGTCAAGTGCATATTCAGCTGAGAAATTGATCTGCTTCCTCATAACCACATTCTGTAGGGCTAAACAGGATGTAAGAAGAATGTCCAAGTCACCACTTAATCATGTCGTACTCGGAATTCATTTTCCCAGCACTTACTGTGTCTGTTGCTACAGATCAGAAAACTGAAAATGATCCTCAAGAATGAAAAACGGTTACGGAGTTGTATACAACAGTGTTGAACAACAAAAATACTATTGGCCATAAATAGATTTTATTTTGCTTTTATATAGAATAGGTTGAAAGAACATAGGAGGGAAAAAGAATTTTCTTTTTAATCAAGGGAATTGTGCAGATAAAGCTGATGGAGAACTTAAAGGACTTCCAGAAATAGATGACCATGAATTTAAAGCCAAGCTTTCAGCTATGTTTGATTCTTGTATCTGCTCTTGTCTTTTCTGAAGTTTTCACATAGAGGGCAAACGTTTATAAAAAGTACAAGTTCCAAGTGACCTCGTCAGCTATAGAATGTCAACTAGGTAAATGCATTTCTGGAAATCTAAATAAACCCATTTATTTTGAGGCCATGGAAATGACAATAACATAAAATAACTGAATTGCTCTTCACGTTCAATGAACAAGCATAGGTGCTTGTGTACACACGCAGATATGCACACATCTCATGTAGCCAAACAAAATCCAAGGATGTACTCATCTGTGACATAAAAGCTATGACTGAAAATCATCTGGGGGTCAGGTGAGGGGCTTACCTTAGTTGGGGATCAGAGAGGAAGTCTTTCAGAAAATCCAGGCTAACATCTGAGAAGAAAGCAGCTTCTGCTACCCCAGGAAGGTGAATAGAATGAAGTCTTTTTTTTTTTTTAATTATTTACGGCAACCTGAGTAATAAGGGACACATTGCTCAGTGGTCACAAATTATAAACACTATGCCCTCCTCTCACCAAAAAATAAAAATAAAAGCAAAGCCCCATTGTTTATTTGCATCTGCATGCCCACATGCATGCCGTCCACCCAGCAGACTGGACCCCAAACACCACGGCTTCTCTGCTCTCTGCTGAGAAAGCCTGTCCTGAGGCAACAGCATGGCAACCCTCTGGATGGGTTCTCCTCTGACCCCTCTCTTTCCTCTGAACTGCTGGCCAGACAGAGAAGCCTTTGTGAAATCCATGCTGGGGGCTCAGAAATTGCACAGACCCGTCTGAACCAAGTCTGAACATATTAGTCCAGGCACTTGAAAAACATTATCTTCTTCCCCTCAAGACACTTTATTCACAGTTTTACCAGACCCTCACATTATAAATCAAATGAGCATGTGGTTCTTAAATTGCTCAGGAGAGGAGAAGTAGTAGAAAGCATTCCCCCATGGGCGATGGGGAAGGCTGAAACCTTCTGGAAAGATGCCTGAAGTGTGGGGCTGCTTGAGCCCCCCGTGTTAGCGAGGCTGGCTGCGCACACTCAGAAACTTGACATGCGTCTCCCACCTGAGCCATACAAACACCACTCACTTCTCCTCACCAACCCCCTCTCCACGCCTCCAGTTTTTTCCTCCCATGTCCCTTTGAGTTCATAAATCATACCAGTATTCTGTGACCTGTGACTTGAGAAATAGAACCGAACATGTGTGTGAAGATTTTATAGCCCCCTTACAGAGCACTTTAGGAGTTTAATGCAATGCCTACACTATCCCCAGGTCCTGGTTAGGATGGGGATAAAGACAAGATCATGCCTAAAATTAGAAAGTCATCAGCTGAGCTGAACAAAGGGACCCCCTGAGCCCCACATAGGTTGGTGATAGAAGCACTGGTGTGCATGGACAGTCGAAGGCATCTGATTTCTAACGTCCCACAGACCCCTTCCAGCCAGCTCCCTTGTACTTCCTTATGTTTCAGAATAAGAATATTTGCATAGCCGAAACCGGTTTGGCTCAGTGGATAGAGCGTCGGCCTGCGGACTGAAAGGTCCCCGGATTCGATTCTGGTCAAGGGCATGTACGTTGGTTGCGGGCACATCCCCAGTAGGAGGTGTGCAGGAGGCAGCTGATCGATGTCTCTCCCTCATCGATGTTTCTAACTCTCTATCCCTCTCTCTTCCTCTCTGTAAAAAAAAATCAATAAAATATATATATTTTTAAAAAGAATATTTGCATAGACTAAATGTGGGATGAGATGAGTTACCTTCTATACTTGAGTTTAAAATGTGTTCTGATTTTATAGGGCACATAGTGGCCCACCTTAAAATGTACTCTTAAAGTATCCCTTTAAAACAGTTCCATTTGAAAATAATTTGATATAATATTCTGGTCTTTAGAACATTTACAGTGTTCTTTCATTGTCAGTGTGCTGGGCAAAGGCAAAAAAGAAAAAAAAGGAGGACAACGGGAAGAGGAAGGAGAAGAGGGTAACAGAGGGGAGGAAAGAGAACGAATGGGAAAACAATGTAAAGGGGAAAGAGGGAAGGGGAGGGATGAGAATGGCAGTGGAAAGACGGGCTTATTTCCCTGGCCTATGGTTGTCTCTCAACTTTCACAGAACATGGCACACTGGGGAGCTGATAAACTTTACAGAAAGATTTGAGATATCCACATCTCAAAGCACTTCTCCTGTCATTAATCATCTGGCCTCCAAGAGATGTCAGTAATAACCATTTGACCACAGTGCAAGCTGGAGACAGGTGCTGACTAATGCAGTCTGTCTTAAGGTACAAATCGCAGGGCAAACATTTTTGGACCATGCTACGTTGGACAACTCTTTTCGCTTTCATTTTCTGGCTTGCTATGGCCTGGAGAAGACGCGTAGTTGTGTTCCGAGAAACCTGTGTCCGCGGGGACTGTCTCCACCGTTTTCCTGGCAGAGGTAGAATGACACTATTCAGGCCTGGCAAGGCTGTCGTCACACCGAGTGGGTAATATGAAATAGTACACTCCAGACATTTGCTGGGGAGTATGATGTCAAGCTGACATGTGCCCAGTAATTACTCAGAAGTCAAGCAGACAGAAACAGTATTCAAAATTGTTTGAAGGATCAGGGTCAAGTTGTTCTTCTAGGTGTTCTCAGCTATCCTCCAGGCTCAGGAAGATCAGAAAGAAGCCTTCATTTTATTGCATCCCTGAAGAATTGCTTTTAATGAATTTTGCTCTGGGGGATTCAAAGAGCCTAAATAAAAGGTTATTATTCTTTTTCTAAAAAGCCTTATAAAACTTCAGCATCCAAGGAAAGACATTGTTGAGGACACTGATCATAGGTCATGTTTGTGAGGACACCAGGAAGAATGGCCTGTCTCGCTTTTAATAACAAGACTAATTAGAACTTGTTGTTTTCCATCTTAAAAACATTGTCAGTTGTGTAAATACCCAAGTCAGAGTCCTAGTTCAAACCAACTAAAACAGGCTTGGGTCAATACACATGTTTTTAAGTCTCATCTCTTTTTTTCATTGTATTCTTTTCCTGATTCGTCTTTCTTCTTTCACTTAGATTATATTTAACACCATATTTTATATTATACATGTTGCTATAATCAGCTAACTCATTTCTGGAATTAGGTGGAATGTAAATTAATAAATAACTTCTTAAGGCCTAAAAGCATGGTTGAGCCCTAGGTTCGATGTATTTTGAACCACTGCAAGTAATATCACTTCTTACAGAGATTGTACCTTCTCAAATCTTAAGGGAAAAGGTGAGACCCATTCCTTTCCACCACCCTGAAAAAAATAGCTTGTCCTATACCCACAATTCCTATCTCTATTTTCTTGACCTTCAGGCTGTGATTATTTAGAATTAATTTGAATATTTTTTGTTGTACCCCTTGTCTGAATCACTCTGGTAAGATTTAGAACGTACGGTTAGTTTCTACATTCAAAGTATTCTGCCTTTAAGATTCCACAGACATATCAATGGAGGAGGTGAAGTCATTACACAGCATATCTTTTAGAATCATTTTTTCCATCACTGTGTTCTTACCCTAGTTCATCTTTCTCCTTTTACCCTATTTACACTTGAAGCCCTATCTTGCATGTACATGCTGTTATAAGCTGGTAACTCATTTCTATATAACTAGATGAACTATAAATTAATAAATAATTTCTTGTGACCTGGAAGTTTTATGCCTTCTAAATTATAAATATCTGTGAAGTCACAGGCCTTCAAGCAGACCCTTGGGTGTTACCACGCTTGTGGTCAGCAGAATATTGCCTTCCCCAATGATGTCTATGTCTTCATCCAAAAAAAATCTATGGCTATGTCACCTTACATGACAAAAGGGACTTTTCAGATGTGATTAAGGCTTTGGACCTTGAAGTGGGAGTAAAGATTTCCCTGGCTTATCTCAGTGGGTCTAATGTAATCCAAAATTCCTTATTAAAGGGAAGCAGGATGGTGAGAGTCAGAGAAAGAAAACTGATTATGGGAATAGGGATGAGAGCTAGAAATTAGAAGGTTCTTCACTCCTGGCGTTGAGGATGGAGGAAGGGACTAGAGAGCCAATCAATGCAAGTGGCCTCTGGAAGCTGAAAAGGGCAAGAGAACTAGAGCCTCCAGGAGAAATAGCCCTGCCGATGCCATTTTAGCCTAGTGAGACTTCTGACCGCCACAACTCTAAGATTAAATTCGTGTTGTTTTAAGCAAGAACGTTTGTGGCAATTTGTTACAAGAGCAATAAGCTAATACAACACTCCTTGAGAATTCTAGGTCACTTCCGTGTCACAACTGTGCTTCTGTTTTTCCTTTTCTCTCTTGTTCCCTCTTGCCCCATGGACTTTAGTGTCACTCGTTTCTTAGCCTCCAGTTTGCTTGTGGTATGTGGATTAGGTTTTACCATCCTGCCCAGGATAGTTCAGCTTTGAACTTCATACCTCCTCCATTTTGTCATTGACTTAGCACATCTGTTCCACCTTGGTAGTTTGCCCATACTGGCCATCACCTTTTGTTGTTTGTCTCTTTAACAAGATGGTACCCGCCTTCCAAGGCTGACGACTTCCCACAGCTATGGAGTGCTCACTGTGCAGTCCATCTGCCTTTCATGCCTTAGGAGTCATTGCCATCCACCAGAACTTCCTACCATGACCGAAATTCTCTCTATATATGTCCAATGTGGTACCCACTAGCTGTATGTGGTTCCTGAGCTCTTGAAATGTGGCTAGTGTGAATGTGATTTTACTTGATTCTAATTAGTTTAAATTTATTTTAAGTGGACACATATGGCAAGTTACCACAGTGGACAGCACAGCTAAGCTTGCATTAAATGCATATTGATAAATGATTAATAGAAGCAGAGTTTAGGCACCCATAATCCTCCAGCTCAAATAAGCAAATTTTTCTTCAAATGTTACTTTTAGAAGAAAGGCAGCCATGATGAAAAGTATCTGGAAACCAAAGACATGTATCCATGAAATAGGCTTCAATTACACGAGAGAACTGTTAGTACCGCGATGAAATCCCCAGAACTATTAAATCTCTGTGCACGATGCCCTTGCCTTCAGGAACTCATAAAAGAAAACGTCCTTAATTAAAAGTGTGATTTTTGGGGGGTGGCTCTGGGGTCTTTTAAATGTCTGGGGTATAAATAAACCATATTCATAGCTGGGTTTGAAGGGGCGCCCTGACTCGGGTCAGTTCCCAGGTTACCCTGATGCCTGGTTACCTGAGAAGCCAGGTCCACAGCAGCACGAGAGAGTGGCTGCCATGCATTTCGGCTGATAGCTGTGTCCCCATGCTGTTCTCTGTGATTTATCTTCCATGAAATGTCTGTGGATGTAAAAGCCCATGCAAAAAGAAGTGAGTAGGGGAGTTGAAACTGCCAGGCCCTTCACTGGCTGCATTAGCTGGAGGAAATACAGAGGAAGCCTTGGGAGGGATCACTCCACGTAGGCTTTGGGCTAGATAGTGTTAGGTGAGCCGAGTGACACCAAATGGAAGCTGACATGGTTTCCAGGGATAAAAACCAGATGGTTCAGTGGAGAATGCCGCCCTGGCTTCCTGCCGCCCTCTTGGTGTCTGCAGATAGATTCTGCAGGATTGGAACCAAAATCTTACACAGAAACAGGCGTCAATTAAAATGCTGAAAGCGTAAAGCTTGCATTTGACATCACTTACCTTTGTGTAGGCATCTGCAGTGCTCAGGTTTGCAAATGCATTACAACCCAGGAAGCAGGAAGTGACCACAGGGACAGCCTGTCAATCAGGGATGATGCTGGCTCAACCCAGAGCCAGGATCCATGATCCCAGTAAAACAACTGTTTGTGTCTCTTCCCGGAGAATCAATGAGCTTCTTTATTTGGGCATTTCTTAACTGATGACAGGATTCTTTAGCGTCAAACTTGTCACTTTAAAAAATAATAATAATAAAGCAAGAAGTAACTTTAAAATATAGGAAAATGCGCCCAAAATATAAACCTCCAGAACATATAGTCTATTTGTTCTGATAACAGAACCCTTCCAATTGTATGATGAAAATTATTCCCGCTTAACCTCTACATCCTGGAAGTTGCTGCCTCAGAAGGAATTTCAAAATGTGACACAGCTGTATGCACAAATCTATTGATCACAGGATACATGTTGGGAGTGTGTAGAATATCCCAAACAATAACTTAATACTGAGTGATAATTATTTTCTACTTCTGCAATTCCCTCCTCAAAGATGGAGAGCTGAAAGAAACAACCCTTCCCTGTCTGTTTTCCTGAAGGTATTTCCTTTCCCTGTGTGTTCCCTGTCTTCCCTGTCCAGGATCTGACCACCCCGTTCACCTCATTGCTCTTATTTGAAATGGTAGGTGCCACCACAAAGCGCTAAATGCGGCTCCCATGGAAGTCTGACCACTGTGAGTTTTCAGGGATCAAAAATCGAATTCAGACTCTGAGCCCCAAACCCTGCAACAAAAAAACGCTGTCTTTAAGATAGGAATATTTACATGCTCTAAGTGGATAATGCAAGAGCTCCTTTGTAATAGCTCACATTTCCTCGGGGTGGAATCACTTGCCTTATCAAACTTTAACCCAGCACCAAAAAGCCCTTCGTCCCTTATCTAGCCAGCTTGGAGCACCTCACTGAAAATTTCGCAGTGTTTACAGGACCAGGAAAAGCACCCAGCGCCAGACAAGAAAAGCCAGACACCTCACCCTGAAAGGCTGCAGACGCCTGAGCCTGTGAGTGCTGCTGGGTGCCGGGCCGCACTGGGACGTCCTATGTCCGTTCAGGGAGCAGTGACTGATGGTGTTGGGTTTCCTGGGGACATCTGAAAAGCAATACTGCCTACCCCTTCCTCCACTTAGCACACACGGGCCTGGGCCTTTAAACACATCGGCGGGGGTAAAAGAAGTCTAGCAGAGAAAGGAGAGAAGCCTAATTGAGAAAGAGACCAGAAGTCTGTCGCAGGCAGGAAGGGGGAAAAAAAATCAGATGTTCATACTTTTTTTTTTAAATGATTTATTGTTCAAATTACACTCATTTGCTTTTTAAGAGCAGCCAGGAAAATGAAGTTATTGGTACATTAGAATTTTCCTCTCTGCTGTCATTTCAATTTAATTATTGCTCAGGCGTCTGTAATGGAAAGAACTAGGGGCTCAGAGCAGGGCTTCCCACGTGGATCTGTCTAAATCTGTCCCTGGACAGAGAGGGAACCGGGGCAAGTGACAGGACCCTCACACAGGTTGTTTCTTTATCTGAAACAAGGGAATCCCAGTTGCTACCTTACGATGCGGATGAGAAGATTTTTAAAAATATATTTTTTATTGATTTTTTACAGAGAGGAAGAGAGAGGGATAGAGAGTTAGAAACATTGATGGGAGAGAATCATCAATCAGCTGCCTCTTGCACACCCCCTACCGGGGATGTGCCCGAAACCAATGTATATGCCCTTGACTGGAATCGAACCTGGGATGTTTCAGTCTGCAGGCCGATGCTCTATCCACTGAGCCAAACCGGTTTCTGCATGAAAAGATTTTTTTTTAAGTTATGCATAAGACAGACACCCAGCTAATGCTAAGCACGTAGTCCACGTTGAAAGGTCACGTGTTTGAAACTTGACAGTAAGAGAGAGTCCTGCTGCCTGCATAGCCCGGAGTTTAGAGTTGAACTGTTGCATCTCGGAGTTCAGGATTTCATGAGGCCAAGGGGATCAGATGTGAGGAAAGAACGCACTGCCCGGGGTCACCCTGAAGCGCTGATCTCAGATTGCTGATTCCTCTTCCCTCCAGACAACAGGCAGAATGAGGTGTAGCTTGAGGGCTTCAAGACACCCTTTTGCAGGAGTCTGAGATTCTTCTAATGGCCCTGGAAAGATGGCAATCCCTGCAAAGCCTTCTCCAGAGTGAAATTTATTTAGGCCAACTTGGAATTTAAAAATAGCTGCCACTCGGAATTTTAGGGAGGGAGGACAGCAGGAGAGTGCCCCGATCTGACGGGATGGAGTCGCAGAATCGTCTGGCCAACAGTTAGGTTTGTTTATTTGTCATCTGGATTCTCATCTACCATGAAATAAGTGAGCACCAACTAAAGACTCAACACAAACAGTAGGTTAATGCTGACTGGTTCAGCAGTATTGAGAGCTTTTAATAAAATTAGAAGTTTCCTGTGGTTTTTGTTTTCTTACAAACAGACTGTTTTCTAAGTGGCACTTGTAGATACAGACATGGGGCCACTGACACAATCTTTTCCTCCTCCAGTTCTCTAGACTACAATCGTCTGGACTTCCAGAACAGGTAGAAGTAGAGAAACCTCCTCCAGCGCACACAAAAGTGTGGCTTGGGCACTGACTGGTTTGGCCTGCAGACTGAGGGGTCCCAGGTTCGATTCTGGTCAAGGCCATGTGCCTTGGTTGCGGGCACATCCCCAGTTGGGGAAGGGGGGTGTGTGCGCAGAGACATCCAATCAACGATTCTCTCTCATTGATGTTTCTAACTCTCTATCCCTCTCCCTTCCTCTCTGTAAAAATCAATAAAATACATTTATTTTATTTATTTATTTATTTATTTATTTATATTTTATTGATATTTTACAGAGAGGAAGGGAGAGAGATAGAGAGCTAGAAATGTCGATGAGAGAGAAACATCCACCAACTGCCTCCTACACACCCCCCACCGGGGATGTGCCCCAACCAATGTAGATGCCCTTGACCGGAATCGAACCCGGGACCTTTCAGTCCACAGACCGATGCTCTACCACTGAGCCAAACCCGTTTCGGCAATAAAATACTTAAAAAAAAAAAAGTGTGGCTTGGCTAAATCAATGAAAGAGAAACACCACATGACCTCACTCATTTATGGATAATAAAGAACATTATAAACTGATGAACCAAAAGATAGATATAGAGACAGTAAAGCAACAAGCAGACTGTCAAATGACAGCGGGGGGGGGGGGGGAGATCTGGGGGAGATAAGAGATCAACCGAAGGACTGGTATGCATGCATATAAGTACAACCAATGGACACAAAACTCTGGGGAGGGAGGGCATGTACGGGGGTGGGGTGGGGGGGCAATGGTAACATATGTACACAGATAATAATTTAATAAATTTTTTTAAAAAGTGTAGCTTGGCTAGGAAAGTCTTCTGCTCAAGTTGGCACTGTGCCAGCGACCCGTGTTCAGCTTCTGGCTTGAGGCCTTCACGAGAATCACTTGCAGTTGTGTTTCGAGAAGAGCAACAGATCCTCTTAGCCGAAGGGAGTGAAAGGAGCCCCTTCGTCTCCCACTCCTGTATTCTTTCCAGCCCCGGTAATCGGTTTTGTCAGCAGGAGCCACGCCAGGCTCGAGTTTTTCCATTGGTCAAACCCTGTGGCTCCTACCCTCCAACAAAATTCCCTGGCGGACTGGGTTTCCTCATTAATCAAACGTTGCCCATATTGTGTTTCCTGGTTCAGCTGTTCCTGTTGCCATGGTAAGGGCGGGGTACCGGGAGTCAGCATTAATCACAAGACGTGCCACTCTCAGGGCTGGAGTTGCTTTGAGGGTGACATCTTGTATTTGCCCCGAGTCATGCTTTTTCCCTGGAGAAATCTCAGGTTAGACCAGGGCTGGAGGGGTGGGGGAGGGCCAGCTCCTGCTTGATGTTTAATAGCTTGGTCATTATGAGGGATCCCGTAAAACCCCCACCCCCTGCTGTTATGTGGGTGTTTGGTAACCATAAAACCTGCCGTCTCTGCCACAGCGTATTAACTGGCTCCAAGTTTAAGGCAATCTACAAGGATTTTAATTAACTTCTCACCTGTCACCTTACCTGGTTCCCACACAATTATCCCCGGGAGGCTGCCGCACCATCGCTGTTGTCATTCAGCCGTGAGCCATTTTTAAGCCGCGCTGTGTCAAGTAATGAGAGCAGCCAGCAGCAGTGACACCAGGGACTGCGGGCTGTGGTAGTCAGGCGCTGTGGAGAGTTTCAATCACACTATTTGCTTTGGTGCTAAACATTGCCTCCACTTTGAGGTGTGGGGGCTGTAAATTAGCATCTGAAACAAGGCAGCTGTATTCCCAATGCAGAGTTTCTGGCCAGGGCCCACGTCCCTGTGACTTCTGAGTCTTCTGTCTGGGAGCTGTTATTCATTGAGTGAGTTCTGCCAGCAAATGTGGGCGTCCCCTGATTTGGTCTGTGGAAGAAACTTGCTGAGGCTCCAACTGCATTTCGGGTTCCCTGAAGCAGGTCCCCCTGGCAAGGATTCGAGGGCAAGCCATTTATTTGAGAGGTGACTCTAGGAATCACCGGAAGGAGCATGGGGAAGGGAGACGAGAAAGGGAAGACAGGCGGTAAGGTTGTGTTATCAGGCTGGTTTCCGCGGTGGCACTGGAGCTTGACCTCCCTCGGGGGGCACGGGGAGCCATATCCCATCTGACGACGGGCAAGGGAGTTGGGCATGGGGATGCTTCCAGACGCTGTTAATCCTCCAGCACTTCTGCTTGCAGGATCGGCTGGTAGAGTGGACTCCAGAGGCCAAAGACCTGGGAGAAAAATGCAGGTGCTGGCAGGTGGGAGTCAGGCCTGTGTGTAGCCATGGTAAGGCTTGGGGAAGGGGGCAAGATAGAGCAGCGCACCTGCTCCACAAACCCACAGCCCAGGGGCTAGAACCAATAGCTGGGGAGGCCGAAAGGCTGGTTAAATCTCATAGCTAAAAGGGAGCTGGGGAGGCTCCCAGCCAGCCCTCTGGCTTCCATTTAGAAATACTTTCTATAGCAGTCACCCCCCCTTCCACCAAACACTGTAATGATGGGGGCTCATACACCAAAGCTGCCTGTTCCATGGATAGATGGTTCTGGTTGATACTCTAATACTTTGTAAAATTCCATTTATTTTAAATGACCATGTGGTCTACATTTATTGGGCATCTCCTGGGCATTAGATGCAGTGTGAGCGCGTGAGAGTCACAGGTAACACTCCCCGAGAGCTCTCATGTTCCCATGCCAAAGAGAGGAATGGGCAAGTAAATCTGATTCTCAGGCAGCATTTTCGTAGGGTGCCCCCAATGCACCAGACATGTGCTCCAGAAAGGGAGTGAGTAACTGTCCATAGGTAGGGCTTGTGAGGCAGTGAGAGGAGGCTTTAAAGAGGAGGTAAGAATCAGGAGAAGGAGGGCAAGATATACTCAGCATGAGCTCAATTGTAGTAACAGCCACATCAAATGTAGTAACATTCCTCAATCGTCCATGCTCCAAAAACCATACGTGCCAATAGCAATTCCCACACCTACAGACTGAGCAGTTCACTAAGATTTTAAGCAGAGATCTGCTTACCATGGGACTAAGAGAAATGATTTACTGTCCACTTTAAAAAGTGTGGAATTTTTTTCAGGAGAATATCAGTATCTTTCCTTCTATCCAGCTTTCCATCCCTGTCACTGTGTTACCCACAGTGGCTGCAAATGTTCGCACCTAATACCTGATGAGGTACAACATATGGAGACCTAGAAGCTACCACCAGTCTTCCACTTTCAAATAGATCCCATAAAAAAATAATTCCAATTAATCACCCACTGGTGATTACCATCACTTACTGCATGTGGCCCCCGAGGGAATGTGGAAAAGAAGAGCTATGTGAAGACAAAGAGATGAATCTAGAAAACATGTTAACCAAATGTGGGTGTGGCTGAAGTTTATATTTGCATATATGTATATATGTGCAAACGTGTGTGTATGTAGTTTTTGTTCATATTCAATCCTGAAAAAAAATGAATAAAATAGATTGGTTTATCACTCTGTAAAGTAAGAAACTTATCTTGACCATTTTTGTTCACTTTAGAGAGAAGAAGCCAAGACTATTATGTTATAAACCAGTTGTTCCACATGTTAAATTTAGCTGGTTGATATGCTTTGCTTGGCTCACGCATGTTCACCCACATAGAGTTTTAAGCATGCATTAGTTGCCATCCTTTAAAAATAAGGATATTAGATCACTTCAAAATCCAGCTCTCCAAATGCTCTTGGAATATCAAAATATCTGCAATGCTGAGTCTACATGTCATGGGACAACATTCAGAGAGGGTGAGCAGCTTCTGTCTCCATTAGACAAACCATCTATTCCCTAGGTGGTCATCCTCCACCTCTCCCTTCCCTGGGGAAAGTCAGCCATCATGTATCATTTCACTCCTTCTGGCTTCTTTCATTGACCTTGCCTGCCTGGTCCCTGCAAACCTTCAAGAAAGCCAGAAAGGAATGAACAAGGGTATGAGGAACTTCGGTACTTAGTCTAAGTACCTAAGACCGAGTCACTTAGTCTTTAGTTCCTTGGGTACTTTGTTAACTTAGGTACTCAATCCAGTACCCAAATCTTAACTAAAATTAATGAAGTTAAGGTTTGGGTACTTTACATTTTATTTCATAGGCTAGCATTTCCAAGGTCAATGGAAAACTGGAAGATGCTCCAGGGGGAAATGCATTCCCTGGTAAAATAATTTGAGAAACGCTTCCCTCTTGAAATCCCCAGTGTGCAGTAGAGCCGTAAACTCTGGGAAGCAGCGTGACATGCAGACTTGCGTGCCTTTGGTTAGAAAATAGCAGCCCTCTGGGAAGTTTTAACAGTAGAGGGACTTGAGCAGAGCTGTGCATTGGAACTTAAACTTGCTAACAGTGCAATTCCCGTAAAAATAAAGGTTAAAAGTTAAAGAAGCACCATCCATATCCTCCATGATCCTCTTCAGTCTTACACAGATGTTCTGCATTAAACATCTAATTCACTTATCTATAAATAGATAATAGCAATACCTTCCTGTTCGGATGTGTGGGGGAGTGCATGAGATCATGCATGTGATAAGTAAGTGTCAGCTAGTCATACTCATATCTTCTGCTTCTCCTTACTTTTATTATCTATAGATTCATAAGTTTCCATATACATGTATGTGGAATGATGGAAAGCTCCCCACTTCCTGTGCAATTCTATCTTAGGTAGGAGATCCTACTTCAGCTTTCCTACCAAGTTCAAAGTTTATGTCTTCTAGAATGAATTCGGAGTGTTCCTAGGCTGAAATGCTAATTTCAATGTTTAGAGTTATATGTTTGTGTCTTCCCTAGGAACAAAGATAAAGGCAAAGGCAAAAAAGGAAAGAAAGCAAGCAAGAGAGAGAGAAGGAAGGAAGGAAGGAAGGAAGGAAGGAAGGAAGGAAGGAAGAGAGACAGAGAGAGAAAATCTTGCGGGTGTGGCTCAGTGGTTGAGCATCGACCTATGAACCAGGAGGTCACAGTTCAATTCCGTATCAAAACACATGCCTGGGGTTATCACCCAGGTATGTAGGGTGTGCAGGAGGTAGCTGATCAATGATTCTCTCTTATCATTTATGTTTCTATCTATCTCTCCCTCTCCCTTTCTCTCTAAAATCAATAAAAATATATTGAAAGAAAGAAAGAAAGAAAGAAAGAGAGAGAGAGAGAGAAAGAGAAAAAGAGACAGAAGGAAGGAAGGAAGGAAGGAAGGAAGGAAGGAAGGAAGGAAGGAAGGAAGGAAGAAAGAAAGGAAGGAAGGAAGGGAGGGAGGGAGAAAGATTTTATTCCCATAGAGCACAGAACTAAAAGTAAGGCAGTGTGGAAACTTAATGGTAGTCACAAACAACCAAGCTCCTTTGCAAATAGGAGAAGAAAGAATTGGCTCAATCATTTCCCAGAAATCAGAATTGCTAGGTCAACCCACAAAATGAGAAGTTTATAACCAAGAATTCAGCCCAAAGAGCCAGCAGTTTCCCATGAGTCCAAAGGTTGTCTACTGCAGTTAAGTTCAAACTGTTTTTCTGCTTTCAACTTGGTTTTCTATCTATGCTATGACAGAAGGTTTTCCGAAGTGCCCTCTGTAGGTGGTTTGATCCTCCAGCTGTGAAGTCAGCTGATTCAGGACATACCGGTAGTACCATCAATGAGGGTGGAGGCTGGGTGTACAGGCACAGGTGACCTGCCCTGGGCTCTGATGAGGCAGCCTGAACAGCCTCAGGAAGCAGACCTCCAAGTACCCGAAGAAGGACTCGTTCCACATAGATTTCAAAAGTGTTAAGATTCTATTATGTTTCTGACAGCAGACTACAGATGGGGAAACAATGCTAAACAAACAGCAGACATGACCCCCACACTGCGAAGATCAGGATCCAGAGGAGGAGGCAGACGAACAATTCTGCAGTTAAGAAAAATGGCACCTTTGGTGAGTTCTCAGAAGGAAAAGTGTGTGGTGCTTTGAGAATGTGGAACATTCTGGCCTCATCTTGGAGACCAGAGAAGTCATTCCTGAGGACATAAAGTCTAGAGGATAACTAAGAATCAACCAGGCAAAAAAAAAAAAAGAAGAAGAAGAAGACAGGAGTAGAGTTTTAGGTTCATTTGCACAGCCTGATGGCAATCTCATCCTAAATATTCAAGAATGGGAGGAAAAAATGTAGTTTAGCTGAAGTAAAAAATAAATAAATAAATAAAAAGAAAGAAAGGAAGGAAGGAAGGAAGGAAGGAAGGAAGGAAGAAAGAAGAAAGATGCAAATAAACCACAGCGAGGAAAAGAATTGAAAAAACAGAATGGAACATGAAAGATAAGGGAACCCAACCAAGTGCTGTAGCATAACTCCAATTCGAGTCTCAGAGGACAGGAGAGACTGAGATTGAGGCAGAAATAAAATTTGAAAAGACAATCTCTAAGAATATTCCGAAATGGATGAAAGACTTCAACCCACAGATTCCAAAAAGTTTAGCAAATCCCAAAAATGACAATTGGATAAACAAACTGTGATACAACTGTATGGAATTCTATTTAGCAACAAGAAGAAATAAACTTCTTATGCAACCATATGGAAGAACATTAAGAGCATTATGATAAAAAAGAAACTAGTCACAAAGGCCACATACTATATGATTCCGTTTATGTAACACCTGAAAAAGCCCAACATATAGTGGTAAAATTCAGATCAGCAGTAACTAAGACCTGGGGTGGGTCAGACATTGATGGGGAAAAAAAAGGTATGAGGGAACATTTTAGGGTGATGGCTATTCATATGTATTATAACAGCCTAAGGGGCCACCACGGTGAAATGACCAGAACGACTGGTCACTATGATGTGCACCAACCACCAGGGGGCAGACGCTCAATGCAGGAGCTGCCCCCTTGTGGTCAGTGTGCTCCCACAGGAAGTTGCTCACTTCCCACAGAAGCTGGGCTCATGTCTGGTGAATACAGTGGTGGTGGCAGGAACCTCTCCTGTCTCTGCAGCAGTGCTAAGGAGCAGCGAGCCAAGGGGTCAGGAGCAGCAAGCAGGCAGGCAGTAAGGAGTAAGGGGTCCCGGACTGCTAGAGAGATGTCCCCAGTCAGATATCCCCGAGGGATCCCAGACTGTGAGAGGGCACAGGCCTGGCTGAGGGATTCTCTGTGCACAGATTTCATACACTGGGCCTCTAGTATAATAATAATAGCATGATAAAAATGGGCTATCATACAATATCACAGTAGGTTGGAGATTTTGTGATATTAACAATAGAAAAGTCTTGAAGAAAACACCCATAACCAAATCATCCAGAATAAGTCACTGCTTCATTTTTGTCTGTTTTTAATTTTGTTATTTATGTTTTTCTTTAACTGCTAAATTTTCCACAATAAGAACAAATTATTATAGTTAGGGGAAATGTATTTGCATAAACAACTAATATTAGTGTTGCTAATTACAAAACATAGTAAGATTTCCTAATAAGCTTTATAATTTATTTTCTAAAGTTATATGTTCTCTGAATGTTTTTCTTTTTTTTTAAAATAAATATTTTATTGATATTTTACAGAGAGGAAGGGAGAGAGATAGAGAGCTAGAAACATCGATGAGAGAGAAACATCGACCAGCTGCCCCCTGCACACCTCCCACTGGGGATGTGCCCGCAACCAAAGTACATGCCCTTGACCGGAATCGAACCCGGGACCTTTCAGTCCGCAGACCAACGCTCTACCACTGAGCCAAACCGGTTTCGGCTGAATGTTTTTCTTTTAATTATCTTTAAAATTCTGTATTGTTAACTCACACAGATACACGCACAAACTACATCTTGTATTTTAAAATCTCTGTAACTATAGAAATCATGACCTATGTGTTTGCAGAATTTTTATCAATGTTAATTCACTTACCCCCCAAATAAAGTAAATTTCCAAGATGCTGGTTGCACTCACTCACATTGAATTGCAATGTGGAAGGTGCAAAGGGAAATGTCAAGACAACGTAATATATCAGGTCTGTTTACCAAGGCCTTATTACCTGGGCCTTACCCCCTTTTACAGGCCCCAATTAGAGCAATCAATGCTGCCACCCCTCCCCCACGCCAGGCTTGCCGAGACTGGACGATGGCCCGGTGGCTCAGCAAGGCCACCGTATGGCAGACTAAGGGCTTGGAAAAGACGGTTCTTGACCGTTACTCACCACCGTCACCTGTTGATTTATGAACACACACCCATGCCACCTCCGTCTCACCCTTTTAATCACAACCATTTGCTGCACCTTGGCAAAGAAATGGGAAGAAGGAAAAACATAGAACTGGATCCACCCATTATCCACAAACAGGTCAAAACGCAAAGCTCCACATCTGCCGAATCTGAATGGGTGAGGTTTGTACACCACTGACAAACCCATTCCCCCCGATTCTATAATGAATGTTGAATTCCATAAGAGACAAATGAACTTATTTTCCTTCGAAACATTTGAGCGTGTACACAAAAGGAACTTTTGGCCACTTTACCAATTTCAGTCTCTCTTACCCTCCCGGAGATAGTTGGAGGTTTGGCATTAGGCTCCCAGACGTTGTATACGTATTTATAGATGGCCTGTAAGCAGGACAGAACAAAAACCACAACATTGCTTTGTGAAGGGTTTTCTTTTTTCATTTCTCATTCTCTCTCTCTCTCCCTCTCTCTTTTTCCCTCTCTCTCTCTCTCTTTCAGTGGTTTCAGACTTCAGTGATTGTTCTACAACTTGCTTATATATATTTTTTTCCTTTTTGAGCTCTATCCCAGGCTGGTGATTTATGTTAACTGCTGCACGCAATTCCATCGTGTAAATACACCACATTGTATTTATCCATCCCCAGTTGATAGGCAGTTAGGTTATGCCCATGTTTTTACCATCACAGACGATGCTGCTGCTATGAATACAATCCTCTCTGATGATTGTGCGCACAAGCTCCTCCCATCCAGTCCTGGCCAGGATCCTGGTTGCCACGTGGACATGTCAGGAGGTTGGACCATCAAGTCACATGATGCCTCACTCAGCCTCAGTTTCAGATCATCAGGGCCTTGGTGAAGCAGGCATCTGGGGGATTTGGGGGCTATGTCACTGGGCCAGACTGGCGCCCTGGGTAAGGCAGACAAGCTAATGGGCCTAAAGCCATCGCTTTCACCATTACAGCTCCGCCCAACCAGCTCAAATGCTGACTTGGGCTCATTAGCAGATTCAAATGCAAAATGGGATTGTATTTCTCCAAACCTAAGAACCCATCTAAAGGTGATTGAGTATTTAACCTTCCCTCCAAAGTGCCCCACTGACTCTTAGCTCAAGAAAGAGGCTTGGAGGAGTGAGCAGAGGCGCTGGGGGACTTTTTGCTGGAGATAAGAGTGATTTCCAAAAAATAGTAATATGGCAGGAGGTCCGGGCTGACGCAGTTCTTTCACACTTGCTACTTCCACCCCGCGAATACAATCCCGGCCCTGTTCCCCGGCCCCTCGGCCATTGGAGAGTCATGAAGTCATCACAGCTGCCACTGCAGCCAGCCAGTTAGGCCGGGAACAGGCTGGCCGGCGGCCCATCCCCCGCAGGCCGGAAACGTGCGCTCCCTGCAGCTCCAACACCGCTGGGGAGACTGTAAGCCACTAGAGCAGCAGCAGCAGCAGCAGAAGGCCTGATGTGATGGCGCAGCTGGGAGGAGGCTCCCCCAGGGCGGCCCCTGTCTGGGGACCAGCGTTAGGCCTCTGGGCCGCCTGAGGCCGCAGTACTCACAGATCCAAGTCACTTCAAACCTGGAATGTGTCACCGGGACCGCCTCCAAGCTGTCACCTCCAGGTTTAGCCCAGTTCCACTCAATAAACCCCCAGGGGCCCTGAGGGGTGCACAGGACTGCAATGCACCTCCCAGGCATGGTGTGGGCACAGGCCTGGGGCCTCCCGAGCGTCCACCTGAGGAGGGAGGCCTGGCCTCCTGCTCCGTCTGTGCCAGTGGAAAAAGCTACGTAAGTGCCAAGTCACAGGAGAGCGCGTCTCGGTCCAGGGCTTTACAATCTGTTTCATGAGCTGTTCCCCCGAAGCACGCACAGCACAATCTCTCCATTAGAGCCGCAGCAGGTGTGAGCGCCAGCGCCGGGGGCTGCCTGCCGGAGCAGCACGTCCTCTGAGGCGAGCAGGTGGCGGCCCCGGACATTCAGGGAGAGCTCGGGGGTGAAGTCATGCATTCTGGTGCTGAAGGGGCCTCTCCTTTTCCCTGGGCTGAGGGGGCCTGTGCTGTGGTCTGGGGTCAGCTTTGAACGGAGACCCTCCTCTGTCCTTTGCCGGATGCCATGAGCAGGGCTGCCTCCGTCTGATGTCCATGGTCTCTCTGGGGAGCCAGAGGTGCTAGGGGCCATGAGCAGCGGCAAAGAGCCTCACACTGAAAATCTCCCAAAGGGTCCTTTGCCCCGGAGAGAGGTGGGCTGAGGGACAGAGAGGCTGGGCATGGAGTAGGGAGCAGAAAAGTTGCCAGGCACACTGACCAGCATAGATGGGGGATTCCAAAGGGCTGGGGCGGGGTAGGGGGGTGCAGGTAGGAATTCAGCCTCTCCCATTGATAGAAATCCTTGAAGGTCCTTAATCCCCATCTCTCTCCCTCAGGTATCAGCTTCCTTTCCTTTCCTGTTAATCTGCTTGCTTTCAACTGCAGCTGTTGTCACGCCATGTCAGACTTCCGAGGGTTATTATGGAGCGGGCGGGGGGAGGAGACACTGAGAATGAGGAGGAGGCTTTCCATCCCCATCTCTGTGGGCCTCAGCCCCACTCCTACTAATATTCCCTTCCTTCTTCATGAATCTGGAACTTTGTGTCCCCCCTTCACCCAACCCCCGTTGCACTTGGGTTTCGTAAGAAAAGTAAAAGAGGGTTGCCTTGGCTGGTGGGGCTCAGTTGGTCGACCAAGAGGTAGCCAGTGAGATTCCTGGTCAGGGCACAATCTGTAAGGACCCAGGTTCAGCACCCATCGGTCCTCTGCAGTGCCAGCATTGGCACACGTGCTCAGAGATGCACCAAGCTGAACGTGCCTATGGAACACACGCTCCTCCATCTTCTGGAGCCTGAGAAATATTTGCTACATTGGGCTGCTCAGAAAGTAGCATTTAGAAATGCAAGAACCGCTGAAACTGGTTTGGCTCAGTGGTAGAGCGTCGGTTTGTGGAGTGAAAGGTCCCGGGTTCGATTCCGATCAAGGGCATGTACCTTGGTTGCGGGCACATCCCCGGTAGGGAGTGTGCAAGAGGCAGCTGGTCGATGTTTCTCTCTCATCGACGTTTCTAGCTCTCTATCTCTCTCCCTTCCTCTCTGTAAAATATCAATTAAAAAAATATATTAGAAATGCAAGAACTTTTGTGCTATCTTTTATCTTCAAGACACTGTTCCAAGGACTCAGAAGAGACCTTATTTGAGGTAGAAGAAAGAGGAATGGCTGAGGCTCTAGCATTGTTTTTATTTCTCAAATTGGCGTTTTATATAAACTTACCTTTGAACTGAAGTTTTATTTTAAAAAATTGGGAATTGTGTCTCTATTGACTATGAGTAATATTTAAGGCCTCCTACATGCCAGGTGGAAATACAACCCGTGGTGTTTTCTCAAGGTGCAGAGGCTGGGGAGATAAGAACATGGATCATCCATTCAGATCATCACAGTCTCAGGCAGATGTGGGGAGGTCCTGCTTTAAGTTCTCACCATCTAGAGTCTTCCCCACTCACTGAGGGATGATAGGCTAATATCCACGCCCATTGTCTTTTGTTGTCTGGGAACTGACCTTTGGTCTCCGCTACATAATACCGGGTTTCATGGAGCTCCCGGGGTGTGGCAGGGGCAGCAGAAAACAGTGGGACGCTGTTTGGTGTCTTTGCTCTACCAGACAGGACCCAGTCGTTTTTGCCTTATTTAGAAATAGACTTGTTTTACTATGACACGGGCCGTTTGTTAGCACAGAGAGAGACAGAGAGGCTCACAATGTTTTGAGTCCCTTATCTCACATTGTTTATGTTCTTAAAATAATTTAATTAGCTTCATAAACAAAAGCATTTTTAATTCATAAACAAAGGGAACTCAGAAAAAAAAATCAAGTGCTCCGAAAGGCAAGAAGAAGGGAAAAGTCAAATCATTCCAAGACGTCCTCTCACTCTTTGTTTGGCTCAAGCCCGTGAGCCTCGTCCCTGAGAGCCAGTGGGCCTTCTAAGACACGGGCTCTTTTTGGGTAGGTCATAGAAGCCTTCTAGAAGAATCACTATTTCAACTGTCTCTGAATAACGTGTCTGTGTCTACCTTCTTAAATGACTCCCTAAAAAGTTAGAATGGACGGAAGAGCCAAATACTATATAGGGCTTATCATTTACAAGCAGTTTTAAATACATGGATTGATTGTTTTTAAAGCAGAGAGAATTTAGAATTATTCTGAGGCTTAAAGAAGATTTATAAAAGACTAAAAGGAATGAAGGAGTCCTATAACTCTGAGTTTATATTATCAGTGCAAGTTGACTATATCATTTTAATCCTCGATCATATCTTATTAATGTTTCTGACTTTTTGTTATTATAAACTCTTTAACCCATAAGTGACTAGGAATGGCCTCAAAATATTTGTACTTAATATCTTGACAATGCACTATAATCTCTATAACCAATTTATGAAATGCGCATGTACTTCATAAATGAAGTTCACAAGTTATGGGTATAAATATAAAAGTCAATGGACTATAAGTTAGGGACAAAAGAGATAAGCTACAAGTAATTGTGTATTTCACACAATTAATGTTAGCTAACTTGGATTAAACATTATTTGTCAGTCAAATATGAGAACTTAATATGGACTATCTCTTAATCCTTCATAAGCTCATAAAGTATATACAATTGGTCCTTCTGTTTTATGCATGAAGAAACTGAGATTTGGAGTTTGCCCAATGAACATAGTTAGAAAGTGATGGAGCAAACCTTCTTGAAACCTGGCCTCTGACTCCAAAGGCTCATCACTAATTCCCATAATCCCCTGTGAGAAGGTGAAGAGTTATCATGGATTCCTCTCTCTCTCTCTCTCTCCCTCCCACCCTCTCTCAAATTTTAATATTAATTATGCCAATGTTTATTAGAAAATCCATATGGATTGCTGCTGTTTTTGACATGTCTCAAATTTTGTCAGATAAATTCTTCTCGCCCATATTAGTCATAGTTCATTCAGATAAGCAGAATCTGTAGGATGTAATACATGTATGTCATGTGTGTAAATGTATGCACCTTTGTCACAGGATTTGTACCTCACAAAATTATGACAGCGGACCAAGCAGCTTCTGTAATAAAGCTGTTGTCCACAGGGCAAGCAGTGGAGCAGCCAGGACAGGCTGGAACCCATAAGGAACGACAATGGAGAAGGCCCAGCTCTGTCACACAGTGAGCAGCACCCTGTCCTGTCAATAGACCCCGGAGCATCTCTTTGCGTAGGCACTGTGCACCAAAGGTACGAAGGGGGGTGGGAGCCTGGCTCCCACTTTAAAGAGACGTGTTCTAGGGAGCTTGGACGTCATCTGCTAGTAGCTGGGGACTGGTGAAAGAGTTAAACACAAGGAAATGATATGGTCATTGAGGTAAACAGTCTCCATTATAGCTGCCTCAGACTACCTTCCCTGTGAATGTGTGCTGATCATCACGTTACAGGTAAGGCCTCATTCCCCTCCCCTTGAGTCCTGAGCTGGCCAAGGAGCTTCTTGACTAAGAGAAGGTAAGAGAAGCAACATTCCAAGGGGAGATCTTAAGAAGTCTTTCAGCCTCTGTCTAGGCTCCTGGAACACTCACTCTTGGGACATGATACCTCTTCTTGGAAGCAAAACCATGTTGTCAGAAGCCCAAACCATAGGGAGACACCTTATGTAGGTTCTCCAGTCAATCACCCCAGATGAACTCCCAGATAGAAACCATTAAGTATGTTTCCACCATGAATGTCTAGCCAGGCCAAGCCTTTAGATGTCTCCAGTCCCAGACACCATCTGAATGCAACTGCCTAAGAGACCCCAGAAGACCCCACCAATTCTCTGTTAGAGATGTGAGAGGAAAAAGCGAGGAATGTCACAGAAACAAAAGAGTTGAAAGTTTTGAGGAAGAATGAGGAGCTGTGGGATGTTCTAACTGAAGTTGGCAATATTCAGGTTGCTGAGGACCCTGATGAGAAATTTTTGATGATGTGAGGGGAGGTTAGCAAAGCTGAAGTGGGATATGAGGGCACATAGATGATTGTTTCAGAAACTTTACTATGGTAGAACTGAAAGGATTGACGCTGGTAGCCAAAGGACAACAGCAGGGTGAAGGAAGTTTTTTGTTTGGTGGTTGTTCTTGTTGCTCTGGTTTACACACTGTTTTTGTTTGTTAAAGAAGGAGAGATGTGAGTATAAGATACAGGAACCTAGAAATGGAGAAAAACAGAAAGGGCTTTAAGACCCTTGATTGAGAACATAAGTCCTGCAGGGGGTGACCTAACGCATTGGCAGGGAGGTAAGTGTCTCAGACACAGCTGGCTCTCAACAGTCCCTTCTCTTAACTGGCAGGCTTGAGGGAGTATAATTTAGAAGCAGGGTGTTAGAAGAGGCATGCTAATGTGAAATTTGATGACTCAGTTGAAGAAGACTTTGCATATTACCAAGTGGTTATATAAGTATTTCCTTCTATGGACTTACATGCTGCCGCTGAGCATTTATGTTTGTCCTCAGGAGATACATGTGGGGACTGACCCAACAGTTAGTTACTACCTAGATAACAACCATGGCTTGTGTTTGCAGCCTGATTTATAGTCTTGAAAGCCTTCAACTCATCCAGGTTCCAGACGTACCGCGGGGAAGCGCACAGTGGGACAGACCAGAGCAGCACTGCCAAGGCTTTGAAAATGAAATTGAAATTTAATCCATGGCCCACAAATGCGCCAGGACCTGTGGCCTGAGCCTCACTGGTTGACTGCGAGATGAAATAAAAAATATAAGTAGGAACCAAAGTCATGTGAATGAAAATATTTTCATTTCAAAGCAATTAGGAATGCTTGAAATAAATGAAGAAATGAAGTCCCTGCAAGTAAACAGAAAACAAAAAAGAACCCAGTGCAAATTCTAAAACTGAAAAAAATACAACAACAACAAAAAAATGTTTTTAAATCACTATTAGGCTCAAAGGTAGAAATGCATAAGAAAAGACAAATAACCAAGTAGGAAAAATGGGCAAAGACTATCAACTTACAGAAAAGAAAATACAAAGAAATCTTAGATATATAAAAAGATGCTCACTTTCACTCATAATAAAAAATTAAAACTGTACCGATATACTGGTGTTCACCTGTCAGGGTGCCTCCGCCCCGAAGTGTGAAGACACAATGTGGTGAGCACATGGAAAACTCTCATAGGCTACTTACGGCTGGTATCCAGAACAACTCGCCATATCTCTAAAATCCATGCCATTTGGCTCTGTCGTTCCACTTTTGGAAGCTTAATATATAGAAAACTCATAAGTGAGTGAAAGGACATGTTTACAGTGTTACTCCTGTCTACGTTGTTGGTGATCATAAAAGACTAGATACAATTTAATGTTTACTAGTGAAATTAATTCTTATACATCCACTCAATGGAAAGCTATAAATCTAAAAGAGAAAGGGATTAAAACCCCCTCTATATCTTGCTAACACCAAGTAAATAAAAGGAGAAACAATGATATGTATGTGCATGTATTTATAGATTCACAAAGACATTCGGAAAGGATGGGTAATAAGAAATGGCTGCCTATGGAGAAGAGTGGGGACTGGGCAGATAAGAGGGAGTCTTGAGTGTATGCTTCTTAATATGGTCTGGTTATTGAACCATGTGAATGTATTGCCTGTCTGGAAATAAATTTTTCAAAAGCTACAAACACACGCACACAAAGAACAGAAGTAGTCCTTAATGCCCAACCCCCGGGCTATCGCGTCGTGGTCCCTTCACGTCTGGATGGAGTAAACCTATCCAGTATTCCCATTAACGCGGCTTCAGCATTAGCCGGGATCCTGTTTCATCTCAGGCTGTGTTAGTCACACGCCTTCCGTGAGCCCCAGGAGGAAGCAGGGCCCTGAATCAGGGCCCTGATTAGGATGAAAGCATTTTGATTAGCAATGCTTTTTTTCCCTCAGTGACCTGGGCTGCTGAGGGCTTGAGGCTTGTCTCCTTCCCCCTCCCAGACCCCCGCTGCTTTCTCTCTATCACACAAGGTCCCCTGCGTGTTTTGGAAAGATTTCCTTTTTGGAAATACCATAAAGCTGATGATAACCATGCAACCCAGCTCCCAGCTCCCCGGTTCCATGGAAGCTGGGCAGAGAGAGCAAGGGAGCTCTTCCCCTGCCTGCTCATCTTCCCGGCTCCGGAAGCAAAGCCTCGCAGCAGCAGACCTTGGGGGCACCTGCCGCGTGGAAGGGCTTTCTTCCCAGGCTCGGAAATGGTGTCTTGGTTTTTGTCAGGGCCGCTGGGTGCCCATCAAAGGGCAGCGCGTGGAGATGAGGGTCTCTCTTCAGACTCCCCCCGGACCCTTATTCAAACGACTGCGAACACGATCACTTTCCAGAAGGGGATCAAGTTGCTTTTCTGAAATCACCGAGTCAGTCTTTCTTCCTGTTAGAGCTGAGCTGGCTTTCTCACGGGGGGCACATGCGGGCCCAGGCCCAGCTGCTCCTGTCTGTAACGTGGGCTGACACACGCAGACAGCTGTTTGGAGGAGCACCCCAGCTCCCTCCCTCTGCCACGCTGAGCTCTTGGTGGATAGCCCACTATCGAATCCAGGTGATACTTTCTAATCAGCAAACAAAAGCCACGGGAATAAGGCAAAAAAAAAAAAAAACCCGCTAGCTCATGCAGAGCCCGGCTCCAGTCACTTAAAACAAAATCAATCTCACTTTTCCCCCTCTCCCCTCAGTGTTCTGAAATAATATTTGAAGTTCTGTTTTGGTCTCTTTGGAGAACTGCCAATGACTTCGAGGCATGTAGAGCAGTTATATATCAAGACGCGATTACACTCGGGACTTTTGAAAAGTGATTCTCACTTAGGAATAATATACGATATGAATTTAATAATCTGCCGTACTACTCTGTTTTATTTCTCAAGGAAGTGACCGGAAAACTTGCAGTAGCAAGAAGAACCTCTCCTTCACAGAGGTGATTAGTCGGTTTTTTTTATAATTTTATAAACTATTATTGATCTTGAGCTTCGAAAGGAGCAAAATGCACGAGTTCTTTGATTTCTGGTTGTGCTGTGAACCTCTTGCAGAAATTTGTTAACTAAAAAAAATATATTTTAAAAATTCTTCTTACTACATTGAAATTAATGGGTGGAATGTAGTCTGAAAAAGTAGAACACAAAATCCACGTGTCTGTTTTTTTCATCCTGACCATATTCATAAAGTTTTTAAAGTCATGCGAATAAGAAATATATTCGAGCATCCTTTCCCAAAAATGTACTTTCTGTGACAAAAGTTTCTATTTAAAAGGCATTTGTAACCACTTATTGTTTTAAATGTCATTTTTTTTTCTAATAGGAGTAGATTAAGTACAATTTCCCACCCTCACCCCCCGCCAAAAAAAATCTATGCTTACAAGCATACTATTAGTCATGGTCCTCATCATGGTAAAAGTCAATTTATATTTTAGTTTTTTTATTATAAAATAGTGTGAGAACACTACAAAGGACTCCTGAATATGCTTCACAGAGATTCCCCAACTGTTATCATTTTATATGTTTGCTTTTTCAGTTTCTCCCAATACATAGACATTATTTCTTAATGAACTGTCTGGGAGTAAGTTGCAGATCGGTTGTTCTCTTACATCAGAATATTCAGTGCATACCTATTCCCTATGAAGTAGTACGTTCTTAAAGTCATAATGCAATGACCAAAAGCAAGAACTTAATAACACTGAGAGAACACTATTACTTAATCTTCCAATAATGTCTTTACTTCTAGCAAGAATAAAAATGTAAAACAAATAACCCATTCAGGATCTCACCCAGTCACACACACTAACATTACTTGACCTGCCTCTTTTGACTTAATTTGGGCCACATTTTTAGTCTTCCTTTCTCCCCCATGACTTTGATATATTTGAAAAATTTAAATAATTTGGATTTGTTACCTCATGATTTATGCTTTTTTTTTTTTTTTTTTGCACAGCAGTGATTCTGTTTCCCCTTCAATGCATCTTAACAAAAGATACATGTCATCCAACAACAGCAGAATACATGGTCTTCCTAAGGGCACACATAATATTTACCATAATAGAACATTCTGGACCATAAAACAAATCAGAAATCTTAAAGGTACTCGAGTCAAACCAGTACATTTTCTAATGGCAATTAAATAAGTTAGGAATCTAAGCCAGAAAGATAAGTGAAATATTTTCCCAAATATTTGGAAACTAAATAATACATTACTCATGAATAACTCATGAATCAAAGAAGAAATCAAAAGGAAAATTTCAAAATATTTTTAATCTAATGCAAACGAAAAAAAACAACCTACCAAAATTTACCTAATGGCGCGAAAGCAGCACTTAGAAGAAAGGAATGTGGGTCCTGGAAATATCGGGGGAACACTTTGTAAAACTAAGATTGTCTAACTGCTGTGCTCTGTACCTGAAGCTAACACACACTAATATTGAATGAAAAAAAAAATATATATATATATATATATTTTACTAAATGGAAAAAAGAAGTCCTCAAATAATGACCTCAACTTTAATTTTAAGAAATGAGGGGGAGAAAAAAAAAAAAGAAGAAGAGAATAGGAGACCTGAAGTAAGCAGCAGACAAGATGTCAAAATCAGACAAAACCATTCTAAGAAAAAAAGAAGCTACAGACTAATATCCCCCATAAACAGAGATGAAAATAACAAAATTAAAAAATACATAATGCCTCATATCTAAATAAGGCTTATTTCAGAATGCAAAGTTAGTGTGACATTCAAGAAAACATTACTACAATTCATAATTTTAATAAACTAAAAAAGACAAACTACATAATCATCTCAACAGATGCAACTGTCAACAGCCATTCATTAAGAAAACTCTCAGCACATTAGCAATAAGAGTGAACATTATCAACTTGACAAAGAACATCTACAAAACACCTAAAGTTAGTATATTTAATTATAAAAAATAAATGTTTTCCTTCTCAAATTAAAATCATTGAAAGTCTATCTACTCTCAATAATTCTGTCCAATATTGTAGTGTGTGGAGGGGTTAGCCCATACATTAGTTCCAGATTGGAAAGGAAGAAGTAAAACTCTTTTCACAGACCACATAATCTGGACAGAATCAATATTAAAAAAACACACATCTGAACTAGTAAGTGCATTTAGCAAGGTGACAGAACACAAGATTAATATACAAAATTAACTGTATTTCTATCTACTAAAAACAATCTTAAATTGAAAATTTTAAAAAATATTTGTAATAGCTGAAACCAGTTTGGCTCAATGGATAGAGCGTTGGCCTGCAGACTGAAACTGTGACAAGCCATAATGGTTATGCTGAGAGGCAAATGAATCAGTCTGTAGTGAGTTCCTTTCTGGGCCAACAGTTCTTTTGAGTCCCAATTTCAACATCAAATAGTTCCTTATGTGTACATGTCAGCCATGATATTTCAGATCTGGTTGGTCTCACACATCTAGAGGAAATAATGAACAACACAAACTGATGAACAAAAACAGACCCAGAGAAAGAGAAGCAGTGATCAGACTCTCAAACCTCAGAGGGAAAGTAGGGGAGGGTGGGGGTAAGGGGAAGAGATCAACCAAAGGACTTGCGTGCATGCATATGGGCCTAGCCAGTGGCCATGGACAACAGGGGGGTGGGGACATAAGTAAGGATGGGGTTGAGATGGGGTTTAGGGGGGTGAAGACAATTATGTGATACCATAATCAATAATAATAATAAAAAATAGTGGTATGCTCCTTATTGAAAACTAAATGTGCCTTATGAAACTACCCTACTGCTTTTCCTATAACTCATTTAATTCTTACAATAATCTTATGTGGAAGATATTTTACAGACACAAGAAATGAGGTTCAGAGAGGAGAGACATTAGCCCAAGTAGGATTAAGTAAAATGAAATCCAAAGCCTTCACTCTTAAACACTTCACTTCTAGGAGTGTGCCCATACTAGATAGACAGTCAATAAGCAATCGAATGATCTGCATTCATTTTAATTTATTTCATTTTATTGATTAAGGTATGTGTCCTTACCTTCCCATTGCCCTCCCAATGGGCAATGCCTGTTTTCTGCGTCTATTGATTAGGCTCATATGCATGCATACAAGTCCTTTGGTTGATCTCTCACCTTACCCCCACTCTCCCATACCTTCCCTCTGAGGTTTGACAGTCTGAAAGATGCTTCTCTGTCTCTGGATCTGTTTTTGTTCATCAGTTTATGTTGTTCATTATTTTCCATAAATGAGTGAGATCATGGGATATTTATCTTTCTCTGCCTGGCTTATTTCCCTTAGCATAATGCTCTCCAGTTCCATCCATGCTGTTGCAAATGGTAAGAATTGCTTCTTTTTTAGAGCAGCATGGTATTCCACTGTGTAGATATGCCACAGTTTTCTACTCCACTCATCTGCTGATGGGCACTTAGGCTGTTTCCAAATTTTAGCTATGGTAAATTGTACCGCTATGAACATAGGGTGCATATATCCTTTCTGATTGGTGTTTCTAGTTTCTTGGGATATATTCCTAGAAGTGGGATCACTGGATCAAACGGGAGTTCCATTTTTAGTTTCTTGAGGAAGCTCCATACTGTTCTCCACAGTGGCTGCACCAGTCTGCATTCCCACCAGCAGTGCACCGCTGGAAGCCAATCATTGTTTTAATAATAGAGAACTGTGGACAGGGAATTTGGAGGGCTGGTCATCCTTAATTGCTCTAAAGCAGTGTTTCCCAAACTTCTCTCATGATGAGAATCACCTGGTGGAGTTGTTAAAATACAGATTCCTGAATCCCAACTAAGAAGTGCTAAACTAGAATTTTTGGGAACATATAGGTAAAATTGAATACTTCACTAGTGCTCTAAAGGGTTAGATATTGGTAGTTGAAGCAGCCCCCACCTGTTAGCCCTAAATTCACTGATTGGATTTTATTGGAGTTTCCTGCCCAGGGGATATGGGTGTATCCTATCATTTTAATCTTAATAAAAGGGATGGAAAAGCCAGAGCGAGGAATAGTTCTCCCACTAGAGTTGGACTACTGTCTGCCCCCCATTTCCCAAATTCAATATTTTCTGAAGTCTCTTTTTCATTTGTGTGCAGCCTTCTCCAGAACTTGAACCCTGAACTGGAACCCTGAATCATGTGGGACATAAAAGGGGCTTCCACAGTGCACAAGGGTTCCTTTTTCTCCGCACCCTCTCCAGCACTTGTCGTTTGTTGATTTGTTGATGATAGCCATTCCGACAGGTGTGAGATGGTACTGCACTGTCGTTTTGATTTGGATCTCTCGGATGATTAGCGACTTTGAGCATGTTTTCATGTCGCTTGGCCTTCCTTATGTCTTCTTTCGAAAAGTGTCTATTTAGGTCCATTGCCCATTTTTTGATTGGGTTGTTTATCTTCCTTTTGTTAGGTTGTATGAGTTCCTTGTAAATGTTGGAGATTAAACCCTTATCGGTGATAACATTGGCAAATATGTTCTCCCATGCCTTCTTGTTTTGTTGATGTAGTCCCATTTGTTTATTTTTTTGCTGTGCAAAAGCTTTTTATTTTGATGTAGTCACATTTGTTTATTTTTTCTTTAGTTTCCATTGCCCTAGGAGCTGTATCGGTGAAGAAATTGCTTCAGCATATGTCTGAGATTTTGCTGCCTGTGGATTCCTCTAGTATTTTTATTTATTTTCTTAATTAAAAATAATCTTCCCCTCTATAACAACACATAATAATGACTAGAAGCTTTGAAATGTATTATTTGATACTGGCACCAAACTAATGAAACTTGCTCTCCCAACTTGCAAAATGCATAAAAACTAAAGGTTTTCAACTCCATTTAAATAAGCAAGTAAATCTTGTGGCTATATTATCCATGTGACTTGGTCTTAAACAAATACAAGTTTATTATTTAAGAATAAATAATGAGTTACAAATTATTTTTACAAGTAAAAATCATTCATAACCATCTTCTTTTGTAACGGTCAACTCAGCCTTTCTCAAAATCCTAAGCCAAAAGCTTTATGTTATTAGAGATTAAATTCCTTCACTGGTAGGCCAAGGATCAAAATATATTGTGTTTTTATTTGGATAATCTTAGAGTATTGAATTTGTCCTTTTCTTATCATTAACATTCATCTCTCTGGATCACCCACTTCTCTTTGAACTTGGGAAACAGGAATTTGATAGCATACAGGATTTAAATCAATTAAAATAAGAACCCAAACAGAACCAAGTAATTTTGGGAGTTAACTATAATAACTCTTTCATCTCAATAAAGTTCAGTTTAATTGTTTATTTGGAAGATGACCAGCATCAACACTAACTTTCCAGGGTGCATAAATGTGTTTTTCTACACTTGCTAATACAACGTTCTACTTTCCAAAGACCAGAAGTGAACCAAAGGCACACAAGCACTTGCCAGCAAAAGAAAAACAAAATAGCTTCATTTTAGAGATTAGAAATTTGAATCAGCTTTTCAAAGTGCTCCCTAGCCCTAGCTGGTTTGGCTGCAGTGTTTCCCAAACTTTTGACATATGTGTACCCCTTCTATAATTTTCATAACGCTGAATACCCCTCATCAAAAAAAAGGATGTATTTTAATAACAATCAAAATATTTTTATTTTTTTATTTTTTTGGTACATACAAAAAATAATAATAAACAAAAAATAAAATTATTCATAATAAAATATAAATAAAAGTTATATTATAAATAACATTTATTTGCACACCGGACCATCTCACGCCTCACATGACTGTCTTGACTTGGCTCCTGAGAACAAGAACGTTGAATTAGGCGCAGCTAAGCATGGTGCAACGCGTACCCCCACCAAACTCTTCCCGTACCCCTGAGGGTATGCGTACCACCCTTTGGGAAACACTGGCTTAGTGGATAGAGTGTCAGCCTGTGGACAGATGTCCTACTGCTGGTTTACAGGGATCAGGCCTAAACTGACAGCTGGATATCCCTCTCACAATCAAGGACTGCTGGTTCCAGCCACTCACCTGTCTGCCTGCCTGCCTGCCTGCCTGCCTGCCTGCCTGCCTGATTGCCCCTAACCACTTTGCCTGCCAGCCTGCTCACCCCCAACTGCCCCCCCCCTGCTGGCCTGCTCACCCCCACCTTCCCTCCCTACTGGCCTGCTCACTCTCAATTGCCCACCCGCTGGCCTGCTTACTCTAAACTGCCCCCCTTCCCCAATATCCTCCTCACCCTCAACTGGCCCCCCTGCTGGTCAGCTTACTCCCAACGGCCCGTGCCATCCCATCCTAGCCTGATCACCCTTCCCCCCTCCCCGGCAACCCAAAGTCCCACCCCTCCTTTTTTTCTTTTTCTTTTTTTTCAATGCCTCTTTAAGTGGAGGCTAGGGCCAGCTGGAAGCAAGTATCTAGGATTTATTTATCTTCTATAATTGAAACTTTGTAGCCTTGAACGGAGGCCAAGGTGGGCAAGAAGCTTGTCTTCCTCCATTGCCGGGGCAACCAAAGCCTCCTGCTTCCTCCAGCTCTGTGGCCAGCTGCCTTCTTAGTTGGGTTAATTTGCATACTCACTCCTGATTGGCTGCTGGGCGTGGCTTGTGGATATAGTGGAGTGATGGTTAATTTGCATGTTTCTCTTTTATTAGTGTAGATAAGCTATAAGTCTCTTTCCTCACCAAGATCTGAATAGTTTCTGTCTGTTTCTATTGTACAATTTTAAAAGCTTAAAAAAAAAGTGTTTATAAGAAGGAAAAAAAGTGGTATCTACTAAGACTAAAAATGTTGAGTTGTCTTCTAAAATAAATAAGAACTAGAACATCTTCAAAAAGCCATCATCCCTTCACAGCCCTTTTCACTAAACACTGACTGGAAAACATAAATAATTAATGACTTTGTTACAATAGCTATGAATCTTATATTTCAAAAAGACTCACAGCAAACCTGTATGTAGAGGAATAAAAAAAGATAAGATTAGTAATAGAATTATGAATCAGGATAATAAAATCTTATTTGCTCTTATCCCTGAGGGCATAAGAAGTCATATTCAATCAATGGTAAATTGAATTAATATACTTCATTTTATTGTACAAACTAACATAACATCATTGAAGTGATCATTTTAATGCCTGGCCTTTTAAAAATATCATAAACTCATCTCTGCAGATCCTTCTAGCCCAATGAGTATTTATTGAACATACTTGAATTAAAATAATATGAGGCACATCAGGGCACTATCATCTGATTTCCATTCCCAATTAATTATTACTTTTACCTCCATGAAATTCTATTTTTTCATGCCTGTGTTGATGGACAGTATAGAAAGACTCAGGATTGAGACATAAACTCCAGATGAACTGCTGTTATTTATGGGCAGATTTCTGGGATTCCAGTTGTCTTCTGGTTGGCTTGTACTTAAAAAGAAAATCTAATTCAGTGTGTAAGAAGAATTTCAGGCAAGTGTATTCTGGAGTTGAAACTCATCTATTAAACTGAAATGATTTGTTCATGTCTAGAGATAGTTTATATTCCTTAAAATTTTTTCAGATGAGAAAATAATTACATAAAAAATCCCTTGAGTAATAGAGCCTTGCCTTGGTATAGAGTTGACATTCTATCTTTTTGCCTTATCAAGAAGGAAATAAAAGTTTAACATCATGGAAATGCTTTTTAAAAAGTAATCTGGTAGCATGTACCTTTTGATATCAAAGTTATAACATGAAGTAGATAATATGGAGAACATGCGAGTATTTGTACACCCAAGTGGTTATTTATTAGGTATACCTGCTCATATTCTTGGGTACAATTTGTTGCCTTTTTTATTGTCCACTTTAAAGTGGACACACAGAAGAAGAACATGGTTGAGAAAATAGGCATGAGGGAACTTCAGAAGTGTATCAAATTAGTAGCTAGGGATGTGTAGGTACGTTGAAAATATTGTCAGCGTACTTTTTATCCTTCAGAAAATAAAATTCCTTGTAATTCATCTGCCATGGAGAATAATTCATGAGACTGTTTTCCCAGGGAGGGGGGGCAGTTATCCTTGCAATAAAGAGATTATTGTACCACTTCAAATCACAAAGTTGATTATTCATAGGAAGACATTTTTGAAAGCCAGACTTTTTTAAAAACAATTTTTTTTCTAAACTCCTCTTTATATATCTTTATGTCTCTCCTTTAATAAATATCTCCATTATGTATCAGTCCTGGTCTACTCAGAAAGCAGAATGTTTATGTGGACATAGGTGATAAAAGAGGAGAATATGAGAAAAGGAAGTTCCAACCCAAGACAAAAGAATGGGCCTCTTCGCTGGAGACAATGGATAGGAAAGGGTGGATGGGATGGAGAGACAAAGGAGTTAAGACTAGAGTGAGAATGCTGCCTGGGTCCCTGCCTGGGCTTCAACCAAAGGGAGAGGGTGAGACGATAGAAATTCTGATGGACCTCTCTGAGAGGTGAGGGGAAATCTGAGGACATCCAGATTAGCTTTCCACTTTCCATGGAATCCAATATGGCACAGCACAGTGGAACAGCAAGGACAGCACAAGATTTCTAAACAAATGACCCTGGAATGGCATTCCACAGTCTCCCGGCACTCCATTTGGGGTGTGAGGGCTTCAATGGTTCCTACACGTGCTATCGTTGGTGCACAAAAGATGATTGAGGTAAAGCCTTACTAGCTCAACAACAAGGGCAGAGACCACTGGCCTCTAGAATGGTGTGCTCTCACTTGAGACTACATTGTAGACTCGGCCAGACCTTGCCAAATCTACACAACATGAAAGAGACAAACGGAGGTTAATAAACTTGGAGAGATGGACAAATTTTTAAGAGCAACCGATCATGGCACCTTATCCTGGAGGAGAGAAAGGATCACAATGTAGCCCTTGCATGCTTCAGCTGCCAATGCCAGTGCCCAAGAGAACCAGATGGCACCATTTCTCTTCTTCGGGCCCCAGGGTATTAGAAACCACTGAAGAACTCACAGACAGCATTCTACTTCTGGTCCTTCCAGCTCTTCCTGCCAGGAGGCAGTCCCTCCAGTTTAACTCAGAGAGGGGAGGGGAAAGAAGAGGAGTTGTCCTAATAGACTTTAACCTTAAATTGAACTTGAATTAACCCAGCAGAGATTAGGTTACTTTCAATTTGGCAAGTTTACATTAGCTGGAAGATTCCAGAGAAAGATGATTCAGTCGTGAAAAGTAAAGGAAGTTATAATTTTTTTGCACATAGAAAGCTTAGCCCATAAATTTTAACCCAGTTGCCTACGTTCAGAAGGTCAGCTCTCTCCCTGGCTCTGGAAAATCTTGTGGCCATTTTCTCTGCCAAAGCAACTGGATCTTTTTCTCACAGATTCTCCCCAAGGATTTCTGAGGATATCTCAACCTAACTAGCTTTAGTTTTTTCACCTTGTTGCTTTAACCTTGGGTGCTGGCATGCTTGCTAGCCCTTCAGGCCCTGATCAAATCTAATCCCCACCTCATCTGGTCCTTTAAGTTTTAATTCAACCTTTCTCCCCATCCTTTGAAAGCTCTGTTTTCCCATAGCTACTTCTCCCTGCATCCCTATCTAATTAGATTCCATGTTATACATCTGTATTCTAAGTTCTTAATAAAAGCATATGTATGTGAGTATGTGTTCATGTAACATGAAACAAAAATTTTGCCCATATAGAAAAGAAAAGCTGTTTCTTGTATGTGGGATACACACATGCAAACACACACACACACACACACACACACACACACACTTTGCTCTCTATTCACACTGGGCATTAAGAGGGCCTACTGAGGGTGAAGGCATACTAGAAGGGGTCCATGGGGGAAAAGGGGGACAAATGTAATACTTTCAATAATAAAGTTTTTTTTTAAGTGAGCCTATTCAAATGTGTATTTAGCCAGTTCACATAGGCATTACATCTAGTAGGCTAGTTTGATTACCATTATTATTGGTAATATGTGAGTTATTCTCATTTAGGCATAACTTATGCAATTATTGTTTTTCTGTTGAAATCGTTGCCTACACAGTTACATGGCACCAATAATACGTTTGTAACCAATTTGTGACAAAGCTTTCTTTGGTTGTGTTTCAATAGAGTGAAATCCTGGGGCTAATTTTACCATGATGTACATGTGATATCACTTCCTGAAAATATATGACCATGAGGTGTTTTCATTGTTGTTTTAGTACAGCAAAGTAAGAGATGCTATAGAAGAAATCGTTGATTCATATCTCAGGAATGCGTGTGAGGGACTGGGAGGATAGGTTTCCTCAAATGGCTGCTAAACCCGGCAGGCTCCAGCCAACAGCCACTTAGCAACTAGATCCCAAAACTTTTACCTGCATGCATCTTAAGTTTCCTGCTATTCCACCAGCTTTGGGTATAAATGGACTCACATGAACAATAATCGTCTGTATTTCACCCAACCAGTCCTCTGCTTCTCACTCTAAATTAATTTTCCATAAAAAGTTCTCTTTAACTATTTCTGAGATAATCCAGGGTGGCTCGTGTGAGCTTACTAACAAGTCTGGTCAAATGCTTCTTGACATCCCCCAGGCGCTGCTGTCACTTGCAACACAAAGCACAATCCCTCCCAAACCCCACTGCCCCTCCGGACGGACGCAGTCAGCTTCCTCTGTGGACAGCAAGCCCTTGGGCAGAGCCCTCTCGGGCTCCGTCCCACAGTCGGAATTGCTCCCACCTGAGAGGATGCACTCAGAGAAAGATGACTCCCTTTCTTGCTAGGTGTTTCCTCTTGGGAAGACACAGAGCAATGTCATAAACATATTTTAAATAAAATCACTTTTTTAGTTTGTACCTAATGTGAGCTTTTTCTCAGGACACAGATGGGAGTCCTAGGGACTGACTTGGGTCTGGGACAGAAGTGAGTGACAGGCCTCATTGGACCAGAACAGCTCGAAGCCTCCACCGAGGCTTTGCCACCTGCAGACAAACGGACTTCCAGCAGGCTTACCACTTTCGTTCACCTGTGAGACCCGGCAAGGAAGAGTCCCAGCTCCGCTCAAGCTGAGCATCTGCTACACACCCTTTATGGAGACATACAGGGTTCATCTAAAGATAATCTACAGATACAAAGTGAAGTCTACACTGGAAATTTCAAAAAGAAACAGCAAGTGTTTTCATCAAAACCACAATGAGATACCATCTCACATCCATTTAGGATGCGAGATATGAAAAAAAGAATTAAAAAAAAAATCACAAGTGTTGGAGAAGACATGGAGAAATTGGAGCCTTTGTGCACTGTTGGTGGGAATGTAAAAATGGTGCAGCCCCTATGGGAAACAGTATGGCAGTTATGGGGGATTCTCGCCATTTTAATGTAGAATCCCAGTTCTGGGTCTGTACTCAAAAGAATTGAGAGCAGGGACTCCAGAGAATTTGTACAGTCATGTTCATAACTGCATTATTCACAAGAGCAAAAGGTAGAAGCAACCCAAGTGCCAATTGATAAGTAAATGGATAAATAATGTATAGTCTATTCATATGATAGAACATTATTCAGACTTTAAAAGGGAGGAAATTCTTACATATGCTACCAAATAGATGAAACTCGAGGACATTATACTAAGTGGAATAAGCCAGTCACAAAAAGACGAATACTATAGGATTTCACTTATATGAGGTACCTAGAGGATTCACATTTATAGAGACAGCAAGTACCAGGAGTTGCTAGAGTCTGCAGGGACAGGAAAATAGGGAGTTGCTGGTTTAATGGGCACAGAGTTTCAGTTTTGCAAGAGAAAAAGTGTTCCATTACTATCACCATCCACAGTGTGAATGTACTTAAGGCCACTAGACCACTGTATACTTAAATTGTTATATAGGTAAAAATACATAGGTATGTGCATTTTACCACAAAACATTTTTATTAAGAAAATATTTTGACCAGAGGAAAATCATTTTGGGCAAAAATGAAAAAAGATCCCAAGTCAAATTTATAGAAAATATCCCTTTATTAACTTCTGGTCGAGAATATGTTTGTATATTTTCAGAAAACAACTCTGAGACCATGTGGATTCTGGCAACAGAGAGGAATTGAAAGGACTGCTCCAACCATGAAGACAGAAGGGAAGCAGTCCAGAGATGGAAGACGCTGACATCGCCTTGCCATACTAGCAGTCAGCAGCTGTGTGTCACTGTAGGTTGCCCAGGACCAAACCAGAGAGGGTCGGACCTGCATGACCACCATTTGCCCACCATCCAGAACTGAAATATCATTGCTGACATGTACACATAAGGAACTGTTTGACGTTGAAATTGGGTCTCAAAAGAACTGTTGGCCCAGAAAGAAACTCACTACACACTGATTCATTTGCCTTTCAGCATAACCATTATTGCTTGTCTCTTTTTCGATTCTTATAAGTATATTTCCAGTAGGACGTGATCTCACTCATCTAGGGGAAATGGTGAACAACATAGACTGATGAACAAGAACAGACCCAGAGATAAGGAGCCATGGGTCAGACTGTTGGACCTCAGAGGGAGGGTGGGGATAAAAGGGAGAGATCAACTAAAGGACTTGTGTGCATACGTATGAGCCTAACCAGTGGTCAAGGACAGTAGGGGAGTTGAGGCATGAGTGTGGAGGGGTGGGGGGTTGGGATGGCGGTTTGAGGACAAATATGTGATACCTTAATCAATAAAGAAATTAATAAAAATAAAAAATATTTTGAGAGTTTAACTTTTAGTCATGGCTAAGTAGGTTATTTTGGGCCATCCCTCCCTCTAAGAACAATTTTAAAAGGTGGATTAAAATAATTTTATATACAAATTTTAAAAAAACATATATTTTCTGTACTTTACCATATGTATGTTATGCTTCAATAGCAAAATTGTTTTTAAAAGTCTTTTTTTAAACTATCTTTGATTGACAATGTTCTAGCACCTATTAAATTCCAGAAATCGGAACTATAACGTTAGACAAAAGAAGCCAAGACTGTGGCTCTTTGTGGAGTTTACATTTTGGTAAAAGCACAGTAATTATAATAATAGCTGTGCCTTCCATACAAAGCTGGTAGAGACTATATATTTCCTGCCAATATTTCTTAGAAAGAATTTTTATTGACCATCTGAATTGAAAATAAACTTTCTAAATAATAAGCATATTGGTTGCTATTTAATTATACCCTTATTTAAAAAGTAAATAGTATACTTACCTTAAAATGAAATATAGCTATCTGTATATATATAAAAGGCTAAGTGACTGACCACCTGACTGACCAAACAACCCACCGACCGGTGCATATGATGCACACTGGCAATTTAAAAATAAACGTTGACTCGCGCATGTGCGATACTTATAAAAAAAGCTCTTCCTGGTGCCAATCACACGCAATGCCAGAATGTATCTGAAGACCAACTATTGATTAATCAATTTATCATTCATTGTTTTTATCAAAGTTGTTTTTATATCATGTCTTTGTTATTATATCATGTTTTTGTTTATTAATCAATTTATCAATCATTTATATCAATGTTATTTTCATATCATGTTTTTGTTATTTTTATATCATGTCTGTTGTTTTTATGTCATATTATTATTTACTTATTAATAAATTTATATATTTTTCATATATATTTTATTAAGTTTCTTTCATCTCTGACACTTCTATTATAGAGAAGGGGCAAATAGCAATATTAAAATACTTGGTATTTTAATTTTATAATACTATATTATATATACAATTTTGACATGTAAAATTTTTTGCAATAACATAATTACTGCATGAATCTTTCTTCTAATTAATTTTCTCTCAATGTGCATGAATCTGTGCACTAGCCACTAATGTTAATAATAAATACATATATTTTAAATAAAACATTTAAAAGTTTTACATATGCTGCCTAAACCGGTTTGGCTCAGTGGATAGAGCGTTGGCCTGCGGACTGAAAGGTCCCGGGTTCGATTCCAGTCAAGGGCATGTACATTGGTTGCGGGCACATCCCCAGTAGGGGGTGTGCAAGAGACAGCTGATCAAAGTTTCTCTCTCATCGATGTTTCTAACTCTCTGTTTTTCTCTCTTCCTCTCTGTAAAAAATCAATAAAATATATTTTTTGAAAATAAAAAAAAAGTTTTACATATGCTTACCATGCAGACAATAAAAATTTTTTAAAAGACACAGTTGGAACACATAGATGCACACACACAAGCACAAAGACAATGTTGAGGGCTAAAGCAGAAATTCTGTCCAAAGTGAAAACACATCCTCAGTAGACAAAGCTACTCCCAGTAGAGGCACAGCCTGTTAGAGTCTGGAAGCTCAGGGAACTGGCACAGCACCTCCTCTGCCCCCAGGAACTACACTGGAGGCGTCACAGATATTTTGGTAGAGAATCCTAGGTTCTTAGAGTTCAAACTTACTGACGACTAGTTCAATTACCCAGCTAACACACAAATACCTTACCCTTTAAAAAAATTAATGTTTTAATCTAAGTAACGTAGTATGGCTTAAAGGGTCAAATATAACCCACCTCCTCCCCAAAGAAAGAAAGGTAGCAATCTCTGCCTCATGCTTTCTAGCCGCAATTTCAGCTTTCTAGAGGCAACCACTTTCAACTGCTTTTAATGATTTTGTGGCATTTATGTTCCTATTTCTGAATAACCAACTGAGTTACTGCTATTTGTTGATTCCAGTTATCTTTAAATACTCGTCGCTTCTATGCTATGAATGTTGAGGATTTTGTTCTACCCACGTTCTCACATTTATACCCCCACCCCACCTTCCCTCCAAGAGAGCTACATTACTTTAAAAAAATGGCTGTTCATTGCTTACATTATTATGGTTATATGAATATTATTTATACTAAGCCACGTAATGCAATAAAAGTATGTTCTATTCCTAGACAAAATGTTGCTTTTTTTTTTCTGGAGTAAAGTTTTAACCTTTTTAAAAGATTTCTGAGAACCCATCCCCAGTCTCTTACACAGATGTTCTACCCACTGGGCATCTTATTGTTTACATCTAGATATCTGACTGCTTCTCATACAGATTCTCAGCCAGGCCTCCCAACTCTCCGCTGTCCTCCCATCTTGAGACATTCCTGTTGCTCTAATTCCTGAGGTTTTTCGGAGGTTCCACCACTGGAGGAGGGACTACATATTCGGCTCTCTTTAAGTCTGCGATTCGCCCTTCTCTTTCTCGCCCCTTGCAATTTACTTGTGGGCTCTACCAGGGCATCCACACAGCAGTTTCCCAGCCTGGGCTCTGATCAGCGTCCCCCCGCCAGCTGTTTAATGTATTTATCTATCCCTGTGCTTCCTGTAAATCACCAGTTAAATCCAGAGGCTTGTGCAGTTTAGGCTTGCACCTGATTGGGCCGCACGGCACTATTTCTGTGGCAACGCCCTGGCTCACACTCTCCCTTCTGGTGATCAGAATGTGGGGTGTGGACACATTTTGGAAGGGAAATGTATTTTTCTCCCCATTCCCACTTCACTGACATTGATAAGAACTTTAGACTTGCTTTCTCTGTACGTTTTGGACTAAAATGTTGGATTTGCTGAAACCAGTTTGGCTCAGTGGTAGAGCGTCGGTCTACGGACTGAAAGATCCCGGGTTCGATTCCGGTCAAGGGCATGTACCTTGGTTGCGGGCACATCCCTGGTGGGGGGTGTGCAAGAGGCAGCTGGTCGATGTTTCTCTCTCATCGATGTTTCTAGCTCTCTATCTCTCTCCCTTCCTCTCTGTAAAATATCAATAAATTATATTTTAAAAAATAAATAAATAAAATAAATAAATAAAAATAAAATGTTGGATTTCTTTTTTTTTTCCTTTCCTGAGAACATTAAGGAGATTAAAATTGTGCGCTTGTTCCAGTGAAATCAGAATTCCTAGATCTAAGACCTTCCCTTCAAGTTAATGCTGTCTCAGAAACAGGCAGTTTCACTGTCTGTTTCCAGTGGCCACAATCAGGGCGCAAAGATTGTGGCTCTTCCTTTTCAGGGAAGAAGTATTTAGCTGTGCTTTTTCTGAAAGCTAATATGGATTTATTTGCCCTTCCATTTCCACAAACATTTTTGAAATTCAGTTCATGCGGAGCTAGCTTGGTCAAAATAATTGTGAAAATCCAGTGCAGTTTGGCTCCCCACTGTGTGAAGACAGAACCCTATGCACCCCCGCCCCAGGGCCTGACAAAAAAATGACTACATCCCGGCTACCAACCTCAAGGAGCTTCTGGTCTTGTACATAAGCAAACACCCAACTAATGGCAGTGCAAAATGTGCCAAAATAAAGAGCGCATGAGAAGGATGAATCCAGCCCAATGAAGGTCTTAAGAGGGAAAGATCCAAGCCAGGGCACAAAGCCTGCAGAGGGAGGGCAGGATTTGGAAGAACATTTTAGGACAGATAGGGTTTTGACAAAAGGAGATAAGATAGTAGGGACTGTGGTGGGACAGAGTGTCCAGCAGGACACAGACACAGTCGCTGCATTGAGGCTGGCGCCCAGGAAGTGTCTAGCATATACGCCATATTTGCCGGCGTATAAGACGATTTTTTGGCCCTGAAAAATATGCCTCCAAGTGGGGGGTAGTCTTATACGGCGAGTATATAACAAACTCTGTATTTTTAGTGGAAATGTTAGGGGGTCGTCTTATACGCCCAGTCGTCTTATACGCCGGCAAATACGTATTTTTTTCAGGGCCAAAAAATCATCTTATACGCCGGCAAATATGGTAGTTCCGAATTTGGCTGCCAGTAGAGCTTTGAAAACTACAGACGCCTGCCTGCCTTCCTTGACCAACTGACTCAGAGTATCTGGAGGGTGGAGTCTAAGTGTCTGGAATGTTTTGAAAGCTTCCCCAGATGGTTTTTTAAGGGGGAAATAGGGAGCTTGTACCTGTATAGATGTAAAGGCTGTGCAGTGCTGTAGTGGAAGGTGGGGGGTTGGGTGTGCTTGGCCAAACCACTCTCATCTGTAGCAGGAGTCATCGCATAGCATTCTATAGAATAACAGGGCTGCCAGAAACTTCTAGGGAGCATCTGGCTCAATTTTTCTCTTTGGATTATATATCTTTATTACACAAGTAATGTCAGAATGGAGTCTTGAGGTCAATGATCTACACAATGAAAATAAATACAGAATAAAAGCCAGAAAGGCCCCTAGCACCATCCTCCCATTCCCCAACCCCCAAAAAGATGCCATTGAAAACCAGCCAGTCCTCTTTTCCTGCCCTCTCTTTATATATCACCATTCTTAACTGTGGTTAAGAATTTTAGTCCACATACTACAGTGAGAGGAATGTCACATTTATTTTCTATCCTTAAAACAAAAGTAATCTGTTCTGAACCCATCTCATTAGGCTTGGGGAAATTCAATTCCAGTAGATATTGGGGTTCCCTCTCACACCCTTACAGCATCAGAACTGATTTTAGAAGTCTTTATGCCTTCCGGAATATTCTAGAAAGGCTCTCTGTCTACCCATGGCCCAGTTTGTATCTCTCTTGAGGATCAGAAACACCCTGAAATTTCTGAAGCAAAAAAAGAGTCCTTTACAAAGACTCTCAATGCCTCCCCTCTTAGGATACATTCCCCATCAACACCCTGAGCATCCCAGTTCACTCCCAGCTGGATGCTGCAGAGAAGGGGAAGGCAGAGATTGTTTCCTCACAGACACTTCTAAAGTAAGGAACCCAATCTTCTTTTAAGCTAGCTGGCTGACTGTCACCTCTTTCTTCAGGTCTCAGCATCTTTTTGCTTCTTACGCTTGAACCCCTTCCCTCTAGTCCCACTCCTTTAGGGTCAGTCCAGCAAAGTTCCCCTCAGTGCACCGAGGCTTTCACAATAAGAGCCTGGAGGGTGTTGTGTTTCTTGAGTTGGCATTCCAAGCCTCCCACATAGCCTAGATGGTGAGTTGGCAGTCAGCAGCTTTGCCATGAGATCCACTGTAGCATGTCAAACTGACCCTGTGGCAAAAGCTGGAGGAAGTAGGCCAGGAAGCCAGGTGGAAGGCATGGCAGGGAAACACAGAGGGGGCCAGTGAGAGTCTAGATGAGGTAACAGCTAGTTCCTATATCCACAATGCTACGACTGAGTCAACTGAGATAGCAAACAAGTTCATGAGCTGGAGGCTTCAGTATCAGGGCACCCAAGAAACAGGAGGACTGAGGACTGGAGCAGAAGACATTACATAGACATAACATATAGATTTGGGACTCTCCCTGCCCCTCTGATCTCATACCATGAAGACCCAAGAATCTCCTTTCAGCGCTCAAAGTCATCTTGCAGAGGAGCAATGGAAGTGGGTAAAACTCTGGAACACTAGCATTTCTACCGAGAGTCACTGAACAAAACTGTGATGGTCTATTTAAATTACTACATTGGTATAGACAATAGTTATTAAAGTAGTATATGTATTTGAGTCAAGAAGTCAGTCAAAAGCTCAAGACAATGCCATATCTTTTAGTATTCCATATGACCTACTGAATCATGGATAATACACACGGCACATTCATACCAAGAGCATAACCAAAGGCCAGAGCTAGCCTTAGTTTTTTATGCTTCCTGAGTTGTGTTTTTTTTTTTTTTTTGATTGCCGTCTGATCCTTCATGTTGTTCCAACATAGAGTAATTTTTAAAGGAGAATTTAATTTAATATAAGTCTGAATATCCTTTGGAATGCTAGAAACCAGCATTACTGCAGCAACTCTAATGAAAAACACAAGCTCCGTGTTCCAATTTGCGGTCGGAGCCAGCATTCCAGCTCTGCTCTCTCATGGCTGCAAGTACTCCACCGTGCTCCTTTTTTCCAGCCCTTCGCTATTCCAGTTAAAGATGTCAGAGGCTGTGGCCCACATGGCATGCTAAACAGTCCCCCTGCTTACAGCAGGCTCCTAGCTCAAGTGCAAAGACTCTGAACTTAAAAAACATACCACCACCACTGCCATCACCATCCCCACCACCACCTCTGAAAGGAAGTCTCCGAGAATTTCCCATTAATGTCCTTGCAGGTAGAATGGCACTTATTTTAAAACATCCAAGTGCACGTAGATACATTCCCATACATTCAGACAAAGAACACAGCACCTTCCAGAAGAAACCTCGCACAACTGGGCTGAGGCTGAGTCACTCACATGTTTTATCACCGGTGTGGAATGCCAGTAACAAGGGCAAGCATTTGTTTGTGAATTCACGGAAGACTGGGCTTGCACACTGGAGAGGGACTTCCTAATGAATAGTAATGGGGAGACTTGCTGTGTATTAGCATATTTTATCTTCCCTTGTTTTGTAATTAAACGAAGTTCTGGTTGAAAAAGACCAGGCACAGATTGCCATTGGGCTGGCTTTTTTAAAAAGTGGCATTTGCAATGAGGTTTAACCGTGTGATGCAAATTCTAAAGTTAACTGAGGGTATCCTCAGGCAGGCTTGCACAAGACATTTTCCCCCTGCTCATGTGATAACAGAATTTTCTACTCACTATTATTCTTTCTTAAAAGCTACTCATTCTTTAATACAATGTCTCTCTGTTTTGTCAAGAGTTACTTTAATATAAATCAGGAGAATTCTGAGCTGTGGCAAAGGCTAATCGGCAAAACTCAATTCAATTTATTCAGCATGTATTTATTGAACATATATTACGTGCACATGGATAATCTAAGAAACTTGGGGGCAGGGGTGGGATGGGAAAATATATGAGTAATTTCAAATGCTTCTTGAATGAATACTTCTTAGGGTTCTCTATCCAGCTGGAGGAGGTAGAAAATAGCTAAATGAATAACTAGATGTAGATGTAAAAAGATGAATAAGATAATATATAAATATGTCTCTCTTTTCCATGTCCAGCACAGCTAGAGAGTGGTCCAGTTCCTGAGTAGGGGTGGCTGGGGATTGAGAAAATATAAGACAGAGACAGACACAGAGATAGAAGGAAAAAGCTGGGGCCAGGTAGGACAGCTGTCCTCTGATGGAGAGACAATGACCCAGAGCTGGTACAGTGCATTTATTTTATACAGCAAAATATCAGGAAGTTTTACTAAGGCCCAAGACAAAGAAGATTATGTGCACCCTTGTGGCTTCTTTGTAATTTGTCATTTCTGGGTGGGCCTGGATAGTTGTGTTTGTTCCTGGTTCTTTGCTGGATTTAGACAATGAAATCCACCCCCTGGCACCTGAGCTGAAGGTCAGGCTGACAACACACCTGCCTATGGCAAGGTATGTTTCCAGGGCATGGCTCTGTCAGGCACCACTGGATTCCGATGACAATCAGCTCAGGGCCTTTCCCAGGCACTCTCTACAATAATAAGGTGAAATTTAGTAAAATGTCATTAAGACCAATGAGTGTTCCCAAAGTTCTAGGAAGAAAATGATGGGCATAAACTAAACTATAGAGAAGAGGTGAACCATCATTAAAATCTGAAAGTTTGGGTATATAAAGGACAGGCATTATGGAACTGGGGACAGTAAATTATTAAGCACCATAATTGTGTAGGCTTTGTATTGTCAAAGTATAATTTTCAAAGTTAAAAGCATGATTCTCATAAAAATAGATTGAATACACCTTTCAAAGAGCCACTTAGCTCATTAATGAAGGAATCAGTTGTATAATAAAGCTGACTCGACAGAACAAAGGAGAAATCAAAGTATATATTGTTAATGAGAGACAGAATACTGAAATAAAGTTGCTAAATTAAAAACAAAACTGATTAATGTTTTACAGGACAACAAAGCTATAATATTTGGGGCTCCCTTTTATACTGGACAAAAATCGTTGCATGTCTGCTGCATAAAAATCATTTGCAACTTGACAATCTTCACTGAATTAAAAGAACCTCACAGAGTCTGGGTTTTAATCAATAGTTGACTTAAGGTCAAGCAAAAGTATATTTCCCTGAAAACTTGGATACTCCCTGTTGTAGCCTTTTAGACAATGCTCCAGTGTGACCTCGAAAGGACAGGCTATTGAAAGGATCTCCAAATTTGAGGGGTTTTCTTAATAGCATTCAGGCAGAAGGGAGTTCTCATCTTATTCCGCCACTTGCCATCTGTATAATGTGGCAATGTGCCCTAACTTCTCAATTCTTTGGGTTCTTTATAAGACATAGATAATAATTTTTAGCTCATCAAGTTGTGCTAGAGAATAAATGAGATAATCTGCATTGTGAGTGTTTTGCATAAGACCTAGCACATAGTAAGGGCTCAAGATATATTCCCACCACAAAAGGACAAAGACCCAGAGACAAGAGCGAGCGTGTTTGGGGACTACTGGGTAGACCAACCTGACTGAAAGGGACATTTTTCTTTGGGAAAGAAAGAAAGATAAATTGAATAAAGAGTTTAGCCAGAAAACAGAAGATTTTTTTAAAATAATAAAATTAAATAAGGAACAGAAAAGCACACACAATTTTTAGAAATACAGATTTTATCCCTAAATCAGTAGAGCTACTGGCATTTTTATTTATTTGTCTATTTATTTATTTGCATATTTATTTACTTATTTATTTTTGCACTGCATAATAACATAGTAAATGAAAAATTTGAGGAAAATTATCCCAGCCATCTATAGGACAACCTGAACAGGGAGAGTGTGTGGTTAGAGAAGAATTAGGAAGTGGTAAAGGATTAAGAAGCCAAAGAGGAGGAACCACACATCACACACAAATACCAGATTTTTTTTTTGGAGGGGGGGGGGTTGTGTGTGTGTTTTTTTAAAAATATATTTTATTGATTTTTTACTGAGAAGAAGAGAGAGGGATAGAGAGTTAGAAACATCGATGAGAGAGAATCATGGATCAGCTGCCTCTTGCACACCCCCTCCTGGGGATGTGCCCGCAACCAAGGTACATGCCCTTGACCGGAATCGAACCTGGGACCTTTCAGTCCGCAGATGGACACTCTATCCACTGAGCCAAACCGGTTTTGGCTGGATTTTGAAACTGGGAGATTGTAGAAATGGTGTTCTCTTTGATACAAATAAACAAGTTAATTAAAGAATATGCTTTAAGGTAAAGAGAGGAATTCTGTTTTGCATCTACTGGCTATAGTGTTTGAGATTAAGGAACATGTAAGTAGAAATTTTCAAGTAGACAGTGGGAGACTAGATAAGAAAGGAGTGGTAGAGATAAAGATTTAAAGGTCATCCATATAAATGTGGTAGCTAAAGCTGTGAAAGTCAATGGGCTATCCTAGCACTGGAGAAAAAAATGAGCAGAGGAACAAGAATCATACTTTACCTTTTCTTCCTCTTTTTCCAAAAGGTGGCTGTTTTCAAAAGTGTAGAAATAGCAGATCAATGAGGCGAGAAGGGCCAAAGCTCTGTGACACCTTGAAATGCAAAACAAAGGGGAGACTTAGGTAAAATGTCAGTCTGTCAAATACTCTCCATAGCTCATGAAGCAGAATGGAGCCAAAGTTCATTGAGTTTGGTTGATTTCACCATTAATAGAAGACATGTTGGGAATGGTGACACATTGGCTTAAAATCACGCTAAGATATAAATGACTATTTCCTAATGGAAGAGTTTACACTAAAGTAAAAGGGGAATTTAAGGTAAGGAGATCAGATACCTTAGGCTTGGCTTGCTCCCAATGCAACTCTGAGACAACAATTCAAGTGCAAGGAGTTTATTTGGGAGGTGATACGTGAAAGAAGAAGGTGTGGAGTAGACAGAGCCAGGGAAGGGAAGAAAGCCAATAGACGTACATTAAAGAGCAAGGTCACCCTGTGGACATCCAGGACTCAGGCCAGCTTTGAGAGACTGTGAAGAACAAGTTTGGGAGTTTTCACACTCGAAGAATGAGTTACTGAAGTACTTATCCACCAAGTCTAGGCTGTTGGTGGAGGGATATTTCTGAAGTTTAATTTCTCAATACCTACTTCTGGTCTACCTGTACCTACAGTCAGAGAAAGCCACGGGAGAGAGCGCACAGGCTGGCAGTAAGCAGCCTTTGCCGTGCCTGAGAGCAGCAAGTACTGAGCAGATACATATGGGTTGGGCACCCAGAGTGCTTTGAGAGCAAAGGCTCTGGAGCCAGACAGCCTGGCTGTGAATTTGGCTGGGTTTGTTGCTTTAGAGAACAACTCTAGGCAGTGCCACTGAGAGCTCTGTGGCAATTCCCGTTCCACTTGTTTCAAGTTTCCTAGGAGGGGCCACAGAAATCTAAAAACGCCAGGCTACCCTTTGGAAGTCTAATATAACTACTACTAACCGTGCTGTGGTCGCTCACTGGAGTAGACATTGTAAACTACGCTTTCTGTACGAGGCAGGGCAGGGTTTCCTAACTCCTGGCCACAATCTGCTCTGTCTGCCTCCTCCTCCCAGGGGATGGAGGCAAATCTTTGTTACCCCGGTGTGAAATGGCACAGATTAGTCAGCAGAATAAATTCTGTAAGTTTTTCTATAAGCGAGATCAATATTAGAAGATGCCGTCCTCTGAATACTCCCAGGACCTAAGAATCTACAGGTGCCTTTCCAGGAGAGAGCCAGGAAAATGGTTGTCTTCACTCAGAACATTGCTCACTAGCCTTTAGGCAATCACAGACACATGTTGAATTCCAGAGATGCTGTAGCACACGGTGTTTCTTTGCCAGTCTCCTCTCTCCTCTCTCTCACCTCTGAGTTTCCTACCTCTCTACCTGTACTTCACAATTCTGACTCTATTCTGGTAGAATTGTGCAAAACTGGCTATGTTTCCTCTCTTGGGGATCCTAAGGCCTTTCGGGTAGCCCTCTCCTTATGGCCACCGTTCTCTGGCATTACTAGCCAAAGTAATCCTTTATTTGACTCTTTAAACCTTGCCTACACCTTTATAGATAGTTCATGTATTAGCCTCTCCTCAAATCACCTAGTTAGGGTTAACTTCGGTTTCCTGCAAGACCCTGACTGAGATAGCACCCAATCTGAATATAGGCAGTTCAATGATAGAAACCCTACCGTAAGTTTCTCTCCGAGCCTCTCCCTGCTAAGATGCACCATAACTGTTAGCAGAGCTTAAAACTCTGAGGTTCAGAGTAGATCCCATCAGAGAAAAGTGGCTGCCCCTGGAGAAGGAGCATTTTCAGAGGTGGCATTCTAAGTTCCTTCTCTTTCCCAACAAATACAGAGAGCCCGCTATGCACTGGACACTGCTCTAGGTGCTAGGAGTATAGTGTGACCAAGACAAGTTTCTGTCCAATAGAATTAATTTTTGTTTGTTTGTTTGTTTGTTTTTGTTTGTTTTTAATCCTCAGCCAAGGATATTTTTCCCATTAATTTTTAAAGAAAGTGGAAGAGAGATGGAAAGACAGAGAGAAATATCAATGTGAGAGAAACACATCAATCGGTTGCCTTCTGCATGAGCCCTGGCCAGGGTCCAGGCCAGGAAGGAGCCTGCAACCAAGGTACATGCCCTTGACTGGAATCAAACCCGGAACCCTTTGGTCCACATGCCAATGCTCTATTCACTAAGCCAAAACTGGCTAGGGTAAGTAAAGTTAATTTTAATGAGAGGAAATAGTCAAAACACACACACACACACACACACACACACACATATAAATAAAAAAGGCAAGTTGAAATAATGGTAAATAACATTTTTAAGTGTCAAAAATGGAACCATGCTATTTGGGGTTGACTGACTAACAAATAAATGGTAATATCTAAGCTGCTTGGGCATTTTTCTTAGCATAACTGAGTTTCCCATCTTAGGCTTCCTAGGATCACTAAGGGTAATTTTGAGGGATGCTGAAGCAATGCATTGGCAGGAGCAACAATGATTCCTTGAGATCTGTATCTTAATGTTAAAGAGACTTATAACCCTGCACCCAAAGGCAGAGTTAGATACCTCTTCGCCCTCAGATGTGATGTCTCTCTGAGTTCAATAAAACTGATTCATTGAATAGTCGCTACAATACTCTCTATTCAAGGAGGCAACAACCCTAGTCAAAATGGTTTGAACCAGCTATTATTTAGGTTCCGCAAACAAAATGGAAATGCCTTTTGGCTGTGTATAGTGTGTGTGTGTGTGTGTGTGTGTGTGTGTGTGTGTGTGTGTTTTCCAGAATGGAATAGTGAGGGTGGGCACTAATGTGCTAATATACCACTCCTTGCTGGCAAAGCTCTTTATCAATGAGCTCTGAGAGGTGCAGAATATAGTCAGAGGAAGTCCTGAGAGGGGTCGACTTTACAGGAATTGGAACCAAATCCAACCATTTTGTGGTTCAGGCATTTAAACGTCCATTTAAATTTTTAGACATGCATCCATCTCTGGTCCAGCCTGGAGCCACTGCGACTTTCACATGAAATCCACTGCAAGCTACTAATTATTGTCTTCACAAAAACCACAGTGCAGGCAGTAGCCGAATTCTGAACACGGGTTTTCTGCTCTCAAGTAATAATACTGAAGCGTTTTAACACTTTGTAGATAGCTAGTATTACTACCCACAAATGTTTCCCCAAACATCAATTCAATTCCAAGACTCTCTTTCCTCATTCTTAACCCCAAAGCTACCAGCTGCTCTCTTCCTTGGTCGTTTGGCTTCTTCCCACAATAGCGCTTTGATTGTAATCATGCGGGAGGTTGGCATCTCAAACAAGCTGCCTCGGGACTGTGAGAGGTCATCTCAGGTGACTGTGCTAACTTGTGGAGGGAGCCATTTGTCATGGCCCTGGACAAAGTGTTAAAGTGCTTACACATACACATGCCTGGTATGCTTGCCTTCTAAGAAACATGCCATTTGCCCAATATGCCAGTGAAAGCTTGGTAGTATAGGACCTTTCATACAAATGACATGTGAAAGGCAGTGATTCCCAGATTTTTTTGGTTTCAGCACTTTTCCACATTCTTAAAATTATTAACACTCCCAAAATACTGTACTTTTGTTTGTGGGATAATATCTATTGATAATTTACTATGTTAGAAATGAAAAGTGATTATTTTTGCCTTAATTCACATTATTTTAATTCACTTGAAAAATAACAATCAAAATATGACATGTTATATGACGTTATGAGTTATTTTAATTCACTTGAAAAATAACAATCAAAATATGACATGTTAATATCAAAACATACGTTTATGAACAATAGGTCTATTTAAAATAAATCAGTGAGAAGGCCAGTATTGTTTCACAGTTTTGTGACTTTCTTTAACTTAATATCTGGCTTAATAGAAAATAGCTAGATTCTCATTTCTTTTTATCTGACCAGTTGTAATATCCTGTGCCCACCGAGCTGCCAGAAAACTCCCCTAGACACTGTGAGAGAGCAAGATGAAGATAAATAATATTTGAGCATATTGATAAAAACAGGTTTTATCAGCAGATCTCTTGAAAGGCCTTCATGGACTCTCCGAGCTCCCAGATGACACTTTGAGAACTATGGTCATAAGAGAAAGGTTTACTATTTTTCCCAGTTGATAAGGAAGCAGCAACACAAGGAAGGACTTTAGTGGGTGGGGGCATCAAGAAGGACTCAGTGAATTCCAAGAACATGCCAGTGAGATTTGGAGAGTGGCAAGAAAAGTAGGCTTTTACTCCATTTCACAGTTTAACCCTTTGGAGCTGCAAAGACAGATTTTAAATATTGGAGCTGGGTGGGAACGTAAGATCGCCTGACAAACCCTTCATTCTCAAAAACATGTTGGCTCAATGACTAGTTATTGGGAGGCTCAGCCACCACCTGGGGTGTAGTCTGAGTGTGGAATGATGGGTCCCCAGGAGCAAGAGGAAGAAGGGAGTGCGCTCCCCATCCCCCCACCAGACTTCCCTTTCTTAATTACTGAATTGTTCTCTCCGGCAGATTTGGGCTCCATCCACGGAATGTATGTGCTGCTAGCCACTTAACAAACTCAAGCTGTAGTTGAGAGCTGATAAATAATTATGTTAACTAACAGGTAGTAGGAAAAATATGATGTTATTCCTGTGGAATGCTCCAAGAAGCTGGAAACACTTAACTGCAAAAATGACATGTGGTGAAATAACCAATAATTTGCTTAAAAACCCCACATCTGGTTTGCTGGCTCAAAGCAGGGGTTAATAGTCATTCGAGGGCAGCTCGTGGTAGAGAGGGGTCCGAGGATAAACAGCCAAGCCTTCACCGCAGGAAATATGCTTGTTCTGGTAACACAAGCATTTATGTTGGCTTCTAACCAGGGTGAAACGTAAAAGGAATTGTTTAGTTTACCTCTTTCTTCTTCTTACAACATATGATTCAAGAATGTCTCTGTCATATTTGTAGGCTTGAAGATGGGAAAGAGAGACTAGTCATGGAAGAATTTATAGAAATGATTTACTACAAACTCCCAAAGTGATGCAAGCAAGCACATCACTTCAGTGAAGAATTGATAAGTGAGTTTGCATCCTCTAGGCATTAATTATCTATTATAAAAGACATGCTGATTTGATATTTATTGAGCATGTTGCTTGCACAAGACACGACTGTTATAACTATCTCACACAGGTGAGTAACCTGTGGTCCAAGATCTCAAAGAGAGAAGTGTTCAGTAGAAAGACTGAGACAAATATGCAATATGTGCATAGTACAAATCCCAGGGTGATATATGTCATTAAGGAGAGAGGAGGAAGTGTTACAAGAGCAAGGAAATCTCATGTAAGATTGGAGGAGTCCACAAACATCTCCTGTCAGCAATGGTTTTTTACTAAGTGTACCGGTTAATAATGCGGACTTTTTTCACTAGATGGAATTACACACACACACACACACACACACACACACACACACACACATATATATATATATATATATATATATATATATATATATATATATATATATTCGATTTGATATGTATGCTATTTTGTTGTGTTGCTCCTTCAGATTACCACTTGTTCATCTTTCAGATAAGTTGTGGATACCGTCCCAATAGAACTTTTCTTGTTTTGAGGTAGACCATTCAGAGACCCAATTTTCCACTTCTTCATGTTTTGAAGTGCTGCTCAGAAAGCATGTGTGCCATGGATCAGAACAAGTTTAATCTGAAGGAGCAAGGTCTGGTGAATACAGTGAGTGGGTTAATACTCGCAGGCAAGATCTTCTGGTCTTTCACTGGTTTTGAAATGTGTGATGGTATGGTATCATAAAGCAAAATTACTTTGCTGTGTCTTCTTATCCATTCTGGTTATTTCACGATCAAAGCACGGTTTAAATTGATTATTTGTTGTCAGTAGTGATCAGTATTAATGGTTTCACCTGATTTTAGAAGCTCACCTTCCTGATCCACACCACACCTTCCTGATCCCACCAAACGCAGAGCATTGTCTTCTTTCCAAAGTGATTTGGCCTTGCAGTCAATGTTGATGGTTGACCTGGATCAACCCATGACTTTGTGCATTTGGGATTCTCAAAATAAATCTACTTTTTATCGCCAGTCACAATTTGATGCAAAAAATACTTTCTTTCATGCCGTTGAAGCAACATTTTACTGATGACTTCTTGGTTTTCCTTTTGTCGTTCGTTCAGTTGATATGGCACCCGTTTTACTTCCTTTAAAATCTTTCTCATTGCTTGTAAATGATTGGAAATTATTTGCTGAGCAACGTTTAATCTTTCTGCAAATTGTTTTTGAGTTTGACATGCATCTTCATCCAGTAATGCTTGTAATTGTTGTTCTTCAAACTTTTTTGGTTGACCTGGATGTTCTTTGTCTTTCACATCAAAATCATCACTCTTAAAGCATTTAAACCATTGTTCACAAGTATCTTGAGATGGAGCATGTTCACCATAAACTTTCCATATGATAATTTTCAGCAGTACTTTTCTTCAAAATAAATTGATGAATGAATTAAAACTTCCTGCAAATGTTCTTTTTTTTTTGGCATGAAATTCGACATTTTTAAGTGTAAAAATATCTATGATGTTAACACCTTCAGAAAATTTGACATATGAAGTTTTGAAACTTGCTGTCAATACAACAAAACAGCATACATATCAAATCGCATATATATTAACATATGTGTAACTCCATCTATTGAAAAAATCCGCATTATTAACCAGTACACCTAGTAGCCCGGGAAATAAAGATGACTAGGACTCCCCCCGATGGAAATAAAGGCAGAATGGCATTGGGATGGAGCACACCAGCCCATCAATAGCATCTATAGAAGGAGACAGGGAACGGTGAGTAAACCCACTTGACTAGAATTCAAATGAGATGTAAAGACTTAAGCAGAAAAAGTCCTAATTGGATATTCCTTTTAGAATATTGATCTGACAGCAGCACTGTGTGTGATAAAGTGGAACAGAGAAATCTGAGGACAGAGATGGGGCTCAGATAGATAGTCTCATGATGGACCAGGAAATTATTACAGAGACCCTGTAGGTTGGCCATCACCTTCTAGATATTAATATAATACGATGACTGACAGGGTCTAAGAGCCAAAGTAGAGAGAGCAGTTGAGGATATTTTCTAGGCTCCATCTGCAGAAACTAAGAGATTGTGATTGACTTTCTGAGCCTTTGGATAGACATATCCAACAAGTGGTTGAAAATTAAGCTGTAGCGGTCAGAACCATGAAGGAAGGGGGTACATTTATGAGACAAGAGGAGGAAGCACAGCCATCATAAGGAAAGAACGGGAAGTAGTCTCAGGTAGGAGATGTCTTTGGATAAGTCATTGACCTCTCTGGGATCAGGATCCTCACCTATGAAATAAGGATTAGAAAACTTCCCAGCATCCCTCACTGAACGATTATAAATAACAAAAGGCAAATGCAGGTGAACACAGTGCTCGGCAAACGGAAGTCACCACTGCATTGCTCTATTAATGAGACAAGTGCTAGGGACTCGGGCCTATGTGAATCTGCACAAGTGTTATAGTATTTTATGGCACCATATTTCTCGCTAACAATAGCACTAAATATGTGCATCCCTAAAATGAAAACTCTGAAAGGTTATTTTTTTCCCCTGAGGTGAGATTATTTTCTGAAAAGTTTAGCTAAGATACCTTTTATTTATAATGCTGATATTTTCATTTGTTGTTTTTCAGACCACTCAAATTGTTTCTCACACTTGACATTGGTATTTGACTATACTTTCCAAAGATAAGACCAAAATGGGGAAGTATTGATAAAATGTTAAAATCAGCATATTTGATCAGTGCTATGGAAGAGGAGAACTCCATTTTTCTAAAATGTTTGCTATCACCGATGTGTGTGTGTGTGTGTGTGTGTGTGTGTGCCGATTGGTGAGCATATATATCACAGTGAGGAGGAGGGGAACTCAATGAGCTGTAAGGCACAGTAGTGGCAATGGCACCCAGATCTGCATTCCATCCTGCTGACCACTAAAGTATCAGGCCAGGTTTTGTAGAACTGGACAGATCAGGAGTGATTGACTGGGGATGCTTACATTTATTTATAGGAGGAAAAACATTAAAGGCAACAAGTCATTGATTCAAGTTCCACTAAGTATAAACTGTCTCTGGATAAAAAAATAATATGCACAAAGTATATGTCATGATTGTAATAGAAAAATAGAATCGATCTGCCAAGAGGAAACTGGTTAAAGTTCATAATATCTAGATAATCCTATTTCAAAATAAGATGAGGATTTGTACTCAGATATTTAAAAATATGCATGAGCTAGCACAGAGTAAAAAAAGACTACATATATTCAATATATACTATGAGACAATTTTAACTAAAATCTATGAGCATATTATATATTGCTCATAGATTTTAGTTACACACACACATTACACACACACACACACACACACACACACACACACACACACGTATGAATTGCATAAGAAAAAAACTAAGAGGCTATATTTTTAAATGTTAACACTATTTATCTCAAAGTGACCCACATTGAGATATTTTTACCTTTTAAAAAAAATCATTGGGTGACATTGGTTAAGAGGATTATATAGGTGTCAAGTGTACATGCCCACCACCCAGAGTCAAATCATCTTTCCTCACCATATGTTAGGCCTCCTTCATCCTCATCCCACCCCTGTAATAGAAAGAATTTTCAACAGATTGAATATATTAACAATCATAACTAAAATAAAATCTTTTTTACTTTAAGAAAAGTAAGAAGACAAATTGTCCACACACAAAAAAATGCTTAGACATTAAGCTTAGGAAGTGATTAAGAATAGGAAGTGAGCCCTGGCCAGTTTGGCTCAGTGGAGAGAGCATTGGCCTGAGGACTGGAGGTCCTGGGTTTGATTCCAGTCAAGGGCACCACATACCCTGGTTGCAGGCCTGATCCAGGTGTATGCAGAAGGCATCCAGTTGATGCATCTCTCCCATCATTGATGATTCTATCTCTCTTTCTGCCTCTCCCTTTCTCTCTGAAATTTATGTATATATATATATAATAAGCAACTTTTAGGATTAAGAAGAGATTAAGAATTAACCACATCTCTTCCCATCCTGAGTTCAGGTAATGTGTTCATATCCCTCCCTCTCCTCCCACCCTTTGACTTTGAGGAGTTGCAGAGTTTAAGAAGGAAACAACAAACCAGCCCAGTTGCTCAAGAAGAGCTTCAGATGACTGATATAAAAATTCCTAAATCTTAAACGGCATCCATTCAATCACCACACTCATTCCTCTGTGAGCTTTCTCCCCTAGTTGGTATATCAGTACCAATGGCTTTGACAACAGTTTTTAAAACCACAGATAAAGGTAAAGCTTGAGTGCAAAGCCAAGCAATTATTCCTGCAGAACTAAAATTATTGTGGGTGAGGATAGTGAGCCAACTAAAGTTGATTTAAGGGAGGTTTAAATCAGGACCTCCAGTAGGAAGAACTAGTTTGACAAATTTATCACACCTAAAACACTAGGTAAACAAAGATTTCTTGTCAGAATAGTATTAACTATGATGTTTGGTGAGTAGAATGAAACATTTTCCTTCTTCTAATCCTTCCTTTAACATAGATAGCAACCACAGGGACCTATTATGGAATTAAAATTAATTCAGATTTTGTAGTTTTTATATCTAGCCAATAATTCCTCTAAACCCCTCCTGGGCAGTCAAGCATTGCTTTATAACAAAAAACAATGTTAGCAAAGTAAGGAAAGAAGTGTTATGAATTCCAAGTAATGTTCTCTTCCATACTCAGTTCCCCTTTATATCCAGAGTTACGCCAATCTGGGAAGAAGCTTCATTGGAAATCACTGGTTTGTGAAGTTAGAGCTAATATTGGTTTGTAGAATGGAAGATGTATAGCTAGAAGGATGCAAAGGAAACAGGGAGGGGGGAGGGGTTTGTTCCCCTGGCAAAAAAAAAATAAAAATGGGAGATGGAAGAATGAAGATCTTACATGTAATACTTCTTGGTGAAAAACTACATGCCTGCTCTCATCAGTCCAACCAAAAACGTTGGCCTTAAAGAAATCTGAATATTGTTTACTCTTTGTTTCTTAATAATACTGTTCAGTTTTGATGAGAGTGTGTATTTTATAGGAACCTGAATATTTATAGATACATCCAAGCTCTCCGCTGTATGATATGGAGGAAATGGGAAAGTTGTGGAGGATTCTGGCTGGAGGCAGTTTTCCCCACTTGCTCTTAATTCCCCAGTAGAAAGTTAAGAAACCTGAAAATTTGGGGATAGTGACTATAAGCTTTGAAAACTAATAAGTCTCCCTGTTTATCAATGCCTCCTGGTAGCTACAATCCTATTTCTCTTATCATTGAGCTTTGTTCGTTATGCCTTTTGAAAATGCATCCTTATGAGACAGCCCAAATGGATGGAGCCAGCAAAGTCTGGCTTCTGTCGCCTGCCAATGCTTTTCACAATGAAAATGTTTCTCTCTGAGGGCCTCCGTGGTTAGGCTTCACGTGTTGGGGCTCCTGGGTCTTTGAAGCTGCTCCGTGCACCTTACACCTCCACTGGGAGATGATGCACCGAGTGTTAACAAGGTGCCTGGGATGGAGACCACCGCTTCCCAGAGCCTGTGCTCACTCTAGCCAGCCCACAGCCCACAGCTCTGAACTCACAGGATAACAGAGAAGTGGATACACAACAGTGGTACATCATGCAATAAAATTTAAAAAAAAAAAAGAACAAACTATTGTTCAGCAATAAAAAAAACACACTATTTTTCTAATATTTTTATTGATTTCAGAGAAGAAGGAAGAAGGGGAGAGAGATAAAAATATCAAAGATGAGAGAGGATTATTGATCGGCTGCCTCCTGCATGCCCCCTACTGGGGATCAAGCCCAGGCATGTGCCTTCACCAGGAATTGAACCCTGACCTCGTGGTTCTTTAGATGCTCAACCACTGAACCAGGCCCGCAGAGCCAGAACAAACTATTGAAATATGCTACAACATAAGTGAACCTCAAAAACTTTATATACTAAGAAACCAAAACACAAAAGACCACATACTGGATGATTCTATTTATGTGAGGCAATCTATAGAGACAGGAATATATTAGTGATTTTCTAAGACTGAGGGCAGGAATAGGGATTAACGATAAGTGGTCATGACCCATTTTATGGGGAGAAATAAAATTTCCAAAACTGGTGATGGTTGCACAACTGGATAAATTTACTGAAAGTCATTGAACTGCAAATTTAAAACGCATATATGTAAATTATATGCGTGTATGTAAATTTGGTGGGTAAATTATATCTCCATAAAGTTGTTTTAAAAAATTAAGTGAGATATTTAAACAGCAGATTCAACATTGTCAAAATTGTAATACAGATTCAAAGAAATTACATAAAATGCAGAACAAAAGAGATGGAAAATATGAAAGAGAGGGAGAGTTGGGAGGACTATGACAAGGCCCACTATATATCTACCCTGTTTCCCCGAAAATAAGAGAGTGTCTTATATTGATTTTTGCTCCCAAAGATGCGCTAGGTCTTATTTTCAGGGGATGTATTATGTTTCCAGGAAGTAGGTCTTATTTTCAGAGGATGTCTTATTTTCGGGGAAACACGGGGAGTAGGAGTCCACAGAGAGAATGGGGAGACAAAAAGAAAAAAAGAGAGGAAAACTTTTTCTCAAAGAAATTAAGGTTGAACTTTTTCTAAAACTAATGAAAGACATCAATCACAAACTGGGTAAGAAAAAGAACAAACGTAGAAGACAAGTTTAGGGAAACAGAGCCACGCTAGATTAGAGTCGACATTGAAGGGGCCTCTAAAGATTTGGATTTATTGATCCACCACAAAAATGATCCCCAGTTGATCCGTAATGGGTCCTCTTTTTTTCTTTCTACTGTACTTAGAGAAATTCTATAATTTTTAAAACTGAAAAGACAGCTTTCTAAAAGTGAGAATGCATGTTCCACTGGAACCCTGAAGAGTCCCAGAGTCTACGTTAACCCTGAGCCTGGAGGACACGGGAAGCCCCGGGTTACTGCCGGGACACATTCGTGCTCATCGGGCAGACGGTGGGCACTGCCTCGGCCTCCCTGTATATTTTCTTTAAACTCCTATTAATTTAACAGGCTTGGGAAAAGGGTGAGTCATAAAGGTGGAAAAATATTTTGGCTGAAGCTTTGGTGAAAGGTGAAATGCATTAACCTTGCAATGAGTCATCATCACCTCGGGCCGCTTAGAAAGAAAAAAACAACCTTCACCCACCCTGGCGGGTAAAGACACACTCATCTCAGCGTATGTCTGACCCGCTGGCAGGGTTTGGTAACTTCTCGCCGGGCGCGGGGGCAGCCCGGTGTGAGTTTAGTTTCTCCAGGAGGAGGCCTGAGATGATGACTGGTTTCCAACGGGCAGCCGGGAGGGCTGGCTGGCTCTCCCACCTCCCAGAGCGCAGCGGGAGGCACAGCTGCGGCCCACCTGCTGCCAGGGGGCCGGTTTCACTCCGCTGTGAGGGACGGGCGAGCTGGTGCCAACGGAGGCCCTGGAGGAGACATGCCTTAAAAATCAGGCGTAGCCCATTAGAGGCTAAGAAAATGACATTGGTAATAAAATTATGTGGAATTACTCCTCTGAACTGTGACTGCCAGCTCGTTTAAAGTAAACCCTAACAACTCATTAGTACGTTTAAATGGGAACAAAATTAACTGTTCTTCCATTATATCGTTCTAGAAAAATAATCACAAATCCTTTATCCTTATTTTTTGAAAATGAAAACTGCCTGACTGTCACGTTCAGGCACGTATTGCTGTCCCGTGTTTTCAAAGAAGCTAATGGCCTCGGATTAGCTATTGGGGGTTGGGAAGGGAGGGAAGGTCTCTGAAGCTGCGTGAGTAAATAAATGCTTGTTTACTTACACCACCATCGGAGAAGAGCTGCCGGCCTCCCATAGGCAAGGGGGGGGCAGCAGGAAGTACTGCCCCGATGGGGACTTGAATCTGAAACCAGCTGTTCGTATCACTTAGCCTTGCTGAACCTCAGCTTTCTCCTACATCAAATGAGGGGATGCCACCTCTTGCAGGATGGCTATGAGGCTATATTGAGATGACAAATGCACCATTCCTTGGTACTCGATAATGCCGCCTCCCTTCTGTCTTCCCTCCCTAAAAGCCTCAGACATTCGTGGCACTGGCAGCTGGGCTGGTGAGCTAGTGCAAGTCCACGAAAGGAGGAGCGGGTAGCAATTGGATGGGCAGAGGAGAAATGAGTGTGTTCTTGACAGCAGGAGAAGCCTGGGCTATTTTGAGGGGTTGCTGGGAGACAGTGAGGCAGGCATGCGGCTGGAAGACCTACTAACTATCCAGCTGTGATGAAGAGTCAAGCGTGGCTGAAAAAGTGGGTATTTGGCAAAAAATTTCATTCTTCTTTTTTTTCTTTCTTCATAGGAATAAATCCCCTAACACAGTGCTTTCAAACTAAAAATGCTTACTTCATCGCACTGCCCTTCATCCACGTATTCCCCAATATTTATTAAGTGTATTTAATAACTGCCTGCTATAGACCAGCATTCCATTGGCTATCAGGCGAACAAAACAAAACAAAAAAGCCCCTGTGCTTATGGAGCTTGCACATCATGAGCAGAGGCAGACATTAGCCACGTGCTCAGACAAATCAAGGTGACGTCACATCTGTGAAGGGCAAACAAGAGATACCAGCACCACAAGAAGGTATGGGGACATGGGAGCCCCTCCAGTGAGCAAAAGGCCCAGATGGCTTCCCTGAGGCAGAGATGACCAAGCTGCTCGAGGCACAAAGGTTCACAAAAGGGGAAGCAGAGAAGGCGGAAGAGCCTGGGGGACAGAGGGACCAGGGAAAGCGAGGTGGAGCTAAAGATGCCTGAGGATGCCTGGGCCTAGGAGACAAGCTGGTGAGCTCATGTAGAGTCCTTACGCACATGGCTCAGAAGAGCCTCCGGACTTCAGTCAGAGCTCACTGAGGTCTTGAAGGGCAGCATCCAATCACCCTCCGTGAAGACAAGGTACAGAGGAAACGGCTAGAGTGGGGTGGGGCTCGTTTGTGGGCTGGCTCCTTTTAACCCCTCAGTGCTTTCACACCATGACAGCTGGCCACTCCTTCCACACAGGTAAGCTGGACAAAACGGGTCATGCTGCTTTAGAGCGAAGGGCCTTATCTTGCTGAATGGGCAAACTTGCTTTCCTTATTCCAAACAATGCCATACATGACAGGAAGGTGTGACAAAGAGGCATAAGAGAAACAGTGAGTATTTTTGGTAATATTATCTGCGTTGTTAAAAGACACCAAGAAAGCTGAAACGGGTTTGGCTCAGTGGATAGAGCGTCAGTCTTCAGACTCAAGGGTTCCAGGTTCGATTCCAGTCAAGGGCATGTACCTTGGTTGTGGGCACATGTCCAGTAGGAGGTGTGCAGAAGGCAACTGGTTGATGTGTCTCTCTCATCGATGTTTCTAGCTCTCTGACTCTCTCCCTTCCTCTCTGTGAAAAATCAATAAAATATTTTTTTAAAAAACACCAAGAAAGCATTAAAAAAAAACTTACACAAAAAGGAGTGTTCATGTTTTGATTTACAAATTGTCGATTTTGTGAACATTGATAAAACTATAAATAAGCTTACATCTCTACTTATATCGGGCATATAGGGTAATTTGTACACCTCTATGTAAAATATATCTCTGTATTGTTAATGCACTAGTATATTTTGTTTTGAATTAAAAGCAATATAATATTGGCATCTACTAGGTGAAACTTTTAACTTGTAGAAAATTGGCATTATGTTTTTTTCAAAAATTTCTATTTAGAGTATAATTTTTAAAAGCACACAGACACATTCCTGTAGTGTAGACATTTCAAGGTGAAATACTTAAAAGACTCAGACTCCACCAGCCCGACTTTCCCAATAATCTGTCATCACTGGAAGTCTTGAAGGTACTGAGTGGAATATAATCACTTTAGCAGTGCTTTTCTTAATTTTTTTGCTCAAGCCAAACGTCTTTGGCTAAATCCTGATGCAATGAGCCACTCTCATTAAACCTTAAAGATTGGGACATGTGGCCCAATGGAATAAAAGGACCCTATAATTGCCTTTCCAGTTTGCAAAGTACTTTCAAATGAGTTGCTTTATGAAACTCGGTATTAAAAGGCCTGCTTTTTCTTTCAGTGCCCATGGCTTTGAGCTATTCGTTTCATTTATGTTGGTAGTATAGCATGTGCTACATTTCAAGCTGTATTCTGGAACCCATTTCATCCTGGGTGCATATGCAAGGTGTCCAGGAGGATCTAGAATGAGATGGAGAGCACGTGTCTCCCAAGTCACACAGGCTATGAACTACAGCCAGTTAAGCCATGCTCCAGGATAAGTTTTAAGTTATTTTTATTATTACTTATCCATTCTTTTCCCTTTTTTTTCCTTTTAAATCTCACCCAAGGATACTTTTCCACTGATTTTTAGAGAGAGTGGAAGAGAGAGGGAAAGACAGAGAAAAACTTCAGTGTGAAAGAAACACATCAATTGGTTGCCTCCTGCATGAGCTCCGACCAGAGTCCGGTCCTTGGAGGACCCTGCAATTGAGGTACATGCCCTTGACCAGAATCAAACCCAGGACCCTTCGGTCCACAGGCCGATGCTCTATCGACACGGAGCAAAAGGCTAGGGCTATTATTTTTCATTTTTCAAACCAACCTGCTACTAGAAAAAAGTCTTAAAGCTAATTACAACTTTTTAATAGAACCAACTTGATTACAGAGCTAATTTAATAGATGAGTCCTTTCACTGTGAGGTGGGGCTCCTGGGAGAGACAGCGTGCATGCGAGAGTCTGTACTCGGCAGTGCACTTGTCTTTTGGGTTCACCCACCCAGCAGCAGCTTGCAGGTCTGCTCCACCTCAGCCCATCTTAATTCTGATACTTTCCTGTCTGTTTGTTACCTAAAATGCCTACACACAGAAGAATATTAACATGCTTGGGCTTCCATAAGGAAGAATCACAAACTGAGTGGCTTAAGCAACAGAAATTCTTGTCTCGCAGTTCTGGAGACTGGAAATCTGAGATCAGGGTGTCTGCAGGGCTGGGTCCCTCTGAGGCTCGGAGGGAGAAGATGTCCCAGGCCCCGCCCCCAGCTCCTGATGGTTCACTGGTCATCTCTGATGTTCTTTGCCTTGCAAAGCATCACCCCTATCTCTGCCTTCTTCTTCACATGATGGCCACCCTGTGTGTATATCTTTCTCCAAATTTCTTCTTTCTATAACAACACAGCTAATTACAACTTAGAGGCTTAGAGGCCTATTGGCTTAGAGGCCTGTCCTACTCTGGCATAACCTCATTTTAACCTAATTATTTACATCTCACACTACCCTATCCCCAAATAAGATTATATTCTGAGGTACTGGGGCCTTAAACATGTGAATTCTGAAGTGACGCAATCCCAACTCATAACATGTGTCACGTATAAATTTCAGGTTAACATATCATAAAGGCACTGAAATGACACATACTAAGCAATTGACCATGGTTACCTCTGGGGTTGAGAGAAAGGTAGACCAGAATGGGAGTAGAAGTCAAAGGAGATTTAATTTCAGCAGTAAAATCTTCTTTTTTTTTTTTTTTTTTTTTTTTACAAGGAGAAGTGTATTGCCTGTGTGAGTGGGGATTAATATAAATAAGCTGAGGTTTTGTAGTGATTCCCAGTGGAAATGGTATCAGCTGCCAAGGCATGTGTTGGAAATTTGTGGAGGGTTCTGTTGGCTGTTGCAATGACTGTGGGCACTTTTGGCAGTCAGTGGGTGGAGATTGGGGGTGCCAGACATCCTGCGATGCTGGGGATCATCTCCCACAGAGAAGAATTGTCTGTGTCCTGCACCATTTACTTTATAAACACAAAATGATTCTAATATACACTGAATTTTCCAGGAATGCAACCTGTGCACCTCAAGGGGAGACCGGAGAGATCACACTCTTTGTTTGGTTCAGAACATTACCATGACTTTTCCCCTTATTGAAAAACTACATCACCAATGGCAATATCACTCTCAATATCTGAGTCACCCCCAGAACATGTCAATGGTGGGCTGCACTGGAAGCTGTCACATTCATGATGATTCTTTTTTTTAAAATATATTTTATTGATATTTTACAGAGAGAAAGAGAGAGAGATAGAGAGCTAGAAATGTCGATGAGAGAGAAACATCGACCAGCTGCCTCTTGCACACCCCTTACCGGGGATGTGCCCGCAACCAAGGTACATGCCCCTGACCGGAATCGAACCCGGGGCCTTCTAGTCCGCAGACCGATGCTCTACCACTGAGCCAAACCAGTTTCGGCAATGGTGATTCCTTTTGCAGATGTCCACTTAGTTCTGGTTTCCAGTGTGTGTCTGTCAAGCCTTCAGCCACTGAAGCATGTATTTATTATGTGATTATAAACTTCTTTAATTCTATGTTTCCTTTACAACAAAGTTTGGGCTCTATGAGTATATTTTAAATGTGTGTGTCAGGTAGATTGTATTATTTATTAATTTTACTTGAGAGTAGTAAAGGGGTGTTATGAAATATTTCTTGTGGAATGGGAGCATGTGTCCTGAGAGTGCTGAGCACTGCCAGGCTTAGCTCTGGTGGTCCGAAGAAGACATACTGATGACCTAACACAAAGCTTTGGAGACGGAGGAGAAGGAATGTGTGCAGGAGACATTTTGAAAGCAAAAAATAAATCAAAAGGATGGAACTGTGTGTCATATTTTAGATTGACGTGGATGGAACTGTCAAAAATGCCTCTGAGGTGTTCAACTTGGGCTAAATGAAAAGTGTAAATGCGAGGAGGAGGAAGGTGCTGGATTCAATGTGGAACATTTCACCCCAAGGCACCGATGGGGCAGGAGGGAGATGTCCACAGACATTAAATGGCAAATGTATGACTAAGGGATCCTGAGTTGGGGGTGGATATATGGCCAGGATCACATGAACCTTGAAAATAGAAAAGGTCATGAAATGTTCTTGTCATTCTTCCATCTTATCTCCCTGCTGAGCTTGAAGCTTCTCAACCTAAAAAGCAAAACCCAGCAGGCAACACCAAAGCACAAACCCCGGGACCTACATCACTTGGTTACTCCCCACAATGCCTAGCGTCGCCCTAGATACCCTACAACCAACTCACCCCACCAGCCAACTGGTTTTGCACAGCCCTTTTCCTCCTGGAACATTCAGGAAGAGGGAAGAGCATTCCTGCCACGACTGGCCTTCACCAAGCAAGACGTCCTCATCGGATCTGTGGGAAGATTTCTCCCAAAGCTCAGACTACCTCAAGGCTCAGAGTCCTCGGGCAGGCAGAGAGGAGGCCATCTTGCCCTGGCCACTCTCCACTTGCCATGCAGGGACTTAGTATCTTGTCACCTGGGAGAGAGGCCATGTCTCCCCAAAAGCAATATTATTCTAAACCCTAACTAAAATTAATATCAGGGGAAGTGTGACTCCCCAAAAGCCTCATCTAGCACAGATTCAGAAAGAAAAAGAAGAAAAAAAAGCCACGACAATGGAAAGCCCACGTCCCGCACTCAGGGGCACTCACGCTCCTGATGGTGACCTGGCAGCCCCTGGCTCCACTTCACCTTGCACTTGCCTGCCAGGAGATACAATAGGGGATAGGAGAGCTGTCACCCAGGGCACATACCTGTGGTCGCATAAACACATAAACACTTTCCCCCAGCAGCCACGCTCTCCAGCGCTGGCCATGAGGGGCAGCGGACGGCCACACAGGAGAGACCACGCCGCCAAGCTCTGGCCGCTGCTCGGCATCCACCGTCCACCCGGGCAGGAAATGGGTTCCAGATGTGGCCCCCGCTGAGACTCTCGAGGAGTCAGGCTGCTCTACGCGGGCCTCCGGGCCTGGGTCTCCAGCCTTCAGGAAGCTCCCGGGACAATGCTGAGAAAGGGTGGAGGGAAAAGGTGGGGAACATGTAAGACTGTTCTGCACTGCAAGGCACGGTTTCAGTGGGGAGATGACAATGTGCTCTGAGTTTTCAGGTCCTGCTTTTATTTTGATTTTTGGAGATGATGCTGTGTGTGTGTGTGTGTGTGTGTGTGTGTGTGTGTGTGTGTGGAGGAGAACAAAGGAAATGGGGGAAGGGAAGAGAAGGCACTATTTCAGTTACAAAAAGGTGCATTTTAGACAAACTAAAATAATAATATAACCCCATGTCAACCCAGGAAATTCAAAAAATGGTTAAAAAAAAAAAAAAAAAGATCAATGCTCTATCTTTGTTTCATCTGTATTGTATGTGAATACTTTGAATTGTGGGGACAGAGTTCCTAATCAAGTTTGTTACAGATCTTTATCAATAGCATTGAACTAGAAAAGTTTTTATTCTGAATTTCCACATTTTACACATGTGGAACCTTAGAACCTCTATACTGGTTCTTTGGCAGCTTAATTTTATTTTTATTTATAGGGAAAGTCACTTTAAAAATCTCATCTGAAAGTAGAATTTACATCGCATACTATCCTGACAGCCTGAGAAAAGTACACAATGAGTGGCCTAACCTCGGAAGTTCTCCATAAATAGGCCATTGTAGCTTGGGGGTGGGGAGGGGTGTCTAAGCCTAAACTTCCGGGTTCAGAATTGTTCTCCAGAATCACGCTGAGATCAGCAGGCAGTTCTAGACCAGGCCCTCCCGTGAGCGGCAGCTGAGGAGTGCCTACGTCCTGAGACAGGCGACCCTGATGGAGCTACTTCCTGATGAGCAGGAGTGAACGTGGAGGAGATAATCCCTCTAGTTCTCAGTGTCTTCTTTTTTTGTAAAGTGAAAGGTTAGACTACAGTCCATGGTAGCTTAGAGTTTCAGAGGTTAATTTTTAAAAGCCTAATATGTTTTAAGCATCATTCAAATTCATCATTCATGTAGGATCTGTTATTTTCTTATTAAGGTGTAAGCAGTCTTCATATGTGCTGATAGTAATTCTTTTTCATTACGCGTATTGAAACTTGTCTCCAATTTAATGTCAGTTATTTGACTTTGTCTATGGGGACTTCGTGTGAATAAAAATTTTCCTTCCTCTTTCTTCTTTAAATATTTTATACATATTATCCGAATGTATAGATTCCTTTGCATAATCAGTATTGTATGAGGGGGTGGGGAATGTTAGTCCAGTCTCTTTTGTCCTTCCTTCCACTTGTCTCAGTTCTCTCTCTCTCTCTCTCTCTCTCTCTCTCTCTCTCTCTCTCTCTCTATCTTAACTCCTTTTAGTCTCCTGCCCTGAGCCCCTCCAGTTCAGCTGTATGGGAAGCAATAAAGAAAGACATGAGATTGAAAAATAAAAATGAAGAAGAATATAACAAGCAAATACTACCAACTAAAAGAAAGTTGTTATAAATATGTTACTATCAACACACACTTTAAACAAAAAGCAGTATTACGAATATATCATTACCACATAATGATAACCGATTTATTTCACCAAGAAAGTGTTCTACACTGAACGCACCCACTAACAGAGCCTTCTATTACACAGAGCCAAATTTTACTAGATTAAGAGGAAAGTTGCCTTCTCTAGAGTTGTCTTTTCCTCTTTTCCTGAAAGCACAGAGTTGACTGTCACAGAAGCCTGGGGACAGAATTTGAGATACATGGGGAGAAAAGCGAGTAACTGAAATATATTTTATTAATAGAAAAATCATATCCATTTTTTCTTGGGAGGCAGCGCCAATCAAAGGGATCAGAAGATACAATTTTGTTTATAGAAGAGTGAAGGAAGTCAAGGTAGATTTAGAAGGAAGATACTGGAAGTAAGTGAGAAACCAAGCTTTCAAGGACATTTCCTGGGGGGAAAAAAATTTTTTTTCTAGGTTTGGCAGTTTGTGTGTGTTTTGCATTTTAATTTCAAAGTTCAGTGTTTCAACACTTGGTTAAGGACTCATTTATAATTGGGACCTGCCTGACCACAGTCAGCAAACCTTCTTCACCTCCAGGAGGTTTGGGAAATCAAAACAGAGCCTATCTGCCAGCGAGCTGTGGTCCTCATCAAATAAAGCAGCCACAGCTGGCATGCCTGTGCTCCGGATGGCCCGCGCTACCCGACACTGAGACGAAAATATCTCCGGGCTGCTTGGAACGTGGGTAAATCCATAGCCCAGAAACCAGCCTGTGTGAAACCCCTCACTTGTAGGCCAATCGGTATGTGGCTTGTGGAGAGCAGAGAGGTTTAATTTCTCTTTCTTTCCATCCCATGTCCAATGCACAAAAATTGCTGTTGAACTTTCAGCTCGTGGCTCTAGTACCCTTCCCCATCCTGAAAGGTGAGGGGAAGGTGTATACACTGTTAAAAATTACCCTGCACCAAGATTTCTCCCAGGGGAAAAGGAAATAAGAAGAATGGTGAGGAGTTTATTTGCCAATGTTCTTACCAAATAACATTAGCCATAGGAAAAAAAAAAGTATAGGCTTCAAAATAAAATAGCTTTACTACTAACACCTCTCTCACACAAAATAAAGGTGCTAATAATTCCTTATTGGGTTGTTACAAGTGCTACCGTTATCAATGTTTCGTGAACCTGAACTGTAAGACAAATATACAAAGTGCCAGTGGAAACTGAAGAAAGGAAAGAAAAAAGCAGGTGTACAAAATCACCAGGGCCAGAAATCGAAGAATTTCATCCTAAAGAGCTTTTAGAGGACCTTAGGAAACTACAGTCGCACAAAAACCTGAAGCATGGTCCTACAGATTTTCATTTATTATCATCCTTCTAGAGCAGTGTTCCCCAAACTTTTGACATATGTGTACCCCTTCTATAATTTTCGTAATGCTGAGTACCCCTTGTCAAAAAAAAATGGATGTATTTTAATAACAATCAAAATATTTATTTTTTTCTTGTTTTGGTACATACACAAAATAATAATAAACGAAAAATAAAATTATTCATAGTAAAATATAAATAAAAGTTATATTATAAATAACATTTATTTGTACACCGGACCATCTCACGCCTCACAAGACTGTCTTGACTTGACTCATGAGAATGTAGAATTAGGCGCAGCTAAGCACGGTGCAGTGCATATCCCCACCAAACTCCGGTGCAACGCGTACCCCCACCAAACTCTTCCCGTACCCCCGGGGGTACGTGTACATTTTGGGAAACACTGTTCTAGAGCATTCTAGAAAGTTTCCTTCCACGCTTTAAAATCAAGATCAACAAACCAAAGCTCATCACCATAAAACCTCGTGCTTTTTTATTTATGTTCCATAAACTTCCCAGAGATGTGTGGCAGGCATGCCTCCCTGCCCTCACCCCTGTGCCCAGTCACTTATCAGCCTCCAGATGTCACTCTCAGTTGTTTCCAACCCCCTCCTCAGACACTGTAGGCCTCACCTGGACTATTGCGATTGCATTAGCATTGATGTTCTCCAATTCTTCTCTCTATGTGCTTTTTCTTTTCTTTTCTTTTTTCCCCCAGAATAATCCTCCTAAGAAACATATCTGGCCATCCAACAAAATAACTTAAGAAGCCCTCAGTTTCTAACCATTTCCAATCAATATCAAAGCCCTCTCTGCCATTCTTCCAAACTAATGCCCAACTAAGTTTCTGCCTACCCCTTATAAGTATCATATGGGCCCAACTAGTGGCTGTCCATTAACCACCAAACATCTTCTTGCCCCAATGTCTTGTTCAAATTATTCCCTCTACTTAAAATGCCATTCTCTGAGCTCCAGCCAACAAAGTCTGTACCTCTGTCAAAGCTAAGGTCAAATTCTACATCCACATTAATGCTGTTCCTAGATCTCTACTCTGAACATCCCCTACTCTGTACCTCCCCAATGTGCTTTGTCACATTCTCTCTTTATTGATAACTAGAGGCCCGATGCATGATATTCATGCAAGGGGCTTGGCCCTTGCAGCCCCAGCTGCATCCAGAAGATCATCCGGAAGGACATCCAGAAGGTCATTCGGCTATCTGGTTTAATAAGCACATTATAACTATAGATTATTATAGATAACAAAGCATAGGACATCACTTATACTACCAATCTTCCTCCCCATGTCCAAAAACGACACCATCATTAATCAGTCTTGACACTCTCTCTTACTACACCCAGACCTGGTCTCAGACTCCATCTCAACACCAGACTTCAGGCAGCCATTGTCAAGTCATTGAAGTTGATACATGAAAGAAAGACCAGTATCATAGCAAATACCAAATAAATGATAACTATTAATATCATTATCCCCTGCATAATACTCATCACATAAAAAGGAGATTGTTGAAGATAAGATTATTTCTTAAACAAACTGCTCCTAAAATGTTATTCAACATTTCTTCAACTCTCTACTTAATGGAAAGGGCAGAACACTTCTACTCCTTGCAAGCCAGAGTTGTTCTGCCCTGCTGAAGAAATCTACAATGTTTCCCAAAGCAAAGTGTCATGATTCCTCTCTCTTCGTGCACATGCTGATTTGTAATACATGCTATCATTCCTCCAGTTCAGAATGAGTTGCAGTTTTATCAACCCCAGAGAAATTTGAGGAAATTATGTCATCTCTGACTCTCCAGGATGGCTGGTGCTGTCTGAGCTCGCTGTAACAGCTGCATTCCCATGGAAAAAGCCGGGTCCTGTTTGAAGTGCTGTGTTTGTGTGGATAATTTGACTGTCTGGGTGTTTCCCCAAGAGAACAGGTGAGGGAGAAATGTGCACGTGGGAGCACATGTGGAAACATCTGTTCTGAGATGTCATCGGTAGACTCAGGGTGCTTGCAAGCTTACTCTTCCAAAAGCTTAAGTACTTCTGCAGGGACTGTTGTTCACATGCTCTTTCTTGTCACCCTGTAGTGACAATGACAATGATTATGATGACTTCAGTGCTGCTGGTGGTGATAATGATGTTACATCCCTCTATACAATCCTCTGCAATGTTCAAGTAGAGGAATGGCTAGCTATTAAATATAAGCACCCAAGGACGAGAGGAAGTAAGGCAAGGACTCAAATTAAAAATGATCAAACTTCTGTCGAAACTGATTTGGCTCAGTGGTAGAGCGTCGGTCTGCGGACTGAAAGGTCCCTGGTTCGATTCCGGTCAGGGGCATGTACATTGGTTGCGGGCACATCCCCGGTGGGGGGTGTGCAGGAGGCAGCTGGTCGATGTTTCTCTCTCATCGACGTTTCTGGCTCTCTATCTCTCTCCCTTCCTCTCTGTAAAATATCAATAAAATATATATATTTTTAAAAATGATAAAACTTCTGACAAAAGGAAGCCTCTAAGCCCACTGCAAAATTGGGACCAGGAGCTACTCCCCACTCCTTTTAGGGCCACATTCCAAGTTGGATGGTGAGTCTCAGAAGGAAATGGAGGTCGAAACCATGTGAAGACTGCCGAAACCAGGTTTGGCTCAGTGAATAGAGTGTCAGCCTTCGGACTGAAGAGTCCCAGGTTCGATTCCGGTCAAGGGCATGTACCTTGACTGCAGGCACATCCCCGGTGGGGGCTGTGCAAGAGGCAGCTAATCGATGATTCTCTCTCATCGATGTTTCTAACTCTCTATCCCTCCCTCTTCCTCACTGTAAAAAAAAAATCAATAAAATATATCTTTTTAAAAAAAAGAAAGAAAGAAACCATGTGAAGACACTCCATTTGTGTGGGGGATCTTAAATGCAAGGTCAGAAGTTCTAACACCTCAAACTTCATCTCAATTTTAGACCTTTTACAACATTATTTATCCTTCCTTAAGATGCCTTCAGGGACTGGGATTGTTTGCCCGCCCCAAATGTCCCTTATATCACTCATTCCCCTTCAGCAATTAACTCCAGATTTGTTTATGTTTGTGTTGCTTTACTGGACTGTTTCTTTGGGGAAGGGGGTCCAGTTTCCATCGTGATGACAGAATAATCCATTGTGGTGTCTTTTCACCCTCTTGGGGCACCAATCACTAGGGTGGAGCAGAAGACCACCATCGGTGCCACGTATGCTCCTCGCCTCTCACCATGTGGATTCTATCCCGAGTGGAACCAATGGAGAAGATCACGTCCCAGTGGTTGGGTTTGAAGTTGGGCTGAACATGCCTTAGCTGTTCTCATTGACTTGTAACTTCAGATATTGATTTATTATAACTTTTGAACTTTAGCCCAGAAATCTAATCTTGTGAGATGCTAACTAGTATATTTCCATCCCTGAAATTTATACAATTCTTTGATCATGGGAGAAAATCCAGTAGAAACTTTTTCTTAAAACTTTTCTATCCTGAATTAGGGTGCCTAAGGAAAACAAATTTAAAAAAAAAAAGTTTTGATAAATTTTTCTTCTTCCTCCTCTTTCTTTATGTAAATATCTAAAAACCTGGATTATCCAGGCAACAGAATAGCCTGCCCAGGATCTTTCTTTTACAGACCTTGTTTGAGAGGATTTAGGTAAATCTAAAGCATGAGCCAAGACAGGTTGTTAGTATGGAAAAACCACTGAAAACAGCTTGGGTGAACCCGAAAGTTCAGTGGGATGGGGGCTCAGGGAATCTCCAGGGCAGGGCAAACAGGGTTATGGAGACTCAGATATGGTATCTTCCTACCAGCTCTATTGGGGGAGGGCAATGGCCTCTGCCACCACCTCTGTTTAGCAGAAAGCTGCCCCTCCGGCTTCATGCTAATGCCAGATAATTCAGTTCTTCCTCAAACGTTACTGGTGCCTGTCAAGCTGCTGTCCCAGTGCTGGAAGTTAGAGCAAGTGAGCCCAGGCAAGTCCATGCTTGGGCCCTTTAAGAAGAAATTCTGGGTTTCCAGCTCCCTTCTTTCTCACTCAACCACAATCCCTCTGGTTTTTATAGCCATAAATTATGAAGCCTTCTCCTCCTGGCACTGGCACCCTGGAGGGGGGACCTAATGTGGGGCTGGGACCCTTCGTTCCACAGAGTGGCCCTCCACAGCTGAGACATCCCTCTCAATCTGCCACACATGGGTATGGGACCAGCTCATTCCTTGTTTCTGCCCCTCCTACCAGTCTCACTGTGGCTTCTTCTTTCTATCCTTAGTTGAAAGACTTCTGTCCAGCTAGATTTCAGGTGGTTTGGAATAAAGGTTGTTCTGTGGGTTAGTTGTAATTGTGATGTGGTTGTAGGGGCATGTGAATATCACATTTACCATGTCTCCATCTTGACTGGAAAACCCTACCATTTTCTTACAGCTCACATTTGGTACCATATTATTACAAAACATAGATCTTTTTTGGAGGATGTTAAACTTGTCCTGGAATAAAAGTATTCAGATCCCAGATATTGCACTTTTTTTTCTGCAGAAGCATTATTACATTCTACTGATTATGATGATGAAAATGCTAATGTGCTTATGCCCATAAATTTTGACATTCAAACAAGAGCTTATCATTCTTTTTAAGTCTAAGAAATCTGATTCCCCAGAAACATGAGCTTCTCTGACAGTTTTGCATCCTCTATACAGAACCTGAGTCTCCGTCATTGCATCTCTTAAGGTCTCTGCTGTGTCACTAAGAAACTGGAGCAAAGACAATGGCTCATATTCTGGAAAATACTGTAGACAGTCAAGACAGTCAACCAACCTTTTCTTTTTTTTCCAAAAGAGCATGCCTCTGGACAAAAAAAAATTCTCAGGCTGAGTTCTCACAGCCCCTCAGCTGTGAGAAACGGTTTAGTGTGTATTAGTGGCTTGCCTTCTTCATTCCTAGGAATAAATATAAGGTATTTGCTTATTCTCTGAGTAACTTCTTATGCCAAGGAAAATTCCCAGAAAAGATAAGGGTGACAGACCTCAAAAATATTCTGCTAAGTGAAAGAAGCCAGAGAGGGGGAAAAACCACATATTGTATGATCCCACACATAAAATTACCAGAACAGGCAAATCTATAAAGACAGAGAGTGTATTTGCCTGAGTCTGGGAAGAGGAACAGGGATTTACTGTAATTGGGCCCAAGGAATCCCTTTAAGGTGATGGAAACATTTTAAAACTGATTGTGGTGATGGTTGAGCAACTCCATAAATTTAGTAAAAGTAGTTGAATTGTACATTTAAAGCAGATGCATTTTATGTATGTAAAAATACAATGGCTATCTAGCAAGATAATTACCAGTATAACCTTTTCTAACGTATGGAATATACTATGTTCAGAAAAAAAAAGCAGTCACCTGTAATTGCACATCTGCATCCAAAGAAATTCAAAGAATTTGCTCAGTTTGCATTATATTTCATTAGAAGTTATGAACTGAATATGCAGTCGTGTCATGCATGCTTCCACTGTACAATAGCTTCTCCCTCAGCCTGTAGTTTTCGCTATTGCATTTTAAATCTATGATTTTAAGCAAAGCCTGTAATCTAGGCTTTGTTGGAATTCCTAGGGAAATTCCAAACAAATTTATTGGAATTACCCCTTTTAAGCATTACCCAGAATTACTTACACGCCTTTCATCTTTTTATGCCATTACAGTAACTTTTTATTCTGATAGGATTTCAAACTTACAGAAAAGTCGAAAGAATAGTACAAAGATTCCAAATGTCGTTAGCCAGATTCATGAATTGCTTACATTTTTACCATTTCGTCTTCATTCTTTCTCTCTATATATATTTTTTCTATGTATTTTTCTTTTTCAGATACAAATATGTTGCCTGTGCATTGGAAAAGCAAGATTAATTATCAAATTACTTATCAAATAACTGTAATTTGCCGAAACCGGTTTGGCTCAGTGGATAGAGCGTCAGACTATGGACTGAAAGGTCCCAGGTTCGATTCCCATCAAGGGCATGTACCTTAGTTGTGGGCACATCCCCAGTAGGGAGTGTGCAAGAGGCAGCTGATTGATGATTCTCTCTCATTGATGTTTCTAACTCTCTATCCCTCTCTCTTCCTCTCTATAAAAAATTCAATAAAATATATGTTTTTTTAAAAACCACAAAATAAATAACTGTAATTTTCCTGCTTCCACAGGAAAAAAATCATTAACAAATTCTTAATTACTCTTCATAGAGTTTTTGAGAGAAGCAAATGAAATAATCTGTGCCAAATTGGTTTGCAAATTGTGATATACATATACAAGTATGAGTTGCTATGAGAAACAAAACAAAACAGTCCATTTCTAGTTTCCCCTTGCAGTTGAACTGTCAATGACCTTGTACTCTATATCTCTCTTGGTATGTAAAGTGACTTCTTTGGAAGGCAGCGTGGAGGCTTGGATTGAGCTGACTCATTTTTGGACTGAGTGTAATGGCTAAGTGGAAAGTCCCAGCAAAACAGAAGCCATCATCACACTTCTATGATAAGTGTCATAGGACATTCAGGAAAAGGTACAGACACCTGTGTGACCAGAGACCTACACAAAGGAAATGAACCAACATTGGTAACTGTGTTTTGTAATTGTTTTTCCTGGTCATCCATGCCTAAGCCATTGGTCTCCCATCATTGATCATGTGTCGTTGGAATCACAACAGACAAAGCACATCTGAGCCAACGCTAATCAGAGGCAGTTCATAGAAAGGACCCCTGGCTGCAACCCTGCTGACAACGGACAGAGAGAAGAACAAATAATAGTGAATGAAAAGGAGCTGTGCTAACAAGGAACATGTTAAAACAACAGCCACCGCGAGTGCCCCCATCTCTGTGTTTATCATGTGCTTTCCCTCCAGCAGCCACCCTAGCCTGAAGTTTCTCATAATGAACCCCCTTAACCTCATGGAACCTCACGGATCCTGTGCAGACGCCCAGCGGGTGTGGACAGCAGCAGTGGCTGTACACACAGGCATTCACTGCTCCGGGAAAGTGGCTTGAGACAACACTCTGGAAGGGCAAGGTCTTCCAAAGCCATGGGGAAGTCTTGTTCACAGGAACGTGAGCACTTCTGTGAGTACACATGTGCACGACTGGGTGCTAGTGCACTTGCAGGTGTGCGCTTTGGTTCACGTCTAAACCACGCTGCTGTGGAAACTACCCCACAATCTCAGCACTGCCTCCGTGGCTGAAGGAAATGAAAGGGCAACATGCTGGGTCTGATCAGCATTTTGTACAGTCAGGCAAAGACAATAAATCTGATTTTTTTTTTAACTAGATCACCCACACCACTTCTGCCCAAGCCCACCTCAAACTTTACTTGAGCATATTAACAAGATTGTCCATTGAGTTTAACACAGTATGAGAGACTAACGACTTGGAAAAGAACTTTCTCAACTGTTAGCAGTCATCTATAGATTTATGATCATCCTTGTCTAATTTAAAAAAGGCTCCCGCGGCTCTTAAGTTTAAAATGACCTTAAATGGCTCTTAAAGTTTAAACATGACCCCGGACCTGGTATCCTGGGCACTAGTGCATTGAAGAGATTGATTAAACTAAAACAAAAGGCAGGGACACGCCTCAATAAATACTCCTGTAAGAGATGGAGAAGATGCTCAAAGCCAAGAAATTAGAGAGAAGAGGAGGATCGCAGTATGTTTTGCCTGAAGAAGAGAAATCCCAATGTCTTCGATTTTAAGATGGCTGTCAGAGCTATATCTAGTATTAATCTACAGATAGATGAATATTCAATATTGGGAAGGTATTTCTAATTAGCATAGTTAGTTTTAAACTCAAATGGATGACTACTGAATGGGCAGAGTCTGAGTCTCTATTGCTGAAGTTGTTCAATGGAGATGCCTACCTAAGTTAGAATCCAATGAGAAGCAAAACAAGAACAGAATGCATCTGTATCCCACAGCTTAGCACAGATCCCAGCATGTGGCAGGTATCCAAACACCACTGGTTAGATGAAGTATGCCCAAGGTTTCTTTCCAGCTAATTATTTGGTTCAGTGAAGTCTTGGTAGGGAAAGGGAGTGTGGGAATGCAAAGATACATTAAGGAAATCGGGGGACACAGCATACTTTAGACAATACATAATTGATATATACTTTGGAAAATACTTTCAAATATTTCAAAGCAAAATTGCTTGGAGCATAAACAGTGGCCAGTTCTGTGGTCCCTATCTTAATTAGGGTATTTCCAGCTGCTGTAACACATAAGCACTAATATTTCAATGACTTGATGTAATGAAAGTTTATTTTTGCAGACATAGTGGGCAATATAGGTGATTCTGGTGAAAATTCAACTCTTCCACATGGATATTCAGATACCCAGGATACGTCTGTCTTAAAGTTCTGCCTTCCCTTAAGACTCCAGAGTCATTTTCAAGGGCAAGGGCTTGAAATGGCATGAATACAAAAATGTTACGGCTTACATATGACACACATTTGTTCTGTTCTCATTGCACGGAAGACTTTCACTCATGCCTAACAGCAAGGGATGCTGGGAGCTAGTGCCAATAATTTTGGTGAACAACTAGTGCATTTGCAGCTAGTGCATTTGCTAATAGTCTCCTCTGCTATATTCACATGCACCCTTCTTCCCACACATAGGTAATACTCAGTACCTCTCAGAGACCCACTTATTATGGCAACCATTTCAAAAATTAAACTTTTTGAGAATTCATCACCAAATCAAGTGGCTAAGGATTTGCTGATAAACTTTGCAGGATAAAATGTTGAAAAATATGCCAAAGTCATATTGCAGGAATTTATTTTCCAAGCAAGAGAACCCATGACTCCGTCAGCTAGCATTCTGAGGCCAACAACTTCTCTTAATGCCATATTCAATTTCCCTTTTGAACAGTGAAAGAGATATCTCAACCAGCATCTGAGATGATACATTCTAGTTTTTCAACTATTCTGACTGTTTAAAGAGATTCTTTAATACCTAGCCAATGTTTCACTCTTCGTGGCAGCAAGCCAAAGCATTTTGCTCTTGTCTGTCACTGGGTAAAGTTTGCCATGCCAATAAAAAGAACAGCAAGATCAAACATGATGGAAGGACTAATACCTTTGCATTCCTGTCTCCTGCCTTTTCTAGTACAGAGTGATTGGCACATTCTTGCTCCATGACAATCTGAGCTATATCCAGGATTACAGTGTCTTCAGAGTTCTCAGAAAGTCTGCTGAGCAGCCTACCCCTTACCCAAACCCATCAACTTGGGCCTCATAAGGCATCATTTTCTCTACATTAATGATCAATTACATTTTCATTGCTAATTTATTAACCACATCTCTTTTATTACGTTTACTTTCTGTCCCTCATCCATAAAAAGGAATGAAATATTACTATTTGGGGCAACATGGAGAGACCTATGGGGTATTATGGCTAAGTGAAATAAGTCAAACAGAGAAAGACAAATGCCATATGATCTCACTCTATGTGGAATCTAGGAAAACAAAATAAGTAAGTGAACAAACAAAACAGAAACAGATTCTTAGATGCAGAGAACAAATTGGCGGTTGCCAGATGGGAATAGGGTGGGGTACTGGGTTAAAAAGGTGAGTGGGGTTAAGAAGTACAAATTGGCAGTTACAGAATATCTACGGGTCTCTAAAGGACAGCCTAGGGAATACAGTAAGAAATATTGTAATAACAATGGATGCCAGATGGGTACTGGAAATATCGGGGGGATTACTTTGTAAGTTACATGTGATGTCTGACCACTATGCTGTACACATGAAACCAATATAATGTTGAAAGTCAACTGTAATTGAAATATAAATAAATAATGATTTTAAAAAAGATTACTTTCTGTTCTTTGCTCTTTGTTTTTTTGTTTGTTTGTTTGTTGTTTTTTATTTTTTTAAATATATTTTATTGATTTTTTTTACAGAGAGGAAGAGAGAGGGATAGAGAGTCAGAAACATCGATGAGAGAGAATCATCTATCAGCTGCCTCTTACACACCTCCTACTGGAGATGTGCCTGCCACCAAGGTACATGCCCTTGACCGGAATCGAACCCAGGACCTTTCAGTCCCCAGGCCAATGCTCTATCCACTGAGCCAAACTGGTTTCGGCTGCTCTTTGTTTTAAAACCTATCTTCCATTTGCTCTTCCAGGCCAATACTCTTTAATTTTAACAGCAATATCCTTCTTGCACTCAGGTACTGAATAATCGATTACTTTTAAGATTAGATTTTTTTCTTACTCCAAAATATCTGGTTTTGGGTCGTTTTTATTATGCAAATTGTGATGCAGGTGTCTCCTGTTCTTCAGCCACCTGTTCTCTGAGCTCACCTTGTTCTCCCTCTCTGGGCTTACGGTAGAGATTTTCTTTGCCTGCTCCTGTTTCTCTCCATCCTGTGGGCTCAAATCACTTTAAAGGGAACCTTTAAAGGGAGCAGTAGCAACCGTATAAGTAGTTAGAGGCACAGGATCCTGCTGGCAAAGTGGCCGTCTTGTGTAAGGCACCAGAAGGGAACCTCTCTTGTCCTGGGAATGCTCAAGCAAGGACTTCTCCTTCAGCCAGCCTCGGGGAGGCAGAAAGTCAGCCCACTAGGCATCTTCTCCCACAGTTCAAACACCTGGGCACCCCAGAGGTTCTCTTAAGATGACATGCACACACTCTAGGGGCCACGGACATCTGGGGGCCATGCAATTCTACCACCCTTCCGAGGTGCAAGTTCTGCACCTGTTCGGCCTCCTCTGGCCCCTGGCAGAGCCTGAGGGTCACAGCCTCCCTGTCCTGCCCATTTGCAAGCCTGGCAGCTGTGCACTCAGGACAGCTGGCGGTGGATCAAGACACAAGGAGGGCATCCAAAGCCCTCACTCACTGCCAACTTCCAAGAATGTCCTTCACTAGATGCAATTTTAAGAATCTTAAAATTCTTTCTGATAAAATGTCATTGTTCGCTTATCTCCTTTTAAAGAGTAGCATTTGGCTGCAGCTCAAATCAGCCAGGACTCTTGAGAACCAAGAGATAATTCTCCCGTTGGTTTGAGGATTTGGGGACAAAAGACCTTTTATTGTGATCATTGATTCAGTTTCAGGAATCTATCAGGCTCTCAGAGAGTCACTGATGTGTCCACATCTCCATATCTCTGCCCTCTTGGAGCTGGTTTGGGAATGTTAATTGCCAGGGCCAGTTAGGGGGAAAGAGTTACAAGAATGTCAATCACCATTTTGTACGGGAATGACATAGGGATGATCATAACAATGCTCTCTCGTGTTTATCATGCATTACTATATATCAGACTGTCTTCGAAAAAAGTCATTTTCTGCAAATGATGCCATCAAATTATCACAATAATCCCAAAGCCGACTTGCCCACATGATATAAGGTGAAGGAATAGTCAGAAGAGAGACAACGGGACTATCTCAGCATTGTAAGCCGGTAGTGTGAGTCATGTGATCATCAGGCTGTCATTTCTTCTGCTGGAGTAAAGGTTCCCAGACTTGGGATTGCAGAGGAATGTTAACATTGGCACGTTTTGGTAATGAGAATAGGCCTGCCAGCATTTTTGTTGCCAAGTGTCTTCACTTGGAAACATCTGCTATCTATTTCATAAAAATGAAATATAAATTTCAAAAAAAGTAGGAAAGCCCTAGTCAGTTTTGCTCAGTGGATAGAGCATTGGCCAGTAGACTGAAGGGCCCCATGCTTGATTCTGGTCAAGGGCATGTACCTTGGTTGCAGGCTCGATCCCCGGGCCCTGACAGGTATGCATGCGGGAAGCAACCAATGGATGTGTCTCTCTCATATCTATGTTTCTCTCTCTTTGTCTCTCCTTCTCCCTTCCTAAATATCTTTCTAAATATCAATGGAAAAATATTCTCCAGTGAGGACTGACAAAACAAACAAAGAAATGTAGGAAAAGACAAAGTCCCATAATTTTTTAAAAAATATATTTTATTGATTTTTCACAGAAAGGAAGAGAGAAAGGGATAGAGAGTTAGGAACAACGATGAGAGAGAAACATTGATCATCTGCCTCTTGCACACCCCCCACTGGGGATGTGCCCGCAACCAACGTACATGCCCTTGACCAGAATCAAACCTGTGACCTTTCAGTCCGCAGGCCAAGTCCCATAATTTTAAAAGTGAATAAATATAAACTTTATGAAAAGTTCACCCAAATGTGCAAATGCTACCACCAACTACCATCACAGAGAAAGTTTTGGAAACCAAGTGTTGGGGGAACTTCAGCCGCCAGAGGTATTTCCCTCCAGGAGAGAAAAAGAGGTGTGGGAGTAGGTTCGGTGCTAGAGCCAGCCCTGCAGCATGCCTATGTCCCTTCTGATTTCAGAGGGAATCCACCTAGCAAGTGTCATCTACCTCCTTCATGTCTGAACAAGACACAATAGAAACAGCCACGGGGCTGTCATGGTGACAAATTATTCAACAAAAGAATGAACCACTAAAAACCTGATCTTTCCTCCTTTCAGTAGAGTGTTCTGTGCTCCAGCTCTGGAGCCAAGGATGCTGAGTCGGAATTCCATCTACACATTTTACTAGCTTAATAATCTTGGGCAATTTTCCTAACACCTCCAAGCCTCAATTTGCTCAGCAAAATGGGGATAATGATACCTCAAAGAGTCGTGAGGTTTAAACAAGATGATGCATGTAAATGTTTACATAAGTGAAGCTTATTAAGTGCCAGGTCATATTACTGTTGAGCAACCATGATGCTCCAGACACATGCTAAGTGTTGAGAATAAATAGGTGGTTGGCAAAAAAAATGGCCACATCAATCCCCTCATTCTCTCCTGCAGCGTGACTCTGCTGGTCCGGCCATCAAAGGGTGGAGCCTACTTCCCCACCCCGTCATCCCAGGCGTCCTTGTGTCTTGCTTTGGCTGAAGTGCTGCTGCATGACTTCTGGACTGAGATTAAAGAGACGGTGCACCTTCCATTTCTCCCTCTTGAGAGCCTGCAGCCATGAAAGAAGGCTCCAGCTGGACTATTGAATGACGGCAGACCTCTGGAGAGAGAAAACCTACCCGGAGGACAACCTAGATGCCCCAGCTGACAGCCAGGACCAAGGCCCCAGAAGTGTGAGAGAGGTCACGGTAGGTTCTCAGCCCCAGCTGAGCCAACTCACCTAAATTCCTCACCCCAGAGTCATGGGCAACTCCATGGTTTTAAGGCATTCTCTTCTGGGGTGGTTTGTGATGCAGCAATAGGAAACTGAAACAGAAGACATAACCCAGTCCATAGTGGAAACTAGTGGAGACCCATAAACCACCCTCAGATCACATGGAAAATGCGATGACAGAGGCACTAGGCCCATGCCACCTACTGTAGGCACACAGAGAAATAGTGATTCATCCTGCCAGAGCCAGAGAGTTGAAAAAGAGAAGACCTGGGAGATTGGAAGGGACCATCAAAGCTACCTGAGTAGGCACATCCCGAAAAATTGAAGGGAATTTCTGCTCTCCGCAAAGGGCATGCCACTTGTCAGGCAGGGGAAGCTGGCAGGTCTGGACACCTCAGAGGGATGTATGTTCCTCTGCTATCTAGCTGAGGCTTTCTAATGAAAGGGACAGATATAAATTTTACTTAAGTCAGGGATGGTCCGCCATTGTCTTGTCATCTGTATGCATTTTGTGTTCCCAACAAAAACTGTACATTCCTTGAGAGCAGGTGTTCCCTTTACTTTGTCTTATTTTCTACCCTTATTCCCGCTCTGCCCATCCTACTCCCTAGCAAGGTGTTTTGCCTGAATAAATCTTCAGTAAATACACAGAAGATGATGGATTCATGCAATCTTATCCTTGAAAAGAAACTTGTAGCTCTTGTAGTTTAAGCTCCCCTTCAAAGTCCTTCAAAGCTAGACAGCCCCAGACTTGATCACTGCTCACTGGTCAGTGGATAAATGCTATATATGCATCTCCTGTCTCACCCAGGCAAGAATGGAGAGACAAGCTTGCTACCAGAGCCTTCACAAACCCTCAGGAAAACCCGGGCTGAAGCAGGTCTGAAGACCTTACCACTCTCATGACTCTTTGTGCTCCCCATTGATAGGAATTATCCAAGTCCTTAATGAGTCTTTGCCCCTTTGGACTATACACTTGGACTGCATGGAAGCATGTACCCTACTCTTTTCCAGACTCTCAAAGCCTAGAATAGTGCCTGCCACAGAGTGTGTGTTGTGTGAATGAATGAATAAATGAATTACTGAATCCAATTATAAGACACGGTCTCAAATACCTGGCATTTATTGATTTATAATGTCTGGATACTTAGGCTGTACCCAAATAAATAGCCAAATTCATACAGGAAAGAGGTCCAAACATCTGTGTTCTATATATATATTCTATATAATTTCCATAATAATAATTAATATAAGTTGAATGCTTACTGTACGCCAGGCACTGCTCTAAGTACTTACATATGTTTACCTTATTTTAAATGGGAGATTTCTTTAAGGTAGTTTCTATTACAATCCTGACTTGTAGGGAAGAAATGTGAGGCACAGAGAGATTCAGTAACTTGCCCAAAGTCACACAGCTGCTAAGTGTGTGGCTAAGCAACTGCACCTTATAGAGACTTCCCTTTAGACTGAACAGTAAAGCTTCTCTTAATGAGACACCATTAAAATTAAAGAAAGAGCAACAGAAGACTCAGGTGACAAGATACGGCCACTTTTCCCCATAAGTTTTTTTTTGCTCAGTTTCAGTTATGTGTGTGTGTGTGTTGAAGACTTTCTGTGTGTCTTTTGCAGCCTGCAAGGACTAAAAAGAGGTCCAAGAGAGTGCTTCTGGGTGGGAAGGAATCCAGGCATGGCAACAGCCATTGAGTGCTCAACATAGCATGAGGGGATCCTTTGAATGAAGCTGTCTGAGGATCTCAGTGATGGGGCAGGGGCTCCTTCCAGAGAAATGCCCTTCTGTTTGAAAGGGTGGGGCCTCGTGGACGGGGCCAAAAACATCTTGAGAGGAAGCACCAATTCTAGGTCCACCTCTGTCATCAACCAAGTGCTGGAGAAGTTTAGGGTCACATCTATTTCCCAATGATGACCAAGTGCAGGCGGCAGCAACTCGTGGTCTTTAAGACAATTAAACCGAATCGAGTATTGATGGGCACTGGGTCTTGTATTAGCAACAGCATAGCTATGAGAACTACAAACACAGCTTGCTTCCAGACCAGAACTCTCTTACATAATTTTATTTTAATAAACAGAGAAAGAGCCACAGTTATTACACTGTGTTTGGTGTGAATTTTCTCTTAACAATGTTCTGGCAGATGTCAACAGAAATAGCAGGAAAGAGAAACTGCCATTTACAAAGCTTTCTGTGTCTATATTGACAGATGTCAAAACTTTCTGAAAAGAAGTGTTCTCCAAAGTCTCAGCTTCATTCTTTAGTCCTCTGCCCACATAAGTGAAGCACATGCGAGAACTTGAATGGCCCCACTCACCGAAGTGTTCCAGTGAAAGCAAAATTAAAAAAATAAGTATTGCCTGACCAGTGTGGCTAAGTGTTTGAGCATTGACCCAGGAACCAAGAAGTCACTGGTTTGATTCCTGGTCAGGGTACATGCCTGGGTTGTGGGCTTGATCCCCAGTGTGGAGCGTACAGGAGGCAACCAGTTGACCATGTTCCTCTCATTGGTCTTTACATCTTTCTATTCCTCTCCCTTACTCTTTCTCTAAAAATCAATAACAACATATTTTTAAAAAATAAGAATCTGTGTTGTGAGTTCCACAGTCTCCACTTGAGGGCAAAGGAAACCAGATCCACAAGAAGGAGAAAGGAAGAAGACACTAGGGTTAAAGGAAAACTCATTTTCCACATCTCTTTCCTGCCACCCTTCTCATCCATAGTTATCCAATTGGCATTGATCCATTTTGAAGTCAACACTAAGCATTTAAAATACAGGGACATCCTCTGTTTTCAGCTTTGCAGCATAGCAAGAAGAGAGAGAGAGAGAGAGAGAGAGAGAGAGAGAGAGAGAGAGAGAGAGAGAGAAGACCACGATGGCCCTTATTAGAAGCTGCCTGGTTCCATTGAATAATCAATTTTCTGGTAGACAGTGTTAACAAATCTGTGACTTTGTTCTGTTCCCAGTCCCTGCTTGTCCACCCAGCCCCTCCAGCACTGGATTAAAACTCTGAAAGCAGACTGGCCTCTAGGAAGACCCTGGCTTATCAATTGTCAGCCTTGTGATCATGGGCAGGTTGATTGAGCTCTCATTGCCTTTATTCCCTCTTTTGTAAAATAAGGATAATAAATTGTAAAAAGACATAGAGACTTGTTATAATTGAATAAATGGGTTAATGGGAGCAAAGAAAATCAGCATAGAAGTACCTAGGAAACTCCAATTTTAACCATTTAACCAAAATTTAACCATATTGTTCTTTTTATTAAGCACCCTTATCCCACCGTTCAATGAAAAGGATCTGTTAACCAGTATTTGCACCAAGGCAGAAGCTCACTGATAGACTTTAGTGTGTAAATTGGTGATGGATTTTCATGTTCTACTTTATATCTCTAATTGTGACATGAAAGGCTGTTTTCCTAGGTTACATTTATTCAACAAACTTTTACTGGCAGATGTCAGAACAGAGAGTATGCTGGGCACTATAATGTATCCCCAGTACATAGGGGGTGCTCAGGGAATGTTTACTGGTGGATAAATGAATGAATGCACGAATGAATGAATGGCCCTCTCACAGATGTAATTGCAGAGGCTTGCCTGTCCCTTCATTTCAGCTCCTTCCAGATCTGGGTGCTCCCCACTCCTGCCCAGGGCTGCAGAGCCCCTGGCTTCAGCCCTTCTCCTGTTTCCCTGCTTGGCTTCCAACCAAGAAGCTCTGACAAAGAAGCAGTCATTAGAACACATCCTCTTTGTATTACTATAGTCAGGGGTTATAAAGGATGCTCAAAAAGAATGCATCTCACATGCATATGGAAAGTATCTTCACCCTTTACTCCAATCAAGGACCTATTCTTATTTTGCCCTGCATAACAGGGCCACCTCCCAAACTTGAATTACCAAGTGAGAAAGGAGTACTTTGTACAGGGCTGTGGCATCTGTGCTTTGACAGGCTCTGGGAGTGATCCAGCTGTATTTCCATCTTTATTTCCATATAGTAGACATTGATTGGTTCTGGCCACTAATACCAATCTTCCCTTATTTTGGTGATTACAGTCATACACCCTCTTCTGCAAGTGATTTAAGTGGGGCCCCTCCCCACTCCCAGTCTCCAAAATGGAACAAGTGGCACAGCCTGGACTAGCAGGGTTCCCACCCTGAAGAGCCACAGGGATGGGTGAGGGAGGGTCCCTGACTCAAGTTGATCTAATCAAGATGAATCTCGGGACTAAAACAGGTGATTCCAGGATGAAACATTCTCTTCTTTTACATTTACTATGCACTGGGGGGAGAGTGACCCCGAAACTATGGGGGCCAGAGGAATGAAGCAAATGCAGGGAAAGACAGATCTGAGGCCCAGGAAAAGATTGCTTTGATGATTTCACTTGAGCCCTGAATCAACCCATGTGGGAAGCCAGATTTCCTCTGCATTTTCAACTCTGTGAGTAAATGAACTCCCTTGTCCCTGCTTAAGTCTGTCAAGGTTCCGTTTTTATTTATAATCAAAGAGTCCTATGTTACCCACAGATCTTGTCACAGGGCCTGAAGTTTCACATTACTTATTCCATTGTATTAATCCAGGAAATAAAGCTGTAAAATTGCAAATGTGTTCTAAGCAATCAGCCCAAGAGGTCTTTGTAGTTTGATAACTATCGTTTTCATTTATTTGGCAATATTCACAATTAGACTGTAAGCACCCAAAGGATTTAATCCAAAACTACATTAAACAAAAGAAGCAAAGGCCATCGTAAAGTGTCATAGTCTAAGGCACTCCTTTTAGGTAATCTCCCTTGGAGCTCTGTAGAGAGCAGTAACTCAAACACGGGAAGGTGGTTTAAACTTCTTGGATGTGTGGGGCTCGCAATGAGCCATAAATGGATAGGATTATAGAGATGAAGGTAAAGGAAAAAAAATTTTGTAAGTATTTTGTTTCCAGTGACTTCCACAGACATTATGGTCCATAAAAGAAGAACCTGGAATTCAGTTATCTCAGCTGGATTGTCAGTAAGTCAGTTTTTCAAAGTCTTTGTCCAGAGTTGGCAAATAAGTGGAGCTTTATGAGCCCATGAGCCCGAGATTCTTTTATTCACTCAGTCAATGCTACTTACTGAGCACCTATTGAATACTAGATGCTATACTAGTTAACTGGGCACTGGAGATTTGAATGAGCGCATTTCTTTCACCCAAGGCTTGGAGTTCATGAGTAATGCAGACAATTTCCCCCACAACTATAACAGGATATGGCTGATGCCTTTAGAGAAATGAGCTTGTGGCAGTGGCAAGGGCACCTGCCCCAGGCTAAGATATGGAGAAAGGGACTCAGGACCAAGTGGTTTTGTAGCAGGGCATAAGCCAAGCAAATGGGGAAGGGCGGCATTGCAAGAGAGAATTATATTGGCAAAAATATAATGGTACGAGAAGTGTTGGGACATTCAGTGAACTGGATTTGGTCAACTGAGCTCCTGCTCAAGAGTGGAAAACAGCATGAGAGAAAGCAAACACCTCATCATAACAGGTTCTTTCTGCCAAGCCAAGGATAGCATTTGGATGGGGAAGCCTTCCGTGGCTCCCCATCTGCTACAGAATAAAATCTAGAACTCTGGGATCCTTGCATCAAGACCAACGAGACGCGATTTTGCTTTTTTCACATCCAGTAGAAAAGAGAACAAACTATATGAAGAACGCAGAGCCTGAAGACACTCCCTGTTGTGGCGTTTTGTTCACATCAGCTGCGTCCTTTCCCTTATCTCTACTTCTCAGGTAGCCCTGGGCCCAGGAGGTGAGAGGAACCACAAATATCCTCATGCAAGTCCCATGCCCACCCCACCCCCAACAAGCCATACTCCGCTTAGAATCATTTTTCATTCGGTATGAAGTCATTTTTAAAGTGCCTGCTTTTCATTAGAAAGGTAACACGATAGTCCCTGCGGGGACGCATCTGAGGCAGAAGTGAAACAGCCTTTTCCTTCAGGCAGCGGCATTTTCCTTCCCTGGCTTTTCCTGAGAATAAGCTTTGCTGAGTCTTTTGTTCAGAAAACCCTGCCTCAACCTTGGACTCTGTGGCATTTGGTGTTGTTGCTTTGTTTGCGTACTTCTGTTTGTTTTGATAGGCATCTTTTCATAAAATGGGCCGGCTCCAAGAAACATTGGCTCCTTTCCCACGTCTCTGCCATGGGTCAAATGTGTCCCAGGTGTGGCTCCCTCAGCGTTCAGTTGTACACATGATTCTCATTACACAATTCCCAAGGGCTGTGAAAACATTTTCTTGAGCCTCCTCCAAACAGCCACAACTATGAACTGGTAAACACCAATTGGAAAAGCACTGTTTATTTCAAATGGAACTTGGGCAGTCCCTCGGCCCAATGCCTGCTCAGGCTCCACGTGGCTTCATTGCCCTCCTGTCCATCACCACTAAGCTGTCTCCTATCCCATCTGGAGTGTCTTGTTTCTTGGGTTTCTCAAGAGTCCCTCAGTCCTGCCCTGGATTTTCTGACTCCAAGACACAGGAGCACCGAAAGCATGTGCAGGCGGGAGGAGGGTCAGACCTTCTGAGGACCACATCATAATTTCACTCCCTTGCTCATCCTTCAATGTATGCAATTGGGACATGCTTATTTAACCTTTTAAAAATGTTGTTATTTAATAATCATTTAACTGAAATCAGTCCATGGAAAGAAATGGACAAGATCACCAAGGAAACAGCAGTTTGTAGAAAAAGCACTGGACCAAGAAGAGGGAAGAGCACTGGGGAAGGAATGCTTTGGGGCCATGTTGGAAAAGTTCTTTTTCCTCTCTGTGCCTTAGTTTCTCCATTTGTAAAATTAGGGGTTAGATCAGATGGTCCCTAAGCTATTGAAATATTATGATTGGAATACTTGTTGAAGTGCTATGATTCCATTATATTGAATCTGGGTCATTAGAGGTAAATTGTAAATTTAATTTGACTCATAATGGCATCTTTTTTTGTGAAGAAGATATTGAGAAACCAAAATCTCACATTTGTCATCAATAAAAATAATCACTTTCAGAGTAGGAATGAAGGGGTAATGCTTAAATCATGTATAATACATAGAATAGAGAGTAAGGTGGATTTTTCTTTTTTAAGGAACTGAGCATGAAAGTATTTCTGTAAAAGTCATACTTGGCCAATCTGGTAAAGTCAACTTCTTCTCTGACTCTAGAGGTTTGAAACCATTGCTAGCAGCGATCAATAGCAGACGTAAAATCAGAGCACCAAGTCATCAGCAGCATGGCCAAGCTCCTCCATGCCCCACACCATCTCCTGATAATTCCAAGAGAGCCATCAGGTAGAACCACCACACTGGGAACCCTGGGCCTGACCTAGGGAGGCAGCCTCCTGCCTTGGTCAAGCTCCTCTAAAGAGAAAAGAAGAGGAACAGGTGGCCAGCTTAATATAGACCCCCAGTTTCCAGAACTTTATCTGAGTTTAATCGGAGCCCCTGAGGAAGGCTGCTTTTGCAGGTGAGGCTAGAGAAGACACAAAGATAAAAGAGGTCAGGATGGTTGGTAGCAATAAGGTTCTAGAAAAGCATCTCTCAGGCCCAGGATACCACTTGGGGACTAGAGTTATGAGGATAAGGTCCAAGATTCAAGAAATCTAACCATGGTTTCAAAATGCTGGTCCCAGAAAAAAAAAAAAAAAGAAGAAGAAGAAAAAACTGGGTTGCTAACTTTGAACACAGTCTAATCCAGCCGTGGGCAAACTACAGCCTGTGGGCTGGATCCAGCCCATTCGGCTGTTCTATCCGGCCCGCGGAGCCAAAAGAGCGGATGGTTCTTTTGCTCTCCCCTTCACTCCTTCACCAGCAGCCCAAGATGAGAGTGCCCGCATGGTCAGGTTGCTTTTGTTCCAGCCCTCTGGTCCAGGTTAAGAACCCATTGTGGCCCTCGAGTCAAAAAGTTTGTCCACCCCTGGAATCTCTAGAACTAGATGGGACAGGATCTACTTAATCAAAGCTTTCCTGGCAGGATGGGCTCCAGAACCTGATGGTGGTATCAAACCTTAAAGAGGAAAGAAGTCCACCATGTCCGTCTTCCTTCCCCTACTCCACTCTTCTTCACCTAGATTAGACCCTTGTCTTTATTACCCATTTATTGTCCTGCCCCTAGCTGGGGACCTGAGTTCTCATTTAGTTGGCCTGAGCTTAATCCTCACCTTTCCCTACTCATTACATGCTACAGAGCCATGGGAAGGCTATTGCATCCTTGCTGATGCTTAGGATAGTGCTTGCCTCCAGCCCCCATCCAACAACTTAACAAATACTGTGAGATCCAGACAGGATAGGTATCTGAACACCAAATCCAGGTGTTCTAGTTTTTAGTCATTTTTAAAAACATATTTGACATCACCAATAGAGACTTGAGCCTACTTCAGACAGTTTCCGTTAGGAACTTCCAAATGAGTGGAGTGGCAAGCCATCCTATGAGTATCTCACACTTCTCAGAAGTCCTTGATCATTAATCAATTCCAAGGCAATCACTCAGGATGACACACTTACAGCTGCACTCAATCCTGATAACTAGAGTTCCAAGTCCTTAGATCTGTGACTTCAAGTTCTAATTCATCCTGGACCTTCTGGGTTTTCAGATCAAGTCTTCCTGCTTTGGGGCTTCACATCTTTTAGAGAATCTAGATCAGACAACATTAGTCACCTCATACAGGGAAACATTAAAGGTCAAGGATTTTTTTTAGGCCATAGCCATGTTCTGAGGCTTTAACACTGATGGTCTTGATCCGGCATCTAGAATGGTTCAGGAAATCTGGACAAGGGGCTGTGTATAAATTAAATAAGAGTCCAGAGATGAAACATAATTTTGAAAGGCATTATAGGGAGTCAGATGAGACTTAGCTAAAGGAACTAAATTCTCTCCTTGTCTCAGGACCCCTTGCTTTTTATTAGCACAATTTGTCCTAAGGCAAGGTGGAGACATAGGCATCAAAGGGTTAAGTACAGAATCCATTGTCAGATTGGGAAATTATGGCTGTTCAAGTGTTTGGCCAGGAGGAGGCAATAACATATAGATTAAGATGCCCTGGGCTATCTGGCAGTAAATAATCCATTTACATATCCTTTTCAGGTTTGGGGAAATGCCTTTTAGCCATCCCAGATGATTCAGCCCTGCTGACACGCTGGAATTGGCTTCCGGCAAGCCTTCAAGAAAATAAATGAATGCGAATATATAGTTAAAAACTGAGGTTAAGCCCAGCCTGTATGCCTCAGTGGTTGATCATTGACCTATGAACCAGGAGATCATGGTTCGATTCTGATCAAGGGCACATGCTTGAATTAAGGCTCAATCTCCAGTGGGGGTAGGGGATGCAGGAGGCAGCTGATCGATGATACTCTCTCGTCATTGATGTTTCTATCTCTCTCTCCCTGTCCCTTCCTCTCTGAAATCAATAAAAAATATTAAGAATAAATAAATAAATATTAGTTTGTAGAGACCCTGGTATGGTAATGGGATTCAGAGTTTAAATTATTTCCATTTGGCCTTTTACACTATACATAAATTCATTTTTATGTGAACTCAAAGGTACAAATTGGAAGCCCATGGTGAAAATGAGCCCTCTTTGGAGTGACCTGTGGCCCCCACTTTAAGATGAATTCTTTATCTTTTGAGCTCACCCCTTTGAAATTAAACCCCACCTCAGCTTGTCAAACTACCTCTGCTCTGCACCCTGAGAGGCTTGAGGTGCTTAGACACACTCCAGCCCCCATGATGGACACCAGAAGAAGTAATCAGAGGGAGTGATAACACAAAATGTATCCAATTCCATTTCCACAAGCATTCCCCTTCCTCTCTCATTCTGACTGTTTTGTTTTTTCCAAAACAGAGGTCTTTTGTGGGTTTGGAATGATGGATAATGAGGACGAGAATATGAAAAGTTCAATAATAAAGGTCATTTTGGCTTCTGGACATGCAGAAGGAAGGAAGATCTCCCGCCCTTTTCTGATCTTTCTAGGCTGTCTGCTGAAAGCATCCTGAAAGATGAGGCTACAGAAATGTCAGTGAGAAGTTGAATCAAAGCAATGCCAGGAGGAGAACAAAGATGGCGACCTAGGTAAGTACCTAAGCTGCCACCTCGCACAACAATTTAAAAAAACAACAACTAGCCAAAACTGGTTTGGTTCAGTGGATAGAGTGTTGGCTTGCGGACTGAAAGGTCCCAGGTTCGATTCCAGTCAAGGACATGTACCTGGGTTGTGGGCACATCCTCAGTGGGGGCTGTGCAGGAGGCAGCTGATCGATGATTCTCTCTCATCGATGTTTCTAACTCTCTATCCCTCTCTCTTCCTCTCTGTAAAAAATCAATAAAATATATTTTTAAATAAATAAATAAATAAATAACAACAACTAAAATCAGAACCGAATTCATCCAAAAACACAGGAAAGCTGGCAGAGTGGGAAATCTACAACTAAAAAGAAGGAGAGAGGCTCACGGATCAGATTGGGAGCCGCAAAGTGCTGAGGTAGGGAAACGCTTATGCGTAGAGAGAAAGTATAGCAGGACGGGAAAGGAATTCCTAATTGCACTGAACCCTTTCCAACTGTACTGAACCCCAATACCAGCCAAAACCCTGTAGACCCAGCCTCATATGGGTGGAGTCTGGACTGTAGAGAAAGGCACCCAGAGACTCAGAGACTGGGAGACCAAGGGAGCCGGGAGCCACAGCAGGCAGGGTCTATAGTCGCGCGTGAGTGAGTGCACGCAGAGAGATCTGACCACAGAGGTTTCCGCGGCCTCTCCATAGTGGAAGGAGTCAGAAGCTCCAGACTACAGAGACCCAACCCAATTCCAGGCGAGTCCCTGGGTCACCCACACTCTTGCACGGGGAAGCTGGGACAATCAGGCAGAAACTCAAGGGAGCCAAGGAAGGCAGAGGTCAGGCAGAAACTCAGGCGAGCACACAAGGGCAGGACAGACAGGAAGCCAAGACTGTCAGCTCAGCCCTGAGACTCCGCCCCACCCAAGCTGAGCACAGAAGCTTCTGGAATTTTGCAAGTCTGATCCTATAAGACTGTCTCAAATACAGAAGGTATCCCAGAGTAGACACAGCTGATACCCACATCCAATTGGCCTGAAGGTCAATTCACAACATATTTGAAGAAATAATATCAGAAAAATTCCCCCACCTGGTGAAAGAAATAGACTTACAAGTACAGGAAGCATACAGAACCCTAAACAAGAGGAATCCAAAGAGGAGCATACTGAGACACATCATAATTAAAATGCCAAGGGCAAAAGACAAAGAGAGAATCTTACAAGCAGCGAGAGAAAAGCAGTTGGTTACCTATAAGGAAGCACCCATACGACTATCAGCTGATTTCTCAACAGAAACTATGCAGGCCAGAAGGGAGTGGCCAGAAATATTCAAAGTGATGAATAGCGAGAACCTACAACCAAGATTACTGTATCCAGCAAAGTTATCATTCAGAATTGAAGGGCAGATAAAGAGCTTCACAGATAAGAAAAAGCTAAAGGAGTTCATCACCACCAAACCAGAATTATATGAAAATGCTGAAAGGTATTATTTAAGAAGAGGAAGAAGATCAAGTGAATTAAAAAATCTGAGGAACAGAATAAGCTGGTGAATATAATAGAATCAGGGGCAAAGAAAGGGAGTGGATTGATCATTATCAGGGGGAAAAGGGTATAGGGGGGTGCAGAAAGAAACTGGATTAAAATCGTACACCTATGGATGAGGACGTGGGGAGGGAGGAAGGGAGAGGGGAAGTAAGGGCAGAGGGTGGGGCGGGAACCGGGTAGAAGGAAGCTATGGGGAGGAGGGGAGGAGAAACAATTGTAATAATCTGAGCAATAAAGATTTATTAAAAAATACAATAAAATAAAGCAATGCCAAACATAGCCAGACTTTGCATCCAGCCTCCAACTACCAGCCCTTGAATATTAGAGTGGATAATGCTCGGGCTTTCCAGGCTTCCCAACACAGTTTCCTACTTTGACGAAATCTCTTCCTTTGTAAGTACGGGCCCCTTCCCCCTTCTAAAGATGAAAAACATTTATATTCATTTTCCCAGCCCTCTCAGCAGCTAGGACATGGCCACATGACTTAAATGTGGTCAGTAAGTGGCACCCACCCAGCACTTTAAATCTTGAGGGAGTGACATTGCAGGCTAAGGTCCAATTAAAGTTACTCACAGTGGCTTCGGGGAAGTGGGCAGTGGCGCGGGGAATGGAGTGCTGGCGATGCCAGAGGGCACAGCGGCGCAGGGGCCATGCCTGTGGTGGGACTGTGGTTGTGCCTCCCCCCTCCCGCTGGAGCCTTGTTCTCCAGGCTTCCTATCAATTGTGCGATTACCCAATAATCTTCCCATAAATCTTCCTTCTGTTTCAGTTAAAGAGAGTCCGCTTCTGCACAAATAAAATACAAATCCTGTTGGAAGAGATTGATTACTATCCCCTTTGTTGAACTCAGGAGTGGCCACATGTCTTGTTGAGTGGAGAAAATGTGAGCAGAAATGACCACGTGCCACTTCTGGGAAGAAGTTTTAAGAACCGGTCCACAGTTTGCTCTGTCCCTTTTCCTTCAGCCAGAGGAGGGAAAATCATCAATGTTTCAGATAGACCAGAGGTCAGCCAACTATGTTTATAAAGGACCAAAAATAAAGATTTTGCTTTATGAGCCATATGTCCCTAATCCAACTACTCTATTCTATTGTAGTGCAAAAGCAGCATATAAATAATACCCCCAAAAAAATGAATGACCATGTCTATGTCTCAATAAAACTTTATTTATAAAAAGAGATGGTAGCCAAAACTGGTTTGGCTCAGTGGATAGGTCCCAGGTTTGATTCCAGTCAAGGGCATGTACCTTGGTTGCAGACACATCCCCAGTAGGTGGTGTGCAAGAGGCAGCTGATTGATGATTCTCTCTCATCGATGTTTCTAATTCTATCTTCCTCTCTGTAAAAACATCAATAAAAAAAATTTTTTTAAAGAGATGGTAGACTGGATTTAGCCCATCACCCATAGTTTTTCACCCCTGAAACAGAGGCAGCTTTATCAGTCTCCCAGTCCTAGAGTAAGGAGATGAGGGGCAGAAACAGAGCAACTTGAAACAGGCATGTAGCATGAGTGAGAAATACAACTGTGTTTTTGTAAGCCTCTTAGCTTTGGGGATCATTTGTTACCACAACATAACTCAGCTTATCCTGACTGATACATAAGTATACAAAGATCACCTCCATCGAATCAAACAAAGGTTTATTATGTATGACTTTTTAAAAAATATATATTTTATTGATATTTTACAGAGAGGAAGGGAGAGAGATAGAGAGCTAGAAACGTTGATGAGAGAGAAACATCGACCAGCTGCCTCTTGCACACCCCCTACCGGGGATGTGCAGCCAATGTACATGCCCTTGACCGGAATCGAACCTGGAACCTTTCAGCTCGCAGACCGAAGCTCTACCACTGAGCCAAACCGGTTTTGGCTATTATGTATGACTTGATGAGATTGGATCTATGGGATGAAGCAAAAAACTCTTCTATGTCTCAAGGTCAGAATCTTTAGTTCTGAGATATGACTGACTTCAAATGGACCATCGGTGCCTGCAACCCCATCACCCTTGTCATCACCGAGCAGCAGTATAGTTCTGTCTCGGAGGGACCGGTGGAATAGAAGCCCAGAGAACTGGGTTCTAGTTCTCACTTCACCTGAAATTAGTCATGTGACTCTGAACCCAACCGCTCACCTCCCTCCATCCCTGTCTCTCCGGTCCCCCCGTGTGAAAGACGAAAGGGCGCACCAACCCAGAGGCCTCTACCCTCTCCCGACAGCCCTGTTTACCGGGTGACTGACAACAACAGGAGGTGCAAAAATGGCCCTGGGTAACAACAAAAAGCTCCTTTTGAAATCGATCCCGTCTGCTGGCACATGCACGCTGAGCTCCTGGAAAGTTGGGGTCATTTTCCAGACCCACAGGAAGCAGCAGGCCGGAGCCAGCCGAGCAGAGCCAAGCCGCCGGGATGAAATGTGAGTTCTGTGCCCACGCTTCCCTGCATCCCCACTGAGAACTTAACACTCAGCAGTTCAGTCACTCTTGGCCTCGGGAAGAAATTCCTTTATGCGCCCTGGTTGGTTCCAAAGTATGTTCTCATCTCAGATTCAGGAAAAATAGTAAAAAATCGAGGCTGAAAGCAGAAAGGCAGAACCCCTCTTTTATTTTTATTTTTTCTTTAGTTTTAGGCCACACAACAGGGTTGAGGACCTTCTTGGAGCCAACAGCACGTGCTGCCCCAGACCCAGCCCAGCGTCTGGTGCCAGTGAGGTCTGTGCATGAGAAATTCCAGTTTAATCCCCACGCCAGAGGCTTAATCCCTGAACTCTGAATCAGTCCTTTGCACAGGCGGCTCTCGGCCGACTTGTAAATTTCCATCCTCCAAACCATCCCAGGCCAGTTAACTGCTGACCAAGCTCTCCCGGTTTTCGGGGTGAGAGCCTCGGCACAGCCCTGCCGGCATCTCAGGGACAATTAGGCAGGGAAGGGGGGTAGCGGGGGTGGGGGGGTGAGTCTCAAATCCCTCTGCTCTAAAGTTCTTTCCCATAATCTGCTGCCACGTCTGGGGTTGCCACCATCACTGCCATTCTTTTGTCTGTGGCGGAGGTCCGCACACTGACTAAATCAAGCCCATTGTCCAGTTTTACAAATAAAGCTTTATTGGAACACAGCCATGCCCATTCATTCTGTGTTGCCAACAGTTGCTTTCCTGTTGCAATGGCAGGGTTCCGTTGTTGCAGCAGAGACCGTATGGCCCATAAAACTGAAAATATTTACTAACTGGCCCTTTAGAGGAAAAGATGGCTGACCCCCTCATCCAGTGCTTTCTACCAAAAGTGGCTTTATGTTACACTAACACATCAACAGCTCCGAAAATAATGTCAGGATAACGAGGAGTGGGCAAGGCCCTACACATTACGGGCCAAATTGAATGTGTGTGCGTGTGGCAGTTCGTGTGCATCGATTAGAAATGAAACCTGGAGAAGAGAAAGCTGAGAGAGAGAAAAAAAAGACTTGAATATTTAACAGGTTTAAGCAAAGTGTTTTAACAGAGGACTCTGGGAGGACAGCAGCCTTCTGGGGCCTGGGAAGGGAAAAAAGAAACTCTATTTACCTATATTATCCTTGATATTATTATTAGACACAGTGTTCACACAACGTGTCTTATTTAATTTCCCCTCTGCAGCCACACGATGTGTTAGGGGGGATGTCACTTTCTGTCAGAGGAACCCGAGTTCTGAAAAGTTGGCCCAGTGATGGGATTAGAATCCATTTCTTCTCTTTTAGAGCTGAGCGCTCTTTTCACAGGGGCATTTAGACTTCCTTCAAGTCTAAACTGCCCCAGGCTGGACATAGACCAGAACCAGATATGCCCTCTGACAGAGGAACAAAAAGCCTCATAGAGCCTGGTTGGGTATACAGCCAACACATGCCAACACAGGGCACGGAGGGAGGGAGGGAGTGCCGGATAGAGCCAGGCTCACCCCGTCCCGATCCCTGCCACACCCAGCACCGCACCGAGCCACAGCACATCCCAGACCTGCCCCTGCGGCTCCACCTGCTTTACTCCTGACTTTGGCTCAACACCCAACGTTCAAAATGGTAATGAGAAGCAAAATGAGCCAATCAGAGGAAAAACAACAATCACATGGTCTCACTCATAGGTGGAAGCTAAAGAACAAAATAAACTGATGAACAAAATAGATCCAGAGACATAGAAGCATAGAACAGCCTGATGAATCTCAAAGGGAAGGCAGGAATGGGTGGGAGAGTGGGGGGGAGAGCAGGGGAAGAGATCAATCAGAGAACTTGTTTGCATACATGTATAAGCCATGGACTCAGACTATAGTATAGTGAAGGCCTTTCAGGGGAGGGAGAGCAGTTGAAGGGATCAATTAGGGGGAAAGGAGAACATCTTTATTTAGCAATAAAGATTTTTTTTAAATAATCAATAAATAAATAAATGATACTAAGAATAAAACATTGGGTGCCTGCCTTTTATATATAACTAGAGGCCCGGTGCACAGATTTGTGCACCTTGAGAGAAAATTAATTAGAAGGTGGCCAGTAGGGCAGAGCTGGGCAAGACAAGCCAGACATGCCCTGGAGCCAACTTCCCTCTGTCCCTCTCTGGCTGGCCACACCTGGGGTGGTGCCGGGGCTCCAAGGGCATTGGCAGAGTGAGCAAGGTCCCTCTGCCAGGTGGAGTCCCTCAGCCTGTCCTGCGGGGATTGGGCTGAAACTGGCAGTCCAACGTCCCCTGAGGGGGTCTCAGAGTGCCAGAGGGCACTCTGCAAAGTTGCTGTTGCTCGGCAGCTCCCGCGTTGAACATCTGCCCCCTGGGGGTCATTGTGCATCATAGCTACTGGCAGGTTGGCCAACCCGCTGGTTGCTTAGGCTTTTATATATACAGCTATCTGAGCCAACCCTAACAACTGCATGAGGCTGTGGCTACCTCCCTTTTTGATAAGGATACAGAGGCTCCGAGAGGTTAAGGTCACACAGCTAATAAGCCGGGGAACCAGAACACAGATCAGCTTCAAGTCAGTGCTCTTCCAAGTGGCACACCAGCCCCTCAGGGCTAACTGAGACACTGACACGAAGGTCCAGTGGAGATGGGGAGGGAAGCAAAGATGTTGCCAGAAGCAAGAGAGAGCATCCACTTCCCCCACATCCGTTGCACCGACAAGGCAGTGGTCCTGGTGACAGTAACTTGGGAAAATCGGCAGCTACGGCAGTGAGGGGACAGGCCAGGGAAGACGCCTGGCGTTCCTGCCTAAACCCCAAACCTTTCCTCACCTCCCTATCTTTCTTCACAAAATCTATCATTGGTTCCTAAACAGCATCATTTTAGTTATTAATGTAACTCTTCAATACACACGCATCATGCGATACTTAACAGATTTTCTACTTAGCAGGTTTGTAAGAGTCAAAGCATTGTGATTAGGCCAGGGGAAGTCAGGAATTTGCAAAGAAAAGAGATTTGAAAGCCAAACCCAAATAATGGTAGAGAAATTTTTTCAAAAAACAACACGGTGTTCTTTCTGCATTTTTCTCCTGATTCCCACATCTTAAGCTACCATTATATGTATTGTGACCAAAATAAAGGAAAAAAGGGGTGATTCTGAAAAATATCTTTTCAGGTTTGTTATTTGAGGCCTAAGGAATTCATTAAACCCCTTACATACTGATTTAAATTTTTCAAATAAAAGCCCCAACTTTTTGAATTTTTCACGTAGCTTTTATTTTTCATCCCTGGCTCTGGTGAATTTCAAGGCATTCTTTTTCCGCTATAGGAAAAAAACGGTCTTAAGAGAAAGTGTGAAATCCCCTCTCTCGGCGCCGTCTACACATCTGGGGCGGCGATCAGAATGAATTCAAACTGCCAAGGCCGGGCCGGCGCTACATGTGAGCTGCTGGCCGGGAGGAGGAGATGGAAAGGAAATGGTCCCGTGATTCTGCACTTGCTCGGAGCAGAATGCATCCATCCTTCTGTATTCTGAGCAGAAGGGAGATCTCCAACAAACAAAGGAAAAGAATATGGACTAGGGAAGTTTTCATCTATCTGTTAGCCGTGTTTTTCTAAGCACATTTGCAGTGTAATGAGTGTGTGTGTGTGTGTGTGTGTGTGTGTGTGTGTGTGTGTGTGAGAGAGAGAGAGAGAGAGAGAGAGAGAGAGAGAGAAAGAGAGAGAGAGAGAGAGAGAGTCTTCTAACCACAGACCCTCCTCTCCTTTGACTGCGTCGACCTGCTGTGCCCCATTATCTCTGGCCTTTGTGGCTTAGAAGGTCAGAGACACTGGTCCCTGGATAAGACCCAGGGAAGGAAGGAAGCTGAAACAAAAATGTTTTCCCAGTGAAGTGACCTGATTACACACAGAGTGACTCTTTCTGAGCCATCTCATCACTGCCCCCATTCACTGCTGGAGGCAGTCCACAGAGCGGCGGCCGCCTCCTCCAGCGTCTGCTACTAGCAAAGCAAAAGCGCCCGCCGCCTGGGGGAGGGGCCGTGGGAACGGCAAAGACTGTCCTTTTTCCTGGGTGACTGTGGGTACCAGTGAGCATGGAGAGTTTGGAAGGATGGCCAGGGGGTCCTCCTCCTCCTCCTCAGTTAAGTGTGGGTTATGCATCATCATCATCCATTGGTGTTTGAAATTGGCTCCACCCTCAGCAAGCTGCATGACTTGAGGCGCTGCTTTCTAAAGACACTACCTCAGTTAGCCTTATCTGTGAAATGGGCGGCTGTGCTGAGTGATGTAGTGAAATAAGTGAGTGCCCAGAATATAACATCACCTATTATTCTTGCCTGATATTCTTTTTTTTAAATTTATTTTTATTGATTATGGTATCACATAATTGTCTTTATCCCCCCATTCCCATCCCAAACCCCTCCCTACATATTCCCCCACCCCCCTGTTGTCCGTGGCCACTGGTTAGGCCCATGTGCATGCACACAAGTCCTTTGGTTGATCTCTTCCCCTTACCCCCACCCTCCCCTACTTTCCCTCTGAGGTTTGAGAGTCTGATCACTGCTTCTCTTTCTCTGGGTCTGTTTTTGTTCCCCAGTCTATGTTGTTCATTATTTCCTCTAGATGTGTGAGGTCATGTGATCCAAGAAATACCCTTGTAAGAACCGAAACTGCGACAAGCCTTAATGGTTATGCTGAGAGGCAAATGAATCAGTCTGTAGTGAGTTCTTTTCTGGGCCAACAGTTCTTTTGAGTCCCAATTTCAATGTCAAATAGTTCCTTATGCACACATGTCAGCCATGATATTTCAGATCTGGTTGGTGGACAAATGGTGGTAATGCAGGTCCAACCGTCTCTGGTTTGGTCCTGGGCATCCTTCAGCAACACGCAGCTGCTGTCTGCTGGTATAGTGAGCGTCGTCAGCATCTTCCATCTCTGAATTGTGTCTCTTCTGTCTTCATGGCTGGAGCACTTCTGTCTATTCCTCTCTGTTACCGGATTCCAGATGGTCTCGGAGTTGTTTTCTGAAAATATACATACATATTCTTGACCAAAAGTTAATAAAAGGATATTTTCTTTAAAATTTGACTTGGGATTCTTTTTCATTTTTTTCTCCCCCAAATAATTTTCCTCTGGCTTATTTTGACACCATGTGTGTATTTTTATGGGTATCTTGCTGTTAGCGCATTTCGAATAAAGGTTAATTTTCTAAAGTACAAAAATTTTTTTAGATGTAAATTATTCTCAGGATATTTTTCCTTACATGATATTCTTCCACTGTCACCCTCTTTTTTACTTTAAATAATAGGAGACTTTTGGAAATTTTATAGTGTAGTCTTGATAGCTTTTACATTTTAATTATTTGCGCATATGACTGCTTTAGGTTCATAATATGTTGTGCAATTTTACCATGAGATGCTCTGCCAATAAGAAATTTTTTTAACACCTTAGGAACAGCTTTTTGTACAGTACACTCAGTTTTTCTAGAATACTCATTTATTTCCATTAGCCACATTGATTTCCTCTGAGAAATTGGCTACTATTCATCTGTCAGACTCAACACTCTAGCAACTATCTTATTTACCACGTGTGTATTAGTGGAATTGATTGTTTGGCTTCTTGAGAGGGGCCTGAGCATTCCTGCTACTAGGCTGGACTTGGATATTAAGAACCCACTTGCCCACACCATGAGTACAAGGCCTCGCAAACAAATCTTGTTGCAGTGAGAGGGCAGCTGCTGTCAGCCACGTCTCTGTCTGTTACCTGGGTCCCAGTTTGAGCTGTGCATGGGAAGCGAAGCAGCCATGGGGGCAGGAGACGTCCCTCAGAATTTGCCTGGTATCCTTGCCGAGGCCCACAAGGCCCTCATCCCTCCCCAGTCTCTCCAGAACACTCTGACCTGGCCCTCATCCCATTTCTCAAATGGGCCAAGACCTGCCCTCTCTCAGGCCCCCTGAATGTCCTGTTCCTGCCGCCTGGAACACCGTTCCCCTTGCTGCCCACATGTCTGCATCCTTCTCATCCGTGCCCACCTGAGTGTAAATGTGCCTTCCCCAGAGACCACCCGTTCTGAAGTCCCAGCGCACTGAAAATCCACAAATGCTTTCCATAGCATCATCCTGAGAATTTGCTAGATAATACTTTTCACGGTGTGACTTTTTAAAAAAAAAAATTCGTTTATTTTTTAAAAATTCTTTTATGCGGAGACCAATTTGGCTCAGTGGATAGAGCATCGGCTTGCGGACTGAAAGGTCCCGGGTTTGATTCCAGTTCAAGGGCATGTACCTTGGTTGCGGGCACATCCCCAGTAGGGGTGGTGCAAGAGGCGGCTGATCGATGATTCTCTCTCATCGATGTTTCTAACTTTCTATCCCTCTCTCTTCCTCCCTGTAAAAAATCAATAAAAATATTTTTAAATCTGACGCTCTACCCACTGAGCCAAACCGGTTTCAGCTAAAAAAAAATTCTTTTGTTTAGCCTTTACCACATGGTGTGATGGACTGGTCCCCAGAACCTTCCCAGTTTCATCAGGAAGCCCAGGACGGTGGGTTACCACACTCCCCCTAAGAGGTTAGGGCAGTTCACTCCTGTAGCTTCAGCATTAGAAAAGGATCTGACACAGAGCAGAAGCCCAAGGAATATCTGTAAAATGAAGTAAGGAATTACTGTTTCCTCTTAAAAGTTGCTAAAAATTCCTTGTATCCAATCACAAGAGACTCGTGGCTCCTCTTATTTCTAATCTATGAAGCAGAAAGAATAAAAGTAGCCCTAACCGGTTTGGCTCAGTGGATAGAGCATCAGCCTGCGGACTGAAAGGTCCCAGGTTTGATTCCGGTCAAGGGCATGTACCTTGGCTTCCGGCACATCCCCAGTAGGCAGCTGATCGATGATAACTCTATCCTTCTCCCTTCTGCTTTGTAAAAAAATCAATAGAATATATATTTTTTAAAAATAACAAAAGTAAAAGTTGCCAGAGTGGTTGATGTTTTGAACTAGAAGGAGCTTTGTGGAAGGGTGATCCCAGGCCACTCCTCTCACCTTGGTGGGGGTAGAGGGGTGGGAAACTGGGGAAACTGAGGACCCAGAACTGAGAGGTCCTGGCCGAAGACATCAGCAGATCTACAGCAACAAGCTCTCCGAGGACATGATTTATCTGAATGTGCTATATGTCGATGACAGAATGTCTAAACCTGCAGAAAATTTTCATAGGAGTTTGTTAGAATTTATTTGAGTCAAACAGAGGACACATCTGGATGCAAGATCTCAGCAGAAGGGAAAAATGCTTCCCAGAATGACAATTCGCTGTTTGTTTTGTGCATTTGGAATTGAGGAGGAAAAGTAAGGAAGACTGCATGAATAGGAGAAAACTGGGTGGGGATTGGGTTACTAGGTAGTTAACAAGATTATGGGCTCTCCTGAGGGGTGATCATGCCTTTCAAGGGGTCTGAAAAAGAGGCATTGCAAAATTGTACTAACCTAGATGTACAAAAACAATGGATTGGGTCTGTTTATCCATTGTAGTTATAATAGTCCTGAGGAATTTATGATCCGATTGCCCTGTGAGGTTACTTTCAGTTAGATGTATTATAGGGTCCAGTTTTTATCCACATATATGGACTATACAGCAGTATTTTGATGTAAGGCATTAACATTATTCTTTTTTTAATATATGTTTATTGATTTCAGAGAGGAAAAGGAAAAAGAGAAAGAGATTGAAATCTCAATGATGAGAGAGAATCATTGATCGGCTGCCTCCTGCAGATCCCCAACTGGGGATCAAGCCCACAACCCAGAAACGTGTCCTGACCAGGAATTGAACTGTGACCTCCTGGTTCATAGGTCCACGCTCAACCACTGAGCCACATTCTTCTTTAATTATAAGTTTGTGATTATTTTATCTTAGCAGGAATCCAAAATGGAATAGGCTTAATACAGAGTGGGGCAAAAGTTGTAAGTATTCATTGCCAAAACCTGTTTGGCTCAGTGGTAGAGCGTCAGCCTGCAGACTGAAAGGTCCCGGGTTTGATTCTGGTCAAGGGCATGTACATTGGTTGCAGGCACATCCCCAGTAGGAGGTGTGCAAGAGGCAGCTGGTTGATGTTTCTCTCTCATCAACATTTCTAGCTCTCTATCTCTCTCCCTTCATCTCTGTAAAATATCAATAAAATATTTTTTTTAAGTTGTAAGTATTCAAATCACAGATTTCATTCCTGTGTCATTATTTACTAATTATTGTATTATTTTCCATATGGACAACTGTAAACTACTTTTACCCCACCCTGCATAAGGAACTGATCATTTATCTAGAACTCCTACATCAGTTCTAAACTGGAAAAAAAATGCCGTGACTAGAGTTGCTAATCGATTCAAATTGTTTAAACATATTCCATATTTTCATTCCTTTTTAAGCAACGCAGCTTTACCAGTGCTTCGGAAATTTCTGTCATCTGTCAGAGGCGGTTGGTTCCATGAGACCAAAGAAAAGTTACATCTAAAGATAAAAACACCTGTGGAGGAAATCACACACCAAATTTTCAGTGGAAATTTTTGATGGCTGAGAAGAACAAGAAAAGAATACAAGAAGGGGTCCACCTCCATCTGGTTTTATTATTATTATTATTGATTTTTCACAGAGAGGAAGGTAGAGGGACAGAGAGTTAGAAACATCGACCAGCTGCCTCTTGCACACCCCCTACTGGGGATGTGCCTGCAACCAACATACATGCCCTTGACAGGAATCGAACCTGGGACCTTTCAGTCTGCAGGCCGACGCTCTATCCACTGAGCCAAACCGGTTTCGGCCACACATGCATTTTAAAAGTAAAGTCACCTTGGAACAACTTTTAATGTGATGCAAAGGGTGGTACGCAGCCTAGTCACTTTCAGCGTGTGTGCAGAAAGCCCTTCCACACTTGCAGTGGGATTTCAGAAGTAATTTTGCGTGTACTCAATAGCAGTCCAAGAGAACTATCATTCTGCTTATACACAAAATACCTGGAGTGTATCAAAAGCATGCTTTGTGGCCAAAGCTAAATGTGAAGAAAAGCTCAGTGAAATAAGCTGACTGCCCCGAGTCTACCCAGCTCTGATGCTGGAGAATGGAATTCCAATTCAAATCTCTGTGTGGGATTCTCTTTCCATCCGCCCATTATTTGTCTGTACACACATGTGTAACACATACACAAAATGATGTGAAGCAAGTCACCAAGAGAAAATTCCCATACATGCATTTTATTTCCCAATTTACTATTATTGTCAGTGCTGCTTTGGGGAGAAGATAGAAGAAAAGAAGACCCTCCGACCAATGTATACTTTTTATTTTGCGAAATGCACACCCCATGCAAATTACACAGTAAAGTTAGCCGAGGGGCATAATTTGTTACACAAATAAACAAACACTATTTGGTTCCGTCTGTGGCTACTGCAGTTATAATGAAAAATCTAAAAACAACTGTAATGCTTCTAACCATAAAATTATAAGGCAAGAAAGTGGATTTAGATAACTGTAAGAGCCTTAATTGTATGTTTGTAAACTCACAGACAAAGCTTCTACTCAAATTTAGCTCCGGCTCAAATAGCACATCCAAAGCCCAAGTTTTATTTCTCCCTTTCTTCTGCCATATGGGCCTAAGACCCCCAAGGATTAGAAAATTCCATCCTTCCAAAAGTGTGTGTGCTGGTGATGGAGGGGAAGGGAGAGGGAAATGCAGCTTCATGTGGCCAACGAAGCCACAGAGACCAGATTTAGTGATTTTGTGTTTCCATGTATACCTACCTGGGTCCATTTAGCGCCTGAGCAGAGAAGTCCGTCACAGCGCCAGAGGGTCAGACCTAGAAGGAGAGCAGGTCCAATGCCCTCATCTCACAGAGGCTCAGAGAGGCCAGACAATGCAGAAAGTTAGAACTCAAGTTCCCAGAACCCCAGGCCCCGCTTTCTTGCCCTTCTCCGTGTCAGGCCGGCAGCTGAGACTGTGCTTGTGGAGACACTAAAGCCAGGAGGAGCGAGACCAGCAGATGGGGAGGTAGGGAGAAGCTCTTGTCTCCTTAGAGGTGGCATTCAAGCAAAGACTTGAATGACAAGAAGGGAGTAAGCCAATATCTGGGGTAAGAGCATTGCAGAGGGAGGGAAGGACAGGATGGAAAGATAAGCAAAATCCTAAACAATGGGTATACAACTCTGTGGACATGCTAAAAAACCATCCAATTGCACGCTTTGAATGGATAAGTGCCATGGCGTGTGAACTACATCTCCATAAGGCTGTTAAAAATTAAAAATACATCTTAAATGACAAAGTCACTTGTGGTTTCTCAAGTGCATGTTTTCATGATTCCTGACCACGTTTCTTCAGGACAATGTAAGGGAAGTCATGTGACAAACAAATCCAGGGTCCTTCTCCTTAATCCTTTTCCTCTTCCTTTCATCATCCTGTTTCCTAAGGCCTTCCTAAGTGACCGGGTTCATCAATGAGTGAATTCCCAATCAGTACACCACGGTTGCTGATGGCACGTGCACTGCTGGTTTCTTCCATCTCCACTCAACCAAGATTAGTATTTACACAAAGGCCTTTAATGCCTCACCCCAATTCTCACCGTTCTTGGCCAAAAGGCCTCAGTTTGGAGGAGAGAAGGACACACTTAAAAGTTGGAACTGTTAAATAACCTTCTGTGGGTTTTTTAAATTTCAACTCCTGGAAACCCACATGCCACAATTAAGAGTGTGTGGTCTCAAGACTGGGATTCTTAAGCACCTCAGTAGACCAATCAGACAGAAATGTTTAATTTGGGACAACTTTTCTGTTACTTTGAACCAAGCCATAGAGATAACTCTAGTTTCTCTTTTCAGGCATTTGTATGCCAAAAGTGAAGGGAACGAGCAGAAGAGAAACTTTCAAAGAATTTTTCTTGCACTATTTGCCCATACTTCCTGTGTCTGAGTCAAACCACAGAAATGGTCAAATATGTGCAAAATACCTAAAAATATCAGAGGAATAATGAAGACAGATGTGAAAAACGGCATAAAATAGAAAATGGAGTTGGCCATCTTTTTAAAAGCTCACTTTTAAAACAAACAGCACTTAATTTCAAACATTGTCAATAAGACCCAACTTCCTTGGAAACCATTCATCAAGAATTCCTATGAATCACGTTGATGGAAGGCAGATAACTTGGCTCGTGTTGACCCAAACAAAACAATACTAATCTCTTCCATTTTTAGATACAATATCTCTCTCTGATGGATGACCAGAGAAAATTTTCTCTTCTCTCAGTTTGTAGACCAGCTTCAAGTTGTTGAAACCCTGGGCCACTGAACGGGAAAAGCACATTATTTCAATGCAAGAAAAAGCAAATGGCAGTACCAAGCTTGTGCAGCTGAGCTCCCGTAAAAGATGAATGTGGCCACGGTTAGTGAGCCTCCAGGGGAAAACTGAGGGGTGAGCTTACCACAGAAAAATGCAGGGCCCAGCTTGAAACCTCTATAAAACTAATTGAAACCAAAAAAAAAAAAAGGGAAAAGGTACAGGTTTTTCTGAACATACCAGGAAGAATCACCATCAGGCAATTGATGTCCATCAAGACTCACACCAGCTGTTGTGGTTTCTCGACAGCTGCTGTAGAGGGTTGTCACCTTATTTCTGTGCTTACAAATTAAATGGGGGAGGGAGGGAATTAATATGTCAAAATCCAGAGATAAGATTTTTTAGCAAGAAACGTATACCAGCAATGGTCATTCAAACAACTTGGCGGCAAGCATTGATCTTATTTGGGTGTTGTTGTTTTTAGCTGTTTAAGTCATAGTTTCTTATGCAACACAGGTCACAACATATTGCTCCCTAAGTTGGCACATCTGAGACAAAGCCACTCGGGAAATTTTTCTCTAGAATAGACAGGGCCAAGTCCTCCACATGACCAAGCAAAGAACAATTGTATGACCCAACTGAATGTAGGATCCAAACATGGCTTTGTCCTCAGCTATGCCCATCTCTCCTTTTAGCAGAAGGATGCTAGAACCAAGCTATGTAACTCATATGGCATAGAGACAAAGATAATGAAAAAGCAGAGTCGCCAAAAAGTAGATATCCAGGAATCCAAAGAAAAAGCTCCTAATAATAGATTTTTAAGCTTCCTTCTTCCAACCTCCTCTTTACTTCAAGGCTTCCAACACTCCTCTTCAGATGATATTCAATGTTCCAGTTGCAGAAACTGTATTAGTTTTTGTTAGCCTATTCCAGGGCCCAGCCATTCATTTTTATCGCAATATTGCCAAATAGATGTCCAACCTAAATTTGAGTACTTGTATTTTAGAATCAGGAACTTTCAGGGCTGGGTTGAATAATGGGCTGAGTAAGAATTTTTATCTGAACATTAATTCTAGAACTTATTTGATCATATGAATTATTTTTTTAAATTTATTAAGGTATTATATGTGTACATAGATTACCATTGCCCCCCCACACACACACCTCCCATTCATGCCCTCCCTCCCCAGAGTTCTGTGTTCGTTGGTTGTACTTATATTCATGCATACCAGTCCTTCGGTTGTTCTCTTATCTCCCCCCAGGTCTCCTTCCCCTCCCCGCTGTCATTTGACAATCTGCTTGTTTTATGGTGACTATCTCAGGACCACATGAATAGAATCCGCTCCTCCTCTGGTTCACACCACCCCTCCCCCTGGGTCCCACTGCTTCCTCGGGGCACACGTCTCTCCCGGAACACACGGCCCATATGAATTATTTTTGATGGTCAAGGAAGAAGACAGAAATATGAGCAAAGAGGCAAGACATTTGGGCTTTCAGGGAGTCCCAGAACTTTGAGATGATAGGTGGTCATTATGAAAAAGAAGCGTCTTCTACCCTGAAAATAACTACCAAGGCCCAAGGGAAACTCGAAAATGTTTAGGGCTGGCATTTGAAAAGTCTCAGGTGGCGAAAAGGCAGTGAAGTTAAAAGCCTGGAAGCTTCTCTGCGGCCCAGGCCTAGGGAGGCTTCAGCGATTCATGAGAGAAGATCCAGTTTGGCTAATGTTACTTATTTATTTGAGGGGGTGGGGGGGACCAGCATCGTGGTACGTTCTTTCATCTGAAGCAAGTAAATGCACAGGAGTGTGTAATTCCCACTTACAGGGACCTTCATCCCCCTCCACTCCTGACTTATGAATGAAGCCAGGAGGGAGAAACTCTCCCCACCACAATGTTCAGCTACCACAGCTGGAGGCTTCCATATAATTGTTCCTCCTCCGCAACCAGTCCCCACGGGGTGAACGCAACAGGAGACTCCGATGATGCATTGCTTTGTCTCCAGAGGGCCACATTAATACTCTTTGAGGCATATTTTACATTTCTACTCTCTCCCGGAGGATTTTTTTTTTAAAACCACGCAAGCCTTAGCGGTCTGTTTGAACAAGAAATCGCTTTACACTCCTGAATAATGCATTCCTCTCCAACTATTTCTCCATAGCCTTCCAGGATATGAAAACCACCCGAGGCTCCCAACATGGCTGCTTTCTTTCCTCTCATAAGCAAACTCTCCTGTGAGTGTGGTCACTCTGGAGCTTTGTGTTGCTTAAGCTTTTCCCCTCCGTCTTTTGTTCCGACAGGCACTGATTATAGCATTTCACCCCCAGTCTGGAGAGTAGGAAGGCTCTCTTCTGCTGATCTCTTGCCTGCAGCCTTTTCCATTGCCGGCCATGGAATATATGACGCCAGCATGATGGATCCAGGCTCGGCATGATAGGTTCAATAATGGCCCCAAAGATTGCATGTTCTAAACCAGCTGTGGGCAAACTACCGCCCGAGGGCCGGATCCGGCCCGTTCACCTGTTCTATCCGGCCAGAGGAGCTGAAAGAGCGGAGGGTTCTCTTGCTCTCCCCTCCGCTCCTTCACCAGCAGCCCAAGATGAGAGTGCCAGCATGGTCAGGTTGCTTTTGTTCCGCCCCCCCCCCCCTCCAGTCCAGTTTAAGAACCCAATGTGGCCCTCGAGTCAAAAAGTTTGCCCACCCCTGTAAACCCTTGAATATGTAAATGTCACCTTATTAGGAAAAAGGGTCTTTGCCAATGTAATTAAATTAAGGATGATGACGAAAGGACATTATCCTGAATTATCTGGGCAGGTCCTACATGCAATCACATCTATTCTTCCCAATGAGAAGAAGGTGAAGGGAGATTTGACATACAGAAAAAGAGATGGCAATAGGTCCACAGAGGCAGAGGCCAGAGTGATGCAACTACAAGCCAAGGAATCCTGGCCGCCACTGGAAGTTGGAAGAACAAAAATTCTACACTAGAGTCTTTGGAGGGAGCAGGGCCTTGCCAACACCTTGATTTCAGGTCAGTGAAGCTCATTTCAGACATCGAGCCTCCAAAACCGTGATAGAATAAATTTCTGCTGTTTTAAGTCATTTCTATTGTTATAGCAACCACAGGAAGCTAATACACTCAGTTACCTGGGTCAGACCTCCAGTCCCTGCAGCTTTATTCAAGTCATCGTTGTGACTTGTGTACTCAAGCATATCCCATAAAAATAATTTCTACGATTTTTCTGAGGAAAATCTGATTTATTTTTTCCCACCTTTCTCAACGGATTCGGCCAACTTGGCATCTCCTGTGTCATTCTGATTCCTTGAGAATAAACTTGGGGAAACATTACCTTTCAAGCTCAACTATTGACTCCCAATGAAGTGGGCCCCTCCACTGAGCTCCTCTCTCTCTCATCTAAACTGAAATGCTGCACAAACTGTCTTCATACCACTTGAGGGTCAGAATAATTTTGGTTTAACCGTGTGAATTTGGTTACTTGGGGTTTTGTTTTTTTCTTCCCAAATTTCAATTTTGTCATCTGAATATGGAGATCATAAAACATGTACCAAAAACAAAAACAAACAAAAAACTTCCCTAGCTGTAGGATATATCTGAAATTCATCAATAAAATGTCTTCCAGAATGGTAAATGTTCTCACCTAATTCTTTCTTCAGTGCCCATGGCTTTGACTGAATCTGATGGATTCAGCAACACAAGGTTTTCTCCTAGAACAATGTCCCCACACCCCCCCCCCCAAAAGGAATTTCCTAAGTAAAAGACGTGATATAAAAGAACTTTAATTATAACCAGTTCAGGAAGCATTATTTCACATTAGGTTATTCCGTGATTCCCAAAGGAATTCTCAACTCAGCCATGAAAACTGTGTTCTCAATTAAACTTGAACCAAGAAGACTCAAAATGGAAAATATACATATATTTATTTTTATAAAATCTTAAATAAGAAGTGCTTAATTGAGTTTGAAATCTTAAGGAAACCAAAGGAAAAGAGGGGATTCATTTTTTTTTTCCTTTTTGAACTTTGCATTCCATGCAACTCTGCAAATGGCAAGTGCTTTGTTAGAATGCTATTTCTTGGTCTTAAATATGCTTCAGAGCTTCAGGGCATTTAAAAAATATCATTAATATAAGCCAGGTTTAAAAAAAAAAAAGTGGCACTTCTGGAGTCTAAATTAAATTGGTTGCTGGCCAAGAAAACTCTTGTACGAGGAGCTGCAAGGGGACCAAAAAGGACCGCTAATCACTTCCTGCAGGAACATGGAGTCTCCTGGGCTGAAAAGTGCTTCGGAAGTAAGCTGTGTGGCCTCGGAGAGCACGGGAGCGACCCACCTTCACCAACAAGACCCCCGGTGGGGTGGAGGGCGTGGTGCTTGCTGGATCCTAGGATGGGGCACTCGCTAACCCCCTCACAGTACCTCTCTGGGCTTCTGCCTTGCTGCGTGTGAAGTGAAAGGTCAATCAAATGACCTGGAGAATTCCTTCAAGCTCGTGTGCTCCAGGATTGCGGGAAGACCAAGGGAGACTTGGGGGGAAAGGGAGGATCCAGGAGTCCATTTACAAAGTCCAGCACCAAATAACAAGCCCTGAAGGGCCAGGGAAGGTGACAGGCTCTGCTCTAGGCAAAAAGCGACTCCACAAAAGAGAATGCACCTGAGGAGAAAAACCTCACTTCCTCAGAAAGGCCTTTCGTGAACACTCCGGAGACTGGTGAGGGTAGCGCCCGCTGCTGCCAGCGTCCCTGTGCTGTCGACAAGGTTACACTTGGTTGATTTTTTCCTCTGCTCTTACTACCATTGAAAGTTATCATTTCTCTTAATCCATGTGTCCATTTATTTTTCCTCACCCAATAAACTATAATTCCTGACCGACAGGGACCATCGCTTTCTCTCACCATTGTATCCCGGGTCCTGGGCCTGGCTGGAGAATTAGGAAACATTTCCTGAATTAATGGATGGATGGATGGATGGATGGATGGATGGATGGATGGACAGATGGATGGGTGGGTGGATCCACTCTGGCATTCTGAACATCTGTTCCCTACACTGAAACAGAGGTAATCTTGAAATGCAAATTTAATCTTGTCACCTCCGAGCATAGAACCCATTAGTAGCTCTAAGGCTAGAAGCTAAATCTCTCCTCCTGGCCAACGATTGGGGTCAGGGGTCCCCGCAGGTCCCTACTGCTCCACGGTCCCCCTCATACTCAGAAAGCCAGCCTCTCTGGCCTAGGTTCATTTCGTATGGCACCATCTGGCCTTTGTACATGTCACTCCCTCTGTCAGGAACGCGTCACTAAAAGCATGTCCAAACCTGGGTCCCCTCTGTCACCCAATGAACTCTCTCTATCAAGTCTTCCTCAGTAGAGAGCCTACCATGGCACGCGCCCCAGCTCTCACACCTGAGCCTAGGCGGGACCCTTCTGCTATGTGCCCTGGAGCGATCCTCCTCTCCTGCAGCACACCTATCCCAGTTTACAAATGTTCACTTACGCGTGTGGTTATTTTTTTTTAATATATTTTATTGATATTTTACAGAGAGGAAGGGAGAGAGATAGAGAGTTAGAAACACTGATGAGAGAGAAACATCAACCAGCTGCCTCTTGCACACCCCCTACCGGGGAATGTGCCCGCAACCAAGGCACATGCCCTTGACCAGAATCGAACCCGGGACCTTTCAGTCCGCAGACCGACGCTCTACCACTGAGCCAAACCGGTTTCGGCGCACGTGTGGTTATTTATTTAATGTCTGTCACCATCACTTTGAGAGAGCTGGGCCCAGTCGGCTTTTGCTGACTTGGCGTCCTCTGAGCCTAGCACAGTGCCCGATGCCTAGTGGCCATGCAGTCAACATTGGCAGGATGAATGAATGAGCAAACAAAGGGGTGACTAACTGGCGTCATATTTGGCTGAAGCCAAAACCTCTGTATTGTCTCACATAGTCTAAGAAATTGTTTTTTAAAACCCAACCCTCATGGGTAACAAGAGCAGACTTCCTCTCAAAACCCCTCTCCCCCAGTCCCAAAGCTATGCTCCTTTCGGCCGATTAATCATATCAGAGCCCGGCGAGGAAGGTCTCCCCGAGACATAATCCCTCTGCACAGCCGGAGCTCCCCGCTGCCCCGTCTCTTTATACTCACTCATTCCAACCAGAACGTTTTAATTTGGAGGAAATAATGAACCTCGAGAGGGAAGAGGGGGAGGAGAGGGTGGCCATGGGGGCCCCGGAATTTGAGTCCGTGTCTGGTTACCATTTCGGGCCTGAAAGGAAACAACTAAAACCAAGGAACTGGCAGTTGCAACTGCTCTTTGTTCTGTTTTTTAAAAAAAAGAAAATTCCACAAAACACAGTTCTGGGGCATGAAGCAAAAATGGGGTGTTTTTTTTTTTTTTTTTTTTTTTGGTGTGTGTGTGTGTGTGTGTGTGTGTGTGTGTGTGTGGTTTTTTTTTTTTTTTTTTTGCGTTACAGAGGAGCTACGGGAAATGTTCCTCCAAACTGCTGAAAACTCCAAACATTTGCTAATTGGAGAGAAAAGACCAATTGAGATCCTGATGGGCAGCCAGGAGAGAGAAGCCTTTCCCTCCGGGGGCAGATAAGGCTCACAGATGCCCACCCCCAGTCCTCACGCACAGCTACTTAGGAGATAATCTCTGCCCCAACCAGAAAACAAAAGGCGGAAAGTTACACAAATGGCCCCTCTGGCAGAATGCAGGTAACTGATAACCAAAGGAGGTGAGGGGGAAGAGTGTGCAGGAGGAACAGAGTCAAATGGCAGAAGCTTATCTGGGAGAGGAGATCAGGGAGCTGGAGAGCCTAATGATGCTGCCAAGATAAGAGAAGAATGTAAACACAACCCAGTAATCCACCCGCACTGCTTCCAGCCCAGGAGAACTCGGCCATAAATCTAGTAGAAATGTGATATATTGGAAACCAGGAGAATGGATCTGATCCAGGTCTTATCCTGACTTATGTCTCATTCCAGAGCCAGAAAATGAACAAAAATGAAGGTGAAATACTGGTGAACTGTTCGTTTTCTTCCCTGTATGCCCCCTCATGCCCTCTGTGAGTTCTGAGGCCTGCCATAGCTAGATATCCAGTGCACCCCCTACAGATCCCACTTTCTCATGTGTGAAAGGAGGGTGTGTGGTGTCCCTCTGTGATCCATGGGTCCCTAACATCTGGATGTTATAAGAGCATGTGGGAAAGCGCAGCTTTCACCGACAAAATTAACCATCCATCTATATCTGTATCTCTTCCATGGACTTGCTGTGTGACCTTGGGCAGGTGTCCCAACTCCATTCAGATCCAGTTGACACGTTTGACAAATGGGGAAGACAATGGAGAATCATTAACTGTGGTTGAGAGATGTTCAATAATGTGCTCAACGTTAGAGTCAGAATTTGGACTCAAATCTTAGTAATGACAATGACCCTATTCTTTCCACTATGGCCCACTGCTATCCAACGAGACAATATCAAGTCTTGTATTCATGAAAGACAGCTATTAAAGGTCATAACTAAAGGTAATAATAAACCACATAAATTCCCAGCAGTTAAAATATGTTTAGCAAATATGGGCCACGGTTATAGTTATTCTTTATAACTGCGAATCCCTTGAGCCCAGGGTCTTAAGGAATAAAAGGAGAAAAATGAATAACTTGATTTTCCACAAGGTAAATTTTATGTGCTTTTTCACTTCTTGCTGCTCAAAGTCTTTCTTCTAAATATTTATTTCACGTCATGATCCACAAATAATACATACTGAATAAACTCAAATTGGCTAACCTGTTGAAAATTAGCACAGTTGACCAAGTTCATGGAGAGGTAACTGGGGAAAGATGTACTGAAAAGGTTCAGGGTCTGGCTTGGGTGAAACATATGCTTTCTTATTGAAAATACTTTCTTGGCTTTAAATATATTCAAGCACTTGGTCTACATCTGTGGGACACATGAACCTAAGCCCCATTTCACTTCAGTTTTTAGGGCTCTGTATACCCAAATCCATTCTGTTTCATGGAGAGGTACAACTTTTTCCAGATGGAGCTTCATGGTTTCACTCTAGCTTCCAAATACTGAATGTGTCCCCCAGACCCATCTCTAGCCCTTACGTCTGGTTTTGGATGGAAATCGCCCAACTTTACCATGTCGCTAAAATTTCAGTTTGGTTTCTTAACTGAAACCTTGTGATGAAGCTCTGAAACCCATTCCCCCTCCCACTAATGCCAGTGAGCAAATGGGTTGAACTGTAATCCTTCAGAGGATCAGCCGTGAAGCCATAATTCCACCTGGCACAAACTCAGAGAGTAGAAGAATTGAATACCCAACGCAGTCCCGGCACAAAGCAGGTGTTCAATAAGCATCTGTTGAGTGAAAGAATGAGAAGCAAGACACCCATGAAAGGAAACAATCCCATATGGTCGTAGGTTTTTCACTAGGTCTCTTCAATATTACGGATTTTTTTTCTTTTTAACCTGAGGCCTCATTGTATAGATCAGAAAAATGAGGCTGGGGAAGAGACAGTTTAAACGTGTACAGCTTGTCAATAATGGTGTCAAGATTCAAATCCAATTCTGCCAGATGCCAAAATCCCATTCAATTTCCACTATACTATCTCCCTCTTCTAGGAAACCTCAACGAATAGTTTTACACACATTCAGTGACAACTAAGTCAAAGCTAAGGGGGTTTTCCCTCAGGCTAAATTAAACTTGAAAGGATGCTGCCTTTTTTTTTTCTTTTTTTCTTTTTTTTAAACTAGGCCTCAGTGTTACATAGGATTTATAGAGAGAGAGGACATGTTCCGTCCTCAATGCTTTAGGTTAGAATTTCACCAAAACTCTTTTGGGTAAAGAATGCTTTCATGTCAAAATTTTACTTTTCTGTTTTATCTCTAAGTAATGCAACCTAAAAATTGAGAATTGAGTTTTGCTGCAATGTAACAGAAAACACATGTGACTTGAAAGAGTAGAGATGAGAAATTGATGGCTGATCTGAAATTTCTACAGTGTTATTGTCAAAACTAGGCGAGGCTCCTTCTATCCTTAGCACGTAGTTTTCAATCGTAGAATGTCTTCATGATCCCAGAATGGCTGCTGGGGCACCAATAATTACAATAGCCATTCCAAGCAAAAGGAAGATGGAAGGGCCAAGAGCAAAAGATGTGTGTCATTTGAGACTTTAAACTTCCCCTTTAATTTTTCTTATCCAGAAGCCCCATCCAGTGATTTCTGTGAACATCTCTCTGACTAAAACTATTTCACATGCAATAAGGAGTAGAAAACATACATATGCAAGGTAAGTACAACTGCCAACCCACCAAAATGTCATTCTCTTGGGAGGAAAACAGAGACAATGGTCAATAAGCAACTGCCAGGTGTGACACATCACAAATTCCTGACACATCATTTAAATGTCTGGGACTTGCCGAAACCGGTTTGGCTCAGTTGATAGATCGTTGGCCTGTGGACTGAAAGTTCCCAGGTTTGATTCTGGTCAAGGCCATATACCTGGGTTGTGGGCACATCCCCAGTAGGGGATGTGCAAGAGGCAGCTGATCGATGATTCTCTCTCATCGATGTTTCTAACTCTCTCTCCCTTCCTCTCTGTAAAAAAATCAATAAAATATACTTAATAAAAAAAAGGAGAGCAAATAGGAGGTGAAAGAGTGGTCATATGGATGGTGGATGCAGAGAAGGCAGAGGGCAGAGGGCAGAGTCAGCAGGGGGCAGTCTGTCTCCCAGGACTTCCCACAGGAGGCTCACTTTCAACCCCAAGGAAGATGCCCTCTTCCAGTGACATCACTGGGGAATTGTTCTTGAAAACACTGGACCACTTTTTTGTAATGTCACGTTACTTCAGTATGCTTCTTTCTTTAGGGTGTATTGAGGTTATATGGTTGGCTGAACAGATGTTGGCCAACACTCTCGGGTGATGAATGGAAATTAGAACTAGGAGTGGTGTGTTCCACCCATAAAGCCACTCAGATGTTGGCATACCAAAGGGTGACAGCCATCTCAGGAACAAGAGCTTTCTTGGTTCCATCCTTGTGTTCACATGTCGTGTTCACATCTACCCTTACCCCTTGTTTTTTAGGCCATGTTCATTCTTGTCTGGTTTGTGATGATGTCCCCGAAAGTGTTGACTGACACACTCTTCTGAAGAGTGACACATTACAGAACAGGAATAGGAGGAGAGAAAACCATGTGATGAAAAGTGCAAAGACAACAAAGGCTGAAGATGGGGTCACCTCTGACATTGTTCCCGTCCACATGCCCTTGACAGGGATATGCAGTGACTATTTCAAAGATGTAGTTCATTATTTTTAAACACAAATACACATCAACTTGAAGTCCTTAGATTTGTCTTGTGTGTTCAACTATGTCATTCTTATATGCCACAGAGAAACCATAACTAGAAGAAAAAAACAGCATAAGGGACCAGAGATAACTTCTGAAACACTACCACCACATAAGCTGAGGTAATTTTTTTTTTTTAATTTTTTGTCTCTTTGCGTATAAACTTAAACACAGCCAACTGTTAAAAGCATCTACAGAGCCAATCGACTTCGGGAATATTCCAGTCTACAAGAGCATACCATCTCTCTTGAACTCCGATCAGAACCGCAGTCTTTTCCACATCACAAAGTCCTTCTTACCAGTATATGCCATCTTGGGCTGGTTCTGCCTTTCATGCAAGTTTGTCCCTTCTTTCAAGAAGTTCCATTCTATTTAAGAAGACTCAAAACTGCTTCGTCCTTCTGAAGTCACACACAGTCTCAGCACAGTTTTGCACACAGCAGGGATGCCATAAGCATTCACTGATTTGTGTATTGCATGCAATTATCAGCCATGCATCTATTAGAATCTAAAAGATCAATACATATTTCCATTCCCCGTGACCGATCTAAGTTCAGAATCAGTTGAGAGACATGGGGTCATGTCCATGAAGTTGAAAATGTGAGCTTCCTCACAAGCCAACGCTGTTTTGGAGGGTGTGGCTTAGACAATCAACCTCCCCTCAGAACTGGACAGACCCATCCACTGTCACTGCTATAGACGGCCTAGGCTGGCCGTCTAAGGCACCCCACAGGGCTGCCAGCTAGCAGTCCCGAGCACAGCCCAAGGCACCCCTCTGAAAATGAGATCTGGAGGGGCAAATCAAACCTGCACAGCTCCTTTCCCAATATCACTGAGCAGGTAAATCTCTCCCTCTCCCATGCGGAGGCGTTAGAAAGGGACGTAAGCACAAGGACCACAGTTCTGTCTCCTGGGGACTGGAAGGCCCTTTCTCTCTTGAGAAGAGTAGGGCATCTCCCCACTGAAATTCCACAGATGCCTGATTTGTTTTTCCTCCCTAGATGTTAATCTTCTGTCCTGTGAGAATCATTTATATTTATTATGTGCCAAACCCAACACCCAACACATAATTCAAGATAACCCCCCCCCCCCTCATAAATTCTATGCCTAGGATTTCTAGCCCAGATGGGTGGAAGTTTTGATCTTTAGAACTGAACAGATTTTTATAATTCATATAAGTCCCTGCAATGCCCAGAGCTCTGTTCCTCATGTTTCCTCTGCAGCCTCCTCCCTGTGCTGGGAGATTATGGAGCAAAGACAGTGAAATAAATACTAAGCTTGAAGAATTTGCTAGAAGGGTGTTGATAAATGTTTTCGGATAAATATGATTTATTCCATATGACTGCCTTCTCAGACTCTTTCCAACTAAATAAGACAAATGCTTTTAGGGAAAGGTCTGTTTTGAAGATGGCTTGGGAATAACAAAAACATGTAGCCGGGCCACAGGCAGGGGGCCATTCCAAAGCAATCACAGTTCTCTGGGTGAGTGGCCAACCTAGGACACTTTAAGAAAAAGACAACGCGTGATCGCAGTTCTTGATACATAACGTATAAAATATACACGATCATGGGTTTTCAAAGAGTGTTTTAGTAGGAAAGGGAGATAAGACGCTGCTGTAGCAGACAACGCCTAAAATGCAGTGGCTAACTTCGCACAGTAAACATTTGTTAAAAGCCCAGGGCTCACAGAGTCCGATAAGTTTTGCTCATTCAGCGTCCCAGGCTTTTCCTAGCTCCTGCTTTCACATTCTTCTGGGTCTTGGGAAGTCTCCTTATTCAGCCCAAATGTGGGGGAAGAGTGTGTATGGGGGAAGGGGAAATGCTAGGATATTTGGTTTGGTTTAGCTTTCAAAGAACCAGTCCTAGAAATGGCATACCCATCACTTCTTTAAAAAAAAAAAATTATTGATTATGGTATCACATAATTGTCCTTATCCCCTCATTCTCATTCCAAACCCCCCCAAACACATGCCCCCACCCCCACCCCCCACTCCCCGACTCCCCCGCTGTCCAAGGCCACTGGGTAGGCCCATGTGCATGCACACAAGTCCTCTGGTTGATCTCTTCCCCCCACCCCCACCCTCCCCCACCCTCCCTCTGAGGCTCGAGAGTCTGGTTGCTGCTTCTCTTTCTCTGGGTCTATTTTTGTTCACCAGTCTATGTTGTTCATTATTTCCTCTAGATGTGTGAGGTCATGTGATCCAAGAAGTACCCTTGTAAGAACCTAAACTGCAACAAGCCTTAATGGTTATGCTGAGAGGCAAATGAGTCAGTCTGTAGTGAGTTCCTTTCTGGGCCAACAGTTCTTTTGAGTCCCTATTTCAATGTCAAATAGTTCCTTATGTGTACATGTCAGCCATGATATTTCAGATCTGGTTGGTGGACAAATGGTGGTAATGCAGGTCCGACCCTCTCTGGTTTGGGCATACCCATCACTTCTGCTTGTACCTCTTTGGCCAGAACTCAGCCACGTGCCACACCTGACTACAAGGGGACTAGTAATGGAGTTTGCAGAATGCCCAGGGAGAACAGTGACCACAGCAGCCTTAAGCAGCCAGGGCCAAAAGAAGCCAGAAACAAAGACCACATATTACATGATTCAAAGCATATGAAATATCCAGGCAGGTTGGTCTATAAAGACAGAAGCAGATTAGTGGTTGCTTAGGGGTGGGAGGGGCTAGAGGGGAATAAAGGGATGATAACAAAAGTATACATACAGGTTTCCTTTTTGAAATGAGAAAAATGTTTCAAAATTGGTAATGATGGTTGCACATATACGTGGTGATGGTTGTATAAAACAAATTTTTGTAACAACAAATTTTTTCCAATTAAAACCATTTAATTATAATAGGTGAGTTGTATAGTATATGAATTATGTTTCATTAAAGTTGTTTCAATAAAACAAAACAGACCAGATATATGGAAATTATTTGCACTACCTTTGCAACTTTTCTATAAGTATATAACTATGAGAAAAATAAATGATTTTTTTTAACTATTAAAAAAGTAAAGAACTAAGACCAATCTCAAGGATAGTGATTATTTTTCTCTGCAGTGTTTTCCCTCTCACCTTTTTCTCAGGTGAAATCTGGTGAACCTGAATATGAGAGGCCTTGTATTTCAAATCAGAAAGCTTCAATGTTAATAGAGGGATACAATCTGTATGAGGTTCACTTTCCTGTTCTACAAAATGGGAATAATACATTGACCCTCAAAGGTGTATTGTACTGATTAAGACAGTAAGTCTAAAAGCCTTGCCAATCTAGGCATCTAGTTGGCTCTTGATTAGTTACTTAAACTATTCCAACGGAAATTAAATATTAAAATAAAACTAACCCAATAAAAAATTTAAGACTTAAACAGATTCTTCACACACAAAAATATTCAAATGTTCAATGTTATGGGCCAAATGTTTGTGTCACCCCCCAAAAAATATATAAATGTTGAAATCCTCCAATATGATGGTATGTGGAGGTGAGACCTTTGAGAGGTTGATTAGGTCATGAGAGTGGAGCCCTCGTGAATGAGATTTGTGCCCTTTATAAGATCAGACATAAGAAGACAGAGCTCTCTCTCTCTCTCTCTCTCTCTCTCTCTCTCTCTCTCTCCTTCTCTCTCTCTCTGACATGTGAGAATATAGCAAGAAAATGGCTGTCTACACGCCATGGACCACCCCTCACCAGGCACTGCTTTCTCAGCCTTCAGAACTATGAAAAATAAATGTTTGGGATTAAGCCACCCAGTCTATGGAATTCTTGTTATAGCATCTGGAATGGACTAAGACCATCAATAAGCATATGAAAGGGTGCTCATCATTAGTCATCAGTGAAATGAAAAGCAAAGCCCCAATGAGATACCTAATACAGTCCAGAGTGGTTAAAATTAAATCCAACTCTGCTAAGTGTTGACAAGAATGTGGACCAACTAGAATTCTCATTCATTGCTGGTGGGAGTTTAACATTTGGAAACAAGTTGTCACTGTCTAATAAATTTAAATATTTACCTAGCAATCACACTGCTATGTATTGACCAAGTAAAACAAATGGATGTGTTCATAAAAACAGCTGTTCATAAATAACAGCTTTATATATAAAAAAGAAATAACTGGAAATAGTCCAGGTGTTTATCAATAGAAAAATGCATAAACAAATTGTGGTATGTCCATACAGTGGAATGATACTGAGTGAAAACAAAGAATAAACTACTGATATACATAACATAGATGAGTCTCAAAAACATGGGCTAAGTGAAATGATGCATAAACAGAAGAACACATATGTATGATTCCATTCAGGTGAAGTTCCTAAACATAGAAAATGAATTGATAGTGATGGAAAGCATGTCAGTGGTTACCTGGATATGGGAGTTGTAAAATAAAAACTGACTAGAAAAAAAAGTTTGAAAGCTCTTTCCAGGGTGATGGGATTATTTTATATTTCAATCAGGGTACATGCGTTTGTCAAAATTTGTTGTGTTGAACACAAGATTTATGCACTTTACTGAATATAATAAAATACTTTGAATGTAAAAAATAAGAAAAAGGGCTAATGGAAGGAGAAAAGAAACTATTTCATCCTTTTTGCCTTGGAAATGAGAGAGTGTGTGGTGCCTACATGTGTGTCCCACCAGCTGCCTTCCTGGGTCACTAAGGAGCAGAGCCCTTGAAAATGACCTCGTTAGACTCAATGTCATCTAAAGACAACTTTGTAAATAGCCATGCCCAGTGTACACTATGGTCAATACAATACACATTACTGTAAAAAAAAAATTATAATAACCTCTAACCCAGACATCTTGGATCACATTTTTTCTTAAGTTGTAGAAAGCTAATGAAAACAGGAAATCAAGCACATTGAAGACATGGCAGGGGGGGGAAAATCCAAAGTAGACTAAAATGCAAATGAAGGCTATGAGAAAAAGACAACAGATGCTTTTTTTTTTCCCAGCTGCCAAATTATTCTGGACAAAACTCGGGAGAGAGGAAATGAGAATCCTGGGATAGAACAGCAATCAAAGGCAAGGAGACTCGGAACATTCAAAGCATTGTGCATAAGCATGGAGGGGAAAAGCTAAGTAAGTCTGCGTATTAACTTACAGCTGGCAAGCCAGTTAAAATGGGAATTTAATGACTCTGAAGGCTTATGTCTTACACGTGAACAGGAATTGAATCAAAGTTGGAGACAGAATCTTATTAAGTTACTGGAACAGATTTTATTCCTTCATTTTTAGGTTTTAAGACTTAAGCTTTGGTGTGATAGAAACAATCAGCTACCTGTTAGTAAACTTTGAATGTTCTACTGGCTGATGAGACTTTACTATTGTTAGCCATTTATACAATACACATGCTTAGTAGCTACTCTTTAAAAAATGTTCCTAGATTCTAAAAGAAGAACAATTTATGTACATGTATAAATAAGAAAGTATGTGTATTACTGCTGTTTATGAATTGTGCCTATTATAGTATCTGACCTACATTAGCTATTTCTCTTAATAGTTTGATTTTTCATATTTCAAGTTTACATTGTTAGGAATATCAAGATTCATCATGGTTACATCTTCTTTGTGGACTATAAATCTTACTAAGTAGAAACGATAACTCCTTTCCTCATTTAATGATTTTCCCTTCGACACTATCTCTATCAGCCATTCACATTCCTGTGCTTGCTTTTCCTTTAGCCAGAACTTGCCTATTCATTAACGTTTCGTGTTCCTGAGTTGTTTTGTTTTAGGTGCATTTCTGGTTAACAGTATATGGCTGTATTTTAGTGTTGATGGGTTGTTACTGCTTGGATTGGGTCGGCTTCTCTGGGGCTTTTTGTTTTGTTTGGGAACACAGAGTCCTTGGCCCTCCACTCTTAGTAGTGACATCTTCTGCCACCTCATCCATACAAACAACAGCTCCTGTGGCCCCATCCTGGACCTGGCCTCCACCATCTCCCGCATCCCATGTTTAAGCATCTTACTGTCTGTCTGTGATCACCACTCCTGGTATTAGTCTTCAACAGTTCCTTAGCCCCACCTAGACCTCAGATCATTGAATATACCCCTTTACCACGTCTCTCTCTTCCCAAAATAGACTACACAGCCCGTCACTGCTGTCATTCTGTGCACAGGTTCTCAGCCCTCTGTACATATTTGACCTCACTCTCCTTTTCTGCCTCCGTCACTGGCGCTTGGCAAATACAACCTGGACTGAACCCAGCTCTGTTTACTCTTCCCCTACATCCGAGCAGCAAAACTCAGATGAACAAGGAGCATCACTGAAACGGCCTTTATCTCTACAGTGATTTCACTCCGAAGGTTGCTTTTCCCCTACACCTTCCACCCTCTGGTTTCTCTGAAAATATAACCCTGAGCTCTCTTATCTTCCAGGAACAAAGTTTCTGGCTCCCTGGTGATGGTATCTCTTCTTGTTTCAAAGGCCGTATTTTTTTCCCCCAGCAACTGTTCCTATTACTTTAAGACCTAGAAAGGTAGTAGATGGATTCATTCAACTCACTCTCTGAACTAATCTTCTGTAAGTCCTGGGATTGTTGGTAATACACTCAGAACAAACCCAATACTTTTTCATTTTATTAAAGAGGATGGGACAAATACTAATATACAATGAGGACTGGCCTGGGGAGTTTGGAAAGGTGCTTCATCCCCCTGTGGCCCTTTGGTAACAGAATCAAAAAGGTATCAGTCTGCCCTAGTTGGTTTGGCTCAGTGGGTAGAGCGTTGGCCTGCAGACTGAAGGATCCTAGGTTCGATTCTGGTCAAGAACACATGCCCAGGTGGGGTGTGCAGGAGGCAGCCAATCAATGATTCTCTTTCATCATTAATGTCTCTCTCTCTCCCTTTCTCTCCAAAATTAATAAAAATATATTTTTTTAATTTTTAAAAGGGAAAGAAATCAGTCTAGAGAAAGAACCAGCAAGGCCCAGTATCTATTCCCCTTAGCCAACATAGGATAATAGGGAAAAGTGCACTATCACCCCCATGGAAAAGAGGAGAGGAACTAGGCCTCTGAAGAAAAATAGAGCAGAAAAACATATTACCCAGTCACACTAAAAATGTTTCTCTTTTAAATGATCAGTCCCCAGAATAAACATTAAATTTACAAGGTCTTATTCTTTTACTTGGTTTCACTACCTCAAAATATATCTGCTATATAGATCAGCTGCGTCCTTCATTGCAGACCTAATGAATTTTTGGCATCGAAAACCTGATCCATTTTTGGTCCATACCTCATAAAACTTCATGTCTGTCAGATTCCTTAATGGACACAGAAGGTCATTAAATCTCCAGGCATTTCTGCAGCTCAGGCCTGGAAAGTGGCAAAACCCATTTTTTTTTAAATGTTTCCAATATTAGTGATGGTCAGTATTATACAGCCGACTACAAAGATCCGATTGGACTGAGACCCTCCAAATCTGCTGAAGATCTTCTTGAACCTGCATTTGTAATTCATGGCTCCGGAAGTCAGGCCCCCTCCCCAGTGGGCATTTTCAGCAGCAAGAAGAAAAAATAAATGATGAATATCTCTCTCAGCCAAAGTTGGAGAGGTGGTTCCTATAACCTTTAGGTTCATGGCATTGGGCTTGGGTCAGTTGGGTTTTCACACAGAGAAGCATTCCAGAATATTCCTCTTCAGCACTGAATTCCAGATTATTCCTCTCCAGCACTTCAGGCAGATGTGGTAAGATTGACAAAGGTCCCCATGACTATTGAAATGCTACATAAGAGTGGTTAAATTTAAAAGATCATTGAATTTGAGATGAATTAGTGGTTCCAGGTGTAGCTTTGCAGCTATTTCATGGACAGCATCTGGAGAAGAGGGCTGGTGATCATTAGAACACAGCATACGCAGCTTTGGAGTTAGAGCTGCGTGGACCTCAGCTCTGCCACTTATTAGCCATGCGGCCTCACGTCAAACACCTCACCTCTCTGAGCGTCAGTAAAATGGAGATTGTAACAGCGCTGCTCAATGAGATCACAATGGAAAGTATGTATTAAAGCAATCACGTGCTAAGTAAGTCAGTACTCTTGTACTCAGGATTTGACCCTTTCCAAAGATTCAAAGTTCCAGGGACTTCACATTTCCATAACTCTCTCCTGTGCCATTAGCTGCAACAAGGTGACAAGAGTTGACACTCGCACATAGTAGTTGCTCAGGAAATACTTTTTAGCTTGGTTTAATTTAACTGTGCCAACCCTGATTAAACTCCCACTATCATTCCAATACCCTACAGACTCTGCCGTCCCCAGAAAGACCAGATTTATTCTAGAGCCTCTAAACCTAACTAACCCAGAGATGGGAAGTAAGGGCAGAGTGATCGAAACAGGGCAGGACAGCAAGAGGACACTCTCCAGGTCTGAGATAGTGTCTAGCAATTAGTGTCCTGGAAACATGGATATGGGTTAACGCCATCCTAGGTGTTGGTCATTGCTCTAGGAAATCCCCCATAGCCCATTTTAATTCAGACTTCTCAGAACCTTCTAGAAGCCCTACGAGTTCCTAAAATTATCTCAGGATTTAGGAGGGAAGTCTTTGATCACCCCACTGGTCATCCACATACCTGAAACCATGAAGTCTCTTGGTCATCCTAATAGTGTACTGAACATCTTAACCTCGAGGGTCTCCTTTTTGCTGAGACTTGGGAATAAACGGAACTGCTTGGGGAGGCATTTTTCCATATTCTGACCTATAATAACAGACATTCCGAGCTAATACGTTTATAGCTCCATTATTATAGAAGACCAAAAATCATTGCTATGGAGATCCTGGAGGACTCCAAGTAAGGTCAGTTATGTCTCTTTTTCTTGTTGTGGTCAGCTGCGTTTGGTTTGCGTGAACACCAGAGCTCTGATTTCTTGCAGAGCCCTGATCTTGGAAGGCTAGATAATTCCAGACAGCTGATGTTTGCATTAACCTTTTGCTCCATCCTATAGGTTTGGGATCCAAGTGAAAATGAAATGGAAAGCCATCCCACAGATTCTCATCAGTCACTTTAATGACCTCAACAGGTAGTCAGAGACCCAGGCCATGTGGGTCTCTTTCCTCTCGGGAAGTTAGGCCTCTTTAAGGTTCTCAGAGGACTGGCTGCAGCCCAGCCCCGGGGGTTCAGCTTGCAAGCATTGGCATTCACACCTGTATTCAAATGATCGGGAAGCAGCACTCCCTCCCCAAAGAAGAGATCGAGATCACAGGGCAATTGTGCCCAGCCTTCTGCTTGAATTAAAATTATAGCCCAGCCGGAACCGGTTTGGCTCAGTGGATAGAGCATCGGACTGCGGACTGAAGGGCCCCGGGTTCGATTCCGATCAAGGGCATGTACCTTGGTTGTGGGCACATCCCTAGTAGGGGGTGTACAAGAGGCAGCTGGTCGATGATTCTCTCTCATCGATGTTTCTATCTCTTTATCCCTCTCTCTTCCTCTCTGTAAAAAATCAATAAAATATATTTTTAAAAAATAAAATAAAATAAAATAAAATTATAGCCCAGTAGTGGTCACGTATCAGCTTGAGGAGCCTGCCTTCAAATAAGGCGTGCTAGGAGAATACAGAGGAGTGCATACAGCTAAACTTAGGCGACTGAAAGGATGTTAAAATGCCTATGTCCTTTCTTTTATGAGCAGCGCTGACATCAGATAGTAGTTATGGCTTCTTGATGTCTTCACTTGCTCAAAGAAAAAGTTGGCAATCCTATATTATATTCCTCATGCCCCATTCCATCCCTGTTTCCATTTTTTTTAATTGCTGATCCTTAAAATTCAGAAATATAGAATATCTGGGGGGAAAGTAAAATAGCAATATGTTTGTGCTGTAAACCAGCTGTGGGATATCAAGCAAACCCCTCTGATTCTTTGGTCTTTAGTTTCTTCACCAGGAAATTGGAGGGGAGTGGGGCCGGTGCACCCACCAAAGGTGAGCTCATGCATAGCTTGGTGGCTCAGGGTCTCCCGTGGATCACACACATAACAAACGGCAATTTTTTTTTAGAAAATTTCTCAAATGGTGGAAATTAATTAGGTCGATTTCAGATACCAATAACACTGTATAAGTATAGATCAAGAATGTTTCGCAACATATAATTCTAAGGATCTCTTTCTTTCTTTCTTATAGTGGCGGTTAACAGTCCTCCACCCAGCTCCGTTCTCCCTCCTCTCCTTCTGCTGCTGAAAGGCCCAAAGTGGAGACATTGGCACCAAAAGGAGCGGACAAGCCAGGACCCCGCCCTGTCCGTAACCTTCCTGGCTGTGCTCTTCTCTACTTGGAAGCTCATGATTAACCAGCCCCCACAGCGGGGCTTGCAACTCCGGCCAGCCCCCCTCGGCTGCAGGCAAAAGTTCATAAATCTAACGAGGTAAAGACAGAGGGCAGCCAACAAACCCCTCTTTGGAAGAATGGGGAGTGTCGAGGCAAGATCTCTGGGAATGTGATGGACACAGTCCTGGCCTCAGCTTTCTGTTCCAATCAACTAGCTAGGGATTCATAATCCAAAATTGGCACCTAACCGTGTGCTCAGTACATACCTCAGACTTCCAGCTCCTCAGATCCCAGAGCAGGGGTTCACTGTGAAGTTAAATAGCCTCTGAATCGCCACAGCTACGGAATCTGAAGACAGAACCCAGGAAAGATGCAATGAGTTCTGATCCTACTTCTGCAGCTGACCAGCCATGTGACCCTCAGCAGTCAATCCCTCTCAGGGTCAGTTTTGTTTTCACTAAAATGAGATACAGCAACACTTGTCGTCAGGCGTCAGTGAGATAATGCAGGGAAAGCACTTAGCACAGTGTTGGGCATATAGAAGGTGCTCGAAAAATATGTTATTGTTATCCAAGGGTTTGTCTGTTATCGCAATTGTCCAAGTTTTTGGTCTCAGAACCCCTTTGCACTTTAAAAAATTATGGAGAGCCTCAAAGAACTTTTGTTCATAAGGGATGTGTCTTTTTATGTTTACCATCTTTGCTATTAAAACTAAAAAAAAATCTAAAACACAAGAAGACAGAAGCCCACATTCCGTTAACCATCAGAGCAATGATATCACATGTCATCTGGCTTCTGGGAAATTCCATGTACACTCTAGAGAATGATAATGAACCCAGCAGGTGCGATTCAATAGTTGAGTGTCAACCCATGAACCAGGGGGTCACGGTTTGATTCCCAGTCAGGCCACATGCCCAGGTTTCAGGTTTGATACCAGTATGGAGTGTGCAGGAGGCAGCTGATCAATGATTCTCTCTCATCATTGATGTTTCTGTCTCGCTCCCCATTTCCCTTCCTCTCTCTGAAATCAATAAAAACGTATCTTTTTAAGAGAGAGAGAGAGAGAGAGAGAGAGAGAGAGAGAGAGATTGACAATGAAAACGGTAAACAACAGCTTGGACCTGTATGAACCTCAGATTATAGTACTTTTTTTTGGTGTATTATGTTCTTTTTTCAAGCAATAGTATATTTTAAAATGCCCCACATATGGCTGTCCTGATCAATTGGGTTCTATCAGGTAAAGAAGACAAGTCTTATTTTAATGAGCTATTTACAAGTTGGTGCCAAGAACTCTCCCTTATATTATTATCTATGTAATTAAGTCTATAATTTGTCTCATGTCATCATGTCATTTAATTTTCTTCTTAACAGAAGTGATAAATGTCAAATAACAATAATAATTGCTGTTACATACTGAGCACCAATGTGCCATACTACGCCAGGAGCATAAAAACAAGTTGCCTGACTTGGTGCTTATAATCACCCTACAATATACCCATATTTATTCTACCTTTATAATTTTTATGAGGAAACAGAAAAGTTAAATAACTTATGCAAAAATTATATTAGCAATTGGAGCACCCAGAAGGAGCCCAGACCTCCCTGTTTCCAAACATATGCTACAATTTAATCTTCCTCTCTTGCTCACTACACACACACTTCACAACCATTTTGTTATCTTACATTTAAGATAATGGTAGTGGTTGAGTCATGATTTCTTTTCTTTTTTTTTTTTTTTAACAAATCCTATTTCACTACCAAAACCTCAGCTGCCATTTTTGCAAAAATTGATCAGCTGATCTGAAATTTATATAGAAATGCAACAAATTCACAATAACCAAAACTATCTTGAAAAAGTTGTTGGACTTCTTACTTCCCAATTTTAAACTTACAACGCAACTGCCATAATCAAGAGAGTCTGGCGCTGGCGTGATGATGGACAACATAGATCAGTGGAATGGAATTTGAGAGTCCAGATATAACCTCGATTTTCAGCAAATATGCCAAGGCAATTTAATGGGAAAGAATAATCTATTCAGCAAATGGTGCTTGGACAACTGGATACTCAACTGCAAATGTAAGAAGGTGGAGCCCTAAGTTCGCACCATATACAAAAATTAGCAGAACATGGGATCCAGGATTCAATGTGAGAGCTAAAACTATAAATTCTTAAAGTAAAACATAGGAGTAAGTATTCACACCCTTGGATTAGGCAATGGTATTTTTAGATAAAATGCCAAAAGCATAAGTGAAAAAAGGAAATATGATCAATTGAACTTCATAAAAATTAAAAACATTTGTGTTTTAAAAGAAACCCCTAGGAAAAGTGAAAACACAGTCCACAGGAAGGGAGAAAACATTTGCAAATCATACACTAGGGACTTGTATTCAGAATATATAAAGAACTCTTGCTGAAATCGGTTTGGCTCAGTGGATGGAGAGTCGGCCTCCGGACTAAAAGGTCCGGGGTTGGATTCCGGTCAAGGGCATGTACCTTGGTTGCGAGCACATCCCCAGTAGGGGGGGGTGTGCAAGGGGCAGCTGATTGATGATTCTCTCTCATCGATGTTTCTAACTCTCTATCCCTCTCTCTTCCTCTCTGTAAAAAATCAATAAAATATATTTTTTTAAAAAAGAAGAAAAAGAACTCTTACAACTCAACAATAAAAAGACAAATGACTCCATTTAGAAATGGATAAGAGGTTTGAATAGACATTTCTCCAATACAAATAGCCAAAAGCACGTGAAAAGATGCTCAACATCATTAGTTATTAGGGAAATGCACATCAAAAGCACAATAAAATACCAATTCGCACCCACTACAATGGCTAAAGTTAAAAAAAAAAGAAAGATAATAACAAGTGTTAGCAAGGATATAGAGAAATTAGAATCCTCAGACACCACTGGTATGAATATAAAATGGCGCAGCTACTTTAGAAAACAATCAGTTCCTCAAAAGGTTAAACACAGACCCAGCAATTCCACTCCTAAGTTCACACCAAAAGAACTGAAAACATTTGTTCATGCAAGAACTTGCACATGAATGTTTAGAGTAACATTATTCATAATAATCAAAAAATGTCTTGAAATGTTCATTAACTGTAAGTAAGTAAAATGTGTGTAAATATGTGTGTATATACACAATAAAATATAATTCAGCATGAAAACATGCTAAATTAAAAAAAACTGTCCCAAAAAAATCACATTTATATAGCTTCATTTATATAATGTATCTACAATAGGCAAATCCTTAGGGATAAAAATGGGGCTCTAGAATGGGGCTCTGGTGAATGGGAAGCTGTAGGTTTTTTTCTGGGATTAGGGTTAGGTGATGAAAATATTCTGAAATTAGATAGTGATAATGGTTTCACACCTTTGCAAATATATTAAAAATTACTGAATTGTTATAGTATGTGAAATATATCTCACTAAAGCTGTTAGTTTTAAAATATCCAATCCTATTCTTGGAATCAGTTTTATATCATTGCATTACTTCTGTTTTTCTTGATCTTCTTACCCACCCCAGACAGTGAATCTAAAAATGAAACAAGTTGTTAATTTTATTTAGTTAAAGTACGCTGGATTGCTGAAAGCTGAAGGAAATACTGTTTATACCCAAGCAAACCATATCATAAATTAAAGCTAGAAAGTGCATGTAAATAAAACCAGTCATGATTCAAGATTTCAGTATGTGCCAAAACCGGTTTGGCTCAGTGGTAGAGCGTCGGTCTGCGGACTGAAAGGTCCCGGGTTCGATTCCGGTCAAGGGCATGTACATTGGTTGTGGGCACATCCCCAGTAGGGGGTGTGCAAGAGGCAGCTAGTTGATGTTTCTCTCTCATCAACGTTTCTAGCTCTCTATCTCTCTCCCTTCCTCTCTGAAAATATCAATAAAATATAATTTTTTTAAAAAAAAAAGATTTCAGCCGAAACCGGTTTGGCTCAGTGGAGAGAGCGTCGGTCTGCAGACTGAAAGGTCCCAGGTTTGATTCTGGTCAAGGGCATGTAAGTTGGTTGCGGGCACATCCCCAGTGAGGGGTGTACAAGAGGCAGCTGATTGATGATTCTCTCTCATCTAACTCTCTATCCCTCTCTCTTCCTCTCTGTAAAAAATCAATAAAATATCTTTTTTTTAAAAAAAGATTTCAGCTTGTGAGTGTGAGTTATTCAGAGGAAATGAGTTTCATGGGTGGGGGAAAAAATGGGTCTACTTTTGTTAGCAGGGTTGTATCATTCTAAGCAGATAATAAATGCTAAGTCTCCATATTTTACCCTTTGTGCCCCACCGCTCAAGATACCAATTCTTACCTCAATTCACCAACATTCTATAAGCCTCTGGAGACAGCTGATGGGCACAAGCAAGCTCCAGAGTCCTGTCTTTCTGCAGATGAAGGCTGTCAGCAGGGTTAGCAGGGGCCTAAGCCTCTCTGAAGAGCCATGGACCAGCCTGAGTGTGGTAGACCAGCTGTCCTATGATTCCTGCTGAAGAACAGCACTTTGATCCAGCAGTCTGGGAGAAAAGCATTCCTGACACTAGTCAACTGTCACAAAATCTGGAAGAGCTGAGTAAATTCACGTAGGAAGTCGGAATGACAGGAGAATTAGATAAAAGAAGACAGTTGGAAGAATTAAGGAGGGAAAATAAACTGCCCAACAGACCTTCATTCTATCTCAAAGTTGACAGATCGTAAGAACTCTTTTTACTTTATTAACCCGTGCAAAATACTTCGGATTCTTTAAATGTATTCCTTTGGAGCTACTCTTTTTGTAAAGCAAGGAGTAGAGATTGAGTTTCCGTGTTTGTGCAGGGGAGAGAGGGTGTAAAAGGAACGGGAGCACCGCTTTTATTGTTGTTCTCGTGTCGAAAGCCACTATTCGCACTACCAAAGCAACCATATTAGCTTTAAGGACCAACAAAAGGGCGAGTCAAGAAATAAGAGAAGTAAGTAAAAGATTTCCAAGCCCCACCTCCAGCTTGCAAACAACCCCAACATTCCTTATGGGAAATTCATCGTGTCCCACTTTGGGAATATTGATGTTCTGACAAAATCTGAGCCTCTCAAAATGCAAAATATTTTTGTTCATGAAAAGGACATTCACTAAATTAAAGCCAAACAAAGGAAATGGGTAAAAATTCACGAGGTTCAATGAAAATTAGAAATGAAAAAAATAAATAACTGGCCAAACACCATTCTGCTGAGTTATATGCAAATAATCAGAAACACGTTGTGCTGATTAACTCTCCCTGGAACTTCACTTCGATTTTGAAGTTAATAGACAAAGAGTTCAGCAAAAACTAAACCAAAAACAGCAAACATATATGGGATTTTGCCAGGAATCAAAATAGCTTTTAAAAAAAGAAATAAAACCTATGATCTTGTTTTTCTGAAATATCTAGATGCCTTCAGGATAACCATTTTTTTTTCTAATAAAATAAGAGAAATTGGGAAGGCAGACCTCCTTCCCTTATCCAAATAGGAATCCATTTGCTCTGAAAATGTTCACTAACTTTATTTAAAATATTTTAACTCGCCAAAACCGGTTTGGCTCAGTGGTAGAGCGTCGGTCTGTGGACTGAGAGGTCCCAGGTTCGATTCCGGTCAAGGACACATCCCCTGTAGGGGGTGTGCAAGAGGCAGCTGGTCGATGTTTCTCTCTCATCGACGTTTCTAGCTCTCTGTAAAATATCAATAAAATATATTTATTTTTAAAAAATAAATAAAATAAGATATTTTAACTCATTTTTTATAAGCTTAATGCCTTTAGAGAGAGAGAAAAAAATAAAAAATAAAAGAGAGAGAAGTCCCTTTTATAAAAATAATATCATATATGTCAATACAAAAAAATGTGAGTTTCCCTTCTGGGTAAGAAAAATTATGTGCAAAAAGTTGAATAAAGACTACACAAGTCTCTGTGGTCAATATTCAACCTGCTCATGTTCCTTGAAAATTCCCTTGATCTCAATCATAGAAGTTCATCCCTGAATATAAACACAATCTAGTCAGTTAGTCGCATAGGAAATCGTTTATGTTCTAGAAATATGCATTATGGCAGTAGGAGTCACATGGATTCCTACATGATTTGTCCCAGTGTGTGAAAGTTGACACATATTGATGCCAAGAACACTAACAAGATTGAAAGCTGCAAACGAGGAAGGAACACAGCGCTGTGCGAGATGCCCACTCACCCCCTGTTCTTCCTCTTTGCTCTGCTCAGCTGTGCACAGCAAAGGCATATTGCTCGGTTGTCCCTAAACTTCATGTGTTGCCCTTGTCTTGATAACACAGCAAGCCCTTCTTGTCTTAAATCCCCTTCAATCAAGCTACCTTCATCTTTGTTTTAAAGGCAACGTCCTTTTTTTTAGTATGTTTTTTTTGTTTGTTTGTTTGCTTTTTAGAAACCTAGTCTTTTAAAATGTGTTAGCGTTTTTATGATGATGATTTGTATTGTGTTGTCTAGTTACAAAAGTGCAAAGGTAAAAACAAGCCCAGTTCTTTTAATTGCTCAATTTCGCAGAATTCAAGATTCTTTGGAATGCAGATATCACATAACAGCAGAAATGTGTATCTATGAAATGGAAAAACATTTGCCTATTTGCCTAGGATGGTAATAATCTTGGTAAAGAGAATCCATAACTTTGGTTGGATTCAAATCTCTAAAATGACTCAGCGAATAAAAGGCACTGGCGAGTTTTTATTCCCATGAGTCCTAGTTTAGTCTAGTTTATCCAATCATTTGGAATTGTGCTTAGTTGGGGTAAATATTGCCTCCAGCTCTCTCATTGACAACAGTCCAAAGTGGATTGGGGTTTGCCAACAACAGTGGATCTGAACTCAAAGGATATCATTAAACACCCATGATAACCCAGCCTGACCCCTGACCCCAAGACCCGCTTTGTTTCAAAGCATCACAACTAACACAAACTGAAAGGTGAAAGCTACTCCAACTTTCTAAATAAATTGGTGGTCCGAGACTAGCAGTGGCATTTTTGTTGAAGTATCTATTCTCGCTCTGATTACAGGAAAAGAACAGTGCTGGTCTGTCTCTCCATAAATGAAAATCGTGTTTATTTACCATTCAAGGGATGAGGCCTTGGAGAAAGATGAAGCCAACACAGCTCTGACCAGCAAGAAGCTTATGATCTCCTGCCCAGGGAGTGACAGATGCTTAAGTAGGCATGTGTCCACGCTGGCATGAGCCTGATAGTAGGTCCCTCCTCACATTTTGCATCCCTAGGCACCTTGCTTGTTTCACTGGCCTAATACATATATATATGATGTATAAACATATCATAGCCTGTTAAATAAATATATATCTACACATATAAAACCCTAATATGCAAATAGACCAAACGGCGGAACAACTGAACAACCAGTAGCTATGATGTGTGTTGAACACTAGTTGGCGCACATGGAACATGGTGGGCATCAGCAGCAAGCAGCAGAGCATGGAATATGGTGGGCATCAGCCATGGCGGGATGGTGGAGCAGGTGAGCGGGGGCACCAGACCAAGGCGGGAGCTGGTCGCTGTCATGGGGCGAGCTTCTGGTAGTTACTGAAAATTTTTTGCTCCCACACACCACAGTCCCACCGGGCACTCACAGCTGCTGCTGGCACAAGCCCTGCTCATACCCACTGCCAGCACCTGGCTCCGGCCCTGGTGGCTTGGCACCATCAGCAGGTAAGTGGCAGCTACTGGCCCCAATTGCCCCTCAGATCTTTTTCATCTCCCTCTGCTCCTGAGGGGCGATCGGGGCAGCAGCCGCCTCTCACACCCACTGCTGGTACTGGTCTCAATTGCTTTGCGCTGTCAGTGGGTGCAAGCAGGGCCAGCACCCTCAGCATGTGGGTGCAAGCAAGGCTGGCGCCCTCGGGAGTGGGCCTGCTGGCAGACAGGGAACTGGGGGCCATAGCGGGAGGGGCCAGGCAAGGGTGCAAAGGATGGGTCAAGACCTGCCCCTGTGCCCACCTTGGCCCACAGTTCCTTTCAAGGTGCATGAATTCATGCACTGGATTCCTAGTATATATATATATATATATATATATATATATATATATATATGTATATATAATGGTCTAATATATGTGTGTGTGTGTAATATGTGTATATAACATGTATCATATATGACATCTATCATAAACATACATATATGTGAAAACTTTTCATACACACACACACACACACACACACTAGAGGCCCAGTGCACAAATTCATGCATGGGTGGTGTCCAGCCAGCTGCCCCATCAAGGTTGATTGGGGCGGGCCAGACAGCAGGGGGAGATGTGGGAGGTTGGCTGGCCAGCCTAGCCCCCATTGGGCCAGTGCAGTGTGCATAATAGCAACCAGTTGTTCTGGTCACTTGGCTTTTATATATATATATATATATATATATATATATATAGATAGATATATATAGATAGATACTTATACCAGTCAAAATAACCTGAGATTAAACAATAAAAACAAATCATCAAAATCTTGTTGGCACGAAATATATCTTAGCAGTCAGGGCCATTCTGCAGGATAGCTGTACTCCACGTGCTGACTCCCCATCAGCTCTCCGTATCAGTAAACATTCCCATACTTGCCGAGGCAGGGAAAAGAGGATGGAGAGTTGAGCCCCATTCATTTACAGCCTCCTCTGGAAAGTGACACCTGGCACTTCCATTCACATTTCACTGGGTGAAGCGGGTCACACTTCATGTCTAACTTCAGGGGGACAGGATGCACAATCTTTGTGGGTGTCTGGAAGCAGAGGTAAACCAGACCTTGATGAAAAGTAGCAACATCTGCCACTTTGCTCACCAATAGTAACTAGCCAGTGCAGTGATTCCAACAGGGAGGTGGTAACTTGCTAGTCATACCCCCTTGGACTTTCACTAATAAAAGAGAACACCAAAATAAATAAATACAAGATTACCAGTGGTCTTTAGATCTCTAGGCTTAACCCATCATTTATTCTGGGTTAAGCAATAATAGCAAGGCATCTACTGGCAACCACAATGAAAACCATCATTAACATTTATAGAGTGCTTTATAATATACACCATTTGCATATATATATATATATATATATATATATATATATATATATATAGTCTATCAAGCAATATGAGAAGCCACCAGAAAAGTTTTCAAGTATTCCTTTCCTTCTGGATCTTACAACATGCTATGAAATAAATACCAAGGGTTAGACTTAAGTGCTGAATCTAAGTATAAAAGGATGTGAGGAAAAGAGTGGTCAGTGTGGGCCCAATATGAGCTTCATGGAAAGGGAAACTTGAAACCACAGTACAGGGTGACCCCCGGTCACCTCAAGGATGGAGTGTGGACGTCAGTTTTCTCCACCCTGCCCTCCTCGTGCTGACCCTGGGGGAACCGTGACCCACCCTGGGCTGGGCAGACATTCTGAAGTCTGATTAATGTTTCCCATAAACTGGAAGTTGGAAAGGGATGGCTGCTGAGCTGAATCTGGCCCATGGATATATTTAGTTTGGCCCACCATTTTAGTAAATGAATTTTCATCAGAATTATTTTTTTAGAATTATTGTGTTTTATTTCTTAAACCATATTTCAATTTTAGAGGGGCTTTAAAAGACAGTCACCACTCATATATCCTGCCACCTCCCCTCCCAAACCTCTTAATTTTCTTAAAAATTATATTAGGAAGCACTATGTTTTCATTGTAAGCATAACACAAGTATATGGTTTTTTGGTTTTTTTTTAATTATAGAGAAGTCTTTAGAGAGGAGGGATTCAAGATGGCAGCAGAGTAGTAGGTGGTTGCTATACTCACCTCCTCCTGGGACCAAACTGAAATTACAACTAAAATATAGATAGATCAATCAACCTGAATAACCAACTGAAGAAGTCATATAATCAAGGATTTATAGGAGAAGCCACATCGAGACTGTTAAGAAGGGTGGAGATGCAAAAAGGCTAGCCCTAAGCAGTGCGTAAAATTCCAGAGGGATGTCTCTCAGCTGTGGGGGACTCCCCTGAGAAGCATGGGGTCTCAACCCCAAGCCGGGCTCCCCACCCCCAAACACCAGAGCCAGGAAGAGGTGTCCACATAATTTCAGGCTGTGAAAATCAGCAGGGATTCTGTCCACCAAAGAAAGACAGGAGTCTACTAGAGGCAGAGGCACGCTCTTAAAGAGCCAATGCACAAAATCTCATTCATTCACCCTGGGTTCCTACAGAGGAAGGGCAACGTGGACTAGAGTCACCTGAGGAGAGACTGGAGTTTATGGCTCTGGGGAGAGAGCTGAAGGGATCCAGGATCCCTGTGCTGAGTCATTATTCCACACCACAGACACCATCCTTCTTGGATGAAGCACTTCCCTCCATGCCCATCAGCCCGGGAGAAAGCAATAAGCCCCACCATCTAGACTTCCTCTTTCCCCAGCCTGTAGAGCTTGGGCCCTGCTGAGGAGTCAGCTGCCCAAGCTGAGTTGTAGAAGTCAGGGCAGACTCAGAAGATGTAATTGACTGGGTTGTGTGGCTTTGAGGGGGGGGTCATTCCCCCCACAACTTAATTGGCACCTCCCCCTCAGGGGAGATCTGTTAGCCCCACTCTCTGGGCTCTCTGTGGCCCCAACCTCTCAACTCCTGGTGGCTCTACCTGCCAAGGTCTAGGCAAAATCTGGGACAGACCGAGTTGTGTGGCTTTGGGGCAAGGACCACTCCCCCCACCTTCTCCCAAGCCTGACTGGCATCTTGCCCTTCCAGAAGATCCACTAGCCCCATCCACCCTGCAGTGATTGGATCACCTGACTATTTGAACATAAAGTTGAGCCAATCAAGAGAGAAGGTAAAAAGAAAAGGCAGGGATTATGGTTATAGAACAAAATATAAATAAGATCTGATCACCGGTGATATTTTTAAATCGGAAACTTCACATGAAAATTCTGTACTTCTAGCGTCTCCTTAAAAGGCTGACCCCTCCACGCTCACTGATGTCATCCTGCTAGAGTGCCGGGGGCTGCCCTGGTGGGTGAGGTCCTGGCTGCATCTCTAAGACTTCCAATTGTCTCCCCCAGGCCTGCCTCCCTAATGTGCCTGGCCTCCATTCACATTTTTGTTCACATTTCCTGAAACAGACAAATAGCTTATATATGGAATTGTGCTGAAAACACACACACACACACACACACACACACACACACACACACACTGGAACACGACTGCTTCATTTCTATTAACAATTTACCCATGCATCCACCTCAGTCTTTCAGAACTACAGTCACCCTGGACCACTGTTCCTCCACACGCCTGCAGGGTTGCATGCTCTCACCTCCTGCAAGCCTGCTCAATACGTATATTCATTCAACTACCACCAACTGCGAGCCCCCAGCCCTGCTTTCTCTATAGCAATCATTGTCTAACTTCATTATGAGCTCAATAAACGTATTATATTATTTATATCCATGTGAATTTATTATGACTTACATCTATTGTCCCCTCCAGCCCTCGCTGTTAAAATATAAGTTCCATGAAGCCAGGGATCTTTACCTACTTTATCTGTTAATGGATTTCAAGTGCTTAAAAGAGCCCTGGCACACAGTAGGTGCTCAATCAATATTTGTACAATGAAGGCTGCCCCCAATTTACCTCCATTGTTGTAAACATCTTACTCTAAGAGGTTACATTAGTGTACCTTCTGCTATGGAAACAGAATAATATATTATCATTATTACAATAAAAAATACTTTAATGCATTAGCTGTCACGTAAGAAAGTGATAATATGTTTGCTCATCATGAAGAAAGCATTTCTGCATATATCATCTTCCCTGAGTGCTTCAATGAGCCCCTGAGGTTGACTAATGTGGTAGGCTGAATAATGACCCTGAATGACAAAGACCTAGCTCCAGAATCTGTAAATATTACCTCATAAGGCAAAAACTGTGAGTGTTAAGTTAAGGGTCTTAAGATAGGGAGTGGATCCTGGGTTGTTAGGTGAGCCCTAAATGTAATCACTAATATCCTTATGAGAGGAAGGCAGGCAAAGAGGAGGGGAAAATATGACCACTGAGGCAGAGACTGGAGTGATGAGGTCAGGAGCCAAGGAATGGCAGCAGCTTCCAGGAGCTAGAAGAGGCAAGAAACTGATACTCCTAGAGAGTGTCCGGAGGGAGTACGGCTCCCACCAGCACCTTGATTTCAGCCCAATGACACTCATTTTGGACTTCTGGCCTCCACAACTGTAAGAAAATAAATGTCTGCTATTTTAAACCGCCAAGTTTGTGGTGACTTGTCGCAGCAGCCACAGGGAGCTAATATGACTAGTCCCCTGATTGTTATGATTTTCCTTTTCCAGATGAGAAGACGGTGGCCCGGTGAAAGAAAACAACTTCCCCACCATCGGGGAGCGAGACAGCAGGGGGTTAGGACTCGAAAACAGGAGCTTCTGGCTCTGCCCCTTCACCGAAGCATCTCCAAGCAGGACGTATGTGACAGCAGAACTTTCCCCAGGAGATCATAGGAAGTGACCCACCATGACTTACAATAGGAAAAACAAAATACTCCATCTGCAAGTCCTGGGGAAAGCGGTGCGGTGGTTGGGAGAGGGAGAAGCTTCTGAAAGGAATGCTCACTGCTTCGCTCACTTGCAGATGCTCTTGGGAAGGCCCTGGGCCTCAGTCCCTCATACGACAGAGGACAAAATTGGACCACATTGCTGGTTCTCAGAGGCCCCTCCTGCGGGTCCTTGTGAGGGCTGAGGGCAGGACCCTGGGAAATATTAGCCCACACGCCCTGCCTTGACCACTTTAACCTGAAGTACCCCCTTCCACCCACTTTCCACATTGCAATTTTGTAACACATTTATTTTAAACCAAAGACTCCTTAACGAAAATGAAGTTTGAAAACCACTAAACCCACCATCTCTAAGGCCACACCCTTCCAGTCTCAAGTCTCTGTGGTTCTAGAACTCCACATCGAACAGTAGCCACCAACCCACCAGAGACCAGATCTGTCCAGAGACTGGATCCCAGCCAGCATGACAGAGAAGGTCTTCCCAGGAACCAGAAAGCACGGAAGAGGCATAAACTGCAAAGTCATTCCACCTCCATGCTCTGTGTCCACAGCAAGTTAGAGAATCGCTCTGTTTACAGGCCCTGGGTCACAGCTGTCTTATCATAAAGTGTCCTGAGCCAACCCCCGTCAATGGGCAATTAATGATGTGATTGCACAGACCCATCCAAGTCCTCCTTAATGGTCCACCAGGGTCTGGGGCGACCAGGCTTACATAGGCATGCAGCCGTTCTCACAAACACACACTAAAACCAGACAGCAGACGACCCAGGCCCAGTGAGCACGCCTCCTAGGTCAGGCCACCAAGTCAAAGAGAATCTGTTTGGCTCCCCTTTAAGTGATGGACCCTGACACTGACTTATACGGCTGTTCTCCCCAACCCACTCAAGCACTTGAGAGAAAAATGTATGATGAAGAGCAATCAATGCATTATGAAAATTAATTGGGCAAACTATAATTTTACTGGCTCTGAGGCCAAGTAATAAAGAGGCGAATGTGAACAGGTGTGCCAGTTAATGTCTCCGGATAATTGATTAAGCATGGTAACCCCCAAAAAGCCGCCTCTATTCAGCTCACGCAACTTAAACTGCAGAAAGTAGGAAGTGCAAAATGTGCCCGCTTCTGAGAGCTCCTTTTTAAAAAAGCTTATTATATGGTCCCCACCTGGTCCATAATTAAGCTCTTATTATTGCAGTAACAATGACTCCATTGTTCCTTTTTGATCCTAATAACCATATTTAAATTACAGAAATTTTTGAGAGCGATAGCCATAATGAAACTGAGGCCCAGGAAGGTTGATTAGTTTTCCCAAGGTCACAGAGGGGCAGAGCCAGAAGCCTAACACAAGCTCCGAATTCTCAATCCAATAATTGCTTTAATGCACGTAACAAGGGGTCATTCACTACTGTTCCAGCTCAGAAGGCCCTGCGCTTACTATAATCTGTGATGGTCTGGGTGCTCCAGAGAAATAGAACCAACAGGCTCATTCACACACGAGAGAGAGACAGAGAGAGAGAGAGAGAGAGAGAGAGAGAGAGAGAGAGAGAGAGAGAGAGAGATTTTAAGGACTTGGCTCACGCAATTGTGGAGGGGATGGGTGAGTTCAAAACCAAATGGGGTAGATCACCGGGCTAGAGACTCAAGGAAGCAATGCAGTTGAGTCTGAAGACCTTCTGCTGGTAGAATTTCTCCTTGCTCTAGGGAGGTCAGTCTTTGTTCTATTAAGGCCTTCAACTGATTGGATGAGACTCACCCACATTAACTCTCAAGTCCCTAACTTGCACTGCGGCACTGCTGCATTATTCTGCTGTTAAAGTAACTCACAGACCCACCCAGATAAAATTCAAGAATAGACAACATAAGCCTGGCTGGTATGGGTGAGTGTCCACCTAAGGACCAGGAAGTCATGGCTCTATTCCAGCCAGGGCCTATGCCTGGCTGTGGACTCCATTTCCGTTGTGGGGCCAATCATGTTTCTCGCTCATCATTGATGTTTCTATCTCTCTCTCCCTCTCCCTTCCTCTCTGAAATCAATAAAAATATATTTTTTAAAAGAGACAATACAAGTGTGTGAATACTGGAGGCATGCGTCATTGAGAGTCACAAAAGTGACAACATACTCCATCATTCATGATGATCTTTGGCTAAGTGGATATAGCCATGCAAGTCTTCCCAGGGTGAGAATCCTTATTACTTGGGCAATTTCTCTCAGATCAGCTCCTTCTTCCTCTAACTTCATGTTGTCTTAGAGATCTCATCCTATATTGAGCCATCTGTTTCTAAAGCCCACTTTTTATCTAGGTCTTTCACACTGGAGTACATAATCCATTCAACGCAGAAACTTTCCCCAAAGCAAAACTAGTTTCCCTTTCTTGGAGAGTCTATAAGATTTAATATCCAAATTTCCCAGGAGGTTTGGGACAGGAAAGATATTGCATTTCATTCTCCTAATGTAAAAACAAAGTGGGTAAAACAAATGAATTGCTTTTCCATTTTCAGAGACAGGTACTAGCGTGGTTAAGACAGCTGACCTCAGAGTGAGCCTGGTACTTACTAGCTATCTCCCTGTCCTCATCTGTAAATGGGTATTATCAGTCTCATGGGGTTGTGGTGAGCATTAAATGAATGAAAGTATGTAAAGTACTTAGAACAAAGAACAGAAAGTGTTTGCTCTGCTTCTATAAACAGTTGTATCCCTGTCACACACATCACGCGTCTTCCTCAAGCTTACAGTGTGATGAGCACAATCCAAGTGCATATAATTTCTAAGATATACATCTTAATCCTTTTATTTGGAAAAGGAAGTTCCATCAAAATGGGGGGAAAAATTATAGGACTCTCCTAGAAAATTAAGAAATATGTGTCAGAGTCAGGGTGTACATCTAGAAATATATTTGGGGTATTTTCTCAAAAATATGTTTCTTTTGGGAACACATTTACCTAAGAACCACTGATCTCAGTGTTAATCTCAACTAAAGAACACCTGTACAGAAACGTCCAGAATGCTGTGTGACCACATATCTGGGTACTATGGTCCAGCCAAGTTGACATAAACCTATGAGAGTGATTATACACTCAGGGTGTGACAGTACAAAAGAACCACAATTCCTCTGAAACTAATACAGAATCATACTGAATGTAAATTGCAATTGAAAAATAAAGAAATAGCCCTAACTGATTTGGCTCAGTGGATAGAGCATCAGCCTGCGAACTGAAGGGTCCCAGGTTTGATTCTGGACAAGGGTATGTGCCTTGGTTGCGGGCACATCCCCAGTAGGGGGTGTACAAGAGGCAGCTGATCGATGTTTCTAACTCTTTATTTCTCTCCCTTCCTCTCTGTAAAAAAATTCAATAAAATATTTTTTTAAAAAAATAAAGAAATAGTTCCTACTTCCGTGCATGGGTTTTCCCAGCCCTTCTTCCCAGCTATCTACCGGGTCATGGGCCTCGGGAAAACCTGGTTCTGAGTCACCCATCAAAATGGTTGGGGGTGGAGAAAGGAAGAAAGAAGGGTCAAGAGAAAAACTGTAGGGCCATAAGAATATGTTTCTGATGAGACAGCAAATACGGGTAAGACTTCACAACCCAAATGGCTCCCTGACTACCCCCTTTCTCTTCACCCATAGATCAAAGGATAAGCCCTTAAGAGAGAGTGTCTTAATTTTTTCTTAAAATGTCATTTACCAAGAAGACTTCTTTTTAAACATAGTTATATGTGGTTTTCCCCCCTTGCCTTTGTGTTTCAAGACAGGATCTGACCTCTCCATGGGACATGTAGCAAGTACACGACTCTCCAAGCAATGACCCCGGGGCCTTCAGAGGCAGTTTCCGAGTCATTCTTTGCTCTTGCCAATGCTCTCCAGCCCTTGTTTCGTGCTCACGGCTGCAAGGACCTTGCTTTGGGTGGCTTCTCTCTCCCTCCCAGCTCCTCCGTTTCTTTGGAATTTAGTGACAGATGTGGGTTCTCCAGTTATGATTCCCAACACTCTGTGGTTGAAGCCCCACCGTCTCTGGGACCTGACTGAGCTCTGGTCCCCGCCCCCCCTACCCTCCTAGACTCCCACTGGCCTGGCTACTCAAGCCCTTCGTGAGGTTAAATCAAACTGGGATAAGAGGAAAGTCACTTTCCTGGCACCATTCAGGCAGATGGCCAACCAGTTGACCATAATTCCAAAACTGCCTCTTTCTGATTCTGAACTAAAACGAAGCATGTGGGAGGGCCCAGAAAGGCTTCGGGACAAACAATTGACCCCTGCAAACAGGAAGATGTTCAGTGGCAAATGTCTTTTTACAGCACTTTGAATTTAAAATCATATTTAATTGTGTGAATTAGTAATTTCTGCTTTATACATGAATCACAAACCTTGGTTTTATTCCTAAGGAATATTTGATGAGTTTATAACCATCTTTTTACAGGACCAAGGAAAAGAGATGACTCACCAGGATAATAAAATAGGGTTTTCTCACTTCCCTGGCAAAGCAGATAGTCTCTGTAAGTCAATTTTTCTAAATTGCCATGTATAATTTTTTTTAGCCAAGAAAGTAATGTGAAGGTGAACGCAGCTATGGGTTGAGAGTTCCTCCAAGGACCACGGAGCACATCTCTCAGTCTCCATATTAGGTGTTTTTAAGAGATTTGTCCCCCTCTCTTTCGGATTATACGAGATTCACTTTTTTTTCCCACCTTTGCTATTTCATGCATCGAATATAGCGTGTCTGAAATCACTTTAAGTCAGAGAAAATTGGCTCACCTGTTTCACTTTTTGGATTTCTCTGAAAGAGCTCCTTTAACAACCAGGCAAATTGGGGTTCACATATCATCAAAGCCAAGAGAAAATATGGCTAAGTCAAGAGTATTTGAAAACAGCTGCAAAATGAAATGAAAGGCGGGAGAAAAACTTTTCAAGACAAGCCAGGAAGATGAGGCAAGTTTGGAAATGTTAATAAAACATGGAGCAATGAAACCATCATAAAGTTCAGAGTTATACAACACAGCATGTTTTTCACTGAAACTGCTTTTCGGATGCCCATGTTCCCTTCATCTGAGTCAAAACCTCCCTCTACATCCTCCAAGTCATTATCCTCGAGGACTTTTGACCAAGTTTCCAATCTATAATCATAAAAGGGTAATATGCTAATTAGACCACACATCCTTCTGGACAAAGCTGGGTCTTGGGTGCCAGAGGGAAGCCGGTGCCGGCAGCCAGGGGAAGGAAGGCCTACGCTTGCACGAATTTTCGTGCATTTGGGCCTCTAGTATTAAAATAAATGTAAAACAAGTTCATCCTCATCTATTGTAACATTAGTGCTATGTGCAGGCAACTTCTCTGCCTTGACTTTTCTCTCTGGGTCGCCAGTGCAAATACTTCTTATTCCCACCACTGGAACCACTGCCCAGACAGTATTTCACTGTCTCACTCTCTCACTTTTCTCCTTCATCACTCATTCAGCTCGGGCTATGGGCTCTCCTATTGAGCGGTGGCAGAGTGGAGTGTATGGCTATGACTTCTACCGTGTTTTCTCGAAAATAAGATATCCTCCGAAAATAAGACCTACTTACAGGTTTCCTTCTGAGTGAAATATAAGGCATCCCCCTGAAAATAAGGCCCCCAGTCTCTGTCTTAGAATGAAAATTAATTTACGGCTCCGACTGGCATCTAGCAACCCATGATGTTACGCGAAGTCCTGACGTCACCGCTGTGTGAATGGAGAGAAATCAGCGTGGAAACTTTGTGAGACCTAAACTGCAAGAAGTTGTGACTTGTGTGAAGAATTCATGGGAGAAAATCACTGACAGTTGCATTGCAAATGCACCACGAGCAGGCTACCTTGACAAGAAGTCCTCATTTCAAGACAGTGCTAGTGCTAAACATGAGAGATTTGGTCCACTGATTCTGAAAGAAATGGAGTCACAAGAAATTCACCAGGAAATTCAGGAATTGGGTTGTTATGATGATGTTCCACACGATGATGACATGATTGTCATTGAATACATGAGTAAATTCTTGATACTGTAGGATTCACAGTTTGTCTGGTTTGTGTTGACAACTACCGTACTACCATACCGTATACAGGTAATAAACTTCCTTTATTTTCGGTTAACAATAAATGTGTACCGTATTCTTCTGCATGGAAAAATAAGACATCCCCTGAAAATAAGACCTAGCACATCTTTGGGAGCAAAAATTAATATAAGACACTGTCTTATTTTTGGGGAAAACAGGGTAGAGCCAGATTGTCTGCTTCTTACCAGCACTGTGACCTTGTGCAGTTCACTTTGCTCCGTGCCTCCATTTCCCAGCTATGAAATAACTATTTCCAACTTTATTGGAGCATTGTGAGTATAAATGAGTCAGTACTTGTGACAGACTTAACACATAGCAAGCCTTTAATAAACAGCTAGTGCTACTGGCACCTGCAATGGACTTTTATTTGGATATTTTTGAAGTGAGTGAGTGCTGGGAGGGGGAGGGGATGTTCTTTACCTACCCTGGGATTTGTATTTCAAATCAAAAAGGCAATGTTTGTATTGCCTTTCTGAGCATGGTTCTGTCTGATAATTATAAAATTATGGTGTTTTTAGGGATAATTATAAAATTATGGCCTGACTGAAGGCCTCGTGCATGAGCGATTTTATCTGTATCCCTTAAAGTTAATGTTGGGTCCTGAACACCATCTCTAGTTCCCGTTTCTATCTTTGCTATGGAAATGGCTCCCCTCAGTGGAAGTGATGAGTTATTACACAGTATCCTCCCCTCACATTTAAGAACTGGAGTCCCGCTTTAATGGAAACCAGCATCGATAGCTAAAGCCATTCTATAACATTAAATTTAATTGGGTTTAAAATTATTTTCCCAAAGATTCACTCCACCAACCAAAACCCCATTACAATTTCATGACATCATAATGTCCTATCAAGAAGAGTTAGTATTGAGCTGTACCAACAAAAGGCAAAGACATATTGCCACCTAATTAAAATTATGTCTATCTATTCAAGTTGCAAAGTAGTTTACACGTTTGCTTAATTCTGTGCATATTTTAAACATCAATCTTGGCCCTTTAAGAAGTATCTGCGTTCTGGTAGGATTGGTCTGTTGACTGCTAGGAAACCTGGAGGAACAAAGAAGAATCGGGTATCATACTTTTCCAGATGCCAGAGCTAGTCTGGACATTATTGAGATCTTCCACATTTGAATTGACATTTCATAAAGTATTTACAGGGTCTTCCACTTGCTGGTCGTGCTAACTATGGCAATCAGAACACGCTTTTCTGATCTCCTTGTCTTCTTTTGTGACATTTGGGGATTGGACTAATTGCTTTACAGTTCTGGGATTAAACAGAAATTAGTGAATTTTCTAAATGTGTATTAGTCAACGTATACTTTCATGGAACATAACCATGGACCAGCTGATGATAATGATGATGATGGTGATGGTGATGGAGATGATGATGACAGCTGACACTTATATACCACTTACTATGTGTCAGGCATTGAGTTACATAGGTCACATGAATCATCTCATACTAGAGGTCTGGTACACGAAATTTGTGCACAAGGATGTCCCTCAGCCTGGCCTGCTCCGTCTCCAATCTTGAACTTCTCGGGGCAGTCGGACATCCCTATCACAATCCAGGACTGCTGGCTCCTAACTGCTTGCCTGCCTGCTTGCCTGATTGCCCCTAAACACTTCTGCCTGCCAGCCTGATCGTCCCCTAACTGCTCCCCTGCCGGCCTGATTGACACCTAACTGCTCCCCTGCCGGCCCAATCACCCCCAACGGTCCTCCCCTGCCAGGCTGATGGCCCCCAACTGCCTTCCCCTGCCAGCCTGATTACCCCCAACTGCCCTCCCCTGTTGGCCATCTTGTGGTGCCCATCTTGTGGTGGCCATCTTGTGATAACATGAGGGCATCACGCAAGGGCACGAGGACCACCTTCGCTTTCATTAGCATCGCTTATCCCCACAATAACTCTTCACACAGTAAATACTCTTCTATCCTTATTTTACAGATGAGGAAACAGTCACAAAGTTTCACAACAACCTGCCCAGAGCATGTGGCTAGTAAGTTACTAAGCTGTTTGAACCCTGCTCCTGTCCCTAACAGCCACACTATTCTGCATCCTCCATAATGATTAGGAGTAAACATTTTAAATTTTATGTGAACGTCTATTTGTAGTGTTTGGATTAATGATATTTGTTACTAAGCATATGGTTAATGAAAATAAACTTTTATTTTTTAGGAAAGCATTCCAAAGAAGACATAGAGATAGCCAACAAGCCCATGAAAACATGCTCAGTATCACTAGTCATGCGGGAAATGCATATTAAAACCACAGTGAGATACCACTACACAACTATTAGATGTAGAGTAACTGAGAAGAAGATCACACATCTCTGGTGAAAACACGAAATGGTACAGCCCTTTTAAAAGAAGTAGTCTGGCTCTTTTATATAAAGTTTGATATTTGCTTATCGTATGACCCAGAAATCCTGCTCCTAGGTATTTATCCAAGAAAATAAAAAATATTTTGTACAAATATCTGTAGGCAGATACGTATAACAGCTTCATTCATTATCACCCAAAATTGAGAAATATCCATCAAGTGGAAAATATATAAATAAAATGTTTAACATTCATTAACGATGGAATACCACTCAGCCATAAACAGGAACAAACTACTAATACATGAAACAGCATGGATGGACTTCAGGTGCATCATGCTGAGTGAAAGAAGGCTACTCAAAAGGCTATGATTCTACTCATGTGACACTCTCCAAAAAGAAAGCCCCACGGAGAGGGAACAGACCATTGGTTGCCAGAGCTTGGGGGTAAAGGGAAAGAACTTCATGGAGTGATGAAAATGTCTGTATCTTGATTCTAGTATAATTAACCATTTGTCAATTGTGTAATTGGTTGAGAGCCGCTGCTGTAGAGCCTAAGACCATCGGAAAACATAGATACTTACATTACGGTTCATTAACAGTAGCAAAATTACAGTTATGAAGTAGCAACAAAAATAATGCTATGGTTGGGGGTCACCGCAACACGAGGAACTGTATTAAAGGGCCGCGGCATTGGAAAGGTTGAGAACCACTGAAATAGGAGGGAGGGCAGAAGGGAGGAAGGGGGAAAGGGAAATGCATCGATAAGAGAACCAGGGTAGCAGTGTGGACTCCCCGTGTTCAAATAGGGTTCAACCCCTGAGGGACGTGAGGTACATTATTACTGGACCTCTCTGTGCCTTAATTTCTTCACCTATAAAATGAGATAGCAACACTTCTTACTCAGAGTGTTGATATAAGGATCAAATTACTTAATGGTTTAAAGCAGTTAGAACAATAGCTTGCAATAATGGGTTCTCAACTGTGCCATAAATGATCACAGACCTTAGTGGCGCACGCCCAATCAGCAAATTATGTCACCTGTGAAGTGGGCAGAATCAGGGCTTGTTAAGCCATCTGCCCTGACAGTGTTGACTAATCTAAGCTGGTGATGGACATCCAAGTGACATCCATTCCAACCTCCTGATGCTGAATATACAACTAAATCCCTGGTTGATTGTGTGTGTGTTTTTTTTAATAAGTCAGATGCTTTATTTAAAATTATAGTTTCTATTCAATATCACTTTGTTTTAGTTACAGGTGTACCATACAGCAGTTAGACAATCATATACTCTGGTTGGTTTTCTTTCTTTTTTTAAAAATATATTTTATTGATTTTTTTTACAGAGAGGAAGAGAGGGATAGAGAGTTAGAAACATCGATGAGAGAGAATCATCGACCAGTTGCTCTCTCTTGCACACCCTCCACTGGGGATGTGCCCGCAACCAAGGTACATGCCCTTGACCGGAATGGAACCTGGGACCTTTCAGTCCGCAAGCCGACGCTCTACCACTGAGCCAAACCGGTTTCGGCTCTGGTTGGTTTTCAATGCTCTCAACCAACCCCTAATGCGGGACTCCTGCGAGCACCAACACTGTCTAGTCCAAACCCAAAGCTGCAGCCCAGCTGTCCACACAGTCCCGTGCACGGCTTTCCCCCTGTGCGTCCTTTAAGCCCAAACCTCAGTTGATTCTGAATAGTCTCTCCACCCCCCTTCCAGGACCCTCCCACCCTCGTAGATAGGAATACTTCAGAGGGGCTTCGGGAGGCAGCGTGACCAACCTCCTCCACCCCAGCCTCTATTTCACTGCCCCTGCCCCACCCATCCCCAAGGGACAAGGAGTCTCTTGCAAGTAAAGCAGAGTGAGGCAGGGAAAGAGGCACCAGCAGGGGATGCCACTGGCTGCTTCAAGAGGCGAAACAAACTGTACCACAGGGCAGATGGTCCGGGGGGAGTAAGGGCACTGGCTCCTCCATCCCAGTGCCAAAGGTTTGGCCCGTTAACTCCCGCACCTCACGGTATACACGCCGGGACATGGAGCAAGGACCTGCGGTGTCCCTTGCCTAAGCCCGAGCTGGTGGCAAGAGGCAGGCAGCCTGTGCAAAGTCACTGGGAGCTCCCTCGGAGCCGGTTGCCATGGCAACAACAGAAAAACCAGGTCAGCCCAACAGGCGATGAATTGTGCATAAGCGATATCTGAGTCTCCACAGCCCCGTCCTTTCACTCCCCGGTATGTCCTGGGAAAGAAAAGCCACACGTGTCCACAAAGGCACACGTACTGAAGTTTTGCCAGTGCATTATTATGTAACAGGAAAGAAGGAGGAGACTAAAACTACCAAATGTCCACAATATGAGAATGGGTTGTTGCGTGGAATGGTCAGAAAATGAAGCCTTTGACAACAGTGACAATGAATGAATTGGAACTGAAGGTATCGACATGCAAGACCTTACACGTTCATTAGAATTACGGACGGATTAGCAGAGTGACCGGTTTAAGAACAAAATGTGAGCACACGTTGGATTTCTCTCGAAGAGCACTAAATAGTTAAAAAGTGAAATATTTCCAAAAGACACCACTTACAATGTAACCAAATTGTAAAGCAGAAACTATTCATATATGTCCTCACGTTTTATATCCGTGGCTGTAAAGAATACTGCCCAAAGGTGACCAATCAACATGAAAGTATATTTTCACATGACACAAAGCACCAGAATTAAAATATATGTAAGTAAGAAAAAATCAGCACATAAATGAGGAAGAAGAAGAAGAAGTATAAGTCAAAAATAACGTCTTATTCTTCATGACAGTGGTTCTCACAATATGGTCCTTGACAAAAAGCATCAACATCACTGAGGGACATGCTAGAAATGCAAATTCTCAGGCCCCACCCCCACCTGCTGAATCAGACACTCTGGCAGTATTTTAAGAAACCTTCAAGATGTTTCTGATAAATGCCAAAATTTGTGGACAACTGCTTGCTAATGAGGATATAAAAAGTACTGTTTAAATTTACCAATCAAGAAAGAAAGGAAAAGAGGTGCAAATATATTAGGTTACTTTTCAATGGCAGCCTTGGCCTGTGTGGCTCAGTTGGTTGAGCGAATTCCCATGCACCAAGAGGTCACTGGTGCGATTCTGAGTCAGGGCACACGCCCAATTTTCAGGCTCAATTCCCAGTAGGGGCTGTGCAGGAGGCAGCCAGTCAATGGTTGCTGCTAGTGATATTTCTCTTTCCCTTTCAGATTCTCTCTCTCTCTCTCTCTCTCTCTCTCTCTCTCTCTCTCTCTCTCTCAATAAAAAAATATATATTTAACAAAAAAAAAATTTCCAATGGCAACCACCAGAGGATCTGACACCAGAAACTGTTGCTTGTCTCTCGGGATTGTTGCCGAGTTTTTTAAAGAGATGGGGCATGAGCAGAGAGATTTTTTTTCTACTTTATGTCATTCTGAATTATTTGAATTTTTACAGCATGTTAAGCTGTATTTTAAAAACACACACCAGACATATGCTAACATTACATTCGTGGGGAAATTCTCCATGTTTTCTCTTTAGGAAGGAAAGACTGCAACTCCTTGTTGACGTTCCATTGCCCAGATTATAGTCAGCCAGAGAACGCATAACAATTAAAAAAAAAAAAAAAAAAAAAAGGAGGGGGATGCTGCGTGACTCTCTATATTGCACGTCCATGCTAACTATGACTCGGTGTCACACGGCGATACCAGCGTTTCCAACGTTTTACCAAGATTTACTGCCCAACAGAAGGAAACATCACATGCATTTTCTTGCACTGGATTCTCAGGAGATTGAGTAAAATATCATCCATTTCATACATTTCCATACTCGCCACAGTTGGTTTCTCCTACCACCGGGTATTTTCTGAAATGTTTCCCTAATGGCCGGGACCGGCCTGGCTCAGTGGATAGAATGTCGGCCTGCGGACTGAAAGGTCCCGGGTTCGATCCCGATCAAGGGCATGTACCTTGGTTGCGGGCACATCCCCAGTAGGGGGTGTGCAAGAGGCAGCTGATCGATGATTCTCTCTCATCGATGTTTCTAACTCTCTATCCCTCTCTCTTCCTCTCTGAAAAATCAGTAAACTATATTAAAAAAAAAAAAAAACTCCCTTAACCCTCTCCCAAACTCCAGCCTTCTATTTAAAATAATAATAATAAAATAAAATAAAAATGAAATGTTTCCCTAATGGAAACTAAACAGTGGTCACTGCACTTAGATTTGATTACCAGGAAGGCCCAAGTTACAGTGACAGTAGAGTATTATTACACTTCCCAAATGAATTCATCCTTGACTTCCAAATTCTAAATACAGTTGTCATCCACAAGGTGGCTCTGGAAGCAACAAAATACAGCCTCCAGACCAGCCCTGCCACTGAAAGGAGTTACATTTGTTTTTTTGTTTTCCCGTTCTCATTTATGGGCAATTAATGGCAGAGGGGTGGGGTGGGGGGAGGGGGGATAATTAAGCATTGTGCTAACGAACAGATTGGCGTCTTAAGTGAGTGGGAAGGAACCACATGGACAGCAACAGACCACTCCTTGTCTGCTTCAGAAACCAAGGGACCTTGCATGACTTCGAAGGATTTCTGCCAATTTTTTAAACATAAAATACTGTAATAATGGCAAAGGAACTGGCCCTGAAAGACTAGCAATTGTGCAAATAGGGTTGAGAGAGAGAGAGAGAGAGAGAGAAAGAGAGAGAGAGAGAGAGAGAGAAGCAGTCTCCAGCCATCACAGAACTCCAGATTGCCAGATTTCTTGATTGTGGCTTTTAATCAAAACACAGCCAGCTGCCTGTATTTAACACTAATCGTTAAGCTCTAAGCCTCAGCCAATCATCTCACTTCTGAGCTGGCAGGGTAACAACAACAACAAAAATAGGAAACTCCCTAACCCAGTTTAGGGGGCGAGGGGGCGGCGGGGAGGGGAGAAGAGGAAAATGAATGAATGCTTTCCTACGAAAAATGCATCTCTAGCGTTCTAAAACAAAACATCCATGCCTGGAAACCGGCCTTGCGCCTTCAGGATGAACAGACAGTGTTTACAACCCTGCGATTCCCTCTCCTTCCTCCTCACCTCCCCCACACCCCACCCCACCCCACCCCCTCCATCGGAAAGCAAGGTTAGCACTTCAAAGAGGTGAGTATTTTGTTTGTGGTCAGCCATCTGAGTGTCCCCTGAGGAATCTTCTTCCTTAGTTGTTGTCCTCTGCTTGCCTGTTGGCTAAGAACTCACTCTGTGCTCATAATTTCTCTGTTCTTGACCCTTTGGGTGATTTGGAGGAAGAATTGCTCTCTCCTCCTAGATTACTAACAGCTCCAAATAGCCTACACCCCTATTTTCCTATCTGTCCTCAGGGGACCAATGCCTTAGCTGACTCTCTGGGCCTGCAATGCAAAGAATGCTCCTTCTTTTAAGTGAACAAAGAATCCTTGATAAACAGAAAGAATCCATCTCTCTCTGTCTCTCCTTCCATCTTTCTCTCGTAAATCATAAATAGCAGACAAGATGGAGATCTTTCTGACAATCTTTAAAAAAAAAAACACAGCTGGTTTTTAGAATCGCCTCAAGCAAGGACCTGGGAGGTGGAGTATCTTCCTCCAGAATCTTCGAACAACCTCCCACAACCAATTTGACTTTGAGCTTGACCTTGAGATCTGACACAAGGTTAGTCAGCAAGAATGGCGTCAGGAATAGGTCACGGTGCACAGCAACAAGTTTCCTTCTCTCCAGTCATTTACATATAGACGACAGCTAATATTCAAATTGGTGCACCCAAATCCACAGTTGATTAAATTAAATCTCTTCTCTGGCTTGATTTGCATAACTTGCAATAATCAGCATGGAGAGGAAATCATAATTGAAAGGAGAAAATATAACAGCAGTGACTTGGAATTAGGCATAGTTGAAGTAAGCTTGTAAATTCTGGTATTTCTACATGCAGAACTGTCCTAGGCTAACTTTAATTTTAAAATATTAAGACATTTGAGTTGAAGGACTAGAAAGTCATTCGCAAAGTTTTAGAACATCTTTGATTAACTACAACATCGAAAAGAGTAAAAGGAAAAAATGTTGAGCAGTGATCTGAAAAGTTTGCTCACATTATCTTGGGCCCCATCGGAGGCACCTCGGCATTCCACATTCTATTCCAGCCTTTGGCAGGGAAATAATTCAGCCAGTATTTTCTTTATTTTATTGCAAAAAAAAAAAAAAATGTACTCAATGGTCCTCCCCAGGACTGCACCCAAATCCCAGTTCTCTTTTGTGATAGCTCATATATGGCACCCCCCTTTCCGCCCTCTGCCCACATTACCTTTATGTCAGAACAAAGCCTGGAAGAGAACCCCCTCCGTGCCCTGCAAGGACCAGGAGGCTTGCTGTTAGGCAACGAACTTCACAGATCTGGTACACGCACACCTTAATTTTCTTAATTTCACCTTTCCTCGCTGTTCCCATCACCTGGGGTCTCGGAGGAGAAAAGGGAAAAGCGAACTGGCGCAGCAGCAATGCCTGGATCTAGAGCGGGCCACCTCCCACGCCCTCAGTGACCTCCCATCTCTTTCTCAGTAGCAGAGGCAGCAGCAGGTCGAGGTCCTGAACCCCAAAAGGAGCAGAAGCAGAGGACAATCAAAGGCAGTGTTTCCCAAACTTTTGACATACGTGTACCCCTTCTATAATTTCCATAACGCTGAGTATCCCTCGTCAAAAAAAAAGACTTTATTTTAATAACAATCAAAATATATTTATTTTTTATTTTTTTGGTGCATACACAAAATAATAATAAACGAAAAATAAAATTATTCATAATAAAATATAAATAAGAGTTATATTATAAATAACATTTATTTGCACACCGGACCATCTCACACCTCACAAGACTGTTTTGATTTGACTCCTGAGAACGTAGAATTAGGCACAGCTAAGCACGGTGCAGTGCATATCCCCACCAAACTCCGGTGCAACGCGTACCCCCACCAAACTCTTCCCGTACCCCTGGGGGTATGCGTACCACACTTTGGGAAACACTGATCTAAGGAACAGAGTCCCCTCACAGGAGCACTTCAGGCCTTGGACAGTGTCACATTCTCCCACCAACCGTGCAGGCCGCCTTCTTGTCTGCAGTAAACATGTTCCTTTGTCGTAGAATGTCCACAATAATGTGCAGACTACACTTGTTAGGATAAACGTCCTGTATCTGTTGTTGTAATTCACAACATATCGAAAATGCCAAAAATAAAAGTGAAGTTTCAAGGGTAAACAAGGATGTTATAACAGAATGCATTAGAGCTTCCTTTCACTGTCCCACAATTAGCCGGTTACAGTAATCACTGCACTCAATAGCCATCACATTTAAGGAGATGAGTATGAAAATTAATATGTTCCCCTTTTTTACAGATAAGAACACCGAGGCTTCCCTAACCAGTTTGGCTCGGTGGATAGAGCGTCAGCCTGCGGAATGAAGGGTACCAGGTTCGATTCCGGTCAAGGGCATGTACCTTGGTGGCAGGTACATCCTCAGTAGGGAGTGTGCAGGAGGCAGCTGATCAATGTTTCTCTCTCATCAATATTTCTGACTCTCTATCCTTCTCCCTTCCTCTCTGTAAAAAATCAATCAAAAAAAAAAAAATATATATATATATATATATATATATATATTTAAGAAAAGAAACAAAAACACTGAGGCTTAGCAACGGGAAATAACTTAGCCACGACCCACCCCTACAAAGAAGCAGCCAGCAATTCAAACCCAGGCCATCTATTTATGGAAACCCCCACACTTAACCACCATGCCACACTGTCTTCCTAAAGAGCAGGAATAATTTTTCTGGCTACTTAGAGATTGTTTTACTTTAACAGCCAAGGTAGAGAGAACACAGTTCAGCAACCGTTGTTTATGCCTCAGCATTTGGTCCACAAACCTAAGATCCACTTTGTTTTGTCTCAGTTTACCTTCCAACACTGAAGTTGGTGTAGAATGACCTTCCTTCAGAGAACTTCCTAGAAAGTTCTATTCTTGGCTCAACTGCAAATCCCAGGAAACTTGGAATTTGGGGGAAATCCTGAATATCCAATAAGCGAGCACAAAGACCACTCTAAGTCAGCAAAACCAGGTCTGGGTGCAACTCAGGGAGACCATCGAGTCTCCCTTTCAGCTCTAAGAACAGGGGCACATTAGAGCCGGTACAGGCGGTTGAGAGCATTGAAGGACACCTGTGCAAACAGGTTTGTTCCTGCCAACGGGGCTGACAGGGACTTGGGAATAACCTACTCCAGAAGAAGAAATCCTTTCAAGCCCTGGGGACCAGCTATAGCCACACCTCTTTTCTCCTCCTGGGAACTTCGCAGGCCCTTCCCAGACTCCCTTGCAGCTTAGCACAGGACCACATAAACTAGTAAGTTCTAGCCTGTCCCTTAGAAACATCCCTTCAGCTCTCTCCTCCTGGGTCTCAACCTCTCGGGACCACATGTTACAGATGGCATAACTATAAAAAAGGAGAGGCTGCCCTGCCGGCATTGGAATTTGCGTGAGAAACAAATATAGTACGTTAAGCCACTGGAGTTTCAGGGTTCGTTTGTTGTAAGAGCACCGCTTAGTCTATCCTGACTACATGCTCCTATTCCCTCTGCAACAGGGATTTCAGCCCTGACTTCGGTGCAAGGCGAACTGATTACCTGGAACGTTATTGGAAATAGACATTCCTGGATTCACTCCTGAGATTCTGAGGAAATGGGGAGGGAGGCTGTGTTTGGGGCAGGCAACCTGGGTCCTGGTATGTCCGTTACAAAAGGGAATGAAAAGTTATTCCAAAAAGAGGAAGCCACAGGATTTTTGTGAAAGTTTGGATGAGGCATTGGGGGGGGAAATGTAACGTCTAAAGCTTCTAGCTTGAGAGGCTGGGGGAAAATGGGATAGTGAGAGTCCGAAGGTTCATTTTGGAGAGAAAGCTGGGTTTGATTTCTAGACGCTGGAGGTCTGAGCTGCGGTGTGTCTGTACAGTGAGAAACACAGGCCAGGCATGAGGGCGACAACAGGTACGCAGGTGGGAGGCTGCGATGGACTCCTCCGGGTGTTTCAGAGCCCCCCGCGGAGCAAGTGCAGAGAAAAGGGCAGGTCAAGCCTTGGGCCCATGGGGATGAGTCCCAGGCCTTGGGCCACCTGCCTGCTCTTTCTTCTGCCCACCACCACTTGTTCCTCCTGCTCCCACGACGGCCACCAGCAGCCTTACTTACTGGTGGCCATGGCCAGTTCCTCTGATGAGACACTAAGTCCTCTTCTTTCCTTGCCTGTTGGTCTCTGAACACCAGGGCCCCACAGAGCTCTGGGAGCAGCTGAAGCTTACAGTTGGAAAAGAACTCTGGATTCATGATTAGATCCTAGGCCTCAGCCTCAGCTTTCTCTACCTTCCCACGACAGGAGATGAGACCTCTTTGTAAGGCACCAAGGACACCCTCAGGCGTTTATACTAGGCCTATTCTTAGAGCTTCAAGAAGCCATCTTTAGAGAAAACCAGAAGGAAAACCAGAGGAGCTGTAAAAGCCTGAGGTACGGAGACACGGTGCGCGCGCGGGGAGAGGACGGAGCCGGAGAGGAGGGGCGGCTGAGTGCCTGGCTGGCGTTCCCCAGCGGGAAGGAGATAAAAGCTCCGGACTGTGCTGAACCCCAACTCCGACTGCACTGAACCCCAGTTCTGGGCGAGACCCCGGGGGTCCCAGGATCATACAGAGGAAATCTGGGCTGTAAGGCGGAAGCTCAGCTGAGCGGCGAAAAGGCAGAGCCCCGGAGTCGCGCACATTGCGCGCAGAGGAGGGACTGTTCGCTGAGCTGCTGAATTGCCCCAGCGGGAAGGACTCAAAAGCTCAGGACTGTGCTGAGCCCCAGTTCTGACTGCACTGAACCCCAGTCCTGGGCAAGACCCTCGGGCCCCAGCCTCATACAGGGGGAATCTGGGCTGTAAGACAGAAGCTCAGGGGGAACGGCGAAAAGCAGGTCCCCTGAGTCGCGCACATTGCGCGCACAGAGGACAGACTGTTGTTTGGGCCGCGATATCGCCCTAGCAGGAAGGAGACATAAGCTCCGGACTGTTCTTAACCCCACTTCCAACTGCTCTGAACCCCAGTTGTGGGCTTGTTGGGGGAGAGACTACACTGTCTGGTAGTGGGCGAAACTCTAGAGTGCCTTTCTCTCAGAGGTGTTTGCAGCGAGTACCAAAGGACCCTGAGGTACACTGAGACTCAGGAACCTCAGAGGGCGGGGCTAACCGGAAGCCAAGGCTGTAGGCTCCACCCAGAAACTCTGCCCCATCCAAGCTGAACTCAGAGAGGCTTTTGCAGGTTTCCAAGTCTAGTGGAATAAGGTTGTCTCCTGGAATAGACACAGCTGATCCTCCCAACCTACCAACTCAGGGAAGCAGCGAAAATGCCGAAACGAGGAAACAGATCACAAACGAAAGAAATGGAGGACAAAAAGCGACTGGATATAGAGTTCAAAGCCACGCTTATAAGGTTGTTCAACAATCTCTTAGAAAAGGCTGATAAAATAAATGAGACCTATGAGGATATGAAAAGGGATCAACAAGAAATAATGAAGGGTCAACTAGAAATAAAGAATACATTCTCTGAAATAAATAATATTATACAGAGTCCTAAAAACAGATTGGAAGATTGCAAGGATCAAGTCCAAGATTTGGAACACAAAGAGCCAGAGGACACTCCTCCACAGAAGCAAGAAGACAAGAGAATCCAGAAAGTTGAAGATAATGTAAGAAACCTCTGGGACAACTTCAAGCGAACCAACATCAGAATTATGGGCATCCCAGAAGATGACAGAGAGCAAGATACTGAAAACATATTGAAAGAAATAGTGACAGAAAACTTCCCCCACCTGGTGAAAGAAATAGACTTACAAGTCCAGGAAGCACACAGAACCCCAAACAAAAGGAATCCAAAAAGAACCACACCAAGACACATCATAATTAAAATTCCAAGAGCTAAAGACAAAGAGAGAATATTAAAAGCAGCAAGACAAAAGCAGGTAGTTACCTATAAAGGGGCACCCATACGACTGTCAGCTGATTTCTCAACAGAAACCATGCAGGCCAGACGGGAATGGCAAGAAATATTCAAGGTGATGAACAACAAGAACCTACAGCCAAAAATACTCTACCCAGCAAAGTTATCACTCAGAATCGAAGGCCAGATAAAGAGCTTCACAAATAAATTTAAGCTAAAGGAATTCATCACTGCCAAGCCAGAATTATATGAATTGCTAAAAGGGGTTCTTTAGGAAGAGGAAGAAAATAAAGATAAAAATTATAAACAAACACGTAACTATCAACAAGTGAGTCTAAAAACCAAGGGAAGTAAAAATCATGATGAACAATATTAACTGGTGAATATAATAGAATCAGAGGTATGGAAGGGGAGTGGACTGATGATTCTCGGGGGAATGGGGCGGGGCGGGAAGAGACTGAACATAAACTGCATCTATGGTTGAGGACAATGGGGGATGGGGAAAGGGCAGAGAATTGAATGGAAACTTGGTGTAGGGGAGCAATTGGGGGGGGGGGAATGAGGAACATTTGTAATAATATGAACAATAAAGATTTATTTAAAAAAATAATAAATAAAAAGAAAAAGAAAAAAAAAAAAAGAAAAAAAAAGAAGCCATCTTTTCCCAGAGGCCAGCAGGGTCCTTCAGCCTCTCCTGGCTCATCGCAGTTCGAACTGAGCGGGGATCATGAAACTGCCCAAGGTTGTCAGCAGTGAGTCCCAGACCAAAGGACTAGGGGCAGGTCAGCCTGCTGGCTCAGCAGGGTTCATGCATGAGGGAGAGGACGGGAAGTTTCATTCTTCCGAATCTGAGCACGGGGCCTGAACTGAACCTGAATCAACAAGCACTTGGTCGTGTCCGAATAGCACTGGGTCGTGTCTGAACTCGCACAGATGGAATTTTAAGTACATGAAACTCTGCAGCACTTGTGCCAAAGAGCCAGCTTTAGCAGCAGACTTCTGCTGGCCCCGCGAGGGCAACAGAAACGAATGGGCTGATGTCTCAGCGATGTGAATGTCTGTGTATTTTGAACCTGGAAAGCATGGCTCCTCAGCAGGCACCAATGGAAACTCCTTCGTGTAGAGGCAGATGCCTCGGGTCCTGGGAGTGAGGCTGATTGACCTCGGAACTTGGTTTCTCTCGGCTCATCCAAATCCCAGAGAGAGGCTCTTACCTCTCAGGGTTTCTAGGACTCACTCTCCACCTGGGGGAAATGAAAGAAGAGATTTTACATGTGTGTTAAGTCTCATGTAGACTGAGAAAAGACTCAGAGCCCAAACACTCCTGTCAGACTGATGTCAAAATGAGTGGAAGTGCTGTCAAAATGAAGCCAGTGGGAAGAGCGATCACGTTGTCCCACAACTCGGGCCCTGCCAGGTGCTTCTTAGTTCCCACATGGGCTCTGGGGGCCGGTAATGGATGGTGCCAGCTCCAGGGGAAGCTAGTGGTCTTTGAGTGCTGATGACAACCTTCCACTTGGGGTCCACTGGGGCCCTCTGGGTTCCTTTAGAACCTTACCAACCGCTCTCCCTTTACCTTTCCTCTCTGTCTTTCTCCACACTCCTTGGTCCAGGAAGTATTTTCTAGTCAGAAGAAGGGGAGGAATTGCTTTGTTCTCATATTATGTGCATTGTCACAAATCTATTTTATTATCTAAGGTACAATAATTTAATATTTTGTGTCACTCCCAAGAGTCTACTCTCTTGAAACATAAAAGCCAAGGGAAAAAATTCTCCTAATTTCCCTCCTGCCGCTGCCTCACCTTTTCCTTGAGGTGATGAGTGGAGGTGCCCCTGTCTGTCTTTCAACTTTAGGCAGCAGCGGGGAAGGGGCATATGGTAACAGGGACTCTCAGCGGCACGCATCAGCTAATATTTTAAAAGAGGATCTCACCTTTTTTATAATGTCTCAGAAACAGTAATGTTTACACCCTGTCTGCATACTAGTGGTCTTCACATAATAGTCATTCTAGGTCTAGGCCCATTGAAAGTCTTTTCACGTGGCCTTCCCTAAACAGCGCCTCTGACATCCTGAGGGTTGGCCAGCCTGGAGTCTTCTGCTCCAGGTGGTACATGGGAAAGGAGTGGCTCCAGGGGCCCTGGGGCACCTAAGCCCAGTCACAGATGCCACTGCCCTGAGGCCTCAGGTTCACTTTGTTCTCCCCTCCGTTGGACATCACTGAGTCTCTTCTCTTTAGCATTAAAATATAATAATAATTATTATTATAATTAATTAATTAGAAACCATTCTTTGGTGAAAGATGCCCAGCCTAAGCTAAGTTCAAAATCCCAACTTTGCCCTCAAATTAACTTCTATTACGTTGTTCCAAACTCTCCAAATCCATGTTTTCTGCCAAACAGAGTTACTAATACCTGCTCCATGGAGTCAACTTACACAGTAAAATGCAGGGCTGGCTCCCTATCCCCTCCACAAATGGGAAAGGAAATGCAAGTTGTTCTATCAGACCAATGCTTCCCTCTTAAATTAACCACTCACCGAGCGCTGCCCCACTTCACAGCAAACAATACCATCCACCCACACCATCAGCCCTGTGAGGGCAAATTCAAAAGAGAGCAGAGCTCACAAACCAAGAAATAGCTCTTGATTCCTTTTTCCAACTTAAAAAAATTACAGGCTGCCTCCTGGCTCCTGCGCGTCCCCAGGGTGTTCTCACGGCCCTGCCTGCCTCCTACTTCTCAGCACTCCCAGGGTGTCCTGCCTCTTCCTGGGCCTTTGTTCGAGATGTTTCCCACTTTCTCTAAATTGTAGCCTGCCTCGGGAGCAAAGAATATGCTCTGCCTGCCTTGCCAAGTGCCCGGGGCGTGTGGAAAACTTCTTATATTACAAAACCCAGAAGATCCTGGTTCGAGGGGAAGATACACATGCATTGATCTTTCTCCAGCCTCTTCTCTTATCCCGGTGTATTTTCAGAAGGCAGATACCTCGGAGCTCCAGGGGTCCAGGGAGCCAAGTGTATACAGGTGTTGGCAGAGAAAGGCCTTCTCTCAGTATCCATTGCCGAGTGATTCCTCCAAGTCTCCTGCTAAGTAATTCCAGGACCCCTGTTGTATCATTTCCCATTTACTGTCACCAGATTTCCTGATGGTATTGAAGCAATTTTAACCTCCATAAGGGTGGATGCCATGCCCCACTCATCTGTGCATCCCTCGCCCCCTGTACAATGCCTGGCACACAAAACAGGATGGTTGGATTGAATGAACCGTAATATTCCTTGCCACGGTGCAAGGAAACTTAAGACTGTTCACATATGGATCCAGAGCGGCTGAGCACACTTGGTAGGAATCCTGTGATTGCTCTCCAGCTGGAAGCAGCGTTAAGTGGCCCAACTTAAGAAGTGATTTTGTGCTCTGGCTTTTTAAGGGAGTGGGAGGGTCTCCGAAAAGAAAGGGAACCATGAAAAGGAAATAGCAGATGGTATTAAATATAGGAGAGCCACATACTCACAGACAGGACATTGGCTGGGGAGTCTGAGGGTCAAATGGAATATTCCTGCCTGACTTCTTTGGAGGATCAAAATTGCCCCATCCCTGAAAGAACGGAGCCTGGATGTCTTATTTGTCCAAGACGTTGAATCAGACCTTCCAACTCCAAGGTTCGATCGCTTCGATTCCTTAGAATGACTTCCTAGTATTGGTGAGCGTCTTCATTTGCTGGAGCTGGCATGACAAAGTACCACAGACTGAGTGGCTTAAACAACAGAAATTTATTGTCTCACAGTCCTGGAGGCTAGACGTCCAAGGTCAAGATGTTGTCAAGCTTGGGTTCTTCTTTTTTTTTTTTTTTTAATATATTTTATTGATTTTTTACAGAGAGGAAGAGAGAGGGATAGAGAGTTAGAAACATCGATGAGAGAGAAACATAGATTAGCTGCCTCTTGCACACCCCCTACTGGAGATGTGCCCGCAACCAAGGTACATGCCCTTGACCGGAATCGAACCCGGGACCTTTCAGTCCGCAGGCTGACGCTCTATCCACTGAGCCAAACCGGTCTTGGCAAGCTTGGTTTCTTCTGAGTCCTCCTTCCTCGGTTTGTAGTTGGCTGTCATCTTGTGTCTTCTCGTGTTCCCTCTGTGTGTATCTGTGTCCAAATTTCCAGTGCTTATCAGGATACCAGTGGTACTGATTAGAGCCCACCCTACTGAGATATAACATTTTATTGATTTTTACAGAGATGAAGGTAGAGGGATAGAGAAACATCCATCAACTGCCTCCTGCACACCTCCTACTGGAGATGTGCCCACAACCAAGGTACATGCCTTTGACCGGAATCGAACCCAGGACCTTTCAGTCCACAGGTCGACACTCTATCCACTGAGCCAAACTGGTTAGGGCCCTACTGAGATCATTTTACCTTAATTACCTCCCTAAAGGCCCCATCCCTAAATACAGAGCACCCACCCACAGAAGACTGCTCTTGAGACTTATGACCTAATGGGATTTGCCTTGCTACATTTTGGACTTGCTTGGATCCCATCCCCCATTCCTTCTTTCCCATCTTTCCCTTTTGGGACAGGAATGTCTGTCTTATGACAGGTCCATCATTGTATTTTAGAAGCACATAACTTGTCTTGTTTCATGGGTTCATAACTGGAGGGAAATTTTATCTCAATTGAATCCTACCTTGAGTCTCACCCATATCTGACTTAGATGATATTTAGGTGAGGCACTGGACTTTTAGACTTTAGAACTGCTAAAACGAGAGTTCAGGCTTTTGAACTAGTTGTGTTAGAACGAAATGTATTTTGCATAGAACTTCACAAACTTGGAAAGCATTAAAGCAAAAAAATATTATAGACTGAATGTTTGTGTCCCTTTATATGTTAAAGCCACAACCCCCAGTGTGATGTTATTTGGAGGTGAGTTCTTTGGGAGATAATTGGGTTTAAATGAGGTCATGAGGGTAGGAATCTCATGGTAGGATTAGTGTTCTTATCAGAAGAGAAAATGAGCCCTAACCGGTTTGGCTCAGTGGATAGAGTGTCGGCCTGTGGACTCAAGGGTCCCAGGTTCCATTCCGGTTAAGGGCATGTACCTTGGTTGCAGGCACATCCCCAGTAGGGGGTGTGCAGGAGGCAGCTGATTGAAGTTTCTCTCTCATTGATATTTCTAACTCTCTATCCCTCTCCCTCCCTCCCTTCCTCTTTGTAAAAAAAAATCAATAAATTTTTTTTTAAAGAAGAGAAAATGAGGCCAATCTCCTCTCCTCTCTCTCTCTCTCTCTCTCTCACACACACACACACACACACACACACACACACACACACACACGTGAGGACACAGTGACAAAGCAGCTGTCTGCAAGCCAGGAAGAGAGCCCTCGCTAAAGAACCCCATCAGCCAACATCTTGCTCTTAGACTTCCCAGTGTCTAGAACTATGAGAAATCAATTCCTAGTGCTTAAGCCACCCAGTTTATGATATTTTGTAATGGCAGCTCCAGCTAACTAGTACAGTAGATAAGCAATAAGACCAGGGAATTTTCACCAACAATCAGCACGTTCCTAAACCATGTAAGCAACTTTCTTCCCATTTTATTGGTTTCTTTGTTTAACCGCTGTTTGTGTTTCCTTGAGGGGCTATGTGATAGCTGGCCTCAAGGCCAGCAGCACATTTCTGAATAGGCACTAGAACTCCTGCATTGGCTGCGCAATTCAAATGAGCTCAAGTTTAAGAGGTGAAGCCATTTAAATTCTCAGAATAGATCTTTTTTTTTTTAATTTGCTCGAGCCTTAAGGGCACTTTTTATTTTGTGGAATCAAAAATCTGTCTGTATAAGAAAACCCAATACAATAGAAAGATTCATAGGGGGCTCCAGGGCATCTGTTACTGTTGAAAATCTATTTCAATAAATGTTCAGTATTGGCTTAATTACTTAAATAACTAAGATGTGCTAAAAGGAATGTCTGTTTAGGGTTATTTTTTTTTTAATATTGGAAATGAAATAAGTAAACCGAGCGCCATTAAAGTACACATCTATCTTTGCCGAAATAGCCAAGCCTTTGGGGAGGTAAGTGCATGCTTTGTAACTTCTCCGGGCAATAATCACAGTGTGCCGATCAGATTGTGTTTCCTACTTTGTATTACAAAAAAAAAAAAAAAAAAAAAAAAAAAAAAAAAAAAAACCCGAGAGAGAGAGAGAGAGAGAGAGAGAGAGAGAGAGAGAGAGAGAAAAGAAACAAAAACCCATTTTCCCCCAAGTAGTTTATGAAGAGAAAGTCCAACATAATTGTAGCAATGCGCGTCCTTTCTCCTGCTTGCAGCCCCCATGATGGTACGTATTTTAATCATGTCCCAGTCTTCACAGGGAAGCCCACCAGTGTTAAGTAAGCGAGACATCTATCAAATTGTGTTTCAGGTTCCAAGATTTTTGTTTAACAATGCCCGAAGGCTGTCAGCTTCCCAGACAGGCATATCAAAATGATGAACAAGCCAGGCATGGCAGAAAAGCCTTCACAGAGGGAACTAGAAAAAACTGTGGAGGGAGGAGAGATGAAAGTGGTCTGTCTCTCAGAGTCCAGTTATTGACATGTAGGAGACCACGATAGAAGTGCCTAGGTCAGTTTTACAATCGCTAAAATCTTTTCATTCATCTACGAGAGTGGTTCTCAACCTTTCTAATGCCATGACCCTTTAATACAGTTCCTCATGTTGTGGTGTACCCAACCATAACACTATTTTCGTTGCTACTTCATAATTGTAATTTTGCTGCCGTTATGAATCGTAATGTAAATATCTGTGTTTTCAGATGGTCTTAGGCTCTACAGCAGCGGTTCTCAACCTGTGGATTGCGACTATCGAGAAACACAGATATTTACATTATGATTCATAATGGTAGCAAAATTGTAGTTATGAAGTAGCAACGAAAATAATGTTATGGTTGGGGGTCACCACAACATGAGGGTCACGGCATTAGAAAGGTTGAGAACCACTGATCTACACTAATAAAAGAGTAAGATGCAAATTGGCCATACCTTCATGACACCCACCAGCCAATCAGGAGTGAGTATGCAAATTAACCCAATAAATATGGCAGATTGATTTGCATATATTGGTGCTGAGTGGCTGGGGAGGGGAGGACGCTTGTGTCGTCGCCATGGCAACGACACAGGCATTCCACACTGCCCCAGCCACTTCGGGACTCTGGGCATCATGGGAAGGTGGAAAGGAGGCTCTGGCCGGAGCGAAGGCAGTGCCAGCAGACAGGGGAATGAAGGCCCGTTCTTGCACAAATCTTCATGCATCAGGCCTCTAGTTTAAAAATAATAATCGACATCTCTCAAGTACCAGGCATTGTTATGAGCTCTGGAAATCTCAGGGTATGATAGGAGGAAGATCTGGCAAATGCAGTAGTAATTTTTATTCACATGAACTCATTTATCTTTTTGTTTCTATGTGAACTGCAAAATTTAAGAACAAGATCCAGACCCAAAGTTAAATCTGCAATGATTATATTTATATTCACTCATTCAAAGAATATTTTTGCACTTTGGAGTGTTTTTTAAATAGAAAATGCATTGCTTGAAATTCAGATGCTTCCTAAATAGTTTTTGAAACCTACTATGACCTTTTGATGTATTTCATTAAGGAAATAACATTTTTTTTTACCATTGTTTCTATTAGCGATCATATTATCATGACTGCTTGGCCAATGGCACTTCAAATTTTTTGAGTCCTTGATAATTTTCAAAAGATTTAACTAATTTTGATGAAACTTGTTGCACTTCTAAATCATGTCAAGATTCATATTATAATTTCTTCCTATTAAAACAAATTATTATTCAGCAGATGGCCCCAAATCTTGCACACAGACAGTACCTTCTCTCATATGTTTTAAAGTGTATTTATTTTCTGTCAACTATTTTTCAACAGATTCTAATATTTGGTTGTTTTTATTACTCAGAATGCCTATAAAATATTTTCATATTTATATGGTTTCACTGATTAAAGCCTCTAGTTCATAAAAACACCAATTCCTTCCTTAAACCCAAAATGAGTGCCTATATCAATCTTTTGTTTCAAGGAGTTAATCTATCCTAGATAGTAAAGATGGAATATGCAAATTGTTGTTACACCGTGAAGCATAATGACCAATCATATAATGACCAGATCATTGGATCAGCAGGAGGATGGGGCAGCAAGCTACAAGTGGGCAGCAGAGAGCTACAGGAGGGGGCAGGGCAGCAAGCTATTGGGCAGGGGGGAGGGGAAGGGAAGAGGACAGGAGACAGGAGGAGCTACAGGAGGGCAGGGTAGCAGGCAGAAAGCTACTGGAGGGTGGCAGCGAGCTACTGGCAAGCTACTGGCACATGGATTCATGCACAGAGCTACTAGTGTGTGTGTGTGTGTGTGTGTGTGTGTGTGTGTGTGTGTGTATATATATATATATATAGCTAATATGCAAAGTGTTTCCTTGGGAATTTGACCAGGAGACCAGGAGTTCGATTGATCACTATGAAGTGTGCTGACCATGAGGGGGTGGTGCAGAATGAAGAGAGATCCCAGCTGGCAGCTGGCAGCCGGCAGCCAATAAAGGGAGGTCCCACCAGGCAGCCAGAAGACCTGATGGGCCCGGATTGCTGGCCAGGCCAATGGACTCTACCCGTGCACGAATTTCATGCACTGGACCTCTAGTTGAGATATAATTGTTATATTAGACTGCACGTGTTTATTATGTAAACTCAGATAAATTTGGCATATGTATATATCTGTGAAATCATTACCACACCAAAATCATGAGCATATTTATCCAAAAAGTTTCCTTGTGTCTTTTCCTAACTCATTCTTCCCACCACTCTCCAAACTTTCCCTCTCCCTTCCACCTTTTTCCAAGGATCTGTAACTTTTTGGTTATTTCAGGCTGGGGGATAAATCCAGTCCCTGTCACTCCATTTTGACCAGAAACAAATGTCTATTAACCTTCTTTTTCATCTTTTCTAGAACACAGAGCCTCAGTGGTCATTTTTAAAATTCCAGATGAATATAATATTGGATCAACAACTGGTAAAAATGTAAGGTACACGAGCACCCTTTCTGAATCCACAAATATGCTTTTTAAAGGTATTTTTCCTTTAATCTTACCAAGTATTTGCTTCCAATTTTGCCTTCCAGTAATGTTTGGTTCATTGTGACAGCTTGATTATTTTCTTCATGAAGAAATAAACTACAGTCAGACTAAAACAGCGTGGGGGTCTATTTTCACCTTTTCTCATTGTTAACAAATGCAATGATCAGAAAATTAAATTTGACTTAAGTTCAAACACACAAAGAAAGCAGTAGCAACACTTCCCTGAGTTAGAAATACTTTCAAGTCTCTCTTGTCTTGATGTTTAAAAGTCTGTGAGTTTAATGATTTTGAGAGAAAAAATGCCTCTCGACATTTTAGGAGCAAGGAAGGAGACAGCTTACGGGGGGATTGGAAATTGGATCTTTATCTTTGGATTTGCAGCTTTTAGGAGCGACACCCTACCCATCCCTAGCTGTTTCACCACTCGTATCCCATTCTAGCATTACTGGCGCTCTCCTAACCCTGACTCAAAACAAGCTTCCTTTTCGTAGTCGCTCATCTACGTCTAAGCAAATCCGTAAGAATGAAACTGGAGCAAGCTTATGATCTTAATCAGTGCTGCCTAGGGCTTTAATGTCGGGGCATCAGGCTTGGGGTGAAAGAGATGAAATCCACCCAGGACCTCCCATCAATTTACTTTATCTTTTAAAGGCACTTACCTTTTGATGACTAGGAGAATGCAGCCTTGGCTATAGTTTGGGGTTGTTTCGCTTTTGTTGGTTTATTTTGGGTTAAAAGGTATTAGCTTAAAGCAACATCAGGGACATTCCTGAAGAAGGAAAGAATGGGTGAACGGGCCACTCACAGCTAAGGGAGAGAAAGACCGGTGGATGGGATGAAGAGTCTCTGTCATGGCAGGGGCAGGACGAGAATAGATCCCAAGTTGGCGAATGTGTCAGACACTCAGCGTTTAACCCTCACCCTGGACGAGGCTACATGTAGACAGATGAAGGAGCAGGTGGCGTTCACCTCGGCCCAGGTCTCGGCACAGGCTACTGGCCTTGGGTGATCCATTGGCAAGCTGGAGGGCATGAAACAGTCTCAGGAGCTGAGTCAGGAACGGGGCTAGGCTGCTGGAAGAGTCGCATACGGAGGGAAAGGCCCTGGTCTCTAAAAGCGACACCAGGAAAGTTTGTGGGAAACAGATCAGGGAGGAATCGATTCTTGAGAAAAAGAGGAGACAGAAGTTTCTAGAAAAGGGGCATGGGAGCTACACTTTTTTTAAAAAAAGGAAGCTAAGTGGTTGGAGAGGGAGAGCTGGAAGGAGAGCACTGCAGGGAGTGAAAGCCACGCGGTGGATGGCCGGGCTGTGGGAGGCCCGGAGTGGGTCTGTGGGACGGAAGCCTGGGGGTGAGGAGGCTGGGAGGCAGAATCAGCCTCTGGCCACACAGGCTCACTGGTGTGGGGACCTTCCCCTCGCTGATGCTGTAGAGCAGTTCTGTGCTTTAGAAAGTGAGGGTGGGCAGTTATATGGAGGACGAAGTGTCACCTGGGGAACAGTGACAGAAAGTAAGGAAACCGATGAGAAAGTTACCGTAATAGACCAGGCAAAGGATCCTAATGGCTTTTCACATGGTGGAATATTCCTAGAGCAAGAGTTCTGTGAGCAAATTAAATCACAGTTAACATATTTATGTTCAGAAACTAACAGAATTGGGAGACGGGAGCACATAGATTTCCTTCCCACCTCACCTCTCTCAGCCCCAATTCCTGCAAAAAAAAGAAAAAATAGTTTTCCTCATTGTAGCTTTAAATTTTTCAGAGTGTTTACATCTCTACTTTTCACAACACCTAGCAGAGATGCAGGCAAAGAGAAGGTGGTTAATAGATAACGTTGCCCTTAGAGAAAAGTAACACGGGGTAAAATATAACTCTGGGTGACCTGCTGTTGCCCCATATACGTGCAAACACCGCACTCCACTCAAGTGCCGTTAACGAAACCAGGGAGAGCGGACAGGAGCCGTCACCACAACACGCCAGCACGCCCCACTGCATTCCTCAGAGACAGGTCCTCTCCCTGATCCCCGCACCCTCCCTGCCCCCCTCCACCACCGGTAACTGGGGAAAACAGAGATAAAACCAAATATGCATACGGTGCCTGCCCTTTAATTATCAACCCCCATTTCAAAATACACTGGAACTATCACACACACAAACACACACACACACACACATACACACACACACACACACACACACACACACACACACACACTCTAAAATGAGTGTCAAAAGCCTTCATATGAGCCACTGCTCTGCCATCATGGGCCAAGTGGGCATCAAGTAAGTTTCCTCTTCTGTTCAAGGATATATAACTTCCCTACCTATGTTTCCTAGAGTGTTTTCATAAAGTTAATAGCTGAAAAATGTAATCTGTGAGATGATATGTACCTGTAAAATATGAACAAATAAGTGTATATAACATGGTATTTGACTTTAAAAATTTTGAAAGGGCTCCCCTTAATCAATAACCAGCACCTGCATATTGATCCTAATACGTGTTAAGATAATATGACATCTTATTTGTTTTCCTTCCCTTTCTCTCTTCCTTTCCTGTGTATTGTTTCTTCTTTAAAGATCAATCCAAGGCACTGAATGATCTGAGAATGCCTGCTACTATTTTTGAAAGCCATCTGCCGTCTTTGTTGGAACTTCACTTTTCCCTCTACGCTTTGTCCCTGTTGCAGAACCAGTCTGAGCGAGATCCATTTGAGATGGAAAGATGGTGTCTTAGGACAGGCTCTACCCAATGAAGGAATTTAGGCCTCAGGAGCCTCGGGATGTCTCTCACATTTGCTCATCGGCTGAGCGAGCACAGCTCTGGCTGCATTCAAAGCTCTCCTAAAAGCTTCACTAGTTAGTATAGTCTTTCGTAGCACTATAGGAAGTAGTGCTAATTAGTTGCACATCTACTCCAGTGGCTGGGAAAAAAATCACAGAGTTTATTAGCCCCTTTATACTTTGTCCACAGAGACACCCAGATGGTCACACTGCTCCTGCTGACCACCAGGCTCGCTACACCAGTTATACGGAGAATGGCAGAAAGCAAGGACATCGATGAGATTACAAACATAATTAATATTCAAGTTATTTGCTTTCCTGGGAAACTAGAGCACAGTTGAGGAGGGCAAATGTTTACAAAGCTCATAAAGGAAAAGAGTTCATGCCGAGGCTGAAGCAGGACTTCAAAGCCTGAAGCCAGACGTTGATCTAGAGCACAGTTTGCTCACATGGCAACCTCAAGTTTAAAATCAACAGTTGGCAATGCTTCGGGAGCGCCCAGCTTTGTAGTGGCCTGCAGTTAAGCATCACTCTTGTCGAGGAGCCTTAAAAACATACCCTGGACAAACATGGAGACCTACGGGCAGATATGCAGAGTGTTTGGGGATACAGATAGCAACAAGGTTTAAAATATAACTGGGGTCCCAAACCCAAATGTCTTCAGAGCCTCTCAAGTAACATAAATGTGTAAATGGGAGCAGAGGAGAGCGGTGGGGCCTGCAGCACATGCTTTGCTGAAAGTCTTTAAATTCCGATTATTTTAATACATGGTCTTAGACATGTCAGTGGATTGCAGTGGCTTGAGACTTTCTGATTCTTTTTCTTTTTTAAAAAACATATTTTGTTGATTTTTTTTTTTTTTTTTTTACAGAGAGGAAGGGAGAGGGATAGAGAGCCAGAAACATCGATGAGAGAGAAACATCGATCAGCTGCCTCCTGCACGCCTCCTACTGGGGATGTGCCCGCAACCAATGTACATGCCCTTGACCGGAATCGAACCTGAGACCTTTCAGTTCGCAGACTGACGCTCTATCCACTGAGCCAAACTGGTTTCGGCGAGACTCTCTGATTCTGAATTGCTGCCAGATCATTAATTTCCTCATTGCTGTTGCTAATACTTACATGCCATTGCCATGAGTACCATCTAATTAGTAATAGGATTCATCAACACTTGTTGACCTCAGTGGTTTGGGGCAGAAAAGAGAGAGGGGCTGCGTAATGATGCCATTCATTCATGCCCACCATCATGGGAGATGCAAATCCCTGGCCTCCACAAGCTAAGGGGCAAAGAGAGGGAAACTGGGCTTGTAAAGGAAGGCCCAAATTACAAAGCAGTTCCAACAAGCCTGATCCAGATGACCCATATCACAGGTTGGCCGAGTAGGAGAGGGTCTTTCTAGGTGCAGTCCACTGGGAAAGCATTACAAAAATACTTGGGATTTTCACTATACTTGGAAAAAATAGGTAGGGTTTTTGAGATACTGAGACGGAGAAGAATAAGGTCAGCCTTTTCCATGAGTGTGAAAATGATTAATTCCAAAAATTAAAATTACAAATTAATATTCATGCTGCCTCCACAAACCTACTCAGTCCATCTGTGAAACTTGATGGAGATAAGTAAGAAATACTTTGGAAAGGGGCCCCAAAGTCTAGAATGGAACCTAGAGATGGGTTCTAGGCACACAAATGACCCGGACCAGAAGGAAAACAGCTAAGGGCTGAGTGGCCAGCTCCTCCCCTTCACCGTGAAATCTGCCGGAGTCTGGACACCACTCTCCAGACTGAGCGATAGTGACGGTACCGACAGCTTGGATAAGTCATCCCAAGAGTATAAACTAATCCAGAAAAAATAGACCTGTCAAAATATTTGCCTAAGCCCAGCAACTTTAAACTGCTTATTAATATGTTTTTTTCCCAACTCCATTTGTTGTGCAAGATCCCATAATTAACCTTTCAACAATGATTCATTTTGGTTGGATTTTAAATTTTTTTAAAGAAGAAATAGAGTTCTTGGAATGGCTATCACATGAGGACATCTGAATTATTCACACACATATCCTGTCTTTGTCATTGTATCCATTAGATTTCTAGGGTCACAAGCAAACAAAACCAGATCAAGTTAATTTTAAGTAAAAAATGGAGAGTATTGAATGGCTGACAGAATGGGAAAGAAGTCTGAAGAAACAGATCACATAAGGGAGTAGAAACTAAATGTTAGTCTGTCTGGGGCAATATCCATGAATGAATGAATGAATGAATGGATACTACTTTTTTTTGTTGTTGTTTCTGCCTAATATTCACATTCCATGGGGAGAGTATGATTGAACTTGGGATTACACACTTGCCTACCCCATGACAAGTAAATGGAAGGCACCTTGAACACCAATGCCATCAGCATTATATCTGATAACAGTATCACCTTCCAAAGGAAAATTGAGATGGGATTTTAAGAGAGTGTCAATGGATCCTTGACACTCAAAAACACCATATATAAATGTAGCATCATTATCATTGTTATGTCCATGTTACCCAAGGGAAAAGGTACAATTTTTGAGTGTTGAGTCTGTTGTAGCAATCTCATGTTCTCAAATGCCTTCTGAAAAACACCTAGCTCATAATGATTAGCTCTGTTCTAACTAACGCGATGTTAAGATATAAGGACAGTAACAGAAGGTGGAGTCATGATTTTCAGGATAAGACAATGGTAATGAATCTCCCTAACATCCAGAGGATCATGTGGGTGAATTTCAAAGAGTTGGCCAGAAAGAAAAAAAACTAACAACATGCTTTTTCTGATACTTCTGACTCAGGGTTTGAGGAAAATCAGCATCTTTTGAAAATTTCTCTTCAGGCCTTTTCATATTTCTTTTGATTTTAGATTCATGTCATCCATTGTTGGTTTTTAGCTTAAACTCTCTGTCACAGAAGGACTAGTGTGATATGTTGTTCTTTTGATTTAAAAAAAGATAATTATTTAAGCATAAAAATTAGAACAGTCTTGCCGAAACCGGTTTGGCTCAATGGATAGAGCTTCGGCCTGCGGACTGAAGGGTCCCGGGTTCGATTCCGGTCAAGGGCATGTACCTTGGTTGCGGGCACATCCCCAGTAAGGGGTGTGCAAGAGGCAGCTGGTCGGTGATTCTATCTCATCGATGTTTCTAACTTTCTATCCCAATCTCTTCCTCTCTGTAAAAAATCAATAAAATATATTTAAAAAAAAAAAAAAAATTAGAACAGTCTTTTTAAAAAGGAAGGAAGGAAGGAAGGAAGGAAGGAAGGAAGGAAGGAAGGAAAGAAGGAAGGAAGGAAGGGGTTTTCCTAGAAAGATGGTGATTTCCTTCTCCCAAAAAATTGCCAAGCAAAGGGGAGAGGAGTCCTGCGTGTGTCCTAAAGGCCAAATCTTATGACCTTCATGTCTATTTCAATTATGAGAGTCTGGAATGCTAAGTCTATTTAACACCAATATGGCATCTCAAAACACAACCAGCAGTTGTAGAAAAGGAAGATATCATCATTTTCACCCAGAAATTATTAAAATCTTAGCACCTAAAGAGGTCAATAAATTAAAATTTGTTTATGAAAAATTATAAATAATGGAAAGTATGATGTGCTGCTCCAATAAGATTGGCTGATGCTTTTAGCCTGGCTTTTAGAACAGTGGCAGCAAGTAATTCTAGCCAAAGCAAAGATTTGTAAATGGAAAATGACTTCATTGTTAATGATATTTCTAAGTGCTATACTCGAGTGTAGTAGAAGAGTGTGATAGCATATCAAAGCAGAGTATCAATTGCCCTAAAAAAAAAAATAAATAAATAAGCCAAAACAGCAAAAATTGGAAACATAAAAACGTTATGGGGTTATCAAAGAAAAGAAAAAAAGACTCATAGAACTTCATAAGAGTCTAAATGTAATCATTAGAATAACCTATCTTTTCATGAGTAAAACTCAAATGCTTTCTAAATGGCCCTGAAATAATAGCCATTGAAATTCATATGTACACGTGATTATCAAGCTGGTAAATCTAGAGAAAAAGAGATGAAGCTATTCAATGCATTCTATATCTTCAATTATTTTTTAAAATGCATAATGAATGGAAACAATCTCAAACTTCCCATCAAGAAAGCCTGGTTAAATCAATCCTGATGTACGCATTTAATGATAATCCATGCAACCATAAAAATAAAAAAAGGAGAAAAAAAAGAATGAAAGACCCCATCATGTTCTAATACAGAAATCAAGATCTAGATCAATTTATATTAGCTGCTATTTGAAGATAAAGAGAAATATAACAAGAGAATGCTTACGCATGAGCTTCTTTGTGCATGGAATAGCACTGAAGGTCACATCAGAAACTGATAACACTGGTTGCTTCTGAAGCAAGCTGGGTAGCTGGGGGGCAGGACTAAATAGAGATTTTTTACTACAGGTCCTTTTTTTTCCTCTTGGGTTAAAATAATGTGAATATGTTATTTAATCAATACATAAATAAAAAAATTTTCACTTTCTCAATTCATAAAATTGTTTCTAATAATGGATGAGACTATGGGATATTAAATCAAGAACCTCCCAGTAGTGCTACCTAAAGCAATTTGGAGAGTTTGCTAGAGGACATTCACATTACAGTGGTGATCAGTATCAGCCTTCAGCAACACCCTATTGCTGTTTCCTTTGGCCTCCATTAAAAACAAAACACTCAATTACCAGTGGCAAGAGGCAAATCCATTGGTATTGAGCAGAAACAACAGGACCAACGGGGGCGGGGGGGTGGGGGGGGGGGGGGAGCAGTCTTCCTCCTAAATCTTTCTGTCAAAAGACAGACGCAAATACAGTGAGTACCATTGTCAAACACAGGTGTATAAGATATATAGCATTTTTTTTTTCTATAATTCAACTAAAACTGTCCTGAGGCCTACTCCACCAAATCCCACATTCTCCCTTCTTTCCCAAGAATGGTCCCTAAGGTCTAGGAAGCCTTCATTGCGCCAAAGGATGGGGGTGAGAGGAGGAAGTAGCATCTGATTTCCTATGTCTGTCCATGAAGACATCCGTTAAGATTTCATTGCCCTACTTGGTCCCCATCGCAATTTATCCCTCATGTCTACGAGGGTCTCCAACCGGCCCAAATAATTAGCCTCATCACTTTCCCCCGGTTCACCCTTTCATCACCCTTGCAGCCTGAAGAATCTTTTCCTTTGCTTTGCTTCCTTGTAGCTTGGGCTGTTTTTTGTGAATCTTTTGTCTGTCTTGAGTCATTTCCATTGCCCTGCTGGTCTGCTCAAACTCACACAGCATTTTCCAAATATCTTTCTTTTTTCTCTTTAAATGTTTAGCTCTTGCATGAGAATTTCAGTCATTCCAGTGATCCTCAAATTTGGCTGCACGTTAGAAAACTCTAGAGAGCTTTTCAAAAATACCCATGGTCTGAGCCAGCGTTTATGGCCTCCGGGGGGGTGGGGGGGAGCCCACACAGGGTTAATTTGTAAAAGCCCAGGTGATTCTAAGGGGAGGTCCGCTGTTCAGCACTGAAAGAAGTGGAAGTTCAAAGGAAATACCAGGAAAAGGAAACTTTGCTTAATGAATATTTCATGATATTACACAATCATATAGGAGCGCCAGAAGATAGAAAAGTCCTTGAGAATGACTTTGGCTGTGAGTGTGAACAGAAAAAAAATGAAAAGAAGACTGTGAAAACATGACCTCCCACAGGCATCTAGTGGCTTTTCTCTTTTGTGTGGCTCTGGATATCAGAATACTGACCCCATCCTGGCTGTGTATTTGGAAAATCCTGTTTTCCAACTTACATATTTCGGTTATCTTACTTTTTTTTTTCCTGGAGTCTAGCAGCCATCTAGGACCAGACTGGCTTGGATTCTCATGGACAGGAGAGGGCTCTGATTTGACTGTGACCCTCACGGGTATCTGAGCACAAATTACAGTGACCTTTGAACAACAGTGAGGTTAGGGACGCCAACCCCCACCCCACCCTCACCCCCCCCACCCCACGCAATAAAAAATCCGTGCATTACTTTTGACTTAACAGCAAGCAGGCCCATCACATCTGCAGATTCAACCAACCTCAGTATTTGACAAACAGTATTTTCAATGCCCAGTTGGGAACCCACAGGTGGAAATGCAAAAATACTGGTTTTGATCCTCAGTTGGTTGAATCCATGCATGCGAAACCCATAGATACAAAGTGCCAACTCCATTTATTGAAAAAAAATCTGTGTATTAGTGGACACAGGAAATTTAGTGAACCATATTGTTTCAGGGTCAACTATAAATCCTGCGACGCTAAGAAGAAAAGGATACTGATTCACAGTCCTAAGAGCTTCAGGGTGGTGCGTTGTGACCCCTTATGCCAAGTTCTGAGAAATAAGGGTTCTGTCCCACGTGCAAAGGGCTACCCCGGCTTCTTTCTCTGGAGCCTCCCCTGGCTGCTACCTGAGACTCTCAGGAGGTCGTTGGGAGAGGCCAAGGCATTGGCCTATAGGTGTGGGCTTCAAGCACACAGCATTCCTGTACAGATGAGTAAGTCCAGCTGAGAGTTTATTGAGCAGTAAAATCTCATGATTAAAGGTACACCAGTGCTCCATTGGAAGCAGAAATATGCAAAATGTGGGATCTGGAACTGGGTTCAAATCCTGGCTCCTGGCTCTACCATGTGTCAGCTGTGTGAGCTTGAGCAAGTCACTGGACCTCTCTGTGCCTTGTTTGGCACATCAGTCAAACAAGGACAATAACAGCCGAAACTGATTTGGCTCAGTGGAGAGAGCGTCGGCCTGCGGACTGAAAGGTCCCGGGTTCGATTCCGGTCAAGGGCACGTACCTTGGTTGCGGGCACATCCCCAGTAGAGGGTGTGCAGGAGGCAGCTGATCGATGATTCTCTCTCACTGATGTTTCTAACTATCTCTCTCTCTCTTCCTCTCTGTAAAAAATCAAAATATATATTTTTTTAAATAAAAAAAAAACAAGGACAATAACAGAACCTTCATAGTAGGGTTTTTAGAAAGAATTAAATGTGAAAAATTGATAGAAACCTTCATAATGTACCTCACCCAGAAAGCCCTCAGTAAACACCAGTTAAAACAATTTTTCATTTAGTTACATGGATGAATCCTTTCTATGACATTTCTAAAGAAATGGTGCAGATCACCTTGAAACGTGCTAAGTGACCCAACAGAAGTATGACACCAAGAGAGTGAAAAAGAGAAAGAAGGCACAGAGTAATATTTTTTAAGAGTTGGCATTTTGATCAATCAGTCTGAGCAACCCTCCTTCATCGAAGCATTGGACCGCCCTCCACCTGCTCTCTCAGCACATTAGGTAGAGACCACCGTGTACGAATGAGTCTGTCTCAGGACAGGGGCTGTGTTTTCTTCATCTTTGTCCCTCAGACCCTAATGCCTGATATGTGCTCAATAAATAGACGTTTAACTGAGCTAATCACCATGTCTTCCCCCTGCAGTGGTACAGCACTTCTCTAGACTTGGGGAGAATAGAGAATGACTAAGGAAAGCAGACAGGGAATGTTGTCCCTCCTTAATACTGACAAGAGCTGCCACCCAGCACATCTCAAAGACATGCCTTGCCCATGTCCAGGCAGGGTATCAGTTAGGCAGATCTCTCTGGGTCCTACTGTCTCCCCTTTCTGAGTTTTCCTGAATTTATTTTTAAATATATTTTATTGGTATTTTACAGAGAGGAAGGGAGAGAGATAGAGAGCTAGAAATGTCGATGAGAGAGAAACATCGACCAGCTGCCTCTTGCACACCCCCTACGGGGGCGGGGGGGGGGGATGTGCCCGCAACCAATGTACATGTCCTTGACCGGAATCGAACCCGGGACCTTTCAGTCCGCAGACCAACACTCTACCACTGAGCCAAACCGGTTTCGGTGTTTTCCTGAATTTTTATCAGGGGCTGCAGCCCTCCTGGTGATGGCATGCCTCCCCCTCTCCCTCCTCTGTTTTTCTAGAGGACCTCACTAATTCTCAACTCTTCCTTTTATTCGCAAGACTCTAAGGAAACCAGAAACGTTCTTTCTTCCAAAGGAGGGGCAGACACCTCCGTGAGGCAGGGCTAGGAGTTCTGTACCAGAGGCAAAATAAGCTATGACTTTCATGCAATTACAAATTTAATGATACGGAAAATTTACCCTTTAAAGTGAGAAAAGTGGTTTTGAGAGTCTCTGAGTCATACTCACAGGGTAAAATATGTATTATGTAAAAAAGAATAAGGTGACAACAGGTAAAATGGGAGTCGGCAATTGTTATTACTCCCTCCTACGTGGTGTTTCACTTCTCATCTTGCCCTTGCAATCGAGAGCTTCCCTCTCCCTCACACAAACCTCCCTCCGAAGCCTGGTGTTTGCACACTGCCGAGTGATACCCTGCAGCTTGGCTCTGGAGAGAAACTGCACCTGAAGCAGGCGAATCATAATTAGCTGAAGAAACAAAACAAATGCCCACCTACGTGTTAACTGATGTCTCACAACCGGTGAGAACCACTTTGTGAGCGAGAGCTTGGAGAGATACTGAAGGGACATCTTCTCCTCATAACCTGGCCTTGCTGGTGATTGCTCATGGATTCTGCGAGCTTAGACACTCACCTTCTACACTGCTGCCCATGTTTTTTTGTTTTGTTTTGTTTTGTTTTGTTTTGTTTTTGTTTTGTTTTTTTTAATATATTTTATTGATATTTTACAGAGAGGAAGGAGAGAGATAGAGAGCTAGAAACGCTGATGAGAGAGAAACATCGACCAGCTGCCTCTTGCACACCCCCTACCCGGGATGTACCCGCAACCAATGTACATGCCCTTGACCAGAATCGAACCCGGGACCTTTCAGTCCGCAGACCAATGCTCTACCACTGAGCCAAACCGGTTTTGGCCTGCTGCCCATGTTTTATCACCAAGATGCTTTCTTACAGAATTAGGAAGAATAAAGGAGAAAGAAAAAAAATTATTAAGATGAAATTCATATGAGGCCCTTGGTAACTTTTAAATCTGCCATTGATTAGTGTTTCCTATTGCTATGTACTAAAGCCCAAACTTAGAAGCAGAAAACAGCAACAATTTTTATTAGAAAGTGGAGGGGGATAAGAGGAGGGGAAAATTTCTCTTATTTCCATAGATTGAGTGGGTTCAACTAGGCGTTCTCACTCAGGGCATCTCATGAGGTTGCTGTTGAATCTGTACTGGGCCTGGGTCTTCCAGAAGCTTCCTTACTCACAGGTCTGACAGGTGCTGCTGGTGTTGGCTGGCAGTTCAGCTGAGACTGCTAACCAGATCCCCTACACATGGCTCCCCATCATTGCCTGGGCTTCCTCCATGCAGGTAGCTGGGTTCCAAGAGCAAGTATCCCAGGAGAAAGCCAGGTGGTCACCAGCTAAGATTAGCCTCTGGGGTCATGCTGTCACTCCTACTACATTCTAGTAATTAGCAGCTAACTCATACTGGAGTGAAGGGGAATTTGAACCTTAGTTGGAGGAGTATCAAAGAAGAAGCGGACATGTTTTTAAACCACCACAATTAGCATTGTCATCCTTTATCTTGTTTATCTCTTTCAAAACCTTGACTAAGTATTAAAAAAAAAACAAAAACTCAACAACTCAACAAACTCTACAAGCATCCAAAATTAGATCTCTCTACTTCTTTTTGCTCTGACAATCAACCCCTTCTTCTCACACATTGTGTGATGACTCAAAGCATCTCTGACACTGTCTCTTCTTCCTCCTTCCTTGCCCATTCCTAAATGCATCCTCTTGTGGGCTCCTTTGGGAAAGACCACTCACCAGAATAAAACCCTAGACCAGTGTTCACAATGGAACACTGTGCATTTGGAGGGGGACCAGGCTGGCAGGAGAGGCAATTAAGGGGGACCAGGCCTGCAGGTGAGGGCAGTTGGGGGCAACCAGGCCAGCAGGGGAGGACAATTGGAGGGGATCAGGCTTACAGGGGAGGGCAGTTGGGAATGACCAGGCCTGCAGGGGAGGGCAGTTGGGGGTGACCAGGCCAGCAGAGGAGTGAAGTAGGGGGGAACCAGGCCTGCAGGGGAGGGTAGTTGGGTTGGACCAAGCCAGCAGGGGAGGACAGTTAGGTGCAACTAGCCAGCAGAAAGGACATTTAGGGGCCCTCAGGCTGGCAGGGGAGCAGTTAAGCGTCAATCAGGCTGGCAGGGGACTGGTTAGGGACAATCAGGCAGTCAGGCAGGCGAGCAGTTGGGAGAGGATTGTGAGAGGGATGTCCCAGATTGGAGAGGGTGCAGGCTGGGCTGAGGGACACTCCCTGTGCACAAATTTTGTGCACTGGGCCTCTAGTTAATTATAAAAGCTATATCCCTGAGCTTTCGCTGTGCATATAGCTCCCTCAGGAAGCCTGAATGGAGATGTAGTAGTGCTCTATGGGGATATGGGTGTTCCTGGGTCCCTCGTCAAATACCACTAAGTTTGTATCCTATGAGCACTCCCAACAGGGGAAGGACTCACGCATTGGCATTTCCTGGGGGGAAAAAATGACTGTGCCCAAAAAATCTAAGTGGAAGCTACCCATATGCACCATTTAGAGAGAACTGGGATATCTAAATCTTGTTCACTGCACAAGCATAGATCAATAATAGAACATCTTCAAGGGCAGTTACATCTTTCACATTTCAGTAACATTGTCAACATTTGTTCATTCAATACATATCTGTTGGGTACCTCCTGTGCTCAGGCCCTACTCCCGATGTTGGGATATAGAGGTAAACAAACCAAGCTCACATTCTAGAGGAGGGAGACATAACTACTGTAGAGAGAAAAAAAGCAGGGAAGAGGCAGGCCTGGGGAATAGGGATTAAGCATATAGGATGGCCAGAGAGGCCTCTGATAAGGTGCCATTTGAGCCAAGGCCTACGGGGTGTAAGCAGGCTTGGCAGACTCCTCTGTCAACCCCCACCCTAAGTAGCTCAAAGCTTCAAGACAATGAAGAATTCCAACTCACTCAATACCCAAACGGAGTCTCCTGCAAGAGCCCAGTTCATTTTCCCAGTAACTAATTGCAGAGTTTGTTGGCTCAAGTTAAAAGTTTCACCGGAACCTGTTAAGGTAGCGCATGGACTCACTAATAGACGTTGGAGAGAAAAATGGAAAAATGAAGGACAAAGAGGAGGTAGAAATGGTGGAGGAGAAAGAGGGGGGGGGAATATAAATATATATGTATTTCATACGGTAATTAAAGTAGTCACATCTTTGATGCCTAAGGCAAGCAATTTTGCCTAAGTCTTTCAATAACTTTATCTCTACAAAAGTGTATCTGATTAAACTGTGATTACCCAGTTTTAAAGAGTTCAATATTTCTGTAAATTATCATGAAAAGTATTTTCTTTATAAGCTCTTTTAAAAAAAATCCACAATTTAAAAAAAAAACTCTCCCTTTTTATCTGTTTTATACTTGTATTTATATATGTCATGTGTACTTATAGCTTATAAGTTATTTTATTTCAAATATATCAAATAAATGTATATCTTTGGCACATTTCTATCCTCCAAAACCCCTTTTATTGTATCTGGCAGATTTCTTTCAAAAGGCCATCAAGAGTTGTTTGAAATGTACAAAATAATGAGAAGTTGAATGAACAAATACTAAAGCCTTTATTTGATTCTAAAGTCTGTCTCTGGTGCTTTTGTGAAACTTTTTAAATGACTTATACCAATGGCTACTGGCTCTTTAAATATGCTTAATCCCATCCTAACAGCAGCTGTCATTACAGGAAGCAGGGGTTCTGGGTTTCCACAAGGCAGCTGATAAAGAGGTGCTGATTGAGAGGCCTATTTACCCCCTCCCTGACTCAATCACACCCAAAAGAAGTGGTTACACCAGGTTTTCAGACTCAGCTATGATTTGGCTGAGGAATTCATCACTAAGGGACTTTACCTTAAAATTTTTACATAAAATAATACTGAAATTACATTCAAAGAACGATTGCTTGTGATTTTGTTTTTGCTATCAACACAAAAGATCTGCATCCAAAATATGATCGTCTGAATACTTTGTACACAAAGAAACAAAAATCATTGATAAAGTCCTTTCAAAACATAACTGGCAACACCAAATTATACTTAATTACAAGAGGAAGCGATCTATATGCCAAAAACAAGTATCTAAACTATTTCTAATGTGAGAATTTATAGCAGCCTAGAATGTGGCCACTAAAAATAAATAGCACAATCAATGCTCCTGAAGTTTCCGGTCAAAAATGGAGGAGTGACTTGTCTTCTTAAAACAAACCAAACATAAAAGAAAAAAATTGTATTTAATGCATCTTTAATGAAACTAGAAGTATGTCATCATTTTTAAAAATATATTCAAGGAAGAAGGGCTATAAAATGCAGGAAAAAATGAATTAGTCAAGGCTAGGTCCATGTGATGGGGATTGCTAGGTGCTCTCAGAACTCATTTCCTATTCTTGCTTAGCACACAGCCAGACTACATTTCCCAGCCTCCCTTGCAGTTAGTTTTGGCTTGCTGCTAAGTTTTGACTCAGAAATCCACAGAAAGGAAATGTGTTACTGCTGGATGAAATGTTTTAAAAAAAAGGAGTGTGCCTCCATCATTTGTCCCCACAGCCAGTATGCATATGTTAGAAAACCAAAGGGAAGGGATCAAAATGGCCACTTTCAACTTTAAGCCACATTATTTGATGAAGGAAGTTCATATTCCCACCCAAATCTTGGGATCAAAGAGTTTGGTAGTCCAATGCTCAAAGGAGAAATTCTAGCAGGGAATATAGTTTGATTTTGTTCTGTTATGTTAGAAGCTAAGACTATTCTACAACCAGTCTGGGCTCTTCATACAACTGCCCTCACAAGCAGAGGAGAGGGTCTCTACTGACAAGGTGACAGGCGGACTCTGGGTGCTGGGACAATAGATGTAAAAAGCTTCAGACCTGAAATACAGGAGGCTGACTGTGATGCCTCATAATATTTCCTGGCCCAATACTTCTGCTCAATGGGAAACTGGCAATGTAATAAAGAGAAAACAGTTAAGGTGTTTAGATCCCACAGAACTGAAGATTTCAGTAAGGTACCAGGAAAAGGGCCCAATGCAGCCGAGATGTTACTAGAAAATATGAAAACAACCCTAACCTGTTTGACTCAATGGATAGAGCATTGGCCTGTGCACTGGAGGGTCCCAGGTTTGATTCCGGTCGGGGGCATGTACCCTGGTTGCAGGCACATCTCCAGTGGGGAGTGTGCAGGGGGCAGCTGGTTGATGTTTCTCTCTCATCGTTGTTTCTAACTCTCTATCCCTCTCCCTTGCTCTCTGTAAAAAAAATCAATAAAATGGAGGAAGGAAGATGTCAGCATAGGTAAACACTCCTAAACGGCTGCCATGCACAACAAGTTTAAAAAAAACCCTATAAAACAAACGTCTATCTCCCCTAAACCAAACGAAAGCTGGCTGAGAGGAAGCCCTACAACTAGACTGAAAGAGAAAGAGTAGAATCTAGGGCACAAGCACTGAAACACTGAGGTAGGGGGTGAGGAAGCGATAAAGGCTGGCAGTGGATCCAGGCTGGTAGAGGGCGGTACTTTCTTCAACCTGAAGAGAGACAAGAACCCGATCTCTCTGAAATCCAATTTCTGGGGAGAGGCTAGGCTGTCTGCTATCGGGTCAAAAAGTGAGGCTGGCTTGCTTGAAAAACTGAGATTGTTTGCTGTGCTGTGGTGCAAGACACGGGGAGACGCAGGGAGATACTAGGACTCCTTTGGAGAGGTGGCAGATGGGCAGCCATCGCTGTTGGCCACGCCCCAGCCTAGTGACACCCTGCAACTCCACCCTGAGACTCCACCCCTCACAACACATCCAAGCTCCAAGCAGTGGACTTTGCATATGAATGGACCTCTCTGTTGCAGTTTAGCAAAATTACAACCTGGGGCAAACAGATACAAGGAGGACAGGACTGTGGTTCACGCTGTAGCTTCTGTGACAGTACTGGCCTCAGACAGTAGCTGAACTGCACCTCATTGAGACCCAGAAACCAGAGTTCTGGAGCTCAGTTTCAATCCCTCACACCCATAAGCGACACATTCGGGAGATGGTCTCAGCGAGCACCAAAGCCCCACTGAAACAAGGTGTGTCTCCAGCACAGCAGTTCTTCCTTTATAGACACAGCAGGTCCTCACAGACAATTGGCCTGGAGGTCAATTCCTCCCAATGTACCAACAGAAATCAAGGCTTAATTACACCAAGACTTTGCACTAAGCCCACAAAGCAATATAGCAAAAGCAACCACCTCAGATGATTGGGGAAGCTGAGCTACTGACCCCTATCGGTCACCAACCACACAAAGCCACTCCATCAACACATGGAGGCAGCCAAAATGAGGAAACACAGAAGCATGACACAAAAGGGAGAGATGGAGGAGAGTAAACTACTGGACAACACACAGTTCAGAATCACATTTATAAGATTACTCAAGAATCTTCTAAAAACCTTTGAGAAACTTGAGGAGACTACCAAGAAGTTTTGTAAGACCTTCAAGGACCTTAATGAGAATACCCAAAAAATGGAAAAGGACCAGCCAGAAATTAAGCATACAAAGTCTGAAATAAAGACTATACAAAAACTCAACTATAGATCAACAAGCCCCAAGAATCAAACCAAAGATCTGGAATATAAGAAAGCAAAAATCACTCAACCAGAGAGGCAAAAAGAAAGAAGAATCCAAAAGTGTGAGGATAGTGTAAGGAGCCTCCGGGATGGCTTAAAGCGTACCAACATCTGGATTTTTGGGGTGCCAGAAGAAGAGAGTGAGCAGAATGTTGAAGGCTTAATGGAAGAAATAATGACAGAAAACTTACCCAACCTGGTGGGGGAAAAAAATAGACCTACAAGTTCAGAAAGCACACTGGACCACACAAACAAGAAGAATCCAAAGAGGAACACACCAAGACAAATCATAATTAAAATGCCAAGAGCAAAAGACAAAAAGAAAATCTTACAAGCAGCAAGAGAAAAACAACTAGTTACCTACAAGGGAGTACCCATATGACTGTCAGCTGATTTCTCAACAGAAACTATGCAGGCCAGAAGGGAGTGGCAAGAAATATTCAAAATGATGAACAACAAGAACCTACAACCAAGATTACTCTACCCAGCAAAGCTATCATTCAGAATTGAAGGTCAGATAAAGAGCTTCACAGACAAGATAAAATTAAAGGAGTTCATCAACACCAAACCTGGATTACATGAAATGTTGAAGGGTATTCTTTAAGAAGAGGAAGAAGAAGAAAAAGGTAAAGGTAAAAAATTATTAACAACAAAAAGGTATCAAATACTTACCTAACAACAAGCAAATCTGAAAATCAAGAGAATAAAAAAAATCTGAAGAACAAAATGGACTGGTAAATATAATAGAATCAGGGACATAGAAAGGGATTGGACTAACAATTCACAGGGGAAAGGGGTCTGAGGGGTACGGGAAGAGATTGGACAAAAATCTTACACCTATGGATGAAGACAGTGGAGGGGGTAAGGGCATGGGGTGGGATTGGAAATCAGGTGGAGGGGAGTAATGGGGGGGGGGGAGGAACACCTGTAATAATCTGAACAATAAAGATTTTTTTTTAAAAGCAATTTTGAAAAATCTGAGAAGTAGCCCTAATCAGTTTGGCTCACTGGATAGAGCATCGGCCTGTGGATTCAAGGGTCCCAGGTTTGATTCCAGTCAAGGGCATGTACCTTGGTTGTGGGCACATCCCCAGTAGGAGGTGTACAGGAGGCAGCTGATCAATGTTTCTCTCTCATTGATGTTTCTAATTTCTATCCCTATCCTTTACTCTCTGTAAAAAATCAATAAAATATTTTTAAAAGAAATAATAATCAATAAAATATATATTAAAAAAGAAAATATGAAAACATGGAATGGGAGTATTCACTTTGCTATGCTTTGTTGCCTTCTGAATTCGCAAAATGCATTATAATCATTATCTAGTAAAATGTAAACTGAGGTTTTCTAAAAATCTTAAGAGAATATGGTAAAGTGGGTTTTTAATGAAGTCTAATCCTTCCAGCCAAGACCGGGCAACAGAGTGGCCATGATCTTAGCAGAGGGCAACAGAACTGAAGCCTGGACCTTTCCCACAGATTGTATTTCCTCAGCTCCCTAACTTAAACAAACAAACAAACAAACAACAACAAAAAAACAGAACACAAAACACAGGCATTCACTAGTTCTCTTTTTTACATCCTGAAAAGCACCAAAAAGACTACAAAACAAGTAAGCAGCACTTTGTTGACTTTATATGTAATGCTAACCATTTTGAAATAAGCAACCACAGAAATTTCTTCATGAGAAGAGATAATGCATGGTAGTCAGTGAAGCTCTCAAAACCAATTAATTATATTATGCTAGAAGTCTGGTGCACGAATTCATGCACAAGTGGGGTCCCTCAGCCTGGCCTTCAGGATCAGGCAAAACTGGCTCTCTGACATCCCCCAAGGGGTCCCAGATTGCAAGAGGGTGCTGGCCAGGCCAAGGGACCTCGCCAGTGCACGATCAGAGCCAGGGAGGAATGCTGGAGGTTGGCCAACTAGGAAGGGACCATGAGAGGCTCCAGGGCATGCCTAGCCCATCTTCCTCAGTCCCCAGCAGCCAGACCCAGCAGCAAGCTAACCTACCAGGCAGAGGGTCTGCCTCCTGGTGGTCAGTACATGTCATAACGAGTGGTTGGGCAGCCTTGGCATATCATTAGCATACTATACTTTGATTGGTTGAACAGATGACTAGACAACCAGACTCTTAGCATATTAGGCTTTTATTATACTAGAGGCCTGTACACAAAATTTGTGCACAGGGTGGGAGGGTGTCCCTCAGCCCAGTCTGCACCCTCTCCAATCTGAGACCCCTCAAGTGATGTCCGACTGCCCTCTCACAATCCAGGATTGCTGGCTCCCAACTGCTCGCCTGTCTGATTGCTCCTATCTGCTTCTGTCTACCAGCCTGATCACCTCCTAACAACTCCCCTGCCAGCCTGATTGATGCCTAACTGCTCCCCTGCCAACCCCATTGCTCCTAACTGCCCTCCCTTGCTGGCATGATCACCCCTAACTGCCCTCCCCTCTGGGCATGGTCACCCCTAACTGCCCTCCTTTGAAGGCCTGGTTCCACCCCACCAACTGCCCTTCCCTGCAGGCCCAGTCACCCCCAACTTCCCTCCCCTGCTGGCCATCTTTTGGTAGCCATCTTGTGTCCACATGGGGGCAGCCATCTTTGTGTGTTGGAGTGATGGTCAATTTGCATATGATTCTTTTATTAGATAGGCTAGGATTACTCTTATAAGTTAAAAACAAAAATCCCAAAAACAAAAAAACAAACTATTTCAAACAATAAGATGTTCTTGGATAAATTGGAAAGATAACTAATTATTCTGTATTGAACGATGAAGACCACAGGAGGGTGGGAGGGTGGGAAAAGGAGCAGATAAAAAAGACTATTTTCTTAAACTTCCACCCAGTGATCTGATTGTTTCCTGGGTTGTAAAGCAAATATGCCTTGAAAGAATACATTTACTTCCAGTGGTGCCCTTTGGAAGATACTTGTATGACTTCACTTTCTTACTATGCCTATTGAGGAAACTCAGGGTTGGGTCTTCCCATGTTTCCCATAAGGCAACCATGAGAGCATTCAGGCTCACAATATTTTTCTCAAAAAACAAAAAACAAAAACCCACAACTGTCAGAACCAAAAGATAACTAGAATATTCTCCAAGTTCCTTTTATCACTTGAAGTACAAATTTTTAGTTTGATTTCTCCTATTGTGAGAACTTTCCATGCCAAATTAATTAATTGCAGATTTATGTGTCCCCCATTTCCCTTCCACTCAAAATAAAATGAATCCCTATCACATTAGAACTTCATGCATCTGTTTCCCTACGAAAAACTAGTCATGCTCATTTATCTAATCTCCAATGTAAGATACCGTTTTATTTTTTGAAGCATATTAGAATCATGATTAAACTAGCAATCAAAATAAATATTAAATGAAGCATGTAACTTTAAAATTGCTTAATACCATCTTCAGGTTGAACTCTAAATATTTGCTGCCAACTAAAGACGAAGAATTCATCAGCACTGTATTGTGCTTTATAGAACATTGACATGTTTCATTGTTCTCTTTGCCCTGTCTTCACACGCTCCAACTCATTTTACAGGATGAAACCAGAGCCGTCATCTAAAAGCCACAACTCTCATCTCAACACGTCCCTTTTTTAACCCGTCACTGGCTCCCACTGTCCTTCGAGTGATGCACGAATTTCCCAACATGGCTCCCAAGTTCCCAAATTATCTGGCCTCCTGTTTTCCACTCCAGTCATAGCAGCTCACCCTTAACCTTCATGTTCTATGTTCCTGCCCAGCTAAGTCTTCTTAAAAATTCAGCACTACTTCCTGCCTATGATCTTCACGTGTGCTGTTCTACTGTAGAAACCTAGTGCTCACCATGCATCCACGTCTTCCTATTTCCCAGACCCTATGTATGTAGGAAGGTCACGTGCCGCTCTTTGCCAGTGATGTGTGGGCAAAAGTGAGCATCATCTCCAGTCTAAGGACTGAAGGAACAGGTATGAGATTTCCATTCTCTAAGACACTGTCTCTCCCCTCTGTGCACATGGAAGTGAAGGACTGCGGGGTTCCAAGATGGAAGCAGCCAGGGTTCCAAAATCACTGCTTGGAAGAAAGTCATGCTGAAAAGCTGCCTCATCCACCTTGAACTTGATATGAATAAACAATAACCCTTTATTATGTTACATCACTGAGATTGAGGGGTATCCTCCTGCAGCAGCAAGCATTGATTAACTTGCTAACCACTCAGCCTGTAAAATGTTCTCCCTGTATTTTCACTTTCACCTCTACCATCTATTCCTCTCTAAATTTCCATGTAAATCTCTCTTTTTCTAGGATTCTTGTCCTCTCACATCAGGTCTCGCATTTCTTCAATGGATTCATTCATCATATTTCATTACAATGACTTCATTAAAGTCCTTTATTCCCAAATGGACAGTAAGGTCCAAAAGGTCCGGGACTCAGACTACATTAATCCCCATTGTGTCCCCAGTGCTGACATGCTGTGTCACATAGAACAGGTGCTAAACCACTAGTGGAGAGTGAATGAGTGAACAGAGACTTGGTTTTCAGCAAGCGTAAAAGTCAACATGATTTTGTTCATTGAGGCAATAAATGTTCACTGATCATCTAAGAGACTAAATATACCAATGGTCAGTGGCCAAACAATATATAAAAAAATAAAACTCTCATCTACAATCTGCAGTAACCAGTCTAGGACACCCATTCATTATCTACAGTGAGCGGCCCAAGAAAACCAGCCAGTCTAGCAATCTGTACGTCAGCCTAGTAGAAAGCCAGCCCAGTATCTCTAGCAACCAGGCCAAGAAGCCAAACAATAACCACTGTAGCGATCAGCCCCAAAGGTCCAGGACTTAATTAATAACCGACAGCTTCTCTTTGTCCGCACTTCGAACTTAAGACCAGCCAGAGAAAGCCAAATGTAGCCCACTCATCGTTAGCTTGTCTACAGCTTCCCCATGCAAACAATCTCCCATCAGAGCAGCCCTGAGGGACTGGGAAAGGTGATCTTCCGGCCCCCACTAAGCTGCACAAGAATGGGTCTTTGGGCTAAAACACTTTCTTTCCAAGACACAGCATGAGTCCTCACAGCCTCGAGGCTTATCTACTTGTGTGGGAATATCTTGCCCTAGTTCAAACTTAATGAGTGCTCCTTTGTCTGTGCTTAAAGCGTGTGCATCATATAGCACCCAGCCAACCCTACTGTTTTGGGTTTTTAAAAAAATATATTTTATTGATTTTTTACAGAGAAGAAGAGAGAGTGATAGAGAGTTAGAAACATCGATGAGAGAGAATCATCAATCAGCTGCCTCTTGCACACCCCCTACTGGGGATGTGCCCACAACCAAGGTACATGCCCTTGATCAGAATCGAACCCAGGACCTTTCAGTCCACAGGCTGATGCTCTATCCACAGAGCCAAACCAGTTTTGGCGCCAACCCTACTGTTAAACTGGTCCTCCTCTGCCAAGGAACAGGGTCCTTCCAGTGCAGTGTGAGAGGGATGCACACAGGCAAATTGCCCTGTGTTGGCCACAGGGAAAGACCCGTTGGTCATGGGGAACCAATACTCACTGTGGTTGTTGATCCTGCTCTGTCTCTTCTCTGTGTGAGTTAAGTGTTGTTCCATCCCATTCCTGACTGTGCTGTTTTCTTTGGTGACTGATACTGAGGTGCAATGGGCAGCTGCGCTGAGGATCCTCCCCTGGCCTGGTAGGTACGTACCCTCTGCCCTTGGGGTTGGTAACCAGTGCTTGGTGCTCTGCCCGACATGAAGCCTTCTATTGCTAAAGTTTCCCCACTTCTCCGCCCGCCTTTCGGTCTCTGCCAAGATGCAAGTGACGGCCCTAACCTGTTTGGCTCAGTGGATAGAGCACCGGCCGGCAGACTGAAGGGTCCCATGTTCGATTCCAGGCAAGGGCATGTATTTTGGTTGCAGGCACATCCCCAGTGGGGGTGTGCAAGAGGCAGTTGATTGATGTTTCTCTCTCATCAATGTTTCTAACTCTCTGTCCCTCTCCCTTTCTCTCTGTAAAAAAATCAATAAAATATATATTTTTTAAAATGATGCAAGTGACGGTGGCTGACTCCCTCACAACAGCACACTCTGAATAAAGAAGGACAGCAAGGGCAAACCAACCTCTGGTGGCTCATGTGGAACTTGGACACCAGCGTCAGCCTCCTCTGAGAAGTGGTTAGAAAGGCAAATCCTCAGGCCCCCTCCCAGACCAACTGAGTCAGAAACTCTGGGTATGGGCCCCCAAACTGTTAAAACAAGGTCTCCACATGCTAGAGTTTGAGAGCCACAACAATGCAATCAGATTGGAAGTACCTTATGTCCCAACGGCATCTGCCCTTTGGGGCCTATTCCCTATGCAGCATAAGAAGGGTCCTTCCCTGCGAGAAGGTCCTACCAATCTGTCACGCCCCCAGTCACTGCTGCCAGGCGCCAGACAAGCCCCATCTGAACATCAGGGACAGCACATGCCTTCCTCCGGGGTGCATGCCTTTTGCATAACACAGCAACCCCCTCTGCACACGCTGCAAGCGTCTCCTTTCCTCCTTTTTCTGGGCCACCTGGCATTGTGGTCTGTTAGGAGACAAACACACCGGTTTTGGCTGCGCCCCGTTACTAACTGTTCTTAAGAACCAGCCAAATTATTCTTATGACACGGCTTCCTTCCTACTAAATGTTGCTTTATATTTTTAGAAATGTCTGCGTGTTGGTCTAACATGAGGAAATGGATGTCCTCTAAGCTGAAATCTTGTTTTTATAAAAGCCAGGAGAATCTGAGTACAGATTCAGAATAGCGGTTTCCAATATTGATGGGCTTCTCTCGAGGCTCAAATATATTGTTTTACAAATGCCTGGGAGCACGGGAGACGAGGAAGGTGAAGCTTTTAGCTTCTGAGTTGAAACCTCCTGATTCAGAAGCCTTACAAAGCAAGCTTCTTTCATTTTTTTTTTTTTTTCAAGAGGATCACAGCACTCTCAAACAGTTGGAGCCAGGAACAGGTCTCGGTGTGGAAGCCTCAGATTTCTTTTTTTCCAAAAAGGATACAAAATCGGGTATAATGAGAGGGAAGTCAGAAATCACAACAAAATACCAATTTGGGGAAACTGGCAAATACCACAAGCATCATAAAACCCAGGGGGAAACACAATAAAAGAAAAGATTAATACAAATCAGAGCCCTGGCATCTCAATAACACCTACCTTCCCACATTTTTGGCTGCATTCTCTTTGATCGCCTCTTCACATGGGGAAGAGGTTGTAACATCCCATACAAGATCAAAGACCTTTACTCTAGCGCACTTGAGCAAATGGTTTTATGGATAGTTTAGAAAACCCTCTTAGCATCACAATCGTTACTGATACTGCTTGCCTTTCAACTTGCCTTCTATCAACTTGCCTTCACATTTGGGCTTTAAAAATCGGAAGAGTTTTGCACAGACTGGCTTCAGACTCTGCAGCTTTAGATTGTGCCCTTTCGATTGCATCTCTCCAGCCTCACGCATATTTAGGGTGTGAGGGTCCCTAGGTCATTCCAGGAGCGAACCAGAGCTCGCCACTCCTCCATGGAGGCAACCAGCAATAACTGCACGACCTACACAGCCATGAGTGCCAACCAAATAAGTCTATTCCACTGAATCCAAGTTAGATGTGTCCCCAGCTCAGGTTTCCCTTAGACCAGTGGTGGGCAAACCTCGGCTCTTTGGCCCCTTGAGTGTGGCTCTTTCACAAAACACTGCGTGCAGGCGCACGCGTGTACAGTGCGATTAGAATTGGTGGCCCGTGCGCAGAAGTCGTTTCCGGCCCAGGCGAGTCTATTTTGAAGAAGTGGTTCTAATGCCATGCCACACTCAAGGGGCCAAAGAGCCGCATGTGGCTTGCGAGCCGCGGTTTGCCCACCACTGCCTTAGTTCCCAAAAATGTCCACGGAAGGAATGCGGTTGCACATTTGCATGCTGAATCCCAAGGGACCCTTTCATTAAAAGCTGTTCTGTATAAATGCTGATGGCCGGGCGCTGGGGAGAGAAGCACAGAGCCCCCTTGGAACGTGCACACGGTGTTACTGGACGGTTGGTTCCTTGGGCCAACTCCACCCGTGTGAAGGGAGATGGACGGAGTCGAGAGAGGCGAAACTGTCTGACATCCGTCCGTTTCGCAATACACGGTCACATGAACACATTGCCAAGGGCACTGAAGCTAAGCTTCCTCAGGAAATCCACCTGCCGTCCAGCCCGAGGAGCTGCGTCTGAGTCCTGGTGAGCCCTGGCAGGTGCAAGTAAGCTCTGGCCCTTTCATTGGTGACTGAGGGAAAGGGCCTGAGAGGGCAGGGCGAGGCTAACTCCTGACTCCATTTTGTATTGTGGGGCAGGGCAGAACAGGGCGGAGCTATCCTCCATTTTGTGTAACGATCCTAGCCCTCACCCAACCAATCAGGGTCAGCCAAAGCAGTGACATCACCACCCTTATAAAACCACTGGACTTGTGGAAGTTCGGCCTCTCTTCCACCATGCTGTCGGTGTGAGTGGGACAGAGCCCATGCTAGCATGGTAGAGGCTCTTTTGTTTATTGCATCGGACTCGGCTCCCTGGTGGTCCTTGGGGATCACGAAGTCTGGGCATAACAGGGCCAGGGCAGCCGTGGGCAAACTATGGCCCGCGGGCCGGATCCGGCCCGTCCGGCTGTTCTATCCGGCCCGCGGAGCCGAAAGAGCAGAGGGTTCTCTTGCTCTCCCCTCCACTCCTTCACCAGCAGCCCAAGATGAGAGTGCCAGCATGGTCAGGCTGCTTTTGTTCCGGCCCTCCGGTCTAGTTTAAGCACCCATTGTGGCCCCCGAGTCAAAAAGTTTGCCCACCCCTGGGCCAGGGGAAGGAGATGATGTGGAGAGAGTGGTAAGGAAACATGGGCGGCCTGAGGCTAGTGTGTGGCCCAGGAAAAGGACGCTGGAGAACGCGGGAGTTTTTAAAGAGGCAGCCGGGCTCCCCTGCTCTGGAGCGGGCCTGCAGCCCAGCGCCGCGCACGCATCTGCCAAGCAAATTTGTCATAAATGATTAACTCCTGGGAGAACGAATCCGTTGACCTCTCCAGCTGAACAAACACAGAGCTGCAGCCACGAAACGGAGCCAGAGGCGATGCTTCAGCAGCACCGAACACGTCTTCATGGACGTCCTGCCGCTTTGTGCCAGGAGAGCCCGAGGGGCCGCTCAGGTACTGGCAGCTCTCCGGCTGAAGGAAACTCAGGGCTGCCAGGCGGGGAAAGGTGCAGAGACTGGCTTTCGATCTCAGAGGCCGACGGTGCTGCAGCTTTAAAAACATGGACCTATTGCCGAAACCGGTTTGGCTCAGTGGATAGAGCGTGGGCCTGCGGACTGAAGGGTCCCGGGTTCGATTCCGGTCAAGGGCATGTACCTTGGTTGTGGGCACATCCCCAGTGGGGGTTGTGCAAGAGGCAGCTGGTCGATGTTTCTCTCTCATCGACGTTTCTAACTATCTATCCCTCTCAATTCCTCTCTGTAATATCAATAAAATATATTTTTTTAAAAATAAAAACATGGACCTAGTAGTTCTCCAAAGGAGAGTTTGGTTCATGGGAAGATTCTAATTCGGGAGATGTCAACAAAGAATCTGGACGAAGGTGGCAGCAAAATGGCACAAGGAACCAACCAACCGTCCAGGAACAAACACCGGGTGCACATTTCAGGGGGGCTCCGTGCTTCTCTCCCAAGCGCCCGGCCATCAGCATTTATACAAAACAGCTTTTAGCGAAAGGGTTCGTTGGGATGCAGCATGCAAATGGGCAACCGCACTTACACTCCTAAGTTCCCCTGTTCCGTGCAGCTTTCAATGACAAGCAGGTTTTTAAATAAGGACGAAGCACCCCTGCCCCCAGGGAATTCTGGTTTTCATTCACATAACACTTTGCAAGGACTTTCACAAATAAAATGCAAATGAGAACAGAGAAAATGAACTGGAAACAAAGATCAGAATTCCGTTTCACTAACTCCTTAAGGGCCACCATTTCCCCCAAAGAAAATTAAAGAAATGTTAATACATTAAGATTGAAATTGGAGTCTCCACTTGGTGGTGGTGGTGGTGGGTGATGGGGGGGGGGGAGGGTGAGTGTGGGTGTTGATGGGTTTTGTTTGTGTTTTTGCCATGACCTTGCTAAACTAAAATTAATGATCTGGTCAGCCCAGAGAACACGTCTTAAAGGGCATTTACTTCTATAAAATGAAAGGTCAAAATTCTGTTTTGAAGCCCGTACCTGATCCAGGGTTATTTTAAAAACCGTGTTCTCCCTTTCTAGGCTCTGGAAGCCAGAACCCACTGAACACGCTTCGACAGCCTTGATGGATTGTTGATTTATTTGTACCTGGCAATTCCTGTAATACATTTTGTAATGATCTCAACTCTATTTTGTTTTACATTTCACTTTAGTCATTATTTTATTTTATCTCATACCCATACAAGACAGACACAGTCACCCTATGGTTTCATCTTACGTTTAAAAAGTTGAAAAGGTAGAAATAATTTATGAATGATAATCATTTAAAACAAAATGCATTCAAGTGTGCAGCACCTACGTTTTTATACCCTTTACATGCAGCGCATGCTTGGCCCTGGCTGGGCAGCTCAGTTGGTTAGAGCATTGTCTCCGATACTCCAAGGTTGAGGTTTTGATCTCCAGTCGGGGCACATACACGTATCAAACAATGAACATATAAATAAGTGTAATAACAAATTGATGTTTCTCTCTCTCTAAAATCAATCAATAAATAAAAATTTATATGCAATGCATTCTTTTAAAAATACTTTTTTTTTTTTAATTTAAAAGAAAAGTGTGCTCATCACAAACCACTACTTGGAAAACAAAAACTCAGAAGAAAAAAGGAAACCACTGAAATATCTCCCCTCTATACACACTCATGCTCACCCATGGGCTCATCTTCTTCCAGTATTTTTGCTTTTCATATTTTTATGTATATGTGACCTTATGTGGAGCATTCAAGATTTTATATGCTGATTTTTAGTCTTTTTCTGATTATAAAAATACAGGTGGTCCTCGGATTACGTCGGAGATCCGTTCCTTCGGCCCAACATAACGCGATTTCGCTGTAAGTCGAACTTCCCCACTTACATAAGCACCTACGTCACTCACATGGAGCACATGCAGAGCAGTAATGAAGTGAAAGAGTAAAAAAAAAAAAAATTTTAAAGAAAGATAACAATTCCTGACCTTTACTTGTGGTAAATAAATAATAAAAAGCATAAAGCACATCTGTTGTTCTTTTTATTGTTTCAGCATTCATAACTATTCTGTGTTTTCTCTTTCAGATGAATTTTGAAATTATTTTACCCATATATTCCCCTGGGATTTGATTGGGAAATATCCTGGATTTATAGATTAGTCTGGAAGTTGATAAAATTCTGATAATATCATCTTGCCATTAAGAGCATGCTATCTTTTTCCAACATGTAACTTTTATTTTATGTCTTTCAATAAAGATTAATAATTTTTTCTTATTTTATTTTTCTTATTTTTTTAATTGAATTTATTGGAGTGATATTGGTTAAGAAAATGATATAGGTTCAGGTACACAATTCTATAACACATTACTGTTAGGTTTGAAAGGAAACAGGAAACAGAACAAGGATTTTTAAAGAGAGTTTATTCCCCGGTAATGGGCGGAAGACATCACCGAGGTAAAGATCAGAATTAGGGGAGAGGGGACAGGAGATCGGACCCGAGCTGGGCCAATGGAGGTGCCCCTCCAAAGAACGCACGTGTCCTATCTGGAGTTCCTTTTAAAGGGAGGGGGTTGGGCCCAGGTGGAAGAGGAAGGGATGGGCCCCAAGGGCACCTTGGCCAGTTAATTGGTGGCTCACTGTCTTGGAGATGTCTCCTTGGCAGGTGTCAGTCATGTTGTTAGCTCCACCCACCAGTTTGGGAGGGGGGAGCCCTAAGGGGTCATATGTCAAACTCCGCCCACCAGTTTGGGAGGGGGAGATAACCTTAAGGGGTCATATGTTAAACTCCGCCCACCGGTTTGGGAGGGGGAGAACCTTTCATTCCAGACTCTTTGATTATATTTAGAAAAAATTAGAGTCTGGGCTTTGCATTGCTTGGAAATTCTGGGCAGGGGCATGTCTCTGGGCTACCCTGCCTGCCTTGACCCAACAATTACCTGCTATAGTTTTTCCATATAGGTCTTAAACATTTGAGAGGGTTATTTCTGGGATTTTAATTGGGAACAGATTAGGAATTTGGTAGTTTTCATTTTCCTGGAAAGTCATTCTTTCAAAAACATTAGCTTGACTTGTCCAAACTATTCCCTTCAATATTTTTTTCATTTTCTACAGTGATGTCAATTTCTCATTTCCAATGTATTTTTTAATGTGATTGAGTTTGTTATAAGTTTGCTTCTTTCATTTGTATTTTAAAAAATCAAGTTTTTTGTTTTGTTTTGTTTACTATTTCATTAATTCTACTTTTTTGGTGTGTTTCTTCCTTTGTTTTTGTTTGTTTGGTTGGTTGTTTTTGTGGGTATTTTTTTGTTTTGTTTTGTTTTGTTTTCTTCCTTCTTTGGATTTCTTGTTGTTTACTCTTCAGCTTCTTTCTTATTTTGCAATACAATGGGTATCACTATACATTTGCCTCTGAGTACTCCTTTGGCCACTTCCCACGTGGTTGATACATTGGAGACTTCAACGCTGATAGCCTCTGTCTCTGCATCTCCTTCCCCCACAAGGTATTCCTCACATGTATCTCCTTTCATTAGCAGTGTTACATTCCACCACTCCTGGGGTTATTCAGTTACATTTCATTACCAAGAAAACCACTGAGGTGCTGACAATTGATCACATCAGGCTGCCCTGAGTTCCAGAGCCACATTCCTTAGCATATCTTCCTCCTCCCTCGGCAAATTCTCTGTGCTCCCAAGGGGCCCCCATACTGTTACTGCCCCTGGTGAGTCACTGATACCGTTTTTGCCTCCATCACGAGAAAAGCCAGATTATCATATTTTTCTAAGCGGATGACCCATAAGAAACAAACCTTTTCCTGCTACTATCGACCACCTCTTTTACATATTGTTGATATGTGATTATACTATGCATATAAGGAAACGCACAACTGTGCTCTTTAGGGCAATCAAAATGAGATGAATTTCCTAATGTTTAGAGAGAACTTTTCTGAATTGTGGTTGAGATTTTCCCATCTCTTACCCTTTGCTTTCCCAAACAGCATCCATCCTGGGCTGTAGAGAGCCATCTGGGAAGGCACATGGACATTCTTTTTAATTCTTATCAGCTGAGCCCGAGGGCACTGGCAGAACGCTGTTATCAGTACGGATTTCTTATCTTTATCCATGTGCTTGGAATGAGGAACAAAGGACCTTGACCCACCCAGGTCTTGATATGCTAAATCTTGTACCCAAAAAATGAGGAGCTTACCTAGATCTTGATGAATAGGATCTGGGCACACCCGAAACTCCTTTTGGCCTTAAAATCCCTTTTGGAAACCAATAAATGTGCTGTGTTGTCTGTGGTGAGTGTGACTGTCTCTCCATCAGAGAGATGGCGCCCACCTAGCGCCCAGCTTGAATCTATTTCTGCCTCTTGTCTCTTTCTCTAATTTCTTAATCCCCAGCTCCTCCCCTCAGGAACCTGTTGTTTTCCGTGTGGGACTCGGAAAACAGAGAAAATGCCCACCGCACGGGGCACACCTACTGAATCTCCCACAGGCCAGACATCCGATGACCTATACTGAGGTCTACTTGAGAAGGGAGACCCCCTGCCTTGGAGAAGTAGAGGCTGGTCCACTGCACTCCAGATGGAGTTTACTAGGTTCCCCGCCTCTGGATCCTTTCTTCTCCACCCTGGTGATGCCCTGAGAATGGAGGGGCTCTTCCCTTTACCCTAGCTTGTTAATGAGCTAGAAGTCATTGTGGTGCACATTAACTGATAATTCTTTTAAAAGAGTAAGATCATGATTGTTATACGAAATGAACATACCGTATTTGCCGGCGTATAAGGCGACCCTTTGGCCCTGAAAAATATGCCTCCAAGTGGGGGGTAGTCTTATACGGCGAGTATATAACAAACTCTGTATTTTTAGTGGAAATGTTAGGGGGTCGTCTTATATGCCCAGTCGTCTTATACGCCGGCAAATACATATTTTTTCAGGGCCAAAAAATCGTCTTATACGCCGGCAAATACGGTATGTCAAAGATTTTGTTTAACTCATTAGTTACCGAGCAAGCCAATAAGATGTCACAACTAGTCCAAAGGAGAAATCAAAGAGCAGACACACATAAAAGTCCCAAGAAGTGCTAAAATGAATGTGCATAATAAATGCAAAACTTGCTTCACCCAAAAGGGAGGGAGGGAGGGAGGGGATCAATTGCCCCTCTACCAGACAACGTTTGTTAACATGCCTATGGCCAAGAATCATGTTCATTGCTATTAGGTATCTACAATTTACAAAACTGTAAAGCAGCTAAAACAATAAAACTATACAGATAATTTAGAAAAGTATGCTGTGCAAGACATCTGATAATCTGTTTTTGCTCATTTTAAAGGCATTCAAAATTTTTCTGATGTGCTCACCTTAAAAGATCTAGTTCCAGCTTTACTTTATAAACTGTAGGGTCCCCCTTACCATGTCTGGTAGTTTATGACTACCTGGGATTTCCAAATGAGACATATTCTGGGCTCTTGACAAGCCAGATATCATGGGGTCTTCTGTTATACCAGCTATTGAGCTGCTTGGAACTTTTCTTCAGATCAAATTTATACTGGATGAGTCTTTCTTCTTCTGCCTTTTAACCCCACACAAAAGTCACTGGGTATCTAGGGGTCCTTCAGATATCAAGAAATAGGAACCGAATCATTATTTGCAGTGGCTGAATATGGACCACTCCTTTTTTTTTTTTAATTCCAATTCATCTTACAAACATGTTGTACTCCCCTTCTAGAGCATAAGGAATGGCTGTAGACTTTTTAAATCTCTCCAACTGAAATAATTCCAGCACGAATCAACTCCCACAATCTCTTCTTTGCTGCACATGAATTCAATCTAAATTCATGAACCTACAAGCACTGCTCTGATCTCTTAACATAAGTGGGATGTGAATTGTGATAGGCGACTCTTGACTTTTTAGAGTCACTTTTAACGTGATTGCTCTTTTGAGAAATAATAATTTAAAGGGTTATATTAATTCTAAACCTCACCAAAGTGATACTGAGGTCAGTATCATTTTTCCTGCTACATAGATGAAGAAACTAAGGCTCAGAGAGATTCAAAGACTTGCTCAAAGTCCCACAACAATTAGGTAACCACACAAAGGTTCAAGCAACGTCATTGTGACGCCACGTACTAATTGCCCCCCATCACCCTGTGCTGCCCTTTATATTCCAGGTATTTGCCCCACCATTCTGCTAATATTCACTCAGGGCCTACGATGTGTAAGGCATTGGGTGGGCATCACTGTTTATCTGGTCATCCAAGATAGAAAGTTTCTTATTAGCCTCACCCTACCATTGGCTCCACCATGTACATCTGGTTGAATTCTCAGTTCTAGAAATGTCATCTTGATGTATTTCTCCACTTTATCCCTTTGTCTCTATTGGCTTATTCATCTCTTTTCTGGGACAACACAATGTTGTATTCTGGACACCCCAATCCTCATGTCTTCCCACCTCTTTTCCTACCCATGTACCCTTCTTATCAGTGACGAATACTGCTAACCTACATGTCCCTCCCTTACATGACAAACCTCAAAGGCTCCCTTTTACTGTAAGATAATGTGTGAACTCCTTACTAATCCTGGCCCATAGAGACTAAAAGCATACCAGCTCATCTCTCTGGCCGCTCTTCCTCCTGGCTGTGGGTGAGCCTATGATCTGGCCACAGCATATTCCCATCTTATCACTTTCCTGCCTCTGTGCCTTTCCTCATGCTGTTCTTTTGAGTTGCAAAGCCCTTCCCTGATTCCAGGTCAGATCTTTCCTCTTCTCTGACACATTCACTGATACCAGCACCACCACCATTTCATTCCCGTCCACCAGAGAAAATAATTCTCTCAATTGGACTACACATTCCTCTATAATAGTTCTCTCTGTCTCTGTCTCTCTCTCTCTCTGTCTCTTTCTCTTTCTCTCTCTCTGTCTCTCTCTCTTTCTTATAGATGGAGCATTGTATACTTTTACGTTTGTATCCCAGGTTGCAGTCTCCTCGTGGGTGAGGGCCCTTCCGTGCACCTTAGCATACAGCACAGAGCCTACCATGAAGCACTCAATAAATGTGTTGTTGAAATCTAAATTAATAAGGAACAGATGTTGAATTCAAGGATCCCACTCTGGGGCTCTTTTGACCATATCTTGGAAATTTAGAGACAAAAATAATAAAATCAAACAAGCAGAAAAAGGAGGAAGTACGTTCCAAAAGCTAGCTTTGCTGGAAAGCTCCAGGTCTCCCTAAACCATGGTGGGTAGGAAGCAAATTGCAACCCTGGGAACCGGCAGTGCACTGGAGCCTGTGCCCTTCCCAATGGCACATTCGGTGATTCCATTGGGGCACCTTGAAATCAGAATCTGTGAGTATTTATTTATACCTTGGAAACTGGCAAATGGTGTGAACAAGGTTTGGAGGGAGGTGGGTTTTGTGTTGTATTCACTCTATCATCAATATCAAATTTTAGAATATTTTCACCATCCCCATAAAGAAACCCATACCCATCAGCAATCATTCCCCTGCTTCCCCTGCCCCCAGGCCCTGCCAATACTTCTAGTTTTTTGAGAGTGCTGTTAAACAGTTACAACACTCCAATGCTGGAACCCATCTGTTTCCATCATAACAGTTACTCTTCTCCTCTTCACTTAACTCCTTGATTCTTCAAGTACCTAGAGGCCTCCTAAACCCCGGGGGCTTCCATCACAAAGATTTATATATCTTTAAAAAGAAGTTATTTTAGCTCTTGCTTAATTCAATTTATCCATCACAGAATGAGATGAAAAATAGTCCTGCATAGAAGGGAGATCAGGAACTTATAAATCTTTTAAAAGGCTAGATCACTTTCTGGCTGATTCGCACGTGGGATTTACTTTTGCCTGAGACAATGGGCTCTTGTCTATTTTTAGGTTAGATAATGCATTTCCTAGGACCCACAGGAGGCCTTGGCTTCTCTTATTACTGAGCACACATGCAGAGACCAGAGATGTTGTGAAAGGGGGAAAAAAGAAAAAAAACAGGGTGAAAGGATTGGTGCTTTACTCTTTTGATCACTAATGCAACTCCATCAGGAACAATGAAATAACTGCCCAAGAATTTCCTCAAAGAAGTTCACCACAAATGCACAAAAACACACATGTACCAGAAGACGTGCACACACACACACACATACACACACACACACACACACACACACACACACACACACACACATTCACGTGAGTGCACTTGCACTATGAGATCACTAGTTAATGTCCTAATGACCCCCTAGCCCCAGAACAGTGTCCTCACATGTAGGCCCCCATACACCAGATGCATATTACTCATCTAATTAATGCCTGCTGATTGAACTTCTTTCTAAATCTTTTATATTAGCAAGCAGGGAATGCTGGGCTGTTCTCTAAGCCTTGAATGTAAAGTGTGTTCCATGGACCAGCAACATGCGCATTATCTGGGGGCTTGTTAGAAATGCAGGGCCTCAGGCCCCACCCAGAATTTGATTTGTGTTGTATTGACATCTCTGGTTGGTCCACGTGCATATTAATGTTTGAGAAGGACTGGACTGAAACCAACGGAGGACCCTTTAATCGGTATCTGCTCTCAACTCACTTTCTTGAGTTTGTGTAGAGGGAAATTTTGTTGAGACTTAGAATTCATCCAGACCATCCCCAGTCAGATCTTAAATGTCTTGGGAATTCTCATCCCATCGCTGTCTTTCGTTTGGGAGCTAGAACAAGAGGCTAATTCTCTCCTTAGGTTGGAACCCTACTGGCTCCAGAAGGCCAATATACATCTTCACAGATCAGGGAGAGTTTTACTTAAAATAAAACTTTTCTGTTATAAAAGAACATACTATGCTCATTACAGAAAATCTAGAAAAGTATAAAGAAGAAAATTCAAATCATCTGACTTCTACCAATGAGTGTTAATCACCTAATATTTTGGCACTTTTTCTTTCTTTTTTTTTCTTTTTTTTTTTTTTTTGTACATGTGGGTGTTACATGCCCCTTTTTGATGGAATTCTTTATTTTACACAATTGGGAATAAAACGTAGTTAGAGTATATTCTGATTGTTCCCTCTTCTCCCCCTCCCCCCATATCATGATTATTCTCATGCCCTTGAAAATTCTTCAAGAATATGATCTTAATGATCTTACATTCTTGTGTGACTAGACCATATTTTATCGACATATTCTCATATTCTACAATACTTTTAGATTTTTTTAAGCCCTCATAGTTGACAAGGTGATTAAAATCCTATTATAACGCTTTTACTGACTTTCTTAATTTTTTCTTTTTTTAGATTTTCAGAGGTACACTTGCTGTCTCAAATGGTGTTAGCTTTACAGATTATTAATATATAACGTGAAACTTTATTCTGTATCACAATGTGGGACTCCTCCCACGATCCCAGCAGCCAAGACACACCCTCCCCAAGCTTTTCAACTCCCCAAACTCTTGGGTTACAATTACTGTGGCATGTTTTAACTTGTATTTCTTTAATAATCAGTGTGCGTTTCCCTGTGAATCCCCTATACTTCTTGGTCTTGGTCTGCTTTATTGGAAGGATGTTACTACCATCAGAAAGGCTAATGTATTCAGAAAATAAGTTATTTATTTATCTTATAATTTCTATATCTTCCCCGCTGGCATTTCATTGTTTTTAAAGTCATACAAATATTTTAAATTTTAAATTAAATACAGTAAAAAATTTCAGGAATCTTTTTTGTGTGTTTCCTTCCATTATGCTTGTACTTAGAAAAATTTTCCCCGCTAACAGAAGGCGTAATTAAATCTATATAGTTTTCCAGAACAAAGTGAAAAGGCAGGACTGATAGCAGCTCTCCTCACTTTATTCCTGATCAAGAGTGATTGTTGGCTTTTACCTGCGTCCCCTGCTGAACAACTCATTCCTTCACATTTTTTGCAATGTTTCCTTAATCATTTTAAAAATATATATTTTATTGATTTTTTACAGAGAGGATGAGAGAGGGATAGAGAGTTAGAAACATTGATGAGAGAGAATCATCGATCAGCTGCCTCTTGCACATCTCCGCTGGGGATGTGCCCAAAACCAAGGCATGTGCCCTTGACTGGAATCGAACCCAGGACCTTGCAGTCCGCAGGCTGACGCTCTATCCATTGAGCCAAACCAGTTTTGTCTTCTTAATCATTTTATTTGCTCCTGAAACATACTCAGAAGTCTGTTTCACAGCTGCCCCATCTCGCTGATCTGTCCATTTTGCTCTGGTATCATATACTACTATGTCATAGCCTTAAAACACCTGGCCCACTCCATTTTTACAAACAAGGTATCTTTTTATTACTTTACTCTCTAACTCTGGCCCCTTATAAAATAAATCAAATTTCTAACCCAAAAACTGATATGTAGGCCCACATTTTTAGAAAGAAACAGACACACTCATACACACACACCACCACCACCACCACCACCACCACCACCACCAGTGATCTTTTGTTGTCTTATGTAGAGCATCAAATACGAATAGAGGTAACTCCTCAAAATGCTTGCTTTTCCAAGCTTTTTAATGTAAAGTCTGAAGTTTCATCATATTTTTGTCTTGCAAAATTATGCTTAGTCTCTGTTTTTTAACATATCTGGCAGTATGGGGATATTAAAAGGCTCCTTTAAAACAGCTAGGAAAATATCTTTATTTTTGTGGCTATATTTGGGGTTAAGATCAAGTGTCCTGTATTTTCTTGAAGAAACTTTTCTTTCACTTTTGGTTCATCTCACATCAACTCATTTTTTACATTTCTCACAGCTGTTGTTCTTAAGTAACTGACTCAAGGGGTGTTGAGAGGGATGAAGAATCTGCCCGCTGGTGTCCATCAGAACTGATTTGCCTGTACCTTTCCCTAACTCCCATCAGCTTTCGCTGTATCATCTATAAAATTAAGAAAGTAATGGCTCCTGCTCGTTGAGTTGGTAGAATAGTTAATGAGATTAGTCATGGAGGGAGCTAGCACAATGCATGGCTTAAATGTAAGCTTAAAAAATAATCCAGCAGAGGGAAAGGCCCCCTGTGCCCCAGGGGGGGGGCGTGTGTCCTGGGAGAGCCGTGTGCCCCTGGGAGCCGTGTACACCGGGAAAGCCATGTGCCCTGGGGAAGCGGTGGGACCCGGGGGGAAGGGGCGGTGTGAACCGGAGGAGGAGTGGATTCTATTCGTGTGGTCCTGAGACATTTGGACAGTCTGCAGCCATTAGCTACAGAACACTCTGTTGTATTTCCCTATAAAAACAAATGAGAGAGAGTGTCCCACTTGAAATTCATATACTCTGAAAAGGAAAAAAGAAGAGGAAAATAAATCTGAGGAACAGAATAAAGTGGTGAATATAGTAGAATCAGAGGCAAAGAAGGGGAGTGGACTGATAATTATCAGGAGGATAAGGGGGTGGGGAAGCAGTGAGAGACTGGATTGAAATCACATAACCAAGGGATGAAGACAATTGGGGAGAGAGGGGATAAGGGCAGAGGGTGGGAAGGGAACTGGGTGGTAGGGAGCTTTGGGGGAGAAAAAGGAGAAACAATTGTAATAATCTGAGTAATAAAGATTTATTTTAAAAAAGAAGAAAAAATAGGTGCCCATCACTTAAGGGAAAGGAATAAAGTGTAATAAATCAAACCAAAGCATTTCTAGAAGGAAAAAAAGGGGGGGGGGGCACAGTCTTTGCAGATGAGCTTGCTGGGCTGCTATTTAGTCGAGAAGAGAAAATTCTCAGTCGCCCCCCTCTTTAATGCTAATCCTTGAGCCTAACAACCTTATTCCTCCTTCTTCTGATCTCAAGGAAAATGGGTCCTCTTCCCTTGACCAGCATCTTAGAGTGGGCTCCCCAGAAACAAACCCAGAGACAACACTTAATTTCTGAGCAATTTATCAAACAGTCAGATTAGATAGCAGAAAAACAAAGACACTCGAGAAGCTTAATAAGGTTACTGAGTGGCATTCGATGTGCAATTGAGATTGGTGGTCACGAAGCAAAGCAAGAACCAGTCGACACAGCGTTATTTTCCAGCGATAATTAGCTGCTCGATTGTAAGTGCGAAGGAGGCGAAGAGTCGGTTTAATGAAGATTTTCAGGCTCGCTAGAGAAGTAAACCACTGGGAAGAGGCCCTGCGAACTTTATGGCATGTATGAAAGGAGGCTGGGGTGACGAACCATGAGCTCTAAAGGAAAATATGAATAAAGTGCCTGACTCTGAAAATGTGATAGGACCGAAGGATTAGCATCCTTGTGGAGGCTGGAGAATTGTTGGAGTGGAGGTTCTAGAGAAAGGGAGGTAGAGGACAAAAGGTCATAGTCACATATGGGGTCCTGAGGTTGATTTTCAGGGACCATGCATCTAGAGATAATGAAAAGTTCATCTTAAAGTCTTGCTAGTCAGTAGCTTAGGGGGGATAAAAGAAAGCAATGGATGTGAAGGGGTAGAGAAACTGAAACTCTGAAGTGCAAGGTGGATCATCCATGTGGGTGTGAAAAATCTCCAAAAAAATAGAGTGGAAAGGCGAGTTTTCAGTGAGTGAACCCTTAAATGTCCTTGGGATCTGGAGGGCACTTAATCCTCTCAATGGTTTTACGTCGGATGACATTTTTATCCCCATTTCACAGAAAAGGGTACCTTGAGTAATAACCCAACAGCACTCGGAGAGTAAGTACGTGGTTGAGCTGGAATTTGAAAATAAGTCTTTCTGGCTCCAAAGTTTATTATGGTCTTTCTGTGCCAGGGTGTTTCTTCCATTTTTCACTGGTGAGACTAAGCAGAAGAGAATTAAGACATGATCCATGGCATTCTCGGGCAATGAATGCTAAGCCCAGCAAAGAAAATAAAAGGCTGTACTGAGATGCCTTAGGAAAATAAATTAGGCTCTAGGAACACTTAATCTCATTCATCGTAATAGTATTAATTTCTAGACACTACAATCCTGGTTAGAAACGTGATTTAGTAACTGTTTGGGAAGAACTAGCAGGGTTCTGAAAATAAAGGTACATCATTGAGCCATAGACTCTTGGAACTGGAAGGTACCTTAGAAAGTATTTTTTGCCCTAGCTGGTTTGGCTCAGTGGATAAAGCATGGGCCAGCAGAGTGAAGGGTCCCAGGTTTTATTCCTGCCAAGGACACATGCCCGGGTTGTGGGCTCGATCCCCAGTAGGGGGCGTGCAGGAGGCAGCGGATCAATGATTCTCATCATTGATGTTTCTATCTCTCTTTCCCTCTTCCTTCCTCTCTGAAATCAATAAAGAAATATTTTTTTACGTATTTTTCTCCAACTCATTTTCTGCTTAGAAAACTGGCACCTAAAAGAGCTAAGTGCTTTTGCCTAATATCACAAAGCTAAGGGGTAGCATCAAGTCTAACCAGGTCAACGCCAATTCCTTACATCATACAGACTATGGCTTTTTTCTCCCACCCCAGGAATACTCTGACTCAAAAATCTTTGAGACTGAATCTCTTTTTCTCAGATGGAAGTTACCCACAAGCTAAATTCGTTTTGCTTGGAGGTCTTTTCTGCAGTGTCTTTGGCGTTGACATTCACGTGGGCCTTTTGCCTTGAATCTGCTGTTGCTGGCCTTCCCGCGGATCCAGGAACAGCCTCCTTCATAGACACCGTGACTGTAACGTGCTCTGACCTTGTGGGCAAATCTGGCCAAAGGCAAGAGCCACTTCCTGATGTGTCCTTTCTCACGCAGGACTGCTCTCTTGAGAAACCAGAAATGCAAGTACCAGTTGCCAAGGAAAAAAAAAAGTACAAATCATTGAGCACTAACATGTGAGACAAGAGAGGACCAACCACTCACCAGCTGAAATTCGGAAAGCTGAAAATACACTGAGCTATCCTGGCTTCTTAGTGACGTCAGATTCAGCAAATGGGTGTTTCTCTGTACCTTCCAGTCTTATGGTTCTCCTATGCTGGAAGAAAGGAGTGGGGTGGATTGGCTTAGAGCCTCCACTGTCAGCCTATGCTGAGGAGTTGTTATTCTTTTTCTCTGCTTTGAAGAGGACTATAACATTCAAGCACAAATCCAAATCAAAACCTCATTTCTTCAGGTGGTTCATTGAATCAGAAGAAGAGTTGCTTCTAATTTATCAGCTGCCTCCGGATTGCAGGGTTATCTGTATTCATCCATGACTAGTAAATCAATAATTTATGAGCCCCACACAACCACTTGCCTTAATAGCTTTCGTCTTAGAAAGCTGATGTCTTGGAGCCAAAGGATGCTTAACACCGTGTTTATTAATGTTTGATATGCCTTGATTGACTTCCTGAAGTAAGTGCTTGTGGAAAAGAAAGTGGTTCCTAATTCATCTCTCTTTCTCTTCTCAACTATGGTTAAACCTCAATGCTTTTATTATTGTTGTTGTTGTTGTTAATCTCTCACCGTATGTTATTGTTGTGAGTGATTGCCATTGATCACATCAGGTGGGAGGATGGGACAAAATCTCTTCCATTTCTGAAATCTGATCGTCCCCACAGTTGAAGACAGGCAACTGCTCCAACCGGTTTGACGCATGGGAAGCTCAGGTTGAGACCCCCCCCCAGGTCACACGTGAGCTCCTCATTTTCTAATCTATTGCTTGCTGCCTACAGTAATGTCCCCCTCCCCCACCCCCTGCAAATGTGCAAGGATAGAGAAGGAAATTCATCTACTGATCTCTATTAGATCCTGTCCCCCCAACCCCACAGCTTGCTACCCTATCGATATATAAGACAGAAGCAGAATGTCTTCCTCCACCCTCACCCCCACAAGTCAGATGCTTTAATAAAATCTACAAAACGTCGTCAGCTTACTATTTTCAGATTCATCAATGATATTACATGAGTAGTCTTTTTCTTTTTTCTGAGTAGTATTATCTTTGGATATACCACTATCAGTTTATCCATTTCCTTGTTTATAGGCATGTGTTTCCAGTTGTATTTCTCTTATCTTTTCTCAATAACTTAGCCTTGCACAGTCTGAGTCACAGTGTAGGTTAATATTTAAGTTTTGGGAAATAAAAATTGTGATCTAAACTGATGGTACTTTTTTGCACTCTTACCAGCAGTGTATGAGGGTTCCATTACTCACCCATTGCAGCAATGTATTTGTTTTAAATTTTAGTTCTTTTAATAAATTTGTCGTGCTGTATCTCTGTTGTTTTAGCTGCATTTCCCTGAGGATTCATGATGAACCTTTTTGCAGATGTGTATTTACTACTGATAAATTGTTACTAAAACGTGTGCTCAAAAAATAAAAGTGACCAGCATCTCAGAAGAAAGGTATTACCTGGCAGCAGAGACCTTTAAAGAAAGGTCAAACAGGTTTTCCTGAAGATTTTTCAGGATATTTGCAGCCAAGTTTCTTGATGATTTACCTAAACGGTAGTACTGAGAATTGACCACCTGCATTATTAGAGAGCGCCTTTCAATACCCAGGCTCCACAGATATATACTGTATACTGAGTAGCTCGCTTCCCCTTGCCTCAGCTGGCCGGCCTGCGCATCACCGCTGGTAGCGACATCAGCTGCTCGTTTGGTCATGACGGCATTTCAGCTGATGGCCACAGGCCTTTTATGTAAGAGATTAATGATGGGCATCATTGATTTAGTGCATTGTTTCACCAAGTATTGTACAGTACCTGTTCAGATACCACAGCTGGTATGCAACCTATCAGATGAATACTTGTTATTTTAAAGGTTATGTATTTGTTTAATATATAACTTGAAAACATAATCAGCTCACCAACTTAATGCTTTAATGACTATGGTTGCTTGGGATGAAGCTAAGTTTTAAAAACTATTTAAATAAATTCAATTAAGGCAAAACCGGTTTGGCTCAGTGGATTGAAGGGTCCTGGGTTTGATTCCGGTCAAGGGCATGTTCCTTGGTTGCGGGCACATCCCCGGTGGGGGATGTGCAAGAGGTAGCTGATCAATGATTCTCTCCCATCGATGTTTCTAAATCTCTGTCCCTCTCTTTTCCTCTGAAAAAAAAATCAATAAAATATTTTAAAATAAATAAACAAATGAAGTCAATTAAAATATTTAATAATAGTACAGTCCAGTACTCAAATATGGCTGAAATTTTGCAAGTAGTAATTCTGTGCTTAGTACATTTTAGACACCTTGCTGTGGTTTCTTCTCCATCCTTTGTTTCACATTCATGTTGATTATATCTGTGAGTTAGTGAAACCGAACCTGCTGGGGTTTCGTTTTGTTTTCTGAACACTTTATTTGAACTAAATCCTCTTGGGATTTGGATTTTGCAAGATTATTGGCAGATGTCTGAAATTCTCCAGCTTTAATAAGTAGCTTCAGAACTTTTTCAGGATGCAATGTGAGCTGGTTATGTGCATCCCTTCCCAGCTCTGCTTTCCAGAACAGCATGTTGGTAGCTTGAAATTGCTCATGGTGACAGTATTTACACCATATGTATTGGCAAAGGCTATAACTTAGAGTTTGAGTTTGTTTTTTGCTGGAAAACCAGTTGTTAAATATTCACCAAAATAAAACTGTATTCAACCCCATTTCTAAAGTTTACAACCAATCACTGTATCTCTGTACAATCAAAAACATCTACCTAAAATACGTGCGGATATGACAGCAGCAGAGTGCAGCATGGAAGGGGAGATAGTTTCTTTTTTAAAACTCTTCTTCCATGAAAAAATAAATAAATTTGAAAACTTAAAAAATAACTTTTCAATAAGTGCAAGTTTGATTATACCAAAAAAATAAATAAAAATATCTTCTTCCAATCAAAACATGTACTTTTGTTACATGGCTAAAAGTGGGTTAATAACTTTTTAAAATACTCATTCATATATTGATTTTATGGAGAGGAAGGGAAAGAGAGAGAATGCGCCCTGACAAGGATCAAACCAGCAACATGGGTATGTGCCTGACCAGGAATCAAACCTGCCACCCTTTGGTGTACAGGAGGATGCTCCAACCAACTGAGCCACACTGGCAGGGAGAGTTGTTAACTTTTTAAATGCTACCAGGATTGCATACCTTTCAAATGACATTAGTAAATCAATCGGCTCTCTACTTTTTTATGCTACACACTACTCTTAAAATAGTCTATCTATCTAGGTGATATCTGATTCATAACAAACATCAAGCTTATGTCAAAAAAATGAAAGAAGTTAGAATGCCACAAGAAAGCAAAAAGCAAAATGGTATGAATGAGGGAGGGAGGGAAAATAGTATTGCTAGGCAACTATCTCCATAGTTAATTAATATACACATGAACACCTCTAGTTTTTCTCAGCATCAGTTGACCCATCTTTCTCTACCCAATCTGTGTTGATGTTCCTGTAGCCTGACAAAGTATCTCTGGAGTCCTCAAAGCTCAGAGTTTAGGAGCCCAGTGTGAGCCTGATTGGCTTTCTCCTGGAGAGATGACAACTCCAGAACATGTGTAAGCATTCTGTTTCCCTCATAGGTTTATATTTGCTGATTCCTTCTTAACAAGTAAAATCTCAAAAGCATAAAGCTCATTACAGCAGGGTTGACTACTTCCCTGGTGGGCATTTCATTATGATTTCAAGCACATGCCATTGACTATGGATTACACCTTAATTATGGGGGAGGCCAATGAGATAGCATTAACTTCAAGCCAAGAAAGTCACAATTCTTACGAGGCTCTTCCACTTAGGGGAGTTAGCAACAGAAGACCCTCCATGGTGCACTCCAGGGAATCCATTTTACAGTGTCATCTATGCGATGGTGACTCCTAAACGCTGTACATTGCACACAAATTATCTAACCTTCACAGGTAAAGAAAGCAAGGCCGTGAGAGAAGATGACTTCTCCCCGTTATTTTAGCTACTAATAGCAGAACCAGATTATACTCTTTCTAAAACTCTATAAACTGCCTACCATACTTAACTAAAAATAACAACAGAAAATTATGTGCTATCTTCTTATATGGAAAATTTACTTTGTACCAGAATCCTGAGGGAGTCTGGACTCTCAACATGTTGGCCAAATCATAAGAAAGGATTTGGTGGGGTTTTAGAAAGCCTCGGGGTGAATGCAGTAGGACTCGATGTTTCTCCTGGCTTCAAAGCACAAGATAGTTTTCTCTCATCCACTCTGCCTCTGAGGAGTTAAGGTGACTCAACTAATCACTAATACTTGGCATGTGTAGATCAGCCCCCTGTTTTTCCGCTCTCTCTGCATACTTTAAATCTTCCCTGGGCAAGACTGTCATGTAGACAGAGCCTGTCCTAATGTTCCCCTAACCTAGTAGCCAGAGGGGTCCAGAGAAAGTCCTTTCCGGGCTACACGAGGAACAGATGCCCCTGTACATGGGCTGGGAGGCAGCTGGTGGCCGTCATGGCCATGCGGTCTCTTGGATAGTTGGGGTTCTGTAGTCCCATCCTCCCACTGTACCATCTCTGGAGCTCTGGGAGAGCCTCTTTCTGGTGTGTTTGGCAGTCCTCTTTCCATGGCCGGGCACCCTGTTTACACTCTTTATTGCCCCTGAGAGTGACTCATACAGGGCTCTGCCTGGCCAAGTTGTTCCACCGTCCTCCCTCTATGCGTCCGCAGCCACAGTCCCTAACAAACAAACTCGCTCCCACCAAACACTAATGCACATCTCTCTGCTCTGGCTCTCAAAGCCTATTTGAATCTAGCCTACTTTTCTGCAGCCCCACCTTCTATCTCTGTTTCTTGCCCTCACACACACCCCATCGGACACATTTTGACCACATTGACCAGTATTGACTTTGGCATTGTCTAACTAGGGGAACGTGGGTGAATCTCTTAGTCCCTCCTATCTCAGTTTCTTTGTCAAAAAATGATGGGGTTGAACAGTGAACTTAAAGATCCCTTCCCATTCTTTTTTAAAATATATTTTTTAAAATTGATTTCAAAGGGGAAGGGAAAGGGAGAGATAGGTAGAAACATCAATGATGAGAGAGAATCATTGATCGGCTGCCTCCTACACACCCCCAACTGGGGATTGAGCCCACAATCCGAGCATGTGCCCTGACTAGGAATTGAACCTTGACCTCCTGGTTCATAGGTTCATGCTGGCTGTGCCAGATTTCTTCCCATTCTGAAAGGCTGCCATATTTTGTGCATAGATTCTCTCCCATCTGTGCCCGTATCTTTCCTATAATAGAGATAATAATAGTGATAGCTGACACAGAGTACCTAGTATGTGTGAGGCATAGTACAAATGGCTTGACCTCCAAACTAGTCTATAAAAGATGAACGCAGCTATTCTCCTTTTGCATCAAAGAAAAACCAGAGTGTTAGAACAATATGTTCAAGGTAATAACAATTGCAGCCAGGACTGATCTCATGACCCCTGTGCCAGAGTCCTAGGTTCAAATTCTGATATCACCACTTCCAAGTAAAGTTTTGAAAACAATGGCAGCATTTAATAAATGACCGGTTCTCTTCACATTTTTAAATCTTTATTGTTCAGATTATTACAGATGTTCCTCCTTTTTCCCCCTCATAGCGCCCCTCCACCCAGTTCCCACCCCACCCCAGGCCCTCGCCGGCCCTCCTCATGTCCTCATCCATAGGTGTAAGATCTTTGTCCAATCTCCTCCCGCACTCCTCACACCCCATTCCCACCCCAAGAATTGTCAATCATCTCCCTTTCCATGCCCCTGATTCTATTACATTCACAGTTTATTCTGTTCATCAGATTTTTTTATTCATTTGATATTTTAAAATATATAATTTATTTAATTATTTATTTATTTTTACTGAGAGGAAGAGAGAGGGATAGAGAGGTTGAAACATTGATGAGAGAGAAACATTAATCAGCTGCCTCTTGCACACTCCCTACTGGGTATGTGCCTGCAACTAAGGTACATGACCTTGATCGGAATCAAACCCGGGACCCTTCAGTCACAGGCCAACCTTCTATCCATTGAGCCAAACCGGTTAGGGCCATTTGATTTTTAGATTCACTTGTTGATAGGTAGATATTTGTTGCCATTTTGCTGTTCATAAATTTTTATCTTTACCTTTTTCTTCTTTCTCCTCTTCTTAAAGAATACCCTTCAACATTTCATATAATACTGGTTTGGTGATGATGAACTCCTTTAGCTTTTTCTTATCTGTGAAGCTCTTTATCTGCCCTTTAATCTGAATGATAGCTTTGCTGGATAGAGTAATCTTGGTTGTAGGTTCTTACTATTTATCACTTTGAATATTTCTTGCCACTCCCTTCTGGCCTGTATAGTTTCTGTTGAGAAATCAGCTGACAGTCGTATAGATACTACCTTGTAGGTAACTAACTGGTTTTTCTCTTGTTGCTTTTAAGATTCTCTCTTTGTCTTTTGCCCTTGGTATTTTAATTATGATGTGTCTTGGTGTGGTCCTCTTTGGATTCCTCTTCTTTGGGGTTCTCTGTGCTTCCTGGACTTGTAAGCAAATGACCACTTTTATCAGCTATTATTCTTGTTGCTCCAAAAACTCTCCATCATTGTTTCCTCTTAGGAGCAACAGATTCCTTTCGTCTGCAATATACATACACTACCTTCTGAAAACAAACGAATTAATGACATCACAAAAGAGGGAACTCCAAGAAAAATATAAATTAAGTCCTTTAGAAAAGAACTTATTTTTCAAACCTTGACATAATCTTCCACAAAGTATGATTGTTTCAGAGGAACATTTGAAGGGAGAGAGAGAGGTGTATATGGAATTAAAAGAACTGCTTTAACAGGAATTTAGGTTCCACTTAAAAACTCTACTGGTAATAGCATGTTCTGCAGATATGCTATTGGATAAAGAAGCACCACTGTTCCTAGGCAACAGACCAGAGCAACAGAGGTGAACCAGCAAACAACTCAAGCTCAAGGACTGTGAATTCCATTTCCCATTTTGCTTCTATGACCTTGAGCGAGTCACCTGCTCCATGCACCTTTTGCACCTTTTGTTCTGTTAAATGGGGATAACAAATTCAGCCTTGTATTGAAAAAGCAACTTCTCAAAGCAACCTGCCAATAAAATGCATAATTGAAATGTATAATAGAATGTTATTTATCCATTAACATAATTGCCTATTCATTAATATACATGTGTGGTCTTGGCATTATAATTATGAAGAATTCTTCAATCAGAGTCTGCCTGAATATAAACTAGGGCCAGACTTGTGTTCTATATTCAGATTGAAAAACATGTTAACCTCAAGGGAGTCCAGGTCTTAGAGCTATAATTTATACAAGGACACAAATACCTTTGATATAATTGTTCCACTGCCCATAGTAGTTTCTAGCTAAATTAGCTTTAATTGAGAAAGATCCTGAAAGCTATTTAGCCTCTCGGTAAGGAGGATGACCCAAGATGCCCTAAGTTTTATGTATCATTCCTGTATAACTAATTATTATAATCATCCTTATTATAAACCGCAAGAGAATGAAGACCCAACTAATTACTTAATAGAGTAGTTGAGCGTCAGTAAACATTGGGAGGCCCTTCCATTTTCCTTAAGTTATTATTTAGTTCAGCAGAGAACATGACGTTCAACCTCACAGTACATCTGCTTTCATTTTGATGGAAAATAAAGAAAAATAAGTCAGCCAAAATTAGAGAGAAGACCTGCAGGCTTCTTGCCCTTTTCTTCTGAGGAAATAGCGGATGATAAAGCCTGCAGAGAGTCTGACCTGGTTATTTCTATATTTTAAAATTGGAGAGAAGAGAGACGTTGAAAATGACCCCCCAAAAATGTATTACTAAAGATACATGACTAGCTTATCTATTTCCCTCAGTCATGGTAGTAACCCAGAATTTCCTTCACATGTTTGTACTTTCTTTGATTCTTCCTTTTCAAAGACATAAGTAGCACTTATGAGCACCTTTGGGAAGACTGTCAGAATCTCACCTCAAAGAAGACTGAGTGGGATCACCTTCCAATAACAATTGAGCCAGTGTGCCAGAACTTCTTCAGTTCTTATATTGTGTTTGTCTTACTTTTCTTTTTTTAAAAAAAATATATTTTTTTTATTATTTTTTTACAGGGAGAAAGGGAGAGGGATAGAGAGCTAGAAACATCGGTGAGAGAGAAACATTAATCAGCTGCCTCTTGCACACTCCCCACTGGGTGTGTGCCCACAACCAAGGTACATGCCCTTGACCAGAATCAGACCTGAGACCCTTGAGTCCACAGGCCAACGCTCTACCCACTGAGCCAAACTGGTTAGGGCTGTTGTACTTTTCTTAAGATTTTTTTTTTTTAACAAAATGAAGCCACTCTGGTTTGGAAAGCATCCAATAATCGGTACTTTACTTGGAGATTTCCCTTTCTCACTTTAAAGATATCTCTGGTGAGCAGAAGCCTGTTTAAATCAACCAAGCCGGGAGGAAATTGTTATTAATAGAGCTCTCCCTTCAGTTCCCCAAGTATAATTCCTAAAGAGCCCACTTGACGCTGATGGTCTCCTGCTAAGAGGTTAGCAATATAAATGTTAGAGCTATCCAGTTAAACAGCCAGGTCAGTATTGTCTCCGTTTACGCACCACGCTGGAAAGTCAAACAAACAACCCTTGCTGTAACCAGTGAATTGGGGATGGCGGTTTTGTTACGCTGTTTTGATAACAAGGCTGGCAGGACCGCAGAAGCTATCTCGCAAGGAAGTCATGCACAGACAGGGGTGACACTGTCAGAAGACCACAGCAGTTATGAATGTGTGAAACGTCCTCGTCCGCCACCCAGGCATCCCATTCTTTAGGTGTTGACAGAAAAAGGCAGCCACCGTGTATCGAAGGCCTCAGGTCACTGCCCCTGTTTACCTCACTCCTTGCACATAAGTGGAAGCAAGTGCTTCTTGGTGATGGCGTCTGTCTGTGAGGGGGGAGCTGATCTATCTCACCAGAAGCATCTGCCTCCTTTTCATGATCCCAGGTACAGACCTCCCCCTCATCAACTGTTCAGTTAACATCTTTTCATAATAAAGGCTCTTATAAAGGTTCACTTTGCCGGAACCGGGTTGGCTCAATGGATAGAGCGTCGGCCTGTGGACCGAAAGGTCCCAGGTTCGATTCCAGTCAAGGGCATGTACACTGGTTGCGGGCACATCCCCCGTGGGGGGTGTGCAGGAGGCAGCTGGTTGATGTATCTCTCTCATCGATCTTTCTAGCTCTCTATCTCTCTCCCTTCCTCTCTGTGAAAAATCAATAAAAAATATTTTTTAAAAAGGTTCACTTTTCAAGTGACCAACTTTATTCTCCCTTCTAGTTAATACACCATGTACCTACTATATTTATTAACCTTCAAATTATTCTTTAGTACTTAAATAAAAGTATCATTGTTCAATTGTCTATCTATAAACATTGTTTGAACATGTTAGTGCTAGTCTGGAGCACATTCTAATGTTTTATATTAAAGATAATGGAGCCCAGCCAGTGTTGTTCAATGGTTGAGCATCCACCTATGAACCAGGAGCTTAAGGTTCAGTTTCCATTCAGGGCACATGCCAGCTCCATCCCCAGTAGGAGGTGGGTAGGAGGCAGCCAATCAATTATTCTTTCTCATCATCGATGTTTCTCTCTCTCCCTCTCCCTTCCTCTCTGAAACCAATAAAAATAGAAATTATAATGGAAATTTTTCTTCACTTAATGGTTTTTCAATGAACAACAGGCTTTGCAGGAATGAGTGATACTTGCTAAGGGAGGAATAGGTGTACTCTTTCGAATCTGATCCACAAGTGCATTCTTGCATCTTCTCAGTGGAATCTGTTCTCGCTAATCTCTAATTTGGTGCTCTCACTGGGCCTTAAAAGTGGTTCTTTTCCTAGCTTCCTCTTTTTTGGCAGGTTATTTCTGTTCCCTGAAATTTTTTCTCCATGCAAAACACTCAAATCAAAGCATGCACTTGCTTTTACAATATATTTAAGTGTATCTGATGTATAGCTTCTTTCTCAGGCATCCAGATTGTCTTCTTGGCCGCACCATTCATTTTTTTCATGTAAGCACATCTTACTAGAACATTACCATAAAACTGGTGCATTAGGCCAAGTCCTGCCCCCGGTTAGACTCCAAATCCTATTGTTCCCTCTCCCCCCACCACTAAGCCACCTTCACAGCACCGAGCAGGAAGCTGGACAAAGGTGTGTATACTCAATAAATATCTATTGAATTGCAATTCAACAGAATTATTTTCGAGTTCAGCATACAACAGAATCCAAGTCCATGCACATCCAAATCATTTTAACAACGTGTTCTGTTGCATTTCTCGATTTCTTCCAATGCCTGAAACAGGCAAAGACATTTTGCCCTATAGACACTGATGAGGAATAATACCGCATTTGCTGGCGTATAAGACGATTTTTTGGCCCTGAAAAATATGCCTCCAAGTGGGGGGTAGTCTTATACGGCGAGTATATAACAAACTCTGTATTTTGAGTGGAAATGTTAGGGGGTCGTCTTATACGCCCAGTCTCTTATACGCCGGCAAATACGGTACTAATACAGGGCTCAAGTCATTGGCTTTGGAGACAGCTCTGGTGTGAAGCCTGGCTCTCCTGCTTACGGGCTGTAAGACATAGAGCTAGTTTCTTAACCTGTCTAAGCCTTAGGTCCTTAATTAGCAAAAGAACAAAATGACACCTCCTTTCCTGTTGTTGTAAGGCTTAACTGAATGTTTTTTCTTCCTCTTGTCTCTTTTAACTTTAGGCATACCTATTTTACAGTCATTTTCAGATTGCTGCATTATTTTCATTTCCTTGGGAGTAAATTCGTCACTCAACTGCTGATCTTATTCCTAGTCTTTGTTAGCATCAGCTTTCTTCCTATGTTTTGACCTTAGAGTCTGTAAGCATCTCACGAGTAGGAGTTGGGTTGTACTTGTGTTCCTTCCCTCCAGTTTGGCCTCCCTTTTTGGCAGCTTTGCTGTTTCCTCTGCATGCTACATCTGTGCTTCCAGAGAGAGCCAGATCTTACATGACAATCTCAGGACCTTGGGGTGAGGTTGATGATGTAGAGGCATCAACTGACCCACCCCAATGGTTGGGCTCCTCCTTAGACTGAGGCTGACTCTGCTTCCTCCTGACACCAAGGCACATAACTTTATAAACACCACCCTCCAGAAAGTATTGGCACATCGGTCAGCCTCTCTTTGGAGGCCAGAGATTTGATGGGATCCCCTAGTGTTAGGCAGGGTGCCCGATTCACCTTTCATGGGGTATTTTGGTCGCAATTACCCCATAGAAGTTGAATTCTTTTCCCTGACCCGGAGACCAACTGGCCTGTGGTTTCAGCCTGCTCCCTGCTTTGTGCTTCTGTCCTATGGTCGGGTTTAGAAAGGTCTTTGTCTTGGTTGAGGGGAAAGGCATGCCTTTATGACTTATTTATGTTTTTAGTATTTTCATGTACTTTTAATATTATGTCTGGAGCTATAGATCAAAAGAAATAGGGCGCTGGAGGGGTCTCGCAGGTGTTTGGCATCGCAGTGCCATCCTAACCTGCAAGGAGCACCGAGGAAAGCTTACTGAAGGAGGCTCGTTTGAAGTGGGCCATGGACTATGGGTGGCAAGAGATGGAGGCCAACCCTGTGGAGGGGCATGAGCTCCCCTTTGGGGGAAGAAACTGTAGCCATATGTCAGGGAGGGCAAAGCGACTGGTTTCAGTAGGTACACCTAAGCTGCTGACCTCTGAAACTGTTCTCCTGCAGAAGCAAATTAACCTCAAAACTGAATCAGGTTTTTCTCTCAAACACAAACTTAATGCATAGATATGACTTTTTTTTCCCCTTTCTAATCACAAGCTGACCTTCTCTACAAAGACCCTAGTATTGAATTTTGACATTTTATTAAACTTTGGTTTGGTTTCTAAAGCAAAATTGAACCTTAGGAGACACTAATAAAGGAATTTTATATATATATATATATATATATATATATATATATATATATATATATATATATATAATTGATATTTTACAGAGGAAGGGAGAGAGATAGAGAGCTAGAAATGTCGATGAGAAACATCGACCAGCTGCCTCAGAGGAAGAGAGAGAGATAGAGAGCTAGAAATGTCGATGAGAGAGAAACATCGACCAGCTGCCTCTTGCACACCCCCTACCAGGGATGTGCCTACAGCCAAGGTACATGCCCTTGGCCGGAATCGAACCCGGGACCTTTCAGTCCGCAGACCGACGCTCTACCACTGAGCCAAACCGGTTTCGGCTAATAAAGGAATTTATTAACCTATCATATCATGCTGTATTTCTAGAGATAGTGTATGATCTTTTCACTGGAAAGACTATGGTTCTTATCATTATTAAAGTTCTTCTTGTTTTAAAAAAGAAGAAAGTTTAAATATTTAAGCTAGTAATTCCCTTTCTGGGACACGATCAGAAAGTCAGATAAATATATAGAGACATGCTCATCGCTTAATCACCTATCATCATAAAATTAAACATCAGTCCAGAAGTCAAACGATACATGAAACCTGTATAATCTTATTAAATAACGTCGCCCCAATTTAATTTTTAAAAAAGAACATTCAAACAATAGTAGAATAATTAAATTATCATGTATAGATACACTAGAATATTAGATACTATTGAGTTCTTATTTCAAAATAGTAGATACTATTGAGTTCACATTCCCCTACAGAATGTAAGTTCCAGGATAAAAGAGGCCAGATCTGAGTTTGCTCTACACTGTTTTCTCAATTTCTAGCACAATGGCTCAATAAATATTTGTTGGATGAATGAAGGGGTGGGTAAAAATGTTAAGTTAAAACAAGAAAGAAGAATTTAAAGCTATGTATACATTGCAAATTACACTGCTTCTTCTCAAGTAGAAGACTCCAAAGAGATACTGTCACTATTATTACACACAAAAACAATATCACCAAAAACATTTTTTTCTTGTGGCTTTATATCATGTAAACATAATTAAACTGTGTTTGCTTTTGAAAGTAAAAATTTGTTTCTTGGGTACTCATGTAGAGTTTTGGTGCATATAATAATTTGAGAGTAAAACAAAAGATAAACAGTTTCTATTCTAATCAATTTTTTCTCCCCTAATTCTATTATATTGAACGCTATTTTTCAAAACGTGTTCTCTGTTGCCATAGTGATCAGCTCCCAATGTGAAATTATATCACACTGGCTTTCTTTCAAGTTTCAATAATGTACCGTCACCACCCACTTCTCTTTCAAAATGTTCAAATCCTCTAATCAGTACCTTAATAGCCTCACTTTTGGGGAGCTGAAGTAGGAGCTGGGGGGTTAGGAAAGAGATATAGGCAGAGTAGGAGTGAAATAAAGAGAAAAATTTGAAAATAAAATTTATAATACAAAATGAAGTTTTGCTGCCATATAGCAATCTATTCTTCCCAAGATACCTTAAATTTTCATTTTATAAATTATATGCTAATGAGTGAATGGAGCCTTTACTGAAAATAAGATAATTTGAGAATAAAAGTGTATGGTCAGTATTAGAACTTACAGGTTATTCTTAATAAAGAAAGAGTCTTTGCAAAGCAATAAGAAAAATTTTCCCAATAGAAGAATGGGGGGAAGTTATAGACAGGCACATTACAAAAGAAAATAATAAAATGGTCAATAGACACATAAAAGATGCTCAATTTTGCTAGTAGTTAAAGAAATAATAATAAAGTAAGGTGCCATCTTTTGTCCAATGAGTGGTAAAAAAATTTTAAAGATGATAATGCCAATATAAGTAGAGTTTAGAGAAGTAGACATTCTTATACACTGTGGTAAGAATGTAAATTGATACAGCCTTCCTGAATATCTTTTGAATTCAAATTTCTTCTTCTAGGAATTTATCCAAAGAGGGAAGAAATAGAGAAATGGGAATATATATTTATAGAGACGAAATATACAAAGATATTCATCTTAGCTTTGATTTCACACAATAAGTGGAATTAAGCTCAATGTCGGTCAGTGGAGAATAGTTATGTAAATCATGACAATTGTAAATGGAGAGTTTTGAAGCCATTGAAAGTGATGCTACCAATCTATATTTCTTCATGTAAAAAACATTCATATCGATATAGAAAGATGTCTACATGACATGTGGTGGTTGTGTGTGTGTGTGGGGGGGGGGGGGCGGGGACACATAGGAATTTGGAAGTCTTCTGAAAATACCCTAGGAAGACATAAATACGTATGAGTCTTCACAGAAACAAGTCTAGATCCTGCTATGCCAAAATACGAACTGTGATTATTGCTGAGAGATATGCTTTCAAGTGATTTTTAGTTCATAATGTCTGTATGATATGAATATTTATAATTGGTAAGGGCGGGAGGAAAAACAATAGAGATGTTTTCATTTTCGTTACACACTAAGTTCCTTACAGATTTTGGAACATAACTTCCCAGACACATAAAGTGATTAGAACCAAAGTGGACCTTGGAAGTCAGATAGCCCTGGAGGGAAGAGGAGATTCCGGGCACATCTCTGCTCGTCAGCAAGGAGCTATTGAATAAGAACCTGGCTGTACGTGTGTCCCAGGGGGCCGTGTGCCCCGGTGAGCCGTGTGCCCCGAGGGGGCCGGGTGTCCCGGGAGAGCCATGTGTCCTGGGAGAGCCGTGTGCCCCGGGGGAGACATGTGCCCCGGGGAAGCAGTGGGACCCGGGGGGAGGGGCGGTGAGAACCAGAGGAGGAGCGGACTCTATTCGTGTGGTCCTGAGATAGTCACCATAAAACAAGCAGACTGCCAAATGAGGAGTGGATTCTATTCATGTGATTCTGAGATAGTCACCATAAAACAAGCAGACTGCCAAATGAGGAGTGGATTCTATTCATGTGATTCTGAGATAGTCACCATAAAACAAGCAGATTGTCAAATGACAGCGGGGAGGGGAAGGAGACCTGGGGGGAGATAAGAGAACAATCGAAGGACTGGTATGCATGAATATAAAGTACAACCAACGAACACAGAACTCTGGGGAGGGAGGGCAAGAATGGGAGGGGGGGGGCAATGGTAAGCTATGTACACATATAATACTTTAATAAATTTAAAAAAAAAAGAATTCTCAAATAAATAAATAAATAAATGCCAGAAAAAAGCCTGGCTGTAGCCTCCTCGTTGAACAGGAAGCCCAGGCCCAGGAGGGTAAAGATGCTTGCTCGAGTTCCCACGTGAAGGAGGGAGGAACTTAGGTGCACTGACTCTGGGTGTCTTGGTTTTCCCACCCCAACAACGTGCCGCCGCCCTTGTGCAAACCAGCCGCAGCCTCCAGCGCTTTCAGGCGACCGACTGCCCATTTCGCACAGCCAAGCACGCCATTGTTGTTGTTTTTAATGGGTGACAAATCTTCAGCAGAGCGAGAAACAGAGCAGGGCCCAGTGAGCTGCGCTTACGTAGAAATTACAGGCTGCGCTGCTGCTTGGTAAGCGTTTGGAACTAATTACAAGGCAGTCCCCAGACAACACCTCTCTGGGCATCACGTGCGTTTCCGATGGTTTCCTGCAGATGGCTGTTGGCCAGGGGCATTTCCTCTGAGAAAAGCCAACCATCGCTCGCTTATTCTTACGTTCCAGCGTAAGATTCTAGAAAATCTTTGTAGGCACCAGAGACTTTAACTGGATGTGTTTCCTCTCGCCATTGGCCTGCCTGCGTGGTGACCTATCACGCGAAGGCAGCATTTTTGTTGCTGGTGTAAATCATTCCCCAAACAAAGGGATCCCAACCTTCCTAGCAGTCAAAGGTCTGCTCGCCGATAGCGGGGACTGAGTATAAATGGAGTCCGACTAATGAGGAAAGCATGTATTTCTCTGAGTCTTGACCTGATCTGTTCTAGGTCACTGGAAAGTATTGCAAGTGATATCTCTGGGTGTCCCTGGCTGGTGTCTCATCTGGGGTCCCACACCTGATCCTCAGCTACATCCCTCAAGGAGGGGTGGGTGGACACCCTCACATTCTTCCCCTCTGCTTGGTCTCTCCATTGATACTCTCTGCCCTCTGAGACCCTCGCCCTGCTGCCGACACCCACCGGAGGAAGATCAAAGTATATCCTCTGGCTCTCTCTGGGGGCTACCAAGTGTATCAAGCTTTAAGGACAGTCCGGGGACATCTCCGCAGATTGGGAAGAAAGCATCAGTGGCTCGAAGCCATATTTTGTCACCAGCTGCTGAAAGAAACTGAGTTTCTTATTAATGACTCCACCAGGGCCAGAAAGCAGGGTGTTGTGCAGGCACCAGAACACCCTCCCCAGACACCTGTCTCTCCCTAGGAATCCTCCTCATCTCTCCCTCAACTAAAAACAGGCTAGATGAAGAAGACCAGCTCATGAAAATCACTTCTTAACAACCCACCCCCAGCTCTTGATCCAGGTCTGAATCTTGAAATAGGCTCAAGTAAGGATCTTGACTACACCCATTTCCCTTGCCATTTTATTTTATTTTTAAAAAATATATATTTTATTGATTTTTCACAGAAAGGAAGAGAGAGGGATAGAGGGCCAGAAACATCGATAAGAGAGAATCATTGATCAGCCGCCTCCTGCACATCCCACACTGGAGATGTGCCCACAACCATGGTATATGCCCTTGACCAGAATCAAACCCAGGACCCTTCAGTCCGCAGGCCGACGCTCTATCCACTGAGCCAAACCGGTCTCGGCCCCCTTGCCATTTTATAGTCCAAAGCAAAAGACTGTTTTGAAAGAATAAAACCAGTTTGAATGTGATCAAAGAAATTTAGCATCTGGCATCCCTAAATAATGGTCTGTCAACTCATGTCAAATTCACTAGGAAAGAAATTGGCAAAGCAAAACACCTAAACATGGACTTGAAAACCAAGGGAGATGCAAAAAAAATCAAACAATGAAAATGTTGCCTTTCCTTTATGGCTTAAATTTGTCATTGCTGTCAGCTCAGATAAAATCCCTGTTTAGACAGCTTTATAAAAGTTAGCAGCGGTTCAAGCTTAATTTTATTTCACTTTTCAAAGTCAACTTAAAAAAAAAAAAAGCCTTACGTGACTTCCACGAATAGACTGAAATGCTGAACACATTATGCAGTGGCTGAAAGAGATCAGACTCCATTTCGGTAATATATGCCTGGGTCTGCGGGGGACGCACTCAGATCAATCTCAAACGTCAGGGATTACCTACACAAAAACACGCCAAAAACGTGGCACCACTGAAGTTGACCACTCAGACGAAAATGCAACTGTTCTCAGAAAAGATCGATGCTTACAGCCTTAAATTCATTCGATATTTGATTTAAATGCAAGCTGGTCTTATGCCTCAAGCCAAGGCCTGGCATTTCGGGATTTATTCTTTTTTTCATTGTTGACAGCCCAGCCCAGCAAAAAGCATCAAACACATTCTCAGGTGAAACCAGGGAGGTTGCAGGGCTGCAACCTCAAGGACCACCCGACCAGGGGTCCAGGGAAAAGGTAGGAAGGCAGGCGCACTCACCTGACCTAGTCCTGAGAGGCCTGCTTTGCTGGCTGCACCGCCTCCTGGCCGGTTCCTCTGTCTCTCTGTCTCTCTCTCTCTCTCTCTCTCTTTTTTTTTTTAAAATATATTTTTATTGATATTTTACAGAGAGGAAGGGAGAGAGAGAGAGAGAGCCAGAAACATTGATGACAGAGAAACATCGACCAGCTGCCTCTTGCACACCCCCTACCGGGGATGTGCCCGCAACCAATGTACATGCCCTTGGCCGGAATCGAACCCGGGACCTATCAGTCCGCAGACCGATGCTCTACCACTGAGCCAAACCGGTTTCGGCTCCTCTGTCTCTTTAGGCCTCTCCAGCGGGTCTCTATGGAGCTGCCAGGGCAATCCTTTCAGGGGGCAAAGTTGAGGAAACATTCAACTCCCCACCCCGTTCAAGGCCAAAATAAACACTTAGGAAAAGATTGGCAAAAAAGCAGAGCAGACATAATGGGTTGGGAATGAGAAGCAGAACCCAAACAAAGGCTCCAAATAACTCTAGGTCCAACTCCACATTGCTTCTTTAATTGGATTTTGTTTTATTATCCTGCATTTCAAGTGCCATGCACACTTAGCCCAGAAAATAGAAATAAGCAAAAAGAACATCTCTATATTTATTTAGACTTGTATCTCCTGGAATGGAATATCTGCACCTGTCCTCTCAGGTTCTTTTTTCCTGGTGGGCACGTATACATATAGAAAATATTTTTTACAAAACCGGATACTTGAAGTTTTGTTACCCACCATGGCGCTTGGGCCAGTGATTCTCAAACTTTGCTATATGCCGTGTTTTCCCGAAAATAAGACATCCTCCGAAAATAAGACCTACTTCATGGAAACATAATACATCCCCTGAAAATAAGACCTAGCGCATCTTTGGGAGCAAAAATTAACATAAGACACTGTCTTATTTTCGGGGAAACAGGGTATTATAATCCTCTGGGGAGATTTTTAATACATTGGAAGACAGTCCTCGCTCCTTAGGATTAAATTAGAATGTCGGGAATGAGAACCAGACATCAGTATTTTGTAAAACTTCCTAATGCATCTAAGGTAAAAACCAGTTTGAGGACAATAGTCTTATGAACCCACTACTCTAAACTATACATGTGCATTTTTGATATTGGGGTTATTTTGGGAAACTGCCGACATCGGAGGAGCTCTGAAAACAGAGTAGAAGTTGCCCCTAGCTAATGGACATTTGTATTGATAAGGGAAGATTATGTAGAAGATTCTGAGCTGTGAACAATAAAAAATTAAAAATAAAAATCCTTCTCCACACCAGAAAGGGTAGGATGACTCTACCCATAAATATCCAGAAACTCTTATCAATGGAAAAGGTACCACTTTACCCTGATTGCTGCGCCCATAATTGGCCTCCCCACCCCAACATTTTTCTTTTGTCTTTAGCTGAAGATCGTGTTTTAGGTGGTGTTTGAGCCATTTCAAGGAGAGATACTCAGTTTCCCTGGGTATCTCCCACGTCCCCAGGAGGAACACACCACTAAACTCCTGTTTGTTTTTCTCTTGTTAGTCTCTTGTCTTACAGTGTGACTCAGCCAAGAACCTAGAAGGGTGGAGGGAAGGTTATTTTCCCTCCCCTACACTTGCATAAAGAACTGGGAGGGAGAAGATTAGGCTTGGGGTGGGGAAGGGCAGTGGCTGCCAAACTTTGCTGTGTGTCAGGGTCATCGGGGGAACTTGGTGGAGGTGCACAGTCCCAGGTTCTCCTACTTCCACGAGCCTTGGGTTCCGTCTGTGCTCTTTGCTAGCGCTCTAGGCAGCTCACATACCTACCAAGGTGGAAAGCCGCCGGTGTGGGTGAGCAGCCTCCCCCTGCGTTATCGCCTCTCCTTTCTCACGCCCACGGGACTGCGCTGCAGGAGCTGGGCTGTCCTCTAGGCACATGGGGCCTTGGAGCACTTGTGATGTGGTTAAGTTCAAATTCAGAGGTGCTGTAATTATAAAATAAACCCTGGGTTTTAAAGACCTGGTGCACATTGAAATGACAGTATTTTTGGCTATGCTGGGTTCCTTTCTCTCTTCCCTTCCCCCCCTCCCCCCAATGAAATTATACATATAACTCACTCTATACTACTATGGGACAGACTGCTCTAGGGAACAGAATCTATTTCTATTCACTACTGTCTTTCCAGCATCTAGCTCAGCGATTTGGCATCAAATAGGCACTCCATCAAATTTTTTTTTTTTAATGAGTCACTTCCACAGATAAAGGAGAAGCTTCTGGAAATTAGATGTTATTCTGGTTAGAATTCCCCTGAAGGAGTCCCTGAGACAAGGATTCAAGTGCAAGCAATCTATTAGGGAGGGGGGTCCCAAAAACCCCCAGTCAGAGAGTGGAGAAGTGAAGCTGGTCAGGGAAGGAGGCCAATAAAGCATGTTTTCTTGAACCAGTTACTGCCTTGGGCAACGGGAGCTGGATCCTGCTGGGGAACTGCAGGGGTCAGGACAGACTTTGTGCCTCAGAGGTCTCTTCTTCCACCAGGGTACTTACACACCATTTCCCATGAAGGCTTCTGGGAGGGCTGCATGCGGTACTCCCAGCGTCTCCAGTCCTATGCGTACACAAAGAGAGCCTGCAGGCAGAGACACTACGCTTAGAGATAGCATGCTTTAAATGGTATGGCTGAGGGGACAGGGGTAGAACCAGTGACAACTCACTATAGTTTCTTTCTAAACCAGCCTGTTAACTCCATCATTTACTAATTAAAATGGTTGCCACCATCACACAGCTCCCTAGATGGTCAATAAAGCCCCTTTGTGGTCCTTTGCAGCTCCTTCCGGGTGGAACCCATTTCTTTCCCTGCCATCCTATCCCAGGGCGCCAAACAGATGTGGGGAAGAGGCCCCCAGGAGTGAGCCCGGTGTGGCTTGATTACGAGTTGACCGAGCTGAGGGATTTGATGAGCCCTGGTGGGCCTAGGCCTCTCCCCAGGCCGGCGCTCCTCCAGGAGAAGGCCCTGTTCAGTTTAAGCGCCGAGATCCGGAAGCCCAACAGTGAGAAGTAGGAGGCGTTCAAGTCCAGCTTCTCAAGATATATGCCCTTGGCCGGAATCGAACCCGGGACCTCTCGGTCCAAAGGTTGATACTCTATCCACGGAGCCACACCGGTTTCGGCTAAGTCCAGCATCTCCAGCCTCTGCTGGACCTGGAGCTGAACTCGGACCCGAAGGCCCGGCGAGGGGAGCTGAATGTCAGAATGATGGAGGAAATTAAAGTTGGTGGCTGCCCCAAAGTGGGTGTAATCTGTGTTCCTGTTCCTCAGGATCAGAAGTCTTTCCAGAAAATCCAAGTCCTGCGGGTACAAGGGTTGGAGGAAACGTTCAGAGGGAAGCATGCTGTCTCGGTCACTCAGAGGAGAATTCTGCCTAAGCCCACTGGAAAAGGCCCTACAAAGAAGAGGGAAAAGCGCCCTGGGAGCCCCACTCTAGAAGAAGCTCATCGCCAAAACCGGTTTGGCTCAGTGGATAGAGCGTCAGCCTGCAGACTGAAAGGTCCCGGGTTCGATTCCGGTCAAGGGCATGTACCTTGGTTGCGGGCACATCTCCAGTAGGGGGTGTGCAAGAGGCAGCTGATCCATGTTTCTCTCTCATCGATGTTTCTAACTCTCTATCCCGCTCTCTTCCTCTCTGTAAAAAATCAATAAAATATATTTAGAAGAAGCTCATGGGCAAGGAGGTTAATTTTGAATTCCCGAAGTTTCCGTTGTAAACAAAAATGACTAAATAAAACATCACTTTCAAAGAAAGGAAAAGAACTGCTGGGTAGATGGAAGATGTCAGTCCCGCCTCCACTGTCCCCGAGTCCACAGCTCCGCCCTCCGTCTCCGGTTAGTTACCCTCCCAGAAAACTGTGGGCAGGCAGTTTTCCTTCTTCCTCTTCTTTTTTATTTTTTATTTTTTTGTTTTTTATTAGGATGCCAGCTCACTGTTGTCTTTGAATTGCCCACAATGCATGCACACGGGCCTGAAATTGGCAGCAGCTGAGTGTTTTTAATAAAGAGTCTCAAATTCTTAGCTTCAGAAAAATATAGCGTCACTCGATAGTAAATCGTTCCACAGAACCCAGAGCAGAGTGGTTCTGGATGGGGAGGTTAACTCAGCCTCGCTCTAATTCAGAACGAACCGGGAGACGCTTCAGAATCATTTCTTGAGCACAGTGGAGCAAGGCAAATAAGAGAGAAGTTGAAAACAAACTGAAACTGGGAAACGGCTGTTCTAAAGAGAATTGAACTCTAAGGACTTCCTGGTTTTTTTCAGCAATTTTAAATCTGCCTGACTCCGTAAAAACGTATCTGAGTTTTCCACGAACAGTTCATGTCAGCCAAGGCCTTGGTTCCACTCGGAAGACCTGGGCCAAACCACCGCCACAGCCTGTCATTGCCGGAAGCTTACACTCAAGGTCCGGTCCCCAATCTAACACTCTGGTATTTATTTCCTCCCTCGGGAATTCAGGTAGCATAAACATCTAGGTTATTTCATTAAAACGGGGTTATCAATAATTAGGTTATTTCATTTAAATAGAGGATAGCGATCTAAAAAGGTCATAGGTGATAATCTTATCAATCCTGCAAATAATTGAGCCAGGAGAACTTTCAAAATAAGGTGAGAAATGCCAATAAAAATCGCACAAATGGAAAGGGATCCCCGATTCTCTCTCCCTTCTCTACATAACAAACACCTAAGAAACACCAAGGGCTGGCGAACACAGAGGTCCATAGTCAGGTATCCCGGATAACAGCCTTCTTTAGGCAAACAGCCCTCAAAGAACTCTCCCCAATGGTTGTGATAAAGGCATATGAGCTTTGTGTTTACAAAGCTACTCATTTTACAAGAAAAGTCGACTTCCCAAATTTTTATGAGAAATATTCTTTTTTAAAAAAAACAAAAAACATTGGCAACTGATTTTGAAAAAGACTGTACAGACCCAGATGAAAAGGACTGAGCAGGGGAGGGGCAAGGTTGTGACTTGGATCTATGAGATACAATCGTAGGCACGAAGCAGGTTGTTCCAAAGATCCATATGCTCTGCCCTCCAGCAGCTTCCGGCGGAGCTCAGTGACGCACCGTACAGAGGAACGCCATGCCGAGGAAGCAAGGTGGGCGTAGGGAGGGATGTGTGAGTCAAGGTCCTCCAGAGAAATGAAACCAATAGATTCTCCTCTTAGGGGTTCTGCATGTATATGAGAGAGAGACTTGGAGGCTTATGATTTATTTGCAGGAGGTGGCATGGGGGCTGGCAAGCCTGTAAGTAGGGCAGGCTGGCAGGTTGGGAACTCAGGCAGGAGTTGGTGCTGCAGTCTGGAGGCAGAATTTCTTCTTTTCCAAGAAACCTCATTTTTTTTTTTTTCTTTCTCTCAGGGCCTGAATTACTGGAGGAGGTCCACCCGCACCATCCAGGGCAGCGTCCGTGACCTGAAGCCAGGTGGGTACAGATATTAGCCCACATCCACAAATGCCTTCAGACAGCACGTAGATCTGTGTTTGACTGGTTAACTATATCCAGCCACGTTGACACAAAAGGAACTATCCCATGAGATAAGTGCTTTAAGAGAGGGATGAGACATTACTACAGGAGTTCAGAATGAGGGAAAATTAAGGCGCTTTCAGGGCTTAAAAAAGAATCCTTAAGATATTAAAATAAAAATAAAACAACCTAAAGAAATATGGAAGTGTCAATAGAGAAGATCAAAAAGAAGTACTGTTAGTTGTTATCATGTAATATTTTATTTAATCATCGCAACTCACCCTGATTGGGGGGGGAGTCAACTATCATTATTTCTGTACAAAAAATATATATATTAAAAGGAGCCAGTTTAACATTTGGAGTTGGAGCTGCCATTCCAGAGGAACTTCCTTGCACGTCTAATGCCTCAAGTCTTTGGAAAGTTAAAAGGAGGCAAACTAACCTTTGGACTGGGCCTAAAGCAGCATTATGTCCCGAAGAACTGTTTGCAAGGATAATGAGAAAACAGGTATTATAACTATCATATTAAAAATTAAAAACATCCTTTAGAATTAATGTCACTGGGTTAGCTCTGCACCAATAGAAATGCCTTTCTCCGCTGAAACCGGTTTGGCTCAGCGGTAGAGCGTCGGTCTGGGGACTGAAAGGTCCCAGGTTTGATTCCAGTCAAGGGCATGTACATTGGTTGCGGGCACATCCCCGGTGGGTGGTGTGCAAGAGGCAGCTGGTCGATGTTTCTCTCTCATCGACGTTTCTAGCTCTCTATCTCTCTCCCTTCCTCTCTGTAAAATATCAATAAAATATATTTTTTTAAAAAAAGAAATGCCTTTCTCCTATTGATGTAATTGTTCCTCTTCCCTTTCTCATAAATCCCCTTGCCTTTGCCTCCCAATTGGAATACCATTTGGGCTTCTGCCTAAATCAGTACTTCCCAAATAGCTCTTCTCTTTTTTTTTTAAATCTCAAATAAATGCCTACTGCCTAACTTTAATCTTTTATTTTTAGGTCAACATCCCCATTGTATTGATGAAGCCCCCAACCCCAGTGTCTTTAATACCATACATAGAGCCATGAAGTGATGGAGATGGGACTCGGGTTCTGGCAACTGAAATCTTCAGAGCCTCAACCACTACTTACGCAACCTCTCAAATGAACTCATACCCATACGTGACCTCCCTAATTCTCACAAGAGTCCCATGAGATGGGTATTATTATTATTATTATCATTACTCACATTGGACGAAGGAGGAAACTGAGTCTTGGAGTTCAAGGTGGCAGCACAATTAGATGCTGGTGTATCTGATCCCGAACATGTGCTCTGATCACCCCACTGCACGGACCCACCTCAGCTCCAATTATATAAGGGAGAACGAGTCACGTGGTCTGGTTTAAGAAGAGTGGGGCTTAACGTGGAAAAAAAGTGTTGGTAGAACATTGAACATAACTTCACAATTGTCCATCAGTGACATATATACCTCCACTGGAGAGAAAAAAAATCATTTCTCCTCAGGGATCCTGTTACTTTCAACATTCATCTCCCTGAAGACCAGATATAAGGGTATAGTCATTGGAGGGGAATGTGTATTGAGACTCTAGATTTTGGTTATTGGTTGGCAAGAATAAAAACATAGCGTTGCCACTCTCACACAACAACAGCAAAGCTGGCTCCTCTTCCATGAAAATATTTCCTTGGCTTTCTCTTAGCGCTACATATTTTTAGCAAAAAAATTTAACATACACTGCAAACCATGCCTTCTTGGGTAGGAAACAGACTCATTTCGATCGAACTTCAAAGGAGCAACCAGGAAACTTTTCTCTCCTAGCCCACTTTGAAACACTCCTACACTATTTTGTCCTTTTTCCTCTCCAGAGTTATTTTTTTCCCCTCCTCGGAACGTAGAGTATGTGAGAAATCTGTCCTGTTCTATTTTTGCGGAGGACTGAATTTTGAACTCATAAATTGTTATCTATTCAATTGTTATCCTTTTTTCCCCCCCAGACCATTATAGTAGAGTCAATGCCAGGTCATATTGCTAACATGAGATACAGGGTACTGATTTAGGTATTGTCTAAGACTAAATGATGCCCTTTAATTGTAATTGTAATTATAATTGTAATTACATCACTATCATAGTAATCGGCCAGCTTCTCATAATTTTACTTGATGGCTATGATATCACAGGTCAAATAAGAAGAGTAAAATCGATATTCATTGAGCCCTACTATGTGCCAGGCACCAAGCTATACACACATTTAAAACTCATATCCACCCTGTGAGGTAGAAACTAGTTATTGTTTCCATTTTTTTAAATCTTTTAAAAAATATTTATTTTTCAGTTACAGTGGACATTCAATGTATGCCCATGTTTTCCTTAAGAGAAAACTGAGATGGAGCTGACATCAGTAACTGGCCTGTATTTACTTAGGGATGGAGCTGAGATTTAAGATGCAGCATCTAACTGCAGGAGCCATCTGTGTTTATAACGTGAACAACTCCCACTAAAAAATAATGAGATTTTATTTTCTTGTTTTACTTTTCCTTCTTGCGAGTTCAAAACAACATTCTACGGCAGAACAAATAAACATGAACACTCCAAGGGGAAACACTGTGAAGAAGTAGGTGGTTTTATCCATCATTCTAGGGAGATGCCAGCAAAGAGGTGAACCATGACTCTTCCTGAAAATAACACAGAAGGTGAAGAATTTGGGAGACCCTTCACCCAAACCACCAGACCTTAAGGACCCTAACAGGATTTTCTGATGTAGCAAACTTGGTGAGAAATGGTAGACATAGAGCCTGACACCTGTTTCAATCTGTTTAGGCTGCTATAACAAAATACTGTAGATTGGATGGCTCATAGACAACAGACATGTATTGCTTACAGTTCTGGGGGCTGGGAGCCCAAGATCAGGATGCCAGTAGGGTGGGGTTCTGGTGAAAGCCGTTTTGTGGGTTACAGAATGACAACTTTGTTTTTCTTAATATATTTTATTGATTTTTTTACAGAGAGGAAGGGAGAGGGATAGAGAGTTAGAAACATCAATGAGAGAAACATCGATCAGCTGCCTCCTGCACACCCCCCACTGGGGACGTGCCCTCAACCAAGGCACACGCCCTTGACAGGAATGGAACCTGGGACCTTTCAGTCCACAGGCCAGCTCTCTGAGCCAAACCAACGAGGGCCAGAATGCCAACTTTTTACTGTGTCCTCACACAGTGGAAGGAGAGGAAAGTCTCCCAGATCTCTTTTATCCGGACACAATTCCTTATTTGTGAGGGTTTCACCCTATAACCTAATCATCTCCCAAAGGCCCCCACCTCCTAATACCATCTCAACTGGGCACTGGGATCCAACCTATATTTGGGGAGGAGGACAAATATTTAGTCCACAGCATCACTCAACCTCATTCCCTGTCTTTACCAAAGTGACAACAGAGGTCTAAAGTGGGCAAGTGGCCAAAACCAGTCCAGCTCAGTGGATAGAGTGTTGGCCTGCGGACTGAAAGTTCCCAGGTTCGATTCTGGTCAAGGGCATGTACATTGGTTGTGGGCACATCCCTGGTATGGGGCGTGCAGGAGGCAGCTGGTCGATGTCTCTCTCTCATCGATGTTTCTAGCTCTCCATCTCTCTCCTCTCCCTTCCTCTCTGTAAAAAACCAATAAAAAATATTTTTTAAAAATAAAAAATTAAAAAATAAAGTGGGCAAATGGCATACCCAGATCCACAAAAGTTTTTGGGTAAAACTAGAACCATCCATCCAGCTAGCCAATTTCTCTGCACTTCATGCCCACGTTAAACACAGAGACAAGACCACCAAGGCGGCAGGCATTCACTTTCTACGTGGCATTGCAGCAGGTTTTAGTGATCTCTCGGCACCTCTAAATCCCTACTAACCGGACTTCTGCAAAAGATGCTCATAATTCTTCAAGACCTCATGGCGCCTTCCGGATCATTTTGGAAAAGATAAAAATGTGGTCAGTGCAGTTTTGCTGTTATGCAATCTATTCTACTCCATCTCCTCATATGGTATGTTAGCTCAGGTCTCCTGAACTCGAGAATGCTTGTTAACCAGAGCAGCCAGGCTGAGCAGGAGCAACTAAAAGTCAACGGGGGCGGATCATCTTGTCCCTCCAGAAAAGGCAGCGGGTTCTCAGTATAACCAGGAGGGAACTGGGACAAAAATAACGACGGAGAGCCGAGATACAGCATCAAAGTCTCCCAGGCATAGAAATATAATTTCTGCTTTCATGCAAGGGGGGAAAGCTTCCTTAAGCTTATAATATGAAACCTCAATAAATGTGCCTCTGCCACATATTTAAAGCTGCAGAACTCAGTCTCATTTCAAGAAACAACTCAGAGCCCAGCCGGCGTGGTTCAATGGTTGAACGTCGACCTATGAACCAGGAGGTCCTGGCTCAATTCCTGGTCAAGGGCACATGCCCATGTTGCAAGGTCGATCCCCAGCAGGGGGAGTGCAGGAGGCAGCCAGTCAATGATTTTTCTCTCATTGTTGATGTTTCCATTTTTCTCTCCTTCTCCCGCCCTATCTAAAAATCAATAGAAGAGCCAAAACCGGTTTGGCTCAGTGGTAGAGCGTCGGTCTGCGGACTGAAAGGTCCCAGGTTCGATTCCGGTCAAGGGCATGTACATTGGTTGTGGGCACATCCCTGGTGTGGGGTGTGCAGGAGGCAGCTGGTCAATGAGTCTCTTTCATGGATGTTTCTAGCTCTCTGTCCCCTCTTCCTTCCTCTCTGTAAAAAGTAAATAAAATATATTTTTAAAAATCAATAGAAGAATCGTTGTTGTTATTTTGTTTTGTTTTGTTTTGTTTTGTTTTTAAATATATTTTATTGATTTTTTACAGAGAGGAAGAGAGAGGGAAAGAGAGTTAGAAACATCAATGAGAGAGAAGCATCACGATCAGCTGCCTCTTGCACACCCCCCTCCGGGGATGTGCCCGCAACCAATGTACATGCTCCCGATCGGAATCAAACCTGGGACCCTCCAGTCCACAGGCCGACGCTCTATCCACTGAGCCAAACCGATTTCGGCAGAAGAATCGTTTTTATTTATTTATTTTATTTTATTTTATTTTATTAAGGTATTTTCTGTGTACATAGTTTACCATTGCCCCCCCCCACCTCCCATTTATGCCCTCCCTCCCCAGAGTTCTGTGTTCATTGGTTGTACTTATGTTCATGCATACCAGTCCCTCGGTTGTTCTCCTATCTCCCCCCAGGTCTCCTTCCCCTCCCCGCTGTCATTTGGCAATCTGCTTGTTTTATGGTGACTATCTCAGGACCATATGAATAGAGTCCGTTCCTCCTCTGGTTTTCACCGCCCCTTCCCCTGGGTCCCACTGCTTCCCCTGGTACACACGGCTCGCCCGGGGCACACTGCTCCCTGGGACACTCGGCTCACCCGGGGCACTCGGCCCCCTGGGACACTCGGCTCACCCGGGGCACTCGGCCCCCTGGGACACTCGGCTCACCCGGGGCACTCGGCCCCCTGGGACACTCGGCTCACCCGGGGCACTCGGACCCGTGGGACACTCGGCTCACCCGGGGCACTCGGCCCCCTGGGACACTCGGCTCACCCGGGGCACTCGGACCCGTGGGACACTCGGCTCACCCGGGGCACTCGGCCCCCTGGGACACACGGCTCACCCGGGGCACTCGGCCCCCTGGGACACACGGCTCACCCGGGACAACCTTCCCCTTTGGGGGGTACGGCTTACCCGGGGCACTCGGCCCCCTGGGACACTCGGCTCACCCGGGGCACTCGGCCCCATGGGACACTCGGCTCACCCGGGACAAGCTTCCCCTTTGGGGGGTACGGCTTACCCGGGGCACATGGCCCCCTGGGACACTCGGCTCACCCGGGGCACTCGGCCCCCTGGGACACTCGGCTCACCCGGGGCACTCGGCCCCATGGGACACTCGGCTCACCCGGGGCACTCGGACCCCTGGGACACTCGGCTCACCTTGGGCACACGGCCCCTCTAGGGTGTTGGGGTCGCATATTGGAGGTGCCGCGCTAGCTCCTTGCTAGCATGGCGGGCAGGCTGGGACAGCTGCAGTTGGGCTGAGATGGTTGCAGGCGGGGGGACCACCTTCAAAGGTGTCTCGTTCGGTGTGGGAGCAGAGCAGCTGCAGACATGGAGGCTAAGTTCTGAGGTCGCCCACTCCCTGAGCCCAAGGCGTGGTGAGCTCTGTTCTTGGTGGATTTCCTTTATTCTCGGCGGCAGTGGCGGGTGGCGGTGCCAGGTGCAATATTGACGGTCGCTCCTGTGGTTCAATTGCCACTGTAGTTTTAAAGTTCACATGGCGGTGGTGGTGAGAGCTTCGGCTTGGCCATGTGGCATCAGTGGATGGGCTCGCCTGGGTGGGTAATGGAAGGCACCATGCCATTTCCTCACCAGCACGCTCCATTTCCCTCCCAGCATGGTGGGTGTGCTGGGAAGATTGTGGGCGGGCTGTGATGGCTGCATGGGGAGAGTCCGCCCTCAATGGTGTCCTCTTTGTTGCGGATGTGGAGCTGCTGTGGATGCAGAGGCTAATTTCTGAAGCCACACTCTCTATGAGCCCGGTGTGTAGTGAGCTCTGATTTTGGTGGATTCCCATTCTTAGAGGCGGCGGTGGGTGCGGCAGCGATGGTAGCTCCTGTGGGTCAATTTCCCCTGTAGTTTTAAAATCCGCATGGTGGTAGTGTCTGATGCTTTGGCCTGGCCATGTGGGAGCGGAGAGAGGATTCTCCGGGTCTGCCAATGGAAGGCGCAGCGCCAGCACAGCGCGCGCGAAGGCCTGGCAGAGCAGGCCGCGGGCGGTGACGGAGAGTCCCCGCGATGTCTTAGTCTTTCAGACTTAGTGGAACGCATCCCCTGAGCCAGGACAAGCAGTACCACCACAAATATTGGCCAGCTCAGTGCTGCCCCTCTACAGGTGACAGTAGGGGCATCCTCACCTTGGTAGGCCTTTGCTCTTGGAGGTCTTAACCAGTGGAAGGCAGCACGGTACAGAAAGAAGAATCGTTTTTAAAGAAATACTTGGAAAGAGGGTTGGCAGAGCCCTGCAAGAGGATCCGGGTGGCTCTGAACACGTTCAACCAGATGAGCAGAGGCTGTCGTTTCTGAAGTCCTGGAGGCCCACGGTACAGAGATGTGGGCAGGCTGGATTCCCGGGACTCTGTGCTGAGGAGGTAAGCCTGCAGGGGTTCGGTTGCTTTGGTGATCGACACCTGAAGAAAGAAAGGGCAGGACATAAAACTGGGCCAAGGGTGAAGCTAAGCAGCCAGAGGCCATAGGAAATTCCACCAGGAGGTCTGAGACGGAGATAACCATTCCGAGTGGCCCCAAGCTCCTGCAAAGGGTGAATGGGTCTCTGTGCCCCATCTCCAGCGGACACTGGGTGCTGTTCACCCCAGTGAGGGCCAGGGATCCCCCAGGGGGCTGACAGCTAAGGGCTTTCTGCCAGGACACTCCCAGCAGCTGGAATCATTAGTCCTTCATTGCTAAAGGGGAGCCTGGGGGGCGGGGGGGGGGGCACGTCCCAGCACCACCCTAGGGCCATGGACATGTTCCTCTCTTGGGAGCGGGGCCTTAAAAGATTAGGGGAAGGGTCAGAGCTGCCATCCCAAGATCAGGCTCAGGGCCCGACGCCCATCTGAAAAGTAAGGGGAGGGAGGCATCTGGGGCCTGGACGATGAATCTGTGCTTCCCAACAGAGCACCAACGAGATTCAAGGCCAACTCCGACAGAAGGGGTGCCAACATGCAGCTATGTAAGGACTTGGGGTACGACATGAGGCCCATGCCCTGTTGCCCTTTCTCTCTCTCTCTCTCTCTCTCTCTCTCTCTCTCTCTCTCTCTCTCTCTCTCTCCCTCCCTCTCCCCCAACCCCATTCCACCCCCAAGCCCCTTGAGTTATCAGCTCCCTCTGCACTGAGGTGGCTGAGCCACTGCGGATGTCCTTGGCCCCGTGACCATTCCTGCCCAGGAAGACGCCTCCTTTCATCTTTCTACCCTCCCCTTTCTCATTCACAGTGTTAAATGGCATCCCCCGTTTTGGGGAGACTCGCCCAAACTGTGCAGATGGCGAGGTGACGTCATGACTTTAATGTTTAACCAAACCAGCCCCAGCACTGTCAGCAGCAACCTCAGCTCCAAGGAAGGCGCTCCTCGTGTCTGGTCTATGGGACCGAAATGCGTGCTTTTGTGCAAGAAAACATAGAACAGCGAAAGATAAGCTCTCGGCCGCCGTCACTGCCAATCAAACACGACACTGCAAGGGGTGACCCTGGGAACGAACTGGGTGTCTACCCCGCGAACCACAGCGCTCTCGCTGTGGGACCAGAGCATAAACTAGAGGAAAAGGTAATTCACAGGCCTGCCTGCTGAAAGGAAGGGTTGACCACATCCCGTGGCTGTAGACCGGATTGAGCGCCTCTCAAAGGATGCGGGACAATGGGAAATGATACACACACAGCCGGAGGGGCTGATTGGAATTGCCAACGCCAGCTGCTCACACGTGGCTCTTTGAGGTCACATCCTTATTATCTTAACAGGCGAAGCATAGCCCTTCAATGCCAATTAGCAAATGCTCTATTCCGTTATTTGCATGCTTATAACTGTTGGGGGATGTCCTTGCACAGGGCAGCCTCTTGCTAGCTATTTTCAGGTGCAGCAGCTAATTAATGGCCTTGCTCCAGGATAAACATCATGTTTTCAGTAACTCGATGGAAAGCTTTTGGGGGGCTGGGAGGGAGGATCTGGCACCTCCTTACACTTGAAATCGTCCTTCAACACAAAATTGTGAACAATTATTTTATTTTTAATCCTCATCGAGAATATGTTTTTATTCAATTTTTAGAGCGAGAGAGAAGGAAACATGGATCAGCTGCCATCCTTCTCCGCGCCTCCCCCACATACCCCCTCACCCTCGTATGTGCCCCTACTGGGGATCAAACCCACAACCCAAGAATGTGCTCTGACCTGAAATTGAACAGCAACCTTTTGGTGCATGGGAAGACACTCCACCAACGGAGTCAACTCCGGCCAGGCGTGAACAATATTTTAAAGAAAGCTATGGTAGCGGCAACTAAAGAGGGTGTTAATTCTTTAGTTTCCCTGACAGCTAATCCAGCCATACTGCAGAGATTTTAAGAAGATGCTTATACTATAATTAAATGTAATATGTGGTACGTTCGATGGCATCACAGTAGTACTCACCTTCAAGAATTTCAGAAAGCACCCTCGATTCCGCTCTGGATAAAATTCTGCAATTCGTTTGTTTTAAAACAGTCTTTGTGAAGCTCACTTGTTTTAAATGCCCAGTGGAATGATGATTAGTACATTTTGCAATTCCTTTTGAAAGTGATTTTCCCTGGTAAAAGCATGTATTGGATTTTCCCCAATCAGGTGAATCATTTTCAATCCGGGTATTTTGGCTGCTCCCAAAATTTCACCAATGAGTTTCTAGGTTACTCATTGGTGCAGAACTTCCAGATCTTGCTAGTTAGAAGATTGAAAGCCCTGGGTTTCCCTCATGACAGATTTTAACAAATATTTGGTTGCCTCTGCATTGTAATAAGAATACTGAGAAATCAGCCTGACTAATCCTGTTTAACACCACAAATCTCTCCAAGGCAGGCCATGATAGGTTAAATATTTGCAATGCTGCTTATACTGTTGCAATCATATTTTAAAATGGTTTATCCCACTGTCAAAATACAATGCACTTAAGTCATCATTAAATGCATTCTGCTCTGCTTTTTGGCACATGTACAAGCTATGGGTGTTTGGAAAGATTGCCACAAAGCATAATTTAAAGGTGCTGTAAAGTTTGCATTTATGAACACCCGTGCATTCATGTGCTTAAACAGCTCACAGTACATGTTAGAAGAAGCCAGCAGATGTAATTTAGCAGTATTGTGACCCATTTTTGAAAACAGAACTGTTATGCTTTCAATGAACATATATTTAATCAAAATGAAAAGAAGGAAAAGTGAGAGGGAGGGAGGGAGGGAGGGAGGGATGAAGGGAAGGAGGGAGAAGGAGGTAAGAAAGGAGGGAGGGGGGAGGGAGGGAGGGAGGAAGGGGGGAGGGAGGGAGGGAGGGAAGGAGAAAATAGGGAGAAAGAGGGAGGGAGGGGAGAAAGAGAGGAAGGAAGGAAAAAAGGAAAGAAGGGAGGGAGGAAGGAAGGGAGGGAAGGAGGAAGGGAGGGAGAGGAGGAAAGAGGAAGGGAGGAAAAAAGGAAAGGAGAGAGGGAGGAAGGAAAGAAGGAAGCAGGAAGAATGGCATGGGGGATAAAAGAAGGCAGGCAAACCTAGAAAAGAAACAACTATCTGACAGTTTTAATTAAAAGCCATATGTAGGACACTCAAATACAAGAAACAAACTCTGTATTGAGAGATGAGATCATGGAATATAGAATAACAAAGGCTATACAAGGGAACTCATTTATGGGGGTAAGTTGCATAGAAGGAGCAAAAGGTCAAAGTAGTTTAGAGAAAAAAGACCAATGTGGACCATACATATTAGGGAAATTTTCATGGAGGAAACAGGACATCAGGAATGGTTAATACTTTTAACAGTAAGTTTCCAAATGTGGGACTACTCTGGTACATACAGGCATAATTTTGAGAGAGTGGCATAACCTATATTTATATCCACCTAAATTCACTTAGAAATAGCACATAAATAGAAACGTATCCATATGGTTATATGCAGAACAATGGAGCTGACAGACACAAAAAGCAGTTTGCCAGTACTTCGTGTTCCCCGCTGTTCTCATGGTCCTGGCTAATGGGGTCCAATAACCTGGCTCACCAAATCCTGGACTTGGAACACCACCCACACATTAGGATATTAAAGGTCTGAGAAGTTGTACAGGCTGCCTCCTGTACATCCCCTACCGGGGACAAGCCCGCAGCCAAGGCACGTGCCCTTGACCTGAATCAAATTCGGGACCCCTTCAGTCCACAGGCTGTCGCTCTATCCACTGATCCAAACCGGCTAGGGCAGCTCTGCTTACTTTTAAATTCTCCAAGGTCACCGAAACCGGTTTGGCTCAGTGGATAGAGCGTCAGCCTGCAGACTGAAGGGTCCCAGGTTCGATTCCAGTCAAGGGCATGTACCTTGGTTGTGGGCACATCCCCAGTAAGGGGTGTGCAAGAGGCAGCTGATCAATGATTCTCTCTCATTGATGTTTCTAATTCTCTATCCCTCTCCATCTCTATAAAAAATCAATAAAATATATATATTTTTTAAATTCTCCAAGGTCATCTGACTATAGACCACTCTTTCCCACAGAATACATGTGTCCAGGAACTAAATTCCATGGAACACAGACAGGGAAATAGTAACCCACAAAACCAACAAATGAAAACCAACAAGCAACCAGATTTTTAGAAATGGACAACAGACCTTAACAGACACTTCGCCAGAGAAGTTACGTAGATGGCAAGCAAGAATATAAAGAGAGGTCCACATCACATGTCACCAGGGAAATACAAATTAAAACAACAACGAGGGTCCACTACACACCTATTTGAATGGCCAACACAGTGACAACGCCAGAGGCTGGTGAGGGAGTGGAGTAGAGGTATGCAGAAGAGGTGAGCAACGAGTTTTCATTTATTAGGCCTTTTTCAGTAATCTTGGTCAGGAGGTACTTTTGTTCATTGTGGTTGCAGAGCTCCATTTGGAGAATTTCTTCTGGGAAACTTAAACAAGACATTTCAGGAAAGAACACACACACACACACACACACACACACACACACGTAGATCTTTTATTTAAAAAGAATCTAAAGAAATACAAAATGTGCCTACTTCTAAATCATAAACTCCTTGGATCTGTCTGATTCACCATTGTCCTTATCACTCAATAAATAATCAAATGAAGAGGAACATTAACCTATCAGATATAAGTCTGGATTTCTACAGTGATGTAAACCCATTATAGTGTTCTTTTTTCTTTTAATACATTTTTATTTGTTTCAGAGATGAAGGGGGGGGGAGAGAGAAAGAGAGAGAGAGAGAATGATGATGATGATGAGAGAATCATTGATTGGCTTCCTCCTGCAGGCCCCATACTGGGGATCAAGCCTGCAACTTGGGCATGTGCCCTGACTGGGAATTGAACCATGACCTTCTGGTTCATAGGTGAACACTCAACCACTGAACCACACCAGCTAAGCTATGGTATTCTTTTTAAGTTAAATTTATTGGGGTAGCATTGGTTAATAACAGTATATACTCTTTATGTGTACAACATTTTAATTTGACATCTGTGTGCTCTATTGCCTGTTCCCTGCTCAAAGTTAGTTTCCTTCCATTATAATATACTAGTGACCCTGTGCACATATTCGAGTCACTAGTATATTATAATTTCCTTTCCATTGAAAGGAAATTAATTAGAAGGTGGCTGATGGGGTGGGACTGAGCGAGATGGGCCGGACACTCCCTGGAGCCAATTTTCTGGGGTCCCTCCCTTGCATCTGAAGAGTGAGCATGATCCCTCTAGCAGATGGGGTCCCTCAGCCTGGCTTCCAGGGATGGGGCTGAAACCAGCTCTCTGACATCCCCTGAGGGGTCCTGGAGTGCGAGAGGGCACTCTGCAAAGTTGCTGTCATACACGGTGCGAAACACAAACACAAATGTGCAGTAATAAACCAAATTCAGGGCCGACAGAGCTCCAGCAACAACATAACCCACAGCCAAAGGTGAAATCACATGGCCCTGCGAGGAATCAGGCTCCTCCTCTCTGGTTTTGGGGTGCATCACCTGAGAATCACAGCTGCCAAGTCACTGCAGCTCGGCCTCTCCTGCATTGAGGGTCAGTGAATGTCATAACAACCGGTCAGATGGTCAGACACTTAGCATATTAGCCTTTTATATATATAGACTAGAGACCCGGTGCACGAATTCGTGGGTGGGTGGGGTCCCTCTGGGTGGTCTGCATGGACTGGCCAAAACCCATAGTCCATTGCTGCCTACAGTTCCTACCTGCCACTCCCACTCATCCCCGCCCCACTGTACCTGCCACGAGCTTGCGCCCAATCAGTCCTAATCGGAAGAGGCTCAAGATGCCGCAGCAGCACTCACCAGCCATAAGCCCTGCGACTGACACCCTCCCAAGGGGAGTGGCCTATGGGATTGGAACGAAACCAGCTCTCTGACATCCCCTGAGGGGTCCAGATTGCAAGAGGGTTCAGGCCAGGCTTGCATCAAACTTATAGAAAGATGTCCAATGCACAATCGGGCTGGGGATGGACCATGGGAGGGCTCCAGGGAGTCTCTGGCCCATCTCACTCAGTCAGGATCAGCTGGACCCCAGCATCAAGCTAATCTACTGGTCAGAACATCTGCCCCCTCGTGGTCAGTGTATGTCATAGTGACTGGTCGACCAGTTGACTATCTGCCCCATAATACTCAGTGCACGTCATAGTGAGTGGTTGAGCAACTTTAGCATATCATTAGCATATTACACTTGATTATTCAGTTCTGCTGTTCAGTCTATTTGCATACTACCTTTTTATTATATAGGATTAGAGCCCTTTACCCACTGCACCCTCTCCCCAACCTCTTTCTTCTTTTGTAACCACCATTCTGTTGTTAAATGTAATTTATTCTATTTTTCAATTTTAATTGCCTTGCAATGTTATTTTTGTATTAGTTTTAAGTATATAGAATAGTAATTAGACAATCAGATACTTTACAACCCAGTATAGTGTTCTTTTTAAAAAAATATATATTTTATTGATTTTTCACAGAGAGGGATAGTTAGAAACATCGATGAGAGAGAATCATCGATCAGCTGCCTCCTGCACACCCCCCACCGGGGATGTGCCCGCAACCAAGGTACATGCCCTTGACCGGAATTGAACCTGGAACTTTTCAGTCTGCAGGCCGACGCTCTATCCACTGAGCCAAACCAGTCCTGGCAGTATAGTGTTCTTGAGAGGTTATTTCCTCAGAAATTTTTTTATCAACTCAGAATCTCTTAAAATTAAGAGAAAAATTCCAGAAAATGTTTAAGCAAGAAATAAAATGGCTAATTATTCTCATATAATTTTTTAAAGAGTATATTGAGTCTAGAAAAGCAAAAATATTGTACTTGTTGAGTCTAGATAAGCAAAACTCACCAATTTTATAGGTGTATAAATTTATGAGACTAGAGCATTGAAAGGGTCAAAGATTATATATCACTCTATATGCAAATCTTCAAACTGACAAAACCTCCTGGAAGAATTTATGGCAAGTTTATCTTTTTTAAAAAAGGGCAATATTTCTATAAATCCTACCAAGCTGCCATGAATAAAGCTGTAAATCACTTCACTGGCTTGAGTAATGGGACTTTGCAGTTCATGCAACCATGCCAAGGCATCTACCTAAAGGCTTTCCCTGATACAGAATTTTCTGTAAAATTTAATCCCTACCTGCCCCTAAAAGATGAATTTTGATACCAACGGAACATATTTTTACCATGATTTTTGCTGAAAGAAAAACGAATAGAAATCACTGGTATTACGTCTGGGTGGTTCTAAAGAGGTTCATTAGTCACCACAGAGGGAAAAAAGTTGGAAGCCACAGGAAATAACTCCATCACTCCATCAGTGTGGCTGTAAGTTCAGATGTTATCTGTAACTGTGATTTGTGCATCCAGTTCCAATGGATGAATAATGTTGAGTGCTTCTTTCTGGGTGATTTTTTTTTTCTTTCCCGTCTTGCTTTAAGTTTGACAAAACAGAAACTCTTTTGAATGTTTCGCTCTTCTCCTTCCCCATCGTAGCTATGTATCTCAAAGGGAAACAGAGTCTGGTAGCTAAGGCCTCTTAACATCCACTAGCAGGAAGCCCTATGGGGAGGGAGGATACAGGCTACAGGAGTGCTGATTGGCATTACCAGCAAAACGGGTGCCCAGCGGCAGCTCTGGTCTACCTTTAGTTAGGAACCCGGCTGATGTTCTGGGCCATGAGTTTTGTAAGTGCTGTTCAGTGTTACCAATCCTTCACTTCAGGCAGTGTCAGAACCTAAAAGAAATTGGGCCAGGCATTAAAAGAAATCAGACGAAAGGTAAAAGTAAACCCGTAGTCCGAGATACTTACAATCTCCTCTGGCCTTTCAAATACTGGTCAGTGACTTGTGTGTCTTTATTTACTCCCTGCTTGTTTTTACGGAGGACCTCATGAGGGTTAGAGATACATTCAATACCCCGATAAGTGAAAACTGGAAAGAAACTGAGTCAGAGGGAAAGAGAGTTACCCAAGGCCCACGCCATGGGGGAGGGGGGTCTTAGACCTGGCGTGACAATCTTCCAGTTCAGAGGGCTAGGCAGGTCATGTGAAGACCCAATCTGTACACCCATGTGCTATAGAAAGGCTGCGTGTTTGGAGCGATGGTGGTAACAGAGGTCAGAGGGGCGCTTTAAATACCTCCCCGCTCAGAAGAAGGTGTGCAATGTGCATTCGCTGTTGTGTTTGTGGGCATTACATTTTGCTGTAGAAAACAAGAAAGTAAAAGGGATGGATGAAACCCACAAGACGTGTTAAGCATAGATAAGGAAGTTAATCACCTACTAAGCTGAGGAGACAACAAATATTTGTGATGTAATATAGATACACAGGAGGGATACGAGGCGCTCGATGTTCGTGAGGTGTTCATTCACCTCGCATTAGTGGTTCCCATTCTGGCCCCAAGAAATACAAGCAAACCGTAAATGCTCACAAGGCTAATTGGCAATCTATAGCTAGTGCCCAGGCATACGGTTCCTCCATATTTGTTTAGGTTAGTATGCTTCATTTCCCAAGAGTTCTGCCCCTAGTGCTCCTCTTTTTAGTCCTGTATCCCATTCCTAGGAGACATCACCTGACTCATGCTTAAGGGTACCCTGGCATACACCACAATCACCCCTGCCTATCCCATAGGTACCCATCTACACTTTGACCTCATCTAGATGTCCATGGGCACCTCAAATTTCAGGTCTCCAAGACATTTGGTCTCCCCCAAACAGCTACCTGTATTTTAGTCTACACGGCAGCAATATCTACCTCATCACCCAACTAAAACTTTGGATAGTGCCTTGCCTCTGTCCTTTTTCTTATATTCCAAGTCCTATGGTTTTTTACTTCCTTAAAGTATCTTATTGTTTTCCGCTACCCACCATCTCTGAGGATGTGCCAACTTCATCAATCCTGAGTTTCAAAGAGTATTCAGAGTGAAGACCCAAGTGTTGAGCATACTGGACAAGACTATAAGATTCAGCTTGGTTTACCTTTCCACCTTTAGCCCAAGACCTGAGTATGGTGCAAAAGACCCATCCCCTCTCTGTTCTTACTTCTTGCCATTTCATTGTGTGACCTGTTACTACTTATAGATGCCTGAATGAGCCATTATCTTTCTCGCATCTGTGATTTTTGTCTCACTCTTTTCCTCTGTCGATCTCCCAACCTTACCATCCCATCATCCACCATTTTTTTCTGCTCTTACTCTTCTTTCATATTTTTTACTAAGGTGTCAGCTCCTCTAGGAAACTTTTCTGAAACCCCAGGCTCACCCCTATGGTTACCTCCCATCCCTAGCCTTTATCTGAATTCAGTGCTATGACCTTTGTGTTTCCGCAGCAGTCTGAGATTCCTCACTCTTATGCTATCAAGCAGGGTCCCAGAGGAAAGAGATGGCATATTCAAATGAGGATGATTCAAGGAGGTGCAGGGGAACCATAAGAGATGGGGCAGGAACCTAGGTCAGTAACAGTGGAGTTGGCCCCAACTCCTAAGTCCAAAGAGACAAGGAGAGAGAGTGGTTACCAAGGCCTAGAAAGAGAAAATCACGTGAAAAAAAGTTTATCTGTTGAGGCACGGTGACTTTTGCCTGGTAGTAATTGAGGCAACCTTACTAGAGAGAAAAGCAAGAGAATAACTATCCTGGCCTTATTCTCCTCCCTTCTACTGGACCTCATGCCAACATTCCTCATTGGCCAAATGGACCAGAAGCCAGAGGACAAGGAAGTGAGTTTTAAAAAATCTTACAGCTGAGCCTGCTGATTGTCAGGGTGGAGAAGGGTAGATAGTAATCTAGAGAAGCAAATGGATTGTATCTGGCACAATCAAGCTTTAATGGAATTGTTTCTTTGTGCGTTGGTCTTCCTCACTAGGCTGAGTTTCTTGAGGACAGAGAATGTTTCTTTTATCTCTGCATCCTTGGCATATAATATATACTAGATAATAAATGCTTATTGATTGATTCAGAGGACATGGCAAATGGACATCACTTGGAGGACTGTACTTTCTGAGCTTGGCACGTGCTTTCTGCATTATCTTGTTTTGTGCATTATCTCTTTAGATTCTTCCAGCAACTCTGAGGAATATCCAGGGAGAAATGGAGAGCAGAGTACGCTCTATAATTTTAATTGTCTGGAAAAAAAAGAAAAGAAAAAGATAAGAAACATTTGGTCAAGAGATGCAAGTTTTCTTAGCACTCAACACTGAGAGGAACTGGAGTCAGTCATGAGACTGCTTATACAAGAAGCAATCAATTGCATAATGGGCGATGCATGGGTGCAGAAGCTTTCTCATGGAGCCATTTGAAAGTATTAACCCTTACTGAAAGCCAAAGGCCTGCTATTAAAAAGTAGCCCAGAGGTTAACTGAGTTAGTATAATTCACTTTGGTTGATCTTAACCCTCTCCCTTCCCACCCCCCCAACCCACCCCCGCTTCCCCCAAATGATTAAGCCTTAAACTTCTAGCCTGGCCAGTATGGATTGGATTCTCTCTTCTCTTATCAGCCAATAGATGAAAAGGACCAACTGAGAAACTCAGACGCACTGAGAGACTATAGATCCATGGGAGGGCAAAACATGGGTCCCTGAATACTATGTGGAGTAGAGCCCTCTCCCCACCTTCTCTAAACATCTGTGCCGAGAGCAAGAAATAAACCTTCAATGTGTCAAGCCTCTGATATTTGTTGGGTTTCACAGCAGTAGGTTTCTTACCCTGGCTAATACATATAAAATAATATTCTACATTCTATATTTGAGACTGTTTTCAAAGCTATCAGCATGATTACCATAATCTGTTGTCTATATATCATCAGTTATTTCCACGAAAGTCCTTCCCAGCTTGAATCTCATAGCCAGGGCTATTGTGCTGTCATCTGCCATGTGAGAGATGTGTCCCCGAGAGCCCTCCTTGCCTGGAACATGATGAAAAATACAACACTGACATTCTATGCATTTTTATAATGTACAGAGTCTTGCTTCATGCATTCTCCCAACAACTCTGAGGAAAATGCAAGGGCCTCTTATTGTCCCCATTTTGCAGGTGATGAAACCGCTGCTAAGAAGGTTAAGTGTAAAGTGTGTGTGTGTGTGTGTGTGTGTGTGTGTGTGTGTGTGTGTGTGTGTGTAGAACCCAACTTACAGAGTTATTTGAGGAACAATTGAGAAAATAATTGTTACAAGTCAAGTGTTCTTATTTTCTTTGTAATTTCCTTATCAGTTATCCATTGGTGTATAACAAACCTCCCCAAAATAAGGACTCAAGACAGTAACAACCATTTATTCTGCTTACAGAGCTTGGGCTGTAAAGACACAAATAGCGGGGGTGAGGGGCAGGGCTGGAACAGCTGGCTTCCTTCTCTCTGTCTGTGATCTCTCCACATGGCAGCCCCTGGGTAACCATGGCAGCTGACGACTTCCAGAGTGAGTGGAGAGAGCCAGAAAAGTGCAGGTTCAAGAGAGCAAAAAGAGACAGACAGAGAGGCAGACAGGCAGAAGCTCTGACACTGTATATGACCTTGCCTGGGAAAGACATCACTTCCATCATGTTTTCTTAGAAGCAAGCCACTAGGGCCAAGTCATACTCACAGGAAGGGGAAGTAGAATCTACTTCTTGGCTGAGTTTTGGGGTATGTCCTTCAATGACCACATTTTCCTTCTCTAAAATGCTGGCCTAGATCAGCACAGACATGGAGGAAGCTCAGGAATAAGTGAGGTGACACACCCAGGGTCATTCAATGTGAAATGGTTCCACCAATATTCACCCACGCTTGGGATTCCCAAGTCCGTGCTCTTTTTCAGTATCCCCAGAAAACCTCCTGTGATCAGTGTGTCGAATAGAGAAGGGAATACATGCCAGTGCCCAAATGGGGCCAATATGTTTCATTGCCTTGAAAAACACATTTATTTTGCAGGACAAAATGTTATCCATAAAGCAGTCATCCATAAGCACTTTCCAAGTTTCTCCCAAACATCTGTGCTTTAATTTTCCCTGTGACAGATGTATTTATTTGCATTTCCCTAAGATGAATCACTTTTTAAAAAAATATGTATTTTTTATTGATTTTTTTACAGAGAGGAAGAGAGAGGGATAGAGAGTCAGAAACATCGATGAGAGAGAAACATTGACCAGCTGCCTCTTGCACACCCCCTTCTGGGGATGTGCCCACAACCAAGGCACATGCCCCTGACCAGAATCGAACCTGGGACCCTTCAGTCTGGAGGGTCTATCCACTGAGCCAAACCGGTTTCGGCTAGATGAATTATTTATTTATTTATTTATTACTACTTCTCACTTCCCAAGATCCTTTTGTGTTAGTCCCCAAACTCCACCACTTGGGTTCATAGCACCTTCTAATGTAGATCCTCCCCTCGATTCTATATCACGAAAATGTGCCCTTCCAGTGGGGGCCATTACAATGTTAGATAAGAGACAGAGTGACCTAAGGTCTGAGGGCATCACACTCTCCCACCCCCACCCCAAGAGATCAAAATATCAAAGGCTGAAGATTCCTGTTGAACCAAAGAGAGTTTAAATCACTCCATTTTAGAAAATCTGGGAATTTGAACAATGCTGTGGATCTGAAGTCTCAGAGGTCTCACGCATCCTTTTTAAAAATTTAATATATTTTATTGATTTTCCACAGAGAGGAAGGGAAAGGGACAGAGAGCTAGAAACATGGATGAGAGAGAATCATCGATCAGCTGCCTCTTGCACACTCCCCACTGGGGATGTGCCCGCAACCAAGGCACATGCCCTTGACCTCAATCGAACCTGGGACCTTTCAGTCCGCAGGCTGACACTCTGTCCACTGAGCCAAACCAGTTTCGGCATCACGCATCGTTTTTTGTAATTCTAGGTAGGAAGGCAGATTTCCCTGCGGGGGCCTTTCTCTAGGGATCTCTAGCAGTTCCTATGGGGGAACCATCCTTTCTGTTTCCCACACCCACAGGCTTCGTGGAAACATGGGGTAAGAAGTACAGAGAAGTGGATATGGGTTCTGCGTGTGGGCTACCTCAGCCCATAGAAATATAACACTGGCACTTTTATATTTTCTAATAGCCGCATTTGAAAAAGTAAAAGGTGAAGTTAATTTTAATAATATAGTTTATTTAAACCAATATATCCAAAGTACTATCATTTGAACATGTGGTTAATATGAAAGTATTTATGGGGTATTTTTCTTTCTTTAAAAATTTTTTTCAGCTGGTCTTTTAAAATATATTTTATTGATTTTTTTACTTTGAGGAAGAGAGAGGGATAGAGAGTTAGAAACATCCATGAGAGAGAATCATTGATCAGCTGCCTCTTGCACACCCCGTACTGGGGATGTGCCCGCAACCAAGGTACATGCCCTTGAACGGAATAGAATCTGAGACCTTTCAGTCCACAGGCCGAGGCTCTATCCACTGAGCCAAACCGGGTTCGGCTTATGGGGTATTTTTCATTCTTATTTTCCAGACTGTTACGGAATCCAGTGCGTATGTCACACTTACTGCACACCTCATTTGGAACGAGCCACGTTTCAACTCGCCAACAGCCAGTAAGTACTGCATTGGGCAGCGCACAGACAGACACCCTTGGTTTCTGTGGCTTCCTCGGGCCTCTGAGACCTCAGCCCATTTTTCTCGGGCGGCAACGCCTTTTCTAGATATCCCGAGCTCAAAACACGGATCGTGGAGAAAAACTCCATCTAATGCGGCCCACTTCCTCCTTGTCATCCCATTATCCTGTTTTATTGTCTCCACAGCAGTGATCTCTTCGAAAATAATAGTATTTTGCTTGCATCTTCTCCACCAGAATGTAAGTTTCACGAGGACAGGATGGGTTTTTGTTTTTTTGTTTTTAAATCTATTTCGCTCTCGGCGATTTTCCCGTGGCGAGCCCCATTCCCGGCACACCGACCCATTCCCGTGGCGAGCCCCATTCCCGGCACACCCAGGAGTCGCCTTTCTCTGGAACCCGGGCCGAAGGGGGCACCCAGCACCGCCCCCGGCGTGTCACAGGTGGGGCGCCCCCGCTGCGCGCGGCGGCGCTCGCCCCCGTCCGGCGTGGGTGGGTGTGTGCGGAGCGGTGGGTGGGTGGGTGGGTGCGGAGCGGTGGGTGGGTGTGTGCGGGGTGTGCGCGGTAGAGCGCGCCCGTGAGTCCGGCGCGGGGAGCCGCCGCGGGGAGCACCGGGCGGGCGGCGCTCACCCTCCGCAGCGCCGGCCTGGAGGTGGGTGGGCCGAGCCGCTAGCCCGCCCGCGGGGTCCCCATTGGTCGCTCGCCGCCGGCCGCCCGTCGCCCGGAAGCCGGCGAGGAGCCGAGGGGCTGCTCCCGAGCCGGAGCGGGAAAGCCCGACCGAGCCGACGCCGGGGCGGACGCGCGGGATCCGCGCTCCCCGCTCGCTCGCTCGCTCGCTCCCTGCGCCCCCGCCGCCGCCCCGCTCGTCTCCGGCGCCGGCGATCGGCCTCCCGCCGCGCTCCGAGGGGCCCGGGCGGCGGCTCCCGGGCGCCGGGTGAGTGAGTGGCCGCGCGCGGCCGGCTCCTCGGCTCCCCGCCCCCGGGGCCCCGCCGCCGCCGCCGCCGCCGCCGTCTGCTTTTGCTTTCGCGGCCGCGGCGCGGCGGGGTTCGCCGGGGCAGCGCCCCGGGCTACCACCGGGAAGGCCGAGGCGGGGAAACTTGGCTGCGGGGGTGGGGGAGGAAAAAGGGGAGCCCCCAGCCCCGCGGGCCGGGTGGGAACAGGTGGCGCGGGCCGGGCCGAGTGCTTTGTGTCCGGGGCGCGCGGACCGAGCGCGGGCGGCCGCGCCTCCCTCGGCCGCTCCCTTCCCTCCCCGGTTCCTTCCCCCCGGGCGGTCGCACACGCCGGGTCGGCTCGGTAACGCCGCGGGGATCACCAGGAATGTGCCTCTAGGGACTGCCTGGCCCCGGGAGGAGGAGGAGGAGGAGGAGGAGGAGGAGGAGGAGGGGTGGCGGCCGCGGTGCGGGAGCCGGGGGTGGCGCGGGGGCGCGCCGCGGTGCCTGCGGGAGAGGGGCGTTTGCAGCCGGGCGCGTTCTTCCCGGGGCTGCCGCTTCCTTCTTCCGCGGCGTCCCCCAACCGCCCCCCGGAGGTGGGGAGCTGGGTGTGGGCGTGGGTGCCGAAAAAAAGGGGAGGCCGGTCACTTCCGGAGCTGGTCCTGATCCTCGGTACTGGGCCACCCTGCTTTTGGGGGGGGGGGGATCGCGGGGTCTTGGGGTGCGGTTGCGCGCCGGCGACGCGGGGCTGGGGGACGCCCCCGGTCCGGTGTTAACAAAGGGTGATCCTCTGCACCTGGTGGGAGGGGCGGCCCCGGGAAAGGGGTCTGTTCAGCAGCGGGTCTTAGCCCTGGGGAGGCGTTTTGGGGTCGTCATTTTACGAGTATCATTGCCTTTTGTTTATTTTACCTTTTTTTTTTTTTTTTTTTAAGGACCGGAGACTGATGCATGAGGGGCCCACGGAGGCGAAGGAGCGGTGGTGATGGTTCGGGAAGCGGAGCCGGAGCGCGCCGGGCTGCGGTGAGGCGAGGAGGCGGTTTATCATGACCGTGTTCAGGCAGGAAAACGTGGATGATTACTACGACACCGGCGAGGAGCTTGGCAGGTACTGGGGGTGCCAGAGGCGCGCACCCTACTGAGTGGTGGGGCTGCGTACTGTTGGGGGCAGTGGGCTGTGAACGAACGCCAGTTTGAATGCAGGCGTCTCCCTCACCCTGCCAGGAGATGCGCCAATTAATAGAGAAAAAAGAGTTGCCCGGTGAGGGGCCAGAAATAAACCACAGAGTCCAAGGGACTGGGGTGGAGAGGCAGTTTGAGGGTTAGGTTATGATGCAAAGTGTATTATTGATCAAAGACCCCCCGGACAAGAGCAGCCTGGATTGTCTGCAGTGACTCTAATCAGCTTTTGCCCTCAAGACACAAGGAGGCAAAAAAAAAGCTAGGATATAATTGGGAGAGGGGGGTCAGCTCTTGTGTGTGATGAAAACCAAGACTAAAAGTAACCCACGGGCTTTTTAAAAAAATCTTCGTTCTTGCCTTCCTTCTGAATTTCTGGAGCAACGAACATGCACGAGTATTGTGCCCACAAGTATGGAGGCATGCCAGATGTTGATGTCGGGTTTGGATTTTGAAACGGACTCATCACGCCAGGAATTTAATTACCCAGTTGGTGTGTTAGGGGTAGCTTTGGTTTCATGCCTTAACGTTTAATTTTTTAACAAATCAATGCGTGAGAGTGTGATATGGCCATCTGGATTCGGAAGACTGTTCCATTGCGGTGGGAGCTGTGATTCTGTGTGTCAAGCCCTTCGGTTCCTAAGTAACGATTAGAATGATTCCTTTGGGCTGGGTTGGTTTCCCATTGACTGGGCATTGGGCAGGGTGTGTGGAGCGCCCCACCCTTTTTTTGGAGCAGAACACTGAGTTTTAACACCTACATTTAAATTCAGCCTGTGGAATCTGACCGCGGTGTGTTTGTACTGTGCGGAAAGTGGGCAAAAGGATCTTTCAACAAATTAAAAAAAATATATATGCATTGACTTAACACTTGTATCAAAATATGTATTTTTCCATATATACACCTGATGTCCTGATGAGATCAGCTTCCTTTGGGTGAAGAGGAAATTTACAAACAGCCACACCCTTAGATTACCTAATGAGAATGGTGAAAGTCCAGCTTAACTGAAAAATGTCTTACGGGTTTTAAATCATACCGCAGAATGCAGGCAATTTTTTTTAAAAAGTTACCGGAACCGCCTGTTTCTGTATATGTTTGGTATTGGCTGAGAACCTCACTGGCTGTGGAGCTGCTTGCTCTCTCCGGGAGATTTACTGACTGGGTAAAATCAGGAGGAAAGCCCTCAAACATCATGCTTCGTGGCTATGATTAAGATGAAGATTTATGAGTATGTGGTTGAAATACTTGGTTTAACTAGAACTAAAGCACTTTATCCCTGCGGTTTCCAGCAAGAGTGGTATGTGGCCTTTTCCTTTGGAGGGAAGGGGGAAAGTTGGGGGGGAAAAAAGGTATATTTGAAGCCTGTTTGTGTAGTGTGGCCTGATTATCTAAATTCTCTTCTAGGGAGATGATTAAAATCAAGTGAGATGATTGCTTCATGGATTGAGTGTATTGACCTTATTTTCATTAAGATCTTTTGCTAAAAGCTACCACTAACACCAACTGGGCAATTAAGTCAGAGTTATGTGTTATAAGAAAGAAAAAGAAAAAATGAGGCCTCCCTGTGGCTGGCGCGGGGAGTCTGTCATCTTTATTTTGTGGGTGTGATGACGAGCCCTCGGCCAGCGTGCCGGAGGGTGGTTTGCGGGTTTGTCACTGACGCTTGGCTTTGATTTTGGCTCTGTCTGCATTACTGTGTGTAACTGTCTCCCCACTGTGCGAGGATAATGGACAAGTTGTTTATTGAATAATTTCATTTCTGTGACCTCTGTCTTTGAAAGAAGTGCTCTGAAGTATTGAGAGTTGGGGATTTTTCAAAAGGAAGAATATGTGCCCCTTCTAGCTGCTGTAGCTTTGGGTTTTGCTTAAAAATGGGTTAAGGGGTTGTTTTCTTCTTCTTTTTTGCTTAAAAATGGGTTGGGTTGTTTTTCTTCTTTTTTTGTTTTTTTTTTTCAAGTCCTCTGATTTCTACGTCCTATGGTTTTTAAGTGGAAATAGCCACTTCCTGAAAACAAGTCCCGACGTAAGACAGACCAGTAGGAAAGATGCTGCCTCATGTGTTTATCTGAGAGAAGACTGGGAGTGGAGACAGGAGTTTTGGTGGCAGAAAATGGAAATGGGCCGGTATTTCACACAAAAGCAAGGTTGTTCTAAGGAGCGAGTTATACGCAGACCAACAGCTACTGTTTAAGACTTTACATACTATAATATCAGCCATCTAAATAATAGCTACTCGTCTTAGAGATGGACTGGGACAAGGTTCACGGCTAGAGGAGGGAAAATAGATTTTTAAATAATATTATTAATTATTATTATTTATTATTATTATTCAATGATAAGCAGAATATTATTGTCATTTTACTTCCAGGAAAACGGAGAGTATGTATGTTGGAGGATGAGTATGGGTGTGTGTCTGTCAGTCTGTTTATGTGTGTTAGTGTGTGTCTGTGTGTACTGCCTCAGACTGCTATAAAAGTTGGCTTTGAGCTCTAAAGAACTTGATGAAGTCTGCTTATTGCAGTAGTGAGACAGCCAATAGATCCCTGGGCAGATATCCTGAATCAAAATCAGCTCCGTCACTTGCTAGCTTTATTACCTGGAGCAGGTCTCTTACCCCCTCTGACCCTCAGGGTCTTCCTCTAAAAAAGGAGAGGCCTAGTGATTAGCTCACGGCCCATGTGAACATCAGGTCATCTAAACACATGTAAAAGCATCTTATCAGCAGTAAAGAGTTAAACAAATATAGCCAAAACCAGTTTGGCTCAGTGAATAGAGCGTCGAACTGTGGACTGAACGGTCCCAGGTTCGATTCCAGTCAAGGGCGTGTGCCTTGGTTGCGGGCACATCCCCAGTAGGGGGCGTGCAGGAGGCAGCTGATCGATGTTTCTCTCTCATCGATATTTCTAACTCTCTATTCCTCTCTGGAAAAAAAAAATCAAAAAATATATTAATAAAACAACAACAATGAGTTAAACAAATATAGATATCATCCAAACGACTGGCCAAGACACGTGGGTGTTCCAGGCTGGCTAATAACCCGGCCTGCAACTCAATATTCTTTTCAATAACTGCTTACCAACCTGGGGAAGGGAGTCCCTCGGGGGAAGGGTCATGGGGAGACCCGTTGCTGCCAGCACTGGGCCTCCCCACTCCGCTTCTAAATAATGCACCTCTCTCCGGCCTCGAACCTGCACCCCTTCCGAGTGGAATCCGGTCCCTGCAGTGAATGGGCTTCCCCGTTAGAAGGCTGCTCAGCGACCTTCTGTACTGACTTCAGGAGGCCCTTTGGGGTCTCGCCCTGCATCCCCGGAGGGAGTGGTGTCCGGGAGGAATTCTTACAGATGCGGGTTTCTCCATCTGCTGTCACGCTCGGGTGGCTTTCATGCCCAGGTGCCTTCCGTTCTCTTATCAGTTGGCACTTGGGGCAGCTGCAGGCTGGCTCGTCCCACCACTGGGCTCTGGTGACACCTTGGCTGTGGTTCAGCCTCACCTGTGAGCACTCCGGGCACCTCTCCGAGCATCGCTGTCCCGGGGGCCTGGCCTTCCTCCCTCTTCGGCTGCCTGACCTTACGTGACCTGAAGACCTGGGTCCCCTCTCCGGAATAAATGACCCCGGGATGCTCCCTCCTCTTTTAGGAGCCCAGTGACTTGCTGTCTGAAATACCCCATTGGCCTGTGACCACAGACCTCCCCGTGCCATGCCCCGTCCTTGTAGCCAGCTCGGCAGTTCTCCCAGGTGGTCTTTTCTTTTAAAAAATATATATTTTATTGATTCTTTTAAAAAAATATATATTTTATTGATTTTTTACAGAGAGGAAGGGAGAGGGACAGAGAATCAGAAACGCCGATGAGAGAGAAACATCAACCAGCTGCCTCCACACAACCCCCACTGGGGATGTGCCCGCAACCAATGTACATGCCCTTGACCGGAATCGAACCTGGGACCCTTCAGTCCGCAGACTGACGCTCTATCCACTGAGCCAAACGGGTTTCGGCTATTTTATTGATTCTTTACAGAGAGGAAGAGAGAGGGACAGAGAGTTAGAAACATCGATGAGAGAGAATCATCGATCAGCTGCCTCTTGCATGCCCCACACTGGGATGTGCCCGCAACCAAGGTACATGCCCTTGACCGGAATCGAACCCGGGACCTTTCAGTCCGCAGGCCTTCGCTCTATCCACTGAGCCAAACCGGCTTCGGCCCAGGTGGTCTTTTCTCCCCAGCGTGTGCAGTGTGTGCTGCACGATACCGGGCAGAGTCTGGTTGATGCCTGAGTGAGTAAAGCGGGTCGGCAGGTGCACTATTGAGACCAGGGTGGGAATTTAAGATGTCAGTGGTGATGGGTTCTGATGCTGTGGTCCGGCCACAGCACACTCATCTGCAGGATGTTGTGAGAATTAAATGGCAGTGGCTACAAACACCTGACACACAGTCACGGCTGCCGATATTACTCTTAATAACCTGCTTCCCCTGTGACAGCATTAACCACATTGCACAGTCATTACTTACGTGATCATCTGCTTTTCCCACAGGTTGTCACAGAGTTGTGACCTTGGACTTAACATACCATTTTTATCTCGATATACCTAATTAGATGTGTGACACGAGGTGCTCAATGAATGCTTGCTGATTAAATGAATGGATTAGTGTGTGTAAAGCATGCACTCACGCACATATACACGGGTATGTGTGTATGTGTGTGTGTAGGCACACATATGTGGTCCTCAATAAATGATGTCTCTGGTGGAGATGAACTGAAGACATGAAAGGCTGCAGCTCATAAGAATAAAAGTTTCACACAAAAAAAGAATAAAAGTTTCTTTGGCTTTTGCATTCTCTGTGACTGGATACTAAGGTGCATGGCAGCCAACATTTCCAGCCACCCGATCAGTTTAAACAAAGCAAGGTGGAGCATTAAATATTTTATGTTGGTTTGGGAGGGTTGCTAGAAAGGAATAATTCCAACTTAAAGCATCCTCGTTTTGGCATAAAATCCACGGGCACTGTGATTGGCAACATAAAAGCCACGGGCAGGGAACGGTAAGAACCTCTGACAGCCCGAGGACGTCTTTCAGTTGGTTTGCCGAGGACTGCCGAGGGGCCCTGAGAATTCTGGCATTCGTGTGTGTGGACGGAAGGGGAGGAGCGTCCCCGTGGGGAACGCGGCCTCACGAGGCTGGCCCGTGAGAGCGCCCTGGAGGACCGTGCCGAATGTGATTCTTCTCTCTCCTGTCTGCTCTTTCGGGCCCTCGGATGCTTCCTCTGATCAGAAAGGCTGCAGAGTTTTGGAGAGATAAAAGTTCAAGCATCTGAGTTGGAGGTAACAGTTCGTGATCATTAAAATTCTCTGCGTTTCAGGAAGGTCAGATGATGGCCTTCTCGGATGTGGAGGGAGGGCATGATGGTGGCAGTGGGTGATAGTTTGGCTGGGCGTGTGTCTCTGGACCACCCGAGCGGGCGTCTCTGGACCACCCGAGCGGGCATCGTTTAGGTTCCATAGGGCCAGGGAGCTGGGGGACGGGGTAGGGGGGCTCAATGTTCTCATTTATGGAGAAACCAAGGAGCACGGAGGCTGCCTTCTTTGTCGTGGTTGTCGTTATTTACTTTGAGGCTGACTTCTTGGTCCCTCTTATGTCCTTTTATCCTAAGCTGTTGTCTTCTCCAGCCGCTTAGGAGCCTGAAGGCCCCATAGCGTTGTGACACCCCTCTAAAGCTGTGACAGAAGAAGGATGCTCAGCCGAAACCGGTTTGGCTCAGCGGTAGAGCGTCGGTCTGCGGACTGAAAGGTCCCGTGTTCGATTCCGGTCAAGGGCATGTACCTTGGTTGCGGGCACATCCCCAGTGGGGGGTGTGCAAGAGGCAGCTGGTCAATGTTTCTCTCTCATCGACGTTTCTAGCTCTGTATTCTATCCCCTCCTCTCTGTAAAATATCAATAAAAATATATTGAAAAAAAAAAAAAAGGATGCTCAGACGAATTTCAGTAATTACACACAGGGATTATATCCAGAGGTGACCTTGTCAGGCATGCCCTCTCGTCTCCAGGCAGGTTGTAAGGTTGTAAGGCCTCGGAGGCAGAACCCGTTTCCTTCCAGGTGAGCGGAGGGGGGGAAGGAAGTCATGGGGGGGAGGGGAGGCACCCGTGCTGCTGGATTCCAGTGGAGATGGCGTGGCCCGAGCCACTTGAGTGGCAAGATTAAAGTTACTTTGCCTACCCGGCCTTCCTGCTGGGAAATGGATCAGGAACGTTCACCCTCACTTAATTCTGGCCAACTGCTGTGTGTGTGTCTAACCTAACCAGGCGTGCTGATCTCACGGGAAACACACCAGGAAGTCTCTCCTTCATAGCAGAAGCGTGTTTCTAATTAAGAGACAAAGAAGGCCTCCTACGGTGGGAGGGGAGGCATGTCTGCTGATGGGAGCCCCCCGAGGAGACCCTCCGTCACCGGGATCTGGGAGACGCCGGAGTGAGGGGTGCCCTCCCCTCTCATTTCATGCAGTCAGACTTATGGTTTGGCAATTCTTTTTTCCTTTGGAAGCCAAATAAAGTTGCTCTTTACAAGAGGTGGTTTGGGCAGCCGCCTCAGGACAATCCATTTTAACATCCGCATCGGAGAGGGTGGTTAGGAAGACCTGGCACCATTTCACGGGAGGTTTTCATTTCTGCCCCAGCCAGAGCCCGGCCCTTTGGCCTCGGAACTCAGCCTGGGCACTTACTTTGCTACACACGGGGGGCCTTCCTTCTCTTTCCAAATGGCTTGTGCCCCCGCAATGGATGGCGTTTGTGTGTGGCATGGTTTTTACCCAAGCCCCAGAGTTAATGGGTTGGCTTTCTTAGGAACGTCACAGAACACTCTTATTATTTTTTATTTTTATTTTTTTCTTATTATCTTTTAACCTCTAAGCAATGTAAGGTGTAAAAGTCCTGGGCCCTGCCCGTCTGGCCGCCCCCTAGATGACAGCTTCTCATTTCATTGAGCGGCACTCGTCCGTCTGGTTTAGGGTGGGTGTATGATTGGTGGTGAGACTCTGTGAAAGGTGATGCTTCCTTGTGTTTGCTTTGATTTGTTGAGGTGAATTATGAAAACAGACTGCAGCGTCTCTCAGCCTTGAAGGAGATTATAGAGAGGTGTTATTATTTAAAATAAGTCCATTGTATCAGCCTGTCAGCATTCTCAATGAATTCTTTTTTAAATGTTCAGTTAGGAGGTTGGGGGGTGGGGGGAGTGGGCGGGTTGACATTTTGTTTTTTTCTACATCTAACAAAAATGGGGTTAGCCCTGGCTGGTTGGCTCGGTAGATAAGGCGTCGGCCCTGCGGACTGAAGGGTCCCAGGTTCGATTCCGGTCAAGGGCATGTACCTTGGTTGCAGGCACATCCCCAGTGGGAGGTGTGCAGGAGGCAGCTGATCGATGTTTCTCTCTCATCGATGTCTCTGACTCTCTATCCCTCTCTCTTCCTCTCTGCAAAAAATAAAAAATAAATCAATAAAATATATTTTTAAAAATATGGGTTTAAAATAGCCTTGTCTAACTAGTCCATTTTTCTCAGGTAAAACAACAGGTGTGGTTGTACCCCAATTCCAGGTTTACTGTGCTGGGAGGGCTTTTACAACAACAAGTCTTAAGGCCTAACATAGTGTGTGTCTTATTTTCCATCCCGGCCCAAAACAAAACAAAACAGTCATGTGCTAGTAACTAATCTCTGGTGATAGCCGACCAGTGTGACCCTCGGGGACTTGGTTGTCACTTCTGTCTCTGCCGGTGACGCCGAGAGCCCGTGTGGCTTACAGATCACAGTGTGGCCATTTAAGTCTAATGTTGCTCACCTCTGAGCAGTGGCTGTGGGGTTTTCCCCGTGTGTTCTACTTGTCCACATTTCTGTCGCGAGCTTGAAACACTTTATTCGGTGACCTCACGTATGGTCAGTAACATCAGGAAGAGTAGGGGAGAGGGGGATCTTTTTCCCCCTTTATAAATACACTCAACTTTGGGTGTAAAGCATAAATGGTTGAACAAAGGAGTACTGTACACTGCTGATCCCCGGTGTTTGAAATTTTATATGGATGGTGCTTATGGTCATAAGCCTAATGGGTTTTGGCTGAGAAATTTGGCTCTGAGTCTAAGCTCTTGGGACACATTTCTTTTTCTTTTCTTTCTTTTTTTTTTTTTCTGTCAAAGCTGTCTGATTATTCTTATTTAGTTATAATGCGATGAATGGGGCTGGCTTTCAAATACTTCAAGCGCAATTGATGTAGGCTTTTTACCTTCAAGGAATGAACTGATTTCCATTTCCCCCCCCTTTGTTGCCTCGTTCTTTCTACAGTTCATCGTTAGGACATGGTACCTTTGAAACTTTGCAAACTTCTCCTTTTTTTTAACTTAAAAAGAGTATCGGGTTTTTTTTTAAACCTTTACACCTTAATCCTACATCTCTTGTTCCTGGTCCCCCACGGAAGAATTTTCTAGTTGAAAAAGCAATGTAGGGAAATAATCAATAACTCCCCCCCCCCCCCCAGTTTTTTTGATCCCGTCAAGAAAAGGCTTAGGCCAAAACCGGCTTAGGCCAAAATCAGTGGATGGAGCGTCGGCATGCAGACTGAAGGGTCCCAGGTTCGATTCTGGTCAAGGGCATGTACCTTGGTTTCGGGCACATCCTCAGTGGGGGGTGTGCAGGAGGCACCTGGTCAATGTTTCTCTCTCATCGATGTTTCTAACTCTCTATCCCTCTCCCTTCCTGTCTGTAAAAAAAAAAATCAATAATATATATATATATATATATATATATATATATATATATATATATTTTAAAGCTTAGATTTTCCTCTGAGTTTCTTATCTGTGTCTGCCTAGCAACTCGTCCGCCTGTCTCTGGCCAGGCTGTGTGTGTGCAGGAGGGTAGCTGTGACTCCGGTGATGCCGGAAAAAGGGACCGAGGGATCCAGGGGACCAAGAGGGAGGGGCTGGGAGCCATGAGGTCAGTCGTCGGTGCTGATTCAGGTCCGATGTTTCCATTCTCCCCCCCGAAAAGTTCTTCTCAATCTGTGTAGAGCTCGGTATCTTTTTTTTTCCTTCTGCCCTCTGCGGTTTATGGGTGGGCAGCGGAAATGTGTATCCCTGAGATAGGGCTGAAAGGCTGCAACCTTGTGAGCGTCATTATTTAATGGGCCGGGAGCGACAAGCCGCTCCCCTTTACGTATCCGGCCCGTTCTGTTGTTCTCTCCGGCCCGTGGAGCCGAAAGAGCGGAGGGTTCTCTTGCTCTCCCCTCCGCTCCTTCACCAGCAGCCCAAGATGAGAGTGCCAGCATGGTCAGGTTGCTTTTGTTCCGGCCCTCTGGTCCAGTTTAAGAACCCATTGTGGCCCTCGAGTCAAAAAGTTTGCCCACCCCTGCAGTCTAGGAGGTCATTTGCTGTCTTACAAGTACGATGTTATTGGCCCATAAGTCCGTGTCATTGAAAGCGGAGCCTGCCTGGAGTTTCCTCTGCACACCTGGCCTGTGGCTACAGGGAGCTGCCTTTCTAAACATTGTCGGTGCTTCTCCGAGGGGTCCAGGATCAGCGTGTAAGCTGCTGTTGGTGGAGCCAAAGCGGGTTTATCCTCAGTTGCTCCTCAGGCTTCAGATGATCACGGGTCCGCTTCCTTCCACTCCACAGGCCAGTGGTGCGTGGGCGTGCTCGGGACCAGGCCTGGCCGACTTGGGCATTGCCACTCCCTGTTCTCCCTGACGTCACTCTCTCCACGTTGTGCCTCGGGAACGAAATGGAACCCTCGCTTGCAATACCGTTTTGTTTTTTAAATATATTTTATTGATATTTTACAGAGAGGAAATATCAGAGAGAGGTAGAGAGTTAGAAACATCCATGTGAGAGAAACATCGACCAGCTGCCTCTTGCACGCCCCCTACCAGGGATGTGCCCGCAACCAAGGCACATGCCCTTGACCGGAATCGAACCCGGGACCTTTCAGTCCGCACACCGACGCTGTACACCTGAGCCAAACCGGTTTCGGCCCGTTTGCTGGTGACATTTCTTTGCGCTGTAATTCAAACGAGCTTCGGGATAGATTGGGGGGGGGGGATATTGCGGACTTTCCCAGTTAGAGCTGACGAGGGTTTGCTGCAAGCACCATCATATAATATGCGCACCCCCACCCCCACCCCCGCGTCACGGAGAGCTTTGGGCGGCTGACTCGGTTGTTTGGGAGAGGAAATGGATTAGAACAAGTAGAATCTTTTCCAGGACACGGTGTTATCAGCCTGTGTTTTCCTCTCTCCCCACCCCTCCTCTGGCACAGAGAGATAGGAACGCCGGCCTGCCGAGCCGTGGCCAGGCGAGGTGAGCCTGGTGGCGGGGCGGAAGTCCCTCGGCTTTGCGAGGCGTTACTTGGGGATGCCGAATGTGTATATGCCCTTTTATGAACATGACTGATTACTGTGGACCCGCATTTGCAGGCCTCATCTTTGGAAGCAATGTTCTCTTTAACGCGGATGGTTTTAAAAGTTATCTGAGTGAGAGAGAAGGTTTAATCTAGAGAAGTCAGCGGATGCTAAGTGACACGGCCAGCTCCAGCCCGCAGCCCTCTCTCTCCCCAGGACGTCCACTGGGGAGGCCCTCGTCCTTAGCTCCTGCCGTTTGGATCAAGCAGCTGGCCACTCTGCGGTGTTTTAACCGTCAGTTTTGCACGAGATTCTCGCTCTCTCTGTGGAGTGCAAGTTTTGTGCTGCGGTGGACATTTCCTCTGTTTTCCGCGTCCCACACGGAAAACAACAGGTTTCTGAGGGGAGGAGCTGGAGATGAAGAAATTAGGGAAAGAAAGAGACAAGAGGCAGAAAGAGATTCAAGCTGGGCGCTAAGTGGGCGCCACCTCTCTGACGGAGAGACAGTCCCTCGCACCACAGACAACACAGCACATTGATTGATTTCCAAAGGGGAAGTTTTAAGGTCAAAAGGAGTTTCTCGGGTGTGCCCAGATCCTATTCATCAAGATCTGGGTAAGCTCCTCATTTTTTTGGTACAAGATTTAACATATCAAGACCCGGGTGGATCAAGGTCCTTTTTTTTTAATTAATATATTTTATTGATTTTTATTACAGAGAGGAAGGGAGAGAGATAGAGAGCTAGAAACGTCGATGAGAGAGAAACATCGACCAGCCGCCTCCTGCACACCCCCCATCGGGGATGTGCCCGCAGCCAATGTACATGCCCCTGACAGGAACCGAACCCGGGACCTTCCAGTCTGCAGACCGACGCTCTACCACTGAGCCAAACCGGTTTTGGCGGTCAAGGTCCTTTTTGTTGCTCATTCCAAGTACATGGACAAAGATAAGAAATCGGTACTGGTAACAGGATTCTGCCAGTGCCCTCGGGCTCAGTGGCTCTCTACATTGTGCCAGTAGAGAACATGGCTCTTCGTGTCTCTTGTGAAGGAAGGGTGGGAGTAATCGAAGCGCATAGTAGGCCCTGGTTTGTTTGTTTTGGTTTGCTTGTAGCCTAATGAAGACACATATCCAGAAAGGAGAATACGGTTCAGAGCTTTGAACCCAAATCCCTGCCTCCCCAATGCACTTACCGCTCCTTTAGGAAAGTCACCAGACTTCGTGAAACTCACTTTTCTCATCTGCAAACTGGGGATAAGGATCGTGTACTCACCTCGAGGTTGTTGGGGGGGGGGGCGTGCGTGTGTGATGCGTGTAGAGTGCTCGGCCTGACACCGGGCACACAGTAAGTGCCCAAGGAGTGGTGGCTGTGTAACGCGACAGAGAGAACGAGTGAGCGCCAGGGAGCGAAACACTCTCTCGTGCTCCCGAGTCTCCGTGACGGGATCCCGCCTCTCCTCCGTCCACTCCTCATCCCTCTGCCCAGGCTCTGGGTGGGCGTGAGGGCCCTTTCCTCCTCCGTTCCATCCTTCCTCTTCCTCCTCTCCCTCCCTCCCCATCCTGGGCTCAACCTGCCGGTTTGGGCGGGCTCGTTCTGCCCAACCTGACTCTGCTTATCCTATCCGCCCTCCAAGGAGCCCTTGCCCCATTCCGCCATAAACCCAGGACCGCGCTTATGTGCTGGACAGAGGACGCGGAGAGCTCCTGAGAAACAGGCGAGCTAGGAGTGAGCTGCTAGAGACCCGGTTTAAGGAGAGGCCGTTTTCCACGCCCACCTGGTCGCCGTGGGAAGAGGGCCGAAGAGTCTCGCGTTAAAGAGCTTCTATGGAGATGGAAGGAGCTGCCTGCACTCGGGGAAGCCAGAGCTAGGAAAAGCTGCCTGACAAGATAGCCGGGGAGTTGGCTGCTCCGGGTGAGAGCTGCTCACCAGTGTGGGAGGGGTTGGCCTCCTGGTGCTGTTGAGAACCTTAGCTTTGTCGGCACGCAAATTTATGTGTTTCATATGCTGTGCTTCTAAGTTCTGAAAAGTCTGTTTTTTTTTTCCTAGCTCATTTAAAAAAAAAACATTTTATTGATATTTTACAGAGAGGAAGGGAGAGAGATAGAGAGCTAGAAACGTCGATGAGAGAGAAACATCGACCAGCTGCCTCTTGCACACCCCCCATCGGGGATGTGCCCGCAACCAATGTACATGCCCTTGACCGGAATCGAACCTGGGACCTTTCAGTCCGCAGACTGACGCTCTACCACTGAGCCAAACCGGTTTCAGCTCCTAGCTCATTTTTTAAATTAGAAATCATCTTAGGCCAGCCACATAAGACCCTAGGAATCTGATCAGAACAACAAAGGGCTGACGTTTGTAACCGACCTTTATGGAGAAAGGAGCCGACGTGAGTGAGAGCGTGGGCCCCCCCCGAGTGCCTGGCCGAGATGAGCTTGCCGCAGAGCGCACGCCACGCCGCGGGTGTGAGCCTCCATTCACTCCTGACACACGCTGATTTAAGACGTGAAAACGAGGGTTTGGCCAAGCCCCCGGTGCCCGTGCCAAGAAAAGCCCATTAGGTTGGTGGCTGAAAGGCTGAATTGTTAGGACTTACTGAGCGGCGAGGCTCTGCCAGCTGCGGGGAGTAAGTGCCCACTTAGATGTCTGAGAGCCCGGCCTTGTTCCCGGGACCCGGGGCCCGTTCGCGCGAGGAGCGCGGCCGCCGGCCGAGAGGCCGCTTGAAGGGGACGCTTCCTTGTTCTCTGGGCCCTTCAAGGGGGTACCTTCGGTGTCCCGAAGTCACACGAGGCGCCCACGGATTTTAAAAGGAAAAAAATGCCTGGAAATTGGGTGTGTGGGTGTGTGTGGGAGGAAGATCGGGGAGGGACAATGTTAAACTATAGTCAGCGTTGACGGGCGGTTAAACCAAACTGTCGTGGGAATCGTATTTGTCATTCATTCATCCGGAGTGGGTTGGGCCTCTGATCTATTTGGCCTTTGCTGGCGTGTTGGGTAGGACCCCACATCTCAACAAGTTTCTAACCCAGCAGGGTAGACAGACGTCACACAACCAATGATGAAGGAAAGCCTAAGGAAGGAATGAGAGGCACCGAGTCTTAAAAACCGGTTTGGCTCAGTGGATAGAGCGTTGGCCTGCGGACTGAAAGGCCCCGGGTTCGATTCTGGTCAAGGGCATGTACCTTGGTTATGGGCACATTCCCAGTGGGGGGTGTGCAAGAGGCAGCTGATCGATGATTCTCTTTCATCGATGATTCTCTCTCATCGATGTTTCTTTCTAACTCTATTTCTCTCCCTTCCTCTCTGTAAAAAAGCAATTAAAATATTTTTAAAATAATAATAAAACAGGGAGCATACAATTAAAAAAAAACCGTTCCTGGTTGTTGAGGCACGGAGAGCTCATTCTGACTTGGAGGGGTTCGCTCATTTTTTTTTTCTTTCTCTCCTTCACCCAGCTTCTTGTGGGAACGTAAAGACGTTAAGCAGGTGGGTGTGGACACGGATATGTGTGTGTCTCCACAGATACGTTCCCTGGAAGGAACTGGGAATTAGGCATGTGAGGAAGGAGACGAGGAAACTGATATTGACCGGGAACCCTTCTCAACCCGGAGCCGGGGATGGGTATTGTCGCCTACCTTTTACAGATGAGAAAGCAGGTTTGGGAAGACACTGGCCTTCGATGATAGGTTTAAAATGGCGGAGACGACCTTTGGACACCCCGACATGCTAAGCCGTGTCCGGAAATCGGGCGGTGGGTTGGGGAGGTCACTTTCTGTCCTGTTCCTCTGTCACTGTCTCCGAAGGGAAGTTTAAAGGGCCTTAAAACGTTTAGCCAGTGCCTGGCTCATGCGATGTAGCCAGTGTTTCCTTCCCCCCTGGAAGCCAGGGGTTCTCAGCCTCAGCACCAGTGACGCTGTGTCTTGTAAGACAGGCCTCTACCCATTGGATGCCAGTTACACCCTCTGCCAGCTGTGACAACCGCAATTTTTCTAGACCTGCTACCAGTCTGTTGGGTCTGTTGGGGGCACCACTGACCCATTGAGAACTACTGGGCTACAGAATCAAGACAAGACCGCCTAGGCCAGGGGTGGGCAAACTTTTTGACTCGAGGGCCACAATGGGTTCCTAAATTGGACCGGAGGGCCGGAACAAAAGCATGGATGAAGTGTTTGTGTGAACTAATATAAATTCAAAGTAAACATCATTACATAAAAGGGAACGGTCTTTTTGGTTGTTTTGTTTTTTTTAATTCAATAGTTTTATCCACCGGATCCGGCCCTCGGGTCGTAGTTTGCCCAGCCCTGGCCTACGCGTTGGAGGTGGTAGTAGGCAAGGAGGATCCTGGACCCAGTGGGAAAGAAAATGACCTTGAGGGAAGGTACTGACCTTGGGTGTCCAGAGGTGGGGAAGGAAGAGAGCGGATGTGAGTGAGAGGTCTGGGGGCAGTGGCTGTTTTTAAACCTGGCTGTTGTGTGCTGTCCCAGGAAGGGACAGGTCTGCTGTGTCCCAGAGGCTTGGGGTGGGACCGACAATGAGTAAGACCTCGAGGGGCTGCGGGTCAGACTTCCTGATGTCGCCAGCCTGGGTGCGAGAGCCACCCGTGGCTAACACCGAGTTCCTCCGTGCCCCTCCTTGCTGAGCAGGCAGGCTGTGTGAGTCAGGGCTCTGAGCCCTCGCGGGTCACCCCGGTCCACCTCTCCGCCAGGGCTGGCGCTTGGCTTGCCATCCTGATGATCTGTTTGCAACCTGCTTTCATAGCTGTGTGTTTTTTTCATGTTGGTTCCTAATGTTTAGTCAAAGCTAAGTAACTCTTCCTTTGTATCCTCTCCTCACTCTCTTCGGCCTCCGGTTCCTGCCATTTCAGCCCGCTGGGTAGAATAGCTTGCTGTGGGGAGCCCTCATAGCTGAGTGGTTGCCTCAGATTTCCCTTCCTCCTCACAGGGCTTTCAAAGGTGAAATGTCAGGTCAGGTCGGGGACCCCTGGCAGGTGGTGTGAAGTATGTACGGTCTGCTCTGTCGCCCAGCTCCCTGGGGAGGGGCACTTGTTTGCAAGTCAGCGGGGGAAGCTCGTCAGAGGGGAAGAGCCGGGAAGGACAGGGGCGTTTGGGAGGGCTCATGGGAAAGGACCCGTGTCCGTCACGGTGCTGGCTGGGAGGAGCCCACCCCGGAAGGTCTAGGTTAGTGGTCGGCAAACCGCGGCTCGCGAGCCACCTGCGGCTCTTTGGCCCCTTGGGTGCAGCTCTTCCACAAAATACCACATACCCTAATTAAGCTAATAACAGCGTACCTACCTATGTAGTTTTAAGTTTAAAAAATGTGGCTCTCCATGTGTCCCAGGGGGCCGTGTGCCCCGGGTGAGCCGTGTGCCCCAGGTGAGCCGTGTGTCCCAGGGGAAGCAGTGGGACCCAGGGGGAGGGGCGGTGAGAACCAGAGGAGGAGCGGACTCTATTCCTGTGGTCCTGAGATAGTCACCATAAAACAAGCAGATTGTCAAATGACAGCGGGGAGGGGAAGGAGACCTGGGGGGAGATAGGAGAACAACCGAGGGACTGGTATGCATGCATATAAGTACAACCAACGAACACAGAACTCTGGGGAGGGAGGGTATGAATGGGAGGTGGGGGGGTGAGGGCAATGGTAAGATATGCACCCATATAATACCTTAATAAAAAAAATTGAAAGAAAAAACAAACAAACAAAAAAATAAAAAATGTGGCTCTCAAAAGAAATTTCCGTCGCTGTACTGCTGGTATTTGGCTCTGTTGACTAAGGAGTTTGCCGACCCCTGGTCTCGGCGAAGGCTACAGGGGGCCCAGTAGGCACGGTCTGGGGATTCCGTAGTGTGCCTAGGGCCGAGGAGGCCACATGCACCTGCCCTTCAGGGTAGAAACACCCACCTCTCCCTCCTCTGGCCCCTCAGCCTCCCGCCAGTGCCTCACATGAACCGCGTGCAGGGCGCCAGGGTGGTGGTGTTCACGGACAGCCTCCTGGCTGGGCAGAGGAGAGTGAAGAGTGGACTGATGGGGAGCTGGGGGCGGGGAGGAGGGCGGGGGGGGGGGGGGGAGAAGATAGAGGGGATGGAGAATATCCAGCAAAGGGACATCCGGTAGTGACAGTGGTGAAGTGATGCCGGGCTTGCTGTGACTGCTCCCCACTCGGCGCACACGATCCGAGTTTGCGCTGTCTATACGCGGGGCCCCTCCTCCATGCTGATCCTGGGTTTAGCCTCCGTTCTCCCCGGGAAGGCGTTCCCGACCACCCGCCTCAAAGCGCCGCCCTCCTCGCAGATTCCTGGGGCATTTGCTCTGTGGAACGGTCTTTCAGCATCAGACTCCCCACACTGCACTGCTGGCTGTGTGCATGCAAGTGTGCGTGTGTGCCTGTGTGTATGTTCCTGTGTGTTGGGTCCTTTTGGGAGCTGGCACTCTCCCTGCGGCCAGTCGGTCCTCTCGCATTGGCTCTCTTTTTTATGATGCCGGAGAATGGGGGCAGCAAAAAAAGGAAACAGGGTGTTTTAAGATAGAATTCTTCCCCCGTAAGTTTTTTTTTTTTTAATCGATTCTAGGGCACGTAGAAAAAGTGTATCATGCGTTCTGAAAGGATAGGGTTTAATTATTGTTTAAAATTAGTTCTAGAGGAAGTGCGTGGCGTGGCACCCCAGAGAAGAGAGGGTTCCCGGTGGAACCGTGTGCACGGGCCGATGGGAAGGGAGGCTGCTGCTGCCGAGGGTTTAGGAGCGTGGCCAGCCCCGCACCGGGCGCCAGTCCGCCTCCCCGCACTGGGGGAGCGAGTGGAAGAGCCGCCAGGGGGGAGGATGTGAGAGGACCAGGGGGAGCTTACCTTACAGACAGGGACAGCTGGACGCAGAGCCGCTTTCAACGCCGTATCACTCTTTTTTTTTTTTTTTTTAAATATATTTTATTGATTTTCCACAGAGAGGAAAGGAGAGGGATAGAGAGCTAGAAACGTCGATGAGAGAGAAACATCGACCAGCCGCCTCCTGCACATCCCCCACTGGGGATGTGCCCGCAACCAAGGTACATGCCCTTGACCGGAATCGAACCCGGGACCCCTCAGTCCGCAGACCGACGCTCTACCCACTGAGCCAAACCGGTTTCAGCACCGTATCACTCTTGTTCCTTGGTTCGCATGCTTTCCTGCAACAAGAAAGAGGGTAAAGAACAAGAAGACAGCAGCCTGAGAGCCACGTGGCCAGGGGAAAGTGGTTGGGAGCAGGCGTTTAGTCACCAGCCGCTGTGGGGTGGGAGGAGTGAGCATACCGGTGACAAGCAGAGAGCAGCGTGAGAGCTGCTGGTTTCTCGCTGACCCTGGAAGGGACACGGGAAATGGGGTTTTTATGCTTCTCTTACAGAACTCAGAGAAGTTAAGCTTGGGGTGGCAGAGTTTCAATTCAGTGTGGATTATAATGCATGTATTGCCGAGACCAGTTTGGCTCAGTGGATAGAGCGTCCGACTGCGGACTGAGGGGTCCCAGGTTCGCTTCCGGTCAAGGGCATGTACCTTGGTTGCGGGCACATCCCCAGTAGGGGGTGTGCGGGAGGCAGCTGGTCGATGCTTCTCTCTCATCGACGTTTCTAGCTCTCTATCCCTCTCCCTTCCTCTCTCTGGAAAATCAATAAAATATGTTTTAAATAAGTAAATAAAATGCATGTATGTATGTTCGTATGGAAAATAACATAGTAAATAATATAAGAATAAACTGTCTCATGTGCTCAGCTGCAAATCTACTTTTGCCCCACCCTGTACGTATGTACGTGTGTGTGTGTGACAGAGAGATGTATGTAGAATGTATACAGTTGACACTTGAACAATGCAGTGATTAGCGATTCCAACCCCCTGTGCAGTTGAAAATCCACTTAACAACTCTTGACTCCCTAAGAACTTTACTTACGGCCTACCGTTGACCAGGAGCCTTACCAAAAACATAGTCAATTAACATATTTTGTATGTTGTATGTATTCTATATGTGGTATTGTTACAAGACAGTAAGCTAGAGGAAAGAACATGTTATTAAGAAAATCCTAAGAAAAATAAAATACCTTCATAATTTGTGTATAAGTGGACCCCCCACAGTTCAAACCCGTGTAGTTCAAGGGTCAGCTCACACATGTATGTGTATACACGGGCATACGTTTATTGTAAATTTTACTGATGTAGAGGATGTGTAACCATTTTTAAGTAGTAACAAAATATGCATATTCTTTATTGGAAATTCCATGTGTCCAGCTAAATCTCACAGAATGCTTTCATTGATTTTTTCCCCCACATCGCCTGACCTATGGTGGATCACGTTTTGACAAATGGATTCACATCTTGATCTGCTAATTCATTCCTCCCAATACATTTGTTGCCATTAAGTGTGACGTGTGATCTACTGTCAGGCTATTTCTCACACTTGCACAGATTATATTTGTTAAGCGGGGCCTCTTTCAACCTCGGCGCTGCTGATTGCTGTAGTGATAACTGTCCTTCTGGCTTTTGGTGTCATTGCAGGGATCGGGGACTGTACTTGATTCTGTTTTACTTAGCAGTGGCCGTGCTTAACATCCGGCTCACAGAATTCTTGCAAAGTGAGCAGTGGGCTCTCCTGAACCAGGGAGGGCAGGCCCGGGCCCCTCCCCAGCTCCGTGGATAAGGAAAAGGCAGGTGCTCATCTGTCTTATTCACTGTTGAGCCCAGGCCCAAGAACGATGCTGGTGGTGAGGCTAGAGACTCAGTAGTACTGGTGGCATGAAGGAGTGGCGTTTCAAAGCGGGGGGGGGGGGGGGGCGGGGGGGGGGCTGGAGCCAGTGCATGGACTCCATTTGCAACGCTTGAGGACAGGGGCCTTCCGTTGGCTGTGAGGAGACTCGGGAAAGAAGGGGCACTAGAGACGCCTCCAGATCAGAAGCAGCTGCCAGAGCCCTGCCTTGGCCTTCGGGGGGATGTTGGCGCTGGGGGCGGTGTGATACAAAGAAGAGGAGAGAGGCCAGCATCTCCTCTGGTGGCCCGTTCTTCCAGCTCCACTTAATCTGGCATCATCTTCCCCGTCTTCAAGGAAAGGAAAGGCCTTCTTGTCTAGCAGTGTGGTGGCTTCTGGCAGCCATCGTACCCAAGGGGGGGTGACCAGGTCTGGGGAACAGGAGTGTTATGTCCCCCATGCCATCTCCAGTTAAGCAGGTAATGCATTCATGTGACACAGAAGTCAAAGAGGGTATGCAGGGGAAAAGTAGCGTTCCTCCTTCTGTCTTCCAAAAATCAGCTACCTCAGCCTCTTGGGGATCCTTCCAGATTCAGTCTATGCATAAAGTCAAACCTCTATTTTTATGATTTTATTGAAATAGCATCACGTTAGCCGAAACCGGTTTGGCTCAGTGGATACAGCGTCGGCCTGCAGACTGAAGGGCCCCGGGTTCGATTCTGGTCAAGGGCATGTACCTTGGTTGCGGGCACATCCCCAGTGGGGGGTGTGCATGAGGCAGCCGATCAGTGATTCTCTCTCATGGATGATTCTAACTCTCTATCCCTCTCTCTTCCTCTCTGTAAAAAAAAGCAATAAAATATATTTTTTTTAAAAGAAAAGAAAAGAAATAGCATCACGTTAAACACATTGTTCAATACTTTGTTTTTCCCCCTCCTAATAACATATCTTGAAAATCATCACTCCCCAAAAAGAAATGCCTCTCTCTGATCTATGGGTTTACCATAATTGATTGAACACTCTTCCTTGTCTATGAACTTTTAGAGTTCTTTTATATTTTCTCTTTACAAATAATTCTTCAGTTGAATAAAATGTTGAAATTATTCCCAAAGGTTGTAAGCGTTTGTCACGCTGGTAGGTATTGCTGACTTGCTCTTCATATGAGTCAGTTTGCAACCCAATGACCCACAGTTGAGAGAGAGCTGATTTCCCTGTTCTTCCCCACAATGATGTAGTTCCTGCTACTTTGATAAGTGTAGTTTCATCAGTTTTTAAGTATGAATGAGTATACGCATTTTTTTCCATGTGTTTAAAAACTCTTTGCTGTGAACTTTCTTTCAGTTCACGCTATTTGCTCATTTTCCAATGGCTTTCCAGATCTCTATAATTTGTAGGAGCTCTTTATATTTTAAAAATAACTTTATGCCCAGGTTGTGGGCTCAATCCTCAGTGTTGGGCATGCAGGAGGCAGTCGATCAATGATTCTCATCATTGATGTTTCTATCTCTCTCTCCCTCTCCCTTCCTCTCTTAAACCAATAAAAAAAAATTTTTGTCTATGGTGTGATTTACACATCTGTCTCCTAGGTTGCCATTTGTCTTTGGACTTCGTTTCTGGTGTCCCCCTTCCCTCCACCAAGTTTCCATCCCACCCTCTGCCTTTTCCCATCCCCCATTGTCCTCATCCATAGGTGCAGTTTATGTTCAGTGTCACCTCCCCCCCTCCCCCCCATTTCCCCGAGAATTATAGAATTTCCAGTCAGTCAACTTTCCTGTAGTTCTGGATAATGTCCACTTTACATTTTAGTTGTATTTTTTGAAATTGTTGAGTGAGGCTGCAGTTAGGCATTTACCTATGCCGCCATCTTGGTTTTACTCCTTAATTTATTTTTTAATGCGAGAAAAGCAGAGCTTTCTTACAGAAAAGCTCCCTGCTGCAGGGAGGGGGGGACCCAAGAGGTTGCTGGAGCAGCTCCACTGTCTAGGGGCTAATGTGTGCCCGGCTAACTTCTCGTTGGCTGGTTTAGACGTGTCTACCCTAGCAACATCGGTACATTTTACACTTCAGGATTTTACACTTCAGGGCCCGCTCATGCTCCCCGCCCTGTGTGTTCAGCCCAGGATCAGGGCCCTTGGTTCCTGCGATTTTCCAGGGGACGGGGTGGGGATGAGGAACTGGTGTCTGTCCGTGTCCGCACCTCCCTTTGCATTTCCTCTTCTGTGTTGTGATAAAAGATACGTAACAAATGGGTCATTTTAGCCACTTTAAAGCGTACAGTCCAGTGGCATTAAGGACATTCACATTGGTAGGTACGACCATCACCACCATCCATCCACCTCCACAACTTTTTCATCATCTCAAAAGGATATATTTTTTTAAAGTGTCAAATTTCTCAAAAAAATTTAAAAAAATCTTTTACAGGTTTGGTGTCACAGCCCAAGAGTCCTTTCGCGCTCTGAATTTACTAGAAAATACTTTCCATGGTTTCTCCTGGTACTTTTATGTTTCAGTAGACGATCCATCTGGAATGCATTCGCGTGGAAAGTGTGAGGCGCGGCTCCAACAGTATCGTTTCCAGATAGTGCGCCGTGGAATGCCGCTCGGCCACCCGGCGTGGCTGGAGACCTGGCTGGACTCAGCCGGGGACGTTCCTGGCCCCGGGGGTAGCTACGGGGAGACAGGCAAGGAAGCCACTCTGATCGGTCCACGTGAGTTTCTAAAGTTGAGCCCGACCGAGAGTAGTGACCTCCCATTCTAGAAAAATACGAGCTCCCTGCCGAAACCGGTTTGGCTCAGTGGTAGAGCGTCGGTCTGTGGACTTAAAGGTCCCGGGTTCGATTCCGGTCAAGGGCATGTACATTGGTTGCGGGCACATCCCCAGTAGGGGGTGTGCAAGAGACCACTGGTTGATCTTTCTCTCTGATCGATGTTTCTAGCTCTCTATCTCTCTCCCTTCCTCTCTGTAAAATATCAATAAAATATACCGTATTTGCCGGCGTATAAGACGACTTTTTGGCCCTGAAAAATATGCCTCCAAGTGGGGGGTAGTCTTATACGGCGAGTATATAACAAACTCTGTATTTTTAGTGGAAATGTTAGGGGGTCGTTTTATACGCCGGCAAATACGTATTTTTCAGAGCCAAAAAATCGTCTTATACGCCGGCAAATACGGTATATTTTTTTAAAAATACGAGCTCCCAAGTGTTTACGTTTGCTAGCCCAATAGCATCGCAGACACGCCAGCCAGTACTTGGTGTGAATCGCTGACTGCCGTCCGTCCGTCCGTCCGTCCGTCCGTGTCCCCAGCGAGGGGGTGGGATAGGATGGGTCCAGCCCCACGGAGCTCCCTGACTCACAGGCAAGGGCGTCCCCTGGGACCCGCTGTTGGTGCCTTGCCAGAGGCTGCAGAGGAGGCCAGGGAAGGGGAGGTTCCAGGCTGAGTCCCCCTGACGCTCTGCGGCCTCTGCCTGGAGGAGGTGGCACCTGTTTCTAATCCACCCAGAGGCACCAACTAGGCCAAAGTCAAAGGCTTCCCACGTCCCCAGGCCCACGAGCAGGACCTTCTGGACCGGTGCTCCCGGGATCACCCCCTGGCATTCCATCCCTCAGGGTGGCCGGGCAGGGCCCGGGGGGCTGGAGGCCCCAGGGGATGGTTCTCTCAGGCTGCAAGCAGCGGAGACATCGTGTCTGTGTGTTCCGTGAGGTGTCAAGCCCAGACCTGACACCATGAACTCGCATCTTTCTCGAAAGCCTGGAGGTGAAGCTGAGGCGGGTTCCCTGCCGGAACCACCCCCCCCCCTTACAGAATTCCCGGGGGCACCAATCACTGTGCCCCGTGTGGAAACAGCAGGGACAGTGCGCCCTGTGGTCCCCCCAGGCTCCTGTTTTATCCCAGGGCAGCCTGTGGGTGACTGTGGAAGCACCTGGGGTGCAATAATGTGTTTTTCTGCGTGTGGGGGTGAGTACCAGGACTTTCTGCATCTGTTTTTCACAGGGCTTCGCTCAGAATGAATGGAGTTCCTGAATCACACCCTCTTAAAAGTTCCAGAATTAGTCCAAGGTGGTTCTTTCGTCAGAGCAGCCATGTCCGGGTTGGGGACTTCTGGTCCACCTCCTCCGTGTTTTCATCTCTCCCCCCGGGGACCTCTGCGAGGCCTGGCTCTGCGACTTCTCCACGGGCTGCCCCGCTCCTCTCACCAGGCCTGGCATGTGCTGGATGCTTGATGTTTGAGAAGCTTAATTATCTCTCCCTGTTGCTCTCCCGGTGAAGTCAGGAGTCAGTTGTTCTTAAGGACATGACCAATCAATTGAGCCACAGATGCACAGGAAGATGTAATTTTGTTTTTAAAAAATTCAGTAAATATTTAAATTCTTTGTTGAAGTTTGCTCTTTTTCCTGATTACTACTAGGTGTTTGTTTTTTTCCCCCGGTATAATTTGCATACAGTAACATTAGACTTTTTTATTTTTTATTTTATTGATATTTCACAGAGAGGAAGGGAGAGAGCTAGAAACATCGATGAGAGAGAAACATCGACCAGCCGCCTCTTGCACACCCCCTACCGGGGATGTGCCCGCAACCAATGTACATGCCCTTGACCGGAATCGAACCCGGGACCTTTCAGTCCGCAGACCAACGCTCTACCACTGAGCCAAACCAGTTTTGGCAACATTAGACTTTTTATTGTTCTATGAGGTGGTCTTCTTCTTCTTCTTCTTCTTCTTCTTCTTCTTCTTTTGTTAATCCTCAAAAGGATATTTTTTCCATTGATTTTTAGGGAGAGTGGAAGGGGGAGAGACAGAGAGAGAAACATCGATTAGTTGCCTCCACACATGTCCCGACCAGCGCTGGGAATCGAGCCTGCAACCGAGGTCCATGCCCTTGACGGGCATCAAACCCAGGGCCCTTCAGTCCGCAGGCCAAAGCTCTTTCCACTGAGCCAGGGCTAGGGCTCCAAGAGTTTCAACAAACGCGTATCGTTATGTAACCACCAAGGCGATCAAGATAGACAGCAGTTCCACAATCCCCCCAAATTCCCCGTGCCCTTGCAGTCCACACCCCCACCGCCCCAGCCTCTGGCCGCCGCGGATCAGTTTTCTGGTCTTGTAGTCTCTCCGTGTTGAGCGTGGCATGGAAACGGAATCACGGCCTAGGTGCCTTCCAGGTCTGGCTTGCATAACGCATTTGGCATTCATCTGTGACGCTGTACCAATTCTTTCCTTTTTTATTGCTGAGTGGTGTTCTATTATATGAATGTGCCACAGTTTGTCACCAGCTGAAGGGCATTCAGAGTTTTCCAGTATATTCTTATATGTTTTGACTGTTTCTACCTACTAGTGGGTGGGATGCTTTTTATTTATTTAAAATATATTTTATTGATTTTTTTTTTTTACAGAGAGGAAGAGAGAGGGATAGAGAGCTAGAAACATCGATGAGAGAGAAACATCGACCAGCTGCCTCCTGCACACCCCCTACTGGGGATGTGCCTGCAACCAATGTACATGCCCTTGACCGGAATCGAACCCGGGACCTTTCAGTCCGCAGACCGACGCTCTATCCACTGAGCCAAACCGGTTTCGGCTGGGTGGGATGCTTTTTAGAGAATCATTGTGGTACTAAACCAAGTAGGTTTGGTGTCTCTTTTTTGAGGGCAAAGGGGGCAGCATCCCCCAAGACACCCCGCATAATTGGGCACCGAATAGTCCTTTCCGATGATGATGGCAGTGGCGGTGTTCCCAAATCTGGTTGACATCTCACCTCTCAGCCACCCTTAATTATTCTCCGCGGCTCTCCCTTGAGTGATATGCCCTCTTTGATGTGGAGGCCAATTAGAAAGTTATAAAAGTGTTTCTCTGACAAAGCAGAGAGCCCCGGCTAAACCGTCTCCATATGCTGTTCTCTACTTCAAAGACCGGTTGGAGGATGGCCCACCACAATTTCTCCCCATTAGGATGGGGAAGACTCTCAGCATCGGGGGCCGGGGAGGAGGGCACGGGAAGAGCCAGCTGAACACACCCGGCTTGGCAGGCGATCAGAGGGGACCCCTGGAGATCAGAGGGCAAGATGTTGTTAGTTGTTTGTAATTATTTCGCCGACGGGAAGGAGCAGAATGGCATAAACACTCCGCGAGAGCCGGCCTGGTGCACAAAACTTCACCGCTCCCGTGAGAAGAGCTGGTGTCTGCTCTTCGCGGGCAGGTTGTGCCATTTCGGGCGACCCTCTGCCTGCGGAGGTGTTGGTCTCCCAGGGATTGAAAAACAATTCCAGCCGAAACCGGTTTGGCTCAGTGGTAGAGCGTCGGTCTGCAGACTGAAAGGTCCCAGGTTCGATTCTGGTCAAGGGCATGTACATTGGTTGCGGGCACGTCCCCAGTAGGGGGTGTGCAGGAGGCAGCTGGTCGATGTTTCTAGCTCTCTATCTCTCTCTCTTCCTCTCTGTAAAATATCAATAAAATATATTAAAAAAAAACACACACACAATTCCAGGAGTGGCATTCAGCAGGAGACCCGGCGTCTGACCTTGACTTGCGTGCTCTCGAGCATCGTGTGTGCTGGGGAAGACCCACTGGCCTTCCAGTTCCTCTCTGCGTAGGTGGGAGGCTTGGAGGGGATGGGCTCCTTGGGGCTCCGACCCTGATCTCACCGTCTCAGAGCCCTCGCACCCGATGGCTCTTTGTGTCCGCTGGGTCTGCCAGTCCGAGATGACGCTTCAATATCACGGACCCATGGACGCCTCTGCTACCATCACTGCTTACGGAGCCACCGGGGTGACTGTGCTCAGCTGTGGGACCAGCCGGGGCTGGCGGAGCTCGCCTGCAGGCAGAATGCAGATGAGCGCTTGCTCCCCCCAAGGCGAGCTTCCCGGGACATTTTTCTGATTGTTTTCTGAATCCAGGCCTGCAAGGAAAGTGATCTGGCACAAGATCCCCAAAGCCTTTCAAAGTCCCTTCTAGAGATAGATGTGCACGCAATTCAGTCTTCCATTAACCAATATATCAATAACGCAAACCTACTGTTTGTCTTTGGACCGTGTCCAAGCACAAGTAAGCTTTCTGAGCTGTTACTCGCTGAATTATTGGGACTTCCCTGAGGTGGCTATTCATATCCTCTTGTCTTGCAAGTGACATTTGAAATACTTCTCCTTTGGCGCACGCACGCACGCGAAGCCAGGAGAACACCCTGGGACGCGGAGGGGTCTTTTGGCCGAGGGCAGAAGGTCGCTTGCCGACCAGAATGCGGAAACCGCTAAGCGTCTCCTGCTGCTGCATTGCAGCGAGTTTGAAAGGGAAAGCTACGTTTGAAAAGCGTTCGCATGGCACATGCGCCTCCCACGTTATGTCAGGCGTAAGGAGTGTGAACGCCATATGTCGATACAGCGAGGCGCGTTTGTGCTGAGCATGCTGGTGACCCTAATATTGATGTACAGCGCAGTGGCCTGTCCTTGGAACACCCACCTGCGTGAGTCAGGCTTGTGGGAGCTGAAGCCTGCGGGAGGCGTGTTGATGCTGGGTCCACTGGAAGGTGCGTTGTTAGGATGCACGGGCTGTTTTCTCTCCCTTGGGCGATCTTCCTCTAAAGAGCCCCGTGCTGACCCCCACCTCCCTCCGCATTAGCTCCGAGGCCACATTCCCAAGGAAGCTCTGTAAAAGTCACCGCTCACCCCACACCTTTCCCCGTTTTCTGCCCTACTTCCTCTCCGTTTTTCTAAAGCACTTCTCACCTGACCTCACTGTCTCATCTTTTTTTAATTTTTTTAAAAAATATATATATTTATTGATTTTTTTTTTACAGAGAGGAAGAGAGAGGGACCGAGAGCCAGAAACATCGATGAGAGAGAAACATAGATCAGATGCCTCTTGCACACCCCCTATTGGGGATGTGCTCGCCACCAAGGTACATGCCCTTGACCGGAATCGAACCTGGGACCTTTCAGTCCACACAGACCGACGCTCTACCACTGAGCCAAACCGGTTTTGGCTCATCTTTTTTTTAAGTGAAGGTGGTTATCTATGGTGACTCTTTGGGCTGAGATCTTTGTTTTATCCCGGGCATCTAGAACGGTATCTGACACCTAGGAGTTGCTCAAATTAAAAATGACCAATGTGTGCCTGAGTGTAGGAGAGGGGGTGCTTGGCATAGTTTTCTGGTTAGCTTTTTTCATTTCTTGACTATAAGGCTGGAGGAGAGGCCCAGCTTGCACCGGAGGAGGCTGAGCTTTAACAGCCCACATCCCTTTTCCTGCGAGAACGGCTGCCTGCACTGAGGCTGCCTGGGGGAAGAAGCCGCCAGCCCCGGGGCTCAGGCCAGGCCCCTGCGGCCCTGGCTGGGAGAGCCCAGAAGGGAGTTCCGGTCACCTGCCCCTTCGTGCAGGTCAGATTCCCCCTGCTGTGCTGGGATCTGGTTTCCTACTGCGAATCTCCTCCTGGTCACCTCTGGCTCTTTAAATTTGGGAGGGAAGAGGGGAGTATTTTGAGAATTTTTGGTGTAGGGGTGAATCTGATGGCTCCCTTCTTGGAACCCCTCGTTTCTGATCTATAAAATAAGAACTGCCTTAGAAGAGATCTGTGCACATTACATGACAGAATGTACATAATTTCTTATTGCAGTGCTCTTAGAGTTTTAAAGGCCCCCCCCCCATATTATCCCTCCCTACCCAGTATTTACAAGTAAAATAATTGCCTTATCTCTGTCTTTTTCCCAGCAAGAACCTATATGGTTTCTCTTGTATTCTATTCCCCCCCCCAAATTTTAAAAAAATATATTTTGATTTTTTTACAGAGAGGAAGAGAGAGGGATAGAGAGTTAGAAACATGGATGAGAGAGAGTCATCGATCAGCTGCCTCCTGCACACTCTCCTACTGGGGATGTGCCTGCAACCAAGGTACATGCCCTTGATCAGAATCGAACTTGGGACCTTTCAGTCCGCAGGCCGACGCTCTATCCACTGAGCCAAACCGGTTTCGGCTGCATTCTATTATGATTCCGTTCACCATAGCTTATGTCATAGCAGCATAGCGTCTTCTAGATGTGAGAAATAAGCCGAGCCGCCAGACCGTGGCTTTCGTGCACTTGTAGGAAGTCCAGAAGCCACTGCGAGCTCTTGTGACCTCGAACATTAGCCTCGGAGATGCGGCATTCCCAACACAGTCGTCCCATCGGTCCACGCGTCTGCTAGTCCTTCGCAGGGCCACTTGATTCTAAATTTGCAGCTTGATTTCGAGTTTATTCTGTAGGCACACTTTCTACTTAAGCACCCGTCAGCAACATCCGTCTCCCCGAGGGTCAAATAATACCTCGGCTTTTCTGGATCCATTTCGAAATTGGAAGAGAAAGTTAATATGCAGCTGCATGCACCATTTAGTTTTAATAATGGATGAGTTCTTTTCAGCCACTGTACTTCTCAAAAAAATAAAAAATAAAAATCTCCCCGAATAATGTCCTTCTGTTTGAGGAATATTAGTTGGGCGCCTTAAAGAGATAAACGTGTTACTTAATTTTTTTTCTTTTTTTTTTTTTCAAAATTTTTTTATTAAGGTATTATATGTGTACATATCTTACCATTGCCCCCTCCCCCCCCCACCTCCCATTCATGCCCTCCCTCCCCAGAGTTCTGTGTTCGTTGGTTGTACTTATGTTCATCCATACCGGTCCTTCGGTTGTTCTCTTATCTCCCCCCAGGTCTCCTTTCCCTCCCCGCTGTCATTTGACAATCTGCTTGTTTTATGGTGACTATCTCAGGACCACACGAATAGAGTCCACCCCTCCTCTGGTTCTCACCGCCCCTCCCCAAGGGTCCCACTGCTTCCCCTGGGACACACGGCTCTCCCAGGGCACACGGCCTCCTGGGACAAACGGCTCACCCGGGGCACACAACCCCCTAGGACACACGGCTCACCCGGGACACCCAGCCCCTTTGGGGGACACGGCTCACCTGGAGCACATGGGTGTTACTTAATTTTTTAAAACCCCACCTTGATGTGGACGCCTGACGTTTTGCCACAGCCCCAATGGGAGGGCTTTCCTCTGTGTGGGCTGGGCGTGGGCGGTGCCGCAGGAAAAGGATGCGCAGAGGGGAGCCTTCGGTGGCAGGTGGGGGCAGAGACCCCAGGAACGCCCCCGGGGGCTCTTTTGAAGGTCAGCCTCTCTGGGACAAAGGTAGTCGTTGGGGCCAGACCAGTGACCTCTCCACATTCATGCAGGCCTCCCCTTCAAAGGAGACTTTTAAGTAATTTTCCTCCCCACGGGGGACGGAGCAGCTGCGAGCCAGGGATTAGCATCAGGCCTTTTAAAAATAGACACTGGTGAATTTCAGACATGTGTTCCCTCTGGAAAGTCAGGTGGAGGCATGGAAATATTTTTAAAGTATCTGTTCATCTAACCCCGTCTCTCCAAGGGGAAGGAGAGGGAGGGAGGGAGCAGAGTCAGAGAGAGTGGGAGTGAAAGCTAAGAAAGCTGACGAGAGAGAGAGAGAGAGAGAGAGAGAGAGAGAGAGAGAGAGAGAGAAGAGAGAAGAGAGGAGCCCTCCAGCTGCGTTTATGGAAGGGGGTCGGGGGCCGGAGGAGGGTGAGGGAAGGGTCAGAGAGACCTTTGTCAGAAACATTATCTGAAGGAAAATGGCCTGGTCTCTTCGTTTTGCATGTAGTGAATACTCTTCATGTCCACCCAGCATGGATCGTAGCGTGTCCACGAGCCTCCCTTCGGTGCATGGTCCCCTCTGGGTGGAGGGCTGTGCCCGCTGGCTGCCAGGAGCTGGCAGGTGCCACCCGTCTCCGGCCTGATGGCTCTCCTCCGCGTCTCCTGTGCTTGCTTCGTTGAGCACGGATTACTTTGTCACTGGGAGGCACAGGATCAATAGCAAAAGAGAGGGCCCTGAGGGCAGCCCATATGAAGGCTGTGTAAGTGGTACGAGGCGAAGGCAGGATCTGAGAGCCCATTCGCTGGGCAGCAGAGACTGGCGTGTTTCAGGCCCGTGCAAACCTCTAGTAGGATGGTGACCCAGGACGAGGAGCGAGGCAGGAAAAAGGAGCCGCTTCAGTTGAATGCTGAGTAAAAACAACCCTTTCCTCAGCAGATGGCATGGCATTCCTCAGAATTTCATACTGCGGCTAGAGACACAGTTGATCTTGAACAATACGGGGTGGGGGGCGGATTAGGGTTGCTCACCCCTGCACCGATGAAAATTCACATCTAACTTTTGACTGCCCCAAAACTTAACTACTAATAGCCCACTGTTGGCCAGGAGTCTTACCAATAACCCAAACAACTTATTAACACACTAGAGGCCTGGTGCACAAAATTTGTGCACTCGGGGGAGGGGGGGAGGTTTCCTCAGCCCAGCCTGCACCCTCTCCAATCTGGGATCCCCTAGAGGGATGTCCAACTGCCTTCTCACAATCCAGGATTGCTGGCTCCCAACTGCTTGCTTGCCTGTCTGCCTGCCTGCCTGATTGCCCCTAACCGCTTCTGCCTGCCAGCCTGATCCACCCCCTAACCACTCCCCTGCCAGCCTGATTGATGCCTAACTGCTCCCCTGCTGGCCTGATTGCCCCTAACTGCCCTCCCCTGCAGGCCTGGTCCCCCCCCCCCCCCAACTGCCCCAACTGTTCTGCATGGTTTATGAACTATACACGGTACTCTTACAATAAAGTAAACTAGAGAGAAGAAAATGTTATTAAGAATATTATAAGGTTTGTAAACTTTCTCAAATTCTCACAGACCTTCCAAAAACTTCTCCAAAAATATATTGGGGGGGGGGAGGGGAGGGATCACCATGTAAGTGGCCCGGCACAGTTCAAACCCTTTGTGTGTACAATACGCATGGTATTGTAGTACCTGGTTTGAAAGGCTGGTCGCCTGAAAGTTAAACTACTATCTTGTTTGCTGTGTGTGCGGCGGAGTCCACGGAACGCTGGAGAAGCCTGGAATGTGGGGAGAAGCCAGGGTCTGAGCGATGGGTATCGGTTCAGAAGAACCCCCAGGGGCTTCCTAAGCATCTTTTCCAGGAGATGTAATAGGTGATGCTGAGAGCGGTCAGGCTGGCTGTTGGCTTTTCCCTCACGACTACGTACCATCATCATTAACAAATTCCCCAGCAGGCGTTAGTGCCGGGGTAGGCCTGCTCTCTTTCTGGGCAAATTGGGATTAATGACCCCCTTTGATCTGTGGGGAAGCACATGTGCCATTAGTAACTGGTGCCAGATGTGGCCGGGGTCGCGTGATTTACACCCGGGGTCACAAACTTCGGCTGTGAGGCCACATCTGGCGCCCTGCCTTTTTTTGTACAGCCCACGTGCTAGGAATGTTTTTCACGTTTTTAAAAAATGACGGGGGGGAGGGGGGAGGAGGGCGGGGGGAACCAAAAGACAAATAATATTTTGTGGCGTGTGAAAGTTACATGAGATTCCAATGCCAGTATTCATCAGTAAAGTTTTATTGGAACGCAGCCACACCCGTTTGCTGTGGTCTACGGCAGCTCTCATGCCGCAGCAGCGAAGCTGAGTCGCTGTGACACATCTGTAGCCTCCGGAGCTGAAAATACCTGCGGTCCAGCCTTTTGCCGAGACGTGCCGGTCCCTGGTTTACGTCGGTGGCTAGGCATGTTGTACCACCACCCTGTGCCATTTAAACGCCGAGACCTGGAATGGGTTAAATTAGTTCCATTTACACTGAGTGGCCAGGTTATTAAGATCTCTGACCGTATAATATTCTGGCCACTCAGTGTGTGTGTGTGTGTGTGTGTGTGTGTGTGTGTGTGTGTGTGTACACGGAAGATGCTGGAAGAAAAGGAAAAGGCCTAATGCACTAATTCATGCACGGGTGGGGTCTGGCCAGGGAGGGGACATGGGCAGTTGGCCGGCCTGCCTGCTGGTCGAACTCCTGGTCGAGGGGACAATTTGCACATTAGCCTTTTATTACATAGGATATACACTGAGTGGCCAGTTTATTATGCATTCAGAGATCATAGTAATCTGGCCACTCAGTGTATATCATAATGTAACAATTCTAATTTTGATGATTTCAGCAGCACTTTTCACACTCCCTATAAAAATCTGAAAATGTGGGGGAGATAAGAGATCAACCGAAGCTCTGGTATGCATGCATATAAGTACAACCAACGAACACCGAACTCTGGGGAGGAAGGGCATGTATGAAAGGTGTGTGTGGGGGGGGCAATGGTAAGCTATGTACACATATAATACCTTAATAAATTAAAAAAATAAAAATAAAAATCTGAAAATGCCCGACAGTGAAAAAACGTGTACACTGTTAGGTACACAGAACCGGTTGTCCCTGACAGAGCCCTCAGACGCTTTCAGAGAAGAAAAACCTCATCCCTCCTTCTCTGCCCTTCCTTTTCTTCCAGCATCTTCCGGTGGACATTTTCAGATACACAGAGAACTGCACAGTGAACACCAATATGCCCACCACCAGATTCTACAATTGCTAACACTTTGCTTTGTTTCCTCTCATGCATCCATCACCTACCCATCCATCATTCTGTCTCTTTTTTTGTTGTTGTTGCATTTTAATGAGTTGTAGATATTACTGCATTCCACTACAGGTTACTTTTATTTCTACTATTGTTTAGCCACTGCTTGAAGTAATATTTTTATTCCCTAAATAGAATAAAAGGGAGGTATCAAAAGCAAATCGGAGCAAACAGGAAGCTATGGTATAATTGAAATGCGCGTGAGAGTGTGTGTGTGTGTGTGTGTGTGTGTGTGTGTGTGTGTGTTGTTGTTGTTGTTGTTAGGGAAATTTCCCTCTATGCCTCTTAGTTCTTCTGGCCGGACTAATAATGAAATGGACACAAGAATCATTAACAGGAGGAAAAGACAAATTTTAATTTTGTGTGTACAGAGGTCTCATAGGTATCGGAGCAAAAGAAATGACCAAATCAGACAACTTTTTAAAATTTTTATCTTTATTGTTGAAAGTGTTACAGATGTCCCCATTCCCCCCCCCGCCCCCCATTCAGCTCCTCCACCCGCACCTGCCCCCCTTCCCCAGGCCCTCGCCACACGATGGTCCGTGCCCGTGGGTTACGCATATATGCATACAAGTTCTGTGATTAATCTCCTCCCACTCACCCACCCACCCACCTCCACCTCCCCCCTGAGATTCATCAGACTGTTCCACGCTTCTTTGTCTCTGGATCTAGTGTGTTCATCCGTTTATTTTGTTCGTCAGATTCCACATATGAGTGAGATCATGTGATACTTGTCTTTCTCTGACTCTGACGACTGGCAGCCTTTGTACTTTTTAGACAAAGAAACAATCAGTTTGTGAGGAATTGACAAGACCAATTTAGGCATCGTTACTTACTGAGTGAAGAGTCTGAAGAGAGTCTGGGCCTGGGTAGTAAATCAGTGAAGAGGAGAAACAACAAGGTTTGCTTATACGGGATTTTTGTCCCAGAATGCCCGATCTGTGGTGACCGAGTGGTGTCATCTCCTGGTGCATGGAGGTTACGTCTACATGGGAAAGTTATCTCCTGCTTTCAGGGGGATAGAGAGGAGGGTCAGCGTGTCCTTCTTCACCAGCTGTTTCTCAAGTAACTTTGATTTTAAATAATCAGTGTGCTATTGTGGCATATTTTGGGGTGTCCTGCCCTGAGCCCCAAATATCTATCTATCATCTATCTATCTATCTATCCACACACACACACATTGTAAAATTTTGTAAAATATGTGTGTACGAACACACGTGTGTATATATGCATGCATGTGTATATATGCATACATGTGTATGTATGTCTACATATAAAATGAAAGAAGAAAATTGTCCATAAAGTAGTGGAGTATTTGGGACGTGGCCTCAGAGGCAGCTGCTGGGGGAGGACCACACCCACCGGTGCTCGGACACCAGGGCAGCGTTGTGAAATTAAAGATGCCAGGCACGTGTCCCTGTTGAGTATTTAGATTGTGCACAGATGTGTTTTAAGTACCAAGAAGACACATGTCCCCATGGGCAGCTCTGCCTCTAGCCAAGGCCTGTGGATTCCCCAGGAAGGCCTCGGCGTTCACGGCCTCCCGTGGCTGGGGGATTCTCGAGAAGCCGAGGGCTCCTGCGGTTGTGCCTGAACCTGTCGGGCTCCACTCCAGGGGGACCTCCAAGGAGCCAAAGCGGCAGGAGCAGCAGCGTGTGTGTGTGTGTGTGTGTGTGTGTGTGTGTGTGTGTGTGTGTGTTCCAGGCTCCGTCGGCGGGTTGGAGAGGTGCCTGCCAGCCCAGGGGCTGGCCCAGCCCGGAAGGTGCCTGCGCACAGGCGTGCAAGGAGCTGCTGGGAGGCAGAGATGGGTTCGACGTGCATTAGGCAGCCGGCTGGCTACCTGAAGGACCAGGGAGGGAGCTTCTGGTGACCGAAGGATCTTTTAGGGCAGGAACAGTTCATTCTTAATTGGGCCCATTGTGTCCATTCATTTTCACCACAGTTCTCAGGCTCCTGTCCGTAATGCCTCTTTGGACATTTGCATCGCACTTTTCAATTTTTAAAGCACTTTTTATGGGTCGTATTGGCGTTCACTGTGATCCTGTGGGAGTTATTATCCCAGTTTCTTGGATGAATTTAAAAAAATTTTTTTTTTAATTTTGCTGCTTTGAATTCTTGGCAGAAAATGTGAAATAAACAGTCGTGCCAGTTTATCAGTAAATGCATGCTGTGCTATATACCACATATATATGACTAACTGTGGTGCCATATATGTATGGCAATTTGTTTCCTATAATCTTCTTGTTTTCTCGATTTGTTTCCTATAATCAATTGGATTCGTGCAAATGTATTTCTTAATATGAAGAGCGCTATTTAAAAGGCCTGTTATTCAGAAGATTTGGAAACAAATAAAAAAAAACACTTTGTGATTTCAAACTGTACTACAAAGCCGTAGTAGTCACAGCAGTTTGGTGCCGACACAACAAGCAGACGCGTGGATCAGTGGAAGAGAACGAAGAACCAGAAATAAACCCACACGTAGACGGTCAATTTTCAACCAAGGAGCCGAAAGTATACCCCAGGGAGAGGACAGTCTCTTCAATAAATAGTGTTGGGGAAACTGAACAGCCACATGGAAAAGAATGAAATTGTACCCCTGTTTTATACCATGAGCAAAAATCAACTCCAAGTGGATTAAAGACTCGAATGTAGGATCTGAAACCGTAAAACTCCTAGAAGAAAAGGTACAGGGTGAGCTCCTTGACATCAGTCTTGGCAACGACTTTTTTTGGATCTGACGCCAAAAGCAAAAATTAAACAAGTGAGACTACATCAAACTACAAAGCTTCTAATAATCAACGAAATGGGAAAACAGCCTACTGAATGGGAGAGAATATCTGTAAATGATAGGTTTGATAAGTGATTAATCTCCAAAATTCATAAAGAAGTCATACGACTCAATTGCACACTGTCTATAAATATGAGTTTTTTCCTCCAAGAAAGGTTGAAGTCTTGGCTTTAATTAACTTCAACATATAGTCCTTCAGAGTTTTATTTCCCTGTATATCATAAGAACATAATTATAAATATCTTGAAAGAGTTTTTCTAGACCCACTAATTTTCTCGACCAATTCTTTACAAAATTATTAGGTAAAAATACATATTATTTTTAATAAAATAGATGATGGTATAGTAAATGTAAGTTCAAGGATGGGAAAGAATTTTAATTAAGCTGATCGTTTTATTTTATTTTATTTTTTTATAATGGAGTGACTGTTTCATCATGTGGGCAATAATAGTTGTTTTAAATTAAATTTTACTTTAAGAAACCTAGTATTGGAAAGATGATGTTTTGATGTGTTCTGGAAGTACATCACTGTCTACTGTTCTGCAGCAGTCTTAGCTCACCCCGCTGGACAGGCTGGTGCCAGGGAGATGTGGCTGGGTATGTGTGGTATGGTGTTTGTGTGTGTGGTATATGGAGTGTTGGTGTGTGTGTGTGTAGCATGTGATGTATAGAGCAGTACTCATATATATGTGATGTATATGTGTTTAGAATATGTGATATGTGTGGTATATGTAATATAAAGTATATATATTTCATATATATCGTGGGTGCATGTGGAATGTGCATGTGTGTATGGAGAGAGAGAGAGAGAGAGAGTGTGTGTGTGTGTGTGTGTGTGTAATATCTGGTGTGTGTGTAGTATATGGGGTATATTTGTATGTTTTCAGAAGGAGCCGTGGAAAATGTCATATAAAGGATTCATTTCTCACTTAATAATGGAAAAGGTTCTCTGGAAGCAGCAGATGGTATGAAAAATACAACTGTAAAATTAGAAGAAAATGTTGGTGAGGACCAGATTGGTTCTGAGACAAAGAAGGAGCATCCTCTTAAAAACAACTTCCTAAAACCATAAACCTCAAATGGTGGGACCCGAGGCCACCCAGGGGTTGAGAGGAGCTGAGATGTGCTTCATTCACAAAAGTGGCGGCTGTCAGTGCTGATCCACGCAGTCCCTTAAGAATCACAGGTGTTTTACTGGTCCAGAATGCTTTGTGACTCAGCAGATGGCTTGAAGAATTCAGTCTTCCTGTTTTTCGCTAAGGTCAAAGGGGTTCAAATTAAAGCTAAAGCTAGAATCTCAGTGTCATTGTTTATATGGATTCACCAAGATTATAGTTGTGGAATCCTTTTTTGCAGGCAATTTAAGATGTTCATTTCCCACAGAGGTATAATATGCTAATAATTAAGCCAAATAACAATACTAACGAATGACTTAGGGATCTCCCTTCTTATAGTACGTTTTTTCTAAAGAATGTTATGTATTTTTCCTAATTATTAATAGTAATACATGGTCATTAAATAGGAGTGAAGGAAAAAAGGAAAGAAAGGGAAGAAAAAAGAATCCCACCACTCAGAAGAATTATTATAAATAGCCATTCATTTCCCAGTCATATTTGTAGATGTCCGAATGTGTGTGTGTGTATGTATGTGTGTGTGTGTGTGTGTGTGTGTGTGTGTTTATGTGTGTGTGTGTTGGTCTAGTTTGCATCTCTGCAGTTCATGTTGTATGTATAAAAAGCTAAGGTGTTTGCATTCACCTTAAGATTCTGTTATTTCCTCCCTTTAAAAGGCCTTTAGCTGAAGAATACTGAACTCATCTGTGTGTCACAGTTCACAACAGGAAGACCTGTTGTTTGATCAAAAATTTGAACAGAATTTTCTTTTTTTTAATACTGAAATAAGTGTGCCCCAGTTTTAAGGAAGAATGGCTTTCTGCCCAGCTGTTTTCTTGCTGGCTAACTCTACAGAAATTGCCCACATAACTAAAATGAAATTGAAAAAGTAAAAAAAAACCAAAAACCTCTGTGGTTAATTACAAATTTAAAAGTTACCAGTGTTAAAAAAAAAAGTTTAAATTACAAAACAACAGTCTTTAGGCTGATGGTTGGCTTTGTGTTTTTTAAAAATTAAATTTAACTCGATTTTTAAAAATTAGGTGTTTTTGAGTTTTTAGAGGTGACGACTCTGCACTTGTTATCATAGTAAATGCATTTGTACTCTAAGAAGTGGGCTAACCATCCCAATTTGCATGTGTATATATGAGAACTCTTTGTATGTGAACTTAAATTAAGTCTTATAAAAGTGATGAGACTTTTTAAGACAGTCATTGGTGTTTAAGATGTATAAATTTTGTATAGATTTAAGATGTATAAGATGTATAGTTTGAGTCATATGTAGATTATCTGTGCTGGTGAAGACTAAGTTATAACCTTTTCCTGACTGCTATTAAAACAGTTTAATAAGACAAATAATTGTAGCTGATAAAAGGAGTACCGATGGACCTCAGTAAATGATTATCTATTGTTATACACATTGTACTGTCATCAAAAGTTTGCTGCTACCAATCCAATGCCAACAGAGTCCCCAGTCTGGGGTGAAGGGAAAGGGAAAATTTTTTATTCAGATGAAGTTTGCAGACTGGAGGGATGCAGCCTCCAGTGGGAACAAAGTGCAATCCCTGAAGACAAAAGGGAGGCCCCTGCTTATAAAGAAAGTCCTGCCCTCGTCCCTGATTAGTCCATTCTTATGCAAATGAGAAATCAGATTTACAGTCTGAGTTGCCCATAGAATACTGTCCTGATTGGTCGGAATTGGGTATTCTTACTTGTTGTTGTGGAGATGCTCTGATTGGTCAGTAAAGATACAAAGGGGGGGGGGGGATATAGCTGCGCAGTTCTGATTGGACAGAACAGGACGGGTCTCTCCACCCATTGGTAAAAATATGACACTTGGAGCTCCTTTATAAGGTTCTGCTCCGACAGCTGGAGGACAGTGGAAGGAAGCTGGCAGCGCAGTCTGTGGCTGTTCCCTGAAATGGTGGGTGAGGGGCCTCCATTAGCGACCACTGCTGGACTCTGCTTAGGACTTGGGGCCCAATTACCTGTGAGGAGTCCTTTTTGGCAGGTATATTTCTTTTCAGGGTCAACAATACCAAAATGTAGTTGCTCACTTCTCTTTCTCATACTGTGAGCTCTTAAGAGAACCTGTGTCTTAATCATTTTTTAATTCCTAGGGCTGCCATGTACCTGAGATATTAAAAAAAATTATTGAATTAGTAAAAGGCCCTCTCACTGAACGGTTGCCCCAACTGTCCTCCCCTGCTGGCCTGATCACCATCCCTGCCGGCCATCTGTGGTGGCCATCTTGTGACCACATAGGGATGGCCATCTTGTGTGAGAGTGTGAGGGTCAATTTGCATATTACCTCTTTATTATATAGGATGGCACATATTGTATAGATGAAGTTAGAGAAGGTTAACATAAAAGAGGTTTTAAAACTACCATTTAAAGGTTCTGATTTATGTGTAAAATATGTCATCTTTGACTGTGATCATTCTGCTTGTCTAAAACAAATGACCTGATAAGGCATGTATGTACCTTATCCCTGAAATGGAGGGAGAGGAAGCCTTTACAAAAAAAAAAAAAATCACGATGGCCCCCTTCATGGCCATGTGCTTGAGCCTTCCTCAGTGCCCGTCACTTACAAATCGCTTTTCATATAGACGGTTTCCATTGCTTGCCAATTAAATAAAATTATTAATCATTTTGAACTCAATCTCCTTAACACACACGGTTACTAATAAAAGTTTCCTAGCATAGATAAGTGGATTCTGACATAGTCAATCAAAACAACGCAATCAGCCGAAATGCTTCTCAGGATTATCTTCTCATCTCTTGGAGCTTTCTGCAGATTCCTCGTTGGTCCTTATGGGGGCAGGAGGGGGGAGGGGAGTTCTGCATTTGCTTCGTTAACCATTGCATTGTTTGGCGGTACGGATTGAGAGCTGGATAAAGTGACAAACTTGGAAAAAAATGTAAAAGCCTCACTTGTTAAAGATCCAGGTTAAATACAGTATAGTCTAGGCATATGTGTTTGGATTTTGTTTATTTTAACATACGCCAGGGATTTAAGAACTGAAGGTTTAGAAGATTTTGTGTGGTCTTCATTAGCAATCAGTCATATTTTAAAATAAATTTGTGTTCCGATAATAAAGGTAGAATTTGTAAATATGTAATCTCTTGGAAGGCAGGGATTTATCCATGAAGTTATTTCAGATAAAAGTTTCGGAAGAGTCATATACATAAGTAGATATACATAAATATATTAGCTTAGCTTTAAAATATATACAATTGTTATAATTCATTATCCTAACTCTGGAAAATCACCTGTAATTCCTGTCTCAGGGAAACCTTTGTCATGATTTTGAGTTAATATTAAATGGTTTTTGACAATGAAGATAAACCAGCAAGCTCATTTTTAAACATGGATTTTCATTTTTAAATATTGCATGCATGAGCAGGAAAAATGTCATAAATGTCATACATACTCAAGGATATGTAGTATTTGAGAGTATATGTGTGTACATGTATAGGTATATACAGGGTGGGGCAAAAGTAGGTTTACAGTTGTGAGTACACGAAACAGAGTTTTATTCTTGGGTTTTGTTTTTGTTTTTTATTAATCTTTGTATTATTTTCTAACTGTAAACCTACCCTTTGCCCTACCCTGTATACATGCATTTACGTATACACGCATATCAGTAAATTTATCTAAATTCCTCCTAAAACACAATCTACACCTTTCTGAAAATAAGTATGCTTACAATGTATTTAGTGACCGTAGCCTGATTTTTAAGATTTGGATAATCCTATGGATTGTGCTCTTCTCCCAGTGCCAATGGCGAGACGGATTATAAGGCAGGAGGGCTGGATAGTGCTAACTTCCTAAATGAGAGTTTAAAATGGACAGAAAGCTGATTTCCCCACCAGTATCCAAAAATGCAGGAAGAAAGGCCTTTTTTCTATAAGATGAAACTGAAAAACCGAGATTTTTTAACACCCTCCCCCTCCCCGCTCTACCTCCACCCCGAAAGGAACTGGCCATAAGGTGTGCTTTCTCACAGGTAAAAGCGTTCTACGCACTGAGGCCGCCATGTCCCTGTCCTGTGGGCACTTGCTTTTTTCCTGTCTTGAAGATTGTCCGTGACCCCGGTCCTTTTCCTGCGGGGACAGGACTGAAGAACCGAGGCTGTCAGACCACCTGCTGAGGAGCTTAACACCTTCCTTTCAGAAAACAGAGGCCTCCAGGAGCCTGTCCCCGTCCCCGTCCCCCCCCCATTTTCCCAGGCCAGGCCCCCTGGGGCAGTGCCTCGCTTTGGAGACAGCCCCCGCTCCGTTAGTTATTGTTAATGAAGCTGCTCTTATTAGTCATCTCAACTCCAGCAGCTGCATGGCACAAAGAGACCTTAAAGGCTGTTTTAATTAAAAGAGACGCAATGCTGGAGGTTCAGCAGGCCACAAGCAAGAGTCTTAAGTCACTTACTCGTTGCTTTCCCTTTTAGGGGAATGTGGAGTGGTCTGGGGGGCGATGCTAGACAGGCATCAGGCAGGGTGTCCTGGCTCAACTCCTAGCTTTGCCCCCACCGGTGACCTTGGGTGAGAGCTTTCATCTGTACAATAGCGGGTTTACCTGGTCATCTGACAGCTACGGTTTGAGTCATGCCTCACAAAAAAAGTGTGAAGCAAAGGTGGATTTCTATTTTATTTTTTTACGTATCCTCGGTACTTCCCACAGCAAACAGTTGAATAACATAGTGCGGCTCGTTGGCCGAGAAATTGATTTTCAGTTCGATAAACTAGAGTTTCCCAGTGGCGAGGCCGCGTGTGGAGTGGAAGGGAGTATTTTAAAATATGGATTTTGTTATTACTCACATAGCAGTATGGTGAGAGTTTCTAACTCACATGGCAGTCCAGCAGACCACTGCCACTGAAGAGATTGCTGCTCATGGTTCCCAGGAGGAGGGGGGATACCACTTCATGAAGGGGGCCCCACGGGGAAGCCCCCGGGTGGGTCAGGAGGCCGAGGGGGTGAGGGGAGACCTGGGCAAGAGCCTTTACTGTGGGTTCGCGGGAAGGAACGGGTGAGGCAGGGTGAGCAGGTGTAGGGTGGGTGGTTCGAAAGTTCTAAGGGGCTCTGGCGCAGGAGCTGGTGACGCCTGGCCCTGCGGCGAGGAAGACTGGGGAGCGGTGACCCGAGTGGAAGGAAAGGGGACACTAGCAGGTGAATTGTCTGGTGTCGCCAGGAACTGGCTAGCCCTGGGAGGCCCAGAGGTCAAAGCATCAACATGCGGAAAACGAAAAGCCACGATGCTCGCAGACAGACCCGGTGTTGGCTTCGGACGACACGATGACGGCCCTTCTCTCTCTCTTCCCGCACCGGCTCCCCGGGCACCTCTCTCCCTTCCCCTGCCCCGTGCTCCCTCCCTCCCTCCTCAGCTCTGTCTTTTCCTCATCCTTGCTGTGAATGGAGGTTCCAGGTCAGGTCAGGAAAAGGCTGCACTGACGAGAGGCATCTGCATTCCGTGTTACAGGTTTAAGGAAAAAGTTCGCCGGGGGCATTATAAACCTTATAATAATGAGGAGGAGGAGGAGGGGGGAGATGGTGGTGGTGGTGGTGGTGGTGGTGGTAATGATGATGATGATGACGCCAGCGTTTTACTTAGGAGCCACTGGCTTCCCTGGGGAAAAGCCCGTTCATTTCCTCGCTGGGTGAGCACGGTCCAGGAGAGCCCTCTGTGGCCGTGGAAACACTGTGTCTGCACTGGGCAGTGTGGTCCCACTGGCCGCAGGTGGCCATGGAGCATTTGGGAAGCAGGCTAGGGCCGTGGTGGGCAAACGGCGGCTCTTTGGCCCCTGGAATGTGGCTCTTCCGCAAAATACCTGGGCCTGAAGCGAGGAGTCTGTTTTGAAGAAGTGGCGTTAGAAGAAGTTTAAGTTTTAAAAAAGTTGCCTCTCACCGAAACCGGTTTGGCTCAGTGGTAGAGCGTCGGTCTGCGGACTGAAAGGTCCCGGGTTCGATTCCGGTCAAGGGCATGTACCTTGGTTGGAGGCGAATCCCCAGGAGAGGGTGTGCAAGAGGCAGCTGATGGATGATTCTCTCTCACCGATGTTTCTAGCTCTCTATCCCTCTCTCGGCCTCTCTGTGAAAAATAAATTAAAAAATATTTTTTTTAAAAAAATTTGCCCCAGCTGAAACTGGTTTGGCTCAGTGGATAGAGCATCGGTCTGCTGACTGAAGGGTACTGGGTTCGATTCCAGTGAAGGGCATGTACCTTGGTTGCGGGCACATCCCCGGTGGGGGGTGTGCAGGAGGCAGCTGGTCGTTGTTTCTCTCTCATCGACGTTTCTAGCTCTCTAGCTCTCTCTCTTCCTCTCTGTGAAAAATCAAAATATATATATATATATATTTTAAAAATTTGCCTCTCAAAAGAAATTTCAATCGTTGTACTGTTGATATTTGGCCCCGCGGAGTAATGAGTTTGCCGACCGCTGGGCGGGCGAGGGAGAAAGCAGGAGGAGCTGAACTTGTCACTTAGCTGGTCTAAGGCTGGATTGAAGCGGCCGCCTCTGGCCCGGGGCTGCGTGCCGGGGAGCACAGGCCTCGGCCCCACCTGCCTGCCGAGTGCCGGGGCGTCATCCCACGCACTGTACTCGGGGCTCCACCAGGTACGACGTGCCGTTACACACGCCAGAAACCCGTTACTGAAGCAAGGAGAGGGGAAGGCACTCGCCCAAGGTGACACAGCGAGGCCATCGGGACCCACCCCGGGGCAGCTGCGTGGCCACGGGGGCTGGTTTACCATCCGCTCTGCTGAGCCCCCCTCAGCTTTGGAGGCGGCTGGAGCCGAAGGCCTGGGTGAGAACCCGCTTCTGCCCCTTCCACAGCTGTGTGGCGCAGACGGTCACCGAGCCTGTCCGGACCCGGCGTCGTCATCTGTTACACAGGAATGACTCTCTCCCGGGGGGTGGGGGGGAGTTCTGGGAGGAAAGAAAGGGGGGTCCTGACATTCCGCTTCCTTCCCCTCTCTCACCGTTTCGTGGACTACGTTTTTTCCTATCCCCGTGTCCGTTCTGCAAAGCGCAAATAAGCTGGGTGGCATTACGAATAGAAGACACCTGGTTATTGAAAAGCGGAAGTGGTCTACCTTCGTATTTCTTTAGCACTCCGCGCCGGAATTCTTTGATTCTACAACAACCACTGGAGTTACCCGTCCAGAGGTGCCTGGCTTACTCAAGAGAGGAAAGCGTGACCTTGTTCTCACTTGTGGGAGGTTTTCTCTGGGGAAGCTGTTTTGAGCCAGCGTTCTGGGTGTTTGGCTGTCGTCTTGGGAAGCAGCGTGCTGGTTTTCCTCCTGCGGAGCGCTCGTCCCACGTGCGGCTCTGTTGGTGGCTCTGCTTCTGAGGCTGCCGTCGACAGAGTGCACCTTTGGGAGACTTCAGCGCCACGCGTCACTTTGATTTTATGTCGTTGGTTGTGTGGTTGGGGCTGAACCCGGGGTACTGAAGAAGAGACGTCTCTGAAACGTGCCACACTCAGCACGAGGGCCAGAGGAGAAGGCTGTCCTGCCAAAAGTTCCAAGGTTTCCAGACGAGCAGGGGACACTCGGAACCTGGGACCACGAGCACGGGTGAGATGCCCCAGCACCCAGAAGCAGCACTCTGCAGGAAGGCAAAGGCAAAGGCAAAAGCAAAAAAAATATATACGGGGACGGGGACTTGTCTTCGGGTTGATGTTCAAGCATGCTCCTCTCCAGGCCAGACACCCCCGGCCGGCCGGCAGGTACCCCGTCTCACCGAGGGCTGTGGCCTGCAGGGTTGCGGGGACAGAGTCCAGATTGGAGGCCGTCATTATGAACTGCATGCAGAAGCTCCTTAAAAGGGAGCACCAGCTCCAGGTCCTTTTATTGAGATGCTAAGCCGGGGTCAGTTGGTCTCTTTGGGAGAGCGGTGACGAAATCCTTTAACGACCCCGTGGCTCAGGCCTGTTGTGCAGGGCAGCAAAGCCACGGAGAGCTGGGGAGAGTGTTCTAGTCCTCGGGCCCGTCAGGGACAGGGAAGCGGGCCACGTCCCCCAGAGCTGCAGGGCAAAGGGGGCAAGAGGTCCCTACCCCGCCAGGGGGAAGTGATCAGCAGCAGACGCTCTCTCAGGACAGCTCAGGCCCTGCTAGGTCAGCCCGGAGAAGCTGTAACAGAGCCAGAGGTGTGGCCGCAGACCCCGAAGGAGCATTTTGAAGATAAGCATCGCCACGGTGCGGTCCGCTCCCCGGAGGGAGTAGACACGCGAGCCTGAAGCCGGTGCGGGGTTTCAGGTCCCCCCGCGGGGTGGCCATCGGCGGGGGAATCTAGATGAAGTGCGCCGGATAATCTCAGCTGCCAGTGCGCCCGGGCGCCGCGGGCGCGGAGCCTGTGATAACCAAGATCAAGTTCGGAGATGGCCGGGAGGCCCATGTAACTCTCCCGCCCGAGCCCCCCTCCACCTGGGTGGCTCGCTTTCCAGGCTGCTAGTCAGGGAAATGTGACACCCACGGGCTCAGAGGCGGGAGCAGGCAGGACCCGCGGGGAGCGGGCAGGAGAGCCTGGTGCTGGGGCCGCCGCCCAGGGAGGGAACGTGGTCAGATGGGGTTGTCATCTCTGTCAGGGCCTTTCCAGGGCTTCCTTCCCCGCCCAGCTGACCGTCCCGGAGCAGAGAGAGGAGGTGAGGGTATCACCGGAGCGGGGACAGACAGGAGCGCCGCAGTCTAGACTCCGGGAACATCTCTCTTTGCCAGATAATATACCAAAACATTGAGACTACTTTTTTTTGTGTGTGTGTGTGTGTGTGTGTGTGTGTGCCAAAATACACGTCCTATATCAGTGTTTCCCAAAGTGTGGTACGCGTACCCCCAGGGGTACGGGAAGAGTTTGGTGGGGGTCCGAGTTGCACCGGAGTTCGGTGGGGATATGCACTGCGCTGTGCTTAGCTGCGCCTAATTCTACGTTCTCATGAGTCAAGTCAAGACAGTCTTGTGAGGCGTGAGAAGATCCAGTGTGCAAATAAATGTTACTGATAATATGACTTTTATTTATATTTTATTATGAATAATTTTATTTTTCGTTTATTATTATTTTGTGTATGTACCAAAAAAAGGAAAAAATAAATGTATTTTGACTGTTATTAAGATGCATCCTTTTTTTTTTTGACGAGGGGTACTCAGCGTTATGAAAATTATAGAAGGGGTACACGTATGTCAAACGTTTGGGAAACACTGGTCTGGAGCATTTACCACTTTAACCACTGTGTGCGGCTCACTGCCATGGAGTCCACTCACCTTGGGAAACCATCACCACCACCGCCCATCTCCAGAACTTTCCCATTTCACCTTCCCCAACTGAAACTCTGCCCACAAAGCACGAACGCCCACTCCCCGCCCTCCCCCCAGCCCCGGGCACCACCGTTCTACTCTCTGTCTCTGAACTTAAGACATTTGAGGAGACTTGTTTCATCCTTGACATTAAGTTCCATCCAGCCAACTAGGCAAGCAGCCAAGCAAAAAGCTCCTCGTCAGACTCTTCATACGTCTTTTCCCTTGTATCTTGTCGATGAGGGGGGTGGGGTCGGGTGATGGGGGAACGCTTCCGCTTGCCTCTCAGTGATCATGCGCGCATCAGATTACCCAGTTACCTGTCCTTTTCTGAGGGCACCTCGAAAACATGGCCCCTGTCTGATTTGTCTTCATATCCCCGAGCCTGGGCACTGTGCCTGGCAGGTATGGTGCTCTGTCTTTGTTTTGTAAAACCGTATACATATTTTAAAAAAAAATATGTAAAGATGAGGGTGGTGAGGAGAGGAAGAGAAAGCATGAGACATGTGGCCCGTAGGCAAAAGGGGGCGCAGGAAAACACCCCCCAATCTGTGCCTTCACAGAGCTTTGATGTTTTCCATGGGATAAAAGGAACTGGGTTGGGAAACTTAGCTGTAAATTAAGTAAACTCTAAGCTTAGTATTTTGGGGACCCCCTCTCCCTCTTTGAGACTAGTTGAGAGCTTTGTATCTCCCCAGAAAAATGCCCCCAAACATGCAGTCGTATCACCCACCGTCTCAGCTGTCTCACAGACCCCCAGTCAGAAATCCTGTGTTAAGATGTAAAGAATACATTTTATATTCCTCTAAGTAGCTTAGTTCATAAAGAGCTCCTGATTCATTAAAATGTTTCACTTGGTTTTGCCTTCAGTCATCTTTTCAACAAGCCCAAGGAAGTCAAAGGAGGTTAGTCTCGAATGCAGTTCCACTGATGCTTTTAAGGGTTCTTGAGCTGACTGCCGCTTTTTAAATTATTATCATCATCCCTGTTTTCTGCTCCAGGTGCTTTTTAGCTCCCTAGCAATCATTAATTTAAGCGATTGTGAATTACTGGAAGCAGTAAAAATAAACTGTAACACACACACACACACACACACACACAATTCATCTTTTCTTCACCTAGAAATTCAGGTCAAAGGGGAAAAACCCTTTGACAGCCGAAACCGGTTTGGCTCAGTGGTAGAGCGTCGGTCTGCGGACTGAAAGGTCCCAGGTTCGATTCCGGTCAGGGGCATGTACCTTGGTTGCGGGCACATCCCCGGTAGGGGGTGTGCAAGAGGCAGCTGGTCGATGTTTCTCTCTCATTGACGTTTCTAGCTCTCTATCTCTCTCCCTTCCTCTCTGTAAAATATCAATAAAATATTTTAAAAAAACAACAACAAAAAACCCTTTGACGGTGACTAAGCTGGAGTGCTCCCTCTAATTCAGCAGGAAACTTGGGGCCCAACCTGCCAGTTCTGTACACAAAGCCCTCCCCTCACCCCCCAACCCTTTGACAGTGTGTGACTGAGGAGTGCTCACTTAGCTCACTTGTCAAGAAAGTTCCAAGTGGTTACATAGTGCGGCATTGTGGGAGACTGCTGATCTCCATGGCAACCCGCATCCATCAGCTGTTCTGGGCCTGCTGACTGCTGTAGGAGGAGGGCCCGAGGCAGCCAGCCTCCCCACCCCGCAAAAGACTTCCTGGCCTCCTGAGAGCACAGGGCTTTTACCGTCGGCCTCCGCTGATTCTCCGGGAGGCCTTTATAGAGAAACCCAGCTGGTGACAAGTTCCCTGCCACAGCGGGCAGTGAGGTCGTAATGACGGCTCTGTGGGCTGGTTCAGCAGTGCCCGGTGGTGTGCTCGGAACAAGGGTGAACCCTGCCAGCCTCCCGGAGCCAGCGCAGAGCAAGTGGGGAAGAGCTGTGTGCTCAGGGCAGCCTCACTCAACCGTTAGGACTTGAGGACATGAGGGTTTACACACATCCCCTTTTTCTCAGTGAAGTTCCTTTTTTCTAAACCTCACTAGAGGCGCGGTGCACGAAATTCGTGCACTGGGGTGGCTCCCTCAGCCCAGCCTGTGCCCTCCCGCAGTCCGGGAGCCCTCGGGAGCTGACCTCTGGTGGTCAGTGTGCACTTGGTCGATTTGCATATTAGCCTTTTATTGTATAGGATGCTCCCAGAAGACCCAGTTCCTGATCTAGCTGCCCCACTGGAGCCTTCTGTAATACAGCATGTTCTTAAACAGATGTTATGTCAGGAAGCAATCAGGTCAGAACTGAGCCTGGTCTTAACCTTTTCAAGTAATGTCTCCATCTCTCCTTTTGTCTTCAGTTTCCTCTCTCACAGACACAGGCCGAAGGTGACCCTTTCTTCCTTGGGAAAGCGTAAACAAACAACAAAAAACAAAAAATAAATTTAAAAAATAATTTTAAGTCCCAAATTTAAAAAGACAAAGCACACGAGGTACCTTAAAACTTATTTTTAGCCCTAACTGGTTTGGCTCAGTGGATAGAGCGTCGGCCTGCGGACTGAAGGGTCCCAGGTTCGATTCTGGTCAAGGGCATGTACCTTGGTTGCAGGCACATCCCCAGTAGGGAGTTTGCAGGAGGCAGCTGATTGATGTTTCTCTCTCGTCGATGTTTCTAACTCTCTATCCCTCTCCCTTCCTCTCTGTAAAAAATAAATAAAATTTATTATTTTAAAACACTTATTTTTAAACCCAAATATGTAATCATGCAAGAGCACACTATTAAGAAATTACTGGCTAAAAGAAGGTGAGTTCCCTATCAATATGATTAAGCAATGCATGGGAAAATTGTTATTTAAAGGAATGAAGTAGTCATAGGCTACCACTGTGGTAGATATTTTTTTATTCTAAAAAGACGAATGAGAGCCTGGCCGATGGGGCTCAGTGGCTTAGCATCGACCTATGAACGAGGAGGTCAAGGTTCGCTTCCTGGTCAGGGTACGTGCCCAGGCTGTGGTCTCCATCCCCAGTAGGGGGCGTGCAGGAGGCAACCAATCAGTGTTTCTCATTGATGTTTCTCTCTCCCTCTCTCTCTAAAAATCAATAAAAACATATTTTTTAAAAAGACAAATGAGAAAATTAGACATTATAAAGGAGGAAGCAGGCGTGAATGCGATCATCATCATTACTGCCGGGGAGCTGATGATGAGGAGTGTTTATTTGCATTCTAATCTTGGTCACTGGGACTCATCGGTGGTGCGGGAAGACAGTTTGGGTGGGCGTTTCATCAACCGTAACTGATGTGGCTGAGCGTGTGAGTTGGACATGGTGCTAAGTGCTTTTTCGTTTCACCCTGACACCAGCCCTGGAGGTAAATCCCATATTGTGTTCATATCCTGGGTGAGGAAACTGAGGCACGGAGAGGTGAAGAGCCGTGGCCACGCTTCCCTGGTTCAAGGGTGGCAGGGCTGCCTGAGGCGCCCAGGTGTGGCCCCCCCCCCTTGCATACAGCCTCCGGGCCACCCACCGTGGGCTTCGGGTTGCTCCCCGCTCTTTGGTTAGTCACCGAATATTGATGGGAGAGCTTCCACCTACACGTCAGCGTTCCGGCTCCTGCGTGTGCAGCACTGGGCAACGCGGTCTGACCTCACGATGCGCGTGCCTGTTGGGGTGGAGATGGTTGGCGGGAGGAGGGGCAGGAAGGGCCAGGGTGTTTGGGCAGGATCTCCTGCCCAATCCCTGGGAAGTGGCCTCACAACCTTGGCTGGGAGGGGAGTTTTGGTCTCTGAGATGTGAGGCCATTTGCCCAAGGCCAAGGTACTTGGACTTGGCGCGAGGATCCCAGCCCAGGCTCCTGCGGCTCCCTAGGCCCCCCCACGCCTCAGGAGGAGGAACCGCCTCAGGAGGAGGAACCGCCTCCTCGAGTTCTGCTTGAAGAGGTGGCGGAATTGCCCTTCCTCGCAGCCCTCGCTCTCAGCAAGGGACCAGGAATGGCTTTGTCAACCGAGGTCGGGCCTGTGGGCCTCCTCCTGAGGCGTGGGGCTGAGGGAGCCACAGGGGGCCGGGGCTGGGATCCTTGGCGTGAGCGAGGGGCCGGCTCAGGGGCTGGGGGCCGGGTGGAGGCGCTCCTCTGAGCCTGGTGGCTTCTCCCTTTCTGGCCTCCAGCTGCCCACACCTCCCGAGGGGCAGGGAGGAGGAAGGTGAAGGCCGGTCTCTCCCCGGGGCTCTGTGCAGGAAGGGGAGGGGCAGCGCCTCCCTCAGGCTCCCGGGCTGCTCTAGTCGGTGTCTGGCTGGGCAAGGCCAGTGGTTTTCAACCCCCTTTGTTTCCCGGGAGCCCCACGGCCCCCAGGATCCTCTGAAACGTGTGGAAATCCGGGTCCCGCCCGGGCCAGCCTGGCGGGGCCCCGGAGGAGCCTTGTCCCCCGTCGTCCCCTCCGGCCCCCCGTTCACTACACCCGGCCGCCCCCTCCTCCGCCTGGATGCAGAGCCGTGGTCTCGGGGAGAAAATTACAGATTTCTGGCTACGACTCAAAGCTTGTGTGAGCTTTACAACCGTGCAGATTAAGAACGTGTACGTTTAGAATAACATGGAATGTCCACGGCTCTTATTGACCAATGATTCTGGGGACAAAAGTCCTTAGATTTTTTTTTTTTTAAATCTCCCACAGATTCCCCCCCCCCTTATTACTTAATTATTCCTCACTGAGAAGTAATTGAGTAAAAGAAAAGTATATTGGTTGTTTTTTTGTTTTTGTTTTTAAAAATATATTTTATTGGTATTTTACAGAGAGGAAGGGAGAGAGATAGAGAGCTAGAAACGTCAATGAGAGAGAAACACCGACCAGCCGCCTCTTGCACACCCCTTACCGGGGATGTGCCCGCAACCCATGTACATGCCCTTGACCGGAATCGAACCCGGGACCTTTCAGTCCACAGACCGATGCTCTATCCACTGAGCCAAACTGGTTTAGGCTGTTTTTGTTTTGTTTTGTTTTGTTTTGTTTTTTTAATACCTAACTCTTCAGGCAGGTGCATCTCTGACTGAGTCAGCCAGCAATCCTCGGAGGGTCTTCCTTCGTTCACTTACCCAGCCGTAATCTGGGTAGACGTTAGGGATCGGAATCGTGAAGGAGAGCCCAGTGTGGTAACCGGTGGTTAGCTAGCTCGCTACAGGTCCGCTTCCCTCCCCCCCCCAGGAGGCAGGTGATCTGCCTGGTTTCCTATCTTGGTCACAGAATCTCCTGGTGGCTGGTGTCTTATCTGCACCTCAGGGCTCTCGGCCCGTCGGGGCCTCCCTGCAGCATCCCGGGAAGATACTCAGTAACGTGGGCCCTCTCCTTTCTCCCAGAGCGGCCCCTGGGGCGGCACTACAAACCCCAAGGACGAACCCAGAGACCCAGGGAAGAAAAGAAACAAAGCGAGTCTGGAAAAAAAAAAAAAGAAGAGATACGCTCCATTAACTTCTCACTAAAAATCTGAAAGGAAGACACTTGACAATATGCTCCACCCATGGGTATATGCCCACACACAAATACGCATGCACATGGCCCATACACGTAAACACGCTTCTACATCCACACAGATACCTGTGTGTATATGCATAGCCATAAATACACTCATGTGCGTACCCCCACACAGGTCTGTACACATAAGTACACACAGACTATATATATATATATATAGTCTACAACATGTAAACACAAGTTTCTGTCCAGGCAAATGCACATACTTATATATGTCTATGCACATGAAGATGCACATGTGGAGCAGTATGCATGCATGCAGGGTACAGACAGTCATTGCCGGTAAACACGCCGTTTGGGAGAGATGCCGCATTCCCAGGCACCGGCGGGCTCTGGCTTTCTGCTGTCTGGTGGGCTTTCCCTCAGTCACTGCAGGGAAGGGCTGTGCTGGAAGGCGTTTCTGTTCCCTTCTGTGGATCCCCCACTTGCCTCATGGGGCAGCCTGCTGCCAGGGCCGGGGAAGGCTCAGTCAGAGCCTGCTCCGGGCTGCACCCACCCAAGTGGGCTCCCACACATGCCCCCCCCCAATACTCCCTGTGGGTGGGAGAAGGAACCCCAGGCCACCTCAAGCCCGGCCACAGTGCCTGGTAGAGGCGATCCATTGCAGCTGTTTGATCAGAATCTTCTATCTTTCCAGGGGTGGGTGGGAGCTGGGAGAGGAGTGATTTGTGGTCTTCCCCTGCAAGGAGTCACAGATGTACATGTGTCTGTGTGCATGCGTGCTCCAGGTACATCCTGCTCCCCCTCCCCCTCCCAAGTAATAGCTAGCGTTCATTGAGCCCTTACTGTGTCCCAGGCGTGTGTGATTCACATATATGATCCCGTTTACTCCATTTAGCCCTGTAAGTTAGTGCTACTCTCAACCTCATTTTGCAAACGAGGAGACCGAGGCAGAGGGCAGTTGTGTGTCAGCACTAGCACTCCCCGAGTCCCCAGTGTCGAAGGAAGGCTTCGTGCATCACAGGGTAGTTGAAGGTGCAGAATTCCCTGCCACGATGGAAAGTTCTGTGCTATCCAGGGTGGTGGCCACTAGCCATGTGCGGCTGCCGAGCATGTGGAATGTGAGCAGTGCCTCTGAGGAACCGATGTTCCTAGTCATTCATTCGTGTTCCTTAATGTGAAGTGAAAGCTCAGTTAGCCACGGCCCCTCGCAGTGCATGGGGGGCACTCTTCAGAAGCTCTCTGAGGCAGGAATGGGAGGTGCTAGTCTCTGGTGGGTTGATTTGCAAGGTCCTCTCCGAGGCTCTGGGGTACGAGGCCGCTGAGGTGCCGGGAAAGCATTCGGAATCCCTCTCCGTGGGGAGCGCACTCACGTTCCTTTTGGAGCTGGGGCCGGGAGCCGCTGGCTGGCTGTGACAGCCGTGGTGTTGGTGTTTGAGGGGACTCTGGTGTGGGCTTCTGAAGTCTGCAGCCCCAGCCAGTCCAGCAGCGGGACCAAACGTGTGTACCCACCCCTCCGAGGGCCCTCACCCATCCTGTGCCCCCTCCTCGCTGTGAAATCTCCGTTCTCCTCCCCCCTCCTGTAGTTTCTGTCCGGAAGGTGTCTTATGCGACGTTTACTTGCGGGTGCAGTCACAGAGCACTGGGTTCCCCACCTCACGCTGTTTCACGTGCGCGGCTCCGAGGTATTAAGTCTTCATACTGTCGTGCCGTGGATGCCCAGAAACGTTCCCTATCTTGCAAAACTGGAACCTTGTGCCCGTTAAAAACATTCATTTCCACTGGAACTGGTTTGGCTCGGTGGATAGAGCGTTGTCCTGCGGACTGAGGGGTTCCAGGTTCGATCACGGTCAGGGGCATGTGCCTTGGTTGCTGGCGTGTCCCCAGTGGGGGATGTGCAGGAGGCAGCTGATCGATGGTTCTCTCTCGTCGATATTTCTGGCTCTCTGTCCCTCTCTCTTCCTCTCTGTAAAAAATCAATAAAATCTATTTAAAAAAATAAAAATAAAAACATTTATTTCCCCTCCTCCCAGCCCGTGGCGACCATTTGTCTTTTGCTTTCTGACTCTCTGATTTTCACGGCTTTCCTTCCGTCACATGGGTGGGACCAGAGGACTTGGCCTTTGGTATCTGGCTTATTGCGGTGTTGCAGCATCCGACAAGATTTTCTTCTCCCGCTGTAAGGGTCTATCACCCTTTCTTTATCCATTCATCCCTTGATGGACATTGGGCTCCCTTCTCCCTGATCTTGTCTTCCTTTCCCTCCCATTTTCCCCAAAATATAATATGCAATGAACTATCTAGACCAGGGGTGGGCAAACTTTTTGACTCGAGGGCCACCATGGGTTCTTAAACTAGACGGGAGGGCCGGAACAAAAGCAACCTGACCATGCTGGCACTCTCATCTTGGGCTGCTGGTGAAGGAGCGGAGGGGAGAGCAAGAGAACCCTCTGCTCTTTCGGCTCCGCGGGCCGGATAGAACAGCCAAACGGGCCGGATCCGGCCCGCGGGCCGTAGTTTGCCCACGGCTGCTCTAGACGACTGTTGTATTAGGTAAGAAGTAGTGTGTGCTTATTTCAGAGTTGGAGAGCAGCAAGAGGTACTCCCTGCCATCATCACCCCAGCCAGATATGTTGGGCCAGAGTAGATTTGTAGTCTGATGAACCCTCCCATTGGTCTTTCATTTCTCTAGGTCTGTGATTGTCCATAGACAACAGCCATCCCCCAGGCCTGCCTCGGGGACGACCCTATTCAGGGGTAGGTTGGACAGGCATTGCATCCGGGTCACGTTTGGGTATGCTGGGTGACTGGTAACTTAGAAAAGTTAAGGGTCCGTTTTTATGACCTACAAAACTAGGGAGGAGCCGTATATATGCATGCGGGGTGCCGGTGGCCTCGTGTGACACAGCAGCCCCCTCGGCGCCAGTGGAGACTCGGGCTCCTTGTGGGCTCCATCCTCAGAGGTCACTGTCACCTGTGAGATTCCATGATGCTCCCCAAAACTCCACCCCCATCCATCCCTGCGGTGTGGGCAAGCGGGAGGGAAGCAGGAAGGGCAAAGGGGGTGTGTGACTGCTTTCTCGGTCCCCTTCGCAGGCTTCCCCAGAAGTGCCCCGGGGACTCTGGTCACTTCCCATCAGCCTGCGCTTCCGATGGGAAGACGGGAGGGCGTCTGGCCGGCAGCCAGCGACTGCTCCGTTCACGGGGTGGTCTCCGCGTCCGCCCTCTTGGGATGCAGGCCAGGGCGCCAAGAATTGGGGGCACAGGCTTCTTTCCAATGGCCTGCCCTTGATGCCAGAGGCATGCGACTGCCTTTTTTTTTCTTTTTTCTTTTTTTCTTTTTTTCTGCTAGAGCATGCCAGCTTCCCTTTGTCGGGGCGGACTCCAAATTCTTCCAGAAATAGAGGAAAGGCTGTGTTGTATCTCTGTCTGGTCTCGGGTGTCTTTGTGTGTCTGGTCATGGAGAAGTGTGGGATAGAGTAGCTGCTTGTCAGGGCTCCTGGATGGGCCTGCTTTTAAAATTCTTCTCTTTTAAATGGGTTTTTAAAAATGTGAAAGGGATTGGCCCCTTAAAGAAGCCTCTTTTCAAAATGATAGTTCATCAAGCTGCAGTCCAATAAAGACACTCATTCACGGCGATTGGGCCTTCATTAAAAAGGGAGGGAAGGGGAGAGGGTTACCGAAGCTTGTTTGCAGAGGCTGCGATGGCACAGATACCCTCGTGGTCGGAGCAGAGGGGTAACGTGATCTCCCTCCACGCTCCGCTGTGGGTCTGCGAAGGAAGGCGGTGTGTTTGGGGGGGGGGGGTGCAGGGGTGCCGTGAGCCCTGGCCCCCGGAAGGTGTGAAGCAGGAGCCGGGCGGTCAGGCCCAGCCCGACGTTTGAGGGCTCAGTGGGCGGCGTGCCAGAGGACCTCGCCACGTCTTCACTGCTGAGCCTCGGACAGCAGAAGCCACTGGCTTTCGGCATCCAGAAGCTGGCCTCTGGGGATGGAGAGGCAGCTGCCGGGCCCGGGAAAGGACTCAGGACCAGGAGCCCTCCGACGAGGCAGAGATGTCAAGTCCATTCAGACGGCAGGGGACGGGGAGGGCGGGCTGGAACGGGGTTCCACACAGTGCATGCACTCGTGTCCGGGGGGGTGGGGAGAGGACAGTTCGTGATGCAGGACTTGGGCCAGGGGTGAGCCCACCAGAGCAGCCTGGGTCTTGGACCCGGGTTTGCTACGTACTCCCAGAGGCAAACTATGAATGAGTCGGCCTCTGGTCCCCATCATCTAGGCTTGGGGGTGGCTATCAAAAGAGTGAAAGCAAAGGTCCTGTGGCCGGTAGGGAACTTGATAGGCCCCCCCAAGCTCTCCCCCTTAACCCAGCAGCTTCTGTGGGTTTCCTGTAAAGAAAGGAAATAAAGCCGTTTCCTAAACGTGAGACACGCAAGAGCAGAGAGAAGTAGGGGTGATTCGAGGGAGGGAAGTGGGGAGCAGCAGCGGTGCTGGCACTTTAGTTGCTCTAAAAGCAGAAGCCATCTTGCTTAAGATAGGCTATCCCTGACTTCAGCACGGCCGTGAAAGATAGTTCTGTGTTCCTTGTAGTTATAGGGTTAGCACAGGCAAAGCTTTGCTGCTATAACAAACAACACCAATGGCTAATGTAAGGTAGCTGGAGACGGTCTCTCACACGTCCTAAATCTGAGACCAACTGCAGTCGCTTTTGGTGAGGGAAGAAGATGAGGCAAATGGAGGCAGGCTCTTGAAGCTTTCCTCTGGAACCAACACAAGTATTTCTGCTCGCATTTCATTGGCTCAAAGAAGTCACATGCCCATGTCCGCCTTGAGGTCCATGGGTCGGGGAGAGCTCCCCCTCCTACCACACGCTAAAACGAAAGGACCCTGATACAGTGACGAAGAGCACTGCCACGATAGTTACTTTAATAAAGAATTCTATTTTTATGGAAAAGGGGTCAGGAACCGGGTCATTTGCCAGCCCCCAAATCCCCACATTATTCACCCCCGAAGAAAGCTGAGATTGCCCGTGTTAACCTCGGGCCATCCTGTTTCTCTTACTCCCAGGCACAAAGTCCAGAGAGGAAATAAATCTTTCCAAGTCTTAACTCATAAAATGATAGCTTGTCAGCTCCCCAAATTAGGGAGACAGATTGAAACAGCGGTCTGCTGTTATTGCAGAGCAAAGACAATTTGCTGGGTATTAAGCGTACAGCGTGCTTTAAAGAGAATTCTGCCCAGACAGGGCTGGCTCTGCCTTTTTATGGCATCTTGAAGCAAAGCGCTGACCTCTTGGGCTTTTTCACTCCCCCCATGACAAATGGGGGGGATTTAGGTTGGATTTCGGGGCAGACACTCTTTGTGAAGTAATCATGCTCTTAGCCCAGGGGTGGGCAAACTTTTTGACTCGAGGACCACCATGGGTTCTTAAACTGGACCGGAGGGCCGGAATAAAAGCAACCTGACCATGCTGGCACTCTCATCTTGGGCTGCTGGTGAAGGAGCGGAGGGGAGAGCAAGAGAACTCTCTGCTCTTTCAGCTCCGCGGGCCGGATAGAATAGCAGAACGGGCCAGATCCGGCCCGCGGGCCATAGTTTGCCCACGACTGTCTTAGCCTGTCTTCTGGACGTTTCTCGTGAGCAGAAAGGAACTTTTTTTTTCTTTAGTAACTGTACCTTCAGGCATTCTCTCCTAGTAAATTTCAGATTTATAAATACATGCATTTGTGAGAATTCAGTTCGCGCAAATGCGTGAAACACCCCCTGTGCCGAAAGAACTTACGGGGGTTGCAACAGGGGGGACAAAGGTAAACAGGATCTCAAGCTCCTCGAATGCTTTTGAACGTAAGGGGCTCACAGGAAAAGTGCGAACACAGGCGTGGATAATAAGTCTTTCCACCCTGGAGGGGATTATACCATTCACGGTTCCCCCAAGAACCTCCCTGTGTCTCGCGGACAGTTTGGCTTTGCTGTTCTTCCCCCCCACCCCCCACCCCTTGGACTGGGGCTGGCCTGGGGCTGGCTCTGACCAGCACAGAATCCTGCGGAAGGGATGCTGCGTGACTTCCGAGGCCAGGCGTTGCTCCCTTGGGACAATCCGCGGTCAGGTGGAGAAGCTCTGGGCAGCCTCTTGGAGGAGGATGGGAGGCACGTGGAGGGAGAGGCCCAGCCAGCAGCCAGCACACACCACCAGCCAGCTGAGTGAGGCTGGCAGACCCCGGAGCCCCGGCCGAGCTTACTGGATGGACTGCAAACACGTGGATGAGTTCGGACAGCCCCGCGCAGAGTGGCGCGCCTGCCCCGGAGAGCCGGGCCAGCATCGCAGCTCTCAGAACCGTGAGGAGGCAGCGGCTGTTCCCTGGGTGCGGCCTGTGTACCCAGTGGTTGATCATTGCCCACCCCCATGCACTTTCCTTCTGTGACAGCCACACAGGTCTTCCCGCCGCCGCCCCCCAGGGTAATGTGATACCTGGCTCTTTCGTCTAGAATGCCTGCCTCCCCGTTCCTTCCCTGGCACTTCCTGTGCCCCGTCCTCAAGACCCAGGTGCCTCTCCGGACTCCCCGAGCCCTCTGGGCACGTTGCTGTTCTTGGCACCTTCGCCACTGCCCTGGGGTTGTTTACAGGTTGGCAACTCCCACTGGACTCTGACCTCCTGGGGGAAGAGGCTGTTTCCTCTCCTTCGGTGGTGACTCTTGGCTCCTGCTCAGCTCCCGGCCCACAGCAGGCAGTGTGTCCTGTCGAGGGGCAAGGCATGGAGAAAAGCTACGTGGTGAGGGGGAGCGCCACACTGGGAGTCGGCGGTGTTGCGTTTTGGGTACAACGGGGTGCCGTGCAAACAAACGGTGCTTCTCAGATTTTAATGATGTCCACGTGAATCATCCAGGGCCTTGTCCAAACGCAGGTTCTATTAAAAAAATGTTAGTAGATGCTGAAGCCGGTTTGGCTCAGTGGTAGAGGGTCGGCCTGCGGACTGAAGGGTCCCGGGTTCGATTCCGGTCAAGGGCATGTACATTGGTTGCGGGCACATCCCCGGTGGGGGGTGTGCAGAAGGCAGCTGGTCGATGTTTCTCTCTCATCGACGTTTCTGGCTCTCTGTCTCTCTCCCTTCCTCTCTGTAAAATATCAATAAAATATATATTTTAAAAAAATGTTAGTAGATAAAGTTTTTAAAATTATATTCTTTCTGAAGAATAAATGCTAGTAAATATTTACATTGTACTATCAATAATAATAAAAGTTAGATTGTATCCCAGTTCTGCATTCTTACCCTACCACTTCAAAATGTCACAAAGGAAAAAATCTCTTTAAAACCATATTCTACAATATCCGGGCTGTTATAGATTAGAGGACGCTGAGATATGATGGGAAAATCTGGTAAAATCTGTAGTTTAGGACTAATATTGTACCAACTTTTCATTTCTTAGTATCAATAAATGTACCACGGTTATGTAAGATGTTAACACCAGGATGAGCTGATTAAAGGGTCTATGGAAATTTAAAAAAACAAACAAAAACAAAAACAAACGCAGGTTCTACTTCAGTAGATCTGGAGAGGGGCCTAAAGGCCTGCATTTCTAACCAGGTCCCACAGTCCACACTTGGCGTAACCAGGCCACAGAAGGTGGTTCGGGTGCCCAAGAAAGATGATCAGCAATGAAAAAGCCCCCCTCACCCCCACCCCCGGGCCATCTAGGAGATAAATAATGGAGATGAGTCTTGACGATTGTGTGCAGGGCCACAGAGAGCAGAAGATGACTAAGAAAGTGAGCCTGGTTGTTTGTAGGGGGTCTCCGTTGAAGAGAAATAGTACGGGAATACTCATTGGGAAAGGAATGTTCTAAATAAGTTTAGATTCTTTTTTTTTAAGGATCTACCAAAAATAAGGTGGAGAGGATCAATTATTCTAAGTCCCCTTGACTGTGGGACCTTGCTGCTGGTGACGAACACTAAATGCTGAAGCAAGATAAGCCAACAACAACAACAAAAATCTCTCTAGACCTACCGTGTTCTGAACAAGAGCAAGGATGGGCTGGACACGTTGGTTGGGTTCTTAGGATGAAAGAAGCTCGGGGGGCGCTAGCGAGCAGTTCCCTGGGCTCCCCTTATGTTCGTGTTTGCCAAGGTCTCTGGGCTGCTGACCAGAGAGAGGTGGTCACGGCACACAGGGCTCGGCAGTCGGGTGTGGGACCGTGTCGTTCCTGCGGCAGGTCCTGAGGTCCGTGTGGAGAGAAGCGTGTACATTTGGAAAGATTACCATACACTTCAGTATGGTATTAGTTTGATTAGAAAGCAAACTAATGGGAACGCTGGTTGATGAAGGTTTGCCCAGTGCAAACAGAAATGCCCCAGGATTCATGTTGGTAGTTCATCTGAAGATATAGGTACGCTACTTGGGAGATCGAGAGTTCCTTCCCAACCTAATTATTATGAGATTAAAACATGCTCCTTCTGTTGGCAACGCGAATGGAGGCAACGTTGGGAGGACGTGGCGGGCTTCGGGGGGGCTTGGCGTCCCTCCCCAGGTTTGCGGGTGCCAAGCCGATCTGTAGCTGATTGTTGTGTTGAATTCGTACTCACATTAGCCGTGGAGCCGGCCATCTGCCGTCTCCTCCAGACTTGGTTGACGAGCCCCGGGAAAGGGAAATCCTGCCAAAAATACAAATAACCTACTAACCTGACGATAGAGGGCCGTGGTCGGCAAACTGCGGCTCAGCGAGCCACATGCAGCTCTTTGGCCCCTCGAGCGTGGCTCTTCCACAGAATACCACAGCCTGGGCGAGTCTGTTGGGAAGAAGTGGCGTTGGAAGAAGTTGAAGTTTTAAAAATGTGGCTCTCAAAAGAAATGGGGGGGAATAAGTGACTATCTTCTCCGCCCCTCTGCGTCTCTCCTTCCTCCCGGGTTTCTTTCTACTGGAGAAGCACCAGGCGTGGGTCAGGAGACCCGGCACTCGATCCGAGATGCTGGGTCAGACCCGAGGGTCTGAGGGGACAGGGAGGCTCAGTTGTGAGAATGCATTTTGCAGCGAGCTTGCATCCTCTTGGTTTCGCTGGCAGGCTTGCCCCGGGGGAGCCATCATGGGATTTGTGCTCTTCTGGGTGCTATACCCGGATTCCCCTCGTGGCCTTCTCATCCATCCGTGAGCCCGATCCCACCCTTCCTGTCCTCAGTAAGCGTGACTCAAGTTTATCGAGTAACCGGTTGAACTACTGTCATTTATATGTGCACACTGCTTTGCAGTTTGCAGACACCTTCATATTCACATTCATTTTCTTGTGATACTCGGACACCCCCAAGAAGTTGTCACTGTTCACTCGAAACAGGAAGGCCAAAGCAACTAAGGCTCCACGAGGGAGGGGAGCGTGGCCATCCCAGACCTCCTGGCTAGTGAGGAGGAGACCGGAAATGTGATGGCACAGCCCGTCACTCGTTCTGCCCGTCTCGAGTGCGCTGTGGACTAAAGAAGAGTTTTCCCGGTGCCGAGCTTGCAGGGGCTCTGCAGGCTGCAGCCGTGAGTGAGGCAGGCCAGGCACAAAGCCACAGCGAGCCGGGAGGCCTGTGTCCAGCGGGGGGCACAGGCCTCCCCAGGGGCAGCCGTGGCTCACAGAGTGGCCGTGTATGTAGGCATGTGGGCAAGCGCTGCCTGCTCTCCCGAGTCTACTAGGCACTGCCGAGAATTAGACTTTTGGAATTAGACTTTTGATTCCACTCATTTCGAAACACTCTGTGGCTCCAGCGGAACCCATCTGCACCGCCCTTCAGCTTTGATTAATGCGTGAAAGCAGCGAATTTCAGATTTTCAACCGGCGTGCCGCGATAACTTTTAAAACATGCCATACCGGACTGGTTAGTCAGAGGCACTGACCTCTTTTCCCTTAGATTGTCAAATTAAAAAACAACAGCCAACACAATTATAGCTGTCGGGAGTGAATGAATCAAAATTATACCTATTTTGCGGGGGTGGGGGATGCGGAGAGTTTACTGGCAAAAAAAAAAAAAGATGATTTTGGTGTGCCACAGAATTCTGGTAATTATTTTATGTGCGCCATGAGATTGGAAATTGCCAGACTAAAGTAACACTCGCTGGGGAATGAGGCTTAGCTTCTTTGGAGCAATTTTAAAGGTTCATTGAAGCAGTTTTGTTTCTAATGAATGCAGTCCACGGGGGAGACGGTTTTCATGCATCGCACCTTCTTGTGCCTGCTCCCCGGTTTCCATGAATCCTAACTAAGGAGGGTTGGGAATCGAGATGCGGTGCGCATGGTGTTGCCTTGCAGCTAAACTGTGTCGTCGTCGTCCCCCCCCCCGTTCTGTCTGCACAGGGGTTCTGAACCCCTCAAGGTGGCAGTCCCCAGGACACTGAGGGTGAGGCTGTCTACACGTCCCTGGGAGATGCAGAGAAGCCAGGAAAAGGCCCTTTTCTGAGACCCCTGGGAACAAGGGGCAAGTGCCATCTGAGCCTGGCTTTATGCTTTGGGGTCGTTGCAAAAGAAGCACCTTCCCTGAATCCTTATGTGCCTAAGGGAGGCCCTGGAATCTGGTAAAGTATTTATTGTTTAAAGTATTGCATAGGTTCCCCCTCTTTCTCCCACTGACCCCCCCTAGCCCCCCAGCCCATCCCCCAGAATCTGTATTATTTTTTAAAAATATATCTTTTTATTGATTTCAGAGAGAAAGGGAGATGGACAGAGAGAAACAGCCCTTGGCTGCCTCCTTGCGTGCCCCACCCTGGGGATCGGGCCCACAACCCGGGCACGTGCCCTGACTGGGAACTGAACCGTGACCTCCTGGCTCTTAGGTCAACACTCAACCAACCCTCTGAGCCACACGGCCTGGGCTGGAATCTGTAGTTTTTTTTAAATATATATATACATATATAGATAGATAGATAGATAGATATAGATATAGATATATTATTGATTTTTTTCACAGAGAGGAAGGGAGAGGGATAGAGAGCTAGAAACATCGATGAGAGAGAAACATCAGCCAGTTGCCTCCTGCACACCCCCTACAGGGGATGTGCCCGCAGCCAAGGTACATGCCCTTGACCGGAATCGAACCTGGGACCCTTCAGTCTGCAGACCGACACTCTATCCACTGAGCCAAACCAGTCTTGGCAGGAATCTGTAGTTTTAAAGGGACCACCTCTAGCCCCAGCTACGGTGATCTTTGGCTTAAGTTATGAGCAGCCCCTTCTGTGTCCCAGCGTGGGCGCCCACGTGCAGATACACCCACTGTTTGCCACTAACACGTAGAGACACTCGAGTGTCCCACTCTGGGCCCTTGAGGGGAAGCGATAGGTTTTCTGGAACACGTGTCAGTGAAGGTGCCACGGCTTCCTGATTCTTCACCACAGGTGGTGGGGAAGGAGGGCTCTGGCCAGGCAGGCTGTGTCTGCGAGGGGCAGGGGAGGCCTGGATCGGGCCGGTCGGCGGCAGTGCCTTCTGGATAAACGCAGGCTTTCCCAGCCAGCGAGAGGTCTTCCAGCCCATTGATCCTGTGTGCTCACGCCCGGCCTGGAACGGCGGCCCGCAGAAATGGTGCCAGACCGCGGTCAGTGCGAGACGCGGGGCCATGTGTCCCCTGGCTCGGCTCTTTTTAAGGATCCAGACAACAACTCTGCCCAACATGGCAAATTAAGTTCTTACTTCTTCTCTTTCCATGAAAGAAATCCCTGTAAAATGCAACTTCGAGACCCCTGAATGTCACGGTTTTATTCCTGGCAATATAGTATTTGTGTATCTGGGTCTTTTTTTTTTAATCTTTATTACTCAGATTATTACAATTGTTTCTCCTTTTTCTCCCCCAAAGCTCCCTACCACCCAGTTCCCATCCCACCCTCTGCCCTCCCCCCCCCCATTGTCTTCATCCATTGGTTATACGATTTCAATCCAGTCTCTCACTGCTCTCCCACCCTCTTATCCCCCTGATAATTATCAGTCCACTCCCCTTCTTTGCCCCTGATTCTACTATATTCACCAGTTTATTCTGTTCCTCAGATTTTTTTTTCTTCTTTTTTTTTTTCTTTCCGTATCTGAATCTCAAGTGGGACACCCCCTCCCATCTGCCCTTGTAGGGAAATACAACAGAGTGTTCTGTAGCAAATGGCTGCTGACTGTCCAAATGTCTCAGGACCACACGAATAGAATCCACTCCTCCTTCGGGACACACTGCTCCTCCGGGTCACACGGCTCCTCCGGGACACAGGGCTCCTCCGGGTCACCCCGCTCCCCCGGGGCACACAGTGTGTATCTGTGTCTTAACGGGTTAGAGAAGCTTATGAAACGAAAGCAGTTTGTTTTTCCCGCCTCTGGTTCTTATGTCCCTTATCTCGACGTTTGCTCTGCACTTTCGGTGTCGGGCTTTGCATAACTGAGTCACCTGCTAATAGTAGTTGTTGCTTTGTGATAAGAGAAGGATGGATGTGAGCTGCAGCCCGGGAAGGCGAAGGCCCCAGTACTGCGGGTCAGATGTCACCTCGGCCTGTGTGGACTCCTGGCCTCATTTTCCCTCCCGTAGGGACGGAGACTCGCTTCATTCTGACTGTTCGGGCCTTTGTCTTCCAGAAAGGAAGACTGATTCCAGCCTTGTCTAACCATTAACTCTGAGAGAGAGACTGCAAGCTGTCAGTTGGGGAGGAAACTTGTGCGTAGGGAACTCATCTTATTGCATCTGAAAATGGCTTTGGGGCAAAGCTACCCTAAGTGCCTTTTTCTATGTTGTCAAACCCTTTGCTTTGACTCCGAAAAGACTACCCACGCTGTTTTCCATCCTTTTTGTTATTTTGTTATGCAAATAAATAGCCGATGATATGTACATGGCATAAATATAGGATGCTGCCCCCCCAAAAATGTATCTACACTTTATGAACCATTATAAAGGCATTGTTTTCTTAAAAAACAAAAAAAAAAAACCCACAACTTTTCATTTTCAAAATTGAGCTGGTAAAATGTGTATATATTTTGAGGGGACACCCTGTACATGCAGGCTTTACCCTGCAGAGCCGTATAAATGTAGGTGATACCTACAGGCAGGGGACTTTTATGCAGAGTGACAAGTTCACGTTTCACTTAGCAAACGTCATTTGTGGCAGCCATTTAGATTTTATCCCAAAGACTGGATTTCCTGTTTATACATTCGACATGCCTGACTCCCCAGATTTTGGGGACAGGAAAGGGAGAGGAACCACTCAGGGACACTTAGGAGGTCGGGTGCGAGTCTCCGTGGTTTTTTTTTTTTCTTCTTCCATCCAGAGCCTCCCATACTCCGTGTGTTTGCCTTGCTTACACGGGGAACTGACCCCTCAACGTGCTGATAAGAGAAGAATAAGTAAGCAAACGCTCCCAGGGTTTGAGGCTGATACAAAAGTCACTCGGTTTCACTAAACCGGACTGGAACACGAGCCCTTTGTTTGCTGCCGAAAGTTTAGCACTTGAATTTCGGGGTTGGGCTGTTCAGTTCATTAAGGAAAATGTGGACACCTCATGCCAACGCCTGTTTTCTCTAGCCCCTGAGAATGGAGGGCATTGTGTGTCCGGTACACACACCAGAAAAAAAAGAAGAAAAAAAAAAAGCGAACAGTGACTTGCTTGTGCCCCGGGAACAAAAGCTCTTACCTGGGGACAAGGAGGGAGACCCCCGGCTTCGGCTGGCCCTGCCTCGTGCTCTGCAAGGTCCGTGTTGCTGGGAATCCTCCTCCCCCCGGCAAGTGTCTGACAGGTCGCTGGTGTCTGAGCGGGAAATTAAGCCGTGGAGTGCTTTCTCCTGGAGCTTACAGACGAGAGGGACGCGGCACATTTGGGAGAGACCAGGAGCCTGGGCCCGAGGCTCCCCGACCAACGCCAGACACCAAGCCGGAGGCTGAGGAGGGAGCAGAGTTTGGGTCCCCCGCTCAGTCTGCCTCTTTGCAAGCACCCTGGTGACACAAATCGATGGCTGCCCGTCTGCTTGCCAGCAGCTCGGCTTTGGTCAAATCCATTTTAAAAGCCTTTACCCAGCCAAAACCAGTTTGGCTCAGTGGTAAAGCGTCGGTCTGCGGACTGAAAGGTCCCGGGTTCGATTCCGGTCAAGGGCATGTACCTTGGTTGCGGGCACATCCCCAGTGGGGGTGTGCAGGAGGCAGCTGATCGATGTTTCTAACTCTCTATCCCTCTCCCTTCCTCTCTGTTAAAAAAAAAAAAAAAATCAATAAAAGCCTTTACCCACTGTTCCATTGTCTTGCAGCAGCGGGTGCACGAGAGAGTGGGAATTAGGGGGCACTCGGCCAGGAATTGGCTGTGCCTGTTGGTTGGTGACCCCAAGTTCCCCCGGTCATTGTAGTTCCTTTGGCCTTTAGAGTATCAGTCAGGAACGGCATTTCAAGTGTTCTTCGTTCGCTGGGGAGAATGCTAGCTTGCCAGGGGCTGGGAATACCGTGATTCGAGTGAAAAGTTGCTTCAGAACTTGAAATTCCTATTCCCCCAGTGGTCCTCTCTTGAGTTTTGGTAAATCTAAACCAGAGGAGATAGCTGCTAATAATAATAGCGGTAGCAAAGTCAAAGCAATGTACTGACCTTTCCCCTTTATATAAGCATTATCACTTAGAATCCTCACAATAAGTGAGGGTTTTAAAAATTAAGCAAGTATTGAGATTGGGTCCCAGGATAACGGCTGAGTATATCAGATTCTCCTGAAGTCATGACGTCATAGCCATAGTCATGACGTTTCGCCACGTCCGGGTATACATGTGTCCCCCGGGATGATAACATGCAGACTCTAGTTCTGTAGGTCTGGGTGGGGACTGGGAGTGTGCCCGTCCACAGAACATACTGGAGACAGGGGGCAAGTTTCTAAATCAGACACTGCCAAGCCTGGCCCATGATTGGAATTGCCTGGAGAGATTCTAAACACACAGCCCCCCTCCCACCTCCAAGGTGCTGATATATATAATTGATTTTTTACAGAGAAAGGGAGAGGGACAGAGAGCTAGAAACATCGATGAGAGAGAAACATCGATCAGCTGCCTCCTGCACATTCCCCACCGGGGATGTGCCCGCAACCAAGGTACATGCCCTTGACCGGAATCGAACCTGGGACCCTTGAGTCCGCAGGCCGACGACGCTCTATCCACTGAGCCAAACCGGTTTCGGCCACGGTGCTGATTCTTAGGATGCCAGCCTTGCTTCTGCAAACAAGTGAGCAAATGGGGGGCTTAAGAGCATCCGTGATCTGTACTGCTAGGTCACAGGGCGTGACCCCAGCCTCCGGGGGCCCAGGACGTGCTCTGTCCTCGCTCTGCCTGGGACTTCACGCGGACTGGTACCACCCGCTGCAAGGGGCGCTCAAATTCGCCCTCCCTGGGGGGCCCACGGTGCTCTCCCCGGGGCACTAAGCTAAGCCTTTGCCTCTCCCGGGTAGAAGCACTGCTGCCCCGAAGAGCCCGGGGCACTCAAGTGTTGGCCTTTGCTCACAGCTGTTTATTACTGCACCATCTGGTTGACATGAGGAGGAAGAGGAGACGGGGAGGGGGTGAGTCTGAGGGGGTGGGGACATGTGGCTCCGGAGGAGGCTGGTGTGTTTGCAGAGGCTTCCCCCAGCACAGCTGCACTGTGGTGGCCTGACCCTGACCAGGAAGGCTCGGCCCTCTGGAAGGGCTCCCGACCCCAGCCAGCACCCTGAGGGCCTCAACAGGCTGGAGGAAATGATCCCGCGGGATTCAGGCCCCTGATCTCTAGGATTCTAGCCCAAGCGGACCCTTGGTCATTTGGAGTCGTGAAAGTTTCTTTAGAGCCGAAACCGGTTTGGCTCAGTGGTAGAGCATCAGTCTGCGGAGTGAAAGGTCCCAGGTTCAATTCCGGTCAAGGGCATGTACATTGGTTGTAGGCACATCCCCGGTGGGGGGTGTGCAAGAGGCAGCTGGTCGATGTTTCTCTCTCATCGACGTTTCTGGCTCTCTATCTCTCTCCCTTCCTCTCTGTAAAATATCAATAAAATATATATTTTTTTAAAGAAAGTTTCTTTAGAAGCATTTTTATTTTTGTTAGGATTTGTTTTGGCTGCTTGTGCCAGAAATTCAAAATCATTCCTGGCTTACAGAAAAGGCGTTTATTTCTATCTCATGTAGAAAGGAGCCCGGAGCTGGCGTGGTATCAAAGACTTTGCTTGCTTTTATGAGGTCACTCTGACATCCCACGCTGTGACTCTTCCTTTAGGGTTCCGTACAGCGGCCCCAGGCATCGCGTCTGCATCCCATCGAGGAAGAAGAAGGGCATGCTCTTTCTCACGAAGGACATTCCTTAGGTCTTAGACGTTGCACACAATATTTAAGTGTCCGTCCTATTGGCCCAAACTAGGTAGGTAGTTAGTTACATGACCATAAGAAATGGCAGGAGCCGAAACCGGTTTGGCTCAGTGGATAGAGCGTCAGCCTGCGGACTGAAAGGTCCCGGGTTCAATTCCGGTCAAGGGCACGTAACTTGGTTGTGGGCACATCCCCAGTAGGGGGTGTGCAAGAGGCAGCTGGTCGATGTTTCTCTCTCATCGATGTTTCTAACTCTCTATTCCTCTCTGTGTAAAATCAATAAAGTATATTTTTTTTAAAAAGAAGAAAGAAATGGCAGGAAATGTGGACTTCATATCAAGTGGCCAGATTTCCAGCTAAAAATCAGCATTTCTAGGGCTCGAGACGAAGGAAAGATCACATATTGGGATGAATAACCAACCGTCCCTGCCTTACCAGGGTCTTCAGGTCATTTCTAAAGCCTGGCAGTGTGTGGACTGGGCCCACAGGTTTCTGATCGGTGCTTCTGAGCCGCTTTCTATACCACAGGAGGTTTGGGGTCAGGCGGCTCTCTTAAGCACTCCTCCAAGAGGAGCCAGGGCTAGCCATGCTAACTGTTATTCAATTAATTATGATTTAATGGTTTAATGAGGGCTGATGTGGAATGCAGATATAAGGAGAAAATTGCTGGCAGAAATCAAAAGCTTAAAGCCTTGTGGATTCAGAGTGGTCCCCCTGGTGCCATCTTCAGCTCGCCGGGGATGTTTGCGCGTGTGTTCGGAGCCCTACTGAGACGGACAGCAGTGACCACAGCAAGAGCAGAAAAAACGGTCCCAGCCTCAGCGCCAGAAGGGATATTGGTTCTGAATCACCATTGGGTGCTTTCTGGGGCTTAAAGGTGTGTTTGGGTCCTGAGATCCTTACTTTGTAAAAATAAGGCCTAGACCCCTAGCCGGTTTGGCTCAGTGGATGGATCGTTGGCCTGCAGATCAGAGAGTCCCAGGTTCGATTCCGGTCGAGGGCACGTGCCTGGGTTGTGGGCTCAGTCAAACGTGCAGGAGGCAGCCAATCAATGATTCCCTCTCGACATTGATGTTTCTCTCTCTCCCTCTCCTTCCCTCTCTGAAATAAATTTAAAAAAATATTTAAAAAAAGAAAAGAAAAGAAAGCCTAGAGCTGGAGGTACCTGGCCCGCCAGTCTTCGTGGAGGTTTCAGAGGAAGAGTGGCAGCCGTATTATGTGAAATTGATAAAAATAAATAGATGTCTAGAGCTAGTGGGCTAATCCGTGTCCCTTCTAGAATGTTCCACGTTGTTCCTAGAAAATACCTGTACAGCTGATGACTCATAAGTGGGAATAAAGGTCACGAACTCCCCTTGGCGCCCCCCCCCCTTTTTTTTTTTTTTTTGCCTAGCAGTAAAAAAATGTTTTCTCTTCAGGAGAGAATGTGTGAAGAGGGGAGGAAGAATAAGAGTCGTTTTCTACAACCTCATCATTCCAAACTTGACCAGACACCCTTCCCACTCACAGGCTGAAGGAGCTCTCCTGGCTCTCGAGGTCTGGGGCAGAGCCGGAGGTGTGGGCAGGGTGTGTGCTGCAGGGCCTGGGGCAGCCGTGGGGGAGCCTGGGAGTAACACAGCCCAGTCCTGACCCCGGAAGTAGCCAAACCTCAGACGTGTCACGGAAGCTTTCCCTGGTCCCACGTTTGCTTTTTCTCACCAGCGCCGGATGTCCGTTTCAGTGTAATCCTCCTTCATGTGAGCGTTCAGTGCATTCCAACTTGGAGTGGATTTTGATGGGCTCATTCTTCACCCACATGCACATACGGGCACGCCAGCCCATGAAAAATAATGTTCGTACTGGTGCTAAAGGCAGGCTCAGCAAATAAGATTTCCTGTTCTGAATGCATTGCTTCTTTATGTGTACTAAGAATCTTAAAGTAAAGCATACTGAACTCATATATTTGCTCTTACGTTTTTCCAGTGTAAAGTATCTAAGTCATGTCTCTCTAAGTAGCAGGATGTCTGCATTTAGGAAAGGTTTTGTCTGTGTGTGTCTGTTCTCAGAGGGATAGAAGCCAGCTTGGGCATCTGACAATCCCTGGTTGTGTCTCCATCGCCCCCCTCCATTTGCCTGTCCCTGGCAAGTGTCCATGTTTCCCTAGATCTCACTTTTCATTTTTCTACCATAGAAACGGCTGTGCCCTCCTTCCTCACAGGAGGGTGGCGTGAGCTCTGGAGGATATGTAGGATCCAGATCCAGCCCAGTGCCTGGCCCCTGCAGATGCTCGATGAATGGGCATTTCCTTTGTCTGGATTTTTTGCTATGCCTTTTTTAGAAGAAAAAAACACCACACATAACAACAACAAAACCTGCCAGTCAAGAGAAGAAATATTAATCTCGTTAGTCCATAAAATGTTTATGAGTTGGCATGGTTCAGGGGTGTGAAATTTGTTGCCCTACACATGGGGGGGGGGGGTCTTGGATTCGATTCCCAGTCAAGGGCACGTACCTGGCCTGCAGGTCTGATACCCATATCCAGTCCAGGTGTGTGTGGGAGGCAACCAATCTGTGTGTCTCTGTCACATCAATGTTGTTCTCTCTCTCTTCCCCTTCCCCATACTTTCCACTCTCTCTTCTTTTAAAAAAAAAGTGTTAGGAAAACCTGATGTGGGATTCAAGGTCACCGGGGCAAATCTAAGAAGCTGTCTGTCCTACTTCTGTGGTTCTCAGAGTGTGGTCCATGGCGCCAACGGCACCTGGAACTTGTTAGAAATGCAGACTCTCGGGCTCGCCCGAGACTTACTGATCCAAAGCTTTGGGATTGGAGTCCAGCGATCTGTGTTTTAACCAGACCTCTGCGTGATTTGAAGGCGTACTACTGTTTGGGAACCACTGGTCTCTCTACATCTTGGTTCTCGGAGCTTGCTGGGACTTAGAATTTCCTGGAGAGCGTTTTAGAATACCAACACCAGATATTCTGGTTCAGTGAGTCCGGGATACAGCCCAGGAGTGAGGATCTTTTCAAAGGCTCCGCGGGTGATTCCTATGTGCACCCAGGATTGAAAAATTCTGCTCTGAAGAGTCCTTGTCCTCTCTCTTTCCCCTCTCTATTCCCCTTCTGCCTCCTGCTTCTTGGACTATTGGTTAGGAGGTTGGAATTAGGGAAAGCATTCTTTTCTAATATCAGCTCAGAATTCATAGGGGCTACCTAATATGCTACCCACACAACATGGAAAATCCCCCTTGTCCTTGCCTCATTCCTACCATGTTCTGACATCTCTGGATGGCAATCTTCTACTTTTAAATGCAGCACATGCTCATGTAGACAGTTTGGGGGAGAAAAACACACTAGGAAACTTTGGAGGAAAAAACAGAAATCTCTCATAATCTTGTTCCTCCAAAGGTCCTGTTAAATGTTAACACTTTGCTGTATTAGCCTCTGGTCTTGCATGTCCATGTCATTTTTTTAAATATAAAGTTGGGATCATACAATGTATGTAGTTGCATGTGTTGCTTTTTTACTAAAACCATATCATGATAATTTTGCTTGATATTCTTTGAATAATGTTTTAAAAGCCAACATCAGATTGTATCGTATAGATTTTTCATAATTGGGCAGCCATTTCCCTTTGATTAATCCTCTCCCCCCACCTCCCATGCTCCCCCTGCCCTTGATAAGTTAAAATACCCTTGTAAATAAGTACTTGACTGTTTTTCATTCCCTTAGGATAGATTCCTAGAAGTAGAATCTCTGAGCCAGAAGCTAGGAGCACCGTGAAGGTTCTTGTTACGTGGTGCTGGGTTTGCCTCCAGAAGGCGGTGCCATTTTTACTCCCACGTTCAGAGCCGCCTGCCTCCCTGTACGTTTGCCAACATTGGTTATTACTTACAGAACAAACAAACACACAAACAAAACGTGTCATTTTGCTGAGCCGGGTGGTCATGGCCTTGCTCTCTAGCAGCTCTCTGTGACTGTGGTCACAGATTTCCAAACCCGTGTGCCTTGATCTTCCTTTCATTCGTCTTTGGAATCATGCTGATCTTTTCGTGTCTGACAGCTCTAGTTGGGGGATTTGAGACCTTCTGGAATTCTCAGCTCTGCTCTCTGCAGCTCTGCCTTCATTGGCTCTGGGCTTCGTCGTTGAATGCCTTCTGTGCCTTTTCACCCCTTCGTGCCATGCCCACCAGAGCCCACCAAGAAGACACTTAGCACAACACCCTCAAGAGACCCTTAGTAAATGCTCTGGACTCTTGCCGCACAAGGCATACATAGCGTTACAGTCAAAGGTAAATTATCCTGGATCATCAAGGTGTGTTGTCACCTAGTACAGAAGTGATACTGTACCCCCATCCAACACACACACACACACACACACACACACACACAAGTGCACTTCTTCAGTCTATCATGCAGAGAAGTCTTTCGGGCTCCCAACTGAAACAATCGGAACATCCATTTTCTTGGCCTTCCTTGGCAAATGCTATTTGATTGGCACACAGCTGTAGACTCCTTTTGCACGACTGGACGGTAAACATAGAAAGAGGTTCTCTGAAATTTTAAGGAGAAGCGGTGCTCAGAGTGTGGTTCTGGCTGCACGGGAGGACATTTACCACGAACACTTGGTTGCTATTTTGGTAGGTGGCCTTTATTCAACTCGGTGTAGGCTTTCCTATAAAATGCTGATGACGCAGACCTCTGTGGGACCACTGCACCCACTCCCCCCACCCCTCTCCCCCCAACTGCAGAGTCAGCGCAGAGCAAACACGCGCCTCAGAACTCAGGGAACTCATCCGGATGGTTTCCCTCCACCCGCTCTCCGCCTCCATAACCGCTTTCAAACTCATTGTCCAAAGCCGTGATGCCGGTTGCTTCTCTCTGCTGGTCAGACCAGCGTCCAGAAACAGACAGCTTTTGGAGATGCACGCATGCATTTAGTATTCCTTGGAAACCGACGGCATCGCTCAGATGGCACATTTCCATTGTGCTTTTGTTGTCATTTTTCCGTCCGAGGGGCGCAGCTGGGAAGAGCAGAGGGGGCTGGCGGGAGGGTCCTCGCTGCCTGTCGCAGCCCTTCTGCCTGGAGGCAGGGAGACTCGGGTTGGCCTGAGCACCAGCCCCGAGGATGGAACCAGCTGGGGCTCTGAAAAAGTTCATTTTATGCCGAGACCGGTTTGGCTCAGTGGATAGAGCGTCCAACCTGCGGACTGAAAGGTGCCAGGTTCGGTTCCGGTCAAGAGCATGTGCCTTGGTTGCGGGCACCTCCCCAGTGGGGGTGTGCAGGAGGCAGCTGATAGATGTTTCTAACTATCTCCCTTCCTCTCTGTAAAAAAAAACAAAACAAAACACACACACACACACACACACACACACAAAATCAATAAAAAATATATATTTTTAAAAACACGTAGTTAATTTTACTCACAACAATAGCCTTAAGTCAAAATGCGTAGCTATCAGGTAAAATCGCAGTTGTGAGTCATAGAGAAGGCGGGTGCCAGAGCCTGAGGTTTCGGAGGCATTTGCGCCTGTTTCGGTTTTGAGATCCGCGTGTCCTGTGTGTCTTTGGGGCCGGGTTGGGTTGTGAACTAGAACTGATCCTTTCCCACTTCCCGTTGGGCTGCATGCAACACAGCTGCTGGGGACCAAAGTGACGTGCTCACGTGACCAGCCCGCAGACCAGCGCCCACCTGGCTGGCCCGGCTGGGGAACTCGGAGGAACTTCACTCACCTGGAGGGGAGAGGGGTCTGTCTGCATTGAGGGAACTCACCAGCAGTTAATTCGTCACGCCCTTCACCCAGGAGTAGGTCATGCGCCGGAGGCTGTATGTTGTCACACATGCATTCCCTCTCGTTTTCTTTCATTTGAAATTCTTGGGCTTACTGCAGCCGTGGGCAAACTACGGCCCGCGGGCCGGATCTGGCCGATCGGCTGTTCTATCCGGCCCGCGGAGCCGAAAGAGCGGAGGGTTCTCTTGCTCTCCCCTCCGCTCCTTCACCAGCAGCCCAAGATGAGAGTGCCAGCATGGTCAGGTTGCTTTTGTTCCAGCCCTCCAGTTCAGTGTAAGAACCCATGGTGGCCCTCGAGTCAAAAGAGTTTGCCCACCCCTGGCTTAATGTAATAAGAAATTGGAACAGCGCCTCGCATAGAGTTTGGTACTCTATAAGGACAGAACTACACCGTAAAAGAGAACGACACAGAAGGCCTTCAGAGCTAGACTACATAAAAGAATCGACTTTATGTTTTCAGCAAAGATGGGTTTTGCGCTCTGCTGGAGTCCGGTCCCGTACCAGGGGCGTCCTTCTCCCCAGTTCCTTTCTGAGCGAGCCGGGGTAGCTAGCTGGGGAGACCTGAAGTAAGTGGACAAAATGTAGTACTGAACGGATTGCTGGAATCTCGGCAGCTTCTCTGATTGTGCCAAATGAATTAAAAGCTTAGTGAAGGTGGAGGTGTGTATTAGTCTTATCACAGACCGAGTGGCTTAAGCCGGTTTAATTAAACTGAAATTGATTTTCTCACAGTTCTGGAGGCTGGGTTCTGTGAGAGCTCTTTCTGGCCCGCAGCCGGCTGTGACCTCGGATGCCAGCTCTCCCGTGTCTCTTCTCCTAATAAGAGCATTAATCCCATCCTGGAGCTCCTCGTGACCTCGTCTCATTATAATCACCTCCCAAAGGCCCCACCCCAAATACCGTCACAGATGGGGCTGGGACTTCCACGTTTGGATGGGATGGGCACGTGCCCTCGGTCCATCATCACAGGGTGAAATGCGTCAAAAGGTGTCACGACGAAGCCAGCAGAGAAACAGCAGTCCTTAGAATCTCTGGGGCTGCCGCATCTAGCCTTTTGGGGCCCAGGAGTGGTTGCCATTCCGTGACGGTCTCCACGGCGCGTCCACGGAATGGGCTCGTCCTCCCGAAGGGTGTGGTCAGGAAGTGGCTAGCAAGTTCGTGCAAACTGATGCCCATTTCCGTTGGTCCCGCCGTGGTGCCCGGGGACCATGAAGCTTTCCTCCCCGCCGCCGCGGCCACACTCTGCCAACGGCCCCCTCTTCCAAGGGGACCTCTGAGTTACGAAGGAGGACCCTGCGGTACTGATGATCGGGGTCAGCAGCAGCACAGAGTGTTCATGCTCTGACAAGAAGTAACTGATCTGGCACCTTCTTCCTCTCGGTCCGTAGTGGGCACAGCTGGCCACTTCTAGAGGGGCGAGATGTTTATCTTCCTGGTGTTTTTTTTTATAAGGAAGCCAAGGCATGGTAAGCAGGGAGAAAAGACTCCTAGAGATCGTCTCAGCCAGGAGAGGGAAGAATAGCACGTCATTGTTATAGATTCCCCCTTTTTTCGGGGGGGGGGGCGTCATCATGCCATGTCTGGCACATAGACAACATACATAGACAGTCCTCAAGAAATGTTCATTGAGTGAGTGAGTGAATGGATGGATGGACAGATGAACGAATGAATGAATGGATGGATGGATGAATGAATGAAGCAATGGAATTCAGGGAGAGAACCCGGTTGTTTCACACGTTTAAACTGGCAGTTTGGCAGGAGCACTGAGCGCTCCGTGAGAAGGCCTGCGGCAGTCCTATGCGTCCCTCCTGACCGGCTTGCTAATCCCCGTGATGATCATGAGCTGGGGCACATGATGGAGACCAGTGTGAGGGCCTCTCACAAGCGAAGACGAAACGAATGAGCCCTGGTTCGTGGTGCGGAGAGGGCAGGTGTCTGTGAGCGGTGGAAACCCTCCTCTCCCTGCCATCCCGCAGCCTCGTTCCCCTCCCGGAGAAGGATGTAACCGTCACCTCCTCTTCACTTCCAGCTACCTTTTCCTCTGCTCCACGGCATCACCGGAAACTCCACCCCAATCTCCACGCCCGGGCAGCCATTCTCACGAGCCGTCCTCCCCCACCCCCCTCCGCCGCTGTCACCGCTCTGTGGCCTCGTTGGAAACTTCTAGTCCATCCACCACTGTTTCACTGTCTGTCACTATCTGCCTTTCCCCTCTAGTCCTTGGCAGGAGGGAGGGAGGATATAACTATGAAATATATAATATTTTTTAAAAAGTCAAGTTACCAGATAGGATCAGACTTTTAAAAAATCAGCTGAGTCATAGCCTCTGTTTCTGTTTCTCACTGGGCCGGGCACACTTCTGTAGCCTCATGTAATATATGCTGCATAGAAATCTTGATGTTTGCCAAAACCGGTTTGGCTCAGCGGTAGAGCGTGGGTCTGAGGACTGAAAGGTCCCGGGTTTGATTCCGGTCAAGGGCATGTACCTTGGTTGCGAGCACATCCCCGGTAGGGGGTGTGTAAGAGGCAGCTGGTCGATGTTTCTCGCTCATCGACGTTTCTAGCTCTCTATCCCTCTCTCTTCCTCTCTGTAAAATATCAATAAAATATATTTAAAAAAAAGAAAGAAATCTTGACGTTTGCCTTTTGGGAGCCATGGACTCATCGCATGAAGCAGGGGTTATACCCACAGGAACGGGCTAGAGAAAGGCTGACTCAAGACTCACTAAGCGACTTCAAGAACATAAGTGTTCGTTAGGAGATGTTGGTTGTCCGGTTGACTTCCGGAGTCCGAACAGCAGGGTGTGTTTAAAAAAGAAAACCCCCTTAGTGCACATAACGGAAGAGGTGAAAATGTGTTCGCGTATTTTTTAAGAGAAATATCCAAAATGCATAGAATGGTTTCCCAGAGAAATCTTGGTCTCTGTTAGTCTTCTAATAAGGTCAGCTGTGGTATCTCTTATCTGGCAATGATTAATGTGCTCAATTAGCCATGGCTGACCTCCCAGGGACTTTACGAGTATCCTTTCCACTTTTCTTCTATAAGCAAAATAGTCCAGGCGTGTCCCGGTTTTACAGTAGAGCTCGAATACCAGCCAGAGTACCTGAAGCCCGGCTCGTCTCAACCGAAGTGTGTTGTGAGAGTAAGGCACACACTAAGATTCAAGCACACACACACACAAGGTAATGTGTGTCACAATTTTTCATTCTCGACCTGTTGAAATGATCATACTTTAATATGTTGGGGGTACATAAAATATATCATTAAAGTAAATTTTACCTGCATTTCCAAACAGGGTTTAGAGACGTTGAGGGCAATATGGATTTTATTTTGAGTTTCCATCTGGGATGCTCACTAGTATAACAGAAATTCAGAAAATATGTGACAAAGAAATTCCGTTGTAGAATTTCAGCTGCACACACTCGGCGGTATGTTCTCCTTTAGCTGAGCGAGTACAGTAGGCCAGAGCAAAGCATCTTAAGGCTGGGAGGAATCTAAGAGATCATTGTGCAACCTCCCCCTCATTCCTGGCTGATGGCCTCTTGACGACCCTTCAGGTGGCAACAGTTGTCATCACCAGAGGCAAAACCTTCTTACTGCCCCATCCTCCCCCCTGACTGCCACCTGCACTGTCAGCATCTTTCCTCGCAAGAGCAATGGCCAGCACTGGGGTGACAGTGAGGTTGCACTGTGCTGTGTCCTTTGTAATCAGATAGTTTCTATATGAACTGCCTAACTATAGGCATTTCTCTCACGAAATGTTTTTAAAATACATGTTTATTGATTTCGGAGAGAAGGGAGAGGGAGAGAGAGAGAAAAACATCAATGATGACAGAGAATCACTGATCGGCTGCCTCCTGCACATCCCACACTAGGATCGAGCCTGCAACCTGGGCATGTAACCCTGACCAGGAATTAAACCTATGACCTCCTGGTTCATAGGTCGACCCTAAACCACTGACTGCCTGGCTCTCTTATGGATTTTATTATTGCGCCTGTGGGATCATTTAGATCCTAGGTTCTATCAGTAGATCCAGCCATTCCTTTTAGACTAGTTATTTTAAAATGCGGTGGTGTGCTTTCCTCTGACGGACCGAAGAATGTCTTGTCTAGGACAGTGCTGAGCTCCTGAGCCTTGTGGCCTGCCAAATCCACCACATGGTGAGCCATCACTTCACCTACAGAAATACCAGGAAAAATCATGTCGCAGGCCCTGCCGAAATAAACACATTCCTTTCTTGTCCGTATAATTTCCCATTTCTGCCTGTCTCACAATCCCGTCGGGGGTAGGGGAGCGTGTTCGCTGCCTGGTAGCCTATTGGTCCGCCTGCTGTCTTCAATGCATCTGATCGGTAATTGATTATCAGTTTTTGCTGGTGACTAATAACAAGCTAATTGATCTTACCGAGGGATCCAGTTGGGTCCTCTTTTCAACACAGCGTCATTTCTTAACGTTTGTCCAAGGTGATCAGCAGTGGTTTTAAGTCGCTTCTGCCACCCTGAGGTGTTAACTTTCTCAGACCTGAGGATATGGATTTCTTTTAAATGCCTAGCCAGGGAGTCTTTTATTTTCTCTCTTTTCTACACTCTAGCGTCATCTCCACCTTAACCAGTAATTTCCCAGCTTCCCCCTCCCTGAAGATCACTGTTGGCCTTACACACACACACACACACACACACACACACAGAGATGGAAGCTGAAGAGTGTTAGTTGTGTTTTCTACACCATTGACCAGCCTTTTTATGTTTTGCTTTGTTTTTATATATATTTTATTGATTTTTTTACAGAGAGGAAGAGAGAGGGATAGAGAGTTAGAAACATCGATGAGAGAGAATCATCGACCAGCTGCCTCTTACACACCCCTTACTGGGGATGTGCCCGCAACCAAAGTACATGCCCTGGACCGGAATCGAACCTGGGACCCTTCAGTCCCCAGACCGACGCTCTATCCACTGAGCCAAACTGGTTTTGGCGACCAGCCGTTTTTTAAACCTTTTCTATCCATCTTCTTGCTCAGAAGTGAACTTAAGTTTGGGTTGTGGTTTTTGTTTTCCCTTTCTAAATCTTAGTTCATTTAGGTTTGGTGAATAATTGGGCCTATTTTGTTGTATTTATACAAGACTAGAGGCCCAGTGCACGAAATTCATGCACGGGGGCCAGGGAAGGGGAGTGTCTCTCAGCCCAGCCTGCACCCTCTCCAATCTGGGACTCCTCGAGGGATGTCCGACTGCCGGTGGGATCCGGACTAAACCGGCAGTCGGACATCCCTCTCACAATCCAGGACTGCTGGCTCCCAACTGCTCGCCTGCCTGCCTTCCTGATTGCCCCTAACTGCTTCTGCCTACCAGCTTGATCCACCCCCTAACCACTCCCCTGACAGCCTGATTGATGTCTAACTGCTCCCCTGCCAGCCTGTTTGCCCCCAATTTCCCTCCTCTGCCGGCCTGGTCACCCCTAATTGCTAGCTGGTTTGCCCTGAAGGGTGTCCTGGATCAGGGTGGGGGTTCCCTTGGGGCATGGGGCCACCTCAGTGAGGGGCCTGTGGTTGTTTGCAGGCCAGCCACACCCCCTAGCAACCCAAGAGGAGGCCCTGGTATCTGGAATTTATTTACCTTTTACAATTGAAACTTTGTAGCCTGGAGTAGAGCCAAGCCTCCTGCTCACTCCATGGCCAGCAGCCATTTCTGTTTGGATTTGTTTACCTTCTATAATTGAAACTTTGTAGCTTTGTGGAGGCCTAGATCGGCTAGGGCAGGCGGAGAGCTTGGCCTCCCCTGTTGCCTGGGAAACCCAAGCCTCCCTCCTACTCTCTGTGGCTATAGCCATCTTGATTGGGTTTATTTGCATACTTTCTCTGATTGGCTGGTGGGCATGATGGTTAATTTGCATATTACTCTTTTATTAGGTAGTATCATAGCGTTTTGCCGTCCAACTTTCCATTCTTTAGAAATCCAACCTTCTTGGAGTTTGCACATTTCATTGGCCTTTCAAGGGCCAATTATAAATTGCTTAATGGCTATGAAAATTTTTTATTTGTGCTCCAATTGGGGAATTTACCTAGCTACCTGAAGTTATGGCCTAAGACAACTGCTTACACAAAGCACTTGGCCCCAAGGAGACTGGGAGAATTCTCCTGAGGCATAGATAGCCTGTATGAGGACTGTCATATACCTTAGCTTTAAAAGTGAATGTAGGAGATCAAATATGCTGATTTTCCCCTTAACAAGCTTCCAGGGACCAGTTGAGGCCCAGCACAGAGCGGGAGCCCAGCGAGTGTTTGAGAGAAATAAATGCATGTGGACTGCCCTGGGCCAATCGGTTCTTGAAGCAAATGATGAGACATCTTGGGTGATATGTTTAAGTCCTGGGATAACTCCTTTTCCATGTCCAGAAAGGTCAGTGGAAACAATTTAAATAGATAGGTACCCTGTTTCCCCGAAAATAAGACAGTGTCTTATATTAATTTTTGCTCCCAAAGATGCACTAGGTCTTATTTTCAGGGGATGTCTTATTTTTCCATGAAGAAGAATATGGTACACATTTATTGTTAAATGAAAATAAAGGAAATGTATTACCTGTATACGGTACGGTAGTACGGTAGTTGTCAACATAAACCAGACAAACTGTGAATCCTACAGTATCAAGAATTTACTCACTTATTCAATGACAATCATGTCATCATCTTCTGGAACATCATCATAACAATCCAATTCCTGAATTTCCTGGTGAATTTCTTGTGACTCCATTTCTTTCAGAATCAGTGGACCAAATCTCTCATGTTTAGCAATAGCACTGTCTTTAAATGAGTGCTTCTTGTCAAGGTAGCCTGCTCGCAGTACATTTGCAACGCAACTGTCAGTGATTTTTCTCCCATGAATTCTTCACCCAAGTCACAACTTCTTGCAGTTTAGGTTTCACAAAGTTTCCACGCTGATTTCTCTCCATTCACACAGCGGTGACGTCAGGACTCTGCGTCACGTCACTGGTTGCTAGACGCCAGTCGGGGCGGCCCTAGCGACCAGTTTACAGTAAATTAGTTTTCATTCTGAGACAGAGCCTGGGGGCCTTATTTTCGGGGGGGATGCCTTACATTTCACTCAGAAGGAAACCTGTAAGTAGGTCTTATTTTGGGGGAAACACGGTAGTCAACTTATAAATTAAGGTGACTCCTAAGGCAGTGGGGACTAATATTACGTCTAACTTGTTACTGAGTGCAATGTTGGACTCGGGGCTGACTGGTGGTGTTAATTTTCAGGAAGAATCCTGTATGCAAGTGTGATCTAAGCAGCTTTCCAAAGGTCATGTATTGGGTGACGACCTCTATGAAGTGGCTTAAAGTTCAACCTTTAAGAGTCAAGGTTGCCATCGGTGTGGAGAGAGGGGTGTCCAGACCCTCAGCCCCCAAAACTATGGCTGAGGAAGTGGGAGCCTGGGAGCAGCATGGGGGCCAGCGCCCCCTCCCACCTCCCACGCCTTCCTCCCTCGCCTGCCGGGAAGTCATGTTTCCACCGGACAGAGCTCCTGGCGCCGCTGCGGATGGTGACTCCAAGCCTCCCTGAGCGCGGTTACACCTTCTCTTAGGAAGCGATGCCTCCAGGAAAGGTGTTTGGGTTTGCCATCCCAGCTTCAGGAGGCATCACTCTCAGACCTCACACATGGCTCCTCCTCTCTCGAGGGCTTGACCTACGACCTGAGTGGTGACGTCTGCCCCTCCGAAGCCTCACTTCCGGGGAGAAGTGACGTCACCCGCGTATCGGGTCTCCTGGATGCGGTATTCACAGCCTCCCCCCGCCTTCTGACAAGAGCCTCATGTCTCCTGGGTCTGTGATCACAGGGGGTGAGGTCGGCCCGGCTGGCAGGCTGCCAGGGCGCTCTGCCTCCGCCCAGGGAACGCTCAGACTTCCCGGGAGCTCCGGTTTCCCTCCGGCTGATCGTCTTTCAGCCTTATCTGCGTGGCTCTCTCTTCGGGTAACTCCAGCAGTGACTTTCCCTGCCAGCCCCGCCTGGCCTGGCCTGAAGTGACCCCCCTGGGTCCCCTGCCTGCTTTCTCCCCTCCTTAGACTTCCTCTGTGAGGTGAGCCCCCACCTGGTTCAGAGCCAGGGTGGCAGATCCGTAGACGTCCCGGGAAGGGGCTGGCCAAGAGCACCGGGGAAAGGATTCCTCTCGGCCGGGCAGGGCGCCAGGCAGCCACTCGCCGCCTCGCTGGGACCCGGACCCGGGCCTCCTGCAGCCACGGAGACGGGAAACCCCGAAGGAGCGGCTACAGCCCCTGTTGGATTCGGTCCCCAGAGCAGGACAGGCCCGGGTACAGCATCTGCCATGAGCATCAGCCGTAGGGCTGCGCTAAGAGCCACCACGCGCGTTGGCATTTCTTCCAAGTCCCTCACGTCCAAACTCTTCACCAACACAGACCTGACCTCTTTGGAGCTAGTTCTTTGAGTGACAAAAGCATGGCGGAGGGTCCCAAAACCTGCCCGTGAAGACACACAGGCGAACGGCATTTCCACCTAAGCTGAGACGGAAGACATGGAAACGTTTGTACCTCTTTTTTAAAAAAATATATATATATATTTTATTGATTTTACACAGAGAGGAATTGAGAGGGATAGAGAGTTAGAAACGTCAATGAGAGGGAAACATCAACCAGCTGCCTCTTGCACACCTCCTACTGGGGATGTGCTCGCAACCAATGTACATGCCCTTGACCGGAATCGAACCAGGGACCTTTCAGTCCGCAGGCCGACGCTCAATCCACTGAGCCAATCCGGTTTCGGCACGTTTGTACCTCTTTATGCAGAGCCTGCCGGGCTCCAGGACTGGGCAGAGGACCTATCGGGGAGGGTTGCCCACGGATCCTATACGCTCCCTCCCATCTGTACAACTCCGTGTGGCGTTGGCACGGTCCCAGCCCATGCCCGGGTGTCCCTTTCTCTTTGCCTCTGGCTTCAGTCCGAGCCCCTTGAACGAATCTCCCTTTTTTGGGGGGGGCCGTGGAATAAGGAACTTCTCCTCAGCTCCTCGTCTGTCTTCTCTTTCGCCGTGAAGATAATACGAACCTCTCGCTCCCTTTTCTCGGCGTTTTCTCCCCCTGAGAGCAGCTTGCTGCGTTGAACACAGATCGTGTGCCGTATGGCCCAGTTAGCAGTAGCCAGTGGCCGGAAGGGGATTGCATGACAGAGTCGGGATGATGCAATAATGGGGATGGCCCGAGGGACGGCGCGCTGAGGTCGGGGTGACCAGGCACGGGACCGACCGAGCCCTCTGAGACGCCGCGGGGCCGCCGGAGGGGCCCCCCCGCAGCTCGAACGTGGACTTGAGGGGAGGGAGCCTCCATCTCCAGCCACCTGATGCTGTCACCGCTGATTCAATGGGAGGGCCGCGCCCTGTGCGGCACCCTTTCTCTCTGAGGTCGTCTTGTTCTCCCCGGGGTCATGCTGGGGCCGATGGGGCGCTTGTATAGTTCGGAGAAAAAATGTTTGGAGTCTTGTGGTTTGTCTGACTAGTCCAGTCCTTGGGAGGTCCCAATTAGACTGTATCAGATGGCGCTTTCCTAAGGCTGGTTTTCATCTTCCCTTTCTCTTTGGCTTTAAGAACAAAAGCAAGCAGCCTGAACTGGTTTGGCTCAGTGGATAGAGCGTCGGCCTGCGGACTGGAGGGTCCCCGGTTCGATTCTGGGCAAGGGCATGTACCTGGGTTGCGGGCGCGTCCCCGGTGGGGGGTGTGCAGGAGGCAGCTGATCGATGATTCTCTTTCATCGATGTTTCCAGCTCTCTGTCCCTCTCTCTTCCTCTCTGTGAAAAATCAATAAAATATATTTAAAAAAAATAAAAAATGAAAACAAAAGCAAGCAGCTGTCAAGCCCCACACCTGTGTCCTGGCCCCGAGTTAGGTTACCTCAGGCCTCTTCCAGGGAGGGACCCCCACGCACTGTGCACACCCCCTTCACGTGGCACTCGCTGCTCTGTGGTAAGCAGGGTCTTGGGAAGGCCTGCCGGTTGTAAGATCCCGAGGTCACCGGCCAGGTCTGAATCGGGCGAGATTCGGCATGGCGACGAGCGACAGAACCCCAAGGAGCTGCACCCAGAACGCGATGGCAGCGTGATCGCCAGGCTTGTGTCAATCAAGGGCCCGGGAGGCCAGTCCGGCCCTGCTCAGGGCTCCACAGGGTCTGGACCCCTGCCCGTCACCTCCTCACTCTTCTCCGGGGCGGCTCGCACAGCCCACGGTGGCAGCGAGGGCTCGGCAGCACCTCTAGATCCGCCAGCAAGTACCACTGCTCTGCCTCGGAGCGCCCGCTCTGCACAGCTGCTCTGCCTGCTCTCACTGCCTCTTTACGTAGCCAAGTGCCATTGACTCCGAAAGAAAAGAACGTCAAAATCCCCTGCTAGCCTCAAGTGGTACCAGGCTTCTGGCAGGACCGGGACCACCGTGCATTTTCCCGTCTCCTCTGCTCAGCCCTTGGCCAGGAGGCAGGAGGCAGAGGCCAGGAGGGGCCTGACTTAGCTGTCCCCACCTTTCGAATGGGCCACCATCCCAAAAGGGTCTGCACCCCACGGGCACCCGCACCCCCAGCTCTGCGCTCAGCCCCACCCAGGCCTGAGCGAGAATATTGTGACTGGTGTCTTGTTTTAAGAAATAACCTCCTCCGGCTGAAACCGGTTTGGATAGAGCGTCGGCCTGCGGACTGAAAGGTCCCAGGTTCAATTCCGGTCAAGGGCATATATACCTTGGTTATAGGCACATCCTCAGTAGGGGGTGTGCAAGAGGAGCTGATCGATGATTCTCTCTCATCGATGTTTCTAACTCTCTATCCCTCTTTCTTCCTCTCTGTAAAAACTCAATAAAATATTTTTTTTTAAGAAAAGAAATAACCTCTAACGGGGTGGGAACATGCATGGGGAGGGGTTTGGGATGGGAATGGGGGCGGGGTGAGGACAAATATGTGATACCTTAATCAATAAAGTAATTAAAAAAAGAAAAGAAAGAACCTCCAAATGCAGCTCCGTGCGGAAAATGGAAAGGTATCAGTGCGAAGTGAGTCCCAGCTCTCAGAAGCCAGCCATGTAATGGGAGAGAGGACCAAAGCAAACTTTCCTAAGAAAACTGGATTTCAAAATGCCCCATGCCAAAAAAAAAACAAAAACAAGCCGAAACCAGTTTGGCTCAGTGGATAGAGCGTCGGCCTGCGGACTGAAAGGTCCCAGGTTCAATTCCGGTCAAGGGCATGTACCTTGGTTACGGGCACATCCTCAGTAGGGGGTGTGCAAGAGGCAGCTGATCCATGATTCTCTTTCATGGATGTTTCTAACTCTCTATCCTCTCTTCTTTTCTGTAAAAAATCAATAAAATATATATATATATATTTTTAAAAACAAAATAAAACAAACAAACAAAAAAAGTGTAGGGAATAGCCCCAAACCCCTTAAAACACTGACTGCTATCCCCCCTCTTGGGGAGAGCAGGGTCTGCTGAGTCCCGAACACAGAGGCCTCTCGTGACTCTGATCACCCTGTTTTCCCCAAACGTGGTGGCCATGAGCGCCTTTCTCTCTGTGGCACGTCTTCACACGGACGTGCTCTCCAGGTGGGTCTCGGACGGTCCCCGCTACGGCCTCATCGGGACAGGCGGGCTGACCAAAGGTGCTCACTGCTGCCCCTCTGATTTCTTTTTTTTTTTAAATATATTTTATTGATATTTCACAGAGAGGAAAGGAGAGAGATAGAGAGCTAGAAACGTCGATGAGAGAGAAACATCGACCAGCTGCCTCTTGCACACCCCCTACCGGAGATGTGCCCGAAACCAAGGTACATGCCCTTGACCGGAATCGAACCTGGGACCCTTCAGTCCACAGACCGACGCTCTACCACTGAGCCAAACCGGTTTCGGCCCCTCAGATTTCTTACTTGCTGAGTCCTCCATTCTAACGAGGCTGCTCCCGCCACCCGGTGCTCCGGGGACTCGGCTTCTCTGAGCCCCTGGCAGCACCACACCACTCTGTGCAGAAATCAGCCCCTCGGAGGCTCCTGCCTGGGCCCCGGTTTGGCCTGCCTGCCTGGCAGACTCTGTGTGAGGGCCTGAGCTCGGGAGGACGCTGTCCCCAGGGCGTGCGCCTCCGGGGCTGGCCCTCCTCCCCCGGGTGTTCCCCGGCCTCCCCGTCCTCCTGGGGCAGCGCTTCTCACCGGCACCTCGCTCCCGGGTCGCATGTGTTGTGCGGTTCCCAGGGTGACCTGCCGCTGTTTACAACCTCCTCCGCAAACTCCGCCAACTCGGCCTCTCCCTGGCGGCGCCCTGGCAACCTGCTGCTCTCCTCCTCGGCGGCTCTAGGCCGCGCCACCTGACTGACTGAGCCCTGGGAGCAGTGCAAATAACTTTTGGAGTGTTTAAAAATATAGTAATAATAATAATAATAATAATAATAATAATGTGCATTGGCCAGGACCGGTTTGGCTCAGTGGATGGAGCGTCGGCCTGCAGACTGAAGGGTCCCGGGTTCGATTCCGGTCAAGGGGGCATGTACCTTGGTTGCGGGCACATCTCCAGGAGGGGGTGTGCAAGAGGCAGCTGATCAATGACTCTCTCTCATCGATGTTTCTAGCTTTCTATCCCTCTCTCTTCCTCTCTGTAAAAAGTCAATAAAATATATTTTAATAATAATAATAATAATGTGCATTGGCCTGTGGACTGAAAGGTCCCAGGTTCGATTCCCGTCAAGGGCATGTACCTTGGTTGCGGGCACATCCCCAGTAGGGGGTGTGCAAGAGGCAGCTGATCGATGTTTCTGACTATCCCCTCTTCCTTCCTCTCTGTAAAAAAATCAATAAAATATATTTCAAAGGAGGGCATGTATGGGAGGTGGGGGGGGGCAATGGTAAGCTATGTACACATATAATACCTTAATAAATTAAAAATATATATATTTTAAAGAACAATATATATAAAATAAATCACAAGTTTTGCATGTTTGCCAAAAGTGGCGTGCCTTCCTGTCTCGCATAGCCTCTCAGAGGCCAGGAGGAGAACAGTTCCCAGTGTGGGTGGCACCACGGGACACTCTGAGGGGACTGAGCTCTGTGCTGGGGACCCAGTTCCCGGAAGGGGAGGCTGCCACTGAACCAAGACCAAGCACGTCGTCTTCACCTGCGTCCCCTAAGGTGTTGTCATGGGATGTGACTGGCCTTCGGACCCGTCCGAACGCAGACTAGGTAGCGTGTGTGCTCTGGGCCTGCCGGAGTGGTCGGGGTATGCGTGTTCCTCTGGAGGGGGAGGGGGGCCGGGGCGAGGTGCAAGGTAAACCAGAGATGAGCACAGCCCAGCAGGGTTGTGTTAAGGCATTTCAGTGAGTCGTGGGGCTTGCTAGCGGTGGTTTTGGTCTAGCACAGGGCCCCTCCAAGCTGATGCAGCACTTTCCTTGGAAGATGGGGGGCTGCTGCCAAGAGGAGGAGGGAAGAGCCTGAACTTGAGCCCCCTTCCCACGCTCTTCCCTTAGGCCGGTCTGTGGCATTGCTCAGCCACTGCCCCCCACCCTCTGCACGGAAGCCTTCCTCCCCTCCGCTTCCTGGGTCCTCCGTTCAACCCACCACCCCACATGTTCCAGTGGCTGTTCCTCCCCCCATTGCTGTGTAACGAGCACTCCCAAACCTGGTGGCTCCAAACATCTCCCCTGCGTCCGTGGCTGCCCGAGTGTTCTCACCTAAGGGGTCTCGTATGGTTGCACTAAGACAGGGTGGGCAAACTTTTCTTTTCTTTTTTCTTTTTTTAAAACAGGGCTTTACCCAAACTCTTAACAGTTTTCATACTTTTATTTATTTTTAAAATATATTTTATTGAGTTTTTACAGAGAGAAAGAGAGAGGGATAGAAAGCTAGAAACATCGATCAGCTGCCTCTTGCACACCCCCTACCGGGGATGTGTCTGCAACCAAGGTACATGCCCTTGACTGGAATCGAACCTGGGACCTTTCAGTCCGCAGGCCAATGCTCTATCCATTGAGCCAAACCGGTTTCGGTGTGGCCAAACTTTTTGACTCAAGGGCCACAATGGGTTCTTAAACTGGACCGGAGGGCAGGAACAAAAGCAACCTGACCATGCTGGCGCTCTCATCTTGGGCTGCTGGTGAAGGAGCGGAGGGGAGAGCAAGAGAACCCTCCGCTCTTTCGGCTCCGTGGGCCGGATAGAACAGCCGTAGTTTGCCCACGACTGCCCTAAGATGTTAGCTGGGACAGGGGCCACCTGAAGACTTGCCGGGCCAGACATCCATGACAGCCAGCCAGCCGCCTGGCCAGCCTCTTACAGCTGCTTGCAGCCCAGCAGGGGCTGTTGATGGAAGCACGTCCACGTGGCCCCTCCACATAGCTTAGACCGGTGGTCGGCACTCTCGTTAGTCAACAGAGCCGACGTGTCAGCAGTTCAGCGATTGAAATTTCTTTTGAGAGCCAAATTTTTTTCAAACTTAAGCTATGTAGGTAGGTACACTGTTGTTAACTTAATCAGGGTACTCCTACGCTGCCCTTTGCTAAAAACTCAAGGGGCCAGAGAGCCGCGTGTGGCTCGCGAGCCGCAGTTTGCCGACCACTGGCAGGGCGCTCCCAAGAATGCGTGTTCTGAGAACTCCAGACTGAACTCCCAGAAGCACTTGTGCCCCGTTCTATTGGTCAAGCAGGGCCCGGGTTCCAGGGGAGCAGGGTGAGAGCTCACCTGGAGCCGGGAGTGGCCCGGTCGCCCTGCAGAAGAGCACGGCAGATGGGAGGCCATCTCCGCAAACCGCAGTCGGCCTCCCCTTCCCACAGACTGACACTCCAGCAGCCGAGCAAAGGCACAAGGTCCTTTGGGGACCAAAGGGGACAAATCGAATAGACCTCCATCTAAATTGAAAATAACCGGGGGCCGTGTGCCCCAGGTGAGCCATGTGCCCTGGGGAATCGGTGGAACCCTGGGGAGGGGGGGGGGGATGAACCGGAGGAGGAGCAGATTCTATTCGTGTGGTCCTGAGACATTTGGACAGTCTGCAGCCATTAGCTACAGAACACTCTGTTGTATTTCCCTACAAAAACAAATGAGAGAGAGTGTCCCACTTGAAATTCATATACGGAAAAAAGGAAAAGAGAAGGAAAAAAAAAATCTGAGGAACAGAATAAAGTGGTGAATATAGTAGAATCAGGGGCAAAGAAGGGGAGTGGACTGATGATTATCAGGGGGATAAGGGGGTGGGGGAGCAGTGAGAGACTGGATTGAAATCATATAACCAAGGGATGAAGACAATTGGGGGTGAGGGGGTACGGGCAGAGGGTGGGAAGGGAACTGGGTGGTAGGGAGCTTTAGGGGAGAAAAAGGAGAAACAATTGTAATAATCTGAGCAATAAAGATTTATTTAAAAAATAAATAAATAAATAAATTGAAAATAACCTTGTTATTCCTGGGGAGCCGTGGGGCGGGTTGGGGGTGGGAGGAAGGTAGAGACTTAACACATAAATTTCAAAGTTGTTGGGTAGAAAGGCCCAAAGAATTCGCGCCGCTGAAATAGGACCCTCTGTGCTGCTTTGAGAAGCGGGAAGCTGAGACCGCTTGCTAATGTTCATCCTTTGCATGGACCTGATGTGCTTAAGAGAACCCAGTTTACACTCACAGGCAGGGTCTCGCTTCATGCTGGCATCGCCCCTGCAAGAATGGGGAAACTGAGGCTCAGAAGTCCCTGTTTCCCCACGTTACTGACAGAGTTGGGGTTGGCCTTTTTTAAGTCTGTGGAGCTGCTCTTCGTCTTCCCCCCGCCGCTCCCTCTTCTCGGAAACGCTAGGTAAGCTCTTTCAGGCTGTCTGCCCCGGCTCCTCTGTGCCTCCTCTCAGAACTCATCCCTCCACACACATCCTCATCTCCCCAGTCACATCCAGCCTTCAAGACGCAGCCTGGCAGTGTGGCCACACCAGCAGCCAGCAGCTGTGCGTCGCTGCAGGTTGCCCGGGACCAAACCAGAGAGGGTCGGACCTGCATCACCACCATTTGTCCACCGTCCAGAACTGAAATATCATGGCTGACACGTACACCTAAGGAACTGTTTGTCATTGAAATGGGGACTCAAAAGAACTGTTGGCCCAGCCCTTAGTGAAAGGAACTCACTGCAGACTGATTCATTTGCCTCTCAGCATAAACATTATTGCTTGCCTCATTTTCGGTTCTCATAAGTGTATTTCTAGTATCACATGATCTGACTCATCTAGGGGAAATAGTGAACAACATAGACCGATGAACCAAAACAGACCCGGAGACACGGAAGCATCGATCAGACTTTCAAACCTCAGAGGGGGAAGGTAGGGGAGGGTGGGGATAAAAGGGGAGAGATCAACCAAAGGACTTGTGTGCATGCATATGAGCCTACCCAGCCGTAGGCAAACTATGGCCCGCGGAGCCGAAAGAGCAGAGGGTGGCCGAAACCGGTTTGGCTCAGTGGTAGAGCGTCGGTCTGCGGACTGAAAGGTCCCAGGTTCGATTCCGGTCAAGGGCATATACATTGGTTGCGGGCACATCCCCAGTGGGGGGTGTGCAAGAGGCAGCTGGTCAATGTTTCTCTCTTATTGACGTTTCTAGCTCTCTCTCTCTTTCTCTCTCTGTCTCTCTCTTCCTTCCTTCCTCTCTGTAAAATATCAATAAAATATCAAGAAAGAAAGAGCGGAGGGTTCTCTTGCTCTCCCCTCCACTCCACCAGCAGCCCAAGATAAGAGTGCCAGCTTGGTCAGGTTGCTTTTGTTCCGGCCCTCCGGTCCAGTTTAAGAACCCATTGTGGCCCTCGAGTCAAAAAGTTTGCCCACCCCTGGGCCCTAACCAGTGGTCACAGACCACAGGGTGGTGGGGGCATGCGTGGGGAGGGGTTTGGGGTGAGAATAGGGGCATGAGGACAAATATGTGATACCTTAATAAATAAAGAAAGTTTTAAAAAGATGCAGCCATGGATCTCCTGACCTCCTTACTCTCTCTCCGAGCTGCCACGTCTTTTTTATGGCCCATCCAGCATGCTTGTCTCTCCCATTAGTCTACAAACTCTTCAGGGCCTTTCCTCTGCCACACACGTGAATTATTACCCACTGTGAACTCATCCTTGAAAAATCACCTCTTATTCGAGACCTGTGCGTTCAGTTTTCTACCAGGATATCCCAGCTGCTGCCACTCGGTCTGCACACAGCTCTTCAGGAAAGATAGCTGGCTCCCGAGCCAGCACTGCGATGGTGCCAGGGGGCTGGCATGTGAATGCAAAAGGAAAAGTTGTTTCGCGTTAATGAGAAACCTTCTTGCTAAGACTCGGAAGGAGGGCAGAGTGGAAACTTAACGAGCTGTTTTGATTTAAGCCAGATCTGTCTCTCGCGTTAATGGAGGGAAGGCGCGATAACAAATAGTTCCCATAAATAATTTTTTCTTAACTGTCATATGTACTGGGGAGGTGCATGCTTTCAATTCTCCCAAAAATGGTATGCTATTTTGTTGTGTCGTTTTTTTTTTAATCTGCACTTCCTGGGGGAGAGCCGGTTCTAATGTGTGTCTGGATCAAAGTCAGCAGTGGAGCTGGAGGAGCCTCGGTCAGGCACAGCCCACGGGCGGAAAAAAATGGCTGCTCCAGGCAGCTTGCTCTTCCTGTCTTCTGAATGCAGCTTCTTTGACTTTGCTTGTCCACCCCATCTTGCCCAAAGCGAGAGCAAAACTCCCATGAAGAAGTGAATTTGAAAATAAAACCTGAACGGATGAAACCGAGTTCGACAGGTGTTTGTTGTTGCTGCTGTTGTTTTTAAAAAATATTTTTTATTGATTTCAGAGAGGAAGGGAGACGGGGAGAAAGATACAAACATCAATGATGAGAGAGAATCATCGATCAGCTACCTCCTTCACGTCCCCCACCAGGGATCGAGCCCACAAACTAGGCACGTGCACTTGACTGGAATCGAACCCAGTCCGAAGGCTGGTGCTCTATCCACTGAGCCAAATCAACAAGGGCTGACACGTTCATTTTTAAAAATATATATTTTATTAATTTTTTACAGAGAGGAAGAGAGAGGGACAGAGAGCCAGAAACATCGATGAGAGAGAATCATCGATCAGCTGCCTCCTGCACACCCCATACTAGGGATATGCCCACAACCAAGGTACATGCCCCCGACCGGAATCGAACCCAGGACCCTTTAGTCCGCAGGCTGACGTTCTATCCACTGAGCCAAACCGGTTTCGGTGACATGTTCATTTTTAATGCACTATGAAATACGTAAGACCTCCAAAACACAGAATGTCCCGGGTGAGCCGTGTGCAAACGTAACTTGCTGAATGGTTTAGAGCAACTTTTAAAACATCCCTCTGAAGCTTGGCTCTCTCATTGGCAGAAGACATGAGGATGATGTGAATCTTACAGAGTTAAAAGGGGGTGGGGGGGAGGACAGTCCACAGTGGATCATTTGGGGATGAAAACACACTCGGGTGGTCTTTAAATTTAAGCTCGTGTTTAAATTCTTGGTAGTTTGCCTGCAAATTTTATTTTTACTTTTTTGGCACTTTCGGGTTTTTGGTTTTTTTTAACACAAGGTCATGCAAACCACAGTCTGCCTTGAGTCATTACAGCCCCTGAGGGAAGTCACGGTGCCTGTAGGTGCCTGTAGCCCGTGGGAGGCATCACAGCCCACCACCACCACCCCTGCGCCCACCCCCGCCCCCAAGCACAGATGGTTATGGTTTGGAGGTGCCCTGGGAAGTGCACTCTGCCTCCTCTCTGTGCTGGGGTCCCCCGAGAGCCCGCTGTGGGGGACAGGATGCCGGCTCTGTCAGGAGGGGGGCTGAGTTCCTGCTTTTCTCCACACGCCCCATCTCTGCAGCCCGCCCCCTGCCCCTCAATAGACAGAAAGCCCCGTCCATCACTCCCCAGAGAAATTAGAAGATGGTTGTAATAAAGTCGTAACAGACACACACACACACACACACACACACACACACACACACCGGCTCTTTAAGGTCGTGAGTTTACAGACTATCGCTGCTAGCAGTCCGGTGTGATTTATTCTTCAACTGCCCTGCTCTCCTGCTGCGGGGGGAAAGAGGGCATTGATAACCTGTCACGCAAAAAAATTGATGCTGCCATAAAAATAATCCTTCACTGTGCGTTTCTTCTCCTCTGGCCTTCAAGTAATTGAGTAACATTTTAAAGTACCCCTTCTTTAGCATCAACATATTGCCAGTTACTTGATTTTCTCTCCCCCTTTTCTGTCGCCATGTGAGGGGAATGAAACCAGCTAGAAATAACTGTGATAATGCTCTGCATCGCAGCCCTCCAGCAGGTGCCAAGAAATGCACAGGTCCTGGGATGGGGGGACCAGCCCTGCCACGGACACTAGGGAAGACATGAGGGTTATTACAGGAAGCATCTTTCTGTGGTTCCGCTTACATTCTGGGTAGCCTGCTTACCTCTCAACATCTCACCCACTTATGTCTTAACCTTTTATTGTGTGTCAAGTTGTTTTATAACTAGAGGCCCAGTGCATGCTGGGGCCAGCCAGCGGGGGGGAGGTGGGGGAAGGGGGCACGGGAGGTTGGCTGGCCACAGGAGGTAGGCTGTGGGAGCACACTGACCACGAAGGGGCAGCTCCTGCATTGAGCATTTACCCCCCCCCCCCGGTGGTCAGTGCTGTCATAGCAGCCGGTTGTAATGACTCACTTAGGCTTTTATATATATATAGATATTCCTTTATGTATGCACAGGAGGCTCTGGTTATTTGCTGTGGCACTGGATGGATAGGATGCTTTCCTCTGTAAGAAATAGAAAACAAATCATTTAGCAGTAAAGAGAATTTATTGGCCTGTGTGCTGAAATTTCCAAAGGCAGGTGGTCTCATTCTAGGGCTGATCTAACCATTCCCAGTCTTACCACAGACCCAGTCTTGTTCGTTCTACCGGCTCCGTCTCTGCCATGTGAGTAGCTTTAAACCAAGAGTGGCTCTTCGTATGGTTCCAAGGTGTCTGCCAGCAGTTTGGGGGAATCAAAAAGTCTCAGAAAAAGTCTCTGTCTGAACATTCTCTGGAAGGACTTACGTAGGTCCTGGGCCTATCACTGGAGCCAGGAGAATATAGTGCATTCATTGGCCTAGCCCAGGTCACATGATCTGTATCCACCGTTGTGGATGGAGGCAGCTTCCTAGAACCACAACAGTCCCTAGATAAAGGTATTGGGGAAGGAAGAGGAGGGTGGTGATGCTGGAGAAGAAGCCAGCAGCAGAGGTCTAATCCATAGGGCTCACCAATTCCCAAAGCATGGAAAAAAACAACAACCATAGCTTATTTCTCTTCTGGTGTTTCAGTTGGTGCTAGAAATATGTCATCAGAGTCAGGGCTCTACATATTTTCCTACCGATTCCCTCATCTCCATCTCTTGTGTTCCTAAACACACAAGGAAAAGAGCTTGTTGGGAGTGAGGTCTGATCCAGGAGCTCCTTCCCGCCGTCCTGGGATCAGAAACAGGAGGGAGGGAAGGAGGCCAGCACAGAAGTGGAGGCATCAGTACCGATTCAACAACAAAGCATAATTCAAGGAAATAACTTCTATCCCTCGTTCATAAAGAAATGGGCTTCATAAAACCGAAGTAGAATAAGAACTAGCCTTACTCGCTGTGTTAACTGCTCGCAATGTGGACGTTCCTGCTCACAATTCCATCGTGTCCCACCCCTCGCCCCCCACTCCTCCCCACCCTTGCCACATCCTTGCTCGAATCTTGCATTCTAATGAACGGAAAGAATGTGTGAATGACTCCTTTCCTTCCCTTCAGCGGGCAGTTCGCCGTGGTGAAGAAATGCCGCGAGAAGAGCACGGGCCTGCAGTTCGCCGCCAAGTTCATCAAGAAGCGGAGGACCAAGTCCAGCCGGCGGGGCGTGAGCCGCGAGGACATCGAGCGCGAGGTCAGCATCCTGAAGGAGATCCAGCACCCCAACGTCATCACCCTGCACGAGGTGTACGAGAGCAAGACGGACGTCATCCTCATCCTGGAGCTGTGAGTGCCCGCGGCGGGGCGGGGCGGGGCGGGGAGGCGGGGTGCAGGGAGGAAGGGGGGCTGTGCCCAGCCCGGTCAAGAATGGACTCTGGCTGAAACCAGTTTGGCTCAGTGGATAGAGCATCAGTGTGCAGACTAAAAGGTCCCGGGTTCAATTCCGGTCAAGGGCATGTACCTTGGTTGTGGGCACATCCCCAGTAGTGGGTGTGCAAGAGGCAGCTGGTCGATGATTCTCTCTCATCCGTGTTTCTAACTCTCTATCCCTCTCTCTTCCTCTCTGTAAAAAAATCAATAAAATATTTTTTTTTTAAAAAGAAGATAAAAAAAAAGAGAATGGACTGTGCTTTGCCACGTTGGAGAAGTGGCCGGGGTGTGTGGCCCGCCTGGCGGCAGTGACCTGGAGTAATTTTGAAGACCGTTCATGTATTCCCGCCTGATTCGCAAGTGTCCCCCCAATCTTAGGGTTCTTGGCTTGTGCTGAGGTTACCTGTTTTCTGAGTTTTTATGTTAAGCTTTTAAGTATACTCTGTCCTTCTCTACCTCTTTCTTCATTCTCTTTCCCCCCTTTCTTCTGCTCTGTCTCTCCCTCCTCCCTCTATCTCACCACCACCACCCCCCCCATGTTCAGCTGTTGGAACTGCCGGTACGAGTTTAAGGAAGGGGTAAAATTGAACCAGAATCACTCAGAGATGATTCGGAAACTTGGTTTTTTGTATGTGTGTGTGTTTTTTAAAATTTATTTTTATTGATTATGGTATCACATAATTGTCCTTATCTCCCCATTCCCATCCCAAACCCCTCCCCACATATGCCCCCACCCCCCTGTTGTCCATGGCCACTGGCTAGGCCCATATGCACGCACACAAGTCCTTTGGTTGATCTCTTCCCCTTACCCCCACCCTCCCCTACTTTCCCTCTGAGGTTTGAGAGTCTGGTCGCTGCTTCTCTTTCTCTGGGTCTGTTTTTGTTCCCCAGTCTGTGTTGTTCATTATTTCCTCTAGACGTGTGAGGTCATGTGACCCAAGAAGTACCCTTCGGAAACTTGTTTTTAAAGCGGTTTGCTCGGTGTCTGAGGCCCACCCTGCCCGCGGGGCGTGGGTCAGCGCGCGCTGTCCTGGGTCGGGTGCCCAAACCCCACAGCACCGGCTGCGGGGGGAGAGAGGACCCTGTCCTGGAGCAGCTGGCTGGGAGTGTCTCGGGCCTCTCGGGAGAGAGGAGAGACTTGAGTTGCCCTGAGGGCGGAGGGATGGTGATGCAGCGGGACACTGGTGAGCACCAGTCCTGGGAGGTTCTGAGTGATGCCCACTCCTTTCCTGAGCGCCTCTGGAGTTCGCACGTCCCCTCCTGCCCGCCCCTCGGCTCCCCTGGTCTGCAGGTCTCTCAGGGCTGAGGAGGTGATTTTTTTGGAGACCAGAGGAGATGGAAGCGAGGAGGGTCCAGCCCACCGCAGCACCACACTGCGGGGAACTCTGGGCTTTGGCATCACAGCGGCCTGGGGCAGCCGCAGCTTCCTGTCTCCTCACTGGGGTCTGGCCAGGTCGCTCTATGGGCCTGAGCAACCACCTTCTTAACTGTGGACTGGGGTCAATAACACCTCCCCCACAAGGGCCTTGAGGAGATCAGCGTTTAGAAACGCCTGTAGCACCGCGCCTGGCTCATACATATTTCCTCTCTTCGCTCCTCTAAACCCAGAGGTTTGAGCGTCTGCACTGGTGACGTTTGGGCCTGGGTCTTCATTACTCTTCCAGAGGGCCGACCCGGACACCGGAGGATGCTTAGCGGTTCCTCTGGTTCCTACCTACCGGATGCCGGTGGCATTGTCCCCTCCCCCTGCGACAGCCAAAAAACGTCTCCAGACGCGGCCCTGTGTCCCGTGAGGGCACAAGAGCCTCTCTTCCCCATCCCTGCTTTCAAGGCCGGGCGGGGCGTGAAGAGCCCGGAGGATTTAGGGGCCTGATCCAGGGCCAGCACAGAGAAGGGAGGAATCACAGTTTAATCCACGCCGTGGCTGTATGTGGCCGCTGGGGAGCCACACAGAACCGAGATCAAAATCAGGGTAGCGGAAACCGGTTTGGCTCAGTGGTAGAGCGTCGGTCTGTGGACTGAAAGGTCCCGGGTTCGATTCCGGTCAAGGGCATGTACATTGGTTGTGGGCACATCCCCGGTAAGGTGTGTGCAAGAGGCAGCTGGTTGGTGTTTCTCTCTCATCAACGTTTCTAGCTCTCTCTTTCTCCTTTCTTCTCTATAAAATATCAATAAAATAAATATTTAAAAAATCAGGGTAAATCCTGTAGCATCTCTAAGCCTAAATTTCCTCCCGGGAAGCCGTTGTAAGTAAGAGCCCGTGAATGCAAAGTTCCCGGGAAAAGAAACATGGCAGATCACAGCTGGTTTTGCCTTTTCGGAGAGTTGCCAAGGGTGCCCAGTGACTGAGAGTGTCATTTACCCGCTTTGCTTACCAGGCTGCACCCAGGACGCCTGTGAGTTACCGCCCTCCTCACGCCCACCGGCCGGAGCTCATTGTGGATTCAGCTTCTGTTGACTGACCCCATGGCAGAGACGTTTTTTTGTTTTGTTTGTTTGTTTGTTTAATATATTTTACTGGTTTTCCACAGAGAGGAAGGGAGAGGAATAGAGAGCTAGAAGCATCGATGAGAGAGAAACATCAACCAGCTGCCTCCTGCACACCTCCTACCAGGAATGTGCCTGCAACCAATGTACATGCCCTGGACCAGAATGGAACCTGGGACCCTTCAGTCCGCAGACTGAAGCTCTACCCACTGAGCCAAACCGGTTTTGGCGGCAGAGATGTTTTTTATTAGGTGCATTTTTCCCCCCGAGTGTAAATTGGGTGACATTGACCATTAGCATACAGTCAACTTGATGTTGGAGGAGGGTGGTACAAGTCCATGGGACTTACCGCGTGGATTCCTGTAACCACCACCCAGATCAGGATTCAGAACAGCCCTGTCGCCCTCTAAGTCCCCTGTTCTAATCCCTCTGTAGTCACTCACCCTCCACCTCCATCCCCAGCCCCAGGCAACCACTGAGCTAGTCTCCATCCATTTGTCTTTTGGAAAATGTTACCTAAGTCTGTTTGTATAGGACAGGGGTCGGCAAACTCCTTAGTCAGCAGAGCCAAATATCACCAGCACAACGATTGATATTTCTTTTGAGGGCCAAGTTTTTTAAACTTAAACTTCTTCTAATGCTACTTCTTCAAAGTAGACCACCACCACCACCACCACCACCACCCCACCCAGGCCGTGGTGTTTTGTGGAGGAGCCACACTCAAGGGGCCAAAGAGCCGCATGTGGCTCGAAGAGCCGCAGTTTGCCGACCACCGGCATAGGATCTCATCTTTTGAGACCGGCTCTTTCACTCAGCATCATTGCTTTTTGAGATTTGGGCCAGAGTTCCTCCCCCAATAGTGCTCCACTGCAAGGTGTTTATCCGTTCACCCCCCGAAGGGCATTGGGGTTGTTTCTAGTGCCTGTCAATCATTAATAAAGCTGCTGTCAGCATCCACATACGGACTTGTGTGTGAGCCTAAGTGTTCACTGCCTCGGGGCACACGCCTCTGAGTGGAATTGCTGGGTCGCGTGGTAAGTGTGCGTGTAACTTTAAAAGGCACGGGGTAAGTGGCTGCACCTGCACCATTTACTTACGTGTCAGGCCCTCCAGCGGAGGACGAGAGTTTTCGTGGCTGCACCGGCGCTCAGGTTGACCGGAATTTGCTTTTCATCATAGCCATGCTAAGAGGTACACAGCGGCTCCCAACATCACATAGTTCGTTGTGCGGTGACCTTGAATAAAAGGAACTCCCCAAGAGCAGCTCTGAGAAGGGATTGGAGGGGCCTTAGGAGACTGTGCCTTCCCCACAGGAGGAGTCGGTGCTCCCTGAGGGTGGTTATGCTTCCTCCAAAGGTGTGTTAACCTAGATGCCTAGAAACCAGGGGCAGAGCTTGCTTTAGGCGAAGACACGCCCTTTACTAAAGAAGGTGTATGCCTGGGGCCTGACTACCCACCAGGACCCGCCCAATTAGGAATTTACGATCCGATCACCTGTGATGTGACATTCCATAGAACCCCGCCTCCGCCCACAGTTCTAAATTCTCACAGCTCTAAAGGAAGATTTAGTCATCGGTGACCTATTCCATCTCTTTTCTTTCTGAAGAATGCTGAGGTACCGTGGTGGTTAAGGAGAGAATAAAATTTAAGAATTTGCCGAAACCGGTTTGGCTCAGTGATAGAGCGTCGGTCTGTGGACTGAAAGGTCCCAGGTTCAATTCCGGTCAAGGGCTTGTACATTGGTTGCGGGCACATCCCCGGTAGTGGGTGTGCAAGAGGCAGCTGGTCAATGTTTCTCTCTCATCGACGTTTCTAGCTCTCTATCTCTCTCCCTTCCTCTGTGTAAAATATCAATAAAATATATATTTTTTTTAAAAAGAAGTTGTCAGAAAGTAGCCCTAGAATGTTAATAGTGGTCCTGTCTCTATACCCTCTGGCTCAGCAATCTCTGAGTAGCTGTGTTTCTCCAATGTACTTACGGCTCTGGGCTGGACTCCATGGCAAGGGTAGCTTTCTGGGGCTTACTAATAAGCTTGTTGCCTCGTTGAAAACTTGTGCCCGTCTCCACCGTTATGGGTGAGTCCCCCCTCTGAGCCCCAGGCCCTTCCTCACCTCTGAGGTAAAGAGACCCCAGACCACCACTCGGCTCACTTTTTTTATGAACTGGTACGGAAATGCATCTTTTCTATCCCTTCTCCAAATATTTGGTGTCTGGGTTACAGGCCCAGCTGTCAAATCTAGTCCAGGATCTGCCCTTCCCTGGGCAATAATAGTCTTTTCCCGGCGGATCTGCTCTCGGAGCTCAGCCTCAAATATGCACAAAGGAGGCCTTCGTGGTGCTTCAGAACCACGACCGCATGCCCTCCACATCCATTGTTCCCCAGTCACGCTGATATAAAGTTTCTTCGCCACGTTACAGACTGCCCACGCGTTGTCGCACAGGCCGGGTCCTGCCCACCTGTGATCCTCGATGCTGCAGTCATTTCACAGCTCGACCTGTGAAACGTGGAGCTCCACTCTCCGAACCAGAGTCAGTGCTATTCGGTGACACTGGCTTCTGAAATCCCATTTCTGAAGTTGCTGCTCAGAAACTTGGTCAAGTATGCTTCGTTAAGTATCTCAGGCTATGGACAGAGATGCATGTTTCTATCTGCCTTCCTTCTCTCCAGCATGGTGTAGATCTAAATGTTTTGTTTTTTTTCAAATATATTTTATTGAATTTTTACAGAGAGTAAGGGAGAAGGGGATAGAGAGCTAGAAACATCGACCAGATGCCTCCTGCAACACCTCCTACTGGGGATGTGCCTGCAACCAAGGTACATGCCCTTGACCGGAATCGAACCTGGGACCTTCCAGTCCACAGACGGACGCTCTATCCACTGAGCCAAACCAGTTTCAGGGATCTAAATGTTTTTAGGGGCCGATGCAAGCAAGCGGAAGTTGCTCTGCATAAGGCCCCCATGTCGGGGAGGCATCAGGGAATGGCGAGGACTGTGGCTAACTGGAACCCTGACGCCCCCCCCCCCCCCCAAAGAGGCAGCCATCGTCAGTTGGTTGTTGCTGTGTGGAATTTCAGATCCAGTGAAGGCCAGTGATCTTGCAGGTTTTAAAACAAAACAACAACCACAACCACCCTCTGCAGTCTAGGTTTTTTATGTTGGCAATCAGTTCACAGTATTCCTGGGCAGACAAAATAAAACCTGCCTATCGGCCACATGTGGCCTGTACAGACCTCCAGATTCTAGCCTGCCAAAGCCATCATTATTTGTTTATTTATTTATGTGAGCAATAAGTACTGGTTGCTCGCAGCTGTGGGAGAAGCAAGACAGGATAACTACAGTCAGAGACAGCCCCACAGGCTAGCGATTCTGTCGGAAGGGCAAGATACACACGTAACATGCCAAAATGATTTTTTATTTTTCCAAAATGATTTTTTTAAATGTACAGCATGATTTGAAATCATGGTCCTCAAACTTTAGCATGCATCAGAATCACTTTGAAAGGCTTGGTTAAAATGTATATTATTGATCACCTGCATTTCCAGAGTTTCTAAGTCAGTAGGTCTAAGGAGGAGCCCAAGAATTGGCATTTTAAACAAATTTCCAGCTGATGTTTGTCTTACACACACACACACACACACACACACACACAGAGAGAGAGAGAGAGAGAGAGAGAGAGAGAGCTCTATGTTGAAGTTCTAATCCCCTTCACCTCAAAATGTGGCCTTATTTGGAAATAGGGATATTGTACATGTAATTGTTAAGATATTGTGGCAGAATGCAGGGGAGAATGATCAGCCAGCACTCTCGGGGAGGAAAGTTTAACCTTTATTTCGCAGATCTGCCGGATTAGGAATGAGGAATTCCAGATGCAAAGCCTGAACAGCTCTGACCTCTCTATCTCCTCCTGTGGCGGCCCCTGAGGGTGCCCGAGGCTCTGCCCATGTCAGCTGTGGCCTGGGGTTGGGTTCTGCAGCTCCGCCCAAGCCAGTCAGAGAGGGGAAGTAAGACTACAGTTTTAACCAGAGACTGAACTAGGTTGCAAGCCTCTCTCCACCCCCTCACCACCACCACCCCCCTTAACTTCCCTTTCCCTCATTTTCCTTTTCAAGACAGGTCACCCTGGAGTAAGGTGGGCCCCAAATCCCATATGGCCGGTGTGTCCTTGTAAGGAGGCTGTGGGGCCGAAACCGGTTTGGCTCAGTGGATAGAGCGTCGGCCTGCGGACTGAAGGGTCCCGGGTTCGATTCCAGTCAAGGGCGTGTACCTTGGTTGCGGGCACATCCCCAGTGGGTGGTGTGCAGGAGGCAGCTGATCGATGATTCTCTCACATCGATGTTTCTAACTCTCTATTCCTCTCTCTTCCTCTCTGTAAAAAATCAATAAAATATATTTTTTAAAAAGAAGAAGAAGAAGGCGGCTGTGGGAAGACGGAGACAAAGGGAGAGTGCCATTTGAAGATGGAGAATTGGAGTGGTACTTCCTCCGAGCTCTTAGGAGGAACTAAGACTGCCCGCCTTCTGGCCTCTAGGACTAGGAGACAATAAATTCCTGTGGTTTTAAGCCACCGGGGTACTGCGTTACAGCAGCCCTCACAAACTAATACTGACGCACTAGTTCAGTGGTCGGCAAACTGTGGCTCACGAGCCACATGCAGCTCTTTGGCCCCTTGAGTTTTTAGCAAAGGCCAGCGTAGGAGTGCCCTGATTAAGTTAACCACAATGTGCCTACCTATGTAGTTTAAGTTTTAAAAATGTTGGCTCTCAAAAGAAATTTCAGTCATACTATTGATAATTGGCTCCATTGACTCATGCGTGTGCCGACCCCTGCACTAGTTGAATAGAAAATTCTGTACGCTGGTTAAAAATGAACCATGGAATCATGGAAGTCGCACCTGAGAAATGATGTGGAGTGTGATGCTTACTCCTGGGACAGGCGGGGCTGGGTCTGACTTGAGGCAGGCGTGGGCATCACCCCATCTCGGCCTGCCTTAGGATAGTCACCTTAGCTTGGAATCACCCATCTGAAAGGTTACCCTGTTAACATTGAAAGTAAAAATCCTAGTATTGTTCACGTAGGTATTGGCCTAGTGCATTGTTTCAAAGAAATCAAGCCAGTTTGAGGTCTCCAGCCCTAAAACTTCCCCTTATTTGTTCTGCTTGGAATTTAAAGGAGATTCTTGATTAACCCTTTTAGCTAGCATGCGTGTGTTATTGTGTTCTCTCTTTCTCTCTCTCTTTCTCTCTCTCTCTCTCTCTCTCTCTCTCTCATCTCTCTCTTCAGGAAACTCAATTTAATTGGTGAAGTATGCTGTGGTTGTAGCCAAGTGCAAGGGCATGGAATGAATAATGCATTCTGTTACTTTTTTTTTAACTTAAATTAAAAAAACAACAACCACACAACATAAAATTGGCCATATTGACCGTCTTAAAGGCACAGGGCAGTAGTGTTAGTTGCCGGCACCTTGTTGTGCAACGGGTCTCCAGAACTTTTTCCCACTTGCAGGACTGAAACTCTATACCTGTGGAACAACTCCCCCTTTTTAGCTCTCTTCTTGACTTTGGCTGAGTTAATAATTTGTGGAATTCGGTTTGCTCGTGGCAAACAGCTGCCGAGTTGTACTGAACCATTTGTGCGCTATTAGGCCACTTTATGCACGATCATTAAGTTGGCTCGCTCTTAACCAAGCCGAGGTGCAAGCTGGTAGGGCCATGAATGTGAATGCTTTCCATCCTCTGTCGGCACAGCGGATGTACGTGGGGAGTTCACGCTGCACCGTCAGCAAGTACAGAATTGCAAGAACCTTTCGGGAAGCAGATACAGTGATGGAAGCGGTGGTTTAAAAGTGACAGCGCCATGCTAAGCTGGAGGCAGTCATGGGGACCTAAGTGATGCTAGTAAATGAGGTGCATCTAATGCGGGAAGCCTTCCGCCCCCCCACCCCCAACCCCACCCTTACTGTGCCTCTCCTGGTCCTCACGAGGCACCATAGCGTGCGCAGATGTCTTAAATGATTGCGGTTTTTTTTTTTGCTGCTACATTTGTTCTCTCTTCCCTGACCTGGAGCCAGCTCCCTTGACTTTTTGAACTTTTGTTTTTATTCACAAAGGTAATTTCAAGAGCTGTTCTGAGTTACACTTTTGGCATCTGGCTCCTCAGATAGCTGCGATTAGGCAAGAACAGAGATCCTGAAAGTGCATTTGGCAGCAGCCTCAGCCTTTCACAACAGAATTAAATCACATCAAGTAGGTGAATTTCCACCCAGGCATCATTCCCTCTCGTAAAACAAAGCCCTGTACGTACGGCGTCTTCCCTGAGCTCTGAACTTCTTGCCAGTTCATTTGTAAAGTGTGTTTCCTTGTTGTTTATTGGATGGGCGTTTTTGGTCTTAGAAAAATTGGGGCAATGCGAATAGCAGACTACATGTGGTATCTGAGCTCCTAGATCTGTAGTTTTTATTATATAGTCATAATTTAATATCTGGCTCGATGTCCTCTGCTGTATCCGTAGGTTATAAATAGAAGGTATTTTTTGCTTATTTCCAAGAAAGCTCCGTACTCATTAAGGTTGGGTAAGCTGGGTAACATTACTGGCCGCCAGCCAGCCCGAGGGACTTCCCACAGCCCAGTCCTGGTATCCCTCAGACCCTCGTCTGGACGCCGCAGACTCTACCTATGACTCAAAATCCCTGAGAACTGTTCACACTTCCTCCTGGAGATTCACAGCCTTGTCACAAGTCGCATTACTCTTCCCGTCTGGGCCAGCCACCCCCCTAACCAATGGCTTGAGAGGATGTCGCAGGAGGAACTCGGTGGAATTGTGGCTCCAACGGACCCCTCAGACATTCTGGCTTCCCTCTTGTGTTTTGTTTTGTTTTTTAAATATATTTTATTGATTTTTTTTTTACAGAGAAGAAGGGAGAGGGATAGTTAGTTAGAAACATCGATGAGAGAGAATCGTCAATTAGCTGCCTCTTGCACACCCCCCACTGGGGATGTGCCCGCAACCGAGGTACATGCCCTTGACCGGAATCGAACCTGGGACCTTTCAGTCCGCAGGCCGACGCTCTACCACTGAGCCAAACCGGTCTCGGCTCCCCTCTTGTCTTGTTCCCTCTCCTTGCTGGCCCCTGTTTCCTCTCCGTGTGGTGGAGGCCGTCCCGGTCACAGGCTCCCTGCCCCTCTCAGCTACCTCTGCACACCCAGAGCCCGGGAGGAGAATGGGGAGCTGCACTTCATTGGACTCTGGGTCAGCACTGTGGGGCCCCTCCCTTGCGTTGCCTCATTTAATCCTGGTTTCAGAAGGCTGAGCCCACCCTAGCCAGATGTAAGGGTGGGGGGCCCTAATTCTCAGACAGTAGCTTTTTGGGGAGGGAACTTTTCTTGTTTGAGTCCTTAACTTCTGTCGAGCCTGTATAGGACCTAGCCTATAAGGCCCATTGTGCGTGTTTTCTAAGCTGTCACCTTTCCAGGGGACAGGAGGAGTGAGTAAAGTAAAAAAACAAACAAACAAACAAACAAACAAAAAAAAAAAAACACCTTGGAGCAGAGAGCATGTTCCCAGCCTGCCCCCTCTCCCTCCCCTCCTCATCGAGGGCTGCCAGCCACCTTGACCTCTGTCTCCGAGGGCCATGCTTCTTGTGTTCCTGAGGCCTTGAGCTGCCTTTGGCCTCCCCCATTTCCAAGCAGTGACTCGGTAGCTTTTGAAAGCCAGCCTGGGCTTGGAGGAACTTCCCGAGTCTCTCTGCAGAGCTGCTCCTTCGGCAGCCATGTAGTTCTTGCCCCTCGTTTCTTAGCATTTCCACGGTGCTGGGGAGGGGCAGAGAAGGCGCTCGTGTTCCTGTGGGAGTGAAGGCCTGGATGGCTTTGTGAGGGCTCTCGTTACAGCTCAACATGCATAGCTGCCCCCTCAACATGTTTCTTTGAGGACGAGACTGTGTCCTTACTTTGGTATCCTCGGGGCTTAAATTGTGCAGGGCCCAATGAATGTGTGGACAGTCCAAATAGAGCGAGAAGCACAAGACAATGTGATGAAAGTACTTCACGTGGCTCTAGAGCAGCCGTGGGCAAACTACGGCCTGCGGGCCTGATACGCAGCGGATCCAGCCCGTGCAGCTGTTCTATCCGGCTTGTAGAGCCGAAAGAGCGGAGGGTTCTCTTGCTCTCCCCTCCGCTCCTTCACCAGCAGCCCAAGATGAGAGTGCCAGCATGGTCAGGTTGCTTTTGTTCCGGCCCTCCGGTCCAGTTTAAGAACCCATTGTAGCCCTTGAGTCAAAAAGTTTGCCCACCCCTGCTCTAGAGCCAGTAAGGTGACCTCTGATGGAGCCGTTGTTGTGAGATGCTAATCTACCTGCTAGGGCCTGAGGCAACAACTCTTGACTAAGTGTCTTTGGGATGAGAAGACAAGTGACTGGGCAGCACCCTAGGACTATTGATAGCAAGAAGCTCCAACCACCCTCAGACCTGTAGGGTAGGAAGGGGAGTGGCTTGGGGAACCTGGAAAGGGTAACTTCACAGAGAGAGGGAAATAAAAAATTAAAGTTAAAATTAAAACGGAGAGAACCACCTGACATGTGCTGAGCCCTCACTCAGTAGGGGAACTCCGCCAACTCATGGCCACTTGGCAGTGAGGAGATGAAGTTGACCTCGGTCTTCTTCCTTATTGGTGCTACCTGTTGGCCAAACCAGACTAGAAGCCAGTTGACAGAGAAAGACTTTTTACTCAGTCTCTGTGTGCAGCTTCCCTGGACCCAGAACTGATGGAAAAGGATAGAACACGGACCTGGAGAGGTAAACAGGAAATACCTCCAGCGCCTGGTCCTTCCGACACTTCAACCCGGGTGCTGCCGCTGAGGAGGTACAGTCCGTCCAGACTTCCCCACAGTGAACTCTTTCCAGGACTGAAGAATACAAATTTGTCGCTGGTTGGTTAGGACCTGTTGTATCTCATACCCTTTTTTTCTCAGAGGCAGTGTGCCCATCACAGATTCTAGAGGGGAAGTACTTTTTTTTTTTTTTTTTAAGCATCCCCTTTCGTGTTCCTAATTTTTCACTTTTTTAAAAAGTGTTACTGGAATGAGGAAGTGGAGGCATGGCCCAAGCCTAGAAGTCTCGGTTCTTTTGCAGGTGGTAGCTCTCTGTTGCCAGGGCAACTTGCCCAGCAGGAGAGTTGTGTTCATCCTGCCTCTTCTACCCATTGGGTTGGGAGTTGTCCCTGAGCTCCTTGGCCTCCGTGTGCCTGCTGGAAACTATGGGAAGGATATCCGAGGAAATAGGAAGCAGCCTGTACCTGCCCACTTCTCTTCCTTGACTCTCTTTCCCTCTTCAGACCATTTTCATCTACATTTTCCACCTTCGGCTTGCCACTGAAAGGATTCTTGCCGAAGCTTCCTAATTTGCAGAATTCCTTGCTACATGTGCAGCTCATATTACTCATACTATCGCCGTCATCTCCCAATATATCGGTGTCCCTAGCGCTGTATATCTCTAGGTCTTTCTCTGGAACCCCACAATTGCTTCCCTAGTTGCCTATTCAGCACCTCCACCAAATGGATCTCCCCCAGGTACCTCAAACGTACTGCACCCTAAACTGGATTTATAATCTCCCCTCCCCTCCCCTCTCTCTCCTCCCCTTCTCCAGCTTGTTTTATGGCATCACCATCTTCCACTTTCCCAGACTGGAAGCCATGGCACCATCCTCGCCTTTCCCTTCTCCCCGGCTCCCCGCTGGGCCACACAGCCAGCCTTTCGTTAAGTCCCATGGCTTCTGCCCCCGAGTCAGTCTCTTTGTTACTGTTCTCATTTTTTCTCACCTGTCCAACTCACCTGTCCAGATTTATTACAAAACAGCTCCCTCTCTTGCTTAAAAATCTTTGCTGGGTAATTGTATGAAAGGTTATCATTATCAATCATCGTTAGGTATCTCTACAAATCAAAACCACAATGAGATTAACTCATATCCACTAGGATGGCCATAATAAAAAAAGAAATGGATGACATTAAGTGTTGGGGGGGCTTTGGGAGAAATTGGAACATTTCTCCATCACATTACCGGAGACTAGAGGTATTTTCTATTTATTGCCATGTAGCTACTGAAATGTAGTGTAATATAAAATGGGTCATCTGCTTTAGAAAACGGCTTGGCCATTCCTCAAAATATTCAGTGTGGAGTTACCATATGACTCAGCATTTCTGCTCCTCAGACTATACCCAAGAGAAACAGATATATATATGTCCACACAAGAACTTACACATGAAGTTTATAGCAGCATTTTTCACACTAGCCAAAAAGTAGAAGCAACCCAATGTCCATCAGCTGATGAATGGATCAACCAAATGTTGTATAGTGGTCCAGCAGACTATTATTTGGCAGCAAAAAAAAAAAAAAAAGAATGAGGCATTAATATACACTTCCAACATGCATGAACCTTGAGAACATTACACTAAGCGAAAGACCACATATTATATGAAATGTCCAGAATAGACAAATCCGTAGAGGCAGAAGGTAGATTTGTGGTCCTGGGGCAGGCTGGGTGGTGGTGGTGGAGAATGGGAGTGGCTACTAATGGGCTCGAGGTTTCCTTTGGGGATGATGAAAATATTCTAAAATTAGGTCGTGGTGATAGTGGCACAACTCTGTGAGTGTACTAAATTGTATGAATACTTTAAAAGAGTCAGTTATATGGTATGTGAGTTATATCTTAATAAAGCTTTAGAAAGCATCCCTGGCCCTTCTGCCTACAGAATGAGGCCCGTGAGCCATAACAGAATAGTGTAGGATCTTTGTACCAATGTCCATCCAGCTCTTTCCTTATATCCAACCACTTCTCCTCCCGCCCCCACCCCCTTTCATCTCTGCCCTTTATGGTCAACCCACAGAGAATCATCTTTCCAGATTATGCCATTTCTTAAGCACCCCAACCCATTGTTGGCTCACTCTTGCTGTCTCATGCTTTTTCTGTTTCCCTTCCTGAATCCATGCTTCTGGAAGCTCACGTTATCCATCGGAATATTTTTATGTCACCTTCCCCGTCCATTTCTCCTTCCCACATTGCCTCTCTCCCCATTCAGTACAGAAACAAAAATGCAAGTGGGGAGTCAGAAAATGAGCGGGTGCCCAGCGTTGGGGGTGGGAGGGCTGTGGCTCATACTGATCCTCCATACGGAGGTGTGATGACCGCCTCCGTAAGACATCCTGTAGGCGTGACATGTCACCCCACTGCCTGAGCTCCCCCAGAAAACAGCCATCGAGGTTTTCTTCTCCAGAGAGCCGGCTCACCCAGCCACGTCTCTGAACTCGCGGCATATTTTCCAGAGCTGCAATCATTCTGGCCTAGCCGGTGGGCAGAGGGCACATAGATTCAGTTCCCTGAACGAGGAAGAGGGAAGCGAAACTGGTTTGGGTTTGTCGGCTTGTTGCATAAATGCCTCATTAGATTCCACGTAAAGCGTCTTCAGTTAAAAAAGGGGTGGGGGAATTTTTTCCCCCTTTAGTGTCATGTCTAGCTGAGAACTGCAGCTTCCTTTTTTTAAAAAAAAAAATTATTTTATTGATATTTTACAGAGAGGGAGAGAGGGATAGAGAGCTAGAAACATGGATGAGAGAGAAACATCGACCAGCTGCCTCTTGCATACTCCCTACTGGGGATGTGCCCGCAACCAGTGTACATGCCCTTGACTGGAATCGAACCCGGGACCTTTCAGTCCGCAGACCGAGGCTCTACCACTGAGCCAAACCGGTTTCGGCTGCAGCCTCCTTTTTGAAAATCTTTTCTCAGCAAACTGCAGTCCCATCCTTTGGCCTTGACTTCGAACATGCAGTCATTCAGCGAGGAGGGCTGGATAGTCCCACCAGGGGACCCCCGGACCGGAGCACGGCCTCTGGTAAAGTTTTGTCCGCCACTGCTGCCTCCTTGCCAACCTCTGAGCCGGGGGGTCGGCCCCGCATCCTGCTGTGCCAGCTGGGACTGACAAAAGAGGATGCGTTTTCTGTTCACCAATCCAGCATTCTGTTTCCATCGTCGTGGGACTCAAAGAAAGTCATAATTCTGCTCTTGTATCTTGAATGAAAGTGATTGCTTTGAAGCCTTCTCCCTCCCCTCTCCCCCAACAGAGACCATACTACCTTAATTCAGCTTCACGAACTGGTTGGTTGTTCACGGCAACAGAAGACCAGATTTTTGAGGACCTTTGGGGGGGATCCCAGCTTATTGCCAGATGTGGGTGGCTTTACAAGGCTGAAACCTTTCCTTTCTTGCCGTAGCTGGCAGACCTAACAGTGTCGGTCCCTCGGGCACAGCGCATACACCCCTAACAGCAGGTAGACCAGCTCTCCCTGTATTCCATGTTCTTGCCGGCGACAGCGGTCTGCCCTCTCAATCCTGGCGGCCCCGTGTGCCCCCTGGAGGCAGAGGAGCTGAGATAACAATGGTTAGTTCCCGGAGAGGGCAAAGGTCAGGCAGCGCCGTCAGGTGCAGTGTTCGCGTGGCCGGCTGCAGGGTGGGTTGGGAGTGAAGGTGTGAGACGAGTTAGAGCTCGCGTGACAGTTTCTGGGCATCAATGCGGAAAGATTCATGCCGTTTCCTTAGCAGCTACTCGATGCCATACGCTGTGCGAAGTGCTTTTCGCTTTATTTCATTTAATGGAGAAGTCACAGAAAAGCAGCCTCTTTAGAAAATGGCCTGAGGACCACGTCCCCTTAAGACAGTGAGGTAAGCCAAAACCGGTTTGGCTCAGTGGATAGAGCGTCGGTCTGCGGACTGAAAGGTCCCGGGTTCGATTCCGGTCAAGGGCATGTACCTTGGTTGCGGGCACATCCCCGGTAGGGGGTGTGCAGGAGGCAGCTGGTCGATGTTTCTCTCTCATTGATGTTTCTAGCTCTCTGTCCCTCTCCTTTCTTCTCTGTAAAAAAATTAATACAATATATTTAAAAAAAAAAAAGATAGTGAGGTAAAACATGCCCCCCTGTCTCTGGAAGGGAGCTCAAGCCGCAGTATTTTTTCTGAATAATAATTACATTCGTTGAGGACTTTCTTTGCGCCAAGCATTGAGCTGAGCACGTTATAGACATTTCATCCCCACAGAAGCCGGGGGAGGGAGAGCCCTGAACCCCGATCTGATTATCTTTTGCTGCGTCGCAAGAGGCAAACGACTCCAAAGCTTCGTGACTTCAGGTGGCTGCAGTCATCTGTTTGGATCATGAGTCTGCGATGTGCCAGCTCATCCCTGCGGGGCCAGTGCTACAGAAAATCAACGAAGAACCAAGCAATGCTTGGTACAGAGAAGGAATTACATTTATTATTATTATTATTATTATTATTACACGTGGGCCCAGAGGAAAATGTCTCTCAATGTCTGGGTGAAGTCACACAGGAAGTTTCTAGTATCTATATGTTTGTTTTTTTTCCTTCTTTGTCTCCCAAATAAGGATTTTCCCCAGTTCCCTTGGCAAGTTCTTCAAGGGCCCCATGTGCTGGGGCTTTGAGGCCTCAACCAGAGGCCTGGCCTGGCAGCCAGCACTGGTAGCTTCGTCTGGGGGAGGCTTATGGCCTCTTTGGGACAGGACGTAGTCTGCTTTCCTTATTATTTAAGCAAGCAAGCATTTACAGAAGCCAACGTAGCAGGGTGAAAACGTCAAGCAGCAGTTTTTACATGAGATGGATGCTTCACCAGCTCCTCTCTGTGCCCTGCAGCATCCGTGGGCGGCTGTCCGGGCCCTGCCTGGATCACACGGTTGACCCAGGAGAGGTCCCTGAGCTCTGCTGCTTCTAGAGCAGCCGTGGGCAAACTTTTTGACTCGAGGGCCACAATGGGTTCTTAAACTGGACCGGAGGGCCGGAACAAAAGCAACCTGACCGTGCTGGCACTCTCCTCTTGGGCTGCTGGTGAAGGAGCGGAGGGGAGAGCAAGAGAACCCTCCTCCGCTCTTTCGGCTTCGCGGGCTGGATAGAACAGCCGAACGGGCCGGATCCGGCCGACGGGCCGTAGTTTGCCCACGGCTGTTCTAGACCCTGTGATATTCCTGCGTTGGCCATAGCCCAGGTCTCTGTACCTTTTCCTGCCTTCACGGGGCCTGTCATGTCAATGCCCACCACAGTCCGGGCCCAGGGGAGCAGATTCTAGAAACATTCCTAAATCCCTTCACCCGTATCTGGAACTGACTTAAGGAGCCACCTGGGCAGAACCCTAGGCGTGAGAAGCGGAGACCCAGAGAGATACGTGAGGGTGGCGGTGTGGGTTGCAGAGTGGCTTGTGTTCTGTGGCCCGAGTTGTTCGTGAGCATCACCTGGCAAACTATAGCATAGTCCTCGAGGAGAAAAAAAAACAACAGTTTTTAAGTGGATGAAGAAAAACACACACCAAGAAGAATACGTAGCGGAGTCGAGTAGTTGCAATTGAGACTGTATGGCCCACAAATCTTCGTGTAGGAAATGTTTGTCCTCGAGGCAGACTCTGGATCTGTGTTAGCAGAGCGGGATTCCAGGTCTGCACCGGAAGGAGTTTCCTGTCCGTGCTAGGCTCAGCGGCCCTCGGCTGAGAGGTCTGCAGGCAGGTGGCTGTGCCTGGGGCCACTGAAGGCCAGTGGTGTGATGGCAAATGTGTAACAGCGGGTTCTCCAGGCCAGAAAAGCCCTGGTTTGTAATATTTTTCTGTGTCTATGATGCAAATCCCCCCATGGCCCATTTCCATCCTGGCGTGATGTCTCCAAAGGCGGAGCTGGGACGAGATGCTCTGCCGTGGGCTCAGGGCATCACCAGTTGCAACCCTGCCCTCGGGTGGCCCCCGCTCTAGAGACACACGGGGGCATGAGAAGGAGCGTCGTGCTGGAAAAGGCTTTGACGTTCCATCGGCCTCTCGGGACTCGCGGGCCGCGGTCATTAATATCTGCAGAGCAGAAAGATGAAGATCCTTGCCGTGGACCACAGCTGCCGAATTCCACCTGCTATTTCACTGTCCTCACGCTGGTTTAGAAAAATCTTGATTTCTGCAAAGATTGATAAGTCTGAACAAAACATCACTTTAAGTAACGTTAAAAGGCAAGTGACAGGTGGGAGAAAACATTTGGGATACAGAAGAGATCTAGGCTTAGTATGGAGAGGAGGTAAGGAGCACCCATCAATCAATTCAAAACAGTGACCGTCCAATAGAAAAATGGGCTAAGGGTGGGGGCAGACAGTTTACACCCACTCACACACCAACGGCCGGTAAACCGATGAGAGTGCGGTGGCCTCTCGGTCAATCAGGGGAACGTGGGATCAAACAGTGCCCCGTTTAGTTCACCCATCGGATTAGCCCAAACTGATGATGCCACGCCAGAGGCTGTGCTGGTGCAGACCGTTCCTTAAATACATAACCACCAGCTAACCTTTGACCCAGAAGTTCTGTATGGGGCTCTATATCTCCCCCAGCTGAGAAAAATTCTCACACCTTTAGAGGAAGCAGGTACAGCAAGACATCATTGCCTCCTTGCTTGTGGTAGTGGAAACCTGGAAACACATCATGGCTAGATACACGCTGATCTGGACATCCCGATGGATATCAGGCAGCAGCGAAGGCAGGACGTGAGAAAGGGTCATTGCCAGGTGAGCGAGCAAACTGCAGACGAGTGAGCGTAGTCCGATGCCACTTGTGTTCTAAAATGTCCATAAGTCAGTGCTGTGTAAAACACACACACACACACAATGTTGTGAAGGGCTGTGCACCGTGTTCATACTAGGATATACTTTGGGGGTGGTAGGGGAGGGGAGAGGGCCAGGATTAGGGAGGAGGGGAGCTGGTCAGAGGGACTTCAGTTTCATATATGCATGGTTTTGTTTTTCCTAAGAAGAACATATTCGTGTATTTCGTGTGTAATATTTCTAAGAAACCAAATTACAGTTTAATTCTCCCCAGATGGAGCGGAGGGGGGAATTCCCCTCCCCCCGGGCAAGCCCAGATCTTCCAGGCTGGCCCGTGGGGGGCCACATGCGAAGAAGGAGTGTCTGGGTGTGCTGGTCGCTTTGGCCCATGAGATTGAACTTGAGTTTCCTCCTGTTACACAATTGAGACTGGGCAGAAACCTGTTAAAGACATCTCTATTTAACAAGGAACTGGAGTCACTTTAAATGAGTGCCCTTGGGTTGGGGTTGCCAGCACTTCCTCCTGCTGAATCCCAGCCCGCCCTCCCCCTTGGGGCACCCTTTCTCCCCACTCCCCTCCCCCCTCTCTGGCGGCTCTCAGCACTCCTAGATTCCTCTGTGGCCAGACTCTGGAAAGAAGCGTAGAGAGTGTTCTCTCTCCCCCGGAGCCAAGGCCCAGCTAGCTTCCAGCTCCCCGATTACATTTCCAGGTACCCACCTCCCCCGCAGGTGTTTGGCCCCAGGGATGCCCACCCATTTCAGGAAAACCCTACTTGTTAACCGCAGGTGTGTGCGGCCTCATCCCATGGTTAACACGACAGCCACACCTGCAGCCACACCCTCAGAATCTGCCGCCTTTGCCAGCATCTGGAGCAGAGAGCAGCACAGGCAGTAGCTTCAGGGGTTTCTCTCACCCCGTTGCCTGTGGCCAAGAGAAGTTAGGGCACTCATCTTGGGTCAGACACCCATATCCTGACCCCCGGCCCCCAGCCCCCAGCAGGAACGATAAACAGTGGGCATCGATATTCCCCATATTCTGTAGGCAAAGCAACGGCGCCTCAGAAGGAAACTTAACCTTACCCTCTCGGAGGCACGGGGCAGAAGGAAACCCAGAATGCGTGCCTCCAGCGCCTGGACCCTCGGAACGATGCTCTTCCCTCCGGGATTTCCTTCTCAAAACTCTCCGGAGGCTCCCGCCTGCTCTGTGCACGGCCTCCCTGGGCAACATGGACACGAAGATCACTTCCCCCGGGAATGCTGGGTGCCAGGCGTTCTTTCCTGTGAGCGTCCCAGCATTCCTTGCAAGTTGTTACTGAATTTCAAGTGACAACAGATAGAAATGCTTTTCAGAGAAGCTTGCATTTTGGATCCAACGAACGTGTGAAGGTTGGGAATTCCTTGGCTATTTTCTGTGTAACTCGGGGGATGTTCTCTGTGTAGTTTAGGCAAGCCACAAATGGTGTTCCCCGAGCCCCCAACTCTACTTTGGACCTTAAAGTTACACCTGCTTCACCAATGGGAAAAGGAGGGTGTTAGGCCTCACCTTTCCCTTTAAATTCTGCCAAGTCCTCCGTTACCCAGGGAATGTGGATGAGAACAGGAGAGGTGAGAGCGTGAAAACCCTCCAGGACTTCCCCAAGATTAAAGAGATAGGACAGTGTACACACCGGGAGGACAATGGAGCGCTAGTTGCAAGTTTGGGTTTATGTAGAGGCAGAGCCAAGAAGCCCAGAGCACTTCCTCCCCCTCACGCGGGCACAATCACAGCCACCAAGACTGTGATTGATGTTTCAAGGTAGAACCACCTCAAGGGGCTGAGGGGATTCCTTCAGGACTGCCGCACATATGCACTTCTCACCCACGTGTTTCTGCCCTCGCTTTGAGTTTTTAAACTGTGCGAGAATGAACCCTTCCTGAGTTGCTTTAGCCACCCCGTAACACTTTGTTCACAGCCTGTGAGAAGTTACTATCTGTTATGGGTTGAATTATGCCCCCCCCCAAAAAAAAAGATAAGTTGAAGCCCTAACCCCAGTATATCAGAAACTGGCCTTATTTGAAAAGAGTTATCTTACTAGCTGCAACCAGGTTAAAATAAGGCTGCTAGGACAGGTCCTAATCCAGTCGGAGGGGTGTCCTTATAAAAAGCGGGAGTGCTGCACAGAGGGTAGACTGTGGGAAGACAGGCTGGGGCCACGTGAAGGCAGGAAATGGGGGCGGTGCATCTACTTCCAGGGGATGCCAGAGGTCGCCGGCCACTGCTAAAAATCAGGAAGATGCCCCGGCTGGCACCTTGATTTCACACCTGTGGCCTACAGCACTGGGAGAAAATAAATGTCTGTTGTTTTAAGCCATCCGGTTTGTTAATGCAGCGCTAGCAAACCAATACAAGTACCGGTACCTAGCCCTTATAAAAGATACATTTAGGATACAATAAGATTGAGAATGTCAGTTCATCTGTCATGGGCAATATGCCATGTTTTCCAAAGATGGCTGTAGCACCATCTCCTGACCTACATGTCTTGACCCTGGAAACTCCTCCATCGAGAGATGGCGTCTGAATCCCCTCTCTTTGAACCTGGATGGGTTTATGACTCACTCTGATGCTGTGTGACTTCTGAGGCAGCTTCTGCCCTGCCTGCTGGAATTCTTGCCCTGGAGCCTTGGGTTGCCATGTAAATGGTCCACTTGTACTGAGTCTGCCGCGCTGTGAGGAAGCCCAGCTAGCTCACATGGAGACCACACGGAGACATGAAACTACCCGGAGCGAGGGCCCAGACAGAACCAGATGCTCCAGCAGTCCTGCGGTTTCTGCCTCAGCCACTCTCCGATTGCCCCCTCATGACAAAGACACACCCTGCTCCAGAGCTGCCCAGCCAACCCGTCCTGGGCTCCTGATCCATAGAAACCTTAAGAGATAAGGAAAAAAATGATTGCCATGTTTAAAGCTGCTAAATCTGTCGCACAGCAATAGGAAACTGGCTGGTTAGTGCACTCTGCTTTGCACTGGATGCTTTCTTTTAATTTTAATTTTAAAGTTTAAAATGTACTGTATTATCACTTCTGGTTAAATAAATTTGTATTTAGAGCAGATGAAACACAACCACAAAATCTCAGTGGCTTAACATGATAGGATTTATTTCTCACTTGCTCAAAGTCTAATATGGATGCCACAGGTTGGCTGGCTGTCTCTCAAACAGTGACTCGATACATACCAGATTCCTTTTTCTTAATTTTTTTTATTGATTTTAGAGATGAAAAGGTAGGTGATAGATAGATAGATAATAGGTAAATCAATGATTAGAAAAAATCATTGGTCAGCTGCCTCCTCACCTCACAATGGGAATTGAGCCCACAACCCAGACATGTGCCCTGACTGGGAATTGAACTGTGACCTCCTAGTTCATAGGTCAATGCTCGAGGGGCAGGCAAGGGATCCGTATTCTTAAAGCTAATGTCTTCGTTGACCCCTGGTCCTTCTTGGGGCCCTCTGTTGGGTATAGAGGTGTCAGGAGTTATTTTCTGGTTAGTTTCATTTTAAAGAACATCATCAAAGAGGAACCAGGACCCAGGCCAGTCTGCCCCCAGGCAGTCTGGAACGGGTAAACCATTTTTTAAAATTTATTTTTATTCATTATAGTTTCACATAATTGTCCTTATCCCCCCATTCCTATCCCAAACCCCTCCCCACATATTCCCCCACCCCCCTGTTGTCCATGGCCACTGGCTAGGCCAATGTGCATGCACACAAGTCCTTTGTTTGATCTCTTCCCCTGACCCCCACCCTCCCCTACTTTCCCTCTGAGGTTTGAGAGTCTGATCGCTGCTTCTCTTTCTCTGGGTCTGTTTTTGTTCCCCAGTCTGTGTTGTTCATTATTTCCTCTAGACGTGTGAGGTCATGTGATCCAAGAAGTACCCTTGTAAGAACTGAAACTGTGACAAGCCTTAATGGTTATGCTGAGAGGCAAATGAATCAGTCTGTAGTGAGTTCCTTTCTGGGCTAACAGTTTTTTTGAGTCCCAATTTCAGTGTCAAATAGTTCCTTATGTATATATGTCAGCCATGATATTTCAGATCTGATTGGTGGACAAATGGTGGTGATGCAGGTCCGACCATCTCTGGTTTGGTCCTGGGCATCCTTCAGCAACACGCAGCTGCTGTCTGCTGGTATAGTGAGCGTCGTCAGCATCTTCCATCTCTGAATTGTGTCTCTTCTGTCTTCAAGGCTGGATCACTTCTGTCTATTCCTCTCTCGGAATACCAGATTCCAGATGGTCTCGGAGTTGTTTTCTGAAAATATACAAACATATTCTCGACCAAAAGTTTATAAAAGGATATTTTCTTTAAAATTTGACTTGGGATTCTTTTTCATATTTTTCTCCCCCAAATAATTTTCCTCTGGCTTATTTTGACACCATGTGTGTATTTTTATGGGTATCTTGCTGTTAGCATTTCGAATTAAGGTTAATTCTCTAAAGTACAAAAATTTTTTTAGATGTAAATTATTCTCAGGATATTTTTCCTTACATGATATTCTTCCACTGTCACCCCCTTTTTTACTTTAAATAATAGTAGTCTTGATAGCTTTTACATTTTAATTATTTGTGCTACACTATGACTGCTTTAGGTTCATAACATATTGTGTAATTTTACTATGAGACGCTCTGCCAATAAGAATTTTTGTTAATACTTAGGAACAGCTTTTTGTACAGTACACTCAGTTTTTCTAGGATATTCATTTATTTCCATTAGCCACATTGATTTCCTCTGAGAAATTGGCTACTATTCATCTGTCAAACTCAACACTCTAGCAACAATCTTATTTACCATGTGTGTATTAGTGGAATTGATTGTTTGGCTTCTTGAGAAGGGCCTGAGCATTCCTGCTACTAGGCTGGACTTGGATATTAAAAACCCACTTGCCCACACCATGAGTACAAGGCCTCTCAAACAAGTCTTGTTGCAGTGAAATGGCAGCTGCTGTCAGCCACGTCTCTGTCTGTTACCTGGGTCCCAATTTGAGCTGTGCATGGGAAGCGAAGCAGCCATGGGGGCAGGAGACCTCCCTCAGAATGGGAGAAGGTTCAGGAGCCTTCCAGGTTGCAGGAGGAGTGGTAAGGGACTGTGTCCCACCTCTGTTGACCCCCAAGTTCTCTCCTGATGGCCCCTCTGTGACTGTGCCTGTCTTAGGTTGTTCCTTCCCTGAGGAACCTCACCAGTCTCTGGCTAACCAGCCATCCTCCGGGGCCAAGCAGGGTGATGTGAGGTTTAGTTCTGTCTCCTTGGTGACCTATGCCCCCATGGGCTCCACACCCAGCACCTGCCTCGGGAACCCCTCACCTGCTGGCGAGGCATTTGCACTATGGTGTCTCTTATTCCACTTGTCAAGGAATCTCCCCAGCTTCTTACCATCCTGCCTCATGATCAGACGCAGTCCCAGAATCAAGTCTTGCATAATTTCTAGGGAAGAGTTAGAAACCCCAAATAGTGTTTTATTTTAGACATTGGAATCCTGTGATCGTTTCTCTTATATAACTCTGAAGGCCCACTTTGTTTTTAAAGCTGTAATGTGTCCCAATTACATTCTGTTAGGCACAGCTTTTAGGAGAGGCATTGGTGGGAGGGGGAGGAACAGGAGGAGAGGGAACCTTCACAGTTCCCAGCTCTCCCGGAGAAAGCAGTCGGTGCGTATTAGCATTCATTTCACGTAATTTCCATGATAATGCTACAATTTAAAACACTCTGACTCAAAGACCTAATAAAGGAGGTTAGGCTTTCTAAGATTGCTCATCTCTCCATCAATCTTCCTTCTCTTGAGCAAAATGTAAAATTTGGAACAAAGAGCGAAAGTGCCGAGGTTTGACGGATCCCTTGTTAACATTATTCTGCTCTTCAGCGCTATCTTCAGCCTTGGAGTTCTGGCTCTGAGCATGTGTGTGAAGTGGCTACGAGAAAAAACCTTCAGGGCGCTTCTACCTTCTGAGATGGGGGTGGGGAGAGAGGGGCAGGACAGGACGGGGGAGAGACAGTATACTGCCAAAGGATGCTTGTCTGCTCCCCAACCTTGGCTGAAATCGCTTCCTTCCGATTACTTTGATCAATGAGTAAAGATTTTCTGAGTAGAGACTCATGGTGGAGACATCTGCCTTCCCATATGGGTGTGGGGAGGATGTATACGTGTGTACGTAGGGCCTTCAGGCAGCGGGAAGCCAGTGATGGGTGCGGGCCTAGTGAGCTGGGCTCCCTCACCCCCCGAATGTCCAGCTGCATGATCGGCGTGCAGGATACAGCCGATCAATGATTCTTTCTCATCGTTGATGTTTCTATCTCTCTCTCTCTCTCTCCCTTCCTCTTTGAAATCAATAAGTATATATTTAAAAAACAAACCAACAGCCGAGACCGGTTTGGCTCAGTGGATAGAGCGTCGGCCTGCGGACTGAAAGGTCCCGGGTTCGATTCCAGTCAGGGGCATATACATTGGTTGCGGGCACATCCCCAGTGAGGGGTGTGCAAGAGGCAGCTGGCCGATGATTCTCTCTCATCGACGTTTCTAACTCTCTATCCCTCTCAATTCCTCTTTGTGCAAAATCAATAAAAAAATATAAAAAAATAAAAAACAAACAAACACCTGAATTGGAGAGTATGAGATGGCCACTCGAGCCACAAAAGAAGAGCGAAGACTTGGCTGGGGCAGCAGCGGGGTTCCTAGACAGGACTTGGGCCTCCTGCCTGCACCAAGCTGTTCAGGAGCTCCAAGGTTCTCCCCAGCTGTTTCTCCAGGTCAGGAACCAGCAGCTGGTGTGAGCTGGGGGGTGCGGAAGGCCCAGGAAGGGGGGCAGAAAGAGGCGCTGGGGCTGGGCACCACAGTCCCTGGGGAACCCCACCCCGGGGTGCAGCAGTCTAACCACACCCATGGCCTGAAGGAGAGAGGGAGGAAGCGGGCGGGGAATTTCTTGGGGAACCCTGCCTGGCGGACGGGGAGCGGGGTGTTCCATAGGAAAGAAGACGCTTCCCTTCCTTGGTGGAAGAACCAGTTCTGCTTTCTGGGCCTCTGCCTCCCGCCAGGCCTGCCTGCCAGCGGCTTTATGTATATTTACTCTCTTTATCCCCCCAAGCCCTAAGACTCATAGGTCCTATTATTCCCACTCGATGAGACAATGAGGCTCAGAGAGAAGGAATAACCTTCGGATTTCCTTCGGATGTGCCACCTGTGGCCCAGCCTCCCACGGACCAGCCCTCTGCGGCGCCAACAGCTGAGGGCACAGAGGCTGGCAGGATGCAGCATCTGTCTCGGCTGTGGTCAGTTGGCAGTTTACCCTTTTTCCTCCTCTTTGTTCCCTCTCTGTTATTATTGGTTCTTTAAAACATACATGTATGTAGGTATATGTATATTTAAAATTTTTTTAAATATGTTTTGTTGATTTCACAGAGGGAAGGAGAGGGAGAGAGAGAGAGAGAGAGAAAGAGAAAGAGAGAGAGAAACATCAATGAGAGAGAGAATCAGTGGCCAGCTGCCTCCTGCACGCCCCACACTGAGGATGGAGCTCGAAACCCAGGCATGTGCCCTGACCTGGAATCGAACTGACCTCCTGGTTCACCCTCAACCACTGAGCCACACCAGCCAGGCCATTATTGTTGGTTTTAAGAGGAATAAGAGCACAGAGAAGTGAGAAGCGGAGGGTTTGTGGGGAGGAGAGGGCAGCCAGGCCGAGAGGCTGCAGAGAGGAAGGCCACCCCCCGGACAGCGTCGCCACCTGCAGGCCTCTGCCACCCGGGGAAGTGGGAGCTGCTGGCCTTCCTGGCCGGCTCTGGCGCTGTGTCACGTCGTCGCAGATCTGCCAGAGCCCTCCGCCCGGGCTCAGGGTGGAGGAGTCGCCCCGCCCTCCGGGTAAACATCCGGAAGTTAAGCATCAGAGGGCGGCCTTGCCGCAGAGGCAGGTAATGAAGGCTGCGCAAAGGGGTCCCCGGTTTTCGGGGTGCTGAGTCACCCACGGGGGGCGTTTTCTCAGAATGCTGCTGCTCTTCCTGAGCCCCACTCTTAGGAACTCTCTCGGGCAGCAGTTTGGAAGTGGGGCCCGGAATCCGCATTGTCAAAACACCCCAAGCAATTCCCATCCTAGGCACCGTGGACCAGGCTAAGGAAGACACTGGCTTGGAGGGAGGACTCTGAAACCTCTCTTTAAGAAAGCATCTTGTTTTTGCTTTTTTTAAAATATATATTTTATTGATATTTTACAGAGAGAAAGGGAGAGAGCTAGAGAGCTAGAAACATCGATGAGAGAGAAACATCCGACCAGCTGCCTCTTGCACACCCCCTACCTGGGATGTGCCCGCAACCAATGTACATGCCCTTGATCGGAATCGAACCCAGGACCTTTCAAGTCCGAAGACCGATGCTCTACCACTGAGCCAAACCGGTTTCGGCAAGAAAGCAGCTTTTTTTTTTTTTTTTTTTTGTCCTATTGTTCAATCCCGTGAGCACCTGTTGCCGATATACACTGAGCAGCCAGGTTGTTATGATCTCTGGACGCATAATGATCTGGCCCCTCAGTGTATCTGTATCTCACGTGGGCACCAAAGGCATTCTAGATGTTTGCTGGAGATCAACCACCTATTTGCCCTGAGCTTTCTGTCGGCCAGTGCAAAGGGGAAAACCGATCAGGTGCGCGGTTTATAGTATCTTTGATATCAAATAAATGAGGTACTCAAGAGAAGTACAGCGAGTGGCCAGATTATTATGCGCTTAGAGATCATCATAATCTGGCCACTCGGTGTAGGTATGATGTTCATGGAGCTGTCTTGCTGAAAGAAAGACAATGAACACAGCAGTTATATGCATAATTGCAGTTAATTGTTACGTTGTGAATGTGTAGTTAAATGATAAGCATTAACTTATAAACACTCTTATTAAAAGAGTTCCCGCCGAAACCGGTTTGGCTCAGTGGTAGAGCGTCGGTCTGCGGACTGAAGGGTCCCGGGTTCGATTCCAGTCAAGGGCATGTGCCTTGGTTGCAGGCACATCCTCGGTGGGGGGTGTGCAGGAGGCAGCTGGTCGATGTTTCTCTCTCATCGATGTTTCTAACTCTCTATCCCTCTCTCTTCGTCTCTGTAAAAAAATCAATAATATATATATATATATATAAAGTTCCCTGTTATTTGCCATTAATCAGGGGAGTTTGCTCCTTCATCCACTTGATAAGAAAGTTTGGGGTGCTAGCTTTGTGGCGGACACTCTTCAGGAAGGTGGGGACAGATGTGGGCCAACAGCTGGGGCTGATCTCTGCCCTTCTGGGCCTTACAGTCTCGCCAGAGAGATTGATTAGATAAATCCCCAACAACCATGTGCATTTCAATTTTGTGTAAGTTTATTTTTATTACTAAGGGTATTTGTTAAATTCGTTACTAAATGTGACTTATATTGTATATAAGAATTTGCCAGTAAACAAATACTAAAGGAAAAAATCCTTGTCAGACTATGTATTGAGATTAGGGGTTTAAAACATTGGTTGCCATATGGAATGTGAACTTTCCAGGTACTCTCTGATTGAGCTAGGAAGATGTATTTTTAAAAATACATATTTTATTGATTTTTTTACAAAGAGGAAGGGAGGGGGATAGAAAGCTAGAAACATCAATGAGAGAGAAACATCGACCAGCTGCCTCCTGCACAGCCTCCACCGGGCTTGTGCCCACAACCAAGGTACATGCCCTTGACCGGAATCGAACCCGGGACCTTCCAGTCCGCAGGCCGCCGCTCTATCCACTGAGCCAAACCGGTTCCGGCAAGGAAGATGTATTTTTAAAAAATTCTGTACAGAGTTGCCATTTTGTTTCTTAGTCCAGTGAGTTGTGACTTCATTTCCAAATACGTTTCAATAAAACGTTTTAAGGATCCATTTATCCCCACCCGCACCATGTCTCCGCCTCTTCCCTCACTTGTGAGCACAGTGCCATTAGGAAAATGGTACCCACGTGCTGTGGAGCACAAATGTACCTGAGTGCAGACTTCTCACCCAGTGAGAATTCTGATTCCACGCCTAGCACGTGCTTATGCTATTCTCCTGCCCGGAGTTTGAACGTGCCGATGGTCTGTGAGAGAACACTTCAAACGTGAAACAGTCCCCGGTAACCTCTGCTTCTCGGTTTCCAGTGTTGCAGGTGGCGAGCTGTTTGACTTCTTGGCTGAAAAGGAATCCTTGACCGAAGAGGAAGCGACGGAATTTCTCAAACAGATTCTTAATGGCGTTTACTACCTGCACTCCCTGCAGATCGCCCACTTTGATCTCAAGGTGCGTTGCTGAGTGTTCGTCAGAGGAAACCACAGCACTGGCTGTTTGCTAAGAAAAAAAAATGGAAGCACTTGAAAGAGAGACCTGTCGTTCCTGTGGGAATAGCAAATGGAATTATCAGTGTAAATCAGCCAGTGTATAGTGCGTGCCTTCTGCAGTGACTCCTAACTTTCTGTGGAATAGAAGCTTGAGATTAGTGATTACATTTGAGAATCCCTGGGGAAGAATCGAGGGGTCTCATCAGCCAGGTCTTTAAGCAACGGGGCTGCTGTTGGTGGTAGGACATTTTCAGCCGGGAGTGCCCACTGGTTCCCAGTCTCCGTCCCCCTGTGGCTGCAGGGCTTGTAAGACAGAGCCTCAATCTCTCCTCTTCCTCTTTTTTCTTTTTTTAAAAATATATTTTATTGAGTTTTTACAGAGAGAAAGGAAGAAGGATAGAGAGTTAGAAACACTGATGGGAGAGAAACATCAATCAACTGCCTCTTGCACACCTCTTACAGGGGATGTGCCCGCAAACAAGGTACATGCCCTTGACCGGAATTGAACCTGGGACCTTTCAGTCTGCAGGCTGATGCTCTATCCACTGAGCCAGACCAGTTAGGGCTCTACTCTTCCTGTTGATGCAAAGGCTTATGGGTCTGACTCTGTCACCGGCAATCAATCAAGCCAAATTCTGAGACTGGCTAAGGGGGGTCATACCTGGCTGGAGGCAGAGCATTATGGGAGCTAATGTTATACTCCCAACAGTCACAGAGATCATGGTCTCTTTGGGAAGGTAAGATACCCGTGAGCCACGGAAAGTGACAATGTCAATGTTAAGATTCAAGTGCAAAGTAGCATGTGATCGATTGCCAAGTGATTCAGACCATTGGAGCTAGGATAGGACCATAGCAGAGGAAGGATTTTCTTCATGCTATTGTAGCAAAGCTATGAAGATCCCATCTGTACCCCCCCCTCCCCAATACTCACTAAGGCACACCCCAAAGACTGCTGTTGCAAACACCTATGGCTCTACTTAACATCTGATTTCTGGCCCTGGGAGCTGGCAATGCTAAAGAGTAAATGCCGCCCTAGCCGGTTTGGCTATGTGGATAGAGTGTTGGCCTGCAGACTGAAGGGTCCCAGGTTCCGTTCCAGTAAAGGGCACATGCCCAGGTTGTGAGCTCAATCCCCAGTGGGGGGCGTGCAGGAGTTAGCCGATCAATGATGATCTCTCATCGATGTTTCTATCTCTCCCTTTCCATTCCTCTCTGAAATCAAAAAAGTATAGTTTTTTTAAAAAAAGAGTAAATGCCCACAGGCACGGCTCTTAGTAATGAAGGATGGCGAGATGGTCAGTAAACCCCCAAACTCCCTCCTGTTTTATTTGGAAAACTCTGAGTGCTGCTTTTTCTCCCCAAGCTCCTCAAAGGGGTCACACTGCAGTCACTCCCAACTTGGTAAGATGCCTTGTATCGGCTTCCTTCCATCTCCGGTCTCCCCATTCCTCTACCAAGGGGCTCCCACATAGGCCACATACACCCAAATGCCCCAGGTCTACTCCTGGGAGAACCTAAACCAGAACATTTATTCTTCCTGGTGTTCTGGGGCAAGTACCCTTTATGCCTGTTTTTCAGTTGTTTTTTTCAGGGGAGAGGAAGAGTTATTCAGCCGCCTTACCTTAGTATACCGTAGCTTAGCTGCTATATTTTTTAATTGTGGTCAAATAAAGATAACATATAATGTATACCATTCCAACCATCTTTAAGTATGCAGTTCAGTGGCATCAGTATATCCACCTTGTTGTGCAGCCATAACTTACTGATCTTCCCACCCTGAAACTCTGTGCCTGTTAGACAGTAACTTCCGGTCCTTTCCCCCAACCCCACCTTCTCACCACCCCCATTCTACTTTCTGACTCCATGAATTTGTCCAGGTACTTCATATAAGTGGACTCATATAATAGTTATCCTTTTTTTCCGAAACTGGTTTGGCTCAGTGGATAATAGAGCATCAGCCTGCGGACTGAAAGGTCCCAGGTTCGATTCCTGTCAAGGGCATGTACCTTGGTTGCGGGCACATCCCCAGTAGGGTGTGTGCAGGAGGCAGCTGATTGATGACTCTCTCGCATCAATGTTTCTAACTCTCTAACCCTCTCTTCCTTTCTGTAAAAAATCAATAAAATATATTTTTTAAAAATAGTTATCCTTTTTTATCTGGCTTATTTCCATTAGCATAATGCCTTCATGGTTCTCTTATGTTGTAACAAGTTTCAGAGTTGGCATCCTTTCTAATGTGAACAATATTCCATTATATCACCTACCACATTTGGTTTACCCATTCCTCTGTTGGTGGATATTTGGATTTTCCCCCTGCCATTTGGTTACTATGAATATCACTGCAGCACTGCTTCTTTTTTCTTTAAGCCTGAAAACATAATGCTTTTGGATAGAAATGTTCCCAAACCTCGGATCAAGATCATCGACTTCGGGCTGGCCCATAAAATTGACTTTGGAAATGAATTCAAAAACATATTTGGGACACCAGAATTTGTCGGTAAGTTTCTTTGCTCCTGTGGTCGTTTATTTCTCAACAGCATTATGTTGGCAACATTTCCCCGGCACACGTGTCTGGTTTATACATGAAAATACAACCTGTTGGTTTGCCTCCTTCCGAAACTCTCTCTCTCTCAATGTGCATTTTTATTTCCCCTTAGCTCCTGAGATAGTCAACTATGAACCTCTTGGTCTCGAGGCAGATATGTGGTAAGTGGCGCGCCCCTGATGTTGTCATCTTTCTGATTTAATTTGTTATTATTCTGACATTCGCTTTTTGTTTCTGTTTCGTGTCTAGGAGTATTGGAGTAATCACCTATATTCTGTAAGTACCAGAATCCACAGCTCGTATTCTTCCCTTCTTTCGAGACCATATGTTTTATTAAGCAGTCATGTTGATCTCTTCAGCTTATGCGTGCTCTTTATGTAAACATTCACTTTACACCCCCAGAACACGCTTAGTTTATACTAATTAAACATTTCCTCCGACTTTGAAGTGAGTCATCAGAAACTGCGGCATAATCCCCGGAAGAAAGCATGTCTGTCCATCACTGAGGAAGCAGGATAGAGGTTTTTGTAAACTACTAGATGCTGTTCCAGATTAACTTTTTAATTTAAGTTCTTTTTTGTTTTGTTTTGTTTTTTAATATATTTTATTGATATTTTTACAGAGAGGAAGGGAGAGAGATAGAGAGCTAGAAATGTCGATGAGAGAGAAACATTGACCAGCCAGCTGCCTCTTGCACACCCATTACCGGGGATGTGCCCACAACCAATGTACATGCCCTTGACCAGAATCGAACCCGGGACCTTTCAGTCCGCAGACCGACGCTCTATCCACTGAGCCAAACCGGTTTCGGCCCAGATTAACTTTTTAAATGCATCCTTTGCAGTGAGCCGAAGCTTTGGTGCCTGGCAATTCAATGGAATTCTAAAATGGCTGCCCAAGCACCACATTATAATCTTATTCCTGACCCCCCCCCCCCCTTATCAGGTATTATGGGAGCGGAATTATGGGAGCAAGAGCTCATTGTTCACGTTCTGTGCCCCCACTTTACCAACAGCCTAAGTGGGGCCTCGCCATTTCTCGGGGACACTAAGCAAGAGACGTTAGCAAATGTCTCCGCGGTCAACTATGAGTTTGAGGAAGAATACTTCAGTAACACCAGCGCCCTCGCCAAAGATTTCATAAGAAGACTGCTCGTCAAGGATCCAAAGTGAGTGTCCCTGGTTCCTGGAAAGCCCCCAGCCGTGGCCCCCGCCGGACGAGGGTTTGCCCCCGTCACACTGAGCACGGGGCCAGGCCTGTGAGACCCCGTGGCTGGCTCCTCCAGGGGGAAGCACGCCCCGTGGAACGCCTCAGACAACGCAGGCTCCTTTGTCCCTGTCCGGCCAGGCCTGCAGGCACAGTGAGGTCACCACACAGACACACTTTTTTCTCTCCACTTTCTTCCACGAAGCAAGCCCCAAACTGCATTTTCTAGAACATCTGTCTTGTAGGCCCAGCTGTCAGGGAAACAACCATAGTGTTTGCCTCTGTGGTCACAGCATTTTTCTTTCTTTCTTTCTTCTCTCCCCACAAAGGAAGAGAATGACCATTCAAGATAGTTTGCAGCACCCCTGGATCAAGGTAAGCTGCACGTGGCCATTGGTTTGGGTATTAAGAGGGCCTCCCGAAGTTCGTGTGTCCCAGGGCATTACCAGTTCTGTGGGTGCTAACCACAGGGCACTTCTGGGTTTGCTTTTTTTTTTTTTTTTTTTTTTTAATATATTTTACAGAGAGGAAGGGAGAAGGATAGAGAGCTAGAAACATCGATGAGAGAGAAACATCGACCAGCTGCCTCCTGCACACCCCCTACTGGGGATGTGCCCACAACCAATGTACATGCCCTTGACCGGAATCGAACCTGGGACCTTTCAGTCCGCAGACCGATGCTCTATCCACTGAGCCAAACCGGTTTCGGCCTGGTGCCATATTTTAGCACAACCAGCAGATAAGAGTGTGCTAATGGTATGCGAGGCGGAGAGGAGAAAGCTATCCTAAGGCAAGATTGTAAAGGGGGCTAAAGGTCAAGTCTACTCCAAATGAGCCCTCATTCCAGGAGGCCTTTCTGCCAGGGTTGTAGCCGCCTCCTGGCATATTTCACCTTTCCATTGCCTGCCTGCTGCCTTCAGGCATTTAGATGAAATAATGGAAGTTGTTGCGGATGAAAAGGGGTCCTCTGAAAGTTAACCTCACAGAGCGATCGGGTTATACATTTCTAACTGGGCAGGTCATGGGTCATAGTGGGTAGTCACGCCCCAGGCATAAAACACTTTTTTTAGTAAGAGGTTTATCTCTGCCTTAAGCAGTGGACAGGGGACCATTGTTTACCGTGTGTCTATGTGAACACACCTTCGAAATGAGGGATAACCACCCTCAGGAGAGCACATAATCTTGTTAACTCTCCTGGAATCCAATCCCCACCTTGCTTTCACCCGTCACCCTGTAATCTTCTTTATGTTCCCTCCCTAACGTCAGGTGCATAAAAGAGACTGAAAATGTCATTCCCCACAGCATTTGAAATCTAGTTTCCCCGGCACCAGTTTGGTTCAAATAAGCTCTGATAAAAATTCCCCACCCAAGAGGCCTGAAGTTCCTTCCGCGACAACGGAAAGGCCCGGGGGTGGGGGAACAGAGCTGTTCAGAATAAGGTCATGGAACCCAGAAGCAGGTTGTGATGCAGTGACGGGCGTTACAAAAGCAGTTCTGGCGCAGCTGGAGAACGCTTTGCCTGTGCCAGTCCCCTACAGCTGCTAGTGTCCCTCCACAGAAGGCATGCTAATGCTGTCAGACAGGCCTCATTCGATGACCTCTGAGGTCCCTCCAAGCTCTAAATTACTTGATGTTCAAGTTCAAATGCCTCAGAACATGGTCTCACCATCTATCTTGCCACTCCTAGACTTACTTGTGAAAAGTTGTAATCCAAGTTCAACTTTTCCTCAACATCCAGCATCCAGTCTTCTCCTCCTCCTCCTCCTCCTTTTTCTTTAAATATATGCATATATATTTTATTGATTTCAGAGAAGTGAGAGGGAGAGAGAGAAAAAAACATCAATGATGAAAGAGAATCATTGATAAGCTGCCTCCTGCACACCCCCAACTGGGAATCGAGGCCACATCCCAGGCATATGCCCTTGACCAGAACTGAAACTAGTACCCTTCAGTCCACAGACCCCATTTGCTCTATCCACTGAGCAAAACCAGCTAGGGCCGCAACATCCAGTCTTTATAGATGTAGCAAATCCTTAGCCACAAGCGTTAGCCTCTGCCGACTAGGTTCCTAGATCTTGCATTTTATTTCAATATGTTTTGTTAACCTAGCCAGGTAAATGCGTAATGAGATATTCCAAATAATGAGAGGTTTCAAAAAATGGTCATGTAACACGTTTCTGTAATTTGAAAGCTGTAAATATTTTCTTGGACTTTCGTTTTAGCCTAAAGATACCCAACAAGCACTCAGTAGAAAAGCATCAGCAGTAAACATGGAGAAATTCAAGAAGTTCGCAGCCCGGAAAAAATGGAAAGTAAGATTATTTGGCATTGAGGGATTTGCTGATTCTGTTTCCTGTGCATTTCCAACAATTGTATGAGTCTTGATAGTCACATTGTGTACCATTACCGGCTTGCCCGGGACCAAGGACACAGGGCGAGACGCTTGCATACTGTGCTTCTCTGAGGGGGGGGGACGTGCGAGGGTTTTGCTAGGGTAAGATCTAATTCCTCAAATAATCAAGAACAAAATGTCAAGAGGAAAAGGGATGGAGGGGCATCCAGTTCTGTCGTTTAATAATGAAATGCAGAAGGAGACTTTCTCTCCACCCTATTGTCTTGATATTGAAGGCCTGTATGTAGAATTATTCTTTAAGCAAATACATTGCACCTACTCCCGGGATGCCTGTCCCGAGAATGCATGCTACCAGCAGTGAATGCCATCTCCACGACTGTCACTGACACTGATTTGAGTATTGTTGCATAAACTCTCTCCTCCTCTCCCCTGCCTTTATTTATCCTCTTTTTTTCTTCTTCTTTTTTTTAAAAAGCAATCAGTTCGCTTGATATCACTGTGCCAAAGATTATCCAGGTCGTTCTTGTCCAGAAGTAACATGAGTGTTGCCCGAAGCGACGATACTCTGGTAAGCAACCTTGTTTGCCTTCATGAGGTTCTTTCTCAGCGCTGTGTACTTAGCAAATCTAGGTGGTTTGGTTTGTTCGACAACTCTGAAGACCTGAAGTCATGAAATGTCAAACTTACCCTTCCTCGTCTCAGGAAAGTCTTCATCCTTTCTTTGTGTATTTTGTTTTGTTTTTGTTTTTAATATATTGATTTTCTTACAGAGAGGAAGAGAGAGGGATAGTGAGTTAGAAACATCGATGAGAGAGAATCATTGATCCGCTGCCTCCTGCACATCCCCTACTGGGGATGTGCCCCACAACCAAGGTACATGCCCTTGACCAGAATCGAACCGGGGACCTTTCAGTCCACAGGCCGATGCTCTATCCACTGAGCCAAACCGGTTTCGGCTTTTTGTGTATTTTGATTGGCACTATACTCCCACCCATTACCTCTACCACTACCACCCACCTCCTCCCACACTCACGGTTTGATGAAAGAGAGGCTGGTCAGTAGAAGAGGGCAGAGCTCATTTTAGTGTTTATTAACTGAAATGAGAGCCTTCTATTGCCACCGACCTGGGAGACTCTTGGGTTATAGTAGTACAAAAGGGGCAGATAATCCTCCTCTTGGACACACACACACACACACACACACAGAGTTAGAGGAAAAGCAGTAGAGCTTGCTGGTGTAGTTTGTGGTAGACCAGGAGGCTAAACCCACTTGCTTTGTTAGCGTTGCACTGACTGTCCAAAGCCCTTGAGAACAACTCCATAATTTTTTCCCCTTCATCCAAGCTGAAACCTAATCGCAGATTGACTCTTCAGATATGCCTAGACATATTTGAATTCAACAAGACTTCGCTCTGACAGTCAGACAACAGGGCTTTGTTATCCCTGGAGGTGAAGGGAACTCCGGGGAAGGCAGAAAGGGTGGTTCTGTGGGAACCAGGCCACTCCTGTAACTGAATAGTCGGCGTTTCCTGAGTGGAATCTGGGGATTCCAAGGGCAGAATCACACACCAGCACACACCAGCTCTTTTATCTCCCCCACCCTGCCCCTCCCTGAAGATAGTGGTTTCCCTGAGACCAAGCTCTAGCCTTGTGGGGTAAAAAAAAAGAGATTGTATATGTTAAAAAGAAAAAAGAAGAAGTGGGAGATAAGCGAGGTAGAAGAAGGGGGAGGAAGAGGCAGAAGGCTGGATTTGGGAATTGTGGGACCAAATAAAAGATACAACTATTCATATAAGAGAATGCGAATGATTGAATATTATGCATTACAATCATTCTGAATCATCAGTTGGGAGAAATGACCTTTATTGCCAGAAAAGTTTAAGGAAGAAGAGGGACCCAAGCCGTGTGTAGGAGGAACTCCAGGTGGGGAGACTTCTTCCCTCCAGACCTCGGGTTCTCATTCATCTCAATGAATCCGAGGACGTGTGATAACACTCTCTTTGCTGTCTCTCTCAAGGATGAGGAAGACTCCTTCGTGATGAAAGCCATCATCCATGCCATCAACGATGACAATGTCCCAGGCCTGCAGCACCTCCTGGGCTCGTTGTCCAACTATGATGTTAACCAGCCCAACAAGGTCTGATCCTGCTCTATCAGGGATTGGGGGGGGCCGGGGGTGTCAAGGGGTGCATGTGACTGTGCACCTCCAAGTCCCAGGGGGAGAGACCCCGTCTGCTCCCTCGTTCTCCCTGCTAGTTGCAAGCCCGATCCTGTGGGGGAAAAACTCACTTCTATGTAGAGAGAGGAATGACTTGAAAATAAGGCCTTTTGCCATCCAGAGCCTTTCTTCACGCAAGGCCGTTCCACAGGCGCCAGTTACACCCCTAACCACGACAGTGTGAAGTACTCGCCCCACAAATGAAAGTGTTACCTTTTTGGTGGTGAAACCCAAAGAGGAAGCGTGCTGTGCTCTGACCTTCTGCCATTCCTGCTATGAAGCAGGCCTGTGCGCCTGTTGAGACACGGGAAGGCGTGTGGGATGGCAGTGATAATTTAGGCTTTTTATTTTTTCCCCTGCCAAACCCGAAAAGTAGTTTTGTTTTGTTCTCTTGCCTGTTCCAGCACGGGACGCCTCCGTTACTCATTGCTGCCGGCTGTGGGAATATTCAGATGCTACAGCTGCTCATCAAGAGAGGCTCCAGAATCGATGTCCAGGATAAGGTTGTCATTCTGTCTTGTTGCAAAAACATTAATTTTTTTAAAATATATTTTATTGATTTTGCACAGAGAGGAGGAGAGAGGGATAGAGAGTTAGAAACATCAATGAGAGAGAATCATCGATCAGCTGCCTCTTGCACACCCCCTACTGGGGATGTGCCCGCAACCAAGGTACATGCCCTTGACCGGAATCGAACCCAGGACCTTTCTCAGTCCGCAGGCCGACACTCTATCCACTGGGCCAAATACATTAATTTTTAAGTATTCCCAAATGCCTCTCATCTTAGAGGTGACAGAGAAAAAAATAACATGCATGCTCTACTTCCGTTTCCTGTAAAGGAAGAGGAACTGCTTAAGTCACTTGGTCCAAGCTAACAGGTGTTGTCAAGCAAGAGGAAGACGCTGATCTTTCTCTGGGCTCTGTTTTTTTGGATGTCAGCCTTTCCGTGCGCACTACCCCAGATTTTTCTCCTCCCTGATCACTTACTGAACAGTGTTCCTGTAAGATGCCACAGCTGGGGAAGTTTTCATTGCCTCATCCGTCTCACCAGACATGTACCTGCCTACTTGTTGACTAGGGCCTCGGGGAAGGATGATACGCTTTGAGGTGTAACTCGCATTGGAAGTGTAGACACGTTGATTAACAGTTAATAGTCATTACTAGAATAGTGGATCTGGCCCTTGACAGGATAGGGAATTCCAACCAGAAGTTCAAGTGAAGGCTTTAAGAAAAGAGAAACAATTTTTAAAATATATATATATATATATATATATATATATATATATATATATATATATTATTGACTTTTTACAGAGAGGAAGAGAGAGAAACATTGATGAGAGAGAAACATCGATCAGCTGCCTCTTACACACGCCCTATTGGGGATGTGCCCACAACCAAAGAACATTCCCTTGACCGGAATGGAACCCAGGCCCTTTCAGTCCTCAGGCACGACACTCTATATCCTCTGAGCCAAACCTGTTTCGGCGGGAAACAACTTTTTATTTTAACGTAATTCTAGAGTTACCCAAAAAATCTGCAAAGATGACAATACACAGAGCTCCCTGACCCCCTCCCCCCAGCTCCCTGGAATGTTAGCATTTCCCATAACCTCGATCCCCGTGCACAAATAAACGAAATGGGAGGTGCTTCTTGTGGAGTTTGCCGGCCCAGAGGAAGGGGAGGAGAGTGTGTCTGGGTGACAGTGCGTTCAGATCCCTCGCTCTGGACGTGTGACTGACTCCACCCTGGTTTCTGCGCAGGGCGGGTCCAACGCCATCTACTGGGCCTCCCGCCACGGCCACGTGGACACCCTGAAGTTTCTCCATGAGAACAAATGCCCCTTGGATGTTAAAGACAAGGTACGGCCACTTTCCTTGGGGACGGGGGGAGTAACTCAAGGCCGCCTTTGAGCTTCGTCTTGCCACGCGCCTCAGGACCCAAAGAGCAAGGATCTGGGAGACCCGAATCTTCCCACAGAGAATTTAACCCAGAAATCGGTTTTTGCCGGTGGCTTGGTCAAATGTTAAAAATCTGTTGTTAGTTGAAACCTGCCAGACAGTTACAAGCCATGCATTACTCCGCCTGAGTATCAGGAAGACTCTAAGTTCTAGTAGGACAGCCAGAAAGAGGCCCGCGTCGGGAGCTCACGGTGGCTCGCCACGTGCGTGTCTCTGGACCACACTCTTTGTCTTCGAGGTGGCCGGCCACGCTGACCTTACAGTCACTGGCACCGGGAGGGTTCATGAGACACTGCATGTGTAAAGTAAGCCTTGCGGAGGGCAGATGCTATAAAAATTATTGACTCAGCAAGACGCCTTAGTTTCACATACTCTGGTTCTACTCGGTCCATCCCACAGCCCTGCACCTGCACCTGCACCTGCACCAGGTGAGAAGGATCCCTGCCTTCTCACCCGTGTGGGTCCTACTGTGCATCCCGTCTCTGCTGCTCACGCTCGCAGCAGAAGGGGTCACGTTGGGTCAGAGCTGCCACCCAGTCGTATGGATCGTACCCTGCGCCGATCTAAGAATGATGTTCACATCAAAGACAAGTGTATTTATGATGGCAGTTTTCTGTCCGGTGGCAATAAGATATCTTGTTTTGTTTTAATCAACTTATTCCAACGATTTTTTTGGGGGGGCAACGATAAGTAAAATACCTTAAGGAAGTTGCTCCTGTTGCTAATTCATTGGAAGTTGACAGTGATGTTTTAAAATCTCTGAGAATATAAGAAACGAGATTCTAAATATGGATGGTGAAATCAGACACGTGTTAGTTAATAAAACCGTGCATTTCCATATCTGCTGGGTGGTGAACCCAATACTACAGAAAGGAGTTTTGTGTTTAAAGAAACCGCATAGCTGGAAGCAGCAGTAGATACTGTGTGAGGACAGCCATCACGCCGGGGGCTGTACGACCAGCAGGGCAGGCCTGGCGTGTGGGTCTAACACCGGCTCCTCCGTGATGGGCGCTCCACCCTCAGGGTCCCCGGCCCAGGCACCATCTGGACGGAAGGGAGGTGGGCACCCCCAGAAGGAAGGGAGTGGGGGCGCTCTGACTCTCTGGCGGTTTCTCTTGCAGTCCGGAGAGACAGCCCTGCACGTGGCGGCTCGCTACGGCCACGCCGATGTGGTTCAGCTGCTGTGCGGCTTCGGCTCCAACCCCAATATCCAGGACAAGGTGGGTTGCGGCAGCTGGTGTCCTCCCGGCCTTCTGCTCTCTGCATGGACGTACAGGCAGACGGCAGCGGCACGCCCAGGCCTCCCCGTTTTATCCAAGTTTCTGCTTAGGTTCCAGAGGGCAGGGCCTCCCACAGAAGCCCTACCTAACAGCCGTCCATCTAATCCTCTGGACCACCCGAGGAGTTGTTGTGGCCGCGACTCTCATTCTCGTTTTACAGAAGAGGAAACTGAGGCAGGGAGGGGTTCAGCATCTCTTGCCCACGCTCACACAGCTCATAAGTGGGAGAGCTGGGGTGTGGGGCTCGAAACCACAGGGTCTGATTCCAGAGTCCCTGTCGGTAACCACTCACTCCATTGGCCTCGCGTAGGCAGGCATGTGTGTCCGATGGTGCTGACCATGAATATACAGCCTCACAACCCCATAGACCCCCCCCCCCCCCCCCCCGGCCAGCCCTCTGACTACAACATGGCTATCTCCGCTCCTTCTATTTGCCTCAGCCGCAAAATGATGAGTTTGTGGGACTCATCTTTGTCAAATGCGTGGCGGGCACGGTGAGGCATCGAGATGGTGAGGAGAATCCTTGTTCATAGAAGCACTCTCCTCCCCTCAGACGAAGTAAACGAAGCTCTTTTGTAAGAAAGATGATGCTAAAATCACACCTGCACGGGGACTCCGTGGCCCCAAAGAGCTGAGCCGTCGGTTCCAGTGGGTTCCCCACGTCCTTTGTGGCTCAGATGCTGAGAATGCCAAGCGCATCCAACACGCACCGGCGTTGAGGGAAAGAGAGGCCGGTGTCTGTTAATTTCGGGCTAGTGTTTCGCTCCGGTCGCTGTCGGCCCATTCTCTCTCGCCGTTGCCTGGGCTTGGCGGCGGAGTTCAGCGGAGAGGACTCTCGCCCCACGCCCGAGCTTCCTCTCACCCGCCTGCCCTTGTCGCCCCGGCCAGGAAGAAGAGACGCCGCTGCACTGCGCTGCGTGGCACGGCTACCACGCCGTGGCCAGGGCCCTCTGCCAAGCCGGCTGCAACGTGAACGTGAAGAACCGAGAAGGGGAGACGCCCCTGCTGACGGCCTCCGCCCGGGGCTACCACGACATCGTGGAGTGCCTGGCCGAGCACGGAGGCGACCTGAACGCCGCGGACAAGGTGCGTTGTGGGTGAATGCATCACTCTCGCCCACCAAGAAGGGATCTGGGAGGGGGGGGGGGCTGGGGGGACCACAAGGCTTCTGCAGTTGGCTTGCCCAGCACAAACTGGAATGCAGCACATTGCAATTATCCCTTCTCTTCGCCGTCCCAAAGACTCCGTGAGCTTCTCTAAGATTCTGTTTAATAATTTAATAATTAACGTTCATTTGTGGCATACACGCAGCAACGTCGATGAAAGGGACGGGCGACTCCGGTCTCTGTTGTTCTAGCCTCTTCAGCTGGGAGCAGGCACAGGGATGATCGCCGAGCCCGAGGCACCCCTCATTGAGGGCTGAGGTCGGCCCTGCAAATCAATAATCTGTGTGTATACACCCAGAAATAGGTGGCTTATTGATTCCCATCGCCCGCTATTTTGTAAAAGACAATGAAACCCGCTCTTAGGTGTCGGACACTCAGTTCCAGACCAGGTGCTCGATTTTTAATTCAGCTAATTCAGCGCGGTCTGTCTTTATTGTGAGCTCGCGCTTAACCCGAGGCTGTGACCTTGCGTTATACAGCTGGATCTGGACACGGTAGTGGATTGAGTGACTGCCATCTGTGGAGTATTTTCTTGGCACAGAGAAGCGGTTCTCCGCTGGGGCAGCCTTGCCCCCAGGGCCCATTTGGCAACGACTGGAGATGTTTATTGGCGGTCGTGGCGTTACCGCTGGCGTCTAGTAAAGACTGGGGGTGCCTCTTAGTGGCATATCCTCCGACTCACAGGACAGGGCCACGATGTCAGTCAGTGTGCTGAGCGTAAGAAACCCTAGTAGGACAGATGAGGTATAGAAATGTTTCCAAAACCCCCCACCAGCTCCTGGACGCAACCCGTCTGCTCACGGGGGATCCTATAAAAAGGTGGAAGGAATCCTCAGGCTGGTCTCCGGTGAGACGCCGGGAGGAAGCATGTTGTCTTTGCTTTTCATACGTAGGACAGCCCTCGAGCACATCCCTTCACATCTCTCTCACAGCTTCTGCTGTTGTAAGGGTTGCTGAGCAAATGTTCTTAACGGTGTTTTTTCAACTACTTGAGAACACGGGCCATTGGCGCGCCTGTTACTTTAAGTCCTGGACAGCCAGAGACGACAGGCAGTGCCCAGTCTTTCCACCCAGTGGCACCGGCCAAGGCTAGACTAACCATGCTGATGGTCAGCAGAGTCTGATTACCCGGAGTGGGATGTAGGGAGCCTCTCCCCCCGCCCCCCAGGGGTGAAATGTGTGGCTTCTGGTCCCCCTTCAGCCTTTGCAGTCGGGAGCCTGTGGCCAGTGGCGCCTGGCCCGGGGGCGGCTGGGGGGGCGAGGCCAGGCCCGGGCGCCGCGTGGGAGTGCTCATGGCGCGGTGTGCGTTGCAGGATGGACACATCGCTCTCCACCTTGCCGTGAGGCGGTGTCAGATGGAGGTCATCCAGACGCTCATCGGCCAGGGCAGCCTCGTCAATTTCCAGGACAGGCACGGCAACACGCCGCTCCACGTGGCCTGCAAGGACGGCAACGTGCCCATCGTGGTGGCCCTCTGCGCGGCCGGCTGCGACCTGGACGTCTCCAACAAGGTGAGGCCCGAGGTGGGGGGCCCGAGGGGCCTACTGACCAGCTTCCGGATTTTGGGGTTGTGTTTGTTTGTGTGTTTCTGTGTTTGTTTTTACAGAGGGGAAGGGAGAGGGATAGAGAGTTAGAAACATCGATGAGAGAGAAACACCGATCAGCCGCCTCCTGCACACCTCCTACTGGAGATGTGCCCGCAACCAAGGGACATGCCCTTGACCGGAATCGAACCCGAGACCTTTCAGTCTGCAGGCCGATGTTCTATCCACTGAGCCAAACCGGTTAGGGCTGCTTCCGGATTTTGTCCAAGTTCTCTTTGCATCTCTTCATTGTTTAGTCAGTATTCCTCATATGTGGACCTTTTCTTTCTTTCTTTCTTTCTTTCTTTCTTTTTTTTTTTTTTTTTGGTTAATCTTTACCTGAGGATATTTTTCCATTGATTTTTTTTAATATATTCTATTAATATTTTACAGAGAGGAAGGGAGAGAGATAGAGAGCTAGAAACATTGATGAGAGAGAAACATCGACCAGCTGCCTCTTGCACACCCCCCATCGGGGATGTGCCCGCAACCAATGTACATGCCCTTGGCCGGAATCGAACCCGGGACCTTTCAGTCCCCAGACCGACGCTCTACCACTGAGCCAAACCGACCTCGGCTCCATTGATTTTTAGAGAGACTAGAAGGGATGGAGAGAGACCGACAGAGAAACATCCATGCGAAAGACACACATTGATTGGTTGCCTCCCACAAGCACCCCAAACAGGGTCAGGGATGGAGCCTGCAACCAAGGTGCGTGCCCTTGACCAGCATCGAACCCAAGACCCTCAGTACTGGTGCCAAAGCTCTATCCACTGAGCCAAACCGGCTCGGGCGGGGAAAGGTTGTTTTATACATGGCAGGCATAGTGCCAGCAAAATCTTATCGTGATTTGTTTGAGGTAAAAGAATTAACATCTGAAACAGGCAGAAAATTATACTTCTACCAAAAAAAAAAAAAAAAATGATTCCTGTTGCGTATTATGTGATTCATTCTAGTGGAAGTTGAAATTGGTAATCTTCACATTCTAGAGATATGAAAAGGCAATATCTGAGGCCTTAGCCATTAGCCGCTGGTTGCTTTCTTCGTTTATCCCCGTTCTAATCTTGCCAAGTCAGTTATGTAAGTGGCTTAACGGGAAAGCCAAACGCGGTGTTAAGAAGCATCAAGACCTTGGCTTTCCTTCTAGGAGTCTTTAAATGAGTGAAAAGCCGCTTCCAGGAACATCGGGGCACTGAATACATTTAGACTTGGCCGTTGTCTGCCAGCTGAGGGTTAGAACACCGTCTCTCACCATTACCTCTAAAGGAGGCACCGGGAATTCGCCTCATGCCTCGGGGCAAAATAGTGCGTTTGCAAAGTTTGCTCTATAAAATGCCCAGCCTCTGGGTCCTAGATTTCCATGCTTAAAAAGCAACTGGTTCAGCCCTGGCTGGTTCGGCTCAGTGGATAGAGCGTCGGCCTTCCGACTGAAGGGTCCTCGGTTCGATTCCAGTCAAGGGCACATGCCTGGGTTGCCGGCTCAATCCCCAGTAGGGGGGGCATCTAGGAGACAGCCGATCAAGGATTCTCTCTCATCATTGATATTTCTATCTCTCTCTCTCCCTTCCTCTCTGAAACCAATAAAAATATATTTAAGAAAGAAAAAAATAATAGTTCATTTCACAGGAAAGCCTCAACGTTTTTTTGGGGGGGATAGAAGGGGACAGGGGACTCATTAGGAAGCATCGACATTTTTGATGCTATAGATGGCCGTGGTAGTTCATATACACCAACATAAACTTGTATTGTTCCTATGTACGGCCCAGCAATGGCACATACAGCGCATTCAGCCGATGATTTTGTCACTGAGTTGAGCTCAGCTGGAGGAAAACTCATTAGTTGCCCGATTTCAACCTCCCTGAATCAGCAGCAAAGCTCAGCCCGTTCTGCAGAGCCCGCCTGCAGCTCCCGGTTCTGGTCCCGCGGGCAGGTGCCCGCTGCCTGCTGCCCGCAGCGCCAGGCTCAGCCCACAGCAACTCCGTGGGCCTCCCGCCTTCGGAAGGGCTGGGTCAGCGTTGCCTCTCTATTCCTTTGTTTTGGTTTTGTTGGAAAGATGACGGGGACTCTAGAGGAGGTAAAAGACGTGCAGAGAGGTAAGAGGAAGGCGTTATTTCCCCGGGAGCACAGCGGGCTTCACAGGGACTCACCGTGGTAGCGGGCTGCCAGGACTCCCGGGCACGGCGCAGCGACAGCCACGCCCGCGGGCATTCTGTCGCTCCTTTCCCGCGGTCTGCCTGCTCCTTCCTCGGATTCAGTTCCCCCCGGGATAAAAGTGCCATGCAGATCCCACCCCTGTCACCAGGGTGTAACGGGAACTTGTCACTACCTTTCACACTCGATGTAATAGACAGTTCCTAGTCTTCGCTTTTCTCCTGTGAAAATCGGGAGGGTGGCTACTGAACACGGCCACATCAGGGAACGCGTGAGGGGGGATAGACGGTGCAGAGCACACAGCCCTTTTTTTGTTTTGTTTTTTTAATATAGTTTATTGATTTTTTTACAGAGAGGAAGGGAAAGGGATAGAGAGCTAGAACCATCGATGAGAGAGAAACATCGACCAGCCGCCTCCTGCACACCCTCTACTGGGGATGTGCCCGCAACCAAGGTGCATGCCCTTGACCGGAATCGAACCCGGGACCCTTCAGTACCCACCCAGGCCAACGCTCTATCCACTGAGCCACACCGGTTTTGGCAGCACACAGCCCTTAACTCTCTGTTCCTTTTGTGTCGCCTCTTCTCATCAGTTAAGAGAGAGAATGCGTGTGGCACACAAGCACATGTACACACAGAGGCACACACATGTACATCAGGAGCATGAGAGAGGGCTTCGTGCCAATCGAGTGTTTATCCTGCCTGCCTCGGGCAGCACTGTGCCAGGCCCCTGGGAGGGAGCTGTGGGCAGCACTGTGGTCATTCTTGCCCTCGGGCTGCTTCTCTCTCTCTCTCTCTCTCTCTCTCTCTCTCTCCTTCTCAATAATAGCATCTCATGTCTCAGTCTCGGCTGTGACAGACGCACAGGCGCTATGGAAACGCTGACATCTGGACATTAAGGAAACCAGGGAAAGCTTTCAGGGCCAATCACTTAAAGTGACTGGGGCTTTGGCAGATGGAGAGGGGAAACTGTTGCAGACCGAGGGCAGCATGTGAGTGTGTGTCTGGGGACTGTCTGGGGGCCCCTGTAGCTGGCGGGAGGTGTAGGCACTGAGGGTGCTGCCTTCTAAGTGGCGTTAGACCAGTGGTCGGCAAACTCATTAGCCCACAGAGCCGAATATCAACAGTACAAGGATTGAAATGTCTTTTGAGAGCCAAATTTTTTAAACTGAAACTTTTCCTAACGCCACTTCTTCAAAATAGACTCGCCCAGGCCGTGGTATTTTGTGGAAGAGCCACACTCCAGGGTCCAAAGAGCCACATGTGGCTCCTGAGCTGCAGTTTGCCGACCACTGCTCCAGAAGATAACAGTAGACAGAACATAAACAGGCACACACCTTGCAGCGTTATTCACAATGGCAAGGAATGGGATCGCGAATGACCTGTGGCATATCCATGTCGTGGGCATTAGGCAGGTGTCTGAGAGAATGTAGTAGGTTTAGCGACACCTGGAAAGGTGTTCACAGTCCATTGTGAGGTGCACGAAGCAGGTGATGGAATAGAATCTGGAGGAGGATTACGTCTGGACTTTTCCAAATAATTCATGTCCTTTTATGGATTCATAGATAGAAGCTTGGGAGGAAATGCTCCAGAATGTTAAGTAGGGCCAGCTCTGCCCAGACCAGTTTGGCTCAGTGGATAGAGCGTCCTGCCTGGGGACTGAAGGTTCCGGGTTCAGTTCCAGTCAAGGGCATGTGCCTTGGTTGCAGGCACATCCCCAGTGGGGGGTGTGCAGGAGGCAGCTGATCGATGATTCTCTCTCGTCGATGTTTCTAACTCTCTATTCCTCTCTCTTCCTCTCTGTAAAAAAATCAATAAAAAATATATATATTTTTTTAAAAGTAGGGCCAGCTCTGAGCAGGGAGACTTGGGGGAGGGAGGGAGTAGGGAAGGAGGACTTCTACTTTCTACCATTTATCCTTCTACGTCGCAGAGACATTTCAAATGAGCCTGTGTTACTTTCATAACCACAACAACACAAAACACAGTCCTATATTTGCAAATAAACAGCGGAAGACAGAAGTACCCTAACTTTCTTGGTTCCCAGCATCGGTGGTGTCTCAATGATTTTTTTTTCACAGTTCCCCCCCAGGGCAAAAGAAATGCCTAACAGTTCTGTTTATGAAGTAGCTCAGTCTAAACAACTTCGTGAGTCTTTACATCCTAACGAGCTCGTAGCCGTGGCAGTGCGTGATTCACGTACAGCGAAGGAAAACCACCAGGTCAATGCCACTCTTACATAACCACAACTATGTACTAAGGGGGTGTTCTCGCCGCCCCTCACGTCTTGGGCTCAGGCTGAACATCCGTTTTCTCAAAATGCTTTTGCTCCTTATCGCAGTCTCCGCCTGGGCCCGCTGCGTCAGGGGAAGGGGGACCGTACGGCCCGGGGCCGAGACCCTGCGCTCCCTGCGGCCAGCGGCTCGCCTGGTGTCCCAGCCTGCGGGTTTCATCAGGAATTTTAAATATTGATCGTGCCCCCAGGGATTGACTGCAGGGCCCGGAGGTGCCTGGTTACACAATTTGGGAGCCATAGACATTGTTTTAAAATAGTGGGCATGCCTAGCTGGTTTGCCTCAGAGGATGGAGCAACGGCCTGCAAACTAAAGGGTCCCAGGTTCGATTCTGGCCAAGAGCACGTGCCCAGGTTTCGGGCTTGATCCCCCATGATGGGGCCGGGGGTGGGGGACGTACAGGAGGCAGCCAATCAATGATTCACCCTCATCATGGATGTTTCTATCTCTCTCCCTCTTAGAAATCAATTTAAAATTTATATATATATATTAGCCGAAACCGGTTTGGCTCAGTGGATAGAGCGTCGGTCTGCGGACTGAAAGGTCCCAGGTTCGATTCCGGTCAAGGGCATGTTCCTTGGTTGCGGGGACATCCCTGGTAGGGGGTGTGCAAGAGGCAGCTGGTCGATGTTTCTCTCTCATCGACGTTTCTAGCTCTCTATCTCTCTCCCTTCCTCTCTGTAAAATATCAATAAAATATTTTTTAAAAAACAAATTTATATATATATTTAAAAAAAGGTGGCATGACCTCATCCGTGTGTCTTCAATGGCTGTCCTCCGGTCCCTTCGTCCCTTGCTGTGTCCAAAGGTGAACTGTGGTGCAGATCTCTCCAGAACCTGGGGGCCGGCCGGCCCTTAAGCCCTGGCTGAACCCTCCTTCGTGCCAGTGCAGCAAGAGACCTAATTACCTTATGATAAGCCTCCCACTCTTTTGTACCCTTTGAAGTTGCTCTTTTAACTGAAAGAGGGGGAAAAAAAGCCCACTTGAGAACGTTGTACTTGGCGTACCTCCTCCAGGAGGTGCAAGTTTCTGGAAAAGCAGGCCACGGCCCCTGCTGGACCCTCGCCCAGGGCCGGCCCTCGGTCCTCGGCCACCGTCCACCCTCGGGCGCCGTCGCCGTGGTCGGAGCTCTCAGGGCCCCTCTGTGTCTTGCAGTACGGACGCACACCCCTGCACCTGGCCGCCAACAACGGGGTCCTGGACGTGGTCCGCTACCTCTGCCTGGCGGGCGCCAACGTGGAGGCGCTGACCTCGGTGAGTGGCCTTCTGGCGGGGGAGGGCGCCATCTGGCGGCGGCGGCCTGGCACTGCACTCCGCGGCGGCAGGCTGCTGCGGAGCTCCAGCCCCCGCCCCCGGGCGCTGCAGTGCGGGAACGTGTGCCCACACACACACACACACACACACACACGGGGGCGACGTCCCAGGGCGGCTGCCTCCCAGGGGCCTCTTTGTTCCCCGTGTCACCTAACGGTGCCTTCGCCGGCTCCATGAGACGCGCGCGTTCTTTCCTGAATGCCCCCCCTCCACGCAGGGCACTGGAGGGGCCTTGGCTCTCGGAGAGGGAGGAGGCGGGGGCCCCGGGGGTGTGGGCGGCCGTTGACAAGAGCTGCTGGCTCTCGTGGAGAAGCCTGGCTCTGCTGGTAGGCCTGCAAGTTGTTTTTTGTTGTTGTTATTTTATTGATTTTTTTACAGAGAGGAAGAGAGAGGGATAGAGAGCCAGAAACATCGATGAGAGAGAAACATCGATCAGCTGCTTCTTGCAAACCCCCACTGGGGATGTGCCCGAAACCAAAGTGCATGCCCTTGACTGGAATCGAACCCGGGACCTTTCAGTCCGCAGGCCGACCCTCTATCCACTGAGCCAAACTGGTTTTGGCACCCGCAAGTTATTTTTAAGTGAAATCTCCTTCCAGCCCCCTCCCTCCCCACTCCTCCCTCCAGACCCGGCCGTGGGAGTTCTTCAAGACTCCAGTGATCCCAGTGCGCAGTGGGGTCTGGGAGCCGCTGAGCCCTTTCCTCACCACGTCAGTGAAAGGATCTAAACGGTTTGCCATCCTCCGAAGCAAACCAGAAGCCCTGCCTGCCCCCTGGGCACTATTGGGGAGTCTTAGGGTGCAGAGAGCGGTGACGTGGGACTGTCAGCGTGCCTCCTCCCGGCCCCATCTGCGCTCCCAGCTGCAGCCCAAGGTGCTGCTTCTCACCTGGGCACTTGGCCCCCAGGGAGCACTGGGCAGAGGCCCCAGACACTGACACCGAGGGTGTCGCTGGTGGAGGAGGGGAGTGCTGCTGCTGCCATCTAGAGGTGAGGCCGGGGATGCCGCCCGCCATCCTCCCCACAGTGAGGAGGACCCAGTCATGCTGGGGTGGGGGAACGCTGGCTGACTGGGGCCCCCTCGCGTGGCTCAGAGAGCGACCTGCTTTGAGGATGGGGAGGTGTGCTGCTGAACAGTCTTGGGCATTTCTCAGCAGTGCCGAAGCCCCGTGTCCTCCAGGGCGGCCTGTGAGCAGCCTTAGTCCCCGCCGCCCGCCCGTGAGGGCCGAGTCCCGCCCACAGAGCAGGGAGACGGGACCAGCGATGCTTGGGAGGCGCTCAGGGAATGTCAGCCTCTGTCGGGCACGTTCAGGGCACGAAACCAATGGACTCCACGAGCGTGGAGCTGCAGCCCCACCGGAATCCCCTCGTTAAAAAGTAGACACCGGCCCCAGCCGGTGTGTCTCAGTGGATAGAGCGTCGGCCTGCAGACTGAAGGGTCCCAGGTTCGATTCCGGTCAAGGGCATGTACATTGGTTGCGGGCACATCCCCAGCAGGAAGTGTGCAAGAGGCAGCTGGTCGGTGTTTCTCTCTCATCGATGTTTCTAACTCTATCCCTCTCCCTTCCTCTCTGTAAAAAATCAATTAAAAATATATATTTAAAAAAAGAAGAATCATAGGAGGAAAATATAAGGGTGTCACGTGGTGGTGATAGAGTAGGGATGTGGAAGGATCAGGCCTGGGGAAGGCGGGAGGAAGCCAGGGGGAGGGGGATATCTGAGATTGGATGAAAAAGTGAAAGGAGAGCCAGATGCTTCTTTCACAAAGGTGGGTAGAGAGTGGTAGCTAACAGTTAACAATTAACAGGTAACAATAACAATTAAGGCTTCTGTGCTCCATGGGAGATTGTGCCCTGAGGGGGTCTGGGAAGGGAGGGATACTCTGACCTTCCAAACGTCTGCTATCACAGATGCAGAAAGACAATAGACTGGCTCCAGCTAAGGATTGCCCTGTTCCGGGGAGCACAGGCCTAGCACAGGACTGCCCGCCGTGACTCGCTTTTAGTTAGCGCATTTCCATTGCAGCCCATCCTGTGTGATCCCGCTAGGGCTCCGAGTTCATGAGGCCACCGGGCAGGCCTCCCCTGAGCTTGGCCAGGTCTACCAGGCGGCCCCTCATTGGTCCACATCCTTCTCTTACATTCTCCGAAAGTGTTTGGCTATAAGTGTGTGTTAAACAAAACCTTTCTTTGAATGCACAGCAGCGACTAGTCACTAGCAGGACATACATCAGTGCTGAGGTTTGCCTCTGGGAGTGTTTTAAGATGGTAGCTGACGCTTACCTGGAGTTCGGTGTCTAAAGACAGTCTTGACTGTCTGCCTAACGGGAGAAGGATTCAGTTCACCAAGTAGTCTGCCTGCTAGCGAGGTGCCAAGGGCGATGAAAGCCAGAGAGGGGGGCCTGAGGCACCTCACTATTGGACCTCCAAGCACCAATGCACGACTTCTTCCCCTTCCTCTTCCCTCCCTGCACAGTCCAGTGGGATGAGGAGCCGGGCGCGCTCTGCCTGGCCACGGTCTTTGCTTCCGCCCCAGAGGATGGAAACCGTGTGCGGAACACGCACTCTCTGCATGAGCAGGAAGGAAACTAACCCCTCTTCTCCGGCAGGATGGGAAGACCGCGGAAGATCTCGCCCGGTCGGAGCAGCACGAGCACGTAGCCGGGCTCCTCGCCAGGCTCCGGAAGGTGAGCGATTCCGTTGACCAGCCCTCTCCTACGCGCAAAGGCGTCTTCACTCCTATAAACTCGGAGCGGGAGGCTCTGGGCCCACCGGCTGCTGCGGGAGAAGGCAGCTCGCTGTCCCGGGCCCGTGGTTTGCGTACAGTTTGCACATCCATCTCAGCTACCTGTCCGTTTCTTTTTCCCGCATTTGGACTGGGAGATCGCTGGGCCTCTTGGCAGGGTCTGTGCCCGGTTTCCCTCCTTCCGCCCCCCCTCTCTGTAAGAACCGCCCCACTATCTCCGCTTCCCCCCAAAGTGGAGGGCACGTGGAAAAGCTGGCTGCTGCTGCTTCCTGTTTGAGCTGTAAGACGCCGCGCGCGGGCTCCGGTTTGTTCCCCGCGTTGCTCTGAGGCTGAAGGGAACGGGACACAGTAAGGTAATGCCGCCGGCGTGACCCCCGGCCCACGTTAGTCATAGAGAAGTGTGTTAAGAGACGCCCAAACAGCCATGCCGTCCGTGCAGCCGGGGCTGTATGCGGGGCTGTCTCCCTCGGAAATGGAAGAAGCTCGGGGAAACGTTGTCAGCTGGGAGAGGTTCGCTGGGGGCGGTGCTGTAAGTGACGGTGGAGTGAAAACCGGAGCCATCCGGCTCACTGCAGGCGGGGGACGCGGCCCCAGGTGTCCGACCGGCGGCGTCCGACCAAACCTGGGTCCCGGGACCTCGGTGCTTGGGCTGTGGCTGGGAAAGAACGCGGCGTGAGACCCAGGACTGTGGGAGACCGTGTCTGGGGGAAATCGCAGCGGCAGAAGAAGCGATGCCTAGGAGAAAGGGACGTAGGGAATGAGTTACGGAGGTAAAGGAGCTGGGGGTGAGGAAGGGAATGGTAACCTGCCTGGGGCAGGGGGGTTGGGGGAGGGGGAGCAGGGCGGGGAGGGGAAGGCAGGGCTCCCAGGAGGGAGAGCGCCCTGGATCCTCCTCCTAAGGGTTTTGAGGGCGGAGATTTCAGGGGCGGGCCCTGGGGAGGTCTCGGTAGCATATTTAGTTGAGTCCATTCAGGGCTGTGGTCTCCGCTGATGGGTCGGCCAGCACCCGGGCATGGGGCACTGTTCCAGGCAGCCGGCCCTGACCTCAGCGGCCGCTGGTTTTGTTGCTTATCTGGGCCTGGAGCTGAAATACGACCGAGGCCAAGGTGTTATCTACAGGGAGGGGGGGTCCGGGGGTTCAAATCTCATGACCAGCCATATGCTGGGGGAGGGGGGCGGGGAGGTCACTCTAGATCAGCCATGGGCAAACTAGGCCCGAGGGCCGGATCCGGCCCATTCGGCTGTTCTATCCGGCCCGCAGAGCCAGAAGAGCGGAGGGTCCTCTTGCTCTCCCCTCCGCTCCTCCACCAGCAGCCCAAGAGGAGAGTGCCAGCATGGTCAGGTTGCTTTTGTGCCGGCCCTCCGGTCCAGTTGAAGAACCCATGGTGGCCCTCGAGTCAGAAAGTTTGCCCACCCCTGCTCTAGGGCGAGGTCCCACCCCGTACTAGTAATTGATGGTCCATTGCTGGGCCCCGGGGCTTTCCGCCCTGGTGACCTCCTGTGCCTGGCCCACGTCCTTGCTCCGCTCGTGTCTGTCTATCTGTCTGTGTCTGCCGACGGCAAGGTGACCAGCAGTCGTGCCTGGTCATCCGGGTATAAAGCTGGGTGGTTTTCGGCCATTAAGGTATCTTAGGAGAGGTTGTTCAGTCACAGGAGTGAGTGCAGAGGATGTTCCCGGACTTCACGGCAGGAGGTGAATTATGTGCACCGTATAACCCGGCCTGTGTTTTCCTAAAATGCCTGGAAAGAAAAGGTTAGCGGTGGTGTTTTCAGATTTTGCTAGCATAATTAACATTTTCTTCTTTAGACATGGCTGAAGTTTCTCTAACTCCCCTACAATGCTTTTTCAAAAAAAAACAAACTATAGGGAATGGGAAAAAATGGTTTAGTGATTTAAGCCCTCATTGAAAAGGTATTGCCCAACGCCCTAGCCATGTGGTCGGCAAACTGCGGCTCTCGAGCCACATGCGGCTCTTTGGCCCCTGGAGGGTGGATCTTCCACAAAAATACCTCGGCCTGGGCGAGTCTATTGTGAAGAAGTGGCGTTAGAAGTTTACGTTTAAAAAAATGTGGCTCTCTTGCCGAGGTCAGTTTGGTTCAGTGGTAGAGTGTCGGTCTGCGGACTGAAAGGTCCCGGGTTCGATTCTGGCCAAGGGCATGTACATTGGTTGGGGGCACATCCCCATTAGGGGGCGTGCAAGAGGCAGCTGATCGATGTTTCTCATTGATGTTTCTGTTTCTCTATCCCTCTCCCTTCCTTTCTAAAGAAATCAATAAAATATATTAAAAATATATATTAATAAAAGTAAAAAATAAATAAACGAAGGTGACCAGACGTCCCACTTTTGGTGGGACAGTCCTCATTTAAAAAAAAAAATATATATATATATATATATATAATTGATTTTTTACAGAGAGGAAGGGAGAGGGATAGAGAGTTAGAAACATCGACAAGAGAGAAAATCATCCATCAGCTGCCTCCTGCACACCCCCTACTGGGGATGTGTCCGCAACCAAGGTACATGCCCTTGACCGGAATCGAACCCGGGACCTTTCAGTCCGCAGGCCGACGCTCTATCCACTGAGCCAAACCGGTCTCGGCAGCCCCGGAGAATTCTTACGGTCGGGACCATGTTTATATAAATCTGGGGCCCCACGACCAGAAGCGGCCCCCAATGCAAGAACTAAAAATGTCTCTGTAGGTGGCTTAACTGCCCACCAGGGAGCGGTGCTGCCCTCCCTGCTGAGAAAGAAGCCTCACACTTCGCCGATAGAAAACAGGCGGGAACTCCGTGGCCTTGGGGAGCGCCCTGAGTCTGTTAGAGGGGCCCGCGTGGTTGCTGGTGGGAAGGGCTCCCTGGCCGGGCAGTGAGCCAGCGCCTCCGGGACTTAGAGCTGGAAGCCGTGGTCTGGCCAGGTCAGCGATGCCACTGAGACAGGAGGAAGGCGCTAACCGCGGGCAGCTCTGACGGGGTTCACCTGAGTCACGGATACCACCCCTCTTTGTGGACCACCCCACCCACCAGAGCCCGGTGCTCCGGGGGTCTTGGCTCCGCCCTTCTGGTCCGGGCTCAACTCTCCCGGCTCCTGCGCTGGGCTCCGGGTCTGGTTTGGGACCAGCTCTACCTCTTCGGCCCTCAACCTTCCCCCCCACCCCACCCCCAGCTCCTGGGGGCCACGCTGGGCTCCGGCCTCCTGGACTGGGCTCGGCCGTCTGGACTCGGCTGGGCATTTGGGGACTCGGCTCGGCTCAGGCAAACTGAGAGGGCCCGAGAAGTGAGAGATCCGAGGGCCCTGGGAGAACGAGGGTTGATTAGATCAGCTGGTTGCATGACTTGGCGAAGGTACTGAAGCCCCCGAACGGTGCGCTTCGAGACGGTTCAGGTGGCCGAAGCCGGTTTGGCTCAGTGGTAGAGCGTCGGTCTGCGGACTGAAAGGTCCCGGGTTCGATTCCGGTCAAGGGCATGTACATTGGTTGCGGGCACATCCCCAGTAGGGGGTGTGCAAGAGGCAGCTGGTCGATGTTTCTCTCTCATTGACATTTCTAGCTCTCTATCTCTGTCCCTTCCTCTCTGTAAAATATCAATAAAATATATATTTTTTTTAAAAAGAAACGGTTCAGGTGGCGCATTGCATGTTACATGCATTCTACACGCGTTCTGCGAGCATGTACCAGGACAGTGCGGCGAGGGCGAGAGTGGCCGGCCCGGAGGACCCCGCCGGGGTGCGGGGTGCAGGAGGCAGCAGCAGGGCCGGCCCGGCCCGGCCCGCGCTCTGGCGGCGACTGACGGGCCCTGTCTCCGCGCAGGACACGCACCGCGGCCTCTTCGTCCAGCAGCTGCGGCCCACCCAGAGCCCGCAGCCCCGGATCAAGCTGAAGCTGTTCGGCCACTCGGGCTCGGGGAAGACCACGCTGGTGGAGTCGCTCAAGTGCGGGCTGCTCCGCAGCTTCTTCCGGCGGCGCCGGCCCCGGCTCTCCTCCACCAACTCCACCCGGTTCCCGCCCTCGCCCCTGGCCTCCAAGCCGGCAGGTAGGTGCCCCCGCCCCGGCCGGCCCCGGCCTCTGCAGCCAGCGCTGGGGGTTGCCCTCTCTGGGTCAGGGGTGGGCAAACTACGGCCCTTGGGCCGGACCCCGCCCGTTCGGCTGTTCTATCCAGCCCGCGGAACCGAAAGAGCAGAGGAGGGTTCTCTTGCCCTCCCCTCCGCTCCTTCACCAGCAGCCCAAGAGGAGAGTGCCAGCATGGTCAGGTTGCTTTTGTTCCGGCCCTCCGGTCCAGTGTAAGAGCCCATGGTGGCCCTCGAGTCAAAAAGTTTGCCCACCCCTGGTCCAGGCTGAGTGGTGGCTTAGTTGTGGGCGCTGGGTCCCGGGCCGACTGGGTTCCAGCGCCTTGGTGGCGGTGAGGGGAGGGCCAGCCGGGCCCGGGCCTGGTATCCGCCCTGCTATTGCCCCACCGCTGCAAGCTGCCCCCAGAATAGCAAGGAAAGGGTCTTGCCGAAGCCGGGGTCACAGGCGCGGAAGTTCACAATCACAGCTGTGCGTGCGAGGGGCAGAACTGTGCGCGCTCTGCCCCGGGAGCTGGGACTGACACCGCCGGCACAGACCGACGTGGGCCCCGGGACGGCTCCGCCCCCACGCTTTCGTCTGGGAGGGCAGAGCAACACAACTGGGTTCACGTGGGGTCAGCATCCCTAATGCCGCAACCCCCTCCCCTTTTTTCTTTTTTTAATATATTATCTTATTGATTTCTTACAGAGAGGAGAGAGAGGGATAGAGAGTTAGAAGCGTTGATGAGAGAGAATCATCGATCAGCTGCCTCTTGCACACCCCCCACCGGGGATGTGCCCGCAACCAAGGTACATGCCCTTGACCGGAATCGAACCCGGGACCTTTCAGTCCGCAGGCCGACGCTCTATCCACCGAGCCAAACCGGTTTCGGCAAACATATCATCTTACTAACCAGTGTGACCCCGATGAATGCAGTTGAAATTTAAAAACTTTAAAGGAGAATGAAGAGATTTCACTAAAAAAGCTAGGTGTCCTTTGCTTCCTTGTGGGAAGGTGGAGGCTTTGGCCACCCTGGACCCCCATTCCTGCCGGGTGCCAGCCCGTGGGAGGAGGGCGGCGGCCCCATGTGGAGGGGCACAGGCTCTGCCCTTCGCCCCATCTCCATCCCCCCGGCCCCCGAACCCCAAGACGCCCCGTAGGCCCAGAAGCAGACTCGCCCGCTCAGGCATGGAATTCTTTCCTGTGGTGGAAAGGTCTGCATTCAGGAATGCATTGGCGTGTGTGGCCCCTGGGCCCCGGGGACCCCTAAGTCAGCGTCGGAGGAGAAATTCAGCCCCAGATCTGTCTGGCCAAAGCCTCCTGGAGGGCCGAGGCGAGTGTGGGAGAGGAGAAGGGTAGCCACGAGACCTGCGGCGCTGGATGCCCGGGTGGGTGGCCCGCTCCGAGGGGTGGGGGAAGTTTCCACCCACACAGTCTCTGGAAGAGACAGGCTCCTCTTCAGCTAACGCCAGGCCTGCCTGAGGCCTGGGGGGCCGGAGCTCTGCCTGCAGGCTCCGTGGCAGCCCCCCCCTCCCCGGGCGGAGGGCGCCACCGGCTGGGGCGGCAGCACCAGGGCCCGGCCCCCGAGCCTAGTCCGGCCGCTCACCAGCCACTTCCTGACCCCCACAACACAGCCTTCTCGATGTCCGTGGAAAAGCAGGGTGTGGCGCCAATATGAGGTGCTGTGAGGGCCGGCTGGGGAGGACTGGGGAGCCCCGGGGAGGGGCAGGCTGTGACGGGGGGGGGGCTGTGGCCTCCAGGGAAGGAGGTCGGTTTCCAGAAACGGCGACGTCGTCACTTTGGCGTGGCAGAGCGTCCCTGCCCTGCCCTCCCCCAGGCCCTGACCTCGCCGGAACGGCCAGGCCTTGCTCCTTTCCCGGGGGAGGGCTCCCCCGCCTCGCTCATAGCTGGCAGACGGCAGGAGCCGGGTTTGCCTTAGCAAGCTGGCCCTTCGTGTGGCGTCTCCCGAAAACACTGGAGGCTGCAGGCTGAGCACCAGCCAGGGGGCAGCCTCCCCCTCCCCGCCTGGCTCTCCAGGGCCTGCCATTGGCTGACCCGACGCCGCAGCAAATGGCAAGCAAGCCTGGGAGAGGCAGTCCTGGGGGACCAGGGGGACCGGGGGGAGAGGGGGCGCACGCCACAGAAAGAACAGCCCAACATCTGCACAGCACCCCCGAGGGCCACCACTACAAACCCAGTAGGGAGCGGGGACAGGGATGTCCCAGAAACGGACAACGCCAGTGAAGGCGGGAGGGAGGGAGGGAGGGCGGGCGGGCGTGCTGGGCGTCCTGAGCGACTCTCACCGCCCCCTCTGCCTCAGTCTCCGTGAGCATCAACAACCTGTACCCCGGCTGCGAGAACGTGAGCGTGCGGAGCCGCAGCATGATGTTCGAGCCGGGCCTCACCAAGGGGGTGCTGGAGGTGTTCGTGGCCCCGTCCCACCACCCGCACTGCTCCGCCGACGACCAGTCCACCAAGGCCATCGACATCCAGAACGCCTACCTGAACGGTGCGTCCCGTCCGCGCGCCGCGAGGGGAAGGGCTCGGGGTCCCTTTGCCAGGGCTGTGAGGGGTCCCCCCCCGGGGGGCCTGGCCTTGGGGTCCCTTTGCCAGGGCTGTGAGGGGTCCCCCCGGGGGCCTGGCCTCGGGGTCCCTTTGCCAGGGCTGTGGGTGGTCCCCCCCGGGGGGCCTGGCCTGGGTGTCCCTTTGCCAGGGCTGTGAGGGGTCCCCCGGGGGGCCTGGCCTGGGGGCACCCGTCACAGCCCCTAACAGGTAAATCCAGACACCGTGATATCCACTCCTAATAAAGCACAGGGCACACAGTAGGTGCTTAATAAATGTCAAGTAAATACATTTTTTTTAATTTATTGATTGACTTGAGAGAGAAGGAAACATTGGTTTGTTGGTCTTACCTGTTTATGCATTCGTTGGTTGATAATTGTACGGGCCCTGACTGGGGATTGAACCTGCAACCTTGGCATATCAGGACAACACTCTAACTGAGCTACCCAGCCAGGGCTCATACATTTTTTTAAATATATATATATATTTTATTGATTTTTTACACAGAGGGAGAGAGAGGGATAGAGAGTTAGAAACATCGATGAGAGAGAATCGTCGACCAGCTGCCTCTTGCACACCCCCTACTGAGGATGTGCCCGCAACCAAGGTACATGCCCTTGACCGGAATCGAACCCGGGACCCTTCAGTCTGCAGGCTGGCGCTCTACCACTGAGCCACACCGATTTCGGCTAACACGATTTTTAAAGTAGAGCTAAACAGGCGCGTGGATGGGGAATCTCATAAAGTACCACCCCTCTTGCTGTTTGATACCCGATATAGAAGAAGTATTTTTAAACCCATCAGCACTCGTGCCTAATGCCCTGATGTAGACACAGGCATTTTTCCCCCCCATAAGCAGCATTTCAAGCTATGTCTGTGTTCCATACATAGATCTACGCTTAACACACTACATAGACCAGTAGTTTCATTGCCAGCTTGACCCCCAGTGGCCAGGTAATTTTCTATTGAACGAGTACAGAGAAACGCTTTACGTAAATGGAAAAGGCACGCTTTAATAAATACCCGCTGCATTTTGAAGCGATTGCATGTTCTTACAAGCTAATACCTTTTCTAAGAATTCTCGTGATTGGCCACCAGCCTCAGAACAGAAAACACAGTAACTCTCGCGATCCGCCCGCAGTGTGTTAGGGGGAAGCCCGGATCCAGGGATGAATGCTGCGGCCGGCACTGCCCCTGCCGGTAACGCAAACCGCTGGGCAAACCGCTGGACAAACCGCACCGCCACCTCTGTTTTCCTCCGCAGGCGTTGGCGACTTCAGCGTGTGGGAGTTCTCGGGAAACCCTGTCTACTTCTGCTCGTACGATTACTTTGCTGCAAACGACCCCACATCGATCCATGTCATCGTGTTCAGTCTGGAAGAACCCTTCGAGATCCAGCTGAATCAAGTGGTTTTCTGGCTCAATTTCCTCAAGTCCCTCGTGCCGGTTGAGGAGCCCATAGGTAAGCTGAGACACCCCTGGGCGCGCCAGCACCCTTCGCTGGCCTGGCTGCCGGCCAGGCTCGGCTCCGACCGCTGGTGCTCCCCTCGGTGCTCCCCGCCCCTCCTTCCTGCAGGAAGGCCCGCCCTCCGGCGGCTCCCGGGGGTCAGCCGGTCATCTCCTTCCTGATCCCACGTTTCTGCCACCAAGGCCTGAATCTGAGCTTGTTCCTCGAGGGCCGTTTCTCACTTTCTTTCTCTGTTTTGGGGCTGGGGCCACTTTGGTTGGGTGCAGAGTGGAATGCCTCCTTCAGTAGCTTCCGCACCTGTGCCTCTTGGGCACGTAATTCAGAAGCAGGACGAGCTCTCCTGCGTTCTCTGGCTCCCTCGCCACGCAGGAAAAGGGACCGTGTTGACTAGACCAGGGGTGGGCAAACTTTTTGACTCGAGGGCCACAGTGGGTTCTTAACTGGACCAGAGGGCCGGAACAAAAGCATGGATGGAGTGTTTGTATGAACTAGTATAAACTCAAAGTAAACATCATTACATAAAAGGGTACGGCCCGCTCTTTTGGCCCCGCGAGGGCCGGATAGAGTAGCCGAATGGGCCGGATCCGGCCCGCGGGCCGTAGTTTGCCCACGCCCGGACTAGAGGCATTATCCTGTCTTTATTCTAGAGGGGGTGATAGCAACAGAAGCAGCAGCCTTCTCTGGTGAAGCACAAAGCTCAGTAGTCACCTTTACTTGGAAAAGCATTCACATAACCAGATAAACAGCTTCACACATACACACCCTGTGGAGCACCATCACTTTATGTTTTTTTGGTTGTTTTTATTTTTTTAATTTATTGAGTTTTTACAGAGAGGAAGGGAGAGAGATAGAGTTAGAGTTTCCATGAGGCCTGGAAAGCAGGCGCATTCTCCTCCCGCAGAGATCGAGGGGCCAGGCCGGTTCCCCCCACCGCACGTGGGGGAGAGGCGGCCGGGAAGGGGTGCCCCCCTGAACCTGTGCTCTCGCCCCAGCCTTCGGCGGCAGGCTGAAGAACCCGCTCCGCGTCGTCCTGGTGGCCACGCACGCCGACATCATGAACGTCCCGCGCCCGGCGGGCGGCGAGTTCGGGTACGACAAGGACACGGCTTTGCTGAAGGAGATCAGGAACAGGTAAGTGGGGAGCAGCCCCTGGGTCCTCGGGGCCAACGCAGCCGAAACCTCTGAACGAGAGAGAGGAGTTTCTAAAATATATATTTTATTGATATTTCACAGAGAGGAAGGGAGAGAGATAGAGAACTAGAAACGTCGATGAGAGAGAAACATCGACCAGCTGCCTCTTGCACACCCGCTACCGGGGATGTGCCCCCAACCAAAGTACATACCCTTGACCAGAATCGAACCCGGGACCTTTCAGTCCGCAGACCGACGCTCTACCACTGAGCCAAACCGGTTTCAGCAAGGCTTCTTTTCCTGGGTGGCCTTTTTGTTGTCTCTTTCATTTTCTATCAAAGCAGTGACTAATTATAAATCAAACAAGAAAAAAACCACAGGATAAAAAGCAGCAGCCTTCTAACTTCTCTCCTCACCTCCTGGTACCGCTGCCTTTGAGTTGTTTTATGTGGGGTGCTTCCCCCCCAGTTTATTGAGGCGTCATTGACAGATACAACTGTCAGATAAAGTATCCGTCGGGGTGATGTGATACGTGTTTACACTGTGAAAGGATTCCCACTACCTGGCAAATTAAAACATCGTCGTTCACACCTTTTGTAGCTCTCTCCTTCTGAGGAGAGCACTGAAGTTCTACTCAGTTAGCAAATTCTAACTGTAAAATGCCGTGTTGTCAACCATGGTCACCATGTCACACATTAGATCCTTAGTTCTCTTAGCTGTCTCAGCTTCCAGGTGACTGTGTTTCTGACTACCTAATGATACCACTGATCAATATTTATCAAAATACCGGGCTGTGAAATTCACTCGGGGGTCCTGACCAACTCCCTGACGGGGGGGGGGGGTGGGGGGTTGAGGAAGCAGTCACACAGAGACCAGCAGCGTGCACGTCCTGCCCAGTAGTTTTGCAGAGCTCTTGTTTCCCTCGTAAATGTGGACGTGCACAGGGTCACGTGCTAAAAACACAGAGCAGGGCGACGGTCGGCCACCGTGGTTCATACGGAAAATACTACGGCAATTAGCAAATAACCGTACAGGAGCAAACTCTGCGTCTAGCACACTCACAGCTGTAAAGCTCCCTTTTTTCCTACTTAGTCCCTGTCTGCAGAAAACTTGAACCTGCCGGAACCGGTTTGGCTCAGTGGATAGAGCGCCGGCCTGCGAACTGAAAGGCCCCAGGTTCGATTCCGGTCAAGGGCACGTACCTTGGTTGCGGGCACATCCCCAGTAGGGGTTGTGCAAGAGGCAGCTGATCAATGATTCTCTCTCATCAATGTTTCTAACTCTCTATCCCTCTCTCTTCCTTTCTGTAAAAAATCAATAAAATATATTTTTTTTAAAAAAGAAAACTTGAGCCGAAATCAGTTTGGCTCAGTGGTAGAGCATCGGCTTACGGACTGAAAGGTCCCGGGTTCGATTCCGGTCAAGGGCATGTACCTTGGTTGCGGGCACATCCCCGGTGGGGGGTGTGCAAGAGGCAGCTGGTCGATGTTTCTCTTTCATCGACGTTTCTAGCTCTCTATCCCTCTCCCTTCCTCTCTGTAAAATATCAATAAAATATATTTTAAAAAATAGTTTAAAAAAAGAACACTTGAACCTGCAGCTCTATGCAGTGTGCGAGGAACTCAACTCCTCTCAGCTGGAGACATTACCTCCTACCTTTCCGATGGGAAAGCGGGGCTTCTGCTAACCTTTGTAGAGCGGGGCCGTACCTCTACGCTCATCCCTCCGTCCTTACTGTGTCCACCACAACAGCACCTCCTCATGGCCCGTGCGGGCCCTGCAGCGGGGCAGCTGATGCCTTTGGCACGTGTCCCTGCCGTCTGGGGGGCTGAGGGACTGTCTCCGGGCCTCGCTCCGGTGCGGCCTCACCGAGCCAGCGGGCCGCAGGGCGGGGCCTCTGCAGGCCGCCAGGACTTCCTGGCCTCCGACCGGCCACGGCCCGGCCGTGGGCACGCCCGGGAGACCGAGTGGCTCTGAGGAAGCCCTGCTCCTCCCTCCCAGGTTCGGGAACGACCTTCACATCTCCAACAAGCTGTTCGTGCTGGACGCGGGGGCCTCCGGGTCGAAGGACATGAAGGTGCTTCGAAACCACCTGCAAGAAATACGGAGCCAGATTGTTTCCGTGAGTACGACGCCCGCCCGCCGGCGAAGGGCAGGGACCACCTCTGCCCGGCCACCCGGGGCCCCCGGGGGGGGGGGGGGGGCTCGGTTGTCAGGGGCCCCAGGTGGCTGTGTGGACAAGTTTTTATCTTACTGCTCTGGGTCGAGGAAGACAGAGCGGAGAGAAGGAGATGGCTGCGAGGTAAAGGGGTTGTTATGGAAGAGTGTAGGGAATGCCGACGGTGTTAGTGGCTTGTTTATAAAAGTAAAATTGCTTTTTTACAAATGATTGCAAAAGCAATTCAAAAGTGACTTAAGTGACTTCACTCTATATGGACTATAAAGCAGAAAGCAATAAATGATCTAACAAAACAAACAGACTCATAGACACAGCAGAAAGGTGGTTAGCAGAGGGGAAGGGGGTCGGAGGAGGATGAAGAGGGTGGAGGGGGTCAAACTTGTGGGAGGAGACTAGATTTAGGGTGGTGATCACACAATGCAGTACACATGATATATTATAAATTGTACTATTGAAACAAAATGTTATTAACCAATGTCACCCCAATAAACGTAACAGATTTGTAAAATATATATTGATACAGCCCTAGCTGGTTTGGCTCTGGATGCAGAGTCAGCCTGCAGACTGAAAGGTCCTGGGTTTGATTCTGAAATCAACAAAAATATATATTTTTAAAAAATTATATATATATATATATATATATATATATATATAGAGAGAGAGAGAGAGAGAGAGAGAGAGAGAGAGAGAAACAGAGAGAGAGATATGGATGCTAGGTGCCCATTGCACAAATTCATGCACCTTGAAAGAACTCTGGCCACAAGGCTGCAGTGGACACAGGAGAGCATCTCAGTCCACCCTCCACGCCCCTGCCCGGCCCCTCCAGCTGCAGACCTGAGCCCCTCTCTGCCTGCAGTCCCACTACAGCCGCTGCTACTCCCGCACACTGGCCCCACTCACACCTGCTGATGGCACGGAGCAACTGGTGCCAGTGCCGTCTGCAGGTGCAAGCGGTGGCTGCTGCCCCAGTCACTCCACAGGAGCAGGGCAGGTGGAGAAGCCCTCATGAGCAATCGGCCAGCAGCCACCACTCACACCCGCTAACAGCACCGAGCAATCAGGACAGGACTGGCACCGGGTGCCAGCAGCAGGTGTGAGCGGTGACTCTGGAGCCGGCGGTGGGTGCGAGAGGCAGCTGCTGCCCCAGTCGCTCCTCAGGAGCAGGGGGAAGTGGAGAACCCTCAGGAGTGATCAGGGCCGGCAGCCACCACTTTCACCTGCTGACAACATCAAGCGATTGGGCCTGCACTAGGTGCCAGTAGTGGGTGCGAGCAGCGGGCAGGACCGTGGCACACGGGAGCAAAGAACTTTCAGTAACCACCAGAGGTTTGCCCCGATGCCAGCAACCGGTGCCCCACCTTGGTCTGGCACCCCCACTCACCTGCTCCACCATCCCGCTGCAGCCGACGCCGCCATGTTCTATACATGCCCCCGGTGGTTACACATCATAGCAACACGTTGTTCAGTTGTTCCACTCTCCGGTCTATTTGCATATTAGGGTTTTATATATAGATGCTACAAAAAAAGCAACTTGTGAAATATTTAGAAAATGCAGAAGGTAGAAAAAATTCGCCAACAACACTTGTTGAAGGGCATCAAATAATAGATGAACAAATGGGGTGAGACTGTGTTCCCGGGGTGTGGCACAACGCCCACTTCACACACACACACACACACACGCACCTCCAATCCTGGGGTCAGGCCGTTCGAACTGGCCTGTATCATTGGCATTCTGTGTGGGGTTTTTTAAAATATATTTTATTGATTTTTCACAGCGAGGAAGGTAGAGAGACAGAGTTAGAAACATCCATGGGAGAGAAACATCGATCAGCTACGTCTTGCACACCCCCTACTGGGGATGTGCCCGCAACCAATATATATGCCCTTGACCGGAATCGAACCTGGGACCTTTCAGTCCGCAGGCCGATGCTCTATCCACTGAGCCAAACCGGTTTCGGCTGTGTGGGTTTTTTAAATAAGGAGTGGAATTCATCTGACCTCAAAGCTACTGCCCACCAGGGGACAGCCTCATGAGTGACAGGGTGCAGGAAATGGCTGCTGTGGCTCTTAATTAGGAAGGTGTGGCTGGGGAGAGGAGTCTGTAGCAGGCTGATTTATATGTAATCAAGTTAAAAGATTAAAAACCCGTTTCAAGCCCCTACCAAGAGTTAGTCTAAAATGGAAAAATTTCGGCCGAAACCTGTTTGGCTCAGTGGTAGAGCGTCGGTCTGCGAACTGAGGGGTCCCAGGTTCGATTCCGGTCAAGGGCATGTACCTTGGTTGCAGGCACATCCCCAGTAGGGGGTGTGCAAGAGGCAGCTGGTCGATGTTTCTCTCTCATTGACGTTTCTAGCTCTCTATCTCTCTCCCTTTCTCTCTGTAAAATATCAATAAAATATATTTTTACAAAAAAAATAAAATAAAATAAAATGGAAAAATTTCAACAGTCCCATGAAAACCCGGTCTGCTGCGGAGTCCCCGCAGCTGTAAACTGACCTGCCGTGCCCTGCGCGTTCTAGGTCTGCCCTCCGATGACCCATCTGTGTGAGAAAATCATCTCCACGCTGCCGTCCTGGAGGAAGCTCAACGGGCCCAACCAGCTGATGTCGCTGCAGCAGTTTGTGTACGACGTGCAGGACCAGCTGAACCCGCTGGCCAGCGAGGAGGACCTCCGGGGCATCGCCCAGCAGCTGCACAGCACCGGCGAGGTGAGGGCTCGCGGGCGGGCCGGGCCCCAGGAGGCGTCGGGGTGACTGAGATTGGGAGCTTTTCCTCCTCACAGCTGAAGGATAGGTGGGAAGCCTATCCCAAAGTCTCAGAATGTTGTTAGTTGGGAGTTTTCTGGTTACTGGTTGAATCAGGAAGCAGCAGAAAATCGGAACAGACGGATTACTAGAAACAACATACAACATTCAGTCTTGGGAGGATTCTGTTTCTAGGAACTTAGCCGTTTCTTCTAGGTTGTCGAATTTGTCGGTGTATCACTGCTCATACTGTAACTCCTACAATCCTTTGTATTTCTGCGGTGGGTTGTCGCTTCTCTTTCTGATTTTCTTAGGCCCTTTCTCTTATTTTTCTTGATGAATCTGGCTAAAGGTTTATCTATTTTGTTTATCTGTTCGAAGAACCAGCTCTTAGTTTTGTTGATCTTTTCTGTTTTTTAGTCTCTAGTTTATTTATTTCAGCTTGCTGGCTCATTCATCTGCATCAACTAATTTGTTGTTGATTCCCTCTAGAGTTGTTTTTTGGTTTTTTTCTCTTCATTTCAGTTATTGTGTTCTTTAGGTTTGATTGGTGTGTGTGTGTGATTTTAAGAATATGTTTATTAAAGCTGGACATGAAGCAAGAAGGGATTAGTATAGAAGAAGCAATGAGAGACTCTGTGGGGCTGCTTTGTTCTCCAGAAACATTATGGGAAAGAAATGAGCCAAGGCAGAGCTGCCACTGGCTCAGTGAAAAGTCAGAGAAAGGGGGGCCGTGGAGTCAGGTTGAGGGGACAAGCTGCTGGTCCCCAATGCTCCCCTGGTTACAAATCTCTAAGCACCCTTAGAGTTTAAGGGAAGAAAGCCATGGAGGGAGAGCACTGATTGTTTGTTTTGTTTTGTGTGTATTTTTGTTTTTTTTCTGTCGAAGTTCTGAGTTCACCTAGTCTTCTCCCGAGTTCATTGAGCAGCCTTATAGCCAGTGTTTTGACCTCTTTTATCTGGTAGATTGCTTGTTCCATTTCACTGAGCTCCTGGCTTTCATTTGGAACATATTTTTCTGTCTCCTCATTTTAGCTGTCTCTCTGTGTTTGTTTCTATGAATTAGGAGAAACAGCCCTGCCAGCCGACCCAGTGGTTGAGCATCAACCTATGAACCTGCAGGTCACAGCTCACTTCCTGGTCAGGGCACATGCCTGGGTTGTGGGCTCCATCCCCAGTAGGGAACATGCAGGAGGCAGCCAATTGATGATTCTCTCTCTCATCATGGATGTTTCTCTCTCTCCCTTTTCCTTTCTCTCTCTAAAATAAACAAGATTTTGGCCTGTACCTCCTAAACAGGACACTTTCCCACATAGCCACAATAATAATCCCACTCTGGACACACAATATTGACACACTACTGAATATGTGGTCCTTATTCAATTGTTTGCCACTTGTGCCAATAATTTCTTTTATAGCTGGTTTTACTTATTTTGGAACAGAATCTCGTCAAAAAATCACTCATTCCATAGCTGCCATCTCTCACCTTTTTATGTTTTTATGAGTCCATGGTCTTTTCTTTCTTTCTTTTTTTTTTTTAAATGTCAGAGACCATTATCAGTAATGATTTCTTTTTTTTTTTTAAATACATTTTATTGATATTTTACAGAGAGGAAGGGAGAGAGAGATAGAGAGCAAGAAACGTCAATGAGAGAGAAACATCGACCAGCTGCCTCTTGCACACCCCCTACCGGGGATGTGCCCGCAACCAATGTACATGCCCTTGACCGGAATCGAACCTGGGACCCTTCAGTCCGCAGGCTGATGCTCTATCCACTGAGCCAAACCGGTTTCAGCAAGTCCATGGTCTTTTCAAAATTTCCCTCACGACCTTCTCAAACCGGGTCTCGGCTTAGCGACCGATATCCGAGAGCCAGCCCATAGCAATGACGGAGGCGTCGTTCCTCGCCACCCCTGCTCCGGTGTGTCACTGCTCGGGCCCCTGCATTCTCCGTGCCCGCGGGTGCCTCCTCCGGGTGACCTCTCGCCGTCTCCTCCGGCAGATCCACATCATGCAGAGCGAGACCGTCCAGGACGTGCTGCTCCTGGACCCCCGCTGGCTCTGCACCACCGTCCTGGGGAGGCTGCTCTCCGTGGAGACCCCGCGGGCGCTGCACCACTACCGGGGCCGCTACACCACGGAGGACATCCAGCGCCTGGTGCCCGACAGCGACGCGGAGGAGCTGCTGCAGATCCTGGACGCCATGGACATCTGCGCCCGGGACCTGAGCAGCAGCGGCACCATGGTGGACATCCCCGCCCTGATCAAGACGGACAGCCTGCACCGCTCCTGGACGGACGAGGAGGACGAGGCGACGGTGTACGGCGGCGTCCGCCTCGTCCCCGTGGAGCACCTCGCCCCCTTCCCCTGCGGCCTCTTCCACAAGGTCCAGGTGAACCTGTGCCGGTGGATCCACCAGCAGGGCGCCGCCGAGGGGGACGCCGACATCCGCCTGTGGGTGGGCGGCTGCAAGGTGGCCCACCGCGGGGCCGAGCTGCTGGTGCTCCTGGTCAACCACGGCCAGGGCCTCGAGGTCCAGGTGCGCGGGCCCGAGACGGAGAAGGCCCGGTGCTGCCTCCTGCTGGACTCGGTGTGCAGCACCATCGAGAACGTCGTGGCCACCACGCTGCCGGGGCTGCTGACGGGGAAGCACTACCTGAGCCCCCAGCAGCTGCGGGAGCACCACGAGCCCGTCATGATCTACCAGCCCCGGGACTTCTTCCGGGCGCAGGCCCTCAAGGAGACCTCGCTGGCCAACACCATGGGCGGCTACAAGGAGAGCTTCAGCAGCATCTTGTGCTTCGGGTGCCACGACATCTACGCCCAGGCCAGCCTGGGGATGGACATCCACGCGTCCGACCTGAGCCTCCTGACCCGGAGGAAGCTCAGCCGCCTGCTGGACCCGCCCGACCCCCTGGGGAAGGACTGGTGCCTTCTCGCCATGAACCTGGGCCTCCCCGACCTGGTGGCCAAGTATAACGCCACCGGCGGCGGCGGCGGCGGCGGCGGCGGCGGCGGCGGCGGCGGCGGCGGCGGGGCTCCCGGGGAGGTCCTCCCCAGCCCGGCCCACGCCCTGCTCCGGGAGTGGACCTCCTACCCCGAGAGCACCGTGGGCACCCTTATGGCCAAGCTCCGCGAGCTGGGGCGCCGGGACGCGGCCGACTTCCTCCTGAAGGCGGCCTCGGTGTTCAAACTCCACCTGGACGGCCACGGCCAGGAGGCCTACGCCTCCAGCTGCAACAGCGGCACATCTTACAACTCCATTAGCTCGGTCGTGTCCAGGTGAGGGCAGCTTTGGCTTGGGCAGCGTGTCCTCAAACTGCAAAAGCAAGTGGGGGGAGGGGAGGGGGTGCAGCCATCTTTCCCATCAGAGATTCCAGATGCACCCCTCCTTCCTGCTGCACCTGTTTCTCTGCTAACCCCTCCCCTCCTTCCCTCCCACCCGTCCTCCCTCACACACACCCCTCTGTGAGTGAACGGTCTTTTCTCCTTTAAGAGCTAATCACCCCCCGTCCGTTTGGCCATGTGAGGAGCTAGTGTTCCGGACTCCATCTCTCAGCCTCTAGCCCAGGGGTGGGCAAACTTTTTGACTCGAGGGCCACCATGGGTTCTTAAACCGGACCGGAGGGCCGGAACAAAAGCAACCTGGCCATGCTGGCACTCTCATCTTGGGCTGCTGGTGAAGGAGCGGAGGGGAGAGCGAGAGAACCCTCCGCTCTTTCGGCTCCACGGGCCAGATAGAAGAGCCGAACAGGCCGGATCCGGCCCATGGGCCACAGTTTGCCCACGGCTGCTCTAGTCCCTTGCTTCTGACTGACGGTTTTACTGGCATTCCTAGCTTTTCAATGAAAAACTTTTAACGATTACATTGGTTGTCCTTCAAACGAAAAGCGCGCATTTACCCAAAAATGTGCATTTCATACTCCCTTTCTTTGTTATAGATCATGCCCTCAGCTTAATCTTTTTTATATTTATAGGAAAACCCCTCATGTATGGACTCCCACTGTATGATTTATAAATAGACAAAATGTGAGTGCCTTTTGCAGACGAGGGTGTGTTTGAAACCATCACGTCAGCCAGGAGCTGTCCCGAAGGAAACGCTCCCCCTCTCTGCTCCTTGCTGTGTGCTGACCATCGCCAGAGGTGCTTCCCCCTCCCATTTGTGTTGGGTTCTTTTCCCGGCAGTTTTTTTTTTTTTTTTTTTTTTTTTGTGTGTGTGTGTGTGTGTGTGTTGTTTGGCGAGGAAAGGGGGGGAAAGGAACCCTCCTCCGGAGGGGTTTCATGGCCAGTGTTGTTGCTGCGGTGACATGTGCCCGTTAGCTTTTGTGGAAACGTCAACGTGAACGTCCGCGTGGGGTCGACAGACGGTGGCGCTTCCTCATTCCCTCTCGTCTCAGGTAGAAGGGTGGCAGGTGGAGGGCTACGGAGGTCCGTGTGAGAATTCGAAACCCCGGCTCACGGCTCGCGGCTGTCCGGTCGTCATTTGTGCATAGCAGACGGTTCTCCACACTGAGGTCCTGGTTTGATGACTTCCTGTACTTGAAATCTACAAAAGGAAATAAAGGAAGCAAGTTTTATTGCAGTGGTTTTCACTTGTGATAAAGAGTTTTAAATTCTAATGGGGGGACATGTCCTAATTCTTCTGTCCTGAGAAGCATGTAATTTTAATGTTATATCATATGTATGTGTGTGTGTGTATATATATATATGCAGTATGTATATACATATATATATATTAATACAAGTATTTTTACTTAATCTATGAGATAGTAAAAAAGGTCACTTGTTTTTTTCTTTTTGTTGTTTTTTTTCCCCCTTTTTTTAAAAAAAAATAAACTATTGCTTGTTGCATTAGGTTGTTGGTCTTTAATTCAAAAGGAGTTCTTTCTTTGCTTTGTTTTTACTTACCTATGCCTCACCTGGTGGTAGGACAGGCAACTCTATAATCCGGGAGTCATGAAACCTAAACCCCAGGTCTGGAAAACAACCCAGCTTAATTATGACTACAATTAGGAATGGTGTTAGCAGTGTTACCCAAACTTCTCTCCTGATGAGAACCACCTGGTGGAGTTGTTAAACTACAGACTCCTGAATCCCAACTAAGAAGTGCTACACTAGAATTTTGGGGAACATATAGGTAAAATTGTATACTTAACTAGTGCTCTTAGAGTATACAGTTTTACCTATATGTTCCCCAAACCTCTAGTGTAGCACTTCTTAGTTGGGATTCAGGAATCTGTAGTTTAACAACTCCACCAGGTGATTCTCACCATGAGAGAAGTTTGGGAAACGCTGGCGTAGGGAAGAAAAAGAGCCCAGCTGATTTTGACATTTGTCCTCACTTTAAAGAAAAGAGACTCCTTCCATTTTTCCATGGGTGAGCCAAAAAGCAGCACACAGAAGTGGGATCACTTAGTCTCAGCAACGGGGAGACAAAGGAAGCTTTCCGTTTCTACACTAACGTAAGGGGATGCGCCCTGCTGGAGCAAGAGAAACCCTGCTGAAAAGGACACTTCCTGCCCTTCTTTAAATGCCAACCAACTAGAAACTCTGGTTTTGACCTGCATAGCAGCTGTGAGACACAAAAGCTCTAAGTGACCAAAGCCTATATTTAGTAAAAATCTCATGATTGTTTTTTTTTTAAATGGGCAAAAATATATACATATATATTGGGAAGAGGAAGACTAAAATGGTAGGAATGGCCCCGGTTGGTCTGGTTCAATGGATAAAGTGCAGCCCTCGGACTAAAGGGTCCTGGGCTCGATTCCAGCCAAAGGCACATACCTCGGTTTGCAGGCTCAATCCCAGTCCGGGCCACTTGATGTGTCTCTCCCCAGCTCTCTGTAAATAAGTAAATAATAAAAAAGTAACAATGACTTTTCTCCTGTTGATGGGAAGGAATGCAGTTCGTTTCTGTCCTGCCCAAATTCGTCACATTATACATGATTATATATTACTTACTTTTTTAAAAAAACATTTACTTTTATAATAAAAAATAATAATTAATGAAACTCAACTAAAAGCTATACACATAGGCATGCCTAGGAAAAATGACACAAATCGAAACTATGGTTGCCTTAAGAGAGCGGTACCTCATTTTTTTTAATATATTTTATTGATTTTTCACAGAGAGGAAGGTAGAGGGACAGAGTTAGAAACATCGATGAGAGAGAAACATCGACCAGCTGCCTCTTGCACACCCCCTACCAGTGTACATGCCCGCAACCAAGGTACATGCCCTTGACCGGAATCGAACCCGGGACCTTTCAGTCCGCAGACCGACGCTCTATCCACTGAGCCAAACCGGTTTCGGCGAGACCTCCTTTTCTTGTGTCACCTCCCTCCTAATGCCAGCTTCATTCTTTTCTACTTCAAGAGCACTTTACATCCCGGGGATGTAGTATCGGAGGCAAGAGGTTTGCCTCTGGCAGCATCAGTACGTAAACCCCAGAGGAGCCCTGGCCAGTGGGGCTCAGTTGGCAGGAGCAGCGTCCTGTACACCTGAAGTCCCAGAGGATTCCGGCAGGTCCAGCGTGGTTCACAGGGCTATCCCTCTGGCTGAAGGAGACTGAGTTATGTGACTGGGCTGGCCCAGGGACCCTGGGTGAACAGGAGAAAGGGACAGGCGGGGAATGCTGAGCAAGTAATCGTAAAGAACTGTACCAGTCTTTTTTAATTTGAGAAAGGAAGGGGAAGAGTGGAACGCCAGCTTGCTCCACTTATTGATGCATCATTGGTTGATTCCCCTATGTGCCCTGGCCAGGATTGAACCAACAACCTTGGTATATTAGGAAGATGCTCTATCTAACCCAGTGGTTGGCAAACTCATTAGTCAACAGAGCCAAATATCAACAGTACAACGACTGAAAATTTACTCGCCCAGGACGTGGAATTTTGTGGAAGAGCCGCACTCAAGGGGCCAAAGAGCTGCGGTTTGCCGACCACTGCTCTAACCAACTGAGCAACCAGGCCGGGGGTGTCTCAAATAAATGTTTATGAAAATTATCTATAGCCAAAACCGGTTTGGCTCAGTGGATAGAGCGTCGGCCTGCGGACTGAAAGGTCCCAGGTTCGATTCCGGTCAGGGGCATCGTGCCTTGGCTTCGGGCACATCCCCGGTGGGGGTGTTGATGATTCTCTCTGATCGATGTTTCTGACTCTGTCCCTCTCTCTTCCTCTCTGTAAAAAAATAAAATAAAATATATTTTTAAAAATTATCTACATGCCGAAACTGGTTTGGCTCAGTGGTAGAGCGTCAGCCTGCGGACTGAAAGGTCCCAGGTTCGATTCCAGTCAATGGCATGTACCTTGGTTGCGGGCACATCCCCAGTAGGGGGTGTGCAAGAGGCAGCTGATCGATGATTCTCTCTCTCATCGATGTTTCTAACTCTCTATCCCTCTCTCTGCCTCTCTGTAAAAAATCAATAAAATATATTTTAAAAAAAAATAAATAAAATAAAAAATCATCTACAGGTTTGGACATCTATCTGTCCTACATTTACTTTTTCAGTCTTACAAATCCCCACAGTGGACTTTTAGTCCAGGGACCACAGACAGCAGAGCTGTGCTCCCTGAGCCAACAACCGCACCTGCTCCAAGAACATCATCCGGAAGGTTTTTTCCATTCGGGTCAGAAACAACACCTGGGAAAGTCCAACGAACAAGAACCCGTGGGCTCTAAGAAAAGGCAGTGTCCACCTCCTCGCAGGCCTTTTGGAGAAGCCTGGTCCTCCCTAAGGGGTGACCCGGACACAGACATTTGAGCATCAGCCCAAGAAGGCAGCTCTGGACCAAGGGAGCCTCCCGGGAGAGCCACCGCGTCTCCGTGCGGAGTGCCGCTGGGGCGGCTCGCTGGGTCCCGAGAACCTTCTGTCCCTGAGCCCCTCCCCCCAAGTCTAAGCACCGGCTGAGGGACATGGCGACACACGGGAGACTTACTGGTGACCGGGTCACCCCCAGTTTAATTTTATCAAGCGTCTACCGTATTTGCCTGCGTATAAGATGATTTTTTGGCCCTGAAAAATACGTATTTGCCGGCGTATAAGACGACTGGGCGTATAAAAAGACCCCCTAACATTTCCACTAAAAATACAGAGTTTGTTATATACTCGCCGTATAAGACTACCCCCCACTTGGAGGCATATTTTTCAGGACCAAAAAGTCGTCTTATACGCCGGCAAATACGGTACTTCCAGATTCTCCCCGGTGTGGAAAACTGACCCCAAGGAAGGTGAGTGGAGATGGGACTTCTGAGCGCTAGGGACGAGCAGCCGATAAAATCACTTCGAGGGAAGCCGTCCGCCACCTGATGTGTGGCTGGTTCAGTTTAGCCCAGTGGTCAGCAAACTGCGGCTCTCGAGCCGCATGCAGCTCTTTGGCCCCTTGCAGCTCTTCCACAAAATACCACGGCCTGGGCAAGTCTATTTTAAAGAAGTGGCGTCAGAAGTTGTAAGTTTAAAAACTGTGGCTCTCAAAAGGATTTTCAATCATTGTACTGTTGGTATTTGACTGAGTTTGCCGACCACTGGTTGATCCTAAGGACTCCTGGGCATAATTTTCATACCCAATAATATTTATAAGAATTCCAGATCACACAAAGGGGCTGAATCTCATCATCAAATCTGGAAAACTAATGGCCTTAAGAGAAAGTACAGTTCTTTTTTTTTTTTTTTAAGCCTTCTTATATCTATCCTCAAACTGAGCCAAATGACAGTGGAAAATGGAAAACACTGCATGAAAATGTTCTTACAAAAAGATAGATACAGAGACAGTAAAGTATCAAAGACTGTCAAATTACAGCGAGAAGGTTAGGGAGAGATGGGGGAGATAAGAGATCAACTGAAGGACTTGTATGCATGCATAGAAGCATAACCAATGGAAGCAAAATGCTGGGGGGTGAGGGCATGTTTTGGAGTGGGCTGGATGGGGGGGCAATGGTAAAATATGTACACATACAGTCCTACCTAATAAAAGAGAAACATGCAAATTGACCATACCTTCGCTATGCCCACAAGCCACACCCATCAGCCAATCAGGGTGAGTATGCAAATCAACCCAACCAAGATGGTGATTAATTTGCATATCCAGGCCAGAGCAAAGACTGAAGACAGTGTAGCAAGAAGCCAAGCACTGCAGAAAGGAGCCAAGCTGCAGAGAAGCAAGCAAGCAAGCAGGGCAGCAACGAAGGGAAGGAAGCAGGCAGGGCCAGGGGAGAAGGGACAAAAGCAGGCAGGGCCGGGGGAGAAGGGAGGAGAGCAGGCGGGTCATCCACCAGCAGGAAGCCCTATTGCAGGAATCTTCTTGCAACAGGCCACTAGTAACTTTAATTTAAAAAAACAAAAACAAAAACCGAAGAGCAGAAACCGGTTTGGCTCAGTGGATGGAGCATCAATCTGGGGACTGAGGGGTCCCAGGTTCGATTCCAATCAAGGGCATGTACCTTGATTTTGGGGACATCCCCAGTACAGGGTGTGCAGGAGGCAGCTAACCGATGTTTTTCTCTCATCGATGTTTCTAGCTCTCTATCCCTCTCCCTTCCACTCTGTAAAAAAAAAAAAATCAATATACCATATTTGCCAGCGTATAAGACGATTTTTTGGCCCTGAAAAATACGTATTTGCCAGCGTATAAGAGACTGGGTGTATAAGACGACCCCCTAACATTTCCACTAAAAAATACAGTTTGTTATATTCTCGCCGTATAAGACTACCCCCCACTTGGAGGCATATTTTTCAGGGCCAAAAAGTCGTCTTATACGCCGGCAAATACGGTATTTTTTAAATGAAGAAAAAAAAAGTTCTTATTTAATGGAGTTGTATCATTACAAGATAAATACCATGTTATCTCACTTATATGTGGAATCCAATGGACAAATTGAATGGACACAAAACAGAACCAGAGGGAAGGGGTGGGAGCAGGGAACTAACCAATGGACACAGACAACAGAAGGGTGAAGGCCAGGGGAGGGGAGGTGGGGAGTGGGTGGCAGTGGGCAAAGGGGGTAAAATGGGGGACATCTGCAATACCGCCACAATAAATAATAAGCACCATGCACCGACTCACAAGCCAGACACGTCATGAGCTGCCAGCTGACGAGCATTATTGGGAATCCACCAGGCCCAGGACTTCTTGGACTGCCAGCAGCCAGGTGGTCTTCGCTAGCAGGTGGGGAAGATGCAGCAAAAACTGTGGCATTCCTCCTGTGACTCAGTTGGGTTATCATTACCTTGGGTCAAATAATCATGATTTCTAAGGCCCATTTTTAACCTAGCAATCCTAAGTGCATGTGTGCTCAACTTTTCTAAAATATGAATTTTTTTCCTTATTAAAACAATTGCCCTTCATAGAAAAGGAGTGGATTGATAATTCTCAGGGGGAAAAGGGTGTCTTTGTGGTGGTACGGGAAGAAACTCGACAAAAAGCATACACCTATGGATGAGGACAGCAGGGGGGGAAGGTATGGGCAGAGGGTGGGGTGGGAACCAGGAGGAGGGGAGCTTTAAGTTAAAAAAAAAAAAAACAACTGGAATAATCTGAATAAAGATTTATTAAATAAAAATTAAAAAACAGGAAAAGACTGGACAAAAATTTTACAGTTATGAAGACAGTGGCGGGGAGGTAAGGGCAGAGAGTGGGTGGGAACCGGGTAGAGGGAGCTATGGGGGGAAAAAGGAGAAACTATTGTAATAACCTTAACAATAAAGATTCATTAAATTAAAAAAAAGCCTACAGGTATAAAAGAAACAAAAGGACTTATAAAAAATGAATAAATAATTGCCCTTACCCTGACTGCTATGTCTAAGTGGTTAGAGCATCTGCCCAAGGACTGGAGGGTCACAGGTTCAATTCCAGGACATACTTGGGTTGCAGGTTGATCTTGGCCCCCCAGTGGGCATCCATGTTTCTCTCATATTGTTTTCCTCTCTCCTTCCCTCCCACCCCTCCACTCTCTAAAAATTAAGCGGAAAAATATCCTCAGATGGATGAACAAAAAACACATAATTGACCTTTTATCCTTATAGTTTGCCAAATTTTGATCCATTCAAGGGTTGGGTCAAAGAAGCCAATAGGCAACTGACATAAAACCTGCACCGTTAGTGTCTGTAACTAGAGGACCCAGAGACCACCCAGCCGCTGTCCTAATGGACCTCTGGCACATCCAGGTGTCTTTAGGGCCCATTTATATCTTTGTGTCTGGAAAGTAAATGTACTAAAAGCGGAAAGAACCCTCCCTCTCTACATAGGAAATTAAGTGGTAGCCCTGGCTGGGTGGCTCAGTTGGCTGGAGCCCTGGCCCGCATACCAAAAGGTTTCAGGCTCAATCCCCAGTCGCAGCACGTACCAGAGGCAACTGAACAGATTGTTTCTCTCTAAAATCAATAAACCTATCCTTGGGCGAGGATTAAATATAATAAAAATTAAGTTTTATTTTATTTTTTTAAAAATATCTATTTTATTGATCTTCCACAGAGAAGAAGGGAGAGGGATAGTTAGAAACATTGATCAGTTGCCTCCTACACACCCCCCACAGGGGATGTGCCCACAACCAAGGTACATGCCCTTGACCAGAATCGAACCCGGGACCCTTCAGTCCGCAGGCCAACGCTCTTATGTACTGAGCCAAACCGGTGTCGGCCTTACGTTTTATTTTAAAAGGTAAACATTTATACATCCTTATAAAACAAGTGGCAACATTTTCACCAATGTAAAACATCCCGGAATTCAAATCACAGTTTGGATCTTCAAAGTATTCAAGTATTGTATCCCAGGGAGGAAAATGTGGTCAGCTTTAAGACGGAAATGCCTCCTCTGGATAGCCCGGTCTCAGTCGGCGCTTCCTTTGCCGCCATCGTCTCACACCGTAGGGTAGCTGGCCGCGGTGGCGATCCCGCAGTGGTTGTTCCGGTCTTTGGCCATCTTTATGTAGCCCTTCTTGCCCCAAGCTTCACCCCAGCTGAAAGAAGAGAGGGTTTTCCATTTTATACAAATAACCAAACACCTTTGCTCTTATTAACAACTACGCCCGGTACTTAAACAGTGCACCAGAGAGGCCCACACAAGATTCAGAAAGAATCAGGAGAGACGGTTCTAGTTCTTGGCTGAGTGCTAAGCCTGCACATCACTTCTGTCCCCAAACCTTTCACAGAACTGCAAAATCAGAAAGGGGGGGAGGGGGGAAGAGAAGGAAACTCTTGGGGCCAGATGTGTTTCACAATTAAGAAAATTTTCAAATTTAGAAATGTAATGGTACAAAAACTATCTCGATTCTCCAGCAAGCTGAGGCAGAATCTTCACATTACAATCACACACTCTTCCTTACGTGGGATAAAGACCTCTGGGATTTCAGCAGAATTCTTTATCCCACTTAAGGAACACACGGGCATACGAATGTGTGATCATAGCGTTAAATTTTGGCACTTGCCGATTTTTGCTCAGTGGTTAAAAGCATCAGTCCATGAGTTCCATTCTGGTCAAGGGCACATAGCTCGGTTGCAGGTGGGTGTGGGAGACAACCAAGCTATGTCTCTCTCACATATTAATATTTCTTTCTCTGTCTTTCCCCTCCCTTCCACTCTCTCTAAAATAATCAATGCAGCCGAGTGGATAGAGTGTCGGTCTGTGGACTGAAAGGTCCCGGGTTCGATTCCGGCCAAGGGCATGTACCTTGGTTGCAGGCACATCCCCAGTGGGAGGTGTGCAAGAGGCAGCTCATCAATGATTCTCTCTCATTGATGTTTCTAACTCTCTGTCTCTCTCTCTTCCTCTCTGTAGAAAAATCAATAAAATATATTTTAAAAAAATAAAAAAATAAAATAATCAATGCAGCCCTAGCTGGTTTGGCTCTATGGATAAGAGCATCGGCCTGCAGACTGAAGGATTCCAGGTTCGATTCCAGTCAAGGGCACATGCCTGGGTTGCAGACTCATTCCCCGTAGGGGGTATGCAGGAGGCAGCCGATCAACAATCCTCTTTCATCACTGAAGGATTCTCTTTCATCTATCTTTCCCTCTTCCTTCCTCTCTGAAACCAATAAAACTCTATTTTAAAAATCAATGCAAGAAGAAAGAAATCCTCCAGTGAGGATTAACAAAAAAAATAAGAAATAAAATAAACAGGACTATAGAGAAAAAAGAAAGGAAAAAAAAAAAGACTTCTGGATTTTCAGAAGTGTGCTCAAGAGTTTGAAGACCTGTATCCATATGCCGATTCCAAAAACGTCTCCCTTGTCAAACATAAGTACTTTTAGCAGCTTATACCTGTTCTTGACAATCCAATATTTATTGTTACTGGAGTCTTCTCCTTCAGAGCCATAGCCAACCACCAGAACGCCGTGGTCCAGGTTCACGCTGCTGCAGTGCCGCTCGTAGTAAATGCCTGGGAAGGTAAAACTCAGTATTGGCATGAGGACCTCCACCTGGCAGGTGACAGGAGCCCTGCATATATCCACCACAGTAAGGAAGGCATCTCAAAATGCAGCTCCGTGACATAAAACCAAGTAAGGTTTGAAAGCAAGTTTTTTTTTTCTTTTTTCTTTTTTTAAATCTAGGCTAGGGACGCAGAAATCCTCATCTAATACTAGCAGAAATCTGAACTGGCACAATCTCTTTTGTAAACAACATGTCAGTCAGGAGGCATAAAGACACTTCTGGAATCCTTGTCATTCCACTTTTAGGATGTCAGTCTTATTCTTTGGAAAACTTTAAAGGCCTAACAACTGGAAAAAGGTCAAGTATACAGCAGTAAGCTATACCAATCAAATGATGTAGCCATTCAAATACATTTATGAGGTGCTTCAAACCATGAGGCTCTAGCTCACCTAATGTCAAACGGAAACACCAGGGGAAGATATTGTGTGTGCACAGCGGACAATGCTAAATCCACATACCCAGAAAGTAGGCAAACCAAAGAGCAGATCTTGCTTTAAGTCAACTTTTCTGCCTAAACTTCTACACAGACCATGCTTACCATCATGGTAGAACTGGAAGCTAAAATGGCTTGCATCTATGGCAACAGAGATGGGCCCCACGGTTGCCACTGCCTTCATGAGGGCACTCTCCTGCTGAGGGATGTCCACGAAGCCGGTGACATTGGCCACAGAATCCTCGGGCCTGTATTTGCAGGGTCCATCCTTTAAAGGTAAAGGGGAAGAGGTCTGATGACTAGCCCACCTCCCGGGAAGCACGAGTTTCAGGCAGTAGGCAGCTTTATGATCTCCAGGTGAAGCCTGTGAAATGCTGGCTGTTTTGAAAATGAAAAACTAGCTGGTGTCTATTCAATGAGACGCTGTCGGTCTCTCTCTCTCCATAAGAAATGTTTCACTCGGAAGAACAGGGTGCTATATATACAATGGCATGTGTGTCTCCATGTAACCCAGAAATAAGAACTGTGAACATCCCAAACAGAACTGTTCAAGATTGATATATTTTGATGAGCGTTCTGACGGTTTATATATATATATATATAGACTCTATAGTCTAAAATACACATTCTAAAAAAAAAAAAATTAAAAAATATGAATTCTAAATATGGCATCTGTTTGCTCTAAAAGCAGTGTTTCCCAAACTTTTGACATGTGTACCCCCCTTCTATAATTTTGGTAACGCTGAGTACCCCTTGTCAAGAAAAAAAAAAGAAAAAGGATGTATTTTAATAACAATCAAAATACATTTTTCATTTTTTTGGTACATACACAAAATAATAACAAAAAATAAAATTATTCATAATAAAATCTAAATAAAAAATTATAAATTAACATGTATTTGCACGCCGGGCCATCTCACGCCTCACCAGACTATCTTGACTTGACTAGTGAGAATGTAGAATAATTAGGCGCAGCTAAGCACAGTGCAGTGCGTATCCCCACCAAGCTCTTCCCGTACCCCTGGGGGTACGCATACCACACTTTGGTGGGAAACACTGCTCTCAAGGAATGGCCCAGAGATAAGAACTTGGCTCACCTTGGCCTGATACGGGTAGGACTCCTCCGAGTCCAGGCCTCCGTTGCACTTCACATACTGGAAGGCGTTGTCCATCAGGCCACCATTGCAGCCCTCGTTGCCTTGGGCCCGAGAGCAGTCCACCAGGTTCTGCTCACTCAACGAGATGAGCTTGCCAGTTTTCCGGAACATCTGTCCTTCCAGGGCGCCAGTGGCACTAAACGCCCAACAGGAACCACAATGACCCTGAAAACAACACAGAGGCTCTCAGTCTGCAGAACACACAGCGAGGATTTGACAACTTGGCCAACAATGTGTCAACTCTTAAAAAATCAGTGAGACACCTATCACCCCCACCGTCTACCACAGCCAGGGCGCCGACTCCTTTACGGCTTTTCCTCGTGGGGAGAGAGACCTGCCGAGTACCGTCCTACCTGGTTCTTCACGGGGGTCACGTAGCCTTCCTCCCTCCAGTCCACAGCTGGGGGGATTGCAGCAGCGTACGGCTCCCGGAACACCCTCCTCCTCTTGAGCTGCTGGTTCTGATGGCCGTTCATCACCTGCGTGTACTCTTCGTTGGTCTTCAAGGAAAAGGAAGTAGAGAATGTTGGCAAACAAGGCATTATGTTGGCATGGTACTGAGGGAGGAGAAGAAAGTAAGCCTCCCAAGCCATACTCACCATGTCACCGAAAGCATTCATTGCCAAGGTGAAGGTCTGTCTCCCTAGGTTGTACTCGTGGTTGTGCAGGTCGATCATTTTCATATTCTTCTCCCACACGGATCTCCTCCATCCCTCTTCATTCTAGAGGCAAACATATACCCAACCTATCTTTTTTGCTTCCATTTAAAGCCAAGTCACCTTCACCAAGTGGACTTGCAGAAGAGAAGCCATGGCCGGGGAAGGTTTACACTTCTGCCCTCCAGCACCCACACACCAGCGAGGTCGGCCCACATTGTGCTCAGTCATCGGTGCCATGAAGTCATTGTCTTGGGAGGAGCCAGCTTCAAGAAGCTACTGTCTGCCCTAGCTGATCTGGCTCAGTGGATAGAGCATAGGCCTGGGGACTGAAGGGTCCCAGGTTCAACTCTGGTGGAGGGCATATTCCCCGGTTTTGGGCTGGATCCCCAGTAAGGCGGGGGGAGGGGGGCTGTGCAGGAGGCAATCAATCAAATGATTCTCTCTCATCATTGACATTTCTTTCTCTCTCCCTCTCCCTTCCTCTCTGAAATCCATAAAAAAATACTTTAAAATATATATATTTTTTTTTAAATTGGGGTTTTTTACAGAGAGAAAGGGAGAGGGATTGAGTTAGAAACACTGATGAGAGAAAATCAATCAGCTGCCTTCTGCTCGCCCCCTACTGAGGATTGAGCCTGCAACCCAGAATCCAACCCAGGATCTTTTGTCCGCAGCCCAATGCTCTACCTGATATCGGAGTCTATCCACTGAGCCAAACCAATTGGGGGCAACAAAAATATATTTTTTATTGTTTTTAGAGAGGAAGGAAGAGGGGGGGAGAGAGGTAGAAACATCAATGATGAGAGAAAATCATTAATTGGCTGCCTCCTGCAGGCCCCCTCCTGGGGATCCAGCGGGGCAACTCATGCATGTGCCCCTGGGGGCCGGAATCGAACCCGGGACCTTTCAGTCCGCAGGCTGAGACGCTCTATCCATCGAGCCAAACCAGCTAGGGCTAAAAACACGTTTTAAATAAGAAAGCAAAAAGCTACTTTCTGCTGTAAACTCCCAAAAGCCTGGACCCTTCTCTGGCCACTTCAGATGTTACCCACCGGGCCATATAGCTTTCTGTGCGTCGCCTTCCACCGGTGCCAGCGTGCCTCTAAACCTCCGAAGAGTTTCGGAGCAGCGGGAGCTATTCCCAGGTAAAGGGCGGCAATCAGAAAGAACGCAGGATTCATGTTCCAGCGCCTAGGGAGGGAAAGGAAAGCAGCATCTGATTAAGCCAGTCCTCCTAGAGAGCCATCCCACCTTCTCGAGACCTCACAGGTGCAAGAAATGAATGTATCCTCCCTGAGTATTTACCCAAGGGCTGCGGAGGGAGGCTAGGCACGTGGGCGCAGAGACCCCACTCCAGCCCCGGGCCGGGGACAGACTCTCCCGAGGCTCAGAGCACCGCTGGGTCCGGGGTCCGGGGTCCGGGGTCGGGGGTCCGGGGACAGCAGCCCTGCAGGGCCGGGCCGGGAGGTGCATGCGGGCTGCTCCCCGCTCCACACAAGCCCGCCGCCGCCAGCGCGCAGGGAGCCCCGCAGACGGAGGTCGGGCTGCCTCCTCGCCCGCCACGCCAGGACCCGGGACGGTGCCTCCTGGAGCTCCCGAACCCTCCAGGCTCCACCCGCGAGGCTGGTCCCCGGGTGGGGGCCCCGGCAACGTCGGGCCCGGCCCGGGACACTCACCTTCAGGGGGAAGCCGAGCAGGCTCCGTCCGCACGTGCAGGTTCTGGATCCCGGACCTCCGACGGCTGCGGTGCCTCCTCCTCCGCGGCAGCGGATTTAAAGCCTCGGGAAGGCGGCCCGAGCGGCCCGCCCCCACGTGGCCCGCCCGCGCCCCTGATTGGCTGCTGGGGCCGGTGGGCGGGGCCCGGGAGGGGGCCTTCCAGGCACCTGAGGAGCATGGCTCCCAATGGCCCCGGGGCAGACGCGGGTGGGGGGGGGATGGAGGTGGAGGGAGGCAGAGGCGGGAGGAGGGCCCTGGGGCTGTGCTGAGGGGCTCTGCGCCTCCCTGGGACCCGCCTCACCCCGTGACCCCGTGACCCCGTGACCCCGAATTCGTGAGCTCAGCACGTGGTTCACGGGGAGAAGCCCGGGGGGAGCCCCAAGCGCTTTTGCAGCGGGCCTGGCCGGTCCGCGGTGTCCCGAGGGCGCAGGACGGGACCCCCAGAGGAGGGGCGGTGAGGGCGGGCGGGGGTGCCCGAAGGCAGAGCCCCCGGGCAGATGCGCTATCTGGGTTTCAGCTAGGGGGCAGCCGGGTTTTGGAAGAGTCAGGGAGGGTTTGGCAATGCCCAGATCCCTGGCCTCAAGGGGAGGGCGTAGGCGGGTTCTCCCGTGGAGGAGAAGGCCAGGGATTCTGTGAGGCTCCTTTCCCGCCTTCCCCAAACCTTTCTCAAAACCCACAGAAAAGAGCTCTTTACCGAAGAATTTAACAGGGAGGAAGAGGGAAGGCAGACAATCGATGATTCCCTCTCATCATTGATGTTTCTGTCGCTCTGTCCCTTTCCCTTCCTCTCTGAAATCAATTATTTAATCAATTATTCATCTCTGAAATCAATTATTTTGATTATTTTATAAAATAATTGATTTCAGAGATGAATTATTTAATCAATTATTCATCTCTGAAATCAAAAATAATCAAAATAATAATTGATTTCAGAGATGAATAATTGATTTCAGAGATATCAAAAAGTTATTTTGATAAACATGGAGTCCAGGTCCACGTGAATTTGTAAACTAATTTCTGTTTAGCACTAAATTGATAAACCTAAAAGCACAATCAGATGCATAATCTTTTTTTTACCGTGGTAATATGCATGTAACAAAATACCTATTTTAACTGTTTTTAAGTGTAGAGTTTAGTGGCGTTAAGTTCATTCACATCATTGTCCAGCCGTCACCACTGTCCATGTCCAGAACTTTTCATCTTCCCAAACTGAAACTCTGTACTCAATAAACAACAACTCTGCATTCCTCCCTCCCACAGCTCCTGGCAGCCACCTTCCTACTTCCTGTCTCTATAAACATGGCTACTCTAGGATCGACCAAAGGAACATCCAAATCCGTAGAGGACTTTTGAGTTTATTTGAACCAAACTGACAAGGTATGCCACACAGGAAGATCCAAAACGCTCCAGAGATAACGGTTTTGCAGTTGTTTTTAATCCACCCCTGAGGACATGTTTTTATTGATTTGAGAAAGAGGAAACATCTATCAGTTGCCTCCCATACACACCCGGACTAGGGAGGGAACTCACAACCTGGGTCTGTACCCTGTAATTTTTCAAGGTTCATCCTTGGTGTCGCATGTGTCAGAATTTTCTTTCTTTTTTTTTTTTTAAGGTGAATTTCATTGTATGAATGTAACCATGTTTTGTTTGGAGAAACAAAAATTCATGCCTGAATAGACATGTGAGTTATGTCCACATTTTACTAGTTTGAATAATGCTGCCGCAATCAACGTCGTAGTACAAATGTTTGAGGTCCTGTTTACAATTCTGTGTGTCTGTACATAGTAAAAAAATATAATTGCTAGATATGATAATCCTATGTTTAATCTTTTTCTATGTTTTCCTCAGTGGCTGCACCATTGTACACTCCTACCAACATTGCACGGGGTTGCCATCTGATATGACTTGCAAACATTTTCTCAAATTTTGTGAGTTGCCTTTGCAAGGGTATTGGTAATGCCTTCTAATGCACAAATGTTTTTAATTTCAATGAAGTTTGATTTATCTGTTTTTTCCTTTGGTTGCCTGGTGTCATATCAAAAAGGTATTACTAGGTCCAATATCAATGTCCAGTAAGTCTCTTCCTTTGTGTCCGCATCTACAGTTTTGTAGCTTTCGATCTTACATTTGGGTCTCCGGTCCATTTTGTGTTCATAATTTGCACATGGCGTAAAGTCAGGTTACAACTTCATTCTTCTGTATGTGCATATCTGACATCAGCATTTGTTGAAAAGACCATCCTTTCCCTATCGACTGGTCCTGGCAACCCCATACATTTTAAAAAATCAATTCATTAAAAATTTCATTTTAGCTCTAGCCGGTTTGGCTTAGTGGACAGAGCATCGGCCTGTGGACTGATGGGTCCCGGGTTCGATTACGGTCAAGGGCACATGCTGGAGTTGCAGGCTGGATCCCCAGGGTGGGGCATGCAGAAGGCAGCCCGTGAATGATTCTCTCTCATCACTGATGTGTTTTTCTCTCTCTCTCCCTCTCACTTCCTCTCTGAAATCAATTATATATATAATTCTTTTTTAAATTTTATTTTAAGATCTTTGAGGAAATTGAAGCACTTCTCTCACAAACACAACTGGAACTTTTAGGCCACAAAAATGTAAATAAACTGGAGGTTTAAGAAATGCTTTTTTTAAAAATATGCTATATATATTTTATTGATTTTTTTACAGAGAGGAAGGGAGAGGTATAGAGAGCTAGAAACATCAATGAGAGAGAAACATCGACCAGCTGCCTCCTGCACAGCCCCCACCGGGGATGTGCCCTCAACCAAAGTACATGCCCTTGACCAGAATCGAACCTGGGACCCTTCAGTCCGAAGACCGATGCTCTACCACTGAGCCAAACCGGTTTCAAGAAACGCTTTTTTTAAAAAATAAATCTTTATTGCTCAGATTATTACAATTGTTTCTCCTTTTTCTCCCCCATAGCTCCCTTCCAACTGATTCCCACCCCACCCTCTGCCCTTACCCCCTCCCCCCACTATTGTCCTCATCCATAGGTTATACAATTTTAATCCAGTCTCTTTCTGCACCCCACACCCCTTTCACCCTGATAATTATCTATCCACTCCCTTTCTTTGCCCCTAATTCTATTATATTCACCAGTTTATTTTATTCCTCAGATTTTTAATTCACTTGATCTTCTTCCTCTTCTTAAGTAATACCTTTCAGCTTTTCATATAATACTGTTTTGGTGGTGATGAACTCCTTTAGCTTTTTCTTATCTGTGAAGCTCTTTATCTGCCCTTCAATTCTGAATGATAACTTTGCTGGATACAGTAATCTTGGTTGTAGGTTCTCGCTATTCATCACTTTGAATATTTCTTGCCACTCCCTTCTGGCCTGCATGGTTTCTGTTGAGAAATCAGCTGATAGTCTTATGAGTGCTCCCTTGTAGGTAACCAGCTGCTTTTCTCTTGCTGCTTGTAAGATCCTCTTTTTGTCTTTTACCCTTGGCATATTGATGATGATGTGTCTCCAAGAATTTTTCTTTGGATTCCTCTTGTTTGGGGTTCTGTAGGCTTCCTGTACTTATAAGTCTATTTCTTTCACCAGGTGAGGGAAGTTTTCTGATATTATTTCTTCAAATATGTTTTCAGTATTTTGCACTCCCTCTTCTTCTGGCACCCCCATAATTCTGATGTTGGTGCGCTTGCAGTTGTCCCAGAGGCTCCTTACACTATCTTCAACTTTCTGGATCCTCTTTTCTTCTTCCTTCTCCAGAGGAGTGTCTTTTGGCTCTTTGACCTGATTCTTGTGTTCTTCCATTCTGCTGTTGGATCTCTGCATAATATTTTCCAATTTAGTCAGTTTATGTATACTTTTTAGTTGGGTCTCATGAAGATTATCGAGCTTTTCTAGGATATTCTTGCATAACCTTAGAACCGTAGTTCTGAACTCTATATCCCCCATCTCTTTTGTTTGAGATCTATTTCCTTGTCTCGGCATTATCACTATTTTTCAGAGTTGGTAGGATGGCTTTGTGTGTTTGATGTCCTATATAGCACAGTGGGTCAGCCTCCTTAGTTACCTGAGGTAGACACTCTTTTTTTTTTTTATTAAATATATTTTATTGGTATTTCACAGAGAGGAAGGGAGAGAGATAGAGAGCTAGAAACATCGATGAGAGAGAAACATCGACCAGCCACCTCTTGCACACCCCCTACCGGGAATGTGCCCGCAGCCAATGTACATGCCCTTGACCGGAATCAAACCCGGGACCTTTCAGTCCGCAGACCAACACTCTACCACTGAGCCAAACCGGTTTCGGCTGAGGTAGACACTCTTGGTGATCCCCTTTGTGGACTGCGTGCACAGCCTTGTTGTAGCTAAGTCTTTATTGTTGTGAATTGACCTTCAGGCCAATTGGATGTGGGTATCAGCTGTGTCTACTCTGGGATAAATTCTGTATTGGAGGCAGTCTTATAGGATCAGACTTGAAGAACTGCAGAAGCCTCTGCTCAGCTTGGATGGGGCGGAGTCTCAGGGCTGAACTGACAGTCTTGGCTTCCGCCCTGCCCTTGTGCACTCGCCTGAGTTTCCGCCCGACCGTCCCAAGAGTGTGGGTGCCCCAGGGGCTCGCCCAGACTTGGGCTGGTCTCTGTAGTCTGGAGCTTCTGACTCCTTCCGTTACAGAGAGGCCGCCACCTTGGACAGAGAGGCAGCGGCAGCCTCTGCGGTCAGACCTGGAGCTTCTGACTCCTTCCGCCAAGGAGAGGCAGCTGTCAGACCTCAGCGCGTACTCACTCACGTGCGCGACTGTAGACCCCGCCGGCTGCAGCTGCGGCTCTGGTCCCCGGTCTCCCAATCTCTGAGTCTCTGGGTGCCTTTCTCTACAGTCCAGACTCCACCCGTATGAGCATGGGACCACGGAATTTCAGCCGGGGTTGGGGTTCAGTACAGTCGGAAAGGGTTCCGTGCAATCGGGGAATTCCTCCCCTCCCGCCAGGCAGGCATTTGGCTGCCGCACTTCCTCTCCGAGTGCGAGCGTCTCCCTACCTCAGCGCTTTTCGGCTCCCAGTCTGATCCGTGAGCCTCTCTCTTTCTTTCTAGTTGTAGCTATTCCACTCCACCAGCTTTCCTGAGGTTTTGGTGAAGTCCTTTTTGATTTTAGTTGTTTTTTTAATTAAATTGTTGATGAGGCGGCAGCGTAGGAGACTGCCTAGGCCGCCATCTTGGTTCCGGTCTCAAGAAATGCTTTTTAATTCACCAAGGAATTCAACACAATCAAGAAGTCTAATACAGGGGTTTAAAGTTGCCCTTGGAGCGCAGTGGAGGGTGGGAAACCTGTGACCACGTGAACGCCTGCACCTGGTGCTGCTCCAAAAAATGGCACCCCCTTTGTTTTTGGGACTGGGATACAAATGCAATGGAGAAAGCACAGACTCTTTTTATAATAAATGGGCCCCACACCTAAATTTTTATTGATGTTTTAAAGAGAGAGGAAGGGAGCGGGATGGAGAGAGAGAAACCTCAAGGGTAGAACATCAGTAGGCTGCCTCCTGCACGCCCCCTACTGGGGATTGAGTCACACCTCAGGCTGTGTCCTGCCCAGGAATCCTCCTGTTTCATGGGTCCATGCTCAACCACTGGGCCACACTGGCCAGGCCCAAATCTAAAATTGACCAAGAATCATCTAATGCCAGAGAAATATCGGAGAAGACCATTTAAGAAAAAATTGGGAACATTTATTTTCACAAAATGTGCTAAATTATGTATTACAGAAAGACATCATTGTTCTTATCTCTACTCTTCTGTGCCAGTTTCTTTTTTTTAAATGTATTTTATTAATTTTTTACAGAGAGTTAGAAACATCGATGAGAGAGAATCTTCGATCAGCTGCCTCTTGCACACCCCCTACTGGGGATGTGTCCACAACCAAGGTACATGCCCTTGACCGGAATCGAACCCGGGACCTTTCAGTCCACAGGCCGACGCTCTATCCGTTGAGCCAAACTGGTTTTGGCTGTGCCAGTTTCTTTGATAGATAACTCAGATGAATGCTATTTATTCAAATGGCCACATTTTATATAAATGACCAGTCCTTAGCTCTGCCTTTAATAAAATACAACTGGCAGATTTCCCAATTTTTTAAAATAATGCAACCTCTGTGAGAAAGTTTATTCTTTTTTTTAATAAATCTTTATTGCTCAGATTATTACAATTGTTTCTCCTTTTTCTCCCCCATAGCTCCCTTCCAACTGATTCCCACCCCACCCTCTGCCCTTACCCCCTCTCCCCACTATTGTCCTCATCCATAGGTTATACAATTTTAATCCAGTCTCTTTCTGCACCCCACACCCCTTTCACCCTGATAATTATCTATCCACTCCCTTTCTTTGCCCCTAATTCTATTATATTCACCAGTTTATTCTATTCCTCAGATTTTTAATTCACTTGATCTTCTTCCTCTTCTTAAGTAATACCTTTCAGCATTTCATATAATACTGGTTTGGTGGTGATGAACTCCTTTAGCTTTTTCTTATCTGTGAAGCTCTTTATCTGCCCTTCAATTCTGAATGATAACTTTGCTGGATACAGCAATCTTGGTTGTAGGTTCTCGCTATTCATCACTTTGAATATTTCTTGCCACTCCCTTCTGGCCTGCATGGTTTCTGTTGAGAAATCAGCTGATAGTCTTATGATTGCTCCCTTATAGGTAACCAACTGCTTTTCTCTTGCTGCTTATAAGATCTTCTTTTTGTCTTTTACCCTTGGCATATTGATGATGATGTGTCTCAAAGAATTTTTCTTTGGATTCCTCTTGTTTGGGGTTCTGTAGGCTTCCTGTACTTGTAAGTCTATTTCTTTTACTAGGTGAGGGAAGTTTTCTGATATTATTTCTTCAAATATGTTTTCAGTATTTTGCACTCCCTCTTCTCTGGCACCCCCATAATTCTGATGTTGGTGCGCTTGCAGTTGTCCCAGAGGCTTCTTACACTATCTTCAACTTTCTGGATCCTCTTTTCTTCTTCCTTCTCCAAAGGAGTGTCTTTTGGCTCTTTGACCTGATTCTTGTGTTCTTCCATTGAACACAATGTTGACTCATTTCCCGAGGAGGCCGGATGGTCTGTTTTTGCAGGCCAATTCCAGAAACAGATAAAATACAGCTATAGTCCTCCCAGAAACAGATAACATACTAGCTATAGCCCTGCGGTTAAGGAGGCTGGTCTCTTTCTGGCAGGTGCATTCCGAGGTAGTCAGCTCAGTTCCCAGGGGGAGAATTCCACAGCGGTCAACAGGATGAAACCTTCCTAGCCCTGCTTTTATTGTTTTGTCATAAAATATTGCATTCTGGCTTTTTGCATTTCAGGGTAGGGAGTTTCTGGGGACTGACTTCATTCTTGCCTAATCTTCAACCTTAAAAAACTGACCTCATTCCTGTCTAATCTTTAACCTTAAAGGTCACATCCTAGAACAGGCAGTGGGGGAGGCCAATTCCTCAATCTTGGGGCCCTACACTGGGACCACGGGGTTTCGGCCAGAGTTGGGGTTCAGTACAGTCAGAAAAGGTTCCATGCAATCGGGAATTCCTCCCCTCCCGCCAGGCAGGCATTCGGCGGCCGCACTTCCTCTCCGCGCTAGCGTCTCCCTACCTCAGCGCTTTGCGGTTCCCAGTCTGATCCGTGAGCCTCTCTCTTTCTTTCTAGTTGTAGCTATTCCACTCCGCCAGCTTTCCTGAGGTTTTGGTGAAGTCCTTTTTGATTTTAGTTGTTTTTTTAATTAAATTGTTAATGAGGCGGCAGCTTAGGAGACTGCCTAGGCCGCCATCTTGGTTCCGCCTAGAAAGTTTATTCTTGCGTGAATCTGTCTAGATTTCTTTTGCTCACTAGGAAAACAGAATATAATTCTCTACCCCATCTCTGGCTGTTTTAAACCACAGGGAAATGAACAAATCTAGTGTAATGGTATTCAAGACCCCGAATTAACACTTCTCCCCAGTGTAACAGCTCCTCCCATTTGTGTTAAGTCAATGAACCAAGACTTACTTTTATAAAGCATTCCCCAGACAGCTGTCCATTTGTTTTGTGGTGTGGAATCCAGATACAATGGCATGGGGTTCAAGTACCAAATACACCCCTGACCACCTGGGTACCGGGAACCATAATAGCATCTACCTCCCAGGGTTGGTGGAGGAGGAATAAAAGAATTCACTGAAGTGCTTGCCTAGAGCCTGTCCTGTGTAGGCAATCATTCAGACTAGTTACTGCGTTATTTTTTTAGATACATTTTTGTTGATTTCAGAGAGGCAGGAGAGGTAGAAACATCAATGGTGAGAGAGAATCATTGACCGGCTGCCTCCTGCACCCATTGTCAGTAAGAGAACTTCAGCCGAAACCTGTTTGGCTCAGTGGACAGAGCGTCAGCCTGCAGACTGAAGGGTCCCAGGTTCAATTCCGGTCAAGAGCATGTACCTTGGTTGCGGGCACATCCCCAGTGGGGGGTGTGCAAGAGGCAGCTGATTGATAATTCTCTCTCATCGATGTTTCTAACTCCCTATCCCTCTCTCTTCCTCTCTGTAAGAAAATCAATAATATATATATATATATATATATATATATATATATATATATATATATATATATCGTATTTGCCGGCGTATAAGACGATTTTTTGGCCCTGAAAAATACGTATTTGCCGGCGTATAAGAGACTGGGCGTATAAGACGACCCCCTAACATTTCCACTAAAAAATACAGAGTTTGTTATATACTCGTCGTATAAGACTACCCCCCACTTGGAGGCATATTTTTCAGGGCCAAAAAGTCGTCTTATACGCCGGCAAATACGGTGTGTGTATATATATATATATTAAAAATAAGAGAACTTTGGAGGTGGTTTTGGAGAGAGACACAGAATATTTCTAATTGGAATGCAATTAAATCTATTTTCAAGAAAATTTTTTTTTTTTTACTTTGGAATTCAATTCTGTTGTGTGTGTGGCTATAGTTTTGGTTTATGTAGAGCAGAGTGAACCTTAGACTGCAGCTTCCCCAAGCCCAGTGGTGGGCAAACTGCAGCTCTCGAGCCACATGCAGCTCTTTGGCCTTTGAGTGTGGCTCTCCCACAAAATACCACGGCCTGGGTGAGTCTATTTTGAAGAAGTGGCGTTAGAAGAAGTTTAAGTTTAAAAAACTTGGCTCTCAAAAGAAATTTCAATCGTTGTACTGTTGATATTTGGCTCTGTTGACTAATGAGTTTGCCAACCACTGCCCAAGCCCAGTGACCTTAATGTCTCCCGTTTTTAACAACAATTACTAGTACATCAGTGCTATGCAGGTAAAATGCAAGTGTTGAGGAACCAACATGATCTCTTCCCAGTTTGGAAGCAGACAGGAATGCAGCAGTAACAATCATGTAAATATGTTGAACTGGTCATAATTTTTTGTTAATTCTGACCAGAGGATATTTTTTTCCATTGTTTTTTGTGTTGTTTTTTTTTAGAAAGTGGAAGGGAGGGGAGACACACACAGAGAGGAACATCCATGTGAGAGAAACAAATCAATCGGTTGCCTCAGGAACGTGCCCTGATTGAGCCTGTAACCCAGGTGACGTGTCCTTGCCCGCAATCAAACCCGGGACCCTTCAGTCCGCAGGCTGACACTCTATCCACTGAGCCAAGCCAGCGAGGGCTGATCATAATTTTTATTTTTTTATGCCCTGTAGTTTTACGTGCTCGGTTTCATCACTGAAGTTGTTTCAGGTCATGTCTTAGTCGCTTCTAGCTACCACAACAAAGTACAGATCAGGTGGCCCAGTCATCAACACTTTATTTTCTCATAGTTCTGGAGACTACACGTCCACGATCAAGGTGTCAGCCAATTAATTTTCGGGTGAGAGATCAGATCTCTCCCTGGCATGCAGATGGCTACCTCTCCCCTGTGTCCTCACACGGCCTTTCCTCAGTGCATGCATCCAGAGGGGGAAGGAATTGGCTCTCTGGAGTCTCCTCTAAGGAGGGCACTAATCTTATTGAATCAGGGCCCCACCAATATGACCTCCTTTAACCTTAATTAGTTCCATAGGGTCCCGGCCTCCAAAGAAGGCACCCTGAGGCTTTCGCATAAGAATTTGGGGTAGGAGGGGACACAAACACTTAGACCATAACGGAGTACCTTATAGATTACAAGTTAATCTCCTTGTAATAAATTCTAAATCTCAGTTTTAGCACTCGGGGGAGGGGGCCTGGTCATCGGAACACCCAGGATTGAGTCTCAACGTCACCTCTTCCCCGATGAGAGACAAGACAGGTGTCTCTGAGGCCCTGGGAATCTAGCTTGTGTTCATGATTAACAATTACCAAAAACAAACAAACAAACGACAACACAAAATGAAGAAAAAATAAAACACCACATACCCTGTTGTACAGAAACAGCCCGTGAGCCTCAAATTAGGGCCAGCCTTGTCATGCAAACGCTAAGAACGGCTGTGAAAACAGACCTCCATCTACTTAGCTCTCCATCACCGAGCTCCTGGATGTGGAGGCTCCAGGGTAACAGGCTCTTGTGGTTATGACTTCTGGGATGGGGTCCCCTTCACTTCTGGATTCTCCTCCTCTACCCTCAAACACACCTTCTATCCTGTTCTTCTTTTTTTTTTTTTTTTTTTTTAATTGATTTTTCAGAGAGGAAGAGAGAGGGAGAGAGAGTTAGAAACATTGATGAGAGAGAATCATCGATCAGCTGCCTTTTGCACACCCCCTACTGGGGATGTGCCCGCAACCAAGGTACATGCCCTTGACCGGAATCGAACCCGGGACCTTTCAGTCCGCAGGCCGACGCTCTATCCACTGAGCCAAACCGGTCCCAGCTCCTATCCTGTTCTTGGCCAGTGTCACATCCTTGCCCACTCCAAGGCTAAACATCCTCTTTCACTTGGTTTCTCAAGAAGGCACCGGTCCTCTATTTCTCTGATTCCCAACTTCTTGGTTCTTAGAGGCTTCTAAAGCCATCACTGCCCGAATCCCTCCCAAGGAAACCAGCTTTCTTTGGCGTGCACAGCGAGTTAACTGACAAGTGTGTTTAATGCAGCAAATGAGCACATGTATCTTTGGCTAAGCGACAGTCTTCATGGAGGTGGATACTAATCTAGGAAGAGAATATATATTAGTCATGACTCTCTTAGTTATGGCGGTGGAAGCACAACTCTGCTTAAGAGAAATAATAACAATAACAACAACAATAATTGATTTAAAGAACTTGAAAATCAGGGGTGGCCATGGCCACAGGCTTGATTGGCTCTCGTGGTTCAAACTCCGGTTAGCTCCCTATCACTCCCCCTCTCACCTTACCTTCCATTTGCAACGGCTTCATTCTTCCGGGCCACTCCAGGGGACATGGCCACCAGCAGTTCTAGGATAACAGTTCACAATTTGTGACCTTAGAGACTTGTCTCCCAGTATTTCCTTGTCTAAAAATATTGGGAGTTTCCTGGTCCCTTAACTGAAGAGCCTTATTGTGGCACAGTTTCCCGTCCAGCGTTAGGTTAGGACAGTGTGGTTACCCTGCAGGGCTACAGAGGAGCGATGCAGAGGTACTTTTCCCCCCTGCTAATCCTCACCCGAGAATACTTTTCTATCAACGTTTAGAGAGAGTGGAAGGCAGGGAAGGAGACAGAGAGTGAAAACCATGGATATGAGAAAGACACGTCGATTGGTTGCCTCCCGCACATGCCCCGACCAGGACCAGGGCGGAGGATCTAGCCTGCAACCGAGGGAGTGCCCTTGACCTGCAATTTGAGGGCCTACGCTCTATCCACTGAGCCAAACCAGCCAGGGCTGGAGTTACTTCTTGAAAACAGTAACAAAGGTTTCACTAGCTGCCTTCTTAGAAAGTTGTTCAATGTCAAGACCACACACAGAATTTAATGCCCAAGTCATTTTTGCTCACCCAGGCAGCCAAATTACCATGAACAAGGATTATATAATTACAGTTGATATTTTTAACTGTTTCAATGATTTGCATCCCAAGTTCTAAGGCCTACATGTTAAATAACAGATTTGTTTAATGAAATGTATAGTTTCATTACACAGTATAATTAAAGTTACTGGTGTGACCCTGAAATTAATATTCCAATTTGGTTCTGGTTGTCTAGTCAGTGTCTGAGGATGTTCACGATGTCCCATGAATAATAGGGGTCTAGCCGGTCAGCGTGGCTCAATGGTTGAGCATCGACCTATGAAGCAGGAGGTCACAATATGATTCCCAGTCAGGGCACATGCCCGGGTTGTGCACTCAATCCCCAATATGGGCAAGCCAATCCATGATTCTCTCTCATCATTGATGTTTCTCTCTCCCTTTCCCTTCCTCTTTCTGAAATCAATAAAAACATTTTTTTAAAAAAAGGGTTCCAGGCAAAGACCCTGTATGTACATATGCATAAACCATGGACACAGACAGTGGGGTGGTGAGGGCCTGGGGCAGGGGAGGCTGAAAGGAGTTGATGGGAGAATAAAGGGGACATATGTAATACTTTCAATAATTTTTTTTAAATGTACCAGGGTCAGGCACTGGCTGGATTGCACAGTTGGTGAGAGCTTCTGCTTAATATGCCAGGGTTGCAGGTTGGATCCTCAGTCGGGGCACACACTAGAAGCAACCAATGAATAAGTGGAATAACAAATCAATGCTTTTCTCTCCCTTCCTCTCTCGGTGCCTTTTTCTATCTCTAAAGTCAATACATTTTTTTAAATTAAAAAAAATAAATGAATTAAAGGGTTCCAGGGTCAGTGTACTTGGGAACTCCTGGATTGAAGGAGCCTTGTTACCACAGAACGGACGCAGGGACGCACCATCACACGGTGGAGGGCAGAGGTGGCAGCGCAGAGACCTGCCTGACCACAGGTGCCTCCTTTGGAGCAGCTCCAGCACCAGCGCTCCTCAGGACACACCTGAGGAAGTGCGATGGCCTCATTATTTGCTTTTTTTTTTTTTAAATATATTTTATTGATTTTACACAGAGAAGAATTGAGAGGAATAGATAGTTAGAAACATCGATGAGAGAGAAACATCGACCAGCTGCCTCTTGCACACTCCCCTCTGGGGATGTGCCTGCAACCAAGGTACATGCCCTTGACTGGAATCGAACCTGGGACCTTTCAGTCCGCAGGCCGATGCTCTATCCACTGAGCCAAACCGGTTCCGGCTATTATTTGCTTTTTAAATCCAAATAGTATCAGATTTAAGGGCAAGGACCAAAATTCACTGGCCTGTTGTACAAGCAGGCGTTTGCTTGAAGGTGACTTTTCATTTCAGCCCTGGCAGGGACCACAGATAACAAGGTCTGAGATTGTAAAATGAATTGTATAATAAACCACTCGAAGATTCCAATACCATAATTTTGCGAACTAGTGTCTAGGCCAGTGGTCGGCAAACTGCGGCTCTCGAGCCACATGCAGCTCACGAGCCTCGGTTTGCCGCTCTGTTGACTAATGAGTTTGCCGACCACTGACCTAGACTCTTTGATTCCAATAATTACAGGCTGCTGTTGTTCCTTGTGATTAAGCCCCTATCCCAGTGGTCGGCAAACTCATTAGTCAACAGAGCGGCAAACTGCGGCTCACAAGCCGAGCCGCCGTTTGCCGACCACTGATCTAGGGCCCTTTGGCAATCTGGCCTCTGACCCTGCTTGAGTAACTAGGCCATTTTTTCAGTTTAACCTGTCTGCCCGACCAACTGCATTCCCTGCATTGTTCATCTCACCACAGGACTTGCCTTACCAGTTTCCTTTATAGACTCCAAGGGCAAATGAGGCACCGGCCATATCCTGTGACTCTACCTGCTAACCATGAGTCAACTGAAACTGCCTGTTCATCTTATCTCACAACCCCACTTGCTGAGACCACTGGGCCAGTAGACCCTGGAGAGTCCAGATGCCCCACCAACCAGAAAATGGATGATGTAAGTTTACGGCCTCGTTTACCTAGCCACCCTCCCTTTGATTCTTGTTTTTAAAACCCTTGCCTATTCTAGAGAGTGTCTCTGGTTCACGCTGAAGGCTACATTCTCTGGTGTGCAAATCATATCAGAATCAAGCTCTCTTAATTCCTGTGGATTTTCAAGTCCTGAGGAACTTGAATACACGTGGTTGGACATCCTGCCAGGATGTTCTAATGAGGGCTGGGCATATGCCCACGAAAAGGACTCCCAGTTGGTTCGGAAATGCAGCCTCAGATCCAGAATCCAATGACCAGTATTAGGACATCAGTCAAGAGTTTTCATTCTTAAAATCTTACTGGTGTTTTGTTTTTTTTGTGTTTTTTTTTTTTCATCCAATGAATATTAACCAAGTGCCTTCTCTGATCCATGCACTATGCCTGGCAATGGTTTGACTCCATGCCAAAATCAAACAAGCAAAATTGTTCTTGTTTCAGCTTTAGTCTGTCTTCTGTTGGTGGGATAGAAGGGAGACTATTCACCTTCATCTAGAAAGACCATTAAAAAAAAAAAAAGAGAGCCAAGACTGGTTTGACTCAGTGGATAGAGCGTCGGCCTGCGGACTGAAGGGTCCTGGGTTCGATTCCGGTCAAGGGCATGTACCTTGGTTGCGGGCACATCCCCAGTAGGGCGTGTGCAAGAGGCAGCTGATTGATGATTCTCTCTCATCGATGTTTCTAACTCTCTATCCCTCTCTCTTCCTCTCTGTAAAAAAAATCAATAAAATATATTAAAAAATAAAAATAAAAAAGAGAGACATTTTATATATATATATATATATATATATATATATATATATATATATATATATATATGTATGTATTTCAGAGAGGAAGGGAGAAGAAGAGATAGAAACAATAATGATGAGAATCCCTGACTGGCAGCCTTCTGTATGCCCCCTACTGGGGATCAAGTGGGCAATCCAGCATGTGCCCTTGATCGGAATCGAACATGGTATCCTTCAGTCCACAGGCTAATGCTCTACCCATTGGGAAAAACCATCTTAGGGCTAGAAAGACAATTTAGAACCTTGAAAGAACTATTCTCAAACAGATTTCTAGCATATATTTTATATATCCTATTGGAGTTCTTGAACAACAGCATCCAAAAAGGCAATTCCGTAGTAAAAGATATACTTATGAGATTGTGGTTTATAATGATATGTGTATTTGGTCTACACACATGCGCGCACACACACACACACACACACACACACACCTCTTTTCTGGCAGAGTTCCTAAAACACATGGACAAAGATGTCTCTTATTATGTTTTTGGTTTTTTAAGTATATTTTATTGATTTTTTTTTACAGAGAGGAAGAGAGAGGGACAGAGTCAGAAACATCAATGGGAGAGAAACATCAATCAGCTGCCTCTTGCACACCTCCCACTAGGGATGTGCCTGCAACCAAGGCACACTCCCCCGACTGGAATTGAACCTGGGACCACCTCCCCCACCCCCCATCCCCAGTCTGCAGGCCGATGCTCTATCCACTGAGCAAAACTGGCCAGGCTCTTATTATGTTAATGAGATGACTTTTGGACCACCAACATGAATTACAAACAACTAATCCGAATCTGTTTTAGGAAGATGCTTAAATTACTATAGAGCCTACCCCGAATTCAACACAAAATACCCTGGGATAGAAACAGCAAAACTCATGCAGTTGTCTCCGTGTCTGAAAAACTCCCAACTTAAGCTCTGGAGCAACAGCAAATCTTGTTAAACAGCAGGAGTGCCATTTGGATATGCACTCTGATTTTTTAAACAGAAAGAACAGCCAAATTAAACTGCCTCATCAGTATCAGCCAAGGGAGCTAATTGAGAACAGAGTCCAAGTGTTGACCATCAACTGTTACTGGGAAATGGTTTGGGATGACCAAGGAAAGGGAACAATGAAAATAATAGGGCAAGATGTACAACAAACGAAGGAAGAGAAATCAACTTTTCAGGGAATGCTATATTACTTACACGCCCCATTACTAACAGTTGCCTACTACTGAATTTTAAGGTCACATGCCATTCATTGCTACACAGAGAACATGATTATATGTAACCATCATCAATGTACCTGTGTGTGTGTGTGTGTGTGTGTGTGTGTGTGTGTGTGTGGTGTGTGTGGTGTTGAACCCTTGGAATTACCAACATTCGAGGGGTCAGCAAAGAGGAACCAATAGAAAAGAGGGGGAGAGAGCTAGAAAAGATAGACGCCAAGAAAGAGTTCCGAGAAAGGAAAACACATCAGGGCCCAAAGCAGCAGAGAGCTCGGAGAGAAGGACTAAGAGTGCCCGATAAATTTGGTAGCCAGAGCCCGTGGTGACCTTGAAAAGAACAATGTCAGTAGACTGTTAAAGGCAAAAGCTGGCTTACCGTAGGTTAAGGAAAGGGAAGTATGGAAACATTCCGTCCATTCACTCATTTATTCTAATGCGTACTGAGTGGCCACTGGGTATGCACAGGCAGTTGGTTCCAAAGGGAAGAACAGAAAGAGGACAAGACGAGGCTTTAATAATTTTCCCCAAGGACTTAGAGCTCTACTGGTCTACGAATCATTCAGGGTCTGATACACTCCTGGGTGCTTGATGTATATAATATCATATAAGCTGTCGAAAACTATGAACAGAAGGTGAGTAAAGTGATAAATATTTAGTACAGTACAAGCCTTAGGTAAATATCTTCATGGGGCACAAGCAATTTGCCTACTAGGGATAGTTTCTCCTTCGCTCACGGTCACCCATTCCCTGTAGTGGAAGCTTGTGGCCCTGAGGTCATTTGGACATTTCTACAGGATCAAACGGTAGCTTCTCGAAATGAAAGTCCCTCCACTTTGCATACAGCCTCTGCTCTCCAGTTGCAATATCCTCCACCACAAAACTTTCAATTTTTATGATTGGGATCTCAAGTGTCTTGTACTTCACATGGATGCCCCAGTCATGGCTGCAGTTCTGTCTGGCACAGAATACCTTTGCTTTCTTCTCAAAAATACCCACACTCTTCGGTTTGGGGTGTAATTTAGTCACGTAGCACTCCTTGAAAGCATCTCCAACCACAGTGTAATGGCTTTCCTATAGATGAAAGGACCAAACATTTTAAAAAAAAGAACATCAGAATCAGTTCACAATTGTGATTTGGAAAAAAAAAAAACCACACAAAACCACAAAAACTACTCCAGCCAGGCTCAGTAGTTGAGCATCGACCTATGTATGAACCAGGAGGTCACATGGTTCAGTTCCTGGTCAGGGCCCAAGCCTGGGTTTCGGGCTTGATCTCCAGCAGAGGACGTGCAGGAGGCAGCTGATCAATGATTCTCTCCCATCATTGATGTTTCTATCTCTCTCCCTCTCTGAAATCAATAAAAATATATTAAGAAAAAAGAAAACTCCACAATAATCTGCGATGAGGGGAAGGTGGGAATCCCACTTATTTCACAGGTGGGGAAAGAAGAAAATACAGATTCACCGGAAGGCCAATCCACGCAGCCCGACTCCCAGTCACATGGGCGGAAGTGAGGGTTGGGGTGGAGGAGCAAGTGAGTAGACGGGGGACATCTCATGAAGAGAAGGACTGAGACGTTTCCAGGCAACCTGGCTTCTTAAGTAGATACTCTATTAATTCAGAAACAAAAGGGGTATGTGTTGCAGATCCACGGAGCCTGAGACCACCAGGGGCCTGGCAGGCATAAGCCAAAAGACACAGGGAAGAACAACAAAGGGTCAGCGTGGGTCTGAACAGGGTCAGGGATTGATGTGTCCACAGCCAACTCTCGAGCAAATTTTTAAAAAGCCACACCGCACAGCAAATGCAGATCCGCAGGAAAATGTACAGTCTAAAAAGGCCATTTCCAATAGAAAATCACCCCGCTGAAAGGGTCTTTTACAGTTCAAGGAGACTCAGAATGATCCGGGAACTTGCCAGTGTCACCCCTAATATGCTTCCTGCTCCAACAGTTGGATTAGAGACTTCAGTTTCCTGAAGACCAAACAGGACCCTAACGTCATCACTCATCATCTGAACCGGCCCAGACACCACCTAGCCCGGATCGGCAGCAGCTGAGTTACCTCCAATGCCTGTCTTTGGAGACTTTTCTAACCTTTTATCTGAAAGTTTGTTAACTTGCAGGCACTGTGTTTTAAAAAAATAAGGAGACATTTTGTTCATAAAAGTGAACCATATCCCAAAAAGAAAGTTTGGAGAACATAAAATAGTACAAAGAGAGAAAAATATCATGGAATCTTGCTAAATATGAATATGTATTAGTATACTTTCTGTAGTCTTTTTTCTGTACCGTTTTTCTTTTTTCTATTTTGTTGATAGTGATAGTTCACTGCTGTTATTTCACACATCTATAATTATAGCATATTCATAATTTTGTATCCTGATTACTTTTCCGCTTTACCATTAGTTTATAAGGGGTTTTTCATTATACTATATAAACTTCATAATCATTTTGTTTAATAAACTAGACTTTGGAATAATTTTAGATTAACAGATAAGTTACAAATGTAGTCCAGAGAATTCCTGAATTCACCTTTCCTGAAATGCTAACTAACATCTTACATAACATAATACATTTGTCCAAACTAAGAAGTTAATATCAGCACATTGTGCTATTAACTAAACTATAGATTTTAACTCTTTTCCTAGTAAAACACTTTATCTGTTCTAAGATCTAATACAGGGAACCATACTGAATTTAGCATAGCCACATTTCTAATGGCTACATAATACTTCAGGGCTGTGCAGCAAATTTTAAAATGATTTCTTTATTGTTGCAATAAAGGTTGTTTTAACTTTTTAGCCTTTGTAAAAAATACATGGACATGACATTGGTTATAAGGAAAGTACGGTATTCTTATAAATATCTCACCAGTAGTGAGTAAGCTTTATTTAGTGCTAAAAAATGACCCAGCGTTCCTTGGAAAAGACCATGTGGGGAGCCAGAACTCCCAGCTCACCTCTATCACTCTGATATCCGCTGTATGACAAGCAAAGGCTTTGCACTTTCTGCAGAGGAGTTTCTTATTTTTCTTATCAAGTTTAGGTTCTGCTTTTCCTTGACTATCCCTGATGAATTTTTCATGAATCTGGATCTGATGAATCTACATGGGAAAAAAGAAAAACCTCATAAATGTAATTAAAGTATAACTAGGATACATATGTGTATATACACACACACACATATGTATATCATTCATTCCACATGCACTTCCATGAACATGTCGTACCTGGTGACTTTGCAATAAAATTACCCATAGGTAATTTTATTGGTTCTCCTAACTCTTTGTTAAGTCAATGTTTAACTGTGGCATCTAATTAGTCTTTTAATTTCCTCATCAAAGTTGCCCACAGAGCACTAAAGATGTCCATAAAATAGTCGTATGAACCATGCTTTCTACTTTAGTAGTTGGCAAAACTTAAAATGTCCTTCATAAATAGATATATGATACGCATGGGCTGTTTCAGACATATTTACACCACTTCCAAGGGATAAACCCAATTGAATGAAAGAGCAGGCAGAAGAGTCCTCACCATCCAAATCCGCTTTTGTCTCTCTCCTCTTCCAACCACAGAGAGTACTGTCAAATTACAGTAAGGTTAAATGTATGTACAGTATGACTGCATTATATTTCAAAATTTATGTTGATTATTTTTTAAGTTTTTAAAAATATATTTTTATTGGTTTCAGAGAGAGAGGGAGAGATAGAAACATCAATGATGAGAGATAATCACTGATCGGCTGCCTCCTGCACACCCCCCTATTGGGGATCAAGCCTGCTACCTGGGCATATGCCCATGATTGGAATTGAACCTGGGATCCTTCAGGCCGAAGGCTAACACTCTATTCACGGAGCCAAAATGGCTAGGGCTATGTTTATTTAAAATAAACATAAGGAGCCCAGACGGCATGGCTCAGTGGTTAAGCTTTGACCTAGAACCAGGAGGTCACAGTTCAATTTCTGCTCAGGGCACATCCCCAGGTTGCAGGCTTGATCCCCAATGTGGGGCATGCAGAAGGTAGCCGATCAGTGATTCTCTCTCATCATTGATGTTTCTATCTCTCTCTCCCTCTCCCTTCCTTTCTGAAATCAATAAAAACATTTTAAAAATAAATAAATAAAATAAACCTAAAGAGGTTGTAAAGAGTGAAGAGAAGAAGGCAGACCAGCTGGGAACCTTGGGACCCTATGGCAGTAAGTTCCATGTTTGTTGTTGTTTTTCATCTCATACACCCTAGATTGGAGCTGAAGAAACTGGCAACCAGAAATACCTATGGTCACAGATTTAAAAGAGTTTCAACAGCCAGACCAGCGTGGCTCGGTGGCTGACCTATGAACCAGGAGGTCACGGTTCGATTCCAGGTCAGGGCACATGCACAGATTGTGGGCTCCATCCCCAGTGGAGGTGTGCAGGAGGCAGCCGATCAAGAGTCTCTCTCATTATTGGTGTTTCTGTCTCTCTCCCTCTCTCTGAAATCAATATATATATATATATATATATATATATATATATATCAACAAAAAACCTATTCCCTCAAGCCAAAAGGCTGGGAAAGGGGCAGCCTAGAAAGACAGAAAACTTTTACCCAAGAAATATTCTACCCCAACCAAATACCAAAGAATAAAACAAAACAAAAACAAAACCGTGACCCGATTTCCACCCATGCCAGCAAAGGCAGAGTGGAGAACCTAGATTTCCACTTTGTGGGGCTGTAATGAAATGGCCCAACACACTCACCTGGTGATGTCAGAGCAGGCCAGATAGGGGCTAGGACTTCCATCCCTGCTTGATGGCAGCCGCCCCCCTCCCCCCCTTGTCTATGGTGTCACTGGAGACCATGTGGGGAGCCAGAACTCCCACTCCACCCAGCAGTAACATGGAGCCTCCCCCTCACTGGTATCCACAGAAGCTGAGCAGAGAACTGCAGAGAGCGCTTGGGAAGGCGCAGGAGCTGATTGCTGGCTGGGTCCGTCCAGTGGTGTCAGCAGAGCCACATCCCAGAAATATACCTTTGCCAGAGGCAGGTATGTTGTCAGCCTGACCTTTAGTTCAGTTGCCAGGGAGTGGGTTTCATTGTCTAAGTTTAGCCAGGCGCCAGGAACTGACGCAATTATCCAGGCTCAGCCAGGAATGACAATTACAAAGAAGCCCCGAAGAATGAAGAATTGCAGCTTGATCTTTAACCATGGTTTCACATAATTTCCTTTGTCTTGAATTCTAGTAAAACTTCCTGGCATCATGCTGTATATCATAAATGCATTGCACTAGCCCTGGGTCACCGTCTCTCCATCGAGGGCAGCGTCCCACCTGGCCCCAGCTTTACTTTGTGTCTTTGTGTCTCTTTCTTTTCCTTTTCTCAATCCCCAGCCGCCCCTATTCAGGACTCGTCCGCTCTCTAGCCGGGCTGGTCGGCAGCCAAGAGAGAAAACTTATAGGGGACCTGGATTTCTATTTCCACCTAGCAGTGATGAGATAATGTCCCTGTCTACTCTGCCAGAAAGGTGCCAGAAAAATCCAGCTCACACAGAAGGTTAAATCTTTTAAGATCCCAAATCTCTTAGTATGATATGAAAATGTCCGGGATTCAATAAAAAAAAAAAAATCACTCTTCATACCAAAAACCAGAAAAATCTCAAACTGAATAAAAAAAAAGTCTATCAATGGATACCATCACTGAGAAGACAGAAGTTATCAGAGAAGGATTTTAAAGCAGCCACAATAAAAATGCTTCAATGAGTAGTCAGAAACACTCTTGAAACATGAGCAACTATAAAGGCTCAACGAAAAAATGGAAGTTATAAAAAATCCAAATTGACATTTTAGAATTGAAAGATGTAATAACCAAAATAAAAAGCTCATTGGAGGGGCTCAACAGCAAAACAGAGGGGACAAAGGAAAGAATCAGTAAACTGGAACATAAAATAATATAAATTACTCAATCGGAACAACAGAAATAATATAGAGCACAAAGAAATAATAAACAGAGCCCCAGGGACCTTTAGGAAACTCCTGGAAGGAGAGGAGAAAGAGAGCAGAGCTTAAAAAGTATGACAGGAGGTAGGGGAGGCTGGGGGAAGGTCAATGGGGGAAAAAGGAGATATATGTAATACTTTAAACAATAAAAAAAAAAGTACTGGAAGAAATAATGGCTGAATACTCCCCAAATATAAACTTGAAAAAGCTGAACAAAAACCAAACAGGATAAATCCAAAGAAATCCACACCAAAACACATTATATTTAAAGTTCTGAAGACTAAAGACATAGAAAAGAAGTCTTAAAAGTAGCCTGAAAAAAGTGACACCTTACTTATAGAGGAAAAACAATCTGAATGACAGCAGATTCCTCATCAGAGACCACGAAGGCAAATATGTCCTTAAAAAATTAAGGGGAGCTCTGGATAGTTTGAATCAATGGACAGAGCATCAACATGTGTACTGAAGGGTCCCAGGTTTGATTCTGGTCAAGGGCACATGCTCAGGTTTTGGGTTCAATCTCCAGCGGGGGAGAAGGAATGTACAGGAGGCAGCTGATCAATGATTCTCTCTCATCATTTATGGTTCTTTCTCTCTCTCCTTCTCCTGAAATAAATAAAAATTAAATAAAAAATAAAAATATGCCCTAACTGGTTTGGCTCAATGGATAGAGCATCAGCCTGCAGATTGAAGGGCCCAGGTTAGATTCCGATCAAGGGCACATGCCAGGGTTGTGTGCTTAATCTCCAGTGGGGGGCTTTCAGGAGGCAGCTGATCAATGATACTCTCTCATCATTGATGTTTCTATCTCTCTCTCCCCCTCCCTTCCTCTCTAAAATCAATAAAAATATATATTTTTTTTAAATTAAATAAAAATAAAGGGGAAATCAAGACCAGCGGAGATGAAGAGAAACTAAGAAAATTTGTTTACCAGTGGAATTTCCCTAAAAGAATGGCAAAAGGAAGTTCTCTAAACAGAAGGAAATAATAAAAGGAGTCTTAGAACATCATAAAAAAAAGAACATTGTTATTTCCACAACGTCAGCTGTAAAATCAAGCATCCAATTTTTAAAAATGCACTTATATCTAATTATATTCAATTATATACTAAAATTCAGTCAAATAGTAGTAATCCCAAATATTTTAAATGTTACTATGGGCAATAAATCCCAGTAAGTTAAAACTATTACTGCTATACTTAAAACTAACTCAACGGGTAAAGAGGCTCAACCAATGTCACAAATTCAGCCTATAGTTCACTGCCTCTCCCTGCCACCCGAGGTAGAAGCAGCTTAATTCCACGGACTAAGGTGCACAAAAGCGAAACCATAAAACCCTGACTGTGTGCTGTCATGGGTACACATCATGTTGGAAGTTCTCTTTGACATTTTATTCTCTACTCCATGAGGAAGGAAGGTGGGCTTCCTCATTTTAATTTCAAACTAGAACTGTTTAAAAAAATGCCCTTTATACCTTATTTCTCCAGAATCACATACTCCCAAATCCTGAAGCTTCCCTCACGGAAACCAGTCCTTGGATACCTCTAGCCCATCTACATGTTAAGATGGCTGCAGAGGGAGCCATCAACCAAAGGACTTGTGTGCATACATATGAGCCTAAGCAGTGGTCAAGGACAATAGGGGGGTGGGGGCTTGAGTGGGGAGGGGTGGGGGATTGGAATGGGGGGGTTGAGGACAAATATGTGATACCTTAATCAATAAAGAAAAGGAAAAAAAAAAAAAAAGATGGCTGCAGAGTCACCAGCGATTCGCTGGGGACCACAGTGCTGTAAGGAAGGTCGGCCGCCTGCAGACAAGGGGCAATGCAACTGTGGGACAGGGGAAGAGAGCTTAGTCTCCACCTCCATCTACGTGGTGCCGCCCTAACGAGTGTCTTCCTCCCGCTAAAGCCAACATGCAGGGACCAGGGTGCTCAGATCCCAAGCCCTTATCAAAACAACACAGGAAATCTGTAATACCGTCAACAATAAAATAAAATAAATCAACAACACAGAAAGGGTCCTCGCCCCAAGAAACATAATTCCTTTTAGTTTTAAGAATCTACGCTGAAACCGGTTTGGCTCAGTGGATAGAGCGTCAGCCTGCGGACTGAAAGGTCCCAGGTTCGATTCCGGTCAAGGGCATGTACCGTGGTTGCGGGTACATCCCCAGTGGGGGGTGTGCAAGAGGCAGCTGATGGATGATTCTCTCTCATCGATGATTCTCTCTCATCAATGCTTCTAACTCTCTATCCCTCTCTCTTCCTCTCTCTAAAAAAAATCAATAAAAATATATTTTAAAAAATAATCTAAGGTTGTTCCTGCCTTGTTATACTTCTACTAAGCCTCTGAAAGCAAAGCCTTCCCCTGCGATAGGATAGGGATGAGGGCCAGACTCCACGCGCCGCGCTGCCACATAACAACCATCAGCGACGTTTGTTCTGAATTCCCCCTCATGCTGTAACATCTCTGCCCACTTGCTGCCTGTGGGTGTTAGGGGAATCCCAAAGGCTAGGCAACAGCCCAACCTGACAGGTAAGTTGCCCGTTCTCTCCTCACTCCACTGCTTGACCTGGTGTTCTGGCTACGGAAGAATGTCCGTGCCTGGTCCCGCCTTCACCTTCCCGATCAGACTTCTGCTCTGCTGTTCCTGCCACAGGTGGATCTAATAAGTAGCTTGTCACCCTGCGGAGGGGATAAAAATTATTCCGGAGGTATTGAAGCTAATGTGGCCGAAACCAGTTTGGCTCAGTGGATAGAGGGTCGGCCTGCGGACTGAAAGGTCCCAGGTTCGATTCCGGTCAAGGGCATGTGCCTTGGTTGCGGGCACATCCCCAGTAGGGGGTGCGCAGGAGGCAGCTGATTGGTGTTTCTCTCTCATTGATGTTTCTAACTCTCTATCCTTCTCCCTTCCTCTCTGTTAAAAAAAAAAAATCAATAAATTATATTTAATAAATAAATAAAAATAATAAAAGCACAACTTCAGGCAACAGCATTAATAAAATATATTTTAATCTCATGGAGGCTTAAAAGCAGAATGAACTAGATGTTCACCGCAGGACAAGTTTTTAAGATTAAACTTAGTGCTCTAATGCAACCCTCAGCCATCTGACAAAAGGTACCCACCTTACTCATCTTCCCTGTTACTTACGGCCAGATGTGGAAAGAGCAGCCCAGAGGAAAAGACTTACCTTTTTTTTAAATACTTTTTCATCCCATGCCTGGAGGCTTCGAATGGAGTCATTCATCATTTTTTCTTTGTATATGTTTATTTTTTCTTTTTCAATCACGTCAGCATTACTAGTCACCAGGAAGCACTTGCTACCTCTTGCTCTTCCTCTGCCTGTCAGAAAACAAATACTTCATTCGGTGCCTTGCAGGATGTAAAGCTCTGACAAACCTGAGCGTAGGCGAGCTAAGGGAAACCATAAAAACCATTAAAACCATATTCCTAAAATTCAACTCCGGGCCCCTGAATCCCGCGTTCCAGGGAAGCTGAGCCGCCAGAGCACAGACGGAGAGGGGGGTGTGCACCTGCCCACGAGGCACGCTGGTGACCGGGAGCCGCCGCCCTGCCCACGCTGCAGTGTGATCCGACAGCCACCCCGTCAGAAACACCACTTGGCCGAAACCGGTTTGGCTCAGTGGGTAGAGCGTCGGTCTGCGGACTGAAAGGTCCCGGGTTCGATTCTTAAGTGCTAGAGTACTAGTTAAGTATACCTCTATGTTTTGGGAATTTTGGGGGAACATATAGGTATACTTAAGTGCTAGAGCACTAGTTAAATATACCTATATGTTCCCAAAAATTCTAGTTTAGCACTTCTTAGTTGGGATTCAGGAATCTGTATTTTAACAACTCCACCAGGTGATTCTCATCATGAGAGAAGTTTGGGAAACACTGACCCAGGTCATGGGTTTTAAAAATATATATATTTTATTGATTTTTTTACAGAGAGGAAGGGATAGGGATAGAGAGTTAGAAACATCGATGAGAGAGAGAAATATCAGCTGCCTCCTGCACATCCCCTACTGGGGATGTGCCCACAACCAAGATACATGCCCTTGACGGGAACTGAACCTGGGATCCTTCAGTCCACAGGATGATGCTCTATCCACTCAGCCAAACTGGCTAGGGCAGGAGGTCACGGTTTGATTTCAACTCAGCGGCTCCATCCCCAGTGGGGGTGTGCAGGAGGCAGCCGATCATTGATTCTCTCTCACCACTGATGTTTCTATTTCTCTCCCCCTTCTCTGAAATAAATAAATGAATAAATAATATATACTTTAAAAAAAACACACAACTCTGTAACATTAAGAAAATTGGGGAACCACTGCAGTTTCCATACAGAGAAGTGACACGTTCGGAGCTTTTTCCAGGAAAGGTAAGGTGGCAGCTGCTGCTTCGGAAACCGAAAAAGGATGAGGGGCTAGTTAGGAGGCTCTGGTGCGAGTGGGACAGAAGAGCTCCTCAGACACAGCGGGCCGGCGGCACCACACGCGCAGCCAGGAAGGGCGTGCGTGCCAACCGCCAGAGCCCCAAACCAGTGGGAATCATCCTCCTAAAAACACGTCCGTCAGTGCTGGCCACGTGCCCCGTTTTCCTTGTGCACAGGCATGAAAATGGTGGGCGAAACGGTAGCCACCCAATCCGGGCCCCATCAGCCACCCTTCGGGCAGTGACACCGGAGTCCCCTGGGCCCCGGGTCTCACGCACACACACACACACACACACACACACACACAGGCAGGACTCGGCGAAGGAGGGAGGCCGGGACGACAGGCGGCCCCGAGTCAGACAAACTGGCTGACGCTGAACGCGGCGCCGAAGCTCCCCTCACCTCTGGTTTGGATCATTCTGATGACGTTGCCCACGTACTCGTACAGGACGACCAGGTTGCACTGAGCGATGTCGATGCCCTCGTCAGCCACGGAGGTGGCGATCAGGATCTTCCTGTCGCCGCTGGCTCGGAACGCATCCAGCACACACTTCTGGGCCGGGAGGGTCATTCCTGGGCCAGAGTCAGAGGGCGTTACAACTCACCAGAGAGGGGATTCCGCAGCTGTGAACGACGGAATCTTACGACACGCCGGGCACTGTGCTAAGTGCTTGGTATTCACGATCTCCCCACAACCCCAGGCTGCAGGGCCTATCCCAGCCGTGGGCAAACTACGGCCCCCGCGGGCCAGATCCTCGGGCCCGTTCGGCTGTTCTGTCCGGCCCACGGAGCCGGAAGAACGGAGGAGGGTTCTCTTGCTCTCCCCTCCGCTCCTTCACCAGCAGCCCAAGAGGAGAGTGCCTGCATGGTCAGGCTGCTTTTGTTCCGGCCCTCCGGTCCAGTGGAAGAACCCATGGTGGCCCCCGAGTCAAAAAGTTCGCCCACCCCTGGCCTATCCTATCATTGCCACAGAGAGCTCGTGCAGGTGGTGCGACTTGGGACTCTGCCACAGCACTGCCCCAGCTCAAATTCCAGCTGCGGCATTTGCCAGCTGTGTGTTATCTCAAAACAAACATCGATTAAAAAAAATATATTACTAATCGTAATACCTCTGCACGTGGAGAGGAGTTTACAGCTGACAAAACATGTTCATCTCCTGACTCACGGGGACCTCACAAAGCTCTCTTAGGTTGATGGTGGCAAGTGTCACCGTTCCCCTCACAGATGAGGACCCTGAGGCTTTTGGAAGTGCGACAAACTGACAGGCTAGCTTTCAGCAAAACCTGGGCCTTGCTTTTTTAAGTCTAGGATCCTAAGAGTGAGCAGTTCTCAGCCACTGATATACTGAGAAGAGAAAGAACTTCAGGGACCCCCACTTTAGAGGTAATAGAATTCATAAAAGTTCCATTTTTTTCCCATAGCATATCTGCTGTCAAAATATTGAGATATAGCCGAAACCGGTTTGGCTCAGTGGTAGAGCGTCGGTCTGCGGACTGAAAGGTCCCGGGTTCGATTCCGGTCAAGGGCATGTATGTACCTTGGCTGCGGGCACATCGCCGGTGGGGGGTGTGCAAGAGGCAGCTGGTCGATGTTTCTCTCTCATCGACGTTTCTAGCTCTCTATCTCTCTCCCTTCCTCTCTGTAAAATATCAATAAAAATATTTTTTTTAAAAATTGAGATATACTTTGTGAAGGACAAAACAACTTCAAGATGGACATCATGCTTCATTAATTTCTGAACTTCTTCATTTGTTCATCAAACATTTATTCGGCATGGTGTGTCAGATAAGGATACCATGGTGAAAGGTCCACTTCAATCTACACTGAGGAGCTCACAGTGTGAGGAAGAAGGGTCTGATAGGAAGCTGTAGTTCCGAGTGACGAGCAATGAAGTGGAGACAGAATGGACCTGTGGGAACGTGGAGGGGGCTGGGGAAGGCGGTCTGGCAGAAGCCCAATAGCCGGCACAGGCTCAGTGCTGAATAAATGTGGGTGGGTGGATGAATAACTGAGGCAACAAATAAGAAAATGTTTTCTGAGTGTTTACTTGTGGGGAAATAACAAAGGTGGGAGTCACATTGGACTCACGCTGCCGTCAGGTGGCACACATCTTTGACCACAAGAATCTGTGGTGTTCAGTCGGAGGAAGATAAACATCACCCGACCGCACTCATTTGTTGAATATAGTGAACAACATAGACTGATGAACAAAAATAGAGCCAGAGTCATAGAAGCATCCAACAGACTGTCCAACCTAAGAGGGTAGGCAGAGGAATGGGGCGAGGGGAGAGATCAACCAAAAGATTTGTATGGCCGAAACCGGTTTGGCTCAGTGGATAGAGCGTCGGCCTGCGGACTGAAAGGTCCCAGGTTCGATTCCGGTCAAGGGCATGTACCTTGGTTGCGGGCACATCCCCAGTAGGGGGGTGTGCAAGAGGCAGCTGATCAATGCTTCTCTCTCATCAATGTTTCTAACTCTCTATCCCTCTCTCTTCCTCTCTGTAAAAAATCAATAATATGTATATATATATATATATATATATATATATATGACTTGTATGCATGAATATGAGCATAACTAATGGTTACAGACATTAGGGGGTGAGGGCATGTGCGGGGGGGGGCTGAAGGGGTGGAAGTGGCTGGGGAGAGGTCAATGGGGGGGGAAGGAGACATGTAATACTTTAAACAATAGAGAATTATAAAAAAAAGAATCTGTGGTGTTGGACTTCATTTGGTAAGCCACATTTTCTTTTTTTTAAAATATATTTTATTGATATTTTACAGAGAGGAAAGGAGAGCGCCAGAAACGTCGATGAGAGAGAAACACCGACCAGCTGCCTCCTGCACACCCCCTACTGGGGATGTGCCCGCAACCAATGTACATGCCCTTGACCGGAATCGAACCCGGGACCCTTCAGTCCGCAGACCGACGCTCTACCACTGAGCCAAACCGGTTTCGGCATGGTAAGCCACATTTTCAAAATCTGAATTTGCCCTTGAGAGTCATGGAATTTAAAATGTGTATAAGGCGGAAGTGCAAGGGTGATGACAGGACCGACAGGGTGGGAACTGCTTATCATAACACTACCGAGGAGGAACAGAGAGGAGCTGGCACTGCTGGCCGCTGAGGCGTGGGGAGCACAGCTGTGAGAAGGCAGCTGCGGCTGGCCACCGGCTCCGCCCGGATGGCCACGGAGGCAGCCTGCGTCCCCTGACCACCCTCGCTGGAGTTCAGGCTTGACCACTTGGACTACTTTTTCAAACTCCAAGTGTATCGCACACACAAAGGCATCTACAGTTTAAAGAACAATGAAGGAGAAACAGAACATTTCTATTTCCAGGTAATCTGCTGGTTGAGCAGAAGAGTGACATGCTCAAACAATATGTAAAAAAAACAACAACAAAAAAAGCCGTAACTGGTTTGGCTCAGTGGACAGAGCGTCGGCCTGCGGACTGAAGGTTCCCAGGTTCGAGTCCAGTCGAGGGCATGTAGCTTGGTTGCAGGCACATCCCCAGTAGGGGGCATGCAGGAGGCAGCTGATAGATGTTTCCCTCTCATTGATGTTTCTAACTCTCTATCCCTCTCTCTGTAAAAAAAATCAACAAAATATATTTTTAAAAATATGTATTAAAAAAAAAAAAAACGAATGGGAGGAGGCAATGTCTGCAACTTTCTAACCACGTGAGCATGTGATGGCCTTTTGATATGTTAACTCGGCTAGGCTGAACTACAGTCCCGAGTGGAATTTTCATTGTAATTAAAGTTCTTAATCAGTTGATATTAGGGAATCAACAGGGGCTTCATCCTAGGTGGGCCTAAACTAATCAATAACACTGATTAGGTACCAGTATTACAAAGGGTTTAGGTGTTTCCTGAGCTAAGGGACTTCAAACAGCTCATGGCTATGGGGTTCCGGCCAGCTCCTGACCACCTAACCTGTAGACCAGTTTTGCCAGTACAATTGTGTATGCCAGTACCTTGCAATAAATCTGTGTGTGTGTGTGTGTGTGTGTGTGTGTGTGTGTGTGTGTGCATGAAATTCATGCATGGGGGTGAGGGTGTGTGTGTCCCTCAGCCCAGCCTATACCCTCTCCAATCTGGGATCCCTCTCACAATCCAGGACTGCTGGCTCCCAACTGCTCGCCTGCCTGCCTTCCTGATTGCACCTAACTGCTTTTGCCCACCAGCCTGATCACCCCCTAACCACTCCCCTGCCAGCCTGTTTGCCCCTAATTGTCGTCCCCTGCAGGCCTGGTCCCTCCCAACTGCCCTTCCCTGCAGGCCTGGTCACCCCCAACTTCCCTCCTCTGTCGTCCTGGTCACCCCTAACTGCCCCCCCCCTGCAGGCTTGATCACCCCCAACTGCCCTCCCTTGCAGGCCTGGTTTCTCCCAACTGCCCTCCCCTGCAGGCTATTTTGTGGTGGCTATCTTGTGGCCACATGGAGGCAGCCATCTTGTGTGTTGGAGTGATGGTCAATTTTCATATTACTCTTTTATTAGAAAGGATATATATATATATATATATTCCACTGGTTTTGTTTCTTTAGTTGAACCCTGATACAAACATAAAAAAATATTCAATAGATTACATATATTCTTATAAGTAGTATATCATATATAAATACCTATGTTCTTATTTGTTTTGCCACGTCCAGTCAATATCTCAGGTTTTAGAAAGCTGAGTTTAGAATTTTCCTCAATCCATTTCTTTAAAGCCTGGAAACAAAAAGCAATTATCGATTATGCCCTATTTGTATGCCATCTGTATTAATTCAATACTGAAGTATATGCAAGAAGGAAAAAAAACACGTTAAGCTGGTATACAGACAGTTTTCAGATCGATAAATCTAAAAAAACTGCTTCTTGGAATTGAATTCTATACAATAATTAACCATAAAGGTACAAATTGAAGTTATTTTTTTAAATATACTTTATTGATTTTTTATAGAAAGGAAGGGAGAGGGAGAATTAGAAACATCAACGAGAGAGAAACATCGATCAGTTGCCTCCTGCACAGCCCCCACCGGGGATGTGCCCACAACTAAGTTGCATGCCCTTGACCGGAATTGAACCTGGGACCCTTCAGTCCACAGGCCAACTCTCTATCCACTGAGCAAACTGTTCAGGCTGAAGATATTTTTTAAGTGATAAAAGCAAAGTTTAGATTGAAAGTGGGTATGTAAAACCAAAAAGTAAGTTTAGCAAGATCTAGGACACAAGACCAACATACAGAAATCGATTGTATTTCTATATACCAGCAACAGACAAAAGCACCATTTACAATAGGATTAAAAAGTAATACTAAGGTATAAGTCTAACAAAATACATGCAGAATCTGTATTCTGAAAACAGCAAAACACTGATAGAAGGAACCAAAGAAGATGTGGAAGGTGGCATCGGAAGTAGCCCTCAATGATCTGTTTCCCTGGTATTCAGATCCTTATGTCCCTTCCCCTCAAGTGTGAATTGAACTTATTAACTTGCTCCCAGTTAATAAAATAGGACAGATATAATGAGATATCACTTCCAGTTGAAGTTATAAAATGACTGTGATTTCCATATTAGGCATTCTTCCTCAATCTCCCTTGGATTGCTCAGGGAAAGCCAGCCACCGTGCAGCCTGTGGAGAGGCTCAAGTGAGTGTGAGGTTAGAAGCACATCTTCCGCCCAGCTGGTGTGGCTCAGTGGTTGAGTATCAACCTATGAACCGGGAGGTCATGGTTCGATTCCCGGTCAGGGCATATGCCTGGGTTGCAGGCTCAGTCCCCAGTGTGGGGCATACAGGAGGCAGCTGATCAATAAGTCTTTCTCATCATTGATGTTTCTCTCTCTCTCTCACTCTCTCTTTCTCTCTGAAACCAGTAAAAATGTACTTTTAAAAAAGAAGAAACACATCTCCCAAGGCCGGCCAATAGACACCTCAATGAGGTGGACGTTGATCCTCCCAATTCAAGCCTTGAGATTACGGCAGCCACGGCCGTACCCTCACTGCGGCCTCATGAGGTGCTGAGCCAGAAACACCCGGCTAGGTTGTTTCCGCTTCCTGACCCAGAGATACTGTAAGATAATAGATGTTTGTTGTTACCAGTCACCAAGTTGTGGGGGCAATCTGTTGTCAGCAATAGGTAACTAATACAGAATTCCTATATAAATGAAGAGATATACTATGGTCATGGATTGGAAGACTTGATATTATTAAGATGTCATTTCTCCCCAATATTGTTTGCAGGTTCAATGCAATCCCAAGAGAGAGATCCCAAGTAGACTTTTTCATAGATGTAGACAAGCTGATGAAATATAAATGGAAAGATAGACAAAGGAAGACAGCTAAAACAATTTTAAAGAAAAGAAAAAGTTAGAGAACTCCTACTAGCTGATTGCAAGACTTACTATAAAGTTATAGCAATCAAGTCGAAACTGGTTTGGCTCAGTGGATAGAAGGTCAGCCTGCGGAGTGAAAGGTCTAGGTTCGATTCCGGTCAAGGGCATGTACCTTGGTTGCAGGCACATCCCCAGTAGGGGGTGTGCAAGAGGCAGCTGGTCGATGATTCTCTCTCATCCATGTTTCTAACTCTCTATCCCTCTCTCTTCCTCTCTGTGTAAAAAAAATCAATAATAAAAAAAATATATATAGTACACATATAATACCTTAATAAATTAAAAAAAGAAAAAAAATATATAAAAGATACTGTTAAGAGAATAAGAAGACCAGAAGAAAAAATTTCAAATCACATTCTCAACAGAGGACTTTTTGTCAAAATAAAAGATCACTCAAAAATAACATGATAAAAAAAAATCCAACTACCCCCATTTTTAAATTGGGCAAAAAATGTGAACAGACACTTCACCAAAAAAAGATGTGTGAATGGCTAATAAGTACATGAAAAATGTTGAACAGTATTAGTCATTACTCAAATGCAAATTAAAACCCTAGTGAGATATCACTACATACCCATAGAATGGATACATTTTTTTTAAAATTGATGAAAAGAATAAAAAAACATATAAAGGTATCAAGATATCTTTATAAACTAGAGTAATTACAGCAGTGCAGTAAAGAGAAGACAATCTTTTCAATAAAATGGTACCGCTCAATTTGCTATCCACAAGGAGGAAGAAGCTTACGTCCACAAGCCCTCTGGTTTTCACGAAGAGAATGGTTCTGGTCTCCGGGTTTAAGTGGTACTCCTCTTGCAGGATGAAGCAGAGATCCTTCAGTTTGGGGTTCTCGTTGCTGGGATCCATAGAAATGCTCTCTAGTTCTTGCAACCTTTCTGCAAAAGGAGAACGTTTGGTAAACGACTCATACATTCTAGAAATTTAGAACACACTGAGACCTTCAGCTACAGTCCAGTTAATCTCTTAATCTGACCAGAACTGTCTAAGTGAAAACCACCAAATGAATGCATACATTAAATACACCAATAAATGCATATATTTCGTTTTCCCCCAGAGAGCTGCTTGCTCAGTGTTTAGCAGCACACCACTCAGTGACACACATGTGTACTTAAATACTTCAGTATAATCCCCTCTAATTATTAATAGCAATTTTTTTGGGGGTGGGGGATTGGCGAGAAGGAGAAGGAAGCCTTACTTTTCATTTAATTTCTTCCTATATTTTTCTTCATATGAGGGATATGGGATTATGGGCCATTTTGGTTTTCCTCTTTACATAGAAGTATAGATGTAAAGGCAGACCTCTACAATCCAAAGTGATCCTAATTAATTATTAATTAATACCTTTATTAATAAAAGTATTTTTAATATCATTAGAACAATTTTTTGTAGTTTGTAAACCTTTATAAAGTAACTGAAAGTCAAATAAAAATATGCTACCATTAACTACTTCCATGAAATATATCCTTTGCAAATCCTACTATTTTTCCTTCTTCAAAACTGGAACTAGGGCTGAAACCGGTTTGGCTCAGTGGTAGAGCGTCGGTCTGCGGACTGAAAGGTCCCGTTTGATTCTGGTCAAGGGCATGTACATTGGTTGCGGGCACATCCCTGGTAGGGGGTGTGCAAGAGGCAGCTGGTTGATGTTTCTCTCTCATCAACATTTCTAGCTCTCTCTCTCTCTCTCTTCCTCTCTGTAAAATACCAATAAAATATATTTTTTAAAAACCAAAAACTGGAACTAGGGTAAGCCGCAGGTTTCTTTCCATTAGCACCAGATTTCACTGAAGCTCGGTGGTCCAGTCATCTGCGTCAGCCCAGGACACATTCTGCCTAAGTATCAGCAAATGCTAAATACGACGCCGTACCATTACGCTGTCACTGGAGTCACCGGGCTGCGTGTCTTCCTCCTCTGGCAACACCACTCACCTTCAAACCTCCGAGTGAGATCTTGCTCTATCTCATCAAATCCTGCTGTTCGGACGTTGTTGAAGAAGTCTTTCAAGTAATTCAGAGCATCTTTCGTCCGTGCATGCTCATTGATAATGAGGGCATCGTTAAATATCTGTTTAAAAAGAAAATGGAGTGTCAATGTATTTCTAATGTCCAATACATCTGCTGTACTTTAAGTTCAACGAGCTATAACTTGGCATGAAATTAGTTTTAAGACTAAACTTTTCTCAAATCTGTTCCAACTTAGTTTTTTTTTTTTTTTTTTAATGAACAGTCCCTTATGGTACTTGGTAAAATCTTGGAATCAAATACATTTTCCAAAAAAATCTCAGTTAGCCAGGATCAATAATTAATTAGGATCACTTTAGATTCTAGAGGTCTGCCTTGGAAGAGAAAGAAAGTTACAAGAAAAATGCATGTCAAAGACTAAAAACAACAACAAAAACACAAAAGCAAATCAAGCGGAAACCGGTTTGGCTCAGTGGATAGAGTGTCGATCTGCGGACTGAAGGGTCCCAGGCTCGATTATGGTCAAGGGCATGTACCTTGGTTGCAGGCACATCCCCAGTGGGGGGTGTGCAAGAGGCAGCTGATCGATGTTCCTCTCTCATCTGGCTCTCTATCTCTCTCCCTTCCTCTCTGTAAAATATCAATAAAATATATTTAAAAAAAGAATCAACCAAAGAACGCATAACTAAGTGGAACAACACCTCAATGTTTGTCTGTCTGTCTGTCTGTCTGTCTGTCTCTCTCTCTAATCAATAAGTAAAAAGTAAAATAAAGTACGCCTTTCCAAAGCGGCAGCATACCCGCAGGTGCGAGGTGTACAAAAACAGCGCTCTGCAGATCCTGCTCTCCTTGTCTTTGTCCCGCAGCCCCAGCACCGCGCACTTTTTCTGAACCGTCACGATCCACTGTTCGTATTTCTGCGTTCCAAAACTCCTGTTCTGAAGCTGAGACAAGTTTTCTGGAAAGAAAAAGGTTTTCGTTGTGTCACAGGGTCAGTCCTTTCGGGTCCTAAGCATGCCTGACGCTCTTAATTTTCTTTCTTGTTGTGTACGCAGCGTGTTTGGGGTTCGGCAGCCCGGGCGCTGTGCGGGTGCGGGGCCCCAGTCGAGGAGGAGGGAGACCCGGCCCCGTCCCCCCGCAGCTCGGGCTGCGAGTGGCTCTGGGAACAGTCAGTTCCCCAGGGCTCCCCGCGAAGGGCACAGTCCGATGAGCTCCCGGAGGGTGGGGACTACGTCTTCAATCTTGCTGTTTCCATCTCTACCACAGTGCCCGGCACAGTAACTCTCTGGCGAATGAATGAGTGGATAAAAGAGAGAAGAGCAGAACTTGGTGACTTGGTGAGAGAGTCTCAAAGGAAGAAAGGTCAAAGGTCACCTCTAGCAGAAACCGGTTTGGCTCAGTGGATAGAGCGTCGGCCTGCGGACTGAAAGGTCCCGGGTTCGATTCCGGTCAAGGGCATGTACCTTGGTTGCTGGCACATCCCCGGTAGGAGGTGTGCAGGAGGCAGCTGGTCGATGTTTCTCTCTCATTGACGTTTCTAGCTCTCTATCCCTCTCCCTTCCTCTCTGTGGAAAATCAATAAAATAAAATAAAAAAAGCAAGTATTTCCTAATATATATATATTTTTAAAAAGGTCACCTCTCGGCTTGAATCTGAGTCACCGGAGGAATGGTGCTTTCATCCCTGTAATAGGAAGTCAGGACAGAAAGCTACTCTGGAAGGTCAAAAAAGCACTGAACCGATTTACATGTACTATCTTTCAGGTGTGTGTGTCCTGCATTCACTTTGGATTTACAAAGGAGGAAAAAAAGGCAACAGAAAAGAAAGGAGGTCTTGGGAGGTTCTTGAATGACCTGTAATCAAGAACCCCAGGCAGGTTCTTGACACTGTCTGAACTGAAGAGATGTCAAGCAAACACCAGTGAACAACACGAGGCGATTCCCCGGCGGAGATGAGAGGACGGGAAGTGAAATTTCTCTCACCGAGACTCACGGTGCCGAGTTCACCGAAGATGCTCTTTGCCAGACTCTCTGTCTCCCTCATCAGCTCAGAGATGATGCTTTTAAAGCTGTTGTTGGTCCGTGACTTCACTTTCCTGAAAACTAGAGCCGTCAAGGGAAAGTGAGTGTTTTTCAGGAAGCTTATGCCGGAGTTTAAAGAAGCCGCCCCCCCCCAAACCGTTCTCTACTGTTGTTACTTCCTCCAAGCCCCCACACTCGCAGGCAGCTCACCGAGGTGACCCAACAAACACTCAGAAACCTCACAGCTCCCTCCTGCTAGCCCATCTGCTGTGCTCAGGGCCTAACCCAACTTCTCTCTCTGGCTTTCCTGTTACTCAACACAGAGCCCCGGCTCTGAGGAGGCTGGTGTCCAGCTTCTCTCTGCAAATGCCACGCTTCTTAAGCCTGTCTCTGTTCTTTAATCCCTTTCCACGTAACCCTCAGGACTGTGTGCACTGTTCCTGACATTCATTATTGCACTATTTCGGCAGAAATGTATTAACTGCCCACCACGTGCCATATTCTGGTTGACAGGCAGTTGAAAAGAACTCACTCCATGCTCCAGGCAGGTCTGTGTTCTTAGGGGACAGAAAGATACGCAGCCAAAGAAGCACAGCTGAGTGTGGTAGCATAGTGCGCACACGTGTCACGGAGCACAGGGAAGAGAACCCCAAATTCTTCCGAGGGAGGCAGAGGTGTGGGACACGCTGGGGAAGAGGAAAGGAGGAAGCAGATGCAATCGTGTACGAAACAGAGCATGGACCCAAGTTAGAGAGAAAAGGCATTTGACACAGGTGAGGAGCCCAATGCAATGAGGAATGCAACGATCCGGTTCATGCGAGCTGGGAGGAGAGGAAGCCCCGAGGGCAGGGGGACCAGGTTATGAATAAACATGTACTTGATACGGAAACATTCAGGTTGTGTATCTTCTCTAAACACCTACAGGCAGCGCCCAGAGAGAAACGCAACTGCCCCCTCCCTGACTTCTTCATGTCTGTCCACTCTGCCTTGTACAGTCGTAGGCTGTTCAGAAAACATGGGTGAAATCATGTGTATTTTCTCTCCTCCCTCTCCCTTGCTGAATTAGTATCGCATTGGCATCCAAACAACATTTGCTAGTCAGTCTTATAAAAATCATATTCTCGCCGAGACCGGTTTGGTTCAGTGGCTAGAGCATCGGCCTGCGGACTGAAAGGTCCCAGGTTCGATTCCGGTCAAGGGCATGTACCTTGGTTGCGGGCACACCCCCAGTAGGAGGTGTGCAAGAGGCAGCTGGTCGATGATTCTCTCTCATCGGTGTTTCTAATTCTCTATCCCTCTCTCTTCCTCTCTGTAAAGAATCAATAAGCCGAGGTCGGTTTGGCTCAGTGGTAGAGCGTCGGTCTGTGGACTGAGGGGTCCGGGGTTCGATTCCAGTCAAGGGCATGTACATTGGCTGCGGGCACATCCCCGGTGGGGGGTGTGCGGGAGGCAGCTGGTCGATGTTTCTCTCTCATCGACGTTTCTGGTTCTCTATCTCTCTCCCTTCCTCTCTGTAAAATATCAATAAAATATATTTTTTAAAAGAATTAATTATATATATATATATATATATATATATATATATATATATTTTTAATCATATTCTCATTGTTAGAGGTAAGGTCTGATTAACTCAGATAATTTCAACCAAAACCATCAGATAAATATAGAAATGGTGAGTGACCACACAGTATCCTCCCCAGGCACGGACACCGGGAGGGACTGAGCCGGGTCTTGGCCATCTGCATGCTTAGATTGTCTCATCACCTCCCCCTCCCATGGATCTCTGTGTAAGAGTTTTATGGAAATGAAGTCAGACGGTTTGCTTGCTGCAGGCCACTCCTGAGGTTCCTCCACTGCTTGGGCAGAGAGCCCCGTGGAGGAAAGAGGCCAGAAATGTGATTATTTCCCAAGTTTGGGGTTAGATAGTTTCTACCAAACAGAGAACATGTAAAAACTTAAGTGTCCATTCGACTGGCTCTGGACTAGGAACAGCAGAGGCTAACAGAGTCTAAAGGACGCCACTTACACTTCAGGGGCTTATACACAATCTCCTCCAGTTCCTCCAAGTTGTCCTTGACCGTGGCCACCACGGATGTGTCCAGAGAAGCGCACAGCTTGCAGATATACTCCGTGGCTTCCGTGGTGTTTTTGGCATCCCCGACGCCCACGGATGCAGTCAGCCCGATGACCTGTGGAGAGCGCGGAGCCGTCAGATGCCCGGGGAGAGCACGGCATTGCCCAGCCCCTCTTGGAGCTCCCTCCTGTCACCGCACCACCCCCGGACTCCACATGAAGAGCAGGGGCCTCTGTCCCCCGAAGCTCTCTCTGACGGCGCAGACAGACAGTCCTCATCAAGCAACGCACTGAATAAATGCGGCGGTCACAACTCATGAGTGGAACACAAACCGGCACAGATGCGAAGAGAGGAAAGCCTTTCAGACAGGGCTTCTCTCTTTTCCTTTAAAAAATATATTTTATTGATTTTTCACAGAGAGGAAGAGAGAGGGATACAGAGCTAGAAACATCGATGAGAGAGAATCATCGACCAGCTGCCTCCTGCACACCCCCCATTGGGGATGTGCCCACAACCAAGGTACATGGCCTTGACCTGGAATCGAACCTGGGACCCTTCAGTCCGCAGGCCGACGCTCTATCCACTGAGCCAAACCGGTTTCGGCAGGCAGGGCTTCTTTCTTCTTTCCCCGTGCGCCCCCAGGAGGAGGAGAACAGCATGCTGAGAGGAAAAGGGCTGACGTCGGACACCCTGCCATGTCACACTGGCTGTGTGTGCTTGGACAGGCAGATCCCTTCTGTATAAAAGTTAAGTCAAGCCCGGTACATGTGGCTCAGTGGCTGAGCATCCTTCTATGAACCAGGAGGCCATGATTCAATTCCCGGTCAGGGCACACGCCTGCGCTGCGTGCTCAATCCCCAGTGTGGGGCGTGCAGGAGGCAGCTGATCAATGATTCTCCCTCATCGCTCATGTTTCTACCTCTCCCTCCCTCTCCCTTCCTCTCTGGAATCAATGAAAGTATATATTTTTAGCCGAAACCGGTTTGGCTCAGTGGTAGAGCGTCGGTCGGCCTGCGGACTGAAAGGTCCTGGGTTCGATTCCGGTCAAGGGCGTGTACCTTGGTTGCGGGCACATCCCCAGTAGGGGGTGTGCAAGAGGCAGCTGATCGATGTTTCTCTCTCATTGATATTTCTAGCTCTCTCTCTCTCTCTCTCCCTTCCTCTCTGTAAAATATCAGTAAAATATATTTTAAAAAAACACAAAAGTATATATTTTAAAAAAGAGTAAGTCAATAAGACTTAGGAAGGTGACAGCTCTGCCGAGGGATCCACGACTTTGCAGATACCTGGGGCAGTGGGTCTGGAGATCCTCCAAGTTTCTGATCTAGGTAATGAAACATGATCCTGTTGTAAGGGTGGCGCTTGCTCGTGTTGTGGCACTCATCAAATATCATCAAAGTGAAGACCGAGAGCGATGGGATGGCCCCGTTTTTAAGGCCGTTCACAAGAATCTGTGGAGTTAAAATGACGATGTCATTGTTCTCAACAATCTGCTCCACTGAGATATTCTCAACAGTGGCTCCAGAAATGCCGGCAATTTTGTACCTGGGAAGGACAGAAACCGCCTGTCACCAACCACGGTGCGAGTGAGAAACCACACAGATCTGAGACGCTAGATCAGAACGTTAATTGACTGCGTCCTCCCTAAGTCAAAAAGGAGGCAAGTGCTTAGCACCGTCTTCCACATAGGAAGTGATCAACAAATGCAAGCTAGTTAAAATGGCTAGGAGTATATATTAAGCCACTAAGAGAGCCGTACTTACAGCAGCGGTTCTCAACCTGTGGGTCGTGACCCCTTTGGGGGTCCAACGACCCTTTCACAGGGGTCGCCTATCAGATATTTACATTACGATTCATAACAGTAGCAAAATCACAGTTATGAAGTAGCAACGAAAATAAATTTATGGTTGGGGGTCACCACAACATGACCTCTGTAAAATGGGAGTATTCCGGGAAACATAGTAAAGTAAAGGGTCAAGGCATTAGGAAGGTTGAGAAACCACTGACGTAAAGAGTCATAGTAAGTAAATCATAAAATCACCAAAAAGTTAAATGTGCCAGTTAAACCTAAAATACATCTCTTAAGTCATTTACTCAGGATTTCAGGTATAGCTAACAAAACAGACTTGAATCCTGAAGGAATTACATCTAGATTTTATAAAAGCTGAATCTGCCGAAACCAGTTTGGCTCAGTGGATGGAGCGTCGGCCTGGGGACTGAGGGGTCCCGGGTTCGATTCCGGTTGGGGGCATGTGCCTTGGTTGCGGGCACATGCCCAGTGGGGGGGCGTGCAAGAGGCAGCTGATCGATGACTCTCTCATCGATGTTTCTAACTCTCTATCTCTCTCCTTTCCTCTCTGTAAAAATTCAATAAAATATATATATATTTTTTAAAAAAAGCTGAATCTGCTATGAGTTTTTTGGATCACGGTTTTCCAAAACCAAAACGAAGCAGAAAGCACCCCCAGTTAGAGAAAGCCAGAGAAGAACAAGTCGGAACAGCTGCTGTACGTACCCATGTCTCTCAAAGTACTTTAAGAAGACGTTTTTCTGCTGCTCGTACACGGGGAGTTGATTAGCAAAAAACACAACCTTCCTCTTTTGTCCTTGAGGAAGTTTCTGAAGGTGGTGTTCACATATGAGAAGTGCAACGAAGGTTTTCCCACAGCCTTTTAACATAAAGAAAAAGAAAAGGCCACTAATATCATATTAAAACATTTCTGTGGAATGGCAATTATTTTTGGCTCTCCTAAAACCACTGGATGGACTGAAGCATCCATCTTTTTAAAAAAAAATTTAAATAAATCTTTATTGTTCGTATTATTACAAATGTTCCTCATTTTTCCCCCCTCTCCATTGCTCCCCTCCATCAGGTTCCCACCCCACCCTCTGCCCTTTCCCCATCCCACATTGTCCTCATCTATAGGTGCACAGTTTATGTTCAGTCTCTTCCCGCAACCCCCACTCCCCTTTTCCCTGAGAATCCTGCTAATTGGCTTCTGTAAATTCTTGCTTGCTAAGACTACTCCCACTTCAGAGAGGCCATTAAACCTTCCCCAGACAAGGTTATCAGTGCTGGTGCTAGGCTAGGCTTCTGGTTGAGTTCTCAAGTCCCAGCATATGCGGGTTCTTTAAGAACTTGCAAAAAGGGGCCAGAAACATCCCATATTTGGGAGACAAAGAAGGTAAAAACATATAAATAGGGAACATTCCCAGAACTTGAGAGACATTTTCCTCTGGACCCGTACGTAATAAATGTAACTCCATCTCTCTTGGTATTGCTTTGTTCTTCGGTTTTCTGTGACAGGACTAGTAAACCAGAAATGTGAATGGGTGAACAATGGTAGAATTTACAGCAGGACTAACAAATATTAATCTACTTCCTTGGGCTTGCCTTACTCAGTCAGGGCATGAAGTAAGAGAAAAGATGGCATTTTTCTTTCCCCTCGGGTTCTTTAAGATACCTTGAGACTATGTTAATAACACGGTTTTCTCAAAAGACAAATGGAACCAGGAAAAAAACAAAAACTTGCCCATTTCATCCCAGTATTCAATAAAAGGGGGCGGGGGGGGGGAGGGAGCAGAGAAACAAACCATCTAAGTGCTGGCAATCAGCTTACCAGTAGGAGCACATATTATTGTGTTTTTTCCTTCTAACGCAGGACCAGCAAGCTCTAGTTGGTAATTTCTTGGCTTCATTGGGCTCTGAGTATAAGACACTTCTGAAACACAAAAGGAACAAAATTACTAAGGAGTTGCTGCCAGAAGGATGAAGACAATAGCTATCCATTGTCAGACAGAGAGGAAGCTGACTCTGGTGAGAAGGGCCTCGTGTCTGAAAGTTTACAATCCTTGCTTTTAACGTTCCAGCTTCTCCACTCATTTGAACAGGAGAATTCCCCCTCGGTGACAAAGCAGTGATGGCAAAAAAAAAAAGGGAAGAAAAAATAAAATAACCAATGGCTTAATTCAGGGCAACACAGATGCCCACCGGTTAAAGGAAATGTTACATGGAACAAAGCAGCAAGAAATCTTTGAAAAACACCAAACACTAAAAATCCTGAATTCTCAAAGCAACCTCTGATTGGAGAGCAGTCATGCTTTGCGATTCTGAAGGCTCTCATGTGCTGTTTTCTCTAAAAAGTGAAGGGGAAACTCAGGCGTGTGGGGGGCTAGCTATCTGAGTCTGTGCCGGTGGCCTGCATTCTGACGCACACTCTTGCTTGCGGATAAACTCCGCTCTATCTGTGAGGCCGGTCCGGTCCGGCCTCGCAGAACCTGTTTCCCGGAATACTCCCCTTTTGCCATGAACCACATACAACCCCCTGAGGGGTTTGGCAGTGCTGGCGCCAGACAGGCCTCTGAGTGGCGTCTCACTCCCCCACCCCAACTCACAGGGGGCTACAAAGCCAGAGAAAAGTCTGGAAGCCCGATCCATATTTGGGGGGACAAAGAAACTAAAGGGTATGAAGAGAAAGCTTCGTCCATCTTCATCACCCAAGATTTGGACACTGTCTGCCCTGAGTCACGGCACGTGTACATCTGGGAATGAAGGATTTTTTTCTGAATATCCTCCGAGGGCCCGGCTGATTAATTCTCTCGCATGAATCTGGTGTGTTTGCTGGCAAAATCCCAGTCGTGCTGCCTACTCAGGGCACCGCTGGTAAAGGCCGATGGCCGGTCCATTTGCCCAGCCCTCCTCCCCTCCCCCGCCCCTGAAGACGGGAAAGGTGTTCCTCCAGGGATTTACTTCCTCTTCCTAAAGAACCCCCCTTCAGCCGAAACCAGTTTGGCTCAGTGGTAGAGCGTCGGTCTGCGGACTGAAAGGTCCCGGGTTCGATTCCAGTCAAGGGCATGTACCTTGGTTGCGGGCACATCCCCGGTGGGGAGTGTGCAGGAGGCAGCTGGTCGATGTTTCTCTCTCATCGAGGTTTCTAACTATCTATACCTCTCAATTCCTCTCTGTATAAAATCAATAAAATATATATTAAAAAAAAAAAACGTCTCATAAGGCTGTGACTTTCGGAACTGAAAACGAGTCCCCACACAAAATACTTGAAGAGCAACGTGTGGAAGAGAAAAAACAGTGCTGGGTACCTGAAGGTGGACATGAATTCTGACTAAGATTCTGGCATTCCGGTTCCTCCTTGTAGAATATCTGTACATCCGAAGTTTCCACTTCCTCATCCTCAAGTTCCTTCGTTTCCTCTTTTGCACCTTGATGAGACCAAAGAGCATCTTAGAATCTTTTTTTTTTTTTCTTTTTTTTTTTGGAATCACATTATTTTTATTTTATTTTTTTTTTTGATATATTTTTTTTTATTTTATTTTTTTAAATCTTTATTGCTCAGATTATTACAATTGTTTCTCCTTTTTCTCCCCCATAGCTCCCTTCCACCTGATTCCCACCCCACCCTCTGCCCTTACCCCCTCCCCCCACTATTGTCCTCATCCATAGGTTATACAATTTTAATCCAGTCTCTTTCTGCACCCCACACCCCTTCACCCTGATAATTATCTATCCACTCCCTTTCTTTGCCCCTAATTCTATTATATTCACCAGTTTATTCTATTCCTGAGATTTTTAATTCACTTGACCTTCTTCCTCTTCTTAAGTAACACCTTTCAGCATTTCATATAATACTGGTTTGGTGGTGATGAACTCCTTTAGCTTTTTCTTATCTGTGAAGCTCTTTATCTGCCCTTCAATTCTGAATGATAACTTTGCTGGATACAGTAATCTTGGTTGTAGGTTCTCCCTATTCATCACTTTGAATATTTCTTGCCACTCCCTTCTGGCCTGCATGGTTTCTGTTGAGAAATCAGCTGATAGTCTTATGGGTGCTCCCTTATAGGTAACCAACTGCTTTTCTCTTGCTGCTTGTAAGATCCTCTTTTTGTCTTTTACCCTTGGCATATTGATGATGATGTGTCGAGAAGAATTTTTCTTTGGATTCCTCTTGTTTGGGGTTCTGTAGGCTTCCTGTACTTGTAAGTCTATTTCTTTCACCAGGTGAGGGAAGTTTTCTGATATTATTTCTTCAAATATGTTTTCAGTATTTTGCACTCCCTCTTCTTCTGGCACCCCCATAATTCTGATGTTGGTGCGCTTGCAGTTGTCCCAGAGGCTCCTTACACTATCTTCAACTTTCTGGATCCTCTTTTCTTCTTCCTTCTCCAGTGGAGTGTCTTTTGGCTCTTTGACCTGATTCTTGTGTTCTTCCATTCTGCTGTTGGATCTCTGCATAATATTTTCCAATTTAGTCAGTTTATCTATACTTTTTAGTTGGGTCTCATGAAGTTTATCGAGCTTTTCTAGGATATTGTTGCATAACCTTAGAACCGTAGTTCTGAACTCTATATCCTCCATCTCTTTTGTTTGAGATCTATTTCCTTGTCTTGGCATTATCACTATTTTTCAGAGTTGGTAGGATGGCTTTGTGTTTTGGTGTCCTATATAGCACAGTGGGTCAGCCTCCTCAGTTACCTGAGGTAGACACTCTTGGTGATCCCCTTTGTGGACTGCGTGCACAGCCTTGTTGTAGCTAAGTCTCTATTGTTGTGAATTGACCTTCAGGCCAATTGGATGTGGGTATCAGCTGTGTCTACTCTGGGATAACTTCTGTATTGGAGACAGTCTTATAGGATCAGACTTGAAAAACTGCAGAAACCTCTGCTCAGCTTGGATGGGGCGGAGTCTCAGGGTTGAACTGACAGTCTTGGCTTCTGCCCTGCCCTTGTGCACTCGCCTGAGTTTCCGCCTGACTGTCCCAGTTTCCCCAAGCAAGAGCGTGGGTGCCGCAGGGGCTCACCCGGACTTGGGCTGGTCTCTGTAGTCTGGAGCTTCTGACTCCTTCTGCTACAGAGAGGCCGCCATCTTGTACATAGAGGCAGCGGCAGCCTCCGCAGTCAGACCTGGAGCTTCTGACTCCTTCCGCTACAGAGAGGCCGCCACCTTGTACAGAGAGGCAGCGGCAGCCTCCGCGGTCAGACCTGGAGCTTCTGGCTCCTTCCGCTCCGGAGGGGCGGCGGTCAGACCTCAGCGCGCACTAGCTCGCGCGTGCGAGGCTGTAGACCCTGCAGACTGCGACTGCGGCTCCCGGTCCCCTGTCTCTGGGTCTCTGAGTCTCTGGGTGCCTTTCTCTGCAGTCCAGACTCCACCCGTATGAGCCTGGGACCACGGAATTTCAGCCGGGGCTGGGTTCAGTACAGTCCGAAAGGGTTCCGTGCAATCGGGGATTCCTCCCCTCCCACCGCCAGGCAGGTATTCGGCGGCCGCGTGCGCGAGCGTCTCCCTACCTCAGTGCTTTGCGGCTCCCAGTCCGATCCGTGAGCCTCTCTCTTTCTTTCTAGTTGTAGCTATTCCACTCCGCCAGCTTTCCTGAGGTTTTGGTGAAGTCCTTTTTGATTTTAGTTGTTTTTTTAATTAAATTGTTGATGAGGCGGCAGCTTAGGAGACTGCCTAGGCCGCCATCTTGGATGTTCTCCTTAGAATCTTTACATACACGGATTCCAGTCTTGATTGTCAAAGCCTCAAGTGAGGTCCTAATACTAAAATTGTTAACTCCCATTAAGATTTCTCACAAACACTACTGCCATCTTTAAGACAATTAAAAGAATCTTTTCGAGTTTGCTATCTCAATTTGGAGTTTGACGCCCCCGATGTCATTTTGAACTTTATTATTCAAAGTGTGGGACACAGACCAGCCATTTCAGGATCTTGTTAGAAACGCAGACTCCTGAACCCCTACGGCATCGGAATCTGCAATCAGAACAAGATCCCGGGGTGGCTCCTATGCACCCTGAGGAAGATAGTCATGTCTTCCTCTCCTGGCCTCCCCGAGCAATCAAGATGTGTATGTACACAATTTCTGGGAACAACTGTGTGATTACCAAACTCAGCCTTTAAAAGGCTGCTTTGAGGTTAGCTTCAGGAAACCAGATGATGACTCAGTCGCTTAATCACAATAGATTCTTTTTTTTCAATCCTGCTCTGGTTCAGTCCAGATGGCCTGCCTCCCCCAAACCCTTTGGGTCAGTCAGATGGCTATCTGGATGAGAAGGGTTTGCCCATAGTTAGGGGTTGTATACACCCAAACTACTTCTGCAGGCAAGTAGCCTCTTGCCTTCCAGAATTCAATTTCCTTCTGGTCTCTCCTTAGAGATGTAGTGATGGGTATCAGAGGGGAAAATGCCTCTGACAGCGAGGGAAACGCAGGCAGGAATGGAGGAAGCCCTAAGTAGAACTATGAGGAAGGCAGAGCATGCTGTCAGACCCCCCCCCCCCCTTCAGAACTGTCCCTTCAAAATCCTACCTTTCTCTATAATCCACAGTTCACCAAAATTGCTCTCTTCTTTTTCCAAAGCAAGTTTCAAATATTTGGGCCAGTTCTCCTTGTCTGATCGGAGGAGGCATTCAACCATTTTCTCCGCACCTGCCATCGGCCCCTTGTTGGAACAAACCTGAGCAAGACAACGGCAATTGACCGACCAATTACTTCAAAGTTTTCCTTTTACGGGGTTTTTATCGAAGAAATACCAACTCAAGGGCTACCTTATTTTAAATCATTGTTTGGTTCACTAGGTCTTACTCATGAACATTTTTGCCCCATCCCACACAATTAAAAAAAAAAAAAACCTTCCTTTGTCCTTGTCCTGTTCATATTGTGTCACTATGTCAAGCCAAGTATTCTCACCCCCTCTGAGATCTTATATTCAATCATCATCAGCAACATCAGGAAAACAACCCATATAATAGCCATTCAAAATATGGGTATATTGGCATACAGAGATATTTAAAAGGACATAACCAAATATTAACAAATGGGTTTTTCAAGGTAGTGACACTTACATGACTTTTATTATTAATCATAATCATAATAACTAAAACTTATTGAGCATTTATTATTATGCACCAGGCATATGTAAACACCTTACAAATATTATCTAATTTAATATTTATAAAAATATGGTAATAAGATGCTATTATTATTTCCATTTTATACATGAATAAACAGAGGCTTAGAGAAACTAAGTAACTTGCCAAAGATCATATCACTAGTAAGTGGTTGAGCTAAGATTCTAACAAAGTTTATTTGTGTCCAGAGCCTGAATACTTAACCACTAGATTATATGGCTTTCTTTTATTTGCTAAACTCGTTGATTTTATTTGCATAAAACATTATTCAGAAAGCAATAAAAATCTTTTTAACTGAAAATAGGACAAACCTGAAAAAAAAATCTGTGACATAAAAATTACTCAATTCACAAATAAAAGTACTATTCTAGGTAATTATGCCTCGGATTTGAAGACGTTTGTGGATTGCAGGATCTTTCTTAGGTCTAAAGCATTATAGAAAACAGAAAACATTTTCCATGTTCAAATCATTTCCCCCAAACTCCGATTTTTATTTTAATTAAATTACCTGTCTAATTTCTTCACATTCCTGATTAATTAAGCATTCGGATATTTCAGGAAGGATATCGTTTGGGTTAATTCTGGTTTTAAATTCTGGTTGCAACCGCCTTAAAAGCAATCTATGCTCCTCCAACTTTTCTATTTTGTGGAAATCCCAATTTTCAATGGCTTCGTAAAGTCCAGAATAACCTGAAAAAGAGAGAGAGGGCGTTGGGGGGAGGGAGGGAGAGAGAATTTGGGGGGCTTTTATGAGACCAAGTAAAATATACATGGAGGTTATTTAATATCAAGGAATCATGTCTGACTGTATAGCGAGAGAACTCAAAAATATCTAAATCTCCTTAGTTACTAATGATTTTTCAAAAAGAGAACAAGATATTCATTTTAGGTACCCAACATGTCAGATCTTCTAACAATATTTACCATATCTTGGGAGAAAATACAGAGGATAAAGGTGAAGTTTGACACGCGATCTTAGTATAACACCTTCCTTCCTCAATGCATCTCTAGGCTCCACCTACAGCCCCTGATTTATCTTTCAATGAGCCAAGCCTTCCTGTTAAGTGTCCTGTCAGTGCAAATTAGTAAAGGCAAACGGAAATACAGATTATAATTCCAGCCCCTCAGGAGCTTACCTTCTGTGTTATTCCAAGAAAATGGAACTAAGTGTAATAAGAAAATCTGAGGTGGAAAAAAGTTATTCCCAATTGTAATAATCCAAGAATGCTTCACTCTAAAGTTCTCTAGAGAATTACCAGGCTTGTCCGACCTGCAGGCCACAGCCTTTTTATTAGGATACAAACAGCAGAACGACAAAATGAACACATGTAAGTCCCTTCACAACCTAAGAGCTAGAATAATTCCACTATATTTGTGTGTGTCTTCCCTGCCCCCCCCCCCAACCTTTATATCTCCTTGCAAATATACTCCTGCCCTGAATTTGATGTATCAATCCCTTAATTTTTTTTTGAGTAGTTGCATGACATATCTTTGTTTCTCTAAACAATCTATGTTCTGTTTAGCTTGCTTGGAACTTTATAATTATATTCTACTAAATGGAATTTTCTCTTGTTTTTAAAACAGTTTAATATTACATTTCTAAGCTTCACCTGTATTGTTGTCTGTAGCTTTGCTCATACCTTTTGTTGCAGTATAATCAACCATAGTGTGAATATTTTAAAATTTATTTATCCATTCTCCTCTTTTCAAGGTTGCTTCTAGTTTTGTTCGCTTGCTTGCTTTGGTTAATACAATTATACTATGAGTATTCATGTATGAATTTGGGAATATATGAGTAAGAATTTTTTTAGGGTACATGCCTAAGAGTAAAACTGTTCAAAAGGATACATGGGGATTGAACCATGCCAAATTGTTTTTCCAAATAGTTTTATCAAGTTGCACTCTGTAGGGTGATTTTTAAAAAAAATTAAATTATGTTTTTATTGATTTTAGAGAAAGGAAGGGACAGGAAGAAAGTGAGAAACATCCTCCTGCGCGCCCCCCTATTGGGGATTAAGCTTGCAACCTAGGCATGTGCCTTGACCAGAAATCAAACTGGCAAGCTTTTAGTGCATGGGACATCGCACAACCAACTGAGCAACACTGGCCAGGGTTATAAGGTGATAGCTAAGATTACTTGTTATTAAATGTCCTCTTCTAATCTTAACAGTATTGAACTTCTTCAGTTTGGTTATCTACTAGTTATAAAATGTCACTTTGTTATGTTCCTAATTTACAGTATTAATTAATTAATAATAAATAATTAATTAGTTTTAGAGAGAGAAAGGGGGAATGAAGAGAGAAACATCGATGTGAGACAGAAACATGGATTGGTTGCCTCCCATACACACCCCAACCAGGGACACAACCCTGGGTTTGTGTCCTGACCAGGAACTGAATCCGAGACCCTTCGGTGCATAGAACATCACAACCAACTGAGTCACACTGGCCAGCGCAGGAGTTTTCTTTCTTTTCCTAATTGATTTTAAAGCCTTTTAAAAAATATTCTATATATTAATTCTTTGGTTATAATGTATTTTGCAGATTATCTTCTCCCAATCTGCTTTTTTCACTTTCTTTATAGTGCGTTTTGACAAACAAATGCTCTTAATATTAATGTCATAGAACTTATTAATCTTTCTTTTATGATTAATGCTTGAATATCTTGTTTTCAAAATCTTGCCATAATCCATGATCCTATATTCTTTTTATTTTCTTTTAAAAAATATATTTTATTGATTTTTTACAGAGAGGAAGGGAGAGAGATAGAGAGCTAGAAACATCGATGAGAGAGAAACATTGACCAGCTGCCTCCTGCACACCCCCATCGAGGATGTGCCCACAACCAAGGTACATGCCCTTGACCGGAATTGAACCTGGCACCCTTGAGGCCGCAGGCCGACGCTCTATCCACTGAGCCCAACCGGTTTCGGCTAATCTTATATTCTTTTGTAAAATTATTAAAATTTTACCTTTTAGAATTAAATCTTTAATTCTTTTGACTTCATATTGTGTGTGTATACATGAATGGAATGAATTAAGGAACACAAATTTATTTGTTTCCGCTTGGATAGGAATGTTAAGGTTTCTTTGGTTTTTAACTTTATCCTCTTTAAACCATGCTGTTTATAATGGCCCATTGCAATTTAATCCAAAAGCTCCTCCTTTCCTAATGATCCTCCTTTCCCAGAGATCTTTAACAGGTTTCCATAAATACATGAGCCTAACTGAAGACTCTATTCTATTTCCTTGGTCAGCTGGTCGATTCTAGGTACAGTTACACCGTCTCAATGCCTACGAATTTACAATAAAACTTGATATCTTGAAGGGAAAACCCCAGACTATTTTAACTCTTCTTTAGAGAGTTATTGATTGTTCTTGGGTCACAATTCTTTCAAATACATTTTAGAATCAGTTTGTCAAACTCCTGAAAAAGCATGTAAGATTTTTACTAGAATTGTATTGAATATATAGGTCAATATAGGGAGAGTTAATATTTTTATGATATCAAGTCATCCTCTTCATGTGCATGGGTATGTATCTCCATTTATATAGGACTTCTTTAATATCTTTCAATAACATTTTAACATAGTCTCCATTCAGACTTCACCCACCTTTCACTGGGTTTGTTCCTAAATATACAATAACGTTTGTTACTATTATAAATGATATTTCTACTTGCTTCCAGTGGGTGAAAATACAACTAACTTTTGTATACTGATCTTCTATCCAATGAAGTTGCTAAATTCTACCATTACTTACAAATACTCTGTAAACTCCTTTAGATATTTCAGGTGGACAATGATATTATCTGCCTGAAAAGAGTCTTTACGTTGCCTCAGCTTAAAAGACAAAAAAATAGACTGGCCGGTGTGGCTCAGCAGTTGAGCGTCGACCCAGGGACCAAGAGGTCACCGGTTTGATTCCTGGTCAAGGCACATGCCTGGGTTGAGGGCTCCATCCCTGGCAGCGGGCATGCAGAAGGCAGCCAATCGATGATGCTTTCTCGTTCATCAATGTTTCTATCGCTCTATCCCTCTCCCTCCCTTCCTCTCTCTTTAAAAATCAATAAGAACATTTTTTAAAAGACTAATTATATGTGGATACCTCAAGATTAATAGCATTTCCCTTTTTTAAAATATATATTTTATTGATATTTTACAGAGAAGGACAGAGAGTCAGAAACATCAATGAGAGAGAGAGAGACAGAGAGACAGAGAGACAGAGAGACAGAGAGACAGAGAGACATCGATCAGCTGCCTCCTGCACACCCCCTACTGGGGATGTGCCCACAACCAAGATACAAGGTACATGCCCTTGACCAGAATCTAACCCGGGACCCTTCAGTTGGCAGGCCGACGCTCTATCCACTGAGCCAAACCGGTCTTGGCAGCATTTCCCTTTTACAGCATTCTGAAACCGTCCAGTGATATACTTTGATGTGTGAGTAAAAAGAACAAACAAACCTGCATGGTGAAGAGCATCCAAAAAGCCACGGAACCAGCCCTCCTCCTGGAGCTCCAACAGGAACGTGAGGAAAAGCGTGGCAGCCTCCATCACACCCTTGTTGTTTTTCTCAGCTCGAATATGCTGCACCTCATCTACAGAGAGAGGCAAGAGGGACCCATCAAACTGCAGAACCCATTAATGGCTGCGTGACTGGTGGGGTGCCCCCTCTGCGGCAGCCTCTCCCCTGGGGAAGGGGAGCTCCTGCGATGCTGCAAGAAAAGGAATTTTCTGAGGCTCCCGAGGGAGGAGGCGTGATCTTTACTTCTGTAGAAGTGAACCCCTGGATTCCCAACGTCCAGTGCCCTCCTTCCCACCACGGAAAACGTCCAGCCTTGTCTTCCGCAGGCTGGAACTAAGGCCACTTGGCCCAGAGCCTCCACTTCATCCTAAAACACGGCCCAACCAGCATCTGGCCAGCTTGGCGTGTGCTCCCGGCCCAGTCCACTGCACGCTGACGGCCACCGGGTGGGCAGGTGTGGGTCAAAGAGCAAGGGAGCTCAAGAGCGAGCAAGAGCACGAGAGAGAGGAACTCTTAGGGGACTGTAACCGGGAGCTTAACCAGTTGACCCTTCAAGATTTCATGCACTCGCTGTGGCTTCACCCCCTTAGCCAATTATCTTTCCCCAGGGTGCACTGGCAAACAAGGACCCTCCCCATGACACCCAGACTTCACTTCATGCGTGCTTATCTTCCTCTTTGTTTGGTTCCTTCTCCCCCCCCCCCCACGCCCCCACTGTGATCGGCAGGGAATGGGCGGGTGGTTCCGGGGAAGCATGAAGTGGTGGCTTCCTGGTGAAGCTGCCCAGATGACCATGCTTATTATGCCTGCCCTCCCCTTTGCTCTCTTCATATTACTAACATCAACAACTAGCGAATTATGACAGTAACAATTGAAAGGACAGCCTGAACAGGGCTGTCCAAGTTTATGAAGTGGAGATGGAAACGGTAACGAAACAGCAATAGAGGGCACAGCAGGAAGGCAGCAAATTCTCTGCTCATTCTTCACCAGGGCATGCCGTCCTCTCTGGAAATTCCCCTCGCTTGGTATGAAGTCCAGGAGCAACCACTCTAGGGCCGCCCTAAAGAAAAGGAGTTTGTTGGCTTCCGGTCAAGGTGGTGGAGCAGGTAAACAATGTGCTCACCTCCTCCCTCAACCGCATCAAAACCACAACTAAACTACGGAACCATCACTGAGCATCTCCTGAGGTCTCGCTGAAAATGAGTTCTATCACCAAGGATATACAGAACAAGCCACGTCAAGACAGTCGAGAAACAAAACAAAATTATTACCAAGAAGTTTCTTAAAGACGTATGACTATATATCTTTTATATACTACCATGACTTCGCCCACAACAAGGGCCAAGTCATGGTCGTACTGGATCAGATGGAGGAAAGGCTGCCTCCAACATTTTCATAGTCTCTTGTTCAAAAGTCTGAACTAACTGTCGGACTAAGAGTGTGAGGATAGGACCACTCCATGGCACCAGTAACAAGTACAGTGGACTCAGCAAGCAAAGTCAGCAATAAACAGAGATATTTTCAGGGTCCTTTTCCCCAGGCCCTTGCTAAGACAGTAGGCAATATGGCAGAAAAGAGAAAGCAAGAAGAGCTGAAGAGAAAAAAAGTGAGGCCAGGTAGCGGAAAAGTACCCACCAACCAGCAGGTTGCCATGCACACTTGGTACACGAACTCCACGTCTGAGGTGGTAATCAAACTTCATTATGACCTGACATTTGGTAATTTTCCACTTTTCTCCCCATTGCCAACAGAATGTAAATCCCAAGGGAGAAAGCCATATGTCTGGATGGTCATAGCACTCAACAATGTTCCCGCTCTCTGACTGAATCCAGACTGATAGAATACACTTGTCACAATTAAGGTTAATCCATAGAATCAGCTACCAAGAGAAAAATCGGAGATATACCGGTAGAAACTTTATCAATCTAATAGAAAACAGAAAAAGATGGGGAGAAAGCAAAACGTTTATGGACCCATGTATATGCACTGCAGGGGTGGGGAGGGTGGGAAAGAGATTAACCAGGAAGTTACATGCACTTATGCAGAGCCCATGGACACAGATAATAGCTGATGAAGGCCTAAGAGGGGCAGGTGTGGGGTGAAGGAAGTCAATGGGGGAAAAAAACAACAAAGGAAATATCTGTAACGCTCTCAACGATAATGATAATTTTTTTTTTTAAAGAAATGGACAGTAAAGATATAAACCAACTAAATGAAGAAAGTTGCTTCTGGTGAGGAACTTGAAATAAAGCTTCTATGGTACCTTTAACATTCAAAATGAAGATAATATACATAGTGTTCTTCAGTTTGTTTTTTTGTTGTTTCACTTATCTTTTTTTTAATATATATTTTTATTGATTTCAGAGAGTAAGGGTGAGGGAGAGAGAGATAGAAACATCAATGATGAGAGAAAAATCATTGATCGGCTGCCTTCTGCAGGCCCCACACTGGGGATTGAGCTTGCAACCCCGGCATATGCTCTGACCAGGAATCGAACCATGTCCTCCTGGGTCATAGGTCAACACTCAACCACTGAGCCATACCGGCCAGGCTAGAGTTCTCAAAGACATTTTACTTACCTTTCGGTTATTTTTTACTGTGGTTGCATTGTAACTATAAATCAAATCTAACATATTAAAAACTATCCCTACTATGCACTCCCACAGCAGTCTATGGTCTTCCATCAAAGCAGTTACCACACTTTATTCTTTGTTGTTTATTTAGTGACCTGCCTTCACAAATGCACTCCAATCTCAATCAAGGCAGGGGCCATCTCTATCTTGTTCACTACTAATTCCTCGGTCCTAACGTGATGCTTCCTGTTAGGTAATATGCAGGAATATGGGTAAACTTATCCCCAGTGCCAAGCATAAGGCCTGACACGTGAGTTGTTTGTTTAATCGACACAATATGAAAGAATGGAATCCACACCAGTTAGTGTTTCACCCAGTCCAGGAAATGCTAAAAGAATGTCTTGCATGGGCTATTAGTCTTTCAGAAACGTGTACAGTGGAAGCTACTCCGAGGTCACGAGGATGTTGTTTTGCGATTTCATTCCTCCTAGGAAGTGGAGGGTCGCCGTCGGTGGTTTGCTCTCTCTCCTCACTCCGCAGCCTGTGGGCTGGTTCTGCGGACAACTAGCAGCGAAGTTATCCAGCTGCTTTGATGCCGTTTCCAAAAACTGACTCACACCAGCAAAGGCATTTATTTAGGCACTTGGAGTCTGGAAAGAAATTGCCAGATCCACTCCCTCATCTCAGTTCCCTTCTGTTTCCCAAAGTTTGTGCTTACCTCTAGCACAAAGCACTTCAATACAAGGGGGGAATGGGGGAGAGGGGATATTGGGGGATAAGGACACTTATATAATACCTTAATCAATAAAGAAAAAAAATCAGTAAAAAAACAAACAAACAAACAAACAAAAACCAAGCACATTATTAGCTGTAAAAATAAATAAACTCTATCATGAAGTATAAAAACAATCATTTCAATACAAATGTACCTAATGGCCATTATCCACCATCGTATGTATCAAAAGCTGAAGCGCCTGAATGAAAGCCTACAGCCATTCTTCAGTCCACGTCTCCTCTCACATGCTCATAGTTTGGAAGTGACCTGCAGAGCCGGCGTGAACTTTCTTGCAGCTCTGACCGTGTTTTGCAACCATTTGTGTACATCTGTCCTCACCCATGTCCCACACCCAACACCGAGGGCTGTGAAGCATTTAAAGGCAGGGCCTGTCTCCTATTTCTGAATCCGCTGACGTCGGCACAAGACGGCAGGCATAACTACTAACAGAGATAAACGGGCCGAGACTTTGTTTCTCCGGCTTGGATTCTGAATAGATGCGGACCCCTAGGTGAGACACTTCACCTCCCCGAGACTCGGTTTCCCCAGTCTGGTCCTCGGGGTCACCCTCAAACTCTGACGCTCTCTAGTCCAGCGGCTCCCAACCTTCCTTTGGCCATGCCCCCACCTAGGCATCTGTAAAATCCTGATGATCCCCCACCCCGTGACATAGAATTCTTATTATTCACGTGGAGGATGCCTCAAAAGGCCATTTAACTTGGTCTAAACAAGCTTCCAAAGAACACGGCATCCACGAAAGAGAGAAACAAAAGAACAAAAGAGCAGCAGAAGCACCGAGGAAGAAATTGTTTAAAAATAATAATAATAATATAAAGTGATATGAAAAAAATAGCAAATATGGGGTGTGCTCAGAGCAGGGTGCCTGAAGACAAGGCTCCTCTGTCTACAACACACCCAACAGGAACTGGGGGGTCACTGTGACAAGGGGCACCAAACGTGTGGCCTTCCTATGCACAGGCACCCGACATGTAGGAAAAAAAAAGAAAAGAAAAAAAAAAGAAAGAAAAAGAAGAAAAAGAAGAAAAAAAGAAAAAGAAGAAAAAAAGAGAAAAAAATAGCAAATAAAGTTTCAAAACAGAGAGAACTGGGATGCATAAATATGCCACAATATATATATTAACACACTGTATAGGAAGCCCTTAGAACCATAAGCAAGGCAAACACTTCACGGTTGATAACTCCTTCTTGAATTGCCCCCCCTAAGAAGTCAAACTGCCCCCGCCCCGGGGGGAGGGGGTGCCCCACGTCGGGAACCGCAGCTCCAGCCCACAGTGCCGCGGGGATCCCGGCAGGCTACCGCGCTGGCTGGAAGCCGGGGTGCAGAGCCCCCGGGAGAACGCACATCCTCCGACGGGGCCACTCACCCTCCTTGAGCCAGGGGGCCATGTAGCCGAGGACGTGGGTCGGGTCCAGGATCCGGGTGACATAGCCGCGGAAGGCGTGCAGGTTCCGCCGCTGCTCGGCCGTCATGCCCGCGGCTCGGCTCCCGCCAGGCCCCCCCGCCAGCAGCGCCCCGCTTTCCCCGCTGTTCAGGGCGCACGGCGAGCGGCGAGCAGGGAGCAGGGAGCGCTTTTCCGCTTTCCCGGGGCGCCGGCCGGGGAAGCCGGACCGCGGCGGGAAAATGAAACCGCAACCAGCGGCGCGGGGCCGGGCCGCCCGGGGCCAGCCTCCCGCCCCGCCTCCCCGCGCGCGTCCTGCCCTCCGAGCTCCCGGCTCTTCCCACCCGTGGGGGTTTGCTGTTTTGGTTTTCATTCCTTCTTATCTGTTGGGCTGGTCTGGGGGTGAAGTTCAGGTTACACACAGGCCCGAAGGGTGCAATTCTCGGTTTTCACGGAAACGCGCGCCGTGGAACCGCCCCCGCCCCCCGGTGTGCGGGCGGCCCGTTAACTGGATGGCAACCCACCACCCGGTCTCCCGGGGCCTTCCCGCTACGTCCCCGCTACGTGCACACCCACCGGCCAGGGTGTGTGTGTGTGTGTGTGTGTGTGTGTGTGTGTGTGTGTGTGTGTGTGTGTGTGTGTGTGTGTGTGTGTGTGTGTGTGTGTGTGTGTGTGTGTGTGTGTGTGTTTGTTTACATAACTTGGTGCATTGTGGTTTTCATTTTTAACGCCTCGATAACTAACGGTGTTGCGCACATTCTCATGGACTTACTGGCCACTTTGTATCTTTTTGGTGTGAAGCATTTGCTCCTCCTCGTTGCCTGAGTGGTTTTTGTCTGCATGATGGATTTACAAGTGGATTTATTCTAGAAGCAAGCCCATTGTCAAATCTATGTGTCCCAAATGTCTTCTCCCGGCCTGTGACTTACCGTTTCATTTTCTTAAAGGTGTCTTGAGCAAACGTTTATTTTAGTGAAATCCAAATTTCAGTTTTTTCTATGTACTGCTTTTTTGTGTCTTTAAAATATATATATGTAATATATATATATATATATATATATATATATATATATATATATATTATTTTATTATTATTATTATTATTTTTTACAGAGGAAGGGAGAGGGACAGAGTTAGAAACATCCATGAGAAAGAAACATTGATCAGCCGCCTCCTGCACACCCCCTACTGGGGATGTGCCTGCAACCAAGTACAAGCCCTTGACCAGAATCGAACCTGGGACCCTTCAGTCTGCATGCAGGCCGATGCTCTATCCACTGAGCCACACAAACTTTTTGTCTTCTAATAAATCTTTGCTACTCCTAGGTCATTAAGGTATTGTCTTTGTGTTTTATTTCTTTGGCATTTAGGTCTATGATAATTTCAAATTAATTTTGTTGTGGTGTGAGGTAAGGGTCAATGTCTCATTTTTTACTTCTGTTAACAGCACAAAGTGTTTCATTTGTTGAAATTTTTTTCTGCTCCCATTGAATAGCTCTGGCACCTTTGTCAAAAAAATCGATTGTATGTGTGCAGGTGTATTTTTAATTCTACTTAGTTCCATTTGTCTGTGTGCTGATACTGCTTTATTCTGCTTTGTAAAGATTATATTGGATCTCTGCATTTTGTTATGACAGAAGAATAAATGTCAACTTCCCCTGCTTACCAGACACACAAATGATTGGGATTTTGATCTCAGGACTGCATTGAATTCTAATCCATGAATTTGTTTTCTATACTTTCTCTTTTTTCTGTTTTCCATACTAACTTGTGAATACATGGTTTTCACTTCTTTCTTCCCAATCTTTTAAAAAAAGTTTTAATATTTTAAATTGATTTCAGAGAGGGAAAGGGAGATAGAAACATCAATAATGAGGATCATTAACTGGCTGCCTCCTGCATGCCCCTTGGGTATTGAATCTGCAACCCAGGCATGTGCCCTTGAACAGAACTGAACCCCAGGACCCTTCAGTCTGCAGGACGCTCTACCCACTGAGCCAAACCAGCTAGGGCTGCTTTCCAATCTTTATGTCTTGTATTTTGTTCCCTTATTACACCACCCATGACCTCCAATAACAAGTTGAATTAAAGTGGTGAGGGGTAACACCCTTATTAATTTCAGCAGGGAAATGATGTTTCACTTTAATTACAATGTTGGGCATAGGTTTTTCTCAGATGCCTTTATCAGACTAATGTTCTTTTTTATTCCAGGTTTACTCTGATTTTTTGGTGTGTTCATAAGAGATACTAGTCTGTGTTTCTTTTCTTACGTGAGGATTATGTTAGTCAAGTTTGTGTGATGTTGGTATCAATACTTCTTAAATGTTTAAGAGAATTCACAATGAAACTATTTGGGCTTGGAGTTTTCTTTGAACATACCTTATGATTCAGTTTCTTTACTAGATATATGGCAATTCTGATTTCAAATTTTATCAAGTCAGTTTTGCTAAGTTGTGCTTTTTAAGGAATTTGACCATTTCCTCTAAGTTATTAAATTTATTGGCATAGTTATTTTTATATTTCTACTGATCAAAAGTTAGTGTTGCCAAGAATAATTTTATCTTTTCAAAAAAGCAACTTTGCCTTTGATATTTAAAAAAATAGTTATTTTCTATTTAATAGATTTCTAATAATTCTTTTCTCTTCCTTTGGGTTTAATTTGCTTTTACTAGTTTGTTAAGGTAAAAGTTTAGATTACCAATTTTATACATTTTTCTTTCCAATATTGAGGCTATAATTTCCCTTCTCAGCTGAGTTCTAGCATCCCCATCACTTTTGATATTATGCTGTTTTCAGTGTCATTCCTTTTGATATATATTATTCGTGATTTCTTCTTTAGCCTATGAGTTTATTAGAAGTGTGTTTATTTTTCAAATATTGGGAATTTCCTAAATATTTGAGGATTATTGACTTCTGATTTTAGTGTTGAGATGTTCAATGTTTTTAAAAATATATTTTATTGATTTTTTACAGAGAGGAAGGGAGAGGGATAGAGAAACATCGATGAGAGAGAATCATCGACCAGCTGCCTCTTGCACACCCCCTACTGAGGATGTGCCCGCAACCAACATACATGCCCTTGACCGGAATCGAACCTGGGACCCTTCAGTCGGCAGTCCGACGCTCCATTCACTGAGCCAAACCGGTTCTGGCTCACTATTGTTTTAAGACTTTGATCTTTTGAAATTTATTGAAACTTCTTTTATGGCCCAGCATATAGACTGGATTATCATTAAGACTATTTATGTTGCAGTTCTTGAGTAATGCTTTATTAAATGTCAATTAGGTTAAGTTACAGTTGGCTCTAAGTCTCCTAACATTAATACTTACTTTCTGTCTACTTCTGTCAAGTATTGACAGGGGTATTACAATCTCCAACTATGGATATTTATTTGTCCATTTATCCCTTTTGTCCTATTGGTTTTTGCACCATAATTTGATAGCTGTTATTAGATGCATAACATTTAGGGATGTGATGGTACTATGTATTAAGATGTTTCATTGTGTTGAACTAAAAACATCATATAAAATCAGGATGTGGAATAAAACAGCATTAAGTTTGGGATACTTAAGAAAGACTACATTTTATAACTTCAAAATATATTCCTTGATCAACTAGTCTTTCCACAATCTGTCAATTTCTGAACTTATTGTCAAATCTTTCATTTTAAACCAGTTTCCTACTGCCCTTAAGATAAACACAAACTCTAAACATGGCCTACAAAGCTTGGCCCTAAGGCCTGTCCTGTAGCTAACCATGTCTGACTACTTCAGCCTTTCCTTCTGCCTTTGGACCTTTGCACATCTTTTCCTTTCATAACAACTCCACATCTACCTGTTTACTGGATTTCAGTTCAACCATCACTTCCAGCCGAGTAGACCCCTATTGTATGCTTTTATAGAAGATTATACTTTCTCACCAGAGAACTTAGTTATGATATACATGTCATCTGTTTTGTGTTATCCCTGAATCCTGAGTACAGAACCCATCACACAGCAGGTATTCCAATTTCTGTTAACAATGAATGAACATGGTAGCAAGGTAAATTTGAAGGTTAAATTTAGATTGAATCCAAGTTCTGCTGTTCACTGGCAATCCTATATCACACTATAGATGTAGAGCAATTTTTATCTCTAAAACTGGGTAAAATATAAACAGTCACTTTGTGTAAAAGAACTACCAATGGCCGAAACCGGTTTGGCTCAGTGGATAGAGCATCAGCCTGCGGACTGAAAGGTCCCAGGTTCGATTCCGGTCAAGGGCATGTACCTTGGTTGCGGGCCCATCCCCAGTGGGGAGTGTGCAAGAGGCAGCTGATAGATGACTCTCATCAATGTTTCTGACTCTCTGTCCCTCTCTCTTCCTCTCTGTAAAAAATCAATAAAATATATATTTTTTAAAAAGAACTACCAATGTAAAAGTCTGGCAAGGGTTTTTTGTTTTTAGTAAGCTAAATGCCACATAACTGCATTTTTCTGTAGAAGGCAAATATACTTTTCACAATCAGGTTAAAGAATTAAATAAAATCCTGAAATGCACCTCACCTGAAATTCAGAATTTATAACACAACTATATCCTTAATTATTTTTCAGTAAAATAATCTGACTTAAACACTCACTATATAGGAAAATTTCTAGATTTTGAAGTAGTATTGTTTATTTTTTTCTTTTGTTGATTATACATTCTTACTGGCAGATCAGATAAACAAGTATATAAAAGAAATATTTAAACTATTCTTTTGGCAGAGGATAAACTGTGCAGATTAAATGCCTCATTTTAACCTGAAATAACGGTTTGGAATCATACAAATTTTTAAGAAGAAAAATAAAGATCATCTGAACAGATTCTCTTAGCTTATAACACATTTCCAGAATAACTCTCAAAAAAAAAAAAGTCAAAAATACTCTACTTTAAAAATGTAATACCATATGGCTTTATGAAATAACTTCTAAAATTATATATTTTTATTTAAAAAGGATCCCAAGTTTTAAATAAACTGCTAGCAATAACATTTTCTTCACTTAAAAGTGCATATTTGAGGATGCAACATACTTTTTGAACAAATAATTTTTACAAATTTTTAACACATAAAAAAAAATCACAAAATATTTTTAAGGGGGAAAAGTTTTCACAAAAACTCATCTTTATATAGATTGCAATAGATGACACTTTTCCTTTACTTCTTTTTATACCATCAGAATTCTCAATGAGGTGCTTTGGCAGTTTTAAGATATATCATAGTCTCCACCAAGACATACTGGCATTAATGAAGTCCGTGGAGATGACAATTGCCTTGATGACTCTGGATGAATAGAGACATTTCTGGGCTGGCTCTCCAAATCAGCAGCAAAGGTGCTCTCTTCTCTTACATTGAAAGTTTGTTCAAGTGAAGCTGGCTGGAGTGGAATATTATTTACAGTTCTGTTGGCATTATTTAAGTCGTTAAGAGTGGTAATATCGCACTCTTTGTCCAGAACACTGACTTCATCTTCTATTGTAACTATATCTTCAGTTTCAAATGTTTCCAAAGGAGCCAAAAATTCACTCTGGAGAGGGTTCTGAGGACCACTATTGTCACATTGTGTGTCCTCCTTTACTTCAGAATCCTTATCACTTTCACTGTCAATGGTAATTACAACTGGGGAATGTGAAGTGTTATCTCCATGGTGTTTCTTATGCTTCTTCTTATGTTTCTTCTTTTTCTTTTTATGATGTCTATTTGTATCAGTAGCTTTCCCTTCATATATTATCTCTACACTTAGGCTCCGGGTTCTCCTTTTCCTCTTCTTGTGTTTTGTGTCTCTGTCTGATGATGGGCTATCTGAAAAACTATCACTCTCGTTTTTATAATTTCCACCCATTTTTGATGAAGATTTCTGGCAATGACCTTCCTTTACTTTAGAAGTAAACTCACGAGATGATTGCGCCACATCGTTAGTACCCTCCAAATGTCGAGTTTTGTATTTTCGTTTCCCTCCAGGCTTTTCATCTCTCACCCGGTCAGGCCCTGTGGATGCAGTCTTTGATCTATTACTAGATAGGCTCCTTGACCTGTGCCTTTCATAGTAGTAATATTTTCTTTCACTGTGATTATTTTTTCTCCTAGCATTTGTTCTTTCAGAAAAGGACTGAATTCTAAATTCTGGACTTGAAGATTGTCTGGAATAATGAGCTCTAGACAGAGTTCTCCTCCTATAAGATGATTCATAGCCATCTCTATCCTTGTTTCTGCTATAGTAAGTATACTCCCACTTATATCTGCTTCCATAATTATTTTTTAAATAGTAATGATCTCTAGTTCTGCTCTGTGATCTTCTTTTACTATGATCACTGCTACGAGATCTTGATCTGCTTGAGCTTTCACTACTTAGAGAAAGAGTTTGGCTTTTTCTCGACCAACTACTGTCTCTAGTTCTTGACCTTTTTTTGTCTCTTCTACTTCTAGGTTTACTACTCTCCCTGCTTCTGGATCGTTTTCTTTTCATTCTTTTCTTCCCATGATGCCTTCTACGATTCTTCTGATCATGCCCACTTCTACTCTGGGAACGTGAATCTGAACTTCTCGATCTTCCTCTCCTTCTGTGTCTATGGCTATATGGGGAATATGCTCTATCTCCTCTGACAGATGAGCTCAGGTCTCTAGGAGAGGACAATGATGTACATTGTTTCTCTTCCTTCTTTGACTTGATCCTTGTACTGGAATCACAATGACCTTTATTTATTTGCTCATCCTTTCCAAGGACAGAGCGTGGAGATGAACATCTACTAACATCACTATCACCAGAACTGTAAGACTGCTCTTGTTCTTGCGTCTTCACAGTCTCCATTTTCTCATAAGAGCCTAATTCCTCAGAATCCGAGGACAGTTCAACAAGTTCTGGAGTCCTCTCAGCTAGTGGCTTAACAAACCCAACAATGACACAATTGTCTGAAGAAGAATCACTGTCGTTATTTAGGTCCTCATTGGTTTGGATTCCCTGTATCTGAGATGTGGCTCTTTCTGTTACAAGTTCTTCATCTGAACTATCAGAAGTATTTAGAAGGGAAGACATGACAGCATGTACTTGTTCTGAGCTTGAGTAAGATGGCCCTGGTGTCTCGTCATCCCACGGTGCCCGACTGACGGTGGCCACATTAACATCCATCTCTCGGGTCTCAGCCTCATCTGGAGAGATAGTTATGACCGAAGAATCCGAATGGCTACCTTCTTCGTAGGAAGGAGCAGGGCAATCATAATTAGCGTGCTGATCAAAGGCTGCCATGTTAAAAGGAGACCTAGCAAAACTGATGAATTCATGTATGAAATGCTCAGTCCGATTAAGTAAAAATGGCCTTAAATCAGACACAAATGCCTGACTCTCCAAGTCATAGCGAGTAACGTTACTCATAATGATGTGCTGTACTATATTCACTAAAGACCCATGAGCTCCAAAAAGAACTGTAAGTTCACGTTTTAACCAGGGAACTAATCTGTGAAGACAAGCTGGATTTCTTCGGAAAAATTCAGCTGAAATATCCCTGTAGCGACCACCATCTTCAATATTTCTAACACGAGCACCAGCTCGATAGAGAGTTCGCCTAAAATTAATAATATCTTGTTCCTGAATTTTCCGCAAAGATCTTTCATCTGTAGTAGTTGGCCTCCTTGGAATCTGTCTCATAAGTTGAGAAATTTCACCATCTCTGGATCTTGTTGACATGCCTAATCCTTCAAATAATACTCCACTATCTGGTGGAGTTGTTGTTCTTCTCGTGGTTCTACTGGGTGAATAAAAAGAAGCGCTTCGCTCTCTTGTCATAGTTGTACGATAGCGAAATCGTCGACCATCAGGAGTGGCAAAAGAACCATTACATGAAGGCCTTAGGACGTACTCTTTGAAGTCATCTTCTGCTCTCACAGAATGGAAAATAGAATCAAAGGGCTGTTTACATAGTGGACATTCAGCTTTGTTTTTAGACCACTCTTGTACACAGCGAAAACAGAACTTATGTAAACATCGATCTAAATAAGACACATTATCAAATCTATCCAAGCAAATAGGACACTTAGAATCAGGAGACGCATCAGCTGGTACAGTCTGTTGAAATTTGCTAGTGCCAGCTTTAGGTGAAAAGTCCATTTTATATTCCTTAGCTGCTGATGCCATTACCTGTAAAAGGGAAAAATTTACATCAGTATCCTGTAAAACAGAAATGACCAAACTTGAAAAAAATACAAACATACTTTGGTGAAAATGGTTCATTATCTTTAAAGGGGCAGTGTCACCTACTGACATAATACTTAAGTACAAGTTCAAAAGACAAACTATCTGGATTTGAATCCTTGTTTCACACTAGTAGTACGCCTGCACAAGTTACTATCTCTAGGCTTTGATTTCATCTGTAGATCATTGCATCACAGGGTTTGTGAAGATGTAAAAAGCCCTTAAAAAGGTGCCTTGTACATAATAAGCTCTCAAAATATTATAACACTCTGTTATTCTTTTAGCCCTAGCTGGTTTGGCTCAGTGGATAGTGCAGCCTGCAGACTGAAAGGTGCTGGCTTCAATTCAATCAAGGGCACATGCCCAGGTTTCGGGCTAAGTCCCCAGTAGGAAACCTGCAGGAGGCAGCCGATCAATGATTCCCTTCACTGATTTTTCTATCACTCTCTCCCTTCCTCTCTGAAATCAATAATTAAAAAATAGGAGAAATATTTGATATATACAAAAAAGTACAAATATTCAAAGTATCCATGCATCTACAGCTCAGATTTAATAACATTTTCTCTAGTTAGTCCAGAATTCTAAAAAAATGTCCCTTATCTATCCTCCTATCCTCTGTAGAAAACAAAGACTCCAAAACATCACAGTCCTCAGTTGGTGTTATTTCTATATGTAGTTTTATATCTTTCATATACATGCCCCAAATAATATAGACTAGTGATTTATTTGTGGTAAGTTTTGTACATGCACCTTTATTTTTTTTTTTAAATATATATTTTATTGATATTTTACAGAGAGGAAGGGAGAGAGATAGAGAGCTAGAAACGTCAATGAGAGAGAAACATCGACAAGCTGCCTCTTGCACACCCCCTACCGGGGATGTGCCCGCAACCAATGTACATGCCCTTGACCGGAATCGAACCCGGGACCTTTCAGTCCGCAGACCGACGCTCTACCACTGAGCCAAACCGGTTTCGGCTGTACATGCACCTTTAAAAAGAACTTTAGTAATAACTTTATATGGTGATAGGTATATAAATGTTGAATTACTATGTGGTACACCTGAAACATAATATTGTATGTCAACTATACTTGATCTTAAAGAAACACCAAAACATTAGTCAGATAATTTGCATACCAGAAGGTTCACCTGTTTAAACCAATTCTGTGTTTTTTAGTGAAATATCCTTTTAAATACAAAAAGGATTTTTAGTGAAAATTAAATTAAATACTAAATATAAAACCATTCAAGGGCAGTACATGGCTCACAGCAAATGCTCAGTAAATATTAGCTGCTGTGATTATTACTACACCATTGTTACTATGCTATTATAGTCAGTTAATCACTGATTTCCTTTCAACCCTTTTAAGCAGCCCTTCTTAGCCTTTTTATTTAATGGAAAGTCAGCCAGAATGTATCCTGAATTATGTTTTCAGCCCCGTTCCCTTATTATCTTTTCCCACAAGGATCTTTAGAATCTTGAAAACTAGTTTTATTTATTTTAAATTTATCGGTTTATATTGCCTATAAATTAAATTAATATGCCAGAGCTGAAATCTAATTTGCATTACATTTTAGCCTTATTATCTTATAAAGTTCATTTAGCTGCATTTTACACTAATCATTTTATATATGTTAAATACTAGTTTCTTCCTTTATGTTTTCCTGAGCCTATTATTAATCTTAAAAAATTTTTTTAATTGATTTTAGAGAGAAAGGGAGAAGGAGAGAGAAGCATCAATGATGAGAGAGAATCATTGATTGGCTGCCCCCTGCATGCCAAGAATTGAACCTTAACCTCCTAATTCATAGGCAAATGCTCAATCACTGAGACAAGCTGCCTGGGCTATTACTATTACTCATCTTTCTCTACCTCCTCTATCACAGGAACTCCCACCACTAGTCAACTACTATCAAGTTAGTCAAATAACAGAACTGTAATTTTCTAAACAATAGACTCATTGGATATACCTCGTTCTAACAAAAATAAACAAACCCCACAACAAAAAATCTGAAATTGTGAAATAAGTATTTCATCATTGATTTCAAATTAACTGTGCTCATCTAGGGCATTTTAACTTTTTCAGAGCAGTAACTTAATAGGAACTCAGTGCTGAACAGGTTTCTTCAAGGGGTCTATTTCTAGTTTTCTATATTCTACAGTGGAAACGCAAAAATCACCATTGTCCTTAAGAGAATAGAATCATAAATATAGAACACCAATCATTTTTGTCAACATATTTAAACTCCGAAACCTTAATATTGCATACATTTCTCAGCATTTCCTCCTATTCTATTTTTTATTCTCCTACTAAGGAAAAAACAAAAACAAAACAGACAACAAAGCCTTTAGCTCATAACTAAAAAAAATGAGCCTGCTATATTTGGTCAAACATTGAATTGACATACCCTAAAGCTTTGGCAGAGACAGACCAAATGATTTTTCGGAGCTTATATCAGAGGTTTCCAACCCTGCTCTCTATATAACAAAGGAATTATTAGACTTTTAAATATATTGTTTCTAATTTTTTAATTGATTTTTAGAGAGAGAAAAGAAAAGAGAAGCATCTATTTGTTCTACTTATTTTTACATTCACTGCTTGTTTCTTTTTTAAAAAATACTTTTTAAATTGACTTTTAGAGAGAGCAAGGGAGAGGAAGAACGAAACATGGATCAGCAGCCCCCTGAATAGAACGAGCCCGAAACCTGGGCATGTGCACTGATTGGGAATCCAACTAGCAACCTTTGGGTGCACGGGCGATGCCCAACCAACTGAGCCACACCAGCCAGGGCCATTGGCTGACTACATGGTTTTGCATGTCACCGATTAAACACAAACAAATCTCACCCCCAATCTTCACCACAATTAAATTACCTACCAACACTTCCATTCACTTTTCACTTCTACTCACTAAATCACTATCTGCCTCATCTCAGTACGGCCCCCTTCCTGGGCAGGAAACCGCAGCCCACGAGGAAAGCCACACTGACTGACTGACTGAGCCCAGCCCACAGAGTGTACACTGCACCGACAGCTCCATCAGCCACGGCGATGGTCCACGCTTCCTTCCTTCGGGTGAGAACTGCCACCGGCCAGGACCTAAGACAGCCGCCAGGTGCCCTACATTATCACAACGAACTAAAATACCGTTATTCCCATTTTACAGACAGGCTGCTCAGGGAGGTTGGAGAATCCATCCGCCACACCCCCCGGACAGTGGAAATGCCACGATTCAGCCTCGAACATTCAGTGTTGGTCCCTCCCCACCCCTCACCCGTCGGAGACCTAGGTCTGTCCCCCTCCCCAGCGCTTCTCGGAAACGCAAGCCCTCCACCACCCGCCAACCCACAGGTGCACCGCCCGGAGGACCTCTCCGCTCCCCGGTCTCCGGAGGCTACGGGCCTCCCTCTACAGGGGAGCCCCCCCGCTCGCCCGGCCCTCCCGACCCCCGCGCCCCATTGTTCCCGACCTCACTCACCTCGGAGAACGTCGGCGCGGGCCGGGCTGGGGCGCTGGCGGCGGGCTCCCGGCCGCCCAGGAAGCCAGGTCGGTGACGGCAGGATCCGCGAAGGCGTACCCGGCGACTTCTCCGCGGGCCCACAGGAGTCGGGGCATGAGGGGGCGCCTCTCCCTCCTCGCGAGACAGCGGAGACCCCGGCGGCTGTTGTGACCCCTGTGACGTAAAGCGCTCATCACCAATGGCAGCGTGGAGGGGGCGGGGAGAGCAAAGCCCCACCCCCGAGGCCGCCGGCGCGTCAAAACAAAACACCGGCCCGCGTGACGCATGCGCACTGGGCGGGCGCCGGCCCTGGGGGCGGGGCCAGAGGGCGGAGCTCCGCCCTCAACCATCTCCCCCACCCCCACCCCCCGCCGCTGCCGCCGCCGCCGCCGCCGCCGCCGCCGCGTCCCGGGCGCAGGCGCGCGGCCGACCCTCCCGGGCGCACATCCCGAAGGTCCCTCGCCATCACCGTTCTCCTGACTCTTCTCTGGAGGTTACAAATGTTCGCCCCCAACTTTGGCAGGAAAACACGAAAACCAGTTGGCCTTCTTTAAACCTCACCGAACTTGGCGAGAAGTTGCTAAAAGGATCTCTTAGCAGTGCGGAAAGGAACTGAGCTGCACGGAGGTGAAGTCACTCTAACCTCCCAGGAAATAACAGCGCCGGGGTGGGAATGGAATCCAAGGCCAGAGCCCAACCAGCATGCTGGTCTTCAGGCAGAAAGATGGGCTCCGGTCGGAATAAACAGGAATCCGCTTGCGGACATGGCCCTGAAATCTTCGCAAAAGAGACCGTTTTTCTACCAAGACTGCTTTCCCCTTTCCCACCCCCCAAGTCGGGGTTAAAACCCTATTTTTTGATGATGACGATGATGATGAGTTAGAGAGAGAGAGAGAGAGAGAGAGAGAGAGAGAGAGAGAGAGAGAGGACTGCCTGCCCCTAGCGCGGCCACGGCCCAGGTCCTACCCTCCGGCCCCGGGTGCGAGCGTCCCGAACATCCCGGGGCCAAACTCGTGCCAGCGCCCCGGGCCCAACCGCCGCCCGGTGGCTCCCCATTCGACGCCCCACAAACACTTGTTGATTGGCAGGTGCCGGACGCCGGAGAGCGGAGGCCACGTTATTGCTTCTCAGAAGGTCCCATTTACACTAAACGTTATGGAAGACTTCGCTTCATGAAGGAGGGCTGAATTAACGGGATTCCCACAACGACTTGTCACCGTTATATAAATGTGGGCGGCACTGTTGACGCCAAAGGTACAGACTTATCGACACGATGCGAGAACAGATGCCAGAGGAAAACGTTACTTCTCCCGGAGCCTGACGCCCGGGGCGCTGTTTAAAACACATAGTACCAGCTTTTCCACACACACTTTAAAACGCGCAAGACGGTACATTACCTTGCGTTAAAACTGCACTGCCCCTGAAAGAACCCGTGGGCGAGGCGCGCCTAACTCTCAGAACGGCCGGGAAAAGCCACCTCAGTCCTCCTCGCGTGGGTCTAACCGCCGGCCTGGAGGGCGGGCCGGGCCCGCGGTCCCCGGGGCCCGCCCCCGGCTGCGGGCGGAAGCGGCCGCGCGGCGGTTGGGAAGGGCTCCGGGAGGCGAGGGGGCGGGCCCTCGTGCCCGGATGTAAGATGGCCGCCGCCGCCGCCGCCGCCCGCCCGCCGCCGCCGCCGCCCCGCAGCTTACTCTAGCCGGGCCTGCAGGGCCTGCCCGTCCCCGCGGATCGCCGCGGTCTCCTTACCATGAGGCCAGTGAGTCGCCGCACCCTGGACTGGATTTACTCCGGGGTAGGTCCCGGGCCGGGCGAGGCTCCACGGCGCCCACGCCCTCGTCCCCCCGGGCGGAAGCCCCGAGTGTCTTCAGCTCCCCACAAACTCAGAAACCCATCCCTGAATTAAGCTTCTTTCCACTCCCTCTCGCCTCGACTCCGCCTCTTCCTGGAGGACACGCTCTTCCGCCTCTTACGTAAGGGCGGGGGGGGGGGCGGGTTCGCCTCCGGAATTCCATTTATTCGTTTGTTACGGTGAGGCCCACCTTAGCAACCTGCTTGGCAACCAATGGGGAGGGGGCAGCGAGGAAGGGCTTCCCACACGGAATTCTTTTTGCTTTTACCCCCCCCCTCTTGCTTTCTTATTTTAATTTTTGATTTATTTATTTTAGTTGCTCCTCGCGATCGTGTTGCTTTCCTGGGGATATGTCATCTATGCATCGACAGTAGCCGCTCGACGACAGCTAAGGAAGACCTACCCAGACAAAATATTCGGGGATGAATGAAATTTATAATTCCTCTAGATTTTATGCTATGCAAATACGTCATGCTTACCTGACACATGTCTATATGTAAAGTAAAACCCACAATATAAAGTCCCAAATTTATTACTGCATACAGCCCTTTATAAATAAACCATGAATGTGCTTTTTCAATACGTGTACTTTTAAATTCTCATATAAAAAGCATCCTAGATCTGACAGCCTTTGAGTATAAGATCATTGATGAAATGACATGCATTTCGAGTTCCTAAAATACTTTTTAAAATGCCTCAGAAAGCCACCTTTAAAACAAAAGTGTGTGAACTTTCTAATCTTATATCTGTTTATTACATTTTATTCTGTTGCATACCTACACAACAGACTAGATTAAATATTATGTAAGAAAAAAATTATCATGTGACTAATTTTTCTACATCTTGTTTTCTGATACAAGAATGACCAGAAAAAGGTGATTGTTTATATTTTTAAAGCAGGTCCAGTTTGTATTTATTGTTAAATAACTAAAGTCTTAAATTATACTGTATAGTGTTTGGGAAGAAATAGGCAACACATATCTGAGAGTAAACTTTATTAAAGTTACTTTTCCAGAGAATACATTCAGTAAATATGATAGTATACCAACAAAACTTAGGCTCATATGCCTTTGAAATTTTAAATTAATCTTCAATGATGTTGATCAGGAAATTCTTTCATTGGTGGAATTACTTCTCCAGTCTCCAGAATTACATCACCCTAGGAAAACAAACACATATTAGTAGAAAGGTCTTGTCTGCAAGGCATATCCACGCAGTCAGAACTCGCACTGAAAATGTAGTTCAGCTTTGGCATTCACACTATAAAGGGACTCAGACAAAGCAGTGGCTGTCTAAAGATGGGAAACCAGTATTCAAAATCTTAAGGTATAAGGGAAAGAATAGGGGAAGTTTCGCTCAAAACAAAATGACCAGAAAGAGCATGAAAGTGGTCTTCACAAAGTGATAAAGGAATAATGTTTATTTGCAAGGCCCCGAGAAATAGAAGAAGCCCTAGAAAAAAGTTACAGAGAAACACCTGTAGCTCAATATAAGGGGGTAATGTATTTCCAGCAATTAAATGTGCTAGGCAATCGCCAGTTTACCATTTGGCCCAGGTAGTAGAGACAGAATGCAAACTTTGCCTGGAGAGCTGGTGCAGGTGTCTTCAAATCTAGATAGAGCGTGTGTGGTAGAAAAGGCATGGGCCTTGGAGCCAGAACCAAGTGGTAAGAATCCTGGGAACTCCATTGACAAGCTATATAATTTCAGGCAAATGACTTAGCTTTAGTTTCAGCTTTGTGCTCAAGATAACAGATTCTGTCGACCTCACAGTCATGAATGCCTGGGTAGAGTAGAATTATCACTCATTCCCACTCCAGACATTTCCTGACCTGGTACTGCTCAGTATTGTTATTTAATAAAAATAAACAAACTTTTTATGTTTAAGCCATTATTACATTTTGGGCATAATTTATGACCACAGCTAACATTGCCCTAACACAGACATTAATACTCTGACGTGGTGCTAATGCTGCTGTGATAAAAACGGAACCACATGGCGGTCTGGAGGCAAGGGCACTGGCCCTGGAAGGTAAAAATAAAATGAAAGCCGGGAATAACTTGGAAGCAGACTTTCTAAGGGGCTTGAGGTTCTAGGAGAGGAAGCTGGAAAAAAGTTATGAGTTCGACTCTTAGTTGCCTTGGAAAAGTACTTGAGGAAACATGAGCTTAGGTGAGAAGTAGCTGATTTGAAAGCAGACATCTAAAGAGTAAGCTATTCAGGATTGGGAAAACAAATTGCTTCTGAATCTTTAAATAGGAAGGGTTAACAAAACATTGAGAAACAGAAGCCCAATAAAGCTCAGTAGACAGGGTCGCAGCCCCTCGTGAAGGATCAGACTGAAGTGCAGTCTGTTTATAGCCTCTGCATGGCTGCCGCTGAGCTGAGAGGCAGCTGCATGAGGACAAAGAAAGGAGAAAACTTGGCAACTGTATAGAATGGTGCCCACCTCCCATTTTCAACTATAAGGACTGCCTTACACTATTACACTATTTCCTCCTTGTAGTTTTGAACAAGAATATACAAAATAAGCGCTTGAAGTGACAGTGAAAAATAAAAGCAACATTTTAGTCAAATAATCACTCGGGGAGGGAAAAGAGAAAGAAAAATAGTGAAAAAAATAAAAATCAGATGTTTTAAGACTTACTGGGAATAATCTGGGCTTCCTTTCAACCAAGCAATATGGTTTTGTCTGCAATAAAAGTAATGCTCTGTTAATTATGGTTTTAGAGTTCCTTCTAAAATTATAGGTCACATACCAAACGTTAACTTAGTCCCAGGTTTCCACCAAACTCCAGACTCATACAGCTGTTTACTCGATATCTACTTGACTGTCAAGCAGGCACCTCAAACTTAACCATGTCCAAAACTTAAGCTGCCCCAGTCCCTAACTTGTCCCTATCTCGGTAGAAGACTCTTTCATGCTCCCAAATAAGTAGGACAAAAACTGACTTCTCAGCAGATCCTGTTGGTTCTACCTTGAGATTATTTCCTGGATGTGCTTCTCACCACCTCTAGTGCTCCTACCCTTGTCCAGGTCCCTGTCATTTCTCACTTGCGTGCCATCCTACAGTCTAATCTCTACACCGCAGGCAGAGTCAAGTAATTCTAACATGTATCACTCCTCTGCTCAGAGTTTAATTCTTTGAGACAAAGCCAAAGTCCTTGCAGTGAGATTACTAAGACCCTGCACAACCTGGCCCTTGGTTACCTCTCTGAACTCCCACCTCTTTCTCCTTGCTCTATAGTACTCACACTATGGCAGCTCCTTTGCTACTGATCCCATCAGTTGGGCTCACTTTAGCCTCAGAGCCATTATACTTAACTAGAGGCCTGGTGCATGAAATTCATGCACTGGAGGGGAGGGGGTCCCTCAACCTGGCCTGCACAGTCCAGGACGCTTCGCTCCTCGCTGCTCCTTACCACTCAGCTTGCTGCTCCTTAGCGCTGCTGCGGAGGTGGAAAAGGCTCCTGCCACTGCACTCACCAGCCGTGAGCTCAGCTCAGAAAGAGGTGGGAGTTCTGGCTGAGCAGCGCTACTGACCACCAGGGAGCAGCTCCAGGGAGCGTTGAGTGTCTTCCCCCTGGTGGTCAGTGTGCATCATAGCAATTGGCTGTTCTGGTCATTCTGCCATAACAGCCACTTAGGCTTTTATTATATAGTTGACTCCTCTACCGGAAATGCTCTTCTTCTAGTTATTTGCTTGGTCCATGTCCTCAAGTCATTTATGTTTCTCTTCAAATAGTACTTCCTTAGAGAGGCCTACAGTATTTGCCGGCGTATAAGACGATTTTTTGGCCCTGAAAAATATGCCTCCAAGTGGGGGGTAGTCTTATACGGCGAGTATATAACAAACTCTGTATTTTGAGTGGAAATGTTAGGGGGTCGTCTTATACGCCCAGTCTCTTATACGCCGGCAAATACGGTATTTTCAGGGCCAAAAAATCATCTTATACGCTGGCAAATACGGTAATTAAAAAAACAGCCCCTATCATTCTCTAGTCTATTCCCTGCTTAGTTTTTCTTCTACAGATCTGTCACCTCCTTTTATACCTCTTTGTTTATCTATTTATTGGGAGTTTCCAAAATCAGAATAAACATTTCATGAGGGCAGGATTCATCTGATTTGTTCACTGTTGTATCCCTGTTAGAACAGTGCATTGAACATAGGAAGAACTAAATAAATATTTGTAGAATAAATGTATTAATTAAGCATATACATTTTCATGAAATACCAAACCAAAACATGTATGACATGATATAAAATCCAGAGAAACTGAAGCCAAAAGCAGGAAACTTAGAATACAATGAGAGGACATTAAAGTGTTTGAAAATCATTTTACATAATACAATGCGAAAACATTAAAATGTCTTTAAGAATTCTAGTCTGGCTAGTGTGGTTCAGTGGTTAAGCGTGACCTATCACCCAAGAGGTCATGGTTCAATTCCCCGTCAGGGCACATGCCCTGGTTGAAGGACACATCCCCAGTTAGGGGGCATGCATGAGGCAGCCGATCAATGATTCTCATCATAAATCTTTCTCCCTTTCTCTCTGAAATCAATTAAAAATCAGAGAGAGACGGTAAAATTCAAGCAGGCAGTAAAGGTGTTAGTAAAGTGGCTTCAAGAGTTATTAAGAATGCAGTCCTGACCAAATCAAGAGAAAATAAGTTAAGAGAGAGGCCTTCAGACCTATACGAACACAAAACCTTTAACTAATTATGTCTTTCTTTGACCCAGGAAAAATCACCTGGAAGTACTAATCCCTCAAATAAGCAACCATATTAATGTCTTGAATTGTTGACCCAATAGCTACAGCTTGTTAAATTCACTTCTTTTAGGATACAACTGTCTTTTCAATCCTAGAAAAATAGTTAAATATAGATATTACAAAGTAAATCAAATCCAGAGTATAAGCCGGTGAATGTCAAATTTATTAAGTTCCAAAAACAATGGACAATCCATATATTGTTTATAGTATTTGTAATATGTAAGGTAACCTGGCTATTAGAGGTTTTAAAATACTAATTCTAGAATTCTAGTTAAAGTGAATGATTTATTTAGACTTGTGATTTTAAGTTTTAAAAGATTTTGTTTCTTAGGGTCATTAATTTGCCCTATGAGTATTTAAAAATAAAATGTATAGCCAGAACCGGTTTGGCTCAGTGGTAGAGCGTCGGTCTGTGGACTGAAAGGTCCTGGTTCGATTCCGGACAAGGGCATGTACACTGGCTGCAGGCACATCCCCAGTGGGGGGGGTGCAAGAGGCAGCTGGTCGATGTTTCTCATCGACGTTTCTAGCTCTCTATCCCTCTCCCTTCCTCTCTGTAAGGAATCAATAAAATATTTTTAAAAAATAATAAAATAAAATAAAATAAAATGTATAAATGCAATATGAAACAGTTAAGATAATTTGATTATGTTTGTAGGTATAATTGTTTTAGGAGTTCAACTTGAATTAATCCAAAAATAATGAGAGCAAAGGAAGGAGACTGTTCATATTTTCCTAGCTATATAAGTAGTTTAACAGAATTTAAAAAACCAATTTAAATAATTTAGAAAAATGTTTTTTAAATTTGAAACTAACAAATTGAATATTAATTTATATTCCAGATAACTGTGAATAGTTCTTTCGCGTATAAAAACCACTCTTGGATGTTAAAAAAAAACACACACACAAAAACAAACTGACAGAAAATAATACATTTTCTTTTCTAGGATCTTGCATGTTAGACCATAAGAAAAAAAATACAGAGCTATAATGATATGAAGTGGCCTGTGGACTTGTAGGTGAACATAGATACAAAAACTTTAAGCCCATCAACAATACAAATATAAAATATTCTCTGAACCTTAGACATATAAATTGTTAGCCCCCTTTAATGATTGCAGAAAGATTTCCTGTGTGTGTGTGTGTGTGTGTGTGTGTGTGTAGTGAAAACACTAAATCCCAACTCTAATACCTACCTTAAGTTCAGATTTCTAAAGGTAACACACGCCCTTGTCCACTGAGACATCCAGAGAAACAGATGTAATAACTCATGTTCCCAAACAACTTACTTTCTCCCCAGGACCAGAAAGCCCTCCTTTTCATAAATTACTCTGAACCTCGGTTTCATCCCTAACTTCACTTGGGCTGTTTCTTCCTTTGAAAGTATCTCCTGGTTCACTTTTCTTGTCCACTCCTGCTATCTTTGCCCTAACCAGATTCTCATCAATGAACACCCACTAAACGGAAACAGCGTCCAGCTGATTTGCTTGATGTCAGGACTTTCCTCCCTCCAATTCACCCCACATTTTGTTTTCCTAAATATATCACTTTTATAAAGTCACTTTCCTGCTTAAAAGTGGAAAGAAAGCTTCCCACTGCCTACCACATGAAGTTCAACCTCCTCTGCCTAGTTTTCAAGACCTCCATTAATTGGTTCGAAGAGTCTTGGGTAGATATGGCTATGCTCATTAGTGACTCCGTATCTTTCTTTGTAACTGGAATAACTTTTCTCCAACATACTCCTACGAGAATCACTTATCTCCAACTTTACTATAAACCTCTTGAGTTCAAGAATTTTGTCATGTATATCTTCTATAGTAATAAAGGTAGAGAACATACTACGTTCTCCATAGTTGTTGATGAATGGATATAATCTGCTTAGTTAAGAGAACAAAGATGATGTCAGCAAACAGGATATTTTTTTATTTTTTTAAATATATTTTATTGATTTTTTACAGAGAGGAAGAGAGAGGGATAGATAGTTAGAAACATCGATGAGAGAGAAACATCGACCAGCTGCCTCTTGCACACCCCCTACTGGGGAATGTGCCCGCAACCAAGGTACATGCCCTTGACTGGAATCGAACCCGGGACCTTTCAGTCCCCAGGCCCACACTCCATCCACTGAGCCAAACCGGTTTCGGCAGCAAGCAGAATTTTAAAGAGACCACACAATCAACAGAGAACAAGTCCTGTTAGAAAGAATTTTTTGAGAACCCCAGTTATTTGTTTCATTCTCCTTTTAACAAGCTAACTTCAATGGGGTTATCTTCAATTTGTTAGGCAATCCCTAACTTGTGTTTTACCTTGAATAATTTTTAAACTTACAGAAAGTTTATTGGGAGTTTGAGCAAGAATTATAAAAATAATATTTTTTACCCATTATTTCATAGTAAATTGCCAACTGGTTTACATTAGGTTATTTCTACAAATAAGGACCTTTTTTTAAAGGACCATATTCTTAAAATAATTGCAATAGTCATCAAAATCAGGAATTTAACATTGCTATATCACTACCTCCTGCCTAAAGAACCCACTCAAATTTTACCAATTGTCTTCATAATTGTTTAAAATTCTCAGAACATCCCTTTAGATGACTTGTTCTTCATTGTTTAGACTGTTTTAAAATCTGACTGTTAAAACCATTATTTTTTCTTTTGACTAAGCAGATTATGCCTATTAATCAAGAACTGCATTTAGCCGAAACCAGTTTGGCTCAGTGGTAGAGCATCGGTCTGCAGACTAAAAGGTCCCAGGTTCGATTCTGGTCAAGGGCATGTACATTGGTTGTGGGCACATCCCCGGTAAAGGGTGTGCAAGAGGCAGCTGGTCGATGTTTCTAGCTCTCTATCTCTCTCCCTTCCTCTCTGTAAAATATCAATAAAATATATATTTTTTTAAAAAAAGAACTGCATTTAGCCGAAGCCAGTTGGCTCAGTTGATAGAGTGTCGATCAGTGGACTGAGGGGTCCTGGGTTTGATTCCAGTCAAGGGCGTGTACCTTCGTTGCAGGCACATCCCCAGTGGGGGGTGTGCAGGAGGCAGCTGATCGATGATTCTCTCTCATCGATGTTTCTAACTCTATATCCCTCTCTCTTCCTCTCTGTAAAAAATCAATAAAATATATATATTTTTAAAAAAGAACTGCATTTAATTGACATGTCTATTTAGTTTTTTTCAATCTGGAAAAAATTTTCCATTAATCTTTAGCTTTTAAGATCTTGACACTTTTGAAGGCTGAACAAGGCTGAAAAGTGTTAGGGTTTGTCTTATGTATCCTCACAATTAGATTCAGATTATGCCTTTTTGGCAGGAATATTGCAAAACTGATGCTGTTTTCTTTTTATTGTATCCTACCAAATAGTACATAATTTCAGTTTGTCCTATTATTAGTCATGTTAATTTACATTTCTTAATTTAGGTGGTATCTGTCAGGTTTCTCCACCACAAAAGTACCCTTTTTCTCTTTGAAACAAATAAGTACGTTTAAGATAGGTATTTTGAGATAAATTTTAGTACGGTATCTTTTGATGTTCCCTGGATGAATAAAATATTGCTATGATGATCCTCAAATTATGACTTTTCTACCATTCCTTGTCCATTTCTTATTTAGCAATCTATTATACAAAAAAAAAAGCTATGAGTATGGGCTCATGGATTTACATTTTATTTATTCAGTTGTCTATCATCTATTACCATCATTTATTTTGATGCCCAAATATCCTAATGAGAGTTCTTTCAAGCTGACTCTGTTCTTTTGATACTGCTCCATCATTCTCTGAACAATTCATTACCTTCTGGAACGACAAGCTAATCTTGTATTTTCCCTGCCTCAGCCCCGGACCTGGCCGTATCTCCAAAGAGCTTTGGATCCTTTCAGTGAAGAATTTTGTTTAGAAAATAAGACCAGGTTGCAAGACGCGCTAATTCCCGTGAGGTAGCTCTGCCACCAGGCACTGTCAGTGCACAGAGCTAGAGAATATCCACACTTACATCTATATTTACTAATAACTACTAAAAACCGTAAGTTCACACCTGTACTCCCAATTCCATTCCAGTAGCACAGTTTTTCTCCCTTTCTATATATGTATTCCCCCTTTCCAACAACGGGAATCCTGATCCCACTATCATCAGTATTTGTACTTCTCTAACCAATGTTCTTGTACATAACCAATCTCCTGTCATGATCTCCACACTCCAATCTAAATAACACCCTCACCTCATTCAGTTCTTACATCTTTCTCTGTGCTGCCAACTCCATCACTGCCCCACACCATCCTCCTTCCAACATCCCGTGCCAGGCTGCTGCCCCTGCTTCTTTCCAAACAGGTCTAACTCACCAACACTTTCCCTCTACCCCCCCCCCTCCAGTACACCTGGGATCTAACACTCCTCAATGGGTGCAAGAATGCCCTCCTGCCGAAACCGGTTTGGCTCAGTGGTAGAGCGTCGGTCTGCGGACTGAAAGGTCCCGGGTTCGATTCCGGTCAAGGGCATGTACATTGGTTTCGGGCACATCCCTGGTAGGGGGTGTGCAAGAGGCAGCTGGTCGATGTTTCTCTCTCATCGATGTTTCTAGCTCTCTATCTCTCTCCCTTCCTCTCTGTGAAATATCAATAAAATATATTAAAAAAAAAAAAAAAAAAAAAAGAATGCCCTCCTACTCTGTTTGGGTTATAACACTCCACGCGGGGTAGCCACCCCTGTCTCCCTTCCACGCCACTCCCCAAATGCCCTCCTTCCTCACCCTACCAGGGTTCCAACACCCTACACCAGGTTATCCTTGGCCTTTAAACCACCACAAGCAAAGATCTTTCCGTGAAAAAGTTCAAGCTTTTGAACATCTTGGATTCTAAAGAAAAGAAGCTGTGAAAAATCAAATAGAATGAAAAAAAAGGGAAATGGAATGATGACAAAGATAACCTTTGACTATTTTGAATTTTACCTTATACCAGATCTATGCTCAAAAAGAGAAATAGAAATTCCTGTCTCCCTTCCTACTCATGATCCTGAAGTTACACTAGTTTTATTAGGTCAATTAAGGAAATGCATTTTAAGTTGTAAGCAACTAATATAAAGATTAACTTTTTGAAAAGCCATATATTACTTACATTTAATTCAACCCTTTAACCTAAAAGGATTCAAAGTTGTTCACTGGTCAGTTGTTCAGTTATAAGAGGCGCATTATTTCCACTAAATAAAAGCAGGGTAAGGCATACCCACGTAGGAAATAATTTTGTACAATATTAAACATAAATTCTGAAAAACACATATTTAAGACATACTTACATTCACATGATATTTTAAATAATAATGAATAATCCAGGCAGGTATAAGTACATGAGAAAAAATAAGGGAACCGTGCCGGTACGTCTTATAGACCTAGGGAGAAAAAAAACCATACACAAAATAAAACAGATGTCCCGTCTTTTACATTTGTGGTAGAAAAAACAAAACATCCATAATACAACAATGTCATGATTATTTAAAAATCTCTAAGTTCTACAAATTTCTTATGGTCTATAGCTAACCTCACCCATTTAAATGTTTTTACTAAACACAGGACCTGCTAGGGGATACCTAGAGTGCAGGGCAAGTTGCATCAAGACAAGTAGCATTGGCCGAAACCGGTTTGGCTCAGTGGATAGAGCGTCGGTCTGCGGACTGAAGGGTCCCAGGTTCGATTCCGGTCAAGGGCATGTACCTTGGTTGCGGGCACATCCCCAGTGGGGGGTGTGCAGGAGGCAGCTGATTGATGTCTCTCATCGATGTTTCTAGCTCGCTCTCCCTCTCCCTTCCTCTCTGTGAAAAATCAATAAAATATATTTTTTTAAAAAAGATAAGTAGCATTTTGCAAAACTATAGTAAGGCGTTTATAGATTTTAAAAAAATATTACTTCTAGCCGAAACCGGTTTGGCTGAGCGGTAGAGCGTCGGTCTGCGGACTGAAAGGTCCCAGGTTCGATTCTGGTCAAGGGCATGTACATTGGTTGTGGGCACGTCCCCGGTGGGGGGTGTGCAAGAGGCAGCTGGTCGATGTTTCTCTTTCATCAACGTTTCTAGCTATCTCTCTCCCTTCCTCTTTGTAAAATATCAATAAAAATATATTTAAAAAATAAAAAAATTGATTAAAATTATTCAATCAATTTAACCAAAATGATCATACCTACATCATTTTTCAGGTAAAGTCATCTCCCTAATTCATCCACTTCAGATAACCATTTCAGATATTTTAAGTGTGAGGTGACGATCTGAGCACACCAATACTAGAAAAAGTGTTTTAGGTACTGGGATAGAAGTGTTCCAAGCTTACTTTGAGATGCTTTTATACTATTTTGAGAAAGGCAAAAGAGAACTAGAAGAAATGGAACTTTTCCAAGGCAGCCAATTTGACTGAAACACACCTATTCGTTCAGGGAAAGGATTCTAAGTGTTGTAATAGATGACTGTGGAAGAAAAATTTAACTCCAAATAAGGTAAGATGGATTTCAACAAATAATTACCGTATTTGCCTGCGTATAAGACGATTTTTTGGCCCTGAAAATACCGTATTTGCCGGCGTATAAGACGACTGGGTGTATAAGACGACCCCCTAACATTTCCACTCAAAATACAGAGTTTGTTATATACTCGCCTTATAAGACTACCCCCCACTTGGAGGCATATTTTTCAGGGCCAAAAAATCGTCTTATACGCAGGCAAATACGGCATTTATTTCTTTACATCATGGGAGGGATGTCTACTTTCAACCAGTGGCTGCCAAAATCAACAAGTAATGTCAAGGATACAAAGGATGAGAGAAGAGTTGAATTAGAGTTTAATTTTACCACCATAAAAAAAGTAAGCCCTAGTCGGCCTGCGGACTGAAAGGTCCTGGGTTTGATTCCAATCAAGGGCATATGCCCGGGGTTGTGGACTTGATCCCCAGTAGGGGGCGTGCAGGAGGCAGCCAATCAATGATTCTCTCTCATCATTGATGTTTCTCTCTCTCCCTCTCTCAAATAAAAAAATCAATAAAAATATATTTTAAAACAGTATCTAAGACCACTTTTTCAGAAAAATTTGCACCAGACTTTGTAGCACTGTAAGGAAGTAGATACACATAGATTTCAATGTGAACTCCTTTAATTCCTAGCTCTATGGCCAAGGGTAAGTAAACCACTGAGTTTTTTGGGGCCTCAGTTTCCATTCATTAAGAGCATTTTTTCTATCTTATAGAAGTAAAGAATTAAATAAAGTAACACATGTAAAACCATCAGCAAAGTGCCATGCACAAAGCACTCAAGTGTTACACATATTAGTATTATATCATTATTATTCCATTATTATCAGCCAACGGCATAGCTAAGTGAAAGCAATTCTGAGACATAGTGCTTATCACTCATAACCGATGGGACTTAATTAACGACCTCAAGAAAAACGTTCAGAGACCCTGAAAATAAAGACAGCTCCTCGAGTGAGTGACTTTCTGCAGAGTGCAGTGCAGGGATGGCATTTTTACACGAGAAAAATATATTCAACGGACCTAGTGGTAGTTTAGAAAGGTGGCTCTTGACTATGACTCACTAAGCATGGCAACAGGATTCCGTCTATTTTGGCGATCACACGGGGCCTGTACCATCCGCTGTGCCTTGTGATAGCGGGCTGTTGTGTTACTTGGGTCTCTACAACCTCAACCTTAAACTCAGTGCTCTCAGATACTAAATCGTGGAATTTTATTTTAATTTTTTAAAAAATATATTTTATTGATATTTTACAGAGAGGAAGGGAGAGAGATAGAGAAACATCAACCAGCTGCCTCCTGCACACCCCCCACCGGGGATGTGCCCGCAACCAAGGTACATGCCCTTGACTGGAATCGAACTTGGGACCTTTCAGTCCGCAGGCCGACGCTTTACCACTGAGCCAAACCGGCTTCGGCTAAATCGTGGAATTTTAACCAGTGAATCTTTGGCTTTCAATCTGAGGGAAGATCTGCACAACCAAAAGAGACCCAAACGTGCTGTCAAACCCGAGCCAAGGCCAGGACTCTTGGGACAAGGCAGCCTTCTGGCTCAGCCTAAGTCTCGGTGGGACCCAAGCCTCCTTCTACCGGGAGGAACTATCCGACTTCTGCGGGCGCAGAGCGATCGATGTCCGAGTCCTCGGTTTGGCCCCAAGGAGCAGACGTTCCAGGAGACAGTCAGTCTGGGGCCGTGGGAGGTGGCGTGGGGCGGCCGGTCACTCACCAGTTTCCTCCAGGGGGCCGAGTCCTGCAGGAAGTTAATCCAGAACTTATCCGTCGGCCACATCCTCTGGGGGGGCAGCACGGGCTCCCGGGGGCTCAGCTCCTGGTCCTTCAGCCATCGCCTTCTCAGCTCTCGCAGCTGCTGCAGCCGCAGCTTCTCATCGGGCGTGTACCCCGTCATGTCGCCGCCGGTGCCCGGGCAGCAGGAAGACTGCGCGCCCCCGGACCTGGGACCTGGGACCTGGGACCTGGGTCACGGCCGCTGCGCGCTCCCGCGGGTGGGCAGAGCGACCTTGCGAGGGCGCCTGGGAGCGGCGCGCCGTGATGACGCCACTCCGCTCTGCAGGGGCTCCAATCGCCGCGCACTCGCCGGGCATGCGCAGAGCCTGCGCCCCGCCGCGCTCGCTCGGGGCGCGTCCTGAGCGCAGGGGAGAGAGGGTGTGGGAGGAGGGCGAGAGGAGGGGTTCAGGGGGGGAGACGGGGAAGTGGAAAGTGTGCGGTCAGAGGACTGGAGGTTCTGACCAGGAAGCACTGAAAAGCTGGGGGTTGGAAGGAGGCGAACATGTGATTCATGGAATGTGAAGTCCAGATGTAAAACTCTCTACTAGCCTCTCCCCACCTTGAAATGCCTCTTCTTGTGACCTCTTAGAGCCTGTGGATTCGACTCAACAACTCCACTTTTAGGACTTTGCCCCAAAAATAAAGTGGTAAAAATAGGAAAGGAGTATGCACGACTATTCACTGCAGCACCGTCTATAATAAATACTGGAAATTACCCCCAAACTCCTCAATAGAGAATTGGTTGAAGAAATTATGGTACAACAACACAATGACGTGTTCTATATACAACTGGATTAATTTCTTTTAAAAATATATTTTATTGATATTTTACAGAGAGGAAGGGAGAGAGAGAGCTAGAAACGTGCCCGCAACCAATGTACATGCCCTTCACCGGAATCGAACCCGGGACCTTTCAGTCCACAGACCGAGGCTCTACCACTGAGCCAAACCGGTTTCGGCTGGATTAATTTCTAAAATAGATTGTAAAGTGAAAACAGTTAAGGGGAGAGATAATAGTAATATTAAGTATATGAAATATTTGATTACATTTTTAAAAACAGTGAAACTTGATTTTTAAAAAATATTGCCTCTGGGGAAGAAAGGGAAGAGGATAGAGGAGACAGGGATAGAAGCTAAACTTTTAGAATACATCTTATTTAATAAAACTAATTGTAGTACCATGTAAACATTTCATATTATCACAAAACTAAGTTTACAAAAAGCAGCCTCTAAAAATTAAAAGTAAAAACTCATGGATCTAACTGATCTGCTTAGTCGCATAATCTCAAAAACACATACCATTTCAAGTAACTATTTTTTCCATTATTTTCCTTCATTCTACTAAAATTTAACACATATATAACAAAAATACAAATAAATATCAGTATATGTAGACTATAGTAAAATATGTTTACTTTTATAGAACTTTGTTACTTCAGGACCAAAAATCTTACACATTTTAAGTACTTTTAAACCATCAAATTATTGTACACCTAAAGAAAGATATACCTCAAGGACAAAAAAACTCAGCTGTTTTAAGTAATTATATTGTTGGTAGTGATGGTGATGAAGGTATTGTTAACTGACACTGAAATGAAATGGTTTTGCTGGGATTTCTGTAATGGGTAAAAGGAGATACAAATGTAAACTGTATGAGTTTAAATAATAACTCTATAGTCCTGAATTTTCATCAAAAACATCATGATCAATTTTAGGCTCATTGAATGGCCAACCTAGTAACCATGCACATCTCTAGTTCCTAGATTGTGACCTTTAATTATCATTTTTCATTCAAAGAAACTAAGATTCCTTGGAGTGGCAATTCTCAAATATTTTGCTTCCCAAACTTCTTTAAACTCTTAAAAATTGGTGAGGACTCCAAAAAGCTTTGTTTATGTGGGTTATACATATACTGAATTATAATAACACTAGAAATTAAAACAAATTTTAAAATAAGCTAACCATTAGCAATTATTTAGTGAGAAGAGTGCCATTGTTTTCACATCTTATAAATTTCTTAAATGACTGGTTTAAGTAATGACAACAGAATTCTTATAACTGCTTCTGCATTCAATCATATCACACATCATGTAGCCTATGGGAAAATTCATACCCACTTGTGAGAGAATGAGAGTTTAAAGGGGAAAATAGCAATTTAGTATTATTATAAAAAGAATTTTGATCTCACAGACCCCATGAAAGGATCATAGGGACTTCCAGGGGAAGGGGGTGATCCCCAGATTACATTTTGAGAACCATTGCCTTACTAGCTAATTCCAGGTCTGAGCTAGGAAATGTAAAAGAAGCTTGTTTTAGCAAAAAGCAGGAGACTAGTAGAGTCAGGTCAAAGGGGTTCAGGAGCCAAGCTGAATAGACTTCCATTCGTCAAAGACTGAACAACATGATTAAAGCATTAATAAGTATAATGACATCAGTGGATTGAAAAATATAAAATACATTCACATACATAAGTTTATAATGATTTTTAAAAACTCATTGGTCACTTTTAATGGCGTTAGGGAATCAATTCCTCATTTGGAAAACTGTTAAGTAGAAGAAAAATTACGCATTTTTCTGGTCTCTATAAATTGCATCTTAGAGTAACAGAAGTTTATGAGAGGAAATTTCTTCAAAGAAGCAAAACAAACAAACAAACAATAAAAGGAGGAGGGATGACAGAATATTACTATTTTGCATCTATTAGTTTATTAATGAATTAATGCAGTGATCAATAGCTTCTGATATCTCAAAAAGACAGCAACTGCGCCTCCTATTGGAAGCTTACCTCATTGCCTGTGAAGTTACTTTGCCAAGCAAAAAATTGAACCTGAGTCTAAATCTAACTACTCATTTAATGGCAATACAGAGGGACTCCTATACAACACTAAAGGGACGTTCAGAAAAAAATCCAGATTGTAGAAGCTTCAGAGAAGCGACTTTGTTTCTTAAACATAAAACAAAAATATCAAACCCTAGCTGGTTTGGCTAAGTGGATAAAGCGTCGTCCTTCGGACTGAAGAGTCCCGGGTTCAATTCCAGTCAAGGGCATATGGCCGAGTTGCTGGCTCGATCCCCAGTAGGGGGCGTGTAGGAGGCAGCCAATCAATGATTCTCTCTCATCATTGATGTTTCTCTCTCCCTCTCTCTTTCTCTCTGAAATCAATTAAAAAAAAATATATATATATATATATATATATATATATATATATATATATATATCTATCTATCTCAAGGGGGGAAAGAGAGAGAACCCATAGATTAAAAGAGACAATCATAATTCAATAATAACAACCTGATTTAAAACTGGACCAAAGGCCTTAACAGATACCTCACCAAAGGAGATAGACAGTGAGAAATAAGCATACGAAAAGATGCTCCACATCATATGTCTCCAGGGAAATGCAAATTAAAACAATGAGATACCACTACACACCTATCAGAATGCCCAGGATATGAAACACTATCACCACAAAGTGCTGGTGAGGATGCGGAGCACCAGAAACCCTCACATTGTTGGTGGGGATGCAAAATGGTACTAATACTTTGGAATACTGTGTGGCAGTTTCTTATAAAACTAAACATTATATAACTATTATATAACTCTAGTATACTATATGAATCCAACTGTGTGACATTCTGGAAAAGACAAAACTTTGGAGACAATAAAAAGGTCGGTTGCAAGGCTGCTGGTGGCGGGGAGATTAATAGGCAGAGCACAGAGAATATTTAGAGCAGTGAAAATATTCTGTATATTGTAATGATGGATATATGGTGTCATACATTTGTCTAAAGCCATTGAATGTGAAACACAGAGTAAACCCTTAGGTAAACTAAAAACTTTGGGTGATTATTATAACATGTCAGTATACATTGATCTTTTTTTTTTTTTAAGTACTATTCTGGAGAGTGGTGATGATAATGGGAGGGGCTATGTATGTGTGAGGACAGCGGGTATATAGCTCAATTTTATTGTAACCTAAAACTGCTCTAAAAAATAAAGACTTTTAGAGGTGGGGGGGGCAATGAGGGGAATTTGAATACTACCTCAATCTTTTATGATATTAAGGGATTATGGTTCATTTTTTGTATGTGATAATGTATGATTGCATTTTTAAGTCAACGAAAGAGGGAGGGAGAGGGAGAGAGAGAGAGAAACATCAATGATGGGAATCATTGATTGGCTGCCTCCTGCAGACCTCACACTGGGGATCGAGCCCACAACCTGGGCATGTGCCTTGACCAGGAATCAAACCATGATTTCCTGGATCACAGGTCAATACTCAACCACTGAGCCATGCCGGTCAGGCATGTGATTGTATTTTTAAAGGGAGATTTACCTCTTAGAGATACCTTCTGAAGTATTTAATGGATGAAATGATGTGATATCTGGAACTTACTTCTTAGTATCTGGAGAGGGAGAAAGCAGTATGGTGGAAATAGATTAATAATAAATTGGTAATTGTTGAAGCTGTCTAATAGGTAAATGGAGATTAATTAATCAATATGCCTCTCATATGATTTTGTATATGTTTGAAAGTCTTCCAAATAAAAACTTTTTAAAGATGTATGCCTTGAAGTAGTAACTAAAGCATTTAAGCTATTTTTAATCCTCCTTCTGTTTTATAACAGCTACATTTCCGATTAAAACTCTGCAACCTACTTAGGCTAACTTTCAACTCTGAGGAAATCCAAACGATTGGTACTCAAGTGAGAGTGAGTCCCTGAGTGCTTACTCCTTTCAAAAAGGACTGTATGTAAGTCCTCAATGAGTCATTTGAAAACCCAAATAAATATTTCCTTTGTGATAGAGTTGAAGACATCTAGTAATTTCTTGAATTTAGGGCTGGCTTTCTGACTAATTCTGGGAAACTACTACTCTTTTCCAACCCACTACCACCACCACCACCACATTTAAAAAGAAAAAGAGAGAATCAATATTGGTTTTAGAAAATATACTCCTATACCACTGGCTTCTGCCTACCATATTCCCACCCCTTCCCACTTATCTGTGGCTGTGAACCCATGAAGATGAGTGAAACAAAGCGAAGTAGGGAGCATGTTCAACTTAGCACCCTTAGGAAATGTGTGCTCGCAAAATCAGATGCTCTTGCAGTACCTGGATAACTACTGAATATCCCCGCAAGGGGGCACTCTGGATCACTGAAACATTAATGCAATTAAATTGGGTTTTATGTAAGGTTCATTAACCAGCCCACAAAACTTGGAAAGGGCAAGGTTGGCATGACTACAGCTACCTTAGTATTCTTTTGAGATTAATATAATAGAATATTATATTGGCTTCTCAAGCACTTAGGAGTCCAAGGCAATGTTCGTTTACTCAAGTTTTTACTTTTAGTTGGATTCCTGCACATTCCATGGCAAGTGATGCCAATCAGACACTCTAGAGCAGGGGTGGGCAAACTTTTTGACTTGAGGGCCACAATGGGTTCTTAAACTGGACCGGAGGACCAGAACAAAAGCAACCTGACCATGCTGGCACTCTCATCTTGGGCTGCTGGTGAAGGAGCGGAGGGGAGAGCAAGAGAACCCTCCGCTCTTTCGGCTCCGTGGGCCAGATAGAACAGCCGAACGGGCCAGATCCGGCCCGCAGGCCATAGTTTGCCCACGGCTGCTCTAGAGTCATTGATTAAAATAACCAATTCTAACACAGAAGGCAACTTTGCCTTGAGCTCTCTATAAGAATTTCTCTATTTTTTGTTTTCATTTCAACGATAATTTAAAATATTTAGTGTGAGCATATTCTGGATCATTTAGATAACCACCTTATTATAACCAAGTACCCACATTTGCATGTGTATTTACTAGTACAATTGTACGGGAGCCTAGTGGAAGCCATGTGATAATATGGCCCATGATATGAATAAAGTTTCACATCATTCAGATGGAGGGATGACTATATATGTACTAGAAACAGTTCATTCAGTGAGATAATAAATATGCAAAATGAAAAAGTTTTCATTGTGCCTTCTTATTGTTATAATATTTTGTTACTATTGCAATTTGGAGGGTGCTATTAAGAAGATCAGCCCAATAAAACAATGAATTGGCTAACTTTAATGTCATTGCTTAAAAGGAACAATAAAAACAATGTTCAATGACTCAAATAATATTCCAGGTTGTTAAAAATAAAGGCAATTCACAACGAAGCAGAAAACCTCAAATGGATCTTTCTGCTATTCAATCATTCTTTTTGTTTTGTTAGAACAAATCCATTATGTGAATTTTATCAGTATTAGATTTTTTTTTTGTATTTAATCTGAAATTTTTAATTTTGTAGTTGGACAAAAGAATATAGAGATGTTATGTGCTTGTGAATATTTAAGGAAAGTTATAATGAAAATTATTTTATTCTTAGGAATATGCAAGAATTTGTCTGCCCTCCTTTAAAAGAGATTATTACATTGCTTAAAATTTAAAAACACTTGATATATTTCACAGAACATCAAGGCTAAATGTTTAAACCTTAAATTTTCTGAAATTTGCCAGAAGGACAAATTTTCTTTTCTTCCTTCCTTTTTCTCTCTCTTTCCTTGCCCTCCCCTGCCCCGCTCCATGAGCAACCAATTTCCTCTTTTTTCTTCTTAATTTTAATTGGTTTTCTTGGATGAAAGAGATGGCTTTTGGACTATAACACAAATTTACATAATCATTGATAAACTTTGCTTTCACCTTTTATTTATTAAATCCAAGAGTCTTAAAGTCCTTAGTGCAAGTAAAAAGGAAACACATTGTTTAAAAATCTTAATTAACATCAAAACACTTTATCATTATGAAATGCAGCTGTTTTTTTGTTTGTGCTTTTGAAATATAACATTTTGTTTCTTTGCTGCTTATAAGTTACCTTTGATCTCCACACACCTGCTTTGGTGTATTCATGGGTTTCTGTAATGATGAGTGGTGGGAACATTTGAACGGCTTCTTTGTTCTCTTTTCTGTACTTATGCATTTCATCAGCAGGGTGATGCAGTTGCCATCATCCAGACGCGTTATTGTTATTCTCCCCACTTTTTTGTTCATAAACACACACACACACACACACATACACACACACACACACACACACACACACACGATAGATTCTGCCTACTTCAGATAACACCATGGCTACTATCATCAATTTACTTACCTGGCAAATTTAAATTAAGAAGCAGTATGTCTAGACTGGGCCCAATGAAATGGAGAGCTGAGACACAAAACTAGATAAAACCCTTTCCTTAACATCTATTTTAGCCAGAATTATACCAATGCGTGTTAGCATTGCTCAATTCATCGAATGTTACGTGAACTTTGTATCTGCATCTTTAGGAAAAGAACATTTCATTCATTGATTATACCAATATTTGTTCAGTGAAAACAACACGTATTTGTGTGTAAATCCGGATTACAATACCTGTGATCGGCATAGAGTTTTTCCAGTTTATAAAGTACTTTCATATACTTCCATATACTTTATAAACTGGAAGGTGGATGTCACAAGGTCACACTGGGTCCCAAAGTATCACCTCAACTAGTAGGATGTTCCTTTCAACAGCCCTGCCATGGCTGGCCTCAGTGCACACCGTCAGATGGAGGTCCGTACCCCCTAAGGCTACATCATCAGAAACAACGGCTTACTTTTTTATTGGCCTATTTACTACAATGGGCTCAATTTGGTTTGTCTTATGCAGGAAGAAAAGGTTACAATATCAAACCCCAAAACATTCCTGTGGCCAAGTACAAAGTTCTTCGTAATTTGCTTACCTCAAACAATATATCATAATAATATCCCAAATATGCTCCACTCCCAAGTCTGTGTCTTATCATGGGTGAATATGTAAGCACTCTTCTAGCAAATATTTACTTACGTCATTTTTTAAGTCAAGTTTCTTCCAAGATCCTATACCACCAAATCTTCGTAATTTGTCAGTGCTTATAGCAGGAACCATTCATGCTTCCATTCAGCCCGTAAACATTTTACTATGGGTTTTTAAATATATATATATATATATATATATATATATATATATATATATATATTTCTTTATTGATTTCAGAGAGGAAGGGAAAGGGAGAGATAGAAACATCAATGATAGGAGAAAAGCATTGATTGGCTGCCTCCTGCACACCCCCTCAATGGGCATTGAGCCTGCAACCCGGGCATGTGCCCTTGGCAGGAATCGAACCTGGAACCCTCCCCTCTGCATGCTGATGCTCTATCAACTGAGCCAAGCCAGCTAGGGCTTTGTTTTTTTTTTTTATAAAAGCCAGACACAGGATAAATTTATGAACAAGATCATAAATTTATGTACTGAGTATAAATGTATGAACAAGACTCAAGGAGGCTTACAATCTAATAAAGGAAGACAAGTATGCAGACAAATAAGTGTACACAATGGCTGCGGTGAGTGTATGAAGGAAGTCTCTGGCCTCAGGAAAATAAGCCCATCTACTTTCCACCCATCTGTGCATTAATCATCCATCCATCTGTGCATTAATCATCTATTAATCACGAGTACCTAGCAGATGGCAGTCCTTGCCATCAGTGTCAGGGATACCGAGTTAAATGAGACATCGCCCCTGCCTTCAAGAAACCCACAGTTCAGTGTGGGAACCCACAGTTCAGAGTGAGAGCCAGATAAGTAGCAAATATTTGCAATAAGCAGGAGACAGGAGAGGCATATACTGTGCCAGGGGAGGCTTCCAGGGAGACATCAGGAGAGAAGGCGATAGAACTATCTAGAAGCAGGAGACACTGTCATTGGGCAGACAAGCAGGTGCTCAATGAGGAAGCACAGGTTGGCGTGTTTCATTATCTGAGCAAGTTTAGATTGAGGAGCAGGTGTTGGTCAGACCCCCTCCCGGCTTGATGTGCCTATGAGTGTGCCCTGGGGAGAGGTGAGAGACGGCAGGCACCAGGACAAATGACTGGGTAAGTCAAGCTTGTCCAGTCATCACATTCCATCGGCCTGGCAGCTCGGCCTGCAGTCTCCAATCCAAATCCCAGCGACGATGTTTAGGCTCTCAGTAACTCGCCTTCATTTTGTCTGTGGTGCTTAGTTTCACCCTTCCCTGCTACGCCAGTCGCACATTATAGGACCAATCACCTGCTACTCCTCGGCAGCATCTCCTTACTTACTCCCCTTTGCTTCCTGCCGCCAGCCACGCCTCCTTCCTCTCTGCCAGGCGACCGTTCCGCTCAATTCCTACCTCCTCTGCAGAACGTTGACCTCTGTGGTGCACTGATTTCTATTTCTTTTGCACCTTTAAAGACTCCTCATGTGTTAAAGCCTGTGCTAAGTATGACTTCCACAAACGGCTCGGATGAACCGTTTTGCTAGCATCCCGCTCTGCCTTGCCCGAGTACACCTGGGACCGTTACAGGGAAAGGGCACATGTCTTATCATGCAGGAGGACACCTTGGAATGGAGTCAACGGAGAAGTTTAATTAGTGTGAAACAATTAGTAAACACTTCACACTGTGCTCGCCACAGCTGGGCTGCGGGAGGCGTCTCCATCCACAGCTTGCCCCCCTCACCCCCTCAGCTCACACCTGTCAGAAAGCGCTCCGCGGTTCCACCTCCCGCTGCTCTGCTTGGTGTTTTAAGAATTTATCAACCGTGTGCTTACTCGGAAGCCTGGAGAAAATAGTCAGTGTGCTCACCAAAGTCTCCGAGAGAAACTTAGACCTGACGGCCTTTCTCTTACATCCTCCTCTCTCCTTTCTTCTCCCAAATCTCACTGGCTTACAATGATGAACGTGTATTTCCTGTCCACGTTACCAGTCCATTGTAGGCTGTGGGTTTGTAGGCTCCACACAGGCATGGAAGAACCCAAGCTGATAAAGGCTCCTACCTGGCATTGGCATCTACCGGATGAAGGCTGAGGAGGGGAACCGGAAAATAGCACAGAGGGTGATGCAGGTATTGTAGGAGCCGGGACTGGAAGGGGAGTGTATCTCTTCCATCCACATTCCATTTGGAGCAACTCAGTCACAGGGCCGCACCTACCTTCAGGGGATGCTGAGAAATGTAAGTCAGCTATGTGTCCAGGAAGAGAACGAGGTGAGTTTGGTGAACAAGCCCTCCAATCCCTTTGGGTTAGGGAGGAATTTTATATATACCTTTCCACAGAGGACTGTTTTCTCTCACCAGTCCAAGGAGACGCCCCATTTGACACGTCACACAATCCCAACAATGTGTTCGATGGGTCATGGAAAGTCTAGTTACATTCGTAACAAACATCTGGAATCCGTATGAGATTTCATGGTGTGAGAGGAGGCAGGCTAGAAGGAACTGTTTTTCACAGGAAGAAGGACAAAATGAACCACTTTAATGTTTTAGAAGCTGAATTGAATGTGCACCCACGGATTAAGGTGTTGTTAAATGATTCAGTACAGGAGTATGAGTAGAAAGGTACGTATTTTTGAGTAGACTCTTTAAAACAGGGACCGTACATTTGGACTTAGAAGCACCGCAAAGTTAAAAACTTGAATGTCAGAGCTGAGACGCACGCATGGCTGCCATAGGTAGGGGACTCCACTAGATGGCCCTGTTTGAAAATATTACGAAGTTGGAGATGCGATGACCAGCTTTCTGCTCAACTGCAACTCTCTTACCCTTCCAGGTATATAGGGCACTTCCTTATCAGTTATAGCTTTTCTTAAAAATACCATTGATGTGGATAATTTCATCTTTTAATATGACACGAGAACTGTTCTTGGTAAAAGAATTTGGTCCAAGGCTTACTTAACGGGGAGTGTTTTGTTCCGAACAGGCCATTTAAAGTGAACAGCCTGCCCCCCGGAGTGCAGACTCAGCAGCCGTGTCTGGGGACTCCGGGAGGCAGGCAGCTCGGGCGGTACATCTCCCTTGCTCCAAGGGGAGTTTAAAACAAGCACAGCCTCCACGCCTCCTCTTGTTCCAGCTCTATTCCGAGATACACGTTTCAAAACCCCAAAAAGGTTATTCTGTTTACATGGTATGGATTCTGACTACCCCCAATAAGTCAACACCACCAATTAAAAAAATTTGCTTTGAAACTGGAATGGGATGATTATAGTCAAAAGCTGCAAACCCAGTATTTAGCAGCCAGAGCCTGGGAGATGGTCAGATAGGACATCTCCAGCATTGCTGACGGAGGGAGAGTGGAGGACACCAGTGTCTCTCTTTCCCATCGGTGCATCCATTAATACTGGCACGTTTTGTTTCAGGTGCTAGCTCTCCATGCAAGAAGGTAGCTCATCTGATTAAAAATAAAGAAAACTCAGGAACTGGGCGGTGGGCCGTGAATCTCTCCTTCCTTCCCTTCCCTGACCCTCAGTCCTGCTCAAAGGAGACCAATGGTGGGACCTCCTACCCCTTCTGCTCTCATCACCCCTCTCACAAATCGGATAATACCAACACTGGTGTATTCCTAGAAACAAAGGAAGGCGACACCGGAGCCTTCTGCATCCACTTCTGCCGTCCTCTCAGATTCTTCCTGTGTTTCAATGGGGCCCTCACACTGCACTCGACATCGCTCCACCTTTCCCATATGCACCCACAACTGTAGACAAGAAATCAAAGTTCTACTTTCAGGCTAAAAGAATCTCCCATCGGCACTGTGGCTATCCGTGTTATCATAGATATTACATTGAAAACATTTCCCATCCTGGTTCTCCCAAACGTAGGCAGCCATATATATCCTTACCCATTAAGTTGCAGACCACAAAAAAATTGCACATTTGTGTGTCCAGGGAGTTGAGGGATTAAGTTTGGCCACGTTAATGTGGATGTAATTCCCCCTCTGGCCATGATAAAGTAAGAGGGACCCTTTGGCCTTTAACAATTAGAAAATCAGACACACTCGGAGCATCTACCGTGAGCCAGGCCGGGGTGTGAGTCCCTCTGTAAAACACAAAGGTGAACAAGACAAAGCATGTGTCCTTAAAAGCCAAACCAGGATTTCAATACACGAAGATCACACCAAAGCGATACTAGAATATAGAGTATGATCTATCTACTCATCTAAAATACCTTATTTGGTTTCTAATTGTTCCAACTTCTTTGTAACTTTCTGTGTTGGTAGTGATTATTTTAAGTCTTTCTTCAATGCCAGTAATTCTTCAGCTGTGTCTAGAAGACTGTTGTTTGATTTCTAATTTGTTTGTATACCTATAATTAGCCTTAGCCTTGGGGTTTTTCTTTCATCTTTCTGTTGTTTCAGCATTTTGTCTTACATTTTATTTTAGCTCTTATTTTATTGATAGCATATTTTTGTTGTTTTACTTTAGCACAAGGCAATCTGAGGTAGTTTTCTTCTCTCTCTCTCTCTTCTCTCTTCTCTCTCTCTGTCTCTCTCTCCTTCTGTGTGTGTGTGTGTGTGTGTGTGTGTGTGTGTGTGTGTGTGTGTGTCTTTCTTTCCTCTCTCTCTGGCACATTTACAATTTCATTTTCCTCACACTACAGTTGGGCAGTCCTGTGTAACTCTTCAGTTTCTCCGACTGAATGTAATTCTTCTTGACCTTCTTCTGACCTTCCCTGGAAACCATCACCCCTGTGGGCTGGATGTCACCTTGTATTTGCTGTGCTGCAGCCTGAGACTTGAGAGTGGGGAGAAGAGCGCCTCCGGAGCTGCCTGCAGTCCCGGCTGGGACCCTGGGCCACGTTCTCTCTTCCGAGTCCCAGCGAACGTCCTTCACCAGGTCTGTCTTCCCAGCGCAGGCAGGCATTTCCTGCCCCACAGGCTCTGGTTGGTCCTCCCACTCAGCAGCAGCCTTGGAGCACAGCGGGCCGTCAGCCCCTCTTGCCTCAGTAGGATCTGCAGTGGTTGCAGAGACCACGCCAGGCTCACAGTCTCTCCCCCCCTCCCCCCTACTTACCCTTCCAGCCACTTCTCTTCAAATCAATGTGTATTCAGGATACCAGGGTTTTGTTGGCTCACCTTTCCTCAGTTCTCTTTCTGGAGAGCAGGTGTGGTAGGCAACATTTAGAGCCAATTTTCAAACTTTATTACATGAAGTTTGATCCTTTTTCTATTAAAAAAAATATATATATATTATTGATTTTTTACAGAGAGGAAGGGAGAAGGACAGAGAGCTAGAAACATCGATGAGAGAGAAACATCGACCAGCTGCTTCCCACATACCCCCCACTGGGGATGTGCCCGAAACCAAGGTACATGCCCTTGACCAGAATCGAACCCGGGACCATTCAGTTAGCAGGCCGATGCTCTATCCACTGAGCCAAACCGGTTTCGGCACATTAAGTATATTTTAAAAAAGAAACCCCAAAGCACCATAATCACCTAAGATATCAGAGTCGCATTGAAATGTGTCCCAAGTATACAATACCCTCCCCCAACACGTCCACTGCTCGCAGCTGCTGAGCTGAACATCTCTGACTTTCCCAGGCTTTGCATTTATTTATCTTACAGAGTGAAACTAATTCTTTCATTACTTTCAGGGGGATTAATTCTGTGTGCTGACTTCAACAAGATTTGACGTTTTCCATTTGTGCTCAGCCGCAGTTTAAGCAACACCCCGGGAGACAGAGTCAGTGCTGTGTACAGGGATTTCACACCGAGATCAGCGAAAGGGTGGACAAATCCCTACGTGCAGTTTTAATTTTGATGTGGGGTCGGGGTGGGGGGAGAAAAACAACAACCAGTGCTCAGAGTCCATCAGGCCTACCTTCCCTGATGTGCCTCTGAGAGGTGCAATAGGCAGGAAACGGCGCATCTTGGGGCCTGCGGCCCCTTGAATCACAGCTGCCAGCCAAGCCCGAGTGGCTCATTTGGTCCTGGGGTCCGGCAATAACACAGCCCGCGTTGCAGGCCACGGGCTCTGGAGGGCTCCTTACCTTCTTTGCAGCATTTGCCAGGTGTGCTTCACCATTAGCTGAATTCTCTCTGTGCCTTGGATGACTCACAGTGATTGCTTCGCATGTCGCCTCAACCTAGAGAGCAAACTTGCAAGGGTTGTTCATTCATTGTAAAGGGCGGTAGTGATGCTTGCCAGTCACAAGGGCTGAAGAGGCCCCTAGCGAATGGCCTTTGCCGTGGATTTCCTGGTATGCTTCACAATGACTAGCGAGGCGCAGTAGTTATGGGGGCAGGGTAAGCAGCGATTACACATCTACGTTCTGGACTCAGACATCTAAATACTGGCTGGCCGAAACGAGTTTGGCTCAGGGGATAGAGCGTCAGCCTGCAGATTGAAGGGTCCCGGGTTCGATTCCGGTCAAGGGCTTGTGCCTTGGTTGCGGGCACGTCCCCAGTGGGGGTTGTGCAGGAGGCAGTTGTTTCTCTCTCATTGATGTTTCTAGCTCTCTATCTCCCTCCCTTCCTCTCTGTAAAAAATCAATAAAATAGATTTTAAATAAATAAATACATACATACATACATACATACATACATACTAGCTGGACCACTAACTGCCTGACAGGGCCAGGTACTTACCCCCACTGAATCTCTAGTTCCCTTTCTGTAAAATAGGAGTAATAATGGCACCCACTGTGAGGCATTCTTAGCCCTGTGCAAACGATGGAGCTTCTGAAGATGGTTATCGTATTATTTTATGGGAGAAGGCTAGGACCAAAGGTTTGATTTTATATATTTTAAATTTTTACTGAGGTTTTTGTTGTTGTTATTGTTTAACCAGTGAAAATGAACATAGTGAAGTACTTCTCAAATCAGATGCTTTTTAGTTCAAGTTTTAAAAACTTATTTTTCACTGTATAAAGCCACCTTGTTTTATGGATAAGGATGCGGAGAAATACAGAGACTTGCAGAGGTCACAAAACTGACTGGAGGTGAAGTTGATACTAAACCTCCAGTAGCCTTATTCTGGAGATACCAGATGAAAATATTCATTTTCTGCTTGCAAAGGGCTCACATCTTAACGAATATAAAGGGAAATGTCACGGGGAGGTTATATTTTTATTTTTTGTTAATCCTCATCCAAGGATCTTTTTCCATTGACTTTTAGAGACAGTGGAAAGGAGGGGGAGACACAAAGAGAGAAGCATCCATGAGATACACTGATTGGTTGCCTCCTGCACACACCTCTGACCAGGGCTGGGGTAGTAGCTTGCAACTGAGGTATAGGCCCTTGACTGGAATCTAATCTAGGACCCTTCAGTTCATAGGCTGATGCTCTATCCACAAACTGGCTAGGGTTGAAAGGAAATATTGATTGCGGATAGTGGACTGGATAAATTAAATAGACATTTAAGATTTCATGGTTTTAAATGTTCAACATACATCCCACTGACATTTATTCTCTTATTTGATAGGTTGTGATTATTTACATCGCATGTATCCATCCTCATAAGCATAACAGTCTTCTAGTCTGGTATCGTTACCTCAAATGGTGTCTTTTGGTTTCTGATAACCACATTCCGGCCTCTTGAAAAATACTTTTGAATGAATCTTGCCTCTGCCATCAGCTCAGCAGTGCCCTCAACCTATGAAAGAAATGAGATCAGTGTCACCAGATGTCCTATAACATCTCCTAGATGTAGCCTTTCGTGAGTCTAAGTATGCTCTTCATTTGTGGTGTAGCCTGAGAAAATCCAGGATTTGAGGACACACCTGATTAGTTGCTGGAGAAATTAAATGGTTAAAAAAGCTGTGGCCTGTGGCCTGTGGCCTGTGCAATACTCAGGGAGAGGAAAAGGTAAACCAGGAGAGTGGCAGCAGGCAGTGGAGAAAGAGAAAGAGAAAAGCCAAGATCAATCACACTGGACTTTTGGGTGGAGAACAGACATGATGAGTTAGGGTATATGGAGGAGAGTGAGCTAAGAATGCACCATCAAAAGCAGCACTCGGAGTACATTCCAAGGTCTCTGAGGGCCAGCTCAATCTCCGACAGTTTCCATGAGATCAAACCACACTGTGAAAACTGATGTTTTCTATTCATTCCTTCATCCATTCACTCTAAGGAAATAACCTATTAAGGGCACAATGATCTAGGTATAAACATATTTTCTATAGAGGGATATATAACAGAAAAATTGGCAACAGTCCAAAATGCTCACCAGCATGGGAATGGTTAAATAAAATATGCACATCCCTCCAATGACATTTTATGCAGCTATTAAAAGGGATGCATGAAAGATATAAACCAAATCGGTATGATTATGATTATCTCCGGGGCCTAGAATTATGGGGCATTTTCAATTTCTGCTTTACATTCCCCCACTGTATATTACTTTTTAAAAATATATATTTTACCGGTATTGATTTTTTACGGAGAGGAAGAGAGAGGGATAGAGAGTTAGAAACATCGATGAGAGAGAATCATCAATCAGCTGCCTCCTGCACACCCCCTACTGGGGATGTGCCCACAACCAAGGTACATGCCCTTGACCGGAATCAAACCTGGGACCTTTCAGTCCACAGGCTGACGCTCTATCCATTGAGCCAAACCGGTTTCGGCTGTATATTACTTTTCCACCCTTCTGCTCTCATGAGCTCCAATATGCTTATTACTGAACGTGGCCCGTTGCACGAAGATTTGTGCAATAGGCTGCCCACACTGGGTTTCCTCCGGCACCCAGATGTAGCCTTTGTTCTGGCCACAGCCTTCCCTCTTGACTCTGGCTGGAGTCTTTGCTCAAGCCAGAACCTTCATTCTTCCCTCCAGCTGGAGCACTGCTCCTATAGCTTCCTCCGCCCCCCTCCCTCCCCCTCAAAGCAGGTGTCCTGCCCTGCCTGGTCGCCTGCATGCATACTACCCAGAGGCCTGGAGCAGGTCACCAGCTTTGTTGGGTTAATTTGCATAGTCACTCCTGATTGGCTGGCGGGTATTGTGGATCGATGGCCAATTTGCATATTTCTTTTATATTAGTGTAGATAAGAGTATTTAAATTAAAAGAACAAAGATACAGCATTTAAAAGGAGCCCTCCATATGGCTCAGCCTTCCTGGACATCTGCTCTGGGTGAAGCTTGGGGCCTATCTTCAGAGTAATGAAAACTCTCATTTGCCTGGCTGGTCCTCTGAATACATAGGCTGTTTCCTCGGATCTAGTAAGCTAAAGGTGCTTCCATTGAGCCTAATGACTAGTAGTTACTTCTTAGAGAATGAGGCTCTTGAGCTCAACTTATCTTGATTTGGGAAAATAATTAACTGAATATAAAACATTCTCCCAAATGATTCCAAGTCACCACTTAGCATGAATAAGTATGAACACGATTCGATTGCACATATACAAGCCTCCAAATACTTGTACTAGTAGATGTCTTAGTGCTGTTTCTTCCCACCAATAATTCGTAAAAATCAGTGCCAATACCCCAACCTAACCACGAGGCTCTGTATTTGGCTGATGGGTCACTACAGGAAACACAAAGCAAGGTCCTGCCCTCAAGCTACAAGTCTATTTCTCCCTCCTGCTCCAGGGGACGTAAAACAAAAGCGGAATTGGTGAGGCAGCTGAGCCCACAGCAAATGCCCTTACCGTGCAAACACCCTTGGCTGTCTGGCCCTATCACAGGGGCCGTGAGCCCAACCACATTCGACAGCAGGAAGCATGGAAGGAGCCCAAAGCCAGATGGGGAACCAGAGAGCCAAACAGAAGGGAGACATGTGAAGGGATAGGGCAGCCTGCCCTTCCCCGAGTTAAAGGATTACCACCCTCTGCGCTCATGAGCTCCAATGTGCTCCAGGGGCCATTCACAGAGGTGACTGAAATACTAGACCTGTCTGAAAGGGTCAACATGGCCTTTGAGAAGCGGTTCTCCTAGCAACTGTTACCGGGTAGTATTTCACAGTATATTCTGATCAGTTTTTAAAATCCATTCACCAATTTTTTATTACTATTTATATTTTTTTATTGCTTTCCTAGAGGAAGGGAGAGAGATATATATAAACATCAATGATGAGAGAGAATCATTGATTGGCTGCCTCCTGCACGCCCCATACTGGGGATGGAGACCACAACCTGGGCATGTGCCCTGACGGGGAATCCCACCATGACCTCCTGATTCATATGTTGACACTCAACCACTGAGCCACGCTGGCTGGGCCATTTACCAATTTTAAATATTTCCATTTTACAATTATAAATGAAACCGCTATAAGCCTTTGTGGAAGAGGCTTTTGGGTGGATACATATCTTCATTTCTCTTGGCTAAATATCTGGACGTGGGATTGCTGGGTCGTATGATAAGTGTATGTTTAACTTTTTAATAACTCCCAAAACGTTCTCCAAAGTGGCTGTACCACTTTACCTTCCCACCGGTGATGCAGGTGAGGTGAGAGAGGATGCTGAGGTTCAAGGTCATGTAGGGCCTTGCAGGGCATATTGTCTTTGGATTTTACTCAGAACGAGATGAGGAGCATTAGAAAAGTTTTGAGCAAAACAGTGACTTGTTCTTACCTGCAATTTAAATAGATCCCTCCATGTTGAGAACAGAGGGGGAAAGGAAGAAGAAGGTCCAGTTGGGAAGTTATTAAAGTAATTCATCTGTGGGGGTGAAACACAATAGAAGCTTGGCAAAGGAAAATAGCAGTGGAGGTGATGTAACGTGATCAGATTTTGGATATATAGTATTTTGAAGGTAATGCCAATAGGATTTACTGATGAATGTGGGGTGTCAAAGGAAGACAATCTTTCTTGAGATGTAGAACACTGTACAGGGGGAAGATTGTCAGTGGAGGAATGGAGCATGTTGGTGGAGAATCAGGAGTTTGATTTTGGACAGTTTAAGTTTGAGATCCCTATTAGATATTCAAGTGAAGATGTGAGCAGATGGTTGAATGTGAGCCTGTGATTTAGAAAAGGGGTAAGGGCTAGAAATGTAGATTTGAGAATCTTTTGGTGTACTGATGCCTTTAAAAGCTAAGAGACTAGGTATGGTATTACCAGGGGAATAAATAAAGACAAAGAAATAACAAGGTTGCTTCGCTAAACCCAGAAATGTTTTAACACTTAACAGTCAGTAGATAAAGAGGACCTGACCTAGAAGGAGAACCAGAGAAAGTGATGTCTCAAGCCAAATTAAGGAAGTGTTTCAAGAAAGAAGCATAATCCACAGTCCTTAGAGATGCAAGTAAAGCCATGTCCAAGACATTGGTAAACTTTGGCAGGGGCTGTTTCAGTAGAATAATGAGATTGACTAAGTGAAAACAATTTCTGCTTTTCTTTGAAAGAAAAAAAAAACCACAAACCTTTATCAAGCTAACAGAAAAGATGCTGATAATTGTCCCAATATGACATTTACTAATTTTCCTCTGAGACAGTTCAATTGAATTACATCAATCTTTTAAAGATGCTTTACTTATTCTGAACAATCTCATCATTAGTCAAATTAGGGCTTTTTGTATTCTAGAAAGACATACTTTTACTTACGAAGGAGAGGGAACATTTTAAAAAAGTAAATATAAGCGATAAATGGCACTTGATGATACTGGCATTAGAATGACATTTGTTCTTTTAAGCAAAACCCAGGAAAAACAATTCTAGCGGGCCTCTGGACAGCAGCAAATAACGGCCTTCTCGGGGGTCAACTTGACCTACGAAAGCGCCTCCCGTTTTCACCATGAAAAGTACTCAGTGGTTTGCCCTTTATTAAGTTGTTTCTTTGGCCTCGAAATAGCTTTGTTTAATTTCTAGATTGTTTCCGATTTTTTATATTCTCCAACCTCTCATATTTACCCAATATTATCACATTTTGTGAGATGGGAGCAGATGGGTATTACATAAATTTTGAGCTCTTATAGGAAACAAAAGTAACATTTAGAATCTTAAAAGAATACAAGCAAGCTTTCATGTCTCTAAATTCTCAAACATTTTCGTGGATAATAAAACATTAATTATAAAACCTGAGGTACTACAATATATCTCTACTAGACTTTAGTTTAAACACAATTTACTTATTTTTTCTATGGAGTATAATTTTTCTCTAAATTTCCACACAGAATTTTAAAATCACCTGGCTGGTGTGGCTCAGTGGTTGAACATTGACCTATGAACCAGGAGGTCACTGTTTGATTCCGGGTTGGGGCACATGCGGGGGGAGTGGGGGGTAATGGGTTTGATTCCCAGTAGAGGGCATGTAGAAGGCAGCCAATCAATGATTCTCTCTCATTATTGATGTTTCTATCTCTCTCCCTCTCCCTTCCCCTCTAAAATCAATAAAAATATATATTTTAAAAAATCAATATATTTTCATCAAGTGATTTTCTGATTGTCCTTCAATTAAAATTTTTGTTTCAATAAGATATTAAACACCTTTAAACTATTTAGCATATTTAAAATTGGTAATGGTTCATTCTTGAAACAAAATTTTTTAAGTCTTCTGGACACAGAAAATCTGTTGGTTTGGGAAAGAATAAGGTGAACTAATAGCTTAGATACCATATAAAATAATAGTTAAGAATTATTGTTTTGGGGTCAGTCACCTGGGTTTAAATTCATAATTTAAACTCAACTCATAATTTCACAACCTTGAGCAGGCCACTAATCTTTTTTAGTGTCATTCTTCATCTATAAGTGGGAAAAATAGTACCTGCCTCCCAGTGTAATTATAATGATTTTATGAAATAATACATGAAAAGCACTTAATATAGGGTAAGCCTTGGGTAAATGTTGAATAAGAGATAAGTATTCATCATCATCATCATCATCATCATCATCATCATCACTATCATCAGAATTGAAACAATCTCCAAGGCCAAGTAGTTTTTTAAAAAGAAACTAGAGCAGTGGTTCTCAACCTTTCTAATGCCGTGACCCTTTAATACAGTTCCTCATGTGGTGGTGACCCCCAACCAGAACAGTAATTTTGCTACTGTTAATGAATCATAATGTAAATATCTGGTTTTCCAATGGTCTTGGGCTGTACAGCAGTGGTTCTCAATCTGTGGGTCCGTAGGTTGAGAACGGCTAGGAGGGTCGCCTAAGACCATCAGAATACCAGATATTTACATTACGATTCATTAACAGTAGCAAAATTACAGTTATGAAGTAGCAACAAAAATAATTTTTGTGGTTGGGGGTCACCACAACATGAGGAACTGTATTAAAGGGTCGCGGAATTAGAAAGGTTGAGAACCACTGAACTAGAGGGATGGAAAGAGACTTTGCCTTGGGCGGTGGGTGCACAGTGCAGTGTTCGGGTAATGTTTTGTTGAGTTATATACTTGAAACCTGTATAGTTTTGTGAATCAATGTTATCCCAATAAACTCAATTTAAAAAGATGCTATTTGGTTTCACCTGGGAGATGTCTATTTATATTATGGTATCAACAATAAAATACACTAACAAGGAAAGATCAGGATGATTCATTGCATTCCCTGCGATGGGTGCCAGGAGTTTTTACATACACATCTCAATTAAGCCTATCAACCACCCCAGGAGGGAGGTAGAATATTACCATTTTACAGATGTGGACATTGAAACTTAGAGGACTGAAGTTATCTGGCCAAGATCATGCAGATATTAACTTGCAGAATCAACAGTCAACTGCAATTCAAAGACCTGTTTCAACTAAACTTCCAAATTAGAGAGAGTCCCTTTGCAGACTATTGAAACTGGACCACTCACCCTCATCCAGAAATAGATCTGATATGAAAGCATGAGCTTGTGAACCCTCAGCTTTTTATTCTCTCTTTCATTCATAATCTAATCACACCAAAGAAACCCCAGAATTCAGAGGGCTGGTAATCTGCTGCCTGCAGATAGCCTGACTCTGCCAGCTCTTCAGTGCATGGACTTGGAATGCTTCAGTACCCGGGACAGTGTCCTTCCTTACCAAGCTAATCTGTTAAGAGCTGGGTCTGGGCTGATTGCACCTCCTGTGGTCCCATGAACATAGTCATGATAATTACCAGTCAACTTTGGGATGAAAAAGTTGCCTTACTCAGCAAGACTGGCATTTCCTCCCACACAGTTCTTTTCGGCTCATTGGCAATGGCATCCAGAGGTGGCTGGAGAATTGCGATAACAGCTTGCTGGTTGAATTCCAGAGGAATGGCTCAGATTCTGCTGAAGACTCATGGGAAAGTGGAGAAACACTGACAAAGGAAATTAATGATGACCACTCTGGAAACTTTGACCACCTCCAAGGATGTCCTCGCAACTATTTAAAGCATCCTCTTAGAGTTACCCGAGACACCAGAAAATGAAACGAACCCCATGAATGGAAATTAGCAATCAGGCTGTGACCCACTTAAGCAGGTGTTACACTTCTTGCCAAAGGCCTGCCAGAGAGTGCACCCTGGGTTAATGACTTGGTGCCTTTAGTTTCACCACTTTCAGATGGAGATTACACAATGGTCTCTTTATCCCCTTGCAGAACCATGATGTCTCCTTCCCTCTCTTCCATTCTTGTTAACTTTTTCTAACTACCGTATTTGCCGGCGTATAAGACGACTTTTTGGCCCTGAAAAATACGTATTTGCCGGCGTATAAGACAACTGGGCATATAAGACGACCCCCTAACATTTCCACTAAAAATACAGAGTTTGTTATATACTCGCCGTATAAGACTACCCCCCACTTGGAGGCATATTTTTCAGGGCCAAAAAGTCGTCTTATACGCTGGCAAATACGGTACTTAAATATTGCATAAAACACAACAAACAAAGAATTGGAAAAGGTGACTGGCTCAAATAACTGTGGATATGGTCAGGTTAAAGTTATAAAATGCAATAGGAAGGCCACGGCTCTCGCGTGAAGACATTGTGTATTTCTTCAAGTTGTGGGCAATACTTGGCACACTCAGAGTGATTTTTTTAAAAATATATATATTTTATTGATATTTTACAGAGAGGAAGGGAGAGAGATAGAGAACTAGAAACGTCGATGAGAGAGAAACATCGACCAGCTGCCTCTTGCACACCCCCTACTGGGGATGTGCCCGCAACCAAGGTACATGCCCTTGACCAGAATCGAACCTGGGACCTTTCAGTCCGCAGACCAAGGCTCTACCACTGAGCCAAACCGGTTTTGGCCACTCAGAGTGATTTGTAATGTTCTTCGCTGCCTCACAGAGCACATGGGATATGACAGCAGTATAGAAGAAGACAAAACAGACGCTATGTACTTGAGGCACTGCTTACCATTTCTTTTGTTAAATTTTAACCCCAGTTCACACGCTGCTTAGTTTAGGTTCGACTGGTTCTGGGAGAGCCCCTGAGGCCCAGGTTTAGTCTTTCCATAGCTTGTGGCAAGAAAGACCGGAAGGATTGTTATAGCTGTGACTGGATTCCACTTCCTTCTGTTTCGGACCGACAACAAATACATGAATAAATAAACAAGTAAATAAACACATACATAATAAAAAATATATAAAAATTTTAAAATTTAAAAGCTTCTTCCCAGAATCAACTGTTCCACAACAGCATGGCTGGGCAAGTTCTGCCTTTGCTGCTGGTGCTCCTGCGGTAGCCATCCGCTTCTCCTGGCGGCAGCATGGCACAGCCCTAGGACAGACCCAGGCGTTCCTTCACCGGGCCATCAGGTGTTACCGGTAGTTACCTGACCTTGAGCAACTTCCTCTGGGCCCCAATTATTATTATTTAACAATAACAAAATCATAATAAACAAGTATGATACTTCAGGGCTTATTATGTGAAGAGTATTTTACAAAGCACAGAATATGAATGATCTTGTTTAATTCTCACAATCGGTATGAGGTAGGTACTATTTTTATCCTCATTTTACAGGAGACAAAGCCTGCCCGACGCCACACAGCTTATAAGTAGCAGCAATAGGAATTGACTCCGGGTCCAGTTGGCTGCATGGAGGCTATAGAGAAGGACCCGATGTCGGGGCACATGTGCTGAGCACCTTGAACGGTAGGGACTCCTGACGTCCGATTTCCCTGCTAGTCTGTATCAATATTGATCCTGATTATCTGCATTGGCCCCTGTGTTGTCCAGTTAAGTCTTCTCTGTGCGTATATACAGCTTTTCAACAAGTCCCGCATTTATTCTGACAAAAGCATTTGTACGTGTAACTATGACTTATCACTTTCCATTTGGCCCTATCTTGGGGCTGGGAGTCATGTCACTGCAAGCCCCCCCTAGATCTGGAGACAGATGCCTGCCGGGGACCGCCTGCGGCAATATACCTTAAAGCCGGTGGCAGCCTGGGCAGGTTCCCAGCTGCTGAAATTAGCCTGCAGGATCCTTGTAGGCAAAGGTATATTTTAGGAGAGCAGTACCAATCAGCATCACAGAACAGCAAGTGATCAGAACACAGCCCTTCCACGTCTCCTCTAATGCCCAAATCGCTCCTGCTCATGTTTGACCCTATTGCATAGACTATACGGAGTGCAAAAATATAATTATTGGTTAACTCATCACATATTCATGCACATACAATTCAGGAATAGATTCATAATGACTTTTTAAAATCTATATTGTTCTTGCCGAAACCGGTTTGGCTCAGTGGTAGAGCGTCGGTCTGCGGACTGAAAGGTCCCGGGTTCGATTCCGGTCAAGGGCATGTACATTGGTTGCGGGCACATCCCCGATAGGGGGTGTGCAAGAGGCAGCTGGTCGATGTTTCTCTCTCATTGACATTTCTAGCTCTCTCTCTCTCTCTCTCCCTTCCTCTCTGTAAAATATCAATAAAATATATTTTAAAAAAATCTATATTGTTCAAAGCATTACATAAAATAATGACTTCAAAAACAAATATTAATGATAATAAAACAAATTCTCTTCTTCATAGGACTGCACCACATTGTAGTTAGCGAATCCATTTGTTGTGAATTATTTCATCAGCTGCTACATTCTTCCACAGAAAACATTCAGAGTTACTGGCTATAATAATGACTGCTAATAATGGCTCTTAATGAATTATCGTGAGCAAAGGTACGGCTCAATAGCCCAACAGGGAAAGAACTTTATGATCTAGGTTGGGTTATATACAATTCAAAAGAAAACTTAAAACGTGTTTATTTTACACCATCATCCACACCGTGAGCACAATTTACAAATCACGAAGCAGGCTCAGAAAGTCAATGTCATTTCAAGGTCACTCAGCGGGCGATAGGCACAGCCTGGGCTCTTGATTTCCAGGGCCCTTCACCACACTTCCCTGTTCACATCCTGCCATACAACCACGGCAGTAACTATGAACAGGTCATTCATTACTTCCCATTTTGGGGATAGAACTTAGAGGCCGTTACACAGGTTATATTCATAGGAAGAATTCAAAATATTTGTTGACTAGAAAGTAGAGATGTTCTAGGAACCCACATTCAGGAGAAATTCATTGGCCCTTCAACATGCCAGACACCTAGCACCTCGTCTCACCTGTACAACAATCCACGAGACTGATATAATGGCCCCATTGCACAGTCAAGGAAATGGGGCTTCGTGGGGGCATGAAGTGACCCCGTTCACACAGTTAGTAGCGGATCTGGGATTTGGTATAAACCTCTGTGACTCCAGTCCCTTTCTACTTCCTCATAGTAACAATTTATTAAAGTTTCCATAAATATCCCAAAGAACGTGAACTAAGGATCCCCTTGGCTCTGTAAAGTCCAGATATTGCATCATGCCATATTTCCCAGCAGTAGGCTTATGACCCTTACCCTTCAAGAATTATTCTTCCTCCTGGCTAATGAACTAAAATTATTCAGAAAGATCTTAGGTAAAGTATGACTCTTGGCTCAAAATAAAAATGTTAAGTGGAATAACAATAAATTACAAACTCAAGCATAAAAGGTAGGTAGATGAGAGATAGATAGATAGATAGATAGACAGACAGACAGACAGACAAACATTGATTATTTGGCTGTTCTGAATCGGGATGATGCTCTTACCCAGCTGAGCTACCCAGCTTGGGCCTGCACACACCCTTTTAAAAATCACATCAGGCAACGGTGAAAAGGGTGGTGAGAGAAAACAACTGTGAGTGAATCTTCTCTACCAGAGTGAGATGAAAAATTGGTTCATTCTGGAGAGTTTGGAAATGGATTGTTCATTATACCAGGGGTTGACATGTTTGGGTCACTGATTCCTTTGAGGAACTGGAAAAAAAAAGAAAGATAATTTGTTACAAAAAATTCACAAACACAACACTTGTGTGTCTAATTCCAGGGGCTTCAGAACTCATTCCCCTTTGGAAGCCCACCCATGGACCCCAGGATACAAAGCTCCCCAGAGGGCTGCCCTGCCTGCCACTCCTCCTGCCCCCCTTTCCTTCCAGGGGATTTCAACGAAAAGAAGAAAATCCTCAGCCTATGTGGAGTACAAATAAAACTGCCACCCACAGTCTCTCACCCCGGCAGACTCACCATCTGCGGCCTTTCAAAAACCCTGCCCGTTCCCATCCCGTGGAGCTGTCGGGGCCTCTTCCCGAACAGTAGGTCTGGCGAGTGCCGAGTTCTGCCCCAGCGCCCTCTTAGGAACCGCCTGTCACTGAAGCCTGTTATAAATAGAAGGGGTGAGACCCCGTGTGCTCGGGGCACTTCTAGTCAGAGACACTTACGTTTGCTGTGTGTCAGGAAACTCACTCCAGACACAGAAATATCCCGGGCAAGAGATGCTCAGCCAGAAAGGGTGCAGAAGTGTGTGGCTGAAGGTGAGGCAGAAAGCACGCCCTGCCAACTGGGAGCCACAGCTCGCTGTTCCGTCGCTTCAACTAAAGCAGGAGTCCATCCAGCCGCCGGCCACGTGACGGAGCTTCCTTGGTGTGGAGAACCGCTTTGGCTTGAAGGTACCAGGGAGAAAGATAACGGAGGACCCATTCACCCATCACACCTGCAGAGAACCTTCACTGGCGGCCTAGTGGTTAGGGTTTGGCTATGGCACATGCATTGGGCTCTAGTGTGCATCAGGCTCTTTGCCAGGCACTGTGGAGTCCCGGGTGCTCCCAACACCTCCCCGCCCTCTAGGAGCATATGTCCTGGAAGAGAGTGGGACCAGGCGATACCCAGCTGATACTCAGAGAAGTGAAGAGTGCTCTGGCTCCACGACCTACTGTGCGGCTCTCAGCAAGTCCTTTTCCCCATCTGGAGTCTCATTTGTGAGCGTGAGTGTGTTGGGCAGGAAGATCCAGGAGTTTCTCTTCCAGGCCTGATAAACACTGTCTGATTCCTTTGACCTACATACAAAACTTTTGCAGGAAATTTTATCATCGCTGTCTTTGAGCCACTAGATGGCGATTGTATGTAGTTTAGGAGAAATGCTGACTTAGAAGAATTGCTGGTAAAAAAAGAAAAAAAAAGAAAAAGAAAATAAATGGGTTGCTCAAGGCAGTGAGAAATTATGTAGAGTTAAATGGACAAAACTGAAATGCAAAGCAGCAAACGGTGTCTGCGAAAGCCTGTATGATAAAATATGTTTGAACAGTTATCGAACCAACACATCTAGCTCATCTGTGCTGACTCAGCAGGCGCTTGTCTGGTGGTTGTGGTCTGGCAGCAGGGTGCTCTGCGCCGATGGCAGACCTGCTAGTCCCAGCTCTGCCTCTAAGAGGCTGCTGGACTCTGGTGAACCATCCGCCCTCCCCCTGCCTCAGTTTTACATCTTTAAAACGAAGAGGGGCTCTGCTATAATCTGTGGATTAGCCCTAAGTCTAGCTCGTCTATGATTCTCTGGCAAAGATCGCCAACTACCAGTGAATAAAGATTTCCAGCTGAAACTGGTTTGGCTCAGTGGTAGAGCATCAGTCTGCGGACTGAAAGGTCCCGGGTTCGATTCCAGTCAAGGGCATGTACTTTGGTTGTGGGCACATCCCGGTAGGGGGTGTGCAAGAGGCAGCTTATCGATGTTTCTCTCTCATCGACGTTTCTAGCTCTCTATCTCTCTCTCTTCCTCTCTGTAAAATATCAATAAAATATATATTAAAAAAAAAAGATTTCCAGCACTACATATGGGTGAGAAATTCCAATATTGTTGACTTCTAGGGCAAGAGATAGAAGTCCTATTGCCACATCCACAGTTACAGCACGTCATGCTGCTGCCATTATTGGAAGTGGCCCGAGGGAATCTCTGCCCTTTGCCAAAGCAAAGTAAACATGTGTCTAAACCTGAAATCTGTGCAAGGGAGTGCGGCAACAGGCCCAACTTGTCAAGCAGACCAAACTGTCTCACCAGACAGACGGCCAGAAACCAGACACTCAGACAGGCAGCTTGAGTTCCTGTGGAAAGTCTCGAGGTCATTCTAGGACTAGCGCCAGTTCTTCCTGTCCTTTGTTACATGGCTTCAGAGCCCCCACTTCCCTTCCTTGGGGTGCATCAGGCTTCATTCTGGTGGAGGGAGGAACCCCTGGCTCTCAGAAACAGAAAAGGTCCCTTGCTAGAGCCCATAGCCACAGAGGAGCCTGCCTCCCCACGCTACAGCCATTTTTCAAAGTGTGGTGTTGACTATATGTATGGGAATCCGTTATGCTAAGAGTGCAGATTCTGGGTCCCACCTGGGTCTACGGAGGCAGGATCTCAATGGGGAAGCCTGGAATATGCATTTTCACAGGCACTCCCAATGAGACCGAGGTTCCACAAGCACTCCCCCTTCCTCACAATGAAGCTCCTCGTCAAGGTCGACGTTACTTTCGTTTACAGGCCGTCTCGTGGAATTCTAGGCACTGACACTGGAAAGAAGGCATACAGGGCATTTGTTGAAACAGAAAATGTCAGAGAAGTTTATGGCTCACGTGGGGCTCCTCTGAGTGACAGTGTTTTGTAGAATCTAGATCTGTTTATCTCCTTTAAAGGTAGAGAAATTTACATTTTCTTTCCCAAATTCATCAGAACCAGGGGCAGCAACTCTCCCTAATTAGCCGTTTTGCAATATGTAAATAAAGTAGAAAGTTATTTCATTAATTACAAGGAAAGATAAAACTGCCAAGCAAACTGGAATATTCATGTCAGCATGCCAGGGGAGGCAAATTGATGAGCACAGACTAAGAGCATGGAAAATAGATGAGGTCATGACACAACCTCCACCAAGGGAAGGGAGAGGAGAATAGAGCTGCCATTTAACTAAGCACTGACTACGGGCCAGATACTGTCCCTATTTTTAATTCTGTAGAAATACACTCAGCAAAGAACAAGAAACTTCTTGCTAGCTTGTCTGAGCACCCTGTGTGTAGAGAAGACCCAGCGACAAATCTTTGTCCCTTTTTTTCTTTTTCTATTTTTTTTTCTGTACACCCTGGTGGCCATTACACCTGGCCAGCTCTATCATTATTCTATCTGCTTACAAAACAAATGAATACGATTCTAGAGAAGCACCCTAGTCCTACTGACTAATAGCATCTCTTAAGTCTTTTTCCTCTGCAAATGAGATTCCAATCCATTACCCATAATTCTGTTTGCATTTTCACCTAATCTGCATACTTGCTAAACACATATTTTAACAGGACGAGGCATACTAAATGAGATATTTGTGTTCCTACTGAAGCATTTTTAAATTATATACACATTTAATTGTTCACCTCTCTTCCGAAAGGACAGCTGGGGCAGCCCTAGAGGGATTTGAGGGGGCCAGTACCTTATTTATGTGCATTGCACATCTAACCTGCATGAATCTAACTAGCTTTCAATGTAGGTCACAGTGGTGCGAATGCCTCACCGACATTCCCTATCATCCCATGGGTCCACTTTGTTACCATTAGTCACTTGTCATGTGGACTCTATTGATGTGATCGGTCCTCTTGAGATTTACAGGTTAAATTTTTCCTAAAACCAACTTAACTTTTGGGGAAAGGACAAAGCAGAGAAGGCTGGCTTGAGCTAATAAAGCTGCTGGAACTGTTGAAATAGAAAACACTGGCTTCTTTCCCAAGAGCTTATACTTAACATAAAAATGTAATAATAATAAAAATATCATCATACAATGTACAGGCAATGTATTATATAATTGTTCACCTGAAACTTATATAATTAACCATTGTTACCCCAACAAATTCAATAAAAAAGGAAAAATAATAATACCATCATATATTTTTAAAAAAATAATACCATCATATAAAAAAATGGTTAGCGGCCGAGTTTGGCTCAGTGGTAGAGTGTTGGTCTGCGGACTGAAAGGTCCCAGGTTCGATTCCGGTCAAGGGCATGTACCTTGGTTGCCGGCACATCCCCGGTAGGGGGTGTGCAAGAGGCAGCTGGTCAATGTTTCTCTCTCATCGACATTTCTAGCTCTCTATCTCTCTCCCTTCCTCTCTGTAAAATATCAATAAAAATATATATTAAAAAAATGGTTAGCGAAATAATGCACTTAAGATTTGGTCCACATTTTCTTATTTCAATGGGAATAAAATGGAATTATCATATGGAAGAGAGCCAAAGGCATAGATAATACAAAAAAAAAAAACCCAAATAATTAACTAGACATGTATCCTTTCATTTGTAAGGCACTTTTAGATTTTACAGTACAGTATGGAAATAGAGGCAAAGTGCTTTGGAGAACACATTTTAGCGTAGGCATTTTCTGGCAACACTGTCCTGTCTTTCCAGAATTTCCCAGCCCTCCTTTGAACTTGCCTGTTCTTTGATTATTACAAGATCTTCAGCAACCTGAGTGCTCCATTCTATCTCAGTCTTTCACTTAGCATCAATCTTTTCCCGTTTCTTTTTTCCTCTCCCATGGTTCATCATTTCAACTACTCTACCTAGAAAACCCAGCTTCCTCATCCCTTTGTCCTGCTATTAATTGTATCTTATAAATCCCCATCCCTAGATTAACTCGAACATATCTATTGTCCCCAACTCTACACACTGGTAGCCAAGCATTAGAGAAATACACACAACTGTGTGTATTAGTGCTACCACTCACTTAGGATTTCCGGTCTTCTTTGGGCCCATAGTGCTTCTTAGCTAACCTCATCTGATTCCCTGTCTGTTTCCTTTCCCCTCTTCTCCATGGTAGATCCAAGCTTTTGCCACTTTTTCTCATGTTCCTTGACTTATATCAACTATCCCTGCTTTCCTTAACTGATACAATTGAGATGACAAGGTATGAACTCCCTCAGTTCCCCACACCCCATTCACAAGTTTATCTGCACCCCTATCCCTCCTTCCTTGATGTCTTGGAAAGGGCTTCAAAGCCAGTCTCACCATAATGCTCTTGATTTACTCTCTGCATTTCCACCCAGGAATTTGTTCTAACAATGATTCATTTGTTCTCCTGATTCTTCAACTTTTTCCTCCTTCTCATGACCATGGAATCATCTTCAAGTCTCTTCAAACTTAAAAAAAACAATAAACAAAGTTCCCATTGCACTGCATACTTCCTCCAGTCATCACTCTATATATTTTTTACTCTTTTATCCAGGCTTCTAGAATCATCCTCATTCAGCTTTGCCATTTCTTTGCTGTTCATTCAATCCTTCATCAAATATGATTTGGGCCGGAACCGGTTTGGTTCAGTGGTAGAGCGTTGGTCTGCGGACTGAAAGGTCCCGGGTTCGATTTCGGTCAAGGGCATGTACATTGGTTTCGGGCACATCCCCAGTAGGGGGTGTGCAAGAGACAGCTGGTCGATGTTTCTAGTCTCTATCTCTCTCCCTTCCTCTCTGTAAAATATCAATAAAATATATTTTTTTAAAAAATGATTTGGCTTCTACTCCTACAATCCACAGAAACTGCTTATCCTAAAGTCATCAATGACTTCCTCAATGCTAAAGTCAGAGGACAGTTGGTTCTTTCTTACTCGACTTCTCTGATATAGTGTCTTCTCTCCTTTTTTGAAATCCTCTTCTTAATTTTCTATAGATGACTAGGCTGTAGATATTCTGATAGCTTTCAAATTGTATTTCTTGTCCAAGTCTCTGCTTGGAGCTTCAGATCCTCTTATTGAACTGCACACCAAATTCTTCACCTGGATCCAAATGTAACATAGCCAAAATGTTCTCATTTATTTCTCCCCAAAGCTCTTCCTTCTGTTGTGTTCCAACAGCCAAGTCAGAAGCCTGGGAGTCATCCTTAACTTCTTCCTTACCCCCACCCTTACACATCATGGTTGCCAAGTTTTTTCTACTCTACATCTTAATAAGAAAGCCTCATTTCTGACCTACCTATGAAAAGAATCAACTGACTTTTCTCCTGTTTTCCATCTCAACCCAGAGAAATCTTATACAGAAACTAGAGGCCCAGTGCATGAATTCATGCACAGGTAAGGTCCTTCAACCTGGCTAGCAATTGGGGCTGATAGAGGGTGGGGAGAGGTGGAAGGCTGGTGGGAGGGATCATGGGAGGTTGACTGTGGGAGCACACTGACTACCAGGGGGCAACTCCTGTGTTGAGCTTCTGCTCGCTGGTGGTCAGTGTGCATCATAGCAACCAGTTGACTGGCCGTTCAGTTGCTTAGGCTTTTATATATATAGAAGATTAGAATTCTGTAGTTTTCTCACCCTGCTCTTCATATATAATTTTCATTCCCTGAATGGAAACATTGGACTTGGGAAGAGTGAACCCAGCTGCCATGAAGGGTGTCCACTGTCCAGCTGATTCATTTTTAAAAAAAATATTTGTGTCAAACAAATGAGATTTTAAAAAAACTTTAATAATTTTGAATTTTATAAATTTGGGCTGCTTTAAACAGAAAAGTAAAAGAAATAAATGTGTAAAGGTTCAGAGGAAGATTGGGCCATGAAAAGCATCACAGTGGAGTCATTTGGTGGGACCATGCCAGATTCTTCCAATAAGAATGGATCCCATCAGTTCCCTCTGAAAGGGAGGATGTGAGAGGAAAGACATGTGCCTGCCACCCCCTCACCTTCTGACACATCTGGGAGGATAATCAAACTACCACTCCAGCCCTATTCTGGGTCATCATTATGCCTTTTCCATGAGCCATCTGGAAGGTGTTTGGGAAGAGAAAGGTCTAGAGGACTTCAATGTTTAGGAAACATTTCAGGCTAGTCAGACTCAACATTTTATATAAGAAAAAATAAAATTCCTTTCAGCTCAAAATTCTATCATTTCTTTAAGTCACTGTTTTTAACTTTTGTGACAATGGGGCTGGGATAGGTGTTGCAGAGTCCTTTAAGAATCCAGTGGAAGCCCTAGCCAGTATGGCTCAGTGGACAGAGTGTCAGCCTGTGGAAGGAGGGGGTCCCAGGTTCAATTCTGGTCAAGGGCATGTACCACAGTTGCAAGCTCTTGGCCCTGGTCGGGGGGGGCATGCAGGATGCAACCAATTGATGTGTCTCACATCAGTGTTTCTCTCTCTCTCCTTCTCCTTACACTCTTTCTAAAAGTCAATGGGAAAAAAATATCTTTGTGTGAGGATTAAAAACAAAAAACAAAAGAATCCAGTGAAAAAGATGGATGGGCCAAAACTGGTTTGGCTCAGTGGATAGAGCGTTGGCCTATGGACTGAAAAGTCCCAGGTTCGATTCCGGTTAAGGGCATGTACCTTGGTTGTGGGCACATCCCTGGTAGGGGGTGTGCAAGAGGCAGCTGATCGATGTCTTTCTCATCGATGTTTCTAACTCTGTATCCCTCTCTCCTTCCTTTCTGTAAAAAATCAATAAAATATATTTTTTTAAAAAGAGAAAGGGTATGAGGTGAAATTAAGGAGCTATTTAAAAAAAAAGAAAAGATGGATGCTCTTTTCATGAAAATTTTTAAACAAATAAACCACACACACACACACACACACACACACACACACACACACAGCTTTATGTATAATTTCAGAGACTTCATGGATCCCAGTTTAAGACTGGGCATGACAAAAGCCTTTGGAGGACTTGATCCTTCTCTGATCTTTATTCCCACATCTGCAGGTCTGGCTGCATCAGGAAGGCCAGACCAGATTTTAGCACTCCCAGTGGGCTTTTCTTTCTAGCTGAGCCCTCAGATTATTTTCAAAGTGACCCCAGACGTATAAGCTGGGCTAGAGGTAGGATAGAGATGAGCAGGATGGCTCAAGCTGCTCCTTTCCCGGGGAGACAAGAAAAAATTGGTCTGGCTCTGCCAGAGGTCTGAGTAAAGGACGGATGCCAGATAAGCAGAGAATCGGTGCCATTAAGACAAAGAAGCTTTTAAGGGCTTTTGAGGTGCTGGTAGTTGGGCCGAGTGGGACATATAGAACTGGAGCTTGTATCAGGAAGCGAACGCTGCAGGTAAACATTTCTCACTCTTAAATGTTCCCAGGGCTCAGATCACTCCCCATCTCTGAACACGTAGGGGAGTGTTGGGGGAGGCATTGTTCTCTTTTATTACCACCGTTGGCATACGGGCTCCAAACTCTCTGTTGTTAATAGCCATTCCGGTTTCCCCACGTCCTTCACTTTCTGCAAAGTCCCCTCTACATGACGTTCTAATGGCTGTTCATTTGCTACGTGCATTCCCTGCAATTCAAGGGCTTTTCCAATAATTACCCAACAATTAGTCAAAAATTCACCCGAATCCCTTAAATTCCAAGCCATGAGAAAATATTTTGCAGGTCATAACAACTAGATAAACACAAGTTGCAATTTCTCCAACTGATGAGAAAGTCCAATCTTTTTTTTAAAAAAATATATTTTATAGATATTTCACAGAGAGGAAGAGAGAGAGAGAGAGCCAGAAACGTCGATGAGAGAGAAGCATCGACCAGCCGCCTCCTGCACACCCCCCACCGGGGATGTGCCCGCAACCAATGTACATGCCCTTGACCGGAATCGAACCCGGGACCCTTCAGTCTGCAGACCGACGCTCTACCACTGAGCCAAACCGGTTTTGGCGAGAAAGTCCAATCTTGTCTCATGTTATTTCTGCCGGATTGTAGAAAATAAAATGTTGTGGGAGGTGGGAGGGAGGGGCAATGGTAAGCTATGTACACATATAATACCTTAATAAATTTTTTTTTTAAATTTACATGATTCATAAATATACATATTTTCTTGTTGTGCAATAGGAATTGATGTAGAAAAAAATAATCTTTGAAATTCTGCAAACAGAAATAAAATTAGTCACTGAAAAAGAAAAGAAAAGAAAATGTTGGCAGAATTCCATGGGGAAAATTAGAATTTCAGCAATTTCACCTAATCCCATTAAATCATTATTTCCCAGACTCACCAGTTGTCCTACCATATTGCAAAATGTCACCAGCAATTTCCCCATTTTATGTGCAATGGAGAAAAGAGAATTTTGTTGGATGCCTGGAGAGAAAGCAGAAGAGGGACTTGTACAAGAGAAGTGTCACATACAGTCACTGTGTGCATTTGCCTCCTACAAATTCTGATAAGTGCAGAGAAAAGATTTTGACAGTATTTTCTTTCATGGTGTTTATTTTTTTAAAGAACAGAACTGCCAACTTTCATTTGCATCATTGAGCTACCACAGAGTGTTCAGCACAGATGATTGTAAGCCCTATGTGGGTGGAGAAGAGACTCCACAACTGAGGACCTGGTGCCAAACTGCCTGTGAAAAAGGGAGGGATGGTGGGGAATTGCCGAGTGTAAGTTTTCTTTGTTTTAAATATTTTTTTATTGATTTCAGAGAGGAAGGAAGAGGAAGACAGAGATATCAATGATGAGAGAGAACCTCATCCTGCATGCCCCACTACTAGGGATCGAGCCTGCATGCCCCACTACTAGGGATTGAGCCTGAAACCTGGGCACATGCCCTGACCGGGAATCGAACCAGTGACCTCTGGGTTCCTGGGTCGACACTCAACCGCTGAACTACACCCGGCTGGACAAATGAGTGAACGTTTTCAATGGAAACTGTCATTCTTCTAGCTCCAATCCCCAGGGTACTGCAAAAGTGAACACAGCCTCAGCTCTAGGCCCGGGGAAGACCAAACCATCATTCATGCATGTAAGCAGTGAAGCCGTACAGTTGTTAAGAGAATAGAATGCCTGGATTTTACTCCTAACTCCAACAGTTACTATCTATTTCATTTCACAGATTTCAGATAAATTGTTGAATCTCTTTTTGTCTTGGTTTCCTCACTGGTAAAGGGAGATTAATCATCATCATCATCTCTGAGGAATAAATAGGATACATAGGAAATAAATGAGTTGCTATATGAGTAGCAGCTTGAACCTAGCACATAGGATGCATTATTTAAGTACATGCTATTGTTGTCCCAATTGTTTAAACCGTTTTACTGGAACAGAATAATTTTTTGAGTTACAATCACTGTCTTAGCAGCCCCACAACTGCACTTCGTTCTAATCTGTGACCCTTTCACTCCCTGGGCAACCACTGTCAAGAGGGGACGCTACCCTGGGCATGATTCCTTGGGAAGAACATTTGCAGAATCGGCTTTCTCCCCCTGATGCCTGAGAAAAGGTTAAAAAGTTCCTGTGAGTTTAGAGGGGACAGTTAGAAGAGAAGAGACTGGTGATGGTATCTGAGGAAGATTCTTGAGCTCTGGCATGATCCTACCACCCAAGACTTGGTCCATATGAAGAAACAGTAAGACCTCCAAACGAAAGAGGGGAGCTGAGAGGAGAAGAAATCTCTGCCCCACATCCCAGTCTGACTTGGGAAGTGTCAGCCTCACAGCAAGTCCTGCCCCACTGCAGAATGGCAGTAGTTGGGCACAGGTGGTGTTGAAGCAGAGAAGACCCAAAACCCCCACGGGGTTTGCCACTGATCCAAAAGGTGAGGGAGCAATCAGCCTTCCCTGTTCCCTGGAGGAGGATGGGAAAATTTCACAGGGGAAAGGAGAAAGCCAACCTATGGGGATATCGCAGTCCTGGTGCACAGACACCCCGGGAGAAGGAAGAGGATGACATGGCTAGAGGCCAGTTGGGAACCTGGTGTTTCACAAGATGGCAGTGTGGCTGGATAGCAGGGCCTGGACACAGAGAAGTTCTGTACCTCTCAGCAGATACCCGTATGGAAAGGTGCCAACAACCAGGGACCCGATCCCCTTCCTATTGATGCTATGATGCTCCAGAAGGCCCCTGAGTCCTAGGTGCCAACTCTGGGTGTGTAGGTATCACATCAGAGATCAGGGAGGACAAACTCCTGGATCACCTCAAGTAGAGAAGTATATAAGCCTGCAATGAATGCCTTTCCCTGAAAGGAAACAATATTATATTTTCTGCCAGGAAGCAAAATGGGGTTTGAAAGAGAGAATAACCTGATTCACAGAAAAACAAAAGAGCATAAGGACTAAACATTCATGCTTGCTAACTTCTCAGAGAGTGCAAGTGGCTGGGACCCATGTTCAAGAGTACTCTGTGAACTGAGTCGCCAGTGCCCCTCAGAACCTCAGCTGCCTCCTCTAAAAGCGATCTCCCCAGATTAACATTAAATGAGAGTAAGTGTCATGCGGCCAGACCCGTGGGAGACGCTCAGTGAGTATCTGCTGAAGAACAAAGCTCTTCTTCTCTCTCTTTTACTTCCAAACCTGGACTTGCTTCTCTTCCTCCCCCCCTCCCAGTTAGCCATCCTGCTTACCACACATACTTCCATCTCTGGCTGGGGTCTTGCCCTGAATGGACGGATGACCCAAAACCATGATGCTGCTCCCTACTAATTCAAGTGTTATTTGATCTCTGGATTCTGGCAGAACCTGCTAGCTGGCTGCCCTGACCTCTGACCCCCCCAATCCCAACACCACCAACCCCCCCACCCCCCATACACACACACACACACCCTTTACCAAGCTGTGCCAGGTACCAGCACACTGGGGACAAAACCTACCCTATCTGTCTCACCCCAGCGATGTCTTAAAATAGCTCATTAAAACAGACAGACGGCTCTGGCTTTGTAATTAAACCAGAGCCAAATTGTGCAGCAATATCCCAGAGTCCGATTTAAGCCGTGCTCAGGTGCAGGTGGCTTCAGGGGCTCTTTGTGAAGGAAGCAGGGATGAACTCAGCCCCCCGTAACGAAAGGAGCAAAGTCTTAAAAAGGAAGCAGCGGTTTAAAAGCAGTGACTCTTTACACACTTTCGGGGGTCGGCGGAAAGGAAAGGGGCGCTCAGAGAAAGAGATGGAGAGGGGCCCTACGGGCTTCCCCAGTTGGAAGCCGGCGCGCCTCCCTGGCAGCCTGATGTATGTCAGGGCCAGAACCTGCTGACCATGCCCTTGCTGGGAAAATTAGCACATTTGGTTGGCTCCTGGCTGTAGGCGTTGTTATTCTTTCCTAGCTTCCTGTCTATGTTCACTTTTCCCCTGTAGCACACTTAACGTATTTGCCGGCGTATAAGACGATTTTTTGGCCCTGAAAAATACCGTATTTGCCGGCGTATAAGAGACTGGGCATATAAGACGACCCCCTAACATTTCCACTCAAAATACAGAGTTTGTTATATACTCGCCGTATAAGACTACCCCCCACTTGGAGGCATATTTTTCAGGGCCAAAAAATCATCTTATACGCCGGCAAATACGGTACGTCTGGGTCCACATTCTTAATAATGAAGTCAAATTGTCCGGTTGTCAAAGCTGCCAGAAAGAAACAAAAACACGAAAAAAACAAAACAAAAAAAACAGCCAATGGCCTAGAAGGAAACAGTAGAGGCCGCTGCGTTTGCCCCCGGAGGGAGGGATAAATGAGTGCAGGCTGCACTCGATGAAACCTGAGAACGCCAGCAGCTTTTCCAGTCTCTCCGGCCTGCACATCCCCAAGGACGCCATCGTCCCTAAGGAGCCGCGAGTGTGCACAGGCTGAGGAGACCCTCCGGTCACCGGAACCAGAGGCTCAACAGGGCGTGTGTTTCTGCCCACCTGGCAGCTGGCTGCTGGAGACACCTGGTCCTCTTGTCCTGCTGGGCCCCCTACATTGCCTGGAGCTTTTTTCTCTTCTGCACTCACCCAGTGCCCTTCCTCTGGGGCCAAGGAAAAAGCTCCCTCTGCCGGCACCGGATGTTGAATGATCTTCCCACACCGGGTTCTTCCATTCCAGAAGGCTTTAGTGCTCCTCCACCGTGTTCCCCCTTTCTCTCCCCCCCCCCCCCGAAAAGGGTCTGAATGTATCCATTCAGGGTTCTATGACACTTCATTCATTCCTGCATCTGTTCATTCATTCATTCATCAAATGTTATGGGGTTCTGATACTTAGAAGCAGAGCAGTCTTTAGAAAGTAGATCACAGACTCAGAAATGCTTGGCACTGGCTTTTGCCTGAAATTGCTTTGCTAAAAGAAGCGAGAGGAGCTCGTGCCAGCCCGAAGCTGGTTGGCCGCTTCACCTCAGTTCAGCTCTGAACATCTCAGTTCTCCGGGTTCTCTTCTGATACGGTGCATTAGCTCCAGTCCACCCCCCTCTCCTTTCCAGAAATGGCTTGGGGACCCACAGGAGAGAGGGGCCCTTGCATTCACACATAAACAAACTTAGATGTTGCATTTGAGAAGGGACTCAAGGGTGCATTTTGAAAACCAGGGAATTAACGGGGGGAAAAAGATAAAATATACATCTGAAAAGAGTCAGGTACACATTTGGAAAGAAAGGCAGTAAAACACTACAGATATTTGAGTGTTTAACCTTGACTGACACGGAGTTCTTCTGAATTCAGGAGTGTTGGGTTGTCACAGCGTGGGAGGCACCCTAGGAAGAGACGCAGCCCTGGACTTGGGGTCAGGCTCCCCGCGGCTGCAATAATGACGCTGAGCGTAGAGAGCGAGAGAGACCCTACCATCAAGGGGCTCACAGCCCAGAAGGGAAAACACTCTAACACAGAAGCACAAATGTCTGCCGGGAGACTCGACCCTGACTGTGATTCCGAATCTCTGCAGATGGAGAAAAACAGCCATGCCTGAGTCCCAGCCAGCCTTCTGAATCCGAATCGCTAGCTCAGATACCACCTTTACTGTCAAGCTTTCCTGAAGCCCCCAGACAACGTGACTCACTCACCTGGATACCCGTACGGATGTCCATGCTGGGCTTTTATCCCCCACCTCCTTCCTAATGTGTCCAGCTGCCCTCCGGGTCCCACTGGGCTCTGAGCCTGGTGAGTCAGAGAAAGACCCACCATACAACTAAAAGCCCCCACTCCCCCCAAGAAAGTGGCTGGATTTTCTATGTTAAAGTTCACAGTTCAGTGTTTACATTAATAATTAGGACTATATGTGGAATTTCCTCTTTAATTGGGATCTGACATCCTATATAGCATCCCTAGAACTTAGAAGTAAATTTCCTCAGACGGCTGTTATATACCCCGAGATGGTCTCGTTAGTCTAGGCTGTGACCATGGCCTAATTCTTTTTTTTTTTTTTTTAATATATTTTATTCAGTTTTGAGAGAGGGGGGGGAGAGTTAGAAACATCGATGAGAATCACCGACCAGCTGCCTCCTGCACAACCCCCACTGGGGATGTGCCCGCAACCAAGGTACATGCCCTTGACCGGAATCGAACCCGGGACCTTTCAGTCCGCAGACCGACGCTCTACCACTGAGCCAAACCGGCTTCGGCCATGGCCTAATTCTTTTTCAGCAGCAGGACCAAAAGCTGAGCCTGAGCCTGGGGAAAGGGACAGCTGCCGGCTCTGGCTTTCCCTCGGTGTCAGTGACTCACCTGCAGCTGCCGTGTGTCTCGGAGGGGTGGGGGTGGGGGGGCGCGCAGGCAGTAGGTGGGACACTGTGTCACCCCATTGCCAATTTTCACATTTCAGAAAGACCAAGACAGGAGGAAACAGACTCCGATGAGTCCTAAAACCATATCACACGTCCTCTCTCCATACAGTTTATTTTCATCTGCTGGTGTCATCAGCTGTGTCAACCAGTAGTGACGTATACACTGTTTCTCCTCAAAACCCCTCCAGTAGCGAATGTCCCCTGAGGTCACCTTCCCAGGCAGCTGAGTCAGAACCATGGGATTCTGGAACTATGAAGTTGACAGAGACGTTCCTAATAACAGGGTGCTGTTAACATTTCTTGAGTGCCCAGTATAGGCCAGCCACTTGATATATTTATTTTGTGTAATCCTCACACTCACCCTGCCACATAGGTTACATGGGTCTCATATTTCAGATGAAAAAAACTGAGGCTTGGGAAGGTGAAGTGATCTGTCCAAATTGACCTATCTGGTAACCCAGATCTGTATAATGTAAAAGCCTATTTCTCCAAGTGGGGCTTGTGTACAAGGCATGACCAGGGTCACACGAAGCCACGTGGTTAAACATAGCTCACCCTCTGACGTGTCAACTTAATTCAATAACCTAGAACACTGTTTATATTAAAGCAAACTTGCATTTGTTATGACGGGGGAATCCAAATTTGCACAAAATTTAAGGACAAAACATGAATTTAAGAAATTTATAGTTGTGGCAAGCTACTTCTGGCTTTGTCTTCTAGTCCTACTACATTTCTCTGCCATGAGAATTCTGGCAGAAAGATCCAAACGAAACTCAGGAATGGTGTCCTCAAGTGGAAGGAGGAATGGTTTGTCAACAAAGAGCAAAAAAACAGTGATTGCATTTTGCTGCGAGGCACAATTTTTAATGCCTATCTCTGGATGAATATAAATTATATGAGTCCATGGATAGCCAAGATCCTTCCCACCTGACTGATGCTCTCAGGAGGTTTCTGAAGCTGTCCAGTATGGAGTTTAGAATCTGTCCCTGAATGAATGAGCCAGTGGCAAACCTATCCTCCCCCAAACCCACAGCGAGCATGCGGGGACACACACACACACACACACACACACACACACACACACACACACACACGATCATCTCTGAGGTGGTTGCAGTCATCAGGACCTGATTCTGAGCTAGGTAGGCCAGCCTATATTCTGCTGATGCTTGAATTTCTCCAGAGAAGTTAATGAATGGATTCTAAAAAGGGTGAAAGGATGAACTATAGCCAAGTGCTTGGCCCAAATGAGGCAGGCACAACATCGCCTGGCATCCTGATATCATCGGAAGTTCACAGGTATAGCCAAGAAAACACCGAACACAAGGACCTGGCCTGGCTGTGCTGTGGGAAGGAGACTCGGACCCAGAAGAAGCAGAAGTGGCAGCACATCTACAAGCACGCTGCTGCCAGTCTGCCCCCGGCCCACCTCCCCAGAGACACGTGCTCCCCTGTCCCATTACTCCACTGCCATTCCCTTTTCTTAATGTTTAAAAATGTTTTCCAATTACACTTTACATTCTATATTATTTTGTATTAGTTTCCAGTATACACCACATAAATTAGGCATCGTATACTTTACAAAGTGTTCTCCCTGATATTTCCAGTACCCACCTGGCACCATACATAGTTATCACAATATTATTGACTATCTCCCCTATCCTGTACTTTACATCCCCGTGACTCTTGTAACTACCAGTCTGTACTTCTCAATCACTTGGCCTTTTTTCATGCAGGCCCTCACTCCCCTCCCATATGGCAACCTGATATCAATCTGGTCTCTGTATCTATGAGTCTCTTTCTGTTTTGTTTATGTTTACATTGTTCTTTAGATCCCACATATAAGTGAAATCATATGGTATTTGTCTCTCTCTAACGGACTTATTTCACTCAGCATAATACCCTCTAGGTCCATCCATACTGTTACAAATGGGTAAGATTTCACTCTTTTTTATGGCTGAGTAATACTCCACTGTCTATGTGTACCACGGCTTCTTTACCCACTTGTCTATGGATGGGCACTTGGTTGCTTCAAAGAGAGCCTCCCTTTGACTAGGAGGCTCTCTTCCTTGCTCAATGTCTGGCTAATCTTTTTTAAAAATATGTTTTTATTGATTTTAGAGAGAGGGGAAGTGAGAGGAGAAACAGAGAAAAACATTAATGTCTGCCTCCTGTACACCCCCACTGAGGATTGAGCACACACCTGGGCACCTTTCAGGACCAGGAATTGAACCGGTGACCCTTTGGTGCATGGGATGACACTCAATCAACCGAGCCACACTGTCCAGAGCTGCCTAGATAATCTTGCTCACCCTTTAGGCCTTGGTTTTGATACTTCTTCCAGGAAGATTTTCCTGATTCAGCCTAGCAACTTCCTGTTTACTCCCGTAACACACTACATTTCCCCTATCCTAGCACTTACTAGACTGCATTATGATTGCCTATGTGCTTGTCTGTGAGTGCCACAAGAACGTGAATTCTAGAGACAATAGCCAGCATAGAGTTGGTCCTCTATGCATATCTTCTGAATGAATGAAAGTTAAAGACACACTACAAATCCCCAAGGATGTCCACTGGGCCACAGGGATACACTTTCCTGGCAGCTCCGCCACCTAAAGTCCACAGAAGAAAGGGCTGCTTCTGAGAGGGCTGAGAGGGGAGAGGAGCCCATCCAAACAACTGAGCACCCCTGCAGGCCCCAAGGACACAGAGATGAAGCAGAAAAGGTCTTTGCCCTAGAGAAACTCAGCCTAACGAGGGAGCTTATTAGGGACACAATAGCAAGGACAGATTGCTTCAGTACAAAGCTGAAATGGAGACAGAAGTGAAAAACAAACTGGGCGAATAATTCCATTGCTTATATACTAATCTAATTGCTCTAGAAATTCTCAGGAGACAAATGTTTTAGGGGAAATATTCATGAGAACTTTGATATATATTTATATATATATATATATATATATATATATATATATATCATGCTGTTCATTTATAAGATAACTAAGAGTCAACAAAACTCTTTTATATATACCATTTTATTTCATTTTGCTTATGCATCAAATATTTTAGGGGTGCTTCTTTTTAATACTACACTAGTAAGAGTATTAGGATATTGGTGGGAGGTTTGACTGTCTTCAAGAAACTTGGAGTTGGGTAGAGGAGATACTGATAATAATAGTTAAAGGCAGATGGATATAAGTGTTGGGTAAGTCAGGATTGTTTCTGTAGTAAGCGATGCATACTGGCTTAACTAACAAAGGAAAGATCTAAAATGCCCAGGGGCATTGTTCAAACCAGGAGTAGCTTTATCCAGGGGCTTGAACAATGCACACCAATCACTTCTCTCAATCTCTTGGCTTTGCCTTTGTTCACCTGGCATCACTCTTAGGTTCTGTCATGGTACCCACACATAGTTCTTAACTTCAGGTTCATATCTTTCTCAGCCCGGATTTAACTGAGAATAGGGCTTCTCTTCTCCCACAAGATTTAATAAAAATGAGAGGCTGATCTTCCCTGGCCTGAGTGATGATCCTATACTTCCCATAACCCAGTTGCTGGGCCATGGGAGCAGAATGAGGTGACTGGTAACCCTAGATCACATGCCCCCACTTCCTGCTGGTGTGGGGTCAGATTTTCCTGATTCAGCCCAGCAACTTCCTGTTTACTTCCATAACACCCTGCATTTCCCCTATCCTAGCACTTACTAGACCGCAAACCACACAGGTTAAGAGGAGAATGAATCTTGAGTAGTCACATGTCAGAAAAGACAATCTGATTAAATGCTTGAGATTTAGTCCTCACCACAGCTTTGTGCTTTTACCCATTTTACAAAGGAGAAAAATGAGACCCGGAAGAGCAAGAAGAGAACTCAAATTTGGTCCTGACTTAGTGCTGTGTTTCCACCATTTGTGTTTGCTTGTCAGGGGCACTGCTGGAATTTGAGAAGAGAGAATTTATCCCAAAACGTGTCACCTCCACAGCTCCAATACCAGTGGTACCTGCCTTCCATTGTTGTGTCAAATGCTCACACATATTTTCAAAGGTCCACTTGGGGCCGGGGTGGGGGGTTAGGGGGGGGGGGCACGCAGCACCTTCCTCATTTGAGAAAAACTGAATGTCACTCAAATGAATCTCATTATCAGGAGTTTCACACTTCTCAGAATTCCTCAGTGTATGCTCTAATATTTGGTTTTAGATATAGAGACTGAACTTTTTAAAAAAATTTTTAAACATATTTTTATTGATATTTTACAGAGAGGAAGGGAGAGACATAGAGAGCTAGAAACGTCGATGAGAGAGAAACGTCGACCAGCTGCCTCTTGCACACCCCCTACCGGGGATGTGCCCGCAACCAATGTACATGCCTTTGACCGGAATCGAACCTGGGACCTTTCAGTCCGCAGACCGATGCTCTACCACTGAGCCAAACCGGTTTCGACTAAAGACTGAACTTTTGATTGGACATACCTTAGGGATCATCTAGTCCAACCTGTTGGGCCAACAGTTTTGGCCTGGAGGGAAAAAGGTAAGTGAGGGTGGAAGGAAAAGATGGGTGGGATCCCTCTCCTGGAAGGTGAGTGTGAAGTGGGAGGGCTCAGTTTCTTATTGATGCCCCTCTTCTTCCGACAGTGCAACCACAGAATTAACAAATTATTTAGTCCCAGTTGAAGTTGTTTCTTAGGGAAGACAGTATTAGCCTCTCTTACTTAAATAAAATAAGAAAATATGGGCCTGTGAAAGAGTGTTGAATTCTGGACACTGGACGCTGCACACTAAGAGAGATATTACCAAACTAGTCTGCACACTGATGGTGCAAACAGGATAGGTGGGGGTCTGAGACCAGCTCATCACATGAAGAACATAGAAACAGGCAAAGTTGCACCTGGGAAATATTCAAAATGAGACAAGAAACTGATCTCCTAAGATACTTAAAACAGTAGTCCAGAAGTATATGTGAATTACTCTGTATGGCCCGAAGGGGCAGAGCCAGGTCTGACAGAGGGGCAGAAAAGACAGGTGTGGGCAAACTACGGCCCATGGGCCGGATGGCTGTTCTAAACTATTGAAATAAAAAAAAAATAAAAAAAGACCATACCCTTTTATGTAATGATGTTTACTTTGAATTTATATTAGTTCACACAAACACTCCATCCATGCTTTTGTTCCAGCCCTCCGATCCAGTTTAAGAACCCATTGTGGCCCTCGAGTCAAAAAGTTTGCCCACCCCTGGAGGGGTTACATTAGATGATCACTAAAGTTTGTCCAACCAAGAGTCGAGTTTCAGTTAAAACTCCATGGAGTATGGTGCCTAGAGCAGGGGTGGGCAAGCTTTTTGACTCAAGGGCCACCATGGGTTCTTAAACTGGACCGGAGGGCCGGGACAAAAGCAACCTGACCATTTTGGCACTCTCATCTTGGGCTGCTGGTGAAGGAGCGGAGGGGAGAGCGAGAGAACCCTCCGCTCTTTCGGCTCCGCAGGCCAGATAGAACAGCCGAACGGGCCGGATCCAGGCAGGCCGTAGTTTGCCCACAGCTGGCCTAGAGGTTATTTGATAATTGAATGAAAGGATTTCCAGCTGGCATAGCAGATACAGTGCTTCTGACTATCTCATGGCCCACAAACGGAGGTCCACAAAATTCTACAGTCTAAAATAAAACGGACTTTACACATCATACTAAACTGCCCGAGGAAGCAGTGGCCAGTTTCACAAAGCAATTGTGACCTCGCTATGTCTCTCCCTTGTCTGAAGAAGTTCCAGCTATGGCAGCTCTCTTTGTAAAGGTCCATTTCTGCCTATTGAGAGGACACTGCTCTAGAAAAGGTATTTGGCATTACCAGTCTCTAGCAATAAAGCCATTTAAAATCAGAAATGCAGCCCTAGTTGATTTGGCTCAGTGGATAGAGTGTTGGCCTGTGGACTGAAGAGTCCTGAGTTTGATTCTGGTCAAGGGCACATGCCTGAGTTTTGGGCTCAACCCCCAGTGAGGGTGGGGAGTGGGAGGTGGAACGTGCGTGCAGGAGGCAGCTGATCCATTATTCTCTCATTATTGATGTCTCTCTCTCTCTCTCTCTCTCTCTCACTCTCTCTCTCTCTCTCTTTCCTTTTCTCTCTGAGATCAATAAACATATAAAACATTTAAAAATAAAATAAAAAATGCTGTGACACCATGGAAAGCCAGGTCAGGTATTTCAGAGGCTGGAAAACTCCCATCTGGCCTGGAAACGCCACGGGAAGGACCTCTCCAGCCTTTGATCTCCAAAGCCCCTGGGTCCGAGCTAGAGGGCCAAGGTGGATTTTCATGACATCAAGTCCCTGCGAATGGAAATGTCATTCTATCTTATCCTGCAGGTCTTGCCAGGAATTCTAGAACACTGATTTGGTTAAATTACAAAAGAACAATGTTTCTGTGGGACACCAGGGGCATTTGAGATTGTTGAGGCCAATGCATAGAAACGTGGAAAAGCGGTTCTTGGTCTTTGTCAAGAGACCCAGAGAGTGGCTGTGCCTTATTCTTTTTCTCATCAAAAAACAAATGCATGCCTTACTGCCACCGCTGTCCCTTCCTCCACATCATCAAGGTCATCTTTTCACTATTTGAAATGGATGAAGCGATGTCCTTGCTGCTTAGTTAGTTGCAAGGCCTCATGGGAACAAACATTCTTCCTTGGAGATTTATAACCTTCTGGGTGGTACTCCCCCCACCCTGTTGCTATGGTTAGAGTAGGTGCTGCTCTCCTCTTTCAGCTTCTGCAGCAGCATGGCAATCATCAACACTGGTTTGTGCTATTCATCCTCATGCAAATCAAAGCAGAGGTATTGTCCGACTCTCACAGTGCTGACTGTGCGACAGCAAAATAAATATTCACCCTCATGCATTCAAAAAATAGTTATTGAGCACTAATATGTGCTTGCTTGGTCTCTCGGGTTGATTTTACCATCCTGTTTGCAGATGGATTGCCTTTCTGTTATATTTACCAAATATTCTTAGTAAACATAGAGGCGGAGACTTCGTAAGAATCATAAAAATGGAGGGATAAAGCTCAGAATTCTATAATCGTCCTAAATTCTACATCATCAGTCCATGTGTCACTGCTGGATTTCAGACCTGTGTGGCCAACTACTAACCAGTCATCTTCAGAAGTCTGGCAAGAAGCCAGATTCATGATGTTCCTAGACCGGCGCTCATCACTTGACACCCCGGACCCTTTTTCGTGGCTGCCTCCCAACCCCTTCCCCAAACAGCAAACCAGCATTCCTCCATGCACTCCCAGACTGAGCTGGTGGCACCATCTGCCCATCAGAAACACTGCTGTCCCAGGGGGCTCCTTTTCTTTCACCCTCCGCATTAATTCTTAGAACGGATCCCATTGATGGAATGAAACTCCCACTAAGGCCTGTCAACTCTTTTCCCCTGTAATTCTCACAGCCACCACCAGGGGGTCTCAGCTCCTCTCACCTGGACCATTTCTCTGATGGGTATCTTGGCTTCCAGCTAAGCTCTGCGTGATCTTCCTAAAACACCAATCTGATTGTGTCACCATCCACCCATCCCCAACCCTACCTCCCCTACGCGCTTCAAGCTCTCCTCCTCGCCTGTGGAGTAACACCTTGGAGGGTCTGACCAACCGGGACTTTCTCCCACTCCCCCTGCATTTAACCTGTGCTTCAGGTTTGCCCATCTGCAATGACCCCCATATGGCACATTTGCTCTTGTCGCCGTATGTTTGCCCTTGTTTCCGCTGCTTGAAACTTTCCCCACTTCATCCATCTGGTCCTGACTCTGCCGCTCCTTTCTGCCCCTGCCTCTCTCTGCCTCCGGGTTCTGGGTAGTGTGCCTCCTGGCGCACAGTCAGAGCAGATGACTTACAAAGGGTAGAGGGCATGCTCTCGACTAGACTCCAAAAGGGGGGAAAGGAAAGAAGCAAGACAGTTCTTTTTTGTTAACCTTCAGCAACGTCTCTGGTCCTTTACAGATGGAGGTTTGGGTTCACCTGTGAGAGGGCGCACACGTTGTTCCTTTGTGTCCGGGCCACCTGAATGATCCTTTCTGCAAAGGTGAAGTTCTGATCCCCCGTTGCAATGGGGAGCTTCTAGAGACAGTGGGGAGTGACACTGTTTCACACACAAAAAATATAAAAGGTAGTTTTTATCGACGGAGAGGCAGGCCCGGGATTATGATGCTGTTGAGAGGCTGGTGACAGACTAGCGGTGAGGAGGAAACGGGTGCCCCCCCGGGTGCTGTGGAGTAGGGTCCGGATCAGGCAGACACTCGGCAGGAGCACTCATTTACAGGGATGCACACTGGCCCTGCAGAGGCCATGGGCGGCAGTGAGGGAGGGATAGCCGGGGGGGGGGGGGGGGGGGGAACGGGGATCCCTGGGGAAGAACACGAGAAAAGACACATTTAAAAAAAATATTTTTTATTGATATTTTACAGAGAGGAAGGAAGAGAGCTAGAAACGTCGATGAGAGAGAAACATCGACCAGCTGCCTCCCGCACACCCTCTACCGGGGATGTGCCCGCAACCAAGGTACATGCCCTTGACCGGAATCGAACCTGGGACCTTTCAGTCCGCAGACCGACGCTCTACCACTGAGCCAAACCGGTTTCGGCAGAAAAGACACATTTGATGTCCTGCTGTGAGGCCCCCTCTGAGTCCCATATCATCCCCTCCATGACTGTCTCCTTCAGTGAAGCTTATGAAATGCCATCTTAGTTGAACTCTGGGGAACAATACAGCAGCCAGCGTGCACCGTCACAGAATCAGCATGAGGACCACCAAAACCGTCTGAAAAGGAAGAAGTTTTTACCCCCAGGCAAAGGAGAACCATGCTCCTTAAGAAAAGTCAACTCCGCCAAAACCAGTTTGGCTCAGTGGATAGAGCATTGGTCTGCGGACTGAAAGGTCCCGGGTTCGATTCCGGTCAGGGGCATGTGCCTTGGTTGCGGGTATATCCCCGGTAGGGGGTGTGCAAGAGGCAGCTGGTCGGTGTTTCTCTCATCGATGTTTCTAGCTCTCTCTCTCTCCCCCTTCCTTTCTGTAAAATATCAATAAAATATATTTCTTTTAAAAAAGAAAAGTCAGCTCCCCCTAAGCTGAAAGTGAAGGGGCAGATATACTATAAGGAAGGGGACATCTACCCATACTTCCCATTGCTTCAGAAGTGGATTGTAAAGTCTCCTTGAGACTGCTCACTCTTCTGGCTTAGAATCACTGAGGCGCAGATGCGGTTTGCCAACAGGTATGGAGTGGGCATCGGGCTGGCGAGGTCTGTCAGTGGGCAAATTCGAGTGGGCATGCTCAAGACTCAGTTGGATTTTTTTGTTTGTTAACACTCTCGTTGGAATAAAACAGCACAGAGGAGCTTGTCACAGTCTGCGTGTTGCTACAATGGAACGTGGCCACGGTTCGAGGCCAAGGGGACAAGCAGCAACCAGGTAGATGGATTTTGAAATGTGTCCGTGCTCCTGAGAGATTCCCGGGGGAGCCTGGTAGAATGTTAGGGCTCAGAGGACAGATATTTGGCCGTAAAAGAAGGACTCCCGAACCTGGGACAACGAGGGCCACCGGGGTGATGTGAGTGTCGCCACAAGCCCCCAAATAAAATTACCTTCCAGCCCAGTTCCCCCTACAGTTAGTAGTAACTTTTACCTTCATATCAACTGAACTCAGGGAAAACATCGCATCAGAGTTAGAGGCGGGAAACTGGGTCTTTTCTGAACAAAGGCAGTCACACCCTGTGTTACACAGATGCTGGTTTTGTCTAGTTCAGCAATGCAAGGTTTCCATGGCTTTTTTTTTTTTTTTTAGAAACCATTACCATTTCCTTTCTATGAAAAATTACCGCAGAGGCGTGTGTTCATTTTTTCTCTCTCAATGCATTGAAATTGTACATGGTAGGAAAGTTTTTAATTAGTTCGTTCCAAGCAGGAACTCTGTATGCTCTGTGGCAGGAGCCTAATAAATTACCTCATCGTCGCAACCGGAGGCTTTGTGTCGGAAAATACTCGTTAGTTGGCACCGGCGGCCAGCGGCTTCCCGGGAGCGGCCTCAGAAGCAGGCGGCGGGAGGTGCAGACCAAGCCGGTGGCAGCGGAGCTTCTAGGGCAGCGGAGATAAACGGACCTGGGAGGTGAGGGAGGCCACGTGGATCTGAGTGCTGGTGTCTGAGGACAAAGGGCTCTTGGAAACTCCATGCCAGCCCCTTCGGTCCAGTCCACTTTTCTGATTATAAAGCTCTTCTCCCACCCCTACCTCCCAATAAAGCTCCCCACCCAAATCATCCCAATGTCATTTTAAAAATATATATATATTATTGATTTTCCACAGAGAAGAAGGGAGATGGATAGAGAGTTAGAAACATCGACGAGAGAGAAACATCGACCAGCTGCCTCCTGCACACCCCCTGCTGGGGATGTACCTGCAACCCATGTACATGCCCTTGACCGGAATCGAACCTGGGACCTTTCAGTCTGCAGACCGACTGATGCTCTATCCACTGAGCTAAACCCGTTTTCGGCCCAATGTTATTTTTTAAGTCTGAAGAAATCAAATGCTTGGAAATACTTGTCCCAGACTAGCAAGAAAATGTTTACATGTTCTATTTAGATTGATAGATACATATACACATACATACCAACACATACAGGTAGATATATGAAATGTGTGGGCTAAACGTTATTAACTCAATGAGAAGGTAGTTCTTCTGAGAGGAAGCACAGGATTTGATATGCAGGTAAGTCATTTGGAGTAAAGGTTGAGACCCTCAAGGGGCATGCTCTTATTATAAAAGATGTTTCCTCAATTGCTTTCTAAGGAGACAGCGTCTTGCTGATTTGGGGGTTCAATATTGCTGCACCCTGATGGTTTGGTAAATACGTTTGGGTGATGGCTGAGGTAGAATTGTTCTGCAAAATGAAGAAATGAGGATTTGAAATGGGGGACGGAAGATCCAGGAAGAAAGGTCTGAACCAGTAAAGCCAGGCTTTGTGTGCGAGAGAAGAAAGAAGGAAAAACATGCTTCTTAACGGAGCCGGAGAGGTGAGATGTCTAAGGGGGATGTTGAAATCATTTTCTGTAGGATGAATGTGGTAAACGTCTCCCTCCATCTGCCCTAGAAAACTGTTTCCCAGAAGCAGACCCGGAGGCTAGGGTTCCTGTGCAAGGGACTTATTAAGGAGCTACTCTCATGAGAGACCAGTAAGGGCTCGGGAGGAAACGAGGCAGAGATGAGGGACAATCATAGCTACTGTGTCATCCAGGCAGCCCTGCAGCCTGACACTGTGGGGGGAACCTGGAGGGTAAATGAGTACAGCTCAGAGTTGCCCCCACCAGAGGCAAGGGGGCCGGGTTCCCACACTCCTGCTCTGGTCAGTCATTGGTCACAGCGGGGTGACAGAAGGGGACACATTCCCAAGCATTTCCAGCTCTGTCCTGCAGGCAAAGTGGTCCAGTGACCTGAGGGAAGTCCCTTAGAGAAATTACCGTGTTCTCTGAAGAGGAGCTGTGCTAGAAGCTGGAGTGGCGGGGGGCAGGGCAGAACACGCCATGGTAAAGGGGAGCCAAGGAGACCCGAGGTTGCACTGATATTGTCCACCACAAAAATCTCTACTAATGCCTCTGCTCACCAGTGCTTCATGGTATGAGCCAGTTCTTCATGGTAGCAAAGGGAAAAACTGACATATGCATCCACGTCAGGTCTTCAGGGAGTAGAAGCTGATACTGTGCTTGTCGGTGGGGAGAATGGGGACCACCTGACACACCTGGGTCCGTACGTCTTTGCAATCAAGCGCACAATTACATCTAAATAGACTGTATACTCATGAAGCTATACTGCGGATGCCATGTTAAAACGAAATTCCTGTTATCAAAACACAGTTTAAATATGGGAGCTCTGTGTAGTCACATATCTGACCATTTATGTTCGGAAAATGGCCAGGATTCCTTCTTGCCCACCCATCACAGGCAGCCATTCCAGGCTCACCACAACCCGGCTCATCTCAGCTGGACTCCTGCCACGCGCTGCTCCCCATCCACACTCCACGCTGTCCATACACATTAGCCACAACTACACCCGACATTCAGCAGGCCCCAGGTTAAGGTGTCACCCGATTTAAGGGTAACGCCACACCTTAAGTGCTATGGTCTTTCCGGAGGCGAGGAAAGGGCAGCTTGATGCGGTAAAGCCCAGGTTCTCTGTCTAAGGGGGAGGCGCACGTGGCCCCAGGACCGGGTGGTGGAGAGTGCTCTCCGCAGCCGTGCTCCTCCTCTCCACAGGGGCTTATTCTACAGCCCCATCTGCACGTCATAACGCCAATTCCCTCCCGCTTCCTCCCCAGAGCCTTTTACGTCAGGAGAGCCCCTGGAGGAAAGGAAGAGAAGTTCAATAGACAAGAAAGGCAGGTTAGCCGAAACCGGTTTGGCTCAGTGGTAGAGTGTCGGTCTGCGGACTGAGGGGTCCCGGGTTCGATTCCGGACAAGGGCATGTACATTGGTTGCGGGCACATCCCCATTGGGGGGGGGTGTGCAGGAGGCAGCTGGTCGATGTTTCTCTCTCATCAACGTTTCTAGCTCTCTATCCCTCTCCCTTCCTCTCTGTAAAATATCAATAAAAAATATATTTTAAAAAAAAGAAAAAAAAAAAAGAAAAGAAAGGCAGGTTATTGGTTTGAGCATTGGAAGAGTACTGGGGTGGCCTATATAATCCAAGGGATTACCACAGGAACTAAGGGTATAAAAGGGGCCATATTTCATCGTACACCCTCCTCCCAGCTCAATAACCTCAGCAGTAGGAGACACCTCTCCCTCTCTCTGTCCGTTTCTCAACCCCTGATTGGCCTTATCTGGGTCATGTGCTTACCCCTGCCTTAATCTCAGAATACAAGAGAATGGAGTATTGGATCATCCAGACCAAGGAGTCGTCTGGCTTGCTACATAAGGAAGGGTGGGGAGAAAAACACTCTGGGCTGTTCACAGCAGCAGCTCCTACAGTTCCTTACACCACCTATGTAGACCCAGACAGAATCACTCTGTTCCGGTTTCTCTGGCATCAACAACCATGTATCATGCTCACAGATTCTGTGGGTCGGGGATTTGGATGGACACAGTAGGAAGGGCGTGTCTCTGCTCCACAGTGTGTGGGACTTGAAATGAAAGACTCTAAGCCAGGGGCTAGTCAGGGGTGGGCAAACTACGGCCCGCGGGCCGGATCCGGCCCGTTTGGCTATTCTATCCGGCCTGCGGAGCTGAAAGAGCGGAGGGTTCTCTTGCTCTCCCCTCGGCTCCTTCACCAGCAGCCCAAGATGAGAGTGCCAGCATGGTCAGGTTGCTTTTGTTCCGGCCCTCCCGTCCAGTTTAAGAACCCATTGTGGCCCTCAAGTCAAAAAGTTTGCCCACCCCTGGGCTAGATTCATCGGAAGGCTCATTCATGCCCACGTCTGGCAGTTGATGCTGGCTATCAGTGTGAGGGCTCAGTTGCTTTCCACATGGCCTCCCCATGGGTCTCTCTGTGTGAGATCGTTTAGGTTTTCTCACAGCAACATGGCTGGACTCCAAAGCTCAACATTCTGAGAGCTAGGTGGGAATGCACTGCCTTTTCTAACCTAGCTTCAACGTTCTGCCGACTTGTCAGAGCTTCGTGTGCCAAGTTCAAGGAGATAGGAGATAGACTCCATTTCTTGATGGGATGTATCCCAATCCCGTCAGTGTTGACCACTGTAGGAGCTGATGTCTTTGACAAAGGAAGTTATTCTAACTTCTCAGGATCCAGAGGAGTCTTGGAGCTGAGTCACCAGCTGGTAAAGTTGGATCTTTGCCTCTGCATGATGCCATCTCTACTCATTTTCCTGTACTTATTTCAGAGGGATTTCATAAGAGAGGGAGAGTACCACCAGAGATGATTTTTTTAAATGATGTTTAAATAGGAACCCCTGCTCTTTTCCTGTGCTTTTCATAAGTTATCTCTGTGCCCTTTCTATTTGCAAACGATATTGCTGCAACATTTGTATTTGAAATGGAGTCCCTACCACTTGTAGGAATTCCTCTCTCCTTTTCCCTGCAGCTTCGTCCTGCCTGGAGTTAGACTCTGTATTGTCACAGTCACTTTCAGGAACACAGACGCTGCTACCAGAAGCCCATGATCATAATTGTCTCATACAAAACAAGACTGCTTGCAGGGCAATTGTTCGTAGAAGTATACACCCCAAAGTGAGGAGGTGATGAGGAGTCAAAGAAGGGATCCAGGGGCTCGGCTTCCAGGATCTGGTGCAGAGGCCCCTCTCACTCATGAAAGGGGAGTAGGCAGGGCCCAGCACATAGTAGAAATGAATGACCCAAAGGGTGGCATGAATTATACAATTTCACTTTAGTGAATTCACATAAGAGTCCAATAGTAGAAGGAGAAATATTATTTGACTGTTGTTGCTGTGGGATACACTTGATGATTCAAAAATAATTTACTTCCTGGCTAGTATTGCTCAGTGGTTGAGTTTCAACCTATGAACCAGGAGGTCATGGTTCAATTCCCAGCCAGAGAACATGCCCGGGTTGTGGGTTTGATCCCCAGTAGGAGGCAGGCAATCAATGATTCTCATCATTAATATTTCTATCTTTCTTTCCCTTTCCCTTCCTCTCTGAAATCAATAAAAGCATATTCAATTTTAAAAAATAGTTTAATAAATATTATTTTCCTAGATCCATACCTGATGTATAGAATCAAAGCACTGCAAAGAACTTTACATGCAGAAAATTTCCTCTAAATATCTACAATAGGCCCTGAAATTCACCAAAAATGAGTTTTTCTGAGTGTATTGTGGAATATTAAGAAGTATTATTTGAAGAAAGGATTCCATATTGAAACAAGTTTGGGAAGCAACATGGTAAACAGAAGTAAACAGGCATCTTATTGGAGGACTTCTCATAGTCTTTATTGGCTCTTGTTCATTGTAGATCTCCAAAGAGCAATATAGTGGACAATGTTTATAAAATACTTTTATCAGAATCCCCACCAACTTTTTTTAGTTTCTTCTATTACCATTCCAAGGATCTTTTTGCACACTTTTAGAAAGGCTGCCCTAAAACAAAGTGCTGATTATATTTATTTTTATTTCTCCTATGGGTATATTTAGAACAAGGGAGAATCTACTCTTTCCCTATTTTATCAAGTTCTTTCCTTCCTTAATAATATAGTCCTAAGGTTGTATTAAAATATTCTGGTTCTGCCGAAACCGGTTTGGCTCAGTGGTAGAGCGTCGGTCTGTGGACTGAAAGGTCCCGGGTTCGATTCCGGTCAAAGGCATGTACCTTGGTTGCGGGCACATTCCCCGGTAGGGGGTGTGCGGGAGGCAGCTGGTTGATGTTTCTCTCTCATCAACGTTTCTAGCTCTCTATCTCTCTCTCTTCCTCTTTGTAAAATATCAATAAAATATATTTTAAAAAATATTCTGGTTCTAAATAAAGCAAGCAAACTCACAGACAGAGACAACTGGTTACCAGAGTGGAAAGGGCTGAGGGGAGCATGAATAGGGTAAAGGGGCTCAAATTTATGGTGACAGAGGAAACTTGACTTTGGGTGGTGAGTACACAATGCAATATATATGTATATATTGTAGTGTTATACACTTAAAGTTTATATAAATTATTAACCAATGTTGTACCAGTAAATTTAATAAATAATGATAATTCTCCCTAAGTTATTTAATGAAATGTGAATAAAAATACTTATGCAATTTCTTAATTAATCAAGATTATTCTAATGTTTATATGGAAGGACAAGCAAAAATAATGATGAGACTTAAAAATGGATTGAAGTTGTCACCATCAGATGTCAGAACATATTTTAAAAAATGCAATAGTTAAAATTGTGTAATACTGGCACTTGACTGCATCAACAGACCAATGGAACAGAATAGAAAGTCCAAAAATGGACCCAATGTGTACAGGCACCTGAAATCAGTGGGGGAAAGATGAGTCATGCAATCTATAGAATTAGGACACTAGCTAGCCATTGAGACAAAAATAAAACAGGATCCATACTTAACATCTTATGCCAGAATAAATTCCAATTGTTTTTAATGGACAAAAGATTTAAGTGTAACAACTGAAATCATAGAAGTGGTAGGGCGACAACCCATGCACCAAAAGGTCTTGGGTTTAATTCCCAGTCAAGGGCATATACTTGGGTTGCGGGATCTCTCCCCACCCCTGGTCAGGGCAAATGCAGGAGGCAACCAGTCAAGGTGTCTCTCCCATATCCTCTCCCCTTCCCTCCCTCCCTTCCTCCCATTCACTCTCTACGAAAAGCATTGGAAAAAATATTTTCAGGTGAATATCATTAACAAAGCAAAACAAAACAAAACTTGTGGAGGAATTGTTTTATAATCTTAGAGTGGGGAAGATCTATAATTTTTAAAAAAAGAGAGAATGAGAGAGACATGAATGATAAATTTGACTACAAAAAAAACAAAAACAAAAACAAAAAACCTTCAAAGGTTCTACATGGCAAAGCCCAATATGAATAAAGCTAACAAACAGGGCGGGAGGGTTGAATGTCGCAATTCATGTCACAAAGGAAGGGTCAGTTCCCTAGTATAAAGGAGCTCCTGCTGGTCAAATAGAAAAAAAATGAACGAAGGATATGATGATTCCACAGAAAAGAAAATACATGTCTTAAAACATCAGGAATCATAATCACAGCTCTCATTCATAATAGGAGAGCTACATTTAAAACTATACTGAGCTATCAGTTACCATAGTTTATGTAGTAAATTCTTTATATAGAAAGAAGCATAGTAAGTGCTGATACGCATTAAATACACCTGCGGGTTTGCCCAAGGAAAGGCTCACACTGTTGCTTGTGGGGAAATGGGGTGGTTGAGAGACTAGAAAGGAAGGGAAACTTCATTGTTTTTTCTTTTGTACCTTCGGAATTTTGCATAATGTAAAAAGAAAGAAAGAAAGAAAGAAAGAAAGAAAGAAAGAAAGAAAGAAAGAAAGAAAGAAAGAAAGAAAGAAAATTAGCCGAAACCGGTTTGGCTCAGTGGTAGAGCGTTGGTCTGCGGACTGAAAGGTCCCAGGTTCGATTCTGGTCAAGGGCATGTACATTGATTGCGGGCACATCCCCAGTAGGGGGTGTGCAAGAAGCAGCTGGTCGATGTTTCTCTCTCATCGATGTTTCTAGCTCTCTATCTCTCTCCCTTCCTCTCTGTTAAAAAAAAAAATCAATAAAATATATATATTTTAAAAAGAAATAAAATTAGATCTAAAAAGTAATTTTTATTCAATTTTCACTATTCCATTTGGTTCAGCTAAGACTGAGCTCTGCCGCTGCCCTCCCTATAGCTGCCCTGGCTCCTTCAAGAACTTCATGTTGCCCAGAGCTGCTTTTTTAGCTCATGAAATGCAAGTTGTGCTCAGAACATTGCTAAATGGTTTCTGAACACATTTTAATGTGCTGTTTCTGTTAGAGCAGCTGTGGCTTCATTTAGCAGAATATCTGAGCATTTTAGATTAAATACAGCAGTTAGGTTTCTAGAACAAAAGATGGCGAAGGGATGAAAGTATGCAAATTGTAGAAAGAGACTGATTTTCTATGTGGCACATATTAAATTTCAGAACTGGAATTTTATTTTTGTGTTATTCTTCTGATTGGATTTTACATCATAAGTCATATTTATGTTTGATCCCAGTTCTAAATATATAGATGAATGTTTTGCTTTTTATCTCATAATTTTTATCTAACATTTCTGATTATTCTCCTCACAGCACGAGGTGAAGTAGTCGTTAGATCTGGAAGGGACCAGAACAATGACTTAATGGTGTTATGTGGCACACAAAAAATCTGGTGGGTATCAAAGGAACACCAGGCGATCTTTCTTTCCTTCTGTATTTGGACCCGTTGCCCATTTCTGGTAGGATTCAATACAACAATCCATTTCAGACTCTGAAAACATGGGGTGGCATGACGGTTTCTATTAACATGTGTTAAGCTCTGGGAGCATGGCAGGAGAACTAAGGGGAGACCCCCAACAGGATCAGATATAATACCAGTCAGGGACCCAGCAGGAAAAACAGACGTGGACACTAGGCACTCAAACGAGGGTAATTTGACAAAGAATAAAGGACTACTGACTGACGGGTGAGCAGTTGTAGGAAGAATGTAAGGGCTGGCACAGTATCCAGTACTAAGAACAGGGCTGTCATCACCAGAGGCCTGGCAGGTGGAAGGACGAGTAGTTGTTGCAACTGGCAGGGAAGACTTGAGGAGAGGGCCACCTCGAGGAGAGCCGTGACTGCTGTTGGAGGGATGCAGCCAACCCAGGGCCACACTGCAAGGAGGAAGCCAAGGCAACAGACACCCCACTCGCTCCTTCCTCCACCCCCACCACAGCAGAAGAAATCCCCACAGTCACTCTCTTTTGTCAGCTCACAGCACTCTTACCTCTTTCTAAAACTTTCCTTATTTGGTGGTAATTATCCGTTAACATTTTATCTCCCCACTGCACTGCGGGCTCCCTAAGGGCAGGTACCACATCCTATTCATTACTGCAGTCACAAAGCCAGGCAAACTTAGATTCCCTAAAAAATATGTGTTGAGCCGAAACCGGTTTGGCTCAGTGGATAGAGCATCAGCCTGCGGGCTGAAAGGTCCCGGGTTCGATTCCGGTCAAGGGCATGTACCTTGGTTGCAGGCACATCCCCGGTGGGGGGTGTGCAAGAGGCAGCTGATGGATGATTCTCTCTCGTCAATGTTTCTAACTCTCTATCCCTCTCTCTTCCTCTCTGTGAAAAATTAATAAAATATATATTTAAAAAAATAATTGTTGAATTTCAATTTGAGGCAATGGTTTTCAAAAACAAGTGCCATATGGCCAGCATGGTGTGGCATCTGCTGATACTGCTGGGTGTTCCTAGGACCCATGGGTCCTGGAATACATCTCCTTTCCCAGAGCACCACAGGAGATGAATGGAGGAAATCACACCATTCATGTGTTTGCAGAGATGAGGCCAATGAAGAAATATGTCAAACAAACCTCTAAATTGAAATTTAAGATTGTAATACACGTGATTAAATATTTAACTCGTGGAATGGATCTTAATCTTCTGAAAGTTTCTGAAGGGCAAGTTTCCTTTTCTTACTTCAAGGTGTCTCTTTACTGTGGGGGTGGGTGAGAGGGGTGATGACGGAAGGTAGAGGATGGTATTGGGAGGGTATAATTGATGATGATGGAAGGAGTCTTGACTTGGGGCGGTGAACACACAATACATTTGTACATATGATGTATCATAAAATTGTATCATTCTATTAACTATGTGTCACCCCAATAAATTAATTCAGTTTTAAAAAGTGTCTCCTATTAAATTGCCTTCTCTTGTTTCCAAGGTCACAGAACATATAAGGGGTTGGGACCATGCATGTGAGAAAGACTTTACGCAGAGGTCTCTCAGATTCTGGAATAAGAAGTCTTACTCTACCAAATCCGGTTTGGCTCAGTGGTAGAGCATCGGTCTGCGGACTAAAAGGTCCCGGGTTTGATTCCGGTTAAGGGCATGTACATTGGTTGCAGGCACATCCCCAGTAGGGGGTGTGCAAGAGGCAACTGGTCAATGTTTCTCTCTCACCGACATTTCTAGCTCTCTATCTCTCTCCTTTCCTCTGTGTGAAATATCAATAAAATATATTTTTTTAAAAAAAGAAGTCTTACTCTGAGAACCATGACCACAAGATCTAATGCTGCAGAACCTCTGACAGGTGACGGGGTGATGGGGTTCTCTGGACAGAGCTCTGCCCATTCCAGGTCTATTCACATTGACTTATGGGTTTTCTCTTCCTAAACTCTTTTCCTCAGCATCAGGTTGAGACCCTTTGCGAATGGACGTAGATTTCCAGTATGATTACCTTTCTTTGGTTTCTGGCTGGGAATGTAAGCTGAGAGAAATGTGACAGTGCTATCAAGTAACCCAGGCCCCAGTGGGGGCACAAGCTCCACACATACATTCCAAGAGTAATACTACACAATGCCTTAAATTCTCAAGACTAATTTTTTTGTCAACTGGCAGGGAGTGTGGTAGGACAGTGAGAAAGTCTCCATAATCACTCTGTGATTCTTTAAGAAGGCGAAGGAAAAATGTTTGGTGTGGGTGGGTCACACGATCCCTGTGAATAAGTGTTGCCCCAGAAATTAAGCCCCAGAGTTGGACTAAGTCCCGTGATGGAGTGAGGGGTGGAGTGCAGAGCTGCTCAACCTTTCTTTTTGTAGGTCACATCAAAGGCCTTCTTCTCTAGTCTACTGGGCAGGGGAGTACCGTATTTTTCAGACCATAAGACGCACTTTTTCTTGACCAAATAGTGGGAGGAAAAGTGCCTGCGTCTTATGGTCCGAATAGAAGAAGTGCCTGCGTCTTTAGGTTTTCAGAAGACTAGAGTACTCAAACCTTTGTCTTTATGTGTTAATGACAGTGATAATGGTTCTCAATGCCACTGTTGACTGCTGTTCAGTTTATATGGTTCAAATATTATTCTGTTATACTTTATTAAATATTTTATTACACTATTTGGTTCAGAATATATTTTTTCCTATTTTTCTCCTCTAAAAACCAGGTGCGTCTTATGGTCGGGTGTGTCTTATGGTGCGAAAAATACGGTAATTGTTACACTGATAGATTAGCAATACTTTGACCAAAGTACATTCTGATCAATTGCTGAAATGCAAAGAAGCTGAAAGTGAGAGAGCTGTGTGTATATAAGATGAAGAGATAGTAGATTCCAAATGCAAATGTTTTTCCCACGTGGGTACAAGAAACACAAGCCTTAATTCCTAGACAAAAGGGAAGAATCATGCTCAAACCTGAGGAAGAATCTGAGGGAAAAGTTTACAATACTTTGCTTATGGCACTATAGAACCCAAGTAGAAGATAGAAGAAATCATTTTTAGAAGACAGAAGAAAGGAAAACAGGAAGGTAAGTAACAGCAAAAATTAATGAGAGAGAAAAAATTGCACTGGGGAAAATCAGCCAAATGAAACACTGGTTCTTTGAAAAGATTAATAACATTGATAAGGCTTTAGTAAGATGATTCAGATATAAAAAGGAAGGGTACAAACAAGCAATGTCAATAATGAAAAGGGAGATATAATTATGATGTTTTGGGACCTTGAAAAGACAATGAGTGTATTTTTAACTAAATCATGCCAATGAATTTGAAACTTCACATAAAAGTAGGCAACACTTTAAATAATATAACTCACTAAACTAACACAAAGAGAGCTAGAATACGTCCTATAATCTTTTTTTTTTTTTAATCCTCACCTGAGGATATTTTTCCATTGATTTTTAGAGAGAGTGGAAGAGAGAGGGAAAAAGAGAGAAATATCAATGTGAGTGAAACATCAATTGGTTGCAAGACTTCTGCACATGCCCCGACTAGGGCCCCAGGCCGGGGAGGAGCACAAAACCTATGTAGTTGCCTTTGACCGGAATCGAACCCAAGACCCTTTGGATCCTTTGGCTCTATCCACTGAGCCAAACTGGCTGGGGCTGTCCTATAACCTTTAAGAAATTAAATTAGAAGTAAAAAATCTCTCACTCTCAAATCCTAGATCAATTAGCTTCTCTGGCAAATTCTACTGAACTTTCAGTAGAGTCAGTAGTGACACTACCATCATACCCAAAGTTTTTCAGAATGTATAAGTCTTGTATAACCTTAATACTGAAACCTGAGAACAATGTGAGGAAAAACATTTGGCTAATATCATTCATGAACAAATATGCAACCTAGTTAAACAAATTATTAACCAATAAAATCCAGCAGGTTAGATTTAATTCAAGAGTATAAAATTGATTTGTCATTTAAAAATTAATTAAAATAGCACACCACAGTAATGAATTGGGGGGAAAAATATGAGTATTTCAATAGATGCACACACAAAAAGCATTTGACAAAATTCAACATTATTTTATGACAAGAACACTCTTTGCAAAATAAGAATAAAAGAATGTCTATTAATCTAAAAATGTTATCTGCCAAAAACAACTATAGCAAATATTCTATGTGTGAACTACTGAATGCATTCCTTTTGAGATGGGAACAACATAAGAATGCCTGAAATCACAACATCTATTCAACATTGTACTGAAGGTTCTAGCTGATGCAGAAAAGCAAGGAAAATAAATCAAAATTGTTGGAAAGATCTGGAGGTAAATCTGTGTCACAGTCGTTGTCTTAATATAACAGTGGAACTATGACTGATGTACGTTTTCTGATATTTTTTATACTTTCAAATTTTTCTATACTAAACACATTGCTTTTAGAATCATTAAAACCTTATGGAGTAAAAAATGAAAATGACAACTTTCCCAAAATGTGGGATCTCAGTAACCTCTGCACTTCCCTTGATGGGCTTCACTTTGTCATTCCAATGCTTTTCACTGTGGCTACCAGAAGTTAATTTCTGGAGCACAAGGTATCCCAGGCTTTTCAGAATAGACTCTGATAAAAATGAAATCAAAACCACTTGACTTGGTTCTTAGACATGAATAGTATTTCCAAGCCCTTGATTTTGCTGCTCAAATGGGAACTGTCAGTTAGAGAGGGAAAGGGACAGAGAGTGATGAATTGAGGTGCCTTGCAGTCTCTCTAGTTCGAATCACAAGATACCAAGGTTTTGGCAGTGTGGATATCTTTGCAGGTCATCTACAAATGTTCCTTCTCCTCTGGTTTAAAGTTATAATTGGAGGAAGTTAACTCTAAGACCATGGCAAGTTATAGGGGAGGAAGGGAAGGCAAAACTATAGCTAATAAATTATGAGCTTGGACTCTGGCATCCAACTTATTCATTGTATGACGTTGTACAAGTTAATGAATCTCTCTATGCCTCAGTTCCCTTCTTCACGGGGTTGTTGTAAAGATTAAATGAGATAATATATGTGAAGTGCTTAGCACAAATCCCAGCTCATCAAAAGCACTCAGTGAACAGCAGCTATTCTGCAAGAGGCACTCACCAGCATCAAAGCAGATGCTGGCACACGGCACGCTGCTGGTAAGCACTATCTTAGGAGCTTCAAATATAGTGACTTTTTAACATGGTATCTAATCCTCATAATACCCAAGAAGTAAATGTTATTATCCTCATTTTATATGTTCATAGCATCAGCTTTCCCAATAGTCAAAGGTGAAAGGAACCCAAGCATCCATTAACAGAGAAATGGATAAACAAAATGTGATGTGTGTGTATACACATGGATACACAATGGAATGTCATTCAGCCTTAAAAGGCAACGACATTCTGATATATGTTTGAAGACAGTACACCAGGTGGAATTAATCTAATGCAAAAGGACAAATGTTCTACAATTCTAGTTATATGAGGTACCTCAAATAGTCAAATTCATAGAGACAGCAAATAGAACAGTGATTGCCAGGGCTGGGGAGGTGGGGAATGGAGAGTTATTGCTTAATTGGTACAGAGTCTCAATTTGGGAAAATGAAAAAGTTCTAGAGATGGATAATAGTGATGGTTGCACAATAATGTGAATGTACTTAATGCCACTACACTGTACACTGAAAATGGTGAAAATGGTACATTTTATGTTATGTATATTTTGCCACAATAAAAAAATAACTCTGCTTTTTAAAAAAATTCAACAAACTGATGAATTTCAGAGGGAGTTATGTGTCAGATAGTTAAGTGTGAGGTACCAAGAAAGGAGAATGGAAAGTTCCACTCTCTTTTCATTTACATAAATTCAAATAACAGGCAGAAGTAATCTGTGCTGCTAGAAGACAAAACAATGGTATCTGTTGGGGGAGGGAGGAGTGGCATACGGGTAGAAGGGGAAGGGAGGGTTGGGGAGGACACAGTTTACTAAAATGTCTCCTTCCTGATGTGGGTGCTGGTTAAATGGACATGTTCATTTTGTGAAAACCCATTCAAATGTATACTCATGAGTTGTGCTCATTTCTCTAGATGACACTTCAATAAAAATTAATGTAAAACTTCCCTATGCCCACCTCCACCATCTCTTCTATACTGACAATAAAAGCATAAGTCAATTGCAGCATAATTTGGAGGCATCACTTTCAGAGAAATGCCTGTCATATCAGAGACTCTTTAGAGTTCAGAGAGGAAAAACCACTCGTGCTAACTTCATACAAGGGGGCATTACTGAAGGTACACTGGGAGACATTACCAATCTGAAGGACAGGAAGTACCACTGTCCTTAGTGAGAATCTGGGCACTGGCAAGATGTATGCTTTGGCTTGTGCCTACATTGATTATGGTATACTATGCAAATATTTATTTCAACCATTTTATGAAAGGAACCACGTAAATAAATGTGACCTTCCCATTGTACTGGGAAGGTCACATTTATTTAGTCCTCAGACTGTTCCCTCACATATTTGGTGTAATATTATCCTTTTACAGAGGAGTCAACTGGTTCTCAGACCATTCAAGTCATTTCCCCAAGCACACACGAAGAAGGTGGGGAAGGCCTGGATGTCCAAGTTCTTCCCACCAAGGCGGTGCCCTGTATTAAAGAATGTACCCCATGCCCTGTTCCGTTCCTCACTATTCCCCATCTACCCCAACTGGGCATCCTGTGGAAGGACCATGGTCAAAACCAGTCTTGCCCCTGGGGCCAGAGAATCCATCACCCTCAGCCAGCGGGAGGGAGACTGGTTCTCCACATCAGCTTCAGCAAGGGAGGAGAGAACCACCCAAAGCTGGAACTGCAGGGGGGCTGGTCAGTCAGTCCCGCCCAGTCGAGGTTCCCCCTTCTCCTCGTATCAGGGTGCGAAGCGTAAGGACTGGAAGACGGCAGAGAGCCCTTTTCCCTTGACCCAGAAGTCTGGCTGGATCCGGGCTCCAAGACCACCCCCGCCCAGAGTCCGAAACTGGAAGACCTGGGGGGAAGTCTCTGGTGACTCCACCCGGGGCTGAGCAAAACCTGGCGCCCACCCCTCACCGCTAACTCGGCCCGGGCGCTGGTCCCGTGCGCCCGTCCGGGTCTGCAGCCCGCTCCGCGGCTGGGGCAGCTGCCGCCGGCGCCTGGACCGAGAGCAGCCGGGCACCCCGAGGTGTGCCGCCCTCCGAGCACCCAGAGCCTGGAGGCGGTAAATCCTAGCAGCCACTATCAGGCGGGTCAAATCCTCCCCATTTGTAACTAAAGAAGGGCTCCAGGTCCCGAAAGACACCTCCAGCCGGCAGCTCTGGTCCTCGGAGCCCAGGCTGCCCCGTGGGCGAATAGAGCCGAGTTTCCACCCCCCCGTCAGCAGCAGCCTCGCCCCCCTGACCCTCCCGGGCACTGGAGTCCAGCCTCCCTGGGCTCAGCCCTCCTGGGCAGCGGGGGGCCGGACCCCCGCTGCTCTGAGGATCCCCGAAGGGACCCTGGGCAGCCTCCTCCGCTGCTCCCGGGTCTGCCCCCCTCGCGCCCCCGCACGCACGCCCGCTCGGTTTCTGAGCTCGCTCTGCAAGTGATGTGACGCGGGCGGGCGGGCGGGCGCTTCCCCTCGTTCCCAGGCTCAGTCCTCCCGCCCGCCCGCCCGCCCTCCCGCCCTCCAAAGGCTGCAAGTCCGCGCAGAGCCGGCGCGGGGCTGGGCTGCACTGCTGTGGCTTCCAGAGCTTGGGGACCCTGGCGACCCGCACTGCTGGGAGAGACAGGCTCCCGCGTCCCACCTCCCGGCTGTCAGGAGGAAAAGCCAGGCTCTCCTCCCAGACACAAGGCAGAGAGAGCCCAGGGCACAGCTGCTTGTGGAGGGGTCTCAGGAGACTCAGACTGGCTTCTTCCCCTGCTCCCAGGAGACTGGAGACAGGTACCTCCGTGGCCCTGGCCGGTGGACGACTGAGGTTAGAATAGTAAAGAGACACAGACAGACAGACAGGCAGACAGGCAGACAGGCAGGCAGACAGACAGACAGACAGACAGGCAGACAGACAGGCAGGCAGGCAGGCAGACAGACAGACAGGCAGGCAGACAGACAGACAGACAGGCAGGCAGGCAGGCAGACAGACAGACAGACAGGCAGACAGACAGACAGGCAGGCAGGCAGGCAGGCAGGCAGACAGACAAAGAGCAACAGAAACAGAGCAAGAGATAGAGAGAGAGGCAGAGACCCAGACTGTCAGACAGGTGGAGAGAGGCAAAGAGTCAAAGAGAGAGAGCTGGCGGGTGGGAAATGGACTTGGGAATCTCTTTTAACCCGCTGTGATTTCCTCTGGGACGGAGGACAGCGACGCCGCTCCCGGGCCAGCGAGAAGCGCCAACCTGGATGCGTGAAAGATGCGGCCGGATGACATTAACCCGAGGACTGGGCTGGTGGTGGCCCTGGTCAGTGTCTTCCTGGTCTTCGGCTTCATGTTCACCGTCTCCGGGATGAAAGGAGAGACTCTGGGCAACATACCCCTCCTGGCCATCGGGCCAGCCATCTGCCTGCCGGGCATCGCGGCCATTGCCCTGGCCAGGAAAACGGAGGGGTGCACCAAGTGGCCCGAAAATGAGCTGCTGTGGGTCCGAAAGCTGCCCTGCTTCCGGAAACCCAAGGACAAGGAGGTGGTGGAACTGCTGAGGACCCCTTCGGACCTGGAGTCGGGCAAGGGAAGCTCCGACGCGCTGGCCAAGAAGGCAGGCCTCCGGGGGAAGCTGCCCCCCCAGGGCCAGGCGGAGGTGCCCGTGGCCAGCTCTGTCACTACTCCCACCCCCACGGAAGAAGGAGAATGCCGGAGCCTGGCCTGGAGCGGGCAGCAGGAGGAGACCTCCAGATACCTGGACGGCTACTGCCCCTCGGGCAGTTCCCTCACCTACAGTGCCTTGGATGCCAAGTGCTCGGCCCGGGACAGGGCCGAGGGCCCCGAGCCCGAGGACAGCATCTTTTTTGTGCCCCAGGACAGCATCATCGTGTGCTCCTACAAGCAGAACAGCCCCTATGACAGATACTGTTGTTACATCAACCAGAGCCGAGGCCGGTGGGACCACGAGACGATAGTCTAAGCTTTGCACTCAAGGGTCGCTGTGCTGATAGGAACATGACCACACTCGGCTCCCGACGGAAGGAAACTGCCCTGCTCCGACAGCCTTCCCACTGTTAAGAGATGGACCGGGTATGTGACGGGTGTGCAAGCGTCTGGTGCCTGAGAGCCATGTAAATAGGCATGTTGGGGACACATTTTAGGGAGGGGGTGGTGAGTGTGAAGGACACTGGAAGAGGCAAGGGGTAGGAGAGGAAGAAGTTCCAGTTACTTTTTGACAGTTTAAACCATGTTGGGTGTTTTGTAAATAACCCAACAAGTGCCACTCAGTACCTGCTGGAAGCAAGGCAAATCTTGAGTGGGCTGCAAAAAAAAAAAAAAACCCCGGCTATTCATAGCAGACCTGAGATGCTTTAGGTCTGAAAAAGATTGAAAGAAGAAAAAAAAAAAAAGCAATGCTTCCTTATAAGAAATGATTATCTATTGAAAGCCTTTAACACTTAGTATTTGTGTAAAGAAGGAAAAATCAGGATAGAAAAGCTGCATCCCTCCTTAGGGCAGGATGGTTTCTTGAGAAAGGGGAGTTAAAGACAGTTGAATTATGTCACTGAGTTTTTATGACATCCTCTGACAAGATCAGGAATTTCAAATACAGTGAAGTAAATCTGACTGGCTATGTGAAAAACTAACATTTTTTAGATGGCTATGTTACTTATTCGATTCTTCACTAAAAGTGACTTACTGGTCTTTATCTGAAGTGTTTTCTAACATTTACTATCATTCATGTATAATTTCCTCATCAGGTGCAAAATTACTTATTATAATATTTTCATAGATCAGAAATTGTTTTCGTCCAGGCAAAATGGATTATGCATATGTATACAAGTGTCTTTAACATTTTGGGGAAACATGTACTGGTGATTACGATTCTTATATGCCTTTTAAAATCTAAAGACTGTGAAGTCAATACTTTAGTCTTGAACTTTATGCAGAATTTATATGACATGCAATGATTAAACTTCTAAAAATGTCAGAAATGTCATTATTTGTACTTTTGTTCAGCATTCCCAAAGACTGTAAGTGCCAACAAAATGAGAGTTAAGCTACTAGGATTAACCAAAGCCCAGTTTTTATTAAGTTCATCTGATCAGTAAACATTACATGGCAAAGGTCTGCTTTATTTCATGTTTAATTTTTTGCTGCTGAGGGGGGAAAAAATCACAATGGAGCCCTAAAAAAGTATTTCCTCTTTCATTTGATCAACTGTAAAAGACAAGAGGTCAATCAGCCAGGATATTATCTGACCCAGTTCAAGAGGAATATTGACTTGCATATAGAAATAGTGATATGTTTAATCTTGAAGATCAGAATAATTTTTGCATCCTTTAAGGAATGATGATTTCTTTCTAATGTCAGATAGTTTCAGGCACTTTTTGCCAAAAGGGGAATTGAGGACAAAAAGTTTTAAGTATATCTCTTTTGTGTATTTCTCTAACTCTATAATTCTCTAAGAATGGCAATTATTCTTGTTTTTAAACATCATGCCCTTAAAAATCACAATTTTCTAGTCAAATGCAACATCAAAAGTATGTAGTTGTGTTTTGGTAGGGTTTAAATGTCAGCAAATGAGATTGGTGATCCTGGGCAAAGGTTATCTTCTTACACCTTAGTTCCCTGAGAAGGGAGGAGTGGGACTGACTGATACTAGGTTACCTCTGTTCATTCCCAGGTTGAATATTCTATGGCGCTGTGGCAAAGGCACTTGATATATTGCCATGAAATGAGTTACAGCAAAATGCAGGTCAAAGTTATGCAATTCATGATTACTAACATGTGACATAGATTGAATTCTTGCTACTACTAAAAAAAAAATTTGTAAATGTGTGAAAGCAGATTTGTTTTATTATCAAAATTTTTTATTCTGGGGATAAAATAAATACATTCAGAGTAAAATAGTTTTGAGGATATATTTTTTTTAATATGGGAGCCCCAACTAATCTAATACATAACATCTTCACTAAATGTAATTTACTTTGGATTTGGCATGGAGGGGAAAATCACAATATCTCTTGATAATTCGAATGCATTTTGAAAGAGGAAAATGACATGTCAAAGAAGGTAAAACTGTTTCTTGATTCTGAGTGTAAATTCAGCCAAGATACCCAAGCTGGAGCATATTTAGACAACTGCTTCAAAGACTTAGTCTCTATTGCAATTATCATGGTAAACAAAATTCTGGTAGATTCAGTTCAGGCTCTCTTCCAAACTCACTAACCAGCCCCTTGGAAAATGTTTTCATTTCTATGGCTCTTAATACCTATTGATCTGGCAAGTGTGGGAAGAAAGATTTATTCTTTTAAATGTGTTTTCCCTTTTGATAAAATCCAACATCTAATTGTTTATTAATATCTCCCCTCTACACCCACAGTATCACTTACTTGGTGAACTCACTGTTACTATTCTTTCATAACATTGAAGAAAATATTTTTGAAAATCCACAGTCCCACTATCCTAATAGAACTAACATATTTCCATTTTAGCATATTATCTTCCGGGCCTCCTCCATATGCATATGCAAATTACCTATTATAATAATGTGTTTTTCTTTAATCTTTTCATTATGTCCTAAGTATGTTTTCATGTTTTTATGCAGTGTCCCTAATTATCATTTAACAATTGTGTAATATGCTATTTAGTGAGGTACCATGATTTTTCATGCTTTACCTCATTGCTAGTCAGATACTGTGTTTTATGGATGGTTTCATATGGATGTGTTTTTTCTGTTGTTTGATAACACAGCTACATTATTTGCTATTTGCCCATAGAAGTAAAAATTTACAATTGAAAAAAACTATGTCTTTATAGATAAGAATGAGGGGGCAGAAATGTGTAAATGGATAAAACACTCAATATTGTTGGTTTTCTCTTCACTCGAATAGATGCAAGATGTAGGGTAAGAAACAAAATTATGATTCTTCAAGAGACCAGAGCCAGTATTTTTAAGAGTAAGAATAAGATGAGACCTTTCCTCAGTCAAGATACCACCAGTTTGTATCTCAAAATTAGATAACAGGGGTGCCCATCTTTAAGAGCTTTTGGTTGAACAAACAAAATGAAAATAGATAATAATAGATAATAATAATTACTTCATAATATTTCAAAGGCATTTTCTTAAAGTATCTCACCACATATTTTATACTTAATATGTATGTAAATTGTTATCTATTAGTGATTTACAAATGAACTAGAATTTCAGGATTTCAATAGACTCTACCCATGAGTTTTCTGTTTCAGTTCCTCACTGGAAAAATTAAACTGAAGATGGAGACATGGACAAATGCTTGCCTCAACCAAATATCTCAATAAAAGACTGAATTCCACTCAGCCTCTTGTCCAGATAATATACATCATATAAACACAATTAAATCAGAGATCACTTACTTGATTTATCACTGCCCACCATGGAGTCCTCACTCCATGGATACCCAAAAGAAAGAAGTTTATACATTATTATGTCCAGATACACAAATAGGTGGGCACTGACATTAATCTCCATAGTCTAGTGAGTTATTCCTGGACCTGACCCTTGTTAGAGGTTCTTTCTTTACTTTTCCCTTTGTTCCTCCTCCTGGCCCCACATTAGAGCCTGCAACCTCAGTGTCCCCGATGACAGCACACGCCTTTGCATGCTTTACTCCTAATACTATACAGCTACAAAATAGGCTGGTTACAAAATAGCATATAAAGCTATTAAACACCTTTTTGTTATTCTTTAACAAATCCATCCCTGGAAAGTTAAATATAATGACATTTTTGTAATTAATCACTTTCTTATTCTTCATGGTAATGAACCATTGTATGTGAGACAGGTAGTTCTTCAGTTGGAGGCAAGACCACATTTGTTTAGAAGAATTAGGCTTTTGAAAATCACCTGCCTGTAATTCAACATGGAAATATGAATAATTACCTTCTATGTAAGTGGTAAGGCCATATCAAAAAAGTCTAATTTAAAAAGTCCTACTCAAAAAAAGCACCTACTCAAATAAGTCCACCTGCCTCTCCCGCCCTCTGCAGCAGCTTCTCGGCTCTTCCACCACTGTGCCCTGCAGCTGACCATCCTGAACCTTTGCCCAACCATTCTCTCTGCCTCAAATGCATACATACTGTCTTCACCCCTCTGCTGCTTAATGCCCTAATATCCTTCAAGAGGAAGCTGCCCATCTTCCACAATCTTTTAGCTTTTCCCACTCAGACCGAATACTCTGTCACCCTGGGGTCAGATGACGCCTCCACCACTATCATTGCATATATTAGTGGAGTATGCATCTGCCTTTCCAACTCTAGCTCTTTGAGAAAAAGGGCCACATTTTATTCCTCTTTCCCCCCATCCTTCTCTTGACCCCTCCCACCCCCACTACACACACACACACACACACACACACACACACACACACACACAAAATGCTCAATGAAAAGTCTAAGTTGCACCATTTGGTAACACAGCCTACTGGCTTCCACTTCCTCTTTCTGGCATTAAAAGAAAACTGCACCTTGTTGATGTGAATTAAATTAAATTAAATTGAATATAATCAGCAACAGCATGGATTAAAGTAGCCTTGTGGTTTGAGACCCTAACTTTTATTTAGCATCTTGTTTCTTTGGGGAAATCACATCTTATATAATAAGAAGGAAGCAATGAATCTTTCTAGAGTTTTTTTCTCTTCCCTCCATGACTTGACCTAACTTCTGCTCCCTGCTTCCCTCTATGAGCCAGTGGCCATCCTGCACATGTGACAAGAAACGATGGTTCTAGGAGCACTTGACAACCAAGCCTTTGAATTTCTGACCAGAAAGAATGTGAATCAATATACTTAGGTTAATCCTGAAAGTAGGTCAACAAAATATAATTTCCCGGCTTTGACTATTGTCTCTCCATTATGTTTCCATCCAATGGTTTATAACAGGACTTTCAAGGCCCCTATTCTCTGGGTTCAGTTTTCAGGAGCTGAGTTGCAGACCCTCATGCCAATCACCCCCGTGAAGCTTTCCTTCTATATAAAGGTCGTGAGCTGCTTGGAGACTATGGTTTGTGGTTCAGAGAAGCCCTACCTTATTCTGGAACATGATGATGAGCATTTCCCTTGAGCAGTATTCCGGGCCAGTCTTAATAAATTCCAACCCATATAATTTGTCCTGTGACTTTCCCAAACCATCTGACTGGGATGGGGTTTAATTTGAGACACTCTTTCTTCTTGACCAGGGCAAATATCAGGTTCTCTTTTAACAACAGCAAGAACGACCTCCTTTAGAATGGGTGGGGAAGGGTAGCAAACAAAGAGTTTATACAGTATGGAATTGTCAGCATAGAGAGAAGGGCCACCGATCCCTTTAATAGCCAATCACTGTTGTACTATCCATCCCTCTATCCTACCAACATCACTACTGCTCATCTCTAACTTAGCAGCAAATGCTAGAAAGTGGACTAAGAGGATAAACCCAACAGAAAATGTCTTAAAAATATAAAGAGCAAGCCCTCATCAGTTTTGCTCAGTGGATAGTGTTGGCCCTCAGACTGAAGAATGTTTCTCTCTTGGTCTCTCCCCCTCCCTCCCACTTTCTCTAAAAATCAATGAAAAAATATTCTTGGATGAGGAGTAAGAAGAAAAAATTATATCTGTAAAGAATAAAAGGAAAATGCTAGAAAATTTTGATACATTTTTAAGTGCTAAGAAATATATACACTTAATTTAAACATGTACCCAATAAGGGCAAACTTTAGCTAAAAATATCCTACTGAATAGAGTTAAAAGGAATATAAAATAGTACTCAATAAATAAGATTGAACATGCTACAAAATTATTCGTTAATACTATAGACTAAAAAGTACAATAAAAAACGAGGAAGTTAAGGGAGTACAAAGTGAATAATATTAAAGTACCGGTATTCCAAATATAAAGATATTAAAATAAGATAACTTTAAGTGTATAAATTCAGCCAAAATGTCCCAATGAAAGAAGAATGGAGTGTCAGACACAAGCAGTAATACTTAGGTCAGGCCTAAGAGCCCAACCACACATGCTTGGCTCAGGCAAGGACAGATAAGGAGGGACAGGGCTAGACTCAGTTCCCCTTCTAGGCAGGATTCTCCCAAAGAAGGTCCTCACCCTTCAAGTCACAAAAATACAGACCCCTTAACTGCTGTTCCCCCCACAAGCCTGAGGGACCTTCAAAGTTCTCTTCTCATTCTCCCAGCATTAGAACAGTAGCAACACATTTGGGGGCAATGAGCAATTATGGTCCTAAGGAGGTGCCTTGCCTGCTCTCTGTCCTCCTCATCTTCCTTTCCACAAGCTAGCCCAGCATCCATCCCTTCACTCAACAAGTCCTGGTTAAGAGTGGGGATGAGTGAGGTGCTGTGCTGGGTCTGGGGCATCACAGTGAACAGAAGAGACCAGCTCCTGTCTTCAGGGAGCTCCCAGCCTAGCAGGGGAGGCTGATGAGTAACCAAGGGTATCAAAGGCTGAGATGAGGATGTTACAGCAGCACTTGACAGGGGTACCCAACCTTCACCTTGTTGGGGGATGGTGATGAGCAACAAAGGGGTCTAAAAGGATTATACACCCAATTTCATTGTGTGTATAAGGGGGGGGGGGGCGGCATTCCATACACCCAAACAATTCTGCAAAACTAGCTAAGTGTCCTACAATTCAACTCAATTCTGACATGGTATACCCAAAGATAGTGTCAGGTCCCACAGGCTAAGGTCTCAGTCTTGAAAGACTGCCCCCTCCCTTCAGATGCCAGTTGTATATTCAGGTTGTCATCTGTGCTTCTGATAGACCAGCTATAGATGGGATGTTCTAATAACTCCCTCCTTGGGTTGAATTAATTTGCTGGACTGGCTTACAGAACTCAGAAAAATGTTTTACTTACTAGATTAGTGGTTTATTATAAAAAGATATAGCTCAGGAGAGAGAACCAAGATGGCGACCTAGGTAAGCACCTAAGCTGCCGCCTCACACAACAACTTAAAAAATAACAACTAAATCAGAACAGAATTCATCCAAAAATACAGGAAAGCTGGTGGAGTGGGAAATCTGCAACTAGAAAGAAGGAGAGAGGCTCACAGATCAGATTGGGAGCCACAAAGCGCTGAGGTAGGGAAAAGCTCGAGCACAGAGATAAAGTGTGGTGGGAGGGGAAAGGAATTCCCGATTGCACTGAACCCTTTCCGACTGTACTGAACCCCAACCCCAGCCGAAACCCCGTGGACCCAGGCTCATACGGTGGAGTCCAGATTGTAGAGAAAGGCACCCGGAGACTCAGAGACTGGGAGGCCGGGGAGCCAGGAGCTGCAGCGGGCAGGGCGTATAGACGCGTGCAAGTGAGTGCACACAGAGAGGTCTGACAAAAAGAGGATCTTACAAGCAGTAAGAGAAAAGCAGTTGGTTACCTATAAGGGAGCACCCATACAACTGTCAGCTGATTTCTCAAAAGAAACTATGCAGGCCAGAAGGGAGTGGCAAGAAATATTCAAAGTGATGAATAGCGAGAGCCTACAACCAAGATTACTGTATCCAGCAAAGTTATCATTCAGAATTGAAGGGCAGATAAAGAGCTTCACAGATAAGAAAAAGTTAAAGGAGTTCATTACCACCAAACCAGTATTATATGAAATGCTGAAAGGTATTATTTAAGAAGAAGAAGATCAAGTGAATTAAAAATCTGAGGAACAGAATAAACTGGTGAATATAATAGAATCAGGGGCAAAGAAAGGGAGTGGATTGATAATTATCAGGGGGAAAAGGGTGGAGGTGCAGAAAGAAACTGGATTAAAATCATACACCTATGGCCAAAATCGGTTTGGCTCAATGGATAGAGCGTTAGCCTGCAGACTGAAAGGTCCCAGGTTCGATTCTGGTCAAGGGCACGTACCTTGGTTGCGGACACATCCCCAGTACGGGGTGTGAAAGAAGCAGCTGATTGATGTTTCTCTCTCATCGATGTTTCTAACTCTCTATCCCTCTCTCTTCCTCTGTAAAAAATCAATAAAATATATTTAAAAAATAAAAATAAAATAAAATCATACACCTATGGATGAGGTCAATGGTTGGGGGGGGGGGGTAAGGGCAGAGGGTGTGGTGGGAACCAGGTGGAAGGGAGCTATGGGGGGGGGGGGGGAGAAGGAGAAACAATTATAATAATCTGAGCAATAAAGATTTATTTAAAAAAAGATATAGCTCAGGAACAGCAGATGGAAACGATGCACAGAGCAAGGTGTGGGGAAAGGGTGCAGAGCTGCCATGCTGTCCCAGAATCTGCGCATGTTCACCAACCCGGAAGCTGTCCAAACCCTGTCCTTTTAGAGTTTTAATGGAGCCTTCATCACATAAGAATGATTAATTAAATCAATGGCCATTGGTGATTAAACAATCTCCTGCTCCTCTCCCCTCCTCTGAGGTGAGGGAGGTGAGACTGAAAGTTCCAACCCTCTAGTCACAAGTTTGGTTTCTCTGGCAACTACCTCCCATCCTTAGGTGACCTAGGGGCTTTCTAAAAATCACTTCATTGATGCCTTTACGATATTCATCACTTAGGAAATTGAAAGGATTTAAGAGCTCTGTGTTAGAAACAGGATAAGGACCACATATATATGTCTCATTATAAATCACAATTTCACTGTCACAGAAGTAAAACAGGAGGCAGATGACTAAAGAAAAAGGGAGAGTGGTCTGAGCATAGAAAACAGTACATGGGAAGGCCATGATGGGAAAGAGAGGATGATACATGATTGCTCGGAGAAATGCAGAGAATCATCCGATGGCTGGAAAGGGGCCCCCATAGGGAAAGGCCAGGTCATGGCTTGGGCCTCTCCTCTTCGAAATTTAGGTTTTGCTCGTCCATGAGACCCTGTGCTGGACTGTCATGGATTGTCATGGATGAGAGTTTAGAGATAACTCCATTGGCCTTTTATTCCACAGAGAAAAAAACACTGGCCAGCCTGCTTGTCTCCAGCACAATATATGAAAGAACGATTAGACTCACCTTGACCTGGGCTTTAGGTTTAACTGAATTCTAATGTTAGAATAATCCATTCAATAAGCATTGACCCCATGAATCAAGAAGTCACCTGTTTGATTCCCTCTCAGGGCACATGCCCAGGTTGCAGGCTTGATCCCCTATAGGGGGCATGCAGGAGGCAGCCAAATGACAGTTCTCTCTCACCAATGTATCTGTCTCTCTATCCCTTCCTCTCTCTCTAAAATAAATAAAAACATTTTTAAAAGAGTGAATTTATTTCCACTTGTAGACAAATAACTAATCAGTCTAAGCAGTCCCCTTTCCAAACAGTTGTTTTGCTGTTGCATGCACTAAAATAACTTGGAGTGCTTAAATGAAAATATCTGATATGATCCCAGCTTCTAGAATCACCATCTCTGCAATACTTGTGCTTATTCCATCAGGTTGATATATGGAAAGACTTTTTCCGACATGGACAGGGCAGCATGATTATTATGGTAACAGATTTACATCCCTATGATCAACGCTGATTTCTGTGCTTCAAGCTGCCCCTAATTTTGCCTTCCCTTCACCTGCCTAGAACTCAGGTCCCTTGTACAGACATCCCTGCACAGACACATCTATCATTCTCAAAGCATGTCCTATTGAATGTTAGTTCCCTGAGAGCTGAATATATGTTACATAATAAAAGGTTTAATAGTAAAATAAAGTTTTGGAATTGCTAAGTTAAACCAAGGTAAAGAGGTATTTTTTTTAAGCTTGGAAAATTTTTTCTTTTTTTCTTTTCTTTATTGATTAAGGTATTATTATGTGTCCTTATCCCCCCATTCTCCACAAGAGGTATTTTTTTATTGATCCACTCAGAACAGTACCCAGTACAGAGTAGGCACTACTAGTAAATAACTCCTTATTGAATGAGTAAATGAAAAATTTCACAGAGCCATTAAGTCACATGCTCTGTGACATACAAAAAGGGGACTGAATGTGCAGCACTCTCTTGGGACTTCCCTTAGGACTAGCATTCAATGAAATATACCTTGTGAAATCTTGTAATCCCTAAATCTGCAAGCACCAGTCGTGACTAAGAAGACAGATTTCCGAAAATCAATGAAGAGTCAAAGGAGAGAGGGGGAAGTTACATAATCCCCAGAATTACCCTTATGTGTTTGGTCCTTGCCATTATACCCAAGAGCAGTTTCTCAACAAACCACTCCTTTCTCATAGGGAGAATGTGGGTGGTCAGGGCAAAGATGTATCAGCTAGACATTTTTTTGCCTCCAGATGCTAATTTTCCAGGTCTCAGGTTTGCTCAAAAGGGGTGCAGTCCTTGCCTTCAACTCAGAAACTGAAGGGGCCCTAGATTCCAGAAATTAGTGAAGAGTCTTTATAAGAATTCCAAGAAGCTTTATGTCGAAACCGGTTTGGCTCAGTGGTAGAGCATCGGTCTGCGGACTGAAGGGTCCCAGGTTCGATTTCAGTCAAAGGCATGTGCATTGGTTGCGGGCACATTCCCGGTGGGGGGTGTGCAGAGGCAGCTGGTCGATGTTTCTCTCTCATCGACGTTTCTGGCTCTCTATCTCTCTCTCTCTTCCTCTCTGTAAGATATCAATAAAATATTTTTTTAAAAAAAAGAACTTGAATCTAGCCCTAGCCAGTTTGGCTCAGTGAATAGAGTGTAGGCCTGCGGACTGAAGGGTCCCGGGTTCAATTCGGGTCATGAGCATATGCAGGAAGCAGCCGATCAATAATTCTCTCTCATTATTGATGTTTCTATCTCTCTCTCCCCCTCCTTTCCTCTCTGAAATCAATAAAAATGTTTTAAAAAGAAAGAGAATTTGAATCTACATAAAGAAAGAAAGAGCTGCCTGGTTGATACAGCTCAGTGGTTGAGCATCGACCTATGAATCATGAGATCACGTTTTGATTTCCCATCGGGGCATATGCCTGGACTGTGGGCTCAGTCCCCAGTAAGAGCATGCAGAAGGCAGCTGATCAATGATTCTCTCTCATCATTGATATTTCTATCTCTCACCCACTCCCATCTCTTCTTCTCTAAAATCAATAAAAATAGATTTTTTAAAATAAAGCATCTGAATAAGCATATATCTGTTTTAAAAATTGAATCAGTAATTAATAATCTTCCCAAACTGAAAGCATCAGGCTCACATGGGTTCACTGATTCTTCTAAACATTTAAGGAAGGAATAATACCAATTCTCTAAAATCTCTTTTAGAAGATAGAAAAAAAGAGGAAATACTTCCTAAATCATTCTATGAAACATAATTATCTTAACACCAAAACCAGACAAAGATTTTAAAAGAAAATTACAAACTAATATCTCTCATAAACATAGATGCAAAAATCCTCAGCAAAATATTAGCAAATTCGATTCAACAATGTATGAAAAGAATTAGACAAATCATACACCTATGGATGAGGAGAGTGGGGGAAGGGGGTATGGGGTAAGGGTATGGGATAGGGTGGAAACCAGGTGGAGGGGAGCTATGGGGAGAAAAAAGAGGAACAACTGTAATAATCTGAACAATAAAGATTGAAATAATAAATAAATAAATAAATAAATAAATAAATAAATAAAAGAATTAGATATCACAACCAAGTGGGATTTATCCTAGGTATGTACAACTTGCTCAACATAAAAAAATAATAAAAATAAATGGACCCAGGTCAGCAGGCTAATGAAGAAAAATCAGATGATACATCAATAGATGCAGAAAAAGCACTTGAAAAAATCCAGCACCCATTCATGATAAATGTTTATTCCTAAATAAACAAAAATAAAAGGAAATTTCCTCAACTTGATAAAGATATTTAAAAAGAAACTACAGCTAACACATATAGCTAACTTCTCACCATCATTAATGGAAAGAAACTAGAAGCTTTCCCACTAAGATCAGAACAAGGCAAGAATGTCCCCTCTTAACACTCCTTTTCAGCATTGTATTGGAAGTTCTATTTAATACACTAAGACAAGACAAGTCAACACAAGAAAAGAAAAGGCATACTGATAGGAATGGAAGAAATAAAACTGCCTTTGTTCACAGATGACATGTAGTAAATCCAAAAGAATCAACAACAAAAATCTCCTGGAACAAATAAGTGATTATAGCAAGATGGCAGGATACAAAGCTAATCTATAAAAATAAATCACTTTTCTATATACCAGCAATAAACATGTGAAATTTGAAATTAAAAACATAATACCATTTTCATTAGCACCCCAAAAATAGAATATTTAGGTATAAATCTAAGAAAACATGCATAAGATCTATATGAAGAAAACTATAAAACTGATGAAAGAAATCAAAGAACTAAATAAATGGAGAAATATTTCATGCTCATAGATAATAAGTCTCAGTATTATCAAGGTGCCAGTTCTTCCCAACTTGATCTATAGATTCAATGCAATCCTAATAAAAATACCAGCATGTTATTTTGTGGATATTGATATATATACTCTAAAGTTTATATGGAGAGATGATAAACCCAGAAGAGCCAACAGAATACTGAAAAAGATTACAGTCAGAGGACTGATACTACCTGACTTCAAGACTTACTCTAATGCTACTGTAATCAAGACAGTGTGATATTCATGGAATATGCAATAAGCAAGCAATTTAAAAAAAAAAAGGAGGATGGAAAGAAATGTGGACCCACCTTAGAGAAGCAGGAACCGTGGTATTAAAGGGGATGTACTCCCGGGGCCACACTTCATGGGTTCAAATCCCCAATCTGCCTCTTGCTAGCTTTGTGATCTTAAGTATAACTTCTTTGTACCTCAGTTTTTTTCAGCTGTAAAATGGGAACAATAATGGTGCCTGTCTTTAGGAATGTGAAAATGAAATGGATTAATATGTGTAAAGTGCTTAGAACAATGTGTGGCACATAGCAAATGCAGCACAAGGGATGGTTGCCAACATTATTACCATGGAGGTTCTGAGAAGCCAGAGCCAAGTATCTGCATTCAACTCAGACAGAGAGCCAGGGATGCCTTTCTGAACTGGGAAATGAAAAGATTAGAAGCAGATTTTCAGATAATGAGTCTGGTGAAGCGGAAGGGATGAGCAGGAGGGAGACTGGGGAAAAGGGGGAGTAAATATAGTACAAGTAATGAGCTTGGGGCTGTGAAAGAGGAACTGATCTCTCTCCCTGAAGATAATGTGGGTGGTTGTGAGGGCTCTTAGCCCGTGGATGGCTGCATTCCTTCAGATTTCTCCTCCTCGTTCAAACCACCTTAAAAATGTAGAGGAAAATGAAAAAGTTTTAATACCTTTGGCAAGAAGTTTCTACAAGCCTGAAACAAAAAAATGGCGAGCAACTCTTGTTATATCAAAAGGAAAATCAATTTCTAAAAATTTACAGTTTTCCTTCTGTAGCCTGAACTAAGGCTGAACAAATTGTCTTGTTTAAAGGGACACACAGTCCTTTACAAGAACAGACACTTTCCTCTTTGGAAGGTGGGGAGGATTGCTAAAAATTCCCTCCTTTGGGGTTGCCCCCAAACCTGGGTTCTCACTGTGTGTTCCTTCCATGAGCTAAAACAATAGTGTTCCCTATTACAATGCAAAAGATCACCTTTTCCCACCCATATCTGATATCTCAACAAGAGTAATTTATTTAATTAACAAAAAGCCAGTCACTAATGAGGCCCACAGGATGGGTGGGTTTGACTGGGAGCGTGGAGAAGGAGGTGATGATCTAGAACTCTGGATGGGACAGTGGCCATGAATGGGGGCTGAGGAGGGGATGGCACAGAGGACACATTAGGAAGAAAGCAGAAATAGAAAGGGGAGTCAAGGGGTTAGGGAATACGTTTGAAAATCTCAAAATCTTGTTGAAAACCAGCTGACATGTTTAATGAAACTTACATCTACCACCCAAACTAGAAAACCCCAATCTTCACTGCCACCTGACTTAGTGCTCTCTCCCTTTGACTGCATGAACACCCCTGCCAGGGACACCTACTCGGTCATCTTCCCTAGGAAAAAGGAAAAGGAAAGACGGGGTTGGAGGAGATTCACCAGTCACCTACAATTTTCATCCTCTTCATTTCTGGTGGTCTGAAGGGAGTAAATGTCTCCCTTCCCACTGGCCCAAGATGCCACTAAAATTTCCAAGCTCTAGGATCCTCTGTGCTTCATGAGGCGACTGTGACAGGCCACGTGGCTTGAAAGAGTCAGAAACCGGGCATAGAACAAAGAAATTATTGTAGAACAAAGAAATTACTTGAAGCTGAGTAGAAAAGAAAAAGGTTTGCTGTTAACAACTCCAGGAATTCGTTAAAATGGTTTTTCTCTGGTCCTTGAATAGGGTTAGCAGTGCCCTAGATGTCTTTAGGAACTGTAGCAAACACCATTCCTCTCCGCCCCGAGGTAACTACCCCTCCTTTTCCTGAGAGGGAAAATCACAGTGTTTAATTAGGGAAGAAATAGCCAACTCAGCCAGAAAGGGAGCCACCGGTGATAGACTGACCAACTAGCTCATTGGACATGACAGAGCACTTCCGCAGCCTGACCGGCATCCCTGAGAGACTGCTCTTTAATTGGCTCCCCATATTGCTGCCGAGAGCTCGCCCTGCATTCAGGGCAGTGACAACTACTTCACGGACACTGTGACACGCTGGCTAATGAGTCACAGTCACCTGCACACAACGCTGCCATATCTAAGGAATCCCATGTGTGTGGCCGGCCCAGGAAGGAGAGACTAGGGCCCTGAGCTACTTGGCCTTTCTGGCAGAGCTAAAAGAAGATGATGACCCAGTAACTCTGCGGATGGGCATCATCTTTTTAGGACTGTTATTGAGCAGGACTTAATCCCACATGAAAAAAAAAATCTATGCCCTTCCATCAATTGTAGATCAATAACTCTCTCCCAGCGAAGGGGTCAGAGCCTCGGCCTCTCATTTACATGGAAACTGGTCTTTGGAAGCTTTTATCCCTAAATTCATTTTGATACACTGTAAAAAAAAAAAAAGAAAGAAAAAGAAATTCTCTGCTTGTATTTGATCAAATGCAACTGAATTAATCATGATTTACTTCAATAGAAAAACATCATGCAGGCAGCTCTTTGTGCAAAATTAATTTCAGAAGTGAAGCCACAGGAATGAGTTGCTTTTTCTTGGGTTTATCTACGTGGGTTGCCATGGCACTCACTCTCAACATAATTCATATTTTCAATATACAAAAGCACCATCGAAACTATTTGGACAATGTATACAGGGAAACTCCCACAAGTAATGCACCTACATCTCATTATTTTGTAGTTTGTTATTAAGTTGGTTTCAAGCAGAACTTGTGTATTTAGTGTTTCAGTAAGGCACACAGTTATTATTCCTGTGACTTGCCATCACGGGGAGTTGGAGTAGAGGCTAGTGTCTCAGGTCAGACCTCCCATAGGTGGTGACCTGTGAGCTGAAACCTGAGGTTTGTGATGAGTGCAGGGAAGGGGTCGAGGTGGAGAGCAAGGCTGGGAATGGAATGAGGTGCCTCAAGAGAGGTAAGAAATCACTTGGGTGGCTTTTATAAAAACTGCTGTTGACCAGGAAGTTAGAATATCCATGGAAGGTGACTGGGCACGATTATTTTTTAAGTTCTGTGGTGCAGCCTGGGGTGAGAAATACTGTTTTAGTACAAACATTTCTTGAAGACCACAATAGTTGGCTTTTTAATCGGGATACAATGGGAAGCATCTGGAGAATTTCAAGCAAACAAACAAACAAAAAAGGCATCATCACGTTTATGTTTTTAAACAATCAGGAAAACTAAATGGTGTGGGAGAACTTAGCTTTGTGGTGGAGAAAGGGCAGCTCTTTCTTTAAAATAGGGAAGAAAAAAAAGGAAAGAAAGACTTTTATAGACAAGTTTAAAGATGAAAGGGAGCCTTCCTATCTAGGGACCTCTATTGCCTCTGAAAAGAGAAAGAGAGTCCTGAAAGGTTATCCCCCCCTCCCAAACTGGTGGGCAGAGTTTAACACATGACCAGTGTAAGGTTCCCCCCCTCCCAAACTGGTGGGTGGAGCTAACAACATGACTGGCACCTGCCACAGAGACATCTCCAAGACACTGAACCACCAATCAACACGAGCCAGAGTGCCCTTGGGGGCCATCCCTTCCTGTTCCACCCTGGACCCAACCCCCTCCCTTTCCATCCTTTAAGAAGGACCCCAAGAGAGACACGTGCTGCTGTTGGACGTTGACCGCCCTCAGCCTGGACTGGGTCTGATTTCCTGCCCCCTCTCCCCCCAATTCTGATCTTTTCCTCGGTGATGGCTTCTGCCCATTACCGGGGAATAAACCTTACTTTAAAACTCCCTGTTGTTCTGTTTCCTGTTTCCTTTCAAACCTAACAAGTCCTACCTTGCAGTGATAGAAGGGATGGAGGCACAAAGGAGAGATGGGAGGACAGAAAAACAAAAACAAAAAAGGGAACTAGGAAAGGAAGGCACGTGGGAAAATAAAAGACCTCGAGTAAAGCACTGCGAGCCTCAGAAGGTGCCAGACATCAGCTGTCAGTGGAGCCGCCATCATTGGACACTGTGTGTCTCCACTGTGCAGAAGAGAGGGGTGAATTGTAGAGCAAACGCAGAGGAAAATCCAGGAAGTTGAGTGTTCTCTATAGGAAACCAGTATAGAGGTTGACTGTGGATTCCAGGCCTCAGAGAAAGCAAGCCAGGAAAGCCTGTTAGACAGAAGCAGCTGGGATCCTGGAGCCTCGAGGCAGCTGAAGAACAAACAGATTTAGTGAGAGCGGGGAGGAGGGAGGCAAGCATGAGGATGCTGGATGGGGTTTTCTGAAAGGAACGTTTTTAAGCAATGACAAGGTCCGGGCTGAGACCACAGGGGCAGCATCGGCAGAGCCAGGCTCTCCTCTTCGGGGAGCCCTGCAAACAGACAGGCTTTTGTTTATGGATATTATTTAGATTCCAAATGTAAAGTGCTCTGCAGCCACCGAGTGTTAGAGTATTATTGTGAAGGGATGCTGGGGAGATGTTTTCAGTCATATGCTTGATGATCGCCTAGCACCTTCCCTGAAGTCAAACCCTGAGCACAAACAATTAGGGACCTATATTAGCCCAGTGGGTGAGAGAGTTCTGTTTAAAAGAATAGCTTCCCATCATCATGTCACCAAGAAACTAAAATCACTGTCTCAATCCAAAATGTCACTTGCTGACACCCGGCTCTTACAACCCTTGGTTACTTCTCATTCTTGGATGAAATGCCTTGTCAAGCTCTCAGTTGGCCTATTGCAAGATAATTGCCCATGGGTTGTTGGTTTGTTGTTTTTAGTCAGCTGAAAAGTTGGCAGCAAGATTCAGCTGAAAACACAGGGGCTGCCTTGGAGAAGTGAGGGTGAGAAGTAGGAACTGAGGCCCCAGGCAGGCACCTGGCTGTGAAAGGCCGCAGAGTGAAGAGGTAAGATCACTGGCTCAGCCGAAACCGGTTTGGCTCAGTGGTAGAGCGTTGGTCTGCGGACTGAAAGGTCCCAGGTTCGATTCCAGCCAAGGGCATGTACATTGGTTGTGGGCACATCCCCGGTAGGGAGTGTGCAGATGTTTCTCTCTCATCGACATTTCTAGCTCTCTATCTCTCTCCCTTCCTCTCTGTAAAATATCAATAAAATATATATATTTTTTAAAAGATCACTGGCTCAGTAGTCAGATAGGGCATCAAACTCCACCTCTACGTGCCATCTGATTGGTTGACCTCTTCTGTACTGAGGGCTAGTAATATCTACTTTGCTTGCTTTGTTACAAAGATTAAACAAGATAAATTATATAAAGCACTAAACTCAGGGTTTAGCTCCATACAATTCATTTAACTGATTATTATTAGTATTACCCTCAAGTTGTATGCTTTGGACAATGAACCAGTCTCTCTAGAAAGCTCTCCAAAGTAATATATGCAGTGAACAGGGAGAGAGAGTTAGGGGGAGAGGAGATCCCTGATTTGTGGTGGTTACCAGTTTCCACTGTGTAAATACATCCGCCTTGACTGTCTTCAAGCTACCAATGTGACTCACTAAGAGTACATTTGGCTCTCAGCAATCAGCATGGAAGCTGGAGAGGCTGGTGGGACCTTTATTGCAATAAGATGGGGCTTCTGGCACCCTTTAAAGGTACAAACTTAACCTTACATTTAGAAAACATTCCAGCTGTATGCTTATCCCTTGCACCCATTGATGAACAAAAGCACGCTCAGAATGATGCTCAACTAGCTATAGGAATTCTGACACAAATTTTCTGGAGTTTGACACTATTGTAGCACTCTGCTTTCGGAGTTGGGCAGGAGGGAGAATATTTAGCACAACACAGTGGAAAGCACCAGAATGTTTTTGCCAACAGCAATCTCGTTGCTTTTCTTCCTTTGCCTTTACAAGCTGAAGTCATTTCCAACATTGTACCAATATCTGCCCGTCTTTGCCAGGCTCGACTAAAGAGAGAACAAAACAATGGAGTGGGTATGACCTGTAGGGCTCAGAAGATTTATTTGTTTTGCTAAAACTCTTGCAGCTAATCATTTGGCCAATGTAAGCACATCTGCCTGCCTGTGTCCCTGGAGGTACTATTTTAAGGAGAAGATGATCCTAGTAACAGAAGGCCTTTTTTCACTATTGAGCTTTCTCCTATTCTTGCAGCAAACAGACTGGGGAAAATAAATTTGAGCTTTAATGTGGACTGAAAAAGGCATTTCCCACATAAGGAAAAACTTCATCTTTTCCAGTAGAATTAATTTTCTTTGAATAAGAAAGTTGAAAACAGCTGAGGCCCCAAACTAGAATATTCCTGTTTTGAGAACCAGTGCTAACCAAAGACTCTGAAGGGGTGTGGAATCAAGGTAGAGGTGGTGAGTTGTTCTAAGTTTGGGGCTAAGACAATTACAAGATTAGAAGTGAAATCACACAGGCTGCTCTGCTGACCCATGGTCCTCCCTCCCTCCTTTCCAAATCAAGACAACACATTGCTCTGTGCTCTTATGACCACAGACTGTGTTTGCCTGGGACAGACTTGGATTTGAACCCCAGCTCTGCCACTTACTAGGTGGGTAAACTTGTTACCGAAAGTCCCTAAGCTTCAACCTCTTCACTTATCAAACAAGGCTATGAATACACATCTCAGAGGATTGTGAGGAGAATAGAATGAGAGGCCTTTGCAAAGTAGATGGTCCGTAGCAAGCATTCAGGAAGTGACGCGAAGAAACAGATTGAGTTCTTCTGAGCATATGGTCAAAAAATACTGGGAACATCTTTATGATTTCAGTAATCAAAATGTGGCATCTGAATTCTAGTGTTCTTAGCCTAATTTTCAAACTATTTAAGTGTCCATCACACAGCTCTAAAGAACCACTACAAAAGGTAAATGAGGGGGGCAAAGACTGGATGACCGAGAGGCCAAAGGACAGGTATGGGAGGGAGAATTACTCTTCACTGTTTCTACACTTCTTTTGCGAATGGGAATTTATTGAGGCATAATTTACAAAAATAAAATTCACCCATTTCTAAGAATATGGTTTAATTAATTGGGGTAGTGTATATAATAATGTAATTACATAACCACTCAATCAAGATATACAACAGTTGTAGCACCCTAAAAATCCCCTATGTTCCTTTATAGCCAAACCCCTCTTCCACCTGGCCCCAGGCCACCACCCATCTGCTCTCTGTCATGATCGGTTTGTCTTTTCTAGAATGTCATTCAAATTAAACCATACAGTATGTCACACTTGACCTTTTTGCTTAGTATGTTTTAAAATTCATTCACATTATTGCATGTATTCATATTTCGTTCCTTTTTATTGCTGAATAGTAATCATAGGATAGATATATTACAATTCATTTATCCATTTACTGGTCGATAGACCTTTGGGTTGTTTCCATTTTGGGGACGACTATGAATAATGCTGCTGTTAACATTTGCATACAAGCTTTTGTTTTGTATCCTTTAAATTTTGTTCCAATGCAAGCATTTCCATTTTAAAAATTAGGGTGTGGGAAGAATCACCTCTCAGAATAACTAGAACCTAGAATAAATGAATATAATTACAGTTTGGCTGACCAAGATTTATATAACTTCTCTCCACATGCAATACTTGGTGTCCTTTTATGTACTACGTATGTAAATACACAAGAACTACTTGGCTTCCTCTAAGCAATACATCTGGTTGATTTCTCCAGCAGACAAGATGAATTAAATCACTATGATTATGTAAAAATGCTTCCCTGTGGCCTTAAAAGTGTTTGATTTTCTTTAAAAACAATTATCTTTAAAATGTGGAGACATCTGCAATAGTGTCAACAATAAAAACATTTAAATAGAAGGAAATAAAAGGAGATACCGGCGGAACATCCAAGATGGCGGCCTAGGCAGTCTCCTAAGCTGCCGCCTCATCAACAATTTAATTAAAAAAACAACTAAAATCAAAAAGGACTTCACCAAAACGTCAGGAAAGCTGGCGGAGTGGAATAGCTACAACTAGAAAGAAAGAGAGAGGCTCACGGATCGGACTGGGAGCCGAAAAGCACTGAGGTAGGGAGACACTCGCGCACGCGGCCGCCGAATACCTGCCTGGCGGTGGGAGGGGAGGAATCCCCGATTGCACGGAACCCTTTCCGACTGCACTGAACCCCAGCCCCGGCTGAAATTCCGTGGTCCCAGGTTCATACGGGTGGAGTCTGGACTGGAGAGAAAGGCACCCAGAGACTCAGAGACTCAAGAGACTGGGAGACCGGGGACCGGAGCCGAAGTCTGCAGGGTCTACAGCCTCGCGCGCGAGCAAGTACGCGCTGAGGTCTGACCGCCGCCCCTCCGGAGCGGAAGGAGTCAGAAGCTCCAGGTCTGACCGCGGAGGCTGCCGCCGCCTCTCTGTACAAGGTGGCAGCCTCTCCGTAGCGGAAGGAGTCAGAAGCTCCAGTCTGACCACGGAGGCTGCCGCTGCCTCTATGTACAAGATGGCGGCCTCTCTGTAGCGGAAGGAGTCAGAAGCTCCAGACTACAGAGACCAGCCCAAGTCCGGGTGAGCCCCTGCGGCACCCACGCTCTTGCTTGGGGAACCTGGGCCGGTCAGGCGGAAACTCAGGCGAGTGCACAAGGGCAGGGCAGAAGCCAAGACTGTCAGTTCAGCCCTGAGACTCCGCCCCATCCAAGCTGAGCAGAGGCTTCTGCAGTTTTTCAAGTCTGATCCTATAAGACTGTCTCCAATACAGAAGTTATCCCAGAGTAGACACAGCTGATACCCACATCCAATTGGCCTGAAGGTCAATTCACAACAATAGAGACTTAGCTACAACAAAGCTGTGCACGCAGTCCACAAAGGGGATCACCAAGAGTGTCTACCTCAGGTAACTGAGAAGGCTGACCCACTGGGCCATATAGGACACCAAACACACAAAGCCATCCTACCAACTCTGAAAAATAGTGATAATGCCGAGACAAGGAAACAGATCTCAAACAAAAGAGATGGAGGATATAGAGTTCAGAACTACGGTTCTAAGGTTATGCAACAATATCCTAGAAAAGCTCGATAAACTCCATGAGACCCAACTAAAAAGTATAGATAAACTGACTAAATTGGAAAATATTATGCAGAGATCCAACAGCAGAATGGAAGAACACAAGAATCAGATCAAAGAGCCAAAAGACACTCCGCTGGAGAAGGAAGAAGAAAAGAGGATCCAGAAAGTTGAAGATAGTGTAAGGAGCCTCTGGGACAACTGCAAGCGCACCAACATCAGAATTATGGGGGTGCCAGAAGAAGAGGGAATGCAAAATACTGAAAACATATTTGAAGAAATAATATCAGAAAACTTCCCTCACCTGGTGAAAGAAATAGACTTACAAGTACAGGAAGCCTACAGAACCCCAAACAAGAGGAATCCAAAGAAAAATTCTTCTCGACACATCATCATCAATATGCCAAGGGTAAAAGACAAAAAGAGGATCTTACAAGCAGCAAGAGAAAAGCAGTTGGTTACCTATAAGGGAGCACCCATACGACTATCAGCTGATTTCTCAACAGAAACCATGCAGGCCAGAAGGGAGTGGCAAGAAATATTCAAAGTGATGAATAGGGAGAACCTACAACCAAGATTACTGTATCCAGCAAAGTTATCATTCAGAATTGAAGGGCAGATAAAGAGCTTCACAGATAAGAAAAAGCTAAAGGAGTTCATCACCACCAAACCAGTATTATATGAAATGCTGAAAGGTATTACTTAAGAAGAGGAAGAAGGTCAAGTGAATTAAAAATCTCAGGAATAGAATAAACTGGTGAATATAATAGAATTAGGGGCAAAGAAAGGGAGTGGATAGATAATTATCAGGGTGAAGGGGTGTGGGGTGCAGAAAGAGACTGGATTAAAATTGTATAACCTATGGATGAGGACAATGATGGGGGAGGGGGTAAGGGCAGAGGGTGGGGTGGGAATCGGGTGGAAGGGAGCTATGGGGGAGAAAAAGGAGAAACAATTGTAATAATCTGAGCAATAAAGATTTATTTAAAAAAATAAAAAAAAAAAAGGAAAAAAAAAAAAAAACATTTAAATAAAAAATAAATAGAACTTACAAAAAGCAATCTTTAACAATTACGTGCAATAACATGAGGGGATGGAACAAAAGAATACATGAATTCAAACACGGACAAAACTCATCTATGGAGATAGCACTCCCGAGGGTGGTTACCTCAGGCAGGGGCCAGTGATATTGACAGGTGCAGGGTGGGGGAAGGGTATTTGTATCTTAAAATGTTTTACTTTGGGGGGCTAAGACAATTACAGGATTAGAAGTGAAATCACACAAGGCTGCTCTGTTGACCAATAGTCCTCTCTCCCTCCTTTCCAAAACAAGACAACACATTGTTTTAAATTATTTTGTTATAAACTAAGACACAAACACACACAAGGTCCGGATCATCAATATCACTGTCTTCTGCCTCCACATCTTGTCCCACCAGAAAGTCTTCAGAGGCAGAAATGTGCACAGAGCGGTCATCTCCTCTGATAAAAATGCTGCTTTCTGGAACACCTTCTGAAGGACCTGCTCTGGGCTCTTCTTGAGGAAGTGCCACTTTTTTTCAGAATATGTCCATTAAAAAAAAAAAAGAAATATGTGCACGGTGGTTTGCTTCTTTGGTTACTTTTTTTTTTCCATCTAGATTTGCTTTGTAAGCAGATAATGCACCATGAACATTGTTATTGATGAAAATCTTTTGCTGTTAGGGCTCATGTCTTCTTAAACTTTTTAAGGAGCTTATTGAGGTCTGCAAAAGCTTCTGCTAAACTATTCATTGCAAATTTTCTTGGAGGCTCTTTTCCTTTTTCTGCAATTTCTCTGACCTCTTCTTCAGTTATGCATTCCTGCTCCAATTCCAACAACTTATTAGTTACTCAGAAACCACCTCTAGGAGCTTCTCAGTGTCATCCTCATCCACACCAAGGTTAAAGTTGTTTGCCATCTAGTCACAGCCTTGTCAATTTTTTTTAAAATATATATTTTATTGATATCTTACAGAGTGGAAGGGAGATAGCTAAAGAGCTAGAAATGTCGATGAGGGAGAAACATGGAGCAGCTGCCTCTTGCACACCCCCCACTGGGGATGTGCCCGCAACCATGGTACATGCCCTTGACCGGAATCGAACCTGGGACCTTTCAGTCCGCAGACCGACGCTCTACCAGTGAGCCAAACTGGTTTCGGCCAGCCTTGTCAATTTTTGCATCCTCCTCATCCTTGGCAATCATTTAAAATCATGGGCCACATCAGTCACTAGGCGATGGGATTTTACAGCTCCATTAAAATCTTATAGGACTACCCTCACATATATAGTCTGTCACTATGCAGCAGTCTTATTCAGCACATGACTATATTATCACTAGACTATAAATTCCCTGAAGGCACAGATCCTGTCTGTCACAGTCAGCTCTATCAACTCCAGAGCTTCCATGTAACCTAGTACCAGGCACATAATGGATTCTCAGTAATTACGCATTGAATAGATGAATTGACAATATTTTCTAAATCTTACATTGCCTGATGGCTAATGAAACATTTAATTGTTCCTTTCTCAATTTATAAAATTAAATTTAAAATGGAATGATTTTTTTATATCAGTTTATGTAATTGTTACTGACAGGGAGATCTCCTCATTCCCACGTGTTGCTGGGGAAGTGGGTTTCTTGGGGTGCCGCTGGAATGAGAGGATGTGATATTGTAGAAAGCTTTCTTTCTGTGGAGTTACACCCCTGAGGTTCCACAGTCCCATTTCCCTTCACACAGTAATTCATGTTCCATGTTTGCTACTGAAATATGGTAGAAGTCATATTTTGATAAAGCCTGCTGTTTGAATTCTAACTCTGCTAAGTCTGATTAAAACACGGGGTACTTGCCGAAACCGGTTTGGCTCAGTGGATAGAGCGTCGGCCTGCGGACTGAAAGGTCCCGGGTTCGATTCCGGTCAAGGGCATGTACCTTGGTTGTGGGCACATCCCCAGTGGGGGGTGTGCAAGAGGCAGCTGATCCATGATTCTCTCTCTTGATGTTTCTAACTCTCTATCCCTCTCTCTTCCTCTCTGTAAAAAAAAAATCAATAAAATATATTTAAAAAAAAAAAAAAAAACAACTATTAAACCTTTAAAAAAAAATAAATAAAATAAAACACGGGGTACTTACCTCAGCTTCCAGGTGGAAACCTGGAGGCTAAGGCAATTATCCCGTGCCTAAGACCAGGACCAGGAAATTGATTCCCAATGACTCAGTAGCTTCAGGGATAGAAATGTAGATAACCTTTAGAGACTACCCGCTGAGCTCTGCTTCTGTGTTATGGGCTATCACTAGATAGGGCCACATTTCAATGTCCGGGCAGGATGTGACTGGGAACCAACCCTGGGGGCTGTCCCCAGTCTTTAGAATTCAGCCTTTAAAATTCAAACGAAGGAAAATTCCTGTAGTTTGAGCCTTTAAAAAGACTTGCCTATCCCTAGAACAGTGCAGTCCTATAGAGTCTACCTGTGTGTAGTGCTCTTGCGGCTGTCCTGGCCAGTTTTTTTTTCTTTATTTTTTTATTTCAAAAAAAAATCTTTGTCTGCTTTTTAAATTAATCATCAGCCTCCGGTGGTCTTATTTTGAACCAAGGATTCGACCCCATAACACTACTTCATCTTTCAAGATACAAGAAAAGTCCAGCTGTTGTGCCTTCAATAGGGCTAGAATTAAAGCTGTTGCCCAGAGATTCCATTCCATGTTGGAGCACAGGTCCAACCCAGCATCAGGCTAGCTTAGTTTATGCTCCCCACTGCAGTTCATCAGTCCACTGTGTGTGGGGTCTGCAGGTCTCACGGCTATGGAGGGAACACGAGCTAATGAAAGAGCCCCAAGAGTGCCAAGAATGCCAAAAGCCAAAAAAGAGTGAACTCCTTCGGGGAATTGTGTATCCCATATTTTCACGGGTTTGCAATGGCCCTGTCCCCTCTAGCCAGTGATCTCTCTTTTCAGGATTTACTGCCAGGCAAGTACCTTCCCTATGCCATCCCTACTTTCCTACACATGTGCCCATCTTCCCTTTGGTTAGACCCCTTCCCCCCAGCGACTCCCAGGGAAGGAGCCAGTGGCTCCCTGGGGAATGTGAAATTGCAGCTTCCTGGGGAAGCTAACCAAATGACGTGCCTATAATGTCTGGCCTTCCTTTGCTCCTTTCTTATTATTAAAATTAGCGAATTACAATGGTATTGATAATTACAGTCCCATGTTTGCTACTTCATCTTTCAAGATGCACCTCCTTCCCTCACTGGCCATGCAAAAATATGACTGTGAAATACTGGGAGGGTCAGACGTCATTGAGCTATGAGAGGCTGGCCACAAAAATACAAGTACAAAGCCAGGTTCTTTCCCTTTTTATTGAATAAAGATGGCTCTCAAATCAAATCAATAGACATTTTCTGGGTGCCCACTGTGAGAAAAGCCGTAGGTTCTACTAAGATTTGCTTCCTAGGAGCTTATGACTTAGGAAAATTAGAAAAGTTACATAATTATTTGTTTTCATTAATTCCCAGCTTTTCAATATTACTCCATGTTTAATAGACTACCCATTCATCATTAACCACTCACACGAGTCTCCGATCGTCTCCACGTTTTAATGATCTATGATTTTATCAAAGGTGGTGTGCTGCTTATTCAGGAAATGTTCTGGCACTGGAAAGCGGAGTGAAGCTCACAGTGTCACTGGGGAGTGGCAGTGAGATAGAAAAAGGTTAAATCAGGCAAAATAATTGGCAATACCTGGTTAACCAATGGGACTTCCTTACTTAGCAGAATTTTTTGAACTCTCACAATTCTGAGCCGGGGAGACCTAAAACTAATGGGGCAGTTAATTGCTTTAGAAAATATTTTTCGTGCCGAAACCGGTTTGGCTCAGTGGTAGAGCGTCGGTCTGCGGACTGAAAAGTCCCAGGTTCGATTCCAGTCAAGGGCATGTACATTGGTTGCGGTAGGGGGTGTGCAAGAGGCAGCTAGTCGATGTTTCTCTCTCATTGACATTTCTAGCTCTCTACCTCTCTATCATCTCTCTCCCTTCCTCTCTGTAAAATATCAATAAAATATATTTTTTTAAAAAGAAGAAAATATTTTTCATTATTTGATATGTTTGGTTGGGGTTATTTTGTTTGATTTGGGTTTGAGATTTGGGGTGTTTGTTTTTTGTTTTAGATTAAGTTGGTATATTCAAAGGTAGGGCAGCCTATTTTGTGAGAACTCCATCCCCTAACACCGTGGTCGGCAAACTGCGGCTCTCGAGCCACATGCAGTTCTTTGGCCCCTTGAGTGTGGCTCTTCCACAAAATACCCACAGCCTGGGCGAGTCTGTTTTGAAGAAACGGCATTAGAAGAAGTTTAAGTCTTCTAAAGTTAGGCTTTCAAAAAAAATTTCAATCGTTGTACTATTGATATTTGGCTCTGTTGACTAATGAGTTTGCCCACCACTGCCCTAACATCACCCTGTTTCTGTTCATCAGGTGAATGGGTGAATGTAAAACAAGAGATTTACAATGAGCCTGTGCAAAGCTCATTTAGAGACGTCTCAAGTTGAAGGTAATTTGTTTGCCAGTTAAACTCAATCCTACCTACATCCTAGATATTTTATTTCCTAGACCCCTAGCTGGAAAAAGGCTTTCTGCCCTCCGCACCCAACCCCAAACCCACCCTGGGGGAGAGCCATCATTAGCGACAAGGCACGACTCTCAAGTTTTTCTAAACTCTGTCCTCACTTTCCCCATCTGTAAAACAAGGAAGGTCCCTTAACTTCTAGTTAGGACTAATTTGAGTGCCTGCAGCAAACTGCTCCTGTGCAAACCATTTAGAATCTTTCAATTTACGTCTCCAATTTATGGGTTTTACTCTGAACTTTAAAACTTGCCCTAAGGCAAGGTGACTTCAGTTCTGCCTCATCGGATGATGTGGCCATTGTATCCTTTGCCATAGAAAGGAAGAACTATATGGCCTATTTATTTCAAGTTTTGAAACTCATCCCCTAAGATAAAGAAGTATACCTTCCTGAAGTGATTTCCTGTGTCTTTGTTAAACTGGATGCCTTTTAGCTCTAAGAAATTGATTTAAGTTTAAAAAAAAAATGGGGGTGGAGGAACTTAACAAAAATCACACCAACGCATCTTATTAACAGCATGCCTACGTGGTAAACTTGCTGCCATTTACTGAAAGGCCTGCATTTTCTTCTTTTATAGGTATTATTTACTCTCCATCAACTAGCAGCCAAGCCCAAATTGTATACTGTAGATTGCTCCATTTCTCTGCCTTTTGAGTTGAAATCCTAACTACCCTTATATTCATTTACTTGGAAAAGAGAGACGCACTCAGCTAACTCTGAGCTTGGCAAAACTGGCCTTGTCTTAAGGTTACCAACAACTTGTTTGAGTAACATCTCTGTTTTCAGGATAAATTAGAAGAGTTATTTTATCCTCTCTGTACCATCATTTGTCACCACCATTGGCACTCTCGATTGGTCTGGCCTCCGTACACAATAGCGGGGTACTTGTTTGTATTGTTTGCCTGGCCATAATGAATTTGCACCAAGCCTAGTATATTCCCAACCCCGCCACCCCTGGGACCAGTGTGGTAACGGGGTCATGAGTGCTGTCAGGGGCAGAGAGTTAATTGAAGAAAGGGAAGTTCTACCGGTAATGGCATTCTCATGGGGCTTAGCTCACCTCACACGGAAGTTGATGCCGCCCCTCACCGGAGACACTATTATTGGAACCAGGACCTCTCAGGGTCAGTTATGCAGGCCCAGCTGCTACCTTACAATTTAGTTGGTGTGAGCAGCCAGTAGTGTGCAGAAAGCTCTGAGGCTTTGAACTCTAGGAGGTTTTATGGGACCTTTTGTTCCCAAAAGCAGGCTATTATCTTCTTCACCGGGGTGTCTTTTTTCCTAAGCTCAAATTGGTACATGAACAATTTTACCCTGCCTCCTCTTGTCTCTGAGATTAAAAAGTTAACATTATTTGAAATCTGTAAACTATTGGAAGAAGCACATTAACTAAGATCACCAATCTGGCTTCAGAGTAAAATCAGTGATTTACTGGCATAGGTAGCACACGTTTCACTTGCAGGAAGCTTAGGACCCCCCTGGAGGGATAAAGGATGAATATTTATTGCAGTCTAATAATAGTGGGAAAATTGAATTTTGGTGTGTGTTTTTTCAGTGAAAGGAACAGGGTGATATTTTTGTATTTCCCTCGGGAATTTCTATCTCAATAGACCACTTGTGATATACATATTCATAACCTATGCTGGTGATATGCTAAATACTTATAAATGCATCATGATCTGCCTATATTGTTATGTCTTGTATTTGTTGTTAATGGGAAAATACAAAATGCATTCAGGCTTCCCATCAATATTTATAGAGCGCCTACTATGTCCCAGGCACTGGGATAGGCAATGGAGACACAAAAATTCAGCACATAAATAACACATAATTCTGCTAGGGAAATAGAAATGCATGTGATTACCCACATACATGTGTTGGTAGAATATAAAACCCTGGCTTCCCGTGGCCAGTGGAAGGTGTAAAGGAAGTATTGATAAGTCTTTGCCCAAAAGGGGATTGTTCCAGAAAGATTTGGAAAGTTACTTAATCCCACTGAGGCAGGAGAGGAAAAAGGGAGGAAAAAATTCCTGAGCAAATAGAATGGGGAAACTGAGATAAGGTAATCAAACAAGGCCAAAGAATTTGACCAATTTACAGCCAGCTAAGTAAATCACAAGACCTTATATTCCCTAACCAAGGACACCTGAGAACAAGTGGTTTATATCTCTCTTCCCTGAGCAGAGAATAAATAGCTTAAATCACTCTGGTCAGAGTAAGGGAGACCCAATTAGTGCCATTTGTGCCAGCTAAACCCAAGAACGGTGAAGTCGGGGGAACAAAAAAAACCAACACAAAAACAATTAGAGCCTGGCAGACGCAAGATGAAAGTAAAACAGGAAAGCCAACCACAGGATAAACCCAAACTCCCCATATGCTCAGTTTGATGCATCAGCAGATTAAAACTGCACCTGGAAAGCTGATGAATATTCTGCTGAAACTCTCCCCTAAGATTCTTACCAGCTGAAGAGAGATTTATAAAAACAAAAAACACACCCTCAAGACAAAGGATACCAGCACGGGCTCTCTCCAGAGCACACCCATGCCTATACTCGGACAAGAACTTTTTACTTTCTTTCTCCTAAAGAAACTTGCAACGAGGGAGAAGTGGGCAGCAGCGGCAGCAGCGCATCCTGTGCTAACCCCTGAGCCTGTTTCCAATGCCCCTTTCTCCAACTTTCTAGAGAACCAACAGCAGTCCCACCTCAGCTCGTTTCTTTCCCATAGCTTTTCTAGGGATCAAAGCAGAGCACCACCGAGGCTCTTTCCTGTTGCTTCTACCCTAAGACCTTCCTTTGTTTCACTGTCCCCAGCTTTAATAAATGTACTCTCAAAATAACTTGCATTCATATTGTGAAATCTTTCCTGCACAAAGTCAAGAATCCACCTACTGCCAGCCAGCCCGAGGCAGACCCACCACGGGCCCCATCCCCGTCCAGAGACACCACCAAAAGGAAGCCAGTAACTCCTCTATGTCTATCAAGCCTGCCAAGGATAGACCCCAGGACACTATCAACATCCAAGGTGTGCAAGAAGGATGCAGAGCTGCTGGAAAAAAACTGAGAGGAAGGCTGGGGGGGGCGGGCAGTAGGAGGTGAAGAGGAGAGAGGACGTAGGGACATCCGTGGAGGAGAAAGCTTCAAAAAGAAGGGAGGAGCCAGGGATGTCAAATGCAATGAAAAGGAAAAGAGTCGAAGAGAAAAAGAACTAATTATTCCAACTGATTGTTAAAGAATTATGGGTTTTGCAATTATCTTGCTAATGGGTGTATACTGATTCTGTTGCATTAAAACAATGTTCAGTTTACTCGTCAGACTGCTAGTCAGTAGTTTTTCCAAGTAGGACTGCACATTAGAATCTACCAGTGAGCTTTCACAGGATTATCAGAGAGGTGGGGCCCAGGCATTAGTTCACTATGGAAGCTCCGGGGGGGGGGGGGGGGGGGGGGGGGTAATGTGTAGCCAGAATTGAGAAGTACTGTGCTAGAGGAAACGGGGCTTTCTATAATAACCACATGGGGAACCTCCGTGCCCGGCACAAACAGAGCAACCCAGAGGACAGAAAACTTTGGTCCCTGGATAATGGGACCAATCTGTTGGGGTACTGGTGGACCTTGCCTCTGCACCCAAACCTCTCTGGCAGGGACCTGCTGCCTATTTGCTTCCTTGTTTTGGCAGATCCCTCAAACAAAGATCCTGATCTATCATCATCATCATCATCATCATCATCTACATCGAGCTCTTCACTGTGAAAGGGTTAAAGAGAATAAAACGGGGCAAAGGAAACTTATTGTGCTTAGCAGATATCTTGCAGAACGCTTGCAGCCTTGAGCTCGGCATAGCTTAGATAACCACTAGATATCTGACGCCAGGAGGAACCAAGGACAGACCGGACCCTTAAGTCAGCAGAACTGTTTGCAGCCAGCAGAAGTTAATAAAAGTCTGCCTCCCCCTTCAGTCACCACTGATTCCTTTTTCGGACTCTGTCCATCTGCACCCAGGTGCCTGGGATAAAAGTTATTTTGATACATTGTGGCCTCATGTCATAGGTGCGGGACCCTGGCCCACGCCAAAACTTTCACGTTGTACCAGACACTTGCTAAGAGCATTGCCTCCGCATTAACTCAATTAACTCACTTAATGTGGCATTCCTATGAAGTAGGTACAGTTTTTAATTTCTATTTCATGGGATAAAGAAACTAAGGCTAATAAAGTGACTTGCTCAAAAATCATGAAACTAGAAAAAGGCAGAGCTGGGACACTAACCCAGCTCTGACTCACTCCAGAGCCCAAGTTCTGAACCCTGTCTAAATTATACTGCTCTGCTCCATTGCTAGGGCTGGAGTTTGCTACCTGCCTAAGCACCATCCCTTCAGCTTCCTAGGAAAATTTTTCTTCCAGCTCCATCCCCCTAGGCTGGGCCCTTCCATGCAAGACTCATGTACAGATGCCCAAGATCCAGTACTGACATTAAATCCTTTCCTTAGTATTAGAGGTGAAGATTTGTCTTCTACCTTCCACCTTTCACAGACTTGGACTTCTGTTAAAAAGGACTCAGAGTTACCGGAAGTCTAGTGCAAAATGAGAACTGACCCTTTAAAATCCATGCAAGCAGGACATGGGATTTTAAAACAAGAATGTAAAATTGTTATTTCTGTGGCTTCGGTGATTAGTTCTCAGAAAAGCATATTCCAGAGAAACAAGTTAAGTAGAAATTCATGAACTAACCAAATCAGGCTTCATTATTGATATGTATTTCAATAAGGCATTACTTACTATAGAGCAGGCAGCCGGTTTTCTGTTTTTCGTGCATTAAGTCATGGGTCCTTTCTGCCACAAGTACTTCCAGGTGTTTGCTGCACGTCTCCAGCTAAGCATCCATCACAAAGAGAAATTATTTCATGGGAACAATTTGCTCCCCGTATAACAATCTCTGACTCTTTCAAACCACCTAGAAAGCAGTGGAATTTCCATAGGGGGCCCTTGGCTTGTAATTATCACCTCCTTGTGATCAGCAATCAAACCAGTTCTGAGGGGGCACACCACTGAGACTTGCCCTGAATGCGCTGGTAAATCATACCTAAATGGATGCAGTTAGTGAGAACTGGGAAGTCACCCAAGCTTACCAAAGACAGCATCATGTCCCAAATAACTTCGTTGGGATCTTGTATAAAAGCCTCATTACTTGTACAAACATGGGTCTTCGGGGTGTGCTGTTTTTTCTTCACCTCCCAGTCAACTGCAATGATCAAGAATAACAAGCACACACTGATTTATGGATATTCTGAACAGAATTACAGAACTGAACAATTCAGAATCACCTACTTTTGGGTTTCTGCGCCTTTTTTTAACCTTAGCTGTCCCATGAATACTGCGTAAGCCTTTTACAATCACAATTCTCATTTTATGTTCTATTAATTTAATTCCCATCAATTACACAGATTATCATAAAGCCCACAAGTTTATCTAAATCCCAAAGTGATGGGTATTATACCACAGCTGCCTCGGTAGATGGGGTACATTGTTTTGTTTTCAACCTCATATGTGTCACTTTGTCATCATGTGTCTGTGGCACCAGAGCTCCACACTAATGCTGGGCTCTTACCTCAGGATTCTGCCCTCTCTTCTCTTCTCTCTCCACATCTCCTCCCTAAGAGGTTCATCTCCATCCATGGCTCCATTACAGCCATAGAGAGTGGTGGTCCCCAAATTTCTGTCTCCATCTGAGCCTCTGTTCCAAGTTCCTAACACATATTCTAATTGCCTACTGGATTATCCCTATCAGAAAAATGCCAAGACGTTGTTAACTTGAGGCAAGAGATTACTCTTGTTGATACATCTCTTTCCAAGACATAACATGAGTTCATGCTTAGTTGATGTGTCATGGCTTCAGAGACAGAACTCAGGAAGTTCCCTTTCCTTCCTCACCTTCTTACCTCAGCTCACTCTGCAGGGCAAGGACAGCGATTCTCAGGCTTCCCTGTCATCAAGAGGACACTCCACAGAACAAGACTCTTCTTTTTGTGGATGGGGAGAAAAGAAATGAAGAGAGGGGAAAAAACAGCATTAGAAATAAGCAGCTGGCCGAAACCGGTTTGGCTCAGTGGCAGAGCATTGGTCTGCGGACTGAAAGGTCCCAGGTTTGATTCCGGTCAAGGGCATGTACATTGGTTGCGGGCGCATCCCCAGTAGGGGGTGTGCAATAGGCAGCTAGTCGATGTTTCTCTCTCATTGACGTTTCTAGCTCTCTATCTCTCTCCCTCTCTGTAAAATATCAATAAAATATTTTTTAAAAAAAAAAGAAAGAAAGAAGCAGCTGGCCATAGTGGCTCAGTGTTTAGTATTGACCAGGAATTTATGATTCTATTCCTAATCAGGGCACATGCCCAGGTTGTGGCTCCATCCCCTGTAGGAAGTGTGCAGGAAGCAGCCAATCAATGATTCCCTTTCATCATTGATGGTGTGTGTTTTTTTATTTTTTTTTAAATATATTTCATTGATATTTTACAGAGAGGAAGGGAGAGAGATAGAGAGCTAGAAACGCCGATGAGAGAGAAACATCGACCAGCCGCCTCTTGCACACCCCCCACCGGGGATGTGCTCGCAACCAAGGTACATGCCCTTGACCAGAATCGAACCTGGGACCTTTCAGTCCACAGACCGACGCTCTACCACTGAGCCAAACCGGTTTCTGCGGTGTGTGTTTTTTTAAACTCCATCTTCCTCTCCCTTTCTCTCTGAAATCAATAAAAATATTTTTTTAAAGAGAAAAAAATCACAAAAGCTTGTGCAAAATCTCTAGAGCAAGATATAGTTTTAACCCCTCTGAAAGCTATCCCTGCTTTCACCAATTTATTTATTTATTCATTCATGTCTCAACTACGATCAGGATACAGCAGAGCAAACCAAAGGCCCTACCCTCAAGGAATTTATAGTCCAGAGGTGGGACATAGCAATTCACTAAGCATATATAATTTGTCAGTTTGTGATAAGACAACAGAAGAGAGTTAGGAAAATGAATCTATATTAATGACAAACCATGTAATCTAAGCCAGGTGGGAAGGTAAAGGGCATATGAGAGGAAGTGAGGTGCAATCAGGTCAATGGATCGGACCTCCCAGCCTGATACATTGGTGGAAGTGGGGAAACTAAAGGGAATTCGATAGAAAATAGGAGGTGGAAGTCAAAGAGTGAGATTTTGAAGTGGAGAATTTGGAGGAGATCCAATTATGGGCAATGATGATATCTCAGATTGAGATGTAGAAATGGGTAGCTGAGGCAAGTGAAGGACAAGATGATGGGAGAAGATGGGGGTCAAAGAACTGATAGAGTGGTATTGGACCCATTATCCTCATGGATATCGAGGTTGCCTAAAATTACAATGGAAGTGGAAGAAATGGGATTACAGGTCTGACTCTGTGTCCTTCCACCAGAGAACTAAATGGGAATGAGGGAGTAGTTAGCTGGAGCCTTAAAGATGTCTTTCAATCTCTCTGGGTCTCAGATACCTCATCTGAAAATGAAATGGCACAAATAAATAATCTACAAGGTGACTTACAGCTAATAGCTCTAGTTCTGGATAACCCCAAAGGGATGAGCTGAAGTGGTTTATTCAACCCCTTTGGCAGGTAAAAAGGACAAATTAACAAGTGTATCAATTTATCTGTTAACAAGCATTTAGAATTACACTATAAGTTAGACATTTCCTTATGAGATTCACTCTGGAGTCCTTACTAAATGCCTTAATTCACCACAAAGGAAAGAAAATCCTATTCTGTCGCCTCTCTCTTCTTTCTCTTTTCCATGTCATTCCCATTATTGAAGAGCTGACAATGCTCCTTTCTGATCTTATGTGACTTCCTCAACCTGGCATTTAAGACTCTCAGCAAAGGACCCCTCCTAAACATCCAGTCACTCCCAGTGCTCCTCAACACGGCTGATAGACTCAGGCCCTTTATCGCCCACTGCCCCCTGCAGCCCACACCCTCTCCCACACACTCACTCCTGGAGAGGACAGCCTGGCCCCTGCCACAGACAAGTTCCATATGTGGTTTACTGCTCAGTGTAGAGATGACCTCACTCATCTGCACTCTGAGAGAATCTATTTTCAGATATTGATGACAAATTGTGACTAGTATGAGCCAATCCCCATAAAGAGTGGTAGTTTGTTTCGTGGTTTTTCCCCTGTCTCTGTGGAATTACACTTAAATTGTACGGTTGTTGTTGGAAATTAATTTACTTATACATATATTAAAGCTGGGCACTAACCAGATAATTGGGAGAAGTGAGACAGATTTTCTCATTATATACTATCATCTTGCCTTCTGTTCCTTTTTGCATCTATTTAAAAGTATCAAGGTCAAGATCAACCGAAGGACTGGTATACATGCATATATGCACAACCAATGGACACAAAACTCTAGGGAGGGAGGGCATGTATGGGAGGGGGAGGGGGCAATGGTAAGCTATGTACACATATAATACCTTAATAAATTTTAAAAAAGAAAAAAAATAAAAGTATCAAGGTCAGTCAAAAATGTTTGATCGTTCTGGTCGAAATCCCCATGTCACTCGGTTTATGTCATAAATGGCATTCAGAAGCACATGAAAATTGGTCAACACAACTGGCAAGGGTTTTACATTTGAAATAATAAAATAAAAAATAATTTCAAGGAATCATGCCCCACCCTCATTCATCTCCCAGTTCTCTATAGACAATGTCTTTATATATATATTATTGATTTTCCACAGAGAGGAAGGGAGAGGGATAGAGAGCTAGAAACGTCGATGAGAGAGAAACATTGACCAGCTGCCTCTTGCACACCCCACACTGGGAATGTGCCCGCAACCAATGTACATGCCCTTGACCGGAATTGAACCTGGGACCTTTCAGTCCAGAGACCGACGCTCTATCCACTGAGCCAAACCGGTTTCGGCTATAGACAATGTCCTAATGACAGTTTTGGTCCCTGTTGAAATAAGTATTATTTTTGTGATCTGTTGGAATTCATATATCTGGAGAGAAATTTCTTAAAATAAATAAACAAAGCCTGAGGGTGAGAAGGATTTATTTAAGGACTCTCATCCTGGGGAATAAAATCCATGCTCAACATCATTATGATTGGAACACGGTCAAAGGAAACAAATCCCAAAGGGTCCCTGTGTTCCAGATGCGGCCAGAGTATTTTAGTGCTGCTCTCCTTCAACTCAATAGGCTTAGATTTGGATGGAGGAACTCATCCTAGCACCCAGGAGACTCTACAGTATGGGATTTTTATTCAGTGCTTTTTCAAACCAAAAGCATATGCTATTTAACTATAGATGGGGAGGAGAAAGAGCAGCAGGAGGAGAATGGATATATCTTATTCTCTATTACACATATATGAACAAATCAGACACAACATTGTTCTCTGCCAGGAGAGGGCACACTGTTCGCTGGTGAGCAATGGAGAAGCAAACTCCCTGATGGCTCACTTAGAGTCTTACCGAGACTGGGTCATTTCAGGTGGCAACCTCCAAAAAAATAATTGCATAGCTACAAAGATAGATATATATATATAGTGTTGGGTTTGATGGAGTAATTGAGTTGATACCCTTCCCCCGGGAAATGGCTTTTCAGGTCATTTCACTATGAACATTCCCTTTGCTGAAGACCACATTTCACTTGTGGAGACCACATTCCATTCTCTTCCCTCCGGGTATGCATAAAGAAGTCTCTACCCAGAAAATATCCAGCCAAAAGTCCTTTAAAAGCCGGTGACTGCCCTCACTGGGTGCTGGAGCCATCCAGGCTCAGCCACCTGGTGTGAGGATGATCGAATAAATTCCTAATCCCTCACCATTCTGGCCTTGTGCGTTCCTCCTTCAGCACCCTAACACACAGGTCATTGTGATGTGAAATTTCTCATCCAGAACAAATTTAAAAACCCACACAGATTTCTTTTCTTCTCTGAAATGCAGAGCCACTATTTGTAGTGATAGTGGAGACATTGTTTAAGATAAGCTTGGCTACACCCAAATTTGCAAATTCTATAAGATCATAATTATCTGTAAAAAAAAAAAAAAGAATATTTCTTCCAAGTAAATATGGTTCACTGTTACATATTTAAAAGCAAATTTAGATGTTCATAGATTTGTCTATAGTTACAGACCAGAGGTTATTTGTTATGCTTTTTACATCGCTAATACCCATTAGTCTATGAATATCAACCTGAACTCTTAGTTATACTCAGTAAGAGATCACTTTTCCCAATTACTCATTTGCCTGTTAGTTTTCACTGTGATATTATATAATCATATAGGAGTGTTTCATTTTAGTTCTTCTAAAGTTTCACTTTCATATTGAAAATTTGAAGCAGTCCCCAAGTTAATTTTGGTTAAATGTGTACACTAGGAATATAAAGCTATTTTTGCCAAATGGGTAGTCAGTCATCCTGAATCCTTTATTCAAACTATCTCTCCTTTCCTCACTTATTTGAAATTCCATTTTTATCAAACACTAAATTACCATATCTACTTTGGCTCATCTCAAGACTATTATCTTTCTAGACTCAATACTCACTTCTACCTCCCACATCCACCTTTATCTCTAAACTCTTGTCACACTGATCTACTTAAAATTCAGATTGGGCCATCCTCTCTCATACATGCTGTTCCCTCTCTTTAGAATGGCCTTTCTTCTCCCCTTCTCTTGGCAAACTTCTATTCTTCCTCATCCCACCTCCATCTTGAGAAAGCTTTCTTGGCCCACTCTCACGCCCAGTCTGGACTAACCGCTACTCCCATACACTTGACACTCTCCTAAGGACTTCCATCAACTGATCTATAACTCTACTTATTTGTCTTTCCCACCAGACCAAGACGTTCTTGAATGTAGGGAACATTTCTTGTTTATTTTTGTGACTTTCAGGGTCTCTAGCCCAATGTTTATTAGATATAGTAATTAGACCTAGCCGGTGCCTACTTGCTATGACTTGCTGTTGCCTGTAGCTTATATTCTTTAGATGCTAAAGGACTTTCTGCCAGCATCTCCAGCCAGGTCTTCCCTGGGCACCACGGGTAGGCCCGATTCAAAATCCTGTTCCCTTTAGATATCCCTTTCTAGATATAATGACTCATTCATTCCTATCCATGCCCCAAGATATAACATAAAACCTCCTTCAAGCTAACGCAATGCATTCGTTGCATTACAATAGATCCTTTGGAACGTTGATGGAAAGAGGGCTTGGTTGTGTATCCCACTACTCAAATGCCTGGCTCCCATTACTCAAATGCCTGGCTCTCACTGAAAACCCAAGTTGAGAGGAATGTCCGCATTGAGCAGAACATCCATCAAACTCTGCTTTGGGCAGTGTTCTGTCATAATAACCACATCTGGCACTTCAATGCTGACTCCAATAAATCTGCAAATGGTTGGATGGCCTAATTCTCAGGAGAAATCAATAACACAGACCATAAAAGATTATCTGGATCATGATCTCATAATTCCCACTTTAAAATCTGACCTACTTTTTCTGACCACATAAAGGAACAAATATAAATATCCTCATATTTAGTGTGGTGTGCAAATAAAACTAGCAAGTTCTCCCATTGTGATGCAGAATAAAGTATTTAGAAAAAAATATGCCATCATCATCACAATTCATTCTGGACCAGGCACTTTACATCCAGTATCTCTAATGTGCACAACAGCCCTGCTGGTCACTGTGATTATCTCCACGCTGAATGAGGAAACTGAGGCTCAGAGAGGTGAAGTGTCACTCGCCAAGGTCCCCATAGGTAAGAGAACCAGAGCCTAATCCTGACTTTGCCTAATTCCAAAGTCATTCATGGTTTTTTAACATTGCCATACTGCATTCATTCCAATATCAAATACAAGTACAAAGAAAAAAGTTCTCACACGGAGAAGTTTCATTTTTCTTAAAAATGTTGCTTTAGAAATAAAAGACACCTTTCCCAAGCCAAGTAGTCACAAACTTTTCAGCATCTTTCCACACCTGTCTCTCATGTTTGTTTCTCCTTAAGCTGGAGTTCCCCACCCCCACTCCCAGAGAGGGAGAAGGCTCTCCCCAGCCCAGGTGTGAGACTGGCATGTCAGCGTCGCTAATTACTACACGTGCACCATCAGCACAAAGGCACAGGTGCTGCTTTCATAAACTGAGGGTTGATTTACAGCTTCTCCATGGGGAGTTTTCCAGTCATAACATTGTTTTATTATCAAAATCCTACCATCTTTTCAGATTAAAGCTTCTTTTCAACCATCAACCCTTGGATTAGATCACAAATGAGACATCCTACAAGGGACAGACAGAGCATTACTTTTAACAAAATAGATGCTGGTGAGGGGAGGAATAGTGATGGTTGTAAAATCCCAGCAGAGAGATGAAGGGCCTTGTGCTCCTCCATCCTCTCTTAGGAGGACTGGATGGAATGCTCTGGTATCTCCTATCCCAGACTCACTTTCCACAGAGAGAGTGGGCCGTCTGATGGGTGAGAGCTCACACTCAGTGGGCTGCAATTAATGGTGTGCAGCATCTCTGTATTAAATACTACTGCTTGCATTTTCATTCCTCATGGTAAACACCCCTGGGCGGCAGGCCCTCTTCGGTGGGGCAGGCAATAGATATAGATAGATATAGATATAGATATAGATATAGATATAGATATAGATATAGATATAGATATAGAATCTCAGAGAGGAAGGGAGAGGGAGAAAGAGATAGAAGAAACATCAATGCTGAGAGAGAAACACTGATCAACTACCTCCTGCCGGCCCCACACTGGGGATCAAACACGCAACCCAAGCATGTGCCCTGACCAGGAATTGAACCATGACCTCCTGGCTCACAGACTGATGCTCAACCATTGAGTCTTGCTGACTGGGCTTGCCATTCTTCTTGTTTAACCTTGACTGGGTGGGCATGGCAGGCTTGTAGCCCTGGCATGTGAGTAGTTGGGTAAGTGACTACATTGGCTCTGTAGGCCCAGTTACTCACGTGCTCACTTAGCCATGCGGCTGAGCATGTGAATTTAATGACAGGTTTGGGCTGGGGGGTGGAAGCATGCACTTCCACTGCGCACCGAGTAAGGTTCTCCAATCCACCTTTTACCAAAGTTTACTCTGGGTGTCAGGAGGTTATTTATCTATGAAAGGAGTGGTACTTTTCTCTATTATTCCTCATGTATGCTCCCCATTGATTAAGATGAGAAAGAGCAGGAGAGGTGAATAGCAAAGTGAACATTTAACAACGGAGGGTTCTTGAAAACTGTATTCTGAAAATATTCTCTGTTAACATTAGAATGGCGCCAAGCCAAGGGCACATAAAGAAAACTCTCCTAATTGCAGGATGAGACCTGAAGGATGGCATATTAAAAGAATGATCACCTGTGCCTGCTTTATAATCTAATCCACAATATGCTTTTTTATATATACATCAATGATACTTTGGTTTGCACAACCTGGCAAGCCACAGAGTACTTTATGAAGGTAAAGAATTGTGAGTCAAACAGCATGTGGCCACCGCTGCAAGCTACTTTGTACCTAAAAGACGAGTTTCAGTTTCTGGACTATTTTGCAAAACTACAAACTTCTACCCAACCTAGTCTCTCCTAACCAACATAAAAAGCTGCCAACACACTGGGTGTCCCGGGAGAGCCATGTGCCCCAGGGGGGGCATGTACCCCGGGTGAGGGGGGGGGGGGACGACGGTGTGAACCGGAGGAGGAGCGGATTCTATTCGTGTGGTCCTGAGATAGTCAAATGACAGCGGGGAGGGGAGGGAGATCTGAGGGAGATAAGAGAGCAACCGAAGGACTGGTATGCATGCGTATAAGTACAACCAACAAACACAGAACTCTGGGGAGGGAGGGCATGTATGGGAGGTTGGGGGGGGGGGGGGCAATGGTAAGCTATGTACACATATAATACCTTAATAAATTTTTAAAAAATGAAAGAAAAAAAAGCTGCCAACACAATGTCTCCCCATTTATTTCCTACTTTTTCTCTTTCTTTTTTTTTTTTTTTTAGAGGAAAATGAAGATTCACATATTGCCCCATTAGTCTTGGGAATAATAAATATGGGGAAAGCTATGTATAAGCAAAGTCCATGGCATGAGCATTGCAAATATTTCAATCCTTGATAGAAATAGACCTTTATCCTTGAGTCCAAAGGCCAATTCACAAGGACATAGGTCAGAGATCTAGGTCACAATGATATACATAAAAAAGGTTTGGAGGTTGAACTGACTTAAGCTCAATATAAGCCAGGAACATGAAAGCTGACAGGGAGGCTGATGCTATTGAGGGTACTGTGGGTAGAGGCGTGCTTCCAAAGTTAGGGAGGTGGGTTATGCTCTGCACTGTCCGTATTGGGTTCCATCCTAGATGCAACACTTGGAAAGAAATGTGAGTCAACAAGCTGGAGAACAATGCACTCAATAAAGGGCCTTAGAACCTGTGTTTCATGGAGTCCTGATATCCATCCTTCCCTAAAGCCAGCATGCTGTGACCCCCAAAGTGGACCACCAGAGGTTCTTAGCAGCACTCACTCATCTAACAGGTAACTCGCATGAACTCTCTGGTATATTTACCTGCCTGTCACTTCTATGGGGTGCCTGCTGCACCCAGATGTCAAGCTAGTGGGCTGGGATCAATTAGCAATGTAATTAAAGCTGGATGTAATTAACAACATAATAGTGAGATATTCTTGTTTAATTTCCTGAAATTGGGAGACTGTGACATTCTGACAGAAGATAATAAATATAAATAAAGCTCCCAAATTCAAATGTACATTTGAGCTACATCCAAATAATTGTTCACCAAGCCATTATTACCAAGTAGAAATTCACTGGTCCCCCCCCACACACACACACACACAGATTAGTTATCTTAATTAATGGTCTTTTGGCCCACTACCCATAGACTTGGATGCCCCGGTATCTTTAAATGCTTTAAAAATTAGATAGCTGATGAATGTACAAAGATTTGAATGTACTTAATGCCACTGAACGGTACACTTAAAAAAAGTTAAAATGGTAAATGCTATGCTATGTATATTTTACCAAAATAAAATTAAAAATTAAGAAATAGCATGGTGTACTGGTAAGAATATAAACTTTGGAAGCAGTTAGAAAGGAACATAATTCTGGCTGGGCTACTTATAGGTTTATCAAATTTCAACCAATTTGATAAACCTTTACTAAATCCCAGTTTCCTCCTCTTTAAAATCAAGAAATAATGCTTACCCACCAAATGAAGTAATAGCTGGAGGTAAGGAGTAGAAGTCGTTTGTAGAAAGCACCCAGTGGGTGTCACAGCAGCTGAGGATGGAGTGGACTCAGCATAATGGGTGGAAATTACAGGGAGGCTCACTGGCATTCAGGATAAGGAGACTTGCTAACACAGAATTGTCTAACAATGGACGAGGCACCTCCACCAAAAGACTGTAGCTCTGTAAAACCACAGCTTGGAGAAACAATGACCCAAGAACTGAAGGTTCCTAATCCATGCCACAGAGTGAAGGGGCCAACCACCATGCAGCCTCAGGCTTCCCAACAGGGATCATTCCTTAAGGCCACCAGCCCCGTATTTCTGATGACCTTGCTTGCTTCAGCTCCCTATGAATCAATCGCCTTGGAGAGAGTACATGTCAGTTCTACCATCACTGTAATAAGAAAAACTACTGAGACTCATTTGTATGAAGTTAGAACTATATTCCCTCTTCATGTATGGATAAAGCTGAAGTTGTGTCCCCCCACCTTAACCCACCCCCAGGACAGCTGGTGGGATGAATAGCAATTTTCTCAAGAATGTGGAAGACACTCAGTTGTGGGGAGACTGGGGAGGTTGGAGCAGCTACCGTGTATATTAATATGCCCTTTTGGCTGAAACCCTTACCTAAGTTTTTAGTTTCAGGCCTTTGAGAGTAGGAAATGAGGGGACAAGATAAAGATTACTACTTTAGTACACAGTTTTATTAAAGCTGGATGTAATTAACAACATAATAGTGAGATGTTCTTGTTTAATTTCCTGAAATTGGGAGACTGTGACATTCTGACAGAAGATAATAAATATAAATAAAGCTCCCAAATTCAAATGCACATTTGAGCTACATCCAAATAATTGTTCACCAAGCCGTTATTACCAAGTAGAAATTCACTGGTCTCCCCCCCCCCCACACACACACACACAGATTAGTTATCTTAATTAATGGTCTTTTGGCCCACTACCTATAGACTTGGATGCCCCGGTGTTTTTATTTTTTTTTTAATTTTTTAAATAAATCTTTATTACTCAGATTATTACAATTGTTTCTCCTTTTTCTCCCCCAAAGCTCCTTATCACCCAGTTCCCTTCCCACCCTCTGCCCTTACCCCCCCTGCCCCCAATTGTCTTCATCCATTGGTTATACAATTTCAATCCAGTCTCTCACTGTTTCCCCACCCCCTAATCCCCCTGATAATTATCAGTCCACTCCCCTTCTTTGCCCCTGAATCTACTATATTCACCACTTTATTCTGTTCCTCAGATTTTTTTTTCCTTCTCTTTTCCTTTTTTTCCGTATATGAATTTCAAGTGGAACACTCTCTCTCTCATTTGTTTTTGTAGGGAAATACAACAGAGTGTTCTGTAGCTAATGGCTGTAGACTGTCCAAATGTCTCAGGACCATATGAATAGAATCCGCTCCTCCTCCGGTTCACACCGGCCCCCCCCCCCCCCCGTCTCACCGCTTCCCCGGGGCACACGGCTCTCCCTGTGTACTCGGCTCCCCGGGTCCCACCACCCCCCTTGTACACACGGCTCCCCTGGGGCACATGGCTCTCCAGGGGAACATGGTTACCCGAGGCACACGGCCCCCCTGGGGCACACGGCTCTCCTGGGACACCCGGCCCCCCTGGGGCACACAGCTCACCCGTGCCCCGGTGTTTTTAGTAACATTTCCTACATTGGTTTCCCAACTCCTCCAAGCATTGTCTTATCAGAGCTCCTACAGAACTTTGCAAACCTCTTGTATTGCCTTCTTCTTTTGTTTTTAAGAAAATTTTCAAATCTTTGTTTAGAACTATTTGCTCATTTTGTTTTGCTTTTTATTTTGTTTTTTGTTGTTTTTTTAAATTGATTATGGTATCACATAATTGTCCTCATTCCCCCATTCCCATCCCAAACCCCTCCCCACATAAGCCCCCACCCCCCTGTTGTCCATGGCCACTGGCTAGGCCCATGTGCATGCACACAAGTCCTTTGGTTGATCTCTCCCCTTTACCCCCACCCTCCCCTACCTTCCCTCTGAGGTTTGAGAGTCCTATCGCTGCTACTCTTTCTCTGGGTCTGTTTTTGTTCATCAGTTTATGTTGTTCATTATTTCCTCTAGATGTGTACTGCCTTCTTTTGGACTGCTTAAGTATCCAGATCTCTAGACACTGTGAGAAACCTGAGGGTAGAAATTATGTCTTCTGTTTGTTTTCCCGGCACCTTCCAGACGCCAAGTGCAGAGTAAGCTTTCAATGTAAGGTTGTTGAATAAACTGAATAGAGAGTTGGGGCTGAATGGGCTGAAGAAGAACAAGGAAAGGAGGGCAGAAAGGAGAAGAGAACGACCATACTGTACACATTTGCTCTCAGGTGATGCTTTAATCCTAATAAGAACCCAACCGGTGTAGGCACTATTATTATCTTCTTTGAACAAAGAAGTAATTACCCAAAGATGTCTATTAGTGAGTGAGGAGACAAGAATCAACCCATATTTGCCAGTTCCAAAGCCCATGCTTTCTCTAAGAAAATGCAATTTGGCCCAGTCCCTTTCCCTGGTTCTGTGGCTCTCCCCTCTCTCTGCTCTGCATGACTCCCTGCCTACCCTTAAAGCGTCTCCAACAAACCAAAGAGCTGTTAGTTTTACAGTTCCAAGTCTTAAGGACCTATGCCAAAGCATTTCTGTGTTCTTCAAGTAGGAACTATTTAAAAGAACAGGCAAATTAGACGTTAGCAAGATGCTGCTTTCATTCTAAAAAGAAAAAAAGAAAGCGATGATACCTTTGCTGTAAATATATGGTAGGAAATAAATGATCAGTTATGCTTTGTTAAAATAAAACAGTCTAATGAACATGAGCAATGCTCAAGAGAAAATAGGATATAGAATTTTAATTGGGATCAGCAAATAAATAGATTATATCCTCTTCTCAGTGACTTCAAAAAGTTTTAAATTACTCTGCTTTGCAGTATGCAAATAATTTTAATATATTAATATAATTGGGTCTTCTCTGAAGGATCAAATTAATTAGATATTTCCATCCTTTAATGCAGACAAATCTATCAATTTTTTCCTTTCAAGTTTATCCAAAGTTTTTTAAGTTTATCCAAAGCTTGTAAACTCCTTTCTATAAATTTATCTTGCTTTCATTTTTACAATGGATTACTTAAACCATATAGAATTAACAGGCAATGGAATGAGATGATGCTATAATTGGACTTTTCCCATACACCTAATCTATTGTTCTAGCACAATTTATTGAATAATTTTTCCTCTCTTCACTGGTATTTGAGCTTTGTCATGCACTTATTTCATGTGTGTCCTTTTGCCCATTTCAAACTAATATATTCTATTCTAAATCTATTTGCCAAGTCTTTTTTCGGCAGCACACTTTAATTTTCGATTATTTTTTAATATCAAAGAGGGAAAATACTCCCCCTTGGTACTACTTTTTTAAAAGTCTCTGGACAGTCTCATCTGTTGATTTTTCCAAATGAACCTGGGAACCATTTTGTTAGCCTGGCTCTAAAGCATCTACGAGGTGGGGATCAGGCAGCGGGGAACAAGCAGTACTTACCCCTTTCTCTCAGGCAAGCAGCACTACCTTTGTATGCGACATGAAAGGAAGCTGGTCCATGAATGGTTTTTCTCAACCCAACTTTAATTTGCCTACAATTTTTGTAAATTTATATTTTCAGAAGCTTCTTTCATGTCAAGCAAAATTTAACAAACAAAAATCAGTCTTAGCAAAGCCTACACTAGACCTGTTAAGATGGATTGTATGTTTATGATAAGTGCTGGGTTTCTGAGAAATAGTACCACGTAATCACAATGCCTGTGATGCTTGTAGCAGACAATCTCAAAATTACTTTAAAAAATGTAAAGGGACATGAAGAAGCCTTCTGCAATGCTGGAAATATTTTACATCTTGATCTTGATGGTAGTGACATGGGTAGAAATATGTTAAAATTCATCAAACTGTACACTTAAGATTAGTGTACTTTACTATAAATATATTATAATTCAATTAAAAAGTGCCCTGGCCGGTGTGGCTCTGTTGGAGCACTATCCCATACATCAAAATGTGGATGGGTTTAATTGCCGGTCAGGGCACATACCCAGATTTTAAATAAATAAATAACACATAAAGTGGATTTCTAAGGCCACTCTACCAAGCCCAGAAGATACAGCAGCTCTACCTAACACAAAGAAACAAACACAGGAAGGAAGCCAAAATGAGGAGACAAAGAAATATGTCCCAAATGAAACGACAAAATAAAACTGGAAAAAAACAAACACCTAAACAAAACAGAGACAAGCAATCTATTGGATGCAGAGTTCAAAACACATGGTATAAGGATGCTCAATGAATTTAGAAGAGTCATTGAACTTAGAGAGAACTTCAACAGCATAAAAATGGACATGGAAACTATAAAAAAAAATAACCAGTCAGAAATGAGGGATAGACTAACTGGAATGAATTTACAGGGAATCAACAGTAGAATAGATGAAGCTGAGAATCAAACCAGCAATTTGGAATATAAAAAAGCAATAAACACCCAATCAGAATGGCAAAAAGAAAAATAAATGAAGCTATTTAAGCATACCAACATTTGTGTCATGAGGGTGCCAGAAGGAGAAGAGAGAGAGTAAGAAATTGAAAACCTCTTTGAAAAAAAAAATAATCATAGAAAACTTTCTTCACCTGATGAAGAAAATAGACATACAAGCCCAAGAAGCACAGAGTCCCAAATAAGATGAACCCAGAGGCCCACACCAAGGCACATCATAATTACAATGCAAAACGTTAAAGACAAAGAGAATCTTAAAAGTTGCAAAAGAAAAGCATTAAGTTACCTATAAGGGAGCTCCCTAAGACTGTCAGATGATTTCTGAACAGAAACCTTTGCAGGCCAGAAATATTCAAATATTTCTTGGTTGGCAAGAAATATTCAAAACAATAAAAAGCAAGGACCTACAATTAAGATTACTCTACCCAGCAAGCTATCATTTAGAATCAAAGGACAGATAAAGGTCTTCCCGGACCAAGAAAAAGCTAAAGGAGTTCATCACCACCAAACCAGTATTACATGAAATGTTAAAAGGTCTTCTTTAAGAAGAAGAAATATATAAAATATATAAACAAGAAAATTGCAATAAATACATATCTATCAACACATGAATCTAAAATATCACACAAAATAAACAAAGAAGCATAACAGAAATAGACTCATAGATATAGGCAAGATTTTGTTGGTTGCCAGAAGGGAGGAAGATTGGGGGGGATGGGTGAAAAGGTGAAGGAATTAAGAAGTACAAATTGGATGTTACAGAATAGTCATGGGGATATAAATTACAGCAGAGGGAATATAGTTAATAATATTCTAATAACTATATATGGTGTCAGATGGGTACTAGATTTATCGGGATGATCACTTAGTAAGTTACATAATGCCTAATCACTGGGGTGTGCACCTGAAACTAATAATAATATTTTATGTCAACTGTAAGTGAAAAATTAAAAATGATTTAACATTTTAAAAATAGTAAAATAAAACTGGAGGCTTCACAAATTTAACAGGAAAAAAATTATGTTTAAGCCCTGGGAAAGTTTATTTAAAAGCTCTGCCTCAGTCTCCTTGTGGATAATGTTGGGGAAATACAACTGATTTTCTAAGATTCAAGAATTAGGAATAATTCATATAAAGGGCCTTGTACAACAGTCGGCACAAAGTAGGCCCCTGACAAATATTAGTTATTAATGCCATCAATAATATAAACAGTCTAATTTCCTTATTATTCCTAGTCTAAGAGCTCACCAACTATGCTGAGTGGAGGGAAAAAGTTATAGATGACTCTCCTGGTCTACAGAGTTTCTGCCTAGGAAACCAAGTTCTTGCCCTTGGCTTGAATGGTGTACAAGGAAGCCCACTGGCTGCAGCTCAAGCTTAGCACAATGATGGGAACACATCCCTGCCCCATACTAAACACACATTCAGGAGCAAGCCTACAGATCCCAGTCTGGAAGAAGTACTGCTTTCCGGAGGAACCAAGAGTAGTTGAGCAAATGCTGGCTCCAGTGCCCCAGATGGCATGACTCCTTAGCCACCTAAATGGGTAACAGAGGTACAATTTGAACTGAATTAGCCTATCTGCAAAATCCAGGCTCTTAACCACTATTCTGTGCTTGGCTCACCGAGAGATGCAAGGGCTGGTGGAGCTCCTTGCTGTGATCAGTCCCTTTCCTCCTGGAACTGCCAGTAATCTTTTCTTAAGACTCCCAGAGCACAGACTAGTAACCTAAATATCATTCCATCTACTAACAGTTCTCTAACCGAGTCCCCAAACCACAAAGGAAGAAAGCAGCTGTCTTTTACATCGTATCTCCCACGCTCTCCAGGAATCTTCAAGATGACTGAAGCCCACAGTCGATCACAACGACTCTGAGTCCTGGGTGATTCACAGACAACAACAGAGAAGCACTGCTCGGCAATTAGGAAGGAGTAAGATCATAGTTATGGCAACCACAGATAGCTTTAATAAGTCTCCTGCAAACTGGGCTGCAAAAATGAGAATTCTCCAATATGCTACTTACTCGTTGTCCAAAAGTACAAAGCTGTCCTTCAAAAAATATCAATACGTTTCTATTACCTCCTGACAGGTGGAGCCCAATTAGTCGTTCCCACGGATCTGGATTTGGAGTACAGCCGCTCTCTGGATTGGGATCCCTGCTGATCACAGCTAGGCAGCAGCGGATTAATCACAGGAGGAGACTGAGGGTTCTCATGCCAGGGATGCTGCAGGGCCGTGGCAAGAGGAGCAGTGGCTTGTTGTCTACTAACGCCGCAACCTGAATGACCAGCAGCTCTTGTTGGGGTCGCAGCCCTTGTTGAGGAAGCATCCTCAGAAGGATTCGTCTTCATTCAAGCCCAGAATGGAGGCTAAGGCAAGAGGCCTTAGAGCACGCAGAAAGCCTCACTACCATCCAGTGTTGAATCTACCTACAAATCCAGCAACATGAAGACAAGACATAGATTTCTCCATGTGTCCAACGTTCCATGTGAACTTTGGCGGTCAGTCCCCTAAAGCCCTTAAAAGCTGTGTTACTTTCAATCAATAACCATTTGTAGAGCACTAACTAGGTAGCAGGTACTGATAGGATCCCTTTGTTCAAGTCAATAAACATTTGCTGAGCACCTATTACATACGAGTGCTTTACCACAGAAGGACTTATGCCTGAAGGAGGCGGCCTTTTGGACTCAGTGTGTGTGAGTTCCCCTCAGCTCAGTGCCCGTCGCAGAAGCAATCTGGTTTACTAGAAAGACCATGAGACCAGGAGCCACAGGGGTTAAGTCTGGGCTCTGCCACTCACCCCCTGTACAGTTTAGGCAGATCACTTAACCACCCACCTCAATTTTCTCATGTGCTAAAAGGAACCTGACAGGTTGAAATCCAATGAGATGAATCTACGATGATTATTACTGAAATGTAGGGGAAGAATGGAAAGACTGTATTTTAGTCCTATTTAATGTAACCATTATAGCAGATTAATGAAATTCCCCGGTTAAGTAAGACATGGGGAAATTAAACCATCAAATCAGCCCCAGGAAAATAGGTTTATTTTCACAGATGAGTTTATTCCCAAGGCCGCTGCACCTTTTTTTTTTTTTTGGGGGGGGGGGGTGTCCACTTCGCTCAATGCCCAGCCCCTACATATAGAGCAGCCCCCACCTTTACCCCTTCCAGAATCACTGGATCTTAGCAGTGGAAGGGCCCTCCGCCCACATCATCCAGTGTTCTGCTTCCACAAGATTCCACTCACCAACATCCTGGTTGTAGCCTTCCTGTCTCTGCTTGAATGCATACAAGAGCGAGGTGCTCATTGCTTGTCAACGTGCCATTCCACCCCTACTCAGCTCTGATGGGCAAAAATCATGGAATGTGAAACCTCTCCTGATACCTACCTCTCAGAGGTCCTAGTTTCAGCCCCCTTGAAGCTACTGAATTCACCTAACCCCTTGATATAATATTAAGATAAGACTTAGATTTGGTGTAATATAGATCTCATATAAGTATATAGAAGTTAAATATAAGTTATAATTATGTGTGAAATTGTGTGAAAGCATTATAAAATGGAATGAAGGCCTGTACTCCATCTGAACCCTAGCATGTAAGCTTGAGTGGTGACAGGGCGAATCACGGACTGCACACAGACTGAAGACCTGGGAGCACAGCCGGCTGCGAACTACAGATAAGGACAGAAGGTCCACCACACCCTGGAATATGGACAGGCCAGCCCTGAAATATGGACAGGCCAGCCCTGAAATATGGACAGGCCAGCCCTGAACATAAGGGCTATATAAACTGAGACGTTGAGAGCTTCACTTAGGTGACCTCGCCTCCAACCGGACCACGTCTCTTCGTCTGTCTGATCTTCACTTCACGGTCTGTGACGCATCCGTTGCCGAGCCCGGAAGCCACCGAGCAAGGTAATAAATTGTGTCTCACTCCAATCTCGTTTCTATCTCTATTTGTCTGTGTGTGGGTCCGACCAAGGAAAACAAGTTGGGGGCTTAGGAGTTTTAGCTTGTAGAACTCAGACTAAGCTAGTTACCTGACTGACCTGCATGTTCCGAGCCTTGGTTGCGTGAAACTGGAACACCCCTCTTCTCCGGGGCAGTCTTTGACATAGTCCCTCATCCTCGTCCTTCATAAGAACTCCTAGAAATTGCTTTGGGGTTTATAAAGCACTTTCCTTATAGGTCATTATCAAAATGACATTCTAAAGGTGGGAGGGGACCCAACTCTGACATTGCTTGAGTGCTATTAACAGAACGAGTTTATTCAGAACTTGACATTAGGCATAAAAAATAGGTATGACCTTTTCAGCCAACCCTAGGGAAGAGATACTAAAAATATATCTATGTCCTCAGGCACCATGGTCAGAGCCGACACTATGAATAACCCTCCACGCTCCCCAGAGATTCAGACAGGCAACAAGAAGGGGCCTGTAGGCCAATTTACATGTGGGGGTGCAAGGGGAGCCATCAGCAAGAGCTGGCCTTTGTCCTCTAAGAATTGAGGAATGGAGGCCTCGTCCATTCCTGAGTTGAGAGATGGGCCAAAGAGGAGAATGAATGGATTGTTGGGGAGAATGGGGCGGGGAGTGGGGGAATTTGACCATATTATAACCATAATAATTTCCCTCAATATTTCAGTTATAAGCAGACTTAGACTCAAATTAACTTATAATTAACTCAAATAATATTATGGTACTGCTGATTAAAAGGAAATATCTGGCTATACTAAATCCAGGGAATGGATTTAATCCCACATAAGTTTTATCACTTAATAACAATAACATTAAAATTTATTGAGCCAGCCACTGTACTTTACCTATATTATCTCACTTAATCCTCACAACAACCTATAAGGAGAAACTATTATTATCCTCATTTTACAGTTGAGGAGACAGAGCTGATAGCAAGTAAGTAACTTGCCAAATCACACAACTAATAAATAATTTACTCTGGACCCATGTAACTTGGATTCTGAGCTCTTTTTTTAATTTTAATTTATTAAGGTATTATTTGTGTACATAGCTTACCATTGCCCCCCCCCCCCCACCTCCCATTCATGCCCTCCCTCCCCAGAGTTCTGTGTTCGTTGGTTGTACTTATATTCATGCATACCAGTCCTTCGGTTGTTCTCTTATCTCCCCCCAGGTCTCCTTCCCCTCCCCGCTGTCATTTGACAATCTGCTTGTTTTATGGTGACTACCTCATGACCACATGAATAGAATCCGCTCCTCATTTGGCAGTCTGCTTGTTTTATGGTGACTATCTCAGGACCACACGAATAGAATCCGCTCCTCCTCTGGTTCACAGAGCTCCTCCCCCAGGGTCCCACTGCTTCCCTGGGGCACACGGCTCTCCTGGGGTACATGTCTCCCCTGTGGCACATGGCTCTCCCGAGACACCCAGCCCCCCTTAGGGCAGACGGCTCACCCGGGGCACACGGCCCCCTGGGACACACGTGAGCTCTTTTTTAAAATACATTTTTATTATTGTTTCAGAGAGGAAGGGAGAGGTAGAGAGAGAGATAGAAACATCAATGATGAAAGAGAATCATTGATTGGCTGTCTCCTATACACCCCACACTGGGGATTGAGCCTGCAACCCGGGCATGTGCCTTGACTGGGAATCAAACCGTGACCTCCTTCCTGGTTCATAGGTCGACACTCAACCACTGAGCCACACCAGCCAGGCAGATTCTGAGCTCTGAACCAAGAGACAAAAACACCTTCCATAGCCAGCCAGTTATAGAGCCATTCAGACCAGACCAGGATCTCTATGTAGATATGATTCACTCTCACATGGAGACTTCCCCTGAGAAGCAAGCAAGGCAGGCCTCTGATTAATGCGGACTCTCTGGGGACCTCCTCACCCAGGACCCTGCCAGCTTTACCTCAGCTGCCTGTCACTACCTACCTGGGTCCCCAGGCTCCCCTGCTCCTGCCACCACCTGTGCCTGCGTGACCTTGACAGAGCAGAGACACTTACTCCTCCAAGCCTACCATATTTGCTGGCGTATAAGACGATTTTTTGGCCCTGAAAAATACCATATTTGCCGGCGTATAAGAGACTGGGCGTATAAGACGACCCCCTAACATTTCCACTCAAAATACAGAGTTTGTTATATACTCGCTGTATAAGATTACCCCCCACTTGGAGGCATATTTTTCAGGGCCAAAAAATCGTCTTATACGCCGGCAAATATGGTATGCTGATCCCTGGACCCTTAAGCCTAGCAGGTCTACCCATAGCCCATCTGTCCTTCCTTGCCAGTCACCTGCTCCTCGGGTGCTGAGCTCAGCCTGCTTGGGGGTCTGCCACATCCGCTGCTTCCCCCCTCACCTGCAGTCAACCTACAGGACTCTGAGCCCTGCTCTCCATGTTGCACCCCCATGCCTATTCAAAGCTGTAAGAGGCAATAAAGCACAGTGGCTACAGCCCACCAGACTTGAATTCAGTCTCATGTATGCTATTTGGGAGATGTGTGACCTTGGGCAAGTTTCTTTTTTTTATTTATTTTTTTATTGATATTTTACAGAGAGGAAGGGAGAGAGATAGAAAGCTAGAAACATCGATGAGAGAGAAACATCCACCAGCTGCCTCCTGCACACCCCCTACCGGGGATGTGCCCGCAGCCAAGGTACATGCCCTTGACTGGAATCGAACCTGGGACCTTTCAGTTCGCAGACCGACGCTCTACCGCTGAGCCAAACCGGTTTCGGCTGGGCAAGTTTCTTAAGCTGAGCCACAATTTCGTTTTTTGGTTTGTTTTGTTTTGTTTTGTTTTTAGGTATATATTAGTTTCAGGTGTACGATGTAATGATTTTATATTTGTATTAGCCTCAGTTTTCTTATCTATAGACATGGATGTTGAGGTAGATACAAAGGGCCTTACATGTACCTGTGTACAGTAAATGTACTAGTAAGTTCCTGTCTCCAAATTCATTTAAATTTCACTGCCTAACCCAGGCCTAACTCGAGTATTCCCTGGGTGTCTCCTACCCGGATGCTGCCCAAGACCCAGCTCTTAACTTTCTTTACAAGGGGCTTCTCTGAATGGGTAACTCATAATACCTGAATGGAGCTGCTATGAGTTCACCTACAGCTTGTGTTTACAGAGAGCTGGAGAGGGAACGCACCTTAGAGTCCACAACCCAGGCATGTGCACTAACAGGGGATCCAGCCGTGGCCTCCTGGTTAAATAGGTCGACGCGCAACCACTGAGCCATGCCTTGGGACTGGCATCGCTCACTGCTTTGCATATGAATTTGGGGCAGCCATTTTCTTCAAACCTGACTGGGAGCCTGACTAACTTTCCAACCAAATTAGGGGACGTGATCATTCAATTTCTGACTGAGCGGGCAGAGCCCTCACGTCGGTTTTCTAAGTGCAGTAGGTTTCCATGATGCGGAGGGGAAATCTGGTCTGCTTGGGGAGAGGGGCGGAAGCATCTTGGGGGCAGGGTGGGCTCTAACCCGGAAGGCAGAAACCCCGAACCTGACTAGATGATTAAACTGACAGGATTTTGGCAGAGAAGCATCAGCCATCACTGTCTGAAGTGCTGTGGCCTTTGAACTGAAGCTACACAGCTCACAGGGAAAGTTTTTTAAAAAAAATTACAGCAGGAGTACAGAGTCCTAATGAGATGGGCTAGTGGTCAAGGCCCTATTTGTAGTCACTCATTATTATGCGACGTTAAGGACATTTTCTGCTGAGCAGAGTGACCTTGACATGCGATGCCCTGTGCTCTCCCAGTATATGCGGAGCATTATAAAGAAATAATGATTCCCAAGGAGCCCGTCTCATCTGACAATTCTCATCAGCCTCCAAAGGGAGGTTTTACCTTTTGTCCATTTCTCCCATTTTTTTTACTGTGTTACTATAAAAAGAGCGAGAGAACAAGATCTATATAACCTTCAACAACATCCTTCCAAAGTTAGAAGTGTGACATAAATGCTATCTTTCACTCAGTTATGCCACCAATTAGCATTTCTCAGTAGGTGAATTAAATATACAGGGTGGGGCAAAAGCAGATTTACAGTTGTGAGTACAGAAGATAATATAAAAAATAATAAATAATAATACAAGAATAAACTGCTTCGTGTAAACCTACTTTTGTCCCACCCTGTACACTGGTCCAACTCTCATCTTTGTCTAAATTGTGGTGGTATTCTCGAAGCACCTCATGGGATATTTTCAGCCACAGGCACTAGCCTATCAGGACTAAGCACAAATCTCGGCTGTCAGATCCTGACTACTCGAATCGCAGCCAATTTTGAGTCCACATTGGGAACATGTGTAGTCAGAGAGTTAGGAATAAAATTCTGATTCTTGTCATTTACAAACCTTGTCTGATATGAATGAAATCTGGTGTCCAACTTTCATTCCAAAACATCTTTTGTTTCTGATACTGGAACCTCTAGGGGAAAAAAGAAAGGAGAGAGAGAAAGAGAGAGAGAGAGAGAGAGAGAGAGAGAGAGAGAGAGAGAGAGAGAGAGAGAAGGAAGGGAGAAAGGATGATTTTAATGTTTTACAGTAAAAACTAATCAAAGCAATAGTATTCAGCACAAATTAATTGCAATGTGTTTAATAAGGATTTTAATTAGAAAGTCATATAAATGAGAATCCAAATTCAGAATTCAATACAATTCTTAAATGTCAGAATACTTTTTCAGATTTATCAAAATCCTTCATCTTTATACACTGCACATTTCAGCTTCAAAATAAAGAAAAATATTCTGTCTTCTAGCCCTTCAAAAGCTATTGCTATTCTTCCTCACACTCTGTTCCTACTTCTCTGGACTCAGTCTTTAGCTATCTTGTGGATTCCTTTCCATTCTCTTATTAAAATCTCCAAGGCACTATTTCTCTCTCATACACACACAAACTCTCTCTCTCTCTCTCTCTCTCTCTCTCTCTCTCTCTCTCTCTCCCCCCCCCCCCATAGTCAACAAGCTTCATTACCTATCCTAGGGTGGAAAACCCTAGTGTCAACAATCCAAAACAATATAAAATGCCAAGCCATGGAGTTTTCGTGTCAGAATATACTATATAGGTTTTGGGAGTAACTGGGCCTTTCTAATAGTTTCTAGAATAATGCTTAGGTTCACTTTGTCAGTTTTCTAGATACATACCAAATGACAGGAAGAGCAGAAGCCCACAGCTTAGAGCAGGAACTAGTTAAGAATCTGAGATTTTAAATTTGCTATGATAGATGCACTTAAAGTCGGGTTGACAACAAAACAAAAAAACAGAAAGAAAGAAAGAAAGAAAGAAAGAAAGAAAGAAAGAAAGAAAGAAAGAAAGAAAGAAAGCATAAATAACCCTCATGTTTTCCCCAAACCACTCCCCCACTACTCTATAAGGAAGAAGACTTCTAGATCAGTTCCTAGAGCTTTATTTATTGCACAGAACCAAGATAATGGAAACTGGGGGTGGGGTGGGGGGTGAAGGAGGGGATTTAAGTTGCCAAAAAGGTATGTTATCTACATAATGAAGAGCTGAAAAGAAGGAAGAGGCAAGAGATAAGCACATTTATGTGGGTTCAGTTGCTCAGAGTCATGCAGGTAATGATTGGCACAGGGACTTGAACTCTGACCTTCTGATTCTAAACCCTCAGCCCTCTTCAACTTCCCAGCTCCTGGAAAGACCCCTCCATCTCCCACCGAACACCTCCAGGTCACACATCTCCTGGGACAGCTTCTCTGAAACGCTGCTGTAGAGAGTTATGTGCGAGTGCCCTGAGGAGTACCACAGAACGGGTCTCATTCCTCTTTGACATGAGAGACCTTCTAATGTTTGAAACAGTAATCCTGTAACCTTTAACTCTTTATTTCTGAGCCAAACAGCAGAATTAAATTCCTTCAGGGCTGTTTTGCCTGGTAAGCCCAGCTTTCCAGAGGCCTATAGAGAAAAATATTGAATTGGCTCCAAGCTACAGAAAAGCGAACTGAAATTAATAAGCATTTAATGAAATGCCTGTAAAATGTAGCATTATGTCAACTGCATTAATTGTTAAATGTATTAGTCATTTTAAAAAAATGTCATTGCATCTGAGAATAATTTGTAAATTTGGTTCTCTTGTTTTAAAACAACTTCCGAGCGGAGGACTGAGAAGGTGGGGCAGTTCTGTACCGTGCTGCCTTCCACTGGTTAAGACCTCCAAGAGCAAAGGCCTACCAAGGTGAGGATGCCCCTACTGTCACCTGTAGAGGGGCAGCACTGAGCTGGCCAATATTTGTGGTGGTACTGCTTGTCCTGGCTCAGGGGAAGCGTTCCACTAAGTCCGAAAGACTAAGACATCTCGGGGACTCTCCATCACCGCCCGCGGCCTGCTCTGCCAGGCCTTCACGCGCGCTGTGCTGGCGCTGCGCCTTCCATTGGCAGACCCGGAGAATCCTCTCTCTGCTGCCACATGGCCAGGCCAAAGCATCAGACACTACCACCATGCGGATTTTAAAACTACAGGGGAAATTGAGCCACAGGAGCTACCATCGCTGCCGCACCCACCGCCGCCCCCAAGAATGGGAATCCACCGAAATCAGAGCTCACTACGCACTGGGCTCATAGAGAGTGTGGCTTCAGAAATTAGCCTCTGCATCCACAGCAGCTCCACATCCGCAACAAAGAGGACACCATTGAGGGCAGACTCTCCCCATGCAGCCATCACAGCCCGCCCACAATCTTCCCAGCACACCCACCATGCTGGGAGGGAGATGGAGCGTGCTGGTGAGGAAATGGCACGGTGCCTTCCATTACCCACCCAGGCGAGCCCATCCTCCGATGTCACATGGCCAAGCCGAAGCTCTCACCACCACCGCCATGTGAACTTTAAAACTACAGTGGTAATTGAACCACAGGAGCAACCGTCAATATTGCACCTGGCACCGCCACCCGCCACTGACGCCGAGAATAAAGGAAATCCACCAAGAACAGAGCTCACCATGCCTTGGGCTCAGGGAGTGGGCGACCTCAGAACTTAGCCTCCATGTCTGCAGCTGCTCCGCTCCCACACCGAACGAGACACCTTTGAAGGTGGTCCCCCCGCCTGCAACCATCTCAGCCCAACTGCAGTTGTCCCAGCCTGCCCGCCATGCTAGCAAGGAGCTAGCCCGGCGCCTCCAATATGCGACCCCAACACCCTAGAGGGGCCGAGTGCCCCGGGTGAGCCGAGTGTCCCAGGGGGCCATGTGCCCCGGGTGAACCGTACCCCCCAAAGGGGAAGGGGATCCCGGGTGAGCCGTGTGTCCCAGGGGGCCGAGTGCCCCGGGTGAGCCGAGTGTCCCAGGGGGCCGTGTACCCCGGGTAAGCCGTACCCCCTAAAGGGGAAGCTTGTCCCGGGTGAGCCGTGTGTCCCAGGGGGCCGAGTGCCCCGGGTGAGCCGAGTGTCCCAGGGGGCCAAGTGCCCCGGGTGAGCCGAGTGTCCCAGGGGGCCGAGTGCCCCGGGTGAGCCGAGTGTCCCAGGGGGCCGTGTGCCCCGGGTGAGCCGAGTGTCCCACGGGCCGAGTGCCCCGGGTGAGCCGAGTGTCCCAGGGGGCCGAGTGCCCCGGGTGAGCCGAGTGTCCCACGGGGCCGAGTGCCCCGGGTGAGCCGAGTTGTCCCAGGGGGCCGAGTGCCCCGGGTGAGCCGAGAGTCCCAGGGGGCCGAGTGCCCCGGGTGAGCCGAGTGTCCCAGGGGGCCGAGTGCCCCGGGTGAGCCGAGTGTCCCAGGGGGCCGAGTGCCCCGGGTGAGCCGAGTGTCCCAGGGGGCCGAGTGCCCCGGATGAGCCGAGTGTCCCAGGGGGCCGAGTGCCCCGGGTGAGCCGAGAGTCCCAGGGGGCGGAGTGCCCCGGGTGAGCCGAGTGTCCCAGGGGGCCGTGTGCCCCGGGTGAGCCGAGTGTCCCAGGGGGCCGAGTGCCCCGGGTGAGCCGAGTGTCCCAGGGGGCCGAGTGCCCCGGGTGAGCCGAGTGTCCCACGGGGCCGAGTGCCCCGGGTGAGCCGAGTGTCCCAGGGGGCCATGTGCCCCGGGTAAGCCGTACCCCCCAAAGGGGAAGGGAGTCCCGGGTGAGCCGTGTGTCCCAGGGGGCCGAGTGCCCCGGGTGAGCCGAGTGTCCCATGGGGCCGAGTGCCCCGGTTGAGCCGAGTGTCCCATGGGGCCGAGTGCCCCGGGTGAGCCGAGTGTCCCAGGGGGCCGAGTGCCCCGGGTGAGCCGAGTGTCCCAGGGGAAGCAGTGGGACCCAGGGTAAGGGGCGGTGAAAACCAGAGGAGGAGCGGACTCTATTCATATGGTCCTGAGATAGTCACCATAAAACAAGCAGACTGCCAAATGACAGCAGGGAGGGGAAGGAGACCTGGGGGGAGATAGGAGAACAACCGAGGGACTGGTATGCATGAACATAAGTACAACCAATGAACACAGAACTCTGGGGAGGGAGGGCATAAATGGGAGGTGGGGGGGGGGCAATGGTAAACTATGTACACAGAAAATACCTTAATAAAATAAAATTTAAAATATAAAAAAAAATAAAAAAAAATAAAATAAAATAACAACAACAAAAAAAAATAAAAAAATAAAAAATAAAACAACTTCCGAGAAGGCACAATAGTTGATTAATAAGAAGACATAGTCATCTGTAAATTTTTTTAAAAAATATATTTTATTGATTTTTTACAGAGAGGAAGAGAGAAATGGAGAGTTAGAAACATCGATGAGAGAGAATCATCGATCAGCTGCCTCTTGCACACCCCCTACTGGGGATGTGCCCGCAACCAAGGTACATGCCCTTGACTGAAATCAAACCTGGGACCTTCCAGTCCGCAGGCGACACTCCATCCATTGAGCCAAACCGGTCTCGGCGTCATCTGTAAATTTAATCAGTCATTCATAAGCAAATAATTTCAAAAGCACAATTATAAAAATCCTTTCAATATTTCAATGAAAAATTTACATTTAATTGAGAGGTGGACACATTTTAATGTCTGGTGTAAGTGATAAAGCCTCCAGAAAAGTCCACAGGAAGCTTGGAATGGTCCAGAGTGTCCCATTGTCTAAATTTCTCTATGCAGGCCAATAAGATAACTTTTGGTAAGATTGCTCCCTAAAAGTTTGTATAATGTTTGCTAGTTGCTGGATTTTCCCAGTAAATGAACTTCATTAGTTTCGAAGAAAATGAAGTTTCAGGGGTGGAACTTGGGACCTCACCATGGTATCACCAGCATGGCCTATATGTCAGAGACATGACTAAGATAACTAAGAATTCAAAAGGACCCCCATTGGAAGCTTCTTTTCTCTGCACAAGTCAAACCCAATCGCTTCTGAATGTGATGAGAAAGTGCTCTAAAAAAACTTAAATTCTGACAAAGGAGCTGCTGCAGTCTGCATATTGCCAAGGGCATGGTTTTAATTGTTTCAAGGAGCCTTGGGGTGCATCGGAAGGATCCTAAAAATATTGTAGGCTATAAACCACCTTACATCATACCTGAAGAAACCTGAAACACGAATTCAAAAGAGTATATGCATCTTTATGCTCATTGCAGCATTATTTGCAATAGCCAAGATTTATGATATTCAAGAAGCAGGCCAAGTGCCCATCGGTAGATGAGTTGATAAAAAAAGCTGTGGTGCCTTTACACAATGGAATACTACTTGGCCATAAAAAGATGGAAATGTCGCCTTTTGCAATAACATGGATGGACCTGAAGAGTGTTATACTAAGCGATATAAGCCAGTCAGAGAAAGACAAGTACCATATTATTTCACTCATATGTGAAATCTAATGAACAAAACAAACTAACAAATAAAATAGAAAAACATATAGAAGAGAACAGACTGACAGCTGTCAGAGGGGTGGGAGGCTAGGTAGAAAAGGTGAAGGGATTAAGAAAAAAAAAAACTCATGGACAGACAACAGTGTGGTGATTACTAGAGAGAAAGGGAGTTGGGGGAGAAGGAGAGGGCAAAAGTGGGGGGTAAATGCTGATAGGAAACTTGATTTGGGTTGGTGAACACACGATACAATGTACAGATAGTGTATTATAAAATTGTACCTCTGAAACCCATATGATTTCATTAACCAATGTCACCCCAATAAATTCAATTTTTTTAAAAACCGTCTTACATCTAGAAAAAAAGACTGCTGTTAATTCTGTTAAACTTCTTACATTCAAGTAATATGCTTGGCATAAAAAATGGGAAATTACTTAAAAGCTCAAAGGCTCTGTGAGAGCTGCCTTCACAGAGCCCAGAGACCATCTGGCATCTGGCATAAAGTCTTTACTCTCGATGCCCTAAGCGACTAAGAGGAAAAGCCATGGAGATGAGTTTATGAATCCAGAGGGCTGTAATGATGACAAACCTGCTTCCTGAAGGCTGAGCCTGTCACTGTTGGCCTCAATCCCACCCCTTCTGGAAGTCCTGGGGAGCTGCTTTACTGAGGCAACATTTTGGTGGTGCTTGCCAATTCTAGAACTTGCTTGGGAAAGGAAAGCTTAATCGGGGAGGGGGGGGGTGTTCTGGGTTTTTCTGCCTGAGGCAGGAAACAAAGAAAGTTCCTGAGAAGGGTTAGATAGAGGATATGGGGCTCTGCATCAAGAAAACGTGCGTAGAAAGAGCTTCTACTCAAAGTTCCTCTCTGTCCTCAGAGGTTCAGTGTCCTGGGTAAGGAGGAATTTAGCCTCATAAAAGCCCCCTGTCCCCATCTAGCACTTGAAGAGTCTGTCCAGGGCTGCCTCCTGATCAGTCTTCTCAGTCTGCTGTTCCATCTCTGTGCCTCAAACCTGAGTTTGCCTCTCCACCCAGCCCCTCCAGAGTAATGTTGCCATCAGCATGATCTTGACTCTGAATTCTCCAAATGCTGAATATTCGTCCTATGTCTGTATTCCCAAAACCAGCTCAGGCCCCAGAACCCAGCCAGCACTGCAGAGCCATGCTTTGATTGTCCGAAGACACTAGGAGCTCTAATGCAGGTATCTTTAGAGTTTCTGTGTAGAGATTCAGCCAGAACCCTTGAGGAAGGGGACAAGTTTGACCGTGGAGTAATAAACCCCCTTTAGTAATTCGATAGTACTTATTGAGTACCTATGCTATGCAGGAATTATGCTAGGTACTCAGGGTACAGCAGGGAACAAGGCTTATCTAGGCCCTGTCCTCACAGAGCTTAGAGTCACCTTCTGACCTACTGAACACACAATCTGCTTCCTTATCCACTGTTGGTAGCACAGTGGCTTTGGCTTCCAGAAAATCTTGCATCTTCCCAATTCTGACTTGGGCAATAAGACCCTCATAGACTGTGGGAACCCTTACCACGACCAGCGTGGTTCAGGGCCCACACTCAGGGTCCGGTTTCTGGAGGAGGCCGTACACTAAAAATGAAGAGACTGGAAAAGAGTTAATTTGGGAAAAATGTAAGCCAGGCGGGGAGTCAAGCCTCTAGTGGGAAGACTCACCCCGGCCCCATCTAGCCTTTTGCCATTCCCTTTTATTGAGATTCTGAGACAAAGACATTGCTTAGGCGGGAAAAGTTCCAGCAGCAGAAAATTAACAAGAATTTACATACTATTAACAAACTAAAGTTGCCTCAAGCTCTACTACCTCAACTAGACAATGAGTTAATTGCTCTGACCTTTCAGAGCCATTGAGGTTGGCCATCCCTTTTTGCATATTAACAATAGTGACAATGTTTGGTTTCCTTAGACGGTTCTTTTTACATTTTATCACTAGTGACTCAACCTAGAGTCAATGAGTTAGTAGCTCTGACCATTCAGAGCCATCAAGGTTGGCCAGTTCCCTTTACATTTTATTACCAGTGATAATGTTAGGTTTCGGTTCCCGGCATCTCCCCCCAATTCCTTCCTTTAAAAAATCTTGCATTTACAGACCATATAAGAATGAAATGTTTGAGTCCCAATTTCAAAGTCCAAGAGTTCTAAGTAAAAAGTTTCAGTGTCCAAAAGTTCTGAGTCCCAAAGTTCTCAGTCCCAAAGTTCCTTATGTGTATATGTCAGCAATGATATCTGGATGGTGGACAAACAGTGGCAATGCAGGTCCGACCATCTCTGGTTTAGTCCTGGGCAATCTGAAGCGACGCACAGCTGCTGACTGCTGGCATGGCAAGGCGTCCTCAGCGTCTTCCATGTCTGGACTGTTTCTCCTCTTATCTTCATGGCTGGAGCATTCCTGCTAATTCCTTTGTTGCAGGAATCCACATGGTCTTGGAGTTGTTTTCTGAAAATATATAAACATCTCTCGACCAAAATTAATAAAGGAATCTTTTCTATAAATTTTACTTGGGATACTTGTTGCCCAAATAATTTTCCTGACTTATTTTGATACATTTGTGATCTTACTGTTATCATTACAAATTAAAATTGGTTTTCAAAAGAAACTTTTTTTTTCTTTCTTTTTCTTTTTTTTTTTAAATGTAATTTACTTACAGGACATTTTTTCTTACATAGTATTTTTCCACTATCCCCCTTTTTTATTTAATTACTAGGAGGTTTTTGGAAATTTTTTATAATGCTGTTTTGATAACTTTTAAATTTTTATTTTTTGCACAAAAACTATGACATTACATGTTAAACCATTTTTACCATGAAATGAACTATCAATAGAAATTTTATTAATACTTTAGGAACAGCCCGTTGTATAATTAAATTTTCTTGAATATTAACTCATTTCATTTAGCCAAATTAAATTAATCTGAAAACTTGACTTATTTTAAGGTCAAATTTAATACTTTTAACAACAATTTTAGTTTACTCTGTAAAAATTAATGGAAAGGATTATATGCATCCTTGAGAGAGCCCTGAGCACTCCTAGATTTAGGCTAGATTTAGATATAGGGCAGTAGCCATTGCCATTTCTCTGTTGCCTGGGTACCGTCTGAGCTGGGCCAAGTCTCTTGTTTGTAGCTGGATCTCAATCTGAGCTGGGCCAAATCCGTTTGTTGCCTGGGTCCCGATCTGAACTGGGCATGGGAAGCACGAAGCAGCCATGGGGCAGGAGACCTCCCTCAGCAGGGGCGAGTATTCAAGCCCCTGCAACATTGGGGGGGTGAGGTTCTGTGCCCCACCTCTGTTGACCCCCAAGTTCTCTCCTGATGGCCCCTTGCGACTGGCCCTTGTCTTAGGTTGTTCCTTCCTTGAGGAATCTTACCCGACATTGGCTAACCAGCCATCCTCTGGGGCCAAGCAGGGTGATGTGAGGTTCAGTTCTGTCTCCTTGGTAGCCTATGCCCCTATGGCCTTCATGCCCAGTATCTGCCTTGGGATGCTCTCGCCTGCTGGCAGAGCCCCTGCATTGATCTTTGGGAACCCAGGTTGCTTCTCCAGGGAAGGCCCACTCACACCACTGTGTGAGAAACAGATCCATGGTACCAGCCACCATAAGGCTTTAACCTCAGCATGAATTTAAAACTCAAGCAACAGCTGTGGGCAATTGGATTTTGAGGAGAGGTTCCTCTTTGCAAATAAGGCAAGAAAGCCCAATATAGAATGTTCAAGTACCTTCCCAGTGAGGCTTTCCACAGTGGAAGGGATTAGATCCTTTCATGTCCTTTAAATTGCTGCCAAACATTCAAAAGTTAAATTTAAATTTGTTTGTAATAATTATAAAATGCTATTACATTAAAAATTAATGACATTGTAGAATAATACCATGCAAGAATACTTTTTGCTCTAAGCCAATGACAATTCAAATTCAAACTGGCTGTCAATTTCTTTTTATATAGACAAGATCTTAGTTACATTCTCTGCACCTCTCTCAGGAGCAAGTAGTGATATTCCTCTACTTTGGTGCAAGCCAGAAACCTCTATTTAATTTTTTACACACAAAGGAGCAGTGGTTTGATTATGTCATACAAAAAGGGAAGCTGGGTGGCAAGACCTATGTAATTAAACTTCCTTGCTCCACCCATTTTCTTCCTAAATGATCAAGGTGTTTAGAATTATTGGTGACTACATTAAGTAAGGGATCAGCCCACATAAGGGCTTTTACCCATGAAGGGTCAGGAACATAAGTCCTAAACACTTCCACATTTGTCCTAGGTAAAATTACCTAGAGATGACTACTGCTATCATGGCAAGAAAGACATTCTCAAGTGTCAGGTGTCTGTACCGGCTTCTTTACCATGCCCGTGTTCTCAGGGCTGTTTGCCTCCTCCTGGGAATATACAAGCATACCCTCTGCCAAAGGTTAACAATGGATCAGGTCCCTTCCATAAACCGGATTCAGGATCCTTCCATTTAGCTAGACCATTTTCTTTTGTTTTATTCTGATGCCAATGTATTTCCATAGGCGTCCTTACTTCATCATCACAAGAGAAAAAATTTAAAGTAATCAAGGCTTGTGCAGCCTACCTACAGGTGATTTCTCCATCATCCCATTTTTTTTTGTTTTTCAAGCTGGGATTTTAACCGCTGATGCTGTCGTTCAATGGCCTGTCCTTGGGAATTATATGGTATTCCCGTAATATGCTGAATTTTCCACCTTTTACAAAATTCCTGGAATTGACAGCTTGTGTAAGCAGGCCCATTATCAGTTTTAATAATTTTTGGAATTCCCATGACGGCAAAAGCAGCCAGGCAATGATTAATGACCTGTTTTGCCGTTTCTCCTGTAGATGCAGTAGCCCATAGGACTTTTGAAAAGGTATCTACAGAGACATGTAACGCCCCAAGGCGTCCAAAGGAATTATAATGCGTTACATCCATTTGCCAGATATGACCTCTTAGCAAACCTCTGGGGTTGACTCCTGTGTTAGGCCCTTGAGGTAGATGTAACATACAAGTTGGACATTCCTTAATAATCTGTTTTGCCTGTTGTCAAGTGATTGAGAATTGTTTAGACAACATTTTTGCAGGCTGATGTAAAAGCTGATGAGATTCTAAGGCTTCTTTTAATAAAGCAACCAGTTGATCAGCCTGTGCATTTCCTTTGGTTAAAGGACCAGGTAAGACACTATGAGCCCTGATATGAGTAATATAAAAAGGATATTGTCTCTGTTGTACAATCTGCTGAACTTGTTGGAACAGTAAAAATAAACTTTGGTCACTAAGCCATTTCAATCGGGCAGTTTCAATTCTATTTACTAAGTTTGCAGCATAAAAGGAATCAGAGACAATATTAAGAGGCTCTTTGAAATCCTGCAATGCAGCCTTAATAGCTTCTAGTTCAGTTCTTTGCACAGAAGTATGACTGGTCCATATGACTCGGTTTGAATTTATTGTATGATAGGCAGCTTTTCCATTTGATGACCCATCAGTAAAAACAGTTAAAGCTCCAGGAATAGGTTCCTGCCTAGTATTTTTTGGTATAATAATGGAGGTATTATATAAAAATTGTAGTAATTTATCCTTTAATAGATGACAGCTAAGTTCCCCTGAATATCCACCTAACCCAATTTGCCAAGTTATCAGTTTGAAATAACATTTCTAATTGCTTCCCATTTAGGGGGAGGTAGATACACTGGGGCTCTTCCCCTCTAAGCTGTTTACAACGTCTCCTAATTAGAAACAATAGATGGGCTATTAGTTCTACATATGTAACTGCAGTTTTAGAGGATTGATGTCCTAGGTGGACCCATTCAATAATGGCAGGAGAATTTTTATTTTGAAAGATGACTCCTGTGGGACTATTTGTAGTAGGGTTAATTTGTCCCAATAAAGGTAATTCGGGCTGTACCCGTGCTACTTGGGCTGAGGAATTGCCTGCTCAACCCTTGAGCAACTCATTCCTAGCTTCATCAGTTAAAGTTCGAGAAGAAAGATTAGAGTCACCTCTAAGTAAACTAAACAAATTCATCATTTCTCCTGTAGAGATCTTCAGATAAGGTCTTAACCAGTTAATGTCTCCTAATAATTTCTGAAAGTCATTTAAAGTTTTAAGACAATCTTTTCTTATCTCCACCTTCTGAGGCCTAATGCTTTGGTTTTCAATTATGGTTCCCAGATATTGAAAAGGCACTTCTTTTTGTACCTTCTCTGGAGCAATTCTTAAGCCCCATTTAGGGAGCCCCTCTTCTAATTGGGAAAACATGGCTAAGGTCTGTTCTTCCCGTGGGCTTGCTAAGAGCAAGTTATCCATGTAATGAATAATGTAACATTGGGAATATTTGTCCCTTAAAGGCTGAATAGCTTGAGCCACATATTTTTGACACAAAGTAGGGCTATTGGCCATTCCTTGAGGTAAAACCTTCCATTGATATCTTTTCATAGGCTCTATATTATTAATAGATGGCACTGAAAATGCAAATCTCTTTTTATCTTGAGGTGCCAAGGGAATTGTGAAAAAACAATCCTTAAGATCTACTACTATGAGGGACCAATTTAAAGGGATTTGTGAAGGCGCTGGAAGTCCAGGTTGTAAAGCTCCCATGGTATGCATAGTAGCATTTACTGCTCTAAGATCATGTAACAATCGCCATTTTCCTGTCGCCTTTTTAGGGATTGTAAATATAGGCATATTCCAGGGACTATTGGAAGGTTCTATGTGGCCAGCCTCTATTTGTTCTTGTATTAATTCATGAATATGACTTAATTTCTCCTTGGTTAATGGCCACTGATCCACCCATACAGGTCTATCATCTTTCCATTGTATAGGATCAGCATGAGGGTGAGGAGACTGAGCAGTGACCGCTCCTAAAAAGGTTGATATCCTATTTGAGTTATTAACTTCTTTCCTTTACCGGTAACAATACATGCCTGTAACCCTTCTAAAATATCTAAAGTATTTTTATTTGAAAAGGCTTTCCAAGAATTATCTGTTATGGCCTTGAAATTTTATCATGGAAAAAAACCATCCAACAAATATCTATATCTGATCTAAATATTATAATACTTTTATTATCTTAAGACATCAACTAGATTTAGACTAGTTTTTGCATAGAAAATTTGTTTGAGATCACAGAATTAATCCTCCTTTTTAATTAGGCCAATAATAAGCAACTTATTTTGAATTCCCAATTATTAGAGAAAACATATTTTATTTTCTCAAAAACAACTTATACTTTTAGGTATTTTAATTAGCACAACTACATAATTTTTTTCCAATTTAATTTATATTTTGAACTTTTAAAGGTGGTAAGTTAAATATATTTTGTACGTCCTCAATTAATAACACTTTACATTTCTGAGAAAAATACAGACATAATCAATTAAGAGCTTCCAATTCTGTCCTCTAGATTTTTTGAGGCAAATTTAAACTTTACCTTTTTATTTTATATAAGCAAACTTCCAAAAAATTATTTTTTTTGCCACAGGATTTGGAGTAAGTTTGTAGCCATTCAAATACAAAATACCCCATTCCTTAGCTTATTTTGGGAGGTTTTAGCAACAGATCTGGCTACATATTTTTTCATGCTTAATAAATAAAGACAGATCTCAAATTTTTTCATTCTTTTTTGCTTTCTGAAGTAGTAACTAGCACCCAATTTGGCCAAGATAACACCTAATGTAAGAGTTCTTTTATAACTTTTAAACAAAGCATTAAGTAATCTCATTGCAGGAGAGCAGATAGGCTTGCTCTCTCCTGCGGTCTTTGAATTTCTCTGCACCAGAAGCGGTTTCAATGGTGGAATTTCATTTCTTATTACAGATTTTAAATTCCAAATACAAAGTAAGATTTTAATTTTAACAAGAAACCACATTCTTTAAGCATACAAGCCAAATTCTGTAATAAAATTTACTTTATATTTATAACCTAATTCTTCCCCATTAGCCTGGTTAAGAAAGACTTTCCCACTCTACTTACAGTTCGCGATGCTGCAGCTGGCCGTGGGCTTTCCCTCACCTTTTTCAGGTGAATTTTCCACACACCTTTTTCAGGTGAATTTTCCACACACCTTTTTCAGGTGAATTTTCCACACACCTTTTCCAGGTGAATTTCCCTCACCTTTTTCAGGTGAATTTTCCTCACCTTTTTCAGGTGAATTTTCCGCACCTTTTTCAGGTGAATTTCCCTCACCTTTTTCAGGTGAATTTTTTCCTCACCTTTTTCAGGTGAATTTCCCTCACCTTTTCAGGTGAATTTTTTCCACACCTTTTTCAGGTGAATTTTCCGTACCTTTTTCAGGTGAATTTTCCGCACCTTTTTCAGGTGAATTTCCCTCACCTTTTTCAGGTGAATTTTTTCCTCACCTTTTTCAGGTGAATTTCCCTCACCTTTTCAGGTGAATTTTTTCCACACCTTTTTCAGGTGAATTTTTTCCTCACCTTTTTCAGGTGAATTTCCTCCTTCGCTCTAGGCGAAAAATATCATCTCCTCCAGAAGCCCCGTGTTGAAGGCGCCAGATGTGGGAACCCTTACCACGACCAGCGTGGTTCAGGGCCCACACTCAGGGTCCGGTTTCTGGAGGAGGCCGTACACTAAAAATGAAGAGACTGGAAAAGAGTTAATTTGGGAAAAATGTAAGCCAGGCGGGGAGTCAAGCCTCTAGTGGGAAGACTCACCCCGGCCCCATCTAGCCTTTTGCCATTCCCTTTTATTGAGATTCTGAGACAAAGACATTGCTTAGGCGGGAAAAGTTCCAGCAGCAGAAAATTAACAAGAATTTACATACTATTAACAAACTAAAGTTGCCTCAAGCTCTACTACCTCAACTAGACAATGAGTTAATTGCTCTGACCTTTCAGAGCCATTGAGGTTGGCCATCCCTTTTTGCATATTAACAATAGTGACAATGTTTGGTTTCCTTAGACGGTTCTTTTTACATTTTATCACTAGTGACTCAACCTAGAGTCAATGAGTTAGTAGCTCTGACCATTCAGAGCCATCAAGGTTGGCCAGTTCCCTTTACATTTTATTACCAGTGATAATGTTAGGTTTCGGTTCCCGGCAATAGACCACCACCATCTGGAATAGCAATAAAGCAAAGAATCAGTACAGCCAAGATTCATTCCATCCCTTCTACCCGATTCCCATTCTAGTTCATACACTGTTGCCCTGGGATATTCATGATCTCTGGGTACCTCCAGGATATAGCCATCAGTCACTTCAAGTTGCAGCTTTAGTGCAAAGGAAGGAAATATGATAAATATCCTATGGCTATTCATTGTAGTGCACGTTAAAACTACCTTTCCACTGGAATAAGTTTTTAGCTCATTAAAGCATACATGACAGCAAAAAAAAAAAATGTAGCTCATGAGACCATGTTTATTTTCTTTTAATCTTATAACAACACCCTTCATCCAGATTAAAATACTCAAAACCAAGATTCATAGTCACTGTAGGGCTTATGACTGATTAGAAAGAAGCCTTCCTAAATCATGTTGCTGATTCCCTGAAGAGGTGATACAGGAGGCAGACTGTCTGCTCTCTTATAATTCTCAAGATAAGGCTTCTTTCATCTGTGACCATGGATGCTGGTTTCTCTGAATTTTGCAAAGTTTCTAATGTCTAGCCTAAATCCTTCCAAAATGCCACTTAATCCTTACAGTCTTATGCTATCCTCAATATTCCATTTTGAAGATCAGATATACATCACTTCGGTAATACATGTTAGCATTTTATTGTTGTTATTGTTAATCCTCTCCCGAAGATCTTTTCCCATTGATTTTTATTGAGAGTGGAAGGGAAGGGGGGAAACAGAGAGAGAGAGAGAAACATTGATGTGAGAGAGATGCATCAATTGGTTGCCTCCCGTACGCACCCAGGGATCAGGGATCAAGCCTGCAACCAAGGTACATGCTCTTGACCAGAATCAAACCAGGGCCCTTGATTGGTCATCCACTAGCCAACGCTCCATCCACTAAGCCAAATCAGCTAGGGCCACGTTAGCATTTTTAAATTATAAACTTATTTTTAAATTGGCTACATCATGGTCTTCTCTACATTCACTGCAGTCAGATGTATCTCACTTTGTGGAATAAATGCATCCCAGAAGGTTCATTTTTAAAGTGAACCTTCCCCCTCCAACATTCGTATCAAACCAGCCCCAAGGCAACGAAGATCACCTTTAATGATGTAGAAATCTTGTTTTGAAGTCACACATTTAGATGAGAACTTTAAATAAAATAATAATAATAATAATAATACATATATGAAGGCTAAAGTTTCTTTTGTTTGGCAGAATCACTTCTGGAGTTAATGGGAAAACAGCAATTATAGCTTAGGAACAGAACATCCTAGGCTAAAAATTCACTCAACACTTATCAAATCCCCTTGCTATCATTTTAGAAAAGAATAACAGGAAACTCTCCTTAGGTGCTCAGACCCTGTTTCCTAGCAATTGATGGAGTCTGCAGGCTGTTAGGAATAAGCAACTGAGCTAAGGCTGGGGAGAGTGATGATTGAGGTTCCAAATACCATAGGAAGCGGATCAATAGGCAATTATTTAAAAAGTAGACTCCCTTCTTATGTGTTCCTGGTGTTACCTGTTCCAATATAAAGTTGGGCTTTAGACCTCAGATAATAATTCCTTTTATCAACCAGAATCCATAGACTATATATTCATAATGGCTGAGAAGGAGGTACAAAACAGGTAAGAAAAAAAAGTAACTGTATAGTGAAAGGAGGCCCAAATGTAGAGTGTTGCAAATGCAGTTGCAGAGTGGCCAGGAGTTCAGCACCTGCCCAAAGGCACACACAGACATGCACACACAGGTAACAGTATAGGAACAGCAGCATGTCTTTCCTAGGGGCTGGTACAGACTGAATCAGAAGAAAAGATCAGGAGGGGGAGGGAGGGAAACAGAATACAGATCTGGACATACAGTTGATTTACAATTATGTAAAAAGCAAAGGAAATTCGCCAAACCTTGACTGTGGTTATTACTAGGCTGTAGATGATTGTGGATGGTTTGTCTTTGCACTTTTTTGTATTTCCCCAATTTCTACAGTGAGCATACATCTTTGACTTTCTTACACAACGAGAAAACGTTTTGTCCGGGGAAAGGTTTGACATCAAGGAAGAGCAGGCAAAGGGGAAATTCCCCTGAGAAGAAGACTAATAGAAGGAAGACTTGATCAAGAAGCTGGGAGTGTAGGGGGCCCTGTGCCCCGGGTGAGCCATGTCCCCCAAAGGGGCCGTGTGCCCCGGGAGAGCCGTGTGTCCCAGGGGAAGCAGTGGGACCCAGGGGGAGGGGCGGTGAGAACCAGAGGAGGAGCGGACTCTATTCGTGTGGTCCTGAGATAGTCACCATAAAACAAGCAGACTGCCAAATGAGGAGCAGGTTCTATTCATGTGATCCTGAGATGGTCACCATAAAACAAGCAGATTGTCAAATGACAGCGGGGAGGGGAAGGAGACCTGGGGGGAGATAAGAGAACAACCAAAGGACTGGTATGCATGCATATAAGTACAACCAACGAACACAGAACTCTGGGGAGGGAGGGCATGAATGGGAGGTGGGGGGGGGGGGGCAATGGTAAGATATGTACACATATAATACCTTAATAAAAAAAATTGGGGGGGGAAAGAAGCTGGGAGTGGAGGTAGGGGAGAAAACATTAACGTCCACCTCTGAGGTTACACCTAAGTGAGGTCAGTGTTGGGCTTAAAGGTGGCTTTGGGGTGATATAAAGCAGGGGCTGTAAAAGCGACGGGCTAGTTAGTGAGGCTCTGTAGCTGTAATCCGCCCTCCTACGTGTACTAGTACTCTCCCCTCCCCCAAATTGTCTGAAACAAAATAGATTTTAGACCTAACTTACCAATTGAACGTGCAAACTCAAGACTCACTCCAGAAGAGGGCAAGAGAGGAGACAGAGAGCTTTCTCCAAAGGTGGCATCTAGAAGGGGCATCCCTTCTGCCAGTGGGAAAGAGGCCCTGACAAGGGCATCTCAAGAGCAGATTGGCAGGCACCCAGAGCCTGCTACTGAAACCCAGAGCACAGAGCACAGCTCTCAACCACAGAGACAGCTGGAGCAGTGGCATCCCAAAGGCAGAGCAGGCGAGGGGGTGCAGTGAGACTGCCCAGGGCCCAGTGTGAAGCTGCCCTCCAGTCCTTCTTTCCTCGGGGACTGCAACACAACCCAGGATCTGACTACCTGGGAGTGAACCTCTCAGAGCCTCACATGACGTACATGGGAAGAAGGAAATAGTTTGTGCGTGCAGCTTCTCAGTTTTTCTCCTCCTCCCACGTTTAAGAGAATCCCTTCCTCGTCCCCCCTCCAAGCTGGGAATGGTCCTGCTTTGCTAAATAAGCTCTTTTGGACCTTGGAATGCAGAGGAAAGGAGCTAGGGGGGATGGCAACAGGCAGAGGGGCAAGAGCTGTTGTGGTATTGGGTGGTGGTGGTGGTAGTGGGGTGTTGTTGGAGTAAAACTGGGGTGAGGAGGATGGGGGAGCTGCTTCAGTGTAAGGGAAATAGAAAAGATATTAAAGATGTATTACCGTGGTATCCTTTATATCCCCCTTACAGAGGTCATGAAAGGCAAGTTCAGGGCTGAGGCCGTTGGAAATTACTTTTTAATGACGGGCGGCATTATTTTAACCACAGCAGTGCTCTGAGGCTGCCCACGAGAGCACAGGCTTTTAAAAGATTGCACCTTGAGGAGGCACACCTCGTTCCTACAGGGACATGGGCCTCCGGGGTGAAGCTAACTAGAGTCGGAGGAAACCACAGCAAACATTTACTTCCTACGGTTCTTTTGTGCATTGGCTAAAAAAAAGGGTCCTTAGCCCTGTTTTCCCCTGGGGTGTTTTTCTAGCAGAATTGTCCCTGAAGCTCTTAACTCTGAAAGGTGCTGAAATTTCTCTGAGAATACGGAAGGCATTAATGCACACTATGTTAGAAGCTCCATCCCCAACCCTAGTTGGGGGGGAGAGGGGGAGGAGGGGGATGATAATATCTTCCCTAAGCTTGAGCTGTACAGAAATGTCTGCTCCAGGAATATTTTAAAAGATATATGACCGCCGAAACCGGTTTGGCTCAGTGGTAGAGCGCAGGTCTGCAAACTGAAAGGTCCCGGGTTTGATTCCAGTCACAGGCATGTACATTGGTTGGGGGCACATCCCCAGTGGGAGATGTGCAAGAAGCAGCTGGTCGATGTTTCGCTCTCACCGACGTTTCTAGCTCTCTATCTCTCTCCCTTCCTCTCTGTAAAATATCAATAAAACATATTTAAAAAAAAAAAAAAAAAGGCCAGGATGCCACCCTCCTCCCGCGGCCACAGCTGCTTGAATCAGAGATGAACATCTGACCCAACTAAACCAATCATCTTCTCTATCCTGGGACTCTAGGATTGAGACAGTTATATGTATAGAACAGTGATCTCTGAACTATTTTGCTTGTATATCAGTAAAAAGATTTAATTATACTTTCAACAGATACGGCTATTTTGTTGTTGTTTTGTTTTTAATGTATTTTTATTGTTGATAGTATTACAGATATCTCCCATTTTCTCCGCACCCCTCTCCCCCTCCCCCTGCCCTCAGGTCTTCACTACCCTATTGCCTGCGTCCATGGGCTAAAGATAAGCTTTTATTTATAAACTGCATTCATAATTATATTTTTCATAAATGACATATGATTTTCTATTTTAAAAAACATTTTAAGTGGCAAAACCGGTTTGGCTCAGTGGTAGAGTGTGGGTCTTCGGACTGAAAGGTCCCGGGTTTGATCCCGGTCAAGGGCATGTACATTGGTTGCGGGCACACCCCAGTAAGGGGTGTGCAAGAGGCAACTGGTCGATGTTTCTCTCTCATGGACGTTTCTAGCTCTCTATCTCTCTCTCTTCCTCTCTGTAAAATATCAATAAAATGTATATATTTTTTAAAAGATCAGAGGGTAGAGGGGAGCAATGGGGGAAAAAGAGGAACAATAAAGATTTATTAAAACATATTTTTAAAAATAAGTAGCTGCCAGTGTCACAAAAAAGATCAGTGAATTTGGAATACTTGTTGAAAAAGAAAAATGACTCATCTTTAAGAAGAACCACTCTTTTCCCACAAAGTAACCAAAAAGCTTGTGATGCAAAAGGTTTTCATAGTCACTCCCTTTCTCTTTATAACGTTTGGGATGATTCTATTATTAAATCCTTGTTTTTCTCAAATTAACCCCATTAATTGCCTCCACTGGCACTCTGTACTCCTCTGATTTCAATTCTTTCCTACATTAGATTAATTATGAATAACAATGAATGAATTTCACATGTGGATCTAACATCATAGTCTCACCCCGAATTATATTGTATTTCAAAAATAGCAACTACTCCATTAGTGGTTACACCTAGGCATAAAACATTTTATTAAAGAATTTATTTCCTATGTGAGTATGGCTGAGCAGTATGTTCAAACACATATGCCTCATACCTTGGATGTCCAGTTTCACTGGGTCATTTGCCAGCAGTAGACAGTGTATGAGTAAATATTGTCCATCATCATATATTTTATATTTCCCCTTTGTAGGAAGAAAGAAGTTGTTTTACTAACAAGAGATACAGCATCAGTTACAATGAAAAGAAAGTCTGGAGTAGCCCAGCTGCCATGGCTCAATTGGTTGAGCATTGACCTTTGAACCAGGAAGTCAATGTTCAATTCCCAGGGCTTGATCCAGTGTGGGGCATGCAGGAGGCAACCTATCAATGATTCTCTCTCATCACTGACGTTTCTATCTCTCTCCCCCTCTCCCTTCCTGTCTAAAATTAATAGAAATATATCTTTTAAAAAAAGTTAGCGTTTTAAATAAATATATTTAAATATATTTTAAAGCCCTAACCGATTTGGCTCAGTGGATAGAGCGTCAGGCTGCAGACTCAAGGGTCCCAGGTTCGATTCCGGTCAAGGGCATGTACCTTGGTTGCGAGCACATTCCCGGTAGGGAGTGTGCAAGAGGCAGCTGATGGATGTTTTTCTCTCATTGATGTTTCTAATCTCTATCCCTCTCCCTTCCTCTCTTTCTTTTCTTTCTTTTTTTTTTTTTTTATAAAGGAAGTGTGGAGCAAAAAGCAACTGAGAAAAAAATACTGGTGGTATTATTTAAGCCCTTTCTCCTGATTAGGGCTACTCTGCAGCAAATGCAGAGTGTAATCACTCTGAAGAGCTCTGAAACTGGTTAATTTAGCTCCCTAGTCAGGATCTAATGGAACTAAATGAAATCCACCTTTTCACACACACACACCAACCAAAAAAAAATTATTTTCCCTGTCTTTTGTTCTCAAAGAAAACCACAGCAAAGAGCTGGATATTTAAAGTATAGTTATTATTTTTAAATGCTCAAATAGTTCAGCCTATGTACACTCCAAATATTTGAGTCACCAGAGGAAATGAAGAAAATGTATTGGAAGGTTAGAGAGATTTCCGAAGGAATCATATTTTCACCTCAAATCAGAGACTGTTGGCCTATCATACCCATAAGCTTTGGCTCCTATTCTCACTCTATGTGAAACATTTTGAATGTTTCTTACTATTATAAAGATTTGAAATTGAATTTTAAAAAGTCTCATAGAGCCCTAGCTGGTTTGACTCAGTGAATAGAGCATTGGACTGTGGACTGGTTTGATTCCAGTCAAGGACAGATGCCTGGGTTGCGGGCTCAATCCCCAGTAGGAGGCGTGCAGGAGGCAGCCTATCAATGATTCTCCTTCATCATTGATGTTTCTATCTCTCTTTCCCTGAAATCAATAAAAAAATATATATTTAAAAAATTAATATATTTTTTAAAAAGTCTTGTAGTAATGACATTTTCTAAATTAAAAGTAAGCACCATCTTTATGGCACTCTTCATACAAATACCTTTCAATCTTAAAATTAGCAAACCTCCTGTGATTGATAATGGAATTTAAACCTGGTGGGTGGGTCTTTCCTTGCCATCACTGAGAGGAGTCTTTGGGAAGGGTTATCAGTCCTCTATATATCTATTAACAGGACTGCTTTCTGTTTCTTAGGATAAGGTGCTCAGACATCTTTATTTTTTAAGTCTGTTTGGAGGTGAGAGGATTCAATTCAACAGACGTATGCTAAGCTCCAGCTTTTTGTGCAAAGATGGCTTCAGTTTTGTGAGGGCTTCAAAGCTGAAGAGGTTGCTGCTTCATAGGGGAAAAGGTTAAGTTCATTTAAAAAAAATGTTAGGAAACTCCAAGATATAAGAATTAAAACCTATTTAAAACCCATTTTGTCGCATTGAAGATGCCTCAAAGGTTCTAAAGATTAAAAAGCAAACTTTTCCCTTTGTGAGCCTTTGAAGCTGGTATTAAATACTACAGAAGAGTTTTTTGAAACTTAGGTTCTTAAGTGGGGAAAAAAGAAAAGAAAAAGATTGGCCTGAGGTTTGAGAGAGGTTATAGCCGCCGCTGTGAGGCATTCTGCAGGGAGAACAGCGCTTTCAGTGTTTATGCGTTATTCGTTATACAGGCAGAGTCTAGCTGGCTGCACTGTGGGCAGTATTAAGGCAAATTTTTCATCCTGGCTGGAGGGTGAGAGCTGTGAAGCCAGCTAAGGGCTGCCGTGTATTTCTGGAGGGCCATTCTAAATCACAAGAACATAGAGGAACAGAGGACAGGGGACATGAGAGAGAGAAGGCTTTGTTGTTTTGCCCATGAAAGGAAATGGCATGTCAGAGGCAGGCCTGCGGAACGTCGTTAGTGAGGGTCGGAGGCGAGGAGGAGACCTCATTTTGAGAAAATCACAGGAATCAGAGGAGCCACCTTAACTTTTAAGTTCAAACGCTAGAGTGGTACAGCCTCACGACTCTTACTCAGCTAAAAGATTCTGTTAGCTTGAGACCCGAGATTATTAAGTAGATAGGGCTGACAGGCAAGTGATTCATTGTAATAGATTACACGTATCCTTCCCTTCACATGGTTCCAAGAGGTACAAATTTCAGTTACCATGTTTTAGTTAAGTAATACCCCTCAACAATGCAAATTTCAGTTTCAATTGTATATTAAATGTAAACAATTGGCCACTGAGCACTCTTTATTCAGTTCTTGCACAGACATTAAAGAGTACAGTTGTGTTGCCGCCTTGTCTCCCAGTGATAAACTCACAAAACATTTTACAACAAAGATTAAAAGTACAGCAAAGAAACAAAAAAAAATGATAATGCTGAAAGTAAAATAGGATGCAATTAGAAGACTTAAAAAATGGCAACAGGGCCGAAACCGGTTTGGCCCAGTGGATAGAGCAGACTGAAGGGTCCCAGGTTCGATTCCAATCAAGGACATGTACCTTAGTTGCGGGCGCATCCCCAGTGGGGGTTGTGCAGGAGGCAGCTGATAGATGTTTCTCTCTCATCGATGTTTCTAGCTCTCTCTCTCTCTCCCTTTCTCTCTGTAAAAAAGCAATAAAACATATTTTTTTTTAAATGGCAACAGGAAAACAAAGATAGGATGAGATCTAGACTTTCAAGAAGCAAGGGTATAAACTATCTTGACAAAATTCAATGAATATGAAAACAAGGTAAAGTTGCTGCAATATATTTTAATTTAAATTGTAGTAGGAACAGAAAGCCAATTGTGGTAGAAATGTGGCCCTTACCTGTCTATTTTGGATTGAAGGCTGCAATACAAAATAATACCAATCACTTCCACCAGCCTTCAGGCCAAAGTGTTAGAATTAGCTGCCATATTGAAAGAAAACAGTAACTGTACCCTAGCCGGTTTGGCTCAGCGGACAGAGAATTGGCCTGTGGACTGAAGGGTCCCGTATTCAATTCCTGCCAGGGTAGAGGGCTGTGTAGCAGGCAGCCAATCAATGATTCTCTCTCATTATTGATGTTTGTATCTCTCTCTCCCTCTCTCTTTGAAACCAATACAATATTTTTTTAAATCTATTAAAAACAAAACAGCAATTACAGGGAGACCAAAACAGTAATTACAGGCTGTTTTCATTGCTTCAGATGTCAGCATGAATTGAATAATGTTAAATTAATCTGATGAAATAACTAGCACAAATAGGAATACTGCTGTGGAATTTGAACCCAGCACATACTCGATACATATACACAGAACACACACACACACACACACACACTAACAGTAACATGTGCTGCCTCTACTTATGGTATAGTTAGTTGCACCTTTCATTTTCAGTGTGAATAATACAGCTCTGTAGGGGCAATTGTTTTAAACTTGAGAATGCCTGAATTAAATGACAATTTTAGTTAATTTTTTATAGTAAAAAAAAATGCAGTTTACATTAACAACAACAACAAAAAAAGTATGGGGCTTCAAAAATCAGGCTAGTAAGCTTACAAAATCACTGCAATTTTGAAATCTTGACTCTTGCCATTAGGTGGGGAAAGGAAATCTATTTTGTAATCTGGCATATTCTCGCAGTGACTTTTTTTTACTGTGACTCATGCCTTGTCCAAATGTAAAAGGAAATACCCGGACTGACATGTGAAAAGAATTTCCACGATGGGGGAGAAGCTGTTTGGGAAGGTGAATACGAGCACTTGCCAGCTTTCACTGACTCGCTGGGGCTCTTCAGACTGCCCAGGTCATGTTAAAAAAATAAATAAATAAATAAATTCTCATAGTTGGGAAGAGCTTCGTTAGACACAGATGGAAAATAAGAACAATTTTTAAACCTGCCCTTACCAACACTTCCTGTGTCCGCTGAAAAACACTCTCTTAAGCATAACAGCCTGTTATCTAGTTCTTTGTTTCTCCCAACTTAGTACCTTATGGCTAAATGTGAGTGGCCTCAATTGACTTCATGCTTAGAGCTGCGGATGGCGAATGGAAAAGAAAAAAAAAGAAGTGGAGGAAGTTAATTAATGGGAGATTAGGCTGAATGGGTTTCTCAGAGGGGGAGGGGCAGTAGAGAAGAGGGCAGGAAGAGCATAGGACTGAGGAAAGTGGGTCATGCACATCACTCAGAAGTGTGTGCCCTATTCCCAATAAAACATGTGCCAAATAAGTTAATTAAATCCAGTTTGTACAGTGCCTCAATGAGATTGGTTTACATTGCAATTTGGGGTTACCCTTGACCATGTAATTATCTCACCCTATTACTTATTGCATTGTGTTTAATTTCTAGGAGGCAGAATTGAGAATTCTTTTTTTCTTCATCTACTATCATAGAAGAAATCAGGTGTATGTTTTTATATAAGTGTTGATTACAATTCACCTTTAAGGAAGGTCTTAGAAGTTTACTGTGAATCATTTACGATACTGAGCAATGTTTGAACCATTCATTGTGCTTCTTCATAAAGACCATTAATATAATAAAAAATTAAATATTTAATAAGTAATAAATACAATATTATAATTTACCCAAAAAATATTTCCTAAGTGTTAGAGGCAGGAAATTTTTAAGAGGATTTACTGTGTGCACAGGAAAGGAACTAAAGGATTTTTTTAGTACAAGAAAAATTCTTATCTTCTCCCTGGATGTCGGAAGCTGGAGAACAGTTAGTTCAATCAAAGCAAATGCATTTATCTTGGAGACTTTTCTTGAAACTTCAAAATCTAGCTAACAAGCACTTTACTGATAAACTGACTTCTGTTCTTAAAGGGGGGAATTGCATTTCTGTTCTTATAATTACCTTTCTTTCTAAAAAAGAATTTACTTCCATATCCAAGTTGACATGATTTGAAAATAACGTATCTCCTAGGTACAGATCATTTCTGTGCTCTGTAATCTATTGTAAAGTATTAAACTAAGGAAACAATTTCCTTCACTTTCAAAATGTACACATCCCTAAATAATAAAACAAAATGAGAAATCAAGTCAGTCAGAAATATAAGTTTTAGGTTCAAGACAGGGATATACAGTATTACAGTATCAGTTAACATTGCCTTTTGAGGATTTTGGCAAATGAGGGGGGCGGGGGAGGAGAAAGCAGTTTAAAAAATAGATATAGTCCTATAGTCCTAACCAGTTTGGCTCAGTGGATAGAGCGTCGGCCTGCGGACTGAAAGGTCCCGGGTTCGATTCCTGTCAAGGACATGTACCTTGGTTGCGGGCACATCCCCAGTAGGAGGTGTGCAGAAGGCAGCTGATTAATGTTTCTCTCTCATTAATGTTTCTGACTATCCTTCTCCCTTCCTCTCTATAAAAAAAAAAAAAAATCAATAAAACATATTTAAAAAATAGATATAGCCCTAGCCAGTTTGGCTCAGTGGATAGAACATCAGCCTGCAGATAAAAGGATCCCAGGTTCAATTCTGGTCAAGGGTACATGTGTGGGTTGCAGGCTCGGTCCAACATGCAGGAGGCAGCCAATCAATGATTCCCTCTCATCATTGATGTTTTTCTCTCTCTTCCTCTCCTTTCCTCTCAAATCAATTAAGAAACTTTTTTTTAATAAAATAGATATAACTATCAGAAAAGAGAAAGAATTATCAGAACACAAGAACAACCAAATGACTGGTCACCAGGAGGTACATTGATGGGTCTTGCCACGCGGTGGGAGTCAGTCTGGGTCCTGACGGAGCAGTGGGTCTGGGTCTCACACTTTTGAGCACTTGGCTTCTAGTTATAATTATAATTAAGTCATCAAGTACAGCAGACAATCAACCCCTTCAACTAAGCCAACATTTCGAAAAGAGCAAATAAATATTTTTTTATATATTTTATTTTTTTACAGAGAGGAAGGGAGAAGGACATCGACCAGCTGCCTCTTGCACACTCCTCACTGGGGATGTGTCCACAACCAAGGTACATGCCCTTGACTGGAATCAAACCTGAGACCTTCCAGTCCACAGGCCGACGCTCTATCCACTGAGCCAAACCAGTTTCGGCAGCAAAGAAATATTTTTAAATGAAAAAAAGACTATCTCCAGATGACAAGTAAAAAAATAATAATAAATAAATGGACAACAGAGCCAGTGTGCTTGGAGATGAAAGAATTATTCTTGGTAGAGCTAGAAAGGACATGAGAGTTACCTGGGCAATCAGCATGTTCAATGTCAGAAAGCTTTCCCTTCTCCATATGCCCTCTCACTCCTCCCTCACTCTGTAAACTATTGTCGGAAGTGTGAGAACTGGATACCAGATACCAAAGGAATGAAATGAACCACTTCAGCAGAATCTCTTACAATGTGGTTGAAGAATAGATATAGCCCCTGTCATGGGCTGAAGAAGTGACTACAGACTTATTATCTGTTAGTTATGTTTTAGAGCATATGTTTGCTCTGTGATATGCCAAACTCCATTTAACTCAAATGGCTTTAGAACACACAGCTATGGCGCAATACCTGCTATTCATTGTCTAGGACATACAAGGTACTCAATGCAGGTTAAAATTCATTTGTTTATTTATGCAGCCAACATTTATTGAGTGCCTAATATGTGCCAAACATTATTCTAGACATTAGGAACAGAAAAAACACGTTTTTAATTTATTTTAATGTATTTATTTTGCATTATAAAAGTAACATATGATGGTTACAAAAAGTGAAACATAAAGATGTATCAAATTTTCTTTGTGGTCAAATGTGAAACCAATTATTTTATTTTTATTTTTAATATATATTTTATTGATTTCAGAGAGGGAGAGGGAGATAGAAACATCAATGATGACAGAGAATCACTGATTGGCTGCCTCCTGCACGCTCCACACTGGAGATGAAGCCTGAAAATCAGGCATGTATGTGCCCTGACCAGAAATTGAACCCTGAACTCCTGGTTCATAGGTCAACACTCAACCACTGAGCCATACTGGCCAGGTTGAAACCAACTATTTTAAATGTTTTAGAAAATGAGTTTATTTACCGCGTTGTTAAATACCTACGGTATATGTCCGTATGTGTATTTTGCTTCCTGGAGATGTCCAATTTTGATAGTACTAAATCTCTCACCATAATTATTTTACTTATCTCACAGCCAATAAAAACTAAGATTAAAGACTCATACAACAATAAAATTGAGATGCAAGAGTTAAAGCAATTCCTTTGCTCAGCACCAAATAAATCAGGAAAACATTAAATGAATTCTGTCAATAGAACTGTCTATAGCTAAATCTATGGTAAATTAAATTGCAATGTTTTTCTTTAGAAAAATCTTGTGTCTGTTGATCCCAAACTACCTCAAGCACAAGAACTACATATCAGCTTATTTACCTCTTCCCTGTCTGCAAGTGGTAATTATTTTCCTTGGCTGGTTTTTAATGTTGGCTTTTATATAGTTGAAAATAACTGCAATTAGGCAATCCTGTTAAAAAGAGAAAATGTGGGTTTTTTTATCTCAAGGAACAGAAGCCATACGAATATAGTGATGAGAAACTAAAAAGCAACACAAAGAGCTGGTAGGCTAGCTACAAATGTGATTGGAAGCAACGAACTGGTCTTCATGGTTTCTCTTTAGAAGGTTCCTTTCTTTTCTTTGTGATAACTGCTCTTTGGGTTTTACATAAAGGAGTAGATAATGTGCAAAACACAGTTATGTGTATAGAGTAGCCTCATCCAGAAAAAAATGGACCACAGAAAAGGAGAGGATGGATGTCTGTTGAACATCCTTGCTATTAGTCACAGCAGTTTAAAACCTCGGTGGTTTTGGGAAGATAGGATCCTGAGAGTGCACACTATGATAATGAGAGGTGTTTGTAATTATACAAAAAGCTTACCTTTCATACAGGCACAACGAGTGAGTTGGAATGTTCATCTGTGCTTGGCAAAATGACTGGGAGTTTAATCTTGAAGTTGACTGTTGCTCCAAACACTTGGGAAGTAAATTCACCTAAAATCTTCACCTATCAATTAGTTGGCACTTTAGAAACATAACAGTTTATTATTTCATATAGAAACTACCATTGCAAGCTCTTACCTATGGAAGAGGGACTAAATTATTTCCTTTCTCAAAATTCTTTGCAATTAAAAGCAATTTGTTTTGTCAAGGATGTTTTATATGGTCCTAAACCGTATTTGGAATCTACCAATATTATTTTCTAAAGCCTGCTCACTGTTGTGTAGTTTCTTATCAGAAACAAAACCAAGATTCCGATTAATAAATAGATTAAACCAATTCCACAAAGTTTCCTTTGAAAACAACTATTTTCCATAATCATCATATAGTTAGTGACCATCTACCAAGTACGCTACCCTCATTATTTCATTTAAGGTTCAATGTAATCCTACATGGTGATGTATGAGTGTCCCTGGTTTTACTGGTGAGACATCCTAAGATCAGAGAAGTTGAATAAATCACCAAGTGCCGTGCAGTTGCTGAGCGATCTAGGATTGAACCCAGTAGCTTCAAAGCTCTAGTGTGGCTGCCATCTAGGGAGTAGGTCACTTTAGTTAACATGAGAGACTAGGAAAAATCAAGATTGGTCATGGAGAATAGAACAGGTGCAAGTATTTCATCAGGAAGTGACTGGAAAACCACTTTAGACTGAGGGCCCTGGATCCCTGAGGAAATTTAGGTCCCCTTGCTCACAGCCCAGCCTCTGGGCGTTCAAGCACTGGCCCCGCAAGTCACCAGGCGAGCTGCATTGACCTCACCATCCAGGACCATGCCCTTGCCCGGGGAGAGCAGCAGCCAGCAGTTGTGCTCTCTGCTATCCAGATCATGCCAGGACCGGGTCCATGACAGGCAGCACCTGATGGGGCCAGAGCCTCCCTGAGCCTCCCACAACCCCAAACCTCAGAAATGTCTCTACACCAAGACCCCACACCCAAGCTTGTTTCTCCCCTCTTCCCGAACACAGCCCCAGCAAGCTGCTACTGTGGAGGGGAGGGTGCTTCTTGTAGGCACCTGGGGAAGGATGGGGCAAGGTTGAGGGGTTACTCTCCTCTTGCCCAGCCTTCTGGGACCCAGGTCTCCCTCTGAGTTATCATGTCGCTGTTCCCCACCTCCTCTAGCTCAAGCCCCCATGGGCAGCCTCCATAGCCGCAAAAAAAAGGGGACCCACAGAGCCCAGGGCACTCTCGTGGTGGGTTCCCATGGTGTCTCCTGAAGCTTCTCCCTCCCCACAACTCGAGGCAGAGATCCCGCTGGGCCCTCAGCCCATTTCCCCAGGAAGAAGGCAGGTAAGAGCCTCGGAGCTGCAGCCGCTTGTCCCCTCCCCCCAGCCTACCAACTTCCTCCCCTTCCTGGGGGGTGGGGGCCGCATCTACCTGGTACCTTCTCCCAGGCAGGCCCTCCATCCCACCTTCATGAGAATTCAAACCCACTATGCTGGGCACTTTAGATACTTCATTTCATTGACTTCTTACAGTTTTAACCTCTGACTTAACAGCAAGGGACACTGAGGCTCAGAAAAGCAGCCAGAGCAGGGAGGACCCAAACAGTCCAAACCTGGTCCGTCTGCTCTCTGCCCTTTCCACCTCACCGCCCTCCGTGGCAGCGGAGGTTTTATTGAAGTTGTTGTTTTTTTTTTAGCTATAATTTCCCCTTTCTCTGTTCACACAGTTGAAAGATAATGCATTGGGGAAGCACTGGTGCTTTCCTGAAGGGTGGAAGCAGTTGGTCCAAATAACATGCCCCAACCTTCCAGTTGATCCCCTCAACTCAGCCAGGTCTGGTCATTCTCAACTTGCCCAACACATTTTGACTCAAATTCGAGGCTCAGTAACTAGTTAACGGGAGATGTCATATGTGGGCACAGAAGGAGACACCTGGGCGTGAGGGAAGAGTTCTATCTCCCGACTGCCCTGACCTCCACCACCAACCCCAACCTGGTCTGTGACATAACCACTCTGAGTTGTAAGTTCCTCAGGCAAAGTGAAAAGCCACCTGCCTGGTGGCATTGCTGCCAGGGCTCATGCCTGGCACAAAAGGAGCCTTGATACTGTTAACGTTGGTGCCTCTATACCCGGCAGACAATATATCCTAGGCCCCAGCACTGGGGGGTGGGTAGAGAGAGGGAGGGGTGATCTCATCTTAAAGAGACCAGTTTTTCTCATGGTTAAACCTAACATGGGAACTACTTGTCTCCAAAGACCTCCCTGACCTCACTGCTCACACACGTGGGCAGCCTAGTGTTCCTGTGCCCATCCGCCTTTCACCAATGAGGTCCCATCTCTTTTTCAAAAAGTAGACACCACTCTGGTATTCCTTCCACCACCAGGAACTGAAAACACAAACTCTGCCTTTACAGAACACTGTGCTCAGCAGGTCAGCTGGCTTCTGCAAATGCGAACGGGAGTCTCTAAAAGATGAAAAGATTCCTGGAGGATTTTGTGGTACTTTGGAGAGTGCCTCTGGGCAGATCACACACTGTGACAAGTTCTTTCCAAACTGTGACATTTTAATCATGCCTTCTACAAACAACTGACTTTTCACATTTAGCCTAGATGGTAGCTGCCCTCGCTCATTTTCTCCTCATCGTAAGGTGAGTCTGGGATTTGATGCGGAAGCCAGTGCAGTTTTCTGAACACTGCCCCCACTCCGTGGCGCCCGGGAACTGGCAGATGGGCACAGGCAGGAAGTGGGGGCTTAAAAGAAAGGACATAAGGCCGAAGCCGGTGTGGCTCAGTGGTAGAGCTTCGGCCTGAGGACTGAAAGGTCCCGGGTTCAATTCCGGTCAAGGGCATGTACCTTGGTTGCGGGCACATCCCCAGTAGGGGGTGTGCAGGAGGCAGCTGATTGATGTTTCTCTCTCATCTGTAGAAAAATCAATAATATATATATTTTTTTTAAAAAAAGAAAGAAAGGACATAAGTTTGTCACTGGTGTTGTAACAGCCTTTGTGACAACAGCCTCAAACTACTCAATGGAACATTAGAGACTACTAGATTAGCTTGAACGGATTCTTGAAGCACAAGATTAAACATCTGTCTGCCCCCAAAGCACCAGGGGCATTAGATGTCCTTCCATTGGGAGTAGAGGGTCTTTCTGGTGTAGTTTAGAAAAAAAAGCCTTACCACATGGTTCAAAATAACTGAGGCCTGAAGAACACACACACAAATACCCACTCCATTTGAGAACCTCTGCCTTAGGAAATCCACAGACAACTGATTTTTATGGAAATGCATGGGGAGAGGGACCATTGCTTTCACCACTTTCTCAGAAGCCCTGGTTTATAAAGTTCTTCCCAGCTCTAACATTCTGGTGCTATTTCATGTTGCAGCACTTGTTTTGTCTGCTCAGAAGGTGGAAGTCTTAGACAAGCCAGACAACAGAAGTGAGGCTAGGTTCCTATATCAGACAGAAGTTTTGAGGGGAGTTGGCCCATGAAAAATGAACACAAGCCCTTTATTTGTTCTGTGTATCGTCAGCCTTGCTCTGACAGTGCTTCCTCTAATATCAAACCATCAGAGACTTAACAACAAATACGTCAACATAAATGATGCCACTTTTCAAGGATATGGCCGGGAGAAGTGTCTGCTCCCAGTGCTACTCCCAGGTATACTTGTGATGGGAACAAAAGTTACTAATCTTGGGGTCAAATTAAGAAAAGGAAATAGCCGAAACCGGTTTGGCTCAGTGGTAGAGCGTCAGTCTGCGTACTGAAAGGTCCCAGGTTCGATTCTGGCCAGGGGTATGTACATTGGTTGCGGGCACATCCCCGGTAGGAGGTGTGCAAGAGGCAGCTGGTTGATGTTTCTCTCTCATTGACGTTTCTAGCTCTCTATCTCTCTCCCTTCCTCTGTGTAAAATATCAATTTTTTTTAAAGAAACAAGGAAATAAGCTAGTTGATTTTCAATGTCTAACATGCATTTGACATGCCTTAAGACCCTCATCTTATAAATGCCAGTATCAGGCCTCAATCCTGGCTCTTACCAATTTTAGTCTATTTAATCTGCAAGCCAAACAACCTCCCCTTATCAATCCTTTTCTTAACCTGTACCTTGGTTTTCACTCAAACTTCTATCTTTTTTTTTTAATATATTTTATTGATATTTTACAGAGAGGAAGGGAGAGAGAGACAGAAAGCTAGAAGCGTCGATGAGAGAGAAACATCGACCAGCTGCCTCTTGCACACCCCCCACTGGGGATGTGCCCGCAACCAATGTACATGCCCCTGACCAGAATCGAACCCGGGACCTTTCAGTCCGCAGACCAACGCTCTACCACTGAGCCAAACCGGTTTTGGCTCAAACGTCTATCTTAATTTGGAGATCAGTTAAACTCTCACCAGTCTCTTAAAAAAAAAAACACACACACACTTGTATATTTTATTTTGAAACACTGATTCTGAAACATAAAAGAGTTATATAAAACTTATTTCCAAAAAAGTTTTGGATTATAAAAAAAAGATTAAGAATTTATTGTGCAAAGTCTGCCATCTGGTGGCCAAAGATAGTAAACAAAAAAATAGATCATGGAAAACACCAATATTCCTAATCAACTGGTTTGTTAGCAAAAGTGATAATCTGGAAAAATATTATCTGGATCATTATGTGGGAAAATATGAACATGTTTATGTCCCACTAATTCTAATCTGTAAGATACTTTGCCTGTAAATAGTGTTAGCAGGATATTTATCAAAATGTTTCCAAAACCCAGATGCAGCCCCACCAGCCAACACACTTGAGAGTTAAATCCAGGTGCACCAGAAGGTTATGGGGTTTTTTTTTTTTTTTTTTATGCTTTGCAAGTATGACACAAGGTTTCATTCACTCAACAAAATTTTATTGGATCCTATTATGCCCCAGGTACACTGAATTTCATTGGCTACATGATGAAGGACAAAAGAAGTAGCATCTATTCTGGAGAACCTCATGGTCTGGTAACAAACAGAGTCCCCAATCTGTTGTGTGTGTGTGCCTTCCATGGGCCTCAGCCTCCAGGGTGAGCAGTCTAAAAGCTTCTGTCTGTGAGGCAGGGGGCACTCTTTCCTCATTTCCATTAAGGGGATAAATGGGCTAGCAGTTTCTCGGGTGGGAAATTTAGATAACGTGGGTCTCTTCACTAATGTATAACCAGCTGGAAGGATCATATTTTAATATGTGACCTATTTCTTCCCCTTGCTCTGCCATAAATATTTGCCCATTTTACAGGTTCTTGAAAACAAAAGTTAAGAGTCCCTAGTCACTGGGCAATTCTCTAGGAATACTTAGGACAGTGGAAATGCTAATAGTAGAGGGTAGGAATCCCTCCTTCAGTTGGCTTTTCAGGCCTCCCTCAATGCCCCTTCCTCTGCCTGGCCCTGGCCTCCTATCCCAGAGTGCAGCCAAGAAAAGAAGAGCAAAGGCCGGTGGTCTGCTGGTGAGTCAGGACAGGGAGGTGCCCCAGGGCCCTGGCGACTCCAGCCAGGGTTGTAAGAGTACATCCTATAATTTCTGGAGGAGTTTTCCAAAAGGCCCTTGGCCAGTAACCAATTATTCAATTTGAATGTATTATTTTTTCCTCCAACCAAAGGTAACAGTACAAGTTGGGGGTGGGGTCTGACTTTTCACTACTAACTGCCAGAAGTCCAATGCTGTTTTCCTTCTTTGTAGTCCTAGATCCCAGGACAACACCCTGGGGCCAAGGGAGCTACCCACTTGTTGGGATGACGTAGGCAGTCCACAGAGTGATAACATCAATTGCTTTTTAAACCAGCATTTCCTGCTCCAGGTATTCCAGTGAGGCCAACAGTCCCAAGACACTCCACAAGCAGGTCCTGATACTCATGACAGCCAGAGTATGCCATCCCCCTAAGATACACAGTGATTAGTCCAGAGACGAGTATGTGACCCAAGCTTCAAAAGAAAAAAAAAGAAAAAAACTTACTTTAGGGGCTGGGGTTGTGTCTTAGTTGTTTCTAAGGGCAGAGAAAGAGTTGCCATCTGTATCTCTCAGTATATTCCAGAATCTTCCCCTCTTCAGCCCAGGAGGAGGCTGGCTGGGGTTGCTGGGCCAGATAAAAAGGGACCAGCAGGAAAGCATACCAAGACTAAGAACTCAGCCTAAACCAGTTTGGCTCAGTGAATAGAGTGTTGGCCTACGGAGTGAAAGATCCCAGGTTCGATTCCGGTCAAGGGCATGTACCTTAGTTGCAGGCACATCCCCAGTGACAGGTGTGCAAGAGGTAGCTGATCGATGATTCTCTCTCATCGATGTTTCTAACTCTCTATCCCTCTCTCTTCCTCTCTGTAAAAAATCAATAAAATATATTTTAAAATGTTATAACTTGGAAACAAACAAATATATATATATATATATATATATATATATATATATATATCAATTACACATGTGCAGTACAATAATAGAAATCTGAAATGAGTATTTAAAAAAAAAAAAAGACTAAGAACCTTGGTTAGGCATAACTAAAGTAGAGAACTACAGCCCTTAGAAGACTTTAGGCTCTAAAAAATGTGGGAGAATCTAAGCAGCTACTGATTGATGAAATCAGAGCCAGAGAGCTGACTAGAGAAAGAAGTAAATGTGAAGATCAACACTGAGGATCTCAAAGCAGAGCCCAAGCAGACAGCATGCTGGGATGGGTTCGCAATTATCAGGTCTGGAACCTCCCTAGAGCCAGGAAGCTGGAGGAGGAAACCTTGTACCATAGCAACTGCAAAGAGCCAGGCCTTGCAGGACTTATGACGACTGTGAAGGAGGCTTTACCCAGACCACTCACAGTTTGAGAAAAGCAGTCCCTATTATGATCCCTCCACCAAAAACCACCACCACAAATGGTCCATGGTCGATGAACAGTTTGCTCAAATGATGAAGTGTTTCATTCCCCTGGCTGAGTTCAAAACCCATCACCAAGCTCATAAAGCCATTGAGGGCCCTTTGAAAAATATGGTGCTCTACTCGGCCAGTGTGGACCAATGGCTGAGTGTCAACCTATGAACCAGGAGGTCATGGTTCGATTCCCCGTTAACACGCCAAGTTATGGTTTCGATCTCCAGTGTGGGGCATGCAGGAGGCAGCCAATCAATGAGTCTCCCTCATCATTGATATTTCTATCTCCTTCTCCCTCTCCCTCCCTCTCTGAAATCAAATGTAAATACACACACACACACACACACACACACACACACACACACACACGCACTGCTCTTCACTCTTCTGACTCTCTCAGTTCCATCCTTGACCCAAGAGGAGTTTAATTTTTATTTTGAGCCTGGAGGAAAAGGAACCAAATTAACTGAGATACTTGCTGGAACAGGCAAGGTATTATTCCAAAGAAATGAAGTTTTTATAAGACAACAGGAAGTGTGAGGAGGCTTGCTGAACATAACACAGATGGGTTTTCTGTACTTTTCAATAAAACACTATTATATAAGAAAAACACACACACACATAACTTTATAGGTTAAGGCAGTGGTCGGCAAACTGTGGCTCGTGAGCCTCATGTGGCTCCCAAGCCACAGTTTGCCGACCACTGGGTTAAGGCATGGATGTGAAGAATTTCTTGTGCTTTAGAGAACACATCTACCAATTTTGGCCTTAAGAAAAAAAAAAGACCTTAAGGACAGAGCTATAGGAGCTAACCAGCCAAAGCATGAAGACTTAAATCTTACAGGAACTTTAAGTCTAGTCTAAGGCCCTAGTTTTAAATCTGAGAAACCAAAGCTGGGAGGGAAAAGAAGTATGCTAGAGAGAATTCTTGCTGGGGTTCAAGTTTGGCAGCAAAGACTAGGATTGATGAATGCGCATCACACAAGTATCTGGCCCCGTCAAGTTCATGCTTGTCTAATCCTCAATCTGGGAGGTACGTATTTTAGCTCCATTTAACAGCTGATGAAATTGAGACCAGAAAGGATAAATGACCCATGTCACACAGCTAACATGGAACAGAGCTGAACCTCATGTACACGCCTAAGTCCTTTTTATTTCCTATTTCACCTTTAGATGAAAAAAATAATTATGAGGCAGGACATAGGAGTGGGACTTAGGAGTTATGTCAATTCTTCATAAATATGATGTCAGTGCCTGAGAGCATCTGGGAAAAGTCAAGGAGAGGACTTCAATAAAGGGCAAAACCTAGTTTAAATTACTAAATGAACCAACCCCTTAAACCTTCATACCCCAGCTGCCTTCTAAAAATTTAGGAAATTGAAATAGATGATATCAAAATATTTAATTGCAAGATAGAAGAGGCAAAAGGAGTTGAGTAGTGTGAGGCCCAGAATCCTAGAAGTCTAAATAAACTCCTTTCCCACTTCCCTACCTTGACCATTCCCTTCCCTGAGGTTTGGGTAGAGAGCAGCTGCGACAGGGGAACTCTTGGGCATTTGAATATGTCACTGATTTTATGAGTCATTTGACAACTGCCTGTATAATGCTCACCTACTGGCCCCTCCCTGAGTCAGAAGCATGAGAACCCTAATCATTAGGTGACTCTAAAACCCAAAGCCCATTCTCTAGCAGTAGAGTTTGACTGTTTAAAAAAAAAAAAAAGTTAACAGATTAAAATATACGTATCTGATTACTCTAGTTCAGAGTCTAATGGACTTTGAGAGCCCTTTTCTCAAGCTCTGACTTAAGATCTGTTATTAACTGTTCAAGATCTGTTCTCCATGCTCTCACAGAAAGCATTCACTTGCTCAGTTTCAGGTTCCAGTTCAGCTCTGGCTGTCACATCGTATCTACTTACTTTTACAGCAACAGAACTCCATAAATTTGCCTTCTTAGCTAGAGTTAAAATAGCCATCCATATTCAACAGCTTTATTTTAATAGAACTGCTGCCTTGCCTGCCTATGATGAGGCCAAGATAAAAGAGGACACTCCCTAATGGAGGAAATACTACAATGTGACATCACAAATGTGATTTACCCATTATTGGTCAATGATAAATCTGAATTACATAAGCAAAGAAAGATATTTTTTGCTGGTAATGTCAACAATAGCCCACCAGGGAGAGGGCATGGCATGGGGCCTACCTATCTCAATACCTCACATCCTTCTTCTGGCCCCTCCAGTTATTATTTATATTTGTTCTTGTAAAAGAACTATTAAGGTCACTGAGTAGCCTGGCTGAACAAAGAATGTAAAGGTGGTCACTCACTCTTCCAAATTTTCCTTCATTACATCTCACATATTGTTACACAATCTGTGGTACTATGCCCACGCTCACTAAGAAACCACTGTAGCATCTTGACCTTACTTGTGAAAGAAAGTAAGGTCAAATGCGGTCTCTATGGATTGAAGTTTTCTCTCTCCAGAGAGAAGTTGTTAGGGTGGGGTTTTTTGTGTGTGTTGTTTTGTCCCAATAAACTCAAGAAACAAAATAATTATATCCCCAAGCAGATCAACATTTAATCAAGAAACATTAGACTTCCCTTTACCTTTAGTTCTGTTATCCAAATTTGATCCAACTATTCTATCCAAATTCGTTCTAAGGGGAAAATGACGCTATGTGATTCAATGAAACTTTCTCATTAGACAACTATCTTTTCATGTATCAGAAAGTACTTTGTGACTGTTGGCTAAACTGTTAGTTTCAACTACCTAGGAGAGATGCCCCAAACAAATGAACTTTATTTTCAAACAGATTCAAGCAGGCCAGCAAGGAGGCTTGCTCACTGAACTCTAATGAACAAATGGCTGAGTATTTCCTCACCATCCAGGAGCCCCTGATAGAAGAAAGCCCCACCCCTCCTAGCCTGTTTGCTCAGAGTGAAGAACTTATGAGACAGACTTTCTGAGAAGGTAGTATTTGGGTGGTTTTGGGTAGAAAAATATGAAAGGGACAGAAGAAACTAAGCCTCCCCATGAAGAAGGGAAAGAGAAAGAATATTACAGAACAGATTAAGATCAGAGAACAAATATAGCATAGGAAATATAATCAGCAATATTGTAGTAACTGATGGTGCCAGCTGGGTACTGGAAATATCAGAGGGAACACTGTGTAAAGTCTTTGATTGTCTAACCACTATGCTATACCCCTGAAAGTAATACAAAATAATACTGAAAGTAAACTGTAATTGAAAAAAAAAATTTTTTTTAATTAAAAAAGATCAGAGAGCCGAAACCGGTTTGGCTCAGTGGATAGACGTCAGAACTGCAGACTGAAAGGTCCCGGGTTCAATTCCAGTCAAGGGCATGTACCTTGGTTGCAGGCACATCCCCAGTAGGGGGTATGCAAGAGGCAGCTGATTGATGTTTCTCTCTCATCGATGTTTCTAATTCTCTATCCCTCTCTCTTCCTCTATGTAAAAAATCAATAAAATATATGTATTTTTAAAAAGATCAGAGAACTAGACCAATCAATGCCTTCAGGATAAACAAGAGACCCTCCAGCTGCTCTGAAGAAAGGGTACCTCATGTCTCCAGGAGGGAGGATAAATATAAGGAACAGAAACATATTATCTTCCCTCTGCTTCCATATCCTGCATTAGGTCAGTTTGCTCCCAGTAGAGCTGATGTGGGTCCTGGAGATGGTGGTCAGGCCTATCCCAGCCACCCTCACCAACCAGAGAACACATCCATGACAAACCCAAATTCCTAATTCCTGACCTATTTTGAGTCACCCCACATTTTGCCACTCAAGAATACAACAAACTTTGTTTAAAAAAAAAAGCCTGTATTTTTAATTTAAGAAATAAAAGTTCACAAGCAATCCAGAGCAGGTGCCAGGAGTTTGCTCTAAACAATCACCATACTTGCTGCAGAAGTTCAGGTTCACAGAATCACTCTGGCCAGTGCTTCCTGAGGTGCTCTTTCAGCTGAGGAATGGAAGGCAGCAGCTGCTGGCACTCATGACAGCGCAGGGGCAGCTTCAAGAGCTCAGGCATATCCTCTCGGACAGTCACTCTGCCAGCCTCTTGTATCATCTTGATCACAGCTGCAAGCAAGGGAAAAAAGTTCAAAGCCTAGCTGCTCTGGAAAGCCAATACAAAGTGAGAGAAAAAAATCTGACCCCAAATAAATATATGCCAGGTATCCTAAAGCTAGTAAATTTGAGGTTAGACTCATTGCTGGGGAAAGAGGCTTGATCAAAATCTCAAGATGAGCAAACTATTTTGGATATTACATTCCGTCGAGATACATTCTAAGCAACCCCTGTTACTATGTCAGAGCCTTATCACAGTGCTTTACCACTGACTGACCTTGGGTTGATGGCAGCTGTCACTGTTAATCCCCCAGCATACTGAACTCCCACAGAATATACATGGGAAATGTTCCTCTGCACACATGCCCTTCCCCCATTAATTAACCACTCCTAACACAAGGCAGACCCTTGCTCCTGCTCAACTGATGGCAGAAGAGACATAGAACTGTTCGGAGCTTTCATATCTATGAACTCCAATAATTATCAGAACAATTTTTAAGTACCCTTTATTATAATAAAACACCTTTTTGACCCTGATATAACAGCTTTCTAGGTCCCAAAAGATGGCTGCACACAGCAAAGTGACAATCCCACTACAATTCAAATAATCCAGTTTCTTTTAGTGGGACCCTCTTTATAGGGAACATAAAGTTAAATATGGGTTTTTGAGACCAGATTATTATTTAGGGAAATAACCAAGTCAAATATAAGAATAGCTGAGAAAATGAAACAAATATGAAAACCAAAGAATACTGTTTACCTTGAGATTCTAGGAAGTATTCTGTATTAAAAGAATTCCAATGTTTTTTGTTTTTAAGGCACGGAGAATCAAAATCCTGGCTGATCACATGAAGGTGTACATGGCTAGTTGAGAGAGAGGAAAATAGACGATTAAATCCATGAAAGACTATGGCTAAATTAAAAGGACAAACAGTAAAAGTATGGGTATGTAAAATATTGACCATTTCCATTTGATTCAATTCATTCATTCACTTAAGAATATTTAATGCTCATTATCTACCTACTAGGGCCACACACTGTCCTAGCACTGGGAATTTAGCCAGTGAGCAAAACGGAAAAGACCTCTGTCCTTATAGAAATTATATTATCATGAGGGGAGACAAATAAAGTTTAAGTAAACCAATCAACAAGGAGAATTCAAATAATTAACATTGCTTCGAAAATAATAAAACAGAGAAATGTGACAGGGAGTGCCGAGGGGGTAGAGGGTGCCTTTTTACCTAGACAAGAGTGTTCAGGGAAGGTCTCGCCCAGGAAGTGATCTGAGTGAGAAAGCAGTCAGGCAAGCAAAGAATCTTTGGGGAAAGAGTATTTCAGAGAGCAGGGAGGCTAAGTGCAAAAGGCCCTGAGATGAGAAAGAGCTTGATACAACCAAGGAACAGAAAGGTACAATGGCCAGAATGACTGGAGCCTTGGAGCAAAGATTCGGTAGGAGCCAGATCATAAGGGTCTCATAGGTCAGCAAGAGGTTTGCACTATATTCTGATTATATTGAGGAGCCATTAAGGATTTTAAGCAGAGGAGTGCTATTATCTGAGTCATACTTTTTAAAGATGATTCTTGCTGCTGGGAGAAAGGACTATGAAGTGGGTAAGGATGGATACAGAGACCTAGCAGTCCAAGTCAGAAATAATCATGTCTTACACTAGAGCTATAGTAGTTGAGATGACAAGAAGCAATCCAATTTTTAATATATTTTGGAACAGGACTTACTAATGGATTGGATGTGGGTTTGGGGAGTTGCCACCTACTGAGATGGAGAAGCTTATGGGAAAAGTAAATTTGAGAACAAAACCAAGAATTTGCTGTTCAACCTGTTAAACCAGGTAGGAAGCCTTTTTGTATAGTTTTGACTGAGTAACAGCTAGTGTTGTTCAAGGGTCAACTATATTAGAATTGAACAAATAAGTAATTTTAGTGTGGCTAATGAGAGCCTAATTTCTCACTGTTGGAGAAAGAAGTTACAATAACGGAAATTGGAAGACAAGAATGAACCTTGTGGAGTTGGACTGGAATGAGAGGTATCACTATGAATTCATAGTTTTCATATATACATATGGTAAATAAATAGAGAGGTATATGTTACCAGTGCAGGTTAGGATTTATGCATTTATTTCATAGCTCTATCTACTAGGAGCAAAAACACCCCAGGATCAACATTACAGAAACCTAGTACCCAAGTCTTGGTTTATAAATATCCAATAAAAGGAACAAGGGCTCTTGGCAGAAGCGGTTCATTCCAGGGCTATAATGAGCCTGGAACATCTTATTCCAGAAAATAAGTGCTCAAAACATGTTGGAGGTATGTCAAAGTGCTACAGGGGCCAGCCAAAAGGAGCATCCAATGATCAAAGCTGGAATGACTTGAGCAACAAAATAAATAATGACAGATTGAGTTAAAACTTATAGAATAAAATAAATATCCATGAATCTGCACTGATAATTGAATAAATATGTAATTGGAGCAGGGATTGGGGAGGAGGGGTGCTCTTCCACAAGGAAGAAATCTAATTAATAAATTAGAAGGGCCCTAGCCAGTTGCTCAGTTGTTAAAGTGCCAGCCCTTGGACTGAAGGGTCTCATGTTCGATTCCAGTCAAGGCAGTACCTTGGTTGCAGGCTTCATCCCCAGCCCTGGACAGGGCACATGCGGGAGGCAACCAATCAATGTGTTTCTCTCACATAGATGTTTCTCTCTCTCTGTCTCTCTCTCTCCCTTCCACTCTTTCTAAAAATCAATGGGTGGCCGAAGCCAGTTTGGCTCAGTGGTAGAGTGTTGGTCTGCGGACTGAAAGGTCCCGGGTTCGATTCCGGTCAAGGGCATGTACATTGGTTGCGGGCACATCCCTGGTAGGGGGTGTGCAAGAGGCAGCTGGTCGATGTTTCTCTCTCATCGACGTTTCTAGCTCTCTATCTCTCTCTCTTCCTCTCTGTAAAATATCAATAAAATATATTTAAAAATCAATGGGTGATTATTAATAAAAAAACAAAATATAAATAAATTAGAAAGAATGAGGGAAACATAAAGTCACCATTAGGTAAACACCATAGTAATAACTATTGCAGGCCAGATACAATAGAGACACTAAAAGTACTGGGCAAAAGTTTGAACAGAAATACCATAGTAGCATAGTCTCAAAATATTGAATAGTAACTTTGAGTGGAGAAACCCAGCAGATACCACCTTACAAAGTGATCAAGGTTAACATCATGAGTAATAAACCATCTTGACATCACTCCTTGATATGAGACACTGAAATGAACACATCACTTCTGTGGCATGTTGGCAAAAAAAGAAAAAAGCATAATCTCAATCTAATCATGAAAAATCAACAGACAAACCCAAACTGAGAGATATCCTATAAGATAACTAGCTATTACTCATCAAAAGTGTCAAGGTCGCCCTAACTGGTTTGGCTCAGTGGATAGAGCATCGGCCTGCAGAATGAAAGGTCCCAGGTTCGATTCCAGTCAGGGGTAGGTACCTTGGTTATAGGCACATCCTCAGTAGGGGGTATGCAGGAAGCAGTTGATTGATGTTTCTAACTATCCCTCTCCCTTCCTCTCTGTGAAAAATCAATAAAATATATATATTTTTTAAAAGTGTCAAAGTCATGAAAACCAGAAAAGGAAGAGGAAGTGTCACAGATTAGGGTAGACTAAAGAGAGACAATAAATTCAATTGCAGGACCTTAGATCAAATCCTGAAGCAGAAAAGGATTTAAGGAAAATGGGTGAAATTCGAATAAGGTTTACAATTTATTTAGTGGTGATGTTATGGAAGATTTTTGTCCTGCTTCACACTTCCTTTTTTTATATTTTCTAAATTTAAAATATATTACGTTTACAATAGACAAAATGATCTATTACCTTTTCCTTTCTATAAACTTCATTCAAAACTACATCATAAAGAGTGGTCAAGAATATGTAAGTGTTGCCGAAACCGGTTTGGCTCAGTGGATAGAGTGTCGGCCTGCGGACTGAAAGGTCCCGGTTCGATTCCAGTCAAGGGCATGTACATTGGTTGCAGGCACATCCCCGGTAGGGGGTGTGCAAGAGGCAGCTGATCGATGATTCTCTCCCATCGATGTTTCTAACTCTCTATCCCTCCCTCTTCCTCTCTGTAAAAAATCAATAAAATATATTTTTTTTAAAGAATATGTAAGTGTCAACTTTACTTACTGCTCATTTTGTTTCCCACCCACACCTGCCACAGCTCTCGCTTTTAGCATTCTCCTTAGCACAACAGTATTCATTATATGAAAAAGGCACAGACACCATGGTTACTATGTGAAAAGAACCCTGTAATCATTAGCTGTCAGTCACAGGCTCTGAAGCTTTAGGGAAATAGGACTATGGGTGACATGCAAGAATCTCAAAATCATTTCGCCGTTCAAAAGAAGCCAGAATGAAAAAAGAGTACACATTACATGGTTCCATTTACATGAGAACAGACTAAACCAATTATGCTGAAATAAGTTATAACAATGCTTTCGGAGGATTAACTGGAAAGAGCACAAAGGTGCTTCCTGGGATGAGATAATAGAAATGTTCTGTATCTTGATCAGAGTGATAGTTGAATGGCATGTACGTTTGTCAAAACTGATCAAACTATAAATCTTATTATGCACTTTATTCCATATATATTATACGTCCTTTTAAAAGAAAGAGTATTGATGGGGGGAAATATGTGGCACAAAGATTTCATTACGTTAGAGTAGCCAGTAATCTAAGTCATAATTACCCATCTTAAAAAAAAAAAAAAAGTGAAGCAGAAACCGGTTTGGCTCAGTGGATAGAGTGTTGGCCTGAGGAATGAAAGGTCCTGGGTTCGATTCCAGTCAAGGGGATGTTACCTTGATTGCGGGCACATCCCCAGTAGGGGGTGTGCAAGAGGCAGCTGATCGATGATTCTCTCTCACTGATGTATCTAGCTCTATCCCTCTCTCTTCCTCTCTGTAAAAAAATCAATAAAATATATTTTAAAAAATAAAAATTTTTAAATTTTTAAAAAGTGAAGAATGGATGCTTATTAAAAAGAACCCTAAGATATTCTGATACATGGTACAACATGGATGAACTTTGAAGAATTCTCTTAAGTGAAATAAGCCAGTCACAAAAAGACAGATCCTATATAATTCCACTTTTATGAGGTACTTAAAGTAGTTCAAGTCAAAGAGAGAAAGCAGAATAGTGGTTCTGAGCGGTTGGGGGAGGAAGGAAGATGGTAGTGTGGGAAGAAAGTTCTAGAAATAGTGGTGATGGTTGTACAATGTAAATGTACTTAATGACATTAAACTAGACCTTGAAAATGGTTGAAGTGGTAATTCATGCTGTATTTTATATTAAAAAAAAAAAACCCTCAAAAAACCCCAAGACAAAAACTCTGAAATCTATTACTCTGTTTATTTCGTTTAGGTGTAAAGACCTGTGGAGAACTGCCTTGGATGCATTCTTTGAAAAGAATTAATTATTCCTTTCTGGGTATGAGCCAGGCTCTGAACTTTTCTCTCATTTTATCTTACATCTTAGATCTCTAAGCTGTTAGGACAGAAATCAGTGATGTTTGTGTCCTTCAGAGCAATCAATGGTCCTTAATCACTTAGGGGTTTCTGAACAGTCACTGACTACAATTCTTTAATTCTTCATCCTGGTGTAATAAAGCTACTTCATTTAGTTCATAAATTAGGTCCTCAGAGGTTTACACTTTGAGAGGAACAAAAATAAAAGAATGTAACTGAATTACAAGCAGAAGTAGGAACTCAAGGCTTACATGCGAGTCAGACAGAACAGAAGTTTCAGCTCACCTGCCTTGGAAACCCCCCTGGGCCTTGCACAGTCAGCAGACCCAGGCTGAATCCATCTCCACATACACATAATCACGATGCACCAGCGCTCCCCACAGGGCTTACCTCATGCTGGGAATGGCGTGGTAGCCCAATCGGAAGCGGAGTTTGCTGGACCCAGCAACATCTGCAATCACCTTTTCCCCCACAGTATGCATATGTTTGAGGAGCTCAAGATGTTCTCTGGTCACAGCCTTCAGACTGGAAATTGCGGCCCACGGTAAGACCAGCCAGTGGTGGCGAGCCTTGGGGTATTTATCCCTAATCACCACCACCTGCTCATCTTTGTAAACCTAGCAGAGAGGCAAAGGAGAAGGAAATAGACATTTTCCATGTATCTTCTGTTAATGCATCATCATTAACTCACTTAAATCCCACCACAATCTTCCTTAAAAGTTTTTAGCATCCCAATTTTGACAGATGAAAACACAGAGACTCAGATAAACTAAGTGTTTTATGCAAAGTCACAGTTACTAAGCAGGAAATCTAAGATTGCAACCCCAACTTTAGTCTGTGTTTTAATCACCACACTACAGAGAAGATGCACTGTATGAAGTAGTTGCTCAGGATCTGATGTGAAACCCTTCCAGGCATCGATTAAATGTTCCCTTCTCCACTCTACCACAGCAGACCACATGACATCTGCACGTCATTCCAAGACTCTCTATCAGATCTGGCCCCTTGTCATCCCAGGAGACAATTTAAGAACTCAAAGGCCCCTTCTAGGGTGATACCGGACTATGAATCCCAGGATAGGCCAGTTACCACAGTCATATTATCTGATGCTCCCTTGAAAGAGATTACAGTAAGGTTAACTCAACTTCCCTTAATAGTATGCAGAAATTTAAGAAGAACAAGGCAGAGGGGATAGACCAGTGGTTGGCAAACTGCAGCTCGCAAGCCACATGCGACTCTTTGACCCCTTGAGTGTGGGTCTTCCACAAAATACCATGACCTGGTCGAGTCTATTTTGAAGAAGTGGCGTTAGAAGAAGTTTAAAAATCTTGGCTCTCAAAAGAAATTTTAATCATTGTACTGTAAATATTTGGCTCTGTTGACTAATGAGTTTGCCAACCACTGGAATATTCATTTGAAGAACTTAGTTTCTCTCCAAAGAATTTCAGGTGCTCACTTATTGGCAATGAGAAAAGCTACTTGTTCTCACAAATTGCCCAATAAAAACAAATTTCATTCAGAAACACTGATTGTCTTTGATTTCATTTGTAGTTATGACCTCTGACGATTATTTCAATGCCAAAATTTTATTCTTACCTGCATTTTGGGATCCTGCATAGAAATCTTCAAGCCTTGACTCCAGTGGCCCAATGATTCCTAAAATAAAGACCAATGAAAATCTCAAATGACAACAGTTAAATTTGGCATTAGTTCACACTGAATGTCAGCAAAGTCCAACCAAACCTGGAAATAAAGTTAATTTTTTAAGAATTAAACGATATCCCCTTTATGTCAAACTTACGCCTTTGTAATTATAAGTCATCCCCATTTTCTCTCTATGTCCAGAGCTGCATGTCTAGACAGTCTTCTCTGTCACGTGTCACTTCCACACGTGACAGAGAAGACTTACTGGCTGGCACTGACACCCTAATGTCAACAGCCAGAGTGTGAACCACATCTTCTGTCCTCTCCCGCTCCAGTTAAGCCTGACTAGGTTTCCACTCTGACATCAGGATGTGAATCACATGATCTGTGAAAAGTGTTCCAATGCTATCCTTCTAGAAATACAAATGACTGACACATTTTAGTAGCTCAGTATTAAGTATGTTCTATTATCGCCCTACCTTCAAGTGGCTTACCTCAGGAATTCAAGAGAAAAGCACATAAAGGGACATTCACCCAAGTAACTGGTGACACAAACAAGTGACTCTTTCATCTTGGTTAATAACCCCTATCATAGTTAATAACCTCTCACGTGTGCCTGGCTTTAGAGTATACAAAACAATTAAGCCGTCGTCATTGTATCTCACTTAATCTCCACATCATCTTATCAAGCAAACTACCCTCACCTTTTTGGTAGATTCATTTTTCCTCTTGTTTGGGGGCACAAAGCTTTGGCTAGGGTCACTCCCAGGTACCAGTCCTGTACTGGGCTCAGCTTCCTGGGCAGCATCCCTTTCTAAGGAATCGCTGTTGCCCGACCTCTTTCTCTTCCTGTGTGTTTCCAGGCCAGGGCTCTGTGCCTCTTCCTCGAATTCTACAATATACGGATAAAGCTCATTCACAATGTGGAGAACCTGGCCAGGCTGCAGCTTCACCTCTTGGTCCTTCCCAATTGTGACTGAGTCAATGCTGCTGGGATTAACCCCTACCTATGAAATAATCAGAAGGTAAATTACAAAAAAAGCAACAATTCCGTCACTAATATAGCCACTATTATGTTAACCACTTACTATGTGCCGGGAACTATGCTTAATGTTCACTTATATTACTCCGTCACTTCCACACATGACAGAGAAGACCTACGGGCTGGCACTGACACCCTAATGTCAACAGCCTAAGAAAATCATCAAGTATAAAATGGAAATTCAAGTCACAAACAGACATACCTGCTTTACCTTGACATATCCTTTGTTACAGTCTGCTTTCAACTGCACTGAAAGAGATTGAAAAAAAGTCAAACCCAAATACCATGAAGAACCAGACACTTGCTCCCATTCTCTCTACAGGACAATGAAGGCTCAAGAAGGCAACTTGACATGGTTTCCTCAAAGGCCTATGAGCAAAACTGCCCATTATACAGGTGACTGGGGCTCCAAATCCTTCCATAAAATGTCCAACAGGTCATCATAAATTAAAATTTTATTTTCTTCACTCAGAGAATACTGGAATGATGGGACTATCTGTTTATTCTCTGAAATTTACAGAATCAAACACTTTAAAAAAAAAAAAAAAGTCCAATGGTGTACATACTCCCTTAGCTACTGCTAATATCCCTAAGAGGCAACTTCATTGAGTCTCCACAAGTCTTCCTATTCCGGAGCCCTTGGCCCACCTGGGACCACAGTCAGGGAAGGAGACCCACTTCTCTTACAAGCTCTTCACTCAAGATTAAATCAGGCTTCCACTATTATATAAAACTATCAGATGCCTTTAACAGAGAAAGGGGCAAATGATACATTCCGGAGAAACAGAAGTTCGGCTAGCCTTGGGTAGGAGGAGTGAACAGTCTAGAAAGAGAAACAATCAGAACAATCTAAGCATGTGTGGGAAGAAGTAACATTTATCACTCATGTTCAGATAAGTGAGATAGGAAACAAAGAAGAGAGACACCACAGCTGCTCTCCAGAGAGGACAGGCAGAGGACAGGCGGACACACACCCCTGCCATTGGCACAGGGGCACAGAGAGTGAGAAGCAGCGTCTGACTATGTATCTTGGGCCTAGCCAGGTCAAGTATGACTTTTTTCACCCATTTAGATTAACTCATGTGGCAAAACCAATAATCCGTGCTGCAGACTCCAAACCTCAGGAAACCCTGCTATGGGGAACATACTGCAGGTGGGAGGCCTGGTAGCAGCGAGCATGTCCAGAAGTTTATGGGCAAAAAAATGAGGTATATGGTAAGGCTTTTCCAAAGGAGTTTCATTTCATTAAATTCCAGGGATGACACTTCAAGAGCTAGACACTATCACCTTATAAAGATACCACCCTCTGGCGAAGATAGAGGTCAGGAGGTAGATGGGGGGAGATTAACTGGAAAACTTGTATGTACATATGCATAGCCCAGGGACACAGACAATGGTGTGGTGAAGGCCTGGGAGGGGTGGGTGCCAGGTAGGTCAATAAGGAAAAAAACAAAGGAGACATTTATAATACTTTCAACATTGAAGATAAATTTTTAAAATAAATAAAAATAAATAAATTTTTAAAATAAATAAAAATACCACCCTCTATATGAGGCAACATGTAAAGGGTGAAACCTCCCATCACTTCTCAGACATGGTTTCAGCCTAGAGATCCCAGAATTCAACTGTCTCACTTCCCAACTCGGTCCCTTCCCAGACAAAGCAGGGTTCAGGACTCCACCACCAACGGTAACAGGAAGGACCAGCCTGTTCCCAACACTGGATAGTAACTGCTTTCAGGGGATGGAATCAGGGGTGAACAGGCCCGGTGTTGGCTAAGAGAGCCCTGTTCCTGAGTTTTGTTTATGGCAGACAAAGGTTTTCCATCATGACCACCCAGAAAATGCGCACCTTTGGTTATCACTAAGGAACCCAGAGGTACGCTCCACAGTCTGGTGACCAGTTAGTTACCTTGCTGTCGAGAACATTTCTTATCGGTGATCTTGGTCTCTGGGCCACGCCCAACCACGACCGCTTCCAAATGTGGAAGTTTGATTCGCTGTTGCCGGTTGTCCTGTCTCACCAACCAGCACACCCGCATCATTACTCTGAGACAAAACAGAAGGGAATCATGGGAATGCCAGCACAGGTCCTCCAGGGCCACGCCCCAGATACCGCGCATGCCATACACCATCTGTTCATCTTGAGGCAAGTGACTTCACCTCCCTAGTCTCAATTTCCTCACATGTAAAACATGATAATGACAGGATTCATAAGGCTGTTGTGAGAATTAACTAAGAAAACATGGGTAAAGTATTCACCTCTGTGCCTGAATCATGCCAAGCGATCAAATTTGTTATATTTATTGATATAGTTTATGTGCTGGGTATTAGGCTACAGATTGAAGATCACAGAATGATTAAACATTGTCCCTATTCTTCTGGGGCTTGGAATACAATGGGACAGATAGACCCATATACCAATTATTAAAATGTAATGTGATGAGCATGTAAGATGGAAGTAACCAAATATGGCATTAGCTCAGGCAAAGGAATGACTGACTCTTGCAGAGAGTATCAAAAAAGATTTGTGAAAAGGGATATTTATCATGGGTTTTAAAGGACTGAAAAGGCGTTTGCCTGACAGAAAACTAAGGACATAAGAAGAGAGAAGATATTCTTCAGTCTATAGGCACTTTTTTTGTGTATTTGAAGGTTTCTCTTCTTTAACTGTCAGAACATACTGATGTTAGAATGATGTTCTGCTGCCATCTGCCAGAAGACTGTCATAATAAATATGCAAACATGCAATTTCCAAAGTATGACTGCAGCACCTTTGTGCAATACACAACTTGCACAATAGTGGAGGTGCTGGCATTCTTTTGAAAAATCAACCCCTAAGGCCATGTAAAGTTTCAGCAAAAGAGAGAGAGAAAAGAAATTCTAAAAAAAAAATAAAAATAAAAAAAATAATAAAAAAAAAAAAAAAAGAAATTCTGCCCGAGCAAAGGCAGAACAAAGGGGATGGAGAGGAAGAACAGCCAGAAGAAATCATGAAGGTAGACTAAATTACTGACTGCATTTGGGGAATGACGAAGGAGGAACGGGAGACAGATAGCCAGGATTCCTAATTTGGAAATACCCATTAACCAAAAGGAAGAATATATAAAGAGACAAAATTTGGAGATAAACGTAGATTTTAAAAAAAGAGATGATTTCAGATTAAAAACAATTAGATTAAGTAGCCTATGAAAGATCCAAGGGTCAAGGTGGGATGGATGGGTGCAGATAATTAAATCTCCTCGTATACAGACTGCATCACTGTCCATCCCTTCAGAAAATTTGGAGGAAGGCTCTTTGAAGATCACTGCCCTAGGTTAGGCCTGGTCTTATACTCCTATAGCCCATGGAGTTCAGCATTCTTTAATCAAATGCATACTATGTGCTAAACATTTGCTAAATATCTCATTTATATCATCTCATTTAATCTTCACAACAACTCTCAGTGCAAGGAAGCAAAAAGTTAAGGCTTTTCTTTTTTAAGAGCAGGTTCTTTTTTATTTTTAATATATTTTTATTTATTTCAGAGAGGAGGGGAGGAGAGATAGAAACATCAGTGATGAGAATCATTGATTGGCTGCTTTCTGCACGCCTCCTACTGGGGATCGAGCTCACAAGGTATGTGCCTTTGACCTGAATTGAACCAGGGACCCTTCGGTCCACAGGCCAACTCTCTAACCACTGAGCAAAACCAGCTAGGGCCAAAGAACAGGTTTTTAATCACTGCACCATATACCTTTTCTCTTCACTCATTTGATCATTCAATCAAAATTACTGCATGCCCACTATGTTCCTTGTGCCAACCTAGTGCTGGGAGTAAAGACATAATACATTTCACTTGCACTGTATGTTACTATAATGCATCATACATACCTGCCATCACAGATAGAGCATAAAAGTGAAGTACCCAACCCAGAGTTGGAGAAAGGTGTCAAGAAAGGTTTCCTATAGGAGTTGAGCCTAAAATGAGTCCTCTATAAAAACCTCATTAATTAGGTGAAAGGGAGCAGCCTAACTGAGAAGTGGAGAAAGAGCCTGGCTGGTGGTGGCGTCAACCTATGAACCAGGTCAGTTCAATTCCTGGTCAGAGCACATGCCCAGGTTTCGGGTTCAATCCCCAGTAGGGGGCGTGCATGAGGCATATCAAGGATTCTCACTCATCATTGATGTTTCTATCTCTCTCTACCTTTCTCTCTGAAATCAATAAAAAGATTTTTTTTTTTTTTAAAGAAAGAAGTGTGAGGAGACATGTGGGGACAGAACTAGATTCAGGGAAACCAGCTGGAAGCCCATCAGGTGAGAGATGAGGTCTGAAGTAGGACAAAGGAGAGACAAAACAGAGCGCACAGACCTGAGGAACATTTAGGGGGTAAAATCATTAGGGTTTAGTGATGGGTGTGATAAAGTAACTTCAGGGAAGATGCGGAGTTCAGTTTGGGACCTCTGAATTTGAACTGCTGAGCTGTTTGGCAGAGTCGTCAGAGGTGAGGGTGAAACTCAGAAAAGAGGTCTAATATGACAACTTCTATTTGAAAGCAGGTGGGGAGTTAAAACCAAGCCAGTTGGTGTGCTCACTCAGGCATTATGTACAGAATGAAAAGAACAGTCTGGACAGAATGGCTCAGTGGGTGACTGTCGATGACATGGAGGTCATGGTTCGATTCTCAGTCAGGGCACATGCCTAGGTTGAGGGCTCAATTCCCAGGAGAGAGCGTGCAGTAGGCAGCCGATCAATGATTTTCTCTCATCATTGATGTTTCTCTCTCTTCCCCTCTCTTTCTAAAATCAATAAAAATATATATATTTAAAAAGTACAGTGGGCCAAAGTGACAAGCATTGGGAACACCGTTCTAGGAGAGGAGGAAAAAAGACTACCCACAGGAGAAATGACTGGTGAGAGAGGAACATGGAGAAACAGCTAGAATATACACTCCTTAACGATATAGCACATTGTCTTGCTCATTGCTATATCATAATAAATAACTGAATAAATCAGCTGAGTGTGTTATCCTGGAAAGCAAAGAAGGGAGTAAGCCCTAGCCAGTTTGGCTCAGTGGATAGAGCATCAACCTGTGGACTGAAGGGTCCTGGGTTTGATTCCAGTCAAGGACATGTACCTAGGTTGAAAGCTCGATCCTTGCCCTGGTCAGGTAGCATGTGGGAGGCAACCAATCAGTGTGTCTCTCTTACATCAAAATTTTACTCTCTCTCTGTCCCACTCCCTTCTACTCTAAGAAAAATCAATGGAAAAATATCCTCGGGTGACGATTAACAAAAATAAAAAAGGGAGTGAGAGGTATCAAGTCTCAAAAGCAGCAAGGGAGTCAAGTGATGATTTTTAAATGACTATTTGGTTTGAGGAACAATCACTGGTGACCTTAGGGTAAGATTTCAGGGTATTAATAGGTCAGAAAGCAGATTGCAGAAGGGAATGGAAGTTGGGAAAATGGGGACAGAATTTAGAATACCCTTTAAAACAGTTTGGAGCCCAAACCAGTTTGGCTCAGTGGATAGAGTGTCAGTCTGCGGACTGAGGAGTCCCAGGTTCAATTCGGGTCAGGGGCATATATATTGGTTGCAGGCACATCTCCGGTGGGGGGTGTGCAGGAGGCAGCTTGTCGATGATTCTCTCTCATCGATGTTTCTAACTCTCTCTCCCTCTCCCTTCCTCTCTGTAAAAAATCAATAAAATATATTTAAAATAAATAAAACAGTTTGGATAGGAAGGGGGAAGAGTCAGTGGATGACAGCTAAAGGAAGATGATCACCAAAAACTTTATTTCTATCTGGCTTGGGTAGTGGAAGTGGGGATAAGAGATGGCCAGGGATCTGAAAAACCTGACTTTGTTTATACATGACTGGGACAGGGGCAGAAAAAAACAAATAAAAATGAGGCCTCATAGGTGGGAATATAAAAGATCAGAAACACAGGTAAAGGGATCTGCTTTGATCAGAGGATACAGCTCTTCCTCATCCTCTGAGATTTAAGATCAAGATGAGTATAAATCTAAATGGCTTTGTAAATGGGAAAGCAAAAGCAGAAATGTGAGGAAAGGCACCTCTGATGACCTAAATTTTCTCCATAAAATAGTAGATAACGGAGTGAGGTGTTTGGGCATTTGACGAGCAGCTGAATAAAATCAATATAGAATAACGGATGACGTCCAGGCCTCTAAAGTCCAAACGCTTGAGTGCAAATCGTGGCTCCACAACCTACTCACTGTGTGACTTGAGACCAGTTATTTGACCCAAGCCTTTATTTCTTCAGCTGTAAAACAATAACTGCTCAACACTACAAGGGCAAAATGAGCATGTAAAGAGATCAGTGTCTGGCAAAAAGCAAGCATTAGCCGAAACCGGTTTGGCTCAGTGGTAGAGCGTCGGTCTGCGGACTGAAAGGTCCCGAGTTCGATTCTGGTCAAGGGCATGTACCTTGGTTGCGGGCACATCCCTAGTAGGGGGTGTGCAAGAGGCAGCTGGTCGCTGTTTCTCTCTCACCGACATCTCTAGCTCTCTCTCTCTCCCTTCCTCTCTGTAAAATATCAATAAAATATATTTTAAAAATAAAAGCAAGCATTATCATTCTTGTTGATAGGACAGGTAGGCTGAAACCAGGAGCTCAAGACCATCCCAGGCGGTGCAATATGAAAAGGCACAAATCTGCATTGTCTCCCCACATGGAGAGCCCTGTCCCACGTGTTCTAACGATCCCCAATTTGCAACCTGGGCCACCTTGTTCCGAATGGAAATTATACCCCGGCTCTGTTGTGAACGGCTACCACCGGTCTGCGTGCCAACAGGCTTGCTTCTTCTGGCCTCCCCACAGGCCTGCCGAGGACGCTGGGGGGGGGGGGGGCCTCAAGTTCCTTTAGGGAGCGTTTCTGAAGGAGACAATGCCCTACCTGACAAACCCGCGGCCGCTCTAATATTCTCTCCGCTTGTGTAGCGACCAAGCGAGGTACGGGTGTCAGGGGCCCAGGTGAACGGCCGCGAGGCGGGGCGGAGGCCAAACACGGCCCACGGGAGCCCGAGGGGGCCCCGAGCCCTGGAGCGCGAGGGAGGAGCACCGCCGGCCGGGAAAGAAGCCGGCAGAGCGTTACTCAAGGCGCGTCGCTCAAAAAGCGGCAGCGAGCCCGACAAAAGGCCCACGCCCACGGCTTCCACCACGGCCAGCACAGGAGGTAGGCCCACACCGCCTTACCTCACACAGCCAGAGTCGGGCGAGTTCGCCTCACTCCGGGCAGCACCACTTCCGGCGCTGAGGGATGACGTCGCCAAACTGGCGAGCAACGATGTGCGTCACCAGTGCGGGCCATGGGATTGGCTGATGTCTCCCCTCACGTCCAGAAAGTAAACGCCACCTTATTGGTCCCTCAGGGGGGCGGGTCCAAGTGTGGTTGCCCGGAGCTACCCCAGCTCTCTCCTGCCCCCGCCGGTGTCTCTGAGCCGGGAGATTTGGGGCTGCTATCCCTGTGGCCGTTTCTAGGCAGCACGCGCCTCTTGACACTCCCTTCATAAAGAGAAACTCACAACCTTTACTAAGGCCAAATAGTCAAAGAAAATGTTTAAATTTTTCCTGAGAAACTTGAGCATGTTTCTGAGAATATTACCTGTTTGACATTAGGTTTCATGATTAAATAGGTATATAATTTCTGATTTAATTTTGTTTTTTAACTTCACTAATTCTTCATTGTTGGAAGTATTACATGTCCATTTTCCCCCCATTGACCTCTCCCAGCCTACTCCCCACTCCCCTCCCCCAGGTCCTCAACCCCCTATTGTCTGTCCATTGGGTATGCATACAGTCCTTTGGTTAATCTCTTATCCCTTCACTTCCTCCTTCCTCTCCCTTCCCTCTGAGGTTTGATGGCCTGTTCCATGCTTCTATGTCTCTGGATCTATTTTTGTTCATCAGTTTATGTTGTTCATTATATTCCACAAATGAGTGAGATCATGTGATATTTATCTTTCTCCAAATGGCTTATTTCACTTAGCATAATGCTCTCCAGGTCTGTCCATACTGTTGCAAATGCTAAGAATTCTTTTTTACAAGAGCATAGTATTCCGTTGTATAGATGTGCCGCAACTTTCTAATCCACTCATCTGCTGATGGGCACTTAGGCTGTTTCCAAATCTTAGCTATTGTAAATTGTGCTGCTATGAACACAGGGGTACATATATTCTTTCTGACTGGTGTTTCTGATTTCTTGGGATACATTTCTAGATGTGGGATTACGAGGTCAAATGGGAGTTTCATTTTTAATTTTTTGAGGAAACTTCATACTGTTTTCCACAGGGGCTGTACCAGTCTGCATTCCCACCAGCAGTGTATAATGGTTCCTTTTTTTAAAATATATTTTTATTGATTTCAGAGAGGGGGAGCAGAGAGATGAAAACATCAATGATGAGAGAGAATCATTGATTGGCTGCCTCCTGCACGCCCCTTACTGGGGATCAAGCCCACAACCTGGGCATGTGCCCTTGACTGGAATCAAATCCAGGACCCTTCAGTCCACAGGCCGAGGCTCTATCAACTGAGCCAAACCAGCTAGGGACCTTTTTCTCCATATCCTCACCGTTTGTCAATTTGTTGATAACCATTCTGGTTAAAATGTTTTAATAATCTTTTCAAATTCTTGTTAGTCATATCTATAATTGGCACACCAGTAAAGTTCCACATCATAGTGTAAACATGCTAATGTATATTTTAACTATAACCTACAATTTAAAAGCTTCCAGCTATAATTTATATGTTGTATTCAACTCCTGGTATTAGGGCTGGTTAATTTCTCCCACTACGTGTTGATTTCATAGCTTAACTCTCTCAAGATTCTAAATTTTTAAGAGCTTAGGAGATTGTCAGTATAATCCCAAATACTGACATTTACACCATTAATGGTTCAAGTTAAACCTTTTATTTCAATTCAGTTCTTATTTGTGTAAATCATGGATGTTATGGTGTTCTCTCCTGAAAGTTTTTATAAACATTAAAAAGAAAGTCACAGATGTCAAAACCGATTTGGCTCAGTGGATAGAGAGTTGGTCTGTGGACTGAAAGGTCCCAGGTTCGATTCCAGACATGGGCATGTACATTGGTTGCAGGCACATCCCCAGTGGGGGGTGTGCAGGAGGCAGCAAATTGATGTATCTCTCTCATTGATGTTTCTAGCTCTCTATCCCTCTCCCTTCCTCTCTGTAAAAAATCAATAAAAATATGTATTTTTTTTAAAGTCACAGAAAGCCCTTCTAATTTATCCTGACTTATCTCCCCCCTCTCTTCATTCCCAGCCTTGTACCAGCAATATCTTCCAAACTCCTTCTCCCCAGGACTGTAGAGAGACAAATGAAAGATCTTTGCTAAGCCCTGGCCCAATTGAATCCTCTCTTGTGTTCCTTGATGTTCATGCTACTTCCTCTGGAATGTTTTTTGGTGTTTTTTTCCCATAATTCACTCTGACCCCCCTCCAATCCATTCACACTTCGGCTAGAGAAAATATTTCTTTTTTTAAAAAAATTAATATTGATTTGAGAGAGAGAGAGAAAGGGAGAAGGATAGAGAGATAAAAATGCCAATTGGCTGCCTCCTGCACTGGGCATCAAGCCCGCAACCTGGGCATGTGTCCTGACAGGGAATTAAACCAGCAACCTCTTGATTCCTGGGTCAATGCTCAACCCCTGAGCCACACTGTCCAGCCAAGAAAATATTTCCAAACACAAATCTGACCATATCGTTCCCCTGCTTAAATTCTTTCATGAGTTTCCACTCCTCATCCACTTAATACTAAACACATTTGTTTAGTCTTACTTTTAGAGAAGGTCTTATCTATTCCTGTGTATCACTCTCTCCTTGTCTATCCACATACCCAAACACAGGCCTTTCTTTCAATTTCTTGAACCTACTCAGTCAAGGTTTTTGGATTGGAAGCAAGAAAACTACTCTAGCTAACTTCAAGATTGATGGGACTGCCCTTTGTACCATTCCCAAACCATATGAATTCTGTCCTATCTAAGCCCTCAACCTTACAATTACAGACACTTAACAGTAACTCCCAGGAGGGCCTGGGATCTTGGCATTGTCAGCTCTTCCCATTAGTCTAGTAGGAGAGACAAAGCTATAGAAGTCCACGTGGACACGTGCATTCCACATTCTCCAGGGTCTTGGCCTCTAGCCAGATGAACTCATAAAGCTCTAGCTCTCCATTGGCTGGTACGTTTATTCATTCATTCAACGTGTTTTTGAATACCTTCTACGTGTCAGGCTCTGTTTTACGTGCTGGGGCTACCACAGTGAACAAAACAAAGTTCCCGCTTTCAAGAAGCTTACGGTGTAGTGCGGAGAGGCAGACAATAAACAAAGAAATATACAGGTCATGTAGGGATAAATTCTATTCAGAGAAAGCAACGTAGAAAGTGGTGATGAGCCTGGGTTGGGTCGTTAGATGAGTGGAAAGGAGTGGGCCCTGGGGCAGGATGGCGGCAGCAGGGCATGTGAGGGCACAGGAGGTGGCAGTGCTCTGCCTGCAGTGCTAAGTGCCAGCAGCAATACAGTCAACAAGGTAATCCTGAGCACCTTCCCATTCCCTGTGACCCTGTGGCTGTGCCACATCCTGGTGCTGTCACAGGCCTCCCACTGCTGCCGCGTGCTTGGCACGTGTCTCCCCCGAGCCCCAGCCACCCATCCTGTGAATCAGCAGAAGCACCTCCTCCCCATCATGACAGGAGACCCTCCTATTCCTGGGAGATGCCAGAGCCAACCATGGAGGAAGCTTTTTCAGACAAGACAACTTTGTCTTGCCAAAAGACAAACAGTCTACTTTCCTTTATGAGGCAGATAGAAACTTCAAGCCCTGGATAGGCTGAGACCTGCACAGGCCTCCATCAAAATCCATATTCTTTTTTTAAAAAATATATTTTATTGACTTTTCAAAGAGAGGAAAGGAGAAGGATAGAGAGCTAGAAACATCGATGGAAGAGATACATCGATCAGCTGCCTCCTGCACACCCCCCACCGGGGATGTGCCCGCAACCAAGGCACATGTCCTTGACTGGAATCAAACCCGGGACCCTTCAGTCCACAGATCGACTCTCTATCCACTGAGCCAAACCAGTTTTGGCCAAAATCCATATTCTTAACCACTACACGCCCTCTTCCAATTTCCTATCCCAGGTCTGGCAGTGCCATTGCTGTTGAAACAAGAACAAGGCAAAGTTATTCACCAGAAGACAAGCATTTTCATCATCATTGTGACTGCAGGTAGAAAGCTGCACATAGGGACCACATTCCTGCTCTGAAGCACCTTAACAACGTCAATGACAACAGGAAGATAGCAGTCAGAACTGAGAGGTGGTGACACCCACCGGGAAGAAAAGCCCTTACACCAAGCCCTACTCCCAAGCCTGTAACTCTGCCAACTAAAATGACTAAACCCTAACTGTGATCTCAACTCAACCCCTGTCGACAGGACTGTAAAGAGCCCTGGGTGAGTAGCTCAGCACTCAGTCTCTTGTAATGCCAAATGATACCATGAGCTGTGACTGGGTCTTTCTGTTGCTCAGCAGAGATCCATGGCAAAAGGTCCACGGTGGCACCATGACCTGCCTCAGCTCTGAAGGACAGCCTGGATGTGGGAGTCTGGGTCTAAGCCAATAATACTCTCAAGGTGACCTGCAAACTGGTCTTCCAGTTTGAAGAGTACAGTACTTTCTAGACCTAACACTTCCATCACTACCACCAACAACAACTCTGTGCACACACATACAAATATCCTTGGTCTCATTCCCATATTTGGGGAAGACATGAGAAAGTTAATGTCAAAATATTGAAATGGCAGTTTAACCCAACAGTAAGAGAAATACTGCATAACTATTTATTGCTTGATAGCTACAAAAGGGGTACAACATTGGAGAGCAGGATTTTGGGTCTTAATAATCAGAAGACTTTTTGTAAAGGGAGTCTTTGAACTGGATCTTCTTCAATTGACATTCACTCAAAAATACTTCTTGAGCCCAAACCGGTTTGGCTCAGTGGTAGAGCGTCGGTCTGTGGACTGAAAGGTCCCGGGTTCGATTCCGGCCAAGGGCATGTACATTGGTTGCGGGCACATCCCCAGTAGGGGGTGTGCAAGAGGAAGCTGGTCGATGTTTCTCTCTCATCGACGTTTCTAGCTCTCTATCTCTCTCCCTTCCTCTCTGTAAAATATCAATAAAATATATATATTTTTTAAAATACTTCTTGATACCTGTTATATGCCAATAACTGTAGTCCGGGAGATAAACATTGTGCATCCCTGGTCACTGAGCCAGTCCCCTCAGAAGCATTGCTTTAACCCGTGGACTCGCTCTTTGGTGTGTAGCCATCAGGCTGTAAGAGGCATCCTTGCGAACTGGTCTCCCTGTCAGGGATGCTGTCAAGGACACTGCTGCTCATATAACACAATGTTCTCTTTATGAGTGTCCCTGGGAGACAGTCCAATCTGATCTTAGTTCCAGGAATAGTTTTTCTCCAGAGTAACGGGTTTGTTTTTTATCCATAGGTATCATGAATTGTGGGACCAATGAAACTGTCAGCTTAGGGACAAATTCATGGCCCAGCTGTAGCAAATGTGAAGGTCATTCCTATATTCATGTTTAGCTTTGCCTCCATTTTGTTTCTACCCATGTTTTTATTTCTTCATTCTCTTTAGGTCTCTTTTTTTTCGTTCTCTACACTTTTAATTTATGACATCTTGGAGAGTGAGTGATTTTTGTTTTGGGGGTTTTCCTGTATTTCATCATCAATGTTTATAATGTATACTAGTGGCCAGGTGCACAAAATTCATGCACAGGGGTGGGAGGAAGGTGTGTCCCTCAGCCCGGCCTGCACCCTCTCCAATCTAGGACCCTTCAGAGGATGTCCAACTGCTGGTTAAGGTCCGATCCTAAACCAGCAGTCAGACATCCCTCTCACAATCCGGGACTGCTGGCTCCTAACCACTCACCTGCCTGCCTGCCTGATTCCCCCTAACCATCCTGCCCGATGTCCTAATCACCCCCAACTGCCCCCATTCTAGCCTGATCACCCCTAACTGGCCACCCCACCAGCCTGATTGCCCCCAGCTACACCCCTGCTGGCCTGAATGCCCCCAACTGCCCCCCCACCGCCAGCTTGCTCTCCCCCAACTGCCCCCAATACTGGCTGGCCTAATCACCCCCAACTGTCCCCCCTGCCAGCCTGCTCACCCCCAACTGCCTCCCTGCCAGCCTGCTCGCCCCCAACTGTCACTCCTACCAGCCTGATTGCCCCCAACTTCCCCCCCTGCAGACCTGATCTACTCCAACTGCCCCCCCTCCCCGACCTGATTGCCCCAAACTGCCCCCCTGCCAGCATGATTGTCTCCAACTGCCCTCCCCTGCCAGCCTGAACATCCCTAACCGCCTCTGCCTCAGCCTATCACCATGGCTTTGTCTGGAAGGACATCCGGAAGGTCTCCCAGTCTAATTAGCATATTACCCTTTTATTAGTATAGGTACCTATTTACATAAATACTAGGACACAAGTCAATGTGAGCACTCTAAAGGGCTCATAAATCAGTCAGAGCATTACAAGAGACCTCACATAGAGCTCATCGCTTGAGTTTTTCTTTTGTACTTTGTTTTATTGAGGATGTTTTAGAGCTTATTCACAATGCAACAATTGTTACACAAACTTAAGTTGTTACCAACTGAAGAAGGTGCTAAAAATAATCTTGCAGAGTAGATTTTTATATCATATTATGGATATGGGACATCATAGAAACTGTTTACAATAAATTGAGGCTATAGTCCCGAGTTTCCCTTATCAATATTTTTTTTCTGACAAAAAGATTATGGGGGCAAAACAATTCATACCTGCAGAATTAAAATAATTATTTAGAAAATATACCTACACAAAATGTTATCAACTGGATTATTCAAATAAATGAGGACAAACAGGGTTTAGGAATTTAAATTATCTAGATGAAAAGTCTCAGATTTGAAAACGATATTAAAAATCATTTAGTTCAGCCGAAATCGGTTTGGCTCTGGGAACTGAAAGGTCCCAGGTTCGATTCCAGGCAAGGGCATGTACCTTGGTTGCGGGTACATTCCCAGTAGGAGTTATGCAGGGGGCAGCTGGTCGATGTTCCTCTCTCATCTATCTATATACATTTCTAGCTCTCTAAATCTCTCCCTTCCTCTTTGTGGAAAATCAATAAAATATATTTTTTTTAAAAAGAAAATAAACTTTTTTTTAATCATTTAGTTCAGCTGCATACCTGTGCAGCAATGTTCTCCCTTATTATTCATCCCATCTTACAGAGTTTCCCTGGCTTGCCTTGTGTTTCCCCGGTAGCCTATGTGAGAACACAGTGAGAGAAAGAACAGTTGCTGACATACTGTTTTAAGTGTGCTGGATCAGCAGATTATTTTTATTTTATTATTATTTTTTTAAATATATAGTTTATTGACATTTTACAGAGAGGAAGGGAGAGAGACAGAGAGCTAGAAACGTCGATGAGAGAGAAACACCGACCAGCTGCCTCTTGCACGCCCCCTACCGGGGATGTGCCCGCAACCAGTGTACATGCCCCCAACCGGAATCGAACCCGGGACCTTTCAGTCCGCAGGCCGACGCTCTACCACTGATCCAAATCGGTTTCGGCAGATTATTTTTAAATATACTCAATTTAATCTTTTGTTTTCTCTTTTCTTAAGAAAGAGTTCTAGCAATATAAAACCTCTCTTTTTAATATATTTTATTGGTATGTTACAGAGAGGAAAAGAGTTAGAAACATCGATGAGAGAGAATCATCAATCAACTGCCTCCTGCACACACCCACTGGGGATGTGCCCACAACCAAGGTGCATGCCCTTGATCGGAATTGAACCTAGGACCCTTCCGTCTGCAAGCCGAACCTCTATCCTCTGAGCCAAAGTGGCTAGTGTGCAATATAAAACCTCTTACTGTCAAACAGGAAACAGGTCAGGATCTCATGAATGAAGCATTCCAAATTTTTTCCCAAAAGACAGCAATAAACATGTTTATTGCACATCCTCTCATTCTTCAATAATTTGAAAAATTACAACCATCTTCCTTCAGGTGAAAGGAGAGGGGTGGCAAGAAAAAGAAAAAAAGAAGAAGGGACGGAGGGAGGGAAAACAAGTTACACCAGATACACCCCCATGACCTTTTTCAGCTATCCGCAAGGCCGGCACTTTGAATTCTTCTTTGCATTTGGGAAAATCGTAGCCTTTTAACTTAGAATGACTGAATAGAATGCATTACTCTCTTCCTGTCCTTCTATTATAATTTTTTTTTTAGCTTAAAAGCAAAACCACCTGAAAATTGCTCAGAGCTAAGAGGAAAAGGCCACTCTGAACTCAGCTGTTAGTCACTCTGACATTTCCCAAAGGAGGGCAGGCCAGGCGGGCAGAAAAACCACCAGACAATTATGCCAGGCTGGATGTCCCCTGAGAGCTGAAACCAGCTCTTCTTTTTCACAACGATATACCCAGAGCCTGGCTAAGAGTCTGGCACAGTGCATATTCATTCATTTGTTCAATAAATACCTCTGGTTCATTTCCTGTTCTGTACCAGGCAGTGTGCCATATGCCTGGGGCACATCATAAAACAAAACAAAGAGCCCTGCCCGAATGGCATTTAAATTCTAGAGGGAAGAGGGCATGGAGAGAAGAGGCAGTAGGTAAATACTGTGTTTAGGTCATAAGTGTAGTAGAGGATGAGGAGAGCAGATGATGGAGGGCTGGCAGTGCTGAGGAGCAACAGACTGAAATTTAGAACAGGGTAGACAGACATTGTAGGCCTCACTGAGAAGGTAACATTTAAACAATGACTTGAGGGAAGTGAGGTGCTCGATAAACATTTGTTGGTTAAATACACGAATCAGAGCAGTATTAAGGAGGCAGGAAAGTACAAGGCACGTTCTGGAGATGGTGAGGAAACGAGTTTAAGAAGGGAGGAGATGATTCTGGGAAGGAGGTGAGGTGGAAACTCACTAAGGTCCTGGGTGCAGAGCTTAAAAAAAAAGTATGAATTTGTAAAATTTAGAGTTTACAAACAACTTTCATTTATTGTCTCATTTAATTTTAACATATCTAATAAGGTTAATAACTTCATCTCCATGTACCAATAAGGAGAGCGCGCTCAGTTTTCCCAAGATCTCACAGCCAACAAGAGGCAGAGGCAGAAGTCAAATGTGAGTTTCGGACTTCTATCTTCAGGCTTTCCCCATCACCTCCCCCAACAAAAGACACACAGGTAATGTGATCGGAAGAAAAAAGCATTACACAATATACTACTAAAATATAGAAATGTTCACATGTCAGTAATCAAAAAGCATAAAGATACAAGGTAAAACTAAAGTTTAATATAAGTTTTCAAAGTTATATACCCTGTAGAGGAACCAATTGATTGTGGGTACTCAATAAAAGTTTAAAAAGTAAACTAAGAGCCTATTTTGAAACACATGTAGTGTGGTATGGGCAACAGAAAATACGTGGTTGCAAATATATTTCTATCATAAATGCCTTTCTTTTTACTATACAGTTTTGAAACTTTTACTTTCAGATTGACTCTATTTCTCTTACAAATACAGTAATACTTTGTGACTTGACTTCCATTTAAAAATTATTTCTCGGTTATACAAGAAATACATGAGTACTTTCTTTAAAAGATGAAAATCCTCAGCCAACTGTCCCCCTTCATCCTGGTCTTCATCCGGGCATTATCATTTTGGAGTGTATACCCAGCTCTTTTTCGGTGGCTACTTATATATCCAAGTGCTTCCTGAATATCTACACTTGGGATATTAATGTTTAAAACTGAACTCATCCTTTTCCCCCTCAAGGCCAATATGGTCCTCTTTGATTTCTGTGCCAGTGAATGGCTTCACCTACTCATCACAACTAGTCATCAGTCAATGCCTATAGATTTACCTCTTTAATATACTGTGAAACCACCCTCCATTCTCATTTCCACTACTTTAATATTGTCCTTCTTTACCTACTCCTTCAACTACTGCAGGGTCAACTTCATGGACATGTGACCTGTACACTCACGCAGGTTTCATCTTAGAAGGGCCTCCTGTTTGGTATAATACTTTGCTGTCATTGTATTGGATTTCTTATTAATCCTCACCCAAGGATATTATTTTCCCCCCACTGATTTTAGAGAGAATGGAAGGGAAGGGGAGAGACACAAAGAGAAAAACATTGATGTGAGAGAGACAGATCGATTGATTGCCTCCCTCATGTGCCCCAACCAGGACCAGGGATCGAGCCTGCAATCGAGGTACATACCCTTGACCAAGTTGAACTCGAGACCCTTCAGTCCAAGTACTGATGCTCTAATACAGCCGTGGGCAAACTACGGCCCGCGGGCTGGATCCGGCCCGTTCAGCTGTTCTATCCGGCCCTCAGAGCCCAAAGAGCGGAGGGTTCTCTTGCTCTCCCCTCCGCTCCTTCACCAGCAGCCCAAGATGAGAGTGCCAGCATGGTCAGGTTGCTTTTGTTCCGGCCCTCCAGTCCAGTTTAAGAACCCATGTGGCTCTCGAGTCAAAAAGTTTGCCTACCCCTGCTCTAATACCTAAGCAAAACTGACTACAGCTGGAATTCTTTTTCTTTTTTTTTAATTCTTAATGATTTCAGAGCAAGGGACACTGCTTTCATTTTGCACTGCTTCACAAAATATAAAAAGAGTCCTATACTACTGTAATATCTTAACTGGAATCCACTTTCCCAGGAAGGCCTTGCTGTAACCCACTCTTCATAATTATATAGAGAATTAAAGAGAAGATATATTAAAATTGGATGGAGCAATACTGAGCACAGAGATCTGCCCATTTCAAGACTGAGAGTTCTAAGGTATAACTTTAAATTGAAAAGAGGAATTAAATTTCCATAGAACTAGTCTAACCACATTATCTATGGACACTTTTGCATTACAAGTACTTAGGGACGATGGCCAAAGTAAATACAGCCCTCTGTAAAGCCAGGTGGTGCAGGCAAAGACCACAGGCTTTGTATTCAGAAAGACGGGGTTCAAATTCCAATTTGACTACTTACTGTGTTACTTTGAGCAAGTTACTCAAATTCTCTAATTTTTATTTTCCTATTGATAAAGTAGAAAAAATTATCTGGCAGAACTTTTTAAAATATATATATATTTGAGTTAGAAACATCGATGAGAGAGAGAGAGAGAGACATCGAACAGCTGCCTCTTGCATACCCCCTACTGGGGATGTGCCCACAACCAATGTACATGCCCTTGACCGGAATCGAACCTGGGACCTTTCAGTCCACAGGCCAACGCTTTATCCACTGAGCCAAACCGGTTTCGGCCTGGCAGAGCTTTTGTGAGACAAAATAATAGAGTTCAACAAATACTACTCTGTGCCTTCAAGCCTAAGACATCGAGATAAGCAAGACTTCCTTCTAAAGGGTATAGTTGGAAAAGCGGGAGAGCAGAGGAATAACTTCACCGTGGAGAAACCTGACCAACACTACCTCAGCCAGGTAGGTGACCAAGGTCAACATCAATAGTAATAAGTTATGCACATAACATGTAGCTGGAATATATGATGACATTAGCACTTTACCTCTGCAGTTTTCCTCTCCAAAACCACGAGAAAAACACATCAGATAACCCAAACTGAAGGACAGTCTACAAAACACCTGGCCAGCACTCCTTAAAACTGCCAAGGTCATAAAAAATAAGGCAAATCTAAGAAATAGTCCCAGTCAAGAGGAGTCTAAGGAGACATGACGACTAAAAGTAACATGATATCTTTCCCTGGCCAGCTGGCTCCGTTGCTTGGCGCATCATCCTGTATACCGCAAGGTTTTGGATTTGATTTCTGGTCCAGGCACATGCTTGGGTTTGATCCCAATAAATGTTTCTGTCTTACATCGATGATTCATTCTCTCCCCCACTCCTTCCTCTCTCTAAACACATCCTCTGGTAAGGATTCAAAGAACAAAGATAAAAGTAATGCGAGCCGAAACCGGTTTGGCTCAGTGGATAGAGTGTCGGCCTGCGGTCTGAAGGGTCCCAGATTAGATTCCAGTTGAGGGCATGCACCTTGGTTGCGGGCACATCCCCAGTGGGGGGTGTGCAGGAGGCAGCTGGTCGATGGTTCTCTCTCATCGATGTTTCTGACTCTCTATCCCTCTCCCTTCCTCTCTGTAAAAAATCAATAAAATATATATATTTTTAAAAAGTAATGCGATATCCTGGATAGGGTCCAGGGACAGAAAAAAGACAATAAGTAAAATCTAAGGAAATTCAAATAAAGAATGGGCTCTAGTGATTAATAATGTATCAAAATTGGTTCATTAGTAGTGACAACTGTACCATTTTAACACAAGATGCTGGTAATACAGAAAACTGGGTGCCAGATATATGGGAATCCTCTGTACTATCCTTGCAACATTTCTGTAAATCTAAAACTACTCTAAAATTAAAAGTTTAGGGGGAAGGGGGGAGGTGAAGGCATATGGGGAGGGATGGGGGGGAGTCAAGGGGGGAAAAAAGGAAACATATGTACTACTATTTGTAATCCTTCAAACAATAAAAGAAATGGGGGGAAAAGTTTATTGTAAAAATAACAATTGGGGTTTGGGGGTTGGAAGGAAGGAGAACAGCTCATAAAGAAGACTGAAACTGTGGGCATTCATAGTGATCAAAGAAGTACCATGCCGAAACCGGTTTGGCTCAGTGGTAGAGCGTCGGTCTGCGGACTGAAAGGTCCCGGGTTCGATTCCGGCCAAGGGCATGTACATTGGTTGCGGGCACATCCCCGGTAGGGGGTGTGCAGGAGGCGGCTGGTCGATGTTTCTCTCTCATCGACATTTCTAGCTTTCTATCTCTCTCCCTTCCTCTCTGTGAAATACCAATAAAAAATATATTTTTTTAAAAAAAAAGAAGTACCAGCACAAATTGGTGACACTAAAAAAAATTTCCACCCCTAGGAGGCCTCAGTCAATTAAAACCTAAATGCTGCAAGAAATTTAAATTAATTTATATGAGCATAGATAGTATTTTGACTACAATTTACTTCCCATTTTGTATTTTCCAATAAAATGTTTCTTTTCTTTTTTAAATTAAAGAAAAAAGGATAGCAGTAATTCTGCATATCCAAAATTGGACTCATCTTACCCCCTTTTCCAATTCTGCCCCCACCACAGCCTCCTCTTCCTCCTCTTTCTAGGCTGTCCCTCTCAGGAAGGGCATCTGCAGCCATCCTACTGCTCAGTCCAGAAAGCGGGAAGTCAGTGATGAGTCCTTTTCCCTCATCTCTGCATCCAGTCCCCAAGACCTGCAGGCTTCACCTTTGGATTTATACTTCCCTCCCTTCCCATTTCTCCTGTTTTGGCCTTGTCACTTACCGTATTTGCCGGCGTATAAGACGATTTTTTGGCCATGAAAAATACGTATTTGCCGGCGTATAAGACGACTGGGCGTATAAGACGACCCCCTAACATTTCCACTAAAAATACAGAGTTTGTTATATACTCGCCGTATAAGACTACCCCCCACTTGGAGGCATATTTTTCAGGGCCAAAGGGTCGTCTTATACACCGGCAAATACGGTACTAATCTCAACCTCATCATAAAAGATTTCTAAGAATCCATCCTTCACATTAGCACTCGAATGACTGTTCTAAAAAAGTACATATGATCAATTTGTCTGTAAAAGAGTTGTGAGATTAAAATATGACACTTATAGAGTTTAGCGCAGTGCCTGATAGGAGCTAAAAAAAAAAAAAATCCAGCTGTTAGAGGTTATATCACCCCATCCTTAAAGTCTTCCAATATCTCTTCAGAGCTTTCAAGGTAAAATTCAAACTAACAGCATAATGGGTAAGCCCTTATGACTTGGCTCCTGGCCTGCCACCAGCCATCTCCAGCTACCTGCATGGCCATCTGTGATCTGGTCACATAGTTATTGAGAATGCACCAAGCACAGGCACTGAAATAAAATACAATGATAAGAAAAGAGGCCATTTGTAAACATAACAAGAAGACAATGTCTAGCGACATCTTTAAGAAGAAATAATCAGCACCTACATTTTTAAAAAGCATAAACACAACAAAGTGAACAGTTATATGCACTATATACCCTTTTCATGGGTAGGAAGATTTAATACCAAAAGCAATTTAATGCTCCCAAAACTGTCTGATATATAAAAGCACTATAATCACAATCAAAATAACAGTGGGAATTGGGGGGGAATCTTCCATAAATATTCTTATATTTACCTGGAAGAATAAAAATCCTAGAAAGTGCCAGGAAAATTGTAAAAAGGAGGAGCAATAAGGGGAACTATCAGAAATTAAAATGTATTTTAATGGGAGGTTAGTATACAATAAAAGTGGCATTTTACATTAGTCAGGGGAAAAAATAAAGAACTAAAATAGTGTTAGATAAACTAGCCCTCCATTTAGACAAAAATAAATCTCAATTACTTAAAAATAATCCTCAGCCCTTACACCAAAGTAAATTTCAGGTGGATTAAAAATTTAATGTAAAAAATGGAACCATAAAAGTACAAGAGAAAAACCTGGGAGAATATATTTATAATGGATTTGTGAAGGCTTTCTACGTATAACAAATAAAGGAGAAGGAGGAGAAAAGAAGGAAGGAGGAGAAATGCAAAAGCCAAAAAGAAAGTGTCGCAATTTATCTAAGCCTCATTGGATAGCTAAGATGGTTAGAACATTGTTCCAATACCCCATGATTTGGGGTTCAATCAAGAATCAAGTGGGGCCGAAACCGGTTTGGCTCAGTGGTAGAGCGTCGGTCTGCGGACTGAAAGGTCCCGGGTTCGATTCTGGTCAAGGGCATGTACATTGGTTGTGGGCACATCCCCGGTGGGGGCTGTGCAAGAGCAGCTGGTCGATGTTTCTCTCTCATCAACATTTCTAGCTCTCTATCTCTCTCCCTTCCTCTCTGTAAAATATCAATAAGAAATATTAAAAAAAAAAAAAAGCAAGTGGGAAGGGGGGTAGGGGGAGAAACAAGGGCACATATAAGAATCAACTAACAAATCATAACTAAGTAGGACAACAAAGAGATGTTTCTCTCTCTCTCTCTCTCTCTCTCTCTCTCTCTCTCTCTCTCTCAAAACCAATAAATTAAAAGAAAAGAAAATTTAGCTCTGGTGAAGTAGCTCAGTTAGTAAGAGTGTTGTCCTGATATGTCAAGGTTGTCAGTTTAATCCCCGATCAGAGCACATACAAGAAGCGACCAATAAATCAATTAAAAAAATGTTTAATGTATCTACATAAAAATTAAAACCTTCATATGGCATATAATATACACACACACACATATGTATGAGACCCGATGCATGAATTCATGCATGGGTGGGGTCCTCCGGCAAGCCTGGCCAGGGGGAGAAGACGTGGGCAGTTGGCCAGCCTGCCTGCTGGTCTAATTCCTGGTCGAAGGGACAATTTGCATATTAGCCTTTTATTATATAGGATATACACTGAGTAGCCAAATTATTATGATCTCTAAACACATAATAATCTGGCCACTCGGTGTATATAGGCACACACACTCTCCCCAATATAAAGGTACTATTATATCACATTAAAATAGTGGAGTTACATACTCTGGTTTCTCTTCAGATCGCATAAATCTTTTGCCTTATACTAAAACAGTGGAGTTACACTACAGAAAAAAATGATCAAATAACAAAAAGGACCACTGACAGAAGAAGAGTTGATAAATACTATTTAGAAGATGCTCAACCACAATACTAAAGAAATTCAAATTAAAACAATAGATACCACTTTTTAATCTCCATGGTTAGCAAAGACTAAAAAAAATGAAATCCCCCATATTGGCAAGGCCCACTCACACACTGCTGACAGCAATACGAACTGTTATAGAAAATATTACAATTTAAAATCTGCATTTACATTGGCTCAACAATTTCAATTCTAGATGTCCGTCTTACAGAAATACTTGCATTAATGCCCAAAGATGGATTTGAGAATTTCTCAACAATAAATATCTATTATTTAACACTGTTTGTAGAACATTGGCAATTGCCAAAATGTTTATCAATAGGGCAAAGGTTAAATTATAGTGCCTCCATCCTCCATTCTATGAAGTCATTAAAAATAGGGCAGGTTGGTTTATCCAAACATGATAAGATGACAATAAATTAAGTGAAAAGGGCAAAGAACAAGCAGCTTGTATATGATCCCATTTCTTTTTTTAAAAAATCACATAATATTGTTACTCTTTTTCTGTTTTATGTAAGTAAGAATGTGTCTTAAAAATGTTAAGCCAGAATATTCACCAGGACATGTTTTCAGCATCATTGACATAAATTTCTATGAGGAAAAAAAAAGGCAAACAGATCACAATTATGTTTTTTAATGTTCAATAAGTACTACATTCAAATATGTTAAATATTCCAAAGTCACAAAAGGTTATTTGGTAATATGTCTTCCTCCCATCTGCCTCTCTCCAATACCCAATTCTCTCCCACCGGCAAACCATTTTACAACTTTTGGGGTATCCTTCTGAAACATTTTATGCACATACAAGCAAATAAGTACAGTTTTCCTTTTTTTAAAATCAACTTGTAAAGAATTAAGCTCACTTAGTGAGCTTGCAAATTTTTAAAGTATTTCCAATATCTTATTTCATGGCCTTATGTTGATGGTCTCAAGAAGGTATCTTCATGTGTGTATCATGCTTCCACCTTTCTAAAAGCTGTGGGAATTTCAGTTGGGTCCCTCAGGCAAAAAGAAACACTAACCATGGCTGTATTTAAGAAACACGAGGCATGGTGATATTTATCGTGGAAACTCTTGAAGTGTTTTGCTGTAATGAAGTGTGCTTAACCGGTGTTAGATTCACAAACATATTAGAGCCAAGTGTGGACTTTAGAACTATAATGCTTGCATAATACATGAACAGTGTGTGGTTATTGTTTTCTCTTAATTATTCATGCTTTCACAACTGCTGGTCTCTCAACCTGGGCTATTTATTTAGACGGTGCAAATTTTCCCTACTCAGCACCTCAGTATACTCTTTCTTATTGGGGTACATTCCTCAACTTCTTTAGATGGTGAACTCCTTGAGGACAGGGAGCATGACTTGTGTGATTTTTATATTAACAAACCCTAGTGCCCTTCCAGGAAGCATTAGACCTTCAGTAACTGCTGATCAGAAGAAGAAGGAAAAAAAAAACAACTTTATACCAGGGGTGGTATTTGAGAAGATAACATCTAAGACTGGGAAAATTAGGTGTTTGTTAGTCAGAGTAAAGCAGAGAGAGGTGAAAAGGTGCATTTGGGAAACTGAAAATAGTTCGGTGCAACTGGTGCACACAATTTGAAGAAATGAGATGCACACGGGGGTGCCTCCAGGGTAAAGCTCACCCCACCTGGCTCTGAAGCCTCGCCTCCTATATCAGATCCCTTAGGTCTGGCTATATCCAATTGCTTGCAATTTCCTAAAAACATCACATTCTTCCACCTAGATAGCCTAGAGAGATCTTGGCTACCTAGCAAAAACCTTTTCCATCCGTCCATTTTTGCACATTGGTAAGGAATAAGATTCGGAATCTCCTCGCTTCCTGTAACACTGACATCGGCAAAGTGCTCTGTCCTTTGCTGCGAAAGCTCTTCTCCCTTCTTCAAAATTCAGCTCAACTGCCACTTTTCCCAGGGAAGCTTTCCCTGTTCCACCAGATTAATATGCAGGGGCCCCTCCCCTGCTAACCTCTGCATTGGGGTTCACTTTCACAGTTCGTGGACGTGTACTGTTGCCTACTAAAACCTAAGCAACGTGAACCGGCTTTTTTCAATTTCAGCTTCCTTGGAGCCAGATAGTATAGTACACCTGAGTCTATTGTGTTAATGAATAAGAAAAACGGCCCCCCTTTTTTTCAATATGCCCCCCCCCACACTACACTTGAAAGCCCAGAGACTCACTTTGCGGACTGCAGATCCAGGTTCACAGACTGGGGGTACTTAAAACAAAACATCAACCAAACCAATCTGTCCGTCACTCTCGGTGCTACTCTGTGTCTCCCGCTAGCCAACCAAGTGAACACCCGGCCGGAGAAGAGTTCACGGCCCTCCGTTTGCCCAAACACTTGGCAAACGTTCCTGGTTTGGCGCTGGCCTGAGCCCAACGTATGGGGAGGCTGCAAGGCCCAACGTGTGTGAGTCCGGATTTGCAAAGCGCTCTTCCCCCACCTGCGGTTTGCATTTATCAGGTCAGGGGCTGCGTGCAAAAAGGAGCAAGATCCAAGGCCTGTGAGACCGCTCTGGGGCCCAGGCCCATCTATCTAGCTCAGCGGTTCCCAGAACCTCAGCGCTCAAGAACTGAGTCGCCTAAAGAGGCAAAACGAGGCGCCGCCGGGGTGGAAGCGCTGCGGGGCTTGGTTCTGCGAGACGCCGGCTCTGCGCACGGCACCCGCCCCCGGGCCGCCCTCGCAGGCGGCGGCCGCCCCCCCCTCATTACACGGAACCGGAGCTGCAGCGCTCCGGGGCCACCCCCGTCCCCGCCTGACAACCCGGGCCTCTGAGGGGCCGCCCGGGTGTCAGAAAGGGCTCCAGAAAGTTCCAGGCGCCCTAGGCACCCAGGCCCCACAAGGCTGTGCGGCACGGCCCCCTCCCGGCCCGAGCGCCCCCGCGCCGTTGCCCGGGTAACCGCGGGGCGGTGGCGGCGGCGGCCGGGGGCGGGACTTCCTGCGGGTGACGCGGCCCCGGCTCGGCTACAAAAGGCGGCGGCGGCGGCTCGCCGGGCGGAACTTTCCAGAACGCTCGGGGAGAGGCGGAGGAGGAGGAGCGGCGGCGGCGGCTGGAGCTGCGCGCAGCAACGCGCTCTTTCCAGCTCCTCCGCGCCGGCCTCGGCCCGCTCACCGGTGAGTGCCAGCCCCGGCAGCCTCCCCTCGGCCCACGGCCCACGGCCGGCCGCCGCCATTGGTGGCGCCGGGGAGCTCGGATGGAGCCGCGGTCGGGAGGCGGTTGGCTCCGCGTGGGCGGGAGGGCTGTGGGTTCTAGGATCCACGATTCCCTGTGGCGGGGCGGGGGGGAGGGCTAGCTATCCCCGACACGTAGCGAGTGGGCCCGAGACCTTTCCCAGAGCCGCCCCCTGCCCTCCCCCCCCCGCAGCCCGGGGTCTGCAGGACCCGCCGCCTCGGGCTCCCCTCCGGGCGCCCCCTCCCCCCCCCACGCGCTCCCTGGGGGGCGGGGGGGGGCGGCCCCGCGCGCAGGCGCAGAAGGCGCTTCGGGTGAGGGGCTGCGGGAGGAGCGGAGGCCGCGGTTTCGCTCCTCCGGCCTCCCCTCCGCTTTGTTGCGGCCCGGGCTTCTCCCACCCCCTTCCCTCCATGGTGAGCGGGGAGGTGGGGAGGTGGGGGGGGGGTGAGGATGTGGGAGGGTAGGTGGGGGTGGGGTGGGGGGAGGAGGAAAGGAAGGAAACCTCAACGATCGGCGCCTGGCGCCGGGGGACTCCGAACGACGTTTGCGCTACGCCGGCTGGTGGCAGCGAGGAGGCGCCGCGGGTCCCGAAACCGAGAAAAAAAAACATTAACTTGGGGTTGCCATACATCGTTTCACAAACCCGCTCCCTGTCCCAAATGTATTTTTTTTTCTCCTAGGGAGTGTGTGTGTGTGTTTTGTCCTCTTTGCCGGAGACGACGGTAATGGAGTAACCGGCGGGGACCGAACCTGTGGGTGCCCCGTTGGGCCCCGCCTGTCACCCACCCCCGGGGCCGGGGACCGGGAACAGGGAGCCCGACCGGTGGCGGGGAGGCTTCCGTGCGGGGGAAGGGGAAGCAGCTGCCGCTGGGAGCTTTCGAATTATTTCCTTGATAATTATGAGCTTAACGTTTGCTCTGTTGGCATTTGTTGCTGGGTTATCAAAGGAATTGGTGCCTTCACTTGACGTTGAAGGGAAGGCAGGGTTTTTTTTAAAAAATATATATATATTTTTTTTTATTTATATTTTACAGAGATAAAGGAAGAGAGATAGAGAGCTAGAATCGTCGATGAGAGAAACATCGACCAGCTGCCTCCTGTACACCCCCCACCGGGGACGTGCCCACAACCAATGCACATACCCTTGGCTGGAGTCGAACCCGGGACCCTTCAGTCCGCAGGTCGACGCTCTACCACCGAGCCAAACCGGCCTCGGCGGAAGGCAGGGTTTTTATAGTCAGATTTGGCAAAGAACAGATTTCTTGGCCATATCGATGATTTAACGAATTACAAGTACCAGCTGAAAGTCAGTTAAAATTGTTTTTTGTTGTTGTTTTTTGTTTTTAAATTTCAGGCTGTCCAAAATGGTGAAAGAAACCACTTACTATGATGTTTTGGGGGTCAAGCCCAATGCCAGCCAGGAAGAACTGAAAAAGGCCTATAGGAAGCTGGCCTTGAAGTACCACCCTGATAAGAATCCAAATGAAGGGGAGAAGGCAAGTTGTATATTGGTAGCCGGAGTAGTTTTTTTGGCCAGGTGTTTTTTTTTTGTTGTTCCATAACAACCTGAAATTGAGTATGTCCGGTATAGTAGCTATGCTTCGTAATAACTTATTTAAAGTGAGATTTATTCTTTTCTCAAACAGTTTAAACAGATTTCTCAAGCTTACGAAGTGCTCTCCGATGCAAAGAAAAGGGAACTGTATGACAAAGGAGGAGAACAAGCAATTAAGGAAGGTGGAGCAGGTGGTGGTTTTGGTTCCCCCATGGACATCTTTGATATGTTTTTTGGAGGAGGAGGTAGGATGCAAAGAGAAAGGAGAGGTAAGAATAATCCAGTCAATATACAGCAATTCACGGTAGCCCCTTGGTCAAAGCAAATTCTTCAGAAATCATCTATTTTAAATGTTGGTTTACATGTTATAATTTTGCCAACTGCACTGCCATTTTTATTTGTGATAGTTTTTTAAAAAAGATTTGATGTAACTAAAATTATCAAGACCAAGAGCTAACAAGTGAATGCTTCTGAAGCTCTTGGGCATTGGGACACAAACTTTAATAAAATTGTCAAGCATTAATTAAAGGAACAAAGAAAGTATAAAAACATAACTTTCAAAGTCCTTTTTAGGATATTATTTGACACCCCCAACCTAGTGGGAGGTACTCAGTTGAAAGTGAGTTAAAGTTAAGAAACCTAAACTTCCCACCAGGTTATACAGCCAGGCATCAGTCAGGATTGGAACATAGATTCTTTACTTGCAAATAGCCTGCTGTCTGTTTAATTTTGCTTCAGCTTTATTATTTCTTGATATGTGCCCTTAACATTTATCAGAAATGCCGTTTCCTGGCTGTGGAAATATTCTTCATAGGAAGGCAGTGTTTGGGTCAGAGTCGATCTCATTTGTTCCCAGTATAGTTTACATAAATAAGGGCCAATGGGTAGAGTCCATTTTAGAAGGAATAGGGAAGCCATTAAATTTCACTGTGAGCTTTTTAAAATTCAGGAAGACTAGAAATTGTTTACTTATTTTTCCCTGAAAGAAAGGGATATGCTTTTATAATTAACTTTTTAATAATGAATTGACTGGCAAACTCTTCTTTGTGATTTAGATCAGTGAAAGGCCTCTGTGTGAGACACTAAATACTTGCTTAATCAAATTTAATAAGCTTTTTCCCCTTTATACTCTCAAAACTTTAAAGCTAAAGTAAGAAAGGCAGCTTTCAACGTGCTGGAACCAACTGTATGGGGCTGTATTTGTGACCTAGAACCCAAAGATGAAGCTAGGAGCAGAAGGACAGAGTTAATGGTGTTTCATAATTCATCAGAAACTAAAAATGTTCACAACAGGCATATTGAACAGATAGAGTTTGAGAACTTGTTGTCACTTGGGCATAAGGCAATACTGTTCTGTGGTAGAAAAGTCCTTGTGAAAGAATTATTAGCTGGGAACATATTAACCATTGACAGGTGACTTCATTTCTATAGCCTCAGTGTCCTCATATGATCTCAGTCTTCCACTTCCTATTCTGAAATGAGTTATGACACTCCTTTGTAGTCATTGGCCACAATAAATTTAGATCCATTAAAAAAAGACAAAAATTAAGTTTTTCACCTGCAATAGCCACATGTGACTAGTGGCTACAGTGTGGGATAGCACGAATATAAAACATTCCTATCACTGCAGCAAGTTCTTTTGGACAGCACTGTGATAAAGGACATGGTAAAGTGCTAGTTAAGCAGTAAATATAGAAGTAGGAATTGATATTCTGTGAAGATTGAATAAGTGCATCAGCATCCTCAGCCAAATCTTGATTGGTTGTAACTTGGAACTTAGTGTGCTGAAGAATTTTTGGATGAAGTAATAGTCCATATTGCTCAATATCATCTTAAGTGAAAGATTCAAAGAATATATTGGGACAGAAATGCAGTTTGAAATAATTATTATGAAATGTGCCTCTATAAATGGCATTGGTTCTCAACTGATTTTGCAGTTCATGTTTTTGATTGCCATAATTTGTAAGATAGCACAACTACATTCTTAGGCATATTTCTTAATCTCACCCAATTTTTCTCATCTGAAATTACAGTTTGAGGGTTATGTGTGGGTATTGTGGCCAACATTATATATATATATATATATATATATATATATATATATATATATATATATATATATATAATAGGTACTTAACAAAAGTACCTTGTGAGCCTTATCTTTTATTATCATTTTGATGGTACATTGAACACAAACAAGATATATGCATCTTAGATTTTAATAAGCATTATTTTGTTCTAGGTAAAAATGTCGTACATCAGCTCTCCGTAACCTTAGAAGACTTATATAATGGTGCAACAAGAAAACTAGCTCTACAAAAGAATGTGATTTGTGATAAATGTGAAGGTATGGTCTTCTACCATCTTAACTGAAAATTGAATCAAGTTTTTCTGAAAATATAAAACTGACAAATAATACACTGCCTAAATATTGGAGAGTGCAAATATAGAGAACTACCTATACCTACCATCTAGAGAATATTAGCAAAATGTGTGCAATTTTTTATGTGTATACTAGAGGTCTGATTCGTGCACAGGTAGGGTCGCTAGGCCTGGCCTGCGATCAGGGCCAATCTGGGGGGTGGCTGGCAGGGCGGTCTGGGCCCCTGCTTGCACCCACCTTGGCCTGATGCCACATGCTCACCTGCTCCAGCATCCCACTGCAGTCCCGCACTCATCAGGGCCCGTTGGGGCAGGCAGCGCCTCCACTGCTGCTGCCAGCGCATGCCAAAGCCTGTCATGTTCCGTGCTGCCACCTGGTGATCAGCGCATGTCTAATTCCCCATCGGTCGAGCTCTTGCCTGTGGGGACAATTTATATATTAGTGTTTTATTATATAGAATTTTCAATGCACTTGGAATCTAAGATACTGTCATTTTTTTCCAACATAGTTCAAATGAGCACTTAATATTATCTCTAACACTTAATCATTCGAATGGCTTCATAATCTGTAATAGGATTTAAACAGTGACTTCTTTGCATTTAGAGAAGTTATTGGCGCTCATCCTCTAAACCTTTTATAAAGATAAGTTATTTGTTGGAAATATGGTATCTTCTAAAGAGAATAAACTCCTTCATGTTCTCATCTCACAGATTAAGTATGTCCTGTGAGTTGTGATTTGGGAGTGCATTTAAAATTCACAATTCTAAAATGGTTCTTTGGGAAAACAACAGTCAATGTTTATAGATACCAAGCTGGTTGCAGCTGTATTTTATGAAGTAAAAAAGCTAAATTTTATTTTTATTTTTATGGACAAGCATTTCTTCACGCTTGCAACTGTTTAATAGAGTGTTGTGTCTATTAAAACTTATCTTATTAAAACATTCATCATTGTGTCCAGCACTAAGTTCAAACATAATTCAATTTCTTTTTAAACTATTTAGGCCGAGGTGGTAAGAAAGGAGCAGTAGAGTGCTGTCCCAATTGCCGAGGTACTGGAATGCAAATAAGAATTCATCAGATAGGCCCTGGAATGGTTCAGCAAATTCAGTCTGTGTGCATGGAGTGCCAGGGCCATGGGGAAAGAATCAGTCCTAAAGATAGATGTAAAAGCTGCAACGGAAGGAAGATAGTTCGAGAGAAGAAGATTCTAGAAGTTCATATTGATAAAGGTGAGTTCAGCCACTTCTGAATTCTTGAGTGCAATGGCAAGATTATATTTTAGAGTTGTTAAAAATGATTCTCAATAGGGTTATATGCATGGTCTTACCACCTAGAGATAACTTGATTACATAGTAAAAACTTTTCCACCCAGACATTTTTGCACATTTGTAAGGAATGGGTTAAGAATCTCCTCATTTACTATAACACTGACATTAGTAAATGACTAAGTGGTATTCTGAATTTAATTCACTTGCATTAAATTACTAGTTCTACCTCTTTTTAAATTGTAATTAATTTTTGCACATGTTAAGTTCCTTAGGAACTGCCTAGGATAAAGAATATATGTACTTGCAAGGACTTGGGGGAAGGATATTTGAGTGAATTTAAATTATTTCCTTGAAATTTTTCTAAAATAATAATATACGCCAAAACCGGTTTGGCTCAGTGGACAGAGCGTCGGTCTGCGGACTGAAAGGTCCCAGGTTCGATTCCGGTCAAGGGCATGTACCTTGGTTGCGGGCACATCCCCAATGGGGGGTGTGCAGGAGGCAGCTGGTCAATGTATCTCATCGATGTTTCTAGCTCTCTATCCCTCTCCCTTCCTCTCTGTGAAAAATCAATAAAATATATTTATTTTAAAAAAAAATAATGATATAGTTTTTTTTTGTAAGACCTTAGATTAAAAATACTGCTTTTTTAGCCCTGGTCAGTTGTTAGGGCATGATCTGTACACTAAAGGGTTGCCAGTTCAATTCTCAGGGCACATGCCTGCGTTGCAGGCTGGATCCCTGATGGGGAGCGTTGCAGGAGGTGCCAATTGATGTTCTGCTCTCACATCGATGTTTGTCTCTCTCTCTCTCTCTCTTTCTCTCTCTCTCTCTCTCTCTCTGAAAAACCTTCAAAAATACAAAATTCTTTTTAAAATGTTTTGGTCAACCTATGCACTAAAAGGTCATATGCCCAGGATGCAGGCAGGCTTAACCTCCAGTGGGAAGTATGCAGGAGGCAGTCAATCGATGATTCTCATTATTGATGTTGCTCCCTCTCTCCTTCCCTCTGAAATCAATAGAAATATGTTTTTTAATTTTTTTTAATAGACTGTAAACCTATTTGTGGGTTTTTGACTCTGGGGCTGTTATAACTATATAACTTTTTTTTAGAAATCTATGTAACTCCAGAGTAAATTACAGTTTTTGATTTTGCTATTCTGAAATAGTAAATGTTCTTTTTTTAAAAAATATATATTTTATTGATATTTTACCGAGAGGAAGGGAAAGAGTTAGAGAGCTAGAAACGTCGATGAGAGAGAAACATCGACCAGCTGCCTCCTGCACACCCCCCACCGGGGATGTGCCCGCAACCAGTGTACATGCCCTTGATCGGAATCGAACCCGGGACCTTTCAGTCCGCAGACCGACACTCTACTGCTGAGCCAAACCAGTTTCGGCTGAAATAGTAAATGTTCTAATCTTCATACTTTGCAACTAGTATTCTGTACATACTTTGGAACTATTAATATTATGAACATCTCATATTAATACATATATCTACATTATGTAAGCCCTGCAATATTTGTCTAGAGGTATTGAAGTATTTGTGGGTTAATTCATGTCTGGATTTTGCTTCAGATATTGGGGGGTTGGACAAGGATGAAGGTATATGTGAAATAGTAGTCATGAGTTAACTGCTGGATCTAAATGGATACATAGATATCCATTGTACTGGCTGTGTTTATATAGGTTTAATTTGTTTATATAGGTTTAATTTTCCCCATAAATTGGTCTCTGAGTGATGTCATTGATTGGTTAGGAAATTTGCTGTAGTATAACCTACAAATACATTTCATGAGTTAAGTTTAAAGAGATGTTGTCTAAGGCCTCGCTGAACTAAAAGTATATGGGTCAGAGGTACGAGGGAGGGAATCTCTCAATAAAATAAATTGGCCTTTAAGAAACACTGCCTTTTAAAAACATTTTTTGATTTTTATTTTATTTATTGATAGAGACTTCAATTTGTTCCACTTTCTTAGCATTTATTGGTTGCTTTTTGTATATGCCCTGACCAGAGATTGAACTTTAAACTTTGGCACATTGGGACAACGCTCTAACCAACTGAACTATCCAGCTAGGATTAACACTGTATAATTATTCAAAGTGTGTGCATACATTTTGGGAGGACATCCTGTACTATATGTAAATAGTGCTAATACAATAGAGAAAAGAAGGTCTTGATTTATGTTACTTGCTAGGCTTAATAGGAATAATTTAATACTGGTTCTTTTAAGTTAGGTAATGACATTGAAATAGTTAACATTTATGGTTATAATGTTGGCCAGTCCCTGATTTGTTGCCAGCATGAGCCTTCTTATTTAATCCTCACAACAATTCTCATGAAGTAGGTCTGTGTGTGACAGTTGATGATTAGGAGTTAAGTAACTTGCTTCCCTGGGATAATCCAGCTGGTAGTAAATAGCAGCTCTGAAACTTGAGGCCCGATCTATTTGCCTCTAGAGTTTGTATTCCTCTCTGTGATACCTTTCTTTTCTTTTTCATTTTTTTTTTAATATTGATTTTTTACAGAGAGGAAGGGAGAGGGATAGAGAACTAGAAATGTCGGTGAGAAACATCGACCAGCTGCCTCCTGCATACCCCCTACTGGGGATGTGCCCGCAACCAAGGTACATGCCCTTGACCGGAATCGAACCTGGGACCTTTCAGTCCACAGGCCGACGCTCTATCCACTGAGCCAAACCGGTTTCGGCTGTGATATCTTTCTTAAGAAATTGGACTGGTCTAATCATGTGGGCATTCTTAGTCATCTTTATAAACCTTAGCACCCACAAAAACTTGAACTTGTTTTTTTTTTTTTAATGTACAAACATGCATCTGTGTTTTTTAATATATTGAGAATCTGACCTTAGATGGATGTTAAATAAAAGTATAAAATTAACCTTCTGTTTTTAGGCATGAAAGATGGCCAGAAGATAACATTCCATGGTGAAGGAGACCAGGAACCAGGACTGGAGCCAGGAGATATTATCATTGTTTTAGATCAGAAGGACCATGCTGTTTTCACTCGGTAAAAATTTTAATCAACTACTCAAACTGACATCGTGCATACTTGGAGTGTTTTTTTAAATGAGCTTTTCATTACTCTTAGAACATACTTCTTAGAAATACCCTGGAAAAATATAGTGGGAGAGTTAGCTATGTATATCTTTTCTAAAATGTTGTTAATCATTAATGTTTTCATTTGGAAGGAGGCTAAGAACAAAAAGGACCAGATTTTAGCATTTTGTTCAAATTTAGGTAAATTGATTATCTAATCTGAAATTTGGAGAATATACTTCAGTTAGATGATGTTTTGCATGAATATAATAAACCAGATGGATTACAGGAAACTTCCCTAGACAAAATTGTGCCCTAAAGTTCTCACCACTTTAAATCCTTGAGTTCACTATATGTTTAGTTGCTTTTAATTGTAAATAAGTATCTAGAACCATCTGTTTTAAAATATATAAATCCAGGCCTATTGCTGTGAAATATTTAATAGTATTTACAATGAACTTATAGGGAAGCACAAGAAAAATTGATGTTGAACAGTGAATATGTCAAGTACATACCCATGGCTGACTTTAAAACAGACTGGATTGGAGTTCTAATAAATCTGGTCAGGATTTACATCTGAAGGCACTGGTTTTAAGAGAAATATATAGAACATTCCCCAAATGTTCCTACAGTCGAAAATGCTATTAAACTCAGGATTTTATTTTTTAAATATATTTCATTGATATTTTTTTACAGAGGAAGGGAGAGGGATAGAGTCAGAAACATAGATGAGAGAGAACATCAATCAACTGCCTCCTGCATACCTCCCACTGGGGATGTACCCACAATCAAGGTACCTGCTCTTGACTGGAATCAAACCTGGGACCTTTCAGTCCGCAGGCCAACGCTCTACTGAGCCAAACCAGTTAGGGCTAACCTCAGGATTTTAATGCCATCATTTGAGGTGAATCCTCAGGAGGTTTTCTGGAGAGTATCTTGTTATTAATATGGATTGGAAAAGCAAAAAATCTAAACACCAAGTGAGGAAATGGGCTGTTATTAAATATAAAAGATTATGTTCATAATGTGCCAAGCACTGTTAATTTATGTACATAAAATTTTATAGAGTCTATAATCCAGGGCCCAGCTGAGGTCTTTTCATTTTATAATCTCCCTAATATATGTTTGCTATTTTCCTTTAATTTTTCCCCCCTTACTGTTAACTAGAATTTTTTTCTTTATGTGAGCAACTAAATTTAAAAGTAGGTAATGGGACAATTCAGGGATGGTAAATGATAGAGACTGCCTAAGTATGGGTAAGGATTCCGAAGCCTTGTCCAGGGGGCATGTCCATATATTTACTGCTCCTGGTTCTCAGCTCTGTTTTTAGAATGGAGAAGAAAGGACACCTTTGTAAAAGATACCTTGCTGTTATTAAGAAAACAGTTGCCTGTTGTAGTACTTAAAATAATTGGTGATTTGAAAGATCTAAGTATGTGCTAAATTTATATTAATACAGACGAGGAGAAGACCTTTTCATGTGTATGGACATACAGCTGGTTGAAGCATTGTGTGGCTTCCAAAAGCCAATAGCTACTCTTGACAACCGAACCATAGTCATCACCTCTCATCCAGGTAAAGTACTGATAGATGAGCTTCTCTTTCTATTCTAATAATTTATTTTATTGTCTGCAGACAGCTGTTTAGGCACGAGGAAATTGATATTTACTTGCTCAGTTACATATCCCTTTCATGAGCTGACCTGAAATTGTATGATCTTGGCTCCTTTTTGGAAGCCCCAGTAAAACCCATAAATGAAAAATAAAGGGTTGCTTCATATAACTTCACCTCTTGTCAGTGAGCTAGGACAATTTTCTCTGTTCTTTATTTTCTCTATTTCATGAAAATATGGCTCTATTAAAGAACCTGCCTTAAATTTTTTAGGTCAGATTGTCAAGCATGGAGATATCAAGTGTGTATTAAATGAAGGCATGCCAATTTATCGTAGACCTTATGAGAAAGGTCGCCTAATCATCGAATTTAAGGTAAGCTGTAAAGTATTCTAGGAATAATTGAATGATTACTTATTAAAATCTGATAACAGTTAACATTTTCTGAATGTCAAGAAACATCAAATTTCTATTCTTATCCAGAAAGAAATACATTTATCTAATACTTCTGTCAAGTTGGGATTGGGTTTGTTTACATCATTTGGCTACTTAAAAATTGGTGGAGGAAGAGGTTACAAGGCTCAGCAGGACTTTGTGGATTTTTAGCAAAATACAGTGGTTGGTTTGTGAATGGGGTGGTTCATAAAATGTGTTTTAGGAAGGATTCTCATGTATAATGTATTTGCTGAATAGAACAATGGTGGTTACAGTGCAATTTTACTAGGATCATTATTTTTTAAAAAGACCTTACTTGTGCCATCTGCCCTAAACTATAGTTCAGTGCGCTGGATGCTGTGCCTTTTAGAGCATGTATTTCTAAACTGGGATAAGAAAATTCACTGAAAAATAGTGTTGTGGTTACATGTTTTCCTGGGGGAAAAGGGGTTGACTAATTCAAGGCACTAATGATGAAGTAAATCAAATCAAACTTACAGAAATTTCATTTTTTTATAGGTAAACTTTCCTGAGAATGGCTTTCTCTCTCCTGATAAACTCTCTTTGCTGGAAAAACTCCTACCTGAAAGGAAGGAAGTAGAAGAGACTGATGAAATGGATCAGGTAGAACTGGTAGACTTTGATCCAAATCAAGAAAGACGGCGCCATTACAATGGAGAAGCATATGAAGATGATGAACATCAACCTAGAGGTGGTGTTCAGTGTCAGACCTCTTAATGGGCCAGTGAATAACTCACTGCTGGCATTTACATACAGTAGTGAATGAGTGAAGGACTGTAACCATAATATGCTCACTACTTGCTATTGTTTTTGTTTTAATATTCAAGTATAGTAGTGTTTTAAAAGTTAATTGAAGAATAAACTCAAATATAAAAGCTCTGACTTTGCCCTGTATGTATGATGACTTAAGTGTGCAAGATAAGTTTAACACCTGTAAAAAAAATTCCCCTAGCGTTTGCTAGGCCTTACTTTGTAATTAATTTTGGCTATGTATATGGAATAGCTTAGACTGAAATGCTAGATATATGTATTGACTTTGGTGTGTGACCCTTAATTGTTAAGCTATGAAGTTAAAATTCTGTATTTAACTGGCAGTCAGACAAAGAGCTTAATTTGTAGAGAAGTGTTAGTTTGTATAGTTGTATTAAGTGGGATTCATTGTGATGCCTCTGCATTTATTCTATTGCCTCAACTGTTACTTGAAGGTGGCATGCCATATAATTTAACCTGTGGTATCAATGATAGAAATGATACCTTTCCAAAGAAGGAGTTTATCATAATCTGCTTCTTGAGGGCTTGCACTTGTAGAATTGCATTCCCTTCTGTGGTGCCATCTTTTTTTTAATTATTATATATAACTATATATCAATCCTTGGTTACATTTTTCCCCCCTTCTTTTTGGACCATAAGCCTTAGAGTAGTGACTTCTGGAGTAGGCTAACTTAGAAGTTGAGTGATGAAACCTTTACATGGAGAAGTAATTTGCATGTATGAGATAGGAAGGTGTGTTTTAGGTATGTTACAGGCTTACTTTAAACCATTTAACTTATGCTCCAAAGTAACTGTAATTTAATGTTGGTAGTATAGCAAATTATGAATAGCTTTAATTGTATGTTTAAAGTCATATGTTCACAAGCTTAAATCTGGTTATCAGAATTTAAGCAATTCTTGAAATGTGTGAATGTCTCCTTAATACACTGATTACAAAGTATTTCCAGTGTGTCACAATAGGCTTTTTTATTTTCCCTAAAATGAAAGCATTAGCTGGTCACTGAGATAGGTGATTTTTCAATTAACTAGTTAAAGTGTTAACACCCAAAATAATTAACTATAGTTAAATATTTTCTATTAAGTGGGTGGAAAGTAAAAAGTTACTAGTTATGAGGAAAAATGCAAATCAAAACCACATTGAGCTACTGTTTCACATAAACTAATACAAAATCTAACTCAGCATGAAACCAATGGGAATGGAGAAGTTGGAACCCTGCACATTGCTCATGGGAATATTAAATGTTATACCTGCTATAGAAAAGTTGGGCAGCCCCTCAAAAATCCAAACATGGAATTGCCATGTGACTCAGTAACTACACTCCTGGGTTCAGATACTTGGCGTGCTCTTTGTTGCAGCATTATTCACATCCAGTAGCCCTGCACACGAATCTGTGCGCCAGTAGTATTCTGCCCTCCTGTAGCTCCCCCTCAAATCCCCTCAATAACTTCTGCCCTGCCCCCTCCTGTAGCTCTCCACGTGTCCTCCCTCTTACCTAATGGACAATGCAGCTTAATGCCACACCCTCCTGATCCATGATCCAGTTGTTGGTCAGTTAAGCTTCATGGTGTAATGACCATTTGCATATTACATCTTTATTATATAGGAAAGCCAAAGGTGTAAAAGCCATCTAGCCAACAGGTGGTAAACAAAATGATACATAGCCGAAACCGGTTTGGCTCAGTGGTAGAGCGTCGGTCTGCGGACTGAAAGGTCCCGGGTTCGATTCCGGTCAAGGGCATGTGCCTTGGTTGCGGGCACATTCCCCGGTGGGGGGTGTGCAGGAGGCAGCTGGTGGATGTTTCTCATCAACATTTCTAGCTCTCTATATCTCTCCCTTCCTCTCTGTAAAATATCAAAGTATATTTAAAAAAATGATACATAGGTATAAAGGGGTTGGCAAAAAGTGGGTTTACAGTTGGAAGTATGCAAAAGTTTGGTTTTAAGTTTACTGATTTTTTTGATACAGAAACATTGAAGAGGGAGAGCTGTTGACCTGTTGCCTCCTGCAGTCCCCCTACTGAGAAGCCCACAACTCAGGCAGGAGCCCTGACCAGAAATTGAACCAGTGACCTCTTGGTTCATGGGTCAGTGCTCAACCATTGAGCCACACTGTCAGGCAAAAGTATATTGTATTTTTCATACAGAGAACTAACTAAACCTTTGGTCCGCCCAGAAATGACACACAACGGGAGAGGTAACTATATGCTTCCAGCTACATGAAATATCTAAGCCAGTGGTCAGCAAACTCATTAGTCAAGAGTCAAATATCAATAGTATAACAGTTGAAATTTCTTTTGAGAGCCTAATTTTTAAAACTTCTAAGGCCACTTCTTCAAAACAGACTTGTCCAGGCCGTGGTATTTTGTGGAAGAATCACAAGGGGCCAAAGAGCCACACGTGACTAGAGATCTAGATAAATTCAGAGACAGATTACCAAGGGCTAGGGGTGGGGAGAGGAATGAAGAGTAAGTGCTTAGTGTCTCTGGGGTGATGAAAAAGTTTTAGAAATGATAGTTGTATAATGCTACTGAATTCTACACTTAAAAGTGGTTAAAAACAGGCTGGTGGACATCTCTTGAGGAGCCCCGGACTGTGAGAAGGCACAGGCCGGGCTGAGGGACCTCCTCCACCCAACTCCTTGGGGCACAGATTTCATTCACAAGGCCTCTAGTTATTTAAGAAGAGATAAAAAATATGAACAGTAAAATGGCAATAAATACATATCAACAATTGAATCTAATCCAAATAAGAAATCTGAACAAAATAAACTGGTAAATAAAATAGAATCAAAGGCATGGAAGCATAGAACAAACTGGCGAATCTCGGAGGGAGAGGAAGAGAGGGAAGGCAGGAAGAGATTAACCAAAGATGTTATCTATGGACAGAGTAGGATGGTGAAGGTCTGGGGTGAGCAGGAACTGGGTGGAGGGGGAATGAGGGAGAGAAGAGGGAAGATCTGTAATACTCTGAACAATAAATATATATTTTTTAAATTACTTAGAATAAAAAGAGCTATTCATTTTACATAAAAAAAAAAAAGAGGGTACAGGCAGTTAAATGTAATCCTACGTAACATCTAACCTTTTCACATACAGTTGAAACTTCTACCCAGAAGTTGACTCCCAACTGTATTAAGATTCAGGCAAAATAATGTCCATGTCCCACCCACCTCATTAGAGTCTAATATGCTAACTAGATAGGCACTTTCACATTTAAAAACAAAGACTCCAGAAAGGTATAAAGTTTATTACAATCCAAAAAAAAAAAAAAGGACCAGCTACTAAATATGGGATAATTCCCTATTTACAAGTTTACTGCAAGGAGGCACATTTTAATCAGCATTATAATAAAGGATTATAACTTTTTTTAGAATTATCAATTATTTCATTCTCCAGGTAAAAGATTATTGAAAACATTAAATGATCACCCCAATTAGACAAATGAATGCCTTAAAAGTGTGTAGAAAAGGGTAACTGCTAACTTAAACATGAACTTTCACAAAATTATTCTTGTGCCTAATTCAGACAAGTTAGAGAAACTGGCAAAAAAAAAAAAAAAAAAGCAATATATGAATATGTCTTCATTTAAGTATATGTTCTCAAGCTAGTTTAAAGAAAAAAAGACTAATTAGGGTTTCCAGAGTTTTAGGAGTCCATCTTCACTGTAGGTAGCGATCAGGTTCTGATGAGGATGATGTGCAATCCCAATCACATCCTTCTCATGGACCTGGGAAAAGTAAAACATAGGGTTAGGGTACATAATACTATAAAAAACAAACGAACAAAACACTCTGAAGAGGCTTCCAGAGTTGGGGGGGAGAGAATAAGAGTGAAGCTTCCACTTTCCACCAAAGGAATCAATCAAGTTTAAGGCAACACACAAACCAAAAGCTCAAACGAGGCTATTACATTGTTCATATTTTTTGTACTGTTTTTCATAATGTGTATATAACACTTTGTCCCAGGACATGGATAAGACTAAATGATTCCTTCAACTCTGAACTTCGACTGGCCAGGCCCCTCAGCTAGACACTCTCCACCTCACCTTGTTTTGCTCACATATTGGAGGCTTCCCAGGGCAGGTATGCCAAAAGTTCACTCAAGAATGATGCAAGAGATTATTCTCTAACATGGGCACGTATATAATTTTTCACATGTTTACCATACCATTTCTTCCTGGGCCACAGAGATTACATTTTCCCTGTCCCCCTTGCATTTGGGTGTGACTATGTGACTGAATTCTAGCCAAAAATGAATGAGGAACAAAGTAATATAAGCCACTTCCAGATGTGGGTCTTAAAACCATCCAATATAACCCTCCGCCTATCTTTCACTCCTGAGATCTTGGAGTCCATATATTCCAAATGGCACAGCTAAAAGATGGAGGGCTATCCAACTCATTTATATATATATAAAAGCCTAAGCAAATGAATGACCAAATGATCCACAACTATGACGTGCACTGACCACCAGGGGGCAGATGCTCAATGCAGGAGCTGCCCCCTGGTGGTCAGTGCGCTCCCATAGCCAACCTCCGGCGGCTGGCCACCATCCTGCGGTCCCTCCTCCTGGCCCCAATTGGCTAACCCACGCCCGATTTTGTGCACCAGGCCTCTAGTATTATATAATCCTGTATAATAAAGAAGTAATATGCTGATGGTCATTACGCCGTGAAGCGTAACAACTGACCGCGTAATGACCAGATCATGGATCAGCAGGAGGGTGGGGCAGAGAGCTACAAGCGGGCTGTAGAGAGCTATAGGAGGGGGCAGGGCAGCAAGTTATGAAGGGGGACGGGGTGGAGGAAGCTATAGGAGGGTGGGCCAGCAGGTGTAGAGCTATAGGAGAGTGGGGCAGTGGGCAGAGAGCTACTGGCACACAGATTCATGAGCAGGGCTACTAGTAAATAAACTTCGTGTGTAAGCCACTGAAACTTGGGGGCTATTATTACAACAGCTATAATAATAGTAAACAGTACTTTGGTTTACTGACATTAATTACTCCTTATAGTGACTCTGACAACATGAGCAGTTTAAAAACATAAATCAACTTGATAGGATAATGTGTCTTTGTAAAGACATGGACAGAACTAGCTACATCTGTCACTCTCCAATCTCCCTGAGGAATATATGAGGAATTTAGGTGGCTATCTAGACATATTCCCTTTCTTCTTCTCTACGTTATGTACACCCACCCTATCCACTTGAAGCTGAGGGCTCAATGAAGGATGACTTTTCTTGAGAGAGGAGGTAATTTCATATAATTACTTATGGGCCCTTAAGGCAATGACACTCACTGTCAGAGTTCTCTCCAGTTTGCCAGTGACGGTGCTAAAACAGTAGAGCACGAAGTCCTCTCCCACACAGTAAATCCATTCCCCACGGGGGGAGAGGGCGCAGCAAACAAAGTCACCACCTTCTCTCTTACCAGAGCTGAAGCTTCTGACAATCTACATCAAAGGCAAAAAGCAAAGCATCTGTATTAGCAGCAGTTTAAATGGACATCTTTACATTGTTGTTTTATACTTTGGTTTACTGACACATGTAATTAGATCACAAATTCCATTCATCATATGCTAAACCCTCTTGCCTGAGAAATATTCGAAGATCTTTAGTTTATTGAGCCATTTTACCATGAAGCAAATTCATTACCACACATACAATTTCTAAGTCAATATACCACTGTTTCTCCATATTTTATGGAATCATGCTCCCCTTTCTAACAGAATGAGATACTCTCCCCATGCAGGCTGGAACTGTCTCTAAGACTTTGTTTGCTCTATTTTATATACCATTTTAAGTCATCATAAATCAAGCTGAAACAAATAGCAAAGGTTATAAAAGGTTACATACCGTATGATTCCTTTATCCACCACTCTCAAAATGACAAAATTATAATAATGGGAAATAGACCAGTGGTTAATGTTGTTTGGGAAGGTTTGACTATAAATATGTAGTATGAGAAAGTTTTTTGGGGGGTGATGAACAGTTCTTTTATACACACACACACACACACACACACACACACACACACACACACTTTATTGACTTTTTACAGAGTGGAAGGGAGAGGGACAGAGAGTTAGAAACTCCCTACTGGGTATGCACCCACAACCCTTGACCAGAATCGAACGTGGGACTCTTGATGCTCTATCCACTGAGCCAAACTGGTCAGGGCTATGATGATGATGAACAGTTCTTCAGCCTAACTATGGTGATCCTATATAATAAAAGGCCAATATGCAAATCGACCAAATGGAGGAATGACTGGTCGCTATGACACACACTGACTACCAGGGGCAGGTGCTCAATGCAGGAGCTGCCCCCTGGTGGTCAGTGCACTCCTACAGAGCGAGCATCTCTTAGCCAGAAGCCCTGAGCTGGGCTCACAGCTGGCGAGCACAGTGGCAGTAACAGAAGCCTCTCTGGCCTCTGCAGCAGCGCTAAGGATGTCCAACTGATGGCTTAGGACATCCCCAGAGGGCTCCCGGACTATGAGAGGGTGCAACCTGAGTTAAGGGCCTTTTCCACCCCCAGTGCATGAGTTTCGTGCACTGGGTCTCTAGTGGTTACATAATTCTATACATGTAAGGAAATTTCATTGAACAATTAACTTCCTGCCTCAAAATGAATGAATGTAAAAACTAGTGAAATCCAAATAAGGTTGCATTTCAGTTAACAGAATTGTAGTACTGTCAATTTCTAGGTTTTGATGATTATACTATAGTTATAAAAGATGTTATCATTGGGGAAAGAGTACACAGGCACAACTTCCTTAAGAATCTAAAATTATTTTTGTTTAATAAAGTCTTTAAAATATCAAGTAAAAAATGAGGAAGTAGACACCTGTAGTTACTATGCAGGGCCCAGCAGATACCACAGACCAACCGTCTCAATCAAGGATCTTAAAGCTCTAATTTCTGTTAGTTATAGGGACTAAAGGAACAGAGTTCCATACACAAGCCCCTGGGTCTTCTCCAGGCTCAGAATCCCAAGTGCACAAGCCAACATTTCAACAGCACCACCACATGTTCCCAGGGCTAGAGACCTCAACCCTGAGGCTTCTAATATCCCGGTGCTACAAAAGTGAGCTTCCTTGGGAACCATGCAAATGTGCTGATTACAAATACACATCATGAAAATATGGTTGCCCTTCTCCTATTGCATTCTGAGATCATGTGGTAGCTAGATGTTCCAAATTGGTAACTGACACACTCTATCTCACTCACTCTGACAGGAATTGTGAATCTTAAAATCTTCAATGAGATTCTACAGAGGCAAGAGCCTCATTTACCCCAAGGATGCGAAAGAACAACATAATATATAAACCTTGGGGAAAGGAGATAACTTTTGAAAGGCTGAAGAATACAGTTTAAACAAACATTTGAATAGCAAATACAGCATATATGCTTTGTGGAGTGGTGAACCCATATTTGGAAGGGCCAGGACCAAGAAATGCTGATTTGGGAATGGTCCACAGGCACTTCCCGCGCACTCACCTGCCCCTGCATGTTCATGATGACCACCGTGTTTGATCTGTTGCACACCACAAAGTGCTCTGGGTTTTTAGGAAGCAGGATCACACTGTTGACAGTGATGTCTGTCCCTGCAGTGCTGCCCAGGGATTTAAAGGTATTTGAACATTCTGTGGTCTTCATATTCCATACCTATGACAAAAATAAATAAATAAATAAATTCAAAGCCTAAGAATTTCTACAGCTGTAAGGTTTTATTTATTTAGTTTGTTTAAATATATTTTTATTGATTTTAGAAAGAGAGGGAGGGAGAGAGAGAGAAACATCAATGATGAGAGAGAATTAGTGATCAGCTGCCTCCTGCACAACCCCTACTGGAGATTAAGCCTGTACCCAGGTATGTGCCCTTGCTGGACTAGAACCTGAGACCCTTCAGTCCGCAGCTGATGCTCTATCCACTTGAGCCAAACCAACTAGGGCTACAGTTTTGAGGTTTTTAAACAATGCAAATTAGATTACTAAAACAGAATAAACTGACTCAGAAAATAAAGTTACTGACATCTAAGATGCACTCAGAAAAGGAATGGACCAAATGCTGATGGCATACGCTTTTGTCTGGACACCACTCACGTAATGAGGCATAAAAGCCTCAGAGGTATGGACTATGTTGTGCCTTCAACAGAGCTTAGCACAAAACAGATGCTGAATACCCATAAACAGAAGAAAACAGGTGTCCACTAATTAGTGCCCTACTGTTTATTTTCCTAATAAATATTGTAATTATCCGTCCCAATCTTCTCTAAAGCCCAGTTGCCTAGCAGAGAAATGAACATTTCAGATATCAGAGTTCAAAGGGTTTTAGTGTTTTCTGTCTAAAAAGTCAGTGAGATGCTTTACCCTTTCTACTGTGGAACTAAAGGAAAAGACCTCAAAACAAAGAGGCCTAGTAAACCTCTCTCCCAAGGGCATTTTACATCTTATGAGGTCCTATACATAGTACAAAGAGGGAAAACCCATGACTAAAATAGTAAGACTGCTGTGTATTTCCCCATCCATCCTGAGAAAAAGTGTATCTTCTACCATCAGGTTTCTGGTTAGATTCCCAACCCAGAACAAACCTCAGAGGTTTACTCCACCACAATTATCACCCTTACCACCACTGAAAACTCCTAAAGGGCAAAAAGGGAATAGACACCCCAAAATAATCCAGTAGCAAATACTTAACCTTTACAGTGCCATCAGAGGATGCACTAATAATATAATGTCCATCTTGTGTAAACGTTGCTTCATTAACAAAGGAAGAATGGCCACGAAATTCCTTCAAGGTCTTCCCAGATTTTAAACCATGAATTCTATCATGCATTAAAAGAAATGAAAAGAAGAATTAATAGCCTATATATTATGGTTGAGACCTAGTGTTGAATGCATTTTAGATGAATTACAGAAGCTCTTGTTATAATATTAAATGAAGAAACAGGGCTATGCATTTACATATCAGTATAATTTTCATTATGTCAAACAAACAAATATAAAACAAAAGGTTGGCACAGAAACTGGTAGAAAATATGCCAATATTACCACAGGTTTCTGTTTGGGGACAGACTTCTAGGTCTTGGCTAGCTCCCAGGAATCTGTATTTGTAATATGCCCTCTAGCATGATTCAGCTGCAGGTGGGTAACAACTCAAGTAGACAAAATTATAGCACTGTGTCAGCTATCCTCTGCCTGGGGAAATGAGATCTCACATACCTCACTCTATATAATACCATCCTGGTGCAAGTGTAAGGAATCACTAGTACCTCCCTTCAGAGCTTCATCACACCAAACCCAAGTAAGGGCAGTTGGGGATTCTCACTTACCTAATTGTCTGGTCAAAAGAGGCACTAAGGATTTGACTGCTATCCTTAGAAAAGCTTAGACAGGTGACACCTTTACTGTGTGCCCTTTCAAATCTCCTTAAACACTGTCCACTCTGAATTTTCCATACCTTAAAAAAAAAAAAGAATAGTAAAAACTTGTAAATAGAATGTCCATAGAGCCAAGCAAAATACAATGCTCACTAATGTACTAAAACAGCATTAAAAGTGTATGCTAATAGCTGAATATGATGTGTCTGGTTTACAAAGTACAATGATAACTGAATCCTTTGAAAGTTAAACCTCTTTCCTTATTAATTATTAAGACAAAAATTTAGACTGAGTTCACTTAGCAGAGACTACTTCTGTATTTTACCTAGCTCAGGGCATTTTACCAGCAATTAAATACAAGCACAGCTAATCAACTGCAGACTACCCCATTCCCTAAAAAAATCCCATTCACTAAAACAAAAAACAAACAAATAAACAAAAACCACAAAATACAACACATCATATAAAGTGAGCAATGGTTGTGCAGCAGAAAGGGCATGAGCAGATTTGAAGTGAAGTCTCAGACCTATTGCTCACTAACTGACCTTAAACAAATTATTGGAACTCATTCGCAAAGAAAAAATAAACTGATTAGCACAAAGTTGGTGCTCAATAAACAGCTGTTATCAAGCTCATATCATATGTAGGACACTTCCTCATTACAGAACTCTCAGAAAGTCTGCATACAAGAGTTTGTGCCACTTATCCATACCTTGATTTTTCCATCTTGAGCCCCAGTTGCTAACATTTCTGTATCTCTGCTGAAACACATGCAGAGAACAGCATCATCCATCATCATAAAGTTATCCTGGGCCTGGTACTTAAGATCCTAAATGAAACAATGATAAGCAGTTATCAAAACAATAAGAACAAAAAAACCAGTTATCCCAGATCTCTACAATCTCACTAAAAGAAGTATAATGGCTGTACCTACTCTAAATCTCCAAAGCAAATAGCAGTGGCATGCACACAATTTCCTAACAAACGACTGATACTGCTGGGAATAAATAATTTTACACAATTCAAACATTGTAAAAAATGCCAACCTAACTCATAGCTTCTACCTTTTGCTCACTAATCTTTTTTCTTTTAAGTAAACACTTTTGTTACATGAAAAAATATGGAACACTTTATGAATCTGCATGTCATCCTTATGCAGGGGCCACACTAATCTTCTCTGTATCATCCAATTTTAGTGTATGCGCTACTGAAGCAAGCATGCTTACTAATCTTTCCTAAGCAAAATTTCCCTATAATTTTTTCTTATTATTGACATTATTATGGATGCCCCCATCATATTCCTCACCTTTGCTCATCTCCACCCCTCCCCTGGCCTTCACCACAGTTATCTGTCTCCATGGGTGCACAGTTTCATATTGTACATCTTAAATAAATCTGAATTTATTTATCTTAGGGGTATAATGTGAGAAACTAATGTTTTTTTCCAAATTGTCAGCTCCTTTTCCTCTATATAATACCATCTGTACTGAATAAAATATTTAATTATCATCCATTTTATGGATACTTATTTTTATCATCCATTATTGTTCAAACAGAGTATCTCTATTTTAAAAAAAATTATAAACTGAGACTGCTTCATGGTTTTAAAAAAAAAGATAAACTATAAAAAATATAAAGTAGAAAGTGAACATCACTCATTAATTCACTACCCCCACTTTCTCCCTCCAGCTCAGAAATAAATAAAAATATATTTAAAAAAAATAAAGTGTATAAATAAACCAATAGTTTAAAAATAACAATAGTAATTTCTTTCACTAGAAAAGTTAATATATTTTAAATACTTTACCTTCCTGATTTTTCCAGTTGTGAAATTCCACACTTCAATGAATCCATCAACAGACCCAGTGACCAAATACTGACCATCTGGAGAAAATCGAGCACACTCCACATGTGATTTCTGACCAAACTGTTTCAAATAAAACAATGAAACGGATACATTTTTATCTAGTGGCCTTAAAACAATTCCCATTTTAACCTTTTGGGAAACCCTACCCTAGCATAAAGTCATAGCTAGCTTATTCTAATGGAGCACTGGAGAGACATTTCTGTACCTGGACACCAGAAGGTTGTGGATATATTTTCTCTGACCAGCTTTATGTCTAGACCAGCCGTGGGCAAACTACGGCCCGTTGGGCGGATCCGGCTCATTTGGCTGTTCTATCTGGTCCCCCGTGGAGCCTAAAGAGCGGAGGGTTCTCTTGCTCTCCCCTCCGCTCCTTCACCAGCAGCCCAAGAGGAGAGTGCCAGCTTGGTCAGGTTGCTTTTGTTCCGGCCCTCCGGTCCAGTTTAAGAACCCACTGTGGCCCTCGAGTCAAAAAGTTTGCCCACCCCTGGTCTAGACTGTCAGCTGAAGCTCATTTTTTAATGTGAAGTTGACATTTTCAAAGAAAAGTAAAATATATATATTTTATAATGGGACTTAGAACAAATAATCCTATAACTCAAACAATAAGCTTTTACCAGAGTCAGCCACAATTCAATGCACTAAGTTGAAGTCAAAAGATTTGAGGAACATGAATTATTTTTTGAAATCCGTAAATTCAATGAGAGCAAAAACCCAAAAACTGTAATATAAAAAAGATGCTGAAATAGTAATTCTGGAAACTGCTGCAATTACTTGATTGTGCTTTTTCCTAGAAAAGTCTCAGATTAAAAGAACATAAACAAGAACCAACCATAAGATGATAAATTATTTTCCTCAAATACTACTACACAAGCCCACGTTACAATCCATGTCTGATACTTTGGCTGACATGCAGCAGACAAACACAAATGCTGCACAAGACAAATACATTAAAAGTTCATAGCTTGTCCCAGGTTTAACCAAAGAGGTAATCATTCTTCCAAATGCAGGCTTCTGTGGAGAAAGTGCAAAGGCAGAGGACGGGCCAAATGTCAGATGTATGTCCACTTGGTTATACAACTGAGGTGTGCCACTGCCAGGCCACAGGACCCCGTGGTCACTAACAGCAACCTGAATGTTACCAGAGCTGGAGAATGAATTCTGCTTTCTAACGCAAGTGCCTAGCACAGGGCCTGACTGCTGAGTCCTCAGCAGATGATCACCAACCGGCTGAGTGCCAAAGGATCCTACCTTAATATGCCTGCTCAGCTGTGTAGGAAACTTTTCTTCTTCCACATCTTTGACAGCTGCTTTGCCTCGGAACAAATCTATGGTCATGCCAGGAGGAAGCAACCCCTGGTGCTGCTGCCACTTCAGCGCCTACGAAAAAAGAAATGTATAATAATTCACTTGGGTGCTTTTAAGATCTGATCCTGATTGCCCAAAGCCCAGTGTGAAAGAATGAGGTTCACAGGAAACTGAACCATCCAGCCCCACCCATCTAAACACAGTATAATCTGTGCTGCTCTGTGTGTCCTAGGAGCCCAGGCTGAGCTCAGGGTGGAGCCAACAGGTTCATCTTTCCACATCTATTTTCTTACAGGTGTGACTCTTTATTATAAATAAAACTTGGAAAACAAAAATCTCCCATAGTTCTAACATCTGAACACAGCCACTGTTATATTTTATGTATTACCTTTTAGTATTCTCCCTTACACATGTATTTAATTAATGAAGCTGTAACTATACTATGGTAAAGTTTTATATTCTTCATTTTCACCTAACATCAGATCATGCAATGCTAAAATTATCATTTCAATGGCTGCAAAATATATCCTGGATGTTTAACAGTTTATTTAACTAGTATATTAATGGACATTTACACATTTCCAATTTTTTACTCATCTAAATAATGCTGCAATGAACATCTTTGAACATAAGGCTTTTTCTATTTTGGGGTTACTTCCACCTTAGAATAGATTCCCAGAATAGAAATTATTGAATCCAAAAAAGAACACGAATGGTTAAGCCTCCCCAAACTATTTTCCCAAAAAGTCACAACTTCAACAGCACTCACAACTATATTATGAATGAAAAAATCATGGACATAAGAGACAGATGGCCCTAGGCTAGATCATGTGCCCAATGTTATTCTGATTCCCAATTTCATGAACTAAAAGAAGTAAAAGCCTAATTCTTGAGTTGCTAAAAGGATATCATAAAATAACATATGTCAAATCTATATGACAGGCACAATATTTATTCCTTTTTCCCTTAGTTATATCTGGCCAGTTTTGCTCAGTGGTTGTTAGAGTGACGGCCTGTAGACCAAAGATTCAATTCCCAGTAAAGGGCATATATACCTTGGGTGCAGTTTGGTCCCTGGCCAACCTCAAGGCACATGTGGGAGGTGACAGGTTAATGTCTGTCTTGAATCTTTCTCTCTCTCCTCATCCCCTTCTCCCTCCCTTCCATCCTCTCTAAAAATCAATGGAAAAATATCCTCGGGTGAGGATTAAAAAAGAAAGAAAGAAAGAAAGAAAGAAAGAAAGAAAGAAAGAAAGAAAGGAAGAAAGAAAGAAAGAAAACTCAACAGTTTGGATATCATTTTAAAACTCTGCTAATTTAATGAGTGGAAAGTTATACCTTGCTTTAGTCAGTTTTCTGATTAATAACTTGTGAGCTTTTAATGTGATCAAGTTGTTATTTATATATGCCAAAAAGCATTTTTTTCTCCAATCTGCCTTTTTAAAAATATATATTATTGATTTCAGAGAGGAAAGGAGAGGGAGAGAGAGACAGAAACATCAATGATGAGACAATCATTGATCGGCTGCCTCCTGCATGCCCCCTACCGGGGACTGAGCAAGAAACCCTGGCATGTGCCCGGGACCCTTCAGTGCACAGGCTGATTCTCTATCCGCTGGGCCAAACCAGCTAGGGCTGCCCCCCCCCCCTTTTTTATTACAGCCTTATGACTTTCTTTTTATCTTATGTTTAACTCTTAAGTGACTAAATTTGTTGACCTTTACCTGGATGCTTACTCCCTAATCATAGGAAGTCCTTCCCTAGCAGGAGGTTTTTTTGTTTTTGTTTTAATATATTTTATTGATTTTTAACAGAGAGGAAGAGGGATAGAGAGCTAGAAACATTGATGAGAATCATTGATCAGCTATCTCCTGCAACCTCCCCCCCCCCTCCCCCGGGATGTGCCCGCAACCAAAGTACATGCCCTTTACCGGAATCAAACCTGGGTCCCTTCAGTCCGAAGGCTGATGCTCTATCCACTGAGCCAAACCGGTTTCAGCTAGCAGGAGGTTTAATACATTATATTATCTACTACTTTTTCTGTTTTCTTAAAATATATAACTTTCGCTGAAACCGGTTTGGCTCAGTGGTAGAGCGTCGGTCTATGGACTGAAAGGTCCCGGGTTCGATTCCGGTCAAGGGCATGTACCTTGGTTGCGGGCACATCCCCTGGTAGGGGGTGTGCAAGAGGCAGCTGGTCGATGTTTCTCTCTCATCGACATTTCTAGCTCTCTATCTCTCTCCCTTCCTCTCTGTAAAATATCAATAAAATATATTTTAAAAAAAATATATATATATATAACTTTCAATCTATCTGAAATTATGCTGTATAAAATATGAGTAAAAGCTCTGAGCTGACCATTCCCCCCATTCTAAAGCAAGCACCCCAAACCATAAGGTGAATAATTCCTCTCTATTCCTAGATTTGATGACATTCCCATTATCAACTACTGAATTCTTATAATAGGATCAATCTCTTGCACTGCTGTTGCAATGGCTGCCAACACATATTCTTGTGTCAAGTACCAAAATGATTCTACAATCAAGAGTGCCTTTAAGTTATCCTAGATGAAATGTTAAATTCTATGGTCACCCTAATTCTGACTCAAGCTTATATTCTTCTTCTTCTTCTTTTTAAAAAAATATGTATTTTATTGATTTTTTACAGAGAGGAAAGGAGAGGGATAGAGAGCTAGAAACATCGATGAGAAACATCGATCAGCTGCCTCTTGCACACCTCCTACCGGGGATGTGCCCGCAGCCAAGGTACATGCCCTTGACCGGAATTGAACCCGGGACTCTTCAGTCTGCAGGCCAACGCTCTATCCACTGAGCCAAACTGGTTTCGGCTCTTCTTCTTTATATTTATATATATATATATATATTATTGATTTCAGAGAGGAAGAGAAAGAAAGATAGAAACATCAATGAGAGAGAATCATTGATTGGCTACCTGCATGCTCCACACTGGGGATCAATCCTGAAACCTGGGCACGGGTCCTGATCGGGATTTGAAACATGACCTCCTTGTCCATAGGTCAACACTCAACCACTGAGCCATACCAGCTGGACACAGAGCTTATGCTCTTAACCACTCATTTATGAGAATGGCATGGCACAGCTGTTAGTACAAACAGCTCCACAGATAGTTATCAATACGTAGGATGCCTGATTCCTTTAGCTTGTACATGTAGTTTATATAAAGGGTAATTTCAGTTCCACAAACTTTAATTACCTGCCCCAGCAATGCCATGAGACGAGATGGAGGCACCACACTGACTTCCCCGGCTAAGGCCTGAGCAATTGCTGCTCTTCTCTTCTCTTTGCTACTTCCATCTGGGTATGCCTGGAAAAGGAAAGGGGGTAGCATCATTTCTTTCCAAGAAATGGTCACAAAATATGACTGTACTTAAAAAAAAAAAAAAACACGACATAACAATCATCAAGCAGAAACACTCAAAACGGAAGACAGGAAAAGAAACTACCCAGTTAAACAGGGGATTAATTAAATCAATTCGTTTTCAAAAATGACTTCCCCATTCTGTCCACTTGCAGTTCAAAAGTATGAGCTGGAAGAAAACTGAGGTCAGACAATCCACTGTTATTTCTCAAAGGAGTCCACATAAACTATGTCAAAGCCAGGGTTGTTTTCCAGTTTTTGAAAAATCTGCACAGCCAAGGGCTCTTTTATACTTTGGTAATTTTTTTCAGTCAATGATCCCAGCCCAGAAATTTATTATTATTATTATTTTTTTTTTAAATATATTTTATTGATATTTTACAGAGAGGAAGGGAGAGAGATAGAGAGCTAGAAACATCGATGAGAGAGAAACATCAACCAGCTGCCTTTTGCACACCCCCTACCGGTGATGTGCCCGCAACCAATGTACATGCCCTTGACCGGAATCGAACCTGGGACCTTTCAGTCCACAGACCGACGCTCTACCACTGAGCCAAACTGGTTTCGGCCTATTATTATTATTATTATTATTTAATATATTTTATTGATATTTTACAGAGAGGAAGGGAGGGAGATAGAGAGCTAGAAACGATGAGAGAGAAACATCGACCAGCTGCCTCTTGCACAACCCCCTTCCAGGGATGTGCCCGCAACCAATGTATATGCCCTTCACCAGAATCAAACCCGGGACCTTTCAGTCCGCAGACCAACGCTCTACCACTGAGCCAAACCGGTTTTGGCTAGCCCAGAAATTCTTTACCACCTCTAACATTAATCCTGTCTTGGTAACCCTTAAATTTCATGGTTTCTAACTTTCTATTAGCCAATATCTATTTTTCTTCATCCCATTTAGACTAGTAAAGGCTGGCTGAGAAAGAATGAAAGCATACACAAAAGGTTTGGGGAAATAAAAGATCACCATGCCCTACCAGTAAACATAATCGGCTGAGAAGTGAAAGCATGAGTTTCCAAGAACCGAAAGAAAGTGCAATTGTCAGGGCCAAGGGACACAAATGCAGAGAGAATATACCAGCAGTCAGGAAGCCCTTTAGGGCCAGACAAGTACTTGGGCTAATGAGGAAATGATATCAGAATAAACTTTCTGCTTCTTCTTCTTCTTCTTCCTTTTTTTTTTTTTTTTTGACTTTCTAAATAAAAAAAAAAATGGTGTTTTTTTTTAAATTAAGGTATTATATGTGTACATATCTTTCCATCCACCCCCCCCCCCACTCCCATACATGCCCTCCCTCCCCAGAGTTTTTCGTCCATTGGTTTTGCTTATATGCCTGCATACCATACAAGTCCTTCGGTTGATCTCTTATCTCCCCCAGATCTCCCTACCCTACCCTCCCCGCAGTAATTTGACAGTCTGTTTGTTGCTTTACTGTCTCTGTATCTATCTTTTTGTTCATCAGTTTATAATGTTCTTTATTATCCATAAATATGTGAGGTCATGTGGTGTTTCTCTTTCATTGACTGTCTTATTTCACTCAGCATGATGTTCTCCAATTCCATCCAGGTTGCTGCAAAGGATAAGAATTCCTTATTTTTTATGGCAGCATAGTATTCCATTGTGTAGATGTACCATAGTTTTCTGATCCAATCATCTGCTGATGGGCATCTAGGCTGTTTCCAAATCCTAGCTATTGTAAATTGTGCTGCTATGAACATAGGGGTGCATATTTCCTTTATGATTGGTGTTTCTGGTTTCTTAAGATATATTCCTAGGAGTGGGATTACTGGGTCGAATGGGAGTTCCATTTTCAGTTTTTTGAGGAAGCTCCATACTGTTCCCCACAGTGGCTGCACCAGTCTGCATTCCCACCAGCAGCGCACGAGGGTTCCTTTTTCTCCGCAACCTCGTCAACACTTGTTTGTTGGTTTGTTGATGTTAGCCATTTTGACAGGTGTGAGATGGTACCGAATTGTTGTTTTGATTTGCATCTCTCGGATAATTAGTGACTTTGAGCATGTTTTCATGTGCCTCTTGGCCTTCCTTCTGTCTTCTTTTGAAAAGATTCTATTTAGGTACATTGCCCATTTTTTAATTGGATCATTTATCTTCCTTTTATTTAGTTGTATAAGCTGTCTGTAGATGTTGGAGGTTAAACCTTTATCAGCGATAACATTTGCAAATATGTTCTCCCATACAGTGGGCTTTCTTGTTGTTTTGTTGACGGTTTCTTTTGCTGTAAAAAAGCTTTTTATTTTGATGTAGTCCCATTTATTTATTTTATCTTTAGCTTCCATTGCTCTAGGGGCAGTATCAGTAAAGAAGTTCTTTTGGCATATGTCAGAGATTTTGCTACCTGTCCTCTAGTATTTTTATGGTTTCCCGTCTTATGTTTAAGTCCTGTATCCATTTTGAGTTTATTTTTGTGTATGGTGTAAGTTGGTGATGTAGTTTCATTTTTTTTGCAAGTGTCTGTCCAATTTCCCCAACACCATTTATTGAAGAGACTGTCTTGACTCCATTGTATGTTCATAATTTTCTGTTTCTTGACTGACACACAAGCCTCTAAAATGTGGTAGATGGGGAAGGGAAACCCTTCAATACTCAGAAAGAAAACTGAACAAGATCAACCCCTTTAATATATGCAAATTTCAACAAACATATATAAATGGAAATTATTGAAAATTAAAATCAAAATCTCCAAAATGACCCAATTAAATGGTTTCAAACGATTACATTATTGCAGGTTTGCAAAAATTAACAACAATTTCTTTTTGTTATCACATACCTCTCGAGGATCAAAATAAGACCTGGCCAAGAGGTTCTCCAGATGAATATACCGCTCTGGCTGCGTTTGTTTTAACATGATCATCGGGTCAGTCTGTCTCAGAAGTGACCTGGCAGCCCCCAATTCACGGAGTTCTATCAATTCCAGAACAACCTGGACAAATGAAAGAAAATGGCTGTTTCAAGTCTCATAATACTTCTTTTTCAGTACAATTTCTTATACAGAAATGGCTTATCAAAATGATTTCCTATATTGGGAGATACCCTTTTTCCTTTTTAGGTGGACAATGGAAGTAATTGTAAATAGTAACTTCAATCTTTTAACTTCCACCCTCCATTTTTATTTACCAATCTCCTCTCCACTCAGGCCATCTGTTCAGACTACATAGGCTGAAGAGAACTAAAGATGGGAATATCTCCGTGGGCTTCAGAGAAACCTTTCTTCAGGTACTAAAATTTTCTTTGGGGGATTACTGAACTCATGTAGTTTGTAAAGAAACAAACCAACTAGCCTATTTTTACAAACAATGCTACATTCCTATGTCCATAAACTCCACTCTGTTCTGTATAGAATACATAATTAGTATGATTTTTGTCCTGGATTTCTGGCACGGAGCTTCTAAAAACCCTCAAGGTTTGCCAGTGATAGGAGTATCTTTGTTATTAAAGAGCCCCCTGCATCATACCTAAGTTTGTGCTAATGAGATAGCTCAGGATGAGGGCTGGTTACCATATGACTGTAGGGTTGAGGCTTTGAGCTAGCCCAATCTCAAGGGAGCTGAAGACTGAATGAAACCCCAATAAAACCCCCAATGGAGCTTCCTGGTTGGTGAACACATTAATATGCCAGGTGAGAAAGACAGTGAGTCCATGAGGAGACAACATTGGAAGCTCTGTGTTCAGGACCCTCCCAGGCCTCACCCTATGTGTCACTTCTTTTGGCTGGTTCCAATCTGCATCCTTGATAATAAAATTGCAATAATAAATATAGTGCTTTCCAACTCATTCTAGTGAATTATCAATTGAGGGGGTCATGGGAATCCCCGAATTTATAGCATTAGCCAGGAATGTGGGTGGCATTAGACCCTAAAGTACAACTGGTGTCTGAAGCAAGGGCAATCTTATAGAGAACTGAGCCCTTAACTTATGGGGTCTGTGCTAACTTTGGGTGGTTAGTGCAGTACACTAGTTGGTTTCAGAATGGTTGTTGTTGGAACATTTAACAATCACTTAAGAAATACTTTCAATTTGGGAAATTCTTGGCTTTTCCAAGAAGAGAGAAAAAAAGTACAAAGTAGCACTTGAACCTTGACAATATACGTTTTAAGGACTATTCCAGCCTTATAGTGCTTGAAGGAATGCTCACCAATGCTTCTCAGTCAAGGGTCCCACAATAAACCAACCCACGGGAGTAGCATCACGTCCACTCTTACCTGTTCGTAGAGGTCAATGAGGGTTTTGTCTGGCAATTTCAGAGACTGTATAGCCTGTAAAACAGTGTCCCAGTGGCCGCTATTAATGTCAGCCACAAAACTCTCAATGCTGTCCACGGTATTCAGAGACACAGTAGTCTCTTCCTGTAAGGTGGCTAATGCCCGGTGCAAACTGTTCTCCTTCAGGTACTGCATGATAAGACGGATCACACTGAAAAAAGAAAGCAAGTCATCGGTTCAGGGATCCTACTCACCAGAGAGGCCACAAAATAAAAGCCACCCTAGCTTCTTTCTCCTACTCAACCATCGTCCTTTCACTGCCCACTTTTCATTTATCATATGAGAAAAGCACGCTCAAAATGACAGAACCTAAGTTACAGGGGATTCTGGGGCTCATTCTGTCCCATATCTACCTCAGAAATAGGAGAACTGAGGTTCCGGGGGAAATGATTCAATGATTCGCTTAATGTCTCATCATCAGCTAGAAAGAGAGTTGGTACAAAGTAACTCTCTAACTCCCAAGGCTAGAGATCTTTTTACTATGCCAAGTTTCTTATTAATTTATACAATTACATTGTTGCACACTTTAGTGAAATATTTACATTAGTCTACTCATTAACACAAGTACTCTAAATTCTTTTTTTTAAAAAATATATTTTATTGATATTTTACAGAGAGGAAGGGAGAGAGATAGAGAGCCAGAAATGTCGATGAGAGAGAAACATCGACCAGCCTGCCTCTTGCACACCCCCTACCGGGGATGTGCCCGCAACCAATGTACATGCCCTTGGCTGGAATTGAACCCGGGACCCTTCAGTCTGCAGGCCGACGCTCTACCACTGAGCCAAACAGACCTCGGCAGTACTCTAAATTCTTATTAGGATTTTTAAATTTTTTTTTAAATTTAAAAATTTTTTTTAAATGACAACCAAAACATGTAAATTGAGATTTTCTTAATAAGGATTTGTTGAACACAAACAAGGTGAGCTATACTGTATATAAAAGTAAAGCAAATCCATGTGTCCTCATTTGCAAAAATAACACTACCTACTGCTTCTATTACCAAATTTTCAGGACATGTGAAATAAGAACATTATAAACTCAGTTTCCAAGGAAAAGAGGAGTCAGGTAATTGCCAAATATTGAAATAAGCATCCATTTTCAACATGTGACAGAAAACTTATAAATGTTTTAGTTAAATGTGTTTATAATTAAAACTTCTTGATCTGGAGTTAGAGTCTAGTGAAGAATCTGTAAAAGTTCACTGTGCGATGTGATACACTGTTTTCCTTCTCTTTCCTTACACATGGTTCACACTGTATTTCTACTGAACAGCACTAGTATAAAGGGTGAAATTGGAGAAGGGGTTTCAGATTGGAATTTAGTCAATTCTCTCTGGGGAGAAATAATAAACACAAAATAATAACCAATGTTTATTATGTGTTTACAGCAAGCATGTCAAACTCTCGGCCCATGGGCCACATGCGGACCATAACAAATACTTGTGCGGTCCAGCCAATATAACATTATGTAAGAAACGTTTTAATAAAAATTTTGTAATCTAATTTTTACAATATCCTGATATACACAATTATTAATGGCAAACTACAATGCTCACTAATGACTGATTACTATATGTAATCGTGTTGCATTCACTTCCCTTACGCGCCTTACGCACAGGCGCGCCATTTCTCTCCACTAATGCTAGCAGCGACTATTTTAGCAGCCGGTTGCTCCATCATTAGTCTTATGCTGACTTGTTTGGTGTGTGCAACAGGAAATATTTCGCTTTCGGAGAACAAGAAAAAAAGGTATTTGCATTACACTTATTAATTTGTGCAGTTATTCACCGTCTGGTAAGTTACTGTTCAAGAAAAAAATAATTTGTATTGAAATGTTCTATTATTTTATGTTAATGGTTACTCATTTATTTCAGCCCTTTGTATTCAGCATGTCTCTATTGAAATAAATCTACATTTATATGAAAATGAAAGCCTTTGGGGGGTTTTTGTGGCCCACATAAATGTAAACTTATTTGGCCTGTTGGCCTTTGAGTTTGACATGCTTGGTTTATAATATACCAAGTGCTATTCTTTAAAAAAAATTTTTTTTTAATCCTCATCTGAGGATATTTTTTCCATTGATATTTAGAGAAAGTGGAAGGGATAGAGCAGGGGAGGGAAGAGGAGAGAGAAGGAGGGAGGGAGGGAGGGAGGGAGGGAAGACAAAGATATCAATTGGCTGCCTCCCGGACATGCCCCCAGGAGCCCCCACTGGAACTGGGGATCAAATCTCTAACCAGGGTATGTGACCTTGACCAGAAATGGAACCCGCAACCATTAGGTGCATGGGTCGGCGCTCTAACCATTGAACAAAACTGGCCAGGACCCAAGTACTATTCTAAGCATTTTAGACTTATTATTTTACTCCTCAAAACAATCCTATGCCGAAACCGGTTTGACTCAGTGCATAGAGCATCAGCCCGCAGACTGAAAGGTCCCGGGTTCGATTCCGATCAAGGGCATGTACCTGGGTTGCAGGCACATCCCCAGTAGGAGGTGTGCAAGAGGCAGCTGATCGATGATTCTCTCTCATCAATGTTTCTAACTCTCTATCCCTCTTCCCTTCCTCTCTATAAAAAATCAATAAAATATATATATATTTAAAAATCCTATGAGGTAGGTTGTTACCGTAATGTCCACTTTGCAGATGAGACCCTCACAAAGTAACGGATAAGTGAGAAAATGAAGATTCAAATTGGCAGTGATTTTAAGAAGGCAACCGATTAATGCCATCTGCAGTAGTCTTTTTTCTCTCTTTCTCATGGCTCCTTTAAGAGATACTCAGGTTTAGATCACTGCTGTTGTAGGACCTACTACCTTCCTTAAGACACTGCCATTGGCACTCCCCAAATAAGACATTCTCCCTGTAAAGACCTCTTATTTGGTATAATCACAATCAAATTTACTTCCTTCAAACACAATGCAATACATCAAGATTGAAAATGTTGGAGATAGGTTGGGATTGGAGTCAGAGTTCTGTCACTAATTGTGAGGTTGGGCAGGTCAGTTATCTCTGTGCCTTTTCTTCATCGGTTAAGAATAATACCTAAAAGGGTTGACTACACTGCTTACAGCATGACTAGTATAAAAAACACTTAGTAAATAGTAGCTATTATTGGTAACTAGAGGCCCGATGCATGAAATTCGTGCAAGGGGCTCAGCCCTCGAAGCCCCGGCTTTGTCCAGATCATCCGGAAGGTCGTTCGGCTGTCCGGTCTAATTAGCATGTTACACTATTATTATAGATAAAAATGCACAGCAGCCGAAACCGGTTTGGCTTAGTGGTAGAGCATCAGTCTGCGGACTGAAAAGGTCCCAGGTTCAATTCCGGTCAAGGGCATGTACATTGGTTGCGGGCGCATCTCTGGTAGGGGGTGTGCAAGAGGCAGCTGGTCGATGTTTCTCTCTCATCCACGTTCCTAGCTCTCCATCTCTCTCCCTTCCTCTCTGTAAAATATCAATAAAAAATAAAAAATGCACAGCAGCCCAAGAATGGGAGAATGTCAGTATCCACTATTACTTAGGTCCTCAATCACAGCATCCTTTCCAGCTCCTGCCTTTGACTCAGTTATCTCAACTCCAGCACTCTTTATCACTCTTCTTTGCTTTATTCTTTCTCCACAACATTTATCGCCATCTGTTAAGCCTCACATTTCACTTACTGTTTTTGTTTGCTGCTTGCCTTCCCAAATCACTATCTACATTCCATATGGGCAAGGATTTTTGTCTGTTTTGTTCACTACTGTATCACCAGGAGTCTAGAACAACAGACCTCCGTATTTGTGGAATAAATAAGCTTCCTTTCATCCTAGGGCAGGCCTTCAGAACAAGCCCTCTCCCTTACTTACACTCAAAACACAAATGTCATGTCTGGCGATTTAACCGTTAAGTGTTGGCAAGAGCAGGTGGAGGGTGCCGTCCTGGAAAAGTTCACTGAAGACCTTTCGTCACTCATTAGGACTGCCCCACCCCCAATCTGCCATTGTTCGGGCCAAATATCCAGATTCTCTTTTGTGGCTACGAAGAGCTCACAGGCTAACCAAAATCCAGCTCCAGGTAGAGCATAAAATAGCTAGTCGTTCATTCATTTCCAAGGCAGTAATCGAGCCTCTCCAATGTGCTAGAAGCAATGGGACTATAAATAGAAGAAAAAGGCCGAAACCGGTTTGGCTCAGTGGATGGAGCCTCGGCCTGCGGACTGAAGGGTCCCAGGTTCGATTCCAGTCAAGGGCATGTGCCTCGGTTGCGGGCACATCCCCAGTAGGGGTTGTGCAACAGGCAGATGGTCGATGTTTCTCTCTCATCGATGTTTCTGGCTCTCTGTCCCTCTCCTTTCCTCTCTGTAAAAAAAATCAATAAAATATGATATATATATATATATATATATATATATATATATATATATGAGCCTCTAGGCGCCCAACACAGTGGGGTGGAGAGCGGAAACAGTGACAATAGTGCGTTAAGTGCTGTGAAGGGGAAAGCAAAGGAGCCACGCAACCCCAGAGGAAAGGAATCACACTTGTTCTAACGGAAGCAGATCACCAGACGGGAGCCCAGAGAGGAAGGGTAATCTGGTCAAGTCACAGAGCGCCAGAAGCAACTCGGGTCTTCGAGGAATATCCTTCCCCGGGCCCCGGGCCGCCTCCCCCCGGGCTTTGAGCATCCGGTCCGCTACGTCCTTGTGCACCCGCCTCCGAGGTGGCCAGGTGCAAGAAACTTCTTTGTGGGCGAGGAAATGCCGCCCCACCGCCTCGCCTCGCGGACGCCTCTCCGGACCGCCTTCCACTCCGCACCGCTCGGCTCCCGGCCCCGCCGCCTCCCCGACACCCCGCACCGCAGGACTTACTCCGAGGACTCGATTTCGATGGACATCGCGTCGTACTTCTGGCCGCGGAAGCCAGTCTATCTACTCTCGGGCCTAGCAGCGCGACACTCCAAACCAAACCTCCGGCGGCCGCCCGGCGTCACTTCCGCTGACGTCAGACGCCGGCCCCGGAGGCGGCACGCACGGGAAAGGGGCGTGGAGTGCGTGAGGGGCGGGGCGTCCAGAGGCTGGTAAAAGCCGGGGCGGGTCCGCGCACCGGCTCCCGAGGGTTCTCCTTTCTTTTCTAGAGGAGCTCTCTGGTTAGAAACACTGGCTTGGAAATTTTGCTTTTATTTGATGCGATTGGTTGATCAGATTTAAAGTTAGGACGCATTCGAAACCAATGGAACACTAGCCAACGTTTGTAGGCAGAGTTCGTTGGGAATGAGCGAATGGATGAACGAATGAATGAGCTCGAATCCAAAACACAGTTTAATCGGCCTGATAATGGAAAGTTTGGAACTCAGTTAGGATTTTCATACCCGCTTGTGGGAAGAATTAAATTACCTATAGCATTTCAAACTAAGTGGTTGGAAAGGGGTTCATTTCAGTGGCACGGTTTTTGCTGGAAAAAAACAGTGAAACCAATTGCAAAAGTGTACAGCTGAGACTCCTTTTAATAGACTTTACGCATTATTAAATTAGTAGAGACAAATGGATGCAGGGATTTCAATGGATTTTATTAAAAAAAAAAAAAGGTTAGTTTTTAAAAGTATTTTATTGCCGCCCTGGCCGGCTTGGCTCAGTGGATAGAGCATCAGCCTGCGGACTGAAGGGTCCTGGGTTCGATTCTGGCCAAGGGCACATGCCTGGGTTGCAGGCTCAATCCCCAATGGGGGTTGTGCACAAAGCGGCCAATTGATGATTCTCTCTCATCATTGATGTTTCTATCTCTCTTTCTCCCTTCCTCTCTGAAATCAATAAAGAAATATATATTTTTTAAAATAAAGTATTTTATTGCCAATTTATATGAATTTAAAAATTTTGCAGCACAATGGTAAGAAATCTGTTGTGAAAATTACCTATTGAAATGATTTACTTAGAGATTCCTATTGGCTTTCAGCTGTATCTGATACTGTCCCAAAAGTTGGCCACAGAACTTCCTGGTAGCCTCTTAAATACTGCTTATTTTCCCCCAAATCTTTCTCTATTTCCCATCAACTTTTGAAGGACATGATTTCCCAGATCTTAAAGTTCTGGTACTCTACGTGTTTGCTCCAACATGTGATCAGATAAACTAGATGAGTGTATGACTTCTAAGATAGTCTCTTACTATCCCATCCTACAACACAGCATAGAAAATTATAACATCTCCCTTAAAAAGAAGAGCCAGTTAATTTTCAATAGTACATACCTTCACTTTCTCTACCTAGTACTTGTCATGTTATTCTTACTTTAATTAAGGTTACTTCCCTAATTTGCTTATACAAATGTCTTCTCTATAATTACTTAACACCAGGTTTTATTCTAGTGTCCACCACACTTCTGCTTTCATTTGACTAGAATGCCTTTTCTTCTTATGACTCCTATTAAGTCCAAATTTATTCATTAAACATACTGTAGATGCAAGCATCTCATTGCTTCATTATGTCTTTAATAGAAAACCCAAGGATTTAAATATTGAAATACATATTACTATATTTTATAACAAATGTATTTATTTTTATATGTTAAGCTTTATATTGACTTTTTCATATCTGTGTAAGTAGATTGTATTATCCATGAATTTCAGGACACCAACGGAAATATTATAAAATATTTGGAGGGCCTTAAACAGATTAATACTTGAGAACACCCCCTGGCTTTGTCAGGAAGGATGTCTAGAAGATATCCAGCCTAATTAGCATATTACCCTTTTGTTATTATAGATTGCGTCACCTGGAGACTAGATGGGCTGAGCCCCAAAATGGCATCAGCCAGGAAATCTTACCTTTTACAAGAGCAATGATGGACGTAGAGAGTATTATGCTAAGTGAAATAAGCCAGTTATAAAGACAAGTACCATATGATTTCACTTACATGTGTAATTTAATGAACAAAATAAGCTCACAAACAAAACAGAAACAGACTCATAGATACAGAGAACAGACTGACAGCTATTAGAAGGAAAGGGGTTTGGAGGCCTGGGTGAAAAAGGTAGAGATTAAGCAAAGGAAGAAAACCTCATAGACACAGACAGGAGCCTGGTGATTATCATAGGGAAGCGGGGGGGGGGGGGGGGGGGAGCGGGGGGGGGGAGGGTGCGTACGTAGAAGAGGATATAGGGGGATGATTGGTGACAGGAGACTTGACCTTGGGTGGTGAACCACACAATATACAGATGATGTATTATAGAAGTGTATACCTGAAACCTATATAAGTTTATTAACCACTGCCACCCCAATAAATTAAATAATTCAAATTCAATAATAACTGATGTTGCTAAGTGTTAGAATGTCAGCCGACGCACCAAAGGGTTGTGGGTTTGAACACCAACTGGCCCCAATGAGGGCCCATGCAGGAGGCAACTAATTGATATGAATCTCACATCCGTTTCTCATTCTCTCTCCTCCCCCCACACCCACTCCCTCCATTCCTTCCACTCTTTCTAAAAATCAATGAAAAAAATTAAAAAATAATAAATTTTTAAAAGAAAAAAAGCGGTGGGGGGTGACAGGGTATAAATTGTAGTCTTTCTGCCGTGCTTGCTGCTTAAGACATCCCTGGCCAAGCAGCCTGTTTCAAGCCAGAACTTGTTATTTGCTGCTGTGTCTGTGGCTTATGCATCTACGACAGTCAGGTTATCATTCTTGAGAAATGAAACTTTTATCATTTCCGTTGGCAGCCATAGATGTATCTTCGTTTTGCTTCTTCGGTATACTGGATTTTTCATCTCTGGTTGATAGGCTATGCTCCTGGCATCACAAACTCTCCTCATCCACATTTCCTCTGTAATAACTGACTTGAAATATGATATTTTTGTTACCATATGTCAGTGTTTCCCAAACTTTTGACATATGTGTACCCTTTCTATAATTTTCATAACGCTGAGTATCCCTCATCAAAAAAAGGATGTATTTTAATAACAATCAATCAAAATATATTTGTTTTTTATTTTTTGTTACATACACAAAATAATAATAAAGAATAAAATTATTCATAATAAAATATAAATAAAAGTTATATTATAAATAACATTTATTTGCACACCGGACCATCTCACGCCTCATAAGACTGTCTTGACTTGACTCATGAGAACATAGAATTAGGCGCAGCTAAGCACGGTGCAGTGCATATCCCCACCAAACTCCGGTGCAACTCGTACCCCCACCAAACTCTTCCCGTACCCCTGGGGGTGCGCGTACCACACTTTGGGAAACACTGCCATATGTAATGAAACTGCAACCTTTACCTTGTTAGGGAAGTTTCCCCCCTAAACTAGCTGCTTTATGTCTTGTGTATCCCAACTGCATAAGCCATCAAGTTCTATATCCTTTTCATACACAAAACATAAGCTTTTGTCATCTTGCGGATCCATTATTAGCAAGTTCATAAATTTTGTCAATTACCAATGATCAATTTGTCTAGGAATTTTTTTTTTTAACACAAGACAAATGAGTTCTCTCACATCTCTATTGTGTATAGATAAACTCAAACAGGCAGACAATTTTTTAACCTCTACACAGGCAGTTGTATTGATCAGGAAGCTTCCCATTCCCTATTTAAAGGTTGGGTCACAGACCTTATTTCTGGTCAACAAAAGGCCTAAAGTTAACCCAAAGGAAATCTATTGATCACACCCTCTTTCTGGAAGGTGGGCCCTTCCCAAATGTCCACATCTCTGCAATCCAGCTCTTCCACCAGCAGAGGGCAGGCCAACCACAGAAAAACTGCCATTGTAAACCTGGGCTACAGGGTCCAGCCGGAGAGGAAGGTGGAGAGGTGCAGGGGAGAGAGATGGAGAGCCTCTAACCTATACACACTGTGGGAGTGAGAGTAGCAGTTCCGAGTTCTTAAGAGAACCGGATTTCTGGGTTGGAATCCCAGCTCTGCCACTTATTAGCTGTGTGACTTTAGGCAAGTTGCTAAAGCTCTCTGTGCCTTGGTCTCCTCATATGTAACATAAGGATAATGATAAGTCCCTACCTCAAAAGTTATGCGGATTAAGTGAGTTAATACATATAAAACTCTTAGAGCAGTGCCTGGTATATAATAAGCTCTGAATATGAGTTTGTTATTATTATTATTATATATCAAGAAGCAAAAGCCCTTCTCTTATTTATGTTTCTTAACACAATAAGAAAATTCATACCGAAAGTCAAAATCAAGTCTGTTTTGGAGGGAGGGAGTCCTCTCCTCTTTAGTGCAATGTTGCTCCCACAGGTGGTTTGTACTCTGCTTATATGCAACCAGGTGGTGGGCGGCTGGTCCCCTGTAATCTTTACCTCTGTCTTGACCCCTGGAATCCCTGACCAGTTCAGCCTCCATGACATAAAGCCACAAGGTGGGGGGTGTTGCCGGCACCTCCTTTATTTACACAGAAGGGTTCTTCCCACAAACATGGGGTTCAGTCAGATGTGAGGCCAGGTTGGAGTTCCCCACCCCATGACTTGTTAGGATTGTGGTTTCCGGAGGTTTCCCTCAGCACACCTTTGATCTGGAATCTGATCAGGGTGCGGCCGGGATGATGTACAGCCTTCTGTGCATCCCCCACAGGGACTCCCCACGATTGTCCTTTTCCTTAAATAGCACCTCTGATGTCTTTGCCAAGACTACTTTCCTTCCATTTCCAGGGGCTCCAAGACATAAAATAAGGACTAAGCTTATACACCTTGAATGCTTGGCCTTCCTTTATCGACATCAAGGGGAAGGTTCCAGCTTCATCGTCCATATCATATCTACCCATAAAGCGGACTGGGATTCCTCATCCTCCAATTGCAATGGGATGTCTGGCCAATTCACAATTCTCCTTTCTCCCTGTGGTGCTCCAACCACCCGCAGGGATGGGCCTGCTACAGCCACATTTTACCAGGTTCTTCTCTTCCCACCACCCCTAAATGGCCTAGTGGTAGGCACCGAGCCAAACTAAGCCTATGGGATTCTCTCTCCCAGCCACTAAGATTTGGGATAAAAAAAATATCCTAGTTCTAACTGGCCTAATATGCTGAGGAATTGTGGGTGGTCATTTTCTCTTGCACGACTAAGAAGCAAAGAAAGACAGGCTGCAGAGAAAAGAATAAAGCCAACTGCACAGAGAAAAGAAGAGCAAACAAGAGTGTAACCTGGGTTTCTGAGGACTTTCCTTCCTCACAATAACCCTATGTGGTAGGGACTCTTGATATCCCATTTTACAGATGAGCAAACCGAGGCACAGAATAACAATATTGTCCAGGTGGTATCAACAGCTCCGGGATCTTGCTGTTCCTAAAAAGATTACAAAGTTGGCCATCCTCATTGTGTGAGTTGGTAAAGGATCCCTTTTTGCCTCCTTAAGCTGGTTTGGGTTGGGATTCTGACACGTTTGAGTACTGACAAAAGAGAACTGACGCCGAAACCGGTTTGGCTCAGTGGATAGAGCGTCGGCCTATGGACTGAAAGGTCCCAGGTTCGATTTCGGTCAAGGGCATGTACCTTGGTTGCGGGCACATCCCCAGTAGGGGGTGTGCAGGAGGCAGCTGATCGATGATTCTCTCTCATCGATGTTTCTAATTCTCTATCCCTCTCCCTTCCTCTCTGTAAAAAAAAAAAAAATCAATAAAATATATTTTTTTTTTAAAAAGAGAGAACTGAGTTACATTCTTTTGGCTGGTTCTAGCCTTGGATGTATGGAAGGACACCAAGATACAGAAAAAAGGTGAGACACGTTTGAAGATGAGAGGGGGCCGGAAATGGAGGAAGTTCACACCCATCGATCTCTAGGGTTTTCTTTCTGTGAGGTGATGGGAGGCAAGATCTTTGTGTTGAGATCTCACAAAGCACTTGGGGTGGGGAATAGGGTGCAGCTGGGAGGAAAGAACAGCTGTAAGTAGGAGAGGAAGGAGGTTTGTCTCAGGTAGACAGAGGAATCTCCAGGTATGGTTACAGGGGATGAGTCTTAGACAGACCCAGCCACACGACTGTATATGATTTTGCTCCAGCAGAGCTCAACCACACGCTGGGCATTAGCTGGGTGGGTGGGGTAAAACATAAACCACATCTGCCAGAAGGTGAGGACTTTGAGGGTGCTGAGGAGAGAGCTATTAAACTGGTACATCTCGAGGTCAAGGGCTGAAGGAGATGAGGAGCCGGGAAAGGCTGAAGGTGCCATTGAGGTGGAAGACAAGTGTGGGGATGTGGCATTGGCTTTCAGCGAGACGCCACAGCCAGAGGGTCGAATTTTGGAACTCTTATTTCAAAACCGATGACAACGGGACCTCGAAGGGCTGTCGCCACTCCAAACCTCGGGGTCCCAAAATGAAGTTAGGGGCAAACCTATAAAGGCAAAAAGAGAAAGAAAAAACCACCTCTAGGATTGGTGCCGTGAGACCCTATCTCAAGGCCTGGCCTGGCGCCAGCCCTGACAGCTCCGCCTGGCAGTATATTAGTTTATGGCCTTTCTAACATGATAATAACGCTTAAGCAAACAGGTTCTGCGAGATATGCAATTTAAGAGGGTGCAATGACCAGGCCATAGACCAGACAGGAACATGCGCCAGATTTCCGTCACAGGCTCATATTCCCGGGCCCACCCCCTTTATTCAAGCAACCGTGTTTACAGAAGTTAGAAAAAGCGTAGTTACTTATCGGGTTTCGTCAAACCCTGTAATTAACAGGCCAAAGAACCATCTGCGCCTGAAAGGCAATCCTAACACAATTTATGGGGATAGAATGGAATGCCTGTAGTGTAGACAGAGGGCAAGGGGACGGCACGGAGCCATTTCTTCCGCGGTCCATTCTTCGGGGAGAGTCACAACGTGATAGACCTAGAGAGAGGAGGAGGGCATGTCAGAGCCGGAAACATGGGCTTTTGAGGCTTCTCTCACCGACGACAAGATTCAGGTCGGGACCACCAGAGGGAGTGGCTGAAGTGCCGCGAAGGAGAGATGTTGGAGTAAGACGTCATGGAATTTGAGGACTAGATACGTATAACTACCCTGTTTCCCCGAAAGTAAGACAGTGCCTTATATTAATTTTTGCTCCCAAAGATGCGCTAGGTCTTATTTTCAGGGGATGTCCTATTTTTCCACGAAGAAGAATATGGTACACATTTATTGTTAAAATAAAGGAAATTTATTACCTGTCTACGGTACGGTAGTACGGTAGTTGTCAACACAAATCAGACAAACTGTGAATCCCAAACTGTGTATCAAGAATTTACTCATTTATTCAATGACAATCATGTCATCATCTTCTGGAACATCGTCATAACAATCCAATTCCTGAATTTCCTGGTGAATTTCTTGTGACTCCGTTTCTTTCAGAATCATTGGACCAAATCTCTCATGTTTAGCACTAGCACTGTCTTTAAATGAGTACTTCTTGTCAAGGTAGCCTGCTCGCAGTGCATTTGCCATGCAACTGTCAGTGATTTTTCTCCCATGAATTCTTCACCCAAGTCACAACTTCTTGCAGTTTAGGTTTCACAAAGTTTCCACGCTGATTTCTCTCCATTCACACAGCAGTGACGTCAGGACTCCGTGTAACGTCACTGGTTACTAGACGCCAGTTGGGGTGGCCCTAGCGACCAGTTTACCGTAAATTAATTTTCATTCTGAGGCAGAGCCTGGGGGCCTTATTTTTGGGGGGGATGCCTTCTATTTCACTCAGAAGGAAACCTGTAAGTAGGTCTTATTTTCGGAGGATGTCTTATTTTCGGGGAAACACGGGTATATAGGATTAGAAACAAAATGCAAACATACACCAGATACGCTCAGACCGGAGTGTGCAGGCGTCCGTGCAGACAGACATGCACAGCCACACAGCATAGCCAGGCCTACCACTCATTCACAGACATAGGCCCCAATGCAGACCCTCCCCTGTGCTCCCTCCCGGCATACCACACAGACAGGTGTGCACACACACGGGGACACAGCGACAGGTGCATACACAGATATGAAATACATCTTATAGAGGAGACACATGTAATCATGTGACAGATAGGGAAACGGAGACACACACACACACACACACACACACACACACACACCACAATCTTGTGACTTAGGGAGTAGGTTTCCCCCCTGGGAATTGTTTCTCTTGTTGATTCTGGCTATTGTGGTGCCCGTGCGGCACCTAGAGAATTCTTAGGGGGAAACAACAAAACAAAAAACAAAAACCCAGAAACCTGAAGCCTCTCCCAAGTAAGAAACAAAGGCCCGGGCACAGCCCAGCCCGGCTCCCCGGTTCAGAGCGTCTCCCTGTGTCTCCCTGGAGCTGGCGTTTAGCTCAGATGCTGCCCCGAGGCTCCCCGCCAAGGGAAGCAGAGGCTCCCCGGCCCAGGGTCGCCCTGGCACAGCTGGCCCGCGCTGGGCAGGTAAGTTCCAACACCCAGAGCCCTCACCTTCCCCAACTGAAGCTTCTCTTTCCCAGACAGGCCAGCCTTCCCCCGTACGAGGCCTGCCGGGGAAAGGGAACAAAGGTGCGAAGGGTGAGGCTAGAGAGACAGGTAGGAACAAAGGAAAATTGGGAGCCAAAAGGCATCACATGGGAGAGGGGCATCTGTAAGTGTGCGCTTTAGTGCTCCCAACACCTAGAATAGTGGCAGGCATAATAAATAATAAATATTATTTATTCATAAATATGAAGGGCCCCGATAGCTTCCTGTAGGAGGTGCTGGGAAGTGGTGACCCTAGGCAGAAGCCCCCGTCAGGAGCATCGTATCTGAGGACAGTGGAGGGGCTTAGTCTAGGGCCAAGGATGCTGTGGGAGGGAGAAGAGGAGGAAATGGAAGTGACTCTGGATGTGATATGAAAGGGTGGCCGAAACCGGTTTGGCTCAGTGGTAGAGTGTCGGTCTGCAGACTGAAAGGTCCCGGGTTCAATTCCGGTCGAGGGCATGTACATTGGTTGCGGGCACATTTCCAGTAGAGGGTGTGCAGGAGGCAGCTGGTCGACGTTTCTCTCTCATCGACGTTTCTAGCTCTCTATCTCTCTCCCTTCCTCTCTGTAAAATATCAATAAAATATATTTTTTAAAAAAAGAAAGAAAAGAAAGGCTGGCTATCCCTGGACTTCATGACTGAAGGGCCCGCGGGCTTTGACTCATGCTAATTAAAGCAGCTCTGTGAGGCAAGCGTAGAAACCCCACTCCATAATTTACCTGTCATGTGTGCGTGAAATATACCTCTCATGAGGAGGAATTATAGATATCATCAGAAGCATTCCCACCAGCCTACAAACATGCTCTGATGTCTCTCACCCTTAAAATTCTTCTTTGGCCCGTATCATCCCTCTTTATCTCTCACCTCATTTCTCTGCTTTCCCTCACAGCCAAATTCACACGGAGGGTGTTTTCTGCTTACAATGCAATTGAGCTAGAAAGCTAACAACAACAACAAGACCCTCAATAATGTAAAAATCCACATATAAGGCATTTAAATATATATATATATATATATATATATATATATATATATATATATATAGTACTATTGAATGGAAGAAAAAAAACACAATTGAAATGAGAAAAAAAATTCAAACTAGAAATTACATAGTAATAAACATGACATAAAATTGCAGAATGCGCCGAAACCGGTTTGGCTCAGTGGATAGAGCGTTGGCCTGCGGACTGAAGGGTCCCGGGTTCAATTCCGGTCAAGGGCTTGTACCTTGGTTGCGGGCACATCCCCAATAGGGGGTGTGCAAGAGGCAGCTGATCGATGATTCTCTCTCATCGATGTTTCTAACTCTCTATCTCTCTCTCTTCCTCTCTGTAAAAAATCAATAAAATATATTTTTTTTACGAAATTGCAGAATGCCATTAAATATGTGCTTAGAAGGAAATTTATAGCTTTAAATGAATATACCGAAATATATATATCAAGACCTAAGTGTTAATCTAAAAGCATTACAAGAAAAGCAAACTAAACCCAAATAAAGTAGAAGAAAATCTTAAAATTAGATAAGAGATTAATAAAGTGAAAATTAGCTGAAACTGGTTTGGCTCAGTGGTAGAGCATCAGTCTGCGGACTGAAGGGTCCCAGGTTCGATTCCGGGCAAGGGCATGTACCTTGGTTGCGGGCACATCCCCAGTAGGGGGTGTGCAAGAGGCAGCTGGTCGATGTTTCTCTCTCATTGACATTTCTAGTTCTCTATCTCTCTCCCTTCCTCTCTGTTAAATATCAATAAAATATATTTTAAAAAAATAAAGTGAAAATTAAATATAATAGGATCAAAAGCAAAAGCAAGTGGGGTGGCCTTGCCCAACAGCCCCTAGTAAGTCCCTCCCCTCGCTTATGAATTGCAGCTGACGTCTGAGCACCAGGTATCCTTGAAAAGAACGGCCCCCTGGTCGGAGGAGGACCACTGTCTGGGGCAGGACGCTAACATTCCAGCGCAGGTGCTCAGGGAGAGCCCCCTGTCTGCTGCTCCCTTGGGGTCTGTCCCCGGCAGCCCTGGGGAGGAAGCAGGAGCTAGGCCGCCGAGGCCCCGGGGACAAGCTCTACATTTCGTGCTGTGAACGGAACGGTGTGTTTCTGCAGCTTCCGTCCAGATGGCGAGACAGACTGCAGAAGGAAGAGCCACAGGGCATTCCGGGAAGGCTTGCACTTGGGATAACCCAGGACCGCCGTGGCTGTCTTTCCTCCTCTCTTCCTGGTTTCCGGGATTCACAAAGAAGACCTTTGTCGCCGGCCTCGAGTCCTGTCTTAAGCACGCCAGTAGCAAACTCAAACAGGCGGAGGGGGCTGGAGGAATAAAACACCCCAGGCCGAAACCGGTTTGGCTCTTTGGATAGAGCATAGGCCTGCGGACTGAAAGGTCCCAGGTTCGATTCCGGTCAAGGGCATGTACCTTGGTTGCGGGCACATCCCCAGTGGGGGGTGGCAGGAGGTGGCTGGTCAATGTTTCTCTCTCATCGATGTTTCTAGCTCTCTATCCTTCTCCCTTCCTCTCTGTAAAAAAATCAATAAAATATATATATTTTTAAAAAAAACACCCCAGAAAGTTTTCCTGGAACCACAATCTGGCGTCCCCGAAGGGCCTTCACACCCTCCCCATCCAGTCCGGTTGAGAGCCAGAGATGATCTGGCCTTGGTCACCCCATGAGTCAAGACGGGTCTCCCAGTTCCAGGCTCCCTAAACCGCCTCCCTATCCCCCCCCCCACAGCAGCAGGCGAGGATGTGGCCTCCCTGCAGGATTGGTGGAGAGCCAAGAGAAGGCCTTGTTTCCCATGAGAAAAGCCCCAGGACAGTCTTTTGGAGGGTGTGGCCAGTGCACCTGCAAGAGGGGGCATGCCCCACGTGGAGAGAGTGCCCAGACGCCCCCGGGGAGCCAGGAGGACCAAGCGCATCAGCCACCCAGCCCGGGGCCCGTGGGAGACAGAGCACCGAGTCAGAGGCAGAGCATCCAGTGCGCCCTGGCCGGCAGGGCCCAGGCCGGCGTCTGGGATGCATTGCCCAACGAATCGGTCGCGGCGGAGACTCCTCTGCCCTCGGCAGCAGCGCTGCTCCCCCTCATTCCTTCCACGGGCTCATTGTGGCCAGGCCGGCTTCCCTCCAGGGCAAACCACATGAAACGTTAAGTCACCAGGGTCTGGAGTCTGACGAAGTTAAACCCAAGTTATGTGCTTTTTAGATCTTTTGGGTTCAGCCTGGTTAAAAACCATGAATCAGCCGAAACCGGTTTGGCTCGGTGGATAGAGCGTCGGCCTGCGGACTGAAGGGTCCCGGGTTCGATTCCGGTCAAGGGCATGTATCTTGGTTGCGGGCACATCCCCAGTGGGGGGGTGTGCAGGAGGCAGCTGATCGATGTTTCTAGCTCTCTATCCCTCTCCCTTCCTCTCTGTGAAAAATCAATGAAAAAAAAAATATATATATATATATTTTTTAAATATATATATTTTATTGATATTTTTCAGAGAGGAAGGGAGAGAGATAGAGAGCCAGAAACGTCGATGAGAGAAACATCGACCAGCTGCCTCTTGCACACCCCCCACCGGAGATGTGCCCGCAACCAATGTACATGCCCTTGACCGGAATCGAACCCGGGACCTTTCAGTCCGCAGACCGACGCTCTACCACTGAGCCAAACCGGTTTCGGCTGAAAAATATATATTTAATAAAAACCACGAATCATCATCACACCAAGCCACAGTCCCTGGCTTTCCTGTAGAAAAAAACAATGCCATTGGCTAAGAAGGGTTTGGAATGGGGTGTCGGCGGCCCTCCTCTGGGGAGAGGGCGTGCAGTGGGAGAGAGAAGCGGTGCCAGGAAGGGGCAGGGCGGGCTGAGAAGCTCAGGCCTCAGCAGAACTGCCTGGCTCTCCGCCCTCCCCGGCGGGTCCCCGCAGCCTTGGGGCGAGACGGTGCCGAGCCTTCCCGGACACCAGGTGGCAGGCCAGGGCTAAGCAGGGGCCGGCTGCTGCCCAGAGCCAGGCTCCTGGGAGGCAGAAAGCAGCTCCGGTTCGGCTTCAGGTCCACATCTGTCCTCAGCACGCAGGGGTCCCCCCTCCTCCCTGGATCCCACGGCCCAGGCCTCCCACATCCTCATGGATGAATTCACCGAGGGTCACTCCTACGTGTTCCCCGCATGGAAGCTGCACTGGTGGCCCACGGAGTATGCCAGGTTCCCAATCCTCTAAAACCAGAAGGGGAGCCGAGACCGGTTTGGCTCAGTGGATAGAGCGTCGGTCTGCGGACTGAAAGGTCCCAGGTTCGATTCCGGTCAGGGGCACGTACGTTGGTTGCGGGCACATCCCCGGTGGGGAGTGTGCAAGAGGCAGCTGGTCGATGTATCTCTCTCATCGACATTTCTAACTCTCTATCCCTCTCAATTCATCTCTGTATAAAATCAATAAAATATATTTAAAAAATGAAAAAATAAAATAAAACCAGAAGGGGAAACAATACAAAATGAAAGAACACACACACACACACACACACACACACACCAGGCTCTTGGGTCCCGCCCTCCGTCCACACCGCACTTCCCTTGGCGGTTCCGCCGAGGCCAGGCTCAAAGGGAGGGCCGTGTGTTCCCAGCGGGGGCAGAGCACGTCTCAGCAGCGTCCAGCCTGCGGCTCCCGCGCTGTTTTGCGCAGGGGTTGCTGCCGAGGCCGGATGAGAGAGGGGCTGGGCCGGCACTCGGGAGCCCTGGGCCAGGCGCTAACTCTGTGCGTCCTCCCTAAGCCTGTTTCCATGACGGGAGAGTGCCGGTGTATTCATCAGCAGTTCCCCAAGTCCGTCTGCACCCTCCCTCGCTCCCTCTCTCCCTCTAGACTGTGTCTTTGGCGAAACTGGCAACGACAGCGCGGGGGGCCGTGGAGCTGGCCTCTCTCCTGAGCTGCGGCCACCGGGGTGGACCTGAGCCACTGCAGCCACAGCACCAGAACACGCTCAGAGAAACGAGGTGCTCCGGAGCCCCCACCGCTGACCCGAGTTCCGGGCTGGATAGCCGCCATCGGCTCACCAGGTCCACGGCTCTCTGCGCAGGCAGCGCCAGCTGGCCAGGCCCCAGGGAGCCGAGCAGGATGGGGCAGGGCCCGGCACACACCTCTTGGCACCCCGTCAGATGGAGATTCAAAGAAAGATAGAGGCGGGCATTCTTGCCGGTCGTGGCCCCCACCCTGCCCTGGCACATGCCTCCCGGGCAGGGACAGGGCTCGGGCCAATTGTCCAGCATTCACATCTGGCCCCGCCATGAGTCCATGATAGCTCCAGGCTCAGGTTTGTGTCAAAATCCAGATGTCAGCGTGGATTTCCTCAGCAACAGAGCTTCTGGATTCTTTTTTTAAAAAAATATGTTTTTGCTGAAACCGGTTTGGCTCAGTGGTAGAGCGTCAGCCTGCGGACTGAAAGGTCCCGGGTTCGATTCCGGTCAAGGGCATGTACCTTGGTTGCGGGCACATCCCCAGTAGGGGGTGTGCAAGAGGCAGCTGGTCGATGTTTCTCTCTCATCGATGTTTCTAGCTCTCTATCTCTCTCCCTTCCTCTCTGTAAAATATCAATAAAATATATTTTAAAAATATATATATTTTTATTGATTTTTTTTTACAGAGAGGAAGAGAGAAGGATAGAGAGTTAGAAACATCGGTGAGAGAGAAACATAGATCAGCTGCCTCTTGCACACCCCTACTGGGGATGTGCCCGCACGCAACCAAGGTACATGCCCTTGACCGGAATCGAACCCTTGACCGGAATCAAACCTAGGTACCTTCCAGTCCGCAGGCCGAAGCTCTGTCCACTGAGCCAAACCGGTTTTGGCAGAGCTTCTGGATTCTAAAGCTGAAGATCCATGGGCAGTGGGATGCCCCCCACTTCCCGCTGGGCTCGTGTTCAATTGCACTTAGGAAAGAGTGGCAAACTGTCATCCTGACTGGATTTTTCCAAATCTGAGAGAATCCCTAGAAGCGCTCTTGCCTGAGCTCCTGTCCAGCCCTCCCCCCCCCCCCACGGACATTCTCACGGCATGCCACACCCCACCACGTGGGAACCGGGCACCATCTTCACCATTGCCCCCATGGGAGGCAGCCCCCTCTCCCTTCCTCGCCAGGGTGCTTCCGGAGAGCCCAGCCCCTCCGGGGACAACCCAGCTGTTCTCTCTGTGGGGCCAGCCCCGTGGCAGGCCTCAGCGCGCAGGCAGACCCGAAACACCAGATGTTGTTGTTGTACCTCAGAGTACAGCCTGTGCAGAGAAGGGAAATCGTCTCTTCGTGTGTTTTGCTGTGTGCATCTGCTCCCACAAACAGTTACAGTCATTTCTGCACTACATTACTCATACGGCTCCACCGCCATCTATGGAAATAGCATTCTGTAGTTTGCTTCCCCCCCCCCCCCTTAGACCTCTTTCCAATCAGAACCCCTTCGTCACTCTCCGTGTCACAGAGTGAGTACCTCGTTTGGATGCACCTCCTTTTCCTTACGTGGCTCAGTCCCCCACTGATGGTGGCTTCCAAGTTCTCAGTGTCCGCAGCAGCGGTGGGGTGAATGCTGCTGCTACACACGTTGGCGCATGGATGCGATTGTTTAAGGCTCAGTTACTAAAAGGTGAATTGTAACGTCAAGGGATGGATCTATTTTTTTTCTTTTAAAAAAATATTTTATTGATTTTACACAGAGGAATTGAGAGGGATAGTTAGAAACGTCGATGAGAGAGAAACATTGACCAGCTGCCTCTTGCACACCCCCCACCGGGGATGTGCCCGCAACCAAGGTACATGTCCTTGACCGGAATTGAACCTGGGACCTTTCAGTCCGCAGACTGACGCTCTATCCACTGAGCCAAACCGGTTTTGGTGGGATGGATCTATTTTTAAGATTTATTTATTATCCACAGTTCACTCCCAGAAAGACTGTCCTCTCAGCAGTGCTGGAGATCAGCAAGAGAGTGTCTCTCATCTCCCAGAAGGAAGACTTCGGCACGGGAGAGAGAAAGAGATGGGGGATGGCAGCAAGCGGCAATGCTTTATTCAAGCAAAAGTACATCCAAGGGATTCTCAAGAGAGGCAACTCCAGCGAGGTTCCAGTGCCCCAGTGGGTCTAGTTTCTGGCTTTGTCTTATTCTTGCCCCTCCCCACCCTTTGTCCTAATCTCCTGCACTGTTCGTCCTTTGAGCTGGTGGGCTCCCTGGAATTTCCTGGGTGGGTCTGCTTACCTGGCGGGGCTTCTTAGGATTTTGTGGATCTGCCGATATCTTGTAAGATTTTGTCCTTTGGGTGCTCGCAGGCATTTTTAAAAATATATATATTTTATTGATTTTTCACAGAGAGGAAGAGAGAGGGATAGAGAGTTAGAAACATCGATGAGAAAGAATCAACCAGCTGCCTCTTGCACACCCCCTACTGGGGATGTGCCCCCAACCAAGGTACATGCCCTTGACTGGAATCAAACCCGGGACCTTTCAGTCCGCAGACCGACGCTCTACCACTGAGCCAAACCGGTTTCGGCGAGTTTTGTGTTTTCATTTATTCGTCAATAGGCACTTGGGTCACTTCCACCTTTTGGCTATTGTGAATGCTGCTGCCGTGATCATGAACAATGATCTGCCCAAGCCCTTGCTTTCATTTCCTTTGGGCACACACTCAGAGGTGGAATTGCTGGACCGTATGGTAGTTCGATGTTTACTTTTCTGAGGGGTCACCACACCATTGTCCACAGGGGCTGCACCCGCAGTGTGCAGGGGTCCCAGTGCTCCCACATCCTCCCCACGTTGTCTGTTTATTTTTGTCAGTAGCCATCCTGATGGGTAGAGGTGGTATCTCAGTGTGGTTTTGAACTGCATTTCCACAGGGAGCCTTCTTTAAAAAAAAAAAAAATTATTGATTTTTCACAGGAAGGAAGAGAGAGGGATAGTCAGAAACATCGGTGAGAGAGAAACATGGACCAGCTGCCTCCTGCACACCCCCCACCGGGGATGTGCCTGCAACTAAGGTACATGCCCTTGACCGGAATCGAACCTGGGACCTTTCAGTCCGCAGGCCGACGCTCTATCCATTGAGCCAAACCAGTCTCGGCCACAAGGAGCCTTCTTAAGGGCAGGATATTCCAAGTCTGTTTGCTACAGGGAAGACGGTCACTGGAAAGGAACCTAGGTCTGAAGCTGGCTCCTACCCCACCTTCGATCCCAGAGCTGAGCAGAGGCTCAAGCATCCTAACCCCCACTCCTGTGTCCCCCTTCACCCCTCACGGGTTCGGTGGGATGATCAAGAAGACTGAGTTTTGAAAAGCTGGGAGAGCTGAAACCGGTTTGGCTCAGTGGATAGAGCATTGGCCTGCGGACTGAAAGGTCCCAGGTTCGATTCCAGTCAAGGGCATGTACACTGGTTGCGGGCACATCCCCAGTAGAGGGTGTGCAAGAGGCAGCTGGTCAATGTTTCTCTCTCATTGACATTTCTAGCTCTCTATCTCTCTCCCTTCCTCTCTGTAAAATACCAATAAAATATATTTTTTTTAAAAGAAAAGAAAAGAAAAGAAAACCTGGGAGAGAGCAGGAGAGAGCAGTCTGCCCTGCGCCTGGAGAGGCCTCAGGCCAAAGAGGGAGGTGGCATCAGAAACCACATGCTTCCTCCCTGCCCTCCCCTCGCCCCAGCTAAAGCTTTAACAGTTTATCCTGTGGTGCTCAAGCAGGCAGGGGAGATCTTGCTATTTTAACTAGGACCAGGGCACTTTCTTTCTTTTTGTATTGCAGAGAGGAAGAGAGAGAGATAGAGAGTTAGAAACATCGATGAGAGAGAATCATCGATCAGCTGCCTCCTGCATACCCCCGACTGGGGATGTGCCCGCAACCAAGGTACATGCCCTTGACGGGAATCGAACCTGGGTTCCTCAGTCCTCAGACCGACGCTCTCTCCACTGAGCCAAAAAACGGTTCTGACAAGGGGCACTTTCTACCGGGCAAAACTACGGGGAGACCGGGTATAGATTCTGAGAGTAAGCCATAAAACGGGAGAGCAAACTGAGGCTCAGACTGGGGAATGGCCCTGCCCAGCCAGACTCCCACGGCGTGTGGGAAGGCAGAGGAGCCAAAGCTGTGATCACTGTACCGCTTCTTCCTGGCTGTGTTCCCAGGCCCCCCGCCCGGGGACCTGGCGCTCCGCTTGCTCCAGTGCAGATGTCCTTGGAGTGCCACGTTCCTCCGTTTCTGGCCTATTATCCTATAACTCCCCATGGCAACCATGCCCCGCGGGCTCCTCTGCCTCCCAGCCTGGGTACAGGCCCCAGAGTCTAGACAAAAGCACCAGCCACGTCCGTCCCCCGCCTGGGGACTCTGCCAGGAGGAAATGAGGCTCGTCTGGCATGACGAGCTGGGCCAGACAAACTTCATTTCCTTTCTAGCGGGGGGAGGTGGGGTAAGAAGTGCCAGTTCTAAGAAGACATTGGTTCCAAGGAGAGTCTGAACTCGCACCTCCCGGAAGAAACAAGAGAACGGATGCCTGGGAGCGTGGTGGGGGCTTGACCGTCTCCTTGCTTCCTTGATCTCGCCCCCACCCTCCCCAGCTTCCCTGTCACCTGCCTGGGGTGAGTTTCACTCACATTCCTCCATTGGCACCCACCTACCTGGGCCCACAGCCCTGCCTCCAAGGACATCGGTGGGTTACTGATTTGGCATCCAGGCCACATTCTCACATGGAAAAGAAGAGCTTCTTTATGGGGGGTGAGGGGGAGACCAGATGCCCACCAAATCCACGCTCACAATTACTGGGCTCTGCCTGGCTCCAGTTGCCAATTCCATCCAAGCAGCACCTAAGAGGCGGCTGCCGGGCACTTAATGGGATGGGTCACAACTAAGACCCTTTAGTTACCGTATTTTTCGGACCATAAGACGCACCTTTTCTTCACCAAATAGTGGGAGGAAAAGTGCCTGCGTCTTATGGTCCGAATAGAAGAAGTGCCTGCGTCTTCATGAATTCTGACTCTGGCGAAGAAGAGTTCTTGGGGTTTTCAGAAGACTAGAGTACTCAAACCTTTGTCTTTATGTGTTAATGACAGCGATAATGGTTCTCAATGCCACTGTTGACTGCTGTTCAGTTTATATGGTTCAAATATTATTCTGTTATACTTTATTAAATATTTTATTACACTACTTGGTTCAGAATATTTTTTCCCCCCTATTTTCCTCCTCTAAAAACCAGGTGCGTCTTATGGTCGGGTGCGTGTTATGGTGCGAAAAATACGGTAAATTTCCCGGGGCTGACAACAGTCTTATTTGGGGTCATATTGATCAAATGACACGACGAACACCTTCTTAAGTGGCTCTGACAACTATCTCAGAACCATTCTGGCATTTGTGGAAAAGAGCAGGAATGTGGCCAGGGAAATGGTATGGGAAATTCTACATTGAAGTGGCACTAGCAACTGTGTGATGAGTACCTGTAAGGTGTTCTGTCATATGTGGTTTTTGTGTGTGTGTGTGTTTTAATTTAAAAAATATATTTTTAGGGATTTAAGAAAGGAAGAGAGAAATATCAATGATTGGCTGCCTCCTGCATACCCCACACTGGGATCGAGCCAGTGACTTGGGCATTTGCCAACCAGAAATTGAACTGTGATGTCCTGGTTCATAGGTGGGTGCTTCGTTCACTTGATTCTTTGAAAACGCCTGTGTTCCCTCTTTCCTCCCATTAGACTTTAAACTCAAACTTCCTCTGCCTTTGTATCCTAGTAGCTAGTACAGGGGTGGGCAAACTTTTTGACTCGAGGGCCACAATGCGTTCTTAAAACTGGACCGGAGGGCCGGAACAAAAGCACGGATGGAGTGTTTGTGTGAACTAATATAAATTCAAAGTAAACATCATTACATAAAAGGGTACGGTCTTTTTTTTTTTTTTTATTTCAATAGTTTAGAACAACCGAATGGGCCGGATCCGGCCCGTGGGCCGTAGTTTGCCCACGGCTGACTGCTAGTAGGTGCTCAACAAAATGTATAGGTGTCCGTCTTTGTTTTAGATACTTCCTAGAGGGCAGGACGGGGCGAGGCTAACTCCTGACTCCATTTTGTACTGTTGTGTGACTGGACCCTAGCCCTCACCCAACCAATCAGGGTCAGCCAAAGCAGTGACATCACCACCCCTATAAAACCCCTTGACCTGTAGAAGTTCGGTCTCTCATCCGCCATGCTTGTGGGGTGTGAGCGAGCCAGAGCCCATGCTAGCATGGAATTCAAGCTTTCTCCAACTGCATCGGATACGGCTCCCTGGTGGTCTTTGGGGATCACGAAGTCTGGGTGTAACACTTCATATCTTTTAAGACTCAAAATAGATGTGTTATTATTCCTATTACACAGATAAGAAAATGAGGTTCAGATGAGGAAATGGCTATATTTAACTTCCATGATTAAAGTCTTTTTTTTTAAACATAAGGTTTTATTGAGCCAAAAATGCTAACCAAAAGACTGGTCTTGGGGCATGGAGTCTAAAACCAGCAGCATGGTCAGGTAGGAAAAGTGGTATGTCCGTCATCCCAGAGTTTTGCAACCGGTTTAATACATCGAGTCAGGGGAAAAGGAAGAAAGCAGTAGTCTGAAAGGATTTATATGAGCTACAGGCAAAGGGGCGGGAGAAAGTGAAGCAGGGCCAGCTCTGGGGCAGCAGAGTTGAATAAAGAAATGTCTGCACCAGTGGAGTGGCTGTGGGCAGAGGTCCAGAAAGCCCACATGCAGACAAAGGGGGACTCCTGGAGTTAGGTGTCTGGCTAAAATAATCTGTGGATCTAGACACCTGGAAATTAATCCACAATCCCAACAGGCAAAACAGGAATGTGAGATGTCTTTCATTTATTTACTAGAGACCTGGTGCACAACATTCGTGCAATGGGGCAGGCCCTCAGCCCCGCCTGTGCCCTCTCACAATATGGGACCCCTCAGGGGATGTCCGACTGCCACCATAGGCCAGCAGTCAGACATCCCCGAGGGTCCTTAACACTGCCAAGGAGGCGGGAGAGGCTCCCGCCACTGCCATTGCACTCGCCAGCATTGAGCCTGGATTCTGGCTGACCACCAGGTGGTAGCTCCTGCACTGAGTGTCTGCCCCCTGGTGGTCAGTGCACGTTATAGCGACTGGTTGTTTCGCCTATTTGTATTTTAGGGTTTTATCACATGGGCTTTTAAAAATAATATTGTGTTGATTTATTTATTTTTGTTAATCCTCACCCAAGCATATTTTTCCATTGATTTTTTTTTAGGGAGAGTGGAAGAGAGAGGGAAAACCTGAGAGAAATATCGATGTGAGAGAAACACATGGATTGGTTGCCTCCTGCAAGAGCCCTGAGCAGGGCCAGGGCTGGGGAGGAGCCTGCAACCAAGGTACATGCCCTTGATTGGAATCAAACCCAGGACCCTTTTTTAAAAATATATTTTATTGATATTTTACAGAGAGGAAGGGAGAGAGATAGAGAGCTAGAAACGTCAATGAGAGAGAACCATCGACCAGCTGCCTCTTGCACACCCCCCACCGGGGATATGCCCGCAACCAATGTACATGCCCTTGACCGGAATCGAACCTGGGACCTTTCAGTCCGCAGACTGACACTCTACCACTGAGCCAAACCGGTTTCGGCAAACCCAGGACCCTTTGGTCCACAGGCTGACATTTATCCACTGAGCCAAACCGGCTAGGGCTGAGATGTCTGTCATTAGCTGGCCTGCAGCCATTAGCAGACTACCAGTTCCGTCTCTTTCTCTCCCTCTCAGGCCGCTGTAACTTAATGTAGAACAACTCGGAATTTTTTTTCCTTATCAGCTGATTCCAGGGAGGTGTGTATAACCCGGCTGTACGCTTCCTGGGCAGTGTGTGGGGTTGCTGCTACCCACGACCCCGGCATGACACCCTGAACGAGGGAGGCACAAAGGGCAGAGACCTCAAATCCCCCCAGCAGGTAAAAGCTCCACCACTGCCCACCAGCTCCGGCAGAGTCCAAACCTTTAAATCAGAAGAGAAACCACCAGCAGTTACAAAGATAGGGACATTTATTCGTGTTATATTACTGGACTTTAAAGGCAAAAAATACAGTTCTGTTTTGAACATCCAAGTCAGACATCCCCCCCCCTCCCACTCACAATAGTCAATACATACGTTTGCACACACAGGAAATTAAAACACACAGCATAACAGGTCTCCGTCCTGGCTGCGTGGGACACCCCATGGCCAGCCCTGAGGTCAGCAGAAACCCTGCCCAGGCCGAGGGCCAGATCCGAATTTCCTTTACCCTCCCGGGCCACCTCTGCCCTCGGACCTTCTCCAAAAGCCACTTCACAGGGTCACCAGCAATGGGAAGGGCAGAAAGAAAGGCACAGGACGTGACACCTTCATGGTGACAACTTCCAGGTAAAGGAAACGCCCCTGAACCCTCCCTCTTGCCCTGGACTCCCCAGGGAGGAAACAGGACGGACAGCATCTCATGAGCCAGGCAGGCCTCCGGGCCTAACCTTGGGCTCGGGTGGCGCCCGTGAGAGCACCGGCAGGTGGGCAAAGGAGGAACAGGCGACGCAGGGTTTCCCTTGGTTCTGAGAATGAACCACATACTCGAATATTCCAATGTAACATGGAAGAAAATGTTTTTTTTTTTAAAAAAAGGAAGAAGGAAAAAAAAAAAGACTTTTTTTTTTTTTTTTAAGAGTACAGTAAGTAACAAAGAAGCGACTCCCCACGGTAGTTGTCTCCTTTCTTTTAAGGCACTTTGGAAAAGTCAGGATCTGGGGTCAGAAAGAGAGGCCTTCGTTCTTTGCATTCCCCTAAACTCCTGCTCAGTGCAGTTGCTCTGAATTTTATGAACATCTCTCTGTTAAGGAGCAGAGGGTGGACAGAAGGAATACTCTTTGCATAGCCCCCAAAGCTTGTGCAGTGGAGCGTAAGCTTTAATCAAAGAGGCTTCTGGAAAAAAAAAAAGAACCAAGTTACATCCGAGATGCTCAAAGCCATCAAGGCACGGGTACGGGACACCAGCTCAGCCTCCACACGGAGGGCCGGTTCCCGGGAGGCCCGAGCGGCCTCCAGCTGAAAAGAAAGGTCAGGCCTGGGATCCAAGAACCGAGTCTCAGGCCCCGAGCCCAGAGCTGAAACTGCCTCATGGTGCCTCTCAGCCCCTCCCGGCAGAGGCAGGTTTGGAGAAGACAGCCCTGTGAGTCAGCCTCCCAGGAGTGGGGAGCACCTGCTAGAGGCCCGGGGGGCAGGGAGGGGGGGGAGGGAGGCTTCAGGGACCAGAGTGGTCAGTGGGGGAGTGTGAGTGGGTTCAGCTGAATTTCTATGTTTCTAATTAAAAGGCACATTCACGCTGGAGAATGGATAGTGTGTTTGACCCTGAGTGCCACAGGCAAGTTTTAGGGAACAGGCAAAAAAAAATAAAAAAAGCAAAGGGACAGAAAAAGGGGAGGGCGGAAGCGGGGAGGAAGAGGGAGAACCGGTCCGGCAAGGTGGGACAGGCAGTGCGGGGCCCAACCTGAGGGAGGCCGCCCCTGGGTCCAGAGCCCCTGGGTCCAGAACCGGGGCTCCCTCCGCCCCCCAGGCTCAGGGCCGGTAACCAGCTCTGACTGCTGTAGTTGACAACCCCACAGCCGAGGGCCCTGGCGGGAGGTCCTGGGAGTCAGTCCAGGGCGGTGCCTGAGCTCCCCTCTGCCCTGCCCACCTGGGGAGGGTGAAGAGACGGGGAGCACTGCCTGGCAGGCCAAGGATTCTGCCTTCCCACAGAGGTCCGGGGGGGCCCCCCCCGGCCTCGACAAAGGACCCAAAGGTGACTCTGCTCTTCACAAACCCTGGCCGGCCGGCTGGCTGGCTGGCTGGCTAAATCAGAGGCCTGCTCGTGGCCACTACAGCATACAGCATCGCCCCCCCTGCCCCCCCCCCCTAAAAAAATGCTCAGTCCCTTCCTCACACGTAAAACACCACATTAAAATACGTAGGGAGTTCAAGGTCACATAGCATCCTCAGAAAAGTCAACTGCCACGTCGGAACACTCAGCAGCCGTGAAACTCTGGATCAACACAAAATCAAAGCTACCTCAGTAATCAGAATTTGATTTGGTCTTTAAGATACTACAGACTGCAATCTGCTCTTTTTTTATAAAAAAAAAGAAAGTTTTACATTCAGAAATGAGGCAACGCGGAGAAAGGCCACTGAATGTGAGAACACCCAAGGATTTTTGCTCTGATGGCTGAAGTTGCCTTGGAATTCACACGCTAGCGAGGGCAAAAGGTCCGAGGCTCACGTTTTGAAAACTCTTTTGCTAAGAAGAGATACACACAGTGATTGGAACAGTCGTATAGCACTAAAAGAGGGAGGAGAGGGGGGGGGGGTTGTAAAGTGAGAATGGCTGCGAACAGTTTTTCTGCCCAAAATATGACAACCAAAAAAATATCGCACTGATCCAATTTCAGCAGCAGTCTCCAATTTTGCATAGAGCAGTAAGAACACACGATTTAAAACGAAATTCTTACCTATCTCACAACAATTTTGCAGCTTACCACTGGGAACGAGCCCCACAGTCACCGAATCTGGGGCTGTATACACTCTGATTCTTTGGGGTGACACGGTGAACATGCTGAGAACCCCCCGAGGCTGGACAGTTTCTCTACACGTACAAACGCCTCGTGGAGCTAAGAAGTCACACGCCGAGGCCAGCCGGGGGCCAAAACATCCCCCTTGTTCTGGTCGGCCGGAAAGGCGTGTAAGTGATGAGCGGAGGGGCTATCACGCTGATTGTTAAGAATGAGGGACCAGCCCAGCACGCTGGCAGGGACACAGCAGAGGTCCCCGGCCATTTTCAGGTCTCTTTATCAGGGCAGCAAAATGCTAGCTCGGCGTCCCGACGTCCACTGTGATTTTGGTATATAACGGGTTCCTCTCTATGTCCAACACCTTGTAAGTCAGTGTGTTCAAACCATCGGACAGCATTGTCTCCTTCGTGTGCGCAATTCGGTCAAACCTACAAGGATAAAAAAAAAAGAGCAAGAGGTTGGCGTCAAAACAAAAATCTTTTTTAAAAAAAATATTTTTTATTGATATTTTACAGAGAGGAAGAGAGAGAGATAGAGAGCTAGAAACGTCGATGAGAGAGAAACATCGACCAGCTGCCTCCTGCACACCCCCCACCGGGGATGTGCCCGCAACCAATGCACATGCCCTTAACCGGAATCGAACCCGGGACCTTTTAGTCCGCAGACCGACGCTCTACCACTGAGCCAAACCGGTTTCGGCAAAACAAAAATCTTGAGGAAAAAAGGCATCCCACGTTTGCACTTTTGTTGCTTTCCCCCTCTGGACTGAGGCCTCCCCCCCCAGAGCCTCCTTTCTGCCCCATCCCAGAGAGGGAAGAAGGAATACAAACAAACCCGGAACACACCTCTGAGGATTGGGTTCATTTTTCTTGTCCCTGGAGTGGCGAATCATCCGACACTTCCCAACCACAGCATTCGGGCGAGATATAGACATACCTTTAAAAACTAGCCTGCAAAGAGCAAAGGGACGAATCATCATCATCATAGAGCAACAGCAGGCATTCAGTGCAGATGAATGGCGTCGGCCAGAGCCCTTTGGGCGGCTAGGAAAGCACAGGCGAAGGCGGGCGGGGGGAGCAGACACGGGGCCCTCAGGAGCAGCCCGCGCCCCGGGGACCGGTGAATGGATCTGGGGTTGGAAGTGGCTGGAGATGGGGCTGGCAAGATGGGCAGAGGCTACATCATGGCGGCCTCCTCAAAGCTTCAAGCGGTGTGTTTCTGTCTGGACTCCATGTCCATGTTCTCCGTGTCTTCCTGACGGGGCCCACCTGGCACAGTGCTCGCATGCAGCGGGCACTCGAGCTGCACGCTTGAAACTTGAAAGTGTTCTTCAAGGCCTGTATTAAAGACTCGGGCCCCCAGGGGGCCGTGTGCCCCGGGAGAGCCGTGTGCCCAGGAGGCTGTGTGCCCCGGGTGAGCCGTGTACCCCAGGGGGGCTGTGTGTCCCGGGAAAGCCGTGTGCCCCAGGGGGCCATGTGCCCAAGGGGGGCGGTGGGACCCGGGGAGCCGTGTACACTGGGAGAGCCGTGTGCCCCGGGGAAGCGGTGGGACCGGGGGTCAGGGGGCGGTGTGAAGTGGAGGAGCGGATTGTATTCGTGTGGTCCTAAGACATTTGGACAGTGTGCAGCCATTAGCTACAGAACACTCTGTTGTATTTCCTTACAAAAACAAATGAGAGAGAGTGTCCCACTTGAAATTCATATACAGGGGGAAAAAAGGAAAAGAGAAGGAAAAAAAATCTGAGGAACAGAATAAAGTGGTGAATATAGTAGAATCAGGGGCAAAGAAGGGGAGTGGACTGATAATTATCAGGAGGATAAGGGGGTGGGGAAGCAGTGAGAGACTGGATTGAAATCGTATAGACAATGAAGACAATTGGGGGGGAGGGGCTAAGGGCAGAGGGTGGGAAGGGAACTGGGTGGTAGGGAGCTTTGGGGGAGAAAAAGGAGAAACAATTGTAATAATCTGAGTAATAAAGATTTATTAAAAAATAATAATAATAATAAAGACTCGGGCCCATGCCAAGTTCTCACAGAAAGTCAACCTTGAATGACGTGGGTGCCGCCCTGACAGACACCTTCGGGTAACTGACCAAATTAGCGTGTTCTGCAACCCAGGAAGGCACCGGGGTGTATTCTGACATCAAACTCAAGAGACAAGTTCAGACCGGCTCCCAGAGGGAGTAGGTGCTTTTAATCCGCAGCTGGCAGGGTGGAAGCCTCCATTGCTGGGGAGAACTGGGCAGAATGTGGTTTCAAATGCTACTGGCAGGTGATTATAAACCACCTGTAATGACAAGCTACGTGATAAAGGTTCACTACCTCCCAGGGAGCCCATGGAGGTGGGTGCTGGGAGCTGGCTGTGAACTGGTGGTTGCTGGGAACTGGCTGTGAACTGGTGGTTGCTGGGAACTGGCTGTGAACTGGTGGTTGCTGGGAGCTGGCTGTGAACTGGTGGTTGCTGGGGCCAGTGGGTACACAGCACCCATCACACTACTCTGTCCTCTTCTGTGTACATTAAAGTAGTCCAAAAGTTACATAAATAAAACTGTACCAAGATTCTGTGAAGAACTTGGGATCCTGTCCAAAGAAACTTGTTTCATACTCAAGCATGACCACAATGAGGTGCTGAATTTTTATGGACACACGTTTTTGTTTGTTTGCTTTTTAATATATTTTTATTGATTTCAGAGAGGAAGGGGAAGAGAGAGAGAGAGAGAGAGAAACATCAGTGACGAGAGAATCACTGATCATTTGCCCCCTGCGTGCCCCCTAATGGGGACTGAGCTTGCAACCTGGGCATGTGCCCTTGACGGGAACCAAACCTGGGACCCTTCAGTCCACAGTCCATGGCCTATCCACTGAGCCAAGCCAGCTACGGCTGAAGGACACACGCTTACTCCTTCAGGACAAAATGGCACATGGTATGCATCAAAGTACACTCCTTCACCTGGTTCTCATTTTCCACTTTCCAAGGCTAATGCGGAAATCACAGAAGCTGCCCTGGCTGGGCAGCCCCGCTGGTTAGAGTCTCATCCCTATACGCCAAGGTTGTGAGTTTGATCCCCAGTCAGGGCACGTACAAGAAACAACCAATGGCCGAAACCGGTTTGGCTCAGTGGATGGAGCGTCGGCCTGCAGACTGGAAGGTCCCAGGTTCGATGTGGGCACATCCCCAGTGGGGGGTATGCAGGAGGCAGCTGGTCGGTGTTTCTAACTCTCTGTCCCTCTCTCTTCCTCTCTGTAAAAAATCAATAAAATATATTAAAAAAAAACAAACACAACAACCAACAACCAATGAATGTATAAACAACCAATGAATGTATAAATGAATGTATAAACAATAAATCAATGTTTCTCTCTTCTACTATCTCTCTAAAAATCAATAAATTAAAAATTTTTTTCTTTAAATAGCAGTAGCTAGCCGAAACCGGTTTGGCTCAGTGGTAGAGTGTCGGTCTGCGGACTGAAAGGTCCCGGGTTCGATTCCGGTCAAGGGCATGTACATTGGTTGCAGGCACATCCCCAGTAGGGGGTGTGCAAGAGGCAGCTGGTCGATGTTTCTCTCTCATCGACATTTCTAGCTCTCTATCCCTCTCCCTTCCTCTCTGTAAAATATCAATAAAATATATTTTATAAAAAAAAATAATAAAATAAATAGCAGTAGCTAATTTTCCTAAACACATCTTCAGCAGGTACAGTGTCTATAGCGGGGCACACATAAGACCCTGGTCTGAGTGGGGACTGCATCCTTCCTGAGGGTCAAAGCCTTACACAATAATCAAGCATTGATTGAAAAACTAGAAGTGAAGGGAGACAGAGAAGAAGGAGATCCCAGTTGAGACCATTACCTGTTGAAAATGTCGTCATCTTCACCTCCCCAGCCCCAATAATTATTAGGAAATCCATTGATGGTGAGAAACTGTTTTTTACTTAGGGCAGACACACCTCCAAAAAACTGAACATAAGGTAAGCTGTGGGGGGGAAAAAAGGAAACACACACACAGAGACAGACCAGTGGTTAGTAAGTTTTTACTTTCTCGAAATAAAACTTGCTCAAAATAAACACTCCTCAAGTTATTGCTATTCTCTGGAACTTGTTAACTGGAGAATTATGAGGGCTTTCTTTGCTTTGTTTTTACAGTAGACTCACAGATTGTCTTAGAGAAGACACAGGTGTCAAAAAAATAGAATCTTCTTTCTAAAAAGACTGTGTCGCTTCTGTGGTGGTGTAGAAAATCGGTCGGCTACATAAGCATAAGCCCAGTTCTGCACCAGACAGGAATCTGCTCCTGCACGGGAAGTCCTCATCCAGGGAGTCCTGGAACCTGGGGTTGTTCTATGGTCTCCCCGTGCCCATGCTGGCATGTGCCCAGCCCACCTGCCAGTCCAGCTTTCATTCTTCCAAAGGTTTACTGGCTTGAAAACTGACTGATTCCAATAGTCAAGATAGCATTTGTGGTCCTGGCTGGTGTGCTCAGTGGGTTGAGCATCATCCCACGCATCAAAGTACCGCGGGTTCAATTCTGGTCAGGGTACATGACTGGGTTGTGGGTTCGATCCCCAGTAGGGGGCATGAAGGAGGCAGCCCATCGATGTTTCTCGCTCTCTCCCTCTAAAAAAAATCTATTAAAAAAAAAAAAGCATTTCTGCCATCCATCTTCCTCCAGGAGAGGAGGCGAGTTTGACTGCCCTCAGTCAGGCAAACACAGTGAGTGATGTGTGCTTTAGTCATCATCATTATGCAAACGCCTACTGGTCAGGATGGTTTGTTTTCAGTAAGGAAATAAAAATTGCTTCTCAATGACAGGAATGGCTCAAGCCTGCTTCCTATTTTGATTTTGTTATGGTGCATCATCAGAATAGTTGCTAAACTTATTTAATGCGTGGTTTTGATTCCGCTTGAAGAAATAATCTCACTACGTGCAGCAGTACATTATATGTACAGTATATATATACACACACACACTATATAGTATATATACTATATATAGTATACATACTATATAGTGTATATACTATATAGTATATATACTATATAGTGTATATACTATATAGTGTATATACTATATAGTATATACTATATAGTGTATAGTATATATATATACTGAAGTATGTATATATACTTCAGTATACTAACATTATTTATATATATATATATATATATATATATATATATATAAATATATATATAAATAATGTTAGTATTTCCACTTTGATTCCTTGATATTGCAACGGAATTCCAACTTTATTAAATGTACTTTACATGCTAGTAATTGTGTGTGGTTTAACCTTTTTCCTGCTTTCTCCCTTTTCTGGTTGTATGCTTCCTTTTACAACAAGCCTCTAGAAACAGTCTCTGAGAATCCCTGTCTATAATGCAGATGTACTTAGGGAGTATGTAAAAATAATCATTTTCACAAAATGAACAGATATTTAAAATTTACCCATAAAACTGGGTGGGGGGAGTGGAGGAGGGTTCATTGTATAAAACAGAGTTTATCTTTGGACTCTATGCTTGTCTTTGGTTTTACAAAGTAGCTTGTATTTTCAGTATTTTCTACATAATAGGCTAAAATATAGAGCAATTGTGATGCATCAATAAAAAGGGTAAAATTTCTGATTTAGGGGGGGAAAAAAAGATACATTCCTGAAATTTTCCTGGGAAATTTCTACCATGTCCTGACTTAGCAGTATGTACAATGATGAATCTATGTTGACACATTTTCAAGCAGCAGGGGATCTGGGCTCTCATCCCACCAAACCTTTTTGCATTTCAGTGTTTCAATGGTTGTGAATTGTGGCCTGCTGAGGAAGACAGAGGAAGCATGGGTGAGAAATGTTAAGAATCGGAATGAGCCGAAACCAGTTTGGCTCAGTGGTAGAGCGTCGGTCTGCGGACTGAAAGGTCCCGGGTTCGATTCCGGTCAAGGGCATGTACTTGGTTGCGGGCACATCCCCGGTAGGGGGTGTGCAAGAGGCAGCTGGTCGATGTTTCTCTCTCATCGACATTTCTAGCTCTCTATCTCTCTCCCTTCCTCACTGTAAAATATCAATAAAATATTAAAAAAAAAAAAGAAAAAAAAGAATCGGAATGAGGACGTGTCCAGAGGCCACGCAAAGGCCTCTGCGGGTCCTTTAAAGGCTGTGGGGGTTTTTCTCGGCCCTGTGTGCAGTTCCAAACCACACTCAGGCTCTTACTGGAATCCAGAGAAACCAAAACTTATCACACAAATTGAGAAAAATGCTAACTCAGATTTTGAGAGAAAAGTCAGCCAAACCATAAAGAACCAAAAGACAAAAACAAAACAAAACAAAAAAAACACAAAACCTAAAAAAAAAAAAAAAAAAAAGCAATTATCATTTTTGAATCCATTTAGGAATTCTGCTTTCTGACCGCAGGTATCCACCAGCAAGCTCCCCGGCGGCCTGCTTTAATGAATCTGAGGTCATCTACGGGCAGTAAGCTACCGTCACTGAGGTGCCAGGTCAGCCAGTCACCGTCTGCTTTCCTCATAGTACAGGCTGCACCGGCAATGCAAGGGTTTGAACCCGAGGTGGCCACGCCAATCATGTTTTTTTGATAATGAGTGTTTTTAGAGAGATGGACTCTCAGCCACTTCTGGGGGAATTACCAGCTGAGCTGACAAGATCTAGTTTTGCTGTCTCTCTGCTGCTTCCTCTCACCTCCTGCCCCATCCCCCAAGCCTCAGAGGTTCTGGGAAAAATAGACATGGTGCTGTGGAAAAGAACTAGGGGATCCCCACCACGCTTCAAGGGCGGATTACAGAGGGGTCAGGGAGGGAAGATGGGAGGGTAGAGAGTGACTTTTACAGCTAAATCCTCCCCCTCCCCTGCCAAGACAGCAAGTTCAGGGCCTGAATACCTCTGATCTGGGGGAAGAACTTTACAACAACCCTATATTTATCTCACAGACCTCCGTGCCCTCAGCAAGAGAGGATGGAAAGAATTAGTACTCAGCGGAGGCGCTCTCCCCCGGGGCATCGAGGCTCTCCTGGCTGCAGAAACCGCCTCTCCCACTTGTCATCTCGGAGAGGAACCTGTCTCCTACAGACTCTGTCTGGTGAACAGCTCTTACCTAAATCCGAACTTATCCATTGCCACAGAGATGTGCCGCGGCTGGGAAAAGCACCGGTAGGTGTTGCGGTCGTCCATGGGGATGAGGTCCACGTCGCTGAACACGAAGCAGTTGTAGTCATAGTCCTTCAGGGCCTCTTGGAAGCCAACGTTGAGGAGCTTGGCGCGATTGAAAGTGGACTCTCCGGCCTAGAGCAGAAACAAAGGGAGTGACGCCAGACGCCGTAAGGACTCTGAGCAGAACACGGGGACCGTCATTAATCCACGCCTGGGCCTCATTTTCTGCTCTCATTGGTGAACTGATACCATGTGGTAGGTCCTGAGTCAGCATTCCCACTTTTCAGACTTATCCTGCAGGACTTGCAAATGACATATGGACATGATGCCCCATGGAGTGTTCATCACAGCAAAAGTTTGCCAATAGTCCTAGCTGGTTTGGCTCGGTGGACAGAGTGTCGTCCTGCGGACTGAAGGGTCCTTGGGTTGGATTCTGGTCAAGGGCACATGCCCAGGTTTAGGGGTTCGATCTCCAGTGTGGGTTGTGCAGCGGGCAGCTAATCAATGATTCTCTCTCATCACTGATGTTTCTATCTTTCCCTCTCCCCTCTCCTTTCCTCTCTGAAATCAATAAAAATATATATATTTTTTAAAAGGTTGCAAACAATGACATAAGCATCACCAGGGAACTGGTTAAATAAATGATGGGACATCCATTTAATGGGATCGAGTTATTTTTAAAAATATGAACTCTCTAAAAGGAAATGATCTTCACAACAGTATGGTTAAGTGAAGAGGCATTTAAACATACATCACTTATTTATAAACTATAGGCAGATTAATTCCAGAAAAGACATTCAGGAAATGAGTACCTGGGGGACTTTTTACTCCTACCCTCTTTATAGGGTTGGCTGTGATTGACAACCACACGGCGTGCCTACCAGGTGTCTGTCACTAAACGAGGCACAGAGAAATCCGGCAAACCCAGCCCAATCCCGCCCTCATGGTGCTCAGAATGTCTGCTGGGGTGCAGTGGCACACACAGCAGAAACAGGGCGTGGGAGAGAGAAGACAGCGCCTGCTTCAGGATGCCAACCACTGGGTAGTCTCAAAGCACCATGTCTGTTCCTGAAAAGGTACTCCGCATTTTATGTATTTATCTTGTTTATTGCAAACCCTCCCTCCCCCACTGGAAAGCATGCTCAATGAAGGCTGGAGCTGTTCACTCTTTATTCACCCAGTGCCTTGAACGCTGCTTGGCATGTATCACAAGAGCTCAATGAGTAACTGCTGGCTGGCTGATAGGTGGCTGGGTGGATGAATGGATGAATGAATGGGTGAGAAGACCGATGGGTGGGTTTCAACGTACAATGTCAGAAAGCATTCCTTGATGGGAAGCTCCAACCAAAGGGCCCCCTTAGAGTCACCAGCATGGGTCTCTGCTCTTACTAACGCCCGTGGCCCCGGGTTAGTTAGGACGGTAACAGCATCGACACTGCCACCCTTACATTTAGCAGTTCACAAGCCCTCCGGGCACAAGATGCCATCCTGACCGGAACCCTCCCCATCATCACACCTTGAAAGAAACTACGGCCACACAAATGGCACCCCTGGGACTGGAGCCGAACACCCTGGAACCCTCACATTATGCTCTTTCCCTCTCTCTCTCGGGATAAACAAGATCAGGGCAGCTACTTTGGGGGGAAAATGTATCCCACCAGGGCCTGCAGTGGGCACACAGTCTCGGAAGTGGGATGCCCACACCTCTCTCCAGGCTCCCACGAGGACTTGGAAACGCGTGCCAGGAAGCGACCTGTGAGTGCAGAGCGGGCAGACCTCACCTCAGCCGCCCAGCCTCAGGGAATCCGACCACGTAAGGAAAGTTAAGTGCCAGGAAGTCAGAACACAGCACCCACAAGAACGCTATCTCACTTTAGGAAACATCTCCCACAAGAAGCTCCTTTCTTCAGCCCCTGACAGAGCTTTCTAACCACACTCGGTGGAAAGAGAAAGCTGTGACGGATGAATGACGGATGAATGACACATGCTGTTTCTCTGAAGGTCCCACGGCCTAAGGCGTGCCTCCCGTCAATGCGGTGTAAGCCACGAGGCAGAAAGAGGTTCAGAGTTGAGAGATCGCATGGGAAAACTTGCGAAATAATTATGTAATAATTACTACTAGAACAATGAATGCACTGCTAACATTCGTGGAGGGGGGAGGGCGGGGGCGGATATGGTATACCAGGCAAAGGGTAAGTGTCTTACCTGCATGCTCTGTCCCTTAGTCACCTCGACAATCTTGCAACCACTTTCATTCTGACCCAGACCTACCGCATTCCCCCCACACCTTCTACCTCCTGGGGACGGGGAGAGAGGCCCGCACCTGGTACCTTCCGACTCGCTCCTCCGGCTCCATGAAGAGCCTGAAAGAGTTCACTGGATATGTTCAAACCCAATTCATCCCCACTGAGCACCTTTCCCAACCAGAGAAAGGGCAGTGTTTCAACGCAGTCTTTTCACACGTGTGCAGCAGACCCACGGGGGGCGCGGGGGGGGGGGGGGGGCTGCCCAGCGCTCCCTTCTCTCGCTACACTCTCCTGTAAGGAGCGGGGTGTGTGTGTGTGTGTGTGTGTGTGTGTGTGTGTGCTCCTGGTGGTCCTCTCTGCATGTCTGGACCACAGCACCTGCCCTCCTGGTCACTCCTGCCTGATCTAAGCAGATGCTTAAATGAGCCGACACTAAGCACTTTCCCTCTCCCAGAAACTGGTCATGTGGAGCCACAAACAGGCCCCCGTGGAGCCACGTTCCCGGCAATAATGGAGGAGAACCCTAACGAGAAAACCCGGTTCTGCCCTCGGCCAACGTGTGACGCAACAGTTCCTTCCCCCGAATACGGCGCTCCAGTGTGTGGTCCGCACTGAGAACGGCTCAGGCAGTTTCCCCACGCAACCTGGACTACACACGTCGCCTCTCCCAGCCTCCTTCCTAGCGGGGCCTCGCCTGTGTGACCCTGGGGGGGGGAGGGGAACAGCAGAGCAGCAGAGGGACGAGGAGGGAGAGGGTGTGCCTTCCTCTTCCTCCCCGGGGTTTGCAGAAATGTCCGTTCCCGGCTTCTTCCGGTGAAACGCTGCAATAACCTGGGGAACTTTCTCGTTAAGCAAGTCCACCAACCCCCACGGGCAGCTGCAGGTGCCCGTTCCTCTGCAGGAGGAAGGAAGGCACCTGCCTTCATCCCTGCCCCTCCTCCCGGGGCGCATGCACTCAGTGCGCCGGCTACTTCATCCACTCAAGTAAGCATCTATCAGTGTGGCCCAAGCCAAAACGTGACAGACATGCATTTTTGCCCCAGGAACGCCATCGTCTTCGCTTATTTATTAGCTCTGGGCGTCTGGGCCTCGATTTCCTCACTCGGTCATGGAGGTGACAACAGGAGGGTTGTGTTCAATGAGACAATACATTCAGGGCCTTTGCACATTGCCTGGCAACAAACGCCAGATACTATCACTGTGACAGCAGAGCTTTTCCCATTCGCCGCGAATAGTCAGACCTTTCAAAGTGTTGCCCTAGCTGGTTTGGCTCAGCGGACAGAGCTTCGGCCTGCGGACTAAAGGGTCCCGGGTTAGATTCCGGTCAAGGGCACACCCTGGGGTTGCAGGCTCGATCGCCAGTAGGAGATTGCATGCAGGAGGCAGACAACCAATGATTCTCTCTCATCACTGATGTTTCTATCTCTCCCTTTCTCTCTGAAATCAATTAAAAAAATATATATATATATATACATATACTTAAAAATGTCTCCCAGCCTAAACCGGTTTGGCTCAGTGGATAGAGCGTCGGCCTGCAAACTGAAAGGTCCCGGGTTCGATTCCGGTCAGGGGCATGTACCTCGGTTGCAGGCACATCCTCAGTAGGAGGTGTGCAGGAGGCAGCTGATCGATGTCTCTCTCTCTCATCAATGTTTCTAACTATCTCTCACCCTTCCTCTCTGTAAAAAGTCAATAAAATATATTTTTTAAACTGATCAAAGATGTCTCCCAGAGATCCACCTGGAGACGACTCCTCTCGTGTTTGTGTGTGTGTTCTTCCCAATCAATTTTCAGTTCCTCCCTAAATCTGCTTCTCTGGAGGGTAATTTCATCGAGGGAGTAGGCCTCAAGTGAGTGAACCTGTGACTCACAGGACTCGAGTGTTTGCAGCAGCAGAGGAAGGAAGGAGAGGCCTTCAGAGACCGCGAAATGCCCCGAAGCCCCCTCGGGGAAGAGGAGCTGGCGCACTGGGTGCAGGTGTCCCCCCGAAAGACGGGGCTTTCACAAGTGCAAGCTGCTTCTGCTTCTTCAAAAATATATTTTTATTCCTTTTTTTTTTTTTTTTTAAGAGGGAGCAATAGGGAGAAACATCAATGACGACAGAGAATCATCATCGATGGGCTGCCACCTCCTGTACACTCCTTATCCGGGATCAAACCCACAACCCAGGCATGTGCCCTGACTAGACTTATCAAACCAGTGACCTCCTGGTTCATGGGTCAACGCTCAACCACTGAGCAACACCAGCCGGGCTAATGTGCAGGCTTCTTCTTTGCGTTGGTGGATAAGAGTTACAGTTATCTCTAATACTATCAACAGTAACATTTTTTTTTTTTAAAGAGCTACACTTATCCCTCCCTTCTAGGGCAGCCGGCTCCTTGTAACAGAGGGAAAGGACAAGAGGAAGGACGAAAGGTCCAACACTCTACGGCATTCCCACAGTTGGCCCGAAGGTCACGGAGAAGCCTTTTATCTGGGCATTCAGTCCTGGTAGTGGGTGGAAGGGTTGGTCAAGCAGAACCAACAACGGCCAGACGGAGAGAACAGGGGCCTGACCGAGCTTGGTCAGGCATGCCGGCCCGGGCGGGAGCGAGGAGACCCGAGGTGGGCGCCTGGCACAGGCCCGAAGGCCACGCCCATCAGAGGAGAGGAGAGAAGAAAGGAGCTACCTTCGGGCACACCGTGTGGAAACCCAGGGCCCCTGCTGGCACATCTGGGTGGCAGGGGGGCAGCGTCTTAAGAAGTCTGAGAGCTCTCCAGGGGTACCGTTTCCCCGAAAATAAGACAGTGTCTTATATTAATTTTTGCTCCCAAAGATGCGCTAGGTCTTATTTTTCAGGGGATGTACTGTTTCCATGAAGTGGGTCTTATTTCCGGAGGATGTCTTATTTTCGGGGAAGCACGGTAGTAAAACCTTTTCCTAGAGCCTTCGTTCACACTAGATAAGAAAAGAGCAAACAGTGTGTCCACTGAGAATGGAATCCTCCCACACTGCGTGGTAGGAACGTAAAAATGGTGCAGCCTCTGGGGAAAGCAGTCTGGCAGTTCCTCAATTAGGTAAACTAAGAAACACCATGTGATCTAGCCATCCCACTCCGAGGTATATGCCCAGAGAAATGAAGACACGTGTCCACAGTGTTCACAGCAGCATTATTCACAACCGCTAAGAAGTGGAAATAACACCAATGCCCATCAACAGGGGAATGGATGAACAGAAGTGGTACGTCCATACCATGGAATGTTATCCAGCCATAAAAAGGAATGACGCACAAGCTACATGCCACAACATGGATGAACCTTAAAAACATACCAGGTGATGAAAGGAGTCAGTCACAAAGGACCACATGTTTATGATGATTCCATTTATACGGGAGATGTCCAGAGCAGGCAAACCCACAGACACAGAGAGATGAGGGCGGTGGGGAAGGGAGGGATTTGTAGCTAAGAGGTGTTTCTTTCTGGCTCAATAAAAATACTCTAAACTTGATTTTATGGTTTAGATAAATACACTAAAAGCTACTGAATCATAGACTTTATTTTTTATTTTATTTTATTTTTAAATATGGAACACTTCACGAATTTGCGTATCATCGCTGGGCTGGGGCCAAGCTAATCTTCTCTGCGTCGTTCCAATGTTAGTGTGCGTGCTGCCGAAGCCAGCAACGAGGTACAGACTTTAAATAGGTGAATGTTACGGCATGTGATCACGTCTCAAGAAAGCAGTGACCAAGAAAAGGAAAGAGCAGCCGAAACCGGTTTGGCTCAGAGGTAGAGCGTCGGTCTGCGGACTGAAAGGTCCCGGGTTCGATTCCGGTCAAGGGCATGTACATTGGTTGCGGGCACATCCCCGGTAGGGGGTGTGCAAGAGGCAGCTGGTCGATGTTCCTCTCTCATGGGATGTTTCTAGCTCTCTATCTCTCTCCCTTCCTCTCTGTATAATATCAATAAAAAATATATTAAAAAAAAAAAAGAAAGAAAGAAAATGAAAGAGCAAGCCAGCCCCAGGGACAGAGGAGGGCCAGAGGGCCCTGTGTTTCGTGTTCAATACCTTCATCCCTGCCCTTCACTGGGTGCCTACGTCATGTGTAACAGCAGGGACACAAAAACGGAAACTAAACAGGCCCCTGACAGGGGTGGAAGAGCTGGTCAAGCAGAACCATGTGCTGAGCGATGGGCGCTCTGTGGAGCACCGCTCCCGGGGAAGGGGGAAGGGGGGAGGGGGGAGGGGAGGGCAGCCGCGGGGCCAAGCACAGATGGGGTGGAGGTGACGACACTAACCTAGTCCTAGGGGACTGGAGAAGGCTTCAGAGAAGGTAGCCACGTTTAGCGGTCCTAGGAGAGAGAGAGCAGCATTTGGAAAGGCTGTGGGGGAAAAGAGAGCATTTAAGGAACCACAAGAAGGACACACGGTGGAAGCCAGAAGAAGATATGAGGGTGGAGGGGGACAAACCGTGAGATGGAGGGGGCAGCTGGGGACTCCGCTAAGATGCTCAGGCGATGCCTTTGGCGGAGGCCACAGGAAGCCTTTGATGGCGTTAAACAAGGGCCACGTTTTGCAAGTCAAGGGAGGACTTGTGCCCCAACCCCCCAATTCAAAGTGGCGACTCTGCCAGGACCGGTTTGGCTCAGTGGATAGAGCGTCGGCCTGCGGACTGAGGGGTCCCGGGTTCGATTCCGGTCAAGGGCATGAACCTTGGTTGCGGGCACGTCTCCAGTAGGGGGTGTGCAGGAGGCAGCTAATCGATGATTCTCTCTCATCGATGTTTCTAACTCTCTATCCCTCTCCTTTCCTCTCTGTAAAAAAAATCAATAAAATATATTTTAAAAAACAAAACAAAGTGGCGATTCTTGGTGAGGTGGACACGGAGAGTGTTTAAACCCCAGCTCCGCGGGAGCCACTGCAGGACGCCCGTCTCTCTCCCGGGGCCCGCGGCATGGCCTTTCTGCAGAAAAACACGTCAGAAAATAAAGGCTTCTCTCCGAAAACAATGTGGCCATTTGTCTTAGGAACTATAAAAAGCTTAAACTGCCTTTGAACCCCTAATCCTGTGTCTGGAAACCTCGCCTAGAGAAACCGAAACGTAGAAACAGACTCAGAATAAGCTTTCGACCCAAAGATGCCCATGACAGTATATTGTTCACACTCGTGAGAAGGTGGGAATGGTCCGCATGCCGCCGACACCGAAGAATGGCTACGTTAATGATGGCAGAGCTGCATGCTTCCACTACTGTGAAGGCATGGAAAGGGATGACCAGGCAGACTGTGAAAGAGCATGGGAAGATGTGATGACGCGGAAGTAAGGGAAAGCAGGGAACAGAAGTGCATACGTACAGAGTATGGGCCCCACGGTGGCTTCGTGTCAGGACGGCAAAGTCTCTCAGACCTCTGCACAACAGGCTGGCGTTGCCCCGCAAGGCGCCAGAGCCCCCGGCCTCGCCCGGGAGCCCCCCGACTGTAGGGCCTGGGCTCTGGGTCGGACTCGGGGCGTGTGCACGTTACCAGGGTGGGGTGGTGGCGGCGGCGGCGGCGGCGGCGGTGGCAGCGGCAGCAGTCACGGCAGTGGCTAGGTCGGCGCCTCCTCTCTCTAGGAGGTGGAGGGAGCAGAAGAGGAGGTAGGTGGAGAGGAAGAAGCAGACCCCAGAAGAAGCTCCTCCGTCAGCGGGCGGGCGTGGCTACAAACAGGATTAACAAGGAAAGGGAAAAGGCCCCCACTAGAAGGAAAGAGAGAGAAAAGGTGGAAGCAAGGGAGAGAAGGAAGGAAGGAAGGAAGGCAGGCCAATGGCACGGCTACAGAGGGAGAGGAGCCCATTCTGACCACCCTCGTCCCGGGGCAAAGGCAAATCACTAATGGGTGGCCACTCCTGGCCCCGAAGCTCAGGGAGAGCAGAAAACAGGGCCTTTTCCAGGGTCACGTCCCAGGAGGCAGTTCACCAGCCGTGTGGGTACCTGTGAGAGCTGTGGCACGTTCCCCAGAGGAGCGCAGTGAACTGTGGACATACAGGGGTGCAAAGGAGACGCCTGCACAACTGGGGGGGGGGTTGGTGGCTGGGGAGGGCAGTGCACAGGGAGTGGTGGGACACAGACACCCCCAGTCCTCCCCCAGCCCTCCCGCCCCGTCAGGAAGCTCAAAACAGGGGGTGCTGCAGGAGGGGATCAGCACGCCCCCCCCCCCCCAGCCCCATTCCCACCCACACCCATCTGGAGGCTGACCACTGGGCAGGGAACGGAAGGCAGGGATGGTGGATGGTAAAAGATGGTCAAGACAGAAACCACACCAGTGGGGGCCGCAGGCCTGTGAAAGCTCATCCCCCGGGTGTGGAACCTGAGACACAACCCTGTTCTGAAGGAGCTGGTAGGCTGATGTGGTCCCTACATCCCCTGAGGTTCTGTTATCTGATGGTTCCCCACTTTATGTCCTTATCTGCGCTCCTCTGTAACGGGGCAGGCTCAGGAGTCTGCTTCCCCCCCGATTCGCCTGGGCCTCAGTTAGGAACCCCCTGCCTGGCCCGGGGACAGAGACAAGCTGCTGGGGAACGCTGACAGGTACTTTCACTCCCTGAGGGCACAAGGGGCTCTCTCCAGCCCTGCCCACACCGGGTCCCAGCCCAGCAGCCCGGAACGGCCTCACAACAATGCACCGATGGAGAAACTTCAAAAAAGCCGGAAAAAGCTGGGCCTCCCCCCCACCTTCCCCACCATCCCCCAAGCCTCAGCCTTTCTGGCCAGGATTCACCTGCGAGCAGGATCATGGGCTGTTGCTCCCAAGGCAAGGCCTGCCCCCCATGACCTGCGGGATTCACAGCTTCACCAAGAGGGAGTGGAGCTGCTCCCCGGGGAGGGGAGAGGAGGGGAGGGGAGGGGAGGGGAGAGGAGAGGAGAGGAGGGGAGGGGAGGGGAGAGGAGAGGAGAGGAGGGGAGGGGAGGCCTTCCTTAGGCTTCATCCGATCTCGGTCCAACCCCAGCTCCACCCCCCACCCCTAATCAGAGACCCAAGCAAGCTACTTACCTTCCCAGCCTTCCCTCAGCGGAAACAATGAGGGTCGTTAAGAGTAAAAATCCAAAGGGGGACCACGAAAGGTGTCCAGGCCGAAGGACCATCAAGTTTTACCACCAACAACCACCACGGGGTTAAACATGGATTCTCTCCCTTTTCCCCCAGGGGCCGCGTCCTGGGCCCGCTCTGGTCGGCGAGGAGCCGGGCGCTCTGGGGAACGGCCTGGGAGGGGCAGCGCAGGTGCCCACGGACCATGCCCAGCCTGACTGAGAAAGGAGGCTTCGCTTCCAGGCGCCGTCCTCGCAGGGGGAACGGGGAGCACGGGGCCCTGGGAGCGGGTGGGGGTGCGGGGCAGGCGTCACCGGGGGGAATGGCTCCGTGCTCCCAGCCCTGACCTCTCGCACGCAGCCGGGTGCTCAGGGAGGCAGAGGCGGCCAGAACCGGGGGCTGGGTGTCCAGGGGCGGCCAGCTGGGTGAGCGTGTGCACCCAGCAATCACCCCTCCTCCCTCACAGCAATCACCCCCCCCATCCCTGCTAGGATGTGCTAAGTGGCCTGGGAGCAGCAGGAAGGGGGAGGTCATCCCCACTGGGGGCTGCATGGAGCTGGTAAGTTTGGGGGGAGGGACCTCACATGGTGGCCAGAAAGAGAGCAGGCAGGGGAGGGAGGGTAGGCAGGCAGGCAGGGCAGGGGGAAAAGCTAAGCACAGGCACCTGTGGGAGCCGAGTGTGCCTGGGTGAAGACGGAGAATCCAGGATGGCTCTGGCACAAAGGTGCGAACAGAGCCCGAGGAGGAGGAGGTGGCGGAGGCAGGTCAGGGCTGGACTGCGGAGCGTCCTGGATGCTGACCTCCGGGCTTCAGACCCTGCCGACCCTTTGCGGGCAGCAGGGGCAAAGAAAGGGCTTAACGAAAGGGCGGGGCACGGTAGGAATAGAGAGATCCTGGGCAGCCGAGCGAGCTCAGAGGTGCCAGGGGGATGTGCACACGGAAGTGCGTGCTGGCTCCAGGGCGGAGGGCTGCCACGGTGATTACCAACCCACCTGGCCAGGCGGGTGGGCCCGTGGAAACTTACTCCTGTGCCCGGTGACCCCACACACACATCCTGTATTTATTCAGGGCCGGCGGTGCCAGGTGGCAACCCGTCTTCGCTTTACCTTGGGTGGTTTTAGCTTCCTTTCGGTATGAGGAAGTGCAGCGTGCACCCCGCCCACCCCCCCCAACCCACTTTGACACCCGATGTCCCCTCGGCACCACGGGCCCAGTGCTGGGCCCCGGGGAGGACTTCTGTGCCTCCGAGCAGCACCCTTAGTTCCAACAGAACCCTAACGCGGGTCTCAGACACTGGTGTGCTCGGGCAGACGACCCGAGAGCAAAGGGCAATGCTTGTTCTCTGTGTCGAGTGGTAAGCCCCCCAGCCAGTACTGTGAGACATGCGGCAAGTTGTCATGGTGCCTGGAAGGGCCCAATCCAAAACGGGGTGCTTAAGAGCTTAATGTGGACCGGGGCAGGAGCCACAAAAGCCTGTGAAAGCTCATCCCCCGGGTGTGGAACCTGAGACACAACCCTGTTCTGAAGGAGCTGGTAGGCTGACGTGGTCCCTACGTCCCCTGAGGTTCTGTTATCTGATGGCTCCCGGCTTTACGTCCTTATCTGCGCTCCTCTGCCTCCTGGGAAGCCACCCAATTGAGAGGGAGAGCCCCAGGGCTGGTCCTGAGTGACCCAGGGGGGTGGGGCAGGAAGAGGGAGAGCAGTAAAAGAGTTTATCACCTCGGGACTGATTAGAGACAACAGGCAGGAAGAAGGGGGGTGAGGAGGAGAAACTCCAAGTCATTGCAGTAATACCCAGTGTTTCTGAGGGCTCACCAGGTGTCAGGTGCCTCACAGCCCTCGGTGGGAAGTACTAAAACCCGGCCCTCCCGACGAGGACCAGGAAATGGAGGGACTCAGCTGAACTCGAATGAAAGAGCCCAGCCTAGCCGGGTTGGCTCAGTGGATAGAGCACTGGCCTGCGGACTGAAGTGTCCGGGGTTTGATTCCGGTCAAGGGCCTATGCCCGGGTTGTGGGCTCAAACCCCAGTAGGGGCATGCAGGAGGCAGCCAGTCAGTGATTCTCTCTCATCACGGATGTTTCTGCCTCTCCCTTCCTCTCTGAAATCAATAAAAATGTTAAAAAAAAAATTTTTTTTTTTTGAAGAACTTACGCCGAAGGGCACCAGCTGGTTTAGTGGCAGCAGAGCCAGAACCCAGGCAATCTGAGCTCACCCCCAGCCCTGGAGACCCAGCTTCGAGAAGAAACTCTTTAGGGAGGGACTGAATGGCCTTGAGGAGAGAATGGCTGCCCGTGGGACGGGGCTTGAGCTCCGGCTTATGTGATTTTCTACCTCCCTTCTCTGAGCCTCAGTCGCTTCACCTGTGAAACAGAGCAGACACTGTCACACCATCTGGCCTCAGAGGTTCAGGCAAATCCCAGCAAAGACTGAAGGGGAAGCTAGGGGGGTGGAGGTTCTATTCTTTTTTTTTTTTTTTTTTTTTTTTTATTGATTTTTCACAGAGAGGAAGGGAGAGGGATAGAGAGCTAGAAACGTCGATGAGAGAGGTACATCGACCGGCTGCCTCCTACACACCCCCCACCCGGGATGTGCCCGCAACCAAGGTACATGCCCTTGACCGGAATCGAACCTGGGACCTTTCGGTCCGCAGACCGACGCTCTATCCACTGAGCCAAACCGGTTTCGGCTGGAGGTTCTATTCTTAAAAGCTTAAGAACCACTGGGCTAGATGTCTCAGAGCCCCCTCCTATGTTAAGCCTTCTTTCTCTCTAATCTTTTGGGTTTTGTTTTTTTTTCTTTATCTTTTTTCTAAACATTTTTAAAATTTTTTTTCTTTCTCCCTAATCTTAATTGGGGTTGGGGATAAATGGCCAAAATGACAGTGGGGCGTCTGAGACAGGAAGTCACCGAGAGGCTCAAATGATGCCTGTTTGCTCCAGAGAACATGAAGGCTGAAGCCTGATGCTACAAACGCCCTTCGGAACCCCCTGTCTGCCTCTGAAGCAGCTGTGAAGCAGAGAGCACAAGAAGTGGCTACGTTAAACTGGGGGGAGAGGGAGCATGATGCAGTGTTTCTCCTTGGCCTCTTTCTTTCAAAAAGCTTAGGTTTCTCCCCTGACTGGTGTGGTTCCCTTCTTTGTAGTGTCATCCAGTACACCAAAAGGTTGCAGGTTAGATTCCCAGTTAGGGTGCGTATGGGAGGCATCCAAAGATGTCTATTCTATGTCTGTCTGTCTGTCTGACTCTCTTTCTACTAGAAAGATAGGGCAAAATTAAGTTTCTCCTTAGACTTGGTTATCTCAAAATAAGATCGTATTTTTTCCAAAGAAATAACCAGGGTAGAGTTGGAGCAGAAGAAAACAATTAGGGAGAGGGAGAGGGAGACAGAGAGGAAAATTAACCCTTGAAAGAGAAGGAAAAGATGTAGAGGCTTCTCTGGTCAGTGTGGCTCAGTTGGTTGAGCATCTTCCTGTGCACTGAAAGGCTGCTGGTTCGATTCCCGGTCAGGGCATATGCCCAGGTTGAGGGTTCCATCCCCGGGAGGGATGGGTGCAGGAGGCTGCTGATTGATGTTTCTCTCACATTTGTTTCTTAAACAAATGCTTGTTGGATTGAAGTGTCCTGGCATTTTAGCTTTTTTTAAATTTTTTATTTTGGCCTGGCATTTACTTGCTCTCTCTTATATTCGCCAACATTCTTCCAAGATAACTGACCCACAGCTATCTCACTGATAGATTTTCTCAGGGCCCTGGTCCAGGCCTCACTTGGCCAAGAAACTCAAAGAGCCCCGACGAGTTTGCCCACAATCTGCTCTCCCAATCTTGAGCTTCCGTTCCCTCAAAAAGCAGATTATCTGCTCTTTCCCGTCTGACAGACTCAGCCCCAACATGGGGCCCTGGAACCCCGGCTGCCTTCCTACCCCGTGGTCATCTCGCTCTCCGGGAACATGCAAGGCTGCTTTCTCCCTTAGAAGTCCCCATTCTCTGGCCCCCGCTAAGATGACCATGTCTCCCTCCAGCCTTTAGAACCAGTTTTTATCCTGGCTCTTCCGGGCCATCGCTCCTCTTCCGGAGCTTCCGGAGCATTTGGGAGCCACCATCCAATCACGTGCTATTTGGGATTGTTAGCAGATTGTTTTCCGGAAGGGCTCACTGGCCAGAAGGGGGAATGGAAGAACTGGGACAGGTAGGCCTGGGGCCTCCCACTTCTTCAGGATCTCTCTGTGCAGGGCTGTGCACAGAGGGCCTCCGAAAGGCTTGATGGGACACGTGGCTGTTTTCAGCTTCCCTTCTGGTCCAAGGGGGGCCACCCAAAGACCCTCAACTTTAACAGAAGCTGTCAACTACCCACAACCTTACTACCTCAAGCAGATCCGGAATTTATCTTGAAATGGACAGTCAGCCTTTTAGAAACAGGCACACTCTTGTCTCTTCCGATGAATGTCAACGAAATCTGGTATACAGATAAGTTAGATGTGTTACTGCGCCTAGAAGGTTATAGTCTAAAGAGGCGAATGTCAGGATTCAAAAAAAACTTGGTGTACCAAAGTTATATTTCTGTCCTCCCTTTTTCCTTTCACACGGCTGTGTTCTTGCTCAGTCTGTGTTCTTGTGTGGCTCAGTGGTTGAGCGTCGACCTATGAACCAGGAGGTCACAGTAGTTCCCCAGTCAGGGCACATGCCCAGGTGATGGACCCCCTCCCCAGTGTTGGGGGGTGGAGGAGGCAGCGGTCCATGATTTGCTCTCATCATTGACGTTTCTCTCTCTCTCTCCCTTTCTGAAATCAATAAAAAAAATATTTTAAAAAACAAAACAAAAACAATACTGCCTCACAGACCAATCCGCTTTCTCCAGGGCCTGGTGCGGAAAGGCTGACGTGCCGCCGACAGCTTCTTTAACCCAATACACACATGGATCAGAGACACAGAGAGAAGCTCCCTTTTCTCTGACTCAGTTCAGGCCACATGACCTTCAGGGGCCCACAAATAAAACTTCCCCAAACTTCTGCTGGGGCCTGGCATTCAGGCCTGAACAAAGAACTCACTGTCTCCTGTGAGTACCTCAGAAACAGCAGTCAAACCGGACAAATATGACGTTAACTAAAAAGTCCGACTCCAAATGGGTATATCTATTTTTTTTTTTTTAAAGAAAAACACACAGCTACCCAGAGACAGAAAATAGTCATTGCTTTATTTGGAGAGAGTAAGAGTTGTTCTTTTTCTATCCATTTTGTTGGAAGGGTACTTCCAAAGAAAACACAACACACAAACGAAGCATCCCAGCAATTTCCCTTGCCTAAAGGGTTACAGCAACAAGCAAGCACGCTGTATGGCGTCCAGCCTATTTACACTAATTAAAATAAAGAGGGTGATAGTGATCGAGTTATAAAATTCAGATATCAGGGAAACTACTTCCTTTACTGGCCCATCTCTTCACTCTCATATTTACAGTGCGCGCGCGCGCGCACACACACACACACACACACACACACACACGTACTTCCTCCCCGGCTCCCCCTTCCCGGACCTCACCTGATTGATAACGTAGATGCCGTAGTCCAACTGCTGCCGCTGCAGGATTGGGTGCAAGTAATACAGCCAGTACTTGAGGTGCTCCTGCCGGTTGCGGAATGGGATGATGATGGCCACCTTGTGAGGGGAGGTGCAGTCCTTGGGGGCGTAGCGACCACCCACCTTCACCTGGGGGTTCTGTTTGGCCACAAGCGCCAGGTCCACAGGAACGCTGAACTCGATCAGCATGGGGCCGACTGAAGGGGCGGAGGAAGGAGAGGTTAGCAGGCTCTGGGGCCAGGCCGCAGGGGACAGCTCTTCCAGAGAGGCAGTGCGGCCGTGGGAAAGGCCTTCGTGCCCAGCACAAGAGTGACCAACCATCCCAGGAAACTCGTTGTGCCGGGCAAACCTGGATGGCGGGTCACCTTGCAGAGCAATGGAGCACTCACCTGTGCGGGCCACACTCCCTTGATTTTTTACAGAGAGGAAGGGAGAGAGATAGAGAGCTAGAAATGTCGATGAGAGAGAAACATCGATCAGTTGCCTCTTGCACACCCCCTACCGGGGATGTGCCCGCAACCAAGGTACATGCCCTTGACCGGAATTGAACCCGGGACCTTTCAGTCTTCAGACCGATGCTCTATCCGCTGAGCCAAACCCGTTTCGGCCCTTCAGACTTCTTTTTCCCAACTGTAAAGTGGAAATGGGGCCATTTCTGCTATGACTTCCTGGTAGGCTGCTGCAAGGATCAGAGAGCACGCGGAGGAGAAAGCACTTTCTCGGAAATCCTGAGGTTGAGACCTTAGCTCTGCCACCTCCCAGTTAGTGTGGCTTTGGACAGGGTCTCTCTGAACTTAGCCTAGTTGAGGAAACGTACATACGTGTGTGTGTGTGTGTGTGTGTGTGTGTTGGAGAGGTCAGTGTTGAGGAGAGCAGAAGGTAGCAGGGAGCGGCACGACTAACCCACGTCTCTTGGGTGGATGCACAGATGAAACGGGAAGGACTGGAGGACATGAGACCCCGGAGGAGACTGAGGGGGCAAGGCAGAAGAAGGCGGTTGGGAAGGACATCAAAGAAGAACGCTTAGTAGAGGTGAGAGGCGGGTGAAGAAGCGGGGAATCTAGTCAGGGACGACCGACCGCGAAGGTTCTGGCCCAGAACGTGGCTCCGGAGGAGAGAGGTCAGTTGGTAGGAGAGCTCTTTGGCTTGGATGAAAACCTGATGAGACGGGTATGGATGGTGGGTTTTTTAGTGGCAAGTGAGGAGCAGAGGGAAAGGCCGAGGCCGAGACCCAGACGCAGACACGGAAGTTCTTGTCTCCTGAACCCAAACAGGCGGCCCTACGAGAGGGCTGAGGGGACTGTCCCGCATGCGGCACAGATGGCGGGGGCAGCAGAAAGGTGGCTGGCCCAGGGGCACACGGGGAACTGGGGACTGCGTCCTGACTTGAACCCAGGCCCCCAGAATTCTCGGTAGGACAAACTTTCTCAAAGAGGGTTCCAAGAAACACTAATCCTAGCAGGATGCTTCGTAGAAGAACACGCCCCCTGGTCCAATGAGGACAGGAACCCTGCCTGCTAAACCCTGCCTCTGGAAAGTCAGAGCGTACACCCGAGACCCCGAGAAGCTGTGTACAATCATAAGACCTTCTTCACTTTAAAAAAACACACACATATTTTATTGATATTTTACAGAGAGGAAGGGAGAGAGATAGAGAGCTAGAAACGTCAATGAGAGAGAAACATCGACCAGCTGCCTCTTGCACACCCCCTACCGGGGATGTGCCCGCAACCAAGGTACATGCCCTGGACCGGAATCGAACCTGGGACCCTTCAGTCCACAGACCGACGCTCTACCACTGAGCCAAACCGGTTTCGGCAAACCTTCTTCACTTTATTTAACTCGCCATCTCCCCAAGGTACTGAGCCACAGGATCATCTTTATCAGGGGACGCAGTTTGAGAACGCATACTCTAGTGCAGTGGTCGGCAAACTCTAGTGGAACCAGCTTCCCCTGTTAAAGCAGGCTAGTCATAAGCACGAAGGAACAGAGGAAAGAACGCTGACCACAAATTCAGAGCAAGTTCACCTGACACATGCCGGTGAGAAACCGTGAGCACACTCTGTCGCCTTGTTTATCAATAAATAGTATGTGGCTCTCGGAGCACCCTGTCCCCAGAGATCACCCACCCTCCCGAAATGAGACAGCCGGAGAAAAGGAAGCTGTGACTCTTGCTCCTCCGGCCTGTCCACAGGTGCCATCTCCTCTCCCCTCCCTCCCCCGCACCTCCAGTACACCGTTCCCGCTCCCTCCCTCCGGTGATGACCCAGCTCCAGCACCCCCGAACCGGACGGGTTCCCATTCATTTTCCTGAGGCACAGCTCTGAGGGTTACCTTCCCGCTGAAAACCTCCCATGGCTCTAAGGCTGTGTCGCCTTGGACAAGGCGAGGCCAAACCTCTTAGCTGGGCAACAAGGCCCTTCAGTCTCAGCTCTCCCTCCCTCCCTCCCCATTCCTATAAACCAGGCCTATGACTGCACTTTTCTCTTTGCCAGAAATGCCCTTCCCTCTTTCCTCCGATGGCAAACGTGGCGTGGAGAGGCAGGCCAGAATCTTAAGAGCAGAGTCCGGGTCTTGCCTTGTCCTTTCCCTTTCCTCACTACCACAGAGCTCAGACAGCAGGTCCCCTGGGGTAAGGAAGGGGACCCTCAGGGTTCCGAAGCCTGTTGCCTCCTGGGCCATGCACCTCCCTCTCTGGAGGGGCGGGGGCCTCACGGATCAGTCCCTCAACAGCTGCTGGCTGACCAGCTTCCGTAACCTCGGGTGCCCTCAGGTGAGTATTGGCTTTATTCTCTAGGACCATGGTCGGCAAACTGCCGGAGCCACCTGCGGCTCTTTGGCCCCTTGAGTGTGGCTCTTCCACAAAATACCACAGCCTGGGCCAGTCTATTTTGAAGAAGTGGCGTTAGAAGAAGCTTAAAAAATTTGGCTCTCAAAAGAAGTTTCAATCGTCGTACTGTAGATATTTGGCTCTGTTGACTAATGAGTTTGCCGACCACTGCTCTAGGACTAAGTAAGGGGATGCTTGGACCAGTTTTCCCCAAACCTATCATCAGAATCTCCTGAGGCAATTTGTAAAAAATATGGACCCTCAGGCCCTTCCCCTGGAGAGCCTGAAAGGGGCTGTCCTTGGGAAGGACCTAGGTGGATAATTAACAAGGAGCCTAGGCGATTCTGTCCTGTTTGTGTTGTTGTTAATCCCCACCCACCCAAGGATACTTTTCCACTGCTTTTTAGAGAGACTGGAAGGAAGAGAGAGAGAGAGAGAGAGAGAGAGAGAGAGAGACTGATGTAACAGAAACACATCGACTGGTTGCCCCAGGTACATGTCCCTGACCAGAAATGAACCTGGGACCCTTCAGTCTGCAGGCTAATGCTCTATCCACTGAGCCAAACCAGCTAGGGCAGAGCCTAGGTGACTGTCTGGGCCAGTTGGGCAATGGGGAGAGGACCCTCCCATCTTCACAAGTCTTGGGCTTGCAAGGTAAGGAGGGTCCTCGGGGTCTCCTACAACTCACAGGTCATCGAGCAGCCCTTCCCACCGGGGTCCAGCAGGCCTCAACGGCCTGACTCCCCGGCCCCGGGCAAGGTCTTCTGGGAGGCCCTGCAGCCCAGTGCACTTGTGAAAAACATGAAAAAGATCTGTCACTGGGTTCTTCTCACTTCAGAGGGCCCCACAACATCTGCAGCGCCCCAGCCCTGCTGTACCTCCGCTTCTCAAGAAGCTTCTAAACATAACCCCATTTTCAGGAACCCGAGAGGCATCTGGACTGTCACCCTACCAACTTCCTCATACTTTCGGAAACCGGCCCAGAAAACAGGAATCCACGCTTGGCCTGCCCGGCCTCCTGAAGCAGACACCTGCAGGCTGGTCTTAGCTTTGCCCCTTCCGGAGTTCCAGGAAGGGGTCCTGAGGTTTCGTGGAGAGGAGAGAGGATGCCCAGGCCCTGGTTTAGCTCCATGAGTGACTTGCTGGATGGTCTATCTTTGGGCAAGTAGCGTCTGCACTCGGGATACTGGTTTCCCCTTCGTAAATTGCAGGGAGCACAACTCAACCTGATCCAGAATAACTCCACCCCCACTGGCTCCTCCACGGGCTCCTATAGAGCCTCTTCTCACTCTCCCACTCCTCTCTGCCCCTTTCTCACAACCCCCATCATGGCTCCAACACACTGAAGGCACACTGACGCCCAGACACCTGCCTTCCCTGCCCAATCTGGCATTTCTTCCCCCCCCCCCCACCTTCTCTCTGTGAAGCCTCCACAGCTCTGAGAATCCTGCAGCTCTCACTTGAGAGTGGACAGCACGTGGTGGTCAGTGGCAGCCCCAGACCCTGGGTCCAGTACCAGCCAGGAGGCCTCCGGGAGTGTGTCCGGCGCATCTCCTGCCACCCACGGGAGCTGGCCTCTGCTGCACCCCCGGGTTCTGTCCCCGTGAGAAAGTTCACGGAGCTCAGACTCCCGGAGGGCAGTGACCAGCTCTGCCCAGAACCTTGCAGACCCGGGGCCAGGTCTCGGAGCCACGGCCTGGAGGCCTCGGGGAGAGGCGAGGGGCAGAAACCAAGGGCTGAAGGCTTCGTGACGGTCCTCACGCTCACGCTAAGCCAAGGCTCCCTTGCTGCGAGGCGCCTGCCGGGTGCTACCACAGGCCCTCGGCCCCGCTGGGCTGGCCCGTGTGTTTTCTTGGCTCTGGGAGCGGGGAAGCGGGGTTACGTAAGCAGATGAGCAGATGTGAGCCCGTCCTCGGCTCCCCCGGCTAGAGCCCTGCCACGTGGGCCTCCCGGTTGGGAGCCCAGGTCACGGCCTTGCGTGCAAGGCGCTCAATAACTTCAACGTGTGAGCTCAGCGCGGACAGATTCCGCCGCTCCCTCGCTCGGCCCAGCCAGCCCTGCTCGTCCACGGCCAGCCCGGCGGAGGCCCCTTGCCTCCCTTTCACATTTGCTAAACCACTAGCGCTCCTCGGGCGCCTCAGGCCAAGCAGTGCCCGCTCCAGATGCCCACAGCACCCCCGCCACAACGCCGAGCCCTGCAGGACGAGGGCGCCCTGCCTGCCCCCTCGTCTCTGTGGGGGCAGGGGCTGTACGGCCAGGCCATTCCTCTTTACTACCATGCTTGGGACAGTTCCTGGCAGGGCAGCACGCACACACATGTGTTTATCCACACAGCCCAAGTTCAACTACAAGTTAAGGAGCAGAGCCAAAAGAGCAGGGGACCATCTTGCCTTTAATGTTTGAGAACCTAGATTGTCCTGAAACCCACGTGCAACCAAGGCAACCACGGGCAAAAACACTCCCCGTCCTGTGTTCTTAAGGTGCCTCTGGTTAAAAAATAAATAAAATAAATAAAAATAAAGACGCGCCGAAGCCGGTTTGGCTCAATGGATAGAGCGTCGGCCTGCGGACGGAAAGGTCCCAGGTTCGATTCCGGTCAAGGGCATGTACCTTGGTTGCGGGCACATCCCCAGTAGGGGGTGTGCAGGAGGCAGATGGTCGATGATTCTCTCTCATCGATGTTTCTAACTCTCTCTCCCTCTCCCTTCCTCTCTGTAAAAAAATCAATAAAATATATATTTTAAAAAATAAAAATAAAAATAAAAAAGATGCCTCTGGTTCCAGGAATAGCACCTGATCTGTGATTGATGGGCACACCCCCACCCTCAATCCTATATAATAAAAGCCCAATATGCAAATTGACAGAATGGTGGGACAACCAGTCGCTCTGATGACCAGGGGCAGATGCTCAGTGCAGGAGCTTCTGCCTGGTGGCCAGCACACTCCCACAAGGGGAGCCGGGCTCACGGCTGGCGAGCATGCTGGCAGTGGCAGGAGCCTATCCCCGTCTCCACGGCAGCACCAAGGAGCAGCAAGATGAACTGGTAAGGAGAAGACGTGAGGTGTCCCGGACTGCGAGAAGGTGCAGGCTGGGCTGAGGGACCCCTCCACCCCAGTGCACAAATTTCGTGCAGTAGGCCTCCAGGGTTAAAATAACTTTCCTGCAGGCTCTAGGGCTATAATTCAAAACTCTGTGGCAGTGGTCAGCCTAATGAAAATGTTGCATTTCCTTAGCTAAACCTCACACTGCCACATCAAACAGGCACTTCCCTAAATACCACTTACTCCTTAAGAAAATAATCCCCAAATTCAAAGTCTGGTGTGGATTGTGAGATCATCAGGAAAACCTTTAGTGGTCACTCAGTCCAGGATCCTGTCACCAATGGTATCAAGGCCTAACAACCTGAGGGAGCAAAGCCATGGTCAGGTTCCATCGCTTTCAAGGGTCTGGACCCCTTTTTTGAACTGGAACATGGAAGAATCCTGGCAGACCAGGGCTGGAAGGACTTTGAGAATTAGGTTCCAGCCCCATGTTACACATGAGAGTTTGAAACTGAAGGCCAGAGAGTGACAGATTTCCTCAAGAACATTCTTGGATTCCCCCCCCCCCCCAACAACAAAAGCCACCCTTGTCTTCCCCTGATTAATCCTTTAGCGTTCTCGGGTTTGTGGATGCATCTACAGAGTGGGCAGCAAATCGGGGTGCACGTGCCCCTCTACTCTCCCTACACGGTCTCAGAATCCTTCTCAACCTAGGGCTCCAGGAGCTACCAACTGGTCCCAGGTGGCATAAAAGTGAATCTGATTTGACATCCCTGACCTAACCCTCCTCATGCACGTTTCTGAACACACAAGGTCACGATTCCTGACTTCCAAAGCAGAAGAATCGAGGAGGGAATGCGGAGAAGCCTCTGCAGATCCCAGAACTGGGGGCATGACAGTACGCTTCTGTCCTGGGGCGACCCAAAAAGGCTTTCTTTTTAAAAATGTTTATTGGAGTGACATGGATTAATATTATTATTCTAAAGGCCCAGGACAGGAATTCATGCACGGGTGGGGTCCCTCAGTCTGGGGCCATCTGGCCGAGTCTCAATCGGGGGAGAGGGACTGCAGGCGGTTGGCTGGCTGCGGAGAAAGGCTGTGGGAGCACCCTGACCACCGGGAGGCAGCTCCTGCATTGGGCACCTGCCCCCTGGTGGTCAGCCTACGTCATAGCTACCGACCAGTGGTCAGTCGTCAAGGTTGCTTGGGCTTATATATATATATATATATATATATATATATATATATAATTGTACACTTGAAACATATATATACATATATGTTTCAAGTGTACAATTCTATAATACATCATCTTTATACTGTGTTATGTGTTCACCATCCAAAGTCAAGTCTCTTTCCATCGTCATGTGTCCCTTTACCCTCTTCTACCTCCCCCCACCCCCCGAAAAAGGTTTTCGCCTGAAGTGCAACCACAGAGACAGATACAAGGCCCTGAGGTCAAGAAGCAGTGTGAGGATCGCAGGCTTTCAAAGCCCAGCAAACAGGCCTCCCAGTGTTTGTCCACGGGGGACAATTGTCCCAGGAGGAATTTCTGCTTTGCTTGGTCCTGGCCCAAAAATAGATTTCCTCCTCACCCAGCCCTTCTCCCTCCCTCCACCTCTCTGCTGGAACTTGTGGAAACCGCGTGCGCGTGCCTGCCCTCTTATCACTACCGGGAAAGCTCAGGAGGCCACTGCCTGGGAACTGTGAGCCCGGGAAGGCCTTGCTGCACCCTCTCCTCTTAGAACTAGAGCACTTCTGGGAGGAGTGATCTGAACTTCTCAGAAAGGATTAGAATAACAGTCTGGTTTTTTATTTTTTTTATTTTTTTTATTGATTTCAGAGAGGAAGGGAGAAGGAGAGAGAGATAGAAACACCAATGATGAGAGAGAAACATTGATTGGCTGCTTCCCACACACTCCACACTGGGGATCGAGCTCACAAAAATACATGTATATATACTGTAGGACCCAGGATGTGCCCTGACCGGGAATCGAACCGTGACCTCCTGGTTCATAGGTCGACACTCAACCACTGAGCCATTCCGGCTGGGCAGCTATCTGGTATTTTTTTTTAATTTTAAGAATTTCCCCTCCATACTGAGGCATCCCCCCCCCCCCCCCCCGGCTCCTCTGAGGCCTCCCCGCTCGGCCTGGAGACAGTCACCAACAGGGAGCCCACTGGGGGAACACACTTCGATCTGCACTTTCTCAGCTTAGTTGTTAGAAAAGCTGAAGAAATTCCGCACACAGTTCTACAGGGAGCACATGCCATTTCCATGTCACAGACCAGGGTTCAAATCCCTATGCCTCTGCTCGCCCTGGCTGGGTGGCTGTTCCTTGCGGCGGTATTTGTGGATTGGTGTGGGAGTCTGTCGTGGAGGCAGGGAGAAGGAAACCCCGGGTGAACACCGTGGACACGGGGCCACGCACAGCGGTGTGAACGGACCTCAGATACAAGGGCGTGCACCTGGAGCCCAGTTCTCGGTTTCTAAAGACCGTTCTCTACTAAAAAGAACTGGGGACCGAGCGAGAGGAACCTGGTGACTCGGTTGGTTGGAACATCGTTCTGTGCACCAGAAGGTCGCGGGGTCAATCGGTTGGGGTGTGTAAGAGAGGCAACTGAGCACGCTCTTTCACAACGATGGTTCCCTCTTCCTCCCTTCCTCCCTCTCTTAAAAAAAAAAATAAATTAAAAAAAATCTTTTTAAACAGCTGGGTGAAATAAATTAGAATCAGAATGGGCTACAAAAGAATACTCTTTACATAAGTTAAAAAATTCATGTACATATACTGCAGGACCTGTTTATATGACATTCTCAAAAAGACAAGATAGTCCTGGAGAACAGATCAGGCGTTGCCAGGGGTGAAGGGCTGGAGAAGAATGGGACTCTTCTTGGGGGATTTTTGGAGTGATAGCAAAAATGGGGGATTTTTGCAGTGATAGCAAAGTTCTGTACCCTGATTGTGGTGGTGGCCATACAAATATAGACTTGTGCTAAATAGGCCTATACACCAAAAAAATAAATAAATAAAAATAAAAAAATTGTTATTATATGCTCATCTAAAAAAAATAAAATTATAAAATGAATATAGCCTGGCCGGCGTGGCTCAGTGGTTGAGCTTCAACCCATGAACCAGGAGGTCACGGTTCGATTCCCGGTCAGGGCATATGCCTGGGTTGCAGGCACGATCCCCAGTAGGGGACAAAGCAGGAGGCAGCTGATTAACGATTCTCTCTCGTCGTTGATGCTTCTGTCTCTCTCCCTCTCCCTTCCTCTCTGAAATCCATAAAAACATATTTTTAAAAATGAATACGGTATATGTAAAACAGCAGCTTCCCATTTGGCAAGATCAAAAATAGTCACACATTAAACGCATTAGAGTGGCCGGAGGTGGGGCGGAGAAATGGAAGTGGGAAGGAGGATAGAAGGAAGTCCGTGATAATAACGGGCATGAAACGGGCTGATGGCTGGGTGGGGAGAAAGGAAAGCAGGAAGAAAGCAGCGAAGGGAATGAAGAGGGGAGCGGTGGGGGTGGAGCCGGGCATATCCTTCCAGCACCGTCAGGGGAGAAAGGAGCCCTGAGCTCTGGGCACACCAAGGTCCCTGAGCAGGTCTGCGATCCCGTGGGGTCGGGTTCATCAGCCTGACACCACCCCCATTACAGTACTCACTTCCCTGCTCCGGCGTCTGGCTCCTCACTGGCTGTGGACTAACTGCCCTCCCTCCCAGGGCTGCCTGCAGCCAGAGGACTCTGAGGCCCGTGACCACAGTTCTAACCTTCCCAGCAAATCAGAAGTTCGGCGTCCACGCAGGTAAATGAGCCTCTTGGGAGTTGTATTACTGACTCAAGTTGCTCCTCCGATATTCTGGAGCCCTGACCGGATTTCTGGACCAGTAATGCCGGTGACAAGTACATCCTCTCCTCTCCACATCGAGAACGAGGCTTTGGGCTGCGGAGAGCCTGCGTCTCTGTGGGCCATCTGGGCAGACTGCCAACCGTGCGCTCCTGGCAACACCTCTGGGGCAGCAGGACCACTTTAAATGTAGCCAGCCCCCTCCAGTCTCCTTCTCTAAGGAGCGGGCATAAAACAAGGTGTCCTTGCCAGGTGGCGAATGAGACAACACGTACACATATTTATCACAGTACCTGACACTAATAGATATCAATAAATATTCCTTTGCCTTCTCACTGACTCCCTGGAACTTCAAAGCCTACAGGGTTATTACAAGAGACCAAAATTCCACTTTTCTACTCTGTACACTAGCAACAGTGGCAGACTTGGAAGAAGGGCCTGGGACCTCAAATGTTGTTTTTTTTTTTTGGGGGGGGGGGGCCATGACATAACCTTCCTGCAAAACGCAAGGGTTGAACAGCAATTCTGCTCATCTTTTACTGTCAGAGCAAGTACTAAAATGTTAAAGAGCCAGCTTAGAAAAGAATACAGGAGAAAAACTTTATAATCTTAGAATGATATAGGCCTTTCTAAGTTGGGGGGAGAAGGGAAAGGAGGAAGGGGACTAAAGTAATATAGAAAAACACAAACTTAAATACATAAAAATTAAAAACTTGGCTGTGTGATCAAAGCTACCAGAGATAAAGTAAAAAAAAGGCAGGTGCCTGGCTGGGTGGCTCAGTTGGTTGAGTGTCACCCTATACACCAAACAGACTGTGGGTCTGATTCCCTGTCAGGGGTGCGTATGGGAGGCAACTGATTGATGTTTCTCTCACATCAATGTTTCTCTCTCCCTCTCCATCCTCTTTACCCCTTCCTCTCTTTCTAAAATTAATAAGGATATCCTCAGGTTAAGATAAAACAAACAAACAAACAAAAAAGACAGGTGACAGATGTAGAGACCATATCTGCAAACAATATCTATTAAAGGAATAATATCCATATAGTATTAAAAGCTCCTGCAAACATATTTTTAAAATAGAAAAGTAAATAAAAATATAAACAAGTAATTTACAGAAGAAATAGAAATAGCCAACAAACACATGACAGCTTGCTCAACATCACCACTAATTAGAGAAACAAATTCAAACAAGATACCACATTTGATCATCATATTGACAAACGTAAAAAGACTGATAGCACCCAGTGCCGGCATGGATGTGGGAAACAGGCACTTGACCCATTCACAGCCGGTGACCATAAACCGGACAGTACCTATCAAAATGGTACAAGGGCATGATCTACAGATTTCTATCAATAACCTAATCTTCTACCTTGAAACACCGGAAAAAGGGCAAACTAAGTCTAAAGCAAGCAGAAGGAACAACAACAACAAAAAAAAGATTAAAGCAGAAATTAATGAAAAAAGAGAATGGAGGAACAATAGGGAAGCGGGGGGGAAATCAATGAACCAAAAGTTGGTTCTTTGGGGGAGGGGGGGGTGGCATAGACTGACCAGAAAGGGGATTTTTTTAAAAAGAAGGAAAAAAAAAAAAGACTCAAATGACCAAAATCAGGAATGAAAGAGGGAACATCTCTACCAACCTTATAGAAATAAAAAGGAATTTAAGGGAATACTATCAACAAATACATGCCAACAAATTAAATGACTAAGGTTAAGGGGACAACTTTTTAGAAAGACACAAACTACCAAACTGACTCAGGAATAAACAGAAAATCTGCACAGACCTGTAACCAGTAGAAAACTGAATTGGTAATCAAAAAGCTTCCAATAAAGAGAAGCCCAGACCCAGATGACTGACTGGTGAATTCCACTGGACAGTTAAAGAATACAAATCCTTCACAAACTCTCCCTAAACATGAAGGGGGAACACTTCCCTCCTCATGTAGGACTCAGTATTACCTTGGTACCAAAATCAGATAGAGACATCATGAGAAAGAAGACTACAGATATTTTTCTGTCAATGATACCCCAAGAAAGCTGGAAAAAAGAAAAAATAATCCATACAGATCAATATCTCATAAATAATCCTTAACAAACAAACAAAAAAACTATATAAAAAGGACTGAATCCAGCATATAAAAAGGACTATACACCATGACCAAGTAGGACTTATCCCAGGAATTCAAGATTAACTTACATTAAAAAAAAAAAAAATCAATCAGCCCTGCTGGTGTGGGTCAGTGGTCAGACCACAGAAAAGCATTTGACAAAACACATCACCTATTCATGATAAAAAACACTCAACAAGAATCTTTCTTCGCCTGATAAAGAGGAACATCGGGTACCCACACCGCTATGAAAATCCCACTGCTACCATTATACTTAATAGAGAAAGACAGAATGTTTTCTTCCTAAGATCAAGAGCAAGAAAAGTATGTACTCTCTTATCATCATTGTGCTAACCGTTCTAACCAAGACAATCAGGCAAAAAAAAAAGAGCGGCTTTGCCGAAACCGGTTTGACTCAGTGGATAGAGCGTCGGTCTGCGGACTGAAGGGTCCCGGGTTCGATTCCGGTCAAGGGCATGTACCTTGGTTGCGGGCACATCCCAGGTAGGGGGTGTGCAAGAGGCAGCTGGTCGGTGTTTCTCTCTCATCGACGTTTCTAGCTCTCTATCTCTCTCCCTTCCTCTCTGTAAAATATCAATAAAATATATTTAAATTAAAAAAAAAAAGAGCTGCTGTGAGAGTGAGTGAAAATAATACATATGAAGAACCTTTTCCATGCCTGGCCAGTGCTGCATTAGCACCATCTGTTGTGCGCGTGGCTGACTGGTGGGTGCCGGAGCCTAGGGCCCTAGACTCACAGTGGCTCCCTCTGACTGGGTTTTCAAACCGACCAACTCACTCATTCATCCCAAGTTTTGATTTTGTGCCTAGACACTGAAATTGCTGGAGGATCGGGTAGGTGTGGATTTGTCCATTAAGACTCCCTCCTGGCTCCCGGGACCCATTGAGAATCACCCCCGTTCTACAGGACCGGCCCTCAGGGGACAGCGCTCTGCCGTCCTGCAGCCAAGCCATGCAGAGGGCACGGCCACATCAGAATTCCCAGGCCGGCAGGGACTCCAGAGAGCAAGCCCACCCCTCACCTCATTTTATGGATGGGTAAACCGAGGCCTTCATGAGAGGGTTTCTCTCAGATTGCTCTGGAGGTTGGCCCCAGAGCTGGACTGAGAGGCTTGCCATCCTGGCTGCCAACAGCAGCTCCTAAGCCAGTGGTTCTCAACTTTTCTAATGCCGCGACCCTCTAATACAGTTCCTCATGTTGTGGTGACCCCCAACCATGAAATTATTTTCGTTGCTACTTCATAACTGTAATTTTGCTACCGTTATGAATCGTAATGTAAATATCTGTGTTTTCAGATGGTCTTAGGCGACCCTGCTAGCAGGTTGAGAACCGCTGCTGTAGAGCCTAAGACCATTGGAAAACACAGATATTTACATATTTACGATTCATTAACAGTAGCAAAATTGCAGTTATAAAGTAGCAACAAAAATAATGTTATGGTTCAGGGTCACCACAACATGAGGAACTGTATTAAAGGTTTGTGGCATTAGAAAGGCTGAGAACCACTGTCCTAAGCTGGTTGTCTACTTAGCCTAGGCCTAAGTTTTTCTAACAACACACAGGCCACCGGGCACCCCAGATTAAGGCCATTTACATCCAGTCCCCATTTTTTAAACATCCCTTCTCACTTCCTGGGATTCCACCAAAAGTCCAATGCTCCTCCCCCTTACCACTCAGCTATCTGTAACCTGTGATGGTATCTCCCCAAGACACACATCCCCCCCTCCCGGAGAAGGGAAGACTACGGGTCACCACAGAATCCTGGCCCGACCGACACATGGCAACACAGACTCCAAGTTCCCAGCACTGTGGGTTCCACCAAACCGGAGGCCTTCTCCCTGTGGCCTGGGGCAGGTATGTTCATGTATGAGGCAGGCCACAGTCTCCACTAAACCCTGGTTTCATGCTAAATCCTGTCCCTACCCTGTGTCTACAGCCTCACCTTTCCTTCTCCCTGTTAACTGCCCTGGGGCACATGGCAAAACACACACACACACACACACACACACACACACACACACACAACTGCTTTTGGAGGAAATTATACTCTGCTGCCCACTGGGTTGAACTGATGTCTTCTGGGTGGAAGGGGTTAGGCACTGATCAAAATACAGAGAACTGGTATTGCCACAAACCCCCTCTCATTCAATCCTTTATCAACCCTCCATTGATAAAGCAGCTCCCCATTTTACACAGGAAGGAAGTCTTGCCCTGGGTGCCCCCCAGGAGCAATGTGCTGGACAGCAGCTCTGGCCCGGTTTCCCAAAGGGCCCAGAGAGCACCCTGCCCATAAGCAAGTCACAGCTGACTGCGGCGGAATGCAGCAGGCGAGGGGACACGGGGAGTGGCCACAAGACGAAGGGAGCAGCTGTCCCACGCCGAATCCACCCTGCCTGCTGGATTTTGGTCACTGAAATCGATACGACTGTAATTCGATAGTTATTATTAATCGGAAAGGAGCAAAAAGGGGAAGCCAGCTATTACAGGAATGTCACTGGGGCAGCTCCACCCCAGGAATACCAGGCCAGTCCCCGCAGATCACGGGAGGGGGGTGTCCAACAAAGGGAAGGCAGACGGGCAAGAACACCTGGGAATACATAATCCCCTAAACAAAGAATTTCGCTCTTTTGGGACTCTGGTTGCTTCCGGCGTGCTCGCTGGTTCCTCTTGCAGTCCCCCATATGGCCCACGGCCACGCGGACCCCACATGCAATGGACGACAGCCGGAAACACGAGCTAGCCTGATGCTGGGCTGGACCTGGCCCCAACATGGAAAGGAAACTCTGGACACTGGCTCTGATGCTTGCTCCACTGAAAGCCCTGCTACACTTGTATGGCTGGACCGAAGGAAGTGGGACTTGGGAAACCGAGGGGTGTAATTCCACAGAAATAAAGCTCTCTGCCATATCACACCCCCCACCGGGAGCCTCGGGAAACGCTTATCCCAGCAGTGCCCCCCAAGAACCCCGCTCCCACAAGCAACCAGGGAAGACAAGCTCCTCTCCTCTCCTCTCCTGGAACAAAATCACTAGTTCTAAAGTCATTCTACCGTTTATGCAAGTCAGCAGGTTCCTGTTTATCTAGAAAAAGGGGCATGTGCATGGGGGGTGGCTGTAGGGACAGACTGGCAATTCATATTTGCAGACCTTGGACTATTGATCAATTTAACCCTCCTACCCGCCCCCCCCCCAATCTTTCTTTGCTTGAGCCCCTTTCTGGACTCCGTAAACCAGGGCTGTCGGGTCAGAGTTCGTCCACTTGGGTTAAACAGTCAGCCACCCTGGCTAGCCCATCAGAACCTACATAGTTTCTCTATGGATGGCTGAACGTAGTACTTCTAGCCACCGAGCGGCAACGTTTTAGATCAACACCATTTTAAAGTCAGACTGCTAAGTGGGTCTGCCCTCATCCTATAGGTTTGGCTCCATAAACAAAGGAAAAATGAAAAGTTCTTGTCTTGTGTAAACGAACTAGTCGGCAAAGGCATTGAAAGAGCCACCAGGAAGGCTTTTTGCACGCCGAGAAACCTCCGTAGGAACCAGAGGCAAAGGCTTAAAGAAAAAGCTTCAAATCCAGAGTGTCCGCAGCCCCTACCCCAGGGACCTTCACACACATACACACACACACACACACACACACACACACGGCCCAAGGGCTGGGAGTGTAAGTGTGAGACTCCAGACAGACCTGACTCCCAGAATCCACCACGTTCCTTAAGAGCCAATATCCCTGGCCCAGGAATTTAAAGTTTAGGGCCTGGAAAACAAAGTAGCAATATCCCCTGGCCTAGAAATTCCTCTCTGGCTATTTATCCCAAGGAAATAATTCAACTGAAGCAATGAGTGGCACACAGCAAAAATGTTCAAGATTATCGATGATGGTGAAATCTGGAACGTTGGATGCTGAGAGGATATCTGTAGGAATATTAAAAGAGCTGCTATATAAGAGAATTGCGATAATTATAAACAATGTAACAGCTGAATGAAAACAGAATGCGAAATAGTTTCACACTACAGTTGCCAAGGAGTGTAGTGGATACACATTTGGAAGGGAAATTGAGTTTTGCTACAGTGTTAGTCACATGTTTTGCTACAATGGTCGATAGAAACATCGATGAGAGAGAAACATCGACCAGCTGCCTCCGGCACACCCCCGACCGGGGATGTGCCCGCAACCAAGGTACATGCCCTTGACCGGAATCGAACCCGGGACCTTTCAGTCCGCAGACCGACGCTCTACCACTGAGCCAAACCGGCTTCGGCAGGATTGTGTTTTTAAACATTTAATATAATGACAGTTTCAATTTTTTTTAAAAAAAGGAAGAAATCCTACAAAGCAAACGCCAAAATCTTCACAAATAAGGACTCTCAGTACTACCAATAATGGATGACATAGATTCAGAGCTATTCTAAGTTAGGCTGTTTCAGGCCCTTTTGTGCCTGTTGCCTAAACTTCGCATCTACAGGTTGAGAGCAGAGAGGACAATATCCTTCCCATATCCCATGGCTCGCCAGGGTGACGGGAAGAAACATTCCTCGTGACATCTCCGAGGGCATCCGTCAACTAAAATCTTGACGCCTGTTGGTCAGGGGCGACAAAATCCTCACGAGAAGAGGCCTCACTACAGGAGCTCTGGAAATGGGTGGTGGGCGCCAAAAGCCTTTCGTGCCGCAGATACAACCGGGATCTCTCCCCTCACCAACCTGGACTCCGGGAGGGAGGGAAACGGAGACTTGCCCAAAAAACGACCTAACAACTCAGAAGAACCAGAACTCGGAATCCTCGCTCCAGGGGCTTTCAAGGCTTGCTCCTACCCTCTGCGGACCACGAAACCCCCTCCTTCGGGACCTCCCCCTCCTGCCACCTTCGGTCCCTCCGCCCGAGCTCTCCTCAGCCTTCCCTTGCCCAGCACGGTCCCAACTACACCAGCTCTCTCTCTCCCTCTTCTCATCTTTTATTTATTTTTTTATTGATATTTTACAGAGAGGAAGGGAGAGAGATAGACAGCTAGAAACGTCCATGAGAGAGAAACATCGACCAGCTGCCTCCTGCACACCCCCCACCGGGGATGTGCCCGCAGCCAATGTAGATGCCCCTGACCGGAATCGAACCTGGGACCCTTCAGTCCGCAGACGGACGCTCTACCACTGAGCCAACCCGGTTTCGGCCTCTTATCATCTTTTGTTCACTCTGCCTCTACTTCCTGTCTTCTCCTACCCGGCCGGTGGCTCCAGCTATGACGTTCTTCTCACGTGCAGCAGCTACAGGAAATGACAGGCAGAGCCCGGCCTCCTGCCAGCCAGAGAGACTGTTCAAACAGCCTGCGGCAGGGAGGGGGGCCTGCATTTTGACTGTGGCCCTGGGGGCACCATGCTTCCTCTCCTCTCCTCTCTCTCACCCCGGTATTGCCTCAGTTTGTCCAGGGCTGAGGGGGATCCCCGAGAATGGGGGTCAGCTCCTGTTTACATCCAGCTCCCAGGCTTCCTATAGTATAGTTACCGACACAAGTTAGCTGGACGAACAAACGGGTCCCCACTCATCCTCTTCCTCGGGGGCCCCTCTTCATGTTGGGATGAGGACTCAAGTCTACCCACCAGACAGGCGGAGACCCTACCCGGGCTGCCTGCAAAGCTCATTGGAATGCCGGGAGCTACCACCTAAGACCTCCAACCATGCAGATGCCAGTTTCCTTAGTGCACCCCGGCCTCGGCGTTCTTTCCTGTTTTTTTTGTTTTTTTTTTTTTTAAGTTGGCGGCTCCTAGAACGCCAACAACCAACGGTCCTGCGGTTTCAGGATGTCAACGGCGCAAGGACGTTATGCAAAACAGGAAGAAACGTTTAAAGAAAAAACGTTAAGGCCCTTTCAGAACGTACCCCGTCACAGAGCCAGGCAATGGCCGAGCCCCCGCCAGGGCCCCTCCCCAGCACCCAGGTGGTGGGGCGGGCAGGAGGCGGCCTGATCGCATACAGTACGGGTCATGCTGGTATGACATAATCCTGCCCCTTCCCGTACCGAGGCCTCCCCCCTGATGCCCAGGCTCTGTGCCAGGTGACCCCTGGCAGATTCCCAAACCCACAGTGTCCCTCAGAAGAGGAGAGGTGAGCCCCAGTGAAGACACTCGGAGTAGAATAACCTCAAAAGAAGACACCCGGGGAAGAGCCTGGAACACTGACCTGAATTGCTCTCACCCACCCGAACAAGCACCTACTTCATGCCGGACTCTCCTGGCCTTTGAGGCTTTTCCCCTCCACACACACACACACAAAAAGGAATTCCTGGAAACCTACAGGCTTCTCACTTCATGACCCCTCCCCAGACCTCAGGACCTCCGGGAGGAGGGAGGGCTGGCTGTGTGTGTTGCAGAATCTGATTTGTTAGCTTGTTCCCACACCTTCCTGTGGAAACAGTCAAGTCAGTCAGGCCAAACAGCACAGGGTTAGCTAGCTGGTTGTTCACCCAGCGCCACAGCCCCAGCGCCCCCGTCCACATAAGCCTAGCGAGCCAAGGAGACAAATGGAAAAGTTACTTAGAAAGCTGACTCACGGGGGGGGGCATCGACCCCCCGCAGTCTCCCCTCACCCCCACCCCCCACTTCTACTGACAGCAGACTTCTGCTCAGCTTTATCCCAAGAGCCTGGCCTGCAACCTGGCCCTTTCCCCTGCCCCAAGCACTTCCTGCACCTAGTTTCCTTTTTTTAAAATCAGAATTCTAGACACATCCTTCATTCTGCAACAGACAATGCTCACCTGCCTGCAACGAGCAAACACATGGTTTCCGTTGGGCCTGTCCTTTGGCAACAAACTGGCTTAAAAACCTAGCCCAACTCAAACAGCACCCACTCCTTTATTTCCCTTTTTTTTTTTTTTTTTTTTAGAAATCTCTATTATGGAAACAATCCAAAAAGTACATAAAGTGTTATGCACAAGCCTCACAAGACCACACACACAAAAAAAGAACCTCAACACTGTGTGTGAGTGTGTTCAACAGCTGCTGAATGATGAAAGTTATACATATTCAGCTGACAGAATAATACACACACACACACACACACACACACACACACGGCCTCCCTTGTGACTTTTAAAGGTTGTGATCGGATCTTCAATGGAAAATACTAGGCACCAACCTATCTCTATCTATACTAACCCATCTGTCCTTCAAAGAAAGAGAGCATCTATATTCTTAAACACGTACAAGGAAAAAAAAGACTAGCAGAAAACATGCCAACGTATTTTGTCTGGGTGACAGGGATACAGGTATGCTTTTTTTACCTCCTAACTTTTCTAATTATTTTCGATGAGCCTGCATTGCTTTTTTACAGAAAAAGTAATGCGCTTTTTGTGTAAAATCTCACACAAAGGGATTATCAGCTCCTAAAGATCAAACAAACAAAAAACAGGAACAAGCCAAGAACCACAGCCCTCGCCTCCCAGGGAGGCAAATCCTCCTCCTCCTCCTCCTCCTCCTCCTCCTCCTCCTCCTCCTCTCTCTGGGCTTGCTAAGGGGCTTTGGAGAAGCGGCCGGGGACAGAGAAGCAGCTACCTCACTCACACACCCAGCCCCGAGATGAAAATCACTGCCAGACAACTCAGCAAGAGCCAATTATGTGGCCACTGGCCTTGGTTGGCTGGCGCAGGAAGGGAGCCGGCTGGGGCCAGGCTGGAAAGCAGAACCTGAACCGCCGAGGGCGTGAGTCAGCCCTTCTGCCTTCTAAGGACAAATCCCTTTAGGCCACGTCCACCCAGAACCAGCTTCCCTGCCAGACCCTGTCCCTCCCCGACCCCCCAAGCCACCACAACCTGCCAGCCCGAAGAGCTCTGACCTTTAGAACAGGGTGTGAGATCTCTCCCCAGGCTGGTGGCGTGCGTGGGCCCCGGGGAACACAGGCCTTGACAAGCACAGCGGCCGTCCGGTTCCCGGGACCCCTCAGCAAGTTAAGGGGCAAGAGGGGCCCTGTGGGGGGGGGGGTGTCTCCGAATCCCATCCCATGCCGTGTTCACTCCGGCAGGAGCCGGGCTCTGGCTGGCCAGGCTTCCCCGTGACCACACTGGGCAGCGCCAGAGCCGAGTGGAAAATAGCCACAGTGCCAGGCCTCCAGGGATTTAGGCCGAAAGGGTGGAAAGCATTTGTCCGAGGACAGCTGTACTGGTGCTTAACAGGATAAGAGAAACTAGACTTTGCAGGTAGATGTGGATTCAAGCAGAATTCCAGTCTCTGCTTCTTGCCAGCAGGCAGGGGACACAACGGGTAGGAGGCCCCGGGCAAGCAAGCGGCCGGGAGAAATCACCAGGTTTGATTTGACCTCAGGATGACCGGGCTCATCCCACACGCACCCAGCACCCAGCTGGGCCCCCAAAGTCTGGCAGGCCCCGAGGGCGGAATCCAATGGAAGGGTCGGGGCTGCCTTGGCATTAACTGTCTGGCCATTCACAACCCATAAATTAGCAAATTCCCAGGCTGGGAATCCCTGCCCTGCTTGTTACCCAAAGACCGTAACACCCGGCCATATGGCTAGCTAATGTCTCATCACAGTCATTACAAAGCCGCAAGCTAAGGATTACCCAGCAGAGCTAATACGAGGCCTCAGAAATCAGAGGGACATTTTTTTCCACACCATCAAACAAAACCGGGACTGGAGAACGCTGACTGCAACTCTGGATGTCTGAATAAGAGAAAGAAATAAGGATGAAAAGAGGAGAGGGGGGTGGCTAAGGGCTAAGGCAAGGGGGAGACTAAACACACACACACACACACACACACACACACACACACACACACACACACAGAGTTTCCTTCCATGTCGTCAGCACAGTTTTAATTGTGCCTCCTCTGCCTAAAATGTGAGTTCCTGATGACTGCCATCTTCCTCCTCCTGGCTTTGGTGCCCAGCACAGGACAGGAATATTGTTGGAATGTAATGCATGAAGTTACCAGATGCTTTAGCCAGGCAAGTTGCCATCAGGCAAAAATCTCACAAAGGGACCCAAAAATACCCCTCCCAAGATCCCCCCGGGGCCTCTATGCCACAGCAGGCTGCCTGAGCCTCTGCACTGAGTACTCTTCTCTCCTGAACTCTAATGGGGTCCCACCAAGAGCACCACCGGGGAGCAGCAGCTCACCCCAGGCTGACCCCGTGAATCTGTCTCCAAGACCCCCCTTTTCCCTGACTTTTCAGTGAGCTACAGCAGCCCAGCACGGCACATTTCTTTAGCCTGTTTCTGGAGAGCCAAAGCAGAGGACCACCTAGGCCAGCCGCGGGCAAACTACGGCCCGCGGGCCGGATCCGGCCCGTTCGGCTGTTCTATCCGGCCCCCGGAGCCGAAAGAGCGGAGGGTTCTCTCGCTCTCCCCTCCGCTCCTTCACCAGCAGCCCAAGATGAGAGTGCCAGCATGGTCAGGCTGCTTTTGTTCCGGCCCCCTGGTCCAGTTTAAGAACCCTTGTGGCCCTCGAGTCAAAAAGTTTGCCCACCCCCTGACCTAGGCTCTCTCTCCTGTTCCTTCTTCTACCCTAAGCTTCCCCACCCTGCCCCCCTTCCTTTGTTTCACTGTCCCCAGCTTTAAGAAACAACACCCCACACTCTCAAAATAAATAAAAATAAATGAAGAAAAAGAAAAGAGCCGAAACCAGTTTGGCTCAGTGGATAGAGCGTCGGCCTGCGGACTGAAAGGTCCCAGGTTCGATTCCGGTCAGGGGCATGTATACATTGGTTGCAGGCACATCCCTGGTGTGGGGTGTGCAAGAGGCAACTGGTCGATGTCTCTCTCTCATCGACGTTTCTAGCTCTCTATCTCTCTCCTCTCCCTTCCTCTCTGTAAAAAATCAATAAAATATATATTTAAAAAAAAAAAAGAAAAAGAAAAAGAAAAGAGCCGTGGGCGGGGAGGCAGGAGGCTGGGTTCCCGTCTGGGCAACCCACTCCCCTCCAGCACAGTGAGGGCTGGGGGCCCGGGGACGAGAGAATCACTCCTGCCCCCACCGGGAAGCCAGGCCGCCACGGAGGGGATTTCTCAATCGCGGCTTGCTGGGCCAGAAGGCATGTCTGTGCGTAACGTCAATAAATATTTTCCCCGGGAAAGCAACAGGACAATGCTGGCTTACAAGACCAGTTACGTAACCTCCCACAACGTGAAGACCTGGACACACGGGAGGCTCCTTGTGCCTCCCCGAACCCCGAACCCTCGGGAGGAGAGGCTCCTCCCCGAACTGGACGGTGATGAGGTCCCAGGACTCACTCAGCCCCAGGGTGGGGAGAGAGCCCTTGCCCGAGCGGAGGCCAAGACAGGTGTCCTCGGAGTACACGCTGTCCTGGGCCTGTGTCCACGTGTGTGCACGGGAGGGAGAGGCGGGGGGCGAGGGGGGCACGCTGGCGGGGAAACACCTGAGAGCTGGCAGCTCCGCCGAGATCCAGCAAACGCTTCGTCTCCCCGTGGCCACAAACAGAGGCAGAGGCCCGGCTGACGGCCCCCCCAAAAGCCGGGGAAACTGGCTCAGGAGCAAGGGGCCCCCAGAGCCCTGGCTACCTGCCTGCGGCTGCTATGTGCCAGCCCAGGTGCCCACGACTTTCTGGTGCCCACCTGTAGGTCGGAGGCTGCCTCGTGGCACGGCTGGGCAAGAGCGGCCTCTGTGTTTCAACAGTGTCGTACTTACCACCCCCCACGGCCCCCATGTACCCTCGAGGCGACTGTGCCGAAAGTCCCCGGCCCCAGGGGAGTCCTCAGGTCTGCCCGACCTCCCCTAGCCAGTCCAACCTGAGGTTCTGCCCCCTCCCCACCCAGCCCCTCTCTGGGGTGGCAGTGCCAGCGCCACACTGAGCTGCCGCCAAACCTGAGCAGAGATAACAGTGCAAGGTCAGCGCCCCTCCCAGGCTGACTGTACCGAAGGCAAACACCCCGGCAGCCAGGCAAGGGGCCTCACCGCCACCAGGTCAGGGGAGTGCGCGCTGCTCCGCCCTCGGGGGGGCGGGGGGACGGCGGGAGGACACGGCCCACGGGCCAGATCACCCGGGGAGCGCTCGGGAGCCGCACGCTAGCTCATGGGGGGGGGCCAGAGGCAGGGCCTACGATGGCTCCAACTACCACACTCCTACCCTACGTTACACAGATAGTGTAGCCAGAGACGGGATCCAAACCAAGTCTGTCTGAGGTCAGTCTCAAAGCTCCGACAACCCACAGCGGATCTCACAGTGACCCATCCACAGCCCAGCATGGCTCCCCGATGGTTACCCACCACCTGCCAGCCGGGAGGGATCGGAGCATCTGCTCCAGACCCCTGGACACCAGAAAGTAGAGCCACGTTGTGGGAAGGAACTGCAAGTAGTGAAAAGGCCACAGCTCTAAACCCCAGGGAGGCTTTCTCCCACCAACCTCAAAACCACCCACAAGGGCTTTGGTAGACACCTGCCCAGCTCAACAGATGGGCCATCCCCCCTCCCCAGCGCACACACACACACACTCTCACATACTCACACTCACACACACACACACCCTCTCACACTCATACACACTCACACGCACACACTCTCTCTCTCTCTCACACACACACACACACACACACTCACACACTCACACACACACACTCACACACACACACTCTCACACACACACACACTCACACATACACTCACACACACACACTCACACACACTCTCACACATACACACTCTCTCACACACACACACTCACACACTCACACTCACACACACACTCACACACACACACACACTCACACACACACACACACACTCTCACATACTCACACTCACACACACACACACACACTCACACATTCTCACACACACATTCTCACACTCACACACACACTCACACACACTCACACATTCTCACACACTCTCACACACACCCCCTCACACACTCACACACACACACTCTCACACTCACACTCACACACACACACACACTCCCAGAGACTTTCAGCTCTCTTAAGGCTCCCTCCCGGCCAGGACCTTCCCCTCGGCAGAGAGCTGCACCCAACCACTCAAACCTAAGGGCTCAATTAAAATGGAGGGCCGAAACCGGTTTGGCTCAGTGGTAGAGCGTCAGCCTGCGGACTGAAAGGTCCCGGGTTCGATTCCGGTCAAGGGCATGTACCTGGGTTGCGGGCACATCCCCAGTAGGGGTGGTGCAAGAGGCAGCTGGTCAATGATTCTCTCTCATCGATGTTTCTAGCTCTCTATCCCTCTCCTTTCCTCTCTGTGAAAAATCAACAAAATATATTTTAAGAAAAAAAAAAAAAAAAATGGAGGAAAAACCCCTCCGCCTCCACCTTCCGGGGCTGCCTCCACCAGCCGCCTAAATACCAGGGCCCCACGGCTGTCACGTAGACAGCCACGCTGGAGAAGACGCAGGGCCTCTCCCTCCTCGCCCTCCAGAAGCTTCTCTCTCAGAAAGTCCCTTCCAGCCACCAGTTCGGAGCTAACTCCGAGAGGCCAGCAACTCCGCACCTACGACTAGGAACACTATTGCAAAACCATGCTGAGTGAGCTGCCCCAGCCTCTCCCGACTCATCCGGAAGGCCCTGCACTTCAGACACCAACCAAATGAACTGTGGGGCACTTCCCTTTGCTGATTAATTTCTCCTTCCTTCTGCTGAAAAGTCCGGGCAACTATTACAAAAAACAAAAGGACCCAGCGGCGGCAGTGCTGTGATGAGGGGGGACCCCGGCCTCTCTGGAGTAAGTAAGGGGACTCACTCTTCCTTCCTTCCTTCCTTCCTTCCTTCCTTCCTTCCTTCCTTCCTTCCTTCCTCAAACTCTCCACGGGAGTCTGAGAAATAAAACTTCAGGTCCCAAGTCCAAGGTTGTCACACACACTTACCATACACCATCTCGTTTCGTTCTAAAAATAACCCAGTGAGCTAATCATAGACAACCTCGTCTCCTACGCCAGAGACTCGGAGGAGCTGTGTCTCGGGCACTTGGCGGCGGGGCAAAGATTCGACTTCATCCTATGGGTCCGGTCTGCTTCCCGGAGACCATCGCGCCCAGTCCACAAGAATCCCGTGTTCTGCTTTAAGGAAAGCACCCCCCCCTCTTAGTACCCCAGTGCATGTCTGACCAATTGGCTAGAGCTTCCTCCCAAACTGGATATAAGAAATGTTGAAGTAATTATTGGAGGAATTGAGCAAGAGGCGCGAGTCAGAGGCCTGCGCTGCCAGGAGTCTTCGGAAAAGTGTGAGAGTTCCTGCTGGCAGGGTGCCGGCCTGCTGGCCGGGGCCCCTCGCCGCGGCCCGGGAACAGCCTTCTCTCAGCCCTGGCATTAGAAATGAGCAGCCACCTGTCTGGTGATCTTGGAAGCAAACCCGTGGCCGCGCTGGGCCTGACTGCCTGTGGGATACAGGTCAAGAGAAGTTCCTGAGGACGCTCAGCCTCCCCCTGACCGACCCGGGGAATTCGATCCCACCCACCCAAGCCCCCAGTCTAGTTGAAAGAGAGGCTGGCAGGATTAAGGTTCCCATCCTCTAGGCAAGATCACGGCGACTCCAGGCTGCTCCGGGGAAGGCTAACTGGTTAGGCATCAGCCCGCCAGCCTCCAGGGCTCACATGTCCATCCCCACAAGCACCCGCCGTGGGCCCTGGAAGGACCCACACCTCATGGAGGTTTTGGGGGAACCTACCAGGGCAAGCGGCGGGGGAGAAGGATCCTGGGCACAACGGAGACCATGTACGGAGGCTTTTACCCTCATTAACACAAACCTTTGTTTACACTGCTTTAGCTAACCTTCCAAAACGACTTCCGGAAACAGGTACCACTTAGTATTTATCCCTCCCCCCCCCCCCCCAATTCCCACAGGCGAGGAACCAGAAGTTCAGGGGGAAAGTCACTTGCGTGAACGCTCAGGAAAAGAGGTTAAACCCACTCAGCGGAGAGTGGTTCTGAGGAAGCCAAGCTGAACTGGGGGGGTCAGCTCACTGTCCCCCCTAAACCGGAGGGGGTTACTCTGAGCTGCCTGGTGGTCCCAACCAGAGTGAGCAGGGAGGACGAAGGCTGTCCCAAGCCCTAAGCACTCAACATCCAAAAAGGTCTTAGGATCCAAAAACTTCTCCAGGCTTAGGATCCAGAGCAGGGCCAGAGCAGGCTCTCAGGCTCGCTCTCTCTCTCTCTCTCTCTCTCTCTCTCTCTCTCTCTCTCTCTGGTTCTGGGGCCAGCGGGCCCTGCGGCTTCCCCATCCACCACCAACCCGAAGGGACTCCCCTCCCAACCCCTCACCCCGCTCCAGCCCGGAACCTCTCCGGAGATGAGGGCCGATCCGGAATGGGCAGGCCGTCGGTCCCGGAGGAGGGCGTGGGCGCACGTCCGGGGCCGGGGGCCAGCGGGAGGGGGGGGGACCGGTCGGGGAAGTCCGGGGGAGTCCCAGCCCTCGGGCCGGCGCCCCCCCGAGTCCTTACCGAGCAGCGGGGACTCCTCGGGGCAGGCGGGCCGCGGCAGTGCGGGGACCGGGGTCCCCCGGGCCGAAGTCCAGTTGCTGGCGAGGCCGGGACCGCTACCCCGGCGCGGCCGGGCGGTGGTGTCGGCGGGCGAGGGCAGCGGCGGCGCGGCCCCGGAGGGCTGCCCGGCGGCGGCGGCGGCGTTGGCGTTCGGGCCGGCCTGCAGCGGCGGCGGGCCCCCGACCAGGTAGGGCAGGCGGCTCAGGTCGCGGCCGCTTAGGTAATAGACGAGGGTGACGCCGAGGTGCAGCGCGCAGACGGCCACGAGCAGGCGGCAGGCCCGCTGCAGGGACGCGCCGGGCATCGCCGCGCCGCCGCCCAGGAGCGGCTCCCGGAACCTCATCTTCCCGCCGCCGCCGCCGCCGCCTTAAGAGGCGGGTGGGCTCCGGCGGGTGGAGGAGGGCGGCCCGCCCGCGGGCCGCCGGCCAGGCGCGGCCGGACCTCGGGAGCTGGGGGAGGGGCGGGGAGGCGGGGAGCGGCCGCCCGGCGAGCACGCAGCGGCCGCCGAGACTCGCGCCCGCCCGGCCGCCGAGCGCGGAGCAGGGCGCCCGGGGCGCGGGCGCGGGCGCGGGCGGGGCGGGGCCGCCGGGGGCGGGGCGGGGCCGGGCAGGGGCGGGGCTTCAGGGCGAACGGGGGCGAGGTCTCCGGGGCGCGGGTGGGGCGGGGCGGGGCTTCAGGGCGAGCGGGGGCGGGGGTCTCCGGGGGCGGGGCGGGGCTTCAGGGCGAGCGGGGGCGGGGTCTCCGGGGCCGGGGCGGGGCTTCAGAGCGAGCGGGGGGCGGGGTCTCCGGGGCGCGGGCCGGGGGGCGGGGACTTAGTGGGAAGTGGGGCTGCGGGGGCGGGGCTGTCGGGAGGGGCGGCTGGCAGCCCCAAGGCGCCCTCCCTCCCACCCCACCCCCCGGGCGGGGTGCTGCCCAGGTTCGGCTGGGGACGCAGGTGACAGCCCCGAGCTCGGCGGCGGGACCTCGTCGCTCGCAGGGCAGCCGCGCCTCCTCCTCCGCCTCCGCCTCCTCCTCCTCCTCCTCCTCCCCCTCCTCCTCCTCCGACCCGCCCTCGAGAGGCGCCGCCACTTCCTGGGGTGCCGCGGGCTGGGACGGGGCCGGGAGGAGGGCGGAGGAGAGAGCCAGCCGGCTGCTGTGTGGGAGGTGGGGGGCCTGCGGGGGGTGGGAGAGGGGTGCAGAGAGGCTGTCCCAGCGGGCGGGAGGCGGGGCAGCTGCGGAGGGACTCCCCTGGAAGCCCCGAACCCCCTTCCCCGGGCTACGGCTCTAGGGCCCGGCGTGAAGACGTGGCCACCCGAGCCCTGCGGAAAAGAAAGTGGGTGCGTGCGCTTCTCCTGAACAGCCCAGGCTACGGGGTCTCAGAGGCCTGCCCGCCTCGGTTTAGTGGCGGGGGAGCTCTTCCAGGGCATCCCACCCCACGAGGGGTACGCGCTTTGGGGGCGAAGCGGGGCGCCTCAGTGACTGCCAAGCAGGCTAGCAGGAGGAGAGCAGCCGGCTTTATTTACAATCTGCCCAGGGCTGGACCCAATCCCGGGAAGCAGGAATTGTCCCCATTTTGCAGATAAAAAGAGTTCAAGGCTCGGGAAGGTGAAGCTTGCATAAGATCCCACAGCTGTTGGGAGGCAGGGGCAGAATTCCGGCTCCAAAACTTTTTGTAAAAAAACGATACGTGTTCAGTCCTTGTTCATTTGCAAGTAAAGGCTGGAGGTTCTTTGGGGTCAAATTTGACCCAGAGGCCGCTCCTCACGCCCACCTAGTGCCTGAGTGAGCAGGGAGGCCTCAGTCCTGACGGGGACTGATGGAGGCGCTGCCACCTGTATGGGGACGGAGAAGCTGGGGGCTCTGACAGCCACTCTGCAGTGTGTGTGTGGGGGGGGGAAATAACGGAGATTGAAAGTGGATTATATGCCGGTCAGACACAAGCCTAACTGCTCAATGAACGAAAAACATTGACCAGCTGCCTCTTGCACATACCGGGGATGTGCCCACAACCAATGTACATGCCCTTGGCCGGAATCGAACCGGGACCTTTCAGTCCGCAGACTGACGCTCTACCACAGAGCCAAACCGACCTCAGCAGGACACAGGCTTTTATTGGAGATAGAGTACCACCCCCCACCCTGCCCGGCTGCTTCCAGAGAGAAAGAGAGGAAAAGGCCGTAAAACACCAGAGGGGTCTGCTTTTAAGGGGAGGATAGGGGACAGGGCTTAGGGTATTTGGCAGGTGCTGATTGGTGGTTGAGAGCTCAGGAATGTCTGGCCACAGGTGGGGTTTACGTCTGTCCATCACCTGGGGGAAGGGAGGACCTATCACTCAACACATTTTATCTCATTCAGTTCCAGCTACCCTGCGAAGGAACTGTTAGGGTCTCCATTTCACAGGTGGGGAAAAAGCCCACGCTCGGGAGTTGGCCCTTGGTTGTGATCCTACAGAATCCACTTTCTTCACGTGGCTACCCGAACACCTGACTTTCCTGGTCTTCCTCGCTCCACTGGCACCCCTGTCTCTCTGATGGGCTGCTTCTGCCTGCTTTAGCCACCCTAGCCTCATTGCTGGTCCTTGAACTTGCCCCGTTTCTTCTTGCCTCAGGGCCTTTGGCTGTACACTTAGCCGGAAATACTCTTCCCCACTGTGTGTCACTCAGACCACTCAAGAGGTCCTCTTACCTTGTTTCCCCGAAAATAAAACGTCCCCCGACAATAAGACCTACGTACAGGTTTCCTTCTGAGTGAAATATAAGGCATCCCCCCCGAAAATAAGGCCCCCAGCATTCACAGTGTGTCCGGTTTGTGTTGACAACTACCGTACTACCGTGCCGTATACAGGTAATAAATTGCCTTTATTTTCATTGAACAATAAATGTGTACCGTATTCTTCTTCGTGGAAAAATAAGACATCCCCTGAAAGTAAGACCTAGCGCATCTCTGGGAGCAAAAATTAATATAAGACACTGTCTTATTTTCGGGGAAACAGGGTAGACCACCTTGTAGAAAGCGCCCCCCCCCCCGATCTGCTTAAGCAGCTTGGTTTTCTTTTAGAGCAGATACCTCTACCCAACATTAGACATTAATTTATTGTTGCCTCTCTCCCTCGGCAGATCAGCTCCGTGAGTGCAGGACCTTCCATGTTCACGCTGTAGCCTCAGTTCCTAGAACTGAACTGGCACAGAATGAATATCTGTAAAAATACCTGTTAAGTGGATGTTTACGATTGTCTTGCTAATGTGGGGAGGGGAGAAGGGAAGAACGGGGTTTGTTTTCGAACACAGAAGTCAGGAGTTGTTCACCAGGAAGTTGGTGCGGATGAAGCTGGCTCGATAACAGCCTGTGTGTGCCCGGAGGAAGATGCCTGGCCCATGAGTGAGGGCGGGCCAGGTTGGGCCCCGTCAGAAAAATGAGGGGAGGGGGAAATGGAGATGTTTCCTCCATGCGTCCTGGTCAGGGGTGGGCAAACTTTTTGACTCGAGGGCCACCGTGGGTGCTCAACCTGGATCGGAGGGCCGGAACAGAAGCAACCCGACCATGCTGGCACTCTCATCTTGGGCTGCTGGTGAAGGAGCGGAGGGGAGAGCAAGAGAACCCTCCCCTCTTTCGGCTCCGCGGGCCGGATAGAACAGCCGAAAGGGCCGTAGTTTGCCCACGGCTGGTCTAGGTAATGGCCAGGAGATAGGATTGAGAGGAGGTCGGGGTCACAGACCTGTCCCTTTCTGAGGCCAGGAAGTGAGTAAAGGGACAGACACCTGCTCTATCCCTCAGGAGCACGCGGAGTCCGCTGAGCATGAACACCAACCTCACCGTCTCTTGTCCAGAGGTACCCAGAAGCAGTCCGTTTCTTGCAGACTGCCTTCAGCTGGCTTGTGGCATTTCCTCTGTCCTTACACAGTACTCTCGTCTGCACCTGTCGGTTTACATTTCTGTTTTACCCTAAGTAGGTCAGAGGGGCACAGAATAGTGCCTGGCCCTTGGTAGACAATCATTTCAGTTGTCTGTGGCTGAGTAACACACAACCCCCAAAACCTAATGTCTTAAAACTAACACCTTATCACAATTGTTTCCTGGGCGGTGCTGCCCCACATGGTGTCAGCGGGGGCGCTGACACAGTTGGAAATTCCAAAGTGGCTCCCCATGGTTGGCAGTTGGTGCTGGGTCAGAATGGGTCGTGGGTCAGGGGCCTTGGTTCTTCTTCACATGGACCTCTCCACATGGTTGCTTGGGTTTCTCGCAAACTGGAGGGTGTATCCCAAGAAGGGGCATTTCAATAACAATGTAAATTCCTTAAGGCCCAGCCCTAACCATCACTTATGTGGGCATTTTAGTTATAGGGGCGCCCCGTCCAGATTCAAGGGGAGTAGAAATAGACTCCTTGGGAAGAAGGGGTTGGCAGGCATCTTTTGTAATCCACAGCAGTGGGCCAGCGGTCACAAATGGTCTGTATGCCTTCCACAAGTAACATACATTCATCTCCTCCCAAGATTCCCCAAAGAAACATCCCAATAGGACTTCTGCCTCAGGCTCCTGGTCCAGAATCTGTCTCATCCTTTGAATCAGGCCTGCGTGCTCGCTTTGGCAGCACATATGCTGAATCAGGCCTAGGTGTGGCTTCCTCGGGTCCCGGGGAACCACAAAACATAAAACAAGGTACCTTCATCCTCTTACTCTCTGAGCAATTCCATCCAAAAGCCAATAGGTAGGAGAAGTCCAAACAGCATCGACTGTGTGCAAAATCAAAACCCAGTGAAGAGAAAGGGATGGGGTGAAAGGTGAGGTGGGGCGGGGAGGGTGGCAATCTAGCACAGGGCAAGCCCTTTGGAACTTTGAACGTTCTGCCTGGAATTCTCCAGAACAGCAATTGCCAACCTTTCGGACCTCACAGACCACCAGTGATCCGCCGACCACTGGTTGGCTGCTCCAGAGCAAGACCACAAGTTCATTGGATACATTTTGTATCATCCTTGCTCACTGCATGCTGCCTGTATGTGATTTGGGGCTCTTAACAATCTCCAGTAACAATTTTCTTACTGCACTTTGCAATCTCCTTGCTACTGTTCAGGACTCAGCAAGCTTTCTGCTTCCAACGTCAATGCTCTGTGTTTTAGGGTTTTGGAAGCACCCCGCTTCCAGGCGTCACTTCCTGTTTCAATCACCCATTGCGGGACTTGGAAAGTAGGTTTCCATAGGTCAAATCCAGCCCACCACCTGTTTTTGTAAAGACATTTTATTAGAACTCAGCCATGCATACAGGCTTACCTATTGTCAGTTTGCTTTCATGCTATACAGTGGCAGTGTTGAGCAGTGCAAGAGACCATCTTGCCTGTAAAACCTAAAATATTTACTATGTCCACATAAATATCCAAACCGTGGCTCAGTGGTTGAGGGTCTATGTATGAACCGGGAAGTCACAGTTTGATTTCCCAGTCAGAGCACACGCCCAGTTGCAGGCTCCATCCCCAGTGTGGGGCGTTCAATTAATGATTCTCTCTTATCATTGATGTTTGTAGAGGGCCCCGTGGGAAGGGCATTTCCTTAATTATTGTCAGGAAGGGCATTTCCTTAATTATTGTCAGCTGAACTCAGGGCCACAGAGCCACACCGTGGGAACGTGCTTCCCCAAAAAGGCTGGACATGTTATCAGTACTGGCTTTTTACCTTTGTCCAGGTGTTGGGGAGCAGACTTTGATGTGTAAATCCAGTCAAGCACCAGAAATGCTGACCCTAAGTTTTGGTGATACTTCCTGGTATTTGGGGATACATAAATAAACGCACTGTGTGGGCTTCGGGTCCATGCCTCTCCATCAGAGGTGGCAGCGGTTCCACCCAGCTTTATAAATCTATCTCTGCGTCTTCTTTCTTCCTTCCTTCCTCCCTCCCTCTTCCTTCCTTCCTTCCTTCCTTCCTTCCTTCCTTCCTTCCTTCCTTCCTTCCATTATTTCTCAATCCCTGGCTGCCTCCACTTAGAACTGGTTCTTTCATCTCTCCGTGCTGCACATGGAAAAGGGAGATCCCCGCCATATCTGGCCTCTGAAGATGTTCCTATCTCTCCCTCTCCCTTCCTCTCTGAAATCAATAAAAAATATTTTTAATTTTTAAAAAGGTGTCCAAACCGCTGAGACCGGTTTGGCTCAGTGGATAGAGCGTTGGCCTGCAGACTGAAAGGTCCCGGGTTCGATTCCGGTCAAGGGCATGTACCTTGGTTGCGGGCACATCCCCAGTGCAGGGTATGCAGGAGGCAGCTGATCGATGATTCTCTCTCATCGATGTTTCTAACTCTCTGTCCCTCTCTCTTCCTCTCTGTAAAATATCAATAAAATATATTTTTTTAAAAATTTAAAAGGGTGTCCAAACCTGTAAAGAATTTTTATAAGAATTTGAGTCGAACTGAAAAACATATGGCAAGATTTCAAATGCTCCTGAGATGAACAGTTTTGCAGTTTTGTGGGGTTTTTTATTTATTTTTTATTTATTTTTTTTTTAAATATATTTTATTCATTTTTTTTACAGAGAGGAAGAGAAAGGGATAGAGAGTTAGAAACATCGATCAGCTGCCTCTTGCACACCTCCTACTGGGGATGTGCCCGCAACCAAGGTACATACCCTTGACCGGAATCGAACCTGGGACCTTTCAGTCCGCAGGCCTAAGCTCTATCCACTGAGCCAAACCGGTTTCGGCAAAACTTCTCTTTTTTTTAAAAATATATTTTATTGATATTTTGCAGAGAGAGGAAGGGAGAGAGCTAGAGAGCTAGAAACGTCGATGAGAGAGAAACATCGACCAGCTGCCTCTTGCACACCCCCTACCGGGGATGTGCCTGCAACCAAGGTACATGCCCTTGACCGGAATCGAACCCGGGACCTTTCAGTCCGCAGACCGACGCTCTACCACTGAGCCAAACCGGTTTCGGCGGGGTTTTTTAATTAATTGATGGATTGAGTTGAGAACAAGCAAGCGAGCAGGAGAAACACCGACTTGCTGTTGCACCCATCCATGCATTCTCCTGTTGATTCCTGCACATGCCCGGACTGGAGATGGAAACGGAAACTCTGGTGCATCTGGATGACATGCCAACACTGCTTAGCTCCCTAGACTGCTGCAGATAAGAGACCATGGATGTCAGACCAATGGCCAGCAGAAATTTCCCAACAAGGTGAAAATTTTCAAAAGATTATGGAGATATAAGGTGAGAAAAAAATTTGGTATATTTGAACAAGATTTAAAGGGTTTAATCATTGATCAGAAATTTGGCAGACTTGGAAGTTGATTTTTCAAAGTCTGTCAGGAATATTTGGAAAGTCTCATATGATTTTCCTGCTGGGTAATTGGAAATGCAAACACAGCCCACAACTACCTGAGGCTGGGAGGCCTGAGGGGAAAAAAATTGGGAAAGGAGCACTTACAAAACAAAAGTGGCTGAAATCTCTCATGCCTGGACACCCCACCCTCTCCATCCCCCTTTCCCCAGCTTACTTAAAAATTGTAAAGGGCAGCCCTAGCCAGTTTGGCTCAGAGGATACAGCATTGGCCTGTGGACTCAAGGGTCCTGGGTTTAATTCCCGTCAAGGAATTAAACTACCGTATTTGCCGGCGTATAAGACGATTTTTTGGCCCTGAAAAATATGCCTCCAAGTGGGGGGTAGTCTTATACGGCGAGTATATAACAAACTCTGTATTTTTAGTGGAAATGTTAGGGGGTCGTCTTATACGCCGGCAAATATGTATTTTTCAGGGCCAAAAAAAAACCGTCTTATACGCCGGCAAATATGGTACTGGCTTGATACCCAGTAGTGGGTGTGCAGGAGGCAGCCGATCAATGATTCTCTCATTATTTTATTTTTTTTAATTGATTTTTTTACAGAGAGGAAGGAGAGAGGGATAGAGAGCTAGAAACATCGATGAGCGAGAGACATCGATCAGCTGCCTCTTGCACATCCCCTACCGGGGATGTGCCCACAACCAAAGTACATGCCCTTGACCGGAATGGAACCTGGGACCTTTCCGTCCACAGGCCGACGCTCTATCCACTGAGCCAAACCGGTTTCGGCTCTCTCTCATTATTGATGTTTCTATCTCTCTCTTCCCTCAAAAAATTGTAAAGGGCAAATGAGAAAAATTGTGCCTTCCATACAACTATTAGTAATTCTGTTTATGTTTTGATCTGTTTGTGTTGGTCTGTATGCCTTACTAGTGTGTATAATGTGGTATTTTTTACCTCCAGATAGTATTGCTAATTTGTAATACATAAATGCCTTACAATAATTAAATACTTATATAAATTGGATATATAAAGAAACTAATTTTGATTGCTGTTCTCTTTTCTTTCTTTTTTGAATTTTTGTAAGAGTTTACTTGAGCCACACTGAGGACAAATGCCAGGAAGCAAGATCTCATATGCTCCCTTGTCAAACTTTATGACATAATAAAAATCACAGAAGATAAAGCAAAACAAGAAAACAAAACTAACCCAAATGCCTGTCATGGTCATATGATATCTGGGAAATATTTTATATTAAAGCTGGTTTCAGTTTTGGTTAAATAAACATGTCTTTTGGAGTCATTAACATTACATGTATTTTTGTTTTACCTGTATTTACAGAAATAAGTTCATGTTAGCTCATAAACATTTGTCAAGAAAATAGCTTGGATAGTAATTGACTTTAATTTCTCATAGAGTTAACTAATAAATATATATAAATAAAAACATTTTTATTTTTATTTTTAGAGAGAGAGGAAGGGAGAAACATTGATTTGTTGTTTCACTTATTTACACATTCATAGGTTGATTCTTTTTTTAAAAAAAATGTTTTTATTGACTTTTAGAGAGAGAGGAAGGGAGAGGGATAGAGAGATAGAAACATCGATGTTTGAGAAACATCACCAATAGACTGCCTGCCACACACCCCCTGCTAGGGATGGAGCCCGAAACCTGGGCATATGCCGTGACCAGGAATCTAACCAGCGACGTCTTGGTTTATGGATCGAACTCAATCACTGAGTGACACCGGCTGAGCCCTTTGTTGATTCTTGTGTGTGCCCTGTCAACGTAAAAGCATTCAAACCTGTAAAGAATTTTTGTGAGTTTATTTGAGCCAAACTGTCGATAACTGCCGGAAGCAGTATCTCAAAGGATTGGGATAGTGCTCCAGAGAATGGCAGTCTTTCATCTGTTTTCATACATTTCGATCAAAGGAGGAGACATAGGTGGGTTACATGAGATCCATTGGTCATAGACTAGTGAGGCGGGAGAAAGCAAAGTGGCTGGAGGCGCGGGGGGGGGGGGGGGGGTGCGACTCTGGGTTGGATTAAAAGCAAAATGACAGGCACAAGAGAAAAAAAATGACAGATGCTACTTAGATGGGTGCAGGATAGTTAACACTCAACAATTAACAAGATAATAACAATGAAGGAATTTGTGGTGCTTGTCTTGGCGCCCAGGCACATTGGTTGTGCCCCAAGGGGTCCAGAACGAGGGAAGTTACCCAGACATTTCAAGGGTGCAAAAAGACAGGTTCAGTTAAGGTAAAGATTGACCTTGTCAGAAAAAAAATGCTACCATATTTGCCAGCGTATAAGACGATTTTTTGGCCCTGAAAAATACGTATTTGCCGGTGTATAAGAGACTGGGCGTATAAGACGACCCCCTAACATTTCCACTAAAAAATACAGAGTTTGGCCGAAACCGGTTTGGCTCAGTGGTAGAGCGTCGGTCTGCGGACTGAAAGGTCCCGGGTTCGATTCCGGTCAAGGGCATGTACATTGGTTGCGGGCACAATCCCCGGTAGGGGGTGTGCAAGGGGCAGCTGGTCGATGTTTCTCTCTCGTCGATGTTTCTAGCTCTCTATCTCTCTCCCTTCCTCTCTGTAAAGTATCAATAAAATATATATTTAAAAAAAAAATACAGAGTTTGTTATATACTCGCCGTATAAGACTACCCCCCACTTGGAGGCATATTTTTCAGGGCCAAAAAGTCGTCTTATACGCCGGCAAATACGGTATGTAGAACCAAGATGGCGGCCTAGGTTGTCTCCTAAGCTGCCACCTCATCAACAATTTAATTAAAAAAACAACTAAAATAAAAAAGGACTTCACTAAAACTTCAGGAAAGTTGGCGGAGTGGAATAGCTACAACTAGAAAGAGAGAGAGAGGCTCATGGATCGGACTGGGAGCCACAAAGCGCTGAGGTAGGGAGACGCTCACACGCGGAGAGGAATGCCTGCCTGGCGGCGGTAGGGGAGGAATTCCAGATTGCACGGAACCCTTTCCGACTGTACTGAACCCCAACCCCGGCTGAAATTCCGAGGTCCCAGGCTCATACGGTTGGAGTCTGGACTGTAGAGAAAGGCACCCAGAGACTCAGAGACTGGGAGACCAGGGACCCGGGAGCCGCAGCCAGGAGGGTCTACAGTTGCGCGATTGAATACACGCTGAGGTCTGACCGCCGTCTCTCCATAGCGGAAGGAGTCAGAAGCTCAGACTACAGAGACCAGCCCAAGTCCTGGCGAGCCCCTGGGGCACCCATGCTCTTGCACGGGGAACCTGGGAAGGTCAGGCAGAAACTCAGGCGAGTGCACAAGGGCAGGGTGGAAGCCAAGACTGTCAGTTCAGCCCTGAGACTTCGCCCCATCCAAGCTGAGCAGAGGCTTCTGCAGTTCTTCAAGTCTGATCCTATAAGACTGTCTCCAATACAGAACTTATCCCAGAGTAGACACAGCTGACACCCACATCCAATTGGCCTGAAGGTCAATTCACAACAATAAAGACTTAGCTACAACAAGGCTGTGCACGGGAGTCCACAAAGGGGAGCACCAAGAGTGTCTACCTCAGGTAACTGAGAAGGCTGACCCACTGGGCCATATAGGACACCAAACACACAAAGCCATCCTACCAACTCTGAAAAATAGTGATAATGCCAAGACAAGGAAATAGATCTCAAACAAAAGAGATGGAGGATATAGAGTTCAGAACTACGGTTCTAAGGTTATGCAAGAATATCCTAGAAAAGCTCGATAAACTTCATGAGACCCAACTGACTAAATTGGAAAATATTATGCAGAGATCCAACAGCAGAATGGAAGAACACAAGAATCAGGTCAAAGAGCCAAAAGACACTCCTTTGGAGAAGGAAGAAGAAAAGAGGATCCAGAAAGTTGAAGATAATGTAAGGAGCCTCTGGGACAACTGCGAGCGCACCAACATCAGAATTATGGGGGTGCCAGAAGAAGCGGGAGTGCAAAATACTGAAAACATATTTGAAGAAATAATATCAGAAAACTTCCCTCACCTGGTGAAAGAAATAGACTTACAAGTACAGGAAGCCTACAGAACCCCAAACAAGAGGAATCCTAAGAAAAATACTTCGAGACACATCATCATCAATATGCCAAGGGTAAAAGACAAAAAGAAGATCTTACAAGCAGCAAGAAAAAAGCAGTTGGTTACCTATAAGGGAGCACCCCTACGTCTATCAGCTGATTTCTCAACAGAAACCATGCAGGCCAGAAGGGAGTGGCAAGAAATATTCAAAGTGATGAATAGCGAGAACCTACAACCAAGATTGCTGTATCCAGCGAAGTTATCATTCAGAATTGAAGGGCAGATAAAGAGCTTCACAGATAAGAAAAAGCTAAAGGAGTTCATCACCACCAAACCAGTATTATATGAAATGCTGAAAGGTATTACTTAAGAAGAGGAAGAAGATCAAGTGAATTAAAAATCTGAGGAATAGAATAAACTGGTGAATATAATAGAATCAGGGGCAAAGAAAGGGAGTGGATAGATAATTATCAGGGTGAAAGGGGTGTGGGGTGCAGAAAGAGAATGGATTAAAATTGTATAACCTATGGATGAGGACAATAGTGGGGGTAAGGGCAGAGGGTGGGGTGGGAATCAGGTGGAAGGGAGCTATGGGGGAGAAAAAGGAGAAACAATTGTAATAATCTGAGCAATAAAGATTTATTAAAAAAAAAAAAAAAAAGATTGACCTTGTCAATGAAGGTACTGGCCTAGGAGGTAACTACACATTCTAACTGCTTTTAATTATTTTACTTTATTTATTTATTTATTTATTTATTTTTAAAATATATTTTATTGATTTTTCACAGATAGGAAGAGAGAGGGATAGAGAGTTAGAAACATCGATGAGAGAGAATCATTGATCAGCTGCCTTTTGCACATACCCCCACTGAGGATGTGCCCTCAACCAAGATACATGCACTTGACCCGAATGGAATCTGGGACCCTTCAGTCCGCAGGTCGACGCTCTATCCACTGAGCCAAACCGGTTCCGGCTATGTTTCTTTTCTTTTTTAAAAAAGTTCTTTATATATATAGATATAATTGATTTTTTACAGAGAGGAAGAGAGAGGGATAGAGAGTTAGAAACATCAATGAGAGAGAATCATCTATCAGCTGCTTCTTGCACACCCCGTACTGGGGATGTGGCCGCAACCAAGGTACATGCCCCTGACCAGAATTGAACCTGGGAACTTTCAGTCCGCAGACCGATGCTCTATCCACTGAGCCAAACTGGTTTCGGATGATATATAATATTTTTCTTGTCAAGTATGTTTGTCAAACTTCCTAGGGTTCAGGTTTTATTTATTTATTTATTTTAATATTTGGGGTTTTTTAAATATGAGAGAGGAAGGGAGATGGAGAGAGAGAGAACTTGGATTTGAGATTCAAGACAGTCTGTCAGTCCCTGGGTGTGGCTGGAATTGAAATTATGTAAACATCCTATCTTCTGCCAATACACAGAGATGCAAATGAGCCGAAAGAATGGAACAGACCACAGAGATGTGGGGCTGGAAACGAAGGAAGCGATCACTGCCCATGATCCTGAGGCTTCTTGGCCCCTCCCGAGCCCCACCAGCACTTCTGCCCTTGGACTCGGTGCTTCGGAACCCAAGTTCCTTCTATTGAAATCATGTGGGTGCTGCCTCACTGAGTTTCAGATCTTCCCAAACGAAGAGACTAACAAAAGGACCCAAGTGGTGAGCAGGTCAGAGAGGAAAAAGGGTGGGAGGGCTGCCGGGCTAGGAATGCAGCCAGTGTGAATCTCCAGATGGCAGGTGGGTAGAAGGAAGCGAGGCCATTCCTGGCAGGAATTAAGTTTCAAGAACCAGAAAAGAGCCGAAACCGGTTTGGCTCAGTGGATAGAGCGTCGGCCTGCGGACTGAAAGGCCCCAGGTTCGATTCCGGTCGAGGGCATGTACATTGGTTGTGGGCACATTCCCAGTGTGGGGTGTGCAAGAGGCAGCTGATCGATGATTCTCTCTCATCGATGTTTCTGACTCTCTATCCCTCTCTCTTCCTCTCTGTAAAAAATCAATAAAATATATTTTTTTTAAAAAATAAGAAGAAGCAGGAAAGAAACTTCCTCCCATGGGTTAGGCCCTGCCTCTGGCTCCCTTTGAGGTCACCAGGTGCATGCGGCCTACCTGCCTGCCAGCCCCCACCTGAGCATTCCCCTTCGTCTTCCTGTTGTGTTCGGATTGGCCACACCGGAAGGCACCGTGTTCCCGCCAAGCTCAAGGGCCACCGTGTCCCTTCCCTATAGCCGCGTGACATCGCCTGCCTCTCCCACGTGTCTGGGAAGGGCTGCGGCCGGCTGGCTGTTACTTCGCCCTCTTCCTAAGCAGCACGCCAGTCTGTGAGCTTCTGTCCTGAGAGGTGTGAGGAGGAGGAGGGCCCGCAGGGGAGTCCTGAAGTCCGGGGCGCTGGTTCTTGCCCAGACCTCTGGTTCCAGATTAGGAGGATCAACTTATCCATGTTTGCCCAGGGCCGTCCCAGTTTTCACACGGAAAGTACCGCATCCCAAGAATCCCCTCAGCTCTGAAAAAACTGGGAAAGTTAGTCACCCTTATTCCAGAGCCCGCGGGTTCTCAGTGGGAACCTGCCTTAGCACTGCCCTTCGAAGGTGGCGTCCCAGGTCTGGGGACTCCAGACCTCCAGACCCTCCTAAGGATTCCCCCACGGTTGGCATTTCTAAAACCGAGGCATCTCGCATAGGCCTGGGGGGCAAACAGGGCAGAGTCCGATTAAGAGCATAGATTCTGGAGCCTCCCATTTGCTAGTTGGAATGGAACCAATATTAATTACTAAAGCGAGTCCATGGTGTTGTGAGAATAAAGGTCAGCAATTGCCAAAACCGGTTTGGCTCAGTGGTAGAGCGTCGGTCTGTGGACTGAAAGGTCCCAGGTTCGATTCCGGTCAAGGGCATGTACATTGGCTGCAGGCACATCCCCGGTAGGGGGTGTGCAAGAGGCAGCTGGTCGATGTTCCTAATTCTCTATCTCTCTCCCTTCCTCTCTGTAAAATATCTATATCTATATCTATATCTATATCTATATCTATCTATCTATATCTATATCTATATCTATATCTATATCTATATCTATATCTATATATAAAAGGTCAGCCATTATTTTCATGCCCTTACCCTGAGCCAGCCATTGCCTCCCCCCAAATGTGGGGTGCCCTCTCCACCGGGCATCCTTCAGAGTCCCAGGGTGACACAGAGCCTAGGGCAGAGGCTGGCCTAGGCAGTGGAGGAGCCGGGCTGTCTCCAGAGGCCTTACCCGGTCGGTCTTCCTCTCCCTGGCCCCTGGGGCTGGGCCTCAGAGCAGGGCCTGGCTTCTCTCATTTCTGGGTCACGCCCCTCAAAGGGAAAGTTCGTGGAGCCCCTTAGAAGGGCCTAGCAAAAAGGGGCTGGCCAAAGACCCAGCGGCTTGCCCAGCCCTCTGGGGTGGGCGGAGGAGCCCTGTGTCTCTGGTCGGCCGCCATGTGGTCAGCCTGGTCCCTGCTTCCTCGGCAGCCATGCCCTCACACCTGTCAGCCAGAAGTGAGAGATCCCGGGCCAGGGGGTATGTCTCCTGAGAACTCTGCAAACACACACACACCGACTGACCAGGGAACGCTGGCACGGTGAGGAAAGCTGTGGCGTCTCCGCAGCCAGCTGTCCCCTGACCCAGACTGACAACTGTGGGCCCACCCAGGCCCCCTGGCCCACGTAGGTTTCCTCCTCGCTGTTCACCGCAGGAAGTGTGTGTACCAACACAGGCTTTGTGTGTCGCGGTGAAAGCAAATCCCAGGGCCCCGGTGCTGGGTTTCAGGCCCTCTCCGGAGAAAACCCCAGGAGCGCATGGAGGCCTCGGGCCAGCCGCCCCGGGCCAGCTCTCAGAGGCCCCTTGCGACTGCCCCTTTCTCTCGTCTTTCCCCACCGTGATAAACGTCCAGGGATTAGCCCTTCTGTGTTTATTGGATGAGCAATTTGTGTCTGTCTGAAAAGCTATGTCTGAATAATATTTGGCACGAGCTGAAGAAATGCGATCTGCTGCGTTCCCCTCAGCCAGCTCTCTGGAGCCGGCCCGTCTCCTGCCAACGGGGCTCTACAGCTCTGCCGCTGGGCCCGCAGCCCAAACAGGCCTGTGCGTGAGGCTGGGGGGCGAATGGGGGGGTGGAGGAGGAGCTCGCGGTGGGACCAGAAGCCCAGAGGGACGGAGGGGTGGAGCGGCCTTAGCGAACCTGCCAATAGTTCTGGAGCTTCTATGATCATTTAGGGGCAGTGTTTCCCAAAGTGTGGTACGCGTACCCCCAGGGGTACGGGAAGAGGTTGGTGGGGGTACACGTTGCACCGGAGTTCGGTGGGGATGCGCACTGCACCGTGCTTAGCTGCGCCTAATTCTACGTTCTCAGGAGTCAAGTCAAGACAGTCTTGTGAGGCGTGAGAAGGTCCCGTGTGCAAATACATGTTATTTATAGTATAACTTTTACTTATATTTTATTATGAATAATTTCATGTTTCGTGTATTATTATTTTGTGTATGTACCAAAAAAAAGAAAATATATATATATATTTTGATTGTTATGAAAATACATCCCCCCCTTTTTTTTTTGGCGAGGGGTACTCAGCGTCACGAAAATTATAGAAGGGGTACACATATGTCAAAAGTTTGGGAAACACTGATTTAGGGACATCACGAGAATCGCCTAGACCTGGGAACAGAGCAACCGGGGCCCCATGCAGCTCAGGAGTCCCAGGTGTGAACTCAGGAGCCCCAGGTGTGAACTCCGTAAAAGAGATTCCAGGGAGTGAGTTCAATGGGTTGCCTGAGGGCCCCAGGTGTGAGGTGGGTGGGGGGGGGTAATTGGTGCTGGGCGGTTGAGGTGTGCGTGTTTGTGTGGGTGGGGTCTAGGGGGTAAGATGTACTGAGGCTGTTGACGTGTTCCCTGGCTCCATCTGTGGAAGTCCCTGCACTGGGGAGGACAGAGCTCGCAGCGGCGGCAATCAGGCGCTCGGGTCTGAGGTGCTGAGGGGTGTAGAGGGGAAGGGAATTGGTGGTGTGGGCCGGTCAACCTCCACTCCCCGCCCCAGAGCCTTCTGCTGTTCTCACTCCTCCTGCTTCTTTCTTAGGGCCCAGGTCACTTCTTTTTTTTTTTTTTTTTTAATATATTTTTTATTGATATTTTACAGAGAGGAAGGGAGAGAGATAGAGAGCTAGAAACGTCCATGAGAGAGAATCATCGACCAGCTGCCTCTTCCACACCCCCTACTGGGGATGTGCCCGCAACCAAGGTACATGCCCTTGACCGGAATCGAACCTGGGACCTTTCAGTCCGCAGACCGATGCTCTACCACGGAGCCAAACCGGTTTCGGCCCAGGTCACTTCTTATCTCCTTATTCCTTAGGTCTCAGACTTTCCCCATCTCTATCCCACGCTCCCCAAGCCAGTGATTGGGTGGACGGCAGGACAACTTCCCTGTCCCCCACACAGCAAACACAGCACTGACCACGGAGGAGGCACCAGTAATTGTTTACTTAGTAAATGAATGAGAGAGAGAGAGCGGGTGGGGGGTGGGGAGGGGAGTGCTCAGGTGTTGGTGTTCACAGACTCACAAGATAGCAAATGACAGGTCAGACGGAGGTAACAGCACAGGACATGGATTCAGGAGTGAGAACGTGGCCACAATGACACCAGCCTCCGAGTCGGCCCTGGGCGGCAACCTGTAGGGGAAGCCCGCTCCTCAGAACAGGCCTCCCCACCCCCAGGCTCTTCAGCGGCTGCACCCCTCCTGCTGAACAGCAGTGGTGCTCCATATGGTTCCATCTGTTGTTCAGTATGAACTTGATGTTTTGATTCCAGCCTTGTCCTTGTACCATGCTCCATATATCTGTACCCTCAAAGAGGGGGGAAAGATACACCCATAAAAAGGAGAGAGAAGGTTATAAAAGTCCAGAAAAAAAAGGTTAATTTCACTTGGAGGTGCAAGGAAGTGTGATCTTAGACCCGGATGTGGAACAAAGTCTGCAAATGCATCCAACATGTGTTGCCTGCCCTCCCCACCCCCTCCCTCCCACCCCCAAACACATGACTCAATTTGGTGTCCATGGAAGATGTTGCTACCTGACCCGTTTTTCTCTTTCCCTGAGCCCAGCTGCTTCCCCAGAATCCTTCTCTACACAGCCACGGCCAGACGGTGAGAGCCGGCGCGTGAGAGGTGAACACCGTTGCCACACCCTGGATACAACCGACACGTGCAGGATGGGAGGCCGACGGCCGGGACGAGGAGAGGCGTGGTGGTGTGAAGCCGGGTGACGAGAGTGAGCGGGCGGGTGAGACTTGAGGGCGAGGTTTATGAATGGGAAACAGCCGGCCATGTGGCCGAGAAAGTAGGTTGGGGCGATCGCGATCCGGACTGGGATCCCGCCAGGCTCAGGAATGTTGTGCCGAGGCTGTGCGGGCAGGAGCAGCTGGGCTGCGCTCAGAAGGCATTCTGTGAGCCGGGGGCAGGGTGGCCCAGGGCGGGGAGACGCTGGAGGGGGGAGGCCAGCCGGACGGCTGTCCTATGCAACCAGAGACAGAGCCCCCTCTGAGCGAGCGGCTGCAGCACTCGGGAACAGCATCTGTTCAACACTCGTCCCACTGTCTCGTGGAGTTGCCTTTTGACAGCCTGATGGCCCCGCCAGCCTGCGGGTTGCTTGACAGCAGGAACCGTTTGCTGCCTCTCTGGGGGCTCCGCCCCCCCCCCCCCCCCCCCCCCGGCCTGACGCGGTTCTTGGCAGGTGCTCATGATGTGCTTGAGAAGTTGCTGAATAGGCCAGTGAGGAAGGGACAAGGGGCTTACAGAGAAGGGCACAGCTTTCTGGGGTAACATCCTGTTTAGCAAGTGCAGTTCCTAAGGACTGGGCTTCGGCACAGCTGTCTCTGAGTGTGTGTGTATGTGTGTGTGTGTGTGTGTGTGTGTGTGTGTGTGTGGCGGTCGAGGCGTGTGCAGGCAGAGAAGGCACCACAAGAAGCTAGGAATTGTCTTTTTTAAAAATATATATATTTTATTGATTTTTTTACAGAGCGGAAGGAAGAGGGATAGAGAGCTAGAAATATCTATGAGAGAGAAACATCAAGCAGCTGCCTCCTGCACATCTCCCACCAGGGATGTGCCCACAACCAAGGTACATGCCCTTGACCGGAATTGAACCTGGGACCTTTCAGTCCGCAGACGGACACTCTACCACTGAGCCAAACCGGTTCATTTTGGCAGCTAGGAATTGTCTTGATTCCGTGTGTGTGTGTGTGTGTGTGTGTGTGTGTGTGTGTGTCTTAGGAAGGGGCTTACAAGAGTTCTTGGCTTTCCAGAGAGAGAGGTGGACAGACAGACAGGAGACCGCCCAGCTTTAAGTACAGCTCTAAGGTGCCTTAGGAGGTGTATTAAAACCCCTTTGGTCGCAAGGGAGCTTAGGGAAAAGGGAACCAAGGGTTCTCACAATGTCAGGCTCTTCCTTTCTCGGTTCTCTGCTTCTCGCCACAGGCTGGAGACTGGAGACAAGGCTGCCAGTGGTCTGGGGGCTCACATCTGAGAGCTCTCCCACCAGAGAGGCCCTGCAGGCTTCCGGTCTCAGGTCGCAGGAAAGGTCAGAGGTCGCAGGAAAGGCCCCTGGCTCTGCTGTGTCCGGAGCCTGCCGGGGCGTGGGACTAAATGCCGGGGCTAAGGACGCAGAGTCACGTAAGAGGAGAGAAGCTTCCGCGAAAACCCCATGGTTGGAATGGAACAGGAGTAGCTCCCGGAGGCAGAGTCTGCAATAATAATCCCGCCGGAGTCCTTTGCACAAAGGAACTATTCCTCACACCCCTATAGGTGTTACTACTGTAGTCACTGTTACCCGCGGGGAGCTGTTATTTTGGGAAACCAAGGCGCAAAAAAAGGATAGTTGTCATCAGTCACACAGCTAGTACACGGCAGAGAGGGAGCTGGGATTGAAATCCACTCACTCAGCCCTGGGCGGGTAGCTCAGTTGCTTGGAGCGTCATCTCCGGTCAGGGCACATACAGAAGACAACCAGTGAAAATGTATAAGTAAGTCTAACAACAAATCATTGTTTCTTCCCCCACCCCAATTTTTTTTAAAATTAAAAAGAAAAATGAAAGAAATCCATTCACTCCAGCTCCAGGCCCTATGTCTTCCTATGTTGCCAAGTTGTCACTACAGAGGGAAAGAGAGCAAGGTGTAGGGCTAAGAGGGAGGAGCCTCGACAATTTTTCCTGGGAAGATCCAAAGTCCGAGGAGCCTGTGGAAAGTTATTGATCCAATGTGGTGTGAAACCGGGATAATAAAAAAAAACACGTCACTATTCATCTTAATCTCATTGGAGATATCTGAAAAGGAATGTTTCATTTTGGCCTCTTCTTCCTTCTATCTTTATTTACTTAAAGTAGAATTTGATGAAGCCACGTAAAGCAAATGCAAGAGCAGCGAGGCCTCACAGTCACCTATTAGAAATTAAAGCAGCAGTGTAATAGCCATGTGGCAATGGTGGGGAGATGGTTTACTTCTAAATGGCTGGTGTCAGAATAAAGTGACCCAACCAGTTAAAAGAGCCATAAAACAGGTCAGGAGTTATAAAAGCCTTCTTTAACTTTGGCCTGGTAATCTCATTCTTTAGAAACAGCTCATGGAGTCACAAAATAAAACTCAATTAGTGTCATGTGTGAGAGAGACACACGTAAAATTGTGTTCCTCCGAATGTTTGAAAGCAAAAGAGTAGAAAGAAATAGCAAAAACAAACACAATCCATGCAAACACAAATAACAAGAAGCAAATGTTATAGTATTAATATCAGACATGCTTGGATTTACAGAAAACCAGAAAACAACACAAGAGAAAAATGTTATATTGATAAAAGCTGAGAGCTACCATGAAGATCTGTCATAAATATTTATGCACAAAATAATATAGCATCAGAACTCATAAAGCAAAAACAACAAGAAATACATGGGAAAATGGACAGAAGTACAATAAGAGTAAAAAAATGTAATTTACCTATGAATAATCATGCAATAAGTAAGGATATAGAGGGCTTGATTTATTAAATTAGTAAGTTAGACTAAATTAAAAGATATCAACCTTTGTACCTTGAAAACCTAAAGTATATTCTTTGTAAGTGCCCATAGGTCATTAACAAATGACCACATGTAAGGGCACAAAAAAACAAACAAGCAAGCAAATAAAAATCTCAAATACTTTCTAAAAATAGAATGAATACCAATAATATTCTGTAATCACAATGCACTAAAACTAGGAAGTAATGACAAAAGAAACTGAAAAGCAATATGAAGGTTGAATATTGAACAAACAAAAAAACTACACATGAGTGGAATATTACTCAACCTTAAAAAGGCAAGAAATTCTGATATATGCTACAAATGAATGAACTTTAATGAAGACATTATGCTAAGTGAAATAAGCTAGTTACAAAAAGACAAATACTATTAGATTCTGCTTGCAGGAGATATCTAGAGTAGTCAAATTAATAGAGACAGAAGGTGAAATCATCGTTTCCAGAGGCTGGGAGGAGTGGAGAATGGGGAAGTTGATTAACGGGTATAGAGTTTCAGTTTCACAAGAAGAAAATGCTCACCTTATATATTGCGCAACAATATGATTATACTAAACAGTACTGAACTGTTCACGTGAAAATGGTTGAGATAATGAATTCTGTGTTGTGTGTATTTTAAGAAATTCTCTCTCAATTAAGTCTCAAAGTGTAAAAACAATATATATTTTTTAAATGATACTTTCCAGCCGAAACCGGTTTGGCTCAGTGGATAGAGCGTCGGTCTGCGACTGGAGGGTCCCAGGTTCGATTCCGGCCAAGGGCATGTACATTGGTTGCGGGCACATCCCCAGTAGGGGGTGTGCAGGAGGCAGCTGATCCATGTCTCTCTCTCATCGATGTTTCTAGCTCTCTATCCCTCTCCCTTCCTCTCTGTAAAAAAATCAATAAAAAATACATTTAAAAAAAATAAAATAAATGATACTTTCCAAAGAAATCATGCAAGAGGCAAATTAAAAGAATGAGCATTCTTATGGCTCTTGGCTATGTCTCACCTAATCTCCAGGTGAGGATTCAGAAGGAAACATTCTGAACAGTACAAGCTCCAAGACTGACACATTGACTTTGCTCAAAAAATGTTGGTTTTCTTCCTGCATTTCTTTGGCAAGCATGTGTTCCAGACCCTGTATGAGGTCCTGAAGAAACCAAAAGGATCAAGTTTGTTTCTTTCCTTAGGACCAACAGCCTTGGGGGGAAGGCCAAGACAAGCCTTGAGCAGAAATGTATATCAGAGTGTGAACCAGGGCTAGGCTGGACTCTTGTCTAAAGGGCTTACAGGTAGGAGAGGAGGAGGGGGAAGAGGCTCTATCAGCACCAAAACACTGGAGATAAACTTTATTTTTAAAAAATATATATTTTATTGATTTTCTACAGAGAGGAAAGGAGAGGGAATAAAGAGTCAGAAACATCAATGAGAGAGAATCATTGATCAGCTGCCTCACTGGGTATGTACCTGCAACCAAGGTACATCCCCCACTGGGTATGTGCCCGGGACCGAAGTACACGCCCCACTGGGTATGCACCCGCAACCAAGGTACACCCCCCACTGGGTATGCACCCGCAACCGAGGTACACGCCCTTGACCGGAACGGAACCTGGGACCTTTCAGTCCACAGGCAAACGCTCTATCCACTTGAGCCAAACCGGTTTCGGCTGGAGATAAACTTTAAAGGAAAGCTAAGATTTCATCGAAGAAGAATGGCTGTGAAGGGCAGTGCAGGCAGAAGAGACTGCGAGAACAAAGGACCAGAGATCAAAACCGAAAACTGTTCAACCCCGCCACGCAGTTCCAAGGTAGAAGGAAAGGGGGAGGGAGTACAGACAGCCAAAGTCCAGGCCCTCCCTTCCCATCTCCGCAGTTAACTCCCTCCTTACCTGGGCTTCCGGTTGAGGCTTTTTCATTGTGACAGAAGGTAAAGCACCTCTCCTCTCGGCTAGTTAGTTTCCTTATCTATAAAAGGAACTCTTAATGCCACCTGGTTTTTTTATGAGGTTCAGACAAGATAAGATTTAAGGATTTAACGATGCACACCTAGTCAGCACACAGGAAATGCCAGTTTGCTGTGGGCGGTGCACAGAAAGTGTTTTGTAGACAAGGAAGCATTCTCCAACTCAACCACATTCCTTGTTCTCTCTGAAGGTCTTGATGTCCTTGAATCTTTCCTAAAGTTTCTTCCAAGATTCTCTCTTCACACTTACACACCAGGCCATTAGCTCCCTGAGAAAAGAGACAAAATCTCTCCAGGACTTAACACTTAAAAAAGAACAGACCCGCCAAAACCGGTTTGGCTCAGAGCGTCAGTCTGAGGACTGAAAGGTCCCGGGTTCGATTCTGGTCAAGGGCATGTACATTGGTTGCGGGCACATCCCCGGTGGGGGGTGTGCAGGAGGCAGCTGGTCGATGTTTCTCTCTCATCGACGTTTCTAGCTCTCTATCTCTCTCCCTTCCTCTCTGTAAAATATCAATAAAATATATTTTTTTAAAAAGAAAGAAAGAAAGAAAAGAACAGACCCCTAGAAACGTCCTATGTGAATGTGGAAATGGGAGGTTATCATCACGCCAGGTAGCACAGTGGGCCTCAGAACTTGGTATTGTTGTTTACTTCCTTATCATGGATATACACCTTCTTTTACTTCCAGAGGATCCGTCGAATACGCTCTGTCTTCAAGGGTCTTAGAGTGCTTTCTGGAGACAATCGAGCTCTAAGTGCTCGGCTGCTGTTCAGAAGGGGAATCTTAGAGCCAGTTCCCCCAGAGTCCTTATCTGGTCCCACAGCAATTCGCTAACACTAACTGGGTGTCCTCTGGTTCAGTCCAATCCTGACGCTGTCCACCTGGAGTAAGCAAGCATTTGACCCCTCAAGTTTAAGAACTCAGTCTCACAAGATTGCCCCCACTTCAGATGCCAGTGCAAGTGGGACCGCTGGGCCCCCACACTCCTGCCTGGATGACTACGATTTCAGAATCTCTATACAAATACCAGACCCTCATGCTGTACAACTGAAACTAATAGAATGTTATATGTCAATTATATCTGTTTAAATATATATATTTTTTATTGATTTTTTACAGAAAGGAAGAGAGAGGAATAGAGAGTTAGAAACATCGATGAGAAAGAATCATCAATCAGCTGCCTCTTGCACACCCCCCACCGGGGATGTGCCCGCAACCAAGGTACATGCCCTTGACCGGAATTGAACCTGGGACCTTCCAGTCCGCAGGCCGACGCTCTATCCACTGAGCCAAACCGGTTTCGGCTCAATTATATCTTTTTCTTAAGTCCAAAAAAATTTGGGGTTCCAAGAGCCTCTCAGGTTTAATAATTTGCTAGAACAACTCACAGAGTCCACCCTAGTTATACAGTAGTCCTCCCTTATCTTGGGTTTTGCTTTCCTCAGTTTCAGTTATCTCTAGTCAACTGCCATCTGAAAATATTGAATGGGAAATTCCAGAAATAAACAATTTCCAAGTTTTAAATAGTGGGTGTGGGGGGGGGAATGTGCAGGGAAGAATACACTCCTTAGTTTCAGGCAGCCTAATCAAGATCTTGATGTCCTTGAATCTTTCCTAAAGTTTGTTACAGCCACTCTATGGTGGCAACCACAGGGCCACACACATCTGGGCTTCAACAAATATCGCAGATGAATAGGTCTGTGGGGGCAGTAGCAACTCCACATCCTTTGGTAGTTTCCCCACTCTCCCTGCACCTGGCAGAGAGCATCCTTCATGTCCAGTAACTTAGCTTATTTACTAACTAACTAGAGGCCCAGTGCACGAATTTGTGCATGAGTGAGGTCCCAGGGGTGGAGGTGGGGAGAGCAGGATGCGATCGGCCCTCCTGGCCAGTGGTGAGACCCCCTTGCTGGCCTGGAATCTGGATCCATCCTGCTGACATTCGTGCTGGTTGTTAGGAATCACCTGGTGGCCACTTTTATGTTATTTCTTCTTTTCGGAGCATCTAGGGAGGGAAAGTGGCTGCAGTGCCCGAGGTCGACTTCCAGGAGGCAGGTGGCTGTTGGGATTGTGTCAGCAGCACTTGATCCATCAGTGCCTGGCCTGTTCTCCAGAGACGGGACCTGCAGGACTACTGAGGGAGCGAGTGGCTGCTGGCAGGCTGGTGGGCCACCGGGATGGGTCTCAGCTGAGCAGTGCTCCTGCTGTGGGAGCACACTGACCACCAGGGGGCAGCCCCTGCATTGAGTGTCTGCCCCCTGGTGGTCAGCATGCATCATAGTGACCGGTCATCCCGGTTGTTTCATTCGTTCAGGTTGTTAAGGTCATTTGGTCACTTAGGCTTTTATATATATAGACTAGAGGCCCAATGCATGAAATTGGTGGAAGAGTAGGCCTTCCTTCCCCCAGTTGCCAGCACCAGCTTCCTTCTGGCACCTGGCACCTGGGACCCGGGCTTCCCTCGCAGCCCTGGCTTCATCCAGAAGATTGTCTGGAAGGACATCTGGTCTAATTAGCATATTACACTTTTATTTTATAGATTTGTTCACCCAAAACAGACATGTCAACAATTACACTAGAGCTCTGGGCAAAATGTAGTGGCACTAAAAAGGAGAAGCACCTAAGACTCAGTAAGGGTAACAGGAAGGCTTCTTCACAGAGAAGCAGTACAGGCTGGACTTTGAGATGAATAGGGAAAGGACACGGGGATTAAAGAAAGAAAACACAGTTAATGGGTACAGCGTGGGGCCCCTGGAGTTTTTTCTTGCAAGACTGAGCAACCGTTTCCCACAAGGCCAAGCCCACGGCAGGTGTAGAGCAGCTATTAACTGCCTCTAGAGAGCTCTCTGCAAATCTTCCTCTCACGGCCTCAGCCCACCCAGCCTTACATCATTGGCCGGAGGTTTTTTCCCTCAGGAGAACTGAGCTCTGCCAGAGTCCCACAGTGAGCAGTAATGGAGCAGTGATTAGGATCTGACTGAGTTATCGTCCTGGCATTTCTATTCCTAACTCACGGGCTTTTATGGAGCTCTGGGGGCTGAGTTGCCTTTTAAAAAGCCCACACGTGGAAAGCATGGTGGGTACTACTGGCTCATTATTAGTAAAATAAAAAATTAAGTTAGAGCTCCAAGTCATGGCTGATGTTAGAACAAATTCCAGATGGCTGAAAGAACTGAATGTTAAACATGAAATCATAAAAAAATAGTAAAAGGAGAAAATAGATGAATACTTATAATTATGGAAAGGAGGGGAGTATAGAGGACCATTTTAAGTTTCACACCAAGGCAAATAATAAAGAAAATATTCATACACACACACACACACACACACACACACACACACACACACAAAATGCACTAGAAGACTGAGACAAAAGTAGAAATGTTAAAAAAACAACAACAAAAAAAAAACCCACAAAACTCCATTTCAGAGTTAATGGGTATGAGGAAGAGAGAGAGCCCTGGGCCATGCCTTGGGGTGGTTAATTGGGAAACTGCATTTGTAGTATCTGATAAAGTTAGTCCCTTCCTTCTCACATTTACACTAATCAGCCAGCTGCTGGAGAGAATTATCTCAGATGAAACCAGTGAATGTGGGCTCTTGGGCCAGAGGCAAGGCCTTTCCCTGACAGCAATGAATGCCCAGGAGAAGAGAATTGCTGGCCCACTCCCATCTGTGGTAGATAAAAGTTCGAAGGGATATCTCCACTGAGGAGTGAGAGATCCCAGTCTCTCATCAGGCCCCCCATCCCAGGGTTCCAGTGTCAGGAAGAGAATTCCCCATAACTTCTGGCCCTAAAAAAACAGTGGGAATTGAAGCTGAGGGAGACGAGGGCTTCTGCAGTCCCAGGCAGTTCCTCTTAAAGGGCCCATGTGTGCACTTACTAAGACTCACTCCCTCTGAGCTCCAGCACTGGGATAGCAGCTTGAAAAGCACCAGAGAGCCGAAACCGGTTTGGCTCAGTGGATAGAGCGTCAGCCTGCAGGCTGAAAGGTCCCAGGTTCGATTCCGGTCAAGGGCATGTACCTTGGTTGCGGGCACATCCCCATTGGGGGGGTGGTGCAGGAGGCAGCTGATCGATGCTTCTCTCTCATGGATGTTTCTAGCTCTCTGTCCCTCTCTCTTCCTCTCTGTAAAGCTCAATAAAATATATATTAAAAAAAAGAAAAGCACCAGAGACATGGGGGGAGGAACTGAATTGTTGAGCATCAGAGCAAGAGCTGGGGAGGGAACAGCTTTCTCCCAGAGAGAAAGGCTAGCATTGCTAACCTTTGATGAGCCCTCCCTCAATAGAGCCACAAGCAGACACCATAACTGAGACCATATCAACCTGGGATCACACTGTTGGCTCAACCCTAGTGATTCCTTGAGGCCCTGCCTCCCCTAACTTTCAGGCCCACTCAAGCTGTCTCCAGTGGCTTTGCCATACAAGTACCCAAATGGCCCGTCTTGGCTCATGCTTCAGATTTTGCTAATAACTCTCAAACAAGCAGCATCTAGCCTCGGGGTGCCCCTCTCACTAAGTGGCCCCAGCACTAGCAATAGCCAGTCTTGGACTGCAGCTTGGCCTCGCCTTGACACTTACAAGGTCAGCACAAGGAGCAGCCACCTGCAGATCATGTTGTAGCTCATGCCAAATGGTTCCAGGCAGAACGCAGGCAGCTGACTCGGGCCTGCACCTTCTGGGAGGCACCAGAGTCCACACACCCTGTGAACAGCTTCAGACCACGTGGAAGCACCATCACCAAACCACCTCCACAAGCAACAAGGGGAGGACTCAGTGGGCACCAGAGTTTCACTGAAGTAAGTCCTGCTCTGTGGGGTGGGCTCCTGCAGAGCTGATCCTCCACAGTGGTCAGAAGCCAGGGGTTAGTATTCACAGCCAGTCCTTGCAGCTGATCAGCATAAAAAAAAGGACCAGTCAGAAATGAAGGATACACTAACTGAAATGAAGAATAATTTATAAGGAATCAACAGTAGAACAGATGAAGCTGAGGATGAAATCAGTGATTTGAAATATAAGGAAGCAAAAAACACCCAATCAGAACAGCAAAAAGAATAATGAATTTTTTAAAAAAAAAATGAGGATAGTATAGTATACAGAGCCTTTGGGACAACTCCAAGCATACCAACATTTGCATCATGGAGATGCAGAAGGAGAAGAGAGAAAACAAAGAATTGAAAACCTATGCGAAAAAAATTATGGAAAACTTCTATAACTTAGTGAGGAAAATAGACATATAAGTCCAAGAAACAGAGTCCCAAACGAGATGAACCCACACTAAGACACATCATAATTAAAATGCAAAAGGTTAAAGGCCAAGAGAGAATCTTTTTAAAAATATATATATTTTATTGATTTTACACAGAGATGAATTGAGAGGGATAGAGAGTTAGAAACATTAATGAAAGAGATACATTGACCAGCTGCCTCTTGCACAATCCCCATCGGGGATGTGCCCGCAACCAAGGTACGTGCCCTTGACCAGAATCGAACCCGGGACCCTTCAGTCCGCAGGCCGACACTCTATCCACTGAGCCAAACTGGTTTCGGCCCAAGAGAGAATCTTAAAAGCAGTAAGAGAAAAGCAGTTAGTTACCTAAAAGGGATTGCCCATAAGACTGTCAACAGAAACTTTTTTCAACAGAAACTTTGCAGGCCAGAAGGAAGCGGCATGAAATATTCAAAGTGATGAAAAGCAAGGATCTACAACCCAGATTACTTTACCTAAGAAAGCTAACATTAAGAATGGAAGGAATCTAACCAGTTTGGCCCAGTGGATAGAGCATTGGCCTGAAGACTGAAGGGCCCAAGGTTTGATTCCGGTCAAGGGCATGTACCTTGGTTGCAGGAGGCAGCTGATCGATGTTTCTCTCTCATTGATGTTTCTAACTATTCCTTTCCCTTCCTCTCTGTAAAAAAAAATAAAAAAAATTTAATAAGATATATTTTAAAAAACCAAAAAGAATGAAAGGACAGATAAAAACTTCCCAGATACACACACAAAAAGCTAAGCAGTTCATCACCACCAAACCAGTATTATATGAAATGTTAAAGGACCTTCTTTAAGAAAAAGAAAAAAAGGGGGGGGGGAATAAAAGTAAAAACAAGAAAATGGCAATAAGTGCATATCTATCAATAATTGAATCTAGCCGAAACCGGTTTGGCTCAGTGGATAGAGCGTCAGCCTGCGGACTGAAAGGTCCCGGGTTCAATTCCGGTCAAGGGCATGTACCTGGGTTGCGGGCACATCCCCAGTAGGGGGTGTGCAAAAGGCAGCTGATTGATGATTCTCTCTCATCAATGTTTCTAACTCTCTATCCCTCTCCTTTCCTCTCTGTAAAAAATCAATTATATATATATTTTTTTTAAAAAAAATAATTGAATCTAAAAATAAATAAATAAATGAGCAAGCAGAATAGAAACAGACTCACAGATATAGAGAATATTTCGACTATTGCCAGGTGGGAGGGAGGTTGGGAGGAAGGGTGTAAAAGGTGAAGAGATTAAGAAGTACAAATTGGCTGTAACAGAATAGTCATGGGGATGTAAAGTGCAGCATAAGGCAATATAGTCAATAATCCTATATAATAAAAGCGCATGCAAACTGTCCCCTGGACCAGGAGGTATTATGCATAAAGGAAATTCAAGCAATTTTGTTTCATCGCCTTACATTTGTAGGTGCATTTTTCTAGGAAGAAGGTCTAAAACAAGTTTTCAGTTCTCAAAAGATCAACCAAAAGGAAGTCCAAGAACCACTGCCCTCTATGAAGACAACTTCTCCAAATTGGGGGGGTGGGAGGGAGAGCATAGTAGGAGAAGCATCAAACCCATATTAGGACCAAAGGACAGGAAGAGGATGCCATGTGCAGACAGAGGCAGGGATTGGAGTGACACCTCTAGAGCCAGGAATGCCACAATCGCCAACTATCACGGGAAAGTAGGAGAGAGCCATGGAACAGATTCCTCCCCAGAGTCCTCAGAGAGAACCCACCCTGCCAACTCCTTGATTTCAGACTTCTAGCCTCCAGAACTGCAAGCGGACAATATTTTGTTGTTTTAAGCCACCCATGTTTTTGATACATTGTTATGGCAACATGAGGAAATGAATACACTTCCTAAATGGAACTTTATTCATTCTTTTTAATATGTTTTTATTGATTTCAGAGAGGAAGGGAGAGGAAGAGAGAGATAGAAACATCAATGATGAGAGGGAATCATTGGTTGGCTGCCCCCTGCATGTTGGACTGAGCCCCACAACCCAGGCAGGTGCCCTTGACCAGAATCAAACCTGGGACCCTGCGGTCTGCTGGGGATTAAGAATTGTATAAGATACCAAAGGTGATGGGCAGACAGATTCCTTAAAAATAAAAAGAAAGAGCTGAAACTAGTTTGGCTCAGTGGATAGAGCATAGGCCTGTGGATTGAAAGGTCCCAGGTTCGATTGCGGTCAAGGGCATGTACCTAGGTTGTGGGCACATCCCCAGTAGGGGGTGAGCAAGAGGCAGCTGATCGATGTTTCTCTCTCATCGATGTTTCTGGCTCTCTATCTCTCTTCCTTCCTCTCTGTAAGAAATCAATAAAATATATTTTAAAAATAAAAAGAAAGAAAAGAGTAATTACCATATAAAGTATGATGAGTGCTATTAGTGAGATAATTTCAAGGGCCTGTGAGAAAGCTCAACAGGGTGGTACCTCACCCAGACCCAGAAGATGGGTAAGAAGGTGGTACCTACACCACCTCTTTAAGAATAAATGTTAATTAGATGAAAAGGAGGAAGGAAGAAGGAGGAGGGGTGATGGATTGGATGAAAGAGGAAAAGAAGGAGTCAGGAATGACACCCGGTGGCTTAATGTGGGCAATCTGGTCCTAGTCACCGAGGCAGGTCAGACAGAAAAGGCACAGATAAAAAGTGTAAATATTTTATTGTCGTTCCCCCTGCTTAAAGCAATTGATGCATAACTATCTCCGTCTAGCACAATTCCATAGCTAGACAGAGACGCTTGGCCTCAAACATAGCTAAAAAAAAAGTGTAAATATTTTTCTCTTTTTCGTGTCCAGAGCGGCTAGAGAGCGGTCCAGCTCCTGAGAAGGGGCAGCTGGGGATTGAGAAAATGAAAGGAAGAGACGTACAGCATGTTTATTTTGTACAGCGAGAAAAACACGAAGTTTTACTAAAAGTCATGACAAAGGAGATTATTCGCATTCTAGGGTGGGCCGGGGTCCTATTCCTTCCTGGTGCTTGGCTGGAGTTACATAAAACCCACCCCCTGGCACCTGGGCAGAAATGAAGGTCAAGCTGACAACACTTCTGCCTTTTGGCAGAATGTGTTGGCCAGCACGTGGCTTTGCCGGCCGCCACTGGATTCAGCCGACAATTTAAAGAAATGCCATGTGCCTTCCCAGGCGCTCTCTACAATAAAGGAAGAAAGACTGATTCAATTTTGGACATGCTGAGTCGCAAGTGCCTGTAATATACAGGGAAGGATACAGCAGTTCCAAATTTCTAGAAACCCGAGTTCCAGGAGACACTAATATTCCAGGAAAAGGAGGAGAGGGAGTGTACTGAAGGTTGTACTAGTTCAGGTGCCCTAGGGGACAGAGCCTGAGGCAAGGATTACATGCTCATTCTTCTCACTGAGGTACAGAGCCAAAGCCTCAGGAGTGATATATGCCTAGGGGGGATAAATGGCGTTGGGAAAAAATAAAATGAGGATATATAAGGGAAGTGAGGCAAGGAGGGAGGGAAAACAATGGAAGACACAGAAAGGGAAAAGCAGCTTGTTGGCCAAGAACTACACAGCTTGAAAGCCCGGAGAATGGAGGAGATTATTTAAGAAGACTCTGTAGAATGATCCTAAGCCTGAGTCCTATACCAATATTACAGTGAAAGATCAGACAGAGGGCCGAAAACCAGGACTACAGGCTGTATTAGAGGAGAAGGACCCCTGCCGGGCTGCCTCGAAAGAGAGAGAGAGAGAGAGAGAGAGAGAGAGAGAGAGAGAGAGAGAGAGCGCGCATGTGCAGAGGTGAACACGCCTTTCGAGGGGAGGAATGGGAAGAAATGGGGTTTATGGTACTCGGCACACGCTGATTGGTGGTTTCATAGAAGGCACATGATTAGGCTCTTAGGTACTTAGGAATCGGGGGCTTAGGGTATTTGGCAGGTGCTGATTGGTGGTTCAATGTACAGTCCATATAAGGTGCCTGGGTAGGTATTCAGGAATGTCCAGGCCGCAGGTGGAGGGCATGTATCTTGGTTGCGATCACATCCCCAGCAGGGAGTTGCAGGAGGCAGCTGATTGATGTTTCTAACTCTCTATCCCTCTCTCTCTCTGTAAAAAAAATCAATAAAATATATTTTTTAAAAATATGTTTATATTCATTTCAGAGAGGAAGAGGCAGAGGGAGTCATACTCTGCCCATCAGTTGGGGGGAGGGTGGATCTATCATAAAGGACAAACACAAAAAGAAGATCCCTTCAGAGAAGCAGGGAGAAGATAGTCACAGAATTAGGACAATCAGAAACCATCATTAGGTAGTTAAAACAGAAAGGAATTTATGTTTTAGCAGGTATAGGTGAACACAGGATACCATAGGACCAAGCTACTCAAAACTCCTAACCATCAGACACTAACCCAGAACTTGTTAGAAATGCAGAATCTGCCCAGCTGGTGTGGCTACAACCTTCAACAGACTCCCTCTCTCCCCCTTTTTTTCCTGGAACATTAATGTCTCCCGGAGCTCTGGTTCCTAGAAATTTGGAAATACTGTATTGACCATGAACTGGGAGGTCATGGTTTGATTTCCAGTCAGGGCACAAGCCTGAGTTGTGGGCTCGATCCCCATTAGGGGGGGGGGGGGGAAGGGGCGTGCAGTGGTTCTCTTTTATCACCTATGCTCTCCCTCTGTCTCTCCCTCTCCCTCTCTGAAATGAATATAAACATATTTTAAAAAAATATATTTTATTTATTTTTTACAGAGAGGGAGAAGGATAGAGAGTTAGAAACATCGATGAGAGAGAAACATCGGTCAGCTGCCTCCTGTAACTCCCTGCTGGGGATGTGCTCGCAACCAAAGTACATGCCCTTGACCGGAATCGAATCTGGCACCACCCTCCAGTCCATAGGCCGATGCTCTATCCACTGAGCCAAACCAGTTAGGGCTAAACATATATATATTTTTTAAATTCGGAATCTGAGGACTCATTTTATATTTACTGAATCAGAATCTACCCTGTAGACTGATCTTCAGGCCATATGAGCATTGAGGAGCTCTGGTATCCAGCAACATGGCTGGAAGGGCTGGCAGCATAGACTTAAAATGGAGCTTTCAGAGATCACTGTACTTGTCTGTAAGCCCTCAGAATCCTCACGCCTCTGCCATCAAGATCAGGAAAGAAGCCGCCGCCACTATTGCTACAAGAAGCAGCTGAACCAGGACCCCGCTGACCACGAGACCAGTCTGCCACGATCCACGCCGGCAAAATGGATGCCTCACTTGTTGCCTCTCGCCACTTGGTTCTGTGTTCAAGTCTCATGTAAGCTTATTTAATTTTGCAATTCCTGAATCACATTCAAGGGAGTCTAGAAAGTGTAGCTTCCCAATTGTAATGTTCTAGAAGGAAGTAGAAAGGGGACTTCATGTGAACCAGTCTACGTGGGTGGTGTCATGGAACTCTAACCAGTCCTGATAACTGATCCCTAATATCTATTCTTCCTATTCATCCATGGTAATAGAGGTTTTAGCTGGGCATAAGCCTGCCCAGAATAAAGATGTTTCCCAGCCTCTCTATGGATAGATATAATCATGTGACCAAGTTTGGGCCAATAATATAAGAGCAGAAATGTCCCGTAACAGCTCCTAGGGATCTCTGAGTGTAGATTGAGGAGCCTGTCCTTTATGTCTCTCGTTGTCCCTCCCTACAGCATGCTGCTTGGCACCATCGTGGGCTCTGAGGGTGAGGGCTTCGCCCTGGCGTTTAGCAGGCAGAGCTAGAGAGAGCCCGAGTCCTTGAGTACTTCATAAATCAGCCTTCATTCCTGCCCTGATGACTTACTGCTGAATACACAAAAGACAATTCAACCATTGTTATCTTAGATCATCCCCAGCAGAACCTACTCCTAGCCAATACAGATTTCAAGGGCACTGGTTCTCAACATTTTTGGCAGATCCCTTGAAGAGTCCAATAAATTCTGTGGCCGTCCTCCCTAGAAAAATGAACATGTGCACACCATCTTAGGTAACAATTCCAGAGACTTGCGTGGTGTTTCTTCCTGAAGATAATTTAGGGATTCTTGGATTCCTGCTTAAGCACCCCTGCAGCTGAGATTTTTGAGAAGGGACCCTTCTCAAAAATCAGGCAAAGCTCTGGGTTAATGTCTGGTGGTTAGGATTTTCGAGTAGCTTGGTCCTATGGTATCCTATGTTCAGAGGAAAGGTAAACACTGAGAAATGGCCCTGAACTTGGCTCCAGATTTGATGCCCTTGGTAGGAGCGATTTCAGGAGGGGAGGTAGGGCGGAAGCTAGACTACAGAGTGCTGAGGGGATGGGGATGAAGAAAAAAGTGGAAGCAGCAAGTACTGTCAACAGTCTGGAGTAGCGTGGCATAGAAGGTGGAGGTGGCCAGGAAACAGGGGAGGCCTTGGGCTCCAGGGAGGGTTTTCCTAGGCTTTCCTGTGCTCCTAGGACCAAGCCAGCCGGAGTGAGAGCGACCTGGGGTACCCCACACCTTTCCGTGTTGCAGCCCATCAGGCGGCTTTGGCCTTCGCTGCCCGGAAATGATGGCGCGAGCTCAGAAAGGAGGAGAGGGGGAGCCTGGAAATAGGAAGGGAGGGTCTCTGAGGAAATGAAGGCGAGGTGGCTTTGGCTCAGCCACGTTAGAGGCTCTTAGTCTTTTCTCCTTCAGACACTCCGTGCTTGGTTGCCTCTGGGCACCGCCCACCCCCCACGTCTGTGGTTGCTGTTGGAAGCTGGATCTCAGGCCCCAAACCAATGCATCCAAGAGCCTCAGCACCCCCCGTGGAGCTAACGTCCAAGCAGACCACAGCTTGTCCCCTGGGGAGGAGAGGGAACCGCACACCCGTTGTCTGGTTTACCTTCCCAGTGGGAAGCTATTTCACGCTTTTTTTTCTTTTTTTGCAATCAGGCCTGGGACTGGTGCTCCTGATGCGCTTCCACGGACCTCCACCTGCAGCCCCTCCGCCCCGCGCCATTCTCCCAGGCTTATCCCTTTCTTGTCCCCCTGAGCCCTTCCTTTTCATCATCCCCCGAACACATGAGTCACTCCCTTCTTCTCTTTAACATCCATCATCCTTTCAAATGATAAAACCACCTTCCCAGTCAAAGATTTATTGTACGGGGAACACTCCCCAGCTCCCCACGGGGCTGACATTAGACAAAGGCTAGTCACAGGTCGGAAAGCGGAGAAGGAAGCGGCTCGGATTTATGGCGGAGCCCCGGGGAGCAGCCCGGGCAGGGGGAGCCCATGGCAGGGGCACCGCCCTCCTTCGCTGACCCTTTGTGGGAACACAAAGTACTCATTTATCTCCCGTCTTGGAGGAAGTGGAGGGTCCTCACTGGGGCCTGGCGCCTGCCAGTTTGCCGGTCCCTGGGCCACACGATCAGGTTTCAGTGGTCCCTTACAGTTCTCAAGCATCCGGGGAGAAGCGAGGCCCCAGGTCAATGCCTATGCAGGGCTCACTGGCACGCACCTCCGCAGCTCCCGCTACCCAGGACATGCTCCTGCTGCTCCGGAATGCGGCGGCCTCCAGGAAGGAGACCGGGCTTACAGGGTGGAAATTGTCCAACGACACGTGTGAACATCCCACCGGGACGCCTCCCACTTCCCACCCTCAGTCCCCAGTGTTTGAAAACACAGCTCAGCAGCCACAGAAAGCCTTTAGGATAGGTAAGAGCCGAGCCAGATCCTGGTGGGCCTGGTTTCCTAGAGCGGCCTTCTCCTCCTCCACTGGCCAGAGAAGTTAGCAGAAGGAGTACTTCTTCTGGAATTTTAGCGGGGGGGGGGGGGGGGGGGGGGGAAGGAGGCAGCTCTGGAATTCTGAAAAAACCTGGGTCCCAATCCTATCCTTGCCAGCGACCTGCTGTGTGACTTTGGGTACATATGTCCCTTAACTTCTCTGAGCTTCCACTTACTCTCTCAACGGTAAAGTAAGGATTACAACTCCTCTTAATAACGTTGTAAGAATCCAGTGACATGATGTCTGCACAGTTCCTGGCTTTTATTCATCACTAACCAGCTTGGAAATACAGTCTCTAAGTAACTTCTTGTTTACCGTTTTCAGAAATTCTTTCCTCTCAGCTATCAGCTTACCTTCTGATAAATCCTCCCTTCCCCCAACTGATGGACAGAGAATGACTTAAACTCCACCTGCAGCACGGACATTCCTGAACACCTAACCAGGCGCCTTATATGGACTGTACATTGAACCACCAATCAGCACCTGCCAAATACCCTAAGCCCCCGATTCCTAAGTACCTAAGTGCCTAATCATGTGCCTTATATGAAACCACCAATCAGTACGTATCAAGTACCCTAAGCCCCATCCCTTCTCATTCCTCCCCTCAAAAGGCGCCTTCACCCCGAAACCGGTTTGGCTCAGTGGTAGAGTGTGGGTCTGCGGACTGAAGGGTCTCGGGTTCGATTCCGGTCAAGGGCATGTACATTGGTTGCAGGCACATCCCCGGTAGGGGGTGTGCAAGAGGCGGCTGGTTGATGTTTCTCTCTCATCGACATTTCTAGCTCTCTATCTCTCTCCCTTCCTCTCTGTAAAATATCAATAAAGTATATATATATATATATATATATATATATATATATATATATTTATTTATTTTATTATTATTTTTTTTAAAGGCGCCTTCACCCGGGCACATGGGCTCTCTTCCTTTGCAAGGCAGCTCGGTGGGGTCCTTCTCCTCTAAAAAAGCCTGTAGTCTGGGTCTTCGGGCCTCTGTCTCATCTTTCACCTTCCTCCTGTCTCATCATTTCTTTCCCCAGCACCTGGAAAGATTTCCGGGGGTTCCTGCTGGTCAAAGGTCCCAGGTGAGCATCCTCACCTAGGCGCTTGCTAGAAACAGAGGATGTCAGGCGCCACCCCAGACCCCGTGAGTCTGAATCTGCATTTTAATAAGACCCCCCCCCCACTCCCCCAACTTTTCCTCTGTGCATATTGGAGTTGGAGAAGCGCTTGCACTAGCTCGCTCCCTGTTTCTGTAACTTACAGCACCAAATACCACCGGGTCTCCACAGTTCACACCGCCGTGAACGCAGACAGAAGGGGCGCCATCTTACAGGGGAGCCAGCAGCCATTCCAGAGGAACAGCCTTCCATGCCCTTGAGCCTTTGAACGTTTGACCTGAGCCAGACCTTTGGGCTGGGCCAAACCAACACTGTCTTTCAGTGAACAGCTCTGCGAGGCTCCCAGGAATGCAGGCGTCCTGACCACAAGGACTGAAGATTACGGACTCTCTTTCTGGAGACACACTCAGTAACCCGCCATGTATAGCTAAAGAGTACCTCAGCTTGTTAGCATCAATAGGAATTTATTCCTTCTATTCATCTAATTAGTCCCTTTTTGTTCCCCTCATAAAAACCCATTGTTCTCACCCTGTAATCAAGACACACTATTTGGGTTTCTGCCTGAATCCATGCTTCCAGAATTGCAGTTCTTTGATCCCAAGTAGATGCTTGTTGCCTCTCGTGTTGGCTTTTTACTTTTAGGTTAGCCCCACTTAAGAGGAGCTTCCCTCTGGTAAACTGCATACTACGTACTGAAAACAACGGAACTGTGGCACTTAGGTAACAACAAGCCATCATATTAATAAGGTTAAATGATAACACAGTCTAATACATGTTTGATATCTACAGCATCCCATTACAAGAATCTCATCTGACTTTTAGAATACAGTCATATACCGCATGATGACATTTGGGTCAACAATGTACAACCTAAACAAAAGGGGGTCCCACAAGATTGTAATGGAGCTGAACAATTCCTATTGCTGAATGATGTTGTAGCCATCGCCAAGTCATAGAGCATAGCACGTACAATTATGTACAGCACATAATAGTGATCATGAATGACTATGCTACTGGTTTATAGATTTATTCTATGTATACACCTTTTATCTCCATTAAAAAGGGTTGTTGCCAAAACCGGTTTGGCTCAGTGGATAGAGCATCGGCCTGTGGACTGAAAGGTCCCGGGTTTGATTCCGGTCAAGGGCATGTACCTTGGTTGCAGGCACATCCCCAGTAGGGGGTGTGCAGGAGGCAGCTGATCAATGATTCTCTCTCATCGATGTTTCTAACTCTTTATCCCTCTCTCTTCCTCTCTGTAAAAAATCAATAAAATATATATTTTTAAAAACTATTTAAAAAATAAACAAAAAGATTGCTTCTATTGCCCTGGCCAGTGTGGCTCAGTTGGTTGAGCATGTGGTTCCATGCTCCAAGAGGTTGTCAGTTTGATTCCAGTCAGGGCACATGCCAATGGATGTTTCTCTCTCACGTGATGTTTCTCTCTTCTCTCTCTCTCTCTCTCTCTCTCTCTCTCCTCTATCTCTCTTTCTTTCTCTAAAATAATTAATTAAAAACACATTTTTAAAAATGGTTGCTATAAAACAGTATGCTGTGTTAGAGGGATAACAGCCTCTTACATCTCATATTTTTACTGTCTTTTGATTGCATCATTTTCTCCTGTGCTTGGTTTGATCTCATGTTGTCTTGTGCAGTAACAGGCTGGATAGACTCATAACTTAGGAGCACCGGGCTAGGTGAATAGTAGGCTGTACCACCTAGGTTTGTGTACATGCACTTTCTGATATTCTCACAATGAGAAAATTGCCTAACAATGCATTTCTCATCACACATGCTGTCTCGTTGTCTTTGGAATTTTCATGCTTATGTGAATTCCCCATACACATATATTAAAATTTTATTTTCTCCTGTTGACCTGTCTCTGTTAGTTTGATTATTAGCCCAGCTAGAAAAACTTAGAAGGTGAAGAAAAGTATAATTATTTTTAAACATTTTAAAATATATTTTATTGATTTTTTACAGAGAGGAAGAGAGAGTGATAGAGAGTTAGAAACATCGATGAGAGAGAATCATCGATCAGCCGCCTTTTGCGCACACACACACACACACACACACACACACAGACACACACACACACACACCACTGGGGATGTGCCTGCAACCAAGGTACATGCCCTTCACCAGAATCGAACCCAGGACCTTTCAGTCCGCAGGCCGACACTCTACCACTGAGCCAAACCGGTTTCAGCTATGCATTGATTCTCTCTCTCTCTCTCTCTCTCTCTCTCTCTCTCTCTCTCTGGTTGCAATTTTATTTTTTTATTTATTTTTAAATTTATTAAGGTATTATATGTGTACATAGCTTACCATTGCCCCCCCCCCTCCCATACATGCCCTCCCTCCCCAGAGTTTTGTGTCCATTGGTTGTACTTATATGCATGCATACCAGTCCTTCGGTTGATCTCTTATCTCCCCCAGATCTCCCTATCCTCCCTGCTGTCATTTGACAGTCTGCTTGTTGTTTTACTGTCACTATATCTATCTTTCTGTTCATTAGTTTATAATGTTCTTTATTGTCCATAAATGAGTGAGGTCATGTGGTGTTTCTCTTTCATTGACTGGCTTATTTCACTCAGCATGATGCTCTCCAATTCCATCCAGGTTACTGCAAATGATGAGAATTCCTTCCTTTTTATGGCAGCATAGTATTCCATTGTGTAGATGTACCATAGTTTTCTGATCCATTCATATGCATTGATTCTTATATGTGCCCTGACAGGCGACCAAACCTGCAACCTTGGTGAATCGGGAGGATGCTCTAACCAACTGAGCTATACATGCTTTTTTAAAAATATAGAATGATTCATGAATTTATGTGTTATCCTTGTGCAGGGGCCATGCTAACCTTCTCTGTATCATCCCAGTTTTAGTACATCTGCTGCCCGAGAGGGTAGGAAATATATATTCTTGTATTTTACATTTATTTTACTTACCCCTTTACATGTGACATTTCATGGTTTAATATTATGAAGTTGGGAATGTAGGTTGGTCATATTATCTATGAATGCTAAAGATGGTGTTGGAAAATATCTATACTAATAAAAGAGTAAGTATGCAAATTGGTCAGGAGGCCCTCACAGTAACGACCAAATAGCAGGCTGCATGGGGTGACAAGCCTGGCAGGGAGATTAGTGAGGGACGACCAAATGACTGAACAGCAGGCTCTGTGGGGCAACCAGACTGGCAGGAGGGGCAGTAACGGGTGGCCAGGCCAGCAGGGGGGACTGTAAGGGGCAACCAGGCTAGCAGGGAAGGGCAGTTGGGGACAACCAGGCTGGCATGTGGGGAGGCAGTGAAGGGTGACCAGGCCATTGGGAGGGGGGTGGAATTGAGGGAAACCAGGCTGACAGGGGTAGTGTAGTTAGGGGCAACTAGGCTGGCAGGGAGAGGCTGTTGGGGGTGACCAGGTTAGCAGTGGGGGGGGGGCAGTTAGGGGCAATCAAGCTGGCAGACAGAGGTAGTTATGGGTGATAAGGCTAGTAGTGGGGGGACTGTTAGGGGCAATCAGTCAGGCAGGTGAGTGGTTAGGAGCCAGATAGCCCACCTGCCAATTAAGGCCTGATCCCCATGATTAGGCTTAGACCAGCAGTTGGACATCCCCCGAGGAGTCCTGGATTGGAGAGGGTAGTTTATTATAAGGGGCCTTGGGTTACATAAAGTGACTCATAGTGCCAGCACACTACGTGATTGGTTAATAGTAGCTATTGTTGCTGAAACCGGTTTGGCTCAGTGGATAGAACGTCAGCCTGTGGACTGAAAGGTCCCGGGTTCGATTCCGGTCAAGGGCATGTCCCTTGGTTGCGGGCACATCCCCAGTAGGGGGTGTGCAAGAGGCAGCTGGTCGATGATTCTCTCTCATCGATGTTTCTAGCTCTCTATCCCTCTCTCTTCCTCTCTGTAAAAAAAAGTCAATAAAATATATGTTTTAAAAAATCAATAAAACATATTTTTAAATGATTTCAAACTCTTGGAAAGTGAAATCATTAAAAAAAACAGTAGCTATTGTTAAAGCTGCTATCACCCTCGTCACCTTCAGGCACAATTTAGTGGAAGATCCTGGAAACCAGCCCAGCTGTGAGTCAGCGGTGCAATTGGAGGGGACTCAGCCAGTTCCCCTGGGGTGGGTGGTGCTGAGTGACAAAAGCTTGGGTCCTGAGAAACTACAGCTCTGACACCACCATGCCCTGCCCCGGAACAAGACGTCTCTGAAGAAAGAGACTTTCTCTTCAGCCCTGGATGCCCCCGGTGAACCCCGCTGCTAGGTGCGCTGGTGCGGCTCCCAAAGAGCACAGCGGCATCCAGGGATTTCCCCCGAACCCGGGAGGCTGGGCCAGACCTGGCTCAAGGCTGCAAAACACTCCGAGTGAAGCTGACATCAGCGGGAAGGGCCAGGAAGGGAGGGACGGGGCTGGCCTGGGAGCCAGGGCGGCTCCCTCTCCGGGGAAGGGAGGAGATGAGAGAAGAGGGAGGAGGAAGGAAGAAGGCTGTCGGGAACTGAGCCCTCAGAAGTCTGACTCAGGCCAGACCTTGGCACAATTGAAGGGAAAGGGAAGGGATTATTGAGTTACCTCCCAGCCTGAAACTTTTTATTTTATTTTATTGATTTTGAGAGAGAGAGAGAGAGAGAGAGAGAGAGGAAGGGAGCGAGAGAAACATCGAGTTTTGTTGCTCCACCTAGTCATGCACTCATTGGTTGACTCTTGCATGTGCCCTACCAGTCAAAACCTCAATCTTGGCACAATAGGAGGACACTATAACTGACTGAGCTACCCGGCCAGGACCCCATTTGCAACCTAACATTTTTTTATTTTTTGCAACTTAACATTTAAGACCCTGCCTACTTCTTCATTCTCACCTCAAGCCATTCCCTGCTGTGCAGGTGGCCCTCCCACTGAACTACTTACCGATCCCTCCAAAGGCCAGGCGAATCCAGGCCCATGCACCTTGGGGTATACAGTTCTCTGTCCGAATTGCCTTCCCTGGCTCATCTAGCTTACCTTGAAGATATCACCTTCTCGAGGGATTCTCCCGTTTAGGCATCATTCTTCTGGTCTGTGTGCTAAAATCTATAGGTGGGTGCGAGGTAGACTAACATGGTCATTTATCAGTTCAGCACAGTGTTTTCAGACGTTAGTGTGCACCAGAATCCCGCAGAGGGCTTGTTTAGAGATGAATTGCTGGGTCCCATTCTAATTCCGACGCCGACTCTAATTCTCGCCTGAGGCTGGGGCAAGAATTTTCACTTCCAGCAAGTTGCCAGGCGTTCTTGTTGCCGCTGGATCCGAGGATGACGCTCGGAGTGCGGCGGGTTTCGTGCAAGAACTGGTCACTCCTGGATGTGATCGGTGATTACTTCCTAATCCATCCAATGAATGTCTGCTCATACCAGACACAGGTCAGATGTCAAGGATGCAATGTAAGTAAAGCAGTCACAGTGTGGAGGACAGACAGCCATGAGCCGAGCAAGGGCGATGGGCCAGGTACAGAAGGTCGCCACAGCAGAAAGCCCCAGGACCCTGGCCAAGGGCAAAATTAGGAAAACAAGGACTCACCCTCAGGGTGACTTTTCCTCGTGGCCTAGGGCTGTTCCTACGATTTAAACCCCCTGACCTTTCATATAGACAGCCATGCAGTTGGGACCGACCCTCTCCTGGCCTCTCCGCCCCTGGCATCGTGCTCATGTAGACCCTCTTAGAGGGAGAACAAGGGCCGAAGCCGGTTTGGCTCAGTGGATGGAGCGTCGGTCTGCGGACTGATGGGTTCCGGGTTCAATTCCGGTAAAGGGCATGTGCCTTGGTTGCGGGCACATCCCCAGTAGGGGGTGTGCAAGAGGCAGCTGATTGATGATTCTCTCTCATCGATGTTTCTAACTCTCTATCCCTCTCTCTTCCTCCCTGTGAAAAATCAATAAAATATATATATTTAAAAAAATAGAGGAAGAACAGAGGCTGGAGAATAGCCTCCTATCACTCCTGTTGCAAGCCCTTGCATGACCTCTCCCTTAAGAGCGGGCCCCTCAGGAAAATGACTCACACCAAATCATTTTAGGAAAAAGGCCTTGGGTCTGCTGACCATGAGGCAGAGTTTTGGTCAAACTAGAGATGACATCTAGGTGTCCGTTGTATTTCAGCTCCAGGCCCAGAAGAGCAGCCACAGCAGGTGGAGCGATGCATCGGCAGACGTCAGGACCAGCCATGGCTCATAAACAAACCCTTCCCCCGGAAGCACTGGCCCATCAGTGGAAACCGTGACCCTGAAAGGACACACCCGGGAAGCTGATGAATGTTTTACTGAGATCCTTCCCCGAGACCTCCCCTAAAATTCCTGCCCTTAGAGATCAGATAAAACCCTCCGGACAAAGACGGCCAGCCTAGGCCCCCCGTGGAGCGTGCCCACTCCTGTCTCCTCACTGTCCTGGGCGTGTATGTCTGCTGCGTTTCTCCTGAGTTCTAAGGGTCCCGGCAAGACGTGCACACAGGGGAGTAGCAGGCAGCGGCAGCTTGTCTTAGGCTAGCCCGTGAACCTGTCTCCACGTGCCCTGGGACCCTGACCTTTCCGTGATCCAACAGCAGCCCTGCCTTTGTGGGTAACTTCTTTCCTATAACACTGCGAGGGGACCAACGCGGAGCACTGCCAGGCTCTCTCCGGTTGCTTCTTCTGTCCAAGCCCTCCTCCCTTTGGGTCACTGTCCCCCGCTTCCATGCACACACTGTCAAAATCACCTGGACCAGCATTGTGAGGTCTTCCCTGCATGAAGTCAAAATCCCACACACTCCAGGCTGGCCTGAGGCAGACACACTCCAGGCTCAGTCCCTTTCCGGTGACGATAGGATTCTATACCCATGGAGCTTCCTGTCAATTGGGGTAGACAAACATTAAGCAAAAAAAACCCCACACGAATCTATAATAATACAAGCGTAATATGCTAATTAGACTAGATGACCTTCCGAAAGTAGCTGGGGCTGTGAGGGAAGCCCGGGTCCCGGGTGCCAGAGGGAAGCTGGTGCAGGCAGCCAGGGGAAGGAAGGCCTACTCTTGCACAAATTTCATGCATCGGGCCTCTAGTAAGTATAAAATAATGAATGCCCTAAAGCAGTGTTTCCCAAAGTGTGGTACGCGTACCCCGAGGGGTACGGGAAGAGTTTGGTGGGGGGTCCGCGTTGCACCGGAGTTTGGTGGGGATATGCACTGCACCGTGCTTAGCTGCGCCTAATTCTACGTTCTCATGAGTCAAGTCAAGACAGTCTTGTGAGGTGTGAGATGGCCCGGTGTGCAAATAAATGTTATTTATAATATAACTTTTATTTATATTTTATTATAAATAATTTTATTTTTTGTTTATTATTATTTTGTGTATGTACCCAAAAAAAGAAAAAAGAAATATATTTTTATTGTTATTAAAATGCATCCTTTTTTTTTTTTTGACGAGGGGTACTCAGCGTTACAAAAATTATAGAAGGGGTACACATATGTCAAAAGTTTGGGAAACACTGCTCTAAAGGAAAAGAAAGACTATTATGAAAAAGAATACGATGAAAAGAATATTCAGATTGAGCAAAGACCTTTGGGGGGAAAGGGAAATTTATACAGGCATATTTTAAACAAACTTCTATAAGATGCTCTTACTCTGTATTATTACCTATGTTTTAAATTTTCCAGCTAACCACTAGTCTGTGTGCTTCTTGAAAGCTAGAATCTTATTAATATTTATCCCTGGCCAGTAGTTGAGCATTGACTTAGGAACTAGGAGGTCACATGGTTAGGGTGCATGCCCCATTGCAGATTCCACTGCCCCCTATCCTGTGGGGAGCGTGCAGGACACCGTTAGTCAATGATCCTCTCATATCATTGATGTTTCTGTCTCTGTCTCTCTCCCTCTCCCTCCCTCTCTGAAATCAATAAAAATATATCTTAAAAATATATTTGTGCTTTCAGCCTGCCTTGGTAGATAGTATAAGAATGGATGGAAAGATGGAAGAATCATTACAAGAACGAACAAATGAATAAAGTAAATGTCAGATGAATGTATGCATGTATATATAGATGGATGGATGATAGATAGATAGATAGATAGATAGATAAGATAGATGATTGTCTCTGGCAGCAAAACAGAGAACCAGGACTCATGGTGGTACCAGTGAGACAAGAGTGGGAACTGATAGAAACTTAGCTGCTTTTTAAATTCTATTTCCAAACCCTGTCCATTAATTAAGGTGACTACCAATGACCTACCCAAATCTCTCTTGATTACCATTGCTAAGTCTTACTCCCCACATGAATGAATTGCTGTCACCTTCTGCACTCCCATACGTGCACAACTCTCTTATGCTTGCCGCCTACTAACCGCCTGAGTGCAAGTTTCACAGGACAAGCCATGCTCTCTGTGTCCGTCTTGAAAGGGAAAAGTAGTGGGGGAAGGAAGAAGAGAAAGTTTTTCTCTATCCCTGAGCCAAGGAAGGCAACAGCTCAGAGGGTGGTGAGAAGATATCGTGGGACTTCAAAAAGTCACTTTAAATGACACATTTCCTGTAATGTGTGTCTTGGCCTCCTAAAAGGAGCCTAGTCTATTTAGAGACTCAACTTGAATCACATAAGGAGAAGAAAAACATGCAGGGTCTCTCTGGGGTGTTTTAAAAAGGAGAGTGAAAAGAAGACTACATACAGACTAATTTCTTCCGTTTAAAGACTGTCCACCCCAGGAGGAAAGCTCAGCCCGCATGCTTTGCATGCTTCGGTCTTCCATACTCTTGTCTCTGTCTCACCGAAGCTCTTAGCCACCCAAGCCCAGCCCTCACCTGCCAAAGGAACTTGAATTAAAAAAGGAATATGCAAAGGATTTAGAGGCAGGAGGAGATCCCCTTTCTATACAAAAGAGGACAGAATGAAGAATCTAGGGCACAGAATCCCCCAGAGATTGAAATAAAACACTTCTTAATAGTGAAGGACTTGAATAGATGACTTCCAAAAGACAGGCAAGAGATTAACAAATGTTAATGAAGATCTATCCCCAACAGAAGCTAAAGAAGGTATGCATGTACACGTGTGCACACACAGGTTTTAAACTAGTACATATCATTGCAAGTGTCTATATTGTTTTTAATTCTTGCCCCAGGACGTGCTTAGAGAGAGGAAGGGAAAGAGACAAAGAGAGAAAAACATGGATTGGTTGCCTTCCACCCTGACCAGGGTTCTCGCTGGGCGGCCTGGCTCAGTGGTTGAGTGTTGACCTATTAATAAGGGTCATGATTCGATTCTCAGTCAGGACACATGCCCGGGTTGTGGACTCAAGCCCCAGTTTGGGGTGTGCAGGAGGCAGCCAATCAATGATTTTCTCTCATCATTGATATTTCTATCTCACCCTCTCCCTTCCTCTCTGAACTCAATAAAAAAATATTTTTTTTTAAAAAAGGGGGAAGGATTGAATTTGACAAGAATATTCCCAGTTCTGACCATCTATGCTAAGGCAATCATTTGAAATACAAAAACAACAGCAAAAGAACACGAATCACAAAGACTTTCATTCCTGGGCGGTATGTAACAGTGAAAGACTGACAACAGCCTAAGTGTCCAGCAACTAGAGAATGGTGACTAGTTGGACGCTTACTATTTAGTCATGCCCCTGGAGGTGCTCTCAGGGGTCTTGGGGAGTGTGATGGCAGTGGTATTGCCAAGGGACAGCACCCTGATTGAGTCCCTCACATCCAAAACCTGGTTCTCTGGGCAGAATCTGTTTTTTTCTTAGAGCACCAGGTAAGTCTCACTAATACCACCCAAGCCTGATATAGCCACCAAAGGAAATTTATTAGAACACGACGGATGACATTTCTTTCCAAACAGCAGAATATGTGTATTCACTGCCCAAGATCTGTTCTCCAGCTGGTTTGGGGATAGATGGGAAGAAAAATCAGAAAGTTGTTTGGTGAGCTGAATGCTATATAATAAAGAGCTAATATGCAAATGGTCATCACGCCCTTATGCCTTCATGCCCTCACGCCATAAGACACTCGACACTGGGGAGAGAGGATTGGGGACCAGCCATGCTGTGGCCTGGGAGAGGGACAAGCTGTCCGCCCTGCAGTCCTCGGAGCCTGCGCCTGCAGTCCAGGCAAAGCTGCCTGCCCATGGTCCCCTGTGGCTGCAGCCGTCACGGGCAAAGCCGTCCCCGGTCCTGGGTGCCTGCGGTTGGCCAGAAGGAGGGAAGCCCGCGTCCTGGGTGCCTGTGACCAGCCGGAGAAGGGAATCCTGGGTCCCAGGTGCAGGGTGAGGCAGAGGCAGTTAGGGGTGATCAGGCAGGCAGAGGCGGTTAGAGGCAATCAGGCAGGCAGGCAGGCAAGTGGTTAGGAGTCAGCAGTCCCAGATTGCTAGAGGCAGTCGGACATCCCCCAAGGGGTCCCGGATTAGAGACAGTGAAGGCAGGGCTGAGGGACTTCCCCAACCCATGCATGAATTTTGTGCAACAGGCCTCTAGTGTTTAAATAAAAGCAAATGGTTTGGTTAGTAATAAACTCTTTTAGGCTTTTTTGGTCCATGAAGCTCTTTGTTGTACCTTTGATTCTGAATGATAGCCTTGCGGACAGAGTGGTCTTGGGTTCAGTCCCTTGGATTTCACTATTTTGTATACTTCATGCCATTCATTTCTGCCTAAAGTGTTTCTATTGAGAAATCAGCTGGTAGTCTAATGGGAGTTCTCTTGTAGGTAACTTTCTATCTCTCTCTTGCAGCCTTTAAGATTCTTTGTTTTTAATATTTGCCATTTTAATTATGATGTGCATAGGTGTGTCTTTGGGGGTTCATCCTGATTGGGACTGTGTTTCCTGAACTTGAGTGACTTTTTCCTTCACCAGATTAGGGACATTTTCTGCCATTATTTCTCTAAACAGGTTCTCTGTTCCTTTCTCAAATGAATGCAGTGCAGCCACTATGGAAAACAGTATGGAGTTTATTTAAAAATTAAATATGGAACTGCCGTTTGACCCAGTGATCTCACTTCTAGGAATATATTCTAAGAAACCCAAAATACCAATCGGAAAGCATATATGCACCCCTAATGTTCATAGCAGCACAATTTACAGTAGCTAAGATCTGGAAACAGCCCAAGTGCCCATCAGCAGATGAGTGGATAAAAAAAAGCTGTAGTACATTTACGCCATAGAATACTATGCAGTCCGAAACCGGTTTGGCTCAGTGGTAGAGCGTCGGTCTGTGGACTGTAAGGTCCCGGGTTCGATTCCGGTCAAGGGCATGTACATTGGTTGCTGGCACATCCCCAGTGGGGGGTGTGCAGGAGGCGGCTGGTCGATGTTTCTCTCTCATCGACGTTTCTAGCTCTCTCTCTCTCTCTCCCTTCCTCTCTGTAAAAAATCAATAAAATATATATTTTTTTAAAAAAGAATACTATGCAGCTGCAAAAAAGAAGGATCTCTTGCTCTTTGAGATAGCATGGAGGGACCTGGAGAGTATTATGCTAAGTAAAATAAGCCAGCCAGAGAAAGACAAGTATCACACGATCTCAGTCATATGTGGAATCTCGTGAAGAAAAGAAACCAACAAACAAAAACAGATTCAGAGACACAGAAGCATGGAACAGACTATTGAACCTCAGAGGGAAGTTGGGGATGGGTGGGGTGGGGGTGGGGAGAGATTAACTGGGGGATTTATTTGCTGGCCAAGTGCCTCTGATGAATAAACTTGAAAGGAGTATGGAGGCTTTGGCTAGAGATAAAAGATAAAGATGTACTCAAGGGTCTCAGGTTTGCAGACAAGAAACACAACTAGGCGATATCAGAGTGTTCCAAAGAAGAACAAAAAGTCAGGAGTTCTTAGAGTAAAAAGTACATTCTTGAGAAGAATCAGCCCTGCGTTCTTAGCCCTAGGATTAGTTCAAGATGGAAATCCTCTAGATCAGCAGTCGCCAACGGGTGGTCCACGGACCACGGTCCAAAAGGTTGGCGACTGCTGCTCTAGATAACAGATCAGATCTGGATAATGAATGTCAGGCTGGATACATGAACTTTTTTTTCTTTAGTTCTTTGGGGGGTTATCAGAGGTTTATCTGGAGGATTTTTTTGTTTATTTATTGTCTAAAGTTTTACATATGTCTCTTTTTTCGATTGACACCCTCCCCCCCAAGATATTCACACCACAGAGCTTTTTGGTGTGGGTGTTTTTGTTGTTGTTGTTTTTTAAAAAAATATATGTTTTATTGATTTTTTACAGAGAGGAAGAGAGAGGGAGAATTTAGAAACATCCACGAGAAAGAATCATTGATTAGCTGCCTCCTGTACACCCCCCTACTGGGGATGTGCCCACAACCAAGGCACAAGCCCCTGACTGGAATCGAACCCGGGACCTTTCAGTCTGCAGGCTGACACTCTAACCACTGAGCCAAACCGGTTTTGGCATGGTGTGGGTGTTTTTAAAAAAATATTTTTTATTGACTTCAGAGAGGAAGGGGGAGAGATAGAAACATCAATGATGAGAAAGAATCATTGCTTGGCTGCCTCCTGCATGCCCCCTACTGGGGATGTGACTGCAATCCAGGCATGTGCCCTTGACCGGAATCGAACCTGGGACCCTTCAGTCCTCAGGCCGATGTTCTATCCACTGATCCAAACTGGCTAGGGCCTGGAGTTTTAATGACTCTATTCCTCAACTGCCAAGTAAAAAAAAAAAAGTAAATCATGAAACATCGTTTTTTTAAATCTCAATTAATTTAAATACATATACATATATGCAGAGAGGAAAAGAAAACTTGTGAGGAAATCACCAACAAGTGCAAAGAGATTGTCTTTCGGTGGTGAGGTCAAGGGTAATATTTATTTTTTTCAAACACGTATTTTCCCCCCCAATTTTCTACAATGAGCATGAATTATTTTTTGTAGCCAGAACTGTATTTGTTTTTAAGAGAACACATGCATCATGTTCTGACCACGTCATCAGGAACAGACCAGACTGGACCTAGCAATACCCACCCAAGGTATCCCTCTCTGGATATGCCTTGTCCTCGTTGGGGTCGGAACCTCAGCAAACAGCTCTGAGGTAACTCCTCCTTCGGAATAGAGGAGGAGGAGGAGGTAAGGCGAGAGCTTTTCTGATGAGGGCTTCCGGTCGGCGTGGGGTTGCTCCCGCGATTCCAATTGTCCTGAGCACCTGATATGGAGACCCGGGGAGTTCGTAGTCTCTCAGCCAGGACTAGGTGGGCCACCTGGAACAGGTTGCTGGGAAACAAGTGGAGTCAGAACCACCGCTGTCCTTGAATGAAGGTGGGACTCCACCTCTGGTGACAGGCACCCCCTCCTGGGGATGCATCACACATCCCGTCTCCTGGGGTCAGCGGCAAAAATACAAGCTGAAAGACAGTGTTTTTATTCCCATGTTTTGTTTTGTTTTTGCTGTTGCAGGGAAGGAAAAACACTTTTATCTCTACCCTTTTGAGTGCTTAGCTAGACCCCTATCACAAAAGACAGATTAACTAGAGAAAAACAAGCATAGCTTTCGTAATATGTATACCTCATGTATACCCAGGGGAAAATGAGTAACTCCCCGAGGGGGTTTAGAATTAATTCAGGATTAAATACCATTTTTAATAAGGAAAGAGGAGGGTGGCGTAGGCCTCTTAGGAGAGAGGATATTGTTTTTAGGAAAGATGGAAGAAGAGATTGGCAGTATGGTGGTTTGTGACAAAGTTTCTCTCCCGTGTGTGGTGTTGATTTCTAGTCTTCTCTCCTGTGGTGAGAGTTAATCTTCCCTGGTTGACGATACCTCTGGGGAGAGGATCTTTGACAAACGGGTCCCTTTTGGTGGATCTGTCTGTAGACAAATAAGGACAGTTCAGGGAAAGCCTCTCCAAGCATCTGTTGTTTTTCAAGGCCCTTTGGCTCGAAACAGTCAATACAGCAATCCCCCCTTACCTGTGGAGGTACGTTCCAAGACCCCCCCAGTGGACGCCTGAAACTGTGATAGTACCAAGCCCTACATGTACTAGGTATTTTTCTATACATACATACTATGATAAAGTTTAATTTATAAATTAGGCACATAAAATAACTAATAATAAAGCAGAACAATTATATTAGTAACAATATACTGTAATAAAAGTTATGTGAATGTGGTCTCTCAAAATATCTTATTGTACTGTACTCACATTTTCTTTTAAAAAAAATATATTTTATTGATATTTTATAGAGAGGAAGAGAGAGAGATAGAGAGCCAGAAACGTTGATGAGAGAGAAACATCAACCAGCTGCCTCTTGCACACCCCCTACCGGGGATGTGCCCGCAACCAATGTACATGCCCTTGACGGGAATCAAACCCGGGACCCTTCAGTCCGCAGATCGACGCTCTACCACTGAGCCAAACCAGTTTCGGCTGTACTCACATTTTCACTTAAAGGAAGCACTATATATATATATATATATATATATATATATATATATATATATATATAAAATATATATATATATATAAAATATATATATATATATAAAATATATATATATATATATATATATTTTTTCATAGAGAGGAAGAGAGAGGAATAGAGAGTTAGAAACATCGATGAGACAGAATCATCGATCAGCTGCCTCTTGCACACCCCCTACTGGGGATGTGCCCGCAACTAAGGTACATGCCCTTGACCGGAATCGAACCCGGGACCCTTTAGTCTGCAGGCCGACACTCTATCCACTGAGCCAAACCGGTTTCAGCAGGAAGCACTTTTTTATTATATGTAATTAGAGGCCTGATGCATGAAATTCGAGCAAGAGGCTTTATCCGGAAGGTCATCTGGAAGGACGTCTGGTCTAATTAGCTTATTGTGCTTTTGTTATTATAGATTTTTTTTACTGTTGACAATATTACAGATGTCTCCCATACCTCCACCCTTTTAGTTTCTTCCACTCATCCCCTACCCACCCCACCCCCCTTTTTCACCAAAAGAAAGCACTTCATGGCTTCTCTTTGGCATATGTGAACTGCCAGCATTGCTACTCCTGTGCTTTTGGGCCATTATTGAGTAAAATAAGGATTCCTGAACACAAACACCAGGATACCTTGACAGTTGACCTGATAACCAAGATGGCTACAAAGTGACTAACGGACAGGGAGCATATACAGTGTGGGTTCCCTGGACAAAGGGCTGAGTCACGTCCTGGCAGGGCAGAACGAGACAGTGTGAGATTTTGTCATGCTATTCCGAATGGCACACAATTTTAAATTTCTGAATTGTTTATTTCTGGGATTCTCCATTTAACATTTTCAGACAACAGTTGACTGTAACTGAAATTATGGAAGGCAAAACCACAGAAAAGGGGGGGGGGGGCCAAAGCAGTATATTTTGGAGTAGCATGTTCTGCTGCCGTTCATCGCGTTTACTGAAGTCGTGGTTTCCTTCCCCTCCGTTCCTCCCGGCCTGGGTTAGTCACCCTCCACACATGACAAGCCAAGAGTGTGCAAAGAGTCTTCCCCTAGGTCCTCACCAAGGCCCCTGCCCCCCTGCCCAGCCTGCCTGCAGTCTTGCTGTAACCTGCCAGCCCCACCCCACAGTGCCCAGGGCATCACCTGTTGGGAGGGGAAGAGATGGTAAAACTAGACCTCCTGTTCACCCTCTAGGCCAGTGGTTCTCAAGCTTTTTCATCCCAAGACCCTTTAATACAGTTCCTCATGTTGTGGTGACCCCCCCCAACCATAAAATTATTTTCGTTGCTACTTCACAACTGTACTTTTGCTACTGTTATGAATCATAATGTAAATATCTGTGTATCGTTGAAGGTATATCTTAGGATAGACTATTTTGCTAAAATAAAAATAAATAAATAAATAAATAAAATTAAGGGTTTTGCTTAAATTTAGCTGTCTTATCACAAAGAATTGGGAGAAATTTAATCAGTGGAATAAAACCCGTGATTATCAATTTGGAGGTTCACATCTTTGTCAACAACACTATTTTGTAGATTTAAACCGCATCATAAATAACGCTTCCTTTTGCAAGGAGACCTAGAAGATAAAAGGACTCACAGCAAATATTTCCTTTAACTTAAAAATTTTAGATATTGCTTTGACTCGGCTGTTTTAGCACAAGAAATGTGGGAGAAATTTATTAAGTAAAAGGGGTTTTTAAAAGTTCAAATAAATAAATGTGAATACAGAGGTAGGAAGAATCCTACTCTTGGCCATATAATTAGAGAAATTTTTGCACAGGTCCATAAAGAGACACGTAAGGGGTTATTTTATCTGTGGTTATTGGTGATGGTTGGAGAGCTGGACCCCACAAGGCCCTCCTCATCACTGGAATATTCTATCCCACTAATGAGCAATGAAGTAGATATCCACATAGCATTGTAAATAGATCTTTAAAAGACAAAGCCGAATGGGGAGGGGAGAGTGAGGAACAGAAAGAGATCGCCAGCATAATACAATTGATTGACATTAAAAATACATGCCCACAAAACAATGCGCCCAGCTTTCAAGAACACTCAGGAATCTTAGTCACGGCACAGACTCCAGTCTCTTGGGCATGAGGCGCCGCTGCCACCTGGTGGTAGCAACTTAAAGCTGACGCGTTGCTCAGTTTTTAAAACCTCCACGTGCTATGAAATGCACAGAGCTTAAATATTTAATTGGATGAATTTTTGACAATTATATGCATCAGTGCAATGATCACTCTTGAATAATATATAGAACATTTTCATCGCCTCCCGCCCTTTCCAGGAAAACCTCCCCAAACGCTAACCTAGAAGTTAACCACTGCTTCGTCTAGGTCACTAAAAATAAGCTTTGCCTGTTTTAGAAGTTACCAGCTGTGGGACCTTGGGTAAATCCTAAATCTGTCTGAGGGCTGGTTCTCTCTCTTATAAAAGGGGATAACAACAACATTGAGCCAACAGTATTTAGCCAGCGCCTTTGAGCCTGAGAACCGAACCCTCCCTCGCTCGTCTGGGCCCACACCCATGGGCTGCTGACAAGCGCCTGGCCCCGAGTGAGCACACGGCCTCCGGAAGGCGTGCACCACCGCCAGGGGCACACGGGACACAGAGGGGAGGAAAGACGCCCCAGGACTCGGAGGACCTGCACTGAAGACCTTAGCCTTTGGGGTTCTTCGGTCCGACCTTTTGCCCAGGCCACACAGCCCCTAAGTGCGTTAACCTGCTGCTTTGGCAACAAGGCGCGTGTACCCCAGCCTGGCCAGTCATAAAAGGCCAGTCCTCTGGCCACATTGATGGGTCCCAGAGATGAGCACGTGACTCACCCTATTCAATCAGAGTCCCCCCCTGGGGGTGTTTCCTACACGGAAGGAGGCTGTGGAGAAGCTCCCTCAAGTGTTTTAAGTCCACAGAGTCAGGATGATGCAAGCCTGCGGCAACGGGACTGGGTGCAGTGAGCCTGTCTGCACCTGGAGACCGTGTGGCCACGCCTGGGGACCGAGCGCAACCTCGGGAGAGTGTGGTGGCAGCCCCCAAAGAGACGCGTGGGAGTGGGGGCCTGGGAATAAGGCTCCCAGCACACGCCAGGATCCTGTGGGCATGTTGCATGGCCTGTGGAGGTTGCCACGAAGCATGCTGGATTCCCTACCTGCCACCACTCCAGCTGACTGATCGCTGCCGTGCCGCTTGTGTATGACGGCCGTGAACGGCACCCCCCGGAGATGAGCACATTCCACACAACTCCACGTGGTAGCCCTGCTCACAGGCGAGCACCGGAGCGCAGAGGTGAAATGCCCTGATCAAGAACCCACAGGCAGCCCTAGCCTGTGTGGCTCAGTGGATAGAGGCTCAGCCTGTGGACGGAAGGGTCCCGGGTTTGATTCTGGTCAAGGGCACATGCCCGGGGTTGCAGGCTCCATCCCCGGTGAGGGGGAGTGCAGGAGGCAGCCGATCAATGATTCTCATCATTGATGTTTCTATCTCTCCCTTTCCCTTCCTCTCTGAAATCAATTAAAATATATATTTTTTTTTAAAAAAGAGAAAGATCCCGCAGGCAAAGTCTCCAGACTCCCAGAGCCCAGCCTCCGATGGCCCGCTGCCTCCTCGCTGACTGCTAAGGCACTGCACAGGCCCGAGGCGCACTCCGCATTCCAACTGACCCACTCGAGCCTGGGCGCTGTTACTCTGCGTAGCACTCCTGGGTCTCTAGGCAACTTCGTGGGTCCCTAATTGGAGTGAAGCATTCCATCTAGGTGTTGGGGGAGATGCTGGATTCTCGCCAAAATCCAGAAAAATGTGATCCTTGGGATAGAGTGCCACCTCTGTTCCCTGTGGATACAGCATAGAGGGATCGCTAACCGGGCCACCTGCAGACCAGCCTGGTCCTCAGAGCTCTCTGAAGCCCTGGGGTCCAGTTGGGAAATCTGGAGTTGGGCTCCTTGCTGTCCTGAAGTATTCAGTCCTGGATGAATCGTCATATATCGTCATACGTCCATATCGTCAATATATGAGTACCAGCCGAAACCGGTTTGGCTCAGTGGTAGAGCGTCGGTCTGCGGACTGAAAGGTCCCAGGTTCGATTCGGTCAAGGGCATATACCTTGGTTGTGGGCATATCCCCCGTAGGGGGTGTGTAAGAGGCAGCTGATCGATGATTCTCTCTCATCGATGTTTCTAACCCTCTATCCCTCTCTCTTCCTCTCTGTAAAAAAAAAAAAAAATCAATAAATTATATATTTTTTAAAGAAAATGATAGATGCCAAAACCAGTTTGGCTCAGTGGTAGAGCGTCGGTCTGCGGACTGAAGGGTCCCGGGTTCGATTCCGGTCAAGGGTATGTACCTTGGTTGCAAGCACATCCCCGGTAGGGGGTGTGCAAGAGGCAGCTGGTCGATGTTTCTCTCTCATCGACGTTTCTAGCTCTCTATCTCTCTCCCTTCCTCTCTGTAAAATATCAATTAAAAAATATATATATATATATTTTTTTTTTTTTTTTTTTTTTTTTTAAATATATATTTTATTGATATTTTACAGAGAGGAAGGGAGAGAGATAGAGAGCTAGAAACATCGATGAGAGAGAAACATCGACCAGCTGCCTCTTGCACACCCCCTACTGGGGATGTGCCCGCAACCAAGGTACATGCCCTTGACCGGAATCGAACCCGGGACCTTTCAGTCCGCAGACCGACGCTCTACCACTGAGCCAAACCGGTTTCGGCGAAAAAATATATATATATTTTTAAAAACATATGAGTACCAGGTCCTTTGCAGAGCATTGGGGATATCAGGTGAATCAGATGCCCTCTCAGTCTCTCTTTCTAAGAACGTGAAGATGTTAACATGAGCAAGAAAAAAGCCACAGAGCATTACAGGTGCAGCTAGGATAGATGTCTGTACAGACGAGGAGCTCAAATGGTGAGAGCTGAGGTCCTGGGGAAAGAACGAAAAGGAAGTGACAGAGGGGCATGCCCGGCCGAGGGTGCAGAATGAGCGAAGGCGTGGAGGCATAGGAGCCTGGTGGGTGGTTCTGTCTAATGGAGGGAAGGGCTCAGTGGCAAGAGACAAAGTTCAAGAGGCCAGCTAAGGCGCAGTCGTGGAGGATGTGTCTCGTATGCCACGGAGTTTGCTTTTCATCCTTGAGTCAATTAGAGACTGAATACTTGTCATGGAATTGACTAATAAGAGTTGAATGACATCGAGCAGAGGGATCATGTGGTTATTTTTGCATTGCAGGAAGATTGCTCCTGAAGTGGACTGGAGGACGAATTCGAGCTGGGGAAGCCGTAGGCAGGGAGACAACACGAGTAAGGAAGGTGAGAGGTCACGGAGGCCAAACTAGAGCAACGACTGAGGAAATGTAGAGGAGATGATGGGTATGAGAGACAGAAAGGAGGTGAAATCAGTTAAGACTTGATTCCCTGAATGTAGACGTAAGCGTGGGCACCTGGATGATGGGTGCACTGGGCACCCAGATGGGGGGACTGAGAGAGGTAGGGTATCTTTGGGTGGGTGCGTTGTTGTTACGCTGACTGTATTGAGTGAATGTCCATGAATGTCTCTATCCTTATTTCTATCACTGCTCTAGCCACAGCATTTTATAAATACCGGTTCAAGTGTCCACGGGTCCATTTCTCTTCCCCACCACTGTAAACTGCAAGCTCTCCTTGAGCACAGAGATGTTCCTCAGGCATCTCTGTGGCCCCAGGACCTGGCACCGTGACCAGTACCCAACAGTAGGTACTTACTTAATAGGTATCCATTGAATGACAGGGTGGGTATCCCCATGGAGGAGTGACTTCAGTTGTTCCCTTCGTTGAGTCCTTTTTAAAAAAATAAAATATATTTTATTGATTTTTTACAGAGAGGAAGAGAGAGGGATAGAGAGTTAGAAACATCGATGAGAGAGGATCATCGATCAGCTGCCTCTTGCACACCCCCTACTGGGGATGTGCCCGCAACCAAGGTACATGCCCTTGACTGTAATCGAATCCGGGACCCTTAAGTCCGCAGGCCGACGCTCTATCCACTGAACCAAACCGGTTTCGGCTGTCAAGTCCTTCTTGAAGTCAGATCCCAAACAAGGAGACGCTATCTCCCTTTGAGGGAGTAGAGGGGTGCCCCTTCCTCTCACTGACATCGTGGGGCCCCGTAGCCTTGGACCAGGCAGAACGGGAAGTGGCCAGAACGGGGACCTGGACTCGGGTGGCTGAGGAGTCCAGCACAGGACAGGACAGGCTGTGGAACTGGCCGTGCCTAGACCAGCCCCCCTGGAGCGGGTGCCCACACCTGGGCTGCTCACAGCAGGTGGCCGGGCGGGTGGGGGGCACGTGAGGCTGGAGGAGGGTGGAGCAGGATGCAGGCTGAGGGGCCAGGGAGAGTCCAGGGGCCAGCTGACCACACTGCCTGTGCCATCTGGCAGACTCAGGCCTGCCTGAGCTCAACTCCCCCACCTTAAAAAAACAACAGCAACAAGGCCATTGTTCCCCTCCCTTATCAGCAAGGCTTGTGACGCAGACCTCAGGGATCCTGCGTTGTCGTCATCAAGGAGCGGCTGTATTCTTTTTCTTTTTAAAAAAATATATTTTATTGATATTTTACAGAGAGGAAGGGAGAGAGATAGAGAGCTAGAAACGTCCATGAGAGAGAAACATTGACCAGCTGCCTCTTGCACACCCTCCACCGGGGGGATGCCCGCAGCCAAGGTACATGCTCCTGACCGGAATCGAACCCGGGACCCTTCAGTCCGCAGGCCGACCCTCTATCCACTGAGCCACACCGGTTTCGGCGGGGCTGTATTCTTGGAGGAGCTGGGCTGACCAGTCCGGTCTCAGCAGGCAGCATGAAGGCTCCTGGTAGGCTAGGGAGTGTTGGCTCAGCCAGCTCACCTGTCCCAGCCTTCACTCTGACGGGGGTGCAGGAGATGGAGGAGTCACCCGCTCCCCTGCTCAAGCCCAATTTCAAAGCACCTCTGTCTTTATTGATCCTAGCACTTGGCTAGGTGCCCGTGACTTTTAAGGCTTGGCCTCTGCCTACTTCCAGGATCCTGGCATCACAACAGCCACACACATCTCCCCTCCCCTCCTCCTCCCCCAGGCCCTCCCAGCGCCCTGGGACCCAGGCTGGGCTTGGTGCATACCCTGTTTCCCAGAAAATAAGACAGTGTCTTATATTAATTGTTGCTCCCAAAGATGCGCTAGGTCTTATTTTCAGGGGATGTCTTATTTTTCCATGAAGAAGAATACGGTACACATTTATTGTTAAATGAAAATAAAGGAAATTTATTACCTGTATACGGTACAGTAGTACGGTAGTTGTCAACACAAACCAAACTGTGAATCCTACAGTATCAAGAATTTACTCATTTATTCAATGACAATCATGTCATCATCTTCTGGAACATCATCATAACAATCCAATTCCTGAATTTCCTGGTGAATTTCTTGTGACTCCATTTCTTTCAGAATCAGTGGACCAAATCTCTCATGTTTAGCAATAGCACTGTCTTTAAATGAGTACTTCTCATTTGCAATGCAACTGTCAGTGATTTTCTCCCATGAATTCTTTTTGCACTCATTTCTAGGGGTAAAAAAAAAGGAATTGGGGTATCAAGGTGGGGGGAGGGGGATCACTTAAAATGACACAGGGGGGATTAGAAGGGGAAATCAAAATGGCACAGGAGAATCAGAGGGGGGATTACCATTTTAGTAACCCCTTTTGATCCTCCTGTGTCATTTTGATTGTCCCCTCTGATCCTCCTGTGTCATTTTAAGTGATCCCCCTCCCCCCACCCCTGTGCCACTGAACACCTTCACCAGACATCCCCCCTACCCCTTTATCAGACATTTACCCCCTGAGGCCTGCCTGGGGACTGTCACTGGGCTTGCTGGGGCCTGGATCTGGGCTGGAGCAGGGTCTGCCACTGACTGAGAACCTTCAGTCATCATGAAGGCGGCCGAGAGCATCAGGTAGTGTCACCAGAGACAGACCAGCACTCACCACCTTCGCTGCATCCCGTCCCCTCTAATCCTCCATTCTTCTACATGCATCTGTGAAAGTCTCCTCCTCACTCCTACCTCCGCTCTGCCTCCACACAGCAGTGACGTCAGGACTCCGCGTAACGTCACTGGTTGCTAGACGCCAGTGGGGGCGGCCCTAGCGACCAGTTTACATAAATTAATTTTCATTCTGAGACAGAGCCTGGGGGCCTTATTTTCGGGGGGATGCCTTATATTTCACTCAGAAGGAAACCTGTAAGTAGGTTTAATTGTCGGGGAAACACAGTATCAGTGTGCTCACTTCTCAGATGGGAGCATATGTGCAGGCCCAGAGATGAAGGGATGCACCCACATTCACAGCTGGGCTGGGATCCGGGTATGAGCTGGCCCTCCTCTCCTGCCACTCAATTCCTTGTTGACTCGACTCTAACCACGATGGGCTCCGTGAGATGTGCCTCTGGAGCACGCCAAGCTTGTTCCCATCCCAGCACCTTTGCGCTTGCAGCTCCTCCGCTTGGCAGGCTCTTCCCACAGGTTCCTGCAGGACTTGCTCTTTCTGCTCGGGCGTGGACATCTAAAAGAGCAGCCTCCTTCCCTTTTGTCACCCTCCCCCCTTGTACCACGTGATTTCTCCTCTGCACAACAAACACATCAGGGAAGCCAGCCAGCACTGACACTGGTAGGTAGCGAGCTCCTCATCCCTGGAGGATGAATGGCCTGCCCGTGGGCTGCTCTAGGAAGGCCTGAGTAAGAGATGGGAGACAGATGACCTTTAAAGCTCCCCTCCCTTTAAGAAATTATATTCTTGCTCCGGGACAGGAAATTATCATTAAATATTTGCTCTGCGTGGCGAAACAGTAAAAGGATAGCTGCCAGCTGTCTCGGAGGCACCGGAGGGTCACGAAGCTTCCTTAGGAGGGGCAGGAGGATCCTGGAACTGAGTCACGGATCTCAGGCTGGGCGGGGCTGGGCTGCAGAGCTGGGGGGGCTTCTGTTGGTCTGTGGGGGTGACTGTCAGGCTGCCTGGAACCCCCAAAGGGTTTCTTCTTCTTCTTCTTCTTCTTCTTCTTCTTCTTCTTCTTCTTCTTCTTCTTCTTCTTCTTCTTCTTCTTCTTTTCTTTCTTTCTTTCTTTCTTTCTTTCTTTCTTTTTCTTTCTTTTTTTTTTTGAGAGAGAAACATTGATGTGAGAAAGACACATTGATCGGTTGCCTCCTGCATGTGCCCTGACTAGGGCCAGGGAGTGAACCTGCAATCCAGGTATGTGTCCTTGACCCAGAATCAAACCCGAGACCCTTTGGTGTGCGGCTGACACTCTAAGCACCGAGTCATAGCGGCCAGAGCCAACGGGGTTCTTCTTGGACAAGAACCCTTCCCATCGACGAATTTCACTATCCTCACAATTTATCTGTAAGCTTGAAATCTTCCTAAATAAAAGGAGTTTTTAAAAAAAAAAAACACTGAAATTTTGATTCAAATATTTTTAAAATATATTTTTATTGATTTTTAACAGAGAGGAAGAGAGAAGGATAGAGTTAGAAACATCGATGAGAGAGAATCATCTATCAGCTGCCTCTTGCTCACCCCCTCCTGGGGATGTGCCCGCAACCAAGGTACATGCCCTTGACCGGAATCGAACCCGGGACCTTTCAGTCCGCAGGCTGATACTCTATCCACTGAGCCAATCCGGTTTTGGCTGACTCAAATATTTTTGAATGGGGTCTAGCTTCTGTAGTTTTTAATTCTCCCTTTGAAAATCTAATCTGAAGAGGGAGCTGAAAATCACTGATCCAAATATGTAAATAAATTTGGTGAGTTTACAAAAATTTTTAAATATGTTTTTATTGATTTTTTAGAGAGAGAAAAAGGGAGAGGGATAGAAAGATAGAAACATAAATGAGAGAAAAACATCAATCAGATGCCTCCTGAACGTGCCCCTCTGGGAATAGAGCCCCCAACCCATATGCCCTGTGCCCTGACTGTGGTTTGAATTGTGACCTCTTGGTTCTGGGCTGACGCTCAACCACTGAGCCACACCTGCTGGGTAGTAGTTGTTGTTGTTGTTGTTGTTGTTGTTGTTGGTAAGCCTCACCTGAGGATGTTTTTTCCATTGTTTTTCAGAGAGAGAAGGGAAAAAGGGTGGGAGAGAGAGAAAGAGGGAAACGTCAATGTGGGAGAGACACATTAACTGGTTGCCTCTCTGCTGCTCAACCGGGGGCAGGGAATGAACCTGAAACCCAGGCGCGTGCCCTTGACCAGGAATTGAATCTGTGCCCCTCTGGGCTGCAGGCTGACACCCTAACCAAACCAGCCAGGGCTTGTGACTCTTTTAATAAATCAGAAATTCTTTGAAAGCAGATAACCAAATACCTCATTCATATACATTGCATAAATATGGGGTAGTTTTAGATACTGACTTTTCTTGGAAAGAATCTTGTCTGCATTAAACCCTTGTAGTGTTTTATTCCCACCCCCCACCCCACCCCCCCCCACTCATCAGTTGTGCCTTCATATGGTGCAAAAAGAAAGGAAGAAAAGGTAAACTTCTGTTTATCTTTATACCTCATTTCATACACTGCAAAGCATTTCCCATCTGCTATCAACACTCTCATCTTCACAGCAGCCCTATGCGGGAGACAGAGCTAGAATCATCACCCCCATTTTGTGAATGGGTAAACTGAGGGTCAGTTTTTAAAAGTAGCTTTTCTGAGGTCACAAAGTTGGTTGGTAAGGCACTCCAACCCCTTTTCTCTCCCTCTCCTCTCCTCTCCTCTCCTCTCCTCTCCTCTCCTCTCCTCTCCTCTCCTCTCCTCTCTCTCTCCTCCCTCTTCTGACTTGGTTTCTCCATTTTTCTCTTTCTACTTCCAATTTCCCTTTCCCTCTTGCTCCAGCCCTCAGACTGGCATCAACTTTGTGAGCTGTCCAAACTTTTCCTCAGTTTGAAAATCTGCCAGCCACAGTCCCACCCCACCTCAGCTCAGCATCCCTGAGTAGAGGAGGCCCTTTCCGGATGCCAGGGTGCAGAGATTAACTCGGGGTGCCACTCCTGGCCTCGCCATCTGGCCCCAGATAAGATAAGGGGAGGGCTCAGCACTATAAACAGGCCCAGGCTTCACGAGCCAAGCCCACACCAGCCCAGGATCAGCATGGCCGGCCGTCTGTGGGTGGTCGCTCTGGCCGTGGCTGCCCTCCTCGTTGTGGACAGGGGTGAGTGGGCAGAGCTCCGATTCTCTATGGCTTGGCATTGGTAGGTGAGCTTGGGGTGGGGGCAGAGGCTGGGCCTGGAGCACTTCTATGAGGCTTTAATTTTCTTCATATAATTTAAAAAAAATTTTTATAAATATATATTTTATTGATATTTTACAGAGAGGAAGGGAGAGAGATAGAGAACTAGAAACGTCGATGAGAAAGAAACATCGACCAGCTGCCTCTTGCACACCCCCTACGGGGGATGTGCCCACAACCAATGTACATGCCCTTGACCGGAATCGAACCCGGGACCTTTCAGTCCGCAGGCTGACGCTCTATCCACTGAGCCAAACCGGTTTCGGCAAATTAAAAAAAAATTTTTTTAAAGCAATATATCTTTGTATTGATTCCAAAGAGGAATAGAGAAGGAGATCGAGATAGAAACATTAATGATAACAGAGAATCATTGATTGGCCACCTCTTGCACGACCCACACTGGTGATCTAGCCCGCAACCCAGGCATGTGCCTTGACTGAGAGTGGAACCATGACCTTGTAGTTCATAGGTCAATGCTCAACCACTGAGCAACACCAGCTAGGCTGCATATAACTTTTTCTGCACTCCTCCCACCATGGTGGGGAAAGCCCTGGGCGAGGAGAAAGGAAATCTGGGGTCAATTTCTGATTCTGGCCTAGAACTGCAAAAATCCTTTCCCCTCTTGGGCCTACATTTCTCCAGCTGTAACGCAGGAAGTTGTCCTCGTTCAAAGCTGCACTGAGCAACCACTGGGCTAGAGGTCAGGGAGGCAGAAAGGAGCAGGCCTATCCGTCTGCTGGCTGCAAGGTGGTGGGTCTGGAAGGAAGCCTGGCCTGGGTCCTCTTAGCTTCCATCCACCTGACAGGCTGTCGCTGTGGGACTGAGAGCAGCCATAGGAGCACATGGAAGCCCTCTTCCTGGGAACATTTGCTCTGAATTGGACAGGTGCAGCTGGAATGGGGCCTCCTCAGAGCCCGGGGCACCTCTGCAGTCTCATACCTGTTGTGTATAAGGCTTTGTTCTCATTGTTCTTGACCCTTCGGACATATCAGTGAGCTTAAATCCAATGGGAGGGAATGAACAGCAGACAAGATAGGTGCAATGTATTTTTTTTAAATATTTTTATTGATATTTTACAGAGAGGAAGGGAGAGATAGAGAGCTAGAAACGTCAATGAGAGAGAAACATCAACCAGCTGCCTCTTGCACAGCCCCCACCGGGGATGTGCCGGCAGCCAAAGTATATGCCCTCGACCAGAATCGAACCCGTGACCTTTCAGACCGACGCTCTGCCACTGAGCCAAACCGGTTTCGGCTAGGTGCAATGTATGTTAAGCAGTCTGTTAGAATATGAGGCAGAGAGATGGGTTTGAAATGGAGTTGTAAGGACAAATCAGGGGAGCTTTTCCTCAGAGGCTGATGTTTGACCAAAGCTTGAAGGAGGAGAGGGAGTGAGCCGTGTGAATATCTCTGAAAGAAGGAGGTTCCAGGCTGAGGAAACAGGCAGAGCGGAGTTTCCTCCTCCTGAGGGAGGAGTCTTTGCGATACTGCAAGGAGGCCAGTGCAGTTGGCGGGTAGAGAGAGGCCGGGTTCGGAGTGATCGCAGGAGAGATAACAGAGGCGACCAGGAACTCTTGTGGGTAAGGCCAGCGTGAACGTGGCTCCTCCCCTGAGTGAGATGGCAGGTCCTGAGGTTTTCAGCAGGTATGTTGTAAAAGGATCTCTCTGGTTGCTGCTGAGAAGACTAAAGGGGGAAGCGGGGAGACAAAGCCATGATGTTACCGGCAAGGCCTGGCAGGACATCCAGGCCAGTGACCTCATGGCCAGTCCCACAGACATTCCCCCGCTGGGGACTGGGAGGATGGGTCTGGGGCTTCCGTCCCAGCCCAGCCAGCTCACTCACAGCCTGGCTTCCTCTCCCCGCTACTTCTCACAGCCTGCCCTGTCCTTGTGGCCATTTCACATTCCTGCCTTGGCTGAGAAGGGGATGCCTTGGGCCCAAGCCAAGGGAAGCCTGGGGCAAATACAACGTCTTCTCACATCTTCAGGAAGAAACTCTTCCCTACGATGCACTTTAGGGGTCAATTCCTGAACCCAGGAGGCAGAGGCAAGGGAAGCCCTAAGGAAGTCAGGCCCATAAGAAGAGTTGCTGCTATGGTCTGAATGATGGTGACCCCCCCAGTCCTCCCAAAAAGATCATATGCTAAAATCCTAATCCCCAAGGTGACCAGAAAGGTCATGAGGTCGGAGCCCTCATGAATGGGATTAGACCCCTTATAAAAGAGGCCCCAGAGAGCTGCCTAGACCAGTGGTCGGCAAACTCATGAGTCAACAGAGCCAAATATCAACAGTACAACGATTGAAATTTCTTTTGAGAGCCAAATTTTTTAAATGTAAACTTCTAATGCCACTTCTTCAAAATAGACTCGCCCAGGCCTTGGTATTTTGTGGAAGAGCCACACTCAAGGGGCCAAAGAGCCACATGTGGCTCGTGAGCCCATTTGCTGACCACTGGCTTAGACCATTTCACCACTAAGGATTAGCAAAAAGGCACAGGCTATGAACCAGGAAGAGGGGCCTTACCAGACACCAAATCTGCTGACACCAGGACTTTGAACTTCCTACATTCAGAGCTGGAAGAAATAAATGTGCTTTTTAAAGTTATTTTTAAAAAATATGTTTTTAAATTGATTTTTTTTGAGAGAGAGAAAGGGATAGAGAGATAGACACATCATTGAAAGAGAAACATCATCGATCAGGTGCCTCCTGCACTCCCTCCCGCCCTTACCTCCCCTCCTCCCCAGGGGATCAATCCTGCAACCCTGGGCATGTGCCCTGACTGGGAATCAAACCAGTGGCCTCTTGGTTCCTGGGTCGATGCTCACTGCTGAGCTATAGCAGCCGGGATATATATATATATATATATATATATATATATATATATATATATATATATATGAATTTATTTGAGTCCTTGCCAGTTTGGCTCAATGGATAGATCCTAGGTCTGCGGACTGAAAGGTCCGAGGTTCAATTCCGGCCAAGGGCATGTACCTTGGTTGCAGACCCATCCCCAGCAGGTTGAGTGCAGGAGGCAGCTGATCGATGTTTCTCTCTCATCAATGTTTCGAGCTCTCTATCCCTCTCTCTTCCTCTCTGTAAAAAAAAATCAATAAAATAAATAATAAACCACATTCTCTTTTTTAAAAAATTTATTTGAGCCAAACTGATGATAGCATATACTGGGAGCAAGATCTCAAATGCTCCCCAAATGTGCTTTTCTAAGCCACCTAGTTTGTGGGATTTTTGTTACAGCAGCCCCAACAAACTAACACTGAAGGCTAAATGCAGGCCTGCTCAGGAGACCGTGGGGGACCTCAGGGAAGGCTTCTCCGGAAGGTGCATCTGCGCCTCGAGAAAAGGGTATGGGGACAATAGAAAGGGAATAAGGACAATTCAGGCGGAGGCCACAGTGTGAGCCAGAGGAGAGCCTGTTCTAGGAAGAGTAGGCTGAGGGTGTGGGAACAGGGAGGTGTGTGTGGGGTGAAGTTTGGGGGCAGCTCATGCGGTGCCCTAACCATAAAGTGAAGGAGCTTAGCCACCATGGCAGGCAGCCATGGAAGGGCTTTACATGTTTTTGATGCTTTTTTGGCCCTCTAACAGTTACCATGGAATGCACAAAATTCAATGAATGTTGGCAGTGCATATAAAAGTCAGTGTAGCCGAAACCGGTTTGGCTCAGTGGTAGAGCGTCGGTCTGCGGACTGAAAAGTCCCGGGTTCGATTCCGGTCAAGGGCATGTACATTGGTTGCGGGCACATCCCCGGTAGGGGGTGTGCAAGAGGCAGCTGGTCGATGTTTCTCTCTCATCGACGTTTCTAGCTCTCTATCTCTCTCCCTTTCCTCTCTATAAAATATCAATAAAAAAATATATATATATTTTAAAAAGTCAGTGTAACCCAGACACCGAACAAAATACAGAATATTTCTGTCCCCCCAGAAATGTCCATGTCAGTCATCCCCACTCCCACCCCTTTCCCAGAGGCAGCCACTGCTCTTTATTCTGCCATAGATTCGGTTGGCCTGTTCCAGCATGTCACTTAGGTTGCCTTTATCCCTCCAGTCTGCCCTTGGCCGTGGCCCAAGGTGCCCGCTCCTCACAGTCTGAAGTCTTTTGTACCCGGCTTCTTTGGCTCAGCAGGTTGTTGGGATTCACCCATGTTGTTACATTATCAGCTGTTTGTGCTCATTTTTACTGCATGGTGTCTCATAGTCTCTCCGCTCACCTGCTGCAGGACATTTGGCAATTTCCAGTTTTGGAAATTAAGACGTGGGCGGGTCTGGGGCAGTGTGGTGACAAGGCTGGATTTGCATTTTGGTGCCCAACATCAGGTGTGACCAGCACACCAGAGGTCACTGTCTCAGTCCCCGTTTCCCTCTCTACCTTGGAAATCTCTTGTAATAGCATTCCCAGGCGAAGCTAAAACCAGGGCCTCGTAAACCCCTATTGATGGAGAACTTTCCACTTGTGGAGACAGCCCCTCCACGGAGGCATAGCTCCCACGGAGAGAACATTCCGGAACCCAAACCTGAAGCCTCCTTGCTCAGACAGGCTCTGCCCTAGGACGTTGAGGTCTCCTGTGGCCTCAAGACAATCATTCAGAGGATTTAGGCAGCACCCTGCCCTTTTCCAATCTACATAAACCGCTTTCCTTCCGCCTGTGGTGTTAGACACGGCTCCCGTCTCATCCACCCGTCACACTCATCGGTCACATCACAATTTGCTCAGGTCCTGTAAGCAGTTCATCCAGACCTTGAGGGGCCAGGGACACACCTGTGGGGGTGGGGGAAGAGCCACGATAGGGAGCGACAGACCTGTGGGCAAACCCCAGCTCTGCCCTAACAAGCTGCATTGCTTGACCTCTGAGCCTCCTCTGTAGGTTGGTCCAGTTCCCCGGGAAAGATTCAGATCTGCATGTGGTTTACAGGGCTAACACCCATGAGGGAAGAGGGACGTTGACTCTGATGAGCCCATGGGGAGGCCCCCCAGCATTGTTCTGAACAGAGATGAGGGGTTCGGGCTGTTGTACCCGCATCGGTCTGTCATTGGAGGTGGGCTGTTCCTGGGTCGGGGATACGACCTTGAGTGAGGTAGCTCCATTCTCTGAGAGTAGTTGTTCCTAGGAAGGGCCTCACTGTGAATGGCTAATACCCATGGCAGCTGAGGAAATGAATGTGTCAGTCCCTCGGGTGGGCTCTAGGTAGCAGGCCCCAGCACCCGCTGCTGGCTCCTTTCCTCCATTACAGCATGAGAGAGGTATGAAGAGAGTAGTAAGATCACATATTCTTGCCGAAACCGGTTTGGCTCAGTGGATAGAGCGTTGGCCTCCAGACTGAAAGATCCCAGGTTCAATTCCGGTCAAGGGCATGTACCTTGCACAACAGAGTGTTGCGGGCCCATCCCCAGTGGGGGGTGTGCAAGAGGCAGCTGATCGATGATTCTCTCTCATCGATGTTTCTGACTCTCTATCCCTCTCTCTTCCTCTCTGTAAAAAATCAATAAAATATATATATATTTTAAAAAGAACACATATTCGTGCTTGGCACAGACTGTTATTTTTATTATTACTCGGGACACAATTCCAGTGGAATCTGACTAATAAGCAATAGGCTGGACTGCTCTGAATTCTAGACTATCTGCCTCTGTTCATGTAACCCAAGGTCACATCAGCTTTCTGGGAGCCCCACAATCTGGTGACTTTCCGAGAGGAATTTGAGGTTGGCCAGTGGCTGGACCAGGTGCTCTGAAGCAGTCTCAGACCCCTGGACTGGGGGCCTGGAGCAGCCGTCACCTAATTCTCGCCGTTTTGCCTTCCAGGAGTGCCAGCGTCAGGAGAAAAGCTCGTTTTCTCAAGAATGGTAAGGCAGCGGCTGGCAGTTCTGGCCTTCCCTCTGCGGAGGGAGCCCTCCCGTCCGTCCGTGCTGGGAAACCAGCGTTTGGTTTCCTTTACACGCCTGCTCAGATAACTCCCATGGCCGCACAGTGGTCAGGGGGGTCTCCCGAGCCCTGTTCCACGGGGTAGCCCTTCCAGGCTGAGCAGGCCCAGCCCCTTTGCCGAAGTCCCCAAACTGGCATCCAAGCCCCTGCCGGTAGTGAGATCCCCCCACCCAGGCCCAGCAGGATCCATGCACTCTGGCTCCAAGCAGAGGCTGGGGCTCCTCCCCACTGCCTCTGAGTCCCTAAGTGCCCTCCCTCCCGGCTTCTCTTCCACAGCCCATCTGTGAGCACATGGCAGAGTCGCCCAACTGTCCCCGGACATTCAACCCGGTCTGTGGCACCGACGGGGTCACCTACCAAAGTGAATGCCATCTTTGCATAGCCCGGATGTAAGTCCACTCCCCTTCTTCATCTGTGTGTGCTTGTATGGGGCTCCATCTGTACTACATACAAGTCTGAAAGGAGCAAGACTTGGCCTGCCTCCTCCTCCACACACACCTGACCTAGGAAGAATCCCCCAACATTTGCCCCCAACAGAAGGGGCACAAGTGTGATTCATACACATGGTTCTAAGCAGAAAACCACAGCTGGTGGGAGGTAGGGAGTGAAGACACCGATCCTGACTAGGTGACCTCATTTGGTTATTTATTCATCCAGCCAACAATTATTTATTGAGCACCTATTATGTACTAGGACCTGGGGAAACAACAATGCATAATCAACTAGACAGCATCACTGGCCTTCTGGGGCATACTGTCAGTCTAAGGGGGAAGCCACGTTGATGGAATGCTAAAGGCTTGAATGGGAGTACACAGGGTTCTATGGGTACAGGGCAAGGGTAGGGAAGACTTCCCAGCTCCGAGGGGGTAAGTAGAAATTAGCTAGGAAAAGAAACAAGGGAAGGTAATTCTAGTAAACAGAGAAATGAGTTTGGCAAGATCTAGAAGGGAAAGTTTATATTTGAGGAAATATAAGAAGTTGGATATGCTGGAGTAGAAAATTTAAAGGAGAACACGAGAGAGACAAAGAAATGAGTCTAGAGAGGCAGGACCAAAACATGATCTTGGTACGTCTGAACACTCATTTAGTCTCGTGTCTTCACTAATAAGACACTTGAGCTGGCCAGAGCTAAGTGAGACCATGGAAGAGCGTCTTTGGAAGCTACAATGCTCTAGACCAATGTTTCCCAAACTTTTGACATATGTGTACCCCTTCTATAATTTTTTAAAAAAAGGATGTATTTTAATAACTATCAAAATATATTTATTTTTTCTTTTTTTGGTACATACACAAAATAATAATAAACAAAAAATAAAATTATTCATAATAAAATATAAATAAAAGTTATATTATAAATAACATTTATTTGCACACCGGACCTTCTCACACCTCACACGACTGTCTTGACTTGACTCATGAGAACGTAGAATTAGGTACAGCTAAGCACGGTGCAGTGCATATCCCCACCAAACCCCGGTGCAACGCGTACCCCCACCAAATTCTTCCCGTACCCCTGGGGGTACGCGTACCACACTTTGGGAAACACTGCAGTCTAGACAGATGTGCAAGAGAGAAGCAGGACAGTCCTAACTTAGGTCATGACTAAACACTCAGGATTGTATCGGGGAGAAGTGACAGCTGTGAGATTGGATGCAAGGGATGATGGAGGAGGCAACAACATGTTGGCTTCTAACTTGTGAGCTTGGGCGGTTGGTGGTGCCATGTGTCAAGGTAAGAAACAGTGAGATGTAGATTTGTGGGGTGATGATATCTCTGGATAGTTGACCCTCTGGGACATCCCAGTGGAGATATAGCTAGAGTTTAGGACAAAAGTCTGGGCTGGAGATAGATTTGCAGCCATCAGTATGCTGTGGTGGTTGAAACCCTAGGAAGCTGAAATCTCCCAGGGAAGTGTGTGCAAGAAGGAAAAGCTGTAGAAAGGTGCCCAGGCACCCCTGGGGCCTGCCCTCCACCATACACTAAGTGGGTGGTAGGGCTCAGCAGGGTGTCTGAATGCGCTTTGTCAAGGCCCCTGAAGGGTACATTACAGTTCCTGTGGAGGTGGCCTCATTCCCTGTCTCCTGTGATCCTAGGAACACCAAACAAGACATCCAGATCGTGAAGGATGGCAAATGCTGATCCCACAGGAACCTTGTAAGCCCTGAAGCTTCAGGCTGGAGAACAAGTGGTGGGAGTGGAGAGAATGTGACATGAAATAAAAGATCCAGCCCAACCCAGCCAAGTGGGCCAGTGTTTTGGTGGACTCTGGGGAGGAGGTTGTGGATCTGGACCCGTTCTCCATTCTCTGAAACTGATGTCCTTGCCATTGCTCCAGTGCTCCTCAACCACATCACATGTCTCCCCTCTCTACCCCCTAGATCCCTTTCTGAGGTCAGGGTTCTGAGAGGCCACCCCCTGACCTTGGCACTCTCTCTGCTCAATGCTCCTGTCTGAATAAGGCCAAGAACCTAGGTGAGGTCTATGTCCTCTGCCACTGCCGGGGTGCATGGCCCCAGCTTCAGAAGCCTTTGTGAGGGTCCCACAACCCCTCATGGCTTTTTCTCTGGCTGAAGCAGCACCACAAGCCTCCTCCCGCCAACCCCCTCACACACACAACACACAACCACAGCTGATGTTCAGGTAGTGTACACAGTACAATTGAATTGTTTGTTAAAATACTGAACTAGCTCTGGCTGGTCTTTCTGTGATTAGAGCGTCGGCCCTTGGACTGAAGGATTGCAGGTTTGATTCTGGTCAAGGGCACACACCTTGGTTGCAGGCTCTATCCCCAGTCTGGTCCAGGCGCATGTGGGAAGTAACCAGTCTCTCACATCGACGTTTCCTCCTCTGTCTCTCCCCCTCCCTTCCACTCTCTCTCTAAAAGTCCATGGAAAACATGTCCTCAGGTGAGGATTAACAGGACAAAAATATAAAAAATTTGAACTAGGTCTGCTAACAGTTGATGTCCCTCTGGACTCTGGCCACCCACAGCAGGATGACTCCAGAAACTGCTCTCTTTTGACCAACATCCACTCGGACAGGCTGTTAAACACACTGACATTAGACACAACCCCAACACACACAGCACACGTGCACTCACACAACGGCCCTCAGGAATGCAGAGCATTCAGAAATCCGACCACAGAGGCCCCAGCCTATAGTATATGTCAAGCTTCCCCTCTTTAGGCCAAAGCCTACAGGGAGAACCTCTTGATAGTGGGGGTAAGGAGAGTGTACAGGGGCCTGGCCAGATGGGAGCATTTCACATGGACACTGACTCCTGCTCTAGTGAGGGCAGAGAAGACGGAACATTCTATGGGGAAGCACTCACACGTTTCAGAGGAAAGGGAGGGCAGGGAAGGCAAGAACTAACATTCCCTGTTACACAGAAATGGGAACTTAGGCAGGAATTGCTGCTGATTAAGATTTGAAACTATTGCCGAAACCGGTTTGGCTCAGTGGATAGAGCGTCGGCCTGCGGACTGAAAGGTCCCAGGTTGGATTCCGGTCAAGGGCATGTACCTTGGTTGCGGGCACATCCCCAGTAGGGGGTGTGCAAGAGGCAGCTGATTGACGATTCTCTCTCATCAATGTTTCTAACTCTCTATCCCTCTCTCTTCCTCTCTGTAAATAAATCAATAAAATATATATTTTAAAAAAGATTTGAAACTATTATAGGGACAGGGAGGTCATCTATAGGCCCTTCCACCGCTACTGACAACTGAAACTCCTGTTTCCCCTGCATATGAATAACATAAACTGAATCTTGGCAGTGAGGGACAGAAAAGGTGAAATAACCGTGGCTTAATAGTTCATTTCTTTCACAGACCTATGCGGTAATGCAACTCTATGGTCCTTCTGTAATATTAGTCTGCCACCTTCATCCGTTTCTACCTCAAGGTCAGAGATAGCTGCTCCAAGTCCAGCTACCTTGTCTATATTCCAGCCCCCAGAAAAGAAAAAATGGCAAACTGCCTCTGAAGATGCTTCCCATAAGACATGCATAATATTTACATCTCATTGGCTTAGACGTAGTCTTCTCTTGTCCATGCTAGCACAAAGAGACTGGGAAATAGTTTTTAGCTGGCTGGTCATGTGCTAAGCTGAAAATTCGAAGTTTACTTATTGTAGCAGAGTGGATCTCTGTGACATTTAACTCTGCTCTAAGTAGGACACCTGTCTTATACTCAAGTGGCAGAGCTCAGCCACGCTTCTCAGTGACCCTTTTCTCCCAGGCTGCCACTCATACCAGGAGGAATCACTAAGATTCTGCCTGAGCAATGTGCCAGGCACCACAACGGGAAAAGTATCTAATTCCCCACTTCACAGATGTGGAAACTGTGGCCTTGTCTCTGGGAACCACCCCGAAATACGAGTGTGGGCCCCTATCTATGTCATGTGACCTTGCTGCTCTGGGCACGGCTGATTTGGCTAAAGTTTCTTTAGGATTTTTCCAATTGGAAACAAGGAAAACACTCAGTTCCTCTCTAGCAGTCAAGCTGTAAAATGTGTTTCCTACTTCATGGAAGAAGCAGGACCGAGAGAATGATGCTGACATGATGCTGAAGATCTCGAGAGCAGTTCCAGGCAGTGTTTGAGTTCCTCAAGCCCCGTTGTCCTTGAACTTCCAATTACATGGGATAACTTGAAATCCTGTCAATAAACTTCCATTTCAACAATGTCTTTGAAATTAGGTTTCTGGTTCTTTCAACTAAAAGGAACCTCATCCTGTGTGTCCCAGGGGGCTGTGTGCCCCGGGAGAGCTGTGTGTCACAGGGGAAGCAGTGGGACCCAGGGGGAGGGGCGGTGAGAACCAGAGGAGCGGATTCTATTTGTGTGGTCCTGAGATAGTCACCATAAAACAAGCTAACTGCCAAATGAGGAGCGGATTCTATTCATGTGATCCTGAGATAGTCACCATAAAATAAGCAGACTGTCAAATGATAGCGGGGAGAGGAAGGAGACCTGGGGGGAGATAAGAGAACAACCGAAGGACTGGTATGCATGTATATAAGTACAACCAACGAACACAAAACTCTGGGGAGGGAGGGCATGAAGGGGGGGGGGGGCGCGCACAATGGTAAGCTATGTACACATATAATACCTTAATAAATTAAAATAAATAAATAATAAAAGAAGCTTCACCACCAGATAAAAAAAATGGATTCTCAGAGGAGGTAATCTTTACATTATGGAGGGTAATTAGGAATAGTTGACTAAATGGACCACATGTGGAGGAATCTATGGTTCTGTGAGGCTGAAGGAAGTTTGGGGGATCATAGAGCCCATTTGTTCCCCTGAAGTAGGGCGGATCATGTTCTAGGAAAGTGGGCAACTGAGAAGGGATGTTCTCTCCGTTCACAAGCAGATACCTTCCGGATGGGCAGGTCTGTGCAGGGAAGGCTGCGTGGCCAGGTCCCAGTACCCGCCCTGCACATCTGCTAAACAGCCCATGACTTAGGCCTCTTTGTTCAACCTTTAAAGGAATGCTGTTAATACTGTAAATTCCAATGCGTTTGACATTTTGTTTTACAAATATTTATTGATCATCAACTATAAACCAGACAATGTGCTTGAAATACATTATCAACAAGACAAAGAAGCTCCTTAACCCATGGAACTTATAAGTCAAGTATAAATGGCAAATATTAAATTAGATAATACCATAAATAAATCATCAGAGACTATGACACTTGCTGTGAAAGAAAAGTTATGACAAGCTGTGAGAGGGGGCTTGATATTTCTCAGACAGTCCATGGAAGAGGCATTAAATTCTGAAGGACAAATGGAAGTTACCCAATGGTGGAAGGGTGGCAAGGAGCCGTCCAAAGAGAGGAATGGTGAGTGCAAAGACCCTGGGGCAGGAGAGGGCACAGAGCATCCGAGGACCTGAACGAAGACCAGGCTGGCTGACCACACTGAGCAAACAGGAGAGTGGCCCGACATGAGATGGGAAAGGGAAGCCATTGGGTATTTTTAAGCAGGGGACTGACATGATTTGTACTTCACATCACTCATGATGCTCTGTGGAGAATGAATCAGAGAGGACCAGAGAGCAAGAGGAAAGACCAATATGGAAGGAGAGGAAGAGAAAATAAGAGCAAACACACAACCCTGTGTCATTAGGGAGGCAGTACAATAGAGATAAGACTCTGAATCAAACTGCCCAGCTTGGTGTCCTGGTTTAGTTACTCTCTGACTTTAGTAAATTACCTAAGTTCTATTACCTCATCTCTAACATGGATTAGTATCTATCTCCTAGGTTGTATGAGGATTAAATGACTAGTACATCAAGTGTACTTAAAATACTACCTGGCACACAGTAATTTTTACTGAATATTGTGGCCCAATTTGACACAGCTACTCCACAAAGCAGTTACGTACTGAATTGCTCGGATTACAGTTGGTGGTGTGCTGGGGTGGGCCCTGAGCTTCATCCACTTGTCCACCCCATACTACCTTGTCCTAGTCCCACCCAGAGTCCTAAGTTCCCGGGACTTCAGTGATGCCCTGTCTGCCAAATAAGGTTGGCCTTGGAGTTGCCTATCGGGAGCCTGTCTCCTGAGCACTGCGTGAGTAAATTGGGGTGACAGAAGCTGACCAGTTTAAGAGTTCTAGCATGCAGAGCCACTGTTGATCTCCAGTCAGCGTGCTTACGAGGCAACCGATCGATGTTTCTCTCTCACACTGATGTTTCTCTTTCTCTCTCCCCTAAAAAAATAGTTTAAACACTCTTCTGATTGCTGATGTGTATCTAGTTTAAAAAAAATAACAATAGGTGGTGGGATGGGGAAGGTCACAAAGTGGACAGGAACAGCCTTGAAGGAAATATAACTCTCAGGAAAAGGACAGTGGACAGAAATGCCGTTGAAGAAACTTCTGAAAAGTTTATGGCTGTCTTCACCATCTGTCTGCTTTACTTACTCTGTTCCCCTCTATGCCCTTCCTGAGACATGATTTTGACCTGGTTTCAAGCAGAGACTCCGTCAACACTGGGTTCTACTTCCTACAGATTTGCTAGGCGACAAGGAAGCCCATACATCAACCACAGGCCCCACCCCAGGAATGGCCCTCTGAGATCTCCTGGCCCGTGGCTGTGCAGGTTCACTGGAAAGTAAGTACTGAGTCTGTGAACCAACAACACAACCATTCTGGAATTAGGTTACAATGAGGGTTATTTGGACTACTGTGTACCAAACACCTGCTCCAAGCTATTTCCAACATTCCTGACTAGATACAACCTCCAAATGATTCTGATTTACATCTATGGGACTACGGGACCACAAGGGCAAAAAGGCCTCATGTATCTGAAGATCAGGGTGGCCTATAAATCTGAACTATTCGAGGAAAAAGGAAAACACCCAAAGGTCAAAAGACATGGGAAGATTTGGGCTCTCAGCCACACACAGGCAGGATGAGAAAACAAACAAGAGCTCTACGTAAGATTATAAACACAATACTTGTTCACTGAGAACAGGTGCATCAATGGAGGTTTTTAAGCAGGGAAATATGCTGAGGTGCCAGAGAAAGAGAACTGGCAATTGGCCAAGTGGCCCAGCAGCCCAGCAGCCTTGGGAAGTCAGGTAACTCTTATTGCAGAGAGGGCAGAGCTGGTGGCACTGTTCTTCAGGGCAGCGCGGCCTCTTCCCGCCTCTCATTTGGCCAGGGCCAAGTTTGTGGATTGCAGCTGCTCTATCTCTTGGCAGATGTTCTGCTCCACTATGTCACACTCAGCTAGGAATGCCTGAAAGATCAATGCAGGGCAGTGAGGGTCCACCCGGAGCTAGCCAACCCCAAAGCTCTGTGCTCAGCCATTCTGGAGAACCCATGGGTGACTAACTCATGCTGAAACAGGCAGTGCAGGGAGGGCCTGGGCTCCCAAAGTAAAAGGAAAGGGAAGTGCAGGACCAGGGTTCCTGACAATACTCTAGGCCTGTGGTCGGCAAACTGTGGCTCTTGAGCCACATGCGGCCCTTTGGTCCCTTGAGTTTTTAGCAAAGGCCAGCTTAGGAGTACCCTAATTATGTTAATAACAATGTACCTACCTATATAGTTTAGGTTTAAAAAATGTGGCTCTCAAACTCAAAGGCTAACATGGGCCAAATAAACAAGGCATGTGGTCCACAGGCCGAGAGTTTGACATGCTTGCTTTACACTGTGTAATGCTCTACCACACAACTCACCTGAACCTTTCTCACCAAACCCTTCCTTTTCAGTCTACTTTCTTTGAAATTTTCTGGCAGAACCTATGGAAGAATAAGTTGACACATAAATAATTCAGTGAAAATGACATAAGAACACATCAGAAATATCCATAGTATACCATGTAGGTCATGGGTCACCAATGGGAATGAGACATGAATTCCAGGAATAATTTTTCTGAGTCAGTATCCTACATGACCCTTCCATGGCTCTTGCTCCTATAAAAGCTCCCTTTGTTCTCATTGTCTGGGCCATAGAAACTGATCTGTAATGTGGACTTTGTTCTTTCACTGTTTCCTATGTATGGATACTATGTTGTGGCCATACCATGAGCTCACTGTGGCAAGAAAAGCACCTTTTGCTTCTTTTTTAAAAGCCCCTTCCTATTACCCCATCCTCAAATCCCAAGCACAGTAGTTCACCCTCAAGGATGAGGCATCAGGCTAGAAATATCAATTATCATCTATAAAAGGGAAAGTGGTGCCATCGATTCCCAACAGCCTCACAAGAACTGGGTCTGACTGAATTCTGTACAGGTAATGAGCTCAGTGGAGTATCAGTCACATGAGTAACAGGAAAATGAAGCCCTGTGTTTCTCTGACCATGAGACCATAGACCAGGGGTGGGCAAAGTTTTTGACTCAAGGGCCACAATGGGTTCTTAAACTGGTCCGGAGGGCCGGAACAAAAGCAGCCTGACCATGCTGGCACTCTCAACTTGGGCTGCTGGTGAAGGAGCGGAGGGGAGAGCAAGAGAAATCTCCGCTCTTTCGGCTCCGCGGGCCAGATAGAACAGCCGAATGGGCTGGATCCGGTCCGCGGGCCGTAGTTTGCCTACGGTTGCCATAGACCATTTGGATCAAAGTTTCATGAGGATTAGGAGCTGCTAGCACACATTATAAAAATGCTAAAGGCCCTGTGTTGGTGGGATGTGAGTGGCTAGAAATGAGGAATTGTCTTATCTTCCTGTGTATTCACCTAAGACCTAACAGTATCTTGCATACAGCAGGTGCTCAACACCCTCAGACAATAAGGCCTCGTTCCTGAAGAAAGACTGGCTGAAATATAGTCAAAAGAAACTAGTTCTTCTCAGGTGAATATCTACTTACAAGCGTATCAATCTCCTCCAAGATCTTCATAAACTGCTCGATTGTGGCTTTTACTTTCCTATCGAGTTTGCAGAGTGCTTCAGCTTGCAAATCCTTGGCCAGAAAACCCTGTGGAGAAATAAAGCATTCTTGAAGGATTCCTTGAGGCTGATGAAGAATACCAAGCTGAGGCACTGAGGAAGGAGCCACGCTCTGAATCCATAGTCCTCCCAATAGGCTGGGCCAGCCCTCAGACCCACAACTTCGTCTCCTAGGGAAAAAGAAAAGCTGGCCCTGAGCCAGCCTAAACAAGCCACCCAAAATAAACCACTGGGGCTGCAAACGCCTCCCGAGGCCTGGCTTCAGCGAAGCCAGAAGAGTATACCTACACACAAGAGGCAGACATTAAGAGCACAGGGTTTAGATTTGAAAGGACTGGACTTGAATGCTGACTGCCATTTACTTGCTTGTGACCTTGAGCAAATTACTTAACCTACCTGCGCCTCCGTATCGTTTTTAAAATGGGGATTATGCCGAAACCGGTTTGGCTCAGTGGATAGAGCGTCGGCCTGGGGACTGAAAGATCCCGGGTTCGATTCCGGTCAAGGGCATGTACCTTGGTTGTGGGGTCCCTACTGGGGATGTGCAAGAGGCAGCTGATCGATGATTCTCTCTCATCGATGTTTCTAACTCTCTATCCCTCTCTTTTCCTCTCTGTAAAAAATCAATAAAATATATTTTAAATAAATAAATAAATAGATAAATAAAATGGGGATTATGATACTCACACCCCATTAGGATTACTGTGAGGATAAATATAATTTATCCTTAATGTAATTCCCGACACAGACATGCTAAAAAATGGCAGCATTTACATTGTTTTTATTAAATTGTCTTGCAGTTTATTGACATTGCTTGGCCAAATGACCAGTTAGCTGGTGACAACAGGGCTCTCTGAAAATGTTTACCAAAGCCGAGAGTTACAGATGCAGATTTGACATGTGGCAAACATTAGCCAGCAATTTCAACTAAAGAATTTATTCTATCAGAAATAGTCAAAAAAGATTTGTCTAAAGATTTCAAAGAAGCATTATGAAAAATGGCAAAAGAACATTAAGTGATAGGAGGAAATCGGGTATTTGAAACAGGAGAGGTATTTGATGTGTGAGTTCTCCAAAGCTGACTTGAGGGTAAAGGGGACAAGGAATGTGGGTGGCCTCTGGGAGCTGAAAGCAGCCCCGGCTTATGATCAACCCAGAAATGGGCTTCTCAGCCCTACAACTACAAGGAACTGAATTCTGCTACAATCACAGGCGTTTAAAAGAGGACCCTGAGGTCCAGAAAGAAATGCAGCTCAGTTGACACCTTGATTTCAACCTTGTGAAACCTTAAGTAGAGAATTTAGCTCAGCCATGCTGACTCCTGTCCCACGGAACTGTGTGTTGAGCCAATGATGATAAAATCCATAGAAGTGGGAAATGATATAACAAAGAAGTTGCCACAGTGCATAAGGAGCGCACTGGTTTGTTAGAACTGACGGGCAGACTCCTGGTCCTGGGAAGGCTGCTTTCCAGGATGCTCACAGGAGTGGCACTGAACTTGGATTATTTCTTGTTGGAGGGAGGCCTCAGGAGAAACCAGCCCTGCATACACCTTGAACTTCCAGCCTCCAGAACTGTGAGAAAATAAATTTCTACTGTTTAAGCCACCCTAAGCAAACTAGTACACATGACAAATTGCTTTGAATGGTTAAATCTAAGTGGGGAATGTACAGATGTTCTTTCATTCTACTCATTTTTTCAACTTTTCTATATGTTTGAAAATGTATATATTAAAAAGTGGGAAGGACCAAAAAAAAAAAAAAAAAGAACATTTGGTGATAATCAATAGCGAATTGGTTAAGTAAACCATGCTATGTATGTTTTTAAAAGTATGGTCATTTTCTTTTCTTTTTTTTAAATTTTCTTTTCCTTTTTAATATATTTTATTGATTTTTTAAAGAGAGGGAGAGGGATAGAGAGTTAGAAACATCAATGAGAGAGAAACATCGATTAGCTGCCTCTTGCACGACCCCTACTGGGGATGTGCCCGCAACCAATGTATATGCCCTGGACTGGAATTGAACCTGGGTGGGACCTTTCAGTCGGCAGGCCGACACTCTATCCATTGAGCTAAACTGGTTTTGGCAGTATGGTCATTTTCAATGACAGAAAATGTTCAAATTTTTATCCAATAAAAGAACAACTTACAAAGTGTATATAACACTATATCAAATATTTTCTTAAGATGGAAAGGTAGATTTCAGTCTTTAGTAATGGTTATCTTTGAGTTGGGCCTTATAATTTTTATTTTCGATATTAGTGTTCATATGTTTATTTAAAAGTTATATACAATCAGCATATATTACTTTGTAATTAAAACATAAGCATACATCCATTAAAGTTATAAAATGTGGAGGTCAAAGACAAATATGTGGTTTGGGGCTGTTTCTAATCCTTACTTGGTTTCTAATATAAGAAACCATCTCTTAATATAAGAAATTGAGTTGGATGACCATCCCACTAAGATCCGCTCAACTTATACCTTCTATGAATCATCGAAATATCATTTGCTTTGCTAAACACGTTATAACAAACTAGACCAGAGACTTTCAACCTTTTTCATCCCATGGCAACACAAACTAATTATTAAAATTCTGTGACACTCCAAAAAAGAAAGTTCTTAGGACAGGTACAAAGTCAACGCCCACAAAGAGTTACCTGCTGGATTCCAAAAAGGTCTTTATTCAACTCTCCCAGTTGGTCAGCTATCTTCTCCACAGACTTCTCTAAAATTTTCAACTTTTTTAGTTCAGTTTCTTCCTCTGAGCTGTTCTAAGATGTTTAAGAATAAAATAAAGTCAATAATTACCAAGAACACTATCCCATCAGATAAAATTTTTTTTTTAATCATAATCAGACTAAAACACTCACTAAAAAGAAAGTCTTAACTCTGTTGCTTCTTGGAAAGCAAATTGGAGGATATACATTAAGTTTTCCATCTACAAAGATTCTAGACTAGAGAGAAGGTATTAAGTAAACATTCTGGCAAGGTCCTGACAATTTGGACTCAGAGAATGGAGCCAGACTCAACCTCAGCCTGGGGCCGATCATTACCAGACAGACTGATCCCTGGAGAGTGAACTAATTTTGAACACCTGTGAAGTATTCAGAATTTCTAGATAGGTGGAATTCTACTATTCCTTTAAATAGAATTCCAAAATGTCATCTATCAACATGACAATGATGAATACTCTTATTTATCACTAGTAGCACTGCACACGAATCCGTGCGCTAGTAAGCTTACCAGTAGCTCTCTCCCCGCTGCCCTCATAGCTTGCTGCCCTGCCCCCTCCTGTAGCTCTCCACCACCAGCTTGTAGCTCACTGCCTCACCCTCTTGTTGATCCGAGATCCAGTTGTTACAAGGTTGGTCATTTCGATTCACGGCATAATGACCATTTGCATATTACATCTTTATTGTATAGGATTCCCTCTATGCCAGATAATATCTCAAGCACACTACCTGAATGATTGTTTTAAGCCTTATCAAAACCCAATGAGAAAAAACAAACAAACAAAAACAATGGGGTAGGTACTATTTTAAATGATAAAATTGAGGTTATTGTAACCTAAGGTCACTTAGCCCAAAAGAAGCAGAACTGAGATTTGCTCAGGACAGCTCCAATCAGGGGTCCTATAGTTTCTTCAAACTCAACCTTTGAGCCCTGCCCACAGCCCATCACCATTCTCCCGGACCCCTAACCAAGAAATCTAGAGTATTTCCCCTTCTCTCACATAAACAACTGGCAGTCAGAGTCAATATCTTCCTGCTTTTGTACTATTCCAAATTATTCACATTCTACTTTGAGGCGAAATCCCAAGTGCCAGTCTCCTAGCAGTTCCAAGCCTGGACGGGATTTTCTTTGCCTCTACTTTGCTAATTTCACCCTCTCTCCACTCTGAGTCAGCCACCTCACTCAAAGTAAGGGAACTCATATGACCAACCATTCCACTGTGTCACAATGCAGGGCTGGCCATGGCCCTCTCTCATCACCAACAGGCTATTGTCCTCACCTGTCACTAATTGGCTCTTTTTCTCCCTCAGTTCTTTAGTCTGAACCTTTCTTTCTGGCCAGTTTTTTACCTTCTGAGAGATTTTTAGTAAAAAAAGGTAGTTAAAGGGAGAGAGCCTAATAAAACTTGTATTTGTTTTTTAAATCTCCAGGCTTAACAAATTGTTCTTTTGCAAATCCCCTCTAAATATGGCCTGTCTTAGGCACCTTATAACCAGACTGAGATTGCACCACCAACACAAAAGTTGTGTTACTGAGGCAGCACAGCTGCTCCTGACTTTCAGAGCGAGAACCCTAACTACCGTGTTTCCCCGAAAATAAGACATCCTCCGAAAATAAGACCTACTTCATGGAAACATAATACACCCCCTGAAAATAAGACCTAGCGCATCTTTGGGAGCAAAAATTAATATAAGTCGAAACTGGTTTGGCTCAGTGGATAGAGCGTCGGCCTGCGGACTTAAAGGTCCCGGGTTCGATTCCGGTCAAGGGCGTGTGCCTTGGTTGCGGGCACGTCCCCAGTGGGGGGTGTGCCAGAGGCAGCTGATCGATAACTCTCTCTCTCATCGACGTTTCTAGCTCTCTATCTCTCTCCCTTCCTCTCTATAAAATATCAATAAAATATATTTTAAAAAAAATTAATATAAGACACTATCTTATTTTCGGGGAAACAGGGTAACAGAAGCCAGAGTGCATGAGAAAAAAAACAAACAAAACAAACTGGTAACCCCATCACACAAATGGAGACTACATTCGTTTAGAGAGTGCTTCAATGCAGCATCTAGGTCCCCAATTTTGCCTTCTGCACAGAAATATGCATAGAAGGCCTTAGCATTTGATTTGGTTGTGTTCTGGTGGAAAAAACAATTTACCTTTTTCCCAATTAGCATGACCCGGCAACCATTTTGTATTCCAACTGCAGACAACGGCTTCTCCATTTCCTTCAGAGACTGTCCTGAAGAGAAGAAAAGACTGCCAAGTTGTAACAACTGCCCATCATTGAAAACAGATTTCAGCAAGGGTACAGGAGACAAGTGAGTTCACTAATGAGAAGAGGATAAGTTAGTATAATCTTTCTAGAACTGGGTGTCTTGACTCAGTAATTTCACGTCAGCTATTAATGTAATCAAATGATTGGATGTGTGCCTGCACAATAACACTTTACAATAACTTTTAGTGTAAACTTATTCATATAGAGAGAAACGGGAAAGAGCCAAAAATTGAACTATATATCAGTACAATAGAAGATTTTGTAGGCATTAAAGCTCATTTTTTAAAAGAAATTTCAAGGCCACGATGAATGTTGATTACCCAGTGTTATAAAAACAACAACGATATAAAAACTGTATAATCCATATAAGCCTAGTTTTTTCATCTAAAAGAAAAAAAAGTCCACAAATAAGAACCCGCACTTCCAGAAGCCAGAACAAACAAACACAATAAAAAGGTTGAACGGAAATATGCTAAAATGTTATGAGAGATTTTAGCCAGGAGGGGGATTTCTTCTTTGTGTTTTCTGTATTTTGAAATGTGAATTTCTATTCCCTTGTATAATTCTAAAATAAATGTTTTTAAAATAAAAAACAAATAGTTACATTGTGAAGTATAAATAGAAGTACTTCCCATCACTAAATTCTTTGTGACTGGCACCAAATGAGATAAATCTGGCCCCCATCAGATACCAAAATAATGGGTTACCATGAGAATGGAAAGACAGAGGGTGGAGGTGTGGAGGAGGTATGTGCGGCAGAAATCACATCATCCACTGGATCTGCCAGGCTCCTGGTAAGTGCGTTCCTTCAACACCCTCTGTGTCAGCACTATGCTGAGCATTGGACACATAGCAGTTTCTCTGCCCTCACAGAGTTTGTTATTCTAACAGAGAAATCACATATTCAGCAACTACAAAAACAATTATTTAATAGTAATTTCAATATAAGTTATGCTGAAGTGGTAGGGAGTGCCCTGTGAACATACAATGGGAAGAAGATATAACTTAGCCAGGGAAGACTGCCCATGGGCTTCATCAAAAATGGTAAGATTTGCCAAGACCGGTTTGGCTCAGTGGATAGAGCATCAGCCTGCGGGCTGAAAGGTCCCAGGTTCGATTCCGGTCAAGGGCATGTACCTTGGCTGCGGGCACAACCCCGGTGTGGGGTGTGCAGGAGGCAGCTGGTCGATGTATCTCTCTCATTGATATTTCTAGTTCTCTATCCCTCTCCCTTCCTCTCTGTAGAAAATCAATAAAATATATATATTTTTTTAAATGGTAAGATTTCTGCCACCCTCTTGTGACTTCAACTCTAATACCTGTCCAAATGTTTGGAAGTGTCCAGTACATAGTAGGTCCTCAATAAATACTTGCTGAAGAAAATAAATGAAGAAACAGCAAATAAGAATTGTCCAATTTTGAAAGCTGAGTTACCATTAGGTTAGGTTAAGCAATTTTAAATAAGGCGTTTAACCATAAGGGCTCGAAGCTGGAAGAGAAATTGCCTACCCTTAAATATGAGTTTCTGAAAAGGTAGCGGGACCCCTGTGGCTTTTTCAACAACCTGGGCCAGATCTTGGACAATTGGTTCACTACTGCCCTGTTGTGGGGTAACATGAAGGTCGTGCTTCTCATTGCCTGAGGAGAGAGAGAAGGGTTCAATTAAGAAAATTTTTCCACATGAACCAATACAGGCTGAAACTTCATTATATTTATGTACCCTGCCGGCAGCCTTCAAGGCCCAAATCATATGCCCCCTTACTCCAATCATCCTTCCCCCATCTGTCCAGCTGTCTTCTGGTGACCTGCTCAAGGACTTTTGTTTCCACTATTATAACTGACAGTATGTGATATCAGCCAATATCTGTGTACTTAACATGCACAAGGGGCTGACCAGTCTCCTTTCATGCATTATTTTATTTAATCCTCAGAAAACCTCTATGATGTAGGTACTGCCTATTATTCCCCATTTCACAGTTAAGCAAACTGTGAGTCAGTCCAGTGAAGACCTGTCTAGGGAGACCAACTATGGAGTCAGCACTTGCCCTCTGGTCCATGCTTTTTATCACAAGCCACCTGCCTCCTGTGGCCTCACTGCCCTGTAGTCTTTATTGTACTGGCCTTTGTCTCCTTTGCTATAATGGGCAAGGGACTGTTTTTCCTCCAAGTCTCTCCCACTGGGCACACCTGGACACATACAGGGTTGGTGCTCAGTAAACAGACAAATGAGCCCTGGCCAATGTGGCTCAGTGGATCAAGGGCATGTACCTGGGTTGCAGGTTCACTCTTAGCTTCCTGTGTACCGTAGATGTCTCTCTCACATCAATGTTTCTCTCTCTCTTTGGTCTTCTCTCTGACTCTTTCTCCTTCCCTCCCTCTCTCCCTTTCACTCTCATAAGAGCAATGGAAAAAATATCCTCAGGTGAAGATAAACAAAAAACAAACAAAAAATAGACAAATGAGTGAATAAACTCAAAACAGCAGAAAATTTCTTTTTTGGAGCAGAGGTGCCAATTCTTTCAGGTATGTGGGCAGCAGGCAGTAGTCTGTTTACCATGCACCAGGCTAAGCTTTGAGCCTGCTCAACAGACTAGCAGTCAATGGGACAGGTGTGTTGTTGTTTATATTTATATATAATTGATTTTTTTTACAGAGGAAGAGAGAGGGATAGTTAGAAACACTGATGAGAGAGAATCATTGATCAGCTGCCTCCTGCACACCTCCAACTGGGGATGTGCCTGCAACCCAGGTACATGCCCTTGACTGGAATCGAACCCAGGACCTTTCAGTTCGCAGGCTAACTCTCTATCCACTGAGCCAAACCGGTTTCGGCTTAATATATTTTTATTGATTTCAGAGATGAAGGGAGGAGAGTGAGAGAAACATCAATGATGAGAGAGAACCATTAATCTGCTGCCTCCTGTACGCCCTCTACTGGGGATGGAGGCCGCAACCCACGCCAGGACTCTAGTCCACAGGCCAATGCTCTATCCACTGAGGTACACCAACTAGGGTTGGGACAGGTGTTGGCAACTCTACCACACTGAGAACAACTACCGGTAGATGTCTGGATAGGAGACATCCCAAGATCACTCAAAACTGCAGGATCCACCTGAAACCGGTTTGGCTCAGTGGATAGAGCGCTGCCCTGTGGACTGGGGGGTCCTAGGTTCGATTCCAGTCAAGGGCATGTACCTTGGTTGGGAGCACATCCCCAGTGGGGGCTGTGCAGGAGGCAGCTGATCGATGTTTCTAGCTCTCTATTTCTCTCCCTTCCTCTCTGTTAAAAAAAAAAAATCAATAAAATATATTTTAAACACAAAACAAAACCAAAAACAACTGCAGGACCCAGAATCTTGGTCTTCAGATCTGAGGCCCTAGGGTCTTCCACGGTTGGTCCTGAGGAAAACCTCATGGACTTGGCTCGCCCATGAATCCACTGTTTAGTCCAGTGTTAACTCCAGCAGCAGACAGACCCAAAAGGTGCCCAGAGAGTATGCTTGGACCCACGGCCCGCTCCAACAGTGTACTCGACATACACACAGGTGTCCAGACACACAGCGGCCATACACATGGCCAAATACAAGCCCGACACAAAGACCCACAAAGAACTGTGCAGGCACACGGGAACGCGTGCCACCAGGACCACCACCACCACGTGCAGCTCGCATTCGGAGTTCAGACAAATGACCTGAAACAAAACGCCGCGTCACAGAGAAAGGTGTGCAGGCACCAGACCCGCACCAAAACCGGCCCCCGGGCACAAACAAGACTTCCGGGCGCCGGGACAAACCCCAGGACAGGCGCTTCCGGAGGAACCACACACACACACACACACACACACACACACACACCCACCAACACACACACACAGACCCGGCCGGATTCTCCTGGCCCGGCCCGGAGCCCCCCGGCCGCCCGTGCTCACTGTGGGTGACGGTCACGCTGAGTCCGGCTGCCGCCATTTCTACATTCTGGGCCACTTCTTCTTCGTCCGGAACCTCCTCTTCGCTCTCGGTCACCTCTTCGCTCTCGGTCACGTCTCCGCTCTCGGTCACCTCTCCGTTCTCGGTCACCTCTCCGCTCTCGGTCACCTCTCCGCTCTCGGTCACCTCTTCGCTCCCGGCCGCCTCTTCGCTCCCGGCCGCCTCTTTGCTCCCGGCCACCTGTTCGTTACGGGCCACCTGTTCGCTCCTCCGGAGCCCCTCTTCGCTCCGGGCCACCTCTTTGCTCCGGACCGCGTGAGGCCGTGCTCTCCTCTTCCTCACCCGCGGCCCGCGGGCACCGGCGGCGGCGGCGGCGGCGGCGCCGCCCCTGCGGGGTCCGACATGCCCTCTGGCCGCCCTCAGGCCGGATGATCGCTGAGAGGGAGGCGGACCGCGCTCGGCCGGGAACACCGACTGACGCGACTCCCGGCCCGGCCGAGTGGCGCGCCGCCGGCGGCCCTGCCGCCCGTGGTCACCTCTCGGTCTCCGCGCGCCACCGCGCTCCGCCAGACCCGCACTTGCTGCCTGCCCAGAGGTGGGAGCTGAGCACCGATCCTGCGGTGGAAGCAGAGCACCGCGGCTCGGGGCATCCCCACGGGGCCACTTCCGCGTCCCACCCCGCCCCGGACTTCCGGCCACGCCCCTTGGGGGGCGAACCCCGCCCCTACCCCCGTCCGGGGGGGAGGGAAGCCGCCCGGGGTCCCGCCCACTCAGACGAGGCCCCGCCTTGCTGACCTGAAGCCACGCCCTCACGTCGTCCGGCGTGGCCACGCCCCCTGCTGACTTTCTATTCAGCACCTCCAAGCGCCTGGAGCTCTTCTTCCCCGGAAAAGGCCGGGCGGAACCCGCGACAAAGGGATCTGGAAACCCCGAGAGGCGCAGTGCGCTTGCGCGCCGGGAGCCGGAAGTCGAGACCGAGGCGGTGTTGTCTCTGCTTCCGTTTCTGGGTTTGCTCCAGTGTTTGGGTTTTCTTCGCCGCCGAGATGAACCGATTCTTCGGGAAAGCGAAGCCGAAGGCTCCGCCGCCCAACCTGACGGACTGCATTGGCACGGTGGGCGCTTTGACTACACTTAAGCTCGGCTCGGGGCCTCTGAACCCCCTTACCCCACCCACCTCCCGGCTCCCGGCTCCCGGCTCCCGGCTCCTCCACCCCATTCCCGGTCCCGGGCCCATTACACCTCGCCCCTTTCCACTCCGCCTTTGTTCCTGTTACCCAGCTCATTCCTGACGCCACAAACCAGAGACCCCTGACCTATCACTGTCTCCCCCCACTGGCACCCGACCCTTGATGCCCACTGCCGCGTCCACTCGCTCTCTCCTTATATCCCGTACACACTTCCCTCTTTGTCATTTACCCCTCTTTCATCCCAGGTCAGGAGGACCCTCAGCTTGTCATCCTAGGTCAACATATCTGTACCTGATCCTGGGTCTCAGTAACAACATTCAGAACCCTGGTCCTGGGCATTAAGCTACCACCTTAGGTCTAAGGATCAGACACCATTAGATCTACAGCTCCAGCCAGTCTACAGCTCGCGAGCTCATTTCACACACCTGAGTCCCTAGCCTGACTGTCAGTTTCTGATTCTAGGGAAGTTGCACTTACTCGAGTGACTCTTAAATTATTTTTCTGCCCAGATGCACTTGAGGGAGACCTTGGAAAACCAGAATCTGGGGGATGGAGTATAGTGTATGAAAGCCTCCCAAAGTTTCTGTCTGGGGATTCCACTCCAACCCTCCTCCCCCTCCCACTTGGGCACATGCTAGTAAAGAGCCCACAAAGTTTCTACCCTTCACCATATGATCCTCTTTATTTTTCTTCCTCCATATTCCTTTCTCTCTTGCTTCTTCTCATGTAAGTATTTATATATATAAAAAGCGTAATGGACAGTTACCACCTGTCAACTTAACAACGGGTGGGCCAGTTACTATGATGCTCACTGACCACCAGAGGGCAGGTGCTCAATGCAGGAGCGGCTGCCCCCTGGTGGTCAGTGCGCTCCCACAGCCAACCTCCTGCAGCCCACCGGCCAGATGGGCTCCTATTGGCCCCGATCTCCAACCAGGCCTAGGGATCCCCCACCCACATACGAATTCGTGCACTTGGCCTCGAGTATTATAATAACTACCACTGCCTTTTATTTATTTTTTTTCCCCCCTTAAGGTGGACAGCAGGGCGGAATCCATTGACAAGAAAATTTCTCGACTGGATGCTGAGCTAGTGAAGTACAAGGATCAGATGAAGAAGATGAGGGAGAGTCCTGCGAAGGTAAGGTAGACAGGAGCTGCCGTGACAGCCTAGCTTAAGCACCTGTGGAAATAGCATGTGTTGAGGGGCTGCTGAGAGATAACAGAAGGCATGCTCACAGTCTGGTAAGTAGAAAACCTATGTGAGGGTGTATCCTTCGGGGAAGAAAGTTTACAACCAGATATGAAATGGAGACTAGGATTTGACCCGATGGAGAGAAGATACTGATCACATGTCCAAAAGCATGTATGTGGGAATTAGCATGTTCTGCTGAGAAAGTGGCAATCTGGAGAGAGAGACTAAGCCATGTTCAGGCATATTGAGTTGCCAAGCTGGTCCTGTTAGATAGTGTAATAGACTAATTAAGGAGTATCATGCTGGTCCTGTTAGATAGTGTAATAGACTGATTAAGGAGTAGCATGTGGGGAAAAAGGTGGCCTTGATAAAGTCACCTTATTTCTTATTTTCCTCTTCTGCTAGGTAGAAACATAGAGTACTGTACTAATGTGCATGGATTATGGATATAGAACTACCTTTTTCAAAAAATATATTTTTTAATTGATTATTTTACAGAGAGGAAAGGAGAGAGATATAGAGCTAGAAACGTCGATGAGAAATATCGACCAGCTGCCTCTTGCACACCCCCTACCGGGGATGCGCCCGCAACCAATGTACATGCCTTTGACCGGAATCGAACCTGGGACCTTTCAGTCCGCAGACCGATGCTCTACCAACTGAGCCAAACCGGTTTTGGCTAGAACTACCTTCTTTGCTTCCATCTTTATAACATTAGCCATTTGAGTGAGGACAAGTTACTTAGCATCACTGAACCTCAGTTTTCCCATCTGTAAAATGGGGATAATATCTACTTAATAGTGTGAGGATTAAATGAGGTAATTAATGTGATCTACAGTGCACTGTGTCTAGTACATAGAAACATTCAGTAAATGTTTGGTATTATTAATGTCTGTGAAGTAATAACATCTGCTTTCCCTCCATTGGAGGAGACAAGTAAAATGATTTATGGAACTGTATAGAAAGTGACAAGGTGAGAGACAAGCAGCTTTTCTCAGACATTTTATTTTATTATTTAAAAAATACATATTTTGCCGAAACTGGTTTGGCTCAGTGGTAGAGCGTCGGTCTGCGGACTGAAAGGTCCCGGGTTCGATTCCAGTCAAGGGCATGTACATTGGTTGCGGGCACATCCCCAGTAGGGGGTGTGCAAGAGGCGGCTGGTCGATGTTTCTCTCTCATCGACATTTCTAGCTCTCCATCTCTCTCCCTTCCTCTCTGTGAAATATCAATTTAAAAAATATATTTTAAAAAAATACATATTTTGTTGATTTTTTTTCAGAGAGGAAGAGAGAGGGATAGAGAGTTAGAAATATCGATGAGAGAGAATTATCGATCAGCTGCCTCTTGCACAACCCCCACTGGGGATGTGCCCGCAACCAAGGTACATGCCCTTGACCGGAATCAAACCTGGGACCTTTCAGTCCGCAGGCTGACACTCTATTCACTGAGCCAAATCGGTTTCGGCTTCTCAGCCATTTTAATGACCAGAGGCAGGAAAGCTCTTTTTGATTTGATGAGATGAAAGCTTAAATCATGGTGGTAGTCAGGAGAATGATATGATTCAATTTGAAAGTGAGTTCTGACAATCAGTAATAACTTCATGAAGAGACAACAGAGAGAGGAAAGGTAAGGTTGATATAAAGGTTCTCATATAAGAAGTGAGAGACCGATGGGGCTGTTAGTAATTTCCAAGGAGAGAGCCAGCTTGAGGAGTTTGTGTTTTTGAGTTTGAGTGGATAGCAGGATGTCCAGGTTGGGGATCTCCTAAGGTAAGTGGATATACAAAACCGCACTGTTGAGGCTGGGGTGGAATTCATGTAATATGCACTAGTAAAAAGACATGCAGTTCTTATACTGAGATACGGGATGCAATGGCAAAGAAGAATTGTCTTAATGACTGTCCTTGGGAGTTGAAGAATAATACAGGAGACACCATATCGGTTAATTTGAAGAAGAGAATAAGTAGATATGTACATTTGGGGATATGGAAGATTTCTTTTACCATATACTTTTTACTTCTTTTCATTAAAATCTATTTTTCTCCTCAGAATATGGTCAAGCAGAAAGCTTTGCGGGTTTTAAAGCAAAAGAGGATGTAAGTTATATGCAAAATCTCCTTTCTTCCACAGGTTTGACCAAAAGAAATGATCTTCCATTCCTTCAGGTTTTTATACCATTTTATAAGCATTCTTCATGTAATTACAAATTTCATGTACATATATAGTTAGCTGGCATTTTCTTCCCCTCTATATTCAGCAACATTCATTAAAAAAATTTTTTTTTTACTCCTCAACATAGGATATTTTTTTCTATTGATTTTTAGAGAGAGCGAAATGAAGGGAGGAGGAAGAGAAAGACAATTGACAGGTTGCCTCCTACAGGCTTCCCAACCAGGGGCAGGGAGCGAACCCATAGGTGCCCTTGACTGGGAATAGAACCCATGACCCTTGGGTCTGTGGGCCAAAGCTCCAACCATTAAGCCAAACCAGCTAGAGCTCATCATATATTTAAACAGAACTTTTTGCTGATAGGGATGTTCTATATTTATGCTGTCCAGTTCAAAAGGTTTTAGCCATGGATGGCTATTGAGTATGACTAGGAATTGAAGTTTTAATTTTATTTAATTTTAACAATTGAAGTTTAAATAACCATATGTGGCTTATGTCTTCTGTATTGGACTGCCCAGATCTCTAGGGTTTGGTTTTCCCATTATTTATTTAGAGTTTGCCTTTTAAAAAAAAAATTATATATAAAAATTTTTTCCATTGATTTCAAAGAGGAAGGGAGAGATATAGAAATATCAATGATGAGAAAGAATCATTGATTGGCTGCCTCCTGCACACCCCACATTGGGGATCGAGCCTGCAACCTGGGCACGTGCCCTGACTGGGATCAAACCATGACCTCCTGGTTCATAGGTTGACACCACCATTGGGCCACACCACCAGGAAGAGTGTGCCTTTTTAATTTCTGTTTGTGAAATTGGGAATCTTGGATATTTGTTCCCTCCCACTAGATTTTTTAAAAATTTCTTTATTGATTAAGGTATCACATATTTGTCCTCATCCACCAGAAGATTTAAGGGTCCTTAAATAGTCTTACCCTTTGCCCCAGAATTACACTTCCAGGAATTTAGCTTAGGAAATAATGTAAAACATTATAAAGACATATATATTAAGACCTTATAGCAACAAATGTTATAATATTAAGTGGAAAATAGTGTTATAACTGAAATACATACAAAAGGAAAAGACTGGAGGGTTGCATCAAATGATATTTGCTTGATTAAAGTATTGATTTTCATTAGGCATGCTGCAAGAATTTTTAAAACATGCAATACCTGACAAGTTAGGAGCACTGACCTCTTTTCCCTTAGATTGCCAAATTTAAAAATGACAACAGCCAACATAACAATTGTCATCTGGTGTGAATTCGTTAAAACAGCATCTATTTTCTTGTCAGATTGGCAAAAATATATTTTTTGGTCTACTGCAGAATTTTAGTAATTAGTTTATTGTGCCATGAAATGAATAAGGTTAAAAATCATTGAGTTAGAGTGATTGTTTTAGCCAATTTTATTGTATATTTAATTTTAAAACTTTTATAAAAAAATTCTTATTTAGTATTAGACATACTTTCTTCTTAATGATTTATATCTGTCTCACATTTACCATTCTCAATTCACTCTAAAAAGGTATGAGCAGCAGCGGGACAATCTTGCCCAGCAGTCATTTAACATGGAACAAGCCAATTACACCATCCAGTCATTGAAAGACACTAAGACCACGGTACTTCCATAGCACCTTTTCCCGTGATTTGATTTGATTTTTTGTATTGTTGTGCTCTTTCCCATGGTTTTTAAAAGACAGTTTAACCAGCAGGGCTTCTTAAGACGTATTTTTTTTCTTAATCTTTTTTTTTAGGTTGAAGCTATGAAACTGGGAGTAAAGGAAATGAAGAAAGCATACAAGCATGTGAAAATTGATCAGATTGAGGTGAGATGTATACTGGCTTCTGTAAGAATGCACTAGTTTCTAAAATCCAAATGAATGTGTATGTGATGGGAAGGGCACAGAAGAGGGATTAAACTTTGAGCTTCTCATTTATAAATATGTAACTTTGAAAAAAGGCACCAAACGTTTCCCTTTCCTTGTTAATGCAAGGTTCCTAATACCACATATGGCTAATCTACACTAATAAAAGAGAAACGTGCAAATTAACCATCACTCCACTACACCCACAATCAGGAGTGAGTATGCAAATTAGCCCAATCAAGATGGCGGTGGCCACAGAGCTCGAGCAAGGAGGAGGCTTGGGTTGCCCCCAGCAATGGAGGAAACTAAGCTTCCTGCCTGCCCTGGCCTGCCCTGGCCTCCGCTCAAGGAGGCACTGAAAAAAAAGAAAGAAAAGGGGGGAAAAAAGGAGGGACTGGGAGCCTGGATCACCGGGAGGCATGGCCAGCCTGAAAACAGCCCTCAGCTCCTCATCCAGGTTGGCCAGGCATCCCAGTGGGGATTCCCACCCTGAAGGGGTGTGGCCAGCCTGAAAACAGCCCTCAGTCCCTCGCCCCGTTAGTGGGAATCAGTTGGAGATGATCAGGACAGTGAGAGGGGTGGGGGACAGTTTGGAGTGAGCAGGCCGGCAGGGGGGCAGTTGGGGGTGAGCAGGCTGGTGGGGGGGCAGTTGGGGGTGAGCACACTGGCACGGGGAGGGGGCATTTGAGGGTGATCAGGCTGGTGGGGGCGGGGTATATTTGGGGGTGAGCAGGCCGGCGATGGGGCAGTTGGGGAGAAGCAGGCTGGCAGGCAGAGTGTTTAGGGGCAATCAGGCAGACAGGCAGGCAAGTGAGTGGTTAGGAGCCAGCAGTCCCAGATTGCTAGAGGGATGTCTGACTGCCGATTTAGGCCCAGTCCCTGTAAACCAGCAGTAGGACATCCTTCAAGGGGTCTCAGATTGAAGATGGTGCAGGCCGGGCTGAGGGACATCACCCCCTCCCCGACCCTGGGTATTTGGGCCTCTGGTATGAAGATGAAATAAATGAGCTGATGTGTCTACATGCACAATGCCTGGCACATAATAAGCACCGATAAATAAACACCCAGTTTCCTGTTACTTCTAACTCAATGGTTTCTTAGTCTGTTTTCTCAATGGTAAAGTAGTTATGTTGCTGTCCATCTCCTAGTATTATGAGTGTCAAATGAGGTTATATATGTAGATTACTTAAAATAGTCCTAGTGTGGAGTTGGTTCTCTTTGCCAGTAATGCTCTTTATATTTTTAATAATGTCACTAGGTCTTTAAATTAGCATTTCTCTTGAGATCATGTTTTGGCTGGGAGGTGAGCCCCAGCCTGGGACAGGGAATAAACCTGTAACCCAGTTACATGCCCTTTACAGGGAATCAAACTATGATCCTGACATTCTAACCCCTAAACTGTAACGGTCAGGGCTTAAAAAAATTTTTTTTAATGTTTTTTCAATTTTACTTTCTACCCTTTATTTGGAAAAACAAACTTCTGATTTGGGGGCTAGGAAGGAGGTTTCAAATATTTCGCATTGCTCTGGAAGTTCTGAAGCATAAGTGATGCTGATTTGGGCCATCTGCAGTGTCAACACTACCCTGTTACATGGAATTTTTAGTAATGTGAAAAGTACATTTTCTGCATGTCCTTAACAGAGTAGAAGATATATAGTATTAAGTGCTTAGTGTTTGACATATATTATTGCAATAAATCCTTATATAACCCTATGAGGCTTTAATAATCCCATTTTAATAATGAAGAAATTAGTGTGTCTCCCCTCCTATCTTCCCCCCATTGCCTCCCTCCGCCCCGATCCTGCCCCATCCCAGGCCTTCACCACCCTATTGTCTGTGTCCTTGGGTAATGAATGTTATGCATATAAGTTTTTTGGTTAATCTCTTCTTGCCTCCCCTCCCCACTTCCCTCTGAGATTTGTCAGTCTGTTCCACGTTTCTATGCCACTGGTTCTGTTTTATTCATCAGCTTGTTTTGTTCATTAGATTCCTTGTTCATTTATTATTAGTATTATTAGATTCAGTTGATAGATAAGTATTTATTGCCACTTTATTGTTCATATTTTTAATCTTTAAAAATACTTCCTTAAGCTCACTTTCTTTTAGTTTTAATGAGAAGGAACATGCAGGAGTTACTTGAACCTGTCCTTTAGTGGGGCATCTGCTCAGCTGTTGACTAAAAATAGTCACTAGAGCCGAAACTGGTTTGGCTCAGTGGATAGAGCATTGGTCTGCAGACTGAAAGGTCCCAGGTTCGATTCCGGTCAAGGGCATGTACATTGGTTGCGGGCACATCCCCAGTAGAGGGTGTGCAAGAGGCAGCTGGTCCATGTTTCTCTCTCGCTGATGTTTCTAGCTCTCTATCCCTCTCCCTTCCTCTCTGTAAAAAAAAAATCAATAAAATATGTTTAAAAAAAATAAAAATAGTCACTAGAGCCAAGGAGGAGCTATCAGTTGTTGAGAACTTGTTTTGTGCTCTGCATTTTTTTTTTGTACATCATCTTTTAAAAAATTACTTCTCAGAGGAGAGAATAGGGGCAAGAGGTAGAGTAAAATGGTAAGAAATTAATAAAAATCGTGTCATATATTCCTATAGGATTTACAAGACCAGCTAGAGGATATGATGGAAGATGCAAGTGAAATCCAGGAAGCACTGAGTCGAAGCTATGGCACTCCAGAGATAGATGAAGATGACCTAGAAGCAGGTAAAGTTATGGGAAAAGCAATGCACATGTAGCTTTAGAGCCTGAAAGGAGCAACTGCCTGGGACCTTTTCCCAAATGCTAGAGAACATTCCTGTGAGGGTTGCTTGAGAAGCAGTTTGTGGTCCAGTCTTTGGGAAGACAGCCTGAGAGGCAGCCACATTGCACTTGCATACTCTACTTACAGCTTTGGGACGGACAGGCTCTGAAGGAAGACCCGCTCGAAGGGCTGCTGACTGGTGCTCGGTGTCTAAACATAAACACTGTGTCTCCCTGCGCTTTCCTTTTGGTTTTGGTCTTCCCATTTTGCTACTTGAATTCCTGTCCCTCAGACTAGCAGAGCAGATCAGGAAACAGCAGTTGATAAGTACTTGTGCATCTACTATATACCAGACACTGTTAGGTTTGGAGATTCAGCATTGGAGAAAACAAATATGACCCCTGGATTCATGAAGCTTCTTAAGCAGGGGTAAGAAACTGCTTCTTTCCAGTAATTAATTACAAGAGCACAAGTGGTTAGAGAAGTATGGGACACCATGAAGCACATAACTGGGGAATCTAACATATTTGGGATGGGGGACGGACATGGGACCTAAAGGATGAGTAGGGCCCTGTTGGCTGCCGTGGCTCAGAGGTTGAGCGTCGACCTATGAACCAGGGGGTCACGGTTCTATTTACAGTCAGGGCACATGCCTGGGTTGCAGGCTCCTTCTCCAGGTTCTGCTTTTGCCTAGAGCCTCCCCAACCCTACTCATTTCTTAATTTTCTTATTTCCCATCTAGAATCTCCCCTAATGAGTTTTTGCCTGCTATTATCCTTTCTACTCACTTTACCATACACTTTTTTGAAAAGCCTGATTCATGTAATGATTACTTAGTATACAACAATTTCTGCCTATTTTCATTGTCTTCTTTCAAGTTCATCAATAAATGAGAGAGGATTTATATTTAACGTTATCAGAATTTTCTCATTTGAATTGGTCAACTGATAACTATAGATTCTTCTTGTGAAGACTGGGGGCCTTATAAACCCATGAAGAATGGTTGTTTTGTTTGTTTTATTTTGATTTTGGTTTTTCATAGATTTTATCACATCAGTTCCATTGAAAATTTCTTAGAATGCAAATCTTTTCTTTTGAAAATAGAAATTAATAATCCCTTTTTCTTTGTTTTTATATGTTCTTTTAATAAATAATTGGGCTTTCTTAACACAGGCTGCCAGTTTTCTTGATTCTACATTTTTTATGTTTGACTATTTTAATTTCAGAGTTGGATGCACTGGGTGATGAACTTCTGGCTGATGAAGACAGTTCTTACTTGGATGAAGCAGCATCCGCACCTGCAATTCCAGAAGGTGTTCCCACTGACACAAAGAATAAGGTGAAAGCTTTTTCTATTTATAATTTCTATACAAATCATAAAGGTTTATGCTTGATCGCCAGCTGGGCTTCTAAAAAGTCCTATTAAGTTTAAACAAGGAAAGACTGTCTTGGTCATTATTTTGGGTACCCTTGAAAGCCCAGTTCTCTTGCATTAGATTATAAACAGGCTGTGTAGATGGTGTCACAGAGACCCAGGAATGTTTTTACACAATGACAATTTATTTAATACTAGAGGCCCAGTGCACGGATTCGTGCACCGGTGGGGTCCCTTGGCTTGGCCTGTACCCTCTCGCAATCTGGGACCCCTCAGGGGATGTTGGCCTGCTGGTTTCAGCCCGATCCCTGCAGGCCAGGCCAAGGGATCCCACCCGTGCACAAATCCATGTACCTGGCCTCTAGTAAGCATATAAGATCTTTGGTTAATCTCTTCCCATCCTCCTTCCTCCCCCCCTTCCCTCTGAGATTCATCAGTGTGTTCCATGTTTCCATGTGCATTGAGCATCTGCCCCCTGGTGGGTCAGTGCACATCATAGCTACCAGTCGAACTGTCAGACGCTCGCTTAGGCTTTTATATATATAGATTACAAATTACCCTTGTTGTGAACTTGCACTGAGTGCCTTTTTTAGGTTCTAGACATTTCCTGGAAAAACATCAGCAACACATGAATGAACTGTGCTAGGCTGCAGAGTAAAAGAAAGTTCTACTCTCCAGTAACACTGGTTAATTAGAGGGTGGGTGTTTTTAAACTAGGGATTAGCAATTTAAGTATAAAATCTAATGTAGAATGATTCTAATTCAATATGGTAAAAGAAGCAGGACACTGTATTGAAGTCTCTGCCACTGACTGAGACCTTGGCAAATCACTTAGCTGTTTTGAACTTCTCTGGTCCTTGCATCTGTAAAATATAGGTATGATCTTACACAATTGTTGGTAGACCAAATTAGATCTTGTATGTAAAGGCTTTGCGAACTTAAAGTCCTGTCCAAAGTGACATGGTTATTGTTATTATAAATAAACTAGAGGTCCAATGCACAAAATTCGTGTGAGGGACTTGGCCCTCGCAGCCCTGGCTTCATCCTGACAGTTGTTTTGCTGTTTGGCTAATTAGCATACTATGCTTTTATTATCTATAAAATGCTAATTAGGCTGAACAGCCAAACAAGGGCCAATGCAAGCTACCTCAGCTGCGAGGGCTGAGCCCCTTGCATGAATTTTGTGCACCAGGCCTCTAGTATAGGATAAAATTTTGCAGCATATGAAATCCTGCTCATTCCTTCTTAGTTCCTGGTGTAGTGTATCATATTTTTGTTGTTGCCATTGGACATTTACAGTCCTGGTGTTTGCCTTATCTCCCAATATGCACAATGTAGTTGACAGAATACTTGAGTGGAAACCAGTCTCAGCTCTACCTTTATTCACTGTGTAACTTTGAGCAAATTAGCAATTCATGTCATCTCTCTGAATTTCATCAGTGCTTTTCCACCTGTAAAATGTTGGCAGCAAAAGCGGCCAGGTAATTTCTCAGATCGCTTCTATTTCTGTAAATGTTTGTCTTCCTTTACTCTATTCCTCCCATCTCCCTTGAGCCTGAAGTCATCTTTCCCTCACACCATCCCCACACCTCTGGCCACTTCAAGGTTCCAGGTGCATAGATTGTTTTTTCTCAGCATGCGTGAATTTTTATGAATACCACCATAGCCCACCTTTTTTAATTCCCTGAAGTGGGTGTATGTTAGGTCTACTTCTAGAAGGCCACAGGTTCCTAAGTTATAGTGCTGTTGGGATATGGTTTCTAAATTGATAGTGGTATCACTGTCTATAAGTTTGTAGCACAGTATGTTATGGCAGTAACTGCCTGTTCTAGATCACTGCTCCTTCAAGCATTTGGGAGGTTATAAAAGTTCATTGTTCACGTTAGGCATCAGAGTGAAAATGGGAATCTGGAGGCAAGGACTCACTCCTCAGCCTTTCCTCCTGACCCTCCCAGCCCTGTTTTCCCCTTTCTAGATTTACTCTGCAGTTTCTTTCTGTCCCTGTTAAGGGTACATCCTTTACCCTATAAAGATCACCTCTTTGATCTCTTCCAGTTCTTGTCTAGCTTCATCACTTCTTTCTTTACCTTCATTAAAAAAAAAATCTCATTCTCATCTTCTGATTTTGATTTTCATGGATTAAACATTTGAAGATGAGTTTTAACCATTAAATATTTGTAATCATTTTTTTAATTAGTTGAAAAATAGTGGCACTATGAGAATATGCTAAGTGAAATAAATCAGGAAAAGCTAAAGAAATACAGTATTTCACTCATTTGTGAGATATAAAACTAAAACTCATGGGCACCGACAACAGTGTGGTGATTATCAGAGGGAAGGGGCCTAATATATAGTTTGGGTGATGGGCACACAGTATACTATATAGACCTTGTATCTTAAAAATGTACACTTGAACCCTATATGATCCTAATAGCCAATATCATCCCAATACATTTAATAAAAATTTTTTAAAAAAGATAAATAGTGGCACTAAAACATTGCTCCCTTTTTACAGGATGGAGTCCTCGTGGATGAATTCGGATTGCCACAAATCCCTGCTTCATAGATTTTCATCGCTCAAGTACATCTTGTAAAATAAATACATATTCTGGGACTAAAAAATATTTATCTTTCCAAATTTACCATGACAGATTATGGTTTCTTTCCTTTCTTTGAAGGAAAACTTAATTACATTGCTCTTTTTTTTTTTTTTTTTTCCATTAAGAGACTCAACGTTTGGGGGATGCTTTCTTTGTACTAAATTTTTATTCCTTTTCTCTTAGGAAAGACTAACTTACTTAAAAGTATCAATGGGCATGTATGATTTCATTCCTTAATAATTTGAAATAAAATCAAGGAAATGGGACTCTAGATTTTATGATAGTTTAACTCCACAATCTCAAATTGACCTGATAAAATTGATAAGGCAGATGGGATTTCTGGAACTGTTCATATTATGATTCAAAATCATTTTCTATTGTGGTATTATAGGTTGGTTAAAGTGATGGCCTTTTTTGATGAGTATTGTGTCTTGTGAGTAAACCATTACTGTGTCCGATATTGGAATGGAATTAATTACTATGTCATGAGTGGATGGTTTTATTCTATGGTTCTCTCAGTATTACAGCCTGACTTGTAATCAGTAATGAATATTTCTTGATATTTAATGTATAGGACATTTATTTATACTCAATAAATATTTTTCAAAAGGATATAACTTTAATAATATCACTTCCGCCTGAAACTTGCACTGTAGAAACCAAATTTAATATAATTTTAATGTTGCCTGGCCAGTGTTGCTCGGTGGTTGAGCATGGATCCATGCTCCAAGAGGTCATTGGTTCATTTCCTGGTCAAGGCACATGCCCAGGTTCCAGGCTCAATCTCTGACAGTGGACATGCATGGAACATCTGATCAATATTGATAGTTCTCTCTCATCCATGTTTCTCTCTCTCTTTCCCTCCCTTTCTCTCAAAATCAATTTCAAAAAAATTAATATAATTTTAACGTCAATTCAGCCTAAAAACTCCACTCCAGAAATTGAATTTACCCGGTGGCATTGTGGTATAGAGGAAAGACTGAGGAACAATCCAGACTTGGGCCCTGGGTCAGCTATGTAATAGCCACTAAGTAGCCTCCTCGCTTCTATTTCCTTATTAGTAACATTGTGCTTACCTCACAAGGCTCTTGTAAGGAATAATGGAGTTAATTGTCATGAGTACTTTGTTAACTGCAACATGCGCTACTTTCATATGAGGGTTTATTAACAATAAAAAAGCAGGGGCTTCTTTTCTTGGGAGTGCTACGGCAAGTCCAAATTCCTGCCTGATTGCAGGGTCTTTCTTGATCCATCCTCCTTTCCACAGTCAGCTTTTCACCAACATTCCCTCCTCCGCCTTGCTGGGTGCCTCACAATACCACATGTACCAGCCGTTCATGTGTCAACAGTTCACAACAGAATCAAGCATAAAATACAGTGTTCCCATATACTCCCTATCCCCACACATGCACAACCCGCCCACCACTCCAACCCCACAACTATAGATATTCTGTACCAGGGTGGCACATTTGTTAAAATCCATGAACCTATACTGATAGGTTTTTATCCCAAAGTCCATAGTTTTGGTGGTATGCATTCTATGGGTTTTGACAATATACCTACCATCAAAGTACCATACAAAATAGTTTCACTGTCCTGTACCTTCCTACCTCCCTCCTAAGCCCTGGCAACCACTGATTTTTTCACTGCCTCCATAGTTTTGCCTTTTCCAGAATGTCATCTAGTGGAAATCATATAGTTTGTAGCCTTTTTAGATTGGCTTCTTTCGCTAAGTAATATGCATCTAAGTTTCCTCCATGTGTTTTTCTTAGCTTGATAGCTTTTTTTTTTTTTTTTTAGCACTGAATAATGCTCCATTGTTAGGACTTCTTTATATATATATATATATTTTTTTTTTTTAATTGATATTTTACAGAGAGGAAGGGAGGGAGACAGAGAGCTAGAAACGTCGATGAGAAACACCGACCAGCTGCCTCTTGCACACCCCCTACCGGGGATGTGCCCGCAGCCATTGTACATGCCCTTGACCGGAATCGAACCCGGGACCTTTCAGTCCGCAGACCGACGCTCTACCACTGAGCCAAACCGGTTTTGGCAGGACTTCTTTTTAATGTAACTATTTACAGCTATACATTTCTATCTGACCACTGCTTGCATTGCTTGTCCTAAGTTTTGGTATGTTGTGCAGGTACTGTTTATGGAGTATGGTAAATGGGTACTACCATGGGCTCCTTTCCATGCCCCAACCCCCGCTCCCACTCTGCGGGAACATAGTGAAAACCATCTATACGTGGGATCTGAGACCTTGGGAGCCTGGCCAGCTCCTTGGCCTAAGAAAGGCCAAAGAGAAACTGCTTCTAGATATGAGCCCAGACTGCAAACAGCTAGTGTTTTGATCTAATACAGCTTGTTCTCTGGCAACGTTCAACCCCCAAAACCTCCCTGCCCCCGCACTTGCTGGCCGCAGGCCAGATGGGACTTGGTGGAAAATTGCACTGGTCAGTCACCACCGGTACACACCTAAGTCCTAATCAACCCATCTCTTTCACAGCCAGTCCTCCAGTGTATTTATTTGGAATCCACAAACAATATGCTAAGGTGCTTTTTTCAGACCTCAGTTCTTTGCATAAAATAGGAAAGGCAGAATAAAGGTTTGTTTACTTCCATTTATGTACAAGTTTTGAAAATAATGAAAAGGTTTCCTAGTGTACCAGTAATAAATTATCACCTTTCAGTTCCAAATTTACCTTTTTGCCTGCTCTGTGAAATGGATTTGAGCCTTTTAAATATTTATCCCTTGCCTGCTTGCAGGTATTGAGCTTTGTCAGTAGAGAGCACCGAAGAGATATTGCAGGAAAAAAGGGGTTTGTTTCATGTTTCTAGTTAGGCTTCTATGCTCTGGGCAGCTTCTTCAGTGTCTGGCTCCTGTAAGGCATATGGCTTCTTTAGCAGCTGGCTTTTTCAGTGTATGGTAGCTAGCAGCCAGAAACTTCTTCTGGCAGCCCCAACAGGTAGTTTGTAGTAGAGTGTGTCTTGTGTGATATACCTCTCTGTAAAATGCTCTTCCCAACATCCTACAAAGTAGATTTATGGCAACCTCTTTAAAAGAATAATAATAATAATTTTAAAACACACACACACACACTAGAGGCCTGGTGCATGAAACTCGTGCATGGGGGCGGGGAGTCCTTCAGTCTGGCCTGCCCCCTCTTGCAGTCTGGGAGCACTCAGGAGATGTCTGACTGATGGCTTAGGGCCCGGGGAGCAGGCCTAAGCTATCAGTCAGACATCCTTAGTGCTGCTATGTAGGTGGGAGAGGCTCCTGCTACCATTGCTGCCCTTACCAACCATGAGCCCTACTTCTGGCTGAGCAGCACGCCTCCTGTGGGAGCGCACTGACCACTGGGGGGCAGCTCCTGTATTGTGCATCTGCCCCCTGGTAGTCAGTGTGCATCATAGTGACCGGTCGTTCTGCCATTGGTTGATTTGCATTTTAGTCTTTTACTATATAGGATATATATGTATGTATATATATTAGAGATGAAGGAAGAGAGAGAAAGAGATAGAAGCATCAATGATGAGAGGGAGTTAATAATCAGTTGCCTCCTGCACATCCCCTACTGGGGATCAAGCCCACAACCCGGGCATGTGCCTTGACCCGGAATCAAACCTTGTCCTCCTGGTTCATAGGTCAATGCTTAACCACTGAGCCATACTGGCCAGGCAGATTTCTGGAAACTTCTGCCAGGACAGCACCGCATTGGCTTTCTGTGAGCTACAGCAACATCTTCTCTAACAAAGTCTGCACCTCAGTTCTGGGGAGATCCTTATTGGATACTATATCAATCAACCATAGAGGTAGTGGCTATTCTTTATATTGCTAATCCTGTATTCTTTTAGAGTTCTCTTTTTTTTAAAATATATTTTGTTGATTTTTTACAGAGAGGAAGAGAGAGGGATAGAGTTAGAAACATCAATGAGAGAGAAACATCTATCAGCTGCCTCTTGCACATTCCCTACTGGGGATGTACCCACAACCAAGGTACATGCCCTTGACCAGAATCGAACATGGGACCTTTCAGTCCCCAGGCTGACACTCTATCCACTGAGCCAAACCAGTTAGGGTTAGAGTTCTCTTTTGATGCTTTTATTTAGTTAGTTAATTCTCACCCAGGGGTATTTTTCCATTGATTTTTAGAGAGAATGGAAGGGATGGAGGAAAGAGAGAGTGTGAGAAACATCAATGTGAGAGAGACATATTGATTGGTTGCCTTACACACACACACACACACACACACACACACACACACACCCCAACTGGGGTTGGGATCAAACCTGCAACTCAGATTCGTGCCCTTGACTGGGAATTGAACTTACAACTCTTTGGTGTGCGGGCCACTGAGCCACACCAGCTCTTTTGGTTATTAGCCAATCCTTATTACTCCAATCCCCTGTTATAGTTAATATGTCCTTAAATAAATAATTCCTCTCCTGTTCAAATTACTGTATAGTTCTTCTCTCCTGAATGGACCCAGACTGATAAAACTGGTAATTTCTAAAGATGACAACAGATTTGTTTGATGAACTGATCTGTCTAAATTAAGGACAAAATTAATAGACTTAATGAAAGATGAAAATTGAAATGTCTAATACTGACAAGGAAACGGTATCTATAATATACAAGAAACCAACAGCAGGAAAAATAGAGCAATGGGCAATGGATATATATGAATAAGCAATTTTAAAAGAGGAAACAAATGTCATTAAGAAATGCCAGGCTCATTAGTAATCAGAAACAAAATAGGAAAATGGGCAATGGATATGGAATTTAAAAAGAGGAAACATAAATGCCATTAAGAAACGTGAGGCTCAGTAATCAGAAACAAAATAATGAGAGCACATCACACCTATTGTTTGGAAACTAGGGGTTATATCTGAAATATACTTCAGATCTTTCCTTTTTTCTCCACATTTACTGTCATTCTAGTCAAGGCCACAATCATATTCTGCATTTGCATAATACAAAAATGTAACTAGTCTGTCTACTTCTATAATTCATTCTTCCCCTAGGAGCAAGAGAATCCTTAAGTGTATCTGCTTAGAGCCTTTCAATAACTTCCTGTTGCTCTTGGAATAAAATCCATCAGCATGATCTCCTTAACCACCTCTGCAATTTCATACCGTATCCCTCTCTTTGCTCACCGTATCCCTCTCTTTATTCTCCAGCAAATATTTTAATACCTTGAAGACTTCAAGCTCTTTCCTTCCTTCCTCATAGATTTGTATATGCTGTTCCCTCTGAATCTTCACATAGCTTTCTTTTTCTCATCCTTTGTTCTCCTGAAAGAATCCTGGCTACATTTTTCTCTCTCTTTTCTTTTTATTGATTTATTGATTTTAAGATGGAGAGCGAAACATCAATTTTTGTTTTTCCACTTATTTATGCATTCATTGGTTGATTCTTATATGTGCCCTCACTGGAGATGGAATCCTCAACCTTGGCATATCAGGATGACACTCTAACAACTGAGCTACCCGACCACTGCTGGGCACATTTTTCTGAAACAGATCCTAGTAAGTCTCTATTACTGTTACTGTGCTAGTTTCTTTCCTAACAACAACATAATTTGTAATTATTTTACAAATGTTTAATTTGTAAATATAAATTATTTAGTTTTTTCCCAGCCAGTGTTGTTCAGTGGTTGACCCAAGAATAAGAAGTCGCTGATTCACATTAAAATTTACTTTTTAGAGAAACAGTGTTTGACACTGTCCTGCACTAGAGATTGAGAGGCATAGCAGATATACCCAATACATAGTCACAAACCCAAGCAGGCAGCTAAAATGAGGAGACAAAGAAACAACCTCCAAATGGAAAAACAAGAGAATTCTCCAGAAGAAGAGATATGAAATAGAGATAAGAAATTTATCTGAAACAGAGTAATGATGGTAAAGATATTCATCAGCATGAAAAAAGGTATAGTAACTATGAAAACAAAGACAGCACAAATGAACACACTGGAAAGAATACACAGTAGATTAGGGGAGGCTGAGGATCCAATCAGTGAATTAGAAGATGGGTAGAAAGAAGAACGGGTGTTGTTTTTTAAAAATATATATTTTACTGATTTTTTACAGAGAGAAAGGGAGAGGGATAGAGTTTGAAACATTGATGAGAGAGAAACATCAATCAGCTGCCTCCTGCACTCTCCCCACTGGGAATGTGCCCGCAACCAAGGTACATGGCCTTGACTGGAATTGAACCTGGGACCCTTGAGTCCCCAGGTCAACTCTCTATCCACTGAGCCAAACCTGTTAGGGCGAATATAGGGTTTTTAATATTGCATTCATAAGCTGTACACTAGGTTTGTTTGGATAACAACATTAATAATGTTATTTTCATTATCTTCCAGATATTTGGATGATTAAATACAGGGGTGGGCAAATAATTATTAATAAATAATAATATAAGAATAAACTGTTTTGTATACTCACACCTATACATCTCGCCTACTAGACAATGCATTTCATAAGGGCAGGGAACCATGTTTATATTTTTTCACCATTTACCTCCAGCACTTTAAGCGATGCCTGACTGAGACAGAGTATGCATTAAAATGTGTGTGAATGAACGAATCTATTTCCCATTCTTATCAAAGCCTGGGCCAGTGAATTACTTTACAAACGTTGATGCTTCACACTTAAATGTTGTGTTCTATTTTGTAATGCAACAACAAAACAAACACTCCACACATTTACTTTTTAAAATATTTTATACTTTAAAAACTATCAGTGCCTCCAAACTTTCCCCCTCATATTGTATCTCTCGTATTTGTTGTCATCTGCCCATTCAAGTTTACCATTTCCAACAAGTGGCTTACCGTTTTCTGATTTGTAAGAGCTTTTTGTATATTGCCTGTTGTTTTGCAGACCATTTGTCCCAAGATTGCCTTTTGACCACTTAATTTTCTTTTATTTTTTATGTATATTTCGTATTGACTTCAGAGAGGAAAGGAGAGGGAGAGATAGAAACATCAATGAGAGAGGATCATTGATCGGCTGCCTCCTGCACGCCCCACACAGGGAATTCAGCCCATAATCCGGGCAACACAAACCAGCATGGAACCGTGGGTCCACGCTCCACCAACTGAGCCAGGCCAGCTGGGCAGTTTTGTGTTTTGTAACCTGATGTCCGAGCTGACTTCAGAAGACCAAGGGAAATTGGTCGGGTGGGAGAGCAAGAGGGCAGAGTAGCAGGTGAGCACAGTGAATCTTAACGAAAACGACGATTACGCAACTGCCCGCGCCCCGGCCCCGCCCCCGCGTTCCGAGCCAGCCATAGCCACTAGTCTCCTCCTTCCGCCCCGAGCGTGGCGCAACTGTCTGACGTCAGCATTACACCACACAGTTTACTGTGGCCGCGCAAACTCCGTGGCGCGTCCACCCGGCGCGCGGGGGCCGGCGTTCTCCCGGCGCCGGAAGTCTAGGGCACGTGACCGGGTGACAGCGCTCGCCGGACTGCAGGGCTCGCTCTAGGTGTGACGGCACGCGCGGGATGGCGGAGGCCCCTCCTGTCTCAGGTACTGCTCTGGTCTGTGTGAGGAGTGGGCCCTTCTCTCGTGGCGGAGGTTTGGCCGGTGACGAGTCCTCGGGCTGCGGCCATTCATATCGCGAGAGTGGCGCCTATACTCGGGGTTGGGGATAGTGGCTCGGAAGGGCCAAGCCGCGCGCGCGCGCGAGCGAGCGTCGTGCTTACGGAGACCTGGACCCTCCTCGACGAGGTCGCGAAATCCGGCCTCTGGCTTATCCCAGGAGAGCGGGTTTGCCCCAGAGCCCAGCGAGGATCGATGGGGGTGGCCCGTGTACCTCCCGGGGCAGCAGCGGATGTCCGACGAGCGGGCGTCGGTGCCCGGCGGGCTCCCGACGACGCCCGGCGGCTGGCTTTGCACGCCGTGCCTAAGGTGTCTCCGCGCGTCCCGGTGCAGCGGCGGGGGCGCGCGCTGGGCACCCGTGGTCTCCAGGCTCGGCCTTCCACCAGCTCGCAGTGTGGCTGAGTCATTTTCTTCACCCTTTCAGTGGGGGAGTAATTTAGCTAATGCCTGTGAAGGCCCCCGCCCCTGTTCTGTACCTGCTCCATAATTGTTAGCTCACTTCCTCTCCCGGAGTTCCCGCTGTGTACACAGACAGCCTCGTTTGGCCATTAAATGTAACATCCATTATTTTCTTCAGAGTGTACCTCAGGTCTTTGTTTTGCAGACTTTTGGACAGTCGCCGAAAAGAAACATTAAACGTAGAGACCTCAGGGCGCACATACGTAAATTTAAAAGCGAATCAGACATTCCTGGGAGCAGGGGCTTTCCTTACTTTCTAGATACATCATTTTCTGTTTCTTTTGAAGAATTCCTTGTCACAACCCACTACAGTGATTGGGTTTCATGCCCCACTCTTTCTGAAAAAAACAGGGCAGCAATTTGCAACATGAAATTTGTAAACCGTCATGGATTCTAGTCTTAGTTCTGCTCTCTATAAACAGCTGTTAGGGTACTAAGAAGAGTATCTATGTATGTGTGTACCGGATGGCAGATAACATGTATGTATCACTGTGGATCTTGGTCAGAAAATTGGAGAACACACTGCATTGGTGTACCCCATTCCATTTGGGTACTGATTTGGGTACTAAGTCATCTTGGTGGGTGGGAACCTTTCATGCTGGTGTTTGTTATTCTGCCACCCATTCTTCTCCCATCTCCTCTAAAGTGGATCCAATGATCTCAGGCTCACTTTTGGTGTACATTTCAGTGTTTGAAGAAGAATTGGATGTGACTAGTAGTTGTGAGTCATCGTTTTGGCCAACAAAACTCCCCATCTACTGAGAGGCAAAGTCCATACTCCAAAGATCTCCCCGCTCCCTCTTATTTGCCTGAGCTTGCTTTTGTCTTCATTTCTATTCCATGTTCTTCTTTCAGCATGATCTCTAACCCACACCTCCATCCCCACTCGAGGTTTCGTTCTCTTGCCTGCCTCTGTCCTCAGATGGCAGCCCAGTCCTGGGGGCTGTCTTTCTGCCCATGTGTGGACTCCTATGCCAGCTTTGTCTCTGGACTTTATAAATCTACAGTTTGCTCTGCTCCACCCACCCATGGACACCTACAGCGCTGCCATGCGATCTTGGATCTAGGGTACCACTTGCACTATAGCAATGCCTTGGTATGAGACATACCATTTACTGAGTAACTTCCAGCTACTTAAAATAGTGTGGGGGAAAGGGTGTTTCGGATCTTTGTGTCTCGGGTCCATTTTCCTGAGTATGCCCTTTTCCCCTTTCTTGTGTCTCTTAAGGCTCCTTCTTTCTAAGAGCTTTGCCCACTAGATCATGTCTAGTGGAGCACATTCTGTATATGAATAGGTACTGCCCCATCTAGAATATCTAGTTGCATCAACTCCCTACTGCTTAACATAAAACACCCTTTCCCCATCCTTTACCAGGTTATTTACTGACTTTTCTTCTTTCTTCTTTTTTTGGTTCTTTAAGCAGGAAAGGACTACACAATACCTAGTTGGTCTAATCTAGCCATTCCCACCTTCTCTGCCAGTTTCTGGATTTGTCTAATCCTTTCGCCATTTTTTAAGGCCCTCTACCCCATCCCAAGAATTCTGCCTATATGAAAGCTTTCAGAACAAACTCTGGATTGAGTGAGCAATTATCCTTTGACCTTTTTGATCCTGTTCACTACTTTTGTGTATGTTTCTATGGTACCAGCTGCCCAACCTCTGGCGGGGTAGTAAGGTGGAAGTGAAAGAGCATGGACTCCAGGACCATGTAGCCTGGGGTGGAATTCTCAATCTGCTTCAGAAAACCCTCGTGGCCGTGGGCACGTTACTTATTCTTTCTGTGTAGCAGTTTTCTCATCAGGAATGTGAGGGAAGGTTAAATGAGCTAACACACCTGTGAAGTACCTAACCCGATTATTATTAAACCAAAAGCCCCCAGGCTGTGAACTGCACCCATCTGTGGTTGGGTCTGTATGTCTCAGGCTGTAATCCGAACAGCAATAATAAAGCACCGTTTTAACCACCTTATACATGTTACTAATTTGCTTTATTCTTCATAGCAATTCTTTGATGTAGGAATTGTTATTATCTCCATTACATATAAAAAACTGGCGTTACATAACTTCCATAAAGACAATAAGTAAACCCACGGCTCTTTGGCCCTATAAATTCGTAGTATATTCTGTATGCTACATATAGTTCTCACTTGGCTACTAAATAGTTTTGTACCCTGAGGCAAATCATTTTGTCTTTGTGCTTCAGACAAAATGAGACTAAGTTGACTATATAAAGAAGCATTTGGGGGGAATAAATGAATAGGGCATATGTTTAGTTTTTGAGACTCTGGGATTCTGGACTATATTATAAAGCTTATGTATGGAACAGCTAATAGATATTCCTGGGGGAAAGAGATGAAAACTAATATACTTACTATGCTAAATTCTATCTATATGAAATCATATTAAATTTCACAATAACCCTTTAAAATGGTATTATCATCTTTTGTCATGGATGAGGACGCTAGGCAAAAAGCAATCAAGTGATATACCTAACTAAGCTCGTAGCATAAGTTGGAGGGCCAGACCTCAAACTGATTTTGGCTGATTCCTAAGCCTGTTTACTTGATATTGCACAATGCTCCATTGGAGTTTCAAAAGATCAAATGGAACCTGCAACTGATGTCTCATCTCTGAACTGTTTGCTGACTTTAAATTTTTTGAGAAAGTAGATGCATGTATAAATAATGCCTGATGGCCCAGGTGAGCAGTTTTACTTAGCAACTCTCAGCGCTGGCTATTGGTGAAGCTACCGGACATGCAGCGATCAGTCTTCCACGACACCTTGACAAAGACAGGAAACACGTTTTACTAAAAGCCCATTTTATACAAAGTCCTTAGGAAAATAACGTTTAGATATGGCTTTCCGTCTGATGAGTTTCATGGTTAACTGATTAATAATATCCTGGCATGTCTGTTTCTTGTGTCCTAGGTACTTTTAAATTCAATACGGATGCTTCTGAGTTCATTCCCCAGGAGAGGAAAAAACCTGGTCTACACTGCGGGAGTCAAAGAAGACTAGATTCTAATAGGATTGGTAGAAGGAATTACAGTTCACCACCTCCGTGTCACCTTTCCAGGCAAATCCCTTATGATGACATCTCTGCTGTTCACCAGTACAGTTACCAACCTTCAGGAAGCAAGCCCAAGAGCCAACAGCTTTCTTTCCAACCCTCTGCTTCTAACAAATCACTCAAGAACCTTCAAAATCAACCTGCACAGAAAGCGAGGAGTGAAAAGCAGCATATCAGAGTCAAGAGAGGACAGAGTGTAACTGACCAGACCCCAGATGTATCTGGCTTGGAAAGCGTGGCCAGATCAGAGAGCGGGACAAAGCTCAGAGAGCTCAGCCCTGCTGAAAGCGAGAAGGAAGTTGTTGGTGCAGATCCCAGGGGGGCAAAACCAAAAAAAGCAGCCCAGTTTGTCTATAGCTATGGCAGAGGACCGAAAGTCAAGGGGAAGCTCAAATGTGAGTGGGGTAACAGAATGGCACCCAAACCCGAGGACGCCGGATCTGAGAATGTCAAACCTGTGGGGGTTATCCACCCCGACTCTTCGGATACATCCTCTAGAAAAGGAGTGCCGGAGGGGTCCGGGGCCAGGCGCAATGAGCAGAGAAGACACTCGCAGAAAAGGCCCCCCTGGGAAGTGGAGGGGGCGAGGCCACGTCCAGGCAGGAACCCGCCAAAACAGGAGGGTCAACGGCATACGAGCGCAGGACCCAGAAACAGCGTGGCCCCCGTTCTAAAGGACAACCTTAATGAACGACCTGCAAAATCTGCCTGCAACAACGGGAGCTTGGCAGCCGTCAGCAAGCCTTCCAGAAGGATTGACCCAGAGAAATGTGCTATCAGGAGGCAGGATCCCCAAGTCTCATCCTTCCCCCGAGGCAAACAGAACCCCGTGCTGAAGAATGTGGAAACTCACACAGGTAAATCTACATGGATGGGTGGAAATGTTTTGTTTTTTCTGATTTTAAGTTTTGTTTTTCAACTTTTTTTTTTTTTTTTTTTACAGAGAGGGAGGGAGAGGGATAGAGAGTTAGAAACATCAATCAGCTGCCTCCTGCACACCTCATACTGGGTATGTACCTGTAACCAAGGCACATGCCCATGACCGGAATCAATCTGCAGGCCAACGCTCTATCCACTGAGCCAAACCGGTTAGGGCTGATTTTAAGTTTTTGAGTAGGTAACATATTCACACAGTTTAGAAGTCAAAAAGTATAAAAAGGTACACAGGTGGCTAAGTTAGTTGGAGCATCATCCCATACACAAAGAGCGGGGGGAGGGGGGGGTTCAATACCCAGTCAGGGCACATACCAAGGTTGTGGATTTGATTCCCAGTCAGGGAGTGTATGAGAGGCGACTGATTTATGTTTTTTTCTCTCTCTCCCTTCTCTCTCTAAAATCAATTAAAACAACAACAACAAAAACAGCCTGACCTGTGTGGCTCAGTGGTTGAGTGCCTACCTGTGAATCAGGAGGTCATGGTTCGATTCCATTCATGGCACATGCCCAGTTGTGAGCTCAATCCCCAGTGGGGAATATGCAGGAGGAAGCAAATCAATGATTCTCTGTCATCGTTGTTTCTGTCTCTGTCTTCCTCTTCCTTCCTCTCTGAAATCAATAAAAATATATTAAATAAATAAATATTTTTTAAAAAAACATATCCTCGAGTGAGGATTAAAAAAAAAAAGTACACAGTGAAAAGTCTCTCTCTGTCCTTGTTCAGCATTTGCCTTAATTCTGCCACCACCACCTCCTCTCCCCAATAGGTAACTGTTTACTTAGTTTTTATGTCATAAGCAAATACAAATAAGGAATTTTTTCTTAAATAAGGAATCTTGTAAGGGTTTTGAAAAATGCATATATGGATGGTATAGATGTTTAGTAGCAAGAATTTTTTTAACTTTATTTTTATTAAATTTTGTAATAAAAATACAGATCTTCTTTATACAGTCCAAGACAGAATGAGTAATCAAAAGTTATTTTCTTATCGTAAACTAAATAACTAATAATGAATACGGACAGAAGACTACACAGTGTACCATAATATTATAAAATGTAGCAACTGATTCTTCCGTGTTCTCTTTTCTTGCCTGCATGGGTGAATATTTCTTTATTGCTTTTAAATTTTTTTTAATTTTAATTTTAAAATAATAATTTTTATTTTATTGTTGACCGTATTATAGATGTCCCCCAATTTTCCTCCCTTTCCCCCCTCTTTTCAGCCCCTGCCCCACCCCACCAGGCCTTAACCACACTATTGTCTGTATCCATTGGTTATGCATATATGTATATAAATTCTTTGGTTAATCTCTTCCTTTCCATCCTTCCTACCCCCATTTGTGATAATGTCAGTCTGTTTCATGCCTTCATGCCTCTGGACTTATTTTGTTCGTCAATGCAAGATTTTTTTTTTTTTATTATGAAAGCACAAATAGAAGATGGTAATATCTCCACTACCTCTCCTGGTTCCAGCCTGCATCATCTTTTGTCTGCTCATCTGCAAGTGTTCCTAACTAATCTTGCATCTCCAGTTTCTCTCAGTTCATCTCTTATACTAGGATCAGAGAGTGATCTTTCTAAGACATATTGAATTGAGTCACTACTACCACCCCGCCCCCTTTTGTTCACTTTTTTCATCACCTATAGATTTTGGCTTCTGCATTACCCAACAACCCCATTTTCTGCTGCCCAACACATTTTTTCCCCCTGGACTCCATATATCTTTTTATCTTTCCACGGTGTTGCATGTTTTGGCTCTCTAAAATGTCCACCACTCAGCTCATTGGTGAATTCTTAACTCATTTGAAGTATTACCCTTCTGCCAAGCCGTTGGGTAGAATCACATCCCTGGATTGATGGTGCAATCTATCTTTCCTCCTCTGGGTAACAGGATGCTGTTCCAGGAGATTACATAATAGTACAGATTTGGCGCTGCTGCAATTAATTTGCCTTCTCAGGGAAGCCTCTCTGATCACTTTTTTAAAACCATTCTTCCCCCACTGTTAGCATTTCCTACCCTCCTTTCCTGGTTTATTTTGCTCCATAGCAACCTATCACTATTTGATGATGCTACATATTTTCATAATTTATTCATTTATTGTCTCCTTTTTCCCACTAGATAATAAGCTTCATACGGCAGAAGGTTTTTGTCTGTTTTGTTCACAGGGTATCCTAAGTGTCTAGAGTGCCTGACACAGTAGGTTTTAGTAAATTTAAAAAAATATATATGCTTTTATTGATTTTAGATTGAAAGGAGAGAGAGAAAGAAACATCAATGTGAGAAACATCGGTTGCCTCCCGTAAACACCCTGAACAGGAACCGAACCATTTGGGCATGAGCTCCGACAGGGAACTGAACTGGCAGACTTTTGTGCATGGGATGATGTTCCACCAACTGGGCCACACTAGCCAGGGCGTAGTAGATATTTTTGAATAGTGGTCTCCAGCCTCATTTGGCTTTCAGCACAGCCTGTATTCTCTTGTATGACTTTGGTCAGATCTAAAACTACTCCAGATTTTTTCCCCCTTTATTTTCTTTAATCATTTTTTTTCACATTTACTATTCCACGTTCTCAAGCTGAAGATCTTCCCAAGTCTGTTCTACCCGCCACAAGAAAAACTTACCCTGTTATATGTATGACCTCCCAGTGGTGTTTCCTATCCTGCCATTACAGTCAAATCAAGAGTCGTTTGCCTTTCCCCCACTTTTCCCTATTTTGATTAACTTCTCATTCCTCTGCCATCATCACCACGTGACTCAGAGCTGCTGGTAAGGTCATAAATGGCTTCTTATTTGCCATATCCAGTGATGCAAAGATGGAATTTTTTTTTTTTAAATGTAACTTCCTTGACTCATTTGTTCCTTCATCCAGTCATCTGACAAATATTTATTGAGCACCTGGTATATGTCAGAAACTGGAAATACTACAGTGAGCAAGGCAGACACGGCACTGTCCCTGCCTCACAAAGCACACCGTCCTGGGGTGTTTGTATTATTTTGTTATTAAATTGGACAAAGTAATCTTAGGAGAGCTAATACTATCAAAGGATTAAAATGTGAGCTTCTGGGTCATATAGGAATGAATTTGAAGTCTGGCTTTTTAATTTCTAGTTTTGTACCTTGTGTAAGTGACTTAACCACTTTGAGCCTCAGTTTCTTCATCTATAAAATAATACTCATATTTTAACTTTGTTAAGAGAAATAATATATGTAAAGTGCTTTAGCACAGTATTGCGTTGGGTGATTTAAGGTTATTTTATTCTTATAACCTATTTAGACTTAAAAACAAGTAAAATAACATGAAATACTAGTAATGCCTAAAGTATGAATTAAAAATATACATATATATATATATATATACACACACACATACTCATCTCTGAGAACACCTGACTATATTTGGGATAGAAAGACTTTGCTGAGATTGTATTTGAGGAAAAAGTCTGGAAGTAGGTAAAGATATTGAGGAATAATCTGGAAGGAGTCTTATAATGCCATGATGACGAACTTCTCGAGCCAGGGACTGTTTGTCTTTCTATCTGGTAGCCCTACTATGCACTTGTGATAGCTACTAAGCATATTTTTATTGAGAGAATAAAAAAAAAAGACTTTCAGGGCAAGAACCATCTCACTACCATGGATTGTTTGGAAGCTATCTAGGCTTCAGTTTCTTGCAGTTGGCCATTCACTAGCCCCACCCTAGCCTGAATCCATGGATCTGGTAGATTCAGAGCATCCCACTTTAAGGAGGGCTGCTCCTGAGGATGCTCAAGGTGTGTGAGGAGGGGCATTGCTGGGCGGTTTCTTAGGAATGTTTCCTCAGTTGTTGGAATTCCCATCTGAATGTCTACTTCCTAAATCTTCTGCCTCAGCATATTCCTGCCTCTCCTTGGCCTGTCTCTGAACAGATTCAGGTATCCCTTAAAACCCTTGTGTCTGGGTTCTTTCAGATGCTTTGCTGATCCTTGGTTGAGTAAAGTAAGGATTGGTTTTCTATGTCTGAGTCTATCTGTTTTGTTTTTTAAACAGGTTCTCTAGTCGAACAACTAACTACAGAAAAGTATGAGTGCATGGTGTGCTGTGAATTGGTCCGCGTCACAGCCCCCGTGTGGAGTTGTCAGAGCTGTTACCACGTGTTCCATTTGAACTGCATAAAAAAATGGGCCAGGTCTCCAGCATCTCAAGCAGGTCGGTTATTTCTCTCTTCTTAGTAGTTATTCTCGCCCATTTGATATATTCCGTTTTTAAAATGCCGTTTAATTCTTCTTGAATATTTTATCTGCAGGGAGAATATGTTGTCTCAGTCACATATTTCAGATGGCCAGTATTAAGCTGTAGATCTCAAACCAGCTAAACAAAACAGTGTTAAAATATATTTAAGGTAAAAAAAAAAAAAAATCAGTCACATCTACTGAAATGGTGGTTTTTATCCAGGTAGCAACTATAGAAAACATTTCTTATGTAGTTTGCTTTAGAAAATTTTTAGAAACCCACTATTTAATTCATACTTGGACTATTGACAGTTGTTTTGCCTTTAACAAATCTTCTCCATAGTATTTTGTGTGCTTTTCTCAAAGGATGCTAGTACTTACAGTAATGCAAATGTTAATACCATGCTTTCTGAACTGTGGCTCTTTTTCTAATTTAAGATATCTGGGCTTTCATGCCTGTACTCAGAATATTTTATCCTTTTTTTTCCAAGCCAACATTCAGATAATGGTTATCTTGACATTAGAAATATTGTAATAGGCCTTGGCCAGGTTACTCAGTTAATTGGAACTTCATCCCAATATGTTAATGGTTGTGGTTCGAACTCCAGTCAGGGCACGTATTAGAAACAACCAATGAATTCATGAATAAGTGGAACAACAAATCTATGATTCTCTCTCCCCCTCTCTCTTTCCTTTCTCCCTTCTCTTTCTCTCTAAAATAACTTTTAACAAAATGAGAAATAGAACATTATCACTACAAAAAGAAATGAAAATTATGTGATGAGATGGTAGTATTAACTAACAATATTGTGGTAATCATTTTGCAGTATATAAATATATTAAAGCATCATGTTGCACACCTTAAACTCACATAATGTTGTATGTCATTTAAGTAAAGAACAAAATGGATACCCACTTGATGTATCTAAATTCCTTATGAATATAAGCCTAAATACAGTATTTAAGCAAAGCATTCAGAATTGTGATTTTGTTTCTTTAATGTCTAAATCCTTAACATGGGAATTACCATCACTGCTTCAATGTTATGGCTTATAGGTTTAATTTTTTTAAAATTATGTGTGCTTTTTAAAGGAAATTATTTTTGTTTTCCCCCCCTTTTTCTTGGCAGATGGCCAGAGTGGTTGGAGGTGCCCCGCCTGTCAGAATGTTTCTGCTCATGTTCCCAATACCTACACCTGTTTCTGTGGTGAGTTTTTTTTACATACTTTGAAGTCTTTTCCGCTTCATGCATTTGTACTTCAGTTCCCAGCCCAGGAGAGGTGGTCTGTTAGGCATGTTTTAGAAGTTACTTTCAAGAATTCAAAGGTACAGGGGCCTACTAGACATCAAATACATGTATTCTGTCAAACAGTTAGTCACAGACCTTTACGCCCTTGGCAGAGAATTCTGTAGAAGGGTCTTCACGTCATGTCCTCCAGGCTCCTGCTATTTCCCAGCTGTGGTGCATTCACCTTGGTCTTCACTTTAGACCAGAGCTGATCAAGTGCAAAGGCAGGTAGAGACATGGGCTTCTTCTCACTTCTAGCTCTAACAGGTTTTTTTTTAAAACATCAGTAATGCCAAGATTTAAAAAAATATTTTATTGATTTTTTTTTTTTTTTTTACAGAGAGGAAAGGAGAGAGATAGAGAGCTAGAAATGTTGATGAGAGAGAAACATCGACCAGCTGCCTCCTGCACACCCCCTACCGGGGATGTGCCCGCAGCCAATGTACATGCCCTTGACCGGAATCGAACCTGGGACCTTTCAGTCCGCAGACCGACGCTCTACCACTGAGCCAAACCGGTTTCGGCAAAGCTCTAACAGTTTTGATATTACAGATTTGAGCAGCACAAGGAAAGCAGTATTGAAGTATACTTTCTTTTAACCTAAGGAGTCAGTTATTGATGTTTATAATAGATTTTTCTATAGACCAGCATTACTAACTATTCTTGTGCCCTCCCTCTTTATGAAGTACTCTTCCTGTTTTTAAATAGCTCAGTTCGCCCTGGCCAGTGGTGTTCAGTGGTTAGAGTGTCTGCCTATGCACCCAAGAGTCTCAGGTTTAATTTCTGTACCTGGATTGCAGGTTTAATTCCTGCCCAGTCACTCAGATGGGGCACAAGAAGGAAACAGCCAGTCGATGTGTCTCACTTCCTTCCTCCTTCCCTCCTTCTCTCCCTCCTTCCCTCCTTCCTTTCTTCTCTCCCTCCCTTTTTCTCTAAAAATCAATGTGTCGGGGTAGGGAATCTTTTTTCTGCCAAGGGCTATTTGTATATTTATAACATCATTCATGGGCCATACAAAATGATCAATTTAAAAAACAGTCTGTTATATTTGGTCAAACATTTTATTAACTCACCCCCTAATGCCTTGGTAGGGGCAGACCAAATGATTTCTTGGGCCTTATGTGGCCCAAGGGCCAGACATTCCCCACCCCTGCTCTAGAGCAAGGAGGAGTCCCGTGCCTCAGTTTACTCTGTCTCTGTGTTCAGTTGACAGAGGATGCTACTAAACATTTACAGAGTGACATTAATTATAAAAATATAGCCCCTTCATGCCTACTTTATAGCTTTAGAATAGAGGACTTCTCCTCTTTCCATCTCTTACTGCTTCTCTCCACCCCCCATTGCTCTCTTCCCTTATTCCATTTTTAAAAATATATATATTTTTTATTGATTTCTTACAGAGAGGAAGGGAGAGAGATAGAGAACTAGAAACATCGATCGGTTGCCTTCTGCACACCCTCCACTGGAGATGTGCCCGCAATCAAGGTACATGCCCCTGACCGGAATCAAATCTTTCAGTTCGCAGGCTGACGCTCTATCCACCGAGCCAAACCGGTTTCGGCCCGTATTCCATTTTTTTTATCCTTATAGCAGATATTCCCATATCAATTCAAGGGCCCATTTGTAGGAGGCTTATTTGTAGGTGTAATTCTTGGATTAATGTATCTATTAGTCAAAGTGGCATGTTTATAAGTAAAAATAACCTTATATTTATCTTTTCCAGGTAATCTACCATTTAAGATTTATCATATTCAGTGAAGCTTTTGATTAATAGCATTATATTCAACATTTTATTTTAGGATGTGGGATAATGTGTTTACTGAAGTAATGAAATCATATTGATGTTCCATGCTGTCTAGCTATGTTGTGTTATTTCATTAAAATCTGTGATGCATTTGAAGTTTTTACCATTTGACTATCTGATCTGTTTTAGGTAAGGTAAAGAACCCTGAATGGAGCAGAAATGAAATTCCACATAGTTGTGGTGAAGTTTGTAGAAAGAAACAGCCTGGGCAGGACTGCCCACATTCCTGTAATCTGTAAGTTGGAATACTAACCCCTGGGGATTCTTGTTGGACACATTTTGCTCATGGCTTTGAGTATACACATCCGGTTAGCATGAAACAGGATGGGGTAAAGGACAATATACTATCATTTACTGAGCACTTATCCTATAAAAGTTAACTCATTGAATCCTTCAAACAGCCTAGGGATGTATATAGATATTTGTCATCTCCATTTTACCGATGAGGCTCAGAAAGGCCACATCTCTTGCCAAAGGTCACAGTGCTAGGACATGATAGAGCTGGTATTTCCAAAGCCAGTGCTCCTCTCACTATATTACTCTGCTGGCTTCTAAGATGAAATACCCCCCACTGATATCCAGGTCAAAGAGAGTATACAGGACAGAGTTCTCTTTGGGAAAATTAATTGTGAAGGGTTCTGTTGGTCAGTATGGTCACATGTGGCTCTTTGGCCCCTTGAGTGTGGCTCTTCCACAAAATACCACGGCCTGGGCGAGGCTATTTTGAAGAAGTGGCGTTAGAAGAAGTTTAAGTTTTTAAAATTTGGTTCTCAAAATAAATTTCAATCGTTGTACTATTGATATTTGGCTCCGTTGACTAATGAGTTTGCCGACCACTGGTCTAAAGAATAAGATAAATGTACATAATAAACAGTTAATCAGTTACAAATGCATTTTCTACAAGGGGTACGTGCAAGAGGCAACCAAAAGATGTGTCTTTCTCACATTAATGTTTTCTTCTGTCTCTCCTTTTCCTTTCTACTCTCTAAAAATCAGTGGAAAGCCGAAACTGGTTTGGCTCAGTGGATAGAGTGTCAGCCTGCAGACTGAAAGGGCCCAGGTTTGATTCCGGTCAAGGGCATGTACCTTGGTTGCAGGCACATCCCTAGTAGAGGGTGTGCAGGAGGCAGCTGGTCTGTCTCTCTCTCATCGATGTTTCTAACTCTCTATCTCTCTCCCTTCCTCTCTGTGAAAAATCAATAAAATATATATATTTTTTAAATCAGTGGAAAAATATCCTCAGGTGAGGTTAACCAAAAAAGAAAGAAATATTGATGACTAGAAACATCAACATCAATTGGCTGCCCCTTGCACACCCCCTGCTGAGACTCGAGCCCAAAATCCAGGCATGTGCCCTGTCTGGGAATTGAACCAGCCACCTAGTGCATGGGTCGATACTCTACCACTGGGCCACACCTGTGGAGCTTTGGTCTCTTTATGTCATAGCTCCTATAAAAAGCATTCTATTCAGAGCTCCAATTCTGACCATATTGCTAAGCCCAGTTCTTTCCATGAGTCCCTTTCCCCTTTGTTTTCTTCCTGTGTTAACAGCATGCCTCCCCTTCATGTCAACTGTTCCCATCATTAGCCCATTGTCTGGTTATTATTTCACTAGCTGATGAGAAAATGTCTGTACTTCTCATGGACTTAATAAACTTGAGCTCTATTATGGTGCTCAGGTTCTAAAAGACTCCATTGGCCATCGTGCCATCCAACTGAATGGCAAGCAGTTTTTATCCCTGCACACTGCACTAAGTGGGCCAAGACCGTATTTGGAAATGTCATCTCTGATATCAGACCCAAATAAGACAAGTATTTTCACTTGGGTTTTACTTTTCTGGCTAAATATTCTAAGATGATAATGCTGTCAATTCTTTTTATCTAAAAACATTATTGTTGTCTTTGTTTAAATTTAATTAACTTTAGACAAATACTAAAACATTTCAGAGTAGATGCATTTGGTGCCATATTACAATGGGAGCCATCTGGGGCTGCTTTGTTCAGATTTAGTTTATATGTATGATTTATTTATCCATGTCTTTCTTTTATAGTCTCTGCCATCCTGGACCTTGCCCACCCTGTCCCGCCTTTATGACTAAGACATGTGAATGTGGACGAACCAGGTAAAGTTAGAATTGTACTCTAAAGAAGACTTATTTTTCCTCATTGATGATTTCAGTGTGAATCTCTAAAATAAAAATTAGTAGGTAGGTGTAAATAGTACTCATTTACTACCATTAGTAAATAAATGTAGGAATAAATAGTACTTTTCTCTAAATAGAAGTTTTTTTTGCTGCCTCGATCCTGTTTTGCAATCCTATAAATGGTTAAGAAGTTCTCTGCACAGTGAGATTACTTATTGAAAAGCCACGGTGACAGCCCAGCTGGCTTGACTCAGCGATTGAGCACTGACCTATGAACTAGGAGGTCATGGTTCAATTCCTGGTCAGGGCACAGGCCCAGGTTTCGGGCTCGATCCTCAGTAGGGGGTGTGCATGAAGTGGCTGATTAATGATTCTTTTTTTATATATATATATATTTTATTGATTTTTTACAAAGAGGAAGAGAGAGGGATAGACAGTTAGAAACATCAATGAGAGAAACATCGATCAGCTGCCTCCTGCACACCCCTCACCGGGGGTGTGCCCGCAACCACAGTACATGCCCTTGACCAGGGCCCTTGACCATCAATGAATCGAACCCGGGACCCTTCAGTCCGCAGGCCAACGCTCTATCCACTGAGCCAAACCGGTTTCGGCTGATTAATGATTCTTTTTCATCATTGATGTTTCTATTTCTCCCTCTCCATTCCCCTCTGAAATCAAATAAAAATACTTTTTCTTTTTTTTCTCTTTTTTTAAGAAAAGCCAAAGTGACAGGGACTTATTTTTCTTAACTTCCCTTCTGGGTGGAAGAACCAGAATTGAACCCAGGCTTTCTTAGGTTTAGAAGGCAGGAACCATTTCCCTGTGGCTAGCACAGTACCTAGCATCTCGGAGGTTTTCAGTGAATATTGTTGAATGAAGTAATAAGTGGCCCCAGAGCCTCTCCTTTCTCATTACAGTGTAATTTCTCCTGCAAAGGTCACAGATGACTGTGCAGTGTCTCTGAGGCCCAGAAAGACCATAAAATCCTTTCTGAACCACTTGACGAAATGGGATCGGGCAGATTTTCAATAAAAAGCTTAAACTTAGGAGGGTAACAGTATTGCCTGAGAGTCACATACAAGGGATCTGGGTCAGAAAGACTAGGTCGTATCTGGGCTCTGCCACTAACTAGTTGTTGACCTGGGCAAGTTGTTTGGTCTCATTGAGCCTTGTTCTCTTACCATAGAGATGATGGTGTTTTCCTCAAGGGGTTGATGTTAGCCATGATGCTGAGCACTGGCAACTGATTGTCTTAAATTCATAACAGTGACTTCTTAAAACAAAATGTGTACTTGAAATAGGAGTAGGGGTTAGAATAAAACTTTTCATGTAGGAGAATAAACTCCAAGTTCTAAACCATTAAACTGGAAAGAGACCTGAAGACAATTGTCTGAAAGCCCTGGCTTCAAGTCCTTTGCTATTTGATAACTCGGGATGTTTATTAGAACAAAGCCAGAATGATTTCCCCATCCTGAATCTAAGTCACATATAGTATGTTCTTAAATTTTATAGCTACATAAAATGCCAGAGTGCCAAGCCCCAGGAGGTGCCGTGCTCGACTGAGAATGTATATTCAGTGACACCTCTCCAACTTCCCTGCTGCCCTCTATAAGTTACTGTTGGAGCTCCAGGCCCTTTCCCCTCCTGCATGCTGCCTCATAGGAACTCAGAAGAAGTTGCATATAACAAAAACTTAGGAGTAGCATTCAGTTCCTCATTGGTCAGAAAATAGGGGACAGAGGGGCAGAATGGGAAATAAGGAAAGCAAGGAGGAAAAAGAAGCAAGCGGAGAAGGCAGAGTAATTAAGGAAATAAGGGTTGGAGGAGGGAAACAGAAAAAGTGGGGAAACAGGACCAAGAGAAAGGTTTAGTAGCTTTTGGGGAAGGGCTTGGTCTTCAATACTAGTTTAGCTTAATGTCCAACATTAGACCAATCCTGTCTTTACACCTACTGTCTTTACAGGCACACAGTTCGCTGTGGTCAGGCTGTCTCAGTCCACTGTTCTAATCCATGTGAGAATGTTTTGAACTGTGGTCAGCACCACTGTGCTGAGCTGTGCCACGGGGGTCCATGCCAGCCTTGCCGCATCATATTGAACCAAGGTAAGTGGTGAACACACCTTCCAGCCATACTTGTGTGCTTTTCTGGAGCCTTATTTATGGTTTTCTTGATGACTTGGATTCCTATCAAACCTGTAGTCACAAAGACGGTTAGCTTTTGCGCCTTGGATAGAGAGAATTAAAGATATATATTAATGCTTAGATAGTTTTTAAAATATATATATATTTTATTGATTTTTTTTTTTTACAGAGAGGAAGGGAGAGAAATAGTGAGTTAGCAACATTAATGAGAGAGAAACATCGACCTGCTGCCTCCCGCACACCCCCTACCGGGAATGTGCCTGCAACCAATCTATATGCCCTTGACCGGAATCGAACCCGGGACCTTCCAGTCCATAGGCCGACGCTCTATCCACTGAGCCAAACCAGCCAGAGCTTGCATAGAGCAATTTTAATGAGATACATTTTCATTACAAACTTAAAGTGACACTTGGAAAAATTATGTAAGTTGATAACAATTCTTATCATACTTTGTTACTTATTAATACATCAGAAACATAACTCCTTAAACATAACACATTCATTGCTGACCCCAAGAAATAAAGGAATCCATTGTTTCTTGAACCCACAGGAAAATCTATAGATGTTACACTAGGTTCCCTATCTAACAAATAAGTCTCAAATTATTGAAAATTTTTATTTAATGTGAATACTTGAACATGTTTACTTCAAACTCAACTCACAATTCTTGGTTTTCAATTATGGCCTTATGGACCAGATATTAGTTCCTTAATTTAGAGACTTGCTTCACTTTAATACTTTGCAGGATATGCTACAGAGGCACAAGAGTATCACATGATTTTTTATTTCCTTCTATGATGAAGTTCTTAGGTGGGACCTAGAGCTACTGTATAAGCCACATTCATTTCTGCATCAGGTCTGATCAACGCTAATGAATAGTATTTTGTGTTTTCCTATAGATTATTTGGAATATTTTAAGAACCCATACGGGTAACTAATCTCATGTTTTTGAAATTGTGTCCTAAAGTATGCTACTGTGGCAACACCTCGCGAGATGTGTTATGTGGAACGGACATAGGAAAGTCTGATGGATTTGGGGATTTTGGCTGTTTAAAGATATGTGGCAAGTAAGGTTTTTATGTTTTTCTCAGTTAGAATAAAGTTGTATTTTATGCAACAATTGTTTAATAGTCTGTTGTTGTTTTTTAACAGGGATTTGAAATGTGGGAACCACATGTGTTCCCAAGTGTGCCACCCTCAGCCCTGCCAGCCATGCCCACGGCTCCCCCACCTGGTACGCTGTTGCCCTTGTGGGCAAACTCCTCTCAGCCAACTGCTAGAACTTGGAAGTAGTGGTCGGAAAACGTGCATGGATCCTGTTCCGTCATGTGGAAAAGTGTGTGGCAAGCCTCTGTCCTGTGGTTCTGCAGGTAACTAGTAGACATATGGATGTAAATGTTTGGCAGCAATGACTACTTAAGCAAAATCTTTTTAAATTCTAATTATAAAAACAGGTTTTTCTAAAAATTAGGATCAAATTTTTATATTAGCATGTATCCTTTTCTCCTCAAAATATGTTAAGAAAACTCACATTTGCCCTAGTGATTTACCTTTATGATTTGGGTATTTTACTGCTAACTCAGATCACTTGTCATGAGATACTATTCTATAGGGGGGAGAGGGAGCGAGGACCATTTTTCTTAGCAGCAAACGCTACTATGAACTCCAGATATACTAATCCAGGGTTCAGTATTTAAAAGCATTTTCATATCTTTAACTAAAATTCTAAATACACTAAAGCGTTAGCCATTTGGACCACTCAAATGTCATTCTATAAAGTGAAGTTTTATATTTAGCTGAGGATAATACCTTCTGAGCATAATTTTAGATGGACATTTTTCAAAAATTACCTTCTTCCTTTAAACAGAGGTAACCAAAGAAAATGTATTTCCCATTATTGACCCAGAGTCATCATTTAAAAAAAATTAAATCTTTATTCAGATTATTACAGATGTTCTTCTTTTTCCCCCCCATAGCTCCCCTCCATCCGATTCCAACCCCCCACCCTATGCCCTTACGCCCTGCCACTGTCCTCATCCTTAGGTCTAAGATTTTTGACCAATCTCTTCCCGCACTCCCTACACTCCCTCCCCCTGAGAATTGTCAGTCCACTCCCTTTCTATGCCCCTGATTCTATTATATTCAGTTTATTCTGTTCATCAAATTTTTTATTGACTTGATTTTTAGATTCACTTGTTGATAGATATGTATTTGTTGTCACTGTGTTGTTCATAATTATTATCTTTACCTTTTTCTTCTTCCTCTTCTTTTTTAAAAAAATATATATTTCTATTGATCTCAGAGAGGAAGGGGGAGAGAGAGAAAAAAAGAGAGAGAGAAACATCAATGATCAATGATGAAAGATAGATTTGTTCTTTCTTTTTAAAAAAAAAATATTTTTATTGAATTTTTTACAGAGAGGAAGAGAGAGGGATAGATAGTTAGAAACATCAATGAGAGAGAATCATCGACCAGCTGCCTCTTGCACACCCCCTACTGGGAATGTGCCCGCAACCCAGGTACATGCCCTTGACCGGAATCGAACCCGCACCTTTTAGTTCGAAGACCGATGCTCTATCCACTGAGCCAAACCGGTTTCGGCTGTTCTTTCTTTTTAAAAATGTTTTTATTGATTCTTAGAAGAAATGAGAAAAAGACATTGATGAGAGAGAAACATTGATCAGCTGCCTCCCTGCACTCCCCCTGCTGGGGATCGAACCTGCAGCTCAGGCATATGCCCAGACCAGGAAGACCTCCCAGTACATGGGACAATGCTCAACCAACTGAGCTACATGGGGCAAAACAGATCTCTTCTTTTTCTTAGGCAAAGCACCATGCAATCCAAAACATATTCCAGTGACTACTGCTGGAGTCTGTCCTTGCTGGAAAAGGCTCAGCCTCCTGGATAAAGGGAAAATAGGGGGGAAAGCATTGATGATATCCTTCTTCCCTCAACTCTGATTCTGGAGTTGTAGGGATCAGAGGTAGAAGACCAATGTGGCTAATGAGTTTGAGAATCTGAATTGAATAGTTGCAATTTTCATTCTTAGCTCTTTTTATTTTTATTAAAGATTTCATTCATACCTGTGAAAAGCTCTGCCATGAAGGAGACTGTGGACCATGCTCTCGCACATCAGTTATTTCCTGCAGATGCTCTTTCAGAACAAAGGTAAATCCTAAAAAATGCTAAAGTTTTTGTCACCAATGCCTTTTAAATTGGTGATTATGGAAGAGGGGGTCAATCCAAATAATCTCATTTTTACTCTTGTCATACTACATATGATTCCTTTAGTCTAGCCAGTGTTTACTGACACCTGCTATGGTTGTGGGGTAAATATCTGGGGTGGAGAAGGGATTGGCAATAAAAGCTCAGTGGCCAGTCAAGGGGATAAGGCAAGTATAGCTCAGCAAATCAAGGGAGATAATGCTAGATGTTGGAAGAGAACAACAATAGCACTGTTGCAAAGGATTAACTAAGAAGTTAAGAGGGAACATAGTCCACAAGATTGCCCTCACTTCTGACACCCACTGCAAGAGTTTAGACAACTGCTGAGTTAGAACGTGACCACCCTCAAGGCTTGATAATTCACTAGAAGGTCTCTCAGAATTCAGTGAAAGCTGTTATAGTCATTGTTACAGTATATTACAGGGAACGGATACATTACCATCACCCAAAGGAAGAGGCATGCAGGGCAGAGTTGGAGGAAGTACCAAATGTGAAGCTTCCACCTGTCCTCTCCCCATGGAGTTGGAACAGTGTTACTTTTTCAGCATCAGGGTGTACAGTGAAGTGTTGCCAATCAGGGAGGCTCCCCTAGTTTTTACTGAAGCTCCATTGTGTAAGCATGATTGACTGCCATTGTAGCTGATCTCAGTCTCCGGTCCTTCCAGAGGCCCAAAGCCCCCACCCTAAATCACATCGGTCTCTCTGGTGTGGTCATCTCCCACCCTAAGAATATCCAGTGTGGCCATCCTGACCCTAAGTCATATTATTAGACTAGCACCCAAGTTACTTGTGACCCAAGGCCTCAGACAGACCAATAGTGAAAGTCAAACCTCTCTTAAGGTAACGATTCTCACTGTACAACTCTTTTTTAAGTTGACAAGTTTAGTCAGCGTGTCTACTTTCTATGCTGGGCAGTTTGAATTGGACTTTGTGTTATAAAAAAGGAGTCTTGCCTTTTTGAAATGAGGCCTTAGTGCCCATTCCTCTGTCTGCACCAGAAGAGGCAGAAAGCCTTCCTGTGGAAGTCTTTGGGTAATCAACTTGAGGAACAAACTGAATGTTGAACTGTCCTGCTCTCTGGCCGACTGCTAATCATTTCAATGCATGCCGACCCTGTCCCAGCAGAGCACAGGCTGGGGTGCAGACAGAATACTGAACAGTTGGTTCTATTTCTTCAATACAGCCCACGGTCTGGGTATCAGCTAAGTGATTCTGAGGATATAATCCATAATTGGGAGGTGCATTAATAGTTAAGATTCAGAATAAAATAAAAAATGTAAAACCACAGTTTAAATGCAAAAGTTATGTGAGCACTATGGGGTTTTTGTTTGTTTGTTTTTCGTGAAAGAAACCACAGAGCCAAAACCGGTTTGGCTCAATGGGTAGATTGTCGGCCTGTGGACTGAAAGGTCCCAGGTTTGAATCTGGTCAAGGGCATGTACGGTGGTTGTGGCCACATCCCCAATAGGGGGTGTGCAGGAGGCAGCTGATCGATGATTCTCTTGCATCTATGTTTCTAACTCGATCCCTCTTCCTTCCTCTCTAAAAAATCAATAAAATATATTTTTTTAAAAAGAGAGAGAGAGATCACAGAATGCAAGGGATAGAAAGGAACTTTGAATGTCATGTACAAAGCCACTTTATGCTTTGTGAATACAACTGGAAGACAGATGCTGTGATTTAATAATCACAATTTTAGTAACGTCCAGAGGTGCTCTCTGTGACAAAGAATCACAAGCAATATTGGCATGCATGAGCTCAAAATGGTTACTGTCGATTTGCTTCTTTCTTCCTAGTAATCCTTTTTTCACTCACCTTGTTTTGCCTCTCATTCACTCTGTATCCTCACTCCCTCTAATAGTGGACCCCATGGCAGTAAGAGTATTCTTAAAAAGCTATCTGTAAATTTTTGCAAATAAAAGTCTTATTGTAAAATTGCTATATAAGTTCAAAAGTTCATTCAATATATGAATTCTGTTCAACCCTTTGACAAAGTAAAAAAAATCTCTTGGAAATACTGATAATCATCACCTCATTGTACAGCCAGATTTTTCATGAATGTACATTTTTCATGAAATGTCTTTAGTAACGGAATGACTTTTTCCATGGAAGTAAGTTTTCTAGATAAATAAAACATCTGTTAAAACTTCAAAGGTTGTTTTAATCACTTTGGTGGGAGTCTTTGAGAAATATAGGGCATATATTACTGCCTCTTTACAAAGAATACTGTATTTAAGTTTTTATTAGTAATTCATATTTATTATAGAGACTTATGGGAGCTCTGCCTTTCCCTAGATAGATACCACTCCAGCATGTCATTTTATCTGTACAGTCCAGGATTTGCCTTAACTGGAAAACTCACTCAGGCACTTTCATGAGTCACCTTTGCTTTCTCTCTCTAGAGAGCATGAGGGAATTTTTTGGTATCATCAAACATAGCCAACTCATCAATTTGTCTAAAACATCTTCTGGCCAAAAGCTTCCATTTCTTTTACCTCTTTTATTATCAACTCTAGTGGCTGCCCTTTTTATTTTCAGGGTCATTTCCACTAAGAACTAATGTTCTTATCATTTTGCATAATTCTGAGTACAGTGCAACCTGTAAATGTCTTCAAAGCCGAATACAAGTGTAGTTGTTGGACGGCCAGCCAAGTTCACTCCACCCCAGATGACTGACTTGTTCCCACCTACCAGCCTCATGATTCAGGATCATGCTTCCACAAAATTACACATGATTCAGGATCATGCTTCCACAAAATTACACGTGATACATCTTTGGGGCCATTCACACAATGCAAACCACAGTAATAAAACTTTGAATGCCAAGGTGCACTCTAGTCCCACTTTGCTACAGTCCAGCTAGGTTGTCAGTAATGTTCTTAAGTGTGTAGACTTGTTTGCCCCTGCATTAAATGATACCAGATTGATTATTACATATTTTCTTTTTTAATATATTTTATTGATTTTTTTACAGAGAGGAAGAGAGAGGGATAGAGAGTTAGAAACATCGATGAGAGAGAAACATCCATCAGCGGCCTCCCGCACACCCCCCACTGGAGATGTGCCTGCAAACCAAAGCACATGCCCTTGACCAGAATCAAACCTGGGACCTTTCAGTCCGCAGGCTGGCGCTCCATCCACTGAGCCAAACCGGTTTCGGCCAATTGTTACATATTTTCAATTTTTTATTTTTTTTGTCTGTATGTACCCTTTATAGGCAGTTATTTCCCTTTGCTTTGCCTACCTTTAGCAGTCCTTTCCATTTAGACTTATAATACCTAATCTGCTATGCATTTGGAGGCCAGATCATGAAGATTGTTACAATTATATTTGCGTGAAAAATTAGTAAACCTGGGCTTTGTTGTAAGTAAAGCATATTAATATAGGAACTGGGCTAATCTTGCTCGAGATAGTGAAGTTGGTGAGTAAATTGCCAGAGAAGTACAGCACATTTGGGATAAATATGTTACATTTAGCATTATACAATACTTGCTTTGTTTCATTTATTCTTAAAGTAGTTTTTCTTTTTCCACAGGAGCTTCCATGTACCAGTCTCAAAAGTGAAGGTATGACTGGGAAGGGAAATGAGGGAACTTTCTGGGGTAAAGGTAATGTTCCATAGGATTATGTATTTGTCAAAATTCAGCAAAGGTACAATTAACATTTGTGCATTTCATTGTATGTAAATTTTACCTCATAAGAAAATGAGGAAACCATTTGAATTCTAATTAGTGAAGTGTGAAAATTTTAGGGGAAGTGTGCTCATGTCTGCAACTTACTTTAAAATGCATTAAAAAATAAATTGAGCCGAAACCGGTTTGGCTCAGTGGTAGAGCGTCGGTCTGCGGACTGAAGGGTCCCGGGTTCGATTCCGGTCAAGGGCATGTACATTGGTTGCGGGCACATCCCCGGTAGGGGGTGTGCAAGAGGCAGCTGGTCGATGTTTCTCTCTCATTGACGTTTCTGGCTCTCTATCTCTCTTCCTTCCTCTCTGTAAAATATCAATAAAATATATTTAAAAAAAAATAAATTGATGGGTGTGAGGAAAATAGATATATGGAAAAATAACTAATAGTAGAATCTAAGTAGTGGACATATGAGTAAATTTTACATATTTACTGTAAAATTGTTTAATCTTTTTTATATGTTTGAACATTTTCATAATAAAATATTGAAGAGAAGTGAAGGTAACTAATATCTAATGAAACAAGCTTTCTTAACAAGATTTTTTGTATTGATATTTAGAGAGAGAGGAAAGGAGAGGAAGAGAGAGAAACATCATTGTGAGAGCAAAACATCAATCAGCTGCCTCCTGCACACCCTCTATCAAGATTGAACCCACAACCCAGGCATGTGCCCTGACCAGGAATCTTAACCAGCACCTTTCGGTGCATGGAACAACACCCAAACAACTGCACCACACCAGCCAGGACTAATGAAGCAAACGTTTTATACACAGACTCTGATGCCTGATACCCTTAAGGCTTGAAAGAATATTGGATACATGGAACCTGGGCCTCAGCCAGCAGCTATACCGTTTTACATTCTCACCAACAGTGAGGGTTCCAATTTCTCTCTAATACTTGTTATTTTCTATGTTTGTTTTTTTTATTACTATTACTAGAGGCTCGATGCACAAAGATTCATGCAAGAATGGGCCTTCTTTCCCCTGGCTACTGGCAGCGCCTTTGCTCTGACCAGAGCCACCTTTTTGCTCTGGGCCAGAGCCTCCCTTCCACCTTCCCACTCTGCCCAGAGGCCCAGAGCGGCTGGGGCAGTGCAGATGCCTGTGTCATCTCCATGGTGACAACACAAGTGTCCTGTCCCGCCCCTAGCCACTCGGCACCTGTGTATGCAAATTAACACACCATCTTTAAGCTAATTTGTATACTCATTCCTGGTTGGCTAGTGGGTGTCATGAAGGTACAGTCAATTAGCATGTTACTCTCTCTCTTTTTTAAAAAAAATATATTTTATTGATTTTTTTACAGAGAGGGATAGAGAGTTAGAAACATCGATGAGAGAGAATCATCGATCAGCTGCCTCCTGCACACCCCCAAATGGGGATGTGCCCACAACCAAGGTACATGCCCTTGACCGGAATCAAACCTGGGAACTTTCAGTCCGCAGGTCGAAGCTCTATCCACTGAGCCAAACCGGTTTTGGCTATGTTCTGGTTTTGACGTTCATTTCCCTAATGACTAATAATGTTGAACTTTTTTCATGTACTTGGCCATTTGTGTATCTTTGGGAAAGAATCTGTTCAAGTCCTTTACCCATTTCAAATTGTGTTATTGAGTTGTAAGAGTTCTTTATATATTTTGGATCCTAGGTCCTTATGAAACATGATTTGCCAATATTCCATTGGGTGTGGGTTGCTTTTTCACTTTTTTTTTCATTCTGTTTAGACATTTAATATAGGATGAGGTAAAAAAAAAATCCTCTTTAGATCATGACAATTTTAATGTGTTCCATAAGTATGGCCACTAAAATCTTTTAGGAGAAAATATGGTAATCAAATGGGAAAATCTTTTCACTTTCTTGAAAGTGTTCCTTGATGCACAAAAGCTTTTTATATTGATGAAGTCTAATTTATGGTTTTTGTTGTTATTACTTGGGCTCTTAGTGTCCTACCTTTTTTGAAAATATATCTGTTTAGGAAGAATTTCTTAAAATGGAAATTACCACTTAAATTTTTTTCTTTTAGAGTGAGTGGAAGGGAAGGGGAGAGACAGAGAGAGAAACAGCCATGTGAGAAAGACACATTGATTGGTTGTCTCCCACATGCACCCTGACCAGGGCCAGGGATCAAGCTGGCAATCAAGGTATGTGCCCTTGACTGGAATAAAAACCAGGACCCTGCAATCTTGACTCAGTCCCTGGCTCTATCCACTGCACTTCTTAAATTTTTTTAAAAAATATATTTTATTGATATTTCACAGAGAGGAAGGGAGAGACATAGGGAGCTAGAAACATCGATGAGAGAGATACATCGACCAGCTGCCTCCTGCACACCCTACACCGGGAATGTGCCTGCAACCAATGTACATGCCCTTGACGGGAATCGAACCCGGGACCCTTCAGCCCGCAGACCGACGCTCTACCACTGAGCCAAACCGGTTTCGGCACTTCTTAAATTTTTAATAGTTACATTTGTACTCCAAAAGTTTGTACTCTCATCACTAAATATGTGTGCCTTTTTTCCATACCTTCACACATACGGTATATTGGTCATTCTGTTTCCTATTTTTTGACAATCTGGCAAGTGGGAAATTGTATCTTATTTTAATATACATTTTCACTATTAACATTTTTACCACTTATTAATATAATTATTTAAAAATTTTTAATTGATTCTAGAGAGAGAAAGAAAGAGAGAGATATAGGTTGCCTCCAACAGGGAACAAACCCACAACCTGGGTATGTTTCCTGACTGGGAATTGAACTCACAACCCTTTGGAGCATGGAATGATGCTCCAAACAACTGAGCCACACTGGCCGGTGCTTATTTGTATTTTTGCAGTCACTCAGATATTTGTTATAGCCTTTGCTTTGTTTTTCTTTTTAATTGTCCACGGCAGATGCTACATTTATGTGCGACAAGAGGTGTAACAAGAAGCGGTTGTGTGGACGGCATAAATGTAATGAGATATGCTGTGTGGTAAGTGGACCTATCATTAGTCACAATCAGATTGCATTCTTTAAGGAGCTGGGCTTCTGGAAGCCTCAGCCATCTGGAATACTGCCCCAGGTTTAGAAATCACTGGACGGGGCCCCCTGAGCAGGAGTCAGAGAGCTGCCCAATCAAGCTGACCTCAGTCGGGTTAAAATGTCAGCCATTGGCAACATGGAGGAAGAAAAAGACAAAAGACAGTGGCTTCAGGCCCCAGAGCCCAAGACTGCTAGATGAGCAGTTCTCCACAGGAGATTGTGTGTTATCCCAGCACTCAGACTGGCCTGTGCTTAGTTACTCAAGCTTCATGTTTCATATACTCATTGGGTCAAGTTAGAAGGTAAAATGTGTGTGGCATTGTTGAAGGAGCAAGTTTTAGTTATCTGTAATATTCACTTCTGTGGAACTAAAGAAAGCACTTCCTGGCAGTCAGATAGCACAGGTAATACACATGTACACACTTACACATATATGTGTATGTGTGTATATATAAAAAATACATAATGGTTTTAAATTTTATTGACATGGTGAAGAGTAATGAATTTGTACAGTATATCAAGATTTGTGATTGAAATTTTCTAACATATACAAAAGCAAAGAGACTAGTATTAGTTCCATATATCCAGAATCCAACTTTAGTGGCTATCAGCTCATGAGTAATCTTGTTTCAACCACATCTCCACTAACTCCACCTCCCCTGAGTATTTTGAAGCTAAACTCAGACATCATTTCATCCATAAATATGAAGAGCTTTTATTATTACCAGAGGCCTGGTGCTCGAATTTGTGCATGGGTGGAGTCCCTTGGCCTGGCTACTGATCAAGGGCCCGTCTCACCCAATCCCAATCGGGGCCTGGGGGGAGGAGGGGACAACAGGCGCACACTGACCACCAGGGGGCAGCTCCTGCATTGAGCATCTTCCCCCTGGTGGTCAGTGTGTGGCATAGCCATGGTCGCTTAGGCATGTATATATATATATATATATACATAGAGAGAGAGAGAGAGAGAGAGAGAGAGAGAGAGAGAGAGAGACTAGTAGCCCTGCACATGAATCTGCTCCAGTAGCCCTCTGCCGCCCTCCTGTAGCTCTCCCCTTTCCCCCATCATAGCTTGCTGCCCTGCCCCCTCCTGTAGCTTTGCTGCGCTGACCGCTTCTAGTTTGCTGCTCCATCAACCTGCAGGTTCATGATCTGGTCGTTATGTGGTTGGTTGTTACACCTCAATGTGTAACAGATAATTAGCATAGTCCTCTCTTATTATATAGGATTATTATTATTAAGCTTCTTGTTTATGAAAAACAAAATAGAGATAATTTTGTAAATAAATATGATCCTCTTCCTAGGATAAGGAGCACAAATGTCCTTTGATTTGTGGGAGGAAACTCCGTTGTGGCCTTCATAGATGTGAAGAACCTTGTCATCGTGGGAACTGCCAGACGTGCTGGCAAGCCAGTGAGTGTCTTCACTGTATACTTCATTATAAGAATTTTCTAGGAATTTAGGCATAATGTACTTTGAGAGGATTATATGCTTAGAGTGGTATGAATTACTGACCTAATAAGTCTTAATATTTCAGATATATTAAATTAAAAAAAAACATTATTCCGTGCCCTAACCAGTTTTGCTCACTGCGTAGTGAGGCAGCCTGTAGACCAAAGGGTTCAATTCTAGTCAAGGGCACATACCTTGGCTGCAAGCTCCTCCTGGCCCAGGCCAAGGTCAGGACTTGTGCAGGAGGCAACCAATTGATATGTTTCTCTCTGTCTTTCCCTCTCTCTTCCACTCTCCCTAAAAAAGAAAGTCAATGGGAAAATATCCGTGAATAAGGATTAACAACAACAACAACAAAAAAGTAATAAAAATAAAAAACTTCTTTTAGAAAAAAAAGTTATTAGTAGTGCTATGTTGTTGTCCCTAAATTTATGAAACGTGGGATGTAGGCAATGATCCTAAGATGGAGTCTGGTTCATTAATGGATAGCTCTTTTACTACCTGCTTCTTAAATAATATAGCCTTAGCTGGTTTAGCTCAGTGAACAGAGCGCCGGACTGCAGACTGAAGGGTTCCAGGTTCCATTCCGGTCAAGGACACATGCATGGGTTGTGGGCTCAGGCCCCAGTATGGGGCCTGCGGGAGGCAACCAATTAATGATTATCTCGTCATTGATGTTTCTCTCTCTCTCTCCCTCTCCTTTCCTCTCTGAAATCAATGAAAATATATTTAAACAATAAATAAATTTTATATACCCAGGTTCTGTCCTTAGCAATTTTTCTTTCTATCAATGATTTTCAACCTTTTTCATTTCATGGCCCACATAAGTTAATTACTAAAATTCTGGGGCACACCAAGAAATGTATTATACTTTTTGCCGATCTGACAAAAAATATAGGAATAATTTTGATTGATTTACATACACACATAAATGTAGTTACCCACCCCTTTTGCTCCAAAGTGACATTTTAAAAAATCGGGTTTCTATACTTATGTATAAGTATTTCTGATACCAACAATTAACCAATCAGCTGCAACCTTATGCTATGTGACCAATACAATGCAACTGTATTATTGACCTATTCTATATAATAAAAGGGTAATATGCAAATTGACCATCACTCCAACACACAAGATGGCTGCCCCCATGTGGACACAAGATGGCCAGCAGGGGATGGCAGTTGTGGGCTATCAGGCCAGGAGAGGAGGGCAGTTAGGGATGACCAGGCCGGCAGAGGAGGGAAGTTGGGGGCAAACAGGCTGGCAGGGGAGCAGTTAGACATCAATCAGGCTGGCATGGGAGTGGTTAGAGGGTGATCATCAGGCTGGCAGGCAGAAGCAGTTAGGGGCAATCAGGCGAGCAGTTGGGAGCCAGCAGTGATTTTGTAATGTCATACATTGATCATTTGGAAAATAGTTGTCACTGGGTTATGCATATCTTTGAAGTGTTGACAAATTTTGTGTTATACTATTAAAAACTCACTGCTATAATTACCATCAGAAGACTCTTAGGAAAAGTATTAGGAAGTTGTCAAGCTCATCATAGTGATAATTACATATTTTCAAATATTCTATTTTTATTCAAAACTTGAATTTTATCATTGGCAGCAAAGTCATTTTTCTTAGTAGCAGGCTCACTTTGTTCATTTTTTTTTTTTTTTAAATATATTTTATTGATATTTCACAGAGAGAAGGGAGAGAGATAGAGAGCTAGAAACGTCGATGAGAGAGAAACACCGACCAGCTGCCTCTTGCACACCCCCTACCGGGGATGTGCCCGCAACCAATGTACATGCCCTTGACCGGAATCGAACCCGGGACCTTTCAGTCCGCAGACCGACGCTCTACCACTGAGCCAAACCGGTTTCGGCGACTTTGTTCATTTTTTATAAAATGTTTGCTAAATACCAAGTCTGAATAACCATAGTTTGTCAGTCATTGTTTCAAGTAAAAATGGTATTCTGTAAAAGTAAAAAGTTAATTTAGCTCACAACAGAAAAGTGCAGTTCTTCAGAAAACAACCCATTTTTTGTTTGTTTGTTTTAAATCCTCATCTAAGGGCATGTTTTTACTGATTTTAGAGAGGAAAGTAGAGAGAGAGTCACACACACATATTTATGTGAGAGAGAACCATTGATTTTAACCCTTCCACACTTCCCCCAACCAGGGATTGAACCTACAACGTAGGTATGTGACCCTGACTGGGAATCAACCAGCAACCTTTTGGTATATGGAACGATGCTCCAACCAACTGAGCACCTGGCCAGAGCACAACCAGAGTTTTTTGTGTGCAGAAATGCATTATATGCAGATTCTCCATTTTATTCCACAGAATATTAAAAAGATACAAATTCAAGATTCAAGGGTGGTTTGTTTGTTTGTTTTGCTGCTTCATCAAGGACTTTCCTTAAGTGAAACTAACATTTATATATATTTTTTTTGGGGGGGGGGGGATAGGCTTGAGGGCAACACAGTTTATTTTTATTTTTTTAAATAATAAGTTTTTATTGTTTAGATTATTACAGGTGTTCCTCCTCCCCCCACCCCCCCAAAGCTCCCCTCTACCTCTACCTGATTCCCAATCCCACACCATGCCTTAACCCCACCACTGCCTTCATCCATAGGGGTAAGATTTTTGTCCAGTCTCTTCCTGCACCCCTCAGACCCCCTTTCCCCTGAGAATTGTTAGTCCAGTCCCTTTCTATGTCCCTGATTCTATTGTATTCATCAGTCCATTTTGTTCTTCAGGTTTTTTATTCACTTCATTTTTAGATTCACTTGTTGGTAGGTATGTATTTGATGTCTTTTTGTTGTTCATAATTATTACCTTTACCTTTTTCTTCTTTTCCTCTTCTTAAAGAATACCCTTCAACATTTCATGTAATCCCGGTTTGGTGTTGATGAACTTCTTTAACTTTTTCTTATCTGTGAAGCTCTTTATCTGACTTTCAATTCTGAATGATAGCTTTGCTAGGTAGAGTAATCTTGGTTGTAGGTTCTTGTTCATCATTTTGAATATTTCTTGCCACTCCCTCTGGCCTGTTGAGAAATCAGCTGGCAGTCATATGAGTACTCCCTTGTAGGTAACTAGCTGTTTTTCTCTTGCTGTTTGTAAGATTTTCTCTTTGTCTTTTGCCCTTGGCATTTAAATTATGATGGTCTTAGTGTGGTCCTCTTTGGATTCCTCTTGTTTGGGGTTCTGTGTGCTTCCTGAATTTGTAGGTCTATTTTTTCACCAGGTAGGGAAAGTTTCAGTTATTTCTTCCAATAGGCCTTCAATATCCTGCTCACTTTCTTCTTCTGGCATCACGAAAATCCAGACGTTGGTACACCTTAAGCCTTCCTGGAGGCTCCTTACACTATCCTCACATTTTTGGATTCTTCTTTCATTTTGTCTCTCTGCTTGGGTGATTTTTGCTTCCTTATATTCCAGATCTTTGGTTTGATTCTTGGGGCAAGTTGATTTATAGTTGAGTTTCTGTATATTCTTTATTTCAGACTGTGTATGCTTAATTTCTGACTGGTCCTTTTCCATTTTTTTGGTATTCTCATTAAGGTCCTTGAAGGTCTCACCAAGCTTCTTGGAGGTCTCATCAAGTTTTTCAAAGGTTTTTAGAAGATTCTTGAGTAATCTTATAAATGTGATTCTGAACTCTGTGTCATCCAGTAGTTTACTTTCCTCCATCTCTCCCATTCGTGACATGCTTCTGTGTCTCCTCATTTTAGCTGCTTCCCTGTATTGATGGAGTGGCTTTGTGTGGTCGGTGACCTGTAGGGGCCAGTAGCTCAGCTTCCCCAATCACCTGAGGTAGTTGCTTTTGCTTTATCCCTTTGTGGGCTTAATGCAAAGTCTTGGTGTAAGTAAGCCTTGATTGATGTTGGTATACTGGGAGAAACTGACTCCAGGCCAATTGTCTGTGAGGACCTGCTGTGTCTACAAAGGAAGAACTGCTGCACTGGAGACACGTCTTGTTTCATTGAGGCTTTGGTGCTCACTGAGTCAGTCTCCTGAATGTGTCACTTATGAGTGTAAGGGATTAAAACTGAGCACTAGGAACACTGGCTTCTGGATCTCCAATGGGGTGCAGTTCAACTACTATCTGAGGCCAACTACTATCTGAGGTCTCACTGCAGTGAGAACCACAGTCCTCTCCTCCTTGGAGCTGGGTTGAAAGTTAACTAGGTTAAACTGCAACAGAGAGGGCCATTTATATGCAAAAGCTGCTCCTTGGAGCTTGGGTGTGTTTGTAGGTTGTGCGGGATGGAGTCTCAAGGCGGAGTCTCAGGGCATCACTAGGCTGGGGCATGGCCAACAGCAATGGCTGCCTGTCAGCTGCCTCTCCGAGCCTCTCCAACCGTATCCCCGTGTGTGTGTGTGTGTGTGTGTGTGTGTGTGTGTGTGTGTGTCCCGCACAGCAAACAAGTGCAAGCAAACCACCCTCACTTTCCACCCCGATGGCAGACAGTCTAGCTTCTCCCCAGAAACTGGATTTCAGAGAAATTGGGAGCTTGTCTCTCTTTGGGCTGAAGAAAGCAACGCCCTTCGCCAGCTGGGATCCACCACCAGCCCATATTGCATCTGTGTCCCCCTACCTCAGTTTTTCAGCGCTTGTGCCCTGAATTCTCCACTTTCTCTTTAAGTCTAGTTGTAGGGCTTCCTGTCAGCCTGCTTTCCCTTGGGTTTTGGGTGATAGACGTTTTGTTTTATAGTTGTATTTTTGAAATTGCTGTGCATGGCAGCCATTTAGGTGTGTTTACCTATGCCGCCATCTTTGTTCCCCCAACATTTTTATATTTACTTGCCAGTGAAAAATACAGTGATTACAGTTTGATCCTACTGTCTTGATTTGCATTAAGGCCCTGGTAGGTTTTTTGTTTTTTCACCAACATAGTAGGAAAAGTAAATACTATTTTAGTATTATTGTGAAAATAATTTTGACCTTGTGGGCTTATTGAAAGGCTCTCAGGGATCCCTAGAGATCAACAGAGCACTTTTAGAATTGCTGCGTAAAAAGATTGGCCTGCCGAAACCGGTTTGGCTCAGTGGATAGAGCATTGGCCTGCGGACTGAAAGGTCCTGGGTTCAATTCTGGTCAAGGGCATGTACATTGGTTGCAGGCACATCTCCGGCGAGGGGTGTGCAGGAGGTAGCTGGTTGATGTTACTCATCGATGTTTCTGGGTCTCTATCCTTCTCCCTTCCTCTCTGTAAAAAAAAAAAAAATCAATATATTTAAAAATTAAAAAAAAAAAAAAAAAAGATTGGCCTAAGCCCAGCCTGGTATGGCTCAGTGGTTGAGCATTGACCCAGGAACCAAGAGGTCACTGGTTCAATTCCCAGTCATGGCACATAGCCAGTTTGTGGGCTTAGGCCCTGGTAGGGGGGCGTGCAGGAGACAGCCAATCAATGAATCTTATTGATGTTTCTCTCAGGCCCTCTCCCTTCCTCTCTCTCTCTTAAAAAAAAAAAAAAAAAAAAAGATTGGCCTAAGTCAGATTTCTCATAATTAAGTCTTCTCAGAATGCTAGGCGCCTCTCATTTCAAAAAGAAATTGAGTCAGTGCTTTGTTACAGATCACACACATGGAGTTCTATAGAAAAACATACATGGCCCCTTTGCCTAGCTATTTCACATATTTCAGCTCATCATTACAATAATCTTGTTGAATGGATAGGTAAAAGTTTGACATCCTCATTTGACAAAAATAAAAAATAAAAAATAAATAGCCCAGAGGGACTTGCCTGCAGTCCCTGAGCAAATAAATAATAGGTGTAGGACTAGGAGCCTAAGTCTCCTGACTATATTTACTGGGCTCTTTCTACCACATCGTCTAACCTTTGAAGGGTTTGCTGGAGAGTGTTGACTAGAAAAGAACAGTGGGTGGGGGATCCTAGAAGTCCCTGGGTTTCCAAGCTCTAGTGCCCTAGTTGAGAACCATAATCCACGGGCCTGGCCTCTATCAAGACCCAGAGTGGGAGAACTGGTTCGCCTTGGGATCTATGGGTTAAGTGGGCTGCTGCTTAGAGCTGTCCCATGTGAGCTCTCATTTTTATTTGGTTTATGAACTGTACCTAATAAACTCACAATGTAGCTCTGCTTTAGTTCAACTTTATATGTAAGGCACCATCGATGTTGATTATACTATGAGAATTTTTTAAATCGCTTCAGTGGCTCTCTGAGGTTTATATTCAAATGTATATTTTTGTATGTTGGTTACTGTAGCTCTCATAATCTGTTTCATTTTCCTAACCAAAAGAGTTAAAAAAAGAGTTGTATCTTTAGTGGAAGTCTCATGTTGTTCTCTCAAAAAGAGATGGCCTATAGATCTGTTGTTTATAAAATACATATAAAACTGTCTTAAGCTCATGGTCTTAGATAAAAATGAAACACTTTATATCTGTCTGCTCCACACTTTTCACAAAATAAAAACTTAAAAAATAAAAAGTAGCCTAACCCTAGCCAGTTTGGCTCAATGGATAGAGTATCAGCCTATGGATTGAAGGGTCCCAGGTTCGATTCTGTCTAGGGCACGTACCTCAGTTGCAAGCTCCTAGCCCTGGTTTGGGGCATGCAGAAGGCAACCAATTAATGTGTCTCTCTTACATTGGTATTTCTCTCTCCCTCTCCCTTTTACTGTCTTTAAAAATCAATGGGAAAAAATATTTTTGGGTGAGGATTTAAAAAAAAGGCAGCCAGAACCAGTTAGGCTCAGTGAATAGAATGCTGGCCTCAAGGTCCCAGGTTCGATTCCAGTCAAGGACATGTACCTTGGTTGCTAGCACATCCCCGGTGGGGGTGGGGGGGTGCAGGAGGCAGTTGATGAATATTTCTGTCTCTTCGTTGTTTCTAGCTCTCTATCCTTCTCCCTTCCTCTCTGCAAAAAATTAATTTTTTAAAAAAATATATTTTTTTATAAATCTTTATTGTTCATATTATTACAAATGTTCCTCATTTTTTTCCCCTCCATTGCTCCCCTCCACCAGGTTCCCCCCCCCTGCCCTGTCCCCATCCCCCATTGTCCTCATCCATAGGTGCACAGTTTATGTTCAGTCTTTTCGCGCATCCCCTCACTCCCCTTTTCCCCAAGAATCGTCAGTCCACTCCCCTTCCATACCTCTGATTCTATTATATTCACCAGTTAATATTGTTCATCAGATTTTTTAATTCCCTTGGTTTTTAGTTTCACTTGATAGTTATGTATTTGTTGTTCATAATTTTTATCTTTATTTTCTTCCTCTTCCTAAAGAACCCCCTTCAGCAATTCATATAATTCTGGTTTGGCAGTGATGAATTCCTTTAGCTTTTTATTTTATTTGTGAAGCTCTTTATCTGGCCTTCGATTCTGAGTGATAGCTTTGCTGGGTAGAGTATTTTTGGCTGTAGGTTCTTGCTGTTCATCACCTTGAATATTTCTTGCCATTCCCGTCTGGCCTGCATGGTTTCTGTTGAGAAATCAGCTGACAATCGAATGGGTGCTCCTTCATAGGTAACTACCTGCTTTGCTCTTGCTGCTTTTAATATTTTCTCTTTGTCTTTTGCTCTTGGAATTTTAATTATGATGTGTCTTGGTGTGGTCCTCTTTGGATCCCTTTTGTTTGGGGTTCTGTGCGCTTCCTGGACTTGTAATTCTTTCACCAGATGGGTGAATCACTTGTAAGTAATTCTTTCACCAGAAGTTTTCTTTCACGATTTCTTCCAATATGTTTTCGGTATCTTGTTCTCTCTTCTTCTGAGACCCCCATAATTCTGATGTTGGTATGCTTGAAGTTGTCCCAGAGGTTTCTTACATTACCTTCAACTTTCTGGATTCTCTTGTCTTCTTGCTTCTGCGGAGGAGTGTCCTCTGGCTCTTTATGTTCCAAATCTTAGACTTAATTCTTGCAATCTTCCATTCTGTTTTTAGGACTCTGTAATATTTTTTTATTTCAGAAAATGTATTATTTATTTCTAGTTGATCCCTTTTCATATCCTCAGAGGTCTCGTTTATTTTATCAGCCTTTTCTAGAAATTCTTGAAAAACCTTATAACTGTGGTTTTGAACTCTATATCCAGCTTGTTGTCTTCCATTTCTTTCGTTCGTGATCTGTTTGCTTGTCTCGGCATTTTCGCTGCTTCCCCGAGTTGGTAGGGTGACTTTGTATGCTAAGGTGTCCTATATGGTTCAGTGGGTTAGCCTCCCAGTTACCTGAGATGGACACTCTTGGTGCACCCCTTTGTGGACTGTATGTACGGCCTTATTGTAGTTAAGCCTTGATTGTTGTTAGTATCACTGGGATAAAATATATATATATTTTTTAAAAGGCAGCCTATTCTCCTCTAGAAATATAATCCCCCCCCCAAAAAAAAGAAGAAAAAAAGTGTGTGTGTGTGTGTGTGTGTGTGTGTGTGTGTGTGTGTGTAAAATATGTGTGAGCTCATCCCAAACTCATGAAGGGTTATTTTGTTTCACCCGCTGCTCCACCAGGTTTTGATGAGTTATCCTGCCACTGTGGTGCATCAGTGATCTACCCTCCAGTTCCCTGTGGTACCAGGCCCCCTGAGTGTACCCAAACCTGTGCCAGAGTCCATGATTGTGACCATCCAGGTGGGTCCCATCCCCTTGCCTCCACACCTTCCAGCCTTCTCACACCATGTCATTTAGAATGTTGCGTGATGGTCTTCACTGTTCTGAGATCATGCTGTGATGGCATCCCTTGGAGCCACAGTTGGGCATCACAGTGCCCTCCACTGCTTTGCTCTGTTGATGTCAAACACACCTGAAAGGCCAGGAGAAGCCCTCACAGGTCTTGTCTTTCAGGGACATTTTTTTTTTTCTTTCCTTGTGGCCTCCACTTTTGGTGCATATTTCAAAGTTGAGCATCTTTTTACATAATTAAAAGTAACTTGAGTTTTGTTATAGAAGTAATGTATGTCTATTACATAAAAAGAAAGAAAAAAGAGATAAAGTTAAAGGATTGAAATATCATTTATGTCTTCCTTTAGGAATTAAACTAAGTGTGTATTTTTGGGAATCTTTTTTTATGGGCAAAATATATATTTGTCGTTCCCCCCCCCCCCCCAAAAAAAAAAATAAAGGTGGGATTCTTCTGAAGTCTTTCACTTTCTCTTTTATTTTAAACTCACCAATGATATTTCCCCCCATTGATCTTTTGAGAGAGAGTGAAAAGGAAGGAGGAGGGAGGGAGGGGAGGGGAGAAAGAGAGAGACTCATTGTCTTCCACATGCCCCAACCAGGGCTGGGATTGAATCTGCAACTGACATACGTGCTGTGCCCTTGACAAGGAGTCAAACCCAAAACTCTTGGTCCACAGGCTGATACTCTAGCAGACTAGGGTTGAACTTAGCTCATTTTAACTAGCATTTCCCCTCTTATTGTAATTTTAGCCTTTCTCCTCACCAATGAATATTTCTTACAAATAGATTTTTCAATGGCAGTGGATTGTTCTGTTGCATAGATGGACCATAACTTATGTTGCTGGACATTTAAACTGTTTCCAGTTTTTCTCTAATGGTCTGCTGCAGACACTAGGCGAGAAGCTACTTATCACCCCCAATTTTTTTCATATCTATTTAGTCCCGTCACTGGCGGTTCTCAACCTGTGGATCACCTAAGACCATCGGAGAACACAGATATTTACATTACGATTCATAACAGTAGCAAAATTACAGTTATGAAGTAGCAATGAAAATAATTTTATGGTTGGAGGTCACCACTACATGAGGAACTGTATTAAAGGGTCTCGGCATTGGGAAGGTTGAGAAACACTGCTCTAGGACCATATCAGGTCCATCATTTCATTTAACCAAGTCCCAGAGGCAAACCTGAAATTACTCGGATCATCAGATTTGATACTTACAGTAACTCTGGCTATCTGATTCATACTGACAATTATACAACTAGCTCTCAATTTTTTTATATATATACTTTATTGATATTTTACAGAGAGGAAGGGAGAGAGATGCTAGAAACGTCGACAAGAGAGAAACATCGACCAGCCGCCTCCTGCACATCCCTGATTGGGGATGTGCCCGCAACCAATGTACATGCCCTTGACCAGAATCGAACCCGGGACCTTTCAGTCCCCAGACCGATGCTCTACCAATGAGCCAAACCGGTTTTGGCCTAGCTCTCAATTTTTAAGTTGATAGAATAAAACAGAATTAAGTAAATTCTTTATTTTATTTTATTTTTCCATCACCATTTATCCCTCCATCTATCAGTAAGTTCTTTTTGAAGTGAAAAGTTTCTTCCCTGAGGATCTGAGGAAGACCCTCCCAGCTTAGTTTGCAAGCCCGTGCTGTGGTGTTTACACCAACGTGAAGTAAATGCTCTAGCCAGTACTCACCCACTTCTCCTTTATACTCATTTGCAGATGTTACAGCTGAAGTCCAAAGCCTGTTGGTCAATGTCCATAGTATGAGCTTAACCAATTGTGATTTTGTTTTAGCCTGCTTTTTGTTCAGCATTTCTTTAACTTTTTTTGAATGATTGTCGTATATCCAGCATTCTGTGAAACACAGAGGGAGATTTAGAGGAAGAAAAATTATCCCATGACCTTGAGGTTCTTACATTCTCCCTGAGAGGAAGAGGATGGTATTTAAGTACACATGACACAGCTAACATTTGCATGAAGATGGGCCAGATAATATGACAGCAAGCCATCCACTGAAGAACGAAGATATTGGGGGCTGTAAGAGAGCTCAGGGCCGGGTGTGGCCAGCCAAGGAAGGCTTTGTTGTAGGACGTGAGTTTGGATGAACTGCCTCTTACAGGCAGCAAGGAAATTGAAAGGGGTCAGCGGAAGCATGTTAGATGGTTGAGCAACAAAGATGTCTGAGCAGAAGTGAGCAGTTGCTGTGTAAGGCAGAGCCAAAAGAATACGTACAATGGGCCGACCATGGGGCTGTGCTAAATACTCCTAGTGTGAAAGTCCCCTGTCTATGCCATTATGACATGTATAATAGTTTATGTGGCTTTATTTAAACACTATTTCTAATTCTACCTTTCTCTTTCTGTAGTATACCATTCTTGTCACAGTGAAGAGAAGTGTCCCCCTTGTACTTTCCTAACTCAGAAATGGTGCATGGGCAAACATGAGGTAAGTTTACTCTGTCATGTTCATTATTCCGGCCAGGCATTTATTTTTATTGAATCACTTTGAGTTGCTGGTCTCATTTTTTCTCAAAATCACACCGAAGAAGCAGAGGTTTGCTATTGACACATAAAAAATAATAATAGTAAGGTAAGCCCTTGCGCTGTGGTCGGCAAATTGCGGCTTGCGAGCCACATGCCGCTCTTTGGCCCCTTGAGTGTGGCTCTTTCACAAAATACCATGGCCTGGGTGAGTCTGTTTTGAAGTTTAAGTTTAAAAAATTTGGCTCTCAAAAGAAATTTCAATTGTTGTACTGTTGATATTTGGCTCTGTTGATTAATGAGTTTGCCGACCACTGCCCTAACTGGTTTGGCTCAGTGGATAGAGTGTCGGCCTGCAGACTGAAGGATCCCAGGTTCGATTCCAGTCAAGAGCATGTACCTTGGTAGCAGGTTCCCCAGACCTGGTTGGGGTGTGTGCAGGAGGCAACTAATCAATGTGTCTCTCTCACATCAATGTTTCTCTCTGTCTCTCCCTCTCCCTTCCACTCTCTAAAAATCAATGGAAAAATATCCTCTGTTGAGGATTAACAGTAAAAAATACAGAGGTAAAAGGGAAAAAAGTAAATTAAGGTATACTTTGCATAACTATATACTACACACACACACACACACACACACACACACACACACACACACACTAGGAAATAACATCCTAAAGGGTAATGAGAATATAGCCAAGTCATTAGGGGAGGGGACAACAGAGGGCACTTAATGTGCAAAAGTTATCTCCAGCGCCCTGGTGGTGGAGTAGGTAAGTGTTTAATGATCTGGAACTACAATCTACCAAAATACTGATTCCAAAGTGTTATAAACGTACACCCTAAACTTCAGAGGCCTCTTCAAGAGTGATAATTATGTGTCACTAGAGTCAAAATGTGTTCCTCATTTTGAGAATTTATATATATATATATATATATATATAAACTTTTTTAAAAATATATTTTTATTGATTTTATACAGAGAGGAATTGAGAGGGATAGAGAGTTAGAAACGTCGATGAGAGAAAATCGACCAGCTGTCTCTTGCACCCCTCGCCCCACCCCTTCTCCCCTTACTGGGGATGTGCTCGTAACCAAGGTACATGCCCTGAACCCGGGACCTTTCAGTCCACAGTCCGACACTCTATCCACTGAGCCAAACAGGTTTCAGCTCATCTTGAGAGTTTTTGAAAGAATTTGAGTGATTATATAAAAGTAACCTTTGGTTCCATTGGAATACAATTCCTGCACAATTTTCCTGAAGTGAGGAATCCTAGAAGGAGGCAGTTTCTAAGAAAAAATGAGTTGGGGGTTACAATGGCCGATTGACTTAATTTTTAAATGACTGACTTGTCTAACGTTGTGGAGACTATGAGTTAGGAGATATGAGGAGAATTGAATATTTAATTACATATAACAGTCCTGCCTTGGCCAGGTAATTCAGTTGGTTAGAATGTTGTCCCAAATATGCCAAGGTTGTGTGTTTGATTCCCTGGTCAAGGCACATACAAAAATCAACCAATGAATGCATAATAAGTGGAACAACAAATCTCTCTCTCTCTCTCTCTCTCTCTCTCTCTCTCTCTCTCTCTCTCTCTCTTCCTCTCTCTCTTCCTCTTCCTCTTTCTCTCTCTTCCAAGCAATAAAAACACAACAGACAAACAGCCCTGCCAGCAGCTTGAACCCATGGGCTGTCAATGCCCCAGCTCTCAGGATTTGTCTGTCAACTTAGTGCCCTACAGAAGAAATTGTCTGATTCCCCCAGTTGCTCATACCATTTCAGACATTCCTAGTTATGTGGCTTCACATGCTTATTACTCACCTTGGGAAGTTTATATCTCAAATCACACCTGGCTGTTCCCACATATCCTTTTGGATCCTAACAAGCATTAAATAAGGTTCATATTTGTTTTTTTAGCTTAACTTTCTGACTTTGAAAAGTTGCCTAATTGTTTTCAGATAAAAATTACTTTTTGAAGAAAATGTTCTTGCCCAGCCAGCATGGTTCAGTGGTTGAGTGTTGACCTGTGAATCATGCCTGGGTTGTGAGCTTGATCCACAGAGTGGGGCATGCAGAAGGCAGCTTTCTCTTCATCATGGATGTTTCTATCTCTCCCACCCTCTGAAAACAATAAAAATGTATCTACACTAATAAAAGAGAAATATGCAAATTGACTGTACCTTTGCAATGCCCACCAGCCAATCAGGAGTGATTATGCAGATTAACCCAACAAAGAAAGAAAAAAATGTTCTTTTTGAAAGTTTAGAAATATTTAGTTAGAAAGGTAAAACTCACCACAAATCCCACATGGAGATGAAAAAAATCTGACTACTTCTCTCCTAGTTACGAAGCAACATCCCATGTCACCTGGTGGATATCTCTTGCGGATTACCCTGCAGTGCTGCACTACCGTGTGGGATGCACAGATGTCAGAGACTCTGTCACAAAGGAGAGTGTCTTGTGGATGAAGCTTGCAAACAGCCCTGCACCACCCCCAGAGCTGACTGTGGCCACCCCTGCATGGCACCCTGCCACCTCAGCTCCCCCTGCCCGGTGACTGCTTGCAAAGCCAAGGTGTGTATTCCCGGCTCCAGGTGCGGTACAGACTGTTTCTCAGGCTGCTAGTGAGTCTAGAACTGCCTGTAGCGACACCTGGGCATGCATCCTTATCAGAGGTCATCGGTTGCAAGAAACTGCAAGTTAAGTTAGTAAGAGAAAGGTGGATTAAATTGCATAGATTTCTGTCAGCCCACCTTGAGATGGCCTTTTAAATATATAAGGGTCTGTTTTGTGCAAGATGTTTAGCTAGGTGTTGGGACTATAACAGTAAATGGGAGACACATGGCCCCTTCAATTAGATGGGTCAGATAATGAATTAGTTAATTAATTATGGCTGGGGTCATGAAGGAGTATTACACCCATGTAGAGGGAGCTGTGAGACTATGTGAGAAGGGGACTAACAAGGTCTGAGGGATTAAGCAAGGCGCCCGACCCCCCTGAGGAGGTAAAAGCAGTGGGATGAGGAGTAGTTGGTTAGGCCTTGACTGGTTCTGGGTCAGATGTGGTCTCTGGTTGGTTCAGTGGTAAAAATTCCATTCTAGGCCTGTCCTTTCCGGTGGGCTTAAGGATGAGAGAGGCTTTAAAGGTGAAAGCTGCCTGTTCACATTGTTGCCATGTACTAAATGTCTCTCCATGTTAATCTTCTTTCAGATTGAGCTGCAGTGTGAATGTGGACGAAGAAAAGAGATCATGATTTGCTCCGAAGCATCCAGTACTTATCAAAGGTTAGTGCTACCTCAATGGTAACAATTGGTGGATCTGAGTAAAGGGAATACATGTGTTTATTGTAGGATCCTTGCAACTTTTGTAAAAGTTGGAAAGTTTTTAAGAAAATTTTCTTGAATTTCGTTTTTCTGGTTCAAAGAAAAGGTACTGCTTTATGTACCTTTCCTTTCTGAACTTTATAAAATAACCTCTTTATTTCTCCTCCTCCTTTTTCCTCTCTTTCTCCCTTTTGGTCTTATTACATCATGAAATCAGAAGGGAAGATGTCCTGAAATTACTTTATTATTATTATTTTTAATATATTTTATTGATTTTTTTACAGAGAGGAAGAGAGAGGGATAGAGAGTTAGAAACATTGATGAGAGAGAATCATCAATCAGCTGCCTCTTGCACACCCCCTCCTGGGGATGTGCCCACAACCAAGAATCGAACCTTGGACCTTTCAGTCCACAGGCTGACGCTCCATTCACTGAGCCAAACCGGTTTCGGCCTGAAGTTACTTTAAAGGCCCTACCAGTTGTGGTGGCATAGCGAGGACCAAGTCCTGTGCTCATCCCCTGGGCTGGGAATTTCTGACTGTCTTCTCAGCCTCCAGAAATCTTGGGAGCCATGTGTTCACACAGGGATCTGAGTAAAGAAGTGGAAGTGTTAGGAATAGAAGGTTGTGACCATGGATAGAGATGTGCCATGGAGATAGGACTTTAGGAGTGTGCAGACGACAGAGAGTGGCAGTGTTGGGCTACCTCACGGTACCAGGTGTTGCCCTGGATGTTCAAGGGGGCACTGAGGAGTGGATTATCTCATAGTTTCCTGTGGGGCTAGCTGCTTAGAATCTGATTGCGGAGATAAGCCATCAGCGTGTAAGTAGTTAATGGCAGATGGGCTTTCCAGGCCACACGAATTGTTGAGTGGTAGATATGCCTTGTGTGCCTTGTATGAGGAGGTTCTTGTAAAACGGCAATGCCTTTTCTTCCCTTTCTTTTTTATACTTCAGAATAGCTGCTATTTCCATGGCTTCTAAAATAACAGACATGCAGCTTGGAGATTCAGTGGAGATCAGCAAGTTAATCACTAAGAAGGAAATTCACCAAGCCAGGTAATTTTTTTTCTTTCTTAATCTTCACACAGGATATTTTTCCATTGATTTTTAGAGAGAGAGGGAAGGACAGAGAGAAATATTTATTTGAGAGAAACACATCAATTGGTTGCTTCTTGCACATGCCCCAACCAGGGCCCCGGCCGGGGAGGAGCCTGCATCCTAGATACGTGCTCTTGACCCCAGGACCCTTCTGTCTACAAGCCGAGGCTCTATCCACTGAGCCAAACTGGCCAGGGCAAGCCAGGTAATTTAAAAACGTGTGGCTATGCCTTTTTTCTCCTATTAAGCTTAATTTCCAAAGGGCAGGAACAATTCATTTCTCGGTACCTCATAGTAAAGCCATGTACACAAAGGTATTCAACAGACCTTTGACATTAAGAGTCACATACAGTCCAATCCAATGAATTTTACATAGTGTATAGCTGAGCCTAGAAGAGACTTTTCCAGGCCTCACTCCAGCCAGTAGCCAGAGGAAGCAGAGGTGCAGATGTGTTTAGCCCGACCCACTGGAGAATAAGAGAACCAGAGGTAGCTGTGTCTGGAGGTGGAGGTGGGGCTGTCAGGGGGGTACTGGGAACATTTTTGAGGACTGAGCAGGTAGGGGACATTCTGAGACCCTTCTGAGGATTTCTCAACTTTAATAACTCAGAGGCCTACCCACCCGTCCTTGACAAGGACCTCATCCAGCCATCCTCTGGCCTCGAGTGTGCTCTGTTTCCAGGTTGACTAATAACTAAGATCTTATTGCTAGCTAGAAACTCTGAAACCTGTGCTCTGACTTTATTTTTTTTCATTTACTTCCCAAGGCTGGAATGTGATGAGGAGTGTTCAGCCTTAGAAAGGAAAAAGTAAGTAATGTCAGCTACTGTTCATCTAATTGTCCTTAAGCTCTGTGAAACTAGAGGGAGGAAGCAACCCTGCCCATTCACTTGCTTCTGCTCCATGTATTTTCCTGCTGTTGGAGAGCAAGAGAAACTGGATCATCAAGAATTGAAGTACCCAAGGATAAAGTACCCAACACGATTTCAACATGTTTCTGAAACGTGAGCCCATATGGTTTGGGGCACGGTATAAATATCACATGCCACAGCATGCTTATTCATGACTAGCAGACTTCCTGTTTCCACTGGAGATAAGTGACTTAAAAAAATTTTTTTGAGGCTTAAAGTTTTTTAGTGAACTTTCATGTTGAAGTGTAATATATTTGTAGAAGATCAGAAGTATATGGATCAGTGAGTCATCACAAAGTAAATACAGTGTTCTAATCAGCGCCAGGTCAAGAAATGGAAAATTACCAGAATCCTCTCTTGTACTCCACAAAGATATAACCTCTTATTCTGACTTCTGACACTTTAGATTAGTTTTGACTGTTTTTGAAATTTATATAAATGATGAAATCATATAGCTTGTATTAGTTTTGTCTGGCTTCTTTCATTACATTTGTGGCATTCATTCCTGTTGTTGTATCTAGTAGTACTTTGTTCACTTTCATTCCCACATATTTTGTATCAATATATCATAATCTTTTCTACCATTAATAGATACCTGTTTTATCAGTATTGGGCTTTTTTTTTTCTTTTTTAATCTTCACACAGGATATTTTTCCATTGATTTTTTAGAGAGGGGGGAAGGACAGAGAGATTTGACAGAAACACATCAATTGGTTGCTTCCTGCACATGCCCCGGCCAGGGCCCAGGCTGGGGAGGAGCCTGCAACCTAGATACGTGCTCTTGACCCCAGGACCCTTCTATCCACAAGCTGAGGCTCTATCTACTGAGCAAAACTGGCCAGGGCAAGCCAGGTAATTTAAAAATGTGTGGCTATGCCTTCTTTCTCCTATTAAGCTTAATTTCCAAAGGGCAGGAACAATTCATTTCTCAGTGCCTCACAGTAAAGCCATGTAAACAAAGGTACACAAATAATGTTCTGTAAAGACATTCTTATACTTGTTTTGATGCATATGTGTATTTGTTTCTATTGAATATAAGCCTAGGAGTAGAATTGCTTATTAATGGGGTATGCATATGTTCAGCTTTATTCAATTCTGCCAAACAGTGTCCAATATGGTTGTACTAATTACACTCTCACCAGCAGGGTCATAGTTTTCATTGCCCTTTTTAAAAAAATTCTCACCTGAGAATATTTTTTTCATTGATCTTTAGAGAGAGTGAAAGGAGGAAGGAGGGGGAGAGAGAAACATTGATGTGAGAGAGACATAACAACTGGTTGCCTCCCACATGTGCCAACCAGGCCAGATTTTCCCACAGATATGTTTTATTGGTGTTTAAATTTGAATTAGTGGCCAATTAAAACATCAAAAAAATTGCCCCCTTAGGAATGTTCTTGAATTTTTGAAAATTAAACTTACTTTGAAAAATTGGAAAATAAAAAAAGAAAGAAAAGAAAAATTGGAAAACCAGATTCTTAAGAGCTCTAAGCTTGCAAAAGACCCCTGCCTCTGTATAAGTGAAAATAATACTAAGTGCTAAGCTCATCTTTAAAAAAAAAAAAAAAAAAAAAAAAAAAAAAAACATTATCTGGGTGTTGGTAACCACCATGAGACTCATACACTTTTGGTCAAAACACAAACGGGCAATTGTGGAGGCCATTGAACATGTGATGACCAGGGGTCTGAGATCCGTACCATGTAACCCAGTAATCCCACACCTGGAAACATTTTCCAGAGAAATCTTAAAAGTTCTTTGCTCAAAGATACTGTATCACTTATTAATATTGAGAAACGAGAACTGTTAAATAACCCTAAAGGGGGGAAGTTTAAGTAAATTGTGGGATATACGTAGTTAGAGGATTACCACTATTAAAACAGTATGTGTGAAAACCAAACAGTAATATGAGAAAAGCTAATCATATAATGATAGGGGAGGGGGGCGGGGAAAGAGGCAAAGTTTTATATACACTGATTGCAGTGTATTTATAAGGAGGGAAATCTGAAAGGAAATGTACAAAATTGCAGTGCTTATGTTACTAACAGGATTCTTTATTTTCTAGACTTCTATAATGTGTTGTTAATTTTAATATGTATAGGTTTACTAAAATAATCTGATGTTTAGGTGAAACCTCAACCCTCATTGACCGTGTCCAGTATTCTCAAACCCTCAGCCTTCTTTTCACCAAAAAAATATAAGTCCCCGATGTTAGCCTATGGCTTGCTCGGACCCACATGGATCTGTCTTGTTTATTTTCTTCTATGAAGACAATACTGTATTTTGTCCCAAGTTGTCATTATTTTTTTCTTAATAATTGGGTTTACCAAAATGAGATCACCCTATATAATAAAAGTGTAGTATGCAAATTGTCCCCTCAACCAGGAGGTCGTCTGGGAGTTTGACCAGAGGGCAGGGCCGTCCAGGGGAAGGGGAGGAGGCCTGGCCAGCAGCCGCTAGGGACCCTACCAGTGCACAGGTTTCGGCATTGGGCCTCTAGATAATGTGTAAAGAACTTGGGACGTGGTGAGCACTTTGTGTTACTATAAGATCGTTTCCTCCTCCTTTTATTTACATACTCTTCTCTTATTTTTAGGCGGTTAGCAGAGGCATTTCATATCAGTGATGATTCTGATCCTTTCAATGTACGTTCTTCAGCATCAAAATTTAGTGACAGTTTGAAAGAAGATGCCAGGTGTGTAACTTGTTACCTACTTTCTTGATGGTGGCTTACAAGAGTGTTTTGTCTTTTAAGATAGAACTAAGATGTACTCCCCTGTGATTGAGCCAGTTAAAGTTTATATATCTATTACAGGAGATTATATGATGTTTAATAGAAATCCTTCTCTTGGTTTCTCAGAACTATCCCTTGAAGAATTGAAGTTGGTGTGTGTGTGTGTGTGTGTGTGTGGCCCCTACGGTATGTGTTTGGGCCTCCCTGAGGCTGGACTAGCCTAAACACTCTGGCCAAATGCCAACTCTGTCCACCCAGGTTTCTTATTGTCCACTTATCTCCTAACCCTTTGATGGCTATTTTTTCTTCCACCTTCTCCTTTCTCATATTTGTATTCTCTTTCTTAGTTCAGTCATAATCAACGTTCTGTTATCTGACAAATCCTGGCCTCTGTAGTTTTTCTGCTCACATTGTCCATTATAGTTCATTTAGTTCACTTATCCTTTCTCCCCACTTTACAGGCAGAAAGGGTGGGCAGGAGGGATTTTCAAAGAGCAGAAACAGATGAAGTTAACTGTCGTGATTTCTCATTTCAGGAAGGACCTAAAGTTTGTCAGTGACGTTGAGAAGGAAATGGAAGCCCTTGTGGAAGCCGTGAATAAGGTTGAAGTCAAAACATCCCATTGGACATATCTCTGAGGCCAACTTGATAAAAAAAATCAAGTCCCAGAAACACTATTGGCATAGAGTAGTTGTAGAAAAGTCACAACTTCCTCTTAAGGATTCTTGTCTTTCCCAAAAGCCCAGCCATAATAATATCCAAGAAGTCCTGTCCTGGTTTAGGAAAGTCATCTGCAGTAAATTACATGTGAATAAATATCCTAGTTCATTGCCTAAGGGTGGGTGAAGAAACCTGGACAAAGACTTTCAATAGTGATAGTTGAAAGACTATGTGAGATACTTAAGGAGACATGCCAGGCTCTCAGATCTCTGAAGGGCTGTTGTATAATAGGACACATCAGTTACCCCAAAAGCAAGAAAGATATCCTCGGGTAATGGTAAAAATATGGCTGACTAGAGCTGAAGAGTAATGGCGTAGACTTTTTCGGGAGTCTCAAGAGAGTGAGGCCTCACCCAGCCGGCATGGCTCAGGGTTGAGGGTCAACCGATGAACCCGGAGGTCACTATTTGATTCATGGTCAGGGCACATGCTTGGGTTGGGCTTGGTCCCCAGTGTTGGGCATGCAGGAGGCAGCCAACCAATGATTCTCTCTCATCGATGTTTTTAATCTCTTCATTTCCCTTCCTCTGAAATCAATAAAAATATAATTTTTTTTTTTAAAGAGTGAGGCCTCTCCTGGAGGCAGCCAGGGATGTTGAGAAGGTAGCTTGAAGCAGAAGTCTTTAGTCAGGAGCAGCCAGCTGCACAGTGGCTCCCTCTTCATTCAGTGGAGGCTCGGAGTGAGGATGAGATGCTTTAGCTTCACGTCTAATGAAGTTTTCCTTCCCACCATCTGTCTCGCCCCCTTCCAGCAGGATACTAACACAAAGGAGGAAATGGAATAATTGTTCATCTTCTATTTAGGAAACTTGAGCAAATGTATTTTTCTTTTTTTCTTTTTAATATGTTTTTATTGATTTTAGAGAGGAAGGAAGAGCGAGAGAGAGTTTGAAACATCAGTGATGAGAAAGAATCATTGATTGGCTGCCTCCTGCATGGCTGCCCCAAGTGGGTCCAGCCTGCAACCCAGGCATGTGCCTTGACCGGGAATCTAACCATGACCTCCTGGTTCATAGGTCGATGCACAACCACTGAGCCATGCTGGCTGGGGCCTGAGCAAATGTATTTTTCTGCTTGGGTGTCTGTATCTGCACATACATGATTTCTAGTGCAGAGGTACTTTTTTAGGACGTGAGATTTTCTTGTTTTGCAAATCTTACATTTATTTAGTCATTTCTTGGGATTATCACCCTCTCCCCACTTACGGGCCGCCTCAATAGGAACCATTCACTGCCTAAGTCTTAGTTCACTTATCCTTGTCCCTCACCTGGGCAGCTACTACCCAGTTCATCAGCCCCCATCTTCCCAAACCGCTGTCCTTGTTTGGCAGCCAGTGAAGCGCTGTGCCCTGTAGGCCTCAAACTCAGCTGCCTTTCTATGGCCCCAGGCTGTTCTGGTGTGGGGGGAAGGACCTTTGTAAGCATACTCGGATTTCAAGATAATTTTATCACTCATTCCCTTTTTCTTTAATGTAGGGAAAGAACAGCAAGAAGAGCCACTTCTTCCCTCCCATGAACAGAGACCACCGCCGCATCATCCACGACCTGGCCCAAGTGTACGGCCTGGAGAGCGTGAGCTATGACAGTGAGCCCAAGCGCAATGTCGTAGTCATTGCAGTCAGGTTGGTTGGCCTTGCAGAGATCTGTCATACCAAAGAGTGCTCAGTCACATGGCGTCACGGACTGAATGTCTAGCTGTCGGCCTGTCTCCACAGAGAATTCTCACTTTTCAATATTTTGTGTTCTTTTATCAGAGGGAAGTCTGTTTGTCCAACTACGACGTTGACAAGCGTACTTGAAAAGGAAATGCAAGCACGGCCTCCACCCCCAATTCCTCATCACAGACAGGCAGACAAGTAAGGATTGTTCAGCTGCTCTCCAAAGGGCCCTGGCTGTTCAGAGAAGCCGGCGGGGCTGAGCTGTCCTGGGCTGCCCCGGCCATTGGTGGCTTCTTCAGGCCTGGCCCTGGGGTTCCCTGTTCAAATACATAAGGTTTGACTGGATGTCAGACACATTTGTCATGCTGCAGGGGTTCCAGTTTGATGTTTGCTATACCCGCTTCCGCTCAAGGAAGAGCAGTCATGATGTAATTTCCATGGTGTAGCCAGAGACACTGGAAAGTGGATTCGGCCTGTCACGCCAGAGGATTTAGGGACATCATGCAGTTTACAGCAGTTACTCTGGATGGAAGTGGGATTGGTGTGGGGAGTTGGCAGGAAAGGGGGGATCTTTTATGTTTTGCTCTACTTCCATACGATTCGAGTCATTTTCACAATAAAAACATGCATTCATAATTTAAAGAGAAAAGAAAACCACATAGGCAAGCAGCAGCAAGTCTGCCAGGTATTCTCTCAGGAGCAAGGAAAGAGCTCTGTCCCTCCCCCTCTCCCTGGCAGAGGGAAGCTGGCTGTCTTACTGTGGTGAAGCAGAATTGTTGAAAGTTCCTCTGAAACCCATAGGGCTCCTACTGCTGTTCTGGCCTTCCACACAGAAAACCTGGCAGTGCCTTCTACACAAAACCTCTGGGAGCATGGGGAGAGCAGTTTACAAGGCCAACGTAAGGGTCATAGCAACCGCTGTTCCCTTGGGGCCAGATAGAGCAGCTGGGTGTTGCCCATTGGACACAGCCCCAGCAGGAGCGTCTGGGGCCATGGAACCTCCAGTGTCAGCCCAGATCACCCCTGGGAAGTAGGTGGCCTAGATTCCAGTCGGCGCAGATTGCCTGTCTACATGGGCAGTGGAAACAGGTGGAGTATTTTACATATTATTCCACAGCCGCCTCCGGTACCACCTGGGCATTACCATGTGTAGTCATGGTGTCTCCCCACCCCCTTTTGTTTGCTTAATTTTTATATAAAACTGTATTGTTGAAAATTTTTAGAACAGAGAAAATAGTATTAATATAATAAACCCCTTTGCACCCATCACCAAATTTAAACAGTTCTTAGCTCATGTAGACCCTGCTGTCTTTTTTTTTTTTTTTATGTATATTTTTAAATCGATTTCAGAGAGGAAATAAGGGAAAGAGATAGAAACATCTATGATGAGAGAGAATCATTTATCAGCTACCTCCTGCATATGCCCCCTACTCGGGATAGAGCCCACAACACATGCATGTGCCCTTGACCAGAATCGAACCTGAGACCCTTCAGTCCACAAGCTGACACTGTCTACTGACTCAAACTGCTAGGGCCCTGCTATCTTATCAAAGCTTCACAAATGATAAATCAGCCTATTCTTAATGTCCTAACGACCTGAATATGGGTTCCCCCAGAAAGAAAAGATGGATTCTTCTTTGTTTGCTTTTCAGGAATCCTGGGAGCAATAATTTACAGAAGATAGAAAAGGAGGCGGTAATTGACTACTTTGATGTCCAGGACTGAGAAACTCAAGATGCACTTAGATGAAAGAATGATTAGGTGGGGATTCGTTTGCCAGCAGATAAATCATGCTTATTCCCAACTTCATGGACTTATAGCCTCTCATACTGTCTTGTATTGATATGTTCAAAGCATGAGTGTGTCAGAAATCCCCTGTCCTCTGATCCCTCAGTGTGAAGTGTCTTTGTGCAGCCAGATGCTGGCTGCACCGTCACTAGAGATTCAGTCATGTATTTGAAAAAGCTCCTCACACCTTCACTGTGATTGCTCAGGGGCTTAGACCGTTGGACTTGATTTGGACAACCCAGAATATTAGCCTGAAACCCCCTTTATGACACTTAGTCATAGGCCCAGTTATCCCGGTTATCCATCCTCCTGAAAATGCCTGCAACACTAGATGTACCTCGCTTTCTTAATCCAGACTAATCACAGATACAAGCAAACTTCTCAGTCTGAAATATCAAACGCTGAATTTGATACCCCACATGCAGAATCACACGTGTTATGTTGAACCCAGCTATCTTATCTGAGTCTTTTGCCAAAAACTGTCATAGATATAGCTAGTTGAGCTTATTTTAGTGGTTCTCGGTATTATTAGTTCTAGAACTAGCAGAGAAGTCAGGTGGCTTTAAAGAACTCCATGTTTGAGAATCCAGGGAGCACCTCATACCACGTCGCTGCGTGTGTTGGTGACCGTCACTTTAGCCATCCATCATGATGGCCGAGAGCAAGCTCCTCCTGCCGCGCTCACACTGCGGCCTCCGTGTGACCAGGGGAGCCCCAACGCCTCCTCTCTGGCTGAGAAAGAGTCTCAGGTAGACTTATCTTGCCTCTGCTGCTTTCTCCCAGGCCCTCAGCAGCCATATTAGCTCTCCCCATGCCTGAGCCCTGAACTCCTGTTTGAATAGTCAAAAAAGTATGTGGACAGTCCAGGGCTTCTGCCAGCAGCCCCCCGGCATTCTTCAAGCTCCTTTAAGGCAGGTGCATTACCATTTATATTCGTTTGGCCCTCCACATTGGCACACCCCTCAGCACGGAGGCCAAACATCCAACTTCCTTCTGCTCCAAAACAAGCCACGAGCCCCAGAGCAACCAGTGATTTGATAAATGACTTTACAAAACTAAGCACTTAATTTTCACAGAGCAGGACTAGTCTTTGGTCCAACCCAGACAGTCTGCCTTGAAAAGCAGCAGGTACAGCTGTGGGAACAGGAAATTGGAGGGAAGAGATGATCTATAAAACCGTCTTATGTGGGCCCGTTTAGCACAGGGTCACTGGCCCTCTACCCAACAGGAAGCCCACGGGCATGTGTTACATCTTTTAATCCGTGGGTTTAGTGGATGGACTGTTCAGTGAGAGAACAGCAGGAGGCAGGAAACCTGATTTCAGATTCCAGCTCTGTCCTATAACTTGCCACTTGGTGGAATGGAGGTATCAAGCTACCTCACCAGGGTGGTGGTGATTAAATGAGGTAACATAGGTAGATGTACCTAATCTATCATAGTTGCTGAAAGATTATAAAAACTATACTTGATATCTGGAAAATATATAAGCATCCTTTGTCTCCATATACTAGCCAAATAAAAGGGTAGAGTGCTGAGCATGCCTCTTCAGGTGAATACTTGTGTTCCTACTTAGCACCAGCCTTGTACTAGGGCTGCGGGGAGCAGATGTGGTCTGTTCTTCAGTTAGCAATCCAGTAGGGGACACACACCTGAATATATATAGTGGAATGGGTTGGTCTGGCAGAAATCAGTCACTAGTCTTATTAAAAGCTAAAGAGTTCTACAAGGAGAACTTTTTTGGGAATGGTAGGACTGGGTTAGCTTTCGTGCTTGGGGGAAGGACCTCTGGTGGGGACGAGAAACAGGAGGAAGCATTTGAGCTGCGTCTAGAGATAGCAGATTGCCATATGGAGGAGAGGCATGCCAAGTGAAGGTAAAGGCCATATGGCTTGTGGTGGGTTTGAGGAAGGGATCTCCCAGAGTGGGCAGACAACTGGAAGGACAGGTGATGAAGCTGAAAGGGTAGACAGGTCAACTTAAGAGCCATGGGGAGCCACTGAGGGATTCTAAGAGAGGCTCGGCTGGATTTATGATTTAGAGCTGGAGCCAGCAAACATTTTCTGTAAAGGGCCAGATAGTAAGTATTTGAGGCTTAGAATAGAGTTTCTATTGCAGCTACCATTGTACAACTCTGCCATTGTAGTTTGAAAGCAGCCACAGACAATACACAAGTATTAGAACTCCATTCTAATAGCAATTTTATAAAATCAGAATCTCATGTCATTTTTATGTCACAAAATATTGTTATTTTAACCTAACCTTTTAAAAATGTGAAAACTATTCTTGGCTTGTGGGTTGTACAGAAACAACAGATGTGGCCATGGACCTTTGTTTGCCCAGGGATTGAAGGGTAACAGGTAAGAGGCCCAGCTGAGAGCTGTGGGAGCAATCCAAGTGAGAGGATGAGGGTGGTTGGAATTGGTGCTGCAAACAGGGAAGACATTTCAGGAGATCCAGGAAGTAGGATAGGATGCCAGGGAGCAGCAGAGAGCTAGCCCCCTCCCACCTTACCCCCCCATCCCCAAAGGGACCCCAGACCCCCTCAGCAAAAGGAAGCTGCTTCTCATTCTCCAATGAGCAGTGGCCTTGGACAAAACCACATGAATTTGGACTAAAGAAAAAGATATCCCTCCGCCCATACATAGAGAGAGCCTATGGGGACCAGGACCCCACACTCCCCAAGAATCAGCTGTATCTTTGCTCCCCCCTCTAGCCCCACACTGTCCAGCAGGAGTTTGTTTATGGGGCTAGAGCAGGGGTGGGCAAACTTTTTGACTCGAGCGCCACAATGGGTTCTTAAACTGGACCGGAGGGCTGGAACAAAAGCAGCCTGACCATGCTGGCACTCTCATCTTGGGCTGCTGGTGAAGGAGCGGAGGAGAGAACAAGAGAACCCTCCGCTCTTTCGGCTCTGCGGGCCGGATAGAACAGCCGAGCGGGCCGTAGTTTGCCCACGGCTGGGCTAGAGCTTTCCAGAAATCAAGTTCTTATCTGTGGAATTCCCTCTGGTAGGGCTGACTCCTCTCAGTAGTGGTGCCTGCCTAGCATGCAGTAGGAGGTTGTGTGTGGAACTGGAGGTGAAAGCAGCCCTCCAGGTTGCAGGTCTGTTTGAAGCAGCTCAGGATGGTGTCCTGGCCAGGACCCAGCCAGGCCTGGGGAGCAGGGCCTCAGTCTTGTGAAGGAGGTGCAAAGTTTCAAACCAAAGGTTCTGAGATTTAGGTTTGGCGTGTCCTTCCCACATGGTGCCAGTCTTTGTGCTTTATGCCTAAAAGCCTGGATGGAGACTGTTCTCCAAGGAGAACCTGCTGCCACGCCACCTTTTCCAAAATGAGGGAGAAAGTGCCAGGCCAGGCTAGAGCTTCTCCGCCCCACACCTCCTTCCTCTGCCACACTCGTCAGGCAAATTCTCCCAAACTCCCTGTATGACCTCAGCACGAATGTCCCACACCATCTCATGGCCTTGTAGAGCTCACAGTTCCCCAAGGCATTCTCTAACTAAGCCCATCCACTCCCTGTCTACATGGCCCAGATCGAAGGAACAGGCTCCATGGGGTCTCACCTGTGTGTGCCAAGCCAGGACTGGATAGCCAGGCCTTGGATTTTTCCAACCAGAGCTGCCTGCCCTAGGCCAGGAGGGGCTGAGTCCTCAGGATAAGGTACATCATCTTTCCCAAACAGTTGCCTGGGCATATTCCCAGTGGCCCAGGCTGCCCTCACCACCGGCTCCCTGCTGCACGGCCTCCTGGGAGACCTGAGTGCAAGAACTCGCTGACCTGCTAGGATGCCCTGCTGGCTGCCTCAGCTCTCTGTGTGACTCTGGGCATTTTGCTTCCATTGTCTGGGCATTGGTCTCCCCACCTGCCAGGTGGGTAATAGTTCCTCCTGTACGCTGCCCAGAGCCCTTGGGAGAGAGGTGGAGAGACAGGGTCTGAGAGGTCCGAGAGTATCAGTGTCGTTTGGCATCTCCGCATGGTCACATCTCTGGAGCCTGTCCCAGGACTGTCTCAAGGGCAGCTCACATAGGGGAAAGGAACAGAGCAGTCACAAAATTTGCTCTGATAGGGGCTGAGGCTTTCGGATACACACACACCCTTACCCCACACCCACCCCAAATCTGACACCTGGGTGAAGAAGTCAGAAGTCCTTAGTAGCCACACTTTCCCAAGTATCTTTTCTGCGCACATAATATGCGCTAAGCACAGTGCTCATACTTTACTTCTCAAAGCCCCATGAGGTAGGTATTCTTATTATCCCCATCTCACTAGTGGGGAAACTGACGGTTGAAGGTTAGGTCACTAACCCAGGATCACTCAGTTAACAACTGGGGATCTAATATTCCTGCTAGGTCTGACTCCAAAACCTGTGTCCCCTCTGCTACACAGAGCAGTGGCAGCTCCTTCCCTCACTTCCCCCCCCCCCCCCAAAGAGGGGTTTTCCTATAATGGCCACGAGGGGGCAGTATAGATCCTCAAAGCTAGAGCCTGGGGATGGTGTGGGAGTTTTACACTTTGCCTCAGGAAAGTTCTTTATTTAAAACCTTTTAGAATAGTTTATTATCTTAAATGTATCACATTTTCATTTTTAATTTGTTTTTTATTCTTGACAGTATTACAGATGACCCCCATGCGTCCATTGGCTATACATACATGCATTTAAGTTCTTTGGTTAATCTCTTTCCACACCCCTATCCCCTTCCTTCTGAGATCTGTTCTGTTGCATGCATCCATGTCTCTCAACCTATTTTATTCATCAGTTCATTTTTTTTTCATTAGGTTCTACATATAAGTGAGATGTGATATTTGTCTTTCTCTGAGTGGCTTATTTTGCTTAGCATAATATTCTCCAAGTCTATCCATACTGTTGCAAAGGGTAAGAAATCCTTCTTTTTACTTCTATCTAATATTCCATTGTGTAAATGTACCTCATCTTTTTTATACATTAATCTACTGATGGGCACTTGGCTGTTTCGGGATCTAGCTATTGTAGATAATGCTGCTGTGAACATAGGGGTGCATATGTTCTTTCTGATTGGTGTTTCAGGATTCTTAGGATATATTCCCAGAAGTGGGATCACTGGGTCAAATGGCAGTTCCATTTTTAATATTTTGAGGAAACCTCCATACTGTTTCCACACTGGCTGCACCAGTTTGCATTCCCACCAGCAGTGTATTGTGCTTCCCTTTCTGCACATCCTCACCAGCGTTTATTGTTTGTTGATTTATTGTGCCGGTATCATGCTGCTTTTTATTACAGTGGCTTTGTAGTATAGTTTGATATTATGTTTCCACTTGTTTGTTTCTTCCTCTATTTCTTATTTCAATGTCCTATAGTTTTCTAAGTAGGTCTTTTACTTCCTTGATTAAGTTTATTCCTAGGTATCTTACTTTTGTTGTTGTACTGGTAAATGGGATTGATTTTTTAATTTCTCTTTCTGAAATTTCATTCTTAGTGTATAAAAATGTCATTGATTTCTGGATGTTAATTTTCTATCCTGCTACTTTGCTGAATTCATTTACTAAATCTAGTAGTTTTTTGGTGGAGTATTTAGGGTTTTCTATATACGACGTTATATCATCTACAAATGACAGTTTTACTCCACCTTTCCAATTTGTATGCCTTTTATTTTTTCTTCTTGTTTGATCACTGTGGCTAGGACTTCCTGTAAAGTATATATATTTATGTATGTAGGGAGAGAGAGGAGGGGGTGGTAGGTTATATGCAAATTAGGCTGGAACATCATAATGAATCACAACCAGACAGGAGGAGGTTGCACGTGCAGGTGAGACCCAGAGCAGAGACAGGGCGGGAGGAGGGGGGTGCTCGGCCTTCCTGAACCAGCTCATGTGATCCCAGAGTGGACACGGGCAAGGGGGCCAGGGACACTGTGAGTCAGGTGCAGGTCCCAGCTTTCCACGGCACCAGTCCAGCCTGACTCCCGCAGCGGCCGGTGCTGTGCCAGTCAGGCCCGGGTCCTGGCTGCCCGTGGTGCCAGAGAAGCATGATTTCAGATAAGGGGATGCAGCATTCCACTGCTATCTTGAGTTTGTGGTTTCCAAGGAAACAGCCACAGGGATGATAAACCCCAGGGGCTTCATTTAATTCGAGCCTTTCCTGCAGTGAATGACCCCAACCCTCCCTGGATCAGGCAGGTTCCTGGGGAGCGCAATCTCCACGCAATACAACGGGGACCCCAGTTTCGTTCCGGCAATCTCATACACGTTAGCTCAGGGCAGCGGGGAAGGAAGGGACAAGGCATCAATGGCATCACGACCACAACCGGTCACCAAGAGGTGCATGGAGCCCCTCTCAGCCCGGTGCCCCACAGAGCGCCTCCTCACACAGTGGGAGGCGGGGCCTCTAGTGTTGAATAAGAGTGGTGAAAGCAGACATCCCTGTCTTGTTCCTGTTCTTAAGGGAAACGCTTTTAGTTTTCGCCCATATGATGTTGGCTGTAGGATTGTCATTTATGGCTTTTACTATGTTCAGGTATGTCCCCTCTATTACCACTTTGCTGAGAGTTTTTATCAGAAATGGGTGTTGGGTTTTATCAAATGCTTTTTCTGCCTCCTTTGATATGATCATGGTCTTCCAATCTGTTTATGTGATGTGTCACATTTATTGATTTGTTAATATTGTACCACCTTGTATCCCCAGAATAAATCCCACTTGCTCATAGTATATGATATTTTTAATGCATTGCTGGATCTGATTTGCTAATATTTTGTTGAGGATTTTAGCATCTATGTTCATCAGGGATATTGACCTGTAATTTCCTTTCTTTGTAGTGTCTTTATCTGGTTTTGGAATTAGGTTAATGCTAGTCTTGTGAAAGGAGCTTGGACGTCTTCCCTTCTCTTGAATTTTTTGGAATAGTTTGAGGAAAATAGTTATTAGTTCTTTGAGTGTTTGGTAAAACTCCCCTGTGAAACCATTCAGTCCAGGATTTTGTTTGCTGGGAGTTTTTGTAAATTACTGTTTAATTTCATTAGTAGTTATGGGCCTGTTTAGGTTTTCTGATTCTTCCTGGCTGAGTTTTGGGAGATTTTATGTTTCCAGAAATTTGTCCATTTTACCCAGGTTGTCTAGTTTGTTGGCATATAATTGTGTAGTATTTTCTTACAATCATTTGTATTTCTGTGGTGTCAGTTGTTATTTTTCCTCTTTCATTTCTGATTTTATTTAGTTGGGTCCTCTTTCTTGCAGAGTCTGGCTAAAGGTTCCTCAGTCTTGTTTATCTTTTCAAACAACCAGCTCTTGGTGTCATTGACCTTTTGTATTGCTTTTTAGTCTCTGTGTCATTTATTTCCACTGTGATCTTTATTATTTCATTCTTCCTAGTTACTCTGGGATTTTCTTGTTGTTTTCTTTCTAATTCTTTTACTTATAGGGTTAGATCACTTATTTGAGCTTTTTCTTGTTTATTGAGGTAGGCCTGCAGTGCTATGAACTTCCTTCTCAGGACTACTTTCACTGTGTCCCATAGATTTTGTGTAATTGTGAGTTTATTTTCATTTGTTTCCTGGAAGTTTTTTTTTAATTTCTTCCTTGATTACACTGATAACCCATTCATTGTTTAATAATATGCTATTTAGCCTCCATGTGTTTGAATGTTTTTGACTTTTTTTATTATAGTTAATTTCTATTTCCAGGCCATTGTGATCTAAGAAGATGCTTGATGTGATTTCAGTCTTCTTAAACTTACAAAGATTTTATGTGTTAACATGTGGCCTGTCTTTAAGAATGTTTCATGTGCACTTGAGAAGAATGTATATTCTGCACCTTTGTGACGCAACATTCTGTAAATATCAATTAAATCCATCTGATCTAGTGTGTCATTTAAGGTTACTCTTTCCTTGTTGATTTTTTTTATAGAAGATCTAGCCAGTGATGTCAGTGGGGTGTTAAAATCCCCTACTACGATTATATTGCTATTTGTATCTCTCTTAAATTCCTCCAGTTTTTTAGTATATTTAGGTACTCCTATGCTTTTGTGCATATGTTTACCAGGATTATATTCTCTTGTTGGATCAATTAGTATTAAGCAGTGATGACCTTTGTTTTGAAGTCTAGTTTGTTAGATATAAATATTGCTACTCCTACTTTTGTTTTCATTTCCATTTGCATTGAAAAATTTTTTCCATCCTTTCACTTTCATCCTGAATCTTTTGTTCTGAGGTGGTTCTCTTATAGACAGCATATATGAGTCATATTTTCTTACCCATTCAGCTACCTTATGTCTTTTGGAGCATTTAATCTATTTACACATAAGATTATTATTGATAGGTACTTATTTATTGCCTTTTCTTAATCCTTTTTAAAATATATTTTTTATTGATTTCAAAGAGGGAGAGAGAGAAACAACAATGATGAGAGAGAACCATTGATCAGCTGCCTCTTGCATGCCCCACACTGGGGGATTGCAACCTGGTTATATGCTCTGACTGGGAATCAAACTGTGAACTCAAACCTGGTTCATGGGTTGACGCTCAACTACTGGGCCATGCCAGCTAGTGCCATTTTTATTCTTTATGCCTATGTGTGTGTGTGCATGCGTGTGTGTGTGTGTGTGTGTGTGTGTGTGTGTGTGTGTTCTTCTTTTTCATATAGTAGTCCCTTTAGCATTTCTTGCAATACTGGTGGTTTGGTGGTAATAAGCTCCTTTAGCCTTTTTTTGTCTGGGAAGCTTTATTTCGCCTTCAATTTTGAATGATAGCCTTGGATTGAGTAGTCTTTGTTTCAGATCCCTACTTTTCAATACTTTGAAGTATTCTTCAAGTAAAAGAAGTATCATGTCATGCCCTTCTGTCCTGTAATTTTGCTATTAAGAAATCAGCTGACAGCTTTATGGGAGCTCCCTTAAAGGTAACTGACTATCTCTCTTTCCCCTTAAGATTCTCTGTCTTAAAAAAAATTAAAAATAAATAAGTAAAAGATTCTCTGTCTTTAACATTTTCCATTTTAATTATCATGCGTCTTGCTGGGGATCTCTTTATGTTCATCCTGATTTGGACTCTCTGCACTTCCTGAACTTGTATGACTTTTTTCCTTCACCAGGTTAGGGAAGTTTTCTGTCATTATTTCTTCCAACAGGTTCTCTATCCCTCGTTCACTTTCTTCTCCCTCTGGAACCCCTATGATGCAAATGTTGTTACATTTCATGTTGTCCCAAAGTTCCTATAACACATAGTTAAGCACCAAGCCTGTTTTGTCTTCCTTTCCTTTTAGCCCTTGATATTCGATTTCACTGATATGCTGGCTGCACCAGTGACTGACAAGGTCCAGAAGGAAAATATAGTGTCAGTCACCAGTGACTGGCATGGCACTTAACATGTTGAGCTATCCTCATGCTTTTTAAGTTTTTTGTTTTTGCCAAAACTGGTTTGGCTCAGTGGATAGAGCGTTGGTCTGCGGACTGAAAGGTCCCAGGTTCGATTCTGACTGTGGGCATATCCCCAGTAGGGGGTGTGCAGGAGGCAGCTGGTCAATGTTTCTCTCTCATTGACATTTCTAGCTCTCTATCCCTCTCCCTTCCTCTCTGTGGAAAATCAATAAAATATATTTTTTTAAGTTTTTTGTTTGTTTTACTACTATAATTTAGTTTTTCCTTACTTTATCTTCCAAATTGTTGATTCTATCATCTGCTTCAGCCAGCCTACTTTTATTTACTTCCAGTGTATTCTTGATGTCAGATATAGTATTCTTCATTTTCAACTTTTTTTTTATTGAAATGATGGACACATGCTTCTCTTTTATTTTTTAGTATGTTTTTATTGATTTCAAAGATGAAGAGAGAGAGAGAGAGAGAGAGAGAAACATCAGTGATGAGAGAGAACCATTAATTGGCTGCCTCGTGCACGCCCCCTACCGGGAACCAAGCCTGCAACCCAAGCGTGCAGCCTTGACTGGAATCGAACCTGGGACCCTTCAGTTCACAGGCCAATGCTCTATCCAATGAGCCCAAATGGCTAGGGCTCCAACTGGTTCTTATTCATGATTTCTATGATCCTTTTCATGTTGCTATCGTTCCCACTGATTTCCTTGTAGTTCTGAGTTCCTTGAGCATCCTTATAATCATTACTCTGAACTCTATGTCTGGTAAGTCATTTACCTGCATTTCATTTTGCTCTTTTTTTAAAGAGATTCCTCCTTTTTCATTTAGGGTTGTTTCTTTGTCTCTCCAGTTTAGTTGACTCTTCGTGTTTATTTCTATGTATTAGATAGAATTACAATGACTCCAAGTCTTTGTGGGGGTGACCTTTTGTAGTAAATGTTCTGTGGGATGCAGTGGTGCGGTCTTCTTGAACTCCTGAGCTGAGTGCTCTAGGAGTTTCCCATTAGTGGGAAGTTGGGGCTCTCCTATGGTAACTGGGTCTTGACTGTTATTTTCCCGTTCATGGTTGGGATCTCCTCTCAGGCTGACTGGCTGTGAGGCTCAACCCCATCCATGTCATGCGAGCATTTATACAGGTGTGGTTTCTGCCCTTCTTTGTTTAAAAGTCTCCTCTTAGCTAGTCTTCAGTTGGTAATTCAGGGTAAATATTTCCAAATTTAGTTTAAATTCATGTTTAGTTTTGGGAGGTGTGAGAAAGATCCAACTACTCGACCACCATCTTAAGAGCCCCTCATTGTTTTTAACTCTTGTTTTGTTTTGTTTTTGTTTTTATGTTATTGCTGATTTGAAAGAGAGAGTGAGGGAAAGAGATAGAAAAAAAAGGAAACATAGATGAGAGGGAAACATCAATCAGCTGCCTCCTGCATGCTCCCTATGGGAATCAAGCCCAGAACCTGGGCATGTGCCCCAACCAGTAATCAAACCAGTGACCTCAACCACTGAGCCACACTAGCCGGCTCTTTGTTTTAAAATACTGGTTCTCACTGCTGGTTGATATACACGGTATAAGCACAGAAAGAAACATAAATCATGCAGATATCTGAAGGAAGAACATTCCAGGCAGAAGGAACAGCAAACATGCTGGAAGGAACACAAAGCCATCAGGCTATAAGGGAATTAATAGGGGAGAGAGTTCCAGGGCCCTTACGGCTACCGGAAGATGGGGCAGAGGAGTAAATGATAAGCTATAGTTCATTTTTTGAAAGGATCATTCCAGGTGCTGTAAGCTGAGTTAGAGCAAGGGAAGAGCCCGGGAGACCAGTCGGAAAACCACTGCCATAATACAAGCAAGAGGTGACAGTGGCTCAAACCTGGGGTGCTGAGGAGTGTAAACTCCTATAGGATTTGCTGATAGCTGCAAAGTGGGGTGTGAGAGGAGACAGGTATGACTTCAGAGTTTTTGATCTGAGTAATGGGAAGATGAATTTGCCATTTACTGAAACGGGAAACATGTGGGAAGAGCAGGCTTGGAGGAAGAAAATCTGTCCAGTAGGCAGTCGTGCATGGGAGGCCACAGATAATGCCTGGATACAGAATTGGGATGGAAATTAATTTTGGCAGCTGTTGGCATAGAATAGTATTTAAAGACTGATGAGATCATGTTGGGCTGGCTGGGGGCAGAGGGGGTGGGCTTAAATGAATTGTGTCCTGGGGCCTCAGGAGGTTCAGATGAGTCAGGGCAAGTAAGAGAAGCTCACAGCCAGGAAACTTGGAAGAAAGCCCCAGAGACCCTAACCCCACAGAACTCTACTTCAGTCCCAGCTCTGGTTCTGGACATCTCTGACTCTTGCCCTGTCTTTAGCTTGCTGCCCTGTAGTTTATAGGGACTGAAGGGTCCTGGGTTGCAGGCTTGATCCCCAGTAGGGAACATGCAGGAGGTAGCCAGCCAATGATTCTCATAATTGAACTTTCTCTCCCTCTCCCTTTCTCTCTTAAATCAATAAAAATAAAAAAATAAAATTGGCCTTCAGCCTTGCTCCATCACCATGGGTTGCAAAACTGAAACCTGAAGCACCTTAATCCTCTGAGCCTCATTATCCCCACTTAATGGATGAGGAAACGGAAGCCCAGAGGTTCAATAACCTGCCAAAGCTTGATGAGGGGCACTTGAGTGTTTGGGGGTTTTTATGTGTTTGTGTGGTTTTAATTGTTACTGTTTTTAGTGTTTTGTTATTTTAACTGTACCTGTATGCAATATGCATGTTTACAGACTATATTCCACTACATTTAAAAAACAAACAAAAACTAGCCAGGTTGCCATGGCCAGTGTAACTAAGTTGGTAGGAGTGTCATCTCATACACTGAAAGGTGAGTTCAATCCCCAGCCCTGGTCAGGGCGCATGCGGGAGGCAACTGATCAGTGTTTCTCACATTGATGGGTGTGGTTTTTTCTCTCTCTATATATAAAAATTAATGAAAATGTCCTCACATGAGGATCATATCAATAAGGATTAAAATCCCTACTCTCTACCCCTTACTGAGCCAACCTCCCTAGGCCTCAGCTTCCTTTGATATAAGATGGGCATGATGGCATGAGACCCTTGAGAAGATGTAGAGTGATAACACACTCCTACATGCCAGGCATAGCTCATCGTGTCATCCCAGCAGCCCTATGGGGTGGGAACTGTCATTGTCCTGTCTTACCTAAGATCACACAGCTAGTGAGAAGCAGAGCTAGTATTTTGATCCAGGTGTGCTGGCCTTTTTCTGTGGTCTTAGGTGCTTAGTATGGTCTCTGTGGTGCACAAGAGGTCTGGGGTCATGGCTGTTCTCACTCCAGAGTCAGCATAAAGGTGGGTAAGGAGCCACGGTCAGATTTGGGCTCTGAGTGGTCATAGCCACCTCCTACTGAGAGCTTTAGCACCCCAGCCTGGCCTGAGATGGCTTCTCCCACCCCTTCCAGGGCTGCAAAACCCCACCTGAGGGAGGAGACAGACCAGGCTGCTACCTGTGGGTGGGTGCCTGTCCCCTAGAGGGCCTGAGTGGGGGTGGGAGGACAGGCTGGACAGGGGAGTAAGGGCTCTTCCCAAAGCCAGGACCACCAGGCTGAGGACCAGGCCTTTATCTGCAATGCCCTGGAGAGGCCTAGCCTGGGGCAAGTAGTCCTTTCTGCCCCACCCCTGTCCCCTCCACAGCCTCAGCCTCAGATCAGGAGAGGGCATGGGTCGGTAAGGAAGTAGTATCATAACAGTGGGATTCTAAGTTCTGGAAGACATTAGCGCTGGGGGGCTCCCCAGACACCAACAGATCGAGGCCTCGCTGTACAGATAGGGAAACCAAGGCCCAGAGAGGGGAGAGGGTGCTTTCCGGGTCACACATCCAGCCCATGCTGGGCCCGGGAGTGGAGCCAGGACTCCCGTGGCGCATGTCCTAGCCTGGCTCCCAGAGCTGCACAGACACATTTCCTGGGTCCCGCAGGAAGTGGTTACAGGAAGGATCCCGTGAAAGGGTGTGTGTGCACATGCATGTGTGCATAAGAGAGATCTGAGATAAAGAAACCACAGGCACCATGATACCTGTGGCCCCCGCCCCCTCCTGCTTTCTTTCCTGTCTTCCTCCCTGCAGTGAAACCTGCCTCTCTCCTCCAGAGACCTCCCTCACCAGCCTCTACCCCAAGTTTTTGTCTCCCCTCTCCTCTGGGCCTGGCCTCAGTTTATCCTGTCCCTCATCACCTTTCACTCCCCCTCCGTGTTCCCACCTCAGAACCTTAGCACTGGCTCCGTCCTCAGCCTGGCGTGCCCTTCCCGTGTCCATGTGGCTCACTTCCTCACCCCTTCAGGTTTCGCTCAAAGTCACCTCAGTGAGGCCTCTGTCTTCACACTCCCACACACTCCCTATCCCCCCTTCCTGCTTTTCCTTCTAACACATGTTTTGCACAGAATGTCAGCTCCAATGAGAAAAGGACTTTTGTGTATCTTCTCTGTGCCTGTATCCTCAGCACTGGAAAGGTGTCTGGCGTGCTGTAGGTTTTCAGTCAGCATCTGCCAAGAGAATGAAAGGGGCCTGTGCTCTGTACTGAAATGCCCTGTGACGGGTCGGGCTCATCCAGCTTGACGTTGGGATCGGAATCTGCAGGATGTTATGGCAACAGGCCTGGAGCAGGCCCGTGGCAGAGCAGTGGACAGTAGGCGGGGGTTCGGGGGGGGACTCACTGGCTGCCTTGGCTCTGAGACAACCTCCCCAGGGACATGAAGATGCCAGAAGGCTGAAGTAGTTACCCCTGAGGGGCAGAGGAGGGTAGCAACCAGGACCCTGGGACCCATATATGCCTCTCCTTCCTGTGACTGAGGCCTTATGGTTGTGCTGCTCAGAAACACCAGGAATTAGAAAGGCCACTGTCCTCGTGTTCACAGAACCACTGAGGTTAAGAGAGGAGAAGAGAGAGGCTTGCTTCGCCAGGGTCACAGGGGGAAGCAGTTGGCTGTGGGCCCGTTCCCGGTTACTCCCAGCCCTGTTCCCTGGTTAAGCTCCACTTGGACGTCAGACGAACCTCTCTCCTTTCCCCCTGGGTTCCCTATAAGCTCAGCACCACTACTCCTCCCACCACCTGTTCTCATGCTATAGCCATTTTTCATCTTTTAAAATATATGAAACCCATGTACATACATATCAGTTATATATTAAAAAGCATAATCATGTAACAAACACATAAATTGTTCCCAACTCTAAAACTAGAAAATTATTAATAGCTTGTACCACCCCTACGCTCCTCCCCATCTCATCTCCCATTTCTATCACCCTATATCCCTAGAAGAATCATCCTTTTTTATTTTAACTAGTTTTATCATGTTGTTTGTTCAAAGAATATGTTACTTTTGCATGTTTTGTCAACAGTCTAACTGGTGTCATACTGTATACAGTCTACTGCATTGCTCTTTATGCCTCCAAAATTTTTCCTTGTTGCAGGTAGCTATTGTGCCTTAGTTTTTATTTATGTATCAAATCTGTTGTATGTGACTGCACTGCAATGTGAGTATCTGTTCCCATGTGGATGGACATTTGGATTGTTTCCGGTGCCCCCTGACCATCCACTTTGTGCCTCTTTCTGCCAAACCTCCTGAGATGCCCGCGGCACACCTCACAGCCTCCTCCTGGCTGTGCTCCCAAGATCCTGCTCACGGACCCTCCTTTCCCTCCTCCGTGGCCCCCGCTGCATCCACACCCCCACAACCTTTCCAGTCTCTTTCTTCAACTCTCTTTCTGAACTCCAGACTCTACAAAAGGCATAATTGTTTATTGATCATTTACTATGGGCCAAGCACTATTCTCAGCATTGTGTATGTTTTATTCCATTGAATAGCCACAGCAACGCAAATGGTAGGTAATAATAATATTAAAAACAACAACAAAAATGAGGCCCAAAGAGGTTGAGTAACTCGCCCAAGACTACACATCTCTTGCTCTTCAAGTCCCATAGACAACTCAAGCTCAACACGTCCACCATATAACTTACCTTCCTTTCCAAACCAGTTCCCCTCCGGTGCTCTGCTCTCAGTGGAGACATCCCCAGTGCCACAGGCCCAAGCCAGAGACTGAAAGTCAGACCTGCCTCCTGCCTTGTCTTCACCCACTCCTTCATCCAATGCCAGCCCAAGTCCTGAGTGTTTTACTTCCTAGTTATCAAGCAAAACCCTTCTTTCCTCTCCACACCCACCAGCACTGACCTATTAGGTGCGCTGCTGCTCCTCTCCGATTATTGCCTCTCGCCATACTTGCTTGCAGGCCCAAATATCTCCCTTTTCCACCAACCTGCACGCAGCAACTCAGGAGGACTTTCTAAATCTCCTCTCTCCGTGTCCCCACCTCCAGAAGAAAGCCCAGCCTCCTCTGCCCCCTGTCCCCTCGATCTGTGAAGTGCAGCAACCAACCCCAGAAAGTATACCCCCACCCCCGACCCCACCTCTGCTCTGTCTCCTCCGGAAAGCCATTCTTGGCCTCCGCTTTGAGACCAGACTGTGAGCCCTCTATGAGCCCTGTAGTCTCCGTGTAGCCCCCTCTCCACCACTTAGCTCTTGACTCCTGTCCCCATTAGACTGTTTCTCGAAGGCAAACACCCAGCTTCCTCCACTCAAGGCCTGCACGCAGGAGGTGCTCAATAATTGCTGAACGGATAAACACAAGCAGTGATAGGAACCATGGGCAATGCTGCCTTCTGAATCCAAGAAAGTAGGATGATTCCTGTCTGGCCCCAGAGTTGGTGTCTCCTGGCTGCCCTACCTCCATCCAACCTCTGGGCCTGTCCCCCTGAACCCCATGAGGCCTTTTCCTGTCTCCACACCGTTTAGAAGGATTTGCCTCTCTGCATCTTCCTTTCTAGCTCTGGAGTTTCTTAATGTGGGACAGCTCTGGCACCAGGAATAAGGAAGAGGAGTCTAATCCCTTACATACTTTGCGTCTATCTACGTCAAGCATTTTCAAGGGTGGGGGGTAGTTTTGCCCCCCGAGAGAGAGAAAATTGATTATTGGAAGGCATAAATGAAAAAGTTTACTATTTGTATATAAAGCACAGGTATACATAAAATACACAAACAGATATACAGTATATTAGTAGCTGTGGTATTAAAATATCATGTAATGGGGGAGGTGGGGGCCTAGCCCCGGTTGATGTGGCTCAGTTGGTTGGGCATCGTCCTGTGTTCCAAAAGGTCGCTGGTTCAGTTCCCCGTCAGAACTCAGTCCCTGGTAAGGGGTGTGCAGGAGGCAGCCAATCAATGTTCCACTCTCACATCAATATTTTTCTTTCTCTCTCTGCAATTCAATAAAAAAGACACACACACACACACACACACACACACACACACACACGGCTTCTGAGGTTGGGGGGAAAAAAAGTTGAGAAACTCTGACCTACACGCTTGGGCTTTATCTAATCTGGTGCAAAACTGAGGGAGAGTCTTGAGTCTGTCCCAGGGCAGCGGCTCAGGGTATCCCCAGAACTGACCGCCCACCAGCTAGCTGTTGGTCTTTCCCCGAGCCATCCCTCTCCTGTCCCATGCCTCAAAGTCCACTGTTCTGTGCCTGGCATCTTTTGATCTGTTCCTCCCATAACCTTTCCCCATTCTCCCCCCCGGGGGGGGCGCACCCCAGCTCCCAGGACTGGAAGGAGTTGGATGCCTCTTAGGTCCATTCTCTAGCTTTGGGCTATGAGTTCCTGGGAGAACCAGGAGGGGAGCTAACCATAGGAGGCACCCAGGACGTAAGGGTGCCATAGTGGGTCGGGGCTTTGTTGTGGCGGGGGTGGGTCACAAATAATCTTACTTAGAATTGCTGGACTTGGATGCTGTCAGTTAGGGGTGGGAGAGGCTGGGCTGGAGTTCTGCTGTCGAGGGGCACCGAGACAGAGGCGAGGGGAGAGTTGGCCGTTTGGTGAGGCGTGGTCTTGGGCAGGACAGGTGTCCGGCGGTCTTCATACTCCACGGGATTCTCCAAGATCTGGGGCTCCCGTGGGATGGTGGAGCCGACGAAGACCACGTAGATGATGCCGCCTAAGTAGGCACCGAGGGGTGGTGCCACCACTGGCACCCACCACCAGTTCTTAGCCCTGCGGGCGAGAGGCAGAGGCCTGGTGGGGGGGCCGACACCAGAGGAAGCAGCGGCATCCACCTCACGCCCAAACGGGGAGTAGGCCCGAGAGTAGAGGAGTGACCCCCATCCTAACCGAGGCGTCACCCCTGAGCCTGAGCCACGGGTCAGCTTCACCCTGATTCAGGGGCAGGGGCTGACCTGGGGCAGGATTTACGTTCAGTCCAGAAGCAGGACCTGCATCCGTGCTAATCAGAGGAGAGGTCGGGACCCACTCCCGCCTCCCCAGCCCACCTGCAGCTCTGGGGACTCTCCTGGGCTGGTCCTCATTTCAGCCCCGCCCTCCACCTGCAGGAAACCCCAAGGAGCGGGCCGGGCAGGGCTCTACCTGAAGACCTCCGGGCCCCAGCCGGCAATAAAGGTGAAGAAGCGGGGAGGCAGGTCCCGGGACGGGTTGATGGCATAGCCCGTGTTCATGCCCAGGGACACGCCAATGATGACGACCAGGATGCCAATCACCACGGCCTGTGTCCCTGGCAGGGCCGGGTTGTTACGTTTGTCCGTGATGGCAAAGAGGCACAGCTGGAGCATCCCCGTAATGAATACCTGGGGAGCAGATGCCATAGCAGCCACCCAGGGGCCTCGGCCGTGCTCCCGGGCGGAGCCCCCTGGCAGAGGTATACCTCAGTACAATTCCCACCAGAGTTCTTATCCCTCTGTGGCTTCCTGAGGCGGGGAGGGCGTGCGGGGGACGACCACCCTGAACCACTGACCTCATCCAGGAAGCCCCTCCACAACGTCATGTACTCGGGAAGGTAGGTGGCAAAAATGTTAGCAGTGGCCACAGGGCCGGTCACTGTCAGATGTCCGCCCGAGTAGTCCATAATGGCTTCTGTGGAGACAGATGAGGGTGTGAAGCTGCCCCTCCTTCAGTCAACCCCACTGTAGTCCCAGAAATAAGGGTGGAGGCAGGGGGATGGGAGCATCTCTCCAGGGCTTTTCTCTCCCAGACGTTTGCACAGGCCAGGGCGCTGCGATCAGATCTGCCCATGTGTTCAGACGAAGAGACAAGAGGTCCGAAGCGGACGACCCGGGACAGGACACTCACCGTAGAAGACGCCATAGATGCTGGCAGCAGCCAAGAAGGAGCCCACGAACTGACCCAGTACATACACGGGAAACTTCTTCCAGGACAAGTTGCCTAGTGCACAGTTGGTGAAGGTCACCGCTGCGTTCATGTGGGCCCCTGCAGGGTGGGCAGGTGTGTCGGGGGAGTGAGAGCAGATCCAACAGCAGCAGCAATATGGCGGGCCCCAGCAATAATAATGAGGCAAGCGTTTATGCAGTGCACGCTCACGTAACTCTCACAAGGACCCGGGGCAGAGACCACCATCTCCATTTGATCATTATGGAAAGTGAGGAGTACAGAACTTAAAGAGCTTGGCTTAGTTGACCCAGCTTGTAAAGATGGTGGGGCCAAGGAGGCCCTTGAAGGGTCTGGGGGAGAAGGGGTTTCGGGGATTCTCCCTCCCAGGGGGCAGTGGGGTGAGGTGCTGGGTGGCTGGGAGGAGGGGTGGCTGGAGGTGGGCAGGGGGTTCCTGGCCTTGACAGGCGGGCAGGGCCCGGGCTCACTCACCAGAGATGTTCCCTGCCACGTGTACTCCGAGGGCGACGCCGAAGCCAAAACCCAAGTTGACACCGAGGTAGCTCCCAAATTTTTCTCCCAGAACCATATGGGCCACGGAGCCGAGGCCAAACACCTGCAAGGGAGGGACTCTGAGGGGACTGGCGTCCCAGAGGCCCCCAACCTCGGAGGAGGGCTCAGAGCTCAGTTCGGACGCCTCACCCGAATCGCCCTGGGCCTCCCTGAATCGCCCTGGGAGACCCTCTGCCATGCCCTCTTCCTCCAGAGTCTTCCCTCCTCATGGCCTCTCCCACGGTCCCCGTCAGGGCCCCTAAGACCTGACCAGAGAGCGGGGTGGGGAGTGTAAAAGCAGCCAAAGTGGGACAGCGGAGTCAGAGGCTCTCACGGACACATCCATACCCCAAGCCCCCCTGAAGTCCGGGGACGGCAGGGCTCCGAGGACGACCTGGCTGCTGTGGCTTGAACCCCGCAGAGCATCTCACACTTTGGCCTCGCCTGAAGGAAGATTCTTCAAGGAATCTCCAAACTTCATGCCTGGAGTCTGCCATGGCCCCACCCACTCCAGCCCTGGCAGCCAGTGGGCTTCTCACTCGCACCCTTAGCGACATTTCTATTGTCCTGATGTGTAATTCCTAAACTTCTAGCTCTTGCCCATCCCTAACTGCTGGGTCTCCTCAGGTGACACCCCCACCGACCCCCTTTGCAGGGAGAATAGAGGCCGGAAGCTAGGCCCTCGCCTCCTACAGCCACCCATCTGAATCTATATCTGCCTATATCTCTATCTCTCCAGCTCTGATACCTGTACCCGGCCTCTCCCTTCCTCTGCAGAGGCCTCCCTCTTGCCTGTATCTTCCACCCTCCCCTTGACTGGCTCCCACAGACTCATGTCTCTTCCTTCCTAAAAGTAAACCTTCCCACCCCAGCCCAGCCTTCCTTGTCCACCTGTGGACACCTCCCCCCTCCTGTCAGCCAGGCTCCAGGAAAGAACCCACTGGCTGGGCTGTGGATTCTTTTATTCCCTTGCTCTCCCTCCTCAATCTGGCTTCTGCTTCCACGTCTCACCAGGACTAAAGCTCTCTCAGAGAACTCCAACCCTCTGGTTTCACCAAAGGTCCCTTCAGACATTGTCTTACTTGACTTTGCCGACTTCGACTCTTTTAACCACTCTGCTCCTGGAAAGTCCCTCCCCTCAGCCTCCATGACATGTCTCCCTCATGGTTTTCCTCCTACCTCCCTCTACCAGTTCCTTCCCACACCCTTTTTCCTTCATCTGCTTCATGAGTGTAGATGATCTCAGGGCTCCATCTCACCCCAGTCACTCTTCTTGAATCTTCTTACCGGGTCTATGGCTGCAGCTATGCCTGCTGCACTAAAACTCCCCAAACCTGCACCTGGATCCCTATTTCCCGATACCCACTGGAAGTCTGGGTGTTCCCAGGCATCTTGGACCCTCTGTTGAAAGCTTACCTTCTCAGAAAAGGTGATCCCCATCCTATGTTCCCCATTTCAGTTGGCCAAACCAGAAACTTGATGTCACAAATGAGAGCTTTCTCTCCCCCTCCCCCACACGCAATCAGTTCTGTTTACATTCTTCCCAGATCTTCTTCAGCCTCGTCCTTGCAGCCAGTGACCTTTCTAACACAGAGTTCCGATCGTGTCAGCCCCTCGTCCAAACATTCACTGACACCCCTTCGTCTCTAGGATAGAGTCCAAGCTCAGTAGGCCTCCATTCAAGACTCTCAGTTTCATATCTGCTCCAATGTTCTCTATGTTCAGCAGTAGTATTACCACTAAATAGTAATGACCACTTATGGAAAATGTACTCTGTGCCAGGCACTGGTAAATGTTACATCTCCACTTCCTTTAACCCTGACACCAGCATATGCATTGGGTACTATTAATCTCCCCTTTTGACAGATGGACAATCGAAGGCTTAGAGAAGTTGGTGACTTGGTCAAAGTACGCAGCCTGCATGTAGTGAGCCAGAATTTGAATCCCAGGCAGTCACCTGTGCCAGACAGCCTGAAACCAAACAATCACACTGCTCCCTACATGCCTGTTTTTCCATATGCTATTCCCTCTGTCTGGAATACCTGATCCTAGATCCTGACAAAATGACAGTCTGCTTTAAGGCCACACTCAGCACCTCCTTTGAAAAGCCCATGTGTTTTGGACATGTTGACTCCTAGGAACCTCTACGTGTCCAGGCTGCTGGAAATCAGAGTCTGGATTTGTATCATCCAATGTGACGGCCACCAGCAACATGTGGCTGTTATGTGCTTGGAACGTGGCTCGTCCCAACGGAGATCTGCTTTAAGTGTAAAGTACAAATTCATCAAAGTCTTAGTAGGAAGAGGAGAATGTAGAATCTTATTAACAATTGTATATTGATTGCATGTTGAACTGGTAATATTTTGGCTCTATGGGTTAAATATAATAATTATTAAACTTTGTTTCACTTGTCACTTTTTACCTTTTTAAAACATTTAAAGTTATATGTATGGCTCATATTGTATTTCCCTTCGATAGTTCTAGAGTTTTTGAGAAAGATAACCTGGAGAACTGTGGACATGAGGACTATTTCTGAAGCCATCAGAGAGGAGGAAAGCAGGAGAGAGGACGCAGAGTGAGAAGGCACGTAAGGGCTGAGCCTGGAGGGCAGTAGAAATGCTAGCTGGAGCAGGTGTTGACATGAAAGAAGAACAAAGAGAGAATGTGTCCTGAACATCGGGAGAAGCAGCATTTCCAAGGAGGGTGTGGTCCACACAGTCCGGTGCAGCCTTTGGGTCAAGTGCATGAAGGCCTAGAAAGCCTCCCTCTGGATGTGACAAGCCAGAGGTCATTAATAGTGTGGTGAGCCCTGTGTCCTCAGGCCAGGGGGACAGAAGCCAGGTCTTAGAGCAGCCGTGGGCAAACTATGGCCTGCGGGCCGGTTCCGGCCCGTTCAGCTGTTCTATCAGGCCCTTGGAGCCGAAAGAGCGGAGGGTTCTCTTGCTCCACCTCTCCGCTCCTTCACCAGCAGCCCAGGATGAGAGTGCCAGCATGGTCAGGTTGCTTTTGTTCCGGCCCTCCGGTCCAGTTTAAGAACCCATTGTGGCCCTCGAGTCAAAAAGTTTGCCCACCCCTATCTTAGAGGCTGAGAAGTGAGTAGGCTAAGAAGAAGAGTTGAAGGGCTCCAGGGTGGACCTCCCTTTGTGAACCTGTCTGAGAAGGAAGGGAGCAAGAATGTGATAAACGAAGGAAGAGCTCATGGGATGAAGGGAGGGATGTTTTGTTCTGTGTTGTGCTGTATTAAGAAGAGAGGCTTTGGTATGTTACGACCAAGAGAGAGAGAGGCTGGAAATGAAGGAGAGAGAGAAAGGACAGGGTAAAGTATCTCAGTAGACAGAGGGGTGGGACTGACAGGGTTGAAGGAGGGGCCCTGCCTGAGGGCAGGGGGAGAAATGTGGATACACAGGTAGGTGTGTTCTGGTGGTGAGAGGGAGAGGTAGGTAAGGAGCAGACACAGAAGCCCACCTGATGGTTTTCTCTTTCAAGCTGGAGGCCAATTATGCTGAGTGATTAAGCCAGTCAACGAAAGAGAAACACCACATGACCTCACTCATTTATGGATAATAAAGAACATAATAAACTGATGAACAAAAAGATAGAGACAGTAAAGCAACCAACAGGCTGTCAAATTACAGCGGGGAGGGGAGGGAGATATGGGGGAGATAAGAGATCAACCGAAGGAATTATATGCATAAATATAAGCATAACCAATGGACGCAAAACTCTGGGGAGGGAGGGCATATATGGGAGTCGGGGGGGGGCAATGGTAAGGTATGTACACATATAATACCTTAATTTAAAAAATGGGGAGAAAAAAACAGCAAGCTGGAGGCCAAGCCATTTGCTGATTTAGAAAACAGGCAGTCCACCCTAGCCAGTTTGGGTCAGTGGATAGAGTGTCAACCTGTGAACTGAAGGGTCCCAGGTTCTAGTCAAGGGCTCATGTCCGGGTTGTGGGCTTGATCCCCAGTGGGGGGGGGGGGGTGCAGGAGGCAGCCAATCAATGATTCTCTCTCATCATTGATGTTTCTCTCTCTCTCCCTCCCTCTCTTCCTCTCCCTTCCTCTCTGAAATCAATAAAAATATTTTTCTAAAATAAAAAACGCAGAAAAACCAAGATGGCGGCCTAGGTAGTCTCCTAAGCTGCCACCTCATCAACAATTTAAAAAAACAACAACAACTAAAATCAAAAAGGACTTCATCAAATCCTCAGGAAAGCTGGTGGAGTGGGTTATGTACAACTAGAAAGAAGGAGAGAGGCTCTCGGATCAGACTGGGAGCCAAAAAACGCTGAGGTAGGGAAACAGTCGTGCTCAGAGAGGAAGTGCAGCCGAGGAATGCCTGCCTGGTGGGAGGGGAGGAATTCCCGATTGCACGGAACCCTTTCCGACTGTACTGAACCCCAACCCCGGCCAAAACCCCATGGTCCCAGGCTCATACGGGTGGAGTCTGGACTATAGAGAAAGGCACCCAGAGACTCAGAGACTGGGAGACCGGGGAGCCAGGAGCCGCAGCCAGCAGGGTCTACAGTCACGCTCCAGTGAGTATGCACCGAGGTCTGACCGCCCGAGGCTGCCGCCGCCTTGCCTCTCCATAGCGGAAGGAGTCCTGACCAAGGAGGCGGCCTCTTCGTAGAGGAAGGAGTCAGAAGCTCCAGACTACAGAGACCAGCCCAAGTCCAGGCGAGCCCCTGGGGCACCCACGCTCTTGCATGGGGAACCTGGGATGGTCAGGCGGAAACTCAGGGAAGTGCACAAGGGCAGGGCAGAAGCCAAGACTGTCAGTTCAGCCCTGAGACTCCGCCCCATCCAAGCTGAGCAGAGGCTTCTGCAGTTTTTCAAGTCTGATCCTATAAGACTGTCTCCAATACAGAAGTTATCCCAGAGTAGACACAGCTGATACCTACATCCAATTGGCCTGAAGGTCAATTCACAACAATAAAGACTTAGCTACAACAAGGCTGTGCAGGCAGTCCACAAAGGGGATCACCAAGAGTGTCTACCTCAAGTAACTGAGGAGGCTGACCCACTGGGCCATATAGGACACCAAACACACAAAGCCATCCTACCAACTCTGAAAAATAGTGATAATGCCAAGACAAGGAAATAGATCTCAAACAAAAGAGATGGAGGATATAGAGTTCAGAACTACGGTTCTAAGGTTATGCAACAATATCCTAGAAAAGTTCAATAAACTTCATGAGACCCAACTAAAAAGTATACATAAACTGAATATATTGGAATATATTATGCAGAGAGCCAACAGCAGAATGGAGGAACACAAGAATCAGGTCAAAGAACCAAAAAACACTCCTTTGGAGAAGCAAGAAGAAAAGAGAATCCAGAAAGTTGAAGATAGTGTAAGGAGCCACTGGGACAACTTCAAGTGCACCAACATCAGAATTATGGGGGTGCCAGAAGAAAGAGGGAGTGCAAAATACTGAAAACATATTTGAAGAAATAATATCAGAAAACTTCCCTCACCTGGTGAAAGAAATAAACTTACAAGTACAGGAAGCGTACAGAACCCCAAACAAGAGGAATCTAAAGAAAAATATTTTGAGACACATCATCATCAATATGCCAAGGGCAAAAGACAAAAAGAAGATCTTACAAGCAGCAAGAGAAAAGCAGTTGGTTACCTATAAGGGAGCACCCATACGACTATCAGCTGATTTCTCAACAGAAACCATGCAGGCCAGAAGGGAGTGGCAAGAAATATTCAAAGTGATGAATAGCAAGAACCTACAATCAAGATTACTGTATCCAGCAAAGTTATCATTCAGAATTGAAGGACAGATAAAGAGCTTCACAGATAAGAAAAAGTTAAAGGAGTTCATCACCACCAAACCAGTATTATATGAAATGCTGAAAGGTATTACTTAAGAAGAGGAAGAAGATCAAGTGAATTAAAAATCTGAGGAATAGTCGAAACCGGTTTGGCTCAGTGGATAGAGTGTCAGCCTGCGGACCGAAGGGTCCCAGGTTCGAATCCGGTCAAGGGCACGCACCTTGATTGCGGGCACATCCCCAGTAGAGGGTATTCAGGAGGCAGCTGGTCGATGATTCTCTCTCATCGATGTTTCTAACTCTCTATCCTCTCCCTTCCTCTCTGTAAAAAATCAATAAAATATATATTTTTTAAAAATAAATCTGAGGAACAGAATAAACTGGTGAATATAATAGAATCAGGGGCAAAGAAAGGGAGTGGATTGATAATTATCAGGGTGAAAGTGGTGTGGGGGTGCAGAAAGAGACTGGATTAAAATCGTATAACCTATGGATGAGGACAATGGCAGGGGGGCAGGTAAGGGCAGAGGTTGGGGTGGGAATCAGGTGGAAGGGAGCTATGGGGGAGAAAAAGGAGAAACAATTGTAATAATCTGAGCAATAATGATTGAAAAAATAAAATAAAAATCAATAAAATATACCTAAATAAATAAATAAAAATAGAAAACAGGCAGTCCAACCGGCATGGCTCAGTGGTTTAGTGGGACCAGGAAGTCACGGATCAACTCCTGTGAACTTGATCCCCACGGTGGGCCATGCCAGAGGCAGCCAATCAGTGATTCCCTGTCATCATTGATGTCTCTATCTTTCTCTTCCCTCTTCCTGTCTTTCTGAAATCAATAAAAGTATATTTTTTAAAAAGAAAAAATAATAAATAAAAAGCAGGCAGAGTACAGAGCAGCTTTGGGGAAGTCTGAAGGAAAGTGAAATAGCCAGGATAGAGTCGGACAGAGGCAGTGAGCAGGGCCCACTGCGTTTCTCAAGGTCCTTAGGACAGCCCTAGCCAGTTTGGCTCAGTGGATAGAGCGTCAGCCTGTGGACTCCAGGGTCCCAGGTTCGATTCCAGTCAAGGGCATGTACCTTGGTTGCGGGCACATCCCCAGTGGGGGTGTGCATGAGGCAGCTGATCAATGTTTCTCTCATCGATATTTCTAACTATCCCTCTCCTTTCCTCTCCAGAAAAAAATCAAATATATATATATATATATATATATATATATATATATATATGCCCTAGGACAGAGGCAGAGGGGCCCAGCTTAGGGTAAGGGTAGGATGAGGCAGCAAACGACAGGAACAGATGGGGTGTGGGAGTGGGGAGTGAGGTCAGGGCAGACTGACAGGTTTGGGAGGTGTCCGGAAGTGCAGGGAGTGGAGCAGGCATGGCCGGTCTGAAGACCAAGGGTCCTTATTCCCAAGTGAATGAACCCCACCTGGTCTCCTGAGTCATGGTTGCTAAGTGGCAGCCCATGGGCCTAATCCATCCAGCACACGTGCTTGGTTTGGATAACTTAGTTTTGACGATCAGAAGTTTCCGCTTCTCTTGAGGAATCAGAAGCCCAGGCAATCCGAACCTACGTTCCACGCTGCATGGCAGCAGCCAGCGGGAGCAGTGGCCGCTGCGTCCTTGCCCAGGTGGGCACTCCGGAGTCGGGCCCCCTCCACTCTAGGTTGCTCTCTCTGGCCCCTGGAGCGAGTAAGTTTGCAACCCCTGCCCTATGGTCCAGTTCACGTCTACAGCTGGTTTTTCGGATCCCTGATGGCCCAGCTCCTCCCTTCCTGGTCAGTAAATGCGGCCAAGTCCTCCCAACAGTCAGAGGGCCAGCCTCGAGGACAACACTCTCCTAGATGGCAGAGAGGAACTGAGTGGAACAGCCCATTTCCCTTCTCCTGGCCGCAGTAAATGGAGCCCAAGGTCACACTTGCTTCTCTTGTAAAACCTTTACCCCGATGATTCACTGAACTTCCTATCAAATTGGCACAGGCCCAACAAATAACAATAACACCATGTCCTGCGTGAGCTTAAACCTCCCAAAGCTCTTTTACATGTGTTGTTACTTCTTTTAATTCTCACAGCGGTTCTGAATGGCAAATGTTTCTGCTGCCACTCTACAGGCGGGGAAAACAAGGCTCAGGGTGAGGCCTTGGACTATCTGGAGTCCAAAAGTGAGGGCCGTATCTCAGCCGGGGGCTAGTTAACAAACCAGGGTGTTAGAAATCCTACCATCCCTAAACTAAGACACAGAGCACGGCTGAAACCAGTTTGGCTCAGTGGATAGAGTGTCTGCCTGCGGACTGAAAGGTCCCAGGTTCGATTCCAGTCAGGGGCATGTACCTTGGTTGTGGGCACATCCCCAGTAGGGGGTGTGCAAGAGGCAGCTGATCAATGATTCTCTCTCATTGATGTTTCTAACTTTCTATCCCTCTCTCTTCCTCTCTGTAAAAAAATCAATAAATTATATATTTTTAAAAGACACAGAGCACAGAGGTTAAGGGTCACAAGGACCATGATGCTAGACTAGACTAGACTAGATTTAATCTTACCTTACAATGTGACTTGGGGCAAGTACATAGTCTCACGGAGCCTCGGTTTCCCCCTCTGAGAAATGGGGGTAACTTCTCAGAGGGGGAAACTCTGTTTTCGGATTTGGGAAGGTATTGTATAAAAGGGGCTTATATACAGAATCAGTGCCTGGCATGCAAAAGGTGCTCAACAATAATCTCCATAAAAGGAAGAGAAACGCAGACATGGGCAGGCATCAATGGGTGGTGCCTTTTTTCCTGAGAACTTTCCAAGGAAGCACCCTCCTGCCTCCAGGGTTCCAAGGTTTACCAGCCCTCATGGGACTGGAATGTTTTGTCATAAATGAATTACTTTGCCCTGGCTTAAGGCAGGACAGAATCCAGTGCCATCCTCCCAGCTCAGGAGCCAAGCAGGAGGGTGAGTAATGGGGAGGGAGCAGGGGGAGGCAGGGAGGAGAGAGCAGCTGAGAGCACTGGTCATAATGACCAGACATCAACACAGGGGTCCTACATGTGAGCTGGGTGTGGGGCTCTTGATCTTCCTCACGCAAGTCTGCCAGCTCTAGGTTAGTGTCATGTTAACTAAGGAGGGAGCCGGGGTGTTAACAGTGAAGATACTTATGAAAGATCACACAGGTAGAAGGCAGCAGAGCCGGAATTCAAACCCATCTCCAAAGCCCACGAAGGCCCCATTCAGCACATTTTATGACTGAGAAGGCACACTCCGAGGCACAGAGAGATTTGCTCCAGGCAGACCTATCAGGATAAGGACCCAGGCATTAAAAAAAAGAAGAAAAGCCGAAACCGGTTTGGCTCAGTGGTGGAGCGTCGGTCTGCGGACTGAAGGGTCCCGGGTTCGATTCCGGTCAAGGGCATGTACATTGGTTGCAGGCACATCCCTGGTGGGGGGTGTGCAAGAGGCAGCTGGTCGATGTTTCTCTCTCATTGACGTTTCTAGCTCTCTATCTCTCTCCCTTCCTCTCTGTAAAATATCAATAAAATATATTTTTTTTAAAAAAGAAGAAGAAGAAAAAGGACCCAGGCATCCAGAGTCCCTTAGGCTTGGTAAGTCCCATCATCTGCTATCCTGGGGCACGCGCTCGCGCGCACACACACACACACACACACACACACACACACAGGCACGCTCACACTGTCTCACACACACTGCCTCTCTTCCCCCCCACTTCCTCTGCGTGCTCCTGACTGCCTTTACTTTTCTTCCCAGGGGCTGCCCCTTCTTTCCATGGGCCTGGAGCCCCCTTAGGTGCAAACAAGCACGGCCACCGCTTAGGGGCAGAGGCTGGCTGGGGAAGGTGGCGGAGCTGAAGCAGGGGAAGAGGGGGTTTCCGAGAAACCGCACCTCCCGGCTGAGGTCTCCTTTCTGTCCTCTCCCCCACTAACGGAGCCCTTGCCAGGTCCCCAGTGATCTCCATGTTGTCAAACCGCACGGACCCCGGTCAGTTCTCCCCTTCTCTGTGTGCGGCCCCCCACGCTCCGTCACCAGGTCACCGCCCACGTTCTCCTTCCAGCCCTCCGGCCGGTACTTCCCGGCCCCTCGGTGTGCCGTTCTCCATTCTCTCTCCTCAACGTATTGTCTCTTCGTAGACACTCTCACCGACCAGATCTTTAACCACCACCCATATTCTGATGAGCTCTGACTCCATACTTCCAGCCCAAGCAGACCCCTATAGCTTACACTCCCTAGATTTCTTCCCCGGCACCTTGCCTGATCATGTCCCACCTGACTTGACCTCTCGCCCTGTGCTGGGCCCAGGGCTCAGAATGGCCCCCTTGGCACTTAACCCACATCTATGGCTTAGGAAACCTCTGTGATTCCATCTTCGACGACTGCCTCAAACATGTGCCTTCTTCTCTACCCCTGGGCCATTCGCCATTCTCTATGCTAGGTCTTTGCAACGGTCTCTTAACTGGTTCCCCTCACTTCACTCAGCCTTGCCCGTTCTGCTGAGACTCCACACTACACCCAGAATGTCCTTCTAAAACATCCAAATCTGACCACATCGTTCCCCTGCTTTGAAGACCTTCAGTGTCTCCCCGTTGCCCTCAGTGTTAATTCTCAAAACCTGACACTTGTCCTGGCCTGGTTAGAGCACTGGCCTGCACACTGAAGGGTTGTAGGTTCGATTCCTGGTTAAGGCCACATACCTGGATGATAGGTTCTATCCCCAGCCCCAGTCAGGGTGAGTGCGGGAGGCAACCAATCCACATGACTCACATCGATGTTTCTCTCACTCTCCCCCTCCTTCTCTCCTCCTATTCTCTCTAAAAGTCAATGGGGAAAAATATCCTCAGATGAGTATTAACAAACAAAAAAAGAGAAAGAACAAAAGAAAGAAAGAAAGAAAGAAAGAAAGAAAGAAAGAAAGAAAGAAAGAAAGAAAAGAAAGAAAGAAAGGAAAGAAGGAAGAAAGAACCTGACACTCAACATTCTCCCCAGTCCCTTTCCTCTTGGTTTCCCTTCTCCCCACTTCCAGCCATGCCCCCTGACACTGCCAGCCCATGATTTTGTTCTGCCTCCACAAAGTATGAGCCCCTTCTCCCCGAAAAAAGACGGTGAGAAAGGCAGAGCTCTCCTCTTACTTTCCTGCGCTTCCCCCTCAGGCTCCCAGATCAGAGGCGGGAAATGGGCGATGTGACCCAGGAGGCCAGCGATGGGAGGGGGTCATGGGTTGCCCTTACTGAGCCCCAGCCTCGTGAAGTCTTGGGTTCCTGCCCCCTCCTCAGATCCCCATCGGGACACACTCACCATCATGACAAACGTGCTCATGAGCTCGGCCAGGAACTCTCGCACCATCTCCTTCTGCAGGATCGCCTGCACCCTTCTGACCACGGGCGACGGGATCATCCTGCCCCTGCAGGCGGACCTGAAGCAGCAGCCCAAACCCATAAGCAAGAGTGAGACTCCGGTGTGCTCGCTACCTGCTCATCAGCCCTTTAACTCGCGGCTGAGTTAATGGGTAACCCCGTGGCCTGTCCACACACACCTCCTGTTGCTCCGGGCTGCTGAGACAGCTGGGGTCAAAGACACCCGAGTGTCACAGGGACGTGGAGAAGGGCTGGGGGGGTAGATAATTGGGGTCATGCGCCTTCTCCTTTCGGGTGGGGACCGTACCCACCAGCAAGGCCACTTTGCAGAGGGGGCAGTTGGGGATCTGACTCATGCAAGCTGCGGTGCCCATGAGCCTTGAGCAAGTGAGAGAGAGCAGGGAGGAAGGTGGAGCTCAGTTATCTGTCTGCCTGCCTGCAGGAACCGGGTACCTGAGGACACGGGCAAGACATCGGGCAGGGCCTGACAGCGGAAAGGCATTCTGCACGCAGCACGGGGTGAGACAAAGCCTGCCCCCAGGCTCTGTAAACGGCACTGAGGCCTGAAATGTGCACCAGGGTCTGTCAGAGATGAAGGGTCCGCAAAGTGCACCCGTTCAAAGCCAGGTCAACACAACAGAAGTTTATTGAGTGAGGGAGGGAGGGAGGGAGTGAGTAAATGAGAGAAAAGGAGGGGGGAAAGGAGGATCTTATTCCTTGGTGTATTCTCGGTGCCTAGCACAGTGCCAGATGCACAGGTGCTCCACTATATATATTGTAGGGTGAATAAAAAACTGGGGAATTCATCTGTCTTACTTTCCATCGGATCCCCAGAACTTTCTGCAGTGCCTGGCACATGGGATGCTTGATAAATATTTACTTAATAAACTCATGGTTGGTAGGATAAGAGGAAAAGGTGGGTTTTAGTCTATGGGTGGAGGGGAGGGATAGAGCTTGCGTTGGGAGGAGATGGGGTGCAGAGGCCAAAGAGGAGAAAGAGGGGTAGAGGTAACTCTCAGTGTGGCCTTCGGTGCGTGTCAACGCTGGTGACCCTCCCCGTTGACCGCCTGAAGCTGGCACGAGACACTTACTACCTTCCCTGCTTGGGACAGCAACATCACCCCACCCGCCCCAGGCCTGCTAAACCTCCCCAGCCTCACCGAGCACAGAGTAAGCAGAGGGAGTGGGAAATGCGAACCAGGCATAGATACACCACCTTTTACTTTTCTGGCGGGGGGGCCCGTGTTCATTGCTCACCCACCCTAGTCCTTGTTCTGTCCTTATCCCAGGAAAACAAACCCAGGGGCTGCGTATGGAAGGGATATAGAGTGCCCGGATGGTCCATTGGCTCCCGTCCAACTCCAGCTCCCACGCATCACCCTGCATGGTCCCCTTGCCCCCATGACTGGCCTCCTGAGCCCCGAAGAAGAGCTTAGGAGCAGCCTGAGGCAGTCAGGGGCCCAGGAACGGTCCCGGGAAGGTGCCGCAGAGGCAGAGGAGAGGTGGACAGAGCGGGAGGTATGTCCTACGGGAAAAGGCGGTGGGGCGTGGTTTTAAATAGAGCTGTCAGGGGGAACCTCACTGAGAACGTGGACCTCGTCTGAGCCCTGGCCAGGGAGCTCAGTTAGACGCAGGAGTGGGGAGCCTTTTTCCTGCCAAGGCCGTCTGAATATTTATAACGTCACCCGCGAGCCATGCAAATCGTCAACTTAAAAATTAGCCGGCTGTATTTGGTCAAACATTTAACTCACCCCTGAAGCCTTGGCAGGGCCAGACCAAATGTTTTCACGGGCCTTACAGGGCCCACGGGCTGGACGTTCCCGACCTCTGAGTTAGAGCATCATCCTGATACACCACAATTGCAAGTTCGATCCCCAGTCAGGGCACAGACAAGAATTAACCAATGAGCCGAAACCGGTTTGGCTCAGTGGTAGAGCGTCGGTCTGTGGACTGAAGGGTCCCAGGTTCGATTCCGGTCAAGGGCATGTACATTGGTTGCGGGCACATTCCCTGGTGGGGGGTGTGCAGGAGGCAGCTGGTTGATGTTTCTCATCGACGTTTCCAGCTCTCTATCCCTCTCCCTTCCTCTCTGTAAAAAATCAATAAAATATATATTTTTTAAAAAAGAATTAACCAATGAATGCATAAACAAGTGCACAACAAATCAATATCTCTCTCTCTCTCTCTCTCTCTCTCTCTCTCTCTCTCTTTAAATAAATAATAAATAAGATGTGGCATTTGAGCAAAGACACAATTAACGATGGGAAGAGTATTTCAAGCAAAGGAACAGTCTAAAGGACTGAGGTAAGGAAGCCCCAGTGTGGCTGGGTCGGCAGAGTTGGGGTGAGGTAGGGGAGGCCAGAGGGGAAACAGATTAGGTAGGTAGGGCCTTGGCCATTGCAAGGACTTTGGCCTCTATTTCACCCAAAAACAAAACAAAAAAACCCAAGAAAAACCTGAGCCTGAGAGGGTGAGAAGCAGTGAGTTTAGCTCAGATGAGCCCCACCACCGACCAACCCCTAGACCCTGACCCAGGTCTTTCTGAGCTTCCTCACCCCGGGGCCCTTACTCCGGGCCCCCTGAGCTACTGAGGGCATCAGCTGGCATGAGGGAGAGGCTCAGAGGGGGCAGAGAGGGCACCGGGTGCGCTGGGGGGTGGGAGATGGGGGCTGGCAGAGGGGAATGAGTGGCTGCTTACCGCTTCTTTCCGTCCGCTTGAGTCATTCTGGCAGAGACGTCTAAGTGCTGTGGAAGCAAAGAGAGATCCTGAGGGCTTGGGGGTGCAGAACGTGGCCCCACATTCTTCTCAGACCTCAGCCTCCAGGAGAAGCCACAGGACCCGTTGCTACTGATTCCAACCCCTCAGCTTAAGCCAACCTGGCAGGGAGCAGGCATGCGGTAGGCATGCGGTGCGTCAGCCAATGGGAGGAGGCCCTGGAGTCCTACCCCCTCTGCCCACGCTGTCCTCGGGACCCTACCCTCCGGACCAGGCCCTGCGGAGCTCCTCTGACCTTCCCGTGTCTGTACGCGCTCTGGACCTCGGGGATGACCACAGGCGCCCGGCGGCGGCTGCAGCCTCACACGCGCGGCCATTACTGCCTTGAGCCCAACCTCCGGCCCGCTTGCTGCCGCCTTAAACCGCGGCTTTCCGGGGCCCCTTCCTTCCACACACAGAGGCACACAGGATGAGGTTCCCAAAATTCCTTTGGTCCACATCCCCGCTTCCTCAGAGCAAGGTTTATCCTCCTCACCATCCCTGGAAATTCCTTAGATTCCCATTTTCCTTGCCAATGGCAGCGCCCACGTAACCCTCGAGTCTCCCCATCCTGTGTGTCCACTGGTTCCCTAGCCCACTTCCCTCGAACTGCAGCGCAGCCGCAGCCCTGAGCCCCCAGCCCCAGCCCCTCCGGGGGGAGAAACCACGCCAGCAAAGCCAGCAGTAACCCAGCTCCCCGATCTGCATCCCTCCGGCTTCAGTCCAACGTCCTGGTCCCACCCCCTCACCCTGCTGACAGCCCCGCGCTGCACATCCTCCCAATCTGCTCCCCCACGATCCTCCGGCATTCCATCTGCAGGCGAGGAAACAAGCCCCGAGAGAGTGTCATTTAGTCACTCGGGACTATACCAGGACAGACATCCAGGCTTCTGTCTCCCATCTGGGGTTTCTCCCCCGGATGGTCACATGGTCGCCTCTTCCCCATACGGTTCCCAGGGAGTGGCATTCCCAGGCCCGGGTCCCAGGGGAGTCCCCCTCGTCCCAGGCCTCCCGAGAGCCAGACTCACTCCGCTGAAACGCCTTCTTCCTCGGCGTCCACGCTGGGGCCTTCTCCGTTGCAGCAGGTCTCAGTCTTGTCGCTCCATGACTGTCCCAAGCTCTGGCTGCTCCCCCCGCCGGGACTCTGTTGTCCTTGTGTCCCCTGCCCGGGGCCCGCCCCTCCGCCCTCTTGGGGCGGCTCCAAGGGCTGCTCTGCCCTGCTCTTCGCCTCCAGAGGAGAGGTCAGTGGAGCAGGGGTTTGGCCCGTACCACTTGAGCCAGGTCCAGAGGAGCTGCCCAGAATAGCATCACTCCTCCTGCCAGCAGTGCCATGGAAACCAGGTCCTGAGACAGCCCTCGCGAGGCCAGAGATGGAGCAGCTGAGGGTGGGCGCGGGGCCTCGTGGTCCCAGAGGAAGGACCTGTCCTCCAAGCCAAGTGTCCAGCCCAGGGCCAGAGGAAGCCCTCCCGGGCCCCAGGCACAGGGGAGGCTCTGGAGGCTCCTGAGTGTCTGGCTGTGGATTGGAAAGTTCTGGAGATCAACAACCAGGTGCAGAGGTTCGGGGGGGAGACCCTGGGTCAGTCCTCAGGGAGCCCCTATTCTGATATTTTACAGAGAGGGAGGGAGAGAGATAGAGAGCTAGAAACGTCGATGAGAGAGAAACATCGGCCAGCCGCCTCTTGCATACCTCCTACTGGGGATGTGCCCGCAACCAAGGTACATGCCCTTGACCGGAATCGAACCCGGGACCTTTCAGTCCGCAGACTGACGCTCTACCACTGAGCCAAACCGGTTTCGGTGGGAGCCCCTATTCTGAAGGAGGAAGGAGAGGCTCCAGCCCTGGACGTGCCCCGTCTGGAGGGGAGGAGGACACATGGGCCACATTTGCAGGAAAAGCCCAGTCTGAGGGGGAAGGAAAGCCAGGCCCGGTCCTCTGGGGGCCCCTAATCTGGAGTGGGGGAGAAACAGCCTGATCTCTGCCCCTGGGAGCCCCCATCTGAGCAGGGGGGTGGGGGGACACCTAGGCCCTGTGCTCGAAAACTCTTCCCTTGGGGACAGCAAGTGAGGCCCCTGTGGAGGAATCAAAGCTGACCAGAGGCTGTGTGCCCCGGGTGAGCCGTGTGTCCCAGGGGGCCGTGTGCCCGGGGTGAGCCGAGTGTCCCAGGGGGCCGTGTGCCCCGGGTGAGCCGTGTGTCCCAGGGGGCCGTGTGCCCCGGGTGAGCCGTGTGTCCCAGGGGGCCGTGTGCCCCGGGTGAGCCGTGTGTCCCAGGGGGCCGTGTGCCCCAGGTGAGTCGTGTGTCCCAGGGTGCAGTGTGCCCCGGGTGAGCCGTGTGCCCCAGGGGAAGCAGTGGGACCCAGGGGAAGGGGCCGTGAAAACCAGAGGAGGAGCGGACTCTATTCCTATGGTCCTGAGATAGTCACCATAAAACAAGCAGACTGCCAAATGAGGAGCGGATTCTATTCATGTGATCCTGAGATAGTCACCATAAAACAAGCAGATTGTCAAATGACAGCGGGGAGGGGAAGGAGACCTGGGGGGAGATAAGAGAACAACCGAAGGACTGGTATGCATGAATATAAGTTCAACCAACGAACACAGAACTCTGGGGAGGGAGGGCATGAATGGGAGGTGTGTGTGGGGGGGGGGGGCCAATGGTAACATATGTACACATATAATACAATAAAAAATAAAAAAATAAAAAACAAAGCTGACCAGAGTGTGGGGCTCTGACCCAGGGCTGCCGCAGCTCAGTGACTAAGGGAGGGGGGGAGGGGGGTGTCATGCGCCAGGCGGGGACCCGCTGCCTTCTGAGGGGACTTCTGGAGCTGGGCCTCCAAGGATGAGGCACTTTGGGATTTCAGCAGGTGCCCCGGTGCCGAGACAAAAGGGAATGGCTGCTGGTCTGCAAACTGTATGGAGCCCCGTGAAGTGACCTGGCAGGTGGGAGACGGAAAGTCCGGGAACTCCCTGTGGGCGGGCGGTGTGAGAGCTGGGATAGGACTGTCCTCTAGAGGGGGCCAGTGGACCAGGCCAGGCCTGGAACCTGGGTCGCCCAGGCCCGCAGCCCAGCTCATCCCGCAGCCCATGCTTCAGGGAGAGGCAGGGATCAGCTGCATTCTGAGTCAGAAGTCACCCTTAGCAATGCACGCGTTCAATGCCACACACACACACACACACACACACACACACACACACACACACACACATTCAGGCTCCGCTCCTCACCTCTGCAGACTCAATCAAGTGGGCTCAGGGTGCTGTCCTTCCCGGGACAGGAGAATGCACCCTGGACACGGGGGACCCCTGCCTTTAATCCTCTCTTGTGTGCGCTCTTGGGGTGAGGGTGAGGTAAGGGTCAAAAGTGGAGCTGAGGTCCAGGAGGAGGTCAGAGCTTGGGCAGAGGTGGATTAGGCTGGTATCCGGCCGGTGAGGGAGGAACGGGAAATCCATGTTGAAGTCAGAGGTTGAGCTCACTGACTGGGCTGGGTGCTTGGGGACCGGAGGGGGAGAAGACACAGTCCTGTTCGTCTCCTGCGAGAGAAAAGATAAATGGCAGATGGTTTAGGATATACACTGTGAGAGGATGGAGGGAGTACGGGCAGCAGCGAAGCCAGCCTCCTGGAGGGAGGTAAGAATTTTCCAGGAGAGATGGCATGGGAGCTGAGTCCACCATGGTGAGTGGGGGAGGGTGGGATGAGGGCGATGATGTGAAGCCCAATAGGATTGTGGGAACTGCGAGTGGCTCTCAGGGGGAGGGCTGGAGAAGGGAGCAGGGGCAGACCGTGAAGGACTTTGTCTGCCAGGACACGGGATCAGACTTTATCCCAAAGGGCTCAGGAGCCATCGGCGGGTTGGTTCTAAGCAAAGGGAGGAGCAAAGTAGCCAACCTAGGGTCCTGGAGGCCCTGGAGCACCCAGTCGGCCTGAGCTTGGAGAGGGTGCCAGCTGGAGAAAGAGAACCAGGAGAGTCGATGGGATTGCCAGGAAGCGGGAGGGCGTGGGGCAAGAGACACGGGCAGGATTCTGGGGACACGGGGGTGACGGAGAAGGAGCCGGTGAGGAGGAGATAGACGCCCATACCCTGGACTGCCAACAGGCTGGCAGGAGCTCGAAGGGGCTGCGGCCCCAGAGCTGGGTGTGAGAAGAGACCAGCCTCGATGAGCCGGAGCTGGAGAATGGCCACAACATTGAAGACGTGGTGGCTCAGGAGGCAGAAAGATCAACTGTGGAGAGAGGAGAGGCGGCGAAGGGGGCTGCCAGGTTGGGTGTTTGGGTCAGAGTTGGGTCTCTGCAGAGCCTGGGAGGATCTCCAGGGCCAGTGGGAGGATGGAGAGCAGAGAGGGGACCCCCCTCCCCAGGGGCCATCTGCACAGCGTAAGCTCTCAATAGGGCCATTAGATAAAAGAGAAGATGTTCTGCTGAATTTGAATTTCATAGGAACACTATTTGCAATATCTGTCACATAGCTATACTAAAACACGATCCATTGTTTCTCTGAAATTCAAATTTTAACTGGCTCTGAACTGCCGTGAAGACTGCTTCCCCCACCTGCCCGCAGGTGTAAGTCCTCACTGGGCATGAAATTCTCTGCACAGCCGAAACCGGTTTGGCTCAGTGGATAGAGCGTCGGCCTTCAGACTGAAGGGTCCCGGGTTTGATTCCGGTCAAGGGCATGTACCTTGGTTGCGGGCACATCCCCAGTAGGGGGTGTGCAAGAGGCAGCTGATTGATGTTTCTCTCTCATGGATGTTTCTAGCTCTCTATCCTTCTCTCTTCCTCTCTGTAAAAAAATCAATAAAATATATATATTTTAAAATTCTCTGCACAACCTTGGCTCGATCCCTGCCCTAGGCCTCTGCTTCCTCATCTGTGAGACGGGTCGGCAGATGTGTGGCTCTACCACCGGCCACTCTTGGCCTCCAGACAGGCCCCGGGGAAAGGTTTGTGAAGGTAGCAACAGCCCATCAAGTCAAAAACTAATTTGGCTGAAAATGAATCGGTAAAATGAGTTTGCTGCAGGGCAATTTTTGCAAACTTTGATGTTTCTTTAGGCATGTAGTCCCTCTTTCGGAAATTGTTCAGTTTTCTTGTTCTAATTTTGTCTGCGATACACTATTTTTACTGGCAAAAGGTTGGAAATAACCCCAGGCTCATTTATTTCTCATGACACCAAAAACCAGACAATGTGAGCCGGCGAATGGTGACACCCATGTTCAACCCAACTGAAAATTTAAATATTTATGAACACATAGCCAAGCAAGCCAAGCAGATATATCTGTCTATCGTTGGAGTGGAAATTTTTTAAAAATAGAAAACAAATTTGAAAATCTCAAATTTTTTTTATTGCCTAAAATAATAAAAGAACAAGACCTACACAGAGTTTTTGTACAGTGCTTTTTCCACTCAATACATTTATTCAGAATAGCTTTTCATGTCCAGAGGTCCACACCCACATCCTGCATGTGACTGTACGGCACCGAACTTTAAATGTGCCTGACTCTTCTCCCTCGTGAACAGCAGGGGACAGACACACGTGGTCGAAACCCAGCAAGGAGCAAACATGCAAATAGAAATTTTAAAAAATGAGAGTGAGCTGAAACCGGTTTGGCTCAGTGGTAGAGCGTCGGTCTGTGGACTGAAGGGTCCCAGGTTCGATTCTGGTCAAGGGCATGTACCTTGGCTGCGGGCACATCCCCGGTAGGGGGTGTGCAAGAGGCAGCTGGTCGATGATTCTCTCTCATCGACGTGTCTAGCTCTCTATCTCTCTCACTTCCTCTCTGTAAAATATCAATAAAATATATATATTTTTAAAAATGAGAGTGAAGGAAAACACCCAAAAAGGCCAAGAATCCTCTGATCTTCTCCAAAATGCCCCCAAAAGTGTCGATGTGTAAAAAAGCTAATCATTTTAGCTAATTGTTTCAACCAACAGGCCACTCGATTACCTTACTTGTCATGTAAACTCGTTGCAATCAAATGTCTTAGACTTGGGGTTTTTCTGACTCTCCTGAGCCCGGGGACCCTTTGTGTCTCTGAGGAGTCCATCGCGTCCGTCAGTGAGGAAGGGGCCGCTCTGGTGCGGGGGCAGGGCTGGGGGGGCACAGCACAGGTCCCTCCAGAAATCACTTCAAGTTGTGAAATTCTCTCTCTTTCTCTCTCTCTCTCCCTCTCTCTCTCTCTCTCTCCCTCTCTTCCCCCCACCCCCATATATATTTTTATTTATTTCAGAGAGGAAGGGAGAGGGAGAGAAAGATAGAAATGTCAATGATGAGAGGCAATCATTGATTAGCTGCCTCCTGGGGATCAAGCCAGCAACCCGGGCATGTGCCCTGACTGGGAATCGACACTCAGCCACTGAGCCACATCAGCTGGGCGAAGCTGTGAGATTCTCGTTCTCCTCACAAAAAGAAAACACCCTTAAGCCTCCCCTAGGTAAGTGTCCCCCTTCAAACTCGTTTTTTCAGGCAGGAAACTGAGATTCAGAGCAAGGCAACAACTTGCCCAAGATCGCTCAGAACCAGAACGTCTAGACCAGAACTCGGCCCCTGCCCTAGGAAGCCAGGGCCCTCCGAGACAGGAGAATTGGGGGTTAAGGGTCTAGTCTGCCGAAACCGGTTTGGCTCAGTGGTAGAGCATTGGTCTGCGGACTGAAAGGTCCCGGGTTCGATTCCGGTCAAGGGCATGTACCTTGGTTGCAGGCACATCCCCGGTAGGGGGTGTGCAAGAGGCAGCTGGTCGATGTTTCTCTCTCATCGACGTTTCTAGCTCTCTGTCTCTCTCCCTTCCTCTCTGTAAAATATCAATAAAAATATATATATATATATATATATATATATATATATATATATATTTTAAAAAGAGGCTAGTCTGGGGCAGGGTTGAGGGAGGACCGCACAGGCAGGACCCAGGACTGTCTTGAACCCTGACACTGCGATAACCACACCCCCAGCCCTGCTCTTGTCCCTCCTTCTCAGTCAGGCCTGGACCTCCAGGACAATGTGGACAGAGACCAGAGCAGACAGCGTCAGGAGGCACAGCCACTTGCCAAAGGGCACACATCCTGTAAGTCAAAGGATCAGAATTCAAACCCAGGCCTGCTCCACTCTGAAGCTAATGTCAGACTGCCTGCCTAATGTGGCCTCGGAAACCAGGCATAGAGTTCAGGCCTGTCACTTTCCGGTATGAGCTGGTGCTGTCAGGGAAGGCGTCCTGGAGGGGGGGGGGTCTCACCGACAAAGTTGGGAGATGACACTGAAGGAATCGGCATGTATAAAAAGCATGTGTGTCTTTGTACATGCCTGTGTGTGAACATGTGTGTGAATGGGCAGGTGTGTGTGGGTGCGCACGTGCATATCTCTATCTGGTCTTGCACGTGAAAACTACCGTATTTGCCGGCGTATAAGACGACTTTTTGGCCCTGAAAAATATGCCTCCAAGTGGGGGGTAGTCTTATACGGCGAGTATATAACAAACTCTGTATTTTTAGTGGAAATTTTAGTGGGTCGTCTTATACGCCGGCAAATACGTATTTTTCAGGGCCAAAAAATCGTCTTATACGCCGGCAAATACGGTTCTCTGTCTCTCTGTGTCTCTGTGTGTGTCTCTCTCTCTGTCTGTCTTTCTCTCTCTCTCTCTCTCTCTCTCTCTCTCTCTCTCACACACACACACACACACACACACACACACACACACGCAGTGGTGCACACACGAGTATGAGCCCATTCCACTGGGTTAATGTTTTCCTGCCTGCGTCAGCACAGTCCCAGTCAGTGGGCAGCTCACTGCGGGAACGTGCCCTATCTGATCTGGTCGGGTGCTGTGGGCCTAGAGCAGGGGGGTTTGGGTGGGCAGAACGCCCATCTCAGCAACCTCAGGGCAGGCCACTCTCTCTCTCTCTCCCCTCCTGCTCAGCCTGTGAAAGCCTGGCAGCCCCAGGGTGATGCGGTCGCCCTGCCTCCCACTCACACTGGGGCTCCCCCGGGGGGGAAGCCTTCCTCCTTCCCTCCAAGCAGCAAGGCCAGCGGCTCCCCGAGATACCTCCCCCCGCCCCAGCTCCCTTATTTTTTTGCCCTAATCCCAAGGCCTCTCCACACACGGATGTCCCACGGAGGACACACGGAGCAGAGACCTAGAGGAAATGACGGCAGGGCGTCCCCCTTCGGCAGAGAAGCAGACCGTCCTGAGGGGTTTTACCTACAGCTTTAGGAGAAGGCAGCGGTCACACCGAGGCCTGGGCCGGGGGCCTGTGAGGGCGGGGCAGGGGCGTGGGCACCTGCAGGCCGGAGCCTCAGCTAGGAGGCTGAGTGCCACGCGGGGCCCTGAGCGGGGGACGGCCTTCCGGCTCCGGGGCCTCTCCCAGTGCCCGTGGCAGTCCCCCCTCCCTCCCACCGGCCCCCGGGGGGCAGGCTGGACCAGGCTGGGGTCGGCAAACAGACACAGTCTCTTCTGCTCTGGGCACAGCCCAAGATACAGGGAGAGCCAGACCCAGATGCGCTAGCTTTCTAGCCCAGCTTGAGATGCCCTAATAAGTCTTTGTACAGGAGGGACAAGGGTGGACCACGACACTCATCTCCTGCTCCCCCCCCCACTCCCTCCCACATCCCCCCGCCCCAGGGTTATTCCCCACAGTGCAGGCTTAGAGGCTTCCTGCCTCCCTCAGGCTCCACGTCTGAGCAGGTTTCTCCCCACCCGAGGGCCACTTCTGACTTTCAAAGCCCATGACACTTTTGTTTTGTGGGCAGCCTCCTCCTTTAAGAGAGTAAATAGGGCCAAAACCGGTGTGGCTCAGTGGATAGAGCGTCGGTCTGTGGACTGAAAGGTCCCGGGTTCGATTCCGGTCAAGGGCATGTACATTGGTTGCGGGCACATCCCTAGTAGGAGGTATGCAAGAGGCAGCTGATCGATGATTCTCTCTCATCGATGTTTCTAGCTCTCTATCCCTCTCCTTTCCTCTTTATAAAAAAATCAATAAAAAATATTAAAAATAAAAAAAATAAAAGAGTAAATAAATATTATATTTTATGCCCTGGCCAGGTAGCTCAGTTGGTTAGAGTGTCATTCGAGTGGGTTCAATCTCCAGTCAGGGCACATACAAAAATCAACCAATGAATGCATGCATAAGTAGAACAACACATCAATGTTCCTCTCTCTCTCTTTCTCTCTCCCTCTCAAATTTTTACAAATTCAAAAAAATTACATTGCACAACTGCATTGATATAAAGATGAATAAATTCATATTATGCATTAAAACATTTTTTTCAGCCTACAAGTTCATTTTTTTTCTTATTTTAAAACGAAACACTTTTGGTGGGCTTTTATTTTATTTTTTTATTGATTTTTTACAGAGAGGGAGAGAGAGGGATAGAAGAGAGTTAGAAACATCGATGAGAGAGAATCATCGATGAGCCACCTCCTGCACACCTCCCACTGGGGATATGCCCGCAACCATGGTACATGCCCTTGACCGGAATCGAACCTGGGACCCTTCAGTCACCAGACCGACGCTCTACCACTGAGCCAAACCGGTTTCGGCTGAAACGGACCTTTTCTTACATCATCACACCTAACCAAAAAAAATGAACAATTCCATGGAAATATCGAGTGCCCACAGTTGTTTCAAAGTATCCTTTTTAGTTAACTGGATAGTTTGTTTGAACCAGGATCCCAACAAAATCACACCTTACTTTGGGTTAAGTGCTCTCAAAACACTTTCTCTTATTCATGTCACTGGCTGGTGGAATAAATGCGGCTCTGTAGGAAGTGCACTTTCTAGACTGGTCTGTTTGCTTCCTTGTGGTGTCATTTAACGTTTCCTCCATCTCCTCCATTTCTCGGAATGCACAGGAAGTTAGCTCTCATGGTGTGGTTTTAGTTGGGTTCCCTTTGGGGGAAGGGAGGAGTCCTTGGTGGACAGTGCTGTGCGCCTCCTCTTGCACCCCATTCAGAGGCGCGTAGTGTCCAGCTGCCCCGTGTGCAGTGGTGCTGGCCAGCCCGTGGGCTCACGGGGCAGCAGCCTGACCCTCCCATCGCCAAGGTCATTGGCCATCCGCCTTCCAGCTTCATCCTTTCATTTTTGCCGTAATCAATTTCAAAATTCTTCCACACTAAAGAATTGTAAAGGAGAAGCTCTGAACAGCAATCTCTTGCCCTAACCTGTTTGGTTTAGTGCAGCCGTGGGCAAACTACAGCCCTCGGGGCTATTTTATCCGGCCCTCGGAGCCGAAAGAGCGGAGGGTTCTCTTGCTCTCCCCTCCGCTCCTTCACCAGCAGCCCAAGATGAGAGTGCCAGCACGGTCAGGTTGCTTTTGTTCCAGCCCTCTGGTCCAGTCTAAGAACCCACTGTGGCCCTCGAGTCAAAAAGTTTGCCCACCCCTGGTTTAGTGGATAGAGTGTCAGCCTTCGGGCTCAAGGGTCCCAAGTTCGATTCTGGTCAAGGGCATGGACCTTGGTTGCTGGCACATCCCCAGGAGGGGGTGTGCAGGAGGCAGATGGTCTATGTTTCTCTCTCATCGATGTTTCTAACTCTCTATCCCTCTCCCTTCCCCTCTGTAATAAATCAATAAAATGCATGAACAGCGATCTCTTACCCCGCAGAAAAGAAAGGTCTGATAGTAAAGGAGTCTCTGGTGCCCGATCAATCAGAGGGAAGAGGGGAGTCGGAGCCAGGGACGCTTCACGAGAAGATGGGCAGAGCCAAGTGGTGGCAGAAGGAGCCATGGGCAAGCAGGGCCCTCCTGGCCAGCAGGCTAGTCCAGGGCTGGTGTGAAGCTTGGCTGGGGCTGGGGCGCTCCCCCATCCAGATGCCGGCGGGCTGTGTGGCTCCTAGTTCAGACTTCAGAGCCAGGCAGTCGGAGCTGGAATCCAGTTCGGCCTCTTACTTGGCTTGGGTAACTTTGAGCAAGATATTTATTTAGCTAGGTGTCTTCCTCTGTGCGGTGGAGATACGACTCCTGACCTCTCTGACCTGCCGGGGCTGTTGGGAGAACAGATTGAGTGGCAAGGGGAGCGGTGTGTGCCTGGTGGAGGGCAAGCACTGTGTGGGTAGAGATGATGCCTGCACCCAACCCCTCTCGCCCTGACCGCCTCTCGCCTGACTCCAGGGCCCAGTGGGAGGGCGGGGGGTGGAGTATCGCTCTGCTCATCCACGGACAGCACCACCAGAGCCCAGGGACCGCCACCAGACCTCAAGCCGCTCCAGCTGGGAGAGTCCGGTCTTCCCAGCTCTTCCCACTGCAGACTGGCCACTCAGCTCCCGGGCCTTGATACCCTGGCCGCCTCCCTGGATCTGGGGGGTGAGCCTAGCCACTGCCATCACCAGCTCAATCAACCAGCTCACCCGTGGCTGGGGGGCTCTGGTGTGGCGGGCAGGGCCCTGGGCAGGCAGCCTCCTGGGGAGGGCGGCCCGTGCAGCACAGTGTGAATAAAGAGCACTGTGTGCCGAGTCCCCTGCCCCGAGGGAGACAGTTAGGCTGGCAGGGCAGGGCAGGGCGTTTCTGCACTCACGGCTCCAAGACCCTGAGCCCTGGGGCCACAGCCCGGGTGGGGCAGAGAGCTGGGGCTCCTCCCTCCCGCTCCTGTTCCAGCCTGTTTGCTCCTGCCCTGGCCCCCACTGAGCCTCTCACTTGCTTCCCCGAAGCAGCTGAGGCCACCCAGCCTGGGTCTTCCATTGGGTGGGATGGGGGAGCTGAAATATCACACCCCACCCCACCCCAATCACATCCTTTTTTAAGAAGCTCTCATTAGACTGAGCACTAGCGCCCCCTGTTGGCCGTGACTTATTTGGCCCTGAGTCCCTTCCTCCAGCCCCGCACAAGGGACTGGCTGGCAGGACCAGCCTTGGCCCTGGGTCCGGCTCTGAGGGGAGCCACCAGCCCGGTCCACACGCCTTCGTTGCGGTTTCCAAGTTTTCTTTTCCACGTCACCTGTGCTGCCTCCTTGCTTGTTCTGTTGACTTTGGTGCTGTCTGTTTGCTCTGGCCGAGCCTGTAACAGCCTGGGGTTGAAAGCTCTGAACTTGGGAGAGGTGTGAGCCTGGGAGAGAGCCTGAGAGAGAGCAGGCTGGGGATGGGTGGGACTGGGGGGGGTGTGGAGTGAGGGGGAGGCATAAGGGCTGGGGGAGGGGTGAGATAGAGCCTGGGAGCGCTATGAGCTGGTTCCCAGCCTCCATCTGGGGGGACACCTCTCTTCACCCTCTCCCCCACCCCCACCCCCGCAGGCCATCAGTGTTGGGAGGGGGCGGGGACGGGTGGGCAGACTTTCCCAGCCTCACCTCGGGCAGGTCTTGGCCTGTAACATCTAATTTCTTTTGAAGCCGGGCCCCAGAACTCTAGACGCCTGGCTCCTCTAGGAGATTTGAGCACCCCTTGCGGGTCAGAGTGCAAGTTCTCTGGGGACTGTTGCCTGCTTCCCACCCCTAAACCTTCCACACGGACAACTCCAGGGGGAACGCCGGCGTTCCCCATCTGCAGCCCCAGGGCCACGGGCCGTCCGCGAAGGCGCGGAGTGAAATCGTGGAGTCGCACCCAGGCTTCCTGGCTCCCAGCCCAAGCTCTCTGCCTCTCACTTCACCATCTCCCAGGTCACGGAGCCTGATGGGAAGGCAGCCCGGGCTCCGGGCGCCGCAGCAGGGGCCGGCACACACACACACACACACACACACACACACACACACACAGACCCGGGCGTTGCTCCTGTGCAGAGCGCGCACAAAGCGGGGGCCTGGCAGCCAGGGGCCGCCGTGCCTCCCTCGCACCCCAGCTGACCAGACGCCTCCTGGGCCTTACGTCCTTCCGGCCCGAGAGAGGGTAAGAGGAAGCTCTGGCTCGATGCCCACCTGCCACCCTCCCTGCTCCCGACCCACCTGTGTGGCCTGAGGAGTGAGTGTGCACGCCCTTTCGGGGTGAGGGTGAGGGAGCCACCCTGGCCCTCAGCCCGGGGCTTAAGGGGTAAGCTTGGCGAAGCCACTGCCATCGGCACCGCGGGCTCAGAGCGCCCGGCTCTGCCAGCTGGTCCAGCCAAGCCCTCCTTGGAGAGGATGAGCTGTCACCGGGAGCCCTCCTCACCTGCCTCCCCCCCAGGCCTCCTCCTCTGACGGCTCAGCAGACTCCAGAGCGGCGTCCCTCCCTCTTTCACACCCGTGCCCATGCGCTCAGGGGAGAGCTGCGGGTTCCCCCAGACCCCGTCCACCTCAGACGGCACACACCTCCCACACCGGCCGCCCTCACCTTTGCACAGCCCACGCGGCCTACGTGCCCAGCGACTTCCTGGCCCCCCCGCGCAGTTCACACACGGGCACCCCCACCTCAGACTCGGGCATGTAACACGGCATAGACCGTATTTTTCCCACCATACGACGCACCCGACCATAAGACGCACCTGGTTTTTAGAGGAGAAAAATAGGGGGAAAAAATATTCTGAACCAAATAGTGTAATAAAATATTTAATAAAGTATAACAGAATAATGTTTGAACCATATAAACTGAACAGCAGTCAGCAGTGGCATTGAGAACCATTATCACTGTCATTAACACATAAAGACAAAGGTTTGAGTACTCTAGTCTTCTGAAAACCCCAAGAACTCTTCTTCGCTGGAGTCAGAATTCATGAAGACGCAGGCACTTCTATTCGGACCATAAGACGCAGGCACTTTCCCTCCCACTATTTGGTGAAGAAAAAGTCTTATGGTCCGAAAAATACGGTACCCCGTCGAGAGGAACACGCGGGTGCCCCATTCCACACGCCCTCGGCCCCTTCCTGAGACAGGCCACGTGAGGGCAAGGGGTGAGTCACCTGCTAATCCGTGGGACCTGCTGAGCCAGCAGGGTGGGAAGTCCCGAGCCGACAGACTGTGGCCTCGGGGGACCAACACCCCGCGTGGGGTCGGCCCTGCCACCAGCCTCCGGCACCCCGACCCTCCACGTTCACCCTTACTGCCTCCTGCCCACACCCTCAGCCAGGACTCAGGACAGAAAGGCACCTCTGTTCCTTTCAAATTCGTACGAGTGGTCATACTCATGTTTATATTTCCGCAGCTGAGCTGTCATCCGTCTCTATACCTTTAGGGCTACCATCAAACTTTAATGTAACTATAGATGCCGGAGGAGGAAACCAGGATGGCAGAAGAACCCGTCCTCTCTCCTCCCCCCCCCCCTAAACCCATGCCTCCTGTCTATGGCCTCCTTTAAGGAAGCCCTTCCTCTCAATAGGCAACTCACACCTCTCATTCCTCTTAGCTTACATGCACTTGAGTCACGAGCCCCACTCTGGCTCCGTCCAGGAAGCTCAGTTGGTTGGAGCATTGCCCCGTACACCAAAAGGTTGAGGGTTTGCCCTAACCGGTTTGGCTCAGTGGATAAAGCGTCTGCCTGCAGACTAAAGGGTCCCAGGTTCGATTCCGGTCAAGGGCATGTACCTTGGTTGCGGGCACAACCCCGGTAGGGGGTGTGCAGAAGGTAGCTGGTCGATGATTCTCTCTCATCAACATTTCTAGTTCTCTATCCTCCCTTCCTCTCTATAAAAAAAATCAATAAAATATCTATTTAAAAAAAAAGGTTGAGGGTTCGACCCTGGGTCAAAAAACAAACAAACAAACAAACAAAACAAAAAACACCCACTCTGAACCCAGGGGGACATGCTTTGTCTCCTCTTGTCTTCTCCTGCCTGTATTCCTGCTCAGGATTTTGTCCCCAAGACTGGGACCTCCCTGAGGACAGAGAGACAGTCCACAAGCAGAGACAGATAAACAGGAGGCCAGTGTGGTCAGTGAGCATGTCATCCAGCAGATGAAGGAAGCTGGTAACACCCATCTCCCTGGCTCCTCACATCCCATTGTCACCGAGCCAAGTCCTGCAGTGTCTGAGGAATCTCCTCAAGTTCCTACTAGATGCCAGACATATCTGTCTATATATGGTCAACTTTGTACATGCAGTAAAATGAAGAAACATCAACTCCAGCCCAGCTGGCATGGCTCAGTGGTTGAGCATCGACCTATGAACCAGGAGGTCACAGTTCAATTCCCCATCAAGGCACACGCCAGGGTTGCAGACTCAATCCCAAGGGGCATGCGGGAGGCGGCCTATCAAATATTCTCTCTTATCATTGATGTTTCTCTCTCTCTCTCTCTCTCTCTCTCTCTCTCTCTCTCTCTCTGTCTTTCCCTTTCTTCCTCCCTCCCTCTCTCCCTCTTTCTCTCTGAAATCAATAAAAAATTTTTTTTTAAAGAAGGAAACATCACTCTAAATCTCACCATAAAAACATAACATATAGTGGTTAAGAGTGTGGCCTCTGAAGCCAGACTCAGATCTCAGCTCTGCTGCTTAGCTGTTTTTTAATTTAATTGTGCCTCCGTTTCCTCATCTATAAAAAGGGAGATAAGAGTGTGTATCTACTGCATGACATTGTTGTGAATATTCAATGAACTAATAACACACCTGGAGGGCTTAGGGATGGGATTGGCCTATAGTAAATTCCCTTAAGCGTTTGCTACTATCACGTTCCCTTCCTCCACTAATTTGGTATTTTACCATCTGTCCCTAGCAGTCCGATCTTCACACCACTGTCAATATGGCCTTCGAGACACAGATCTGATGAGGGCTCTTCGGTACTCAGGATCCTCCTGTGGCTCCCCGTGGCCCTCGGGGCGGTGCCTGGACCCCTATCCCTGCTCCTAATGCCCTCACCTCCGTCCCAGTACCTCCAGCCCCAACGCCTCTCCACTCGCTACGCCTGACACACTGGGACTCCCCTGGATGCTCTCTGCCTAGAACTGTCTGTCCCGTGGTGTGCTGGTAAATGCTCAACCACCAGGTCTCTGAAAAAAAAATGTATGCCATTTATACACATAAGTTAATTATAAATTTTACTGACTATAAAGCTGGAAAATACATACACAACTTACAAATACTAAATATGTACTTATAAGTATAAAGACTAAAAATATGTGTGCTCTTTATTGTAATTCTACAGCATCAATGGCTCTTTAAAATTATTTCTTTAATTTTTTGCTAATTCTTATGTGTGTAGCCAACCCGTGGTTGCAATATATCCAGGATTTGACGAAACTCGGACCATGAACAAATGTTTGATTACTATCCGATTCCACGGAGATGTATCCACTTTTTTGACTAATGAGGATAGTCCCAACATTTTTTGTTTACATTAAAGAGTAAGATAAAAGTAAAAGAACAAGCCAAAACCGGTTTGGCTCAGTGGTAGAGCGTCGGTCTGCGGACTGAAAGGTCCCAGGTTCGATTCCGGTCAAGGGCATGTACCTTGGTTGCGGGCACATCCCCGGTGGTGGGTGTGCAGGAGGCAGCTGATCGATATTTCTCTCTCATCAATGTTTCTAACTCTCTGTCCCTCTCTCTTCCTCTCTGTAAAAAATCAATAAAATATATATTTTTAAAAATAAAATAAAAATAAGAGAACAAAGATATATTTTGAAATTTCACTCATTCACCAGGGATGTGTGACCCTTTTTGCTGAATTGGATGGTAATTTCCAAATATTGAAAGAACCAGAGGCCTGGTGCATGACATTCGGGCATAGGTAGGGTCCTCAGGCCTGGCCAGTGACCAGGGCTGATCTGTGGGGTGACTGGCGGGCCTCGGCCCACTCGCCTGCCCTGACCGGGGGCAGCTCCGGTGTTGAGCATCTGCCCCTTGGTGGTCAGTGCGCATCGTAGCCACCAGGCATTCTGCCAGTCAGTCTGCTGTTTGGTCAATCTGCATAGTAGGGCTTTATTACACAGGATGTTTCCTCAAAGTGTTTTCTGTTTTGTTTTTGTGCCCTGACTGGGAGTCAAACCAGCACCTTTTGGTGCACAAAACAATGCCCCAACTGAGCCACAGTGGCCAGGTTTTATGCTGTTCACAATGTAATGGTTATAAACATGACAAACTTTTTAAGTTCAACCTGCATTATTAACATTTTCTCTATCAATTTCTTTTTTAAAAAATATATTTTATTGAAATTTTACAGAGAGGAAGGGAGAGAGATAGAGAGCTAGAAACGTCGCTGAGAGAGAGACATCGACCAGCCGCCTCCTGCACACCCCCCACTGGGGATGTGCCCGCAACCAATGTACATGCCCCTGACCAGAATCGAACCCGGGACCCTTCAGTCCGCAGACCGACGCTCTACCGCTGAGCCAAACTGGTTTTGGCATCTATCATTTTCTTTAAAAAAAATATATTTTATTGATTTTTTTTTACAGAGAGGAAGAGAGAGGGATAGAGGGTTAGAAACATCGATGAGAGAGAATCATCGATCAGCTGCCTCTTGCACACCCCCTACGGGGGATATGCCCACAACCAAGGTACATGCCCTTGACCGAATCGAACCTGGGAGCTTTCAGTCCGCAGGCCGATGCTCTATCCACTGAACCAAATCAGTTTCGGCTCTCTATCAATTTCTTAAGTCTAATTCAAGGGTCAATAAACTTTTTCATAAAGGGTCAAGTACTAGTGGATACACTCGGCTTTCCAGGCCCTACAGTCTCTGGTGCAACTCCTCAGCTCTGCCATTGTGGCATAAAAGCAGCTTCAGACAATATGTAAACAAATGAATCTGGTGAACATAGCTGTGTTTCAATACAACTTTATTGTGGGCACTAACATTCAGATTTCATATAATTTCCACTTGTCATGAAATCTTATTTTTCCCCAACTATTAAACAATATAAAAACCACCCTAGCCAGGTAGCTCACGTGGTTAGAGCATCATCCCAATACACCAAAGTGGGGGGTTCCATCCCCAGTCAGAGCACATATAAGCTGTTATGGAGAGACCTCCGGAGAAGACCACCAAAACGCCAGATCAAAACGTATGCCTTTATTAACGAATTCGAATCCGGGCTCTCCCCCTACTGTCACAGCAGTAAGAAAAAGAAAGAGAGAGCCTCGAGCACATGGGAAATCCTTTTAGGAGTTTGTTTTGAGACCTTGGCTTAGGCTAGCTGGCAGTTGTTTTGCAAAGGTGGGGGGAGGCATAGCTGACTGGGTAGAGCTCTTTGCCTCTCCTAGGGTCATGATAACCTATCACACTATGAGCGATGAGAAATTCCACTAGTACAGTAACATCGTTAAAAGTTTGCACAGTACCTGGGGCGGGGGGCTTGTTTTCAGTTTTAGCGGTTTCTGTCTGACCTGGTCTGGTCTGTTTGTGCTGCCTTGCGATAACTTGGAACAGGACATACCCGGGGGTTGGGGACTGCAGACGGAGTCAGCCCATGACTAACATAAAGTGCATCATGCTCCATTCTCTGCCGTGGACCTGGCCTTCATTCCTCCCCTGGGCTGGAGCCATAACATAAGCATCAGCCAATGGATGCAAAAATAAGTGGGACAAATCAATGCCCCCCCCATCCACTTCCTTCCTTCTCTTTCTAAAAATAAATAAACAAACAAATAAATAAATTATATATATATATATATATATATATATATATATATATATATATATATATACCACCCTCATAGGCCGGATGTGGTCTACAGGCTATAGTTTGTCAATCCCTGCTCCATGCAATCAATCAAAACAATAAATTCGCCGAAGCCTGTTTGGCTCAGTGGTAGAGCGTCAGCCTGCGGACTGAAGGGTCCCGGGTTCGATTCCGGTCAAGGACATGTACCTTGGTTGCGGGCACATCCCCGGTGGGGGGTGTGCAAGAGGCAGCTGGTTGATGTTTCTCTCTCATCGACGTTTCTAGCTCTCTATCTCTCTCCCTTCCTCTCTGTAAAATATCAATAAAAAATATATATATTTTTAAAAAACACAATAAAGTAAGCCCTAACTTGTAATGTCAGTCAGTTTGAGTGATGTCAATACTGCCACACGGCCGATGTCCTACCACCAACCCCCGGTGACTGAGCGGGGAGCTGGGGACCGAGGAGGAGCAGCACACCACTGACGGGGTGGAAGTCATTCCAAGAGCAGAGACGACAGTCATCCGTAATGACAGAAAGTGGTGAGTCTGATCGTTCATTCCCTTTGTTTTACAAAAAAAATTTATGGAATTATGCATTTATATAACTTAATGGCCGTGACTAATAAACAGCTTACAAAAATTTTTAAAAACTTAATAATTGGCTCTTATGAGCCTGTTGAGGAGGCTCCAAAACTTTTGCCGTCTCCCACGGCCTTCCTGGTCAAGGCCGACTGGCCCTTCCTTCCAGACTCAGGGTCCACGTTCCATCCGCCCTGGCCTCCCGAGGCTGGACACAGTGCCTTCCTGGGGTTACCACAGCCCTTCCTGCTTCTCTTCTGGACGCAGTAAGGGATCAGCGGTCACACTTATGGTCTTGCCTGTTTATCCTCGGGGCGGGGGGGGGGGGGGGAACACAAGGACTAACAGTCTTGTTCACCTCTGCTTCCTCCCTAATCCAGCATCACCTGCCCTCCTGCATCCCTTAGGAAACACCTGGCAGCCCTGCTCGGTTTGGTGCAGTGGTTAGAGCATTGGCCCTCGGATCGAAGGGCCGCAGGTTCGAGTCCTGGTCAAGAGTACGTGCCTGGGCCGAAACCTGTTTGGCTCAGTGGATAGAGCGTTGGCCTGCGGACTGAAAGGTCCCGGGTTCGATTCCGGTCAAGAGCATGTACCTTGGTTGTGGGCACATCCCCAGTAGGGGTTGTGCAGGAGGCAGCTGATCGATGATTCTCTCTCTTCGATGTTTCTAACTCTCTATCCCTCTCTCTTCCTCTCTGTGAAATATCAATAGAATATACTTTTAAAAAATGCCTGGGAAGACGGGGTCAGACTGTTTCCTGGTTGTCATGGGAGCCACCGGGCAGGGATGTCTGATCAGCCTACGGTAAAACCTTGATATAACAGGCTAATTCGGGGAGGGAGTGTCCCTCAAAGCCAAAAGCCCGTTATGTGATAAAGTAGGTTTTACATTGCTTATGTTAAAAAAAAAAAATTGACAAATTAGTTTACCTGTCTTTACTGCTGTAGGCACGTTTGTGTAATTAAGTATGGATGAAAGTTTAATTTCACAGAAAAGTTCTCCATATACCTTACAGGAATTTTAAACTTACGCTGAACTGGCCTGGGAATGGGCGCAGTCACCGAGAGTGAGCAAACGCAAAGGGCGAGTGGGTCTGGCTTAGCCCTGCGGGGAAAGTCACCCCACCCCCAGCAACGACAGATCCGACCGTCGTTTGTACTGAACACTGTTTACGAGCCAAGGGAGCCAAGGATCGTTTGTGCTGAACACTGTTTACGAGCAAAGGATCGTTTGTGCTGAACATTGTTTACGAGCAGTGACTCTAGGATTTAAAGATGCAGACTATAGCCGTACGGTATGTGATGTTTATTTACGTCCGCAAGATTACTAGTGTGTTTCCCCCCAGCATGTGGCCTACTCGCTAAAATGTGTTTAAAAAAGAACAGTGAACTAATAACAAGCAAACAAACAAAAATAACCTGTTCATTTAATTATAAGCAAATCTTGGTTAAACGCATTTTTAAATGAACAGAGTGTTAAGTTTCACATATGACGTATGGACTGGAAATTCTGTCCGTTAAATTCGAAGTCCATTAAACCAAAGTCCGCAAAAGCGAGGGTTTGCTGTGCTTGCTCCCTGCCGCGCCGCTGGGTCCGGCTCCCCATCCGCTTCGCCCTTCTCAGCTGTGTGTCCTCTTAGCTCCCAGGACTTAGCTCCCATAGCCAAAACCGGTTTGGCTCAGTGGATAGAGCGTCAGCCTGCTGACTGAACGGTCCCGGGTTCGATTCCGGTCAAGGGCATGTACCTTGGTTGCAGGCACATCCCCAGAGGCAGCTGATCGATGACTCTCTCTCATCGATGTTTCTGACTCTCTATCCCTCTCTCTTCCTCTCTGTAGAAAATCAATAAAATATTTTTTTAAAGAGGAACATATAATGTTTGTATATTTATATATAAATTATATATTTATATATAAATTATATATTTATATATAAATATATAATTTATATATAAATTATATATTTATATATAAATATATAAATTATATATGTTATTTCTATATATGTTATTAATTTTTAGGGAGAAGGAAAGGGAAACATCGATGTGAGAGGGGAACACGTGAGAGGAACGTGGATCGGCTGCCCCTCCTGCCCGCCTCGCACCAGGGATCGAGCCCGCAGCCTGGGCATGTGCCCTAACTGGGACTTGAACAAGCAACCTTTTGGGGTAGGGGACATTGCCCAACCAACGGAGCCACAGAAGCTGGGGCAGGAACACTTTGTCTTTGGTAGGTGAGGACCAAGGAGGGTCTCCCCACTTCACGGAGGAACACCCGAGGTCCTGGGCGCGGAGCTGACTGTCGCAGCCTCAGGCGTCCCAGGGCTCTCTCCTGAGCTGCACGCACATTTCCCCGAATCCTGTCTACGGGGGGGTTACAGCCCACTGTGGTCCCCAGGCCATCCTGCCCACTGCCCCTTCCTTCTGAGAAGACTGTTTGCCCAAAGGCCTGGGTCGCATGGACTTTCCCTTCCTTCCTGGGAAGCAGCCCAAATACAGAGGCGCCCCGGCCCCCCTGCCCCTCATCAGCTGCCCCGTCTGTGGTCTAACCCGAATCCCTCCTGCTTTCGTGGCATCGCCTTTCCTTCCATCCCAGCAGTCACCTTGCCAAGGGGCTGCTCCCCACCCTCCAGCCCCTCCTCAGCTTCACAGCGGAGCCACGGCCTAGCCCAGCCCAGCATCTGTCACCAAGCGAGGGCGAGCCGGCTTGCTGGAGCCACCTCTCCCATCCCTGACCTTTGCCTGGGATCCACCCTCATCTACCCTGTCTCCACAACACATGCACCCACACCCCTCACCCTGGGGCCCCGGCTCCACTGTCCACCTGCCCGGGCTTGCCTCCTGACGCACCCGGCCCCGCCAGTCCGCTGTGGCAGAATGTCTCACTCACCTCAGAGAAAGGAGCAGGAAGAGGAAGCCTGAGGGGGCAACTTTCCCTCACGCCCGTGACTGACTGACATCCCTTCCCCGGTTCGGAAAATTCCATCAAGAACCCCAGGCCGCCGAAACCGGTTTGGCTCAGTGGTAGAGCATCGGTCTGCGGACTGAGGGGTCCCGGGTTCGATTCCGGTCAAGCGCATGTACATTGGTTGCGGGCACATCCCTGGTGGGGGGTGTGCAAGAGGCAGCTGGTCGATTTTCTCTCTCATCGACGTTTCTAGCTCTCTATCTCTCTCCCTTCCTCACTGTAAAATATCAATAAAATATATTTAAAAAAATAAAAAAAAGAACCCAAGGCCCCCAGTCACCAGACACCTGATTTAATGTGTGGGCTGTCAACATAAGAAAAGTTCAAACCCGCAGAGATTTGGGGTTTTTTTGTGTGAGTTTACTTGAGCCCAACTGTCGACAGCTGCCGGGAAGTAAAACCTCAAAACCTCAACGGACTGAGCTAATGCTCCAGAGAATGTCAGGTTTTCACCTTGCTTTATACCCTACAATCAAAAGACGTGAGTTACATGATATCCATTGGTGATAGGTTAGGGAGGTGGGAGGAAGCAAAGTGGGGAAGCCTCTGGGATTGGCTAAAAAGCAAAATGATAGACAGAGACATCTGTTACATAGTTGGGTACAGGATAGTTAATAGTCGATAACGAACACTCGATAACAATAACAACCAGGGGATTTAATGGCCTCTGCTCTGGTGTGGTGGCCGTATTTGGAGGGTCCGGGAAAAGGTCAGTTACCTTGACTTGCCAAAGGTATGTTACCCTAGATGCAAGAGACAAGAGACAGGCTCGGTGAAGGTGAAGATTGACTGGCCAGGGAAGGTTCTAGCCAAGGATATGACTACCTGCCATAAACTACTTTTAGTTAAAAAGTGTGTGTGTGTGTGTGTGTGTGTGTGTGTGTGTGTGTGTGTGTTGTTGTTGTTGTTGTTGTTGTTGTTTTAATTTTTTAAAAAAATTTTTTTTATTGATTTCAGAAAGGAAGGTAGAGGGAGAGAGATATAGGAACATCAATGGTGAGAGAGAATCACTGATTGGCTGCTTCCTGTATGCCCCCCACTGGAAACCGAGCCTGCAACCCAGGCATGTGCCCTTGACTGGGATCAAACCCGGGACCCTTTAGTCTGCAGGCCAACACTCTATCCGCTGAGCCAAACTGGCTAGGGCTAGTTAAAAGGTTTTAGGGTCAGACCATCCTTTGTGGTTACTTGAGGTCTCTGAGTTTGCACGGCTACCATACAGGGCTCGCCCAAGCCTGTCAGGTGAGCAGGTGACCTTTTCACCCACAGGACAAAGTGAGATCGCAAGAGGGACTTGAGAGTGTGTGTGGCCCCGAGAGCTGGCCAGAGGCCTCGCGGTAAGTTAGACCCGGGTCTGGATGCTACATATGGGCTCTGATCGCTGCATAGGGCGGCCTCCTGCTGCACAGCCACCAGCAAGAAGAGTCAGGGGGTTCCCCTGAGGAAGCTCGGGGTGCCAGAGCTGGGGCCTAGCTCTGGCGAAGGAGAGCCTTGCCCTGCAGAATGTGGGGATGTTGGACACCTCTGAAACCACTCCCAGCCCAGTGCTGAGGGGAGGAAAACAGACCCGCTCAGCCAGTCACCAGGGTTCCTTACCAGTGGCATACTCAGTGGGGGTGGGGGTAGCGTCAGTCTACCCTGGGAACCAGCCATGGGGGGTGCATTACTGCAGAGAACATAAAAACAAAACTGAAACACAGAACTCTGGGGAGGGAGGGCATGAATGGGAGGTGGGGGGGGGAGGGTAAGCTATGTACACATATAATACCTTAATAAAAATAATAATAATAATTGCACACACACAAAAAAAAACTGACTAAAAGCCAGACGGCTGCTTGCTATCACCAGCAGCAGCAATTCTAAAGAACAAAATACTTCTCCCAGATGGGGCGGGCCACGGCCCCTGCCACGCCCCCTCCCCTCACACACAAGGCTGCTCCTAACTCCATTTCACCCCCACACTCTGGTCATCAAATCCCCATTATCCCTTCGTCCATAAGATACTGGAGAATGTATGGATCCTTTTAGGACATCTTTTTCTGAATGTCTATCTCTGAGCTCCTTTAAAAGTGTGAGTCGGCCCGGCCAGTGTGGCTCAATGGTTGAGCGCCAACTTGTGAACCCGGAGGTCATGATTCAATTCCCAATTGGTGCACATGCCCAGGTTTTGGGCTCAATCCCCAGGGTAGGGTGTATAGGAGGCAGTCGATCAATGATTCTCTCACATCATTGATGTTTCTCTTTCCCTCTTCCTCTCTGAAATCAATGAAAAATGTATATTTTTAAAAATATGTTTCATTGATTTTTTTTACAGAGAGGAAGAGAGATGGAGAGAGAAACATCGATGAGAGAGAAACATCCATCAGCTGCCTCCTGCACACCCCCTCCTGGGGATGTACCCGCAACCAAGGTATATGCCCTTGACCAGAATCGAACCCCGGACCCTTCCATTTGAAGCAGACGCTCTATCCATTGAGCCAAACCAGTTAGGGCAATAAAAAAATATATTTTTTTAAGCCGAAACCGATTTGGCTCAGTGGATAGAGCGTCGACCTGCGGACTGAAAGGTCCCAGGTTCGATTCCCCTCAGGGGCATGTACCTTGGTTGCGGGCACGTCCCCAGTGGGGGGTGTGCAGGAGGCAGCTAATGGATGTTTCTCTCTCATCGATGTTTCTAACTATCCCTCTCTCTTCATCTCTTATGTAATCATAACTTCCTTTTTTCCAGATCCCACCGGACATAATCACTGCCCCAGAGCACAGACCACAAAACCCCTCATTGTTTTGTTTACTGTTAACTATCTTATTGTGTTGTTTACTGTTAACTATCTTATAGCCACCAATATAAATGAAGTACATAATCTATCCGGCTTAATTTGTATCCAGTATCAGAGAATCTCAGAGATTCACACACTCACACACTTTACTTTCTTCCGCTTTGCTTTCTCCTGCCTCCCTCATCTATCCCCGACGAATTCCATGTAAGCTCCTGAGGCCTCCCCTCTGACTCTGGTACGTAAAATAAGCGGTTCCCTGCCCGTGTGGCTCCGTTGGCTGGGCATCATCCCCTGCTCTTCAGGTTGCTGGTTCGATTCTGGGAGCCACCAATGTTTGGCTCTCACATCAATGTTTCTCTCCCCCTCTTCCTTCCTCGCTCTCTAAAAATCAATAAAAAGCCTTGGCCGGATGTGTGGGAAGCAGCTAATTAAATCTCTCTCTCTCTCTCTCTCTCTCTCTCTCTCTCTCACACACACACACACACACACACACACACACACACATATACACACAATAAAAGCACTAAAATTCAATTTTTAAATATTTTTTTTCTTAATTGACACATTTATTAAAAATATAGACTAATGGTCCTGTGCTTAAATGTTGTTGTGGATGTGTGCTGGCTTCCATAAAACAGAACTAATCATAAGGAGCTCTTCCATATACTCCTGACAGAAGTAAAAAGGTCACTAGAGATGACTGACAAGACAGGGCCACTGCAGACATAATTCCCTTCTGTAATTAATAATTGCTAGAAAATGGGGCTTGACATTATTTACAATTATGCCAACACCCATGGAGGCTGAGCATCACCCGCATAAGAAACGTGTTTTCGTGTTTCCCAAGAAGTTTTCTGTTTTAGCTATGAAGGTCAGTTACCACGACCCAGCTTGTTCTTAACAAGTAGGAATTTTATGTCCATCAGCCAGAGTCTCTCACATCTTTCTGGGCCTATTGCTTTGCCGAGTAGAAACTGTAACCATGTTCTTCATATCATGCAGTTGCACGGAACGTCCGATTCTTTATACACTGTCCAGTTTCTTTAAGATAAAAGGAGTGACTCGCAGCAGGGCTACCTAGATGAGGGAGTTCCGGATGGAGGAGATCACATCCTCGCGCATCTTCCGTTTCATCTCCTCGGGGTCCAGCTTCGGCGCGAGGCCCTTGATAACAGAACATCGCGGCTCTGCCTCACCGGCTCCCACCGGCCGCGCGGCGCTCTCCAATTTTTAAATATTTTTTTAAAAAAATAAATAGTAAAACTGCCCATTTCCTGGAGCATTTTCTCAATCCCCTGGGATTTCACCTCTCAACAATTGTCATCAGTTGGGCTCAAATAAACGCATTAAAAATTCTCTTAAAAAAAAAATAAAAAGGGGAGAACCCAGCTGGCGTGGCTCAGTGGTTGAGCTTTGACCTATGAACCAGGAGGCCGTGGCTCGATTGCCAGTCAGAGCACATGCCCGGTTGCAGGTTCGATCCCTAGTCCGGGGCGTGCAGAAGGCAAGCCAATCAATAACGTTTGTGTCTCTCTTTCTCTCTCCCTCTTCCTCCCTCTCTGAAATCAATAAAAATATAGAAGAAGAAAAGAAAAAAAAGAAGAAGAAATTAGATATCAGAGGTAATGAGCACCGAGGCCTGTGGGAGTTGAGAGGAGGGGCACTGAACCAAACTGGCGGGGGCGAGTGGCAATCAGGAAACCTTCCTGGAGGAAGGGAAATGCTGAGAGGTGAGAAGTACGTAGCCAGGCAAATGAATGAGGGCAGAAGGGACGTTTTCCCCCCGAGGAAGAGAAACTGCACGCAGAAGCCCAGCGGGGCCATGGGAAATGCCAAGCCTGAAATGCCGTGTGTCTGGAGCGGGGGAGGGACATGGGCATGACAGAGAGGGCAGCCCGGGACAGATCAGGATCCGTCTGTCTCATACTTGTTCCCCAGAGGGAAGGGAGTCATTGAAGGGCTGTGGGAAGAGGAGTGGCAGGGTGGCTCCGTGTGTTAGAAAGCTCGGAAAGTGAATTTGGGGTGGGAGGAGCAAGAGTGGAGCAGAGGACCTGGTCCGGAGGGGGTGGCGGCAGTAACGAAGGCCGGGGTGGCGGTGGCTGGGACAGAGGAGGTGGCACTGGGGACGGGCAGAGGGGCCAGCCGGGAGCGGAGTGCTGAGAAGTGATGCCTGGGAGCGTGCTGAGCGGGAAGAAGGGCCTCCCGGGTGTCTGGCTGGGGGTGGGGTGGGGGGGGTGGCCCTCTCTGACACACTAGCCAAGGGGAAAGCAGACCTAGTGCGTAACCAGGTCTCATTTTCATGTTTCTGATAAGAATTTCTTAAATCCGCCAGAACCGGTTTGGCTCAGTGGTAGAGCGTCAGTCTGTGGACTGGAAGGTCCCGGGTTCGATTCCTGTCAAGGGCATGTATGTTGGTTGCGGGCACATCCCCGGTGTGGGGTGTGCAAGAGGCAGCTGGGTCGGTATTTCTCTCTCATCGACGTTTCTAGCTCTCTATCTCTCTCCTTTCCTTTCTGTAAAATGTCAATAAAATATATTTTTTTTAAAAAGAATTTCTTAAATCCTTCTCACTTCTTAAATGTGTCATCACGTATGGGGGCGGGGGGCGGGGGGGTGTTTTGTAGATCAAGACAGCTCTCAGAATACAAATGCCCCTCTTGGGCAGGGAGGGGTTACTCTGAAAAATTAAAGCAAAAATTAGTGAGAGGTGCGGCAAAAAGGGCACATTTAATGAACACCACCACATTTAACTGGTCATGCGTTCAGGCCTGGTGCTGGGAGACAGACCCGGGGCCTTGCCTCATAGAGTTTACAGTCTAGTAAACCAAAGAGTAAAACGGGATTATAAAACACTGACACTTCCACATAAAACATTACTTTTGCCTCTCTGTGGGGTTTTTTTTTTTAATACAAATGCATAGCTTTTGTTATTAAATAATAATAATACCCATCAAAGAATATATTAAAATAATCTGTTCTATAAAAAATAAGAACTCAGATTGCTCACAATTCAGAAACAGCACAATGCCTATTAATCCTTTCACTCCTTTTCATCCTTGAAGCCTTGTACTCTGTTGACCTAATTGACGATAATTCTGCATACGCCTGTTTGCATAATGCCCTTCCCACCCAATGCCATCGTTACAGAACAATCAACACCTCTTCAGAACCATGATCTTCATAACTTAAGAGACAGGCCATACTGTATTGAATAGACCTTCTGTCATTGGTTATTTAGCTTGTTTCCAAGTGTGTGTGCCACGTCCACAAAAACCGCCCTTGAAAATGGACAGCAAAAATCCAGAGGGAATGAGCAGTTGATATGTGTACAGCACTTAGCACCGTACCTGGCACTGTTAAGTGTTCAATCAACAGTATTTATTCACTCAACAGACATCCATGACCCCCATGTCAGAAGCCAGATTCCGTGCTAGGCTCTGTGGACCTGGCAGTGACCAAGACAGACCCAATTACCCTCCCAGGGTGGCCAGGCTGGTGGGCAAGACCGCCTTAACCACATGAGGACACGATTATAAGCAGATGATGGAAAGTGTGATGTGTCAAGGTACGGGGTGGGGGCTACGAGAGTGTATTGTGGGGAGAAGGTAATCGTCTGAGGGGACATCAGAGAATTCTAAAAAGCGAAGTAATAGTCGATTTAATAAATGAAGCATGCCTGGCTGGAGCAGAGGGCAGAGTCAGGGAGCACGGCCATTCCAGGGAGGGAAGCCCACAGGATGCCAGAGGTTGGAAAGGAAGGGGCAAAGGCTCAGAGGTGGGCACACGATTCCGGAAGGCTACGCCGGGGGGTGGGAGGAGGATCGCCCATTTCAGGACCTAGAGGCACTGAAGATCAGGAGGATGTGGATGACTGACAGGGAGGAGGCGGCAGAGTGGGCAGTGCTGGTGAGCTAACTAACAGAGGGGATGGAGAAAGAGGGTGACCGTCCGGAGGACTTCGAGGTGATGGAAACCGGGACAGGTGGTGACAGAAAGGGGACGGGAACGGCAGTGACGGGGCTGGGGGTAGAGGCAGTTGGTAAAGAACAGGGTAGGCGCACTCCCTCTGGGGAGCGGCCCCCGCCACCCCCTCCTTCCTCTTCTTCCCCCACTTTTCCCCACCGGCATGCATCTCCTGAACCCTAAGGGACCCCACGAGACTTGCAACCTGGGGAGCAACAGGCATTGGCGGCTCATCAGAGGCTGTCCCCCCCCACCTTCCCACGGACCCCTTTTCTCTAACTTCCCGGAGCCGAGGCTCCCCGGTGGCTGTTGGTTGTTTTGTCTGTACTGAGTAAGCCCTTTCTTTTTTTAAAAAAATATACATTTTTTATTGATTCCTTACAGAGAGGAAGGAAGAGGGATAGAGAGCTAGAAACGTCAATGAGAGAGAAACATCAACCAGCCGCCTCTTGCACACCCCCTACCGGGGATGTGCCCGCAACCAATGTACATGCCCCTGACCGGAATCGAACCTGGGACCTTTCAGTCTGCAGACCGACGCTCTGCCACTGAGCCAAACCGGTTTCGGCTAAGTAAGCCCTTTCTTGTTTTATTGACCCCAGGTTTGATCTGTTCTGTTTTTGTTTTGTGTTTCATTATGCTGTGTTTTTGGGAGAGCCTTCCAGTAAAAACCGAAGACCTACCAGACAAAATTTTTTTAAAAAAGGAGCTGTTAAGCAGTACTTACTGTCCCCAACTTTAATAAACTTCCCTCATAGTAAAAAAAATAAATAATAAAAAAATCCACAGATCGCAGGGGCTGACAGCAGTGCCGGAGAAGGCGCTGGGAACTGGGTCAGGTGACGGCTGAAGAAAGGGGCAGTGGTTCTGATGCCGGATGACGGTGTGGGTGAGGAGTGACGGGGTCAGAAATGAGCGGTGGCCATGGGGGTGACTTCAGAGCGACAGGAAGTGTGGGCAGTGGTGATGATGTGCTGATGGCAACCTGGAAACGCCCACCCTGCCCCCTCCCCTGTCTTTCAACACAGGAACTGTCTCCTAGGCCTCGGGTTCCATGACTCAGGTCCAGGCACCAGCCAGGCCCCGGATAAGATCTCTGGGCGCAGCCACCGCCAGGAGGGCTGGCGGGGCGCCTCTCCCGGCTGCGCCCAGGCCCATCAAGGGCCCCCCCGGCAGGAGCCTTGGTGTCTGTCATCTCTGCCGCCGCCTCCCGGGTCCACATCGCCCCCCATCGGAGGTCCACCCAGAAACCCAACCTCTCCGTTTGCCACCGCTGTCCGAGTCAGGACTTGATTCCGTCAGCTTTTCCCACAACTGGCCCCATGAGAAAAGTTCCTGGGCCCTCTAAGGCTTTGTCACAGCCATTTCCTGGGAGGAGAGACAAAGGAAGGTGGGCTGCCCGGAACCGGTTTGGCTCAGTGGTAGAGCGTCGGTCTGTGGACTGAAAGGTCCCGGGTTCCATTCCGGTCAAGGGCATGTGCCTTGGTTGCGGGCACATCCCCGGTAGGGGGTGTGCAAGAGGCAGCTGGTCGATGTTTCTCTCTCATCGACGTTTCTAGCTCTCTATCTCTCTCCCTTCCTCTCTGTAAAATACCAATAAAAAATATTTTTTTTTAAAAGGAAGGTGGGCCTAAACCAGTTTGACTCAGTGGATAGAGCATCAGCCTGCAGACTGAAGGGTCCCAGGTTCGATTCCGGTCAAGGCATGTACATTGGTTGCGGGCACATCCTGAGTGGGGGGTGTGCAAGAGGCAGCTGATTGATGACTCTCATCAATGTTTCTAACTCTCTATATCTCTCCCTTCCTCACGGTAAAAAAATCAATAAAATATATTTTAAAAATAAAAATAAAATAAAAAGGAAGGTGGGCTTTGAGGCTGGGGGGAGGGGGCAGCGGGGAGTCAGAATAATCCCATCCAGTCATCCTACAAACATGCAGAGGGCTCCTTGCAACACATGCGGACTGACTTGCCCAAACAGACTTATGTTTTCCCTGCTTCTTTCTTTTTTTTAAAAAATATATTTTATTGATATTTTACAGAGAGGAAGGGATAGAATAGAGAGCTAGAAACGTCAATGAGAGAGAAACATCGAACAGCTGCCTCCTGCACACCCCCTACCGGGGATGCGCCCGCAACCAAGGTACATGCCTTGACGGGAATCGAACCAGGGACCTTTCAGTCCGCAGACCAACGCTCTACCACTGAGCCAAACCGGTTTCGGCTGTTTTCCCTGTTTCCATGAAGCTCAGACTGGGTGACAGACAGTAAGTGGCGATCACCGTGGAGAGAGTGCTATCCCCTGGCCATAGAGGGGGACACACTGCTTTTCAAAGCCTGTGGAGAGTGAGCCCCATTGAAGGAAGCCCCAGGGCCTGTGCTAGCGACCCTCTGGCCTTTGGCTCAGCTGAATCCAAGAGGATTCCTCGTGAGCAACCAGGAGGGGCAGTAAGAGGGAAAGAACATGAGTGCGGTCACAGAAGCTGGAGTGAGTGCCGTGAATGGCAAAGGGGTTCGTTCTATGGAAAGGGGCTGTTAGGGTCGCCGAAGGAGGAACGCACAAGGCCCAAAGTGGTAAAGGGCTATGAATTTATCAGGTCGTCTGGAAAGCCAGCTGGGCTGAGCCCCAAAATCAGCACCCTGGGACGGGGAGTCAGAGATTCTAAAGGACTCTAGGCAGGCTTTTCCTGGATGGAGAATCCTCTGGGCGTGTCTGGATCCTGGGACGGGTCCGGTCCACGGAGGAAGGTTAATGGTCTTAGCAAGTGGAATGTGGCCTTAGCAATGGAATGTGGTCTCAGTGAAAGGGAATGATGGCTGTGACATGTTCTAAAGGCCAGTTGAGGGGTAGAGGGGAGGAGGGGGGGAGAATATCGATTTAATTATTTGATCAGACCGAACAGTAACCTCACAGGGTGATCTGATCATAAATTTCTAATTGGGCCTGGCCAGTGTAGCTCAGTGGTTAAGCGTTGACCTATAAACTAGGAGGTCACAATTCAATTCCCGGTCAGGGCACATGCCTGGGTTGCGGGCTCGATCCCCTGTTGGGGGTGTGCAGGAGGCAGCCGATCAATGATTCTCTCTCGTCATTGATGATTCTATCTCTCTTTCCCTCTGCCTTCCTCTCTGAAATCAATAAAAATATATTTGAAATAAATAAATAAATTCCTAATTGGGCAGATCATGATGCCCCAGGCCAATAGCTTCTTTTTTAAATTAATTAATTTAAAATTTTTTACTGATTGATTTTTTTCTATTTTGTAGAAAGAGAGGAAGGAAGAGAGAGACAGAGAGAGAGAAACATTGATTTGTTGTTTTCCTTAATTATGAATTCATTGGTTGATTTTTTTGGTAAATTTTTATTGATTTCAGAGAGGAAGGAAGACGAAGAGAGAGAGAGAAATATCAATGACAAGAGAGAATCATTGATTGGCTGCCTCCTGCACACCCCACACTGAGGATTGAGCTCACAACCCGGGCATGTAATCAAACCTGGGACCCTTCAGTCCGCAGGCTGACACTCTATCCACTGAGCCAAACCGGCCAGGCTCATTGGTTGATTCTTGTATGTGCACTGACCAGGGATCAAAGCGCCAACCTTACTTAGCATGTTGGGGGAAGACAATGCTCGAACCTGAGCTACCAAGCCGAGGCCTGAAACTCCTTTTGTGAAAGGTTTATCTTCACTTTAAACAAGCCCTGACCATTGTTTCTGCGGATCTATTCTAACACATCTTTGAAAAGTCCCCTTTCGACCCCTCCTTCTACTAGTAAAGGGTCACCACCTGCAGAGAGCACATGTTAACTATCCTGTCATCTGATCTCACCTTGCTTTCTCCCACCTTCATATAATCTTCATAGAAACATTTTTATCTCGGTGTTGAGATCTTGCTTCCAGGTGTATCCTCCATTTGACTCAAATAAATTTTTTTAAATATATTTTATTGATTTTTTTTTACAGAGAGGAAGAGAGAAGGATAGAGAGCCAGAAACATTGATGAGAAAGAATTATCGATCAGCTGCCTCCTGCACACCCCCACTTCTGGGGATGTGCCCGCAACCAAGGTACATGCCCCTGACCGGAATCAAACCTGGGACCCTTCAGTCTGCAGGCCGATGCTCTATCCACTGAGCCAAACTGGTTTCGGCTCAAATAAATGTTTATAAAAATTCTCTACTGCCCTAGCTGTTTTGGCTCAGTGAATGGAGCATCTGTCTGCAGACTGAAGGGTCTCAGATTTGATTCTGGCCAGGGGTGTATGCCTGGTAAGGGGGCTTGCAGGAGGCAGCCAATCCATGATTCTGTCTTGTCATTGAAGTTTCTCTATCTTTTCCTTCCTCTCTGAAATCAATAAAAACTATGTTTTTTTAAAAAAAAAATTCTCTACTGGTTTGGGCATTCATATGGCAGTGCTAAATAAGAAAAAGGTGCCAGGGAGACATTACTACTGTGGAGGAGCCAAAATGAGTTGCAGGAACAGGGATGTCTAAAGGGGATAAATACCAATGGGGCGGGGGGGGGGGGGGTGGAGAATAGTTGGTTTGGCTCAATGGATAGAGTGTTAGCCTGTGGATTGAAGGGTCCCAGGTTCAATTCCGATCAAGGGCCCATACCTGGGCTGCGGGCTTGATCCCCAGTGGGGGGCATGCAGGAGGGTGCTGATCAATTACTCTCTCTCATCATTGATGTTTCTCTCTCTCTCTCTCTCTCTCTCTCTCTGAAATCAATTAAAAAACAAAACAAAACAGGAATGTCTAATATTCAACTTGAGCATGTTGGGTTTGTGCAAATAAGCTTCCTACATCTCCCCACGCCTTCAGCAGTTTGTTGCTACCATGAAGACCTTCTGTGACATAAAAACACTTCTCTGACCTGTTCACTGTGCTTCTAATCTTCGGCCAAGGTGGGGTCTGCCCCCAGCTGGCTCCTCTCTGCCCCTCTCACTTGGTGGTGGATGGGCTCACGGGGCCACCAAGCAAGAACCCTGGGCGGCTTCTGTTTCCCAGATCCTCCCTGACCAGGATCCTGCCTGCGCTGGCCCCACCCACCTCTCCAGTCCCAGCTGGAACTCCACGCTCCAGCTTTCCCAGGGCCCCTGTCTCCTGGAGCTTTCGTACAAACTGTTACCTCTGCCTGGAGCACCCCACCTGGCTAACTCTTCCTCATCCTTCAGGTCTGAATATAGAGGTACAGGCTGCCTTTATGGGCAGGAAAGCTGGGCCTTCAAAGGGCCCTGCACTTGATTTAATACAGTTGTTATCTTGAAACTCTTAAATCATTTTTAAAATATTTTTAAAATACATTTTATTGACTTTTTACAGAGAGGAAGGGAGAGAATAGAGAGCCAGAAACATTGATGAGAAACATCGACCAGCCGCCTCTTGCACACTCCTCACCGGGGATGTGCCCGCAACCAAGGTACATGCCTGGGACCTTTCAGTTCGCAGACCAACGCTCTACCACTGAGCCAAACCGGTTTCGGCTACATAATTTTTTAATCAGGAGACCTGCCTTTTTATTTTTCACTAGGCCCTATAAATTATGTAGCCAGTCCTACGGAGGTGCTTTTTTTTTTTTTCCTGGTAAAATATCGCACGTCCCAGTTTCCTTTGGATGATTGGATTGTCGTTTCCTCCACTAATCAGGCTTTATGTTCCAAGAAAACAGAAACCATTTGGTAGGCTCTGGTTTTCCCTTTTCTAACAGTGTTCAGTTTCCACCTTAGGACCCATTTTGTTCAGCTGGTGCTCATACCTTGCTTGGGGCCAGAGGTGGAACATGTGACTTAGGCTAATCCAATCAGGTCTGACTAGCCTAGTGCCCCAGCATGTGACCAAGCTGGTCCAATCAGAGCGCGCCTTTGGGTGTCTGTTGGACGGAGATTCTTCCTCTTCCCTGCCAGACTCAAGTAGCCTGGAGCTACTGTCAGGTGCTTAGAAACGCAAGAGGATCCGGGCTTAGGATGAGGCTGACATCCTGGAGGAAAGAGAGGAGAAACAAAAAAATATGTTGATGCTGGATCAAGCCTCACCTGAAGTTTTTCTCTGGTTTGTCAATTCTGTGAGCCAATGAATTACCATGGTTGCCCAAGCCACTCTGAGTCCAGTTTCTGCATCTAGATGCTTCTTACCTGATATTGTATATATTTTGCTCATAGTATTTCTGGCACCTGCTACCCCTGTTTCCCCGAAAATAAGACAGTGTCTTATATTAATTTTTGCTCCCAAAGATGCACTGGGTCTTATTTTCAGGGGATGTCTTATTTTTCCATGAAGAAGAATACAGTACACATTTATTGTTAAATGAAAATAAAGGAAGTTTATTACCTGTATACGGTACGGTAGTACGGTAGTTGTCAACACAAACTGGACAAACAGTGAATACTGGGGGCCTTGTTTTTTGGGGGGGGATGCCTTATATTTCACTCAGAAGGAAACCTGCAAGTAGGTCTTATTTTCAGAGGATGTCTTATTTTCGGGGAAACGCAGTACAACCTGGCTAAAATAGATCCTCAATAAATATTTGATGGAATAATAAACAAATAAGTGAATTACACGCAAGCCCTCTGGCAGAAAGACCAAAGGTACTGCTTTGCACGTGAGACCCCTCCCAGGAGCCTTTGTGCAGAGTTCTGCTGATCTCACTGATCCTGCACCCCTCATGGGATCCCTGCAGCTCCCTCACTTTTCCGGCGAGGGCCCACATCCTGGAACAGCCCAGCGCTGGGTCATTTTCTGCTCATTCCCAGCAGCCAGGCCTGCGGTGAGTTCTCTACGACTAGTTACCCCTGGGCTTAGGGGCCGTACCCTGAGACCTGGGACCCCAACCTGGACTGGCCACTTGCCTTGCCCAGTAGCTTCAAACAAGTCACCTGTACTGGAGACCCAGCCTCCTGCTCTGTGGAAGGCCAGAGAGGACGTGGACCCGCTGATTCCAGAGGTGGCCCTGACCCTCTGGCTGCCCTAGAAGGCTAACCTTCTGTGAGACAGGCGGGGCTTACCAGGTGGAAACGGGGTTTCATTCAGTCCAGCTGTTCTCTCATTCAGCAAGTATTTGTCAACAGCGATCACGGGCCCTGCCCAGACCCCGGGACTTTTCAGCCACATTCTTCACGCTTCCTGCTTCCTGACCGCTTACTCTGAAATCTGGGTGGTGACCTCAAACCTAAAGGCTTCCCAACCCCACATCCTGACTTCTGTGGCCCCCATTTCTTTACCCTCTAGTTCTGCACTCACCCTCTCACGCACATTTCCAGCCTGCCAGACGTACTGCAGGGAAGTGTGGCTTCTGGCAACACAGGGGAAGGAGTGTTTTCGGGTGTGAGTGCTGGATACGTGTGTTATGCATTCGGCACGAGAGCACTGAGCGCGTCCATGTGTGCGTGTCAGTGTCAGGACAGGTGTGTGTGCCAGAGTGGGAATGTGGCAGTGCATTGAGTGCACGTGAGTGTAGCTAAGTGTGCTCGAGCATCTGAGTGTGTGGATGAGTGTGAGACAATGTCAGAGCATGACCATGCCTGTAGGAGTGCAGTGCGTAGCACATGAATGTGCATAGGTGTGTCAGTGAGTGTGTGTGTGTGTGTGTGTGTGTGTGTACACATGCGTCCTTCAGTCACAGCAGGCACACCCTCACGTGTATGTGGGCACACACGCACCTCCAGGAGCCAAAGGTGATGCAAGCTGTAAAACCCGCATCTGATAACAGGAAGACTTTGTCCACAGGCCGGGGTCCTCTCCACCCTCCAGCCCTGCCACGGACCCGGAATCCCCAGCGAAAGGCCGCCTCCGACAGGAAGAGCTCCCTCGGCCCCAGCCGGCAGCTCCGCCGCCTCCACCGCAGGCCGGGCCGCCTTCTCCTCTCGGCAGCCAGTTTCCGGCCAGGCCCCGTCAGTGACCCTGAGCGGGGAGGCCAAGAATGAAGGTGGTGGGCAGGACATTCCAGGTGCCTCCTCAGCTATGGGGGGCGTCTCCGTGGAGACGGGCGGTGGGCCGTGGCCAGATGATTATCGGGGCTCCCAGAGTCCTCTCTCCCCCTGCCCAGCCGCTCCCGGCCAGGCCTGCTCGGCTCTGGGCGCAGCGAGGAGGCCTGGCCAAAGCCTCGCTCTGCACAGGGGCTTCTGGGAAGCTGGTCAAGGTGACTGAATCTGGGGGGGGGAGGCTTTGTTCCCCGAGAGCTCTGGAGACGGGGAAAGGCAGTACCCCCCCTTCTCCACGCCATGTCGTGCCACACTCTGACCTGAAGGTATGACCAAGACACTCAAAGGAGGGGACCCTGGGCCAGGTTAGCCAGTTTTCAGCCCGCTCATGGCCTCCCCCGTGGCAACCTCGGCTGTCCCACGAGTCCCCCTTCGGGCTCTCCCCACCCAGGCCTCCTGGTTTGGGGCCAAGACGCAGGAATGAGACGGGAACATAGACCCTCTTCCTACTCCCAGAGCGGCTGGGACTCCCCGGGTGTCGTCGGTGAGAGCAGGAAAAAGCCCCCAGAGTTAGCGTCGTTAGCTCGGTGTCTGCCCCATTCTTGAGCCGAAGTGGAAGGGGCGGTGAGACCCGAAGAGGGATGCGCAACGAGACTCGCAAACCCAGGTCGGGCCCGTGCTCCGGCCCTCCACCTCCCTGGGAATGGCTCTCCCCCGACTCCACGCATACACTCCCCTCTCACCCCCAATTGGTGGCATGGCTGCCCTCAACCCACACGGGGAGCTCCAAAGGAGGCGTCCGAGTAATGATATTTAATATTGTTATTATGTAGTCTCTAGCACTTCCTGCTGCACCTGGCATTGTTCCACACACATGCTATCTCATTTCACACCCTCGCCTAATGCCGCCTAATGAGGTAAGTAGTAGTATTATCCCCAATTCACAGATAAACCCGGAGCGAGGTAGGCCGTCAGGTCCGGCAGGAACGGTGTCTCCTGGGAGAGCTGGAGGGACTGTGCTCAGAGGCGGGGGCAGGGCCGCGGGGCCCCACAGGGATGGCCTGGGACTGACAGCAAGCAGCCACTGCCCCGCAGAGGGAGGAGGGGGAGGAGGCAACGTGACTGGAACGCACTGGAAGCCCCTAAAGGGCACCCATAGCCTGACCTTTCTCCGCCCCGCCCCAGCCACTCCCACCTTCCCTGCTCTCTGGTTTCCTACCGGTAGCTGTGCTTCTCACGTGCCAAACCCAACTAGAATCCAGAGACCCAGGTGGTGCAGCCCACAGATGCCAGCGTCCTGGGGCACGGAGCAGGCTGGCGACGGGACCTGGGGGGCATGGACACCCCACCTGCCGCAGGTCCATGGCCAGGAAGGACTGGTTTGGGACAAAGGTGATCTGGACCCAAAGACCTGCTCCCTGAGATGTTGCAAAGTGCCCCCCTCACCCCCACAACCACCCCGGGAAAGGGGGGTGAGAGGAGCCAGGTAGGGGACAGAAGCCTGGGTTCTAGTCCAAGGTCTGCCGCCCAGCTCTGTGGCCCTGAAGGAGGCTCTGGGCCTCAGTTTCCCCTTTCCACGAAGAGGAGGTGTCCCACACTGAGGCCTCACAGTCCTTAAGGAAGCCAATTCCAGATGCTGGGCAGACACGCCCGCTCCTCTGCCTGCCTCGGGACTCAGAGTTGTCCCAGGCAAACTCCTCCGGGCTCCCCGAGGGCCCAGCTCCTCAGTCCCTCCTCCCTCTGTGCCGCCAGCATTCCCTGGCACCCACCTCAGAGCCCCACCCAGGCCGGGCTCCCTCCTCCCGGTGAGGAGGCGCAGGACCCTGCCTCGGCCAGCACCCCCACAGACCCCTCCCCGGGCACCCAGGGCGTCTCTGACCACCGAGATCTGTGTGCCGGCGGAGTATTCTCCTCTTCTCTCCCCTTCCCACCCCGCCCAGCTCTACTCCACCCAAGCTTCCCCAAGCCTGGGGGTGAGGGGCGCCCCACCCAGGTTTTCAGACAAACAAAATCAAGGAGAAAGCATTAGCAACGGAGGAGGGAGCTCATTACCAAAAATTAAGGAGGTGGCATGCCCCGGAGCGGGACTGGCCTGGCAGGTAGCAGAGATGGGCTCCGAGGTACTCAAGACGTTCGCTCGTGAGAACACAGAGTCAGACCCAGGCACAGAGTCAGGCAGAGACAGAGGCAGAGATATGATGGGCAGAGGAGACATGGTGGGCAGAGGCACACAGACCCGCAGAGACGGCCAGACCCGCACACTCAGCCACCCTGGGGCGTGCACTCGTCCGCGCCCACACAGAGGAGAGACAGGAGCCAGGCTCAGGCTGAGGGAGACGGATTCCAACCCAAACAGGGGAGAGCGTTAGGGAAGCCGTGGGAAGAAGGACTCGGCTCGGGAAGAAAGGGACCGAGACGGGGCGTGGGAGCTGTCCAGCCCCCTCCCCGCCGCCACCACAGGGTGATTCTCCTCCCAGGTCCACCTTGCAAAAGGGACTGAGATACCTCCCCCCAAGGAAACGGAGAGCTTTCTTTCTGGAATGTGCTATCAGCCAGATCGGCTAATCAGCGGCATCGCCGCCGCCGGGAAGTGTGCGGGGAGGTGGGAAGCTTTCCTCCTGGCGCTGGCACTCCCTGCCGCTTGGCTCGGGTCCCTCCCAGCCCCGGCCCTGCCTCACTGCGCCTGGCCGGGCCTCACCCTTTCTCATACCAGCCGACCCTCCATCCAACATGCCCCCTCGGCTACTGCGTGCGCTTCTGCCCTCCACACCTGTGTGGAGGTGAGGAAGCAGAAGGTGAGAAGGACCCCCTCTTAGGTCTCCCTTCAACCTCACCCCAAAAGCCTCCTCCAGTCAGGGCACAGCAAAGCCATCACCCCCCACTCTTCTCCTCAAACCCCCCCACCCCACCTCCCAGGAAATTCAGAATCTGTGAAAGGAATCTGATGCAGAAGAGAATGTTGAATTCAATGGCCTTCAAAACACAGAGCCCTCAGCATCTCTCCTTCACCACCGCCACCCTCCCCCCTTCCCCGGCTCTGCAGGGAAAACCATGAGGTGGGGTGACGATTATTGACTTATTCACCACCCGCTGGTCATTGTGCTAAGTCCTTTGTCATGAATTCTCTTCCATTACTTCCTCCTCTCAATATCTCCCAAATCACAGATGAGGACACGGAGGTTCCGAGGGGAGAATGGTCACACACACACACACACACACACACACACACACACACACACCCCGGGGTCCCCCAGCTAGAGAGAGGGCAATCCAGGCTTGACTACTTTCCTTCCCCAGGTACGCTCCTTCCCCAGGCCTCCCACCCCCAGAAGGCCTCCCTCTGCCGCCGCCTGAGCGGACAGGCCAAGGTGAACAGCAGGGTCTGAGGAGAAAGGATGGAGGGAAGGCAGGGGCACGCTGGGGAAGAGCGCAGGTGGGGCCCTGCAGGTGGGAGCCAAGTGGCTGGAACGAACCCCTGAAGCCACATGAGTCGCCCTCCCTCCCCCGGAGCCTGGGAAGGGAACACTCCCTCTGGCGCGCTTCCCTCCAGCATTCCACCCTCTCCTCTTGCGGGGAGCTGGGGACAAAGAAGGGTGGAGGCCTGAGATGGAGCTGCCTCTTCCCACCCTACCCCTACCCCCCTCCCCAGTCCTCCTCGCTGTGTGCCCCTGCATGTGCCCCCCACCCTCCCTGGGCCCTGGGCTCCTCAGCGGAGAAATGGCTGCGGAGGGAGAGCTGGTTTCGCCTCTCACACGCGCACAGTTCCCCCGGCCAGCCCTCGGCGCCCCCGGGGTTAACTCTGCAGGAGGCTTGGGTTGAGGCCACCTTCCCTTTTATTCTCGGTGAAACTTGAGGACTGGGTGAGGAAGCAGAAGGTGAGAAGGAGCATGTGATCACCTGCCAGAGCTTCCTGGATCCCGGGTGCCTGCCAAGCCCTTTGCCTCCCTGGGCAGTCGGGGGGGTCCCAGCATCAGTCAGTCCAACCCCAGCCTCACGGACCCGGATGTGCCTCGGACCGGAGACCTGAACCCCGGGGGGCAGACCGGGGTGTGCGCAGCTCGGTCTCCGGGATGGGACAGCTGACCGGAGGAGAGGATGGCAGCGTGGGGAGATGGCTTCACGGAGAAGGAGGCATTGGAGCGGATCAGGAGGGTTTTAGTGAGCGGACACTCTGGAGCAAAGGTCCGAGGGTAGGAAGGACAGGGCCACACAAAGACGTCTGGGGCGGCCAGAACTGGTTTGGCTCAGTGGTAGTGTCGGTCTGCGGATTGAAAGGTCCCGGGTTCGATTCTGGTCGAGGGCATGTACCTTGGTTGCGGGCACATCCCCGGTAGGGAGTGTGCAAGAGGCAGCTGGTCGGTGTTTCTCTCTCATCGACGTTTCTAGCTCTCTATCTCTCTCCCTTTCTCTCTGTAAAATATCACTAAAATATATATTTTTTTTAAAAAAGAAGAAGTCTGGGGCGGATGGATCCTTGTGAAGGGATGGCCAGGGCCAGGGGCCAGGGGCCAGGTCCTGCAGGGCCTGAACGCAGAGGGGCAGCGGGGAGGGTTGGACCGTCTCTGGACAGTGGGGAAAGCCATGGGAAGAGACCCGCTTTCCGCAGGGGTTTCAGAACAGCCCCTCTGGCGGCTGTGTCGGCTGACTGGGGCAGGCCCGGAGGCAGGGCAGCGGCTAAGGGGCCGGGAGCAGGCAGCGGGTGGATTTTGGCGGAGCCTGAACAGCGGCAGGCTGTAGAAGAAAACGTAGGTTCCCAGCCGGATTGGCCTCCGCCAGCCACAGAGAGCTCGCTCGTCCTTGGGCGGCAGTCCTCCCTCTTCCTTGGGCGGCAGTCCTCCCCTGAGGGCGGCTCTGCCGGGGAGAAAGTTGTCCCCGGGGCCAGGCTCAAAAGTCCCTCTTCCTAGGCTGATGAGGTCAGTGCGGGGATCAGGAAGGAGACGCCATTCATTCACGTGTGCGGGGACTCCCAGGGAGAGGGGAGGAAGTGCAGACCCACGGAGGTCAGGACTCTCCGACCTGTCTGCGCGCTCCTCTCGGGGCACGCTGGGTATCTGTGTCCAGACACGCTGACGCTTCTTGGCTGGCCCCAGGGACACAGCAGGCCCAGCAGACAAATGTTGACACAACGGGCAGTTTTAGGCATATATTTTATTGTGGCTGTTTGTTTTGTTTTTTTTATAAAAGACAAGAGTGCATGTATTGAGTGGAGGATTACAAGAGCAAAGACCCTATTTGGAGTAGAGTCTCCAACCCGTCCCCCCATAAAACTAAGACATCTGCCGCTATATATATATATATATTTTTTTTAAAAAAAGAGCAAATATGAAACTTATGACCTGGACTTCACCCCACCTTCTCACGCCTACATCATGACAAAAAAACACGTTATTCAGCTCCTACTTACTATATACAAAGGCTCACACCTGGGCTGTGGCCTTCTCCTCCCAGCCCTGCCCCTATCCCCAGCGTACCGTCCCCAAAGCCTCCCCTGAGCTCCTGCTTGAGAAAACAGGACAGACACGCACACACACACACACACACACACACACACACTCAGAAACACATATATCTGGACCCTCCTCCTCCTGCAGCCCCTGAAACATGCAGGCCCCTGACACTTTCCTCACTCACCACCACCACCCCTCTTATTACCCCCCCACACACACAGCTGAAATCCTTCCACTTGGTCCTTTGCCCTGAATATCTGGGAAAACACACACACACACACACCACAGGCACACGCACACACTCACACACCCGCCGCCCATTCCCTCCCTTGGGGAGACAAAGTTCTGTGGGCCCCACGCTCTGCCCGCCACGGGTGAGGGACAGTGGCCTGAAGTCCCGCGTGGGCAGGGTCCAGCGGACGACCCCGGCGGGGCCGTCCAGAGGGGTGGTGGGGGGCAGACAAGGGGCTTCTCAGACTGGAGGGGGGGTCTCGAGGGGGGCTTCCAAGGGAGCAGCCCCTGCACAGTCCGCGGGTGCTCCAGGGAGAGGGGCAGGGGGGTGGTCCTGCCCACTCAGACCTGCTCCTTGTGCTTCACGTGGGCCAGCTTCACGTTCTCCTGCTCGGTGGAGGGCGGCGGCTGCTCCAGGTGGCAGCCGATCATGACCTGGTACACGAAGACTCCCGCAATGGAGCCCAGGAGCGGGGAGACGATGGGCACCCACCACCACTGGCGGCCGGTCCTGGTTTGGGGGGGAGGGGAGAGAGGGGGGCAGAACATGTGGTCAGGGGCGGGTGGGGCGGGCAGAGGGAAGGCAGGCTGAGGCTGGCTGGCTGGCGGGGGGGAGGGGGGGCGGCACTCACGTGAACACTTCCGAGCCCCAGCCGGCGATGGCGGTGAAGAGGCGGGGGCCGAAGTCGCGGGCGGGGTTGACGGCGTAGCCGGAGTTGAAGCCCATGGAGGTGCCGATGACCAGGACCACCAGGCCCACGGTGAAGGCCTCCAGGCCCCGGGGGACGGGGTTGTTGTAGGGGTCCACGATGGCCAGCACGCACACGATGAGGGAGGCGGTGCCGATGAACTGGCGGGCAGGGAGGGCAGGGTGAGGAGTGCTCCCCCTTTTTCCCCCCGCGTCCTCCCCTCCCGGCCCCTCCTCCAGGCCTCTGGCTCCCCTCCAGCTCTTAGTCTTGTCTCCTCGATGGGACAGGGGTGCTGGGATTTTTCTTCAGGGATTAAGGGTCCTCGGGGGAGCTGGCTCAATAGGAAAGCTGCCGCTCTGGCTCTTGATGGAGGTGTCCCCACACGTTGAGGAAACTCCGCCGCAGACAAGGGGTCCCGCCCCCCAGCCCGTACCTGGTCGAAGAAGCCATTGACCATGTCCAGGTGTCCGGAAGGATAGGTGGCGAAGATGCCGGCGGTGCCGTTGGGGCCCGAGACGATAAGCTGGTTGTCGGCAAAGGCCCAGATGGCATCTGATGGCAGATTTAAGTGGCTGAGTGCGGAGGCCTGGGCCCACCCTCCCGGGGGTCATGGGTAAGTGGAACCACTGCTGTTTGCTCAGGAGCCGGAGGCGGCGGCGAGGTGGGTGGGGTGAGGGCCTGGTGTTGCCCAACTCGTTTATGCTCCCCTGCGCCCCGCACCTGGGCCTGTGCGTGAAGGGGTGAGTCACGAGCCGGGGGCCTGGGCAGGCCCCAGCTGTCTGCCATGGGAGGGCCCGCTGCCAGCGGGTCCCCAGCGGAAAGGGGGGGGAGGAGGGGAAGGGGGGAGGGGGGAGGGGGTGCTCACCATAGTACAGCCCAAACACGATCCCAGCGCCCAGGAAGGCCCCCAGGGTCTGAGCCAGGGTGTAGATGGGCAGCTTGATCCAGGGCTCTCTCGCCAGGAAGCACATGGCAAAGGTCACCGCAGGGTTCAGGTGGGCCCCTGCAGAGATGGGACAGGGGACCCGTTGGCCATCGCCTGCCACCGCGGGGGAGGCCAGGATTCCACACCCCCTCCACGCTCCCCGTCTCCGGGTCTCCGGCCCGGGGAGCAGGGGTGCAGAGGAGGGTTTCCTGGGCCAGGTGGCGGATGGGATTGCGGAACAGGCCAACCCTGCTAAATCTCCGATCCCAAGGCGAGGCGAGAGTCGGAGTCTAAGTACCAAGTCCCTTCCCCACTGCCCTCTTCCCAGGGCTCAGAGCTCAGGCCAACGCTATGCCCTGCCCTTGGGAATGTTCCCCACCCCCCTCCCCACTGGGACCCCCCCCCTCCCCACCCCCGTGAGAGTGCTCTGAGGGCGGAGCCAGGCCTTACCGGAGACCTGGCCAGCGATGAGGATGCCCAGGGTGACGGCAAAGCCGAAGGCCAGGTTGATGGTAAGGAAACCGCCGTGGGTGCCCCGGCTGAGCACGACCTGGGCCACGGAGCCACAGCCGAACATCTGTGCGGGGAGCAGAAAAGGCGGGAGGGTGAGGCCCGGCGGAGGCGCAGGGGTTCTCACCCCACAGGGAAGGGTGGTGAAGCCAGCAGCCTCCTCCTGCCGCCCCGTCCCGAGGACGGAAGGAAGGCCGGGCCTGGGCCTCATCCGAAGCCCCCCCCCCTTCTGCCGCTGCCAGCTGAGAAGAAGCGAACGTGCCTCCCACCCGAGGTCCCAGCCCCCCCGAACAGGTCCCCGTGGAAGCCGAGTCTGCGGCGGGGAGCCCTAAAGATGGCTGGCCGTCTTCACTGGTTTCTCTTGACTCTCAACAGGAGGGCGTGGAGGGCAACAGTCTTCATCTTAGCAGTTTCCCCCAGCCCTCCACTCACCCACCCCCCCCCACCTGCATTGCCTCCCTTTTTGCCCCAAAGAAGAGCTAGTGGTTGTTGTTGGTGGTGATGATGGTGGTGGTGGTGGAGGAGGTGGTAGTGGTGGTGATGGGGTGGAGGTGAGGGCAAATAAATAGGGAGGAGGCCAAAAGTTACGTTGCATCCACCTCTCCTGAATCTGGGATGTCAGAGCCCCTGCACATGCCCCTGGCTCCCCTCAGCCCCTCTCTCTCAGCCCCTCAGCACCCTCGCCCTCCTTGGCCCGCCCCTGTTCCAGAGCCTCCTCTCTCCACCAGCCCTGACCTCTCTGCCCCCCATGGCCCAGGGCCCCCCTCAGATGTGGAGGCCCCACAGTGGCTCCTCTCGCTAGCCCTAGTCCGGGCCCCTGGACAGTGGAAGTGGGGAGATCAGTCCTAAGCTCTCTGCCAGGGATGGGGGGGCGGGATTCAAGAGGACTCAGGTCCGACCAGGATGAAATGTGCTGTCTCCCTTCTTCAAACGTATAGATGTTTCTGCACCAGTTGTAACGAGCGGTGGCCCTGAGCTCCCCCAGGATCCCCCAAAGCTGCCCCGGCCCCCGCCCAGGTCTCCTCTTTCACCTTCCCGCGACTAAAGGTTTGCTCTCTCCCCGGCAGGCCATTTCCGAGGCCGGTGCGAAGGGTCCTTGTCCCTTCAGACGGGTCAGTGCCCTGCAGGGCGGGGCCGCTGGGCGTTCTCGCTATCACCCCTCAGGAAGATGGAGAGATAGCGGGGAGCCCGGCACGGGCGATGCGGGGCAAAGGTGTGCCGCCGGCAGGTGCAGGCAAAGCTCGGGGTGGCGAGTGCGCGGGAGGGGGGGGGGGGGCAGGAGGCCTGGCAGGCCTGCGTGGGTCCGGGGAACCCGCCACGCTTGGCAGGTTCTGCGCCCCGTTCCTCGCCCGCTCGCCCGGAGGAAGGCCAGACCTGGCTCCCTCCCAGGAGGCCTTGGAGGGAGAAGCTGTCAGAGCCAGTTCTACCACCTTGGGGCTAATCTTCCTCTTCCTCACCCTCCTCCCCAACCCACCCCCCGTGCCCCCTCCTGACTGGGCACCCCGGAGGAAGGGGCTTTCCTTGCCCTAAAGCCAATCCTGACTCCACTACGGCAGGCTCTGGAACCCCAACCCTCAGGGGGGCACGCAGGCAAGCCCTCACCCACCCCTCGGGGGTCTCCCATGCCTGGCCCCTTAATTCCGGCCGCCCTGGGGTGCTGCTTTTCACCGACACCCAATGCCTCGCTTCCCTGAGCCTGAGCCTGAGCCCTCCTTCCTGGGCTCAGCTCTAGGCCTGACGGCTCCTTCTGGCGGGGGGGGGGGTGACCTGAGACTTGGGGGAGGCCAGGGAGGCGGGGGGGGGTGGATCCTACCTTGGACAGGGAGTGGGGGACACAAGGCTGTGGGACGGGAGAATGACAGGCACCTGCCCCCCTCCTGTCTTGGCAGAGGGGAGAGAGGGTATGGGGATGCCTGGTAGAGGTCTTCTGAGGGGCTGTGGATAAGGTGCCCCCCTGGTTTCCTGCCACCACCACCACCACCACCCCCCCTTTCCTGTTTCCAGAGGGGGAGTCTCAGCTCTCCTCTTCCCACGGTGCCCCGTCACCACCACCCACTGGGGGGGGGCCACGCCAGCCCTCCCTGCCTCTGGGTAAGCTTCCAAGTCCGCAGGGCCTGGCAGGCCTGCACGACCTGGGGCTGGGGCCGGGGCAGGAACGGAGAAGCCTACCCACCGCAATGGAGCGACCTCAACCCAGAGGCAACCTGCGGGGAAAACGTGTAACCACCACAGGGGCGGCTGGCAGCGAGAAACTGGGACAGGAAATGGGGACTCCTCGCTGCTGTGTCTGCCAGACCCAAAAAAACAATGCGAACAGAATCACCCAGGAGCAACCCAGGGCCCAAACTGTGTAACCAGGGAGTCGCTGGGCCCGGGGAGTCACCCAGGCAGGGGACGTGTCCGCTCCGGGGACCCCTAGAGCAGCTCAGAGCCCGGGTACCTGGCATGGCTGGGAGCGGCTCCGCAGGAGGGGAGCAACGCCGGGGACACCCCTTCCTCCGGCCTGGCCCCTCCGCCTGCCCCCCTCAGCCCCCTATCTGCCCGCGCCTGCTTCCCTCTCCTCCGCCGTGTGCACCCTGCGGCCTCCGCCCTCTGCCCCAGCCCGCGGCCGACTGTCCTCATGGGAACTTTTGGACTTTCTGAGGCTTAATTATTCATTAGGGACCAGATATCAGAAGCCAAATAACCTGCTCGGGGGCCCATCTGCCGCTGCCCCTGCCCCGCCGGGCTGTGTGTCCTGGGCTGGGGCCCTGAGACCTTGGGGAGCCGTGGGGGCCTTGAGAAAGGGCTGGGGGTCCCACCGGGCGGGCTGGGTCCCTGGGGCGTGACAGTTCTCATAGATGGGGTCACAGCTGGGGGGTATAGGGGGGGGACATGCTCTCTGGGAGGGATCAAAGTGGGGATCAGAGCTGGGAGAAGGCTCAGGGCTGTCTGGAAAAGCTCAGCCCTCGGGTGAGCAGGGTTAGGGCGCGGAGAGGCGGGGACAGGGGGGATTCCCTAGGTGTCCCCCCACACACACACACACTCACCACCAGGATGAGGGTTCCCAGGCACTCGGCCAGCGCCTGGCGAAGCAGCCGGTAGCGGATGTGGAGCATCTCCCCGCAGCGGTTCACCAGCTCCTTCTGTCGACCCATGTCGGGGCGGTTGGCGGCGGGCGGGCAGGAGGAGGGAGGAGAGAGGCGGCGGCGGCGGGCGCTGTGCCCGGACCGCCAGCCGGGCGCCCTTTATAGCGGCGAAGGCGCTGGGCCCGCCCCGCCCGCCCCGCCCGCCCGCCCGGCCCGGCCCGCGGGAGTGGGCGGCCGCCCCACACCTTGCCGGGGCGGCTGGTGGGGGGATGCGGGGTTGGGGGAGCTAATGAGGAAGGTGGAGGAACGTGGGGTGTGAGGGACTTTTGGGGTGAGGCTGGCCCCCGGGGAGCATCGGGGGAGGCTGAGAGGCAATGGTGGGGGACAGGCGCGTGCAGGACGTGGCTGGGGAGAAGGGAGCTGCCAGGGAAGAGCGCTTTGGCCCCTGACCCCGAGCTTTTTTAAAAAATATATATTTTCTATGTACACAGATAATACCTTAATAAAATAAAATAATAAAAGAAAATAAAATAAAATAAAAAGAAAAAAAGAAAATATTACTCATAGAAAAAAAAAAAAATATATATATATATATATTGACGAAACCGGTTTGGCTCAGTGGTAGAGCGTCGGTCTGCGGACTGAAAGGTCCCGGTTCGATTCCGGTCAAGGGCATGTACCTTGGTTGCGGGCACATCCCCGGTGGGGGGTGTGCAAGAGGCAGCTGGTCAATGTTTCTCTCTCATCGATGTTTCTAGCTCTCTATCTCTCTCCCTTCCTCTCTGTAAAATATCAATAAAGTATATATTTTTTTAAAAAATAAAAATATATATATTTTATTGATGTTTTACAGAAAGGAAGGGGGAGAGAGAGAGCTAGAAACATCGATCAGCCGCCTCCTGCACACCCCCAGCTGGGGATGTGCCCGCAACCAAGGCACATGGCCTTGACCGGAATGGAACCTGGGACCCTTCAGTCCGCAGGCCGATGCTCTATCCACTGAGCCAAACCGGTTTCGGCCCTGACCCCGAGCTTTGCCGTCATCCCCGTGGTGGTGGGGGTGAGATGAGACATGTGGGGAAGATCTACAGGATGGCGGGCCCAGCACGTCCTCCCTCAGTCAGGGGGCTGGAGGGGGGAGGCTGTGGGCCCCAGCGGGGAGATTCCCTCTCAGAGACCCAGCACAGGTGCACACACAGAGCACATGCCGGGCTCCAGCCAGAGGGCACGGGCCTCTGCGCCTTCTGCTGTGAGCGCTTCATATGTCCCATGACATCTGTCTTGTGTGCCTGCTCACACTTGATGGGCATTTCTCACGGCTGTGCCCATCCCGTCTGCTGGCAGAGTTAACTGAGGTGGTCACACATGTACCTGAGTGCATTCTGCACATGGCTCCAGAGCCCGAACGGATGCTGTCCTGACATGTCACATGCCACATGCTTGCCCGAAGAGTATGTTCCAGCTGGGTTTGTTTTCCTTAATTTTTTTTGTTACCCGTCACCAGAGGATATTTTTTTCCAACTGATTTTTTTTTTTTTTAAGAGAGAGAGAATGGAAGAGAGAGGGAGAGACAGAGAGAGAAACATCAATGTGTCAGACTGGTTGTTTCCTGACCGGGCCTACATTGAGCCTACAACCAAAGTAGGTGCCATTGACCGGAATTGAACTGGCAACCTTTCAGTCCTCCAGCTGACACTTTAACCACTGAGCACCCAGCTAGGGGCCAGCTGTTTTTAACCCTCTCCCCTCCCACTCTGGTTGATCCCGTCCAAGGGAGAGTGTCCTTTTAAGAGATTAAATTGGCTCCCTAACCGGTTTGGCTCAGTGGATAGAGCGTCGGCCTGCGGACTCAAGGGTCCCAGGTTCGATTCCGGTCAAGGGCATGTACCTTGGTTGCAGGCACATCCCCAGTAGGGGGTGTACAGGAGGTGTTGTTCAATCATTGGGAATCTGGGGTTCGATGGCCTGGGCCCAACTCCCACAAGACTGGAAGCAAATATGCCCTCACCCCAGTCCCTCTCCCGGCACTGCCAGGGGAGACCAAAGACATCGCTTTTGCCAGATGAACTTAATCCAAGTGGACTAAGAGGCTTGGGGACGTGTCCCTTGAGAAATGGCTGTCAGAAATAAAGGTTCCAAAGGTGACTAAAGAGATGGAGTTTAGCAATACATATCAGGTAAATTTACACACATCTACCCACATGCATGCGAGCGTGTGTGTACACATATGCGTGTGCACACACACACACATACACCCTGAGGCGGAGAGCCGCACAGTCTATGGACACTGAGCTCTAGTCACATGCTCAAGGGGTCCCCTTTACATGAGAACCGGGTCCTATGTATGGAACCCACATACAACATCTCTCATACCCTTGGCTCAGAGAGATGCACCCCACCCTCGGGCCCCCATGGGCTGGGAGGTCCCAGGGTGAATCAGGGAGCCATCACTGCGTGTCTGCCCACAGCCCCGCTGCCGGTGTGTGACTCAGGACGGAACCCTAGACTCCTGGTGCCAGGGCCCAGACCGGGAAGGGGGAACATGCTGCCCTCTCCTCTCCCTGCCTCCTGTGCACTTCTCAGCTCCTCGCTGCCCCCCCGGGGGGGGCTGCAAAAAGGGGGGGCTGCAAAGGCAGCCTAGGTGGGAACAGGCAAGGGAGTCCTCAACAGTGAGCGAAAGTAGAGAACCCCAGCCCAGAGCACCTTCTCCGGAGCCTGTCAGCCTGGCCTGGGACCCAGAGCAGGGGAGGGGAACAGGGGCAGCTCTGCCACCAGCAGCCACACACAAGATTCCTGTACACAGTTTGCACCCAGCTCACACAGGTGTTCTCCCGTGTGCCGCCGGGGAGAGCAGATCACACATGCAAGCCAAGGACTTTGCCTATCTTGTTCCCCTTAAGCGGCATTTATTAACACGTGTGCCCCTACATGTACTCACGCGCGTGTGGAGGTGTGTACGTGTCCACCTATATAATCTGAGGCTACCGTCCACCGCAGAGCATCTTCGCCACCCCCTCTACACGGATGCAGCCCCATGCCAAGGCACATGGCTTGTTCCCCAGACACTGCCACCAAACTCATTCCTCTCTGTAACTGGTGGTGGCACGTGTGTTCATGTGCGTGCATACACATGCACACTGGTATGTGTGAGGGCTGGAGCTGAGAAGGTATGGGGAGGGCTTCATCCTGAGGTCACTTGGGATTAAGAGGGGTCAGGGCCCCAGGGCGCCTGTCCACACACACCAGGCTAGTGCAGTCCGTGTGCATGGCGCCCCCTGGCCCGAACGGCAGAAGGAGGCCTGGCTTCACAGCGAAGAGAGAAGAGAGCGAGTCTGAGAGCGAGTCTGGCGGGGCCCAGGCTGAGTCACACAGCCTCCCCAGAGCCCTCGGGGCTCCCCGCGGCGCGTTGGGAAGGAAAAGCGCAGGCCGGAGCTCGGGGAGGCGGCTCCATCTCCCGGGCCTCTTGGGCAAGGTGTGTGTCTCACCTGGTGGGAGGGCTGAGCTCACGAAGGGGCCTGGGCCCAACCGCCCGCCCGTGGGAGGCTGTGACTCCCTGAGGTCAGAGCTGGGGGAGTGGGTTCCCGGTCAAGGGAAGGGCTGAAGGTGCAAGTCGCAGCCTGCTGAATCAGAGGGGTTGGCTGGGGCCCTGGGAGGAGTGGGGTGTGGAACGCCCTTCACTTCCTGCCCCCCAAACATTTTTTGCCTTGAATGGGTGCAGCCTGAAACAACAGAAGGGACATGGGCTTTGCTGTCAGCAAGTGAGGTGACGACACAGAAAACGAATAATGCTACAATACCTCCTCCCCCCAGCCTCCCTGACCCCTACTAACCTCTTCCAGAACATTGGAGCCAGGGTGATGGAGGAGCAGACCAACACAGACATAGGCATTTCCAATTTATCTTTATTTACTTACTTATCCTCATCCAAGGATATTTTCTCCACTGATTTTTAGAGACAGGGTGGAAGGGAGGGGGAGAGACACACAGAGAGAAACATGGGATGTGAGAGAGACATCGATCAGAGATATGTGACCTTGGCCAGAAGCGAACCTGCAACCCTTCAGTTTCGGGCTGACCCTCTAACTACTGAGCCAAACCAGCCAGGGTCACATTTTCCATTTTATTTTATTTTTAAATATATATATTTTATTGATTTTTTTTTTTTTTTTTACAGAGCAGGAGAGAGAGGGATAGAGAGTTAGAAACATCGATGAGAGAGAATCATCGACCAGCTGCCTCCTGCACACCCCCCACTGGGGATGTGCCCACAACCAAGGTACATGCCCTTGACTGGAATCAAACCCGGGACCCTCCAGTCCGCAGACCGATGCTCTATCCACTGAGCCAAACCGGTTTCGGCACATTTTCCATTTTAGAATGCACTTCCTCCCATATACAAAACAATCCCCAGAAGTGGGCATACTTTTCCCTTTCCACAAAGGCCAAAACTGAAGTTTGGAGAGAAGTCACTTGCTAAGGTCTCGTTTGGCCACTGAGTATGGAACCTGGGAGTCAGACCCCATGGGGCTGGGAAGAGGGGGCGGAAAGGACAGAGACCGGGGAGCCACAGGGAGTCCCATCACCCGTGAGCCCCACTCTTGGGCCACGGCTGGGCTCCCTTCCTGTCTCTGGGCCTCTGGAGTCGGGGTGCTGGAGGCTGGCGTGGGGAGTGGAGAACAGGGATGAATCACTGCATTATGAGCGTCTCCAGACTGGGGGGCGGGCAAGCTTCTCCTCCCCCTGCGCCAGCAGTCACCCCTGTCTGCAGACAGACAGACAGACCGGGTGGCAGGGATGGGGACTGGCCCCTCAGGCACCTCCAGCCCGAGGAGCATCTGAACCTTGAGAAAATCGTCCTTTTGACCCATACCCTGGGGCCTCAGGGTTCACTTCCTGGTGCCCCTGAGGTGCCCTCGGCACCCTTTGAGGACAGCAGAGGGTCACGGAGGGGAGTCAGAGGGACGGGACAGAGACGCAGACCTCTCGCTGAGTCTTAGGGGCAGGCTCGTGAGGGCGGAGCCCTCTTACAGACCTAGAATTTCAGTTCTAAGCCTGGCTTACGTCAGGGGACCTGGCCAGCTCGCTTCCCTCACCTCTCAGAGCCTCAGGGTCTTCATCAACCAGAAGTTTCATCTGGAAGTTTGAGGTGGAGTCCTCCCCCAACCCCAGACCCAGGGCCCCTGTCCGAACCAAACAAGATGGTGGAGTTTTTCGCGCTTTGAAAACTGTACTGTACAGTTAACATAGAAGAAAGGATTCATTCCAAAAGCTGCCTCCTTAATCAGAGCCTCACTTCTTTTTTTTTTATTCTTTTATTTAAAAAAAAATATTTTTTATTGTTTTTTTACAGAGAGGAAGAGAGAGGGATAGAGAGTCAGAAACGTCGATGAGAGAGAATCATCGATCAGCTGTCTCCTGCACACCCCCTCCTGGGGATGTGCCCGCAACCAAGGTACATGCCCTTGACCGGAATCGAACCTGGGACCCTTGAGTCCCCAGACCGACGCTCTATCCACTGAGCCAAACCGGTTTCGGCAGAGCCTCATTTCTTCATGTGTGAATAGCCACATGTGTTCTTGGCTATGTGTATGCATGTATCCAAGGAAGTCTGTGTGTACATGTGGGCGGCCATGGGGTCCATGTATGTATGTATGTATCCATGAGGGCCGGTGTGGGCAAATGTGTGTCCAAGGGGGTCTGTGTGTGGCCTTGTCTGGTACTACCCGTGTCTCCCCGAAAATAAGACATCCTCCAAAAATAAGACCTGCTTCATGGAAACATAACACATCCCCTGAAAATAAGACCTAGCGCATCTTTGGGAGCAAAAATTAATATAAGACACTGTCTTATTTTCGGGGAAACAGGGTAGTTATGGATCTGTGTCCAGTGCTTATAAAAGCCAGCGACAGGAGACGGGGATCTGGTAAGGAGTCTGAAGAGGCACTGGGTGGACACTTGGGCGTGCCCCAGGCCAGCCCGGGAAGAGCGGAGGCAGCGACACGAAGCTGACACAGACCGGGCTTCACTGCAAACAGGCCGAGGGAGGCTGGAGGGCTCTGGTCACACCTCAGGACCAAATTCCTGGAGCCCCTGCGAATTGAGCTGGGATTCAGACCCCATGGGGATGGGGAGATGGGCCTTCTGATTTCTCATCTTCCTCCTCACTATCAGGAAAGCTCCTGGATCCGGGATAATGTTGCTTCAGAGGATGAGGAGTTAGAACCAGTGTCAGGGAAGAAGGTACGCCCAAAGGCTTCCTGTGGGGCTTGAGCCAAGGCCCAGCATTTGCCTGGTCCCCGAAGCCAGCAAGAGCCTGCCTGGGGCATCCTTTGGGCTGAGGCAGTCAGAGGGCTTCCCGGAGGAGGAAGCATTTGGCTGGGGATTTGGGGGAGAGTCTTCCAGGTGAGAGACTGCTGGGGCAGGCCCTGGACAGGATGGGTGCTGGCCTGGTGCATGAAGTGAGCAGCCATAGGGAGGCCAGGAAGAGACACAAGTAGCACAGGAAGGAAGAGCCTTGGGTTCTATATTAAGGGCCTGGATCTTACCCCGGGGGGGGGGGGGGAGAGGGCAGAGATATTTAAGCTGTGCTTCTTTAAGCCTCAAGGGCTCTGAGGAAGCTCTCTGCAGCTGGAGCTGGGGAGAGGGACGCCAAGGAGGCAGAGCCCTGCCCCACCCCCTGCTCCAGCCGCAGCATTTTAGCCATTTTACACCATGGTTCTGAACAAAATTACAATTGACAAGTATTTCACTAAGAACAGTGGCTTAGCCGAAACCGGTTTGGCTCAGTGGATAGAGCGTCAGCCTGCGGACTAAAAGGTCCCGGGTTCGATTCCGGTCTAGGGCATGTACCTTGGTTGCGGGCACATCCCCGGTATGGGCTGTGCAAGAGGCAGCTGATCGGTGATTCTCTCTCGTCGATGTTTCTAACTCTCTGTCCCTCTCTCTTCCTCTCTGTAAAAAATCAATAAAATATATATTTTTTTAAAAAAGAAAAAGAAAGAAAGAACAGTGGCTTAGCCCAAGCTGGTTTGGCCCAGAGTGTCTGCCCTTGGACTAAAGGGTCCCGGGTTCGATTCTAGCCAAGGGCACATGCCTGAGTTGCGGGCTTGATTCCCCGCCTCCCCCCATCCCCCCCCCCCAATAGGGGGCATGCAGGAGGCATCTAATCAATGATTCTCTCTCATCATTGATGTTTCCAGCTCTCTATCACTCCCCCCTTCCTCTCTGAAATCAATAAAAACATTAAGGGAGAAGGGAAAAAAAGAACAGTGGCTTATGGGAGAGTTGAGGGTTTCAAGCAGGAGACTGATCCGGTCTCCATGTGCCATTGAGAAGGATCCCTCCAGGGGGCCGAGTGGAGGCTGGGGAAGAAGGCCAGAAAGCCTGGAAGGAGGCCACAGAGGAGAGAAAGAGGCCGAGCGATGGCTGCACGCAGGGAGGGCGGGAGGCTTGGATTTGGGACTCAGTTGGGAGGGCAGGTGGATAAGAAGCTGAAATTGGAAGCGGGCAGAACTGAGTAGACAGGAACCTGGAGCCGAGGGGGGGCCCAGAAAACTGCTCGGAAAGGCCTGAAAGGGTTAGTTAGGGGTTGGGAGTCAGTTTCGGGAAGAAGGCGCTGCATCTAGTGTTCCGGAAAGGTGATGTGTGTGTGTGAGCCCTGGAGTCCGCTCCCCTCTTCCCAGCTCAGTCTGGGGGCTAATTACAGGGCAGCCACCAGCTCCTGCCCTGGGGCAGAGGACTCACGGGGAGAGGGCAGGCTGCAGCAGGAGGCTGTGCGGTCAGACTCCGGGAATGACTTCCTGAGGCCTCCAGACCGAGGGTCAGTGGATCTGGGCTCCGGCGAGACCCCATTGGTTGGGAGATAAAGATGAGGCTGTTGTGGAGGGAGGTTGGAAAAGGTCAGGGTGCCCCATCCGACTATCTTTTTCAACCAAACAGTTGGCCGTCAAGTGGAACAGGGGGTGGATCTCCATGATCCTTTTTTTTTTTTTTTTAATATTTTATTGATATTTTACAGAGAGGAAGAGAGAGACAGAGAGCCAGAAATGTCGATGAGAGAGAAACATCAACCAGCTGCTTCCTGCACACTCCTCACCAGGGATGTGCCCGCAACCAATGCACATGCCCTTGACCGGAATCGAACCCGGGACCACCCAGTCCGCAGACCGACGCTCTACCACTGAGCCAAACCGGTCTCGGCTCTCCATGATCCTTTACTCCCTCAGTCAGGGCCCAACCTTGGCATGGTCAGTCTTTAGGAGACCCCCTCGCTGTCCTGTGGAGGTGTCCAGTCCCGGAGAACAGAGGAGACCTGGGTCCTGCTATATATATATATATATAATTGATTTTTTACAGAGAGGAAGGAAGAGAGATAGAGAGTTAGAAACATCGATGAGAGTCATCGATCAGCTGCCTCTTGCACGCCCACTACTGGGGATGTGCCCCTAACCAAGGTACATGCCCTTGACCGGAATCGAACCCGGGACCCTTCAGTCCGCAGGCCGACGCTCTATCCCCTGAGCCAAACCGGTTTCGGCTGGGTCCTGCTTTTGAGGAGCTCCCAGCCAGGGAACAGAGGAGACCCAGGCTTGAGCTGAGGTGGACCAGAGTGCTCCCCGGGGCTCCCATCCTGACCCCTTACACTTGACCCCTCCTTCTCTGGGTCTTGCTGATAACAGCTTCACTCAACTGCCTGGGGCAGAGGGAGTGGGGCCAAGCTGGCAGGCAGCCCGGAACAGGGGAGGGGGCCGAGGCTCTTCACTCCTCCCCGCCCCATTCATTGTTCAGGCCTCTCTAGTCCTTTATTCCTCCTCACCCCACTCCTCGCCCTAAGAAAGCTCAGACTCAGCAGCGAGGCCTGGAGCCAGGGCATCTACCGTAGGTTCTGTGGGGCTCCACTCCCTACTTCCTGTGTGACCCTGGAAGTTCACGCACCCCTCTGGTTTGCCCCATGCAAACCAGAAAACTCATTCTCCCCATCCCCTTCCGGAAACTGAGGTGGGAGCGGGAAGTGTCTCTCTCCGGGTTGGGAACCCGCGGGTCCCCCTGAGTTCCAGGGGGCAGTCTACGCTGCTCCTTCGGGGAAGGGGTAGGCTGGCCTTTCCTGAGAAAGGTAGGGGTGAGTCACGCTCCCAGGCTTCCCCTCCCCTTTATGGCTCACCCGGATTAATCTCTGACTCACAAAGAGACCGGTTTTGTGTATTTTTATGAGGTGGGGGAGTGGGGGCGGGGCACGGGGAGCGGGCTTGGGCTAGACCAAATCTGACAATAGGTCAGTAACCAAGCACCCTCAGGACTTTGTTGAATGTCACTCGTTGCACGGAGGACCGCCCAGGATTGGGGCCGAGAAAAATAGGGTCTTTAGCTGAGAGGATTCTGGTGTAGAGAAGGCCATTGGATACCACAGACAGCCTGAAGGGATGGCCCTCTGAGAATTCACTAAAAGCAACTACATAGAGAGGCTTGGTTCGGACAGAATTGGGGAAGCGGAAGCCCTAAGAAAGGGAAGACTTTATTAAAGCCATATATATATATATATATATATATATATATATATATATATATATAAATTTAATTTAATTTAATTTATTTATTTATTTATTTATTTGCGCCCTAACAGGGACACGAATAGTAAAGTCATTTAAAGCTGCAGGTAGGAATCCAGCGTTCCAGCCTCCTGCTGTCAGCCTCCCCGCATCCACCGGCAAAGGTAAATGCAGAGAGGCCCAGAAGCAGATGCACCCATGGGGATGGGTCACCCACATCTCCCTGCAAAACCTTGCTCACACGGAAGTTCCTTCTCTTTCCCAGAGGTTCCAGCTCCTCAAGCCCCCATCCCCTTCCAGGGAAATCATCTTAGGCCACACCAGCCGCATCACCTACTTCCAGAGAAAATCTGTGGAAAACAGGTTGGAGCACAGCGTGAGGGATTGGATTAGGGCCTGGCCTTCCTGCCTCCCCCTCCCCCGCTCCCGCCCCACTCCTGAGCTGGAGCAAGGAGTTCAGAAAGGAAGGTGCAGCTCCTTGAGTTTATGAGTTCTCGGTCCTCTTCCCTAGCCACAGGGGGTACCTGACAAAGCCATTATCATGCTTATTTTAATTTTGTAAAAATATTTTTATTGCTGAAACCGGTTTGGCTCAGTGGTAGAGCGTCGGTCGGTCTGCGGACTGAAAGGTCCCGGGTTCAATTCCGGTCAAGGGCATGTACCTTGGTTGCAGGCACATCCCCGGTAGGGGGTGTGCAAGAGGCAGCTGGTCGATGTTTCTCTCGTTGATGTTTCTAGCTCTCTATCTCTCTCCTTTCCTCTCTGTAAAAAAATCAATAAAATATATTAAAAAGTAAAAAAATAAAAATATTTTTATTGATTTCGGGGGGGGAAGGGAGAGGGAGATAGAAACATCAATGATGAGAATCATTGGCCAGCTGACTGCCCACTTCCCACTGAGGACTGAGCCCACTACTCAGGCATGTGCCCTGACTGGGAACAGAACTGTGACCTCCTGGCTTACAGGTCAACACTCCACCCCCAGCCACGCCGGCCTGGCTATCATGCCTATTCTAAAGGTGGAGAGGCTAAGCCCAGCAAGAGGAAGTGACTTGCCTGGGACCACTTGGGAAGGTAGCGGGGCCGGGGCTCATTTCCAAAGTGGGATTGGCGTGTGCACCTCTTGAAGCCACCTGCTACACAGTCTGGCCTGGGGTACTGACCCCTGCTGTCACTGGGATAATCCAAGACTGGGTTTGTGGACAGGGTTGTAAGCTACAGGCCTGAAGCAGACTTTCACAGGAAATAAACCCTGGCTGCTGATGTGCAGAGTTCATGAATGAACAGCACTGGGAGAGATGTAGACCCTAGCTCACAAAGCCAATCAATGGCCTTAGCCAGTTTTGCTCAGCGGATAGAGCATCAGCCCGTGGACTGAAGGGTCCCGGGTTCGATTTCGGTCAAGGGTACATGACCCAGTTGCAGGCTCTATCCCAGTAGGGGGTATACAGGAGGCAGCCAATGATTCTCACTGTTGATGTTTCTATCTCTTGCTCCCTCTCCCTTCATCTCTGATATCAACCTTTCATATATATATATATATATATATATATATATATATATATATATATTTATTTATACAGAGAGGAAGAGAGAGGGATAGAGAGTTAGAAAAATCGGTGAGAGAGAATCATTGATCAGCTGCCTCTTGCACAGCCCCTACTGGGGATGTGCCCGCAACCAAGGTACACGCCCTTGACCGGAATCGAACCCGGGACCTTTCAGTCCCAGGCTGACGCTTCATCCACTGAGCCAAACCGGTTCCGGCTCAATCTGTCTTTCTACCTATGTGTATTTTAAAGCCAATCAATGTATTCGCTATGCTATTTTCAACCATAGGCCCCGCTGTCCCACGTGACAGGTGGGCGCTGGCATGGGCTCACAAAGACTAGGAGACCAGAGTTACCATGTGTGGCTTACCATCTTGAGGATGAAGCCCCACAGACAGGCAGCAAAGTCCCTCCTCCACAAACAGGCCCCGGCCTACCACTGAACCTGCTTGTCTTTCAGAAAATAAGGTCATCGGAAGTGCGTCCTTCACAAGGCTTGTATGAGTGTATGACCAAATTCCCGTCAATAAGATGCTCCCTGCCCCCAAAGAGCTTACAGAGAGGAGACACGGTTAAACCCCCAAGAAAAAGGTAGACAAGCCAAGATCATGAGAAAATAAAATGATTTAATTTTAAACCAGAATTTAAGACAACGGAAGAGTCTGTGGTGCTGTTAGTGGTGGCAAAGCACAGTAACTGCTCCCATGAACCCAGAGGCAAAGAGCCTCTTGGCCGGGGTGAGGGAAGGGTTTAAGGAGGAGGCACTTTTGATCTGGGTCTAGAAAAACAGCAAGATCAGGGGAGATGGAGAAGGGAGGGGCTGCTTGCTGAGGCGTGGATCAGGTGAAAGGAAGCAGCATCCCCCCCCCCCCCCCCCCCCAGGGCACTGGAGCTCCTGGAACAGGACTTGGTCTGGCTCACGAGGCTCCACCACGCGGCACATTGGGGTGGTCCGTGACATGAGTGGGCAGAAGCAGAGGTGGAGGGTGTTGGACACTGGAAGGCCAGGGCAGCGCTCTGTGCTTTTGCATCTCTCCTGGACGGTGTGTGTGTGTGTGTGTGTGTGTGTGTGTGTGTGTGTGTGTGTGACCAGCCCCCTCATCCTCTCACCCCCGTGGCTTCTTCCTGTCCTCTGTGCTTTTCCAGGCCCCACCCTGGAAAGCAGCAGAACCAACACAGGAAGGCATGATGCCCCGTCAGAGTTATCTACCAGCCCCACTCCCCTGCTCGGCGCTGGTGCTCCGAGCGGCAGGAAGTGCCTCATCTGCTCTGGGCCCCGTGTGAAGGCCAACAATCACCAAAGGACACGCTGAGGTCGAGGCACATGTCCTGGCACTGGGAAGGGGACAGAGTCCCAGCCCTGGGCACACGTCCTCCTTTCCTGGCTTCTAGGAGCAGCCCTGGAAGGAAAAGAAGTCCCAGGCCAGGGCCGAGGGATGGATGGAACCCCGGGGCTCATTCGGTTCCGTCTGCCTCAACTTCCGGGAGCTCAGTCAGGTCCAGGGGACTCCACTGGACATCATGGCCCCTGCCCCAAGGCCGGTGCATTAGACCGAGAATTGGGGCACGACCTTTCCTGGGAACGATTCAGTGTGTTCAAGTCAGCAGGCTCTCCATGGAGGGTCCACATGCGACGAGGGTGGAGGTCCCACCACTGACACCTTGCTCCAGAGGGTCTAAAATCCCGCTGTCCGTCCGCAGGTTGTTCCCGAGACCGGAGCTCATACGGTCCACCTCTCACTTCGGGCCTCCACAGCCCGGACCAGGCCTTCACCCAGGATGGCAAAGTCCTCCAGGATTGCTTCTACGTTGGGCACCATCACCATCTCCCCACCTCGAGACGCCACCATGCGCCCCTTTGTGTTGGAGGCCTGTGGGAATTAGAGAAACGAAGTGTCACAAAGACACACCCAGAGACACCGACACATTCACGTCACACCCGACACAGGGTCACTCACACGGAGCAGGCCACACACACAGACACGCCCGCCCCCAGGGCACCGTAGGCACACGCTCAGGAGCAGATGGCCGGCACCGGCCAGCGCACCTTGAAAGGGTGGGGCTGGAAGCTGGTGGGCTTCCAGAGGACTCCAATCACCTCTCCACCATGCTGGTCATAGAAGAAGAGGGCCAGGTCCCCGTAGGCCTCCTAAGAGAGAGCAGGACAGAGACAGGTTATGGGGCAGAGTCACCCCCATGCCCCCTCCCCGGGGTCAGTCAGCCCTTAGGACCTACCCTGAGCTGTGCCAGGTAGAGCTGAGGAGGATCGTAGCCCAGCACAGGCATCGGGGACGAGGGCGCCGGCTCCCTGAGCAGCCCCCGGCAGAAGGAGGCAGCCGGTGAGTCCACAGCCTGGCGGTGCCGGGGGATGTGGCGGGGAGACAGGCGGATCAGCACATCATACATGTCCAAGGGCGGCCGGAACACTGTCTGCGAAAGGACAGGGAGGGTCAACAGTGCCCGCTGAAGAGTTCAGAGCTGACCACAAACCTTTCCACACGTCCCCCTTGATCTCTCTCCCTTGACGTGACCCCCCCATCATGGGCCCGAATGCTCATGTGAAGGCAGAAGCAAGAGCCAGCTGGTGCGCCTGGGTCTAGCACCAGGAGCACAGGCTGGGAGGGAGCATGCGGCCTGGGCGGAGCTGGGCCCCCGGTTCTCCTCTGGGCCCCGCCACTGGCAGTCACCCCAGGCAGCTTCCATCTCGACAAACAGGGGACCGGGCATCCTCTGAGGGCTCCTGGGGCCCCGGACTTCCAGGTTCAAAGGTGGAATCCCCCCCAGAGCCGCTGGAGTCAGTCCTGGTCCTGGTCGGGGGCTTACCCTGATATCTCCAGGCCCCCGGGGATCCATCAGCTGCTTCTCTAGGATCGGCAAGGCCTCGGCTGCCAGGACCACAAGCTGCTGCAGGATCTGGGGGGGGGGGGGGGGGGACACACGTATCAAGTGAGTCTGACCTGACCACAGGTCTCTCTTCGCTCAGGCGAGGCCTTTTTTTTCCCTTGGGAGAAAACCACACGTTTGGGGGCAGAGACGGGGGTGAACCTGGGGCGAGGGTCCATCCTGTGTCCATATGGAGTGTTTGCGATCCTGAGGGGTAAGGATGACCATGACGGGGAGTTGTTTCCGAGCTGCCAGGAAGCCACTGCGGATCTCCACCTGCTCCTCCGCTGTGGACGAGAGGGGGTCCTGGCTCAGCTCGCGCCCCCCCCCCCCCAGGTCCTCCTCCTGCACACCCAGCAGCTATCCATCGCACCTCCGGGCTTTCCAACGCCCCTCCAGGTGGCAAAAGCGGTGAAAGGGACACGGAACCCGCCTCCGTCGGGCAGGGCGTGAGCGGCCAGCCTCAGCCCAGAGGGAGAATTTTCCACTGCCTGGCGCCCGTCGGCTTTCCAGGCCCGTGCAAGCTGAGGCCTGGCCCCGGTCCCCCCCACCCCCCCAAGCTCCCACACACCTGGGGGATTAGAAAGCTGACACCCTCCTCTCTGCGGGGGACCAGGAGCTCCTCTGGTTACAACCAGAAAGCATCACTCCCACCCCACCCCCAAGAGGTCTGGGCAACTTTCTTTTTTTTTAAGAGAGAGGCAGGGGGTGGAGGGAGAGACAGAGATTGCTGTCCCACTTATTTATGCATTTATCGGCCGATTCTCGTATGTGCCCTGACCAGGGATAAAATCCATAACCTTGGCATATTGGGACAATGCTCTATAACCAAGTGAGCTGCCCACCCAGGGCAGTGGACATCTATTCTAATCTGACCCTTCCCTGTTCCCCACCACACAGACTCCTCACCTGGTGCTTAGAGCCCCCCTTCCATGCTCCTCTCCCCTTCACAGCCCTCCAGGCAGCCTGCTCACTTCCCCCAGCCCGCTGGTTCTGGCCATCACGTGACCAAATCACATCTCCGAGTTCCCTAAAGGCTTGCTCTGGGCCTCTCCCTCCTACTACTTCCCCACCCCAAGGCAACCAGGGTCAGGTGTGGCCATCTGGGCCAGGGCAAGCACAGGGAAAACCTAACAGGCTGGCCAGGAAAACCCCTGCCCACCACACTCCGCAGTCCACAGAGTCCTACCACTCACCGGCGAGCTCGTTGTTGAGGTTGACAATAAGGGGGCTGTTCTTCCAATCAAAGGTGGACACCAGGAAGAGGAACCGAAGGAAGCCCACCTGGGGGGAACTGGGGGAGAAGGAGTGAGCAAAGTGGGTCCAGCCCCGCACCCCCAAGCTCCCTGCAAGTCTAGGGACTAGCCCCCCCCCTGGGATGGTTTGAGGGGGTGTCTCAGGAACCCTTCTGTCCCATGCCTCAGCCACCCTCTTCCCTCTGGACGGAAGGTACAGCACAAGGGATAAAAAAGCTGGCCCCGAGGGGAACTTCCGGGAAGAGAAAAGGCGGAGGGGGTCACCTGGGAGGGGTGAAGGGCTCAGGGTGCAGGAAGAGAGCAGCCGCCACCAGGTCCAGGCTCTCGTCAGTGAAGCCCTCACCCAGGAGCTGGGCGCGCACCCACCGCTTGGCCAGCCGAGCCACGCCGGAGAAGGCGGGGTGCTGCTGCTGGAGTCTGCGGGGGGGGAGGAAGGGGCAGAGGGAGCGGCAATGAGGCTCAGGCACTCAGGGCCCGAGACCAGCGCTTCAGCCCTCGGGCCGCTGCTTATCCAGACTTCACCCAACGCTAGCTGGTGCTAACGCATTACACGTATGACCTCACGCCTTCCTAACTAGTGACCCAAGAGGTCGGTCCTAGTATTACTCCCATTTTATAGAAGAGAAGAATGAGGTCCGGGGGGAATCGGCTGAAAGGGGGTTTTTTGGGGGTTTTTTTTAGCCAGTGAAATGGCAAAGCCAGGATTTTAGAATCCGCCTGACACCAGAACGCACATCCCTACATATTACGCCATTTGGCCTCCCAGACAGGCCGGCCGGCCAGGAGAACAGAATGGGGGCAGAAATGGGGGTACAGACAGAAGAGCCCGTGCAGGGGGGCCGTACCCATGCAAGGCACTCGTGAGCAGGGGCAACTGCTTCGTGTCCCTCTCCAGGCGGAGGGAGGCCGGCGTGTCCCTCAGCGAGATCATCCCCTCGGGGCTCCGCACCTCCTTCAGGACCTGGGGCTCCCGCTGGTAGGCCACGCGGACGCGGAACACAAACCCGTCCTGTTGGAAGAGGGCACGGGGCGGGAGGTACATGTCCGCCGGGGGCGCCCTGACACGTCTGTCTGTCCACCCCTCACCGGGGGAACCCCTGCCCTGCAGCAGCCGAACCTTGAGGACGTCGGTGTGCGTAGCCGTGGCCCGGCACTGCAGCCCCGGCTGTTGCGCCAGCAGCTCCGCCAGGCGCAGCTGGAAGGCAGCCCGAACCCGCCGTATGGCCTCGGCATCCTGCGGCCACTGGCCACTGCCCTCCAGGTGACACACCACTGGGGAGGAGAGCGAGGGGGCTCAGTCTGCAGCGTGGGGGCGGGAACAGCCCCTCGCACCCCCTCCCAGGAGCCCCCCTCACCGGTCATGGGCTCCACGTAAGCCGGACAGGGCTTGTCGGGCCGGGGCACCAGCGAGGCCCGCTCTGGAAGGTGCTTATGGAAGGAGCGGGCGGGCCAGACTGGAGCCGGTGGGAACACCTATGGAGTAAGGAAGGCTGAAGAAGGGGCCTGGGACCGGGAAGGGGGGAGTGCCCAGAGTCGGGAGCTGGGAGAACACCGGGCGGGTCAAGCAGAGACAGGGATCACCAAAGAGAAAGGCCTCACCTCAGTGTAGCGCAGCACGGGGTGAGCTCCTTGCACAGCAGACACGGTCAGCGGGAGACCGTCCAGCCCCCACAGCAGGCGGCTGAGTTCATCATAGCAGCGCACCGCAGCCGCCAGGGCCTCCTCACCTGTGCTGGAGGTCTTTGAGGGAGAAAACGGTCAGGAGGCCAGGACCCGGTGGAACCAACCCCACTACCACCGGGGAACCTGCCATCCCTCGGGCCCCGCAGAGCCAGCACCCCCTCTGCTGGACATTCCAGGAAGTGCAGCCTGGCTAACGCGGTAAGGCCTCCGGGGACCCAACCAATCCAGCCACCCAGGCCCCCCTCTACAGTCCTTAGCTTACTGCAATCCCGAACCAGGGCCCGTACCTCTTTCAAGCCTTGGATCAGTGCATCCAGGCAGCCTCCCATATAGTGGACACAGGTCTCTGGGATGTCAGCATGGCTGGAAGAGGGGCACAGACACAGTGCACGCATTGGGGGCTGGGAGTCCACGGCTGGACGTGAACTGCTCACCCCAAAAGCCTGGGTCCGACCCTCCTAAAAGGCTCCCCAGCCCACAGTTGCCTCCTGGCATTCAGATGCCCACACTCACAGTGCCAAGAGGTGGGTGACCACCTGGTGGGGAATAAGGCGCTTCTGGGACATAGAGCTTGCCTCCCAGACCACAGCTTCCCGAATGGCTCCATCCTGGAAACGCCGAAGCTCCGAGCGAGATCCCCAGAACTGGCGGAAGTCAGCAGCCTAAGGAGAGAAAAGGAGTAATTAGAGAGATCAACAAAGAAGGGTTCTGTCAGAAATCTCCCTGAAAGCCTTAGCTGGTTCGGCTCAGTGGATAGAGCATCGGCTTGCGGACCGAAGGTCCCAGGTTTGATTCCAGGCCAGGGCACATGCCTGGGTTGCGGGCTCGATCCCCAGGGGGAATCGGAGGCCTGCGGGAGGCAGCCGATCGATGATTCTCTCTCATCATTGATGTTTCTATCTCTCTCATTTCCTCTCTGAAATCAAGACAGAGCCAAATCACCCCTCAGATCTCCGGGTTCCTCACCTCAGGCTGGTCAGCCTCTGGACCCAGCTCAAGGACGCTGGTCAGTCCCTCAGGCCGAAGGAGCAATCCCAGAGTCAGGGCCCCAGAGTCTTTGTGCTTCGGTGGATCCTGGCCGATGTCCCACTGTAGAGTGCAGAAAGGCTGAGCTTAACCCAGGAGTTCTCCATCGTGGTCTGGAAACCCACTTGCTAATTAGATGGGCAGTGTACATCTTTGTACATCCTGGGACCCTAAACCCAACCCACCTCTGACCCACAAACTCTGACCCATCCATACCGCCTCACCTCTGAGACTGGGGGCCGAGAGTGGGCCAGCAGGTGCAGCCGGGACCCCAGGCCCTGCTCCAGGAGGGTGGTTAGCGGACCCAAAGCAGCTGAGACATAGTCCCCGCCGTGGTCCTGCAGCTCCGCCCACAGCTTCAGCCGGTGACATGCTGCCTGCAGGCGGCTCACGGGAAAGAGACTGGAGGTGGGGCATAAAGGGACAGAAGGAGAATCAGAGACTGCTGGCCTCGATCACCTCTACCACCCGAAACCAGGAAAATCTGAGCACCTGCCTAAGGACCTCGGCCCCATCCCTGTAGCCCCCGGGAAACAGGACCCACTGACATACACCGACACCCCTCAACTTACTGCAGGATGTGGTCAAAAGCCCGGATCATGGGTTTGGGAGTCATTAGCAGCAGCTGGAATCCGTCGTCAGCTTTGCTGTCCAGCAGCACCATGGACAGCCGCGCCTCGTGCTGCACCTGGGGCACAGAGACTCGGCTGCGGGACTGCCACCACTGGACTCTCCCCTCGTGACCGGGGGGCTCAGACCAGGGGACGTGCCTGCCCTCAGCTCTCCGGGGAGGAGTTTCTGAGTGCTGGTGCTGGCAGCAAAGACGGAGGCTGGGCTGGGACATCGGGGGAGCCTTGGGGCGGGGAGCCATCGGTACCTGGTGATAAGTGGAGGCGGTGACATCAGCACAGAGGTTGAGGCGGCCTGAGGAGTCCAGGAAGACGACAGGGAAGGACTGGTGGAAGTCAGCCAGGGCCGGCTTGGGGGGAGGGGGGAGAGAAGCCCGTCAGAGTTGGGGCTCACCTTCAGGTCTTCTCTCCCAGACTCAGCCCTGCCCCACTCACCAAGGAAGGATCTGAGCTGAAACACAAACTGATCCCGTTGACGGTCAAATCTGTGGTGGCTGAAGGGAACCAGAGAAGGTGGGCGTCAGAAAATATTCCTCTCCCTGGGCCCCCCCCCCCCCTCCGGCCATGTGGCTGCCACCGACTCGGGGACTCAATTTGTTCCTCTGTCTGATGGCAAGAGACCAAACCGTCCCTGACGAGACGGGAGGATCCCCAAGAGGAGAGGATCCCCCAAGACGAGAGGAATTCTTGGCCTTCCCAGGTCCAGTTGCCTCACCCAGAAACTGCAGGACACTTCTTAGGACCTGGTAGCCGCTCATGGTGGTGTGGATCTTGCGTGTGGACACGAGGAAGGCCACCAGCATGGAGACAAGGAACCCACTAAATCCTCCCAGGCCCTGAAAGAAAGATGGAGAGAGAGAGAGAGGCCCAGACTCAGAGCCAGCCCACCCCTCGGCAAGGCAGCGAAGCCGAGCCATTCCCAACTCACTCTGTCCAGTTCTCGCTGCCGCAGCCAGACCTTCAGAAGGGCCACGCCATCCTTCAGCCCCGAGGCCGAGCCCAGCACAGTCGACAGAAGCCGCACGTGGGCCTGGAGGGCCGTGTCCCGCAGGACCCATGTGTTGTAGTGGGGGGTGGGAGGCTCTGGACCGCCTGTGGCACAGAAAGAAAAGCCATGGGAAAAGTTCTCACAAGACCCTTCCCCCCAGCTCCAACTCGACACCGGTGCCTGCTCACCATCGCCTGGAGGGCCCTGCCCTCGGTACCAGGCGGAGCGCACGTTGTTCTTGGAGGGCAGCAGGCGGCACGGGCGGAAGAAGTCGGGTGGAGGGCACGGATGGAGACGTACGGTGACCAGGTGCTCGTCCTTCCCTGGGAGGGGACAGAAGGTGCTGAGACCCCCGGAGCCCCCGGAGCCAGGGGGACCCCTGTACCTACTTGAGGGCCCCACGCACTCCCACCTCAGAATTTGAGATCTCTGTAACCTTCCTCTTTACACTTGAGGCCCAAGCCCCTCACCTTGGACCTAAGGGTCCTATGCTTCCCCCACTGGATTTATCACCCCATCCTGTGCCCTAGGCCCAGTGTGTGTGTGTGTGTGTGTGTGTGTGTGTGTGTGTGTGTGAGTGTGTGTGTGTGTGTATGTGTGTGTCTATGTCCCCACCCACCGTGAGGCCGCAGCAGCAGCAAGGGTTTCAGGTGGCAGCCATTGGCGTAGGAGAAGCGAACACTGCCAAAGAGGGGGTCTTGGGCCAAATGGTGAGCCAAGTGGGCCAGGTAGAGGGCACGCTTGCGGAAGTAGCGCTGGTTCAGCCCGTCCTTGTCCTGCAGGATCTCCTGAAGGGGATCAAGAAGAGAGATGGCTGCCGAAGCCGGTTTGGCTCAGTGGTAGAGCGTCGGTCTGCGGACTGAAAGGTCCCGGGTTCGATTCCGGTCGAGGGCGTGTACATTGGTTGTGGGCACATCCCCAGTGGGGGGTGTGCAGGAGGCAGCTGGTCGATGTTTCTCTCTCATCGATGTTTCCAGCTCTCTATCTCTCTCCCTTCCTCTCTGTAAAATATCAATAAAATATATTTTTTTTTTAAAAAGAAAAAAGAAAAGAGAGATGGCCACACACTGTATGTACTTGCTGTTCAAGAGTTTGGGGGCCCAGATGAAGCCAAGGTGAGAATTATAGCTTAGCAACTCCAGGAATTTTCTGCTGGCCAGAATGCCCCAGTCAGGGCTAGCCACACCACACTCAAGTCTGCAAAGGTGTAAAGAGACAGCAACTGGCCTAAGGGCTTATCTGAGTAGCCCTCTAAAGATAATTGCAGTGACCTATTCTTTTGATTTAGAATTCAGATTTCAATCCACTGACAAGCAACAGGTGGGAAAAAGGATTTGTAAGTAGTACAGTAGCAAGCCATTCCATCCCCTGAACTCTGGACCTCACCTTGGGCATGGTCAGTGCTACGTCCACATTGATGTCCGGCCGGATGCAGGTGCCCAGAAGGTAGCTGCCCACAACGGTGACCTGGGCTGGGGGCAGGAAGCGGAAACAGCCCTTCACAGCATAGGGCACTTGGTGGAGAGGCACTCGAACTCCAGCCGGGAGCCACGCCTGGTCAGTCAGCTGTGGGGACAGAGACGGTGATACGGTGATTTGATTGAACACGTCCCCTGGATGTCTAGTACGCCTCTCAAATACAAAACGTCAACATGTTTGAGACCAAACTCCTAATCTTCTTGAAACACATCTTCTCCATGAAGGCAATTCCATACTAGCTGCTCAGGCCAAAAACATTTATATCACCATACTCATCTGTTAAGAATTCTCACTTCACTTTCAAAAGACATCCAGACATGGCCACATCTCTAAACCACCATTTTAAAAAATATATATATATTTTATTGATTTTTTACAGAAAGGGAGAGGGACAGAGAGTTAGAAACATCAATGAGAGAGAATATTCGATCAGCTGCCTCTTGCACACCCCCTACTGGGGATGTGCCCACAACCAATGTACATGCCCTTGACCGGAATCGAACCTGGGACCTTTCAGTCCGCAGGCCAACGCTCTATCCACTGAGCCAAACCAGTTTCGGCTAAACCACCACTTTTTAGTAATCACTGCATAAGAGGTTCCTAAGTCCTTTCCCTGATTTCACCTATGTCCCACTCTGTCCTACTTTTTAAATGACTTTATTTACGTATTTTTAAAATTTGTATTTATTGACTTTAGAGTAGGGGTGGGGAACGTCCGACCCATGGGCCATTTAAGACCTGCAAAATAATTTGGTCTGGCCCTGCCAAGGCATTAGCAGGGGTAAATTAATTAAATGTTTGACTAGCCCTAGCTGGTCTGGCTCAGTGGATAGAGCGTCGGCCTGCAGACTGAAGGTTCCCGGATTTGATTCCGGTCAAGGGCATATGCTCTGTTGTGGCCTTGATCCCCAGTAGGGGCCAAGCAGGAGGCAGTGGATCAATGATTCTCTCTCATCATTGATGTTTCTATCTATCTTTCCCTCTCTGATAAAAATATACTTTTTAAATAAATGCTTGACCAAATATAACAGCCTAATTTTTAAGTTGACAATTTTGTATGGCCTGAAAACGATGTTATAAATATCTAAATGGCGCGCGGTTAGTGCGGCTCAATGGTTGAGCATCACTATAAACCAAGAGGTTGAGGTTAGATTCCTGGTCAGGGCACATGCCCATGTTGTGGGCTCAATCCCTGTTGGGGGCTGCGTAGGAGGCAGCTGATCGATGTTTCTCACTCAACAATGTTTCTGTCCCTCCCTCTCCCTTCAAAAAAATTTTTTTAATTAAAAAAAAAAATCATGGCGGCATAGGTAAATGCCTAACTGCAGCCTCATTCAACAATTTCAAAAAATACAACTAAAATATACAGTGGACATTATCCAGAACTACAGGAAGGTTGACTGACTGAAAATTCTACAACTAGAAGGAAAGAGAAAATCAGAAGGAAAATCAGAGGAGCTGTAAAAGCCTAAGGTAGGGAGACACGGTGCGCGCGCGGGGAGAGGACGGAGCTAGAGAGGAGGGGCGGCTGAGTGCCTGGCTGGCGTTTCCTAGTGGGAAGGAGATAAAAGCTCCGGTCTGTGTTGAACCCCAACTCAGACTGCACTGAACCCCAGTTCTGGGCGAGACCCTGGGGTCCCAGGTTCATACAGAGGGAATCTGGGCTGTAAGGCGGAAGCTAAGGGGAGCGGCGAAAGGCAGAGCCCCCCGAGTCACGCACGTTGCGCGAAGAAGATGGTCTATTCACTGAGATGCTGGATTGCCCTAGCGGGAAGGAGACATAAGCTCCGGACTGCTCTTAACCCCACTTCCAACTGCGCTGAACCCCAATTGTGGGCTTGTTGGGGGAGACTAGACTATCTGGTAGCGGGCAAAACTCTAGGGTGCTTTTCTCTCAGAGGTGCTTACAGCGAATACCAAAGGACCCTGAGGTACACTGAGACTCAGGAATCTCAGAGGGCGGGGCTAACCGGAAGCCAAGGTTGTAGGCTCCACCCTGAAACTCTGCCCCATCTAAGCTGAAAACAGAGGCTTTTGCAGGTTTCCAAGTCTAGTGGAATAAGGCTGTCTCCTGGCATAGACACAACTGATCCTCCCAACCTACCAACTCAGGGAAGCAGCGAAAATGCCGAGACGAGTAAACATCACAAACGAAATAAATGAAGGACAAAAAGCGACTGGATATAGAGTTCAAAACCACGCTTATAAGGTTGTTCAACAATCTCCTAGAAAAGGTTGATAAAATAAATGAGATCTATGAGGATATGAAAAGGGATCAACTAGAAATAAAGAATACATTCTCTGAAATAAAAAATATTATACAGAGTCCTAAAAACAGAATGGAAGATTGCAAGAATCAAGTCTAAGATTTGGAACACAAAGAGCCAGAGGACACTCCTCCGCAGAAGCAAGAAGACAAGAGAATCCAGAAAGTTGAAGATAGTGTAAGAAACCTCTGGGACAACTTCAAGTGAACCAACATCAGAATTATGGGAGTCCAAGAAGATGACAGAGAGCAAGATACTGAAAACATATTGAAAGAAAGTGACAGAAAACTTCCCCTGTTATGGCTGGCAGGACGCTGTCGGGGCAGGGCTCCAGTCCAGGGGAGGAATGAAGACCAGGTCCACGGCAGAGAATGTAGCATGATGCGCTTTATGTTAGTCATGGGCTGACTCCGTCTGCAGTCCCCAACCCCCGGGTATGTCCTGTTCCAAGTTATCGCAAGGCAGCACAAACAGACCAGACCAGGTCAGACAGAAACCGCTTAAACTGAAAACAAGCCCCCTGCCCCAGGTATTGTGCAAACTTTTAACGATGTTACTGTACTAGTGGAATTTCTCATAGCTCATGGTGTGATAGGTTATCATGACCCTAGGAAAGGCAAAGAGCTCTACCCAGTCAGCTATGCCTCCCCCCACCTTTGCAAAACAACTGCCAGCTAGCCTAAGCCAAGGTCTCAAAACAAACTCCTAAAAGGATTTCCTATGTGCTCGGGGCTCTCTCTTTCTTTTTCTTACTGCTGTGACAGGAGGGGGAGAGCCCGGATTCGAATTCGTTAATAAAGGCATAAATTTTGATTTGGCGTCTTGGTGGTCTTTTCTGGGGGTTTCTTCATAACGCCCCCACCTGGTGAAAGAAATAGACTTACAAGTCCAGGAAGCACACAGAACACCAAACAAAAGGAATTCAAAGAGGACTACACCAAGACACATCATAATTAAAATTCCAAGAGCAAAAGACAAAGAGAGAATATTAAAAGCAGCAAGACAGCCGAAACCGGTTTGGCTCAGTGGTAGAGCGTCGGTCTGCGGACTGAGAGTCCCGGGTTCGATTCCGGTCAAGGGCATGTACATTGGTTGCGGGCACATCCCCGGTGGGGGGTCTGCAAGAGGCAGCTGGTCGATGTTTCTCTCTCATTGACGTTTCTAGCTCGCTCTCTCTCTCTCTCTCTCTCTCTCTTCCTCTCTGTAAAATATCAATAAAATATGTTAAAAATAAATAAATAAATAAATAAATAAAAATAAAAGCAGCAAGACAAAAAGCAAGTAGTTATCTATAAAGGAGCACCCATACGACTGTCAGCTGATTTCTCAACAGAAACCATGCAGGCCAGACGGGAATGGCAAGAAATATTCAAGGTGATGAATAGCAAGAACCTACAGCCAAAAATACTCTACCCAGCAAAGCTATCACTCAGAATCGAAGGCCAGATAAAGAGCTTCACAAATAAATTTAAGCTAAAGGAGTTCATTACCACCAAGCCAGAATTATATGAATTGCTAAAAGGGGTTCTTTAGGAAGAGGAAGAAAATAAAGATAAAAATTATGAACAACAAATACGTAACTATCAATAAGTGAATCTAAAAACCAAGGGAAGTAAAAATCATGATGAACAATATTAACTGGTGAATATAATAGAATCAGAGGTATGGAAGGGGAGTGGACTGATGATTCTCGGGGAAATGGGGAGGGGGGTGGGAAGAGACTGAACATAAACTGCACCTAGGGATGAGGACAATGGGGGATGGGGAAAGGGCAGAGAGTGGGATGGAAACTTGGTGGAGGGGAGCAATGGAGGGGGGGGGAAATGAGGAACATTTGTAATAATATGAACAATAAAGATTTTTAAAAAATAAAAATTCAAAAAAACCCAAAAACAAACCACTCCCATCCTCTGATATTCCCATAATCCCCTTGCTTCAACCTACTTTTTTCTTATTTTCATAGTGCTTACTACCTTCTAATTGACCATGTAGTTTACATGTCATGCTTATTACCTATTGTCCATAACCCAAATACTAACACAGGCTGCTTTGTTCACCGATGCAGCCTAAGAACACAACTACTGCGAGGCACATAAACATTTGCTAAATGAATGAACATGTGGCTAATCACACTCCCAGCTTCGCCTCCTGGCTACGAGAACAAGCTTCCTGGGACCTTAGCCTCTCCAGAGAACAGCAAGGCCCCTGTTTCAGATGCTCCCACTAAGGACCTCTTCTGGGCTTTCCAGGGTCCTATACCACCGGTCTTACCTCTGTCTCAAGGGTTGAGGGCACCCTCATGATCTTTTGGTTGACATCCCGTAGGAAAGCATCAATCCGCTCCTTCTTCTTCTCTGACAGCTTCACTTCCTTCAGTAGCTCCTCTACCTATAAGAAGGGGGTGGGGAGAGCCTTTTATCCTCAGGATCTCAGGTCTGCCCCTCTCAGCTAAGCCCCAGCCACACACGGTACCTGTAAACGAAGCAAGCTGGAGTGGAACAGGCTCTCAGTCTCCCGAAGGCGATTCAGTTCCTCACTGGTAGGTTCTTTGTACAGTTCTGCCCGGCTAAGCTTCACTGGCTGCAGGAGACCCTCCACTGGAGACCCAGCCACTGCATGCTTCTTTGAAAAGTCCTTCTTCCCCTCCTTGACTGTGCCTTCCGGAGTTGACTCCATCATCTGTGCCCAGCGAGAGCGAGAAACCAGTGTGAGGTCATAGATGCTTATTGATAATTCTCTGCCTGAAGTACCACCTGATGGGATATGGGTAAGAGCTTTACTTGCATCTGCTCCCTCTTTTGAATGGGAGTCAGATTGTGTAAACACTCAGGATCATCATTCCTTAGAGGAACATTACTGAGCTCTAGACTGAGAACTCCTTGAGTTGAGGGTTCCCTGTCTACCTGACACACAAGCAAGGAGCACTGGTAGGGGTAGTAGCTGACTGGGCCCTACCCTAAGCCACACCTGAGTTCCTTGTATTTCCAAGTATCATGCATCAGGATGCTTCTAATTCTGCTGGATCAGTCCTGGGACTTTGCAAATGCCATCTTCACTCTTTCTCTATTCAAATCCTGCCAGGTTCCATCTCCCCTAGCAAGCCCCTGATTAACCCTGGTTAGCACTGTATACATGAGTGCTTAATTAGCGATGGAAAAAACTAGAACTTAGTGGCTCTGGCGAAAACACTCCGTAAGTCACCCCAATCTCACAATAATCCTGGAAGAAAACGAACACTTTTGAGCCCGAGGTTCCACAGTTGGTATGCCTATACTGTGAGCAGACTTCAAATCCTGGTCAGCGGGATCCCAAACCTTCTCCACTCGAGCCCTGGGCCCCGCCCCCCATGCACTGACCCACACGCGGGAGAACCTCCCTCGTAAAGCGCTCCAAGCGCGCCACCATGTGCCCGGCGGGAAGCATCAGGCGGATGGAGCCGATCCAGAGGGACCCGCACTCGTGCCCCTCCTGGCGAGCAGTCAGGCTTTGCCACCTCCACCACGTGGAGCACCCTCTCCATCCAGATGGCTCACCCACCTCCGGATCGCCGGCAGCTCCGGGAAGCTGTGCTCCCACAGGCGCTGGCCCCATCCCTCCGGGTCGTCTGGCTCCCGCAGGTCGGGTTTAAAGCCGGCGGTACGACTTCCTCCTACTGCGACAGAACTGCCGGAGCCCCTCCGCAGAAGCTGAATTCCTCAGCAGGCCCCCTGCACACCCCCAAAAACCTGCTGGGGTACCCCCAGAGACATTGCCAGAGCCGCCCCAGGAAACGCCAACGAGCCACGTGCCACAGGACTCCGCCCAGCTCCAGTCATTGGACCAGTGCCCCGAAGGGTTGCTCGCCATTGGTTGCTGTCAATCTTCGGGGCCGCCCACTTTGGGGGAGGAGCCAAACAGATTTGCTTTACGGTCTCTTTGCGACACCAGACAGGAAGCCGGCCGGTAGTTGGTCGCCGCCTCCTTTTTCCTCACTTCCTCCGCTTGGGTCGAGAGGACAAGGGCGGAGCTAATGTGCGCCCTCTCAGGAGTGTTTTATTTATGTACACCAGTGATTCTTCCCCCTTTCTTCATCTACCACATTTTAGTAATTCACTAGTCTTGTCAGTTCTACCTTCAAAATATATCTTGAATTTACTCGTTCTCTGTTTTTTTTAACTACCAAGTTTGGTCTGAGTTACATCATTCTGTCCCTAGTTTATTGTAATAACTTTTCTCCAGTTTATTTACATTTTCCAAATGTACTGAAATGTTGCAATAGGAATATAATGAACGCCATGTAATCATAGTCCAATTATAAAGTTCAATCTTGATTCAATACTATGATATAAAAAGTTCATGCTCAAATTCTGCCAATTATCTCAATATCTTTTATATGCCAACAGTTTATTTCCTGATGCAAGGTCATGCATTCATTTAGTCGTATTTCCTTTCTCTCAATCCAGAACATTTCCTGATCTCTTCCTTTTTTGGTCTATTATGACAACGTCTTTGAAGAATATAGGACAGTTTCATGTGTTTATTTTAAATATATTTTTATTGATTTCAGAGAGGAAGGGAGAGAGAGCTAGAAACACCAATGATGAGAGAGAATCATTAATCAGCTGCCTCCTGCACGCCCCATTCCCAGGATCAAGCCTGCAACCCCAGCATGTGTGTCCTGACTGGGGATTGAACCCAGACCTCTGGTTCGTAGACCTACGCTTAACCACTGAGCCATGCTGGGTGGGCTAAAAACAATTTTTGATGGTTTATCAATTATCTACCTCTTTGTTCTTTGAGTCCATGAAAGCAAGGACCAGATCTATAAGCCCAGTGTCTAAGCACACTGTGAATACTTAATAAATGTCAAATGAATGAATGAATGTCAGTCTTCTAATTCTGGCTCTTATCATTGTCTCCATCAAATTTATGCCTAGCCATATTGAACTACTTGGAGTTTCCCGACTCTATCTTGCCCTCTTGCCCTGTAACTTTGAACTTGCTGTCTTCTTTGCTCAGAATATTTTGGTTGTCCCCCCCCCCAGCTTTATTGAGCTATAATTGATAGACAACATTGCTTAAGTTTCAGATGTACAATGGGATGATTTGTTACATGTCGCAAAACGATTACCACTGTAAGGTTAGTTAACACATTTAACACATCCTTCACCTCACATAACAATCATTTGTTGTGATGGTAGTGGTAGTAGTGGTGACAACATTTAATATTTACTCTGTTAGAAACTTTCAAGCAGCCTCAACCGGTGTGGCTCAGTGGATAGAGCGTCGGCCTGCAGACCGAGAGGTCCCGGGTTCGATTCCGGTCCAGGGCATGTGCCTTGGCTGTGGGCACATCCCCGGTAGGGGGTATGCAAGAGGCAGCTGGTCGATGTTTCTCTCTCATTGATGTTTCTAACTCTATCCCTCTCCCTCTCTGTAAAAAAAAAAAAAAAAAAAAAAAAAGAAGAAGAAGAAACTTTCAAGCATACAGTACAGTATTGTTAACTACTGTCATCCTGCTGTACATTAGAGCTCCATAATTCATTCCTCTTATAACTGGAAATGTGTGCCTTTTAACTAACATCATCTAATTTCCCCCATTCCACAGCCCCCGACAATCACCAGTCTACCTTATGCTTCCATGAGTTTGGTGTTTTGAGATACCACGCATAAGTGACATCATACAGTATTTTTTTTTCTCTGACTTACTTCACTTGCCTAATACCCTTACTAATGTTCATCCATGTTGTCACATATGGCAAGATTTCCCTCTTTATGGCTGAAGGATGCTTTGATTGTTAAAGGAGGTTTCCTGGAGGAGATGGGGCTTGTGCTAAGTCTTGAAGCATGACTTAAGTTTCAAATTGAGATGATGAAGCAGCAATGCTCAAGTCTGAGGAAGACAAAAGAGATAAGAAATTAGTTGATCACTCATGCCACATTGGATGACACTTAAGAAATGTTAAATCCTGTGCTTAGTGTAAAAGATAGATAAGACATGATGGTCACAAGCCAGAAACTAGAATACTACTCTTGCCCTCACATTTGCAGGCTTGTCCCTCTACTCATTTAAATGTAATGTCACAGAGATTTATTCTGTCTCTGCCCTGCCTCTATTTAAAATTGCATTAACTGCCGAAACCGGTTTGGCTCAGTGGTAGAGCGTTGGTCTGGGTCCCAGGTTCGATTCCAGTCAAGGGCATGTACCTTGGTTGCGGGCACATCCCCAGTAGGGGGTGTGCAAGAGGCAGCTGGTCGATGTTTCTCTCTCATCGACGTTTCTGGCTCTCTATCTCTCTCCCTTCCTCTCTGTAAAATATCAATAAAATATATATTTTTAAAAAATAAAATTGCATTAACCCCTGACAGGGGTCCTGACAGGGTGTCTCGGTTGATTGGAGCATCATCCCATACAACAAAAGGTTTCATGTTAGATTCCCAGTTGGGACACATACCTAGGATGTTGGTTTGATCCCCCATCGGGGCGTGTATGTGAGACTCCAATCAATGTTTCTCTCTCACATCAATGCTTCTCTCTCCCTCCTCTCTCTAAAATCAATAAAACATCTTTCCTAGTGAGGATTTAAAAAATAAAGTTGCATTCATCTCAATATTTTTAGTCTTGATTTCCTTAATCACCTTTATTAGATTAACCAAAATTTGCAATAATATTGTTTACTTATTACCTGTTTTGTCTGTTTCTATCTCATTCGCTAGAATGTAAGCTCCATGAGGGCAGGATGCAATAATTTCTGTCTCATTCACTACTGTATCCTTGGAATTTAGCACAGGACCTGTCACAGAGCATATACTCAATACTTATTTGTTGAGTGAATGAATGGCTCTTTCCTAAGAGTAACTCAGAGGCTGTGAGAAAGATGTAAACAAATAACTGCAATATAGCTTTGGGGTAGGGGTAATAATATGCACAATTGCTGTGGGCATGTTAGATTAGGAACATTATGGCATAATGGTTAGAAGCAGTCACACTAAAGTGAGATAGCCAAGGTTCAACTCCAGGCTCAGCTATTTATTCATTGGATGGCTTTTTAAAATATATATTTTATTGATTTTTTACAGAGAGGAAGGGAGAGGGATAGAGAGTTAGAAACATCGATGAGAGAGAATCATCGATCAGCTGCCTCTTGAACACCCCCTACTGGGGATGTGCCTGCAACCAAGGTACATGCCCTTGATGGGAATCAAACCCAGGACCTTTCAGTCCGCAGGCTGACGCTCTATCCACTGAGCCAAACTGGTTTCGGCCATTGGGTGACTTTTAAATATATATATATTTTTTTATTATTAATCTTAGAGAGGGGGAGTGAGAAACATCAACTGGTTGCTTCCTACATGCAACGGGAAACCCAGGCTTATGCCCTGATGGGGAATCAAACCCATCAATTTTTGGTGCACAAGATGATGCTGCAACCAACTGAGCCACACCTGCCAGGGCCATAAGCTGACTTTCCTAACCTCTCTAAGCCTTTTATACACAGTTAGATAGATATTGTAGTAATGACCACGTCATGGATTTTTTGTGTGAGAATTAAATAGGATACTGTTTGCCTGTCACATACTGATGCACAGCAAATGTTAGCTATTATGTATGAAAGGAAAAGTATTCCTTATGAGTACTACCCAAGACTAAACATATATTAAGATATGCAGAATGAAAACAACCTTGGCCTCCTAAGGTCAGAATTAACTTTTCTAAAGCAAGTACCCCTCCCATTTATTTATCTTATCAAGATTGATTTCCATGTCTTTTCTTTGTGCAAGAAAGGTAATTAATTCTTCCGTAGAGCCCTGGTTATACCAGGTGATGCCACAGAGACGGAGGGTAAATATCCTGGGTTTTTTTTTTCATCACTAGAGGGCACCAAAATCAGTCAACTCAAACTCTATTTGCCATTATGAGACAATATGAGAAAGCACTAGTAAGCTGTTTCTGCCATTCATTCTTTTTATTTATTTATTTATTTTAAAAAATATTTTTAATTGATTTTTTACAGAGAGGAAGAGAGAGGGATAGAGAGTCAGAAACATCGATGAGAAAGAATCATCCATCAGCTGCCTCTTGCACACCCCCTACTGGGGATGTGCCCGCAACCAAGGTACATGTCCTTGACCGGAATCAAACCTGGGACCTTTCAGTCCGCAGGCTGACGCTCTATCCATTGAGCCAAACCGGTTTCGGCCTTTTTTTTTTTTTTTAATTAATTTTAGAAAGAGAGGGAGGGAAAGAGAAACATCAATGTGAAAGAGAAACATCAATTGGTTTCCGGCCATACATGCCCAAACCCTCAACCTGGGTATGTGCCCTGACCAGGAGTCAAACCTTTGAACCTGCGATCTTTTGGTGCATGGGAGAACCCTCCAACCAACTGAGCCACACTTGTCAGGCCTTCATTTAAAAATATATATTTTATTTTATTTTATTTATGTTTCTCTTGAAATTTTCATGTTTTCTTATTACAAAATCCACAGTTTTAACTGGTATCCACATTTTTATTTAAAAAAAATATATATTTTATTGATTTTTTTACAGAGAGGAAGAGAGAGGGATAGAGAGTTAGAAACATCGAAGAGAGAATCACCGATCAGTTGCCTCTTGCACACCCCCTACTGGGGATGTGTCTGCAACCAAGGTACATGCCCTTGACCGGAATCAAACCTGGGACCTTTCAGTCCGCAGGCCAACGCTCTATCCAGTGAGCCAAACCGGTTTCGGTATGATACCCGCATTTTTAATTGGTACTGGTTAATAATGTGTATTTTGTAATAAAAAATGATAATTTCAAGAGAAACATCAAAAGTACTTTATTCTATGTAATGTCCATTGCTAGCTACACATTTCCCCCATCTTTCGGGTAATTTGTGGATACTGTTACCAATAGAAGTTTTCTTGTTTTGAGGTAGACCATTTAGAGACCCACTTTTCCACTTCTTCATACATTTTGAAGTGCTGCTCAGAAAGTGCTTGTGCCATTGATTGGAGTGTAATCTGAAGGAGCAAGGTCTGGTGAATATGGCAGGTGGGTTAATATGTCCCAGGCAAGATCTTTTAATGTGTCTTTAACTGGTTTTGAAGTGTGTGATGGTGCGTCATCATGAAGCAAAATTACTTTGCCTTGTCTTCTGGCCCATCCTGGTGGTTTTATGATCAAAGTGTGGGTTCAAATTATTTGTCGTTGGTAGTGAACAGAATGAATGGTTTTAGAAGCTCATAATACAACACACCTTCTTGATCCCACCAAACACAGAGCATTGTCTTCTTTCTGAAGCGATTTGGCCTTGCAGTCGATGTTGATGGTTGACCTGGATCAACCCATGATTATATGTGTTTGGGATTCTCAAAATAAATCCACTTTTCATTTCCAGTCACAATTCGATGGAAAAAATAGTTTCTTTCATGCCATTGAAGCAACATTTTACTGATGACTTTGCTGTTTTCCATTTGTCTTTCGTTCAGTTGATGTAGCGCCTGTTTTCCTTCCTTTAAAATCTTTTCCATTGCTCGTCAACGATCAGAAATTGTTTTCTGAGCAACGTTTAATCTTTCTGCAAGTTGTTTTTGAGTTTGACACGTATCTTCATCCAATATTGCTTGTAATTGTTGGTCTTCAAACTTTTTTCAGTTGACCCAGATATTCTTTGTCTTTCACATAGAAATCATCACTTTTAAAGCATTTAAAACAGCATTCACTAGTACCTTGAGATGGAGCATGTTCACCATAAGCTTCCCTAGGTATACGATAGCTTTCAGCAGCACTTTTCTTCAAAACAATGAATTAAAACTTCCGCAAATGCTCTTTTTTTTTTTTGGCACAAAACTTGACATTTTTTAGCGTAAAAATATCTATGATATTAACACCTTCAGAAAATGTGACGTTTTTTCCCCCTGAAAACAAGTTTTATTTAAATAAGGATTTAAATACATAACTTAACATTAAAACTGAAGGAGGGGGGAAAAACTCAAAAAATTATTTTTCTTACTTCATATGGATTGGGCAGCGGTTGCCAATAAGTTGCAAGCTCTATAGCTAGCTACATGACTGACAGACACTTGGGTTTGAAATTTGTTCCCTTGTCAAAAGTTTAACTCGCATAGAAGGTTGGCCTCAAATTATGGTGTTTGGACAACAATTAGCTAGGATATGTCTGGTCAAAAAGACCTTGGTGGCAAGCCAGAAGTCCTTACACCTCACTGGAGGCAAGGTGGCAGGCTGTTCTAAGCTTCGTCCACCTGGTCAGGTGTAGATCTTTGACTACACAAGGCTCCCTCTAGTGGTACACATGCCACTGCTGCCTTACCCCCTCAGCTTCACTGAAGGCTGTTCAGGTGGTGGCATTCTCTCAGGGCAGGGAACTCTGGTGAGGAGCTTTTTTGGCCAGACATGGGCTTGGCTGAAACATCACAGTATTGCTCTGTTTCAGGCTGGACACTGCCAGGCACCCACTGCTTGACCTCTGTTTAAATGAGGGACTTCAAGACTAGACAGCATGGCTCTTTTTAGTTTACTGCATGAAGGAGTCACACTAGTCCAAGTTAAAAGCAGACCCCAAATGGTTACATTATACAAGCTGGGAGGTTTTTAAACTTGTGACAAGGGACAGAAGGGAAATTCTACTCATTGCAAAGAAATTCTCACTTAAGCTTCTGTGAGCCAAAAGCACTTAACACCCATGAACCTTGAGCTGGTCATCCTTAGCCAATCCGGTCTCGACGAGGAGCTGGCATATGTTCTTGTGCTGTCACCCTGCAGCTGAATCACTTCTCCATATTCTGGATGCTCAATGACACTACTGCAGGCAAATTTCTCCTTAAAGGCCTTGACTAGTTTCTTTTTATGGTAGTCATCAGCGATCTCTAGGACGGTAGTCAGGATCTTCCTGCCGTTTCTCTGTTAAATTCTTATATGGATGTAATCCTCAGTGCCAGCGGGAAGGAGATCATCACCCTTACTTGCATCAGCAAAAGGGTCGAAAGGGTGGAGGTTCTGGATAGAGGAGATACAATACGATTCCTTTTCCCCAGTGGAAACGGCCTACCGAAGGCTGGGGCGGGAGAAGGCAGGCAGGAGGGACGGAGCATTGGGAAGCGAGGGGGACTCAAAGGGGAGGTTGCTGAATCCTTGGCAGCGGCTCAATCACTGGGTGACATATGAAGTTGTGAAGCTTGTTGTCAATACAACAAAATAGCATACATACCAAATCGCATATACATCAACATATAGATGTGTAACCCTAGCTCTTGAAAAAAAATCCGCATTATTAACCGGTACACCTAGTGTGTGTGTGCGTGTAAATATATATATATTTCAGAGAAGAAGGGAGGGGGATAGAAACATTAAGGATGAGAGAGAATCATTGATTGGCTGCCTCCTGCACACGCCCTACTGGGGGGTCAAGCCTGCAATCCTGGGACATGTGCCCTGGCTGGGAATCAAACAGCGACCTCCTGGTTCATAGGTCAAGGTTTAACCATTGAACCACACCAGCTGGGGCAGCCATTCATTCTTTTGACAAATCTTTTTGAGTATCTATTATTTGCCAAACATTGTAGGAAATTGTATATGGCTATGAGCAAGACCTGTCATCCTTATAGAATTTATATAACCTCGAGCACCTACTGTGTGTCTGAGAGATCCTTTTAGACACGGAAGTTGAGGTTGGGGTTCAATTTGTGATCTGTTGTAGTCAATTTTTTAAAAACTTATTTTATTGATTTTTTTACAGAGAGAAAGGAAGAGAGATAAAGAGTTGGTCAGCTGCCTCCTTCACACCCCCTACTGGAGATGTGCCCGCAACCAAGGTACATGCCCCTGACCGGAATTGAACCTGGGACCTTTCAATCTGTAGGCCGACGCTCTATCCACCAAGCTAAACCAGCTAGGCTGTTGTTGTAGTCAATTAGTGATTGTCTTCCTACCCTTGGTTCTGAGCCTATGAGAACAATTACCTAGGGTCTGCTTTGTGTCAGATAGTGTGCTGGTTGCTGAGGATCCAGGGATGAATAATACAGTTTCAACCTTCTAATAAACAATGTCTTACCAGCTACGAGTAAAGACGTGAGGCAAGTTCTGTGGAATTTTTGTTCCTGACCTGAGAATGGAGAACCTTAAGTACACAACTCATTAACACACTGGGCTGTGGGCCTCTCAGGCAGGTGTCTGTTAGTCATCCAGCTTACAGCCATGGCCACTACGATATTTAGCACGAGTTTGTGCGTCAATCTGAGTAGCTTCTGGTCTGGATGCCAGGTGTGTTTTCCATCGAATTACTAAGGACCTACCATCTTCTGGGTCAGGGTGGGGCTCTGATGAGTTTATGTGGGTGCAATGCTTTGAAGGTGAACTTTCTTGCCTATGTGTCTACTCATAGTCTTGTTATTAAAGGTGTCAACATCATCTCCCACGTTTCCAGGTCAGCAATCTTCTTGTCCCTGAATTGAGTGGTGGAGGAGAGGAAGCCAGAACCAGTCATGCACCATCAATTTGGGAGGAGTGGCTGCATTAACTCCACTTCCCCTCCTCTGAAGTGAGCTCCAATTCCAGTGGAGTTTGGACTCCAGAGTAGGGTTAGGAGCTAGGGAATGATTCTTTAAAATACTGAGACCTCATCTCTGAGGAAAAAAATAACAAAATAAAGAGCCTCCTTTACTGTGGATTGTGCACAGTGACTTTCTTCTATAGATTATCGCCCTAACCGGTTTGGCTCAGCAGATAGAGCTTCAGCCTGAAGGGTCCCAGGTTTGATTCTGGTTAAGGGCATGTACCTTGGTGGTGGGCACATCCCCAGAAGGGGGAGTGCAGGAGGCAGCCGGTAGATGTTTCTAACTCTCTATCCCTCTCCCTTCCTCTCTGTAAAAAAGTATATAAAATATATTTAAAAATAAAATAAAGAGTACAATATCAACATTGATAAATCATGTTGGTATTATGTGCCCTGGATATGAGGTGATGAAAATATAATTTTACCTCTGTGATCTGCCCTTACCCCCTATCCCAAGGCCACATAACCTGTCTAATCATGAGAAAAACATCATATATCCTAACTGAGGGACATTCTATGACAAACTTGACTGTCAAAGTGATTAAAAAAAAACAAGTCTTAGAAACTGTCACAGTCAAGAGGAAGCTAACAAAACATGAAAACTAAATCTAGTGTGGTGTCCAGGATGAGATCTTGAAACAGAAAAAGGCCATTAGATAAAAACTAAGAAAATGTGAGAAAAGACTTTAGTTAATAACATCAATATTGTTTAATTGTAACAATTGTGTTATACTAATGGAAGCTGTTAATTATAGGGGAATTTGGGTGCCCATGGAAAAATGTGGGAACTCTCAATACTATCTCAACTTTTCTATCATCTAAAACTGTTGTAAAAAGAAAAAAAGAAGTCTACTAAATAATGGAGGGGGTTTGTATCCAGAACACAGCTATGCCTTTACATTATTTTTTTCTTTCTTTAAAGTTCCTGTTTGTGGATCATTTACCACGCACCAGTCACTGCACTAAACTTTGTATATAAATGACCTCATGCAATCTTTACAATTCTTTATGTTAAGTATCATTAAGCCTCTTTTACAGACGCTGATGACAAAGAAAGAGGTAATATAATGTAAATGGTGGAGCCAGTGTTGGAACCAATGACCTTTCTGATCCTCAAATTCTAAGGGTTTGGCACTCTCACAGTATCCTGGCCTTTCAGGAAATGTTAGCATAGTACATGCCTTCTTGAGAGAAAAGAGTATTCTATCTAAATCATGGGGAATTACTTTTCAACAATAACGATTTTTTAAAAAAATCACGGGGATTGAAGACTCTCTAGATCTCACTTCAGTCATGATTATTTAAGAAGCCTCTCAGTTCCAGGTTGGACCTCCAAGCTCAAAGGATCTGTAGGGTGTCCAAGATCACCCATAGTATATACTTCATGCTACAAATGGGTAAACCGAGGAACACCCAGAGCTCTTGCCCCAAATCACACAGGGAAGGAGTAGGGGACCCAGGGTTCAATTTCATGAGTCCTCTATTGCCCCCAGCTTCCTCTTTGTAGTTTAGGGAAGCAGAAGCTGGCCCATCTGCCTTCCCCACTTCTCGATAGAAACTGTCCCCACTCAACCCCACAACTGTTTGGCACACTTCCCTCCCTCCCCTTCCCCCAGTACACCCTGGGGTGAGGGATGAACCCGCAGAGAACCAGGTCTCCTCCGAGGAAGGCTGAGGATACACACGGGAGTGGGGGGGGGTGGGAAGGGGGGAGGAGGGCGCGCCAGTGGGTCCAGGTCCGGAGTTTCCTTCCTCGGCGCGCCTTCGGGAACCCGGCGGTCGGGCCGCACGGCCGTCCTTCCGGAGCCGAGCGCACCCACCCCGGAGGCCACCCTCGGCCCCGCGGCCGCTCGCTCTTTAAGGGCGGGGGACCCGGCGCGGGCGTCACAAAGCGCCGCCGCCGCCGCCGCCACGCCGGGCGGGCGGCCGAGAGGAGGCGGGGACGTGGGAGGAGGAGGAGGAGGAGGAGGAGGAGGAGGACGGCGACCCGGAGGGCGGAGGAGGGAGGGGCGCGCGCACGCGCGTCCGGTCGCCACTCGCCGAGAGCCTCCCCCCTCCCGGCGCGCGCCCCTCCTCCCTCCCTCCCTCCCTCCCTCCCTCCTCCTCCTCCTCCTCCTCCTCGGCTCCGGCGCTCGCGCGGCGCGAGGCGCTCTCTCCTCCTCCTCCTCCGCCGCCTCCGCCGCCGCCGCCCCCTCCCCCCCCGCCGCCGCCGCCAAGAGACCCCCGCGCGCCGGCCGCGCTCCCCCCGCCCTCCGGCCCCGCGCGCCCTCCGGCCCGGCGGCCCCGGCGGCCCCCCGAGAAGAACGAGAGGGCGAGCGAGCGAGCGAGCGAGAGAGCGAGCGCGGCGTCCCCGGGCCGGCCTGGCCCCGTCTCCTCCCCATCGCCGGCCCTCCGCCGCCTTTCTCCGCTTCCACCTTCCCTCCTCTTCCTCCCCCCCGCCCCCCAAGCTGAGGCCCCCTCGGGGGGGAGGGAGGACCGGGACCGGGACCGGGACCGGGACCGGGACGAGTGAATTCCCCTAACTCCTCCCGCCTCCCCCCGCCACCTGGCCCCAGCGTGAGGGGAAGGGCCCGGGCCCGGCCCGCGTCGTGTGTGAGGAGCGCCCGGGCCGGCCCGCGGGCCCGTCTCGGGGCCTGGTCCGGCCCGCCGCCGCCGCCGCCGCCGCCGGCTGAGTGTGCGGAGAGCGGGGCCCGGCGCGGCCCGGCCCCAGGGCGAGGCGAGGCGAGGCGAGGCGAGGGGAGGGGCCTGGTCCGGCCCGGCCGGTGCGTGAGGACTGGGGCCCCGGCCCGGCGCCGCCGCCGCCGCCGCCGCCGCCGCGATGGCCCAGCAGCAGATGACCAGCTCGCAGAAGGCCCTGATGCTGGAGCTGAAATCCCTGCAGGAGGAGCCGGTGGAGGGCTTCCGGATCACCCTGGTGGACGAGTCCGACCTCTACAACTGGGAGGTTGCCATCTTCGGACCCCCCAACACCCTCTACGAAGGAGGCTACTTCAAGGTATACTCCCAAGACCCTTCCCAGACTGGGGGGGGGCTTCCTGCCCCCCGCGGAGCCCCCCCCGCTCCCCGCTCCCCGCCGCCGCCGCCGCTTTCGGCTGTTTTCGGGGCCCGAGAGGGAAGCGTGCGGGTGGCGCGGAGGGGAGGGGGGCCCCCCCTTTCTTCCCCCCTCTCACCTCGGCAGCCCCCTCCCCCCACCGGAGGAGGCAGGAAGGCCTTGCTCTCACCCGGTGCCTTTTCTTTGTCCTGGGGGCGGGGGCGGGAGGCCGGAGGAGGCCGGACCGCTCCGGGGAACGGGGGAGCCTCTCGGGCCCGGACCGTGACGACGACGACGACCCGGGGAGGCGGGGGGCTGGCTGCCTTTGTGTTTTTGGTTTGTTGCTTCAGCTGAGGGTGTAAAAGGGGGGAAGGAAAAGGTGGTTTGTCTGGCCCCTCTCGGCCTCCCCATCAGAACCATCCCCGCGCCGGCTGGAACTGCCCCAGAGGGCAGAGTGACCTGCACTTTATGGGGTTGAACCTTTTCTTTTTTGGGGGGTGAGTGGGGGGTGGGGGGTGGGGGGTGGTGGTGGGGGAGGGGCATTAGCCTGTCATTCCTGGGGCAGCCTGGTGGCCTGACATTTTGAGGATCGTGAGGGGCTTCTGCGGAGTGTGGTTCCAACTTTGCATTCCAGTGGGCGGCGATGAAGACTGGGAGCCCGGGGGTGGTAAACAAGGGTCGCTGCTTTTTTTTTCTTTCTTTCTTTCCTTTTTTTTTTTCTTTCTTTCCGCCTTGATCCACTGGAAGGAACTTGAATTTAGCCCCCCTTCTTGTCCTCATTCTCTATTTACTTCTGCGGTGTTTCCAAATGCCCTTTGTCCTCACCCTGCCCCCAACTTTTTACAGGCCTCTTGTTGTTGTTGTTGTTGTTGTTTTGTTCCTACATGTAGACATATCCACAGGGGGTGGGACTTAGGTAGGGAGACTGAGAGCTTCCCACTCCGGGGAGGCGAAATGGAAACCTTTTTTTGCTCTGGTGGCTTAGCTCTAGCTCACGGGTGGTCTCACGTATTAAAAGTGTCATTTCAGGTGAGACGGTTTCCTTGAGTAGCTGGGGACCCGAACACATTGTTTCCATTGTTTTCGGTGACTTGAGGACATTTCTTGAATCTGTTGCTGCTGCTGTTGTTGTTGTTGTTTTTAGTTTCGTGGTAGATAACTTGGAAATACTGAGGTTGTTTTTCTAGTTTGTTTCATTTCTTACTATTTTTGAAGGGACGGGTCATACATTGAAGGTTGGACATTTTAAATGGTGAGTCCAGAGATCGAGGGAAATGAGTGTTTAGGAATCCGTTTAGGGTTTTTTTTTTTTTCTTTCCAAAATTAAGTAAAATAGAGCAGTGAGTCAGTCGTTTGTTTTGAAGGGAGGTGCTATCTTGGCAAAAGTTTTAAATGAGTTAAGTCATGTAGTTAATGTGTATTTTTAGGACTACCCAATTACTTTTGTTTTTTACCCTTATAAAGTGGAAGACTCAGATTCAGGCTTGAAATTGGGTCAACTTTGTAGAAAAATGTGGATAATCGATAGGAGAATGTTTACTATTCATGCCTGTGATAGTTACCAAATACCCAGTAAAAGCACATTTTTAGAATTCTCTGTAAAAGCAGTACCCTTACCAACTGTTTACCTTGTTTTTTGTGGTCACCACACTATATTTTTTTTCAGATGCAAACATTTAAAATCACTAAATATACAAGTTATTAATTGAGGCATATTCTCTTGTCAAGTATACATTTCATTTATAGATACTGGAAAAGTTAGTTGCATAAAATGGAATTTATATAACTTCTAGCAGAGCATTATTTAACAAATGTTACTGGCCAAATTTAGTGGAGTAAAGTTTATTTCCAAAAAAGAATTGTTTCCCCAAAAGTATCATTGATAGTCAAGGTAAAAGTGCACTAGTTAGAATAATTTCACTCCAATAGAATTTATTTTAAAAAATTAAATGTTTTCAAATTGTAATATTTTTGCTTAAGTAACTGTGAAGGGAGTGTAGAGATCTCTCTTAGTTTGGAATAGGTAGTATATAAAGAGGATTTCCTGTAGCATACACTGATTTAAATTAAATTATTTTTAATTTTAGTCTTATTTAAAAAGAATGGTTTAATCTCCAGTTTTGTTGTGTTAGATTTTTTTTTATCTTTGTGAGTTTTTACCTTTAATTGTGTCATAAAAATGTATGAAAATTCTTTTAAAAATACATTTTATTGATTTTTTACAGAGAGGAAGAGAGAGGAATAGAGTTAGAAACATCGATGAGAGAGAATCATAGATCAGCTGCCTCTTGTACACCCCCCACTGGGCTTGTGCCCACAACCAAGGTACGTGCCCTTGACCGGAATCGAACCTGGGACCCCTCAGTCTGCAAGCCATCACTCTATCCACTGAGCCAAACCGGTTTCAGCTGTATGAAAATTCTTAAAAAGATTTTGTTTTAGTCTTGTGTGAGAATTTTGTTCAATTTCATTTTCTTCCACCTTTTCCTTGTTGTATGTATGGCCTTTTATCCCAAAATCCTTCACTGGAAACAGGCATGTTTATGGTCATGAGCAGTAAGTTTTAAACCATTGTTTTTTTTTATTTCATTGCTTTTGTCTTAAAACAATATATTTTAAAAAATATATTTTAAAAACAACAACAACAACAACAAAACCAAGGCTTTTAGTGTGTTCCATTACAGCTGTAGTTAAAAGTCTGGCACAGTCTGGCTGGTGTGGTTCAATGGTTGAGAGTCGACCTATGAACCAGGAGTTCATGGTTCCATTCTTGTCAGGGCACATGTGGTGTTGTGGGCTCGATCCCCAGTGTGGGGGGTACATGAGGCAGCTGATCAGTGATTCTCATAGTTGTTTTTCTCTCTCTCTCCCTCTTCCTTTTTCTCTGAAATCAATAAAAATATATTTGAAAAAGAAAAGGTTGGCACATAACTTTTCCTACCGCTATACTCCCATATCAAATTACAGACCTTCAACATTTAGTATAATTTATTTTCAAGTTAAACACTTTTCTCTGTTTTGCATAATAGTTCTTGAAGACAGTGGGATTGTCAATGATTCTTTTAAAAATTTAAAAATTTTATTTATTTATTTTAGAGAGGAGGGAGGAAAGAAAGAGAAAAAGAGAAAGAAACTGCCGAAACCGGTTTGGCTCAGTGGTAGAGCGTTGGTCTGCGGACTGAAAGGTCCTGGGTTCGATTCCGGCCAAGGGCATGTACATTGGTTTCGGGCACATCCCTGGTAGGGGGTGTGCAAGAGGTGGCTAGTCGATGTTTCTCTCTCATCGACGTTTCTAGCTCTCTCTCTCTCTCTCTCTCTCTCTCTCCCTTCCTCTCTGTAAAATATCAATAAAATATATATTTTTTTAAAAAAAGAGAGAAAGAAACCAATTTGTCGTTTTACTGACTCTTGTATGTAACCTGATGGGGGTTCAATCCCATGACCTTGGCATATTGGGATCTACCCGGTCCCTGTCAGTCACTCTAAATTTTTTTCATAATGTAACTTTAACTTTTTCATATTAGTAGGCTTCTAATTGATCTTTTTCACCATGAAATAGTTGGCTGCAGTCTGTTTTAACTAGGGCATCTGTTATGCTAGAGACTTGTGCGATCTGTATTTCAATTTTTTTTTTTATTCATCCTGCTTTTATTATTCTTTTGAAATATCTTGAATCATTGTGAGTCTTAGCTTTGGGAGGGGTCTATAGACAGGTAGTTTCTTGTGTCTTTTTTCAGCTTCTTTTAAAAATTGATTTCAGAGAGGGAGAGAGAGATAGAAACATCAGTGAGAGAGAATCATTGATTGGCTGCCTCCTGTAAGCTCCTAATTGGGGATTGAGCCTGCAACCCAGGCATGTGCCCAGACCAGGAATCGAACCGTGACTTCCTGATTCATAGGTCAGTGCTCAACCATTGAGCCACACCTGCCCGGTGGTAATTCTCACCCGAGGATATTTTTCCATTGATTTTTAGAGAGAGTGGAAGGGAGGAGGAGAGACAGAGAAACATTGATGCGTATGAAAGAGACATCTATTTATTGGTTGCTTTCCCGAACATGCCTGACCAGGGCTGGGATCCAGTCTGCAACCTAGGTACGTGCCCTTGACGGGAATCAAACCTTGGGACCCTTCAGTCTTCAGGCCAGTTCTCTTATCTGCTGAACCAAACGGGGCAATACTAACTTTTCAAAAAACATCTGGTAGTGATCTTAACTTAGTGTGGCTGCTTAGAAGCTCCTTGGAGATCCTGCATTAATTATCTAAAAGCATAACAGTGAGTCTAGAGATCAGAAAGTGAGAGTGCCTCTTCATAATGTTTGTAACATAAAGGTTTAAATGAAACATAAAGTATAAAGTATATATTGCCCAGCATGGCTCAGTGGTTGAGCGTCAACCAGAAAGAGGTCAGGGCACATGCCAGGGTTGCAAGCTCAATCCCATGTGGGAGGTGCAGGAGGCAGCTGATCAATAATTCTCTGTCATCATTGATATTGTCTCTCGCTTCCTCTTCTGTTCTGAAATTAAAAAAATAATTAAAAAATTATATCTATATCTATATATCTATATCTATATCTATATTTCAGAGGCCTCCTGTACACGTCCACACTGGGGATCGAACCCGCAACCTTGGTGTGTGCCCTGACAGGGAATTGAACCCTGACCTCCTGGTTCATACGTCGGTATTCAACCACTGAGCAACACCAGCCATGCTGACTCTGTGATTAATATGTAGTTGAAACAGTTCTTTTAAGGAAGTGATTTTTAGTCTTTCTGGTATATGGATCCTTTTGTGAAATTGAAGTTTCTCTGGAAAAAACAGACACATGTAAACTAGTTTCAATGCATTTTCACAGGCTTGACTGATAAGTTAAGAATCCTTTTTTTTTTTTTTTAGAGGATTTGGTAGGTAACTAAAAACAATTGTAAAATTATAAAAGTATGCTATTTTAAAAATGTATGATGAGTAAGTTAAAATTTATTTTTTAATTTTTCTTCAGTCACTTTGAGAATACCTCTTAGGGCTTTTTACCTTTTCTGGAAGTTGAAATGGTCTTAAGGCAACATTGTAAATTGAAACATAGTTAATGTCCAATGAATTTTTTGGGGGCACTAAATGTAATTTTAGTGTTGTTCCCCTCCACCCAGGGCAAATATAGTACCTCAGTATTTTATAGACGATGCTTTTACAGTATTAAGTTGATTACAAGATGCATATTTGTCTAGTTTTTAATTTCTCTGAAATTGGGTTGTGTCTTAGAAGCCACGAAGTCATACAGTTGCCATCAGTCTGGTGGCACTTGTGACCTAATTGTGAGAGAACACTACATTGAAATAAATTATTATTATTGATTTTAGAGAGGGAGGAATGGAGAGGAAGAGATAGACACATCGATGAGAATGAAATATCACTGATGGGCTGCCTCCTGCATGCCATGTACTGGGATTGAGCCTGCAACCTGGGCATGTACCCTTGACTGGAATCGAACCTGGGACCCTTAGGTCTACAGGCCAATGCTCTATCCACCAAGCCAAACTAGCTAGGGCTCATTTTTATTATTGATTTTTTTTTTACAGAGAGAAGGGAGAGGGACTGAGAGTTAGGAACATCGATGAGAGAGAAACATCAATCACCTGCCTCCTGCACATTACCCACTGGGAATGTGCCCACAACCAAGGTACATGCCCTTCACCAAAATCGAACCTGGGACCCTTGAGTCCATAGGCTGAAGCTCCATCCACTGAGCCAAACAGATTAGGGCTTTCTTATTGATTTTTAAGAGAGAGAGAGAGAGAGAGAGAGAGAGAGAGATCGATCTCCATGCATCACTCATAGATTTGTAGATTTCTTCTTATATGTGCCCTGACAAGGGATTGAACCCAAAAGCTTGGTGTATCCTGAGGATGTTCCAACCAACTAAGTGACCTGGTCAAGACTTCTGATAATTTAAAAAAATATATATTTTATTGATTTTTTACAGAGAGGAAGGGAGAAGAGGGATAGAGAGTTAGAAATATTGATCAGCTGCCTCTTGCACACCCCTACTGGGGATGTGCCCACAACCAAGGTACACGCCCTTGACTAGAATAGAACCTGGAACCCTTCAGTCCACAGGCCCACACTTTATCCACTGAGCCAAACCAATTAAGGCTGATAATTTTAAATAAATATATATATATATGTGTGTGTGTGTGTGTGTGTGTGTGTGTATATATATATATATATATATATATATATATATATATAATTGATTTTTTTACAGAGAAGAAGGAAGAGAGAGAGAGAGAGAGAGAGAAAGAAACATCAATGAGAGAGAAACATCGATCCAGCTGCCTCTTGCACAACCCCCTACTGCGGATGTGCCCGCAACCAAGGTACATGCCCTTGACCGGAATCGAACCTGGGACCTTTCAGTCTGCGGGCTGACGCTCTATCCACTGAGCCAAACCGGTTTCGGCTCCTCTTTTTTTTTTTTTTTAGCATGTTTTTTTCTTTATTGATTAAGGTATTACATATGTGTCCTTATTCCCTTATTGTCCCCCCACCCCTCCACTCATGCCTTCACCCCACTGTTGTCTGTGTCCATTGTTTAGATTGAGACTTTCTTAATTTATAGATTTCCCTTTCTCCTTTTTAAAACAACTTAAAAACCCAGCTTTATTGAAATATAATTCACATATCATATAATACACCCATTTAAATGTACAATTCAGAGCTTTATAGTATATTTACAGAGTTGTACAACCATCATCACAGTCTGTTTTAGAACATTTGTATCACCCCAAAAAGAAATTCCTTACTCATTAGTAGTCACTCCCCATATCTCCCGAAGCCTGGGCAACCAGTCTACTATCTGTGACTATAGCTTTTCCTATTCTATAAATGTATAGATTTATATTTCATAAGTGGATTCACATACTAGATAGTTTTATGTGACTGGCTTTCATTTAGCATAATGTTTTCAAATTGATATATGTTGTGGCATGTATTTTTATTAAATAATGTTCCATTGTATGGACATTTGGGTTTTCCACTATTTGGCTATTATAAATAATAATGATGTGAACATTTGTGTGCAAGTTTCAGTGTGGGCATGTTTTAATTTCTCTTGGGTATTTACCTAGGAATAGAATTACTGGGTCATATGACAACACTTGAGGAACTGCCAGACTGTTCTAAAGTGGCTGTACCATTTTACATTCCTACTAGCAATGTATGATGGTTCTATTTTTTTTTCATTTTCACCAACACTTGTTTACTCTTTTTAAAAATTTTTACTGTTGGCATTTGAATGTGTTTAACTACTTGACTGTTGTCTTCAGTTTTAAGGAATTTACTATTGGACTGGTTATAATTATATTTTATTACAAACTAAAGGATGTTATTATAGTACTAAAAATAATGAAAAGTAACTATATTTCTAACACTGGAGGTTACCAATAGAAAGTTCTAGCCCCAAACTTTTAGTAACCTGTTTTCCCACATTATTTCTTTGCTGCTTTAATTCTTATATAATTTTATTTATTGATTGATTTTAGAGAAAGATAGAGAGGAAGGAGGGAACAACATCCATTTGTTGTTCCACTTATGTATGCATTCATTGGTTGGTTGTTGTACGTGTCCTGACCTGGAATTAAAGCCACAACCTTGGTGCTTCAGAGGATGCTTTAACGAACTAAGCCAGCCAGGGTTCTCTTTTAATTCTTTTTTTTTTTTTTTTTTTTAGTATTTTAGAGAGAGAGACACATATTCATGCTTCTCTTTCTCTGTTTTTCCCCATCCCTTACACTCTCTCTAAAAATGAATGGAAAGAATGTTCTTGGATAAGGATTAACAACAAAACCAAAAAGTTTTGAAACTAATGAAGGAAAAGTTACTTGTAATGATAGTATTCAGAAATAATTTTAAAATATTTTTGCTTCTGAAATTGCTACATTTTATCTAAAATATTAGATACCGTATATTTATGTATATATTTAAATGTGTTTTTATTGATTTTAGAGAGGGAGAGAGAAAGAAACATTAATGATGAGAGAGAATCCATCCACTGTCTCCTGCACACCCCCCTACTGGGGATCAAGCCCACAAGCCCACAAGCCCTGGGACCTGAATTGAACTATGACCTCCTGGTTCATAGGTCAACGCTCAGCCAGCTGGGTTGCGTATTCATTTTTTAAAAACAACATTTTGAACACTTTCCCAGCTATCATTTAATCTTTTCTCTTTTGTTGGACTTGGAGATTCAATGCAGAATTGAACACATTTTCTTTTGTATATTTGTATTTTTCACATAAGTTTCTGGTCCTGGACATATTGGAGAGTTATGAGTACCTACATAACATATTTAGAGAAGATATTATGAACTTGTTTTGACAAAGCATAGCAGTAAAAATGCCAATTTTCTGGAGGAGAAGGAAACCACAAAAGAGGTGGCTACTATGGCCGTGGTCTTTAAAAATTGTATATGGAAAGTTAAAGGAACTAGGGTAAACAAAACAATTTTGAAAAAGGATAAGAAAGTTGGAAGACTCACCATATGTAATTTTAATATGTACTGTAAAGCTATACTAATCAGGACAGTGTGGTGGCCCTAGCTGGTTTGGCTCAGTGGATAGAGTGTTGACCTGCATACTGAAAGGTCCTGGGTTTGATTCCAATCAAGAGCACATGCCCTTGCCAAAACCGGTTTGGCTCAGTGGATAGAGCATCGGTCTGCGGACTGAGGGGTCCCAGGTTCGATTACGGTCAAGGGCATGTACATTGGTTGCGGGCACATCCCCGGTGGGGGGTGTGCAGGAGGCAGCTGGTCAATGTATCGCTCTCATCGATGTTTCTAGCTCTCTATCCCTCTCCCTTCCTCTCTGTGAAAAATCAAAAAAAAAAAAAAATAGAGCACATGCCCAGGTTGTGGGCTCAGCCCCCCATAGAGGGCGTGCAGGAGGCAGCCGATCAGTTATTCTCTTTCATTATTGATGTTTCTATCTCTCCCTCTTCCTTCCTCTCTGAAATCAATATTATATATATATTAAAAGCGCAATATGCTAATTAGACTGGACAGTTGAACTACCTGCCAGACATCATCTGGACAGATGGACGAAGCTGCAGCAGCGGGGAGTGAGGCAGAGGCAGCTAGGGGTGATCAGGCAGGCAGGCGAGTTGTTAGGGGTGATCAGGCAGGCAGGCAGGCAGGCGAGTGGTTAGGAGTGATCAAGCAGGCAGGCAGAGTGGGTAGGGGAGATAAGGTAGGCAGGCAGGCAGGTGAGCGGTTAGGAGCCAGCAATCCTGGATTGCGAGAGGGTGCAGGGCAGGCTGAGGGACTGCCCCCTCTCCTGCACGAATTTTGTGCAGCAGGCCTCTAGTATATATATAAAAGACGATGTGGTAATGTATTGGCTAAAGGAACAGAATAGAGAGCCAGAAATAGACTTACAAAAATATAGTCAACCAGTTTTGGTTTTGTTTTTTACAAAGGTGCAAATAAAAATCAGTGGAGAAAAGACAGTCTTTTCAACATGTGGTGTTGAAATACTCTGTATCCATATGTAAAGAAGTGAGCCTCAATTTGTAACATCATGTATAAAAATTAATTGAAAATAGATCATAAACCTAAATGTAAAGCATGAAGTAGTAAAAACCCTGAGAAGAAGGCATTGGAAAAAGTCTTTTTTTTTTTTTTTTAGCTATTTTATTTTATTTTATTTTTTTATATTTTATTGATTTTTTACAGAGAGGAAGAGAGAGGGACAGAGAGTTAGAAACATTGATGAGAGAGAATCATCGATCAGCTGCCTCTTGCACACCCCCTACTGGGGATGTGCCCGCAACCAAGGTAATGCCCTTGACCGGAATCAAACCTGGGACCTTTCAGTCCTCAGACTGACGCACTATCCACTGAGCCAAACTGGTTTTGATGGAAAAAGTCTTCTTGATCTTGGGTTTGGCAAAAAGCTCTTAGAAATACAGCACCAAAAACATGATCTATAAAAGAAAAAATTTATGTGAACTTCATCAAAATTTAAAACTTTTTCCCCCAAAATATATATATTTTTATTGATTTCAGAGAGAAAGGGAGAGGGAGAAAGAGATAGAAATGTCAATGACAAGATAAAATCATTGATTGGCTGCCTCCTGCACACCTCTCTACTGGGGATGGAGCTTGCAACCGGGCATGTGCCCTTGACCAGAATCAAACCGAGGACCCTTCAGTTCTCAAGCCAATGCTCTATCCACTGAGCCAAATCAGCTAGGGCAAAAATGTAATACTTTTTATGTGATGGTCACAGTCAAAATAATTAAAAGACAAGCCATGAACTGGGAGAATATATTTGTATTGAGAAAGGACCTGGCTGCAGAATTTATGAAGAACTTAAAAAAAAAAAAAAAAAACCAACCCAAACCAGTTTATAAAATGGGTGAAAGGTTTGAATAGGCATTTCACTAAAGAAGATATTTGGATGGCATAAAAGCACATGCGAAGTTAAAGATGCTCATTAATCACTAGGAAAATGCAAAGTAAAGCCACAGTGAAATACCATTTATATAACCTTTTAGAATGGCTAAAATAAAATATACTGATAGTACTGAGAGTTGGTAAGGATGAGGATCAACTGGAACTTTCATACCTATATCTGGTGAGAATGCAGTTTATTACAAAGTTAAATATACAATTACCATATGCCTCAATAATGCCACTTCAAAGAATTTGTCATAGAGCATCAAGCTTGTGTAAATACTAAGTTTACACAAAAGTGTGAATGCAAATATTTATAGCAGTACTATTCATAATTGTCCAAACTGGAAACACCCCAAATGTCCGTCAGTGAATGAATGTATAAGCAAACTGATATCTCTATATTACCGAGTGCTATTATAATAAAAGCGTAATATGCTAATCAGACTGGACGTCCTTCCGGATGAAGCCGAGGCCGCAGGGGCAGAGGCAAAGGCAGCCACTGCGGTGGCGGGGGATAAGCCCCTTGCACAAATTTTGTGCGTTGGGTCTAGTTCAGCAATAAAAAGGGAACCAGCTGTTAATACGTCAGTAACATGGATGACTATCAGAGGCATTATGGCAGTCTCATAAGATTACATTCTGAATGAGTCCATTTAGCTAACTTTCTGGAAAGACAAAATGTAAATACAAAGAATCAGAGGACTGGTTTCCTGGGGTTTGGGGTAGAGAGAGAGTTTGACTACAAAGGGCAGTGTGAGGGAATTCTTTGGGGGTGTTGGGATTGTTTTATATTTATGGTGGTGGTTCCAAGAATCTGTGTACATGCTAAATTTATAAAAGTGTACATCAAGCTCTGGCCGGTGTTAGTCAGTGGTTAGAGATTTGAACTATGTACAAAGGGCCCCAAGTTTGACTCCCTGTCAAGGGTACATGCCTGGGTTGTAGGTTCAATCCCTGGCCTTGGTTGGGGTGCATGTGAGAGGCAATAAATCGATGTGTCTTTTCTCTCTACCCCTTCCACTCTCTCTAAAAATCAGTGGAAAAAATACCCTCAGGTGAAGGTTAACAAAAAGCGTACACCACAAATGTGAATATTGCCCAGCTAGTGTGTCTTAGTGGTTCAGCATCGACCTATGAACCAGGAGGTCGCGTTCAATTCCCACTCCAGGGACATGCCCAGGTAGCAGGATTGATCCCCAGTGTGCGGTGTGCAGGAGGCAGCTGATCAATGATTCCCTCTCATCATTGATGTTTCTATTTCTCATTCCCACTCTCCCTTCTCTGAAAACAATAAAAAAATTTTTTTAAAAAGAAAGTGAACATTTTGCTATCTAAACTTAAAAAGTAAGAAAAAGCAGATTTAATAAAGTTTTAATTGTCAGTTATGCTCCAATAGAGCTGAAAAAATAAGATAAAAATTTTTTTTAAAAGGAAAAAGGTTCTTGTTTAAAAATGCAGAATGGCTTTGTTATATTTTCTGAGTACTACTTAGATGCACCTATTTCTGAGGTTTAATGAACTAATTAGCAAAAGGGAGTTCACTGTCATGGACTTTAAAAAGAAGCTACTTGTCTATGGCTGGTTTGGCTCAGTGCTTAGAGTGCCAGCCAAGAACTTAAGGGTCTAGGATTCAGTTCTGGTCAAGGGTGTGTTACCTCAGTTACAGGCTTGATTCCTGCCCTAGTCGGTGTACTTGTGGGAGACAACCAATCAATATGTTCACATCAATGTTTCCCTCCCTGCCTCTCTCCCTTCCACTTTATTAAAAAAAAGAAAAGAAAAATCAATGGAAAAAGATATCCTCATGAGGATTAAAAATAAGAATGATAATGCACTGGATGGTTTGGCTCAGTGGATAAATCGTCAGCCTGTAGACTCAAAGGTTCCGGGTTTGATTCCTGTCAAGGGCACATGCTCAGGTTGCAGGCTCAGTCTCCAGGGACGATCAGCATTTCTCTCCCTCTTCCTTTCCCTTCCTCTCTGAAATCAATAAAAATATATTTACAAAAAGAATAAGAGAAAAAACAAAAGAAGCTACTTTGGCGCTCTTTCTTTCCAACTTGGGGGCAGCATAATGGCTCCCGCAAAAAAGTTGGTGAAAAAAGCTCTTGTGCCATCAAGGAGGTGTGTCCAGAGAATACACACCAACAATCATAAGTGCATCCATGAAGTGAGTTTCAAGAAATGTGCCCCTCGGGCACTCAAAATCTGGAAATTTGCCACAAAGGAGATGGGAAATCCATATATACACATTGACATCAGGCTGAATAAACAAAGTTTCTCTGGGCTAACGGAGTAAGGGATGTCCCATACTGTATCCAGGTATGGTTGTCCAGAAAACGAAATGAGGATGAAGAGTCACTAAACAAGCTCTATATGTTGATCACCTATGTACCTGTCACCACTTTCAAAAATCTACAGTTAATGTGGATGAGAACTAATTGCTGATGGTTGAATAAAGTTATAAAACTGCCAAAGGAAATAAAAGAAGCTACTTATTATGTATAGGCTATTGTTAGGGTCTTCATTTAACCATATGTCCTATATTTATATCTCCTACTGCTCTCTGTCAGAATCAATGTTATGAGTATCATGAAAAGATGGAATTTTATTATATTCTTGGTTTGTCAATTAAAAGGGAAAGATTTCTAGGATTTTAAACATTAATAATGTTTAGCTAACTAAAAGACATATAAAGGATACAGCGCTGAGTTGTGTGTTGTTTTTTGTGTGTCCTGAGTTCTTATTCATGCTTTTAAAATGTCTTGCAGTCTAACCATATCTAAAAACCAGAGTTAGTTTTTCGTGTTAGAAGAGATCTTAGTGATCATTAATTTTTCAAATAAAGACAGTAAGGTCTAGGAAAGGAAATGACTAGTTCAAAGTTATAAGGGAATTTGTTAGAGAGCTAGCTATACAACTCAAGTCTAATTTATTTTCTCCCCTGATTGTGTAACCTGCTTCAATGCCTACAGTTAGACCAGGTAATGGTTGAAGGTCACAGTTTGCTCTGTCATGAGCACTACGAGAACCCAGGAGGACGGGCCTGTCATAAATCCAAATCCATGTGTTCAGTTTTCTTAATATCCATTTCATTAAATCAGTGTATAGTAATCACTAATAAATTATTTCATACTCTTTGGTTGAACTTTAAATTCTGTCCTACTTTAAGAATTCAAATCTACAGAAACATAATATATTCATTTAAATTAATTTTAAGGTGTACAGTTACGAATTTTGTTAAAAATGTCATCATATTCAGATTTTTTTGGAAGAAAAAGCAATTGGAAAAAATAACAGCAGTTTTCATACCATGTATGTGAGAACAAAAATATTCTTTCCCTCCCAAAGAATGTAGAAAATGGCTCTAAAGATTATCTAAAAGTTATAACTAGTGTATAGCAAATCTTCATTATTTTGAATTCAATTAATTTGAAATTTGTGGCAGTTTTTAACAAGAGCTCAACAGTTCCCTTACAATAAAAATGTTATTTAATAGAAGATTATGAGACTGAGAAGTAGTTAAACTATTATTATATGGATCATTTTCAAATATTTTTTATGACATAGCTTTTAAAATTATAGTAATATACATAACATTTGTCACTTTAACCATTTTCAGTGCACAATTCAGTGATATTAAGTATATTTATAATGCTATTGTAACCATCACCACTGTCTGTTTCCTGAACTTTTTCATTATCCCGAAGTGGAACTCTGTATTAATTGAATTAACTCCTCAATTCCCCCTCCCTTGCTAAATTCTATTCAATTTCCTGTCTTTATGAATTTACCTAGTCTGGATACCTCATATAAGTGAAATCGTGTCCAGCTTATTTCACTTGTTAAGTTTTCAGGACTTACCTGTGTTGTAGTATGTATCAGAATCCCATTCCTTTTTTAATGGCTGAAAATAATAATAAATCACATTTTGTTAACCCATTCATCTGTTGGTTGAGCTTGGGTTGTTGCCACCTTTTGGCTGTTGTGAATAATGCTGTTTTCTCTTGAATGCTGCGCAAGTGTTTAAAAGAAATTACCCATGCTCCCATTTATCAGAGTATTATCTTTATTTATTTAATATACTTTATTGATTTTTACAGAGGGCAAGGGAGAGGGATAGAGAGAAACATCGGTCAGCTGTCTCCTGCATGTCCTCTATTGGAGATTGAGCCTACAACCAAGGTACATGCCCTTGACTGGAAATTGAACCTGGAACCCTTATTCAATTCACAGGTCAATGCTCTATCCACTGAGCCAAACTGATTAGGGCTTTTCTTTTCCTTTCTTTTCTTTTCCTTTTCTCTTTCTTTCTTGCTTGCTTTCTTCTTTCTTTTATTATTATTATTTTTTTATGAAGAGGGTGATGCAGAGTGAACTAGAGGCCATTTAGGTCTCTTTTTTCATATATATTTAGAGATGAAGGGAGAGAGGGAAACATCAATGAAGAGAGAGAATTATTGGTCGGCTGCCACATGCATACCCCACACTGGGGATCAAGCTTGTAACCTAAGCTTGTGCCCTGGCTGGAAATTGAACCATGACCTCCTGGTTCATAGGTTGATGTTTAACCACTGAGCAACACTAGCCAGACTCAATTTTTAAAAAAAATATTTTTTGTTGATTTTTTACAGAGAGGAAGAGAGAGGGATAGAGTGTTGGAAACATTGATGAGAGTCATCGATCAGCTGCCTCTTGCACACACCCCCGCCGCCCCCACTGGGGATGTGCCCGCAACCAAGGCACATGCCCTTGACCAGAATCGAACCTGGGACCCTTCAGTTCACAGGCCAACGCTCTATCCACTGAGCCAAACTGGTTTCGGCAAGCCAGACTCAAATTTTTTTTTTGTTGTTGTTAATTCAGAAAGAGGAAGGGAGAGGGAAAGAGAAACATCAATGAGGAGAATCATTGATCGGCTCTCTCCTGCACACCACAATATTGGGGATCCAGCCCACAAAACCATATGTGCCCTGACAGAAAGGAACAATGATCTGGTTCATGGGTTGATACTCAACCACTGAGCCACACCGGCTGGGCTGTTTTGCTTTATTTTATGAGTAAAATGCTGTTATGTTCCAAAGATACATAAAAGGGTACTTTAAAATTTATTGTTATGTTTCTGTGCCTTTTATCCTTTACCACCAATCATCATCTTCCCATGATATACACACACACCTATAAAATTATAACTAAGCCCTAGCCCAGGGCTGGGCAAACTACAGCCTCCGCGGGCCGGATCCGGTGAATAAAACTATTGAATTAAAAAACAAAACAAAAAGACTGTACCCTTTTATGTAATGATGTTTACTTTGAATTTATATTAGTTCACACAAACAGTCCATCCATGCTTTTGTTCCGGCCCTCCGGTCCAGTTTAAGAACCCATTGTGGCCCTCGAGTAAAAAAGTTTGCCCACCCCTGCTCTAGCCGTTTTGGCTTAGTGGATAGAGCGTCAGCCTGCTGACTGAAGCATCCCCGGTTCAGTTCCAGTCAAGGGCACATGCCTGGGCTGGGGGCTTGATCCCCAGTAGGGGGCATGCAGGAGGCAGCCAGTCAATGATTCTCTTTCATCATTGGTGTTTCTATCTCTTCCTTTCCCTTCCTATCTGAAATCAATAAAAACATATTTAAAAAAATTAAAACCAAAACTTTTCTTTAAGCTTGGGAATTTTTGTATTAATGGCTTTTATGATTTTATTCCAATGATTTTTGTATATGATGCTTTTAGTAAGTAGTTGATAGTTTTGAATTTTGTTCAAATAAGGAAATTACTTCATAGCATATTTAAAATATTTCTGAGTCAGTAATTTCCATAGTAAATGGGAACATTAGTAGAAGGTATTATTTAGCTTAGTATTTAAGCTTCTTAGGTAATGCTTTTACTACTTAGAGAAGGATTTGGGACCTAAGTAAACCATCAATATGTTCTTACTGATATATAATTGTAACTATCAATATTAACTTCAGAAATATGGAGAACATTTACTTTAAAGTTTGTCATTTTAAACAATGTTTTCATCAAATATTTATTATGTTTACTCTGTATAAAACACTGTTGTAAATGCTAAGGATATAGTGAAGAAAACACAAAAAATCCTACTTCATGGAGATTACATTGTAATGGGAAAGAGACAATTAATAAAAAGTATATGGCATCATAGAAAGTGGTGAAGCAGTAAGTAGTAGAGTCTGAAGTTGGGAAGAGGGTATTAAAATTGTATGTGTGTGTGACATTTTAGATATCTTTGAAGAAAGGTGACTTTCAGCGTAAAATCATAAGGAAGAAATGGAGCTATGAGGATCCATGGAATAGCATTTTACTTGGAAAGCTCGAGCTTTAGCATATGCCCTCCTGAGTTAATGAAGTAGAAGGCAGTGAGTAAAAGTTAGATTTTGTTATCTGTTTTAAGTGCTTGCAGTTAGATTTTTAAAAGACTGTTTAGTGCAGCTAATTTAGTGCAGTTTGGGTTTTTATGGGTTATGATTTTAGAGTTTACAAGCTTGCCACTTTTGATAATTATTTCTCAGTGGAGTTAGAGAATAGGCATTATGTATTTTAGTGATCTTTGAGTTCTACTGTGATAAACTTCATTCTTAATGTTAATTAACAAAGAGATAGTAATATATCCTGTTTAAATATGGGCTCTGCCCTGGCTGGTGTGGCTTAGTTGATTAGAGCATGGTCCCATACACCAAAAGGTCTCAGGTTCGATTCCCAGTCAGGGCATGTACCCAGGTTGCAGGTTCAATCCCCAGTTGAGGATCGTGCAGGAGGCGGCCAATTGATATTTCTCACACCAGTGTTTCTTTCTCCCCCTCTCCCTTTCTCTCTAAAAATCAATAAAAACATATCCTCAGGCGAGAATTGTAAATAGGCTTTGGAGTCAGACAGCTAGGTCCCAGTTCAGGTTTTATAGCTGTGATCTTGGACAAATGATTTAGCTTTAGTTTCTTCTGTAAAATGGGGGGAAATATGGCATCTGTTTGTCAGGGATACTTTGAGGATTAAATATGTTAGTACATGTAAAAGTACTTAGACTGTGCTTGCTTTGTATAAAGCATTCAGTAAATATTAGTTGCTATTAGTGTTAGCAACACTGTTTTGAGTAGTATTTTTTATGTTATAAGTAATATACTTGCAAGATAAATAATATAGAATAATATAGAACATTAGATTAACAGTTTTATATGCCCACTACCCTACAAACCCTTCTCTTACCCCTGGTCTTATTTCCCAAAGGTTTTAAAAAATTTTTATTTTATAAATTATTTTTTGAGTTGTGATAAAACACAACAAAATTTCCCATTATAACCATTTTAAGTGTATCGTTCAGTACTTAATGCCATTAACTTTTGTAGTACCTTAAAAGCTATCTTTTTTTTTTGCTATGAAAAATTATCATGTAAAATGTTATTTCTCTTTATGTATATCCTCTCAATTTTATTTTATTTTATTTTTAAATATATTTTATTAATTTTTTACAGAGAGGAAGAGAAAAGGGCTGGGCAAACTACGGCCCGTGGACTGGATCCGGTGAAACACTCCATCCATGCTTTTGTTCCGGCCCTCTGGTCCAGTTTAAGAACCCATTGTGGCCCTTGAGTCAAAAAGTTTGCCCACCCCTGGGATAGAGAGTTAGAAACATCTATGAGAATCATTGATCAGCTGCCTCTTATACACCCCCTACTGGGGATGTGCCCGCAACCAAGGCACATGCCCTTGACCGGAATCGAACCTGGGTCCTTTTAGTTCGCAGGCTGATGCTCTATCCACTGAGCCAAACTGGTTTCGGCTATCCCAATTTTATAATGACTGCTTAAACTTCTAAATTTCTTTTAAAAATAATATATTTTATTGATTTCAGAGAGAAAGGGAGTGGAAGAGAGAAATATCAGTGATGAGAGAGAATTGTTGATCCGCTGCCTCCTGCACACGCCCTACAGGGGATGGAGCCTGCAACCTGTGCACCTCATTTCCCCTCAGCCTCTTCAACCCTACTTAACCACCTGTTTAGATGTGCCTGTTCTGAACATTTCATATAAATGGAATTAAATAGCACATAATATGTTAACTCTTGTGACTGACTGAATTTCATTTTGCATAATGTTTTCAAGGTTCATCATATTGTACTAAGTATTTCTTTTATTGCTGAATTAGAGGTCTGATGCATAAAATTTGTTCGTGGGGTGGGGGTGGGGGTGGGGAAGGTCCCCTCAGCCCAACCTGCACTCTCTCCAATCCAGGACCTCTCTCACAATCCTGGACCGTTGGCTCCTAACTGTGCACCTGCCTGCCTACTGATCACCCCTAACTGCCTCTGCCTGCCGGCCTGATGGCCCCTCATTGTCCTCCCCACCCCCCTGCTGGCCTGGTCGCTCCTAACTGCCCCCCTTGCCGACCTGACACCCCTAACTGCCTCTGCGTGTCGGCCTGATCGTCCCCAACTACCCCTGGTCGCCTGCTGCTCAGTCGTTGGGTCACCCCTCACTAACCCCCTGCCAGCCTGGTCGCCCCACACAGCCTGTTCGGCCATCCGTTAGGTTGTAATGGTCGCTTAGGCTTTTATATAGATAATAATCCATTGTATGGACATAACATATTTTGTTTATCCATCATTTGTTGATGGACATTAGTGTTTCTACTTTTTGGCTATTACCGTATTTGCCGGTGTATAAGACGATTTTTTGGCCCTGAAAAATACCGTATTTGCCGGCATATAAGACGACTGGGTATAAGACGACCCCCTAACATTTCCACTCAAAATACAGAGTTTGTTATATACTCGCCGTATAAGACTACCCCCCACTTGGAGGCATATTTTACAGGGCCAAAAAATCGTCTTATACGCCGGCAAATACGGTAGTTATGCTTCTGTAAATATTTATGCACAAGTTTTGTGTGGATATACTTTCATATATCTTGGGTGTATACCTACTAGCGGAATTGCTAGATCATATAGTAACTATGCTTAACTTTTTGGAGGAATTGCCAGACTATTTTCCAAAGTGGCTGCATCATTTTACCTTTTCATGAGTCTCCTAGAGTATTCTGAACTTCATTTTGCATTGTTGTCTTCTATATCTAGTTTGCAGCTGTTACTTGAGATCACTACCTTCACCATCATCTTGGGTATTTCATTTTCCTCTACCTTTGTTGGAGTGGTTGTTTTCTATATTTTTTGTGTCTTATTTGTTTCGTTCTCTTGTTTTGGCATATCACATCCTTCAGTAGATTCTTGAGAAAGTGTGCATAGCAGGTAAATTTTTTGAGTTTTTGTTCTAACTCTACAGTTGCTTGGCAGGGCATATAATTCTAGGTTGGAAATCCTATAACTTTAGAATTTTGAGGCTATTGCTCTATTGCCTTCTTGGTTCTGGAAGTAGTCTTTGAAATTCAAAGCCATTCTAAATCCTGTCCATTGTATGTGACTTTTTTCCTGGAGTTTGCAGAATCTTCTTATTCCCAATGTTCTAGAATTCACATTACTGTGGATATTCATGTTCTTTAGTGTTGGGAATTTTTCTTAAATTATTTGAATGATATTTTCTCTGGTACATTTTTGTTGTTCTTTTTTGGAAGCACTTATCTAGCTAGGTATTAGATTACCCAGATTATTCCTCTGATTTAAAAAAATCTTTTCCTACAATCAGTTTGTGCTTTTACTCTTTTATTACCTCATCTTTATTTTCCATTCTTTCAACCTTGCAAGTTTTTTATTTTTGTTTTATGTAGCATTTTTTTTATTGTAACTTACAATAGGATGTGTCTATCTTGAGTGTGTGGCTTGATTAGTTTTGACAGATGAGTACATCTAATTTAGCCATTACCTGTAGTCAAATTATAGAACATTTCCATAATTTAAGAAAATTACCTTATACCCCTCTCCAATCATTTTCTTTCACACCATCCCAGACAACCACAGTTGTCACCTGCCACCATAGCTCTAGATTTGCCTGTTCCAGAATTCATATATGAAATCATCCAGTTTGTATTTTTAAGTTTCGCTTCTGTTGCTCAACATAATGTTTTTGAGATTCACATGTTACAAATATGTTCTTTTTGATGAGTTGTATCTTATTGGGTTAATAGACATTTGAATTGCTTCCAATCTTTGGCTACTTAAAATAAAGCTTTTATGAACATTCTTTTTAAAAAAATATTTTTATTGATTTCAGAGAGGAAGGAAGAGGGAAACAGATAGATAGAAACTTTAATGATGAGCGGTTATCATCTATTGGCTGCCTGCTGCACAGGCCCATAGGGGATCTAGCCAGCAACTGGGGCATGTGCCTTGCCTGGGAATCTAGTCGTGACCTCCTGGTTAACAGGTCATTGCTCAACCACTGAGGCACATCAGCTAGGCTATGAACATATTTTTATTCCTGCTGTTTATTTACTTTTAAGAGTGCTTTCTTGTACCTGATTTTAAAAAATATGTTTTTATTGATTTTAGAGAGAGAGAGAAAGGGAGAAGGTGAGTGAGTTAGACACCGATGAGAGAGAAACATCACTGATGGATTGCCTTCTGCATGCCCCCTGCTGGGGGTCAAGCCCCCAACCCTGGGCATGTCCCCTTCATTGGAATTGAACCCAGGACCCTTCAGTCAGCAGGCCAACACTCTATCCATTGAGCCAAACCAGCTAGGGCTGCATTCTCAATTTACTACTATTTAAGCTACTGCTTTTCAAAAAAATGCAAGAGCCATATAACAGCTCGGGCTTCCCTTGACTGGAATCAAACCAGGGACCCTTCAGTCTGAGCCACTGAAGCAAAACCACTGAGCCAAACCAGGTAGGGCTAGATTTTAAAAAAAATATATAAATGGTAGCACATTTAATTGCAACATTCTTCTTTCTTTTACTTAATGTATATTTTAATATGTATTTTTTATATTATTAAAGAGTTAGCACTCTTTAGTTATTATTTTTGCACATCTGTTTATTTCTAGGTAATTTATTGTTGCTATTTCAAATAGGTTATTTTCTTAATAGATATTTATTTGTGAGATTCCTATTGAATTTATTCTGTTAATTTGTGTTGGTTTCTCCTACCATTTGAAATAAATTTCTAGTTGATTCTTTTTAGATTTCCAAGTAAACAATATAACTTAAAAATTATGATAGCCGAAACCGGTTTGGCTCAGTGGATAGAGCGTCGGTCTGGGGACTGAAAGGTTCCAGGTTCAATTCCGGTCAAAGACATATACCTTGGTTGTGGGCACATCCACAGTAGGGGGTGTGCAGGAGACAGCTGATCGATGATTCTCTCTCACTGATGTTTCTAACTCTCTATCTCTCTCTCTTCCTTCCTATAAAAAAATCAATAAAATGTATTTAAAAAAATTAAAAAAAATTATGATAGATTTGGTCCCCCCCCCCCTTTTTGTCCTGCTCAATTACATTAGCTGCTATATGGAGAAATTAAGTAACTATTATGCTAAAGCATATCCTTATCTTTATCTGACTTTACTGAGAAGCTTGTGGCACTTATTAAAAACTTGAGGTCTGTCCGAAACCGGTTTGGCTCAGTGGTAGAGCTTCGGTCTGCAGACTGAAAGGTCCCAGGTTCGATTCCGGTCATGGGCATGTACATTGGTTGCGGGCACATCCCCAGTAGGGGGTGTGCAAGAGGCAGCTGGTCGATGTTTCTCTCTCATTGACGTTTCTGGCTCTCTCTCTCCTTCCTCTCTGTAAAATATCAAAAAAATATATTAAAAACAAACAAACAAACAAAAAACTAGAGGTCCGGTGCATGAAATTTGTGCATGGGAGGGGGATGGTGTCCCTCAGCCCAGCCTGCACCCTCTCCAATCTGGGACATCCCTCTCACAATCCAGGATTGCTGGCTCCCAACTGCTCGCCTGCTTGTCTTCCTGATTGCCCCTAACTACTCCCTTGCCAGCCTGATTGATGCCTAACTGCTCCCTTGCTGGCCAATTTGTCCCTAACTGCCCTCCCTTGCAGGCCTGGGCACCCATAACTGCCCTCCCCTGCAGGCCTGGACCCACCCAACTGCCTCCCCTGCAGGCCTGGTCCCCCCCCCCCCCCCAACTGCCCTTCCCTGCAGGCCCAGATGCCCCCAACTTCCCTCCTCTGCTGGCCTGGTCACCCCTAACTGCAGGTTTGATCGTCCCCATATGCCCTTCCTTGCATGCCTGGTCCCTCCTAACTACCCTCCCCTACTAGCCATTTTGTGGTGGCCATCTTTGACCACATGGGGGCAGTCATATTGTGTGTTGGAGTGACGGTCAATTTGCATGTTACTCTTTTATTAGATAGGATAGAGGCCTGGTGCATTGGTGGGGGCTGGCTGGTTTGCCCTGAAAGGTGTACCGGATCATGGTGGAGTTCCCTTGGAACGTGGGGTGGCCTGGGCGAGGAGCCTGGGGTGATTTGCAGGCTAGCCATGCCCCTGGTGACCCAAGTATCTGGGATTTATTTATCTTCTCTAATTGAAATTTTGTAGCCTTGAGCAGAGGCCAGGGCAGGCCACGAAGCTTGGCTTCCTCCATTGCCCAGGAAACCCAGGCCACCTCCTTTTTTGTTGGGATTTGTTTATCTTCTACAATTGAAACTTTGTAGCCTTGAGCAGAAGCCAGGACCAGCCAGAGTGGGCAGGAAGCTTGGCTTCCTCTATTGTCGGGGAAACCCAAGCCTCCTGCTTGCTCTGGGGCTGCAACCATCTTGGTTGGGTTAATTTGCACAATTGCTCCTGATTGGCTGGTGGGCGTAGCGGAGGCATGGTCAATTTGCATGTTTCTCTTTTATTAGTGTAGATTGTATGGGCCTGGCCAGGTGTGGCTCAGTGATTGAGCATCGACCTATGAACCAGGAGATCACGGTTCGGTTCTCAGTCAGGACATATGCCCAGGTTGTGGGTTTGATCCCCAGTGGGGGATAGTAGGAGGCAGCCTGTCAGTGATTCTCTCTCATCGTTGATGTTTCTCTCTCCCCAGTTCTTTCTGATATCAATAAAAATATATTAAAAAATTATGTGTTTGAGGTTGGACATATATGCATTATCATATTATTGAAGTATTTGGCTTTAAAAATACTTAAGAATGGATGTTGAATTCACTTGCATGCCATTTCCATCTCTATGGAGATAATATATTGGGTTTTTTAATTCCTGATTCTATTAATCATTAAATTATTTATAAATACTATCACCTAATAGTATATAGTTATTAATTAGCAGTATATAGTTATTATTTAGAACCAGTTAAGGAAAGTGGAGAAGGTTCTAGGCTTGCCTATTTGGTTGAAATAAGACTGCCTGGAAATGAGCCAGTTTCACACATGTAGAAAACAGTTTAATTTCCATTAAATTCCAGGCATTTTTTTCAGGTCAAGAAGAGTCTAAATGAGAAAATTTCTAACTCATCAGAGAATTATAAAGATAATAGGTATTGTTTATTGAGTGATTAACATTTTCCTGCCCTGTGTGAAGAAGAATATATATGTATTTTTAAAAATATATATTTTATTGATATCTTACAGAGAGGAAGAGAGAGAGATAGAGAGCTAGAAACGTCAATGAGAGAGAAACATCGACCAGCTGCCTCCTGCACACCCCCTACCGGGGATGTGCCTGCAACCAATGTACATGCCCTTGACCGGAATCGAACCCGGGACTTTTCAGTCCGCAGGCCGACGCTCTACCACTGAGCCAAACCGGTTTCGGCTATATGGTTTTTTTTTTGTAGTATCCAGACTATTAGTTTCTAGCTGTGTGACCTTTGTGCAAATTTCTAAAAACCTTTTTATTAATTCTTGTCATTTGTAATATCTATCTATCTATTTTATATATATATATATATATATATATATATATATATATATATATATATAAGCTTAAGCAACTGGCAGACCAGCCAACCATAGCTATGAAACGCACTGACCACCAGGGGGCAGATGCTCAATGCAGGAGTGGGAACCACAGTCATGGAAACATGGATCAGACTGGTGACTTTCAGAGGGAAAAGTGAGGAGAGGGCGGAAAGAGATGAACCAAAGATCTTATATGCATACTAGAGGCCTGGCCTGCAGGGATCAGGCCAAAACTAGCTCTCCAATATCCCCTGAAGGGTCCCAGATTGCAAGAGGGCGGAGGCGAGGCTGAAGGACCCCACTGGTGCACGGATGGGCCTCTAGTGGGTTTGATAATACCGATTGCATAGGGTTGTTTTAAGAATTAAATGGGGGAAAGAAGAATTAAATGAGTTAATATATTTAAAGAATTTAGAACAGCGCCTGGAACATAGTAAGCACTAGGTAATTGAGGAGCTACTACTATCTTAATTTCTTACAGCATGAGGTGTCACTGAACCACTTTTATATATTTGGGGGAACTATAGCTCACAGGAATTTTGAGTCCAGAGTTACCCAGATTAGTTTGCACTCCTGATTCTAAAGCTTATTAATTCTGTCTGTCTTAACTATATTTTGCCCTGGCTCCCAAAGCAGGATAATTAGATGTTCAGGCAGGGAGGTTTATTGGCGCCATCATGGCAAGCAGAAACTGAATATACTTTTAGTACAAGAACTTCAGAATTAAAGTTGGGGATCACATTGTCATTTGTGCTGGAGGAAACAGATTGGAGTCCAGTAATTAAATTAGACCATTCAGGATTCAACTGAATCTGAGGATCAAGGGCAATACATAGTAATCGAGTCAGAATTGTTCCTGGGAGTAGGGATGCACTGATTCTGTGGGTGTTGAAAGTGGCAATAGCTGCAAGGAAGATTACTGTGGAAACTGGTAACTAGGCTATCATTAGTTACTTCATTTCTCAGTCACCTGTATTTACTCATCTCATTATATGAGACCAGCTGTGCCCAGATATTAGCTGGACTCATGAGCTACTGAACTCATGTCCTTTGCAAAAACAAGTTTCATCTATTTCCTGATGGCTGATGACAGAACTGACTTGCTTATTTGGATTCCTGACTTATGGCTTACTCTTTACTTCTCAAAATTTGCCGGTCCCTCCACATCCTGCCAATCCAGATTCCTTACTGCTTTCACATAACTGACTTGATACTTTTTTCCTTTTATGTTAACATTTTCATTTGTAAAAGTAATTCAGTTATATCCTTTTTGTTATTATTTTTTTCAAATTGATTTCAGAGAGGAAGGGAGAGAGAAACGTCTGAGAGTGAAACATTGATTAGTTGTTTGCTGTATGCACCCAGACTTGGGATTGAACCCACAACCTGGGTATATGCCCTGATTGGAATCGAACCTGCCACCTTTTGGTGTATGGGATGATGCCTCAACCAACTGAGCTACACTGGCCAGGGCTGCTACAAAAAAATTACCTTTTTAAAGTCAAACATACTGTAAAGTTTATAATAAAAAGTCAAATCCCTTCCACTCCCCACTACCCAGAAGCAACTGTTTTCAGTTTTTTTAGTATGGAGAGAAAGTGAATCTGTATTGACCTCCCTCCCTACTATGGTTAACCTCTAGCATAAAGCCACAGCTGAGAAGAGCCCTCCTCCTAGATTCAGTAATCCATGCCAGTATTTATTTAATTATTGCTGTTCTTTCTAGGATTAAATTCATGAATTCTCAATTCATGGCTCTTTCTCATTATTTTTTGCTCATACCAGATCTTTTCTTGTTTGTTGTTTGGTTGGTGTGTATGTGTGTATATATACACACATTTCTTTTTATCCCCATTTTTACTTCTCTTCTCTTTCAATACCTTACGCCAGCGATTTTCAACCTTTTTCATGTCATGGCACATATAAGCTAATTACTAAAATTCTTCAGCACACCAAAAAATATATGCCAATCTGGCAAATAAAACAGGTGTAATTTTGATTCATTCACACCAGACAGCTATTGTTGTATTGGCTATTGTCATTTTTTAATTTGACAATCTAAGGGGAAAGTGGTTAGTGCCTCTAAGTAGTCATATATTTGCATGGTTTAAAAATTCTTGTGAAACATCAGTTAAAAATTGCTGCCTTGCCAAAACCACAGCTTGGCTCAGTGGATAGAGAGTCGGTCTGTGGACTGAGGGGTCCCAGGTTTGATTCCGGTCGGGGGTACGTACATTGGTTGCGGGCACATCCCTGGAAAGGGGGTGTGCGCGAGGTGGCTGGTCGATGTTTCTCTCTCATCGATGTTTCTGGCTCTCTATTCCTTTCCTTTCCTCTCTGTAGGGAATCAATAAAATATATATTTTTAAAAATTGCTGCCTTAGGCAATCATCTTCTATACATATATAAAATTGTCCCCTCAGGAGTTTGATCTCTTGCTATAATGTGTGCTGATCACCAGGGGGCAGCATCGAACAAAGGAAGGCTCTGATCAGTCTTGATCACTGGTCAGACCTAGGGATGCTACCTGTGCACAAAGTTCGTGCACCGGGCCCTCTAATTCTAATATATTTACGAATATCCTTTGGTAAACACTCTTATTTTAAGAAATGTTTTATTGGTTTTAGAGAGGAAGCACCATTGATGTGAGAAACATTGATTGGTTGCCTCCTGCATGCACTCCGACCTGGGACCAAGCTCACAACCTGGGCATGTGTCCAGAGTGGAAATTGAACTGGTGACTTTTTGACACACAGGATGACACTCAATCAACTGAGCCACACCGGCCAGGGCAGTAAGCATTCTTTTTTTTTTTTTTTTTAAGATTTTATTGATTCTTACAGAGAGGAAGAGAGAGGGTTAGAGAGTTGGAAACATCGATGAGAGAGAAACATCCATCAGCTGCCTTCTGCACACGCCCTACTGGGAATGTGCCCGCAACCAAGGTACATGCCCTTGACCGGAATCGAACCTGGGACCCTTCAGTCCGCAGGCCGACGCTCCATCCCCTGAGCCAAACCGGTCAGGGCAGTAAGCATTCTTTAAAAAAAAATTATTGAGCCCAGCCATTGTTGCTCAGTGTTTGACTGCCAGGCATGAATGAGGGTGTCTGTGGCCCTTTGGTTCTGGGTTGTAGGGTGGAACCCCAGTAGTGGGTGTGCAGGAGGCAGCCGATTGATTTTTTTATTTCTCATTGATGTTTCTATCCCTCTCTTTTCCTCTCTATAAATTCTATAATAGTACTTTAATATATTGAAGTCCTGGCTGTGTTGTCAGTGGTTAGAGTCTTAGCCCATGCATGGAAGGGTCATGGGTTCAATTCCTGATCAAAGACATTTACCTGAGTTACAGGTTGGATCCCCTGGTCCAGGTGGGGCACGTGCAGAAAGCAACCAATCGATGTGTCTCTAACATCAATGATTCTCTCCTCTCCATTCCTCCTTTCCACTCTTTACAAAAATCAATGGAAAAAATATACTTGGGTGAGGATTAACAAGCAAAAAATTACTGAAAAAAATTTTTTGAACAGTCACAAACTTAGAGAAAAGCTCAAAGAACTTCCTTCTTCCTGAACCATTTCATAAGAGTAAAATGTCCCACCATTTCTCTGAATATTTTAGTTTCTTTCTTACAAACAAAACATTCTACATAATTATTCTATGTAACTATTAACAATCAGGAAATTAACATTTGAGACATAATATCATCTAATCCTCAAATCCATTCTATTTTGCCAATAATCTTAGGGTTTTTGTTTGTTTGTTTGTTTGTTTTTGTGGCAAAGGGATCTGTTCAGAATCATTTGTTGCTTTTAGTTGTCCTGTCTCTATAATCTCTTTCACACTGTATGTAATCATTCCTTTGTGTTTTCTAGACTTTAATGACCTTGATAGTTTGATGGTTACTGGAGACTTATTTTGCAGAATGTCCTCAATCTAAGTTAATAACATTTTCTCATGTTTATCTCAGGTGGCACATACTTTTTTTTTTTTTAAATATATTTTATTGATTTTTTACAGAGAGGAAGGGAGAGGGATAGAGAGCTAGAAACATTGATGAGAGAGAAACATTGACCAGCTGCCTCCTGCACACCCCCTACTGGGGATGTGCCCGCAACCAATGTACATGCCCTTGACCGGAATCGAACCCGGGACCCTTCAGTCCGCAGACAGACGCTCTACCACTGAGCCAAACCGGTTTTTGCAGGTGGCACATACTTTTGATTTGTCTCACTAATGATGTCCATTAGGAGATGTCTGCCAGTGGATTTTATAAAGTTACTCTTCCCCTTTGTGATAAATATTTTGTTGGGGAACTATTTTGAAACTACATAAACATTTAATTCCTACTCAACTTTTTAATTAAAAAATTTTTAAATATATATTTTTATTGATTTCAGAGAGGGAAAAAGGGAGGGAGGGAAGGAGGGAGGAAAGGGGAGAGAGAGAGAAAGAAAAAGAAACAGTAGTGATGAGAGAATCATTGATCAGCTGCCTCTGCATGCCTCCCACTGGGGATCGAGCCTACAATGTGGGCATGTGCCCTTGAGCAGAATCAAACCCAGGACCCTTCAGTCGCAGGCTGATGCTCTATCCACTGAACCAAACTGGCTAGAGCTCAATTTATTTCTTTATCTCTATATGGATTCATAGTTTCCTCTTTTATTCAATGGGTAATGTATACATTTTATATGCATGCATATTACATTGCGATAAATGGTATTGTCTAATTTTATTTTAATACTAGAGGCCCGGTGCATGAAATTTGTGCATGGGCAGGTCCTTAGGCCTGGGCTGGTGATCAGGGCTGACCTGTGGGCTGACCAGTGGAGCGATAGGTGGGGCCCCTGCTGGCACCCTCCTTGGCTGACCAGGTGCCACCTGCCCGTTCACTGGCCCCGCCCCCTGCTACCACCACACTATGGGAGGTGACCGGCGGGGCAATTGGGCGGCACTGGCCAGCTCACTGGCCGGCCCTGTCCCTGCTGGCACACATCTTGGCCAGCCTGGGGTCTGTGGGCTCACCTTTGTTGAGCGTCTGCCTCCTGGCAGTAAGTACGCATCGTAGTGACCAGTCGTTCCACCTGTCACTTCGCTATTCAGCTAATTTGCATATTAGGCTTTTATTATATAGGATATAACAATACATTAAAGTACTAAAATGTGATCAAAGTCTGGAATGCTTGGAATGATTATCTGGTTGGTGGCAAGGAAAACTCCACCATAATGAGGTAAGTGGAGTTAAAAAAATCTAATTGGACATAATATGAGCCTAGTGTTATTTCTAGCTGGCCTGGAGCTGCTGATCCAAATCTGACCTAGTCCTAGCTGAGGTTTGGTGCCCCCTTGGTGGCATTTGTCCACTTCAGTATAAATATAAATGGGGACAAATTTGGCGAACTAGGACTTTCAGGCATTGGCAGCAATTTTAAGTCATGATTAATTGGAGCTAGGTTCTTTGACACACTTTTGGGAGATTGGGCCAGAAATGAGAAGACACATTCTCTACCTCTTTGCTTTCTAAGACAGGGAGCCCGCTTTTCTCTTCGAGGCCTCATCTTTGCTTCTGTCAGGGCAGGGATGAAGGGGAGTAGATATATTTACTATACTTTTTGTGACTTTTATTTTCTCTTTTAAAAAATCTGTACTTTATGATATTTTTCATATTATGAAATGTTAAAATCTTAATGAAATTTAATATTAGTTTTTAACAGAAAAAAGACAGTTAAGATGGAAAACTGCTGTCTCAGGAATAAGGAAAACAATATTAAGTAGGTGGTTTATGTAGGAACTGTTTTCCAACAATGCACAAAATTTTTCAAGTGCTATTTAAGTTCTATAGTCAGGATTTATTAACAAATATTTTTTTGCAGAAAGTTCATCATAATTCTCAGTTTATAACCCATTTTTGTAATTGGTCTGTGTAAACTTCTTGTGCTCCTACCTTCTTTTTACCTTCATATTGTACTTTTTATTTATCTCCTACCATAGGCAACCATTTTTTTAAAATAAATCTTTATTACTCAGATTATTACAATTGTTTCTCCTTTTTCTCCCCCAAAGCTCCCTACCACCCAGTTCCCTTCCCACCCTCTGCCCTTACCCCCTCTCGCCCCAATTGTCTTCATCCATTGGTTATACGATTTCAATCCAGTCTCTCACTGCTTCCCCACCCCCTTATCCTCCTGATAATTATCAGTTCACTCTCTTTCTTTGCCCCTGATTCTATTATATTCACCACTTTATTCTGTTCCTCAGATTTTTTTTCCTTCTCTTTTCCTCTTTTTCTGTATATGAATTTCAAGTGGGACACTCATTTGTTTTTGTAGGGAAATACAACAAAGTGACAAAGTGTTCTGTAAATGGCTGCAGACTGTCCAAATGTCTCAGGATCACACGAATAGAATCCGATCCCCCCCACCCACCGTCCCACCGCTTCCCTGGGGCACACGGGTCCCCCAGGGCACGTGGTTCTCCCCAGCACACTGCTCCCCAGGTCTCACTGCTCCCCCAGGGCACACGGCTCTCCCGGGTCCCACCACTGCCCCGGGGCACATGGCTCTCCCAGTGTACACGGCTCCCTGGGTCCCACTGGCTCCCCCTGGTCCCACTGGCTCCCCCTGGTCCCACTGCTCCCCCAGGTCCCACAACTCCCTTCAGGGCACACAGCTCTCCCAGGGCACGTGGTTCTCCTTGGGCACATGGCTCCCCCTGGTCCCACCGCTCCCCCAGGTCCCACAACTCCCCTCAGGGCACACGGCCCCCCTGGGGAACACGGCTCTTCCATGGCACACGGCCCCCCTGGGGCACAAGGCTCACCCGGGGCACATGGCCCCCTGGGTCACATGGCTCTCCTGGGGCACACGGCTCAGCCGGGGTACACTGCCCCCTTGGGCACATGGCCCCCCTGGTTCACACGGCTCACCCGGGGCACATGGCCCCTCTGGGGCACACAGCTCTCCCAGGGCACACGGCTCACCCGGGGCACACGACCCTCCTGGGGCACAGGGCTCTCCCGGGGCACACGGCCCCCCTGGGGCACATGGGTCCCCCAGGTCCCACTGTATAAGCAACCATTTTAATGTGTATCTTTATATGTTCCTGTTTCTACAACATGTGTATTGTTTTGTGCACATGAATTTTACTTTATGTAATTTAGGGTATATTTCACATTTTCTTCTATTTTTTCCTACTAAGCATCATATTCTACTTTTTAAAGAATACATTTTTATTGATTTCAGAGAGGAGGGGGAGGGGAGAGAGAGAGAGAAACATCTGTTGAGAAAGAATCACTGATCAATCGCTTTCTACATACTCCCTACTGGGATCAAGCCTGCAACCTGAGCATGTGCCCTTACTGGGAAACTGGTTTAACTTTTCCTTCACCCCTACCCTGATGAGGCCTGGAAGAGAAATGCAGCCAAAACTGGTTTAGCTCAGTAGATAGAGCATCGGCCTGTGGACTCAAGGGTCCCAGATTCGATTCCAGTAAGATCATGTACCTTGGTTGCGGGCACATTCCCAGTAGTGTGCAGACGCAGCTGATAGATGTTACCAACTCTCTATCCCTCTCCCTTCCTCTCTGTAAAAAAATCAATTAAAAAAAATATATATATAAAGAGAAAAGCAGGGTACCTGTCTTAGAAAGCAAAAAACTTTCTTTAGCAATATGAGGGTGGTCACCTGACTGCAGGGCTGGAGAGCTGAGTGTTTCACTGTTTTTAACTTTATACATTTTTCATCCTTTTATTTTCAGCCCCTCTCACATCTTGACTTTCAGAAGTACCAACTGTTGAGATGCTAAGCTTTTGCAGGTTTCCCTATACACCTGAGCTTATTTCAGCCCTTCTTCTCCCATCACAGTTAGGTTTTAGCCTCCTAAGTTTTGCTAAATTAATCTCTTTAGTATTGCAAAATTCTCTGATATTTGGTCTACTATTCTCTCCCATTTTCTTTGTCTTTATATGTTTACTAGAGGCCCAGGGCACAAATTTTGTGCACGTGTGTGTGTGTGTGTGTGTGTGTGTGTGTTGGACATCCCTCTCACAATCCAGGATTGCTGGCTCCCAACTACTCACCTGTCTGCCTTCTTGATTGCCCTAATCACTTCTGCTTACCAGCATGATCACCCCCTAACCACTCCCCTGCCAGCCTGATTGCCCCCAACTGCCCTCCCCTGCAGGCCTGGTCACTCCTAACAGCCCTCCCCTGCAGGTCTGGTCCCTCTGCAACTGCTTTCCCCTGCTGGCCATCTTGTGTCCACATAGGGGCAACCATCTTGTGTTTTGGAGTGATGGTCAATTTGCATATTACTCTTTTATTAGATAAAATAGAGGCCTGGTGCATTGGTGGGGGCTGGCTGGTTTGCCCTGAAGGGTGTACAGGATTAGGGTGGGGGTTCCCTTAGGGCTTGGGTCGGCCTGGGCGAGAGGCCTGTGGTAGTTTGCAGGCTGGCCATGCCCCCCCAGTGACCCAAGTGGAGACCCTGGAATTTCATATGCTTTGTGTGTCACAAAACATTATTCTTTTGATTTTTCTTTAGCCATTTCTCTCACTCAAATCAATCAAAGAAATAATATATGCACCCTTTGTTCATTCCAGAATTATTTATGATAGCCAAGATTTGGAAGCAGCCCAAGTGCCCATCAGTAGATGAATGGTTAAAAAAGCTGTGATGCCAAAACCGGTTTGGCTCAGTGGATAGAGCGTCGACCTGCGGACTGAAAGGTCCCAGGTTCGATTCTGGTCAAGGGTATGTACCTTGGTTGCAAGCACATCCCCGGTGGGGGGTGTGCAGGAGGCAGCTGGTCCATGTTTCTCTCTCATTGATGTTTCTAGCTCTCTATCCCTTTTCCTCTCTGTAACAAATCAACAAAATATATTTTAAAAAGAAACATCGATAAAAGAGAATCATCGATCAGCTGCCTCTTGTACATCCCCGACTGGGGATGTGCCCACAACCAAGGTACATGCCCTTAACCGGATTCGAACCTGGGACTTTTCAGCCCGTGGGCCGACGCTCTATCCACTGAGCCAAACCGGTTTCAGCAAGATTGTTTTACTTTCCAGATTCAATAAAAAAAATTTTTTTGTTATTTAAATGTAGGCTTAATGATTAGCATATGATTCTTACGTGTTTTCAAGCTATTTTATTTTAATATAATTGCATTTCAGGAATGCACATTTTTTATAATTTTGCAGAAGAAAATTCTCTCGATTGGGAATAGCACTTTACTAACAGGCCAAACATTGGAACATTGTGAACCTCTTTTGCTCCTGACATCTTAGCTTTTAGTGTAAATGTGTATTTTATTACCTTGCCATCCTTCTGATGGCTGGCTGCAGTCATTTTTCTATCATTAATTAGGTTGTAAAGAGCAAGTAGTCTCTTAAGACAGCAAGGATGCAGCACCTTGTGATGGTGACATGGCATAATCCATAGCACTATGCCCTACCACTCTTCTGCTAAGTTACACCATTGCTGACCCTGGCCGGTTAGTTCAGTAGGTTAGAACACCATCCCATATGCCAGGGTTGTGGGTTCTATCCCAGGTCAGGGCATGTACTAGAAACAACCAATGAAGGTATGTATAAATAAATGGAACAACTAATTGATTTCTCTCTTTCTCCCTCCCTTCCTCTCTAAAAGAAAACCACATTGCTGTCAAATAACTTATTTAAATGAGTCTCCTGTATGTCACACTTGTTCATTTTTAAATTCATGTGTGTTTAAAATAAAAATGTTCTTATTTCCAAGGTTGTATAACATCAAATTTCCATTTTTGACTCATTTGGCATGTCTGACACATATTTTTTTTTTCCTCTTCTGGTTGGTGGTGTGGTAAAAAGTATATGAGTTGATTCAGTTATGCTTTAATGAACTATTCTCTAATAATTGGATAATGCAAGACAACAAGATCTTACTTAGTCCTCTGTAGTTTTAATTAAGATATATTTTCTGTACTTAAGAAAATTTTTAATTTTGAAAAAAGGGGGGCAAATATTTATATTAAACTTTGTTATCATTTGACAAAGTAAAATATGGATTAATGAATAAAGAGGCTTTAAATTTTTTCAGTCTACTATTCTCCAGAATGATTATTACTGGAGATATCAATTATTGATCTGCTTTTGTCTTTGGTAATAAAACTTGATTGTATGTCATTTGATATGATCAACAAAGCCAGTAATTCAGAGATTTGTTCCTTTTTCTCTTTTGCCATTGCCACTATCAAAATCTAGATTTCTTTTCTCCTTTATATCCGACTAGAGGGCCAGTGCATGAAATTTGTGCACGGGAGGGGGGGGTGTCGGTCCAAATGTCTCTTCTACTGTTCTATTTAGCATTAACTTAGCTGATACAGTGGGTTTCTCTAGCTTTTGGGGGTGGGAGGGGGATAAAAGGTTTTACTTTCCAAGTTGCAAGAAACATTTTTTTGTTACTGTATTTTTTTTTTTTAAAAAGACTACTATCAGTATTAATACGAAGTTAAATACCTGAAATTTATTTTTTTAAATTTTAATTTATTAAGGTATTATCGGCCTTTTCTAGAAAATTCTTGAAAAACCTTATAACCGTGGTTTTGAACTCTATATCCAGTCATTTGCTTTCCTTCATTTCTTTCATGATCTGTTTGTCTCTGCGTTATGATTGCTTCCCTGAGTTGATAGAGTGGCTTTGTGTGCTAGGTGTCTTATAGGACTCAGTGGCTCAGCCTCCCCAGTTACCTGAGGTGGACACTCTTGGTGCATCCCTTTGTGGGCTGTGTGCACAGTCTTGTAGTTAAGCTTTGATTGTTGCTGGTATCATTGGGAGGAATTGACCTCCAGGCCAATTGGCTATGAGGATCAGCTGTATCTACAGTGGGAGAACTTCTGTGATGGAGATACTCTTATGAGACAAGACTTGCAAAAGCCTCTGTGCTCAGCTTAGATGGGGCGAGTCTCGGGGTGGAGCAGACAGCAATAGCTTCCTGTCATGTTGCATGGTAATTGCTGCAAGCACCTCTGAGAGAAAGCTGCCCTTGAGTTCCTGTCCGCTGCCAGACAGTCCAGTTTTTCCCCGAATGAGTCTGGTTCCCCAGAGTCTTGCCTGGAACTGGAGTTTGGAGCAGTTGGGAGCTTTTGTCTCCCTCCTCATCAAGAAAGCCAGCCATGTACTCGATTGTCAGCCTTCTCCTCGCATGCCTCTGTACCTCTGCTTTCTGCAGCTCCTCTGAGTCTCAGTGTGTTTTTCTCTTCTAGTTGTAGAATTTCCACTAAGCCAACCTTCATGTTGTTCTGGGTGATGTCCCTTTTGTCTTTTAGTTGTAGTTTTGAAATTGTTGTGCGAGGCAGCAGTTTAGGTGTTTACCTATGCTACTATCTTGGTTTTTCCTACTTTTTCTTTATTGATTTCAGAGAGGGAGGGATAGAAACATCAATGATGAGAGAGAATCATTGATCAGCTGCCTCCTGCATGCCCCCTACTAGGGATCAAGCCCACAACCCAGGCATGTACCCTTGGCTGGAATCGAACCCAGGACCCTTCAGTCCTCAGGCCGATGCTCTATCCACTGAGAAAACTGGCTAGGGCTGAAATTTACTTTTTAGAGTCAAGAACAACAGGGATTTTCTTTTGTTTGTATTTCATCTTAATTTTAGGGTAATTATATTTAGTATTTTAGTAATTCTACATGAACCTCTTTAGATTGGGATTTAAAAAAATATATTTTATTGACTTTTTTACAGAGAGAAAGGGAGAGAGAGTTAGGAACATCAATGAGAGAGAGTCATCAACTAGCTGCCTCCTGCACACCCCCCACTGAGGATATGCCCGTAACCAAGGTACATGCCCTTGACCGGAACCCTTCAGTCCGCAGGCCGACACTCTATCCACTGAGCCAAACCGGTTTCGGCGAATTTTTTTTTTTTATCAATGAAGACTCACTTTCTTGACTGTAAAACCTGTGGCACATATAATATCATTAGGTATAGCTACTCGCTTTATTTTTCACATAATATTAATGAACAATTTAAAAGTTTGTGCTGGTGATTTAGACTTTTGAAACTTTCAGCAAGGTAATAAGAAAACATGTTTTGATTGTTTTTGCTGTTATGTTGGAAATGTTATCCTATAGCAGATGTGAGCTGATGACATAGCAAAAAAAAAAAAAAAAAAAAAAAAAAGCTCAGTGGGAATGTCCTCATTTCACACTAATTCTAGGTACTAATCCAAATGCAACAGTAAACACTCATCATTTGCTGCCAACTGACCTATTACCAAGGATAGTTGTGTTCAGGACTGGGAAACTTTTTCTTAATCTAAAAAACTAATTCCTCAATCTAGTATAATAACTAGGTTTGCTGGAATAATTGGAATCGTTTCACTTATTTTTCATTTCACTATTCATATTTGTTTTTTGTCATGTATAAAATTCCATATGAAAATAATCAATGGGATAACAAAATTACTTTAATACTGCACATTGGGGGTTATAAAATATTGGTTCTCAAGACAGTATATACATATATTATTGTTTTTTAAATCACTTCTTGGTTTACAGCAGACTGCTGATTTATAGGGTTTTTGAGAAGTGGAAACATGATTACCTGAGTGAGAAAGTTATTGATTGCTTTGTTTTTAGAAATGTGTTTGTGGAAGTGAATGTGTTTTCAGTTGGCTGGCTTCCAGAAGGGGCTGTCATTGACAGGTTGGCTTGCATAAATAGTCACTGAGATCATTTAAATGGATTTAAAATTGGTTCTTGTCCCAGCTGGTGGCTCAGTTGACTGGAACTTTGTTCATATATCAAAGAATTGCAGGTTTGATTTCAGTCAGGGCACATCCTAGGTTTCAGGTTGTGTCTCTTGGGCTGGGCATGTAGGGGAGGAAACCTATCGATGTTTCTCTTTCACATCAGTGTTTCTCTCTTCCCCTTCCTTTCTCTCTAATATCAATATACATATCCTCGGGCGAGGATTAAAAAAATAAGTTGAATTGGTTCTTGTTTCATAGCTGTAAAACTGTCAGGTATTGATTAAGCAATTTAATACTAGTTTTGGTGGCTATTTGTTATTATGCTTTTGGAACAGTGAATCTTCTGCTACTAGTATATGAGGTTTTTATTTTGGGGGAGATCAAGAATTGTTCAGAGAGCCCACTGCATGGGAGAACATATTTGCCAATGTTATATCCGATAAGGGTTTAATTTCTAAATTTATAGGGAACTCATACAACTTAACAAAAGGAAGATAAACAATCCAATCAAAAAATGGGCAAAGAACCTAATAGATACTTTTTGAAAGAGGACATCAGAAGGCCAAGAGACATATGAAAACTTGCCTGAAGTCACTAATCATCCAAGAATTGTAAATCAAAATGACAATGAGGTACCATCTTACACCTGTCAGAATGACTATCATCAACAAACGACAGGTGCTGTTGAGGATGTAGCGAAAAAGGAACCCTCATGCACTGCTGGTGGGAATGCAGATGGTGCAGCCACTATGGGAAACAGTATGGAGTTTCCTCAAAAATTTAAAAAAATGGAACTGCTATTTGACCCAGTAATCCCACTGCTAGGAATATATCCCAAGGAATCAGAAGCATCAATTAGAAAGAACATATGTACCCCTATGTTCATAGCAGCACAATTTAAATAGCTAAGATTTGGAAACAGCATAAGTGCCCATCAGCAGATGAGTGGAATACTACGCTTCTATACAGTAAAAAAAAAAAAAAAAAAAAGGAACTCTTACCACTTACAATAGCATGGATGGAACTAGAGAGCATTATGCTAAGGGAAATAAGCCATTCGGAGAAAGATAAATATCACATGATCTCATTCATTTGTGGAATATAATGAACAACATAAACAAAAATAGATCCAGAGACAGAAGCATTGAACAGGCCATTCAACCTCAGAGGAGAGGCAGGGGCGGGAGAGGTAAGAGATCAACTAAAGGACTTATATGTCTGCATATAAGCATAACCAATGGGCACAGACAGTAGAGGGATGAGGGCATGTGCTGGGGGGTGGGAACGACTGGGAGAGGTCAGTGGGGAAAAGGAGACATATACAATGCTTTAAACAGTAAAGAATTAAAAAAAAAAAAAAGAATTGTTCAGATCCTCACCATTGTTGCTGATTCTTCTGGAAGATGAGTTTTGATCTTTTTCTCTTTGAAAGTGAAGTCTGATTTTCTTTCTTTTTTAAAGATCTTTAAAAAAAATTTTTTTTATTGATCCACACTAGGGATCAAGTCTGCAATCAAACTGTGACTCCCTGGTTCATAGGTCAATGTTTAACCATGTATCACACTTGCCAGGAAAGATTTGTGTGGTTTGTATTTTTAAAATTAATTTTTAGAGGTAGGGGGACAGAGAGAGAGAGAAAAATATTGATGTGAGAGACACATCGATTAGTTGCCTCCCACACAGATCCTGGTTGGGATCGAGGATGAACCTTCAACCCAGGTACATGCCCTTGTCCAGGAATTGAACCCATGACCCTTTGGTATGCAGGCTGACTTTTATAATAAAATTACTCAACTATAACCACTGAGCAACACCAGCCAGGGCTATAACCACTGAGCAACACCAACCAGGGCTATAAACATCTTTATTCCTTCATCCAGATGTTGAAGCATACATATGAAATAATGTTTAAATATTAATAAGGATCTGAAAAATTAGTGATAAAACTGCATAATCTCAGGGGAGCACTATAGCAGAATATTCCCCTGGATTTTAACTTCAGCTAAACTCTTTAGGATTGTACATTCTATTGAAGGAGTTCTTATGAAACTTTCAGGGTACCATTCAATATCACCTTCTTTCAGTTGTAATATAAGCATAATTTAGGCTTGATACCTTAAAAAATAATAAAAATAGTTTAAACTTGATCTTGACTTTATTCTAGAGATGTTACTTTAAAAAATTATGTAGAGATAAGTAGTGTTGAAGGTACAGATTGATAAAGATGAAAATTCAATGTAAATTATTTAAAATATTAGTAGATGCTTTGAGAAAATAGAGTAACAATACTAGGTAATTAATGTTTATTACATTTAAGTAACAATAATTAGGATTGGTAAGACTCTTAGAAAACTGGTTTCTGAAGATTCAAGTTCTTTAGGTTGATAAGACTCCCCCCAGTTATCTTTTCTAAAACTACTGTTATATTTTAAAGGCAAGGTAAGCAAAAGAGATAAAGTGAAGATGAGCAGCGTATAAAAGGAGCTCTTTATAAAGAAGGCTTCATGACATGACCCTTGCCTAATTAATTTGTATTTTAAAGCAAAACATATCTTTTATCTATCAATCTAACAAGAGGTAATAATATGCAAATTATCCAACGCATTATAACAGTCACAACTGGCTCAGGAGGAGGCTGTGCACACAGCAGGGCAGAGCAGGGCCCGCAAGGAGCAGGGCAGGCCTGCCTGCTTGCTGGGGTGCACCAGCAGTGTGCCTCTGCATGTGAGCTGCAGAGGAAACGCCTTTTCTGACCACTCATTGGCTAAGCTCCCTGTACACCACTCACAGTGTTCTTGGTAACTTGTGTGATGAGAATCTAAGAAGGTGATCTAGAGTTTTCCCACCTCACTCCTGGAGGAAAAAATGAAGGTCCGCTGCTGGAGGGGCTAAGAAATTTCATATCCTGTCCTAGCCGGTTTGGCTCAGTGGATGGATTCCTTGGCCTGCTGACCACAGGGTCTGCGTTTGATTCTGGTCAAGGGCATGTACCTAGGTCAGGGCTTATGCAGGAGCCAACCAATCGAAGTGTCCCTCTCACATTGATGTTTCTCTCTGTCTTCCCCTTTCTTTCTCTCCTATGCTCTCTAAAAACCAATGGAAAAATATCCTTATTGTGAGAATAAAAATAAAGAACTGTCATATCCTATGAAAGAAACATCTTGAAAGAACCAGCAGCAGAATGATGGGGGCAGCGCCTTCCCCTGATCAGCCAGGTTGCCTCCTGCACATACCCGGGTTGCAGGCTCAATCCCCAGTAGGGGGCGTGCAGGAGGCAGCCGGTCATTCTAATCATTGATGTTTCTCTCTCTCCCTCTACTTTCCTTTCTGAAATCAATAAAGATATACTTTAAAAAATGGTTCCATCTTTTAAAAAAATTATTTGTTTCTAGATAAGATAATCTAATTTATCCAATAGAAATGTGATAGAGGAGGTTACATTTCCAATGACTGGATTCCCAACATTTTATGGAAATTTTCACAGTCCTATTTTATCCAGATAATACATTATATATGTAATAATTAGTAAAACTTTCTAAAGTATATGCCGATTCTGGAAATGAGACTGATTAAATGAAAAAGATGGGCTCTCCTGTCTCTCTTTTATCCTGTTCAGCCCTTTTAAGTGCTACACAGAAACATTTTTCTAAGATATACTCTTGCCACTATTTTTCTAAATAAGTATTTTCTGTAGCTTTCTAGTAGCACCTAAATGAGGCTTCAACCTACCTTCATCCATTCTTATCTCCTGTGGTTACCAGCAATCATCTTACTAGGCATACCTTAATACTGTCACCTATTGCCTTCATGTTCCTCAGCTCTTAGTCATCCAAAGAATTACTCAGGCAACACCTAGCACAGTACCAATATACTGTAGTACTCAGTATATAGTGAACAAATGAAGTCTTTTACTGTTTTTGCCCACCAGACTAAATCACTTTTCTTTACATATAACATATTGAATGTATTATAGTTTTATGAGAGTGATTCTGCATATGTTGTCGGGAGTACTGCTGTACAGAAGACTTGTCTCTTCCCCAATATTGTTTTCATTCAATAATTTATACCAAAATGTATTCATTTATATTTATTTTATACTTTTGTTTATCATGCAGTGCTATGAAATAGTTTTAGGTTTGGCCATAAGGAAACCTTTCAGGTTGACACCTTCATTTTTTTCTTTTTACATTTCCTTACTTTCAGACACTATAAGATGCTCCAAGCTTTTTTTTTTATGCCTCAGTTGTAGAATCAAGTGTTTCTCCAACTAGCCTTGGTTCCTGTTATTAGAGAATGAATGATATTTAGAAATTAAGACAGAGAGAGAAAGAGAAAGAGAGGGGAAACCAAGATCTGAGGAACTAGAGTTGCTTGGGGGGTGGGAGGGCGCGACGACACACCAAGATCTGAGGAACTGGAGATGCTTGTTGCTACAGCTTTTTTTTTTTTAATAAGCAGCTTTATTGTGATTATAATGCATATATATAATATATATCTCATTTAAAATACACAATTCATTGGTTTCTAGTATATCAATAAATTTGTTCAACTGTCATCACAATCGATTTTCAAACATCTCCCTCCTAAATACCCATACTTTTAAAAAAATTATTCATTTCAGAGAGGAAGAGAGATGGGGAGGGAGATAGAAATGTCAATGATAAGAGAGAGTCATTTATTAGTTGCCTCTTGCACACCCTACACTGGGGATCAAACCTGCAACCTAGCCATGTGACCTGACTGGGAATCAAATGTGACCTCCTGGTTCATAGGTCGATTGATGTTCTACCACTGAACCACACTGGTTGGGCAAGACCCATACCTTTTAATGGTCACCTCTATTTCCTCCAAATGTTATCGCCTTCCCCCATCCCACCCTACTAATCTATTCTGGACATTTCATAAATAATGCAGTCTTTGGCTTTTCTCACATAGCTAATGTTTCTGAGGTTCATTCTCATTTTGGCATGTGTCAGTTCCTTTTCATTTTGACTCCTGTTCTGTATGAATATATACTGCATTTTGTTTATCCATTTTTTTATACATGTTTATCAGTTTCAGAGAGGGAGAGAGAGATAGAAACATCAATGATGAGAGAGAATCATTGATTGGCTGTCTCCCACATGCCCCACACTGGGGATCGAGCCCACAACCCAGGCATGTGCCCTGCCTGGGATTCGAACCCAGACCTCCTAGTTCATAGATTGGTGCTCAACCACTGAGTACAGCAGCCAAACATCATTAGCATATTTTAAAATATATACATTCTTTATTGATTTTTAGAGAGAGAAAGAAAAAATGAAAAAAAAATAAAGATAAAAAAGAGGAGTTAGAGTGTTTGAGGTAGGTAACAAAACAGTAAACAGATAAAGAAGATAAAGTAAAAACCATGTTTAAAAAAAAAAGCCAACACTGGCCGACTGGCATGGTTCAGTGATTGAGCATCGACCTATGAACCAGGAGGTCACAGTTTGTTTGATTCTTGGTCAGGGCACATGCCCAGATTGCAGGTTTGATCCCCAGTGTGGGGCGTGTAAGAGGCAGCCAATCAGTGATTCTCTCTCATAATTGATGTTTCTGTCTTTCCATCCCTCTCCCTTTCTGAGATCAATAAAAATATTTTTTTAAAAGAAAAAAAATTATGTAGCTAATTAGAAGCTTGATGCACAAAGATAGGTGCTAGAATGAGCTTTCCTTTCCCTGTCTGCCAGCACTGCCTTTTCACTCCGGCCAGCCCCTTTTCATCAGGCCCCGGAGCCACCTCTTTCCACTCTGGCTCCACCTTCCCATACGGCCCCAGAGGCCCCGAGAGACCGGGGGAGGGGCAGAACGCAAGTGTCCCACCTAGCCGCTCAGCACCTGTGTATGCAAAATAACTGCCATTTTTGTTGGGTTAATTTGCATATCACTCCTGATTGGCTGGTGGTGTAGAGGAGGTATGGTCAGTTTACATGTTTGTCTATTATTAGGTAAGATTGGCTGGCTGGTGTGGCTCAATAGTTGAGCATTGACCCATGAACCCAGAGGTCACTGGTTTTATTCCTGGTCAGGACACACACCTGGATTGCAGGCTCAATACTCAGTAGGGGGCATGCAGGAGGCAGCGATTGATAGTCCTTTATCTCTTTATCTCCTTTCTTCTCTCTCTCAAAAAAAATGTAGCTATTGAGTTCTGTTGATTTGCCATAAACTCTTAATAAATATTTGAAGAGATGCTATAAGAAAATATTAATAATAACCCTGACATGGGGCTAAGAAAACCATATATGAGCTGTTTTAATTCCCAGAGTCTACTCTATAATAGGAGCTTTGTTTTATTGAAGTGTAATAAGGTGAATTATTAGGCAGATGAATAACCTGTAATCTCATTTATTAGCGTTTTGTGTTTTTTTCCAGGCGCATATTAAATTTCCTATTGACTACCCATATTCACCACCTACCTTCAGATTCTTGACCAAAATGTGGCACCCCAACATTTATGAGGTAAGAGTCATCTATCATAAATTTCTCTGAAGATTAGTTGTTTTATAATCTCAGTATGCTGTGGTAGTAGTTAATGCGATTATATATGTTTTCCCACTTAGCAGTCTCTAGTTTAATTGTTCAAAATTGAGGATAGTTTTATAATACCACTATATATAGTTAAGATTAAGGCTTTAAACTAGAAGTGGGTAATGTCCACCCCGCGGGCCGTATAAGGCTGCAAAATCATTTAGTCTGACACTGTCAAAGCATGAAGGGTGAATTAATTAAATGTTTGACCAAATATAGCAGGCTAATTTTTAAGTTGATAATTTTGTATGGCCCTTGAACAATATAAATATCCAACTGGCCTTTGGCAGAAAAAAGGTCCTCCACCTTTGCTTTAAACCTTTGCTGCTAATTGCTAAGCTTATAATGCATATGTGTTCACATTGGCATTTAAAAATATATATTTTTATTGATATTTTACAGAGAAGAAGAGAGAGAGGGATAGAGAGTTAGAAACATCGATGAGAAACATCGATCAGCTGCCTCTTGCACACCCCCTACTGGGAATGTGCCCGCAACCAAGGTACATGCCCTTGATTGGAATCGAACCTGGGACCCCTCAATCCGCAGGCTGACACTCCATCCACTGAGCCAAACCAGTTTTGGCAACATTGGCATTTTTTAAACTTAGTAGATAAAGTCATACAAATGTATTTGTGTACCTCTCTTGTAGCTTCACAGCAAGGGTCACCTGTTGCTATGATCAAGGATTCAGCTTTTTTGGGGGGATTTATCCTACTATATTTGGACTGCTCTCCTTTCAGGAGTTACCACAGAACAATTGAGTGCCCCTCTTGGAATAAATCCAAGGCGAGGTTCTTTTACTGAACAAGGCCCACATGCCTGGGGAAGTTGTTTTTAGTTTTGTGGATGAATTTACTTAGCTTTGTACTAATCTGCAAGGATGCTAGAATGCTGCATTATGTTTTTCAGAATAATATGTGGGAGTCGTTCACTCTACCATTCTGTAATTTTTTTTCATTGCAATAGGGCTCTGGAGTTGTATCATTTTATTATAGCTATGACCCAAGCATTAAATTTGCTTTTAAAAATTTACCAGTCCCTTTTTGGCCTGGTGGCTATTGGGAAGCATTTTTGCTTCAGAAACAGCTATTTAGCCTTTACATTACTTGCAGGTGAGAAATGGAGAACTTACTCCAGGATCCTGAATCTGGATTTCAGTCTGCATAAATTAGCACACTGGAATAGCTTTACTGTTTTTCACAACCTTCTTTTTCTGTAAGGCATTATCTTCATTCTTCTTTCCTCCTTAAAACAGGACAAACTGGATAATAAAAGTCACATTTTTTAAAATAAAGCTCTAGAATATTGTTTTCTTTAGTATCTGACTTAACCATAATACAGATAAACAGCTGTGAATAACTTATATTATTCTATGTAACAAAGTTAATCCTGTTGTAGGAGAGAGAATATAGAAATAATTCACACTTTCATAAGTACAAACGGAGATCAGTTCACATAGAAACATTTTTGTGTTCCTGTCCATTTAATAATAAAAAGTTCTTGCCTTCCAAATATGTAGTATATATAGATTTTTAGATAGCAAGAGAAAATTGGGAAGACTCTAGCTTTTGTCTTGTTATTGAGAACTAATTCATCTTAAAGTCATATACTCACTTGTTTCCATATGTTTTCTAATTCTCAAACTCTTCCCAAAAAAGAAACAGCTCTGGCTGGTGTTAGTAAGTGTGATTAGAACTTTGGCACTTGCACTGAACAGTCTCAAGTTCGATTCTGGTCAAGGGCACGTACCTGGGTTGCAGGTTCAATCCCTGGTCCCAGTTGGGGCGAGTGCAAGAGAAAACCAACGGATGTCTTTCTCTCACATGGATGTTTCTTTCTCTTTCTCACCCCTCCCTCCACTTCCTTCTACTCTCTCAAATTCAATGGGAAAAAAAATCTTTGGGTGAGGATTAAAAACAAAACACAAACCAGAATAAAGGATTCAAAGCTCTGAAGGAAGAAAGTGTAGGTAGATAAACCTCCTTTTCACTGTTTTTTTTACTACTTAGGTGTAGGCTGTTTAGTTCTGTATCAGAAGAGTCAGCATTTTTTCATATTAATAATAAAAATTTTAACAAAATTATATATATATATATATAATTGATATTTTACAGAGAGGAAGGGGGAGAGATAGAGAGCTAGAAATGTCAACGAGAGAGAAACATCGACCAGCTACCTCCTGCACATCCCCCACTGGGGATGTGCCCGCAACCAATGTATATGCCCTTGACCGGAATCGAACCCGGGACCTTTCAGTCTGCAGACCAACGCTCTACCACTGAGCCAAACCGGTTTCGGCAATACATTTATATTTTACAAATATTCAATTGTTTCCCATACTATAAATGTTTTGTTTTAAATAAGAAGCTATAGCCCTGCCCAGATGGCTCAATTGATTGGAGCATTGTCCATGTATACTAAAAAGTCATGCATTCAATTTCCACTTAGGGCACTGATTCCCAATAAGGTAGGTTGTGGGTTCAATCCCCATTTGGGACACGTAAGGGAAGGCAGCCAATTGGGAGGCAACAAATTGATATTTCTCACACAAATGTTCCTCACTCTCTCCTTCTCTTTCTCCCTCCCTCTTTTTCTCTCTTTCCCACCTCTATCCCTTCCTCCCTCTCACTCTCCTTCTCCCTTCCTCTTTATCTCAAATCAATAACCATATCCTCGGACAAGGAGAAAAAAAAATAAAAGAAGTGATAATTCCTAGTTAGGAATTAAATTTGATCTAGTCAAAGGTATAAGAGACTTTTCTCACATTAGTTAATTTACCTTTGCTGCATTTTGGAAATGGTATTATAATTGAACTTTCTGTGATTCTAAAGGTTGTTGGGGCTCATGGTTCTTGGCCAAAAAGATATTGGGAGTTGCTCTATACTCACCCACCTGTGTTAGAAACACAGTATATCTCAATGCCAATTACTCTGTAGTCACCAAGTACTGCAGAGTTACTTATAACTGAGGATGAAAGGGTTAAACAATGACAATAACACCAACAAAACAAAATACAAAAGCAAAAGCCTACTTAAGTTTCAAAATACAGAAATTGATGAGTTTTTGGTATAGCAACTCAAGCACTAAAAATAATTATATATAGACTATTTCTGGTAGAAAATATTGTTTATGATGTCAAGTTTTAAAAATCATGAGAGGTGGTTGCAGTTCTAAATTCATCCACATACACATTACTATTAACTATAAAAGTTAAAAATACTGCTGTGTATATGAACAAATTTAATTGTGTTATTATTGCCATATTTGTGAAATTTACAAATATCCAGGGAAACTTGGAGAACCAAAGAAATTTCCCTGGCCAGTGTGGCTTAGTCATTGAGCATTGACCCAGGAACCCAATTCAATTCTTGGTCAGGGCACATTCCCAGGTTGAGGGTTTGAATCCCCCCCAGGAGGGGGATGTGCAGAAGGCAAACCATCAATGTTTCAATCACTCAGTCTGTTTCCCTTCTCTCTCCAGAATCAATTTAAAATTAAAAAAAATATATTTAATATGAACTTGTCATCAGACTATGTACTGCACAATCTACTCCTTCTTGGTCTTTTTGTAATAGGGGCCTGGTGCACAGATTTGTGCACTGGTGGAGTCCCTTGGCCTGGCCTGTATCCTCTTACAATCCAGGACCTTTGGGGGATGTTGGAGGTCCAGTGCACTGATTCAGCCCAACCCCCACAGGCCAGGCTGAGGGACTTCAGCAGTGCATGAATCCTGCCTCAAGTATGCATATAAAATCTTTGGTTAATCTCTTCCTGCTCTTTTCCTCCCCCCTTCCCTCTGAGATTCATCAGTCTGTTCCATGTTTCTATGCCTGTGTGTTGAACGTATGCCCCCTGGTGATCATTGTGCATCATAGTTACCCATTGAACAGTTGCTTAGGTTTTTATAAATATAGACTATAGGCCTGGTGCATGAAAATTCATGCACTGGAGGGGTTCCTTCAGCCCAGCCTGTGCTCCTGTGTCCGGGAGCCCTCAGGGACAGAGAGACACCCAGGTGATCAGGGGGAGGCGACACCCCCATAATACCTCTGCTGCTGCCACTGCCAGCAGCCCAGGCATTGGGTGGCTGGGCAGCCGCCATCCGAGGCTTGCCTGCTCCTTGGCCGGCCCTATTTGCCTGAGCCTCAGTCAATGGGGGGTGCAGGAGTACTCAAGGCCCCCAACAGGGCTAAGGGGACTCCAGGGGCAGACGTGTGGATCGACTGGCCCTGCCCCTGCTGTGGCACCATCATGTGATGGTGTGACAGTCAAATTGCATATTACCTCTTTATTATACACAATGTTGAGTGAAATAAAAAATAGTTTCCTGGTTACGTGTTGTATGCTCAGAATTAGACAGCCCACGAGAAACCCCATTTGTTTCACAAACCATGTTAATATATGATATTTTCATGTGTATTTTCTTTCTTTTTCTTTAAAAAAAAAATACATTTTATTGATTTTTTACAGAGAGGAAGGGAAAGGGATAGAAACATCAATCAGCTGCCTTCTGCACACCTCCTACTGGGGATATGCCCACAACCAAGGTACATGCTCCTGACTAGAATCAAACCTGGGACCTTTCAGTCCACAGGCCAACGCTCTATCCACTGAGCCAAACCAGTGTATATTTTCTTCACTACGAATATGACGGTTATGGGAAATCAATCTCACTTCTCTTTAGTACTTATTAAAAATTTTCAGTCCTGACCGGTGTGGCTCATTTGGTTGAGCATTGTCCCATGCACTGAGAGGTTGCTGGTTCTATTCTTGGTCAGGGCACATGCCTAGGTTTTGGACTCAATCTCCAGTAGGGGGTGGCAAGAGACAGCTGATTCACATCTCTCTCTCTCTCTCTCTCTCTCTCTCTCTCTCTCTCTCTCTCTCTCTCTCCACACACACACACACACACACACACACACACACACACACACACCCAGAGGTCTGGTGCACAAGATTTGTGCACTGCGAGGGGGATGGGGGAGAATCCCTCAGCCCAGTCTGTATCCTCTCACAGTCCAGGGCTCTCAAAGTCCGGACCCCTTGCTCCTTACTGCCTGCCTGCAGTGGAGGTGGGAGAGGCTCCTGCCAGTGCTGCTGCGGTCACCAGCTATGAGCCTGGCTTCGAGTTGAGCGGCAGTCTCCCTGTGGGAGCGCACTGAACACCAGGGGGCAGCTCCTGCCTTGAGCGTCTGCCCCCTGGTGCTTGTCATAGCGACCAGCTGTTCTGCTGTTCAGTCAATTTGCATATTACACTTTAATTATATATCACTCCTCCCTCTCCTTTCCCCTCTAATATCAAGAACATATTTTAAAATTTTTTCAATTCATTGGAAAATATCTTTTGCAGTAATTTTTATAGTTTTATGTTCACCATATGACTGAATAAAATGTATACAGAAGTATTAAATCCTTTTAGCACTAGTGAGTTGTAGAACATAGTATGGAGCTTTGTTTTTTAAAATAATAAAGATTTTGAATGTTTTTGAAGGAGCATACAAATCATTTTACCTGTACAGTGTGCACATATACGCAACTAATACAGCTATCAAAGTAAAGGTTATAGGAAGCTGGTATATTTTATGCTACTTGGTAGTCGATACAAAAATATTTTGCTATTTTAATTAAGATTCTAGTTCTATTTTTTTAATATACTTTTTTATTGATTTTTTACAGAGAGGAAGAGGGATACAGAGTGAGAAACATCGATGAGAGAGAATCATCGATCAGCTGCCTCTTGCACACCCCTACTGAGGATGCGCCCGCAACCAAGGTACATGCCCTTGACCGGAATCAAACCTGGGACCTTTCAGTCCGCAGGCTGACGCTCTATCCACTGAGCCAAATCAGTTTCGACAAGATTCTAGTTCTAAAGAGTTATTTTCTATTCTAGAGCCAGATGATTCTCAAAACATACTAATCTAGCCAAAACCGGTTTGGCTCAGTAGATAGAGCATTGGCTTGTGGACTCAAGGGTCCCGGGTTCGATTCCTGTCAAGTGCATGTACCTTGGTTGCGGGCACATCCCCAGTAGGGGTATGCAAGAGGCAGCTGATCAATGTTTCTCTCTCACCGATGTTACTAGCTCTCTATCCCTCTCTCTTCCTCTCTGTAAAAAACCAATAAAATATATTTAAAACCAAAAAACCCCCACAAAAACATACTAATCTATAGCAATATTGTACAGATGTACCAATTTGACTACTATTCCACTATCAGTAGGGCATGGTATTTCTAAATGTTGTTTTAATAATGATTAAAAATAGGCTCTACTTGTTGGCTTAGTCAGCTCAGGTTGCCATAACAAAATGCCATAGGTGAGATGGCTTAAACAACAAAAACTTATTTTCTTGTAGTTCAGGAAGCTAGAAGTCCAAGATCAAGGTGCAAAATGGTTGGTTTTTGGTGATAACTCTCTTCCTACTTATCTCTGTGTCCTCATGTGGTAGAGAGAGAGAGAGAGAGAGAGCGCGAGTGCGAGAGCACACGCGCTCTCTAGTGTTCTTACAAGTTTTATTAAAAGGTTGCCACGTCTGTAGAACCATTGCTCTTTGGAATAATATAATTTAAGCTGTGTAAATGGCGACTGGCCCAATTACACAGTTTATGATCTTTTGTAATTATTTAGATGGATGATAGGCTGTTAGGAGTAAAATAGATAAGACCCATAGTCAGCTTTTCAAAAACTGAAGGAACTGCATCTAGCAAGAGTTTCTGTATAATCTATAATTATAAATTATGTTTTAAAAAATATATTTATTGATTTTTTTACAGAGAGGAAGGGAGAGGGATAGAAAGTTAGAAACATTGATGAGAGAGAAACATTGATCAGCTGCCTCCCGCACATTCCCCACACCGTGGATGTGCCCGAAGCCAAGGCACATGCCCCTGACCAGAATCAAACCCGGGACCCTTCAGTCCACAGGCCGACGCTCTATCCACTGAGCCAAACCAGTTTCGGCTAAATTATGTTTTTTAATGGCACCAAAAAGACCAGGTAAAAGTAAAGATATGGTATTTGTCAGGGTTTTTCAGAGTAACAGAACCAGTATGATATATATGAGGAGATTTATTAAAGGAATTGGCTCACATGGTTATAAAGTCTGAGAAGTTCCACAGGCTGTAGAACCAGAAAAGTTGGAAGTATCATTCAAAATAAATCCAAAGGTCTGAGAACCAGGGAAAGCCAGTGGTGTAACTCCCAGTCCAAGGCTACTGCTTGTGTCGTGTGCCAGAGTTCCGAGGCTGGAGAACCAGGAGTTCTGACATCCCAGTATACTGATTCAAACACGAAATCTCCTTCCCAAATACCCTCACAGACACACCTAGAAACATGCTTTACCAGCTGTCTGACCATCCCTTAGCCTAGTCGAGTTGGCATAAAATTAACCTTCACAGATACTTGTCTTTCTACCTTTTTCCTCTTGCCATTCATATTTATGGTCTTTCTATACTCTGTAAACATCATTAAGTTCAAAGGCGATGTAGTTTGACTGGATGTACATTTGAATCCTTGAAATAGCAGGATGTTTTATAATAGGGATTTAGTCCCTTCTTACTTGATAACAATACAATTTTTTAGATAGAGGCTTACCTGGTTCTCCTCCATCTCCTCCATCATCCCTTTCCCTGCACCCTCCCTCCCTTCTCTCCCCCCTCTTCTTCTCTTCCTCTCTCTCCTTTGCTTCCCTTCCCCTTCACTAAAAATCAGTGGAGAAAATATACTTAGATGATGACTAACCTAAAAGAAAGTGGTGAGAGAAGGTATCCTTGTTTTTTTCCTGATCTTAGGAGAAAAAACTTTCATCATTGAGTATGATGTTAGCTGTGGATCTTTTAATAAACACCCTCTATAATGTTAAAGTTCCCTTTTATTTATAGTTTCGGAATGCTTCTATCATGAAAAAGTTTTGGGTTTTGTCACTTTGCAACAGTAGAGATGCCCCCCCCCTCTTTTAAAAATATATTTTATTGATATTTTACAGAGGAAGGGAGAGAGATAGCTAGAAACGTCGACGAGAGAGAAACATCGACCAGCTGCCTCCTGCACGCTACTGGGAATCGATCCTGCACCCAGTCATGCACTCTTCACTGGAATTAAACCCGGGACCCTTCAGTCGGCAGGCCAAGGCTCTATCCAATGAGCCAAAACAACTAAGGCGAGAGGTGCCCCCTCCCCATATATATAAATATATATAAATAAGTAATTGCTTTCAGAGAGGAAGTGAGATAGAAACATCAGTGATGAGAATAATTGTTTGTCTGCCTCCTGCACGCCCCCTACTGAGAGGGATTGAGTTCGCCACCTAGGCATGTGCCCTTGGCCGTAATCGAACCTGGGACCCTTTGGTCTGCAGGCTGACGGTCTATCCACTGAGTCAAACCGGCTAGGGCGAGATGCCTTTTTTTAATTTGTAGTTTCTAAGTACAAATCCCTTATGCCATTCCACTGCTCAGAAATTTTATTTATATTAGTCTGTGGACAAAGTAACATACTCCTCTGGCCTAATTTTTGTGCTCTGTTTTTTAATTCAAACTAGTTCTTCACTATTTTGGTGAAGAATAATGGTTCCTCAGAGAAGTCCACTCATACTCTCTGGAACTTGTGATGTGGAAGATGTAGACAGAAAATGAGAGTGAGGGGAGATGTGACTTTATTTTATTTTTTAAAAAAATATATTTTATTGGTATTTTACAGAGAGGAAGGGAGAGATACAGAGAGCCAGAAACGTCGATGAGAGAGAAACATCGACCAGCTGCCTCCTGCACACCCCATACTGGGGATGCACCCGCAACCAATGTACATGCCCTTGACCGGAATCGAACCCGGGACCTTTCAGTCTGCAGACCGACGCTCTGTCCACTGAGCCAAACCGGTTTTGGCGGGAGATGTGACTTTAAAAGTTCCAAAGAGCCCTAGCCAGTTTGCTTCAGTGGATAAGAGTGTTGGCCTGCGGACCAATTGCGGACCAGGTTCAATTTTGGTCAAGGGCACGTACCTCGATTGCGGGCTCCTCCCCAGTTCGAGCTCCTCCCCAGTGTAAGGCGCATTGCAGGAGGCAACCAGACGATATATTTCTCCTATATTGATATTTCTCTCTGTCTTTCCCCTCTCTCTTCCACTCTCTTGGGTGAGGATTAAAAAAAAAAAAAAAAAAAAAAAAAAAAAAAAAAAAAAAGCCCCATAGAAATAAAACAACGCTTGCTTTGAGGTTAGAGGAAGGGGGCTAAGAGCAAAGAAATATTGTGACCTTTAGAAACTAGAAAGGACAAGGAAAGAATGCACTGCTGTCGATACATTGACTTTGGCCCTGTGTGAACAGTCTTAGACTCTGACTTACAAAACTGTAGAATAAGAAATTTGTGTTGTTGTAAGCCACTAAATTTGTGGCAATTTTTTATAGTAGCAGTACAAAACAAATCCAACCACTCAAGAATATTTTATCCTATCATTTGTCTAAATTTCCCTTGGGTTAAAATTGTACTCCTTAGTCAAGGCCCATGTCAAAAGTTCCTCGACCACTAAGCCTTTTCATTCTTCCATGCTGTCCAGATATATCTAGTTACGCCCCACCAGCATGGCTCAGTGGTTGAGCATAGACCTATGAACCAGGAGGTCACGGTTCGATTCCTGGTCAGGGCATGTGCCCAGATTTCAGGCTCTATCCCCAGTGTGGGGCATGCAGGAGGCAGCTGATCAATTATTTTCTCTTATCACTGATTTCTCTTATCACTATTTTCTCTTTCTCTTCTTCTCTGAAATCAATGAAAATATATTAAGAACAAAAACAAATACACCTAGTTTTTTTTCTCTCCCTCTTTCTGTCATGCTTTTTAAAAAATTAAATTTAATTTTAAAAAATATATTTTATTGATTTTTCACAGAGAGGAAGGGAGAGGGATAGAGAGCTAGAAACATCGATAAGAGAGAAACATCGACCAGCTGTCTCCTGCACACCCCCTACCAGGGAGGTGCCCGCAACCAAGGTACATGCCCCTGACCGGAATCAAACCTGGGACCTCTCAGTCCGCAGGCCGATGCTCTACCACTGAGCCAAACCGGTTTCGGCTTTTTTACTTTTTATACTAACTTTGATTTGTATGCTGCTGCCAGTGTATATAAAATAATCATTCTTGTGAAATAGAAATTCATGAAAATTCAGAGAGGTAGGTGTTAAGGACTGATAAAAGCAGAGGTTTGTATAGTATGGCATGTTATAGGATAAGTTTTTTGTACAGGCTTCAGATTTAGCTCTCTTTGAATATTCACTTGTTCAAGAAAAGTGGTTTAGACCACCTTAAAAATTCATTTTACTGCAAAAAGGAACAAACTTTCTGGTGTCTGAAGGGAGTGGTACTTAAAGATACTCCAGTCAGCAGGGGTTCATGTTGAGCATTCTGCAGACAGAATTGTTTCCAATCTGCAGCTGCCTGGGGAACCTTCACGCGGTTGAGCCCGGCCTCCAGCCGGAACTGTTGAGCCACTTTCTTCATAGCTGTGACGCTGGAGGAACCAGACATGGTGCATGCGAGTGCCGGGCAGATTGGTCGGTAGCGGGTCTCGGGGTCACCGGTCCGCAGGGCCAGATGGCGGGGCAGCAGTGCGAGGGGCGGAGCTTGGAACTGTTCTCTGTCATGTTTTTTTTACCTTTCTCATGATATCGAGCAATAGTTTTAGAATATATTACTTACTATTTTATTATTTTTAAAATGTTAGCTTGATATGGTTGTGTTTTTATATCTAAATTTGGGTTGTATGTGTAAGAAATTTTTACATTATGTAGTTATACCTCTAGGTTTTTTGTTTGTTTGTTTGTTTGTTTGTTTTGGTGCCTTTTTTAATCCTCACCCAAGGATATTTTTCCATGGATTTTATTTATTTATTTATTTACTTACTTATTAAAAATATATTTTATTGCCAAAACCGGTTTGGCTCAGTGGATAGAGCGTTGGTCTGCTGAAAGGTCCCAGGTTCGATTCTGGTCAAGGGTATGTACTTTGGTTGCGGGCACATCCCCGGTGGGGGGCGTGCAGGAGGCAGCTGGTCGATGTTTCACTCTCATCGATGTTTCTCTGTCTGTCCCTCTCCCTCTCTGTAAAAAGTCAATAATAAAAGTCAGTAGACAGCTAGAAACATCAATGAGAGAGAATCATCGATCAGCTGCCTCTTGCACGCCCCCCACCGGGGGTGTGCCCGCAACCGAGGTACATACCCTTGACCAGAATCGAACCTGGGACCTTTCAGCAGACCAACGCTCTATCCACTGAGCCAAACCAGTTTCAGCTTTCCATGAATTTTTAGAGAGTGGAAGGGAGAGGGAAAGACAGAAATACTGATGTGAGAGAAACACATCAAATGGTTGCCTATTGCACAAGCCCTGAACGAGGGCTAGGGCCTGGGAGGAGCCTGCAACCAAGGTAGATGCCCTTAACCAGAATCAAACCTGGGACCCATTGGTCTGCGGGCTGACGCTCCATCCACTGAACCAAACCAGCTAGGGCATCCCTCTAGTTTAAAACATTTTTAATGCTTTCATTTTAGACCAAGAGATAGGTGACTATATCTAATTCAATCTTATCTTTTTCTATTGAATAGCAGTCTATTTTTTTTTTATTCTATTGTTTTAAAATATATTTTATTGATTTTCCACAGAGAGGAAGGGAGAGGGATAAAGAGCTAGAAACATCGATGAGAGAGAAATATCGATCGGCTGCCTCCTGCACACCCCCTACCGGGGATGTGCCCGCAACCAAGGTACATGCCCTTGACTGGAATCGAACCTGGGACCTTTCAGTCCGCAGACCGATGCTCTGTCCACTGAGCCAAACCGGTTTCGGCAGCAGTCTATTTTTAAAAATACATATTTTTATTGATTTCACAGAGGGAGAGGAAGAGATAGATAGAAACATCAATGATGAGAGAGAATTATTGATCAACTGCCTCCTGCACTCCCACTACTGGGGATTAAGCCCGCAACCAGGTATGTGCCCTTGACCAGAATCGAACCTGGGACCCTTAAGTCTGCAAGCCGACGCTCTATTCACTGAGCCAAACCACCTAGGACAGTAGCAGTCTATTTTACATATAGTTAGCAATTCATTTGTTTGACTTAAACTAAATGTACCTGTGGATTAGGTCCTATAATTTAAATTTGCAAATCAAAATATTAAAACCATAGTGGTGAGTTCTTCTATCCCATATATTGAAAGAGTTTTAATGAAGTTATTGTGAGGCACATTTTCAGTTTATATATACCATACTTATTAAAACTAGTTATTGATATTAAAGATAAATTATAGCATCTTTATGCAGATTTTAAGCAAGGACATATTTTTTGTTTTGTTCCTTTTTATGTACTCTAGGTAGTTTTGTGTCTGAAAATATAGATATTTAGTTGCTTCCCAAGACTCTTAAATCTTGATTTACCAGGTTTGTCTTTCTATTGTGTGTGTGTGTGTGTGTGTGTGTGTGTGTGTGTTAATTGATTTTAGAGAGAGAGGAAGGGACAGGAATAGAGAGATAGAAACGTCTATAAAGCAGCCTCCTGCACACCCCGCACAGGGCATTGAGCCCAGAACCCAAGTATATACCCTGACCAGGAACAATCTGGTTATCTCTTGGTTCATGGGTCCACACTCAACTACTGAGCGATACTGTATATTTCTATTTTGAAATGATTTTTTAGGAGGATGATATTAACAGATATAGTGTTCTTTTTTAACTAAGAAATATATATTGGAGCCGAAACCGGTTTGGCTCAGTGGATAGAGCGTAGGTCTGTGGATTGAAAGGTCTCAGGTTCGATTCCGGTCAAGCGCATGTGCCCAGTAGGGGGTGTGCAAGAGGCAGTTGATTGATGATTCTCTCTCATCGATGTTTCTAACTCTCTATCCCTCTCTCTTCCTCTCTGTAAAAAATCAATAAAAATACATTAAAAAATATATATATATATTGGAGATTGGTCATAATTAATATTTACAATATTTAAAAAGTTTAATCCTTTAAAAAAATATCATTTTATTGACGTTAGATAGGAAAGGCCAGGAAGAGAGAGATAGAAACATCAGTGATGAGAAGGAATCATTGATTGGCTGTCCCCTACACGTTGGACCAAGCTTGTAACCCAGGCATGTGCCCTTGACTATAATCGAACTTGGGACCCTTCTTCAGTCAGCAGGCCAAACTGGCCAGGGCAAGAAAATTTAATCCTTTAATAGTGATTCCAAATGTGAAGAAAAAGCAGAATTGTCTTCTCCTCTAATGATAAGAAAACAAGTTTTGGAGGAATAAAAGAAATTTCAGAGGAACTGATGTCTCTTTTTATGTCATATTTTTGAGTACTGAATGTGGTTTGTATCTTACAGAATGGAGATGTATGCATTTCAATTCTTCATCCACCCGTAGATGATCCACAGAGTGGTGAACTGCCCTCCGAAAGGTGGAATCCTACTCAGAATGTCAGGTAAGGGGTTGATAAGAAATAATCTGGTTTTTAGGTGTTTCTTAAGATTGGATTTTATTTTTTTAAGTACAAAAAAATCCTTTTATATTTGGTTATTTTGTCTTCTGCTAGAGCTTTAAGTAGCATGTATGCATCATTTTGAAAAGTTGTATTTATGGAACAATAGTGTACATGTTCCTCCTTTATGTTTGCCTTGGGAGAAATTTTCTAGTATGAATTAATTCTTTCTCTTACTTTATCATAAGTTTCTTTTGCATCTTCGATCTCATGATTTTCATGTTTGAATTGATTGTTCCTTTATTCTAGGATTCTTATTACTTTTTGCAGAAAGGTCTTATTTTTTCCAAACTGGAAATTGACTTAACCTGCTACTTAAAAAATTTTTTAAAATATATTTTGTATTGATTTTTGGAGAGAGAGAGAGCGAGATAAGAAAAGATTGTAAGAACCAAACATCAATCAGCTGTTTTTTGCACACCCCCTACTTGGCATCAACCACAACCCAGGCATGTGCCCTGACCAGGAATCAAACAGGCAAACTTTTAGTGCATGAGGAAACATCCAACCAACTGAGCCACATTGGCCAGGCTACATGCTACCTTTAAAAGAGCTTCTATTATCCACTGTATAGAGTGTTCCAAAAAACTATATACACTCACTTTGAATAATTGTAAATGCAGTGTTTGTTAAAATACATTTCATTTTCAAAAGGGAGCTATCAATTGTACATTTTAATCATCTGTTCTTTTTTTGTTGTTGTTATTTCTTACTGAAGGACATTTTTCCCCCATTGATTTTAGAGAAAATGGAAGGGAATGAGTATTGGGGGGGTGGGGAGAGAGAAACATCAATGTGAGAGCGCCACATCAATTGATTGCCACCCCAACTTGCCCCAATCAGGGTGGGTAACCTGCAACCCAGGTACTTGCCCTTGGCTGAAATCAAACCCATGACCCTTGGTTCAAGGGCCAACACACTAATCACTGAGCAGCACCTACCACATTGCCAGTCTTTTTTTTTAAAAAACATAACTTTTATTGAGATATAATTTCCATACTGTATAATTCTCTGATTTCAAGTGTACAGTTCATAGGTTTTTAATATACTCACACCATTTTGCTGCCATTACCACAATCACTTTTAGATCATTTTCATCACCATTAAACTTATACCTGTCATTTTTTATACTTTATTTTATTTTTATTTTGTTAATAAATCTTTATTGTTCATATTATTACAAATGTTCATTTTCCCCCCTCTATTGCTCCCCTCCACCGGGTTCCCACCCCACCCTCTGCCCTTTCCCCACCTCCCATTGTCCTCATGCATAGGTGCACAGTTTATGTTCAGTCTCTTCCCGCATCCCCCACTCCACTTTTCCCCGAGAATCATTAGTCTACTCCCCTTCCATACCTCTGATTCTATTATATTCACCAGTTAATATTGTTCATCAGATTTTTTAATTCTCTTGGTTTTTAGATTCACTTGTTGATAGTTACGTATTTGTTGTTCATAATTTTTATCTTTATTTTCTTCCTCTTCCTAAAGAACCCCCTTTAGCAATTCATATAATTCTGGTTTGGCGGTGATGAACTCATTTAGCTTTTTTTTTTTTTTTTTTTTTTTTTTTTTTTTTTTTTGTGAAGCTCTTATGGCCTTCGATTCTGAATGATAGCTTTGCTGGGCAGAGTATTTTTGGCTGTAGGTTCTTGCTATTCATCACCTTGAATATTTCTTGTCATTCTCATCTGGCATGCATGGTTTCTGTTGAGAAATCAGCTGACAATCGTATGGGTACTCCTTTATATGTAACTACCTGCTTTTCTCTTGCTGCCTTTAATATTCTCTCTTTGTCTTTTGCTCTTGGAGTTTTAATTATGATGTGTCTTGGTGAGGTCCTTTTTGGACTCCTTTTGTTTGGGGTTCTGTGCGCTTCCTGGACTTGTAAGTCTAATTTTTTCACCAGGTGGGGGAAGTGTTCTGTCACTATTTCTTTTTCTTTTCTTTTTTTGATTTTTTAAATATTTTTTTATTGATTTCAGAGAGGGAGAGAGTGATAAAAGCTCTCTTTCATGCTCTGACTGGTCAGTGCTCAACCTCTGGGCCATGCCAGCCCTGGCACATTATAGTTTTTTAATTTTTATTTATTTATTTATTTTTTGTGAACTTATTTTGTAGTCTGTTCCTTTCCCCCCCACCACCATTTTTTAAATTAATGTATTATATGTGTACATTGCTTATCATTGCCCCCCCTCCCATAAATGCCCTCCCTCCCCAGAGTTTTGTGTCCATTGGTTGTACTTATATGCATGCATATCACTCTTTCGGTTGATCTCTTATCTCCCCCAGATCTCCCTACCCTCCCCACTTTCATTTGACAGTCTGCTTGTTGCTTTACTGTCACTATATCTGTCTTTCTGTTCATTAGTTTATAATGTTCTTTATTATCCATAAATGAGTGAGAACATGTGGTGTTTCTCTTTCATTGACTGGCTTATTTCACTCAGCATGATGCTCTCCAATTCCATCCAGGTTACTGCAAATGATGAGAATTCCTTCCTTTTTATGGCAGCATAGTATTCCATTGTGTAGATGTACCATAGTTTTCTGCTCCAATCATCTGCTGACGGGCACCTAGCCTATTTCCAAATCCTACCTATTGTAAATTGTGCTGCTATGAACATAGGGGCTCCCCCCGGGCCCCACCGCCCCCCCCCCAGGTCACACGGCTCCCTCTGATCACACCACTCCCCTGGGGCACAAGGCTCCCCTGGGTCCCCCCCCCCCAGGTCACACGGTTCCCCCTGGTCCCACCACTCCCCCGGAGCATAAGGCTCTCCCGGGCCACACGGCCCCTCTGGGACCGTCGATTGATGCCCTCCTATCCTGAATCCCCCGGGGCCCGAGCTGCAGGCGAGCAGGAGGATGACGAGGGGGAAGAATGAGGAGGCTCCGGCTGACTCCACCCTAGCAACCTCAGCAGCTCTGATTTCACATGTTCAGGCTTTCAGTCCCCAGGCTTTAGGTGTTTAGAGTCCCAGGCCGCAAAGATTGTTTTGGGTACTACCTCTTGGTCCTCCATCACGCTCCATGAGTATGCTCCGCCTTGGCGCTGGCTCTCGGGGACTCTGCAGAGGCTCCGGCCAGGCCCGGAGTCGGGGGACAGATGGGTGAAGGCCTCGCTCGGGCCACGAGCTGAAGGCGTGGCTGAGGCCCTGCGCTGGCTCCCTCGCCAACAAGGTGGGCGGGTCAGGAAGTCTGTGGGTGCAGAGGCCGGGCTCCGAGGTAGCCTGTTCCCTGGGCCCGGGGTGATGCGGGCTCCACTCTTGGTGGGCCCCCCTCACTGGCGGCGGTGACCCCGCTGCAGCTCTAAACTCCACATGGCGGCAGCGGCACCTCTCCTTTCATTTGTAGATTTCCCCCTCCACCAGCTCCCCCACGATTCAGATAGGATCCTTTTAGATTCTCCTCTGGGGCCCTGGCCTGCTGCTGCCGGGTGAGCAGGAGGATGACGAGGGGGAAGAATGGGGAGGTTCCGGCCGCCTCTGCCACAGTATCCTCTGCCGCCCACACTTCACACGTTCTGGCTTTCAGAGTCCCCCAGGTTTAGGTGTCCAGTCCCAGGCCGCAAAGAGTGCTCTGGGCACAACCTCTTGGTCCTCTGTTACACTCCACAAGAAGTGGGCTGGCCCAGTGGAGGGCTCACTGGGGCCGAGAGCAGAAGGCGTGGCTGTGGCCCTGCGCCGGGCTCCCTCGCTAGCACGGTGGACGGGCTCAGAAGCCTGTGGGTGCGGAGGCCAGGCTGGGAAGGCTGCAGTGCGGGCGTGGAGGCCGGGTTCCAAGGCTGCTCGCTCTAGGCGGGAACGGAAGGTGCGGCCGCGGCTTGGCGCCGGTTCCCTCGCTCCCATGGCAGGCAGGCTGGGAAGGCTGCGGGGCGCGGAGGCCAGGCTCCGAGGCAGCCCACTCCCTGGGCCCAGGGTGGGACGAGCTCTGCTCCCGGTGGGCCTCCCTCACTGGCGGCGGCTACGGCTTTAAACTCCACATGGCAGCAGCGGTGCCTTTCCTTCCCTCTAGTTGTAGCCATCCCATTCCGCCAGCTCTCCTGTGGATCTGATATGATCACTTTCGATTTTAGCTGTTGTTTTTTTCCAAATTGTTGATGAGGCGGCAGCTAAGAAGACTACCTAGGCTGCCATCTTGTTTCACAATCTCTTCTGTCACTATTTCTTCCAGTATGTTTTCAGTATCTTGCTCTCTCTCTTCTTCTTCTGGGACCCCCATAATTCTGATGTTGGTTCGCTTGAAGTTGTCCCAGAGGTTTCTTACACTATCTTCAACTTTCTGGATTCTCTTGTCTTCTTGCTTCTGCGGAGGAGTGTCTTCTGGCTATTTATGTTCCAAATCTTAGACTTGATTCTTGTGATCTTCCATTCTGTTTTTAGGACTCTGTATAATATTTTTTATTTCAGACAATGTATTCTTTAATTCTAGCTGATTCCTTTTTATTTCTAGTTGATCCCTTTTCGTATCCTCATAGGTCTCGTTTATTTTATCGGCCTTTTCTAGGAAATTCTTGAAAAACCCTTATGACCGTGATTTTGAACTCTATATCCAGTCACTTATTGTCCTCCATTTCTTTTGTTTATGATCTGTTTCCTTGTCTCGGCATTTTCGCTGCTTCCCTGAGTTGGTAGGGTGGCTTTGTGTGTTTGGTGTCCTATATGGTTCAGTGGGTCAGCCTCCCAGTTACCTGAGGTGGACACTCTTGGTGCACCCCTTTGTGGACTGTGTGTACAGCCTTATTGTAGTTAAATCTGATTGTTGTTGGTATCACTGGGAGGAACTGACCTTCAGGCCAATTGGCTGTGAGGATCAGTTGTCTCTATGCCAGGAGACATCTTTATTTGACTAGACTTGGAAAATTGTAAAAGCCTCTGCTCAGCTTGGATGGGGTGGAGTTTCAGGGTGGAGCCTACAGCCTTGGCTTCCCCTCAGCCCCGCCCTATGAGGTTCCTGAGTCTCAGTGTTCCTCAGTGTCCTTTGGTACTCGCTGCAAGCACCTCTGAGAGAAAGGTGCTCTCGAGTTTCGCCCTCATCCAGACAGTCTAGTCCAGGGGTGGGCAAACTTTTTTTTTAAAATATATTTTATTGATTTTACAAAGAGAAGAATTGAGAGCTATAGTTAGAAATGTCGATGAGAGAGAAACATCGATCAGCTGCCTCTTGCACACCCCCGACTGGGGATGTGCACGCAACCAAGATACGTGCCCTTGATTGGGATCGAACCAGGACCTTTCAGTCCGCAGGCCGACGCTCTATCCACTGAGCCAAACCGGTTTCAGCGGTGGGCAAACTTTTTGACTTGAGGGCCACAATGGGTTCTTAAACTGGACTGGAGGGCCGGAACAGAAGCAACCTGACCATGCTGGCACTCTCCTCTTGGGCTGCTGGTGAAGGAGCGGAGGGGAGAGCAAGAGAACCCTCCGCTCTTTTGGCTCTGCGCGCCGGATGGAACAGCTGAACAGGCCAGATCCAGCCCGCGGGCCGTAGTTGGCCCATGGCTGGTCTAGTCTCTCTCCCAATGAGCTCGGAACTTGGGTTCAGTGCAGTTGGAAGTGGGATTCAGTGCAGTCTGGAGCTTTTGTCTCCTTCCCACTAGGGCAATCCAGCGGCACAGTCTACAGTCTGTCCTCTGCAGGCAACGTGCATGCCTCCGGAGCTCTGACTTTCGCCACTCCCCTGAGCTTCCACCTTACAGCCCAGATTCCCTCTGTATGAGCCTGGGTCCCCAGGATCTGGCCCAGAACTGGGGCTCAGCACAGTCTGAAGCTTTTGTCTCCTTCCCACGAGGGCAATCCACCGGCACAGTCAACAGTCAGTCGGTCCTCTGCGTGCAATGTGCGCACCTCTAGGACTCTGTGTGTAATGTGCGCACCTCTAGGACTCTGCCTTTCCCCACTCCCCTGAGTTTCTGCCTTACAGCCTAGATTCCCTCCGTATGAGCCTGGGTCCCCAGGGTGTCGCCCAGAACTGGGGTTCAGTGCAGTCGGAATGGATTCAGCACAGTCCAGAGCTTTTATCTCCTTCCCTCTAGGGAACACCAGCCAGGTACTCAGCCGCCCCTCCTCTCCAGCTCAGTCCTCTCCTCATGTGCACACTGTGTCTCTGTACCTTAAGCTTTTACAACTCCTCTGATTTTCCTTTGATTTTCTCTTTCTTTATAGTCAGTCAACTTTCCTGTAGTTCTGGATATTGTCCATTTTGTATTTTAGTTGTAATTTTTGAAATTGTTGTGTGAGGCTGCAGTTAGGCATTTACCTATGCCGCCATCTTGGTTTATCCTATACCTGTATTTTTAAAAATATATATATTTTATTGATTTTTTACAGAGAGGAAGGGAGAGGGATAGAGAGCTAGAAACATCAATGAGAGACATCGATCAGCTGCCTCCTGCACACCCCCCACCGGGGATGTGCCCACAGCCACGGTACATGCCCTTGACCAGAATTGAACCTGTGACCCTTCAGTCTGCAGACCGACACTCTGTCCACTGAGCCAAACCGGTTTCGACTATACCTGTCATTTATACTCAACTCCATCCCACTCGTCCACCAGTCTGCCTCCTGTCTCTATGAATTTACCTATTCTTACATTTCATATGAACAGAATCTTACAATATGTATTATTTTGTGTCTGGCTTCTTGAACTTAGCTGAACATTTTCAGTGTTCATCCTCATTGTAACATATATTTTATTCTTTTTTATGGCTGAATAATATTCCATTAAATGCTTATTTTCCATGAATTACTTGATGAACATTTCAGGTAATTTCTTTGGCTATTATGAGTAGGCTACTAGGAACGCTGTGTACATGTACACACCTTTGTGTCTTTGGATATATACCTGGGGATGAAATTGTTGGGTCATATGGTAATTCAATGTTTAACTTTTTGAGGAACTGCCAGCCTATTTTTCAGTCTGGCTGCACTAAGAAGTGCATGAGAATTCCGATTTCTCCAGGTCTTTATTAACACATTATCTGTGTTTTTAAAATTATAGTCATTCTAATGGGTGATTGTGGTTTTGTCCTTTTTGTTTTATATTACTTAAAATTTTAGAACAGTTTTAGATTTTCAGTAAAATTGTGAAGTATAATTTCCATATACCCTGCACCTGACAGTTTTCTTTAATATAACATCTAACATTAGAATCAATCCGGTTATTATAGTGAACCAATATTAAATACATTGTTTTCAGTAAAGTCCATACTCTTTCACATTTCCTTAGTTTTTACCTTAAGTCATTCTTTAGCTCCAGAATCCCAGGCACGATACCATATTATATTTAAGTAGTAGCCCTGCACATGAATCTGAGCACGAGTAGCTCTCTGCCACTCCTCCCTCCTGTCTCCCTCCGCCTTCCCAATAGCTTGCTGCCCTGCCCCCTCCTGTAGCTCTCCACCACCTGCTTGTAGTTTGCTGCCCCACCCTCCTTTGGATCAGTGATCTGGTCCTTATGTGGTTGGTCATTAACGTCTAAAGGTGGAATGGGTAATTAGCATATTCCTCTCTTATTTTATAGGTAGGACTAGAGGCCCGGTGCACGAAATTCATGCATGGGGGCAGGGAGGTGTGTGTCCCTCTGCCCAACCTGCACCATCTCCAATCTGGGATCCCTCTCACAATCCAGGACTGCTGACTCCTAACTGCTCACCTGCCTGCCAGCCTGATCACCCCTAACTGCTCCCCAGCCAGCCTGATTGCCCCCAGCTGCCTTCCCTTGTAGGCCTGGTTCCCCCCAACTGCCCTCCCTTGCAAGCGCAAGCCTGGTTCCCCCAACTGCTCTCCCCTGCAGGCCCAGTTGCCCCCAACTTCCCTGGTCACCCCTAACTGCCCTCCTCTGCAAGCTTGATCACCCCAACTGCCCTCCATTGTAGGCCTGGTCCCTTCCAACTGCCTTTCCCTGCTGGCCATCTTGTAGCAGCCATCTTGTGTCCACATGGGGGGTCAGTCATCTTGCAATTTGGAGTGATGGTCAATTTGCATATTACTCTTTTATTAGATAGAATAAGATTGGATAAGTATGTTTCTTTAGGCAACTGTGACAGTGTCTTAAGACTGCTTTTTTTTTTATGACCTTGACAATTTTGAGGAGTACTGATCAAGTATTTCATTCCCCATTTGGTATTTTTCTATTGCTTTTCTGGTTATTAGACTGGATAGAGAATAGGGGGAAGAAAATCATAAAAGTAAAGTATAATTGACCCTTGAATAACATGGTTTAAACTGCATGGGCCCACTTATAATGAATATTCTTTTTAGTAAGTATATAGTTGGCCCTCCATATCTCTGGGTTTATATTTCATTCAAGCAATCACAGCTCAATAACAGTATTTTAGGAAATTGGCAGATTTTGTAATGCATTTATTGTTCTACACCATTTTATACAAGGGACTTGACCACCCACAAAATTGAGCATCCAAGGGGAATCCTGGAACCATGCAGTTACTAGTAAGCTTTGGGAGAATCAAAAGTTATATGCGAATTTTGACTATACAGGAATTGTCACCTCTAACCTTTTCATTGTTCAAAGGTTAGCTATATATTTTCTTTATGTCATATCAAGGGTTCATACTATAAACATTTTTTTATCACTGTTAATACTAACATTCATTACATTCATGACTGAAAGTATTTTAGGGTTTCTCCACTATAACTCTTTTCCCCCTTTCCATTCTGTACTCTTTGGAAGGAAGTCCAGCCCACTCTTTAAGGAGTGGGAAATTATATCTTCTAGATCTAGAGGCTGAGATATCCGCATAAATTATTTCAAATTCTTCAGCAATAAGATTGATCTATTCTCCCTATTTGTTGATTAAATAATGTTGTTACTCGTTTTATCTGAAAGCTTGTAACTTGATTAGGATCTTCACTTTTGTCAAAAGTAAAGAATTGAAAGCTTTCTAACCTGCACCAGGATTTCTTACCCAGTTATTAGCGAGTTATTTCTCTTTCTGAGACACATATACCAAAAGGTCCATGTGTTCAAGAAACATCAAGTAAGTATTGATTATGCTCATTACTCATTCATTTAGGTACCTTATTCAATCCAAAATACTTAGAAAGGGTTGAGAAACTAGATATACAGCATGGGGCAAAAATAAGTTCATAGTTGTGACTGCACGTAACTCAATTTATTCTTACATTATTATTTTCCATATGAACAATTGTAAATCTACTTTTGCCAACTCCTGTATATTAATCTGATACCCTCCTTCCTACTGTGTTCTCAGTGATATATGTCGGTCAGCAGCAGCAGCTTTAGGGCTTACACAGCAGGAACTGCTGTTATATTTGTTAGTTGCTTTATCAGCATTAAAGAAAAACTTTTTGTAGTATGTGGCCCATTTAGCTATATCATTTTCTCAGCCGAAACAGATTTCTTTGCCACAATGTCCTCTTTAAATTATTCTCCCATCGTTAAAACATGTAATAAGGACTGAGCTTTAACTTTCGAAATAGTGTACTAGTAAATGAATCAAGTAAATTTAGGTTTTAAGAATGAACCCTTTCTCACATGCTGTGTAGAGGGTTATATGTATACCTTGGTAGGAAAAATGCCAATGTTCAATTTTGCAAAATTGTAAACTTTTCCTGCTAAGTTTCCAGGAAGACCCATAAGCCAGGCTTATTTCACTGTGTGTGCTAGGACCGTTTTCTGCCCTCCCAGCCAGGTGCTTGTGACGGCACAGCAACAGAGAAAGGACAGACCCATCTCACTGACCACTGTCTTTCTGGAAAAGGGACAAATGCAATATTACCCATTAGGTTATAGAAGAAAATCTAATTCTGATTTTCTTTCTCCCTTAAATGCTTCTATAGTTATTTTTAAAACATTTTAATACTATAGAACTTTACAATCTGCTTTTTGCTCTGTGTGTGTGTGTGTGTGTGTGTGTGTGTGTGTGTGTGTGAGAGAGAGAGAGAGAGAGAGAGAGAGAGAGAGAGAGAGAAAGAGAGAGAGAAATTTGTTGGTTTCCATGTTCTCTGGGTATTTTTGTTTACAAATTTATTTTTTATTCAAAAGAAGATAGCCAGTGATAATATCTCTAACAAAGATACTGAAGCAGCCGGAACTGGTTTGGCTGAGTGGATAGAGTGTCGGCCTGCGGACTGAAGGGTCCCAGGTTCAATTCCGGTCAAGGGCATGTACCTTGGTTGCAGCTGGTCGATGTTCCTCTCTCATTGATGTTTCTAACTTTCTATCCCTCTCTCTTCCTCTCTGTAAAGAAATCAATAAAAGTATATTTAAAAGAAAAAGATACTGAAGCAGGCAAAAGGATCTGAAACAGGAATCTGAAGACTGAGTGCTTTTTCCTATCCTTTTGTCAGTACTTCTTTCTCCTCTTAGCATTTTTCCATTTTCCAAAAACTTGACCATCATCCCTTATTCTGGCTTAAGCAGAGATGGAGAGAGCACATTTTTCCTAATAATATCCCTAATTTTGGCAATTGTGCAGTAACTTGAAAACACTTTAAAACTCTATATCCAAAATTTTTACTGGTTTAGGTGTGTTGTAACACATGTTAAAACACACCACTGGATTTGGGCAATCAGACCTGTTCCTCTATACCCAGTTAGTGAATGGCAGTGGTGTTTTTCTTTTTGGGAACTGAGAGTCTCGGGATCGGCCCTCAGTCTATTCTGCTAATCCAAGAAATTTAGGTCTAGGTGCCACAAGATTATCTAAATGGACAACTCTATGTTACTCAAAACCAGAGCTTCATGTGGAACCATTAGTTTATATGGACATAATGAAATTAAAATAGAGTATATGCTGTTTTCCTGATTTCTTCCCCTTTGTTCATCATCTGCAGGAAACCAATCCCTCTAATGGGCTTTGAGTAACCTCTTCATTGGGGATACTAATTTGATAGTTTAATTATTCTTTCTTTCCCTTTTCACCTATTGTTAACCCTTTTGCCTTTTTTCTTCTGAAAAGAGAAATGAGTAAAGATTAAAAAATACTTACCTGGAAATAACAAAAAATGACAACAAAAAACATGTTTGTACGTTCTGTCAGTAAGGTCTTAGCAATTTAGTTTTTCCATTCTATAAAAACAGCATTAATAGTACTTACCTTGCAGAGTTTAATATGCTAGAGGTGTAGTGTAATGCCCTGTGTCAAGTTATTATGATGGACATTTTAAACTATGTCATGACATTTTTTTCCAAGTCTTTTCCAGTTGTCATATATAGAAAAAGAAAATGATAGTTAGGTCTGACCCACCCAACTGATGAGGGAATCAGTATAGGTATAATTAACCTGCAGCCCATCCACAACATACTGGTTTGGAAACTTTGAATGTTTTGTATCAGTAATCTTTGAGAGAGAGAGAAATCTCAATTCTGCTTTATTCTATATTGGCCTTATATTAGGCTTGGCTCTCACCACTCGATAACAAAGATGACCATCTGCACTCTACTTTCTATATTCTGTTATTAAACCAAGAACTAAAAATTCTTTTTGGGTTAGAAAATGAGTTCCCACCAGGGTTCTGATTGTCCCAGCTTAGTTCACATGCATATCCCCTTCCTCATGACAAGATGAAGGAATCCTTTGGCCAGCACTTGGTGGTATGTGTACTGCTCTGGGTTTAAGTAGGTTGTTTGTATGAACATGTAGCATGATGGTGGATATTCTATACAAAAAAAAAAAAAAGATTGTGCTTTCCGGATGAAGGGAGAAAGTAAAAATGTGCTGGGTTAACTCTTACCACAATCCACGGTAGTACCTAATGCTTCTGAAAGCAACGTGGATTTCAGCTTAGGAGTACATGGTAGTAGGAGTGGGCTTGTTTTGGTACAAATGGATGATTCACCATTTTTAAAAATTGCATTACCCAGTATAGTATTTTAATAATATCCACAAGATGTTATAAAAACTAACTTGATGAAACTAACTTGTGGGGAGTTTTTTTCTAATTAATATGATTCATCTAGACATGCGGCTTTTTCAACTTCTTTTTTTTTCATTATTTAAAAAATTTATTAAGGTATTATATGTGTACATAGCTTACCATTGGCCCCCCCCCCCCACCTCCCATTCATGTCCTCCCTCCCCAGAGTTCTGTGTTTGTTGGTTGTACTTATATTCATGCATACAAGTCCTTCAGTTGATCTCTTATCTCCCCCCAGGTCTCCTTCCCCTCCCCTCAACTTCTTTAGTATTAAAAATTCAGTTCCTTAATTGCACAAGCCATCTTTCACACAAGCCAATGTGGCTAGTGGTTACCATATTGCATAACAATTATACATTTCCACCATCGTTGAAAGCTGTAAGTATACAGTGCTGATCTAAACCATTAAGACATTTTCCCCCTGTTTATTACCATACTGTGTCCTTCTCCTGCTTATACTAGTGTAACACTAGAGGCCCGGTGCATGAATTCATGCACCAGTTGGGTCCCTTGGCCTGGCCTGTGGGATTGGGCCAAAGTTGGCTCTCTGACAAACCTCACTGGTGCATGATCAGAGCTGGGGAGGGATCCGGGAGGTTGGCCAGCTGGGGAGGGACCTCAGAGGGCTCCAGGACATGTCAAGCCCATCTTGCTCAGTCCTGATCAGCCAGACCCCAGCAGCAAGCTAACCTGGTAGGGAGCATCTGCCTTTGGTGGTCAGTGCATGTCATAACACGTGGTTGAGTGGCATTAGCATATTATGCTTTGATTGGATGAATGGACAACTGGACACTTAGCATATTAGGCTTTTATTTTATATAGGATGTTCTGTAGGTTTTCTTCTGAAGCAACCCTTATGGAATTTTCTACCTACACTTTTGCTTTTAGGAAGTTATGTGAATCCATTTTCCATTATTGGCAGTGATGAGTTTCTTTGAATTTTTTAATGTAATTATTGGAGAAAACCATAAGGATATTGGCAGGAAGGGCAAGGAGTTATTTCTAATCTAATAGAAAGGTGTGTGTATGAGAGATAAATGGATTTTAACTAGATGGGAACTTTTTCTTTGAAAGTGCCTTTGTCATAATTTTGTATAAGCACGTAACATAAAATCTTTGCCCTTTTTAGGAAAAGGTTTCATCAAATCAAACATCTAATTGTCTGGTCCCCTCTTTATTTTTTGCTTGGGGCCAGGAGCCAAAGGCTATTTTGCAACAACACAATGTATAACCTCGCACCAATGAGAAAAGGTAGAGAAATTTAATTTTTTTCTCCCATTTTTCTCCTTTCGTACATGCACATAGCTTGTAGGGGGAAAAAGCCTGGGAATAGTCTGGAATATTTTTGGAGCCTACTGTGCTCGTTTGGTTATTTTATCTAACTAAAACTGTATTCCCCATGACTAGGGTGTCTAGTTTTTATCTGTGGATAAAAATTGCCTGTTTATATCTCCCATAAGCTATATAAGCCCTGGGAATCCAGGGATGACATCTAATTTGGTCACTATCATACAGCCAACATCTTACTTGGTGCTTCTGGCACATAGTAGGTGCTTTGAAAAAAGTTTTGAATAAAGATTTCTATTAAGAGACAAGTTCTTTTTCTTCCGCTGTCCTGCTTATCTCTGTCTTCCTTCCTTTAAAAATATGGAAAAGAAACACAGTTCTGGGTAATACTGGGTGTTTTTTCTTTATTTTAGATCTTATGAACAGCCACGATTAGAAAAGGATGTATGAAGTAGCATCATGTTTTCCCTCCCATGAAAAATTGCCTCGAAGCTAAATGTTTTTTTGCTTTTCAAAATTTTTCTTATTGCACTTAACTTGTAACATCTGAAGCAAACTTGGGAAAATTTCTAAAATCTAAAATGTTATTTGAAAAGCTTCCAGACCTGTACTTTTTGCAGATTGGAGTATGTAGCCAGTTGAGACAGTCTTCTACAGTTGTGTGCCCTGCAATAGGATCTCATGCTAGGCTCACGTATTTCCTCTGCTGTTATCTCCTAGTTAGCCTACCAGCTGAGTACTGAAAACAAAATTTCTGTTTCCCTACGGCCTCAATACTGTAGTCTTTAATTTTAAAAAATACTTTTGAATTCTGTGAATATGAGTATTTGTAGCTGATTCTTTTTTCCCCCTCCTGTTTCTAGGACTATCCTGTTAAGTGTAATCTCATTGCTTAATGAGCCCAACACCTTCTCCCCAGCCAATGTGGATGCTTCAGTTATGTTCAGGAAATGGAGGGACAGTAAAGGAAAAGACAAAGAATATGCTGAAATCATTAGGTAAGGTGCTTTGTTTTTGGTTTCATCATTTCAAGTCTTTTTACTTAGAACCAAAGTAATATCCTAGAACCAGAGGTTTAAATTGAATTTCATCATCTACTCCATTTCTCTCAATTAGATATTTTGTTTGGGAAGAGATTTGTGCTTGAGACTAATGATTTTGGCTTTTTGGAGAATACCTACTACAAGATAATATAGCAGATGTGATTTCCTGGGAACCAGAGCTTCTAGGTTCTGAGCCAGTCAAGTTTGCAAACTTTCTCTTGTAATCATTTTAGGGATGATTGTATTATTTTGGACTTTCAAGATTCCATTAAGTGTAGCAAGCAACCAATCATTCCAGGTAATTTTGTTTTCAAAATTTTTATTAATGAAGCCCTATTTTTCTTCTGGGCATGATCATTATCAGCAACATTAGTATATGGTCTAACAGAATCTTAGAATAAGAGGAGGCTTGGGATCTACTCCTAGTTCTGTCACCCCTCATGTGACCTTTTTATCAGTTAACTTTTTGGCTATTTAGTTTTTCTGTGTAAAGGGGGGAAAAGTAGAAGATATTAAGCTCTTGATCATTTGCTGAGTAGGACATAAGGTTTTCATAACTATCCAAGATTGGTACTTGAATTGCAATAAATCTAATTCCCCTTATTACAACTGCATTTTTATATTAAGTTTATACAAACTCTAGTAAGAACTAGAATTTAGCGAGTTCCTCTCTATGAATCTAGTCAACATAATACAAATGAATTAGATCATAGAACAAATACTGGTAAGTAGGATAATGTGAAGGAGTGATGATTGCTTTAAATTGGGTTGTCAGAGCAAGCCTCCTCTAAGGTGATATTTAAGTTCATGTCTGAGTGATAACAAGTATACCATGTGATATTAAAAGCAAACATGTAGAAAAAGGCATGTCATCTCATAGCTGAACAATGTAGATTAGTGGTTGTTTTCTGCCAGTGGAAACACCTTCAGAACTCCTCCACACCCCAATCCATAATAATTTAATGAGATTATAGGGATGGATAGAATGTAGACACCTGTATTTTGTTTTTTTACCAGCCACCTAGGTGATGGGTATACACCAGAGATTGAAGAGATAATTAGTAAAAATAGTAAGGGCGTATAGAGGAACAGGAGTGGATTAATTTAAAAACAGGGCTGAAGCCTGATGTTCAAAGAAAGGAAGGATTTGGTTAAGTGAAGGATCCAGAGGTATTTGTATTCTTCCTCTTTCTTAATTTGTTTATCTCATTCTTGTATTCTTTCAACATATTTTATGCACCAGCATTGTGTCAGATACACTGCTAGGTCATTAAGCTGTATTCTTTATCCCTGGGGAGCTCACTTTACTTAGCAAACAAATGAGGGCAACTATAGAAGCTTAAACAAGATATACCAGAAGGAATATATACTATGGAGTTCCTAGGAGATAATGCATCATAAATAAGAATTCCCTTTTATGGGCAAAGAAAAAGCCTCTTTTAGGGAGAAACATGTTTGCTACAACACAGGTGTGTGACAGCATGGCATGTCAAGAGAATGGTAAGTAGTTTTACATTGCTTGAATATAAATTCTGATTTGGGAAATTAAGAGGCATCAATCAGGTCTTAAAAGACATTGATGTGCCCTAGCCTGTTTGGCTCTGGATTGAGCGTTGGCCTATAAACTGAAGGATCCAAGGTTCGATTCTGGTCAGGGGCACATGCCCAGTGGTGGGTGTGCAGGAGGCAGCCAATCAATGATTCTCCTTGATATTTCTCTCCCTTCCTCTCTGATATCAATAAAAAAATATTTTTTAAAAAAGGACATTGATGAGAGATAAACAGGAGAAAAAATATCTGAGAAAATTGCTGGATGGCCAGTATTTAAGATTTGCTTTTCAAAAGGTCATTCGGTATCCTTCAGCATGGCCCCCGAGGGGCTGACTGCTTTGGGGTAAGAGGCTTTCAGGTCGGCCCCAAAAGTTTAAAAACCCGAGTTATAAGGAATCTTATTTAGAAATGCCAATTATAAACTACCCTCTTGACTTACATAAACTGCCCTCTTCCTTCAGAAAACAGGTTTCAGCCACTAAAGCCGAAGCAGAAAAGGATGGAGTGAAAGTCCCCACGACCCTGGCGGAATATTGCATCAAAACTAAAGTGCCTTCCAATGACAACAGCTCAGATTTGCTTTATGACGATTTGTACGACGATGACATTGATGATGAAGATGAGGAGGAGGAAGATGCCGACTGTTATGATGATGACGATTCTGGGAATGAGGAGTCGTGACCTGCTCCTTCGAAGCCCCTGTACTGCCCTGCCATCTCAGGCCAAAGGGAGGGGAGCACGTGGGGACCAGCAGCGGCCCCTCAGCAAAAACCTATCAGGGGGTGGGGAAAACAAACACGGCTCCTGCTGACTCCCCTTGTGGATCTCAGTTTGCTCCTTCTTCTGGACCTCTTAATGGAGAGAAGGTAATCCTCCACAGAATGTCCGAATTCTTGCATTCTTTACCCTTCCATCACTGTATTGATTTTCCCCCCCTTTAAACGCAAACCCCTGCCTCACTTCGTCTCTACAAAGTGTTCACAGCAAAACACGTTTGGTCTGTTTTTAGATTCTTGAAGAATTAAATAGTCTTTCATCAAGATGTTTAATGTGTTTAAAGCTGGGAACCCATTGGGAGTTCACAAGTGCTGCATATACTGGGTAGCAAAAGAAAATGGAAACAACCCCCCAAAATCCCACAAGACAAACTTAAAAATTTTTGCCAAGGTTTAGCTGCTCCATTTGCATTAGTGTGTGTACATTTGTTCAGCCCCATGTTGGTGAATTTTGTTTCTTTCCAGTTCTTAAGTCTGGGTACGGCGGGCATCAGGGACTCTGTGCTAAGACTGATGAAATGTGTTCCTAAGGGCACTAGCCCCTTCAGCCTCAAGGAAATCATCCTAACACAGAGGTCTCAGCTGTTCTGAGGAAAGAAATCAGATTTTGGTTTTTGAAATTGATTGGGATCTAAAGCCTGAAATAAATATTCATACTTTACATAGAACTGAGCACTTGATTGCTATTTATTTTAAAGGCAGAGTTGTTCTCCCCCCACCCCCACCCCAGGGAGTTGTGGGGGAGTCTTGGTGATGGCAACAAAGAGATAAAATCACTACGCCCATTTTGGTTGATGCTGCTGGGCGGGAGAGGGTAAAACTACTGGTGACCACTGTTGGCAGAGAGAACATCTGTTTTATTTATTTAACAAGCCTTTCCGTCAAAGATACACTCTCACCGTGAGGATATATTTTTTTTAAGTAGCCAGTTTTAATTACTCAGTATTAATACTAAGTGCATGTGTTACAATTTTGGTTTTCATTGAGCTAGTGATATCTGTGGATAAATGTGAGACAAGAGTGACCAGTTACCTTTCTCATTGGCTGTAACCTGGACTTTGCTCTTCTTTCAATGTACTGTCTGGCTGTGGAGTGCAAGAAGTTGTGCATGGAGCTTGCCTTGGGTTTCTTGAGACTCTTCTGCCCAGGGAGTTGGCTGCAGGCAGTCTGGGTGACGCTAGATCTTCCTTCTGTGCAATGGCTGCAGTTTTGATGTCCCTGGTCTCAATCATGTGTTACTTCAATCAATTCTAAGCTCCATCAGCCTTCACCAACCAGGGACTTCAGAACTTGGCAGTGATTTTTATTTCTTATGGGAGTGGGCCAGTTCATATAAGGGCAGTGTTCTTTCAGTGGGGAAAATTGTTAATGTAAAATCCCAGGTTTTTGGAGGAAAAGACAGCAAAGACTGACTATAATCCTACTTCAGATCCCTGTGCACTAGTGTCAACTCCTTTCCTTCTAATTTTAGCTCAGAAAGAACAAAAGGGTTGATGAGGGATGAGGTAGGATAGATCCTAGAACAGAATAGGTGATGCTTACTTCCTTAGCTCCTCCTTCCTTTCTGATCTCAGGGTTTTCATTCGCTCTTCAAACTCTCCAAAACGTGCTAATTCCCAGCAACCCTCTCTAGCCTCTGAAGTTTGGTCTAGTATTAAGTGAATACATTTAACGTGGTAAGGTTTAAATGGGAATATTGAGCCTGCTCCCAGAACCTGTCCAAGTTCCATGGGGCCAGGACTACTTGTACCCTTGAATCTAGTGACTCAGATTCAGTAAATAACAACTCTTTGAGATAAAACAGGACTGCAAACTCATAAGAAGGATATTAAAACTGTTCTCGCTCCTCATACTTAAGTCATGCTTCCAAATAACTTGCAAATCGAATGGAGCCCAAAGTCTCTCATAATGCTGATTACTCTCTATGCTCTCAACAAACCCTCTTCCCCCACGTTTACAGCAGGTAGCTTGGTCTTACTCTATTAGAGCCCTATAATTAAGCCGCCCAACCCCCCCCCCCCCCCCCCCCCCCCCCCACTGCTAAAGCATTTCTTTCCCAGGGCAGACCAGGCGTGTTGGCAACGTGGGAGGTGCTATGCTGTTCAGCCTGGTCCCATTAGGCCCTGTTGGCCTGTTGCACGTTGACTCAGGGAGCCGGAGAGCCAGGTGGAGGTAGTACCTCTCAGCCCTTTGGGGTGTTAATAGTGAGGGCTGGGTTTGCCTCTGATAGAATACAATCAGAAGACTGGAGTGTGGTGATTTGCTAGCAGGTAGACATTCTGATAGCTCACACTGACTTGTAAAACCCAGATGATGGTTCCAGAGCTCTGTCTTGAGAACACATCCTGTGGCAAAAGAAAACTTGAGCTTACTGTAACTAGGAGTGGCGATCTCCAGCTGGAACCTTGTGAGTACACTTGTGCTAATTTGGTATAATGAGCTCAAAATCCTGCATTTTTAAATTCCTTTGATTCTAGTGGAGGCCTCTCTGGGTGCTCTTCAAGTCTGTGTTTTTTGAGGCTGGGTGGAGAAAGTAGATCATCATGATTCTGTTGTTGCTTCTCAAAGTCTTCCCCTCTATTTCATATCATTCCAGAGCTCTTTTCTATTAGACTTTTTTTTGGTAGTCTTTTTTTCCTCTTCCCTGGTAATTGTTTATTTGCTGTTTTCCTTATTTTGGGGGACATATATGGTAAGAGATTGAAGGGGAAATGTGTAGTCCTCCACTGAAAATTAACTCTCCACCCCTCCTATGCTGATAAAAGGTTTACATTTACAAATTCAGATGCAATTTTCAACTATTCTAAAACCAGCAGGTCAGACCTGACTTTAATAGTTTTCTTAGCTGAAATTGTAGATGTTTTTCTTCAGTTTAACTTATGAGAAAAGATTATCTGATACATTTTGTGTTGAACTTCCCTTTAGTGGTTTATTTTGTCTTTTTCTGCCCATCTGTCTACTAATAAAATGTGAAATAAAATATACCTGTATTGCTACTTCCCCACGGGATGACCCTCTTCTTTCTTTTCTCGTGTTAAAATTAAAAGGTGGTCTTAGTATCTCCACTGTTCCCTTGCAGATTATGCTTCGGATTCAGCTGAAAAATTAAAATAAAAACCAACTCTTGCTGACCTGCCTATTATAACATTCTGCTCAGCTCACCTTGCAGACTAAATATCCCCAGGCCTTACCTAGCTTTAAAAAAGGTTATTAATATTAAAGACAGCTATTTGTTAACCTTAATTCTGAAACAGGGCACAGTCTGCCAGCAGTACAAGTAGGTCAGTGGGAGGGATGGAGAGGTGCATTTGTTTTCATTGTCACCTATCCTCTGAACTTGCTGCTGCTAAGAGGAGCAGGCAGGAGATACCATAGTTTAATGAAAACTCCCATTTAGTCTCAGTTTGGACCTTTACTTCTTCCCCCCCCCCCTTTTTTTTTTTTGTTAATCCTCACCTGAGGATATTTTCTCCAAGATTTTTAGCGTGGAAGGGAGAGAAGAGAGACACATCGATTAGTTGCCTCCCCAATATGCGCCCTGACAAGGGTTGGGGATTGAACCTGCAGTCCATGTACATGCCCTTGACTAGGAATTAAACCTGAAACCCTTTAGTGTGCAGGCTGACGCTCTAACCACTGGACATGCTGGCCAGGGGCACTTACCTTTTTTTTTTTTTTTTTTTTTTTTTTTTTTTTTTTTTTTAAGCTAGGATCCCAACCTGTGGATTAACAGCAGAACCTCTCTGATCTGATGAAATGACTTTAGAGGCAAAAGTAGAAAAGGCAAAGACTACAATCCGGGCATGCCATCTTAACTTGAAGCAACACATTTTGCCCAGGATCTACTTAACCTACCCTGCTTCCCCGAAAATAAGACAGTGTCTTATATTAATTTTTGCTCCCAAAGATGCGCTAGGTCTTTATTTTCAGGGGTTATATTATGTTTCCATGAAGTAGGTCTTATTTTCGGGGAAATGCGGTATTTTCCCCCTTTCTTTCTTTTTTGGTTAATCCTCACCCAAGGAAACTTTTCCATTGATTTCTAGGGAGAGTAGAAAGGAGAGGGAGAGACATCAATTAGCTGTCTCCTACATGCAGCCCAACCAGGGCCAGGGAACATGTAACCAAGGTGCATGCCCTGACTGGAATCGAACTCGGTACCCCAAGTCCGCGGGCTGGTGTTCTATCCACTGAGCCAAACCAGCCAGGGTGCACTTACCTATTTCATACCTCCCCGACTCCCTAGTCACATGTTCCACCACAGCCATGACTGTCCATCAAGATTGGTTGGTTGATGAAAAGCAAAGGTTTAGCTGTTCAAACTTATTCTCTCACCGGCCTAGAATTGTGGTTGCAATTATTACCTTTGCTCCTTTGGAAGAGAAATTACCCTGCCCAGCTATTCCTGCTGAAAGACCCTATAAGAGACTACCTATCCCATAAGTCTGTTATGGAGCTGCAAGAAAAGCCAAGTAAACCGGTAAACACTGGCCTGTGCCTTGTCAGGAACGTCTGCTGTCTTGTTAGCCGAAATCATTTCCCTGAATGCTATTTGGAGCCAAGGCAAGAGAAGGGCCCAGCACCAATTTAAACTCTCAACCTGCTGCCCAGAAGACTGACCCCATGAGCTCCACTTCAGCCCTGTGAAGTCCAAAGGTCCCTGGAACTCTCAGGAGAGGGCCTCGGCCCCAAGCCCTCCTTCAGTCACACCACACAGAGACTGCATGCTCTCAGAACTTTATTAGGTGGTCTTTGGGCAAAAGAGCAAACCCTGAAGCAGTCGCCCGCCTGGTTCCGGACAACTGGAGGAGGAGCCTTTGCGTGGAGACGTGCTCTCGTGGAGCATTATCTGATTTTTAAAAGGGGAGCTGAGGCCGGGTGAACACCTCTGAGCACAAATTCGGATTGTTATTAAAATGGCCAGCCAGAGGAAGGCAAGTCCCTGGGGACAAGAGCAGGCCAGAAGCAGACACCCCTGCTCTCTATGAAGACAAACAGGTGCCGCTTTCATGTCGAGCAGGGGGATATCTCCGCTATTCCCAGATCAAGATTTGGCAGGAGAGGAACATTAAACAAATGACAAAAGGACAAGTTTCTCAAATAGAGGGATAAAGTAATTACACAAGGAAGGAAAAACTCAAACAATGGTTTATAAGGGGGTAAGTCGTGATTCTTCATTGGTACCTGATCCCATTACCCAAATGCCTTACACCAGCCCCTCCAGGCACTGCCCCTCGAAGCCGCCTGGCAGGGCCATGTGGGAGGGAGGAGGGGAGAGGGGCTTATTTTGCTACAGTGAAAAGGGGCCTGAGTGGGGGAAACCCCCAACTCCCCTAGCACTTCTGTCACATTTACAAATACATACATAAATACATTACATACAATAGCCAGTCTGGGAGGGAGGCTCCCCACAGAGGCTCGGCTGACAGTTACACGTCTCAACTTCTAGGAAAGGGTGCTGGGCTCCCAGAAATGGGCTCCACGTGGTATCTCTTGCCCAGGGTAAGCCCTGCCCCAGCCCACCCTCTTCAGGGTTCAGTTTGTCCAGTATGGAGAGTTGCCGTAGGCAGGTTTGGAGGCTTGTGACTTGGGCTGCAGGGAGCTGGGCTGGCTGCGCTGACCCGAGCCACTCTGAGGAGGAGAGAAGGCTGTCAAGGCTGGAATAGAACCCTCAACCCAGGGCGGGACGGCTGCCTCCATCACTGGCTCACCTGAGAATCCTGCGGAAGGTGGTGGTGTAACAGCTGTGAGTGAGGCTGCTGGTGGGCAGGAAGGATGTGCAGGAATGGTGGGGGTGCATAACCAGCGGCTGCTCCAGGGGCCAGGGGCCCAGTGGAACCCAGGGCTGAGGGCAGGCTGAAGGGTGGAGGCGTCCCCGCATGAAATCCCTGCTTGTCGAAAGGCTGCAGGGCAAAGAGACCACAGTGAGGACCATCTTGGGTTGCTTCCCTCACAAACCTGCACACCCATCGGTTCCTCCCTCACCTGAGTCTTGTTGTAGACAGAACCAGTCATATCAGGTAGGCCGGTGGTGCTTGAAGACACGGACGCTCCTAGGAGGAAAAGCAGGTGTTCCCACAGCAGTTGGTCCCAACGCCAGCCTCCCCCGTGTCCAGGGGCTTTCTGGGATGGCCGTGCGTGAGGAGAAGACAACTACTCTGGGCCTCAGGAGGGACAGACGCTACCTTTGCCGGGCCCAGAACCCGCAGACTTGTTTTGTGCCTGTGATGATCCACCATAGCCACCCTTGGTGTAGTCTCCCGCTGCTGTCCCCTGGGTCAGGTCATCATAACCTAGCATGGCAGGGTACAAGAGGCATGTGTGAGCTGGGCAAGCCTGTCGTACCCACGTCTCTCCGTGCTGGGAGCACCGCTCACCTGTGCTGTAGCTATGGGGGCCATACCCACTGGCCTGCTGGAAAGGGGTCGGCGGAGTGCTGAGGTTCACACCATGCTGCTTGGCTGAGGCCGGTGGGACCTGGTAGGGTGAGCAGGAGAGGCATTAGAGAAACAGGGCAGGGGACAGAGGTAGGTACCCCAAGTAGCAGGTGGCATAATCACAAGGGACCTGTGTTAGTTGGATCTAAAAACCGGTAGGATCCCTACCCGGTTTGGCTCAGAGGATAGAGCACTGGCCTGCGGACTGAAGGGTCCCAGGTTCGATTCTGGCCAAGGGCACATACCCGGACTGCGGGCTCAATCCCCCAGTAAGGGGCATGCAAGAGGCAGCCAATCAATGGTTCTCTCATCATTGATTTTTCTATCCCCCCCTCTCCTTCTCTGAAGTCAATAAAAATATTAAAAAGTAAAAAAAATAGCTGAAACCGGATTGGCTCAGTGGATAGAGCTCTGTTCTGCGGACCGAAGGGTCCCGGGTTCAATTCTGGTCAAGGGCATGTGCCTTGGTTTTGTTTGGGGGCACATCTCCAGTGGGGAGTGTGCAGGAGGCAGCTGATCGATGTTTCTAACTATCCTTTTCCCTTCCTCTCTGTAAAAAGATCAATAGAATATATTTTAATATATAATAATAAATAAAGTTTTTTAAAAAAAACACACCACAAAACAGTAGGAAAGCAACCTCGAATCCAGAACAAAACATTCCTGGAGACTCTAAGTGAAGTGATGTCCCTCACTCCCTGTAGCTGGAATTAAACCCCACAAATACTCACAAACATGGTGGGCCCGTATTGGAAGGCACTGGGCACGCCTGTGTAGTAGGGAAGGCCAGTGTAGCTATAGCCAGGGGGCAGCGCAGGATTCAGAAAGGGCTGCTGGGGGGTGTGGTGGGCCTGGGATTGGCTCTGCGGGGCTTGAGCCAGGGTGGTGGCAGGCGCAGGGGATGCAGAGTCACCTCGACCAAACTTGGTGATATCACCTAGGAGAAAAGGAAGACCTGTTCTAGTCACTGCCCTGACACAACCGGGACAAAAAGCCAGGCTGTCTCCTGCAAACAGGAATGGGTCCGGCTGCCAGCTCACCAAAGGGAAGCTAGCAGGCATCTCTTAGCCCGTCTATTTCCAGACACCTGGGATTAGCTACAGGCCAGTCTGATGCACACTCCTTTCCACCCCATCCCCTGAACAAACTGACCTGAATATGGGTTACTAGCAAGGCTCCCATCTCGGCTGGCAAGGGCTGTGGGTGTAGCAAAGGGAATTCCGTAATAATCCTAGGAGAGATCAGGGAGACTCAGTAAGCAGAATGGCCACACACCTCTCCCCAGAGAGCAGGTCCAGCAGGCAGCACAGGCACTCTATATGAGGCCACATCCCGGGACATGGTAGACCGCAGGGAAGTCACATGCACATTCACCAAGTCAGTGATGCCCGTTGAAGTTGTACAATGTGCCAGCCACAAAGCACAAAGCAAGCAGACACAATGACCAACCCCTCAGCTTTCCACGGGCAGAGCCATTGGAGGCCCAATCTCACATCCATTTACACCGCAGACGGACACGGGAGAATTCCACAGGCAGAACCAGCTCTGCTGGAATTTCCTGTGTGGGACTAAAGAGCAGGTGACCAGACAGTAGAAACCTAAAAAGGAGTCAGTAGGAGAGGAGGTGCCCAAAGGGTTCACAGGGGTCAGGGCAGCAATGCTAGGAGGCACAAGTACAAGCAGGACCCAGGTGAGTGTTGAACTTGTCTCTCACCCAGTCTCCCCTGGCAACACGTAACACCCCACAGGAACCAGGGGTACCAAGAAGGCAAAACACAGCAGAGCTCTGTGGAAAGGGGGGGCCTCCTCATCCCTACTACCCAGAGCTGCAGTCCCAGACATCCGTATCCTCTGAACCAAGGAAAGCCCTCCTGCTTCCCTCGTGAGCCTGGTTTCCAGGTAGCTTCCAAGAAACCTGCAGCACCCTCAGCCCAGGATCCGAGGAGAGGCACGGCAGGGATAGCACACAGCTAGGAGGAACACAGCTGGAGACGGGCCTAGAGAAAGCCCAGGGGGGGAGCTCTTTCCCAGAAGAAAAGAACATCCAAAGGCGGGAATAAAAAAGTGCCAGAGGCTAAGGAATGAAAGGAGAAAATGAAAGCTGTATCTCAACATGTAGATCCAGAGGTGATTTCTTCTAAGGCCCAAAATGATAAAGGGATTCATCATTTTGATGAATCAAATGACTCAAAGCCAATGACTCCCAGGACTGGGATTCCAATGAGCCACTCCTTGGGGTCCAAGCAGGACCCACGTGCAGACTCACTCAGGAACACCTTTTGCATTCCATCCCTTATGCCCTGGGACTCTGGGGCAAGATTGCTGTGAGATCCCATGAGCATCAGGGGACCAGGGCCACGTCCGTTTCCCCAGAGAGCCCTAAGGCTCAGGCATACCCAAAGACCCTAAATTCTGTTGACCAACCTAGAAATCTGCCATGTTTTCAGCATCCCTTCTCTGGGGATGTGGGCAACAGCAAGGAGTCCAGAGGCCCCTGGGCAGCTCTGTAACGAGCTGTGCGCTTGCACAGGTGGGGAAGAGCAGCCCAGCTACCGCCTCTGCCTCTGGAAATACTTCATCGGACGGATACAAGAGTTTCAGCCACTGGGCACGGAAGGTGAAAGTGCCACCTGCGGCTCCCAGAGCTTTCTGTGTTGTGTGTGTGTGTGTGTGTGTGTGTGTGTGTGTGTGTGTGTGTGTTGGGGGGGGGGGAGAGAAAGCCTCTTCCCCAGGAAATAGGAAGTACCATATCCAGTGGAGAGGATGCCAGTGTCCAAACAGCTATTTACTTCTCAACAGTGTGACAGGTAGATGCCTCGTGCTGCTATATTATCAAGAACCTGGGAAACAGGAGTCTGAGAAAGCAGACCAAGAAAGGAGTGGCTGCAGGAGCCTGCAGGCCGTCCCTCCACTGCCCTCCTGTTCACCTGGCCATCCCAAGGAAGGCCCAGTGGCTCAACCTTGGAGCAAGGCTCAGCATAGAGAGGCAGCCCTGGCTCAGGGTGAGGCGGCAACAACCAGGACGACTCTGGGGCCAGCATTCTTGCAAAGAGCAGTGGCAGGCTAGACCCAGAGGGTCCTTAACGTCTGTGAGCTCCAGACACTCACTCAGCTAGGGACAGAAGAGCAAGGTGCCATCATAGGCATCACTAAAAGCCAAAGACACTGAATGGCACTTTAAAAACTCTAGGGACAGGTAAACAACTCCATGTCTTATGTCTTCTTCTTTTTTGTTTTAAAGGGAATGGGATAAAAGAAGAAAATTTGATGAGGTTCTGCCAACTGGGGCCCCAGGTCCCAATGGCCTTTAAGTTCTCTGGGAATGAGAAAAGGACAGCCTTCTGCCCCAGCTATAGTTGCACCAAGTACAACTACCAAACGCAAGCAAGTTCCTTAATTTTAGGCTGAGAATCCTGAGGGCCAGCAGGGTGGCAATCAAGGCAGAGAGAGGAAGAGCCTGTAAAAGAGCCTCACCCTCCCTGCCATATCCCACTCACCACTGGCAGCCGTGACTGCAGCATCTGGAGCTCATCATAGCCGTAGATCTGTGTGAGGACCAGAAAGGGTGTTAAGGATGACACATTACCCCTGGAAAGCCCAGGCCCATATGGGGCCTAAACAAGATGGGAGGACAGGACACACTTAAGGAAGAGGACCAGGATGAGCTGCTGGGAGAAGGGAGCCAAGACTGGCCAGCAGCTGCACCAAGCACTCACCGGATAGGCAGGAAGCAGTCCTCCGGGGCCCACGAGGTACTGGTTGTGTAGCAGGGGTGGCACCCCCTGGGGCAGGTTGGGGGGTGCTTTGCCTATAAAGACAAAAATCAAATGAAGTGAAGTGGCTTCCACAAAGAGTAAGATGCCTCAGCTATTATGGGGCTGAGGGTGAAGCTTCCTGCCACAGTCCTACCCTAACTGGGGCCACAGCAGCGGAGAGATACAGAGGGCCACAGCAGGAAGTGGAGAGAGCACAAGTCCCACAGTCAGGCTGTTTCCATACTGAGAGAGAAACTCGTCCCCCCACTCCTGAAGGTCACACTGCACTAGATAAACCTGAACATAAAGAACAATTGGGGCCCTAGCCAGTTTGGCTCAGTGAAGAGAGCATCGGCCTACAGACTGAAGGGTCCCAGGTTCGATTCGGGTCGAGGGCTAGATCCTCAGTAGGGGGTGTGCAGGAGGCAGCCAATCAATGAGTCTCTCCTCATCATTGATGTCTCTGTCTTTCTTTCCCTCTCCCTTCCTCTCTGAGTAAAAATATATTTTAAAAAGAACAACTGGGGGGTGGAAGGCTGGGTAAAGGTGGGCAAAGAGGGAGAAAATGGTGGAAATCTGTAATAGTGTCAACAATTAAAAAAGAAAAGAAATGGAACAATCTACCTCCTCAGAGTGGAAGAGAGGCTGGGCATTGCCAGGAGAAGGACAGGACGTGTCAAAAGTGGGTTTGAGCAGTTTCTACTAACCCAGTTTGTTTGGCCCACAGACTGCTCGGGTGTGGCTGACAGGTAATTAGTCACATAAAATGCCCAGAAATAGCCAATGGTAGCTGCTCCCTGGCCTCTGTCACCATTGCCATCACAGTTCCAGGATGAGCGAGTGCACAGAAGACTGGCGAACTAGAAGCACAAAGGCTGCCAGGAATCCTGCCCAAGGGAGCCCATGCCCAACGACCAATTGCACCATCTGCACACACATCAGCGGGGGAGATCGGGGTCTCAGAGGTCACCGGAACAAAGAGGACAAGCGCCAGTGGCGGGGCTGGAGGGAGACTGTGATCTTCTGATGTGTGTGCGCACCATGCCCTCCAACCTCCGGGCCTCCTCCCTGGAGGCCAAGTGCAACCTCTGAGGGGATTGGGGGGGGGGGGGGAACGGCCTCGGGGGCACACACCTGAGGTCACCAAGGGCGTGGCTCTGGCACTGCTGCTAGGGGCACTCACGGTGGTTCCGCCCAGGCAGAGGCTGTTCGCTGTGTTCATGCTGCTCGGCAGGCTGAGTCCTGAGGACGTGGCACTCGGGGAGGAGGCTGCTGCCATTGAGAAGGTGGCTGAGGACTGGAGGGAGGGGGTGTTCTCCACACTGGTGTTCTGGCAAAATAAAAAGGCCAGGACACATGGGTTTGGGGCAAAGCACAGGAGGCAAGAGAACCTAGCCTGGCGTTTGGACCCCTTGTCTTGAGATTCTGACCTGAGGGGCTCTGGGCTCAGTGCTCACATTACCACACATTAGCCCCTTTGCTAGGTTAGGCCCGTGGTCTGCAAACTCAGAAGTCAACAGAGCCAAACATCAACAGTATGATTGAAATTTCTTTTGAGAGCCAAATATTTTAAACTTAAACTTCTAACACCACTTCTTCAAAACAGACTCAAACCGGCCGTGGAAGAGCCACACTCAAGGGGCCGAAGAGTGGCATGTGGCTCGTGAGTCGCCGTTAGCCGACCACGGGGTTAGGCCATCAGAACACTACTTCTAAGCTGATAATCAAGACTATTAAAATTGAGCTTTATGACCAAAACCCTCCTAAAAATTCTTACAGTTGCTCATTCTCTAATATGTGCCACAAGGCATAGAAACCCCAAGTATGTATATGTGTATGTACACACACGTACACATGTACACACACGCACACACAGTTTTTATTGATTTTTAGAGAGGAATGAAGAGTGAGAGAATCATCAATTAGCTGCCTCCTGCATGCCCTAACTAGAATCAAGCCAGCAACTCGGACCCATGTGCCCTATCTGGGAATCAAACGGGCAACTTTTAGTGAGCCACATCAGCAAGGGCCCGAGTAAATTTTAAATGAACACAGACATCTCAGTATACGGTAAGAACCCACCTCACAGAAAAGCAAGGAGTCTCAGGAGAGCTGAGAGGAGGCCATGGGCAGCCCGGCCCACGTCAGAGCATTCTGGGATGTCCTCCTATTAGGCTTCCTAGCTACTCTGATCTGGAAGTCACGGTGGCCGGGAGAGGCCTCTGCTCCAGAACGTGGTGAACACTTTGCAGAAGCAAGAGTCCTGGGGAGTCCCCCACCAGGGCCTGCCTAGAAGGACAAAACCCAGAAGAAAGCTCTGAAGAGCTGGAGTTCCAGGAGGCCAGCAGGCCGCTCCACTTCAGTAGGATGAAGGTAGAAGAGGTGCACTCGGCCGGGCACAGATGACCACAGCGGGAGGGAACGGCTCTGTAGACCGAGACCAGCCTCCAAACCAGAATGTGTACAGAACAGAGAAGCCTGAAAACTCCTGAAGGACAAGCCGGAGACCAGGAAGCCCCGGGAGAAATGGGACCACCGTGTGTTCTGCTTCCCGGCACACAGACAGCTCTCCAGTCCCAGCCCACGGGCTGCTCTGGCCACCTGAGCACGAGCCTAAGGGCCCTGGTGTCTAGAATTGGTTCTGCGAGGGAAAGACAGCTACAATCACTGTCTCCTCAGACACCCCAGGACTCCTGCTCTTTCAGCCCAGACACACAGAAGCAGGGGAGGAGAGCCAAGGGACAGGGTGAAGGCTGCGCCGATCTGCCCAGCCAGGCCGCTCCATGCTCCTCTGCGTGGGTCCAGGCTTCCCACTAAGAGCAGCTTTCTAGAGAACTAGTTCCTGGTTTGCCGAAAGGAACTCAAGCACCCAGGAAGCCTCTCCTACGTCCAGCTAACCCTAACAGGGCTTCTATCTGGGACCTCCACCTCCCACACCCATGAGGGTGACGAGCTGCTGGGGTGAGGGGCTCTCCCAGTGCACCCAGTGGGCTGGCAGTGAGGATGGGGGAGGAGCACGGCTGTATCAAATCTCCCACAAGGACAGGAAAGGGAGGAGAAAACACTAAGATTTCCTTCCTAACTTTCATGTGGGAAAGATCTCACCATAATAGACTATAAAAGAGGGCTTGATATAATGTGACTATATAAGAATAAAAAATACTTATAAAATGACAAACATAGGGAAAATATCTGTACCTCTGATCACAAAGGGCTACTTACTAGTCTCCTGAATATAGAGTGCTAGAAATAGACACCAAGGACCTGACAGAAAAATGAGCAAACAATATAAATAACTCACCAAAAAGAAAAATATAATGGCTTTCCAGTATGTAAAAAAGATGGCCAACCTCATTCAATTATACTGACAGGTCATTCTTCTATTAACACACTGGAAAAATACAATATTCAGTAACATCATTTCAGGGGGCAGTGGGGAAATAGAGTGTTTCATTCATTGCCCATGGAGGTAAGCAGGTCAAAATCACTAAGCAGAGCACTTGGCATTTTGTATAAAGTGACAATGCCTAGCAACTCCACACTAGGGTTCACCCTCTACTACTGCTGCAGGACGAAACAAAATGGCAGAACGTTATTAAATGAAGCATCAAGCTTAAAGTTCTATCAGTGGAGGGCTGATCACATACTATGATGCAGGAGAGCTGTTGGAAAAAACACATCAAAGACCTCTGAATAAAAAAAAGACACAGAAATAATTTTAAAATGCACTTATTGAGTGAAGGGCACTATGTATGAGATATCCCATTGGGGCTGTAGAAGAGGGACAAAAACGCCTGCGTGGATGCATTTACTATTTTATGGGTTAAAAAGAACTCTAGAGGAGCAAGCAAACAGGAGGAAGAGGGACAGAGCCTTAAGCCGATGAAAGAAAAACTTTTTAGTATATGCCTTTTTTACAGCTGTCGCTGACAAATCTTACAGCTCTATTACAATGTGGCAGTTCCGCCACATTGACAAAGTGCGGACTCCACAGGCAGGTGGGCAGAAGTAGCCACCCTGTGCTCTGTATGAAGACGGAACTGTTCTGTGTGCTTTATGACAAAGAATCATGCCTAACATTCATTGGAGAACTACAGTTTGAAGGCCTCATTGTTTGCCAGATAATGATGGAAAAATAGAACTGATCCTATTCCATCACCTCGTTCTGCAGCAAATGATTTGATCTCTTCTTTAAAGGAAACAAATTTTCCCAATTTCCAGACTCCCACATTTATCTGTACCCAAAGCTTCCCTTCCCTGCTTGGGGCCCCATCCACTCCCACCTTACCAGCAGCCTCCTATCTCCCAGGAGAGAGACATTTTGTTCCTTTTTCAGGCACCTGTCTTTTCTCAAATAGCTATGCTCAAGTCTCTCCTAGTATCAGGTCACTACCCTGACTCCCTGCCATTTCACAACTCATGCCTCAACCCATCACAATCTAGACCAGGGGTGGGCAAACTTTTTGACTCGAGGGCCACAATGGGTTCTTAAACTGGACCGGAGGGCCGGAACAGAAGCAACCCGACCGTGCTGGCACTCTCATCTTGGGCTGCTGGTGAAGGAGCGGAGGGGAGAGCAAGAAAACCCTCCGCTCTTTCAGCTCCGCGGGCCGGATAGAACAGCCGGACAGGCCGTATCCGGCCCACGGGCCGTAGTTTGCCCACGGCTGGACAGGAGTGACCCCTACCACTAAAACCATGCTCCTCCCAACTTCATCTTGAGAAGCCACACTTCAATAACCACCACTTAGGTTACTCGTTCCTGACTTCGTTCTGCAATATCAACCTTCCCAAAGTCTCTGCCTCTGAGTTGGGGGAAATGGCCTGAGCGCCAGAGCTAACAGTGAACAGAATACCTAATGCCAGAATTAGCAAAGTCCCCATGACCACCAACCATTTGGAACAGAGCTACGTCGACTGGGGTAGAGCCAGGGCTGCCAGTCTCAAAAAGATACGTCTGTGCACAGAAAGGATGGATATTCTCACACGAGCTCTCCCTTTCACCTCAAAGCATTTTCTCTACAGGGCCTTCCCAAAGTCACTAAGGGTTATCCAGGAAAAATGGTCTTCATTAATGTTGACTTTTAGTAGAGCCCAAGTGAAAGCTAACAACGGGCCCCCTTTCCTCTAAAAGCTTGCAAATGCCTCAACATAACATTTCCCAGAAAAATAAATCACCCTGCTGGCAGAAAGGTCTCCTATAATAAACTGGAAGCACAATGAACTGTTGGGAGTAAATTCACCACCTGACAGGACTGGCTCATCACATACCAGGTCTAGAGAAGCGAGTTCTCCAGAGGCATGGTGCCTAGGAAGTCAACAGCTCAAACCACAAACTCAGAACAAGACATTGTAGCCAAAGAATTCAAGATTATCTCACATGTTTAACATCCACGACCTAAAGGCCACCTGGGGTGACTAAGCTCCAAGCTCACTGAGCAGGCGGTGGATGGGGAGCCCAGGGGACACTTACTGTGTGTGGCGTGCTGGAGGAGAGTGCTGTGTGCGCAGAGGAGAGGCTGCTCTGATGGGTGGAGAGTGAACTAGAAGACAAAACAGAGCACCACGTATGTCCACCCAACCAAGTCGCTCCTCAGGCACGGAGCCCCTGGGTCGGGTGGGCCAGGCATAAGCTCACCCACTCCCTTCAGGAGAAGCCCCAGCCTCTCTCCCATCACCCGGGACCCAGTCCAGGTGTGCTGGTGGTCAGGATGCCCTAAAGGGTCACCCAACCTGAGGATCTGGAACATCCTGGCCTGGGAAACCTCCAGGGCCAGCTGCAGTCAGCTCTAACCACCTGTTCTTTAGACTGGAAAAACAATAGGATTTCCCTAAGAACAGTCAGGCTCGAAGACCTCATTAAATCTGTGTGTGAGGGAAGAAGGTTCCTATGTTCAATCCACATGCCAGAATCAGAGCTTGAAGTCCCATCAAACCCAGAATTCAAGTCAAATGCTTTTGCTCCTGGCTTAAAGGGAGAAGGAGGTGAATTCACCTTGGAAGACACAGGGTGAGAACCCAATGAAACCCATTCTCCTACACCCTGTTGTAATAACTTGATCTATAAAGCCATTATAAGCATAAGTCAGAGACGTGCTCAGAAATCCAACGGCAATCTCACTGCATCAGTGGCAGGAGCCCAGGGCTGGGAGGAGGCTTACCTAGTGGCACCCTCCGGAGGGTGCAATAAGAGAAGCAGCAACCCCGTGGGCCCACCCCATTCCCAGGGGGCTCAGTGCTCTGTGATTGCGGAGGCATTACAAACAAGCGAGGTTTACATCTGTGGTGCTTTGATGACACTACCCAGTCCAAACCTATCGAGAGCATTATTGCCACAGGCCAGGACACCGTGCTAGGGGCAACAGGTGGTGGTGTTCATGGGAAGAGCCTTCTAGAAAGGCGACAGGACTTCGCCCCGGGAGGGCTTCTCTTTCTGAGCCCACATTTCCCCCATACCTGCTAAGCTGAGAGAGGGGGGTGCTGGACAGGTCACCAGGCTGGGACAAGGAGGGCAAAGTGGCAGTGTGCGGAGACGCAGAGGGCAGAAGCGAACTGCAGGAGGTGGTGCTGGGCAGGGAGGCCACAGACGAGAGGGCTGAGGGAGGATCTGTTGTCTTTGGAGCAGGAACAGATGCCGTAGCTGTAAGAAAAAGATCTGTTTAAATCCAGATCAAACCATGAATATCTGAAATATGCTCAATATCTTGAGCCACGTCAGGAGCAGGTGAGACAAACATAAATTACATTTCCCATGGAAAATGCCCCGGCATGTCCCCAATTGGTCTCTTTTCTGTCAGGTATGATTATTAAAAGGACACACAATGGTCAGACGCACAGGAACCAGACAGAGTAGGAAATGACATAATCACAGTAATTTATAATCATCAATGTCCTATGATATGGACATACTTCTCCCAACTAAAGGAAGCAGGTCAACCCTAAGCCACACTCAGAAAGAGGATCTGAGCTTGAAACAATTATAAAGTGACCCAAAATTTCCTTAAAAAGCACAACATGGGGACAGTGAAAATCTAGTGAGCGAGACCACCCAAGAGGTAGGTCTTTGCTTCTATCAAATCAGTACCAAGTCAGGCTGACCTTGTGAAAGTTCAGAGCCAGTTTAGGGCTGGTGGGGCTTGAGAGCCCAACGTGCATATGCTGTGGAGTTACTATGCCTCAAACCTACAGGAAGAGCACACAGCAGCTGCTGAACCCTTACTTTGGCACAGGGAGCACAGCATTTCCTTCCCATGTGCTCGAAGAGAGTAACCTCAGAGCACATTATGCTTTCAGGAGACCATGAGTGCTATCAATCCTCACTGCAGAAAAGACTCAGTGTTAATGCCATCCACACATATGAGTCAGATATGTGCTTGGAAATAAAGCATCATTGTCTTTTCCAGTTAGGAAGGAGAAGCAACCAGTATCCTCCTGCAGCATTCCCTGGGAGCCCAGCAGAAAACACATTAGTTCCTAAAGGAAGGATGATTAGAAAACAAGCACAGGCAGCAACAGGCTCAAAACACAATGTAATAAATTCTAACAATAGCCTTTAGTTTCCTGAGGCTTGCCTTTTACCAACAGTCTATTCCAAATATACCTGTTTTTACAGACATCAAATGAAGACACCACAATGTCCCTGACCTAAAACTCACACCTCCCTGGTTCTTAGAACACACTGATAAGAGGTCCACCAAAAGCTTCTGGGAGAGTAAAAGAGAGAGAGAGAGAGAGAGAGAGAGAGAGAGAGAGAGAGATGGAGTGTGTGTGTGTGTGTGTGTGTGTGTGTGTGTGTGTGTGTCAGAGAGAATGGGTGGAGAAGAGAGGACAGGAGATAAAAACTTATCTAAAATGCACACTGTGTTTTTTAAGCATCATGTCTCATTTTAAAACCTCCAAATAATCTAGTGCACCTCTATGTGTTCTCAACCCCATGTCTGGACTACAAACACCTGCCAGCAGGGCTTGTGCAATGAGAACTTCCTCTGACAGCCAGTGTTCTCAGAGCTACCAACGTATCTCCAAACAGCTCTGGCAGCCTAGTAATACCAAAATTCTAGGTAACTCATATGTCATTTCAATTCTGACTGAAGCCCAGTCCAGCTCTGGTACAACTGCATGTCCATGTCCCCCAAAATTATAAATAAAAAGAGAGTCTTTTGGGTTTCCATACTCAATACCCACTTGCCTTACTGAATGAACACAAACATCACCATAACAATCACAGATAGGCTAGCCAAGAACAAAATTCACCTGTGTCATCTCCATTGATCACTGAGCTGTACTGAAAGTGGGGGACAGGGAATCCCTTCATTTTCTCCAAAGCGTTTCCAGTGAGCAACATTTTATCTCTCTTCCTAGCAATAGTCTGTCAGAACCTGTAGGCAATGAACACGTATTTCCTGAACTAGCACACCAATGTTTGTTTTAAAAGTCCTTTACATTATCGGAGTGGGAGCCCTTTGACCATCTTAGAACCCGTACCTTTGAGCAAAGCATCTTTTAAACCAACACAATCCTGTCCTGCCTTAGTGCAGTCTGACTAAGGCAGACAGCATGAGGTTATTACCCTATTTGTAATACTACACCAGCTAAACCTGGTTACGTGGGAATCTCTCGCTGAACTTCTAACCCTAAAGAAGGGATGCCAACAACGGATCAGAAGTAGCTATCAGAAAAAATTTTAAAGGACTATTTTTGCAGAATTAGCCATTATCCTACTGCATTCCCTATCAAGTTAGCGATGCTCTTATTTTGTTTGGTTTCCACCAGCCATGCAAAAAAAAAAAAAGTTCACAGTACACTTACTGTCTGCTGTCTGCTGACTTCGACCACCAACATGTCCATTCTATAAGGAAGAGAAAATAAGTAAACCCACAAAAATTAAATAAAAAAAAAGACTTAGATGTTTTTCTATTGGGATTTAGCCACAAACACATGAAACATAATCAAGGAATGTTTATGGCCTGTTTTGTTTGTTTTCTTTTCAAACATTGAGGGGCAATATGACAGACTTTTCCCCCCAATGTTTTTATTTTTAGAGAGAGGGGATGAGAGAGGGAGAGAGAGAAATATCAAAGTGAAAGAAAAACATCGATTGGTTTCCCCTTGTATGCACCATGACTGGGGTGCAGCCTTCTCTTCCCACGAGGCCTTTATGACAGTGACAGAAAGACATAGGCCCTATAGGGAATAGGGAAGAGACTAGAACAGCCCCTTGTGAATCTAAAGAAGCTCAACAGAAAAGGTTCAAAGGGGCTGAGGAAGGAGAAAAAATATTAAAAAGAAAAATAGCCCACCCACATCAAAGCCCATACTCCGCAACCTATACCCCCCACTCCAAGTCAGAGCCCTTAGTTAACCTTTTAGTGTCAAGTAGGGAGCCTGGAGTCACCAGACATTTGAGGAAAACACCTAACATAAAATATGTAAAACAAAAGGGAAGTAAAAATAACAAAAAAGTTTAAGTAGAGATATACAAATAGTTCCTGCTTAGGAGACTTAGAAAATGTATCCAAATTTTGCTAGATCAATTCAACTATATTTTAATATTTTTATTTTGTCACCCACCTTTTAAAAATATTTTTATTGATTTAAGACAGGAAGGAAAGGGAGAGAGAATGATGAGAATTATTGATCAGTTGCCTCCTACAAAGCAGGAATATGCCGTGACCAGGAATCGAATGGTGACCTCCTGGTTCATAGGCCTGCACTCCAACACTGAGCCACACCCGCTGGGCTATAATCCAGTTATTAAAGTAGTTCTCACCAATAATGGGTGAACATCTTTGCCTTATAGGAAATGAAAATATTACAGATAGGATTATAGTTCCCCTCTCAGCCCATCCAAACCACTAACTAATTTGGGGTGTGTCCCTATATTATCCTTATACTATGCTTCTGGGTCCATTTACACACACTCCTGTTTTTGTGGTGCTTGAAATGCAGGTTTTAAATGAGATGCCTACTGTTAGCAAATTCAACAAACTACAAGGATTCTACTCAAAAGGTTAGTAAATTGTAAAAGACAGTCTCAATCAGAAAGCTTAATTTCCCATCAGGTGGCTCAGTTCGTGTCATCCCACATACCAAAAAATATGGGTTCAATTCCAAGTCAGGGCACATACCTAGATTTGGGATTCAATCCCCAGTTGGGACACATATGGTCAGAGAGCATATGAGAGGCAACCGATTGATATTTATTTCTCTTTTTCTCTCCCCCAACTCCCTCCCTCTCCATCTTTAAAAAATAATAATAAACATATCCTCAGCTCTAGCTGGTTTGGCTCAGGGGAGAGAACATTGGCCTGCAGACTGAAGGGTCTCGGGTTCAATTCCAATCAATGGCCCATACCTTGGTTGCAGGCTTGACCTTGGTCAGAGCTTGTGCAGGAGGCAACCAATAGATGTGTTTCTCTCACATTGATATCTCTGTGTCTTTCCCTCTCTCTTCCACTCCAAAAATCTATGAAAAAACATCCTCAGGTGAGAATTTAAAAATATTAAAAAATAAAATAAAATCAACATATCCTCATGGGAGAGTAAAAAAAAAAAGGGGGGGGGTGGGGGGCTCAAACTACATACTGAGCTCCAAAACAGGACAGGAAAGAACCCGAAAGACCACTTACCGTGACAGTTCCTGGAACCGACTCCGACGGACTCACAGAGCTTTGATATGCAACCCTGTTATGCACAGAACTCTGGTCATAGGAGGAGGACGTTGTTGCCGGACTAGTGGAGCTCAGGGATGAGCTGGTCAGACTGGAGGAGGTAATGACGGAAGTTGTATAGGTGGAGTTCTGTACTGCACTGGTCATTGGTAGAGAGGTATTCAAAGAATCACTACAAATGGTATTAGACATACATTTGTGTCAATTTACATAGCTTCACGAAGGAGAACTATTTCATCATATTCTAAATTAAATAAACATGCCTGCAACCACAAGTTTATACTACTGCATTCTTCAATTTATTAACAATGCAATGAAGATTCAAAACAATCCCAAGTCTAGTACCATCCCCATAAAAAGCTAGACCCACCTAACTTAATTGAGGGGGAAAGGAACAGCTTTTAGAATCTTTAAGGAATCTAGATGTCTGAGACTATGTTTAGAAAAGGAACCCATGGCAAATATCAGGTTTGGGCTCTGGAAAATGGGTAAATTAACTAATAAAATAAAATATAAAATCTGGCCTTCTTTATTTATAAAATATTCCACTGAATGAAAGTGTTGGCAAGATGTGAAGAAACTGAATCTCTCAGAGGTTACTCATAGAAATGTAAAATGCTGCCGAAACCGGTTTGGTTCAGTGAATAGAGCGTCAGCCTGCAGACTCAAGGGTCCCAGGTTCAATTCCAGTCAAGGGCATGTACCTGGGTGGCGGGCATATTCCCAGTGGGGAGTATGCAGGAGGCAGCTGATCGATGATTCTCTATCATCGATGTTTCTGACCCTCTATCCCTCTCCCTTCCTCTCTGTAAAAAATCAATAAAAAATATTTTTAAAAAAAAAGAAATGTAAAATGCTGCAGCCACTGTGGAAAATATTTGATGCTTCCTCAAATGGTTAAATATAAGTTCCCATATAACCCAGCAATTCCTAGGTATACATCCACAGAATCAAAAGCACAAAATATGTTAACTAAATGTTCACAGCTATGTGGTTCATAATAGCCAAAAAGTGGGAATAATCCACACGTCCATCACCTCATAACGGATAAACAAAATGTGGTATATCGGCACAATAAAATATTATTTGGAAACAAGAGGCATTTATGCTTCAGCAAAGATGAACCTGGACAACACTATGCTAAGTGAAAATCAGTCACAAGTGACCATAAATTTCATGATTCTAGTTATATGAAATGTCCAGAATAGGCAAATCCAGAGACAGATTATTGGTTGCCAGGTATGAGGGGAAGGGGAAATTGGAAGTGACTGCTACTAGGCACAGGGTTTCTCTTTAGGGTGATGGAAGGAAAGTTCTGGGTTAGATAATAGTCAGGGCTGCACAGATCCACTACCACAGGGTGTATTGTCTGCCTCCACAGGTGATTTCTTAGGCTCTATTCTGTTTTAGCTTGCTAACAAGAGACTTACTCCAGTCAAAACCAGGGGAGTGGGATTGTGTACCTTAAAGATTTTGAATACAAGCTGATGGGAACCTGGTTACTATTTTCACTGCTTGCAGCCGATCCAAATTCAGAGAGAGAAGATTCTGATCCAAATTCCAAGGCGCCAAACTGAACATTTAATCCTGTGACATCTGCTGAACCAGGCATTTCCACTGCAGAAGCTGGGATCTGAAAAGGCAAAGCTGCCATGTCAGGAACAGAAGTCATGGAGTCTAAGCCTCAAGGTCTATACCGGAGCTAAACGGACACTGGGTTCCCAGGGCATGGCTGGCAGGCCTGAGGAACAAGGCACGAACGGCGAAAAGAAAGGAAAAAGGAACAGGGCTTTTTAAAAAGGGACAGAAGGGACAAGAGCAACGAAAAATTAAAAGTTAACAGGACAATGGTCATTGCTGCCAACTGCTTCCTTAGAACAGTCAAGGGCGAGGGCTGTGGATGAGTACAAGAGCAGAATGCCTAAAGCACTCTCTGCTGAAAGACCCACTCGTCCTCCACAACTAAGCACACAAGACCATCAGATTCTTTGAGTCAGATCTAGTAATTTTAATTAATATTCTCTGTCTCTCAGTACAAACTCATTCCCTCTAACATTAGCCATTTCCTCATAAAGCAGTAAGCTATGTGCTTGAAAAGCACTACATTCAAGTGTCTGAGACTTGCTAATCCAACCCTTAAGCTAAATGTTAAAATACATCCACCTTGGGACTGCAGCGGCACATGGAATACCCACCTTAGAAGCTGGAGGTATCCGCCGCTTAGGGAGTTTGATGTGTTTAGGCTGGGGTTGGTGGGCAGACACAGAGATATTTTCAACAGCCAGGCTGGGAAGCTGCAAGAGCTTGTTCACAGTGGAGGTGCTGTCTCTGGGCGCTGATTCTCGGGGTTTTACCTGGGAAGGAAAGGACTCCAACCCAGGAGGAGGAACAGCGATTGCCTGAGATTGGTGCTGCTGTCGCTGGCTCAACTGGCTAAGAACTGGGGATGGTTCAGGCTGAGATTTAAAGTCTAGAAAACAGGTAAAGAAAGGGTAAAAACAAAATTATTTTGGCACACGAGATTAGGGTTCCCTCTTCTACCATCACTGGCTTGCAAGATTGGCTCTTGGCTAGTGTCTGAAGAACACAGAATGCCAACACTCTAACCAACAAATGTGACTGTGCTTTGAATATCTGTACAATGTAGTTTACACTGAACTCTTGCTTTCCTTCTAGAAATCTGGAAGTTTGGTGTGTACTAGGCAGACGGTGCCTACATAACCAGCCCCCAGCCCTTGATAAAAACCCTGGGCATTGAATCTCTTAATGATTTTCTTTCATAGGTATCACTCCAAACCTGGGCATAATCTCAGGTACTCAGGAAGTACCCGAGACATTTAACTGAGAATGTGTTTCCATGTCTCTCAATATGCCCTAAGCATAAACCAATTCACACAGCCAACCCATTAAAGTAACTGCCCGCTGTTCCTTAATACAGTATGGTATGTGTAGATGGGAAATGGTAGCTTAATGTCATTTAATGTCTACACTATGGGAGTAGAATTTAGAAAACTTCCAATTTACATGTGATACCTTGAAATAATAAAACCATGGATGGAAAGGATGAACCAAATCATGATAGATACATGCAAATGTTAAAATCAGAAAGCAATCCAGAGGGTTTGATAAGTTGTTTCCTAATCCAGAGGGTTTGATAAGTTGTTCCTTTACATCCCTTTACCATGCTTTTGTACATCTCTTCAAGGTATGTACTACTACTAATAACAACAAATAAATGCAGGTATTTACTTATACAATACAAAGCTGACATTTAATTCAGAAACTTTGCCAAATTCTACAAAAAAAAGATCTCTGGTCCCTGGCCAGGTAGCTCAATTGGACAGAGTCTCGACCCCATATGCCAAGGTTGACCTCCAGTAAGGGCACATACAGGAATCAACCAATGAATGCATAAATAAGTGGAACAACAACTGATGTTTCTCTCAAATAAGTCAATTAATAAATTTTTTTAAAGAAAAAAATATCTATGGTCAAACCCACAGTAGTGTTCACAAGTCAACAGCCTCTACTAGTGTTTAGGGGTGAAACAACTACAGAAAATGTATACTTACCAAAATGGCTACGGACTGAGGACTGGGTAGCTGAGGGCTTGAGGTCCCAAGAAGAAGTGGTTGTGGGAGCACTTGTATTCTGCTGCAAACTTGGCGTGGTAGTAAACTGGCCCAAACTTGGAGGTTTCAACTGGTCCAAAATCTGGGAGCTGGCGGGGTTTGCCATTTTTGAAGGTGCAAGCTCTCCAAATCCTGAACCAAGGACGGATGACTTTAAAGGAAAAAAAGCAGAAATCTTCAACAATACAGAATATCTACCCCAGGCTTTAAAACATGCCAAGTTTTTCACAAGGATTTTTAAAACTATAATCCAGAACACTTGAATTAGCAAGAGTCATATGATTACACTACATGAAAATATTCGTATGTAACAAGATCTGACTAAATGAATCCAGCAATCCTTCCTGATTCTGGTACAAGATGTTAAAAGAAAGGGAAACATATTCACTGGATTTTAAGAAATTGATTTTAAAAAGTGATATCACAAATTCACAAACAAAATACTTTTTTTAAAAAAACTAAGGAGAAATGCCATGAATTAAATGACAAGCACAAACTTAAATGAAAACACAATTTTTCTTAATGTGTGGAACACTAATTATCTTTAATGATTAGAATAGGTCTGGTAAAAAAAAGACAAGCCATGAGGTCTACAAGATTAAATGCAGATCACAGCACTTACTTAAAATGTTAGTATTCCAAAATAAGACACAGGAGGTATTGAGTAATAACCTGGATACTGGTAAGTTTATTCCAAGTAGTTTAGGTGACTAGGAACACCAAATATGTCCCACAAGCAAGCATGCAAAGACAATGTACTCCTCCCCTATCTATCCCGTCAGGCCAGGTATTAAGATCTTAGGAAAAATGAAAACCTAATGACTAGAGAACATAAAGACAGATCAACTGCCTTTTTACATTATCAAATCATTCAGTTTCTGAAAAGACAAGTTCTTTGTCAAAAGTAACTTTCAAAAACCACCTAAAAGGTCAAAAACAGAAGTAATTTGCATTATCTCAAGAGGCCAGATCTAGAAAGTTGAAATAAAATTATTTCTGTTACCAAAGCCCCAGAGCATTCTAGTTGTTCTAAGGAACAGTTGTGCTAACATTACTTATTACTACTCCAGATTCTTAGCTTATGCTGCCCATTACATATCTCTTTCATTGCTACAAATCTGCCAAAATCCAGCTCAAGCCCACTTGTTCAACGAAGGCCTCTTTGAATGATGCTTCTACTCGTCATCTTTTCCCTACCTCATCTCCATTCTACATCAGCTAATTTTTATCAAATGCACTTTCTGTGTGCTTTACAACACAAAGAAATCACTGCATCAATTACTAGAGCCACCAAAGGATTTCTCAACTCCACCTACACATTCAGTCAACTTCAAAACTGTTGGTTTTATGTAGACTCTGGCATTATTTTATTATGCTTACTATTATTGTCGTTACTTACTGAAGTTCCCTGTTGATTATAAAAGTACAGTAGGGTTGAGAACCACTATTCTAATACATTAAAAAAACAATTCTTACCAGTTTCTCAAGGTGTTTTTCATGACAAAAAACCATAGGTCACTAAAAAAACACACTCATGTCCTACCTATGTTCTCAGTGGCCTAAGGTTCCCGGAAGTCAACAAGGGCATGACATCAATATGCCAGTAGCAGATGGAAAGGCAGAGGAGGAAAGAGCATGATGGTTCAATTAAAAATGAGTGATAGGTACCATCAGGCCTTCTCAAAACAGAGAGAGTGCTATGGCTGAGGCTGTCCCTCTTCAGGCACTGATGCCCTTTCATGCGCAATCATCCATGACAGTAAAAATATAAAATATGCCCCAAGCCAGATATACTTGAAATGAGATGACTATGCAGAATAGAAGATAGCAATAAAAAGTTTGCGTACTCACTTCTACATTTTATTAGGGTATAGCAAATGATTTTGAGTCAAGTAAGAGGAAAATATTATATCATAAGAAATTCTGTTTTTCAACTGTCAATTTCAGGTGAAATACAGTAAAAATGAACCAAAATAATTATTAGTGAAAGCTAAGATCGCTGCCAACTCACAATTACATATGGTTAGACAGAGACTTCACTCTCCCAGGCTGCAGCTACATTCTTTTACATCCTATGCTCTAAGCCAGCGGGCGTCAATGGGTGGTCAGTAGACCACTGGTGGTCCGTGAGGACCGAAAGGTTGGCGATCGCTGCTCCCAGCTTCTCTACTTGCATCAGCCTACCTCCACATCCTTCACTAACAACTCCTTGAGTTCTTTCTGATAGGAGCTTAATTCTCATGGGAGGTCAGAATCATAAATGCAACAGAAGATGACACTGTTTCAATGAAAGCACACTCAAATTATAAGGGTCTCTACTACATAGTGCAGCTTTTTAAGAAAAAGTACACCACGTTGATGGTATAGCAAAACAAAAGTTAAAAAATATATAAGTTCCTAGGCAGACTTGGACAGAACTGTGTTCACATAATCTCAGTAAGCAAATACTGGCAAACATTTGCATTTAAGAAAATTGGAAAACGACGATTTTAACAGCATAAATCTGGAAATAGACTTTGAAACAAAATCCAAGAAAAATATTTAATAAGGATGTCCGAGTGATTATGACGGAAAAAGATTTTCACTTAAAAAAAAAAAGTATTTTTATCTTTGCCCAGAAAACTCAGAGTAGTTGAATTCCACATGGAAGCATCAGATATGTGCTTGGAAATGAACACATCATTGTTTTCCGGACAGAGATTTACTGCATAACTTTTTATATTTAGAAAGCAGTTATAAGGCATGTGTCGTTCTAGCATAAGTATTCCTTAAGATCCCATACTGAAATAAAAGTGAGTTACCAGACTCTGAGGTGAATAGGAGTTGACAGCAGAGGAGCTGCCAGTCCCTGGTGCCGTCTGATTGCTGTGCTGAGAATTTGTGAAGACGAGGGCTTGGCCCAAGCCCTGCTGCTGGGAAGTTTCAAAGGAGCCGACTTCTGAGGCTTGATTGGGAGGAACAGGCTTCTGGAGCAAAGCTACCAGATCAACGCTAAGCAGACAAAAAGCAAAAGAGGACAAGTCATAAACAAATCTTACCAGCAAATGAATTTGATAAGTGAATCAATATAAAGTAAATTCATGCCAAAAATTACTCAAGTAAGAAAAACCCTAAAACCCAGAGTCAGGGTTTTGCAGAGAAGAAAAACGAAAAGGTGCATTGAGATTGTTTCCACAGAAATGCAACAGTGACAACTTATTTGAAAATCTTGAGAAATTGATCAAACTGAATTTTCTAAAGTTTGGCTCTTTTCCTTTAGGATATCCTGCTTCTTTTATTACTTGGAAAGTGAGTTCACATTTTGGGGGAATGAGAAAACTGCCATAGCTATAGTAGCCTAGTTAAGCAGTTTCATATTTATCATAAATGTTCCTGTAAGTTTTACATTCTTTCCAATAATATATTTAGGTGTGTATAAATCTCACATAATTTTCTCTCTTAAATATTTAAGAAAGAATGCACAATATATTCACAAATACTCTGTTAACTATAACTCTTGTGATGCCCCCAGAAAGACATATATCCAATTTGAAAACTATGGCCTAAAGACCTGAAAGCATGAGGAAGAAATTATCTTCCAGATACATAACACTACATAACCACCTTACATGTGAGCTACTAACTCTCTTCCGCAGGACCTGCAAGGTACACAGAACTACCTATCATAATTTGCTCCATTAAATCCTTTCCAGGGCCAATTGCCAGTCAGTTCTTCTGACACTTTCACCATGCCAGTGAAACAGATTCTGACAGGTGAAATAATTCAAGACTCAGCGCTAATACAAAACAAAGTTCTTGGGCCAGAGTTTCTCCACCTATGCACTATCATGCAGACTTTCCTATAACCAGGTTGAAGTCGCAGACTAGTATTTTGGATTCCAACGTAATGTTTTGGCTTATGGAATACGTCAAGGATAAAAACCCAGGGTAATGATATTACATATGACCCATCCACCAAAAAAAGGTTGTATTATTATAAATAAAAAAAAAGTTCTATTCCAAAAGACTGATAAAATATATGCATGAAAAACAGCACTGCTCTGACTGGTATGTTCAATGGTTAGTGTCACCCACCCGATCCCCATCCCTGCACCAAGGGGTCAAGGGGTCAATTCCTGGTCAAGGGCACATATCTGGGTTCCAGGTTTACTTCCCAGCCCAGTTGGAACAATCAATGTGTCTCTCCCACATCCATGTTTCTTTCTGCCTCTAATTTCCACACATACCCCATCCCTCCCTTCCACTCTGAAAAGCAATGGAAAAAATAACCATGCCCTAGCAAGTTTGGCTCAGTGGTGCATGTGGGAGGCAACCAATTGATATCTCTCTATCACATGAATGTTTTTTTCTCTTTGTCTTTCCTCTTCCCATTCACTCTCTCTAAAAATTGATAGAAAAAAATACCATCAGGTGAGGATTAACAAAACAAAGCAAACGACAACACTATCTTCTGAAAAATAAGCATGAAAGAGTTCACTTCATATTTTTTAAAAGATGAAAATTATCCTATAAAATTCATTGTGCAATAAATACAATAAAGATGTACACTTAACAAGAAATTCTGAGCAATTCACAAAGCATTATATTGCTAGACATAACCTTTAATCGTCTTTATTTCCCTGCAAGTCTTATAACCGCCTCATTTAGGACAAGACTGAGCATGTTAAGATTAAAATTGCCTTTAATTCTCAGGTATCATATATATATCAAGGCTTTCATTCTTCTATATCATTGCATTTTAAAACTATAATAAAAAAATTTTAGAGCTACTGTAAAAACTACGATGTATATAAATGTTTCTCAATAATTCAATTCTGTACACATACTAACAACATTTCTATTAACCCAAAGTTCCTTCCTTTTCTGTAATCTCGAGACTATTGGATTAATACTAGTAGAGCCCTCCTTAGTCGGTTTCTCAGTAGTTAGAGCCAGGCCAGGGACTGAAGGGTGGCAGGTTCAATTGTATCTAGTCAAGGGCACATACCTTGGTTGCAGGCTCAATCCCCGCCCCAAGTTGGGGCGTGTATGAGAGGCAACCAATCAATATGTCTCTCTCACATTGATGTTTCTCTGTCTCTCCTCCTCCTTCACTCTATCTGAAAAAAAATATCCTCGAGTGAGGATTAACAAAAACATAAATAAAAACTAGAATTCATAAAAAATGAGCCTGTTACCATAACCAATCAATCAATAATAATAATAAATGAGCCTGAGATCTAAATATTATATGAAGAAACCAAAGGTATTTTGTGTTAAGTTCATCTGTCAAAAAAACATGTTTACTAAAGTAAAAAAGAATCATTATATAGAGTTAACATAATCTCTGTCACAAATGATAACAAATTACAAACATCACTGCTATTTTAATTCATCAGTGGATACAATAATTAGGAAATTATGGAGGCACTGTCAGGTCACCAGGTAGGTTTGGCGTCAAAGAAAGTCTTAGATGGAAAAGGAAAAAACAAAGAGATTCAAGAAAAGGTAAAAATAATCAAAACAGATTCAAGAATCAAAATGATTTTCCTGAGACCAGAAATTTCAATCACAACAAATAAAAGATGGCAAAAAGTATTTACCTCTTCCCAGGTGTGACATGATTCTCTTGTGGAACAGATGAGGCAGTGAAGACCTTTGTTTCAGAAAGCTGTACGAAAGGGATTTAAAAAAATCTCTTAATCTTATTTTATCTATCTATTATCTATCTACCTATCATCTATCTATCTATCTATCTAAAAACCTAAGTGACTAAATGACTAGTTAACATGATGCACATTGACCACCAGGGAGCAGATGCTCAACGCAGGAGCTTCCCCCTGGTGGTCAGTGCGCTCCCACAGCCACCCACCCCCCCACCCCACCCCACCCCACCCCACCCCACCCCACCCCACCCCACCCCACCCCGCAACCCACAACCCCCATGGCCAGCCAACCCCCCAGCCAGTTGGTCCCAATCAGCCACAGTTGGGACTGGGTGAGACAGCACTGATTGGCCTCAATTGCTGGCCAGGCGGAGGGAATCCACCCATGCACAAATTCATGCACCAGACCTCTAGCATAACATAAAACAACAAATGTATCAAGTTCCTGACAATCTTTAGTTGCCAGTACTCTCACTATAATTCACCCAAAAGGCAGTCTAAAGGAAAGGAAATACAAAGGTGTTCATGACAAATAATTTCCTTAAAGTGAAGGTAATTTTAGATTGATAAGCTCATAAAAGGGTTGCACATCAAGGAAACAACACAGCGAAGTATACTCAGACCAAGGTTCAATTTCCAGCCTCACTATTTGACATTCTACAAAATGAGAATACCAATGCCACCATACATGTCAAAAAGGAGTGGGAAAATTTGAAAAGGCAAAATAACTGACATTTTCTTTACCCAAAGACAGGTAGCTTTAATATTTCATTTATTAATCATCTCTAGTTCTTTTTATTAAGTCATAGGTTTCCTTACTTTTAAAAAAATGTAATCTTATATAGGAATAACATACAATAAACTGAAAATATTCTATCTGAAATATTAAATTAGTTTTGTCATATGTGTACTCCCATGAACCCATCACCAAATCAACACAGTGAACATACATAGGGGCAAAAGTTTGCTCCTATCCCTGGGTAATCAATCCCTCCCACCATTCACCTTCATTCCCAGGCAACAATGTGTTTTCTTGAGATTAGGTTGTATTTTCTGGAATTTTAAATGGAACTTAAAAACATAATTTTTTTTGCTTCTTTCACTCAATATAATTACTCTGAAGTTCATGCATACTGTTTTACTTCACTTTTAAGGCACAAAGAATAATGTGGGGTTTTTCTTGTTTTAAAATTTTTTTTTAATTGATTTCAGAGAGAGATATATATCTCAATGAAGAGAGAGAATCATTGATCAGCTGCCTCCTGCATCCCTCCTACTGGGTGAGGATGGAGCCTGCAATCAGGACATATACCCTGACCACAACCTTCTGGTTCATGGGTCATCACTCAACCACTGAACTACACTAGCTGGGCAGAATCAAGTTTTTTTGAAACCTCAATTGACAGTGTTGAAAAGTGGGCTCTTTTTCACATTTTCCAAGTGGGACATGGGTTTTAACCAGATAACTGCCACACTATTTTTAATTTAATTAGAAAAGTTTTGCTGCTTGCATCTATAGACGTTCATGGCATACAAATGGTTAAAGGCTGAAAATGTTTATCTAATGAAATCATATAAGAAACTAATGATAATGCTATTCAAAGACTGCTATAATTCTTATCAATTCTAAATGTCTCAGAACTCTAACACACTGTATAAAATCAGACTCCCTCATACATTAATATTCAAGCAGAGGCAGAGCAGATAGGTGTTCATTTTCTGTAAAAACAAAAAGTGCTGAATTGATTACTGTTTCAAAAGAAAGGCTTAATGCTGAACCCTGTTCCAAGGTAGTACTGTAAGAGTTCCAAGTAATCAATTTTTGCCTTGAATCTTACAAATTAGAGTTAAGGCAAAGAGATGCAATAAAGGAGTAATTTTTTTTATTCAATAAAAAGCAATGATAAGATCTAAAGCCTTCAAAATGTTAATGAGTTCAAGGAAAATAAGATCCACAAAAATCACTGACATACTATCTAACCATAGTATAATACAGAAAATTTAATTGTTTCCTTCTTTCTTTTTTAAAGAAAAGGAAGGGGAAGGGAAAGGTGAATCGTTATCCTTTTAAGCCCTAGAAGTAATTTAGAATTTGCATTTTAGATCATTCACCTTTCAATCCCCATTACTTTATATCATCTTAGAAAATTTTCAGGGGTTTTTTATAACTCCCGAGGGAAAGAATTTGGCTAACTTCTCTACGCTAATTCTTTTCACTAATTATAAATTATACTTTGATACTATATGGTCCATACAGCAGAATATTAATATCTCTGTGTGTATCTGAATTGCTTGTTACCTGACTTTCATTATAAAACGTCATCTGACTCACAGAAAAACCTTGAAAGTTCAGTAGGACAATTATTATGTTACTCATTATAGTGATGAAAACTGGAAGCTTGAAAAAAATAAAGAAAACAGGAGGCTCATCAAGGAAAGATGCCTCATTCAATGTCAACAGGTCAACAGAGCTGGGTGTGAATATACTCCTTTTGCCTTCTAACCCCCTGATGATTTTTAAACTTGCCTATAACCCAGACAACAGGCAAAGGGATATAAAGCTTAAGGCCAAGGAACATGTGTTTTTTCTTTCTCCCAAAAAATTCAGCAAAATTTCTAGTAACACAAAACATTTAAAAGTAGGATAGCTTTTAAAAAAATATTTTTTTTTAAACCCTCAAAATCTGGATCAATTTATGTGATTTTAAAAGTCAATATTCACAACCCCTTTATTCTCTCCCTCCCAGTGTCTGCTATAACTATCATCTACATACATCTGTTTTGGACTTTGAGAGTTGAACAGAAAAAATGGTATAAAATATGGTACAGGGCTAGTTCAGTTACTTTTTCTTTTTTGTGTTAAATTTGTTTTACCAAAGAATATCTTATGCTGAACCTAGAAACTTAAGAGATCAACACTACCCAAAAACTAGTATAATGTACTCAAAAATGTCTGAAATAAGTGAATACCCAAAACAGAGACAGTCTAGTTGAAAGGGAAAGAAGTTAGGCCTGGGACCAAATGACTTATTTATATTAATTTCAACTGTGACCCAAACATAGACTCTCTCCCTTTATTAAAAGCATTATAAAGAGTGATTAACGGTTCACAGGCCAGGGCAATAGCATCAATTTGTCATCAGGTCAGACAGGACAAAGATAAGCTAAAAAATGACTTCAGTCATATTTAATACCTGGGAATTTTTAAGTGAACAATTTAAACCAAGTTCCTTAAAAATCTCAAAACACCAAACGCCTTCCATCTGCTAAAAATACAACAATGACAACAAAAACATGGCAATCACAGACATCTGAACAGGAGCCATGCCCAGCCAGCCATAAGACAGCGCAAGCTTTCCTCGAATACGCATCCTCTACCAGAAACCAGAAGAAAGATGGGTCTGATCTGGTACTAAACACTTACATCTTCAGTCCAGTCTTCTGTTGTCCACTCTTCCACAGAATTCTTCCAGGCCCCTGTTGACAACAATCACAGCTTATACCACCAAGTCAAACATTGTCTTATTCCAAATGATTATCTATCGTATACTACACAAGATACATTGTGCATCTCATTAGCAATTTAGTCTACAATCCAAGAATTTTAAGTCTCTTAATCTACTCTCCATAAAATTTATGTTTTCCAGTGCAATTTAGCTAGGTACTTGTCCACATAAACTCAAAACAATGTCTAAAATTGATTCTGCTTCAGTATAGATGATATCCCGGCAATTCTGCCACGAGTAAGAAAGTATAGGCACAACACAAATATACACATTAAACAATGATATCATCCCTTATAAATAAAATTAAACAGAACAAAATTCAATAAAGGCAGGTCTGCCTTGGACCCTTTCAGGTGGACTATTGAATTATTATATTTACAGAAGCATCCTTTTCATAAGGTTATTGGCTCCACTGTACGGTTTCCTAATTGATCTTCAGCGAAGCTGAACATTAGTCCTGCTCATATAGTCTGATGAAGAGCAGATACGGAGGATATGCTCAAACAGTTCTTAAGAAATAATTGTCTATACAACAATTAAGTGATTTAAAGAAAAGTACTGATATTCAAATATTCAAATATAGAGATCCTGTGTAAATAAGTATAGGCCCACTATTTTAAAGCACACATGCAAACACGCCAGAGAAAATGGTTTAAAAGAAAATATAGCAGAATATTTACTATAACCACTCTCAAAATGTGCATCTGTGGCCGAAACCGGTTTAGCTCAGTGGTAGAGCGTCGGTCGGCGGACTGAAAGGTCCCGGGTTCGATTCCGGTCAAGGGCATGTACCTCGGTTGCGGGCACATCCCCGGTAGGAGGTGGGCAAGAGGCAGCTGATTGATGTTACTCTCTCATCGACGTTTCTAGCTCTCTATCTCTCTCCCTTCCTCTCTGTAAAATATCAATAAAATATTTTTTAAAAATGTGAATGTTTCAGTCCCTTCAATGGGAAGAAATGAGCATCCGACCTCCCATCAGGCTTGTTTGTGGAAAGGGAAAAAAAGAAGTAGGAGCACATTCTTGAGAAAAAAGGCAGATGAATAGATCTAATTCCCTGGGAATCATGTCAGTAACCTAATAATCAATCACATCATAAGTAAACTGATGGTGTTACCTAGGAAAATAATCCTTTTTAGAATGCTTTCCAAATGATGTCCCTAATTTAAAACGGGTTCTAGGGCCTGGTCAGTGTGCTCAGCAGTTGAGTGGCTACCCAGGAAGGGGCGTGCAGGAGGCAGCCGATGGATATTTCTTTCCCATGGATGTTTCTCTCTATCCCTCTCCCTTCCTCCCTCTTTCTAAAAATCAATAAAAACCATGTTAAATACATAAATAACAAACAAAACTGGTTATGGCAAACAAATGTAGAATCTATGGATTTATGGGGCATGGATCCTGGTATAATATCACCTAAGATATGCTACTATGTGGGTATAAAAGAGGTATGATTCAAACTTGCACATGTGGAGGGCGGTTGGCACCCCAAATCCTTGTGTTGTTCAAGAGTCACAGTAATAGTAACACTAGATATCTGATCCTTTGTATTGGCTCACTTGCCATATCTTTAAATGGTTTCCATAATTTCTTCAGAAATACCATAAATATTTATAACATTTCTTTGAATTAAAATATTTTCTTAAACAAAGGTAGAAAGAATTAATAGTGGGGAAAAAAACACAAAATGAAATTTTAGTCCCTGTTGGAAGTGAGTACTGGAACCTTTTCTCTGGGCCCCTGCACAGGCCTCCTTAGCGCACTGCACACAAAGCTAAATGAATCTAAGGTTAGCCATTCACCTCCCTTCACTCGTCTTCCTTCTACACTGGGATTTTCTTCCAACAAGTACTACTACGTAATCTCCAGTCTTTTAATGTATTTCCTTCTAGACTTTTAACTAAGTATATAAGTATATGTATAACTTGTTTGTTTTTAATTTTATTGATTTTTTTTACAGAGAGGAAGAGAGGAGAGAGTTAGAAGCATTGATGAAAGAGAAACAGCGATCAACTGCCTCTTGCACACCTACTGGGGATGTGCCCGCAACCAAGATACATGCCCTTGACCAAAATCGAACTTGGAATCCTTGAATCCGAAGGCTGACGCTCTATCCACTGAGTCAAACCGGTTAGGGCTTATATATGTACAGTTTTAAAAGCTCACAACTGTACTAATTTCAAAGATGGCCAGTACACAGTGTTCTTGATGCCACCTCCATCAACCCACCCTATGGTCATGTTGTCAAATTCATCATAGAAGATAGTACTTTCATTTAAAGACTGAGAAATTTCTACAAAAAAGCTAAAGTTTAATCTAAGGAGTTTTAGAAACACTCTAATCAATAAATGGGAAATAATTTCAAAGCCTCAAAAATCATTCCTGCCAAAACAGGTTTGGCTCAGTTGATAGAGCTCAGCCTGAGGACTGAAAGGTCCCGGGTTCGATTTCAGTCAAGGGCATGTACCTTGGTTGCGGACACATCCCCAATAGGGGGTGTGCAAGAGGCAACTGATCAATGTTTCTCTCTCATCGATGTTTCTGACTATCCCTCTCTCTTTCTCTCTGTAAAAAATCAATAAAATATATATTTTTAAAGAAATTATTCCTAAAACTTTCACTTTTGAGCAATCTAAAATTATAATAGAAAGCCACTTATAATGGAATTTTCCTTAGCACCCCTTCATCATCAATCACCAATGAAACAATACTGGGTTAAAAGCTTGCAGATTAAGCATTATTCTAGGTCAGCGGTCACCAACCGGTAGTCCATGGACCACTGGTGGCCCATGAGGTCCCAAAGGTTGGCAACCATTGTTCTAGGTAGCAAAATCATATCTCATAGGAAAGATAATTAAAAGTTTTATGAGTGAGCCAAAACCGGTTTGGCTCAGTGGAGAGAGTGTCGGCCTGGGGACTGAGGGTCGGTTTGATTCCGGTCAAGGGCATGTACTTTGGTTGCAGGCACATCCCCAGTAGGGGGTGTGCAAGAGGCAGCTGATCGATGATTCTCTCTCATCGATGTTTCTAACTCTCTCTCTCTCTCTATTCCTCTCTGTAAAAAGTCAATAAAATATATTTTAAAAAATAAATAAAAAAGTTTTATGAGTGAGAAATGTAGTGTATTACTGAATAATGATAAATCACATGAATCTGATTAATACACTGAAAATATGGAGTACAAAGATGTTAATGAATGCTAGACTAATAAGAGAAAGCTTAAGGGGTTAGATGATGCACAACAAAAAACTTGAACGCTAGAAAATATATGGCTGGTTTGGCTCAGTGGATAGAGAGTTGGCCTGCAGACTCAACAGTCCCAGGTTCAATCCCAGTCAAGGGCATATGCCCGGGTTGTGCGCTCAGTCCCCAGTGGGGGACGTGCAGAAGGCAGCTGATCAATGATTCCCAATGATTCTCATGATTGATGTTTCTCTTTCTTTCTTTCCCTTCCTCTCTGAAATAAATTTAAAAAAATTTTTTTTGAAAAAAGAAAGAAAACATATGAACAGACAGATATATAAAGAAGGCTCATCCCAGAGGAGAGAAATAATGAGGTATTACAAAAAACTATACATAAAATGTTAACAAACATCCTAAAGTTTAAAACATACTTGCTTTATTAAAAAAGTTCAGTTGTGGTAAAATATTTGTAACATAAAACTCACTATCTTAGTAATTTTTTAAGTGTATGAAAACTAAAATACAAATTTAGACATGCAGAATAGGGTGATAACTGAGTAGATTAAAAAGGAAGCAGAAGGCAACTTAATGTACATAGTTGTAAGAAGCAAAGCAACACGGTAAAGTGATATGGCAGATAAGAGGAGAAAGCCACAACAGAAGCCAGGCACAAGTTGTTACAGTAATCCATCCTAAATACATAGACTATAAAAAAATACCAGACCTCAGAAGAATATAGTCAGGTCCCAACCTTATTTTGGAACATTAAAACCTTACAGTAAGAGCTCGGTTCCCATTACAGGCTTATAGACCTATACGTCTAACATAACTGAAAATGTCAATGACGTTAATTTATTTTCAGTTTAATACAATAAATCTGACATGTATGTTTTATGTTCGCTTTAACTTTGATGTTGGCCCTTTGTTAAAAGCACATGTAAGGTAGCCATGTAGGAGAAAGGAAAACGATGATGCAAAAATCTATGTTGCCTTAAAAGCCAATCTGAAAAACACTTCCATAATCAAAAGCTGATAATTATTTTATCAAGCAGTTGTAAAAATATAAATTATAAATACTTATCTGACAAACTCTATTAGTTAACCTTGATAAAAATGGAAGATACTATAAGCATTTTATAAAATTCTTAACTAAAAGAAATTTTTAAATAAAATATTCATACCTTTGTGTCCGTAAGAATTGTTTGGCAGATCCTGAGCTACATTTTGAGCATTTGATGACAGTTCTGCAGATCAATGTAAAATGGGAGGTTTTAATAGATCAAAACAATTAAGAGTCAGCAAATTAAACAGAGAAAAGAAAGCATCAGAGCTCACTATACTATATAACGTACTCCAAGGAGAGGAAAATTTACTGTAATCTGAACTGTGACAGGCAACTGCGATTCAAGTAGAATCTTATTAGCCAGATGGCCCTTGAACATTCAACTAGCATCTGCTACCCTTTTTTTACTCCTAGGTTCACCAGATTCCTTTCCCACTCGTCAAAGAAAGGATTCCACACTATGTAAAAGGTACAATGATTTTAGTAAATATTTTGACTATTCTTCAGTCTTTCTATTTTGGTTAAGTGTTAATGTGACTCTAAGATCTGATTTTATACGGTAAGTATATACTATTAAGAGTTATGTTTCACCCTTGCCCCGTGGTTGGCAAACTCATTAGTCAGCAGAGCCAAATATCAACAGTACAACAATTGAAATTTGAGAGCCAATTTTTTTAAACTTCTTCTAACGCCACTTCAAAATAGACTCGCCCAGAACGTGGTATTTTGTGAAAGAGCCACACTCAAGGGGCCAAAGAGACGCATGTGGCTCGCAAGCCGCAGTACTTAGAAAAACAGCCAGCACTCCATTGTATTCTGCATCAAACACAATTTGTTTATCCAAATGTTTTTCAGCAGGAATCTGCTACTCTAAATGAAAACGAAGAGAATGACCATGAAGAGAGAAAAAAAACAAACAGTAAAAGGAAGATGGGAGGAATGAGACAAATAGCAATTAATCAACTAATTCAATAATGTTTAAATACTTGATTTAAAAAGTAGTGACTATGAATAAAGCCTCTATAAAACATCAAATGCAGTGAATGTTTTTTATTCCTCTTCAATAAAAACCTAGGGTGGAGACTGTCAGATTGCATGTTAAATGTAAGCTTTCACACCAGGAATTTATTGAGTTCAAGTTATTCTACCACCTTCACTAACACTTGGTACTGTAAGTTTCCTTTTAAAGCTACTTTAATGGATGAATGGTGGTAACCTATTATGGACTTAATTTGTATTTCCCCAATGATCAATGAAGATGTATGTTTTTGTATACTTATTTGCCATTAAGGTATTTTCTTTGGGGAACATCTGTTCAAATCTTTTGTTCCTCCCCGCCCGCGCCCCCCCCCCCCCAAAAGTAAATACATATTCACAAGAAGTTACCTTTCACTCAGTATTCCTGGAAATTTACATCTGTCTCTGACCTTGTTTGGAGACCAAGTTAATTATAGTATAATAGCCAAAATTTTGGCTTAGATACAATGTGTGTATAGTTCTGTCATTTTTTGTGACAAAATACACATTACTTAAAATGTATCATGCTAACTCTTTTTAAGTGTATAATCTAGCCTGAAGCCAAGGTACATGCCCCTGACCAGAATCAAACCCAGGACCTTTCAGTCTCTGGACGATACTCTATCCACTCAGCAAAACCAGCTAGGACCAGAATAAGTTCTTAAAAAAAAAATTTTTTTTTTTATTACAGAGAGGAAGGGAGAGGGATAGAGAGCTAGAAATACGGGTAAGAGAGAAACATCAATCAGCTGCCTCCTGCACAATCCTACTGGGGATTTGCTTGCTAAGTGCTCCTAGGGCAGTACTTAATTTTGTTTGTTTGTTTATGTATTTATTGATTTCAGAGAGAAAGTGGGAGGGAGAGAGACAGAAACATCAATGGTGAGAGAAAATCAATTGGATGTCTCCTACACGCCCCACACTGGGGATGGAGCCTATAACCCAGGCATGTGCCCTCCAGGGAATTAAACCTTGATCTCCTGGTACATAGGTCAGCGCTCAACCACTGAGCCACACTGGCCAGGCAGTAATTCATTCTTTTGTCCTTTTAAGGCAGAATGAATATTCCATTGTAGAAATGACAGACATTATACTTATCTATTCATTAACTGAAATACATTCATTGTCCACTTTTTAGCTATCATGAGTAATGCTTCTAAGAATATTTGTATGAACCTAAGTCTCCTATTATCTTGAATATATACCTAAGAGTTACTGATATTTAAATGTTAAATCTGAATACCAGGTAAAAATTTAACATGGCTGTTATGTGTATTATCTTTTTTCTATCTTACTGCATTCTGTTCTTCAGTATTTTGGCTTAAGACTTTATAACTAGGAGAGAGAAGATGGTGGCCGAATAGCCACAGCTTTCTTGCACCTCCTCCCAAGGCCAGACTGGAAATTAAACTAAATTGGGTCCAGCTGAGGAGAAGATTTATATCAAGCAAGGACAGAAAATGTTGAACACTGGTGGAAAGGGCGAGGATGAGAGAAGGGCTTATCCATTCTCCATTGGTGACAGGCCGAGAGTGAGGAGGCATCTCCTGGCTACAGCAGGGTTATTTCCCTGTGAAGATAGGAGGCCTGGAACCCAGCTGGACTCCACAGTCTGGAACACCAGAGCTAAGACCAGTGGCATTTTTATACACCAATAATGAAGTCTCAGAAAGAGAAACTAAAAAAAAAAAAAAAAAAAAAAAATCCCATTTATCATTGTAACAAAAAATTAAGATCCGTAGAAATAAACTTAACCAGGGAGGTAAAAGACCTATACTCAGACAATTACAGAACATTGAAAAAAGAGATAGAAGGTATAAACAAGCAGATTGACAGAATTAATAACATTAAAATGCCAATACTACCTAAAGCAATTTATAAACTCAATGCAATCCCTATCAAAATACCACTGGCATATTTCACAGATCTAGAACAAATAATCCAAAAAATTTATATGGAACCAAAAAAGATCCCAAATAATTGCAGTAATCCTGAGTGGGGGAAAAAACAAAATTGGTAGAATCGTAATACCAGATTTCAAGTTATACTACAAAGCCACCATAATCAAAACAGCCTGGAAATGGCACAAGAACAGGCATATAGATCAATGGAATAGAACAGAGAACCCAGAATTGACCTACACCATTATGCTCAATTAATATTTGACAAAGGAAGCATGAGTCATGACACACTCTTCAATAAATGGTGTTGGGGAAATTTCACAGACACCTGCAAAAAAATGAAACTAGACCAACTTACACCATACATAAGAATAAACTCAAAATGGATCCCACCAGGATCGGGCCTAAACGGGCAGTTGAACATCCCTCTCACAATCCAGGCCTGCTGGCTCCCAACCGCTCACCTGCCTCTGCCTGATTGCTCCTAACCACTTCTGCTTGATCACCCCCTACCCACTCCCCTGCCAGCCTGATCAACACCTAACTGCTCCCCGGCTGGCCTGATAAACCCCTAACTGCCCTCCCCTGCCAGTCTGGTCACCCCTAATTGTTCTTCCCTGTAGGCCTGGTCACGCCCAACTGCCCTCCACTGCAGGCCTGGTCTTCCCAATTGCCCTACCCTGCTGACCTGGTCCCGCCCAACTGCCCTTCCCTGCAAACTTGGGTCCCCCCCCCAACTGTCCTCTCTTGCTGGCCTGGTCTCCTCCAACTGCCCTCTTCTGCCAACCTGGTCACCCCCAACTGCCCTCCTCTGCTGGTCTGGTCACCCCTAATTGCCCAAACTGCTCTCCCCTGCAGGTCATCTTGTGTCCACATGGGGGCAGCCATCTTGTGTCCACATGGGGGCAGCCATCTTTGACCACATGGGGGCAGCCATCTGGTGTCTTGGAATAACATCAATTTGCATATTACTTTTTTATTAGATAGGATATGCATAACCTATGGAAAGACAATAGTGTGGGGAAGGCCTGGGGAGGGGATGAGAGTGGGGTTGAGGGGGTCAATAGGGGAAATAAGTGGGGACATCTGTAATATTTTCAATAATAAATTAAAAAGAAAAAGAGCCCCTCAAAAAAGCCTTTTATCTGTGTTGAAGAGTGAGGTCATTGTGTAATTTCAAATGTTAGCACAAAATGTATTAACATAAAGTGTCTTCCTCTGATCTTTTAACATCTATAATAATTACAAAGAATATCAATATTCCTTTTCTCATTCCTAGAATCAATTATTTATGCTTCTCCTTTCCCTGAACAGTCTCAAATAAATTTATCAATTTTATTAGTCTTTTTAAATTACCATTTATAACTTTTATTGATCATCTCTACATTATCTTTGATTTCTAGTTCATGATTGTGCATGTAATGCAGTCTTATTTCCTAACCAGGGTTGATGCTATATAGATGCTATGTCTGAATTAAAAAAAAAAAAATCCTCATCTAAGTAAATACTTAGAGGGAGGGAGAAAGGGAGAGAGAGAGAGAAACATCGATAGGTTTTCTTCTGTATGCTCTCCATCTGGGGATCAAACTGCAACCCAGCCGTGGCTGGTGTCACTCAGTAGATGTAGTGTCAGTCTGCTCACCGAAGGGTCTCAGGTTAAATTCCTGGTCAAGGGCACGTACCTGGGCTGCCTGTTAGATCCTGGGTGTGTACAGGAGGCACCAATCTATGTGTCTTTCTCACATCAATGTCTCACTCTCTCTCCCCCCACCCCTCTACTCTCTCTAAAAAAAAAAAAAAAATCAATGGAAAAAATATGCTTTGGTTAGAATACAACAACAAAACAAAACAAAAAACACCTCACAACCCAGGCCGGTGCCCTGACCAGGACTCGAATTGGCAACCTTTTGGTGCACTGGATGCCACACAACCAACTGAGCCACTCCAGCTGGACTCAAATTATACCTTGAGTAATAAATATAATCGTAGTAGTTCTGATCATGAACAAGTCTCCAAAAAGCTCTATTACATAAACAAACCCAATGAACAAATATCTACTCATAAATTTTAGAAAAGAAATAATCTAAAAACAGAAGGATACAGGAAAAAACCTGCAAAAGCAATTGTTGCTCCAAGCCCATCTAACATCTACCACTTTATCTGGCCAAATATACTGTCCACCATTAGCAATGGTATTTTCAGTAATAAGTCTTCTCCTAAGAAATTCTATAAATCCCTGACACCCTGGTGGGTAGGGTGAGGGGTTGGCAGGGGGCTGGGAAAGAAACTAGAGTTATCAGGGAAATCACTTCATAAATTATACAAATGCCTAACCACTATGCTGTACACCTAAAACTAATAAAATATTGAATGTTGACTAATTTTAAAAATATTTTAATAAAAAGAAATCCATGACATACTGAAATTTGAGTGTGGATTTTTGCTGACGTAGCCTGATTATAACCTAATCCTCAGAGTGCAGAAAGGAAAACAAAATCAAATGTCCTATCAATGAGATTTGTCAGTGAGAGCCTTTGGAAGTATAAGGACAAGCTAATAGTTGTCTCAGGGGAAGGACAGCAGGCTTTTTCCTTCTTCTTCATCAGCACACTTTGATGTCATCTTTATATGCAGGCTATCTCAAACTTCAAAAATACATCTCTGATAAGAATAGACACTTACCACTTCCCTCATCTGCACCATTGTGAGCAGCTTCCCAAACTACTGGTTTTGTCCCACACCCATCTATAGATGGAGAATCTGAATAGTCTGCAGGATTAAATGTCCTGGGTTTGAAATAAAGAATAAAGGCAAATGAAGCAATCACCGAAGTCACAAAAGTAACTGTACATCATCTCTCACAAAAGAAGCCCTTTCCCTTCCAAGAGATGCTATGAAACTTCACCCTCCTTCTCCTATTTAACTATAGCTCATTCCTCTTGCCATTAGGATGCACATTTTCTGAAAAGCAGGGTTGTCTAGGGATCTTCCAAACACTCTTATAAGATACCACTATTTCCCTAAGTTGCTGTCCTCTGCAGTCTAACCGTGTGGAGCCATAATCATTCTAGGCAGCATGAGGGCTCCATGGAAAGCCCCCTGAAAACTAACCCCACACTTAAACAGGCAAGTCTTTTCTTCGCAAGCTAGAATCCAAGTTTGACTTTGATCCATTTACAACAGTTGTATGTGATCCTTTTTGCATAGAAAAACTAATAAAAAATGTTTTTTTAAAAAGAAACAAAAATGTTTTGTTCAGTACCTCTTCTTTGTTGTTGATGTTCATTAAAATCCTAAACACTATGACTCAGGGGTCTAGTAACTAGAATCAAATTAAATAGTCTCTAAAATCTTCACAACAGATTTTTTCCCCCAGCTTAATTGTATTATCATAAACTTTAAAAAAAAAAAATCATGAAGGAATAAGTTTGAAAGTACACAGTAAGCCGAAACCGGTTTGGCTCAGTGGATAGAGTCGGCCTGAGGACTGAAAGGTCCCAGGTTCGATTCCGGTCAAGGGCACGTACCTTGGTTGCGAGCACGTACCTTGGTTGCAGGCACTTCCCCAGCGGGGATGTGCAGGAGGCAGCTGATCGATGATTCTCTCTCATGGATGTTTCTGGCTCTCTATCCCTCTCTCTTCCTCTCTGTAAAAAATCAATTATATATATTTTTTAAAATAAAAATAAATAAAGCTACTGTGCTGGGCATAGGTTTTTAAGTGTTTTCATCCTTCCTTTCTCTACAGGGAGCTCAGGAAGAAAAAGATGGCATGAGGTACCACCTAAATGGAATGTCCCCAAACAGTGCTGCCCTGAAGCTATGGAGAGAAAAAGGCTTTTCCTGGAACCAATCCCTTCCTTTCTTGATTGTAATCTACATGTGGTTTCAATAAGATGCTTAAAACTTTTTTCTTTATTTTTCTTTATTTTTCTAAAAATCCAGGGGGAGCTAAAGTTTTAAAAGCAGGAAAAAGTTAAAGAACAATAAGAAAAAAAATGAAAAAACTACTGATTATCCCATTTATTTAATAACAGTATGGTCACCATACTGTTCAGGAAAAAACTATTACATAAATAAACATCGCATTTACTTACTATATTCCAAGACAACTGCTGGGTTTACCAACATAACTCTTATGCAGTGGTTTACAGCTAGGGGTGATTGTGCGCTTCCCTCCCAGGGAGCATGTGGCAATGTCTGGAGACATTTTTGAATGTTGTAACTTGACAAGGGGTGCAACAGGCATCTAGTAGGGAAAGGCCAGGAATGTTGCTAAACATCCTACATTGTCAAGGACACCCAACCATCTCAACAAACTATTATCCAATCCATAAGGTCAACAGAGTCAAGGCTAGAAACTCTGCTCTAAAGTCCAATGCAATACAATTTTATTTGTACTATTTTTCTGTTTTACTAGTTTCTCTTAAGTAGAGGAAACACCTGACTTGCCTGAATAAACTGGGCATAAAATAGAGGAAGGAAACCCTTGGATAACAACTGGAGAACTACAAAAGTAGGATGGCTACACTTACCCCATGCCTTGGTTTGAGAATCTTCCTGCCCCTCTCCCTCTGCCACGTCCAAATCCTTAAAAAAAATTATAGTGTAAAATAATACTTATGTCCTACACAATTACAATTTGACCAACTTTATCCTACATGTACCTACTCAATATTGTCACTGTTCCGAACAGCACCATCATTCCCTCTGGTGCACCCAGTCTTCTAGTCTCTACTGACACAGCTATGTACAAAGTTACTGATTTCAAAGGATAGAAAAATTTTTATCTGCTTGTGTACTATTTGTGATATGTGGCAGCTTAATATGGACAGGCTATATTAAAAAATATTCTGAGCCCTAAGCAGTTTGGCCCTGCGGATTGAAGGGTCCCAGGTTTGATTCTGGTCAAGGGCATGTACCTTAGTTGCAGGCACATCCCCAGGAGGAGGTGTGCAGGAGGCAGCTGATTCATGTTTCTCTATCAGTGTTTCCCAAACTTTTGACATATGTGTACCCCTTCTAAAATTTTCGTAGCGCTGAGTACCCCTCGTCAAAAAAAAAAAGAAAAAAAAAAGATGTATTTTAATAACATTCAAAATATATTTCTTTTTTCTTTTTTTTGGTATATACACAAAATAATAATAAACGAAAAATAAAATTATTCATAATAAAATATAAATAAAAGTTATATTATAAATAACATTTATTTGCACACCAGACCATCTCACACCTCACAAGACTGTCTTGACTTGATTCATGAGAACGTAGAATTAGGCACAGCTAAGCATGGTGCAGTGCATATCCCCACCAAACTCCGGTGCAACGCGTACCCCCACCAAACTCTTCCCGTACCCCTGGGGGTATGTGTACTACACTTTGGGAAACACTGCTCTATCTCATCAATGTTTCTAACCCTCTCCTCTCTGTAAAAACCCAAGATATATTATATTTATTTATATAAAAATATATTTTATTTATATAAATTTTTTCCCCTTTTTTCTTTTTTCTGGGTCTTTTAAAACCATCTAATGCAGCCCTAGCTGGTTTGGCCAAGTGAATAGCATCAGCCTATGGACCAAAGGGCCCCGAGTTCAATTCCAATCAGGAGCACATACCTCAACTGCAGGCTTCTCCCTATCCCAGGCCCTGATTGGGGTTTGTACAGGAGGCAACCAATCAATGTGCTTCTCTCACATTGATGCTTCTCTCTGTCTTTCACTCTCTCTACCACTCTCTAAAAATCAATGGAAAAATATACTTGGGTGAAGATTAATAAAAAAAACACACACACACAAAAATAACAAAAATAATTCACCACTTTATGTAAAAAATAGATGTCAATGGATCTATGCTTTGTATTAATCTTCCATATGCTGTCAACTGTTTTTAAGTAAATAAATAAGAAAAAAACCACCTAGTGTTTGATCTAGATTTAAACCACCTAGTGTAAACAAAATGACATTTTAAAACCTGTACTATAAAATGAAATGAGAAACAAAGAAGAAACTGCTAACTAAGCTGGAAGTACTGTACTACTAAACACTATTTTTAATACTAGGACTTGAACCAATAACCAAAGTGCCAGGAATCAAGATAGGTAACAAGAAGAAAAAGTTTTATTCCACAGCCCTGCAGTCTTCCTTGATCAAATCCTAAACTGTGGATTAAAGACCTAAAGAGCTAAAATTATGCAACTTTAAGAAGAAAATATAACTTCAGAGCATTGAGTTAATGATTTCTTAAATTTGACACCAAAGGCATAGGCAAGGAAGAAAAAAATACTTTAGATTTGTGCATCAAAATCACTTTCAACAAAAAATAAATACATATTTGAAAGACAATATCAACACAGTACAAAAGCAACCTGTAGAATATTTATACATCATATATTTGAAAAGGAGTAATATCGAGAATATATGAAGAACATCTACAATTCAACAACAAAATGAACAACCCAATTCAAAAATGGGCAAAGGACTTGAATATTTCTCTAAAGAAGATATACCAATGGTCAAAAGGCATATGAATGGATTTGCAACATCACTAATCAATCGTTAGGGAAACCTGATAACAAAGAGAAAAAGACTAGAATATAGTAAGAGATTGCAAGGATGTAAAGAAATTGAAACCCTTTTGCACTGTTTGGTATGGAATGTAAAATGGTGCAGTCACTATGGAAAACAGTATGGCAGTTCCCTTAAAATTTAAAAATAGGATTACCACATAGCTCTGCAATTCCACATGTGGCTATATACCCAAGATAATTTGAAAGTAAGGTTTTAACAAGATAGTTGAACACCAAAAGTAGAAGCAACCAAAGGGTCCATCAGTAGATAAATGGATTAGTAAAATGTGGTATGTGCATACAGTGGAATTATTCGGCTTTAAAAAGAAGGAAATTGCCAAAACCGGTTTGGCTCAGTGGTAGAGCATCGGTCTCCGGACTGAAAGGTCCCAGGTTCGATTCCGGTCAAAGGCATGTACCTTGGTTGTGGGCACATCCCCAGTAGGGGGTGTGCAAGAGGCAGCTGGTCAATGGTTCTCTCTCATTGACGTTTCTAGCTCTCTATCTCTCTCCTTCCTCTCTGTAAAATATCAATAAGATATATATTTAAAAAGAAGGAAATTGTGACATGTTACCACATAGATGAACCTTGAAGACATTGAGCTAAGTGAAACAGGCAAGTTAGAAAAGGACAAATATTTAATTCTACATAATGAAAACATAAGAATAATTAAATAGTCAAAAGAAAAATGGTTGCCAGGAGCCATATTAGCTATGCTATTATAATTTAAAAGTATATTAAACATGTATAATTATTATAACTTATCCAACAGTTCAAATTCAACTATTAAAAATATGGTCTTGACAAAAATCTACCCTATTGCCAAAGACGGAAAAATAGAGGGAAATGCCCTAAAAAGTGAAAGAAACCTAATAATGCATATAATCGGTTATTGACTATTATTATAACACTGTCAAAGAGCAAAGGTTAAAAAAAAAGACACCTTGCCATATATCCATACAACGAAATGTTAGCCATATACTAGTAAAGGAATGAAATACTGATACATGCTACATTAATGAACCTTTAAAACACTAAGCTAGGTGAAAGAAGCCAGTAACAAAAAAAAACCCCATAAGATTCTATTTATATGTTATGTTTATATGTTATCTTTAGGCAATTCTGTACAAAAATAAAGTTGATGTCTGGTTATTTACTAATGGGGTGGGATGAGGAGGGTAGAGGAATTGGGAATTGATAAAGGGTACAAAGTTTCTTTGGGAGATGATAAAAACATTCTTAAATTGAGTATAGAGATGGTTGCACAATTCTATGAATATACCGTATTTGCCGGCGTATAAGACGATTTTCTGGCCCTGAAAAATACGTATTTGCCGGCGTATAAGATGACTGGGCGTATAAGACGACCCCCTAACATTTCCACTAAAAATACAGAGTTTGTTATATACTCGCCGTATAAGACTACCCCCCACTTGGAGGCATATTTTTCAGGGCCAAAAAGTCGTCTTATACGCCGGCAAATACGGTACTAAAAATCATTGAATTGTATAATTTACATGGTGAATTGCATGGTATATACATTATATATCTCAAGAATATTCAGCTGAAACCAGTTTGGCTCAGTGGTAGAGCATCGGTCTGCAGACTGAAAGGTCCCAGGTTCAATTCTGGTCAAGGGCATGTACATTGGTTGCGGGCACATCCCCAGTAGGGGTGTGCAAGAGGTGGCTGGTCGATGTTTCTCTCTCATCGACATTTCTAGCTCTCTATCTCTCTCCCTTCCTCTCTGTAAAAAATCAACAAAATATTTTTTAAAAAGAATATTCTATTTTTTTGCTATAATGAACACTATTACCAAGGAAGAAAGCAAAAGAAAAAACACAATTGCTTTTGATAAGTGGGTTCATGTGCACCTATAACAAAAGAGAATTCATTTCAATGGCATGCCTGTGGCAAACTGAACTAATGGTGGTTAAATATTAAGTAAATAGCAGCAGAATTATTATAAAAGAGATTCTGCTAAGAAATCCTTAAATGATATCTAAAATACTTGAGCCAGAAAGCAAGATATGCATAAAATAGGAGAAAGGATTTTATAAAAGAAATACATTGAATGGCCAGATTATTATTATTAAGATGAGAGTGTCATGTCCAATACATAAATACATTCTGGTACAACAAAGAAAATCAGATGGCCCATATGGAAAATATTGTAATATCTTTTTAAAAATAAAGCACATTCAATACAAAGTTAAATGAAAGGGCCAATAAAAATTACTTTCTCTAAATTTTATATTATTTTTCATTCCTAAATATGAAGGCCAAAAAAATAAAGAGGCAATTTACTTTTAAAACAATATACACGGGGAAATAAAAAAAAAAGTGAATGATGAAATAAGATGGGACAGTGGTTGGCAAATTCATTAGTCAACAGAGCCAACTATCAGCTGTACAACGTTTGAAATTTCTTTTTTGAGAGCCAAATTTTTTAAACATAAACTTCTTCTAACACCACTTCTTCAAAATAGACCACCTTGGCTGTGGTCTTTTGTGGAAGAGCCACAAAGAGCCAAAGAGCCGCATGTGGCTCTCGAGCCACAGTTTGCCAACCATAGAGATAGGAAATAAAGCCCTATGTCATATCAAGTCTAAAATACCTGAAAGAAAAACACCTGAAAAAAGTTTAAATATACTATGTAGACTACAAAAAAATATCACTTATACACTATTCTCTATAAAACAGTAAACTCCTCTCTGCTTATCTCTTTCCTGCATTTCAGAATAATTTTAGTTTCTCCTCCAAAATGAGCCACCAGGCCAAGATGAAGCTACATTCTTAACGTGGCATAATATCCCAAATTAATATCCCTAGCTGGTTTGGCTCAGTGGATAGAGCATTGGCCTGCAGAGCAAAGTATCCTGGGTTCAATTCCAGTCAAGGGCACATACCTCAGTTGCAGGTTCCTCCCTGCCCAGGGCCATGGTTAGGGTTTGTGCAGGAGGCAACCAATTGATGTGTTTCTCTCACACAGGTATTTCTATCTTTCCCTCTCTCTTCTACTCTCTCTAAAAATCAATGGAAAAATATCCTTGGGTGAGAACTAACAAAAAAAGTGAAGAGAGGAGAAGATAATAAATGGGCAAATAACTTTAATTTTAAAGCCAGTAGGTAGCTCTGGCCAGATGGCACAGTTGGCTGGAACGTCATCCTGTACACCAAAAAGGTTGTGGGGGTAGAACCTGGTCAGGGCATATGCCTAGGTTTCAGGTCCAATCTCCAGTATGGGCACATACGGGAGGTAACTGATTGATGTCTCTCTCTCTCATTGATGTTTTTCTCTTCCCCCTCCTCTCTCTAAAAATCAATCCTATATAATCCTATGATAAAGAGGTAATATGCTAATTAGACTGAACAGCAGAACGACTGTCCAGATGACCTTCCAGACGAATCTGGGTCTGTGAGGGCCAAGCCCCTTGCAGAATTTTGTGCATCAGGTCTCTAATAAAACCATATCCTTGGGTGAGGATTAAAAAAAAAAGTTAGTGGATAAAACACATTTCCTAAAGTCCAACATAAAAGAATTTATAATAACACTAGTGGCCCAGAGCACAATATTGTGCACAATAGACCACCTACTGCTTCCACGAGTGCCCGCATGAGCCGCAGCGCCCAGGGGAACTAGCAGAAGCCGTGGGAGCCGAGCTGCTTCCTCAGGAGCTGGCAGGAGGGAGGCACACTGCTTCCATGGGAGCAGCGCCACTTCTGCAGGAGGTGGGAGCGAGCCACCAGCGCCCACGGGAGCCGGGGGCAGGTCCTAGAGGTGCTCCATGCATTTTCTAGTGACCGGCTGCACACACAGCCCTGCCCCTTGCCACACGCAGCCCCACACAGCCTGTTGAACGGTCATTACTATGACACAATAACGGTCAATTTGCATATTGCCTCTTTAGTTATATAGACTTTGGTCAAAACTTCAAATTTTTGTTGTTGTTATCCTCTCCTGAGGATATTTTTTCCATTGATTATTTTAGAGAGAGAGGGATGAAGGGAGGGAGAGAGGGAGATATCAAACATCTATTGGTTGCTCCCACATGTGCCCCAATCCAGGCATATGCCTTTGACTAGGAATCAAACTGGGGACCCTTAAGTGCACATCTACGGGGTCAATGCTCTAAACAGTGAGAAACACCAGCCAGGGCAGAACTTCAAATTTTAAATTATTCATATAAAGCGTCTTCACGGCTAATTTGAAAACAGCCAAAAGGTTTCCTCAAAATTACATAATCAGAAAACTTCATTCATAAACATCAGTAAATGAAATAAAAATATTTCAGAAGATGAACCATCCCTTCAGAGTACACTGTCATGTCTTAGAGCCTGGTACAGCAGTCTGCCGCCTCCTCTAAATCAGAAGCGTCTCCTGTCCGCCTTATTCTATCTTACCTCTACCACGGGTGCGCTTGCCACGGTCTGAAGGCTTGTCCCCTTGATTGCAATCAATTCCATTCTCTTCACCTCTAACTAAGAAATAAAAGAGGGCCTCATATATAATCATACCAGACAACTATTAAAAGAACAAAAAGACTTTTTAAAATGGCTAAAATATAACCAAAGGGTTTTTTTTAAAAGAAGAAAAACAAAAGTGACTCGCCCTAGCTGGTTTGTCTCAGTGGATCAAGCGTCAGCCTTCGGACTGAAGAGTCCTGGGTTTGATTCCGGTCAAGGGCACATGCCAAGGTTTCGGGCTTGATCCCCCTTGTGGGATGTGCAGGAAGCAGCCGATCGGTGATTCTCTCTCATTATTGATTGTTTCTCTCTCTCCCTCTCCCTCTTTGAGATCAGTGAAAATATGTATTTTAAAAAAAACACAAAGTGGTTCAAAAACTGAGTAATAGCACATCTTCCTTAGTTATAGGTAAAAGTTCTAAAAAGAAATTAAAATGGCATACCACTTTTTATTTCTTCTAGTTGGACCCCTAAAGTAAGTTTGTTTCAAAAAGCCACATTTGTTATTCAACTATGTTATACACCACACATTTGCTGATTAGTCAGGTTTAAGGTCTGGAAAAACTACATCATCAAGAAAATACTATTATTAAAGAAATTAATGTTAGAGACAGGTTTTTATAGGATTCTGTCCAGAAGATGCCAATACAGTCTTTTCTTCTCCTCATACCTATATTGGCATTAATGATTCTATATAATATAGAAATTTTATGAGTGATATTGGCACAGCTTGCTTCAGAGATTAATACCTATGAATTTTCATGAAGGTGCCACTCCATTTAAATTTATATCTCTCTTTATAATCCCAATCCCTGTGTCCTTTGTTTTCATCCACAGCATAATTCCTACTAACACCATTAGAATATATTAATATAAAATGTTACTTTTTCTTTTTATTGTTACATCTCACTCTACCTCTATTAAAAGGTAAGTTTTAGGAGGGCAAAAATGTCTGTACCATTTATTGCTGTATGCCTAAAAGAGTACTTACTATACAGCAGGTACTCAATAAATATCCATGGAATCAAGTGTTTCCCAAAGTGTGGTACGCATACCCCCAGGGGTACAGGAAGAGTTTGGTGGGGGTATGCATTGTACCGGAGTTTGGTGGGGATATGCACTGCACCGTGCTTAGCTGTGCCTAATTCTACGTTCTCATGAGTCAAGTCAAGACAGTCTTGTGAGGTGTGAGATGGTCCCGTGTGCAAATAAATGTTATTTATAATATAACTTTTATAATTTTATTTTTCGTTTATTATTATTTTGTATATGTACCCCAAAAAAGAAAAAAGAAATATATTTTTGTTGTTATTAAAATACATCCATACTTTTTTTGACCAGAGGTACTCAGTATTACGAAAATTATAGAAGGGGTACACATATGTCAAAAATTTGGGAAACATTGGAATAAACTAACAAAAATCTCTAAGGTCAGTGCTAGTGGAGTGCTCAGGTGGTTGGAGTGTTGTCCTGTAAGCCAATAGGTTGCAGGGTCCAAGTCCCAGTCAGTACACATACCTAGGTTTCAGGTTTGATCTCCGTTCAAGATGTGTACAGCAGGCAACTGATCTGTTTCTCACATCAATGTTTTTCTTTCTTTCTATTTCTCTCCCCCACCCCCACCATCCTTTCCTCTCTATCTCAAATCAATCAACAAGTGAAGATTTTTAAAAAGTCTCTAAGGTGATAGGTTTAATATTTACATTTTATTCATTCATAATTTAGCTACTTTGGTATATTTATACAGCAGGTTGTTGTTCTTGGGTCGAATGGAAAGTTCTGAGACAATCTTCCCTATTCAAAAACTTCCCATTTACTTTAACCTTTGCCTATACCATGAGGAAGAATAAAGCTTCATCTATTAGTGAATAAAAATTCTCCTTTAAAATTAGAGAATGTATATGATTCACAACAGAAGCAGTCTTTTTTTATATGTTTTTATTGATTTTAGAGAGAGAGAGTAAAACATCGATGAGAGAAACATTGATCGCCTGCTCCCCACTGGAGATTGCACCTAAAACCCACGAATGTACCCTGATCAGAAATCAAACCAGGAACCTTTCAGTGCAGGGGATGATGCTCAACCAACTGAGCCATACCAGCCAGACAGAAGGCAGTGATAATACACACAGCATAATTAACTAACTACAGCCCCGGTCAATGCTGATATGAAATTGCATCAACTACTAAGTTAACTAAGTAGTTCATTAGAATCCAAATGTAAATTGTAACAACAAATGGTGCATTGAGGGAGTAGGTTTATGGACATTCTTTGGACCACTCTTTCAGCATGCATGAAAATTTACATCATAAAAAGTTCAGGATAAAGGTCTATACTTACACTCTCTTCCACGATTGCCACCTCTTCCTTTCCGGTTGTTGTTTCCACGCCCACGACTCACTTCTCTCTCACTTCTCTTCTCTCTATTCTCTTTGTTTTCTGAACTTTCTTTTCCGAAATTCTTCTTCTTCCCCCCTACAGTCTCCCATGAAGTCTACCGAAGATAAGAGTTGTCATTCAAAGAGTGTAAAATTACTAAGAGTGTGTGCATGTATCTTCCAAACCTAATTATCCATGCCTTGTAGCCTGCTTGCCTACCATCTTAATTCTTTTCCATATAGTTATACTTTCCAATGCTAAAGACAGCAAACCTCTTGCTAAGCTCCTTTGCTATATAGAGCACAAAAGATTACAACAACTAGCTGAATTGATAACATACTCTGTTCTTCTACCACAAAAAAGGCTTTTTCTATGCTGATCTGTGGGTAAAGTAAATGTCAATTCTCCTATTTCCCACCCTAGGCTACCCTCACCTACCTCAGTAGTAGGGTTTAAGTCTATTAAATATATAGATTAGCTTAAAGATTACAAAGGTACATAAAATGATGCCCTAAAATCTCATGAATATAACTTTCCCTATTCAGTTACCCAAACTATCAAAATAATTTTAATAGACAAAATTTCGATTTAGATTTTTTAAGTACCTGAAATTTAAACCCCAAAGATCTATTCCAATGAGAAGTCAATGATTTATTTATAAAACCTTCCTTCTCCATTTCTCCTTTAATGGTGATACCAAATCAAATCATACCATATACAGGATGGGGCAAAAGTAGGTTTATAGTTCAGTTCGCAAAACACAATTTATTTTTATTAATATCAGAGAGGACGGGAGAGGGAGAGACAGAAACCTCAATTATGAGAGAGAATCACTGATTGGCTGCCTCCTGCACACTCCACTTTGGGGATCAAGCCCACAATACAGGCATATGCCCTGCATTGAACTGTGACCTCCTGGTTCATAGGCCAATGCTCAACCATGGATCCACGCTGGCCAGGCTTTCATGGTTTACTTTAAATGTTCTAGCTCCTAGAGTATTTACATAACATCCCTCCTTCCTACCTCCAATTAACTCTCTACCCCAGTCAGAAGGAATTCCTTATTGCTCCTGGTTAGCCATGCTGCACACAGCAACCAGGTCAAAGGCAAGGCAAACTATGAAAGTAAAGATGCACCACAAAATAATCCTAAACAACTTTCCCTCTGCTTCTGCATTTCCCCTATAGTCCTCTTACCTCCAATCAAGCATACACCTTTTGTGTCTAAATTCAAGCACTAATTTGTTTTCTGAACTTTGAAGAAAACAAGCCAAATCTGGCTACCACTGTGTGATTTCTAAGTTCAAGAAGCCAAAGGGACATTCTAGATGTAACATTCAATCCAGAACACCTCCTTTGGATTCAGTCCCAGAGGAGAAGTTAAAACTCAATAAACCACAAAGAGACAACTGGACTTTTTAGACTTAAAAATTCACCCGACTACCACAGAAAAGAATGAAATCTGCTGGATGTAAAGAAAAAGCAACAGAAAGTAGTATCCTGCCCTATCTCTACGATAAAAAGGAAATAGGTGCTCTAATTAATAATTTGAATATATTTCACTTGTTCATATTATTTTTATAAAAAGGAAAGTCCTTTAGTTCATTTGGAAAATAACAGGCATTCTACACTGAATCCATTAGCAATGAGGTAAACACATTCCCCATACTTAAAAAACAAAACAGTAAAGACATGCCTATTAGCAAACAAAAGCTATTCAAAAATTTATCTCATCACTTAACATTATATATTTTCCCAACAAACTGACATATTTAGTGGTTTATCATGTGGACCAGTGTTATTTTGCATGGAATATTACCCACAAATACTGCTATGTTCAAATAATGAAATATTTTCCCAAGAACCTAATAACTACAAAATTCATTTTTCATGTTTCATACTAAAAAGATACTCATTTTACATTTCACCTTGTCATGGCAGCTCATTTTTATACAACCTGACTCTAATGCAGCCTATCCCTAAAACTGAGAACATGATTATACCTGAATACTGACAAGAAGCCACTTTAATCCTTAACCAAGACATGTTGTGGTTGTTTTTTGTTTTGAGAGAGAGAGAGAGAGAGAGAGAGAGAGAGAGAGAGAACATCAATTGCTGTCTTCTGTACATGCCCTGACTGATCAGGGAACAGGGACTGAGCCCACAGTCTCAGTATACGCTCTGACCAGGAATCAATCCAGCAACCCTTCGGTGCACAGGATGATGCTCAACCAACTGAGCCACTCTGGCTGGGCAAAGAAAGCACTTTTTGATGGGTCATCTTTGTACCCCTTTTTCAATAAGTCATTATTTGTTTTAATCTGCTCGGAAGCAGTTTCCTCAATTTAAAAATACAAATGAATTATTGTGCAATCTCTCCGCAAAGGAATCAAAAGATTAGTGCTGGCAGCTGCCTGGTGTGGCTTTAGTTGCAGCCTTCCTAAAAGAAGTGTGCCTGCACATTCCTCAAACTTTCTAAACTAAAAAACACACACAGAAACAAAACAAAAAATTTTAAAAAACTTTTCTCCTTTTATATATCTGTCAAACTGTCATGGAAAATGTGTCTGTAGAATATTCACACATAAATAGATATACCAGCAAATCCTGGTTTTCTGTTAGTCTAGAGATATAAGGAGTAGTAAGAGGTGACGACTGAGATGAAGAAACATGAGCAGTGGAGCCAAGAGAAGTTTTTTCAGGTGGTGAAAATATCCACAGGCCCAGAGAATTTTGGAAACTGTGTAAGCTGGAGTAGATGACCAAGTTCTCTTTCGAGTCTTCAGATTCTACGACTTCATGAAGAAACCATATATAACAAAAACAGTCATTTCAGGTTAGTGTTCTTTCTGGAACTGAAAACAATATGGAATGGCACCCATAATTCCCTCCATCCCCACCCCCATATAAGGTGAAGTTTAAAATGAAATATGGGGTTGGAAACAAATCTTAGCACTGCAAATCAATGAATAATACTTAATAATCTTACCGTGTCTGAATTCCCTTCCAGCAATATATTGATAGCTTTGTTCACATCTCCATTGCAGTCATGTAGGGCAACTATGCATTCATCCTGATTTTTTCCTGTCACTTCCATAAGCTGTTGAAATTATAAGAACATGGTTAGGGAGACCCCAAAAATGGTGGTTGATATTTTAGGATTCTTCTCCATAAAGACAGAAATTATGCAGTCCTTCCACTTGAAGATGGCCTCTACATTCTGAGCTTTTACCTGTTTTGTTTGTGGCCACCCCACGTCTTTTCACCAATATTAGTCAAACTACAAATCAACCCTCCTTCAAGATGAGCAATAACAGATTATTAATCAGCAGCATACACATGTATACCAACATCCTTAGAATACTCTGGATCAGTTATTGTCTACTCAAACTTGGTCCATAGCCAGCATTCCTAAAATTCTAAACTACACAAATATTAAGTGGGACTTTATGTTTCCCAAAGACCACATGTATATGGGCACATTAACAGAATATCCAGTCCAACTGTTTTGCACACGGACAAATTTCCCAACATAAGCTATCAGGACTTGGATTATGATATATTTAAGTTATAATACCTAAGGTCTCACAAGGAATTCTGCAGTGATCACAAAACTCACTCCTACACATACTATATTGTCAAGCAGATTCCCCAGATTGCTGTTTTACATAATTGAAGAAATCCCTTTGGTGCATTCTGTATAACAAGAGAAATTAAGCTGCTTAACATTTTCATCACAAAGAGCAATCAGATTAGGTGTTTCAATGATTAGTTAACAAATGTATAATTTAAGTATGTGTTATGTTTTAACTATCTCAATTATTTTAGTACTTGAGGCCCAGTGCATGAGATTTGTGCACTGGTGGAGGGCGTGGCCTGCTGTGAACCCAACCCTTTGAACAGCTGCTTCTGCTACGGGACACAGCTCATCCTGGTGAGCAGATTGGCCTTGGACACACGCCTCTGTGTGGCACTCCCACTGTGGGAGTGCACTGACCACCAGGGGGCGGATCCTGTATTGAGTGTCTGCACCCTGGTGGTTAGTGCACATCATAGCCACTGCTTGACTGGTCAACTGGTCATTCTGCCTTTCAGTCACTGGGCTTTATTATTACTTTTTAAAATATATTTTATTGATTTTTTACAGAGAGGAAGAGAGAGGGATAGAGAGTTAGAAACATCGATACAACACCCGAGGGACTGGTATGCATGAACATAATTACAACCAATGAACACAGAACTCTGGGGAGGGAGGGCATAACTGGGAGGGGAGGGGGGGCAATGGTAAACTATGTACACAGAAAATACCTTAATAAAATAAAATTTAAATTAAAAAAAAAATAGAAACATCGATAATAGAGAATCATCGATCAGCTGCCCCTTGCACACCCTCTATTGGGAATGTGCCCGCAACCAAGGTACATGCCCTTGACCGGAATCGAACCTGGGACCTTTTAGTCCGCAGGCCGATGCTCTATCCACTGAGCCAAACTGGTTTCGGCAGCTTTTATTATTATATAGGATGTACTAGCAGCTGCAGTTCAAATAGTTTGAGTACAATATTTGAAGTAATTTCTCTGTGGCCAAAAAGCTAGTTAAGCGCCAAGCCTAATAGGTGGATGGGGGGAAGCAAAGCCTATCCAGGTCTACTGATCTCATAAATATTTAACTCTTTGCATTACACCACTCTATCTCTCTCATTTCCTTCCCGTAACACAGTGAAAGTTCTACATACTTTCCAGTACACTTTGGTCTTTGAATATCTACTACTAATAATCATTTTTTTATCAGTGATCTGGACTAAGCCAATATCTGTCATATACAATTGTTAAGATGCACAATAAGTATAAAAATCCCTCAAGTGATTGTCTTGGTGGTTGCTCAGTGGTGTCAGCCTATGGACAGAAGGGTCACGGTTTCGAATTCCCCGTCAAGGTCACATACTGGTTTCAGGTTCACTCCCCACCCCCTGTGAGGGCATGTACAAGGTGCTATAGGGTGTGTCTCTTTCACATCAATGTTTCTTTTTCTTTCTTTTAATTTATTTTATTGATTTTTTACAGAGAGGAGAGGAGAGGGAGAGTTGGAAACATCAATAAGAGAGAAACACTGATCAGCTGTCTCCTGCACAATCCCTACTGAGGATGTGCCCACAACCAAGGTACATGCCCTTGACCAGAATCAAACCTGAGACCCTTCAGTCAGCAAGCCAACATTCTATCCACTGAGCCAAACCATATCAATGTTTCTCTCTCTCTCTTTCTCTCTCTCTCTCTCTTTCCCTCTCACTCTCTCTCTCTCACTCTCTCCCTCTTTTCCCTCTCTCCCTCCTTCCTTCCCTCCCTCCCCACTCCTCCTCCCTTCCCTTCCCTCTCTCTAAAACAATGGAAAAGGTATTATTGGGTAAGGATTAAAAAATATACATTTTTTAAAAATTACTCCAGTGATTGGATCAGTAAGAGACAGAACTAAAGTTAGCACTTAAAATTCTAAACTCCTGAACCAGTGCTCTTGCTTGTGTATCTGCTATGCTATTCAGATAAAATATAATTTGTAGTATGTCTCAAACTGTACATAAATATCATTCCAGAGAATGAATCCCATAATTTTTAATAAATTATTTTTGTGGCTATCCAAAAATATCATTAGTCTGACGAAAGAAACTATAAGTAAGAACAAAGAGTTCACAGTGGAATTTTCATGCCAAGGAGCAATTACTGGTAGAGCACTGACCTATGAACAAGGAGGTCACGGTTATATTCCCAGACAGGGCATATGCCCAGGTTGTGGGCTCAATCCCTAGTAGGGGGCATGCAGGAGGCAGCTGATCAATGATTCTCTCTCATTATTGATGTTTCTATCTCTCTCCCTCTCCCTTCCTCTCTGAAATCAATATAAAATATATTTTTTAAATAAAATTAAAATCTCTAGTAAAATTTTCTTTTTAAAACATTAACAAAAATAGGTAGCATCCTTTGCCAGAAACATACCTGTTTAACTTTAGCTTCAAATTCTAAATCATTTTTATCAAAGATCACCTGAGCGAGACGCATCTGTTCAGCTGTTGCCTGGAAAGTACAAAATTTTGTTAAGATTTTAGTACAAAAATATGTTAAATGCCAAACTCTGATGCAAAACAGATAAAAGTTCTCTAGCACTCCAGCAACTACAGTAATAGAAAATATACACAACCTGTACCCATAAGGTAAATTAAATATCAAAAGTTCTTATTCATCTTCATTGACTCATTTGCATTTTCTTTCCCCTGGAGAGATGAGAGTTGCCAGCATAAGAAAAAGTGGCAGAACAAGGAACAGTGAAAACAACTGCAGGACACAGACTTAGAACCAGGCTTGCTATCAGAACAAAAAAGCTCCACTGTCAACTCTAAAAAGGTATCATGGTCAGTTTTTATTTTTTATTTTATTTTTTTTTAGGCTGATTTATTTTTTTTCATGGTCAGTTTTTAAAAGGCTATATTTATCTAAGTAAAAGTTACTATTCTTTAATCACAATAAAAAATGGTTTTAACAAAAAAATTAAAAAGAAACTTTCAAACATAAAATTAATCACCTCTGCAGAAAACTCTTTTCCAGCTGCTTTTTAAACTCAAAATCCTTTTTAAAAAAATTCAAGTTACTTAATTATTGTGGTTTCATTTTATGATGTTTTTGACAACAATAAATTAAAAGGTATGGAAAAAGTTACTCTTTTATACAGTGAGTTATTAATATAATATACCAATTTTATTACCTTTGACAAAAGTACTATGGTTATGACAACAGGGAAACTAGGTGAGGGCTATAAAGGAACTCTCTCTTCTATTTCTGCAACTTTCTAATAAATCTAAAATGACTCCAAAATGGGGTTTTCCCCCCAAAAAAGTTACCCTTGTTAGCTAAAAATTATACTAATTCCCAAAATACATGTTTTAAAAGTTGAACGGTTCAACTTACTGAATGATCCTCACAAGAATAATGGACTTTTCTTCTCTACTTTAAGTACACATATATTTCAAATAATCCCTAGTCCTTATACAAGATCCAGCTAGCTTTGGTCTGTTCCCTCCAATCTAATGGCTAATCCTTTCATTCCTACATATGCCTGCCTGTTGTCACCTCAGTTGAACCACTACAGTGCTACACCATTCCAACCAGGAAAATGTTTGTACAGAAACTCTGTGTCTTCTCACGTAGCCAATTTAACCTCAATGCTACCCAGTGTATGTTTATAGGGGCTTACACATACTTTCACTCTACCTACCTGCACACTAGACCAGTGGTCGCCAGCCTTTTGGACCTCATGGACCACCAGTGGTCCACGGACCACCTGTTGGTGATCACTGCATTAGACAATCATTTCCCTGACCCATAACCAACTGAGAAGTCCCAGTGCTGCAGGCAAAAGGACCAATGGCATGAAATAACTGAAAAGGGAAAAATCAAAGGAGAAGATGAGCTCCAGAAAGATGGCCCTTTCTCATGATACATTTGGGTTGCAGTTGGTTGGAAATCTCTTATGAATGAAAGTAAACCATTGGTGCTCCTAAAGCTGAAAGCCTACATGATTAATTTGTATCCATTTTCCCTATTAACAATATCTTGCACTCTGAGTCTCAAGTCTAAATACTGTCTCTTACTCATATTCATTCAGCCCTGCTCCATACCAAGCACCGATACTCATTGCTTCAAACAAATTTCCTTAAATTACAAAGTTTTCACATACCCCACAAGAAAATTACTGTGACCCATAATGTAACCATCTAGTATCAAAAATATTTATTTGGCATATACTTATTTTTCTGATAAAAACAAAAACAGAATATAAACACAGTACTTTGTAGAAAAACACACACACAATTTGTTGTGAATATCTATTTACCATAATGTTTATTGGCTACCTGGATAGGTCCTGCATTTTATTAATTTTCATTACTACTTAAACAGTATAGAGATCAAATTTATACCTAATTTGTATATATAGCCACGATATAAATGTATATGTTCAAAGGGAGATATACTATATACTATAAACACTATAAAGATCCAATTTATACATAATTTGTATATACATCCATAATATATGGCTATATAGGGTGTCCCCCAAAAATGTATATATACACTTTGAATAATTATAAAGGCAGTGTTTATTAAAATATATTTCATTTCAAAGTTGACACTATTTCACCCACACAAGTCATTCACTATTCATTAACATATGTAAGGTAAATACCAATTACTAATTTATTCAGACTTAGTTTTTTAAGCTTAAGTACTATGACTCAAATATGTTTTATATTTCAATTCAATGATATCATCCGTTTTATTCTTGAAAGGGTTCAGGCTATCTAGAAGTAACTTCTGAAAACACAGCTGATGCACTTAATAGCTGTTTAACAAGTACAGTTTTGCAATACTAGCATATAATATTAATGAAATATAAAGTATTTTCAATTAGGCCTTTAAATATTTTTACATTTGCCAATTACCCTAGTCAAGAAGAAAATTAGCTCTTTCCTCCTGCCGCCCAAGATACCAAAAGGAAAGCGGCCTAAGGAGAAGGTGTCTGCAGGTCTCTGCTGTCGTGGAGAAGCAGGCCAGGGAAGTGGTAAATCCCGTTTGAGGGAAGGCCCAAGAATTTTGGCATTGGAGAAGACATACATCCCAAAAGACACTCACTCATTTTGTCAAATGGCCCCCCCCCCACATTCAATTGTAGCAACAAACGGCCATTTTTAAAAAATATATTTTATTTGTATTTTACAGAGAGGAAGGAAGAGAGAGAGAGCCAGAAACATCGATGAGAGAGAAACATCAACCAGCTGCCTCTTGCACACCACCTACAGGGGATGTGCCCATAACCAGTGTACATGCCCTTGACCGGAATCGAACCCGGGACCCTTCAGTCCGCAGACCGACGCTCTACCACTGAGCCAAACCGGTTTCAGCACGGCCATTTTTTTATAAGCGTCTAAAAATGCCTCCTGCATTAACCAATTCACCTGGGCCTTGGGAGAGCCAAACAGCAACTCTAATGCTAACACTGGCCCACAAGGCAAGAAAGAGATTGTTGGCCCAGGCTGAGAAAAAGCTGTCAGAAAAGGAGATTTCCCCACCAAGGAGCCACCTGTCCTTTGGGGCAGGAGTAACACTGTGACCACCCTGGTGAGAACAAGAAGGCACAGCTGGTTAACGATTGCACATGACATGCATCCCATTGAGCTGATTGTCTTCCTGCTGCCCTGTGCCATAAGATGTGGGTTCCCTATTGCATTATCGAGGAGAAGGCCAAGCTAGGACGTCTAGGTCACAGGAAGACCTGCACCACCGTCACCTTCACCCAGAAGACAAAGGTGCTCTGGCTAAGCTAGCGGAGGCTACCCAGACCAATTACAACAGATATGCTGAGATCCGCTGCCAATGGGGATGCAACATCCGGGGTCCAAAGTCAGTGGTTCCCATTGCTAAGCCGGTAAATGCCAAAGCTAAAAAGCTGACCACCAAGCTGGGCTAAGTGTACATTGTTGAGTTTTCTGTACATAAAAGTAATAAAAATTATCCTTCAGCCAGGAAAACAAAAGAAAATTAAGCATCAGATAAACAACAAACTTAAATTAAGAGTATGATAAAAAAAATTTGCCAGGCTGAGCTCAAACAACTGAGAAGAGGCCTGTATAGCTTGTGAAATCAGAGGAATAAGCAGAATCAACTGGTAATTCGAAGTTCAACATTAGTGCACCCTCTCCTACAAGCATCAGTGACATCAACACAACTGTCAAGTTGAAAAATTCTTGCCAAGAAAAGCAGCATTACTAATATCTTCCTCTGGATTTCTCTTCCATTCACTTGGCTTATACTGAGCTACCCTACTTTTATAATTAAGTGTCGATAGCTTTTATAGTATGTTAGTACTAACAAGGCAATATAATTCTTAACAGCCATTTTGTAAGCTTCCCCGCCACAGGAGAACAAAGACCAAGAAGACTTGTTGGGCAAGAAATGCTGGACACTAGGAATCAACCATATAAGGAACTAAAAATGCCAAGAAGCGGCCAATTGCACATCCACAGTCCTGTTGGCCCACCCCACAGCCTAAACCTATCAACCAAGACCCCAAAACTCACCGACTACAAATCCTTCCCACCAGTGGCTACATAAAAGAAGAGTCTGCATCTCCAAGGAGCTGCTATCATTGACTCAATAATCCTATAGCTCATGCTTCCCTTTGGATATCTCTATCCCCTTTTCTTTAAATAAATTCCATTTTTCTTTATTCACCATCTGAGATTCCTATTTAGCCTGCCCACACACCATCAACTTTAACCTTTCATAGTACACTCTAATGTTTTTTGTTGGACATCACCCAGAAAATTTGGAAAATATAATAAAGCTGGATTAAGTCATCCTTATGCCCATCACCCAAAGATAAATATCATTTACATAGTCCACTAGTATTTACAGGTAAAGAAGCACCACATCTGCAACTTATTCTTAAGAGGTTTAGAGGAAAAGGAGCATGTAGTTCCTCCTTTGTACAAGGGAGAAAAAGATAAATGTTAACATCTGGAGATCTAAAAATATATTTAGGGCCGAAACCGGTTTGGCTCAGTGGATAGAGCGTTGGCCTGCGGACTGAAAGGTCCCAGGTTCGATTCCGGTCAAGGGCATGTACCTTGGTTGCGGGCACATCCCCAGTAGGGGGTGAGCAGGAGGCAGCTGGTCTATGTTTCTCTCTCATTGACGTTTCTAGCTCTCTATCCCTCTCCCTTCCTCTCTGTAAAAAATCAATAAAATATATATTTTTTAAAAAGCAAATAAAAATATATTTAGGAATAATGTGTACAACTCAAAATTTTTTTCTAACTCTCAAAGCATGATTTTACTAGTAAAAATCTGAGGTTCATCTCTTACCCTTTGCAACAGCATGGATGGACCTGGAGATTATCATGCTAAGTGAAATAAGCCAGTCAGAGAAAGACAAATATCACATGATCTCATTATAGGTGGAATGTAATAAACAAAACAAACTAATGAAAAAAATAGGTCCAGAGGCATGGATGCATGAAACAGACGGACAGATCTCAGAAGGAAGAGGTATGCAGGAGGGTAGGGGAGGTAACAGGAAGAAATCAACCAAAGAACTTATATGAATATATGCACAGCCCATGGTCAGAGATAATAGTGTGGTGAAGGCTTGGGGTGAGTTGAGGCCTGGGTGGAGGGGGACAAAAGGAGGGAAATGAGGGACATCTGTAATACTGTCAACAATAAAAAATAAATTAAAAAACAAAACACAAAACTGAGGTTCAAAGAGACTTAAGTATAAACTAGTAAAGTGGCAGACCAAAGGCCCAAACTCAAGTTTATTCAGATTCATGAGAGCTCATGGATTTCTCTCTTACAACCTGCTCCCTAGATAGGTTCTCAGAATTCCTCTATGGACATTTAGAATTGGGCAATAAAGATCTTACAAAACAAGTCTCCCCATTAAGGTTTTTCCTTAGGATATATTTCCCAACAAGGGATTAATAAATAAATGAACATGCACAAATTTATTACTATATAATACTATTTTGAGAAATTCTCATAATAGTTTTATAAAAAGAAAAATTAGTAATCTAAGGGCCTAGAAATCCTTCCCACAACTCAGCTGGCAGTTTTTCTTCTAATCAGAGAAAATGAGCCATTCCCAAAGGGCCCACGGAAAAACTTTAGTGACGACCATCGGGAAGAAGGGAGTGCTCCCTCCTCCAGTCTGGAGAATCTGATTCTCTTGAAATCAGCCCAAGGACTTTACTTGAGTGGGAAACAGAGACAGTTTACATTTCTCACACATTTCATTTGATCCTCCTTGAAAAGACAAGCATTTAATCCTTACTGATTTGATAAACAAATAAAATTTGTTTTATTATTTCTTTCATTATTAGCAGGGTTGCACCTACAATTATTCATAACTTGTATTTCATCTTTGGTAAGAGGCTATTCATGCTCGGGCTGCTGTGGTTCAGCTGGTTGGAGTGTCATCCCATGCACTAAAGCAGTGTTTCCCAAACGTTTGACATATGTGTACCCCTTATATAATTTTCGTAACACTGAGTACCCCTCATCAAAAAAAAAAAAGGATTTATTTTAATAACAATCAAAATATATTTTTTATTTTTTTGGTACATACACAAATAATAAGCGAAAAATAAAATTATTCATAATAAAATATAAATAAAAGTTATATTATAAATAATATTTATTTGCACACCGGCCCATCTCACGCCTCACAAAACTGTCTTGACTTAACTCATGAGAACATAGAATTAGGCGCAGCTAAGCATGGTGCAGTGCATTTCCCCACCAAACTCTTCCCGTACCCCTGGGGGTATGTGTACACTTTGGGAAACACTGCACTAAAGGGTCACAGGTTCGATTCCCAGTTAAGGGCACTACTCAGGTTGTGGATTTGATCCTTGGTCAGGATGCATATAAGACAACCAATCAATGTTTCTGTCTCTCTTATTTCTACTCTCTCTTTCTTCCTCTCCCTCTCTCTAAAATAATCCAAGTCACCCAGCTAGGGCATACTATCTGCTTTTTAAAAATGAGATTTAAGCCAAAACCGGTTTGGCTCAATGGATAGAGCATTGGCCTTTGGACTGAAGGGTCCCAGGTTCGATTCCCTTCAGGGACATGTACCTTGGTTGCCAGCACATCCCCATTAAGGGATGTGCAGGAGGCAGCTGGTTGATGTTTCTCCCTCATCGCTGTTTCTAACCCTCTATCCTTCCCTCCCTTCCTCTCTGTAAAAAATCAATAAAATATTTTTTAAATGAGATTTAAAATCCTGAGGTTTCCTACAAAGAAGAACATTAAAGCACATGTGCTCCCTTAATTTCCACAAAACTCCCACAAAAACTTACCTGTACTACTTGTTTCTGTAGTTGTGTTGCCTGGGTCGCTGAAATCTGTGTTTTTTCCCTAGCACCACGGGAACGGTCACTGCTCACCGAAGTCATCATATACAGTATATACAAAATAACGAGTTTACAAAATAGAAAATCTGCAAGAAAACAGGCATGGTGAGCAAAACTTACAAATCATAATAAACAGCAAGAAAAAAATACAAGGCAAGGAGTAAGCATGAGACAGATCAAAATATAAATTCTCAAGAAAACAACCATTTAGGATTTTAGATTTTCCTGGCAGCACTTAATCCAATTTACTAATGCAATCTAAAGTCTAACAAGTACAACAATTCTAAACAAAAATCTCAAATACCGTGAACTTTATTCAGCAATTATTTTACCACTATACTGCATGTAGTTTCTACTACGTGTAGTTTTATCTGCTCTTCCCATTTGCAGTTGGTATTTGAACACAAAAAACTGCATTCAGCCAAAATTTTACTTGGCAATCATCCAACTCAAAATGTGATATCCAGGAGCAAGACATACCTAATGGCAAAAGCCTCTTATAAACAACAAATTTGTATAAAACTAAGTGAAAAACTACCATTCTTGGAAGCATTATCCCAATCACTTAGATTCTGCTTCCCAGCAACTATCAACAGTTTGGCACAAATAAACTCACAAAAATTCTCAAAAATAACAAGTCTTCAAAGGAGACAAAACAATAGCGCATCTACTTTTACTTTATTTATTCAACAAATATTTACTGAATATCTACTTATCAAGCATGTAAATTTAATATGCCACCAAAACATGATTATAATAATAAAATACCACTTTACTCCCATTAGGATGGCTAATAAAAATCATTTTGGCAAGGATGCAGAGAAATTAAGAACTCTTAAATACAGCTGTTAAGAATGTACAACATTATAGTAACTACAGAAAACAACAAGACAGTTACTCAAAAAATTAAAAATAGAATTACCATATGGTCCAGTAATTCCACTTCCAGTAATACAAACGAGACAAATTGAAAGCAGTCCTTTATTATTATTATTATTATTATTATTATTGACAGTACTACAAATATCCCACATTTCCCCATCCTTTCCCCCCTCCAACCAGCTGCTGCCCCTCCCCAGGCCTTCACCACACTGTGTCCATGGTCTATGCATATACAGACAGTCCTCAGGTTAGTACGTTGTTTTGTGGTTACATCACCATCTCCCCTAGGGGACAAGCAGTTAGATAGTCCCTGAGGAGTCCCAGTATGGAGAGGGTGCAGGCCAGGCTGAGGGACACCCCTTCTTCCCCATCCCCCAATGCACGAATTTTGTGCGCCAGGCCACTAGTTAAATAAAACAAAATGAGAATTTCTTCTTACAGGAGTGCCATCTAGTGATGAAAATCTGCATCTACAGAAATAAATTTAAGCTAAGTTGAATGGATGCCAAGATTTGGGAGTTTTTTAATTTATATTACATTGTGTGCCAAACCCCAAAGTAAGAGTTTTCTGATTTACAAAAAAACTTTTAGTCTGAGTAGCCTTGCTATTCCAACCAAATGTTTTTATGTAATATGCCCGAATCCTCACTTGTCAATTAGAAGAACCATAAGCTCTTTTTTGTTTCAAACTACTAAAATTTTGTTAATTCGCTGCCTCAATATAAATAGTAAGACTTTATATCTCCATTCTAATCATCAATCCACATTTGATAATGAATAGTTAATTAGTAATGGCCCCTGTTCCATGGCTGAACCAGGACAATTGCCTTGTGAAACATAGAAAGTACATTGCATACTTTAAATGTAATTATTATTTTGGGGGAATAATAATGTTTCTCTTTTAATTAAGGTTCATTGCTTAATTCTGGGTTATATATTCATAAATTGTTACTACAAAAGGCCATTGACATAAATATTAAGAATGCAATCCTAAAGAAAAAAGCACCTTAAATTATGATGACCCCAGAATATGCTTCTAAAGGATGCTTGCTGAACAAATTCAGGCTAGCTTATTTTCTGTCAACATGGTTATCCACACTAACACTGAAATGTCAGAATAGCTTAATTCCTATTCATAAAAAAGTATTAATGCTTAAGATATTTAGCAAAAACTTCGAGTTTACAATGCAAGCATGGGAAAGGGGGTCAGGGAGGTGCTTCAAATTTTCATATATTAATTCTATTTTATTTTTTCAATATACTTTTATTTTTTCAGAGAGGAAGGGAAGAGTAGGAGAAATACCAATGACAGAGAATCTTGATTGGCTGCCTCCTGCATGCCCCGATACTGGGGATTGAGCCCACAACCTGGATATGTGCCCTTGACCGGAATTAAACCTGGGATACTTTAGTCCACAGGCTGACGCTATCCACTGAGCAAAACTGGCTAGGACCATAAATTAATTTTACATAAAACTTCTAAAGTCAGTGAATTCATAAATCAAGGTAAGAGCATAAGTTACCAAAATTATCAACACCCTTAAAAATTACTGCCACCAATGAACTGTAAAAATGAATATGGCATGGAAACTAGACTCTAAAAATCAGTGCCTTTAACTAACATACTGTCACATGGGAAAACTCTAAGACTTCTTTTCTAAAAACAGAATTATATATAGTAAAAAGTAAGGCTTCTCCAATAACCAGCCAGTTGCCAAACCATAGGAATTCAGTTTCCACTTGTTTTCCATCACTCTCCATTCCCAAGAGTTCTACTACCCTGGAACAGGTTCCAGCAGAATTCTTAGAATAGAAACAGATAAGAGCAAGAGATTCTAAAAATAATTCAGTAGAATCTCAAACATACATATCACAGGTTCTTGAGCTAAAGAAGGTGCCAGGTTATTTCAACCTATCCAACCAAATTTTAAAACCCATATTCATCTCACCTCATTCAAACTAAATTAAAAAGATGTGACAGATTTTAACACAGGTAAGAACTGCTACTATATACATCTTTAACCTCTTTTTTAAATTTTTCATAAGTTTATTTGAGCTACACTGACAACATGCCAGGGGAGCAAAATTTCAAATGCTCTCATCTTTAACCTCTTTTAAAACAAAATCAGCCGAAACCGGTTCAGCTCAGTGGATAGAGCATCGGCCTGCGGAATGAAAGGTCCCAGGTTCGATTCCGGTCAAGGGCATGTACACTGGTTACGGGCACATCCCCACTGGAGGGTGTGCAGGTGGCAGCTGATCGATGCTTCTCTCTCATCGATGTTTCTAGCTTTCTATCCCTCTCTCTTCCTCTCTGTAAAAACTCAATAAAATATGTATTTTTTAAATCAGCAAAAAAACTATATAAAGCTTCCTTGATTACTTAAAGTGCAATAATGGCCTAAATTAGTTATAATAAAACAGCTGAGTTTTCAAGTGATTCCAGAGTTTAGAGTGAACTGAAAATGGTTGCATTAACATCCACTTAAACTTCTATTAATTCATAGTTGACTCTAACTTTAAGATACAGGAAAACATAGTTTTAAAACTTTTTCCTAAAAACTATGTAATATCATTCACCTCCCCTGCAAAAAACGTAAGGGCACATTTGATCATTCTGAAAAGCAATAGAACACTTGTTGGTAACATGTCGAGGAACTCTGGAGATTTTGGCGGAAGCACCATAAGACTTTATTTAAGAGAGTGTCACGTGTCATGAAGTGTCAGCATTGGAACGTACCTCTAAAACCAGAAGATTCACACAATGGAACCAAGTATCTCATCTATTGCATCAAATAAATATAGTATACTCCAGAAAAAGCAAAATGATTTTTTTTAAACAGAGTATCATCAATCCAGATTATATACAACGTAGGCTCCCTCGGCCTGGACTGCAGTATCCGGCCAAAACCAGCTCTCCAACATCCCCTAAAGGGTTCCAGATTGTGAAAGGGCGCAGGCCAGGCCAAGGGACCCCCCTGGTGCATGACTGGAACTGGGGAGGGAAGCAGGATGTTTGCCAGCCAGGGAGGGACCGCAGGAGGGCTCCAGGGTATATCCAGCCCATCTTGCTCAGTGCCAATCAGCCGGACCCCAACAGCAAACTAAGATACCAGTCAGAAAGTCTGCCCCCTGGTGGTCAGTGCACATCATATTAGCTGGTCAACCAGTCAACTGTCTGCCCCCGGTGGTCAGTGCACATCATAGTGAGCGGTTGAGCAGCCTTAGCATATCACTAGCATATTACACTTTGATCAGTTAAAAGGACAACCAGGCACTGGACACTTAGCATATTAGGCTTTTATTATATAGGACTAGAGGCCCGGTGCATGGTAATTTATGCACTGTAGGGAGGGTCCCTCAGCCCGGCCTGCCCTCTCTCACAGTCTGGGAGCCCTCAGGGAAGGAGGTGACCCAGCGATCAGGGTAAGGCGACGCCCCATTCATCACACCTCTGCTGTTGCCACTGCCGGCAGCACAAGCCTCAGCTGGCCCTGGTTACCTCAGCCTCGGGCGGCCATCCGAGGCTTGCCTGAATCTCAGGGCAGCCCTAGGTGGCTGGGCAGCTGCCATGTGAGGCTTGCCTGTGCCTCGGGCCAGCCCTGGGCAGCTGGGGGACTGAGGGAACTGGGGACTCTGGAGGCAGGCATGTGGAGTGGCCAGGCCTGCCTGGGGGTGGGACCAGCCTTGTTGTGTGTGCACCTGCAGCCTGGGCAGGGCTGAGAAGACTGGGTGACACCATCTGTGGCTGTGGGCACTGCCCATTTTTAGGATGCAGCAGTCAATTAGCATATTCCCTCATTGGCTGTGAGTGCCACCATCTTTGCAATGCTGTGAGGGTTAATTAGCATATTCCTTCTTTATTAGATTGGGTCTACAGCTGAAGAACTATCCTATCATTAAAAGCAGAATATACAATTTAAGTTCAAGAAGCAAGTCTCCACCAAGAATGATCAGAGAGAGGACCTGACCAGGTAGCACAATTGGTATCCAGGTATGCCAAGTTTGTCCCTCTTTTCCTCTCCTTTCCTCTCTGAAATCGGTAAAAAAAAAAAAATACATATTTTTAAAAATACCTGTAAGTTGTACACCTGAAACTAATAATATTGTCTATCAACTGTAACTGAAAAATATTTTCCTAAGAAAAGGTAACAGAAAATACTCATTATTCTCATCCTTTTTCTGCAGAGAAAATTCACTTATTCATTCCTGCTGAGAATAGGATTTATTTAGATTAAGAACCTCAACTGATTCTGGAGGCCCAAAGCAGCCAGCAAGAGGAAGTCTACCTCCCCAACCCGGAGAGAGTTAGGCAGCTAGGGCGTCCGGGAACTCTATCTAATGAGAGATTCGATTCCATGCAGCCCAACTGCTTGTGCCTGCATGCCAGGAGCTGACCAAGCTGATACTTTTATTCTCCACAGCTGCTGAGAACAGGGTCAGGACTCAAGCAGCTGGTGGACAAGGTTGAATTCCCCTATGTCCAGGATTGGCTGACAAGGAAACCACAATGTCATCTGTTATTCTGTGTATGTAATCTGTCCATGACAAAGATGAGTGCTTGTGAACTCCTAAACATTACAAACATCAAAAATTATTTGGCATATCAACATTTCTTTCATGTTAACTCAAGTCGGGAAGGAAATTTAATTGCCTGTGGTGGCTTCCAGACATCTGTCCACTCCAGCTCTGCTCTCTTGGCTCTAAACCCAGTCTTTATCAAAAACCCTAGCTCAGCAGCTACCTTTTGATTCTTTGACCTTTTTTTTATCCCTTGAAAAGTCTCTCATTATTCATGATCAGTCTTACCCCTTCTTCTAAAGTACTTTCTATCAAAAAAAATAAAATAAAATAGCCCCAGCCGGTTTGGCTCAGTGAATAGAGTGTCAGCCTGCAGAATAAAAAGTCTCAGGTTCAATTCGGGCCAAGGACACATGCCCCAGTTGTAGGCTTGATCCCACCCAATAACAGATGTGCAGGAGTCAGCCAATAAATGATTCTCTCTCATCATGTTTCTCTCTCTCTCTTTCTTTTTCTCTCTCTCCCTCCCTTCCTCCCTCCCTCTCTGAAATCAATAGAAATAAATAAATTAAATAAATATAAAGGGGGGCCTAACCTAAATAGCATTTCACAAGACCTATCAAATTATATGAATACTGTACTTTATTTAGCTTACATTAATATAAGTATCCACCAAATAATACCAAGATGGAACCTTTATTAGAGGGTTACTACTTTATAGACAAGGACTAGTAAAGGGTCTGTTTTTAAATTTAAAGAAATGTTTTAATTAAAAACTGACTAGCCAAATTAAAAAAGAATTTCTATAAATTACCCACTTTACAATATAACATTTCCTCATAAATCCAGTAATAATTCTTATTAAACAACGTCTCTTTGTTTTCTCTCTGCTTCTATCAAATTCTGCTTACCTTCTTATGTATTCTTCTCTAGTCTTGCTCCTCCAGAATTTGTACCCACCCACATATACAGTGGTACAACTATAGTCTGCTTTTTGCTTTAAAGCTCTATTTCTGACTGAGACTGGTTTGGCTCAATGGATAGAGCATCGGTCTGTGGACTGAAGGGTCCCGGGTTCGATTCCGGTCGGGGGCATGTGCATTGGTTGCGGGCACATCCCCTGTAGGGGGTGTGCAGGAGGCAGCTGGTCGATGTTTCTCTCTCATCGATGTTTCTAGCTCTCTACCCCTCTACCTTCTTCTCTGTAAAAAAATTAATTTAAAAAAATATTTTTTTAAAAAAAAAAAAAGCTCTATTTCTGAAAACTTCCACATTCCTCACAGACTCTGGCAACAAGGAATTACAGGCATACCTTGGAGATATTATGGTTTCAGCTTCAGACTAGCATAATAAATTGAGTAGTCATCTTTTTCTTTTTCTAGTGGAGGGTTGTGCCTTCCATTTGTAAAAAACACAATACCTGTGAGCTCAATAAAACAAGGTATGCCTGCACTGAATAATTATGCTATTATCTCCTGCCATGTTCTGATCCTGTGGTGGCACAGTGGACCCAAGGAACCAATAAAATAATGAGAACAAGTTAGGAAAAGCCCAAAAAAACCACTGCTTCCTGAAACAGGAGAGTCTCAACCCTGGTTGTCAGCATATGCAATAGCTAATTGTACCATTCTATCCGTGTCCATACATAAATTAACAATATCTCCAGAAACAATAAAATTTCATCATAAGATAAAGACACTGGAATAGAGGATCACCATCAGTCACCATCCCTGGTTGCACAGTTACAATCACTTGAGGACTTCTGAAAAATGAAACCAGAATAAAATCAGAATAGGACCCAGGCACCTATAGTTTGTTTTGTTGTGTTTTTTGTTGTTGTTGTTAATCCTCACCAGAAGATATCTTTTTGCATCGATTTTTCTAAAAGGAAAGTGCAAGTTGGGGAGGGGGGGAGAAACATTGATGTGAGAGAGACACATTGGTTGGTTGCCTCCCACATAAGCCCCCAATGAGGGGCTGGGGATCAAACCAGCAATGAGATACGTACTCTTGACCAGGAACTGAACTAAGACTCTTCAGTCTGAGGGCCTAACCACTGAGCAAAACTGGCCAGGGCACCAGCAATAGTCTTTAAAAGTTCTCCAACCAGCCCTGGCCAATGTGGCTCAGTTTGGTTGAGCATCATCCCATGAACCAAGAGGTCACTGATTCAAATCCTGGTCAGGGTACATGCACCAGTTGCAGGCTGGATCCCCAGAGGGGACATGCAGCAGGCAGTCAATCAATGTTTCTCTCTCACTGATGTTTCTCTCTCTATGTCATATCAATAAAAACACAAATTAAAAAAAAAAAAGTTCTCCAAGCAGTTAGTTCCTAAAAGTTAAACAGAGTTACCATATAACCAAGCAATTTTACTCCTAGGTACATACCCAAGAGAAATAAAAACATGTTCACCCACAAAGATGCAGATGAATGTTCATAGCAGCATTACTCATAATAGCTAACAGAAAAAAACTACCAAGCATCATAGTGCCTGCCAGAGGCTACTAGGAGGAGATAATGGACAGTGATTGATAATGGGCATCGGTTGTTTTGTGTGTGTGTGTGTGTGTGTATGTGTGTGTTTGAGGTGGGGAATATTCTAGCTCACGGATAATAGTGTGTTGATTGCAGGTGGGGTGGGGGAAAGATGGAGGTGGAAGAGGGCACAGGGGATAAATGAAGATGGAAAAAATAAAATAAAGAAAATATTCTAGAGATGGTGATGCTTGCACAAATTTTGAATATACTAAAACTCACTGAATTGTATACTTTTAAAGGATGAATTTTATGGTATATGAATTATATCTCAAATGTTTTAAGTCTTTTATTTCTAATGTGCAGTTGGAATATCAAAACACTATTCTGAAACAGTAGTTCTCAAAGTGTGGTGTCTTGATCGGTAAAAGCAGTATCATGAGAACTGGTCATACATGAAAATTTTCAAGATCACACCAGACTAACTGAATCAGAACTTCTGTTTAAACAATACGTAATTCACAATAAGGTTTGAAAATCACTATTGTCAAACAACCTTAGATGAAAATTTTGACCCTGTATATTTCAAACGGAAATATGAGAAAATTGCAAAAAGCATTTCACCTTTATTATTTTACCCAGGTAATAGGCATTATACAAAATTCCCAAAAAAAAAAAAAACACCTGAGAAGCAAAAGAAAATAAAACCACTACCTATATAGTTTCACTGCCCCCCCCAAAAAAAAAAACACAACAACACTGCATCAATATGATCCACTGGAAATGGTTGTGCCATGCTTTATCACTGAACATTAAAGTTTACAAATTCAGTGAGTACTTGCTTTTATGTAAAAGCACTATCCTCAAACAACCTTTTATGTAAAAGCAAGGTGGCATTATAGCACTTCAATTATCAAGTTCAGCTAAGGAATCAAACATTATCTACAATACTAAAAGCATAATATGCTAATTAGATCAGACAGCTGGAGGACCTTCCAGATGAAGCCAGGGCTGCCAAGGCTGAGGCAGCCGCCACTGTGAGGGCCAAGCCCCTTGCACGGATTCCGTGCATCGGGCCTCTAGTGGGAATGTAAAAGAAAGCTCTTTGAAGCCAACATGTTTTTTGTTCCAACTCTTAATATAAATGCTTTCTAAAATGTGATACATACTTCTCTTCTGTGGCAAATACAGTACAATAAAACTGATTTAACTTTTTTCTGATTCTACATCAGTTATTGTAACCATTGGTGGATGTGGGTAATTAGTCTGAATCATACCAATTCGAAGATGTACCTAGGAACTTGCATTCCTTCATAAATTCATCACATCATTGTTTTCTTTTTTGTCCAAGGTCTCTTTCTCAAAAGTGGCAGCATTTACGTATCTGCATGACTTCTGGGCAGCATAGTATGACTACTTTCCAAAACAAATTTCTGAACCCAAGGTCAATGCAGTCTTTCAAGTTCTTTACTTGTCATTTATTTTAAATATCATGTGCATTGTATTTAATCACTGTCATTTTTGAGGGAAGAGGGTTCCATCCCAAGCCTTACAGAGTAAGCCCTCAAACATTTTTTATTTTCAGCAGGTGGCAGAATGATTTCTATGTTAGCTTAAGTGAAATAATCTTATCCAACCTGCAATCATCCATCAATATTAGCATGCACTTTATCAGGCACCAAAAGAAAAAGCAAGGGAGAGAAATGAAAATAAAGAAGACTTATGCCCTACCCAGTCTGGTTCACTGGATAGAGCATCAGCCTGTGGACTGAAGGGTCCCGGGTTTGATTCTGGTCAAGGGCATGCACCTCGATTGCAGGCTCCTCCCCAGCCTGGCCCTGTTTGGGGCATGTGCAGGAGGCAACCAATCGATATGTTTCTCTCACGTCAATATTTCTGTCTTTCACTTTCTCTTCCACTCTCTCTAAAAATAAATGGAAAAATAAAAAGACTTATTTCATGGATATTAACAAAAAGTGATAATAAATTACCAACGAAATGTCCCCATCTCAAATTCCCCTATCCCAATGGTCAGCAAACTTGTTCGTCAACAGAGCCAAATATCAACAGTACAATGATTGAAATTTCTTTTGAGAGCCAAATTTTTTAAACTTAAACTTCTTCTAATGCCACTTCTTCAAAATAGACTTGCCCAGGCCGTGGTATTTTGTGGAAGAGGCGCATGTGGCTGGTGAGCCGCAGTTTGCCGGCCACGGCCCTATCCTATTCCTAAATCCTAGTTTAATATGTCTCTTTCCCAACCATGTTCACTTACATTAGTCCCTCACCTACCCTCTTTTGAGGGAATCAAGTTAAGTCTGAGTCATAAGAACAGGATAAATTCAAAGCCAACATTAGTCTTAGTCTGTTATAAAGACAGACATATTTTCATAAATTTTTGTCTTCCCATCCTCACTCCCATTCGCCGCCCCCCCTTCCAGCTCTGCATCCATCAGAGCAAAATTAACTTCTTAGTAGTTGCTCTGTTCCAAAGCCTTCATAGAAAGGGGAATAAAAGCATGGAGAAGTCAACATTCTTCCTTTTGCTTCTTTACTCTTCCTAAGACCCAGTCAGAAAGGGGAAGGAAGGTGTCAAACTATAGGGAAATGCCTCACCATTCATAGGATCACAAGGCCAAATCTTTCTTTTATTCAAGTCAGATTGATCACAACCAGTCACAATCAGAGATTCTTGATACTAGGCCAAAAAATATTATCCAAATCATAATGTCAATTTAACTCTTGCTTCTTTATTTTCAAGCACAGAAAAGTAATTAACAATAGTTAAAACAGGTAAAATCTCCAACCTACAAAGTGTGAAAAAAACTTCAGAAAATATCTCTTATACACACCACTTAAAATGTAACCTACTTAGCCCTGGGCATGTGGCTCAAGTAGTTAGAGCATCATGCATATAAACCAAAGTTGCAGGGTCAATCCCTGGTCATAGCACATACAAGCAGCAACCAATGAGTGTGTATGGGGGGGGGGGGGGGGGAGTCAATGTAAATTTTAAGTCCTACTTTAAAAAAAAAATACTATCACCCTAGCGAGTGACTGTCTGTCTCTAAACCTCCCTTCTATTCTCTCTCTCTCTTAAGTAAGTCAATGGGAAAATATCCTCAGTGAGGATTAACAAAAAACAAAAAAAATGCTACCTACTTCATCTCACATTAATTTATTACCTTGGTTTTGGGGTAGTAAATTGGCATCTCTGCTATCCACTGTAATATAGTAAGTTGGATATTACTGCTAAAAAGTTATCAAATCCCAACTATTCTTTTGTAACTGGTAAAACTTTACAAGCCTTCGATTCTTGCTAAAGACAGATGACCTAAAATATTTCAGGTTATTTTCATTTTTCATATATCTGCATGAACCATTTGCTTCTCAATTGTTACAATACACAAATATTTCACAACCGATTTATAAAGGCTCAGTGTATCTTTTTTTAATATATTTTATTAATTTTTCACAGAGAGGAAGAGAGAGGGATAGAAAGCTAGAAACATCGATGAGAGAGAAACATCGACCAGCCGCCTCCTGCACACCCCCTCTACTGGGGATGTGCCCGCAACCAAGGTACATGCCCTTGACCAGAATCGAACCCGGGACCTTTCAGTCCTCAGACCGACACTCGATCCACTGAGCCAACCAAACCGGTCCTGGCTCAGTGTATCTCTTATTAAGCTTTTCCAAGATAGTCATATCATGTCTAGCTATTACTATACATTTTTTAAAATATATTTTATTGATTTTTTACAGAGAGGAAAGGAGAGGGATAGAGAGCTAGAAACATCGATGAGAGAGAAACATCGACCAGCTGCCTCCTGCACACCCCCCACCAGGGATGTGCTTGCAACCAAGGTACATACCCTTGACCAGAATCGAACCTGGGACCTTTCAAACCTCAGGCCAATGCTCTATCCACTGAGCCAAACCAGTTTCGGCAGACCCACAATTTTTCATTACAGTTCTTTAAGTTTCCTTATGATTCCATGATATAAAATCTTAAGTTTTTTTAAGCATATTTAATTCTAATGACATACTTATTACTGTTTCACTCATGCCAAGAACTTTTTAAAAAACATAATCATATAAGCCATTTAAACATTGGCATACCTATCACTTATGGACCAGGGTCAATTTTCATTCAAGTACCAAATATAAAATTACTTAATAAGTAAATCTCCTAGCACTATTGAGAAAATATCCCATATCCTTTTCTTTCCCACAAGTATGTGTATAGAAACCTGCTTAACTATTCTCTACATCCAAACTAATCTCAAAAACGAAGGCTTGCCGAGACCGGTTTGGCTCAGTGGATAGAGCGTTGGCCTGGGGACTCAAGGGTCCCAGGTTCGATTCTGGTCAAGGGCATGTACCTTGGTTGCGGGCACATCCCCAGTAGGAGGGGTGGAAGAGGCAGCTGATTAATGTCTCTCTCTCATCAATGTTTCTAACTCTCTATCCCTCTCTCCTTCCTCTCTGTAAAAAATCAATAAAATATATATATTTTTTAAAAAAAGAATACACTTACTTCCTCCTCCATTTCCTCACTAAATATCCACTTAACTTTCAGTCTGGTTTCCATCACCCTATCACTCCAACAGTAGGAAAAAAATGCTATTTCGCCAAGTCACCACTGACCTCCTCCTAATTTGGGAGAATGGCAAATCTCCTACATCTGTCTTCTGTTCTCATTCTTTCATCTGTCTCTGGCATTCAACACACTTTCTTCACTTGGCTTTTGACTACACCATCCTGGTTTTCTGGGCTCAAATCCACAGCAGCAGCACATCCTTCTACTCCTGAAACATAAAATTGTTAACTTCTTTATCACGTTTTTCCCTTCCTATAGAACTGTTACTATTGGTATCATCCAACTTCAAAGGAAAAGCTAAAAACCTGTCTTTCTCCAGAAACTCAGCCCACATCGGCCTACTAGATACCTGCACCTATAATGAAATTCATCCAAAATAACGTCATTTGAAAACTTCCAAAATTTCCCAAGTGACCAATATATTCAAATGTTTCAGAGCTCAAAACTTTTAAGCCATTCTTTTAATGTTACCTTTTTTTAAAATTGATTTTAGAGAGGAAGGGAGAGGGAAAGATAAACATCAATGATGATAGAGAATCACTGACTGGCTGCCTCCTGCATGCCCCCTACTGGGGATCAATCCTGCCACCCAGGCATGTGCCCTTGGCTGGAATCGAACATGGGACCCTTCAGTCCACAGGTTGATGCTTTATACATTGAGCCAAACCAGCTGGGGCTAATGTAACCATTTCTTAACACGTACATTTGTCATAAAGGATTTAAGGCATTAGATCTGTCTTCTTTTACATTCTCTCTGCCATCGATTTAGTGTAGGTATCTGAATTAAAGGTCATTGTACCAAAGCCACCTCCTCCTCGTCTTTTAGGAGTAAGTTTGATAACCGTTGCCCAGTACTAGTTTTGATATGTGAATACATCACTTATATAACCCAGCAGTTATAAGGTATCTTTATTAACTACTGTATCAATAATTGCCTCCTTTCCGGTTCAATGAAACTTCATGCCCTTATTTATCTGTCTGAACTATGTAAATTGTGAAACTGGTGCCAAAGTGGGACTGTTGTTCTTCTAGAACATGGATAGAGCATCATTCTGCGGACTGAAGGGTCCCAGTTTCAATTCTAGTCAAGGGCATATACCATGGTTGCAGGTATGTCTCCAGTGGCGAGGTGCAGGAGGCGGCTGATTGATGTTTCTCTCTCATGGGTGTTTCTAACTCTCTATCCCTCTCCCTTCCTCTCTGTAAAAAAATCAATTAAATATATATTTTTAATTAAAAAATTAAAAATAAGAAGAATCGCCCTAGCTGGTTTTGCTCAGTGGATAGAGCATCAGCCTGCTGACTGAAGGGTCCCAGGTTCAATTCCAGTCAAAGGCATATGCCCAGGTTGTGGGCTTGATCCCCAGTGGGGGGCTTGCAGGAGGTGGCCGATCGATGATTCTCTCTCATCATTGATGTTTCTATCTCTCTCTCCTTCCTTTCAGAAATAAATAAAAATATCTTTTAAAAAATAAAAATAAATGGTAATAAAGAAGCTGAATTTTCAAAAGGTCATCTGGTCTCCAACGATTCAAAGAAGCATTTCACTAAGTAATCAATATTATACCAGGAAATTTCTAATATAAATGAGATCTTGTTTGGAGGAAAAGAATTGAGACATTCAATAAGTTACTATAGCCCTAGCCAATCTGATTCAATGGATAGAGCATCGGCCCATGGATTGAAGGATCTCAGGTTCAATTTTGGTCAAGGGTGTGTGTCTTGGTTGCAGGTTGCAGGCTCTCACATTGCTGTTTCTCTCTTTGTCTCTCCCCCTCCCTTCCACTCTGTCCAAAATTCAATGGGAAAAAATATCCTCACGTGAGTATTAACAACAAAAACCCCAGCAAATTCAAAGTGTGTTATGTAATTTAAATCCTTACCCTAGGATATTTTATTCCATTATTTTTCATTATTAATTACATTATTCATCTGTATTTGTAACATCTAACAGTTGCTAACAAGTTTCAACAATGAATCTTTGTTCAAGTGAACATCTGTGTACAGCATATATTAACAACAAAAAAACAACAACCTATCACTCAAACCTAATCTGAATTAACCTACATTCTAAGCATTTTAAAAATATAAAATGCCATGAGAATATGCTAAAGTTTTTTAAAAATATAGTTTTATTGATTTCAGAGAGGAAGGAAGGGAAAGAGCTAGAAACATCAATGATGAGAATCATTGATCAGCCGCCTCTTGCAAGCCCCCACCGGGGATTAAGCCCACAACCCAGGCATGCACCCTTGATTGGAATTAAACCTGGGACCCTTCAGTTAGTTCACAGGCCGATGATCTATCCACTGAGCCAAACGGGATAGGACAACTATTTAAACTTTTTTATTAATGTAACAGCTTGGCCACATTCTCACACATCAAAAAGATCATTAATCAGAGTTTCAAAACTGATAAAAGGGGTGTGCACAACAGATAACTGGATACATAGAATATTTTTAGTCTTTCCAACAGCCCAAGAAAGTTACACTTACCCTAAAATAAATTACAATATACTCAACAATGGCAAAAGTATCTGAACTAAGTAATAGCAGTAGTTATGTATTACTTATCAGATCATCTAACTGGCAATTACATCTGAAAAAATAATTATTTAAGACAGTTCTGTACTTCAGTGACAATGCAGAGTGAATCAGAAACCCTGATTGGACAGGAAGGGAGACTAAAAAAGGGCATTTTGTAAACAATTGGGAAAATCTAAATGTGAACTTATACCAAATGTAATTATAGGTATTATACATCATAATTATTCATTTTGCTAGATGTGATAATGTTATGTGGTTATTTGTAAGAGAAGCTTTTTATTGTAAACAGATGCTTACTCTGGAAAAGGGAAAGGAATGCCTTGGGAAATGGCATACATGGGGAGGGGAGGAGCTTTTAGGTAGCCATCATGTTTTCCTTCTAATGGTTGGTCATTTTATTCTTGTTTTGTGAAAAGTCTACATATGCTTTTATACCTCATGTATCATCTTCTCCCTGACTTTTTAAAAAATTATACTTTATGTTAAAAAAAAGAGCAAGAATTTATACTAAATGTTAAGCCAATAGTTATTTTTACTTTTTTCCCCCTAAACTTTCTTAAATGTATTTTGTTAGGTAAAATAGTTTTAGCCAACATGACCAAAAAACCTACTCTAGCCCTACAAGAGTGGCTCAGTAGTTGAGCTTCAACCTATGAACCAAGAAGTCACAGTTCAATTCTATCAGGAGCAGGTTTCGGGCTAGATCCCCGGGTAGGAGGCAGGAATCAATGATTATCTCTCATTACTGATGTTTCTATTTCTCCCTTCTACTCTGAAATCAATGAAAATATTCTTTAAAATAAAATTTTCAAACCCTACTCTAAATTGGAAATTGGTAAATTAATGAGAAAAGGGGAGCTATTGGTTTGGTCTAAAAACACAATTTAAACTTAAGTTTATCAATCCTAAAGGCATTCTTTTTTTTCCCCCAAACCCTATTTCAGTTAAATTTGTATTTTTAAGCCCATTTATCTCCTTTAATGATTTGCCAATGCCAAACACTGTTATCAAATGAAAAATCCCACCCTTCAAAGAACAGATATTCGAGGTGGGTAGACAACACACAATACAGACAGCACTATACACCATGCCCAAGCCTATGTGGTTGCAAAGTTATTTTTTTTTTCATCTGCTTGCTTGGGAAGCAGCATATTATGGTGGCAAGTAGAATAAAAATGCCTACAATCTCTTAGTTGAGACAGTGTTGAGAGTGTTTTTATATGGGATGAAGGGACAGAATAAGGCAAGAAAAGAGAATGAAGAGAAAAAAGAAAAATAAAAGAGGAAGGAGGAAGGAATAGAATAAGAGAAAGCAGAGGAGAAAGGCATCATTAACAAAAAGCAAATCTGAGCTTCCAAAAGTCTTCATTGGCATAATATCCAGGAGTGATTTGATGAGAAAATTGAGGTTATATGTAAAAAAACTGATGAGTATCGCCCTGGCTGGGTAGCTGTTGGACAGAGTGCCCTCCCGATGGGCCATGGTTGCGGTTTGATCACCGGCCAGGGCACATACAAGAATCAACCACTGAATGCAAAATTAGTACAAGTTGATGTTTCTCTCTCTCTCTCTCAAAATCAGTAAGGAGAAATAAAAAATTTAAATATCATACTAAGTATTACTGGATTATGTATGTACATGTAACTTTCAGTGAGAAATGAGAAAGTTCCTATGTGACATCTTAAAGGTTAATAGTAACACCATAATAGCAAGAAAAAAGTTACAGCAACAGGTGTAAAACCAAATGAAATTCTTTCCTTTATTTATCTTCGAAAATATTCTCGTAACATACATTTTTAGTTTTTAGACCCAATCAAATATATGTTCTATTACCTTTAGGGTTCCAAATAAAGAAAACCAAGCAACCAAGTCCCAACAACTTCTAAAAGTAGAGTGCACTGCCTAGTTGTAAATAAAACACCCACTCCTTAATCCAAGCCGAATTTCATAAATTAATTCCAGAGTTAACTGGGTTCCAATTCAATGTACTTCATTACACCAGCATGAAAATGAGTTACCTGAAAATTGAAATTCACTCTACATCAGGCAGAAATTCACAAACCTGGCCTGAAAATCCGTGGGAAGAAATTTCAAAACTAAAATATACTTTCTTTAAAAAGTACAGGAATGCAGCAAAAAAGTGGGGGGGGGGGGGAGTCAAGAAAACAACAACAAAAAAGTGGGAAATATCAGCATATGCAGTTCACATTATAATTGTCTAAATAAAACTGATTAATTTGGTTCTGAACTTAAAAAGGGGAAAAAAAAGGATTATATTCCTACATATTTGATAGTTGGGTCAAGTTACTTCAAACCCTACCACAGGCTTACTTGGTGATATTTCCTATAAATCTTCCCTCTTTCTGCCTCCAAGTTAAATCTCCACTCTCTTTTTCTGGGGGTGGGGGTGGGGTGAAAAGAAAAAAAACCACACAGCTGCTTCTAAGATATATCATTGATTCACCACCTCATCAGTCAACACCACAGGTGCCATTACACTCAACTTTTAAAGGACACTCCATTGACTCAAATTAAGAACTGGTATCTGCTGACCTACAGGTTACCTCATAAAGAAAAATAAGGTAGATGTTTAAGAGCAAAGGAACTTCAGTCTGTGAGTTCACACAGACAGCTTCTTTTGAGCAGGTATTAATCCTTCACAATACACTTACACCAAAAAGGAAGTGTCTTATAACAAAACAAAAAATCTTAAAGTCATCATTTTTAAAAAGGTCTAGAAAATCAACACTTCAAGACAAACCCTACAGCCCTAGCCAGTTTTGCACAGTGGACAGAGCGTTGGCCTCGGAGGTCCCGGGCTGGATTCAGGTTGGGGGAACATGCCTGGGTTGTGTGCTCGATCCCCAATGGAGGGCGTGCAGGAGGCAGTTGATCAATGATTCTCTCTCATTATTGATGTTTCTCTCTCTCTCTCCCTCTTCCTTCCTCTCTAAAGTCAGTAAAAATATACTTAAAACAAAAAGACTAACCCTTACAAAAAAGTAAAGGCTTCACTTCAGACCAGTTCAAATCTTCAAGATTGCTTTATATTTCATACATGTAGTTTATACTTAAGGCAGTAGAGAGATTAACTAGTTCCTAGCAAGACACAGCACATACTGAAGTAAACCTCTTCTTCTTCGTGTCCTACTGCTATTTCTTTCCAAACAATAAAAGTCACTCGGGCTAATAACCATGAGACACTCTGGTGAGCAGTGTGCCCTGGCGGCACCGGTTACCAGGAAAGGGAAGCAGAGGTGTTATTGTTCCAGCCTTATCCCAAAGGCAGCTCCAAGCGCCTGCTGCTGGTCCAGCCCACATTTAAAGACGGAGCGGCCAGAAGAAACCAGCGCGGCAGGAAACGGGCTGGAGAGGTAATTACCACAGACCTTTCCCGTGGCCTCGTTCCCATGCCACCATTTCCAGCCACATTTCGATCTTTAACACAAATCCCCCTTCTCTGAATTGTTTCTTAGTTACGGAGGGTCAGAGGCAACAAGGAAGCAAAAAGAGGAAATCAGAGCTGTGGGAAACAAGCAGGATGGGGAGGAGAAATCTCGTTACACATGTGGAAAAACTCTAAGGGGGGAGGGGAGATTAGGAGGAACTCGGAAAGCTAGCAGAAGACGAGTATGGGAAACTAATCATTTCCGCCTAATGGTGGTAGATAAGGGAAGCCTTCTCAGCAACGGCCCAAGCCAAGGGGTCCTTGCAGGAAGGTAAGAGATGTGGTGTACAGGAAAACCCTATCATCAAAAGAGGGTGAACTGTATTCCCCTTCCTGAGACAGACAGGAACCAACCCAATCTAGGCACCTAATGCCTGGGACATAGGAGCTCTTAGGTATTAATGTCCATTTTCCAACCACCTTTTAATTAGACAAACTGACACACACAAAAAGAATGTGCATCTCATGGCAAAAAAAAAGTGAGGGACACACTACTCACATACCTCTTGGTTTAAAAAGTACTATCATAATGGAAAATATAAAAAGATCTGGTTTCACAAAAAAAAAAAAACTTTTTATGCCCTTCAAATAAGATGATCTTTGGATACCTTATGCAGACCTTCAAAAGCTCTCAGTTGTTAGGACACACAGGTGAAACCCTAAATACCGGCAGACAACATACGTTGGATCGAAGTAGCAACACTATCCAGCGGAGGTGGTAGTGAACCACAGGATTATGTCTAACCGGAAATAACAGGAATGATGATGGCATCAACTCAGGGAAAACAAGGACAAGAGGCCAGCGTGGTGGCACTTGAGATGCCTGGGCAATTAATTAGATTAAAAACCCACGGGGGGAAAGGTGGGGCAGCCAAGTGAGAAAGTGATTCAGAGGCACCAAAAAAAAAAAAAATGTAATGCACTGAGGCATTTTTGATATTATAACAGAAAGCGCTTTAGTTTACAAAGCGCCAACGGGACCTGGGACTGAGAAAACGGGAGTCCCAAGAGGCTGTCACCAAAGCCTTGCAGAATAAAAAAGAGGAGAGTTGAAAACTATGCCTCCGAGTAAGCCGGGAAAGGCTTGGAGAGCGCAGAAGTTGAGCTCGAAGAGGTCCGGTCCCAGGACTAGCCAGCGGCAGTCGTGAAAACGGAAAGATGGTCCAGAGGGGGAAGCGTCAGCGTGGTGCCGGCGCTCCAGAGGGCAGGAAGAGACTCAGGTAGGAGGGAAAAAAAAAAAACCACACCCTCCAGGGCAGAAACCTTAAAGGGGGGAGGGGAGTGAGCCCCCTGAGGCTGGGTGGGGCCGGGCCGGCCGGGACCCGGGGAGGCAGGAAGAAGCGCGGGGGCAGCAGGATGGGAAGAGGAAGGAGGACGCCCGGGCCTGGGCATACTGAGGAAGGAAGCCGGCGGAGGAAGCTCGGCCCGGTCCTCACGGGTGGGCAGTGGGGCAGGATAAACGGGGCTCAAGAAAAGAAGACCCTGAACTCAACGCTAAAAAGCGCAATGAAAGGCCCGGAACTGGGAAGGAGAAGAGAGAGAGAGAGAGAGGGCGGCAATTACCGATGCTGATCTCGCTGGACTCGGCACCCGCCGCCGCCACCGCCGCCGCCGCCGCCGCTCGTTACCTGCCAATGTGCCTCTTACAAAGCGGCGGCGGCAGCAGAGGCAGCGCGTCTCGTCACGTGACCTCTACGTCACGGGCGAAGGAGGAGCCACCGCGCGCCGCTCGCCAGCCCGCCGGTGGAGGGCGCCGCTTCCTCCGTGGCCCCCACCACCGCCACCCGGGGAAGGTCCACAGCGCCGCGGCCAGGGGAGGCGCGGGGACGGAGCACCTAAGGGAGATTTAGCGGGAGCGCGAACTATCCACAGCACCCAGAACGCCCACAACTGCAGCGCGTCGTCGCGCTGTGATGACCTCACAAGGCAAGCCCCGCCCTGTTCGCATCACGTGACGCGTTCCAACCACTCAGGGCAACAAACGTTGCGGGAGGGGACTACGACTCCCAGCTCGCTGCCCGGCTTAGGCCCCCCCCACCCCTGTGCAGCCCTTTCCCCCCCGCTGGTTCCCTGGCGATGCGACTAAGACTTAATACAGAGCGAAGGCCGAAAGGATAAGCGGACAGGCCTGTGTCATTTGAGACGAATGCCCGTGTGGGTGCCTCCTGCCAGGTGGCTGAACGTGGTTCTTGCCGCGAGGACAGTCCCGGCGGGAGGAGGCTTCCACACCCAGAGCCCGAGCTCGCGCTCCTCCCCGCTCCCTGCGCGGGAAAACGCCAACGGCCAGTCACGGTACCGGCAGCACCACGCAGGCTTCCAACGGAGCCTCCTTTCTTATTATAAATGTGGGATCGAATTCTGCATTCCCAAGTCTCCTGGGCGTGGAAAGATGAACACCGATTGAACGCCTACTCGATGTCAGTTATTACGGTTGTTAAGTCATGTAAACCCTTTTGATAAAGGGATTTCCCCGTGTTAAGCATGAAAAAGGGGTTAGAGAGGTTCAGCTGTCCCCTCCTGCCTCATACTCAAGATTTTCCCTTTCCAAACAATGAGTAATCCTCTCAAAACTATCTCACCTATTTTAACTTTACGAATTAAGAATGATGGAGCCCCTGGCCGGTGTGGCTTAATTGGTAGGAGAGGGGTCCTATGCACCGGAAGGTCACGGTTCCATTCTGGTCAGGGCACATGCCTAGGTTCCGGGTTTGATCCTGGGGCACCAGAGGGGAGGCAACCGATGTTTTCCTCTCGCTCTCCACCCCCCCCCCTTTTCCTCTCTAAAATCAATTTTTAAAAAAACAATAATGGAGGAGATAATGGTTTATGTAGTTTGAAGTATGGCTTATTTGATCTTCAAAAGCAGTATCCCAGACTATTCGATACATGCACTTTGGAGTCCAGCAGGTCTGACCTCTCAATTCAGGTGTTCCTTTGGTGATAGCACTGCTTCACCAGATGGTGAAAATTAAATGAAATATATAAAGTATCTGCTTCACACATAGTAAATACTCAATAAATATTCATAATTATTTCCACGCCCAGTTTGTACCATTTGGGCACAACCGGTCTAAGTAAGGTAGGTAAGGGAATTAACATTACTAACTTGCTAGTTACTACTAGACTATTTATAGGTTAAATTACCTGATAAAAACAATGGAAACCTTAACAGTCCAGCCCAGTTAAAATGAGGGCTTTGTAACTCATCCAAATTGATCAAAGAATGCTCAGACTGTGCCTTTAACAAATAGAACTTATTCATATGTAGATGTATCTTATCTCTCCCCTTTTGACAGTGAGCTAGGATTGTGTCTGCTCCGTACAGTCTTCCTCCTCTTTGTAGTACTGCTTTATAGAAATGTGTGGGAGAGTCAAAGATAACTACCCTTGAGAGGTAAAAACTTAATAGCAAGAACACAAGAAACCAATTCTGAAAGGATATATGCAAACCTGGTAACAGTAACTGTTTGTTAATAGTGGGAAAAATGGTTTGTGATTGAGGGTGCTAGTCAAAAGGAACTACAATCAATCTAATCTGTAATGTTTTAATTATTTACATGGAGAAGGTGTTGGGTTTTTTTCCTTATTGAATTTATTGGGTTCACATTGATTTATAAACTTACAGAGGTTTCAGGTGAGTAGTTCTATAATACATCATCTGTATATTGTGTTCACCACCCAAAATCATGTCTCCTTTCATCACCATTTATTACCCCTTTACACTCTCTAACTCCCCGACCCGGCTTTCCCTCTGGTAATTACCATACTGTTTGTATCTGTGACTATACAGTTGTTGTTTTTTCTTGTGTTTTTTTTATCCTTAATCCTTTCACCTTTTTCATCCGAGCACCACTCTTCTCCTCTCTAACAGCCATTAGTTTGTTCTCTGTATATATGAGTCTATTCCTATTTTGTTCATTTGATTCATTACATTCCACATATAAGTAAAACCATATGGTATTTGTCTTTCTCTGGCTGGCTTATTTCACTTAGCATAATATTTTCCAGACCCATCTATGCTGTGGCAAAGGTAAGATTTCACTATGTGTTATGGCCAAGTAGTATTCCATTGTGTAAATGTATCACAGCTTTTTTAACCATTCATCTACTGATGGGCACTTGGGCTGCTTCCAAATCTTGGCTATCATAAATAATTCTGGAATGAACAAAGGGTGCATATATTATTTCTTTGATTGATTGATTGATTTGAGAGAGAGAAATGGCTAAAGAAAAAATCAAAAGAATAATGTTTTGTGACACACAAAACATATGAAATTCCATTTTTAATATCTATTAATTCTGTTGGAACACATCCATGTATATTTATGTATTGTCTATGGTTGTCTTCACGATATAATAGCAGAGTTTCTAAAGAAACCGAGTAGCCCAGAAAGCCTAAAATATTTACATGCTGGCCTTTTACACAAAAGTTTGCCAACTTCTATTCTAGAAGAATCTAAATGTATGACCTTAGACAAAGTACTACCATCTCATCCTGCTTAGTTTTCTCATCTGCAAAATGGGGATAATAATAACTATACCAGTGAATTGTCTAGAGATTAAGAATCTATAATATCATAATATGCTAATTAGACCAGGTGACCTTCCAGACCAAGCAGGGCTGCCAGGGAAGCCCAGGTGGCCGAAGGAAGGCCTACTCTTGCACCAATTTCATGTATTGGGCCTCTAGTTCCATTATAATGTTGGGTTTTGGTTTTAGATTTTACCCTTTTTGATAATACTGGAATTTCTGTGATGTTCTGAAATTTTTAGATAAATGGTTTATGGTTGATTTATGTTCCCTTCAGTGGGCTCTCCCTCTCAGGGGAGTATGCATGCACCTTTCCTTTCCTCCTCTTCTTCCCCCTAGGCACATTGCCTTTGCCTTTCCTCTCCTAAGCTCCAAAGGCCTTTCTACCTCCCTAACTTGTTTCCCAAGCCTTTGCAGCCCAGCTGGCTCACTTCTGCTACCTCTAAATTTATAAATAAACTTTCTCTTACAATTTGAAGATTTTTAAAAATATATATATTTTTTAATCCTCACCCTAGGATATGTTTATTGATCTTAGAGAGAGTAAGGGTAAGAGAAAGAGATCTATGTGAAAAACATCTATCGGTTGCCTCCCATACTCACCCCAACCCTGGACCAAATCCTCAATCTAGGTATGTGCCTTGACTGGGAATCAAACCGGAGACCTTTTGATATATGGGACAACACTCCAACCAACTAAGTCACACCAGCAAGGCAGGGGGGATTCTTTTTTTCTCTTTTTTCTTTTTTCTTTTTATTTTTTGGCAGGGAGGATTCATATGCTGAAGTCCTAATCCCTAGTAATGCAGAAGGTAGTTGGAGATAAAATATTTAAACAAGTAATTAAGGTTTAATAAAGTCATTGGGATAGACAGTAATCCAATATGATTGATGTCAGGACACAGGGAATCAGAGAAAAGACCATGTAAAGACAGGGAGGTCCAGCCAGTGTGGAGTGGCACAGTGGTTGAGCATCAATCTATGAACCAGGAGATCATGGTTCGATTCCCTTTCAGGTCACATGCCTGGGTTGCAGTCTCAGTCCCCCAGTAGGGGGAGTGCAGGAGGCAGCTAATTAATGATTCTCACTTTTGTGTATCGCTCTCTCCCTCTCTGAAATCAATTTTTTAAAAAATTTTTTTAAAGAGACAGAGGGAGAAGATGGCCATCTACAAACCAAGGAGAGAGGCCTCTGGGGAAAAAAAAAAACAATTCTGCCATTGCCTTGATCTACATCTGTCCTCCAGAACTGTGAGAAAGAGATTTCTGTTAAGTTTCCCAGTCTGTGGTGCTATCTTAGAATAGCACTAGCAAATTAATACAGATGGGATGTTAAGAGTTCTATTAAGCATGAAGAATAGGGGCTGGCCTTCTTTTCTTTTAGGAAGAGGTTATTTTCATTCTGGTAATTCCAGTTTGGGAAGTAGAAAGACCTAAGGCCATCACTGTCTAATCACCCTGTATCCAACTTTTCATTGGTCCTAAAAGTCAAAGACATTACTTAACACATGTTTCCTTAAAAGATGATTGTATATTCATTTTTTATAGAGTGAGTACATTTTAAATGCATAAAGAACTTGAATTTTTGCCCTGGCCCAGGTAGCTCAGTTGTTGAAAGCGTTGTCCCAATACACCAAGGGTTCAGGTTCAATCCCCAGCCAGGATATTTACAAGAAACAACCAATGAATGCATAAATAAATGCAACAACAAATTCATGTTTTTCTCTCCCTTTCTCTCCATTCCTCTGTAAAATAAAATTTGAAAATTCTTTTAAGAAAATAAAGTGTTGCCCTAATGCCCCACGGCCAGCAAATTGCAGTCCCTTGAGTGTGGCTCTTCCACAAAATACCATGGCCTGGGCGAGTCTGTTTTGAAGAACTGGCATTAGAAGAAGTTTAAGTTTACAAAAGAAATTTCAATCGTTGTACTGTTGATATTTGGCTCTGTTGACTAATGAGTTTGCCGACCACTGCCCTAACCTGTTTGGCTCTGGATAAGAACATCGGCCTGCAGACTGAACGGTCCCAGGTTCCATTCTGGTCAAGGGCATGTATTATATATTTTGAGTTTTTACAGAGAGGAAGGGAGAGGGATAGAGAGTTATAAACATTGATGAGAGAGAAACAGCAGCTGCCTCCCGCACAACCCCCCACTGGGGATGCACCCGCAACCAAGGCACATGCCCCTAACTGGAATCGAACTTGGGAACCTTCAGTCCGGAGGCCGACGCTCTATCCACTGAGCCAAACCAGTCTTGGCCATACCTAGGTCCTTACAGGAGGAAACTGATCAATGTTTCTCTCTAACATTGATGTTTCTCTCTCCCTCTCTTTCTGAACTCAATAAACATATCCTCAGGTGAGGATTTAAAAAAAAAAATCCTTGACATAGTGCATCTCTATAGTAGGTGATAAATAAATGGCTACTGAAAAATAGAAGAGACAAACTAGGGGAAGGTGGGTGGCCAGATATTCCAGGCAGGAGAAATTGTGTGAATAGTAAATGCAGGGCAAGCTCAAAGACCAGTCTGGTTGAAGGAATTGTTCAGTGTAGTGGAAGAGAACATTATAGAGGTAACATCTGATTGTATACTGTCTTGACTGCTAGGCTAAGGAATTTCTTTCTTCCTGTTACTAATCCTTGCTAAAATGCTTTTTGAGGGGGAATTTGTATGTCAATAGAAACTGAATGTCTCTAGAAGCAGCAAAGCCTCCTTAGAGACCCTGAGGAATTAAGCTGTAATGGTGGAATGACAGGTGGAGGGGTGGATATTTTAGATGAGGCCACCCCCTAAGATCTGCTGATATGGTGCCAGTTCTTCCACTGAGAGTGGGCCAGCTGTGATCACTAAAGAAAGAATATTTTCATTGAGCACTCACTTGCATATCAATCTTAAGTGACAGAAAAAATTTAAGCACAACTTTTCTATTGAGCTTTGAAAAATGTAATCATGTTGCCATCAGGAAAAATCTGCTCTGATGAGGATGAGAATGGTTCCCAGCCTGCCTGAAGAAGAAAATGCCCCTCAGAACACCCCTCTCCACCCACACACACACACACACACACACACACACACACACATAGCACACTAGGGAGGGAAGGAAAGGGTTTAACAACCTGTCAGCTCAGACCTCCCCTAACATTCTCCCAGCCAAATGATAATCTCCTGGCAGCTTGGGCCCTGCTCCGTGCCAAAGATAGTTCACTCTGGCTTTTTGCAGGGACAGAAAGGCTACACCTGCTGACTTCTTAAAGATCAAATGCCTCTTGGTTGAAGGCATTGTGCCTTTTGCCACAATGCTTCTTGTACTGGGCTCTGTTCTAGGGAAAATTGTTAAGTAGGTCATGGATCTGGGAAATGACTTGTGAGTTCGTCTTTAGCTTCCTGACAGGTAAGGAAACATCCTTTTTTATTTTAAATACCTTTTGTTGTGTGTTTTGTTTTTTTTTAATTTCAGAGAGGAAGGGAGAGGGAGAGATAGAAACATCAATGATGAGTCATTGATTGACTGCCTCCAGCATGCCTCCCACTGGGAATTGAGCCCACAACCTGGCATATGTCCTGACCAGGAATTGAACTGTGACCTATTTCACAGGTCAATGCTCAACCACCAAAATATCCTTATCCTATCTAATAAATAGGGAATATGTAAACTGAAAGTCACACCATATCAAGATGGCTGCACCCACAGTGGAGGCAGGGATTCCATAATACAAGATGGCTGCGCCCTCAGCAGAGGCCAAGTTCCCGTAATGAGCCTTAACGAGCAATCAGCAGGGACCTGAGGCGCGTCTCCCACCAAGCAAAGATTGACGGGGATCTTGAGGCAATGCCCCCCGCCTGTGGGGGTTGATGGGGACCTCAAGGCGCACCCCCTGGTCCAGGCTGGGGACCTCAGGCCACATCCTTCACCCTACCACTGGGCCAGGCAACCTGATGCCACGCCCCCACCTGGTGGGACTTCATAGGGATGAGGCCAGCCAGGTCTGGGTCTCGCACAATTTCAAGGCACACATGGGTGGTCCAGGTCTTGACTCTGGTTCCCGTGGTGCACCCCAGAATCTGACAGGAAGATTTTCATATATATTTTACTAATTTTCACATCCCGACCAGGGATCGAACCCACTACCTAGGTATGTGTCCTGACTAGGAATGTGACCATTACCCCTGGTTCATAGGTCAACACTCGGATGCTGAGCCACAGCTTCTGAGCTAAATAATTTGTTTTAGCATGAGAGAGAGGTTTTTGTTCCACTTATTTATGCTTTCAAAGGTTGATTCTTGTGTGTGTCCTGAGGATTAAACCTGCCACTTGACATACCTAGACAATACTCTAAATGACTGAGCGACCCAGCCAGGACCATGACCTCAACTTACATTCTTAAAAGATCACTCAGGCCGAGACCGGTTTGGCTCAGCGGATAGAGCGTTGGCCTGAAAGGTCCTGGGTTCGATTCCAGTCAAGGGCATGTACCTTGGTTGTGGGCACATCCCCAGTAGGGGTCTGCAAGAAGCAGCTGATCGAGGTTTCTAACTCTCTATCCCTCTTTCTTCCTCTCTGTAAAAACATATTAAAATATATTTTTTTAAAAAGATCACTCAGGCTGCCATGTGAACAGACTACAGGGGAGTGAGCATGTGAATGTGAGGAAGCTGGAGACAGTCAGGAGGTGAGAGGATGTGACTTGGACCAAGGAAGCAGTGGAGTTGATGAGAAGCAGTTAGAATGTAGATGTATTTTGAAATCTACTTCATAGGAAATGCTGATAGATTAGAAGTGGGGTGGAAGAGAAAGAGATGAATCAAGGATGACTCCAAGGTTTTGGCCTGAGCAATTGGAAGGTTAAAATAAAAAAGTGGTTGGGGGAAGGCAAGTTGGAAGCCATGGTAGAAATCTATTGGTTTAAGGCTTGAATGAACTTTCTGGGGTGATGGAAATACTTCTTATTTTGAATGGTTGCATGGGTGTATACACTGTCAAAATTCAATGACCTGCCTGGCCACGTGGCTTAGTGGTTGAACATAGACCTATGAACCCGGAAGTCACAGTTTAATTCCTAGTCAGGAGGTCACACACCTGGGTTGCGGGCTCTATCCCCAGTAGGGGGCATGCAGGAGGCAGCTGATGAGAGATGCTCTGTCATCATTGATGTTTCTATCTCTTCTTCTCCCTTCCTCTCTGAAATCAATAAAAATTCTTTTTTTAAAAGGGGGGTCTTTAAAGGTTACACATGATGGGAATGGGGTCTATCTGGAAGTTGTTGAGTCCAAGGCCGTTTTGGGGGGGGGGGGGGTGATCCATCTTTCTCATGAGTCCTTGCACTTACTTCCCTGTGCCTTTGCAACTTCATCTCCTTCTTAAGCCTTGACAGTCAACAAAACAAACCTTGATTTGTAGCATTTGCTGATTTGTGACATAAATACTCCCACCATAGCCTGTTTCTAGCTACAGGATATATAAAGCTACATTGTAATCCTGAAGGTGGTAGAATGAAGTAGTGGAGAAACAGACTCCAGTGCAGGCCAGTGTCTTTACCTCTCGGGGCCTTTTTCCTCATCTGTAAAATGAGATGTTAATATTGCTTCCTCCATAGAGTTGTTTGGAAGATTGAGTGAAGGCATCTGTGGAGAGCACTTAACAGCAGAACCAGCATTATGTATCTCTCACTGTGTGACCTTGGGCCCTTCCTATCTGTGGATATTCCTTTATTTGTAAAGCAAAGAGGTTTTTATCATAATCTTCAAAGTCTTTCCCTTCATAGAGGAATCTCAGCCTCCCTCTCTGGTTTTTAAGCACTTCCCCTGGAATCACAAGTGTAAGGCATTTGAGTGGTGCAAGAGAGAGCCATGCAGAGTTTGTCCAAAGTGGATTCAGGCCAAAGTACAAAATTAAAATTAATTGTCAGCCTTGGTCTCAGCTTGGGAAAACTTGTCCGTGGCCAAAAGTTTCCAGCATCTGGGACTCTTCCTTCTAACTGACAGCTCCAGGTGCCTGTCCGTTCTGGCTGTCTCAGTTATCCCTGCCTTGCGCCTTTGTTTAGGAACATTCTGATTCTCCTCTGCTCTGTAGGTTCTGAAGGAAATACCCTTTTTCTTTTCTTTGTTTTAATGGAGAGAAACAGAAATAATAAGAAAAATGCAAAGAGAGCAGATTAATAGAAACAGATTGAGAAACGCCGGGAGAAAGAGATTTTTCCTACATTTTCTAACAATAAAACAAACACACAAATACAGATTAAAATAAAAGCTCATTCCTACCACATCTGAAGAATTCCTTGGAAAGGACCATGTTTAAAATAAATACACATGCAGTTCAGATGGAGGTATTTCTTGCCTTTTTCCCTACTAACTCTTTTTTTTTTTTTTTAAATATATTTTATTGATATTTTACAGAGAGGAAGGAAGAGAGATAGAGAGATAGAAACGTTGATGAGAGAAACATCGACCAGCCGCCTCCTGCACACCCCCGACCTCCGGCACACCCCCGACCGGGGATGTGCCCGCAACCAATGTACATGCCCCCGACCGGAATCGAACCCGGGACCTTTCAGTCCGCAGGCCGACGCTCTACCGCTGAGCCAAACCGATCTCGGCTTTTTTTTTAAGATTTTTAAAAATTGATTTTAGAGCCTTAGCTGGTTTGGCTCAGTGGATAGAGCATTGGCCTGCGAACTGAAGGGTCCCGGGTTTGATTCCAGTCAAGGGCATATGCCTGGATTGTGGGCTCCATAGGGGACGTGCAGGAGGCAGCCAACTGGTGATTCTCATCATTGATGTTTCTATCTCTCCCTCTCCCTTCTTCTCTGAAATCAATAAAAATATATTTTAAAATTTTTTAATTGATTTTAGAAAAAGAAAGTGGGAGAGAGAAATACATCACTGTGAGAGAGATATCAAATCAGTTGCCTCCCCTACACACCTTGACCAGGGATCAAACCTGCAACTTAAGTACACGTGTTTCCCCGAAAATAATACATCCTCCGAAAATAAGACCTACTTACAGGTTTCCTTCTGGGTGAAATATAAGGCATCCCCCCAAAAATAAGGCCCCCAGGCTCTGTCTCAGAATGAAAATTAATTTACCGTAAACTGGTTGACAGGGCCGCCCTGACTGGCATCTAGCAACCAGTGACATTATGCGGAGTCCTGATGTCACTGCTGTGTGAATGGAGAGAAATCAGCGTGGAAACTTTGTGAAACCTAAACTGCAAGAAGCTGTGACTTGGATGAAGAATTCATGGGAGAAAAATCACTGACAGTTGCATTGCAAATGCACTGTGAGCAGGCTACCTTGACAAGAAGTACTCACTTAAAGACAGTGCTATTGCTAAACATGAGAGATTTGGTCCACTGATTCTGAAAGAAATGGAGTCACAAGAAATTCACCAGGAAATTCAGGAGTTGGATTGTTTTGATGATGTTCCAGAAGATGATGACATGATTGTCATTGAATGAATGAGTAAATTCTTGATACTGTAGGATTTACAGTTTGTCTGGTTTGTGTTGACAACTACCGTATTACCGTACCGTATACAGGTAATAAATTTCCTTTATTTTCATTTAACAATAAATGTGTACCGTATTCTTCTTCATGGAAAAATAAGACATCCCCTGAAAATAAGACATAGCGCACCTTTGGGAGCAAAAATTAATATAAGACACTGTCTTATTTTCGGGGAAACAGGGTATGTGTCCTGACCAGGAATTGAACCAGCCACCTTTTGGTGTATAGAACAATGCTATACACCTAGCCACATGAGCCAGGGTGTTTTTGTTGTTGTTTTTTAAAGAGAAAAGCATTGAGTTGTTTTGGGGGAATGAACCTGCATCCTTGGCATATGTGGATGATGCTCTAACCAACTGAGCTACCTAACCTGGGCCCTACTAACTCACTCTTAACTCTGGGGAACTCCCCTAAACTCTACATCCAAATACCTAATGGAATTAATTATATGTATATTTTTTCCATTCAGGCCCATATTCTTCTGGTTGAATTTTATAGGAGCTACACTTAAAACCAAAGGTTCTAAGAGCTGAAAGTGACCTCAGAGCACTCCTCCTCTTTCTACAATGTTTGACATATGAGAAAACCAAGCTTCCGAGAGGCTAGGTAACTTGTTAAATTCCCACAGACAAGTGACAGACCTAGATTAGGATTAGGTGATTCACATATCTAGTGGTACCTGTATTACCGTATCTTTCAGGGTCCCAGAAAGAAACCAATGGGTAATTAAGGGGAGTATAATAAAGGAAAGGCAACAAGAAATGTTGCGAAACCCCGAGCCAGCGACAATGGGAAAACCAGATCACTACTGGACCTGAGGGGACCACAGGGAGGGAGCAGAGAGTATATGGAAAGGGCCACTGGACAGAGGTCTGCAGAAACCCTGCTTTTTGGAAGGTGGGGTGTGTGATAATAAACAATCACATCTCTCTCCTCCTTCCTCCTAGTCCAGAAACCAGAGGACAAGGAAACCTGTCGATAAGAGACCAGAGGCACTGAGGAGGGAGGAAAGCAGATTTGGAGGCATACAAGGAAGCATACCTATTGGCATTTTATTTACTAAAATTTCAAATAATGCTGTTTATGCCCTATAATTTGGCCTTAAAGTGTGCAACACAGCCAACTGCCAGAAACAGAAGATACAACAGGAGTCAAGAAAGCTGCAAGTTAGCCGAGACTGGTTTGGCTCAGTGGATAGAGTGTCATCCTGCAGACTGAAAGGTCCCAGGTTCCATTCCAGTCAAGGGCATGTGCTTTGGTTGCGGGCACATCCCCAATGGGGGGACGTACAGGAGGCAGCTGATCGATGTTTCTCTCTCATCGATGTTTCTAACTCTCTATCCCTGTCCCTCCCTCTCTGTAAAAAATCAATAAAATATATTTTTTTAAAAAAGAAGAAGAGAGAAAGCTGCAAGTTAGGGCACTGAGCTATCATATAGTGATGGAAGCAGAAGACTAGATGGGTAGATGGGAGTTTTCAGAGGCTGCTCTGCTTCTCAGCCCAACACTGACTCCACACAGATCTGGTGGAGGTTCAGACAACAGCTCAGGCCCTGCCCTCACGGAACTAAGTCTGGTCTGCAGAGGGTGAGGCCTGGCCATGGGTGACTGTACCTGGAGACCTGCAAGATGTTGATGAGCAGAGAAGACTTCTCTCAAAAGTGACACTAACTATAAGAGAGGCAGAAAGGGGCCGGATCCATGAGGAGATAGTTTGATAGAAGCTCAGAGAAGCCTTGGAGCCCTTTCCTCCCTCAAAGGAAATTACCTCTGCATTAATCTCCTGACTTCATAGTTTCCTTTGGCTAAATCCCATCTCCTCCTCCCCATACCTCCACCTCCCTTTTCTGAAGCCAGAGGAGAATGAGGTGGAGTCCAGATTCTCAGAAGCAGGTTAAACCAGTTCCTGGATGTGCCCTGTTGAAAAATAGCCCCGACATAAAATGACTACCACTCTGTCCCCACAGCCAGCTACCGTGCTGCAGATAAAAACCTGGTGAGGGGACAGATCTCAGGGAAAACAAAGCCATTACCTGATTACAAGCACAGATGGTCCCAAACTGGCCCTGTGGGTGCTGGGGTCTTGTCTGCAGGGCAAAGCTAATGTTTGTCGCCCCCTAATCCTCGTCAGCAGTGGCCACTCTGCCAGAGAGGGCATTTCCTACAAGTACCAACACATTTTCTTGCTCCATTTTACCAGGTGAACACCTAGCAGAGTTCTTAGTTTTCTCTGGAAGCTGCCTCCCAGCTTTCAGCTCCTCTCCAATGTTGTTCAGGTCCCTGAGGCAGGCCACACGTGACTTCTTCCTCCAGTATGGGCAGCCTGGCCACGCTCATCGTCTCTCTGTGGTTAAAGGTGGAGGCTGCAACCGGGAGACATATAAAGAGGCTCCTGATTCGTGTTTGGGGGGAAACTTGGCTGGAGCCTGTTTGCTGTGGTTCAGTTGGTTGAGCATCTTTCTATGCAAGTTTCACAGTCCAGGGAGATGGCAGATCTCCATCATTTAAATTCAATCCAAATAATCATGATTATGGGGCAGTTCGATACCTATCAAGGCACATGCCCAGGATTCGGGCCTGATCCCCAGGAAGGGGGCAGGCAGGAGGCAGCTGATCAGTGTTTCTCTTTTATTAATGTTTCTATCTCTCCCTCTCCCTCTCTCTCTCTAAAATCAATAAAATTATATTTAAAAAAATAAAAAGCTTGGAGGTTTTTGCCAAAGTTAACTCCAGCTAGTTCCCATGCTCCTGGCTGCCCCATAGTTACAATGATTTGGACTGAGTTTAAGTGAGGGAGATCTGCCATCTTCGTGGGACTGTGAAATCTCAACAGATGGCGCAACCTGTTGAGCCCTAAGAAAGCTTTACAGTTATGCTCTGTTTAAAAGCACTTTCACATTGCAGAAGTTCACCTCAATCAGCCCAGATAGATTCAACAGCCTTAAGTAAAACAGCTGATTAATAATTAGACAGGATTTAGCTAGAAACATTAACCTCATAGAATTGTTTTTCTTTGTAGATTGCTTTCAAAGGAATATATCTAGCAATTTCCTTTCCATCTTTCCCAGGGATTCAAAAATGCATTTGCTTCCTTCTGTATGTGGCACACAAGTTCAAGATCTTTTCCAAATATATTTTCAATCACCTCATGATGTCATAACACCACATTGATTAAGTTGTACTCCTGCAGAAGTGATGTCATACAATTTGCACCCTAATCTGTCGGAAACCAGATACTGCTTGGTTAAGTATCCTTTTTTTTTTTTTTTTAAATATATTTTATTGACATTTTACAGAGAGGAAAGGAGAGAGATAGAGAACTAGAAACGTCGATGAGAGAGAAACACCGACCAGCCGCCTCCTGCACACCCCCTACCGGGGATGTGCCCGCAACCAATGCACATGCCCTTGACCGGAATCGAACCCGGGACCCCTCAGTTCGCAGACCGATGCTCTACCACTGAGCCAAACCGGTTTCGGCTTAAGTATCCTTTTTTTATTTGTTATCCTATAAAAGCATGAAACGAAATGTTCATTTTTGCTTTAAAAAAAAGAAAAAGAAAAGAAACTTCAACCTCAGATCCAGTGCTCTTTCTCCAAATTGACTCCTATAACTCCTCTAACCATTGCTGTTTATTGAATTTGGAGATCCAATGGTACCGGTAATATCATGTTCATTCCTTGCACAGTGAGGTATATGTGACTTTTAAAAAAACACACACATACTTTAAAAAAAAAAAAAAGAGGAAGGGAGAGGGGAAAGAGAGAAAAATTAATCAGCTGCCTCCTGCACACCCCCACCCCCCCTACTGAGGATAGAGCCTGCAAGCCGGGCACATATCCTAACCTGGAATGGAACTAAAAATCTCTTGGTGCATGGACGATACTCATCTGACTGAGCCACACCAGAACCAGAGCCACACATACTTTTGAGAAGTCTTGTGCATATATATATTTGGATATTTGGAAGTCTTGTGCATATGTTTTTGTAAAGCAGATCTGCACATAAATATACAGGCAAGTCTGGTTCAAGGACTGCCACTTTGTAAAGTTTATTGCATTAAAAAACAAAAAAACTACCTCCTTCAAGGCTGACCTTATGGCTCTGACTTCCCTTTCCCCTACCCCCTTAGAAAAACATGTTTCCGTCCTGGCCAGTGTGGCTCAGTTGGTTGGAGCGTCCAGCACACCCAAGGATTGTAGGTTTGATTCCCAACAAGGGCACATATCTGGGTTTCAGATTCCTTTCCTGGTCAGGGCACATACTGGGGTGGGAGAAGGGAAGGCAAAACACAACAACAGGTTTCCTGCCTATCTGATCACACCCCATGTGGAGTTTGTTTATACAGAGTTAATTCCTCCAGCGCTTGGGAACTAAGCTCTGACTCCCCCTACTGGATGTAGGATGGATTCATCGGCCCAAAGGACTTGAAGACTCAATCTCCCCAAAAGACTCTCCAGCTCTCCCAAAAACTCTGTACCTGCCAGCACTTGGAAAGACCCTGGAAAGGAGGACTTCCTGAGGAAGGATGTGATCATGGGACACTTTCTAGAAAACTTGGGACCTGAACTACACCTTAAAAATTTTTTGACAGGAGAATTGGTTGTGAGTAATTTCTTTTTTGGTTGAAAGCAATTTTGATGAGAGTGTGAGTTGAGAGGAGACCTAAGCATATTTTTAACAAAGGAAAGGGAAGTGAGAAATTTTTGTTGTAGGCCTTTTGAGTAAAGGAGCAATCAAGATTCTCAGTTATTTATTATTATTATACCCTCCTCATTATTATTATTCCCTCCTTTATTATTAATTTCTTACAGCCAGCACATGTTGAAGAACAACGGGGAAGAGGGCATTTTAAGTGACACTACTAGAAAGTATAGATAGGCCAAAGAATAAAAAAGTACCATTGACACTCTGCTGCCAAGAGACTACTGACATTCTAGTGATAACATTTTAGGTTTTGCCTAGACCTAAATATAGATATATGTGAATTTTACAAGATGTCCTGCTTTAGAAGCTGGTTTGTACACCCTACTATACTACATGTTTATTTTTCTTTATTAAATTTAATCTATTGGGGTGGCATTGGTTAATAAAATTATTCAGATTTTAAGTATACAATTCTACAGTACATCATCTATCTATTGTATCGTATGTTTATCACTCCAACACCATTTATCCCCCCTTTACTTTCTTCTACCTACCCCTAACCCCTCTTCCCTCTGGCAATCACCATATGTTGTCTGTGTCCATAAGTCTTTCTAATACTATATCATTATATGCCAGTAAATATAGATTTGCCTTTATGTACCTTTTTTTTTTTTTTTTTTAGTTTTTATTATGGAAAATTTCTAATGCCCATCCAAGTGGTTGAGTGTGGACCTACTAGTATGAACCAGGAGGTTATGATTTGATTCCTGATCAGAACACGTGCCTGGGCTGGATCCCCAGTAGGAGGCATTCAGGAGGCAGCCAATCAATGATTTTCTGTCATCATTGATGTTTATCTCTCTCTCCCTCTCCCTTCCTCTCTGAAAATCAATAAAAAATATACTGAAAAGGAAGAAAATTTCTAACATTACAAAATATGAGACTAGTATAATGAGCCCTCATATACTCATTTACCAGCTTCAACAATTACCAACATACTAGAGGCCTGGTGTATGAAATTTGTGCATGGTGTGGTCCTAGGCCTGGCCAGCGATCGAAGCACGAGCATCTGGTGTGGAAGGGCAGGTCCCAGCTGTCCTTTGGGCCCTGGGTAGCACCTAGGCCCACGGGGCTCTGCGCCCCCACTCAGTCTGAGTCATCAGGCCCTGCCTGGCTCTCTCAGTGCCTGGGAGCTGGGCATCGGCTCCGACACCACTGCTCGCCATCTGCAGGATGATTGGCAGGGTGATTGGGCTGCCATGGCCTGGCGCCACCTGCTCACCTGCACCATCCTGCCACAATCCTGCTCTCAATATGAAAAAAACAATGGAGCCGAAACCGGTTTGGCTCAGTGGATAGAGCGTCGGTCTGCGGACTGGAAGGTCCCAGGTTCCATGCCGGGTCAAGGGCATGTGCCTTGGTTGCCGGTACATCCCCAGTAGGGGGTGTGCAAGAGGCAACTGATTGATGCTTCTCTCTCATAGATGTTTCTAACTCTGTCCCTCTTCCTTCCTCTCTGTAAAAAATCAATAAAATATATTTTTTAAAAAGAAAGAAAAAGCAATGGAGATGGGCAGTTTGGGGGATTACTGCCTCAGTCTTAAAAGAGACAGGTTTTCCCAGGCAGAATCAGTTCAAGTGTTTTGAGTTTAATTTTTTGCTATTACAAGTCTCGGCTCTATTATGTGAGTATAGTTCATCTTTGTATTACATATATATATATATAAAGATGAGATCTGGCCAACTCCTTTGACCTGTCCATAAGTGTTGACTCTTTATTTATTTATTTATTTTTTTATTGATTTCATAGAGGAAGGGAGGGAGAGAGACAGAATCATCAAATCATTGATCGGCTCCCTCCTGCACACCCCACACAGGACCATGTGCCCTGACCAGGAATTGAACCATGACTTCCTGGTTCATAAGTCGATGCTCAACCACTGAGCCACGTCAGACCGAGCTTGACTCTCTCTTTTTAAAAAATATTTTTTTTATTGATTTCAGAAAGGAAGAGAGAAACATCAAGATGAGAGAGAATCATTGATTGACTGTCTCCTGCGTACACTACTGGGGATCAAACCCGCAACACAGGCATATATGCCTTTGACGAGAATCAAACCCAGGACCCGTCAGTCTGCAGGCCAATGCTCTATCTACTGAGCCAAACTGGCTAAGGCTTGACTCTCTTTTTTAAAAAATAGCTTATTGATTTTTAGAAAGGGAGAAGAGAGAAACATCAGTATGAGAGCACGACAACAAACAGCTGCCTCCTGCAAATCACCCAACAGAGATCAAGCCTGCAACCTGTGCCCTGATCTAGAATCGAACCAGCAATCTTCTGGTGCTTCTCCCAGCTTATGGTGGTTCATGGCATCCCTTGGTTTATAGATGCATCACTTCAATATCTGCTTCTATCTTCAAATCATCTTATCTGTGTCCCTGTATGCCCTTGTCTGTCTCATAAGGACACCTATTGGAATTAGGGCCTACCCAAACCCAGTGAGGCACGTCTTTCTGTCTTTTTGTTGTTGTTGTTAACACTCACCAAAGGATATTTTTCCACTGAGTTTTAGGGAGAATGGGAAAGGGAAAGACAGAGAAACATCAATGTGAGAGAAATACATCAATTGGTTGCCTCCTGCACAAGGCCTGGCCAGGGCCTGGGCCGGGGAGGAGCCAACAACCAAGGTACGTACCTTGACCAGAATTGAACCCAGAATCCTTTGGTCCACAGGCCAATGCTCTATCCAATGAGCCAAACCAATTAGGACTTTTTATTTTTATTTAAAAATATATATATTTTATTGGTTTTTCACAGAGAGGAAGGGAGTGGGATAGAGAGCTAGAAACATCGATGAGAGAGAAACATTGACCAACTGCCACACTGGGGATGAGCCTGCAACCAATGTACATGCCCTTGACCGGAATCGAACCTGGGACCTTTCAGTCAGCAGACCAACACTCTATCCACTGAGCCAAACCGGTTTCGGCTGTATTTTTATTTTAAGTTTATGTTCTTTAAGGTAGAAACTATTTGTTTTCTTCCTATCCATAGTATTAGGGATGTTAATTATAGCTCTGAATATTGCTTAATAAGAAATACAGTAAACATCTAACTCTGTGCTCCGTTAACGAGTATTATTATCCTTTCAAAATTCTGACTTGGGCAATTATACACTTATCAAGAGGAGTGTTCAGATGTGAGGCTCAACTCAGGAGGAATTTGAGAGGATAATTCATACCTGTTTTGGAGAGCTGAATCACAAGAGCTTACCACCCCATAGTGAGTTCAGTTTACACCCCTCTCTCTAGTGGTACTGTAGAAATAAATTTCTCACATTTGTTTCTCTGGATTATTCTTCGGAGGAGCTGAATGAAGCGAGGGCAAAAGAACCAAGCTTAGAAACCCAAACTTTGTCTTCACAGCAGTTCCAGAATTAAAAACCCATGTTTCTATCCTCTCAAAGCTTCCAGCCAACTCAGCATACTAGCATGAAATATGTCTAAAAGCAAGTAACATTGAGTGATCTTTCTTCTCCCACCTCATCAATTCCACCACCCCACCCCCATATTGTTTCCCAGATACTAGCTACTAGAAAACAAAACAAAAAAGACTGAATCCCAGAGCTAAGCAAAGGGTCTCGACACCCTGACTTGCTGTTTCTAGGTACCTGCTTTAGGATCATCGGGTGGCAGCTGGTTCCAGGGAGACCTGCCCTGGGAGTATTCAGCTTTATTAGAAACACCGAGGGCCAGATCAATACTAATTAACTCTTGGAGTGGTAGAAGCAGGAAGCCTGGAGCAAAAAATAAGGTTCCAGAGCCTCTGCAAAGGGACCCAAAGGATGACCTGAGGAGCCAGTAAGCTATTTGGAATGAGTCATGTGGCCTGACAGGAAACAAGGAAGTTATTTCACGGCCTGGGAATAGGAACTGCTGGCAGGAAAGGGAGGGACCCCATAAAATCCACAAAGCCCTTCTGTGATACATACTTTGCTGGAAAGTCTCACTGGAAAATGGGAGCCGGGCCAAGATTCCATGGAGGCCAGAGGCCCAGGCCAGGCCCACCCCACATACTGTCACCTTTTTCTGAGCAATTTCCATGAAACCCTGAGGCTGTGAAGCGTATCTTTGTTTTAATCTGTATCTCCCCAAAGTAATCTGACCAGGGAACACTGTGCAAACGACGACGACTATTCCATGGATTGGGAATTCTAAAAATCCTCATTTTGGCAAAGGCTAACGCCAATCCCTTTCAATAACTCTTCTCTAGGAAGCCCTCTGAATTGCTTCAATTCATTTGCCTCCCCCTTCCTCCTTTGCCACCTTTAATCATATAGGTGTGAGTCATGTTTGCAACCAGTCTCTTAAAAGGCTGGGGCAATGGCAGCTGTATCCAGCTTGCCCTGGAAAGGAACAAGTGCCGTGTGAAACAGGTATTGCCTCGCCTTGCTTGCTCTGTGGCCCAGCCCTGATCCTCTTCCAGAGATTGCGGAGGAGGGTGGTATGACCTAGCAGCCTTTCTTAGTTACAGCCCTCAGCAGGCCCCGGGAAGAGCAGCATTCACCGTGTCTTCTTACAAAGGGCAGCTGTGGTCCCAGCCTAAAAAATGAAGTATTTTTCCCAGAACACTGTGCACCCACTTCCACAGTTGTTCTCAGGACACCTTCCACCAAAATACATAGTGCCTATCACCAACCTGGTATATAAAAGGTTAGCTTGTTCAAATCCATAATAATTAGGAGCAAGGAGCAAGGGCTAGTATACTCCATCCAAGTCAGCCTGTATTTTTTTTTTTGGTCAGAATTTTAAAAATTTATTTGAGAGAGAGAGAGAAAGAGAGAGAGAGAGAGAGAGAGATCGACTTATTTATTTATGCATCCATTAGTTGATTCTTATGTGTGTCCAAACCGGGAGTGGAACCTGCAACCTTGGCATGTCAGGATGATGCTCTAACCTTTCTGGCCAGGGCCAAGCCTACATATATTTTTCAAGCACCAAAGTACTTTCAATGGGTATATCCACCTTCAACTGGATCCCTGAGATGGGGGCAAGAGCAAGTAGGTCTTAGTGTTCTGTGTGTGCACTTGACCTGCCTTTAACCTTGAGTGAACACTTGCACTTCCCTTCTGCTCTAAACAATTCTAGCACCTCAAACAGTACTTTAAGGCATTTTCCCTGCTGCCTTTTGGCTATACATACTCACGCAAACCACTTTGCACTGAAATAATATTTATTTTTTACTTGGCAAAAAGTCAAGTGCTACATTTTTGAAAACAAAAAACTCAAATCAAACGCATTACCCATCACAGCAGAGGGTCTGGAAACAGTACAAAACATCCTACTTAAGAACTTAAGATTTTTTTTTTTAATATATATATACAAGTTGGTTTAAAATGATATAAGTTCTGTGAGAACTAAGAAATCTACAGCCTGTAGTTTAATAGAAAAAAATTTTTAAGACAATTAAAAGATCTTCAGCATCTAGCATTTTGCTTAATTCCCCATTTATAGCACCTATTTCTCTAGGTTAGAAGATGAGAATTCTAGAACCTATGATGTATGTATTGTACCACCAAGATACAGTGACTTGCTGACTTCCCTCCCACCAGCCCCCCATCATCAAGAAGACACTCTTCAATCTCCCCACTTACACCTGGAATAAAGAGGGATGACTAGGAGAGCAACTTAGAACCTGGAGTGAGGAATAAATCTGACTTTTCCTTTCCCCAGAGTGGGCTGTTGACAGAAGCCAAGTATGTACCTCAAATGGAAGAGGAATACGTGGGTGGGAACAGCTGTTATCGGCAACATGATGCGTAAAAGGCAGGGACCAACTGGACATCACGTTCAGTCAGTAGCCTGCAAGTTTAAAAACCTCAGACCACACAGTTCAAGGGAGGAACAAATTACTAATTACATCAAAGCTTTTAACATGCACAATGCTGGTGGCTGTTGGACACCCCATCAGCACCCCAGCGCTGAGCCAACAAAGTAGAAGAGGTGGCTTCAAGCCCCGCCCCACTGTATTTAACAAACGTTCCACATGAAGTGCACTCTAGACACAGATAAAACCCCTATTCACTCCTCCCCTCCTGGATTGAACCCAATTTAGGAAACACAGTAAAACCCATTGGGAAGACCAGAAGAAAGGCAAAGTAGTTTCTCCTCAAAGCCAAGGGAACTGAGTATGCTAATTTTAGCTGACTTGAGACCTCCAGCTCCAGGCCCCTGAGACACCATAGAAGGTCTTATTTGAGGGGAGGGCAAAGGAGGCTGGGGTGAGGACTCTCTTTACCAAGTTATATCAAGCCTTCTGCAGCCTCCAGAGCTGCATATGGATGGAGACTGGTGTTTAGAGGCATGGCCACTGGCTAAGCAGACAAAAAGTTGAAGTGGAAGTGATGCATCCACAGAAGTGTTCTCACCTGGGGGACACACAGATGGAAAGACAGGTAGGGGATGGATCATTTTAGAGTCCTGGCACAAGAGTCCCCAGGAAGTCTGCAATCTAACTCAGAAGGTTTTCCTGATTTTTCTCTGTTTTTACTTTTTATAATCAGTGTTATTAGACTTTAAAAAACAAGATAAAGACTAGTCCCAAAGCTGAACTCTGTGAAGAAAGTTGTTTCTTTTATAAATATTTTAATTACAAGTAATCCTCACTCCAGGTAATTTCAGTAACACGCAGTACTTGTAGGTACATAAGTTCACATGCACACATGAACACATAGCCCCCAAACTTTCACAGAAAGTCTGACAGCAACCACATAATTGTAAAGGAGCCCTACCTCTCAAGAGTGAAGTAAGGGTGAGAGTGACTATGTCAGCCTAAAGAAATCAGAGGGGAAAGTGTGTGTCACTGGAAAAAAAATACAAATAGGGATTTAAAATGTTTGGATGAGAAGCCAGAAAGAAAAAAACAAAGTGAAATTTTGATTACCAAAATTGAAAAACAAACCAACAAAACCTTCAGATTTCTATATCGAGCTTCTTTCTGTCAAAGAACCTAAATAATAGGCAAACTCGTGTTCCCACTAAAATATGAGGGCCTCACACAATTGGAAAAAATCAAAAGAAGAAACAAGGAAACAGAGGATGGAAGTTAGTGTAAATCTCTGCATTTTGGGAAAGAGTTAGTTGTCATTAACTCCAGAGCCCAGCATAGTTTCCATGGAGCCCTGAAGGGAGAGGACCCCCTGCCACAAAGAGTTTTGTTCCGGATGAGTCGTAGCAGTGGGTGTAAACAGCATTGGGGAAGAAATCAATGTCTGAAAAGTAATTCCTCCAGGTTTCATCATGATTCTATGGGAAGAGAAAGAGACTCTGTTAGCACCTCTAGGTCACGGGGCAGGAATGGACAGGAATGCAGAGGGTCCTGTAACTATAACCTGATGCAGGAGGCTGATGCATATATGAATAGGGACTTCATTTTTCCAAATGAACATTAAAGAGGAACTGAGCAGGCTGAAGAGTTGCTATACAAACCAAATGATTTTGCTGAAACTGCCAGGGCATTAGGGGTGATTTCTTAAAGAGTTTGATTCTAGCTTCAGCAGCATGTTCCTTCTCCTTCCTCCTCTATTATCACCTGGGGCAGGGGTGGGGAACGTCCAGCCCGTGGGCCGATCAATGCCTGCAAAATCATTTGGTCTGGCCCTGCCAATGCATTAGGGGTGAGTTAATTAAATATTTGACCAAATATATATAGCAGGCTAATTTTTAAGTTAATTTTGTATGGTCCGCAAATTATGTTATAAATGTTCAAATGGAACTTGGCAGAAAAAAGGTTCCCCACTTCTGACTTTGGGGGAAACCCTATGTCAACTAGTGTGTCTTATTAGGCCTGTTTTCTCAGGGATATGCAGACATAAAAGCAAAATCAAGTGAAAGTACCTCTTGTCCAAGAAGTGTCTCTTACTCATGCAAAAGTACGTGGGTAAGGGTGTGTCAGTGCGAGTGGGAGTGGGTAGTACAGCAAAGACGATTTTTTCTGTCTCTGGCTAGTAAACATGTCGGGCAGGGGCTTACTTACCAGCCAACCTTTGCCAGTGGTTAGTTTCAGATTCTCCCCTGCTAGTCTGGGCTTGGACCCATAACAAGCCGAGAGCCTCTCTTCTAGGAATCTCTGAGCTCGGATGTCATAGAACAGCAGGGAGCCGTGCCCTGTGCCTACAGTGATGATGTGCTCATAGAAGCTCACTGACCGGATCCCTGAGAGAGAAAAGTAAAGGGAGAGCATGCACTTAAATCTGCTAATCTGAATTTCTCTGACACCAAGTTCACACAGTACCCCCAAATAACAAGCAGTGCCTTTCCTATGGCAGGCAGAGTTCATGAGAAAGCTGAAGAACCCTGATACCACACTGCCATCCATATACCTAACAGGAAAGTTCCCGTAATCCTCAGAGAAAGGCCAGACACCTGATGATGCCCAAGATGCTTTTGGCCTGAGATTATAAGTGCACTCAGAACCTCCTTGCCTCCCCTAGACTCAATCTGGAGTTATCATTCATAACTCTAAGCTCTTCTCCACTATATGTTTCTAATTTATACTGAAACTAAAACCTGCATATTTACAAATCATTACATTAATAAAGACTTTCTTGCCGAAACCGGTTTGGCTCAGTGGTAGAGCATCGGTCTGCGAACTGAAAGGTCCCAGGTTCGATTCCGGTCAAGGGCATGTACATTGGTTGCGGGCACATCCCCGGTGGGAGGTGTGCAGGAGGCAGCTGATCGACGTTTCTCTCTCATCGATGTTTCTAGCTCTCTATCTCTCTCCCTTCCTCTCTGTAAAAATATAAATTTAAAAATATATATATATAAAAAAATATATAAAAGACTTTCTTGCTAGGCCAATGTGGCTCGGTGGTCAAGCATTGACCCATGAACCAGGAGGTCACGGTTTGATTCCAGTCAGGGCACATGCCCGGGATGCAGGCTCACTCCCCAGTAGGGGTGTGCAGGAGGCAGCCTATTGATGATTCTCATCATTGATGTTTCCATCTCCTGCTCCCTCTCCCTTTCTCTCTCTGCAATCAATTGAGGGAAAAAAACACCAAAAAACATATTGAGACTTCCTTCTAGCCCTAGCCAGGTGCTCAGTGATTAGTTCACAGGCTTTCGAACTAAAGGTTCATGGTTCGGTTCCCGTTCAAGGACATGTTAACTCCACCCCTAGTGCCAGTAGGGGCCAGTGCAGGAGGTAACCACCAATCAATGTGTCTCTTATATCAATGTTTTTCTCTTTCTCTCCCTTCCATTCTCTCTAAAAAGAAATGAAAAAAATATATCCTCAAGTGAGGATTAACAACAACAAAAAAATCTTTTGGCACATAAGAGCTGCTGGATAACATTTGTGTAATCAGTATTTCTGTATTAGGTATCAAGTGTACTCCTGTAACAGTAATAAAAATATTTTAAAAACTCTTCACATTGTAAGCATCATTGCAGCAAAGCCTATTTATTATTTCCCTTTCTACTCTCCATTATACACACTATTCTCCCTGTGTGAAATGTGAACGTCTTCATTATCATTGAAAACAAACTCAAAACACAAGGACTCTTACCACTGCCTCGCTCCCGGGAGCAAACAGACTTGATGTTGTATGATGGCTGCCGTGGATCCAAGAAGGAGACATGAGCTTGGGAGCCCACTGCATATACTGACCATTCACTTCCATAAGCCAGACACACATTCTCACGGCAATATGGGAGTTTGGTGGAGAGGAGCTGAAAACACAGAAAAGAGATGCACCCATGGCATTACCAGAGGGCACGGAGCAGGGCACTGTTCTTAGACGCTCACCTGGTTTCCCTCATGTACAAGGACCCAAAGTCAGAGCCAAAAGGACAAGCCCCAACTAAGGAAATAAAACCCTGTTCCACAACTAGGTATGCAAGAGAATGACAGCAATAAACAAAATGCAGGTACTGGATAGGATTGGTTAGGAAAAAACTCAAGCTGGAATTAAATAATCAGAAGTAGAGAGAAAGGCCAAGATCCACAGGTGGTTTCATGGGATAACCTCAGGGCTCGAAAACCAAGGTCCCACTCTGTTCTCCAGCGTTCTCACTGCTCTTCAGACAAAGAGGCTCCATTCTGGCTACCCTCAAACCTACCTTCCCAATTGTAAGGGGTTGTACACTATAGAAAACACACTCATAGGATTGGCTCAACCCCAGGTAACCCCAATCTGTCTTTTTTTAAAATATATATAAATTCAGCCGAGACCGGTTTGGCTCAGTGGATAGAGTGTCGGCCTGTGGACTGAAGGGTCCCAGGTTCGATTCCGGTCAAGGGCATGTACCTTGGTTGCGGGCACATCCCTGGTGGGGGGTGTGCAAGAGGCAGCTGGTCGATGATTCTCTCTCATCGATGTTTCTAACTCTCTATCCCTCTCCTCTCTCTTCCTCTCTGTAAAAAAATCAATAATATATATATATATAAATTTTATTTTTTAATATATTTTTATTGATTTCAGAGAAGAAGGAAGAGGGAGAGAGAGATAGAAACATCAATTATGAGAATCATTGATTGGCTGCCTCCTGCACATACCTTACTGGGGATCAAGCCTGCAACCCAGGCAGGTGCCCTTGACTGGAATAAAACCTGGGACCCTTCAATCCTCAGGCTGATGCTCTATCCACTGAGCCAAACCAGCTATAGTCCCAATCTGTCTTAACTCTGGTCCTTGTTGTTAAACCAGTTCTCAATGGGCGTGTACTGCATGTAAGGCACCAAGCAAGTGGAGTTAAAAAACTACTAAGATATGAAGGAATCAGTAATTCCTAAGCCGAAACCGGTTTGGCTCAGTGGATGGAGCGTCAGCCTGCGGACTGAAGGGTGCCGGGTTCAATTCCGGTCAAGGGCATGTACCTTGGTTGCGGGCACATCCCCAGTGGGGAGTGTGCAGGAGGCAGCTGATCGATGTTTCTAATTCTCTATCCCTCTCTCTTCCTCTCTAAAAAAAAAGCAATAAAATATATTTTTAAAAATAATAATAATTCCCAAGACTCTGATTCTTTTTGAAAAGAGTTTATCACAGAGGTAACAAGTAGCAAAGGCCTCTGGGATGAGAAAAGGGCAAAGGATCCAAGGTAGGCTCAACTTCATGCAAAATTTGCTTGTAAACATAAATCCAAACCATATTCTAATTATCTTATTATTACAGAAATGACTTCTCTTAGTTTAATTGATCTTCAGTTGCCAGTGGTTCCTAAAATTTATGCTTTCCTGTACTCACAACATGCCAGAGTCAACAATCCATAAGCAAATGTTTAAATGCATTGTGGATTGGGGACTGCTTATTAAAGGAATCTCTTAGCATGCCCTTGCAAAGTGAAAAAGTGCCCCCTATGATCTCCTTTAAAGACTTAAAATATATATATAAAATTGATTTCAGAAATGAAAGAAGAGGGATAGAAACATCAATGAGAATCATTGATCAGCTGACCCCTGCACACCCCCTACTGGGGATTGAGCCGAGCATGTGCCTTGACTAGAACCTGAACCTGGGACCCTTCAGTCTGTAGACCAACACTCCTATCCACTGAGCCAAACCAGCTAGGGCTTAAAGACTTTTAGGAGAGGCATGCCAGACTCAGAATTTCATGCACCATGGAACCACATGCCCAGACCCTTGATTGGTGCTTTAGACAAGAAGAAAAAGGCTCAGGGAGAATTAAAGTATTTTAAACATAAGGTGAATTTTTAGGTAAAACTATTAAGTCATGGTCATCACACCTTAGACAGTGTATTTTCAGCCTTCCAGAGATGAAAGTAGCCATCCAGAGACACTGCTCCCAATTCCTACAAGAGCAATGAAAAACAGGTTATATTCCAATCTGTAGCAAGTAACATACAACAGTAAGCAGAAGTCTTAAAGTTCAGGTCCTCCCATTCTTCATTCCTATCCCATGATGACTCCAGCTGGTGCCAGGGAGTACCATCTCACTATCAGCCCTATGAAGTGCAGATGGACAGCTTATTAAACTGATGCTTCTCCTTAAAGGAACTCAAGTAATTCCATTTTCTAGTAATAACATAAAGCCCTTACTATACAATCATTCCCATGACATCATGTTTGACAGAGCAGAGCACACACATGAAGGACAGTTTTCTGTGTCCAGTGTGAGAGCTTTTACTAATGTAAGGGGAGGGTCTAAGCTAGGAGAGATGAGTCTACCCCTAAGCCATAAGTATAGAAGGGAGACAGAAGGCTAAGAGAAGTACCCTTCATTGTGGCCTGACTCAGATTTTGGGAGAAGCCTTTTTCCTCTTCTGGCTCTGGTTCTTCATCCCAACACCACTGAATACCCCAGTTTCAAGAGATCTAATGCAATGATTAGATAAGATCTGGTGGCAGTGTTCAGAAGAGGAAGTGAAGAATGAAAAGAAACTGAATACCAAAGAGATAAAAACCCCTGCAAAGGCATAGTGATCCTGGGGAAACTCTTGAGAGACTGACCCATAACTATGGACCATCCAGAGAAATACAGCAGAGCTCAATACACAGGACTGGTTTCATAACCTGTTATAATTTCTCATCAGCATCCGTTAGCCTTCAAGAGGTGCTCTGTGGGCTCAGAACCAAGCTATGCAGCAAGCACTGCCTTGGGGAAAGAGAAGGAAAGTACATCTTCCAAGACATAAGCCAAGAAGTTGAAGAGTAATGGGCTTCAGGAAACCTTTAGCAGCTCATACCTTGTTCTTGTTATTGAAGGCCAGAGCACGGACCTTGCAGTTGTCAGGGTTTGTGTCTTCCTTGGGGATGTCCTTTAAGGCCTTGTGAGTGATGTGAGCATACACAGGGACCTGTGACACATTGTGACTTGCATCACTTCTGTTTAACACATCGTCTGTCACCTCCCAAAGTCCCATAGAACCATCACGTGAGCCTGCAGGTCAAAGAGACCACAAATGTCAGATATACTCAACTCTCTAAAGGACAGTCCAACAGAAGCCAAGATGGACTATTTTAGTCTAGCTCTTTGTACATCATCCTCATATGTGCTGGTGCTTGTTCATGTGGCCCACCTCAAAACAGAGAGCAATATGCATTTTAACAGCTACACCAAGGGAGTGATTTGACTAAGGTCTAGGATTTGTTTATATTTTTTTAAATATATTTTTATTGATTTCAGAGAGGAAGGGAGATAGAGAGGAAAAAAATATCAATGATGAGAGAGACTCATCGATTGGCTGCCTCCTGCATGCCCCCTATTGGGGATTGAGCCCACAACTGGGGCATGTGCCTTTGACTGGAATCAAACCGTGACCTTTCAGCTCTATTCACTGACCCAAACCGGCTAAGGCTAAGGTCTAGGATTTAAAATATAACATTTAAGCAAAACACAGTTGATGAATTTTTTAGAAGCATAGTTTGATAAAGCTCAATAATTTTTCAAGCCAAATCTTTAGGTCACTTGTGCATGCACACACAAGTGATTTCTACTGGGCAACAGGGTTTGGGAAGCTCCACTTTACATCAGTTGTTGCTTAACCTTTTCTGAGTCTTGTGACCCTTTAAGAGCCTTAGGAATTTCCTTAGAAAAATATACAAAAATACCACATTATACACTTATTTTCAAGGCAATTCATGGGCCTCTTAAAGGCTTTCCATGGGCCCATAGGGAGCACAATCCTTATACTATGAATGACTGTTCTACATAAAATGAATGCTTGAAAAGATAAGTTTTCCTTAGTAAATAATAATGAAGCACTTAAAAAACTAAGAACCTTTTTCTTTAGCCTAGCTGGTTTAGCTCTGAATAGAGCGCTGGCCTGTAAACCAAAGGGTCCCGGGTTTGATTCCAGGCAAGGACATGTGCCTCAGTTGCAGGCTCCTCCCCAGCCCCAGCCCTGCTTGAAACTCATGCAGGAGGCAACCAATCAATGTGTTTATCTCATATCAATATTTCTGTCTTTCCCTCTCTCTAAAAATTATTTAAAGAATTAATTTGGTAGCAAAATATCCTCAGGTGAGGATTAAAAAAAATAAGAACATTTTCCTTTAAATTGAGACCTAAACAGATGGCTGGTGGTATGCTAAAATGGAACCATCTTTCTAGACTACAACTGAGCAATCTGCAGCAGAACCCATAAGGTTGTGTTCCCATCTAGAATAATTCTGTCATAATAATGATTAAAGATGTTTATTCAGAACAATCTGTATGTCCAACAGTATGGTTATGATATAGTTATAGAACAGTATATCAAGAATCACTAGAAAAAATAATGGTTTTAAAATTCCAATAAAATTATTTGCCAACTCTCCTTGGAAACCAGAGGGTGCCCTTTCCATATTTAAATCTCCTGTAGTAAAAACTGTCTAACATGGCAGGAATATGCAATTTGTTTGCATCATAAGAATTGTGGGCAGCGGTTCAAAGAAGAGGGTTCATCATGTGTGAAATCTAGAAAAGGCCAGAGAGAGGAAACATGTGGAAAACTTCACGGGGTTTATTTTGCAAATTTTAAAAATAAAACTGCAGAAGGTTGTTATTTTTTTGGTTTGGTTTGGTTTTTTGACATTTTCCCATTGATTTTCAGGGAGAATGGAAGGAAGGGAGTGACAGAGAGAGAAAAACATTGATGTGAGAGAGACATCATTTGGCTGCCTCCCACATTTGTCCTGACCAGGGCCAGGAATTGAGCCTGTAACTGAGGCATGTGCCCCTGACTGGAACTGAACCCAGGACCCTTCAGTCCACAGGCTGATAATCCATCTACCGAGCCAAACCAGCTGGGGTAAAACTGCACAAATTTTATTATGAAAAACTTCAAGCATCCTGAAATGTTGAAAGAATTTTACAAGTTACATACTTACACCTATATTCTATTATCAACATTTTATTATACTTGATATATCACATCTATGCATATATCCATCCCTCTATATGATTCCATTTTAACCAACTAAAAAAATATGTACTAAAAAAGCCCTAACAAGATATATTTCAAAATGTTAACAGTGATTATCACTGGGTAGAGATATGAGTAAGTCTTCTTTCCTTTATCTGTATTTTAAAATTTTCTTATGTGTAGACCTGGCCAGATGGCTCGGTTGGAGCATCATCCCATACACCAAAAAGGCTGCAGGTTCGATTCCAAGTCAGGGCACATACCTAGGTTTCAGGTTTAATCCCAAGTTGAAGTGCATACAGGAAGCAACTGATGATATCACTTCTCAGTCTTTTGGCTAAGATCAAATGTAGGAAGCAACTGATCAATGCTTCTCTCTTTCTCTCTCTCTCTCTCTCTCTCAAATAAAAAAAATAAACAAACATATCCTTAGGTAAGGTTTTAAAAAAATGTCTTATGTGTATTCATTTTATAATAAAGAAAATTATTTAAATAACTAATTTGGCAGCAACATGAAGATTAAATTGGAGGAGACAAGACTAAAAACAGAAAGAAAATATGGAAAGATATCTGGGTAACTCAAGAGATAAATGATGAGTGCCTGGCTGGTATGGTTCAGTGGTTGAGTGTGGACTCAGGAACAAGAGGTCACTGTTTTGATTCCCAGTCAGGGCACATGCCTAGGTTTCAGGTTCAATCCCCAGTAGGGGAAGTGTAGGTGGCAGCCACCCAATGATGTATCTATCTCTCTATCCCTTTCCCTCTTTCTCTTAAAAAAAAAAAAAAAAAAAAAGTGTGTGTGTATATATATACTGTTTTTGTAATATATATATATATGTGTGTGTGTGTGTGTGTGTGTGTGTACACTTAAAAAAAGAGATGGATGATGAGCTCTAAAGTATAGAAAAATAGAAAAGAAATTGATGAGGTGGAATGTTCAGGGGTTGATGCCTATCATTATGTCTGAACATTAGCACTAATTAATAAATATTAAATATTTTCAAAATGGCAGCCACTATGCATTATCTCACTTAATCTTCCCAGTGAACCTCTAAATAATAAAATTTGTTACAGATGTTACAGATGAGGAAACACAAGTCTCTCTCAAAAAGTTTAAGGAACTTGCTCAAGATCATAGTGCTAATAAGGGGTAGGACCAGGATTCATATTCAGTTCTCTAACAGCAGAGGTAATGTCCTTAAAACCTGCTGTTATTGTTCAGGAAATGTATACCTGGGCGTTATCAGCTTGAAAACATGACACTGGCAGGGTATCTGAAAGAAGAGAGGGGTAGAGCCAAAACCGGTTTGGCTCAGTGGATAAAGCGTCAGCCTGTGGACTCAGGGGTCCCGAGCTCGATTCCAGTCAAAGGCATGTGCCTTGGTTGTGGGCGAGTCCCCAGTGGGGGGTGTGCAGGAGGCAGCTGATAGATGTTTCTCTATCATGGATGTTTCAAAATTCACTATCCCTCTCTCTTCCTCTCTGTGAAAAATCAATAAAATATATTTAATTAAAAAAAAAAAAGAAGAAGAAGAAGAAGAAGAAGAAGAGAGGGATGGAGCCCAAACAAAGACAAGTCCTGGCTTTCACCAACCAAATTTAGTGCAGGTTATTGACATGTAAATAGTCCCTACAGAGGTGACATAACTACCTCCGCCCTCTCATTCCATGGGGAGACAAATAACAAGGAAAACTTTTGAACTACTGCTAGATAATTTTGACCTGTGAATATGCTTGTTTATTAGATTTATTTTCCCTCTTGCCTGCATTTTATTGTCTTGCAAGGAATTAAGTAACCTCTCAAAACCTACATTTTCTCATTTGTTAAATGAGTCTAGTAATGCAGACCCTCTACTACTGTTCTGAGGATTATATAACATATGTGAAGTACTTACATTAGCAACCAGTAAGATTATTCTTATTTGGGGATCTGGAGTGGGGAATTATATTTTTACATATGAGTACCCAGTAAAAATGGTTAGCACTCTGAGCCTACCTTCTAGGTTACTGTGGATATCTAAAAAGCATTTGTATTTCTCTAGGTTAACTTCTCTACACTTATTTCCATACATCTTTTTCTGCCCTATCACTGGGAAAGAAATGATACATAGCTTTTATCAATAAGAAACTTAACACTATATAGTTAATTGTACAAAAAATGGTTATTGCTCCTAATACTTTATAGAACATGTCAACTTTTCCAAAAAAGGTTAACAACCATTATTTTAATGAAGCCCAACAAAAACATTAGGCTAATATGCCATCACACATGATTTTTTGGTACACGACAGAGTATGAATAATAAATAAGATCTCCTGACCCCTAGTTGATTTTCTGTGTACTGGTCTATTTTCATTCCCATTATTCCTTTTCAGTTTCTAGCTTCCCTCCCTCCCAGCCACACCAAAAACCCTTACAAAAAGGCAATTTACCAGACACAGCCATAGTGTCATTGATCCATGCAATTGAAAAGATCCAGTCCTTGTGCCCATCCTTGGGGAGGAGGTAATGACAGACACAGAGAGGGGAGGGAGGAAAAAAAAGGAAATTAGTAAAATAAGAATTACAATGCACACTCTTGAGAAGCACACAAATCTGGCTGAAAATATCTCTGTAAAAATTACAACTCTATCTCTGGTGATTTCAACTCATTGGCATGATTTCATAATCTTTAACTTCTGTCTGGAGGTGCAAGTCTGGGATAGAACTGGCATTCCTGTGAACTACAAGCATGTCTAGTCAACACACAGCTCTGGCCTTCATTCTCTGGATGTCTTATTTGGGGCTCCTGCATATAATCACTCACCTCTCATCCCCCCAGCCTCATCATACAGTCTCTTGCTCCCTGCGACAACAGCTATAACTGACCTCTTTGCTGTTCCTTCTGCCTGAAGCTCTCTTCCTCAACATGGCATGCTCCCTCTTTTCCTTTAGGTCTCCCTGCTCAAATATCATTCTTTTCTTTTTATATATTTTTTAAATTTTCAACTGTAGTTGATGTACAATGTGGTTTATTTTAAATTACAGTTTACCCTCAATATTATTTTGTATGTCAAGTCAAATGCCATTCTTATCCATGAGGCCATCGTCTGAAATAGTATTTTCTACCACTTTCTATTGCTTTAGCCTGCCTTATCCATGGTACTTATCAAACTCTGACATTCTGCTGGTGAGTACTTGTTGGTTTATATATTGCCTTCCTTCACTAGAATGCAGGCTTCAAGAGGATAGGGGTTTTATCTGTTTTGTTTACTGGTGGACCCCGAATGTCTAAAATAATACCTGGCCATAGAAGGCTCTCAGTAAATAGCTGTTGAATGAATGCTTTAGTAACTTTTGCTCTCTGACTATGGGCAGTAGGGATGTGTGTGGAAACTGGACTCAAAACACTAATCAACCGCTGCTGGCTCCTGAGGTGCACTGCTCGCCCCTTCACCAAACACATATGCTCTGACATAAACCTGATACTTCCCTTGGGGAGTCGTCCCTGTTTCTGAAATCTTACCCCCACACCTTACCACCAGGGGGCTGTGGGAGAGGGTCAATGTGACCTAGCAGGCTCTGTTGAAAAAACAAGACTAGCTCTAACTACAGTCATTGGGGAAACTTACATCTCCCACACACACAGGATCTAGTGTAGGCAGCCGGTAGATGGCAAGACTGTTGGGGTTGTCTCCTCCAGTGGCTAACAGTGTTCTAGAGGGATTCAGTTCGATGGCATGGATACCACAGCCCTGCTGAGTTATACCTCCAGGCTCCCGGTCCTTCAGAATGGGAATCTTGGTAATCTGGCTTGTCTGGATATCCACTACGAAGAGCTATAAGAGAAAAGGGATATAAACTAAGTCATTTATCTTTAATGTGGCTAAATCCTGAGTACAAACATCCATTGGCCATCAGACATTTAATTAATGCCTACTACATGCTAGATCCTGGGAATTATTAAAGGCACCAGCAGCGCTACCAGTCATATGAAACATGAAGAGAATATAACAGAAACAAGTATAATATGCTACATGCACACAGATTAGGAAGCAGTAAATTTTGCTTGAGATTCAAAGACAGCTTCAAAGAAGACTTGCATTAGACTATGGACCCAGAGAACCTGACTAGCCCTAGCAGGCAGCTCAGTCGGTTGGAGAGTCATCTAGATATGCCAAGGTTATGGGCTTAATCCCCATCAGGACAAATAAAAGAATCAACCAATGAATGCATTAAGTGAATGGAACAACAAATAGATGTTTCTCTCCCTGTAAAATTAAATTTTAAAAAAATTGCTTGACTAAAGGTTTTTCTGCCGGTCTGGGCATATTTTCAATATCAAATTTCTATCTACACATGCATAGAAACTTAGAAATAAATTACAATTCCCAGAACATATCACAAACACTATTATAAATACCTATAAATGCTACTACATTTGCTGGAGTGACTTAAGACATATAACAAAGTAAAAGTTATTAATGTCTCACTGCTTATGTCTATCACACACCATTTTGTTCTGTGCCTCCATGCCTTTGCTCATGCTGTTGCTTCTACCTGAAATGCTCTTCTCTATCCCATTTACCAATCTAACCCTTTTTCACTTTCCAAGATTTTCAACTCTGAGAAATGTTTTATCGATAAGATCAGCCTTAGTAAAAAGGCACTCCAGGAAGTCTACTATTCAATTCTTTATGTAATTTAATGATTCACTCCTTCATTCACTCATATATTCTAGGTGCTAGGGATGTAACTATGAGTAAGAGAGAAATAATCTCTGCCCTCATATATCTTATAGTTTCAGAAGTTGATTTAAAATCTTGTAAGCAGCCGGAACCGGTTTGGCTCAGTGGATAGAACGTCGGCCTGCGGACTGAGGGGTCCCAGGTTCGATTCCGGTCAAGGGCACATACCTTGGTTGTGGGTACATCCCCAGTGGGGGGTGTGCAAGAGGCAGCTGATCGATGATTCTCATCGATGTTTCTAACTCTCTATCCCTCTCTCTTCCTCTCTGTGAAAAAAATCAATAAAATATATATATTTAAAAATAAAATAAAATCTTGTAAGCAATTGCTGTGCCAATGCCAGATCACGTCAAATCTTATATCAAGTAATCTACTGCATGTGCAGATGGAGATCTACTAGTATGAAAGGATAAATTAGATAAACCTTAAACTTAAAATATGAAAAGGAAAGTAGCTGGACCAAGAGTGCCAAGCAGAGAGGACGGAGGAAAATTTTTACAAAGCAGGGAGATGGGGGAGGAGAAGGGGATGACATAACCCCTAAGGCAGATGCTCTGCCTAACTTGAACCATTGCTTGTGTGTCCCACAGGCATTTTAAAATTCAACATGTCTAAAACTATCTTCCTCCCCAAACTGCTCATTTCATCTAACGCCACAATCCACCCAGTCACCCAAGCCTGGGATTTATCCTAGAATTCTCTCTCCCTCATTTCATCATCCAATCCAGACCTGACACATCTACCTCCCTAAATATTCTTTTTAAAAAATATATATTTTATTGATATTTCACAGAGAGGAAGGGAGAGAGATAGAGAGCTCGAAACGTCGATGAGAGAGAAACATCGACCAGCCGCCTCTTGCACACACCCCCACCGAGGATGTGCCCGTAACCAATGTACATGCCCTTGACCGGAATCGAACCCAGGACCTTTCAGTCCGCAGACCGACGCTCTACCACTGAGCCAAACCGGCTTCGGCTCCCTAAATATTCTTACAGTTGGCTCCTTCCTCTCCATCCTCTCCCACCATCTCTCCTCTGGGCAATTGCAATTAGTCTTTGTGCTTCCAGGCAAGGCCACCATAAAAAGACTCTTCTCCATAATCAGTCATCTTCATAAAAATGGGAATCTTCCATGTCAATTAAAAAAAAATCCAACAGTTCCCCTTTACCTATATCCAAGAGCCTTATCGTGGCATAAAGATTCTCCTCAATCTGGCCCCTACCTATATCTTTCTAGCTCAGTGGTTCCTAATGTGGGACACAAGCACCACAGGGGGGCAATTCGAGAATGAGTTATTAACAGTGAATTTTTTTGTATTTCTTATGGTTCTAGGGGCTTCATATACAGTATATAAATATTATTGTTACATATTTGTACATTTCAGTTCTCTAGTATATGTTTTGAAACTTTATTTGCTATTTTCTCATATCACTTCATATTATTATTTTTTAATTTCTCAGTATTTTTTCCCTAGTATTTCAACTGTCCTTTCTTCTTATTTTTCTCTTTTATGGATGCCTTGTTCTTTGGAAGCTTGTTTAGACCAAGTTAATGGCCTTTTAGGCTTCTTCCATGTGACTAGGAATTCACTTTTTGAATAAGAGTTATATTGCCGTAGCCCTAACCATTTTGACTCAGTGGATAGAGTGTCAGCCTGTGGACTGAGGGGTCCCAGGTTCAATTCCGGTCAAGGACCTGTACCTTGGTTGCGGCATATCCCCAGTGGGGGGTATGCAGGAGGCAGCTGATCAATGTTTCTCTCATTGATGTTTCTAACTCTCTATCCCTCTCCCTTCCTCTCTGTAAAAAAAAAAAAAATCAGTAAAATATATATTAAAAAAACAAACAAACAAACAACACAAGAGTAAACTAAACTGCAACCTGCAAAGATCTGCGTTTCTCCTGTGAATTTGAGGGCAGACTAAAATTTTTAAGAATTATTTTAGTCCATTCCTTTGCCATTCTCTTCACTGCCATCCAAAAAGGTGAGGAAAAGAAGTTTCATCTATTCATATCCAAGAGAGTCTAAAGTCCAACCCCTGCAGTTTTGGAGTCAGGAAAGATCTAGCCAAATTGGTTACCTATTAGCTGTGTGATCTTGAGCAAGTCACTTAATCTTTCTGAATATTATTATCTATAAAACTTGAATAATATTATCTATCTCATTGGGTTGCTAAGAAATCAAATAAAATGTAAAGTGTTTAGCAAAACTGGTAAGAGTTGGGTCTGCAGAGGGCCTAGGAAACCAAGAGTTTACCCCAATCTCACCTCATTCTTGCATAGGAATGAAAAAGCACCATGTGAAGGACAGAGCTCTTTTTCTTCTTCAAAGGAAGGGACAATGATGTGGAGGAGCTGTCACAGAATCTCTCTCCCAGCTCTCTGACAAGGGGCCAAGGCTTCATGCAGCTCCTGTAACACTTCCTGCGCATTAGCCTACTGGGACACCTGCCAGAAACTAGCTGCGTGGCAAGGTAAACTGGAGGTTCAATGGCTCCCTGTACTTTACATTCTAGAGCAGAAGAAGAAAAAAGAAAGCAAAAGCCTTATAATCAGGAAGATTATAAGACTAGTGAGTGTATCTCTGCATGTATGAAAGTGTTTGTAGACACATGCAATGTGTGTACCGAGAAAGATCAAGGTGGCTTAGTAAAATGGTGAACTCACAAAGTTTCTAAAACTCAAGAGTATTTTGGCTGGAGCCTAACGGAGAAAGGAAAGCAAATCCATATAGGTCACACAGACATCAAGATAAAGTCTACTGAGTTAGACAATAAAAGGCAAGTGGGCAGCAGCCTAAGTTTGCTGAAAGTTGGGGGAAGGACAGACAACCAAAATCAAAGACGAGGAGTTCATTTCCTATTTCAAACCCAGAAAATGTGGGAGAGAAAAACAGACCTACGACCAAGAAACACAACAGGAAATGGTCAGAGAGTATGTATCAAAAATTAACAATGTGTAAACTCTGCAGTTTCAAGTTCAGGAATTTATGCTAAGGAAATACTGACAGGTAAACAGTGTTAAGTATAGTGCAGCAATTTTAAACCAGGGGAACACCACAGGGGACTGGGTAAAGACACTCTTACTTCTTGAGCATTACAGCACAAAGACATAAGGGCAATATGGTTTGTGTATTTACCCACTGAGAAGCAAGATCTCTCTCTAGGAGCTATTTATTTATTTTAATATATTTGTGTTGATTTCAGAGAGGAAGGAAGAGGGATAGAGAGATAGAAACATCAATGATGAGAGAGAATCATTGATCGGCTGCCTCCTACATGACCTTTACTGGGGATTGAGCCCACAACCTGGGTATGTGACCTGACTGGGAATCAAACCTTGATCTCCTGGTTCATAGGTCAACACTCAGACACTGAACTACACTGACCGGGTGGTGCTATTTATTTTTTTAAATTGATTTCAGAGAGAGAGAGAGGAAGGAAGGGTGAGGGATAGAGAGAAACATCGATGAGAATGAAACATCGATTGGCTGCCATTTACATAACCCCTACCTGGGATCAAGCCCAAAACCCATGTACGTGTGTATGTGTCCTGACCAGCAACCTTCTGTTTTGGGCATAGGATGATGCCCAACTGAAGCACACCGGTCAGGACTCTCTAGTTTTATTGAGCTCCAAAAACCTCCTTTGTGACCAAAAAGGGAAACTCCTTTTGCTGTATATCCTATCACTTATTTTCAAACCCCAACTTCACTCTCCCAAAGAAGATATATAATACATAAATGTGTTCAATTTTTATCAGTAAACAAGACAAGTAATGAATGATAACTGGTCAAGGCTACTTTCACTGTTTAGGCTAAGAAAAAACAAGATTTATCTAGCTGAAGTAACATTTTTAAAAAATGAGAGTTCACTTATAATACTGCATCAGCAATAATAGAAATAAAAAATGCAAAAGATCACTCATGTCCTCTTTTTTCAAGTCTGTTTTCATTTGTCAAATTTGTGTAGTCCTTTACAACATGCATGTGTAACTGTGCATAGCTACCATCAGCAGAGATCAATTTTATTTCATTCCATTCAACATATTAAATGCTTTGGCTGTTTACTCTTTATAATTGTTAATAACTACATAATATCATGCAGACTTGATTTACCATAAATTACTCAAGTATTATACTGTTAGCATTTAGCTAAAATAGCTTCTAATAATTATTTTGTTAAAGACTTTTCCTTTGGATAAATTCCCTAGTCTGAAAATATTAGGTCAAAGGGTATATTTTTATTCATTTAACACATGCTTTTGAAGCATAATGCCAAATTACTTTAAAAAAAAAAAGTTTTGGTGGCAACCTTGTTGTTCCACCACCTCTCTATCAGAACTGGGTATTACTACCCTGGCCATGCACCTCAGTCAGTCAGAGCGTCATCCAGATAAGCCAAGGTTGCAGGTTTGATCTCTGCTCAGGACACACACAAGAAACAACCAATGAATGCGTAAATAAGTGGAACAACAAATCAATGTTTCTACCTTCTCTTATGCAAGCGCTCTCAAATCCAAAAAAAACCTGGATATTACTTTATTTCTAAGTTACACACAGAAAAATATTTTCCTTTTATCTATATTCATTCTATAATAAAGTTTAAATACAATTTCCTATAATTTACAAATTGTATATCCTCTTATATCAATTATATCTCAATGAACCATTTTTTAAAAATATATATTTTATTGATTTTTTTTACAGAGAGGAAGGGAGAGGGATAGAGTGAAAAACATCAATGAGAAAGAAACTGCCCCCAACTGGGGATGTGTCCGCAAGCCAACGCTCTATCCACTGAGCCAAACCAGTCTCAGCTTAATGAATCTTTTTTAAATGTTTAAGCTATTTCGGATGTGAATGACATTTATAGGGTAGAGAAATGGTCACTGCCGAAACCCGTTTGGCTCAGCGGTAGAGCTTCGGTCTGCGGACTGAAAGGTCCCGGGTTCGATTCCGATCAAGGGCATGTGCATTGGTTGTGGGCACATCCCCGGTAGGGGGTGTGCAAGAGGCAGCTGGTTGATGTTTCTCTCTCATCGATGTTTCTAGCTCTCTATCTCTCTCCCTTCCTCTCTGTAAAATATCAATAAAATATATATTAAAAAAAAAAAGAGAGAGAGAGAAATGGTCACTTCTTAAATGTACCTGAATCTGGCCAAAAATCCACCTATAACCTACAATCATAAAACCACTTCCATGCTTCCTCCTCCTTCACCACAACAACTACATCAACAATTTTATTAAGCACATAAGCACTGTGCTAACCAACATCTCATTAACTCTCTTCATGACCCCCAGAGCAAGGACAAAGGACCAGGCACAAAAACTCACCAGAGCAGAAGAAGCCTAAGCCTATCGGAGGAACAAAACTTGGAAAACAAGAATGTGGCCCCCAGGGTAACCTACCCTCCCTTGCACATCACCGGTCAGGTTTACTACATTCCCTGACCTCTTCCTCCCTAAAGATAACATCTAGGCTTCCTTTGTATTGGAGCTTCAGACCCAAAAGAGCAGCAAAACCAGACAAGAGGATTCTCCCTGTGGCTGCCTCAGGACCAGCTACACTGACTAATGACCCCCCTGGCACTGACCAATCAGTGGAGACCAGGACCCTGAAACAGAACACCTGGGAAGCTGATGAATATTCTATTAAGAGCCTCCCCTGAGATCTCCCCTAAGATTTCCCCCAGCCAGAAAGAGATACTAGTGAATACCGCTCAGGACAAAGGACCCAGCCCTCCCTCCTTCCAAGGAGCAAGCCTATACCTTTCCCCCACAGGCACATCTCCCCCGGCCTCTAAGGGGATCCCTGAGACTTGAAACTAAGGGAGCAATGGGCGATGGCAGCTCACCCGTCCTGGGCTTAGGCCCGAGTCTGTCTCAAAGGCCCCCCTTTCTCTGCGTAGCCCTTCCCTTTGGATATCCCATCCCCCAGCCCCTTTACCTTAAATTCAATTTTTCTTAAATCACCATCTGAGATGGCTATTATTTAGCCTGCCTGCATATCACCAACTTGAATCTTTCAATAACTCTGCTATTTTCTCCATTTATTTTCAAGGTAAAAGAAGGCCTAGAATATACATTCAAACATCGGTTCTCCAACATCTCCCATCTCAAACAATTCAGTTTCCCCAACCAAGTTGTTCACAGAAAAAAATATCTAGGTTGTGGGGGGGAAACTTTGGATTTTTGACTTGACAACACTTTCAATGCTGATACCTCAGCAGGACAAAAATACTTCTGTCGCTGGCATCAAGGATTAGCAGCATTTTAAAACATGAAGAGGCCATCAAGAATGCTAATGTTGCCAAAGGTGTGAAAGTGCTCACCAAACCACATCACAGGCAACTGAAGAGGTAGAAAAACTGGGGTTGGTTTGGATAAACAAAAAGCAATTAGCTGGTGACAGGATCTCCGAGGCGGTGTGATACCTGAAAAAGCGAAGACGTTACATCCGGATGTCCCTGAAAGACACCCCTGGAAGGAGTGCTGGAAGTGGCCCCTCTAAGGGCAGCAGGGGGTGGTTTGGTAAGTTTAAGAAAGAAAGTGCTTGTTTATAGATTAAACAGTACTAGTACATGAGACATGTATTATAGATAAGAAAGATTAAAAAAGGCAATCGTTTGTGGGTCTGATTAATTCAATTTATATTCTTTTAAGTGGAGCAAATCAATTCTCAGCCTTCTGGAACGAATTAAGTTCGAGAATGGAGGTTCTACTGTATCTTACTTATCCAAGGGCACAAAGCTAATATGGGAGCCAGACTCAACCCACAAATTTCTGAATCCAAATATATAATATAAAGTGACTTAATCAAATTTGTTGGTATAAATGCAGATATTTCTGATACTATGTTTACATATTACTTTTCTAGAAAAGAAACAAAAACTTAGAAACTGAAGGCCTAAGCTAAGATCTGACCTAAAAAAAAAGGGCAGCCCTAGTCAATTGGCTCAGTGGTTTGAGTGTTGACATGCATAGTACTAACATCATATAACTTCTCTCCCTAAAAACACGTCACTCCCTGCTTAAAAATTCTTGGGTGTTGCCTGGCCAGTGTGGCTAAATGGTTGATCATCGATCTATGAACCATGAAGTCACTGTTCCATTCCTGGTCAGAGCACATGCCTGGGTTGTGGGCTCAATCCCCAGTAGGTGGCATACAGGAGGTAGCTGATCAATGATTCTTTCTCATCATTGATGTTTCTCTCTCCCTTTCTCAAATTGATAAAAAAATATATATATTTTTAAAAATGTCCTTGAGTCTTGCCTCTCCATTCTCCATAGAATAAAATTTTAGCTTGACATTCAAGGGCTTCCATAATTCGATCCTAATGAATCTTTCCAACCTTAATTTCATGACTCTCTTCTAGACACATAAAGCTCTTGTCATACCAGATTCAGTATTTCTCATAGTGCTTTCCCTCCAGGGAGCAGGCCCATGCTCCTTTCCATACCCCCTCTTCTTCCCCCACTGGAGTGTATATCCTAAATGTCAAGACACCCCATGAGACTAGACCGATGGGCAGAGGCTAATCTCCTGAACCTGTCTCCAAGGCTTCCTTTGCTGACTTCTCAGTGAGCCGGGCCTAGGCTCATTTCTTTCCTGTAATATTTCTTGAGACAAAGCAACCCCCACCAAGGCTTCCTCCTGTTGCTTCTTCAATCCTAAGCCCTTCCTTATTTCACCGTTTCCAGATTTAATAAATATACTCTCAAAATGAAATTTTAAAATTCCTCATACATGGTTGATACCTTCCCCCATAAAAATACAGATTTCAGGTTTATCTTTAAAAAGGACAAAAATCTATTAATGCTAGGCCCAAATTGCTACATGGCTACAACTAGCTAGGGCCAAGAATTCCTTCTTGGCTCTCTGCAGTCTACACTGCTTCTTATTTATGCCTGGCAGGCTTCTTTTATTTAGCTGTTCTGACTTTGTGCACAATCTGAGTTAGTAACCCTAAACCAGGAAAATATACCTACACATGCTAGTTGTCAGACCCATGATCCAATTAAGTTTATACTACCTCTCCTTTAAATAATTTAGTAAAAACATGACCATACTAATGTTATCAATGATTAAAACACAGGCTGGCCATCTCTGCTATTATTCCTGAGCTTATTGACCTTCCAGTTTGCGTGTCATTCCATGGCACAAGGCAATTCCCATCCCAGGAATCAGGCTACAGAAAACTTTACAAAATATCTCTACTGCTTTTATCACAGAGGAAGACCCACTGCCTCAGCAGAGATTTCAATATTATAACCCCAAGCCAGGTAACTAGGAAAGGACCTGGCTTTTTAGCATTTGTGTACCCACAGTTTAGTGCTGGTGAAACTTAGGTACATATGAATAGGTGATTTTAGAATATTAATGGTTGTGGCATACTTTTCCTACTGAATACATTTAAATCATTTTATTGATGATAAAATTTCAAGACATTGAAACTTACTATTGAGAATCAAACTTGAATTATTCCCCCCACCCCAAATTCTCACATATTATCCAAAGACAGTTCTAACTGTTTAAATAATTTTCCTTTCTTTCAAACTGAGGGAAGTCTCAGGAATTTGCCAAGAGCATTGGAAAAACTTTGGATTCACTATCACTAATACTATTTTTGAATTAGATATTTTCTTTTTAAAAAATATTTTTTTTAATTGATTTTTTTTACAGAGAGGAAGAGAGAGGGACAGAGAGTCAGAAACATCGATGAGAAAGAAACACCAATCAGTTGCCTCCTGCACATCCCCCACTGGGGATGTGCCCACAACCCAAGGTACATGCCCTTGACCGGAATCGAACCTGGGACACTTGAGTCCGCAGGCCGACGCTCTATCCACTGAGCCAAACCGGTTTCAGCTGAATTAGATATTTTCACCTGAAGTATTTCCCAAGATGTTCACACCACCTTATCAGCACTCGATAAGTGGTAATATCCATTTTAGAGAGAGAGAAACAAAGGCACAGCTAAGGGAATCATTTGCCAAATGTCACAAATTTGAGAAAAGTAGTGCTTCTGGTTTCCTACTTTGCTTCTGGAAGCTAAACAAAACAAAACAAAAAACCCCTAGCCATAAAAACAAACTTAAGGCCATGAGGACATAGGAAGACAGAAATCATCCGTATTAACAACAGGTTAAATTATTACTTAATATTATTCTCACCTTCAAAATAATAAGTGCCAGAAGCAAGACACTATGATAACTACTTCAATTTACGAATCAACAACATTTGCTGGGCAAAACACTATAATGGTATGTGTGGAAAGTGGGACTAATTTCTCCACATAAGATATTCTTTCTATTCCGAGTGACAATGAGACTAGAAAAGTGAAGTTTCGTAGAGGCTTGCCGCAACTACATAGTTTTGAAACGCTTTTTTATGACGAGCAGCCTTCAACAGAAGAGGAAATGAAAGTTTGGCCCCAACCACCACGGTATTAATTCCTTCCTTAAAACTCATGTTTAAATCTTTGCCTACCTATAATAATAAAAGCATAATATGCTAATTACACAGGACATCCTTCCGGACCAGAACAGGGCTGGCTTTAGGGCTGCTAGAGAAGCCGGTGCCAGCAGCCAGAAGGGGGAGGTAGGGGGGCTACTCTTGCAGGAATGTATTTCGTGCATCGGGCCTCCAGTATTAAAAAAAACCAAAACTCTTCTAGTACTTAAGACTTTCTTCATTTACAGCAACCATCTCTCTTCCAATTAATCAAGATGCTTCTGTCCAGAGTAAATTTATGACAGTACTTGTCTATTCACGTAGAGTGAGGTGAGCATGGAGAGAGCAGCTAGGCCACAACTCACCTCATCTCACACTTCATTCAGAATCATTTCCCACCGCCAGGCCCTGCCTATTTTCACTTGTCAAACCATCTGACATCATACTATTTGTGCCATTCTGTTCCAATCATCTCCACCACACCCACTCATAGATTGACTTATTTTATCCATGTCTGTAATTGTGCTGGTTATGTAGCTTACTGATAAAATTTTTCCCTTCATTCACTTATAACTGTCTTCTGTCATTCTATATAAAATTCTCCTACTTACACTTAATTTTTCTCTTCTGAGACTACGGAGCAAAGAGGAAACACGTACATCCTGAAAGATACCACCAGACACACATTCCCTGCCTATTCTTATAAGATAATCACCTTTTGATTCTATTCCCTAAAATTGAATGTTTGTCAAGTGCTATTTTAAATGCTTCTACATATGTTTTTAGGCTAGCAGGTTTTCACTATCATGTATCTTGAATGATGCTCAGCCCTTCCTCTGAGGTGTCTTTCCTCCATCTTCCCTTTGAGGCCTCTGACTTAAAAAGCAACAAATTTTAAAATGAAGCAAAAAAAAAAAATCTAGAAGCACTGGCATAACTATATGGCAAGAGGCCTACAGAAACAGACTCCTCTAAAGATTTATCAGAAAAGTAGAGCTGGAAAAGGAACAGAAAAAGAGAGGAAGCAATCACCAACAAATAGAAGGAAATGTAAAGGAGAGTAAAGCAACCTGGCCCCAAGAGAAACTGATGGGGAAAATGAGCAACGAGAGGTTCTAGAGCACGTAGAGCCATATATCCAGGGCCTAGGATACAGTTCGCATCCTCCGGACACTTACCGTGTTGCATTTTGTGCCACACACCACCTGCCTATGATTCAGCCACTGGGATGCAAACACTTTATTAAGGGTCCCAAGATGAAACTCTCTCTCCTTCAGGAGACTGGGAAGTTGCTGAGCTGCATAGCCATGCAACACACGAGAGTAGCTGGTTTCATTCTGTAGCCTGACTTCTCGGTTCTTCAGGTAGTACACTAAGGATCTCTTCACTGGGGGGAGTCTTTTCCTTTTGTGAAGGGAGTGATCCCAGCCAAACTGTGGAAAGCAATATTAGAAATCAGGGCTTTGGCTACCTTCCTTCAGAACAAGGGGATCCCTACTGTAATTAAGGAAATCACCAAGAACTCATCCTGCAGGATTTACATGCAACAGAAATATAAGAACAGGAATCTCAACCCAGACTATTCAGTTTAACTCTTCCAACACAGTGAAGATGCTGCTCATAGTCAAACCTACCTATGAGAAAGGAGGAATGAAAAAGACAAGGAAATGGAAGCAGAGACCAACAAGGACAAAAGGTTTACTAGGCCTTTTAGGAGTGAAAGATTCAGAGTCCCTAAAAGTTATCCTTGATAGGGAAGGCTGAATGATTACCATCGTAATCGTAACCTGGGCTGCATCTCTAGCCAGCCCCCATTCTCCCTCTCAGCCTGTACTCCCCTCGGAGCATGAAGGATGCAGCCCAAGGAGCCAGATTTAGGGTCCCCGGTCTTCCAGGATGCACTATTAATGGCCGCCCCCATGTCACGAGGCCCCACGCTCCAGGCAGTTGTAGAATTCCAAAATCAGACACCAACGGGGGGTGTGGGAGGCACGGGAGATCAGAGTCCGAATACGCATCCAGCAAGGTCTTCCCCTCCAAAGGGGGCGGTATAGAGAGGATACCTGGGAATTTGTTTGTTCTAAGGATTCAAGGGCCAGCTCAGGGCTTGTGTATTCACAGCGAGACTCCTTCCTACATCAGAAACGCAATCACCCCTGCTCCGCGGGGCCCTTGTAAGGACTTCAATCTCCCATCCCCCCCAATTTTCTGGGAGGAGGTTTGTTCCCGATGTCCCTCGACTTCGATTTTTCTTTCCTCCAAAGCCCAGATGTTGTTTCTCCAAACCTCATTTCCCGACTGCAGACCCTACGCAGTAGATGCACACCATTTTGAGGTTCCCCTTTGAGCTCCTCACCCCGGCCTCCCTGCTCCTCCCGTGAACTCCTGGCGGCCCAGCCCTGACTCTCTAGGTCGGGGCTCCACTCCCCCCCACCCACCCAACCCCCCAAATCCCATCCCTAACTACAGACCTCGGATCCCGGTACCGGTTCCCCAACCTGCAGACCTTTTATCCCCCCCTCGGGGTGCCTCGGCCTTCCCACCCGAGTCCCGGCCCGCTCAAGCCCTCACCTGCGGGCCCTGAGCGTCACTCCCAGTTCTCGGCGAGGCGGGCGCTTTCCGCTTCCTGCTAACTGCTTTCCGGGCCATAGTGGGCAGCGCCGCCGCGGCCCCGCAGCCACATGGGGCGGGGGGAGCGAGGGGGAGCCAGGCGGCGGGTCATATACCGGGGCCCCCGGAGCCGTGCACTTAAGCGTGCCCGGCCCGGAAAACGGCCCGGACCCGGGACGTCAGTAGAAAAAAAAAAAAAAGAGGAGACGAGCCGAAGGGAAAGGGGAGAAGGAGAAGCGAGGCTGGGAAAAAGGGAAAAGGAAAAGAAAGCAGGCACCAGAAGCTTTCTTTTCGGACGACCCAGTCCAGAAGGACTGCGAACAGCTAGAACCAAAACACCCCCGCTCCCTCCTCCCCCACCCCCGCCGCCCCGCCCAGTCCGCGCTCCGTCACCCTTGCGCAGCCGCACTTCGCAGCGCGTCGCCATGGAGACGCCGCGGGGACTGGCGGGGGCGGGGCTTAAAAGCGCGGAGGAGCGTCCGCCCGCGACGCGCGGCGGCCGGCCGCCCGCCCCTTTCTAACGGCGGAAAGGTGGCCGCCGGGGGCCGGCAACCCGAGGCCGCAGGCGTCCGGGTTCCCGCCGCCGACCTCAGGCCCCGCCCGCCCGCCCATCCTCACGCACCCGGAAGTGAGGGCAGCTAAGGCCCGCCGGGGGGAGGAGCCCCTCCCAGCAGCACCCGCCTTTACCCGGCAGCCACCGCTGGCGATCGCCCTTCCCGCGCCGCCGGTTCCCCCGAGCCTGTGGCGCGCCGAAGGGCCGGCTGGACCCTGTGGGAGGACACAGGACCTTCTCCCCCCCTCCATGTTCATCAGAATCCTTGCCAGTATGGTCGTGCCTGCCCTCTGCAGAAACCTGCCCTGCCCAGCACAACCAGCCCAGGCGGAGGAGCCCTCACCCCGCGAGGGACCACCCCACCCCCACCCCCAACCCGCAGCTACCTTCCCTTCAGCCCTAACCGGTAACCACCCTTCTGTCACCTCGCCTCCCTTTAGAGTCCCTTGACTTGTCGGCCACATTGCCTTTTGTGTTTTGTGAAATAGTCTTCACTCCGCCCTGGCCGGTGTGGCTCAGTTGGTTGAGCTGCGTCCCATGCACCCTGCAGAGGTCACGGGTTGGATTCCGGTCAGGGCACATGGCCGGGTTTCGGGCTTGATCCCCAGTAGGGGACGTGCGGATGTTTCAATAAATAAATAAAATAATTAATTAAATCAAAAAGCATTTTTTAAAAATAGGCTTCACCCCATGATCCCCAGTAGGGGACGTGCGGATGTTTCAATAAAATAAATAAATAAATAAGCATTTTTTTAAAAAAAATAGGCTTCACCCCATAATTTATGTTTCTTACATGTCCAATGCAGTCCTAAACTGAGGACTGGAATAGGGGATGGCCACTGCCTGCCTGCCTCCCTCTGGGGGCCTGGGTTATATCTCCGTCAGGGCAGATTGGGTCAAATTCTGAACCATAGAGAAGAAAGTGGCCATTGGCTTCTCAGTCCAGGTAGGACTGGCATTGGTCACCAGACAAGAAGGTTTCTTTAGGATCAAACTGGCCTCCATTGTCAGAAGATCCTACATTCCTCAGACAAAACAAAAAAACACTCTGCCAGGAAGCAGGAATGCTTTCTTGTGGCTGACCAGACTCAGGCTGCAATGCCCAGTTACCTGCTGGTCCCTTCAGGCTTCAGGCCTCATACCTTCAGGGAGCTCTGCTGGCCCATCTGAAGTTCTGCTTCCAAAGAGATTTGGGTTTGTTTTCCAAGTTGAACCAGAGACCAGAGACCAGATGGAGATAGGATCCTTCGCCATCACAGATCAGCACGGCCACTAACCCCTAATGCCACCTTGGGAAAGGCAGCTTCATCTCACTTGGTCAGGCCTGTTCCCTTTAGAGACATACACACAGTGAATGGGTCAGAAGTGGGTCAGCTTCCTTTTTTGTGTTTTAGCCTGTTGTTCTAGTTCTGTCTTGCCTCACAATGCCCTGAATGCAGGAATCTGTTGAGCAAGAATCTGGAATTCCTTGAGAATCTCTAGGCTCTTGCTGGGCTGTGTTTGGATTCCTGGTAAGGACACATACAATAACAACCAATGAATGCATAAGTAGAACAACAAAATAGATATCTCTCTCTCTCTCTCTCTCTCTCTCTCTCTCTCTCTCTCTCTCATCAATAAAAGAAAAGAAAAAAGATATAGAAATTTCCAACACACCATAAACCTCCCTGGCTTCTCCTCCCAGTTAGTAACAACCAAGGTAATCACTAAGTGATAAAGTTGAGAGGAGTATCTTTTGGTATTTATAGCAGGTCCCTGGGTTTATACAAACCTAGATGGTATAGCCCACTACATACCTAGATTCCTCTGCTCATATCAGAGGCTGTACATCCTCGAGGTTGACACACTTCTCCTTGACATCCCAATAACTATCTCTGCCCCTCACAGCAGAGCTCACCATTTCTATGGAGATAAAATGAACATTCACTTGGAAGATTAAAAGTTAACAATTGCTTTTAAAAGAACTGATAATGGCAAGTATTAGGACCTAAAATTACTGGAACTCTCATACATTGCTAGTGGGCATGTAAATTGGCACAATTTGGAAGAATCTGTGGCAGTACCTACTAAAAGTAAAGATGTGTACCTTATCCAGCAATTCTACTTCTGGTTATAAATCCAACAGAAATAAGTATTTATATCCAACAAAATGCAGGGTTTTTTTTTTTACTTTTTTTTTTTACAAGAGTATTTATAGCAGCTTTATTCAAAATAGTCCTGAATTGGAAATAAGTAGTTAAAAATGTTAATAGTAGAAAAAATGAATTTGGATTCCCATGACATCCTCATCAGGTTCAATAATTTGCTATAGTGGCTCGCAGAACTTAGGAAAATACTCCTCTTACTATTACTGGTTTGTTATAAAAGATATTATGAAGGATACAAGTGAGTAGCCAGAATGAGATACATAGGGAGAGTCTGGGGAGTCCTGACACAGGAGTTTGGGGTGCACCTCCTTTATGGCACTGGACACATGCACCAAATCTGAAGGTCACCAAACCTCATAGTTTAGGGTTTATAAGGAGGTTCCAATTGATCAAATCATTAGCATTAGTAATTAATTAAATCCCCAGGCCCTCCCTCTTTCCCAGAGGTTGGCAGGGAGCTGAAAGTTCCAATACTCAAATTATATGATTGATTCCTCCGGCAACCAGCTCCCATTCTGAAGCTAATATGGGCCCATCTTGGGTCACTACATTAATAGCAATTCAGGTATCCTTGAAAGGGACCTGTTATAAATACCAAAAGATGCTCCTCTCCACTTTATCACTTAGTGATTACCTTGGTTGTTACTAACTGTGAGGAGAAGCCAGGGAGGTTTATGGTGTGTTGGAAATTTCTATATCTTTTTTCTTTTCTTTTTTTTTTTTTTAAATAATTTTTATTGATATTTTACAGAGAGGAAGGGAGAGAGATAGAGAGCTAGAAATGTTGATGAGAGAGAAACATCGACCAGCTGCCTCCTGCACACCCCCTACCGGGGATGTGCCTGCAACCAACGTACATGCCCTTGACTGGAATCGAACCCGGGACCTTTCAGTCTGCAGACCGATGCTCTACCACTGAGCCAAACCGGTTTCAGTTTTTCTTTTCTTTTATTGATGAGAGAGAGAGAGAAAGAGAGAGAGAGAGAGAGAGAGAGAGAGAGAGAGAGAGAGAGAGAGAGAGATCTATTTTGTTGTTCTACTTACGCATTCATTGGTTGTTCTTGTATGTGTCCTGACCAGGAATTTATATCTGCAACCTTGATGTATCTGAATGATGTTCTTAACAAACTGAGCTATCTAGCCAAGGTTGAAATTTCTATATCTTGATCTTGCTGGTGATTATACTAGTGTATCCGTATGTAAAATTTCACCAAGCTGTATATATAATATTTGTGCAGTTTATGTAAGTATACTATAGTTCAGTCACGTGCCACTTAATGACAGGTATGTTCTGAGCAATGCATTCTGAAGAGATTTCTGGTATTGTGAATGTCATAGAGTGGGTTTATACAAACTTAGATGGTATAGCCTGCTACATACCTAGGCATAGTTTATTGCTCCTAGAAACAAACCTGTCCAGTATGTTATTGTACTGAATACTGTAAACAATTGCAACTCAGAGTATCTGTGTATCTAAACATATCTAACCACAGAAAAGTTACAATAAAAAATGGTATAAAAATAAAAATTTGTACACCTGTGTAGTGCTTACAGGATTGGGAATTTGCTCTGGATGAGTCAATGAGTGAGTGGTGAGTGAATGTGAAGGCCTAAGACATTGCTATAGAATTTATAAAGACTGTATGTTTAGGCTGTGTGTGTATATACACACACACACACACACACACACACACACACACACCGTATTTGCCGGCGTATAAGACGATTTTTTGGCCCTGAAAAATACCGTATTTGCCGGCGTATAAGACGCCCCCCTAACATTTCCACTCAAAATACAGTTTGTTATATACTCGCCGTATAAGACTACCCCCACTTGGAGGCATATTTTTCAGGGCCAAAAAATCGTCTTATACACCGGCAAATACGGTATATAAAGTTCAGTGGCTCGATATGATCTGCGCATGTGAAATGAAGAAAGGCCCCAGCCTACAGCTGGCAGCCAGCAGCTTCTAAGGACCTTCCCCATGCATGAATTTCATGCACTGGGTCTCTGGTATTTTTTTATTTTTTTTTACTATTACTAAGAGAAACCATAGATTTTATTTATTTATTTATTTTTTGTGTGTGAGTTGCATTAATTTCTTTCTTTAAATTTTTAATTAAATTATTATCTGTGTACATATCTTACCATTACCCCCCCACCTCCCATACATGTCCTCCCTCCCCAGAGTTATGTGTCCATTGGTTGTACTTATATGCATGCATACAAGTCCTTGGGTTGATCTCTTATCTCCCCCAGATCTCCCTACCCTCCCCGCATTCATCTGACAGTCTGCTTGTTGCTTTACTGTCACTGTATCTATCTTTCTGTTCATTGGTTTATAATGTTCTTTATTATCCATAAATGAGTGAGGTCATGTGGTGTTTCTCTTTCATTGACTGGCTTATTTCACTCAGCATGATGTTCTCTAATTCCATCCAGGTTACTGCAAATGATAAGAATTCCTTCTTTTTTTATGGCAGCGTAGTATTCCATTGTGTAGATGTACCATAGTTTTCTGATCCAATCATCTGCTGATGGGCACCTAGGCTGTTTCCAAATCCTAGCTATTATAATTTGTGCTGCTATGAACATAGGGGTGCATATATCCTTTCTGATTGGTGTTTCTAGTTTCTTAGGATATATTCCTAGGAGTGGGATTACTGGGTCAAATGGGAGTTCCATTTTCAGTTTTTTGAGGAAGCTCCAACCTTGGTGTATATTGGGACGACACTACAGCCAACTGAGCTACCAGGCCAGGGCCAACTTTTAAATTTTTTTACTTTTCAGCTCTCTTGTAATAACTGGTATAAAACAGAAATACATTGTACAGCTGTAGAAAAACATTTTCTTCATTTATATACTGATTAAACTTTTCTCTTTTAAAATTTTATTCTTTACTTTTTAAACTTTTTTGTTAAAAACAAAGACATGCCTTGGCTCATGTGGCTCAGTTGATTGAGTGTTGTCCTGTGCACAGAAAGGTTACTGGTACATACTGGATCCCCAGTGCAGGAGTCAGCCAATCAATGTTTTGCTCTCATATGCACATTTCTCTCTTCTCCTCCTCTCTCTCTCTCCAAAAATCAATTTTTAAAAATATTTTAAAAAAACAAAAACTGAGCCAAAACCGATTTGGCTCAGTGGATAGAGTGTCAGCCTGTGGACTGAAAGGTCCCAAGTTCGATTCCAGTCAAGGGCATGTGCGTTGGTTGCGGGCACATCCCCGGTGGGAGGTGTTCAGGAGGCAGCTGATCGGTGTTTCTCTCTCATCGATGTTTTAACTCTCTATTTCTCTCCCTTCCTTTCTGTAAAAGTCAATAAAATATACTAAAACAAACAAAAAAACACAAAGACTGAGACACAAGCCCTGGCCGGGGAGTCAATTGGTTAGTGTCATCCGATATGCCAAGGTTGCTGCGCACTGGACGCATATAAGAATCAACTAATGAGTGCATGAATAAGTGACACAACAAATTGATGTTTCTCTCTTTCTGATCAATAAAATTTTTTTAATGTTGTTGTTCTAAAAAAACAACAACTAAGTTACATACACACACATTAGCCTAGGCCAGGGGTGGGTAAACTTTTTGATTCGAGGGCCACAATGGGTTCTTAAACTGGACTGGAAGGCCGGAACAAAAGCAACCTGACCATGCTGGCACTCTCATCTTGGGCTGCTGGTGAAGGAGCGGAGGGGAGAGCAAGAGAACCCTCCGCTCTTTTGGCTCCGCGGGCCAGATAGAACAGCCGAACGGGCCAGATCTGGCCCGCGGGCCATAGTTTGCCCATGGCTGGCCTAGGCCTACATAGTATCATCAGGAGCATCAACATCTGTCTTCAACATCCACATCTTATTCCACTAGAACAGCCGTGGGCAAACTACGGCCCGCGGGCCGGATCCGGCCCATTCAGCTGTTTTATCCGGCCCACAGAGCTGAAAGAGTGGAGGGTTCTCTTGCTCTCCCCTCCGCTCCTTCACCAGCAGCCCAAGATGAGAGTGCCAGCATGGTCAGGTTGCTTTTGTTCCGGCCCTCCGGTCCAGTTTAAGAACCCATTGTGGCCCTTGTGTCAAAAAGTTTGCCCACCCCTGGCCTAGAAGGTCTTCCGGGGAAAGAAAGAACATGCATGGAGCTGTCATCCCCTATGATAACAGTGCTGCCTTCTAAAATACCTCCTGAGCTGAAACTGGTTTGGCTCGGTGGATAGAGCATCGGTCTGCAGACTGAAAGGTCCCGGGTTCGATTCCGGTCAAGGGCATGTACACTGGTTGTGGGCACATCCCCGGTAGGGGGTGTGCAGGAGGCAGCTGGTTGATGTTTCTCTCTCATCGACGTTTCTAGCTCTCTATCTCTCTCTCTTCCTCTCTGTAAAAATATCAATAACATATATTTTTTTAAAAAAAAGAAAATTCTAAAAAAATAAAAAATAAAATACCTCCTGAAGGACCTGCCTCAGGCTCTTCTTGAGGAGGTGTCACTCTTTAGAAATATGTCCATGGGCGTTTGCTTGGTTTGCTTATTTTTTCCCATCAGATTTGCTTCTAACCAGCTAATGCATCATAAATATGCTGATGAATGAAAACCTTGCAGTGTTGGAGTCCATGTTTTAAACTTTTTAAGGACTTATGAAGGTCTAAAAAAGCTTTTGCTACACACTGAATTTTCTTGGGGATTCTTATTTTTCTTCTGTAGTTTCTCTTTCTTTTGCCTCTTCTTCAACTGTGCATTCCCGTTCTCGTTCTAACAAACCTTTATTAGCCAATTGCTCAGGAACCACCTCTGGGAGCTCCTCAATGTCATCCTTATCCACACTCAGGTTAAAGTTGTCTGCTTCCTGATGCCATTCATATACTTCTTGGTGTCACCACCACCACCCCAAGCTTGAGCAAGGTTCTTGTTGCAGTCATTGATGTTATCATCCTTCCAGAAATGCATCAGTGTCTTCCTCAGCTGCAGCAAAAGCCTGGAAAAGGTCCTCCTCCAGGTGGTAGGCCTTAAAAGCTGCTGTAGCGCCTTGACCCATAGATTGCATCAAAGGTGGCATTTGGAGGGAGATTTGAATTTGGGATAAAGATCACCAATAAAAGGAGAATGTCCTGGGGGTGTTCCCAACAATAAACAAAATCTGGCCTTGTATAAGACTCTCTTTCACGGCCCGCGTAGAAAGAGTTCCAATTCAGGGTTCAGGTTCTGGAGAAGGGCCGCACACAAATGAAGAGCCCTCAATAAATTCAATTTGGCGATATGGGGGGCCAGGCGGTAGTCCAACTCTAGTGGGAGAACTACTCCTGCTCTGGCCCTGCCATCCCCTTTTATTGAGGCTTTGGGGAAAACCATCTTAGGCAACATAAACAGAAATTTACAAGCAGGAAACTAACAGAAACTTACAAGGGATAAAATAAGGTGGAGGCTGCTTCAGCTTAACAATGTCTCAACTAAAGGTTAGAACAATTAAGGTTGTTGACCAGCCTTCCTGGCTTCCTGTCAACATCTCTTTTTTAGTGAAACTGATTTGTTTTCCAGCATGGCCTGACTGGTGAGGCTCAGTTGGTTGAGCATCCTTACACACACCAAAGGGTCATCAGTTTGATTCTCAATTAGGTCACATGCCCAGGCTGCAGGTGCAGGTTGGAGTGTGTAAGAGAGGCAACTGATCCTTGTTTCTCTTTCACATGGATATTTCTCCCTAATATCAATGAAAACATATTAAAAAAAAGCAAAATCTTAAAAGGTATGCTATTTTCCAAATTGTATTTTCCAATTTGGTGGTATAACAATCCAAGAGGGCATCTTGAAAAGGACCTTGTTGTCCTTAATATTTCTGGTAGTGTGTACTTATTGATATGCTTGAAAGCCTTGGTGTTCTCACTGTGCCAGTCACATAAGGTTTCAATTTGTAGCCTGCAGCATTGCCCTAAGCATACAATTGTCTTGTCCTTAAAAGCCTTGAAAACAGGCACTAACTTGGCCTCCTTAGTACAAGAAAGTCCTTTCAGGCATCTGTTTCCAGGATAGGGAGTTTTCATCCATATTGAACATTTGCTCTGGCAAGTAATTTTCCTCCATAATCAGCATATCTAGAGTTTTCAAAAATTCTGTAGTTGCCTTTACATCAGCACTGTCAGACTCACCACTCACTTTTCATTACATAATGAATAATAATTGTTGAGTCATTTAAGCCGCACAGAGCTAGCAGTAAATTCAACATTGTAGTCAGGTCCCAGCTTTTCTTTCAATATCACAGATTTTTTTGCTCTGACCATGATCATGTATTTTGCTTTTGGCCATGAGAGGGCAGATATGCTTATATGTCCGGTCATTAGAAGTTTCTCCATGTCTGATATAAGCACTTCTCAAATGTTTGTTAGTCTTATTGCCTTCAATGAAGCAGATCCTTTAACAGCTTCCGTCACTTTGTTCTTGTTCTTCAACATTATTATAGCTATGGTGGAATGGGACATGCCTGACTGGTGAGCAATGATCATCACTGATTCTCTTCTTTGTAGTCCTTGATCACTCTTAATTTCTTTTCCAGATCAATCACTTAATGTGGCTGTTTACTGGTAACGTTAGTGGTGGATTTTTGTACACTTAGGGGCCATGACAAGCCAAACAACACAAAATTAAATCGTGCACAAGGGGAAATGAGGCAATCAAGAGATATGTCATGGCATATGTTTTATAGCAAACTTTTTTTTTGTAAATAATTACATTTATGGGGTAACATTGGTTAACTTTTGGGTATACAGCTTTGTAATATAACATCTGTATATTCCATTGCATGCTCACCATGCAAAATCTAGTTTCCTTTTGTCATGTTGACATAAGAAACACGTCCAAACCTGCAGAGAATTTTTTTGTTTACTTTTTCCATTTTATTTTATTTTTAATATATTTTATTGATTTTTTACAGAGAGGAAGGAAGAGGGACAGAGAGTTAGAAACATCGATGAGAGAGAAACATCGATCAGCTGCCTCTTGCACACCCCCTACTGGGGATGTGCCCGCAACCAAGGTACATGCTCTTGACCTGAATCGAACCTGGGACCCTTCAGTCCGCAGGCCGATGCTCTATCCACTGAGCCAAACCGGTTTCGGCTCCATTTGATTTTAGAGAGTGGAAAGGAGGGAGGGAGAGGGGAGAAAGAAAAACATCAATATGAGAAAGACATATCAATTGGTTGCCTCCCACCCATGCCCCAACTGGGGCTGGGGATCGTATCCAGGTATGTACCTTTGACTAGGAATTGAACCCATGATGCTTTGGTGTGCCCGCTGAAGCTCTAATCTTTGAGTCACACTGGCCAGGGCTTTTAGGGGTTTATTTAAGCCAAACTGAAGACATATGCCACGGAGCAAGATCTCAACGACGAATTTCCAACATATGGCAAGAGTCCACAGTGACTCATGTACCCACCCATTTCTGATCATCAATTGCTCACAACCAGACCTGTCCTCTGCTGTGATTTTTTAAAAAAATATATCTTTTTTTATTGATTTCAGAGAGGAAGGGTGAGGGAGAGAGAGAGACAGAAACATCAATGATGAGAGGGAATCGCTGATTGGCTGCCTCCTGCATGCCCCACCCTGGGGACCTGGCCTGCAACCAGGGCAAGTGCCCTGACCAGAAATGGAATCATGAGCTCCTGGCTCTTAGGTTGACGCTCAACCACTGATCCACTGCAGCTGGATTCTCCTATGATTTTTTTTAAAAAAAAGCAAATCTTGCCGAGGCCGGTTTGGCTCAGTGGATAGAGAATCGGTCTGCAGACTGAGAGGTCCCAGGTTTGATTCCGGTCGGGGCGTGTACATTGGTTGCGAGCATATCCCCAGAGGCAGTTGGTCAATGTTCCTCTCTCATCGATGTTTCTAGCTCTCTATCTCTCTCCCTTCCTCTCTCTGTGAAAAATCAATAAAATATATATATTTTTAAATAGTTTTAAAAAAGCAAATCTGTTTTTCTTCTGTATGTGTTTAAGAATGCATCTCTCTAAAATAAGGGCCCTTTAAAAAAAAATCACACACACACTAAGAAAATTAAAACATAATCACAAAACTTTTCACTTAGAAAAAGTCAATAGTTCCTTAATATCATTAAATATCTACATTTCAAAAAAAAAGGAGAAAAATACTATAAAATACTTTAGACAAGTCGAATTGTATCATACATGCTTAGTAACAGAAATTTCTCTTGTTTGCTTGCATGGATTCTTCTAAACAAACAAAGCAGATTCTCTGTGATCTTAATGTGATGAAGCTAATTAACTGTCCTTGTTGGCTAAGGTTCTCAACAGGAAAGCATTTTTTTTTATTAATTTTATTTTATTAAGGTATTTTCTGTGTACATAGTTTACCATTGCCCCCCCCACCTCCCATTTATGCCCTCCCTCCCCAGAGTTCTGTGTTCATTGGTTGTACTTATGTTCATGCATACCAGTCCCTCGGTTGTTCTCCTATCTCCCCCCAGGTCTCCTTCCCCTCCCCGCTGTCATTTGGCAGTCTGCTTGTTTTATGGTGACTATCTCAGGACCATATGAATAGAGTCCGCTCCTCCCCTGGTTTTCACCGTCCCTTCCCCTGGGTCCCACTGCTTCCCCTGGGACACACAGCTCGCCCGGGGCACACTGCACCCTGGGACACTCGGCTCACCCAGGGCACTCGGCCCAATGGGATACTCGGCTCACCTGGGGCACTCGGACCCGTGGGACACTCGGCTCACCCGGGGCACTCGGCCCCGTGGGACACTCGGCTCACCTGGGGCACTTGGCCCCCTGGGACACACGGCTCACCCGGGACACCCTTCCCCTTTGGGGGGTACGGCTCACCCGGGGCACTCGGCCCCCTGGGACACTCGGCTCACCCGGGGCCCCCTGGGACCCTAGGGTGTTGGGGTCGCATATTGGAGGCGCCGCGCTAGCTCCTTGCTAGCATGGCGGGCAGGCTGGGACAACTGCAGTTGGTCTGAGATGGTTTCAGGCGGGGGGACCACCCCCAAAGGTGTCTCGTTCGGTGTGGGAGCGGAGCAGCTGCAGACATGGAGGCTAAGTTCTGAGGTCACCCACTCCCTGAGCCCAAGGCGTGGTGAGCTCTGTTCTTGGTGGATTTCCTTTATTCTCGGCGGCAGTGGCGGGTGGCGGTGCCAGGTGCAATATTGACGGTTGCTCCTGTGGTTCAATTACCACTGTAGTTTTAAAGTTCACATGGCGGTGGTGGTGAGAGCTTCGGCTTGGCCATGTGGCATCGGAGGATGGGCTCGCCTGGGTGGGTAATGGAAGGCACCGTGCCATTTCCTCACCAGCGCGCTCCATCTCCCTCCCAGCATGGTGGGTGTGCTGGGAAGATTGTGGGCGGGCTGTGATGGCTGCATGGGGAGAGTCCGCCCTCAATGGTGTCCTCTTTGTTGCGGATGTGGAGCTGCTGTGGACGCAGAGGCTAATTTCTGAAGCCACACTCTCTATGAGCCCAGTGCGTAGTGAGCTCTGATTTCGGTGGATTCCCATTCTTCGGGGCGGCGGTGGGTGCGGCAGCAATGGTAGCTCCTGTGGCTCAATTTCCCCTGTAGTTTCAAAATCCGCATGGTGGTAGTGTCTGGTGCTTTGGCCTGGCCATGTGGCAGCGGAGAGAGGATTCTTCGGGTCTGCCAATGGAAGGCGCAGCGCCAGCACAGCGCGCGTGAAGGCCTGGCAGAGCAGGCCGCGTGCGGTGACGGAGAGTCCCCGCGATGTCTTAGTCTTTCAGACTTAGTGGAACGCTTCCCCTGAGCCAGGACAAGCAGTACCACCACAAATATTGGCCAGCTCAGTGCTGCCCCTCTACAGGTGACAGTAGGGGCATCCTCACCTTGGTAGGCCTTTGCTCTTGGAGGTCTTAACCAGTGGAAGGCAGCACGGTACAGGAAAGCATTTTTGTTAGGAAAAATGACTTGGAATTTTAATTTATGTAAATCATAATAAAAACATAGGAAGAAAAGGGACCTGGAGAACACAGGAGCATGAACTGGCATAGATGATAAGCCCTTAATGAGTGCTTTCTTATGATGTGAAGATGTTAGACTTCTCTGAGACATGTGAATGGTAATTATTTCACCTACTGTATCAATCTTGTGCAGGTCTTGGGGCATATATTATTAAAAGTAGAACTCATTCTTTTACAGAAAACTGAAGCCAAAAAAAGCCAAGGCATTCAGTCAGACAGCAAATGACTGAGAACGAGAGCTGAGGGCCTCTGGTCTACCTTATTTTCAACTCTGTCACATGAATGATCTGGGTTCATTTGAAGTTGCAAGTAGTATTTATTTTAGCATTTTTCTAGTATTCTCATGCTTCCTCTTTTTTCAGTGTCTGAAATGTTTAATCCAGAACATCAACCATTTTGAGTGCAGAAATTCTATTTTTAAAACTATTACCAAGAATGAAATGCCATAAATATTCTTGTGATTCTCCTTCCATTAGTGTGCATGTGTATTTCTTTCATGTAAGGATGTGTTTATTAAAAGACAACAAACAAACAAACAAACAAAAAAGCACCACAGACATAAATTCTCCCTATTATTTAACATTATGAGAACTTTCCCATGTTATTTATATATCATTTCAAAACATGCTTGTTGATGCTGAAAACTAATTCAAAAGAATGTGCTATAATTTATTTATTTTAAATTTTATTTATTGATTTTCTTTTTCTTTTTTCTTTTTTCTTTCTTTTTTTTTTTTTTTTAGAATGAAAGGGAGACAGAATCATCAGTGGAGGAAGAGGTAAATAAATGACTTCTTCAGATAGATAACAGAAGCCAGTTTAAAAAAATATATATATTTTATTGATATTTCACAGAGAGGAAGGGAGAGAGATAGAGAGCTAGAAATGTCGATGAGAGAGAAACATCGACCAGCCGCCTCCTGCACATCCCCCACTGGGGATGTGCCCGCAACCAATGTACATGCCCTTGACCGGAATCGAACCCGGGACCCTTCAGTCCACAGACCGACGCTCTACCAGTGAGCCAAACCGGTTTCGGCAGAAGCCAATTTTTGAAGGATGCAGAGTTTCAAGGAAGAAAGAGTAGAAGCTGACTTTAATTTGAAGGGCAAAGGAAAGTGATTGCTATATACCAATCTATCAGCTACTAAAGGATCCCTCTCTATGTTTAGCTGGGTGTTTGGCAGTCGGCCACACTACATTAAAATATGTTTTTATTGATTTCAGAGAGAGGAAGGAAGAGAGAGATGAGAGATAAACTTTGATCAGCCACCTCCTGAATGTCCCCCACGAGGGATCAAGCCCAAGGGGCCCAGACCCAGAATCAAATTGGTGACCTCCTGGTGCATGAGACTATGCTCAGCCAACTGAGCCACAGTGGCTGGGCCGCCATACTACATTTTTAACCTCTCTTGCAGACATATATGACAATGTGACTACATTCTGGCTGCCAAAAGGAAAGTGAGCAGCAGTGATTTTGATAAATCTCGGGTAACACCTTTAACAGGAAGCTGCTTGACCCTCTCTTCCTCTTTGCAGTGTATTAATGGTGAGTCAACCTTGACCCTATGGACTGAGTGTAATACCATGGGTGGAGTAACACGTTAGACAGAACAGAGTTCCAGGGAACAGAGCCCCTGACCAGTCCTTCATGGTCTAACAGCTCAGACTTTTACCAGGGAGAAAAACAGAATTTTTATATTGAGTAAGCCACTGATATTTTTGTCTCCACCTACTCAATATCCTAACTAATAGTTGAGAGAAAGGCAAGGATATGAAATCTACTTAGAAAGTCAAACTCATCTGTCTTCTCTTTTTTCTTCTTCACTGCTTCTCTTCTAACCCATTCTCCTTTTTCTGTAGTTAAACGTATGGGTACACACACACACACACACACACACACACACACACACACTACACAGGCTCCTTCATATGCCATGGTTCCAGATTTTTAAAAAATATATATATTTTATTGATTTTTTACAGAGAGGAAGAGAGAGGGATAGAGAGTTAGAAACATCGATCAGTTGCCTCTTGCACACCCCCTACTGGGGATGTGCCCGAAACCAAGGTACATGCCCTTGACAGGAATCGAACCTGGGACCTTCCAGTCCGCAGGCTGACGCTCTATCCACTGAGTCAAACCGGTTTCGGCTTGGTTCCAGATTTTTAGCTCCATATATTAATAGACTCACATCTTCTGTGCTGGGTTTTTCCTGCTTAATCCAGATACAAGTGAAACAGCCCTGGAGATGGACATTACGTGCTCCCGCAGAGGCTCTCCCCAGAGCACAGTGAGGCAGGAGGCATCCGACCAAGCTGTGGACAGGCGCATCTCTCTGGTCACAATGGGCAGAGGGCATTGTTTTCTTTGTACAATAGGATTTGTAAGGAATAGAGGAGTTGTATTGTTTCTGGGGAGCTTTCTCTCTTTCCATAAAAGGGCATTTTGAGGAAGTCTTCAATGTGGGCAATCACAAATGTCTTATGTTTCCTCTTTTCATCAAAACACCTTACAAAAACAACAACAACAACAAAACACCTTACAGAGTATTTGTAGTATTTGTTTTGGTCTTCCCATGGTAATATTCATGCATTTGGTCACGGAATCTAATTTTATTCTTTTTTTAGAAATATATTTTATTGATATTTTACAGAGAGGAAGGGAGAGAGATAGAGAGCTAGAAACATTGATGAGACAGAAACATCGACCAGCTGCCTCTTGCACACCCCCTACCAGGGATGTGCCCGAAACCAATGTACATGACCTTGACCGGAATCGAACCTGGGCCAAGCCGGTTTCGGCCTAATTTTATTCTTAATTTTAATTCATGTGGTTTGTCTTTGGGGCTGACATTGTCTTTTGACTCTAGGATTGAATACATAATCCAGTTCTGGCCAAAGCTGGAGATATTAGGGAGGAAATGCTTTTAAATTATTTAAAAATATATATATTTTATTGATTTTTTACAGAGAGAAAGGAAGAGGGATAGAGAGTCAGAAACATCAATGAGAGAGAAACACTGATCAGCCACCTCCTGCGCACCCCGCATCGGGGATCTGCTCACAACCAAGGTACATGCCCTTGACCAGAATTGAACCCAGGACCCCTCAGTCCACAGGCTGACACTCCATCCACTGAGCCAAATCAGTTTTGGTGGGGAAAATGCTTTTAAAATGATGAGATTAGCCCTAGCTGTTTGGCTCAGTAGATAGAGCGCCGGCCTTCGGACTAAAGGATCCCAGGTTCGATTCCGGCCAAGGGCACATGCCTGGGCTGCAGGCTCGATTCCCAGTAGCGGACATGCAGGAGGCAGACAATCAATGATTCTTTCTCATCATGATGTTTCTATCTCTCTCACCCTCTCCCTTCCTCTCGGAAATCAATAAAAATATATTTAAAAAAAATAAAGATGGGGTTACTACACTAAGAGAATATAAGGCTGGAGCTGCTGGGATCCATTTGCCATCCCATGAAGGGAGCACATCTAAGAATAAAGTCAACACCAAGGAAAACAGACCAAGAGACAGAAGTCAACCGTGATGACTTAATCTGGAAACCTCATAGTCTATTCTACTTTATAACCCTTTATGCTTTTTAAAACTCTATCATAGCCCTGTTATGCTTGAGTCTCTCAAAAACCCTGAGAAATAGACAGTATCATCCCCATTCTATAGAGGAGGAATTTGAGACCCAGAGAGGTAAGGCAACTTGCAAAAGCCACATAGCAAATTACTTGTAGAGGCAGGACTAAAATCATATTAATTGCCACCCCATCCAACAGTGTTTCTCCTACATTATACTGTTAGGGACATCGTGTACCCTCTGTAGTGAGGAGACCAACACAAAGGCCCATGGAACTCTAGGCACAGGTAATTCTGTTAAGTCATTTATCCCTCTAGTCCTTGGTCAGAGCCAAGGGGTATCTCTTACACCAGATTTTGCACACCTGCCACTATGAGGGTACAGTCAATGCTAGTGACAAATGGTTCCCTCACCCCCCACAACTGGTTAAGGATGGGGTCAGAATCAAGCAGTAATCACTATTCCAGACTCCCCGATCAAGTCTTAACATTAATGAGTATGTCGATAACGGAGTTTTTCCTACCATTAATGGGAATTCAGCTGAAATAATAGGCAAGAAACCACAAGGGAGAAATTTCTGGCTGAAATTGAGTTGAGAGATCATATTTCAGCTGGATTCTCCTTAATCTATGAGCCAGATGGGAGATGGTGGGGGCCAGAGGAAGAGGCAAAGGATGAAACATGATTCAGGAAGTTATAAAAGAGGGAGAAGAGGAATCCTAGTGTTTCTGGGAAAGAATGTCAAAATGTAGCACTTTGCCCAAGCAAAGGTCTTTCATATTTTCCTTCCTTCCTTCCTTCCTTTTTTTTTTTTTTTTTTTTAGCAGTCTAGGGATTAAAAAATGCTGGGGCCTTAGCCGGTTTGGTTCAGCGGATTAGAGTGTCAGCCCGTGGACTGAAGGGTCCTGGTTCAATTCCTGGTCAAGGGCATGTACCTGAGTTGCAGGCACTATCCTCGGTGTGTGTCTCTCTCATATTGATATTTCTCTCTTTCTCTCTGTCCTTCTCTCTTCCACTCTCTCTAAAAGTCAGTGAAAAAAATATCCTCAAGTGAGGATTAACAACAACAGAAATGCTGGGGATTGAATTTCTCCAATTACTTAGAAGCCCATCTGTGCCCCACTTTGATGCATGAGCCACTGCTCTGACAAAGGTACCACGTGCTAATCTGGTCAGTTCTCCCTTTCTCCAGCCGTCCCCACTCCTTACCTCCCGACATCTGGCGACGGGATCACTTTTGTCAGAGAGTAGGGCTGGGAGATGGAGCTCTAGAAATTTTCCCTACCCAGTTGTGCCCTGATACTATGGGGACTGGCAAACATAAGAGGACCATTTGACATCAGCCCACAATTAAAAAAAAGTATTTTTATTGATTTTTAGAGAGAGAGAAAAAAACATTGATGTGAGAGTAAAACATCGATAGGCTGCCTCCTGCACACCCCCTACCAACGATTCCAGCATGTGCCCTGACCAAGAACCGAACCTTTTTCTCTCTCTCTCTCTCAAAAAAAAATCAATGAAACCTCCCTTCCTCTACCTCTCTCTAAAAAAATCAATGAAAATGTATCTTCTGGCAAAATTTCATAGCCTTATTTGGGTGCATTGGACGATACCCAACCAGCACAGCCCACTCCTGATCACCAGCCAATATCCGAGTACTGCATCTGGGTGGAAGCCTTCTCTGGCTAGAGGACTGCTTCACCCCCTCTCCATGGAGACTTCTGCAGCTTTATCTCCCTTTTGCAGACCTGACGTAAGCTCAAGGCTGAGTCATCAGGGTGAGCATGAGGATATCTCTTCTATACTTAAATGCAGGCTAAGGACAGTATAGCAGAATTTTAGTAATGCTATTATATTGATCAGGTTAAAATAATTTATTTCCTATAAGGAAATATCATGAACCAAAATGGATTTTTCAGATTCCCATCGTATCATCTAGAATGAGAGTACTGGTGAGCTGTTTGGGAGGAGGAGAAAGTGGGTTTAAATTACTGCTCCTCCCTCCCCCGCCCATTGAGCAGCAATTTTCCTTCAGCTTTTTCTCATCTATTCCTCCCTACTCTCCCAAGAATATGGGGGAGAAATAAAATAGAGCTAAACATGAAACAAAAGGAGTAGAAAAGAGGGGAGTTGCCTATTTTTTTTTTAAATCAACTTTTCTTTCCTGTATGTCATTGTTCACTTTACCCAGTCATTTCTCAACTACGTAATCTACCACCTCCTCACCACCAGCCTTCCAGAGCGTCCCCTTCTTACTGGAATAAGCGACACCTTTTGGTTCAGGGCTGGGACTGGTCCTGTACAAAGTCCATTAAGTGGATCCTGTTCTCCTCTCTGTCCGTGTTTTACAAGAATCTTGTTGTGTTTCTGAGTGCAGTACTCCCAGTGAATCTGCGTGAGCTCAGGGTTTTTCTTTCTCTCTCGGGAGTTGGAAATGCTTCTCCTTTTCCTGTAAACCTTCTGGCCTGAGATAGAATCACTAGAATTCTGGTCACCTGACGACAGGCTACCTCTGGGAGCCTGGAGGTACAGGGGCAAGGACCTTTAAGGTCGGAGGAATCACGTCAAGCGCTCCAGTGTCTGAAGCACTTGAAACAGCACTGTGTAACGTCAGTGCTAAGCAGTCGTTTTAGCCAGTGGACAAAACAGAATTCCTCTCCTTGCTTAACACAGAACTCAGCGCTTTGCCTTGCCAGTGGAAGCAGAAATCAGAGTTAGAGGGTCCTCAGAGATAAGCAAATTCGACTCTCTTATTATGTAGGTGAGGAAACTGAGACCACTTCCTCTGGTCGGGAGTGGGCTGGCAAAGTATCAGTCCTCAGACTTCAGTGTAAAACGGGCAAGAGAACTCCAGATGGGTTTTGCTGTGTAGCGGTTTGGAGCCCTCATCAGGTGGCTCAGTTGGTTGGAGTATCATAGAGTCATCCCGTACACCCAAAGTCTGGGGTTCCATCCCTGGTTGGGGCACCTGTGGGATGCAACGAACTGATGTTTCTTTCTAAAAAAAAAAAATCAATAAAAATATATCTTCAGGTGAGGATTAAAAAGAAAAAGAAAAATTATCACCCTTCTGGCAAAATTTAATAACCCTATAATGGAAACCCAGTGGCCTAGATTGTGATTAAAATTTTTTTAATAGTTTTTACTGATTTGTAGAGAGAGAGAGAAACATCAATGTGAGTGTGAAATATGTATCAGGTGCCTCCCAGATGTCCCACACCAGGAGGTGGTGCCCACACACAACCCTTTGGTGCATGGGAGGACACTCAGTCATGTGAGCCAGACTGGTCTGGGCTAGATTGTGATTTTCTTACAGGGGTTTGCCATAAATTCCACATGAGATCTAGGTTCTGCTGGGTTGTATGGCTCAAGCAGCAGGGGCATTTACACCCCAACCTAGACTTGCTGCTGAGAGCTTCCCTGATCTGGGCCCCACTCAAAGCTGGCAGCCTTTTGTGTCACCCAGTCCATGGGTTGGAGTGGTATTTTCAACCCAGGAATAATATTCTGCTACCAGAAAAAAGTCATCTTAATTGAGGGACAAGAGGGTGAGAGATGCAGTAACTTGTCTTTTTCTTTGGAAGGGATGCTTCAGACCACTGACTACTCAAAAAATTAACTGTTGTGGTAGGCCCGTGGGTTTATCCCACCCTTGAAAGCACATGGAAACCTTTACAAAAATTTCCAACAGTATTTTTCCCTTTTCATACATCTAGTCAGACTTATATTCTGTCCTCAATATTGAGACCAATGTGATGTTCTGAGGTGTGTCCCGAGGGTCCAAGACCCTTCAGAATATGTTATGATAGCCCAGCTTCTGTGGCTCAGTGGACTAAGTGTTGTTGTCTCTTGGACCAAGAGGTCCTGAGTTTGATTCCCGGTCAGGGCATATGCCTAGGTTGTGGGCTCCATCCCCAGTGCGGGGGCTTGCAGGAGGCAGCTGACCAATGTGCCTCTCCCATTGATGTTTCTATCTCTCTCCCTTCCTTTCTGAAATAATTAAAAATAATTTTAAAAGAATATATTATGATAGTGGGCATGAAAGGTAACATAACTCTGGTACAAGACTATAAATGAATACTATTGTCCATTCCACTGACCATATAACAGTTCTGATCCTCCTTTCCGATTAGAATGGGAAATAATACATTCACCAGATCAGTGGTCACGTACCACATATTTGAGGCAATGTTAATCTGCTTTAGCAAAGATACTAAGTCTGATACAGCAGCTTCAATTTGAGCTACTACTTTTGTGAGTCTGCAATAGACCATTGTCATCCTCCAGAATCTGTCTAGGATTCTGCTGAATCAAATGTAAATATGGCCGAAACCGGTTTGGCTCAGTGGATAGAGCATCGGCCTGCAGACTCAAGGGTCTGGGGTTCAATTCCGGTCAAGGGCATGTACATTGGTTGCGGGCACATCCCTGGTGGGGGGTGTGCAGGAGGCTGCTGATTTCTCTCTCATCGATGTTTCTGACTTTCTGTCCCTCTCTGTAAAAAATCAATAAAATATATTTTTTTAAAAATGTAAATATGGCTGAAACTGGTTTGGCTCAGTGGATAGAGCATCGGTCTGGGGACTGAAAGGTCCCGGGTCCGATTCTGGTCAAGGGCATGTACATTGGTTGAGGGCACACCCCCGGTAGTGGGTATGCAAGAGGCAGCTGGTCAATGTTTCTCTCTCATCGATGTTTCTAGCTTTCTTTCTTTCTTTTTTTTAAAAAAATATATTTTATTGATATTTCACAGAGATGAAGGGAGAGAGATAGAGAGCTAGAAACATCGACCAGCTGCCTCTTGTACACCCCCTACCGGGGATGTGCCCGCAACCAAGGTACTTGCCTTTGACCGGAATCGAACCCGGGACCATTCAGTCCGCAGACCGACGCTCTACCACTGAGCCAAACCGGTTTCGGCAGATGTTTCTAGCTTTCTATCCCTCTCCCTTCCTCTCTGTAAAAAATTAATAAAATATATATTTTTAAAATGTAAATATGATAGGGACTACTATTTCTGTATCCTTTAAATCTTCAAGAGTATCACTGATCACTGACTCTTACTATAATGATGTCGTTGTTTTTCATTTTATTTATTGGTTTGAGAGAGGGAGAGAAACCAATTTGTTGTTCCATTTATCTCAGGCTGTGTGTCCAATAGTCCTTGAATTGCTTGGATAATATTCCCCTTTCTCCTGTATGTTTGCCCAAGTAAGTGCTAGTAGACACCTTTGTGGAAGGATTGGGGCTATCACAGCTATATACACTTGCCATGGTGTTGCAAGGTCTTTCCTCCTGGAGACCTGGCCTCTACTTCAGTCATTGGATCCTATGCCTGAAAGCTAGTTCTGGCCCGGAAACTGGGCAATTAATCATGACTCAGCTCTTTGATCTTCTGACCTTGATTTCTTTTGATTGCTAGGTGGGCCATCTTTACCTTAGGAACATCCTGTACTATTAGTCATCTCCATAGCTCTCTGCAGGTCAGGCCTTTCTGGCTGCCATTCCAACCTCATAGCTCATTATGATAATTACATCTATGGTGCTTCTGGTGGTTAAGTGCTGCCATCTTGCCTCTATTATTCTGGGGTCTATTTCTATTGCTTTCTGGGACCCCTGTTCTAAAAGTCATGGCAGGGACAGCTTGCTGGTAATGCCCCTTTCCCCAGAGCTTCCTTTAGGGCCTTAATATGGCAGAGTCATTTGGTGAGTTTGCTGATGTTACATCCAATATCCACTTCAACTTTGCTCTTCTTTGACCTTTTGATCCCTAATTTCATCATCTCCCATAGCAATCCTGACACTTAATGTTTTATAAGCACCTTTTCATAATTACATACTTCTATAACATCTTTTTAAAAACATTTTTAGCCGAAACCGGTTAGGCTCAGTGGTAGAGCGTCGGTCTGCAGACTGAAAGGTCCCGGGTTCGATTCTGGTCAAGGGCATGTACATTGGTTGTGGGCACATCACCGGTGGGGGGTGTGCAAGAGGCAGCTGATGGATGTTTCTCTCTCATGGATGTTTCTAGCTCTCTATCCCTCTTCCTTCCTCTCTGTGAAAAATCAATAAAATACATTAAAAAAACATTTTAAAAGAAAAGTTTTAGATTAACAGGAAAAGTTGAACAGATAGTACAGAGAGTTCCCATATTCTCCTAACCCCACCACAATTTCCCTTGGTATGACACCTTGCATTAATGTAAGTGCATTTAATGTTACAATTGATGAGCCAGTATTGGTGCATTATTATTAACTAAAGTCCAGAGTTTACATTAAGGTCATTTCTTGTGTTGTACAGTTCTGCGGATTTTGACAAATTCATAATGTCATGTATACACTGTTACAGTATCATACAGAATAGTTTTATAATCCTAAAAATGCTCTATACTTCACCTATTTATCCCCCTTCCCTAACCTCTAGTAACCGCTAACCCCTGGTAACCACTTACTGTCTATAATTTTGCCTTTTATAACCTTGTTGTTGTTTTTTTAAATATATTTTATTGATATTTTACAGAGAGAAAGGGAGAGAGATAGAAATGTCGATGAGAGAGAAACATCGACCAGCTGCCTCCTGCACACCCTGTACTGGGGATGTGCCCGCAACCAATGTACATGCCCCTGACCGGAATCGAACCCGGGACCCCCCAGTCCGCAGACCGACGCTCCACCACTGAGCCAAACCGGCTTTGGCTATAACCTTGTTTTTAATCCTTACTTGAGGATATGTCTTTTATTGATTCAAGAGAGAGAGAGGAAGGGGAAGGAGAGAGAGAGAGAGGGAGAGAGAGAGAGAGAGAGAGGGAGAGAGAGAGAGAGAGAATCTTTAGGTTGCTTCCCCTATATGCCCCAACCAGGGATCAAATCCGCAATCTAGGTTATGTGTCCTAACTGGGAATCAAACTGGCAACCTTTTGGTGCACAGGATTATGCTCCAACCAACGAGCCAAGCCAGCCAGGCTATAACATTTTTTAAAACATATTTTTTATTTATTTCAGAAAGGAAGGGAGTAGAAGAGAGATTTAGAAACATCAATAATGAGAGAGAATCATTGACCAGCTGCCTCCTGAACACCCCCCACTGAGGATCAAACCTGCAACCAGGCCATATACCCCTGACCAGAATTGAACCTGGGACCCTTCAGTCCGGCAGGCCAACGCTCTCTATCCACTGAGCCCAACTGGCTAGGGCTGTAACATTCTTTTTAATGGCTGCATAATATTGTGTTCTGTCGCTGGATGAATCCACTAATGCTGCTACATGACAAAGAAAAGACCAGAATGGTAACAACAAACCTTAGATTCACAATAGGAGCAAATCAAACTTTGCTGACCTGGCACAGGATTCCCTGGCCCATGTGGCTCACACTTAGCTCTGTATTTCCATGTTTCATTATCTTTGGGCAAAAGAGCCTTTTTGATCTCACACACTATCTTGGAAATCAGAAGAAAACACCTGGCACTCCCTCTGATGGGAGAACCAAAGCAAAGCTGTAAACACCACCTGTCAATTTTTCCTTTCAAAGGAGTCTTTCCACATTTCTGGGGATTCTCCTTGCCAAGGCCTTGTCACAGCAGCACTAGAAGCAAATTAAATTATTGACGTTTTAATGATGTTTGGTTAGGAGGCTGGGCTCCGAAGGCTTCCTGCTGCATAGGTGCACAGCCTCACAGACTGTCTCTGCTCTCCTTCCATAGGTGCCAGTCTCCCCCTCCTCAAGCAGCGCAGCCATGCACGGATGTGCACTTTGTTCTGTGCACAAAGTGCCTGGCTGAGGGGTTCAGAGGTGACTGAAATCCCGCTGCACTCAGCTCACCAAGCTTTATACCCTGGCATTGCATCCCCTCGAAGAGGGTGCCTTTTTCTACACAAAGGCACAGTTTAGCGTAGTGTCTGGCTTTGTCTTGGAGTTTATTTAACCCTACTGTAATTGTCTGTTTACATGTTTGTCTTCCTCCTACGGTTCTTGATGACTGAAATCTGGTCTTACTTAATCTTTATTCCCACTGCAGCACAGGGATTGATGTATAGTAGACCTTAGTATATTAGCGCAATACTTTACTAGGGACATGCCAGCATTGAATATAATTAATCCTTTTTTCTTTTTGCTAATTTGGTGAAGTGAGAAAATGGGGCCTTGTTTAATTTTTAAAAGTTATTAGTGATGTTGAACATTTTTTTTACTAGCTATTTTGTTCACTAGATATTTGTTTCTTCTTTACTGAATTGCCTTTTGAACAAGTTACATTTATATTTTTTTCTATTAAATCATTCTGTTTTTCTTCAATTTTCTAAAAAATCAATATATATATAGATTTATATATATATATATATATATAGATTTATATATATATATATATATATATTTTTTTTTTTTTTACAGAGAGGAAGAGAGAGGGATAGAGAGTTAGAAACAGCGATGAGAGAGAATCATCGATCAGCTGCCTCTTGCACATCCCCCACTGGGGATTGTGCCCGCAACCAAGGTACATGCCCTTGACTGGAATCGAACCCAGGACCTTTCAGTCCGCAGGCCAACGCTCTATCCACTGAGCCAAACCGGTATCGGCCATTCTGTTTTTCTTATTGATCTGCAGGGGCTCTTTTTGTATCGAGGAAATTAGTCCTTTTCCTGATATAAGATCACAAATATTTTCTTCCAGTTTAGATTTGCACTTTGTGTATGTGGTCTTTTGCCATCATCAAATCTGTCGACCATTTCTTTTAGGGCTTCTGAATTTGGTGTCATGATTAGAAACGTTATTCTCACCCATGATTCAAAATATTTTATTCTAATATTGTAGAGTTGTTGTGTTTATATTTCCATGCTTTTGGAATCTGAAATCATCTTTATCCATTCATGATCATTAGGATAATTGCATCTTCATTTGATGGTCATCACGAGGATCTTAAGGAACTTCAGAGGTGACCCAGAAACCTGAGTCCTTAATGGTAACCTTGAGCTTATGAAAGAGGATAAAGGGTTTCAACCTGACCTCCAAGGTTCCCAGGATGACTTTTCTTTTGGATTTTATAGAAGATGCCAGTGACTTTACTTCTACAGCCTTAGAACTGTTAAACCCAAGCCAAGCTTCTTCCCTCCTGGTCTCTCCAGCCTTATGTCCCTCTGCTCCCTTTGCTCTACATATCGATTCTTATGTTCCTGGGACTTTCCTCCATCCATGCCTTTGCTCAAACTGCTTTGTTCTAATTGCTTTGGGCATCATTCATTCTGTTCTGTAAGGTCTAACTTGAATGCCTCAGTTCTCCATGAAATTTTCCTTGATTTCTCAAGTCCACCTAAATACTCTTTCCTCTCTACTCTTCAGCCATGGAATGTGTTACTCAGATGATTATCTGCCGGGTACTGTATTCATCTGTACAACTATGTGATTCCCTCACTTGACCTCCCTCAGAGCATCTTTGCAGACTCATGGTGCCTGACACTTGGTAGGATTTAGCCAATGCTGGCTGGCTAAATGAATAAAGAATTTTAGAGCTGATTATATTTTTCCTGCCTCTGCTCTTAGACTCCCCAAAAGTCTAGAGGTGTGTGAAGGGAGGGAGAAAGAGTAGAAAAAAGAGGGGGGAAGTTGTGAGCTAGTGTTCCTTGGACTGAAATGCTATTCGTAGATCAAATTCTAGTTGCACTGGGAGGAAACAGACGCAGGGCAGGGTTAGTAGAGGACTGGCATCCTGTTCAGCCTTTTCTGGTCACAGGTTGAATTACTGCTGGGATTAATACCTGCAAACTGACACATATGAGTCACTCCTAGGAAGGTGAAGAAATATTTTATTTTTACAGGAAATGTCCCCACTTCCTTCCTATTTCTTTGTCTCTCCTTCCCTCCCCTTCCCCATGCCCTTATTTCTTAAGGATGGGTTGCCTCCATGGGGGCTGGGTGGCACATAGCAGGCTGGCCTAGGAATGAGTAGTCAGCAACCTGGTCCCCACTTAAAGCAAAGAAGGCAGAGAAAGAAATATTATTAGATCAGCAGACTTAGGCTGATGGGGAATCCCAGGAAGCCCCTGTCTGGTGGGGGAAGCTTGTCTCTAGACTCAGGGACAAGCTAGAGGAGAGGCACAGGCCCAACCCTCCAAAGGTTTCTCCTTCCTAATCCTCCTTGGCACCTTCGTCTCCTGATTCCTTTTCTGCTTCTCTGGCCACTACTTTTCCACCTTTTTCTCTGCTTCCTCTTCCCATGCCCTACTTGTCAATGCTCCAAAGGGTCCTATCCTCAGACGTTATAATTAATCTGAATTTCCATTCTTCTAGCCAAACCTTCAAGAATTTGACTCAGGACAAAAAACTTTTAAGTCATCCTGAGTCCTCTCATTTCCTCATACCATGCAACTAATTTGTGAGCAAATTCTTTTTTCTTTTTCATCCTCATCTGAGGATATGTGTATTGATTTTTTTAGAGAGAGTGGAAGGGGGAGAGAGAGAAACATCAATGTGAGAGAGAAACAACTATCAGCTGCTTCCTGTACAGGCCTTGCCTTGAGGATCAAACCCAAAACCTAAACATGTGTCCTGATCAGGAATTGAATCCCAAAGCTTTGGGTGTGTGGATGATCCTCTAACTGAACCACCCAGCCAGGGCTAATGTGAGCAAATGATTATGACTCTACCTTCAAAATGTACCCAGAACCTGACCATTTCTAAACACTTTCACTGCTGCTATCACTCTGCTCTACAGTACTATCATTTCCTTCCCAGATTACTGCAATAACCATAATGTGTTTCCACACTTGCCCTTCTTGCTCAGTGTAGCTGCTACAATGATTTTACTAAAAAGTTAGGTCATTTCCATTTTCTGCTCAAAACTCTCCTATGGTTTTCAGCTCACTTAGAGTGAAAGCCAAAGTCCTTAAAACTATCTACAAGACACTCTGTGATGTAGTCAACTGTTACCTCTTTGTCACTCCATCTCCTACTGTTCTTTTCTTGGCTCACTCCATTCCAATCACACTGGAATACTTAGTTTTCCTAGAACTTAGAAGGTGAGTTCCCACCTCAGGGCCTTTATATTTACCGTTCCCTTGCCTTGGCCTGACATTTTATTCTTTTAGATATTTACATGACTCATTTCCTCACTTCCTTTAGGGGTTTTCTTTTTGGCCAGGGCTCTTCACTTCCTTCAGGTCTTCACTCAGTGTCACCTTTCTCTGGCCATTCTTTATAAAGTTCAACCATGGCCCTAGCTGGTTTGGCTCAGTGGAAAGGGTGTCGGCTTGGGGACTGAAGGGTCCTGGGTTTGATTCTGGTCAAGGGCATGTACCTCAGTTGTAGGCTAGCGTGTGTGCAAAGACAACCAATCAATGTGTCTCTTTCATATCAACGTTTTTCTCTATCTTTCTCCCTTCCATGCTCTTTGGGAAAAAAATCAATGGAAAAATATCCTCAGGTGAAGAATAACATAAAAAAATAAGAAATTTCAGCCATGGATACTTTCTTTCTTGTGCTTTATTTCTTCCTTCCTTCCTTTTTTTTTTTTTTTTTTTTTTTAACAGTATCACCATTATTATTGGGTTTTTTTCCCCCCTAGAATGAAGCTCTGTGAGAGCAGGGATTTTTTTTGGGGGGGGGGCAGGGTCTTTTTTTATATACTGCTGTATTCCCAGTATGTAGAACAATGCCTAATATATTGCAGGAACACAATAATACTTGTTAAATGAATGAATAAAAAGTTTATTTGGCTCTGGCCGAGTGGCTCAGTTAGTTGGAGCATCATCCTGTACACCAAAAAGTTGTGGGTCAGGGCATATACTAAGGTTGTGAGTTTGTTGATCCACGGTCGGATTACATTCGGGATGTAACCAATTGATGTTTCACTCACATCGATGTTTTTATCTCTTTCTTTCTCCCTTCTTCTACAAAAATAAAAACGTATCCTCAGAGTATCAATACAGTACAGATGTAAACTCACAGTGGAAGAGAGAGGGATAGAGAGTTAGAAACATTGATGAGAGAGAATCATCAATTAGCTGCCTCTTACACACCTCCTACTGGGGATGCCCACAACCAAGGTATATGCCCTTGACAGGAATCGAACCTGGGACCTTTCAGGCCACAGGCCAACGTTCTATCCACTGAGCCAAACCGGTTTCAGCACTACTTCCACTTTAATTCTCCTGATGAAGAGCTTTAATCAGCTCACTGCTCTCTCCACAAATCTTCTATGGCTGTCTATTATCTGTTGAATTAAGTAGGCAAATAATATAGAATTCATGATTTGTTATTGCTTGCTTATTCTAACACCCCCCTTCTGGAACTCTGTCATTGTGAGTTAAAAATTGCTGCACGTTCAAAGTACATATATTATCTCCTTTGGAGTTCTAAAGAGAAAACATGGCTGGAGAATTAAACAAGAGAGTGTGCACACTCTTTACGTACCCAGAAAGTGTCGATATAAAACTTTCCTAATCTTTTAAAAAAATATATTTTTTATTGATTTTTTTACAGAGAGGAAGAGAGAGGGATAGAGAGTTAGAAACATGGATGAGAGAGAATCATCGATTGCACACCCCCTATTGGGGATGTGCCCGCCACCAAGGTACATGCCCTTGACCGGAATCAAACCCGGGACCTTTCAGTCCGCAGGCCGACGCTCTATCCACTGAGCCAAACTGTTTTCGGCTATAACTTTCTTAATCTTTTAGTCAAGTTTTCTAGATCCATTGGTGTGCTATTATTATTATTACCCTCTGACTTTTCCTACTTTGAGAGGAGAGGCTTCTATTTCTCCCACCATATAGGAACTTTTGGGAACAAAGATTCACCTCATTCATTTAAGACTCCGCCATGCACCTGATTCGAGAAGACATCCAATAAACGCACAAGGCAGTAAAGGTTTGGGATTGGATTAAACTGGTTGAATGCCAGAATTGGAGGATGTAGAGGTTGCCTTTCAACCCATTCCCCTATACATGAGGAAAGTGAAGCCATTTATCAGAAAGGATTAAGTCTTGTACCAGGTCAGGGCATCCGGGACCAGAAGCGAGACATTCCGATTCCCAAGTAGGTCTCTACATATTTCTGCTTCCCTTCGTGTTTCAAGGCTCTCGGTTCCCACCAGATAGATGCCTACCTCCCAGGAGTGGTTTAATCCCCTTACTTGGAGGGAACCCGGAGAAGAGGCTAGAGGCCCAGCTGGATGAAAGGAGCGGCAGCTGCGGGTATAGGAGCGAGAAGAGGTCAGAGGTCGCATCTCACCTGCCCTCTGCCCCTTTACCTCTGGTCCCTGCTTTTCGACCCGTCTCCCTAAATCCGCTTCTCCTCCGCCTAACCCCCTCGGTGACCCTCTCCTTCCGCCCTCCCTTAGGGGGTCAGCAGGCTTCACCCATCCCAACGGCCACGCTCCGGGCAGGCGGAGTTGTGTAGCGCTGAAAGGGAGGTTAGTCACCCCTCGCGTCGGCTCCGCCCGCTGGCCCGAGGGGCGTGGCGCGAGGCGTCATGACGTCAGACGCCCGAAGGGGGCGGGGCGGCGAGGGGAAAGGAGGAGGGAAGTAGGACTTCAACATGGCGGCTGTGGTACTGGCTTCGGCTACGGCGACTGCCCGGCCCGGGGCGAACAGAGTTGAAGGTGGCGGTGTTCGCTCTCCCTAGGAGCCGTCAGCGGGGGCCGGACGTGGGAGGTCGGCGGCGCCAGCACCTTTCGGCTTCTGGGACGGCGGCGGCGGCGGCGGCAGCGGTGCTCAGGTGAGGGGGGAGGCGCCTCCTTCTGGGGCCGGGAGGGGAGGGAGGGGTGGGATTGGGGGTAGGGCGCCGGTACCGGGATACGGGTGGAGGGAGGGGACACCGGGGGAAGAGGCTAGAAGCCCAGCTGGAAGAAAGGAAGCGCCGCCGCGGCTGAGGGAGCCGGAGTGAGAAGAGGCCGGAGATCCGGGAGAGAGGGGTCGGAGTGAGGGGACCCGAGTTGAAGGGGCGGCGGGCAGGTGGGTTGTGGGAAAGTGAATTCGGATTCAGGGGACTGAAACGCCGCTGGGAGACAGGCTGTGTAGACGTCTGTCTGTCTGTCTGGCTGGCTGGCTGGCGGGAGAGCTCGGTGGGACGTGGAGGATGCCGAGGAGGCGGACCCGGGTTTGGGTAAAGCAGGTAAGCGATGTGGAGTTGAGGGTGAGCTGGGGACGCGAGGTGCAGATCGAGTTCTTCCCGAGGGTTGGGAGGGAGGGAGTGGACCGACCAGACGCGGGGTGTGGTGATCTTTGGGGGGGATACCTTGGACATTGTCAGGCCTTCTCCAGGTATGTTTACTCTGCCTCTTGTTGTTTCTTGGGTGGAGACTCACCTGCGCCGTCCACCCGGGCCTCTGAAGCGACCGCGGGTTCTTTCCTTGCGGAACGTGAAGTTAATAGTTCGTTTTATTTGATCTGTATCAGTGCTCTCTGGCCTTTGTGTGCTCGCCACATGTACTGGATTCCAGAGCAGCCTCTTAAAGTACGACTGGATGTAAAAAAAATGGATTTTATATTAAGCCGAAAATTGGGAGAGCTTCTAGGCACCGTGGTTGCCAACCAGATTTGGTAATTTAGTGAACTATTAAATGATTCTCTGTTCTAGCTCCACTCCTCAGTTGTGTATTAGTATTTGGGAATTAGGTTAGATATGATGGGTGTTTTTCTCTTTAAAATTGTATTAGATTTGGTGGTGGGGAAAGCCGGGCACTTAAGTCTCTAGTGATAGCTAGCTCTTTCTAGTCAAACAAGTTATAAGCTGAAACTTTCTGAATTTTCATAGCAAATGTTTTTGGATTGAAAGTGTCCAAAGTCTATAAAGAATTACATTGTCTGCATTAACTTTTTTATTTACTTATCTATATTGTTGAAAGTATCACAGATGTCCCCTTTTTAACCCTCATTGACTCCCACTACCTCACTCCTGGCCTCCCCCCTCCTTCACTGCACTGTTGTCTGTCCATGGGTTATGCAAATGTGCATTTGCGTTCTTTTGTTAATCACTTTCTGTCCCCCTTCCCTCTGAAATTTGTTATTATTTACTTTTAAGTGGAATTAAAAATTTTTATTTATTGACTAGAGACACAGATTCGTGCATGGTGGGGTTCTTTGGGGTGGCCTGCAGAGATCGGGCCCCAGCTTGCACCCCCAGCCCGGCAGCTCCACCGCCCCACCTGGCACCCCGCTTTGGTCTGGCGCTGCCCCCTTACCTGCTCCACTATCCCACCTGTGGGGCGATTGTTCAGGGCCAGGCCCCCTACCACTGCTGCTGGCCGTTGTCTGTGGGGTGATTGGTGGGGCACTTGGGCCCCCACTCTCTCCCACCTTGGCCTGGCGCTGCCCGTTCACATGCTCCTCCACCATCCCGCCATGGTTCTGCTCTCTTTGGGGCCCATTGGGCCAGCAGCACAATGTCACTGATGCCCACCATGTTCCTCACCGCCCCCCGGGGGTCAGTGCATGTCATAGTGAGTGGTCAAACTCCTGGTTGAATGACCACCTGAGGGGACAATTTGCATATTAGGCTTTTATTATATAGGATTTTAGAGAGAGGAAGGGGGAGAGAAACATTAGTTTGTTCCACTTATTTATCCATCCAGTGGTTGATTATTTTATTTTATGTTTTTTATTGATTTTAGAGGAACAGAGAGGAGAGGAAGAGAGAGAGAGAGAGAAAGAGAGAGAGAGAGAAACATGGATGGACTGCCTCCTGCAAGCTCCCCACTGGGAATAGAGTCCGCAACCTGGGCATGGACCCTGACTGGGAATTGAACCTGGTGGTCAACCAACTGAGCCACACTGGCCAGGATAGTGGTTGATTCTTGTATGTGCCCTGACCAGGATGAGCCACAACTATGGCATATCTTGATGATGCTCTAACCCCGTAGTTGGCAAACTGGTTTTTTTGGCCCCTTGAGTGTGGCTCTTCCACAAAATACCACTGCCTGGGCGAGTCTGTTTTGAAGAAGTAGCGTTAAGAAAAGTTTAAGTTAAAAAAATTTGGCTCTCAAAAAAAATTTCAATCATTGTACTGTTGATATTTGGCTCTATTGACTAATGAGTTTGCCAATCACTGCTCTAACCAACTGAACTACCTGGCCAGGGCTTTAAGTGGAATTTTATAAATTAAATTTTTGTTTCTAATCCATTCTATTAATTTTTTTCTGTCCTAGGTATTCTTTCTGCTACTTGTTTAACATTTATTGAATGCTTGTTGTTGCATTGATAAGTCATTATAATTATGGAAATAGGAAAGTTTGTTTCTTTAGTGAGCATCTCTATCACTGTGTAGCAAATAACTTTCTATGGCCTCATTGGAAGGTAAAGTGTTATCTATATATATAAAAGCCTAAGTGACTATTATGATCTAATGAACGACTGGAACGACCAGATGACAGGCCAGTAGCTACAGTGCGTACTGACCCAGACCTTGCTGCTGGGGCCCTGACCGCCCTGAATCTGGTTCTCCTGGACCCTGGGCAGGAGGGAGGAGGGAACCTGATTCCTTGTGGTTAGCTTGCTGCTGGGGCTAACCTCCTGCAGTCCCTCCCCACTGCTGGCCAGCCTTCTCAATCAGCCCCACCCATGCACAAAATCATGCACTGGGCCTCTAGTTTTAGAAATAAAGACAGGAAGAAAATTAACATATGAATAAAAGAACTTTCTGAATTTTTCTTTTGTATTTGATGTATTACTTCATTATGGCATATTTTATGTATACCTGAGATTTTCTTTTTCTTTTTAAAAAAATATATTTTATTGATATTTTACAGAGAGGAAGGGAGAGGGATAGAGAGCTAGAAACATCGATCAGAGAGAAACATCGACCAGCTGCCTCCTGCACACCCCCCACCGGGGATGTGCCCGCAACCAATGCACATGCCCTTGACCGGAATCGAACCCGGGACCTTTCAGTCCGCAGACCGATGCTCTACCACTGAGTCAAACCGGTTTCGGCTGAGATTTTATTTTTCATTTTGATTTTGAAGAAGACAGTCATAGTATCCTGATAAAATAATATTAGGTCTGTAAACAATTCTCAATAATGGTTGCTAGAGCACATTTATATCTAGGATTGGCAAATGTCACTTTATCTTTTTAAAAAAATATATTTTATTGATTTTCTACAGAGAGGAAGAGAGAGGGATAGAGAGCTAGAAACATCAACGAGAAAGAATCATCAATCAGCTGCCTCCTGCATACCCCCCACTAGGGATGTATCTGTAACCAAGGTACATGCCCCCGACCAGAATCGAACCTGGGACCCTTCAGCCCAAACCGGTTTCGGCTATTTTTATGTCTTGACTAGAATAAGGTATTTAAAATGTGATTTCAAAGTTTAATTCAGTGACTAAAATTCTCTCAAGTATTTTCTGCATCTGTTATACCATTTTGTGCCTCTAAATTGGTCACAGCCATTCTAATTCCTGTCGAATTTAAAGTGTAAGCACTTTTTAATTTTAAAGTTATGTCATTTAAAACTTCTCATTGAAATAGAAGTATTACTGCAATGATAAATTCTTCATTAAAATTTTAGTCAGTTAAGATGTCATCAGTATTCTAGGAGTAAATGACTATTTTGTACTTAACAAAATATGCTAGAGAAACTGGATAAGGGACTAAAAGTTTTCTTATTTGTATTGCTGAGTCAGGTTGGACCCAGTTCATTAAGGGCCAAAATTTGTATTTGGCAGTATTCCGAACATGTTCTCAGAACGCTGGATTGGTCATTATCAGTTGCTTAATACTTAACAAACACTTCCAGTTTTTGAGTCATTGAATTGGCTCATGGTAAATGTGAATATTGTGCTTATGGAGTCAAGAGCCAGCAGTGTGTGTTTTGGGTGCTTCATTTTGTCCCTAACATTTGATATTGTCAGACTTGAAAATTTTTTCTAATGTAATGGGTTTGAAATGGTATCTATTACGTTTTTATTAGCATTTTCTGAAGTTGAGCATCTTTTCATATGTTCATTGGACATTTGTGCTCCTATGAAGTTTTTTGTCTATTTTTATTGAGTTGTTTCTTTTTTTGATTGATTTTTTTAAGAATTCTTTTTTAAAAAAAATATATTTTATTGATATTTTACAGAGAGGAAGGGAGAGAGATAGAGAGCCAGAAACGTCGATGAGAGAGAAACATCGACCAGCTGCCTCCTGCACACCTCCTACCGGGGATGTGCCCGCAACCAATGTACATGCCCTTGACCGGAATCGAACCCAGGACCTTTCAGTCCGCAGGCCGATGCTCTATCCACTGAGCCAAACCGGTTTCGGCAAGAATTCTTTGTATACTTTGAATACTAATTATTTGTTAATTTATGGGTTGCATGAGACTGAAGATAATTTATTATTCTACAGATTATAAAATTAATGAATAAAATTATTTTACCAATAAGTAAAACTATTAGTTATTTCATTCATAATAGCCATTGTGAAAGTGAAAAGATGTTATTCATTTCTTTCCTTTCTCTATTCCTAAATAATCATTCTTTAGTTGCACAGCTTATCAAATTTAGAGCTACTTTCTCTTGGTAAAAGCTTTATTGATATAATCCATATGTCATACAATTCACCCATTTAAGAATACAGTTTGCCCAGCTGGTGTGGCTCAGTGGTTGAACATTGACCTATAAACCAGGAAGTCATGGTTCGATTCCGGTTTAGGGCACATGCCCAGGTTGTAGACTCGATTCCCAGTGTTGGATGTGCAGGAGACAGCCGATCAGTAATTCTCTCTCATCATTGGTGTTTCTTTCTCCCTCTCCCTTTCTCTCTGAAATCAATCTATATATATTAAAAAAAAATACTATTCAGTAGTGTTCAGCTATGGTCAGTGTGGCTCATTGGTTGGAGTGTTGTCCTGTACATCAAAAATATTGTGGGTTTGATTACTGGTGAGGGCATATATCCAGATTGCAGGTTCAAATCCTGGTCGGGGCGTGGGTGGCAGACAACTGATCAATATTTCTTTTTTTCCGCCGAAACCGGTTTGGCTCAGTGGTAGAGCGTCGGTCTCCGGACTGAAAGGTCCCAGGTTCGATTCCGGTCAAGGGCATGTAAATTGGTTGGGGCACATCTCCGGTGGGGGGTGTGCAGGAGGCAGCTGGTCGATGTTTCTCTCTAATTGACGTTTCTAGCTCTCTATCCGTCTCCATTCCTTTCTGTGGAAAATCAATAAAATATATATTTTTTTAAAATTTCTTTTTTCCTCCCTCCCTTTCTCTAAAATCAATTTAAAAAATGAGTTGGTAAGTGGTTCCCTCTCTTAAAAATATGTTTACCTCTAGTCGGGTTGATTCAGTGGATAAAGCATCAGCCTGCGGATTGTAGGGTCCCGGGTTCGATTCTGGTCAAGGGCACATGTCTGGGTTATGTGCTGGATCCCCAGTGGGGGCATGCTGGAAGCATTCAGTCAATGCTTCTCTTTCATCACTGATGTTTCTATCTCTCCCTCTTCCTCTCTGAAATCGATAAAAATATATTTTAAAAATGTTTAGTGTATTTACAGAGTTTTGGAATCATCATAGTCAATTTTAGAACATTTTCATCAAACCATAGAGAAATCTGCTAGTGATGGTGATTGCATTTTTAAAACGGTTTTAGCATTGCTCTATGTATGCTAAATTTAGAAGGTATTTTACCAGCTAAAGACATAATATTAAAAAAATGTTATTTGTATTTTGTCTTTTCATAAGCTAAGGAAGGTATAAACTGACTTACTTTTTTTAAAAATTTATTAAGGTATTATATGTGTACATAGCTTGCCATTGCCCGCCCCCCCCCCCCCCCATTCATGCCCTCCCTCCCCAGAGTTCTGTGTTCGTTGGTTGTACTTATATTCATGGATACCAGTCCTTCGGTTGTTCTCTTATCTCCCCCCAGGTCTCCTTCCCCTCCCTGCTGTCATTTGACAATCTGCTTGTTTTATGGTGACTATGCTGACTGGGGATTGAACCTACAAACTTGGCATAATCAGGATGATGTTCTAACCAACTAAGCCACCCAGCCAATTTTCTTGTAATTATTTGTTTATATTTTCTCAAAACATCATGAGTCTAAGAAATATTTCTTTGTTTTTCAGGTTCTAAATGGCTTCTAAGAAGTTGGGTGCAGATTTTCATGGTAAGTAGACTATTAGATATTATGCTTTAAGTTTTGATTTGATCAGAAATTTGAAATCACTTATTTAAGTGCTCCTTTTTATTTAAATGAGCAGGTTGAGAAAAATAAAAGTGTACAAGGTAGCATATACATTCCCTAGGACTTCAGATAACTTTTTATATATATATACACACACACACACACACACACACACACACATATATATTTTTTTTACTTTGGAATTTTTATTCCCATTACTATTTACATTCAGTATTCTGTATTAGTAGTTTAAGGTGTACAGCATAGTGGTTAGATAATCATAAACTTTACAAGGTGGTCCCCCAAATATTTCAAGTACACTATACATTGTTATTACAGTATTATTGACTGTATGCCTGATGCTTTAATTTACATCCCCAGTACTATCCTGTAACTGTCAATTTTTACTTCTTAATATCCTCAACTTTTTTTATCCAGCGCCCCTCCCCCCAACCTCCCTTTCCTTTGGCAATCGTCAGTCTGTTCTCTATCTAAAAATGTCTATGAGTATGTTTCTATAGGTTGCTTTAATATTGAAGTAGTTCATCAAATGGTTTGTCTCTTTGTGGTTATTGTACCTGAAACTCCTAGAGTTGGTTAGGGAAGCTGCCTCTTTTTGTTGTTCTTTTTCTTAAATCCTCACTGTTGGATTTTGTTGTTGTTGTTGATTCAAGTGAAGGAGGGAGGAAGGGAGAAACATTGATGTGATTGATTGCCTCATGCACAGGCCCCAACGGGGATTGAACTCACAACATGGGTATATGTGCTCTGATTGGAACCAAACCTGAGACCCTTTGGTGCATGGTCCAGGCCTCTAATCACTGAACCACATTGGCAAGGGCTTCGTTGTTCTTTGGCAGTATTTTGAAATATTTATCATTCCCTGATCATAGCTCTTCTCCATCTCAGGTATGAAAAATTCTAAACCTTTAGCTAATATTTTGATTTAGTTGCCCCTTCCCAAAAGGCAGTAATATACTACATAAAAACCATGATCAGTATATCAATGTATTATAGAAGTATCAATAGTAGTAATTACAATTTTGCACTAGATACTAATAGTTTACCATCTTTTTCTAAGATATGGCATTTATAAACTTCATTATCTGCTCTTGGGAGGAATAGAAGTGCCTAAGAAGTCATAATTAAAGAACTCTTTTCATATAGTAGAAGAATGAAAGAACAGAAATATCCAAACAACACAATTATTTTTATTTTTAAAAAATATATATTTTATTGATTTTTTTTTTTACAGAGAGGAAGAGAGAGGGATAGAGAGTTAGAAACATCAGTGAGAGAGAAACATTGATTAGCTGCCTCTTGCACACCCCTACTTGGGATATGCCTGCAACCAAGGTACATGTCCTTGACCGGAATCGAACCTGGGACCTTTCAGTCCTCAGGCCGATGCTCTATCCACTGAGCCAAACTGGTTTTGGCAACACAGTTATTTTTAAAAGTTTTTTTTTTTTTTAATGGTTTTATTGATTTCAGAGGGGAAGGGAGAGACAGACATCCATGATGAGAGAGAATCATGGATCAGCTGCCTCCTGGAAACCACAACTGGGGATCCAGCTCACAACCCGGGCATGTGCCCGTGACCAGGAATTGAACCTGTGACCTCCTGGTTCCTAGGTCCACGATCAACCGCTGAGTCATGCTGGCCTGGCTTTAAAAGGGTTTTAAAACTGATCTTCCGTTTTATCAATCATGTCATTGTAAGAATGATTTGGTAGACAACTTTGCAACATGTGTTTGTCTGCTCTTCTGATTATGAAGTTGTTTGATTGTATGATTGACCTTAGTCAGGGTGGTAGAGCAGGTACTGTGCTGTCAACTTGCTTATATACACTATACAACAGCTTTAATATTTCAAATCGCCATTGTATATATATGTACACTCATTACTTGCATGTATTTTGTTAAATCCCTTTGGGGTTAAGTAATTCAAATTCTGGAATTTGCATTTAACATACAGGTCAACCATCAAATCTGTATAAATTATCCTGTGTAAGGATTATTATAGGGCTCCTTCAAAGCACAGTAAATAATGATGCTTTAGTTTATAGATCGAATATAGGATGGAGGTCCCATAAAATTATAATGGAGCTAAAAAATTCTTGTCACTTAGTGATGTGATAGCTGTGTCATCATGTAGGACAAAAATGCATTACTTGTGTTTGTGGTGATGTTAGTATGAGCAAGACACTTTATAATAATACTAGAGGCCCTGTGCATGAAATTCATGCACGAGATAGGGGGGTGTCCCTCAACCCAGCCTGCACCCTTCCAATCTGGGACACCCCCAGGATCGGGTATAAACGGGCAGTCGGACATCCCTCTCACAATCCAGGACTGCTGGCTCCCAACTTCTCACCAGCCTGCCTTCCTGATTGCCCCTAACCGCTTCTGCCTACCAGCCTGATCACCCCCTAACCACTCCCCTGCCAGCCTGATTGATGTCTAACTGCTCCCCTGCCATCCTGTTTGCCTCCAACTTCCCTCCTCTGCTGGCCTGGCCTGGCCACCCCTAACTGCCTTCCCCTGCAGGGTTGATCACCTCCAACTGCCCTCCCTTGCAGACCTGGTCCCTCTCAACTGCCCTCCCTTGCAGGCCTGGTGCCTCCCAACTGCCCTCCCCTGCTGGCCATCTTGTGGCAGCCATTTTGTGTCCACATAGGGGCAGGATCTTTGACCACATGGTGGCAGCCAGCCTTGTGTGTTGGAGTGCTGGTCAATCTGCATATTATTCTTTTATTAGATAGGATAGAGGCCTGGTGCATGGGTGGGGGCCAGCTGGTTTGCCCTGAAGGGTGTCCCAGAACAGGGTGAGGGTTCCCTTGGGGTGTGGGGTGGCCTGGGCGAGGGGCTTGTGGTAGTTTGCAGGCCGTCCACGCCCTCTGACTACCCAAGCTGATGCCCTGGTATCTGGAATTTATTTACCTTTTACAATTGAAACTTTGTAGCCTGGAACAGAGCCAAGCCCCCTGCTGGCTCTAATTGAAACTTTGTAGCCTTGAGTGGAGGCCTAGGCCCACCAGGGTGTGTGGAAAGCTTAACCTCCGTTGTCGGGGAAACCCAAGCCTCTCTCAACTGCTCTCTCTGGCTACAGCCATCTTGGCTAGGGTTAATTTACATACTCGCTCTGATGGGCGGGTGGGTGTGGCTTGAGTGGAGTGATGGTTAATTTGCATATTACTCTTTTATAAGGTAGGATAGCACACAATAATGCTAGTACACAGTACATAATGCTTGATAATAGTAAACAACTGTGCTATTGGTTTATGAATTTACTATATTATACTTTTTATTATTTCCAAAAAAGTATTTTTATTTCATAAAGGAAGAGAGAGGGAGAAAGAGATAGAAACATCATTGATGATAGAGAATCATTGATTGGCTGCCTTCTGCACACACCCCCCACTGGGGATCGAGCCTGCAACCCAAGCATGTGCCATTGACCAGAATCGAACCCTGGACCCTTCAATCTGCAGGCTGATGCTATATCCACTGAGCCAAACAGGCCAGGACACTTTATTATTTTAGAGTCTACTGTATTTATATAAAAAAAAGTTTGCCATATCACAGTATGCCTTGTTATGCTGGGAGCAGATTAGACATCTCATGTTTACTGTACCTCTTTGTTTTTCAATACATTTTTTTTTTTTCCAGAGAGGAAGAATCATCAATGATGAGAGAGAAACATTGATTGGCTACCTCCTGCATTCCCTCTACTGGGGATTAAGCCCCCAACCTGGGCATGTACCTTTGACCGGAATTGAACCTGGGACCCTTTATTCTGCAGGCTGATGCTCTATCCACTGAGCCAAACCAGCTAGGGCTGCATCTCTTGATTGCATTATTTTCTTTAGTGCTTGATTTAATCTTGTGTTCTTTTGCTTATCTTGGCCTCTAGTGTACAAATATCCACTGCCAATGTTGTTACTAAACAGCCACATTGAGTGGTAGCTCTAGGAATGAAATTGAGTGATGTATATATAACCTTTTATATATACATATATATTTTTATTGATTTCAGAGAGGAATGGAGTGATGAGAGAGAATCATTGATCTGCTGTCTCTTGCACACCCCTACTGGGGATTGAGCCTGCAACCCAGGCATGTGCCCTGACTGGGAATGGAACCCTGACTGGGAATGGAATCCTGACCTCCTAGTTCATAGGGTTGACATTTAACCACTGAACCACACTGACCAGGCTGATCATACAGCCTTGAAGAACAAGAACAAAGTGATGGAAGTTGTAAAGGATCTATGTCATTGAAGGCAATAAGACTAAGAAAAAGTTGAGAAGGGAGAAACAGACATGGAGAAACTTCTAATGACCAGACATATAAGTGTATCTACCCTCTCAGCACTGTGATGATCATGGGCAAATCAAAAAGTTTGTTTGCGATGTTGAAAGAAAAGCCTGGACTTGACTGCAATGTTGTATTTACTGGTAGCTCTAGGTGGTTTAAACCATTCAAGAATTGTTATTCATTTCATAATGAAAAAGTGAATGGTGAGTGAGTCTGACAGTGCTGATGTGAAGGTTGCTGAAGAAAATTTGGAAACTCTAGATATCCTGATTGTGGAGGAAAATTACTTGCCAGAGCAAATATTCAATATGGATGAAACCTCCCTATTCTGGAAGCAGATGCCTAAAGGACTTTCTTCTATTAAGGAGGCTAAATCAGTGCCACGTTTTAAGGCTTTTAAGAACAGAAAATTCTTGCTTGAGAGCAGTATTGCAGGCTACAAATTGAAATCCTTTCTGATTTGGCACAGTGAGAACCCCAGTATCTTGAAACATACCTTAAAGCACACACTGCCAGTGTACCACAGAAACTAAGTAGTCATGGATGACCAAGCTCCTCTTCCAAGATGCTCTCCTGAATTGTTTTGCTAGCAAAATGGAGAAGTACTATTTTGAAAATTACATACCTTTCAAGATTTTGTGTATTGCTAATAATGTTCCTGGACATTCTCTTTTTATTAGTGATCTTCATCCCAGAATCAAATCTCCCTCCAAATTCAACTCTTTGATGCAATCAGTGCTTCAAGGAGGTATAGTTAAAGGTAATGGAGAATAATTGGCAGTCTTGCGGATATCAAGTTCAGCCTGGTCATATAAGGCTGAACTTAGAAAACCAGAAAACTGTTTTCTTTGTGAATGTGATCCATTTTAATTCTGTTACAAAGACTTGCTTTCTTGGCTTACTTGTGTAGAATGCACCAGGTCAAAAATGGGCACCTCAGTTATGTTGTGTCTTGCTACTTGATCTTTTCAGGTTTAGTGGCTAGCATCATATAGCTAGATTTGTATCTTTTGGTCAAGAGAGTATCTGATAAAAATTTAGAGTATTCCCCTAAGTAGTCCATTGGGTGGGGTGGGTGTCAGTGTGTGTGTGTGTGTGTGTGTGTGTGTGTGTGAGAGAGAGAGAGAGACAGAGAGACGGAGAGAGAGAGACAGAGAGAGACACTATCTGTATACCTATCTGTCAGATTTTGCAAGTGTTACCTGATTTAGCCTTTAAGGTGGGACCCAATCATGAAATTGCAATTTTCCACATAATTAAAAATATATATATATTTTATTGATTTTACAGAGAGGAAGGGAGAGGGATAGAGAAGTGCCTCCTGCACACCCTCTACTGGGTATGTGCTTGCAAATAAGGTATATGCCCTTGACCAGAATCGAACCTGGGACCCTTGAGTCTGAAGGCTGACATTCTATCCACTAAGCCAAACTGGTTAGGACTAATTTTGTTTGATCTGTTCTTTTTCAAAACCTATTTGGATAATTTTGAATTAACAGTAAAACCAGAATTAAGCATAATCCATTTGCTTCCTTCTATTAGGAATTTCTCTTCCACATGGAATTGTAGCTCCCCCCCCCCAAGAAAAACAAATAGGTCATAAGATCATAAGCCTATTAGCAATTTAGAAAGAAAGAGAACAGAATGAAGTCTTCCCAGAATTTATGAGTCATTACACATGCAGCCCAGTCTTTTCCACCATGATATAATGCAAAGTGATGTGCAGAACCTGACTTCAAGGACTGCCATATCCCCACTTACCAGATATATACTTTCTTTTTCTAAATTGAACATAGGAAAATGGACTTAGATGTTTTAGAAGGATTTTCGGTAATAAAGACTGAAACTAAAAGTGTTTGGGGTGAGCCAGGAAATTGTTAGCCACAATGCTTAGTACTTTGGTCCATATAGGTTGAGTTTTTATTGAATCTATTTAAAAACGAAAAAGTGTTGAGACAAAAAGAGAAATTGATGTGTTTAAGTATATATTCTGATATGTTGGGAAAAAAAAGAATAGTTCCTAAGGCATGGTTATATTTGCAAAATATATTCTTTGTAATGCTCACAGAATTGTGATTATTCAAAATGTTGCTTTTTTTGTTGCCATCTCTTTAAATGCCTTTTTGTTCTTTATTTCTATCTCCTCCTCCCAATAATCACACAACTTTCAATCCCAGTTAACAAAGTTTAAAGGATTAAGGGAAGGTTGGGGGATGTGCTTAAATCACCATGGCATTGTCTTTGTTAGTGAAATGAAGCTGATTTTTATTTTATTTACTTTTAAAAACATTTTAATTGATTTTAGAGAGAGAGAGAGAATCATTGATTGCCTGCCTCCTCTATGCCTCACACTGGGTATCCCCACACTGGGTATCAAGCCTGCAACCTGGCCATGTGCCTTGAGCCTTCTGATTCATAAGTCGATACTCAAATGCAGAGCCATGCTGGCCAGGCTAAAACTACTTTTTAAAGCAGATACCTGTAACTGGTGCTAATTTAGATGTTAAAGGTGTTCTAGTTGATCTTGTCTGTCCCTAAGCCAGGGCCTAGTTCCATCTATAGAATATTAAGTCATTGATGTAAATGAAAGGTAGACAAGGAAACTGACAACTTTCTTGAGAGATACCTCAGTTTCAGGTATCTTTAGTAATTTTTATAGCCTCCCTCCCCCAAATTTTTCATTACTATATAATAGAACTGTTTAAGAAAATTTTGTTAGGATTAATGTGGATAGATTTTCTTATACTTGTATATTGTATAGGCATGTGTTACTATGGGTAGGGTTTTTTGTAATATGTATCATATTTTAAACAAAATACTTAATTTTTTTATTGTTAATTTGATTTTATTTTTTCCAGTACTGCTTTGAAAATGCTAATTTCAGCTTTGTTTCCAATTAATCAGGGTACTAGCCAAAGATAGAATATAATTTTCAGGAACATCTGAGCACTCATTTTCATGGAAGACAGATAAAAATTGTTTAAAATTAAAAAGAGCTTTGTTTTTAACCTCTATAACATAAAGATTTTATTAGTGGCAGAAGGTTTTAGTGTTGTAACCAGCACTTGGTTTTGTTGGCAAGCTAGGTGATGCTAGGTGATTTTTTTTTTCACCTGTTACATTTTTGTGACTTTGTCCAGAATCTTATAAATGTGCTGTGTCTTATATGAGCACTCTATTAAAACATTTTCAAGACCAGCTTTGCCATTTTAGGTAAATAATTTTGAATTTTAGTAATAATTGAATGTGAGTTAGTGTGGGGCTGAGAGTTACATATGAAAGAAGTAGAAGACCATATTTTCTTTATTTGTTCCTCACTTCTTGAGCAAATCTCATCTGCCAGACATTATACCGAACTTGGGGGATGTAGAGATGAGACATTTATCTCTTACTAAAAAACATTCAAATGATCACTTACAGTCTCTGGGGGAAGTATGACCCCCCTCCCCGGGGGCATGGAGAAGACAGCTGATCAATGATTCATTCTCATCATTTGATAAATATTGTCAATGGAAACAAACTATTAATAACACAGAGGTAAGATATGAGGTGGCGTGAATTAGATATTCTGAGATTGAGAAGGGAAGTGCTCATTCTTAAAGGACTAAATTTTTTTAATCAAGTAAATAAGGGTGGGAATGTGATAGGTATTACCAGCTGAGAAAACAGCACTGATTAAGGGTATGACCAACTTGGAAATTTCCCTAGTGTTAATAATTATGGTTATGCCCCAGAAAAATTATTAAATTGAATACTTAAGGATTTAATTTGCAAGCTGAAAGAGAATGTTTTGATTCCATCTGTGGGGAGGGAGAGGGAGCAGGGGTCTTCTTCCTGATGGAGGGTTTCAGGTGTATCAGACCAATACCTACACAAGATTGGGTATGATGACAAGATTACAAATATATCTGACCTTGCTAGGTCTTTAAATCTATAGGGTTCTTAAAAGGGAAAGAAGTCATCTTCATGGCAGAGGTCTTTTATTCTTTCTGTTAGTACTCAAGAAAATATACTAGTGTGAAGCTTAGAAATAAACCTTATTTTAGTAGTTGCTAATATCCAATCATTGATTGGCTGCCTCCTGCATGCCCCCTATTGCACAGCCCCTACTGGCAATCGAGGCCACAACCTGGGCCTATGCCCTTGACCCTAATTGAATCCAGGACCCTTCAGTCCACAGGCCGATGCTATACCCACTGAGCCAAACTGGCTAGGGCCAAAATTCATTTTATCAAGTATGTTTCATTGTCTGTGATGGTCTACCAGTAACTTAGCCACAAACCTGGTCCAGGAAAGAACCCACTGTCCAGTTTAGAGTGCATAGATCAGGGGTGGGGAACCTTTTTACTGCCAAGGGTCATTTGTATATTTATCATATTATTCATGGGCCATACAAGATTATAAACTTAAATATTAGCCTGCTATATGTGATCAAACATTTCATTAACTAACCCCTAATGCCTTGGTGGACTAGACCAAATGATTTTGTGGGCCTTGTGCGGCCTATGGGCCAGACATTCCACACCCCTGGTATAGGTAATGAGAATCATATAAGAGGTATTCCCATTTTGTCTGTCTCTATAAATCTGTGTTGGTATCCTGTATTATTCAGCTGTGATAGACAAACAACCTTTATTTATTTAAATACTAGAGGCCCAGTGCATGAATTTTGTGCACTGGGGTTAGGGGGGAATCCCTCACCTTGGCCTGCACCCTCTTGAAGTCTGGAAGTCTTTGGGGGATGTCTGACTGACATCCTTAGCGCTGCCACAGAGGTGGGAGAGGCTCACCAGCCGTGGGAGCGCACTGACCACCAGGGGGAAGCTCCTGAGTTAAGTGCCCACCCCCTGGTGGTCAGTTCATGTCATAGCAACCATTCATTCTGCCACTCAATCAATTTGCATATTATTCTTTTATATTATAGGATATTTAAAAATATATATATTGATTTTTTACAGAGAGGAAGGGAGAGGGATATAGATTTAGAAACATTGAGGATAGAGAAACCTCAATCAGCTACCTCCTGCACATCCCTTAATGGGGATGTGCCCACAACCAAGGTACATGCCCTTGGTCAGAATCGAACCTGGGATCCTTCAGTTCACAGGCCGACACTCTATCCACTGAGCCAAAATGGCCAGAACTATAGGATATTTTTTTACTTATTTCGGAGAGGAAGGGAGAGGGAGAGATAGAAACATCAAAGATGAGAAATAATAATTGACTGGCTGCCTCCTCCAAGCCCCCTTATTGGGGATCAAATCCCCACCCTCAGCCACCAACCTGGGGATGAATCCTGACTGGGGATTATACTGTGACCTGGTTCATAGGTTGATGCTCAACTATTGAGCCACACTGGCCAGGTTGGCAGACAACCTCTAGGGAGTTAAAGATAATCCTAATCTGATTCCTATGGTCCCCCCCCCCTTTTTTTTTTGTTGGTTAATCCTCACCTGAGGTTATTTTTTCCATTGGTTTTTAGAGAGTGGAATGGGGAGGGGGAGAGAGAGAAGGGGAGAAACATCTCAGTGAGAGGGATACTTCAATTGGTTGCCTTGCCCCTGGGGCCGGGGATCTAACCTACAAGCTGGGTATGTACCCTTGACCAGGAATTGAACCAGTGACCCGTAGGAATGTGGTCAGACACTCTTAACTACTGAGCAGCATTGCTCAGGGCTTTCCTTTTTTACATAAGTGCTGTGCTTAAAATATTGACCCATCTATCTAGAATGTAGCCTTGAAAACAAAAACCTAGAGTAAATTCTTTATAGTAATTAAAAAGTTATTCCTACTGAAGTAGAGAAATCCTAATCTAAGAGGTTCTTTTGTGGAGATTCTATTATCAATTCAACAGTATTTACTAAATGCCCAATATATGCCAGGCAGTGTTGTAGGTTTTGAGACTAGTGAGTAAAATTATCTTAAATATTTGCCTATAGGGAACTTAAATTTTATTGGGCAAAATAGACAATAAGAATAAAATAAAGTGAATTATATAGTATGTTAGAAGGGAGTAAGTGCTATGGGGAAAAGATAGGTGGTAACATGGGAGTATTGTGGTAAGGGTGTGGTAGTAATTTTAAATAGGGTGGTCAGGGTAAACCTCACTGAGAGAGTAATATTTGAGCAAATATTTTAAAGGGATAATGGAGTAAGTCACATAAATATCTGAGGGAAGAACATCCCATATAGAGCAGCCAGTGCAGAATTTGTGACTTGCATTTGAACCAGTTGTGACTGTGACTTAGTGAGTGTGAGCTAGGAGGCGACTATAGGAGGTTTGAAGGAAGAGAGGTTGAGGAGACCTTTTAGTCCTCTAGTACTTTGGCTTTTACACTATGTATATTTAAAAATAAACCCTAATAAGATCAAGTAGGGTTTTTCTTTAGAGATCTGGGGTCAGGAGAGAAGGTAAGCAGTCAGAGAAGGAAATTCTAGTCTTAAGATAGCATATATTAATGTTATATCCTAGACATAAATTTATAGCAAAACAAATAAGATTTTTGCTGATATTTTCTACTTTATTTTTGATTGTAGGGACTTTCAGTTACCTTGATGATGTCCCATTTAAGATAGGAGACAAATTCAAAACACCAGCTAAAGTTGGTCTACCTATTGGCTTCTCCCTGCCTGATTGTTTGCAGGTTGTCAGAGAAGTACAGGTAAGTGGTGATATTTAGTTAAAGTTTAGTGCATTTAAAAATTTAATGAGTAAGAATTTGATGTACAGTGAAATAGAAAAAAAACCATTCTCATATCTGTATTTTTTATAGCTTGTTATTGCTTGGCTTACATTGTGTGTCACACACACACACACACACACACACACACACACACACACACGTCTATATATCTATTACAGATCTTGTGTAATCTGTTAGATTGTATATTCCTGGAATTATGTGCCTTGTCTAAAATGAATCCCCATTGCCTGTCTTATTTACTTCTTTTCCTTTTCTTTATTAATATCCTCATTATCTCTCTGTCACTAGAGTTAGATAACATTTCTCTCTCTGTCGTATCTCCCCACACTGTCTAGACTATTCATGCTCCCTCCAAACTAGGTTACTAGCAATTTGTTGAATATACTGTGTATGTAAAATGCTTTTTTTCATGAGCTGTTATTTACACTTGGGGTATTTTTCTCTTTCTCATCATACTAAAAGCTGTTGCTCTTCTAGAATTGTGCTAAAATGCCATTTTCTCAAAACCTTCTTTCTCAACCTTCTCATCTTTAAAACTCAGTTATATATAAATGTATATATAGAATTCTTGAAAACAGCAAAGAGACCTATGTTATACATCTTCCTTTCTTCGGTACACATTTATTGAATGCTTGCCTTTGAGTGGTGCTCTGCTAGGCTGAGGATAGAGAGAAATGCCTTAATTACTGTCCTCAAGGAACTACAGTTTAGAGGAGTCAAGTGGAAAACAGTCCACTGCTCATTCAGACACCTCTTCCTGTAACTTAATTTTTAAAAATATACTTTTTTTTCAAAGTTCTGTTTATGAGGGATTTAATAAGGCATTAGCATGTCATTCTAAAAAGGATTCATTGTTGTATCTTTCAGTTCATATTCAGTGAGTAATCATAGTGGGAATATTTCAGTTATATTTAAAAAAATAGCTTTACTAAAATATAATGCACATTCCATAAAAATCACCCTTTTAAGGTGTGCAAATAAGTGGTTTTTTGTATATTTAGAGTTGTGTAACCATCATTAGGATCTAATTTCAGAACATTTTCATCACCCCCAAAAACCCATGAACAGTAGTTACTCCCTATTTCCTCCCCCAACCCCTCACAAGCTCTAAGTTCACTTTCTGTCTATAAATTTGCCTTTTCTGGACATATCATGTAAATGGAATAATACAACATATAGCCTTTTATAACTGGCTTATTTCACCTAGCATAATGTTTTCAAGGTTTGTCCATATTGTATGAATGAAATATTAGTACTTAATTTATTTTTATAACTGAATAATAATTCATTGTATCAATAATACCATATTTTATTCATCAGTTGATACATATTTTAGTGGGTTCCACTTTTTGACTATTAGGAGTAATGCTGCTATGAACATTTGTATACAGGTTTTGTGTGGACATAGGCTTTCAGTTTTCTTGAGTATATACCTAGGAGTGGAATTGCTGGGCCATATGGTAACTATAATCTTTTGAGGAATTGCCAGATTGTTTTCCGAAATGGTTGCATTATTTTATAATCACACCCTCACTGAATGAGGGTTTTAATCCCTTGCCAGCTCTTGTTATATTGTCTTTATACACCCTTCTGTAATAGTCTCATATTGTGGTTTTTATGTACATTTCCCTAATTACTAATGTTATTGAGTATTTTATAAATTTTTGAATATTGAATTGATTGATATTCCATTTGTGTTTGGATACTATTGGATCAGAAAGATATAGATTTCCCTTATAATGTTTTACCTTGTTTTGTTTGGTGACTTTTATTTGCAACAAGTATTTGGTAAATACCTCTCTGTGTGCAGTATACTATTAGCAATTTAATTAAAAAACACTTCTATCTTTTTTTATAATTCTTTATTGTTTAAAGTATTACATTTGTCTCCTTTCCCTCCCATTAACCTCTCCCCAGCCGTTCCCACCCCCAGCATATGCCCTCACCCCCCTACTGTCTATGTCCATGGGTTATGCTTATATGCATGCATACAAGTCCTTTGACCTTTTATCCCACCCCACCCCACCTTCGTTTCCCTCTGAGGTTGGATGGTCTGCTTCTATGTCTCTGAATCTATTTTGTCCATCAGTTTATGATGTTCATTATATTCCACAAATGAGTGAAATCATATGATATTTGTCTTTCTCTGACTGGCTTATTTTGCTTAGCATAATGCTCTCCAGGTCCATCCATGCTGTTACAAATGGTAAGAGATCCTTCTTTTTTATAGCAGCATAGTATTCCATTGTATAGATGTACCACAGTTGTTGTTTTTTTCTTTTCTTTTAATTAAAAAAAATTATTGATTATGGTATCACACAATTGTCCTCATCCCCTCCATTCCCATCCTAAACCCCTCCCTACATGTGCCCCCACCCCCCTGTTGTCCATAGCCACTGGCTAGGCCCATATGCATGCCCACAAGTCCTCTGGTTGATCTCTTCCCCTTATCCCCACCCTCCCCTACTTTCCCTCTGAAGTTTGAGAGTCTGATCGCTGCTTCTCTTTCTCTGAGTCTGTTTTTGTTTGTCAGTTTATGTTGTTTGTTATTTCCTCTAGATGTATGAGATCATGTGATCCAAGAATACCCTTGTAAGAACCGAAACTGAGACAAGCCTTAATGGTTATGCTGAGAGGCAAATGAATCAGTCTGTAGTGAGGTCCTTTTTGGGCTAACAGTTCTTTTGAGTCCCAATTTCAATGTCAAACAGTTCCTTATGTGTACATGTCAGCCATGATATTTCAGATCTGGTTGGTGGACAAATGGTGGTGCTGTAGGTCCAACTGCCTCTGGTTTGGTCCTTGGGCATCCTTCAGCAACACTCAACTGCTGTCTGCTGGTATGGCGAGGAGTCATCAGCATCTTCCATCTCTGAACTGCTTCTCTTCTGTCTTCATGGCTGGAGCACTTCTGTCTATTCCTCTCTGTTGCAGGAATCCAGATGGTCTCGGAGTTGTTTTCTGAAAATATACAAACATAGTCTTGACCAAAAGTTAATAAAAGGATATTTTCTATAAATTTGACTTGGGATCCTTTTTCATTTTTTCCCCCAAAAATGATTTTCCTCTGGCTTGTTTTGACACCATATGTGTATTTTCATGGGTATCTTGCTGTTAGCATTTCAAATGAAGGTTAATTTCCTAAAGTATAAATTTTTTAGATGTAATTTACTCACAGGACATTTTTCCTTACATGATATTCTTCCACTGTCACCCCTTTTTTAATTTAAATAATAGGAGGCTTTTGGAAATTTTATAAAGTAGTCTTGATAGCTTTTACATTATATATATATATTTTTTTTTGATTGATTTTTTTTACAGAGAGGAAGAGAGAGGGATCAAGAGTTAGAAACATCGATGAGAGAGAATCATCGATCAGCTGCCTCTTGCATACCCCCTCCTGGAGATGTGCCCGCAACCAAGGTACATGCCCTTAACCGGAATCGAACCCGGGACCTTTCAGTCCGCAGGCCAACGCTCTATCCACTGAGCCAAAACGGTTTTGGCAGCTTTTACATTTTAATTGCGCTAAACTATGACTGCTTTAGGTTCATTACATTTATGTAATTTTACCATGAGACGCTCTGCCAATAAGAATTTTTGTTAACACTTTAGGAATAGCTTTTTGTACAGTACAATCAGTTTTTCTAGAATATTAGTTTATTTCCATTAGCCGTGTATTTATTTACCATGTGTGTATTAGTGGAAAGATTATTTGCCTTCTTGAGAAGGGCCTGAGTATTCCTGCTACTAGGCTGGACTTGGATATTAAAAACCTTCTTGCTCACACCATGGGTACAAGGCCTCTCAAACAAGTCTTGTTGCAGTGAGAGGGCAGCTGCTGTCAGCCAAGTCTCTGTCTGTTACCTGGGTCCCAATTTGAGCTGTGCATGGGAAATGAAGCAGCCATGGGGGCAGGAGACCTCCCTCAGAAGGGGAGAAGGTTCAGGCGCCTGCCATGTTGCAGGCGGGGGGGTGGTAAGGGTCTGTGCCCCACCTCTGTTGACCCCAAGTTCTCTCCTGATGGCACCTCTGCGACTGTGCCTGTCTTAGGTTGTTCTTCCCTGAGGAATCTTATCAGTCTCTGGCTAACCAGCCATCCTCCGGGGCCAAGCAAGGTGATGTGAGGTTTAGTTCTGTCTCCTTGGTAGCTATGCCCCCATGGGCTCCACGCCCAGCACCTGCCTCGGGAACCCCTCACCTGCTGGTGAGGCCCAGACACTGATCTCATATTTTGGGGAACCCATGTTTCTTCTCCAGAGAGGGCCCAGCTCACCCCACTGGGTGAGAGACATATCCATGGTACCAGTCACCATCGTGTTTCAGCCTTGGCATGAACTGAAAGGTCAGGCAACAGTGTATCAGTTTTTTAACCCACTCATTTGCTGATGGGCACTTTGGCTGTACACCTCCACCTTTTATTCTCATATTATTCACCACTTCATTGACAGATTCAGAAAACTTGTTTTGAATGCTGTGAATTTTCTATTTATTTGATCAGTGTTCACTATACTCATAGCACCCAGTAGTAACAAAAAGGGAAATCTAGGCTCTGAGCTCTATTCCAGTGTGGGCCAGCTAAAATTTTTTTGTTCTATAATTGTAGATTATCATTAAATTTTTACTATGTGTGGTCTCCATGGGGAATTTGGCTGTGATATTGTTGCTGGATCCCTCCCAATACAGAGAAGAATCAGACCTTGAGGCATAGATGGCTAACTTGAAGTTTCCTATAACTTTGCCTTATTTGCTCTTACATGGTAGTACGAACTCCATTTTTCTGCTGAAAATTTATCAAGGGGAGCCAATGGAAAAAATATACATAACCCTTGCATCCAGGGTCCCAGGTGGTAGTGGCAGCCACAGCAAAGGGGGGGTCCTTAGTGTAAAGGTTTAGAGTGGATTCTGGTGTCACTCAATCATGGGCTGGAATTGCTTTGTGTCACCCTGTACAGATTGCTTAAACTCCCCAAGCCTTCATTTCCTCATCTGTAAAATGGGAATAATTAGCTTTTAAAGTTATTGTAAGGATTAAACAAAATAATGCACTTATAATGCTTATTCTGGTTCCTAATATTCCATAATTTTTTTTTTACTATTATAGTACACTCAAACCACACTCTTATTTTTCACTGCAATATTCCTGTTATTTTCCCCCTGTATTTTTCTGTGTTCTATATTACTTTAGTAATTAAAAACCAAAAGCTTGGTAAAGGTTTTATTAAAAAGGAAAGACATTTCCAGTTATTTTTTGGAATAAAACATTGGACACCTGTGTTCACAGGCATCAAGAAGTTGGTTATTGCCTCAGTATTTGGTAGAGGAAACCACTTGCAAAATTGGATTTCCTCCACAGTTACAAGCAGCAGTCTTTGCCCAAGTGCTGTTTGTGATAGAAAGGAAGCACTGTGATCCCCAGGTGCCTTTCTGATGCCCAGCAGCTGCCTCAGGGGTGTAAGTGAACTTGATAGGCGCATTTCCAGGCTTCTTTTGTGTTGTTTGAAGCTGAAAGGCTTGGAAATGACCAGAGTTTTCTTCTACTCTTTTCTCTTCTTTCCCCTTCTTCCACTCTTAATGTGTTTCCAACCTTGAACATGCACACAAGACATTGATTAGCTTTGGTGCTTTAGGGTGAGCATCGGAGGTTTTTTCCTCCTATTCCTGGGTGGATTCAGTTTCAAATAATAGTGTATTTTTTCAGGTGTGCAAATGACATTTTTGTAAATTGAGCTGTATACTTTAAGATATTGTTAAGAATCCATTAAGTAAATTCTTATGAAATTTACTCTGTAAAATCTTAATTTGAATATGTCTAGATTTAATAAGCAGTTTTCCTGCATTCAGAGTACAATCTGTTCATTATAAGTTGATCGTGGTTTAAGAAGCATAGAGTATTTAGTTAGATTGCCTGGGTTCAAATCCAGGCTCTACCTCTTAACAGCTTTATTATCTTAGGCAGTGGTATCTACTTTAAAAGGTTGTTGAGAAAATCTAGAGTTATTACATAAACTCTGCTTCAAATCATGCATGGTACCTTGTAAGTGCTTCATAAATGTTAGGGATTATTATCATCCAGCACATGATCTATTAGGACATTTGTGCCAAATAACAGAGGGCCTTAGAGACCGTAAGGCCTAAAGCCCAGTTTGCTGCCCATCATGTGATATTGTTGGGGAAGTGTTTAGAGCAAGGGTGAGATCATCTGGCCTGCAGGCCATAGAAGGCCTGTGAAATCATTTGGTTGGTCTGGCCTTGCCAAGGCATTAATTAAATGTTTGACCAAATATAGCAGGCTGATTTAAAATATATATATATATATATATATATTTTTTTTTTTATTGATTTATTATTTTTTTTTACAGAGAGGAAGGGAGAAGGATAGAGAGCCAGAAACATTGATGAGAGAGAAACATTGATCAGCTGCCCCCTGCACATTCCTCACTGGGGATATGCCTGCAACCAAGGTACATGCCCTTGACTGGAATAGAACCTGGGAGTCTATAGGCCGACACTCTGTTCACTGAGCGAAGCCGGCCAGGGGAAGCAGGCTAATTTTTAAGTTGGTAATTTTGTATGGTCCCCGAATGATGTTACAAATATACAAATGGCCCTGGGCAGAAAAAAGGTTCCCCATCTCTGGTTTAGAGAAAGATTAAAGCTATTGTGGTCACATGTGCTGTGCATCAAATGATACAGATCTTTGTAAGACTTCAGAGGAATAGGTCATCGGCAAAGCATCATAGAGGAGGTTGGCTGAGCTTTGAGCCACCAGTGAAGAAATCTAGGAAGGGACATTGCCTGAGGGGAGAGAAGCAAGAGCATGTCACTGTAACATTTGGCCTGGTGCATAAGACTCGAGGTGTGGGAGCTCTTTTTAATTAATTTCTAGAAGTAATCTGGGAGCATACTTTGATTAAATCCTATAAGATTAGGAAGCCTTAGTCTTCTTGAGTGTAGATCACCCAGTACACCTGAAATGCTCATTGGGGAGGGGCAGCCACTTAGGTTCACATCTTCTTTCTCTGATATATCTTTGCAGTATGACTTCTCCTTGGAAAAGAAAACCATTGAGTGGGCTGAAGATATTAAGAAAATCCAAGAAGCACAGCGGGAAGCAGAGCGGAAGGCTGAAAAGGCAGAAGCTAAAGTGAATTCTAAGAGTGGCCCAGAGGGCGATAACAAAATGAGCTTCTCCAAGACTCACAGCACCATCACAATGCCACCTCCCATCAACCCCATCCTTGCCACCTTACAGCACAACAGCATCCTCACCCCGACTCGGGTCAGCAGCAGTACCATGAAACAGAAAGTTCTCAGCCCACCACACACAAAGGCAGATTTCAATCCTGCTGACTTTGAGTGTGAAGAAGACCCATTTGATAATCTTGAATTAAAAACTATTGATGAGAAGGAAGAACTGAGAAACATTCTGGTAGGAACCACTGGACCCATTATGGCTCAGTTATTAGACAGTAACTTGCCTAGAGGCGGCTCTGAGTCTGTGTTACAGGATGAAGAGGTCCTGGCATCCTTGGAGCGGGCAACACTAGATTTCAAGCCTCTTCATAAACCCAATGGCTTTATAACTTTACCACAGTTGGGCAACTGTGAAAAGATGTCGCTGTCTTCCAAAGTGTCCCTCCCCCCCATTCCTGCAGTAAGCAATATCAAATCCTTGTCCTTCCCCAAACTTGACTCTGATGACAGCAATCAGAAGACAGCCAAGTTGGCAAGCACTTTCCATAGCACATCCTGCCTCCGCAATGGCACGTTCCAGAATTCCCCAAAGCCTTCCACCCAAAGCAGTGCCATTGAGCTCAGTGGGCATCAGAGTCATGGGCTTTTAACTTTGAACTTGGACAGTGGCACAGAAGTGCCAGCCCTGACCCCTTCTGATATGATATCCCAGATGCCTTCCCTCTCTGTCTTGTCTGTGTGCACAGAAGAATCATCACCTCCAAATACAGGTTCCACGGTAAGTCTTAAATCCCCTTAAGCTAAAGCGCCAAAGAGTTTTAAATTCTACTTAGCAGTTGACATCCTCACATTCTTCTTTTCAAGGTGGAGGGCAAGATGGGCATGGCCAAATTGACCTTACTTATACTATAAGTGTGTGTAGTTCTGGTTTTTCCCGAGGACAAGGATTATTAGCTCTCCACCTACCCTGGTTGATGTTGGCTTGTTCTTGCCTACATATTTTGGTGTTTTCCTGCCTAATCAATTTTTGTGCTGCATATCTTGCATTTGCATTTTTTAAAAGGCTTTCTTTTTTCGTACCCTTTAACTGTTTCCTAATGCCATCTTTGTTTTTTGTTAAGATTTGTACTCTTCATTATATCTTCTCCCTACCTCATTCTGCCTTGAAATTTGTGTGAACCATGGTTCTGACTTGTGGTGTTTCTTCAGACTGGGTGGTGCTTTAGTACCTGGGAGATAATTTGTATTGGAAGTCCAAGAAAAACATAGAAATTTGTTACTTTAAACCCATTGATTTTACTGGTGCAATTCCTTTTTTTTCTCTCTTTGCTAAGAATTTTGCAGTTTCTCCAAAGGGAGTGAGAGGGGAAGGTGGGAATTTAGATTTAATGTTGAAGTATGGGTTGATAAAAGAGCTTACTTTGTCACAGAGTGTATTCTTAGCTCTTGATATGGTTGTTTCAAAAATACAGGATAATACATTGTTGCATTCTAGGATAGAAACCATAGAAGTCCAAGAACCTTCTGCTATACAGTCCACAGATTCTTAAAATGACAGCCTATCAAAGACAGTATTTAGAGCCAGAAAGGAGCCTGATTGTATTGTTGGGATATCTCTCAGACACCATAAGAAGCCTGCTATTAGTTGGTCCCAGCAATAACATTCTTTGTAAATTATTGTCTCTGAGTCAGTGCTTCTATTGTCAGCTCACTGCTACTTATAAATTTCCATAGGCCCTAGCTGGTTTGGCTCAGTAGATAGAGTGTCTGCTCTTGGACTAAAAGGTCCTGGGTTCAATTCTGGTCAAGGGCACATAACCTCAGTTGCAGAGGCAACCAGTTGTTGTATCTCTCTCATATTGATTCTTCTCTCGTCTCTCCCCCACTCCCTTTTACTATCTCTAAAAATCAATAGAAAAATATCCTCTGGAGAGGATTCACACAAAAAGAAAAACAACACTAAGTACTCTGGTGCTACCTTCTAGGAATGGGCTTTCGTACTAATTCCTCCTGGTTCATTATTGGGCTTTGGTCAGAAGGGTACTCCTTCATGATACAGTGTGTGTGTTTGTGTATAATTTAAAGAGAAATCAGTTCCTCGGAGGAGACTTTAGGGGGCACTCTGTTGGCTCCCCAGGACAGTATTTCTTTAAAAATTTTAAAAAATTGTTTTATTAATTTCAGAGAGGAAAGGAGAGGGAAATAGAAACATCAGTGATGAGCCAAAACCGGTTTGGCTCAGTGGTAGAGCGTCGGCCTGCGGACTGAAAGGTCCCGGGTTCGATTCCGGTCAAGGGCATGTACCTAGGTTGCGGGCACATCCCCGGTAGGGGGTGTGCAAGAGGCAGCTGGTCGATGTTTCTCTCTCATCGACATTTCTAGCTCTCTATCTCTCTCCCTTCATCTCTGTAAAATATAAATAAAATATATTAAAAAAAAGAAAAGAAACATCAGTGATGAGAGAATCATTGATATGCTGCCCCCCACACCTCCTACTGGGAATTGAACCTGCAACCTGGGCATGTGCCCTTGACCGGAATTGAACCCGGGACCTTTCAGTCTGCAGGCAGAACTCTATCCACTGAGCCAAACTGGCTAGGGCAATATGCTGTATATTTTAGAAATTAAATGCACTCTGGGAAATATTAGGGTTCCTCAGCTACTCCCCTTAAAGTTATAGCAACCATTTAGATGAACTAATGACAGCTCTTTCTCAAACGAGAATACTCATCATTCTTTGACCCACCTGATTTTGGATCCATTCATTTTAGGGTGGGAGGGGCACTGTTTCTTGTTGGCTTGGGGACTTGCTGCCTTCAAGGGCCCATAGAAACAAAACTGTTCTCTAAGGAAGTCATGACACTTACCCTCAGGGAGGAAAGCTTAGTTTCCAACCTGGCCCTCTCTCTTAGTTCTAAGTGTTTGAAACCCACTGTGAGAACCTTTCTCTGTGAGAGCAGCTCTTTTCTCTAAGATAGTCACTTAAGGCCAGAAGGAAGTGATGGTGTGGTCCACAGGGCTGTTCACACACTTCACTTAGGAACTCCCAGGGAAGTATTCCTGGAATTTGGTTCTTGTTGGCTATTTTAGGCCCAATGTTTGGGTCTTAGTTTTCAGATTTTGACTTCATGTTTTAGTGTTTATATAAACTAATCTTAATAGTTGAGAAATCCATGGGATCATTTTGAGAGAACAATCTTATGTGCCTTTATTCTGAGTCAGTATAAAACTGCCTGACTTAACTCTAGCCAGTGTCTCTTCACACTATGCTTGCTGATAAACTTCACTATAGGTTGAAAGTTAATTGGCTTTGAGGGGAGTTCTACAAAATGTCAACATGTGAAAGTCTTTGTGGCTGCTATAATTTCTCCAGAGAATTGTGCTTGAGGGCTAAGAAAGCTTGGGTAAGGCTTCTGTCGACTTTTACTTAATCCCCATTTTGGTTCTTGTCTCTCTCTGCTGTATGCTATGCCTGGTGTCTTAACCTTTTTGTTGTTTGGGTCTCATTTTCTAGAGACTAAACCTTCTGCCTCCAGTGGAGGGTGAAGATGGGTGGGAAAGGTATTTATTGCCTGAGGTTTTTACTGCCCTCAGCACTCATTTTTTGCTCTCAATTTATTCCATCAGTACCTCTTGCTTCCAAATACTGAACCCCTCTCCTGTCTCTCACTTGTAATTTCATTTCTTCTGTCAGTTACCTTGCCTTTTAGCTTCAGATTTTTCCCTGCTGTTCCGTTTCTTTGACTTTAAAGGTTAATAGTTTTCATTGTTTTATTATTATTTTAGTAGGCTTTGGGGAGGATCAGTGTTAGTTTGCTGTTAAAATGAAATTTTAATATACCTCCCTTTTTCAACTGATTATCAGACCATGTGTCAAGCCCATATAGCGAGAAATGCCTGGTAACTAACCTCTAGGAGCTCACATTAATATAGTTTGATGTGAAAAGTATTGTGCCACCAGTGTGACCAAATGCTATTTGGCTGTTGGTATTCTGGTGCCCAGGCAGAGTCTGACCTTGGAGACACAATTTTGGGGCAGAAGTGGCCAGATTAGTGTGATCCAGTCCCCGTGATCTGTGTATTGACTCCTGTAACCTATGACTGAGTCCAGTGCCTGTGGGTTAAATGCTTGAGTGGAAACAATGGATTTTGAAGCCTGTAATCTTGGCTTTTCCTAGCTGACTTTGAGGAGAGCATCTGGTTTTAGCTCTATAATTTTGAACTTGCTTGTAGGACAGCAGACTCCGTTTCCTAACCCCATAACCACATAAAAAATAAAGAAACATTTGTTGAAACATTTTTCCTGGTTCTTGGGAGATGGGCCAAACTGCAGAACAGCTAGTGACCTGTTCCCATGGTAGTTTGGTCCTTTGGCCTTCATGCCTTGGGCCTGAGTCATTATCAGAAGTGATGGGAGGAGTTAATTATGGGATTCTGTCCAACAACCAAGACTGGGGTAAGATTGGGTGGCAGGGAGCAGGCTGCCTATAGCCAGTGCATTCCACATTCCAGTCCTTGTGGCTGATATTCCTTCAGCCCTGGCTCTGGAAGGACAGCAGCTCTGGCAGGGAATCGAAGCATAGTGTGGGACAAAGATGGAATACCCTCAAAGCTCTGGGTCCCTGAGCTGCCATGTGTGGGCAGACCAGTGACAGAAATGAGGATAGAGACCTTGTTGGAAGAGGCAGCTCCAGACTGGGGTGTTTGAGGTGAATGATCCCTTTACAACCTAAGAAAGGGATAATGGAGCTCTGGAAAGAAATCATAGCAGCCAGCTTGGGCTTCAGTCCTGTGGGCAGTCTCAGAACTTCAGGCTTGAAGGATTTGGGTATGGAAGGGCATGTGATTGTTGTGCTTTCTCATTCTGCAAGGTGGGGTAAGGTAGAGGACAGCCACACTATGTCTTGCCAGCTTCTCTCTCTGTAGCTGGAGCTCCCCTACCCTTCTCCATTCCTCTTCAGGATGTCTGGCCAGCAACCTGGCCCTTTCTCCCAGTTAGACTGCTTCGACTGGAGCTTTGATTAGTGTAAAAAACGGCAAACACCTAAACTGGGTCATTTCAATAACATGTCTTCTGGGGTCCACATCTTCTTGTCTTGATCCTCTTGTTTCTCCACCACTAGGCCACACCTCTTAATTTCTCAATGTCACAAGTGCCCAACACTCCCAGCTGTCCCCAGGCTTATTCTGAACTGCAGATGCTGTCCCCCAGTGAGCGGCAGTGTGTGGAGACAGTGGTCAACATGGGCTACTCCTATGAGTGTGTCCTGAGAGCCATGAAGAAAAAAGGAGAGAATATTGAGCAGGTGAGCATTTGGTTGGTGGGAGAGGGAAGGTGGGGAGGTGCGTGATCAGCCAGAGAGGCTCCAGTCCTCTGGAGCTGAAGTGCTCTCCTGCCTCTGTTCGCAGCCCCTCAGACTTACAGCAGCAGTGTCTGTTCCTGTGAGTTTGGGGGACTCAGGCACTTTCTTGGGGGAAACCAGCAGCAGTGTTTCTGCTTTGGGGCTGCTCTGGAACTAGGCTGAAGGAAAGCCTTGGGAGTTTTGGAGCTGTTGGATGTTATCCAACTATTCTCCCACTTCTCCTCCTGAGAGCACGTCCTAGGGGTGAGGTATGGTCAGATTTCTTCCAAAAATTTTTATCCTGTCATAGTTGCCCAGGGAGTTCCAAAATAGGGTACCAGAGTCTTAAACCTTAGATGCATTCTCTGACTTGAGCCATTTCTTTTTAAAAATAATTCTTTATTATTGAAACGATTACTATATGCTTCCCCTTTACGACCCCCTCCAGTCCTCCCCAGGCCCTCACCACCCCATTTTCTGTGTTCAGGGGCCATGCACATATGGATACAACACCCACGCCTTCTCCCTGAGATTCCACACTGTGTTCCATACTTCCATGTCTCTGGATCCACTCCATTCATCAGTTTATTTTATTAAGATTCTACATATGACTCGAGCTATTTCTTAGAGGAATACCCTGCCCAGGCTATGGAGTTTATGTTCTAGAACTGTGGTCGGCAAACTGCGGCTCTCGAGCTATATGCGGCTCTTTGGCCCCTTAAGTGTGGCTCTTCCACAAAATACCACGGCCTGGGTGAGTCTAATTTGAAGAAGTGGCCTTAGAAGTTGTTTAAAAAATTTGGCTCTCAAAAGAAATTTCAATCGTTATACTGTTGATATTGGCTTGGTTGACTAATGAGTTTGCTGACCACTGTTCTAGGAGATAGGAGTCAGCTGTGACAGGAACTCGTTTGAAAAACAGCTACTCATGTTTAGAAGGGTGTGCCTGTCTGTTCAGCAGATAGTCACTGAGGTCCTGTTGTGTTGGATACAGTTCAAGGCACAAAGTCAAGTCCTGTCCAGGACCTAATAGCCAGGTTCGGGAGCAGATGCCACACGTGCTGGCTTGTGTAAGACTCTTGGGAAACAGGAGTGGCAGTAGGTGCTTAGACTTCTTGTGTTTGTTTGTTTTTTAGATTCTCGACTATCTCTTTGTACATGGACAGCTCTGTGAGAAGGGCTTCGACCCTCTTTTAGTGGAAGAGGCTCTGGAGATGCATCAGTGTTCAGAGGAAAAGGTAGGAAACTTCATGCCCCCTGGAAAGAAGAAACAATGTAATCCGGGGTTCCCCCAACCCACAATACCCTTTCCCTACCAGTGACTGCAAGCAGAGACAGTTGAAGCACAGAATTTCCGAAATGTCCAGATAAGTTGGCTTTGTTTGGCTCAGGTGAAACGTTGGGTTGAAGACGATATCTGGAATTCCAGAGAAGGGAAGGGGAAAATGATCTGGACTTACAACGCGTACTTTTGGATGACTGGGAAGATTGTTAGTCACTTTTGCCTAGCCTGCTTCTGGGTTCAGTAAATTGCCTTGGTGGAAGTGTGAATGTGGGTGGTGGGATTGGAACAAAGGTTAGTAAGAGTTAGTGCTGTAGCATCAAGCTGTCAGTCCCAGCTTCTTCCATAGCCCTGCTCTGCTAGGGCAGCGGCTGTCATTCGGTGGTCTGTGAGGTCCGAGAGGTTGGCGACCACTGTGCTAGGGGACCTCAGAGAGGCTCAGACGGCTCTGGCGAAGGATACAGACACCTCCCCCCCCCACAAAAAAAAAAAACCCCAAAAAGCCCCCTACACATAATTTCTCCACTCCGCTGTGTGCTCAGACCCCTTCCTTTAATCTGTACTCTCTTCTGTCCCTTAGATGCTGGAGTTTCTTCAGTTAATGAGCAAATTTAAGGAAATGGGTTTTGAACTGAAAGACATTAAGGAAGTTCTGCTCTTACACAACAATGACCAGGACAATGCTTTGGAAGACCTCATGGCTCGGGCAGGAGCCAGCTGAGACCAGGCCCTGCCTAAACCCTGCCACGGAACCACCCCTGCAGGAGGCCCTGAGGAGCCCACCTGTGGGGAAGAAGGGGCACATGTCCAGATTTTCTTTTGGGGGGTGGAAGGTCAGATGTGGGGACTGTTTGCCAGTCTCTGTGAGCCTAGGCCCTGAGCTAGGGAGAAATGGGGGAAGATTGGGCATGTGAATGCCCTTAGAACTGTCCTGGCTCCTTCCATATTAAATATATTTGTATTTTGAGAAGTGTCCTTCCCACCTTGGCCCTCCAGAGAGATGCCTCTGGTCTTTCTGGGGTATGTCCTCAGCTGAAACCTGGGCTGGCTGCCGAAAGGAGCCAGGGAGAAGCAGCGGGAGGCCCGGACTCAGTGCTGCTTCGGGGCTAGTTGCTTCCCTCCCCCGCATTGGTGGACTGAACTGTAATACAGGTTGAGTGCAATTGAAAGGTTCTTCCAGGGTTTTATTTTCCTCCCCTTTTAACAAAGTCTCTTAGTGTTACACTGGTTCTGCAATGTCACTGAGGTGCAAAGAATGCCCTTTTCCCCATGGGGCCCTGAGTTTGCCTCTTCTGCCAGGCAGTTACCATGCTTCCCTGACCCAGCCTGTTTCTTTTGGCTTGGATTGGACCACAATCCTCTGGGGCTACCAGGATTTTAGGGCCCCCTGCTCTAGGAAACAGATGTCACATTAAGAAATCATTGGCCCTTTCCCAGCACACTGAGTTGGGGAGAAATGGGCTGTGATTTAGTTGCCCAGCACTAACTCCACCTCAGTTCTCTTTGGAGAACAGCCTCTCCCCTGCTCTAGGATGACACAATGAATAACAGCTAGTCATAGAAATCAGTCTCTGGTTTGTTTTGTATTATGCTGTACATCATTAAATATCTAAATACGAAGGATATACAGTCTTGATGAATCTAAAGTAATTTGCTAATAACTATTTTGATTCTTCAGAGAAAACTAATAAAAATCTAAAAGGTATGTCCCGCTATCAACTCCTTTATTGCCAAGGGCTATTTTACGTGTGTGAGAGAGAATTTCCTGCTTAGATTTGCTTGCTGGGGATGAAACAGGACCTAACCGCTTTGTCACTTCAATACTTTCTTCCTACTCTAGGCCTGTGGGACCCAGGAGCTGGCCCTCCAGTTTGCCCTGGTTTTGGTTCACAAAGGCAGGCCGAGAGGAAGACCTGTTTAAACCTGACCTAGCTTGGTCTCTGGACCAAGGACATAGGCCTTCCTGTGAGGCTGGCTGTTGAGGTGAGACAGGCTGGGCCTCTGGGGTAATTTACCCAGAAATGAGGAAGAAGTCCTTCCTGTGATCCCATTTATGTACTCGGTGCCACAGGTAGGACTGGATGCAAACTGCTTCACCAGCTCTCAGTGGTGCTGTTGTAGCTGATAGAACTAGATTTATCCCTAAAGTTTCTTTTCCTTATACTTAAAATTGCCATATAGTCCCTCTTGTGCTCTTGGGTGGAGGTGGGTTTAATTCTTTTAGTGATCACTTAAGGGACTGCGGAGCCTTTGGGCCTGGAAGCACCAAAGTGGAAAGAGGCTGCCCCCTCGTGGTCAGATCAGGCGTGGCCAGAGGTTGACAAGTTGACAAAGGGTAGCAGGGCTGTAGTCTCAGAAAGCCAGCTAGCCCCTCTTCTTTTGGCCTTTAAAATCAATTAAGCCCCCCTTTTAAAGCCATTAAAAATTATTCTTTACCTGTAGGCAACTAAAACTTTCACAGTATAATGGTTGTCAGGCCAAGGCTGTGACACACGAATCTTGATCTGACCCATGGTGGCCTTGGCAAATGATGGCCACCTGGAGGCCACTTTGCATTTCTTGTCTTAAGCTTCTTCCTGCTAAAATGATAGCAAGCAGAAGACTGTGTGTAAAAATTCTGCTTCAGAGTCTCAGACTGTTGACTAAAATACTCATTGCCAAGATACTGAACACAGGCTTTTTTGAGAAGGGGGGAGAAGAGCAGGGTTTTCTGAATGAGGATGAGCTAGGAGATGGACTTGCCTGAGAACCACCAGGTCTTCAACTGTTCCATGAGTGGGTGTGGTGGGTGAGGAGTCTCAGATTGGAGCCAGGAAATGCCAACAGGATTATGAGGGCTTTGGGGGCTTGTAAAAGGCTGATCATCCCAGCAAAAGGCAGAGGTGGACAAAGAACTGGATTGCAGGAAGGGAGAAACAAAAGCATAAAGTCTGTCTCACATCTTCTGCTGTTAAAGAAAAACATAGCAAGTCAAAGTTTATTCATTTTACATTTCAAAAGCCCCAAATAATGGGACAGAGCTCACCCTGCCCCTGCTCCACTGGCATCAATGTTTTAGTTTTTGGCCCAACAGCAGGCACAGAATCCACCTGATAAAGCTCCCAGGCTTAGCATGTTATCTTCCCCAGCTTGTAGGTTTCCACCGACTATCCATACTCTTAGTTTCAAATTCAGAAACATCTACAGGATTGTCATGTGTGTTTCTGCAGACAAGGAGTTAGTAAGACAAATTCTCTTCCAGCCTCAAAGAAAAGTGAGGGCACATTAAGATGCTCCAGTACTTGGAACTGAAGGATAGAGGCTTGTCCCTGAGAGAGGAGCTGGGGCCCAGCCAAGGCCACGTGTGGCTGTGGAGAGGCTGCCATGGGCAGGACCAGGGAGTGGGGTTCCGATATCCACATGATCTGGCAGAAGCCCCTCCAACCCCTGAGAACCTAGCGCAGGCTCAAGCTGCCCCCACCATCCCTTACTGGATCTTGCTCTAAGACACCGCTGTCCTCTCAGGGGCCTCAGACAGCCTATGGCAGGCCAGGTATAACTGCAGCTGGTTCCTCAGACTCTGGATGCACTTGGACTTCAGAACCATGATTTCATCCAACTGGGTGACAAAATCTTCAAAATCCTGAGATGGGAAACAAAGGACAAATGGTGCTGTTGCTGGACCTCTCCCAGACCTGCTTTTTTCTTGCAGGAAAACTTGAGCCCAGGCCCTCCAGCTGAAAAACCTGCAGCTTAGTCACTGTGGCACAGGGTAGGACACTTTATATATAGACGTATTTTTCAGGGTAGGGGGTGTTTTTGCAGAGAAGTACTTCTAGTCTGCATGTGACTCGTGGTTACTCTCACAAGGAGGGCCCCAAGTAAGCCACTGGGAAGGCGGAACGGTGAAGGATAGAGGCCAGAAGCATTTTATTGTGGGAATGGGGGTGTTGCACCATCTCCCGCCTGCCCTTGTACTCCCTGAAGCTATCCCAGAGGCCTCAACAGTGGTTAGCGTGTGGCGCAGACCCTTACCCCACATGTAACCACGGCAAACAAAGCTGACCCTCCTATTACTACAGACTAATTGCCACCAGCCCCTGAGTGTCCAGCCAAGGCCACTTACATTAGGAGCCAGCTGGCTCATCAGTGTCTCCTCTTTGAAGCCCAACTCGGCCATTTCATCCAGCTGTTCCTGGTGTGCTCGGATGACCACCTGCCTGGAACACCAGAGGAGATGCTGTGAACCTCTGGGCCTCCCACCTCTCCTGGGTAGCTTTTAGGAGCTGAGCCCCATTTCCAAGCCAGGAGCTGGCTCTACCCAAAGTGGTCAAGGCTTTGACAAGGACCAATCACCCAACCTCCTCCCCCCTCACCTGTTCTCAGGACTTGTCAAGAGACTAGGAAATACTAGTGAGAGGTGGGGGCTTCTAGAGCTGTCCCCTACCTCCCAGGTACACCAAGCTTCTCTGCAGAAAGGGTCAAGGTACTGCCACTCCAGCTGGCATACTTGGCACAAGGTAGAGCCTGCTGTCTAGCCTTCTGTCATTTCTACTTCTGGGGGGCTCCAGGATCAAAACATGAGTATTTGACCTAGAAGCCAGAGGATCTGCCTTTTGCCAGACCCTACTGATGGGTAGAGACCACGGAGACAACCAGATTGTCTACCAAGAAGAGGCAGGCCCCCCTCACCTGTCTGCCTCTGTCCATAGCCCTGGCCTAAGCATCCTCGAGTAGCAGACCGACAGCTGGCCTAGGCAATAGGAGCCCCAACAAAGGGCTGTAGCCTATAAAGGAAGTACTTGTTCACCCTGCCCTCCAGCTCTGAGGCTTCTGATACCGTGAGGGGGTCTGCTGATCCTCCACCTCCTTTCTTTCACATCCTCTAAGGCTGCTATCTCATCTCTGCTGCACCATCCACACACAATATCCTTTGGGGCAAGCAGCACAATGACAGCCCCACCCCATTTTTACTTTCCCTATCTTGGGAGATATCTAACCTTACCTTTGAGGGCACAACACCACAGCTAATGGGTTGCTGGGCAACACTTCTGGGAACACACACCTGACAGAATGAAGAGGATTCTGATCTCACCAGTGGTCAAAGGCCTGCTTATGGGGACAGGTCCTCCCCTCTTACATCTGTTTTCCCAGGCAGAGGGTCCACCCACCCTGGGTAGGCCTGCTCCAATACATTTTACTCATATCAGGTGCATCTAGACCAGCCGTGGGCAAACTGCGGCCCACAGGCCGGATCCAACCTGTTTGGCTGTTCTCTCCGGCCCGCGGAGCCGAAAGAGCGGAGGGTTCTCTTGCTCTCCCCTCCGCTCCTTCACCAGCAGCCCAAGATGAGAGTGCCAGCATGGTCAGGTTGCTTTTGTTCCGGCCCTCCGGTCCAGTTTAAGAACCCATTGTGGCCCTCGAGTCAAAAAGTTTGCCCACCCCTGCTCTAGACAGATTTCCTTGAAAAGCTGACCAAAGCCTTTCTCTGGTTGCAGTATAGCTCTGACACAGCTAACCATAGCCATTCCCAGAATAGGTAAAACGTTAAACGGGTGGGAGAGGGGTGCCAAAGGAGCTCGTGTCTCGGGAAGAGTCCGACTTACTGTGCGTGCCCCAGGGTGGGCTGATGCGGGGTCCCGGCAGTCTTGGGAGAGCAGCTGGGATCCAGGGGAGAGCCTGGCCTTGCTAAGCACCTTTGGATTGGCCTATGTTTGAGCCAAGCAATGTCCTCATTGTCACAGGGCAACTTGATGGAGTCTATGGACAAATCCAGCTCCTGCCAACCCAGCCCTGCCAGATGCTTTCTCTCCTGAACCCAGGGCTGCTCAGCCACGTCACTGCTTCCTGTGTGTGGGGGTGCAGGCTCACAGTGGGGTCCTCCTGCATGTATGGTGGGGAAGGGCTTTCCTGAGAAACCCAGGCAACTGTTCAGTTCTGCCTCCTCAGCACTGGCATCACACTGTTCACCAGCCACGTGCTTGAGGGAGAGAAGTGCGGTCTCTCTGCTCTGGTTGCCCTCTCCCGGGTCAGCTTCCCTGTTGGGCAGCTTGTCAGGTGGGCACTGACGGATGGGTGAGGGGGACAGGGCTGGCAGATCAGCACCAGGCTTATTGTCAGGGGGAGATGATGAGAGCCACAGGTGCCCACTTGTCAGAGACATTGGCAGGACTACCTCTTGGTCACCAGATGATACGGTGTGGCCCACAGCTGGCCCCTCTGTGCCCGCTAGGCTGTGAGCAGCCCCATCCTGGGCTGGCTGGTGCAAGGGAGGAGGGCCCTCGTCGTCGGGGTTCTCCAGGAGGGACACAGTGAGGGGAGCCATCAGCCCAGAAGCAGATTCGGAGCATATGCCCAACTCCTCCTGAGAGTCTTCTCCTGGGAAAGGATGACTGGTTTTCAAGGTTCTGGTTGCCACATTTAGGCTGCCTTCTCCGAGTTCCTTCAGAGGTATGCCGACTGTGTGTCTCTGGTCTGGGGATCCAGTAATGGCGATGAGGGATAGTGAGGAAGTGAAATCCTCTTCCTTCAGGGATGGTGAGCTGCCCTCAGCCTGCCCAGGAACGTCACTTCTGAAGGCATCCTGTTTGAAATCCAAGGCTGAGCCACTGCCTCTCTTCTGGTTATAAACAAAGTCTACCTGTGAGCAGTAAGGCTTCTCTGCCAGGATATCCCTGGGAGAAGGCCCTGAGGAGGAAGAGTCCTCTTCTTTGCTCCAGTCCAAGGGCACTTTACTTGGGCTGTGGCCGTGACCACCTGCTGCTCTTCGGTGGCTTGTGGGGTTCCTGGTGTACATCCAGCTTCCAGTTAAGTTCTTCTCATCACCATCTAACCTGGGGCTAAAAAGCAGGCTCTGCCGCCTGTCAGGACCTTGTTCTCTCTGGTGAAGGAAGAATGAGCCTTCGCTATTCTCCAGGGTGTTTCTGTGCTTCGTGGTCCTCTGACTGGAGACATGTGAGAAAGAATCTTCACTGAAATCGCTGTCATCAAGGTCCTCAGCTTGGGCTCCATCATGACTCTCAGGATAAGAGTGCAAGGGGGGCGGGGCCTCATTCTGGAGCTGCCCCTCTTGGGGCCTGCACTGGCATAAAAGCCTTTCGAGTGGTTGGTACTTTAACTTCTGTTGGAGGAGAGGTGGCTGCTGGAACTGCTGGTGATAAAAGCGCAAATGTTCCTCCCTCTCCTTCTGATGTGGAGGGATGCTGGTCCAAGCTTCAGAGGCAGGCCTAGCAAGCGTGTCCCCCTTGCTGCCCTGACTGTGCTCTGCTAAGTGGTGGGCGCTGCCAGAGGAGTGTGCAACCCGTGACACAAGCTGCTTCTGCACTGGCTGCACAGTCTGCACTTTCTTGTACTTGTTGGTCAGCTTACCATGCACCGGGTCTTGTCCTGGGCCAGGGGCCCGGCTTCCGCACCCAAGGGCAGTTTTGTTGCCGTTTTGGTTTTTCTCACAGCACAATGAAGCTGATTCTTCTTCCCTTTTTTTGGCTGACTGTCCCGACTGCACAGTTCCTTTGACGGGGCTCGTCGGAAGGACCCACTCTCGAGGACTCCCTCTGGAACTGCTCTTTTTACCAGAGACTTTAGGTGCAGAAGTAAAAGGGATGTTTGGTGAGTGGCTGGCCAGAGGATGGGCCTTCCCTCTTGTGGAGCCAGGTGCCCCCGTGAGTGGCTGCTGCAGCCCCAGCTTGACTTTTTTGGGAGAACACTTATCCCCTGACAGGGCCACGGGGGAGTTCTGAATTCGTTTTGGAGAAGAGTTTCCAGTTGTCTGATTTCGACTAGCAGCTGAAGAGCAACATTTGATGCCTTTCTTTAGTTCTTTGACCCTGTAAAAGACCACTTTATGTTAAGTGTGATTCTTCATGTTCTATAATCCCTTTTCTACAACTTTCAGGGGAATAAAACCAAAGCAAAGAATTATAAGGATTGGGAGCCCTCTTTACTTAAACAAAAAGGATCAATGTCTTCTCTAAGGATGTAAACATGCACCCAACATTCCATAATCAGAAGTTTTAGAAATCACCACAGTCCCATGTCAGAGGAGCTAGTGCCAGAACTTCACTACATCCACGCAGGGCCCACTCCACGCTTCCTGGAGGTGGGCCAACTCGGGAGCTTCGTGTCACTCACTCACTCACTCACTCACTCTTCCACAAACTGCCCTCTTTTCCTGAAAACCATCTAGTTTCAGGCTTCTGAGAAAACGAGTTCCCTCAAACCTGCAGGACACTTCAGGAAGCAAAAGCCTTATGGCAGTGGTTGGCAAACTGTGGCTCGGGAGCCATGGTTTGCCACTCTGTTGACTAATGAATTTGCCGACTATGTCATACTACCCTTTATTTCTTTGAACACAATATGCCACAATTACCTACCTAATCCTCACAGTTTCCACTTGAACGGTAACATTTAGTCTACCAGTGGTCGGCAAATTCATTAGTCAACAGAGCAGCAAACTGCAGCTTCCAAGCTGCAGTTTGCTGACCACTGCCTTATGGAAATAAACAGGCTTGTGTTAATACTAGTAAGGGAAAAATGACCTATCTATTCCCAGGGTTTCTCAACCTTAGCACTAGTGGTATTTGGAAATTTAAGAGAACACAGAAAAATCCAGAATTAGTTCTCTGCTAGGATTCAGTTGCCAAGATTAAAGTCTCTTAACTCTGTAATACTTAACACAAACACTATAAAAATTAGAAATTACAAGGAGACTTCAAGTAAAAATGTAACTCTCCAGTGTTTGGTTTGTAGATTCCGCATTAAAATCCTCTAAGAGGGAGCAGTACTGCCCGGGGGCTCCTGGAAAATGTCTTCCATTGCTTTGACTTTAATACAATCCTCAATGGGGGCTAAATGACCACTCTGACCATTTCTGAAAACCAAGATAGTAAATCTGACACTGAAACTTAATTTAAATATTCCTTTTAGTCTGAGAAGCAAGGCTAGCAGATAACACAGTTAAGCAAGATGTAGCAAGACCTGAATTGTGTCCATGGATGGACCTTTGCTTAGGTGTTGCAGTAGGGCACGCATACTGTACAAAGAATGGGTTCCAGCAGCAAGTCTAAATGGTTCCAGATTACTTCTTATTAAAATCTGAGCTATTTTAGTTTCATTAATAGAGAAACAAAAATTCCTTGTAGGAAATATTTCTAGAAACCTAGGTGCCAGAAGAGTCTTATAGGTAATTTGGTCATCAATACTAAATGCTTCCAATATACTCTGCCTGTGACCAAAGTCACTCCTGTCACAGAGCTCTCTTCTGATATACCTGTTGGGATCCAGCTGGAACTTTTTTTCTATTTTTTTTAACCAAAATTATTTCAAATGATTTCTCAATTGTACTCAGTACATCCATTATGATGAAGGGTTATTTCCAGCTTCCTTTACTGAGCACTGAGAGAAATGTCTGTTCCTAATGATAAAATTCAAGCAATTGATTCAATGTCTATGATTTGGGGACTAGGGTGGAGTTATGAAACAATACCAGTTTAGAGTTCATAACTATTGAAGCTGGTTAATGAAAACAAGGGGGAGAAGAACTTCAAGCCATAGTGGTTTTATGGAAACAATTCTGGATCATCATGCATCTTCTATCTCAGTTTGTGAAGTAGCCACTTCCTTCTAGCAGGGCTAGTGTGCTGGCATTGGAAAGCCATGTAATAAAAGAAACCTCCTTCAGGGGGACCCACTAATATTGCGACCCTGCTAGCGACCCACAGGTTGAGAGCGGCTGCTGTAGAGCCTAAGACCATCGGAAAACACAGATATTTACATTATGATTCATTAACAGTAGCAAAATTACAGTTATGAAGTAGCAACAAAAATAATGTTATGGTTGGGGGTCCCCACAACATGAGGAACTATATTAAACGGTCCTGGCCTTAGAAAGGTTGAGAACCATTGTTCTTAGTGTTTCTGCGTTGACAAGTAATATGTACTATATCTCTCATAATTAGGGCAGAGGCTAGTGAGAAGGTTCTACTCCAGAAAAATATTTCATCTCCCATTAGCTATTTAAAGGCTACTGAACAAGGGAATGTGTCACCTTCCTCTTGTCACAGTCACATTTGTAAAATGCTAGGGCCTACCAGACCACATTTTTCAAATGACCAAGTGCACAATCCCTGATGGTAGTATCATTTCCGCAAGAACAGATCTCTGGACCTCAAGGTCAGTTCTCTGTCTGTGTATGAGACAGACAGACACACACACACACACACACACACACACACACACACACACAGGCACGCACGCATGTGTGCATGGCCTGCCACCTTAGAAGGACTCACCGGTCAGCATAGCGCAAAGTATTCAGAGTGTGTTCAGTGGCAACGTGGCTTGGTGAGATGTTGGCGATCATGCAGGTTTTGGCATTGCCAATGAAAGAATCTTTCAGGACCTGTCCAAAACAGAAGGTAGGCCAATGAAATCAACTAACAAAGGGCATACTGACCATTGTATGCAGGACAGTGGGCCCCAGTTCCCCTGTCTACAAAAAGGCAATTCACAAAAGAAACACAACTAATAAATACAAAAAAAGGTATTCCATTCACCATTTAAGAAATCCAATCAGCCCCGCCAGTGTTGCTCAGTGGTTGAGCTTTGACCTATAAACGAGGGGTTCACGGTTCGATTCCTGGTGAGGGCACATGCCCGGGTTGCTTGATCACCAGTTGGTGGTATATAGGAGGCAGTCAATCAATAATTCTCTCGCATCATTGATGTTTCTATGTTTCCCTCTCCCTTCCTCTCTGGGGAAAAAATAAATAAATATATATATATATTATATATATATATTTATTTATTTTTATAAATAAATATTATAAAAACAAATATTCTTTTCACCTTTAAGATTAAGATAGACTCATGACACCCTGCCTTCTGAGGGCTTAGGGAAATGGGCTCTTATAAACTGCTAAACTGCCAATGTACTGTGTGCCATGAACTGGTACAAGCATTTGGGAGAGCTGTTTGGCAGTGTATATGAAAATGTAAAAAATGCACACACTGGTTTGGCAAATCGAAGAGTTTATAAACAGAACAAACTAGGTAACTATAAACTCAATACAATCATTCGAAATAATGATGTATTTAGGTACACAGAAAGGCCTAAAATTTTTGTAGAAGGGAAAAGGTATGATTCCATTACTCTGCAGGTGGATCTTTTTATTGTTAATCCTCACAGGAGGAAATTTTTTCCATTGATTTTCACAGAGAGTGGAAGGGAAGGAGATAGACAAAGAAAAATTGATGTGAGAGAGACACATTGACAGGTTGCTTCCCGCATGGACCACGACCATGCCTGCAACCAAGGTACGTGCCCTTGACGGGAATCGAACCCTCAAGCTGTCAGTCCTCAGGGCTGATGCTCTAACCACTGAGGTACTGGCTAGGGATACAGGTGGATCTTCATATATAAGCGCAGAGAGATGCATGGGAGGATGTTTACCAAAATTCAGCAGTGTCACTGGGAGGTGGGATTTTCTGGTACCCTTCCCCATCTTCTTTGTATTTGTATGTACTGTTTGAATTATTATTATTTTAACTAAATAGGAACACATTTTCTGAGATGAGGACTAATCTCCTTTAAGAAGGGTTTCCTAGGTCCCTGGTTGAAATGTTTGGTAAGACACAATTGAATCCTAAATCACCAACTCTGCCTAATAAGTAGCTATGTTATTACAGGGTCTGCTCCAGCCCCTGTGGAGCTGCTAGTCTAGTTGAAACTTTTTCCTGAACACAATCTTCACCTAAAACGCCCTCTACCTAGTCTGCCCTCTAGTGTGCACAGGACTCGGGGAAGAAAGGAACCAGGGGCACCCACACTGTCTTCACAAGTGATTGCACCAGGCAGACTCCGCCATGGGCCAGCTTCTGCAGCAACTACAGATGCTGTCTTATTGGTATTTCCTGTTAATGAGTCTGAAGCACATTTTTCATGACAGAAAAGCAGAAGAAAATTACCTATATATAGTTCTACCTCTCAGAATAACAGTTAAGAAATGTACACTTTTCTGTATAGTTTTTTTCTCATTTCATATTTTAAATTATAGATCTTGATCATCTTTCCTATCAATACAGGTAAAAAAAAATCTACCATTATTTTTAACTGCAGCCATTAGTTTTTGTATTGAAACACTGGTCTAAGTCTTTTTTTTTTTTTTTAACATATTTTATTGATATTTTACAGAGAGGAAGGGAGAGAGATAGCTAAAAATGTCGATGAGAGAGAAACATCAACCAGCTGCCTCTTGGGGGATGTGCCCGCAACCAAGGTACATGCCCTTGACTGGAATTGAACCCGGGACCTTTCAGTCCACAGACCGACGCTCTACCACTGAGCCAAACCGGTTTTGGCTGGTCTAAGTCTTACAGCTAAGAAAGTACACCTACGTACTTAGAAATGAGCAGAAAGCTGCCGAAACTGGCTTGGCTCAATGGATAGAGCGTCGGTCTGCAGACTGAAAGGTCTCAGGTTCGATTCCAGTCAAGGGCATGTATCTTGGTTGCGGGCACATCCCCAGTGGGGGGTGTGCAGGAGGCAGCTGATCGATAATTCTCTCTCATCAATGTTTCTAACTCTCTATCCCTCTCTCTTCCTCTCTGTAAACAATCAATAAAATATATATATATTTTTTAAAAAAAGGAAATAAGCAGAAAGCTGATGGATGATGGCCAGAAGAGCTGTGCTACCCCCGTGGGAGCCTGGCTACCTCATACCCCAAGTTTCTATGCCTGAGTATGCTCTCTCTCCTCCTATACGTGAGAACTCCTGGAAGGAACATGACTCCTCCTCTCTCCCCATCCCTGTCACTCTTAGCATCATGCCTTACTGGCAGTGGAGGCTCTGCTGAATGAACAGATGAATGGAAGAAGGAACAATGAGAATCAGAACAAACTCAAAACTCACATTTAATATTACCTGAGTTAATTTGCTTTGCCGGAAGGGAGTATGGGTGTGTTCCTGATCCAGTGCTCGGATACATTCCTTCAGCTGCAAACAAGAAGAACATCAAAAATCATATGCGACGAGAGAGCAACAGATCAGATTTTTCTTATATTCAAAAGAGACTCAATTCTCCAAAAAAGTCAAATGCCCTGGTTGTTTCCTGTTCAACAAGAAAAATCAAGCTAGACTGGGAAACATTATGCTGGCTGTGCCTAGATAAGGGCCCCCAACTTAAAAGCAGTAAATAGCCCTGACAGTATGGAACAGACAAACCCACAGACCTTCCTTCCTACAGATCCCGAGTCTAAACTTATGTAGTGGCAGCTTGCCTTTCTCTCCTCACACTCCTCCCAACTGCAGAAGCATTTAGAGAAAATATCTATACCACTCTCTGCCCACACATACACACCTATAATTGTAGCCTCAAGTATAGATTAAAATATAAGTTGTCTGAATGGGACAGGAAAAATTCTGGAGTCAGAGCTCAAAAGGAATTGAGAATACTGAGGTCTACCTCCTCATTTTAAAAAAGCAGGGACTGTGGCCTAAAGGTAAGAGCAAGTCACTTGCTCCTGGGACTAGCCCGTCAGAGAAGTGCTCACAAGACATCACTAGTGCCAGCAGAGACCTGGATATGCAGACCTCCAGGGGAAACAGACAGAGCAAGGGTGGGGAACAAATAAGGGAGGAGAGATCTATTTCTGATCATGCATCAATGCTGAAAGGCAGTAAAGAAAAGGAAGGAATCCCTTGGAAGTGCCAGTGCTGGGAGTTCACCAGATAAGCAGCTTTGCTGTGGCTGTTCTTGGTTGCAACCATAGATGCCTGTAGCTTAGCCCTCTCTATCAAAGAAGCTGCAGGGTATAAGAAAGTATAAGGGAGTTTCAATGTCCTCTTTTGTGGCAAATCAATTCATTGTCCCCAAACTTTAGCACTGGGAAGAATCTTCAGAATGGACGAACAGATAACCAAACCATGCCCCCGAGTTCCACCTGCCCCTTAAATACTAAAGTCTAAGTGTGGCCACCAAGCCCTATGAGTCTTTGGGAAATGGAAAGTAGATTTTACTAAACACTAAGACTATCCAAGGAAAATAAGAAACAAGGGGACCTTTGTGCATCTCACAGAATACAAGTATTTTATCCTATTCTAAATGGCTTGCTCCCAGGCCCCTTTACATGCTATTGCCCACGTGGGATAGGCATAGTCAAGCCCCAAAGGGTTGTAGGGTTTCATAGATATTCCTTCCCAATTTCATAGTTGATTCCTGGACCATAGTTTTAAAATTTTTTTTAATTGATTTTTAGAGAGAGAAAAGAAGGGAGAGGGATAGAAAAAAACAAACATCTAGGAGAGAAGATCATTGTCCATCAGCTACCTCCTGCATGCTTCCTACTGGGGAGCAAGCCCACAAACCGGGCATGTGCCCTGACCAGGAATCAAATCAGGGACCTCTTGATTCCTGTGTCAATGTTCAACCTCTGAGCCACACTGGCTGGGTTGGACCATAGTTTTAATATAAGAATCACAGATTTCTATCTGGAGACTGTGGATCCTTGGCTAATTTATTTAATCCATCTGAACCTCAGAATCCTGAACTATAAAGTGGGGATAAAGAGAACTTGCTTAACTTCACAGAATTGTGAAGACTAAACTGACTAGCATATAGTAAGTGCTTAAAATAGATTAGTTCTAGGATAATTTGAGCAAGAAAATAATGATAGAAATGGATTATAATCTAGCAATAAAAAATCTATTTGCTGTTATAATAAAAGGAGAAACATGCAAATTAACCAGCACTCTGCTACATCTACAAGCCACGCCCACTAGCCAATCAGGTGCAAGTATGCAAATTAACCAAACCAATATGGCAGCCAGCCACAGAGCTGGAGTGAGCAGGAGGCTTGGGTTTCCCCTGGCGATGGAGGAAGCCAAGCTTCCTGGAAGGCCCTGGCCTCTGTTCAAGGCTACAAAATCTTAATTATAGAAGATAAATAAATCCTAGATACTTGCTTCCAGCCATCCCTGTCTTCTGCTCAAGGAGGTGCTGAAAAAAAAAGAAAAAGAAAAAAAGGAGTAGCTGGGACTTTGGGTCACCAGGGGGTAATCAGGCCAGGATGGGATGGCAGGGGCTGTTGGAGGTAAGCAGACCAGCAGGGGTCCAGTTGGGGGTGAACAGGCCATCAGTGGGGATCAGTTGGAGGTGATCAGGACAGCGGGGGGAGAAGGGCAGTTAGGAGTGAGCAGGCCAGCAGGCAAAGTGATTAGAGGCAATCAGGCAGGCAGGTGAGCCCCTGGAGCTAGCAGTCCCGGATTGTGAGAGGGATGTCCAACTGCTGGTTTAGGCATGATCCCTGTAAACTGGCAGTAGGACATCTTTCGAGGGGTCCCAGATTGGAGAGGGTGTAGGCCAGGCTGAGGAACACCCCCACCCTATGCACGAATTTCGTGCACTGGGCCACTAGTATATATATAAAAGACTAATATGCTAAGTGTCTGACTGTTGGACCAGTTGCTATGATGCACAATGACCACTGGGGGGCAGACGCTCAACGCAGGAGCTGCTGTGATTCCCACTGACCATTTACAGAGAAACAGCACTGGAAACCTGGTGCCCACAAAGCAACACTGGACTTCCTGCAAGTGGGAAACAGGACCCACCATCACCCAGGAGCGACACCCCACCAAATTGCAGCTGACGCCGAGACCCCATGATGCAAAATGTGGCCCACAGCCCAGCCCAGCCCGAAAACGGTGTCTGTGGGTGCTGGATGATGACATCACGTAGCAATGCCCAGCTTTCTCTCCCTAGCGACTAGCCTTCTTGAAGTTTCTTCACAGAAGTCCTTCCTATAGTATGTAGATAGGAGACTCCGTGGAATCCTATTTTCTTTTCATTAGCCAGAAAACGGAGATTTAGAAAGCTTAGAAACTTGACCCTACTGAAAAGAAGAAATGGTGGACTGGGGGCCGCAGTGAGAGGGGCTGGGCTGGGGTGAAGAGGATGGGCTGTGCTCACAGCAGCCTTTGAAGGTGCATGAATTTGTGCACTGAGCCCTAGTTGTAATAAAAAACAACAACAAAAAGGTAAAAACAAACTCACTGGTCATGTTTAGGTTACCAGGATACCAACTCATTCTGAAAACTGGTGAATAAAGGCAAAAAATCTAGCATTTGGGGGTAATGGTAAGATATGTACACATATAATAATTTAATTTAAAAATATGCATTTAAAAAATCTAGCATTTATCTTGCCTCCACTGTATGAACTATATTTCAGGATAATTATATAACTGAGAAAAAGTTCTTTCCAGCTAATAAATACAGAAGGAATACTAGAATTAGAGTATCACCATTTTGTAAATCCCTAACGAAACAATGGATATAAGTGATGCACATCAATGGCTCTAAAACCATTAGGTTAAAAAGGCTGATGGTAAACTTTATAATGGAGGAATTAGGCTGACAATACTTGAATCTTTCTTAATTCTTAAAATCACAAAAAAGAAACAACCAGACATTCCGTACCTCTTGATATGTTCCTATATAGGAAGTCTAAGAATGACCCATGAATTATTCCTGCCAAAAAAACATAAAACCTAAATCTGATCAGTCCTCTAGATCAGCACTTTCACAAGAGAAATATGTGAGCTACAAATATAAACCATGTTATTTTAAATTCCTAATATCCACATTAATACATATTAATTATAATATTAAATACATAATTTAATTATGTTTTAGTTAAACTAATTCCTCTAAAAATATTGTTTCACTATGTAATCAACATGGAAAAATAGTTATTTTATATATGCTGAAACCGGTTTGGCTCGGTGAATAGAGCATCAGTCTGTGGACTGAAAGGTCCCAGGTTCGATTCCGGTCAAGGGTATGTGCATTGGTTGCAGGCATATCCCCAGTGGGGGGTGTGATGGAGGCAGCTGATCGATGTTTCTCTTTCATCGATGTTTTTAGCTCTCTATCCCTCTCCTTTCCTCTGTAAAAAATCAATAAAATATATATTTTTAAAAATAGTTATTTTATATGCTTCAAAAATCCAGTGTGTATTTTACACTAAGAGTACATCTCAATTCAGACTCACTATATTTCAAGTGCTCAATGACACATGTAACTTAGTGGCTACCATACTTAACAGCACAAATATAGTTCTTAGTCACTTTCTAGAAATGATAAAGGATAGAGTGCTATGTTACACATTAACATGGAGATGCAGTCAGCTAATCCAGACTATAGGAAATCTTGTAGGATAATGAATACATTGATATGAGAGAAATAGAGAGAAATGATAAATAAAAGAGACATATCAACCAAAGTATCTTGCTTGCATATTGATTTGAACAAACCAATTATAAAAAGACATTTATGGGATAACTGGAGAAACTACTACTTAATGGATAATAGATAACATTAAATGATTATTTTTCTAGTATGATACTGGTATAATTATATTAAAATATTATCTCATAATATAATATTTGTGGAAAAATAACATGATGACAGGACTTGGTTTAAATTAATTCAACTAGGGGAAGGAAAAGCATTGGGTAGAATTTTCACATGTTGAAGCGGGGTGACAAGTATTCGGGAGATCATTATACTATTGTTCTAGTTTTTAAAAATATATATATTTTATTGATTTTTTTACAGAGAGGAAGAGAGAGGGATAGAGAGCTAGAAACATCGATAAGAATCATTGATCAGCTGCCTCTTGCACACCACCCCGCACTGGGGATGTGCCTGCAACCAAGGTACATGTCCTTGACCAGAATCAAACTCAGGACCTTTCAGTCCACAGGCCGACGCTCTATCCACTGAGCCAAACCAGTCAGGGCCTATTGTTCTAGTTTGTATGTTTGCAAAATTAATGCAATTTTAAAACTTGATGAGAGGGAGAAAGTTTCCCTAAGTTAACCATTCAGTAATTTTAGAAATACTTCTCTATTCCTAATTGGCAGAGAGTGACCACAGGAAGAGAAGACAGAGAGAGTAGGGAAGAGTTGCCTAGAATTGCTGAGAATCTGATTGGGCAGCCTCCATCTCCATTCCTGGGATTCACTGCCAGATAAAAGCATGCCCTTGCTCTGTTGATCCCATCCCATCCTTACCCACTCTGGCTGCATGTAAAGAGTGGAAAAATCTCTCAAGAAGGATTTTTAGATGAAAGCTTTAGAACAACTTACAGCCAGAAGACTCTGATTAATTTCTGCACCTTCCATCTTCGTCTGTCTATCTGAGTCTCTGGCATCAGCTGCTCTTTCACTGCCAGCCAAGTCAATGAAAGAGATCCTGGAGAAAAGACACAGCACGGATGATTTCTATGGAGCGTTGGTTTATTTTTCTATCAGTCAGCATTTTGTGATAGCCGGAAGAAATGAACACTGGCCTATACTCAGGAAAACACACACATTACTGTCAGTTTTCCAAAAGTATTGCAAGATTCTGATCTGTCTGCTGCTGCTGGCACTGTTCAACCGGACACTTTCATTGGTTTTAATCATTTGTGAGAAAGTATGATTGAAATTAATAAAACATTCTTCCCATAAGGCTAAATGACCACAATGTAAATCACTTAGGGGACCACTTAGATAATTAAACAGAAACTTTTGTGGGCTGCTTTCCAGCCAAAAAAAAAAAAAAAAAAAAAAAAGGAAGGAAGAAAGGGAAATAAAAGACTCATTACTCAGAGGTGAGATAGGCTCATCCATCAGTGTGGCAGAGTTTGCTAAGATAGCACCAGAGAAGCAATGAATGTACCCAATTGTCTTATGGTTTCTTTCAAGCAGGATGGATTAATTTTCCTTTTTCCTTTTTTTGGCCTATAAGCTCTCTGAGTGCATTTTCTGCTCTTCCTCTGCTGATACCGTGTTTCACGTTAGAAGCAATCAATGTTCCTTTTAATAACTTAGGGTTGAACAACAATAGGCCATTACTTCATGATTAATCAACTGATGGCACTTTAGTACAATGATTTATTTCAGGGCTAAGAACTCTACTCTATCCTTGAAATAAAGAACTCTGTGGTGGCATGATGTCCTGTTGTTGATAACACATATTTCAAAGTCACATTAGGAAAAGGCAGACAATGCAATTCCTGATTATTTCCAGCTCACCTGCCAAATGTTCTCTTGGCTGAATCTTTAATTTGAATTTGGATGATAGCATGAGAGCGGGAGGAGTCTGCATTAACTCCAGTGGCCCCGGTGCTGCGCTCCTTGCTGCCCTTCAGAATCACCTAAAAAATAAAGTCCATAGAGTGACTTCCCCAAGGAGCAAAAAAAGCCCTCTGGCTCCCAAGAGACCAGACATGTAACTCTGTCAGTACACTGCAGTTTTCCCCCCTTCATGTTGAAAGGGACCCAAACACTAAATCATACAGAGTAAGTACCCAACAGCAATGAAAATAATGTGGAATACTAATCTTGGGGAGAACATTCAGTAGCTCGAAAGCTAATCCTTCTTGATCTCATATATTTTTTAATATCTTTGATGGATTTAGTATGACAAAAATCCCTAGGGCATAACTTGGTTCCAAAGCAAGGTCCCATAATTCCCACCTATTTTAGTAATGGAAGCAAAGGACAGAAATGTGCATCACGGAATGATGGATCACATCCACCCGTTTCACCAGTATGTAGTCATAAAGGGAGTCAGGCTTGATGTCTGGGAACATGGAATTGATGAGTTATTGCACTTGCTATAAGCCCATGATTTCCCTTGAGACCAATGCCTCCCCCCCCCCCCCCCAATTAGGAATAAAGATTAACCTAGGTGCCTCTGGCCTCAGGGAATGGGGAAATTCTCAGGACTGGCCTCTAGCCATTGAAAACACAGCCATATATGAATATGCTGCCCTTATTTTGGATAGGGGAAGGAGTATTAATTTCTGAGACTCAAAAGGTGAACAACTTTAAATATATTAATTGATAGAATCCTCACAACAGCCTAATGTGAGGTATTATTAGACCCAGTTTACAGTTGAGGAATAAACTCAGAGGTTGATTTCTTCACTAACAGCTGTTGTGTGGCAGAACCAAATTCCACTTTCAGTATGTATGACTCCAAAGCCCATGTGGTTAAGTGACTTATCCAAGGTCATGCTGGGAGAATACAGTCTAGGGACAGAAGCCAGGTGCCCTCTGCCACATATGAGTAATGATGATACTTCTGCTGGGACCTAGTGAGAACTTTGAGAGGCATCAGGAGCAGTGGATACTGACAGGAAGCAGAAGGGATAGCTCTGTGGTGAAATTCACCCCCAAAGGAGTCCAGGCTGGCTTCTGGGTTCTATTACAGAGTTTTGTACTTGGCTTTTCACTGCACTTTGTCTACCATGAGGTACTGGGTACCCATGGGTACGTCTCAGAAAATCTAACATGTCGAGGCAACCTTTCCTGACTAAATGCCTTTTAGGGAAGGCATGAAGGAATTTCTGGTCCTTGGTCCAGCTTCCTCAGCTTTAGTAATAGATTGAAATCATCATGACTTTCAGAAACTGGAATAAAGCAGCTGAGCTTTGAGGAGTAAAAAGTAGGGCAGTTTGTGAAGATCATCAGACAAACTTTTATAAATGACATACAACTCAAGTGTAGTAGTTAAGGAATTAAAATCTTAAGTTAGACTATCTGGGTTCACAAGCCAGCTCTGGCACATGGTTCTTTGAACTTTTGCAATGTATGAACACTTGCAAATCACTTACATTTTTAGGGTCTCAGTTTCTTAACTATAAAAATGGTAATCTCATAGGTTACTTATGATAATTAAAAAGATAATACAAGTAAAGCACTTAGTACCATGATTGGTACATAGTAAGATTTCAATAAATATTCATTTTTAAAAAGATACTAAAGAACTAACAATTTCCATGTAAACTTCCAAAACTTAAACTATTTTCATAAATGTAAATAAATCAGTTTCATGGGGAAACAAGAGTTTTATAGATCAACATGAGATTCCATGGGCTCCCCAGTAGAAGAAAGGAAGAAAAAAAAAGCCTGTCCCGCGTGGCTCAATGGTTGAGCATCGACCTGTGAATCAGGAGGACACGGTTCAATTCCCAGTCAGGGCACATGCCAGGGTTGCAGGCTTGGTCCCAGTGGCAGCTGATCAATGATTCTTTCTCATTGATGCTTCTATTTCTCTCTCCCTCTCCTCTCCCTTCTTTTCTGAAATTAATAAAAAAATATTTTTTTTTTTTAAAAAGATGAAGAAAAGGAAGGGAGGGAGGGAGAAAGAGAGAGAGAAAAAAAAGACAATTTACTTGGAGGAAATAAAAGTCTAGTAGCAGCCCTGGCCAGTGTGGTTCAGTTGGTTGTCACACACACACACACACACACACACACACACACACACGGTCACTGGTTTGACTCTGGGTGGGGGCACATGCTCTGGTTGCAGGCTTGATCCCCCATAGTGGGCATGCAGGAAGCAATTTATCAATATTTCTCACATTGATGTTCATTTCACATTGATGTTTCTTTTTCCCTTTCTAAAATCAATAAAAACAAAACAAAAAGTCTAGCCCTCGCTGGTTTGGCTCAGGGGATAGAGTGTCAGCCTATGGACTGAAGGGTCCCAGGTTCAATTCCTCTCAACATTGGTATTTCTATCTCTCTATCTCTTTCCCTTCCTCTCTGAAATCAATAAAATAAATAAATAAATAAGTAAAGTCTAGGAGTAACCCTCGTTGGTTTGACTCAGTGGACAGAGCATCAGCCTGCTAACTAAAGGTTCTGGGTTCAATTCCAGTCAAGGGCATATGCCCAGGTTGCGGGCTCAATCTCCAGTAGGGGGTGTGCAGGAGACAGCTGACCAATGATTTTCTCTCATCATTGATGTTTCTCTCCCTCTACCTTCCTCTCTGAAATAAAAAAGGAGCAAAATTAGGGCAATCACTGTAAAAAATACTAGGTTCCCTTCCCCGTCCCCTTTCTCAAATTCTTTCTTCTGAAGAAAGCATTTGTAGTAACTGAAGTCTATAGTACAAGTTTCTAAATCTCGGTCCTTTAAACAAAACATGTCTGAGTAGTGAAATGGGGACCTGCTACAATAAAAAGCAGAGGCAACTGCTGAATTCTGTGGTACTGGAAACAATCAGTGATTTATTAATAAGAATAATAGATATGACAAATTGAACTAGCATCACAGTAAACATTTTTTGTATGTATGTTATCTAATTTCCTTGTCTAATACTAGACCCAGTCATCTACTATCATCCATATATTTCCAGTTCAGGAAAGTAAAGGTATACTCAAGGATACATGACACTGGGACCCAGCTCTGACTGATTATAAGGATTTAATCACTAAGTTTCCTGCACAAATATCAAAGAAGGCCTATGAGTACTTCAGTAAGATAGGCAATGTACATACAACTGAGGCTCATCTAGGGGAAGTTCTTGCTATGTGGCCTCTGCTACCAATCACAGCCAAGGAAATGATAAAAAATAAAATAAAGCTGCAGGGGTGAGACAGGTAACAGGTGGCCATATCTGAGTGAGCCCGAGAGTGATCTCTAAGGATAACACTTGAAGATGATACCTCAGAGTGACACTTGAGCAAACACACAGGTGATACTTTAGTTAGTACGACACCTGAGAGACAGTGAAAGTGTGACATCTGAGTTTGCAAGTGCTGTTGTTTGAGCCAATAAGTGTTTATGAGGGTAACTGTGTCAGATATTCATAATTTATACCAACTTTCCATTTTGATCTCAGCTGGGCTTCCTTCTTGTACAACTTTGTATGTACTATCGATGGAGTGTATCAACGGCAATAATATGTTGAATAACAAGAAACTTCTTTCTGCTTTTCTTAGGAAACATACTTTAGGATAGAGCAATGCCATATACTCTTCCAGGGTGAAGAGTGTGATTTGACACCATAGCAAAGGAAAGGGGATTCCTCTTAGTGTTTTTTCCTTTCCCACTGAGTTGGTCTAATCTACAGGGACAAACACATCGTGAGGACCAAATCTCTTAAAACTCTGGGGCAAAAGAACAAATGGCTGGGGAAAGTGGGACCAAGAGAACAGTTATATGAGACACAAGTTCCTTAGGACTCCACACTGGAGGGAGTTCTAGACAGGTAAGAATGGTCAGTCTCAGGGGAGCCTCTTCAACGCATCCCACACACTTTTGTTCTGTGCCTGCCTTTGCAATCCAAGGGACTTTTAGCTCTTAGGTGGTCCTCTAAAACAGCCACACTCAGATGCTAGCCTCAGATTTTAGATCCCAGGACTCAGAAATCTAATAATCACACAAGTATGAGGCCCCATCCCTTAAACAAATTTGCCTATTTGTCCCAGGATAAAGAAACTATTAGAAAAAGACATATCATTGGCGGGCCACCCTCCCATTTCATGCACCCAAGTCTGTGGAGAGGTATATAGTGAAGCTGTTCTAAAGGTAAATATTGCAGGTACCCAGTCTGTCCTTCCAGCCTTCTCCCTGACTCTAAACCAAGCTTGTTGGGTATACTAGAAGATAACTGTGATGGCTGCACATTAGAATCCCCTGGGGAACTTTTAAAAAATATATATTTTTATTGATTTCAGAGAGGAAGAGAGAGATAGAAACATCAATGATGAGAGGGAATCATTGATTGGCTGCCTCCTGCACATTGGACCAAGCACACAACCCAGGCATGTGCCCTTGACCGGAATAGAATCCGGGACCCTTCAATCTGCAGGCCAACACTCTATCCACTGAGCCAAACCAGCTAGGGCAAGGTGGGTATTATTTTAAAAGTTTACCCTAGCCAGTTTGGCTCAGTGGATAGAGCACTGGCCTGCAGACCAAAGAGTCCCAGGTTCGATTCCAGTCAAAGGCACATGCCTGGTTGTGGGCTCAATCCCCATTAGGAGATGTGCAGGAGGGAGCTGATCAATGATTGTCTCTCATCATTGATGTTTCTATCTCTCTCCCCCTCTCCCTCCCTCTCCCCTTTTTTTTCCTTCCTCTCTGAAATCAATCCTACATAATAAAAGGCTAATATGCAAATTGACTGAATGGTGGAATGACCAGTTGCTATGATGTGCACTGACCACCAGAGGACAGATGCTCATCACAGGAGCTGCCCCCTGGTGGTCAGTGCGCTCCCACAGGAGGAGCGCCACTCAGCCAGAAGCCGGGCTCATGGCCGGAGAGCAGAGCGGCAGTGGTGGGAGCCTCTCCCGCCTCTGAGGCAGCACTAAGGAGCAGCAAGCAGAGCAGTAAGGAGCACAGGGTCCCAGACTGTGAGAGGGTGCAGGCTGGGCTGAGAAATGCCACGCCCCCCCCACCCCAGTGCACAAATTTTGTGCACCGGGCCTCTAGTATCTTAATAAGAAAACTTCATTAAGAAGCCACTGAAGCCCACACTTCAAAAAGGTGAGTTTTATGGTATGTGAACTATATTTCAATTTAAAATACTAATACCCTGTTTCCCCCAAAATAAGACAGTGTCTTATATGAATTTTTGCTCCCAAAGATGCGCTAGGTCTTATTTTCAGGGGATGTATTATGTTTCCATGAAGTAGGTCTTATTTTCGGGAAAACACAGTACCACATCTGGGCCTCACCCTTGAGAAATTTTTATTTAACTGGCCTCACACGAACTCAAACAAAATTAAAAGACATGATGTAACTAGAAAGACTATAGAACAAGACAACTGTGTCAGATATGCTTATGACATACAACACTGACAAAAGACTCATATCCAGAATATATAAATCAGTAAAAGACAGACAACCCCAAAATGAGGGGGAAAATCCAAACTGGCATTCCCAAAAAAGGAAATTAAAAAAGTAAGTTAAAAATAGTAAAAGCTCTGCCAAGACCAGTTTGGCTCAATGGATAGAGCGTCGGCTTGTGGACTGAAAGGTCCCAGGTTCGATTCCAGTCGGGGGCATGTACCTTGGTTGCGGGCACATCCCCAGTATGGGGTGTGCAGGAGGCAGCTGATCGATGATTCTCTCTCATCGATGTTTCTAACTCTCTATCCCTCTCTCTTTCTCTCTGTAAAAAATAAAAATATATTTTAAAAAATAGTAAAAGCTCTTCAATTTCCTTTTTAATTATATATTTAATTTGCATTTTACTAATTAAACATTTTCAAACAGGCAAAAATTCAAAAATCAAAGAAGGGTTGGTGAGGATGAAGAGCAGTGGGTTTGCTCATATACTGCTCGTGGGAGTGTACTCGTGTTGGAAAGCAGTTGGCATCAGGTAGTGGAGTGGAAGATGTGCATTTCACAACATAACCTAGAGAACTCATATGCTGGGTACTGAAACATATGAGTAAGAACATTGACAGACTCAGTGCTCAGAAGAGACCCAGGTAGAAACAACCCCAATTGTTCATTAACAGTAGAATGGTTAAATAGGTTATGCTACATTCATATGATGGGAGTTCTAACTGCGAATAAAAACGAACTACAGCCATATGCAAAAACACAGATGGACCTCAAAAGCATAATGTTGAGCAAAGGAAGCAAGACACAAAAGAATACATATAGTGATTCTATTCATACAAATTTTTTTTAAAAAGGTGAAAACTGAGTTTATTTATGGATAACAGTTGGTAAAACTAACAAAGAACAAGAAAGTGATTAGTATAAAAGTTAGGAACAGCGTCCCCACTGTATGATTGGGTTCTTGTGGGTGCTGCAATGTTCTATTTCTTAATGTGAGTAGTTGATTATGAGGGAACTTGTTTATTTATACTGTAAACATATAGGTTTTATGAACTTTTCAGTATAGTACTATTTTCCACAATAAAAAAGGTTAAACCATTTTTTTTTAAGTAAGGAAAAAAAAATCCCTCTGATGATTTAATGTAAAGCCAAGTTGAGGACAACTTCCTTAAAGGAAAATTCACCAGAAATACATGTACATACTATCTAATAAAAGAGTAATATGCAAATTAACCATCACTCTGCTATACCCACACGCCATGCCCACCAGCCAATCAGTAGTGAGTATGTAAATTAACCCAACCAACATGGCTGCGGCCACGAAGAGAGCAGGAGGGAGGCTTGGGTTTCCCCGGCCATGAAGTGTTTTCCACACACTCTGGCTGTCCCAGGCCTCTGCTTATGGCTACAAAGTTTCAATTATAGAAGATAAATAAATACCAACAAAAATGGCAGCAGCCATGGAGCTAGAGAGAGCAAGAGGCTTGGTTTCGCTCCAGGCTACAAAGTTTCAGTTGTAGAAGATAAATAAATCCCAGATACCTGGGCCTCCACTTGGGTTTCCGGGGGGCATGGCTGACCTGCAAACCACCACAGGCCCCTTGCCCAGGCCACCCCAGGCCCCACGCCCCACAGGAACCCCCACTCTGATCTGGGACACCCTTCAGGGCAAACCATCTGGTCCCCACCCATTCACCAGGCCTCTATCCTATCTAATAAAAGAGTAACATGCAGATTGACCATCACTCCAACACACAAGATGGTTGCCCCCATGTGGTCAAAGATCCTGCCCCCATGGGGACACAAGATGATCACCACAAGATGGCCAGCAAAAGGGGGGGGGGCAGTTAGGGGTGACCAGGCCAGCAGAGGAGGGAAGTTGGGGGCAAACATGCTGGCAGGGGAGCAGTTAGACATCAATCAGGCTGGCAGGGGAGTGGTTAGGGGGTGATCAGGCTGGTAGGCAGAAGCTATTAGGGGCAATCAGGAAGGTAGGCAGGTGAGCAGTTGGGAGCCAACAGTCCTGGACTGTGAGAGGGATGTCCGACTGCCCATTTAGGCCCGATACGTTAGGGGCCTAAACGGGCAGTTAGACATCCCTCAAGGGCTGGGCTAAGGGGACACCCCCCGCCCCCGCACGAATTTCGTGAACCAGGCCTCTAGTAAGTTAATAAAATTCCAGAATAGAAAAAAAAAATCTAACTATTCTAAACTATTAACTGGATATCTTAGTGGAGAATATACAGTAAGTTAGAGGACACTTATATTTTTCTATTTTACATATTTTTAATGCTTAGATGTAATAATGAGCAAGTGTTACTTTGGTTATAATAAAAAGATTACTTTTAATAAAATAGGATTTTAAAATGCCTTTGGAAGGATATAAAAAAATTAAAACAGAATTAGCTGCCTCAGGAAAAGGCAATGGAAGGGATATTTTCATTGTACCTTTTGAATTTTGAACCCCTGTGAAAGTATTACCTATTTAAATTTTTATTTAAAATGAGAATATTTCTGTCTAGCAGCTTTTCATAGAGCCTACTACCAGAGAAATACTCATTAGCAGCCTTTGAAACTGGCCCAAGAGAATCTTCTCATGATTTGGTTCTCTCACTTGCCCTACCTCCCACTACCATGGCAGTGAGACAACCAACTTACAGAAAGAAGTGACATTTTCCTAACTAAATCTGAGTCCATTATACTTGTTAGAAAGCAAAATGAATTCTTCCCTGTACTTAGGCTGCTACAATAGTGTAGCGAAGAAGGGAGAGTTACCTCTAAGAGGAGCTCCACACTATCCACCTGAAGCTCTCGCAGTCCCACGATCTGTACCACATGCTTGCTATCTTCTCTTGCGAAGAGCCTGCAGAGGCAAGAACATGTTATTCCTGAACATACTTCCCAGGCCCTATGCCTTGAGCTCACCCCCAGAAAGGGTACTAATGGACACCCTAAAATATACTGCTAAATTTTTAAATCCTATAAGCAAGATTCTATCACTTTTTATGCAAAGGTATAAAAACAATTTGTCCTCAAATTATATTTAAGAGTTAAAGATCCTTAAACTCTGGTTTCTAGTTTAACAGGTGGACTGAGCATATATACTTTTATCTACATTTATCAAAGCCCGACTATTAGTATAGAAAATATATTTTATTAAAAAAACAACAGGACAGCCGAAACCGGTTTGGCTCAATGGATAGAGCCTCGGCCTGCGGACTGAAAGGTCCCGGGTTCGATTCCGGTCAAGGGCATGTACCTTGGTTACGGGCACATTCCCAGTGGGGAGTGTGCAAGAGGCAGTGGTCGATGTTTCTCTCTCATCGACGTTTCTAACTATCTATCCCTCTCAATTCCTCTCTGTGTAAAATCAATAAAATAAAATAAAAAATAATAAATAAATAAATAAATAAAAAACAACAGGACAGCCGAAACCGGTTTGGCTCAGTGGTAGAGCATCGGCCTGCGGACTGAAAGGTCCCAGGTTCGATTCCGGTCAGGGGCATGTACCTTGGTTACGGGCACATCCTCAGTAGGGGGTGTGCAAGAGGCAGCTGATTGATGTTTCTCTCTTATCAAGTTTCTAACTATCCATCTCTCTTCCACTCTGTAAAAAAATCAATAAAATATATTTAAAAATAAACAAACAAACAAACAAACAAAAAACAGGACAAATTTAAAAAGCTCACAACAGCCAAAACCGGATTGGCTCAGTGGACAGAGCGTCGGCTTGTGGACTAAAGGGTCCCAGGTTTGATTCCAGTCGGGGGCATGTACCTTGGATGTGGGCACATCCCCAGTGAGGGTGTTCAGGGGGCAACTGATTGATGTTTCTCTCTCATCGATGTTTTTAACTATCTCTCTCCCTTCCTCTCTGTAAAAAATCAATAAAATGTATTAAAAAAAAAAAAAAAGCTCTAAACGAACAAGAAAGGGTGCCATCAGTAGACCAGGACATTTTAGAAGTTCCAGAATGGGAGGGAACAAAGAGATATTAGCTAATTAATCAGAGATACAAAAACAAACAAAAAAAATCACCAAAAAACCCACAGCACAAGACACTTATAGAATAAGTCTGGGTGAGCCCTAGAGAAGCTTAAACCCAGGACTAAGCATTCCCAACCCCTTGGCTATAATCAAAGAGTGCAAATATACAGGGTAATATACCTGGGTCATTCATTAAAGAATCACACTCACAATGGTTGAACAATCTGACTGTCCCTTCCCACAAACAAATGAACCACATACATAACACAACAGTGGCTTTTATTCTCATGCCAACTATTGTTTAGAGGAAGTGGGCATTCTGACTGGAAAGAGCCCCTAAGAAGGTTGCTGGGACTTGGGAGAGAAGCTGTGATTAAGCTAACTTGAGGCTTTAAAACCAAAACAAAGAGGGTGAAAAAGAAAGGCAACTCTTTGTCAAACAGCCCTAGAATAGCACCCTCCTTAATCTGGCACAGCTGAACCACCAAAATCAATATATTTTCTGATTATGGCATACCTGTCCCTTTTTGTTGGAAGAGTCACAGGATTGTGGCTTGCCTAAACCCACTCAGTGGCCTCTCTGGTTATGCTACTCAATATTTAGTCTTCCTCTACGATGGGAGCTGACCCTATCATGCTCTCACTACTGAGCTGGAGCAGCTCCCCCACCTCCCCCCCCATCCAGTACTTGCCTGGAGCATACAGAACTTCCATGTCCTTTTGGAAACCTTTGCTGTGGGTTATTTCACTGATTTGGTTTTCCCAGCCTTCTACCATGTTCAGCCTCAATTCACTCCTCTCCACTTGGTGTTGCTACTCTACTCCTAACATGTCTCATGTCTGGTTAATTCTGTTATGACAAACTTTTATCCCTTCATCTCCCCTACCTCTCTTCTCCCTTTTCCCCCCAGTAGATACCTTCACAACTTTGTTCACTCCTACTCAGTCATCTGTTTCAACCTAAATAAAATTTTAGGCCATCAAAATGCAATAGGGATTTAAAATCAGAACTGAATACTTTCTAAATTACTATTATGTTGCAAGAGCAATAGTTTAAGCTTTGTAAGAGTTATAAGTCTAACGAGATTTTCTTCTCTTTTTACTGACTTAGGAGAACTATCACAAAGTTTACTCTAAGATTACTGAGGAGGAAAAACAAGAGAAAGTGGAAAATATTATAGTTTATGTAATAATAGGTAAAGAGAATAAAAAGGGATTTACATATATGTTGATTTCCTGACCTCCTGAAATTAGATCTTTTTCATAGACCAAAATAAAAGGCATAATCTTTGGGTAAATATTAGGATATTGATCACTTTAAAAATTACCAATGAAAGGCTAATTTATATCTTTCTCTAGCTAAACTGATACTTTAAAAAATATGTATCTGATTCAGGAGACTCTCATTTCATGACAGGGCATTAATGAACCAAACACTGACATTAAATACCATGATGCAGTGGACTCTGGCTGAAAACAATAATGAACAGATTTACAGTTTCCCACTCATATCTAGTACCTTTTTCTTCTATTTAGGAGGTCATAAAGCTGTCCGCAGTAAATTTCATAGAAGCTGATCCACACAAAGAGGTGCCTTCTTGGCTGGGACACTTCTAGTTGCCTGAAGATGTCTTTCGCAGCCAGAGCATACAGTCCTGGGTTCTGATGAGTTCCTATCATGGTGTAGGTCTTTCCAGCACCTGTCTGTCCATAAGCAAAGCAAGTGGCACTACCTCTAAGGGAAGAATAATTTGCATTACTAATATATAAGAGAAATACAGATCTACCCATAGGTTTTTAATGACAAAAGTCAGCTTGAAAAAGAATATTGGGCAAAATTCAGCTATAACATACTACATCCTTTAAAGAGAGGTGGCTTTATATGCTAAAAACACAGGAAGAGGAAAAATAATTTTCAAAGCAGCACATCAGTTTTCTGACAGGAATTTATGTAACTGGTAAGACCATAGGACAACTCTGGGAGATAAGGAAATAAGAACCCCTGCTAGATGCTTTAGAGCAGTGGTCGCCCACTGGTGGACCGTGAGATCCGAAAGGTCGGCAACCGCTACTTTAGAGGATCTCAGAGAACATGATTTTGTGTTAATTTGGAAAGATAAATTTGGTGAAAAAAGTAATGAGAGAATCAAATCAATAAATAATAGATAATAAGAAAAATATGATGGTAGTGACCATTCATATGAATATTAAAGACATTTAGGTAGCGGTGAAATCAATGTAAGAAAAATATTTGAGTAATAACTCGTAAAGTTTTCACTTTTAGCAATAAATTGCTGGGTTACTTAATTGCTAAGATCCTTTCTAGCTCTGATGTCCTGTGATTCAAAGTGAGAATCACTATCCTTGCATGTGGATAGATGTGTGTAGACACTCTGTTTGGGTGTAAAGAACTACAGAATAAGAGGTGGAAAGGACAGTTAAAAGACCACCTGCCAATCATAGTACATTTTAAGAGGATTTGGAGGCTAAGATTACCCGAGTTTTGTGGGACCAAACAATGTAGTACTAAATCACTCTGAGATCTGTACCATGCACAAATCTCTTATTTTTTATTGGTAATATCATTAACATTCAAATTCTAACTTACTTTAAAAACTTACTCTCTCAAACAGATTTAGTGCATAAGAAACTGAATCTGAATGATATTTTACTTTTTTAGCTTTCTCATGCAAATAATAAAAATGTAAGTGACTTCTACAAAACAATAATAAAAAGACAATAAAAATGAACAAATAAAGATATATAAATGACCAATAAGCACATGAAAAGATGCTTAATATCAGTAGGCAATAGGAAAATTAAAATTAAAAACACATCGAGATACATACAGTTCCAAACCAGTTAGATTGGCTAAAATAAAAAAGGCTGACAATGCCAAATATGGTGAGGATGCAGAACTGCAATTCTCATATATTGCTGTTGGAACTATAAAGTAATGCATGGAAAAATTGACTTTTTTATTTTTTAAAATATATTTTATTGATTTTTTTTTACAGAGAGGAAGAGAGAGGAATAAAGAGTCAGAAACATCGATGAGAGAGAAACATTGATCAGCTAACTGCCTCCTGCACACTCCCCACTGGGGATGTGCCTGCAACTAAGGTACATGCCCTTGACTGGAATCGAACCCGGAACCCTTCAGTCTGTAGGCTGACACTCTATCCACTGAGTCAAACTGGTTTAGACTTGACTTTTTTAAAAAAATAAATTTTTATTGTTCATATTATTACAAATGTTCCGCATTTTCCCCCTGACTTTCTTTTTTTAATTAAAAAATATTTTTATTGATTTCAGGGAGGAAGAGAGAGGGAGAGACAGAAACATCAATGATGAGAGAGAATCATCGATTGGCTGCCTCCTGCGTGCTCTTTACTGGGGGTTGAGTCTGAAACCCAGGCATGTGCCCTGACAGGGAATTGAACCATGACCTCCTGGTTCATATGTTAATGCTCAACCACTGAACCACACCAGCTGATTCTGTTTGACTTTTTTTAAACACACCTACCCTATGACCCAACAATTCCATTTCTAGATTTTTATCCAAGATAAATGAAAAGATGTCTACAAAAAGACTTGTACAAGAAAGTCTATACAGCTCTATTCATAATAGTAAAAAAAATGGTAACAACCCAAATGTAAATCAATAGGAAAATGAATAAACAAATTTTAGTATATTCATAGAAGTATTACCCAGAAGTAAAAACAACAGGTACATGCAACAAGATGTACTAATACAAAAAAATATATTATTTCTATTTCTATAACATTCTAGAATAAGAAAAATTAATTTCTAGTGACAGCAGGTCTGAGGTTATATAAGACTTGAGGATGATAGTGTGGAATTAACTAAAAGGGTCACAAAAAAACTTTCTGGGGTGGTGGAAATGTTCTGTATCTTGTTCCAGGTATTGGATAGTTGAATGTATTCAATTATCAAAACTCATCAAACCTAAATACTTCTTAACATCTGTGTATCTTATAGCAAATAAATTACACTTCAATTTTTTTTAATATTATAAAAGTTATTTTAAAAAATAAAAGTGAAAATATTCTGAAATCTGTGACTCTAGCAAATTGTTTGACATACATGCCTACATTTTAAATATACAGAAGCCCCTATTATCTTAATATTTACTAAGTGTAAATAATTATTTCAAATTTTAAAAAATATATTTATGAATGGTGGATAACTGATAGTCACTTACCTATCCTACTCAAAGGAAAAAATTAATAGCCAGAATATATAACTCCTAGTATCAAATGTTCAAACTAACTATGACCACTAAAACCTTTTTATTATGAGGACTTTGATGAAATTATACTGTTGTCACCTTATATTTTTCCACCAAGCACAGAGAATCAATATCATCAGTGAAAAAGAAAATTTTGCTGAAAATTCCTAAATGCTTGGTAAATTCTATAGAGACATTGGTAAATTTTTCAGAAGAGAGTAATTTAAATTTGTAAGATTAAAACACAAATTAATATTTAATTCAAAGGAACAAAAAGGCATAGCTCATGTTTGTTTTTTAAAATATAATTTATGGAAAATAGAAAATAAGAAACAAGAGAAGCAAAACATTACTATCATACCCATTGAAAATATGCTGAATGAGTGGGTGAGTAGTCTTCATATATACATCCTGATTGGTGCATGCCTCACCAAAGACTTCATCAAAATAAAAAACATGCTGAAAAAGAAGTTTTTATAGAAAGAGACATTTTATTCACCACTATTCTAGTTAGCACATGATAAAGGCATAAATAAATCTTTAAACTAATAGTAACTGACCGTGACAAACTTAGGAATAAACAAGCAATCAATAACTGTCAAGTGACAGGGTCTTCTTTTACTTGAGATCTCTGTTAGACATGTTCTTATAATGTAAAAAATGAAGACACACAATTTTTGTTCTCTTAAGTGAAGTAAATTAAATTGATGAATACAAGAGTGAGCCAATCCTCTGTAGATCCAGGAGAAACTGAATTCTATGGAGATTATTTTCATATCCCAGCTACTACTAATGTATTTGACATTTTGGGAGAAATTATGGAGGAATATATAGCTCAATTTTGCTGAAACCGGTTTGGCTCAGTGGATAGAGCATCGGCCTGCAGACTCAAGGGTCCCAGGTTCAATTCCATTCAAGGGCATGTACCTTGGCTGAGGGCACATCCCCAGTAGGGGGTGTGCAGGAGGCAGTTGATTGATGTCTCTCATTGATGTTTCTGACTCTCTATCCCTCTCTCTTCCTCTCTGTAAAAAATCAATAAAATATATATTTACAAAAAAAAATTATATATAGCTCAACTTTTTTTTTAATCCTTATAGAGGATTGAATGTTCATATTTTTCCCATTGGTTTTTAGAGATAGTGGAAGGGAGGGCAGGAGGGGACATGGGAGGGAAGGGGAAAGGAGATGGGGAGAACACTGACATGAGAAACACGTTGACTGGTTGTTTCCTGCATGCCCTTCCCCCACCTGACTGGGGATGAACCTGAAACCCAGGTACATGCTCTTGATCAGGAATCAAACCTGACACCTTTAGGTGGGTGGACCGACATTCTAACTACTGACTAACATTAGCCAGGGCTATATAGCTTAACTTTTAACTTCATAAACATTTACTGCTCTTCTGGTAGCATGTGTATTACAGTAGGCACTTCAAGGGGTCCAAAGATAAATATATTACCTGCCATTACCTCACCGTACCACCTAAAGATGTTAATACAGATTACTATAAGGTAGAAAAAACTTGAAAGTACATGTGAAATTCAAAGGAGAAACTTATTTTCTGTATGGGAAAGACTATAAGAAAGACTGTACTGGGAATGAGCCATGGGGAAAGAAGAGGAATTTGAGAGGTAGAGATAAAGGTATTCTAAGCAAGCACTGTGGGAACATGAGCAGAGTCAAAGCAGGAAAGCACAAGGAATGTTTAGGGAATTCAATGTGATTGAAATATAGGATCTTGGTAAGTAGAAAAGTAAAGAAGACTAGAATAATGAGTTATGACTATGCTGTAGAGGTCTTAGGACTAAGGGGGGGGTGATGGTGAAATGTTCTTATTTCATTCAGCAAACAATAAAAAAGGACAATAAAAAAACTTTACAAAAGAGAGGGATTATGATCTGAGCCATTTTATTGGAAGATTAATCTGGCTTCACACTGAATGGACTGGGAAACAGGAATATTAGGTAGTTTAGGGTGAGGTAAAAAGGATCTAAATGAGATGATAAATAATAGAAATAAAGGAGATGAATGCATGAAAAAATTAGCAACTGACTGAAGTTGAAAAAAGGAATCTAAGATGACTCCCAAATCTCAAGCCTGAATGGACAGCATCATAATGGTTGTCCATTAATAATGAATGAGATATGAGGTCCTATTGTCTGCTACTTTTTGGACCTGCTATAACTGGTAAAGGAAAAATAGTATGGGCAAGTCCAGAAAAGTGAACTTGGGTTAATTTACTGTGGGTGATTCTACCTCAAGTTCAATACTGTTTCATATTACATTACATTGGAAATTTGTTAGGTCATCTAAGAAGAAACTGGGGCCACAAAGCCAAATTTATCAGGAAAAAAATCTCCAAAAGTTGGGAGGTGAGAAATAATGAATCTGTGCAGCATGATAAAGAGATCTGTAAATAAATAAAGTATTTAAGAGGCAATAAAAAAAGAGAGATCTATGAACTTTAAGTACTTTGAAAATATATGATTTCAAGAGCAGTAAAATGTTCATAATTGTTGAATTTGGATGATAGGGTATATGTGGGTTCATTATACTTTAAAAAATATATATATACCGTATTTGCCGGCGTATAAGACGATTTTTTGGCCCTGAAAAATACTGTATTTGCCGGCGTATAAGAGACTGGGCATATAAGACGACCCCCTAACATTTCCACTCAAAATACAGAGTTTGTTATATACTCTCCATATAAGACTACCCCCCACTTGGAGGCATATTTTTCAGGGCCAAAAAATCGTCTTATACGCCGGCAAATACGGTATATATTTTATAGATTTTTTACAGAGAGGAAGGGAGAGGGATAGAGAGCTAGAAATATGGATGAGAGAGAAACATCGATTAGCTGCCTTTTGCACACCCCCTACTGGGGATGTGCCCGCAACCAAGGTATATGCCCTTGACAGGAATCGAACCTGGGACCCTTCAGTCCGCAGGCTGACGCTCTATCCATTGAACCAAACCAGTTTTGGCTGGGTTCATTATACTTTGGATTAAGCTTGAAAATGGCAATAATAAAGAATAAAATATATACCTAAAATATGGCTTTAGTGAACATGATTTATATCTAATTCATAACTGGTCTTTAAGCAAGAGTCAAATCCATTCATTGCTGATGAACAATATTAACTGGTGAATATAATAGAATCAGAGGTATGGAAGGGGAGTGAACTGACGATTCTCAGGGAAAAGGGGAGTGGGGGATGCGGGAAGAGACTGAACATAAACTGTGCACCTATGGATGAGGACAATGGGGGGTGGGGAAAGGGCAGAGGGTGGGGTGGGAACCTGGTGGAGGGGAGCAATAGAGGGGGGGAAATGAGGAACATTTGTAATAATATGAACAATAAAGATTTATAAAACACACACACACACACAAAAAAAATCAATTCATTGCTCAAATATCATTAATGATCTTTATAGTTAAGTATGAGATAAAAACAAAATACATTTTATATATTTGACACTTCTCAAAAAAATAAGAAACAGCCGAAACCAGTTTAGCTCAGTGGTAGAGCATCGGTCTGCGGACTGGAAGGTCCCGGGTTCGATTCCGGTCAAGGGCATGTACATTGGTTGCAGGCACATCCCCGGTGGGGGGTATGCAGGAGGCAGCTGGTCGATGTTTCTCTCTCATAGACGTTTCTAGCTCTCTATCTCTCTCCCTTCCTCTCTGTAAAATAACAATAAAACATATTTTAAAAAAACAAAAACAAAAAACAAAAAAAAAACAAATGGACAGAAGTAAATGTGGGAATACTTTTTTTGGCTTTTATTTAATGGCTGATTTTCCTTTTCTTCTCTAAGTATTAGTAAGTAACTTTAGATCTTAAGTAAAACACCTTAGAAAAGCATTTATTGATGAAAAGGATTAGTATCTTACCTTTCAATAGAATTTAGGTATCAAGTTTTCCAGTACTTTTATAGGTATTTTTCATGAAGGATATGTGAACATGCAAGATTATTATAATTCATAAAGTCCTTTGCATCACATATACTTTAATTTGATCATACTTTATCAATGAGAGTGGATTTATACTCACTTTGGCCTTGATATGATCTGAGAACTATAGTTTATGTTTAAGTTTTTTTCAGATTATAAAAGTAATGTATATTTATGAAATATCTCTGGCAAGATACAGGTAATCTTGTAACAGGTAATATTGATTGCCTTCAAAGAGGAAATAGGATTAGAGAAACACTCTCATTGCATACATTTCTGTGCCTTTTAATTTTGAAATAGGTGAATCTATCTATCCTAAAATTTTTCTTTGTCCATATAAAATTAATAACACAGCCAACTCTAGATTCAAAAAACATGGGAAACAATAGAGAAGAAATTAAAATTATTTGTAAATCTTACTACTCAGAAATAGCCACTGTAGACTTAAAAAAATTTTTTATAAGAGTTTATTTCAGCCAAACTGATGACACTGCTAGAAAGCAAGATCTTAAATGCTCTCATCACTGTTGACTTTTGATATGTTTCAGTACCATCTTTTTTCCCTCTAATATTTTTTCTTTATTCAAGAAATTGGAGCCCCGGTTGGGTAGCTCAGATGGTTGAAGTGTTGTCCTGATACACCAAGGTTGTAGACACATACATAAATCAACCAATAAATGTATAAATAAATGGAACAACAAATTGATGTCTCCCTCTCTCTCACTAAAAAAAAAAATCAATCAATAAACAAAAATAAAAGAAATTAGATTGAAACATACAACTTTGTTTCCTTGTTTTTTCACTTACTATATTGAAATAAAAATTAATGGTAAGCAGTATAGCACACTACATGTATATGATCATATAGACTAAGTCACAAAAGATGTGAAAGGTTGAATATTTAACAAACACAAACATATTGCTTTAATTCCCAAATAAGTTTAAAAATAAAACACTAAGAATCTTGGATTAATATTTATTTGCTATAAATCTCACCTTTTTTTCCCTCTACTTTAGAAAGGAAAAGGTGAGGGAGCCCTCCCAACACTTTTATATTATAGCATTGATAGGTAAGGACTTTGACCTATGAGAGCAAAGGTCCAAAGTTCAAACAGCAGAAAAAGTGCTATGGAAACAATAGGTATTCAATAAATATTGATCAATGGTAATAACAAAGAAGTAAGGTTATTGTGTTTTGGGATAATGGAAAAATACAAAAGATAAGCTGATGCCTCCCAGAGGGAATTATTGTGACAGAAGCATCATTAAGGCAGTCTTGGGTAAATAGTGATTGGATAGGGCTATTACCATGGCTGAAAGTAACTATGGAACTAGATATCATTATAACTAATTGATCATTTGGACCATCTTCTAAATAAATACCTCCCACCTAAACCTAATAGACTGTGCATTGATCAGCAATCGATAAAGCTATTAAAGTGACTGGGTTAGTTATATAGTGGCCTAGTAATTTAGTGCCCATAGAGTCAGTGGATTATTTTGAATGTTACTTTTAAACCCAATTTGGTAACCAAAGAAAAAGACGAATGCAAGTGTAAAAGAGGGGAAAGTGGTAACAATTTGACTTCAATGTTAAAGGGTTTGTTCCAGTAGAGTAAGATTTCATTGGATAAGGTAAACTGCTAGCTCTCCAGATTACTTACCACTTTTTTTCTTTCTACCAATCACTGGGTTTTGAGGCAAGAGAGTGAGTGTAAGAGAAAGAGAAGAGCAGGATGAATATAATATGAATGTCATAGGGGGCAGATTCAGAGTAAGAGAAAGTCTTAATCCCCATTTAGATGATTCACAGCTGCTTCACAATTTTAGGAGTACCTAAATTACAGTATCTTCCATCTATGGGGTTTGCTGCTTCCCTATGAGACTGAAGAGTTATCAGTTTAGACTTATTTCAATATCAAATCCTTTCTCCTTGGACTCTTCATGATCATTCTGGCAATGACTGAACATTTTTTGTGTGTCTGAGCAACTAGTGTTTTATTTAAACCCTTATATGTTACATTTGAAATTATATCGCTGGATTATGTTCACCCACTACCCACTACAAAGAGGTATGTTCAAAGAGCCCATTTCCACCAAATTAAGTCTAAATTTGAAGACAGTTGGGCATAAAAATAAGCAGTTGGCTTGCAATCTAGGGCTTTGTTGCTTGAAAATATAGCCCCTATTATTAAACTCCAGCTTCACACTCAACAGAGTGAGTTCACATTGTGAGAGACAGGTGAGAATTAAGAATGTGTGACCACCTCATAATAACTTTGGGGTATATGCTCAGTGACTAGTCCTATCACCAATTCATTATTTATATTCTTTTTATCCCTTCATTCCCTCCCTTTTGCTGAATATGTACTGTGGAACCTTGTTTCTCGAATGTCTGCCATCTCAAACAATTCACTTCTCAACCTGACAGCCTTTTCATGCTTAAATCTATATGATCAGTCAAGCATCTGTGAAATGACAAAAAAAGGAGAGAATGTGGGAATATGAGTCAGTTTGTCACCGCTAAAATCTCAGTATTATTGTGAATATTTTTGTGTTTTTTTGCTTTTGTTGCTGCATATAATTTCTAAATTTTCATTTTCATTTCATGTCTTTTTGTTATTATTGTGTTTATTTATAGATTAAACATGTACTATATATAAGAAAGGTGAAAACAGGCCTTGCTGGTTTGGCTCAGTGGATAGAGTGCTGGCCTGTGAACTGAGGGGTCCCAAGTTCGAGTCCGGTCAAGGGCATGTACCTTGGTTGCAGGCACATCTGGAGTAGGGGGTGTGCAGGAGGCAGCTGATCAATGTCTCCCTCTCATCGATGTTTCTAACTCTCTATCCCTCTCCCTTCCTCTCTGAAAAATCAATAAAATATATTTAAAACAAAAAAACAAAATAAAAACCAGGGAACCATTTGGATGTCTGGAACAAATTAATTCCATTTACATTATTTCTAATGGGGAAAATAATTCAGTTTTCTAACAGCCTTCTGAAACAAATTAAGTTCAAGAAACAAGGTTCCATTGTATCATTAAATTCACATAAAGCATGTTAAGTGGATGTATGATACAACCCTACTGTACCAGAGTGGAGAAATTATGTTTTAGTATCCCCCACTGCATGATATTAAAAAAAAGTAAAGGTCCAGGGTATCAATGATTTAATGCACTATCACATCAGGGATGAATGACAATACCCAAACCATAAACTGAAATTTGGAATTTGTATGCTGCCATTCAAACAAAAAGCAAAAATTTGACATACTTGATATTAGTTTCAAATACAAAAGGAAAGCATCATACCTGCAGAATATATTGTGTGAGGTCAACTGCTTCTTTCTTCTCATGAACAAGTAGAGTTTCTTTGTCTTCTACAGTAATAATATTAATTTCTCCACGACGTACCTCCCTTATGCCCAGAGGGCGTTTTCGAACACAAACTCTGATTTTCTCCATCTCAGTCCAAGGATTCTCTTTCTCTGAGGTGTTCTGTCTGATATAATATGTTCATAGTGGGCTTTAATTTTTAATAATAGGATAAGGTTACTTAAGAGAGCAAAGTATCAGTATACTTTGTTGTAAAACATTACATATATATATATATATATATATATATATATATATATATGGTTGTATATTAAAGAACCAAAGAAAAAGAAGAATGCAAGTCTGAGAAAGTTATTAGCTAAATCCTCCTGATTACTTCTCTCTATCCCTATTACACCCCACCCTTTGTCCTTAGTGAAAAAAACAACAAAACCCTAAAAGTATGCTTTAGCTCTAAAACATGTGTTTGGCTTCCAGATGTGGTCTTCCAAAAAGTTTCTAATGATGATGGATGCTCTTTATTTATGCCTCAAAACTCAGGCTATCAAAACCTCAAAATAGAATGCAGTAAAGATCTGAACCCTTGTTTCCTTTCAATTGGATTATTCTTGTACATCTACTGTTTTCTTGATCATTCAATATAATTTGTTTTTTTAATCTTACCTGAATTTACCTTGAATTAATTAGGTGGTATGTTTTTATGGACCTTTTCCTTTTTCCTCCCGAATATATTCTGCCTGTCTTGTTCTCATACTTTCTTTCTGCCCACCCTGATATGTATTTATTTTAAAATATATTTTTATTGATTTTAGAGAGGAAGAGGGAGAAAAGATAGAAACATCAATGATGAGAATCATTGATCACGTATATCCTGCATGCCCCCTACTGGGGATCGAGCCCACAACCTGGGCATGTGCCCTTGACTGGAATCAAACTTGGGACCCTTCAGTCCACAAGCTGACACTTTATCCACTGAGCCAAAACAGCTAGAGCAATATGTATTTATTTTAGAACATGATTCTACACTTCTTCTTCGTAGGATAATTTTATGACTGATTCTGTCCACCACTAACTTCATTCTTTTATACAAATGCATTTCTTCAGTAAACTCACCAATCTTTATCAATTCTTTAAATTTATTTTATTTTAACTAATCAATCTTTTTAAAAAATATATATTTTATTGATTTTTTACAGAGAGGAAGAAAGAGGGATAGAGAGTTGGAAACATCCATCAGGTGCCTCCTGCACACTGTCTACTGGGGATGTGCCCACAACCAAGGTACATGCCCTTGACCAGAATCGAACCTGGGACCCTTGAGTCTGCAGGCTGACGCTCTATCCACTGAGCCAAATTGGTTAGAGCTCTAATCAATCTTTATATCTAGAATATTTCAGGCAAATAGTCCCTTGGGTTAGGGATACAAAATTCATCAGGTTTACTTGCTGAGCCTAATAATGGTATATATGTGTATATCTAAGAATTGACCACTTACCTATAAATTCCTCTTAAGCTAGGTAACAAGAAAATAGGATTCTTGAAAGTAGGAGATTAGCCGAAACCTGTTTGGCTCAGTGGTAGAGCGTCGGTCTGTGGACTAAAAGGTCCCAGGTTCGATTCCAGTCAAGGGCATGTACATTGGTTGCGGGCACATCCCCGGTGGGGGATGTGCAAGAGGCAGCTGGTCGATGTTTCTCTCTCATTGACGTTTCTAGCTCTCTATCTCTCTCCCTTCCTCTCTGTAAAATATCAATAAAATATATATTTTTTAAAAAAGTAGGAGTTTACAAGAAACAATGTTTTGGAATATACTAAGAATGTCTTAGCAAGACAAATGATTTCCTTCTTTTGCACCTTAGAATTTGATTAATAACCCCTAAAAAGCCTTTTATAATATACTAGAGGCCCGGTGCATGAATTCATGCATGGGTGGAGTCTAGCCAGCCAGCCTTCCCCAATGGGGGCCAACTGGGCCAAGCCAGTGGGAGGTAGGGGGCTCAGGAGGTTGGCCACTGGTCCCACCTCTGATCGGGGCCTGATCAGGAGTGGGGCCAGCTGGGGCAAGGGACCACAGGGAGGTGGTTGGCTGGCCTCGACTCTAATTGGGATTGGGGAGACCAATCAGGGGCAGGCCCAGCCAGGGAGAGTCCCCCAATCGCCCATTGGCTGGCCACAGTGTGCATCATAGCAACCAGTCGTTCCATGTTCTGATTGCTTGGCTTTTATATAAGATTTTAAATTTTATATAAAATTTTAAATAAGATATTTCACTATATAATTGTTTCATGTCAATTTCAATTTTTTTTATGAACCCTCTAATTGGCTAGAAAATGATTTTTTGAAAGGATCTAAATTAAGTCTTCCTACTTACCCAGCCCCCTAAGAGATTAAGAGTCTACAGATATCCTAATCTTTATATCCAGAATCGAGCCTAGCAGAGGTGGTATTTAATATTTGGCATAAACAAAGATGCTTATGATGCATTTGTAGTAACAGATATAATTAGTTCATCTGCTTAATCTCCCATATTAAGAGAGGGATATCCAACTGCCCAATCCCCCAAGGGGTTCCAGATTGGAGAGGGTGTAGGCCAGACTAAGGGACACATCCGGCTCCATGCATGAATTTTGTGCACTGGGCTACTAGTATTTATTTATTTTTATTTTTTTAATTTTAAAATATATTTTATTGATTTTTTACAGAGAGGAAGGGAGAGAGATAGAAAGTTGGAAACAGCAATGAGAGAGGAACATCGATCAGCTGCCTCCTGCACACCCACTACTGGGGATGTGCCCGCAACCAAGGTACATGCCCTTGACCGGAATTGAACCCTGGACCCTTCAGTCCACAGGCCAATGAGCCAAACCGGTTTCAGCTAGTATTTAAACTAAAATATTCATTCTGTCCAAATTAATAATGCAAAGTGGTATCTTTAATCTATTTATAAATAACTCCAATTTAGATTTTTATGTGTTGTTCAACAAAAGACTGTAATAGCCAAGAAAATAATCCTTTCACCAAGAATATATATTTTTGTTACTAATTTTTGTGTTTGTTTTTTTTTAAGAATTTTTTTAATGGTAACAAGACTATCTAGTCCTATCACAATTGAAAAAAAACAGTACTTTAGGTTCTATGCTCTGCTAAACCAACCCCTCCCAAAAGTTTTTAGGAACACTATGAAATTCTCTTATGTATTTCAAATTTTTAAAGGTACTTTTATCTTAAACATTGAGGCTTCTTTCTTTTTTTTTAAATAAAAGAAGTGATTATGAGATCCTCTGAAACCTTAGCCAATATAAGACTAATACCTTGTTTTAAGAAATGAATAGCTTTAAAAAGAGAGGAAATGTGGCTTAACAAAGTATTTTGTTTCTCCATACCTCACCATCTAAAGTTTTAAAGTAACAAAACAAGCAATACATGTTATTTTTAAAAAATGTTTTTCTATTATGCCAATGTTAGTAATCACCTCTTTAAGAACCTTACTTAAAATTCTAATTTGAAGCACTGGATGAAAATAACTTGTCACCCTGGCTCTCAAACCTTAAACTCTAACAAAAAACTTTTTGCTCCAAAGGCCTACTTAATTAATCTACACACTATTTTTTTAAAAATAAGCTTTATGTCTCCTGGTTGGTTGAAGTGAATTTGATAGCCTTAAAAAAAAATATATATATATATATATATATATATATATCTCCTGTGGATTGTTTAATTTTCCCCCCACTGTACAAGGCTAATTAACTATTTTACATTAATGGATGCACTAGATGTATTGTATCACGTTACACTATAATAAATTATAGAAATATATCTGCAATAGGAATAATAGTGGATCCTGGCAAGTAACAGATGCTTGATGTACATGGACAATTATCATCTTTCTCACATCTGGAAAGTTCCAAGTCCACATTAATTTTCCCCATCAATGCAGATGCTGCTCACTACCATTTTCTGTAAGTGAGGAGTTGGTTGCACTCCTTTGGTCATGAAGAAGCCCTTGCCTGAAGCTCCCCACATTCTAAAATAAACTAACAAATAAACAAATTATTACCTGGTAACAGAATGAGGGATTCCATAGTTATACCCTGAAACATGAGAGACTCTTTGAATAATGGGAATATCACAATCACCCAGTATTGGAGAAAAGTGATTTGATGACAAGAGTGAAGTGTTAGTTTCTGTTTGCCCATAGGAATCAGCAGCTGTGGCATCCAGAATTCTTGTTTTTGTTTGGTAATGGGAATCATCTGGTAGCATGTGCTCCAGCACTTTTAGGAAACGAGACTTCTGTTCATTTGCAGAAAAATCTGATAAATTGCACATTTCAAACCCACAGTTGCTGGTAGTTGTGTCTGTGTTGTCAGCAGGAGAATCAAAATGCAATTGTCTGCGAGGTCCAGACCTGGGTTCCCGAGGCCTGCTGTACAGGCTGCCTGTCTGAAGAGGATGCTCTGGGCTACTGACTGCTTTATCTTCTTCTTGCATAATCTTAATGATTTTGATAAGTTGGAAAAGACGTTTTCGGTCATTCATGTCATGAACTCCCAATTTGGAGTAATCCTTCATTGTAACCTTTGCTAATTCATCTATTTTCTGAAGGCCAAGGGCAGTAAAATGAGGATAATACTGTGCAAGTTCAGCTTCACAAAGACATTCATACAACCAGGATGTCATTTTTGTGAATAGGTTTCTATAAACTGTAAAGAGAAAAAAACACACAAGTCATTCATTTGAAATACAGCATATACTAGTATCATACAATTTATTCCTTTAAAAAAATGAAAATCACAAAATATGCAGAAAAATCCATTCTAGCATACCAAGCTTTCAATAAATATATTTTTCTTCTGAACTGAATAAATAGCATAGTAAATAACAAGGTTAGGGAATATCCGGTCCTTGGGCCCAGGAAATAATTTGGTCTGGCCCTGCCAAGGTATTAGCGGTGCATTAATTAAATGTTAGGTCAAATATAGCAGGCTAGTTTTTAAATTGATAATTTTATGTGGCCAAAGAATGATGTTATAAATATCTGAATGGCCTTTGGCAGAAAAAGGTTCCCCATCCTTGGCATAAACAAAGATGCTTATGATGCATTTGTAGTAACAGATATAATTTGTTCATCTGCTTAATAAAAGAGACTTTCATTTGTACATACACATAGCTACATGCACACACACTTTATACAAGTAACTTACTTACTTCTAAGGAGTTCTTTCCAATCTTGCAATGTCTACTTCACACATGCCACAAACTACTGAAACATTGCTCCCAACCACTGATTGTAGCAGGACTAATTTTAGATGTTCAAGTTAACTCCAAGGCATGTTGCACAACTGTTTCCATGATTAATGAACAAAGGCTAAGAACTCTTTTAGAATGCGAGCAGAATTAAATAGCAAATGACAGAGGATTACAACTCTGAGAAAAATCACATTTTATTTGCTGAGTGTGTAATAGTTGTATAAAGAGGTAAAAACATCATCAATTTGAAATCTGCTTCATAATTTCAGATCATTCTAAAAGGTAGGTAGTTGTAGCCAAAACCGGTTTGGCTCAGTGGATAGAGCGTTGGCCTGCAGACTGAAAGGTCCCGGGTTCGATTCCGGTTAGGGGCATGTACCTTGGTTGCGGGCACGTCCTCAGTGTGGGGTGTGCAGGAGGCAGCTCTTATCAATGTTTCTAACTCTCTATTTCTCTCTCTTCCTGTCTGTAAAAAAATCAAAAAATATATATATTTTAAAAAAAGATTTTAGATGACTGCATATTAAAATGCTTAATACACCAAGGTATTTAATTAAATACTAACAAATGATATAACATATAATCCTGGTCTATTAATAAAATCAGGACCCTGAGGAGTTTCTCCATACCACTGTCAAGTTCAAGTTCATGAGAACTTTCAGGTGTTTTTTTTTGGGGGGGGGGGAGGGGTCAAATTCCTTATTAACTCATGGGTTTTTATATATTTCATGTATTCCAATTAATTGTCTAAAGTCTTTTGACATCTTCATCTTGTATATTTCCTAGCCAAAACCTAAAATTGGCTTTCCTCTAGTAAACTAGAAGCAGCTGCCCATTGTCCCACATCCAGCTAAAGGTTACACATTCCTAGCAAGAAAGGATAAAGAAAGTGGAGAGGGCGTGGGGATTAAGGAAAGAATGAGCACAGCCACATTGGCCCTTCTCCTCCCTTTGGAGACCAGGAACAGCTCTTCTACAACTACAAGTAGCTAATCCAGAAAGGTCATCTACTTTTTTCATATTTGAGTTACTGAATAGTCTTTCTTGGTCAATTTCCAACTTCGTATAAACTACAAACAATCAGTAGTAGCTTCTGGAAGGACTTATTAAGAGAAGGATTTTGAGGTATTTATAATCATTAATAGAATACAGGATGAGAATCTGGGGCTGGAGGGTATCAATTCATTTCCATTTTATTTTTAGTGCCCTTCTTTTGTCATACTGTGACTAAAAGGATGTAAATAGAGTTCTTCATCTTAAAGTGATAAGATATAATAATCATTAAGCAGAATAACCAGACAAATGAAACATAGACCCAAAATTTATAGTGAATTATACATTTCAAATATTTTAGAAATTTGTCTGATCTCAAATGTCTTCTACCACTACTAGTTCATAAAGATTCATATAAAAATGACAAATGAGTAAAAGAAGAGTTAGATGCCAAGGTTGATGATTGTTAATTTGGTTTATTTGAGCATTCCTACTATTATAGCTCTAATTCTACTGGGTAACTTAGAGGAAAAAAGGAAAATACATAGCCTTTCGATATATATCTGTGCTGCTTTTTCTCTTCCCATATCCATAATGAATAATCTAAATCCATTTGAATGTTCTTCCTTTCTCCTTTTTTCTTTCTTTTTTCATTTTTGTTTTGTTAATCCTCACCCAAGGACATTTTTTTTCATTGATTTTTAAAGTAGAAGGGGTGGTGGTGGGAGAGGAGAGGAGGGAAAGGGATAGAGTGAGAAACATCAAATAGTTGCCTTTCTCATGCCCCCAATCTCTGGGGTTGGGGATTGAACCTGAAACCCAGGTACTATGCACTCGACCAGAATCAAACCCGCAATCCTTTGGTGCATGGGCTGACGTTCTAACCACTGGGCTCAATGTTCATTCTTACTAAACTCTAATACAGTTTTAGTACGTCCCTTATTTTTTTTGGGGGGGGGGCGCGTGGTGTGCACAATACTGTGCAATTGTATGAGTTTTTAAAAAATATATATTTTATTGATTTTTCAGAGAGAAAGAGAGAGGGATAGAGAGTCAGAAACATTGGTGAGAGAGAAATATCAATCAGCTGCCTCCTGCACACCCCCCACCAAGGATGTACCTGCAACCAATGTACATGCTCTTGACCAGAATCGAACCCGGGACCCTTCAGTCCGCAGGCTGACGCTCTATCCACTGAGCCAAACCGGTTTCGGCCCTCATACTTCTTTACATTGATCCTTCCTGCTGCCCCTGGACCTAGGCAAACACTGATCTGTTTTCTGTCATTATATATTATTTTGCACTTTCTAAATGTTTAATATAAATGGAATTATACCATTTATTTTCTTTTGTATCTGGCTTTTCTCAGCACAATGATTTGAGACTTATGCATGATGTACATATCACACACACACACACACACACACACACACACACTTCACTTACGAGAAGAAAGATCAGAATAAAGAGAAGATCTTCTCACGGTTAATCCCATGTTCTTTTCACTATGCTGCCTCTTTCAGAAGTAGTTGCAAAGACAGCACCATTGCTAGGCCCCCTAATAGGCCCACTATCTATCCAGCTCAGTAGATTAGCTGCCTCCTGCAGTTCTATGCAGAGCATGGAATATAACAGCTGTTACCGTCAAGAAAATGCCCTGCAATCAGCGAAATACAATGGCGGACAGATGATCAGGTTTTTACATGTAGGGTCCAGTTACATTCAATACCACAAGTATGTAGAGTTCACCTTTGTGACAAATCCAGAGACTGCTAGGTCTCAGCTGTTGGAGTAATAATCAGAAATAGTATTGGAAGAAATCCAGTTGGCAGAAGTTCAAATTTTCTTATCCTGGTGGTAGAGAAAATAAACTGGAGGGGGAACACATGAAACTTTATACACAATTTAAGGAAGTTTATTCACATTCCAGGATGTGGAAAAAATCCAACTATTTAATATGCTCCCTCAAACGCTCCATTTATCTATCTAAATTAGGTAACTCTACCCACTAAAACTGCCTGACACTGAACTTGGAATCAAATAATATTCCATTTAGCTGTGTGACCTTGGGCAAAATCACTTAGTTGCTCTGAATTTCCATCTCCCTCTTTCAAAGTATGCAGTAAGACAGTTATGTAAAACTAAGCTGAAACTATAAAGTACTCCATAAGGATGGGGCCATGTTCTCTTATTCAACACTAGAGGCCCAGTGCACAAAATTCGTACACTGGTAGGGTCCTTAGCGGGTTGATGTTTCTCTCTCATTGATGTTTCTAGCTCTCTATCCCTCTCCATTTCTCTCTAAAATCAATAAAAATAAATAAAAAAAATTTTAATGGTTATAGCCCTAGCCAATTTGGCTCAGTGGATAGAGCGTCAGCACGTGGAATGAAGGGTCCCAGGTTTGATTCCAGCCTGGGTGACATGCCCAGATTGCAGGCTCAAACACCCCCTCTCCCCGTGGGGGCATGCAGGAGGCAGGCAATTGATGATTCTCTCTCATCATTGATGTTTCTTTCTCTCTCTCTCTCTCTCTCTCTCTCTCTCTCTCTCTCTTTCTCTCTGAAATCAATAAAAAGCATGTATTAAAAATAATTTTTAAAATGGGCACAATACAAACCCAACATTATTAATCAATTTTCCTTAAAATGTTAGGCATAAGGTCCCTAGTTAAGAACACAAGAAATTCAGTATTACCAGTGGGATATTAAAAGGTGAGTAATACAGTATATATGTTTCTCTCCAACAAGGAAATTTCAAACTCCAGAGATTATTCTATGTATACTACTGATCTCAACAGAACACAAGTGATACTAGACAGCTGCTTAAAATAACAGCTGCTAAGGAATGAGAATATATGATACTTAATGGAATTCTTAAGGCTAGTTGTGGATTTTGGGACACCACTCATGAATTACACATAAAAGCAGTTTTTAAGAGGTTTTTTTTATAACTAAAAAACGTTTCAAGTTTGTTTACAGTTAAGTAGCTAATGCTTGCAAGTACTGCAATTCTTTCCAAGAGCCCCATTATGAGGTTATTAAATTTCTAAATCTGGTGAAAAGCAATCACCTAAAAATAAACATTAAAAAACTGTTGAGCCCAGTTATCTTAAAACAGTGCAAGTATTTCTCTAAATATAAAGATTTAATTTTGCCACCAGTAACAGGTGGTAAACAATATTAAGTTTGAATGCAGTATTTTATTTTTAAAATTATGGTCTAATCCAATTGCAAAGTTATCATTTGCAGATTCTTGCCATTTTTGCAGTTATATTTTCTACAAAATATATCTCACATGGTCAATAAAAAATATTAAAAATATGTTACATATGTTTAGTTGGAAAAATAACTATGACAATCAGTTTTTATAAATTCCTTAGATGATACAGATTCTTTTACTCAGTGTCACATCCATTTGGGAACTGTTGCCAAAATGGCATGAGGAATTATTTCTAAAGGAGTAATGCTGAGAAAGCAAAAAGAATTAAAACTATAATTCCATTCACTGGAATCTAAATTATTAATATGTAATTGTGCTACTTGATTAATCTAAGACTTATGATAGATGTCAATTATCATCATCTCCCTTTTAAAAATAAAGAGAAACCAAACCATAGATAATTCATTAAAAACAACTCTATGAATTTGTTTTAGGAAGTGAATAGATATCCATATGTTAGCTACATGATTCGATAGCACTGACTTTACTGAATAAAATCACAACATAAGAAAGTAACTAATTTAAAAGACCATAATAGACACAGCTTCTCATTGCTGTTGAAATCTCAACTAGAGTCTTTTTGGCCTGGATACTGTGCAATACTAGTAAGTGGGTACTTACAGAATTCCAGTGTGACTTTAGCACACCTCACAATAAAACTGACAATGTTAGAGATGTCTAGCAGCAAAACTATGCAGGAATCACTATTAAAATGTCCCCACGATAGAGCGTTTTGACTATCAATAACCAAACTCATTACCTCCCCACAAAAGCTGCCTCTCCACCTTTTTGTTCCTTAGGGAGTAGAGTTGGGTGAGTGACAATATCATTCATTAACTCAGAGCTAAACTGAGAAGCATCCTAGACTTCTCCCTCTCCCTTCCATTCTAAATCTAATCAACAAGTTCACTCAACTTAATCTCTTAAATATTTGTCAAATTTCCCCTCTACTATCCTCTTTACTACCACCACAGCCTTGGTGGTTCAGCCCCAGTATCATTTACCTTGATCATTACATGTCTCCTAACTGCTCTGCCTGTCTCCAGTTTTGCCCCCTCCAAACCATCCTCCACACTACAGAGCCAGATTATTCTTTTGAAAACACAGTATGACCGTGCTGCTCCCTTAAAAACTTTCCGTGGTGTCCTATCACCTCTCTAAAGGACAAAATCCTTAGCATGTCCCACAAAGCCTTCCGAAGTCTAGCCCTTTCTTCTCTTTCTCTCCAGTTTAGTCAACCTCTTAGACAATTTTACTTCTCTGTGTATTTATTTATATTGTACTCTTAAATGGCTTCCTCCTACTCACCAAACCTCCCTACAAAATGTTTCATGATCTCCCAGATATGGTTGGATGTCCCTGCTGTGTTCATATCATACCTTTTGCCTATCTCTTATCACTGCAGTTACATTCTGTAATAATTATCTATGAGTATGTCTATTTCTTCTACTGAAATATGATTTTCTTGTGGTCAGTCTTTTCATCCCCAGTACCTAAAACGATGTCTGGAAATAATAAACATTCCATAATAAATAAATAAATAAATATCCTTAAATATTTTTTAAAATATACAAAAACATTTTATACTATCCATAGTTATAGGTGGCAGGAACTTTTGTATCAGGGTAATTTGGTTGCAGAGTTGGTGGTGCCCTGACTTACTGCTCCTACGCAACAAAATGAAACAAGGTTGTATTGTTCAAATGAATTGCATGGACACAGTTATGTCACAGTTACAACCAGATTTTTCATCCAATCATTCAAGAAGTAGTTTTTGAGAGTCTTTTATGAGCTAGATCCTCTTCTAGACTTTGAGGCTATAGTAGTGAAAAAAACAGATAAGGTGACTGTCCTATTATTCTAGTTAGAGGAGATTATCAAGAAAGATAATCTCAGATAGTAATAAGTACTATAAAAAAAAAAAAAGCAGTTCTAGCCGGTTGATAGAGCATTGGCCTGTGGACTGAAGGGTCCTGGGTTTGATTCTGGTCAAGGGCACATGCCCAGCTTGATCCCCAGTAAGAGGTATGCAGGAGGCAGCCGATCAATGGTTCTCTCTAATCATTGATGTTTCTCTCTCCCCCTTTCCCTTCCTCTCTGAAACCAATAAAAATATATTTAAAAAATAAAGCAAGGTGAAGGGTCTACTTCACACTGATCAGAAAGGTCTAATTCAGAGGGGAACATTTGAGGTGAAATCTGAAAAAATATGGAGTCATTTACATAAAGATCAGGAAGAACATTCCAGGAGAGCACATGGGCCTAAAGTGTAAATAAGCATGGCATGATCAAACAAAATAGAAAAGACCAATTTGGCTTTAGCAAGATGGAGAGTTGTATGATGATATGAGGACAGAAAGGTGGGGGCCAGATAATGAGGGGCCATTGGGTCATGGATTCTCACTGTAAGTTAAAATCCAGACACCATGGAAATCATTGGAGGATTTTAAGTGGGGAAAGGACATGATCTTTACTAGTAAAGTTCACTCTGCCAGTTCTGTGGGAATGGATTATAGAAGGTGGGCAAAGGAGAAGGAAGATTATTTAGGAAGCTACTGCAGTTAAACAGGCAAAAACAGTGACTTGTAAGAGATGTCTGCTTCTGTGAGAATTAATTGGGATATAAGTAAAGTGCTAATTCAGTATCTGATACATAAGTACTGAACAATAAATGGTGTGAAAAAACTGAAAAATAAAATGGTGTGAGGTAATAGGCATACATTGGTCTATTTACATGAACCAATACACTGGTTCCAGACCCAGGGCTCCTAAAACTTGGAGCATCTTTTGTTCTGAGGTCACTCTGGGTGGGCTCCTGGATGAGAGCTGATGACCAGAAAGACTCAGACATAACTAGAAGTTTGGGATTTTCAACCCTACCTCCCATTCTCCAGAGAGCAGAGGGGTGGAAATGGAGTTTGTAATTTATCACGGCTATATGATGAAGCCTCCATAAAAATTCTCAAAGTCGCCCTGACCAGTTTGGCTCAGTGGATAGAGCATCGGCCTGTGGACTCAAGGGTCCCAGGTTCGATTCCGGTCAAGGGCATGTGCCTTGGTTGCGGGCACATCTCCAGTAGGAGATGTGCAGGAGGCAGCTGATCGATGACTCTCCTTCATCGATGTTTCTAACTCTCTATCCCTCTCTCTTACTCTCTGTAAAAAGTCAATAAAATATATATTTTTTTTAAATTCCTAAATTTTTGGTTTGGTGAGCTTCCAGATTGAACACATCCATACTGCAACATGATGCTCCTTTTTCAGGACCCTCCCAGACCTCACTCAATGTTTCTCTTCATCTGTACCCTTTATTAAACTCATAAATGTAATTTTAGTGTTTGCCTGAATTGTGTGAGTCACTCTAGCAAATTAATTGAACCTGAGGAAGGGATCCTGGGAACCTCCAATTTGTAGCCAAATCTGACAAAGTTGTGGGAAACTGAGGGATCTACTATTTGCAGATTTGTAAAGTGGAGTGGGAACAGTCTTGTCAGACTGAATCCTTACCCTGTGGGATCTGACGCTATCTCTAGATAACTGAGTTAACCTGCTGGACACCCACAGGTGTCACAGAGATTTGTTTGGTGGGGGAACCACCCCCCATTTGGTGACTAGAAATGTTAGAAGTGTTCTTTGTGAATACTAAAAGAGACATATAAAAGGGAAAGAACTGAGGTTTTCCCCTACAAAGGAAAAAGACACACAGGTGGAAAAGTTTTTCCAACACAAATGGTACCTATTAGTATTAGTTTATGCCTATAGAAAATCTTCCTATATAATAAAAGGCTAATATGCATATAAACCGAACAGCAAAACAACAGAGCAACCGGCTGCTATGATGTGTGCTGACCACCAGAGGGGGGTATGTGGGACATGGTGGGCATTGGCTGTGGTGGGATGGTGGAGCAGGTGAGCAGGGGCACTAGACCAAGGCAGGGTGATGGTTGCTGTTATCAGGCAAACTGTAGTTACTGAAAATTCTTTGCTCCTGTGTGCTGTGGTCCCACCCAGAGCTCGCACCTGCTGTTGGCGTCAGCCCTACTTGCACCCAAAGCCAGTGCGGGAGCCATCACTTGCACCCGCTGCCAATACCTGGTGCCAGTCCCGATAACCTGGCACTGTCAGCAGGTGTGAGCACTGCTGGCCCTCATCGCCCCTGAGGCTTCTCCACCTCCCCCTGCTCCTGTGGGATGATCACAGCAGCAGCCACTGCTCACACCAGTTGATGGCCCCAGCCCTGCTCACACCCACTGCTGGCACTGGCCCCGATGCTCTGTATGGTCACCAAGTGCGAGCGGGGCTGGCGCCATCAGGCAGGAGTGGGGCTGCCAGCAGACAGGGAACTGGGGGCTGCTGCAAGAGGGGCCGGGCGGGGGCATGGAGGGTGGGCTGAAACCTGCCCCTATGCCTACCACAGCCTCTCGGCCCACATTTCCTTTCAAAGTGCATGAATTTGGGTACTGGGCCCATAGTATTTAATAAAACATGAACATCAAAATCCTTAAGACAATAACGTAGGAAGTATATAAAGACCACAACACAAGTATAAGAAATATAACTCTGTTATTTATTTAACAAAACTTGTTGAGAATCCATTCTGCACAAATTATGAACAGACTTGCTAAGTCAGCATTAGAAACCGAATTAATGGATTAATTTGTAAGGGACATGAGAAGAGTTCAACCTCTCGCTTTAGGAACAACAAAATTGCAGTCTACAGAAAGAAACTGCTGTTTCTGTTGAAACTGCTACCTAAACTGGAACATGAGAGGATCATGCCCTAGTTTTCATTAACAGCATAAAACGCAAGTTTTTAATGGAATGTTATATGGGCAGCACATTAATGTACTAATGCTAAGAAGATACAATATTTACATAAAGCCTCTGATAAAATGCTTTGTGTAGGGCAAATGCTTGATAAGTGGTAACTGTTACTTCCACCTGTATGGTCTTTGGAAGGCTGTGTTATGTGATGTCTACCTGACATCAACTGTTTGCTTAACTTGATCGTAGAGCCACAGGAATTCGAACCTAATTCAACCCTTTTATTAGGTATTATATGTGTACATAGCTTACCATTGCCCCCCCCCCCCCCCCGCCACCGTCCATTCATGGCCTCCCTCCCCAGAATTCCGTGTTCGTTGATTGTACTTATATGCATGCATACCAGTCCTTCGACTGTTCTCTTATCTCCCCCCAGGTCTCCTTCCCCTCCCCGCTGTCATTTGACAATCTGCTTGTTTTATGGTGACTATCTCAGGACCACAGGAATAGAATCTGCTCCTCCTCTGGTTCACACCGCCCCTCCCCCCAGGTCCCTCTGCTTCCCCCGGGCACACAGCTCTCCCGGGGCACATGTCTCCCCCGGGGCACACGGCTCTCCCGGGACACCTGGCCCCCTGGGGCATAAGGCTCTCCTGGGGCCAACCCTTTTATTTTATTTTTTTTAGATGGAGAGGTTTAAAAGGGCTAAGTGACTTGCAAAGCCAGCCAAGACCTAACCCTGAATCCCCAGTCTGGTTTCCATTACATGTCACCGATCTTCAGTTTGGTGGTGTTCAAACTTTTATAAGAAGGTAATAGGAACATAGCTGCTGTACCTGACTTTTCAGCCCCTTATTATTAAAGTCTTCTTGGGCGATGATCTTAATATAAGAATCGTCGACAATGCAGATTGGATATGTATACTGTCTTAGGAGTTAACAATGAAACAGTTTTGATCATGCAATTCTATCATGGACACCTGATGAACGGCAGTTACCAGAGTAGCTTTTACGTGTACTTAGGTAGAGAGACTACAAGCAGAAAATACACACAAAGGAGAAAATGATTTCAAGCATTTCCTGAAACACACTTAAAATGTGACAACAGGTGCGGCTCACTGAGAAACTGAGACAAACTCTCTTGGCCCGTAGCAGCAACAGAATGGTTTGTTTTAAGCAAAGACTAACAGGGAGGGAGTCTAATAAAGGCATTGGGAAATCAAGACTGAAAGCCACAATTTGGGGAGAGCTGTAGCAAGTTTTCCTTTTCGCAGAGTGGAAAGACCAACCTTCACCTTTCAAGTCCTTTTGCACATGATATTGGGGTTTCCACCCCCTACTCCCATAAAAAAAAATCTCTGTATGGGAGGGGGAAGGGGGATATGGCATAGAGGGGAATCCTCTATGTGTGGTAAGTTAAACTCACTTCCTGCAAAACTTTACTATAGCATTATCTCGTTTTATTGCGCTTCGTTTCGTTTTATTGCTCTCCAATGGGTTGCGTTTCTAACAAATTGTAGGCAAGGCCCTCCGCCGGCAGATGACTACTCGCTTTATTGCGGCATTCCGACCACGGTTGGTCTGGAACTCAGCCCGCAATATCGCCGAACTATGTCTATGTCTGTAAGACATTGTGAAAGATGCTGGCCTGTCTCAAAGACCTCAGAATTACGAGGGAGAAGGAAGGGAAATGGGGTTCGCGGAAGTGCAACTAAGCCAGGGAGGCATTAGAAGCGCTCTAAGACGGGGGCTATGGGTTCAAAAGGCAGAGAAGGACGTCGAGACTCAGAAAAGGCTTCGCAGAAGTGGAGTTCGAGACAATGTCTGAAGAGGAGGCGAAGACATGGGGGTGAAGGGTAAAGAGAGTGGGGGGTGCGCTCGGGCAACCCGGAGAGACCGACCCACAACCGTCCGCCGCTTTCACGCGCTCGGCGGGCGTCCACCTCCCGGCCGAGCCTCTTCCCGCGGGGCAGGAGCCAGGGCTCCCGACCGGGTCTACCCCGTCCCCCCGTCCTCACAGCCCTTTCTCACCTCGGAGGCTTCCAAATTTCTCCACAGTCAGCCCTGTCTAAGGACAGAAGACGACAGGAGAGAGGCCCCAGGGTGGCGACGGCGACGGTGTCTAGGCGAGAGCCGGAGGCAGCCGCCAGGCCACATCCCCATGGTAACGCCGCCAAACGCGGGTTCGAACGCCCGCGCCGGGGCCGGCGCTGGCAGTCCCGCATTGTCCTCCAATGGGCATCCAGAGGACTCGCTGACGTCGGCCTTCGTCTCCTCTAGAGGACCAATCAGGAACCGGAGAAAACAGTGGGCGTAACTCTCAAGTTCTGTCTCTCAGCCAATCGTTCCACGTGAGAGGTGATCTCGCGAGGTTCCAAGTGAGAGGACGGCAGCTTGGAGGCGGGTCGACCATTTTTTTTCCCCTTCAAATTATTGGTCGCCCCAAGCGCAGTCGCGCTCTCCGGATTGGTCGACGTACTCCCCGTCTCCGTCCACGAGCCACCAACTTCCTCCTCCTGCCTTGGGTGAGTAGCGGAAAGGCCCAGGTGGGTTTAATTCTCTGCGGATCAACGGAGGCTCCAGATCGGCCACGGACTAATCTCTCGCGTAGCCGCAGGGTCAAAGGTGGGCGCGCGCTCCGCCAGGCTGTCAGTGAGGCGTGGGCAGGCCAAACCCCAGACGCTCGCAGGACATCAGTTGCCCTGTGTGCACACAGAGAGGGAGGATTCAGTGCCCGTTGAGTCCTGCTTGCCCAACCCTTGAGAGGATGGGTCCTCGGGAATCCCAACGTTCCTGGGTTTAGGGCCTCCCTGGGCCTCAGTTTTGTTTGTTTAAATATACTTTTTTGATTTTTTTAGAGAGAGGGAATAGAGAGTTAGAAACATCGATGAGAGAGAATCATCGATCAGCTGCCTCTTGCACAGCCCCTACTGGGGATGTGCCCGCAACCAAGGTACATGCCCTTGACCGGAATCGAACCTGAGACCTTTCAGTCTACAGGCCGACGCTCTATCCCCTGAGCCAAACCGGTTTCCGCATGGGCCTCAGTTTGAACCTTGCTGTTAAACTTAAAACCCTGTCTCCTTCCCAAAAGAGATTTTATATTTTCTAATTGCTTCATTTATTGAATGGAAAATGTGACAATTATAGCCGAAGTAAAGAAAATCATACCAGCCGAAACCAGTTTGGTTCAGTGGATAGAGCATCGGCCTGCGGACTAAAAGGTCCCAGCTTCGATTCTGGTCAAGGGCATGTACCTTGGTTGCGGGCACATCCCCATTGGGGGGCGTGCAAGAAGCAGCTGATCGATGCTTCTCTCTCATCCATGTTTCTAGCTTTCTATCCCTCTTCCTTCCTCTCTGTAAAAAAATCAATAAAATATATTTTAAAAAAAGAAAAGAAAGTCATATCAGTCTCACTACCTAAAGCATCACTTTTTTCTTTGTTCAGGCAAGGTTTGGGTCCTATGAACTTGTTATACTTAATATATTTAAGTAAAGTGAATGCAAACAAATAGCCAAACGAAGACTACTAGTGTAGTTCAGGTAAAGAGCAAAGATAGTGGGAGTCAGACCTGATTTTGAATTACTACTCAGACACTTCTCTGAGTCATAGCTTCCTTTTTCTTCTTCTGAAAAATGTTGATAATGCCTCAGAGAATTGTTGTGAAGATTAATTGAAATCATAGAGGTGAAGCACTTCTCACAATGCCGGGCAAGTAGTAACTCCTCAAAAAAAAAAAAAAAGGTAGCTATTAACTTAATAGAAACAAAGAAATATATGGCCATTAGACTTACTGTAACTGAGTGCCCAATTTAGCTCAAAACTTGTCAGTTAAAGAAATAATAATTGAAGTAATCCACTCTTCAAAGGTGAAATTTCTTCATAGTTTCTTACATTGTTTCTTCATAGTTTCTTACATTCTTCAATGTTTCTTACATTGAAAGGGATCTTTATAAACTATTTTTTTCAATTGATTTCAGATGGAAGGGAAAAGGAGAGATAGAAACATCAATGATGGGAGAGAATCATTGATGGGCTGCCTCCTGCATGCCCCCACTGGGATTGGCCTCCACTTTGCAACTGGGCATTCTCCCTGACGGGATGGAACCACGACCTCCTGGTTTATAGGTCGACGCTCAACCACTGAGTTACGCTAGCCAGGCTTGTGGGACCTTTTACATAAGGAAATGATGAACAGTGTTCCCAAGCAATTTGGCAGAAAATATGAAAAGCATTTTTTAAAAAATGTTTATTGATTTCAGAAAGAGGAGAAACATCAATCAGCTGCCTTCTGCATGTACCCTACTGGGGATTGAGCCTGCAACCCAGGCATGTGCCCTGACTAGGAATCCAGCTGGCAACTTCCTGATTCCGTGCGTGGGACAGTCCTTAACTGAGCCACAGCTGCCAAGCTGAAAGCCATTTCTTTATTCATCTATCAATAAAAGCTTAAGAGCATGCCATTAAAACACCATAAACCCGGGCTGGTGTGGCTCAGTTGGTTGGAGTGTCCTCCCATGCACCAAAAGGTCACAGGTTTGATTCCTGGTCAGTAAGATGCATAGGAGAGGAACTAATTGCTGTTTCTCACATCAATGTTTCTGTCTCTCCCCCTCTCTCTTTCCCCTTATGTAAAAAAAAAAAAGCATATCCTTTGGTGAGGATTAAAAACAAAAAACCTGCCGAAACCATTTTGGCTCAGTGGTAGAGCGTCGGTCTGCGGACTGAAAGGTCCCGGGTTCGATTCCGGTCAAGGGCATGTACCTTGTTTGCGGGCACATTCCCCTATTGGGGGGGGGGGTGCAAGAGGCAGCTGGTCAATGTTTCTCTTTCTCATTGACGTTTCTAGCTCTCTATCTCTCTCCCTTCCTCTCTGTAAAATATCAATAAAATATTTGTTTTTTAAAAAGCCTTAAAAAAAACACCAATAAAAATTAAAAAGCTTTTTGATGATCTTTTATGATACAGGGATAAGAGTGACACATACATTCAGTACTTCTGATGTGTCAGATCCTATGTATACATTATTTTGAATCACAACAATTGTGAAAAGTAGTAGTTATTCTCGTCTTACAAATGAGAGAAAATGAGGCTTAGTGAATTTAAAGTATTTTGCTCAAAGGAACACAGTTTAAAGAGCCAGGTCTTTCTCACTGCAAGGACAGCCATGCTTCCCTGTGCTGTGCCATGCTATTTCAGACTGAAAGAGGATGAAAATGCTCGGAATAACAGATGCCCAAGCATACTCACCCAAATAGTGAGGTGGGCTACCAAGGTACCTACAGTGAGAGCACAGTTTTTCTCTAATGGAAATTTCCACCTTGGGAAATGAAGAGATGGGATCAGAGAATCACTGAACTCTAGACCCATGTAATTTTACCTTGTGGTTAATCTTTAACACTTTAAGTTCAACTTGTCCCAAACAGAAATCATTAGCTTACATTCTACTACCTACTTTACCTACTTCTATCTAGTCACTCAAACCATACGTCCGTCCCCCCTCTCTGTTGGACAATGAAACATCAAATTGTGTTGATTTTCTCTTGGAGGTATCTTTCAAATACATCCCTTCTCCTCATGCCTCTGCCTTATTTAACTCTACATCATTTGTCATCTGGACTGTTGGCAACGGACTTGTAATCAATTGATCTTGCCTCTAATCTTCCCTTCTAATTCATTTCTACCTTCCTTGCAATTCATTTCCACCTTCATTGCTTCCAGACATGCTTCCAGAATGTCTTTGTAAAACGTCAGTCTGACCATATTATAGCCGTCATTGCTGTCAAAGGCTCCTCACTGCCTACAGAATATATACTTAGCTGTTTGGCAATGGAATGCCATCTTGTGCTTGAGGGTCTTTGCCCTCACCCCTTTTACCTGGGGTGCCCCTTGCCTCCACCCTTATTTTTCAGGTCAACTCCTAGCCATCCTTCAAAATCCTTATAAGGTATCCCTTTGACCTAAAGATAATCACTCCTTTTTCTTTGATATCTTACACATACCCCTATGATGCACAAAACACACTGGTAACTCGTCTGTTTAAATATCTTCCACTTTCACTAGGCTGTGAACCCCTAGAAAATGGGTTTTGTAGTATTCAGCTCCATATCTACTCTTCAATCCTGTTATATTGCCTGTGGCATGGGATACACTCAACAGATGTAAGATGAATAGAAAATCCCTTCAGGCTAATATTAAAATTCCCCATGCTTGCTTTCCAGAATTGTACAGCAGATGGCACTCATAGGCCACTAAACGAATTCCCTTCGCTAGAAATGATTTTTGTCTCAACCTTGTCTGACTTTGTCCTCATCCTGGAAGCCAATATTCATGTCACCGAAGGTGAAACCTCCTTTTTCCTCCCTCAGCTAAATAGCAGAGATAGCAAGATGACTCAGCAGCTTGGTCTCTGAGAAGAAAAAGTGGCAGATGTCCAGGGAAAGGTGCAGTTGAGGGAACATTTTCATTGTCTCAATTTCATCTTGGTGGTTGGGAGCTTTTTTTTTCTTTTCTGTTTTCTTTTTCTCTTTTTGCTGTTGTTGTTGCAAGAGAGAACTTTATTCATAGATGAGTGGCTCATTTCTGTCCACTCCTTTGGAAGGGAAGAAGGGAGTTGGAGAATCAGAGAAAAGACCAGTATGATGGGGACAATAAGGGAAAGCTGAGCAGTCGCAGAGTTGCCTGTGGGCCAGCATAGTCGGACCTCCTCACAGTGGAATGGCCTGGGCAAATGTTCTGGACACTCGCATCTTAAGTTAGGTGCTTGGGTGCTTGTCCAAGGCTAGCATCAAGGGTATTCCCAACACTTGGTACTTGGAAACCCTACACTGCTGGGTATGGTTTTGAACATGTGGTTTTATGTTCCTATTTCCCAGGGGAAAGCCAGAAGAGGCAAAGAAACCCTTGTCAGAGACGCAAAATTTAGGTACCTCTGGCTCCACTAGCCCTCCAGCGTTGTCTTTGGGCACCAGGCCCTGCATTCACATACCCTTCCAACTAAAACCCGTTCTGTAGAAAGGAATTCCAGCCAGGCATTTTTAAAATTCTCCATATGAATATAGATCAAAGACCGGGAGTTTTGGAACTGGAAGTAATTTTTATAAGTTATTTGCATGTCCTCTGTCAGGGCCATTTTTGCCCCAAACCCTGCTCTTTCATGGTAAGGAGTGCTGTATAAGGAAAAAGAATATATATAGCCTTTGGAGTTAGGCTTACTTGGATTCAAATCCCACCCTCCACAGACCAGGTAAGCCTTTGGACAAATATTTTAACCTTTTTGAATCTCAGTTTCCCCATCATAAAATGAAGATAGTAATGCTTATCATGAAGAGTTGTTTTGAGCATTAAAAAATATACATGTAGCCCTAACCGGTTTGGCTCGGTGGATAGAACGTTGGCATGCAGACTGAAAGGTGCCAGGTTCGATTCCTGTCAAGGGCCTGTACCTTGGTTGTGGGCACATCCCCAGTAGGAGGTGTGCAGAAGGCAGCTGATCGATGTTTTTCTCTCATTGATGTTTCTAACTATCCCTTTCCCTTCCTCTCTGTAAAAAAAAATCAATAAAATATGTATATTTAAAAAAATAAAGATATATGTAGCCCCGTTGGTGTGGCTCAGTGGTTGAGGGTCGACCTATGAACCAGGAGATCATGGTTCAATTCCCAGTCAGGGCATATGCACGGGTGGTGGCTCCATTCCCAGTGAGGGGGTGTGTGGGAGGGCAGCCGATCAATGATCAATGATTCTCTCTCATCACTGATGTTACTTGATAAGGTAGTGGCATGAAACATTTCTATGTCTAAGGGCATATTTGAGAGCTTTGGGGTTGAGCTATGCTTGCAATAACACTCTGATTAATTTGAAAACAAAAAACACAAAAACCCCGGAAGCACAGCACATTTATCTGTAAGTATAACCATTTATCTGTAAATTATTTTTTGGCACCTATATCCTGAACCTCCTAGGTGTGAAGGAGTTGTATATAGATAGAAAGCCAAGGCACTTTTCCTTAGCTCCTGAAACCTTCTAGTGACTTCGAGGGGTGTTTTTTGGTTTTGTTCAGGTTATTTTAACCACCTAAGGCATTTTGCCACTTTTCTGAAGTGCGAATTGCCTGCTGTTGTTCTGGCCTGGCGTTCTCACCTCAGTGATGGCTGCAGGCATATTTGCATTCTGGATGCCGTGTTCTTTAACCTCCTGAGATTTGAAAGCATTTGGAGTGTGTGCGTATCAGAGAGGGACAGAGAGATGCTTTCAAACCCCAGGACAGTTTCAGCTCAGCGGACTCCAAAAAACCTCCAACAATACCTCCATTGACTTTTATGTAAATGGCACTCTTTAGAAAAACACTGGGCTATTTCCCAAATTCCCAGAACATATCCTGAGCATTTGTTTGAGTGAAGTGTGGGAGAGAGAGTTCTGGTGAATCAATGAACATCTGTGAAGGGCTGCTCTCCTAAGTCCCAAGGAGACAGAGTTCACGATGTTGCTCTCCCCTGCTAGAGCTAGAGGTTTACCCTACTAGGTATGCGTGCCTGTGGCTTTGTGCTGTGCCCACTTAGCTAAGCTGGAACGAGGTTTTCCAGGATTCCCTTTCTGTGTGGTTCCAGGTTAGGGTTGACCTCAAGGAAATTTTATTCGAGATTTGTAAAGCTGAAGTGAAGTAGCTCCCAGTACACTGTGAAGGGGGCAGAGCAGGGTATCACGCATGGTGGCTGTGCATAACCCTTGACACTGATGTGCACGTTGTTCTTTTTTTTTTTTAATATGTTTTATTTATTTTTTTACAGAGAGGAAGGGAGAGTGATAGAGAGTTAGAAACATCAATGAGAGAGAAAGATCGATCAGCTGCCTCCTGCACACTCCCCACTGGGGATGTGCCCGTAACCAAGGTACATGCCCTTGACCAGAATCGAACCTGGGACCCTTGAGTCCGCAGGCCGATGCTCTATCCACTGAGCCAAACCAGTTAGGGCATGATGTGCACATTGTTTATGCACAGCCACCCACCGAGGCCTGCAGCTCCACAACTCCGCTGACGCTCCTCCCTCAGCTACCCTGAGTCCTGGGCCAGGTGTACGCTCAGCTCTGTGGCAAAGAGCTCCAGCTTCTGCAAGTCACCTGCATCAATGAGGTTGCAGATGGGGAAAGGAAGTTACAAGTTTCAGTCTGTCCTCAGGAGTTCCACTTGTCCTTTTAGTTCCGATTTGTTCTCACAGGTTCCAGTTTTCCTTGCTCTCCTCCACAGCAAACATCCCTTCCCAGCTGCTGGCCTGCTGACCTATGGAGACTTCAGGCCCAACAGCAGATGCAGATGCAGCAGCTCTGCATGGATTGCTCCCTCAACCTCCATCCTTGAACAAGGTCCAATTCCTATACTAAATCCTTAATTTTCTGTTGCTCATAGTGTTTGGCTTCTCTCATCAAACCCTACAGTAGACATTTATTCAAGCCATGCGAAAGGCCCAGAAGATGGGTGACATCTGAGGTGTTTCTGAAAGAACGAGCAGAAGGTTGTATGTATGGAGAGGGAGATATTCCAGAGAAAAGCTGGCTCAAGCCAAGCAATTTAAAGGAAAAATAAGAGTTCTGCCTTTCTAGAACTGTCTCAGACCTCCTCCATGAGTTGAGAGCATAGACAGAAAGAGAACATCTAATTCTAGCTCTTGATCTTAGCTCTTCTGGTCTCATTAAGATGAACTATGGGCCGAAACCGGTTTGGCTCGGTGGACAGAGCATCAGCCTGCGGACTGAAAGGTCCCAGGTTCGATTCCGGTCAAGGGCATGTACCTTGGTTGCGGGCACATCCCCAGTAGGGGGTGTGCAAGAGGCAGCTGATTGATGATTCTCTCTCATTGATGTTTCTAACTCTCCGTCCCTCTTTCTTTCTCTCTGTAAAAAAATCAATAAAATATATATTTTTTAAAAAGATGAACTATTGGTAGTGTTATCACTCCTGCATAACGGTATCTACTGAGAGGCATTTTTGCTAGGGTGCCCCCTTGATACTCCTTAAAGTCCCCTCCCCATAGGAAAATATTGGCCTGTTCCCCTCTCCTCATTGGCTGCACGAGGCCACTCCAGGCCTGTCTTTCTTGGCTCCTCCGTCTTTGTTTCCCAAGGCTGTGTTAGGGTGGCAGTGATGTGAAGGAGTGCTCTGGGGTTTCCTGTCCCAGGCAGGGAGGGTACTGTGCCCTGTAGTCTTGGGTTGCAGAGTTTATCTAGGGATTCTAACATTTATTCCATGGGAATCCACCCAAGGCAGGCATAAGGTGCCTTACACTTATAACTTGCTAATGCTTTCTGAGCATCTTGATGGGGCCTGGGCGAGAGGGGACAGGGGATGGGATCAGACACCTGTCTCTGCCTATAACTGGAACCAGTAATTTGAAACCTTTACTTCTGGCTTCCAGAATGGGGAAAGTTCTCTGCGTAAATGGGGAGACCAGGGAAATAGAACACAATGCTCAATAACACCTGCTTTCAGTTTAAATGAATTTTTAAACTCAAACAGGATCACGTTATACATACTATTCTAAAACATATATATTTTTTAGTATGTCTGAAAATATTTTTACAAGCAGCACATTGGCTTTACCTCATTTTTTTTATGGCTTCATAATTTTCTTCCAAACTACAAAGGAAAGTATATTTAGAAGGTGACAGAGGTAATAGAAGGGCCCTCTGAGCTTAGGAGAAAGAGGGAGAGAGAGACACATACACCTTGAGGGATGAAAGAGGGAGGAGAGGCAGGGGTATGCTCTGGAAAAGAGAGAGCATGCTCGTAACTTTCTGTCATGGAGATGTATTGTACTTTATTTCATTATTCCTTTATTGATAGATATTTGTTTTTGCCTTTTTTTCTTTGTGATATTACAAACAAAGTTGTAATGAACATTCTTGTGTGTGCATCTTAAACATATATTTCTGTTTTATTTTATTTTTTATATTTTATTGATTTTTTACAGAGAGGATGGGAGAAGGATAAAGAGTTAGAAACATCGATCAGCTGCCTCCTGCACACCCCCCACTGGGGATGTGCCTGCAACCAAGGCACATGCCCTTGACCGGAATCGAACCTGGGACCCTTCAGTCCGCAGGCCGATGCTCTATCCACCGAGCCAAACCGGTTTCGGCAACATATATTTCTGGATGTCAGATGCCTAGAAATGGGATTTCTGGGTCTAAGGGAATATGCTATATCTTGATATTCATAAGCAACTTGCCCTCCTATGAGGATGTGCTAATTTACTCTCTCACCAACAGTGTATTATAGCAGAGGCCATTTTAGAAAGCTCTTTTGAGATTGGTTCCAGTCCTTAAATCGCTCATTACAGGTTTGGAAAGGTCGCAGTGCTTGGTGTGTTTGGCTTTCTGGTAAGGAACTGCTGTTCCCCAGAGTGGCGTTACCATCTGTTGGCAGTCCTAAGAATTGCCCTGAAACAGGTTTTAGTTTGGATCTGATTTTTATGCCTATGATAGATGCAAGCTCATCTTGATTAAGCACCAACAAAGGAGCTATAGAGACCATCAGCTCCTACCCTAGCTGCCCTCTCTGCAGTTAGCTCCGCTGTCTGTGAGCACCAGCTCCTTCTTTGGCCCTGGAATCATGCAGATGAGGCCCTGCTGACTCAGGCCGCATCCTGCATGGGCACTCTCCCAGGCCTTCTCAGGAGTTCAGACACCTGGTTTTCTTTCAGTTCTGATCCACCTCAGGACCTTTGTCTATGCTGTTCCTCCCACCTGGAGCACGCCTATCTCCTCCTTCCCTTTGCCAGCTCATCTTTTACTCATCATTTACGTCTCCGCTCATACATCCCTTCTTCCAAGAATCCTTCCTTGATCCCTTAGACCAGTGGTTGGCAAACTCATTAGTCAACAGAGCCCAATATCAACAGTACAATGATTGAAATTTCTTTTGAGAGCCAAATTTATTAAACTAAAACTTCTTCTAACGCCACTTCTTCAAAATAGACTCGCCCAGGCCGTGGTATTTTGTGGAAGAGCCACACTCGGGGCCAAAGAGCCACAGTTTGCTGACCACAGCCTTAGACAAGGTCAGGTTGCCCATCATACATTTTTCTTTTGTAGGACATACTTCATTGGCAATTATTTTTTTTAATTTGCTTAATTATTTAATTAAAGCCCACCTCTTCCACTAGAATATAAATTACATGAGGGCAAAGGCCTAGAATAGTACTTAGTACATAGTAGGTACTCTATATATTTTTTTAAAAATATATTTTATTGATATTTTACAGAGAGGAAGGGAGAGAGATAGAGAGCTAGAAACATCGATGAGAGAGAAACATCGACCAGCTGCCTCTGGCACACCCCCTACTGGGGATGTGCCCGCAACCAAGGTACATGCCCTTGACCGGAATCGAACTCGGGACCTTTCAGTCCGCAGACCGATGCTCTACCACTGAGCCAAACCGGTTTCGGCAGGTACTCTATATTTTTGTTGAGTGAATAAATGACACAGGGCCTTTCATAAAACACCTTCCAAAAATTTTTGTTACCTTGATTACATGTTCCCCTTCAGATGGCGATTTTTTTTTCAATTCTGCAGATATTTCTACTGTTCTCCCTTCCTATCTTTTGTTGTTGTTGACATATTTTTCTGCAATAGGAAAAAAAAGACTACATGAAATGGAAAAGACTAAAAAGTTCAGTTTTTATTGTATTGCTTATTATAAAATTAGTAAATGTTCTCTGTAAATTTCCACACAATGCAGAAATACGTGGAGTAGAAAATGAAAGTCTGCTCATAATCTCATCCTCCAGAAAACACTGTTAATGATGTGTCTTTCCGGACATTCTTCCATGCATATTGAAATTCATGTGCGTATCGGGCACTCTTCTAAAGCACTTTACAAAGGTTAAGTCACGCAGTCCTCACAGCAACCCTTGAGGTAGAACTGTTACCATCCTGTCTTCCCGATGAGGAAACTGGGGCTGGGGAGGTACCTGCACAGTGAGTGAGCAGCAGAGCCTGAACCTGAACCCAGGCTCGAGCTTCCCTCTTGACCCCCGAGCTAGTTTTACCTCTGACGAGGTGGGAAAGAGACTTTTTACTATGTGTGCCCTTTTCGAACTTTAAATTTTGAACCATGTGAGTGTATAACATTCCAAAACATGGATAAAAGCCTAAAAAATCATGACCAAAAAAATGTACACCAAGCTACCTTTCCTAAGTGACCCCCCCGTTAAGCCATCAGATAACACGTTGTTGGGATCTCTTAGCTCCAGAGACTCAGGCTGGAGGCTGAGGAGAATGGGATTGTGGGTTTGATGATAATATTGTACTGCATCTCCAATTCCCAGCACCTCTCCAGTCTCAGTGCGTTTATTTCCGGGGATCTCTAGTCTCTTAACACATTCACCAGCCCTGTGTGTTAAGCAGGGAGGCTTGGAGGAGTTGGGGTAGAGCCACACTGACAGCGCAGGGCCAGCGTCCTGCAGTTAGACACAGAGGCCCATCTCTGATCCTGGTTTCCCCCCCCACCGGCTCTTGGCATCCTGCCTTTTCCTGTAGGTGATGGGGCCACTGTTAGCTGGTCTGTGCTACTCCCCAGCACCAGAGTGCTGCTCCCCCGGAAGGGATCTCCCGGCTCTGTGTAACTTCCCAATGTCCCCTCCTTCTTCCCAAACAGACCATGGCCCTGAGAGCATGCGGCTTGATCATCTTCCGAAGACGCCTCATTCCCAAGGTGGACAACACTTCCATTGAGTTTCTACTGCTGCAGGCATCAGATGGCATCCATCACTGGACTCCTCCCAAAGGTACACGTGCCCAGAGGGGCTAGCTCCTGGGGAAATGCCAAGTGTTACTCAGAAATGCACCTTGCTAGGCTCCGCACAAGTCTTGCTTCCCAGTAACTGTGCAGCAGGAGGGTGTGAGGTGGGTAGAAGCCCCTGATCCTTTCTACAAACAAGGTCTCCATACGAGGCTAGAGCAAAGCTGGAAATAGAATTCTGTGGCTGAACCCCAGGACAGAAGCAGCACCTGGTTTTTGTGAGTATCATTCACCAGAGCGCCAGGACTCTGACGAATGGCTGGGAGGGAGGACAGGCCCTAGGCTGGGCACTGAGGTCCTTGGGGCTACAGGTCAGGAGCTCGGAGTGAACAGCTCCTAGACAGAAGGGAGCAGGGTGGGAGAGTTGGGTGGGGGAGGGGGAGGTGAAAAAGAATCCAGGGTTGGAGGAAAACAAGGAAATGGGGACAGTAAATAAAGTTTGCACATTTAAGTTTCATTAAGGAAAGACAAGGTGACAAAAGGGAAAGAAATGTTATAAATACTCTGTATAGGAATAGTCACATTTGTCTCCTGATCTCCTATGTCACATTGAAAGATTTCAAAGAACCCTTCCACATTTTGAGAGACCTGGGCCTGGGGGAGAAGTTACCCTTTTAATGTTGGTGGGCAGAATGCTGATGTTGAAAGGGTGTGCTTAGAGACTCCCACACACTTCTGAGGGAAGGTAGACATCCTGGATCAGGGTCACTTCTGCCACCACCAGCACCCCTCTCACCTTCGTCCTTGATGCATTACCTACCTGTCTTTGTGTGCATGACTCCATATGAGGGGCCATACAGAGAAAATTCTCCAGAAGCCATGAGCTCAAATGGTCTTTAAGTCCAAACTGCTGGTTGCTTTCTGTCGGAGCTGTGCAGCGGCAGCTGACTCGGGGCAGTCTATGAGGACCCTAGGAACGAGGAAGGCTAGACCAGCCGTGGGCAAACTACGGCCCGCGAGTCGGATCCGGCCCGTTCGGCTGTTCTATCCGGCCCCCGGAGCCAAAAGAGCGGAGGGTTCTCTTGCTCTCCCCTCCGCTCCTTCACCAGTAAGCTAAGATGAGAGTGCCAGCATGGTCAGGTTGCTTTTGTGCCGGCCCTTCGGTCCAGTTTAAGAACCCATTGTGGCCCTCAAGTCAAAAAGTTTGCCCACCCCTGGGCTAGACTATAGCCCTGTCTCCAAACCAAGAAGGGAACAGCTAACAATTCCTGCTCCCCATGAGCTCCTAAACCAGGAGGCCCCCAGCAACTGCTGGAGCCATGTGTTGACAGAGGCTGCCAGACTCTTCCCCGTCCTTCTTGGCTCTTCTGGGCGAACGGAGAACGTGCAGGAAGGGCCTCGCGGCAGAGCTGAGGGCTGCTCCCAGTCTGCACAGCTTCAAGTTCTCCTACAACAGCTTCTTGGCAGCTGTCTGCTGGGGTTTCGGTCTTGCCAACAAATTTTCTTAGAACTGTTTCTCGGCTTGTCCTTAGTCTAAGTTCCCATCAGGACTTTCCCTGTGAAACTGGAATCTGGTCTTGCTCAGTTAGAAAGATGAAAACAATTTGGAAAGCCTTGATAGCTACTTGGAAACAGCTGCTGGGGCTGCAGTGCATGGTTTTGAGCCTGTCTGTTGGCCCCGGGACCTTAGAGACCAACTGCAGACAGTGTTAACTCCTCACTGCGGATTTTAGGCGAAGTGCTCGCTCTCAGCTAGCTCCCATCTGCCAAGAAGGGATTGCCCCTCCCTGGGAAAATCACTTTGAGGTCTCCAAGGGAAAGGTCTCCCTAAGAATACGGGATGAGGAACGCTCCGAAGAATAAGAAAGCAGACGTCTAAGGGAGGCCATCTCTCTCGCCATCAAAGGAGCAGTATTGTAGACCAGACTTGCCAAGCACATGGTCTGTTTCACTCTCTGCAGAGAAGATGGGGTGAGGAGGAGGGGTTTCCCAGACACCGCAGAGCCAGACACTGCCTGCCCTGCACCCCATTCCTAGGCATGTTCAGATATTACCAATGTCCAGACTTCCTTCAGCCTCGCAACAGCTAGAAGAGTCACCAAAGACCCCATCTTTAAAGCATCTAACCTGGCAAATCCAGCTTTGCTGAAGATTATCTCCCCCTCCTCTTTCTGTTTTCTCCTAACCAGGCCATGTGGAACCCGGAGAAAATGAATTGGAAACAGCCCTGCGGGAGACTCAAGAGGAAGCGGGCCTAAAAGCAAGCCAGCTGACCATCATTGAGGGGTTCAGAAGGGAGCTCAATTATGTGGCCAGGGAGCAGCCTAAAACAGTCATCTACTGGCTGGCAGAGGTGAAGGACTATGACGTAGAGATCCGCCTCTCCCATGAGCACCAAGCGTACCGCTGGCTGGGGCTGGCGGAGGCCTGCCAGTTGGCTCAGTTCAAGGATATGGAGGCTTTACTCCAAGAGGGGCACCAGTTTCTCTGCTCCACAGTGGCCTGAGCTGAAACACAGTCACTTTGCCTCAGTGGGATCCTGGAGGGCCTTCCGGAGATGGACTCACCTTCAGCCCCAGGGAAGGTTGTGCTGGTCTTTGGCTCATCATAGCAAAGAACAGATAGATAGGTTAGCGTATCTGCTGAGCACACTCAGAGGCGAGCAGGCAAAAATCTTAGCTGGGTGGAAAAGAAGGTAAAGGAGGAGGTTTTTGTTTTTGTTTTTAAATGCATCCTTGTACAAAATAAACCTTAAGCAGCCTGTTTGTTCTTTAAGCTGTTGTATTTATTTCTTGGACTCTTGCTCATGGTGGGAGAAACACTAAAGTGGACTGGAGCTCTGGCCCTAGCCAGAAGGAATCCTGCATCCATGCAGTGTACCCCAGAGAAGCTAAGGGAGTGGGGCTCCCCTGCCTCTGCAACTCCAAGCACTCTCACCCCACCTCACTGAGACTTTTCTGCCTGTATAGTCAGGATGGGATGTGCAAGTGAGTGGAACTAGAGCACAAGAACGAGGTCTGTTTGGCTCACTATCTCACCCAGCACCAGTCACCTATGTTATAGGTACTCAGTAATTTTTTTTCTAAAATAATTAGAGACCAAAGCAACTTGGGGACACAGTCCAGATCACAGCAGGGAGAAGAGGGACAGTCAACTCTGGGCCTCCACGTCAGTGACACACGCACTCCAACCTCTCGGCCCCGTCCTGCCTCCCAGAGTCAGCACGGGCCTTGTCAGCACGGCTGAGGTCACTGGCAAGAGGCACACCCAGGCCAGAGGGACTCTGCCACCCAGCAGCCCTGTCACTAACATGTGCACCCCTCGACTACAGCTGCCTTCCCCCCCTTTAGCAACCCCTCGTCATTGGTTTTTCTCTCTTCCCTCCTACTCCTTTTCTCCACAACTCAACTGCAAGACCCAGAGGCGCGAGAGTTGGGTCTCAGCCCTCTTTTCCCTTGCTACTAGGGCTCCAGGAATGCAGGGCAGGTGTTAGATCCCGTGGCCCTTCCAGAAGCTGTTAGCAGCTGAATTCATGTGGATTTTATTAGGAGGGTTGCTGCCCGACGAAGTTCAGAAGATCGGATGGGAAGGGCCATCGGCAAAGGTCAACCCAGATTACCAGGGTTGAGAACTATCACCTCTGGAGGAAGGAAAGAGAAGTCACCCAGGTCTTCGGCGGCTTCCAGATGTTTTCGGTCCCCGGTTCTCCGTGCAGACAGGGCGAGAGTATTAGTGAACAGGATCTTGGAGCCCCGCCAGGGACCTGAATGGTTTTGTTCCTCACCCCTCTGAGCAGCGCTCTGAAGGAGGCCTGCTGCAGGAAGTTTTTGGAGCTTAATGTTCCCGTTCTTGGCCGGCAGGGACCACATCCCATTGATTTAATAAATGCCTTGCCGGGCAGTGGTGCCAAACCACAGACTAGCTGCCTCCTAACAAGGGCTGGCCGGCCCCGTGCTCTCAGCATGGGAGGCTGTGGAATTTCAAGATGCTAAGACCTCGTATGTCAGAGTTGGGAGGCATCTGGAAAGTGACCTGATTTTGCTGCTTGTTTGTATAGTTGGGAAAACTGAGGCTTAAGAAGGTATGCTTGGAGGATGGGGTGCCAGAGGAAAAACTGCTTTAGAATATCTTGTATAGCTTTGGGGGTCATCCCTCTGGGCCTCACAGAGGTGTCCATTAAAACACATGTACTTTTGCTGAAACCGGTTTAGCTCGGTGGATAAAGCATCAGCCTGTGGACTGAAGGGTCCCGGGTTCGATTCTGGCCAGGGGCATGTACCTTGGCTACGGGCACATCCCCGGTAGGAGGTGTGCAAGAGGCAGCTGGTCGATGATTCTCTCTCATCGATGTTTCTGGCTCTCTGTCCCTCTTCCTTCCTCTCTGTAAAAAATCAATAAAATATATTTTAATAAAATAAAATAAAACACATGTACTGCCGAAACCGGTTTGCTCAGTGGTAGAGCGTCGGTCTGCGGACTAAAAGGTCCCGGGTTCGATTCCGGTCAAGGACACATCCCCGGTAGGGGGTGTGCAAGAGGCAGCTGGTCGATATTTCTCTCTCATCGACGTTTCTAGCTCTATCTCTCTCCCTTTCTCTCTGTAAAATATCAATAAAATATATTTTAAAAAGAAAAGAAAAGAAAAAGCTGGTGGAAATCCTTAAAAAACAAACAAACACATGTACTTTGGCCCTGACCCATGTGGTTCAATGGTTACAGCGTGAGCCCATGAACCAAAGGGTCACGGGTTTAATTCCCAATCAAGGTGCACGTACTTTGGTTGCAGTCTTTTTCCCTGACCCGGTCAGGGTATGTGTGGGAGGCAACCAATTGTAAGTGTGTCTCTCTCTCTCCTCCCTCCTTTCCACTCTCTCTAAAAAAGATCAATGGAAAAAATATCCTCCGGTGAGGATTAACAAAAACAAAACAACACACAGCTCCTTTGGAGAAAGGGGAGGGCTTACATTGTATCCAGTTGCTCACTTTGCAGGAAGAATTAGCAGCATGGGACTAGGCGGGCTGTGGGAGGTGGATAGGGTGGGGAGACTGGCAAGTGGCGGGGAGTAGGCTTTGTCGTCAGCACCACTTTGCTTCTCGCCAGCTGGGCTTGTTCAAGAGCTGTGAGTCTGAGGTCATGATTTCCCCTTCAATCCGAGGCCCTCCAAGCTCCAGAGCATCTCCTTCTGGAAGTTTTTCCTAATAACCACCAATCCAGTAAACGCCGTCCTAGTTTCCCCACCTGCTCCCAAAGGGGCTCCCCTTGGAACTCCACCGGTTGTTCCCAAAGCCGCTTGTTCCCACCACCCCAGGGTGGAGAAGCATCGAATAGACATACCCCCATTAGGGTGGTCTTAGGTTTCCCCCTCTAACAGAGGGATTTAACAGAGGCTCTGGAAAACCAAAGTGCCTTCTTTTTTTCTTTTTAAAAAAATATATTTTATTGATATTTTACAGAGAAAGGGAGAGAGGTAGAGAGCTAGAAACATCGATGAGAGAGAAACATCAACCAGCTGCCTCTTGCACACCCCCTACCGGGGATGTGCCCACAGCCAATGTACATGCCCCTGACCGGAATCGAACCCGGGACCTTTCAGTCCGCAGACCGACGCTCTACCACTGAGCCAAACCGGTCTCGGCCAAAGTGGCTTCTTTTTAAAAAAAAAATATATTTCATTGATTTTTTTACAGAGAGGAAGGGAGAGGAATAGAGAGTTAGAAACATCGATGAGAGAGAATCATCGATCAGCTGCCTCCTGCACACCCCACCCTGGGGATGTGCCTGCCACCAAGGTACATGCCCTTGACCGGAATCGAACCTGGGACCCTTGAGTCCGCAGGCCGAGGCTCTAACCACTGAGCAAAACCGGTTTCGGCCAAAGTGCCTTCTTGCTTCCCAAAAGCAATGCCTCACACCCCCACAGTAGGCACTTGTGTGCTGCCTTTCCAAACGTTTGGGAAGCAGAAGTGACTTCTCCAGGGGCCCAGCTTTTGTAGAGGAGGCCCACACCAGCCAGGCCGCTGCTGCCTTAACGCTGTGCTCGGGTGCCCAGAGAGACCTGCTCTCTCCCCTCCTCCCAACCTGCCCCCCCCCTTTGCTTCCCTTCCCCTCCCGCTCCACCTCCCGCTCAGAATTACATAATAGGAAATCCCCAGCTGGGCTCTCTGAGGAGGGGAAAGGGGGCTAGGGAGGGGAAACAGCACAAGGATACAAAACACAGAGACACGACCTCTTCCTGTTCTTAAGACCAGGAACTCCAGGGACAGGGTCTCCCCCTCTTCCTTCCCATTCCCTCCCCTAACCTCACCCCCCGCCAAAGTCAGGGCTTGCCTCATAAGGCCAAGAAGTCTCCCCTCCCCGAATGGGCGAAGAGGGTCAAAAGGGACAAACTTCCCGTTATAAAATGAGTAAGACATAGGGATGCAATGCACAGCCTGGTGGCTATAGTTAATAATACCGTCTTGCATTTTTGAAAGTAGCTAGGAGAGTGGATCTTGAATGTTCTTAATATAAGAAAAAAGGTTGTTTTTTTAAAATATATTAAAAAATATATTTTATTGATATTTTACAGAGAGGAAGGGAGAGATAGAGAGCTAGAAACGTCGATGAGAGAGTAACATCGACCAGCTGCCTCCTGCACACCCCCTACCGGGGATGTGCCCGCAACCAAGGTACATGCCCTTGACGGGAATCGAACCCAGGACCTTTCAGTCCGTAGACCGACGCTCTACCACTGAGCCAAACCGGTTTCAGCAATATTGGATCTTATGTTGTATACCTGCAACTAATACAATGGTATGTCAATTATAGCTCAATTAACAAAAGAGAGATATCAGCCTCTGTTTTCCCCTATTAAAATGGTGAAGTACATTGAAAAAAAAAATAATTTTCCCCTCTGCTCAAGCTGCTGGAAAGATTGTTGGGTATCATGAAGTAATGACTAGCCTTAAAGATAAAAACCAGGTTGCTCCTTGGGAACTGGGGTGTGTCAGAGAGGGGCGGGAGGGTGTCAGCAGAAGTCCTACTGAGTTGGACAATGGTAGGAAAGGAAATTTTTTAAAAAAAAAAAAAAAAGAAAGAAAGAAAGGAAATCACCCAGTTGCTGCTGCGGTTTTCTTCAAGGCTGGGTGTAGGCAGGCCGCCCCTTGCTAGAATGTGCTATGGAGCTAGTCCAAAAACAGAAGGTAGTGTTTCTTCAAATGCTTTTCAAAATGTGTGTGTGTGTGTGTGTGTGTGTAAAATGGAAACAGAGGTGAGAGGAGGATTCAGATCTTAGAGGCCTTGAACACCAGAGCTTGATTTAATGCCGATGTGACGTAATTAAATTTCAAAAAGAGTTCCTTGGATACTATGTGGGTTGAGTTGAAAGGTCACGGAGCAGAAAGAGTTGCGAGGCCACTGCAGTGGTCCAGGCTAGAATTGATAAGGTCTGATGTGGGGTAGTGACCAGGGGATAGAGAGGTCAACACTGACCTTGGGCTTAAGGGGGGGAGAAAGGACCAGAAAGCTTGGAGAAATTTGGAATGCACAAGAGGTGCTGGCAGGGGGGGGGGGAGGTTGGACAAAGCCAGAAGGGGCCAGCGTTCCTGGCATCCTGTGGCATAAGGGTAGCAGTTGCTTCCAGCCTGATTCCCTCCCCTCCACCTGTCCCCAAGAATCAGTCCTTTCTCACAGTCTCTGCCATTCCAGCTCCAACCCCCACCTCAACTTCTTGAATCCCTCTTTTATGGTCTCAGTGAGGGAGGGAAAATACTTCGTGGCCTAGAATCAGCGCGCGTGCACACACACACACACACACACACACACACACACACACACACACATTTCAGCTGGCTTCCCACAACGGAGGTATACAGGCCAGGGCTGAGCCGTGCTGTTGGAAGGTGAACGCTGGATGGGAGGTTCCAGGTGCAGAACACCAGGTGCCAGTCGATGTTGGTTACTAATCTCCTGTGTGACTCCAGGCCAATGCCCTCTTCTCTTAGCGCTTCAGTTTGTTCATTTGTGCTTTTGTGAATAGCCAGGCCAACAGCAGAGGCCAGTCTAGAAACCAGATCAAAAGCCGAGGGCCAGTTTGCTAGTAACTGGCCAGACAAGGGCACTCCCTCTTCCCTTTGGCTGTGCCCCTGCAGACAGCGAGTGCACAATGTGCCCCTCCCCCTTCTAGGCTGTAAAATACTGCTGCCTGCGCTCCGTGCCCTTCTTCTTCTTCTTCTTCTTTTTTTTTTTTTAATATTTTATTGATATTTTACAGAGAGGAAGAGAGAGAGATAGAGAGCTAGAAACGTCGATGAGAGAGAAGAGAGAAACATCGACCAGCCGCATCTTGCTCAACCCCTACCGGGGATGTGCCCGAAACCAATGTACATGCCCTTGACTGGAATCGAACCCGGGACCTTTCAGTCCGCAGACCAACGCTCTACCACTGAGCCTAACCGGTTTCGGCCTCAGTGCCCTTCTAACGGGCTCTTCCTCCTGCTCCCTGCCACAGAGGAAGGCCTTACCAATTACTTTGTCCCTCCCTATTCCCTCTCAGACAGCGCCCACTGGTTGGTCCTGGACACTCTCACAGAACTTTCTGCACCTATGGAAATGTTCCGTAACCTGCGCTGTCCATTATGTTAGCCACTCGTCACATGTGGCTTTTGAATGCTTGACATATGGCTAGTATGACCAAAGGAATGGTTTTAAAGTTATACTTAATTTTACTTCATTTAATTTGAAGAAGCCACCTGTGGCGCCTGGCTGGTGTGGCTCGGTGGTGGAGCATTGACCTGTGAACCGGGCCGTCACGGTTGGATTCCTGGTCAGGGCACATGCCCGGGTTGCTGGCTTGATTTCCAGTATGGGGCAATGCAGGGGGCAGCCGATCATTGATTCTCTCTCATTATTGATGTTTCCATTTCTCTTTCCCTCTCCCTTCTTCTCTGAATCAATAAAAAATATATCTGTTTTTAAAGTCACATGTGGCTAGTGACTACTATATTGGACAGTTCTAGGCAGGACTATGCTTTGTTCCTTTTTAAAAATATATATATTTTATTGATATTTCACAGAGAGGAAGGGAGAGAGATAGAGAGCTAGAAACGTCGATGAGAGAGAAACATCGATCAGCCGCCTCTTGCACACCCCTTACCGGGGATGTGCCGGCAACCAATGTACATGCCCTTGACGGGAATCGAACCTGGGACCTTTCAGTCCGCAGACCGACGCTCTACCACTGAGCCAAACCAGTTTTGGCTCTTTTATTTATTTTAAATAAGAGTTCATAGGAGCTACTATTCATTGGGCATTTACTCTGTCAGTTTTTGCATAAGTGCTTCACTGACACATCTCAATGAATCCTAGAAATTCCATTTTAAAGATGAAGAAATGAAGGCAGGAGAGGTTGGGTAAATGGGCTTCAGGTTGCATAGAAAGCTGGAGGGGCAGTCAAGCTGTAGTCACCCTTTCCAGCCAGTGAGGGAACGTGCCAGGATGGAGCCCCAGTCTACAATCACCCCATCGCACCTGGCTGGGCACCAGGGCGCAGGGAGGCTCATCGCTGGGTCCTGGCTAACACATGCTCTTGGCAGAAAGGAGACGGGAGCTAATGCCACGTACTTCTCACCAGCTGGGGATTCTGGAATCCCGTCTTCCGACATCCTACTTGCCCACCTCTCTCTTCTCTTGCCTTCCTCCTGGACAGTGTCCTTCGGAATACAGACTCACCTCAGTGGATGCTACGTACAGAGGTTGGGAAGAGGACATCACCTGCACACCCAGAGGAAGCCCGTGGGGCTGGGAGGGGGGACCTGGAAAAATCCTTGTCAGTTATAAACCAGAAAACAAGAAGCCGTATTACAATGGCTACCTTTTATTGAGCACCTACTCGTGCCAGGCACTTTACATACAACCGCGCTTCTAATTCCCACAACCGCAACCTGGGAGTGAGGCGTTGTCACCACCATTTTACATACGAGGAAACTGAGGCTCAGAGAGGTTAAGCAGCTTGCTCAAGGTCACACAGCTTGTTGAAGAGTGATAGAGCCAGCATGGGAGACAGGCATCTGTGAGTTCCCTTAAAATTGTATTAGGCATTCTTCACATTGAGAAAATAGAGGGGTGGGTGGGGAGGCGGGCAAAGAGATGCCTTCCCTAGGGGCGGAGGGACTGGGTCTGCTGAGCCCTGCCCTGTTTCCCGCCTCCGGGCTCTGGCAAGCCACTTACTTCTCCAGACTTAGCTGAAAAGTCAAAAAGAAAAAAAAAAAAATTCTCTGGCTGAGACTGATCTTCTTAGGACGGAAAAATGGCTGAAAGACCTTACCCTGTGTGTGTATTTGCAGGCAGAGATGTGCACGTGTGGTATGTGTGCCTAGTGAAGCACACCGACAGCAGAGGAAGACTATGGCTTCCTTTTAGGCCCCGCCCCTGCCACCTGTGCAGGGAGCGAGGCAGCTGAGCCATCTCGAAGGGGATGTTTACTTCCTACCAGAGTTCCAGGGACACTGCCTGGGAAGAGGCCAACTCAACAATCAAAGCCTTAAATTTGCTCCTTGCCCCCTACCTCCAGGAGTTACCCAGTCTCAGGGATGTTGTGTTCATTCTGTAGATCCAGGGATGACACATGATCTCTCTCTCTCTCTCTCTCTCTCTCTCTCTCTCTCTCTCTGTCTCACACACACACACACACACGCACGCACAGGCACAGGGTCTTGGGATAAGGCACCAAGTCTAGCCTTCGTGGTCTTGCAAGTCTTTGTGCTGAGCACATATGTACATAGGTGTGCACAAGGCTGAGTGCATGTGTGCACACCGATGGGTTAGCGCAGTGTTAGGAGTCTCTTCACACATAAGGGACAGTGATGACGGCGTGGTGCTGAACCACGTCTTCCAGTTGGCCAAGCGCCCCCATCGCTTCCCAGCAGCTGGAGCGGGACCAGGTCGGTCACAGTTCAGGTCAGGGCTGAGAACTCGGGACCTGGCTTCCAGCTCCTCTCTAAGGGTGGCAGGGGGCTATTTTGGGACCTGAAAGAGGATCAAGCCCCCACTTCAGAAGGATAAGATGGCCGGCCACTCAGGCCAGAATGGCGAGTGAGGTTTTTCTTTGTGCTTTTAAAATCCAACCATGTGTAACAGGAACTGACCTTTTCCCTCGGAGCTCACCCGCTCCCCCCCTCCACCCCAGAGAAAGGTTTCCATAGACAAGGGTGAGTGGAGGTTTCTGTAGACAAGGGTGAGGGGAGGGAAGGGGGTTGTTAGGATCGCGGGCAGGGGTTGGGACGTTGCTTCTGTGCCCCTCCTCTGGCTCTGCAGGAGCGGGTGGAGCAGAGGGGGCTTTCCTGGGGACACCCGGGGTGTCGGTGAAGGAGGGCAAAAGGCCTGCATAAAAGACGGGTTAGCGCTGTGGGGTCCCCCGGGGCTCCGGGCTGGCTCAGGATGCCCAGGTGAAGTAGGCTATCTCGTCCAGGTCGACGGGGTAATCGGTGAGCAGCACGGGGGTCTTGTCGAAAAGCTCGCCCTTATAGCTGCGCCACTTGCCCGCGGGCAGGTAGACGTCGCGCTCCTGCTTGCCGGGCTCCAGCACGGGGGCCACCAGCAGGGTGTCCCCGATGAGGAACTGCGAGTCGACGCGGTGCGCCGTCTCGTCGCCCGGCGCGATCCACCAGAGGGGGCGCACGATGGGGTCGCCCGTGTCCGTGACCTCGCCCGCCAGCTCCAGCAGGAGCGGCGCCACGAGCGAGGCGCGCAGGGCGGTGAACTTGTGCGCGATGGCCACCACCTCGGCGTCGTACTGCCAGGGCGGGACCGAGAACTGCATGGCCGGCATGAAGGCGGCCACCTCCAGCCAGCGCACGTAGAGCTCGCGGTCGGGCACCGGGCCGCCGCCCGCCGTGCGCTCCGGCACCACGTTGCCGCCCACCATGTCCGGCAGGATGAACGGGTAGCCCAGCATGCTGACGGTGAGCACGGCCGGGATGAGCGAGCGCAGCCCCAGGTCGTAGCCCCACACCGAGTCGCGGTCCACCAGGCGGAAGAAGCACGAGATGTTCTGCGACTGGTAGCCGACGCGCACCTCGGCCAGGGAGAAGAAGGGCAGCGCCATCTCCGTGTAGCGCCGGCTCCACACGCTGGGGTCCGGCAGCGGCCGGTAGGTGCTGAAGTCTCGCGGGAGGTAGCTCACCTCGCCCGCGTCGAACTTGAAGGAGGCGACGCCGTAGCGCGCGCGCAGGCGCCGCAGGTGGCCCTGGAACCAGTCTCGCGCCTCCGGGCGCGTGAAGTCGAGCACGGCGCCGATGCCGTTCCACCAGCGCACCAGCGCCGGCAGCCGGCCCGTGGGCTCGCGCACGAACAGCTCCCGCTCCACGCCCTCGCCGAACGTGGACGCGTTGTAGTTGACGAACGGGTGCACCCACAGCGTGACCCGGAAGCCGGCGTCGCGCAGGCGCCGGAACATGGCGCTGGCGTTGGGGAACTTGGCCTCGTCGAAGCGGAAGTCGCCGTAGGCCGGCGTGTACATGTCGTCGATCTCCAGGTGGCTGCTGTTGAAGCCGTGCTGCCGGATCTGCCGGGCGAAGCGCTGCACCTTGTCCTGGTCCACCCCGCGCCCGTACAGCACCCACGTGGACCAGATCGGGTGGCGGAAGGTCTCGGGCGCGGGCACCCGCGACGGCTTGTTGAAGTAGCGCCGGACCATGTACTTGTGGATGGAGGTGATGTCGGAGCCCACGCACACGCGGTAGCTGAGCTCGGGCGCCGCGGGGAGGCCCGCGGGCGGCTTGTAGGGCGTGCGGCGGTAGCGGGCCTGCAGCCGCAGCGAGCCCTCCGTGCCGTTCCAGCCCAGGTGGAAGGGCACCGAGGCGTTGACCTTGATGGCCGCCGCGCGCGACGACAGCCAGTAGCGCTCCAGGATGCCCCCGAAGGCCGCGTCGGACGAGTAGACGTCGCTGGTGACGAAGGGCTGCGGCTCCTGCTGGCCCTCCAGCCGGATGGGCCAGTGCTGGGTCCTCATCTCGGCGCCGCCGTACCAGTGCGCCTCCCCGTCGTCGTCGTCGCCCCCCAGGAACATGGCGTGCTCCACGGCCAGCCCCGGCTCCGCCTCCTCCCAGCGCACGCGGTAGCACATGACCGTGTCCTTGGGCCGCACCGTCTGGATGAAGAAGTGCAGCGGCCGCCCGTCCGCCGTGCGGGAGCAGCCCAGCAGGGCGCCGTCGCGGCTGCACGAGTCCAGGTCCAGGGCCCCCGAGCGGAAGGCCAGGCGGAAGACCTGCTCGCCCTTCTGGTTGCGGATGGAGAAGCCCCCGAGCTGAAGGTCCAGCAGCTCCACGCGCAGGCGCTCGGCCTTGCGCAGCGAGGCGCTGTAGTAGCACCAGGCCACCACGGCGGCCAGCACCAGCAGCAGCCCCAGCACGGCCGAGCCCAGCAGCGGCTTCGCCTCTTTGGATGCTTTGGGCTTCACGGGCGGCGAGAAGTTGTCGGGCAGGAAGGTGTACATGGCTGCGGCTGAGGCGGCCTCGGGACTCCTAAGGCCCGGGCGGCGGCGGCGGCGGCGGCGGCGGGGGCAGTCCTGGCTCGTCTCCAGGGTTTGGGGCATCAGCCCTCAGTTAAGGAAGGAGCGGGCCGAGGGCAACCGGCAAAGCCCATCTGAACCCGGCCTGCCAGAGTCTGGAAGGGGAAGAAGAGAGAGGCGGAACGGACCTTCTCATTCCGCAGTGTTTCCATATTTGCTGCAGCAAGAAAGAAGAGGCGTGTGTGTACACGTGGGGAAGGTGTATTCGGGGACCTAAGGGTTTAAGACGTGGCAGAGGTGAGACTTCCGAGGACAGTGTGTATCTTACCCTTTCTCAAGGGCCCCGCTGTTTGTCGACATTAGTCAGGGCTCTGAATGGGGAGGGGCAGGTGGGATGCATCCCGTTTTTGTGGGGAATAAACAAACCCACACAAGGTCGGGGAGAAGCCCAGATCACAGACTATCAGACTTCTTGGGATCACACGCGGGAGCAGTTCAATCTGAAGAGGAGGGGAGGGGTCCGGAGAGGAATGGTTCCCCAGAGATGGGCCGTGGTGGGAGAGGGGAGGCACCACAGGGCAGGAGGATGAGTTTCCTCGTCCCCAGAAGGGGAGAGGAGAGAGCAAGAAGAAACAAACCGCTCAGGCATGGAATTTAATCAGAAGCCAGGTTGAATCTGGAGACTAGTTCTGTCCTAGGGCTTGGTTTGGAGGGAGGCAGCGTTGGGTTCAGACATTAGGGCTGGGGGCAGGAGCCTGGCTCAAGAGCCATGGTGGCTGGCTTCTCAGATCTTCCCGTCTTTGTCCTCAAATTCTGCTTTCGGCCATTGCTCGCCAACCCATTTCCCTGCCCACCTTCCCGCTCTGCTCCCAGCACCACACCTCTGGCCAGCGGCCACCTAGCTTTGTCTCTGCCACTCAGCCACTATCTGGATGCCCCTGCCCTGGTTTTGGACACTGTCTCTTCTCCCCTGTACCTGGTATTATTGCAATACTCCCCCTATAGACCTCCACGCCCTAATTTCTTTCCCCCAATGCCTTCTGCTAATAGCAATCACAGAGATCCTTCCAAAGGTGTGGTTCAGTTGGTTGGGGTGTCACCCGGTGCACAAGAAGGTTGTGGGTTGGAATCCCAGTCAGGGTGGATTTGGGGGGCATGCAGGAGGCAACCCATTGATGCTTCATTCTCACATTGATGTTTCTCTCCCTCCCCCCCTCCTCTCTCTCTCCAAAATCAATAGAAGCATGTCATTGGGTGAGGATTAAAAACAAACATCTCCTCCTAGTTTACAGAGATTCTCATGGCCCTCGGGATGAAGTTCAGAAACATAAATTTTGCAACTGAGGTTCAAGGCATGCTATGATCTCATCTGCCTTTTTGATTCCATGTCCAGCCAGGCCTATCTTATGACCATCAAGCTCATTTTCCCCCCAACCTAAATCTTTCAGGCCACCTGGTTTAGGAGATTTCACCCACCCACCTCGGGCCAACATCTCTCCCCAGCCTACCAGCTCTCCAAGGGATCAGACGCCAACCCCTCCCCAACTGCACACACATAACTCTTACACACTGTGTGCTAAATGCCCAGATATGACTGGGAAACATAGACTTGTGGGGGGAGGTGTGTGTTGCCACCGACTCTTCCTGATTTAGCCCTCAGGACAAAGTCCAACGAAGAACTGGCCCTAGCCAGGTGCATACACAGACACACTGCCAGCCAGCCAGCTGCACCAGCGAGGGGGAAGGAGAGAGGGAGACTGGCAAACAGTAATTAACTCTCCTCCCAGATGCCAGTGTCTGTTTCTGAGTCCCCCAGGAGATGTCAGAACTGTTCCGGACCTTTACCACCCCCACCACTCTCTTGAAGAGACCATCAAGAATGTCAGGTGCAGACCAGAACTCTGATCCCAGATTTCAATATACAGCCCCCCCCTCAATGTGCTGTCTCAGGCCTCATTCTCTGTGTTCTCTGCCCCCCAATGCCCTAAGCTAGTTGGTTCTGGCTGGTCTGGAAGAGCCTCTTATTCCCTTCCTCTCAGCCCCCATAACTTAGCTTTCAAACCCCCCACCCCGGTATGGATTCCCTTTCCTGTAGGTACAAATTAGAGAAATTCCCCTGAGAAATGCAGGCAGTAACTGCATTGCTGGTGGCCTCAAGCTAAACAAAACCCAAAGAAGGTCTTAGGTGGCCCAGGCCAGAGCTGCTATATATTTACATTCATTCACTCATTCATTCAAGGTCCCATTCTGGGCACCGAGAAAATAAATGGTAAAGGTCCACAGCAGGATAGGGTCCCCTCCTTCTCAAAACATTCATATTAAATCAGACCATTTCATGACCCCTGGAGGCATGGAGAGGCCACCAAAGTGACCTTCTTCAAAGCCTCTTCCAACACTTAATTTCTGAGAAGCATAACTTTCTGGGATTTGGAGGTCCTTTGATGAAGGACAGGAGCCTAAGGCCTGAGCACCCACTCCATGCAGGCCCTGAGCGGGTCTCCCAAATGCCAGCAGAGCACCCACCCTAACCGTAATGCCAAAAAAGAGGCATAGCTACAGTGCCCATTGGCCCATTGTACATATGAGGAAACAGTGGCCAAATTAGAAAAAAAAAAGGAATTTGTTTGAAGTCACCCAAGCAGGTCACCTCAATCCAAAAAGCCAACTTAATCCTCCACGGCCTCCGTTTCAGGAGACAGGACATAATGGTCTGACAGGCCGAATGCTGCAGAGGAAAGGAGCTTTGTGGCCCAGAGGCTGGGGCAGGCTTCTATCAAGTGGGTGTGGGCACGGTAAGGCCTGTTTTTCCAGGGGCTGCTGCTGCTGCTGCTGCTTGCTCCAGGAAGGATTCTTGAGAGTGGGAAAGGGGCAATTTAATAGCATCTGGTACCGGGACTAGGGGAGAACAACAGTGATTCTCGTGTTGTCGGTGGCGATACAGACTCCTGTAATCTGCTGCCTCCAACCATCAGACCAACCACCACAGGCTAATGTCAGCAGGTGGGTCTGTCCCTAGCCAAGACTTCTCCCCACTTGGCGAGGGTCAAGCTCAGTCTTGGCTGCCAGTCCCCTAGCCGGGCATGAGGAGGACGACCCGACAGGCCCATGTGAGGGGAGGCCACTCCAAGTGGATTCATTTCTTCCCCGAACACAGTTCCCAGAGGGAATGTGTGGAAATGTCAAAGGCAACTCGATCCGGGCCCCATTTCCCTGCTCAGCGGAGGGATCCGGGAGATCGAGTGACTGGGCCTACAGCCTGGAACGCCCCACCCCCACCCCCAGTGACCCGCCCAACAGCTGCCAAGTCCAGAGAGACAGACTGAGGTCAAGGGGCCTGCCTCCCACTGGAAACCAAGGCGACTCAGGTGTCCAGGCTCTCCTCGCTCACTCAGCAGCAGGAGCAAAAGTTAAGTGTGCTTCCTCAGAAACCCGCCCTCTCTCCCAAGGCCCTCCCCCTGGGCTCACTCACGGCAGTGACCCCAAAAGTGGGGGTGAAGGTGGTAGGCTCCTGCAGGTCTCCACGCGAGCCAGAGCTGAGCTGCCACCGCGCAAAGCCCAGCGCCGCCCAGTTAGGGGACAGCGGAGGCCCCGCCCCCTGGCCGGCTGGCCACGCCCAGGGCCCCGCCCCCGACGCCGGACCCCTCCTCCCTCCTTGTCTCCCGGACCGGAGGCCCCGCTCCTTAGTCCCTTACCTTCCTCCTCCTCCTCCTCCTCCTCCGGGCTCAGCTCCCGGCATCTCCGGCCAGCCGCCAGCCCAGCGCCTCCCGGCTCCGCCCTCGCCTGCAGGCCCGCCCCTCAGGGGCGTTGCTTACCCGCTTGTGTGTGTGTGTGTGTGGGGGGGGGGATGGCGGGGGTGGGGGGTACGTAGGGGGAAAGGAGGTAGTAGGGTCTGCAGGGAAATGTAGGTTTGGAGGAAGGAGCAGCTGTAGAATGCTAGGCTTCCTGCACCTCCAAGCTAAATTTGGGATGTGTGTGAGGGATTCGTTCCCCTCCAGATTTGGGCAAGTGGAGGTGGCCTCGGTATAACGCTCTTTACTAGCTCTCCCACATGGAAAAAAAAAAGTTTCTTATAATGGGAAAAGGGTAGCGGAATTCCTGGAGAATCTCGGCGGCCCGATATAAGGCGGATCCAATCAAGGACTCCACGGAGGGACCTTGGTTTCACCAGCAGGGAGGCCCAAGTTGTCGGTTCTCACCAGCCCAGACCAACAGCATGGAGGTCAGGGACCTAGAAGACTCGCTGCATCCCCCCCCCCGCCCCCAAGTATTTGGCAGCGTCCCCGCACCCCTCACTCCCTAGTGACGGGCGTTGGAAATGGCTGCACTACGGGGAAGTGAGCGCCGTCCCCACTATACCCCTGTCCCAGGGAGGAATGGGGTGCAAACATACTGAAGATCCCAGAGATTCCAGAACACCCCACTCCTTGCTTCCCGAGGAACATAAAAGCAGGGCTTTGTTTTGTAATGTGAACATCCTTGGTCGTAAAACCCTCCAAAATTGTTTTGGGCCCTTCCACTTGGGTTGGGGGGGACAGTAAGGTATAGGAACATGGGCTTCTGCGGGGCTGTGATGGAGACTCCCGGAGCAGAGATCAAGAGCTTTGGGTATAGGGACAGGGCTCTGACTGCAGAGTGGAGGATTGGGGGGAGGGGGGGAAGCATCTAAGTTCAGGAGGTAGTAGAGGAATGTTAGCTGGAGGGTCCTTTCTGCATGACTAGGTGCACCCATTTGTTTGGGCTCTGGGGTGGAGGGGAGGAGGACACCAGGTGGATCGAGGGCCACTTTTGTGTGTCAGGAGGGCACTCGGGGCCACCTCAGGGAAGTGCTGAGGTGATGGGAGTGGGGAGGGCTCAGGGCAGGTTGACGGAGAAACTGCATCTTAGTGCAGGGGCCCGAGTAACTGGTTCCTCATGGCCAGATCTTGCTGGATGAGGACACAGGAGGCAGGGGAATATGTGGAAATGTCAGAGGCAGCCTATGGGGTGAAAAGTTTATTTATTGCTCAGCCCCCTTGGCCTTGTCTCCGCTACCAGTATGGGTTGCCAGGGTAATTCTCGGACAAAAACTCAGGGTGGATAATATAGCTGTTTCTCTGGTAGCCACCGATCTTCTTAAACTGACTTGTGTCCCACCTGTGGGAAGAGATGGGCCAGCCCTTTTGGACTCTTATCCATCTGATTCCAATTCTCAATGCTAACCTTATCCCGACATTTTGCCCCTAATCCTGACTCCCTAGGTTCCAACACTGACCTCAGGTCCTATGGTCAAAATTTTTTTTTTTAAATTTCCAATACTCAGTCCCTAACACTGACATTTTACCCTCTCCTTCAATCCCTGAACCTAACACACTGAAATCTTGACTCTATGCCCCACTGCCAACCTGTAACCCCCTCAATGCAGGCCTCCACGCCTTCATGGAGTCCTCCATCTCCTTGCTAGTTTCTACTTCCCCATGGCACCAGCGCCTCCTGGTGGCACATTTCTGTCAGTGCATCTCAGCGGACAGTATCCACCCCCAATTGTCCACCCCCCCTTCTCCTCCCCCTTTCCCCCCTCCCCCCCCCTCGCCCCGGGTTCTCCACCGTGCCAGACTTACCTAAGGTTGGGGTAAGGGCAGTATGGCTGCTGGGGAGTTATTACTGCACAGTGCATCCCGGGCCGGTGGTCGCAGGGCAACACACTCCTGGAGGAGGAAGCGGCCGGCGGGGAATGGTTGGGCCTTTGGATTTTCCCCTAACCCCCAAGCCCAGACAGGGAGAACTCTGGCCGACGCCTCGGGTGTCAGTCCTACGGCTCGGAGATCCTCCCCTCAGGTCTCCTGGCCCTTGCAAGACACCGTCGGAGCACCGCCTCTGGGAAGACACCTGAACGCCCCCTCCCTGGAAGGCCTTGTTTTCGGCAGCCTAGTGGCGCCGTGGAGGGAAGCACCTGGACTCTAGCGAGGGTCGGGCCTGGGAGTCCCGGGGTCCTCGCCATGGGACGGCAATTGCTCCACCCCCACTATCCAGGGGGTGGTGTTTCTGAGCCTCAGGAACTTTCTCTCTGCCCCCCATTCCCTTGTAAGGGATAGGACCCAGTCTCACTCAAGGAATCGGTCTCTCTGCCAAGGGAGGGGGCGCAGGGGATCACCAGGGGGCTAGGGACAGGGTTCAGAGCACCCCTTGCACAGCTCCGGATGGGGACACTGGCGTTTTCCCAGGGTCAGCCCGCCCTGCCTGCCGCCCGGTGCGGAGAGAAAGACTGACTTGCACTACACGGTCTGGGCTGCGGCTGAGCGCTCGGGCCTCAGTTTCCTCTGCAGCGACACACGAGGTGCATGCAGGGCTCCGAGGAGGCTGGTCGCCCGGTCGCCCGGTCACCATTTCCTCGCGAATTTAGACTCAGCAGTAACCCTGCCCCTTACCCACGATAACTCGGGGGGGGGGGGGGGCCAGGAACAGAGGACGCTCCCGAGAACACGACCCCGGGATCGGGTGTCCGGGTAAGGGAGTGGGGCTGGCGGGCATGGGAAGGGGATGCGACTTGGTGTGCGGGGTGTTCTTAGAACAGAACCCTCCAGAACAGATACAGGAGCTAGGGTGACCTTGGCCACAGTTCGGGGGGGGGGGGAGGGACAGGATCGGAAACGCGGGGGAATCTTCGCGCAGGTTCGGCCGCTGCAGGGGCGGGTTCCAGCCTCGGGGGGCGGGGCCCGAGGGCGGGGCTGGGCGGGGCCTGGCGGGAATGGGCGGGGCGGGATGGAGGGGGCGGGGCCTGGAGAAGCGGCGGAGGCTGGAAGAGGCTCGGGACGGAGCGGTGGGGGGGTGGGGGGCTGCACTGGGGGGGGGACCCGCTGGTTTGGGGGCGGGGCCCGGGTGAACTGGGCGGGGCCCTGCGAACCTTACAGTGGGCTGCGTGGGGCACAGAGGCTGCAGGTGGCGGTCCGTGCTCGGTGCCCCGGAGACGCAGTAGTCCATCCCGCGCAGGCAGTAGTGGCGGCCCGAGCAGGGGCTCTCATAGCCCTGGAAAGGCAGGCGGCCCGGCACCGGGTCCACGCACCCGCATCGGGGCGAGATCTGCGGCAGCGTCTGGTACCGTGACAGCGAGTTGAGCATGTTCACCACCACCTCGCGCTCTGTGTCCGCAGCTCCCCAGCCCGGGAGACCCAGACGGAGAGTCACAAGAATGGGAAGAGACGGGGGAAGAGACAGGTCAGAGATAGAGAGAGATAGAGAGAGAGAGAGACAAAAATAGGGACAGAGACAGAGTTACACCCTCTCCAGGGCCTTCGGTCCCCACCTCGTCCCACGGGTCCCCATCCCACTCTTGATGGCCTCCCGATACCCGTCTCCCCCTCCCCCTTCTTTCCTTCCACCCCGGCCCCTCCCCTACGTTACCATAGGCATTGAGTCGCTCCGGCTTAGGGGGATACTCCAAGGGCATTCCTCGAACTGCTGTCTCCATCCCGGCTTCCTGGAAATGGCACATACTCAAGCCCTGACCTAGAAGGACCCTCATTTTGGGGTCCTCCCTCCCAGCACCCCACACCAGTCCCAGGCCCAGCCTAATCCCGCCCTCCAGACGCTCCCCTCCCTGCCCCGCCCTGTTTGGAGCATTTATTCCGTTTACCTGGGGAGGGGAGGAGAGAAGGAATGAAAGTAGTTGGAGCATGTAGGCACCTGAGCGTCTGACAACCCTATCTCAGCGTTTGCCTTTGATTTTACCCCTTTTTGTCTAGCGGACGCTGTTAAGCTATGTCTCTGCGTCTCTCTAACGGGGGGGCTTTCAATATTGCCTGCCCATGAGAATCCCCTGGGGATTTGTGAAACGTTCTGCTTCTCGAGGAAGTTCTGATTCAAAAGGGTTCAGTCCACCCAAGGTCAGCCGTCAGCCGACAGCGAGAGTCGCAGAGGCCTCAGTCTCCCACGCTGCCTCAGACCCGGGGCTGCCCTGGACTCGTTCTCTGCTGGGGTCACTCCCCTCTGTTTATCTGCATTGCCTCTGAGGGGCCTTCTTTTCCCTCCTTTGTCCCTGCTGACATCACAAAGGAGGGCAGAGTAGAGCAGGTAGACAGCCTAACACTGCCTCCTGGGCCAGCCGTGTGAGAGGGGCCAAGTGGCAAGCTTCCGGAGTAGAGTGTCAAGGAGTGCACACTGGCCTAGCCCCATAGAAATTGGGACCCAGTGAATCCAGTGCCGAGACTGGGACCCAGTGACCTAGCACAGCTCCACTCCTGGGTTCCTTTGTCTCCTGGAAAATACAAAACCTAGTCTCACACTTTTGTGCATGGGAAAGAGACCTGGAGCAGTGTTGATGGGAAAGGGACGAGTAATTAACGTGAAATATGTCACTGTGGCTTGGGAGGTGGAGGTGTGTGTGTGTGTGTGTGTGTGTGTGTGTGTGTGTGTGTGTGTGCCAGACACTATCTGTGCTGAGCCCAGTAGATACCTTAGGCAGCCGGGGAAGGCACGTGGTACACTTGTTCCAGCCACTGCAGCAGCAAGGCCCCGTTCTCCACGAGTTCCCCCAGTCACTACACAAATTGTTGGAGTTGCATTTGTCTGCTGGATTACAAGGGCGGAGACGTAAGACAGTGTTACTCCTCATTCTTCCCCAGGGTCCCAGACTTCCTAAATGTTTCTCCTCTGACCCCCAGCACAAAACTGCATTCTCCCTAATTTCCCCGAGGCCAGTCAAAGCCCAGCCTGGCCCCACAATTGTCTTAAGACACGGAGATACATACCATTTTCTTTATTTATTTTTGTTAATTACCTAAGGATATTTTTCCATTGGTTTTTTTTAAAAGAGAGAATGGGAGGGGGAGAGACGAAGAGAAACAATCATTGTGGTGAGAGAAACACATCAATTGGGTGCCTCCTGCATGTGCTCCAACCTGGGTTGAGCCTGCAGCCCACGTGCATGCGCTTGACCCTTGACAGGAATCAAACGGGGGAAACTTTAGTCCACGGGCCAATGTTCTATCCACTGAGCCAAACCAGCCAGGGCTGCAGCCCGTTTTCTACCTCAGGCTTGCTTCTACGTGGGTCTGGGTGCTTTGAGCTGATGGCTTTTTATCTTGGCACAACCCTCACTGAATGAGCCAATCTGGAAACTGGGCCTCTTTCCAATTGCTCCCTCTCTCTCATCTTCCACATTTAGTTTCCCAAGTTTGCTTATTCTGCCTCCTTTTTTTTTTAATATACTTTATTGATTTTACACAGAGAAGAATTGAGAGGGATAGAGAGTTAGAAACATCGATGAGAGAGAAACATCGACTAGCTGCCTCTTGCACACCCCCCACTAGGGATGTGCCCCCAACCAAAGTACATGCCCTTGACCGGAATCAAACCCGGGACTTTTCAGTCCGCAGGTCGATGCTCTATCCACTGAGCCAAACCGGTTTCGGCTTATTCTGCCTCCTTAAAACCACGTGAATCTATCCCCTCTTCCAATCTCCCATGACCTCTCTGTATCTCTGCAGTGCCTTAACCCGGAGACTATAATGTTGTGATCAATAGAATGAACTCTGCAGACAGGCTGCTTGTCTTTAGATTTCAGCTCTGCCAGATATTAGCTGTGTGTGAATTTGACTGAGTTAATTTCACTGCATCTGTTTGCTCAGTTTTAAAATGGGGTAATAGTATTGTCTACTTTATAGGGTTGTTGTGAGATTGAAATGAATTAATATATGTAAATACTTGGTACTTAGAAAACTATTATTTTATTAGCCTACTGGTCTCCCTACCTCATTTTCTGAAATCCTACAATCCAATCTCTACACAAAAGCTCTGGCACATTTTTTACAGATGTAAGTCTGATCAAGACACTTCCCTACTTAAAACCTTTCAAAGCCCTCTTCAACCTAATCACCTAAGTTTGTCCAATAAGGCCCTCTGTGATCCACTCTCCTAAGAGTCTGAAAGAACACATATTAGAGACATTAGGAAAGGAGGTCTAGGAGCCCTAGAGAAAGGGCAAGTGTGTGTATGCGGCATGGTATTGGGATTTTGGAGTTCTGGGTTGGTGGGTTGGACATATTGAGTTTGGGACATCCATGTAAAGATGATCATAGTCAAAGGAAGAGTGGAATTCTGATGAGATGTCGAAATGAGAAATAAAGACTTGGAGTTGCCAGTAAAGATGTTGAAAGGGTCTCAGAAGAGGAATAAGGAGAGAAGAGGGCTCAGATTAGCACTCGGAGAGACTCAATTTTTCCAGAGAGAGTTGACAAGATACCCAGGAAGTTGAGGCACGAGAGAAGCTGGGTAAGGAAGGAGTTTCAAGAAGTAGAGAGTGGTCAGAGAGTGAAATGCTTCTATAAGGTGGGTCTCATAATGTAAAGATTGAAGAGCATCATGGATGTGGTAGTTAGAACCACACAAGAGCAGTTTTAACGTTTGAGTGTAGGAGATGCAGACCTGGGCCCAGTTTCAACTGGACAAAGATTTGTCATCAATCCATTCAATAAGTACTTATGAAGCTTGGTGCTATTTTTTTTATTTTATGTGGAGGGGGCACAGCTGTGATTAAGACATGACTCTCTGCTCTTTTGGAATGTACTGAGCAACAGATCATTAACATCTAATCAAATGAGGAACATAATTTCTCATAAGGTGTAAGAAGGAGTGAGGAAGTAGATAGAAACAGTGAGTATAGACTTTCTGAAAATCTTGGTTGAGAAGAGGAGAAGGAAGAGAGACTTTTTAGGCAGGAATATATTAGAAAAGACTTACAGGTGGAAGGGGAAGAGGTGTGGTAAGGCAGAGGGATGCAGGAGAGATGGGGAACTTGATGAAAAAGGGTCACTAAGAAGTTGGGAGGAGATGGCCCTTGGATTTGTTTGGAGGAGGTTAACACTTCCTCTATCTCTCTGGGGATAAGACCTAGGCCTGTTCCAGTTCTTTGGCATAGACAAGGAGCTCCCAAAAGACAGGGCTGAATCTCCTCCAAGGTTAATGTCAGGTGGAGTGATTTGGGAGTCAAGCTGGAGTGGGGGTAGTTAGAGAAGAAGCCCTGGGTCATGGGGGAGATAAGACTGATAGACTATGATTGGGGTAGAGGTCAGGATCTAAGTTGGGTTCAGGTGGAGCGTCATTGTTGGGGGTCACTGAATAGGGTTAGAGTTGGGCAAGGGGTGAGGCCCTACCTTCCTCTGGAGAGAGCCAGTATTTCTCAGGCAAGTAGGGGTGGCCTGGTATGGAACTCTTATAGGTGTAGTCCCGCACAGTATTTTTAACCATCTTCTCTAGGGCTTCCTGATCCACATTGCGCTGAAAAGTCCTACGCAGGCCCTGCGCGAGGGGAGAGGAAGGAAATGGCTGAGTGCACAGAGACTCCCGCTTTGGAGCCCCATTGGACTTACGTCCAGCCACTATTGAGAAGGCCAGCCCCGGTGGGTCTCCCAACCGCCTCCCTTTTTACATTTTTATTTATTCTGAAAAGTTGATACACTCTTAATAAACCAAACAGCTTTGGCCATGCCCGAGGGGTATCGGGGACAAAATATATTATAAATAACAGAAGGCACACTAAAAAGTTACGGAAAATTCTTTGTTCGGGATGTCAAGGTATTTTGGTGAAGGTGTGTATAAAATAATTAAATTCCACAAAAACAAAACAAAACAAAAAAACCAAAACAGGATAACACATGAGGATTCTCTCCCCCCAAAAGTAAGACAAAGAAATCAGAAAAAGTCCCAGATTTCAAAACCACCACCTGTGCCTGAGGATTCCCACGCCAGCCTTGGGCCCCTCTGAATAGTCCTCTTACTTGAATTGCCCTTTGCTTCTTTCTTTTCATCTAAGAATAGGGCTTAGAGCCAGGCACTTGACTTCAGTCAGAATGGTTTTCTGATGTTTTCATTTCTGTCTTTTTTTTTTTTTTTTTTTGACTGAGTGGTTCTGAAGGAGAGTTGGAAGCTCCTGTCCTCTTTCTTCAGATTGCACATTGCCTGTGTTTAATTTTAACTCAGAAAACTGTGATTCTTTATCTATTCTATATACTAATTCCTTGTCAGTGGCAGGTTGCAAATATCTCCTCTAGGTTTTTGGCTTGTTGTATCTTCATTTTCTCTGTGGTATCCTTTGATGAACAAAAGTTCTTAATATTAACATAGGTGAATTTATGAACCTGTTATGTAGTGCTTTTGTGATTTGTTTGAGAAATCCATCCACACTCTAAGATAATGGAGGTAATGTCTTATATTTTCCTCTAATTATAAGCCACAGTTTATTTTCCTTAAGCTTTTAATCTGTGAGATATTGCTTTTGGTGTTTGGTGTGATTTAGGGATCAATTTTATTTTTGTCTGTATGGATAACCAATGGTCCCATTAAGTATCTATCTTCTCCCACAGATTTGCAATGTTACCCTAGTCTGGGTGTTATGCAGTTTCACTGTGAGGCATCTAAATGTGGAAGTCCTTCTATTTATTCTGTGGCTGTGGATTCATTTCTTTCATTAGTTCTGGAAAATTCAGAGCTTTCCCCTCTTCAGATAATTCTTATTCTTTCTGCTTTTTTTTTTTGGACACCAAGAAGATGTGTGTGAATTTTCTCCCATCTTTCATATTGCTTATATATCCTACCTCTTTGTCTTTCTGTGCTGCATTCTGGAAAATTTCTATCTTTCATTCTAGTGAGGCTTTTAAGCTATGTCTAATCTGTTCTTTAACCAATCCAGTATCCCAATATGAATATTTAACACATATGGTTTTCATTTCTAAAATTGCTATTCAGTTCTTTTCTTACATTTGTCTGATATTTTTAAAATACAATCTCCTGTTGTTTGCTCATTTTAATAACTTCACATTTTATTTTAAAAATTCATAATTATTTTGTATTCATTAACTATTAATTCCAATATCTGAAGTCCTTGGAGGTTTAAGTCGGTTGTTTCTGCTGACTGTCACGTGGTGTGTGTTTCCTTATATCTCTTGAGCTCAGATTTGATAGGCCTTTATTCTAAAGGATACCTGGAAATATACATTGAGAATATTTTTCACCATAGAAGAGACACATACATTAAGTGTGTGTGGTGTGTGTGTGTGTGTGTGTGTGTATGTGTGTGTGTGTGTTGGGGGTAGGGAGCTATAGACCACTGAACTTTCTGGTTCAGTTTGGAACTTGTAGGTTTAGTTCCTCCATCTTTTAGCTAGCTGAAGACTTAAACTCCTGCTTGTAGTGCTGACATTTGTCTTCAGAACAATCCTGTCTTCTAAATATACTTACCACTCACCTCCGTGAGAGTACAAAACTTTTTATGCAGGATCTAGCTGCTTTGAAGCAAGGAAGGTTTTCAGAGTTTTCTAGATCACCATACTGCCAGAAGCAAAACCCTTTCCTTCATTCCTTTTTTAAAAATATATTTTTGTTGATTTCGGAGAGGAAAGGAGAAAAACATCAATGATGAGAGATAATCATTGATCAGATGGAGCCCGAAATCCAAGCATGTGCCCTGACCGGGAGGGGAACCGAGGCGCTCAACCACTGAGCCTCGCTGGCAGGCTCCCATTCTTAATCCCACTGACACTCACTGAAGCCGTCTGGCCAGGTTACTAAGGGTTACTATATCCAAGAGATTCTTTTCTGTGTCGGCATTTGATACTGACTTTTGTCTAACAATGCTATCTTGGTTGGCTTCTTTTTGACTTTCTTCCTATTACTGTCTCCTTTTATGCTCTTCTTCCTTTATTTACCCTTTAAATATTGATATTCTCCACAATTCTGAGACTGATCATTTTCTTATTCTTCCTTCACAATCCTATTCACTTCTATGACTTCAGCTACTGCTGGTAATTGATGATCTAAAAATATATATCTGTAGTCCAAACCACTTTTCTTTGCTTCAGAGCTAAGTATAGCCAACTATCCACTAGACATATTTTCCTGAAAGTCTTTGAATATTTTCCTCCAAATCTCAATTTGTAGCACTATCCATTCCTCTAATTGCCAGAGCCCACAATCCAGGAATCATCCTAATCTCTCCCCTCTTCTTTATACAATGATGGTGAACAAGACATGTTGACCTATTTCTTTTTTTTTAATATGAAGTATTTTTTAAAATGCAGTAGTTACCTTTTTAAAAATATATTTTATTGGACTTTTACAGAGAGGAATTGAGAAGCATATAGAGTTAGAAACATCGATCAGCTGCCTCCTGCACACATCCCACTAGGGATGTACCTGCAACCAAGGTACATGCCCTTGACCGGAATCGAACCTGGGACCTTTCAGTCTGCAGGCTGACGCTCTTTCCACTGAGCCAAACCGGTTTCGGCTATTTCTTAAAATCTTTTTCCATTGAGTGTGGAAAAGCAGGCAGGCATGCTCATATTTTGCATGTAAATTATTACAAACCTTATTACAGAAATTTGAAGTGCATATCAAACGTTTTTAAAATGTGTATGTCCTTCCTCCTAACAATTTCATGTCTAGGAATTTGTCTTTAGGGAACAGTTGATGCATAAAAAGATAGATATATACAGAATAATATTAGCAAAATTTTATAAATAATCTAAATTTCCAATAACATGATTTCTTGGTTCATTCATAAAATAAAATAGTATTAAAATTATGTTTCACAAGGAAAATGACCTGCTATACAAAAAAAAAATCAAGATTCAAAATATTAGTATATAATATGATACAATTTTCATAAAACATATTTGCTTCCTAAATGGGCATATAATAAATGAATAGTGGTTATTTGGGGTAGTGAGATTATAGGCCTTTTATTCTATGAGTTATCCCCATTTTCTGCATTAAGCAACGAATTCCCCTTTTCTCTGCCACAGTCTATCCTTATCTCTCACATACATCCTCTGCCATCTCACTCTGCTTCCTGCCCTCAGCCCCAACCCCTTCAATCTCCTGCCACTGTAGTCAGAGTGGCATAATTCACAAACTAATCATGACACTCACAGATTTAAAAAAAACAGGAGCATTATGTCCCTATTTCTTAACACAGCCTGAGGTCCTTCATGTCTGCAGGCTTCTCTCTTACCATGGGGCTAGCCTCTCCCCCCATACTAGTAGTTCCCAGTCCCTGGTGGGCCCCTGGCCCCAGGTTGCCCTGTGGAAGCCTCCTCTCCCTGAGTCTCTTAGTAGACCTGCCCTAAAGTCCCAGGAATGCTCTCCTCTTTCCGGCTCTTGGACCAGTGCCCATGTGTTTGCTGGGGCATGCTCCACACAGCACAACCCTCCTTTATTCACTTGTTTGCTGAGCGCTCCTAGAAGACAGCCTGGCACATATAGATCCCCAACCAAGTTTGTTGGATGGTGCATACAGCTAAATTAGACAGCCACAATTAGACTCACAGATCTCTCCATTTTGTGCAAGTGGCACAGATACAAGGAGACGGATATGCATGCCCAAAAACATGGCTATTGGATATTTTCTGGCATATCTCTCTTCTTTCAGCTCTTCACCTGGCTCTCATCTAGGTCTCCTATGACCTCTATTTGAATAACTCTCTCTGGTTACTTTCCATTTCCACTACCCTGTTTACTTCCTTTAGGGCATGAAAGTCTTGTTTATTTCTTAACTTATCTAACTCTTTTAAAAAAAATATATTTTATTGATATTTTACAGAGGGGAAGGGAGAGAGATAGAGAGCTAGAAATGTCAATGAGAGAGAGAAACATCGACCAGCTGCCTCTTGCATACTCCCTACCGGAGATGTGCCCGAAACCAAGGTACATGACCTTGACCGGAATTGAACCCGGGACCTTTCAGTCCGCAGACCGACGCTCTACCTCTGAGCCAAACCGGTTTTGGCTTAACTTATCTAACTCTTTAGATCCCCTAACGTGGTGTAGCAGAGCACCATGAAAGCAGGCTCTTGCATTATTTTATATATCATTATAAATTCCACACCTAGGCGAAAGAATAAAAAACACATATGCAACACTACAAATAATTACAAACATAACTATACCCACACACTGCCAGCCATCCAGACATGCATGGCCATACACATTAGCCTGCCCCTGTCCCCCACCCCAACCTCTACTTACCCGGGTCACAAACTTGTTGGGTTCCCAGGCCCACAGAGGTGGGTCGTTATAGACCTTCTTGATGGAGGTAGGAGCCCTGTAGGAGTCGGTGTAGGTGCTGATGGGGGTCTTGGTCTTTCGGGAGAAGAGGAACATAGTGGGGTCTAGGGAATGCCCAGATGGGCTCTACCAACCCAGGGCTCCTGCAAACCATCAGTGATTTCCCTCTCCCAGATCTCCCACGCCTCCAGTCTGGCAGGTCTCTTTAGCTGCTGCGATTCCCTTCTATGGAGGACTCTCAACTTCCCTCTCACAGCTTTCCTGCTCCTACCCCACCCTGCCACCCCCTCCAGGATGGGCACTGTCCATTATGATATCACCTGGCTTAATCCCAGCCCTGAGGAAGTGAGGAGGTCCAATTCTCTTCCTCCTCAAGCCTTTTTCTCCCTCAAGTCTCTCCAAAGAACCCAGTCTCCAAGAGTTCAGAGGGCCCCTGGGGATCTTCTAGGCCAACCTTCTCACTTTGATGAACAGAAGTGGAGGTTCCCGTGGGTCAAGTGACTCACCAGGGTGATGCAGCACGTCAGTGGCAGGCCTGGCCTGGGCACCCACGAGTGGAGGTAGAGTGAAGTGTGCATTCAGAGGATCCGTTTTTCTCCCCGTCCCAGCCCCCCTGCCCCTTGCCCACACCCCAGTTAGGGAGCTGAGGCGGGCTTGTTTGAAGCCTTTAATATCGTTATTTGTGTTACACGATACACAGTCAAGGGTGATGGTCAATACTGCGATGGAAATGTTAAAAAAAATATTATACACGGCTCATGTCTTCCACACACCTTCCCGGAAATAAATTAGTGAGCACGGAGAAACCTGGCTGGGTGGCGGCCAGAGCTGAGGGGGGAGGGAGTGTTAAGGCAGTATCTACAAGGGGGGAGAGTGGCAGGGGGCAAGCTAAGGCCGCAATTCCTTCCCTCCAGCCTCCCAGACAGGGGAGGAAGGAACCACACACTTCCTAGACCCAGAGGTGCTGGCTGCCAGCTTCCTACCACTCTCTGCCACTTTTGGAAGTGTACACTGCCTCATTTGGAAGTCCTTGCCTGCCAGGGAACTAGGCGTGTCCTGTGGGGAGGGAGTTTTTCCCTGGTTCCTCGGGGCCAGAGGGGCTCAGCAGTGGGCTATAGTCACACAGCAAATCAGCAGCAAAGGTAGCAGTCTAAACGAGCCTTGGTGAGGCCCTACTTGGAAAAGAGGATGTACGCACGTTCTCGAAGAGTGAGTCAAGAAACCCAGGTTGGTGGCGATAGTAGTAGGAGGGTTGGTTGGCTCTGGGCCCAGATGACAGGGTGTGGGAATCTGACCTTGGTAGGAGAAATGGGTACGGTTGGGGGCTGGTATGGGCCTTGTGGGTCCTGAAGGTACTGTCTCTGTCCTTGCTCCCTTTGGCATTTCCTCGTCATCTAACAAGGGTCCCTGTTACCAGAGAGGGTAGGGGTAGGTTGGGGGTTGGAGCGCTTCACCTGAGCACGTGGGAGCTGGCAGCCCCTGGGTGCAGTACAGGGAGAGCTGATGCCCTTCCTGAGCAGGAGCCTTCTTCTCTCACTACCCTCTCCCCCCTCCCAGCGCCACCCCCAGGGAACGGGCTGTGAGGCGGCAGCATGGCAGACTGGAGAGAATACACCCTGGCCCTGGGATATGGGGTTTGTGGGGGCATCGACCAGAGCAGTCTTGGGCTAACTGTGCTTTCATTTTTCGTTACATGGGACAGGTCTACATCGCCCAGTCCCAGGGGAGGACCTTGACTTTCATCATCAGCTTCTCTGGCGTCTCCTCCGCCCCAGCAACTGCAGCAGAGACAGCAATACACACATTCTGACTCTCAGACACCCCATACACCCACACACACAATATATACTCACCACATACACATTCATAGACACACACACACACACACACACACACACACACACACACACACGTGTTCCCAAATAGATCTGCATGCATTCAAATACACCCAGGTCCCATAAGAACTTCCCTTTCTCCTGTTCACACAGACATACAACTCAGGAAGCCTCCTAGGTGTACTCAGAGACACACAGAGACCTCTGTATGCACCTCCACAGAAGTTCATATGAAAAAGTTCCTTCAGAACTTTCAGACGCTGCTCATTTGACAGTTGAAGCCCAGGGAACAGAGTGGCTTGTTGAAGACTTCCGGGACAGTGCCAGAGCTGGGGCTACAACCAGGATCTGGGTCCCAGTCCAGGGCTCTCAGTCCACTGCACTGCTGAAAAGCCTCTCACACTGCTAACCAGAACACACAGTCACTTCCTCACCATCCAAAAAGACAGGCCCACAGAGAGACAGACACGCACCTGACAGCCTCAGGCACACACACACACACACACACACACACACATGCACACACATATCCTATCAAGCTCTCCCTACCATACACAGGCAGCCATAGTATTCTCCTCAGCTTGCTCCGTTGAAGGTTCTTACTGGGAAGAAGGATTTGAAATCTTGGGCTGGAGTGAGATGGGAATGGGGAATTCGAGGCTAGTGTTACCTCCTGCTTCTAGCCTGGGACAGAGACCAATGAACTGTGTGTGTGTGTGTGTGTGTGTGTGTGTGTGTAGGGGTTGGCAGAGAGATACATTGGTTAGGGGCAGGTGAGGACAGATCATACCATTCCAGTCATCTCGAACTCTGGCCTGTCTCTAAGGCCTCTTACCCTCAACTCAAAGAACAAGGAAGGAAGGAAGAAAGGAAGGAAGGAAGGGGTGAATGGGGAAAAGAGGAGGAAATAGGCAGTGATCTGACAGATAGGGGACAATATTTCACTGGGTAACTTTTCCAGGCTTCCCATCTGGAGATGAGGGAGAAATGCAAACAGGTACATGGCCCACAGGGGCTGCTGGAGGGGCTCCCAGGTACTTGCCCCACTCCACTGGGCCTTTCTCCCTCGGAGTCCCTTTCCTTTCTGGGCTGGGGGTTCATGGCTTCATGGCGTGGGGCCAAGCCCCTGGCTTTGTGGTCCCTCCCACTCGTTACTGTTGGCCTCCCTGCTGCCCAGTCCCCCACTCTCCCACTGGACGGTAGCTTCGGGGAGAGCAAAAAGGTGCTGGGCAAAGTCCCCCAAGTAACTGAACAAACAGCCCCTTCCCCTCCTCAGTCTCCGGGGTAGAGAGAGACCCGGTTTTGGTTTCTCCGGCTCCATGAACACACAGAGGTACACGTCCTACCATAGGAGGAAGCAATGACTTTTACGAGGTTGGCGGCTGTAGGGGACGCGGGGCCGGGGGGCTGGCAGAAGAGCTGGGGCGGGGGCCGCCCCTGCCCTGTCTAACCTGGACCCCGGTGGCCCGGCTCCATTGGCTGCGGCGGCCCCACCCCACTACTGAATGTGGCAGGCGGTGGAGGACGTGGCCTGGCAGCACATGCAAGTGGGGTTCACGGACTTGGGGGGAATGAGGTCCAGGTCCTCGTCGTCGGGGATCTCATCTAACCGGTAGCCGTCCTTCAGCAGCTGGATGTTCAAATCTTGGTTGATCTGCTGTAGACAAAGGGGAGGGAGGTCAGGCTCCAAGGATCCAGGGGCACCGCCCACAGCCTGACCACATCCCCAGGCCTTCCCCAGATCTGCCCCATCCCAGGTCTCTCCAGAACCCCCTGGCTTCACCCCTAAGTCAGTTCGGGCCTCACTTTCCTTGTGAGGCTCTGTCCCATGATAGGACTGCCGCCCCCCCCTTCCCCCCCATTCTACAGGTAACTTCCCACCCCAGGCCCTGTCTCTATTAGGGCCCTACTCCTCCACGAGGCACATCCCCATGAGGTGTGGCCTGTTTTTCACATTCCATTCTATTTAAGTGACAACCCTCGGTTCAAGTCCCACCCCCTAATCTCAGGATCCCCTAAACTGAGGCGCAGGTCTAACAGCCTCACCTTTACTCAGCTCTGCCCCATTTAGGACCCACCCCTACAGTGGCTCTGCCTAGCTCTGCCCATAGCGCCCCCCAGGTGTGGTTCGGCACCGGCCCACCCCTGCCTGGACGGGCGTGTCTAGGGCCTCACCTCAGCAGAGGAGTAGCCAGAAGAGGAGTATCTGGACATGTCAAAGTCGTCATCGCTGGCCATGGAGAAAGGGAGACAGAGGGAAGTGATTCCTGGAAATTAAATAGAAAACTCCCTGCACTGCCCCCCCTAACCCCCGCCAGCCAATACTCCACCCTTCTCCCACACTTCCAAATCAACAGCACAACCTGAATGAAAACTGCCTGCTGTATCAATGCAGCTTTAAGACAAGTGCCCTAGCCCCACCTTTCTGAATAAACTGCCACCCTTAACCTCTTTCTGAGTGGAGATGCTATTCCTTTCCCCCCAGCCCTCCCCCCTTTTTTATCTAGGCTCAGATCACCCTGGCTTGTTGAGTTTTCCCAAAGTCCGGGTCTAGCCAGGTGTATTCCCAGCAGCAGCGCTGCTCCCTTGCCAGGGGCAGGGTGTTAAGCATTGAATCAGTGCCCATCCTCAGGGCAGCCATTGGGTCAGTTGTCCCAGAAGAGCCATAGATTGCACCAGTCCCATTTCCCCCCTCTCTGCTCTTCCCCACCTCCAGGTAAAACATCCCAGTCCCTGGGGGCCTCATCCTCAGAGAGTTCCTGGCTGTCTGAGGACTACCGTATTTGCCGGCATATAAGAGGATTTTTTTTGGCCCTGAAAAATATGTATTTGCCGGTGTATAAGATGACTGGGCGTATAAGACGACCCCCTAACATTTCCACTAAAAATATAGAGTTTGTTATATACTCGCCGTATAAGACTACCCCCCACTTGGAGGCATATTTTTCAGGGCCAAAAAATCGTCTTATACGCCGGCAAATATGGTATCTCAATTCTGACACCGTGACAGGTGTGGCCTGTACAGCCCACCTGTGTGCTCACTCAGGCTCGTGTGGCTTGCCCAGCTGCCCCGACATCCCCGTACGCACCTGTCAGTGTCAAGGGCTACCAGTGGCTTCTCGTCTGGGCTCTGGTCAAGGGAGGAATAGCCTTTATTGGGAACGACCAGCCTGGGTGGAGAAATTGGGGGGGGGGATTGGATTGGCAAGGGGAACACACAAGCCTGGTGAGAAATTGTGTTGGGCCCTGCCCCACCACTTCCCTTCCCCCCCCCCCCCCCTGGATTCTGTTGAGAGTCTCTGCTCTCAGAGAGGAGCTCGGCCTGAGGAAGGAGGGAAGAGGGAAAGGCTCAGGACCAACATCAGGACAGATGCTGTGACTGGCAGGGTCCAGGTGGGGGTGCGTGTGGGGGGGTGTCTACCTTGTCCGGGCCATGACATTGTTCTTCTTGGGTTGCTGGATTACAGGGCTACCCATACTTCCGTTCTTCAGGGAGCCCTTCCGGGCCAGCTCCCGTTGCTTCTCTGCAGGGGAATATGGGAAGGAAGCTGTGTCCTGCCCCCAGGACCACCCTACCTGACTGCTCAGGGCAGCCTAGGCTGGGCCTCCATTGGGGAACTCTTGGCTTCTGTGAGAACTGTGGCAGGGATCCTAATCCCAGGCTCTGCTGCTCAGTGGAGACATTGCTTGGCCCTGCACAACCTGAGGCAGACAGTGAGGGGCGACAGGGGAAAGCTGACGGTGTCTTCCAGGAGCTGTACTCCCGGGGGGAGCAGTTAGTGTGTCCTCGATGCCAGGGAAGGTTAGAGAGGGAGAGATGGAGCAGAAGGCTGGGCCTGGCAGGGCTTCCTACAGATGACATCGTGAACTGGAGAGAGCAGGGCATTCTAGGAAGGAGGGAGAGTGTCTATAAAAATGCATTTACAGTAGAAGTGAGCGTAGGAAGTGTGGATCTGGATGGGATGGAGGGTGAAGATGGAGGACAGGTTGGAAAAGTAAGATACATTTATTCAGTCATTTGTTTATTAACAACATCTGTGTCACCAATCCCAGGACCTGTGCTCAGGGCATGACTTTGAAGGCCAGATAGAGGGGCTTGGGATTAATGTGGAAGGAAAAGGATCCACCAAGTGTTATGGAATAGGAGAGACAGAATGGGGCCGGCAGGCGAAGGGGCAGGAGGCTGGAGGAGCCCCACTGCCTCTACTCTGACCCTCCTCTAGCCTCTTGAGTTCTCTGAGGCTCCAGAGCCCACCAGATTCATGGGACTGGCCACCAGTGACCTGCTGTCTGGTGTGTGGCACTGTTACCAGGAACCAGCAATCTGCCGGGGCCCTGTAAGGGGCCTATCTACCCCTTCCTACTCATCCCAAGTAAAGCTTAGATGCTGGGAAAGGGACTGTTGGGTGGAGAGGGGTGCTAGGGGAAAGCGCTCGTAAAATAACCACAGCTCCGGAGAGGAAGAATGGGTGGGCATTTCTAGCAACTGTGACTCTGGAACTACCTCTGACTGTCGTGTCTCTGACTCTCTCATCGCCAAGTGGCTGACCCTCTTTACTTTGCCACCGCTCATCTGACTCCTTCAGTTTTTCCCCAGCCTCTTTTCAGCAGGCAGCAGCTACCGTTACCACTGCAAGCCTCTAGGGGGTGCAATTTGCCTTACAATTCCTGGAGGTGGTGGTGGTGATTTTCACCCCCGAGTGCTACTGGGCAAGGTTTTGAATTTTAATGAGGAGTTTGGTGGTAATGTAACAGAAAAGGGAAAAAATTGTTGTTTTAAAAGCATGTTTGAAAGTGAAAAAAATGCAAAGAATAAACTGGCAAAACCAAACTACTTAAAAGAATGAAATCATTCTCTATATACTGACACTGGAAGAAGTTCCAAGACATTAAGTGGAAAACAAAAACAAAAGAAGTTTCAGAAAATGTGTACAGTATGGTACCACTTATGTTAAATACAACAAAAACTAAAAGACAGCCTAATGGGTGTGGCTCAGTGGTTAAGCATCGATTTATGAACCAGGAAGTCATGGTTGGATTCCCAGTCAGAGCATATTCCACCCCCAGTGTGTGTGTGGGGGGGGGGGGGGCGTGATTCTCTTTCATCATTAATGTTTCTCTCTCTCTTTCTCCCCCTCTCCCTTCCTCTCTGAAATTAATAAAAGTATATATATATATATATATATATATATATATATATATATATATTTTTTAAGTAAAAAACAAAAACTTGGAATGATTATCTTGGGAGGAGATGTGATAAGGAGAGTAAAAGAAGTTGTACTTGTTAGAACACTTGTATTGTTAAATTAAGCAGTAATACACAAAAACTCGCTGTACTTTGATATCTTTGGAAGAGGAACAAATTCCACTGAGAGAACTGCTCTCTTGTTTAGAAAAACAGCCTGGGGGTTCTCTAGCTGTGGTATAGAAGGAGAAAAGCAAGGTAAAAAAAAACACACACAACTTTTTCAAAAAAATAAAAGAACAGAATTCCGTGAAAGGGGAGTCCTGGCAGCTGCAGTGGGAGAAGGCTTAGGGTTGGAGGTTTAGGACTGCTGAGGGGTCCGCTATTCAGTGGGCGGCTGGAGCCCGAGGAGGAAGGAATGGCAGAGGAGTTTTGAAGGCTCGTGATTACCTGCATTTAATTGCAAACTCTCCTGAATGTACTGTGTCGTAATTTCTCTTAAAAAACCAATTTTTAAAAATAAAAGTCTATTATATGAAGAGAGAGGGGCAGGGTTCGGCCTAGGGTGAAGTGGAACAGCAGCTGCTGGAGCTATGGGCAGTGGCTGGGATCCAAGTGACTTCAAAGAGCAGGCTGTGGCATCAACTGACTCCAGAATGGACATGAGAAAACCCCCAAGGGAAAGGTGACCCTGGAAAGGGGGAGAGACATTTGAGTTTACTAAAAAAAAACACTAAGGAAAAAAGCTCCCCCAAACTGGAGCCCACTAGGCTCTGAGATGTCCAGATGGACATCTGGATGGATGAGATGGAATGGGGTGAGGGGCTCAGCTTCTAGGCTTTGGAATCCTCATTCTTTCTACCCCTCAGACATAGCAACTGCCACCCACCTCCAAGGCAGCTTCTTAGCCTGGTGCAGTGTTAAATGGCACTGCCATGCCTTTATCCCCGCAGCTCTCCCCTGGAATAACGGGAGCCATCTGGGCCTCAGAGATGCCTCCCAGAGTTTTGGGTCCTGCGGAGAACTGTAACGTCCCTCTTTACTTTGCAAGAAACAGGTACCTGGCAGTGACAGTGACTTGGTGGCTTGAGTCTTGGAGCCATTTGGCCCTCGGTGGTTTAATTTGTGGCACCATGTTGCAGACCCAGCCCAGAGCACCTTGTCCATTCCCCGCATCTTTCTCGCCCCCCCTCAGACCCACTCACCCAGCTTTACTTGGAGCGGGGATGGTTTGTAATTCATGGCTACTGACTCACCCTCCCGGGCATCACAGTCTCCGTCTGAGATGGAGGCGGCGGCTGGGTCCTGGCAGGGAGAAAGCAGAGAGACAGAGAGTTTAAGGACGTGGACATAGGAGGCTGCTGCTCTCAGCCCCGAAGCTGGCCTTCCCACCTGACCCCTGGACCTCTGGGGGCATCTGCCCCTGACAGCAGGCAGGAGATTCAGGGAGGGAGAGGCAGACCCGTCCACCTTGAGAGGAAGATCCTGAACTGGGTAAAAGAGCCAAGGATCCCGGCTTCACTTACACTCACCTGCATGTCTATCCTCAAAGTCCTGGGTAATCTGGCCTCCTGTAGAAAGCCCACGGAAATCCTTGAAACCCACAGGATCTCCTTCTCTAAGCTCCCACACTAGTTGCTTGCACACCAGGGCCCTTCCCGTGTGCTTGTTTGGAAAGGTCTTTCTAGGCTCCTGTGAGTAAGTCTGCAGTAAGGTCAGAGTAGCTCCTCCCTGAGACAGGCCTTCGCCTCCCCCCGCCCCCCCATTTCCTCTAGCACTGGACAGGTCCCTTCACAGGATCCGGAGAACTGACTGGCCAACCAGGACATACAAAAAAAGAGTTCTCATGAGGACTTCTCAGTGTCACAGATGAGTCCTAAAAAATGTCTTCTCAAAAGCTAAAAGGTTGGCTGTGCATGGTAGGTGAGAAGACAAATACTGACAAACCAGCTGGTGGTGAGTTAGTCCTGTGCTGCTTGCTCATTAATCTAGCCTCACTCTTTCCTCCAAAACACGACACACCTCTGCTACAAGATCCGGGTCCCTGGCCCACCCTACCTCAGTCAGTTGGAAGGAGTCATTCACGTTCTCCATGAGAAACCGGTGACCTGTGGACATGAGTACTGCCATCCAACGTATCTGCCTAGAACTACAGAATCTGAGGGCTGCAGAGTGGATCCCAGGCTGTGCCTGGTCTGTCTCTGGGGATGCAGAGAGCAGACAGAGAGGCAGATATATTGCTGCAGGACAGCCCCACAGTGTCAGGCCCAGAGATCTGAGTGGCTACTGGTGACTCAGCAAAGGAAGGATATACTAAGTGTACCGGTCAATAATGCGAATTTTTTTCAATAGATAGAGTTCAAATTGATTATTTGTTGTCGATAGAGATCAGTATTAATGGTTTCACCTGGTTTTATTTATTTAAATATATATTTTATTGATTTTTTTACAGAGAGGAAGAGAGAGTTAGAAACATCGATGAGAGAGAATCATCGATCAGCTGCCTCTTGCACATCCCCGATGTGCCCGCAATCAAGGTACGTGCCCTTGACCGGAATCAAACCTGGGACCTTTCAGTCCGCAGGTAGACGCTCTGTCCACTGAGCCAAACCGGTTTAGGCTCACCTGGTTTTAGAAGCTCATAATACACCACACCTTCCTGATCCCACCAAATGCAGAGCATTGTCTTCTTTCCGAAGCAATTTGGCCATGCAGTTGATGTTGATGATTAACCTGGATCAACCCATGATTTTATGCGTTTGGAATTCTCAAAATAAATCTACTTTTCATCGTAAGTCACAATTCGATGCAAAAAAGACTTTCGTGCTGTTGAAGTAACATTTTCCTGATGACTTTTCGGTTTTCCATTTGTCTTTTGTTCAGTTGATGTGGCACCCATTTTCCTTTCTTTAAAATCTTTCCCACTGCTTGTAAACGATTGGAAATTGTTTGCTGAGCAAAGTTTAATCTTTCTGCAAGTTGTTTTTGAGTTTGACATGCATCTTCATCCAATAATGCTTGTAATTGTTGGTCTTCAAACTTTTGCAGTTGACCTGGATGTTCTTTGTCTTTCACATAGAAATCATCACTTTTAAAGCATTTAAACCAGCGTTCACAAGTATCTTGAGAAGGAGTGTGTTCACCATAAGCTTCCCGAAGTATACGATAACTTTTAGCAGCACTTTTCTTCAAAATAAAGTAATGAATTAAAACTTTCCACAAATGCTCTTTTTTTGGCACAAAATTTGACATTTTTTAAAAATATATATTTTATTGATTTTTTACAGAGAGGAAGGGAAAGAGATAGCTAGAAACATCAATGAGAGAGAGTCATCAATCAGCCGCCTCTTGCACACCCCCCACCGGGGACATGCCCGCAACCAATGTACATGCCCTTGACCGGAATTGAACCCGGGACCTTTCAGTCCGCAGACCGACGCTCTACCACTGAGCCAAACCGGTTTTGGCAAAATTTGACATTTTTAAGTGTAAAAATATCTATGATGTTTACACCTTCAGAAAATTTGACATATGAAGTTTTGAAGCTTGTTGTCAATACAACCAAATAGCATACATATCAAATCACATATATATATATCAACATATGTGTAACTCCATCTATTGAAAAAAAATCTGCATTATTAACCAGTATACCTAGTATACTCATTATAGTAGCTTCTGCTCCCTTTAGAATGAGGCAGTGGAAAAGAAAACATGCTTCTCACCAAGGGGAAAGAGAAAAGTCTAGAATATTTGGGAGGGAAATCCTGACCTTATTGTGTTCATTCAAGACACCTAAAGCACAAAGCCCTGGGTGGGCTGTGTTGGCAAGTTCCTGAGGGCAGGACCCGGGCTCCTGTCCTCTGCTCTGACTGCCAACCATTAGCTGTGGTTGAGGTGGACCCGGCAGGAGGCTCTGTGCTGGAAAGGTTGTGTGCTGCAGTCGCTGCATCTCAAGCAACTTCCCATGCCACAAACCTTCCCAATCCTTCATCCTCTGCCTCCCTGGCTCAGCAGCTCCTTGGGAGACTTCTTACCAACAGCCCCTGTTCCCTGAAGCCTGGGAGAAGCAGGCCTCGAATGGCCCCCGCATGCCTCTCTGCAGCCAAAGCAGCCTGGCGGGGGTTACCGGTAGGAAGCATGGAGACCTGGCAGTTAGGGCTCTGGCTTTCCCTTCAGGCCACAGGAAGGGCTCACTCCCAAAGCAACCCGGGGAGGCTTCTCAGAGGTACCCGTGGGACCCGACCAGGGGAGCACTGGCACATTTACACTTTCCTGATCACATTACTTTTTCTGTAGCATTTGCCACATGTCACACATACCACATCCATGTGGAAGAAGTTTCCTTCGCTGGCTTTCAGGGCACTCATTTCTATCTCATCCACAGTCCTTTGCTTCCTCTGCAGGGTCCTCAGTCCTCTGCTCTCTCTGGGGAACCCTGATATCTCCTACAGTTTAGATTAACATGTTTACCCTGGAGACTTCTATAGCCTTCCAACCATGCACCTTCTCCATAACCCTCCACTCCATCCATCCCAGGAGAGTGTTCAGCCTCACGGTCGTTTCCCTGGGCTGATTTTTAAAACACAAACCTTTGGGCATTTGGGGCTAATTTTTTCCTCCCCAGTACAGCTGAGTTCATCAGTTTCTTCTCTCAGGCCGGAGGTATTTGGCAGCAATGATAACATTGCAGGAAGGCTGGGGCCGGACTGGGGGCTGGGAAGCTATTGAGCAATTCTGGTCACAGGGACCCACATGTGGTCCTCGAGGACACTGGGCGGGTCCTGGTGCCATTTGATCCCTGAGTGAAAATGCCAGTCCCTCTAGGTCGTGAGCCAGGGTGCAAAGCCCTAGACCAAGAGGCCACATGAAAAGCCCACCAGTCAGCATCTCCCTGTCACTGTCTATGATGGAAGGCCATCTGAGTGGCAAAAACAAAGCTCTTGGGCACTGTGCCTGCAAACTCAAGCCTTTCTGTGGGCTTCCTGTATGTCTTTCCTGAGAGATGTAGCCATTGCACTATGATCATCACATGGAAATGTAATCAGGGAGATTAAATGTGAAATATTCATGAATATAAGTATCAGAGAGGAACCCAGGCAGAAGGAAGCATCTGGCTCCAAGAAGTCAGGGAGAATTTAAAATGTCCCCAAGGACATCTGACAGGAGTTAGATCCGGGAACCAGAGTGGGGATTAGCAAGATTATTAATAAACACTCAGCAGAGACAGACATTGAAATTCATCTCTAATAGCAACCCATGTTTCTGCAACCCTTCAAATTCTCCACCGACTATAGAAATGATTAATAGCCCTGTCTTACTGTTTCTGGAACAGGATATATATAGGCTAATGGCCAGTGCAGAGCCAATATAACTACAGGAAGGCAAAAGTGCCAGAAGAATTCTTAGACTTAGTCCAGTAATTTTCATTAAATTATGTTCCCTAACCTTGTGCCCTGGGAGGGGCCGAGTGTAAGAAGGGACCAATAGGAGGTAGTCTGGCTTCTCTTAAACCAGAGTAGACCTACTTTTATTTCATTTATATATCAGCCTTTCCACAAGATTTTGGTTGCAGAAATGATTCTGTTGCTTTGAAAAAAAAAAGGTTAAAACCCACTGATTTAATCCAATCTAGTTTTAAAAAAATGTTTTATTATAGAAATTTATTAAACTTACACAAAAGTAGAGAAAACAATACTGAATAGTGAGATTTCAGTTAACTATCCTATCCTTAGCTTCAACAAATATCAACTTAACCCATTCTTTTTACACAAGTCCCAGCTCCTCCATTTACTAGCTATGTGATCTGGGCATCAATTTCCTCATCTTCAAAATGGTCCTGCCCGCTGAAACCAGCTTGGCTCAGTGGGTAGAGTGTCGGCCTGCAGACTGAAAGGTCCCAGGTTCGATTCTGGCCTTGGTTGCAGGCACATCCCCAATGGGGGGTGTGCAAGAGGCAGCTGATTGATGTTTCTCATAGATGTTTCTAACTCTCTATCCCTCTCTCTTCCTCTCTGTAAAAAATCAATAAAAATATAGTTTTTTAAAAAAATGGTCCTGCCCTAACCAGTTTGGATCAGTGGATAGACCATTGGCCTGCGGACTCAAGGGTCCCGGGTTTGATTCTGGTCAAGGGCATGTACCTTGGTTGCGGGCACATCCCCAGTAGGAAGTGTGCAGGAGGCAGCTGATCGACGTTTCTCTCTCATTGATGTTTCTAACTCTCTATCTCTCTCTCTTCCTCTTTCTAAAAAATCAATAAAATATGTTATAAATAAATAAATAAACAAACAAACAAATAAAATGGTCCTAATTCTAATGCAATTGCCAAAGGTTCTTGTGAGGCTAACATGAGTTAATATATGCAACCACTTAGAATATCACTCAGTATAGTACACACTGAGCACTCCATCTGTGCTGGCCCACACAATCCCGGACAGTGTGCCCTGGGAGTGACTTGCCCACAGTCGCAGCCTTGGCACCGCATAGGTTGGGGCCTGGCTTATGTGGGAAGGTAGGTGTGGAAAAGGTGTTTTTCCCACAGGGTGAGGAGGGGTCTAACCAAGGGGGCATTCTGACTCCTTTCTCTCCTTATTCCACTATCCTGCAATCCTCTCTCACTTATTTAACAATGGCAGGCCCGGGCCTCATAAAGATAAACAGAAAATAGGCCCATTCTTAAGGAGCTCCCAGTAATTATCAATAAAGGCAAATGAAGCCATAGAAAAGTGACGAAAGTAACAAAGAGGGTAATCAGAGAAAAACTTCACAGAGGAAGCCAATTTAATAGTTCTCAAAACATCAGCTCACCAGTTAGCTTAAGAGGAAGGAGAAAGGACATTCAGGAAACATCTGCAAAGGCTCTGAGGCATAGAACTAACATTGCATATTCGCAGGAAAGGCAGTGTGTTATAGTTGAAACCTAGAGGTATGATGAAAAGTGGCAGGAAATAAAGTCATGGTGTCAGGAGGGCTCAGATGGAAGAGGAAGATGGGCCTTGACTTTGTTCTTTACTCAGAAGATAATGGGAACCAACAAAGCCTTAAGCAGGAGAGTAACATGATCAGACTTGAGATGTAGAAGGATCCGCTGATAGCCACACAGAAGATGGATGGCAGGGGAATGAGACTGGAAGTGAGGCTAATTAGGAAACTATTGCAACAGGGCTAACAAAAGATGGCAGGGACTTGCACTGAGCAGAAGCAGAAGATAAAAGGACAGGAAGGAGGATGTTAAGGAGGGTAAAATTGGTGGGCTTTCAAGATAAGATGTAGAAAGAGGAGCCCAGACACTCCTAGTTTTCTGCCTGGAGTAATTGGGAAAGGGATACTAATTAGTAAGACAGACAATGAAGGGGAAGGCATAACTACTCTGCCAGGAAGAATCAGATGATTTCAGTTTGAGACATGTTGAGGTTTTTTTTTTAAAAAAAATTTGGTTAATCCTCACCTAAGGATATTTTTCTTTCTATCTATCTATCTATCTATCTATCTATCTATCTATCTATCTATCTATCTATCTACCTATCTATCTATCTATCTCCGAGAGGAAGGGAGAGGGAGAGAGAAACATCCATGATGAGAGAGAAACATTGATTGGCTGCCTCCCATATGCCCCACACTAGGGATCAAGCTCACAACCCGGGCATGTGCCCTGACTGGGAATCGAACCGTGTGATCTCCTGGTTCAGAGGTTCATGCTCAATCCCTGAGCCACACAGGCTGGGCTATTTTTCCATTGATTTTTAGAAAGGGTGGAAGGGAGAGAGAGACAAAGAGAGAGCGAAACATCAATGTGATAGAGACACATTGATCAGTTGTCTTCATATATGCTCCCAACCAGGGCCGGGATTGAGCCTGCAACTGAGGGACATGTCTGTGACTGGAATAAAACCCAGGGCCCTTCAGTCCACAGGCTGATGCTCTTTCAAACAGGGCGGGGGCATGCTGATTTCTAAAGTGTCTTTTGCTCGCTCTCTCACTATTTTTCTCTCTCTAAATTCAATTTAAAAAAACATATCCTCAAGTGAGGATTTTTAAAAAAGTGTCTTTTGGACATCAGAAGATAACATTAGTCAGTAGCATTTGAAGTTTGGGATCTCAGGAAAGAGCTATGGGCTGTTGGTGATAGAAGCCACAAAGGAGAACAAGCAACCTCAGAGAGACTGAGGACAGTGATTAAAGAATCAAGGATGGGAATCTGGGGCATATCCAACTTTAATGAATGAGTGGAAGAAGGAGACTGAGTAGAAGCAGAAAGATGGGGTGTGGGAAAATAGCTAGGAAGCCATTTAAGTAGAGTTTCAAGGTGGAAGAAATCAGCAGTGTCAAATAAACAGATGGATCTATAAGATAAAGACAATAGCCGAAACCGGTTTGGCTCAGTGGATAGAGAGTCGGCCTGTGGACTGAGGGGTCCCGGGTTCGATTCCAGTCAAGGGCACGTACCTTGGTTGCGGGCATGTCCCCGGTGGGGGGTGTGCAAGAGGCAGCTGATTGATGACTCTCTCTCATTGATGTTTCTAGCTCTCTATCTCTCTCCCTTCCTCCTTGTAAAAAAATCAATAAAATATTTCAAAAAAAAGATAAAGACAATATTCAGAAATAAGAAAGTCATAGATGGCCTCAGCAAGCACAGTTTTAATTAAAGGGTAGAAACAGAGTCCAGATTACAGGGGATTTACGAGGAAATGGGAGATAAAGAAGTAGAAAATGGAACACAAGCTATTCTTTCAACCAGACTGAGAAGTGAAGAAATGAGAATGAATATCAGCCAGAGGAGGCTTTGGAGTTGAAGGATTTCTTTGGAGCTACTGAACACCACTGAGCTGGGCCGAGGGGAAAGAATCTGGGTAGAAAAGATGTTTGATGAGAAATGACCTTTGAAGAGTCAAGAGGAGATGGATCAGAGGAGGAAGGTTCCTTACTGAAATGGAAGGGAGGTGAAGATGGGTGGGGGGATGCAGATAATGTAGAGGAGGAAAGATGGGGGGGTAGGTTAAGGGCATTCATTCCTAAAAAGCCTATTTAGGTAAAGGAAGGAGTTGAATACTACAGTGATGGAAAAAGAGGGATATTTGGTGGCTGGCCAGGAATGGAAGATCAGACTGGCTGGGCTCCCAGCTACAAATTCTCATCTGTCACCCACCCTTGATCTTCGACAGGATGAAAGATGCTCTCCGTGGTGCTGAACAATTCTGCCTTTGTTTTGTGGAGTGACCATGAATGATTCAGGGTAGAGGCGTGACTCGATTTTAGTGTTCCCACAGGAAAGGCAACCTCTGTCCTAGCCTCCAAGCACTAATTCTCAGGGTGACAGAAATTGAAATGGATTTAAAATGAGGTATGAAGAAGCATAGCAATTGTACAGACATAATCTAACCTTTCTTTGCTGAACACACATGACTTTTCCTCTACTTTTAGGAGCAGAGGCAGTTCTAAGGTGTGAAATGCTGGAAGGCTACTTCTAGAATAGAGTCATGTCTATAGCCTGTTCCATTCCCCTGGGCATAACCAGGAAGTAGGACAGACTTAGAGCATAACCAGGGCCAGCAAGACAGATAGTGCTGATAAGGAACCAGAAAAGCAGGTAAGACCAGGAACTCAGACCACTCTTTGACAGGTGAGCACAGCCTGATATTGGCATCAAAGACAGACTCTGTTTCTGTCACAGTTTGTCCAGAGGTCAGCTCAGAAACTACCTGGGGCTGTGGTTCCCCTGTTCAGGGTTATGTCACTCTCCCAAAATATCTTTTGGCAGTGTATGGGGATAAGCATGTTTAGAAAAACATGTTTTAGAGAGATATACAATGCCTTTATGTCCAATGTCCACAGAGCCTTAATCTCCTGTCCAAGAATATTCAGTAGCAATGTAGGCATTGGTTAGACCTCTTTACTTTCCTGAAGGTGGCTGTTCATTCAGCCTCTAAGGAATTCCCATCTGTCTGACTCCACACCTCAATATGAGAATGATTTGGACAATGACAGCTCTTAGTCTGTAGTATCACCTGTAGATATCATCTGTAGAAGTCCCGAGTCCCATTTTCTGAGTCTAACTGTTGGGCAACTCCCACTATTATTTTTCTACCTCCCCTTCTCCAGGATTTCTCCAGGAGCTGACTGCAGTGCCAGGCAATTGGCCAGGACTTGTATCCCTCGGGGGCATGTTAAGAGTCTTAGGGGTCCCACTTACAGGAAAGTGCAAAGACCTCTCACAAGGGGAAGTTCCTAGGAGAGAATTCACTACTAAAAACAAGCACCACTAAGCTTTAATATTTTTTTTGTGGTGACTGTTGTTACTGGGAAAACCAAAATGGAGGAAGGTGCTGCTCACCCAGGTCTACTAACAATCAACTCTAGGCACAGCAAGTTTAATAGATCTGTTATAAAGTGACATGTGCTAAAACTTTTAAAAAGCCACTTTTAGTTTCACCACCTTGACATAGCCTCTGTTAATGTTCTAGTGCAGTGGTTGGCAAACTCATTAGTCAACAGAGCCAAATTTCAACAGTATAATGATTGAAATTTCTTTTTTTTCCTTTTTAAAAAAAAAATATTTTGTTGATTTTCCACAGAGAGGAAGGAAGAGGGACAGAGAGCTAGAAACATTGATGAGAGAGAAACATCGACCAACTGCCTCTTGCACACCCCCTGCCGGGGATGTGCCCACAACCAATGTACATGCCCTTGACCGGAATCAAACCTGGGACCTTTCAGTCCACAGACCGACGCTCTATCCACTGAGTCAAACCGGTTTCAGCTGAAATTTCTTTTGAGAGCCAATTTTTTAAAACTTAAACTTCTTCTAACGCTACTTCTTTAACATAGATTTGCCCAGGCAGTGGTATTTTGTGGAAGAGCCACACTCAAGGGGCCAAAGAACTACATGTGGCTCACGAGCCACGATTTGCCGACCACTGTTCTAGTGTATTTGAGTCTTGTGTGTGTACTAAAATAGCAACACCCTGGGGTTTCCCTTCTCTGGGAGCCAGTGGTAGGCCTCGTGGTCACAGAGGTGGACCTCCAGGTACCTTGTTGGTTCTATGTGGTCCCACTCCAGCTTGGACTAGGTGGAGCCAAGCAGTCTCCGGGCTGGGTTTTAGGCTCTGGTTCTAGAGTTTGCCCTACCCTTCCAAGGTTTGCCTACAAGCCTGACCTTAGTCACTATGAGAAACTTGTGTCTTTATAGTCTAGTCTCCTTTGTAGCTTAAACTATCTTGAGTTGGATTTTGTTCCAGTAACTAGAGAGTATCAACTAATACATGTACACATAACACATTTTAAAAATATACCACACTCTATCTTATATTATGTATTTTTAAAAATTAGTAGTAGAAAATAATCAATTCCTATGATTTTGTAAGCATCAGTTTAATGGCTGCATAATATCCATAGAAGGGATATACAATAACTTTTTCACTATTCACTTATTTGGGATATAGAGGTTGTTTGCAAATTTTACTCTAAGAAATAACGCTATAGCCCTGACCAGTTTAGCTGAGTGGATAGAGCGTTGGCCTGCGGATTCAAGGGTCCCAGGTTTGATTCTGGTTAAAGGCATGTACCTTGGTTGCAGGCACATACCCAGTAAGGAGTATACAGGAGGCAGCTGATTGATGTTTTTCTCTCATCAATGTTTCTAACTCTCTATCCCTCTCCCTTCTTTTCTGTTAAAAAAATCAATAAAATATATTTTAAAAAAGAGATCCATATACATTTGAATTTTATATACACTGAAATCCACATATATTTGAATTTAGGATCATTTCCCACATCAAGTAGAATTACTAAGTAAAAAACACGAGCATTTTTAAGATTCTTGATATATATTGCCAAACTGCTTTCCCAAAGGATTATTCCCATTTATAATGCCTTGAGTCATGTCTGAGAGTTATAACTGGTTTTTTTTTTTTTTGACAGTGAATAATTTTATTTATATGAAATGTCCAGAACTGGGAAATCAATAAACACGATGGAGTAGATTAATGGTAGCCTATAGCTAGTGAGATGGGAGAACGGTGGGGTGAGATATAAGGGGCACAAGGTTTCCTTTTGAGGTGATGAAATGTTCTAAAATTGATTGCAGTGATGACTGCCTTCATATATCGATGGAACTGTGTGAAGGACTGAATCATGTAGAATCGATGCATATATACTATAGCAGTGTTGATAGTCAATTGTGAGACGTAAAGACGTTGCCCCATGTCCTGGAGCAGGTTGGCCGCCTGCTGACGATAAGAAAGTTCTTTATCTGGGTCCAGCCCAAAGCGACGGGATGGGCTATTTTCCAGCTGTTCTCGAGTAAAATACCACCGTTTGTTGTTCTTCCTCTCTTCCTCCATAGTGCTTCAACCAGAAGGCAGCGGCGAAGGCTGCAAGTGCTTCCCAGCGTCACTTCTATAACTGGTTTTTAATATTTTACTTTCCACTGTGTGTCAGGGAATTTCAGGTCATCCTGTCTAGCCATCATTTTCCAAGAGAGCTTTGTTCCAATCCTTACCTACCTGGTTCCCTCTGGGGAATGTTCTTTCAAAGACAAAATACTCCTGACTGGAGGCTACTGATTAAAAACAAAAGGCGGGAAGACTTCGTTGCACTGAATCTTGGGAATGGCTCTAACTGGAGCACCAGTACTGCCTAGTAGCTGGTTACTGTGCTTCAGCTGGTACTTGGCCCATGCCAGCACGTCAGCCGTAGGAGCTGCAATTGAAGAGCCAGGAGGCAAACTTCACAGAGTGAGTCTCCCTTGCTTTCAGACTTGGCATGGGATAATTAGCCTCAATGGCTCTGGAGTTATTCCAGGGGGAGTGTCAGCTCCTACTCCCTTTCCCATTATTTATTTTTTTTTTGGGGAAAAAACTATTCAGAAACACAGGATAATCAAATATATGAAGCTAGTACTAGGATGTCAAAGAAGTGGATTCATTTTTGAAATGGGGAGACAAGATAGCAGTGGGTTGTAAAAAAGGAGATTTAGAATCCTGTTCTGCCTTCTTCATGGGTAGGACTGCTTTTCTAGATTGATGTTCTGCTATTCATTCCTGTTCCCACACACAGGGAATCCCTATAACCAGGAAGCCTTCGTTTGGGATATAGGACAAATACTTCAATTCAGGAGTACCCACTGTAGTGGCTGTGGCTTGAGGGGAGCCTGTGCATAAAGGCCTAGGAGACAAGTCTTATGGCCCAGGTGGCAGGAGCCAGAGCAAGAAATTGGTTCCTCTGAGAAGCCTGGCTTGACCTAGCCCCTCTATTCCCACCTTAAGCTCATCTCCTGAGCCAGATGTGGAGGAGGGTCCTGCCTTACCTTAGTACAGCTAGAGACAGATGATGTTGGCCTATACAGTCTTGTGACCTAAAAGGTTTTTGAGCCCCACATCCTGCCACTCAGCCCCCTCTTCCCATTTCAACCTCTTTAGGAAAAGACCATCTCACTTAATGGACAAAGGGATGAAGGTATAAACTTCTTCTTCTTCTTCTTCTTCTTCTTCTTCTTCTTCTTCTTCTTCTTCTTCTTCTTCTTCTTTTTTGTTAATCCTCACCCAAGGATATTTTTCCATTGATCTTTTAGAGAGAGTGGAAAAGACAGGGAAACACAGAGAGAAACATCGATGTGACAGAAACACATCGATTAGTTGCCTCTTGTATTTGTTCCAACCAGAGTCCAGGGCAGGGAGGAGCCTGCAACCAAAATATGTGCCCTTGACTGGAATCAAACTTGGGACCCTTTGGTCTGAAGGCCAACACTCTATCCATTGAGTCAAATGGCTAGGTAGACTTTTTTTTAAAAAAAATAAATCAACAATGGTTAAAATGGTAATTTTTATTTTGTGTATGTTTTACCACAAATTTAAAAAAGAAAGAAAGAAAGAAAGAAAGAAAGAAAGAAAGAAAGAAAGAAAGAAAGAGAAAATGATGTGAGGAAGAGAAAGCATTCCATTTTCCTCTTTTTTATTTAGGTTCAGCTTAACACAGATTTTGGGAATGAGACCTTTCATTCCCAAAGGAAATTATTCTAAAATCAAGGGAGCTGGAGGGTCTGAGGGATTCTGGGTTGAGTTTCTGGAGGCCTTTTACTCAGGTAGGGTCCAGAGGAGGGGAAGAAGGGAACCAGATGTTTAGGGCTAAAAGAGCTTTAGGGAGCATTGTCCAGAGGATCTTTCCCTAACTCTTCCAAGATGTGGATTCCATCTCCCTAAGATAAGAAAGGAGACATAGGACACTGAGCAGAGATGCTATACAGAAACCAATAAAGGGTGCTTGGTTGGAGAGTCCTTGAGACTGATGCCCAGCCCTGTGCATGGTAGGAAGCTGAAGCAGGAGAAATGTCAGTAGACACTGATGTTTGATCTGGGCTAGACCGACTTATAGATCTTCCTCTAGATCTTGGTCCCACATTTCATTTGAGGATTTTGGTAATTTTGATTACTCATGGAACTATGCCTGGCCTGCACTGGTTGATCTTTTAGATTCCTTGATTTCCCAGGAAAGCAAAGTAAGAGTCAGGCAGTCTATGGGATGCTTTCGCAGAGCTGCCATCTCTGTTCCCTTTCCTTTGGCCTTGGAAGAGTAAAGAGCTACTTGACTTCAGTGAACCATGGACTCGGAGGTCTGGTATTGAACAGCTTCTCCCCTGTGGCATTTCCTGCTCCTCTCCGTTTCAGCCTGTTCTAACTTTCTCGCCTCCATTATGCCTGGGGAGCCCCACTTTTTGCTCACAAAGACAGCTCTAAAGCTCAGTTCTCTGGCCAGAGCAGCTTCCTATTCTTCCCTTTTTGTCATCCCAATAATTAAAACATTGGTGAGCTTGCCACATGTTTAAAAAAAAGCTTGATATTCATGAACACCAATAAGGGACAGGCAGGGCACAATGTATTTTGGGGAGAGAAAAACATCAAGACCCGATTCTTGCCAAAAAAGACTTCAGTCTAAATGTGGGAGATGATAAGCACACAAGCTAGCATATTTAAGGCGGAGAAAGGAGCGTGAGAGGCAGGAATGCATGGAGGGGGGTCTGGCCTGGGCAGGAGCCTGGTTAAACCAGAATTCTGGGCCTTAGGTAACTGGGTACTTTGGCAAGAGGATTTAGAGCAATGACTGGCTCGGCTCTGGGGCTCAGACTCTATTTTTGCTACTTTTAGTTGCTGCTGCTGCTACTCCTGCTGCTGCTACAAACCCCTACCCTGCCACAAGGGTGGGCTGAGTACAGCAGGGGCTTTCCTTTGCCCTGAGATACACAAACAAGCCTCCCACAGAGAAGGGTTAAGAGGCTCTAGGTGGGTGGCTGGGGAAGTGTTTTTATTGGGAAGGCAAATAGGGATTCAGTCCTACAGTGTTTAACAGAGAGATATGTGGCTTTGTTGAAACAAATTCTCAGTGCATCCAGCTAAGCCTAGGGCCAGCGATCACCGTCACCAGGGCCTGCTTTGCTTAGCAGGGAAGTCAATGCTAAGGGCCCCTGGAAGCTCAGTCCAAAAGTAAAGGAGGTTGGAGAAGGTTAACCAAGAGGTCAGTGTGTGTGTGTGTGTGTGTGTGTGTGTGTGTGTGTGTGTGTGTGTGAGAGAGAGGTGGGGGGGAGAGAGAAAGGCGGGGGGTGGGTGGGTGGGTGGGAGGGCGGGCACAGGAGAAGCCAGTTGGTGGGGGAACAGTAGGGGGAAGGGAGATTCTAGCCTAGCACAAGCTCAAGGCAAGTTTTTAGCCATGGAGCTATGTATCTCTCCAAGCATACTCATCTGTTAAGCTAGATGGTCCTGGGGTCCCTGACTCAGGGTGACATAGGGCCTTTCCCTGCCCACCTATCACTTTCTGTCTGGTGCAGTTACACTGACTGGCTAACTCAAGGGTACAACCTCATTCCTGGAATAGGAAGGGAATTATAAGCAGATAATTTTAATAATACTGGAACAACCAATAACTAACACCCATCCAAAAAGCTCCCCTACCACTCAGCAGCCCACACCTGAGGAACACCTCCTTTGCTCTGACTACATCCCCACCCAGGTTCTCCCCACCTGTGCTGTCTTCCCTCCTAGCTCTGACACACCTGCACAGCCTGCATCATTTTGCACCTGCTAAGCCTTTCTATGTATCTCTGGGACAGTGATTTCTGAACATTAATGTGCATACAAGTCACCTGGGGATATGGTTTAAATGCAGATTCTCATTCGGTAAGTTTGGAGTGGAGCCTGAGTGTCTGCATTTCATAGGAGCTCCCAGGTGATACCAGTGCTCTCAGCACAGGGGCCACACTTTGAATGGCAGGGCGCTAGGCCAGCCTCTACACCCACACCATCCCAGACAAGCCCCTTCAGACACCTCTTCCCCAACCTTAACTTGGTTATATCCTTATTGTGAAAAAGAGGGCATGGTTTGGTAGGGGAGGAGGTAGGGAGACCACCCAAAGCTCATGTTGGGGAGGCAGCTCTGCTTAGAGCTCTGGCTGTGCCCAGGAAGGGAGTAGTTCAAAACAACTTAGCCCCACCGTGGTTCTTCTAGAATTTATCAAATCATTTAGACAATATTGCTTGAATACCTGATATATGTACAGCTATGGTGCTGGGTGCTTTATATATATTTTCTCATTCAATCCCCCTAAAAGACTAAGTAAGGTAAATATCATCCCCATTTTAAAAGCGAATAACCAGGTTGTATAAAGTAATATATTCAAAGTCACACCTTGAAGATAATAACACTAGGATTTGAATCTAATTTGCTCATTTCTTGTACCCTCCTCAGAGACATCAGATAAAGTCATGAGCTTAACAGCATATCAGAACTACACAACTATAGAACTGCTGTTTTGTACAAAGCAGGTACTTGAAGGCTGCTACTAGTCTAATTATGTCTTCAGTGCTCAACACACACATAGAGCCCCTCTTTAGAAAATAGCATTGATGCTTTCTATTCATCAACTTTCTGCTCAATGAATTCTCCATAGGAAGGAAATATTGAAGCCACTGAAGTAGTCAATAACTCAAAAAGGCAAGAGAGAGAGAGAGAGAGATAGATAGAGAGAGAGAGAGAGAGAGAGAGAGAGAGAGAGAGCAGTACAAGAAAAGGAGATAAAAAGTCTCAGCCACCAAAATTCAGTTCTGGTCTCACATTTCAGGGGCACTTATATTTTAGGCACTATAATAGGTGGTGTGGATACAAGGGTAGTATGATCTCTGTCCATGAAGAGCTCATAGACCAGTGAGTAGGACAAATGAATAAGCAGATAATTTTAATAATATGTCAAGTGCTAGAACATAGCTTTGTATAGAGTGTTGTAAGTACACAGGACAGAAACACCTGTCCTATCCTGGGAAATCTGGGAAGACTTCTTCAAAGAAAGCTGAGGCATGAAGGATGCGTAGAAGGTAAAAGTGAACCAGATGAAGAAGAAAGAAATAGGGAGTAAAAATGAAAGAAAGAAGACATGCATGACTATATAGCAGGCAAAAGGAATAGCTCAATTTTGCTGGAATGGTAGGGGGTAAAGTGGCAAGGTGAGAAGACTAGAACAGGAGGAAGACTTAATATCATGAAGAGCTTTATAAATCATGTTTGAGGCTTTGGACTTTAACTGGGAATAATGGAGAGCTATTGAAGGATTTTCAGCCCGTTGTCAGATATTTTTTCATTGTCAGTTTTTTTTATAGACAGATCACTCTGAGGGCCATGTGGAGAGAATGGGAAGGAATGATTACACTGTAGGCAGGAGACTAGATAAGAGGCATTGCAAGAGGTGATAAAAGTTTTAAAAAGTCAGAGTCAGTGGACTTGGAAAAAGGGGAAGTCACACTGCCAGGCCTCAGTGGCTGATTAGATCTGGGTGTGAGGGTAATGACCCAGGCAAAGATGACTCCCAGGTTTCCTCCTGTCTCAGGTGACTGGGAGAATTGTGATGCCACCTAACAAGAGAGAGAAACAGACGTAAGAGCAAGTTCTAATGATTTTGTTTTTGCAGGGGTATGTGTATGTCTATAGATATGAAGGGTCAGAGGAAAGAACTCCTGGAGGAGCACTTACATGATGGGAGAAACTAGAGGATGGTGGGCAAAGAGGAAAGACCAGATGTTTGAAGACATCAAGTAAGAGAACTCAAGACACACTTCTCCAGTTTGCTGAGGTGTCGGCAAGAATTTTATTTTGTTCTTAAGGGTTATGGGTCTGACCCTTGGGAGGCTTGAGACTCCCCACAGAGAGAAGCCATTCAGTAGATAAGTCCAGCCATGGTCCAGAGATCATGGCAGGTCTGCTACTTCTTAAGAAGTGTGGGCAAACTCTAGCTGGTTTGGCTCAGTGGATAGAGCATTGGCCTGTGGACTGAAGGATCCCAGGTTCAATTCTGGTCAAGGGCACATGCCCGGGTTGTGAGCTCAATCCCCAGTAGGGAGTGTTCAGGAAGCAGACAAATCAATGATTCTTTCTCATCATTGATGTTTCTATCTCTCTCTCTCTCCCTTCCTCTCTGAAATCAATTATATATATATATATATATATATATATATATATATATATATATATATATATATATAATTGGCTGAAGGCAAGGGAGGGTGACCAGGGGGGCCTGGCCAACCTTGAAGTAACAGCAAGAAGAGAGGTTGAATAATTTCCCCAATTTCTGGCTGCATCACAGTTCCCTGACTAAGCCTTGGGTCATCATCCCAGACAATGGCAAAAAGCAGCAAAGACCCTGGGCTTCTAATTCCTGAGGCAGGAGGCCTACACAGACCTAGCAGGAGCAGCCTGGGAATCCAGAACAGTGTAGAGCAGGCTGCATTGAGATTTTTCTAGAACCTTGTATACCTGCTTCACCAACTGTGAATTTCCAGCAGAGGCTCAACCTGGGAACCTATACTCCAAGAGATTATGATTATGTGATGATTATGATTTCTCACTTTAAAAACCTTCAATAATATTTTTTTAAATATGTTTTATTGATATTTTACAGAGAGGAAGGGAGAGAGAGAGAGCTAGAAATGTCGATGAGAGAGAAACATCGACCAGCTGCCTCTTGCACACCCCCTACCGGGGATGTGCCCGCAACCAATGTACATGCCCTTGACCGGAATCGAACCCGGGACCTTTCAGTCCACAGACCGACGCTCTACCACTGAGCCAAACCGGTTTCGGCAATAATATTTTTCTTTAAAAACAAAGTAAAACTGAAGAAACACTTGACTTCATTATGAATCCATCCCTCAGGTATAGTAATGGAGTCAGTAACTACATTACTCCACTGTGAGAAAAGTTAAGATAAAGTTGGGGTGGATCCTCGTTCTTCTGTCTCCTGCATCCAAACACTAGGACCTACAGGTGAGCAGGCAGGACGCTGAGGTATATTAAAGCCAGGTTTTCATTAGGGCAGAGGACTGGAAACCTCAATGAAGTCAGACTGACCGCTCCCAAAATCTTGACCTGGGGGGCTTACTGCTTTTTGAAAACATGTTTTGGGGATGGAGAGACTGTGTTTGGCTCTTACTTACAGAAATAGGTCTGAAAATGCTGCCGGAATTGAATGAATGTTTTATGCTACTTGATGTATTTGAAATAAGCTCATTTATTTTATTATTTTTAAAATTTTGCTGTGAAAGGATGCTCATTCTGCAGGGTTAAATCTCGGTTACAATTAGAAACTTCAAAAGTTCCTGGGTTTCCTGGCAGGGAAACAATGCTTTCTCTTCACTCCACAGCCTTGTTGCAGTCAGAAGGTTAGTTATAAGGCCTCACATCTGGGCTTCAAAGAAGCCCAGAATAACCATTTCCAGGCCTGGTCCATATTTTGGCTTTTATATGAACACCTAATTTCACAGGAAGTAAAAACTTGCCTTGTCCACATGATGACTTCTACTTTCCCCTCCTATTACCTCTTGTCTTTCACTTCAATGAACACCTGAGCATTGGATCCTCAGTGATTTTATCTTATTCCAGTGTTTAGGAGAGTAATTTTCAACTCCTTGTTCAGCTAGGTAGGACTTAGACCAGTTCTTTCTCTACAGACAGGAGAGAACTGATGGTCTATGGAAAAAGAACTTGAAAAATCCATGGATCCCAGTCTAGTCAACCCCCGGCTGCTCTGGATTCTGAAAGAATTTTGCCACCCCCACCCCTCCCTGGCTTGGCTCCAGCCAGCTGCAGATTGTCTGGATCGAGCTGCTTCGACACACTGATGTTATCGGACTCACAGTGCCTGGAGCATGCAGATAGGAACCGGCAATGGCGCCGTCTCACCGGACGCCGTAATGTAATTTAATTTCTGAAATCCAAGTATAAAATCTTGAAAGCTGACATTTTTTATCTACCTCAGGAGGGGTGTGATGGTTTGGAATTCCCAGTGGAACCATTTAAATAGGGAAGTGGTTTATTTCATGTATTAATAAACAGTTCAAAGCAATGGAAAAACACACAGAGAGGATTGTAGGGAAAATAAGTGCCTAGTCTTTCTCACCTCCTCCCTCCTCCCTCCTCTGAGCTGTGCTGCCAGATGAGGACCACTCCATTTTTGTGAACCCGGGGTGGGGGTGCTAGAAGTGTCTCTCATGAGCATTCCTGTGAGGGTCCCCTGTGCTATGAAGACAGAACAAGCACCAGCCTCCCCCAAGGGCATGCCATGGCATTTTAAGTGAGTCTCAACTAGCCCTGTTTTTGAAAGGAGTCATTCAAACTAAGCTAAGCATGGTGGCAAAGAAGCAGTCACTCGCCTTCCCCTCTGTTTCCCCAACCTCATCTCCTGCACTCTTCCCCACCTCAGTATACTTTGTATCACCAGTCTTCTTTGCTCCTGGTAGATAACCTTCCCACCTCATGGCTAGATCTTACTCATCCCTCAGGCCTTGGGTGAAGTTCCTATCAATACCAGGCCCCTCTATAATATATCACTCCCAGTCCCTCCCTCCCATACATTTCTTTCATACATGTATCAAATTTTACTTAAATGGTTATTTGTATAATTATTTGTTTAACTAGAGGCCCGGTGCATGAAGTTTGTGCACGGCAGGGGGGGTGTCCCCTCAACCCAGCCTGCACCCTCTCCAATTTGGGACCCCTTGGGGGATGTCCGACTGCTAGTTTAGGTCCGAGTTGGTTTAGGCCTGATCCCAGGGATTGGACCTAAACCAGAAGTCGGATATCCCTCTCACAATCCTGGATGCTGGCTCCTAACTGCTTACCTGCCTGCTTGCCTGGTTGCCCCTAACTGCCCCTTCCTGCTTGCCTAATCACCCCTCATTGCCTCTGCTTGCTGGCTTGATCGCCCCTAACTGTCCCCCATCCCCACCCCTGCCGGCCTGGTTGCCCCTCACAGGCCCTCTGCCGGCCTGGTCACTTGCTGTTCAGTTGTTTGGTCGTCCCTCACTAAGCCCCCTGCCGGCCTGGTTGTAGGTAGCTATCTTGTGAGGGCGTGAGGGTTAATTTGAATATTACCTCTTTATCATATAGGATAAATCTTCATAAAGGCAAGGACCATGCCTTTCTCCACTGTATCCTCCCAGTGCCTAGCATAGAGAATGAAGGGCCATAATCTTATAACAGATAAACTGATTTCCTTCTACTTTGTTTGAAGCCACAGCAATGATATTCCTGTAACAGAGAGGTGGCGAAAGGCCAGTTGCCTGCCAGGCTGCGCTGGGGCTTGTCTAATGGTGTCCCAGATAGATGTTGCATTGTGTACTTCTGGTAGTGCCACTTCATCTATGTAAGCCTCTGGCTAGGGGCTGAAAGATTACCTTCCAGGAAATTATTTTGGAGAACAGCCAAAGTAGTTGTCCTCAAAACCTTCACTCACTTGCTTACTTGAGGGTATGGCCCAGTTTAAACCCCACTTAAGGTCCATGGCCAAAGCAGCAGCTCAACCCCAGGAAAACTTCTTCTCGGGACCAATCACCAGCGGAGCAGACAGAGCTTTCTCTGTGACTCAAAGGCCAAGCTCTGATTTTGCTTGCAGATCAGATATGGACTCCTCCTTGGGCCTTTATATGAGTAAGGCCTAACTCATTGTTGGATATTAGAGGAGTGGGCAGCCAACTTGGAAGCTACTAGTAAATTATCAGGAAATCTTTGGGAGGGATAGAGAAATAGGGCTGCTCTGATCCTTTTGACAGTGTGGGGCGTACAACCATGTTTATGAAGCAGGGAAGCCCCTGGGAGTTCAGGTATAGGGGTAAGGTGATGGCAAAGGAAAACAAGAAACCTCCCTGAACGGTAAACAAAACCTCTGGCTAGAGAGTAGGCCTGTGTATTCCAGTTTTGCCTGTAAGCAGTACTGACTTTGAGAGTCTAGACAGATCATTTCGCTCTCTGAGCTCACAAGTCTGTTTTCATTCAGACCCTGAGATTCTAGAAAGAGCCTCCAGGGCAGAAAGTAAATGAGTTGTCCCAGGTCAATGCCAGATGGCAGTCCTGGGATTAGAATTCATGGGCCCTTCTTCCCAGCCAGCTGTTCCCTCCCCTGAGTGCTGAAATGTTTCTTCTCTTGAATGCTCAGGATTGTATTCAATTTAGTAAGGTTTGTGGTCACATAATCACTGCTCCTAAATAAAACAATGACTGCAGAGCATCCGCTGTAAGGAAGGCAAACATGGGGGATGTGGGGAGGGTGGGCACCTTCGCCCCTGAGAGAACAGGCCAAAAGCAAGCCATGGATCAGGTTAGGCCTGTTCTACTTTAACAAAAACCAACACAAATAACTCTCTTGAGAATCTGACAGTCCTCATCTGTTCTCTCTCTCTTTTTTCCCCTCCTCCAGGCTTCCTTGTATATAAAAAAGCCTGTGCTTGATTCCATAGTAAGGGCCTCTCCTGGAAGCTGGAATACACTATTTCTTAGAGGCAAGAGAGGAGCTAGGTTAAGATACAGTCTGGATCCAGATCCTCTGAGCATCTTTCCATCAATAAATTAGTTATACATTGTTAATGTTCCCATCACCAGGAGTGTCAGGGGTAAGGGGCAACCCTAGCCCTTTCAGCTCAAACTCTGATAGGTCCACTCATTGCTTAGGAAACACCAGATATTCTTTTCTCCTCCCTGCTCTTTCTTGTCCCACTGTGACTGGCTGGTGCTAAGAGAGGGAGGCTGCCTGCAGTTTCACTATTGCTTTAATACCCATTTCTTTGCCAGAAAGTTCTTTGAGGTATAAGCCATGTCAAATGGTCTTTGGGCTCAGAGATTGCCTTCAATAAGGGATCCACTAGCCTCTAAAAGGCGAAGAAAGCAATGGAAGAGAGCCTTGCACAAGGCCCAGAGCAGGGCTGCTTGGCAGGGATGGGATCCTGAGTTTTTTCACTCAGCTTCCATTTAGGCAGACTTACCTTCCTCCTCACTCACCAGGCAGACAATCAAAGTGAGAGCATAGTAATTTCATTTGCTGGTTCCGATTCATTTAGCCATGGAAGAGGCCTGGAGGTAGAGGAGGAAATTTCAACTAGAAAATCAAATCCCTGGTAAATGATTATGATTCCTCTGCCCTTCCAGACTCCTCACACACACTTCTCTTCTAGATGACTTAGGGGAATTGGGGAGAACCCCTCTAACATTGGTAATTTAACTCTCCTCTCTCTAGGGACCATGTGTATGGCTAGGGAGGAGGTGGCAGGTTGTGAGGCTCCAGACTCACCAGTTTAACTTCTGCTTCTATTTGCTACATCTACTACCTTTTACCTTATTTTCAATGTCCTTCCCCTAAAAATTATGTCTTTAAATCAAGTGTATTCCCAATGCCAGGCCAAAGGTACAGTGATGCAAAGCTGCAGCTTCAGGCCTTGAAACTTGCTCAGTATTTCCTTTTAGTTTCCCCTGCCTCATATTCCTCATTCTTACATCGAAGAGGGCAGTGCAGGGGCACTAAAGACAGAGGCCCATCTCACATTCCCTTGATCCACTACTCTTCCCCTCCTCCCAGAATCTTTTTTTTTTTTTTTGTAGTGACTTAATTATAGGTTATCAGGAATGTATACTGACCCCCAGAATCTTACAGCTTTGAGGTATCAAGGTGTTAGGCCCTGGATAAGCACACCTCAGGAGTTGACATGGTTGTTTTGAAAGCATATTTCACCTTCAGAATGATGGTAACCTCAACAGAGAGCTCAGTCAGACTAACTGTTTATGAGGGAAGGTGGGACAGGGGCTAGAGGGAGTAAGGGGAGAGGGGTGTGCCTGGATCCATAGGGCTTAACTTCAAAAGGGAGGAGGACAGGCCGTTTCACAGCTAGAGACATGTGCAGAAAGGCTGTTTAAAATTAAATAAGCAAGGGCCTTACGAATTCAGGCAGTTAGGCTTTTCAGACCTGGCAAGGACTGGACCCTTCTCCAGGAGCTATCCAGGGTACTGAATCATATCCACCTGAAGACCTTGGCAGCTTTGGACAAGAGCTTCACCTGTTGGTTAATGCCAACCTTAAATGATGCTGGTTCCTCTCTGCCCATTCTTTTTAAAAAAATATATTTTATTGATTTTTCATAGAGATGAAGGGAGAGAGCTAGAGAGCTAGAAACATCGATGAGAGAGATACATCGACCAGCTGCCTCCTGCACCCCCCCCCCCCCCGGGGATGTGCCCGCAACCAATGTACATGCCCTTGACCGGAATCAAACCTGGGACCTTTCGGTCTGCAGGCCGACACTCTATCCACTGAGTCAACCCGGTTTCGGCAGCTCTGCCCATTCTTAATACCATAATACCAACTGCCTGCTTGGATCACATCCTGCATGGCCTGAAGTAGCTCCAGAATGATTCCAATCACTCTCTATGGCTGCAGCCTGTGCTTTATGCCAGCAGCCTGGCTCCCTGGCCAGATTTTTAATAAAGGGTAAAATTGAGGATCTTGGTATGTGTGAAAAATATCTCCAGTATCCCTGGATGCTCAAGACTAAATGGGCCTGGCTCAGGGACAAGGTGGCTGTAGGTGAAGGAAAGAGTTTTCCTCACATCCTCTGGCACATTCTCAGAGAGTTCCTCCCTCAGCTCCGCAGCCGCTGCACTCACACACACCTGCATGCACGCACACACACATGCCAGATTCTCCATCCAGTCACTGCAGAGCCTGTGCTGCTGCAGAGAAGGTAGAGTCTCCTTTGTCTGCAGTTGAGCAGAATGCACCTGCTTTGTTCCCATTATGGTTATTACAGAATTTTGGCAAAGAGCACTCGAACTTAAAACTTACATAAATGAAATAAAACACTGATTTATTTTACGAATTTAAGAGGAATACATTTACTATAAAAATCGAGATAAGAACAAAAGAATATTTTTTAAAAAAAACCTCACCCTTAGTCATACCATCCAGTTATATCCCATGTTAACCTCCTAGCACATAGCCAGGTTTTTGTGAGTCCATGTGCACACACTCTATGTGTTTGTAAGAGACAGTATGTAGCAGTGGTTAAAAGCAAGTTTTGGCCTGATTGGCATGGCTCAGTGGTTGAGTATTGTCCTATGAACAAGGAGGTCATGGTTCAATTCTTGGTCAGGGTGCATGACTGGATTATGGGCTTGATCCCCAGTGGGTGTACGCAGGGAGCAGCTAATCTATGATTTTCTCTTATCATTGATGTTTCTATCTCCCTCTCTCTTCCTCCATATATATATATATATATATATATATATATATATATAGAGAGAGAGAGAGAGAGAGAGAGAGAGAGAGAGTGAGTTTTGGAGTAAGTCTTAATTATGCCATTTATTTGTGTGATTTTTTTGTCAGTATTACTGAAACCCCTCATTCCCCCCTTTATCTGTATGTTCTTGATCAAATTTCTAATCTCTTTAGGTCTGTTTTATAATCTTTAACATGAGGAAAATAATAGTACTTATCTTATAGTGTTGTTGGAAGGATTAAATGGAATAATATATACACAGTCCTTGACACATGGTAAGTAGTCAATAAAGGGTAGCTTTTATTATACGCATATAATGATACCCTATAGAAATCATTCTGTAATGCTGTTTAATGTCTACCTTTAATACACAAATTATTCTCTATCTCAGATAAAAATTGAAAACAGGATAAATTAATTCAGTTTATTTCATTTTCTGTGTGGCTTAACTTTGGCCACAGTGGGATTTGGGAAACAGTATGTCTTCCTAGTTCAGGAAGAAAAGAAGTAACCTTTGACCCAGGACATCCAGCTTTTAGGCTGGCTCTGCAGCCAGAAAATGGCAGGGCCCTCCTTTTGGTCAGGATTCTCTCTACTTTTTGAGCTTTGGGCCACAGCCCTTTGGCATTCAGTGGATCTTGCCAGCAGCAATTATTACTATGATGTTCTAAAACTATTTTTTTAAATTTACCTCATTCTTTCTACAAATAAAACTTTTAAATACATTTTAATAAATAACTTTTCATATATAAAAATTATATTCTAAATGAATAATTTGTCCATTCGTTCCAGTTTATTTATTCACTCATCCAGCCATTTATTTATATCAGTATGAATTAATGTACATTTATTTTCTTTTAAGGCTATAATCCAATATTATCATACTGATAACAAGTTGCTCAACTTGTTCCAACTTTGGCCTCTGGGAGCCATTTCAAGTTGGTTTCTGTTTCCTATTGACCCACCTCTTTCCCCTTTATTCCTTGGGTAAACTAGTCATGAGCCTAGGGTAGCACTTTCTTCAAAATATCTGACAATCATCTTTTTATCATTTGATTAATTTTTTTGCATATTCTCAGCCAGCATCCTGTTTCGTGTCCTTAGTAACATGTTCTAAGACTCCCGCAGTGGTAACTCACTCATCTCTCCAATTTGCCTCTTCTTCCCCCAACTCATCCTGTACATTATTCTTAACTTACTCTCCTGTGAATTAAATACTACTCTGATTACAGTATCCCTTGCTCCAGACCTTTCAATGGCTCTCACCACTTAAAACTCAATCTGACATTCAATAGTTTTAACAACATGGCTCCAATTTGCTAATCTGGCTGCTTCTTCAATTGATCATCTTTCTATAACCTTTGTTCTCTTTGCTCCAGCTTTCAGCCCTATATGCAGATGACTTCCAATTCCTATCTCTAGTTTTGACTATATTGCAAAAAATCTTTATTAAAATTAATACATATTTGATGGGATAAATTAAAATAATACAGAAAATAAGTCTCTGATTCTCCTCTTCCTGCCTTCCTCAGGTTGGTTTTAAGAATAAAGTGACCTTTTCAGATTTTTCAGTATCTTTCTCAGCCCCTATTCAGTTACTACACCATAGCAACAGATTTTGAGATATGCTTTTTGACTTAAGAATTTGTAATGCAGCCCTAACCGGTTTGGCTCAGTGGATAGAGCATCGGCCTGGGTAGTGAAGGGTCCCAGGTTCAATTCTGGTCAAGGGAATGTACCTTGGTTGTGGACACATCCCCAGTAGGGGGTGTGCAGGAGGCAGCTGATAGATGTTTCTCTCTCATTGATGTTTCTAACTCTCTATCCCTCTCCCTTCTTCTCTTCTCTGTAAAAAAAAATCAATAAAGTATATTTAAAAAAAGAATTTATAATGTTGGCCGAAACCGGTTTGGCTCAGTGGTAGAGCGTCGGTCTGTGGACTGGAAGGTCCCGGGTTCGATTCCAGTCAAGGGCATGTACATTGGTTGCGGGCACATCCTCAGTGGGGGGTGTGCAGGAGGCAGCTGGTCGATGTTACTCTCTCATTGACGTTTCTAGCTCTCTATCTCTCTCCCTTCCTCTCTGTAAAATATCAATAAAAATATATATTAAAAAAAAAAGAATTTGTAATGCAAATCATACATAAAAGGTTAAGTTCAGAAAAACAGATCTTTATGTTTATAATTTACATTTTAAAAGCCTTTTTCTTATTATTTTCTCATTTAATCTCTGACAATCCTAAGAGAGAGAAATAGTATCTTCTTTTTCAATTAAAACTTTTTAAGGAGCAGTTTTAGGTTTACAGCAAAATGAGAAGGTATAGAGATTTACCTAATACCCCCTGCACCCACATATGTGTAGCCATCCTCACCCATTCTTTTTTTCTTTAATATATTTTATTGATTTTTTAAAGAGAGGAAGAGAGAGGGATAGGGAGTTAGAAACACCAATGAGAGAGAATCATCCATCAGCTGCCTCTTGTACACCCCCTACCGGGGATGTGCCCGCAACCAAGGTACATGCCCTTGACGGGAATCAAACCTGGGACCTTTCAGTCCGCAAGCCAACGCTCTATCCACTGAGCCAAACCTGTTAGGGCCTCACCCATTCTTAATATTCTCCACCAAAGTGGAACATTTGTTACAACTGGTGAACCTAGTGCCACATCACAATCACCCAAAGTTCACAGTTTACATAATGATTCACTTTTTGTGTTTGTTGTACAATCTATGGGTTTGGACAAATGTAAAATGACATGCACCCATCACTATGGAATCATACAGAATGTTTTCACTGTCCTAAAAATCCAGCATGCGTTATTTATCCTAGTTTTACAGAGTAAAGAGCTGATACCCTATAAAGCTGAGCAGCTCCCCTCACCTAACCAGGTCTTGGTTGCAAGTCTCCTGATCCCTTTCCTACTCTACCACATAAAAAGGCCATACTGAAAATCATAACGCAGTGAGCAGCAGCACTAATAGCAGAGGTCAGTGCCAAAGAGAACCACTCAGACGGTTGACACATCAGTGGCCATGGCTTTGCCTCAGGGGATGTGAGGATAATTTTGTCCCTTTGCTTCTCTTTTATGGTGAAGGTGAGACTGCGGGAGATCTCTAAATAGGAAATAAGAGACAGGAATGTATCTGATCAGTGTGGAGGCTTTCTATTTGCAAAGAAATGTCCTGCCTCCCAAAGCTACAGGGTTCTGCAGACGTGAGAAGGAAGTAAATAGAACTGAGTCAGATGTGGCCAGTCACCACTGGTGGTGCCCAGCAGGAATAAGATTGGCCAGACAAGTGGCATACAGGTATTTGGCAGCATTTCCAAAGCCCAGTCATCTCGCCAATTTGTTGGCGTGCGTACCTGATTGAAAAATATGGGAATTATGAGGCACAAGCTATCTCCTGGGTAGGCACGATACAGTAGAAAGAGCATGATTTTTTATCATTTGTCTCCTAAGATGGAAAAAATGATTAGAGAAAACATAATATTGGTTTGTCATAAATTCAAACACTTTGAGGCAAACAAATTCAAATATAAAAAATAACATGGAAGTTCTCCTGTAAGTCAGAATGATGACTAGTTTATTATATCTTCTCAGACTTTTAAAATGTATATTTATATACGCAAATTTAAGCAGAGATGAATCAGAAATATATGTGAAAACGATAACTTTTATGTTACATGCATTTTACCACAAAAAAACAAATAACTATCTTGAACACCTTTTCTATATCTATATTACCGTATTTGCCGGCATATAAGACGATTTTTTGGCCCTGAAAAATACCGTATTTGCCGGCGTATAAGAGACTGGGCGTATAAGACGACCCCCTAACATTTCCACTCAAAATACAGAGTTTGTTATATACTCGCCGTATAAGACTACCCCCCACTTGGAGGCATATTTTTCAGGGCCAAAAAGTCGTCTTATACGCCAGCAAATACGGTAGTCTCCACTGATGGAGATTTATATTATGATGGTTTTTCTCCTCTCACTATCATAATGTTGCAACTATAATAATGTTATAACACTGTAGCATATTTATTTATAACTATTATGTCTTGTTTAAAACTTTTTATACACTTGTCTGACAATTTCTTCAGATCAATAAATCCCTAGAAGTGGAATCATTGAGGGGATCAATGGGCATGCACACATTGTTTCTGGTTTTCTTTCCAGAGAGGATGTGGCAATATATAGGGTACCCTCCAAAAAATATATATACTTTAATAGCTGATAGTTCAATTTTGAAAATGAAATTTATTTTAATAAATACTGTTTACATTTATTCAAAGTGTATATATACATTTTTGGGGGGACACTATATATTTCTCACAAATTGGGAGGGGGAGGGGTTATTCAAATTTTGAAGTCAGAAAGACCTGGATTAGTTCTAAAGGCTAGCTGATTGTCTGACCTTTGGCATTTGTTAATGTCTCTTGCCTTTCTATGGGTGTAACATTATCTACTTTGCAGGGCTAGTATTATAATTAGATGAAATAATATATGTAGAATGCTTTGCAGCGTGCCTGACACAACAAAATGGTAGCTGCTTTTTGTTCTATGTTGCTCTCTCCTCATTTACTTTGTTTCCATCCAGTCTAAAGTATTCATCAGTTCCAAATTCTCTGGCCACCAAAAGGAGCTTTTCTAATCAACAAGAGATATTGCCCTTATTGAGTCTGAGTTCCCAGGAAAGCACTGAAGCCAATTTCCAGAGCTCTATCTTTAGTGACTAAATCACAGAGACAAACTCCCACTCTCAATGATCTTCCTTAGGATCTTAATCAGGCCATTCTTACTCTCCAGAACACTGCTGATCAGGCCATTCCCACAGTGAAATGCTCTGGTCTTTAAAACAGGACATTTCATTAAGCTCTGAAGGCAACAAAGGGACCACGGAAAACAGATGGGAGGCAGACCCTGAGTCACATGCACCATGGGATGTTGGGGAGTCCCGGTTAAATTCCCTTCCCTGTGTCTTTCCACAGTCCCTCCTAAAACCAGGAGGGCTGAAGCTGGATCATGGCTTCTTGGAGCTTTAAATTCCAAAAAGTATTGATTTAGGGATGAAGTTATTCAAGGCTGGGACAGAAGGCTCCCAGGGACAACTCTCCAAATTGCCAAAAGGGGGCAGTGTAGGGTTATGGTTAAGAACATGAGTCTAGACTCCACACAACCTGGACTTGAAACTGGGCTTTGCTGCTTACTAGCTGCATGACCTTGGTGTCACTTGCCTTCTCTGTTGATTAAGGGTATGCCATCTTCATATTGTTGAAAGGATTAAATGAATGTGTGTCTGGTGGCAGATACACAGTAAGCGCTTATAAACAGCAGGACACACATCTGTAGAGTGTATGGTCGAATATGGTAGATATGACATAGTTACCAAGTAAAGGAGATAAAAGATTGAATTTATTCAGCTAATTCATTCACTCATTTAATAGATGTCTAGTAAATGTTTACTATGCATAGGGCACCTTATAAGGCACAGGAGACATAGTAAGAAGTAAAAATAGGTATGGTCTCTGCCTTCATGAAACTTGGCCTTCAAAAGTACCATTGTGCCGAAACCGGTCTGGCTCAGTGGACAGAGCATCGGCCTGCGGACTGAGAGGTCCGGGTTCGATTCCGGTCAAGGGCATGTACCTTGGTTGCGGGCACATTCCCAGTAGGGGGTGTGCAAGAGGCAGCTGATCGATGATTCTCTCTCATCACGTTTCTAGCTCTCTATCCCTCTCTCTTCCCCTCTGTAAAATATCAATAAAATATGTTTTAAAAAAGTATCATTGTGAGTAGAATAATCATACAAGCACATGTAAAATGATAAATGTAAAAGCGCAATAGGAATAAGGCTACTGACAAAGTCTAGAGTTTAAGGGAATTCTTCTGTGATGAAATTCTAGCTAAGCTAAAATCTGAAAGATGGGTAAGAGTCAACTAAAAAAAGGGTAGAGAAAACATTCCAGGCAGAAGGAACAACATGTGCAAAGGCTCTAATGCAGAAGGGAACCTGGAACATCAGAGAAGTGGAGAAGCCAGTAAGGTTGGATGCAGTGATGGGGGTTAATGTGATAGGAAATGAGTTGGAGAGGCAGGCAGGCAGGAACTGGGCCACATAAGGCCTTGTAGGCCATGTTAAGGATTAGAATCTTTAGAACAAGAGCAAGGGGGAAGCTGTTTAAACGTAAAGGGATGCACTGGGCATCTCTGCTACTTGGCAGTACACTGCTCTGATATCTCCTTTCTTTTTTTAAAAAAATATTTTTATTGATTTTTTACAGAGAGGGAGAGGGATAGAGTTAGAAACATCGATGAGAGAGAAATATCTATCAGCTGCCTCCTGAACGCCCCCTAATGGAGATGTGCCTACAACCAAGGTACATGCCCTTGATCAGAATCAAACCTGGGACCCTTGAGTCTGCAGGCTGAAGCTCTATCCACTGAGCCAAACCCATTAGGGCTCTTTCTTTAAAAAAAAAATATATAATAATTATATATAATTGATTTTTTTACAGAGAGGAAGGGGGTTGGGATAGAAACTTAGAAACATCGATGAGAGAGAAACATCGACCAGCTGCCTCCTGCACACCTTCTACTGGGGAAGTGCCCGCAACCAAGGTACATGCCCTTGACCAGAACCTGGGACCCTTGAGTCTGCAGGCTGACGCTCTACCACTGAGTTAAGCCGGTTAGGCTCTGATATCTCCTTTCATGGGAAGGAATGGGAGAGGGTTTCACACAATTTCTGTTGTGGCCATCCAAGAGAGAGAAACTAAGAAGTAATCTACAACAGATCTCTTCCCAAAACAGAATGAGTCCCTCGGCATCCTCATTACCCAAAGAGGAATTAGATAGATATATGGAGGGATGCAAGTGGGGCATCCAGGGCGGTGAGGCTCTGATCAGAAATCCTATCCTGGGAGATGGCCTGTCACTATAAAACCCCTAATGGTTTTTAGGTGCAGCACCAGTCCCTAGTCAGCCTCCATATCTCAGACTTCCTGCCCCTTCAGATGCTTCAGTGCCTTGGACATAATAACGAAGGGGACTAACAGCTATTCGCCTGGGGTGACGGAGTTGCAACACTTTTGTGGGCAGACACAGAGCCTGGGGGGAGGGAGGGCTTCAGGTTTGCAGGAAGCAGCACTCAGCCTCTCTGCATGCCTTCCCGGTGAGGTGGTTCACAGTGCCCTTGGTGCATGCACTGTTTGTTTGGGGGGCGTGTGCACACACAGAAGGGCATAGCTTCCACATTCTCTCCTCTGTGAAGAGAGAAACCAGGAGTGGAGATCCTGGCCATCACAGGAATCTAAAGTACCAGAAGGTAGCAGCTGCTTCTTAGTCCTCACAGGTTTTTGAAGTTGGCTGGAAGGAGAAAAGGACCTAAGAGTGCTGCCCACCCACCCCTCCTCCAACCTCTCCCAGACCACAGCCCCGCTAAACAGGAAACCCGGCTTGGCTACCTGCCAGGGCTCCTGCTGGGGCGGAAAGTTCAGGAAACAAGTGAGAAAGACCCTCTTCAGTATAGAAGGCTGCTCAGAAATCTATGGGAAGGTAAAAAATAAACCCAGGCCCTATTGCACTTTCTCCCACAGAGAAAAATCTCTACTCTTTCCCAGGGGACCTGCCACTACTCCCCAGTATGGTCATGTACGGCCCTAGCAGAATTCACAGAGCAGAACCAAGAGCTTCATGAAGGGCATAATGCTGACTCAGTGACAAAAGACGCCAAGTATGGACACCCTCTCCCCCTCAGAAACACAGGTCTGCAGTGAAACAGGGCGGGTACATGTGGCCTGAAGACTTCCTAGGGCCATCTTGGGTTGATAAGGAAGAAAATGATGGTATAGGATAAAAGAAGTCACAGAAAAAGGAGACCCAAGGAGAAAGTGCTAGAGATACATGTGATACCTTGAGGGATGAAGGCAGAGAATTGAGAGGGGCTCTTTGTTGTCTAAATGTGAAGGGAACTCCTGATGAAATAATGGATTAAGGCAACGACTATCCTTTGCTGTTAAAACATTAGAAAAGACTGAAGGGGAGCCCTGACCAGTTTGGCTCAGTGGATAGAGCGTCGGCCTGCAGACTGAAGGGTCCCAGATTCGATGCCGGGCCAAGGTCATGTATCTTGGTTGCCAGTACATCCCCAGTGGGGGGTGTGCAGGAGGCAGCTAATCAATGTTTCTCTCTCATCGATGTTTCGAATTCTCTATACCTCTCCCTTCCTCTCCGTAAAAAACAAAACAAAAGAACAATAAAATATATATTTTTAAAAGAGTGAAAGGGAATCTTTGTGATGAAGAGATCAGGCTAACTACACCACTAACCAATCTGAACAACACAAAAAGTAGGACAACCGTATGTCCGGTGCCTCCTGATGTGATGCAATAGGAAGTACACAAGACACACTCAGAAGTATTCTTCACACAAAAATTAAATTTTAATCTGATCAAACCCTGACATCTAATTAATAGTTTGCATAAATACAGTAGACAGTGAACTACAGATGAAGTAATTATTTACAGCAATCCAGTGGGTGGGGTATAGGTGAAACAAGATTAGTCCTGGGCTGATAATTGTCTAAGTTGGGTGATGAGTACTAGGGGGTTCACTTCATCTTTTCTTTACTTTGTATATATTAGAATTTTCCATGACAAAATGTTTTAAAATTTTGAAGACGGTCTGTAGACTGGAAATGGCCTCCTTCTCTAGCCTCCTATTCTGTGGGGAGAGTAGTGGCCAGAGTAGCAATGTGGACTTTTTCAAATGTTTCTTGAGCCATGAGAGTTGGCCTTTGGGAGCAGTAACAGCAGAAGGACATATTCCACTGGCATCAGGAGTGGGGTGCTCCAGGAAGACTCCACTCCAACAGGACTCTGAAACAGCCATGGCAGGAAGGGGCAGGGACAAGGCCTTCTCCAATCCAGACCCACTCAATGGAACCCCCTCTGGGAATCAATGGAAACACAAAGCACTTCCATCTCTAGCCCAGCTTCATCATGGTGCTATCAAGTAGGCTAAGGACTCTTATCATTTGGTAATGAGAAGAATAAACCATCTTCTTACCCTCTCCCCACAAAAGCTCCATTGGGAAACACTGACAAAAAATGGAAATGGGGCGGCGGGGGAGACATATATAAAACTTTAGACAATAAAAACAAATAGAAATGGAAATCACTATCCTTTTAAACAGGATCAATCCTTAGATCAGAAATGATACAGCAATTTGCACTTCATTTTCACTTACATGATCTTATTTATTTTATAAATAGCCTGAAAGAGGTTAGGAGCCTGGACAAAGGTCAGAACAAAAGTGGTAGACCTAGAAGGTACTAGCCAACTTCCTACAACCACAGAACACAGCCCCTTCTTGCCCTGAGGCCCAAGCCCCTCATTAGTTCGCCCTGATCCCCACACCCCTTCACTGATACTCAAATGAATTCCCCCTCATGGGGATTGCCTCACTCCTGTAGTTTAGCTCCTGAGTAAATGAACGACCAAAAACATGAGATTCCATCAGGAAGTTTTTAAGGAGGCTGATTGGTGGCTGAACCTTAGTTCCTGACTGGTTCCCTTTGGTGCCAATACTAAGTTCCACAGTGAATATTTTGGCATGTTTATATTACACATACATAATAAGTCATGTTTATTGCTAGAATGTTGTTCCTAGCTCCTACTTTAGAAGGAGTGTGGCTCTTTGCAGAAACTCAGTTTAAAAACTGCTACCATTGGTAAGATATGTACATAGATAATAATTTAATTTAAAAAAATTTTAAAAAACACTAAAAAACTGCTACCACAGGGAACAGGAAGCAATGAAGTTCAGAGGTAAAAGCATATTCACACTCCCATCCAATGGCCCTGGTTCCTCCCTGTGTAGCCATAAATAATAAAAAGTCTAGCCACCTTTCCTTTCTTAACTCCAGTCCTTTGTAAGCATTTGAAAACCATAAAATGCTTTCCCTGAGACTGTTTTAAATATATATATATATATATATATATATATATATATATATATATATATATTTTAATTGTTTTTTTACAGAGAGGAAAGGAGAGTGACAGAGAGTTAGAAACATCGATCAGCTGCCTCCTGCACACCCCCTACTGGGGATGTGTCCACAACCAAGGTACATGCCCTTGACCAGAAACGAACCCAGGACCCTTCAGTCCACAGGCCGACACTCTATCCACGGAGCCAAACCAGTCAGGGCTCCCTGAGACTGTTTTATTAAATAGATTGAACAGCCTCAGTTTTCCCAACTCTTCTCACATGATACGACCCCCCCCCCCCCTACACAATATGGTTTTGATTCCTTTGGTCATACCAGTCCCTTCCTCTCTTGAATGGTGACATTAGCATAGAGTGCAGGACTTCAGATAATGCTGACTTAGTACAGAATAGGACTATCACCTCCCTAAGACCTAACTTTATACTTCTATTGATGCAGCCTAACAGCACATTAACTTTTCTGGAGCCTATGTCATATAGTAAAACTTATGCAAGTTTCCTGTCCATATAAACACATCCCTCTTTGAAGGTCTACGGTAGGCTGCCTAACCACATAGCTTTACCTAGATTCTTTTTAAAAATATATATATATATTTTATTGATCTTTTACAGAGAGGAAGAGAGAGGGATAGAGAGTCAGAAACATCGATGAGTGAGAATCATCAGTCAGCTGCCTCTTGCACACCCCCTACTGGGGATGTGCCCGCAACCAAGGTACATGCCCTTGACCGGAATCAAACCTGGGACCTTTCAGTCCGCAGGCCGACGCTCCATCCACTGAGCCAAACCGGCTTTGGCGCTTTACCTAGATTCTTATTTAAATTCCATTGTTGAATTCAGCCAGCTACTGTTCTGACAATAAGAGCCAAAACACACACACATGGCATAGTTTCTAATAAATATGAATTCACCACCTCACTATCCCCAGCGGACCCTTACCTGTATTAACAACCAGCCTAATCCAAGATGTCCTTCCAGCTTCTTGCCTATTTCAGATGTGCCCTAAGTCCACTATAACACTAGGTACAGTTATTAAATATGATCATAAACCTCAACTGACAATAGAAGAAGTATAATACCATTATTATGGAGAATGACAGCCCTACCGTAATTTGGGCTGATCGGGTCACATGGAGAGGTCTGTGTCTAGTTCCAGCAGTGAGAAACTCAAAAGTACCCACTAGAGCAGCCAGGGTGACTGGGGATTTGGAAACCCGTATCCCAGAAAATGGTAGAGAAAAAAACAGGGCTTGTTTAAGCTTGGAGGTGGGGGTGAGGGGAAAGAGTGCTAAGGCTGCATAGCCCATGGCTGGGCCTTTCCTCTCCAGTAACTGCTGGCTTAAGGGTCTCCTCTAATAGCCTATTCCTTTTTCTTGCCATTTTGGTCAGGGCTTATATTTTAACTTTAATTTTGGCTAACCACTTATGTGATATTTAAGAGATTTCTTCCTGAATCTCTCTCTTTCCCCCTCTTATCTGCTCTGCAAGGTCCATTGCATGAAGTGTACAGTATAAAGCAGAGTCAAGGATACTCCCTTACCTGGCCTATTTATGAAAGACTAGAGGCCTGGTGCACAAAATTTGTGCACTCTGGAGAAGAGGGGGTGCATAACCTCAGCCTGACTCGCATCCTCTTGCAGTCTGGGAGCCCTTGGGGGATGTCTAACTGATGGCTTAGGCCCACTCGAGTGGGCCTAAGATGTTAGTCAGACATCCTTAGTGCTGCTGTGGAGGCGAGAGAGGCTCCTGCCACCACCAGTGCACTTACCAGCCATGAGCTCAGCTCTGGCCGAGTGGTGCTCCCCTGTGGGAGTGCACTGACCCCCAGGGGGAAATTCCTGCATTGAGCTTCTGCTCAGTGGTGGTCAGTGTGCATCATAGGGACAGGTCATTCCACCGTTTGGTCGTTTTGCATATTAACCTTTTATTATATAGGATTATTAACTTTGCATCAAGTCAATATTTTAAAAACCCATGCGGAATGTCAGAGCAGGAAAGATCATTTCTCTCCATTCGTTTCTTAAAGAGCTACATCATAAGAGTCCAGCCCCTCAGTGAAGCCGAGCTAGCTAGCATCTCCTAAAGTCTTTCTTTCCTGTGCTCTTTGCCTGGGATAACTATGATGATTCAGGGCTGCCAGGGTGGCAAGCAGAGTCCTAGAAGTGATGTTTCCCATGCCAAAGACCATGAAGACATGAAAGAACTACCATGTCATTCTTCCTCACTGAACCAGGACTCTGCCTCAGAATCCACCTTAATACAGGCTCCAGGCAGCCACTACTGGTCAATGGGCATTGGCATAAGGAATGAAATCTGCTTATCACCCATGCTTTTTATAGCCCATGAAGTAGGCCACGTTTTACATATGTAAAGTGATTATGCAGGAATGCCTCTTGGGCTGCTGTGATCAGCGGGGACATTTAATAGCACTGTAGAGAAAGTACTGAGAAACCCTAATCAGGGAATCCATTTTTCAGTTTAAATCCCAACTGAGACGGATTCTTCCCGATGAGAGCTTTGGACTATAATCTTTATATTCTCTTCTCCCGAACACAAAAGGGCAGAGCATACCCCATAGGTAAAAAGGAGAAATATGCAGCAGCCACTCTAGAACTCAAAGTACTAAATGGGTAAAGTGTACAGTATATGAATAAATCTCAATGAAGCTGTCAAAAAAAGTTAATGATGAAAATGCTGCCACATCAACAGTTAGTAGAGGAACTTGAAGGGAAATAAACCCCCTTAAAAAGAATATCTTGAGAAAAACTGGGCACTTAGTATTGGCTTCCACATCTGACCAAAGTTCACTAAAATCTTCCTACTGATGGCAATAGTTCAGACCCTGATGCAAAGCAGCAACATCACATTAGAGACCAGCATGGGAAAATGGTGTGGGTTATAAAAAAGGCTCAAAAGAATTTAAAAGAAACACTAATTTCTAAGACAGAGTTTCCCAAAAACACATTGAAACACATTGGGTCTGTAAGATATTAATAGATGTAGCATGAAAAAGTTTCCATGGTTATATAACCTTGGGAAACATAGGGTTAAATGAAGCTGGAAAGGTTTATTTACTGAAGAACTTCTCAGAGCCTTTAAAATGCTAGTAAACATTGTGATGGGATAGTGTGTAGTGTTCCCCAAAGGGATTTGTCTACAGATTCTTTTTTTCTTCCATAAAGTATCTCAAAGGACCAATATTCCTAAAGATATAATACAGGCAATACTGATCTAAGCCATGCTTGGCTGAGGGCTTCACCAATTCCTTTATAAAGCTAAAATTGGAAATTAATATGGGAACTATAAATAATTTATAGCTTGTACACAATTATGTTTAAGTTAACTACACAGTAAAATATATATGGTTCCCATTGCACAGTTTGGGTGCAGTTAATGCAATAAATCTTAAAGTGCCCCTTCAGGTATCGCTCTAAATAGATAGATGGGGTGGACTCTGGTTATGACAGCCAAGAGTCTGGTGATGAAAACGGACGAAATCAGGCCAGGAACCACAGTAGCTGGACTCATTCTGCCTGGATGTGGCCTTTTGTCATAGTTACACTTCTCAGGGCTAGAACAGTCATCCAGAGAACACCCTTTATGACCATTATTGCCCTCTTATTTGTGCACCCACTCTCATACATCATCACCATCACCATCATCATCATCATCATCATAACAGAAACCTGACTCTCAAGAAGTACAACTAGTTCTGGCCAGTTTATTCAGTGGTTAGAGCATCAGCCAGTGCATCAAAAGGTGGCTGTTTCAGTTCCTGATCAAAGGCAACCAATTTATGTGTCTCCTCACAACGATATTTCTCTGTCTTCCTTAGTCCCACCTCCCTTCTCTATCTGAAAGCATTGGAAAATATCCACAGATGAGGATGAGAGAAAGAGAGGAGAGAAGAGAGGAGAGGAGATATGAGAGAGAGGAAAAGAGAGAGGGAGAGAGAGAAAGAGAGAGACAAGTCAACCATCTGATCCTCAACTGATATCTTTGAATAACAACAACAAATGCAAGTACATATTTGCTTGAACTGGCTTCTAAGAACGTAAAGGGAAACCCCTACATATCCCCATCTACCCTTCCCCCAGGCCAGACTCTCTAGACCTCCTTCCTCCACTACTTCACCACTCCAGAGTCCCTGCCTAGGCCACTAGGCCGCCCCACAGTGAGGCCTTTGGCCAAGTTCCAGCTTCTGAATTCCAGAGCATAGTCAGATCAGAGCTGGTTCCAGCTCCGCCTGCTTCCTTCCTTCCTTTTTTGCGCCCTGATGGCCAGATTCCTACCAGAGTCTCCTTAGGAAACAATGCCTCGAGAGCCTGCGGAGCCCAAGAAGCTGAGTCTCCCCCGTTCCCTTTCCAGACACAAGGCTCCCTTTGCCCTTTCAAGGAGGGGAGAGAGTCCTGGGGCTAATCAGGTTCAACTGAAGAAAGCTCCGATTTACATTTCTGTTCACTCGGGGCTATAGTCAGGGAGGCAGCGGCCAGCTCCGGGATGGAAATGACTCAGCCTGACTCCCAGCTACCATGGGAGTGCCTGGCTACAGAGGCTACACTTGGGGCCTTTAAATAGCCAAGTCACCTCTGAGCAATCTATCCCAGAGGTCTGCTCCCTTGGCACACCTTGCCTGAAGACAGCAGCTGGGGCACTACTTCTATTCCAATTGAAGCTTTCCAGGCTTGTCTTAGAGAAAGGAGATATGTGTCCTTTTCCATTCTGACTCTTGCAGGTGAAGCAGTAATTCATACATTCATTCTAGAAGAAATCAGTAAAAGGGCCCAGCTCAGCCAATCAGTCAGAAAGCCGTAGATTTGACCAGAATGATGGTAAAAGGCTACAACATAAAACATTCTCTTAGCCAAGAAATGATTTTATTTTTCTTTACCAGAGTGCTGCCAGAAAAGCAAAATAAAACACCATGGCTCCTTGCTGTCACCAATTCACTTGCATTCATCACAGGGGAAAAGTATTCATTGGCAGGCATTTCTCTGTATCCTTTTGAAGCTGTGGGACCAGTCTCACTCTACTCATTTGCTTTCTAGGACTCTGAGTCTCCCATAACCCCAAGAATGAAGCTCCAACTGCAGAGCAAAGGAAAACAGCAACCTTCTCCCATGTAAGCAGTCCCTCAAGCCAAGAGATCACAAACGTCTGAATTGTCTGGAGGTGGTGATGGTGCCTCTTGGCATCCAGATATTATGCCAGAAACGTGGGACGCATCCTTCGCTACCAAACTCTCCATCCCACTTCCAAATAGGTACTACATCCTGCCTATTCCACTTAATTAATATCTGTATACTAGAGGCCTAGGGCACAGATACGTGCACCATTGGGGTCCATCAGTCTGGCCTGTGGGGATATGGAGAAACCAGCTCTCTGACATCCCCCGAGGAGTTCTGGATTGCGAGAAGGCGGTTCTCGGGTGATGCACCATGGAATTGGGCTCCCTCTTCTCAGGTTATGGGTGCATCACCCAAGAAATGCAGCTGCCAAGTCACTGTAGCTGTGTAGCTCCTGCGTTGAGCGTCTTCCCCCTGGTGGTCATTGTGCTACTGGTCAGGCAGTTGGACAGTTACTTAGGCTTTTATATATATAAAGGGGTCCTTTCCTCTTTTTTAGCCCTAGGCTGAAATAATTTCTTCCTGGATTATTATTGTACCCACCTTCATATTAATTTTCTGACCTCCAATCTTACCTTGTCTATCTTTTATCCACTACTGAAATTTAGTCCTAAACTCAAATTTGATTATGTTATTCCATTAAGAAAAACCCTTCAATCATTTAAATGCACCTTTTTGTTTTTTCCTCCATGTCCTTTGCCTGGAACTCTTGACCTCATCTCATCTGCCAACCTTCTACACTTCTAAAAGTCAGTTCAGCAATGACTCCTCCGTGAAGCCTTCTCTGACCACTTAATGGAAGCCCTTCCTGTTTTCCTTTGACCCTGGTGGACCTGGTTCTTCCTTTTGCAGTGCTCATTATTCTGTTGTACCTCAGTCCATCTTGATTATGCATATCCCTGGAGCAAAATTCTATGTTATGGAGCCCAGCACAACATCCAGCAGGCAGAAGGTAGGTTCTTAGTATTTGTGGATTGAGGTGATACGTAAAGTAGTAAGGGATGAGGTAGAGGTCTAAGTAAACCTGATCCTCACTTTGCAACATAGGACAAGAGAAAAGGGCCTCATTCCAGAACCTGAGAAATACTACGAGGTCATAAGCCCATTAGAAGAGTGGACCCATTAGAAGAGTCCACCCTTAAACTGAAAAGTCATCTATCTGACCACCAGGAGGCAACTTAAGGCTCTCTGATACATGTAGGTTAATTTTCCATAGTGGCTCTTTTCAGGAGCTATTGTGGTCTATTCACTGAATTAATGTCCTGACCATCCCCCACCTCTGAGTGTCAGGAGGCAGGAGGAGTCTGAAACTACTTTAAGACTCAGATGGCCAAAGGATCAGAACTTCAGCATTTTTCATCTTCTCCCAAGGGAGGTGTCACCCTTTCTCAGGAGCACCCTCTATTGATCTCCATTCTTTCCTGGCAGGTATCTAAAACCTTCCTATAGCCTTTGAACCCATCCTTCTGGCCAACCACTGGAGAGATCTCATTGTCTTAAAGTACCTGGAACTGAGCATATGCTCATGAATTAAACAAAGGAGTTAATAGACAACCTAGATTTTAGGGAACCCAGGCTAGCATTTCGGTCAAGTGTACAGAGACCCTGTCTGGTGCCATATGCCATTTTTTGGTCTCTGAAAGCACAGGAGGCAGGGTTTTGCCCAACACAATTAAGTGCTTAAAAGCTCCGTTTTTTGTGTTTTGTTTTCCACAAATCTCTTCCTTTCCAATTGTAGCCAAGTAGAAGACAGACTGTGAGACTGCACCAACCAGCCCAGCAGACAGACAATAGAGCCACAAACAACAGCCCAAATTCAACCCAATTGCTCAACAGATGGGTGTGTCCCCAGATCAGGGAGTTACGTGGTTTGGACACAGAACTGACATATAAGATGTGCCTCTCCCTGGCAGTTTCTTTGGGAAAATCTGTGCTCAAAAACACTAAGGATTATCTAGGAGAGAGCAGGAGTGGAGCCCAGGGACTATGTCTCCAAGAGGAGCTCTCATTCCTTTCATAAGGAGACAGGAAGAGACCCCGGGGAGCTCTCAGAGACAAGCCAGGCCTGGTTCAGCTGCTGAGATGCCGCCAGGCCAATTAAATAATTGGTGTGATGGGGAAAAAGGGAGGCCACGCCCTCAGGCCAACTCCCACCCCAGAGGAAGGCAGGCTCCTTGCAGCTGCTGCAACAGTGGCAACATGAACAGGGCAGGGATGGCTTCTTCCCACTAAACTGAGAACTAATGCTTAAATTAGCACCTTGGAAACACCCAGATCTGCTGGCTGTGCCTTCTCTTCCCGCTCATGCCACTCCTCCTCTAGGCCTCCCTTTTACGTTTATTTTAAAAAAATATATTTTTAAAGTATATTTTATTGATTTTTTTTTTTTTTTTTTTTTTTTTTTTTTTTTTTTACAGAGAGGAAAGGAGAGGGATAGAGAGCTAGAAACATCGATGAGAGAGAAACATTGATCAGCTGCCCCCTGCACACCCTTTACTGGGGATGTGCCCAAGTCACATGCCCTTGACCGGAATTGATCCTGGGATCTTTCAGTCCGCAGGCCGACGCTCTATCCACTGAACCAAACGGGTTGTGGTGAGGCCTCCTTTTTAAACTCGAGTTTCTCTTTCAAGTAAATGATAAAAAAAAAAAAAATAAAGATACTCTCCCTTCAGAGCTCATTTTTCCAAGTGAGGGATGGCCTCTGGATTCTTCCCATTACTGTGAGTAGGGGAGATTTATTTGATGATCGAGCCCATATGACAGGCCTATACAAGTACAGCTTAGTCCAGAAAGAGAATGATGCTGACACAAGCACTGCCTTATTTCCTTTAAGGTTTGTTTTTTTAAAATATATTTTTATTGATTTTTTTTACAGAGAGGAAAGGAGAGGGACAGAGAGCTAGAAACATCGATGGGAGAGAAACATCGACCAGCTGCCTGCTGCACACCCCCTATCGGGGATGTGTCCGAAACCACTGTACATGCCCTAGACCGGAATCGAACCTGGGACCCTTCAGTCCGCAGGCCGATGCTCTATCCACTGAGCCAAACCATTTCGGCTCCTTTAGGGTTTAAGGAGACAGCCTGCATGCATCCTGCCCTCAGAGAGGCTCACCCTGAGGGAGTAAGCAAGAATAAACTTCTGTTGAACTGTGAGCTTCAGGAGGGCAGGGCCATATTTGCATCTTACTGTTAACCACTGTGTTTCTAACACCTAGTGTAGTATTTAGAACAGAGCAGATGCTCAATAAATATTAGAGGAATGAATTTTCAGAATCAGTAATATCAAGTCCCTATGAGATTCTTTGGAAGAGAGAGTGAGGAGGTTTGTTTAAACTTTAAAGAGATCGTTTTTCTTCATTTAGTAAATGGGAAAACTAAGTCCGAAGAAGAGGAGAGATTTCCTAGACAGAGGTCTCAATAAATAATGGCAAGAAATAAAATTGGTCACAGCTGAGTTCAAGCCTGGGACCCTAGTTTTTATGGTCCACCCAAATACTCCTAACAAGCCATTTTTGCCTTTCTCTTCTATGGTATACTATCTTGATTCCTTATAGCCTGAAATGAAGGCTCTTGGGGAAACACTACACAAAATCCTGCTGGTCTCAACAACATACAGAGCATTTAAGGAGTTTTGGGAGTCCTTTGGGCCTCAACCTGGGAACAACGATCAAGTAACAGAAATCTGCAGGTCAGTGTCTATGGCCCTCCAATGGAGGATGGCCATACTGTTACCCCCATAAGGCTCTCACTCAACTGCAACAAAGCAGCCTCTAGCAGAGAAGGGCTCCTTTAGGCTCCAAGAAAAAGGTCTGAAGGCAATTAGTTTTTCTGATAAATGTCTCCTTGCACTTCTCCAAAGCCCCGGCTTGGGAGTCTTCCAGGACCACTACTCACTCAAACCACCATTGAAAACTTTAGGCAATGGTGGACGCACCAAGGACAACTGAGAGAGCTTAGTGATTCCATTCCTTCCCCCCTTTCCCTGGACAGTTATTGCCTCCCTTTTCAGGAACCCCAGATGGGAGGCAAGAACCAACTCATTTCGCTCTTCTGACTCACTTGGACATCCTCCTCCTCCTTCATCCACCCTCCCTTTGGGTTCTCCATCAGATGCTTAGAATTGGAAGGGTGATCTAGTTTGACAAACCAGGTTGGCTGGAAAAATAATTCAGAAAGGAAAGTCCTCTTAACCCAGCCCCAAGTTCTTCAATATCATGGGATAAACTTGTCACCAAGTTTTTATGACCCCCTAAATAATCCAACGATGCCATCAGGCTAGCATCTCTCTCCCCGGTTTAATATGGTACACTTTTGTGCGGCTTCTCTTTTGGCTTCTGGAACTTAGTAGTCACAAAAGGGGGAAAAGGACTTTTATCTCCTGCCAGGTAGCCTATAATGATTCTCTCTGCCATCTCCCAAAAAGTGTGGCCTAGGGTAGGCCATGGATTCCTACCAAGGCCTGTCTTGGCTGCTGTAATGGGCAGGTTGCTCGGGAAGCCACAAAGCACATTTGTCAGCCAGGGGTCTGGAGGCCCAAGCTAGAACGTGTTCCTCACCTCCTGGCCTAACACAGAGGCCAGGGGGTGAGGAACACGTTCTAGCTTGGGCCAACACAGAGGGAAGAGCCTCAGGGAGCCCAATATCTGCAAGTCTTGGAGAGCTCTGCTAGGTTCCAGCAGAACTCAGAGAATAGGGCACCCAACCTTTAGGTGCCTGGCTTGCCCTGACTCCTTCCAGCTCCCCCTAAGGCTCCAGGGGGAAAGAGGAGGAAAAGCGAACTGAGGACAGAGTCAGGGCGCTCCCTGGATTCCCCACTCTCTTTCTCTCTCTCTCTCTCTCTAGGCCTCTCTTCCACTAAGCGGCGGGCAAGCCAGTCAGGTGCTCCCCCTCTCCCCCCCGCCGCGGTGGGCAGCGGACTCGGTCTGCCCTAGGCCTGGCCGCGGTGCGCCCGCGTTGCCCTCCCCCTTCCATCCCCTCTGCGCCGGCAGCGATGACATCATTCCTCCCAGACTCGGGGACCGCGGACCGGCGGTCGGATCTGGCGCCTAGGCCCTAGGATGATGGGGGCTCTTCCAAAAGGCCGCCCCAGCGCAGCCCGGTCCCCCTCGCCTGGCGGCGGTTCGGGAGCCCCTCTCATCGGCGCCTCAGATTCTCCATCTCGTCTCTGCGCGCTCTCCTTTCCCGGCTCCAGGGCCACCGGCTTAGACTACCTGCGCTCTTCTCCGGAAAATAGAATTCCCGGGTCCTGCACCACCGACCTCTGCCCCTACGGATCCCTGCCCCCCACAGATCCCGGCCGCCGCGTCCCCATCCCTACCCAGCAAGCTGGCTGGCGGGCCGGCCCCTCCTCCGCTACGAGCCTATTTCCCAGGACCACTCAGCCCTGGGCTCTCCAGTCCCCTCCCCCGCTCCGAGCATCGCAGGCCTCCAGGGCTAAACGCCTTCCCATCGCTCATGCCAGCCTACCGGGCCTGCCGCCCACGGTGCTCCATGACAATTCCCTTTCTTTCCCTGCCTCGGGCCTCCGCTGGTGGTGTGCACCATTGTGCCCCGCTCGGTTCCACCCTGACAGTGCTCCCCGGAGCTCCCTCGGCCTGCCTCCTCAGACCTTGCCCCCCCCCACCCCCCGCCCTGACAGGCCCCCTTTGCGGTCACCTCACGGATTCTCCCACGGTTTTCACCCTCCCCAAGTGATATGTTTTCATGGCTCTCTTTGCCCCCATAGAAGGTGCTCCCTTCGTTCCCGAGGCCCGATTCCCTTCCTCCTCTTCCTCCTCTTCCTCAGGCGGCGGCCCCCTCCCGGCCCTGGCCTGCCCGCCGCCCGCCCCCTCACCAGCGGCTGCATCTCCGAGTGTGCGGTGGGCACCTGGAACCGGTCGATCTCCTCCATCATGGTGCCGGCGGGCGAGCGAGCGAACCCAGGCCGGGCGCGGCCGGGGACGCCAACGGGACCGCGCGGGGCGGCAGCCCCAGGAGCCGGCGGGGTGGTGCAGACTAGGCCGCCCTGGGCGAGTAGGGCGGGCGGGCGGGCGGGCGGGCGGGCGGCCGGGCAGACCGACGGGTGGGAACGGCGGGGCGGGAGTTTCGCTAGCGGGTTGAGGCCCGCGTGGCTCCGTGGGCTTGCCTAGCACTACCGCGGGCCGTGGCGGGGCCGAGCCGCCGGTCTGGCCTCGCCTCCTCCTCCGCCGCCACCGCCTCCTGTCAACAGCTCAGCCACTGCGGTGACTCGGCAACTCCACTTCCGGGTCCGGGCACCGCCTGGATGTGCATTATTCATGAGGGGGGCGGTACCCGGGCGGCCCCGGCCCCGCCCACATGCAGGGGTTGCTGATGCGCGCGAGGCCGCGGGTCCTGTCATTCTGAGGGGGCGGGGCTTAGCGGAGCTGAGCTTCCCCGCTCGCCCGGCCCCGCCACCCCCTGAAGCCGTTAGGGGGCGTCAGAGGCGCCTGCGCCCTGGCTGCCGGTTGGTTGCTAGGTAACCGCGTCAGGGAGGAGCCGATTACCTCCGGCCAAGGTGGGGAGACCCACAAGGACCGCTGTTCCCCAAAGGATCCCTGGGACCGGCAATTGAAGTGAAAGTGAATCCGGATTTCTCGTGCGTGATCGAGGGGACAGACAAGCTTCCTGTCTTCGGGAAAGGGAACGTTTTGTAGATGCTCCGAGTGTTGAGGCGCTACCTGCTTCTTTGAAGATGCCCTACAAACAGCAGCAACGTAGGCCGGTAACACTCCAACTTGTCCTCGAGAGAACTCTGTCCTTGAACGCCAGTGACTACTGATCATACCTCTCCTACTGGTCCCTCAAATTCTTTTCCCTGTTGACCCCTAATCTTCTCTCTCCTTGTGACCCCTGGCCTGTATCCCCAACAGGATCTCGGACCCTTTCCTGTTTTCTCCTACCAGTCCTAGCCTTCTCTCCCACACTGCCACTGATCCTCTGTTTTCCTATAGTTCATTTGTCCTCCCTCACCATTCCATTACCTCACTCGACTCCACTGATCCATCCTGACCAGCCCATCCTCCTTAACTCCCCACCTCCACTCCCACTACGAGGTCAACATGTACCACTATTGCCCTCACATTCGTGTCCCAAAGAAATTATTTTTTCAGCACTTCGCTGTGTGAACCAGTGCTGGGTTAAGGGTGAACACAGACCTTTGGGAGCCCACAAAGGGAGTACAAGAGAATTGTACAGGAGACACAGGACAGATTAATGGCCAGAGTTTGGTTTAGATATTCTGTGCTGGGAGACTTGTGAAGAGAGACAGGCCAGGTAAAGAGGAAGAGGAGAGAGACCTCTTTCCCATCCCTGCCCCCATTCACACATTGCACACCCCAAACATTTCCCCCCAACTACCGTATTTGCCGGCGTATAAGATGATTTTTTGGCCCTGAAAAATATGCCTCCAAGTGGGGGGTAGTCTTATATGGCGAGTATATAACAAACTCTGTATTTTGAGTGGAAATGTTAGGGGGTCGTCTTATATGCCCAGTCTCTTATACGCCAGCAAATACGGTATTTTTCAGGGCCAAAAAATCGTCTTATACGCCGGCAAATACGGTATTTCTGGAGCCTCATATGTCTCTCTTCCTTGGGAGCCCCTGGCCCATCCAGCTGTGTGAATTTGTTCTTGTTGCCAACTGGCCAGATGTTATCCCTTCTCACAGGAAACCCAAGAGTCACCCCCCCCCTTACCCATTTACCCATTCAGCACAGAGAGCTTTCTTTCCTCCCCAACATCACCTAGAAGGTGAGGTAATTCTTGAGGAGCCCTCTGTGGTGAAGGTACTTGATCCTTCAAGAATCACCTTTCCTGCCTGGCCAGCATAGCTCAGTGGATGAGCGTCGAACTATGAACCAGGAGGTCACTGTTCCATTCCCAGTCAGGCCATATGCCTGGGTTGTGGGTTTGATCCCCAGTGTGGAGTGCAGCCAGTCAATGATTCTCTCTCATCATTGATGTTTCTACCTCTCGCTCCATCTCCCTTCCTCTCCGAAATCAATAAAATGTATTTTTAAAAATCACTTTTCCCAAACCTTTTATGAATTAACACCCTGGGACTAATATGCAGTTTCTGGCTCTGTGAGGCAGGCTTTCTATGTATTTATTCTAAACTAGAGGCCTGGTGCACGAAGTTCATGCACTGGGAGGGGGGTGTCTCTCAGCCCAGCCTGCACCCTCTCCAATCTGGGATCCCTCTCATAATCCAGGACTGTTGGCTCCCAACTGCTCTCCTGCCTGCCTTCCTGATTGCCCCTAACTGCCAGCCTGATCACCCCCTAACCACTCCCCTGCCAGCCTGGTTGATGTCTAACTGCTCCCCTGCCAGCCTGTTGCTGCCCTCCCCTGCAGCCCTGGTCACCCCTAACTGCCCTCCCCTGCAGGCCTGGTCACTCCTAACTGCTCTCCCCTGCAGGCCTGGGTCCCCCCCAACTGCCCTTCCCTGCAGGCCCGGTTGCCCCCAACTTCCCTCCTCTGTTGGCCTGGTCACCCTTAACTGCCCTCCCTGCAGGCTTGATTGACCCCAACTGCCCTCCCTTGCAGGCCTTGTCCCTCCCAACTACTGTCCCCTGCTGGCTATCTTATGGAAGCTATCTTGTGTTCACATGGGGCAGCCATCTTGTGTGTTGAAGTGAGGGTCAATTTGCACATTACTCTTTTATTGGATAGGATAAGATAGGATAGAGGCCTAGTGCATGGGTGGGGGCCAGCTGGTTTTCCCTGAAGGGTGTCTCAGATCAGGAGGGGGTTTCCTTGGGGCGAGGGATGGCCTGGATGAGGGGCCTGTGGTGGTCTGCAGGCCAGCCATGCCCCCCAGGGACCCAAGTGGAGGCCCTGGTATCTGGGGTTTATTTATCTTCTATAATTGAAACTTTATAGCCTTAGTGGAGCCAAGCCTCCTGTTTGCTCCTTGGCTGCAGCCATTTTTGTTGGGATTTATTTATCTTCTATAATTGAAACTTTGTGGCCTTGAATGTAGGCCTGGGCCTGCCAGGGTATGCAGAAAGCTTGGCTTCCTCCATTGCCGAGGAAACCCAAGCCTCCTGCTCACTCCATGGCCACAGCCATCTTGGTTGGGTTAATTTGCATACTAGTTCCTGATTGTCTGGTAGGTGTGGCTTGTGGGTGTAGCAGAGTGATAGTTAATTTGCATATTACTCTTTTACTAGATAGGATTTCCCTCACTTATGCCTAGGTATTTTGAGATTTGAGAGAAAATATTTGTCCATATTGTATTTTGGTCTGGCCTCCTCAATATTAGTCTTTGTTCCTTGCATTTTTTTTTTTTAACCTGGCCTTACATAGCAGGTGGACTCATATTTCGTAGATCTCTGCAACCATGAGGAGGCTGGTTTTCCCATATGGCCATGCCCTAGCCTTATGTTTGGGTTGAACTTTTTTTTTTTAATGTATTTTTTATTGATTTCAGAGAGGAAGGGAGAGGGGGAGTGAGATAGAAACATCAATGATGTTAGAAAATCATTGATTGGCTGCATCCTGCATGCCTCTTACTGGGGATCAAGCCTGCAACCTGGGCATGTGTCCCTGATTGGGACTGAAACCGGGACCCTTCAGTCCACAGGCCAATGCTCTATCCACTGAGCCAAACTGGTTAGGGCTGAACTTTGGTTTCGAAGCTCATATATGTACTGGGTTTGGGCCTACTTATTGTTTTTCAATTTATTTATTAGTGACAGTATTATAGATATCCTCCATTATTCCCCCTTCCCCCCTCTACCCATCCCTCACCCTACCCAGGCCGTCTCCACACTATTGTCTGGGTCCAGTTTTTTTAAGTTCAGCATTACTGAGGTCTGGTTTACATACAATAAAATGGGCCATTTTAGTTGTCCATGTTGACAAGGTTTGACAAATTTGTACATTTGTGAACCACCACTACAATGAAGATATAGGACACTTCCTCTACCCAGATAAGTTCCTTCGTGCCTCATCGCAGTCAGTTCTCCTGAACCCCCCACCCCAGATAACCACTGATCTGCTTTCTGTCACTACAGGTTAGATTTGTCTTTTCTAGCACTTGCGGTTTGAACACGCTTGGGAAGAGTTTTTTAGCCCATTAGGGGAGACATTAGAGGCTAATTACGCTGAGAGCAGAGAGAGGTGGCTGCAGACAGGAAGCAGAGAAACCTAGGTTACCTGCCCCTGCAAACACCAATGCTTCCCCCTCCCCCCTCCCTCAGGGTTGTTTTAGTGCAATGTAAATATTGGTGGGTGGGGCGTGAGAAAAGGCTGGGTTGTGCAAGGTTGTATTCATCACCTTCTCCTTTCAGTAAAGCCCAGTCTGGGGCAGTGATGAGCAAATCAGTCTAATGAGGGGAGACCGAACCCAAGCATACAAATATAAGCGAGTGGGATCCCTGGAGCTGAGGAGGGAGACATGCAGGTTGGAGCAGCAGAAAAGCTTTAGGGAGGAGGCAGCTATGACTTGGATGCCTGCACTGGAGAGGGAAGATCAGTGTTGGGTTTGTTAGGGGACAGAGAAGTGTTTAGACTACACTGTTCTTGTTGCTCCACTGATCAGACCTTTCAGTAGCTCCCTCTTGCTCTTAGGAAAAACTCCCTAAAGTCCAACTTGCTTTGTATGGTCTGCAAAGCCTTGCAAAGTTTAGCCTTCGCTACCTACCCTACTTCAGATCTCACCATCACTCTGTGAAAATTCCACAGCCACAGCACACTGAACTGCCCTCACTTCCTGGAAGGTGTCATCCACTTTTTCTCCTCTAGGCCTTTGAAAATGCTGTTTCCTTTGTCTTGCCTGCCTGCCTAGTACAATCTTTTCTGTCTGTTACCACCTGCTCCATGCCACCGCGCCCCAAATCTCTCTTTTATCTCCTCTTTATATAACATGTCTCAGATTTGCCACTATACTCTCCACAAGGGATTAAGTGCCCTTTCAGGAGGCAGGATCAGGTAATATCCCCCCGAGAATATAAACTCTGTGTTGACAAGGATCATGTTTGTCTTGTTCATGTTGATTCTCCTGAACCTAACACAATGCCTGGAATATATTAACTTCTGAAAACGAGTTAATTTGAAAAATTTGGAAACCGCTGCTTGGAAATTTTGCTCTGAGTGTTTGCAGGATAGGAAGGGATGAACCCGGGATGGGGAGACAAATGGGGAGAGATAATAAGGGAATGTCACAGTAGAAGCATGTTTTTCCAGGTTCATGTTAATATCTGCTTTGACAGGGCTATGGATGATTAATATTCGAACCACACATACCCATGCCTTAAAAGTTGGGTGTTGGAGATTAAGAGATCAGAAATTCTGATGATAAATAGCCATTCTCCTTTAAAAAAAAAAATTGTGGAATGCTGCTATGTACAAGGTACTGTTCTAGGTATTAGTAACAGAGCAACAACAACAACAAAATAAACAAAAACCCCTGCTTTCATGGATCTTAACTTTTCGGAGGTAAATTGTCAGTAAATAAATAAGTAAAATATAAAATTTGTCCGATGGTGTGGCAGGTGTCAAGAAGAAAAATAAAACAAGAAAATAGACTAGGAAGTTCAGGGGTTCAGAAGATTATGATTTAAATATAGTGGTCAGGGAAGGCCTCATACATGTGACATTGAGAAAGAACTGGAGGAAATTAAAGAGTTAGCTATGTGATATCTGGGGGAAAGCATCCCAGACAAAGGGCACAGGAAGTGTACAGAACCTGAGATAGGAGCTTGCTACACATGTTCCGGATCAGCAAGGAAATGGGAGGAGGGAAGTGGCAGGAAATAAGTTCAGAGAAGTGTATCCCTCTACCCCAGAGGGTTAATCAGATAACTCATGGCATATTAAATTGCTCATGATGAAGCTGCATGAATAATAATGAGTCATTAAAATGCATGAATGTCAAGCACCATAAACCATGACCAGCTCAAAACATCGCTAGTAATGCCCCAATAACAAAGTGTCCTTCCTGAAAATTGCGAGAATTCTAACTAGCTGCATGTGTGTATGTGCAGGAGGAGCTTTGCAAAGTTGCCAAATAGTGCCTGGCAGCCAGACTTCTCAGTAGAGAGCTGAATTGGAGTCTTCTGTGAACTCCAGTTAAAAGCTAATTTTAGTTTATGGCTAACAAATTTTAGTACTCCTTTGTAACTCGGTTGGTTACCATAAAAATTTTGAAAGTCTAGAATTTTGAATCAGTTGCCTGTAAGAGCTAAATAAAAGACTCACATTTTTGGATCATTTTGTCCCTCCAGAGACCCCTCTGAGATAATACTTGTAGTACTATTGATCTTGATGAGGGCTGACTAGGTAGGGGCGAGTGGCCAAGAATGGGTACAAGGCCAAAAGAGAGTATTTGATAATTCAGAGATTTTGAATCTGGTGACTGGGCCTGGGATCCATAGAAGAGAGGACAGGAGAGGGTGAGCAGAATCTAAGAGGAGTTGATATGTTTCTATATGTCCAAAGTATGATATCCTCACTCTCACAACTTTTCTCTTTAGCATTATCCTTATACCTCTCTCCTTCCTCAAGTCCTAAAGAGAAACCTTTGCCCCTAAACCTCCTAAATATCTCTTGAATTAAACCAATTTTTTTCATACTCATTGCACTCCTCTACCCCAACCTACAATCATCTCTTCCCCAGAGTGCTGTGAAAGCCTTGTAACTGGTATTCCCCTCACTCACTCACTCACGCCCCTTACAATCTGTTCTCTACACTTGCATCAGGTGATAATTTTCAAACTATCAAAATGATTATGGCATCTTCCGCTCAGAACCCTTCAGTGTAGTCCCATTGCCCTTATGACAGGGACTGACTTTTTAGATAACTCTTTAGGTGCCTATATGGGCCAAGGCCTACTACTTGGATCTCTACGCCTTCACTTGTACCACTTTTCCCCTGTGATTGCTGTACTTCAGTTCTATGTGCTGTTCCCTCTTTCTGGAACACTCTTCAACCTTCCCTTACACAGGTACTCACTCCTAAGATTTCAGCCCAAACATCAATCCCTACAACCCACTTCAGTGCCTCCTGCCTTGTTAATGATGATAGGGTTAAGGTTCCTCTATTATATAGTCTAATTGCTCTTGATCCTTTCTTCTATAGCATATATCACAGTGTGTAATTATTCACTTGTTTGTGTAATTATTACTGTGTCTCTTATTAGACTGGAGCTCCTTGAGAGCAGGGCCTGTGGATGTTTTTTGCTCACATCTGTAGTCTCAGTTCCTAGCACAGTGGCCATCACATTCACCTCAATGAATGCTTATTGAATGGATGATGGACCGTGGTTGGGGAAGTAGCATAGGGTGCTATGGAAGCATGTAGTAGGAGTCCTAACACTGATTCTGGAGGAATCAGGGAACACTTCTAAGAGAAATGACATGATGGAAGGTTTGGAAAGACAAAGGAGTTCAAAATGTAGGATAAGGAGTAAGAATAGAAGTTAGAAGACAAAGGAAGAATAATGTCCTAGAACAGCCGTGGGCAAACCACGGCCTGCTTCGGCTGTTCTATCTGGCCCGCGTGCGGAGCCGAAAGAGCAGGCCGTACCCTTTTATGTAATGATGTTTACTTTGAATTTATATTAGTTCACACAAACACTCCATCCATGCTTTTGTTCCAGCCCTCCGGTCCAGTTTAAGAACCCATTGTGGCCCTCGAGTCAAAAAGTTTGCCCACCCCTGTCCTAGAAGCTTAAGGAAGAGCATGTTTATGAGTTTACAGTATATAGAGAGTATGTGGTCAGTATGGGATCAATGAAGCTAAGAACTAGACATAGAATAATTGGTGAGTTATTGGGGACGTTGGAAAATACAATTTCAGAGGTAAAAGCCAGACTGAATTGAGCTAAAAAGGCAGTAAAGACCATGTAGACAGGATTTTTTAGAGACGAAAGTGAACTTGAATATGTTAAATGCCAAGGCGAAGGACCCTGGCACAGATAGAAGATGTTGAAGATGAAGGCGACAGATAAAATAATGGGTAGAGCTAAGTCTCTGAGGAGGTGTGAGTGGATGAGTTATGGACAGAAGGTGGAACAGAGTAACAGGAGAGGAGAAATGAGAAAGGTTTGCACGCAAATGATGACAATTCAGAGGTTTGGTGGCAGGAAGTTGAGAGTTTTCTCTTCTCTTCCTCTAGGAGTGTTATGGAATTCCTTATGGAAGTGATAACTAGAAAACAAATTTTGCCAATGGGCTGTTCCATTTTGTTATGATTACAGTCATGCTATTTTCAGATTTACAGTCTGAGGTTTGTCATGCACAATTATCGTATTACAAAACAGCTGTGAGCATCTGAGGCCAGAACTTGGTCTCATCTCCTGTTTGCTGTGGAGCCTAGTACATTGTTAGTACTCAGTGCATGCCAGGTACTCAAATAATAAAGGCAAAGAGCGCTTGTGCTTATCCCTGGGATTTGCAGCCTGCAAGCTAATGCTGAAGAGTAATTTTGATTCTCTGGCTCCAGCTGTGAGCAAGCCACATGAAATTGTTTTTTGTCACCTAGGAATTTGTAGGGAGTACTCAATCTTTCCAATTGCCAAGACAGAGTTGTACGGAAGAAGCAAGCAAAGGACACAATTACTGATCAAACTTTGGTTTCACTGCTTTGCGTCTCGCAATACTTTGTCCTACTATGGAGTCACTGGATTCTGGTTTGTATGGAGGGCTTATGTGCTCCATTCATCTCACCTCCTAGGTTGAGAACCCTTGAAGTGGGACCAACTCAACCTTGGTTCTTCTTTAGCTATTATCCTAGGATCTGGCACATAGTCAGTGCTAATAAATACTGGAGGAATGAGTAATGACTGAATGAATTTACTGAGTAAATAAATGAATGATGTGCCGAAACCGGTTTGGCTCAGTGGTAGAGCGTCGGTCTGCGGACTGAAAGGTCCTGGGTTCGATTCTGGTCAAGGGCATGTATATTGGTTGCAGGCACATCCCTAGTAGAGGGTGTTCAAGAGGCAGCTGGTTGATGTTTCTCTCTCATCCACGTTTCTAGCTCTCTATTCTATCCATTCCTCTGTGTAAAATATCAATAAAATATATTTTTTAAAAAAGAATATAGATGGAATGAATAAATTTTAAAAAAACCAATTTACCTCAAGTGATACAGAAATGGAAAATATGAAAATATGAAACCTATTTAAAAATTTGAATTCATAATTTAAAACTTTTCCACAAAGAAACTCCAGGCCCAAATGGTTTCATTGTATCAAATATATAAGAAATAAATAGCACCGCCCTGACTGGTTTGGCTCAGTGGATAGAGCATCAGCCTGCAAACTCAAGGGTCCCAGGTTCGATTCTGTCAAGGGCATGTACCTTGGTTGCGGGCACATCCTCAGTAGGGAGTGTGCAGGAGGTAGCTGATAGATGTTTCTAACTCTCTATCCCTCTCCCTTCCTCTCTGTAAAAATTCAATAAAATAAAAATTTAAAAAAGAAAGAAATAGCACCAATCTTACACAAAGTCTCACAGAAAGTGGAGTAGAACTAAATAAGACCCAACTCATTTGATGATGACAAAATAAAAGCTATTTTAAGCAAAGAAAATGATAGGCCAATATTCCTCATGAACATAGATGTAAAACATCCAACAAAATATTAGTGAATCTGTTCCAGCAATATATAAAGAGAAGAATATATCAGACCAAGTAGGGTTTACTGAATAACAAACTTAGCTCAACATTAAAAAAAAAAAAATCAAGGTACTGCCCTAGCCAGTTTGGCTCAGTGGATAGAGCATCACCCTGCAGAATGAAGGGTCTCAGGTTTGATTATGGCCAAGGGCACATGCCTGGGTTGTGCCCAGGCATGCAGGAGGCAACCGATCAATGATTCTTATCATTGATATTTCTATATCTCCTTCTCCCTTCCTCTCTGAAATCAACAAAGAAATATATTTTAAAATAAAATCAAAGTACTGCTTCACATTAATAGAAAAAAAGGATGACATTTCAATAGATTCAGGAAAAATTTTTGACAAAATTCAACATTAATCCACAAAACACTAGTGAGTCAAATAAGATGATAAACTTGCAAATGTTTAGTAAACTGAAAGATGCTATACCAGTATAACTGGAAAGTATTTCTATTGTCATCTCCCTGTTGTGTCCAGTTTTCCCAGCACCAATCTGCATTCTCACCAAAAATGCACAAGGGTTTCCTTTTCTTTACATCCTTGCCAACACTTGTTTGTTCATTTGTTGAAGACAGCCATTTCAACAGGCATATACACATTCTTTAAAGTAAGCAGATGGGTCTATGCCTGTCACTTAAAAAATTAATAATAAAAATAAGTTAAAAATAAAAATAAATTAATAACACATCTTGGAGAGCTTTCCATAACAATACATGCAAGTTTATGTCATTCTTTTAAAAATATGCATAAAAGTCCTGGCTGGGTGGTTCAGTGGTCCCATCCACACAAAGGTTATGGGTTAATTTCCCTGACCCCTGGTTGGAGCATATACAGGAGACAAGTGATCAATGTTTCTCTCCCTTTCTCTTCCTTCCTCTCTCTCTAAAATCAATCAATAAAAACATATCCTCACATGAGGATAAAGAAAAAATTAATAATATGCATAATAATCCATTCTATGCTATAATTTATTTAATTAGATTTCCATTGATGAATATTTGTGCTTTTACATTTTAAAATATTACGAATAGGACAAAGAACCAAGATGGTGGTGTAGGTAACCGCCTGTGCTCGCTGTCTCACACAATCACATCAAAATTACAACTAAAATACAGAACAACTATCATTCAGAATCACAGTCCCACAGCTACAGAAGTAAAGAAGAAAGCACATTGAGACTAGTGGGATGTGTGGAATGGGCTGTTTTTTTATTATTTTTTAAATTTTTTATGGGGAGGGAGATCATCTCTGCAAAGGCTGCATGTGAGGAGGTAGGGATCCCAGCCCCACACCAGACACCCAGCCCAGGGTTCCAGAGCTGGCAAGAGAATTCCCTGCAACTATGGGCTGTAAAAACCAGCAGAGATTACAGCTGACTGACACAAGGCTCCTGGAGACCAGGCGTTCTATTTCAAGGGCCCGTGCACAAACTTACTCAGACTTGTTACCTCTGAGCTCCAGCACCAGGCGGCTCTGGAAGAGGAACTGGAGTGTCTGGCATCGGGGCAGGAACTCAGAAGTGGCTTTCTCCCAGACAGGGGTGTTCACAAGGGTCATGGTTCCTGTGCTAGGACCTCATCAAAGGGCTGACTGGCAGCCACATCAGAGTCTCAATCTACCTGGAGCACACTGTTAGCTCCACCCTGGGGATTCCCTGAGACCCCACCCTATCCAAATTGCTGCTCTGCCCAAGCTATTTGCAGCAGCTTTTCCGTATGTATAGCCTGTCCTAGCTCAAGCTTCAGACTGCAAAAATCTCATGCTGCAGCTGGTGACAGTGTGCCCCAAACCTATCAATAAAAGGCCCAAGACAAGGCTCTAGTACCAGCCTGCCTTGCTTCACAGCAGGTCCTCCTCACCTCCTGCACAGCAGCCCTCCCACTGTAGTTGCAGATGGTCCTCACAGCCAATTGGCCTGGAGGTCATCTCCTTCCAGAGATGCCAACAGCAATCAAGGCTCAACTACAAAACTGTGCACACAGTCCACACAGGGGCGTACCTAGAGTGCCCAGCTCAGGTGACTGGGGAGGATCTTCATGAGAGCTTCAAGGGACTTAGTGAGGCTTTCAAGGATCTTAGTGAAATTAAAAAATAACGTGTCTTTTTTTTAAAAAAAATGTTTTTATTTATTTTAGAGAGGGAGGAAGGGAGAGGGAGAAAGAAGAAGGAAGAGGGAGAGACAGAGAGGGAAAGAGAGAGAGATCAACAATGAAAGAGTCATTGATTGGCTGCCTCCTGCATGACCCCTACTGGAGATTGAGCCTGCAACCCTGGCATGTGTCCTGACCAGAAATTAACCATGACCTCTTGGTTCATAGGTCGATGCTCAACCATTGAGCCATGCCGGCCAGGCTATGTGAGAATTTCAATGACATGAAAAAGGACCAATCAGAAATTAAGCATACACCAAATGAAATAAAGAACAATTTACAGGGATTCAACAGTGAAGTAGAGAATTCCAAGAATCAAGTCAACAATCTGAAATATGAGGAAGCAAAAAACACCTAATCAGAAGAGCAAAAAGTTAATGAAGAAAGTGTAAGGAGCTTTTGGGACAACTTCAAATGTACCAACATTCGTATTATGGGGTGCCAGAAGGAGATAAGAGAGAGCAAGATATTAAAAACCTATTTGAAAAAATAATGTCAGAAAACTTTCCCTACCTGGTGAAAAAATAGACTTACAAGTCCAGGAAACATAGAGTACCAAACAAGAGGAATCCAAAGAAGCCCACACAAAGACACATCATAATTAAAATGCCAAGGGTTAAAGATAAAGAGAGAATCTTAAAAGGAGTAAGAGAAAAGCAGTTATCTATAAGGGAGCACCCATGTGACTGTCAGCTGATTTCTCAACAGAAACTTTGCAGGCCAGATGGGAGTGGCAAGAAACATTCAAAGTGATAAATGATAAGGACCTATAACCAAGATTACTCTATCCTGCAAAGCTCTCATCTGCAGTGAATAATTATGTACATATATCTTATACATGTGTATGAATATTTCTACAGGAAAAATTCAAGAAGGTGGAACTACTGAGTTCAGGGGTATCTGATTTAAGATAGATAAATATTCAAATAACCCTATAAAAAGTTTGTGTCAGTTGGCGTTTCCAAAATAATGTATGATGGTGCCTGTTTCAAAGGGTTTCAAAATTTAGAGATCTCTTCCCACTACACTTAAGTGCCTTCTGTGTGCATTAGACACAGTACTAGGCTCAGAAAGTTGAAATGCAGTCTGTTTAGTAAGAGGAAGATCTGTTGGTGAATTACTGCTCCTTTGGGACTAAGAGCTTTTACCCTTTTAGAAACAGGAAACTGCAAGCTGGTGAGGTATTTAGTTTCAAATTAGCTTAATGGAAACCTGTTAGTGAGTTTTAAAATAAGGACCAAGACAACTGAAATGGTAAAGGAAGTCCCTTGGGCCTCAGGCAGAAGGATGCAGTGTCTGTGGGTTTACATGCTTCGAAGAGGCCCTCTTTCCAGGAACAATCATGTTTCAGCATTTAACTCTTCCGTGGAGATGTGAACTGTTGAAGGGTCTAGTCATCCCTATGGTGGGTGCTTCCTAGTAGACAAAGGGCCACAGAGACCCTGTGTGGCTGAGGGCAGAGCAGGGAGGGCCTAAAATGAAAATATAATGCTGTCAGCTATCATGTACTGGACACAAACTCTAGTCAGCCAACACTCTGAACTTTTTGTGCAGCAACTCATTTAATCTTTCTAACAAGCCTATGGTTGCCTGAAAGGGTGTCATTATGATGCTTATTTTATTTTATTTATTTTTAAAATATATTTTATTGATTTTTACAGAGAGGAGGGGATAGGGATAGAGAATTAGAAACATAGATGAGAGAGAAACATTCATCAGCTGCCTCCTGCACAACTCCTACTGGGGATGTGCCCGAAACCAAGGTACATGCCCCTGACCAGAATCGAATCTGGGACCCTTCAGTCTTCAGGCTGATGCTCTATTCACTGAGCCAAGCCGGTTGGGCTATGATGCTTATTTTAAAGGTAAGGATATTGAGGTTCAGAGAAGGCAAATCTAGAGTCATAGAACTAGCAGAGTGGGGATTCAAACCCTGGTATAGTTGACTTCAAAGCCCACAATAGGGTTTCATGGGTACACCTACTTTAAAATAATAAATCTTTATGATTAGGAACAGTTTAAGAATTTTTGATTTCCTTACCCCTAAAATATGCTCAGGGACAAATGGGTTGCTTATACTATTCTATGAGTCATATACCAACACAGTTCTAAGTGCAGGTAAATGATCAATGGGTGGCAACAATAATCATGTTACATTGATCAAAACTTTTATTTGCATAGCATCCTCCCACTGCTGTGGGAAGAAAAGAGTCAGAGATGAAGTGAATGCTGTTAGGGAACTTGGGATTCATCTCTTGACTGAGGGCGTCTTTGGAGGCTTTAAATCAGGAGAGTGACATGATCAGATTTGTTTTAGAAAGATCACTTATAAATAGTGATTAGTTAGGGTTCAAATTCTGGGCCTTGTTAGTCAGTTACCTGATCTCTCTATGCCTCAGTTTCCTCATCTGTAAAATATGAATAATGATAGCTCCTGCCCCATAGGACGTTTGTGAAAATTAAATGAGATAATTTAAATATATAAAGTAGTAAGTGACTGTCCCAGAATAAGTACCCAATTGCTCAACATGGTGATTATCATTAAAGTCGGAGAAATCAAATGTAGTGAAGCAAGAGATAGTAAGGGCCTAAATTAAGAGGGGTATATTTGGAAAAGATAGTTAGGAAAGATAAAAGAGAATTGTTAGACTTTGAAATCTGATGCTAATGGGAGGGTGAGGAAAAGGCAGGTTTCTTTGATGGCTCCCAATTCCCAACCTGGGTGACTGAATGGATGGTGGTGTGCTGAGTGAGATGGGAAATACTAGAGAAAATAGAAGTTTGGAGTGAAAAAAAAAAGAATATGATGATTGGAGTGGATAAAGAACATAATAAGGTCAGTTTTTAAGAAATTGAATTTGAATACTCTGTCATCAATTTAAATATGAGGTTCTGGAAAATCCAAACTATAGAAATAGATTTCAGCTTTACCATAAGGTAGAAGATGAAGCTATGGGTGGGAATATTCTACACACTCCCCAAGAGAGGAGAGTGTAGAATAAGAAGACTATAGGGTCAAGCACATATTCCTAGAGGGATCAAGGATGTTGAAAAGAACTATTGGAGAGGTTAGTGACATGGAAATAAAGTTGGAGAAGTTTCAAGAAGGAGTAAGGAGGCACTCAGCAATGTCAGGTCCTGTAAGAGAATTGAGAAGTGACTACTAGGCAGCTATGTTGTTACCAATTGCTGCCCTTAGGATGCTCACACTAAAAGCTCACACTAGAATAGAAAAATGCGCTAATGTGAAGGAATTCAGGCTAGGCTATCTGTTATCCCATTGATCGCCTGGGTTAATTTGGCTGCCATGGTGGGAAGGGGGTGGGGGATAGTTCCTCTTCCTGCATCACTCCTTGGCCAAATACAATGATCTCTCCAATAGTAGAGGACCTTCTTTGGTTAATAGTATAGAATGGCGGACCTCCCTTGCTGGAATTTCCAAGCTTCCGTCTATACATAATACTGCAGTCTTGTGTTCCTTTTTGTAATATGGTTCCTGTTGGCAGACCAAAACCCAGAGACAACAGAATGTCTATTTGACCAGTTCCTGTGGTAGTAATGGAAGATGGGGCAGAGCTTTGCTCAAAGTGAGAAGGGAGAAGTGGAGGGAGGGAGGAGGAAGGTGATAATATGTCAGGGTTAGATGAAGGACCAGTAGAGGCTAGGTAGGCAGGGTTTTGTTAGGCAGAGACAGTGGGTGCAGGGAGGGGGAGAGGGAAGATGGCGTTCCTAGGAAGGAGGAATGGCCAAAGCAAAGTATAGAGGTGGGAAGGCACAGGCCAAGCTCAGGAAATGTGAGCAGCCTCCCTGGGCATCAAGTCCTAGCACATACAGGGTGGAAGAGCAGGCTGGAACGGAGACTTGCGGCCAGATGATAGAGTTCTGAGGGCCAGGGCGGGGAGTTTGGACTTCCTTCTTCCGTGGTTTGATGGCTTCTGGGAGGAATCATCAAAAACTTCTCAGGAATTCAGGCCTGTCTGTCTCAGGCTTCTCCTTCTGAAGACCAAGGGCCCAAAGTGGCAGCCTGACATTCAATCTCCGCCATGGTTGGGAAGTCAGGGCTGTAGCTGATTTCATTGGCCTGTTTTGCATTTATTATAGTGTGGCTTTTATAGTGTGTTAATTGAAATATGTCCAACTGCCAAAAACAATTACACTCAAATTGCCTTGTCAGTTCTTTTATTGCCAGATAAATGTTTTACAGACATATTTATGGGGGCAGTGGTAACTGGATCTCATTTTCTATTTAAAGCTGGCAGTTTGGGTTGGGATTGGCCCTCCAGTGCTCTGATGTGGGCCAGAAAGCTGTTGGGCATTGTGGCGCTTCCATTTCGTTACTGCAGGGATCAGAGGCCCTTCAAGGGAAAGCAGCTTTCTGGCTCATGCGGCTTAGCCTCAGAGAAGGGTTCCCATCATTGGAAACCTTGGTAACCTGGCAGAAATCTGAATCCTGCTGCCTGCCCTAGAGCTCAAGCTGAGACATACTCTACTCCCCCCTCTCCCTCCCCCCCAATCCTCTTTCTCCCCTCCACCACCAAAACCTCTCCCACAGGCCCTATCACGTAAGGCTGTAAGAGCCCATCTAGTCAGATGCCCACAGTTTATGATTTGGGAAACTGAAGCCCAAAGACTTCCCCAAGATCAGACAGGTAGTCGGCGAGAGCTGGGAGCAGAGGTATCTTTCCCTGCTGCCACCAACACGTGCCCTTTCGCTTCTCTGCTACCTTGCCCCCAGTGCTCTAGGCTGGCTTTTTCCAGGAGCCCCTCCCTCACATTTCCAGCATTCACTGATCTCCCTCCTGTTGGATCGTCTGACACACCTATGGTTCTATGTAGCTACTGCAGGGCTTTTGTTTGTTTTTACTATCTCTTTCGTCCTCTTGACTTTTTACATGCTGTATTCTTCTGAAAAGCCCTTCTGAAAAAAAAACAAATTTTCTCCACTTGGATACCCCTACCTGTTCTTTGATACCCAGCTAAGAAATGTCCACCTCTAGAAGCCTTTCTTGTGCACCTAAGGCTGGGAAGTTGCCTCCATGCATCCCTACAGCACGCTGTGCGTACATATCTCTATTACTGGCACAGAGCAGGCTTCCAAAGGAGCATACTCTGAATGAGTGAGTGAGTAAGTAAATGATGAGCACTGATCAGACTCTGCCCTCCATGGACCCTGAGCAAACTGGGATAGGGACATCATCTCTCTTCGTCTTTGTCCCACTGCTTAGCTTAGTGCCTGACACAAGCATAGATGCTTGTTTAGCAAATGTTTAGCAAGTTGAACTGAGCATGCTGCTCTTAGGAACATAAAAATGGAGCATGTTAGAACTGGAAGGTCATCACATCCAATTTCATGCACTTTACTGATAAGGAAACTTAGGCCCAGAGAGGAAAAACATTTTTTTTTCAGGGTCATGATTACTAATGGGTTTGATGGTATTCATTCATTTATATAACAAGTATTTTTGAACACCTACTATATGATGAGCCAGCAGTGTACAAAACAAAGTCCATGCTTGTAAAGAACTTACAATCATCCCAAGTGTTTAGGAATCTAGTCTTCCCTTAAATATCCCCTTAATGCCGAAACCGGTTTGGCTCAGTGGATAGAGCGTCGGCCTGCAGCCTGAAGGGTCCCGGGTTCGATTCCGGTCAAGGGCATGTGCCTTGGTTGTGGGCACATCCCCAGTGGGGGGTGTGCAAGAGGCAGCTGATTGATGATTCTCTCTCATCGATGTTTCTAACTCTCTATCCCTCTCTCTTCCTCTCTGTAAAAAATTAATAAAATATATATTAAAAAATCCCCTTAATGCCTAGTACAGAGCTGATCACTTAAAATAGGCTTTAAAAAAGGATCTGTTGAACTCTAGCTATAAATAAGATGTGTCCAGTGCTAAGTTACCTGGTTGCTCTCCATGGATCAGTCCCAGTGATGGTGGAATGGGGTTGTCTGAGATACAAGGCTTCCCAGGCTGGGCTAAGAAGCACATGTTGCCACCGAGAGGACTATTTTTGAGATTTGGAAAAGCTCAATGTCCCCTCTCTGCAAGCTCCCTGGGCAGAAGCCTCCCTTGTAATACTGTCTCTGATACCCTCTGGGAGATTTGCTGATGACTTTCTTTTTTCAAAATATATTTTATTGATTTTTCACAGAGAGGAAGGGAGAGGGATAGAGAGTCAAAAACATCGATGAGAAAGAAACATCTATCAGCTGCCTCTTGCACACCCCCTGCTGGGGATGTGCCCGCAACCAAGGTACATGCCCTTGACCGGAATCGAACCGGGGACCCTTCAGTCCGCAGGCCGATGCTCTATCCACTGAGCCAAACCGGTTTTGGCTGATGACTTACTTTCTGTTTCCTTTCTTTCAGAGCGTCACTACGACCAAAGGAACCAGGAAAAAAGTAAGTACTGAAACCACCACAATCTTTCAACAGGAAGTGATTAGCACTATCTATTTTTTAGAAAATTCAAATGAGCAAAAAGAACATTAAAATCACTCTTAAACCTACCACCTGGGAACCTCTTAGTTAATATATGATATTATATTCTCCCAGATATTTTCATGCATATATAAAATTACATGTATTTATTTTTAAATAAAATTTCAAACTGTATATGTTATTTTATAATCTTCTTTTTACATGATTATATTAGAGTGCCTTTCATTGCCAATAAATACACTTTTATGGCATCATTTAAAATTACTGCATAGTATTTTATTATATATTCCTTACAGCTATACCATATTCAGTTCATCCATGTGATGTTCCCCTTTTTCACTAATATAATCAATCCTTCAAAAAACATTCATGCATTTAAGTCTCTGAGCATATATGGGGTTATTTTTTAAAAATATACATTTCTATGCATAGAAATCTGACTTAAAGAGTATAAGCACTAAAAAAAATAAAGAGTATAAACACTTATTGGGCTTTTGATAAATAGTTCCAAATTGCTCTTTTATGGGCATGATAATTTATAGGTGCTCATTTTCTCACAGCCTCACCCACCTTGGATATTAGTTTTGTTTGTTTGGTTTTCTTTTCTTCTCCTTTTTGGTTGGTATTCATTTTTAGTTTTCGCCAGTTTTATAGTTAAAAACTGCATTATCTTATTTTGTACATCTTTAACTGCTTGTGACAGTGAATATTTTTTATTATGTCGTAGACCACCTTGGCAAGGTGTTCAACTGTCTATCAGGGAAAGGAAAAACTTCTAGTCCTTGCTTTATTTTTTTTATTTTTTATTTTTTTTGCTCCAAGGATCTGATGAGGCTTAAAGTTACCAAGTACTGAAAGTATTGCTGTAAGAGTAACCTTAAGGTGGCAAATTGGAAGGTAAAATAGGAATGAAAATTGAAGTAGCTTAAAGAACAGCTGGATTTCCTTTCATTCTGCATAAAGCCCTGTCTTTGGCAACCTGTCCTGGCCATCAACCTCTGGGCTGTGTGGGAGACAGTAGGGAGGGGCCAGTTCTTCTGGCCCACCACTGGGGCCAAGGGCCCTCCACAGTGTTCCAGCGAAGCCGGAATCCTCGGGCTGAGGTGGCCATGATCTTTAAGGCAACGTGAACTCTGGCCTGAGCATTTGCTTTGGGCTCTTTCATGAGTGGTCTGTTGCATATTTTGTATTCTATGTATCAAGGCAGAACTTGGCTTCTGGGGTTTCTGAATGAGGGGCTTCCTGCAGCATGCTCACTTTTCCAAGCAGATTGGGCATTCCTGATCCTCATGAGGTTTTGTCCAGGAGGAAGATTTAGGAACTGAAGTGGGAGAAGGGGCAGATGAATGGGCCCAGTCCAAAGCCACGATCAGACCGCCTGACCAGCTGGATTTGACTGATGCGGTGAGTTAGTAGCATCCCACTCTTGTTCCTTCCACCTCCTCCATCTTCAGAGTGTGTTGTTCCATAATACTGATTATGAGCCTGCACAGAACCTGGGTGTGAGATGTCTGCTGGCACCCTGGGGGGTCCTCCCAAGCCTCAGAAGGGAGTGGGGCCCTCCATGTATGACCCACTTGGTATTTCTTTTCCTTAGGAGCTAAAGGAGGAGATTACCCGAATTCTGACAGCCAACAACCCACATGCACCCCAGAACATCGTCAGGTACAGCTTTAAAGTAAGTCATCCCTCTGGGGCAGGCACCTCCAGGTGCTCCTTGTTGGCAGTGATTTGCTGCATTGAGAAAGCCTCTCAGTCGTTACAGAGATTGGCTTTAAACTGAGCTCTTTGGCTGGGACTCTGAGATTTTACATGGAATTTTCCAGAGATGTTTGAAATTTCTTTTTGAATCTCCCTTTCAGTCTTGCTAATTGCATTGTCTTAAGCGCCTTGTCGAGCCACTCTTTTCAAGGAGCCTGAAGTCAATCATTTGGTTAGAAAAATATGTTTCCAAGATGTACAATACATTTCCCACTAAATCAACTATTGGGTCTTTGGAAGCTGAGTCGTCCTCCAGCCAGACACCTGGGTTGAGTGCAAGCTCCCCTCTGGACAGGAGCTGGCCTTTGCCCCCAGCATTCCTGCTGGGGAGAAAGCCCCAGGAGGCTCTGTTCTCAGTGTCCGCTGACATCTCATCCAGGTAGGCAACTGACTCCATCAGGGCCTTCCCTCGGTGCATGTGGTATGGGCACATTCTCACTTAGTAGACACTTATGTGGCACATCTTTAAGGGGGACAACACTGTTTTCAACATTTAGCAAAGTCAGCTCCTGTAAATACTGACTGAAGAAAACTTCTGAGCACAATCTGAGTAAGGTGGAAGTGTGTGTGTGTGCTTTTTATTATCTTAAGATCCATTTGTCCCATACTTAGTGTGTGCTAGTGACAGGTCCTATATTAGACCTTTTACATATATCTCAAATAATCCTCAGGTTTCTTTAATATAAGAACTTTTTGTCATTGTTGTTAATCCTCACCAGAGAATGGAAGAATGGAAGGAAGGGAGGGGAAGGAGGAAGGGGGGGGGAGAAAGAGAGGTGTGAGATACATCAATTGATTTCTTAATTTCTTCCTATATGCACTCTCCTATATGGGCTGGTAATGGAACCTGCAACCCAGGTGCATGCCCTTGACAGAGAATTTAACCTGAGACCCTTTGGTGTGCATGCCAACACTCTAACCACTGTGAAACACCGGCATTATTTTTTATCTTTATTTTATGGAAACTGAGATTAATCTAGAAAAAAACAAATGACAAAGGTCATACCAGGATTCAAAGAAAGATTTGAACTAATTTGTCTGACTCTAAAGCAACATTACACTCCTCCTTTATATATATATAATTATTTTGAATATATAATAGAAACCCATGGTATGAATTTCAAAAGATTCAAAAGTACAGTGAAAACTAAACCTTCCCCAATCCTGTCCCTTTCCCTAGAGACCACCACTATTAATAGTTTCTTTCTCTAAAAATTCCCACAGTTTTATTGAGATATAATTCATATACAATGCAATCACCCATTCAAAATGTATAATTCAATGACTTTTAGGATATTCTCAAGTTGTGCAACTATCACCACAACCTATTTTGGTGTGCGGCAGAATTTTAGTAATTAGTTTATGTGTGTCATAGATAGAAAGGTTGAAAAATCACTGATCTAGAGGAATGAGACTATAGGCTCTATGAAAGCAGGGGTTAGGGTCTGTTTTTGCTAAGCTTTATATCCCTGGAACCTAGAAACTACTGGTACATTGTATCTATTCAAAAATTATTTGTTGAAAAAGGAACAAATCAGGTTGCCTGGGCTTTAAGCTTAGCCCTGCTTCTCATTTGCTATGTGACCTGAACCAGTGCCAAAACCCAACTTTTTCTACAATTTTTTGGTCCTCTTATGGAAAAGGGGAATTATGGATTTGGTTTCTCAGAGTTTTTTTCCAGCCCGGGCATCCACTAAATACAGTGGAAAGAAGGCCAGGCCAGGTACGTTTGGTGACTGAGCCACCTGAGGTGTGTGGTGAAGGAGGTGAGCAAGGTCTCTTGGCATAGACATAGGAGCCAGTGGTAGGTAAATCCAGAAGTGCTCAAAGTTGGAAGGAGAGGTATATTTAAAAATACATCTGTAATGAGAACTTAAAAAAATTGGCAAACTTTATTCCACTTCCCTCCTCTTCTTTATACCGGAATGCAGTGAATACTTCAGGCTAACTGAGGATTTGGTGAGTTATGTTTCTGTTAACAAACTGTGTTGGGCCTTAGAGAATGAAGGCAGACTATATTCTGACTCCAGCCCTTTGGAGGACCCCTGGTCTGACTCAGCCCCATCTCTTCTTAGGAAGGCAGTTATAAGCTTATTGGTTTTGTGAACCAACTAGCAGTTCATTACAGCCATGTGGGGAACCTGATCCCCAAAGACTCAGATGAAGGACGGCGGCAGCACTACCAGGATGAGTTAGTATCAGGTAGGCCTCTGGGCAGCCTGAGGCTGCAGCCTGGGCCCCTTTCTCTGGTTCCTCTAGGGAGTGCATTGCTACATCAGAAATCTTCACAGAGTATCTACTTATGTTAAAAAAAAAAAAATCAACAGCTGGCTGCCCTGGATAGGTCTGAAAGCTGACCCATGAGGCTCAGGCGGAGAAGAACCCTGGGGCAGGTGGGGTCTGAAAGGCAGGAGCCCAGAAAGGGATGGGGAAGTGGGCCTGAACTTGGAGCTCATTACCGCTGTCCTACCCAGGTTCTCAGGAGTCTGCCAGGTTGGTGTTTTCAGACACAGAAAACCTTGAAGAAGAAGAGGAGGCCAAGGAAGGAGAAACCGAACCTGGGAGTCAAACAGATATTCCTACAGCTGAGTATTGCTCCCCAACTGTAGTATTGCTCTCCAACCTACCTAAGCCTTCCCGCTGCAGTTGTAGGTGGGAGGCTTCAGGGCTGACTTATTGAGGGTGAGGCTGAAAGTGAGAAGTCAGAGGCTGCAAGTACCAGTGCCTCTGGCATCATCACCCTGTCCCACTACCATCCTATTCCAGGATATGACTTCTCCCCACTCTTCAATTCCCTGCCACCTTTTTCTCATGGCTAAGTCCTGATTCTGTGGGTCTCTCCCTCCTCACCCCCCCCCCCCCACCAGGCATCTGAAAAAGTGATTGAGGGTGAAGAAGAATTGATGACTCCTAAGCAGCCCAAGGAGAGTAAGCTCACCAACCAGTTCAACTTCAGTGAGAGAGCCTCACAGACCTTCAACAACCCTCTCCGGGTACAGCCCCCGCCCCGGCCCCTTTCTCTCAACAACTCTGCCCTGTGCATGGGAGGGAAGAAGCAGGCCTAGCCCCAGCCTCAACTTCAGCCTTGGCAGGGTGACAGGGTAGGCACCACGGTTACTCTTTCCAAGAAGAGCTGGGAACGTGTGTTTAGGTTTAGAAGTCATCCGGGCAGGAGTTCAGAGGGAGTAACAAGGAAACTGAAGCCCTTCACTAAGACAGTGAAATGTGAATTGGCCTTGAAGAGGTCAGAATCTGGGGGAAGAGACGGGAAGCCAGATGTGCCAGGAGGTGAGGCCAGGTGCCATTTTGACCAAAGTTGACAGTCTTTGTGAGAAACTAGCTGAAAGGGGCTAGACAAGTTCCCTGGCTCGTAAGCATGGAGGAGGAGGGACCTGAGCACCAGGCTGAAGGAGCCTTTCAGGGTTTCAGGTGAGAGACTCACATGTGCAAGGCAGTATTCTACAGAAGTGAGTCTGTGAGAGGAGGCCAGAGGTCTACAGGGTGGGGGTTTTTTTTGGCAGCTCTTAATCACCCTCTGTAGTCCCTATGCTGACACTTAGAAATCTAGGTGGTACACAAGGGAGGGAGTATATTTTCCTGGTGAAGCCAGAGACCCCAGTGTTAGGGAGAAGGCTTCTCAGGGTGAAAGTTATTAATTAGCCTAATGGCATGCCAGAGGCAGGCCTCTTTGTCCTGGTCTGGAGCTGCCACAGGCCTGATTTATTGCAGGTCTGTCCATACCCTGCTTGGAGTTTCTGTTGGTTGAAACGGGCACGATCAGGCTTCACTACCCCTGTTCTCTACCTTAGGCTTCTCCTGAGGAGGCGTGGGTGGAAAACGTAGGCTTTCACTGCATCCTTTGGTACTTTTTACTTCCCTGGCTCGGGCCCTGGCCCTCTTTCCTTCCCCTGTTCTCTGTCCTACCCATTTCTAGCAGAAATGCTTCACCCATGGACATTTGGGTCTTACTAAAAATAAGTGAGAAGGAGCTAAGGGCTTCTTGTAGGTTTCCTGTTGTCATTTGTCCTCTAGGACCGAGAATGCCAGATGGAACCTCCTCCCAGGACAAACTTCTCAGCCACGGCCAATCAGGTGAGACCCTGAACCGGTCTAAAAATCATCACCTTCTCCTATCTCCCCTGCCCTTTTGCCCATGCATACTTGTCTGGCTTGGTGACAAAAATTCTGCCCTCATCATCCATCCACCTCCTGCTCCTTGTTCAGTCTCTGAACACCATGCACACGAGACACTAGGTCCCTACCAGCAATCTCTAGATCAGACAGTAGATCCCCACCCAGCGATCCTGGATCAGTCACATGGTCCCCAGGGCAGGACTGACCAAGGAGGAAGGAGGCATGGCTTCTGGAAGTTCCTCTAAGACCAGGGGAAAAACATGTGTTCCCATGGGCTCTCTGTAACCCATGGCATCCCGTGGCTGACGGAAGCATTAACTGTCTAACTTTGCCCTCCCAACAAACTTCAGTGTTCCTGCTGACCCTCCTCCCCACCTCCCCCAAGTCCTACTGGATAGACATGCTGCTTTGGGCAGGATGTGGTGCCAAGAGAACTGAGTTCAGGTCCCAACTTTGCTCTCATTCTGTAAGATCCTGGCCAAACCATGCTATCCTTAATGCCAGTTTCTTTCTCTGCCAAGTGAGGACCACAAGCAGCCTGACAGGGTTGTTGGAGGGCTCAGACTAAAATATCATTGAAGTACATGGCAGTGCAGAGTACTGGCCCGTAGGTGAATTATTAAATGTAAGGTGTGTCTATCTGGCCTCCAGGTGGCAGTGATTGCCCAACTCTGGAGAGCACACTGTGATCTAGGCCATTTGCCCAGCCTCAGGCCCTTCCTGCTTCCTCTGCTACTATTCTTTTCCTATCAGATACAATTAGCAGGAGTTCCCTATCTTTTTTATCTTTTTTATGCTGAGAAGGTATGGTCAGTGCTGTGGACAGCCGGCCTGAACCAATAAGTTTATCCTATCTCCATGGAAATTTTTTTTTTTTAATTTCCTAGTTCATAGTTGTATAAATCAACGAGAATAATGTGAGCAAGCCTGATATTTGCCCATTTGTTTTGCCTGGTGGGGATTGTAGGCTGGAACAGTACTGCTCTCCAGCTGACAACCAAGCCCCTGGGCTGCAGGACGAAAAGCCCAGCCCAGAGATGTCCTGAAAGCTCCTTTATTCCCATCCTAGGCTGGAAGGGAAGACAGATGTTGAATATGTAACTACAGTGGGCCAAGCACAGTGTGCCAACATGTGGAGGCATGTGACAGGGGTTGGTGTGATCAACTCCTCAAGACCTAAAGGCTGAAGAGGACCTGACTAGCTGTAGTTTTTGCCCTGCGTTGATCTTTCTCATTTTGCCCTTGCCTAGTGGGAGATCTATGATGCCTACGTAGAGGAACTCGAGAAGCAGGAAAAGACCAAAGAGAAGGAGAAGACAAAGGCACCAGTGGCTAAAAAAATGGGGCCGATGGCCATGAGGAAGATGACATCTATGGAGTCCCAGGTTTGGTGAGGGTTACCATGGCTTTGTTAGAGAATGATTGAGTTGGAACTTGGCCACTAGGTAAACATAAGCCTGGCTATCTGGGAGGACTTCACAGACAGGCAAAGAGGTGGGCCTAATGTTGAAGCATGAGTAGTTCTTTCCTCGTGAGAAGATGTGAGGACAGCAACAACTGCCTCTAGCATTCCACACCTCCCCTAAATTTTATGTAGATCTGAAGGGTAGAAGAGATTCAAGTATTGTTGGGCTAAGGGACAACAGAAGATAGGAACGCTATTGAAAACCTGATGTACACCCTGGAAGAACCAGGGAGTTTTCCCAGGGTAAGGTGGGATGTGGACCTTCTTCATGAGCAGGGGCTCATGGGGTTTGGGACAGTGATTTGCTCTTTGACTTTTGATCCTTTTGTATATTTGCACTCAATTATTAAGTGAGTCTTCAGGACTAGAATCCAGTCAGAGGTCCTGAAAGTACAAGCAAATCCAAGCCAATGGGTTTGGCCACTCTGGGATGGATTTACCATGAAGAGCCATGTAGGAGTTGTTACAGAAGTCATGGTTAGCGGATCATGGTCATGTAGCCAGCATAGGTTTAGCCATCCTCCTGGGAGTCACAGTAAAAGGCCACTGCAATGAGTTTCACAAGTACATGGACCAGTATGAAAATCAGGATGAGTTTGGCCTGCAATAGGGTGAGAAGAACAAGGTTCACAGGAAACTACTAGGATCTGGTTAATCTGGTTTCAGCACCTTGGAGAGCTCCCAGAAAGCACCAAGAAAGAGTGGCTCTGCTCCACCCCAGAATAGAAAAGCCAGACTGGTTAAGGGAAGTTCTGCTTCCTTTGTCTGATGTATACCCACTTCCACCTCAATTATCTAATCCTGATAAAAACCACATATTAGGAGAAGTTTGAGGATTCCCTGCCTTGGCTCAATATAAACTTCTCCAATTCCATTTCATTCAACCATAGACCAAGTACTTGGTGATCATGACCATGCTGGATACTGGAGGTGAAAGATGAAATCCCTGTCCTTCAGGTTTCCCTGTCCAGACCCTTGACTTCTCCTGCACCATTCCCTTAGAAGTCAGAGGCTTCAGAGGGCCTGTTAGCCTGGGTCAGGGTTTACTTGAAGATCCATCAGGGGGTTGGCTATGGGCTCTGTGCTGGAACCATGGTTACAGAAACCTTAACTGGAAGGTGGTCAGTTTGTAGAGAAACTGGCTCTCTGTGTGGGGCTGAGAATATAGGCACTGGATTCCACAGACTTGAGTGCATACCCTGGCTTTGCCACTTATTAGCCGGGTTTTTCTAATCCATGGAATGGGATGGGAATATAGGTCTGAGTGGCTCCAGAACACATCCTCTTAATAACCACTTCCTGATACTGCCACTCCTGGGAAATCTCTTCCTCAAGAGGGGTTTGACCCTCCTGATCCACTCAGGAGGAATGCCCACTCGGCTGGTTCACTCCTGCTACCTGCCCTAAACTCTTGGGTTTTTCTTGCCAGCCCCAAACTCTTTGATCCTCTAATAACCTGCTAGGTGGTTCACCGTGTGGACTTGTGGAATTCCACAGAATGATGATCTTTTCCTTTGGTTCAAAATGAGTCATTTTTTTTTTTCTGACATGAAACTTCCTTCTTTCTTTTTGCTGTGGGCAGTGGATAAGGCCCTGGGTTGGGCGTCAGTTCTGCCTGATACTCCCTGTGTACAAGGACGTCTCTCTCCCCTTTCTTGACCTCTGTGTCTCCCTCAACTCTGACTAAATCTGTAAATCCTTTAACGAGAGTCTTTGTCATTGCCTGAACTAGTGAAATATCTCTGTCCCCACCAAAGAAGCCTCCTACCTGGCCTTGTCCACTCTCCACTTTAGGACCCTTCTTGGGCTCTCTTCAAGACCATGTCTTGTGCTCAAAGATATTCCTTATCAGGAATAAGCTCAGAATGAAAGAGCACAAAGCAGGCTTTGCCCAGGAGCCAGGTGCGGCAGTGTAGACTCCTTGTGCTGCTTGTGAGCTAGGCACTTCCAGAAGGGTGTGATGGGGTGAGCTGGGCCTTAAGGCATGAAGAGGTGCCTTTATAGAGCTAACCGGGGTAAGTGGTGTCAGAAAGGCATTGCTGACCCAATAGCTAAGTCTGGGCCATGGCTCAGGGCATGATCTTTCATGTGCTGGCTTATGAGAGAACCTGTCTCCTCTGCCTCTCCACAGAGTGATGATATCACCAAAGTGATGCAAGCTGCTAAAATCGTAGAGCGGATGGTCAACCAGAACACATATGATGATGTTGCTCAGGGTAAGATTTGAAGTTCTGGCAACTACTGGTATAGCCTGCATGAAAAATCCCTCATACAAGGTCAGTATTTGAGTGTCCTATGGTAGGTCCCATCGTTGTGAGAGGAAAACAAATAATCCCTCTTTCCTCTGGATATGACTAAGAAGACAAGACTTAAACAGGTCAGTCATGAAAATGGCATAAGAAAAAAATGTGTGTAGTTATGAGATCTGACAACGGTGCAGCAAAAAACACCTGCACATTAGTGAATCAATGTCATCTTCCAGGAATTCCTGGGAGGCAGGCAGAGCCAAGATTATTAACCCTACTTCATGCACGAGGGAGTTCAAGCCAAGGCCACCTGACTAGTGAATGGCAGAGAGGTCCCAAAACTAGGCCTTGAAATTCTTAATTCTATGCTCTGTTCTCTACTCTGTCCTGCTTGGGGATATTAAAAATGCTGGGATAGAGACGGTAATTTCTCTGGGGATCCTTGAGAATGGAGGAAGGGAAGTAAGGGATGAATGGCAGCAGTCAAGGCAGGCTTCAGGGAGGGGTTGAGGTAGATGCCCAGGGATAAGCAGAGTTTGAGTAGCAGAAAGGTGGATGTTCTGGGCAGGGGATGGCATGAACAGTGACTTGGTAGTGAAAATGAATTGCAATGGACTCTGGGGATAAAGGGCAGCAGGCTCAGTGACCCAAATAGGGTCTTTGTTGGAAAGTGATGGAAGTTCAGGCTGGAGAGGTGGTTGGAGCCAATTAATGGAGGGCCTTGAATGTCACACAGGGAATCTGAGCTTTATCTGCAGATAGTTCAAAGAAATTATCCAGGCAGGGATGCAGCTAGATGAGAGCAAGGCTGGGGGAAAATGTGATTGGGCAGGACACAGAGACAGAGGTTAAGGTGAGGTACATACAGGTGTGGGATGGAGTGGGCCTCGCCACACCTTTCCCTGACTGCATCAAGGGGATGGAGCAAAAGAAGCAGTTATAAAAACAAAAAAAACAAGCACCAGCAATCCCTGGGAATGGCCTCCGTGCCACGCATTATGCTATGCTATTTACATGTATTATTTTATTTAATCCTGACAGTCACACTCTCAGGTTAATACCATTATCATCGCCATGTTATAAATGAGAAATTCAGGCTGTATTACTGGCACTCGTTCAAAAACCACAGCTAGTGTGAAGTATGAGTGGTGCAATCAGGGCTTAAACACTGGCCCCTTGGATCCATAGCCTAAGCACTTCAGCACGAGACTACAGAGCCACTGAGCTGGAAGAGACATTTCAAATAAACATTCAATAGGTCTATGCTGGTGATTAATTAGTGATGAGGTAAAGAAAGAGATTGATTCAGAAACGCCTAAATCCTGGGGGCCTGGGAAATTCTTGTGTCTTTGACAGAGCCAGGAAAACAGAGTCCTTCCCAGGGCATGGACAGCACATTCCCAAGTGGCTTGTATTTCCCTAAGAGGTTGTGCATTTATTTGGAGCAGCTGCGTCCCCAGAGTTGGCAGCTTCTTGCTTCTGGCGGGTCCCCTTTGCTGACAGCCTAGGGCTCCTCTTGGTGACTTGATGCTCATTGCTCACCCATGGGACATAGAAACCGGGGCTGCCAAGACCAGAAGCCTAAACAAGCCCCCTTGTTATCATTCAGGCTGGAAAGTGACCTTGAGTGCTTTTCAAAGCTGTCAAAGTACACAGTAGCTCTGAATGAATTTGTCACTCACACAGCGTGGCTTCCTGAAACCCAGTCTCTGCAACTAGCCCACCAAAGGGCAGCAAACATGATTAATATCCGTGGAGAAATTGGTCCTGGTGAACCTTTTTCATTTATGAGAACACAGTAACATAACAATGCACTGAATTTTGATTTTTTTTTAATTGCACACTCTTTTTCCCTCTGGGAAAGTGTAATCATGAAGGAGAAGTGAAAACAGAGAAGTGTTACCAATTAGCCTCTCTGAAAGGAGGCATTTTCAAAGATAGTCTAAGCTCTGAGACCTCTGATGTGATCGAGGCTCACGCTTCTGACCACTCCGATCTTTTTTTTGTTGTTGTTGTCCTAAGACTTTTTTAGGTTTGAATGTAGTCTCAGTCTCAAAGTGTGGGCATTGTGAAAAAAATTGGGGCCATGCCTGAGCATATCCTTGACTATGTTGAGTGAAAGGGTTCGTTTTCTCATAGGTCACCCGTGGTTGGAGAGAAGACTGAGTATCATTCACTTCTGTTGATTTATGTCATTGCATTCTTTGAACGGTCCTTGGTTGTTTGCTCTGTGGCTGATCCTGTGAGGCACTGTGGATCCAGAATTGATAGTCACGTGCCCCCTGCTCTCTGGAAGCTGTCTCGTGGGGAGACGGGCCAAGGATAACAGAGGCAGCACAGTGTGTCAGGCGTTTCAGTAGAGAAGCACAGGGCTAGAACAGAGGAAGAAATGAACTCTGCTCAACAAGAACATGAAGGCCTCACAGCAGAGGAGCGGTTTGATCTGGATCTTGAGTGAGTGGGAATTTGCCAGGAAGACAGAGGAGTAGGACATTCTAGACACTATTTGATATGTAGACGATACGTGAACAGCGGGCCAGAAAATGACATGGAAGTAGTGGCTGGAGCCTTGGTTTGACTAGGAGCCCCCGGGCAAGGGGAGCCACTGAGGAATTCCCAGTGAGCTGAGGGAGGTGTAGGGTGAGGAGATTTATTCCTTCTCACCCTGGTAGCTCTGCAGAACATGGGCTGGAGGAGGAGTTACTGGAGGTAGGGAGACCAGTTAGGAAAACGGTGTGATGATCCAGGTGATGGCTGTTGGGGCCTGAACGTGGACAATGGCTAAGGGTTTGGAGAGAAGTGAGTGGATTAAAAGACAATCAGAAGGAAAATATGAGAGTTTAAAGAGATCAGTCAAGGATTCTCCAGGCTTCTGGTTTAGACAAGCAGAAGGATGGATGGGACTTCTACATAAGTTAGAGGAAAAGAGAGGCAGGATAATTTAGGGCAGGAGATGAAATTCCATTCAGAGAACCCCTGAGGGGTCCAGGCAGTTTCTCTATAGTGGGGCTTGGCCATGGCTATTAAGATGGGCAAACCTGGAATTTTACCCGTGCAGACCTGGCCACCTTATTGTAATTTACCTCCAACAACAATGGTGACAGTAACAGTAACACATATAGAGAGCTTACTGTGTGTAGGATATTTTTCTAAGCATTTTACATACCTCAGGAGAGTCCTTTGAGATAAGTACTATTACTATTCCCAGCCTGAAACAGAGGTTAATTGCTTGTCCAAGGAGGTGCAGATAGAAGGTGGAGGACCTGGGTTTGCCATAAAGTGGCAGTCCCAGGGCTAACAACTTGTGTATGTTTAAGATTTTAAGTACTACGAGGATGCTGCTGATGAATACCGGGACCAGGAGGGTACGCTGCTGCCTCTCTGGAAGTTCCAAACTGACAAAGCCAAGCGCCTGGCCGTCACCGCCCTCTGCTGGTAAGTGTAGGCATTGCAGCAAACCTAGAGCCCCTGGCCATCTTGAGGGTGACTTGTAGCATTATGAGAAAAAAATGGGATTGGAATTCTTATGGGATTGTAGGATAAGAACAGGTCTCTAAGCTCAACAGTAGATGTCTTCAGTGTAGATAGGTTCATGGGAAATATTGTGTCCATGTGAGAGTCATGTCCATTTCCTGGGTCAATGGGTTCATATTTCTTTTGCAGGAATCCAAAGTACAAGGATCTATTTGCAGTGGGACATGGCTCCTGTAAGTAATCTGGATATTTATTTATTTGCTCACTTAACGAGCAAACTCTAAGTGCCTAATTAGTGCAGAGTTCTTTACTAAGTGTGAAAGATAGAGATGACTAGGATGCAGTCACTGCCCTTGGGCTCAGAGAGGCTGTTCTCTCAAGACTGACAATCCACACCAGCAATTTGTGCCGCTGGGTGAAGAATTATGCCAAACGAGCCTTGAAGGAGTTGTCATGGTGAGGAAAGAAGAGGAGATCGCTTTTGGCAGAAGGACCAGCATGTGCAAAGGTCTGGAGGCACCAGAGATATGGCAGGAAATGAAGCCAGGGGGCCAGGGCCAGCTTGGGGGAAAGGGCTTAGGAAGCCATTCCAAGAAGCGTGGCTCTTTTCCTGAGGACAGTCTTCTGACCCTCTCCCAAGGGGAAACCCCGAAGGAATTTGAGAAGGGCAGGACACAACCAGTGTAGGTGGGATTGCAGGTGAGACTGGATTTGGGAGACCAGTTAAGAGACTGGTGCAGGATCTGAGTCATGTCTATGGAGTGGGAATGGAGAAGCAGGCTTGAGAAGCATGAGAAGGCTTACTGAACCAGTCCTGGGGAAGGATGGGATGGACGGGAAGGATAGGAGAGGGGAGCTGAGGGAGGGAAGTGTTCCTGACCAGACCCTGGAGCAGGCAAGGGTGGGGCAATGTTTAGGAGATCACTGTTTTCCAAGGTGCTCCTGCCCGCCCCCAACCCGCCCCAAGCAGAGCCTGCACTGTATGGTAATTTGCTTCCCCTCCATGTTCCTGGGTCCCTGCAGAAGCCCCTACCTCCTGCTGGACTGGACATTCCCCCTTCCTAACAGGAGAGGGCCCCACACTTCGTGCTAGCTGCAGCTTCCCAGGCTCACAGCTTGTTCTCTAGCTGGGAGAATCGGCTTCTGTGAACAGGAAAACCTTTCCATTCTCCAAGCTGCTGTTGTTCTGGCAGGCTTACAAGTTCCTGGTCTCTGCCCCTCGGACCGCCTGTCTGCCCATGCTTTGACCAGGGTGGGGAGTTGGGGGAGGGGGCGGACAGGGCAAGGAGGAGTTGGTGTTTGTCATTCCTCTCAGGGAGGAGATCTTGGAGCGGCTCCCAGTCTCATGGTTGGGGCTGCCTTGGAGGATGCCCTAAATGCCCGCTTTGTGTCCCCGCTCCTGCGGGTGGGCTGCTGCCAAGCTCGAAGCGCCCTCCCCCTCTGGCAGGGAACTCGCACATTCCTCCCTCTCTGCTGCAGCTACTGGGCCTGGAACAGGGCTGGGGGGCTGGGCAGGCCCTCCCAGGAGTGGGTGTGGACATGAATGGGTATGAGGCTGCTCTCAGCCCAGGCTCTCTGCCCAGGCCTGAGGTGGGGGTGCTGGGGGCTCCCCAGCAGGTGGGAGGAGAAGCTGCTTGGGCTCTGGCCCCATCCTCCTCCCCACCCAGGGCCAGAAGCAGGGTCGGCTGCTCAGAGTCCCGCGGAGACTGTCCATGGAGGCGGCCTCTGCCAGGGGAAGTGGAGGAGTGACCCACCCCCCAGGAATAGGTGGCCTCAGGTCCAACAGGCCCAGCAGCCTCCGTTGGACAGGCACTCACCCGGGAGGGGCTCTCGTCCTTTGTCGGTCCTTTCAGCCACGTCCACACGCCTGGGAGGCGCCACTCGGCTGCGGGAGGATCACTTTCCAGTGGACTGACCTGGAACCAGAGCCTCTCTGAGCCTTGGCTTTCTCAATGGTGACAGGGAGAGCCTGGCACCTGCTGGCCCTCCAACCCAGGGCTACTGTGAGGCACACCTGTAAAAAAAGGGGGGCAAATGTGCCCTGTAAGCTGTGGGACCGCCCACATGCAAAGGACAATCGTTGTTGATTTGCCTATCGGTCTTTCCCTCGGCTTTCCTATAGGACCCTCAGGAGAAAGAGGGCTGTGGAGACAGAGGGGAGTCAGATGACCCTGCCTCTCTGTTAGAGAGCAGGGCCCGGTGGCAGCCTGGCGTCTGTGCTGATGCTGCTGGCACCATTGCTGACCAGCTTTCAGACAGGCATCCCTCTCCAGAGCCCGCACGTCTTAGGCGACTCTGCAGAGGCCTGAGCAGAGCCACGCTGGGCTGGGACTCAGGAGGGCCCCCTCATTCACTCCTGAGGTTGCCTCTGGGAACCTCATGCTCTTGAGTTCCCAGGTGCTTCCCCGGAAGAAAGAGGGCAACGCTGAGGCAGGCCAAAAGCACCCCGTCACTGGACTGGGTCACTGTGAGGAGCAGCTGGCTCCCCAGCATCCATCACACGGCCAGCCTTCCGCCATCAGATTTTGCCTCCTGTGAACAAACACAGGAGTGAACGTTTGGGTTTGTCCCTGAGGATCTCAGCCCAGGCCTCCTTTTTGCCTGGAATTTCCGGACGTTTATTCTCTGACCCAGCCAAATAAGACTTTTGGCAGGGGTAGCCCTGTACCCAAGGAAGGACGGGGGCCAAGCCCCCATTTGGGGGACAGGGCAGGCTGCCTGGAGCCAGGCCAGGAGTGAGCTGGTGGGGAAAGGGGTAGCCCGCAGCAGCACAGAAGCATCCGCACCTGCCTGCGCTCTGGCGCTGCTGGGTGCCAGGCGAAGGTCATGCCTGGCTGCGAACAGGGCAGAGCCCAGGCGCCATGTTCCAAGCAGAGAAAGAGGCATCAGCAAGTGAAAGCAGATGGAGGAACACTGCAGGGCAAAGGAAGCTGGTCCAGGAAGAGGGGCAACGCTGGGTTGCAATTATGTCAGCCTGCTGCACTGATGGGGTCCTTTCCAGCTCATTAGCCAGTTCATGGCACGGGAACGGGGACTCCTTATGGTCTGTCAGGCAGGGACGATGGAACAGATCTTAGGAACTCAGTGTGGTCCTGACTTCCCAGCTGTCCCTTAGCCCAGCCTCCCTCTGGGGGCCGCACCATCCAAAGGAGCTAAAGCCAGGCCGGAGTCCCAGCCCTGAACCCATTCCCACTCCGTCACATCACACCCGGCCTGTCCCCGCGCCCGCCCAGGCCAAAGATACACTTGTAGGGATTTAAATCTTGCCTGATCATTTATTTGTCAGCTTCACTAATTAAGCAATGTTAATTTCATTTACTGAAAATGGAAATTCATCCACCTCATTTCTCCCTGTTCATCCTCCACACACAAAATCCATCACTCCCCGGCTGCAGGCTGCGTAAAATTTACAGGACTAATTATGTTGTCAGGTCTCTTTGTAAATACAGTCCATAAAGGCCACTGTGCTTGCTGGGTTGTAGTGCAAGGGCATTGCTGTTGTTAGTTTAATTACTGGTTAGTTATTTAGGTTCTCAAATGTTTGCCTCATTTTCCCTAAATCAAATTAAATGTCCCGCTTGATGTATTCTGTCTCCAAGGCTTTGCTCTTACTTCCCACACTGTTTAAATATGAATTCTAATTGGATGAGAGTGCTTGGAGAAGCCCAGCTGCCCGGGAGGCTGAGCCCAGCCTGGCACCATGGCCTCTGCGCCATGCTGGGGGTGTGGACCCCTCTAGCACTGACGCCCTTTCTTGGGGGAACCTTGGGGTGGTACCCCGACTTTGGAGACTATGAAACCCAAGGGGCATTTCTGTTCCTGAAGTCCAAGGTGGCAGAGCTGGGGTGTAGGAAACCGATGGAGGATTTCATTATTGTCATCGGAAGTGCTGAGGATTATTGCAGCTACTCTCCTCACTTCTGGAGGGACAGCTTCCAAAACGCCCCAAAGGTGCCATCTTATGGGGGCATCTTCTTCTGATTTTTAAAAGTGGGGTTTGGGTCAGCCTTCCCCAAATGCCTACAGCATTAGTGTCCTATTACTGCTATAACAAATGGCCACAAACCTAATGGCTTAAAACAACACGAACTTATTATCTCACAATTCTGGAGGTCAGAGGTCTAAAATGGATTTCACCAAACAAGAATCAGGGATTGGCAGGGATTCATTATTGAAGGCTCTGGGGGAACATCCATTTCCTTGCCTTTTCCTGCTTCTAGGAGCTGCCCACATTCCATGGCTTGTGGCTCCCTTCCAGCTAGCAATTGCATCATTCTGACATTTGCTTCTGTCGTTACATCTCCCTCTCTGACTCTCCTGCCTCCCTCTTTCCCTTCTAAGAGCCCCTGTAATTACATTCGGTCCACCCAGATAATCCAGGATAATCTCCCCATCTCAAGGTCTTTAACTTAATCACATCTGTAAAATCTCTTACTGTACAAAGTAACATATTTATGGGTTCTGGGGATTAGGACATGGATATCTCTGGGGGGCATTATGCAGCCTACCACAGCCCCCCTCCATGTGCCACTTGTATGACTTTAGAGAGACTCATTAAACAGCTGCTGCCTTAGAGTCAGCCCTGAAGGGGATGCCACGTAAGAGAGGAGGGGGCTGGCTGTCCGAGGCTGGCTCAGGATCCTTGTCTTTACAGCTTGTCACCTACTTCCCTGTGCTCACTGACTGGCTTCAGCCTGGTGCTCCAACATGTCCTCTGCCCGTGCAGCTCTCCCTGAATCCTGAGCAGGAGCCCAGGCCTCTCCTGACAGCCAGAACTCTCTAGAGCAGCCGTGGGCAAACTACGGCCCGAGGGCCCATCGGCTGTTCTATCCGACCCGTAGAGCCAAAAGAGCGGGGGGTTCTCTTGCTCTCCCCTCCGCTCCTTCACCAGCAGCCCAAGATGAGAGTGCCAGCATGGTCAGGTTGCTTTTGTTCCGGCCCTCCGGTCCAGTTTAAGAACCCATTGTGGCCCTCGAGTCAAAAAATTTGCCCACCCCTGCCCTACGATGAAGAGGGGTTGCTTGCAGGGCAAAGAATAGAGCTGGGCGGAGGGGGGAGGCTGAAGCCCCCACTAGTGATTGCCAGTTCAAGAAGTCATCCATCCATGCTCCTCACTGGGACCTAGCAGAGGGAACTGGGGGTGGTGAGAGGTCTATGGTGGAATTAAGCTATCCCATCCCTGAGGTTATGGCTTTCTGAGAACTGCCAGATGAGGCGCTAGAAGGTGGTTGATGCTCCTCTTCCAAATCTTGTGGATCATTGAAGACCAAGTTAGAGAGGCCTTAGAGATGATCCGGCAGAGCAGGGTTAGCAGGAGGCAACCCTCTCCCCGGAGAGAGCAAGCGTACTGGGCCCTGGCAGGCCATGTTTACTCCGTCCTTTGGGGGAGAGGGTCCCCTTCTCAACCAAAGGCTGCCTTAGCTTAGGGCCCCCAAATGGAGGGTGGCTCTAGCCTTCTCCCTGCCCAGCTCTGGCTCTTCTGAGCTTGGGAAGGATCCTGGGCTGGTGGCAGGAGAGCTGGGGCTTGAGGGCTTGGGACCGGATTCTGTTCAGTGACTGCACTGTCAGGATGGGCACCAAGTGTGCAAAGAATGAAAGACAGAGCGGGAAGCTCTCCCTTGACATGGGGCAACCAGGGAGGAGGAACTCTGCAGAGGGGTTCATGGCTGACCACCAAAAGCTGTGCCCAGGCCAGAAGGATGGCACAGTGGCCTGTGGAAGCCAAACTCGCCGGTCTGGGACTTCTTGATTCTGGGAGCATGCCTAGAGTTAGGGCTCAGACTGCAACTGGGGATTATGGGGCCGGGGGCTTTGGGGAAATGCCCAGAGGTGGCTAGTTTGAGACATCTATAGACAATTCCATGTTAGTCCAAACTGAACCCCTGTCCTTGGCTGGGGGGCTGGGATGCACATAGCTATCACGCAGGCATCTAAGGATAGCAGCCTGCCCATTGCCTAAGGTGTCTGAACCCTCTCTGATGATACTACTCCTTCCCAAACCCGCCCACATTCTTTATGTAGCAATTTTTTGAGCTGCAGCCTTTCCTGTACCTCAGGGACAATAAAGAAAATGATGGTCAGTCACTCAGATAAGCTGGTCACCTTTACTGGTTGTTAGATCCTCCCAGGAACCTTGAGAAAGGGTAGACCAAGTCTTACGATCCCATTTCAGACAGATAAGATGAAGCCAGAGAAGAAGCCCACTATCTGGAGAGGCAGAGCAGGGCAAGGCTTGTCCATCTGGTGGGGAAGGGGCACGGGGGCTTCCGGGCAGGGCAGCCGGACGCTCCAACCGCAGAGGCCCGTCTTCCCCGGGACAGATGACTTCATGAAGCAGAGCCGGGGCATGCTGCTGCTCTACAGCATGAAGAACCCCAGCTTCCCCGAGTACGCCTTCAGCAGCGAGAGCGGCATCATGTGTCTCGACATGCACATGGACCACCCCTACCTGGTGGTGGTGGGCCACTACGACGGCAACGTGGCCATCTACAACCTCAAGAAGCCCCACTCCCAGCCCAGCTTCCGCAGCTCGGCCAAGTCTGGCAAGCACACGGACCCTGTATGGCAGGTCAGTCTCAGACCGGGAGGGGAGACGTGGGCACAGGTGAGTGGTGTGCGGGCCTGGGAGCCACTGAAGAAGGGACTCTGGGGAGGAGAGGGCCACAGAGAAGGGGGTGGGGATAACAGAAGCCAAGGGCGTAAGACGGGGCAAAGAAGGGCAGAGGTGAGAGTCACAGGTAAGAGGGTCTTCAGTAAGAGCTGTGTCTGCTTCCCCAGAGCTCCCATCACAAAAGAGCATCTACTGGCCAGTTTCTCAGTGGTTAGAGCATCAGCCCTCGGACTAAAGGGTCATGGGTGCAATTCCTGGTCATGCGTGCAGGCTCTTGGTAGGGGCAAGTGTGGGAGGCAACTAATTGATATGTCTGTCTCACTTGATGTTTATCTATCTATCTATCTCCCTCTCCCCCCTCCCTTTCATTCTCTAGAAATCAATGGAAAAAAATATCCTCGGGTGAGGATTTAAAAAGAAAAGGGCCCATCTGTCTGCTAAGGTTGTCTTAGGCACGGTGATTAGTGACCGGAGCCTGTGGCTAGAAGCCTCCAAGGCCTGACAGGCCTCTGCTGAGTATGTCTAGGGCTCCAGTTCCCTGTCTGTGGGGTTCCTCAACTCTCCACAAAGCTCTCCTCTGCCAGCTGGGCTAGATTTGGGGAACTCCCAGACAGGGGTGGGTGCTGCCCATTGTCCATCCTCTGAGTGGGACGATAAGGCCTGGTAGGCAAGGTCTGACCCTGAGGCCTTTCTGTAGCACCCCACTTCTCCAGGCAGACACAGAATGGGGCCATTACCTGGACATGGGATCTAGATTTCACCCCATCTCCCATCTTATTACACTCGGAGTGGATTATACTTCATGGTTTCACTCTCATGGCTCTGGCTTTACAGGCCCTTCCTCACTGTTTTCCAAGGTCCCATTTCTTCTTCTTCTTTTTCTTCTTTAAAATATATATTTTATTGATATTTTATAGAGAGGAAGGGAGAGAGATAGAGAGCCAGAAACGTAGATGAGAGAGAAACATCGACCAGCCGCCTCCTGCACACCCCCTACGGGGATGTGCCCGCAACCAATGTACATGCCCTTGCCCGGAATCGAACCTGGGACCGACCCTTCAGTCCGCAGGCCGATGCTCTACCACTGAGCCAAACCGGTTTCGGCAGGTCCTCTTTCTTCTGAGGCTGTGTACCCTGACCTCATGGGCAGGTCTGGGAGAATTTAGGGATAGATTTCTGCCTCAAGTTGCTCAAGGCCTCTGGCTCATCAGACAGTGCTGGGACTCTGTTTTCTCATATTCTGCCCCCTACTCTGACACAGTCAGCAGCCAGGCTCTGTGCCCCTGCCTCTTCCGGCCCTGAGCTCCCTGAGTCATGTGGACACATACCTGCTCCAGGTACTGGCTGTCAGCTCTCAGACAGGCCTGAGCAAATGGAGGACTCTTCAGGCACAGGAGCCGGGGCAGAGGGAGGGAAACAATGCCCTCCCCCCTCCAACTACATTCTCCCAACACACACGCACTACTCTCCAGGGTTGCAGAGCTTGCAGCCTTGGAGTTTCTCTACTAAAAAATGCACCTCCCAATTCATTGTCTCCATCCAGAGATGTCTGCAGGGTTTTTATGGTCTCAGATAGTCCAGGGCTAAGCATGGAGCATCTCTGGTTGGCTTGACCACCCGCTTCAAGCCAAGGAGAAGACCGGGAGCCAAGGCCAACCACCCTGCTCCCACTCTGCTATATTCTCTAAGTCAAATAGCAGGTTGGGGAAAGAAATGGGGCATCCAGAAGCCACATTCTCCCTCTCACTGGGCAGGTGCCAGGGAGATTGGAACCCATCTGGAGAGGGTGGCCTTCAGCTCTCCCACCATCCCGTCAGGAAAACAGGGCTGCTGCCTTTGCAAAACTGAAGACTCAGAGTTCTTGGCTGGAATCTTGGCTTGGGACATGGGATGGGCCTGCCTGTCTCTCACTAGTTTACTCACTTCCTGCTTCCTTCTTTCCCTCATTTCCCAGTGCGCCCCCCACCCCCTCCTCATTCATCCATTTGGTAACTCCTCTCTGTTTGCTCCTCTGGGAGCTGAGGATGTTTATGGGCTTGTTCTCAGGAGTTCCTAGTGGGCAGATAACCATAGCCACAGGCGGAGCAGGACAGGGTGTATGCTGTGGGTACAGAGGGCTCACAGGGGCCCTGAGGAGGGGCACTCAGATTGTCCGGAATGGGGAGCAGGGCCGAGAGAGCCGGGAGGTCTTTCTAGAGGAAGCAGTACCTGAGCTGAATTGTGAGGGATGAGAAAGTATTAGTGAGATGAAGAAGGATACAAAGGGGTCACGGGTGCAATGACACAGGCATCCAGCAGAGTGGCCTGCTGGGCAGCAGCACATCATTTAGCACACGTGTGAGAGACAGGGATGGGGAGCAGGACCTGGGACAAGCACAGGTACCCATCCACAGGTGTGCTTCTCTGGCGGGTTAGAACCTTGGACTTTGCAGGTTGGTGGTTGCAAATGAAGTGCTTGTATGGAAGCCCAATATGTTAAAAAAGATGAGCGTGGAGCTGATCCTTAGGTAGGATCAGGGTCCTACTTGTTTGAGGGCCCCTTGTCATTCCCTGTCCCCTGAGGTGCTTTCCCCAGACTCCTGAGATTTCCCCCCAGCACAGTTTGAAAATCACTGCCCAGCCATTGGAGGGTTTTGGGCAGAGGAGTAATGCAGTCATGTTTGAGTCTGGGAGATTTCCTCTGGCTCTTGCATAAGAAATCTTGGAGCCCAAGCTAGGTCAGAGGCAATGCAAAGAGAGGAGAAGATAGAGTCCAGAGCTGTCGAAGCGGTAAAACCAATAGAAAGAAACAACTGATTTCATATGGGAAAGGGAAGAATTGATGATGCTGCGTGAAGCTCTGATTTGTGGTGCCCAGGATTTGGTTTGGGGTGCCCAGTAGGGCATCTGTAGAAGTGGGAAATGCAGAAGAGGAACAGGTTTGGCCAGAAGTCAATACGAGATGCCAGAGGAGGGGTCCTACAGCCAGTTGGCCATATGAACCTGGAGCTTGAAGGAGAGCCAGGCTGGTGAGTGAGATAGAAGAGACATCAGAGCCTAGGTCCTTCTCAAAGGGACTGTGCCTCAGGGATATGAAGGAGGTTATTTTGAATCTCAAATGCCAGGCTGAGGCAGATGGACTTTGTTGGCAGCAGGGAGCCATGGAAGGTTTTGGAGCCAGGAAGAAAACTGTCCATTTAAAGAGAACTGGGTTCCTGTCTCATGACACAGGCTACTTCCCTAGGGAGCCCGCCTGATTAGCCCAGCCCTGTCATGCCCCACTGTGAAGCCTCAACTAGCCACACTTTGCTGTGTGTGTGTGTGTGTGTGTGTGTGTGTGTGTGTGTGTGTGTTTGTTCCGTACAGCACTGGGAAAGGTGGTAAAAAGGATAAATGAGCACAAATTGGGGTCAAGCAGGTTTGCCCTAATCAGATAAGGCAGAAGAGAAAGAAGCTGTGAAGCAGCCTCCATCTCCTCCCTACCACCTGCTTCCTGGGCATTCATTCTTTCTCTTAACCCCACTCGCTACCTGTACCCCCACACACTTTATTCCTACCCTCCCACCTCTACCCCAGGATTATGTTTGTGACTTGCACACACTTACACACATACACACTCACTTGCAAGTGCACACACCAGCCCCTATTGGGCATCAAGGCTGCTAAGCGGGGTGTGAAATACAATTTCCATGCATGCTGGCGGCTGCTCATTAAACACTTCCTTTTGCAGCTCCCTAGCGCCTATTACAGCCTGGCCTTTGACATCCCCATCCCCTCCCCTCTTGAAAGAGGCTATCTTTACACAGAGGGGAAGTGGTCTCAGCGTCAGGGCTAGCTCTGACGTATGGCTCACAGGCTCTGTGGTGTTCTAGCCCCCGCCCCCCCCCCCGCCCCCATCCCGTGAAAGCGCAAAAGAGTGGCTGCCTTGCTGCAGCTCCATCAGCCAGGCCCGGGGAGCAGTGGAGGCGCAGTCCCTTGCTTCTCCCGTCAGTCCCCCTCCACAGTCATGGTGACAGCTGTGGTTACGAGCATGGCACTGGGTTCCGGCCCTCCCTCACGGGGCCTCTGCTTGAGACCAGGGAAGGGACCACGGTCCCAGCATGGGAGGTCTGGAGGGAGCCGGAGGATGGAAAGCTTCAGGCCCCCGGCCCCTCCCCAGCCCTCTGGGACACGGCTCAGCCCAGCCTCCACATCTGGCAACAGAAACTTGAGCCTCAAGCGTGTCATCTTCATAAGACAACAGCTCTGTCTCCAAAACACTTTCCCATATGTTTGCTTCTGGCCCCGAGGAGATGGGTGGGGCAGGATTATTAACCCCAATTTGCAGATGGAGAAATGCAGCTCAACTCTGAGCTTTGAGAGGGAGATTCCGGGGGCAGGAGCTAGTGGTGGAGTGAAGGTGAGAAGAGAGGAAAGACCGACTAGAGAAAGGCTAAGCCTGGGAGAGGAGATCGGGGAGGGGGCAAACAGGGAAAGCCAGCTGCAGAACATTTGCACCCCAATTCCTAGGATGATAACGATAATGAGGACATCAGCTAACATTTGTTGAACACTTAATATATATGCCATGTTCTGACCTAAGGGCTTCACATGTATTATCTAATGTTTCCTTACAACAAACCTGTGCTGTTACAGTTCCTGTTTCATAAACGCGGGAACTGGGTGTGGGCCCTGTCCTTTCCACGCCCTGTGTACGGGAGGGGGTTGAACCAACCCAGGGAGGAATCGGGCACCTCCACCGACAAGCCAGTGCCCTGACTTGGCACTGCTGCCCCTGGATAGTCAGGGCGAGAGGAGTAAGAGAGACAGGGCTGGGTAGGAGGGAGGGTGGGCCAATCGTGGGATCCTGTGAAATGGGCTTCCAGAACTTGCCTCTGAAGCTCAGATAGGTTCAGGCCTAACACAACACTCCCTCGGAGTCCTAGAGCTCACAGTTTGAATGTTTCAGGTCAAGTGGCAGAAGGATGACATGGACAACAACCTTAACTTCTTCTCTGTGTCATCTGATGGCAGGATAGTGTCTTGGACGCTCGTGAAGGTGCCTGTTTCCCAGAAGGGGTAACTCGGGGGTTGATGGGGAGTGTGTATGTGTGTGGGGGGGGAAGGGGGCGAGCTGATTGGAAAGGGGATACCCCCCCCAACCCTGCTGATCCATCATCTCTGTCTAAGTGCCCTCCCCATCCCCTCTGTGACTACAGAGTGAGCTGGTTCACACAGATGTCATCAAGCTGAAGGTGGAGGGCAGCACCCTGGAAGGTCCAGAGGGGCTACAGCTACACACAGTGGGTAGGAGCCTCAGCTCACTCACATCCAGGCCTGGCCACAGCACTCAGGCCCATGCCGTTCAGTGACAGGGGCCCTCCCCGGTACTGAGTACTCCCTCTTCCACTTGTGCTGGAGCTAGGACTGGAGGTAATGGGAAGCCTGTTTGCAGACCCTTGGCTGTTTGCAGACCCTCCCAGTTTTTGCAGGTCCCATCCCTGCTGGCAGCCCCGCTCCTGTTTATGCAGATCAGGTGCTGTTATGCAGATCCAACCCTGTTTATGCAGATCAGGCCCCTGTTTTCCCAGATTCTGTCTCTGTTTACTCAATCCCCACCCTGTTTATGCAGACTACATCCCTGTTTGCACAGACAACGTCCTTGTTTGCAGACCCTGTCCCTGTTTACCCTGACCCTGACCCTGTTAAACTCAATCCCTGCCTTGTTTACCCAGGCCCCATTCCTGTCTGCAGAAGTCCTGGCCGTTTGCAGAGTCCCAACTGCCTGCGACCAGCAGCAGGCCAGAGGGCCGGGTTCTGTTTGCCTTGCTGGCCACAGCCTCACAGGGGCTGGCTGGCTCAGGCTGTCCTGGGAGCCTGCTGGGGGGGGGGGGGGGAGAGGTGCTGGGAGCCTCCTGCTCAGGACCCGGCTAAGGTTGCTCCTCTTCTCCCAAGGCTGTGGCACTGCCTTTGACTTCCACAGAGAGATCGACTACATGTTCCTAGTGGGCACAGAGGAGGGAAAAATCTACAAGGTGAGGCGTTCTGGCCCCTGTGCCAGCTCCTTACAGGGTGGCTTAAACCTGAATACTCCACGAGCTTAACATTCTCCACAGATCCTCTTCTGACAGGTCTCGGTGCTCATCAGTTCTAGGAGGCTTCTTGGGGGAAGAGAATGCATTGCTTGAGCTGACGGGGTGGCAGAAGGAGGGACTGGCTGCCGGAAAGGGAAGGAAGAACCCAGAGGGTGACTTTAGCCCAGCTCAGCATTTTTCCCTCGGGACCCGCCCTCCCTTCCTGAAGGGTTAGAGGTGGGAGTGGGAGTTAGAACATTCTGGGAAGATTTCCTGGCGTAGATCTGAACTTGAGCTGAGTTCTGAAGGCCAAGTAATAAGAAAAATTATCTCTGAATATCGGGTGATCCCAGTCGGCAGGATGAAACTTCATGGCCAGTTTGCACAAGGTCTGTGTTAGTAGGTGAACATCCTTTGAACCTCTCCATCCATCCAGAAATAGCTCGACTGCAAGCTTTTCTTAGGCTTAGAGACCAGAATGGTAATTACAGGCAGCCTCCCGGGAGCCCCTGAGGCCCAGCCAGAGCTGGTCTGAATGCAAAAGAGGTCCCCACCCCCTCTCCACCCCTCCCGGTGGCGGCCCAGGAGGGAATGCGACTAGTCAGTCACATGTCCAGGAGGGAGGGTCTAGGGACTTGCTGGTCAGGGAAAGAAAAGGAATGGGAAATCATGACATGGGGATTTGTTCCTGTCTCTGCACCTGCTCTTACCTGGGCAAGGTGGGAGGTTTGTCGTCGTTGAAGGATTCTGTCTGTGGGCTACAGATGAACCCAGGGTCTGTCCACAGGCCTTGGCCTGGACACAGGACCCCCAGACCTACTCTGCCTTGGCTCAGGAAAAAAAGGCCTTTTCTGCCTGGCCTGGAATCCGCTGGGCAGACTACAGCACTTTCCCCCACCCTCCAGGAAGGCTGCCCATCCCACCCACCCCAACCCCAGGCCGCTAAGCCCCTTCTTTCTCTGGGATGTGTTGTGGGTGAGAAGAGCAGCTAGGGATTAGCCCCAGCTTCTCTATGACCGTGATGTGGGATGAGGACGGGAGAAGTTTCAGGTTCTGATCCTCCGGGGACCCTAAGGAAGTGTGGCTGCTGACCTCTCTTTCATGCCTGACTTCTGACCTCTTGCTCAACCCCCAGTGCTCTAAATCCTACTCCAGCCAATTCCTGGACACCTATGATGCCCACAACATGGCAGTGGATGCTGTGTCCTGGAACCCGTTCCACAGCAAGGTCTTCATATCCTGCAGCTCCGACTGGACAGTGAAGATCTGGGACCACACCGTCAAGTGAGGGGCCTGCCCCCGGCTCTGCCCTTCCTCAGGCTCCACCCAGGGCTGGGGCCAATGGGTTCTGGCTACTGGGAACCTTCTGTGTCATGGGCTTTCCACCCCTCCACCACTGCAGGACCCCAATGTTCATCTATGACCTAAATTCAGCCGTGGGTGACGTGGCCTGGGCACCATACTCTTCTACTGTGTTTGCAGCAGTCAGCACTAATGGGAAGGTGAGTGTCTTCTTTCTGACCTGGGAGCCACTCCTGGAGATAGGAGGAAGTATCCTATGGTTTTCCTCCTGGGAGCACACTCTTTGCCCAGCTCAGGTCGAGGAAGACAGGATGGAAGGACTATCCGTGTATTCTCAAGGGCCAGGCCACCCAGGGCCTGTCAGAAGAGAAACTTCATCCCATGAGGCCTCGAGCAGAAAATGCGGCTATTCCTCTTGAAGGCGAGAGCACTCTGGGGAATGAGATGCCATGAGGAGCAGTTATCTTCTCTGAGGCCCCTGGGTGGGAGCTACAGATGGCAAGTACCAGCTTGACGTAAGGAAAAACTTATGAGCCAGAGTTGACCTGTGATTAAAATAGTGTCTGAAAGGTGGTAAGTCCCCATCCCTGGAAGTATGCGAGTTGAGTCTGAGAAGGGGAGATGGGAGTTCAACACCGAGAACTGGTAAGAGCTCAGCAAAAAATATTTTGTAAGAAAATTCTGAGATGCAATCCCATTTTCCTTGTAGATTTTAATATAAAACAGAGGCACCTACTCAAGGAAAGAATATAGTGATTAAGGCATCCTGTTAAAGTCTGTCAGTCATCTATTTGCTGGACAGATGCTTACTAAGGGCCAACTCTGTCGTCCCACTCCAGACCAGGGCCTGGTGAATCAGGTCCCTGCTCTCATGGAGTGTATAGTCTAAGGAAGGGAAGAGACAAAAAGCAACAACAAATTCCCATAGCCTTAAGTGCTAGGCAGAAATTAAAAGAGGATGATGTGCATGCAAATGTTCATAGCAGCATTATTCTTAATGGTCAAAAGGTGGAAAGAACCCAAATGTCCATCAATTGATGACTGGATAAACAAAATGTATATCCAAAAGAATTATTATTCAGCACTAACAAGACCTGCTACAACATTGGGTGAACCTTGAAAATATGCTTAATGTGAGAATCCAGTCACAAAAGACCACACATTATATGATTTCATTTATATTTGTCTAACTAGGCAAATCTATAGAGACAGGAAGTAGAGTTGTGGTTGTCTAGGGCTGGGGGTGGTGATGGGAGAAAATGGGGAATGCTATGGGCACAGGGGTTCCTGCTGGGGTGAATATGTCCTAAAATTGATTGTGGTGATGGCTGCATAACTGAATATACTAAAAAGCAAGAATTCTGTACTTTAAATGGGTGAATTATATCTCAACAAGACTGTTATGTTTTTGAAAGAGGGATATAAAAGAAAAGAACTGGGTGGTCTCTCAAACAGAATGGTCAGGGAAAGCTTCTTGGGAGAGGTGATATTCAAGCTGAGAGTGAATAACAAGAAAGCGCCAGCCACATGCAGATGGGGGAAGGGAGGAGCAGCGGTATTCCACACGTGGGAATAGCTAGTGCAAATGCCCTGAGGCGAGAATGAGTTTGAGGGGCTTAAGGAATAGGCAGGCAAGTGTGGCTGGGGTCTAGTGAACAAAGGGGAAAGAGTATGAGATGAGAGTGGAGAATCTCGAGTAAGGAATCTGGATGTCAAGTATAGTGCCAAGGGAGACTCCTGGAGGATTTTAGATTGTTTATAAAGGTAAGTCTGGCAGCTGCATGGAGGATGGGGTTCTAGTAGGAGGGCAAAAGCGAGTCTGATTAGGACACTCACAGTTGTCCAGGCAAAAGTTGCTAATGGTTTGGGCATAGGGTCTGGTAAAAACAAGAGCAAACATTTGTTGAGCACTTATCTGACAAGCACTATCTGAATACCTTACATACATTAACTGGTAGGAACCCTGACTCTGCTACTTACTAGCAAGTTAGCTTTAAGAGCCTCTATCCCTTCACTTATAAAATGGAGATATCAGAATCTGCCTTATAGAGTGGCTGTGAGGATTATTAGATAATATAAACCATGTACCATGCTTACCCAAGAGTCTAGGACATAGTAGGTGTTCAATAAATGGTAGCTGCTATTATTGTTAATTCTGCATAGACTCACATTTTCCCCTAAACTTTTATTTTCATTTCCTCAACCACAGGAAAAACATAAGGAGACACAGATTCCCTCTCTACAGCTTCTAGCTCTAGTATGCTAGGCTTCTATCCTGTTTCCCCAGAAAGGCCAGGGGTGCCCCCCTGCCCTTCCCAAGCGGGACTGGCCACACAGGACCATTAGCCCCTAAAACCCCGTTAGCCCCAAGTGTGCTGACACCCACCTCTCCACAGACCCACGTGTTTGACTTATCCATCAACAAGTACGAGTCCATCTGCAATCAGCCTGTGGTGGCCAAAAAGAAGAACAAGATCACCCACGTGAGGTTCAACCCCGTCCACCCCATCATCATTGTGGGCGATGACCGTGGGCATGTCACCTGCCTCAAACTCTCACCCAATCTGCGCAAGATGCCAAAGGTATGCTTGGGAAGTTTGGGCTACCAAAAGAAATAGTCTCCGGGGCAGTGGGAGATGGGAGAAATGGGAGGAGCCAGGGGGTGACCCCAGGTTTGTGGCTAGAGAGACCCAGGGTAAGTAAGGGTGATGCCACAGTCCAAATGAGGAGCATGGGAGAAACAGGTTTGTGGGGAGACAACGATGGACATGCTGAACCTGAGCTTCCTGTGGGGCCCCAGGTGCAGCCCCCGTGACTAGGTGACCATATGGGTTTGAAGCCGGGAGGAAGCACATGGGCACCATTGGCTTATTTGGTGTAGACCAGGTCACCCAGGCAGGGAGCTTGGGCCTTAGTCATTGGCTGGGCTTACACAGGCTTCGGCTCCAGCGGCCCCTTGCTGGGAACTGTGGGACCACACAGGGAAGAAGGAAATGAGCCATGAGGAGGATAACTAGGTCAGCAGCCAGCCAGTCCTCTTTCTGAGCTCTGGTTCTTTTCAGAGCTATCGAATGATCTGGAGACCCTACTCAGAGCCCAAGGGCCCGAGATACAAAGCCACGTTGCCCAGAGCCTTGATCTCCAAGTCTATGGCAGATCTCAAAAGTCCAGATTCAGACTTTAAGCACCCCAGGCTTAGAATCAAGAGCCCAAGGGCCCAGCTTAAAAACCAAAGCTCAGAGTTCAGTCCTGCCCACTTGGTTGCTAAGGGAGGAAATGGAACTTGTTTTCTGGGCCAGAATCAGAGGTCAGCCAGGGCTGGGCCAGGTTGCCCTGATGACTATACTTTGTAGTTGCAATCTGAGGCATATGCTGCAGTTTGAGGCAAGGGCAGGGGCCTGTCACTTTTAACAACTGACACCTGCCCCTCTGCACCCCTACCGAGGCCGAGGCCATTACACCATCCCTCTGGTGCTGGCCTGTTGTCTTCCCTCCCAAGGCCAGGGCTGGAAGCTTGGCCCGGCCTGTAATTGTAGCCAGCTGGGGGAGGGGCTGGACTTGGCTATAAATACCCCGAAGGCTGCTAAGCGCCTGCAGCTGTGGCCCAGAGGCTGTGGTGGGCTGGGGCTGGGGCTGGGGGTGGGGTAGTCGGGTGTGGCCAAGTTCTTTGCTGAGCCCAAGCTGGTTGGCCTCGAGGAGAGGGAAGGAGGCAGCACAATTAGTGGAACAGATAAAATCTGCTCTTAATTTAGTGGGGGAGAGAGACCCAGGCTTGAGCTGGCAGAGCTGGTCAGCCCTGTGAGAGAGATGATGGTCATCTCTTGGGGTAGGGGGACAGCCCTCATGAGATGAGGGTGGTAGATCTGGGCGGGACCTGCTCTGCCCACTCTGACCCAGAGAGGCAAGGATCTCCCGGTCAGATCCAGCTCCTCTCAGAGCGAGGGCGTCATGCCTGGGAGAGCTGGGCTCTGTGTATCTGGTGACCTGAGAACATGGGTACCTTGGGATTAGAGAGGGCCTGAGTATGTGCCAACTGAGAGCTGATACTTGGGTGGACTGGAGGTTCATGTGAGATTGCCATCCTATCAGAACCACCAGTGATTGGTGCAGACAGAAGTCACCTGGTCATGGCTCCTGACCCTCCTCTGGGGCTGCAGTCCCCAGCTCTTCCCAAGCGGGCCTGGCCACACAGGCCCACTCCTGGCCCAGGGAGCTTCCCATGAGAAGCTTGTTAAAGGCCAAGGACTATCTGGCCTTAGCTACTGTATGTATAGGTGGGAAACTGAAGTTTAAAAGGGGACTTGCCCAAAGTCACACAGGGGGTTAATGACAAAGCTGGAACTAAAGCCGGGTCCCCTACCTCCCAGGGGATGGGATGAGGCCAAGAAGAGAACATGAACTTAATTTGGGAGTGTGGGGAGGAGAGTAAAAGGCATCTTTGTCCTCTGCCTTGAGAGTATAGAGGTAAACTGGGTCGTACCAAAGGCAGTGGCCTGCAAGGGGAGAGAAGACAGGTTTGGGAGCAGGTGCAGGGGGCACACCAGGAGGAAATCAGAGCTCCAAATGGTGTCAGCAGCCAGGATGAGGCCAGGAAGGGGACTGCTGGCCCTGCGCTCTCTCCCACCTCACAGCCCAGGCCAGATCCAGGCGGGGCTCTCAGCAGGCAAGGCCGGGGCAGGTGCCAGTGAGCACAGGTGGCTGAGAGGGCAGGGGCTTGGAGCAGAGGGAAGGCAGGAAATGGCAGCCCCAGCCTAGCCCACACCCCACTTTCTGGACAGAAAGGATAGGACTGGTGCTGTGGTGCTGGTCTGCCAAGGACCTCTCGAGGCCTAAGAGGTCCCCCCCCCCCCCAGTGTCCTAAGTCTTTTTCTCAGAGCTCAGCTTACTGGCTAAAGCATTAGAGTGCTCTGTAGAAGGGTAGAAGGGGTGAGGGGTCATACACCCAGGATCTGCTTCTCTGGGGGAAGTCTCAGCTAAAGGACATCTAAAATCATATGGCATACCCCAACTGCCCTCCTGGGTCTCCTGATACCTTCCCCCATCCTGGGTACGTCTGACATAGCAGGCCTGACTCCAAACAGCACCCCACTCCAACCTGACCTAAAGTATCGGCTTAGAATACTAGTGAAGGGTGTCTGTGGGTGTTTTTCACACCCCTCTCCCTCAAAAACACACACCTCTTAGCTCCTTATCAGAATTCAGGGACCTTCCTGTGGGAAGGGTGGTCCCAACAGTCATAATTCTACCTCTTCCCAGGTTTTCAGCTCTCCCTGGCTTAACCGCTTGTTCCTCTGAGGGTCAGTGGGTGGACACCCTCCTCCACTCCCCTCAACATTGAGACCCTATGTTCATGTGAGGGTCAGAGCCAGATCTGGATGCTTCTTGCAAGCTTCAGCTGGGCCGTTGAAGCTTGAGTTGGGGATGGATCAGGTAGAGGTGGGGAAGGCAGGATCTAGAACAGGGGTGGGCAAACTTTTTGACTCGAGGGCCACAATGGGTTCTTAAACTGGACCGGAGGGCCGGAACAAAAGCAAACTGACCAAGCTGGCACTCTCATCTTGGGCTGCTGGTGAAGGAGCGGAGGGGAGAGCAAGAGAACCCTCTGCTCTTTCGGCTCCGTGGGCCGGATAGAACAGCCGAACGGCCCGGATCCGTCCCGCGGGCCGTAGTTTGCCCACGGCTGATCTAGAATCTAACTGGGCAGGGGAGGGGCAAGACACAGGTGGGGTGGGTTGGGCAGAGGCATTGCTGGGACCAGAGAGAGGTGGCCCATCCCTCACCCTTCCTCCCTGTGTACTTCCCTTCTCCCCAGGAAAAGAAAGGGCAGGAAGTGCAGAAGGGTCCGGCTGTGGAGATCGCAAAATTGGACAAATTGCTGAACCTGGTGAGGGAAGTGAAACCCAAAACCTAAGGACCCCATCCTACTTCTTGAACCCAATACTTGTAGCCCCTGACCCTGGTACCAAGTCCAGCCTTCGCACCTAATATGTGACCCCACCCTTCATCAGGTCCCCGCTTCAGCCCTGGTCCCAGCACCTCATCCCATGACTTGACCCTCAATCACCATTATCCAATCCTACCTTGCACAAATAAACCTGTCTGGAAACCCACCCGCACCTTTACTTTTGCTACGGCAGGGCCCTCAGGAAGAGGAGAACATCTCAGGGTAGAACCATAGTTCCATTTATTATCCAGCAAACAGGGGGAGGACCAGAGGAGGGGCCCAGCCTGGACGCCCTCCCATTATTGCCAAGGATTCGTTTGCTTCCCCAACCGAGAGGGCCCGGAGGCACTAGGCCCAAGAAGAGAGTGGACCCGGCCCCTGGCCCTCGAGATGGAGCAGAGTCCAGATGGCCCAGGCCCTAGCACCAACTCATGAACCCCCACCCCGGGCCTGTTCACCCACGGCCACCGGAGCCCCTTTTAGAGCCAGGCTGGCGAGACTCTGGGTTGCTAGGTCCAGCTCCGGACAGGCTGGACTCTTGAGTTCCGGACCCCAGGCGCTGGCCGGATCCTGGGATCCGGGTTCCAGGCTCTGGGTGAGGTGGACTTAGGTCCCAGACTCCAGGCTAGGCCAGGGGCCTTCAGGGCTGCAGTAGGTAGCTGCCTTCATGGCTGGGTTTCTGGGGCGGGGGTGCCTTCTCGGGGCAGGGGCCGGGGCTGGAGTTGGGACTGGATTCAGAGAGCGAGTCGATGTCGGCAGAGCGGGAGTGGCAGGCCCAGCAGAGAATGACCCAGAGGAGCAGTAGCAAGAAGCCTACCAGGCCGTTGCAGACGATGGCGATGAGGGCGCCCTGGGATATGGCTGCCCCCATGATGGGCAGCACCCTCAGACCAGCACAGACAGCGGAGCCAAAAGCGGGGCTGACTCAACGGCAAGGCCCATGCCGAGGCGGGACTCTGGTATAGTCCGGTCTTGTGAGGCGGCGGTCCTGTCCACACACTCAATGGTTCCTGGGCAGGAGAGATGTCCACCTACAGTCCTGAGCCTGTTGGCGGGGTACAGAGCAAAGGAGAGGACGGTGAGGAGGGACAGGGTGATGCCTAAGAGAAGAGACAAAAGAGCCCCCTCACACACCTCCGGCTCCCCGGCAGAGGACTGGGTCCCAGTAGGCCCCAATACACTCCATAGGGCCGATACCCCACGCTCGGGCCTGGCTCTGGGAACCTGGAGGGGAGGGAGGGGTAGCCACGGTGGTTGCAGCTGGAGCTGGCAGCCTGTATCCTTCTCCTTAGAACAGGTGGGCATGTTCTGGCCCTGCCCACCCAGCTCCCAGCCCTCGAAAGCACTGTGAGTGGGTGTGCCCAGGTAGCCCAGGCCTCCATCAGCTTCAGTGGGGCCTAGCCACCTCCCCACTCTCCGGACCCCAGCCAGCCGGCCGGCCAGCCCGGGAGACGCCCGCTCACACAGAGGGAACCTGGTGGGGGCCCTGGCCGGCGTGTGTGGGTCTGGGCATCCGAGGCTGCGTACCTAGGTGTGACCTCTGTGTGGGATTGTCTCCCTACAGGTCAGGTGTGTGTGTGTCTGTGCCTCTGCTTCTGCAGACCCGCCTCTCTGTTTGTGTGTCTGTGTGTGTGCGTGCTCCTCTGTGAGTGTCTGTTGCATGTCTCGCTTCTCTCCCAGGCTGTCTCTCTGTGTATCTCTGCATCAGATTCTGTGTATGTGTGTGTGTGTCTCGTGTCTCTCCCTTTCTTCGGTGGCTGTGTGTCCCTCTGTCCCTGCAGACGTGTCTGTCTCTCTCCCTCTCTCTCTCCGTGGGGTCTGTCTCTGTGGCTCCGTACGTCTCTTTGGTGTCTTTGTGTCCGTCCCTCTCCCGGCCGTGCCTCTGTCCTCTGAGGGTCTTTTTACCTCAGTCCCTGGGTCTGGGCGCCCGCGGCCGCGGGAGAAGGGCCCCCCCTTACCTGAGTGGAGCCCGGGGCACGCCCGCCGCGGGGTCCGGGGCAGCGAGATGCTGGGCGCCGCCGACTGAGGCTCAGAGCCTGCGGCCGGGCGGCCGGGCGGCCGGGCGGTGGGGAAGGCGGGTCGGGGCGACGTTCCCTCCCCCGACCCTCCCCCTCGGCCACGCAGCCTCCGCCGGCCGCTCCCGCCGCGGCGCGACCCAGTGGCCTCCGCCGCGGGCGGTCTGCGGCGAGCGGGCGCCTCCTCCCCCGGGGCGCCGCCTCCTCCGCGGGGCCGCTCGCTCGCTCGCGGGGCGGCGGCGGCGGCGGGGACTCGGGCACGCGGTCCAGCTGGGCGGCACGGCGCTCGGACGGGCTCGGCCCGGCTCGGCGGACGGCGAAAGCCGCGAGAGCCCCGCCTCCCGGGAGGCCGGCGGCCGGCGGCCTGTGGGGGGACGCCGCCGCCATCCCCAGCCGCTGCTGCCGCCATCCCATTGGCTGGCGGCTCCGGAGCCCACGTGCCATTGGCCCTGCGCTGGGGCGGGGGCGGGACTGGTGCGGGCGGGGGGCGGGGCGGGGCGGGAGGGGCTGAGGGCCATTCTGCCCCGTCCTTTTCCCCAGGGGGCGGGGCGCGAGGCCCACCTATTTGCCGGCCGGGACTTCTCGCACCTCCCACACCCAGCATCTGAAAAAGGCCAAAGCTTCCGGGACCCCATAGCCGAGGAGACCACCCTCCGCATTTGGCAGAGGGCTCTGCCGCCCCACAGCTGGGGGGAGACACCCCCCTCATTTGAAGACTCCCTGTTGTCCCTCCTGGGTGTGGAGTCTGCCTCCCCACTCCAGAGGGTCTGTGCCCCCGGAGAGGTGAGCAGCTCACCTCCAACAGAAGTTCTGTTCACTGAATTCCCGCCCAGTGTTGTTGGTTGAGGTGTGTGCTTTGCGCTGCCGTGGGGGAGCTGGGACAGAGGAATGGGGTACTCTGAGGCATGGCTCAGCCCCGGCTGGATATAGGCATGACTCCATCCTAGATCCTGTCCTGAGGGAAAGATCAGCTCAGGCGCTATCCTACCCTACCTCACAACCCTAAGTGATCTGAACTGGACCCTCTTCTCACCCCATTCTACATATTCTTGATGGATGAGCAAATCCCTGAAGCTATACCATGAAGATAGTGCTCTCACATCCAGCTTAACTTATTTCTGGAATTCTGAACTCAGGTGCAAGTGCCTACCAGAATCAGGGTGGCATGGATTCCTGGTTCTGCCACTTACCCAACTTTGTGACTTTGGACAAGTTTTAACCTTTTAAAAAAAATGATTTTAGAAAGAGGAAGGGGGAAAGAAAGGAAGAAAAGAAAGAAAGAAAGAAAGAAAGAAAGAAAGAAAGAAAGGAAGGAGAAAAGGAGGTGTGAGAGAGAGAGAGAGAGAGAGAGAGAGAGAGAGAGAAAGAAAGAAAGAAAAACATATCCAATTGTTATTCCACTTATTAATGCTGTCATTGGTTGCTTCCTGACTAGGAATCGAACCTGCAACCTGGCGTATTGGGACTGTACTCTAACCAACAGATATCTGGCCAGGGCTGTTAACCTCTTTTAGGTTCAGCTTTCTCGTCTGTAAAATTGTTATAATAATAGCTCCTATAAGGGTTGTAATTCACTAATTCAGATACACCAGATCAACCACATTTCAGTAAATGCCAACTGACACAACCCCAAGGACTACATGGCTAAGGGATCCCTTCCGCAAATGCCATAAATTCACATGAGATTCCTATAAATCCAAATGCTATCTTGAAAATGAGAATGGAAAGGGTAAACTAATCTGAAATATGGAGTCACCCAAACCTGAATTAGAGACTGTCTAAAAATATATATATATATATTTTTACCCACTGAGTTCACTAGAGTGGATTAATTTTAGTTCTGCTGCCCCTGTTACCCAGCAGGGTGGGGGCATTGTGAGCAAGATCAAATCCGTTCTAGCAAACAGAGGAGACTTAGATCATTGTACATCTGAGTATAATGTGAGTGAAATTGTGACCCAGCTGCAGGGGTTCAGATTTCATACTGAAAACAGTGGGGAGCCACTGAAGAATTTTGCGCAGAGAAGTAATGTGATCATATCCAGAAATTAGAAGGATGGTTTGAGCAGCTCTGTGGAAGGAAGGACTGAAAGCGTTTGAGAGTGAAGGCAATGAGTAATGACAGGGACTGAAATGATGCAGGGGAGTAGGAATGGAGAGAACAGGAGAGCATTGTGGAGATTTGAGAGTTACAATTGGCACGACTTAGAGACCTACACCTATAGGATATGGGGGTAAGAGGAGGGGGGGGGAGGATGTGGGATAACTCCCAGAGATAAGGAACATGAGAAGAGTGAGTTTCATCAGGGGCTGGGGGAGGAGGAAAGATGAGTTCAGTTTTGGATATGGTGCATTTGCGGCACCAATTGGACACTTAAGTTCAGATGTCCAATCGATATTTTGACAAACAGGTCTGATATTCAGGAGAGAGGTCCAGGCTGAATTTAACATTTTGTGAGTTAACAGCAAAGGGCAGTAGTCAAACCAGAAAAGTGGGTGAGCTCACCCAGGAAATGTAAGACCTGGTTTAAGCAAAAACGATGCATTTATAATCAGATACTGAAACCCAAAGATAGGGATGCCTCAGGAACAACTGGAACTAATAGACTTAAAAGCCATTAGGTCTCTCCACCTGCCATCTCTATTATTTTTTGTCGCCTTCATTTCCCTCCCCTGCCCCCAACCCAGCCCGTCATCCTTACCCACAGACTGGTTTCCAATGCTCTTCTGCTCCACATGCTGAACATCTTGACTTCAAACAACCCCAAAGCTTAAAATTCTATTGTTGAGGTATCCAACCAGACACTCACTAACTTCTTTTTCTTGATTGCAGTTTGCAAATTCCTCTGACCTCGGCTCAGTTTAATTAGGCCAACTTGGGACCAATCAACTGTGGTCAAGGAATGAATGGGGATCAAATTGCCTAACAGGGCCCACAAGATAACCCCATGAAACATTGGGATGGTGGTGGGGTTCCCAGGAGAAGAGAGATCCTCAAAAAGCAGAATGGCAGGTGTTCACTGTGGCTCACCCTTTGCCCAGCACATATATTGAAAAAGTTCCTTCACCTACATACATGATCCAACTATTCTACATACATCTGCCAGGAAATTCACCTCCTCTCCTAATGAGGGCAGCTCAGTGACACATCCGGCTATTGCTTCTGGAAGTTATCTGATAGGACACTGTTCTTCAAATATAGGTTCTCTGGGTAATGTCCCTTTGTGCTCTAACTATAATTTAATCTCTACAAGGTGTGAACATGGCTTCTAATAACCCTATTACCTTTGTTTAAACTGTCTTTGAACTACTTTAAACCACACACCCCCCCAAAAAAAACAACCACACCCCAAACCTCCTTATATTTAGAGATGGAAGAAATAGAGAATAAAATGGAGTAAAAAGAAAGCACTGTACAGTGGTCAGTGATCCCAAGCATCATTTCTATTCTTTTGGCCACAAATAACAATGAAAATGATGGGACTACCCCAGGGGGGGCGGGTGTCCCGGGAGAGCCGTGTGCCCCAGGGGGCCGTGTGTCCCGGGAGAGCCATGTGCCCTGGGGGAGACATGTGCCCCGGGAGAGCCGTGTACCCGGGGAAGCAGTGGGACCCGGGGGGAGGGACAGTGTGAACCAGAGGAGGAGCGGATTCTATTCGTGTGGTCCTGAGATAGTCACCATAAAACAAGCAGACTGTCAAATGACAGCGGGTAGGGGAAGGAGACCTGGGGGGAGATAAGAGAACAAACGAAGGACTGGTATGCAGGCATATAAGTACAACCAACGAACACAGAACTCTGGGGAGGGAGGGCATGAATGGGAGGTGGGGGGAGGCAATGGTAAGCTATGTACACATATAATACCTTAATAAATTTTTTTTAAAAAAAGAAAGAAAGAAAATGATGGGACTAGGAAATCTCTGGGCATCTGTTTGTTGATATACTTCTTTGGCGATGGAGTTTCTGATTGGCTGCCCCAAGGTCTTGCCTGCAAGGATGAGATCCCTTCTCCAGTTTTCTGAGAGCTCTGTTACGGAGGATTTCTCTGTGTGGCACTGTACTGATTAGTACTACACTTCCTGATGGTGTTTCAGAGATTGTTCTGGAGTTGAGCAAACTTAGATCTTTGCATTTATAAGGATTGGGTGTGGTTTTATTTTTCCTCCCAGATGATACAGTTCTTTTAAAACCATAGTAAAAAGAAAAGAAAGAAAGAAACCATAATCAGCTGTCAGTTTCATCTGGGGGAGAATTCCTTTTGCTAATAACATATTTCATTGGCCCTACAGCACATTTCCCCCCTAGTTTAAACAACTCTGAAATCAGAATCTGTCTTTCAATGAAGGGCATGTAATGGTTTTTTTAGCCTGTTTTTCCTTAGTAGTTCATAAAATAACTTGACTCTTATAATTGATGGAACATGAGATTTTTTTTAAAATATAGTAATTTTACCCAACAGGGTTCTTTTTCTTTCTTTCTTTCTTTCTTTTTTTTTTTTTTTTTTTTTTTTTTTACAAATAATAGAATCAACTCTGGATAGTTGAAGCTTAAAAGGGATTTGTTAAAAGATATTACTTAGCTCAGACTTGTTAGGAGGGCTGGGAAAATGGACTTGAGGCTAAATTTCTAGGAACAATACCCAAACCATACCACACAACCTGATGAGGAAACCACACCACTGCCATTCCAAATAATTACCAGGAGTTCAATTTGCCAACTTTATAAGCTCTATGGCACTTCTGTGGTAGGAACTCAATATTACAACCACTGGAAAACCACAGCTGTTACCACTACCATGCCCAACAGCAGGACACTTGTGGTACTACCAGCAAGAGCAGAAATCAAAGCCCTATGTCCAACCTGCTTCCTTCCTATCAGTCAGGATTAGCTAGGTAGCAGTTACAGCCCTTACTAGTGAACTTTGGCAATATTTATTCCACTCATATTCCTCATTTCTGCATCCAAGTTTCAGTTGGGGAGGGGGGTAGTATGCCTATAAATGAGCTGCAAGGGACACTGGGAACTTTTTAAAAATTTAGTAAATATTTATTGCTCAAATTATTACAATTGTTTCTCCACTCCCCCCCCCCCCCCATAGGGATGCTGGGAACTTTAGTTCTGACTTCTGTACTGAGGAGGCTGGATTATTTTTTCTTAATTTTTTTAAAAAAATCTGTACACAAGGATATATTTTTATTGATTTAAGACAGGAAAGGAGAGAAAGGGAAACATCAATAATTTGTCTGCTGTACACACCCCAACCAGGAATCAAACCCACAACCTGGGTATGTGCCCTGACTGGGAACTGAACTCATGATATTTCAGTGTCTGGAACTACATTTCAACCAACTGAGCCACACTAGCCAGGGTTGAGGAGGCTAGATTTTAAAATGAGAATTTTCCCTTATAGAAAAACTATTTAAAAGGTGAAGGATTTCCGTGAATACAGTATATTTAGGGGGCATGCAGGAGACAGCCAATCAATGATTCTCATCATTGATGTTTCTATCTCTTTCTCTCCCTCTCCCTTCCTCTCTGAAATCAACAAAAAAATATTTTTTTAAAAATTAGGAGATGCCGAAACCGGTTTGGCTCAGTGGATAGAGCGTTGGCCTACAGACTGAAAGGTCCCGGGTTTGATTCCGGTCAAGGGCATGTACCTTGGTTTCGGGCACATCCCCAGTAGTGGGTGTGCAAGAGGCAGCTAATCGATGATTCTCTCTCATCAACATTTCTAACTCTCTATTCCTCTCTCTTCCTCTCTGTAAAAAAAAAATATATATATATATATATATATATATTTTTTTTTTTTTTTTTTTTTTTTTTTTAAGTAGGAGAAAGGAGAATAAATATGGAAGGATTGGAAGAATCCTTGGAGTCAGAGGAAGTTTTTTCATTTCTAAAAATGTCTTATATGTTTCTTATGTAGCCACATTTAAGTACTGGCAGGAAGGAACCAGGAGAAAGAATATAATTGATAGCTCTTTTTATTATTACTACCCATCTCTCCTGAGCTGTGCAGACCTAGGCAGGCAAGGAGAGGGACAGAAGCTGAGGCCTCGGCAAAAGGTGTGAAATGTGCCAAAACCGGTTTGGCTCAGTGGATAGAGCGTCAGTCTGCGGACTTAAGGCTCCCGGGTTCGATTCCGGTCAGAGGCATGTACCTTGGTTGCCGGTGCATCCCCGGTGGGGGGTGTGCAGGAGGCAGCTGATCGATTCTTCTCTCTCATTGATATTTCTGGCTCTCTATTCCTCTCTCTTCCTCTCTATAAAAAATCAATAAAATATGTTTTTAATTTTAAAAAAAAGTGTGGCCGAAGCCAGTTTGGCTCAGTGGATAGAGCATCGGTCTGCGGACTGGGGGTCCTAGGTTCGATTCCTGTCAGAGGCATGTGCCTTGGTTGCGGGCATATCCCCAGTTGAGGGGGAGGGTGCAGGAGGCAGCTGATTGATGATTCTCTCTCATCGATGTTTCTGACTCCATATCCCTCCCTCTTCCTCTCTGTAAAAAAATCAATTAAAAATATATATTTTTAAAAAGTGTGAAACGTTTCAACTTTTCCCAGGCCACACTGGAAAGTAGGGCAGAGAGAGGAGGTGTCGGCCTCGGTATTGGGTGACCCAGGGCTCTGGGCCCGCACCATGGTCTATCCCTAGACAGACAGGCCTTGTATGGAGAACAGTGTGTCCCAGGGCTGGAGCCAATCTTTGGCAGGGGGCGGGGGAGGGGACAGGGTGGACACAAAGCAGCTACAACCTAGCACTAGCAAACTTGATATGTCAATTTCCCCATCCCAAAACCACCTGTCCCTGCCCCAGCCCCAGCCCACATGCTCACTCCTCATCATCCCTGTCACCTCCTCTCTCTACTTCCTCACCTCCCACCGCTCATCAGCCAATGCCTCCACCTTCCACTCTCACCACATAACCAACGTCACTTTCACCTCCTTGTCACATCCAGTGAATACTTCTGAAGCCTTATCTTTGTTAACTTCTTGATAAGCACTGAGACTGTTGATCTCTTTTTGAAATTCTATCTTCCCCGGCTTTCCACCTTCACTGGGAACATTTATTTCTCCTTCTAAAACAACTATTGTTTATTAACTGCCTGTCAGAGTTTTACATCATCATAGATATTCCTCATCTGCATGTAAGACAGGTCCGTAGAACAAATGAAGGAATCTGGGCTCAAGGCAATCAAGGCATTTTTCTTTAAAAGAAAAAAAAGGGGGGGTATTTATTTCAGAGAGAGGATGGGAAAAGGAGAGAGTGATAGAAACATCAATGATGAGAGAGAATCACTGATTGGCTGCCTTCTGCACGCCCCTTAATGAGGATCAAGCCCTCAATCTGGGCAATGTGCCCTGACTGGAATTGAGCTGTGACCTCCTGGGTCATGGGTCGATGCTCAACCACTGAGCCACACCAGCTGGGCTCAAGGCATTCTTCTAAGGTGCCCAGAGCCGCCAGGATGGAATCTGGATTAAAAACCCAGATTTGCTGCATTGCCCTTAACTCAAGCATGCTGTCTGTCTCTACCTCTCCGGTTCCTCCTCGGCTTCGTTGGTGGCTGTGCTCTCTGCACCCACCTTCTCCCATCTCCTTAAGTGATCTCCTCTGCACTGTGGCTGCAGTGCCCATTTTTGTGCTGACAATGCTTTAACACCAGCCCAGACCTCAGTTCACTCCCAAGTCCCACACTGGTATTTGCTGCTGCTGTTGCTGCTGCTGCTATGCTTATTGGAAGAGCTAAGATTTATGGAGTGTTTTCAACATGGCAGGCACCACTCTAATTTCTTTATATATATCATCTCATTAATCCTTACAGTGACTCTACGAGGTAGGTACTGTCTTCCAATTTTCCACTTAAGGAAACTAAACATTAGATTAATTAACTTGTCCAAAGTCAACAGGAGCCCAGGTTTGTCTGACCTCAGCACCCGTTCTTTTAACTACTGACCAGGTGACTTCCCCCGAGAGGTGCCCCACGAGGTACACTTGACACATCTACCTCTGAGATCATCTGCCCCTTATGTGCTCTGTGATTGCAGGCAAGTGACTGAATGTCTGAGCCACGGTTATTATAAACTTCTGCAAAACCTATTGTCTTCCTGTGCTAACTAGATCAATAAACAGGGGTTGTACAAGACTCTTCTCTCCCGACCCCACATTCATCAAAACTTGGCGACTAGGCGCTTGAAAAGCACCCTTTTCACTGCCCCAGCCCTAGTTCTTCTACCTGCTCTCAGGCCTCCCACGTTGTTCATTAAAAGCACCTCATTCAGGCCTGCTCACGCTCTCAGCCGCCAAGCGTTCCACGTTCTTTCCCCTCCTTGCCCTCCTCTGCACAGCGCCCAGAACCGTCTCTCCAAACACAAATCTGACCAGGTGTCCCCAGCTCCCAGGGCCCCCTGACCCTGGGCAGAAGCCCTTGGTTTTCAAAGCCCAGGCTGCTCAGCCCCACCTCCTCTGCAGCCACTCTGTAGGACCGGCCACAGGAAAGTCCTCACCTTCTTGCTTTTCCTCCCATCCTCCCCTGCTCTTCCCCCGGGGGCAGGTGTCTTCTGCCTCTCCACAGTGCCCCTCTCACCTACTGGTATGTGTTCTTCCAGTGACACTGAGCCCAGCGGTGGGTGTGCTCAGGTTTCTCTGTTTTAGAATATATATATATATATATATATATATATATATATATATATATATATATATTGCACAACAATGTGAATATATTTAGTACCATAGAATTGTACACTTAAAAATGGTTAAAATAGTAAAGCAAAACAAAACTAAGTATAATTCCTCTCCCAGCTCCCAGGTCCCAGACCCAGCAGGGAGGTCATTTCTGTGGGCTCCTCCTCACCCCATCATCACCTGAGCTGTACAGAAGTCTGGGGCATTTTATGCTGTGGTTCATGTGGTCCCTGCTCAGATGCCCGGATTAAGAGTTCAATGTTCAGAATCCTCCCTCCCAAGCCCACCCTGCCTCCACTCCTAGGACATCATATTTGTGGATCCCACCTGTCCATGTAAACATCCCCCCCTCTTCATTTGGGGGGGACTCTCTTGATTGCTTTGCCACATGTCCCCTATCCTTAGCATAATCCCCTCAAGAAGCTTAGGCTTCCAGAGGCCAGAATCAGAAAGATGTCTGTGGCTGATTCTGCCTTGGGCCTGAGATCCTCCTCCCAAGAGGGAGAGAAAAGGCTCAGCCTTCTGGCTGAGACAGGAAAGAGAAGACTGGCAGGAAGTTATCTCAGCACACCAATTCCTGCCTCAGGCGGTCAAATCCCTTGGGGGCAGAAATCAAAAGGTATTCTGAATATATAGACACAAACTACCATGAATACACATAAGCCACAGGCAAGGACCCACATACATACAAGCAAAGATATATGTATACAGGAACAACAAGTCTGCCCACAGACACAGGCATGCAAATGAAAACACACACATAGAGATACACATGTCTAACACTCACTACACACATGTCAAATATCCAGGAATATACACATAAAGTAGATTATCACACACACACACACACACACACACACACACACACTCACAGGGAAACCTACTGACAGACACAACAATGAATGTTTTGGACCAATGACTAAAGAAAGAAGTCAGAGATAAAGACACATCAGTTTTCTGAGATGGAGGAGTGTGTATATGTGGAAGACAGTTGGGGGGGGGGGAGAGAAAGAGAGAGAGAGAGAGATCCTATATCAAGGAGAGAGAGTAATAGTTATTTATACTGTAGCAACTACTTACCCAGCCCTCATTTACTCATCAGTTCATTTAACAGTCAACTAGTTGGGTCTTCTGCTGGGCTAGGTAGACAGAGAGGAAGAGACCTACCCATCAGCAACTATAACACAGGGTGGTGAGCGCTGTGAGGGGGGATCCACCTCTGGGCAGCCTTGGAAGGTAGGTGGTGTCAGGGAAACTTGAATCAAATATTGAGCAAATAGGAGTTGGAATGAAAGAGATAGATGGGGAGGTCAACCTGGGCCAAGAGAACAGCTCCTAGGAAAGTGTAAGTAATTAATTGCCTGTTGCTGTTTTAACAAGCTACCATACATTTCTTGGCTTCAGACGACACAGATTTCTTCTCTACAGTCTGAAGTCCAATTTCATTGGGTTCCAGAATCCAGGTGTGGGCAGGGCTGGTTCCTTCTGGAGGCTCTGAGCAGAGAATCCATTTCCTTTCCTTTCCAGCTTCTAGCACTCGGCTTGCAGACCCTTCTTCCATCTTCCAGTTTCTGCTTCCATCATCCCATCATCTCTTCTGGCCTCTTTTCTATTAGATTGGTTGTGATTACATCGGGATCACCTGATAATCCAGGCTAATCTCCCTATGTCAAGATTCTTAATCCCAGCTGCAAAATCCCTTGGCCATATAAATTAACGTTCACAAATTCTGGGGATTAGTACGCTGATGTATTTGGGGGCCATTACTTAGCCTATCACAAGGGAGGGGGGATGGCATATTATCTCATCATCTTCAAATCCTCCTCTAAGGTAAATCTTGTTACCCCCAGAATGAAGATTAGGAATCTGAGGCTCATGGAGTTAAAGTGATTTTGCCTTAAGCCAAAAGAAATAGATGAATGAATAGATAGATAGATAGATAGATTCTTCATTTATCTTTGATGAATGTCACGTTGGAGAAATCTGTGATCAGACTGAATTTCCGCCTGTATGTGACTTGCATTTTATGCCTAGGTTCCTAAACCTAGGCATAAAAACAAATTCTTATTTTATCCTCAAAGTTTGGTAACGAAATCAGTGTATCTTTTTTATTTTTTAAAAAATATTCTTATTGATTTTACAGAGGGAGCGAGGGTTAGAAACATCCATGTGAAACATTGTTCAGCTGCCTCCTGAACGCCCCCCCCCCCCTGGAGATCAAGCCTGAAACCAAGGTACATACCCTTGATGAGAATAAAACCCGGGACCCTTCAGTCAGAGGGGCCAATGCTCTATCCACTGAGCCAAACCGGTCAGGGCAGTGTGTCTTTTAATATATATATATATATATATATATATATATATATATATATATAGTGTGTGTGTCATATATATATATATATATATATATATATATATATATAATTTATTTCAGAGAGGAAGGGAAAGGGAGAGAGATAGAAAAAACAATGATGAGAAAGAATCATTGATTGGCTGCTTCCTGCATGCTCCCCACTGGGGATCAAGCCCACAACCCAGGCATCTGCCCTGACCGGGAATCAAACCATGATCTCCTGGTTCATAGGTTGATGCTCAACCACTGAGCCATGCCAGCTAATCCTCACCTGAAGATATGGGGGGGGAGGGGGAGAGAGAGAGAGAGAGAGAGAGAGAGAGAGAGAGACATCGAGACATCCCTTTTGGGGATCAAACCCCAAACCTAAGTATGTGCCCCCAACTGGAATTAAACCCACAACTTTTTGGTGTACGGGACAAGGCTCCAACCGACTGAGCCATCTGACCAGGGTTGGCTATCATATTTTTAAGGTTTATAAAAAGAATGTCCTTGTTTGGGTGGACGTTTTTGTTTTGTTTTGTATGGCCATTGTTCATTTTGTTCGTGGGGGTAGGTCCGGGTGAAGTGATTCTGTACTGGCTTCACTTTGCTGTCCTAACCCAAAGGTCCCTAGCCTTGGCTGCTCCACACCTCTCCTCTCCGACCCCCCTATGGACAAGAGCTCAGCAGCTCCCAGTCCCCAGCCCTTTCAAGTCCCTGGGGTGAGAGAGGCCCACAGGGCTGGGCCTCGGCACACAGTGGGTGTTCAGTCCATGGTAAAGAGGGAATGAGCCGGGAGTGTTTCATGAAAGCAACATCAGAGGGACCTCATAGGCTTCACGGGAGAGGGCAGGGCACCGAGGTGTGGAAGTAGGAGAGATAGGAGCAATGATAGGGGAACAAGGCGGGGGAGGGGGTTCAGCTGGAGGAGTGCCAGCTGAAGGGAGGAGAGGAGATGGAGAGGGAGGAAGCAGGGCCTAGGGATGGAGACGGCCTGGGGCTGCCCCTTGGTGTGATCAAAGCCCTTAGCTCTTGTGTCTGGACTCGGAGGGAGAGTCAAGGGCAGACACAGGTGGGGAAGCCTGAATCCTGTCTCTCCTCTCCATCTCAGCCCCTCAACCTTCTCTGACGACCTCACTCCCACTGCCTCCCTGTCCTGGTTTCCCAAGATGCTCAGAGGTTGAGTGTCGATCTATGAACGGTTCGATTCCTGGTCAGGGCACATGCACGGGTTGCGTGCTCCATCCCCGGTGTGGAGCATGCAGGAGGCAGCCGATCAATGATTCTCATCATTGACGTTTCTATCTCTTTCTCCCTTCCTTTCGGAAATCAATTAAGAAACAACAACACTGGCTGGTTTGGCTCAGTGGCCCATAAACGAAGGGTCTTGGGTTTGATTCCAGACAAAGGCATGTACCCCAGCTGCAGGCTCGATTCCCGGCCTGATTGGGGCACATGCAGGAGGCTAGCAGTTGATGTGTCTCTCTCATCGATGTTTCTCTCTCCCCTTCCCTTCCGCTCTCTCAAAATATCAATGGGAAAATGTTCTCGGGTGAGGATTAACCACAAAAAAGGGCCACAGGTAAGGCCTCTGCCATGACCACACTAGGTATACTCTCCATCACAGGCTACATACTAACACACCACAGACGTGCCCCTGGTCACCCGGTCACGAAAAAAACATAATTGCACAGTTGTATACCATCACCACACACTAGCACACGACAGCGCAGTGACACACGCGATTTGCAGGCACACTTGGCACGCTCTCTGGCTCCTGCTCTGGGGCCCTGGCCTCTGATTCTCCTGAGAGTGTGCCCTGCCCCCTGGTGGCCACTCTGGAAGGACCCTAACGATCCACCCCCTTCTGGGCCTGGTTCTGCCCAAAGGAACTGTCTACCTTTGAACAGCCTCTTCCCTCTGACGGGCATTGTCAGGCCAGGCCCCCAGAATAGAGTATATCGGCCTCTCCCATCCGACGGTGCTGTGAGGCAAGGCCTTCTCAAACAGGGCGGCCACCTCTCCCAGTTTGCTTGAGACTGAGGGCTTTTCCAAGACTTTAGAATCCAGTGCTAAAACCGAGAAAGTCCTGGCAAAGTAGGGCTAGTTGTTGGTCCCATTCTCAGGCCCATGTGTCTTCAGAGCGGCCTCTCCTCAGACCGGACCCTTCAGACCCTCTCCAGATTGGCCCACCCCTCCGACTGGCCTCCCAAACAAGATCTCTTCAGCAGCACGTGCCAGGCCAGCCTCCCTTCAGAGTGTCGTGTCACACAGGCCCTCTCAGGCCCTCTCACCTTCACATTAGCCTTCCTCACCAGTGTGACCCTGTCAGAGAGGGGCCCCTCCGGCCTCTCTCTCCTCAGACGGGCTCTCTCCCCCCTCCCCAGTTTCCTCCCGGCCTCTGCCCTCTCCTCCAGGAGAGGGAAGGGTGTAAAGATCACCCCCCCCCGCACTTTCTGCCCCCAGGGCTTTAGCCCTGCACCCCCAAACAGGTGCTACCATGGGAGGGTCAGGTTCAGTAGCTCTGGGCTGTGGGCACAGTGGACATGTGGGCCTCGAAACAGACACAGGTGCAGGGTGCAGAGCTGGGGACTGGAGCCAAACATTCCGTTCTGTCCACGTGAGAGTGGACCTCCTCGGAGTCTGTGAACTTCCTCGCAGCCTCGGGAGTGAGTGAGCTCAGCAGCTCTGGGGTGTCCTCAGGGCTGGAGGCTACTCCGGAGGAATTCCTGCCTAGTGTGTCTCCCGAGTGCCTCCCTCTCTCCGGCTGGCTGCTGGGAGGCAGATGGGGGGCGGGGGTGGGGGTGGGGGCCTTCGGCTAGAGGCCTGTCCAGGAGCGGGACTGAAGGGCAGGCAGGTGGCCGAGAGGGGGCAGCAGAAGCCAGTACAGCCCCCGGTTCAGGTCAGAGAGGCACCGTGGCCACAGGCTGGGGTGTGGACGGACCAGTGCAGGAACACACAGAGGAAGAAGGCAGAGAGAGGGAGGGCCTGACAGAATCACAGAGATGATACCGAGATGGAGATACATACAGCAAGAGGCAGAGACACAGAGACGACTCCGAGGTGGTGATGGACACAGAGACAGAGGGAGGAAGGCAGGAAAAGGGAAGATTGAGAAAGAGGAGCAGCAGAGAGGCAAAGACAGGGATGGAGATGGCCAGAGAGAGACAAAGAAAGAGGACAGCCGAGAGAGGCGATGGAGACAGAGATAGAGACAATACGGGGAGAAAGCCAACAATAGGGACCAGAAAAAGACATATTCAGAGGTAGGAATGGGAAAGAGAGAGAGACAGAGATAGGAACGGATTCAGCGAGGATAGAATGTGACGGAGACAAATTAGCATTGTAAGAATGGGGCATAGAAGGGTGGGGGCCCCCATTCCCAGAGCTCCTATCGGAAACCAGGAGAACTAGTGAGCTGGAAGGCTGGGCTGCAGTGCACATTGGGCCTGGGATCCAACCCTTCCCCAGCAGCCCTGGCCAGCAGTTCCAACCCTCAGACTCAGTCTTAGCTCCAAAGAGATGTCTGTATTTACCCAGCTCCCCAGAAACCCCAGGGAAAACACTGGGTGTGAAGGAAGGGCAATCAGAGGCAGCAGCCGATAGCAGTCAAGCCCCTCGAAGGCCAGCAGCCTCCGGGAGGTCAAGGGCAGGACCCCCCAGGGAGGGATCGTCCCGGCCCAGGCCAGGTCTGGTTAGAGGCATGACACCGGCCTTCCAGCCACCTCGAGGCGCGAGAAGGGGCTGGTTTCTCCCCCCACCCTGGGGTTGGGGGCAGGGAGATGCCCCCAGTCCTCCTCTCCATCAGCCTCTAAGGCTCCGGCAGGCCCCCTCCCCTCCTCCTCCTCCTCCTCCTCCTCTTCCCCAGGCCCCACATAATTGCTTTCCCATGTTGCTAATGGAGGCCAGATTGCTGATGCCCAAGCCCTGGGTGGGCGGCTGGTGGGTCAGGGTTGACCCAGGCTCTTAAGGCAGGAAAACGGCACAGGCCAGGGACCCCCAAAATGCAGCCCCGTTACCTCGAGGACGGGGAAGAGGGAGGCTCAGACCCATCCCCAGGATGCAATGTCCTTGGCAAGAGTTGGGGGTCCCCGCTCCCTCCACTGCTACTGGGCCCGAGGTTCGCACCTGAGCCACACTTCGCAGGGACCACACAGACAGGCAGGACTGGGGGGTCTGGGGTACAGCGGCAGGCCCACAGCCACTCGTCAGATGTCCACCCCGGAAGCTTCTTGTGGACAAGGAGCCACGTGCTCGCTGGGGCTGTACCGCTTGAGGAGCCACAGGCCTTTCTTCCCTGACCTCGGGCCTTGGCTTCCCAGGAGGTCTCCCGCCTGGGACACTCCTCTCCTCTAGTCCTGCGGGAAGCCAGCCCCTCACCCGGCCCCAAATCCTGTCCGGCCCGGCTCATCGGTGCTGAGGACCCCGAGTTGTCCTCGCAGAGCACGGTCCCAGGCAGGAATGTCCATTTTTGAACCCGTTGGAGGAAAGGGATTTGAGTTGGGGGTGGGGCGGGGTGACAGGGGATTCGCAGCTTGGAGGGCAGTGTCCGTACCTGCTGTGGGGCAGTGGATGCCCAGGTTCACTGCACATGGCCTTGATCCCACGTCTCTTGTCCCAGCCACTCAGAGCAGAGCCATGCCTCGTTCCCCAGACCAGGGCTCTCGTCTCACACCGCCCCCACCCAGCCAGAGGCGCCCACCCTCTTGGCTCCAGCCCCGGGCACTCTCAGCTAAGGGTCCACCGTGAGGAGGCTTCTACCAGAGGGGCCAGACCTGACCAGGCCTGTGGCCCCCCCCTCTTGAGAAATCGAGGGTACCCAGGAGCCCCGGTTTGGGAACAGGAAGGGTGTGGGCAGGCCGTGGAGATGGACGGGGCGTCCTGTCAAACCAAAGCCCGTTCGCCCCCCGGGCTCGCCCCGAGGCCTCACTGTGATCTAACCCCGGGTAACCCTTGTCCTCCACACTTCCGGGCCTGAAGCACAGGTCTGACCCCCGGTCACATTCCAGCGGCGCCTTCATCTGGCCAGGCCCGGGGGGCCTGCACTCTGAGCCCGGTGGCCTGGCCGAGCCCCAGGCCTCTAGCCCCGCTGGAACCTCTGGACTGTGTCTCCCGGATGCAGGGCTGACGGCCGCACCTCCCTGCCTCGCTGCCCCAGTGGGTCACGCCCAGGCCTGGGCACTCGTGGAGGGCAGCTCTGGAGACGACCCTTGGCAGGTGTCTCTGCCTTGCCAGGACCCAGGAGCCTCCAGGACCGACTGACGACACCGTGGGGTACCTGCCTCTCTCTCTTGGCCCCTCATTCCCCCACAAGTCTGCCCCTGACCTCCAGGGAGCCGTACCCTCCTGTAAGTTCTTCCTCCTCCAGGAGGGGAGGGTCCCTGGACGAGGAAAGCCCTCCCAAAGCAGGCCTGCTCCAAGGGCTCATGAAATGGTGACGTTTAATGAGAACCCCCCCGCTCCCCTCCCCGGTATAGACATCTATAAAAAATTCAAATACAGCAAGTTACCATTGAGTCAGACGACTAGAAGGGGGCCGACAGGGCATTAAATACTGTGGGGTCGGAGCTGGGAGAGGGGAGGGTTGTACAAAACAGGAGTAGAGGTGTGGGGGAGACCGAAAAGTGTGGGCGCTGGGGGGAGGGGGATGGCTGGGCCCCCCCAGTGTCAGGAGCTTATAATCTGATGGTGGCAACGGAGACCCTGGGACGGACAGACAGACAGGAGGCTGGAGCAGGAGGAGGAGAAAGTGTGGGTGTGAGGGGCTCCCCTCAGGCCCCCCACGGGCTCCTGGGGGTCGCTGGCGTTGGAGGGTCCAGCCCGAGGGGGCGGGGTCGGGGTGAGAGGTGGTCTTTGGTGGGCGGGGTAGCTGCGTGGTCCTCCTCTGAGGGCCGGTGGGGGGGTGGGGGGTGGGGGTGGGGGGTGGGGGGTGGGGATAGGAGGCGGCAGGCCCGGGCCCGCCGGGGTCTCTACAAATTGTGTCTGAGAAGAATGCAGAAGGTCCTCCTGCCCGTGTGCAAAATAGAAACCGGGGTCTGCGGGCTCAGCTCCGGCCTCCTGCTCCTCTGCAGGCGCGCTGGCGTGTCCTCACAGGGTGCCGGGCTCTGGGGAGACAGGGCGGGGCTGTGAGGGAGGAGGGAGGAGGGAGGAGGGAGGAGGGAGGAGGGAGGAGGGAGGAGGGAGGAGGGCTGGGCTCCCCTCCGCTGCCGGCCAGCCTCACTCCACTCACCAGATCAGGAGACCGCTGGCGGCGGTGGCAGCAGCGGTGGCAGCCAGGGCCAGAGTGACGATGGGGACACTGGTCCCGAAGGGTGCAGAGGGTCCCCCGCCGCTGCCCAGCTCCCCGGTGTCACAGATCTTCGTGGTGGGCGGGGGTGCCAGGGAGCTGGTGGTGCTGGTCGTGGTCTCTGGGGAGCACGGGGGAAACTCAGGGCAGGGCCGGGGCTGGAGGTTCCTGAGGAGCCCTGTTCCTGCTCCCGGCACCTGACTCCCCATCAGACCGCCCCTGCCTCCCCCCATCAGGCAGATCCTGGTTCCCCAAGGCTTAGAGATGATCCCTCTCCCCAAAGGACTCCACCAAGAACGTCCAGACAGCAAGAACCCGGCCGGTGTGGCTCCGTGGTTGAATGTCGAGCTGTCTACCAGGAGGTCACGGTCCAGGGCATATGCTTGAGGTGCGGGCTTGATCCCCAGTGCGGGGCATGCCGGAGGCAGCTGATCAGTGATTCTCATCACTGATGTTTCTATCTCTTTCTATCTCTTCCTTCCTCTCTGAAATCAGTAACACACACACACACACACACACACACACACACACACTGAGTGGCCAGATTATTATCTCTGAATGCATAATATGGCCATTGTGTGTGTGTGTGTGTGTGTGTGTGTGTGTGTGTGTGTGTATTAGAGGCCCGGTGCATGAATTTGTGCATAGGTGGGGTCCGGCCAGCCTGGCCAGGGGGGTGGCGGGGGGGGGAGGGCATGGGTGGTTGATTGGCCTGCCTGCTATTCGAACTCTTGGTCTAGGGGACAATTTGCATACTAGCTTTTTAAAAATATATATATATATATTATTGATATTTTACAGAGAGGAAGGGAGAGAGATAGAGAGCTAGAAACATCGATGAGAGAGAAACATCAACCAGCTGCCTCCTGCACACCCCCTACCAGGGATATGCTCGCAACCAATGTACATGCCCTTGACCGGAATCAAACCTGGGACCTTTCAGTCCACAGACTGACGCTCTATCCACTGAGCCAAACCGGCTTCGGCTAGCTTTTTATTATATAGGATATATATTGAGTGGCCAGATTATTATGTGTTCAGAGATCATAATAATCTGACCACTTTGTGTGTGTGTGTGTGTGTGTGTGTGTATGTATGTGTGTGTATGTATGTGTGTATGTTTATTATTATTATTTTTTTAAAGAACCAGGAATAGCAGGGGCTGGACAGGCAAGTGGAAATGTGGCAGCCACAGCTGAGGGTCAGAGGGTCCGAGGCCCAGGATAAAGCCAGGCAGCAACGCAGGCTGGGGGTGGGGGCAGGCTCACCGGGAGCCTGGGCCTCCGTGGTGAGGTGTCGTGGCTCCTCAGTCCAGGGCGTGGCGTGGGCAGCCACGCTCCAGTCACTCCAGGTCCCGATCTCATTGTCCTTGGCTGCCACCTGGATGATGTACTCCTTCCCGGCGTAGGCATCCGTGATGGTGTGCGCTGTGCCATCGGACAGCTCCACCTGCAGCCAGACCACAGGGGCAGGGGTGGGGGTGGGCGGTGGGCGGTGGGAGGGACCCCCGGGAGTCAGGAGAGTGAGGCGCCCCCAGGGGAAGTGAGAACGCTTCTGGGGAGAGGAGTGAAGACACACCCCTGGGAGGAATGAAGACTTCCCCGGGAGAGTGAGGGGACGTGGAGAATATTCCTGAAGGAGAACAAAGATGCCTTAGGGAGGAGACCCCCAGCGGGGAGCACGGTCCAAAGGAGAGGGAGGAAATCTGTAGGGTGACTGGAAGCACCCCTAGGGGAGGATAAAAGGGAACTCTCATCGGTGTTTGGGCTCTGCTGTCACCCCAGCGCCGTCACAAGCCCCAGCCTGAGACCTGTCCTCAGCGCTGTGCTGCCCGCTCCCACCCAGGAGCAGTCTAGAGGAAAGTCTCACACCCACGGAGAAGGAGCTAGGCTGCCTCCGTCCAAATTCTAGCTCCGTTCCCTACCAGCGAGGTGATCAGGTTACTTGACTTCCACAGGCCTCGCGGTCCTCGTCCGTAAAACGGTGTTAACGACCCATCTCGCGGAGTTGTAATGAGGACGCACGCACATGGGAAGCACCAGACTTCCGTCAGCTCTGGTCACGAGTTGCACCAGTGCCCAGTGCACCCACCAGCCTGGCCCCATCTGGCCTCCCCTGCAGAAGGCCTCAATGTGGTTATGGCCCTGCCTGAGGCGGAAAGGGGTGGGGGCGGCTCCAGGGTGGCAGGACAGCAGAACAGCTGCTCCGTTTCCTCCTCGAGGCATCACACACACACACACACACACACACACACACACACACACCCCGCCCCAGCCGGCCTTATCAAGCAGGTCTCCCCATCCCCACTCTCGGGCCGGCCTGCCTGTCCAGCGCCCCTCCCAGGCCCAGGCGGAGCTCTGGTTCATCTCAGCGGCACCCGCCGCCTCATTAAGCCGCCTCGTAAACAGGGGCAGCCAGTGGGGGGGGCGGAGCAGGGGGCTGCTCTGGGCCACGTCTGGCCTCGGGGCTTCTCTGGTCCCCCCTCCGAATCTCCTCCCACCCCCCACGCCCCCTACACCCCATCCTAGAAAACTGGGGTCTGTGCTACCTGTCCTAAGACGCTGTGAGTACATGCATGTGTGTGTATGTGTATCTGTGTGTGTGCAGCTCAGTCCAAGTGAAGTGGGAAGCCCCTCCTATTCCCTCTGAGCCTGTGACCCTGAGGCACTGCTAAAGGTCAGGGTCAGGGTCAGGGTCCAGTTCTGGGCTTGGTCAGCCCTAAGCCCAGCTCTGGAAGATAGGTGGGGCCCCCCAGACCCTCCTCTCCTGGAGTTGGGCTCCAGTTCCATCTCTGGTCCCCGGTCCCCTTTTGCTCTGCAAAGACTCTAGCTGAGCAGCCCCAGCCCCTCGGCTCTTCCTTCCTCTTAACCGGGCTCAGCCCCCAAGCCCCTCCTTCGGCTGTCTCCCAGCCCTCCACATCTGCCTTTCCCCACAGGGAGAGCCATGGGGAGCAGGTCACATGACCCCTGGGTGGGCCCGTGGTGGGCACCATACCTCCAGGAATGTGTCCCACGAGCCCAGGGCCCTCTCGCAGCCACAGCTCCTAGGCCTGGGCCCTTCTTGCGAGGTTGTCACTAATCCCTTAATCCACCTCCTTAAGAGAATGGATCTTCAATTGGCAGGAATTCCAGTAGCTGGCTTTGGCCTCACCCCTGAGTCCTCCACCCAGCCTCCCTGCGGAGTTCGGGCCAGGGCAGAAGACACTGGGAAGGGAAAACCCAAGCTGGGTCCCATTATTTGCCTCCCCCTTGTCCATGGGCAGACAGCCCCCGCCAGCCCTCATGGTGCCCATGGATTCCTCGACTGCACTTCTCATTTCCTCCTGAGAATCCAAGTGACGTTTTTCTCTGCTCTCCCCTCCACCAGCTCCACCCCCAATTATACACCTGCCTCTCTCGAAGATCAAGAATCCGGGAGATAAGATCCTATTCAGAGCAAGATGCAAGTTCAAAAAAAAGCCATAAATCCGGCCAACTGCAAGGCCAGTGAGACGTGGAATAGGAGGGCTAGCACGTGCCCCAGGCCACGCATATCCGCGCCACAGAGCCCCACGCGTTTTGCTCTGCCCACCTCAGCGTGGGGTCGACCCTGGCCAGGGTGCGAGCCGGTGCAAGGTTTTGAAGCGTTAGTCAAATGCATGCATGCAGCATGGTTCCTCCGGAGGACCACGTGTGTGTGTGTGTGTGTGTATGCATGTTCCCGTGTGTGTGGTGGGCAGCATGCCAGGCCCACTGCAAGGCGTGTGCGCCGCGACGCGCGCGCGGGGCTGCTGCCTGTAGCTCGTTAGCCGGGGAGGGGGGCTTGTGAAACTAGACCCTGGTTATTAGCAATGCATTAGGCTCGGGCAGCTGGCCAGGCGGGAGGGACTCCGGACTCTGTCGGGGAACATGCGAGCGTGTGAGCAGCCTTTGTGGGGGCCAGGCCTGCAACCCGGACAAGGCATCCTGGAATCGAATTACGCACTTTAAAGGCTAGCTGGGAGGGGGGCATGAGGAGGTGGGGCCGGGGCCTGGTGGATGCGGTGGGGGTACAAGTTGACCCCCAGGTGCCAGCCTGGCTTGCCCCATGGGGCACCCTCCCAGCCCCAGTCCTAGCGCCTCGTGGGCCAAAACCCAGCGCCCACAACCCCATGGAACCAGGGCTCTCAAGGAGAAAGAGCCTCAAGTATGTCCCAAACCCCCCCTGTCTGCTCCCCAGCACGCTCCATCATAGCTTGATTAACACCCCAGACCACAGCTTGACCCGCACTATCCCTTGTCCCCACGGCTTAGTTCCCAGCCCAGGCCACCTTCGGACCCATAACCTTAAAGTTGACCCCCCCCTAAGCTAACTCTGACTTGGGGGTCCTGAACTCACACCCTGCACCTCGCTTGACTCCACTGCCTAACTCTGCCCCTTTGAGCCCATCCGCGAGTCCTTGGGGACCGGACTGTCCTGGACGCTGGGCCCAGCCCAGGCCCAGAGACTGGGCCGCAGCGTAAGAGGGAGATGCCCCGTCAGGGCTGAGAGCCGGAAGTCAGGAAGCTGCCTGCCCTGCCTGCCACCTCCCTCCTCAGACATGTCCCCACCTCCCCGGAGCCACCAGGAACCCTAAGGGCCTTAGAAGGGACACCTCCCTCAGCTCCATCCCTCCTCCCAGGCCCGCCTGGTGGCTTCTCCCCTCAGAAAGCCTCTCTGGCTGCCCTCGGGCCTCACACCGGCACCGTTACCAGGGGGTGGACACAGGCACGCGGGTTCTGGGCGGGGCGGGGCGGGGAGGGCACTCACATGCTGCCACTGGTCCTGGATGAGGGGCCGGTAGCGCAGAAAGAACTTGAGAGGGAAGGACTCGGGGTCGGGCCAGGTGGAGGGGGTCTGCCAGGTCACCTCGAGCCGGCGGGGGTTGCTGGGCACCGGCCGGGCGACCACGTTCTCCGGAGGGTCCGGCTTCACTGTTGGGGAGACAGAGCTCTGTTGCCACACTGACCTCGGAGAATGGCCCAGCCACCACGTCCGCCATCTCACGTCACCGGCCACTGTCGTCGTCGTCGTCGTCACGGCTGCCTCCGTCCCTCTCCTCCGTTACGTCTGGCAGCGCCATTAACAATAGCCAGTCCATCCCTTTCACCTCGCGTGACGGCCATTATAGTCACTGTCACTGGCTCACGGTGTCAGCATCCCGAGTTTCACTCCATCATCCCCACCCATCCTTCTGATGACCAGCATCCCAAGTACGAAGCCCACATGATGGTTCTGCCAGCACCCCGGCGTCGTCACCTGGATCACCCCCCTCCTGCACCCCAAGTGGGAGGCATCATACACTCCCCCTGCCCCCAAAGCCTGGCTTTTCTTTTCTTTTCTTTTCTTTTTTTAAAAATATATTTTATTGATATTTTACAGAGAGGAAGGGAGAAAGATAGAGAGCTAGAAACGTCGATGAGAGAGAAACATCGACCAGTGCCTCTTGCACCCCCCCTACCGGGGATGTGCCCGCAACCAAGGTATAAGCCCTTGACCGGAATCGAACCCGGGATCCCTCAGTCCGCAGACCGACGCTCTACCACTGAGCCAAACCGGTTTCGGCAAGCCTGGCTTTTCACTTCAGCTTTTCCATTCCCACACTGAGACTTCTATGGCCTGCCTTAGAAGAGGCTGGGTTTGAAGTTGCTCTGTGGGACGAGGCTGAAAGACAGTCCACGGGTGTGCAGATCGGGGCTGGAGGTGGGCTGAGGATTGGATGGGAGCGTATAGGGGCCCAGCTCATGTAGAAGCGGTCTGCCTGGGGACCCGGCCACGGGGTGGGGAGGCAAGCGGAGGGTCTGGCTGGGTCCGGCTGGGTCTGGCTAGCAGCAAGAGAAGGCAAGCGGTCTGTCCGGGATGGAGCAGAGATAGGCAGAGGGTCTGGCTGGGCTGGGGGTTGGGGAGAGTGCAGTATCTGTCCCACTCCTGTCTCCTGTTCTGACACCTCATTCATCACAGGCCGTAAGGAAGCTATTAGTGTGTGCGGGGGGGGGGGGGGGGCGGGGGTGGAGGCTGCAGCTGCACAAGGGTCTGGCCCAGCCGCCCCCCCCCCCCCACTTCCCCCTCCTGAACGCTGTGGGAGCCAGAGAGATGATGGGAAGAGTTGCTGGAGAGGTCTCTCGGCCCCTGCAGGTAAAGGACACTCACTCGGATGTCGATAGCTATATACACACACGCCATGCGTATAGGCACACGTGTGCGTGCGTGTGTATACCATACAGACCTGTGCGCACATGTGAACATCCCACCAATGTTCATAGGTACCTCTGGCACATCCCCACGCACACACCCCCGCTGGAGCAGGCAGCAGGCGCCCCTCTTCCCCACGTACCGATGGTGAACTCGTCGAAGGTGATGGCTGTGGCGTTGTGGCCCAGGGCGTTGCTGACGCTTATGGAGACCTTGTACTTGATGGTGGAGAACAGGTGCACGTAGCGGATGTGGCAGCGGTTCTTGAGGGCCGGGTCCCTCTCACAGACCATCATTTTGGAGCCGTGCCTGGGGAGGGGAGAGGCCCAGGCACTGTGACCAAAATCAAGGGTCAGGCGGGGCGGGGGTGGGAGGCGGGGGGCGGGGGGAGAGGTCAGAGGTCCGGGTTGTCACCGGGGTCGCAGGCGTTGTCTACTCACATCACAGTCACGTTGAAGGTGTTGGGGATGTAGGTGGGGACGGGCAGGTGCCAGCTGCAGTAGAAGCCCTTGGGGTACGTGTTGGAGCGGCAGCTGAGCACGGGCTCCCGCGGCGGCACTGGCGTGAAGACAGCACGGTCAGGGCGTTTGTGGAGCCCCCCCCCCAGTCCCCTGGACGAGTACGGGGACAGGTGGGCCCCAGAGCCCCAGCTCTCCGCCTCCGGCCCATCAGCAATGCCAGAGGTTGGGGCGGGGGGACTGTCAGCGAGGGTCTGAGGCTTCCCAGGCCACAGAGAGCCAGATGTTTAATTAAAGAAAAACAAGGGCTGTGAGGAGAGCGAGCACCCCCCACCTGCTCAGTGGAGGCGGGAACTGTGGGGAGCAGGGGAGTGGGGGGGGCGGCGGGCCTCAGCTCATCAATCACAGGGTGGGAGGCGGTGTCTGGGGGAATCAGACCAGCCCCATCTCCTGCCACACCGAGCCCGTCCCCACACGGTGTGACAGAGAGGCCCGGGGGAGTCTGGGAGGGTCAGGGTGCACTCCCTGGAGAAGACACCCCGGGCTTCGTCTCGGAAGAGAATGAGAAATGTGAGGACCGGCCTGGTGGCTCCGAAGGAAGAACAGCGCTGGGTGGCTGCCCACGTTTGTATCTGTACAGGTCTGCATGCGTGGGGCACGTGTGTTACAGGTATGCTACAAACAAGTGACCCGTGGGGGGGTGTAGGTGCACGTGTAGGAGCACCTATGTGCGTGGCGCTCCATGTGCCCGCGTATGAGTGCACTCATTTGTGCATTTGCCTATTGAGAGGAAGCTGCTGTCCCCTTGGTGGGGAACCTCGTGCCAGCCCCCGCCCTGGCTTCTCCACCAGAGACCCTCTAAGAAGCCCTTTAGTGGTCGGCGGCTGTCTTCACTTCGAAATGGGGAGGCCCAGAGAGGGAGAGGGACCTGCCCGGGGTCACACAGCAAGTCAGAGCGGGGACTGCGCCCCGGGATGTGGACGCCACCTACCTGGCCACACACACACACATGCGGGGCGTCTTTTTCCGCTGTCTAACCACATTCTGATGATGCCACGAGCCCTTAGCCCAGCTGTCCCCCCCTCCGGCCCCGGGTAAGGCGTGAGGACAGCCGGCTCAGGTTCCTGGAAGGAGGCAGCTTCTGTGATCTGACCCGGGCGAGGAATGTCCTCAGTGGCTCCGGGGACACTGACACCTCCCTGCCGTGCCCCCTCCCGCCCTCTCCCCCCCCCCCCCGCCCCCTGCCTGACAGGTGGACAGGAAACAGGAGGGGGCCGTTCAATAAGCCAGGGGCAGGGGAGGGGAGTGCATGTCTGTGCTTGCTGCGTGGCCGTGGCGACACATGGGGAGCTGTGGGCTTCCGTCCACAGTGTTCACGTGACTGTGGGTGACTCAGTGTGACTGTGTGTGCGCGTTCATGTCCGGCATGTGTGAGTGTGTACGTATGCATTTGTGCTGACCCCCACCCCCGCCAGCGCCCCGTATCTGGCTTTGCAGCAGGAGAGGGTGAGGGGCTCCCAGAGGCATCAGGGAAGCTTCGGTGTTGCAGGCGGAGTGGGCAATGCTGCGGGCACAGGCAGCTGCGTGCCCCAGGCCCAGCTGAGCCCCCTCGAGGGGCACCCTGCATTCTGCTCACTGCTGTCGGCCTCCCCGGGAAGCCTTCCCGGCCCCGTGTCCATCTCATGTCTGTTCCATGTCCATACTGTGTGTGTGCCTCTCTCGTATCCCTTCCCTATCTGCCCAGGGGCACAGAGGCGTGGGGTGGGGGTGGGGCGGGGGGCGGCCAAGGACACAGGAAGTGCCCTGTGGGGGCCTGTGGGCCAGGCCAGAGTTGGCAGCCACCCCGGGAGGAAAGGACATTCCGAGGTCGGCTGAAAAGCTTCCACTCCTCCTCCCTTCTGCCGCCACCCCCCCCCCCTCACCCCCAGCTTCAAAGGAGAAGGGCGCTGGGGGTGGGGTGGGGGTGGGGACTGAAGCCTGCAGCGTCAGCTCCCGGCCCGCCTGGGACTCTCTCTCTCTCTCAGGGAGGGCAGAGCGGGCCATGGCACTGGCCTCACCGGCCCCCTCCCCCGGCCAGCCTCCCCGCTGACCGGCCTCCTCCGTTCCTCAGGCCATGGTCCCCCCCCCCCCCCCCCGCCTCCAACCAGGCTCCCCCCTCACACAAGCTTCCCTCTCGGACTGGGCAGGTCATGGAGGAGGGCTGGGGCGGGGGGGGGGGGGGGCAGGCAGGGCTTTGTCTGTCATCTGGCTATTCCTGCCTGGCCCTGGGCCCTGAGCAGGGAAGGGCTTGGGTTTCCTGACAGGGACCAGGTTTCTCAGAGGGAAAAGGAGGAAAGAAAAACAAAGAAAAGGAAGAAAAGGAGTGACTTGCTGCAGCTGGAGCCCAGCTGAGGGGCCGGGTGGGCGGAGGTGGGGGTGCTGCGGGAGACCAAGTGTGAGGCTGTGGGACAGTGTGCGAGCAGGAGGCCTGCTGCGAGCGCAGCTTTTTAAGACGGTGCAGCCGGGAGGCTGTGTGTGTGTGTGTGTGTGTGTGTAACTCTGGAGAGGCTTCGTGTGTGTGTGTGTGTGTGTGTGTGTGTGTGTGTGTGTGTGACGGAGGCGCTGGGCAGTCGTGGAACTGTGTGATTGGCTGTGTGTGGGACTCGGGGAAAGGCCGCTCGAGTTTGAGACCGACTGCCTGTGTGTGTGTGTGTGTGTGTGTGTGTGTGTGTGTGTGTGTGACGCCGTGCAGGGGGCAGCCTGCAAGGGCGCGTGTGTAAATGCCCAGGGCACAGTGATGGCAAGACGGCGGCGTACCTGAGACTCTGCCTGCGCGATGGAGTGTCAGCCTGCGTCTGTTTTGCAAACTGGGTGTGGGAAGGTGCCCAGAGCTCTAAGTGTGTGCACATGTATGAGCGGCGCACTGTGTGGGAGCGCGCTGGGACCGAGCTCACATGCACACGTATCTCACGGGCTGGGGCGTGTTCCTGATGCCCAGGCATCCCGGGCTGCCTCCTGCGGGGACTCCGGAGACGTCCAGGCGACGCTGTCCAGGTGGCCGCGTGTCCCCGGGTCCCACGCGGGGCTCCGCGTGCGTGCGTGTGTGTGCGTGTGCCCTCGCTGGCCCGGGCTTTGTTTGTTTTCCTCCTAATTGGCTTGTTTTTCCATGTCCAGCCCACCAAACCGCATGTTTTTCCTCTCATCTCGCCAGCCCGCCTGGGCTGGAGCCCCCGGCATGCACGAGGCCTGCCCGAGGCCCGGAGAGGAGGAGGGGCCGGCGGCCCACGGCCCCGGCCAGCCCGGATCAGGCTGGGCGAGGCGGGGCAGGGCAGGGCCCTCCCAGCCCCAGCCCTGCCCACACGCCTCCTGCCCACACTCCTCAAGGGCCATGGCCTGTCCCAACCTCATCTTGTGTCATCCCTTGACACACCCCAACTTCTGGACTCCCAGATGCTCCCCCCACCCCCACCCCCACCCCCACCTCCACCTCCCACAGGCTGCTCTTCCCTTCCCAGCCAACAGGGCTGAGGGCAAAGTCATGCTGAACCAGGGGGTTGGAGCTTCCATCCTGACCAATCAAACACAAATGTTAAAAAAACTGGATAAGGAACTGTCCAATTTAACGTTGGCGGATTAACCTTTGATTTGTTTTAGCTTCAAAACAGAATGACAGCCGAAACCGGTTGCTCAGTGGATAGAGCATTGGCCTGCAGACTGAAAGGTCCCGGGTTCGATTCCGGTCAAGGGCATGTATCTTGGTTGTGGGCACATCCCCGGTAGTGGGTGTGCAAGAGGCAGCTGATTGATGATTCTCTCTCATCGATGTTTCTAACTCTCTATCCCTCTCTCTTCATCTCTGTAAAAAAATCAATAAAATATATATATTTTTTTAAAAACAGAATGACACTGCATCAGCTGTGTCTGGTAAACAAAAGACTGTTAAAGGGAACCCTGTGATCCTATTTACTAATAGGGGGAGAGCAGAGGGGTGGGGGGGGGGCACCTTCATCGTTCTGGGCAGGAGACTCCTCAGGGCTGTTTGTGGGGATCCACCCGAGGGCAGGAAGGTAGATCGAGAGAAAGCAATTCAGGGATCAGTCTGATTAAGAGGACTTTCAACAGAATATTTTATTTTATTGTTTTCGTTAATCCTCACCCAAGGATATTTTTCCAATGATTTTTAGAAAGTGGGAGGGAGGGAGGCTAAAGAGAGACACAGAGAGAAACACTGATGCGAGAGAGACACGTCAATTGGTTGCCTCCCGCATGTGCCCCAACCTGCAACCGAGGTACGTGCCCTTGACTGGAATTGAACCTGGGACCCTTCAGCCCATGGGCCAATGCTCTATCCAGGGCTCAACAAAATATTTTTGTAATCAGGTTCCTGTGGAAACAGGGGCTTAAAAATCGTGTATGTTTAGGATAAACATTAAATAATTTTTGTTTCGAAATGACCCACAAATCAGGGGCAAATGTGTCCTGTTCTCTGAGTGCTGGCAAGAAGGATAATTTGATATCGAGTGTTGCCAAACCCAGTCTCTTGTTACTAATAGAAAGTGACTGAGACAATCATGATTAATGTCCCCTACTCCTCCGGCCAGCTCTGCAGAAGGAAGGAAGGCGATGGGAGATAAGTACCTGTTACTAACGCCACAGCCCGTTCTCGGCCAGCTGTTCTCCGACAGGCAGGGCGCAGGGCCCGGGGTGGTCAGCACTGTGTGTGAAAGGCCTGGACTCTGATCACAGCAGGGCAGCTGTGGGCATGTCCTGTGTGTACGGACTCCCGTAATGACTCCTAGGCCAATTCCTTCAAAGAAGACCGAGTCATCCGGAATGGGGGCCCCGTGTCACCAAGGCCCAGCCATGACTGCCGAACCGTGTCCGTCCTGAAGACTTGTGGGACACCAACTGAGAAGTCAGGAGTGTGAGTGTCAATGCCAGGTTGGCCTCATCCTTCTTGCTTCACACTCAGTATATGCAACCTCCCCACCCCAACCTCCAGCAAGGTGCTGGGGGCAGGGATTTGGGGGGGGGGGGCTGAATTCTCCACTTTAAGTGGGTCCTGGAGAACTCTTCTAGGCTGGTCCTGCATTTCTAGATCTGGACAACAGGGGTCACTCCACCCCTGGCTTGCAACTAAGCTGTGTGGTTAGGAACGCCGTCTCTGGAGTTCAAACATATCACACAAAGGCTTTTGTGAGGAAAGGAACGTCCCCACCAAAACATATTCCACCCCTCCTCTAGCCCTGCTGGTGGGCCCGTGTTTTTGTGGAGGACCCTGAGCAGCCCTTCAACCTAACATTCCCCATGGTTTTCCACACCAATCTCCTGACAGGGGGCAAGGGTCTGCTCCCGGGACCCTCAAGCATCTCCTCCCCTCAGCAGCTGCCTGCGAGAGTAAAGAAACCATCTTCAGCCGAAACCCTTTTGGCTCAGTGGATAGAGCGTCAGCCTGCGGACTGAAAGGTCCCGGGTTCCATTCCAGTACCTTGGTTCCGGGCACATCCCTAGTAGGGGTTGTGCAAGAGAGAACTGATCAATATTTCTCTCTCATCGATGTTTCAAACTCTCTATCCCTCTCTCTCTTCCTCTCTGTAAAAACTTAATAAAATATATTTTTTTTTAAAAAAGAAAGAAAGAAAGAAACTATCTTCAGACAGTGTGGTGTGGGGGGGTAATCACCCACTTGGCATGAGGCCAGAGAAGCTTGAATCTTTGGCTCAAGGAGAAAATAAATAAAGCTGTTTCTGCGTAGTTATTCTGTCCATGAGAGCCTCGAGCTGGGATCTCCATGCTGACCCTCAGCCACACTGATAACCTCACCCTTCCGACGCCTCCAAAGTCGTCTGCGAAACCCCATTCACCCGGGCTTCCCTCTCCCTTCCTGCTGGCTCCTGCTCTCTTTGGGGCTCATTTCTCTCCATCAGCACCTTGTGCCGTGATCGCCTTCGGGGTTCATTCTGGGTCACCTCTTCTCTCCACATCCCACAACCTCTCCCCCGGCCATCCCATCCCTCCCATGGCCTGAGCGCTGACAACTCCCTAAACTCCCGTCCCCAGCACAGATCTCTCCCTTGAATCCCAGACCGTTAGATTCACTGGCGACCAGCCATCAACTCCTGGTTGTCGCCCAAAGACCCCAACACATGTGCCCACAGCAGAGATGGATGGTGCCACAGGCCCCTCACCCAGACGCGGTGCTTCTGCAGATAGTTGCCTAAGAGCTTTCTTTGGCCACCAAAGCCTGCATTGCCTGTGCCAGGCCAAAAGCTGGAGAATGAACAGCGTCCCCGCCCCAGCCCCAGGAGAACCCGCACCGAGGACGGGCAGGAGTTGGCGTGTAAGCACCCAAGCTCCCTCAGCCTCTGGCGGGAGACCCCCGAGCTCGCGTTCTGCCTGGGCGGCCAGAGTTCCCCCAGTGGATTGAGCTCCCGCAGCCCAGACTTAGTTAGTGGCTGGTAACTTTTTAGGGACTAACTTAACTTCCTATCATTTTCCCATTCCCCTAAGGTGTTTCCGTCGCCTGGCAAATAAACTACTGGCATATGAATTCTCATCGTGGGAGCTGGATTTCCTCTAGTGGGCCGTTAGGCCTCAGAAGGGAGTGGCTTCCACGATGAGAATTCTAGGGAAACCAAGAGACACTGTCCAAACGGAACCTACTATCTTCTGCTCCCATGAACGACCCTCCTGCCGTGTCTCTGTGGCGATGATTGGTACCACCAGTTGTCTTGACTCCTCTTGCTCTCCTCTCTTGTCCCCACCTCCACTCCTCCTTTCCTGGGCCTCCCCGAGGGCCCATAACTATACCTATATAACCCCAGGTCCCTATTTTCCTCCATAAGGCTCTCACGGCCATCCCCTGGAAGCATACAGTGGAATGTGACTGCTCCCGCTCTGAGCTGTGACCCCGGGAATTCCTCCCCACCACGCCCCAAATGGGCCATGACCTTACCAGCCCGCCTCTACCCATCTTGACAAAGTTACAGGATTCCAGGATCTCAAAGATTTCTGGGGTTCGGGGTGGGGGTGGGGGGGAGATACATGTGCAAAAATAGCCAGGGGTCCGGACTCAGTGGGCAAGTCTTGGCTCAGAGGTCAGAAGAACAGGCTGGGGTGGAATCAGCGGGCAAGGGCCAGGATGCGGCAGCCCTCCTCCCCTCACCGACAGGAAGGGGACTCACTGACGACCCCTGTGAGTGAAGCAGGAGATGGGATGAGGGGTTGGGAAGCAACACTTACGGCCCACGTGCAGAAGGACTTGGTGGCGCGGGTGCCAGGAGTCGCGGTGGAAGCAGGAGTAGAGGCCGCTGTGGCCCAGCTCCAGGCCACGGAGCACGAGCTGGGAGCCGTTGAGCAGGTCCGGGGCCAGGTCCGTCCCGTTCACCTGCCACATCACGGCCGCGTCCCAGTTGGCTGTCCCACATGGCAGAGTCACGTCCGAGCCCAGGCGCTCGTACTGCACGTGGGGGGCCTCTGTGGGGGTGGGGAGGACACAGAGCAGAAGGAAGAGGTCACGGCCGAGCCCGGATGAGAGCCTGTGGGTGCGCACGCGTGAGGGGTCCAGGCCAAGACGCTCTGGGTCTGACGGTGTGAGTGTCTTGGGGAGGTGAGGAGTGTGCAGCAGGTCTCCCAGGCTGTGCAAGTGTGCAGGTATGTGAGTGTCTCCAAAACTGCGTATGAATGAATGATTTTTCTCTCTGTGTGTGTATGAGAGAGAGAGTGTGTGTGTGAGTGAGAGAGAGAGAGAGAGAGAGAGAGGTTGTGTAGAGTTCCTGGGAAGTGTTTTAGGACTCAGTGAAAACCCAGTTCACCTCTAGTCCCCGGGTCCTTTAAAAAAAAATGTCCTGACCTCATGACCCTAACCCTCTCACCACCAACAGGCCCAGCCCCAGCCACTGACATCTGCTACCCAGGCAAGCTGGAGCCGAGGGGCCCCATTCCTGGACTCCTTTCCCTGTCTTTCCCCATCTGTTTCTCTTCCCCATCCTTATCTCTTTCTTGTCTTGCCTTTCTCTCTCTCTCTCTCTCTCTCTCCCCCTCTGGCCTTCCTGACAAGCCCCACCTCCCCACCCCCAAGCAGACATCCAGGGCCTGGGCAGCGGTAGAAGGGAGAGCGGGCTGGGTGGAGGACAGGAGCCCTGGGGAACTCCTGGCAGCTGTCAACTTCGTGAGGCAGGAACTGCTCGGGGTGGGGGTGGGGGGTGGGAGTGCTGGGGCTGAGGGAGCTCTCTGACCATTCCTCTCCTGTCCCCCGGGAGGGGCCTGTCAGAGCCGAACGCAGACCCCAGGCCTGGCCCCAGCAACCCAGGCGTGATGGACAGAGCCCAGGAGACTGGCGTGGAAGGGCGGGGGGGGAGCACCTGTCGAGAGGCGGCGCTGGGTGGGGGAGGCATGTGGGACGGAGAAGTCCCAGACACCCATCTACAGACCCCGGCAGAGAAGCAGGCCCCCCAAGAGCCGGGAGATGCAGATCTACTCTCTGCATCCTGCCCCCCAAGTCGGGAAGGACAGATGCTTCCCTGGTCTCAGCCAGATCTGTGGAGCGAGGGTAAGAAGAAGGAAGGGGGGAAGGGGAGGAGTCCGGGTGTGGGGGGTGGGGGGGGGAGGGCTGCGGGATCCCTCGTTAACACTCGCTCAAGTCTCCCCTCAGAGAGCTACCCCACTGAGTTGGGAAATTTTCAGAGGCAGCTCCTGTTAACGAGCCAATTAAGTTGGGCCAGTGGCCTCTTAATTAGACTTGTTAACACCACCAGGACGGCAGGGGGTAGGGATCCCCCTATGTCACCAGCCACCCCTTCCCTCCGTCGCCGCCGCAGCCCCCTCCCCGTCCGTCCTGCTTTTCTCTGTGCTGCTGGGACATCTGTCCCTGTTTGTTGCCTCCCTGGGGTCTCTCCCGTGCTGGGGTCTCTCCCCCGCTGCTTGTCTCTCTGTCTTGCCCCTCTCTGAGCCTCCTCCCCGTCCCCTTCGGAGGAGAAGGAAGCAGGAAACCCGGCCAGCCCTGACCATTTGTCTGTGGGGCCTGGGACCAGCCGAACAGAGGATGAACGGGGCGGAAGGGCGGCGGCTGGGGGCCTTGGAGGCCACAGCTGTGAGGCTGGACTAGAGACTGCACGGGGGCCTCCCCCTGACCAGAGGCCCGCTGTCCAAGGCTCAAGCCATAGAGCCTCCCCCCCCCCCGCCCCCAGTCCACCAGCCCTAGCCATTGAGCCCCCTTCCATCCTCCCTTCCAAAAACCTGGAGCTTCCAGGAAGCATGCCAAGCCCCTCTCTCTGCACCCCACCCCCCAGCAGAGAGTCTGCGTCCAGCTGCCTGAGGAGGAGGCTGAGCACTGACCGATGGGGAGGGGGAGTGGCCGCCAGGGTCCCAGCAGCAACACATCAACGCTGACCAGCAGCAGCTCAGAACTAACATGGACCCAGGATGGCCCTTTAATCGGGGGGAGGGGGGGAGTGTGGGGGGGTAGGTACAGCTCTAAGATGAGGAAACAGGAGCCCCTCTGCACAACACATACAATGGGAGCGGGGTAACACGTCCTCACTGCACCTCATCCGCCTCCCAGAGGACACAGAAACACAACCCAACGACAGTGACAACCCAACAACAATCACAACCCAACGACAATCACAACCCAACGACGCCAGGGCAGGGCAGGAATGAAAAGCGACGATGTTGGAAGGTAACTACTTGGCAGAGGCGGAGGGGGCAACGTGACATGACGATCCCAGGGTGCCACGCGGCTACGACACCACCACAATGGCAATACGCACAGCCATGCAACCGCTCCAAACATGGCAGTGATTTAATCCTTTGTCTCTGGACAGCTCTCCCCCCCCACTCCTACCCCCACCCCCCACCCCCATCCCTTGGGTGTCCCTCCTGATGTGCTGTCCATTTCAGAAATTAAATCAAGCAGCAGGGGGAGGAGGATGGGGTTCTTGGCCCCGGCGCGGTGACAAATGCTCCAAAGGAATCAGCTGTGAAAAGGTTGTTAGAAGCCAGGATGAGAGACAGAGACAGGATGAGGTCATGGACGCAGGGAACACAGAGGGACAGAGCCGAGGGCTCCCTCACACCTGCGCACACAGGCTCACATGGGGACCACATGCCGGAAGCGGTCTCCCCGGGCGTCCTCGGCAAGTTCACATCGCCACACACACAGAGACGTGTCCACTTCGGGGACGGTAACACCTGATACGAGGTCATGTGCACGCACAGGAAGGGCACCATCGCCGACAGGCACTGTTATATATACTGCATATGGGGGCATGGTCTCACACACGGGGAGGCGGTTTAACATGGCACAAGCACACGGACAGAAACAGAGAGCGCTTATCCTGCAGTCTCCACCACAAGGATACCGTCCCTCGAAAGGCAGGGTCACACACACACACACACACACACACACACACACACATACAGACACAGACAATGTCACACCAGGGCACAGCCCGCAAGGATGCAACCACATAGAGAAACACAAACAAGGACATGGTCTCACCCACACGAGAACACAGCCTAACACACAGGAACAGTCTCACACGGGTGCAGAGAGGTGGCCTTGGCCACACGTGGCTCCTCTGCTTTCTACAAAGGGTAGGGACCAGGCCAAAGGTAGAGACCGCTGCAGGCCCAGGCGAGTCAGGTGGGCACAGAGCCCAGAGCAGGCCGGAGGTCGGCGGGCTGGACTAGCAGCGGTCCCTCTGGCCCCTGCCTATTGGGGAGCAGCCCTGGGGCAGGCGGGGCTCTCTGGGTCTCACTCAGTGTTGGTCTTCACAGGGAAGAGACCGCCGTAGCCTCGACCCTCTGTCCTCCCTGAACCCCTAGCCTTGAGGGTGGCAGAGCTCTGCCTGGGCCTCAGAGACGCCCTCAACTTCTCTGACTCTACCCAAGCCAGCCGGGGTTGGGGCCGGAGGTGCAGAACACCCCCAAAAAGGGGAGCTCCCTATCCTTGGAGCCTTGTTGGAGGCATTTCGAGGGCAGCCCCTGATGCAGTGGAGGGGCCAGTGTTCAAGCTAAGAGGATGCCTGTTTTATCCAGCAGCTCCCACTGGCCATCGGTAGGGGGCGAGCAGGAGGCTGCCGATGGCACCACCTGAATTATACCTGCCTCCTCCAGCCATTCTGTCCCAGCTGACTGACCAGTCCCCTAACAGTGTGCCAGCCCCTCCCACTTGCCACCCTGCCCATCCCCCCTTCTTGTTCTCCATCTATCATCTAGGTCTCCAAATTCCCTTGCCCCAGTGCCTCCTGCGGCATGTCCCAGAAGGCCCCAGGAGACCCCGTTTCACCAGACACTGTACAGGGGCCTTGGCGCTAGCTGCCCCCAACTTCCATCCCACCTGTCTGTGCCCTGCGCCCGTCCTTGTGGGAAGCGGGGCAGGTCATCTCAGGCCAGAGACGCCACCAACAGGAGACCACCCAGGAGGGCCTGGAGGACCATGCCTATGACGCACCACCAGTGGGTCACCCTGCACGTCATAGTGTCATAGAACTCACGTCCTTCTGGGTGCTCATGGGTGGTGATGCCAGCACGTGCCAGTGTGTGGCTCTCAGGCGAGTGCATACAGCTCTGCCAAGGGAGGTTCACCCTCAGCTCTGGGGGAGAGTCGTCGGCAGGAAACACTCCCCCTCACCCCTACCCCACCCCCCGCCCCGGGCAGCCAGCACTCACCCTGAGGACTGTGTCTCTGGGTGTAGACAACGGCAGTGGCGGCAGCAAGCACAGCACAGCAGGCCCACGGGACAGGAACAGCCATCTGTCGGGAGAAACAGGGGTAGCAGGAGGGGAGGAAGGGGCAGCGTCAGCCCAAGGCAGGAACCCCCTAGGAGGCGCCCCCCACCGCCCCCCACTTCTCAGGCAAGACTAGGAAAAATCCCAGCCCTCGAGCCGGGCACCTTGACCCCAAATGCCCTTCTTAATGGGGCTCAGGATCCTCTTTCAAGCAACAGAAAACGTGATTGGCATCTGCACCCACAGGTTCGCTGAGACGGTAGAAGCAACCTACAGCAGTCTGCTGCTCCATAAGGCTGCTGGCTGCTGGGTGTAGTCAACTGCGGATGAGTTATAGAACCATTTTTCTTAAAAAAAAAAATAATAACAACTTTACTGGTGAGGTTGGCTAATTAGCTCTAAACGTCTCGAAATGAACGGGCGATGCTTTAACTTAGCTGGAGGTCTATACTCCTCCAAATTGCCTTGAATGGAAGGCCCCTTGCTGTGCTCCTGGGGAGAGAGCCCAAAACCTGGATGCTCAGGAGCCCTCAGCTCTGCCCCCCCGTGAGCCTGGCCACTGGCTCTGGGAAGTTCAGAGCAGATGGGTCCGGTGTGACCGAGGTCAGATGTGGCTCTTGCTTTCGTGAGCAGCAACGATCAAGAGGAGAAGGAGAGCCGAGACCGGTTTGGCTCAGTGGTAGAGCGTCGGCCTGCGGACTGAAAGGTCCCGGGTTCGATTCTGGTCAAGGGCATGTACCTTGGATGCGGGCACATCCCCGGTAGGGGGTGTGCAAGAGGCGGCTAGTCCATGTTTCTCTCTCATCGACGTTTCTAGCTCTCTATCTCTCTCCCTTCCTCTCTGTGAAATATCAATAAAATATATTTTTTTTAAAAAAGAGAGAGAGAAGGAGAGGTTTTCACACAGAGGTCCTTGTTAGGGATCTCAGCCCTTCTTCCTTCACCCTAGCCACATGCCCCGGCAGTCCGGGACCTGCGGCCCAGCACATGTGCATCAGGGTGGACACCCCCCCCCCCCGTGTGGGTACATAAAGCACACTTAGGACATGTCCCCAGAACCCAGGAAGAACCCAATGGCCCCCCGACTTGTTGTCCTGCTTCCTGGAATGGGTCCCACCCCAGCCAACGCTCACACCTGAGGGAAATGACTATTTCCTGCAGAAATGGCTCCAAGTCTGATTCTCCCAACCCAGACGGAGGAGCAGGGGGGCTAGACAGACGTAGGAACCCGGAGAGGAATACCGACACTCCACCAGACGCCGTCAAAGGTGCAGCCAGACACACAGCCACGACGCTGGCCAGAGACACTGCCCACAGCAGCTAAGCAGAACCCCAAAGGAGCAACTCCACACAGTTGGAGTTATCCTGGGAGACTGGGGGAGGGCAGAATCAGACAAAGCCAGAGAACAGCTGACACATAGCCAGGGGACCCACCAGGCACAGGGTCAAAGACTCAGCCCGACCCCAAGCCAGCAGAGCACTAGAGAAAGAGCGAGAAGTACAAGCAAGAAGTACAAACCACCGGCCACGCAGCCAGAGAGCCAGAGACGCTGTCTGACACCCTGCCAGAGAAACCGCCTGACACACAAGCGGAGAAACACCAGAGGGACTGATAGAGACAAACAGGCAAACACCCGGAAAAACAGCCAGAGAGCACCAGAGGCACGGCCAGATGCTCGGCCAGTATCCGCACCGCTCAGAACACTGCCAGGGACACTCGAGACACCCGGCCGGACACGCCGCCAGGTACAGCCGGAGCCGCTGTCAGAAACGCCGCCAGCGGCGCTGCAGACAGCTGACGCTCGCTCGGGAGGAGACGAAGAACGTGGGTGTGAGCCCGGCCCGGTGGGTGGGGCTCCTTAATGGGAGAGGGCGCCTGTGGGCCGGCCTGTTGCTCTACACTCGCCCTTTACCAGGCCAGGCCCCCACCTGCCCCGCTTCTCCTCCAGCCGCGCTCAGAGGTGCCCTGACTGCCCCTCCCCGGCACCGCTCAGCGCTCCGGGCCCCGTGTGGCCTTGGCTGTCCCCCGGCTACCACTTGGCCAGGCTCCTGACCCGCAGCCACTCCCCCATCTTCGGTTACGCCTCAGGTCCAGGACGCGGTGGCCAAAGTCACAGTCAGCAAGTGAAGGGAGGACAGGAAACGAACCCCAAACGGTCAGAATGTCTGGGCGGTGCTGGAGAAAAGAGCGACAAGGGCCGGTTTTCCCCCCCACCTCCTCCCGCCCTTTGCAGGTCAGCCCTCAGCCTCGCCCCTGCCTTCTCTGCCATCTGCCGGTCTTTCTCCTCGCCGCCAGGAAAATGCCCCACCTCAGTGCCACCCGCTGCCCACCACATGGAGCGGGAACCTTGAGCTGGGCAGGCGAAGCGGATGGAGATTAGATCACAGAGATACGGGAGGAGAGGGACCCGGTGGCCCTCTGCTCCTAGCTCCTTCCTGGTCCCAGTTTTTGGGGGGCATAGTAAGGGGGGGAAAGAGGGGGCCTAGCATGGGTGTCATGCATACAAGCAAACACACACACACACACACACACACACACACACACTCGGATCCCCGCGGGGGGAGGGGTGGCTTCTTCATCAAAGTCGTCTCCATCAGCCCGATGAGTTACTGTAAGGGCCGGGCCCTGGGCCAACGGGGCTGCAGCCATGGGAGACGGGCGCACTGCGGAGCGTGGGGGGATGGGGTGCCAAGGCAGACGCCGCCGCAAGGTTGGGGTCCCCGGGAAAGGGAGGTGGGGACACCGGTGCAGCGAGAGAAGGGAAAGACGTGGTCAGAGACCCCGAGGGACAAGAAGGGACCAAAACTGGGAGAAAAGGAAGGAAAGACTTAGAGAGATGAAGGGAATAGAAGAGGGGCAGAGAGTCAAGGGCAGAAGGAGAGGCAGACCGAGAGAGACGGCAGAGACACGGGCAGGGTCCCCGTGCCACCCTAGAACACGCCTCTCCACACCCGCCCGGCCCCTCCAGTGGGAGGGCGGCGTCAGGGCAGAATCCTGGCCAACGTGAGTCTGGAGCGGGGCCTTCCCGGGGACGGCAGGACTTCTCTTTGGGGGGGGGTCCCAGTAGCCCAGGCCTCAGGGGAATCTCTGCCCCATAAACACGGAAAACCCCGGGCCAGCCGAAACCGGTTTGGCTCAGTGGCAGAGCGTCAGTCTGCGGACTGAAGGGTCCCAGGTTCGATTCCGGTCAAGGGCATGTACATTGGTTGCGGGCACATCCCCAGTGGGGGGTGTGCAAGAGGCAGCTGGTCGATGTGTCTCTCTCGTCGACGTTTCTAGCTCTCTATTCTATCCCTTCCTCTCTGTAAAATATCAATAAAAATATATTTTAAAAAAAAGAAGAAGAAAAAAAGAAAACCCCAGGCCAGTTTCGTTTCTCCTTCCCTCAGGAAGTGCCAGCCGGGCCCATCCCCAGGGAGGGAAGCTGAGGCCAGAGGCATCCAGGCCACCCTTGCACCCTGCCCTCGCTCACCTCAGACCGCCCACCCCAGGCCAAAGAGCGTCTTCCCTAGGAATGTTCCAAGTCCACACCCCACGGCTCTGGGGTGGATCCGGAGAGTAAATCCCACAAAGCCCCAGATAAGGGCCGTGCAAACTGACCCAGGCTCCCTGTAGACCACTGCAGCGGCCAGCCGGGCCCCCGGCCCCGGCCCCAGAATGAGAACAGAGGGCACTCCCTCTGGTAGCAAGAAAGGAGCCTGGTGCCCGCAGCCAACCCCTTGTCAGCACAAGGAGCCCAGCACTTCTCCTGGCAGAGAAACCCAGGGTCATCATTTTACACACACACACAAGTGACACATCAAGAGACAAATCCTGGGCCTCGGCCAGTTTTGCTCAGTGGATAGAGCGTCAGCCTTGCGGACCAAAGGATCCGGGTTCAATCCCGGTCAAGGGCACGTACTTCGGTTGCAGCTTCCTCCCTGGCCTGGGTTCTAGTGGGGGTGCATGTAGGAGGCAACCGATCAATGTGTTTCTTTCATATCGATATTTCTCTCTGTCTTTCCCTCTCTCTTCCACTCTCTCTAAAAAATCAATGGGAAAATATCCTCTGGTGAGGATTAAAAAAAAAAAAAACACAGAGAGAGAGACAAATCCTGGGCCCCCAACTTACTGTCACTGCCCCACGGTAACACAAAGACACCATTACACATTGGTAACAACACCCAGTATAAACAACACAGTTAACTAGCTGACAGTGACACCTAGGTGTTGACAGTCACCACAAGGACAGTGATGCAGTGACAGTCACATACAGTGACACCAACATACAAGGCAATACCTGCCGACACTGACACAGTAAGAGTGACAGGAATCTCAAAACAAAAAAAATGCAATGAGACCAACAGTCACATAGAACGACAAGGATGGTGACATTCACAGTGCTACAGGGATGCTAATAAGACTCCGTAATAGCCTACACACTGTGGAGGCTGACAGTCACCAGCAGTGAGTGACAATGACAGATACAATGACAGACTCCAGATCAGGAACCTCGGTGACCTAGGGTCTGAGTCCGGGGCAGGATCCAGGGTCCCAGGCCCCTCTTGCTATCAGCAGTGTTTGGGGTGGTCTCTGGCCAGAGATAACCACAAAGTGCCCCAGTGTTTGGGAGCTTAGAGGCTTTTATACCCCCAGGCTGGAACCTCCCTAGGCAAGGAGCAAGTCATCCCCTCCCTCATGTCTCAAAAAAATATATATCTTCAAACTATAAGGATCCGTCACCAGGGGTTGTGCCTCGGGTTAGACCCCCACCCTAACAGGGGCTCCTTCCCCCTCACACAGGGGCCTGTCACCGCCATCGTGTATTTTTAAATTTGCTGCTTCTCCCACAACTTCCTCCAGGCCCCAGCTGCCTCTCCCAGCTCGTACCTTTCTATCTGCCTACCCTAGCATTGCCAGGCCCAGCAAGGTCCCCGTTGTCCTGCGCCCCCCTCAGCCCCTACCCAGCCGAAGGCAGACCCTGAGGAAGGGGGAAGGATGAGGGGTTTTTTTTGTTGTTGTTGTTTTTTTATTGATATTTTACAGAGAGGGAGGGAGAGAGATAGAGAGCTAGAAATGTCGATGAGAGAGAAACATCGACCAGCTGCCTCTTGCACACCCCCCTACCGGGGATGTGCCCGCAACCAAGGCACATGCCCTTGACCGGAATCGAACCTGGGACCTTTCAGTCCGCAGACGGACGCTCTGTCCACTGAGCCAAACCGGTTTCGGCGGGAAGGATGAGTTTTGAAAAGCCCCTGTCCATCCCTGCAGAAGCAGACAGACAGGTCAGACTGTACAAACCCAACCCGGGAAGTTCCCGGCGCCACGGACCCCGCTCTAACTGCGTATGTGCTGTTGATGTGCCACAAACCGTGTCCGGAGCTTCCAGGAACTGGGTGGTGTGGGTGGGTGTGCGGACGGTCATAGGGGGGCCCAATCTGCCTGGACAGAGAGTGAGCAGGGAGGCCCCGTGGGGTACCTCCAAGAAACTGAAATCCAAGGACGCTGACTGGCCCGGGCGCCCCCCACAGCAGCCCGAGAGGCCCCGTCCTGAATGAGGCAGGAGCTCAGGGCAGGACGCAGCGGGAACTCATTCGAAGGCCAGAGGTTTCCCAGAGGCCTCGGACCTAAAGCGGAACTGGGGTGGACCGAGGACGAGAGAGACGCTTGGAGGTGGAGAGAAAACGAGAGACAGGCCCGGGGCAGAGACGGAGGACAGGGATGTGGCGGGCGGGAAGGAACAGAGCTGGCGGAAGGGGAGCCTGGGAGAGACAGTCCGGGCCGGCGGGAAGTTCCAGGGGCGGGAGGAGGGGCTGAGGCCAGGAGGCCCCCAGATCCCACCAGGCCGAGGCAGCCTGGACCGCGTGGGCGGTGGGGGCGGGGGCAGAGGCCTGAGCTGTCCAGAGGCTGGGGGCGGGGGGTGAGGCCATGGAGGGAGGGAGGCCTGGCCCCTGGCAGCTGGCTGCAGGCCCCCCACCAGGGAGGGGGCGGACCGGGTCAGGGGCCAGCTTCTGGGCTGGGGCGGCTGGCCATGGGGTAGGCTCCCACTCCCGGTGGCGTCGCCCCTCACCCCTCCCATCTGAGTCTCTTGTCTCTGGCTCTTTCTCCTTTTGCTCTGAATTCAGACCTGACCTTCCTCTCAGCTCTCAGTAGCCCCCACCCCAAGGAGCTTAGGACAAAAAGCCATGTCTGGGTTCAGGATTCACGCCTTATCTCTTTCTTCCTGGGTTACCACAATCTCACACCCACCGCCGCCGGGGCAAACCCCAGGGGAAAGGATCCCACCCAAACATAGACCCCCCCTGCCCCCTATAGAAGGGGGCCGGAGAAGCCGAGCACCAGTGGGAGGGGGGCAGGAGAGAGGCAGGGGGGGTGGTCCCCCAGCTCTAGCCCTTGGCTGAGGTTGTGGAAAAGGAGGCAGCCCGATGTGAGTGAGTTGGGGGAGGTGGGGGGGGGAGAGTATCCGCACCTGCTGTGGTGACCTCCGCAGCCAGAGATGAGGGCCTGGGGGGGACAAGATTCCGATGGATTTTGGCAGCAGCCCGGACTCTGAGTGCTCAACCCACCCCCACCCCCAGCCTCTTGCACCGTGGGGACCCTGAGATCAGCATGTGCATGCCCTGCTGCACGTGTGCGGGGGTGTTTTGTGGGGGGGAAACCTGGGGCCCTCCCATGATGAGCCTGGATGGGCAGCTGGGAGGTGTGCTGGATCCAAATCCCGCCAGCCAGGGCTCCGCTCCGGGTGGGAGCGGCCTGGCCGCAGGGGCATGGGGCTTGCATGTGCACATCTATACAGGCCTGTGTTTGTGCAGCCCTCTGGGTGCAAAAAAGTCTGGGCTTTTTCCCCTCACAAGTCAACTGGTCCAGCCAGGCTGGTGTGGCTCAGTGGTTGAGCATCAACTTAGGAACCAGGAGGTCATGGTTCGATTCCTGATCAGGGCACATGTCCAGGTTGCGGGCTCGATCCCCAGTAGGGGGCGTGCAGGAGGCAGCCGACCAATGATTCTCGTCATTGATGTTCTATCTCTCTCTCTCTCTCCCTCTCCCTTACTCTCTGAAATCAATAAAAATATATTAAAAAGTCACCTGGTCCTGCCTCTGAAACGGGGGGTAGATAGAGACAGGTAAGTTCCTATCCTCCCTCTGGGCACATGAGTTCTGGACAGCATCCCAGGACCTGAGGGCACAAGCACCAAATCCCCCCTCCCCTCAGCCCAGTCCTGAGTCCCTCTGGCTTCCACTCGGAGGAGGAGGAGGAGGACCCCTCTACCTAGAAAAGGCCCACACGCCAGCCAGGTTGATTCTGTGGGAAGTAGGGGCTGCTCCCCTTAGAGGGACAGAATGCCGCAGCAGCTTAGATACTAGAAGAACTCCGTGCAAGGTGGCCATGGCGGGCCCCGTGGGGCTGAGTGAGACGTCTCCTAGCTGATGGGGAGGGGGCTCGAAGAAAAGGAGGCAGGGGCAGGATGGAGGCTGAGGGCCTTCCGTGAAGACAGGAGAATGGACAAAATAGCTTTCCAGATCGATTTGCCTCAGCTTCTCCCACTACGCCGTACCCCTAGCCCCATCACTGCTATGGTGCAGAAATATACTCCAATACACACACAGAGGCCTATGTTTGTAAGATTGTGTACACACACACAGACACACAGACACACACAATCTTACACACACACACACACACACACACAATCTTACACACACACACACACGAGGGCTAGGGAGGCAGTGCACGTGAAGCATTGGTTTGTAACAAAAAGAACTGAAGATGGGGGGCGGGGGGGACGGACAGAAACTTTCGGCTGTCTTCGTGTTCCAGTGCCCTGTCCTCCCTACCCCCATACCGTGCACGTACACCGCGCACACTCTGAGGAAGCTTCTGGTCTGCTGGGCAAAAGCAAGCCATCCTTCCTCCCCCTTCCTCCCCTCCTCACAGTGGGGAAGCCAGAGCAATCTGTTCCTGATGGGTAAACACAGTGCATGAGTACGCACACACACATGCACACACACACACACACACACACACACACACACCGGCGATTCGGGGTCAGACAGCACCCAGTGCTCACTTCACCCGGAGTCCCGGCACACACGACCACCTGGCAGGCCTTCCCCCCACAGTCCCCACCTCCCCGTACACACAGCCGGAGCTTGAAAGACACACCCACAAGCCTCTCTGCAGACACTGGCACTCAGAGAGTCTACCATCATGGCCACACATTACGGCCTCCCACATGGACACCCGCTGCCACGGCCTCATACGCGCTGGTGTGCGTGCACACACACATTACAGTCACACACACACAGGCGCTCTCACATGCGCTTACTCAGAACAGTGATGTTCTCACATATGGACACCATCACACACTCAGAACAGCCGATCTTCCACATAGATACCACTGCACCTCCAGAGCGCCCCCCTCCCCGCCAGTGACCCCCAGCCTCGCACACCCCTACAGCCGGCAGCGGGAAACACGGAGATCCACACTCAGAATAGTGACTCTACATTCTGGGACCTCGGGTTGCCCAGGCGGTACTTGGGGGGGAGAAAGTAAAGCTCAGGGTAGCTAGCCTAAGGCAGAAAGGAAAAGGGAAGCCCTTCGTTGGTCCCTAAAAAAGTAAAGAAATAACTGATTCTTCCCTAGGCCAGCGATTTTCAACCTAGTTCACCTCATGGCACACGGAAACTACTTACTAAAATCCTGCAGAACTCCAAAATGCCTATCTTTTGCCAATCTGACAAAAAAAAATTAGGTATAATTTTGATTCATTCACACCGGATGGCTGTTGTTGTGTTGGCTGTCTTGTCATTTTTTTTAATTTGACGATCTAAGGGGGGAACGTCAGTGCCTCGGACTAGGTAGTCAGGTGCTGCACGCCTGAAGGTGTTTTTTGGCACACCAGTGTGATATAGTACACCGGATGAAGATGGGCGGACCTCGGTGGCTACTTCCGCCCCCAACCCCACATTCACCAGCACCGGGGAATGAGGGCACCTCCAGGCCAAGCAGGAGGGGTGAAGAGATGGTTGCACTGGCAGGAGCAGGAGGCAGAAAACCCCAGAAACCAGCGTACCCCCCCCCAGGCCCCTATGTCTCCCCTTCTCACCCCCTCTTCTCTAGGATGAGAATCAGCAGCAGCTCTCAGCCTAGCTACAGGCCCCTTCAAACAAGAGCTCAGAGGGAAGGGAACTGGGGGGTGGGAGGTTGGGGGGGGGGACTGGAAGAGATTAACCAAAGAACATGTGCATATATGCATAGCCCATGGACACAGACAATAACATGGCAAGGCCTGGGGGAGACCGGGGGGGGGGGGGGCGGGAACGACACATCTGTAATCGTGTCCAACAGTGTTTTTAAAAGCGGTAAGCCCACAACTGTCTATAGGGCACCGAATGTGAGGCCCGGCTGCAGGAGGGGAAGGAAGGGGAAAGAGATGGGGCCTCACCCTCCATCCCCAGCCAAAGCTCTGTCATCACTGTCAGGCCCAAAGCAGGACGGGGATGGCACTGGCCAAGCTGGTAACTCCCCGCCTCCCCTAAGTAACCACGGAGGACAAGAATCCTAAAATGTCCTTGGACCCTGCCCCCCGCACCCCACCCCCACCCCCACCCCACCCCAACCCCCCAATGACAAGAAAGGACACCATGTGGCTGTCCAGGCAGAATGGAATCTGGCCAGGCCCCAACCGGGGAACCACTGGAAACGCTGTTGACATCCTCACCACTTGCCCCTCCTCTGGGTGTAGCTTGGACCCTGCATCCCCATCCTAAAGGGAGCCGCGGAGAGGGCTCCCTGGAAACCAGGCAGGGGAGCAAACCCCTGGCCGCAGCACCTCAGGAAGACAGGCAGGGCAACCCCATGGAGCCCGGGGGGCAGAGACCCGCGGAAAGCAGGCGGGAGGCAGACAGCAGGGTCTCCGGGGGAACCAGGTGGCAGGGCCCAGGAGAACACATAGGCTGTGGGGGCCCCACGGAAGCCGGGCAGCGGGGACTCCGGTCAGCTGGGAGGTGGAAACAAATGAAGCCGGGCAAGAGGCCCACAGGCCGTGAGCAAAGAAAGGCATCCAGAGCTCAGCCCTCGGTCTCGATGCCACCTCCCCAGCCCCCCGGGGCCTCTCCCGCAGTAGCCCCTTCCCGCCCAGGTGCTGGTCCCCTCCCCCCGGCCGGGGGACGCAGCCGGAGCCCCCTCTCCTCTGAGGCTGGCCCCCGGCCCCATCCCTGAGACCTCAGGAAGTCCCAGTCCCTCCCACCGGCTTCGGGGGGAGCAAGCGGAGGGAAGAGAGACAGCTTGGCAGGGGGAGCGCGGGGAGCAGCCGCGGGGGGCGGGGGCCGAGGAAGGAGCGGGAAGCGCCGCGGCGGGCGGGCGGGGGCGGAGGTGGCCGGTCCCCCGGCCCCGCGGACCTGGGTCCCCGCGCAGACGCCCCGTCGGAGCCCCCGGCGCTCCCTGGGTGCGCCCGGCCCCCGCGGGCACCGGGCCCCCGGGCTCGGGGCTGGGGCCCGGGGCTGGGGCCCGGGAGGCAGAAGCCGCCCCTCCCGAGAGTCCCGGCGGGCGGGCGGGGGGCCGCGCCGAGCTGCGCGCGAGCCAGCGGGGCGGCGGGCAGCGGGCGGCGGGCGGCGGGCGGGCCGGGGGCGGGGAGGGAGCGCGCCGCCCGCGAGCGAACGAGCGAACGGGCGAGCGAGCCCCGCGAGCGGAGGGAGAGGGGAGTGAGGGACGGCAGGCAGTGAGGTCATCCTTTGAATCTAATTGTCTGAGTCAGGAGGAGATGTGGCACTTGATGCGGGGAGATGGGAGGGGGGAGGGACCCTCCCGGGTCCGGGCTGGGGGGGAAAGGGGGGGAGAGGGGGGCCCTGATCTAACCCCGGGACCCCGCCCAGGGCGCCTGCCTGCCTCGGGACTGACCTCTGCTGCCAGGGGGGTCAGCAAGCCCTGAACGTGGGGCCCAGTTCCACATCAGTGCCACGGGCGGCGTGGCCACCTTACTCTTTGGGGATGGTCTTCCTTACTCTTTGTGGGACCCCTCCCAGGCCCAGATCACCTCCCTGCATTTTGGGGGGGGGGTAATGGGAGACCCCCCCAAAACCACCTCGCCTCATATTCCTGCCCTCTGAGGACAAAGGGGGAACGTCAACTAGCCTTCCGAGTTACCTCCGTGCTAAAGAAGCATCGAGTCCCCAATTCTATTCCCCAAGTTACTTCTCACACAGGAAATGGGAGGGGGTCTGAGCACTGAACCCCAAGCTCACCTGAGGATGCAGTGCAATGCTACCCCAGTCCTGCGGCAATTTGGGGGGGCCATGAGGACCCCCACCTGACCCTGAAGTCTCCCTATTCTGCATGCCCAACCTTTCTAGGGTCTGGGGGGTGGGGGTGGGGAGGGGGCTGCCCAGGGAACCAAGCTGCTCGCGTTGGGGGTGCCTAGAAGGCAGCTGGCCCCTGGGCCTGTCAGGTGTGCACACCCAGGCGTGCAGGCATGAGCACACGCACACATGTGCATATACACACACGGGTGTGGGGGGGGGGAGCAGCTGGGGATGCTCACACCAAGGGCCACACACTCCTCCCCTCGTCCCCATGGGGGAGGGGTGATAAATATTTCAGGGGCTTTTAGCTCTGAAGGGGCTGAAGCCGGGGGAGGGAGGGGGATCCACGATGCCTGATTAATGGGGTTACGGGCTTGGATCAATCCGTCCGCCTGCTGCTCCCTCCTCCCCCCTCCTCCCTCCCTCTGCCTAATGCGCTTTATCAGGAGACGCTTTTCTGACTTGGCAGCGTCGGGTGTTTTAAATAGACCCATTTAGAGCAGGGGTTGGGGGAGAAAGGAGAGGGGGGAAGGGAGAGAGATTGAGACGGGCAGGGAGACAGAGACAAATCAGGAGGGAGACGAGCTCCAGGAGAAAGAGAGGCTGGGGAGGAAGACAGGGGGAGACGCAGGGACGTGGCGCGATGGGCACCTGGGGGTGGAGGAGATGCCCACAGAGGCTAACATGGGGGAGATGGGTGTTGGGAGGCCCAAGGAAAGCCAGGGGGCCCAGGAGCAGAAATGAAAGGACTAAACAGAGACAGAGACAGAGGCAAGGAGCCCCTGGGAGTGGCAGAAACCCAGAGAGAGAGAGAGAGAGAGAGAGAGAGAGGCTCTCGGCAAGGGCTGAGTCTAGCCTGGGAGACAGCAGATATCTTTTATTTCCAAAAACAGTTTTTCATCCACTTTGTTAAATTAAAAAGCCGTTTTTAACGTGGAGCTGGAGGTGCTGCCGGGGGAGGCTGGACAGAACTGCCAAGTCCTTCTTCCAGCCTCCTCAGCCCTCACAGGAGCTGCCTCAGCCCCACCCCCACCCCCGCCCCCTGGTGTGTGTGTGGGGGGGGGGGGGGTGTTCTGCAGCTCCCCTGCTCTTTGTAATCCTCCGGGATCCCTGGGGACAGGGTCGGGGCATCGGTGCTACTGTTCCTTGGCAGGAAGTCCTTTCTGCTGTCTGGCTCCAATCCCTCCTGCTGCAGGAAGCCCGTTCTCTTGCCTGACCACTAGCCTGCAGTCTCCACCTCCTGTTCCGGCTCCCTAAGGTGAACCCAGTCTAAGGGGGGGGGGGGTTAGGGGGGAAGGAGATTATGTGCCCTCACAGCTCAGTAGCTCACTTTCCCAATAAGCCACGAGGCTCCTCCCAGGTGTGTCCCCCTATAAATATTTATTGGCTATTAATAAATCCGGACTTCTATCAGATACCCCACTCCGTGTCCTCTGGTCCTCTGGGGAACGGTGGAGACAGAAGCTTAACTCTCTACGGCCCTCGGGAGCCTCCCTTCCTCCTCCTCAGAGGCCCCAGCAGCTCCACTTGAAGCCTCTGCAACGGCCATGTGTGTCCGGGACGCCTCGCCCCCCACCGAACGGTGGCGGGCACCCCAGTCCTAGTTCGGAAGGGCCAGCCGGGCCGGGAAAATGGCCAGTCTGCTCGGGAGCGGAGATGAAAAGCCGGCTGGCCTTTGTGGGCCTCTGGCGGGCCTCGGACAATAGGCCCGTCCGTTCCGCTCCAGCGCCTCAATTCCGAGGACAGCCCCACCCCCGGGCCGCCAATCCGGGGGCCCTGCCTGGACTGAATGAAAGGCGGGAAGAGCGAGACCCAGCTCTGTGGCGGGCCCCAGAATATTTTAGACTTTCTGACCCCCCACCCCCACCCCACCCCCATCTCCTCCAAACCCAGCTGCTTCCCTAATCAAGCCGGAGAGATGCTTTGGGGGCAGAGAGGGAGCCTCTCTGACAATGAGACAAAAACATACTCCCACATCCGGGATTCAGTCCCCTCATGCAGAACCCAGCTTTCTGTACCGGCGGTGCTCTCGCCTGTGCGATTGTGGGTAAGTCTCCCCCCCCCCCCCTTTTCAGACCCGTTATGAGAGCTTCAGGAGGATGAAGGCAGGGGGGGAAGGAAGAAAGGGATCTCGGGCCCTCCTGCACTCACGTCCCCGACCTACACAGTTCCACCTACCAGATCTGCCTGATGCCCCGAGACTGACCCCCTCCCCCCGAGTCCCCAGCACATACCTCTTCACAGCTGGCCACACACTGAGCACATCAATGTCCTCCTCCTCCGGACCCAACTCTTCCTGGGACTTCCAAAACCAAGGGGGCGGATGAAGTGACAAGGCTGAATTCTGGAAGGGCAAAGGGCACAAGTCAGAGGTCACAGAGGAGCCCCAGGCCTTCGTCCAACCCGAGCGTCTGTTCTATACTCACAGCCCCACTGTAAGAAGGGGAGACCCGGGCAGGCAGCAGAAGCATCCAGAAGAAGAAAAGGTGGGAGCAGCCCCACGTCCGTCTGGCTCCCCTTGCTGACTTTGGGCTCGGAACCACAGGGACAGAGGGAGGCCAGAAGCCAGTGGCTGACACCACAGACAGACAGACCCTCTCATAGTCACCCAGACGCCCCAAAGTCTCCACACAACCAGTTCACAGACATAAGTACCTCCCTGTGTCACACACATTCTCACAGGCGTGCTCACAGAGACACATGGCCGCCGGCAGGGCATACACACTCGCCATCTTACCATCCTCTTCCTCTGCCTCGCCACCACTCTGACGTACTGAGCATTTGTTGTGTGCCAGGAAGTGTTAGGCACTGTATACGCATTATCTCCTTTAATTTCCTTCACTTCTCCATGAGGTAGATTACACTACTATTCATATTTGACGGTTGAAAGAAAAAACAAAACACCCTGATATTTAGGGAGGTTAAGGAACTTGCCCAACACCACATAGCTGATTAGTTCCAGGACGCAGATTTGCGTCTCCGTTCCAGAATGAAGACTTTTTCTTCGCTACCAGTTTGCCTCTGAGGATCTCTCTTACCTGCTTGGCGCCTTTTCCAATAATATAGTCACGGCTGGCCATTGTTCAAGCTCTTTGATGAGCCAGATCCCATGATAAGTCCTCAAACAGACATTTTTGCACAAAAATCATCAGAATAACCTTTGGAGGTGATTCTGTTAACATGTCACAGGTGAGGAAACTGAGGCTCAGAGAACAGAAGCCCCTGGCCCAGAGTCACACAGCTTACAGTTGGTAAGGGAGCTGGCGCTGTACTCAGGACTATCTTAAAAGTCATTACTGCTTCTATAGGCCCCAGTCACGCACAAGAGCCCTCACCTTCTGCAAGACCCTAAGACCGTGGTCTGCAAACTGCGGCCCGCGAGCCACATGCGGCTCTTTGGCCCCTTGAGTGTGGCTCTTCCACAAAATACCACGGCCTGGGCGAGTCTATTTTGAAGAAGTGGCGTTAGAAGAGGTTCAAGTTGAAAAAGTTTGGCTCTCCAAAGAAATGTCAATCGTTGTACGGTTGATGTTTGGCTCTGTTGACTAATGAGTTTGCTGACCACTAGCCTGGGAGATCCCTGGGTCTTGCACTTCTTCCCCCAAAACTGGTCCCAAAGGCATGATCAGGTGCCTGAACACATACTCGTGAGAAAGGGATTCTGTGTCATTCAGCCTCTGCCCAGAGATGCAGAGAAACCACCAACGAGGGAGAGATGGCCAGAAACTAAAATGAGGTGTGAAGAGACAGGCTGGCTGGGGGTAACAGATACAGACATCCCAAGAGACAGGCCCAAAGAGAGGGAAGCAGAGGCAACGAGACACATGTCGGGCCAAAGAACAACAGAGGTAGTTGGAAAATAAGACAATAAAGGGAAAACAGGGAACATGAAAAGCATAAGACAAGAGAGGGAAAACAGGTGGACGTGAAAAAAAATGCAGACAGATCCATACCAACAGACACAGACACAGACACAGACACAGAAACACACAGAGAGCCATCCAACCTTCACAAGAAAAGATCTGTGAGAGCAAGCAAGGCTCAGGTTGTGTGTGGCATGCGTGTGTTGGGGGGGGGGGCATGCAGAGTCTGTATCGCCACGCAGATTACACCAGCTGCTTCCAGCAATTTCATCTGATTAATAATAAATGCCCCATAATTACAGCTGCTCCCCCAGCCCTTCTTCCTGTTTTTTTGTCAGCTGCCGCCAGGCCAGCCCTCTGTGGACCCTGTGGCCCCTCCATCCTCACCTGCTGTCTTCTAGGAGGCTGAGAAAACAGGAGTTGGTGGAGGAGGCCACACTCCCAATCTGAGGGGGGGGGGGGGAATGCCCATTTCTCAACCTTAGATTAATGCCTTCTGCCTCCAAGCAAAAGGTCATCTCCCTTAGGTCTCGCTCAGAATTCTCTCTCTACCCTCCGTATGTAACCTGTGACCCATAATGCAATCCAGTCTAGGGGCCCCGGTCTGGGATGCAGAAAGACGAACTCTGAACTTCCCTTTGCCCATTCTTTATCACTCACTGGCTGAAAGAAGTCTCCATTCACAAACTTCCCCTAGCCTTGGAACCCCACAGGCTCGGAGGAGGAAGGGGCCAGGACAGGGATCCCCCACCCTATTGTTCCCACCCAAGCGGCTCCAGTCTGTCCACTAGTGCGCCCTCACGGTCTGGACGCCCGGGGGCTCTGCCTCCCGTTCCTGAGCCCCCTCTCTTCCCATCCGGGTCCACCTCCGCCCAGGCCTCCCACCCAAGCTCTCTCCAAGGCAGCTCTATCAGAATCAGCTGCGGGTTTGTGCTGATCTGTTTCTAATCGCTGGGGCCTGGTTCACGCTTGCCCCCCCCCCACCCCACCCAATATTGATTCCATTATTTGGAGAGTCATTGACGTCAGGGGCCTGGATGGATGCCAAAACAGCGCTTTCTCCCGGCCTGGGCCAGGGCCCAGCCCCCCATCCCATGATTCCACGAAGGGGCCCAGGAAGGTCAGCTCAAGGACCAAGGTCACAGGGCATCTGCCTCCAGAGCTGGGCTCTTTTCGCCTCTGGGAGACCACCGTGCAGCTCCCTTCTCCAGGGGAGAGGTGCTACACGGAGGCCGGAGAGTCAGAGGTCAGGTGAAGGGGGGCATATAAGACCAGGGGCGGGGCGGGGGGAGGGGCGAGCCTGCAAGAACCTTATAGGACTTGGGCTGTAAGAGAGGGTTCTAGGAGGTAGAAACGGGGACAGTCGCTCAGAAAAGTCAGCTGGCCCTGGCCGGTGTGACTCAATTGGTTGGGCACTGAAAGGTTGCCACTGGATTCCTAGGACGTGCAGGAGGCAGCTGATCCATGTTTCTCTCTCACACTGATGTTTCTCTCTCCCTCTCTCCCTCTCTCTCTCTCTCTAAAAATCAATTTTAACCATCTTTAAAAAGAAAAGTCAACTTGGAGAATAGGGTTTTTTTTCTTTGCCACACACACACACACACACACACACACACACTCTTATTTTGGAACTTCCTGAAGCTGGACTTGAAACGGTTATTGCTGTTAACGGCTTGATTTCTCTATCTCCCATCAGACGTGTCTTCTGATCCATCTCAGAAGGGAAATTCTCTGCAGTGCAGGATCACAGATGACCCCTAATTTGTCTAGATGGCACCACTAATTTTATAAATCTCTGTTCTGTATAAGACAAAGATCCTGTCTCCTGTGCCGCCTCCTGCTCCGGCTGCCTCGGTGTCCCCACTCTCTCTCCTGGTCTCCCCTGGCCCCGCGCCTTTCCGATCAAGACGTGGCCGTCGCTACACCGGCCAGCACTGGCAAACTCCTGGGCTCTGGCAAGACAAGGGTATTTTTAGGCTCCGAACCCTGTGTTCTCAGACGGCCGTTAATAAACCAATACAGGCAGGCCGTGGTGCCCACAACAGCTTAACAACTTCAAAGCGCAGCCTCGGAAGCTCGGAGATGGGGTCCACTCCAGCCTCGGCGAGAGTCCAAACGCCCAGACCTGGAGAACGGGGACACGCTCCCAACGACAGGGGGAGGAAGGGCTTTCTCGCCTCCTGGAAAACCCTGCCTCCGCCCGGGAGAGAACAGAGGTGACCTCTGACCGGGCCACGGCACCAGGGTCGTTGCCCTGTCCATCCCCCATCGTCCAAACCTTGTCGAGGAAGACGCTGCCTAGCCTCTGCTCTCCTTCCCGAAGTCCGAGGAAGTCCTGCCTTTAGCCTGGCCTACACATTACCCAGGGATCCTCTGGGAGGCTGTGATGGCTCAAGCCAGAAACCCCAGGGAGCGCCCCCCCCCCCAACCTCCCTGTGGTCTGTCCCACTCAACCATTGTTCGTTCCTCAACATTTACTGAGCACCCGATCCCTCTCCGGCACTCTGCTGGGGGGGTTGGCGTTACAGTTTGCCTACGAGGAGTGCTCAGTCTGATGGAAGAGAAGATGATGCGCTGTTTAATCAAAGAGATGCGCTGTTTAACCCTACTATGTGCCGGGTCTGTGCCAGGGGCAGGGAACCGAGGGGAGCAAAGCAGACCCAGGCCTTGGGTCCCCCCAGAGCCCACAGGCAATTACTGTGCAACCTTGCCGAGTGTTGTGAGGGCAGGGCAGTGTCTGGTGGAGTATCCCGACTGCTCTGGCCTGGGAAAACCAGTCCTCCTGCAGGAGTGAGGACTCTTCTGTCCACTTCTAAACCCCAGGACCAGCCCTTGCGCTGACTAGAAGTCACCACCATAATCTAACTCCAGTTCCTTCCACTATAGCTCTAGCCCAGCCGTGGGCAAACTACGGCCCGTTTGGCTGTTCTATCCGGCCCTCGGAGCCGGAAGAGTGGAGGGTTCTCTCGCTCTCCCCTCCGCTCCCTCACCAGCAGCCCAAGAGGAGAGTGCCAGCATGGTCGGGTTGCTTTTGTTCCGGCCCTCCGGTCCAGTGTAAGAACCCATGGTGGCCCTCGAGTCAAAAAGTTTGCCCACCCCTGCTCTAGCCCCAGCTTCCGGGAGCTGGTGCCCACGGCGGCCCGATATAAATCAGTCCCCACATCTGCACCAGTTCCTCCTTCTATCCCTTGCGTCCCCCAGAGCTCCCACCTCTGACGACCCCCCGGTCCAGCATGGCTCTGTTCTTTGGGGCCTCTCTGCCCTTGGCAGAGGCAAAGGGAATGGGGGGGGGGGTGATCACCTCAGTGCTCTTGGCCCCTAGGGACCACCTGCCTTCCCAGCTCCTCCCCACAGGAAGCCCAGAGCCCCGGTGGGTGTGGCCACTCAGGGCCACGGGAGTTTACACAGCTGAAGTCCCATGGTTGGCCTGGAGGAGGAGGTCAGCTCTCTCTTCTCAGCCTCCATGCTCTCTGGGACACCCCCCCCCCTACAAACCAGGCACACATGGTGCCCCCCCCAACCCATCTGCATTTCAAAGAAAATCCACTCCATATGTTTCCGATTCATTTACACTTCAACTCGCCATGGGGGGGCCGAGAGCGGGGCGTCTTTCCTCCGAGCCCCCCACCCTCATCGGAGGGCTGGAGAGCATGTGTCCCCTTCAGGGACAGGAGCTGCGACAGCCCAATCATCTGAGCCCGAGGGCCGGGTCCTGACTTCCTGAGCTCCCGTGGGGTGATAATACATCTCAGATACCCCACCGGCTGGCCCCGTGGTGGGAGGGCAAGGAATGCCCAGGCAGAGTCCTCCAGCGCAGGTAGAGTGCTAGGGCTGATTGCAACCTAGCCCAACACAACACAACACCACCCACACCCCACACCACACACACACACACACACACACACACACACACACACACGTCCTCTAGGGTTTCTGAGGGCATTCCCTGGAGACAAGGAAAGGACTCAACAGGTATTCCAGGAGGCATTGTGTGCTACAACATAACTTGGCCCCTACCCTTCTTCGGCCAGGAAAAGAGGGCAGAGAAGAGAGGGTAGGTTCCAATCGTGTGGTCTTCCTCCAGCTACTTTCTCGGGGGCTACAACCTCCCTTAGCATGGGAAACTCAATGCCCTTAGAGGGTCCGCAGAGCCAGAGGCCTACCCCCTCCCTCACCAGATCGTCATCGGACCCCTCCCAGGGTAAGTGGGACCGGGATGGAGGAGATGTCGTCGTGGGAGGACGTGGGTCTTATTTCCACACACCTGACTGACTCTCTCTACCACAGAAGGGAGGTGCGGGAACAAAGCACAGGGGAGACTCTAAGAGTACATACCATCCCTTTACCAAAGAGCTACTCAGACCTTCCCGCCAAGAGCCCAGCCTCCTTGGGGAAGTGAAGGCAGAACGGATTGACTGGGTCAGTGTTTCTGTGGTGTGGGCAGAGCCAGGACGATGGGCCAGGTACAGAAGGTCACCAGGTGAAAAGGCCCTGGGTGCCAGCAACATATGATTGTGGTGGGGGACCTCATCCCCACGGCTACCTTTCCTCCCCGAGAATACCACGGGCCCTTGAGTTTAGACCCCCCTGACCTTCCTTCCTTAGAGATAACATCAGGCTTCCGTTGAATTTCAGCTCCAGGCTCAGAAAAGCAGAAAAACCAGACAAGGGACACCCAGGGTGACCTCGGGACCATCAGTGGAGACCCCGACCCTGAAAGGAATATTCTATTGAGATCCTCCCATGGGACCTCCCCTGAGATTTCCGCCCTTAAAAGCTTTTAGGATGGAGGACCCAGTGCGCTCTCCCTCCTGGGACCATGCCCACACCTTTCCCTTCCCCCTTCCTCTTTCCCGCCCCTTAAGGCCAGTCAGTCACCTTTTATCTTCCTCACACTTTCTACGCTTCAAGGGCCTGTCCTTTGCCTCTATAACTTGTGTCCTAAACCCATGTCTTCTACAAACTACTTCTGTAATCACCTCTGTGATTTTTTTTTTTCTAAATAAATTGTAGGGAGTCTTGGCTCTGAATTCTCTCCTAGCCAGAACTCCAGAACAGAGGTTGCCGAACCCAGGTCCAGGTCTGATCCTACCCGACTAACACCTGGTGCCGTCCGGCTGCCATGCCAACATTTTCCCATCACCCTCTCCCTTAGCCCGCTTCTCAAGTGGGGGATGTGACCACACATGTATCCCTGCCCTCCCTATCCCACCTTGGTGGAGGGGACGGAGCTGGTAGCAGCCTCGGTTCCTCATCCCAACTGCCCTGATATACACCATAAACCAAAAGAGAGCATGGCTGTGTGTGAATACGAGCTCTAAATTCCACCGGGAGCGTGAAAACCACAGTCTGGGTGTGCAGTTGAACGCTCGAGCCTCGGGATAAAAGTGTGACCGGGTGAACCGAAGGTCCCATGAGAATACGAGAACCTCAACGTGGAAGCAAGGAGTCTGAATGGGAGCACTCGGGCCCGAGTGTGTCTCTGGATACAAGGGTGCGTTTAGTGTCACCACCAGGGATGTTAGTCTGAATGGGAACTTCAAGATGGAAGCATAGGTTTGAGTGTGAACCCACGTCACGGGATGCTCTGACACCAAGCCGCCAGGACTGCGGTGCGCGTTCCAGGATTCCCACGCAGGTCAGTGTAAATAAGCGTTCGAATCCTCGAGTTAGTGTGCATGTGAGCCCCTAGTCTTAAGGGCATTCTGAATGTGAGTGCTAGGGCTCATCTGCAAGTCTGAGTGTGAACACTAGGTCCCTCAGTGATCCCAGGATAGAAGTGAGAATCTTGGGTGTGATCACCGGTAGAGCTCTAGTTTGAATCTGAGTGGGTGCTCTAAGACGGAAGTGTGAGTCTATGACCCCGTGCCCTATGTGGGGCCTAGAGTTCCTCGTATGTAGAGTTCCTCAAATGTGAGCCCCAGGTTCCTCATATGAGCCCAAGTGTGAGCCCCTCATCTTTTTTTTTGTAGTAATTTTTTTTATTGTTGACAGTATTAGAGATGTCCCCCATTTTCCCCCTCTCACCCAGCTCCCACCCTGCTCCAGGCCTTCTGTGTCCATATACATTCTTCGGCCAATCCCTTCCTGTTCCCCTCCCCTCCCTCTGAGGTCCGTCAGTCTGTTCCAGGCATCCGTGCCTCTGGACCTATTTTGTTCATTAGTTTATTCTGTTCCTTAGATTCCACATATAAATGAAATCATGTGATATTTATCTTTCTCTGACTGACTTATTTAGCTTAGCATAATCTCCAAGTCCATCCATGCGGTCACAAAGCATAAGAGATCCTTCCTTTTTTTTTTTTTTTTTTTTTTTTTTACAGTTGCATAGTATTCCATTGCGTAAATGTACCACAGCTTTTTCTAATCCACTCACCTAGTGATGGGCACATGGGCTGTTTCCTGAACTTAGCTACTGTAAATAACCCTGGGCCCCTAGTTTTAACGTGACTCTTGAATATGAGCCCTCGGATGTGTGGATGGAGCAAGCTCCAAGGTCTTAGCATGAGTCCAGTGGTGAGCCCTACAACCCCAGCGAGATTCTCCTGAGCATGGTCTCTAGGTGTCCATGTAAGTCTGGGAGCCAAGTTAGGATAAAAAATGTGAACCTAAGTGTGAACACAGAGTCCCCCTGTGAGTCTTCGACTGTAACCTCCAGGACTGAAGGGAATTGCTGGATATGAACCCCTGGATGTAAGGGTGGGTCTGAGTGTGAGTCCATTGTCCTGGTGTCATTCAGAGTGTGAGGTCACGTGCACTTGAGAGTCCCCGTGTGAATCTGAGTGTGAATTCCAGAATCCCAAGAAGTGTTGAATGTGAACTTTAAATTCCTAGTATTTGGATAAGGCTAGGGGTCCCAGGTGGAGTATTAGCCTTGATGGAGCGTGAACCTTAGTTCCGTGTCACAAATCCTGGCCAGGAGCCCCAAGAACCAGCCCAGAGGATTCGTGTGGGTTTGGACAGTGGCAACAAGGTGGCATAGTTTACTGAAGACATACAGGCCCCTCCACCCCCACCCCCACCCCCAGCCCAGGCGAGCCCTACAGACATCGGACTGTACGTACAATTGTTCAAGCCCCATCCTTACTCATGCAACGGTAGCCATCACACCCAGAATTAGACACACAAAAACCAAGCTGTTTCAGAGCCCCCGGACATACAGCGATTATACAGATCCACAAACACACCCAGCATTTCGGACTCCCACCACCTCACCGGGTTACAGCCAACCCCCAACACCCCTCCTGACACCAAACACAATTCCAGCAACTATTACAGGCAAAAAAAAAAATAATAATAACTAAATGTTACAGAAACACTCCTCAAGAGGCAATGCGAGACACACACCCAGGGTTTCAGACAAGCTGTCAGCCCCACAGACACACACAGGCGCTTCTCGAAGAGAGACTGGTCGGGGGAAGAGAAAGAAAATCCTGAATTCTCAACAAGGCGTGAAATAGTCCTGCCCGCCTGAAGCTACCGAAGGGGGAGGAGGGGGGGAGGGGGCCAAGGGAGCGAGCAGAGCAGCGCGAGAGCTAGACGCAGGAGGAGAGGCTCCGGAGAGGAGAGCTGTCCGTCTGGTGACCTCCCTGCGGCCCAGCCCCCACGCACGGGAGACACAACACTACTCCGAATAACACGGGGACACTCGGGCCGGCTCCCACAGAGCCGCCGGGGAGGAGGCACACGCCGGCCGACTCACAACGAGGCGAATACACCACCAACGGACTCACGCGGACACGCAACACCGGAGGACTTACAAAGAGGCGCTGGAGGAGACCCACTACGTGGAGAGAGACACCCAGGCACACTCGCGGGGAAACCACAGAGAGAGGCTCGTGCCGAGACACACACACACACACACACACACACACACACACGCACGCCCGGGGGACCCGCACGGACACACAGGCACTGGCAGGCGCGTCCGTTCAAAACCGCTAGGCGCTCCGAGGTCCAGCTTTCTGCCGGGAGAAGGAAGCGCCACCTCCTCCGGGCGCGCGGGGGTCACGGCGACCCCCCGCTCGGGAATTTTCCCCAGACCCCGCGCGCTCTGCTGAGGGGGTGAGGGCGGATCAGGGGCGCTACTAGGTCCATCCACCCGGGCCACCTTCCCCACGCCGATGGTCCGCCCCCCCCCTACCACCACCACCACGCCCAACCCCCCTGCTTGCCCGGGCGTACGGGGGGGGGGGGAGCCCCTCTTCTCCCGCACCCCAGCCCCCCGAGTTTTCGGGCAAAGTTTCCTGGGAACTTTCCCGTCTCCCCCCAAACCCGTTTGAGGGCCCACGCGGGGGTCCCTCTCCCTCTTCCCGCGCGCGCAAGAGCCGCGGGTCTGTCGGTCAGCCCGAGGGCTGGAGGGTTCGGCCGCGCTGGACCCGCCGCGGGATACTCACCGCGCCCTCGGGCCGCCCGGACTCGGCGCCTCGTCCTCGTATCGCCCCCCCGGGCAGGGAGCGAGGCGGGGAGGGAGCGCGGAGCTAACGCCGCCGCCGCCGCTGCCGGAGCCCTGCCGCCGAGCCCTGCACCGCGCCGGCTGGAGCCACCGCCGCCGCCGCCGCCGCCGCCGCCCGCTCTGCACCGGCTCCTCGGCGCTCAGCCGCTTTAACCCCCCCATCCTCCTCCCTCCCGCGCGCGTCCCCTCCCTCCTTCCCTCGCCCATGTGACCGCGGGCGCCCGCTCGGCCGCGCGCGCCCTCGCTCCCCTCCCCCGCCCGCCTCGTCTCCCCGCGCCTCCGCGGCCGCGCGCCGCGACCCCCCCCCCCGCCCGCCCGGCCACGGCCCCCGCGCGCCCCCACCTTGGCCCGCTCCCGCGCCTGGCACGCGCAGCCCCGCTCGCGCGCGCGCGGGCACCCTCATTCCGCGCGGGCCTGCGAGCCGCCCCCCTCCCGGGCTCCTCGAGGTGGCACACGCCGCCCCCCCCACCCCCACCCCCACCCCGCTGGCACCCTTGCCCGCATTGGCACGCGCGGCCCCCCTCGCGTTCGCCCACGCCCGGGAACGCCCTCCGGACCGCGGTGGCCCCCCGCGCCTCACGCGCAGCCCCGGCCGCGGGTCTCAAAGAGAGACGCGCGCGCGCGCACAGACCCACACCCACTCCCTCCGCTGGGTTCCCCGGGGCCGCTGGGCGCGCACCCATCCCCCGGGGTCGCCCATTCACACTCCGCCCGCAGCCTCCTCGGCCAGGTCTCGGCGGCGCACACCGCCGCACGTTTAGGCCCCGACACCCTGGCACACCAGAGCCAACTCTCCGGGCCCTCCCGCCGGCATCTCCATCGGAAGAGCGCGCGCCAGAGCGCCCAGGCCCCACTCCGGGCCGAGGAGGCCACTGGTCTCCGCCCTTCCCCTCTTCCTACCGCCCCGGCAACACACACACACACTCCCCCTCCAGAGGCGGGAAGGGGGCTTTTATGCTCCCGTAATCTCTAATGGACTAGGCTGGGAGCCCAGGTCCTCACCTCCCACCAAATCTCCCGTGACACCGGCACAACCACCCTCTCCTTCCTCACCCCCCCCCACCACCACCCCACACCTGGCCCCGCCGGGGAGAAAGAAAGCTCCACTGGGATTAAGGGGCTCGAGTGTTCCTCCTGCAGCCTGGGCCTCTTAGGGGCCCGTGTGCTCACTTCACTTGCCCCCGGGGCCTCCCGCGTGGGTACAACAGCGTGGGGCGGCGTTAGGTCAGACAACCCCACCAGCCTCCGAGGAGGTCACGAGGGAGCGCACCAGAAAGGGTGCACGCCAGAGGCGGAGTACGAGGGGCCCACTCCCATCTCCACCCCGCGGATTTTTTCACCTGACCTTTGACCCTTCATTCCTGCGCCCTGCACCTCCCGGGCGCCGCTCCGGGGCTGGGGGCGGGAGAGGGGGAAGAACTACCTCGCCGTTTCCTCACACCCTTCGCCTCTCCCCCCCCCCCCCCCGTAGGCTGCCCAGAGCGCCCGCCCCGGCCCTTTCCCAACAAATGCCTCCGGGACTCCCATTGCAGAAGGAAAAACCTTCTTCCTGCCACCGATCGTCCCGGGCTTTTCACTTTCACTTCCGTGGCCGCAGAATCCCCTCGGTGCAACCGGCAGGGGTCAGGGGCCTGCGGCTCAGAGAGGGCCGGCTGGGCTGTGAGGACACACAGCGCCCTGCACGGTGGCGCCCAGCTGAGACCAGCCCGTCCCCCCCCCCTTCCGTACGAGGTGTCCCTTCCCCATCAGGTCTCTCCCGGGCCCCAGCCTCCAGGCCCCCCTGGGACGAGATGGTGGGTGCCAGGAAGGAGCGGAGGCGACTGAGTCTTTGGGGGGGGGGGGTGTCAGAAATGGCCCCGTTAGCTGCACCGAGAGTGGGCGTGGCTGGGTGCTCAGGGGGCTGCCCTCTCCCGGAGGGACAGCAGGCGCCACGCCCCACAGGTCGCCGGTGGACCGATTTGACCTCGGGATCCGCCAGGTCCCGGACTCGGCCTCTTGCTGCCAGCTTGAGAGCAGCGGCGAGTCCCGCCCCGACCGTCGCCGCCTGGGGACCCGAAGGCTGCCGTCCGCAGTGCCTAACTCCCCGGGTGCCGGGGCAGGGCCCGCGCGGGGGGACCGGGGACCGGGAGCCGGGCACGTAGGTGAGTCAGAGAATTCGCCGGGACTAAGAGAGGCGCAGGTCGAACGGGATCCCGGCGGCGTTTGTCCAGCCGCAGTTCCTCCCAGCGCAGCGCCCCGCGGCCGCTCCCGCGCGCTTCCCCAGGGGCGCAGCGACACCTGGCGGGCGGTGCCGGGCGCGCGTTCCCCCTCTGGCTGCGGTTCCTGCACAGAGGCAACTGCCAGCCTAAGAAACAACCAGGGTGCGCCCCCTCTTCTCTCCCCTCCCCTCCTCCTCCCTATCGCCGCCAGCACCTGGCCCACAACCCATCCTCTTCCCACCTGAGCTGGACAACAGATCACTCCTGGGTTTCCGCTCCTGCCGCCCCCAGTGACTTACCTGCACACGAGCTTCTGAGCTTCCTAAACCTCACTGTGGAACCCTCCTCCGGGGACCTCACTGCCCCTGGAGGCAAAGCCAGGCTTCTTAGACAGAGCTTAAAAGCCCTGGCAGGTTCTGGTCCTGTCTCCTCTCCAGCTTTATTAGGCGCCCCCATCCCCGGCCTCCCCAGCTTTGCACCAGCCCCCTTCTCTCACCTATCCTTCAAGCCAAACCCCAGTTAACTGACACCCTCCCCCCAGTTCCATCCCCTCTTCCCCGTGCCTCTCCCATAAGGGGCAGCAGGAAATAATGCCCCCAAATGGAAGCCCTTGTGCCCTGCAAGTGATGGGGGGGTCTCATATTCGATAATCCTAGAAGGCCTTTGGGAAATTGGGGGAAGGTCTCTTGGACGCAGAGTTTCTGGAGCTTTATGCCCACCATTAGAGAAGACTCTGTGGCAGGACTTTTGTCTCCACCCTCCTCCACCCTGGCAGGTGACCTAAATTTGGAACACTTCTCACCCCCCACCCTGAGGAATCAACTTCTCACCGCCTCCCCCTCTCCCCCCAATCAACTGTGCCACCCCAAGCTTTTGGGTAGCAAGGACCCTGCTCCGTCCCTACCGATGTGTGTCCTAAAGGAAGGAGAGCCCCCTCCTCCCATGTCTACCTTTCCCAGTTCTCCTTCCAAAACGGGGCTCATTTCTAACCTGCTGTGCCATGGGGCACGCACATACCTGGCCACCCGGTGACAGACGCGCTCGCATAGGCTCTGTGCCTTTCCTACCAATGTCAAGCACATCCCCAGGTAAAGTCACACGCCCCGTCTCCAGGAGCCAGACGCCTATGTTTAACTTCGACGACGACGACGTGGCCCCCTGGGAGTCAGGGTCCCCTGCTTGGGGCTGGGCGCTGGAGGTCCCGGCAGGGCCAAACTCCCCGATCCCCACGCTTGCTTATCCTCAATACGCACCCCTAGACACAGCCACCCAGCCGCGTGGTCGGCCACACCGCACGTCGCCCAGGCTCACACTCGGAGTCACACACACGCCCTCAGTCACACAGAGTCCCACGCCGGGGTTTGGCGGGTTGGGGCGGGCTCCAGGAGGCGGTTACGTAAACACCCTCGGAGCTCCCCCTCGCTCCTCCTCGCCACCCCCCTGCTTCCTCACGCGGTGCCAGCGCCCGGGGCGGCTTGGCCGAGGCCCGGGAACAGCTCGGCCTCTCGGAGGCTCCAGGCGCCGAGAAATCCGATCCTGACACAGCCCTAGGCCGAGCAAGGGAGGGGGGCCCAGAGCACCCACACAGGCGCGCGCACACACACATACACACACACACATACACACACACAGGCGCGCACACACACTCTCAGGGTCCAGCCCAGCCCCCCAACCCCTGGGACGACTCGCTTCCATCCTGAGAGGGCTCCCCGCACCAGCCTGGGACGGGCCCACGCACAAAACACCCATCCTCTGGAATCGTCTGAGCCTCCACCTCAGTGTGCCCTGACCTTCCAACCTCTGGCACCAGAAAACAGCAAAGATTCCCTCAAGGTAGGGGATAGGCGAGGGCTGACTAACGCCAGCAGGGAGAATGTAAGCAGCCAGCCTGGAATTGCCCCTAATTTCCCTGGAGCTGATTCCTATTCCCTCCTCACCACCCTGAGAGAAAGGTGATTTCACCCCTGTTCCAGACCGTCCCCCCCCCCCCCATCAGATCTGCTGCCCAACGGGTCCCAATATATTCTCTCAGAATTCCAAATTATTGGAGAGATCCAAGGCCTCCCCTCCTTCTCTTTAACACCCTTCCTCCCTCCGTAGTTGGAAGTTCTAACTCTAGTCTAACCCCAGTTCCTTCTGTTTTTGCAAAGGAGGAGGCTCGAGGGCAACCTGAGACACGGAGGATAAAATCTCCGAAAGGAGGAAGCATTAAGCCCTGGAAACCCCTGCAAGTCAGGAGTCTAAGAGGAGGAGAGAGAACGTCTGTGCCTGCCCCCCCCCCGCCCCCCACCATAAGCCCCCCACCTCACTCTGCAGCCCGGATTCTTTTTTTATTTTTCAAATATAATAGCTTTTGAGTATTTGCCTGGGCTGCTGAGGCCCAGGCAAAAAAAAAAGGGAATTTCCCCCTAAGTTCTCTCTTAATGAACAAAACATTTCATGTTGAAATTTCTCCTCTGCCCCCAGCCCAGTGTCTCCAGGGTCCCCCAGCCTGCCCAAGCAGGGGGACCACTCGGATGGAAATAACAGAATAGGGGATAGCCCCTGGGGAAGCATAATTTACATGGGGGGGGCATATTTTTCATAAATAATTAGGGTGGCTTTTCCCCCCCACACACACTTTTGGCTGAAATTACCCACTCCTGTGGCAGCTTCCCAGAAAGGGCGGCAGGAAGGGCGGCCGGAGCTGTCCCAACGCCCAGGACATGGCCCCCCTCCCCTGGGCAAGAAGCCTTTGTTTTCCTGGTCTCTTCCTCTCGGATGTTTTTTTGATTATTAATCACATTTTCCATCCACAAGCTTGCTCCAGACCCCTTCTTCCCCTGGGGTCAGGGTTGGACAGAGGGAGGTGGGGCAGGCTCCAGGAGGATGACATGGGGACAAGATGGACAGTGACCCCTGGTTTTGGCTAACCTGAAAGAGGCTGTCACAGAGCCTGCCCTCACCATCCTGGCACCTAGTAGGACCTTCACAAACGCAAGTGGAGTGAATGAATACACAGGTTATCTAGCTTTCACAGCACACAGCTGGCAATGGAAGGCAAAGCCCCTAGTGTTGATCTCCTGCAGCTACAGATAGGGAAACCGCTCAGAAAGGGAGAGTCACCTGCCCAGAGTCACACAGCAAGTTAGTGCCAGGGCCAGAGCAGGACCCCAGGAATGACGATGGCTCCCCCATTTATGGGGAAGTCAATAAATATTTATTGAGCACCTAGTAAATGCCAGACATTGATCTAAGTGATTGGATACAGCACTGAACTAATTTTTTAAAAAATCCTTGCCCTATCAAGGATGTGGAGCAACTACCGTAGAACTCCATACTCTGCTGGTGCAAGTATAAGTTGGTACAACCACTCTGAAGCACTTTTTGCGCAAGATCTGCTAAGCTGCACATATGTATACCCTGTGACCCAGCAATTCCACTCCCAGATGTGTACCCAAAAAGAAATTATTGTAGCATTCACAAAGAACATTCATAGCAGTTTTATTCATCATAGCCTCCAACTGGAAACCATCCAAATGGATGCATGCATTGTGATATAACAACAGCAATAGAAAAGAATCATCTAAAAAAAAAAAAGAATCATCTATAGCTACACACAACAAAACTGGATAAAGCCCACAGACAAAATGTTAAGCAAATGCGGGGGAGGGAGAGAACAAGACATAAGAGAACATATATTGAGTGATTTCATTTATATAAAGCTCTAGAACAGGCAAAACTCACTTATGATGATAGAAGTTGGAATTGCAGTTATCTGTGTGTGGGGGGGGGTGCCACAGTGTACAACATATGTCAAAATTTGAGCTGTGCACTTAAATTTTGTGCATTTTACTGCTTACTTTTTTGCCTTAAAAAATATGTTCACATCCCCTGCTCTCATGGGACTCCCACTCTAGTCAGGGAAGATGGATAAGTTATATACCAACCAAAATAGGCGAGGATGTAACTTGTCCGTGTGAGAATGCAGTGGCGAACCCCACAGCCCCCTCAGGCAACAGGTGACGGCCTAAGTGTCATCTAAGAGAAGCCTAGGCAAAGCCCCTTTGTCCTCTCCCATGGCGCCATATCCTTCCCTTACAGCGGTACAGCATTCACTGCCTAGCCACTTGTGTGGTGCCTGTGAGCTCCATCCTCCGAAACCTCTGAGCTGGGCCTGCCATAGAGCAGGGGCTCCTGACGCTGAAAATAGGTTTCAACAGATCATGAATGATGCAAGCAAGCAAGCAGGACAACATGGACCCGGGAGTTAAGTCCCAGGGCACGGAGGGGAAGCCCAGCTGGGTGCTTCGCAGGCTCGAGGGGTGGGAAACAGGGTTTGGTATCCAGCCAGGGATTAAACAGGGACCCAGAAGGCAGGCCGAGTGGCTCTGAGACCACATCCTGAAGCACCTTTGTTGCCACGGCTACGCGGGCCTGGAAAGGCATAAAGTAGGGGAGGAGTGGCACCTGATTTTTGTTTTAGAGAGATCGTTGGGAAAGACGGGGAGAAAGGCTGAGGCTGGACGTGGGCCGCCAGGGAGGAGGTATCTGCAGGGACCCACAGGCGAGAGACCTCCAGCCTGGCCTGGGGCAGGGCCATGGGGCTCTCGGCCGAGGACAGGAGGCACTCAGCTTCATCTTCTCCACGTGCTTCCGTGAACCCTGGGGGAACCCCGTGTCACTCTTTACATAGAGAACGGGCCCCGAGACACTTAGTGCGGGGTCTGCTCTCCCAAGAACCCTCCTCCTGGGTGACCCTGTGGTCCTGGTTAAGTTTGGAAAGAGAAGCGGACAATCAGAGGATGGGTAGAGATCCAGAGGAGGAGAGGCGCAGGGGAGGAAGGGGAATCTAGGGGCCTCCTACTAGCACATGTGCTTGAAGGTGGGAACAGAGACCCAGACTTGCAAAATCGCAGATGCAGTTTTTCAGTTTGTGTTGCAAAAATTTGCATGAAACTAATTCCCTGCTCAGAAGCACAAAGTCCCTCCCTCCCTTCCCCCTCTCTCCCTCCTCCTTTCCCTCCCTTCCCACCCCAGTGGGCCCTGCTCTCCTTCACTACCCGTTCTTCATGGAGGAGGCACATGTCTTCAAAGAACTGTCTCCCTCCGGTGCCAGCCCACGGTCTGATCTTGATCCCTGCTGCTGTAAAGCTGCCCCCCCCCCCCCATAACGGGGCTGGGACTTCCAAACAGGGCTGATGAACTGGTGGCCACGTGGCCCCAAGATTGGTTCCCTCCCTTCGTCTTTCATGGCTCCATTCCCAGCCAGCCTGTATTCTCCTGGGGCCGGGGGGAGTGGGGGGGGGGAGAAAAATAGGTTCTCAATCTACCCCCCTCCCCGCTTGAAACTCAACTGCTGTGTTTTGTTAGAGAAAAATTAGAGGATTGAAGACAATGCCACAGATATCCAGGCCCAGGGAAACAAATAGAGATTGGGGGCGGGGGGGGGGGCAAGGAGTCCAAAAGAGAAAAGATAATTAAATTCAGTTTAACGGACATTTATTAGCACCTACTGTGTGCCAGGCACAGAGGGAATATGGTACACAGAAGCACAGAGGACTCTCGGGTTTTTGCACGAGAGGCTAGGAGATGACACTGCCATTCACCGAGCTGGAGAGAGAGTTGGGGCTTGACCTGTCCCGTTGAAGGGTCTGTGGGGTGATGGCCGGAAGGGGCAAGGAGGGAAGAACAGAGGAGCTGAGGGGGCTCCCTGGCTGGCTGAAGGTGTGCTGTCCCTGTCCATCAGCGCCCGGTGCCCTCGGTACCCTCTGCACGAGTGCTGGTTGCACGGGCATCCATCAGAGTCTCACACTTTGCGGATGCTGGGAGCGGGGAGAGGGTGTGATGAAAGAGAGAGGGGGAAAGGGTTACAGCTGAAATCCTGGGGACTGTGACTAAAAGACAGAGGGGTTCATCCTAGCCAGGTTGGCTCAGTGGAGAGAGCGTTGTTGGCCCACGGACTGAAGGATTCAGTTCCGGTCAAGGGCACAAACCTCAGTTGCAGGCCTGATCCCTGGCCCTTGGTTGGGGTACGCGTGCGTAGGAGGCAACCAATTGATGAGTCTCTCTCACATCGATGCTTCTCTCTGTCTCCCACTCTCCTTTCCAATCACTCTAAAAAACAATGAGAAGATATCCTTGGTTGAGGACTTTAAAAAGAGAAGACAGAGAGGTTCAAGGAGAGCCAGGAGTCAGGGTTGTTGTCCCAGGACCAACAAGAAGCCAGGTGAGGCCCAAATGGGCCCTGGGCTTTATTTAGCAGCTAGGAGTGAGATGGAGCCGGTGGGGCCGAGCTGGTGCGATGGAGCTGGCTGATGTATACCCTCCACCAGGGGCCTAGGAGAACAGTGCAGGCCCCTTCTTCCCCAGCCTTCCTGCCGACCCCAGAGCCCTTCTTGGTCTGGGGGGGTCCTCTCGAAGGCCAAGAGGTAAGAAAAGGGTGAAAAAAGGCTGCCCCGCCCCCAGTCTTCCGTCCCCGAGCCTTGGTTTCCGGCCTTCCCGGGAGGGTCCCCAGCCTCCCTCTAGCTGGGGAGCCCACAGTGGTCAGGGGATCCTGGGGGCCCTGGTGGTAATTGAAACCAGGACTGAGACATTAGAAACCATAACGTGGACGCCCCAGCTCCCCCAGGACAGCTCCTGGTTTTCTTCTCTCCCCCATCCTCCCGGCTGCTGACAGCTCAGCTCTCCAGGCCCCCACCAGCTGGGCCAATGACCCTTCTCCCCAGACCAAGGAGAAGGAGCCTCCAAACCAGAAAGACCCCCAAAAGCCAGCCTCCGGGACGGCGTCTCTGTGCTCGCTCAGACAACCTCAGTGTATGATAGACGCATCCCCACCCCCATATCGAGTTTGTCCCCAAATTCTAATCTTAATGTCTTATTGCAGAACGAATCCCAGGGGGTGGGAGTTAGACAAATGGAAAGGGTTTCTCAAGAGAGAAAGAGAAGAGGGAGGTAGGAGACGTGGGGCAGGAGTACCTCTCAACGAGCGGGTGCTCCCCTTCTCTCTCTCTCTCTCTCTCTCTCTCTCTCTCTCTCTCTCTCTCTTGGCTCTGATATCTTCCTCTGTCTCTCTTTCCCTCTGTGTCTCTCTGACAGAAAGAACAGGAAGCCTCCTGCCTGCGGGCCTGATGGGAAAGCCCTCCCCCTGCCAGATGATCCCTGGATTCCGGAGTCCCCGGGAGTGTTGGTCTGGGACTCGGTCCCCACCTCTATCTCTGGATCTGTCTGTGGCCTTGGCTCCTCAGTAGAGCAAAGGGTTCAAACACCTATCTCCACCACTTTGTGGCCTCAGGCAAGTGATGTAATGTCTCTGTGCCTCAACTGCCTCAGGAGTAAAATGGCATCATAGCGTTGCACATTTCCCAAGACTCTTGTGAAGATTCAATTAAATGAGGTAATCCAGTCAAGTGTTTGGCACCAGCCTGGTGGGTACTAGTCTCTCCTTCACCTGCAGGCTTTGGCTTTCTCCCCACTGATGTCTCTATGTCTCTCCTTCTCTCTCTCTGTCTTTCTCCCTATCTTCTCTATCTACATTATCCTCTGCCTCTCAGTCTTTGTCTCTCCACCGTTCTCCGGATCCTTTTTCTCTCCCTGCGTCTGGCTCTGTCTGAAGTCCCCACCCCCACCCCCAGGAAGCCCCGTGTGACCCTGCTCCAACCCCCGTGGGCACAACTGGCTCAGGTGGGGGAGGGAATGGGATGTCTGGGAGATTTCTAATTCAAACATGGAATTCCTGGAAGCAAGATCACGCCTGGGCCTGAACCTGGGTGAATCACAGTCGATGGGGAGAGTGATTGTGTCTGCGTTCTTTCTGGAGGGGAGGAAAGCTGGGGGCTCAGCCTGGCAGCCTCTTGGAGGAAGGGGGACTTGCCCTGACTGCACTGACCGCCCCCACACTTGGGCCCAAGCCAGACCCCCCATGTCTAATGCCTGCCTGGAGGTAAGGCAACCTGCCCAGAGTCCAGAACCAAAAGGAGAAGCCCTCCACCTCTACCTAAGGTGACTTACCTGCCCTCAAAATAGTCTGGCCCATCCTCACCCCAAGTCCTGCTCTGAGCTTCCCAGACCCCATCCCAAACCCTGTATGGAGGCATGCTGCCTCCATAGATCCAGCTTCTCTTGTCTCTATCTGTCTCGGTCTCTATCTCTTTCTCTGTTAATTTTGATCCCTGACTTTGGCAGCTGCATATGCTTTACATCTTCAAACTGAGGCTGCCAGGGACAGGAAACTATGGGGCTGAAGAATCTTGTGTTCTTCGCCTGGACCAAAGAGCCTCGTCTGGTGGAGGAGTGGGGACATGGAAAGTCCAGATATAATTTCTTTTTTAAAAAAATATATTTTATTGATTTTTTACAGAGAGGAAGAGAGAGAGATAAGAGAGTCAGAAACATCGATGAGAGAGAGTCATGGATCAGCTGCCTCTTGCACGCCCCCCACTGGGGATGTGCCCGCAACCAAGGTACATGCCCTTGACTGGAATCGAACCTGGGACCTTTCAGTCCGCAGACTGACGTTCTATCCACTGAGCCACACCCGTTTGGGTGGACCAGATGTAATTTCTATATCACTGTGGACCTGTGAAGGCAGAGGATGGCGTAGGACAGGTGCTCTGTGCTCTAGCCGGTTTGGCTTAGTGGAGAGAGCATCGGCCTGTAAACCAAAGGGCACATTCGTTGGCTGGAGGCTCCTCCCCAGCCTGGGCCATAGTCAGGGGCGTGCAGGAGGCAACCAATCAATGTGTTTCTCTCACATCAATGTTTCTCTCTGCCTTTCCCTCTCTCTTCTGCTCTCCCTAAAAATCAATGGAATAAACTGTCCTCGCAATGCAAAAAACAAAATAAAAACAAAATAGGTGCTCTAGCACTATAAATCAAATGAAGGCAGGGCTCACGAAGGCCTCAAATAGGGAACTGGATGGCTGAGACGACAGCAGGCAGGAGCAGGGACAGACTGTGGGAAGACTCCTGCTTGACTCTGTGGCTCAGCAAAGCGTCTTCTCTGGGGGCCAGGATTGGTCTCAACTAGCCCCAGACACCCCCATAGCTGGGCCCCAGCCAGACCCCTCACATCAGCCCTTGGGCAGAGGGCCAGATGTGTGAACCACTAAGACCTGTTTCTCAGTTCCCATTCCCTACACACATTGTTGCCTCAAGGTGCTCACCAACTTCAAGGAGGGAGAGAGAGAGCTGAGACGACAGATCCAGAGAGGGAGAAACACTAGGCAGGGTCACTCAGCAGGCACAGGCTGGGACAGGAGCCCCGGTGTCCTGGCAGCCAGACTGGGCCCGTCAGAGTCCCTGTCACAGCAGTGACGGCCAGACCGGAAACAGGATTTTATGTGGGGAGAGCACCTAGGAATCCTTGAGCACGTGGGCAGCTGTGCCTGGAGAGGAACATCCCATCGGGCAAGGACAGATATGCAGCTTCCTGGTCTTCCACCAGTTAGAGACAAGCATTGGGATACGAGGTTCAAAGAGACAGGTCAGAGCAACAGAGAGGCAAGAGAACCTGGGGGAGAGACCGAGAAATAGACACACTCAGAGACAGTCAGGCACCAAAATAGAGATACAGAGAAAGAAAGATGTGAGTCAAGAAACACAGAGACTGGGAGATGCAGGAGGGAGACCCATGGGATTAGACACAGAGACAGAGGCAGGGAGACACATGAAGTCAGGAAGAAACAGTGTATCAGAGTCACAGAACAACAGTGACATGGAGTCAATGACATACAGACACAGACAGAGATTGAGAAACAAACACCCCCCCTCCCAAACACACACACAAACAAAACAAACAAACAAACAAAAAACCCACACAGGATAGATAAATAGAGAGGGAGAAGACAAAGACAGAGACAAAGATAAAGACTGAAGGATCAAGAGAGGCAGAGAAATGGAGAGAGGGCAAGGCAAAAGGGAGACAAAGACAGCGTCAGGCAAAGAAAGAGATCAAAACAGCAGGAATGGGAAGAGCGAAGGACAGGGGAGTCTCTTTCTCTCCAGCCTGGTTTCCCCAGGGTGTGGGCCCCCCTTGCTTTTCTTTGGTTTCCATAGCAACGGGGAGGGCAGCGCCAGATTTGCATATACATTTACATCCTTTCTTTCTGCATAATTCAACAGGTTCTGTGCATATTCATGAGACTGTGAGTGAAGGTGACTCTCCCAGTCCCTGCTCAAAACCTGGCTCTGGTGCTCCCTGCATGTTGTACGTGGCCATGGCTCCAGACCGCCCTCCCCCTCCCCCCCCCAGGCTCGACCTGTTCCTGCCAGACCCTGCCAACAACATTCCCCCTTCCTCCCCCAGCCATGCCTTGCACTCCCCTACCTTCACACCTTTCCTCAGGCGATGCCCCTCTGCCTGCCTGGGATGCCCTTTCCTCAGCATGAGTATTGCCAATGGTACCCGTGCACGCATGCACTCACTCACACGTGCTCACATGCATGTACACATGAACTCTGGTGCAGGGAGTGACCAAATGCTCACCCTGGCTCCCTGGTGGAGGAGGCTCCTAAGTCACACGTCTGTCAAAGAAGGGAGTGCATGAAAGGACTACTGGGGTGTAGGCTGAGCTCGAGGCTGACAGATCTACAGAGAGGAACCTGGGACACCGTGGCCTTCCTCTGGAAACTGACAGCCCCGGGTTCTAGCCAGAATAATCAGAGCTAGAATAGAGCCAAAAGGAGCCTCAAGAACAGAAGGACTGTGGTAGCTCAAATGGGGGGGGAGAGGGTGCTGGGCCAAGAATCCTTTCAAAGTGCCAGGTCCTGAAAATTCTTGTGGGCGGGGCAGGGCTTCTCTGATACAGCTCTATTTTAGTTTCACCATTTCCCCCTAGATCCCTAGGACAGCCTCCTCACTGCTCTTCCTGCCCTGTGCCCTCAATCCACCTTCCACATATAGCAGCCAGAGCTACCTAATACTAATCTTTTTTAAAAATATATTTTATTAATTTTTTACAGAGAGGAAGAGAGAGGGATAGAGAGTTAGAAACATCCGTGAGAGAGAATCATCAATCAGCTGCCTCTTGCACACCCCCCACTGGGGGATGTGCCCGCAACCAAGGTACATGTCCTTGACCAGAATCGAACCTGGGACCTTTCAGTCCCCAGGCTGATGCTCTATCCACTGGGCCAAACCGGTTTTGGCACTAATCTTATATTTGACATCACTTCCTTCTTAAAGCCTTCAGTGACTTTCCATTACCCTAAAGAAAAAGTCCAGGCTTCTTGGCCAGGGCATTTAGACCCTTCCAGTCTGGTCCCCACTCACCTCTGAGCCTCATTATTCAAGCTCCTGCCTTGAACTTCAAACTCCAGTGATCACTTCTATGTTCCTCTCACCTCTATGTCCTAGTTCATGCCTGCACTTTACCCAGAATGCCCTTTCCACTTCTCTCTTCCTCTTGATTCTATATAAGCATCACTTCCTCTTCTTCTATGCCTGTCCCTAAAGACTGGACAAGGGGCTCTGAACCCGTGAAGTCTAGTGAACTACCCTAATCTCTAAACTCATAACACCAGTAGTGAAATTATCTGTACTAGTATATGTGGCTAGTCTTCATGGGACTGGAAGTTCTAAACCCAGTGATATTTGTTACATTATGGGTGATTATTAACTAGTTGTTGAATAACTGAGAGGTTAATGCACCCACTGAGGGCCAAATTTCAAGCTTGGACTATCCTCTCTGTCTTGACATTTATGGGGACCTCCGCAGACAGCAAAGGGAAGGAATGGGTATCCCTTTGAGAATGCTACCACCTCGTGGCCAGACTCAGAAGGGCAGCCAGACATGACCTCAGTGCAAACACCCAAGCGGGAGCTGGAGATATTCTATGCTATTAGAACTGGGCCTGATCCATGAGCTCCAGGCTGGTGATTGAGGCAAACAGAGGGGAATGGGGAGGTAGGCCCCTCGGAATGCTCAACGCCTAGCACTGGTATCCTTTGATCATTCTTGATGAGTTCCAAATAGACAGAATGGGAAGAGCAAAGAGGCAGAAAAATCTCATGTCACGTGAGAAGTGAGGCATTAATGTGACCAGAGCCCAACCATGGTCAAACCATGGCAGTGACCAATCAAAGGTATCCTTTAAGCTATTCAGTGAATTAATTTGGATCTTGCCCTCATGGGATGCGATCTGGGTGTGGTGACATACTTGGAGGCTCAATATTCATTCATTCACTCATTAAATATTTATCAAGCACTGACTATGTTCAAGATCCTTAGGTTAGCCCTAGCCTGTTTGACTCAGTGGATAGAGCATCAGCCTGTGGACTGAAGGGTCCCAGGTTCGATTCCAGTCAAAGGCAAATATCTCAGTTGCAGGTTCGATCCCCTTCCCTGGTCAGGGCATGTACGGGAGGTAACCAATGGATGTGTCTCTCTCACATAGATATTTCTCTTTGTGTCTCTCTTACCAGCCTCCGTCCCTTCTAATCTCTCTAAAAATCTACAGAAAAAATGTCCTCGGAGGAGAACCAAGATGGTGGCCTAGGTAAGCACCTAAGCTGCTGCTTCGCACAACAATTTAAAAAACAACTAAAATCAGGACGGACTTCATCCAAAAACACAGGAAAACTGGTGGAGTGGGAAATCTACAACTAGAAAGGAGAGAGGCTCAAGGATCAGACTGGGAGCCGCAAAACGCTGAGTTAGGGAGACACTCTCGCCCTCAGAGAGAAAGTGCTGCCAAATGCCAGGCTGGCGGGAGGGGAGGAATTCCCGATTGCAATGAACCCTTTCCAACTGTACTGAACCCCAACCCCGGCTGAAACCCCATAGACCCAGGCTCATATGGGTGGAGTCTGGACTGTAGAGAAAGGCACCCAGAGACTTGGAGACTGGGAGGCGGGGGGACTTGGGAGCTGCAGCAGGCATGGTCTACAGTCATGCGCCAGTGAGTATGCACAGAGAGGTCTGACTGCAGAGGTCGCCTCGACCTCTCTGTAGTGGAAGGAGTCAGAAGCTCCAGACTACAGAGATCTAACCCAATTCCGGGCCAGCCCCTGGGGCCCCTCGAGCCCCACGCTCTTGCACAGGGAATCTGGGACAGTCAGGTGAAAACTCAGGGGAGCCGGGAAAGGCAGAGGTCAGGCAGAAACTCAGGCAAGTGCACAAGGGCAGGGCTGCCGAGAAGCCAAGACTGTCAGCTCAGCCCTGAGACTGCCCCATCCAAGCTGAGCATAGAGGCTTCTGTGATTTTGCAAGTCTGATCCTATAAGACTGTCTCCAATACAGAAGGTATCCCAGAGTAGACACAGCTGATACCCACATCCAATTGGCCTGAAGGTCAATTCCTCCCAGGGATACCAACAACAATAAAGACTTAGCTACAACAAGGCTGTACACTCAGTCCACAAAGGGGAGCACAAAGAGTGTCTACCCCAGGTAACTGAGGAGGCTGACCCACTGGGCCATATAGGTCACCAAACACATAAAGCCATTCTACCAACTCTGGGAAGCAGCGAAAATGCCGAGACAAGGAAATAGATCTCAATGAAAGAGATGGAGGATATAGAGTTCAAAACCACGGTTATACCCTCCGGTTCCCTTTCCCATTGGATCTGAACACCGATCTCGGTGGTCGTAGAGGAGGAAAAGTAACAGTGGAGCTGGCCTCACGGTGCTTGTAACCTGTGGGCTAGTTTCAAACAAGGCTGAACCCCCCCCCCCAAAAAAAAAAAAAAAAAAACCACGGTTATAAGGTTATTCAAGAATATCCTAGAAAAGGCAGGTAAATTTCATGAGACCCAACTAAAAATTAAACATAAACTGACTAAATTGGAAAATATTATGCAGAGATCCAACAGCCGAATGGAGGAACACAAGAATCAGGTCAAAGAGCCAAAAGACACTCCTCTGGAGAAGCAAGAAGAAAAGAGAATCCAGAAAGTTGAAGATAGTGTAAGGAGCCTCTGGGACAACTTCAAGCGTACCAAAATCAGAATTATGGGGGTGTCAGAAGAAAAGAGAGTGCAAAATACTGAAAACATATTTGAAGAAATAATATCAGAAAACTTACCCCACCTGGTAAAAGAAATAGACTTATAAGTACAGGAAGCGTACAGAACCCCAAACAAGAGGAATCCAAAGAGGAACACTCCAAGACACATCATAATTAAAATGCCAAGGGTAAAAGACAAAAAGAGGATCTTACAAGCAGTAAGAGAAAAGCAGTTGGTTACCTATAAAGGAGCACCCATATGACTATCAACTGATTTCTCACCAGAAACTATGCAGGCCAGAAGGGAGTGGCAAGAAATATTCAAAATGATGAATAGTGAGAACCTACCACCAAGATTACTGTATCTAGCAAAGTTATCATTCAGAATTGAAGGGCAGATAAAGAGCTTCACAGATAAGAAAAAGCTAAAGGAGTTCATCACCACCAAACCAGTATTATATGAAATGCTGAAAGGTATTAAGAAGAGGAAGAAGATAAAGTGAATTAAAAATCTGAGGAACAGAATAAACTGATGAATATAATAAATCAGGGGCAAAGAAAGGGGGTGGATTGATAATTATCAGGGGGAAAGGAGTGTGGGGGTGCAGAAAGAGACTGGATTAAAATCATATAACCTATGGATGAGGACAATGGCAAGGGGGCAGGTAAGGGCAGAGGGTGGGGCGGGAATCAGGTGGAAGGGAGCTATGGGGGGGAAAAAGGAGAAACAATTGTAATAATCTGAGCAATAAAGATTTTTTTTTAATGTCCTTCAGTGAGGATTAACAAAAAAATTAACATAGCAAAAATTCCTGCCCATTTAGAGTTAACATTCTCATCAGGAGGAGACAGATAAACAAAAACACTAAAGAAGTAAATTATATTTAAAAGACCAAAAAAAATGGGGAGGGGGGGCAGGATAAGGAAAATCAGAAGTTTTGTCCATTAGCCAGCAAACATGTTCAAATCTCTGCCAACTCATTAAAAATAAAATTCTCACTGTAGTCTACATTCCTCTCCAGCTATTTATCATCTCTCTCCACCAATTCACAATCCAACTTCTTGAAAGAGCTGTTTAGAAGTGGCATAACCTTTTCCTTTATAAAAAATATTTTTTATTGATTTCAGAGAGGAAGGGAGAGGAAGAGAGAGAGAAAAAAAATCAATGATGAGAGAGAATCATTGATCGGCTGCCTCCTGCACACTCCACACTGGGGACTGAGCCAGGCATGTGTCTGTGACCTCCTGATTCTTGGGTTGACGTTCAACCACTGAACCATGCCAGCTGGCATGCATAACCTTTCCTTAAAAAATAAAAATGTTGGAGGAAAATGCCATTACTGCAGTGGCATAACAATAGAGTAGAAAGTAAAAAACAAAACACAAAAGCCCAAATACCTGAATCAGCACTTATACACAACTAAAGCTCTTTCCAACCTCTAAAAGCCTCTCTTCTCTCTGCTCCCTCCCCACATTGCCTTTGCGAGGCCCCAGCTGGGCCCTATCAAGGCCAAGGAGAGAAAAAGCCCCAGAATCACTAGCCATCCCTTCCTCTGCCCGTGGCCTATTTCTTGATTCTCTGAGTTAGACACTGTTCTTCCCAAGAGATCTTGACCCCAGCTCAGTTTCTCTCCGTACTGCCCCTGCCATCACCCTGGAGGTCCAGGTGGTCCTCTGATGATGAGCTACCTAATTGGGAGCCCCTCGGAGAACACCCAGCGCTTGTGATGCCACCTTACTGAATCGTTCCTTCAGCACAGGTCACCATGCTTACTCCACACGATCATTCCACTCTGGCCACAGTAGGGTGGGTCAGGATGGGATGCTGAGCCAAAGATCAACAGTCTGCCAGCAGCCTGGTTCCAAAGTTCTGGGGACCAATGACACTCAAAGAGCTGTTGATGGTAGAAGACACACCAGTGGAAATGCTCAGAGAAAAGACAATATGCAGAAACTGGCAGACAGCAAAAAACCTGAATTAGCCACCAAGAGAATAGGGAGAAGTCAGGCAGTTGTTGGTAGCAAGACACCTGCGTCACCACCACAGTCCTAGGGGTATACTGGGTGCTTCATGGCCCTCTACATTGGAAAGGCCTGGCCAGACAGCTGCTGTTTCCCCCATCTCTCCTAATAACCCCTGAATCTCCATCACCTGCCTCTCCCTCAGCGTCTTCCACATCTCTCTGGGAAGATACTTCGGAAAGCAAAGGGTGATGCAGTGTTCAAAGTTTTAACCACAACCTGCTGGTCCTGTGGTCTCCTCATCCCTGCTCTAAGCCCCATTGAGGCCTCAAGTCCCCCCAACTCTGTCTTCACCAACATCTCAACCCCTCCTGCCCACACTCAGCCAGACATCACTTCAATACTCCAAGTGCTGAGCCCATTCTGCTACATGAGCCCAGAAGAACCCTAACTTTGCTTTCCTGGTGACTGAACACCCAGGTTACTAGACACACTGGAGACCTCCAAATCCAGTGGGATCACTTCCTAAGTCATGTCTAACCACTAAGCTTTACACTTGAAACTAATATTTTGAACATCAAATGTAATTATAAAAAAAAAAAATTCAGTGGGAGACCCATTTGGCTCAACGCTTCACGGAGTCCACCACTGCCCACAATCCTGCTGTGGTCCCTGCAGCCCCTGGTTCCCACTGCAATCTTTACCTCTTCCCTCACGCCCCTGACCTGACCACGGTGAATCTAAGAGTCTAAAGCCAATGTGACAGAAGAGAAGCAGCCAGGGGTAAAAAAGCAAAGATGAAACCTGCAGGGGAGATATGAGATGGTGTGTTTTTAAGATAAGAAAAAGCACATTTGCCGAAACCAGTTTGGCTCAGTGGACAGAGCGTCGGCCTGCGGACTGAAAGATCCCAGGTTCGATTCTGGTCAAGGGCATGTACCTTGGTTGCAGGCACATCCCCAGTAAGGGATGTGCAAGAGGCAGCTGATCGATGATTCTCTCTTATCAATGTTTCTAGCTCTCTATCCCTCTCTCTTCCTCTCTGTAAAAAATCAATTATATATATATATATATATATATATATATATATATGAAAAAGCACATTTGTGAGCTGAGTCATTAATAATTTGGCAATTAATATTTACATAGCACTACAAGCCCAGGTAGTTTCTAAGAGTTACATGTGTATTTCTACATTTCTCATAAAAACCCTATGAGGTAAGCACTATATCCTGTTTTATGGATGAGAACACTAAGGCACAAAGCAGTAATTTACTAATAATCTAGAGCAGGCATGGGCAAACTACAGCCCACGGGCGGGATGGCTATTCTAAACTATTGAAATAAAAATTTTTTTACAAAGACCGTACCCTTTTATGTAATGATGTTTACTTTGAATTTATATTAGTTCATACAAACACTCCATCCATGCTTTTGTTCTGGCCCCTCCAGTCCAGTTTAAAAACCCATTGTGGCCCTTGAGTCAAAAAGTTTGCCCACCCCTGATCTAGAGGCAGAATCAGGATTCAAATCTAGACAGTCTAGTGCCCGAGACCATAATCATAACCACTATTAGATATACCACAGACAGAGAAAAATGTCCGCCCTGGTAGAGTCCTTAAACCAGCCCAAAGCACCCAGTAGACCCACCCAGAGATCTAGATATAGTCAGGTTACTGTTTGAGGCTTGTTAACGACTCTAGATCCTCCCAGCAATAGCCTGAGCCTACTCTTCCTGTCTCTGGCCTGTGAGCTCCTGCGGAACAAGGGCAGAGACCCCCACCTCCTTAATCCCATTTCCACATAGCAGACCAAGTAGAGGGAGGCTCATCAGACAGACAGACAGACAGACAAACGGCAAAAACCTTTATTTCCTAACCTACTCCCCGGATCTCTGTCTGAAGGCAGATCAGAGGCACTGCCGTGGAAGGCAGAGTAAGCCCTTCTTAAGTAATCCAGAACCCAGCTGCGGCCCCACACCTGTCACTCTCTGTAGCAGCCCCTTCCATATGCCAGAGGGAAGGGGAATCCGAACAGGGAGGCCCACTCTGTGGATCCGAGTCTTGTTGGGGATGCTGAGCACTTAGAGGCTTCTCAGAGAAGGCACAGCCATCCTAGACATCCAGGCTTGGAGAATAGCTTGCTCAGCTGATCTTCAGGACCGCGTGTCCCGAGCCCTTCTTCGGGGTCGAGGGCCACAGCTGGAGCTGGGTGCGGGGCCCAGGCCAGGGGGTGCGCCTGGGGGCTGGTAGCCACATTCATTGGGGTCCAGGGGGTCCCGGCTGAGCAGTACCCACACTGCAGGCACATGCCGGCGCACTGTGAGGGGATCTAGGCCTGTGTCCGGTGAGATTGGTACCCAGCTGTCCTCGGTCTGCAGGAAGCGCAGCTTGGTAAGCTGGTGCAGGCCTGGCACCCGCCGCTTGACAATCTCAGCACAGCTGACGGCCTTCCCGGCAGCCCGGCCAGAACCTGAGAACACCACATGTCTCGTGCTGCCGCCCTCCAAACGCCCCAGCACCAGCCCCAGCAAGTTGCGGATTTTGCTGCCGTCTCGGACCCGCATCTCCAGGGTGTCGGGAGGCAGCTGGGGCACTGGGGAAGGCGCCGGGAGTTCCACAGAGCCAGCTTTCCGGTAGTGCTCCATCCTGCCGGGGTGGCCTTGAATCTCACTGCCCACTGCAAGGAAGAATCAGATGGGGGCTCAGCACTGCGCCCTGGCTCTCCCGGACGCAGCCCCGCTCCCCATCCCCGACCTCCAGGCACCAGACATCAGGGGCCAGCCCGGCCTTACCCTGGGAAGGGCTGTACCTCACACACCCCTAACCTTCCCTCTGCCCGAGGCTGACCCAAATTCCCACAACACTAGGCCCTTTAAGAAAAGTCCAGCCGAAGCTAGTTTGGCTCAGTGGTAGAGCATCGGTCTGCGGACCGAAAGGTCCCAGGTTCAATTCTGGTCAAGGGCATGTACATTGGTTGCGGGCACATCCCCAGCGGGGGGTGTGCAGGAGGCAGCTGGTCGATGTTTCTCTCTCATCGACGTTTCTGGCTCTCTGTCTCTCTCCCTTCCTCTCTGTAAAATATCAATAAAATATATATTTTTTTTAAAGCCGAAACCGGTTTGGCTTAGTGGTAGAGCGTAGGTCTGCGGACTGAAGGGTTCCGGGTTCGATTCCGGTCAAGGGCATGTACGTTGGTTGCGGGCACATCCCCAGTGGGGGGTGTGCAAGAGGCAGCTGGTTGATGTTTCTCTCTCATCGACATTTCTAGCTCTCTATCTCTCTCCCTTCCTCTGTAAAAAAATCAATAAAATATTTAAAAAGAAAAAGTCCAGATTTCCTCAAGCTCCGAGGCAGAGACGAGAACCCTGGTCAAAGGCCCCTCAAGGATGGGTGGGAAGGGATTAACCAAGGACCCAGTGTGTATGTAACTCACAGACACAATGGCGTGGGGAAGGCCTGGGGCCGGGGCGGGCTAGGAGGAGTCAATGGGGAGAAAAAAGGGGACGTATGTAATACTTTCAACAATAAACTATTTTTTAAAAAAAAACCCTCAAAGAACTAACCCCTCCGTCGCACCGAAATCCCCGGGACAGGGTCGAGCACCCTCTCCCCCCGATTCCCAGTCACCCCCGGACCCCCGGGGTGAGGGGAGAGTGGCGGGGCGCGGGCGGTTGCTTGGGTAACTCCACGCGCCGGGCCCGCCGGCCTCGGCCGCCCCTATCGCCGCAGGCCGCCCCGGTGTCCTGCGGGCCGCACGGCCCAAAGCCGGCCTCTCCCGCCCGCCCCCCGCCTCCAGGTGACCCCCAACCCGCTCGGTTCCGGCTCTCACCGCCGTAACTGTACCGCCTCAAGCGCGATCCAGAGCCAAGATGGCGCGCGGGCCGGGAGCGCGCCGAGGCCACGGGACCGCGCGTGCCGAGGGGGCGGAGTCTTGCCTTAGGGGCGGGGCCTTGTCTGAGGGGCGGGGTCTGGTGTTAGGGGCGGGGCCTGGCGGGTGGGGGCGGGACCCGCGGAGCGTCCGCGGGAAAACTGGGTGAGCAGGAAGTCTAGAAGTGAGCTCTGCCGGGGAAGTCCAGGGACCCAAAGCAGGCTCCGTCTACGGTGTCCCGCCTGGGGAAGGGGGCACTCCTACAGGGGCGGGAGGAGGCGCCATCGGAGATGTCCCGCGTCCGGAGGACGGGAAGGACTTGGCCTTTGCACCGTTAGCAGGCATGGCGTTGCTACTTGAGCGCACTGCAGTAGCAAAGGCTTCCCTTTGGACAGGGGCGCGACCCTCCGCTTTAAGAGTGGCTGCTACGCGGGCGGAGCCTTGGTCGCGCCGAGTTCTGCGCTTTGACCTCATTCCGTGGGCACTAGCGGGCCACAGGGGTTTTCTTCTTGGGCCAGTCAAAATAGCTCGTGTACACACAGCTCACTCTGGCTGCAGGAGAAAGGGGGGAGGAGTGGGGATCTGGCCGCAATCGCTAGTGATTCACAGGCCCCTGGGTCCTGGGGGTGTGGCCACTGAGACACTGTCGGGTGCCGGGCTTATAACATGTACCCGAATGTTTGTTAAATTATTTAGTGAATGAAGCAGAAAAATGGCAGCGGGAATGGAGAAATGCAGATTAGGTTGGGATATTAGGAGGTACCACGGTGAGAAGCTGGCGTCTTTTTGGACAAAGGAGGTAAGGGCCTAGGAGGACTCCCAGTTCCAGACTTGTTTCGGACATGCTGAATTTGAGATGCCTGAGTTGGCCCAGGTGGGATAACGGGGCAGGCCTTTGAAAAGGAACCTGGAGCCACAGCACTCCCTGAGGCCACAAGGGGGCAGCAAACACTTGGTGGAATGAGGTGACAATTTTAACCTCTGCTCTTTCTCATTAGTCCTTCTCATTTCTTAATGGGTCCAAACCTCTTACCAAGAAGGCTACCAATTAAGAAACTTAGGGGCTTTTTCTGCCTTTGCACTTGCTGCTCCTTGGGGTCTCAAAGACCCTGCATATCGCCTAGGGCTGCCTCCTCCATCCTTTTCTTCCGTGTCCACCTGACAGGACTGCCCTTTTCCATGACTATCTCACAGCTAGCCTGTGCAGAGCAGAGATCAGGTGGACCTAACTGTATCCTCCCCACCTGGCATGGAATCTTACATAGAGAGGGATAATGGGAAATGTGGGATAAATGGATACATAAGTGAATGTTCCACTCATACCAATCAAATGAGAGCATTCGTCCCGAGAGCCCTACACTCCCTGAAAGCTAAACCTGGATGAGTATAGCTCCTGGTTCAGCCACTAGGAAGGTTGACAACACTGCCCTCCATCACCCCCATCCTCATCCCATCCCCATCCTAGACCAAGAATCCGGCACACTCCTCCAGTGATCTATACAGTTTATTGTCGCTGAAATAGGACACTGATGAGGGGAGGGTATGCAAAGTAGCCTGACCTGTGACCCCAGGGCCCCATCTGAGTGCGGACAGGTAGGCAGTGAATCCAATAAATACAGAGCTGCCTCTGCCCTAACAGAAGGGGAGGCTGGCACAGGCCCGGAGGCTGGCACAGGCCCCGAGCCTGGCTGTCCCGGCCCACGTGGGATGAGTAGCAGCCATCACTCCTCTGCTGGCTTCACTTGCTTGGCGGCCTCTAGGTGGCAAAGAAGCTCATCCCACTGCACGAACTGCTTGGAGAGAAGCATTGTCTAGTTGCAAGTTAAGGTGAAAACAGGAGTCTGAGCGAGGTGGTGCAGACATTTTGCATCTGCCAAAAGGGTGGGGAGCAGGGGAATAGAGCTGATTGGGATGGGATGAGAGACAGAGCTAGAGATGGGAGAAAAGTACAGGGCTTTGGACAACTCCTCAGGGGCCTGGCTGAGCAGAAAGGATACAGTTTTGTTGTATTCCTCCAGGAGAGCCTTGGACTCCTCAGTGATCTCCACACACTGGTCCTGTGGGGTTAAGGTGTGGAAAAGAAAGGAGATGGACAAAGCCCTCATTTCCCACAACCTTCCTTGCTCATCAGGGACCCTCATCCCCCAGAGAGGTGATGCCTAACCCCAGAGCCAAAAGAAGCAAATTTCTAAAGGGGTACTCTGAGGCTCCAAAATGGGTACACAAATAGCAGTTTTAAAGCTGATGGAAGGAGGAATGGACCGCACATTGAAGGAAACATTTCCACATATATATATATATATATATATATATATATATATATATATATCCTCATCTCCTCCCCTATTTCTGAACCCTTTTTTAATTAACCACAAAGCCTGGGAATAGTTAAACACACACACACACACACACACACACACACACACACACAGCTTCTCCACCCACAGTTAAGGATACACCATCCCCAGGGATTTTTGGATATCTCCCAACTCAACCTTTTGGCGTTCCAGAATAACCCTACTTTGGGAGGCAGGAGACCTAATGTGGTGCTATGCAAGTCCCTTCCCCTCTCTAAGGCTGATGGAAAATAAAAGATAGACACCCCCCCCCCCCCCCCCAGTTTCCCCTGGAGCTGACATCAGGGTAGCCTGAGGCTGTTTCCCAGGGGGCTGGGGTGGGGACTAGGGGCCTCACCACCTGCCAGTTCCCTCCCCTCCCATACTTGCTGCTGGATGTGGATCTGGGCCAAGCGCTGCAGGCAGGCGGCGTGCTCAGGAACGGCTGTAAAACACAATGCACACTGCCCGATGATGCTTGTGCCTTCCCCCGAGACTGCTCAATAGTCTATTAGGTCTTTGGCAGGATTAGAGTATTGAGTGGAGAAACTAAACAAACGCCAGGCTTCATCGACCACTGCAGCTAGAGGAGGAGGTGGTAGGGCTCCCTGCTCACGCCAGTCATACTCTAGGACCCAAAAAGGAGGGGAAGATGCAGGCCCCTAGAGGACAAAACCTTGGGGTCCCCAGAGTTTCCCCATACCTCCACTCCAGTATCATAAGCAGTGGCAGGTAAAAAGAGCTTTCCCTACCATGGGATCTGTCCCTTGGCTCTGGGCCAGTGGGACCAGGTCGGCCTGACCTGGGGAACAGGGTGTCTGCAGGCGGGCTGAGGACAGGTGCCAGGTCCCTAAGCTGGCCACCTGAGGTCCAATAGCCAAAGCCTTGGCCACCATGCTAGGCCCAAAGCTTAAAGCTGTTAGAGGCTCAGCAGGTAGCCGATCAGGGGAAGGGAGGGGGAGCTGGGAGAAATACCTCCAGAGACAGACAGGATGGATATCTGGATTCAATTAAAGTCACTGTCTGCTTGTCAGAACCCAGGCATAGAGACTGCCCTCAGCGGTGTGGCAGGAGGAATTCACACACATTCACATACCTGGCAGAGAGACTCTGACAGTAAAATCTGGGCTCTGCAGCACCCTAAAAGACAGATGCTGAGAGGTGGGACAAAAGGCAGAAGGAAGCCTCAGAGTTGGGGCTGCTGGGCTTACACTGCTATCCTTAGGCCAAAATTGCCCGGGGCTCTGAAACTGAGCTCTCTGCCTTGGCAATTGTTAACCCCAATGCAGAAGGCAAGTACCCGCCAGGTTAAAGATAAAGATAAGGGCCCAGTTGGTGTGGCTCAGTCACCCCATGGAGGTCACGGGTCACTTCCTGGTCAGGGCATACACCCAGATTGTGGGTTCAACCCCTGGTCGGGGTGTGTATGGGAGGCAACCAATCAATGTTTCTCTCTCTTTCCCTCTCCCTTACTGAAATCAATTTTTTTAAAAAAATCCTTAGATAAGGATTAAAAATGAAAAGAAAAAAGATAAAGACAAGGAGCAGACCTAGCCTGAGCCCAGGGAAGCTGAGGCACGGGGAAGTCCTGCCCATCCACCCACCTCCCCAAGCAGAACAGTGGAGGGTACCTTTGATATGGGCGCTGTCCAGCATGGGCACCAAAGCCTCCACCTGCTCCAGAAGTGCAATCTGGGAGAGGACAAACTGCTCCTCTGGGGTGTAAACAGACAGGACAGTGGCATGAGGCAAGCCTAGGCACTGCTGCTCCAATGCAAGAGGCCGAGATCCTGGCCGGGGAGATGGCTGGGTCCCCCATCCTGCCCCCAACCTCCCTGAATGCCTCTGGTCTGACCCAGCTTGAGCCCAGGGAGCCTCTAAGTTTCTCCAAATCCAACCTTTCTCCAATCTTTAACTTGAAGGTCTCTTCCTCTAGCCTCAACAAATTCAGTGAGCCCCTCTGAGGCCACAGGAGACAAAGTACTTCGGACTTAGGACCCCGCACTCGGGGCTCCTGGGAAGAGAGGGTCTGAAAGAGGAGACGTGGCCGCTGCCAGGCCGGTTCTGCTCAGAGGCTCTGGGGAACTGGGGCAGCAACAGAAGAGGCCAAAAAGGACAGCATGGCCCTAGGCAGGGGATTTCAATGGTTGCAAAGAGTGGGAAGGGCACCGAAGGAGGGAGGACTGTTATGTCAAACATTTGGAGGCAGGAGTGCTTGTCAATCAGCAGAGGACAAAGAGTTTAAGTTGTGCCAAAACCGGTTTGGCTCAGTGGATAGAGCGTCGGTCTGAGGACTGAAAGGTCCCAGGTTCGATTCCAGTCAAGGGCATGTACCTTGGTTGCGGGCACATCCCCGGTAGGGGGTGTGCAGGAGGCAGTTGGTTGATGTTACTCTCTCATCGACGTTTCTAGCTCTCTATCCCTCTCCCTTCCTCTCTGTAAAATATCAATAAAATATATATTTTTAAAAAGTTTAAGTTGCTGAACTGGACAAAGGAGAACACAGGAAACAGCTGGATGGGAGGGGAGATCCAGCAAATGCAGAAAGCTTTGAGTGGCAGGCTAAGGACTTAGGACTTTATCCTGGCAAGGAGAGAAAAGACACTGAAGTTCCTCGGCAGACAACGTGGCATGTTGGAAATGTGTTTTGGAAAGATGACATTGGACCACATGCAAGAAGGGAATGGTAGAGTCAAAGAGAGGACTTGGGAAACTGTAACCGTTCACGTGTGAGTTGATGAACACTGAGGCAGCAGCCAAAGGGAGGGATGGAGAGGTGGATTCAAGAGTTAGTGCAAGAGCTGAAACTGGTTTGGCTCAGTGGATAGAGCATCGGCCTGTGGACTGAAGGGTTCCAGGTTCGGTTCAGGTCAGGGGCATGTACCTGGGTTGCGGGCACATCCCCAGTAGGGAGTGTGCAGGAGGCAGCTGATCGATGTTTCTCTCACATCTATGTTTCTAACCCTCTATCCCTCTCCCTTTCTGTCTGTAAAAAAATCAATAAAATATATTTTTAAAAATTAAAAAAAAGCCGAAACCGGTTTGGCTCAGTGGTAGAGCGTCGGTCTGCGGACTGAAAGGTCCCAGGTTCGATTCTGGTCAAGGGCATGTACATTGGTTGCGGGCACATCCCCGGTAGGGGGTGTGCAAGAGGCAGCTGGCAGATGTTTCTCTCTCATCGACGTTTCTAGCTCTCTCTCTCCCTTCCTCTCTGTAAAATATCAATAAAATATATTTTTAAAAAATAAAATAAATAAATAAATAAAATAAAAAAAAGAGTTAGTGCAAGAGAAGATTTCCTGAATTTAATGCAGTAGATGATTATTAAACATCTTCTCAATGAATGAACATGCACAGGTGCTTGGCAAACCCTGCCTCATGGAGTGGTTGACTATCTGATGAGCAGACATTGCCTAGAACTCTGAAATACCAGAGCTTTCTCATATGAAAAAAAAAAAAAAGATGGAGAAAATCATGCCAATATTCTCCTCTCCCAAAAGCAATGCTCCCTGCTCTTACCCTTTCCTAGAAGCTCCTCTGTGAGCAGAAGTGAGAAGGATTCTAAAGGAAAATCCTAGAGGTAAACCACTGATAGAACATTGGAGTCACTCCCACTGTGGCTAGCACCATGGCCTCCAGGTGGTCCGGAAGTATACCACACCCAGAGCTCCTCAAGAAACACGGGACCACCCCAGCTGCAGCCCAGCCGATGGCCAGCAGTCCAGACAGCAGTTTCCTGGGCTTTACCCATCAGCACTGGCAGGGAGGCCATCTCTGTGCCCAAATTCCCCCACGATCCACCTCCCCAGAGGCACATGCATACCTGCTAAGATGAACTGCATCTTAGAGGCATCAGGTATGGCAATGCGGTCAATGTACTCAGGATCCAGGTATTTGATCAGGTCTTCAACTAGAAAAATAGCAGGATGGAAAATGGATTAGGGTTGGGGAGTGAGGGTCTGTGTTATGAAGGGTATTGGGGGAATGGTCCACGTAGGGAGAGGCTTCAGGGAGGAGCTGACACCTCCAGTGTCTGTTAGCAGGCCTCTTCCCGGGCTCCTATCCACACTTCCCTGTCCCTCCCCTCTGATCACCTGCTGGCTGACCTCAAACTTCAGAGCTTGGAGTATCCTGGGGCCCTCAGTATTCCCACTGACCTATGTTCACCAACGGTGGAGGGCCCCTTCCCCTCAGTGCCACCAAGACAACCAGAGCTTTATCTGATTTCTAATTACTGAACAGGATGCTAGCTCTGACACAACCAAAAAGCCCTGGCTGAGCCAAGGGCAGAACTCTGGTGGCTAATTAACTTCCTGTCTTGCGGCCTTGCCTGTGGAAATCCCATACCTGTTCTCCGAAGGGACCTCTCAGACAGAGCTCTTATCCCATCACTGGGGGCACTGCCAGGGGCTTGAAGTTTTACCACAAAATAGAAAGCATACCCCCATTCACCATTTCAGCAGGGAAACGTCTTCACATTCTATCCCCAGAGGGCAACTCCAGTGACCTAATGGGCTGAGAACCAGGCCAGTCCTCGGGAAGTACAGGCATGGGGAAGAAGAAGGCAGGCAGGCGCCCGACGGAAACTTACTCTTTTTGTACAGAATCTTCACTCTCTCTCTCTTACTGGCAATGTTCCCCAAAGCTACCTGCACCTTGACCAGGCCATCAGCCACCTGTGAGGGGAGTGAAAGTTATTTCCAAGAATCACCACCTGGCTCAAGGCTTGGAAGATATAAAGAACCCTCATTCCTTCAGACCCCCAAACCTCTTTGCCCCAGAAATCTAGGTTGGTCACTGTCTCTTGGATTAAAGGAGATGTAACTCTACCTTCCAGGAATCCTCAGTGTGAACAGGGAGGTAATCATGTACTCCTTGGGGGAGTTTCTAGTTTGATTGGGGAGATAACGAACTATTTTACAGTTTATGGGACACTGGCATACACTATACACTGAGTGGTCAGATTATTATGATCTCTGAACGCATAATAATCTAATCTCTCTCTCTACATATATATATATAGATATATATATATATACACACATATATATGTATATATGTATATGTGTGTGTGTGTATATATATATATATATATATATAGCCTCTAATATATATTAGAGGCCCAGTACATTAATTCAGTCTTGGGTGGGATCTGGCTGGCCTGGCCAGGGGGAGGGGATATGGGCGATTGGCTGGCCTGCCTGTTGGTCAAACTCCTGGTCAAGGGGACAATTTGCATGTTAGCCTTTTATTATACAGAATATACACTGAGTGGCCAGATTATTATGTTTTCAGAGATCATAATAATCTGGCCACTCAGTGTATATTCTCTGGTTCCCACCTCTCTGACTGAACCTACCTAGACTTTAAGGGTAGAGGATGAGGAATCCCATTATTAAAGGGCTGAATAGATGGAGAGGCAATGGAAGTGAATGATCCCACCCAAAATTCAAGGGTCAGATATATGGGGAGGCAAATAAAACTGGGCAGCACAGCCACTCTTGTAGATGGAAAACCATGAGGGTTAGCATCATAGATGTCAAAGGCAGAGAATGTTTTGAGAAGTCCGTCCTCAAATGGGGCACAATCTGCTAGCATCCACTAGTTCCACAAGGGTGTACAGATATCACTGCCTCTGATGCACTTAAATCTAGGGTATCCCTGACACTCCACTTTCAGTAAAAGGTCTTCCCATAGTGTAAAAAAAAAAAAAAAAAAAAGGATAAGAGGAAAACTGGGCTTCACAGTTGTCAAAATTCAGTTACTGGTGTGAAGAAGTGCCAGTCCCGCCCGGGCACCCTCCCGCGCCCCGGAGCCTTCTTAAGCACCTCTGCTCTGCCTCCTCTAATCCCATGGACCTCTTTCTGCACAATTCACTTAACAATTAATTACACAGGGCGTCATGGGCTGCAGCCCTTACTGACACTCTCGTTAGCCAGCTTCCCAAGGGTGCCAGGTCTCCCCAGCTGGCAGGTGCAGAGTCTTAGTCACGGTTCATCCTGAACCCGTTTCAGACGGGCCTAATACCCCGAGTTCCCTGCAAGGGCATGGATCCCGAGGGTCCAAAGTGCTCCGGGAGGTCTCAGACCTTTGTTATTTCAAAGGCTGGGCTGTGGGCGACGGGACCGGCACGGCATCCATCCCGAGGCACAGGCCAGTAGCCCGCCCTCGCTCTGTCTCAGGAAGGGACCCCTGGGCCCAAATCGCTCACCTTCCGCGAGCCGCGCGCCCCACCCGGTCCGTACACCCAGCGCTCCAGCTCCTCTACACGGGCCTGCAGCCGCTGCACATCGGTCATAGCCGCCATGGCTTCCGCCCCGCCTCAACCGCGGAACAGCTGGAGGGCGGGACTTCCGTCCAAATAGGAGAAGGCTAGCCAATCCGAGTGCACAAGCTCCCCTCCGTTCAGGAAGTGATGTCACGACACAGGCCTTCAGTGCCGGAAGTGGCCGGCTGGCCCGGCGGCCAAGAGCCGTAAGTTGTCTAGTTACCTAGGCAACGGCCACGCCTGTTTGTCAAGACCACCTTTACCTTTCTTCGCCTCATTTCAGGGTACCACAGAGGTTTCTCCACCTCATTCCCCGAAGTACACTCATTATTCCAGGATTGGCCCATTCCTAGTATAGATCAACAGATACAATAACCTTTTTTTTTTTAAATATATTTTATTGATATTTTACAGAGAGGAAGCGAGAGAGATAGAGAGCTAGAAACGTCGATGAGAGAGAAACATCGACCAGCTGCCTCTTGCACACCCCCTACCGGGGATGTGCCCGCAACCAATGTACATGCCCTTGACCGGAATCGAACCCGGGACCTTTTAGTCCGCAGACCGACGCTCTACCACTGAACCAAACCGGTCTGGGCGATACAATAACCTTTTAAAGTCTAATAAGGTTCAAATGGTGGGGCCACTCAGTACTATAGTGGCGGAACTAGGATTTGAACTCCGGCAGTCTGACTCATGAGACCGAGCTCTTCTTTTCTCATAGGCCTTTGCTGTTCTGTCTTCCCTCTGAGAACCCTTGGCCCAACGCAGCCTGCAAACCACATAATTCATTTTCCAACCCCCAGATACAAATGAGAAGAGGCACTGGGGAGGGAGGGACTACAGCTTTATTATCTAGATGTGACCTGAGGGACATCTCCTTCACAACATCCCAATCCAACCCTTCGTATGGCTCCTGAAGAGAAGAAGCAGGTCTGACTCCAAGAGGTAGGGTCCTAGACATGACATCGACAAAGTGAGGAGATGATTGGGGGGGGGGTTACTAGGGGCAGGACTCTTTGGTAGATGCTGCTGGAGTTGGCCAGGGAGGAAGTGCCCTCCCTTTACGATGAGGTAGATATAACATCAAAAGAAAACTCTTTGGCTTCAAGTCCACATGGCTTGTGGGGGGAGTGGTCACCTCCCAGGTCTGGGTCCTAGGGTGGGCCCCCTGGAAGAATCAAAGTGGAGGGGGTGTCTCCCCCCTGCCCCAGCAATGAGCGAGGACTCTTAATTCGAGGTGAGAGCTCTCAGGGTAAGGTGCTGGAAGGGGGCCCTGTAGGGGTTGGGGGTACAGGGTTAATTGGGCCCTGGGGAGCTGGCACAGGCTGGCGGCGGGCAAAGAGGATGCCTGGCAAAGGGGTGAGAGATGGTAGAGGGAAAATACAAGCAGGAGAGGGAATGACAGGGAAACAGAAGAAGGAAACGAAAGTTAGTGACCTGATTGCTACACCACACACACATACCTCTGCCACAAACCAATGAGGACAAACCCCTTAGGTGAGTCAGAGACTTCTATGCTAACATAGATACCCTCGAACAGGTAAACAATATTTACACTGATATATAGGCCCATGACAAGGCAGACACCCCGTGGTACCCATGATACCCATAGAGGGGTCATGCCTTGACCCCCATGCCCTGTAGACAGATCCTTTAACCCATGCCAATGTAGCAATCCCCTGAGCCCCATATTACACATGCAAGTTTGGATATCCCTGAATCTCATGCAAACAGAAAAAGTCTAAAATCCCCACGCCAATGTAAATACCCCTGACCTCATGCCAGTGCAGACAGCATGCAGCACCCATACCTGTGTAGACCACCCCGTTGATCTCTAGGGCCATGTTGATACTGCTGATACCAGTGCCTGCCAGATTGAGAGGCCCATCCAACCGCTCTTCTGTCCATGAGGGGGGCAGGGGAGTCACATTTTTGGGAATCACACTTCAGACTTACAAGCTCCCCCCCCCTCCATCCCCATAGATACCCCCATTCGACTTCAGCCCCAACCTGTAAATCACACAGTTGTCTATTCAGGGATCTGTCTGCCCCACCTCCAATGTCTATCAGGGAATGGGTCTGTCCTCCCACCGTGCACAGGCCCCAAACCCTATCAGCAACAAGCCCTTCCTCACCCCTTAAGGGAACCTTGCCATGGGGCAGAAAACTTGGGGGTGCGCCAGGTTGAGGTGGCTCCACGGGCCCCATCAGCACAGCCCTCTTCTCTGGAGGCTCCTCTGGTGCTAACTTCTCCCGCGCAGGTCCCAAGGCCAGGCCCACAGGCAGTGCCAGTCGAGGGGCTGGAATTCCACTCTCTTCTGGAAAAACAGGCAATTCAGCTCCCCTGACCCAATCAAGTCAGTCTCTGCACTTAGTTCTCTCCCCAGGCCTGGCACCAAGAAAGGTCAGTCACCCAAGTTCAAGCACCAAGTTCAATCTCCACTCCCATCCAGAGTCTCAGCCTAGAGGCTCTGAAACTGGAGAGCCCAAAGGGCCAATTCTTTGATTTGTTATTTAGATAGAGAGATGGAAGGGGGGGAGGGGGAGAAGAGAATGAGAGAGAGAATTGGTTGCCTCTGTAACCCAGGTATGTGTCCTGACCGGCAATAGAACCCACCACCCCCTGGTGTATGGGAGGACGCTCCAACCAACTGACCCACATCGGCCAGGACCCAAAGGGCCAACATATGTCTAAATCGGCCCAACATTTGGAGCATCTCCTGTTCTCGGTTGTTCAATAATCCAGGTCACAGAAGGCACAAACCACAAACCATGCAAATAGAAACCCTGGGTGGGCAGGTGTAAAATGGAATTGCTTTGGATAAAGGACCTTCAGCCGCGTGCCACAGTAACCCTTACTCCGGGGTTCCCAAGGCTTCCTTGACCCCCCCAAACCTCAGGACCCCTCAGGTCAGAGTGCACCAAATCTTCAGTGCCCCACCAGTCCCTACCGCCCCCGTCCCTCAAAGCCTCCCGCATTTCATTGTCTCCCCCCCCCCTATTTTAATGTTCCCTCTATCTCAGCGTACCCCCCTGGGTCTCAGAGACCCCCTAACCCCCAGCGCCTCGCCCCCTCACACCTTTCTTAATGGGGCTCGGGCTCAGCTGCGCGCAGGCGAGCGCCGGCAGCCTGGAGGCGGAGGCCTGGGCGGGGCGGGGGCCGGGCGGGGGCGCCGGCAGGGCGGAGCCGGGAACGGAGGCGGGGCCCGGGGTGCCCCGAGGGGGCGGCCCGGTGGAGCCGAAGAGCGGGGCGGCGGTGTTGTAAGCCTGGCGGCGGCCCTCGCGCCGGTTGCTGTCGATGGCGGCCTGGAGTTCCCCGGGGGAGCTGAGCGCGCGCGTCTCGCACTCGTACGGGTACAGATACTTCATGTACCTGCGGGCGGGGGACCGTGTGCGCTGGGGAAGCCGCGCCCCAGGAGCCGCCTCTTGCCCCTCCCTGCCCCTCCCTCCACCCCTTCTCCCTCCACCCCTTCTCCCTCCACCCCCGCGGGCCTCACTGGGTGCGCAGCGTGAAGGCGGCCGAGGTGATGGTGGTGGGCAGGCTGAGGCCGCGCGTGACCTCGCGCCACACCTTGCGGTTGATGACTTCCACCAGGCCGCCCTTGGCCGTCACCAGGCGGAACAGCGCGTACAGGTCCAGCACCTGCTTCGCCATGATGGGCACGCGGTTCACCGGCGTCCCTGGGGCGGGGTGAGCGGAGGGTCAGGCCGCAGGAGGGGACCCAGCCTCCGGGCATCCTGGGGGGGTGGGGAGTGGAGGGGCTGGAGGAGTTGAGCTGCTGGGCCGGGGTCGGGGGTGCAGGGCGGGTCGTGGAGAAAGGAAAGGAAAGGAAGAAGGGAAGGCGGGAGGGAGGCGCCTGTATTCTAGGCAGAGCCCGTAGAGCCCCCAAGGAGGCGCCGGAGGCTAGACCCGGGGGGGGGGGGGGTAGGCAAACTTCTGCCCAAGGCCGGAGGTGCGGTGTTCAGGCTTTATGGGCCGAACGGTCTCTTCCGAAGGACTCCGCCCTGCCTCGTAGCTGAAAGCAGGCCGTGCAGCTGTGTGCCAATAAAACGTCCTTTACGGACTCTGAAATTCGAATTTCACACGTCTGGGAGTGTTGTCTCTTAGGGTGGGTTTTTTTTTTTTTTTACACTATTTAGAAATACAATGGCATTCTTAACTCTCAGGGGGCTAGATTTGGTCCCCAAGCTTCAGTCTGCCGACCCCCGGAGTAGACCGTAAGGAGGACCTCCTGACGGTGACTCCCCTAAGCAGCGGCCGGCGGGGTGCAGGCGGCCGGCGGGGTGCAGGCGGCCGGCGGGGTGCGGGCGGCCGGCGGGGGTTCGGGCGGCCGGCGGGGTGCAGGCGGCCGGCGGGGTGCAGGCGGGGGTGGCGGAGGGAGAAGCGGCCGCAGCCTCGGCTGGCCGACTCCGCAGCCCGCGCCGCCCCCGCCCGCCGGTCCTGACAAAGGGGCCTGTCTGCGCTGAGCGATGGGCCCCAGTTAATTCCTTACCGATCCCGTCCCCTTCCGCTGCCGCCTTTGGACCCGAACAATTAGCTGCGGCCTGATTAATGGGGGGAAATTATCGGCCCCGGGAGACCCCCCCCCCCTCCTCCTGCAGAGGGAGCGGAGGGAGGCAGGGCTCGAGGGAGGGAAGACTTGAGGGAGGAGGCATGGCTAGGGGCCTGGTGGGGGGAAGTGATAGGGTCTGCACGGACCCCCCCAACCTCCAGTGGAGGGGAGACCTCAGGAAAGGGGCAGGGAGGGTACACCGGGACCACAGTGACTTTATCCTGGGGACAAAGGATCTGGGCCCCAAGGAGGGTCCCTCCTTAGGAATGAGCCCTCAGGGGTGCTGGGCCCGGGGCGGGGGGCCTGAGGGACTTTGGCTGGCTTCCGCGCTGGGGAGGGGGGCTCCGTGCAGCCAGTTAATTAGCAGCTTATCAGGCCACGCTCGGAGTGAGTTAATTAGCTTTGTAGAGAGAGATAATGACTCAGTCTTTGGACCCATGAATCTGGGGGGAGGCCTAAGTGATGGACTGCCACCCACCCTGACGACTCCTCCTCCTCCACAGCCCCGATGCACCCGACTCTCTCGGCCTACCCCTTGAGAAGTCCTTCCTCCAGTCTAATCCCAGTCCTTTCTGCTGCAGAGCACCCTGGGTGTCCCCTGCCCGAAACAACGGAAAACTGGGGAGAGACGAGGCTGGGAGAAGGGTCAGCAAAAGAGGACCACGCGTTCCCAGACCCCTAGTCCTGGGAAGCCCCCTCCCCATCAGGCCAGCCCCCACCACCACCACCACCAGTTCCCCTTCCCACCTTCCCAATTGATCCCACACTCATTAACCTGCCAGTGGGCCGGCCACTAATTAATTGCTGGGTGGAGGAGGAGGGCAGGGTCAGAGGTTAAAGACGCTATCGAGGGCCCAAAGGGTAGGTGCTGCCCAGCTCCGGCCTCCGCAGAGAGGACCCAGGCTTGGGACTGAGCCCTGAGGTCTCCCATCCTCAAACCCGGTACACGGAGGTCTCCCCTTTACGTCCCCGCACTCACCCCTCTTCTGCATGAAGCTAAACAGGTCGTCCAGAAACTCCTTCCTCTTGGGGTCTGCATCGAGCTCGTACAGCTGGGGAAGGACTGAGGTCATTCTCCAGCTCTGCTGACCTCCCTCCCCCTGAGAGCCCAGCCCACGGGTCTGTACCCTGAATAAGGGTCCCCAGCTGAAGGGGAAAGTAGGATCTGAAATGTGAACTCCCAGACACGGGGCGCTCTCTCCCTGGGTGCAGAGGCCCTCTACAGCTAGTGCCCTGGGCAGGTCAAAGGCCCACCTGGGGAGCAGGGGAAGAGAGGAAGCTGTGGAGGCTCAGCGTGCAGGGCGGGAGTCAAACTGGAGCTGTGTTCCACACCGAGCAAACTGACAGGTCTCTCTCACTCACTCTTGGTCATTCCTGCAAGGGCTTCTTGCCTCTCACGTCTCTGCCAGGGTTGGGGACAATGGCTCTCACCCATCCCTCAGGCAGGCTGGATGCTCAGAAGCTCCTGGATTGAAACCTAGGGCCCCCGCCATCTAGTCTGACCTCCTTCCCGGGACAGTGACCTTCCCACTACAGAAGCTGCCACAGAGGCAATGGCCCTGCACCACCGAGGACCGGTGAGGTCTGGACTTGAAAGGCCCGGGGGGTAATCCCACACATTCCCAGCCACCTGCAGCCTCACCTCCAATATCACTTCCCAAATACCACCCGGGAGGAGCAATCCCTAGAGTGATAGTCATTTACCCTAGGCCAGCTTCTTAGGGACCCTAAGAGTCCCTAAGTAACACTCCATTCCACAATAAGAACCAGTAAAAACCCCTTATTAACAAACCTCAGAGATTCACCTTTAGATCTATGTTTTCACAAGCACTGAGCCCTTAGATGGATGCCCACAAATAATATACACTCTCCAAGTAATAATCCCCAGATTTATACCCAGGAGAAACAGAGTCCTGAGTAACCTCCTTTATACACTAATGCCACAAACTACTAACCACAGGTGAACATTTCTGGAAAATTCCCAAGACCAACACCCTACGCCGTTTAAATAAACGAGGCATGCGGCCCGCTGGCCACGAGTTTGACGTGCTTGCCCTACGGGTAACACCACCGGAATAGCACACCTAGAGTCACAGCCCTGCCGAATGCTTCATGATGACAGCCTGGAGCAGCGCCTTAGAATAACATCCAGGTGGGTTCTATAAGGAGGAAGAACTCAAATAGCGCCCTGCGAGTGAGATGCTGTGGCTCCCAGATGCACACAATGGCCCGTTAGTCACACTGCGCCTGGAGTGGCCATCACAGGCTGCCACTCACAGCGCTCAGGCAGCCCGAGGATTTGGACGGGGGGAATGTGACAGAGAAGAGATGAGGGGGATACCAAAAGATTGGCCACCTCCACTCTACTTCCAAAGCCAGAAGTAGGCAGCCCAAGACACTCCCACAGGTCGCTAAAATATGACCTTGTGACTCGGTGGGTGAGAAGTTAGAGTAGGATGCTGCTGATCACGTTAGAATGCCTAGTCCCCAGATTCCCCACCCTCAGAAGAGTTCTTAAGGGCTCCCACACCCCTCCCACCGTCCCTTCTAACCTCACCAACAGCCTCCAATCTGTCGGCCTCCATTATTTCTGGGTGTCTTCTACACGCCTTAATATTTGCCTATGCACTTCTTTCCACGTCTCCGTGTCTCCGGGTGCCTATCCCTTCCTTCCCGTCACTATCCTTCCATCTTCCCACTGTCTCTCTCCAGGTCTCTGTCTCTGTCTTTCCAGAGGGCAGCAGGGGTGGGTAGACGACTAAGGGCCAAGCTCTGCTTTAGCTCAGAAAGGGGGAAGAGAGGAGGGCCCGGCATTGAGGGGGCTCCTACCTGCTTGAACTGTTCCTCGTAGGTCCACTCATGGGGATGAGGTCCCGGGGGCTGCCCGGTAGGTGAGCTGGGACCCTGGGTTCCTGGAGGACTCTCCTCAGCGGCCTCTTTCTCGGCTCCAGCTTCCTCCCCCTCCTCATCCTCTCCTCCGGGATCCTCCTCTTTCTCAGCCCCAACCTTCCCCGAGGCCCTCTCCAGGGTTTGCAGAATCCCGGGGCCAGGCACGGGAGGCTGGGGCGGCGGTGGGCGTGGCGGGCGTGGCGGGGCCGGGGGCCTCACCCCCTGGGCCAGTCTGGCCGCCTGCTGCCTCTGCAGGGCCTCCATCACAGCTTCCAGGCGCAGTCCCCCCGCTGGCGCTGGCGGGGGAGCGGGCACCAGGCGGGGCCCCGAGGAGAGGGCCGCCTGTGGGAGAGGGCATCAGGGTTGCTGGGCCCTGCTGCCCCCACAAGAGGGGCGATGGGCAGGGGTGCAGGGAAGTGCAGGGAGGCCATAAGGGAAAGGGACAGAAAGATGGCTTTCTCAGAGACTGACAGAGGGGTAGACAGAGCAAGAGAGACAAAAGCCCAAGAGACAGGAATGGGCATTGATGGAGGACAGGCAGAGACCCAGCCAAAGAGGATGACAAGGACCAAGAAACAGAGAGAGATGGAGGGGGGGCAGTGAGAGAGAGCAATCTGACAGAGAGAGAGAGAGAGAGAGAGAGAGATTATGACAAGGTGATCAAGATGGGACAGAGAGACAAGGAGAGACAAAGGTGGGAAGAGACAGAGACTGAGAAGAGACCAAGATGGAGATATCAGGCAGATTCAAGAATGGAGAGACAGAGGTGAGACTGACAGAGATACGGACTCTAGGTAGAGAGACAGGGGAGGTAAGAGAAAGAGGGGAGCAAGAGATAAATATCAAAGATCTGAGTAACAGGCAGTCCAGAGAGACAGAGACAGAGACAGAGGAGACAGAGACAGAGAGAGGCAATTAGGAGGGACAGGGCTTGAGAGAGAACGGGAAAGACAGACTCTGCAGGAGACAGAGACAGAAGAGATTAAAGAGAGACAGGGCGAGACAGTGGAGGGGACAGACAGGCACAGGGAGAAGAGACGCGGCAGAGACACGGAGCACTAGAACCAAGGAGTGGAAGGAAGCGCAGGAACAGAGGGCGGCGGGCACGGAGCCCCGGGCAGGGTGGGCAGGGGAGACGGGGGAGTCTGGACGCCCGCTCTCTGGCTCCTGGCACCCCGCGGCTGCACTCACCAGCTTGGCGCGGCCCGCCGGCCCCGGCGTCTCCACGGCTCTCCCTCTGCGCCCGCCTCCGGGGCGGCCCCTGCCTCCGCTCGGTTCCCGCGCTGGGGCTCCCGCCGTGCGCTCCGCCGTGCGCTCCTCCGGCCGCCGTGCGCTCCTCCGGCCGCCGTGCGCTCCTCCGGCCGCCGTGCGCTCCTCCGGCCGCCGTGCGCTCCTCCGGCCGCCGTGCGCTCCTCCGGCCGCCGTGCGCTCCTCCGGCCGCCGTGCGCTCCTCCGGCCGCCGTGCGCTCCTCCGGCCGCCGTGCGCTCCCGCCGCTCCGCTCCGAGAGGCCGCGGGGGCGGGACCGGAGCGGGGCAGGGCGGGCGGGGACGCCGCCGGGAGAGAGGCCCCGGGGGGGGGGGGGGGGCTCTGCCGCTCCCAGCCCCCCAACAGGTGTCTCCCGCCTTCCGCACCGCCAGGTTCGGGGGAGGGGGCGCTGGGGAGCAGGTGGGAAGCGTGCAACAAGAGAACGAGGAATCCACTGCTGTCGGACTGGGGACCGGGGTGCTCACACACCCGCACTTAGTGAGTGCCCGGCATTCACACGCAGACAGCTGTGCTCACACACCAACACACCCCGTCCGAGTTCAGGCACACTGCTGCCCGGTTTCACATGCCGAGTCACACGGGACACGGCAGGACACCACAGCGCCAAGGGCTGAGCTCATGAGGGGCATCGCTCCGGAGGATGTGGGGGGGGGGGGTGCTGAGTGTGGAAGGCCTGGACAGAACTGAAACCTCTCCCCGTGCTCTGCCCGATGCTGCTGCGGTTTGCACAATATGTGCGTATGGTGGTGGACTCACACCTGTGTACACACACCTTGGATGTCTCTGCACTGACTGGTTCCATACCTGCTGCAGGTACACATACTACATGGAGATACACAGCCACACAGGTTTTTTTTTTTTAAATATAAATATATTTTTTATTCAGAGAGGAAGGGAGAGGGAGTGAGAGATAGAAACGTCAATGATGAGAATCATTGATTGGCTGCCTCCTGAACACCCAACACTGGGGATCAAGCCCGAAACCCAGGCATATGCCCTGACCGGGAACCGAACCATAACCTCCTGGTTCATAGGTCTCTGATCAACCAGAGCCAAGCCAGCCAGGCTTTGCTATTTTTCTTCTTTTTTTTGTTTGTTTTTATTTATTTATTTTTTAAGGCTCTTCTGGACGCTCTATTACAGACACCTTCAAGCTCATATACAAAAAGAGTGACACTCATCACACATTTCAACAGTGTGTGATGAGTATTTTAGCATCTTCACCCATGTGTGTGACTCCCTAGTCTGTATCTCCAGACCCCTTTTGCCCAGTGATTCAGGCCTACCCTATCCCCCCTTTACCCCCAGATGCTGTTCCTTATCTGGGGGTCCTGATGGCAGGTCACCATTCCTGCTCTGAGCAGTGTGGGTCCCATTTCTCTCTGGCACCCTCATACATATCCCAGTTTCTTCCTGTATCTAAGGGAATCACCCTCCCAAAAGCAGGAGGACCACCTGGAGGTGGTACAGATGACACCTGGCATGGGTGTGAAACTGCTATGTCAAACTCAAACCCAGCAGAGGATCATCCCCTGACCTCATATCCAGTGAGGCAAGATTCCTCCCAGGGCCAAGATTCCCCCAGAGGCAGAAATCCAGGTGTGACTTTGGCTCCCTCTCCCCTCCCCCCAACCAGTCCTCTCCTCTCAGACCCAGCTTGCCCTGCCCTGGGTCACCAGGATGACCCTCGCTCTCCCTATCTTCAGCCTATACCTTTGTCCTCAGCCTGGATCCCACTGTGATCCCAAGTCCTTGCTCTCTCTGGCCCCCCACCCTTGGGCACACTGAGGCTCACTCCTGCTCACACCTTTGGCTCAGGCTCCTCCCACTGGGATTTCAGACCTGAGTGTCAGACACCCTCCCCACCAGGAAGCCTTGGTGCTCGGGCCAGTATCGTCGCCCTCCCCTACGTAGCTGTATGTGGTGAGTTCTGGGGCGGCCAAGCCCTCTCTAAGGCCGAGTCCACAGAGCGGAGAACCACCGAATGTGCAGAGGCAGACAGACATGGCTTGGCTGTCTCCTGGGGGACTACAGGGCAGAGGGTAGAGATTTTTATATATTAAAAAAAAACAACCCAACAACATAGCTATGTCCAGCCCACATTCAAGGGTAAGGAAATTAGGATTCATCTCTTAAAGGGAGAAATATAAAAAATACTTATGGAGATATTTTTAAAAATACATTTTTTATTGATTTCAGAGAGAGGAAGGGAGAGTGAGAGATAGAAACATCAATGATAAGAATCATTGATTGATTGATTTGCCGAAACCAGTTTGGCTCAGTGGTAGAGCGTCAGTCTGCGGACTGAAAGGTCCCGGGTTCGATTCCGGTCAAGGGCATGTACCTTAGTTGCGGGCACATTCTCCAGTGGGGGGTGTGCAAGAGGCAGCTGGTCGATGCTTCTCTCTCATCGACGTTTCTAGCTCTCTATCCCTCTCTCCCTTCCTCTCTGTAAAAGATAAGAGCCAGGAAGATACCTAGAGAAGAACACTGCAGGCAGAACAGTAGATGCAACTATCCAATGGTGGAAGTTCGTTGTGTCAAAAAATAAAAGTAAAAAAAGCAGGGGGGCTGAGGTGAGTGGTGAGATGTATGGTCAGAGGTAACACGGACCTTGGAGTAGGTTCCTGGAGGCAGTAAAAACACTGAACGAGAGGGAAGCCGATGGAAATGTCTGCAGAGTGGAAGGCTGAGTCTAGCTGTTGCGTGAACCCCCCACACAGCACGCAAGCCTGCAGATCAATTAGGCCATTGCAGTAATCCATGCAAGAGATGACAGCTTGAACAGGGTGGTTAGATTCTGAATGTTTCAAAGATAAAGCTGACATGCTCTGTTGATGCCCTGGATGTGAGATGTGAGAGAATAAGAGGTATTGAAGATGACTTCCTGGCTTTTGGCCTGGGCAGGTGGGTAAATGGAGGTATACTTAACTGAGACAGTAAAGCCTGCAAGGAGGTACAGGGTTGGGAGAAATCACTTTATGTTGAGCATTTTAAGTTTGAGATGCCAATTAGACAACCAGGTGGAGATGTTGGCAGTCAGATATATGAAGCTGATATTTGGAGGTCAGAGAAGAGAGGTTTAGGCTGAGACAAGAAATTAGCGAGTTGATACATATAGATGGTCCTCAAGGTCCATCCATGTTGTTGCAAATGACAAGGTTTCTTTTTTATGGCTGAAATATATTCCATTATATAGATCACATTTTCTTTATCCATTCATCCTTGAGGACATTATTCTGTGAAATAAGTCAAGAAGACAAATACTCTATGTTCTCACTTATATGTGAAATCTAAAAAGAACAAACAACAGATTGGTAGATGCCAGAGGCCCGAGATGGATGATTTGGGTGAATGTGGTCCAAAGGCACAAACTTCCAGTTGTAAGAGAAATAAGTCCCGGAGATGGAATGTACAACATAGTAACTATAGTTAATACTACACTATATATTTGAAAGTTGCTAAGAGTGTAGATTTTTAAAAATAGATTTTATTGATTTTTTTACAGAGAGGAAGAGAGAGGGATAGAAACATTGATGAGAGAGAAATATCAATCAGCTGCCTCCTGCACATCCCCCACTGGGGATGTGCCCGCAACTAGGGTATAGGCCCCTGACTGGAATCGAACCCGGGACCCTTCAGTCCGCAGGCCGACGCTCTATCCACTGAGCCAAACCGGTTTCAACAAGAGTGATCTTGAAAGTTCTCATTTAAGAAGAAATGTCGCTGTGAGGTGCTAAACTTATTGTGGTAACCATTTCACAATGTATACGTATATCACTATGTTGTACACTTTAAACTAATGTTATATGACAATTATAGCTCAATAAAACTGAGAGTAGGGAAGACACAGATGCTATTTAAAGTCTTAAAATGATTGAGAGCACCAGAGATGGGTGTAGTCAGAACTTTGAGGATTAAGTCCTGGCAAGTCAGCAGAGGTTGGACAGGTTAAGATCTAGTAAAGGAGTAATGTACTAGAAAACAAGTGTTTTAAGAGTGATTGTGACAAATCAAAGTTGGGAAGAAACAATTCTGGGCTTAACAGAGATGGGGAGGACCCTGGGAACCTAGTCCTAGTGGGAGGACAGGATGACAGGGGAGCGGGGCATCCCTGATAGATGTGGGGTGAGCCTAGAGGCAGAGCTGGGTTATAGGGCATGGGAGAAGTCCTTGAATGCTTGACTTTGCAACCCATGATCTATGGAGAGGCCCCAGCCAGGCTGTCATGGCCAAGATGGTGGTGGCCATGATAGATGTTAGGATGGCCATCTTGTCTGAACCTTATATTCATTCAGATCCACAATTTTAGACTTGATGTTGCTTACAAGTGGTTATACATGTAGTCTCCTCTATTTTTGTTTATTAGAATATACAATTTTTGTAATTGTGTTCCTTTCATTTTCAATATACCAGGGATTCTATGAGTGATCTGGGCCTTACTCACCCTCAGAGCAGGGCCAGCAGGATGGGACAAGTGATGCAACCAGAGCACAAAATTTAAGAGGGCAAGTGCAAGGTCCCTGGGAGTACATCTTAGGGCACCTCTTTCCCACAATACCTCAGACAGCACCTGCGCTCTACCCCCAGGAGTCTCCCCACAGAAGAAGGGTCCTGGAGAAGGCAGACTGGAGAAACTTGTCTAGAAACACAGACGCAAGCAAACGGAGAATGACTAGGCCTCCTCCAGCTCACCTCAAAAGTGGGTGCACACTGCCATCTCGTGGCCATACAGGGGAGGACTCCCAGGGCTGTTACCAGACCTGCAATAGCAGAGTCAAGACCAAGATCCATACCTCATCCAGCCCTGAATTTCTTAAACTGTCACATTCAAAACTTGTGGAAAGGATCTTCTTAAACATACGGATCTCAAGGCCTCAACCCAGAATCGAACCTCTGGGGATCTGGGCACAGTAATCTGTAGTCAATGAGCCTCCTAGGTGATTTTTGTGCACACTGAAGCATAAAGCCAGCCAGTGTCTGACAAACTCGGTCACACAGCGTGTTGTCTTGCTGCTCAGATACACAAAGAAATGGAGCTGTTCCAACAAGTCTTTATTAACAGAGTCAGATGGACAGAAAATGCAGGTAGTGTCTGAAAACTGTGACGGGTGTGTGCGTGCGCGTGTATGTGCGCACACACACGCAGGAAAGGCCTCTCTCTAGGCCGGGGATGATCCCTTGGATCTAGGCCCGCATCTTCAGGCTTCTCATCAGGGTGGGCCCTGTAGGCTGAGGTCAGCCTCCCCACCATACTCAGGAAAGAATGGTGACCTTTCAGGATAGGAGGGACCCTGACCTCAGCATCCTCCATTCTTCTGGCTCCCCAACTGACCTGGTTGCTGAGGGTGGGGGACAGGACACGAGGGGACTTGCATAGCAGGGGAACAGAGCAGGGGTAAGGCATATGGTGAGGACAGGGAGATCAAGGGAAAGCGCGTTGTAGCTGCAGGTGAAGGGAACCTCCAAAAGCAACTCCTCTTCCTCCTCACCCTTTCCCCAACTACTGCTGGGTGGAGGGGCAAAATCCTTGGCAGAGTAAAATACCCCGCCAGCCCTAACTCCAGAGCACTGACTGGGGGAAGGGAAGCTCTAGAAAGGGCCGAGTTAACGAGTCAAGCTTGTGTTATGTGTGAACATGACTGGACCCCCCCTGGTATACATGGGGATTCATGATCTGAAAATGTGTGTGTCCCATATGTTCCCATAAGTCCCTGTGTTTGGCGGTGTAAGCATGTATGTCCCTACGTGTATACCAGGAACTCCATATCCACATGTGTCGTACGTCCATCTTGTCACATGGGCTCCAGCAAGTGGATGTGTGGTGCGGGCCTGCCCGCTCCTGTCCACCCACACAGGTCCTCCTCCTTCCAGGCCTGGCTCCTCAGGGGTCCTGGCCGAAGAGGTAGGTGGTGAGCTCAAGCCGGAGTCCGCGGGCATAGGCGCGGAGAGTGTAGAAGAGGGTGAGGAAGTCCTGGGTGCTGAAGACGGTGTCGGCCAGCGCGAAGGTCAAGGTGGACGGGATGACGCCCCGGCCATACTCCACCATCCACGTGTTTGGCCCCCACTCCACGGCTGTGGCCTCACCAGGCCCGTGCACCACCGTCTCCCCTGGGGGAGAGGGAGCACCCGCATGAGGAGCCCGGCCCTGCCCTTCCATTGTGGTTGCCCCCTCCCTGGCCCATGGGCTCTCTGACGGTGAGGAGAGTTTAAGGAAAGGAAGAGGCCTGACCTCACTGGCCAAGGGCCCTGTCTGGAGGGGTAAGAGGCCAAGATGGCGACCCCTAACTTTTCCTCTGTGGCATCGCCTGGCTCATGTCCTCTCTTGAAGGAAGCCAAGGAGGAGCACCTACTGACAATGGGCCATTGTACAGGGGTCATTCCCAAGCCTCAGTCATGCCGAGCAGAAGTTTAGCTAAATTTGGGCCACTTAGATGCAGAGGGGTGGTTATAAGGTTCGTGAGGCTTTCTGAGAAATGTAGTAACTGTTCAAGTACAATGCTTGCTGTGCTTGACACAACCTCAAACTTAGTCGGAAATCCAAACCTCTAGTTTTTATGTAAAACATTTCACGATTATTAAAAAAAAAAAAAAAAAAAAAAGGAAGACAGCCTGGCCAGTGTGGCTCAGCTGGTTGGAGTGCTGTCTTGTACACCAAAAGGTCGTGGGTTCGATCCTTAGTCGGGGTGGGTATGGGGGGCAGTCAATGGATGTTTCTCTCTCTCTCTCTTTCCCTTCCTCTCTCTCTAAAAATCAATTAAAAACATATCCTCGGGTGAGGATTTAAAAAAAAGAAAAAAGAAGGGAAGACAACAGTCTGCCTTGCTTTTGGAGATAAGAAAACATTTCTGATTACCCAACTGTCTCCCCAACAGTTGCTGGAATATGATGAGTACAGGTGTCTTCGCAGATAAAAATCAGGTAACGTTTAACAAGAAACTCTTGTGTTTTGTTTCCTTTTGACCGAGGAAAGCAAACGGGGCCCTCCGTCCTGCCTCAACTACCTGTGGCTTATCTAGAGGATGGGGGGGGGGGGACGAGGGAGAGGGTGGGTCCCTCAATGCACCCCCCTTCCCCATGCCATGGCTCCCTCCCCCAACCGTGAGCCCACCACCACGAAGGAAGAAGCCACTCCTCTGACAGGACCGCCCTACCCACCTGGGTAGAAGACCTCACTTTTGGTGGTGCCCTCTCTCCACTGGTGGAAGGTGCCGGAGATGATGGTGTCCGAGATCTCAGCCCAGTAGCGTCCTGCGGGACAATCAGATGGACACCGAATATCAAGAGTATCCCGCGCCATTGCACACGGGCTGGCCGAACAGAAAAGAAGGGCATGGGCCCTTGTGCACCCCCAGCCCCCCAGCCTCCCGGCCCGGCCCGCCGCCAGCCAGCACTGACCAGAGTGGCCTCTGGAGCCGAGGGCGGTGCCGAAGAGCAGCACGTACTCGGACAGCGAGGCGTGCAGGAGGCACATGGCGCCCATCCAGCCGCCCGCGTTCACGAACACCCACTGCAGCTCCTCGTCGGGCAGCACGTGGCCCGGGTGCAGCCGCCGCAGCTCCACGATGAGCCGAGAGAAGGCCAGCTCGTGGTCCAACCCTGGCGGGGGCAGGGGAGGCGCACCGTTAAGAGCCAGCAACCGGGCCCGAACCGGGAGACGACGTCCCCGGAACCCCCGGCTCGGACCGGGCCTCCCCAGCCCCCTCCATCCGTGTGCATCAGCTCCCGCCCGCCCGCCCGCTCACCCGCGTACTGCCGCGCCAGCTGCGCGATCTCTTCGTGCTGGAAGACGAAGCTCTGCGTGCCCAGCCACAGCCACACCGCCTGGGCCAGCACCGCCGCGGCGGCCAGGAGCAGCGCGGCCCACACCCACCGCCGGCCCACGGCCCACTGCATCCCTGCGGGCAGCGGGCGCGACGCGGCGCAGAAGCCGGCCGGGCCCGAGGCTCCGCTTCCCACCGCCGGGCAGCCCACCGCCCGCCTGCCGTCCGAGCCCGGTTCCCCCGCCACCCCCGTGGTACGGCTCTCCCCGGCCAATCGGAACGGCCCGGGCGTCCGGGCCCCGCCCCCTCGGGCTGTACCACATTCTCACGGGGAGCGGGGAGCACCCATGGGCGTGGGGGCGGCGCCGCGGGCACAGTGCAAATGGGACGGAACTGAGCCCTCCCACCTGCTCGCATTAGGATATCCAGGTAGAACCTCTCGGAGTGCCATTCTAAGTGGGTTAGGGGCTGGAGGTGGTGAGACCCAGAAAGGGATCCCCCCCCTGAACTCACTGACTAGTGGGCCCGGCGAGCCCGGAAGCTGGAGCCTTCCGGGACTCCCAAGGCTGAAGGCCCGCCTCGGCTGGCACAGGGGGTGCGAGGGGGCGGCTCAGCCTGGGGATGTCGTGGGAGACTTCCTGGAGGCGGTGACGTCTGAGCGGGGTCTTTAGGAAAGGTGGGGAGGAACCGAAGGACTTGTATGCACGCATACAGGCACATCCGGAAGACGCCAGACACTGGGGGCGAGGGGAGGAGGGCAAGAGGGGGTGAATAGGGGAGGCGGGGCCGGGGGGCAGGTCAGTGTGTGGGGGAAGAGACATATGTACTACTATTTGTAATACCTTAAACAATAAAAAATATGATAAGAAATTACTTTAAATACCTACAAAAAAGAAAGAAAGAAAGATGGGAAGGGCTTGGCCGGCGCGGCTCAGTAGTTGAGTGTCCACCTATGAACTAGGAGGTCACAGTTCGATTCCAAGTCGCGCGGGTTGCAGTCAATCAATGATTCTCTCTCATATTGATGTTTCTATCTCTCCCTCTCCCTTCCCCTCTGAAATCAATACACACACACACACACACACACACACACACACATATATATATATATATATATATATATATATATATATATATATATAGAGAGAGAGAGAGAGAGAGAGAGAGAGAGATGGGAAGGGCATCCCAGCCATTGAGACTTACTCCAAGAGCAAAGGCAACGAGCAGAGAAGGCAACGAGGAGAAGCCTGGGCCTCCAGGGGCCTACAATGAATTCTTCTCAAGCACAAAATGTGAGAGGAGTGCCTGTAAACCAACAACGGTTATGATAGGGGAGTGATAAAACAGAAGAGAAACAAAAGAGAGAAAAGAGGCAGCACTGTGCAGTGTCAAGAAAAAAAAAAAATCTCTGGACTCAATTGACTAGACTAAAAGCCTGGCTCCTGCCACCTACTAATTGTGTGATGTTGGGCAAGTTACTTAAGCTCTTGTGACTCCGTTCTCCCGTCAGTAAAATGGGATGAATAAAAAATACCTACCTTGCCAAAACCGGTTTGGCTCAGTGGTAGAGCCTCGGTCTGTGGACTGAAAGGTCCCGGGTTCGATTCCGGTCAGGGGCATGTACATTGGTTGCGGGCACATCCCTGGTAGGGGGTGTGCAAGAGGCAGCTGGTCGGTGTTTCTCTCTCATTGACGTTTCTAGCTCTCTATCTCTCTCCCTTCCTCTCTGTAAAATATCAATAAAATATATATTTTTTAAAAAATACTTACCTCCTAGTACATACCTTCATTGGGATGTATATTAAGTGAGTTAATATTTTAGAAGCAATTAATATCTGGCATGTGGTGTCATATGTGTTAGTTACATAAATAAAACAAAGGAGGAGGGAACTGGAGGGACATGGCCTCAAACATGAGAGTAATGAAATGAAGGGTTAACACAGTCAAATATAATTGAGTATTCCGTCCAATACAATGATGAGAAATGGTCGTTAGCTTTCTCAGTAGGGTATGCAGCCAGATTACATTCCATAGTCTACTCTTGTAATTAAATGAGGCCATGCGATTATGTTCTGGCTAATGAAGTATAAGCAGAAATGATGTATGCCACTTCCAGTTCTGGCTCCTAAGATCTTCCGTGAAATTTCTTACATTCTCTCTCTTCCCTGACCTATTTTCATAGTTATATTGAATTAACTAGTTAGTGGAGAATTCTGAATGCTGCATGGGATAGAGCTCTCTTTCACCCCTCAATGGACTTATGTATGGTGCTAAGCCACTGAGCTTGGGTATTCTTTGTTATAGCAACTAAGATTACTTACCCTGATTAATACAGGGCAAAAGACATGTTACAGTACACTGTAACAGATGAGGGTAGAGGCAGGGAAGTGGCACTATTTTTTGAGAAACTTGGCCAAGAAGGGAAAGATAATGCAGTGATTATCTGGAGAAGAATGCAGAATTGATGAGATGTGTTTTTTTTATTATTCATTTATTTATTTATTATTGACCCTAGTTTCTGTGATACTTCTGAGCTGGCCATTTTCTAAGAACTTCGAATAATAAGGACCAGCCCAAAAATCTGCTTTCTGCCCCTCCGTTCTACGTAAAGCCTTCTGGGACTATCTAGGCCTGCAGCTCCCCTGCCTGGTCTTTCAGAAAGCTTTCCCTGCACACAATATCAGCACAAAAACAAAAAACAAACACCCAATTGTCCTTTGGCCTTGAAAGGGTTCAGAACAGGACTCCCCTACGCATGTCACTTTGATATGTGAATTATTATGAATTGAAGATAATTGAGACCCTGTGGGCTCTCGGAAAAACTATTACCTCTTCCTTAAAGCATTTGAATTTGGGGGCCTTCCTCATAATAAGAGTTATTACCAGAAATAACTTTTCATGACCTCTCTATATGGCAGGGCAAACCTTCTAATTACTGAACATCTGCTCTACCCTGCAGTGACCTTCCTCCCTTTTGAAGCCCCAAGATGCCTTACCTCATCCTTAGCTCAGAATGCCATATAGTTCTGTCCCTGAACCTCTCATGTATGTGGGGTCTCTGACTCTCCCATGTTATATGTACATATGTAATTAAATTCCATTATTTTCTCTTGTTAATATATCTCTTATTAAGCCAGCCTGAAGAACCCAGAAGGGTAGAGGAAAGTTTCTTCCACCCCATAGCCTTAAGAGGGTCTAAGGAAGGGGATTAAGTGGTCAGGCGTCACACACACCTTCCCTAAATATCATTGAAGAGGTCACACCTCTGGGATCTTGAAGGGAAGTGGCTGGATGGGCCCCCATCTCAGCCATTCTCCACATCCCCCAAAACCTGACCTCGGGGAGACATAGAGAAAGGAGAAGTTTGGTGATGGTCATGAAGAGGTGTTTCTGAAGGAGCCAGGAGTGAGTTGGCATGATCCTGGGAGTGGCACTGAAACGCTGTGTTCTTGAGAAAATGGGGCTGCCTCTGAAATCCAGTCACTCAAACAGCCTGAGAGAGTAGAAAATGGGATCTTCTATCCCTTTCCCCCCCCAAACAGGAGTAGCCAGTGGGACGGGTACTCCCTACCCGCATTTTTCAGCTCCCTGCTACCTTCCTCCTACCTGGTGGCCTCTTCAGGTTTCAGTCAGAGGACCCTAGGGCAGAGATTAGGTGAATGACCAATGACCCAGTTTTTGAGCCACAAAACATCTGGCTTGGCCTGGTCTGGCTTGGGGGAAGGGGCCTCCCTGCTACTGCCCAGATTCTAGTCCACTCCTTTTCTATCTTGAGTATCACCTAAGTCTCAGAGGCATTTTAGAGCAGTGGGAAGAGACTGAAATTTGAGTTCAAATCCTAGGTTGGCCACTTGTCCCCTGGATGACCTTGAAGCCTCTGTTTCCCACTATGAAATGAGGAAAATGTTCAGCCAATATTCAGATGTCTTTTTTAGTGTCGTCCTGTGCACCAAAAGGTTGCTGGCTAGATTCCCCTCAGGGCACATGCCCTTCCTTTTTCTCTAAAAATCAATAAAAATATTTATTTAAAAAAAAAGAGAAAAAGTGCCAATGAAGAGTTAATTTGCATTTTATTCTAATGTTAACCAATTGGTTTGATTCAGGGAAAAGTTGGAGAAGGGAAAGGGGTGTGTAAACCTCTCAATCCCACCCAGATGGTGGCCAGAGTTACTGATAGTCCTGTCTTCCTCACACGTTCAGATCTCTTATAGCCCTCTTACCTCACACACTTCTTTTGCTTTTGATGTGTGCATGTAATACACACACACACACACACACACACACACACAGAGATGGTTATGTCAACCAAAGAATGTCCAAACATTTAGATAAGTTTTGTAAGAGTTTATGTGAGCCAAATTTTTAGGATGTACTTGGAAGTAAAATCTAAATGGGTTGAGAAAATGCACAACAGAATGGCAGTTTCGCTGTTTCTTTTAAGCATTTAGAATCAAAGGAGAAATGTAAAGAGGCTACATTAAGTCCATTGGTGGTAAATTAAAGAGGCAGGAGAAAGTAAAGCGGAGAAATCTCCAGGACTGGATAAACAGCAAAACGGAGAAACACATACTTCTTGTACATTGGTGGGTGCAGTATAGCTAATAATTAACATTCACTGTACAGAGAGATGGTATTCCAGGAACAAGATAACAATGATGGGTCTGACGGTCTTGTGTTCGGAGGCCTGTGGTTGTGCCTTCAAGGGGCCTGGAAAAGAAAATTACTCTGACATTTCAAAGTTATGCCATCCTAGATGCATAACAAGGACAACGAACAGAGTTCCCTTAAGGTAAAAAGGTTGACCTTTAGCAGTAGGTCTGGGACATGACTACCCGCTAGAAACCGGGGACCTTTCCTTTGCCCTAGAACGTAAGCTCCAGGAGGGCAGAGGCCATGCCTGACTGGTGCACACAGGGGCATCCCTTGGCATCACCCGCAGCCTCGGCGCCTGGCACAGGGTAGAGAGACTCAGTAAATATTTGCTGAATGAATGAATGAATGACCACACGAATGACTGAAAGCAGTGAAGAAATCTCGTAAGCGCCTGGAGCCGAGGGATCTGCAGGAAGCAGCTTTCACAGAGATTTTTTTCCCCCCAGGGTGCTGACTTTGGCCCCGGAATGATCCCCGTCGCCCCCTCCAGTGTCGTCCTGAGCCCCGCCCCCTGGGGGCCGGCCGGCCCCTCTGACAGTCACGTGCTGGCGACCGGCCAATCATCGGGGGGCGAGGCGGGGCTGGGTTGGCCGAGGTGGGAGCCGGACAGTCCGGCAGACGCTGCAGAAGGTCCCCCACGTCGGCCTCATGTCGCGCGGCGGATCGGACCCCGGAGCGGGCCCCGGAGCGGGCCCCGGAGCGGGTCCCGAGCCCGGCCAGCCGGCCTCAGAGGCGGACGCCCCCGCCACCTTCCGGGCGAGCGGTAACTGGGGCGGCGGGGACGCGGCGCCCAGCCCTCTCCGTCCTTAGGACCGGGTGGTCCGTGCCCCCAGGTGGGCGCGCCCACCCGGCCGGGCCCGAGCGGGGAGGAGACACACACCCTTGTGGGATCGCACGCTAAAATGGGCCCTGGGAATGCCCAGGCCCGGCCCTTTAGTTCCGGAGCCAGCCGGGGCCCCGGAGGGGCCTCCGAGCTTGGGCCTGCGGGGGCGGGGTGAGGTCCATGGGAGAGAGGTGCACAGAGAACTTTGCTGACTGATCTTGTCTCTTGGCCCCTCCCCCCCCCCCCCCCCCCAGAGCATCAGCATATCCGCTACAACCCGCTGCAGGATGAGTGGGTGCTGGTGTCCGCCCACCGCATGAATCGACCCTGGCAGGGGCAAGTGGAGCCCTCGCACCTGGAGGCGGTGCCCCGCCACGACCCCACCAACCCTCTGTGCCCGGGGGCCACGCGGGCCAACGGGGAGGTAAGCCTTTGAGAGCCCACCTCTGCAGGCTGGCCCAGGGGGAGTGCTCCCGCTCAGCGCTGCCCCTCACCCAGAGGGTAGTGTGGACTTCCTTCGGGGTCTGGGTCATAGCTCATCAGGTCTTTTTGACCCCAGAGTGGGCCTCCCCCACCCTCCTGTACCCTGTCCGCCATTGAAGCCCACCAGATGACTGGTGGTATGGGGCAGTGACTACTTCTAGCCTGTTAATGGGAAAAAAAAACACACACACACATTGAAACCTGTAAATAAATGTTGTGAGTTTATTTGAGCCACACTGTCGACAATTGCCGGGAAGCAGAACCTCAAAGGATTGAGATAATGCTCCGGAGAATGGCCGGTTACGTTTCCGTATTTATACATTGTAATCGGTTACGTTTCCGTATTTATACATTGTAATCAAAGGAGGGACCTAGGTGGGTTACATGAAATTCATTGGTGATGGAGTAAGGAGGCGGGAGAAAGCAAGCCTGTGGGAAACCCCTGGGATGGGATAAAAAGTAAAATGATGGACGCTTACTTCGGTGAGGGCAGGAACAATTAACATGATAATGAAGGAATTTGAGGCATCTGTCCTGGCGCCTGGCCTCATTTGGTTGTGCCCCAGGGGCTCCAGAAGAAAGGGAAGTTACTAGTTACCCAGACATCTCATAGGTATGTTATCTTAGAGATGAAAAGGCAAATGGGCTCAGGAAAGATCAAAGTTGATTTTTGGGAAGATATCGGCCTAGAAAATGACTGCCCACTATAACCTGTTGGTAGTAAGATATTTGATTTTTCAAATCATCTTTTGTGGTTACTTCAGGTCTCTGAGTTTGCAAGACTGCCATGCAGGCCTTCCCTGAGCTCATCAGGTCAGCATGTGGCTCTTTCCGTTCACAAGCCCACCCTTGTCTGTAGGTGAATCCCCAGTACGACTGCACTTTCCTGTTTGACAATGACTTTCCAGCTCTGCAGCCGAATGCCCCCAGTCCAGGTAACTTGGCTCTACTGCTTTTGGGGGGAAAGGAGGCTGGAACTTTTTTTTGGGGGGGGGACTTCTATTGCAGAGAATGATACCCTTTTATCTCAGAACCCAGTGATCACCCACTTTTTCAAGCCAAGGCTGCTCGAGGCATTTGGTAACTATGGATTTCCTCTCTTTATAACCTTCAACCCATGTCCTAGACTGAGCGCTGGGGTTGAACCCTGCCCCTAGCACATCCAAGCCCTACATTTCTGTCATCCCTCCCTTCCTCCCTCCCTCCCGCACTACACAGTAAGGTCTTGTGCTTCCACCCCTGGTCGGATGTGACACTGCCACTCATGTCAATCCCTGAGATCCGGACTGTCATCGATGTGTGGGCCTCAGTCACAGAGGATCTGGGTGCCCGGTACCCTTGGGTACAGGTCTGTGAGGTCACCCCCTCCCCTGGATGAGCAGGGAGGGGGTGGTGCAGCTTTGGTTCTGGGAACCGGCATTCCTGTGTCCGCAGGGCGTGGTATTGGAAGGGTTGACTTGGTGTCTTTTTGGCTACTAAAACTCCCCCCAACCCCCACCCTCCGACTCAATAGATCTTTGAAAACAAAGGAGCCATGATGGGCTGTTCCAACCCTCACCCCCACTGCCAGGTAGGTGTGTCAGGGGCTCCGGTGCGTTTCTAGGCCGAGTCTAAGCCAGCACTGTGGGGAGGGGAACTGAAGAGATGGCACAGAGGGAATATGCTAGTGGTGTGGAGGATTGGGGATGAAGGGCCTGCCTTTTCTCTCTCTCTCTCTCTCTCTCTCTCTCTCTCTCTCTCTCTCCCTCCCCTACTCTCTGACAGGTGTGGGCCAGCAGTTTCCTGCCAGATATGGCCCTGCGTGAGGAGAAATCTCAGCAAGCCTATTGGAGCCAGCACGGAGAGCCCCTGTTAGTGGAATATGGCCGCCAGGAGCTGCTCAGGAAGGTGGGAGAAAGCTAGGCCCTGTCCCCAAGGAGTCTCTAACCTCACACCTCGAAAGAGACAGGTGTGCCGTGTACCCCAGGGGGCCGTGTGCCCCGGGAGAGCCGAGTGCCCCGGGGAAGCAGTGGGATCGGGGGGAGGGGCGGTGTGAACCAGAGGAGGAGCAGATTCTATTCATGGGGTCCTGAGATAGTCACCATAAAACAAGCAGATTGTCAAATGACAGCGGGGAGGGGAAGGAGACCTGGGGGGGAGATAAGAGAACAACCGAAGGACTGGTATGCATGAATATAAGTACAACCAATGGACACAAAACTCTGGGGAGGGAGGGCATGAATGGGAGGTGGGGGGGGGGCAATGGTAAGCTATGTACATATATAATACCTTAATAAATTAAAAAAAAAAAAAGAAAGAGACAGGTGTGTGAAGGAGAAGGGTCGAGGGAAAATAGAGAGACCTGTCAGGAGGCCATAGCAGGAATCAGTGAGAAGTGGTTGGTGTCTTAGAGGTAGGCTAGGGTGATGATAGTGACAGTGGTGAGAAGCTGTAAGACTCCTCTTTTTTCTTCTGCTTCCCTCGCCCGTTTGCTGACCACCACCACCCACCTGATGACCCCATCTCCGTTTGGTTTGCTCAGGAACGTCTGGTCCTGACCAGTGAGCACTGGTTAGTGCTGGTCCCCTTCTGGGCAGTGTGGCCCTTCCAAACACTGATGCTCCCCCGCCGGCATGTGCGGCGGCTTCCGGAGCTGACCCCCGCTGAGCGTGATGGTGAGCCTCCTAGGCTGGGGGGATGCTGGGGCCGGGCTCTGGACGGGGGGTTGCTCTGGTAGGGCCAGCACCCAGGCCCCAGGCTGAGAGCTGGGCTTTGATTCCAGACCTAGCCGGCATCATGAAGAAGCTCTTGACCAAGTACGACAACCTGTTTGAGACGTCCTTTCCCTACTCCATGGGCTGGCACGGTGAGGCTTTTGGAGCACCCATGTCATCTGTGGGCTACCGTGGCCCAGCCTGGGGGGCCGCAACCCCTAGCAGGCCTTTGAAGCTCTTGCGGGGGGACATGTCCGGAGCAGGGCTGCTAGGCCTGAGGCTGGAGCAGGGACTTGGTAATAATACGTTCCAGCGTGCTTTCCAATGCCTGGTCTGCTCCCTGGCAGAGAATGCTGGGGAATATAGTTTTCGAGTACCTTGCCTAGTTTTGGGGTCCGGGGGGATCATGGCTAGGCTGTAGAACTAAGAAAGGGCCGTTTCTACCGTCTCTGCCTTCTTCCTCCCAGGGGCTCCCACAGGACCCGAGGCCGGAGCCAACTGGGACCACTGGCAGCTGCATGCTCATTACTACCCTCCTCTCCTGCGCTCTGCCACGGTGCGGAAATTCATGGTTGGCTACGAAATGCTTGCCCAGGCTCAGCGGGACCTCACTCCGGAGCAGGTCAAGACTCGGAGCATCCTAGGTCCCCTCTTCTCTCTCCCATGTCCTCAAAAGATCCCAGCAATCGGGACCTAGAGAATCCCTATACCCTAGGCCTTCCGGAGGCCTCAGCAGCTGCTCGACTCCTTCGTCCTCTGGCTATCCCAGCAATCCTTATCACCAGCCTCCTTGGTCCCGCAAGCCCTCCTCCAGTGTCTCATAGGCACCCGGAGCTCCCTACCCCCATTCTGGGCAGCTCTTACCCTCCCTCTTCCCCTTCCAGGCCGCGGAGAGACTGAGGGCGCTTCCCGAAGTTCACTACCGCCTGAGACCGAAGGACGAGACAGCAGCCGTCGCCTGACCACACTGACCCCAAGGCCTTTCTGCCTGAGAGAACCAGAGAACTATGGTTTGGGCAGATGTGGGATCAATAAAACTGTCCTTCTCAAACTTTAATCACACATTCGAATGCCAGAGGCGTGTGAGCTCTAACCCTCGGGAGTCTGGGTTAAAGGCCGAAGGCACAGCTTCGACCACAACTTTCCTCTGTCTACAGATGTGAAAAACTTAAGGGTAAAAATCTTCTCCAAATCTCTGAACAAAGTGAACACTCGGTGTTATGTCTTGTCTAATGGATTCTCTTACTCCTGGGGTAACAAAGGCATCCCAATTTAAGAAAAACGGTCAAAACTCCTGTGTCCCTGCCTGTGGCTGAGGCTTTGGGGAAGGCCCGAGGCCCCCCTCGCCACCACGCCTAGGGTGTCCGCTCACCAACCCTGGGTGTTTGGTGGGGAGCGGGTGAGCAGGATCCTGGTCCCAGTGGTCAGTGGCCAGACCATGGGCCGCTGGCCAGAAGCCTGGCTTTGTGGAGTGGCTGCAGCTTGGCTCTGCTCCAGCCCACAGGGGCTAAAGGGGCGGGGAGGGAGCGTGTACGTGGCTTTGTGTCCTTGGCTTCTCCAGACTTCCATGTGCAGCATGTATGCGCAGGCTCTACACACCTCTGTGGTCCCTCCCGGTGCCTCATCGCTGCACAGGGCAACAAACAGCTCTCGCTGCCGCAGTTAGGAGAGCCCCGGGGCCTGGAAGGGTGGGATGGTCTTTGGAGTCTGGCCCCACCCTCCTGGACCTGTTTCCTCGGGAAGACTGTTACTGTGTGGGAACAATAGGGCAGGCAGCCCAGGAGACCTGATGCCACCGAGTGTCCTTCACACTTTCAGGTGAGGACAGGGCGTGTGAACAATGCCAGGATGGCCAGGATGCTCTTTGTTCCCCCCATTCTTCTCAAGGGAATTGAGTCTCTGGGAAGGAAAATCATGCCAAGGCCACACAGCGGTGACCTGGCCCAGGAGAGCCCTGCCTTCCAGCCCAAGGTTCTTTCTGGAGACCCTTAGGGGCGGGGTCTGGGACTTGGGGGTGTTGCCCCGGTCTGGAAGGAGCGCAGACAGACACGGTATATACACTTGACTCGAGCCCCCAGTGACCGGAGGGTGGATGAGAACCCGGTTCCTTAAGACACTCGCCTACACCCTGCAGAAGTTTCACACAGAGCCATTCCCTACACCTTTGGGCTGCATTTTGGAATCATCTGGGGGGAATTTTAAACAGTAACCGATGCCTAGGTCCAGCCTCCGGAGCTTCTGGTTTAGTTGGTTTGGAGTGTGGGTTGCAGTTTTAAAACCGCGATATTCAGCCAAGTTTGAGAGCCTCAGCCCTACACCATCCTTCCTTGTCTGCAGTCAGGGGCACCTTCAAGCTCGTCCAGTCACCTGTCCAGTGGCTCCTGAGCCGCTGACCTTAGGGCTTTGTTTGCGGACAGTAGGTGGGAGGAGGGGCCTGGGAGATTTCAGTCCAGCCCGTTCCTGGAGGACGAGCCCTCAGGCAAGGACCCAGGAACCCAGCCCCGGGCTCCGTCCCCTGGCCGCCTCCTCGGCCAGGCCGGGCCGGGACAGGAAGTGTCCGGCAGAGGTGGGGGAGGAGGTGATTGGCAGTTGGAGGCTCCAATGGGCCGGAACCCCCCCCCCCCCTATTTCACCCCTCTCCTTCCATTGGTGCCGGGGCGGAGCCACCCCCGTAGCGGGCCCCAGGGCTGGAGGGAGCGGAGGCCGGGGCAGAGGGCGAGGGCGGAGGGCGCTGGCGGCGGAGGCCGCGGAAGGTGAGGCCTGGCGGGGCCGTGGGCGTGCACGGGGAGCCCTGCCAGCCGAGGGCCGGGCGGGGTGAAGTGCGAGGAAGGGCTCAGTGTGGCTGAGGGACTGTCAGTGTGCGTGCGTGTGCCTGTGTGTGTCTCTCTGTGTGTGTTTGTGTGTGTGTCTGTGTGTGTGTGTGTCTGTGTGTGCTGATGTCTGTGTGAAGCTCCGCAAGTGTGTCACTTGTTGCAAGTGTAACTTGCAACTAATGTAGCTGTCATTGTGCCTGTGGCTGTGCCAGGGATTATGGTATAGGTGTCAAGGTGAAGTTTGTGGTGAGGGACAGGGATTATGGTATAGGTGCCAAGGTGAAGTTTGTGGTGAGGGACTGGGGTCGTGCGTTTGTGTGCGTGCGAGAGGTCCTGTGACCACCCCGGGGAATAATGTGTCTCGGGAAGGTCTCTCAAACGGGGTTTGAGAGATCGGTTCTGCCAGTGTGAGAGTGCGTGGCTGCGTTTGTGTAAGCCGGAGCGTGACTTCTGGAACAGCCGAGGCAAGGAGTCGCAGAGCAAGAGCGAGACGAGTACTCTCTGTGTGTGTGTGTGTCCTGTGTCCCAAGGGGTAGGCTGTGCGGGGCCCGAGCTGTGTTTATATTTGGGGGATCAGCATAAACACGAGGGGACCGGCCTTTCTACCGACGTCCCCATAGACAGAGCCATTCCCAGCACATTTGCTCAAGAGTCCCTGTCGCTACTGTATCGCTTCTTTCGTTTCTGTTTCTCTGTCTGACTCAGTTTCCTTATATTCATTTATTTAAAATATTCTTGTACTTATTTTAGAGAGGAAGGGAAAAGGAGAGAGAGAGAGAGAGAAACATCAATGACGAGAGAGAATCATTGACAGGCTGCCTCCGGCGTGGCCCACGCTGGGGATGGAGCCTGCACCCCGACCGGGAATTGAACTGGGACCTCCTGGTTCACGGGACACGCTCATCCACCGGGCCATGCCGGAGGGGCTGCTTATATTTCTTTTTCTCCCCCTACTGCTGTCTCCCTAGAGCTCTGGCTCTCTGCCTCTCTTCACCGTTTTGCCTCCTCCTCCGGGTATCTGCATCTCTGTTTTAGAACTCTGCCTCTCCGGTTCTTTCATCTCTGTCTCTCTCAGCACTTCTAGGCCTGACTTTCCAGTTCACCCTCGTCTCTTCAATTACCTGCGGCCCTGTAACAGCGATGAGACGTGGGATCTGCCGTGATAAGAGCTTCCTGGGAGACGGGGCCCAAACTACGAGGAGGAGGAGGAGGAGGAGGAGGAGGAGGAGAAGTTGCCTTTAGGAAGTGCGATGACCCCATTCCAGAGGCAGAGTGCTGTGTGTGTGCGTGTGACTGTGGGGGGGAGAGAGGAAGACGTGTGTATCTGTGTGAGGGTGTGGGCACGTGTAAATGTCAGTGTCTGAGCCTGCGTGAGGATACCTGAGTTCGCTGGTGTGGCTGTGAGTGGCTGTATCTGAGGAGTGTGTGTGTCTGCGGATAAGCGTGGGTCTTGTGTATCTGGCACCAAGGGACCGAAGGCATTTCCTGGTGCTGGGGCCCAAAGCGTGGAGGGGGAGGTGAGAAGTGGCTGGGACATCCAGGGGAGGGGAAGCTGGCCTCTCTGGCTTTTCTTTATACCCCCCCCCCCCCAGCCTGGGGCCTCCCTTCCCCTCAGACACATCCCCTGGCTGTGCCCTCAGGAAATCTTTGCTGAGGAGGGAAAAGAGTGGGCACGCGAGTATCTGACTTTTCACTTGAGCGTGTCCGTGTTTGTGCAAAGGGCTGTATCTTTTCTTGTTGACCGCGCCGGGTGAGCACACGCGAGCGCGCGTGTGGCCGTGTCTGGCTCCGTGAAAACGGGGGAATCGGTCACTGGCAGGGACAGAAGCAGCCCTCCCCTCCCTCTCGCTGGTCCCGGCTGCGCCTGTGGCTTCCTTTCCAGCCTGGGGGTAGGCCTCTTCCCTTCCCAGGGCCTCGGGTGGGAGGAGGTTAAGAGGGTGGGAAGGGAGGAGGGAGGAGGGAGGAGAATGGGGGTTGAAGGCAGGAGGGGGGAGGGGGAGGGGGCTTGGCTATGAGTGGCTGAGATCCAGCACTCAGAGGGCCGGGGGGCGGGGAAGGGGGAGGAGGAGGAGGAGGAGATGGCTCTGGGGTCTCAGAACTGTGGAGCTCAGACGGGTGCTGTGGCTGGTGGGAGGAAGTCTTTGGAGGCCATGGACCCTTAGCCACGGGGATCACCGAGGTAGGGTGGGGCCGAGCAGGGTAGATGTGGCTGGGGAGCCTGGGGTGACACCCAGACAGACGCGCAGACGCGTGGAGGTCCCTGCTCTGCTCCACTTGGGAGGGGTCTGTAGCCCTTGCCCAGGGCCCTTTTCCCATCTGCCCTTCTCCTGTCACCATGGCCACTCCCCCCCTGCCTTCCTTCTCCTGCTTCCTGTCCATCCAGAATCCCTCTCCCTTAGCACCTTCCAAACCCCACATCACAATAGTTGGTGACCTCCTCCGCCTTCCTGAATTCCTGCTGCCCCAGCTCGGCTCTCGCCTCACGGGGTCCCACGGGCCCGGTCCTGATCTCTGAGTGTCTCCTGGTCCTGGGGACCCCACCCAGACCCCCGTCCCTGCAGGCCGCCCCCCGCTCCCCCTCAGCCTCCTCTCCCTTTCCCGCCACCCTGTCTCCATCTGCTGGCTCCCCGCCTGCCCCCAGCCTCTGGCAGCAGCCAGGGCATCTGGATCTGCTTAACGCTACAGCCTGCGCCTGCACCCCAGCCCCATCCAGCCTCCCAGGCTTGAGACCAAGACTGCAGAGCCGGGCCAGATGAGTGGCTCAAGGAGCCAGAGCGGGAGGCCAGGCAGGTCCAGGCGAGGAAGGGCTTGGCAGCTCGGGCAGGGCGAGGCTCCGTGGCAGGAGTGCAGGGTGGGCTTAGACCCACCGTGGCAGCTCCAGGTCAGTCAGAGGCCGTGATTAGCCGTGGGGCCAGGTGGATGCCAGGACTCCTGACAGCTGGGTTGGAGGAGTTAATAGGAATGCTGGCGTTTGGTGCCAGGGAGTGGGCGCCAAGGGTGGTGCAGGGGGGTGGTGCTGGCACAGTCTGTCGCTTCCAGCTTTTGTTCTGGGCCCTAAGCCCAGGACTGAGATGGAGACTGAGGGTGTGTTGTGTGTGTGTGTGTGTGTGTGTGTGTGTGTGTGTGTGTGTGTGATATGCACAGCACAGGGATGTGCAGTGGAAAGGGGGATCTTAGCTCAGATCCCCCAGTGATTTCTGCTATTCTTACCCCAAGTTGGTACCTCAGTTTTCCTCCTGGAAAGCCACAGTTTAGAAGAAGCAGCCGAAGTTAGCCTCTTATCTTGGGGGTACGGGCTTGCCGACACTGCCTCTCCCCCCACAGATGAGCAGCAGCTGTTCAGGACTGAGCAGGGTCTTGGTGGCTGTGGCTGCAGCCCTCGTGTCCGCCTCCTCCTGTCCCCAGGCCTGGGGCCCCCCAGGTGAGAACCCTCCTGCACGAACCCAGCTCTGATTTATGGCTTGCCACCCTCATTGTGGCCCCCACCCCAGATCTAATCTGTGACCCCCCCAAACTCCTGACATTCAACCTGGCAACGTCCCCTTTCTGACCTGTTCCTCGGACCTCTGCCTCCACATTATAACATGATACTACGACCCAATGACTCTACCCAGGGCTTAAAAGTCTACTCTTTACCCCTTCGCTCTCATAAAATGGGGTGTTTGGGGGGAGGGAAGGGAAGAGCCTCTCCTCAGAAGTGCCCTCCGCAGGGGTCCAATATGGGCAGCCTGGAAGGCCCATGACGCTGTGCTGCCCCGGAGTGACTGCTGGGTAAGTGCCCTCCTGCCCGTTGGGGCGACACTCAGGACCCTTTCCTGACCCTGCCCAGTCCTCATGCCCCTCCCACCTTTGCCCCTGGTGTCTGGAATCGTCACCTCTGTATCTGTCCTAATCTTCACACCGTCCTTGTTCATCAGACAATTCCAACCAACGTGCACTGAGCACCCGCCAAGGGCCTGGTCTCTTCTAGTGCCTGCGATACGGCAGTGCACCGGCCGGCAAGACGTCGCCCTCACAGAGCTTACATCCCAGTGGGGCAGTCAGACAATAAGCAAATAAGAATCTTGCCAGCCGAAACCGGTTTGGCTCAGTGGATAGAGCGATGGCCTGCAGACTGAAAAGTCCCAGGTTCGATTCCGGTCAAGGGCATGTACCTTGGTTGCGGGCACATCCCCAGTAGGGGGTGTGCAGGATGCAGCTGATTGGTGTTTCTCTCTCATCGATGTTTCTAACTCTCTATCCTTCTCCCTTCCTCTCTGTAAAAAATCAATTTTATATATATATATAAACAATCTTGCCAGTCCTAACTGGTTTGGCTCAGTGGATAGAGCATTGGCCTCCGGACTGAAAGGTCCCAGGTTCGATTCCGGTCAAGGGCATGTACCTTGGTTGCGGGCATGTCCCCAGTAGGAGGTGTACAGGGGGCAGCTGATCCATGTTTCTAACTTTTCTATCCCTCTCTCATCCTCTCTATAAAAAAAAAATCAATAATATATATATATATATATATATATATATATATATATAATTTTAAAAAAAGCATCTTGCCAGCTAGTAATGCCTGCTGGGCAGACAATGAAAAGAGAGAGCCCTGGAAGAGGATAACTGAGTGGGTCCTTTTTCTTGGTAATCAGGGAAGGCCGCTCTGAAGAAGTAACATTGATGCTGATCTGTGAAGGTCAGGAAAACCAGGCACAGAAGCATTTCTGTCAAAGGCCAGTGCAAATGCCCTGAAATGGGGATGAGCTCAACACTTTTTTTTTTTAAAACTTTAGAGAGAGGAAGGGAGAGGCACAGAGAGATGGAAACATTAAGGATGAGGGAGAATCATTGATAGGCTGCCTCCTGCACGCCCCCCACTGGGATGGAGCCCGCAACCTGGGCACGTGCCCTGACCGGGAATCGAACCGTGACCTCCGATTTATGGAGAGCTGTGGCATGGTCCGACTTACACTTGAAACCTTTCCTCTGTCTGTCATCACCACCCTGTCTCACCCACAGGACCCCCGTGTCCTGGTTTCGGGACGGGGAGACAAGGCTGCTCCAGGGACCTGACTCGGGGCTGGGGCACGAGCTGGTCCTAGCCCGGGCAGACAGCACTGACGAAGGGACCTACATCTGCCGGACCCTGGATGGCGCACTTGGGGGCACAGTGACCCTGCAGCTGGGCTGTGAGTTGGGGGAGGGAGTGTTGGGTGGCAGTGATGAGACATGGGGCTCCTGAGGGAATCAAGGTCCCGAGTAAGCCCTCTGAGGTGGGGGGTTGGGGACTTCTCAGTCTCCAGCTGCGCCCTCTGCCTCTAGACCCCCCAGCGCGGCCTGTTGTCTCCTGCCGAGCAGCTGACTATGAGAACTTCTCCTGCGCTTGGAGTCCCGGCCAGGTCAGCGGTTTACCCACCCGCTACCTTACCTCCTACAGGTGCGTGTGTGACGGGGCGTGTAGGTCTATACATCTAAGTGGGCCGGCACAACGTGGGTATGGGCGGCTGGGAGGCTGGGGGGGGGGAGGTTCAGAGGAAGGCCTTGGGAAGAGGGAGGACCCTCTTTTCCCACCTGACCTCAGACGGCCCCTTCCCTGCCAGGAAGAAGACAGTGCCAGGAGCTGATGGCCAGAGGTAGGACGCGAGGTGGGGGGAGGTGGGGGGCTATAGCTGGATCCCACAACGAGCATTTCCGAAGCCCAGACCCCTTCCTCTCTCCTAGGACAAGCCCATCTACAGGGCCCTGGCCGTGCCCACAGGACCCCCCCGGGGCGGCCCGCTGTGTGGTCCACGGGGCGGAGTTCTGGAGCCAGTACCGCATCAATGTGACTGAGGTGAACCCCCTGGGAGCCAGCACACGCCTGCTGGATGTGAGCTTGCAGAGCATCTGTGAGTACCCAGCCCTAGGGTCCCCCAGATCCCCACCGCGGAGACGCCAACAGTCTCCAGAGTACAGATGACCCAGCACAGAACTCCCCAGAGCGCCCACACAGTTCCCTCCCAGCACAGACCCCTGTTCCAGCACACAGATGGCCCCTGTGGAGACCAAGAAACCAAAGCGATCGGAGCCCAGGGTTGTCGCCACTCCTCTCTCCCCACAAGCCCTTCCTGGTGGCCGAGCCTCAGAGCGGTCTCTCTGCTTCTGAGCTCTGAGCTGACGGCAGCCATGTCTCAAGTCCTCCTGTCCATTGGAAGCCATTACCGGCCCCTCCTTCCTCTGGATCTGTACATGGGATGGGGGCACTAAAGCTCTGGCCGGAATTTGGGCTAACTCACCTTCTTCCTTGATGGAAAGCAGGGTTACTTTTTTTTATTTTTATTAAAAATCTATTTTATTTATTTTTTACAGAGAGGAAGGGAGAGAGATAGAGAGCTAGAAACATTGATGAGAGAGAAACATAGACCAGCTGCCTCTTACACATCCCCCACCGGGGATGTGCCGGCAACCAAGGCACATGCCCTTGATCGGAATCGAACCTGGGACCCTTCAGTCCGCAGGCCGACGCTCTATCCACTGAGCCAAACCGGTTTCGGCAGCAGGGTTACTTTTTAATCCACTCTGCAGCCCTAGCTGTTTTGGCTCTGTAGTTAGAGTGTCGGCAATTATTTTATTTTTAAAAATATATTTTATTGATTTTTTTACAGAGAGGAAGGGAGAGAGATAGAGAGTCAGAAACATCAATCAGCTGCCTCCTGCACACCTCTTACTGGGGATGTGCCTGCAACCAAGGTACATGCCCTTGACTGGAATCGAACCTGGGACCCCTCAGTCCGCAGGCCGATGCTCTATCCACTGAGCCAAACCGGCCTCGACGAGTGTCGGCCTTTAGACTGAAGGGTTGTGGGTTCGATTCTGGTCAAGGGTGCATACCTCGGTTGCAGACTCAATCCTTGGCCCAATCAGGGAGTGTGCAAGAGACAACCAATCGATGTGTCTCTCTCAAATCAATGTTTTTCTCTCTCCGTCTCTACCTCTCCATTCTACTCTCCCTAAAAGTCAATGGAAAAAATATCCTCGGGTGAGGATTAACAAAAAACCCAAAAACAAACCACTCACAAAGCTTCCAAAAACCTGTCTCCAGATCCCAGCTCATTTTATCATAAGGATAGCAGACAGGTCCTGAGCCTAAAGGATGATCAGGCCTAAGCTTTCCCCAGTCCCTTCAGGAAGTGCCTCCTTCAGGTTCCTTTAGGCCCGCACCCACCTTCCCGTGGGAGGCGGTGGGTAAGGGATGGGTCCCTGTCACCTGCCCTGACTTTGTGTCTCCACCACCCGCAGTGCGTCCTGACCCACCCCAGGGGCTGCGGGTAGAGTCAGTACCCGGCTACCCCCGCCGCCTGCGTGCCAGCTGGACATACCCTGCCTCCTGGCCCCGCCAGCCCCACTTCCTGCTCAAGTTCCGGCTGCAGTACCGTCCGGTGCAGCATCCCACCTGGTCCACGGTGAGGCCTGGACTGTGTCCCAGGGCTGTGGGTCCTGCCTCTGGTTTCATGTTTCTGGTGTTCTGCATGGATCCCCGGCTTTGGCAGGTCCCTGGAGCCTTGCTGCCTCCCCATACAGAGGGCTTCCTGTGGGCGGGGGGCTGTGTTGGGCGCTGGGGTTGCAGCAGGGAGCAATAAACCAAGCCTCTCCTGTGGGGTGTAACTCTGAGGTAAGCCTATCTGTGGGGAGGCGGCAGTGGCTTTTTAAAAATAACTTTTCTAGGAAAAGAAGGTGCTCACTTGGGCATCACATATACTAAAATTGGAAGTGTCTTTCACCCAGAAGCACATCCTCATAGGCCCAGAGACAAAATGCTCATATCCCAGATAAAGTGTTTCCCTGAAAAGAAGACATCCTCCGAAAATAAGACCTACTTCATGGAAACATAACACATCCCCTGAAAATAAGACCTAGCGCATCTTGGGGAGCAAAATTTAATATAAGATACTGTCTTATTTTTGGGGAAACAGGGTAGTAGTGAATTCCCACCTCGGGAGATGCCAGAGGTTGGCCGCATCACGTCTGGAGAGTGGCTAATAACTCAGATAATAACCAATATTTATTGAGCGCTGTCCGCCCACCAGGCACCAGCTGCACATTTGTATATGCATTATTTCACTGAGGTGTTTTCACCTCTATTTTACAAATAAAGGAACAGAGGCATTGAACGCAGGCAGTCTGACAGCACGGCCTGTCTATATGAACACTACGTAGTTTTGTTCTCCAAACACTGGGTGCAGACCTGATACCACCAGCCACTCTGCCTGAGGCCCAAGTGGCTCTACCAGGCTGGCGGGGACAGGGCAGGGAGGAAGGGGTACTCTGCAGACTGGGGCCCCGGGCCAGGGAGGCTCAGTGCTTATAACCTGGATGACTCACCGGTGAACCACCTTCACCGCCAGGTGGAGCCCGCTGGATTGGAGGAGGTGATCACCGACGCTGTGGCCGGGCTGCCCCATGCTGTCCGGGTCAGTGCCCGGGACTTTCTGGATGCTGGCACCTGGAGCGCCTGGAGCCCCGAGGCCTGGGGGACTCCGAGCACTGGTGAGAGACAGAGACAAGGAATGCGCCTTGTCCCTCAGCTGGGCAGGCTGGCGCGAACGGGGCTGCCGTGGCACATGCCCCGACCACATAGGCATGGCAATCGCTTCAGCCTTGGATGCCTGCCACCCTGTTCCAGCTTAAGCCCTGCTCCTCAGCCTCCACTCCTGTGGTTACATCTCCAGAAATTGGCTCTGGCCTTTCGGGCTCCGCTGCCTAGGTGCCCCTGTGTCCAAGCCAGGCCCTGGCCTCTGCCTCTCTGCCCTGTGTGGACAATTCTCCAATGGTGTTGCCTCCTCTCTGCAGGGCCCCTACCTAAGGAGATGCCAGCTGGGGGTCAGCCCCACATGCAGCTGGAGAAGGAGCCTCAAGCAGACAGCCCCGCTCCCCCCAGGCCCTCCCTCCTGCCAGACCTGCAGCCACTCGGTGAGCTCGGGTAGATGGGCAAAGGCGGTAGAGGACGGGAGAGTTCCAGAGAGAAGGGGGCACCGGGTTTGGTCAGGCTCACTCTCACATGTGATCCCCGCCCCTTCCTTCCTCCCTCCTCCCCCGCCCGCCCCTCCAGTCCACAGGGACCCTCTGGAGCAGGTGGCTGTCCTAGCATCTTTGGGAATCTTCTCTTTCCTGGGACTGGCAGCGGGGGCCCTGGCACTGGGGCTCTGGTAAGTGACTGTCATTGGGGCCTTAGCCTCTGACCTCACACAGACGCTCAGATACCCACAGACCATATTTCCCACCCCTCATGACTCCCCGCTGAACATGATTCTGGAACTACTTTTCTTTCTTCTCCTCAACTTCATGGTGCTCACTGACTCCTCTCCTAACCTTTCCTCATCAACCCTTTTGGGGGAGACTGAGATGCCCCGCATTGTCAGGAAAACAGCTGCCTTTTTATGCTCCAGGCTGAGGCTGAGACCAGATGGGAAGGACGGACCCCAGAAGCCTGGTTTCTTGGCCCCGATGATTCCAGTGGACAAGCTCCAAGGTGAGTTAGGACCTCCAGGAGGTTTGGCCTTGGACTGTGGTCGGCAAACTCATTAGTCAACAGAGCCAAGTATCAGCATTACAACGATTGAAATTTCTTTGGAGAGCCAAATTTTTTTTTAAAAAACTTAAACTTCTAAGGCCACTTCTTCAAAAGAGACTCGCTCAGGCCATGGTATTTTGTGGAAGAGCCACACTCAAGGATCCATAGAGCCACCGCACTTTGCTGGCCACTGCTCTAACCAACTGACCTATCTGGCCAGGGCTTCTCTCTTATTCTTTTCAATATATATTTTATTGATATTTTACAGAGAGGAAGGGAGAGGGATAGAGAGCTAGAAACATCGATGAGAGAGAATCATCAATCAGCTGCCTCTTGCACACCCCCCACCGGGAATGTGCCCGCAACCTTTCAGTCCGAAGACCGACGCTCTATCCACTGAGCCAAACCGGTTTCAGCCTCCCTTATTCTTTTTTAAAAATATATATTTTATTGATATTTTACAGAGAGGAAGGGAGAGATAGAGAGCTAGAAACGTCGATGTGCCCGCAACCAAGGTACATGCCCTTGACTGGAATCGAACTCGGGACCTTTCAGTCCGCAGACCGACGCTCTATCCACTGAGCCAAACCGGTTTCAGCCTCCCTTATTCTTGATGTGCCTGCACCAGAGCGAGGTCCTCTCCCTCATTTTTAGGGTGTTGGAGCTCATTCAGCGCTAGGTTCCCCTATTCATTCTTGGAATGTTAAGCTCAGAGCTGGGTCTCTTTCCTCATCCTCAGGGTGTCTGGGCCACAATCTAGTCCAATTACCTCCCTTGATTTGCCTTTTCCTTTTTCTAGGAGCCCCAAACCTATAGAGAACCCAGGAAGACTTCGGCTAATCCCACACATAACTCTGTCTTGCTGGTTTGGATGGACGGATAGACAGAACCCAGGGAGGACAGTGGATCCTCATGAGGGGAGGTGTCTCAGCTGACGTTTTGTTTGGAGCCCATTTCTATGAGACTGTCTGTTCCACCTTGCCAGATGAGAGGTACCTGGACCTCTGAGGTTATCCCAGAGCTAGAGGTCCACCGGTGGAATGTTTATAGATGTGTATGCCTGTGTCCATGTATGCCCATGTGTATGTGAGGCAGGGAACATGTGTTCTCTGCATGCATGTATGTATGTATGTATGTACTTACCTGGGGATTGTGTGTGTGGGTCCTTGGCTGTTTGCCTTGCCCCTGGTGGGGGTTGTGAAGGTGTGAATAAAGAGAAGGAGGAGGTTCTTTGTTTAACTACACGTCTCCCAGCTTCAGGTTCAGGGCTTGCCGGAGAATACACAGACCTTGGAGACCACAACCAGAGGCTATTGCTCAATACAGCTTTATTATTTTGGCCGTTGGGGGTCCCGGCCCATTTTCCCTATCAGATCAACATTCAGATTGGGCAGAGTCCCCTGGAACCTCCTTCCTTGGCGCTCAAACCATCGAGCCAGGCTGCGGTTCTGGGGGTGGATGCAGACACTGCGCCGAGGCAGGTGAAGCCTGGGAAAGGAGAGGCCCGAAGCCACGGTCAGAGTGGGCAGATGAGGTTGGGGTCCAGGGATGAGGGGGCAGAGGCCGGATGACAGCCTGGGCTGGCCTCTGAGTTAGCAGATGGGGCTGGGCTTGGGATCTGCATCCGGGACTGGGGTCAGAGTTAGGGATCAGTGGTCAAGGGCAGGGTCAGAGCTCACACAAAAGCCTGGAGGTGACAGTCCCCATTGGCCTCCTGCAGTTCCACCCCGGTGACCTTCCTCAGTAGCTTTCTTGAGAGTGGCTGTCGGTAGAGCTGAGTACAGCAGGTGGTGCTGGATGGCAGCAGCACTGCTAGGGAATAAAGGGCCCCATTGTTCAGAGGGCTCCTGACCGAAAACCCCTCCGTCAGACGCCTGGAAGCTGGACTTCCTGGCCCCCTTTCTCCCCCCCCATCCCATTCCCCCAGATCCCTGGCCTTCCAGACTCCCCAGCACTGACCTGCTCCCAGGTCTGGGATCAGAAGCAACAGCAGCAGCAGGAGGCTGATGGTGCGTGAGGGCTCCTTCATGCTGCGCAGCCTGGATGCTTCTCTCTCTCTCCTCCTCCTCCCCGACCTTTTATCTGGATTCCTTCAACCTGGGGCGCCAGGTGAGTCAGAGGCAGGTGAAGATGGATGTCAGATCCCGTGCCACGCCTGGGCGCTGGTTACCACAGACCCCTGTGCCAGACACCCCTTCCTCTTTTAGGAAAGCCTTATCCCGTGGGCTCCTAGGGCCGGGGCAGAGAAGCTGGGGAGAGGGATAGTGCACGATGTGGGGCCTGAAGGTACAGTGACTGAATTAAGAGCAGCCAAGAACCCTCGGTGGCATCCAAGGATGGACATTCAGACTCACATACCCATAGCTACACGTTCACGGTCACACCTTACGCACAGTCAACCTCACATGGTCAGACAACCATAGGCAGAATTACGCAAAATCCCACCGCCACACAGCTGTTTTCACAATACCCCGGTCAGACGGGCACACGCAAAATCTGAAGGGGGTGTTGTGGGTAGGGTGGAGCTGAGGGCAAGCCAACGCAATGTGCCTTCATTTTCCCCTCCCCACTTCCCGTCAACAGCCTGCGTATCTTATCAGGAGACGTTGATGGGAACGGGTCCCTCGGCAGGCGTGCCTGGGAAGGCCCTTCGGTGGTATGTGGGGTGCCTTGGAGATGTTGAGGTGGGGGCTGCTTTCCCCAGCAAGATGAGACAGGAAGGAAGGGTGGGGTGGGTAAGGAGGGCTGATAAGGGAAGATAAAAGTTCTTGGTGCCAGGTTGCTACTAAGGTAAAAACAAACAACAACAACCCCCCCCCACACACACACACAAAAAAAAAACCCCACAAGAAATCTGTTTTTGCCTAGTGCTGTCCCAGAAATGCCAGCTTCTTGGCGAAACGGGCCTGGCCTGGGGTTTCCATACTCAGTCCTTACTTGGCTTATTGAGACATCAGACTCAAGAGCTCAATTGCTTCTCTTTTGTTCTGTTCAAATTCTAGCTTCTCTCCACGGTGGGTCTGGGAAAACCTTCTTTCCCCACCCAGGCTCAGTAATACCCAGGAACACCGACGCCCTCTGCATCCCATCTTCTTGCTAACACCCCAACCTCCCATCTACTTCCTGTCCCTTCTCTCCTAATCCCATACCCAGCCCTCACTCCCTGCTTTCCCTTACCCCTCAAAGAGAAACTCCTCCTCCTGTCCTTTCCAGGAAGCTGGGAACTTCCTGGGGCAGTGGTCGGCAAACTCAAACTCATTAGTCAACAGCCAAATATCGACAGTACAATGATTGACATTTCTTTTGAGAGCCAAAAACCAACTTCTGCGCATGGGCCACGAAGTTTTTTGTTAATATATTTTATTGATTTTTTTTTTTTTTACAGAGAGGAAGGGAGAGGGATAGAAAGTCAGAAACATCGATGAGAGATGTTTCTTGCACACTCAACCAAGGTACATGCCCTTGATCGGAATCGAACCCGGGACCCTTGAGTCCGAAGGCTAATGCTCTATTCACTGAGCCAAACTTGTTTCAGTGGGCCACGAAGTTTTCATTGCACTGTACATGTGCGCCCGCACGTGGTATTTTGTGGAAGAGCCACACTCAAGGGGCCAAAGAGCCACATGTGGCTCGTGAGCCGAGGTTTGCCTTCCACTGGCTTAGGGTGTTTAGTGCCCTTGGCAACTTGAAGAATTTCCCACACTCGGTCTGGGGATTTCAACCCTCAAGTCCTACTCCATATTTGAAATATAAACCGAGTCATCACCCAGTAATCAAGTCCTTATCTAGTTGTTGCAGGAGCGCCGTCTGCAGCATTTCCGCTGTTTTAACATTCTCTTGGCCCGGGGACTCACTCCTTTGCTGGGCAACTCGTTCTGCTGCAGAAATCAGGAGCGACCATCGGCTCCAAGAGCAGAAACTAGCCCCCCTCTCAGGCTGACCAATCGGAGCTTCTCCCTCCAGTCGAGGGGGAACTTGAGGGCCCTTCCCAGGAATTGCCTTGCAGCTTCTCAGGAATTCTGACAGTTTCCGGGTGAGGTATAGGCCCAGGGCTAGACAGGGCACTCCCTTTTGATAGGGTTCTTGATGTAGACATTGTGATAAAACGGCTCAAGACCTGGGTCCGTTTCTGAAGGTGGACACAACATCTTGGGACTTCTAGTGCCAGAGGCCTTAGGGGCTCTCTCCAATCTCCAGCCTGGATTTGTGGCCCAGAGCTCGGGTGAAGAAGTGACTGAGGTGCCGTCGTCTTGTCACAAACCTGCATCAGCTGTCTGTCTGCCATGCACTGTATGGTCTCTCCTGGGCAAGTCAGTCCAGAGACCTGAGAAGGCAAGAAATGAATTCTTCCAGGTACATACCCATCTCTTCCCTTTGGCTTCTCCATAGATAGGAACAAGTCTCCTCAGCTACAACCTGCTGTGGCAGGGGCAGCCCCAGGCTGAAAGTTAAGCTTTGCCCCCAACCCACAAACTGAGCTGTCTCTTTAACTTAATCCTTTTGTGCCCTTTCTGGTGCGGGGGGCCAGTCCCTAACTGATGGGGGTGTTGGCTTGCTTGAGTCCCTGACCCTCAGCCCTTTAGGAGATAGTGGTCAATTGGGTGACAAGAGAGAAAGGGATGACAGGAAACAGTGGCCCTTAGGTTGTTCTAAGGAGCAGTAAGAACTTCTGGGTGGGTGGATGCCACGTGTCTTTAAACTTGGGATCAGACGGAGGCGCTGGAAGTTGGGTATTAATTACAGGGAAAGCCCTCCAACAGTCCTGAGTCTCTTGCCTATGGCGGGCTGAGGGAGGCAGCTTCTAGGACTCTCCCCCCCCCCCCCCTCACAGCCTACTTCCACAACCCTGGCCTTAAGATCTTTTAGTTTAAATATACTTTTATTGATTTTTTACAGAGAGGAAGGGAGAGGAATAGAGAGTCAGAAACATCAATGAGAAAGAGACATCCATCAGCTGCCTCCTGCACACCCCCCACCGGGGATGTGCCCGCAGCCAAGGTACATGCCCTTGGCCGGAATCGAACCTGGGGCTGACGACGCTCTATCCACTGAGCCAAACCGGTTTCGGCCTTACGATCTTTTAGATCCACTCCTAGGAAAAGAAGATCTGGCACAGTCTTAGCGAGGAGGAAGGTGGTAGCAGACAGAGGGCTGGGGTTGTGAGAACACAAGAATGTGGGAATCAAGTTGGAAGGGAGACCAACCCTCCACAAAGGCTGGCTGCTCCGGTGTAGGGAGGGAAGGGCAGTCACTGACAGTCATGAGGGCCTGACTCCGATGGGGGACCCTTAGATATAACAGGCAACTAGACACGGAGGGGCACCCTATTGAGAAGACAGTTAAAAGGACACAGCCAGCGTGGAGAGGGGCTCCTCGCGTAAACGTGGCACGGCAGCGGCGGCGGCGGCGGCGGCAGTCAGGAGGGCAGCACGGCGGCTTCGGTTTAAACCTTTAATGCACTGGCGGGCTGGGCAGTGGCGGCGGGTGTGCGGCGGGGGAGGGCAAGGCCCGAGCGCTGGGGGACCGGGCCCAGGCCGCTCGACAGACAGCTCATCAGGCCCCGCAGAGGCTCCAGCTTCGGCTCCCGGGGGTGTGCCGAGCTGTGGGGCGACCGGACACGGGCGTGAGGCTGGGCGGGGTCTCCCGGATACTACCCCCCCCCACCCCTCCCCAGATCTGTGCTCCATCCGTGCCCCGGGAGGGTCCGCGGCATCGCAGCCCCCTCACCTCCGCTCCCTCCGCCACATGCGCAGCCACGGGAAAAAGTAGAAGCAGCCCCAGTAGATCCTGCGGAGAGAAGGCAGAGCCGGGCCAGGCGGGGCGGCTGACCCCGCAGCACTCCGCGTGTCTCCCGGAGGCCACGCCCCCTCCCCTTGGAGGCCCCGCCCCCGCCCACAGAGGCCCCGCCCCCGCCCCGGAGGCCCCGCCCCTCCCCTCGCAGGCGGCTCCCGCCACAGCCCACGCCCCGTGAGGGGCCCCACCCCTCCCGCTCCCCCCGCCCCCGGAGGACTCGCGCCCTCCCCCCACCCCGAGCCGCTGGCTTCTCCCCCGCAGAACCCGCCTCCACTCACTCCTCCTCCGCCTCCAGCGCCACCTCGTATCTCCTCAATCCCGACATGTCTCGGGCTCCGCGCGTCTCCTGGGGGGCGGAAGGATCGGATCAAGCACTTCCCCGCTCCCGGCCCCCTTCTCCGTCATCCTCGGGATCGGCCTGACTGGCTCCCGGGCGACCCGCGGCCGGCGCCCCCGGGAAGGCTCAGTTTGCACCTCGGGGAGGGAGGGAGGGATGCGATGGGGGGGGGGGGGAGGAAGATTTCGGAGGCACGAGACGTTATGGAATTAGGAGGTCGGACACCGCGGGGGCCTGCGGGCATTTAGGGGGTCAGGGCGACAGGCTTCGCGGCCATGGGGTTGGGGTAATCTGGGGCCCCAGGTGAGGATTTTCGGGGGCTGGGTCACCTGGAGGGGGGCTGAGGGGTCGGCGCAGCCTAAACTCCGCCCTCCCTGGCTCCACCCCGGAAACAGACCGTTACCGTGACGTCACAGGGACTCCGCGCACCGGGGGCGGGGCTCCCTTTGCCCGGAAGGGGCGGAGTTAGAGCGGGTTTTTTTTTCAGAGGAGGCGGGGTCAAAGTGTCTCCAGGAGGTGGAGGCAGGGCCTGTCACTGAAGGATCAAGTTGGTATTTATTGCCAAGGATGCGAGGCTCTGGACTCTCTTTTATAAGGATGGAGTCGGATTTTGGGGTTCTACCCTGGGAGATGGAGACCTCAGTAATAGGCAGCAAGAAAAGAGCTTTTCAGGGGGGGGGGAGGGTTTGGAGATATCTGTAATACTGTCAACAATAAAAAATATATTAAAAAGAAAAGAGCTTTGAGACCTGTTCAGTGCTGTTTTCCTCAGTTCCCTCTTATCCTCTCTATCTCCTTGGCTTCTGCCCTGACAGTGGCCTTTTCTTGTCTGCCCTGTTCCACTTGTGTGACCCTGGGCTGAGGAGGAATAGGCAGGCCTCCAGAGAGGGCTCAGTCTAGACAGGCCAGGCTATGAAAATACTTCTCGGATGAGTGGCCTTGGCCAAGTCACTTAATGGCCAGAGGGTCAAAGCCCTTCCTATCTGGGCCGAGATCTACCTTCCTGTGATTTTTGTTCCTACAGTCGTTCAATCAACATCTATTTATCGAGTGTCTGCTACATGCAGGCACTGTGCTGGGTGTGGGGATACAACTGTAAAGAGGACAGGCTCAGCCCTGGCTGGTGGCTCGGTTGGAGTGTTGTCCTGTACACCAAAAGGTGGCAGGTTTGATTCTTGGTCAGGGTACATACCAGGTCGTGCAGGAGGCGACCAATCAATGTTTCTCACATCAACATTTCTTTTTCTCTTCCTCTCTCTGAAATAAAATTTGAAAAGAAGAAGAAAGGCACAGTCTCCACCCTCCGAGGGCTTATCATCTGGGTTAGAGTTGGGTGGATTGAAAGAGACAATAAACCTGAAAAACTGGCAGGGTAGAGGGTGCTGTGACAGCGCCCAGAAAGAGCAATCATCCGAGTGTGGGAGGTTGGGAATAGCTGCCCTAGATGGTCTTTGGAGGGAGGATGGGAGCTCTGTGGCTGGACTGTAGGAGAGAGAGTGACTAGAAACAAGTGAAGTGAAAGTTCCCTCAGCCTGAAGTGTGGAGAATGGATACATCTACTCTCTCCCTGCATCCCATCCTTTCTCCCTCTCATTCCCGTCTTGCCTTGCCTGGGCCACAGACAGGTGACAGATAGATCTGGAGAGATTAGCTGGATCCATCCCTGCTGGAACCAGTTCGCTGGCAGCGGTGGGTGTCATAGCGACCGGTCATTCTGGTCATTATAGCCTTTTTCCACTGACCTTTGTCCCTGGTTTCTGAGCAAGAGACTCTAAATCTTTGGAATTTTCCAAGTAATGGGGTGTTTTTGTTATTTATGAGCCCCTTAGATTGCACCTGGGTTTTTGTTAAGATGACTTAGGATGGGGACTCATCACTGAAAGATCAACTATGTCCTTGGAGAATTGGGGCTTTGAGCCAGCCCAACCTCCAAAGAAGGGGGCTGGAGATTGAGTTCAGTCATGTGGCTCAATGATGCCTATGTAACAAAATTTCAATAAAAACCCTGGTCACCAAAGCTCATGGAACATCCTGTTCAGTGAATGAAACAATTTGCTGGGAGGGCTATGTGCCCTGTATGTCTCCAAGAGGAGAGAGCATTTGAGACCCTCTCACAATTTGCCCTGCGCGTCTTTTCATTTGGCTGTTCTTTAAAAAGATCTTTATTTTATTTTTAAAAATTTTAATATATACTTTATTGATTTTACACAGAGAGGAGTTGAGAGGGATAGAGAGCTAGAAACATCGATGAGAGAGAAACATCGACCAGTTGCCTCCTGCACACCCCCCACCGGGGATGTGCCCGCAACCAATGTACATGCCCTTGACCGGAATCAAACCCGGGACCTTTCAGTCTGCAGACCGACGCTATACCACTGAGCCAAACCAGTTTCGGCAAAAATATCTTTTTATCGATTTCAGAGAGGAAGGGAGAGGGAAAGAGAGAAACATCAATGATGAGAGAGAATCGGCTGCCTCCTGCATGCTGCACACTGGGAATCTGAGCCCACCACCCAGGCATGTGCCCTGAGAGGAATCGAACTGTGACCTCCTGGTTTATAGGTTGATGCTCTAACACTGAGCTATGCTGGCTGGGCTCTAGCCACCTTTTTCTTAAGCCCACTACTCAGGATATTGCCCTGTTTCTCAGATGGCTTTACAACCTGTTTCCCGCAAACAAATACTTCTTTCTAGGAGAAAAGATTGTGTCCTTGTGTGAGTGAGTGTCTGTGTGCACATGTCTGTGTGTAATTTTGTGTGTCTGTCTAAGTTAGGGGTGGGCAAACTTTTTGACTTGAGGGCCACAATGGGTTCTTTTTTTTTCTTTTTCTATTAAAATATATTTTATTGATTTTTTACGGAGAGAAAGAGAGAGGGATAGAGACTTAGAAACATCGATGAGAGAGAATCATCGATCAGCTGCCTCCTGCACAACCCTCACTGGGGATGTGCCCACAACCAAGGTACATGCCCTTGACCGGAATCGAACCAGGGACCCTTCAGTCCACAAGCCGATGCTCTATCCAATGAGCCAAACCAGTTTTGGCCACAATGGGTTCTTAAACTGGACCAGAGGGCCGGAACAAAAGCAACCTGACCATGCTGGCACTCTCATCTTGGGCTGCTGGTGAAGGAGAGGAGGGGAGAGTAAGAGAACCCTCCGCTCTTTTGGCTCTGTGGGCCAGATAGAACAGCCAAACGGGCCGGATCCGTCCTGCGGGCCGTAGTTTGCCCACGGCTGGTTTATGTCCTTGTATCTGTATTGTGATAATGTATATGCTTCACTATCTGTGCTGTGTCCTTGGGGTATGTAAGTGATTGTGTGATTGATTATCTGACTGTGTGGACAGACGTGTAGGTGGTGGATTAAGGTGTTGTACTGCGCAGGCTTGGAGTGTGTGTGTGTTCAATCCATCACTTTGTGGCTCTCAACCTCATAGGGCCTGCAGGGGGCGTCCAGTGCAAAGGGAAAGAGGATATGGGGCTCCCTCAATCTCATGGGCCTGCAGAGGGCATCTGGTATTGAAAGAAAACAGGATGAGTGACTTCTGGGCGGTGGAAGAGGCCTCTGGCCTGAGGAATCTGAGTTGTCTTGTTCCAGAAGTGAGCTGGAAATGAGTAAGAAAACAGATGAATCAGCTCGTGAAAGTCCCTGGTCGTGAAAGTCTGCTTCTCACTCCATTCTTGTCCAAAACCTCCACCAGGGGCTTCTGGCCAGCCAGAGGGGCAGTCCTTAGCCAGAGTGTGGCAGAACATTGCACAGGACTCCCAGAGGTGACTGGTCATCAGAATGGGGGGACTCTTGTGCAATAGCACACCCCCCTCTTCCCTGCCTCTTACCCCATGGAGCTTGAAGTAAAATCACTGCCAGGGTTTCCTGGACAACCCCCTCCCTTACTTCCTGCAATTTGGGCCACTCCGGATCCCAGGGTTCCTGGGTTTGGACCGATCTTGCTTGGGAGAAATGCAGGGAGCAAGGGTCCTTGAACCCAAAGCAGAAGGTGACCTGTGTGACTGGAGAAGAGGAGCCCTGTGGGCTCAGAGGGAAGGGAGGGGGGAGGCTTCATGGAGGAGGGAGCTCTGCAGAGCCTTGAAGGTGGGTGAGGCAGGAGGGAGGACATGGCAGGCAGAATGCACAGGAAGCCAAGGCTCGGAGGAAGGACAGGGTTTGTGACTAATCCCAGTGAGGCAGGGGAAGGGCAATAATTGGTGAACGAAAGCTATGTGTATGGGGGCAACCCTTGAGGTACTTCCTGATGATGCCAGGCCCAGTGGTCAAAGTTAATGGAAGACTCCGGGAACCTTCATCAGGCAGGGCCAATAGGAGCTTCACATCCTTTGAGTGTGAAGGTTTGAGTTCCTTAGCAGCATAGGATGTCAGCCATCGGAGGTGCCAGTTGGGGGATGAAGGGAATGAGTTATAGAGAAAGTATGGTAAACAGAATTCTGAGTTCCCTGCCCCCTGGTGTGTATGCCCTGTGTAATCCTGCTTTGAGGTGGTTTTTTTTTTTTTTTTTTGTTTTTGTTTTTTTTTTAACATTCTACCTTTGAATATGATGGGATTAGGTGACTAGATATGGCAAAATGAAGGGATTTTGCAGGTGTAATTAAGGTCTCTAATCTGTTGACTTTCAGTTCGTCAAAAGGGAGCTTACCCTGGGTGAGCCTGACCTAATCAGGCGAACCCTTGTAAAAAGTGTCTGGAGATAAGAAGTAAGAAGCGGCAGCAGATGCTCTTGTTTGGCCTCGAAGAAGCAAACTGCCATGCTGTGGAGAGGGCCGTGCAGCAGGCCGTGGCAGGCAGCGCTAGGCACTCAGTGCCTCAGTCCTACAACCACTACCGCCAGCACCCAGTGAGCTGGGAAGAGGATTTTGAGCCTGAGATGAGATTGCAGCTCTGGCTGATACCTGAACAGAGGACCCAGTCAACGAGTACTTGAACTCTTGACCCACAGAAACTATGAGATGATAAAACTTGGATTGTTTGAAGCTGCTAAGTTTGTGGCAATTTGTTACTCAGCCATAGGAAACTAATATAAAAACAGAGGAGGCATGAATGCCAATTAAGCCCCAGGGCCAGTTTCAGAACTGCTGACTAGAGCTTTTATTCCCACTCCCTTCCAGGTTGCGAAATGTCACTGTTTCTTCGACTGATTCCCTTTTTCTGTCATCCTCCTTTATTCCGTTCTTCACTATAGGTTGTTGTGGAAAGAGGACTTTTCTGCTCATCAAGACTGTGGTTTGTTTTTCCTGGCAGGCACCCACTTGAAGTTCGGCACGGCTGGGTGACCTACTTTGGCCAGTTAACTGTGTGCAGAAGTGGCATGTGTCATTTAAGCCAGGGTTCTCCTTGCAGTTTTACCGGGCTGGAACAACCATGGAAGCATTTGTTGAGAAGAAGGAGCACGCCAAGAGATCCAGGCGGCCTGGAATGTTGAACCACCACATGGAATACAGCGGCACCACAGACCCGCCTAGGCCCACAGCAGGCTTGGTATGTATGGGGAATAGAATTTCGTTGTGTTAAACCACTCAGACGTGAGTGTCATTTGTTATTGCAGCATCACTCTGTCTACCCTGACCAGTCAGGTGTGCTGGTGGTGGCTTTCATTGTAGAATAAAGAGATGAGGTTACAACAAAACTAGAAAAGGATTGGATGTCAGCCTGAGATCTTGGATTTAGAATGGGATTCTGCTCCCAGCTGAACTGTGTCTCTCCCGCCTCCCCCCATAATTCATAATTGAAGCCCTAACCTTCAATGTGACTGTATCTAGAGATAGGCACTTAAGGAAGTAATTTAGGTTAAATGAAGTCCTAATGGTAGGGTCCTAATCTAATAGGACTGTAGCCTTAAAAGAATAGGAAGAGCTGAAGCCGGTTTGGCTCAGTGGATAGAGCCTCAGCCTGAGGACTGAAGGGTCCCGGCTTTGATTCCGGTCAAGGGCATGTATCTTGGTTGCGGGCACATCCCCGGTGGGGGGTGTGCAAGAGGCAGCTGATCGATGATTCTCTCGCATTGATGTTTCTAACTCTCTATCCCTCTCTCTTCCTCTCTGTAAAAAATCAATTAAAAAAATAAAAAAATAAAGAATAGGAAGAGAGAGGGCACAGTTGAGGACACAGTGAGAAGGCAGCTATTTGCATGCTAGGAAGAGGGCTCTCACCAGGCATCTGGATCTTGAACTTATAACCTCCAGAACCGTGAGAAAATATTAAACAACACAGCCTATGGTATTTTATTATGACAGCTTAGACTGACTGAGGTAGATATTTGTAAGGTGATATCCTTACATTTTTAAGGAGTCTAGGATTTGGGAAGAAGGATGTATGTTGATGTAGGATAGCCATAGGGTGGACTATAGAGTTTTTTTTTTTTTTTTTTTTTTTTTTTTTTTTTTTTTTTACTGCCCACAAACTTAACCCCTTTCTATGGTTTGAGAAGTTTCCCATTATATGAGTTTTAGTTACCTTCCAACATATGGTAGAACCCCTGAGGGTCACATACTAATTTTCTTAGCTTCCTTTCCAGCTAGAATGTGAATGAATACATGCTTTAGGCTTATCCAATCCTTTCAAAGACTCTGAATAGGAAGCTACAGTGATGCAAAGGAGCAGGGTTAGTAGAACATCCATTTCCATGGTGGTAGGAATGATGGCAGAGGTGATGTCTGTTTTTCATGGGCAGCTGAGCTGTGATTCTAGAAGTGGAAGCTGGCAGGCTGATCACCCAATATTTGAAGGGCTTGTGACGACAGTACAAATGGAGGCCCACATAGCATCTACCTAAATATTTAAAAGTTACAAATCAAGCTGACAGGCTGCCAAATAAAAATGTCTCTCTGACCACCTTGAAAAACATACTTTCAAAACAACTTGAAGACCAGGTTCAAATTTAGAATTCTTGGAATCCTTGGAGTTCCTTGGTGGAGAGATGTGGCAACGGGAGAGCCAAGCTCCAGTCCCAACTTGTCCACCCACGTCCTTCCCTCACTAACCTCAGTTCCAATGGCACCAGGAAGGGTCTCGTATACCTGATGTAGACACTCCAGCCTCATACGTACAAGTTTCTGTCATGCTATCTGGCAATAGCTACCTCGTGGTCATTCTCTGGACCTAGTAGTGTACACAGCAATGGCATAGTCTAGCATGGGAAGGACAGGTCTAAGGAAGACGTCTGCATGGATTCTTGAAGTTGCTTGGGGCCTTAACCTTGAGTACAGTTTATGCCACGTCCAGAGGTATGACTGGAAGAGGGACGGAACAAGGCCCCCTAAAACATGCACTATGGGACAAGGGCCTCAGTTATCTGGATGTTAGGGTGGTCCTGGCATTTGGCATCCCCTTCTGTGCCACCCACGCTGTCTTGGAGGGCTGTCTGGCCTGTCCTGGCTCTACTGCATGCTTTGCCAGTGGATCTGGCTGCCTAGGCCCCCTTATTCTTTCAGTTCTGTACCTTCAGGGTTTTTTTAATTTTAATTTTAAATAACTTACTTGTCAAAACTGGTTTGGCTCAGTGGATAGAGCGCCGGTCTGCGGACTGAAAGGTCCCAGGTTCGATTCCGGTCAGGGGCACGTAGCTTGGTTGCGGGCACATCCCCGGTGGGGGCTGTGCAGGAGGCAGCTGGTCGATGATTCTCTCTCAGCGATGTTTCTAGCTCTCTATTCCTCTCCTTTCCTCTCTGTAAAAAACCCAATAAAAATATTTTTAAAAAATAAAGAATAACTTACTTTTCTGTTTAAATCACCTAGTGAGTTTCAGTGGCTTGCAAGTAAGAATCCTGATTGATACCTTTGTTTATTTGCCCTTTTTTTGGGTGGGGTAACTCTATATCATGGCAGCTCTGAGCTTGCTGAGGACCCCACCCTAACAGACACCCTGATACTTGGGGCTGCCATGGCAGGAGGTGCCCTTTACACAGACTCCAGGGAAAACGGTGCCCCTGAGTGTGCAATGATGCTGTCCTGCCTGACAGGCCTGGGTGCTCCTCACAGTGCTAGGATTTCCCAGGAGGAATGGTGGCCTGATAGTAATGGGGGGACCTTGACATCAGTGGAGTCCTGTCAGCAGTGGGGACACCAATAGGCACTGGTATGTCCTGTCAGGGTTCCCGAATTGATGGAGGGCTTGAGTGCTATGCCTCTGTGAGAAGGAGTGGCTTCCTTTTGGGGGAGGATCCTTGAAATGATGGTTTGACAGGTATGGGATCAGCAAGGTGGTTGGGGTTTTGGTACGTGTTGGGTTCAGATTTCCAGGGACTACAGTCCTGATATCCAGAGCCCTGGGGGTTAAAGCCACCCGCTTTGGTGGGTTGGAGCCCAGGGCAGCTCATATTTTTTGCGCCCCCCAACCCTTTGGAGCCGTGGGTCTTAGGAACAGAAGCAGGAGATAGAAGTGGTCCTTGGAGTGGGCCGTTCAGGAGTCTAATCCCACTCTTGAGGATGTGAACACATGACGTAGGCTGGTCTTTCAAGGGACTTCGGTTCTGATATCCAGAGATAAGAAGGTGGGCACAGTTGTAGCCTGATCCCTTCTTCACTGTTCCACTTGGGGAAACTGAGGCCTGGGCAGGCCTTGAGAAACTGTGCCTACTTCCTCCTGGAGACTCTGGGGAAACCAGTTCCCCTTCTGCTGGAGAGGCCAAGGAAGCTGGAGGCATCTCTGTGTCTGGGTCAAGCACTGGGGTCTTGCCTGAGGCCTTCAGCTTCTCTTCTTGTTCCCCCCCCAATATAATTCTTCCTAGCAGGTCATGCCTTTCCACCCCAACTGGACATCGCAGACCCCAGCCCTCTTCCCAAGTGCTACCCACCAGACCGACTTGGGCTGCAATCTCAGCATTGTCACTCTGCCTCTCCATGCCTGTTTCCTCAGACATAGGATGGGACCAGTGATCCCCAACTTACAGGGTTGTTTAAGGATGCAGTGTGTCGTTCACACAAAGGACTCAGCGTGGAGGCTGGCACATGGCCAGTGCCTCACAATAATGGCTTCCCCTCTTTTCCTGAGGGCCGCTTCCTCAGGCCGGGGCCTCCTGTATTGCTCCTCATTTTTACTTAGGAGATCGGTCAACTAAGAGAGGCAGTACAGATGAAACCGGTTTGGCTCAGTGGATAAAGCGTCGGTCTGTGGACTGAAAGGTCCCGGGTTCGATTCCGGTCAAGGGCATGTACCTTGGTTGCGGGCACATCCCCGGTAGGGGGTGTGCAGGAGGCAGCTGGTTGATGTTCCTCTCTCATTGATGTTTCTGGCAGCTCTCTATCCCTCTCCCTTCCTCGCTGTAAAAATTCAATAAAATTAAAAAAAAATTTTTTTTTAGGCAGTATAAGAGAGGCAGTATAAGTAGTACAGATTCTGAAGCCAAACTGCCCAGCGAGGACCCTCAGCTCTGCGGCTCTACCAGCTGTCCAGCCTGGGTAAGTTACAATGCGATGCCAGGAGCACCGGAAGCAGTGTCCGGCACCTACCGAGCACTTAGTGGTGAATTAACTGGTACCACAGAGCCGTCTCCTTCCACGTGGGTGAATTTTAGGGGCCCGCGAGCCGGTTCTCTAATCAGAGAGGTGCCTGCTTAATTTGACAGAGGGGCCCTTGAAGGAAACTCCCTACTTGGAAATCCTGTCCCTTTGTGAGACTAATTCCAAGGTCGTCTGGCTGTTTCTGAGTTTCCCGGAGGCCAGAGAAGGGGGGCACAAGGGTGAGGGCTTACCAAGAAGTTGACATGAGATGATGAAAGCATGATCAAAACTGCGTGGGGCTGGCTGGCTCGGACCAAATACCCGCAGCACGGCTGATGTGAGAACTGGATGTGCTCCAGGTGTGAATGGGAGGAGCATCGTGGGAAAGAGCCATGCTCATTCCATTTGTTTTTGTTCTGTGCCAGCCCCTGGGAACTTTATCAATAGACAGGACAGGGACTGTCAACCATAAATTTAAAAAAAAAAAAAAAAAGACAGGAGAGGGAGCTTTTTGTCCACTGATGAAGCTGGCAGCTCCCTGAGCAGGGATGACAGGTCCCTTTAGGGCAGCCGTGGGCAAACTACGGCCCGCGGGCTGGATCCGGCCCGTTCGGCTGTTCTATCCGGCCCGAGGAGCCGAAAGAGCGGAGGGTTCTCTTGCTCTCCCCTCCGCTCCTTCACCAGCAGCCCAAGATGAGAGTGCCAGCACGGTCAGGTTGCTTTTGTTCTGGCCCTCTGGTCCAATTTAAGAACCCATTGTGGCCCTCGAGTCAAAAAGTTTGCCCACCTCCGCTTTAGGGAGATGCTGGCCGTTGGGTAGAGAGGTATCACTCGGCTGCTGGCCTTAAACCTGTAGCGGGGGGCGGTTGTCCCCTGCCCCCCAGCCCTGAGCTGCTCCACCTCCTTCCTGGCTGCCCAAGGAGGCATGAGGGGCGGGCTCCCCACAGCTGGGCCCAGCCTGGCCTCCAGCTGGCTGGGAGTGGGGATCCCGTGGTGCCCTCCCCCAACCCCAGAGGACCTTCAAGCCAGTTTGCTGCCCACCCCGTGCCCACACTGCCCATTAAAGACGGTGTCAGATAAAAACAAAACAAAACCTGTAGCAGGTACCAGGTGAAAGGTTTTCTTAAACCAGCGATCGCCAACCTTTCGGACGCCGAGGACCACTAGTTGGTGACCCATTGCCCTAGAGAGAAAGGTGTTTACTTATAGGCAGGTAGCAAGGTCCCCGTATTCTGATTGGGGAGCTAGGAATCCACACCGCCCCTTAGCTGGCCGGCAGCTTCATCAGTGCCAGGGAGGTGGGTTGGCTTCTGGCCCACCAGAACTCAGGGTGACCAAATAGATGCCACAGCCCTGGCCGGTGTGGCCCAGTTGGTTGAGCGTCATGCTGTGTCCTGAAAGGTTGCAGGTTTGATTCTGGTTGGGACACGTGCTTGGTTGCCTGCAGGAGGCAGCTGATCAATGTCTCTCTCTCTCTCTCATTAGTGTTTCTCTCTTACCCATGTTTCTCTCTCTCCCTCTCCCTTATTCTCTTTCTCTAAAAAAACACACACACAAACAAAACAACCCTAACCAGTTTGGCTCAATGGATAGAGCGTCGGCGTGCGGACTGAAAGGTCCCAGGTTTGATTTCGGTCAAGGGCATGTACCTTGGTTGCGGGCACATCCCCAGTGGGGGGTGTGCAGGAGGCAGCTGATCGATGTTTCTCTCTCATTGATGTTTCTAATTCTCTATCCCTCTCCCTTTCTCTCTGTAAAAAATCAGTAATATATTAATAAAACAACAACAATAAAAACGTATTGAAAAAAAGATGCCACACTTACCAGTGAGTTATGGTGAAACAGAGAGCAGGTGTTGGTCAGATGAAGTCATAGGACGGAGAATGTTTGTGTGTGTCAGGACAAGTCCCAAATTGCTGGGCTAAGCTCTCATGTTTCTGGTGGGCGATAAGAAGACAAACCTGGTGCCCAGAAGGGTTGGTGGCTGGGCATGAGGACAAAAGGAAGGGAGCAAGCCAGAAGGAAGAGCACTTGGCGGAGAAAAGGCGGGGAGGGCTGCATGCCTACGCTCTCTGGGACTTGGGTGTCTGCCCCCAGACTTCCTCTAAGATCTTCATTCTCGCTAGCTCCTGGATAATCTCTCCCTTCTCCAGTCTCTGTTTCTCCTACGTTCCCAGAGGGATTCCCGGTGGCACCAGAAGGTGGCAGGCATTTATGAACATGTGTGACTTTGGGGAAGCCCATATGACCCACAGGGGACCCAAAGATTCATGAGTCAAGTCTTTGGAGGGACTAAAAAGTTAAGCCACCCTCCACCCCCACACACACACCTGACAGATGGGGGAACTAAGGCGTTGGGCAGGGGCCGTGGTAAGGAAAAATCTTGCCTAGAATTGAACAGTGGGGGGTGGAAACAGGATTGTGGGATTGATGGCTGAGCACTGAGCTCAAGGCCCATTCCTGTAACACCCGCTGGCAGTGGCAGGGACGTAGTGTCCGGGGACCTCTGTCCTGGTGGCATCTCCCTCAGGCCCCCCTCCTCTCCTCCCCTCCTCTATCTGCGTGTCCCCCTGAGGGTCCGGAGGGACAGTCCGTGTCTGCCTTTGTGCTTAGCTGGCCTCTGCGTGGCTTCACGGAGAACTGAGAAGGAGTTGAGGCAGGGTGCCCCCCCCCCCTATGTTTGTCCTCTGCCTGCTGGGGTGCAGGGCAGAGAATCCAGACAGCGTTCACAGCTGGGACCTATGAACTCCATGGCTGGCTGACTTGATGGATGGTTTAATGGATGGTTTAATGGATGGATGTGTGTGTGGAGGGGGGAGAGGGAGGGTGGACGGAGGTCTAATGGATGCAGGGGCATTAGGTGGATGGATGCATGGATGCATGAATGGATGGGTAGTTTCCCCCCCAGACAGCAGAGCCAAACTTCCCAGCCATAACAGTGTTCTTGAAAAATCCCCATCCCTTCCACTCCTTGTAACCCTAAGACCTGGGAAATCGGAGGCTGCAAACACCTGCTTCTGGGGGCAGAGCGGGGAGGAAGCTGTCACGCGCTCAGCTCAGGGAGGTGGGGCTGGTGCTGGGAGCCGCTCTAGGGTCAAGCCTCGGGCTGACCTGCGGCCGGGCCACCAACAAGTCCCAGCCTGGAGGGCAGAGCTCTCTCAGCGTAATAATTAAGCCTGACCTTGTAGCCCTCCCTAATTCCTTCCTACGTAGCTAATGGGCTGTGGGAGGTGCTGCAAGTGTTGCCAAAACGAGAACGTTTGTATACATGTTAATCTACCCGGTTTTAATCAGACTATAAAATAAAAGCGTCGGCTTGCAGGCTGGGTCTTTTGTGTCCTCATCCAGGCGCAGGAGACCCACGAGCGCCAGCTGCTGCATCCTCTTGTCTGTCTCTTCTTCAGTCCTTCACCGCCCCTCCTCGGGGTCACCCTTGGCCGGGCTGGCGCGGCACAGGCTGGCGCGGCCCTCTCACTGCTTCTCCCCTCCCCAGGCTGCCCCAGCCTGTGCAGGCCTGGTTCTGTTTACCGGATGAGTTACAACTGGTAGAATGTTGGCCACTCTTGCCAGGTGAGGGTGCGTAGTCTGGCGTTCCAGCTGCCATTCAACCCCCGGGGGCAGCGGCACAGACTTGCTGCCCCCAGCTGGACCTCAGAGGCCATCGCTGGGAGGCCAGCCAGCTGCCCCGGGGGATTTCCCACACGCAAGAGGTTTACTGCCCCCAGAGCTGCCCTCGGATGCTTCCTCTGAGAGTTCTGGGGCTTTCATCTCTCAGAGCCGAGGTCCCTCCCCTAAGACCCCCCCTGTCCTAGAGCCCATATGGGCTTCAGGGGTTGCTGGGCTTCCTTCAGACAGAACCGCCCTAGGTTCTCTGGCTGCCCCTCCTTCTCTCCCACCGCTCACTCCTGGCTCCCAGCTTTGTCCGTCAGAATCCTGAGGAGTATGGCCCCAGATGGCGCTGGCCCCGGCCCGGACTGTCTGGGTGAGGGAGGAGAGCTGGCCTGGAGGGTAGAGTCTATGTGGACAGGCGAGCCCTCACACCTGGTTGTAAAGTCTTTTCCACATATGTATTCATTTTCTAGAAAAATCTTATTAATATATATATATATATATATATATATATATATATATATATATATATTTTATTGATTTTTTACAGAGAGGAAGAGAGAGGGATAGAGAGTTAGAAACATCGATGAGAGAGAATCATCGATCAGCTGCGTCCTGCACACCCCCCTACTGGGGATGTGCCCGCAACCAAGGTACAGGCCCTTGACCGGAATCGAACCCGGGACCCTTCAGTCCGCAGGCCGTCGCTCTATCCACTGAGCCAAACTGGTTTCGGCAAGAAAAAATCTTCGAGTAACTACTCTGTGCCAGGTAGCGCGCCGAGCACCAGGGAGGCAGTGGGAACCAAATAGGCAAAGCCCCTGTCCAGGAAGGCTGACAAGCTGTTCATTGGAACTCCGTGTGGTGGGTGCTGTAAGGAGGGAGCGATGGGGGTCTCTGAGAGCTTGGGAGGGAGGAAGGCTCTCTAACCGCAGCCTCGGGTCAGAAATGCTTCCTCGTCATCCAGACCCCGATGGGCAGGAGAGAGAGGAGCGTTCCAAACAGAGGGAATGGCATGGGCGGATGGGCGCCTTCCCCCCCAGGCAGGGGAGCTGGGTCCCGGTCTCTCCTCTAGCCAGGAGAGCAAGTGCCCTTTCCCCAGGGACACCTGACCCACGAGACGCCCGGGAGCCGGAACAGCTTTGATGAGCTCAGGCTGGGAGGTGGAGAGAGATCCGCCGGCTCAGGGAACTGACACAGGTTTAGTGTCGCTGCACCACGGAGAGTGACAGGATTCTGAGGAGACAGGCGGTGGGGCCCTGGTTGTGGCAGCTTGTCTCGAGAATACAGGGTATTGGGAGGAGGTGGGCGAGAAGGTTGCTCGGGTCGCAGAGAGGAGAGTAGGTCCTGCCAAGCGTGGGACAGAGCGCGGGATCTTGGAGGGAGGGTGGGTGGGAGGTAATCAACCAAGGACCTTGGGTGCATGTGCGTGGCCCACGGACACAGACGATGGGGTGGTAAGGCCCCTGGGGTGGGGGGAGCGGGGATGAGGGTGGGCTGGAGGGTGTCAATGGGGGGGCAAAAGGGGACATGTGTAGTACTTTCAGCAATAAAGAATTTAAAAAAAAAGAGGAAAGAACAGATCCTGCCATTCCAATCTCCCCCTTCCTGCCCAGGCCGTCCTGGACAAACAGCAAACAGACGAATCTGTGGTGCCAGTGGGCTTTATTGGAAGCATTGCAGTCTGGGTGTGGAGAAACTGTGCTCCTGCCACTCACCCTCTCACACTCCCACTCCCACTCCTCCCACTCACACTCCTCTCATTCACAATCCTCACACTCTCACACACTCCTCACACTCTCACTCCTCACACTCACCCTCCTCACACTCACCCTCCTCACACTCACACGCAGACACTCCAGGCCCTGCCCGGCTCTGTCAGGTCTGGTGCAGAGGAGCTGATGGTGTGGGTCCCTCTCCTGGTCCTTGGGTCTTCGGGGCGGCAGTGGCTCACATCCCTTCGCTCAGACGCAGGGCTTCCCCGGAGGCTGTCGGGGGCTAGCTGCTGTGGCGCTTGCTCTGGGGGAGGGAGGAGAGGGAAGGTCTTGGGCTGGGGTCTGGGGCAGGGGTTCGGAGGGAGGAGGCGGGCGGGGAGGGCGGGCTTGCCTTGGCAGATTTCCTCAGCAGTCTGTGGATGATGCGGTTCACCCAGGGCTGGTCCGGCGGTGCGCAAAGCTTGCGACCTCTCTTTGTGGTGAACCTGGGGTCAGAGGTCGGAGGTCAGAGAGAACGGAGCCCAGGAGCCGGTCTTCCTGGCAGACCCAGGCGTGTGGGGGCAGAGGCTGAGGGCCACATCCCAAAAGTGTCTCGGGGGCTTCCTGGAAGGGGTTGGGCTTGGCCAGAAGAAGGGAGATAAGGTGGGGGGGGGGGTCGAGTGGGAGATGAGGCACTCGATGCACTCCTCCCCACAACTCACACGACGGCAGGCACTCTGCAGCCATCCTGGAGGTGGAGGTACCGAAAGGCTTTCACGATATTCCCGGGGATGGGGTTCAGGGCCACAGACAGGCAGCAGTCTTCTGCGTCGTTGGCACCACCCTCAGCTGGGTGGCCAGAGGCCAAAGAAGGTAGTGTTAGAACCCAGGGGACCTGAGGAGGGAGGCCACAGCCCTCACTGGGATTCAGGACAGCTGTGTGCGCGCATGTGCACGCATGGGGGGGGAGGCCCTCTTGGTTGCAAACTTTATTGAAATATTTACACGCTGTTTGGTAAATAACTACTGTGGGGAGCCCCCCAAATGCCTTCCTGCTGCCCCATCCCCCCAGTCTCTCGCTCAGGGCTTCTCGACTTCCCCACAAATGAAGAGTTAATGTTGGCCACAGCATTGAATTGATGGGGAAGGGGTGGGTGTGGGGAAGGAGGCCGGGTCAGAGGACTTATGAATTGTTAAATATATATATTTTAAAAATATATATTTTATTGATTGTTTACAGAGAGGAAGGGAGAGGGATAGAGAGCCAGAAACATCGATGAGAGAAACATTGACCAGCCACCTGCTGCACACCCCCTTACCGGGGATATGCCCACAACCAGTGTACATGCCCTTGACCGGAATCGAACCTGGGACCCTTCAGTCCGCAGACCGACGCTCTACCCCCTGAGCCAAACCGGTTTCGGCTGATTTGTTAAATATTTCGACTATTAGTTCTGCCTCAGTGTCTCTCATCGTCCCCACCTTGAGCAAATACACGTCTCTCTTTCTGCCTGGGATACTGAGGCGGCAGGAAATAGAGCTTGCAGAGAGAGGGGCGGCCAGAGGCCCTCCGATACATGAACAGACAGACACATGTTGGAACTGAGGGGCCCAGAGATACCCACCCTCCCTGGCATACACACAGGGCACCCCAGGTCCACTGAACCAGGCGGACCTAACTCCCAGGGTCCCGCATGCCAGGCGCCGAGCAGTCTGGGGGCCAGACCTCCCCTCTCCCCTCCCCACCCCGCAAGCCTCCCCTCCGCCTTACCCGGGGAGGTCCACAGGACCAGCAGGCTGATGGCCAGTAGTGCGGCTGCATGGGATGCCATGGAGGGTGAAGGAAGGCTGACTGGCAGCAAGAGTGTGCGTGCGAGTGTGCGTCTCTGAGCTCCTGCCGGAGGCTGCGTGAGGCCGAGGTTGGCTGGGAGCTGGAATGTCACAGGCGTGCAGTGTGCAGGGGTCTGGAAATCAGAGTGTGGAAGGCTGTGTGAAGTTGCGACTGCTTCTTATATACACGGGGACCAGCACTTTCACTATCTCTCATCAGAAATTCCCCTCCGAAATTCTTACTGTGGATTCCCCTCTGCCCCCTCTCCCAGCTCCGCCTCTTTCTGGGAATATGACCCTTCTTTCCCTCCCTCCCTCTCCCCCGCCTCCCCCTCAGCAGCCTTGGCTTGAGCTCTGAGAACCCGAGAGGGCCTGAACTATTGTCTCAGTGGTGTGGTGGCATTTGCATTATGAACCACAGAGCTGGCCTTCAGGGGTGGTGGTCAAGATTGGGGGGGGGCGCTAGAGCAAGGAGCTGTGCCCCCTTCTCTCGGTCGCTTTTGTAGTTGTGGTCAAACCTCACGTGAGGATATTTTCCCCCATTGATTTTCAGGAAGTGGAAGGGAGAGAGGATAGGGAGAGAGAGCAGGATGAGAAGGAGAGCGGGGGTGGGTGGGAAAGAGAAGAGAAAGTGAGAAGAGGAGAGTGGGGTGGGGTGGGGGAAGAGAGAGAGAAAAACATCAATGTGAGAGAGACCCGTTGAGTGGTTGCCAATGAGGGTGGGGATGGAACCTGCAACCCAGGTACATGCCCTTGGCAGGGAATGGAACCAGCAACCTTTCGGTGCACAGCACTGGCCAGGCGCCCCCCCCCCCCCCCAGGTTTATCTCTCATCCGCATTCTGTTCTTTGTGGCTCTTCTCTTCTCTCTGGTGCTGGTGGGAAAAAAGGCTTCCTGGTGCCCTCAGCACAAGCATGGAGCCTGGGGTAGCCCCCGAATCATCACGGTGCCTGCCCATCCGTCATGTGGGAACTAGGCCCTCCCTGGAGACAAGCAGAAGTGAAAGGGTGTGTTGCTTGGCAGGGGGCCCCGCACCAGCATCCCACAGGCCAGACCTCTAGGATTCCACTTCCTGGCTCCGAGAGCTCTGACCCTTTCTCTGTTGGCCAGTGTCGCTTGTCCCACACCTGGCCAATGCGGGAGCTGCGGGGAGCCTGGCCCGGAACAGCCCCCTTCGTCTTCCCCCTCCTCTCCATCCTGGGAACCAGGAGGGGATTTCTAAGGAGAGAAGCTGGCCAGCTCATCTCCAGACAGATTTCCAAATTTCAAGGAATTCAGAGATGGGCAAGGGGACAAGCGATTTCCCATCCTTACCAGAAAGGCTAGAGATAGGCCGGGAGAGAAGGCCGCCAAAGAGAAATTAGTATGTGGGATACCCACTCAATCAGCCCACCTAAGCTCTGGACCCTCTTCGGGATGGGGTGGTGAGTCCCTCGTAAGTTTTTTTTTTTTTTTTAACATATTTTATTGATTTTTCACAGAGGGGAAGAGAGAGGGATAGAGAGCTAGAAACATCGATGAGAGAGAATCATCGATCAGCTGCCTCCTGCACACCCCCTACTGGAGATGTGCCTGCAACCTAGGTACTTGCCCTTGACTGGAATCGAACCCGGGACCTTCCAGTCCGCAGACCGACACTCTACCACTGAGCCAAACCGGTTTCGGCTCTCGTAAGTTTTTAACGTATCTTTCTTTCCATCATTAATAATAACAATAATAGTAATAGCAATAATAGGAGTATTAGCATTTGGGTTTCTTTACTATATTCTAGGTAATATAGCAATATAATCCATATTAAGGACTTTACCGCTACTGTCTTGATTAACTTTCCCAAGAAAACCATAAAGTCATTTATTTTTATTATTATCATATTACTGGAGGCCCGTTGCACAAAATTTGTGTGGAGCCCTGTAAATGCCTTCCCGCTGCCCCGTTACCCCAATCTCTGAGGGTTGTCCCTCAGCCCAGCCTGCACCTTCTCCAATCTGGGACCCCTCGGGGAATGTCCAGCTGTTGGTTTAGGCTCAATCCCGGCAGTCAGACGTCCCTCTCACAATCTGGGACTGCTGGCTCCCAACCGCTCGCTTGCCTGCCTGCCTGCCTGATTGCCACTAACTGCTCCCCTTCCAGCCCGGTTGCCTCCAACTGCCTTCCCCTGCTGGCCTGATCACCCACAGCTACCCTCCCCTGCCCGCCATCTTGTGGCAGCCATCTTTGACCACATGGGGGCAGCCATTTTGTACAAGGGCGTGAGGGTCAATTTGCATATTACCTCTTTATTGTATAGGATTATCTGCATTGTACACATAAGGGAAATGATACTTAGAATACTAGGTCACATAGCAACAAATGTCTTGAATCTAGGAGTGTTTTGCTGTAAAATTTACATTCTTCTACTGTCCCATACTGCTTGCCTACACCTCTCTGTTGATCATAGATGAGTACAGAGGAGTAAGACTCCACAGTTAGCATGCCTGGGTTGGGATTCAGATACTACCACTTGCTAGCTATGTGACCATGTGCGAATGATCCAGTTTTTGTATCTTGGTGTCCTTATCTGTAAAGCAGGAATAGTAATAGACCCACTTCTTGGGATTAAGTTGGGTAATCTGAGTCAAGGATTTAGTTTAGGCTGGCATATAATAGACATTTATTAAATATTAACCATTATTATAATGTACCCTTTTATGGAAATATTTGTCAGCTAATTCATCTAGCCATCTTTCTATTGAGCTATCCACCTTCTTCATCACGTATCCATCAGTGGTTCTGATTAGTCCTTTATACCCCACCCTCCCACCCCCTGCCCCATTCTCCACTCCTCTGTGCCCTGCTCTGTACTCTGGAAGGCTAACCTTTGCATTCAGCATTACTCAAGACCCCTTGCCCTTTAGCTCTTGTTTGGATTTGGCCCACAGGAGGCCAAGTCAGTTGAAGTATGAATTCCGCAAGTCCTTCCTCTTTCTGCAGTTCTGATAGTGAACAATTTCCTCTGGGGCAGTTGTTCTCAAAGAGTGGTCTTTGGACAGCAAAATAGCAGCAGCAGCAGCAGCAGCAGCACCTAGGGGCTTGTTAGAAATGCTCAGGTCCTACTCCAGACCTACTGGAGTAATCTGCATTTTGACACACCCTCCAGGGACCCTTATCTGTGCTGAACCCTGAAAAGCACTGAGTGACCATTAACAGATCCTTTTGGGCTGCATCCTCTTCATTAGTCTGTTCCTTCCTCTTACTCCCTCAGGCCTCAGTACAGCAATAATTTCCCAGTATTTGTTAAACCCTGAGTGTTTCATCATCCCTGTTGGTTCCTTAATCCTGATCTCACATCTTAAATAGATTATTAAAATCTTTCTGGATAGCCAAAACCGGTTGGGCTCAGTGGTAGAGCGTCGGTCTGCAGGCTGAAAGGTCCTGGGTTCTATTCTGGTCAAGGGCATGTACATTGGTTGCGGGCACATCTCCAGTGGGAGGTGTGCAAGAGGCAGCTGGTCAATGTTCCTCTCTCATTGACATTTCTAGCTCTCTCTTCTCTCTCCCTTCCTCTCTGTAAAATATCAATAAAATATATTTTAAAAAATCTTTCTGGATAAACTTTATTTTTAAAATATATTTTATTGATTTTTAAATTTTTTTTTTTATAGAGAGGAAGGGAGAGAGACAGAGAATCAGAAACATTGATGAGAGAGAAACATCCATCAGCTACCTCTTGCACACTCCCCACTGGCTATGTGCCCTCAACCAAGGTGCATGCCCTTGACCAGAATTGAACCTGAGACCCTTCAGTACGCAGGCTGATGCTCCATCCACTGAGCCAAACCGGCCAAGGCTGGTTAAACTTTTTGAGTGTGCCATCTGTTTTGTGCCAGGATCCTGAAAGATACAGTAAGTGTACCAGAAGAGATCCCAGGAAATAGACCCCCCAAATGGATTGGGTAGTTCATATGTTTGACAAGCACAGAGATAATTTCCTTACGTAGGACAAGAGGAGACTAATAATCTGGAGCATGAGAAGCATCACAATCACGTAGACTACCATCAGTGATAGCCTAGTCTAGGGTGGAATGCTGGTGGAGGGAAAGGCATTATGAGATTAAACGCTCAAGGCACTTGATGGCTATGGTCACAAATGGTAAATATATATATTGTTTGGTGGGTAGCCTGTTTCTTTTCTTTTTTTTTAGAGATGAGAGGTTTTTTTTAAAAAATTGATTTCAGAGAGGAAGGGAGAGGGGGAGATAGAAAGTCAATGATGAGAGAGAATCATTGATTGGCTGCCTCCTGCACCCCCCTGTGCCGCCCCCCCGCCCCCGGGGATAGAATCTGCAGCCCTGGCATGTGCCCTGACTGGGAATTGAACCTTGACCTCCTGGTTCATAGGTCGACACTCAACCACTGAGCCACGTCGGCCCCGCTGGGCAGCCTGCTTCTGATTGTGCTAGCAAAATTACATGAGAAAAAAGATAAGTTTAAGATCATGAACTTCTAACTTAAGGTTTGGGTGGTGATCCCAACAACCTCCATGGAATTCTTAAGGAATCTTTATGTTATGTGACCACATGGCATATATGGCTAAGGATCAAGCCCCAGACCTGATGATATGGTGTAGAGTTGCAACACCAGGTGAATACCCAACCCCACCACATCCCTTATGCTAGAATAAGGGCACTGTTGTGAAGGAGTAGGACTCTGAGACTTGGTAAGGGGGCAATTTGGACAGAGATGGAACAAAGCTGGGAATTTGGACTTTAAATCCCTTTGAATCTTCTTTGCTGGTAGAAGAACATCCTCCCTCTCCCTCTCTCTGAAAACTGTGAATGATATAGCCTTCCATATCATTAAAAAAGTTATTAGCCTGGCCAGTGTGGTTCAGTGGTTGAGCATGGATCCATGAAGCAAGATGTCGCTTGCCTGATTCCCAGTTAGGGCACACACCTGCACTGTGGGCTTCATCTCCAGTAGGGGGCATGTAGGAGGCAGCTGACTGATGTTTCTTTCTATCAATGTTTCTATCTCTCTATCCCTCTCCCTTCCTCTCTCTCTAAAAATCAATAAAACCATATTTAAAAAATAGTTATTAATAACTCCCTGGCAAGGGGCATGCATTTTCTCTTTCAGCTCTCATCCTGACCATTCCACATAGTCTCCATAGCCACAGTGAGAGTTTGCTTCTAATATGGCTCAGACAGGGATATATCAGGTGTGCTCTAAGAACAAGAGCATATACACTGAGAGATAGCAGGAAGTTGTCAACTGTATTGGGAGAATCCTGGGGACCAGTGAGGACAAATTTATTTTTATTTTATTTATTTAATAATATATTTTATTGATTTTTTTACAGAGAGGAAGAGAGAGGGTAGAGAGGTAGAAACATCGATGAGAGAGAATCATCAATCAGCTGCCTCTTGCACACCCCTTACTGGGGATGTGCCCGCAACCAAGGTACATGCCCTTGATCGGAATCAAACCTGGGACCCCTCAGTCCGCAGGCCGACGCTCTATCCACTGAGCCAAACCGGTTTCGGCGAGGACAAATATATTGATATGAGTGTCCTCACCCAGGATTTGGGTGCAGTCCGTTGGAAGTCTGGGTTCCATATGATCAATGAGGCTGAGATGCTAGAACCTCACTGACCTATTGTGGAGTGATCCTTAGACTTTGAGGTGCATATGGTTCATTCTGGGTCTTGATAAGCTGTAGATTCTTATGCAGTATGTCTAGTGTGAAGCCTAAATTGTTGCATTTCTATAAAACGTCTGCTGCCAGTCCTTAGATGATACTCTGAGTAGCAAAATGGAGGAAGAAGTGCAAAAGTTGGGGAGATGGACATCTCTGAAGGGCCCAGAAAAACACTTCCTTCTCCACGGCAAGAAGAACATCATTGGTGAGGGGAACACCAGCTTCTTTGGAAAGCTCTATAGTGCCTTCTTTAGTGGGCAGGATATGAGGATGGGAGGTGGGACTGGGCAATCTTTTTTTTTTTTTTTTTAAATATATTTTTATTGATATTTTACAGAGAGGAAGGGAGAGAGATAGAGAGTCAGAAACATCGATGAGAGAGAAACATCGACCAGTCGCCTCTTGCACACCCCCCACCAGGGACGTGCCCGCAACCAATGCACATGCCCTTGACCGGAATCGAACCCGGGACCTCTCAGACTGCAGACCGACGCTCTACCACTGAGCCAAACCGGTTCGGCAGGACTGGGCAATCTTATTTCAGGAGGAATGAGGGAGGGAGGGGAGGGAAAAAGAGGAAGAAATAGCGGAAACCTTGAGTGGTGGAGGACAGATGTTGGCGTCTACCTATGATCACGAAGGTGAGTGAAATTACGCTATCAGCTGCAGGGACAAGTGGTAGTCAATATGCTTTGTCCACGGGGACCTCTGAAAGCAGCTGATTGTTTATACCATCCACGGACAGCTTACCGATGTCCTACTTGACCCCTGTGAGTGGAAAACTTCTACATTGGATGAGGAGAAACTTGACGCAAATTATACAGAGGATTTCTAGTCTTTTACAAAGCCCCGTGACTGGATTGAGGGAAGCCTGCGTTTCTTTCCCAGGTGGATTGTATAAAATCTTCCTGTTAGTCAGTGACTTGCAAAGTGTGGCCCCTGGATCAGCAGCATTAGCATCACGTGGGAACTTGAAAGAACTACAAATTCTTGGGCTCCAACCAACTCCTCTGAACCAGAAACTCTGGTAGGGGCCCGGCAACCCGTGTTTTCACCGGCCTTTCCGGCGGCGATTCTGGCATGTGCTACACTTTGAGGATCACTGTGCTACACCTTCTCCACAGAGATCTGTAGCCATTTTCGAGGCTGACTCTGAATGGGGAACAGGAAATAGCCAGACCTTTGGGGGGGATTATTAGATACCGTATTGTGATAAGACTAGACTTGGGGACCCCCAAACCTCATTGTGGTCTGCCAGTCAGAAGGAGGTTTTACGGAGGTCAAGTGACAGAAGGGCCTTGGTCCAGTTACATCTCACAGTGAGTCTGTGAGACCTGTCCAGCGGTTACTTCTCTAGTTTCAGAGTGCATAGTGGGAATAGGTATATCTCACAATTAACAAAATCCCCACTCTGGTTCCTTGACCGTGGAGTAAGGAAAATTATACGGCCAGTGGAAGTCCTTTGAACAGTATTTGCCCCGCCACATTCCTGCCTACACTACTAGACCTACATCACCTCTGCATTGCTAGAGGAGTTGCATGGATTAGAGCACCTTCAAAGACTTGAAAGATGCTGCGGCCCTTGGTACAGCACATTCCGGCTAATAATCTGGCACATGCTTTCTTTCCATACAGTCAATTAAAGACCACTGATATCAGTCCTTTTCTTGTTGATATTTTACAGAGAGGAAGGGAGAGAGATAGAGAGCCAGAAACGTCAATGAGAGAGAAACATCAACCAGCTGCCTTTTGCACACCCCCTACCGGGGATGTGCCCACAGCCAATGTACATGCCCTTGACCGGAATCGAACCCGGGACCTTTCAGTCCACAGACCGACGCTCTACCACTGAGCCAAACGGGTTTCGGCTGATATCAGCCCTTTTCCACTGGAATGGCAGCGATACACCTTCACTGCTGTACCTCCGGGATATGGCCACTTTCCTACTCTGATATCAAAACATAATCTTGACATCCCAACAGAATATCAAACTGGTCCTTAAAACTGGTGCCATTATGCTTATAAGAATTAGCAATAACCTTAAGTGCCTTAGATGGACCCATGTATGAAATTTTGTATCCTACAAAAATTCAGCATCCTGCCCTATCGGTGAAACTCCTAGGCTATCAGGGGTAGGGAGAAGCTGAAAAACAATGGTCTGGGCCATGCCGCACCTTTCCCATGAAGAAGGAGGCACAAGGATTTTGGAGGCATCGTATCCTGTATTTTGGTTTACTGCGGCAAACCACTGACCGGGTATGACATAAAGCTGATAGTTTTGAATGAGGTCCAGAGCAAGGAAGGTGTTGGCAGCAGGTCTAAGCTCCATGGAAAGTTGCCCTGTTGCTTGAACCTTATGCATCTTAAGTCCAGTGGACCTCGGATTGTCGGTGGCAGAGAAGGGCACTGTAGGAGCCCCAGCAAAATCCCCTTGGCTGTTGGAGTAGGCTATCCTTCTGCGAATGATTATTTTTCTATTTGAAAAGCAACTCCTGACGTGCCCCTGGGCCCTGGCCTAAAACTCAGGCTGGTGATCACCCAGTGACCATGCCACCTAAGGGTATAATGATAGCAAATCATGTAGCTGGGTGTGCACGGCAGCATTCCATTGTTATAGAAACGTTGTACACATGAGACTGGTGGGAGCATTGGCTGGTGGCTCTGATTCCTACTTGCGTTGTTTTCTTCCCCTTTTGACTATACTTGGGCCTTCATGGATAAGTTTTCTATAAACAGTTAGCAGAGGGAGAAAATGCACGGTCTTGATTTTCAGAGGGGTCTCTAAAGTATGCTGGCACCAGTCAGAAGTGGACAGTTGCGCCGAAACCGGTTTGGCTCAGTGGTAGAGCGTCGGTCTGCGGACTGAAAGGTCCCGGGTTCGATTCCGGTCAAGGGCATGTACATTGGTTGCGGGCACATCTCCGGTGGGGGGTGTGCAAGAGGCAGCTGGTCGATGTTTCTCTATCATCAACGTTTCTAGCTCTCTATCTCTCTCCCTTTCTCTCTGTAAAAATATCAATAAAATATATTTATAAAAAAAAAAGAAGTGGACAGTTGCTTACATTCAGAGCCCTGAAAGACCATGGTGTAGGGAAATCTTCTTAGTGGGCAGAACCTTTAATGTCCACTCTGTCAGGAAGGAGAGACAGCCTGAGGGTTGAAGTTGTGTTAACCGTGTGCAGTGGCTGCCCGCACCGAACCCTGCCCTCACCTCTGTAGACAGTCCCAGCACTTACTTCATGTCCATTAGACCTTTCTGAGCATGCCCTTTGTTTCCCACCAAGATCCCGAGTGGTGCAAGGTCGGAGTGCAGAGCTGGCGTAGAGGTTTTAATTAAAATTTAATGCTATCTGCCTGGAAAGCTTGTTGTGAAATATCCTGAGAACTGGCAAAGGAGAGTGAAATAATGAAATAATAAAAAAGTCATTTGTATCACATTTATTCAGTAAATATTTATTGAGGGGTTTCTATGTTCCAGACAGTGTTCTTGGCACTGGGATACGGCAATTAAGAAAACAAACAAACAGCCCTAGCTGGTCTGGCCCAGTGACTGGAGGTTCTGTGGACTGAAGGTTCCAGTTTTTTGGGTTTTTAAAAATATATTTTATTGATTTTTTTTTTTTTACAGAGAGGATGGGGAGAAGGATACAGAGTTAGAATCATCGATGAGAGAGAGACATCGATCAGCTGCCTCTTGCATACCCCCTACCTCTTGCATACCCCCTTACCGGGGATGTGCCCACAACCAAGGTACATGCCCTTAACCGGAATCGAACCTGGGACCTTTCAGTCTGCAGGCTGATGCTCTATCCACTGAGCCAAACCGGTTTCAGCTGAAGGTTCCCAGTTTTGATTCCGGTAAAGGGCATATGCCTGGGCTATGGGCTTGATCCCTAGTGTGGGGCATGCAGGAGACAGCCACTCAATGATTCTCTCTCATCATTGATGTTTCTCTCTCTCTCTCTTCTTTTCTCTCTGAAATAAATAAATAAATAAATTTTAAAAATACAAAGAAACAAACAAACAGATATTCCTGCTTTTGCAGTATTTTTATTCTGATGAAGGAGACAGGCAAGAAGCAACCCAGAAAAATATACAGTATATCAGAAGGCAATAATTGCTATAAGAAAAATAAAGAAGGCTAGAGGGAGGGGAAGTATTGGAAGGGGGGGTGTCAAAATACATTTTTATTTATTTCAAAGAGAGAAAGGGAGAGGGAGAGAGAGAGAGAGAAACATCAATGATGAGAGATAATCATTGATGGACTGCTTCCTGCATGCCCCCTAGTGGGGACCGAGCCCCCAATCCAGGCATGTGCTCTGACTGGGAATCGAACTGTGACCTCCTGATTCATGGGTGGACCCTCAAGCCACACTGGCCCAGTGGGGAAGATTTTTTAAAAAATATGTATTTTATTGATTTTTTTACAGAGAGGAAGAGAGACAGATAGTTAGAAATATTGATGAGAGAGAATCATCAATCAGCTGCCTCTTGCACACCCCCTACTGGGGATGTGCCTGCAACCAAGGTACATGCCCTTGACTGGAATCAAACCTTTCAGTCCGCAGGCCGATGCTCTATCCACTGAACCAAACCAGTTTCGGTGGGAAGATTTTTTTGATAACATTTGAGCATAGAGGTGATCTGAAGAAGATGAGGGAGAGAGCCATGCAGAGATCTGGGGAAGATGCTCAAGGTAGAGAAAACAGTGACTGTGAAGTTCTTGAGGCAAAGGTGTTGTTGAGGAATAGAAAGAAAGTTATTATCCTATATAATAAAGAGGTAATATGCAAATTGACCATCACTCCAACACACAAGATGGCCACCTCCATGTGGACACAAGATGGCTGCCACAAGATAGCCAACAGGGGAGGGCACTTGGGAGCGACCAGGCAGTCAGGCAAGTGGTTGGGAGCCAGCAATCCTGGATTGTGAGAGGGATATCAGGCCTAAATGGGGCAGTTGGACATCCCTCAAGGGGTCTCAGATTGGAGAGGGTGCATGCAGGCTGGGCTGAGGGACACCCTCCCTCCCCCCACCCGGTACACAAATTTCAGATAATAATAGGGGCCAGATTATATAGGGCAGTGGTTGGCAAGCTCATTAATCAACAGAGCCAAATATCAACAGTATAATGATTGAAATTTCTTTTGAGAGCCAAATTTTAAAAAATATATATTTTATTGATTTTTTTTTACAGAGAGGAAAAGAAAGGGATAGAGAGTTAGAAACATCGATTAGAGAGAGAGAGTCATGGATCAGCTGCCTCCTGCACACCCCCTACTGGGGATGTGCCCGCAACCAAGGTACATGTCCTTGACTGGAATCAACCTGGGACCTTTCAGTCTGCAGGCCGACGCTCTATCCTCTGAGCCAAACCGGTTTTGGCGAGAGCCAAATTTTTTAAACTTAAACTATATAGGTAGGTACATTGTTATTAACTTAATTAGGGTACTCCTAAGCTAAAAACTCAAGGGGCCAAAGAGCCGCATGTGGCTCGTGAGCTGCAGTTTGCAGACCACTGGTGTCGGGCTTTGTAGGCTTTGTGTTTGTCTCACTGATTTAGAGGGTTTTGAACAGAGGTGCAATGTGATCTGGAATGTGTTAAAGGCCCCTCTGGCTGTCAGAGGGAGAATAGGCCAAAGTGGTGCCAGATCAGAAACCAAAGACCAGGTGGGTGGCAACTGCTGAGAGCTGGTGAGAAGTGGTCTGATTCTGAAAATATTGGGAGGATAGAGCCAATGGGCTTTTTTGAAAGATTCAGCATAAAACGTGTAAGGAGGAGGAGGAGGAGGAGGAGGAGGAGGAGGAGGAGGAGGAGGAGGAGGAGGAGACATTTTTGGCCTCAGCAATGCGTTGGATGGAGGTAAATATGCCAACATGTGAATGACTACAAGGAGTGGGTCTGTGGGAAAGTCAGGAGCCTTGTTTTGACCTTTCAAGACGAAGCTCCAATTTGAACATATCAGTGAGATGTGGAGGAGGTAGTTGGTTAAATGAGTCTAAAGTTCAGGGGAGAGATTCTAGCTGAAGACACAAATTTGGGAGCACATGAATGGCATTTGAAGCCATAAGACAATGTGGTCTCTAGGGAGTGGCTATAGATAGAAGAGGTCCAAGTTCCAAGTCCTGGAATTCCCCAACACTGACGGGTTAGGAAGGGGAAAAGGGAAGGAGGGGGCCGTCAGGGTGTTATTTCTTTATTTTTAATTAATATATTTTATTGATTTTCACAGAGAGGAAGAGAGAGGGATAGAGTGTTAGAAACATCGATGAGAGAGAATCATCGATCAGCTGCCTCTTGCACACCCCCTACTGGGGATGTGCCCGCAACCAAGGTACATGCCCTTGACCGGAATCGAATCTTTCAGTCCGCAGGCCGACGCTCTATCCACTGAGCCAAACCGGTCCCGGCAGGGTGTTATTTCTGATGGTACCCACTGTCATGGCAAAAAGAGGAGACACGGCCGACGCTCTATCCACTGAGCCAAACCGGTCCCGGCAGGGTGTTATTTCTGATGGTACCCACTGTCATGGCAAAAAGAGGAGACACAGGATCCTGGGTGGATGGTTTGAGGAACCACTCCCAAGCCATTGGTTTTTTAGACAGTCCAGTGGGGGTAGGCTTAACGCAGTTTCTGACCACATACACAGAGCCCTCAGTGTGCTACAGGTGCCAGCTAGCTCACCCTCCTCCCAGCCTAGTCCCCTCTGTGGGGTTCCTGGGTCAGTGTGAGTCCTGACTAATCTCTTCCCACCTTCCTTCAGGGGTCCAGGCCAACTGTGAACTCTCTGGTCTGACCAAATCTATGTCCTCGGGGGCGGGAGATCTTGTGGAGGGAGGGCACTTCAGCCATTGGGAAAGGGAGAAGCTGGGCCTAGAAGTCAACCAAGTCCATGGTGGGGGTGCGGGTGCAGGGGAGTGACTGTTGTGTGTAGACCAGATGCTCAGTAAGCAGGTGCTGAGTAGATGAATGTGTGCCCTCAGTTGTGTCCATTTTCTGAGTTGTGTCCGTGGGGCTGTCCCTGACTGCTAAACCCATCACTCTCGCACGTGCCCGTGTGTGTGTGTGTGTGTGTGTGTGTGCACATGTGTGTGCCAGGTGTACAGTAAGTCCTCACTTGATACCATCAATAGGTTCTTGAAAACTGTGACCTGAGAGGAACGAGGTATAACAAAGCCAACATTACCGTAGGCTAATTGAGATAAACAAGAGTTTAAGTTCCCAGGGCATATTTCTAGTCACAAAGCATCAACAAAATTCTAACACTTCTAATATTAACAGCACTGAAAGAAAATGAGCTGTGCATATAGTATTTAAGAAAGGTTAATATAAACAAGATAATGAGTTTCCAGCCCTCTTTGGCCAGGTCAGGGCGGCAGGGGTTCAGAGCCTCTCCTGGCGGCAGCCCCGGGGTGCAAGGTGGAAACGCATCCTGACAGGGTGACGTTCTATCTCGGGGTGCATTACACACACCCACGCCAACTCTCCTCACCTGCACGGCTTTGGGATGGGAATGGCAACCCAAGTACCCTGAGAAGACCCACGCAGACGTGGGGAAAGTGTGCAAATTCCACACCCCAATAGCCCCCGCGAACAGATTCTACCCCCCTCCTCGCCCCCCAACAACATGATAAAGAAAAGAGTAGAAAGGAACGACCTTACTGAGGATCACCTGTATGTAGTTCGGCCACCTGTGTGTCTGATGTGTCCCCTCTCAGGCCAGCAGAGGGCGCTCCAGCCCAGGGAGGCAGGCTTTGGAGAGGGGCGCGGCTCCGGCTCTTGGGTGGGGGCGCTCTGTGGGTTCCTGCAGGAAGCAGGGGTGGCCCCGACCCCGCCGGCTGCTTAGCGTCTGGGAAGGACGCTGGCCCCTGGTCCCTGGGGCTGGAGCGGCCCCTATGCTCCCCTCGCTTCGGGGGCCCACCGGTCCGAGGCCCGGGCTGCGGCCCCACGTGCGGAGCGGAGGAGAGTTGACCGCACCCCGGGACCTGGGGTCAGCGTGGGCCCTGGAAGTCCCCCGGAGGCTGTTTCCCCGAGCCCAGCAGGGCGGCCCTGCAGCCAAATCCCAGCCGCTCAGGCCTCTGAACCGAGGAGCGTGGTGTTTGTCTGCGAATATTAACCCCCCAACCTCCACCCTCCACCCCCTGTCCCTCCTCCCTCCCATTGCCAGGTTACCCCGAGTCCAAGGCATCCATCGCTAACATTCGTGAAATAATGTTTGCCTGAAAGGCCAAAGGAAGTTCACTTCACCCCCCGGCACTTCCTTCACAGCATAAAGATCCTGCGCCCACCCGATCGATTCCTAAAGCCGCGTCACGGCGGTGTGCGCTCTCAGGAAGGGTTCGGGCTGGCTGCTCGGGGGATGCTCAGCGCCGCGGGGCGCCCCGGGCACCGGCGGGACGCGAGTTTGTCCTGCTGCTCATCAACGGACACAGGAAAACACCAGGCGTTTGGCCTAGCCTGGGGCATGTTTGAGGACAAATAAGAATAAATTGATTCCAGAAAGACTAAGGAGATGAGAACAGAAACATTCAGCTCAACACAACGCCCGCCCGCTGTTGGCTTCAGCCCACAGAGGACCGCAGCGACGATGCTGCCCCCCTGTGGCGGCGCGGGGCAATGACGGCCTCTCAACCAGATCTAGGCTGAACCCGCGGCTGCTCAGGTGATCAGAAGAGGAGTTTGGCTCTTCTCTTAATATTGGGTTGGGAAAAAAAAATTAAATATATTTTATTGATTTTTTTTTTACAGAGAGGAAGGGAGAGGGATAGAGAGCTAGAAACCTCGATGAAAGAGAAACATCGACCAGCTGTCTCTTGCATACCCCTTACTGGGGATGTGCCCGCAACCAAGGTACATGCCCTTGACCAGAATCGAACCTGAGGCCTTTCAGTCCGCAGACGGATGCTCTATCCACTGAGCCAAACCGGTTTCGGCTTGGGTTGAAATTTATTATATTAGCACAATCCATGGCTCTAAAGCAAAAGCCTTCAGTGGCCCTGGCTGGTAGCTCAGTTAAGTTAGAGCATCGTCCTAATAGGCTAAGGCTGCGGGTTGGATCCCCCACACACCCCTTTCCAAGTCCCACATAAGAACCAGGGGGACCAGGGGAAGCGAGAGGCTTCAGATTCTGAATGCAGAAATGAGTGCAACCACGAGTCGTGTTCTCTCTCTGCTTCTCTCCCTCTTCCTCTCTAAAATCAGTCAATAGAAATGAAAATAAAATGAAACAAAAGTCTCCAAGAATATGGCACGAAGTTTCCCTCAGGTGTTTTGAGGGAAACTACTTGATTTTCCAACCCTCTTATGCCAGGTCAGGGTGTTAGGGATCCAGAGCCACCCTGCTCACCTTGCTCCCAGTATGGAAAGGGTTTTCAGGGCTTTTCCTCCTGGATTTCAAAGTGGACAGCGGGAGGTGCTCTGGGGGACAAGGGCTAAGGGACGGGGGACCAGCTGGAAGTGCTGGCATCATCAAGGGGAAGTGGCCACGAGGAGAGTCCGAAGCGGTTAAGGGTTTGGGGCCCTGAAACCTGCTGGAGGTGCTGACGTCCTGAAGGGGGAGGGGCCCCGGGGACAGCCCGAAGCGCTCAGGTGGTTAAGGGTTTGGGGGAGAGAGAGAAACATGGATGCGAGAGCAAAACATGGATCCGCTGCCTCCTACTCGGGATCAGGCCTGAAGCCCAGGCGTGTGGCCTGACCAGGACTAGAACCAGCCATCTTTCTTGCATGGGACGACACTCAACCCACTGAGCCACACTGGCCGGGGCTTTTCCCCTTACGATTTATGTTTTAGTGGTTTTACATCCTGTTTAAGAAGTTCTTTTCTACCTCAAGGCTATAAACATTCCCGCCTATTATTTTTTTCTATCACCTAGTATTTAAGTCTCAATCCCAATATAGTGAAGCGTTTAAAAACATAGAGGCCCATGCCAAAACCGGTTTGGCTCAGTGGTAGAGCATCGGTCTGCGGACTGAAAGGTCCCGGGTTCGATTCCGGTCAAGGGCATGTACATTGGTTGCGGGCACATCCCTGGTGGGGGGTGTGCAAGAGGCAGCTGGTCGATGTTTCTCTCTCATTGACGTTTCTAGCTCTCTATCTCTCTCCCTTCCTCTCTGTAAAATATCAATAAAAAAATATATTTAAAAAAAATAAAAAAATAAAAACATAGAGGCCCGGCTGCAGACGCCGTTATCCTCTGTTTCTCTGCTGCACCAACCTCTGCGTCTTGCTTACGTCCCGCTCGTTTACAGCCTATAGATTGTATGTCAGATAGAGGTATTTTTTTTTAGTTTTATTTTTTTTAATTTATTAAGGTATTATCTGTGTACCATTACCCCCCTACCCCTATAGATGCCCTCCCTCCCCAGAAGATAGAGGTATTTTTTAAAAAGGAAGAATAATTAGAACTTTTAAAAAAAATTTTTATTTATTTCTTACAGAGAGGAAGAGAGAGGGATAGAGAGTTAGAAACATCGATGAGAGAGAATCATCGATCAGTTGCTTCTTGCACACCCTACTGGGGATGTGCCCGCAACCAAGGTACATGCCCTTGACCGGAATCGAACCCGGGACCTTTCAGTCCGCAGGCTGACGCTCTATCCACTGAGCCAAACCGGTTTCCGCACAATTAGAACTTTTTTTTTAAAAAAAATACATATTTTTATTGATTTCAGAGGGGAAGGGATGGAAGAGAGAGAAAGATAGAAACATCAGTGATTAGAGGGAATCAATGATTGGCTGCCTCCTGCATGCCCTCTACTGGGGATCAAGCCTGCAACCCAGGCATGTGCCCTTAACTGGAATCAAACTCAGGACCCTTCAGTCCTCAGGTCGCTGCTCTCGCCACTGAGCCAAACTGGCTAGGGCAACAATTAGAACTTAAAAAAAAAATTAAATATATTTTATTTATATATATATTTACAGAGAGGAAGGGAAAGGGAAAGAGACAGAGAGCTAGAAACATCGATCAGCTGCCTCCTGCACACTCCCTACTGGGGATGTGCCCGCAACCAAGATACATGCCCTTGACCAGAATCAAACCTGGGACCCTTTAGTCCGCAGGCCGATGCTCTATCCACCGAGCCAAACAGGTTTCGGTAACAATTAGAACTTTCAGGAAAAATAAAGAAGTGAGTGACAAAGGGCCTAGCCCCTAGCCCGTTTGGCTCAGTGGATAGAGTGTGAATCTGCAGACCAAATGGTCCTGGGTTCGCTTCCGGTCGAGGGTTTCAGACTCCTCCCCAGCCAGCCCCCTGATCAGGGCTAGTGCAGGAGGCAACCAATCGATGTGCTACTTTGGCATCGATGTTTCTGTCTTTCCCTCTCTCTTCTATTCTCCCTAAAAATCAATGGAAAAATATCCTCAGTTCAGGATTAACAAACATACCAAAAAACACAATAGATAAATAAATAAATAAATAAATAAATAAATAAATAAGTAAAGAAAGAAAGAAAGAAAGAGAGAGAGAAAGAAAGGAAGAAAGGAAGAAGAGAGAAAGAAAAGTAGTACACGACTCTGCAGTGAACATTTACATGGCCATAATTATGTAAATTCTGATCATGATCCAATGATAGTGGTATAACTACATTTTAGGATAGAGTGACAGGAGAGGGGGGTTGGTAACTTTCCTTTTTTTTTTTAATGCTACACAGTCAGTTGGTACTGTTTAAAATAGATAAAGAAACAGAGATACGAACAAAGTATCCTATATAATAAAAGGTTAATATGCAAATCAACCAAAGAGCAGAACGACTGGTCACTAGGACACGCACTGACCACCAGGGGGCAGACACTCAACATAGGAGCTGCCCCCTGGTGGTCAGTGCGCTTCCACAGCTGGAGCGCCGCTCAGCCAGAAGCTGGCTCAGGGCTGGCGAGCACAGCGGCGGTGGTGGGAGCCTCTCCCTCCTCACGCAGCCGTCAGACATCCCCCGAGGGGTCCCAGGTTATGCGAGGGCACAGGCCGGGCTAAGGGACTCCCCTCCCAGTGTACAGGCCTCTAGTCTATACATATAGCAATATCCTAGAAGTAGCAGCTTTGAGTTAAAAGTTGCAGTAAATGGATACTATTCAGAATAAGCCTTTATATAACTACTAGTGGCCCAGTGCACGAAATTCCTGTATTGGGGGGGGGGTGTCCCTCAGCCTGGCCCACACCCTCTGCAATCTGGGACCCCCTCTGCCATCCCTCTCACAATCCGGGACTGCTGGCTTCTAACTGCTCACCTGCCTGCCTGCCTAATTGCCACTAACCACTCTGCCTGCCGGCCTGCTTGCCCCCAACTGCCCCCCCCAAGCCTGATAACCCCCAACTGCCCCCCCGTGCTTGTTTGCTTTCCCCCAATTGTCCCCCCACACACACCCCCGCCAGCCTGACCACCCCCCTTGCCAGCCTGCTCACCCCTAACTGCCTCTGCCTCAGTCCCACCACCATGGCTTTGACCAGAAGGACTTCTGGAAGGTCTCCCGGTCTAATTAGCATATTACCCTTTTATTAGTATAGATATAAACTCATAAACAAACAGTACATATTATTTTTTATTTATTTTGTGTTTTGAATCACACATCTTACAGAAAGAAGAAAGAAACAGAAGGCAGACAAGGCGAGTGACTACTCATTCTCTGGTGGCACAAATAACATACTGTATGCCTGCTCACGACAGGGCTTGCGGTAAACACCAGGCATGCAAGCGTGGCAGGATAATTTGGTGAGATACAAAGTTTTATCTGTCTTGCTTATGTGTGTCTTTTCTCTTTAAAACAAGCAAGGGCTGGCGACTGCCTCTCCGTCAGAGAGGTGGCACCCACCTAGCGCCCAGCTTGAATCTAGTATTTCTGCCTCTTGTCTCTTTTCTTTCTCTAATTTCTTCATCCCCAGCTTCTCCCCTCAGGAATCTATCTGTCTCCCTCTCCGTGCGGGACGCGGAAAAGGAAGAAACACCACACCACACCACCTCTGCCTTCCCTCCACCCCCCAGGACACCCCGCCCACCCCAGGTCCCCCTCAGAGAAGGCACAGGTGGGCGGATGCCCGGGAGGGACACAGGGATTTTTGTCAGGAATGTTCCGGCCACTCGGGCGTTTCTACTACTGCGCCCGGTTCAAAGCGAGGAGGTTTAAAACTCATCACAGAATAGCACGGGACTGGGGCCCTGGCCGGTGTGGCTCAGTGGGTAGCGTGTCGGCCCGCGGACTGGAGGGTCCCGGGTTCAATTCCGGACAGGGCCATGGACCTTGGTTGCTGGCACGTCTCTGGTCGGGGGCGTGCAAGAGGCAGCTGATGGATGCTTCTCTCTCATCGATGCTTCTAACTATCCCTCTCCCTTCCTCTCTGTAAAAAAAAAAAAAAATAAAATAAATCAATGAAAATATATATTTTTAAAAACTAAAAAATAACCATACAAACAAGCAAGGGTTTTGGCAGGGCTGAGAGAAGAGGCATCCTGATGTCAAAGGCCCTTCTTCTGTCTTCACAGAAGTCGAAAGCAAGTCTGGGAAGAGGTTATGCCCCGAAAGGCTGGACTCAGGGAGGGTTTGGGAGATTTTTAAGACCGCGGAGGGGATTGGAGGTCCAGTCAGCCAGGGCTTTGGGATCTGTCTGGGGAAACTAGGTCCAAGGTCAGTCAGTGGTTTTCATAACCACATTCGTATGTCTTAAAAAAAAAAAAAAAAAAAAAAAAAAGGAGCGAAGGGTTTGGGAGTCCGGGACCTGGAGAGCCACACCTGCTGGAACCGCAAGGACCACAGCATTCGCTGGTGAGACGGACGCCCAGTGAGGGGCCGGGGTGGGGGCAGCGCGAAGCCTCTCTGGCACCTTGTTGCTGGGGCCTCGGCACGGCCCTGGGGAGACGGGCTGTTTCCCACCAGCACTCCGGAGCAGGGGTCGGGAGCAGGCATCAAATTCGCTGGAAGAACACTTAAAAATGCAGTCACTCCTGCACATCTGTGTGTGTCGGCGAGGACCACACCTGCTGCATGAAGACAGGTAGGGAGGAGCCGCTGCCTTCACCTGCCTCGGCAAACCCTTTTTTTTTTTTTAAAATACATTTTATTGATATTTTATAGAGAGGAAGGGAGAGAGAGAGAGAGCTAGAAACGTCGATGAGAGAGAAACATCGACCAGCTGCCTCTTGCACACCCCCTACCGGGGATGTACCGGGGATGTGCCGGCAACCAAGGTACATGCCCTTGACCGGAATCGAACCCGGGACCTTTCAGTCCGCAGACCGATGCTCTACCACTGAGCCAAACCGGTTTCGGCTCGGCAAACCCTCTGAAGGCTTCACAGCACAGGTGAGTGCTGTGGCATGCTCAGGCCCCGGGGGAAGGAGGAGGAGGTGGGGCAACCACCTTCAGCTTCTTGCCCCTTTCTTTAAAAAAAATAAAAATAAAAAATTGATCTTAAAAAAAATCCTCACCCAAGGATATGCTTTTATTAATTTCAGAAAGAAAGGGAGGTGGAGGGAGAGAGGGAGGGAGAGGGAGGAGAGACAGAGCCAGAAACACGGAGCAGTTGCCTCTCCTATGTATGCCCTGCAACCCGGTTATTTTCCCAGACCGGAAATGGAACTCACGGCCTTTTGGCGTAGGGGACAGCGCTCCAATGAACGGAGCCATTAGGCCAGAGGTCTTGCCCCTTTCTTAAGCCCTTTCTTTGTCGAGTCCCTCCGATGGTCCTCCCTCTCTGGCCCAGGGGTCCAGGGGCATGGGAGAGTCTCTTCTCTGGGGAGGAACAGGCAGAGGAGAGCCAGGCAGGTGCCTTTTGGGAGGGGAATCTAGATTTGCATCCGGATTCTGGGTTTTAAATGCCTGCCCTAGGAGACTAGTCCTCGGTGTGAACCGATTAAAGGGGGACGTAAGGGAAGGGGAGGAGATTTTCCCAACGGGAAGGAATCTGAGGGAGCCCAGAAGCCCAGGTGGGAACAGAGAGCTCACAGCCGCCACCATAAGCAAAGAGGAGAGGACAGGGACCCCGCTTCACTGATGGGGGCAGAAGGGAGTCCTTTTTTGATGTTTTGAGGTTTGGGGGTTTTGGAGAGGGAATGCTGGGACTCTGCTTAGGGTAGATCTCAGAAGACCCGTGTTAGCGGTGGGCCCAGGCGCCAGCCTCCCTCCCGGGTTCCCTCCCAAGAGGTACTCGGAAGTTTGTGAGCTGTAGGCCCCAAGGAAAAGTGGGCGGGGAGGGGGGCAGTCTCAGAAGGGGAGGGGGAGGGTGGGAGTGAGAGAAGGCTGCGTGTCACCAGGGAAGAGATCTCTGCAGGCTCTCAGAGGCTGGCAGTGCCACTGCAGGGTGTGCTCTGGGCTCACCGTCTCTCCTCTCGTTGAGAGGAATTTCTCAGAGACCAGGAGCAGCCCAGGCCCCACCCTACCCGTCCACCTGCCTTCTGCTGCCCCACAGGTCTGGGCACCTGGGCCAGGAGGAAACTCCTGGGGGGGTGAGGCCGTTCACCAGTCTGAGCTCCTGACGCCCTCGCCCCCTTAGGGACACTGGCTGTCCCCCAGGGACACACACACACACGTGCAGGAACAGATGACCTGGGTGGGAAGCCGGAGCAGCGTTTTATTCAGTTTATAAATGATGTGTACAAGGGAGAGGTGGGTGCAGTGGGGAGCCGGGTCAGGTCCAGGGTCCTGGGTGACCGTTCCTCAGAGGGGACAGTCCTGCTGCCTCCTCTCACCCTCCCTCCTCTGCCTCTCTGGGCCTGGCCTGGGGCGGGCAGCTCGGGCAGGCGGGCGGGCGGGGGGGGGGGGCTAGAAATACAGGAGGGAGAGCTGGAGCAGGAGAAGGGCGGAGGCAAGGCCAGCATGGGGGTAGAAGCACTGCTCTGGGGCCCCTGAGTCCTCTCCATCCTCCAGTTCTCTTCTCGTCCCTTGGGCTGAAGCTCCAAATCCTGGTGCAGCTGATGGGGACTCCCTGGGCTCCAGGCTGGGCACTGGGCTATGGCTTTTGGGGGGCTTGGGAGGTCTGGGGAGTCTGGGAGGTCTGGGGGGTCTGCGGCTCCTCAGTCCTGGAAAGGGAGAAGAGGGGCTTGAAGGACGGACCGAGGAGGCTCTTCTTCGCTCCCTTCCCCAGTCGCTTCAGCTTCCTTACCTCTTCGAGCCTCTGGGGCCCTTTCTCTTCTCGCCAGACTTGTCCTTCTTCTGGCGTGGCTTCCGTGATTTCGGAGGGGCTTGTTGCGTGTCCAGGCGCTGCATCAGCTTCTGCACCCAGGCCTCCTTAGGGTCCGCGCACAGCTCCGCCTGAGAGCGCTTCCGGGGCGAGAACCTGGAGCCGGGCACCCGCAAGCCCGTCCTGACCTCGCCCACCACCTCGCCCACCACCTCGCCCAGCCCGCTCCGCTTCGCCCACGGCCTCGCACCCACTCACAGGACAGCCGGGATGGGGCAGCCCAGGCTCGGCTCCTGCTTCCTGTAGCTGAGCACCAGCTTGTGGGGAATCTTCTTCACGCTGTACTTGAGGCAGCAGTCCTGCGCCCCTCCGTCGCTGCCTGCAGAGGGCGTTCACGGGGAGCCGGGGGCTGCCTGCAGGCGCCCAGCCAGGCCCCTCCGGCCCCCGTTCCCCATCCGTCCCAGGCAGCCCCCCGCCTCCATACCTTGGGTCCAGGGGATGCAGAAGGCCAGGGCCAGGAAGAGGAGGCGCAGGGCCGGCGACTGAGCCATGGCTGCGGTAGAGGGAGAGCAGAAGGCGACCGCGGCGGGCGAGGTGTCAGCCGCAGCCGGGGGTCCTGGAGTGGGCAGGCCTTTTATGCAGCACTTCCTCTTTTTTCCTGTTTACTTTGGCACCAGGGACCTCTATTTTTTTTTTTTTGTAACATTTTTTATTTATTTATTTCTTTTAATATATTTTATTGATATTTCACAGAGAGGAAGGGAGAGAGATAGAGAGCTAGAAACATCAATGAGAGAGAAACATTGACCAGCTGCCTCTTGCACACCCCCCACTGAGGATGTGCCCTCAACCAACGTACATGCCCTTGACCAGAATCGAACCCGGGACCTTTCAGTCCGCAGACCGACGCTCCACCACTGAGCCAAACCGGTTCGGCTTTTTTGGTAACATTTTGAAAAATTGATTATGATATCACATAATTGTCCTTATCCCCCCATTCCCATCCCAAACCCCTCCCCACATATGCCCCCACCCCCCTGTTGTCCATGGCCACTGGCTAGGCCCATGTGCATGCACACAAAGTCCTTTGGTTGATCTCTTCCCCTTACCCCCGCCCTCCTCTACTTTCCCTCTGAGGTTTGAGAGTCTGATCGCTGCTTTTCTTTCTCTGGGTCTGTTTTTGTTCATCAGTTTATGTTGTTCATTATTTCCTCTAGATGTGTGAGGTCATGTGATCCAAGAAATACCCTTGTAAGAACCGAAACTGCAACAAGCCAAAATGGTTACGCTGAGAGGCAAATGAATCAGTCTGTAGTGAGTTCCTTTCCGGGCCAACAGTTCTTTTGAGTCCCAATTTCAAAGTCAAATAGTTCCTTATGTGTACATGTCAGCCATGATATTTCAGATCTGGTTGGTGGACAAATGGTGATGATGCAGGTCCGACCGTCTCTGGTTGGGTCCTGGGCATCCTTCAAGCAACACGCAGCTGCTGTCTGCTGGTATGGTGAGGCGTCGTCAGCGTCTTCCACCTCTGAACTGTTTCTCTTCTGTCTTTTTTTTTTTTTAATTTTTTTACTAAATCTTTTTTTATGTTTATTTTTTTATTTATTATTAAATATATATTTTATTGATATTTTACAGAGAGGAAGGGAGAGAGAGAGCTAGAAACGTCAATTAGAGAGAAACATTGACCAGCTGCCTCTTGTTTCTGAGGGTCAGTGTGCCTTCTCTCTCCTTCCCAGATGGCAGAGCCTCCTCTCAGCCAGCCGTCCGGTGCTTCAGGGCAATGCCTCCCCTGTTTTCCAGTTCTAGATTCAAATTTGTGGTGGTAGGCTGCATTCGGGTATCTACCCTATGCTGCCATCTTGGTTTCTCTCCTAACCGGGACCTCTTGATGCGCAGACTATTCCCTTTTTTGGAATGCCTCTCCTTTCTTTCCTAATCTTCTTGAGCAAATTTTTTTTTTTTATTGTTTAAGGTGTTATATATGTCTCATTCTCACCCTCACCCTAACCCTGCCCCACCACTCCCCACCCCCTAGGACAAGCCCGCAGTGTCCGTGTGCATTGTTTATGCTAATATTCATGCATACAACCTCTTTGGTTGCTCTCTTACCCCTCCCCTGCTGTCTCTCTGAGGTTGGAGGTCTGTTTGGCGTTTCTTTGACTCTGGATCTATTCTTGTTCATCAGTTTATGTTGATCAATATACCCCACATATGAGTGAGATCATGTGAGATTTATATTTCTCTGACTGGCTTGTTTTGCTTAGCATAATGCTCTCCAGGTCCATCCATGCTGTTGCAAATGGTAAGAATTCCTTCTTTTTTATAGTGGTGTAGTAATCCATTGTGAATGGACCACAGTTGATGGGCATTTAGGCTGTTTCCTTGTAAATTGTGCTGCTATGAATACAGGGGTGCATATGTCCTTTCTGATTGATGTTTCTGGCTTTTGGGGATATATTCCTAGAAGTGGGATCACTGGGTCGAATAGGAGCTCCATTTTTAATTTTTTGAGGAAACTCCATACTGCTTTCCACAGAGGCTGCATCAGTCTGCATTCCCACCAGCAGTGCACGAGGGTTCCTTTTCCTCTGCATCCTCGCCAGCACTTGTTTACTTGTTGATGATAGCCATTCTGACAGGTGTGAGATGGTACCTCATTGTTGTTTTGATTTGCATCTCTCAGATGATTACTGACTTTGAGCATGTTTTTATATGTCTCTTGGCCTTCTGTATATCCTCTTTCGAAAAGTGTCTATTTAGGTCCTTTGCCCATTTTTTTTTTTTGATTGGATTGTTTATCTTCCTTTTGTTAAGTTGTATGAGTTCCCTGTACATTTTGGAGATTAAACCCTTATCTGAGGAAGCATTGGCAAATATGTTCTCCTAGGCAGTGAGCTTTCTTGCTGTTTTGTTGGTGGTTTCTTTGTTGATGGTTTTGTTGATGGTGCTGAAACTTTTTAAAAAAATTTTTTTAATTGATTTTTCACAGAGAGCAAAGGAGAGGAATAGATAGTCAGAAACATCAATGAGAGAGACACATCGACCAGCCACCTCCTGCACATCCCCCCATCGGGGATGTCCCCACAACCAATGTACATGCCCCTGCCCGGAATCAAACCTGGGACCCTTCAGTCTGTAAGCCGATGTTCTATCCACTGAGCCAAACCGGTTTTGGTGGTGCTGAAGCTTTTTATTTTGATGTAATCCCATTTGTTTCTTTTCTCCTTGGTTGTTCCTACGGCAATGGAAAAAACATGTTTATATGAGTAAATAAAACAAGAAAGAGGGAAAACAGGTCTATCACATCTTTTCATTTGTGCAGAAAATGTATCAGTTTATTTATGCTTCCTTCGCTAGGTTAATTTGAAAGATACATGGGGAAACAAAAGGGGAGACAAGGGTGGGAAAGAGGCATAGTACATGCTTTTTAAAAAAAAGTATACTTATGTCTAGTTATTGTGTGTGTCGGGGGTGGGGGAGTCCCTCAGCCCAGCCTGCACCCTCTCCAAGTCGGGGACCCCTCAGGTGGTGTCTGCCTTTCGGCTTAGGCCCGATCTCCAGTTCGGGGCTGTTTGGGCTGATTGGATTTAGAGGCTCTAGCAGTCTGGGGCTCTCACAGACTGGGACCCCTTGTTCCTTACCACCTGACTGCAGCGGGGGTGGGAGAGGCTCCCATCACTGCCACTGCGCTAGTCAGCCATGAGCAGAGCTTCTGGCTGAGTGGCACTCCCCCTGTGGGAGCGCACTGACCACCAGGGGGCAGCTCCTGTGTTGAGCATCTGCTCCCTGGTGGTCAGTGTGCATTATAGCGGCCGGTCATTCCGGTCGTTCTGCCGTAAAGGAGGTCGCTTTGGCTTTTAAAATATAGATTATTTTTGGTGATTGAAGTCAAGTAAATGCACTGGCCCTTCATCCAGAGGCCTCACCTCTTCCTCCAGTCTTTCTCACAAGCCCTCTCCAATCCACCCACTTAATTGTCTGGTTAAAAACAGACTGCCTGCCGAAACCGGTTCGGCTCAGTGGATAGAGCGTCGGCTTGCAGACTGAAGGGTCCCAGGTTCGATTCCGGTCAAGGGCATGAACATGGGTTGCGGGCACATCCTCATTAGGAGGTGTGCAGAGGCAGCTGAGTCCATGTTTCTCTCTCATCGATGTTTCTAACTATCTGTCCTTCTCTCTTCCTCTCTGTGAAAAATCAATACAATATATTAAAAAAAAAAAACAAAAAAAAAAAAACAGACTGCCTTTCCTACTGCCAAATGTTAAGTGTTCTGCATGTTGACAAGTTTCTCTCCCACCTGGACTATGCCTCTTTGTAGAGGGAAGTGACACTTTCAGTTAAGGGTCACAACCTAATTTTTGCTCATGGAGGTTCTTCTGCCCCTCTCCCTCAAGAGATGCTTGTGTCCCTAAACACTCAATTTTCTGGGACAGGTGGCCAGACAGTAGTCGTGAAGGAGAGCGCCAAGCCGTCAGGCTGGTGTAGGTGTGGAGAATGAAGAGAAAGTGGGAGCACAGACACCGCCGGTGAGCCGGCATGTTTAGCCTCTGGCTCTGTAAGCTTTACAACCGGACAACCCGACATCCTCACGGACAGATTGGATCACCACACGAGCTTCCCTAAGACATACACTTTCGAGCCTACACCGGCCTTGTGGAACAGGAGGGCTTTGTGATGCAGTCTGGTGACCGGGTTCTATTCTCTGTGAGGCGGAGATGACAAGGCATAGCATTGGGAGTCATTCGACAGGAGGATCCTGAACGCCTAGAGAGAGGGATGGCTCCTCCCCTCATGTGAAAGTCATGTGGAGCTTTACTTTTGTTCTTCAGAAGGTTGTACATTTCTTATATACATATGGCACCATCTTCCTTATTATCCTAATTATCTGGAAAGTGAAAAGGAGTTACTTTGGATCAAGGTTGGAACCTAAAAAGAGCCGCTACCAGGTAGGGAAATACTAACACTGTAATTGAACTAGTTAAGTTTTAGATAAGAAGCTTTTTAAGATCTCAGAACTTCCTTCTACCTTTCTTGCCAATTAAAAAAAGTATATATATATTATTGATTTTTTTTTTACAGAGAGGAAGGTAGAGGGATAGAGAGTTAGAAACACTGATTAGAGAGAGACATCGATCAGCTGCCTCTTGCACACCCCCCACTGGGGATGTGCCCACAACCAAGGTACATGCCCTTGACCGAAATTGAACCCAGGACCTTCCAGTCTATAGGCCGACGCTCTATCCACTGAGCCAAACCGGTTTCGGCTCTTGCCAATCTTTATACTACATATTCAGTTACTCCAATATGGTGCTTTTCTCAGAGCCTAGACGTAATTTCCCACTAAGCCATCCCTGCAAGTGTATTCTAATGGAAAGATCAAGAACCTCTCATTGGGCTGAGACCTAGATGAAATGGAATCTCTATCTCACTGGATCTCAGAAGACATCCCAACATGGGGGTTTCTTCTGATTGGTGGACTCAGTAAGCAACAGTCCTAGGGGCTGGTAAAACTAGTCACCATCACCATTTAATTTATTTCGCTATCCCTCCTGTGTCATGCTTAGCCCTCTCAAGAACCTGTCCTAACCTTTCTTAGGAAGTAAGGAACGTGGAGAGACTTGAACGGAGAAATAAGCAGGAAAGTGAAACATTGGGGCGAAAGGGGGGAGCAGAGGCAGGGAATGTGAGTGCCTTAAATACACAGATAGGATTTTGGAAATTTATACTCATTTGTTCTGTCTGATTTTTTAAAAAAATATATATTTTTATTGATTTTTCACAGAGAAGAAGGTAGAGGGACAGAGAGTTGGAAACATCGATGAGAGAGAAACATCGACTCAGCTGCCTCTGCACACCTCCTAATGGGGATGTGCCCGCAACCCATGTTCATGCCCTTGACCGGAATCGAACCTGGGACCCTTCAGTCCGCAGGCCAACGCTCTATCCACTGAGCCAAACCGGTTTCGGCGCGTTCTCATTTTGGAATTAAAAATGAAAAGTGTCCCAACCACACTCTCTAACTTTTTTTTCTCTTTAAGTGCCACCAAAAGCACAGGAGAAAAGCTAGAAATGCAGCATCAAGAGGTAAAGTACCAGTTTCTTCTCTGACTCCCCTTTCCTGTGGATGGGGTGCCCATGGATTTTGTCCCTCTTTATCTCTGGTGTTTGGGACAGGCTCTCTAAACACTAAAGGCTCCAGTTCCACAAGTTGACATTCTCCCAGGAGACTTTCTTTCTTTTTCTTTTCTTTTTTCTTTTTGAAATTTTTTATTTTTATTTATTTATTTATTTATAAAATACTTTTTATTGGTATTTTACAGAGGAAGGGAGAGAGATAGAGAGCTAGAAATGTCGATGAGAGAGAAACATCAACCAGTTGCCTCTTGCATACCCCCTACCGGGTAATGTGCCCACAACCAAGGTACATGCCCCTGACCGGAATCAAACCTGGGACCCTTCAGTCCGCAGACTGACGCTCTACCACTGAGCCAAACTGGTTTCAGCTATTTATTTATTTATTTATTTTTTTAAATAAATCTTTATTGTTCATATTATTATAAATGTTCCTCATTTTTCCCCCTCCTCCATTGCTCCCCCCACCAAGTTTCCATCCCACTCTCTGCCCTTTCCCCATCCCCCATTGTCCTCATCCATAGGTGCAGTTTATGTTCAGTCTCTCCCCCCCACCCACTCCCCATTTCCCCGATAATCATCAGTCCACTCCCCTTCCATACCTCTGATTCTATTATATTCACCAGTTAATATTGTTCATCATGATTTTTACTTCCCTTGGTTTTTAGATTCACTTGTTGATAGTTATGTATTTGTTGTTCATCATTTTTATCTTTATTTTTTTCCTCTTCCTAAAGAACCCCTTTTAGCAATTCATATAATTTTGGCTTGGCGGAGATAAACTCCTTTAGCTTTAATTTATTTGTGAAGTTCTTTATCTGGCCTTTGATTCTGAGTGATAGCTTTGCTGGGTAGAGTATTTTTGACTGTAGGTTCTTGTTATTCATCACCTTGAATATTTCTTGCCATTCCCGTCTGGCCTGCATGGTTTCTGTTGAGAAATCAGCTGACAATTGTATGGGTGCTCCTTTATAGGTAACTACCTGCTTTTCTCTTGCTGCTTTTAATATTCTCTCTCTGTCTTTTGCTCTTGGAATTTTAATGATGATGTGTCTTGGGGTGGTCCTCTTTGGATTCCTTTTGTTTGGGGTTCTCTGTGCTTCTTGGACATGTAAGTCTATTTCTTTCACCAGGTGGGGGAAGTTTTCTGTCACTATTTCTTCCAGTATTCTTTCAGTATCTTGCTCTCTCTCTTCTTCTGGGACCCCCATAATTCTGATGTTGGTTCGCTTGAAGTTGTCCCAGAGGTTTCTTACACTATCTTCAACTTTCTGGATTCTCTTGTCTTCTTGCTTCTGCAGAGCAGTGTCCTCTGGCTCTTTGTGTTCCAAATCTTGGACTTGATTCTTGCAATCTTCCATTCTGTTTTTAGGACTCTTTACAATATTTTTTATTTCAGAGAATGTATTCTTTATTTCTAGTTGATCCCTTTTCATATCCTCATAAGTCTTGTTTATTTTATCGCTTTTTCTAGGGGATTCTTGAACAACCTTATAAGCGTGGTTTTGAACTCTATATCCAGTCGCTTTTTGTCCTCCATTTCTTTCATTTGTGATCTGTTTCCTTGTCTCGGCATTTTCGCTGCTTCCCTGAGTTGGTAGGTTGGGAGGATAAGTTGTGTCTATGCCAGGAGACAGCCTTATTCCACTGGACTTGGAAACCTGCAAAAGCCTCTGGTTTTAGCTTGGATGGGGCGGAGTTTCAGGGTGGAGCCTACAGCCGTGGCTCCCTGTTAGCCCCGCCCTCTGAGGTTCCTGGGTCTCAGTGTACCTCAGTGTCCTTTGGTATTTGCTGTAAGCACCTCTGAGAGAAAGGCGCCCTAGAGTTTCGCCCGCTACCAGACAGTCTAGTCTCTCCCCCAACGAGCCCGCAACTGGGGTTCAGTGCAGTTGGAAGTGGGGTTAAGAGCAGTCCGGAGCTTATGTCTCCTTCCCCCTAGGGCAATATAGCAGCTCAGTGAACAGCCCGTCCTCTGTGCGCAAAGTGCGCAACTCCGGGGCTCTGCCTTTCGCGGCTCCCCTTAGCTTTTGCCTTACAGCCCAGATTCCCTCTGTATGAGGCTGGGCTGTAAGGTCTCGCCCAGGACTGGGGTTCAGTGCAGTCGGAATTGGGTTCAGCACAGTCTGGAGCTTTTATCTCCTTCCTGCTAGGGAACACCAGCCAGGCACTCAGCTGCCCCCTCCTCTCTGGCTCTGTCCTCTCCCCATGCGCGCACTGTGTCTCCATACCTTAGGCTTTTACAGCTCCTCTGATTTTCCTTCTGGTTTTCTCTTTCCTTCTAGTTGTAGAATTTCCAGTCAGTCAACTTTCCTATAGTTCTGGATAATGTCCACTTTATATTTTAGTTGTATTTTTTGAAATTGTTGAATGAGGCTGCATTTAGGCATTTACCTATGCCGCCATCTTGTTGCTGATTTTTCCCCCAGGAGACTTTCTTGGGTGGAAAATCAGAACCTTGGAATGTTCCAAATATCCCTACTTTTACCCAAAGAATGAGGAAGTAGCACCTAAGTAATTTACAAGTTTTATGACCCTGTGTAAGTCACTTCATTTTTCAATCCTTGGTTCATTAAATGGCCATTTGAAGATTTTGCTTCACTCATAGTGTGGCCATGACCATCTAATGAGATTAGGTCCTGGACAACTCATTGTAACTGGCTAAGTTGTATACAGACATGCCTTAGAGCACTGACTGTTGGGATTTCCAATCTTCTCTCATTCAAAGGCCTTTAGATTCCTATAGGATACCCTCAACCCTCTCTTTCCATGTAACACTGTCTCTTGGTTTTTAAGCTAGGAGACATTTATGGAAAGAAACGGAGACGCCGTGGGAGCTGCTTTCTGTCATGAAAAGGTGATTGTTTGCTCTTTGTAGTCTTCCAACTTCAGCCTGGACTGCTTGGCCTGGGACAGGGATGAGGGCTGATGACTGGGATGGAGTCAGACACAGCAGAGGCTGGAGCACTGGGTTGAGAGGGTTGCCAGGGCAAAGGGGGCTCAGACATTTCAGGAGGGAGGAGTCCCAGTTCTGCTCTGGGCTAAGCTCACAGTGCTCCTGGAATCCAGAATATGACTAATGCTTAATTCACAAAAGACCCTAAAGGGGTTGATATTCAGCCAAAAGACCAGTTATCCAGCTAAGAGAATGGATAAATAAGCATACATAAGTCATCACTGTCACATTCCTTTTACAGCTCCACCCTTTCGAGGGCAGAACCCTAGACCTTTCTGACATTACCTCCTCTGGTTGTGTCTTTAGGAAGCCCAGTTCCTGAGACAGCCCCCAGTCAGGAGCCTGTCATCTCATCCTCTTCTTAAGATCTCTAGAGAATGGGATGGACTCCCAAGAGCTGTTGTGTACACATCACAGTCCCCTGAAAGCAGAATTTCCATGGGATCTCATTTTCCACAGCTTGGAAATACTGTGTCTTTCTTAGCCACAAATGAGACTGAGTCCAGATTCTAGCTGGTGATGGCCCTGGTGATGCACCATCAGCTAACCATTGTTCCCATCTCTGGTTAAGCTTCTCAGCCCAGGTCAACAAAGAACTCACCCACCTCTCAGTCACTCATGGCTCTGTGCTCTCATGGGTTGTCGGTAACCTTGCCCAACAAGCCCCAGACCCTCAGCCCAGCACACAATAAACTTGCCAAGTGGCAATTTTCTAAGAAGAAAAGCAGAGGTCTTAGCCTTAGGTGGGTAGGACCCAGGGCTTACAGGAAGGTCAGGGCCAATAGTCAGGCCACAACTTCCAGAGAAGAAGCTGTCACTCCATCAATAACAGTTGCCGTGTTTCCTCTCCCAGCCAGGACTGGCTTCCTCAGGAGGGAAGTGTGCGGAGGCTCCTGTGTGCAGATAACTACTGCCCTGTCTGCAATGCCACTGCTCTGGAGATCCAGCAGTTGCTGGTGGGTGAGGACACCCCAATCTCTGCAACTTCACTAGGATCATCAGAGGCCTCTCCTTGCCTAAAGATTTTGCCCAAGTCCAATATGTCTTTTGAGCAGAATCTGGAGCATTATTCCACACATACTCAAGAGCCCTCACTTCCACCTGGAACCCAAACAGTGCCACAAGTAACAGCTAAGAAATCCTTATCCCAGGCAGCTGGCCAATCAGCCCATCGAGTGAGTACGCAAGATTACTTGGCTAAAAATGTACATCTGGAACAGAGAATTGAATGTCGAGATATGTCCAGGGTACAGGAGGTTGAAGGGCCTAGGATTCCAGGGAACCAGCAGGAAGTGACACGACACAATCGCAACCTTGTGTATGGAAACCAAGGTCAGCCACCTTTGCCTTCCCAGGTCCCTATGCTGACCATAAACCAAAAAATCACTTCCCTGACACATCCTATGTCCTTGCCTATGATCAAAATCCTCCCTTCTTACCTGCCATTCTACAGTCCCGAAATCCTGAGGTTTCTTGAGGTACATGTAAAAAAATGGATTCATTTCCAGAGGTGGGGGCTGCCCAGACGTGTAGAGGAGTCCCTGAGGCAGCTTATGCCAAACCTGCCATTGTCTTATCAACCTCTAACCAACCAACCAGTTTCTTTAATCCAAAATGAATTATCCGTAGAGATTTTTAAACCCATTTCTTACCATACATGGGGTCCATGTATGGCTGGCCAGCCTACCCAGTCATTCTGGGTTTCTGAATGGCCCATTATAAACCCAATACAAAGACACCACGACCAGCAAAACTCAAACCACATGGCTCTAGCCTTGTCCTCTCCAATATTTAAAGACTCAAGTGACCTCTACCCACTTACTGGGCAACAGGCTAATGACTCAGAGAGCCACTTACAGCAGAAATACATCCAACTATTCTGTGGCTTACCTTCTCTGCACAGTGAGTCTCTGGCTGACACCTCCTTGGGCTCTCAAGATCACTCCACACATGGGAGCATGTCCAAGCTCTCCTTGGAGGATCCTTTTCTCTTCAAGGAGCTCTCCTTCCTCCCTCTGCTGCCTAAAACTCCACCTCACTCAGCCAAACCTTCTTCCCCAAGTCCCTCAAATTGGGACATGCCATCTGGCCATCAACAAACTCAGATCCATGTCCCGTTTCTGACTCTGGCTGAATGTGAAGCCTTAGAGAGTCACCTGCTGCAGAGGCAGCTCCAGCATCAGTGGGGACTGCAAGCTGTTCTCCAGAGAGCTCAGCCCACCCAGAACCCCGTGCAATATAAGTCTTGTGGCAGAGCCCAGTCTCCTCGGCCTGTGAAAACTTCCTGGCCAGAAAAGACCATTTCTGTCTTCACAAGGGAGCTGTCCTGGTCAGAGCATGCCCGGAGGCTGCTGGGCTTCCACCTCCAGAGGCAGCTGATTCACCATCGCTGGGGCCTGCCCCAGATGATCCAGCAGTCCTTCCAGTTGCTCCTGGCCCCCACGCACCAGCAGACTCCATCCTGGAGCAGCACAGCCCTAGCCAATGGGAGTGTTTCCCAACATTCAGCCCTGGAGGCTACTGGTGCCGATGACCCTTTCTCACCCTTTAAGGACCCCGTGTCAGTCCTCATGCCACACTTATTTGACGAGGTCAAGGCAATACTGCAGAGCCACATCAACTCCAAATGTGGGCAGATTCATGAGGGTAAGGTCCCTGCCCATGTGTATAGGTCTTGTGAGGACCTAATTCCTGAGGGTAAGGTCCCTGCCCATGTGTATAGGTCTTGTGAGGACCTAATTCCTGAGGGTAAGGTCCCTGCCCACGTGTATAGGTCTTGTGAGGACCTAATTCCTGGGGGCCTCAAAGTGGCTCCCTTCACTTGCACCCCAGAAAGCAAGCTCTTAGAACTACAGGCAGCAACCCACCCTGACCTAGAACAGAAAGTTGGGTCCTGGATGCCAACAGTCCTTGATCAGCAGCAACAGATCTCCCCAGAGGCAGTCACTGAGCCTCGTAGACTAACTCCAACCCTGTCCAAGGAAGTCCATGAGAAACTGGAGATGATTTTTCGGCACAAGTACCTGGCCTTTTTGTCAGGGCTGAATCCTCTTTATTACGTGGCTAACTCCAAGGCCACGGCCCCAGCAATCACTACTCATGCTGCCGACACAGAGGCTGTCAAAACCTTAACAGAACCTCTGACTCAGATGAACTCACTTGAAGAGCAGTGTCTAAGTCGTGAACCATTTTTTCAAGGTACCAAGGAGACTTGTGCAGAAATTGCAGGTGATATTCAGTCTGAAGTGCAAGTGGAAGGAATGATTGAGATGGATCCTCTAGAGAGGCAGGCAGAGTCTGCTCAGCTCCACCTACTCAAGAAGCACAACTTGGCCAAACTAAATTTCCACCTGAGAAGGAAGATTTTAGAGACACAGTGGGGAATTCCCACAAAGGCAAGGGAGTCCAGGGAGCAAACTGTAGCAACCCCAGAGAACACATCCCCCCAGGAGTCTCTTAGGAGTCTAAACAACCAAGGAAAAGCAAGCCACCAGGAGCTGCCCATCTCACCAGACATTCCCTGTGCCCCACATCCAAAGCAGCTCTACCTTAAGGGACAGTTGTCCCCGGAGTTAAAGGCAGTGCAGCAGAAGCAGAAGCAACCTAGTTCCAGAGCAGCACTCCATGGTTCTGCCCATGGGCCCTCCAAGATGGCTCAACCCTGTAGAGACAGGTCACAGGGCCCAGTGCTTTGTGTGCAGCTGGAGGAGTCCCGAAGCCCTGGCAAGAGCAAGTACTCAGCCTCAGTCCCCATGCTGACTGAAAAGAAAGAAAACCCAAGGAAACCCAAATCGTCAGGAAAATGTAGAGGAGGAGATGCAGGGTTTCTGCTCTCCTCAATGAGAAACAAAGGCTACACGGTTGGAGCCCAGCGGTCAAAAGGGATGCTTCTGATCAGGACGCCTCAAAGACATGGCTTTCACCTTGATGCTCCCTGTCAGCACAGTTCCCAGCATCATCCTCAGCTTAAGCGCCCAGATCCCCTTCCAGGAGTCCCTGGTCGGAAGGAATCCAAGAAGAATGACCTGCAAGACAGTCGAACCAGGCTCAATGTCAGCCTCAACGGAGCAAAGGTTCCTAAGAATGCCCAGCCTGTTGGGCCCCGGGCGTCACAGGGCCGGCCTGCCCTGGCCCACCTCATTCAGCATAAGCCGTTACAGGGCCAAACTTTGCCAGGTCGGGTATCGCAGGGGCAGGTGATGCCAGCCCTTACTCACAAGAGGCCCAGCTTTCCAGAATCAAAATTGAGATATAAGATGAAATCCTTTCTGCAGTATATAAACCTCAAGGCAAAAGGCAAAGAGCACAAGGAACCCATGTGTGTGACAGCTGTGCAAGTGGCCAACTCGAGAACAGAACATGGAGCAGAGAGGCTGGCTCCAGCCAAAAGTCCCAGGGAGCAAACTAAGACAGAGATGGAGATAAGAGGGGACCCCAAAGCCCAGGCTGCGCTGACTGAGAAGCAGGTGGGCCTGGCCTCCTTGGAAGGCTCCCATCAACTCCAGTCTGCCTCAGGCTTAGGCCACCCCCTTCATTGTTCTCCGCACTGTCCTCAAGTGTCTTGTGCCACCCAACCAGCATCCCACCCCAATTCTCAACCCTCTCCTCAGAGGAAAATGTTGGCCTGCTCACAGAATATCCAACACAATTAAAGGACTTTGTAAGCTCCTCCACGTCTGCATCCCTTGCAGGGATAGCTATGGTCTTTGTCATTAATATGTAAGTGGGGCACCAGCACCACTCAAAATACAGTCTATATCTTTAAGCAAAGAGTTGTTTGTCTGCTCATTCCCTCCACTGTTGGTTGTCAAGGGAAGGCATGAGTGAAGCCAAAATGCTCTTTCTATCTAGGGAAGGGGCTTTTTTTAATTTTTTAAAAAAATATTTATTGTTGAAAGTATTAGATATGTTTCATTTTTTTTTCAGTCATTGACCTTTCTCAGCCCTCTCCCTAATCCCAGCACTGACTCTTATTGTCTGTGTCCATTGGTTATGTTCATATGCATGCATACAAGTTCTTTAGTTGGTCTCTTAAATTCTAGCATGGCTTCCCATGGTTTCCTTGGGCCCAAAGAAGCAATGTGGACGTGAGGATAATATTGACAAGAAGGAGTGGCTAGGAATCCCACAGGCAAAATTCACTGATGGCTGCTATATATGGCGATATCTGGAGAGGAGCTTTGTAGGGTAGTATCACAGTGATCCAACCTTGAGGAGGGGCTTTGTGTTTATCAAAAGCATGTAGCTAATGAGATGGAATGAACAAAGCAAATGTTAGAATCTCCCCCTCTATGCTCCCTCTTGGTTACTGGTTAGATCTTTCTGGAGAACTCATGTGGGAGGCTGCTGTAGCTCTCTTGCCTATATCCCACCTCCATTGCCTGCCATCTGCATGGAGTGAGTTCTGCATGGAGTGAGTCCTGCATTGAAGATCCCAGTAGGATATGGAGAGGGGCTTGTTTCCCATCCCCAAGGGCAGGTAGGAGGAGGGCAGGGAGGGGAGCATATAGACAAACAGAGGTCTGAGTATTTGGGATAGAAACTGACATGTTCGGACCAGGCCATGTAAAGGAAGAAAGCCAATTTGATTTGTACGCACAGGAACCTAGAGCCAGAAAGCCAACCAAGGCCCAAGTGCTTTGCGGGGGAATTAATTAAATCTGAGCGTCAATCTGCTTGCCTATGGTGTTACAAAGGGAAGTGAGTTCTGGAAAAGAAACACAAACTGAAGGGGTTTTCTAACTGACTGGGCTTGTCAAGTTATCACCAGCAGCTTGTACTTGGCACTACTGCTGTCTCATTTCTACATCACCTACACCTGGGATTCTGCTCCACTTTCTTCTTTTCCACCAACCTTGCCTCCTTGGGGGTGGGGGTGGGGAATCATACATAGATAGTTAGACTTTAATGTATTTCATGTATATTACATGGTGTTGAACTTAGCTATATTCCCTTCCTCAGGACCTACCTAGTGCTTCCTTTGGTGACTTCCCCAGATGATGACCCCTGTCCTTTCGACAATGAAAGACTGCATCATATAAGCCTGCCAGTTCTTTGCCTTTTGCCTTGAGGTTTATATACTGTGGAAATGATTTCATCTTATATCTCAAGCCTGACTCCTGTCAAACTTTTCCATATATTAATGTACCATCGCATTTCATAAAACACCAGAACTATTCACCTTGACTATCAAAGTTAAAAGGCTTTTGGAAAGTAACCTGTGCCATTAACCAAACACAGAAAGTGGCCAGAATCTAGAATTTAATGATATACACATGAGTCTCTAGCAACAAGATAGCTGCTCAGAACAAAAGTGGAATGGCCCTCTCTGAGACTGTCCAAATTTCCTATTTCAGAGAAATAACTTTATCATTAATGGACATATAATGTGAAATTCTCTGAAACCCTTGATATGAAATGGTGAAACCCAAGAGAAAGTCTGAGAGGCACCCTGAGATCTGTAAGCAGCTTTTAAGAAATGTAAGCCCTGCCGAAACAGGTTTGGCTCAGTGGATAGAGCGTCGGCCTGCGGACTGAAAGGTCCCAGGTTCAATTCCGGTCAAAGGCATGTACCTTGGTTGCAGGCACATCCCCAGTAGGGGGTGTGCAAGAGGCAGCTGATTGATGATTCTCCCTCATCAATGTTTCTAACTATCCCTCTCTCTTCCTCTGTGTAAAAAAAATCAATAAAATATATTTTAAACACACACACACACACACACACACACACACACACACACACACATACACACGCAGAAATGTAAGCCCTTACACCACACCCAACAAAAACCCAACAAAAACTATATCTTGTCCACTCCCTCATACAGAGACTCAATGAAGTTCCTCATGTAGACCTGTTTTAGGAGGCCTCCCAAATAACTTGTCACACTGAGACATATAAGGCTCTTTCCTGCTTTCTGTTCAGTTGATCTACACTTTCACCTCTAACCCCCAGAACAATCACCAAATAGGTAACCTACCACACCATCAGTAGCCTCTGTAGTACTGCCGAGAAATGGATCTCTTAACAGTGGCCCTCATACTCATGTTCTCTTGACCTCCTGAAGAGATGTGAAGTGGACGAAGTGGATCCTGTCCTACCTCCTCTTGTTAACTGGGATGGAGCAGGTATTGGTCTCCCTGGAAGGAAGACTGAGACCCTGGACCCTTAAGGAGGCTATGGCAGAGCAGCATAGCTCAAGGCTGTGCTTGTTCTACTTAATATAAGCTTAAGTTTCAGCTTGGGTAGTCTGTAGAAGGTAACTTCTGGCTGAAGTGAACAGAGAATGATTTCAGAGACAGATGATAAACATGAGCAAAAGGCAACAAACCTGCAACGCCAGGAAAACATTACAAAATTATCGAGCATGTGTTTTTGTGATTTTCAGCCCAAATGTGTGACCCTTGGAGAGGATGCAGATTTTAAGGTCAAAAATCACAAGATGGAATGTGGGGGGAAAATCATAAGTTTTTAGAATCCTAACTCTGACATTTGACAAGTTATTTACTGAGCTTCAGTCTGCTTGCCTATGACCCTACTGCTGTCTCATTGCTACATGACCTACACCTGGGATTCTGCTCCACTTTCTTCATCTTGGAAAGAGTAATAACTGGACATCCATACCCCAAACTTCAATTATTATTATTGTACTGGTGATTCCCAAAGCCACTTCTCTATGCTAGTCTTTCCTCTGAGTCCCAACTATAGAGTTAATAACTGGGCAGGAGGCCCATCTTGTTCCTAAGACAATGAAAATTAATTCAAAATTTCCAAATGTTCCACTCCATCAAATTATTTTCCAATGTCAGGGAATAGTATCACTACACTTCCATTTCCCCCCATACATCAAATCAGTCACTGGGTTCCAATTTTGGTGTCTCTTAGGTTGTCCCTTTTCCTCTATTTTTACTGCCTCTACTTATAGTTCAGTTTTTTTTTTATCCTTTCTTTCCTGAGTAATTACTATAGTGTCTTGTATACCCAGGTATAGGGGAGGGTGGCACATAGTAACACCTTATTAGTAATAGAGTCCAAAGTCTGGTCTGAGGAGGTAGATAAATTATTACATTCATGTGTGTGAGTGCTATGGTGTGTGGGATCCTGCCACAGAAGGAAGTACTCAGCTGATGAAGAGAATCCTGGGGGTCTCATAATGGGGTAACAGTAAAAATGAACTTTAGAGGCATCTTGTATTCAATAATTAAAATATTTAAGTTCTTACTATGTGCCATGGATGATGCCACACACAACAATCACCAAAATACAGGCCTTGTTTCCATGGAGATAATTATTTATAGGGTAGATAGTCTCACATGCTCAAATTATCTAATTAACATGTACACTTGGATGTCCAATATTTATCTCAAAAGTGAACTACTGATTCCCTGTACCTCCCCACCTCCACCCAATCACGAACACCAAACCTGCTCCAATTGTAATATTTCACACATCTGTTAATGGCACCTGTCTCTTGATAGCACAGGCCAAAAACATTGGCATCATCTTTAGTGTATTTCCTTTTAATAGTCCACCTCCAATTCATCAGAAAATTTTGTCATCTCACCTTCAAAATGAATTCAGAACATTACCACTTCTTACTTCCTCTACTGCTGCAATTATTGCAATTAATCTCCCTGCTTCTTCCTGTGACTATAGATGATTAGTTAATTGATTGATTGACTGATTGACTGACTGACTGATGTATATAAAACCAAGAGACCAGATAAGAACAGCTAGGGAATGAGTGTAAATGAAGGAGAGATCTAAAGACTGGGCTCTGAAACATCCCAAATGTTAAGAAATCGGGAAGAGGGAAGCAGTCAGAGGAGACTGAAGAGCCAGGAAGAGAGAAAAACTAGAAGAATATATAATACTGGAAGCCAAAAACAGGAAAGTGTTGCAAGGAGAATGCATAAAAAGTTATGAATTGGCCAAAAAAGATGAGGACTCAGATTTGACTGTTAGGTTTAGAAACATAGAGATCATTCATCGCATTGAAAGAACTGGCTTAGGTCAGGTGGAGATGTGACTGGAGTAAATTGAAAAGAGAATGATTGGTGATAGAAAGTATAATCAATTCTCTCAAGGAGGTTGGTTCCACAGAAGAACAGAAAAATGAGGAAACAGCTGTAGGAGGAAGCGTGAACCAGAGAAGGTTTTGCATTTGTTTGTTTCTTAAGGTGAGAGACATAGTATGCTGAATGTTTCTCGAACTGGTGCAGTCAGGAGGAATAAACTGATAATGCAAGAGAGCAAGGCAAGAACTGCTAGAGCAATGTGGTGTAAAGGTAAGTGATAGGAGTGAAGGCCAAATCCAGGAGATGGCCTTGGCTATCAGCATGGACACTTTGCTGTTTGTAAGTAGAAAGAAGATAGCACAAATGAGGAAAGACTTTTTTTCAAGCTTAAAGGTTTCTCTCACTTTTAAGAGAGTTTTTACAGAAACCAAAAAGGGTGAGAGAAGAGCTGGAAGGGACCATGGCAGTGGATGGTGGAAGGGAAGAACAAAACCCAAAAGCCAGAGGTGAAGATGGATTCTGGAAGTTACCATTGCAACTATCAAAGCTTAGGTAGTGTGTGTCAAACTGAGAGTCCAGGTGGGGATAAAAAAAGGTGGTTTGAAGCCTGGCTGGTGTGGTCCAGTGGTTAAGTGTCAACCTACGAACCCAGGGGGTCATGGTTTGATTCCTAGTCAGGGCACGTGCCTGGGTTGCTGGCTCAGTCCCCAGTGTGGGGCATGCAGGAGGCAACTGGTCAATGATTCTCTCTCATCGTCGGTGTTCTCTCTCTTCCTCCCTCTCCCCTCCTTTCTGAAATCAATACAAAATATATATTTAAAAATAAAATTAAAATACCATGGTTGAAGTTGCTGATCATGTGTGTGAAGCAGGTGCTCTTAGAAGACAGAAGCAGCAGGAGAACTGGCTGCCCTGAGTAAATAGGATGGACCTCTGATGTGGACACCTCTTCTCTCCCAGAAGGTGGCACCTCTGCATCCCCACCTTCTGACCTACTGCAGAGCAGCCAAGAACCGGAGGAAGCATAGGAAGTGCCGTCACATCATTATGATGTGTTTGGGGGCGGGGGGAACTGTGGGGTGCCCCCTGTCTCATTGATTCCTAAGGAAACCCAGGATGACACAACATTCCATCAAATGAAGAGAAGGTGGTGGCAGGACTCCCTTTCTCTGGTAAGACCCAGCACTTACAAGCAGAAAAGCCAGGATGGGGAAAAGCACGAATGTGTCCCTCCTCTGAATGGCAATTCTGTGCCTAAAGGATGGGGCCTCCCTCCTAATGTGGCCTCCAGGACAAGAAGGCACAAGGCCCAGATCTGCTGAGCCAACACCCTCAGGTGTTTTCCTAACGCATCCCCAAAGAACATCAGGGGTCTTATGACAGGCACATCCTCCCTGCCTGGTGGGAATTGGGCAGAGTGCCACAGAGCAAGGAGACAGGAGGCCCAGAATGAAGGGAATGGCCCAGAAAAGTCACAGCAGCATCAGGTGGGGGACAAAGGTTAACATGCACACATCCTGCTTTAGAGTAGAGCAGATCCTTCCCATGAAACCTACCTGCCACATGCCAGCCCTGGTAATGCTGCCAAAGGGAGAGGAGTAGAAAGATGAGCTAGAATCAAGACCTTCAGGATTCTTAATTCTTCGTCAAAGTCAAGAGCTGAGAAAAGACAGGATCAGAACCTATGACTCATATAAGGTCTTGAGGGATGGAGCCTTGATCATCCCATCCCATAACCCTAGCACCACCACTATTCCCCAGCACCCCCTAGGCTCAAGAGAGAGAAATTTAGAAGAGAACAAAAACCTGATGTAGGGCAAAAACTCAAGAATCTACTATGACAGAATTGGTGGTAAGTGCTAGAAATGTATCTATGCTTGTTGAGAAACACGGGAGCTCACCTCTGCTCCTCTGAGGTATGTATCACCATGCCATGGTGAGCGCCTCTGGCCTTCCGAAGCCCTTCCCTTGCTCTCTGCAGAGGGCACCACAAAATTCTAGGGAGGAAATCTCAGGCCACTGACCGCCTTCCACGAGGATAGTGTGGCTTCTCCATTAAATTACTTCTTCTGTTAAGCACTGAGCCCTAGGACATAGGGACCACGTCTGCTCCATTTCTGTACCTGCTCACCGCAGCCCACACGGGGAGGACAACAAGCACAGGATGAGCTCAGGCATACACCCCATGGAGACACTGCTTCCTGCTACAGGGGAGAGGGGGCAGGCCTTCTGCTCTTTACCAACCACCCAAAGCCCAGTGTTCCACCTGGGCCCAGGGGCCCACGGCATAGGCCAGGGCTGCCAGGGAATGAAGGACAAGCATGGTTCCTGTGTTCACTGCAGGGAGAGACCAGAAGGGAGGACAGCACTGAGTTCAGGTGGGGATATGAGGAATGAGCCCACTGCAGGCATGGAAGATGCTGGGGAACAGAGAGCGCCAGAGTCCTAACAGGTCTGGCCGGGCTTGGGGAGGACTGTCCATTCTCATCTCCAGAGACAAGGAGGCCAGGACCCCAAATACTTGGTCTGGATAAGAGCCTGGGGGGAAAATAGGGGGCCTGGGAAGGGGCCAGATCTCAGTTTCCAGAAGGAGGGGTGGGTATTGCCAATTGGCCCTCTTTCCCGCCTTCTCCTCTCCTGCCCTGTGATTTCTCTGGGTTCATGGCCAAACAAGAAGCATATTGGGGCTTTCCACAGCATATCACTGACAAGGTCAAGCCTGCAGCAGGGGCAGTAGGGGCCAGGCCCCGGGGCAGGCAGCTAGGCCCATGGGAATCCAGATGGTAGCGGGAAGGGAAGGAAAACCACTGCTGTGTGGATAGTGCTAGCAGCTGGCGTGCATCAGGGGAGAGGGCTAGGGCAGAGCGAGAGGCCAGGCAGAATCGCACACACGGCCAAAGACACACCGACACACATACCCAGCCACACAGATACAAAAACAGGAAGACACAACTTGAACAATGCCACACAGAAATTAGTTCAGAGTTACAAGAGACATGTCCAGGAAACACAGCTACCCAGACTAGGGAACAGCCTGAGTTTGATGCTCACACAGACACGGGCACGGGCCACAGGCCACAGGCACAGGCACAGGCACAAACACATGTGTAGACACAAAGACAGCCTTGCATACATGCACACAGACACACCCATCTGGCAGACCCACAGACACAAATGCAGTGCAAACCCACCCCTCAAAGCCGCTCTTCTCCATAAAGCCTCCTCACCACCTCAGACCAGGACTATTTCTTTCCTCTAAACCAGTCTTGGGCAAACTACGGCCCGCGGCCGGGATCCGGCCAGTTTGGCTGTTCTATCCGGCCCTTGGAGCCAAAAGAGCAGAGGGTTCTCTTGCTCTCCCCTCCTCTCCTTCACCAGCAGCCCAAGATGAGAGTGCCAGCATGGTCAGGTTGCTTTTGTTCTGGCCCTCCGGTCCAGTTTAAGAACCCATTGTGGCCCTCGAGTCAAAAAGTTTGCCCACCCCTGCTCTAAAGGCTGCTTTGACATTTCTGCCCCATCGCTTGTTCTTGATCAGGGATCGTCTCACATCCCAACAACTTGGCCATCTGCTTTTATTTATTTATTATTTTTAAAAATATATTTTATTGATTTTTTTTTTACAGAGAGGAAGAGAGAGGGATAGAGAGTTAGACACATCTATGAGGGCCGAAACTGGTTTGGCTCAGTGGATAGAGCATCAGCCTGCGGACTGAAGGGTCCCGGGTTCGATTCCAGTCAAGGGCATGTACCTGGGTTGCGGCACATCTTTCATCGATGTTTCTAACTCTCTATTCCTCTTCCTCTCTGTAAAAAATCAATAAAATATATTTTAAAAAAAGAAAAAAGAAAAAAAGAAAGAAACATCTATGAGGAAGAGACATCGATCAGCTGCCTCTTGCACACCCCCTACTGGGGATGTGCCCACAACCAAGGCACATGCCCTTGACCGGAATCCAACCAGGGACCTTCCAGTCTCCAGGCCGACGCTCTATCCACTGAGCCAAAAACGGTTTCAGCTGGCCGTCTGCTTTTAAAGAACTGTCGAGATCAGCAAGTGAGACCACTGTCCCCTTCAGCAGCCCCATCCTTCACCTACCCACCCATCCATCCATCACCAGTGTCCCCAGTTGACTGCAGAGTCCTGACCACCCAGCCTCTCTGACACAGCTGACACAGACTCAAAGGAAAGAGTGAGCCACGCAGACACGGCCTGTCACGGTAATGCTGGTGGGTGTCACCCCAGTCATCTCTACCTGGCCCTGTGCTTCCCACCTCCCGCTGCAACCACTGCAGCAGTGCTAACCCAGCAGAGCCCTAACCCCGGGTTGCTACCCATTGAGTAAAACCAGCCCTGGGCACACAACTATCACACACTCAGGAAGGTTTGGGGTCATTTGTGCTCCAGGAATTCAGAGGCTCCTTCAGGAACAGCCGCACAGGCACCAGGGCAGCTCGTCCCTGGAGGGCTCCGTGCTCCTCTGAGAACCCAGGCGCAGCGAGGCGCCCAGGCCTTTGACCTGTGTTATAACGCCCCCAGCAGCCCTGAGCGCCCACGCTCTGTTCCGGGACTAGCCCAGCCTCTGAGCTGAAATTCCTGCCACACCCCTCCCAGCTCCTGCCTGCCAAGCAGGGAGCATCTGTTGCCCTGGAAGCCCCCCCCCCCCCCCCAGGCTCAAGCGAATGTGCATGGGGCCCGGGGCCAGAGGGAATGTGACCACTTCTCATTGTGGGGCTTCTCAGACTTTTGCAGCACCACACCTAGACCTGGCCCTCGGACCTGTCTTAAAGAGGCAGTGGGCCTGGGGACATTGTGGGTAAATAGGGGTGAATTAGCACACCTTCTCTCCCCGAATTCAGGCTCTCCTTCTGGTGATAGGGTGTGTTCGTTGTGAACTCATCTGCAGAGGGAAAGGTGAAGTCAGCCACGTGTACCTCCCTCCCCTACCCCTCCCCACAGGGACCAGGACCTCCAGGGCAGCATTCCTCTGCCCCTCGGCCACCCCAGAGACTGTCGCCCACAGCTTGGGCTCTCTCAAGAGCTCACCAAGCCATGCCTTCACCCAAGCGTCTTGATTACAGCCGTGTGAGATTATAAGCGGAGGCCTAAGCTAGACTCCTGACCCACGGAGACTGAGAGAATGACTTGTGAACTGTTTTAAACCACCACCGTGGCCTGCCTTCGTTACACAGTAACGTAGCATGCACACACGGCTGTGGCCATGCGGATAAGAGTGGTGACTGTCAGGAAAACCTGGCGCTCCTTTCTCTACCTGTGGAACCCAGTGGCTTGGGTTGCTTTCCCGCTCATTTTTCAGAAGCTTCTTTTGCTTCATTACTGCCACGTTCTACGTTTTTTGGTCCTTTACAAATATCTACCACTGCCATATCAAGACTCAAATGAAAGCACGTGAGAGTAATTTACATTTAAACATGGGGGATGAGGTGGTTCCAGCCTATTAGGCGGGCTGCGGCTTCTCCACAGCTACGCATCTTCATGGAGCCAACTGAGGGAGAGACATTCTCTAGATCCCTTTTCCTTCCCTAGCTCAGTCTGTGGAACAGCGTCCACTTGCCCTTGTAAACAATCCCACTGCGTTTTTAGCAGATGGAGAGCCTGACTGTGAGGCGTGGATGTGTGCTAATTCCCCCCTACATGCCCGCAGTGTCACAAGGCCCACTACCTCCTTAAGACAGGTAGGTCCCGGGGGAGAGGGGGGGGGGACCAAGGTGGTGACGGCATAGGTAAACAGCTAAACTGATACCTCGCACAACAATTTCAAAACTACAACTAAAAGACAAAACGGACATCACCCAGAACCACAGGAAGGCTGGCCGAGTGGAAATTCTACAACTAGAAGGGAAGAGAAAAGCACTCTGAGACTCAGAGGAGCTGCAGGAGGCAGAGGTACTGAGATGTGCATGAAGAGGACTGGCAACTGAGTGCACGGCTGGCTTTCTTCAGTGGGGGGGAGACAAAAGCTCCCGACTGCACTGAACTCCAGACTGACAATTCTCGGGGTCAGGGGGGAAGGACTGTGGGGGGTGCAGGAAGAGACTGGACAAAAATCGAACACCTTCGGATGAGGACAGTGGGGGCGGGTAATGGCAGAGGGTAGTATGGGAAGCGGATGGAGGAGAGCTATGGGGAAAAAGAGGTACAATTGTAATAATCTGAACAATAAAGATTTATTAAAATTTTAAAAAATGACAGGTCCGTGGGCCAGGCTCTGGGGGACAGGTCTAAGTGTGGTGCTGCAAAAGTCTGAGAAGCCCCACAAGGAGAAGTGGTCACATTCCCTCTGGCCCCGGGCCCCATGCACATTCGCTTGAGCCTGGTGGGGGCTTCCAGGACAACAGATGCTCCCTGCTTGACAGGCAGGAGCAGGGAGGGGTGTGGCAGGAATTTCAGCTCAGAGGCTGGGCTAGTCCCGGAACAGAGCGTGGGCGCTCAGGGCTGCTGGGGGCGTTATAACACAGGTCAAAGGCCTGGGCGCCTCGCTGCGCCTGGGTTCTCAGAGGAGCACGGAGCCCTCCAGGGATGAGCTGCCCTGGTGCCTGTGCGGCTGTTCCTGAAGGAGCCTCTGAATGCCTGGAGCACAAATGACCCCAAACCTTCCTGAGTGTGTGATAGTTGTGTGCCCAGGGCTGATTTTACTCAATGGGTAGCAACCCGGGGTTAGGGCTCTGCTGGGTTAGCACTGCTGCAGTGGTTGCAGCTGGAGGTGGGAAGCACGGGGCCAGGTAGAGATGACTGGGGTGACACCCACCAGCATTACCGTGACAGGCCGTGTCTGTGTGGCTCACTCTTTCCTTTGAGTCTGTGTCAGCTGTGTCAGGGAGGCTGGGTGGTCAGGACTCTGCAGTCAACTGGGGACACTGGTGATGGATGGATGGGTGGGTAGGTGAAGGATGGGGCTGCTGAAGAGGACAGTGGTCTCACTTGCTGATCTCAACAGTTCTTTAAAAGCAGATGGCCAGCTGAAACCGGTTTGGCTCAGTGGATAGAGCATCGGCCTGCGGACTGGAAGGTCCCAGGTTGGATTCTGGTCAAGGGCATGTACCTTGGTTGCGGGCACATCCCCAGTAGGGGGTGTGAAAGAGGCAGCTGATCGATGTCTCTTCCTCATAGATGTTTCTTTCTTTTTTCTTTTTAAAAAATATATTTTATTGATTTTTTACAGAGAGGAAGAGGAATAGAGAGTTAGAAACATCGATGAGAGAGAAACATTGATCAGCTGCCTCCTGCACACCCCTACTTGGAATGTGCCGCAACCCAGGTACATGCCCTTGACTGGAATTGAACCCAGGACCCTCCAGTCCACAGGCTGATGCTCTATCCACCGAGCCAAACCAGTTTTGGCCCTCATAGATGTTTCTAACTCTCTATCCCTCTCTCTTCCTCTCTGTAAAAAATCAATAAAATATATTTTTTAAAATAATAAATAAATAAAAGCAGATGGCCAAGTTGTTGGGATGCGAGATGATTCCTTGTTCAAGGACAAGCGATGGGGCAGAAATGTCAAAGCAGCATTTAGAGGAAAGACAAACAGACCTGGTCTGAGGTGGTGAAGAGGTTTTATGGAGGAGAGCGGCTTTGAGGGGTGGGTTTGCACTGCATTTGTGTCTGTGGGTCTGCCAGATGGGTGTGTCTGTGTACATGTGTGCAAGACTGTCTTTGTGACTGCACGTGTGTTTGTGCCTGTGCCTGTGCCTGTGGCCTGTGCCTGTGCCTGTTCCTGTGTGAGCATCAAACTCAGGCTGTTCGCTAGTCTGGGTAGCTGTGTTTCCTGGACATGTCTCTTGTAACTCTGTACTAATTTCTGTGTGACGTTGTTCAAGTCGTGTCTTCCTGTTTTTGTATCTGTGTGGCTGGGTATCTGTGTCGGTGTGTCTTTGGCCGTGTGTGCGATTCTGCCTGGCCTCTCGCTCTGCCCTGGCCCTCTCCCCTGATGCACGCCAGCTGCTAGCACTATTCACACAGCAGTGGTTTTCCTTCCCTTCCCGCTGCCATCTGGATTCCCATGGGCCTAGCTGCCTGCCCCAGGGCCTGGCCCCTACTGCCCCTGCTGCAGGCTTGACCTTGTCAGTGATACGCTGTGGAAAGCCCCAATATGCTTCTTGTTTGGCCATGAACCCAGAGAAATCACAGGGCAGGAGAGGAGAAGGCGGGAAAGGGGGCCAATTGGCAATACCCACCCCTCCTTCTGGAAACTGAGATCTGGCCCCTTCCCAGGCCCCCTATTTTTCCCCCAGGCTCTTATCCAGACCAAGTATTTGGGGTCCTGGCCTCCTTGTCTCTGGAGATGAGAATGGACAGTCCTCCCCAAGCCCAGCCAGACCTGTTAGGGCTCTGGCGCTCTCTGTTCCCCAGCATCTTAACATGCCTGCAGTGGGCTCATTCCTCATATCCCCACCTGAACTCAGCGCTGTCCTCCCTTCTGGTCTCTCCCTGCAGTGAACACAGGAACCGTGCTTGTCCTTCATTCCCAGGCAGCCCTGGCCTATGCCGTGGGCCCCTGGGCCCAGGTGGAACACTGGGCTTTGGGTGGTTGGTAAAGAGCAGAGGGCCTGCCCCCTCTCCCCTGTAGCAGGAAGCAGTGTCTCCATGGGGTGTATGCCTGAGCTCATCCTGTGCTTGCTGTCCTCCCCGTGTGGGCGGCGGTGAGCCGGTACAGAAATGGAGCAGACGTGGTCCCTATGTCCTAGGGCTCAGTGCTTAACAGAAGAAGTAATTTAGTGGAGAAGCCACTATCCTCGTGGAAGGCGGTCAGTGGCCTGAGATTCCCTCCCTAGAATTTTGTGGTGCCCTCTGCAGAGAGCAAGGGAAGGGCTTCGGAAGGCCAGAGGCGCTCACCATGGCATCTCAGAGGAGCAGAGGTGAGCTCCCGTGTTTCTCAATAAGCATCGACACATGTCTAGCATCTACTATGGCATCTACAGTTATACATTCTTGAATTGGTGTTCTTCTCGAGGCTTTTAATTCTGGTTTTCTCCCTCTTGAGCCTAGAGTTTATGCCATGGTTATGGGATGGGATGAGCAAGGGCTCATCACTCATCAACATCCTGAATGAAGTCATAGGCTCTGACCCTATCTTTTCTCAGCTCTTGGCTTTGCTGAGAAACCAAACCTTGTTACTGGATCTTGGTCAGCACTATAAATTCAGGATGCTCTGGGACAGGTAGAATCCTATGTGAGATCATGGGAAGGGCCTAATTCCTGTAAACTAGAATGCATGCACATTAATCTCTTCTTCCCAACCGATGTTGCTGTGACCTTTCTGGACATTTTGCCTTCATTCTGTTGTGATCTGCCTTGCTCTGTAGCTGCCTGCCCAATTCCCACCAGGCAGGGAGGATGTGCCTGTCACAAGACCCCTGATGATCTCTGGGGTTGCTTTAGGAAAACATCTGGAGGGTGTTGGCTCAGCAGGCCTGGGTCTTGTGCCTCCTCATCCTGGAGGCCATATTAGGGGCGAGACGCCGATCCCTTAGGCACAGTATCACCAGCCAGAGGAAGAACACATTCATGCTTCTTCCTATCCTGGCTTTTCTGTGTCCCGATAGCACTGAACACATTGTGCTACCCATTGTCCCTTGTTGAACTCTAGGGTGCCACGCCTGCCCTCCTTCTGTATCCCTGGGCTCCATGCAACTGGAACTTCTCTGCAATCTTTCCTGCTGCTTCAGTCTTCTAAGACTTCTAAGAGCACCCACTTCACACTCTGGCCTTTGCTCTCTGTACTTCCCTTCCATCTACTCCAGTCCTGCCTTTCCCTCCATCACTCATCTGAGTCTATTCTTCTCAAAGTCTTGAATGATCTCTTGTTGTTAAATTTAATACTCAACTCCAAGTCCTCATCTTACTTGACACATTGGCAACTTTTCATGCAATTGCTCACTTTCTCCTTGCTTTCCTCTTCGCTTCCATTATACCACACTCTCCTGGTTTAGCTCCCACCTAGGTGGCTACTACTACTCAGTCTCTGCTTATTTTTTCTGTTCCCCCCCCCCATTTCCTTTTTTAAAAAATATATATTTTATTGGTTTTTTTACAGAGAGGAAGGGAGAGGGGTAGAGAGTTAGAAACACCAATGAGAGAGAAACATTGATCAGCTGCCTCCTGCACACCCCCCATTGGAGATGTGCACACAACCAAGGTACATGCCCTTGACTGGAATTTAACTTAGGACCCTTGAGTCCGCAGTCGGATGCTCTATCCAGTGAGCCAAACTAGTTAGGGCCCCCCTCCATTTCTTAAGGTTGGAGTGACCTGGAGCCTGGTCCTTAGTGGCTTCTTCATTTATACTCATTCCCTTGCGATCTTATCCAGTCCCATGGTTTTTATATCCATCTAGTTATCTATCATATATCTACCTACCAACCACCTATATTTCAAGCAATAATCTATAGCCAGAACCTTCCCTGAAGATCATCAGTCTTCCATGTTGGTCTAGGACTATTGAAAGTATGGTCTCAGGAAAAAGCTAGGATATTAATTATGCAACTGCTATAATCATAGCAACAGAGAGAGTGAGAAGTGGTCATGTTATGAATTTATTTTGAAGGTAGAGACAGCTATATTTACTGATGGATTGAATGTGGACTGTTAGGAAAAAATGTCAAGGATTACATCAATATTTTGTTCTAAAGAAATGGATAGATAGAGTTGCCATTTACTGATATGGTAAATGCTATAATTGGAGCATGTTTTTCATGTGTGATTAGGTGATAGTGGTAGGAGGGGAATCAGTAGCTCAATTTTTAATTTTGAGATTAATATTAGATATCCAATAATATATGTTGATTAGACTATTTGGACATGTGACACTATCTCATGAGATCATGAGCTCCCTTGTACAATCTTGTGTCATGTCCATTGTATTTTTAATTAATTAATTATTTTAGATATCTGTCCATTGTTGTGTTTGCTATATATAGTACCTTGTATATATTAAGTACTTGCATATTTTTAAAAATATATTTTATTGATATTTTACAGAGAGGAAGGGAGAGAGATAGAGAGCTAGAAACGTCAACGAGAGAGAAACACCGACCAGCTGCCTCTTGCACACACCCTACCGGGGATGTGCCCGCAACCAAGGTACATGCCCTTGACCGGAATCGAACCCGGGACCCTTCAGTTCGCAGACCGACGCTCTACCGCTGAGCCAAACCGGTTTCGGCTACTTGCATATTTTAATTGTTAAACATAAAATGCTTATCAAGGCCAATTTTATTGTGATTCTTTTGAGGTCTTTACCAGCAGGGTATTTTCTCCTATGTCAAGACCCCCCATTTCACAGTTTTTATCACACTAACGTAATGATTTGTCTGCCTCCCCAGCCCAGGCTTTTGATCCAAGTACTGTTAAGGTGTCACTAGTGCCAGCCATCATCCTAAGACCTGGGTATATGAGACACTATTGTAATTATTCAGGTAAGAACAAATGAGAAACTGAACACAAGCTCAAGTAGTAAAAAGTAGAGAAAAGGAGCAGGATTGAGATATATCAAGATCAGAACCCATTGACTGACTTCATGTTTGGGGTGAGCAAAAACATGGATTTATATGTAAAGGATAAGTGTTCAGATTTTTAATTAATTTATTTCCCCCCCCCCTCATAACAAAGTTCAACTTACTGCTCTTCATCACATCATGGGCAGAAGACCTAATCTCAGGGTTGTTCACCTCCCACCCACCAACCCCCTTCCTGGCCCCCACCCCAAAGCACACGGGCCTTTCATTGGCTCCCTGGGTCTAGATTCTTGTGAGTACGGTTTTGTTCCTTTACACGGCCTGGTCAGAACAAGCCAGTTTCTATCCCAAATACTCAGACCTCTGTTTGTCTATATGCTTCCCTCCCTGCCTTCCTCCTACCTGCCCTTGGGGATGGGAAACAAGCCCCTCTCCATATCCTACTGGGATCTTCATTGCAGGACTCACGCCATGCAGAACTCACTCCCATGCAGATGGCAGGCGGTAGAGGTGGGATATAGGCAAGAGAGCTACCGCAGCCTCCCAAATGAGTTCTCCAGAAAGATCCCTTAACACACCACAGTGGAGAGAAGGAACAGACAGACAATTATTTGCTTAGAGATGAAGACTGTACTTTGGGTGGAGTGCTGCCTATTGTACATTAATGAACAAGTAGCTATCCATTTAAGGGATACCGTCCTTTGGAAGGAGCTTACAAAGTCCTTTGATTGTGTTGGATCTTCCTTGAGCAGGCCAACATTTCCCTCTGAGGAGAGGGTTGAGAATTGGGGTGGGATGCTGGTTGGGTGACACAAGCCACTTGAGGACAGTGCGGAGAACAATGAAGGGGGTGGCCTAAGCCTGAGGCAGACTGGAAGTTGATGGGAGCAGGAACAGAGGAGCTTACTGTTTGGGGAATTGAGCCTTCCAAGGAGGCCAGGCCCACCTGCTTCTCAGTCGGGGCAGCCTGGGCTTTGGGGTCCCCTCTTATCTCCATCTCTGTCTCAGTTTGCTCCCTGGGACTTTTGGCTGGAGCCAGCCTCTCTGCTCCATGTTCTGTTCTGGAGTTGGCCACTTGCACAGCTGTCACACACATGGATTCCTCGTGCTCTTTGCCTTTTGCCTTGAGGTTTATATACTGCAGAAAGGACTTCATCTTATATCTCAATTTTGATTCTGGAAAGCTGGGCCTCTTGTGAGTAAGGGCTGGCATCACCTGCCCCTGCGATACCCGACCTGGCAAAGTTTGGCTCTGCAACAGCTTATGCTGAATGAGGTGGGCCAGGGAAGGCTGGCCCTGTGACACCCGGGGCCCAACAGGCTGGGCATTCTTAGGAACCTTTGCTCCGTTGAGGCTGACATTGAGCCTGGTTTGACTGTCTTGCAGGTCATTCTTCTTGGATTCCTTCTGACCAGGGCCTCCTGGAAGGAGGTCTGGGGGCTTAAGCTGAGGATGATACTGGGAACTGTGCTGACAGGGAGCATCAAGGTGAAAGCCATTTCTCGGTAGCCAAGATCTTTGGGGCGTCCTGGTCAGAAGCATCCCTTTTGACCGCTGGGCTCCAACCGCGTAGCCTTTGTTTCTCATTGAGGAGAGCAAAAACCCTACATCTCCTCCTCTACATTTTCCTGACGATTTGGGTTTCCTTGGGTTTTCTTTCTTTTCAGTCAGCATGGGGACTGAGGCTGAGTACTTGCTCTTGCCAGGGCTTCGGGACTCCTCCAGCTGCACATAAAGCACTGGGCCCTGTGACATGTCTCTACAGGGTTGAGCCATCTTGGAGGGCCCATGGGCAGAACCATGGAGTGCTGCTCTGGAACTAAGTTGCTTCTGCTTCTGCTGCACTGCCTTTAACTCCGGGGACAACTGCCCCTTAAGGTAGAGCTGCTTTGGATGTGGGGCACAGGGAATGTCTGGTGAGATGGGCAGCTCCTGGTGGCTTGCTTTTCCTTGGTTGTTTAGACTTCTAAGAGACTCCGGGGGGGATGTGTTCTCTGGGGTTGCTACAGTTTGCTCCCTGGACTCCCTTGCCTTTGTGGGAATTCCCCACTGTGTCTCTAAAATCTTCCTTCTCAGGTGGAAATTTAGTTTGGCCAAGTTGTGCTTCTTGAGTAGGTGGAGCTGAGTAGACTCTGCCTGCCTCTCTAGAGGCTCCATCTCAATCATTCCTTCCACTTGCACTTCAGACTGAATATCACCTGCAATTTCTGCACAAGTCTCCCTGGTACCTTGAAAAAATGGTTCACGACTTAGACACTGCTCTTCAAGTGAGTTCATCTGAGTCAGAGGTTCTGTTAAGGTTTTGACAGCCTCTGTGTCGGCAGCATGAGTAGTGATTGCTGGGGCCGTGGCCTTGGAGTTAGCCACGTAATAAAGAGGATTCAGCCCTGACAAAAAGGCCAGGTACTTGTGCCGAGAAATCATCTCTAGTTTCTCAAGGACTTCCTTGGACAGGGCTGGAGTTAGCTTATGAGGCTCAGTGACTGCCTCTGGGGAGATCTGTTGCTGCTGATCAAGGACTGTTGGCATCCAGGACCCAACTTTCTGTTCTAGGTCAGGGTGGGTTGCTGCCTGTAGTTCTAAGAGCTTGCTTTCTGGGGTGCAAGTGAAGGGAGCCACTTTGAGGCCCCCAGGAATTAGGTCCTCACAAGACCTATACACGTGGGCAGGGACCTTACCCTCAGGAATTAGGTCCTCACAAGACCTATACACATGGGCAGGGACCTTACCCTCATGAATCTGCCCATATTTGGAGTTGATGTGGCTCTGCAGTATTGCCTTGACCTCGTCAAATAAGTGTGGCATGAGGACTGACACGGGGTCCTTAAAGGGTGAGAAAGGGTCCTCGGCACCAGTAGCCTCCGGGGCTGAATGTTGGGAAACACTCCCATTGGCTAGGGCTGTGCTGCTCCAGGATGGAGTCTGCTGGTGCGTGGGGGCCAGGAGCAACTGGAAGGACTGCTGGATCATCTGGGGCAGGCCCCAGCGATGGTGAATCAGCTGCCTCTGGAGGTGGAAGCCCAGCAGCCTCCGGGCATGCTCTGACCAGGACAGCTCCCTTGTGAAGACAGAAATGGTCTTTTCTGGCCAGGAAGTTTTCACAGGCCGAGGAGACTGGGCTCTGCCACAAGACTTATATTGCACGGGGTTCTGGGTGGGCTGAGCTCTCTGGAGAACAGCTGGCAGACCCCACTGCTGCTGGAGCTGCCTCTGCAGCAGGTGACTCTCTAAGGCTTCACATTCAGCCAGAGTCAGAAACGGGACATGGATATGAATTTGTTGATGGCCAGATGGCATGTCCCAATTTGAGGGACTTGGGGAAGAAGGTGGGGCTGAGTGAGGTGGAGTTTTAGGCAGCAGAGGGAGGAAGGAGAGCTCCTTGAAAAGAAAAGGATCCTCCAAGGAGAGCTTGGACATGCTCCCATGTGTGGAGTGATCTTGAGAGCCCAAGGAGGTGTCAGCCAGAGACTCACTGTGCAGAGAAGGTAAGCCACAGAATAGTTGGATGTATTTCTGCTGTAAGTGGCTCTCTGAGTCATTAGCCTGTTGCCCAGTAAGTGGGTAGGGGTCACTTGCGTCTTTAAATATTGGAGAGGACAAGGCTAGAGCTATGTGGTTTGAGTTTTGCTGGTCGTGGTGTCTTTGTATTGGGTTTATAATGGGCCATTCAGAAATCCAGAATGCCTGGGTAGCCTGGCCAGCTATATATGAACCCCAGGTCTGATAAGAAATGGTTGCAGATTTCTCTACTGATAATTTAGCAATATCATTCTGGATGAAAGAAACTGGTTGGTTGTTTAGAAGTTGGTAAAACAATGGCTGTTTTGGCATAAGCTGCCTCAGGGACTCCTCTACACGTCTGGGCAGCCCCCACCTCTGGAAATGAATCCATTTTTTTACATGTACCTCAAGAAGCCTCAGGACTTCGGGACTGGAGAAGGGCAGGTAGGAAGGGAGGATAGTGACCATAGGCGAGGACATAGGATATGTCACGGTAGTGATTTCTTGGTTCAGGATCAGCAGAGGGACCTGGGAATCCAAGGGCAGGTGACCTTGGTTCCCATATACAAGGTTGCTGTTGTTCTTCATTATATTCTGCTGGTTCACTGTATTCCTAGGCTCCTCAAACCTTGAAGAAACTATAGTCTCTGAATCCACTGGAATTTCTTGCACTTGAAATGCCTGCTCTAGCTGGGAGTGCTCAGCCTCACAATCTTCGAAGCTATCTGAACTAACTGACTGTGCAGCTGACAAGGTTAAGGGTTTCTGATCCATAACTTGTGACACTGAAGGGGCTGCAGAAGGAAACGAAAGCTCTTTGAGGTGGATGGAATGATGCTCTAGACTCTGCTCAAAAGACAGATTGGACTTGGACAACATCTCTAGGCAAGGGGAGCCCTCTGATGGTCCTGGTGAAGTGGCAGCGACCAGGCTGTTCTCACCCACAAGCAACCGCCGTATCTCCAGAGCCATGACATTGCAGATTTGGCAGTAGGTATCGGCACAGAGGAGACTCCGCACACTTCCCTCCTGAGGAAGCCAGCTGTGGCTGGAAGGGAAAACATGGTTACTGTTAATGATGGAGTGACATCTTCCTCTTTGGGAGTTGTGGCCCGAAGATTGGTCCTGTCCTTCCTAGTCCTGTACACCCTGGGGCCTCTCCCTGACTCTAGTGCATACTCCTAAACTTTTCTTTGTAGGAAAATGCCATTTGGCAGGTCATAGTGTGCTGGACTGAGCGTGTGGGGCCTGTAGGGCAAGGTCTCAGGCCATTCATGAGAACACAGGACCATGAACAACTGGGAAGTGGGTGAATTCTCGGCTGACCCATATGGGGAAGTTGACCGGGAGAAAGAAATATGGCAGACGGGAGAGCCAATGCTTAGTTGATGGGGCATCACCTGGAACATCACCAAGTAGAACCTGGAGTCAGTCTCATTTGGGTTAAAAAGCCACAGACTGGTATTCAATATTTCCAAATTCTGGAAAATAAGGTACTTGTGGAGACTCTGTATTCTAGGAACTCTGATGAGTTGCTGTATCTATAAATGACATCTCCTGGGAGCCAATCCCTTTCTCTAGTGGTTTTAAGAAGAATATGAGATAATTGGCTCCTGGCTGGGGGCTGTCTCAGGAACTGGGCTTCCTGAAGACAAAACCAGAGGAGATCATGTCAGCAGGGCCCAAGGGTCTGCCCTTGAAAGGATGGAGCTGTAAGAAGAATATGACAGTGATGACTTATGTATGCATTTATTTATACACTAGGCACCTGTTGCAGGAATATTCCTGCAAGACTTCTGGTGGACTTCCCTCCCACCCCCCTACCTCGCCCACCACCCCCCTCATCTCTGCCAACCCCACCACCTCTCCCACCCCCCTACCTCTCCTGCTGCGGCATGCAAGGTGGGGTGGGGCATGCCCTACCCGTCACTGCCACCACCATCTCCGCGGCTGCACGAGCTGCCACCACCACTGCGTGCCTTACCCCACACACCGACCTGCTGCACCTGCCTGCCACTGCTGCCTCTGCTGCTGCCACAATTGTGCACCTGCCCCTATCCCCACACGTGCTGCCAGTGCTTCCCTCCAGCAACCGCAGCTGCCTTGCTTTCCACTTTCGCTCCCTCTTCCTTCTATGTTGTCTTCAGGCTTCACTCCTCCCTCCCTCCGCATATGCAAATTAACCGCCATTTTTGTTGGGTTAATTTGCATGCTCACTCTAATTGGCTGGTGGGCGTGGCTTGTGTAGCCACGCGACGGTTAATTTGCATATTACTCTATTATTAGGTTAGATTCTCTTGGCTGAAAAACTGTCTTGTAGCTGAGTGAAGATCTATGTAGAGCCTTTTAGGAATTAAGTACAAATCAAATTCTGAATTCCAGGAACACTGTGAGCTTAGCCCAGAGCAGAAGTAGGAGACTCCTCTTTCCTGAGATGTCTAAGCCTTCCTGGTCCTGGCAACCCCCTCAACCAATGCTCCAGCCTCTGCTGTGCCTGACTCTTTCCCAGTCATCATCCCTCTTTTCATCCCTGTCCCAGGCCATGTAGAGAAACCATCACAGTGCAGGCTGGAGTTGGAAGACTACAAAGAGCAAGTGATCACCTTTTCATGACAGAGAGCAGCTCCCATGGCTTCTCATCTTCTTTGTAGGAATGTTTTCTCACTGAGAAACCAGGAGACAAAAAAAAATAAACAATAAAAATAAATCAGGAGACAGTGTTACATGGAATAGGAAAGGATAGAGGGGCATCCTATAGGGCAGTGGTTGGCAAACTGTGACTCATGAGCCACATGCAGCTCTTTGGCCCCTTGGAGTGTGGCTCTTCCACAAAATAACATACAGTGTGATTGAAACTTTGTGGCTCATGTGCAGAAGTAGGTTTTTAGCTCTCAAAAGAAATTTCAATGGTTGTACTGTTGATGTTTGGCTCTGTTGACTAATGAGTTTGCCGACCACTGCTATAGGGCATCCAAATGAAGGCCTTTGATAAGAGAAGATTGGAAATCCCAACAGTCAATTCTCTAAGGCACGTCCGCAAACAACTTAACCAATTACAATGGGTTGTCTGAGACCTAATCTCATTGGAGCTTCACAATCACCCTGTAAGTGAGGCAGAATCTTCAAGTGCCTATTTTAATGAATAAAAGACTGAGAGATGAAGGGAGTTCCACTGGTTCGTAAAAGTAGTAAATTACTCAGTTAAAGCGCTTCTGCCCCACTTCCTCGTTCTGCATTCCTTGGGGTAAGATGCAGGATTTTGGAAAATTCCCAGGCTCTGATTTCCCACCCAAGATTATCTAGGAGAATCTGTTGACTTGGAGAATTGGAACCGTCAGTGGTTAAAGTACATGTCCCTGGTACCAGAGGTCAAAGGAGGACAAAATCCATGAGAACCTTGCCCACAGTGGAGGGAAGATAGAGAAGAGACTAGCACTTTACCTCTTGAAGGTGCATCTCTAATCCTTTGTCTGAGTTTTCGGTGACGCTTAAAGACAAAAAAGTTAAAGCATGAAACTGGGACATTTTTATGTCCAAAATGAGACAAATCTGTTTACTAACCCCTTTCTATTTATATGTCTATATTTTTATTTACTTTCATTTCCACCTCCATCCTTTTCACCCCAACATTTCTCTTCTCTGCTTGCTTGTGATTTATTTCTCAAAGGGAAGGCAGGTGAGGGTGGGTAGGTGGGGGAGAGTGGGTGGGGGAGAGTGGGTGGGTGGGAGATAATCAATCAAAGACTATATATATATCCCATGGATACAGTGCTGAAGGCTTGGGGAGAGGAGGAAGAAGGAGGAGACTAGAGGAGGAAGGAGGAGGAGGCTAGAGGAGGTCAATGGGGAGAAAAGAGGACATATGTAATACTTTCAACAATAATTATTTTATTTTATTTTAAAAATATATATTTTATTGATTTTTTACACAGAGGAAGGGAGAGGGATAGAAAGTTGGAAACATTGATGAGAGAGAATCATCAATCATCTGCCTTCTGCACACCCCCTACTGGGGATGTGCCCACAACCAAGGTACATGTCCTTGACCGGAATCGAACCTGGGACCTTTCAGTCCGAAGGTCTGAGCTCTATCTACTGAGCCAAACCGGTTCTGGCCAACAATAATTATTTTTTTAAAAATAATGTATGTGCCGAAACCAGTTTGGCTCAGTGGATAGAGCGTCGGCCTGCAGACTGAAAGGTTCCAGGTTCTATTCCAGTCAAGGGCATGTACCTTGGTTGCAGGCACGTCCCCAGTAGGGGGTGTGCAAGAGGCAGCTGATCCATGTTTCTCTCTCATTAATGTTTCTAACTCTCCCTCTCTCTTCTTCTCTGTAAAAAAATCAATAAAAATATATTTAAAAATAAAAAATAAAAATAAAAATAATGTATGCAAACCAGCTGGGGGCTTCACCAGGATTTCTGTGAAAACACATAGATTTTCATCTAAGATTGCCTTTATGTGTTAGCATGAAAAAGAAAAAAAAAGACTTTCATACTCTTTATCTTCCTTTCATTTTCAAGAGAAGTTCTATGTGAGGTTTATGATGAAATGAGAATGAGTGGAACAAACTAAAGAGGGTGTAGATCTAATAGCCAAAGGACCTTTGCTAACAAGTACCTTAATGGACCACTAATGGAAAGAATCCTTCATATTGGGGAGTTTTCTAAGATCTAGTGATATCGATTTCATTTAATCTAGGTCTCTATCCAAGGTTAATAGAAAAGTTCTTGATTTTTCCATTAGAATACATTGCCAGGATAGTCTGGTAAGGAATTATTCTAGTTTCTGAGAAGAAAAGTACCATATTAAAGTAAATAAATGCATGGTATAAAAATGGGTGGGGAAGGTAAAAGAAGAGATTCTGAGGTCTTAAAAGCTTCTTATCCGAGGCTTAATTAGTTTAACCATAGTATTTCCCTACCTGACAGCAGCTCCTTCTAGTTTCTAACTTTAATCCATGGTAACTACTTTTCACTTGCCAGATAATTAACACAATGATAAAGATGGAGCCATAGGCATATAAGGGATACATCAAATCCCATAGGGCAAAAGTAGGATTCAACATGGTCTAAAACTCCTGAGAATGAGGAGATGATGTCCCTTCTTTATATCCAGGTCATTAGTACCTAATGATCCCCAATGCCATGTCTTGTCATTTCCACCTCACAGAGGATAGAACCATGTCACTTGACTGCATCACAAAGTCTTTCTGTTTCACAAGACAAAGGGTCAAAGACCTTTATGCCTTAGGGAAGTTTGTGTGGTGATTCATTCTGTGGCTGAGTGTGTCTGGTTGTCTGTAAAGAGCCAGAGACGAAAGGTACCCACGTATAGGCAGTGTTTATGTGCGCACTTTGTCTTCACTTTCCACACTCTACATCAGCTTGATGACTTGGTTCTCTCCGTCATGACAGTTTTCTGGTCATCTGTCCCCAGAAAACCGAGTGTCTAGGGACACAGGACACCTCTTGAGAAAGAGGTACAGAAGGATCTTCACCCCCATCTATACTGGAAATGTATGTAAGAAGCATACACAAACTGAGGGTGGGTAGAATTCTAGTTATGGCTTGGAAATGGAGAGCTTTGATATTATAAGCAATGTGTGATGGGAAATCAGAGGTGCATAAAGGGGACCATGGCTAATATGGCAGGGCAAGTATCTCTGAAAACTCCTCAGTATGGCCAAGGTGGTAGTATTTCCAATTGCTGTGTGGCCTTAAGCTTGCAGATGACTGGGAAGAGATTGTAAACACTGTATTCCATGGAGATACTCTAATGAGACTCATGTATGGAGTACTTTTAACAGTTGATTTTCTAGAGCTCGTTTCTTGTTTGATACCATGTTATAGAACTCTATCTGCTCATGGAGACGACTACCCACAGAGATGGGTTAGTGGCCACTTCTGGTGTAAGGTCATAAACTAGTTGCTGACCTGGTTAAATGTACTCATCTACTCTGGATGTCTGCTATTTGTTTGAAGAAATTATATATATTAAAAACCTGGGTATTTAAACCCATCAAGTAGGCTTCTTGTTTCTTAATTCATCCTCAAGGCCCATCACTCCTATACTCTTTCCATTTATGTTACCTTCCCTACCTTAGTGGATACTGTCATATTTCTGTAACACTCCAGGATTTCTGAATTTCCTTGAGAGAGTCTTGCCCTAGATGACTTGGTCTCACAGCCAAAAATCCTTGAGCTCAAAATATATACAGAGGCTAATTGGTTCTTTCCTCATTATTCAATCCTCCACCCAACTGGTATTATGAACCCCCCAATCTGTATTCATCCCTAAGCTGGGTAGCGTCAAGAGTACAAAGACATTTCAGTGGAGTTGCTTTCCTTCTCTCAAGATATTTAATGCAGTTTCCAAGATAAGAAGAAAGAGCCAACAATCTAAACATAATTTTATATTCTTTTTTGTTTGTTTGTTTGAGATCTTTTTAAAAAAAAATTGAATTTATGGGGGTGACATTGGTTAATAAAATTATATGTTTTAGGAATACAATTCCACAATATATCACTGTATATTGTGTTTTTACCACCCCAAGTCTCTTTCCCATCACCATTTTGTCCTCTCTCCCTTCTTCCTTCCCCACCTCGCTTCCCTGTGGCAATCACCATACTATTGTCTCTTCTCACCCATCCCCCAAACCCTCTTCTCTGACAGCTGTCAGTCTATTCTCTATATCCATGAGTCTGTCGCCTCTTGGTTAGTTTATTTTGTTCATTAGATTCCCACATAAGGTATTTGTCTTTCTCTGACTGGTTTATTTCACTTAGCATAATACTCTTCAGGTCCATCTTTGCTGTCACAAAAGGCAAGATTCCCTTCTTTTTAACAGCTGAGTAGTATTCCATTGTGTAAATGTACCACAGTTGTTTTTGTTTTTTTATCCACTCATCTACTGATGGTCCACACTAAGACACATCATGATTAAAATGGTGAAGGTTAAAGACAAAGAATGAATCTTAAAAATGACAAGAGAAAAGCAGTTACTTACAAGGGAGTTCCCATAAAACTGTCAGCTGATTTCTCAACAGAAACATTTCAGGCCAGAAGGAATTGGCATAAAATATTCAAAGTGATGAAAAGCCAGGACCTAAAACCAAGACTACTTTACCCAGCAAGTCTAACACTTAAAATGGGAGGAATACAGAGTTCCCCAGACAAAAAAAAAATCTAAGTGAGTTTGTTACCATTAAACCAGTATTACAAGAAATGTTAAAGGGCCTGCTTTAAAAAGTAGAAGAAAAAGAAAAATACGGAAGAGCATAGTTAAAAGCATAAAATGTCAATAAATACATACTTATCAATAATCACTTTATTTTTAATATGTTTTTTAAATTGATTTTTAAAAGAGAGAAAGGGAGATGGAGAGGAGAGGAGAAGAGAGAAGAGGAGGGGAGAGGAGAGGAGAGGAGAGAGAGAAAGAGAGAGAGAGAGAGAGAGAGAGAGAGAGAGAGAGAGAGACATACATTGATGAGAAAGAAACATCGATCAGCTGCCTCCTGCATGCCACTTATCAGGGATATACTCTGCAATCTGAGCATGTGCCCTGACTGGGAATTGAACCAACAACCTCTCAGTGCATTGAATGATCGATACTCAACCACAGAGCCACACGAGCAGGGCTGCATTGTTCCTCTTGGTGTGGTGTGCCTATGCCTGTTCCTCTCACAGCATGTTGAGAACTTGCTTTCCCACCTAACCATAGAGTACAGCTGTAATTGTGAGGCATGTGGACAGTGTCTGGGGACTATAGGTTCACCTATCTCTCACTTTAAGAAACTTCTAGACGAGCACTGGTTGGTGTTATCCAGTAGTTAGAGCATCGTCCCATATACTAAAGGTTTGTTGGCTTGATTCTTAGCCAGGGCACCTACACAGACTGTGGGTTCCATCCCCGGTTGGGGCACATGCATGAGACAACCCATCGAATGCTTCTCTCTTACAGAGATATTTTTCTCTCTCTCTCCCTCTCCTTTCCTTTTTCTGTAAAATCAATGCAAAACTTATCCTCAGGTGAGGAGAAAGAAAGAAAGAAAGAAAGAAAGAAAGAAAGAAAGAAAGAAAGAAAGAAAGAAAGAAAGAAAGAAGAAAGGAAGGAAGGAAGGAAGGAAGGAAGGAAGGAAGGAAGGAAAGAAGAAAGAAAGAAAGAAAGAAAGAAAGAAAAAGAAAGAAAGAAAGAAAGAAAGAAAGAAAGAAAGAAAGAAAGAAAGAAAGAAAGAAAGAAGAGCCGAAACCGGTTTGGCTCAGTGGTAGAGTGTCGGTCTGCAGACTGAAGGGTTCCGGGTTCAATTCCGGTCAAGGGCATGTACCTTGGTTGCAGGCACATCCCCGTTGGAGGGTGTGCAGGAGGCAGCTGGTCAATGTTTCTCTCTCATTGACATTTCTGACTATCTCTCTCCCTTCCTCTCTGTAAAAATATCAATAAAATATATTTTTTTAAAAAAAGAAAGGAAGGAAAAGAAACTTGTAGGTGAATAGCCTTTAAAAAGTTTATACATACACACACACACACTCCTCCTCTGCCCAAATTAGGTCCATTAAAAGAATTTTTTTTTTAAGCATGAGCATTCTAGATGTTTATGACAGAAGGGGAACTCTGATTCTCTAATGCTCACTGATAGAGAAAATGGAATTCAGAGCAGTAAATCTGTTTTCTGGGTCACAGAGTGTTATATATAAAACTTAAAAAAAGCTACTATGTTGCCAACCCAGGTTATTTTATTACCTAACAAAAAATTAAATTGCAAGAAAATTATCCACTTGCAATGCAAGAAAATTAAAAGTACAGATTAATGAAAAAATAAAAAAATACAGCTATACATACATTTTTTTCTTTCAAGAATGAGATTATGAGAAAATATATATTGGGTTCAGTGATGACTTTTTAGATATATAACCGAAAGCACAATCCATGGGGGGGGGGAATTAAGTTCGACTTCATTAAAGTTAAAATCTTCTGTTCTCCAAAAGACATGGTTAAAAGAAAATGAAAAGATAATCTACACTGAGAGAGAATCTTTGCAAAAACACCTATATAATAAAGGACTGGTACCCAAAATATACAACAAACTCTTAAAATTCAATAATAAGAAGATGAGCAACCCAATTTAGAAATGGACAAAAGACCTGAACACCTCACCAAATATATACAAATAGCAAGTAAGCGCATCAAAAGATGCTCGACATCATATATCATTAGAGAATCAAAAATTAAAGCAACTATGAGATACCACTATACACTATTAAAATTGCCAAAATCTAGAACATCAACACCACCAAATGCTGGTAAGGATGTAGAGCAACAAGAACTCTCATTCACTGCTGGTGGGAATGCACAATGGTACTACTCCTTTGAAAACGGTTTGGCAGTTTCTTACAAAACTAAAGTACTCTTACCATATGGATCCAGCAATTGTGTTCTTTCTTATTAACCAAGTTTTCTGAAAATGTATGTGCACACAAAAACTCCTACACTTAAATGTTTATACCAGCGTTTTTCATAATTGCTAGACTTTAGAAGCAACCAATATATCCTTCAGTAGGTGAATGAATACTCAAACCATTGTACATCTATACAATGGAATATTATTCAGCATTAAGAAGAAATGAGCTGCCAAAACCGGTTTGGCTCAGTGGTAGAGTGTCGGTCTGCGGACTGAGGGGTCCCGGGTTCGATTACGGTCAAGGGCATGTACCTTGGTTGCGGGCACATCCCCGGTAGGGGGTGTGCAAGAGGCAGCTGGTTGATGTCTCTCTCTTATCGATGTTTCTAACTCTCTGTCCCTCTAACTTCCTCTCTATGAAAAATCAATAATATATATATATATATATATATATATATATATATATGTATGTATGTATATATGTATGTATATATATAGAAGAAATGAGCTAGCAATCTATTTAAGACATGGAGGAAATATATTTTGCTAAGTGAAAGAAGTCAAACTGAAAAGACAACATACTATATGATTCCAACTCTGAACCATACTGGAAAAGGCAAAACCATAAAGACAATAAAAAAAAATTGGTGGTCAACAATCAAAACACACACACAAAAAACCCCAAACCAATTTTAAACTGGACATTGGATTTAAACATTTCTCCAAAGAAGATATACATAGCCAATAAACACATGAAAAGATGCTCAATGTAATTAGTCATTAAAGAAATGCAAGTCAAATTACAATGAGATAACATTTCATACCCATCAGCATAGCTATTATTTTAAAAAGAGAGAGAACAAGTGTTGGCAAAGATGTGAAAAATTGGAACCCTTGTGCACTGCTGCTGCAGCTGCTATGAAAAAAAATTAGCAGCGATTCCCTTAAAAATTAAACATAGAATTACCATATGATCCAGCAATTCCACTCCTAGGTATATATCCAAAAGAACTGGAAGTAGGAATTCAAAAACATACTTGCACACCATGTTCATAGGAAGCATTTTTCATGATAGTCAAATGATTGAAACAAGCCAAATGTCCATCAACAGTTGAAGGGATAAATTATAGGTGCTATCCTATATAATAAAAGCCTAATAAGCTAACTGTCGGGTCATCCAGTGACCAATCAACTGTTCAACCAATCAAAGCATAATATGCTAATGATATGCTAAGGCTGCTCAACTGCTCACTATGACATACACCATGGGGGAGGGGTACAGACACTCTGACCAGTAGGGTTAGCTTGCTGCTGGGGTTTGGAGGATTGGGACTGAGCGAGATGGGCTGGACATACCCTGGAGCCCTCCTGCAGTCCCTCCCTGGCCCTGATCATGCACCAGTGGGGTCCATTGGCATGGTCTGCTCCCTCTCACAATCCAGGAACCCTTGGGGGACGTCAGAGAGCTGGTTTGGGCCAGATCCTGCAGGCCACTCCCCTCAGGAGGGTGCCAGACACAGGGTTCACAGCTGGCGAGTGCTGCTGAGGGCAGCATGAGCCTCTCCCGATTGGGACTGATTGGGCGTGAGCCCACGGCAAGTGCAGTGGGGTCAAGATGAATGGGAGTGGCAGGTAGGAGCTATAGGCAGCATAGGGTTGTGGGTTTCCACTTGATCCCCACAGGCCACCCAGGGGGACCCCACCTGTACACGAATTCGTGCACTGGGCCTCTAGTATACATATACAGAATATTATTTAGCCATTAAAAGAAATTATATTTACATGCATGATGCTTCAACATGGATGAACTCTGAATACATTGTGCTATGCAAAATAAGACAGACACAAAAGGACAAACATTGTATGATTCCACTTATATGAAGTACTTACAAGAGGGAAATTGATAGAGACGAAACGTAGAGTAGAAGTTAACAGGTATTGGGGGTAGGGTGGGGGGGAATGGGGAGTTGTTTAATGAGTACAGAGTTTCTGTTTGGGTTGATGAAAAGTTTTGGAAGTTGGTAGTGGTGAAGGTTATACAAACATTTGTAATTTTATTAACCAATGTCAGCCCAATAAAATCAATAAAAAATTGTGAAAATGTTATGTATATCTTACCATAATTTTTAAAAAATCAATGGTTTCTAGGGATTTAAAAAAATGAAAAAGGGATGAAAAGATGGAATAAAGTATTTTTAGGGCAGTGAAATATTCTATATGACATTGTAATGGTTGATACATGTCACTATACATTGGCCAAAACCCCAAAGTGAACCCTACTGTAAACTATTAACTTTAGCAATAATATATTGGTGTTGGCTCATCAATTGTAACAAACGCCCCACACTAAATGCAAGGTGTTAATAGTACGGGAAACTGTATGTGCCTAAGGGTGGGAAATGGACATGAGAACCCTGTACTTGCTGTTCAATATTTCTGCAAACCTAAAGCTCTAAAAATAGTTTCAATAATTAAAAAAATTATACTATAATAGGCATATTTTTCTAACTTTCTTTTTTTTTCACTGTTCATACATTATCAACATCTTCCTAGGGGTTCAGCCTGCACAGGCAGAGGCAAATATAGGATGACAATGGGAAGGTTAGCCAAAATAAAGATGAAGCTGTGGAAAGAGGATGAGATTCAGAGGATGTCGGGATACAGCGGTAGGGGATGTTATACACAAAATCCCACAGAGGAGAACTACTAAAATTTGAGTGGACAGGTAGAGCTAACAGAGCCAACAGGCTGGGAATTCCAGCAGGGCAGGGACTTTTCAGTTTACACTTAGAGACTCTGGCCCCCTGCTGGCAAGAGGCTGGCATGACAGGACTGAGCAAGAGCAAGGAGAAGTCTCACACTCACTCCCATGCTCAGCATATTTCTATGATTTCCCAGCAAGGGTGGAGTGAGCAGGTAAAAAGTCGGGCAATTGTGGTGGTCAGTTGCCTGAAATTCCATAATAGAAATCTGCGGGGGCAGGTAAAAGCCTAGGGGGCACCGTGGGAAGGAGCTGCTCCACCTAAAACAGGATGTGTGCACATTAACCTTGGCTTCCCATCTGAAGCTGTTGCGACCCCTCGGAGTCACTTTCCATCTCCCAGGCATCCCTTCACATGACTCTCTGCCCAAATCCCACCAGGCAGGGAGGATGTGCCTGTCACCAGACCTCCTATTATCTCTGGGGTTGCTTTAGGAAAACACCTGGAGGGTGTTGGCTCAGCAGGCCTGGGTCTTGTGCCTTCTAGAGGCCACACTGGGGGCCCCCATCCCTTAGGCACAAAACCACCATTCAGTGGAGGGACAAGTTCTTGCTTCTTCCTGTCCTGGCTTTTCTGCATCCTGTTAGCAATGAACATGCTAAGTGTTAGGGTCCTACCAGAGGTAGGGAATCCTGCCACCACCTACCTCCTCCTCATTCGATAGAATGTTCTTGAATCACCCTGGATTTCCTTAGGAACTAGAGAGGCAGGGGCATCCCACAGTCCCCCTTACCATGTCATATGGAAACAACAGCCCTTCCGATGCTTCTCTCCTTCATTTATACTTATTCCCTTTGTGACCACCTGGTCTCATGGTTTTATATACATCAGTCAACCAACCAACCAACCAACCAACCAACCAACCAACCCACCAATCATCTGTAGCCAGGACCTTCCCTGGGGACCATTGGGATCCTGTGTTGAGGACAGACCATTGGAGGTACTGTGTCAGGAAGAAGCTGGGGATTAGTTATGACACTATTTTCAGTAATTGTAGCAGCAGAGGAGGTGAGAAGTGCTTATATTCTGCATTTGTTTGAAGGTAGAGACAAAAGGATTTACTGATGGATTGGAAGTGGACTGTTAGAAACAAAAGTCAGTAATGACACCAATGTTTTTGGCCTGAACAACTGGCAAGAGCCAGGTGCCATTAACAGATGTGGGAATTACTGCGGTGAAAACAGATTTGGTATGTGTGATTGGGTGATACATGGAATCAGGCATTCACTTTTGAGATGAATATTGGACATGCAAGTGTGTGTTTTGATTAGACAATTTGGGCATGTGAGACTGTCTACCCCATAAGATAATGACCTCCATGAAAGCAAGGTCTGTGTCTTGGTGAAAATTGTGTCTGGCATAGTTCATGGAACATAGTTACTCAAATATTTTAATTGTTGAGTGCAATATGCCTCCTCATAAAAAATATATCTTTTTAAGAGAGAGAAACACCAATGATGAGAGAGGATCATCGATTGGCCGCCTTCCACGTGCCCCACACTATGGATTGAGCCTGCAACCTGGCATCGAGCTATGCCTCTTCAGGTCATTTTTATTGTGACCCCTTTATGTGACCCTAGGGTTCGTCTCATCAGCTGAGTACTTTCTCCTGTGGTAGCACCCCACTCACCATAGCACTCATCACATTGGTGTAGTCATTGGTCTACTTCCCCAGTCTCTCTCATGGTTCATGTTTTTAAATTCATCTATCTAACTATGTATCTATCTGTTATCTATTATCATCATCTATGTATATCTATTTCTCTAGCTGTCTTCTTGCCTGCCTAAAGACTGGCCCTTCCCTGAACTCTAGATTCTTATGTCCAAAACATCTATTCAACATATACACTTGAATGTCCAATATCCATCTCTAACTGCACAAAACTGAACTCCTAATTACCCAAACACACACACAACCCATCACATCATCCTACTCCAGTGATTTTCAACCTTTTTCATCTCATAGCATACATAATCTAATTACTAAACTTCTGCAGCACACTAAAAATATATATTTTTGCTGATCTGATTTTAAAAATTCATTCAAATTGGATGGCTATCATTGTTTCAGTTGTCATTTTTTTATTTGGCCAACTAAAGGAAACGAGGTCAGTGCCCCTGACTAAATAGTCAGGTATTGCATGTTTTAAAAATTATTTTGACAGACCGGTTGAAAATCGCTTCCCTACTCCAATCCTGGTATTTCTCACACCAGTTAATGGCCACTCCATCTTGCCACTTATTTAGGCCAAAAACATTGGTGTCATCTTTGACTTTATCTTCTCTAACTGCCCACATCAAGTCTATATATCCTGTTGTCTTTACCTTCAAAAAGAATCCAGCTTATAAACACTTCCAATCTCCTCTGCTACTACCATTACGGGAGTAACCTCATAACTAACCTCTCTGCTTCTACCCAAGTCTATAGACCCAACCCTCTATTAGCACCACAGCCTAAGTGATCCTTTTAAAATAGAAGTCAGACTCTAGCTGGTTTGGCTCAGTGGTTAAAGCGGCAGCCCAAGGACACTCAGGGTCTTGGGTTCGATTCTTGGTCAAGGGTGGGTTCGATTCCTGGTCAATGGCACGTACCTCAATTTCAGGTTCTCCAATCCCAATAGGGCAGTGTGCAAGAGGCAACCGATTGATGTTTCTCTCTCTTCCCCTCCTTCCTCCTTTCCATTTCTCTCCAGAAATCAATAGGGAAAAAAAAATCCTTAGGTGAGGATTTAAAAAATAAAAATAAAATGTATGCCTGTATTATTTTAAAATCAAGAATAAAATAAGTTATATCTAAGCAGATCCTCTGATAGCTCCCTCATTTACTCAGAGTCCATGTCCTTGCAATGACCTTCTAGGTCTTATATCATTTGCATATTTTACCACTCTGACCTCACACTCTACCCTGTTTCCCCGAAAATAAGACAGTGTCTTATATTGATTTTTGCTCCCAAAGATGCGCTGCATCTTATTTTCAGGGGATGTATTATGTTTCCATGAAGTAGGTCTTATTTTCGGAGGATGTCTTATTTTCGGGGAAACACGGTAGTATTTTATCCCTTGACTAGAGGACTGGTACATGAAATTTGTGCACTGGGTGGGGGATAGGAAGTGGGGAAAGGGGCTCAGCCTGGCCTGCACCCTCTCACAGTCGAGGACCCTTGGGGGATGTCCACCCACCTGCAGCAGAGGCTGGAGAGGCTCTGGCTTCTGGCCAAGTGGTGTTCCCTGTGCTGAGGGTCTGCCCCCTGGTGGTCAGTGCACATCATAGCGACAGGTCATTCTGCTGTTTGATCAATTTGCATATTACTCTTTCATTACATAGGATCATTCTGCTTCAGGCTCACTGCCCTTGCTGTTAGTGACTTTTTACCTAACTGTCCCCTCCATGATTCCGTGAGCTCCATTGGAGGAGGGCCTGTGGGCTGTTCACTATTATGTCCCTAGGGTCTGGCATAGCACCTAGCATATAAAGTACTCAGATATTTGAATTGTTGAACGCAGCATTCAGCTAAAAGTCATTTTATTGTGACCCTTTTGAGGAACTTCTCATCAACTGTTCTTCATTTTAGGAGGCACTCATTCATGCGACTGAAAGGCAATGAGGGTCACACAGGCAGCAGGCTACAGCAGATTCCCAGGGGGCTTACCCTTGAAGAGTTAATAACAACAGGGCACAGAGAGGGGAGGTGCTATCACTTACTTTTGACATCTGTCATATACAAAGCACCTCCCCCAAGGATGGTGAACACTCCTCTAAAAACCCTCTACAGGTTCTGGATATAGAGAGGTTATCCATACATTGTGTCTACGGGCCAAACATGCACTGGATTCCTGGCTACTACTTCTTGTGCTGTCTTCAGGTTCACATTGCTCCTCTGGGGCCCAAAGACACTACCAGAAGAATTCAAGCCTGATTTTCGGCTTCAATGCACCTTAGAGAAGGGTCTTCCTTTTCCGCTCAGGTCCCTTTATCTGTGGTTCAGGGTGGAGCTGAGTGACATGGAATGCTAATCTATCTGAAATATGAATTTAAGCTCTTATACCATAGTGGAAGTACTATCTACCTCCTCTACTCTCTTCATGACATATCACATTGAAAACAAGGAGGCAAAAACAAGTGGCTCTTTGCATAGAGTTATAGTGTATATTTGGAAAAGGTACTGCCTCACCTGTACAAAAATGGAAATAATGACAGCCTTTTTCAGGGATATGCAGAGGTTTTGGAAACTCTGAGCTCCTCTTTTTTTCCAGAATGGGTTTTCTCCCTGTACAGACCAGTGCCTCCTGCTGAGGTGAGAGTTGAGATCTGGCATGGATTTTTGGTTGAGTGGCACAAGTCAGCTGAGGACAGTGCTTAGATCAGTTGTGGGAAAGGCCCTTGAACCAGAAGTGGCCAGGCTCAAGGGGGTGTTGCTGGAGTTCGTTGTCTGGGCACTGGTGGGCATCAAAGAAGGTGATGTTCTTGTCCTTTATTGCTTCACATGGCCTCTGGTGGAGGGTGGACCCTTTTCAACCTTTTTGATCGTGGTTTTGGCTACTGACTCATCTTTGGAAAGGAGAATGGGTTCTTTATGCCCTTGATCTTTCACCTTAGGTTTAGTCCAGTGTGGAAAATGCTCCATCATGTCTCCCAAGCCAACTTCTGCAGCTTCTGGAAGGGTAGGGCTCTTGTGAATATGAGCTGCCTTTACCAGACCCTAAAGTTCCTGACCCTAGAAAGTGTGACCCTGCAAATTTTCTTCCCGCAAAGTTTGAATCTGAAAAAATGTGGGCCCCTTCAAATTCTGAACTTGTAAAATTTGACCTAGTGAATGGTGATCCAGTAAGTTGATCCTGTAAGGTCAGGCCCTTTCAGCTCTGGACATTCCAGATGTGGCATTCTCAGGAATGCTTATTTGGATGAGGTCATTCAGCTTGCTGTACCAGCCCTACAGACCATTCTTATGTGGACATTCTTCCCCAAGAAATCCTGGAGGATAGTAAAAGAACTCAGCGAGAGGGAGAAGCTGGTGAATGTGCTAACAAGGAGCAGTAAGCTGAAAGGATGGAGATGGTGACCTTATAGATGCAGACCCTATAGATCATTGCTAGTCCCTACTCACTCAAGGCAACCGTCTTGGTCAAACTAAAATTCGACTTGAGAAAAATCCTGGAGAAACATTTGCGAAGTCAGGGAGGGGCTCAGGTGGTCTGACTTAGAAGTGTCCCTAGTTAACCTTGAATGTTGGCACAGTAGGTGTCCTTTCTGGTTGGGGAGAGCCTCGGTGTTGCACTCCCTTCTCTGTAATTCTCAGCTGTTTTGAGTTTCCATGGGTCCTCTATTTTATCTGCTGGAGTAGGGAGTTGTCTTTATCTTGTAGAGACCTGGGGCTAAGGAGCCTAGGACTCCTCCTGGCTGGGGTTTTCACACTGGCCTCCAGCTGGACACAGAGCACCTGAATCTCTGCCATGTGCCCACTGGGTTGTGAGATCTTAAAGGCCCAGTGAGCAGAACCGTAAGGACTGCTCTGGAATTAGCTTGCTTTTGGCTCTGTGCACCACCTTAGTTCATTTGCAAGCTCTTCTTTAGAGTGGACCCTTCTGGGGCACATGGGATGCCTGGTGGGATGAGGAGCTCCTGGGAAAATGTTTTTCCTCCTAAAGGACTCCTTGGCACAGCTCTTCCTTGAGATAGTCACAGTTCCTTCCCTGGACTCCTCTGTCATTATGAGATGTACCAAATGTATCTCCAGGAATTTCTTTTTCAGGAAAGAATTTAGTTTGGCCAAGACAGTTGTATTGAGTGGACAGGGTACTAGGATCTGTCTGGCTGTCTAGAGGCACCACATCCATTCACCTGTACTTCAATCTGGAATGCTCGAGCACTGTCTGCACAAGTTTCATCGGCATCTGAAAGCATGGCCTGGGACTCATACATTGCTGTTTACATGAGATTGAGTCAGAGGCTCTATTGGACCCCCAACAAACCCAGGCTCCATCTCTGTGCTTGCTGATTGGCTACTGATTGCTGGGACCACGACCTTGGAGAAAGCCATATAGTAGAGACAGCACCCCTGACAGAAAGGCCAAAACTTGTCTCACTGACTCAGTGTCTCAATGACTCACTTACAGATACCCATGCAGGCTGATCAGTGACAGCATCTGGTGAGGTTTGATGCTGGTATGTTGCTGCTGATCAAGACCTATCAGTATTCAGGGTGTTACTTCCTGATCCATCTAAGGGTTGATAGCTGCCTCCACACAGGAGTTTATTTTCTGGGGTTTATGGGGAAAAAGTTGCTTCCAGGGCCCCTGAAATGCTACAGACCCAGTGATTTACACCCCCCTAACCCCAGAGCAGACATGGGTGGGGACAATACCTTAGTAGATCTCCCTCATTTGGAGTCTGGCTCTGCAACATTGCCTTGGCCAAGGCAAACAACTGTGAACTGGTCCTGTTGCCACAATGTATTAGAACAGGTCCCTCTCTCCACTGGCCTCTAGGTCCGCAGACTAGGGGACACTCACACTGGTTGGGGAAGGGCTGCTAGTCCTCAGGGGACAGAAGAAACCAGATGGACTGATGGGTCTTCTGGAGCAGGGCCTACCAATGGTGAAATGACCTGCTAAACTGGCCCCTTCTGAAGGTGGAACTCTAGCAGCTCTTGGGCCTGCTCCAGGAAAACACTGCCTGCCTCTTCCTGGCTGAAGTAGGCTTCCCCGACAAGTAGGCCCCCGAGTCTCAGGAGACCGGTTGCTTAACATGTCTCAGGGCTTAAATTGCATGGTTCTGTGCATCTACAGAGATCTCTGGGCAACAGCTGGCAAGTCCCACCGAAGCTGCAGCTTCCTTTGCAGCAGGGCCACTCCAAGGCTTCACAGTTGGTCAGAGTTGGAAGTGGGACATTGATAGGGGCTTGTTGATAGTCAGATGGAGAAGCCCAAGTTCAGAAATGTGGGAAGAAGGTAGAGCTAACCGACAGTAGAGGTTAAGGAGAAATCACTGAAGAAAAAGGGACTGGGGACCTCCCCTTTTGTGGAGAGATTCCCCAGGGATGGACCAGGGACTGTGCAGAAAAGAGGAACCATAGAAAAACAGCTGTGTTTATGCTGCAGATAACACACTGAATCCTCAGTGTGTTGCCGAGGCAATGGACAGAGACCACTTAGTAACCAAAGGGTGAGTCATGGAGTTTGGGATTTGCTCTCAGTGATATTTGCTCTGGATCCATAGTGGATCCTCCAAAATCCCAGGAAGTCTGGGTGGACCGGCTGACCTCCCATGACCCCAGGGGCCCTGGAAGCAACTTGGTTCCTTTACGCCCCCAAAAGTAAGCCCCTGTGTGGAGGCAGCAATCAGCCCTTACATGGATCAGGAACTGACACCCTGAATACTGGCAGGTCTTGACCAGCAGCAACAAACCTCACCAGATGCTGTCACCCGATCACCTTGATCAGCACCTGCATGAGTTTCCTGGCAGGGAGTCACTGAGAAACCAAGTCAGTGAGACAACGAAGGCCTTGGAGGCAGCATTCTGATGAAAGAAAAGGTTGTTTCTTCCCCTCCAGGCTTGGAAACTAGTCACGGTCGGGTGACATAAGCTGCCAAAGGGCCTCTTCCACACATCTTGGAAGCCCTCAGCTCCAGAAATGCATGGGTTTATCTATCTGTCTTTAAAGATACCTCACACCTTTTGTGACACAGGCACCACAGGCCGGAGGGAATGCAAGGCCATGGGGGTATTTTAGGTTTGTGAGCTTTGGGTTCAGGCAAGGAAAAGGTACTCAAGGGCTGCTGACCTTGTTCCTCTGAGACGCGTCCCGGTTTTGTTCCTCTTGTCCTGTTGGTCCATAGGCATCCCGGACTCCCCAAGGCTTGAAGAAGACGGATCTCTTGCATCCCAGAACACATCTGGTGCTTGAAATTCCTGCCTTAGCTGGTGATCGGCCCAGTAATCTTGGATGCTGATTGCGTCAGTTGACTGGGGAGCAGACTGGGTTAAGGATTTGTGATCCTTGAGTCCTGCCATTGAGGGGGCGACAGGTGGAACTGAAAGCTCTCTGGAGTGCTGGGAACTCTGACTTAGAGTAAAAGACAAATCAGAAATGGACAAAATATCCAGGCAAGTGGAGCCCTGCGATCGCCTCGATGAAGTGGGAGAGATGGGGGTTTTCTCACTGGCCAGCAACTGCTTAATCTCCAGAGCAGTGGCATTGCAGACAGGGCAGGAGAGATCTGCACACAGGATCCTCCGCACACTTCCCTCCTGAGGAAACCAGCCCTGGCTGGAAGAGGAAACACGGCAATGGTTATTGATGGGGTGACAGCTGCCTCTTTTGGAAGCTGTGGCCCTGCCCTCCCAGTCCTCTACACCCTGGGGCATATGCCCCTCCCAGTGTTTACTCCCCTACTTTTCTTCCTAAGAAACTGCCACGTGGCAAGTTATTGTGTGCTGGGCTGAGGGGTCTGGGGCTTGTTGGGCAAGGTCACAGGCAACTCATGAGAGCACAGAACCATGAGTGACTGCCTGAGAGGTGGGTGAGTTCTTTGTTGGCCTGGGCTGAGAAGCTTAACCAAAGATGGGCACAAAAGATGGCGGAGACAATGGTTAACTGATGGGGCATCACCAGGGCCATCACCAGGTGGAACCTCGACTCAGTCTCACTTAAGGGTAAGAGGGCCACGGCCTGGTATTTAGTATTTCCAAGCTGTGGGGAAATGAGGAGCTTGTGAGAACTCTGCCTTCTAGGGACTCTGATAAGTTGTCGTATCTATAAATAACCTCTCTTGTGAGCCAATCCCTTTCTCTAGGGATTTTAAGAAGAGGATGAAATGGCAGGCTCCTGGCTGGGGGCTGTCTCAGGAACTGGGCTCCCTGAAGACAGAACCAGAGGAAGGAATATCAGCAGGGCCCAGGGGTCTGCCCTTGAAAGGGTGGAGCTGTAAGAAGACTATGACAGTGATGACTTATGTATGCACTTAGTTATACATTCTCTTGGCTGAATAATTTGTCTCATGGCTGAGTGCACATCCATATAGAGCCTTTTAGGAATTAAGTGCAAGTCAAATTCTGAATTCCAGGAGCACTGTGAGCTTAGCCCAGAGCAGAACTAGGACTCCTCTTCCTGAGATATGTGAGGCCTCCCTTGCCCTGGCAAGCCCCTCAACCAATGCTTCAGCCTCTGCTGTGTCTGACTCCCTCCTCCTCATCAGCCCTCTCTTCATCCCTGTCCCAGGCCAAGTACAGAAACGGTCACAGTGCAGGCTGGGGTTGGAAGAGACTACAAAGAGCAAGTGATCACCTTTTCATGACAGAGAGCAGCTCCCATGGCTTCTCATCTTCTTTGTGGGAATGTTTTCTCGCTGAGAAACCAGGAGACAGTGTTACATGGAATAGGAGAGGAGTCAGGGACTTACTATAGGAAGCTGAAGGTCAGAGAAACGTTCTATGGGAACCTTGCCCACATTGGAGGGGAGTCAGAGAAGAGACTGGGACTTTACCTCTTGATGTTCTATCTTTAGTCCTTTGTTTGGTTCTCCGCTGATGCTAAAAACAAAACAACAAAAAAGTTTGAGTATGTGAAGCTGGAGCATACTTTTTTCCCCCCTTCATGTCAAAATGAGACAAAACCTGCAAAAATTTCCCAACTTTTTTTTGTATGCCAAGGTTATACATTCTTCTACCTTTCTTTTCCCTACTCTGCCTTTTTCACCCCATCATTTCCTTTCTCTTATTTCTGATTCATTTTGAGGCATTTCCATACTCCATACTTCCACCCCCATTCCCTGAACAAGTTCTGTGGAGAAATCAGAATGAGACAGGAGAAAAAAGTGGAACAGGTTAAAAGATGGATGGTCTAGTAGCCAAGGGACGTTAGCCATCCAAGTCTAAATGCTTACCCACCAGCCTGGCTGGCAGGGCTCAGCGGTTGACCATTGACCTATGAGTCAGGAGGTCAAAGTTCAATTCCCCGTCAGGGCACATGCCTGGATTGAGGGCTCAATGCCCAATGTGGGGTGTGCAGGAGGCAGCCAATCAATGATTCTCTCTCATTGTTGATGTTTCTATCTCTCTCTCCCTCTCCCTTCCTCTCTGAAATCAACAAAAATATATGTTTTTAAAATGCCTACCAACCAGAAGAATCACCCACATTGAGAGCAGTTCTGGGATCCATTAAGGATGCCCCTATTTAAAAAAGCAGGGAGTAAGATTAACAAGAGAAAATAAGGAAATAAAATCTCATTTGAGCTTAATCCGTTCAGTCGTGGATATAGTTTTTCCCTACCCGGCAACCGCTCTTAGGTCCCAACTTCAATCTTTGATGGTTCTTTTTCGCTTGCCAAATAATTAATGCAATAATGATGATGGAGCCATAAGTGTATAAGGGATATCCTATTTCCCACAGAACAAATGTGGGGCTCAACATGATCTAAACCTAGCCATCCTCTTCCTAGGCTTTCAAGATCTTAAACATAATGAGTCCATATCTAGGCCTTGTCATCTCCACCTCACAGAGGATGCAACCAGACCAACAGACTACATCACAAAGCCCTCCTGTTTCACAAGGTATGTGGATCATTACAGACCTTTATCTGTCTAGGCCAGCCGTGGGCAAACTACGGCCTGCGGGCGGGATCCGGCCCGTTCAGCTGTTCTATCCAGTCCGCAGAGCCAAAAGAGCGGAGGGTTCTCTTGCTCTCCCCTCCTTCACCAGCAGCCCAAGATGAGAGTGCCAGCATGGTCAGGTTGCTTTTGTTCGGGCCCTCGGGTCTAGTTTAAGAACCCATTGTGGCCCTCGAGTCAGAAAGTTTGCCCACCCCTGGTCTAGACAGTGATTTTCAACCCTTTTCATCTCATGGTACATATAAGCAAGTTGCTAAAATTCTGCAGCACATCAAAAAGTATATATTTTTGCCGATCTGACAAAAAAAAAAAAAAAGAAAGAAAGAAACCTATAATCTTGATTCATTCACACCAGATGGTTATTGTTGTGTTGCCTGTTGTCATTTTTAAAAATTTGACAATTTAAGGAAAAAGAGGTCAGTGTCCCTGACTAAATAGTCAGGTTTGCATGCTTTAAAACTCTCGTGGCATGTGGCCCCGGTGAGCCGTGTGCCTTGGGGAAGCAGTGGGACCCGGGGGGAGGGGCTGTGTGAACCTGAGGAGGAGCAGATTCTATTTGTGTGGTCCTGAGATAGTCACCATAAAACAAGCAGATTATCAAATGACAGCGGGGAGGGGAAGGAGACCTGGGGGGAGATAAGAGAACAACCAAAGGACTGGTATGCATGCATATAAGTACAACCAACGAACACAGAACTCTGGGGAGGGAGGGCATTTAATGGGAAGTGGGGGGGGGGGGAATGGTAAGCTATGTACACATATAATACCTTAATAAATTTTTAAAAATTTAAAAAAGGAAAAAAATAAAATGTACCCCTTTTGGGGAAAAATAAAAACAAAAACAAAAAACTCTCGTGGCATACCAGTTGAAAATCGCTGGTGTAGGAGAAGCTCATGTGATTCAGTATTCAGATGAGAGTATCTGGTTGTCTGTATGGAGGGCAGGGTGTAGGCCTAAAGATGCCAAGGTCACAGGAAGCATCTATTCTTTCATGCTCTTTCTATTTCCTATATCCTGACGGCTCACCTCGCTCCTTTAAGACAGTAGTTAGACATCTATCCCCGGGTCACTGAGTCTTTATGTATGCTGCAGTGCCCTGCAAGAGTGAGAAAGTGGCTAGGTCAGAGGAACTCCATAAACAACATCACCTGTAGTGAGAAGATAACTAAAACACACACACACACACACACACACACACACACACACACACACACACACACAAGAGGATAGGGCACCCAATGTCTTGTTAAGTCTTGGAAAGTGAGGGTTTTGATGTCACAGGCAATAAATAGGTGGTCAGTATGGAAAAGTTCAGAAAGAGCACTGTGTCTGATGTGGCAAGGAAAGGAAATAACTGCTGTCCTTTTAAATAACTTTCTAAGCTACTAAAAAAGGCACTTTCCACTCTGGTCAAGCTCAAGATGGACAAAGGAGACGGTAAAATGCCTTGGAGGGAGGCACTTGAATGAGGCTTACCTCTGGAGCTTGATGTTCCAGAATGGCCTAACAGATCTTATAGCACCCTGTCTATTCATGGAGACGGATTTATTGGCAAGATTTTTTTATTAAGAACCATAAACTTGTGGCTCTTTGGTTGATTCCATCGTGGTTGGAATGTTTGGCTGAATGTGTTATGAAAATCTAAATTTGGACACATTTAGGCAGAGCAAGTTTATTCCTGTTCAACTTCAATACCCGCCACCCTTCTATCCACTGATTCACATATTAATGTTAACCTTCATGGCCCTTGTTGACATTGTGATATGCCGCCAACACTCCTAAATTTCTGAATTTCCTTGGGAAGTTCTTGCCCTGCCCTAGCTGGTTTGGCTCAGTGGATAGAATGTCGGCCTGAGGACTGAAGGGCCCCTGGTTTGATTCTAGTCAAGAGCACATGCCCGGGTTGCAGGATTGATTCTCAGTAAGGAGCATGCAGGAGGCAGCCTATCAATGATTCTCTCTCATCATTGATATTTCTCTCTCTCCCTCTCCTTTCCTCTCTGAAATCAATAAAAATATATATTTTTAAAAGAAGTTCTTGCTATAACCAGTTTGGCTCAGTGGACAGAGTGTCAGCCTGCAGACTGAAGGGTCCCGGGTTTGATTCCAGTCAAGGGCATATACATTGGTTGTGGGCACATCCCTGGTAGGGGGCGTGCAAGAGGCAGCTGATCGATGACTTTCATTGATGTTTCTAACTATCTCTCTCCCTTCCTCTCTATGAAAAAATCAATTATATATATATATATATATATATATATATATGTGTGTGTGTGTGTGTGTGTGTGTGTGTGTGTGTGTTCTTGCCCTGATGAGAGTGATCCTACAGCCCAAATATTCTTTTTTTAAATATATTTTATTGATATTTTACAGAGAGGAAGGGAGAGAGATAGAGAGCTAGAAACGTGGATGAGAGAGAAACATCAACCAGCTGCCTCTTGCACACCCCCTACTGGGGATGTGCCCCCAACCAAGGTACATGCCCTTGACCAGAATCGAACCTGGGACCTTTCAGTCCGCAGACCGACGCTCTACCACTGAGCCAAACTGGTTTCGGCCAGCCCAAATATTCTTAAGCCCCAAATCTCTGAAGAGGCCTTTGGTCCTGCCTCCAGCATCCAGTCTCCCGCCTAACAAGCGTGGTGAGTATGTCAAAGAACAAAGACATGGAGTTGTATTACCTGCCTGCTCACAAGACACTTAAAAAAATCTAGTTTTAAAGACAAGACTAATTCACATGAATCAAGAACTAACCTTACCAGGGGTTTGGGAAGAGGGGAATAAGGGGGTTATTATTTAACTAGAGGCCCAGTGCACGAAAGTTCATGCACCTGGGTGGGGGAACCACTCAGCCGGGCCTGCCCCCTCTCACGGTCTGAGCTAAGCCTCAGTCTGGCCTCCCTCACAGGAGGCTACTGGCTCGTCATGGAAAGGCACCGTCCCCATCACCCCCCTCCCTGCTGCTGCCTCTGCCCTCCTTCTGCGGGAGGCAACTGCTGGTCAGGGGAAGGCGACACACCCCATCACATTACTGCTGCTGCTGTCACTGCCTGTCAGTCGCCGAGGCTGCCTGAGCCTCCGCCCGGCCCTCGCAGCAGCAGCAGCAGCAGCAGCCGCTGCAGCTCTGTCTGGAAGGACGTCCGGAAGACGTCTGGTCTAATCAGCGTATTACCCTTCTATTAGTATAGATGGGTACAGAGTTTCTGTTTGAAATCATGAAAAAGTTATGGAAAGGGTAGTGGTGATGGTTGCACACTATATAAATGTACTTAATGACATTGAACTATACACTTAAAATGTTTAAAATAGTTTGTTTTATGTTCAGTATATTTAACCACAGTTTAAAAAACAAATGCAAGCCAAAACCAGTCTGGCTCAGTGGATAGAGCGTCGGCCTGACAACTAAAAGGTCCCAGGTTCGATTCCAGTCAAGCGCATGTACCTTGGTTGCGGGCACACCCCCAGTAGGGGGTGTGCAAGAGGCAGCTAATCGATGATTCTCTCTCATCAATGTTTCTAACTCTCTATCCTTCTCTCTTTCTCTCTGTAAAAAAATCAATAAATATATATATTTTTTTAAATGCAAAAAAAATTCTTAGCATAAGGGACTTTTTGCTAGCTATAAGGAAGAATATTCTGAACATGATTTGATAAAATATTGGATAAGAGGGTATTTTTCTTGAATATTATTTTTATATAGAACAAAAATTTAAAAATAGATCCTTACATTTCATCCTTGAAGATAGGATGAATTTGAGCCATTTCGACATCTTTTCTGAACTTGCAAATTCCATAGTACAGGAAAGAGAAGATTTTTTTTTAAACCAAAGAGCACTAAATGACAGGTTAACAAAAAAATCAATTTAAATGCAGCTTGAATCACCTTTTCAGTAGCAGGTCAGGAACCTACAAAGTAGCTTGACTCTTTTTTAAAAAACATATTTTTATTGATTTCAGAGAGGAAGAAAGTGGAAGAGGGAACGAGAGAAACATCAATGATAAGAGAGAATCACTGATTGGCTGCCTCCTGCATGCCCTGCACCGGGGATCGAGCCTGCAACCAGACGTGGGTGCTAACTGGGAATGGAACCGTGACCTCCTGGCTCAACCATATCGAAGCCATGCTGGCCAGGCTAGTTTTATTATTACTACCCAACCTGGTCCTGCTTCCTGCAGCTACTACTTCTCTCTACGGTGCTGCAATAGTTCTTACCTCCCATGAGCCTGATCCAGTGTGGTGCTGTGTGGTATTTGGTGTCCTCCTCCTCTGGTCTCTGAATATATGTACTTAATAAGCAACTATCGGTCTCATAGGTCCAGTGTCAGGGTCATGCGTTCAGCCATGCCCAGGACTCTAGAGTGGGACGCTCTCCCTCACCAATGGGCTGTACAGGAGGTAAACAGAATGCTACGTCTCCTGCCAATCAGCTCTTGCTTCCTGCAACTGCTGCCACCTTTTAATTGCAATTGCATTTGCTACATTAGCCTGACCCCTTGCTCCAGGCAAAGTCCTCAAATTCTGCAAACTTCACACCTGCTACAACCAGAGCGCTTACCCACAGGCACTTTCAACCCACTAAGCCGTTAAAACCATCTGCTGGAATCTCTCCAGCAGCTCACCAGCCCTTGCTTCTCTGTGTCAGGGCTGTGGAGCTAGAATCAAAGACAATCTTATGCCTTTTTCAGAGTTGGCCTTTCGTGCAAGTTTACTTATTTTTAAAATATATATTTTATTGATATTTTACAGAGAGGAAGGGAGAGAATAGAGAGCTAGAAACGTCGATGAGAGAGAAACATCGACCAGCTGCCTCTTGCACACCCCCTACCGGGGATGTGCCCACAACCAATGTACATGCCCTTGACTGGAATCGAACCTGGGACCTTTCAGTCCACAGACCAACGCTCTACTTAGCCAAACCGGTTTCGGCCTGTCAGTTTTAATAATGTGGGTATGGATCTTCACGTTTGCTCTTCCTGACTCATGGCTCATAGTGAACAGCAAACCCTGGAGATGGAGTACAGGAAAAGTCTCTGAACTCTGGAGGACTACACAACTTTAAAGGGTTCATATTCATTTATTTCTAGAAAACCTCTAAGCCAGACCCTGCTTCCATTATAATGTTACAGCACCACCATTATTGTAATATCATTTCCCCAGTAAACTGTTTACAGTTTCTGATTGATATGAACCATGGGTCATACAGACATGCCACTGATGTTACTTTGTTCCTCCAAGACAAGCCTTATGAAGTTTTGCTGTGTCTCCTTCTCAGAATATATTATGGAACACCTTGGATATGCCAAGGAGCTCGGTTAGAGAAGCATAGTTGCTGTTATTCAACAGCAACAATTTTTACATGAGCGTCTTTGTTAACACCCAAGATCTAAGATTTACAAAGTGTTGGGCTGGAAGCCCCAGAGTAGCGTCAGGCTGCAAGCTCACCAGCGCTCATGCATCGGGTTCTCTACCATGCAGAAGTGTAGCAAGCAGCCAGGGGCACTAGAGGGCAGCACATGCCAACTCAATGCTCCTCATCTGGAGGACTAAGTGGCAGGAACAGGTTACTATCTGCTCCAGTGTCTTTCAAACTGGCCTTGCATCAGAATCACTGGGGGGCTTATGAAAGTATAGATTTCCTGGCCTCAACCCAGATCCAAGCAATCTATATATTAAAGAATAAAAAATAATCCACAGCCGAGGCCGGTTTGGCTCAGTGCATAGAGCGTCGGCCTGCAGACTGAAAGGTCCCGAGTTCGATTCCGGTCAAGGGCATGTACCTTGGTTGCGGGCACATCCCCAGTAGGGGGTGTGCAGGAAGCAGCTGGTCAACGATTCTTTCTCATCAATGTTTCTAACTCTCTATCCCTCTCCTTTCCTCTCTGTAAAAAATCAATAAAATATATATTTTTAAAAAATAATCCACATATAATAAAGCGTTGGGCTCCAGATGTGTATTTGGAAGCAATTGGCCTCCAAAGAGCAACAGTCTCCCCCACCCTCCCAGTTTTATTGAAATATAATTGACATAAAACATTGTGTTAGTTTAAGGTGTACAACATAATTATTTGATATATGTACATATTGGGAAATGATTATCACAATAAGTTTAGTTAATATCATCACCTCACATGTTACATTTTTTTTCTTGTGATGAGAACTACTCTCTTAGCAACTTTTAAATATAGTATGTATTCTTTTCAAGTGCATATGGAATATTTTCTAGGATAGGTCACATATTAGGCCACAAGACAAATCTCAGTAAATTTAAGAAGATTGAAATCATATCAAGTTATTGTTTCTGACCATAGTAGTATGCAACTAGAAATCAATTACAAGAAAAAACAGAAAAACATACAAACACATGGAGGATAAACAACATGTTACTAAATAATAAATGCATTAACAATGAGATCAAGTAAGAAATCTTGAGACAAATTAAAATGAAAACATAATTCCAAATCTATGGGACACAGTGAAAACAGTTCTAAAAGAAAAGTCATAGCAATACAGGCCTACCCCCCAAAATAAGACAAATCTAAAAAAAAAAAAAAAATCTTGAGGGGAAACCAAGATGGCGACATAGTTAAATGCCTAACTGCAGCCTCACACAATTTCAAAAAAAAAATACAACTAAAATACAAAATTGACATTATCCAGAACTACAGGGAAGTTGACTGACTGGAAATTCTACAACTAGAAGGAAAGAGAAAACCAGAAGGAAAATCAGAGGAGTTGTAAAAGCCTAAGGTACGGAGACACAATGCATGCGTGGGGAGAGGACGGAGCCGTGGGGAGAGGACAGAGCAGGAGAGGAGGGGGCAGCTGAGTGCTTGGCTGGCGTTCCATAGCGGGAAAGAGATAAAGGCTCCAGACTGTACTGAGCCCCAGTTCTGGGCGAGACCCTGGGGACCCAGGCTCATATGGAAGGAATCTAGGCTGTAAAGGTGGAAACTCAGGCAAGCGCGGTGAAAGGCAGAGTCCTGGAGGCGCACACATTGCACGCAGAGGACGGACTGTTGACTGTGCCGCTGGATTGCCCAAGCGGGAAGGAGACAAAAACTCCAGACTGCTCTTAACACCACTTCCAACCCCATTTCCAACTGCACTGAACCCCAGTTCCAGGCTCATTGGGGGAGAAACTAGACCAGGGCTGGGCAAACTACGGCCGCCCAGAAGAAAATAAAGATAAAAATGATGAACAACAAATACATAACTATCAACAAGTAAATCTAAAAACCAAGGGAATTAAAAAAATCTGATGAACAATATTAACTGGTGAATATAATAAAATCAGAGGTATGGAAGGGGAGTGGACTGATGATTCTAGGGGAAAAGGGAGTTGGGGGGGTGCAGGAAGAGACTGAACAAAAACTGTGCACCTATGGATGAGGACAATGGGGGGTAGGGAAAGGGCAGAGGATGGGGGTGGGAACCTAGTGGAGGGGAGCAATGGAGGGGAAAAAATGAGGAACATTTGTAATAATGTCAACAATAAAGATTTTTTTTTTAATCTTGCCTAGCATCTAAAGGAACTAGAAAAAGAACAGCAAACAAACCCCAAAGTGAGTAGAAGGAAGGAAATAATAAAGATCAGAAAAGAAATAAAAAGAATCTTAAAAAATTTTCAAAAGATCAATGAAACCAAGAGCTGGTTCTTTGAAAAGATAAACAAGATTGATAAACATTTAACCAGACTCATAAGAAAAAAAGAAAGGAACAAAATAAATAAAATTTAAAATTAAAGCAAAGAAGTAATAACTACACCACAGAAATACAAAGTATTATAATAAAATATTATGAACAACTATTACGTATGCTAACAAATTGGACAATGTGGAAGAAATAGACAAATTTCTAGAAGTATACAATCTTCCAAGATGAAATCAAGAAGAAACAGAAAATCTGAACAGACCAATTACAACCAACAAAATCAAAGCAGTAATTTAAAAATTCCCAACAAAAGTCCAGACCAGATAACTTCACAGTGAATTTTACCAAACATTCAAAGAACTAACACATATCATTCTCAAACTATTCCCAAAAAATTCAAGAGGGAAGACTCCCAAGCTCATTTTATTGGGCCAACATTATCCTAATTATGAAACTAGATAAAGATACTACAAATAAAATAATAAGAACTAGAAAAAGAACAACAAACAAATCCCAAAGTGAGTAGAAGGAAAGAAATAATAAAGATCAGAGCAGAAATAAAATAGAATCTAAAAAAAAACAACAACACAAAAAAAACCCACAACAATACAAAAGATCAATGAATCCAAGAGCTGATAAACATGGGTATAAAAACCCTCTCTTTTAAATATATTTTATTGATTTTTTTTCCAGAGAGGAAGAGAGAAGGATAGAGAGTAAGAAACATCAATGAGAGAGAATCATCGATCAGCCGCCTCTTGCACACCCCCTACTGGGGATGTGCCCGCAATCAAGGTACATGTCCTTGACCGGAATCAAACCCGGGACCCTTCAGTCCACAGGCCGATGCTCAAACCGGTTTCGGCAAAAACTCTCTCTTTTAGAGAGCATAAAGAGAGAGAGACAGAGAGAAACATCAATGTGAGAGAAACATATTGATTGGTTGCCTCCTGCATGTGCCCTGACCAGAACCCAAGATGGGAGGAGCCTGCAACCAAATATATGCCCTTGACCAGAATTGAACCCAGAACTTTTAGGTTCACAGGCCAATGCTCTATCTACGGAGCCAAACTGGCTAGGCCTATATTTCCATATTTCTACTGTTATAATAACAATACTATTTTGGTACTTCTCTTTTGCAAGTGAAATTAGCATTTCCAAGAAAAATAGAAAAATTGTTGGTAATCTCCTAAATATGTTTAGAGCAGCAATTTTCAAGTGGTGTGCTGCAAAACATTTTAAAACATACAATAAATATCTGACCATTTTAGTCAAGGGCACTGATCTTGTTTCCCTTTGAATGTCATATTAAAAAATGACAAGTGCCAACACAATAGATATCCAGTGTGAATGAATCAAAATTATATCTATTTTTTGTCAGGCTGGCAAAAAGTGTACTTTTTGGTGTACTGCAAAACTTTAGCAATTAGTATATAAAATGAAAATGGTTAAATATTCCTGGTCTAGAGACTTCATCCAAACCCTAAGTCTAAGTTCTCAGTACCAGAGATGAGTCATTTGTTTGTGCAGGTTTCTCAGTGTACTTAAGCACTGCTGTTGACTTAGGTGGTGAGTGCAGAAGGCAACCAATCATGTGTCTCTCTTCTCTCTCTCTCTCTCTCTCTTTCTCTCTCTCTCTCTCTCTCTCTCTCTCTCTCTCCCTCTAACTCTATATTTCTCTTCCCACCTTCCTCCTTCTGTCCCTTCCTTCCCCTCTTTCTGAAAAAGCAATGGAAAATATACTCAGATGAGGACTAACAAAAAATATATATTAAAAGTCTTCGTAAACTCATTTCAGTGTCTGAAGAGTGAGGAATAAATTAGGAAACTGCATCCCAACTTAGATGCATCTAGGTAAGAACCCAGCCTGAGAAGACACTGGTAGTAGCTGGAAAAGACAGCAAAGGCCAAATCCACTGTCTGTGGAACTCCAAGTTAGCTTGTATCAGGGTTATCTTGGAAGGGACTCTCGCTGGCATCTCCACCCATAGCCCCAATAACATCCTAAACAGAAAGAAAAGTGTGGGTCTTTGTGTTGGGATGGTAGGGGCAGCTATTTCCCCAGAAATCACCTGAGGTTAAGCAGGCAATGGTGAGAACCTGGCCTCCTCTCTGCCTCTGGAACCTTCTCCTCAGGCTCCTGACACATCCCAGGGACTTCATCATGTTTCAGTCTACTGTTCTTTTTTTTAAATGTATTTTTTATTGATTTTTTTTTTTTACAGAGAGGAAGAGAGAGGGATAGAAAGTCAGAAACATCGATCAGCTGCCTCCTGCACACTCCCCACTGGGAATGTGCCCACAACCAAAGTACATGCCCTTGACCAGAATTGAATCCTGGACCCTTCAGTCCGCAGGCCGACGCTCTATCCACTGAGCCAAACCGGTTTCGGCAAGTCTACTATTCTTTACCTGCTCTTTTCAGCACGGCTAACCGTCCCCTCCCTTTATCTCATCCTTCCAAGCAGGCCCTGAGCTAAGGGAGTTCAGGATGTCTTTATGTGATGTTGTCTCCCACTCCTGCCATCCCACTGAACTGTCTGCAACTCCAAGCCATGCCCAGATATCAGGAAACTGAGCCTGTGAAACAAAGTGTCGTGGGTTCGATTCCTGAAGCAGCATGGGAAAATGCTCGTCAAATGGGTGCTGAACAAACTATGTGCAAATATATGCTAAGGCAATTTAAAAGAAATGATATTGTGATGAAGTTATGGGTAACTTTCCTATTTTTAAAATTTTCAGTGTAGTGGCACTCTAACTTTTTATATTAATAAATATTTTAAATAGTTTATAAATTCTTGAGTATATTTTAAATAAAATATGTATGTATTTAAATACTTTTATAAAAAGTGAATAGCTTATACATATACCTAACCTATTTCTAGCGAAAAATGCTGCTTTATATGAACGTTCAGGGGGGAAAAAATTCCCCACACGTTTTCTAAATATACCCTAATCATGCTTCTGTCCTCTCTACCTCAGCCTAACTCCCACTTACGTGTAAGGCCCTCCGCCATGATAATGTGAGTCCTCCTCCTGCTGCCAGAATATAAGATTCATGAGAGCAGGCCCTCCCTCATTGCTCACCAGCGTATCCCTCACTCCAGGAACAACACCTGAGAAGTGCTAGTCACTCAGTAGATACTGCTGAGCAAGTGGATGTCCATCTGCCTCTTTACCCAAAGACGGGAAGACGTAAAGCAGTGAAGTGGGTTGCATATGTTACATGGGTCTTATTACAGTATAAATAATGGATAGCATTTATAAAGCATTTATTAAGTAAATATGCTAGGCACTACGCTAAGCATTTGATATGTAAAAATATGATATCTTTTTATTTTTTTAATTAAAAAACCTGTAGGAAACCGTATTGTAGAGGGGTTCGTCATTACATCCCCACATACAATGTCCTTTATTATTGAGCAGAGGACTGAGCCCTCTTCACGAGTTATTCATCATAATAAAATTACAGAGTAAGACAATGTTCCAGTTCTCATTATTTGGCTCCTTAAAAGCCACACAGTGAGTAAAGAGAGCTGCAATGAGGATTTTGATTCCTTAATTCTAGTATGCATCCAGAGCAGCTCAGATGTCTTCCCAGAAGACAAATACAAACATCTGTAATAATGCTGCCCGTGTCAGAAGGCTCTGATGGGAGAGAGTTAATAAGTGATTACAGAATTCTTCATAAACACAAAGTGCTGTAGAAATACAAAACATCTACAGCAGTAATTAATCCTAATTACCATCTCTTTCTCTGTGTGCAGCTGTCTCTCAAAATTCACTTTGGGAGTTTAATCACCCCAATCGCAACAAATAAAATAACCTCCCTCTCTCTCAGACCCTGCTACGAAGCTGCCCCTCACTCCCCACCAGCTGTTGAACCTCTTCCTTTCCTCCGCCTACCCCCTCTCCCCGTTGATTAGCAAAGGCTAAATGCTAACATTAATAAGAAAAAGGTTCAGCCTGAGTCTTTCGCCTTTCAAAATTCCCGAATTTCAAATAAAATGGGGCAAAAGGGAGAAATGCACAGACAACTCAAAATAGAATTCCCTTCCCTCCACGACACAGAAGAAAACCTTTCCTCCCTCTGAGCTCCAGTCATGCTCATATAATTATGCAGAAATACCAGGTTGAAAAATTACTGTTTATTTAGCAATAGGAGGCACATAATAAGCTCTGAGGACAACGATGAAGTCAACATTCATTTAGGTCTATAACTTCTTGAGTAATTGCAACAGAAACCATATGGCCCCCTACTACCTGGCCCTTTATAGAAGTAGTTTGCCAACCCCTTATAGGCTGAGTCCTGAGTCCTGGGGCACTCCAATATAATAAGAAATATGAGATAATAAGAAGCTTTGAAAAGGAGCCATTCATGATATGGGCAGAAAACCAAGGGAATGTGGTCTCTCCGAAGTCAAGTGAAAAGTGTTCCTGAGGTAGGAGGGAGTGGCCAACAAGCAAGATGGGACCGAGAACTGAATGTGAGATTTCATTACCGATGGGTCACTGGGGCCCTTGACAAGTACATTCTTAGTGGGATAGTAGGAATGAAAGTCTAATCTAATCATTCTTTCTGCTCAAGAAAGAATGGGAAGAGAGGCCATGGAGACAAGTAACAGTTTTGCTAGGAAGAAGAACAGAGAAAAAAGCCATAAACTGAAAAGTGTCACAGAACACAGTGTGTTGGTTTTGTGGTTTTTAGTTTCTTAGATGGTATATCACAGCATGCTGATATGCTTGTGGGGATATGGGAATGACCCAGGAGAGATGAGAATAATGATACAGATGGAAGAGGAGAAGTTGAATTATAATACAGCTACACTATGGAAGCTGCACCCCTAATCAAGAGAGAGGGTTCCAGCAGTATGTGAAGTGGTTCCTTATGTGAAACATCTGGGGCAAATAAAATCAGAACAACTTAAGGCCCTGAGGCAGGAAGCTCGCTCCTAGGAAAGGTAGTAATCGTCACCTACTAGAGGCCCACCAAGGGCCAGGAAGGTTAGAACCTGGGTGAGCTACCCAGGCATGGAATGCATCCTGCAGACTGAAAATTTCATGGCGCTCTCTATATTAGTTTCCCTTTTGTTATCCTTTACTAGCGTCTCATTCAGATATCGCAGCTTTTTAAAGAGAATCTCACCAAAGCCCTATGTCCACATGAGAATCAGAATGTTAAAAAGAGTGTTGTCTCCTGGGAGCCAGTGTGTTGAAGGAAACTGTAATCAGGAAAAAGTGAATGAATTCCACAGGCAGTGCCTGCATTTGAAAGCCCAGACAGCTCTTGGTTTTCATTCCAGTGCCAACCTTAGAAAGTTTGTGTTTTATTTAATTAAGAGGAACCTGCCCTGGCTAGGTGACTCAGTTGGTTAAAGCATCACCTTTATACCAAAAGGTTGCAGGTTCGATCCCCAGTTGTGGTGCATACAGAAGGCAACTGATCAATATTTTCCTCGCATATTGATGTTTTCTATCTCCCTTCCTCTCTCTCTCTAAAATTCAATTTTAAAAAAAATCATCGGGTGAGGATTAGAAAGAAAGAAGAGAAAGCTTATACAATCAAGGAAGCGTTTGTATGAAGGAGGGATATGTTCTAAGATAATGGGTATAATGACATATGATTTCTCTTATAAAACACACTGTGAACTTTGACGGTGTAACTCTCCAGGGAGACTCCTCCGGGAGGAAGGGGAAGCTTTGTAAAGCTGTCCCAACACTATCCCCCGAGTTTCTCCTTTCCCAGGGGAACTCTTACCTCAAGAACTATTACGAGCCTCCGGAGTGCAATGTTCTTCTTTTTATGTTATGTTATAAGTACAGTGAAAAACTCCTCCTGCTTTTGCAGGGTAGAGATGAGACTGGAATATCCAGAAGCCTTTCCAGGAGAGTAAGAGGAGAATGGAATGAACAGAAACTGCAGAAGCAGAGAAACAGGAATGTGAAATCTAGGCACACGGGCTTTGAACCCAGATAATCCTGCTTTAAATTCTGGCCCTGCCCCTTACTGGCTGTATAACCTTGTGCAGGTTAATCAGTCTCTCCGAAGAATCATTTCTTCATCTGTAAAATGGGTATATTTGTACCTTTTTCTGTTAGTTTAGGTCCCCCAAGAAGGAGACGCTAAGATCAGGTTTGCAAGAAACTGGGGGAAATGCCTGTGAAAGAAAATGGGGAGGGAGCCAGAGAAGGCTGAGATCTGTCAGACAGTGATGCACATTGACCCGTGAGAAGGGGAGAGGGAAAGAAGGAAGGTAGGATGGGAAGAGCCTTAGACTGTCAGAAAGCTTTCAGAAAAGTTTCTGCAAAGCCAATGTAGAATCCTCAAGCCAAAACAGCAGTCAGAGGAGTCCTCTGTCTCACGGGAACGGGCCTCCCATTGTGTCCTATCACTGGATGGAAACAGTCCACGGGAAACATGGGGAAATGCAGTGTCGTATTTAGAACACAGCAGCTGGGGGCATCAGCCGATTGTGCTCTTCACAGTCGGGTCTCTGAGAGGCACATTCTCATGGTTACACACACCTTCTCCACAGGGGTTCCCAGGGGCCTCTCTTCCTGAGGAAGAGCCAATTCAGTGGAATGAACTACAGTCCTCACGACTGCTGTTGATCCACAACTGGTACTCATCCTCTCTGCCTTCTCCAGTCTAAATCCCCCTCACTGTCATCTATCATCTTGGCTGGTTTGGGGGGCTTCTTGGTGACCCACCAACTCTTCATTCCTGGAGAATCGGGTAATGACACTGCTAGTAATCACACCTTCTCAGACTGGAGTTGTCGCATGTGTCTGTTCAAGGGGGAAAGGGAGAGGCCCAACTGCATCACAAAGACCCCACCCACACTTATCTCCTCCTTCCCTGTCCCCCTTGTATAAACTCGACCTTCTCTTCTCCTGCTGATCAGGTTCAATTACCTTTGCCAACATGGTGCGTCCCGTTCTCTAGGCTGGTGCTTGGGCACAAGGAGTCCAAAATGTAAGTAACAGCAGGTGGGGTTGCCTCAGCCTGCACCCCTTGGTTTCCAGGTCCACGTATTCTTCCCATTGGGGACCTAGCACCATATAAAGTTCTCCCTGTACACGGGGTGAGCAGAAGTTAAGTTTACAGGAATCCAATGGTAAGGACTATATGGGGAATAACACAATAATGAATACATGATAATATAAGAAAAAACTCTGTGTTTCATGTACTCACAAATAAATGGTAAAACTACTCTTGCCCGCCCTTGTGTACTGCACTCTGAAGCACAGTGCCCGCCCTTTCACAGTGTCGCCACCGAGATAGCGTTTTGCTTGTGCCTTTAAAAGGCTATTTCAACATTTCCTGAGGCCAGCTGCCCTTTATGGTGCAGTATGTGATATGACCAGTGGGCCTATGATCATGAGCCCACTTCACATACCCATGGGTCCCATGTTGAGATTCCCTGCCAGGCTGTGTTGGTATGTGACCCTAAGTTATAGGCACAGCAGCCCAGACAGGAGGTAGGGCTCCTGGTGAGGGCGCCTGTTGCCTAATGGCAGGAGGGATTCTATAACTTCTATTACAACGTCTACCAAAACAGAGCTACCAAAATAGCTCTTACTATGGAAAAGTAGGCCACTTCTGCAAGTTTTGAGGATTCAGAGCCAAAATCCTCTGAAGCATCTATCCAGGTGTCCCTGTCCCATGTCCCAGGTACTCCTAGCCAGGACCCTGGCCTTAGCATCACAAACCTGCTTTGACTGAGCTCTGCCATCCTATCAGATCATATTTGCTGCTCAATTATGGCCTCTCTTCCACTTCAAAGTATAAGTGCTGTCATACTTAGATTGCTTATTAATAACGCTCTGATTCTCACATTCAGCTCAACCCCTGACATCCCAATTACATAAGCCTTTGCTCAAATTTGTTTGAATTGGGTTTCTGTCATTTGTAAGTAAAAGAGGAACTTGGATATCTGAGGAGAGAATTGATTTGATGAATGAAGTTTGAGGTAATGGGAGAAAGATTTTAAAAGGAGTGAGTCAATGGCAGACTAAGAAAGCTTATACTGTATTTCCAAACTAACATATAGATAATCACATAAAGTGCATAATAGTATATACCGCCCCTACTATGCCCATGTAGCTATAGGTTTAAGGAAATATTACATAAAATACATAGCAATGTTTGTGAAATTTGTTCCAGCACTGAACAATTTTATAATCATGGGCAATATAATAACTGACATTTATTAAATGCATACTGTATGCCAAACATTATACTAAGAGCTTTATATGCATTATTTTATTTAACCACCATTTCACAGAAGACTAAGATTCAGTGATATTAAGAAACCATTGCCAAGGGTATATATCAACTTAATGCAATTCAGCATTCTGAATACAGATCACTCTGACTCCAGAACCAATGTCCTCTACCAATGTATTTATATGACCTTTCTTGAGGTCAATTTGTGTCTAACACAAGCACTGACACATAGTAGGCACTCATTAAATATTTGTTGAAGTGGATGAATGAATAACTAAATCTTCATTCAGCTGGATTCAGTTCAAGAAGGTTCACAGTTCAACATGCATTGTGCCTATCTTGTGCCATTTTACTTTCTAAATTGTTGATTGGATATGTTCCCTTGTCTATAATGCTATTGTCTTAGCTCAGGTTCTAATCATTTCTTGATTGGACTACTGTAACAATTTCCTGACTCAAGCCTCAATCCCCTCTGCTCTATTCTCCACACAGCTTCCAGAATAATCTTTCTAAAATCAAATTAGAAAAAAATATCAAATTAGATCATACCACTCCCAAGAATAAAGACTTCAGTGAGTCCAAAACCTAAGCCTGGTATAATAGAAACCCCTGTGGGCTGGCTCCTGCTTACCTATTCTCCAGCCACACCACCCACCACTCTCCCACAGGTGCCCACCTCACCAGGATGCTGAACTCTTCACATATACACTCTCTCCAACTATCTACTCTCACTCACTCCTATTTTATTTTTTTATTTTTTTAAATATATTTTATTGATTTTTTACAGAGAGGAAGGGAGAGAGATAGGGAGCTAGAAACGTCGATGAGAGAGAAACATCGACCAGCTGCCTCTTGAACACCCCCTACTGGGGATGTGCCTGAAACCAAGGTACATGCCCTTGACCGGAATCGAACCCGAGACCTTTCAGTCCGCAGACCGATGCTCTACCACTGAGCCAAACCGGTTTCCGCAACTCACTCCTTTTTTTTTTTTTTTTTTTTTAATGTTTATTGACTACTTGACCTGTGCCTGGAAATGTTCTAGGTACTGGGGCATGATGAATAAAAAGACAAAAATACTTGCTCTCCTAGTGAATGAATTCTCTTCCTACTCGAATGGCACCTTCAGCAGGAAGCCTTTTTTTAGTGCCTCCACAGAACTATAGTAATATCTTTATGATGTGTTATCACAACATGCTATAGCTGTTGATGTACTTAAATACGAGAGCAGATCTAGGTTTCATGAGATCTAGGCTTGTGTCTGGTATTGTGTGTGTGTGTGTGTGTGTGTGTGTGTGTGTGTGTGTGTGTCAGTGTACATCATTAAGAAAAATCATTACTAATATAATATGTCTAAGCCCTTTCCAAGGTCTTGGAATGAGCCTGTGCAAGCCACTTCATGGCACATCCACTCCTATTTACCCGTCTCCCTCTAGACTGTCAAATTTTCATTTCTATACCCCCACTCTACTTACACTCATGCCAGCTCAGAGAGTCCTTTATCCCAAGTGTATTATCATTGTTTACTGCTTTCCCAGAGAGGCCGCTAAATAACAAGAACCTTGCCTAGAAGCTACAACGACCTGTCTTATCTTAGGGGTGACAATGCCCTGGAGCTTGCTTTTGAGCTAGTGGATCGCTAATTCTAACATTTCAATCCAATTCTTGCATGCTTTACTGGAAGTTGGAGTCCTATCAAAGGACCACTCACTGCCTCCCCAGAGTCTTCCAGACACTCCAATTAGTTTTCAGACAATCCCATAAGGCATAGGACCTCAGAAAGCAAATTAAAAACATGTATAAGAGTCTCCATAACAATCACCAAAGGATTTAAAAACTATTTACAATAGGGACTGTCACGTGTACAGAGAATAGACCCACAGTCCAAACTTAGATCAAGTTTTTCTAGTTTCTTTAATCAGTTTACATAAGACTTTAAGGATATCTAAGTCTGCAATCTTCCTGGTCCAAAATAATTTTGTCTGCTTCTTCTAGAAATATATATTTTATTGGTCCAAATATTTTTCTGAACTGCCCCAAATCAGAGAATTAAAAAAATTTTAGAATAATGAGGAACTTAGAGTAAAGTTAATAAAAAGATACAAATATGTATATGTATATGTATATGTATATGTATATGTATATGTATATATGTATTATGTTCAAGCTATTGTGAGAAATCAAAGAAGAATAACATGATCCCAGTTCTCAAAGAGCTTACAAATAAGTATTTCCACGGCCAGATTTATATTACCTATATTGTTATTTACTCCTTCTTTTCTATAGCTCTGAACATTTTATTTTTCAGGGTTTTACTGAGCATGAACCAAGTTTCATTAATAACTCACATGCTTCTGGCACAAATTAGAAGTAACTGCAGAAAAAAATAGCACACTTACCAACCATTCTCCTAAATGGGGAAGACATACTCCAACAGGGAAAATTCACTTTGTAATGTCTTAGAACCAGGCAACATATCCTAGAAATTAACTAATTTCATTTGCTGGAAACTAAGCAACTGCGTTCCAAGGAATGACTAAGGGTTTCCATGGGCTACTATGGCCTCGGTTTAGAGGCAAAAAATAAATAAAAATTAAAAAAATAAGGACATAAAAAGTAATAACCACCAAACATTTATGTTAGTACTTTTGTGTACTCACTAAATCTCAGACAGCGAGAGTAAAACATGGTCCTTGCATTGAGAAATCCATAGTCTAGTAAGAGAGACAGAAATCCAGATAGTGATACTACAAAATGGTAGAAATGACAACAGGGACCAGCACGGGGTAGGGGTGGGGGGTACTAACCTACCTGGTGTGAAGGAAACAATATCTGGCCTGACTCGTAAAAGAACATAAGGTTTGGAGAGCAAAACTGTGAGGCAAGGTAAGGCAGGGTGCATCTACCAGTAAGGTTACCAATCAATAAACAGAAAACAACTTTGACTGGTTTAACTACAAAAGGAGCTTATTGGAAAAGTACTGTGTAGCTCAGAGATTCCCTAGGAAGACTGAAGACCCTCGATTAAAAAAAAAAAAAAAAACAGAAACAAAGGATACTTCTCAGAATGAAAAGTCAAAACCACATGAGAGACCCAAGCAGAGGGAGACGCTGCGTGCAGTCCCGGAGCCCCGGCTTCTCCAGCTGAACTTCCCAGGCTGCTGCACGGGGCCCTGGAAGGCAGGCACCGGGCAGGGAGTGCTGGGACTGGGCACTGGTGCCCAGTGCAAGACAGCGGTTGCCCACTGGCACCCTTCAACACCCATAACACTGGTGATTCCTGAACCACCGAAGGGAGGTTCCGATGCTGACAGTTTAAAGAGAAGCACTATGGCAACATTCCACGGAGATGAGAAGGCAAGAAAGAGAAAATGTACGAGCGCGCAAGCCTTTATTGAGAAAGGACAAGCCCAAGTCAATCACTTTCGCTTTAACGTTAAAGTAGGAAAAACAGGAGCAAACTGAACCCAGAGCTGGCAGAAGAAAATAAATAACAAAGAACAGAAAATAGAAATAAATGAAACAGAAAACAAGAAAGTAAGTCAATGAAACTAAAAGTCGGTTCTTAGAAAAGAACAAAATGGATAACCTTTAGCTAGACTCATCAAGGGGGTAAAAAGGAGAGAAGACATAAATTATTAAAATAGAAATGAAAGAGGAGGCTTCACTAGCAATCTTACAGAAATTAACAGGTTTTTAAAGAAATGATATAAACTTTATGCCAACTTATATAACGTAATTAGGAAGATTTATATAATTCTACTTATAGAATTCCTAGGAAGACACAAATTACCCAAATTAACTCAAGAATAAATGGAAATAGACCCATAACTAGTAAAGAAGTTGAATCAGTCATTTGACAGCCCTCTGCACAATGGTAAGATATGTACACATATAATGCCTTAATTTTAAAAAAGGAAAAAATAAATAAAAGCCCTCTACAGATAAAAAGCCCAGGTTCAGATCACTTAAATGATGAATTTTATAAAAAATTAAAGAATAGCCGAAGCCGGTTTGGCTCAGTGGTAGAGCGTCGGTCTGCAGACTGAAAGGTCCCGGGTTCAATTCCGGTCAAGGGCATGTACACTGGTTGCGGGCACATCCCCGGTAGGGGGTGTGCAAGAGGCAGCTGGTCAATGTTTCTCTCTCATTGACGTTTCTAGCTCTCTATCTCTCCCTTCCTCTCTGTAAAATATCAATAAAATATATTTTTTTTAAAACTTGCAAAAAAATTTTTAAAAAATTAAAGAATAAATAACACAAATCTTTCACAAACTTTCCAGAAAATAGCAGAGGAAGAATCACTTCCCAACTTATTCTACTAAGTCAGTATCATTGGAATACAGACAAGGTAGCAAAAGAAAAAAGCCATAAACCAATATCCCTCACGAATATAAACACAAAAATCCTCAACAAAATAATAGGAAACTGAATCCAACAAAATATAAAAAGAATTAAACAAAAAAAAAATCAAGTGCTGGCAATGATGTGGAAAAAAAGGGAATCCTTGTGCACTGATTGTATATTGGAGAAGCCATTATGGAAAACAGTATGAAGGGTCCTCAAAAAATTAAAAATTAAACTACAACATGACCCAATAGTTGCACTTCTGAGTATTTATGTGGAGAAAATAAAAGTACTAACTCAAAAAGACATATTCACCCCCATTCTCATTGCAGCATTATTTACAATAATCAACTGTGGAAATAATCTTAGAGTTCACTGGCAGATTAAAAGATAAAGAAAAATATAAATCTAGCCATACAAAAATGAAATCGTGCCATTGGCAACAACATGGATAGACTTTAAGGTCATTATGCTAAGTGAAATAAGTCACTTATAAGCAAACTTTTAGTTAAAAAAAATAAATAAATCATGAGGACATAATGTACAGCATAGTGACTATAGTTAATAATACTGTATTGCATATCGGAAAGTTGCTAGAAAGTTGTTCTTAAAAGTTCTCATCACAAGAAAAAAAACTATGTAACTATATATGGTAATGAATGTTAACTAAATTTATTGTGGTGATCACTTTGGAATATATACTGTATTTGCCAGCGTATAAGATGACTTTTTGGCCCTGAAAACTATGCCTCCAAGTGGGGGGTAGTCTTATACGGCGAGTATATAACAAACTCTGTATTTTTAGTGGAAATGTTAGGGGGTCGTCTTATACGCCCAGTCGTTTTATATGCCCGAAAATACGTATTTTTCAGGGCCAAAAAATCGTCTTATACGCCGGCAAATAAGGTACAAGTGTCAAATCATTATGTTTTACACCTGAAACTAACATGATGTTGTTTCTCAGTTATACCTGAATAAAATTTTTTAAAAATAAGGATCTTAAAATGAGGAGATTATTCTGGGTTATCTGAGTGGTCCCAATGAAATCACAAGGGTCCTTATTAGAGACAAAAGCAGGCGGGTGAGTCAGAGAAGGAGATGTGACAGTGGAAGAAAAAGTTAGAGTTATCTGATGTAAGAGAGATTTAATCAGCCATTGCTAGCTTTGAGGACAGGGGAAGGGGCCACCAGCCAAGAACATGGTGGCTCCTAGAAGCTAGGCAAGGAAATGATTCTTTCCCAGAACCTCAGAAAGGAACACAGCCCAGCTGATGCCTTGATATTAGCCCTGCACGATTCATTTGGGCTTCCGATCCTCAGAATTACAAGATAAATTCGTGTTGGTATAAATTTGTTACAGCAGCAATAGGAAACTAATCATCACTGAGGAAGAACACACTTACAAGCTCACTCAGATTATTGGCAGAACTCATTTCCTATGGCTACAAGGCTGAAGCCCTGGATTCTTGCTAGCTATTGGCCAGAGGCTATCTTGAGCTTCGACTCTAGAATCTAGAGGCTCCCTTAAACAGATAAACAGATAAAGCACATCTCTGAAAAACCTACAGCTAGCATACTTAATGTTAAAAAACAAAAACAAGAAACTACATGCTCCTGGCTGGCATACTCAGTGGTTAGAGCAATGGGCCTGAGCACCGGAGGGTTGAGAGTTACATTCCCAGTCAAGAGCATGTAACTGGTTTGATCTCTGGCCCTGGTCAAGGTGCATGTAGAGGGAGGCAATCAATCTATGTGTCTCTCACCTCTCGCTCTCGCTCTCGCTCTCTTGCTCTTTTTCGTCCTTCCTTGCTTCCCTCCCTTCCACTCTTCCTAAAAATCAACGGGAAAAATATCCTCAAGTGAGGATTAACAACAAAACGTTATGCTTATTAACCTCTCCATACTCTGAACAATCCTTATACTAAAAAGCTCTCTTTTCTGAACATGAGAACTTGGCATAGAATCTTTTTAAAAAGGAATTTAATAAACTTTATACTGTTAGTAATACCGTAATATCAACAAAAGTTAAATAATAATTGCGCATTTTCCTTAACCCACATGAAGTAATCTGCCTCTCTCCTCCTTGGAACTTCCACTGCATTGCATTCCTCTGTTGAACACAACTCATTTTCTGTTTTGCATTAGATTCTCCGGCCATGCTTGTTTCCTCTGTGAGATTACAGTTCTTTGAGGGAAAGTGCTGTGTCTGACTCGTATTTGCATCCCTTCTAGTTCTCAGCACAATGCCTGGCATACTATCGGTGTACAATACACATTTTTTTTGAATGAAGGAAGAAATTAGCCAACAGAGATTTCTATGGTGATACTATTATACCCTGTCTTCCATATAAGCCTAACACACAGCCTAGAAATAAGACACTCACTGAAAACAGTCCAGAGAATCTTATTTGTGAGAATTGTTGGTGTGATATAATTCTAAAGAATGTCAGGGTCCCTTAGGCTATATGGAAAGCTGCTCTTCTATGTTACTTTCACAAGCAAAAAAAAAAAAAGGTGTGTGTGTGTGTGTGTGTGTGTGTGTGTGTGTGTGTAGTGGTTCCTAAGAAATATGTTCTAATTTTAGAACTCCATATATTAATGGTCAGCAGCCTTTCCTTTCACAGTGGTGGTACAGTAAAATGGTGGGAACTTGTAGTCTGAAGTCAGAATATCCGTATTTCAGTCTCACCTCCACCACACTGTAACTATGTAATCTCAGGCGAGTTGTTAAACCTACCTGTGTCTCATTTTCATCACCAGCAAAATGGAGAAACTAACAGTACATACCCTCTAAGATATGGTGTGAAAATTAATGGCTAATATATTTAAAGGATCTAGACTAGTACCTGGCACTTATTTAAAAATGATAGCAAAGACTGGTCGGTGTGGCTCAGTTGTACCTAAGGACCATGGCTTTGGGGGCACATACCCAGGTTTCAGGTTCAATCCCAATCCAGGTGCATGTGGGAGGCAACCAATGGACGTTTCTCTCTCACATGGATTTTTCTCTCTCTCTCTCCCTCTCCCTTCCTCTCTTTCTAAAAATGAATAAAATACATCCTATATAATAAAAAGGCTAATAGGCAAATTATCCCCTTGACAGAGAGTTCGACAGGGACGGGGCCTGGCTGCCAACTGCCCAAATGGCCCTCCCTCCCACACCAATTCATGCACGGGGCCTCTAGTATTTAATAAAGAAAGAAAGAGCACTAGCTGGTTTGGCTCAGTGGATGGAGCATCAGCCTGAGAACTGAAGGGTCCTGGGTTCGATTTTAGTTAAGGGCACATGCCCAGACTTGATCCCCAGTAGGAGGAGTTCAGGAGACAACCAATCAATGTTTCTCTGTCATCATTGATGTTTCTCTCTCTTCTCTCTCTCTCCTCTCTCTCTCTCTCTCTCTCTTTCCCTTCCTCTCTGAAATCAATAAAAATATATTTTTTGGGGGAAAGGTGATAGCAATATGTAGTACCATACTTACCTTATATCCCTCATTGGTTAGTTCCGTGTTGTTTAATGACAAAGCAGGCTCTTTTTTTTTTTTTTTTTTTTTTGTCCTCTAGAACAGTGTGCAACAAATACTAGATGTTAAAAAAAAAAAATGGCGATGTGAATTGTATTTGAGATATAGAAGCTGAATGCACCAGAAAATGAAAGTATGCATAACATGTCAATGCGATTCATTTAGATAAAAGGGCTCTTGTCACGGAAAACGGTTTGGCTCAGAGGATAGAGCGTTGGCCTGCGGACCCAGGGGTCCCAGGTTCGATTCCGGTCAAGGGCATGTACCCTGGTTGCCGGCACCCTCCCCAGTGGGGAGTGTGCAGGAGGCAGCTGATCGATGTCTCTCTCTCATCAATGTTTCTCTCTATCCCTCTCCCTTCCTCTCTGTAAAAAATCAATTAAAAATAAAAAAGATTAAAAACAAGTATCTTATATTTAAAAAAAAAAAGGGGGGGGTGTTCTTGTCATAGTATTTACATGTCTTCGGTTATTTCTTTGGGACTCGCTGCCAGGTGCCCTATGACCTGACCTTTTCCCCGCCCTCCTCAGAGCCTGAAGCCTGGTGTAGGGCATGTTCCGTGCATTACAGAACCGCTGGCCTCCTGGCGAGCGGGCTGCTTAGACAGTCTGAGGGAAGAGGCTGCTGCAGCAAAAAGTGTGTGACATTACAGACACGATGCTGCTGGGAACGGAAGGCCCCTGATTTAAGAAAACGGCCCCGGGGAAGAGCGGGGCCAGCCAAGCGTTTCTGCGACGCCCATTTGGACCTTCCTTGGGGAGTACCGCCCAGGTGAGCGCCCAGGCCGGGGTCGCAGGCCAGGATGCCTGAGCGAGCAACCTGGTGGGGGAGGCAGGGCGCACCGGCCCGAGGGTGCGGGGTGGGTCCCTCTCGCTTCCCCAGCCGGGGCCCCCGGCCGAGACCCTCCCGGGGCGCCTCCCCGGAGGCCACTGACCTTGCCGCGCGCGGGCGGCCGCGCTGGCGCAGTCCCCGCGCCGCAGAGCCGGGGCTGGCCCGGGGCGCCCTGGCACGGCCCCCAGCGCCTCGCCCCGGAGCCGGGTCGCCGCGGAGCCGCGAGGGCCGAGCCGGGAGGCACCGGGGCGGGGCGGGCGGGCGGGCGGGCGCGCCCCGGGCCCCGCGGTGGTCTCGCCGGGCGCACGCGCCGCAGCCCCGCAGCCGCGCGGGGCGGGGGGCGGAGAGGGTGGGTGCTCCCGGCGCGCGCCGCCGCCGCCTCAGCCTGCGCCCCGCCCGCGCCGCCCGCTCCCGGCTGGGCCACGGCACCCAGCGCCCAGCAGCACCCAGCGCCCAGCGCCCAGCGCCCAGCACCCAGCGGCCATGGGCGACGCGGGGCCCGCGGTGTAGTCCGCCACCCCGGACCGCGCCCCGCGCCCTGACCGTCCGGGTAAGCGGGGTCGGGGGCGGCGGGGACCCTCGGGGACCCGGGTGCTGGGTGGGAGCCGCCCCGCAGGGGTCCCTGTGCGGATGGATGGGCGAACCCGGCTGCCTGCTGCCTCCACCCTCCGGGAGAGCCCCGGGGCGCGGCGTGGGAGCTGTCCCCGGTGCGGGCGGAGACTCCCAGGCTGGCTCTGCGCCCGCCGCCCCGGGGAGGCCCGGGGCATGGTCCCCGGAGGGCGTGTGGGGAACGGCGGGAGGGCGGGGTGGGGGGGAGGCTCCGGAGCTGCCTCCGAGACCCTCGGGGAGCCTCAGAAGCCTGCGTGGGGGCGGGTGGACCCCACAGAGCACCGGTACTTCACGGAGAGGACCTTGGGCTGTGCCCTGGAACTGTCTGGAAGGAACGAGAGGGTCCTGCGGTGGGATCCAGGCCAGGAGTCACTTCTTCCCACATGCCCAGAGGACTTTGGCCCGGACCTCCCTTCGGACTGATGTGCGCTAACCAGTGTCCCTCCGGGGTGGTCCAGAGGTGGGCACCTTGTGGCGCTGCTGCCTCTGCCCATCGCCCCTCCTTCGGGTTTTTGTTCTTGGGGGCTGCCCCACTGGCTGCGAGCCGGATGTCAGTGGAGGCAGGAACTTCTGCTAAGAGCGCAGGGTTCGGGGAAGGGAAGGACCAGGGAGGTCTCTCTGTGAAGCAGGGAAAGGAGGTTTGAGTCCCTTGGCTTTGCTCGTGAGGAAGAAGTAAACTCAGGTGCAACAGCTGAACCCGGCAGGTCCTGGCAGGAAAGTCCTCTGAAGGAGGGGAGAAAGGAGGCGTAGGATTCTTGAGCACCGGGGTGCCAGTTCTACACCGGGGATGTTTAGCGTCTTATATAATCCTTACAGCAGCCTTGACATTATCTCCTTTTAAATGTTAGGCACTTCAGACTCAGAGAGGTTTAGCCATTTGCACAAAGCTTGGAATCATGAAATCTGTGTGGTGTGTTTTTTTGTTTTGGGGTGTGTGTGTGTGTGTGTGTGTGTGTGTGTGTGTTTTAGTTTATTTGGGGGGAAAGTACCAAGGAGAGGCAGAAACAAGAATGCATGTTTTTTAAACAAGTTGCATTAAGGCACCAGGCCCGGGGCTCTGCAATTGTATATGCTCGGTGAGCGTGGTGATTAAATAGGAGGGCGAGGAGGTTTTCATTGAGGATGAGGTTGCTGCGGGGCTGCTTCCCACCGAGTCTCCAGATTTCAGGGTGTGGCTTCCCTCCCGGGCAACCCCGCTGTGGAGATGCCTCCGGCAGGCCCTGGACTTGATTGGGTTTGGAAGAGGCCCCTGGGTGTGGTCCCCGACAGGAACTAGGGGAACCCTTCGAGGACGGAGTGCCCTGAGACAACCCTCCTGGCTACAGAATCCGGGAGGGAGAGAAAAGGGAGAAGACAGGATCGTTTTTTAGGGAGCATGACCCACTGTCCGGGGGCCCTCTAACTACATGCTCCAGCAGACATGGCCCACAGGGACCACTCGGGACACTTGTGCCCCGTGGTGCCTCAGCGTGAGAAGGAGGAGGAGGAGGAGGAGGAGGAGGAGGAGGGTGGGAAAGGTGCAGAACCGAGGAAAGCTTAGCGTTGTCTGGAGGACGGCAAAGGGTCTGCATCTGACACGGTAATGCACCCTCTTCTTGGTCGTGCTTTCCTTCCACCTGAATCCTAAGGGTGTGAACTTGGGAATCAAGGATAGACTAGTTTCTTGTCCAAAAAATAAATAAAATAAAATAAAAGGAGTTTTGCGGAAGCTAAGCAATGGAGTTCTCCACAGAGCTATCCCCCGAAAGCTTTTCTGTTTCCCTTCCTCGCCTCTTCCACTCACCCAAACCCGGTGACGTCTTCCTGTAACGGAAGTGGCTTCCTCGGGCTGGGGTTACACACAGTGAGACGAGAGAGAGGGCAGGCCTGTGAGGACACGGGACAACCTGTTTGCCCGTCGTTAGCTTTTCTTTTCTCACCCGATGGCCGCCCGAAGCCTGGGTGTGGCACCTCCTGCACGGCTCCACGGAGTAAGTGGACAAAGGTTTATCCTAGCACCCTCCGTTATGGAGCTGTTTGTATCCCCTTTCCATTCAAACACCTCTCATCAGGGTAAGACACCAAAATAAGCAGGGATCTATATTTTTTTAAAGGAAATAAGAAGAAGCAAACCTGCCAATAGGACTTTTGCTCCTATTCAGAGACTTGTCGTTAGCGTTTGATTCCTAAACTGGTTTTTTTTTCCATTGAGGGTTCTTGGCATCGCACCCACTCATAACCCTGGAAAATGTGCTGGATGGCTCCAGATGCTCCCCAAATACTGGACCTTGGATACCGCCTCCTAAGAATACCGTCTAATGGTCCCCTAATCACAACGTGAGCTTGCAAATCAAATCATTCCAGATGGGCGTGAAGGATGTAACCAGGGCCCTTAATTTTCTCAAAGCAAAACAAAACAACAACAAAATGATCTTTACAAAGGGAAAGACAAGGGGAGAGAATGTGGCTCAACCAATCTCACGCAGGTGTATAGCCATGTCCTGGACAGTCTTTCATCTTCCAAATCTTCTCTGACCACACTCTTATTATGGTTTCCTTCCTCCCACATTTGCCATCTTTTTGACAGTGCTTCCTTTTCCTCAAACACGAATAGTGGGACCTTCCCAGTCCATTTTCCCCTACTCCTTGTATTTCCCCCCCATTCAGTATACTGGTTCCTACGTGAATCATATTTATGCAAATAGTTTCCTTTCTTATAGCTAGAATAGGGCTGTCTGACTATGATCTATGGTCTCCCAGTCCCACATGCTTTCCTCCAATAGTGTTTTTTAAAAATATTTTTAATTGATATTTTACAGAGAGGAAGGGAGAGAGATAGAGAGCTAGAAACATCTATGAGAGAGAAACCAGCTGCATCTTGCCCACCCCCCACTGGGGATGTGCCCGCAACCAAGGTACATGCCCTTGACCGGAATCAAACCCGGGACCTTTCAGTCCGCAGACCGACACTCTACCACTGAGCCAAACCGGTTTCGGCTCCAATAGTGTTTTATTTATTGCTGATGGGACATCATTACCCACTCCACCCTTCAATCTTAATGACCAGTTCTGACAGGAATTATTTACCAGCTTTGAACCAAGAAACCAAGGCCATCAGTGTCCAGCTGGAGACATGATTATTTTTTTTTTCCATTATAACCTCTCCCTTCCCCCCCTCCTCCCCTTTCAGCAATCCCCTCAGAGAACCACATATATTTACTAAGTGCTACCAGGCACTATGCTAGATAATAATGAGAGTTCCTTGCCCTTGAGGAGTGCTCATAGAATCAGTCTGCATTTCTTTAATCATTTACTATAAAGAGTAAGAAACATAAGGGGGAAATTACAGCTTTACAGGGTCTCCACAGGAATCCATGTGGAGGATGCTTTTCCCAAGCATCACTGAAATGCAATCTTCTGTGCCTCCTCTGGCTGCACACTCTTGGTCCCCCTGCCATTGCCCTACCCACGTTACTTTTGCTCATATGCCTTGAGGAAAATGGCCACGCTCTTGACTTCTTACGATAATATGACAGTACCTTGTGTTCGAATAACAATTCGAAAAATTCACAAAGCCCTTTTATGTACATAACCTCTGGTTTGAGAAATGTTTCGTCTTACTGAGGTTTCCTCACTAAAATAACAGTGTGTAGGTTGACTAGTTTGCTTGCTTTCCCTTTTTTCTCTCTCTCTCTTTTTTCTTCGACTTTCATTTTTTTAGATTTCTAATCAGGCTTATGGGTCTCCCAGAGGGAAAAGGAAAAGCCCCAATGATTCACTACAGTCAGTCGCCTCTTAACCAGCGCTTAGGCGATAAGGAGGAGTTTCCTGCTGGGCGGTCAGCCCCGGGACTGATCAGAGCTGTCCTGCTTCCTGACCTCAGAAAATCCAATTCTCTGGGGTTTCTTTTCTCCCTGGAAGTCGACATTTATATTCTCTTTTAAACAAACACGTTTAAGCCTCCTCTCTCAAACCCCTTCTTTAGGCTCTTCCTTATGTGAACGCAGGTTTCCTTGCCTATTACGATTCAGCACCCAGCTGGCCTCATACCATCTGAGCCGTGATGGAGTCCCCATATAGCTCCATGCCTTGGCACGTGCTTTTACCTCTTCCTGGAATGCTCCCCCCCCCCTTATCCACTGGGGTAACTCCCACTCATATTTCAAAATTTAGCTCAAGCAACACCTTTTTTTTTTCTTCTTAAATCCCATGCTTATGCCCCCTACACTCATACACACACACACACACACACACACACACACACACACTGCACTCTCAGGCTGAGTGAGGCTCCATTTCTCACTCTACAGGGCTTGATTTGTGCCTGGCCACATAGTAGGCTGCATTCATCAAATATTTGTAGACTTGGCCGAAACCGGTTTGGCTCGGTGGCAGAGCGTCAGTCTGCGGACTGAAAGGTCCCAGGTTCGATTCCGGTCGGGGGCATGTACATTGGTTGCGGGCATATCCCCGGGTGGGGGGTGTGCAGGAGGCAGCTGGTCGATGTTTCTCTCTCATCGATGTTTCTAGCTCTCTATCTTTCTCCCTTCCTTCTGTAAAATATCAATAAAACATATTTTTAAAAATATATTTGTAGACTCGACAAACAAGCAAGTTGTGATGACCATGGTGTCATAAAAGCGCCTTAAATGGGGCTGAATAGGTGTTTCAGGGCCCGTCCCCCCCCCCCCCCCGCCCCGGGCAGACGACGAGGAAGGAGTGCCTCTCCATCTCACCGAAGAGCTCTGCTGGCTGAGTGCAGTCACACCAGCCAATCCCTGATGCTGTGCTGTTCCTTAACGGCTGCTCTGCTTCTGTGGGAGGCTAGCACGGGAGCTCTTCGTGAAGACTCATCCCCGGCCCCCCGAGGCTAAAGAGCATGCCACATCATTCTGTCCTCATGGATATGAGAGCCGCGTGGGCTTTCAGGAAATATTAGGCAACAATAGGTTCCCCCCCCCCCCCATCTCATTCTCTTGGGCTGAGTGCAAGAAGACAGTGTCGCTCATCCGTCAGCCCTCCTCCTGGGAAACCCCCGAAGAGCCTGTGCAGTTGGGATGATGATGCCTTCCTGGGCTGACCGAAGCCGGCGCCGCCGTGCCGGATAAACACCGGCGGGTAGAGGAGGACAGGGAGGCTCCAGACAGACCCCGCGAGGGCCTGTAAAACGTGGAAACGGGCAGGCTGCAGGGGCTACTGCCAAGCAACAGCATGGCTGGGTAGGAGCAAGAGCACTGTGGGAGGCACTGGATTCCCAAGGCAACCCCTAGTCGCTGGGGAACAGCCAGAACACTTGGGGCTTGAATTTCCCTCCAACGACCATCAAAAGGTAAGGGGACTCTTTTTTGGTGGTTTTTTTGTTTGTTTGTTAAGGTCTCAAGGGAGATGTTAATGTCCACAGTGAGTTTAGAGTCTGTGCCGTGCATTCTGCTAAATTTTTTAGGCCCCGGTTCTGCTTGTATTTTCAATATCCTTGCGGCTGGTCATCGTCTATGTTAGGTATGTGGCCTTCTCGGAGGCACATGCTTCCTGGAGCCAGCTGTCAGACACCTTGACGTTTTCGCCTTATGTGCATGCAGATGCTGCTGGTGCTAAATGTTGCCAGCCAGCTGAAACCGGTTTGGCTCAGTGGTAGAGCATCAGTCTGCGGACTGAAAGGTCCCAGGTTCGATTCTGGTCAAGGGCATGTACCTTGGTTGCGGGCGCATCCCCGGTGGGGGTGTGTGCAAGAGGCAGCTGGTCGATGTTTCTCTCATTGACATTTCTAGCTCTCTATCTCTCTCCCTTCCTCTCTGTAAAATATCAATAAAATATATATATATTTTTTAAATAAATGTTGCCTGCCAAAACCCAGCCCACGCCAAGCCTGAGGGCTTCCGGCACATGCTCTTAGGCAGCTGCCCTCCGTGGGCCAGGCCACAGCCCTGGGGACCATTACCTTTGCTAATATGAGTCTCTCTTTTCTTAGCATGGTGGTTGTAGACACTGATTGAATTTCCAAGTTCTGTAGCTCTCTCCTATTGTCAACGAAATCACCCATAACTATTGTATGGTCACCTGTTCTCATCCCCGGTAGCCCTGGCTCACTGGTTAGGGTGGTTCACCTCTGGGGAAACAGAGTAGATGAGCGGAGCCGGTGGACTGTGCAGTTTCTAGAACTGAGTTTTGGAAATTTCGCCAGATGGGTCTCTCTGGCCAACTTTGAGGAAGAAAAAGGCGGCTAACACCAGGATCTCAAATCCACTTACATTGCCCAGTCATCTCCGCAACATTACTTCAACAAAGATTTCTAGAACACCCACTCCCTGGAGAGCAGGGGAACCATGTAGACTTTTCTCCCTCTTGGTGTCAGTGAAACACTAGGATTCCTTTTCCCACCTGCTCAACCCACTCTGGTTGGTTTTCCTGTTCCCTCAACTCAGAGGTTTTCTTTGTCTTGTTCCTGCCTAGGGAAGCCCTCATAACCATCCAAGCAATCGCTTTTAGTTGCTTTTGAGCCTTTTCCAAGCGGCTGCCATTCCCATATCAAGAATCAGCTGAAGGCGAATAGAGTAAGTCTCATGCCAAGTGTGCAAGAGACTCCTGCCCAGGAGGAAGGTTGTGCCCCAGGATCATCACAGCTATAAATCTTTACGGCCTTCCCATTTCTCTTCCAGCTCTGGCTGTGGAGCAGCCCTTCCCCCTCCCATCCCCCTCCACTTTGCCCTTATAAATAACCCCACTGCCGGTGTAAGCACGGGCTCTGCAGAGAATGGGTGTGTCTTGTGCACACATTCCAAGCTGCACGCCTATGTCTCACTGCCTGACAAATACATCTAGACAGGCTTCTCTTACCGGAAGAAAGATTCTGGTTGTCATCTATTTTCATTTCCTCCAGATCCTACAGTCAGACAGCCCTATTCTACCTCCTGCCTTCTTATATCCTTCTGCCATTCATACCACCTGCTCCTGCCCCCTGAGGGTTTTTCCAAGCTTTCCCTGGATGCCACAAATTCTCTGGCTGTCATAGCATTCTTAGGACAATGTCTTTTTATCTCTCTCATCCTTGTTAGGAAGGCAGAAAACCCCAGTTATACCAACCAGCCAAACAAGTAATCATTAGGTGTAATTTATGGACTCTCTGTAACTTGATTTCCTTTTAACTCTCTCCTCTTCCCAGGATTTCTTCCAGCACAGGAGAGGCCCGGGTTTTCTCACCAGGCGTTTGTTTTTTGCCATCACTAATCACTACCACTTGTTTCTCTGGAAAGGAGACCTGACGTTGCTAATTTCTCAAACACTGATGGTACACATCGTGAATATTTCAGCACACTTTTTGCTTTTAGTCAGGGTGTCCTTTGTATATAGGTTTGAGCCTCTCCATTAAGCATTAAGGATGATAGCCTCAGTTTTGAAGCCTAATTTTGTTGTGTCTCACAATTTATATCAAAACTAAGCCATGTCAATTCAAATGACTTGGTGTCTTGTTTGGATTTTGATGGTTTCCTTTGAATGGTTCTGCTCTGAATTATCTGCGGTACAGGCCCAGAAAATTGAACCGTCTCAGGTAAAATGAAGAGCTGTACACCAAGATTCTGTGGTCAGGACTGGAAAGTCCTTTTTTAAAAATATATATATTTTATTGATATTTTACAGAGAGGAAGGGAAAGAGATAGAGATAGAGAGAGCTAGAAATGTCGATGAGAGAGAAATATCGACCAGCTGCCTCCTGCACACACCCGACCGGGGATGTGCCTGAAACCAGTGCACATGCCCTTGACCGGAATAGAACCGACGCTCTACCACTGAGCCAAACCGGTTTCGGCTGGAAAGTCCTTTTTTATTTGTTTTTATGTTTGTTAGTTTTGCTGGGGGATGCCATCTGCAGTCTTCATTGAAATTACTTTAAGGATGAACCCAGCATTATTGCAAATATCATGATAAACAACTGAGATGGCTTAATAGTGATGTGTGTTATCTTGACAGAAAATAATGGTTGTAGCAAGATTACACGGTGTTGGGGGATATCTGCGGTTAGTTTGCTGACACTAGTACACTATTAACCAGCCAGTTCACGTTCAGATTAACCCTTCCAATTGGCTAGTCTTTGTTCAGAACTCTTATTGCACATTATCGGAAAAAGCCAGTAAGAACCAAAAGCATATCATTGCTTTTCCTCCAATAAGTCGGTCTTGGAAAAGCGAATTGCATGTGGTTATTCCAGGTCTCCAAATAAGTGCTTTTGAACTTTTTTCCCCCAACCCGTGTCTTCTTGCTGATAAATATAAATGTGATGACTGCTCCCTAAACTTCTGGTACTATTTCTGGCAAGGGCTTCCCAAACTATTTAGGGAGCTAGTAGCTTCTGTATAGTCTCATTTATATGTGGAATCTAAAGACATTGAGCTCATAGAAACAGGGACTGGGGGGTAGGGGAAATGGGGAGATGCTGGCCAAAGGGTAGAAGCATTCAGTTACAAGATGAGTAAGTTCCAGGATCTAAGGTAAAGCAGGATGACTTTAGTTAACAATGTTGCATTATATACTTGAAAGTTGCAATAAGAGTTCACCTTTAATGTTCTCGCCATAACAACAATATAATAATTATGTGAGGTAAAAGATGTAAGTAACATTATGGTAAAACTTCACAATCCTATATAATAAAACGCTAATGTGCAAATAGACCGAACGGCGGAACAACCAAACAACTGGTCACTATGACGTGCCCTGACCACCAGGGGGTATGCACAAAACATGGTGCACATCAGCCATGGCGGGATGGTGGAGCAGGTGAGCGGAGGCACCAGACCAAGGTGAGCCTCTGGTGGTTACTGAAAATTCTTTGCTCCCACTCACCATGGTTCTGCCTGGCACTTGCATCTGCTGCGGGCACTAGCCCTGCTGGCACCCGCTGCTGGCACCCAGCGCCAGCCCCAATCACTCGGTGCCATCAGCGGGTGTGAGCTGCGTCTGCTGGCCCAAATCGCCCCTCAGGGCTTCTCCACTTCCCCCTGCTTCTGAGGGGTGATTGGGGCCAGCAACCGCCTCTTGCACCTGCTGGCAGTGCCAGAGCCACTTCTCAAACTCCTTGTCAACACCAGCCCCCCACACACCCGCAGCTGGCACTGGAGCTGCCGCTCACACCCGCTGCACCCGCTGCTGGTGCTAGGTACCAGTTCCGATTGCTCACCGCCAGCCTGATCGCCCCCGAGGGCTTCTCCGCCTCCCCCTGCTCCTGAGGACCATCAGCAGCTGCCACTCACACCTATTGAGGGCACCGGCCTTCAGTGGGTGTGAGCTGACCGGCACCTCAGCGCATGGGAGCAGTGGCAGGAGTGGGGCTGCTGGCAGACGGGGGACGAGGGCCATGGCAGGAGGGGCTGGGTAGGGGCTTGCAGGATGGACCCAGACCTGCCTCTGTGCCCATGGCAGCCTTGTGGCCCATCGTTCCTTTCAAGGTACACAACTTTGTGCCCTGGGCCCCTAGAGTGTGTGTGAGTGTGTATGTGTGTGTGTGTGTGTGTGTGTGTGTGTGTGTGTGCGCGCGCGTGCATCAATCAAATCATCACATTGTACACCTTAAACTTATACAAAGTGATGTCACTTATATACTCAATAAAATTGGGAAGTAAATATAAAACTGCCCTCTCTCTCTTTACCCTTGACCAATCAGTTATTTTTTCCCCAAGTTTCTCCAATTCTATTTACTACATGGTATCAAATACACTTATTCATTATCATTCCTGCTGCCATCATTTCAGTTTAAATTAAGGTGACCAGACATCCCGCTTTTGGTGGGACAGTCCCGATTTTTAACAATTTGTCCTGCGTCCCGCGGCGTTTTAAAAAAAAGTCCCGATTTTTTGGAAAGAATCTTTGGATACAGGACAAATTGTTAAAAATCGGGACTGTCCCGCCAAAAGCGGGACGTCTGGTCACCTCAGTTTAAACCCTCTACATCTTGCCTGGACTATTATCACAGCCTTCTAATTGGCCCTAACCTTTCTCCTACCCTCTGCCACCTTTTCCCACAAACAGAGGGTAACCTCCGACCCATCCTTCAGGATCCACGCTGACTCCCAGTAGTGTGGCCTCAACTTCATTTAAGCACTTCAGAGCTTTTTGTCTTATTCTTCATTTGAGCTTTGATACTCAGTAGCTTGAGTGGTAAGACTCTTCTCCTGTCTTCTGTTTCCTAGGATGAGTGGTGAGTGCCTTGCACAAAGTACTGTTCAAAAAGCCTCGGTTGTAATGGACAGAGAGCAGGGCTAAAATGGACTCTGCTCCACTTTAAGCAGAACACGCATTCCCTCTAAGGCCCCTCAGGCTGGGAAATGGCAAACAGCTTTGCAACGCACTCTCACTTTCCAACCCACGCTCTGCAGAGGAAGAGCAGGGATGACGTTACTTTTTAACCTGTACAGGAAATGACCTTTCCTGAAAGGTTCAGAAAAAAAAAATCAAAGCAGAAAAATGTGGGAGTGGCACTAATGAAGCCCTTACCAATGTGAGAAGCACCGTAGAGCTTGTAATGGGCCAGTTGTCTGTCGTTGGGTCAGCTGAGAGATAGAACCCCTAAAGAGACACAGCCATTAAAAAAGACCCCTGAAGAGGCGCAGCTATTAATTAAGGGGGCAAAGGAGAGTTTGTGACTCGGACCACGTGGTAGTGTTTCCTGACTACCTGTTCAGGAATCCTCTGGAAAGAGGAGTTCATTCACTCCGACTCAAAAAGTAGGCCTTTGATGTGGCTTATCCCCGGATGGGTTGTGCACAGCTCTTAGGGGAGGAACTTCCCTTAACGCAGAAGGCTGAAACGTGTGGCTGTCGTCTTACATTAAGCCTTGGGCCATCTTGTGCGGCAGAAGGGAGACTTGGGCGCTGAGGTCTCCAACTATCTCAAGGTAGCAGAGGCCTGGGATCCCTGAACCTAATTGGCTTTGGGACAGGAAGGATGATAGAATACCCGTCTTTCTAGTCTACTCAGCACAGGTAAGACCATGAACTAGTGTTATCTTCATGACAGCCCTATGAAGTACAGTGATCAGACAGCCTTCATTTCATAGATGGGGGGGTGGGGAGGAGACAAGTCACAAGACCAGTCAGAAGTAGAACCAAGGTCTTCTGACTCCTTAACAATTGCTCTCTCCACCCCACCACTACCGAGTTTAAAATAGAAACTGCAGTGGCCTGTGTTGCACAGTGGTTAGAACATCAGTACACATACTAAGTAAGGGTCACAGGTTCAATTCCAGGTCAAGGGCGCGTCCCTGGGTTGCAGGTCTAATCCCCCCCGCCTCCCCCCCCCCCCAGGTCAGGGCATGTGCAGGAGGAAACACATTGATATGTCTCTTTCACATCAATGTTTCTCTCCTTCCCTCTGAGAGAGAGAGAGAGAGAGAGAGAGAGAGAGAGAGAGAGAAACTATTTAATAACATTTGTCTCTTAGGTAAATGCTTGAAACTGGTTGGCTCAGCGTGGTCAGCCATTAGCTGAGTCCCGGCCCCTCTGCCTTTTGCTCACAGAGCCATGGGGGTGTTGATGTCCAAGCGGCAGACCGTGGAGCAGGTGCAGAAGGTGAGCCTGGCCGTGTCTGCTTTCAAGGATGGGCTGCGGGACAGGCCTCCCATCCAACGCACAGGTGAGCTTCCGAGGTCCCACCATGACACTGTAGAGGGCTCTGTCCAGGAGGTGCAGGAGGAGAGAGAAGCAGAGGCGAGCACCTCGGTGCTCCAGGAAGAGAGCAGAATCAACCGTGCCGCCTGGGAGAGGCTCCGAGACGGGCGTGGAGTGGAACCTGAGGAGTTTGACAGGAACAATCGTTTTACCCCTCCTGCCTTCATCCGCCCTACCCGGAAGCTGGACGACGACAAGCCTCCAGATATCTGCTTGGAACCCAGAGAGCCTGTGAGTGTCCAGTTAGGGAAGATTCACCAAGTTTTAGACCTTCTGGGGACCAGGAAGCAGTACAGGGAGGCCTTGGGTATGGTTAAAGGGAGACACAAAGCCAGAAAGATGGAGTTGACTCTAGAATGATCTCTGAGTTTCTTCGACAAGAATGAAATTGTTAGTTGCATTCTGGATCAGTCTTAGTGGAAGACTCTCTGGGCAGTAGGTGACAAGGAATGATACCATGGCAGGTCTTCTGCCAGCCTTCCCGCCTACGGGATAGTGCTGCCCCCTGTGGGGAGCATTTGGAAGTGAGTGGGGTGGGAAAAATTTGGGGAGGTCACAATAACTGTGGTATTTGGCTCCAAGAAAACCAGGATGCTAAGTGTCCTGCAACGCCTGGGACAATCTCTCGCAACAGATTATTCTTTCCCAAAATGGTAGTAGCGTTCCTGTTTCGAAACATGGCCGCACAGGCCGGAGCAGCCGGAAGAGCCTGCTGGTTCTTGTCCTCCAGAGACAAGATGAGAAATACCGCCTTGACACGGCCTCCAGCTGGAGTTGTTCCTCTAGGCCGGTGGTCGGCAAACTGCGGCTCGCGAGCCACACGCGGCTCTTTGGCCCCCCGGGCGTGGCTCTTCCACAAAATACCACGTGCGGGCGCGCACGTACGGTGCGATGAGAACTTCGTGGCCCGTGCCCCGAAGTCGGTTTTCGGCTCCCAAAAGAAATTTCAGTGGTCGTACTGTTGCTATTTGGCTCTCTTGACTAACGAGTTTGCCCACCACCGCTCTAGGCTGCTCTAGGGAGACAGACAGCCCCGTATGAGTAGCTCTGGGCGTGGTGGCCGGAGGTTCTTGCTGCACATCCCTGTTCATTCCTGCCATCCTCCCCCAGGTGGTCAACGACGAGATGTGTGATGTCTGTGAGGTCTGGACGGCCGAGAGCCTCTTCCCGTGCAGGGTCTGCACCCGGGTTTTCCATGACGGCTGCCTGCGTCGCATGGGCTACCTCCAGGGAGACAGTGCGGCCGAGGTGACCGAGATGGCGCACACGGAGACGGGCTGGAGCTGCCACTACTGTGTGAGCCTGGGCTGCAGGGGCCGCGGGCTGCTGCACCGCAGAGGGCAGGGCACCTTTTCTGGAAGCCCGGTCTTAGGACACCGGTTTCTAGGCAGAGACCTAGGAGCTTCCCAATCCTGTCCCCTAGGAGAGCGAGGGCGGGATCTCGCTACTCCAGTGCTGTCGACATTTGGGCCACAATAATTCTTTGTTGTGGGGGCTGTGTGCATTGTAAGATTTTTAGCAACATCCCCGGCCTCCTCCAGCCGCCATCTAAATGCTAATGATTCTCAAATCCGTGTGTCCAAACCTAAATTTTCTCTGTCTCTTGGACTTATATGCATCTCTGTGCTTTACATGTACTTCATATTCAACATGTCCCCCAACGAACTTATCTTTCTCCCAACACCTGTTCCCCTCCTATTTCTTTTTAAAAATATATATTTTATTGATTTTCCACCGAGAGGAAGGGAGGATAGAGAGCTATAAACGTCAATGAGAGAGAAACATTGACCAGCTGCCTCCTGAACACCCCCCCCCCCCAATGGGGATGTGCCTGAAACCAAGGTACATGCCCTTGACCGTAACCGAACCTGGGACCCTTCAGCCCGCAGGTCGACGCTCTATCCACTGAGCCAAACCGGTTTCGGCTCCTATTTCTTATCTCTGTGAATTACCACTTCACCCTACCCCCCAGTTACCCATCCCAACTTACTTCTCTCTTTCATTCCTCACATGGAGTAAATCCACAGGTCCTGTTGGTTCAACTTCCTAATACCTCTCAGCTCTCCATTCTCATGCTTTAGCCGCTCATCTTTCCTTATCATCTTTCCCTATCTCTACTATTGCCAAAAGCCACCTGACTGCTCTTCACGCCTCCAGACTTTGCCCCTCTCATCCACTTCCCACACTGCAATCAAAAGTCTCACTGGGGCACTCCACACTTCAAAACCCTTCAGTGACTCCCCTCTGCTCTCAGGATAAAGGCCCAATTTGAGGGGTTCAGGAAGGGGCAGTTGAGGCACTTGTTAGCCTCCCTCCCCTCCCTTTTATCATTCCTTCCTGCTCCCCTCATGCAGACTCTACACTCCAGCCGCAGGGCACAGCTCACAGTGCTACACACCACTGTGCCGGCATATACAACGTGCTCAACAAGTGTTTATTGAAGGAACGGTTCGAGTTCTTTATGAAATCCACAAATGAATATTCATGCAATGGCTGCTTCCTATTCTTTGCTGGTATTTTAGGGGAGAGGGAAAATAACCTACTAGAAAGAATCTTTGATATTTTATTATTTTTAAAATATATATTTTATTGATTTTTTTACAGAGAGGGAGGGAGAGGGTTAGAGAGCTAGAAACAGCGATGAGAGACATGGATCAGCTGCCTCCTGCACAACCCTCACCGGGGATGTGCCCGCAACCAGTGTACATGCCCTTGACCGGAATCGAACCTGGGACCTTTCGGTCCGCAGACCGACGCTCTATCCACTGAGCCAAACCGGTTTCGGCAGAATCTTTGATATTCTAAAGGCTGTAATACTGTAAATGAATGTTAACAACATAACACATCAGTGCTCTTTTGAAATTAAAGCTTCTATGGCACCACACAAAAAAACACCTCATTTGATTTTAGGAACTTGGTCATAATGGCATCTCTTTCGAAACCACTTTGGAGTGATACAACCCATTAGGAGCAGAGTTACAGTTAAAGTTATTTTAAGCTAAAATACTCTTGAGCGCAATCTAACACAGACGCCAGTTCCCTAAAATGGATAAAGATGGAGCTTCTCCAGTGGATGGGGCCCGGGATTCACAACTCCGCCCACTTTCCAGTCCACTTTCTCCCTAGCAACAGCTTCCTGAGGCACTTCCGAAGCATCTCCGAAAATAATTTTAAAAAACTGTTTTAGGCCGAAACCGGTTTGGCTCAGTGGATAGAGCGTCGGCCTGCGGACTGAAAGGTCCCAGGTTCGATTCAGGTCAAGGGCATGTACCTTGGTTGCGGGCACATCCCCGGTGGGGGGTGTACAGGAGGCAGCTGGTTGATGTTTCTCTCTCATCGACGTTTCTAGCTCTCTATCTCTCTCCCTTCCTCTCTGTAAAAATATCAATAAAATATACTTTTTTTTAAAAAAAAACTGTTTTAGTGAAAGGGACTCAGGTCTGGAGTCAGGATACCTGGGTTCTGGGGAAGACCCTGCCCCACAGTTGAGCAACTCGAAGCAAGCCTTCCCCCTTTCTCCTCGATTGTGACTGAGAGACTCATGATCTCAGAATTTTTTTTTTTACATTATCTCAGAATTGCCTTTCAGTTGAAATTCTATTTCCATTTCTCTGGGTCTTCGGCCTTTCTTTCTTACTGGCCTTACTGACTCAGCTCTTTCTTTTTCTTTTTTTTCTTCTCAGAACAATCTCAACTTGCTGCTAACTGAGGAGGAAATGTATAGCCTCACAGAGACCTTTCAGCAGTGCAAAGTCATCCCTGGTAAGGCCGGATGGTGCTGCTGGGTGGAGCGGGGCTGGGCTGATTTCTCCATCATGCTTTCCAGGATGAAAGGAATGTCATGGAAGTTGGGGGTTAAAGGGTACATGGGTCCCTGTTCCCACACCTGACCACAGACAGCCTGAGTCATTCTGGTGATGGGAGATAAAGACTCTACAAGAGCTGTGGGTATAGGGGCTCCGGAGGGTACCCCAGAGCTGACTGGAGGTGCCGCACAGGATGAGGGAGGAGTGGGCATGGCTAGCCTGTGGTGCCTCCCCGTAGATTGCTCTCTGACGCGGGCGGACTTCCTGCGCTACCGCCACCAAGCGGCAAAGCGGGGGGACAGTGACAGGGCCTTAAGCGGGGAGCAAGAGGAGCAGGCGGCCCGCCAGTTCGCTGCCCTGGACCCTGATCATCGAGGACACATAGAGTGGCCTGACTTCCTGTCCCATGAGTCCCTCCTACTTCTGCAGCAACTGCGCCCCCAGGTAAGGGCCAGCTGAGGTGGATGTCTGCGGGATCCTGGGTGGCAGCCTCCTGGGAAGCATGCTGGGCAGGTCGGGGGGGACACCGGGTACTCGCTGAGTAGGGACCAGTACCAGAAGAGGGCTCAGGTTCCCTCCAGCGGCAGGTGAGCCAGTGCCTAGGCTGAGGAAACGGCCCAAGGAAGACTGGTCTGCCCTGGACCCCTCTGCGAAGGTCGGTGTTAACCAGAAAGGCTCGGGGCTGCCGCAAAGAGAGGTTGCGGAGGTGGTGATGGAGGTGAAATTCTCGGTGGTGGCTTGACGGTTTACAAGACATGTTCACCTCCAAGATCTTAACTCGCCTCTTCTTCCTCAGAACTCCCTGTTGAGGCTTCTGACAGTCAAGGAGCGGGAGCGAGCCCGGGCCACCTTCCTGGCCTGGGGCAGCGGGAGCGCCATCAGCGAGGCAGAGTGCCACCGAGCCCAGCACTCGTGGTTCCACAAACACCTCCCACAGGCTCCTTCCTCCAGCGTCAGGTCCGCTCCCTACCGGCCCCCGCCCCCACTCCACACCCCCCACCTTTCCCACCTAACTGGCCATGAAGAGGAAATGTGCCTCCCCTGCTTCTCCTGCCAACAGCCAGGGGAGGACCCTCCTCTGTTCAGACAGAACACAGTGACCCCAATTGGCCAAGACATGGGGCAGCCTGTACTCCAAACTGTGGCCCCCTATCAGAAAGCCTAGACATGCACATGGCTTCCCCAGAGTGTGGGAGGGGCCGGGCCTTTCACTCCTAACGACGTGCCCCTATGCACCACAGCATCAGCCATGTGGGTCCCATCGCAGACAGCAGCCCCGCCAGCAGCAGCAGCAGCAGGAGTCAGGACAAGGCGCTGATGCCCACAGAGCATGAATCCAGGTGAGTGGGATCTCCCCAACTGGCTGTGTGCTCCCCCAACCACCCCAACACCCACAAATAAGAGAGGGTATCACCCATTGTCACCCCCAAACAGCAAGTGCCCACCCCAGCAACCAGGTTCCAGGAGTGCACATTTGACCACAGAACCTTAGGGCCTGGCAGCCTGGCAGCGCAGCTGGCCATAACCATGTCAGGCACAATCCAGGGCTCCTGGAGTTTTGTCCAGCTCAAGCCGCACTGACACTGGGATCAGGTCCTATGAGCCTCCGGGCTCGGCAGCCAGCCTCACAAACCTGCCCTATGATTCTATTCTAGGTCTGTGGACTGGCCCGCCTTCCTGCGGGAGAATGTCATCTACATCTTGGCTGCCCGCCCGAACAGCGCGGCCATTCACCTGAAACCCCCCGGATAGCGTGGGGAGGAGAAGCTGGATTCTGGGACAGTGGCGTTCTCTCCTTTCCCTTCTCCCTTCCCCCCCCCCCAACCTCTGGTACTGAGACTCAGGAGGATGGAGCACTGCCAACATCTGTTTGTCACCAAGCTCTATGGCACTGAAATCACCGTTCCCCCTCACAACAGAGGCAGGAAATCCACTGCTACAGCTGTGGCAGCCCCCAGTCCTGGACACCCACACACACCCACCTCCACATGGCCCACCACTGCTCATGTACATGCCTGCACACTCACCCCTTTGCAGCCCATGCCTTCAGAGACCTGGTTCTTTTGGTTTAAAAGGACCAGCGTTCCTTTGTGAAACCACTGGTATAGATGAGGGGTCTTGACTCACCCCATTCTATTGGCCAGTGCCAATTCCAATAGAGAAGACACTGGCCAAGCGATTCTTACTAAAGGGGCATATCAGACTCACATGCTGTCCTGGAGATGCTGACACGTTCCCTTCCTCCCCCTCCCCCATTGAAAACCCCTCCTGTGCTGAGCCACTGTTCTAGTAGGTATGTGCTCTGTCCCTCAGGGTTGTCGGGGTGGGAGATGGTTAAAAACCACCACTACACTTCAGCACATGATTTACTTCAATTCCAATTCCTGGAAACAGAGAAGGTAACCAGTCTGTGGGGTCCTAATCAGAAAAGGGAAGCAGTCCCTCCCAGGGACCCAGAAGTCCAGGAACTTCTCAGGCAGGCCAGTCAAGTCCTTTGGAAGGCTTTAGAAGAACTGTCCAAAACCAAGGTGAGCCCCCTGGCCCTTGTCTTTCAGATGCGAGCTCCTGGCCCAGAGCCCCAGGGGCCTGAATGGAGTAAGTACGATGGCAGGAGCCACAGCTCTCTGTGTTAGATGCTTCACCAAGTCAGCCAGCACGGAGACCTGAAGCCTGAGCTCCGGTGAGGACCAGGTCTGGATGGAAGAGGCGAAGGCTCGTGCTTTTCCGTCCTTCCAGCTCAGCTCAGCTGTAGGCCGAGGAAAGTGTGCCATTGTCTGGAGGACAGAGCCAGCCTCTTCCACAGACCGAGAAAGAACAGCTCCACAGAAAGTCTGAGGAGGCACTTCTTTCAGCCACCCTGGCAAAGAGGAGAAGAGGCTGGACCTAAGAAGAGGATTTGCGCCTCAGCTCTTTTAAGCAGATAAAATTCCAGCAAAGCCTCACAGAGCATTCCGTTTTCCATTCTCCCCATCACTGGGATATGGCCTGAGTTCCTACTTCTCCCCACTGTCTGCTACGCGTTCTTCCCCACCAGGGTAAGGCCTGGGCCTAGAATGGGAGACCTTTGGGGACAAGCAGCAGCTTGCCACAAAACCACCAAGCCTGGCCTCCAAGCCCCAGCAATCAGTGCAGGTTGTGGGTCAGCCCTGGTCCTTGGGATCAGGTTTCTGTGTCCAACCTAATGGCGGGTTTGGCCAGATCTGACTACCATGAGTTATTAGAGAGGTGGGGTGGCTCTATATGCAGAAGCTAACATATCTCTATTGTTCAAGTGATTTGTACTAAATTAGGTGTTTACAAACGCAGCAGCATACAGCTCAGTGTCGAGATGCTTAGAGGAAAGAGGGGAGCTACAACCAGGAGTATGGTATATGGTCTGCTGCGGAAACTGCCTGACCTGGAAGCAGGGTGAGAAGCTTCTGGGGTTGGATTATTTAGGACTAAAATGAGACAGACAGAAGTCGAGACTGGGTTCATGTATATGACCCTGGAAAATTCAAAACCCACAGCTTTTTTTTTTTTTAATATATTGATTTTTCTTGTTGTTAATCCTCACCCAAGGATATTTTTTCCCATTGATTTTTAGAATAGAAGAGAGAGGAAGAGAGAGAGAGAGAGGAAAATAAAAAACACTGACGTAAGAGAGACTCATCGATTGGTTGACTCCCAAACATGCTCTGACCAGGCCCAGAGATTGAACCTGAAACCTAGGCACGTGCCCTTTACTGGGAACTAGACTCAAACCCTTCAGTGCGCAGGCCAATGCTCTAACCCCCGAACGAACACACTGGCCAGGTCCAAAACCCACAGGTTTTTGTAAATATTTCTTACCCATACTCTCAGGACTGACCAGTAGGAGGGCTCATTACTCGGTCCAGCCAAAAGAAAGAAGAGAAAGAGAAAGCACATGGCTCGGGCGAAAGGACGGCATCTGAAGCAGCCAGGCCTAAGGAGATTAAAGCACACTAAGCAGAGGGCCTCCTGCTTACTCTCCTGGCGAATCACTTTCCACATCAGTGGCCTTGGGCTGCTTGATCTCGTGGACAGAGCATTCTGAGTAAAGACAAGCTCTGGACTTTGAGAACTGAACAGCTTTGTTTTTCTCCTGCCTCGTCATCAGTCACAGGGACTAGAAGTCTACCCTCTTGTTCCCTGGCCTTTACAGGTCAAGGTGATGCCTATCTATATGGAGGTGCAGCTCCTAGCTTTCTGTGGGTGACTGTGAAAGACCCTGGGTCCGGTCAGGCTAGCTGGATCCCCAAGTTCTTCCACAGCAGGACTGGGCCCATTGGGGACCACCTCTCCCTGTTCCAGGACAGCAGGCTTCCTTGGTAGGGGCAAGCTGCAGAGGGCCCAGGGACCATTGCCCCAGCAAAAGATAGAGTCCCCGAGTCCACAGGTGTCCCAGGAAGCAGAAAAGCATAGAAAAGCAGCCAGCTTCTTCTCTGTAGGCATCTAGTGTTTTACCAAAGGAGAGGTTCCACAGTCCTCCCGGCCCAGCGTTGCAGAAGCCCCCCCATCCCCCAGCCCCTATTCAGGCTCTCCCTCTGTAGTGTCCTAATCCATGGAGCCCTCTTATAAACCTAGTGAACTCAACTCTTTTTCCCCTTCAACCCCTTTCATCACTGTGACTGTCTGAAATTCTGCCAAGCACAAAAAAATTACTGTCTGACTCTAATAAGGATAAGAGAAAATGTTTCAGTCTTTTCTTGGCAGCCCCAAACTGAGATCAGTGCTTTTCCCAAGAACTCCCTACCCCACCTCCACCCACAACCTAGAGAAGCTGGAGTTACATATATGCTCCTCTGAAAACCACCTGCCCTAAGCCTGTTTTTCACCCAACAGTCCTCTTCCCCAGACTCAAATCTAAAGTCAGGGACCTCTGGATGACACAACGAAGCTGCCACAACAGAGGGTCCGCGGAGACAGTAGCTGTGGCCACATAATGTCTCCAGGCCTGCTCCGTGGCTTCCTGTGCTAAAGGCCAGCCTTCCCCAACAGATCCGGGCTCTACGCGTTTGAGCGATGACCGCTCTGGATCCCAGGGGATGGAGCAGTTCCCTCACTCCTAGGTACTGACCCCACTCTCAAGTGCTCTTCTTCCTTTGAGGACAGCCACAGCCAAAGCCATGAGCACATTGCCTCTTCCTGCCCCTCAGCCCAAGTGGCTGGGCCTGCAGGGCTGATGACACTGGCCTTTCTTGGCCCCGGTGCTCCCTGTGGGATGTCACCCTGGCCTTGTTTGAGTGGCCACCTCGGGGGGTTCCCCCATTCCTATCACCAATACGGGAAGCACAGAATCAAACTGCCTGGGAAGAGGACACCTCATGAGGGGGTGGGGGGGTGTAAGCCCAGGATTGTGCCCGGGCCTCTTAGGCCAAAGCACAACCTCGACCATTGCAGGTCTCACAGCGTTAGCAAGAGTGAGGCCAGGAAGCCCGAAAGCCAGAGGGGAGCTCAGCGGAAGCTGTCCGGCAGGGCCCCAGACCAGCCCTGACCACCCCAGGGCCAAGAGTAACCTCCAGATAGGACTGGAAGCAGGCTCCAGTGGTCCGCAAGCATGTCCTCTTCCAACCAGCAGAGTAAAGGCACTCTAAGGCAGAACAACCTTGATGCCACAATTTCAGGACATCCCGGCAGCACCTGTAACCATACCCCCCCCCCCGTTCCCCTCCCCTCTATTACACTGGAATAAAATTGCTACTATCTCCATGCCATTTAGTTTGCATTTGCCCAGGATCTCTCTCTCTCTGGGCTCTTGCCTGCAGCCTGGACAATAGAGATCTCCCTGAGTGGACGCTACTAATGCACATGCCTGGACGGGGCACTCTCCCTGCTGTTGCTTTCCTGCTGCCACTGCGTTTGGCAACCTTGAAAGGAAAAAAAAAAACCTAACAAAAACAGCTTATAGAGTTTCCACCAGACCCAACTAGCACTAAGGAAAACCTTGTTCCCTCCATGACAAGGATCATGGAGACAGTGAAAGGCCTGGTCTGGGCCACAAAGAAGCCCAGTCACAGCGTGTACAGAATGGGTTGGTGTGGCCACGGACATGAACAAGGTGTAAGTACCAAGGCCTTTCCATAGCTGGCGAAACACGGGCCTTCAGTCTTAGCCTCCTTTAAGAGATGGCCGATGCTCTGCCTCCCAGCCAAATGCAGGCTTGTGCGTGAGGTGGGTTCCGAGAGCACTCAAGTAACGATGGGGGATCCTACGTCCTGTGGTCCTTCGTGCCCTTCCTGTGTGCTTCTCGGAGGAAGGTAATCGACAGTAGCTGAGGGGGACATCCCCAAGCCCTGTCTCCGCATCACCCCAGCTGCATGCTCCTCCCCACGCTCAGCTTTCACTCTAGCAGGAGCTGATGCTCCAGGGGGTGAACACAGTGGAAATCATAATAAAGAGATTGTGATGCTGTTACAGCTTCCTGTTTCCTATTGTTCCGGGGCATCTGGTGAGTTTCTGTGTGATTTCCTATCATTGGCCAATTCCTGAGTCTGAGCTATAGCCTCCAAGAACACAATACACCACGGCTCTCTTTCTAAAGCTCCCTTGGTGCTGACCTTCCCAAGAACTAAGTGATGTGTGGGAGCGGGAGGAGGCAAGGGTTCCATCACCAACACAGAGGGGATAGGGAAGCACTGAAGAGGCCAACCCATTTTTTTTGCTAGCTGTTTTAATGCGGCATAACAGGCTTGGTTAACTGCAGTCTGGAGAAACTTTCAGAGGACTATGGAATCCCCACTCATCTCTTTACCCAGTAAGAACACAACCAGTACGCGCAGCAGGAAAGTGTCTCTCGTCTGTGGCTCAGAGGCAGATTCTCCACCTCCAAGTCAAATACAAATAATTGTTAACATTTTTATGCCCTGGGAAGTTCTAAGTGGCTTTGCATAAAGTAATCCATCTTCAAAACAACCCTATGAGATCTGTATTATAGATAAGAAAAGTGAGGAACAGCGATGCTGAAAGTTTCTCAAGGTTATACAGTCACACAGCTAGGAAGCAGGTAGTCTGGCCTCAGTACCCTTGTTCTTAACCTGCCCACAGTTCCAGGCACAGCTGGGGATACAGCCAATGGCCTCTGTCTAAAGCACACCTCATAGAAACAGCTGCTGTGTGGTCCAGCACCTCCCCTTTTTACCTCCTGGGAATAGGCATATACAAGTAGCCAGGCCGGTAGCCATGTCACAGGATTTTATTTTATTTTATTTTATTTTATTTTATTTTATTTTTACCATCTGCACAACTCAACCCATTCACTCACAGGGTTCCTTTTTAAAAAAATATATTCCTTTGTTTGTATGTTGAACTTTGTGCCATTTATTTTTAAATATATATATTTTATTGATATTTTTACAGAGAGGAAGGGAGAGGGATTGAGAGCTAGAAACATCGATGAGAGAGCTGTCTCTTGCACACCCCCTACTGGGGATGTGCCCGAAACCAAGGTACATGCCCTTGACTGGAATCACACCTGGGACCTTTCAGTCCACAGACCGATGCTCTGCCACTGAGCCAATCCAGTTTCACCTACACGGTTTCTATACCTCTCCTCCCTGGAGTTTCCCATGGAAACTGAGTTTCCATCCAGCTCAAAGACAGCTTAATAACATCTCAGAAGTCCCTTCTCCTTTCTCCAGGCTCAGGGAAGCAAAGCATTGGGACAGGAAAAGGCATAAAAGCTGGGCCTCTGTGGGCACCCAAACGACAAGATTCCCCTACTCTCTCTCTGGCTGAGCCCTGACTGGAACTTCAGACCCTCAGAACCCTCCTACCAACCGCCATGTTTCTAGGGCTGGCTTCCGCACAAACTGCCACCCACCCTGCCCTGCATTGGCTCTAGAGCACTCCTTTTTATCTCCGGGGAAAGTCATCCCCCCACGGGAAACAGCAGCTGCCACATTTGCTAACCATGGAGCAATGTGGTCTCTGTCCCAGCCCACCCAAAGAGTTAGTTCCTTGAAGTTTGACATTGCTAAGCCCGTTTCCTCATCTGTAAAAAATCTATAAAATGGTCTCTTTTCTGTCCGCCTCCTAGGCTGATAGTTGAGTGAGGATAGAATGAGTTAGATAAGAGGACAGAGCTTTATACACTGCAAGGCACTGAGAAAGCAGCATGGATTCCTGGCCCCATCTCAAGGCCATGGGTCTTATCATTTTCCTACCCACCCACACAGGCAGGGCTGGGGCTATGGCCACGGCCTCTGTCCACAGTGCTGAAGTCCCAGCCAATCCGGCTGGGAATCTTCAGTCCCTCTCTCTTTTATTTTTTTTTTTCCTTTTGTAGTATACTAATTAATTCATAAATAAATTTACAGCCTTACATTTTAACATTTATCAAAAACAAAAATATAGACTACTTCACAAATGTGTGTGTCATCCTTACACAGGGGCCATGCTAATCTCTGCATCGTCTCAGTTTTAAGTACATGTGCTGCCGAAGAGAGCACTTAGGTTCCTCCTTGTCCCACCTTTAGGTAAGCATCAAGGTGAGATTTCCACGCCCAGGGATTGCCCTGAAACTCAAAACATATTGCCGAAATGGTTTCTATTTCATTTATTTCAAGTACCTCTGTTTTTAGAGTAAATAGAACACTCCTTTCAAAATCAGAACCAGTACAAATGGGCCACGTGTAATTCAGCAGCTCAGATAGAAAGGATGTTGCAGCCTGCACTTGGTAAACAGTATGAGGTGGCCACAAAAAGACTGATAAAACACGAGGCTACATGGAACAAAGTTCCAAGTCAGAGGAGAGAGCAGGCTGGCCTATTTGTGCACTGCACTGGCATGGGAGGGGAGAAAAAAAAATCTGAAAACTAAATCAGGCTCCACACACTGAAACCCAGACAGGGAGCATGGTCTTAACGCCTGGAATGAAACAAAGCAGAAGAGGCACCCATGAAGGCCTGAGGGGTGTTCAGCCTGGAGAGGAGTGGATGTGAGGGATGCAGAGGCTGACACCGGGCAATGGGACCTATAAGGGCCATGTGACCTCAAACACGGAGCTAAGATAAAAAACGGAGTCGTGTCAGATTTCTGCTTAATGGGACTAAAGGCTAACTGGTTGTCAGGGAAGGCAGTGAAGCTGGATAAGCATATCGAAGAAGTGTTGAGCTGGGGAGAAGGATGCCTCACCAGGTCTCCAGTACTCTGGAGACCTACGATGCCAATAAATGGTTCAGTACCTTCTGGTGAGTGCCCAGCCCTGAGCCCAGCTGGGCTGTAGGGAGATCCATGCTTGTACAAACCTACATGATCCTCAAAGCGCCAGCATAACTAAGTTAGGAATTTTAATTTATTTAGTTCGACCTTTAAGACCAACTGTTGTGCCTGCAGCTCTGGGTCCTGACCTGAGAGAAATGATCGGAAGTTCTGGGAAGCTTGCCTCTAGGACCTGATGTTGCACGGCCCTCTGCTGGTCATTCCTTGCACTGTCCGCTCACCCAAGGCAAGCCGTGACCCCTTGAGCCCTTATGGTACTGGTCGGTGAAGGTTCGGGACATGCAGGGGGATGCCAGGCAAGTACCAGAGGCCATTGTTCAGTCAGAGTACAGGATCAGAACTGAATCCTCGGATGAATTCGAAAATCTGCCTAGGTGAGGGCTCCCCCGTGTCTAGGAGGAGGGCTGAGGCGGAGACAGGGTTTGGCGAACCGTCTGGTTCAGGACGAAGACTAAGGCCAAAATTAGGACTCAGCGTGGGACTGGAGTCTAGACGCGGGTGTCAGCATGTGGTATGCACCCAGGTGAGATGCTATGAGTCTGACCTCAGAAAGAAGTCGGTCTGCGCCCCAGGTACTGGGATCGATGTAGCATTCCTATTGCAGGTGGGAGCATCCGGTGATGAGCACCAGCTCTGGAAAAACGCAAGCACAGACATTGCCAGGGGATAAATATAAGGTGTGGGGGAACCGAGGGAGGTAGTCACTAATCTCCCGTACCTTAAAGAGAGTAAATGGGCAGGCTAGAGCCCCCTTTCTCCTCAGAAGGTGAATCTCCGCTTCTGGTTCCTATTAAAGCCCCCGACATACCCTAGCACTGTCACATACAAATCACGAGTACAATGTGGGGACAGGAGAAGTCAAAGGGCCAGTCCTGTCACTGCAGAGAGCTGGCAGCTGTGGGGGTAGTCTCCCTTTCTCCCAGGGTTCTGTTTCTACTGGCAACCGTGCCTGGCAGCCTCCCACACCCAGACCTTAGCAACCAAGGGAGCCCCTGGCAACTGCTGCCATGGTAACAAGACAGGGAACTGAGCATAGGATGGAGGGGGAGCACTTCCTCTGAAGCTTTTAGGATATGTGCAAGATAGGGGGCCCCCTCTCCCTCCCATACACAGTCTGGGATGGAACATGTGCTCCTGTCTGCCTCCCCATTGGCACCCACCCCCACGTGGGCCCCCGGGTTTCCGGTTCCTTCAGGGTGAGGAAACGAGGGACACCTAGGATTATGACATCCCCACAGGGAGGGAGGGAGGGTAAGTGGGGTGTCTGGAACTGACAAGATCACAGATGCATGCAGACACAATGTCAGTGTGTCAACAGCCATGAAACCTCACTTCATCCACTCTTTGTCTATAGACACAGGCTTACACAGTCATTTAATCACACGTGCACACTAACACACATGCACACTAACACACATGCACACTAACACACGTGCACACTAACACCTACAGCAAAGAACACAGAATCAGGCTCACTACCACACAAAACTAATCACACACACACACACACACACACACACACACACACTCTTACTCACAAGTCGCATTACAGATATAACAGTACAGATAACTCCCAATCAGACAACCATTCACAGATGCACTCACACACCCAGATATCCATGAACATTCAGGCTAACAGTTAATTTTGTGAGGATTAACTATATTGCAGGCTCAGAACTAGGTGCATCACGGGTTGCCTTCATGAACCCTCACAATGATCCTATGAGGTACTGCTGTTGTCCATCCCCATTTTACAAAGAAGGAAATGAGGCACAGATGTGGCAAGTAGCCTCACTGAGGTCAACCATTGGTCTCCTTCCATTTTCCTACCCTTGGCCTCACCCTGATTCCTCACACAACACACTGGGCACACCGGGGCAATGGGACAGGGTGGCAAGAGGGAACCCAGCAGACCACGGAGTCCGTGCCACCAACAGGAAGCACCGCGCTGACCCTCGGAGCACTCAGCCTACAGGTCAGCGTTCACAAGGACCAGGTGAAGGGCGGGTGACGACGTTTTCTGCCTCCGTTGTTGGCACAGGCAAGGCTGGAGGAGGCCAAATACACAACAGGAATAGGAGGAAACAGAGCCACTCACAAACCAGGCCCCCGTGAGTGGGGACTTTGGGGAGTGAGTGCCTCCAGATCTAAGGAGACAGCACCAGTCCTAGCTCCCTTACCCTACTTTGCCCATCTCCACGTCACACTATCCCATTCCCTCTTCACCCCTTCTCCCCTTCCCGCCTCACTCTCCCTCACTCCACCTCTCCCACCCCTTTGCTGCTCACCCCATCTCCCCTCCCTTCTATTCCTTGTTCCCCACCTCCCCTTCTCACCTTCTCGTCTCCTACCATATCTCCTCTCCCCTCCTTTCCTCACCCCTCTCACCCTATCTTCCCGTCCTCCTCTCTTTATTCCCAAACCTCACCTCTTCTGCATCCCCCCCCCCAACTTCCTTCCCTTTCTTCAGACATCACACTTCTTCACCTGGATACTCATAGGGAGCACAGAAAGAAGACAGGAGGTGGAGTACCCCTGATGCTCTTCAAGCCTCAGTTTCCAGCTCTATCCAGTTTGCACGACCTCATGGGTGTCCAAACTCTCTCTGAAAACACACACACACACACACACACACACACACAAAAAAAAAAAAAAAAAAAAAAAAAACCGGCCAAGAAAGAGAGGTGAGAGCGTCTACCCTGGCCCTTCCTTTGTCCTCAAACCCTCCAAGAATTCCTTCTCCTTCTTCACCCAGAGGTTACCTCCTCCCCATCCCCACCCCCCTACCACCACCTCCACCCGCTTCTCTGTGGCACAGATGGGCCTGGGAGACAGTGACGTGGGCGCCAGGCACCGTGTCTGCTCAAGCGTCGGCTTCCGCTGGTGGCCGCCCCCGCAGCCCTGCCTGCTCTGAACAGCGGGGACACCGGGTTGAGATTTAATGGGGGAAGAGGGGGGGTGGGGTGGGACTGAAATGTAAGATTCTGGGGGTGTTAATACAGGAGATCAAGTGGAGCTCAGATGAAGGGCCAAGGCGGGGAGCAAGGAAGGGAGAGATCATAGGAGCAGAAAGAATTAAGAATAGGATATGCCAGAAGATCTTGGGGGGGGGGGGCGGAAGGGAGGAAGACTGGAGATCATATGGGGTCAAGAAGAGGGAAAGTAAAGGGTGGGGGTGTAACATGTAGGAATTCAAAGGGAAGGTGGGATGAAAGATCAGAGAGAGATGGGGATGGTGGGCTGCTCATGCAGGAGGCAGCTAGGATGTGGGGATTCTAGAGAAGGAAAAGGGGGCTCAGAGGGGGAATCGTGGAGGCGCTACACCTGGGAAGAACCACCAGGTTACAAGGGAGCGAGCAGAGGGCACTTAGACTCTGCGCGTCTCCGGGGCCTGTTTTGAAAGGTCACGTCAGGTAAAGCTAAAAATCAGGTCAGGTCGAAGACAGATCACGGTTGGATAAAAAAAAAAAAAAACAGGTGAAGAAGGGGTGACCTTTTGACTCTCCTCCAGAGACTACACCTCCCAGAGTGCCCTCTTCTCTCTCCCCTACCCTCCTAAAACGGGGAGAGGGGAAATGCCCGGCGTCACCCACCGCCCGCGGGGGGGCGCGCTTTTCCTTTAAGGCTACCTCGGGCATTGCCCGGGTTCCAGAAGGTTCTCCGGGGATCCCAGCGGCGGCCAGCACGCCCCACCTTCCCGGACCGGAGATTGGACTACAGTTAGGGGCGCACCCCCACCTCCCCGGCTCGGGCCTGAGCCCCCACCGACCAACCAATGAGACCAAAGGGCGCGCGGCGGTGCCACCCTCGGGCCCCTCCGCCAATGGCGGGGAGAGAGGCGTGGTTGACGGACCCCCGGGCGCGCCAATCAGACCCCCGCCGATCGCCGCCCCGGAGGGGGTGCGCGCGGGGCCGGGTGACAGGGGGTGGAGGATGGGCGGCTACCGCCGAGCCGCTCGTGGGAAACCGGCCAATGGCAGCAGGAGTTTGGGTTGAGTGACGGGCGGGCGGCGCAATGGGAAGCGTGGGGGCGGAGCCGCGGGGGCGGGTTCCCGGGCCCGCTGTCTGCGGCCGGCGGGCAGGCGACTCCTGTCCCGAGCGGAGGCTGCGGAGCCGGAGCCGGGGGAGGGGGCAGCGCCTGTCGGACGGACCGCGGAGGCGCCCGCCGCTCCTCACCGGTGAGGGCGCCGACCCAGGACTCGGGGGGGCCCTGGGGGGATGGGCGTCGCGAAGCCGGGGGTCCGGGGGTTGGGGCGCCGAGGGCCCATCGGCTCTCCTGCCGCAGGGTGGCGGGGACTCGGGCTCTGCAAGGTGCTGGTTTGTCCGCGACCCCCTTCCAGGGGGATCGGCCTGCATCTGGGCCCGGGGACGGGAGGGGAAGGGAGGGGAGGGCCGGGTCGGATTGGGTTCCGCCGGGAGGAGGCGTTTCTGAGCCACCGGTGACATCACCGACCACCCTCCCCCGCCCGGGCCCCCTCTCCTCGCCCCCTCCTCTGCGCGCCTTTTGTCCCGGCGGCGGGGCTCGGCTCTGCCCCGCCCCGCCCCTCCCCTCCCCGCGCCTCTGCGAGGGAGGAGGCTCCGCCAGTGACTTCATTGAGCGGGTTCTGGGGGACTGGGGTCCTCCCCATAGAGAGGCAGGGGAACTTGGTGCTTCTCGGGCCCTCACTGACAACCACACCTGCCACAGGTACACACGCTGCCTCTCTCTCTCTCTCTCTCTCTCTCTCACACACACACACACACACACACACACACACACACTGCCAGCCCTGCTGTCACCCTGTCACCCAGCCATTCACCACCAGCCAGGCACTGCCGCACCTGAGAGCGGGCTGCTGCCCCGCTGGACCCCATCCCCTCCGTCCTCCACGCCTGGGCCTCAGGTCCAGCTCCTGTTGCACCGGACAGGCCCTGCTGGGTAAGTGCCTCCGAGGACCCGAGGAGGTGACTGCCGCAGCCGTCCGTCCGAGCGGGCTCCGGCGGGGCGAGCAGAGGCGAGGGGCCGGGCCGGGCATGTTTAAGCGGCCGGTGCTCTCCTGCCCGCCCCCAGCAGCGTCCCCACTGCAGGCCCGAGGAGCTTTCCGGAGCTTCCCGCACTCCTGGGGAGAAGACTTCTTAGCCAGCTTGATGTTTAAAATTCAGCTGGAGCCCTTAAAACTTCGAGCGTGGACGCTGAATGGGTTTGTAAAGTTTCGGTAAGTCCCTCCGGGGAACGGCACTCGTGCCCATGACCAAGTCAAATTCTCCGCCCTCACATCACACCCCCTCCATTGCCTCCTCCATTCCATCCTCATCTCATTCCCGCGACATAGAAGTGTCTTCTACCCCACCCCGACATTGGAATGAAGTGTACCCCCTTACCATTCATCTCAAACCATGCAGGCGTCCATTTATTTCCCACAAACATCTCCAGTGTGTCAATTCTCTACATTTCAACCCACTGGTAAACCCATTTTTCATCCCCCCCCCCCATCAGTCCTTGGTTTTCCGTGTCAGCCGTCTCCCCTCCCTGGACCAGTCAGCCCCCCTTGCCATTTCTCCTCATCTTCCACTCCCGCCTCCGCATTAAACATCCTCTTTATTCTTCTCCACCAAAGGCAGTGCCGTGCCATGGGGCTCCTTTGTCATTCCAAACGCGTGGCTTTTGGGTTAGGGGGAGGGAGGGCGGGAGAAAAGGGCAGTTCTTGAAAGAGAACACCCTGTGTCTGTGGAGGCAAGAGAATTATAGATGTAGAACGGCTAGCAGGTGGGTGCCAGGGAGGAAGCTGGCCAGATGAAGAGGTGATGCCGGGACATGGAGAGGATGGTGGGAGAACTGGCGAGCCTTTCATTTGCCCTCTGCCTGGAAGCGGCTGTAGCTCTCTGGGGGGGCACCCTGGTGGCCTGCTAGGATTCCTTCCCGGTCCCGGGGAAAGAGGGTGTGGGCGAAGGCAGAGAGAGCAGCCCACCCCCCAGCTTTTACTGCTGCTTCCGAAAATGGCTGCCCTCCCCCAGCTGCTCTTTCTTCTCTGCCTCCTCCAGCCCCCGCCTCCCCCACCAGCCGTGACAAACTGGTAGGGGGAGGGAGGGGAGTACCCATCTTTGGGGAGCCTTCTCTTTGTCAGCGTGAGGTGACTCCCAGAGCCATGAGTCAACCCAGCCACCTGCAGCAGGCCCTGCGGGGGGGCAGGAGCGAGGGCCATGGTCCCAGCCTACCTGGAGTCTTGTGGCCTCCCCTTATGAATGATAGCCCTCACTCCTGCCAGGAAACCCTGTGCCCCTCGCTGAAAAACCCTGTGCCCACAGAGGCAGAACAGCAGGCCTTGGCTGTAGCTGCCAGCCCAGGGCATTGCTAGAAAGAATCTGGGTCTCCAGGCGTTGGTAAGGGTTGGCCAGATCTCGGGTAGGGCTGGAGAAGGGCTTCTGGCCATTCTCCCAAAAAGCTTTGGATACAGGAACGATCCCTTCCCTGCATATTCACCATGGAGACTTATTAGTCCTTATTGGTGGAGGGGGATTAGCATGGAAGAGTTGGGGCCTTATGTTTCTCCCTCATATATCACAAATGCCCCTGCATCCAGCTTAGAAGGGGCTATCAGGGGAGTGTGGGCCCAGCGCTGGGCCAGATCCTAAACCGCCGGGCAGGTGAGGGAGAGGGAAGGTGCTGAGGACATGGTGGTTAGTGCCCAACTGCCTCCTAACAGCTAAGGTTTAAAAAGGCCCTACCACCAGGATGCTTTTGTTCACTACCATTCGAGCTTGGGCGGCACAGACGTGTGTCTTCGCACACAGTTTTGAGTGCAGACACTGGGAAACGAGCAAAGGGACCAGTTGCCCTGATTGGGGGAAGGGCAGTGGTCGCCCCCTCCTCAGGAGGGAGTTAGAAGCGGCCGTCTCCAAAGGGCTGTGAGTCATCCTCTGATCTGAGTCACACGTGAGGCTTAGCATAGTCTGGGGACCAAGAGCAGGGGGGCGGGGGGGGCCTGGGGTCTCCGATGCAGAGAGAACTCCAGGCACCCACGCCCTGACTCAGCCTGGCTGGCCAGAACAGCTGGCTGAAGATCTGGGCCTGTCCCCAGCCCTAGGCCACTGCCCCAGCTGCCCTCAGCCCGGGCACCGTGCCTGGGGCATGGCGTAGGAGACCACGATACTCAGGTGACCTCACTCCGTATATTGATCTTCACCCGCTTCTGTGGGCGGCTCTGTCAGTCCATGGTGCCGCCTCCCTCGGCAGGTCCTTTCGGGGGGTCCTCAGGCCGGCCCACGGATGTGGGCCTTAGCCTAGCTCCAAGGAGTGGGCCAGAGCCGCCCCCCGCCCGCTGCCGGGAAAACCCAGGAACTGGGGGAAGACTCGCAGAATCCTAGAATGTCGAAGCTGGAAGAGATCAACTAGTCCAAACCTTTCTTTTTTACTGATGGGGAGACAGGGGCCCGCTGAAAAGTCACGCCGTGACTCTTAGGGGATTGCAGGATCGTCAGGAGCAGGGCCGGGGCAGAAGGGAACAGAGGCACCAAGGCTCGGCCCTGGATTTCTTTCAGAAACAAGGAGACCAGTGCCGGGCCGGTGGCTGTGATGGGCAAGGATTATTACAAGATTCTTGGGATCCCATCGGGAGCCAACGAGGATGAGATCAAGAAAGCGTATCGGAAGATGGCCTTGAAGTACCACCCCGACAAGAACAAAGAACCCAACGCCGAGGAGAAGTTTAAGGAAATTGCCGAGGCCTATGATGTGCTGAGCGACCCTAAGAAGCGAGGCCTCTACGACCAGTATGGGGAGGAAGGTAAGAGAGCGGTGCTCGGGCCTGATACTGGACCCCTGCCCTTGCCTGGGGTCCTAGGTGGCCCGGTTCTCATAACAGGGGACCGGAGACTGAGGAGGGGGTGAGGGAGGCGAGTGTCCCTAACACTGACACCACCCACTTCCCAGCCTCAGCTTACCCTAGTTCCCCCACCCTCACCCCCACCCCCACCCCTCTCTGCCTCTCTCCCCGCTTCAGTTCAGGCCTTAGCGAGGTCTGAAGCTAGAACCAGGGGCCTCCCCCCTCCCTCCTTCCCCTCCCAGCCCTTATTAGTCCTGCCCGAAGTCCCGGCTGCTTCATTGGCTGCTGAGGAAGGTTAGGCCAAGGGAGTGTATGGCTCTCTGAGGACAGAGCATTTACATTCATCAGCATAAAAGTTTGACCCTTAAGCAGCCTGGGAATTAACCGCCGGAGCACCACCGAGCTAGAAATTCGGTTGTTCTTTCCCTGCCCGCTTCGGGCCATCGGAACAGAGGGACGGCTTCGCCTCCCCGAGGAAGTGGCAGAGATCCAAGGGTGGAAGGGAAAACTGCTGCTGGCATATTGCCCCCTCCCCGGGGTAGCTGGCGGCCACGCACGGGGCGGCAGGAAAGGCCCAAATAAAGCCTCTGAGAGGGCGGCCCCTCCCCGCACATCCCACGGGCATGATGTAGCAGCTAATTCTGGGCCTGCCCCTCAGGGCTGCCTGCCACCCGCCAGCCACCGGCACCTGTCAGGCTATATTAAGAGACGTAGTCACAGCTGAGGACTCTCCTTCCCCGGAGAAACTGTCCTTCCTCCCTGGCTCCGGGCACCTTTCTTTTACATTCTCCTCCTCTCTACTCTCTCCACGGCAGCCTCGCGTGAGAGGGGCTAGCCACATGCACTGTGCCTGACACAGAGTTTCCTCTCCTCCTCTGTGTTTTGTGCCCCGTGCCATTATCTTCTGGCACCCCAGGCCTCCCAGCCCCCTCTCTCTTGTCTCCACGCCACCAGTTCCTTCCATTCTTTCCCTGCTCACCTACCAACTCCCGGATTCACCAGGCGCCTGCTGGATTCCCCTGTACTCTCTCAGCTAAGAATGTGTTTTTCCTCTGGGATGGAGGAAATGGAAGAAGTATGAGGCGGGGAGAGTGGGTCTCCTTGCAGACACTACGCCCCCATGTGACCTTTTGGGGAATTGCACTCTCATTCCTCCACCTGCCTCACCTTTGTTTAGGAAGAAGGTGAGAGCTGGAAACTTAAACCCTTCTGCATGACCAAGCCCTAAGGGAAGGAGGGCAAAGCTCAGCCGCTAGGCCCGGACCCTGGTTTCTAAAGCAGATCTGCATCCCCGGAGGACGCAGCCACAGCCTTAAGGAGACAGCCAGAGCCCGGGCAGGGAAAAGCAGCCTCGGAAATGTGGGTTGTATTTCTGTCCGCCCTGCCTCCTCCCCATCAGCCAGACGGAACAGTTGTGCGCATGGACTCTGTACTCAGCCCTGGCTGGGGACAAGTTGTTCCCAGCTTGAAAAGGGGGGTGGTTAGTGGTACATCGGGAATCCCCACAGAGAAATTACCCCTTCCTGCTGTCATTAGTCCAGCCTCCCTCTTTCGCTGAGCTTTGCCAAGCTTCTTGAACTCACCTGACAATCACACACCTCCACGGAAGGAAAGAACAGACCGTGCGTCTTAAGGAAGGGGTGCAAAGGCAGCTGCCACAGGTCTCTGAACCGCCTGCCACTTGGCCTCTCTAATGGAACCCAAGTCTAAGAAGAGGCTAATTTAGGCTCCGGCTTCCACAGCCAATTGAAATTCTAGATAAAAGGCCTTAAAAAAAAAAAAAAAAAGAGTCCCTTCCCATAGTGTGGGCTCCACCCTAAGACTACATGTTATAGATCACTTCTCAGTGTTAACCCCCCATCTCGCTCCTCCCTCTGTGCCCTACTCTCCCCATCCTCACCACTGCCATGCCCCCACTAAGGCTGCCTCCTTAGACAGGACCTAGCTCCAGCAAGAGCAGCTGGGGTCCCCACCCACGATGTGCCAGCTCATTCATTCATTTTGGCTGCTCTGGTATTAAGTGTGAGGGGTGAGGCGCGGCGTTATGGAACCCCAGGGAGCTCCATTCCCATGGTAGCCTATGACTGTCCACTGTGTGACGGCACCCCCTGGAGTTGAGCCGTCCTGTGAGCCCTGACTATGGGAACAAAGCGTTTGAAAACTCTTTCTAAAGAAGTAGCTCAGTGGATAGAGTGTTGGCTTGCGGACTGAAAGGTCCCAGGTTCGATTCCGGTCAAGGGCATGTACCTTGGTTGCGGGCACATCCCCAGTGAGGGGTGCGCAAGAGGCAGCTGATTGATGATTCTCTCTCATCGATGTTTCTAACTCTCTATCCCTCACTCTTCTTCTCTGTAAAAGATCAATTATATATATATTTTTTTTTTTTTTTTTTTTTTTTTTTAAGTAGCTCCTCATCTCCGAGCTAATGGGCTTTCCTGCTTTTTTGGGAGCCCTCCTCGTTTCCCATTTGGTCAGAAGTCAGGGAAAGAAGAAACTGCTAGAAGCAAAGTAAGAGTGGGCCTTACCACTTGACCGGATCCCTGCTTTGTTTGGGACAGGTCACTTGCTAGCCCCTGTGTCGTCAAACCTTGCCCACTTGCCTCCTGCTCTGTGTGTCTTCGGAGATAAGCAAAAGTTCCAGAGCCAGATATGACTTGTAATGTGACCCAGGCCAGCCACTCAAAGCTCAGAGACATCTTTGAGTCATGGGTACAAGGGAGAGGTTACAGGACTGGAAGTCACATCCTCCAAGACTTCTACTCCTAGCTTTTCCGCCCACTGGGAGACTCAGCCTCTTTGAACCTCTGATGTGCTTTATTAAAAATATAATTAAGAGTAAAAAATTAATCTTGCCAGAGAACTTTCTTACTGCCTTAGGCCAGCCCTCTCTCTGGGAGTTAAAGATTTCGTTCTTTCTCTAAGGTCCATGAGTTGGGAGCTAGAGGGCAGGGAGAGGAGACTGGGGTGGGGCCCAGAGCAGCCACACTGTCCCTAACTTCTCCTCCCTCCAGGCCTGAAGACCGGCGGTGGCTCGTCAGGTGGCTCCAGTGGCTCCTTTCACTACACCTTTCATGGGGACCCCCATGCCACCTTTGCCTCCTTCTTTGGTGGCTCCAACCCCTTCGATATCTTCTTTGCCAGCAGTCGCTCCACTCGACCCTTCAGTGGTTTTGATCCAGATGACATGGACGTGGATGATGACGAGGACCCATTTGGCGCCTTCGGCCGCTTTGGCTTCAATGGGCTGAGCAGGGGTCCGAGGCGAGCCCCCGAGCCACTGTACCCTCGGCGCAAGGTGCAGGACCCGCCTGTGGTGCATGAGCTGAGGGTGTCCCTGGAGGAGATCTACCACGGCTCCACCAAGCGTATGAAGATCACCCGGCGGCGCCTCAACCCCGACGGGAGAACTGTGCGCACCGAGGACAAGATCCTGCACATCGTTATCAAGCGTGGCTGGAAGGAAGGCACCAAGATCACCTTCCCCAAAGAGGGCGATGCCACCCCCGACAACATCCCTGCCGACATAGTCTTTGTGCTCAAAGACAAGCCCCATGCACACTTCCGCCGAGATGGCACCAACGTGCTCTACTGCGCCCTGATCAGCCTCAAGGAGGTGCGGCCTGGGCCAGGTTGTGTGTGTGAGGAGGGGGGGGGGGAGGACAGGGACACGCTTTCCCCGTTGTAATCGTTGTCGTCTCCCCTCCCAGTCGCTCTGCCCCACCTTCTCCTCACTGTCTGCCTCATTTTCCCCCAGGCACTGTGTGGCTGCACCGTGAACATTCCCACCATCGATGGCCGCGTGATCCCTTTGCCCTGCAACGATGTCATCAAGCCGGGCACCGTGAAGAGACTCCGCGGGGAGGGCCTCCCCTTCCCCAAGGTGCCCACCCAACGGGGAGACCTCATTGTTGAATTCAAAGTCCGCTTCCCAGACAGATTAGCGCCACAGACACGGCAGATCCTTAAGCAGCACCTGCCCTGCTCCTAGGCTCTGCCCCCGCCAGCCCGGAGTCCACCGCAGCAATACCCCCACTCGCCCCGCCCAACGTGCACCCAACTCCGTGTCCGCTGGACACTGGCAACGTTTCTTACATGCAAAAAAAAAGCCACTGGTTTTCAGGAAAAAAAAATGTTCCTGCCCCTGACCCCTTTCACAGCTGGGCTGCCTTGGGGGGGTGGGGGGGAGGGAGAGGGAGGGAGGTGGGGAGAACTAGCCCAGACCAGGGGTCAATTTTCATGTCACTAGCTTTGGAATCCAGTTCCCCACTCCAGTGGCTGGGGAGTGACCTGAGTGCTACTTGAAGATATAATAGAGATTCCTTGTCCACGCCTGTAAATAGCATACCCTCCTTCCCCTCTCAGCTCTGCTGACACCTCGCTTCTCCCTTCCCTTTGGCTTCTGCCTCTGGGGGAGGAAGAAGATAGAAAGGACACTGCCCTCCCGCCCCAGCCCCACCTCCTGGTCCACGGTGTCCAAGGTTATCGCACACGTATTCACACACACACACAAAGCACTCGCCTGGAGCTGTCTGTGCCTCTCCCAGGATGAGATAGAAAGGGAACGTCCAGGACCGGGCCACTGAGCACGAGATACTTTTCATCTGGGGCAGGGAGGTAAATGGGGCCCTCAGCAGCTTCCCGGACAGCTCCCCTGCCCAGACCCCACAGAACTGAAAGTTCTGTCCTCCCTGTTGCTCTCAGGAGGGTGCAAGCATGGAGGGAGGGCAAGGGGGCTCGCTGTGTTAAAGCTAAGAGGTGGGGGAGGGGCAGGATCCATCTCCCGGCCTTCATCAGGAAGGGAAAGGGCTTTGGGGTCAGGTGGCAGCTTTTCCCCCAGCAAGAGATTCAGGGTCACAGGTTTCTCCCCACACCTCTGAACTCAGGGCCTAGCCACCCCAAAACTTCCAGATCCCGTTTTTGTGATACGTGCAACTACTTATTTCTTACCCTTCATGGAGGCTGTGTGGGAAATTTCCAGCCCTTTGATGCCTATGAGACTCCACCCCATTCCCAGAGTTGTGAAAGATCCAATATGGCGCAGGATTTAGGGTAAGACTCCTTCAGCGAGGTCCTGGGGTGGGGTCTTTAGGTTTTCTCACTATGACAAGCCCCTGAATGTTTTTATAGTAGTTTTTTTTTTGTATTTTTTGTAATGACAGTATTATGACAAAAATAAAATATTTTAAAAATATGGCATCTGAGCCCCAGCCGGGTGGCTCAGTTGGTTGGAGCATCATCCTGTACACCAAAAAGCTTGTGGGTTAGATTCCTGGTCAGGGCACATACCTAGGTTGCGGTTCCATCCCCAGTTGATTGCATAAGAGAGACTCGATCTCCAATCAGAGCACTTATGGAGAGGCAACTGATCCTCTTAATGTGTCTCTCTTTCTCTCCCTCTCCCTTTCTTTCTCTCTCAAATCAATAAACACATCTTCAGGGACGGATATCTACACATACAAAAGGCTAAGATGCAAAGTGTCCCCTCGGGAGTTGGACCAGGAGACGGGGAGTTCCATCGCTGAACCAGGGACGGTGTGGAACATGGCAGGCAACCAGTGGTGGCAGGGTGCTGGGGGTGCTGAGGGAGCAAGGGAAGGAGGAGGCGGGAGGCAGGGAACCTGATCAGCCCAGATGGCCGGCCTGGCCTAGGGACCCTACCTGTGCATGAATTTCGTGCACCAGGCCTCTAGTATATATATAATCACCTGACCGGAAGCAATGAACCTGGGCTGGCGGTGGGTGTACAGTGCCAATATCAACCTTCCTCTGGGGCCCTGGTCCCCTGTGAGAAGCCAAGCAGGACTTCAGAATAAGGTGAAGCTGATTCCTTCCTTCCTCTAAGCCCAGGCTCCCAGGATTTCTAAAACATACACTCCACACAACAAAGACAGAACATACCACTCACTATGAGAAGAAACAAATCTATTGGGAAAGAATAAATATCCTTTTTTAAAATGAGAAACAGAGACTATCCTCTTTGAAGGCTGTGCTATCACGAGAATGAAAAGATTTTCTCTGCGTGAACTAGAATTTTCCTTTGAGAGAAATCTCCCTCTTAGGAGGAGATGGAAGAGGACTTTCTGGATGATTAGAAAAGACATATCCCCACAGAAAGAGCCTGGGGCAGTGAGGAGGAGAGCTGGAGGTACCTGGGGTCTTTGGTCCACATTGGTGGGGTCTGGCTGGGAACACAGGCTCCCCTGGGAGGCATGGACATCGTAGCTGATCCTCCAATCTCATAATTTTCCAGCGATGTGTGTCCTGATGTCTGAGCCGCCTGTCCAGCTGAGACAGCTCTGGTCGTCAGGGCCTGCATGCTGTGCTGACTGCAGGGTGCACCTGTCACTCTCCTTGGGTCTTGGTAGAGAGGAGCCCTATAGTCAACGGAGTGTGTATTGTGGGCTCTACCCAGGCCTAGACTTTGTCCTGGTGCTGATTTTCCTCTGCACCTAAGCCCTGATTCTCCCCCAGGATCCAGCCCATGATGATTATCCCCCACTGGGCTTCAGTGTTCCCAGTACCATGAAGACAGCTCTGCCTTCACCTGGTCCTGGGCTCCACCCAGAAACTGACACTGAATAGGCTTTTCACCAGAACCTTTCTGCCCCTGCCTTTTTCCCTGGGACAATGCCAGTGAAAATAGTTTCTCGTCCTTTTATTGAAGGTACTTTCCGAAGGAGCATGCTCCTTCCAGTGCAGAAAAAAACAAGGGCTCTTGTTCACAAGGGTGTCTGCTAATCCCGTGGCCTGGGCAGGGAGAGCCCCAATCCTACATATCCTACTCAAAGCTCCCCTATTTTGGATCTCCTAGTAAGGTGGTGCCTCTTGACTGGGGCTAAACTCTTGACCTGGCTCTTCCCTGAGGCCTGAGGCTTTGGGATCCCGGCCTGCTGGGCAACGTACCTGCCTCCGGCCTCCATGTGAATACAAAGGAAAATATAGAAAATTGCCATGTCCCTACTGGGCACTCTCTGAGATGGGACTAGGAGACCTTAGAAGACAAGCTATCTGAGGCCAGGGGCACTTGAGTGAGAAAGAACTGAAGCTGACTTTGCCTGCAATTTTAGCCTTACCCTTAAAGGTTACATGGAGGATTTGTGGTCTTTTAATGCCTATGTAACCCTACACATACATGGAGGGAGGGAAGGAAAAAAAGGAGGGAGATAGAGAGACAGAGAGAGTCCTGTATAAAAGTCAAGACCGTAAAGGAACTGGGGGGAAATTCTGGTTCAGCCAGGTCCTAAGAAGTGTGGGGTCTTTATTGGGTTTTCTCATTTTGACAAGCCCCAGAATCCTTTCATAGTATGTGGGGTGTGGGTGTGTGTGTGTGTGTGTGTGTGTGTGTGTGTGTGTGTGTGATTTTGTAATGACAGTACTATGACAATTATCAGCTTATTTGTACGACCATAATATTTAAGTCTTGGCCATCCTGAATTTTGGGCAACCAGCAATTTGGGGGTAGAGGGGTAGACAGGGAGCATTCCTTGGTCACTGGAGCCCATTGTCCACTCAGATAGCCATTTAGTGTCTGGGCATCCCCCAGATTCTGGTTGTGGCTTAGGAGCGGGAGTCTTCTTAGACTTCACTTCTCTCCCTGAACTCTCTGGCCCTTGAGAGAATCCATAAATAACCTCCAATATCTTTTTCCTAAACTGGAAACTCCAAGAAGGTGCTGACCTCTATGGTGATCCCCTTCAGACACTCTGCTCTCTGCCTCTGGGGCACTTCTGGCTTCTGTTGGGACACAATTCCACTTTCATCCCTTGGGCCATGTCCTGCCATTGTTTGATTTGGAGTGACTCTGGACTGTCTCTCTTGTTCCTCACACACTCATCCTCTGTCACAATTTATCCCTTTTAATGGGTATGAAGAGCTAAAAATGTGGCTGCTCTTCTCCCTGACGAAGAGTCCTGCATGAACCATGATTAACATCTCAGGGGCCTCTGGCCTTTCTTGCTCAAAGCTGAGGAGGGCCCTCGCTGGTTTGGCTCAGTGGACAGAGCATTGGCCTGCAGACTGAAGGGTCCCAGGTTCAATTCCGGTCAGGGGCACATGCCTGGGTTGTGTGCTCTATCCCCAGTGGGGGGCGAGCAGGAGGCAGTCAATCAATAATTCTCTCCCATCATTGATGTTTCTAGTTTTCTCTCCCTCTTCCTTCCTCTCTGAAATCAATAATATATATATATTTAAAAGCTGAGGGGAAGGATGAGAACTATCCAGGGTATGAACTGATTTTTTTTTTAAATCAGCTTGTTTCCTGACCTGCCTAAGGTTTTCTTTTGAAGAACCTTGGCTTAGGCATCCCTGAAACATGGGTGGCTGAGAGAGAAAGTAAACTGGGAAAGAAGCCATGATTAGGTCTCTATCAACTTAACAGTTTTATGTTGAAAGGTAAGCTCTACCTCTGCCACACTCAAAACCATATAATCTAGGTTTCCTAGTGCTTGTCAATCTAATGCCTACATTAAGAAAGGAAAGCTTCCAAGAGGTATTCAGGCAATGCTCCTGACTTATTAAGGGTACTAAATTTCCAGTTTCCAAGGACTTCCCAGAAGGAGGCAATGTATAGTTGGCAGAAAGCCATGAATACACATTTCTAGAGGTCCCACTTTGCTTTTTTACTTTTTTAAAAATATATTTTTTATTGATATTTTACAGAGAAAGGGAGAGAGATAGAGAGCTAGAAACATCGATGAGGGAGAAACATCGGCCAGAAATGCAACCAATGTGCATACCCTTGACCGGAATTGAACTGGAGACCTTTCAATCTGCAGACTGATGCTCTACCACTGAGCCAAACCGGTTTCGGCTTGAGGTCCCACTTTGATTGAGCTGCCCCAGCTTCTTGCCCAAATAAATCTTTAGGGTATTTTTCAGTTGCTTCAAGTCTAGGTTCTCTTTTATGAAAACATTGATAAATCATTTGCTGACCCATTCCCTACATGACTCAAAAAGTCATTTTTTATCTCCTCTGAAGAATCAGCCCCTGAAACCTTTACTGGGCAACTTTCTGAATTCCTTCATAGTTACATTTGGAGCCTTTTCTCGGGCTCTGCCTCAGACCTTTCCCTAAGCCATTCTCTTAACTAGAAATTTGCTGGGCCCTCCACATGGAAACTTCCTGGATGTCACAATCCAATCTTTCTTAGTTCCTTGCTGCTTCTGTACATAAACACAACAGGCTTTGAAAGTCTGTGATTTTACTTAGCTAAGATTTGTCTATTACTACCCTGAGGCTGCATCAGTGCCAGAGTATCTTGGATCCTACAGGCCAGGACCCACTAATGTTAAATGAGACTCTTTCAAAAGTAAAACTCTTCTTGTTCCAAATAGTATTGCTTATAGGACAGCCGTGGGCAAACTATGGCCCACGGGCCAGATCCGGCCCGTTTGGCTGTTCTATTCGGCCCTGCGGAGCCGAAAGAGCGGAGGGTTCTCTTGCTCTCCCCTCCGCTCCTTCACCAGCAGCCCAAGATGAGAGTGCCAGCATGGTCAGGTTGCTTTTGTGCCGGCCCTCCGGTCCAGTTTAAGAACCCATGTGGCCCTCGAGTCAAAAAGTTTGCCCACCCCTGTTATAGGACATTCTATGCAAAGAATGGAAACTGACACATAGACATGGACGGCTCGGCTATACTGGGGGGAAAAAAGTAAAAACTCACACATTTTCAATCTGCTTCTCTAACGGGTGTTAAATTTCAGTTGAGGTTCCAGGAAAGGACACTCAAGAGGCCTTGGGATGGAGAAGAAGGTAGTAAGTAGGAATGGTAGCAAGAATGTGCCTGAGGTAGGGGCTGGGAATGAAGCAGGGTTCGGGGTTAGGAGAGCGAGGGGAAACCTTTAGCCTGCATTCAAACTAAGGGGCAGAGGAGTGGGCGTCAGAGATTCCCCTGACAGAGCAAAGGGGGACTCCAGTGGGGAACAGCCTCCCCAAACAGGACAGTAGCTCCAGGGAACTCACTGCGCAGAGAGGGAAGACCCTAGAGGAGCTGGCTGCATCATGTCGTAAACGGTCCCCCAGGTTCAGGGCTGTGAGAGTGGCTGTGGTTTGTCTTCGGGGCTCTGCAATAGTCGCATTTCAGCAAGTGACTCTAAACTAGCCCTAGAAGCTGAAACCGGTTTGGCTCAGTGGATAGAGTGACGGCCTGCGGGCTCAAAGGTCCCGGGTTCGATTCCAGTCAAGGGCATGTACCTTGGTTGCGGGCACATCCCCAGTAGGGGGTGTGCAAGAGGCAGCTGATCCATGATTCTCTTTCATTGATGTTTCTAACTCTCTATCCCTCTCTCTTCCTCTCTGTAAAAAAATCAATAAAATATTTTTTTAAAATAATAAAAATAAAATAAAATAGCCCTAGAGGAATGAAAACATATAAAATTATATACATCACCCACCAAAGACTGGAAGACGCATCGGTTCCAGTGATTTAATGAAACCTCTGTCCAGTCATTAACTGACCACCAAGCTAATCAAGCAGTGGTTACACACAACAAACAAGATAGACTTCACAGAATCACTTCAGAAAAATCACTACGCAAACAACAGTAACAACAAACTCTAGAAAATCTGAATTCTAGAGTTGCCACATTATATTATTAGGAATGTCCAATTTTCAACAAAAAGTACAAGATATGTAAAGAAATAAAAATTTTTAAAAAATGAGTAAAATTGGCACACACACACACACACACACACACACACACGGGGAGAAAAACAGCAATCAATTAAGTGACCCTGAGGAAGCCCAGACATTGAACTTACTAGACAAAAACTTTAAGCCAGCTATTTAAAATATGTTCCAAAAAGTAAAGAAAAGTATGTCTAAAAAATACTATTGGGCCCTGGCTAGTGTGGCTCAGTTGGTTGGGCATTGTCCCGGGCACTGAAAGTTGCAGGTTGGAATCCCTGGTGAGGGTACATGCCTGGGTTGTGGGCTCAATCCCTGGTCAGGACATCCAGGAGTTTCGCTCTGGCATTGATAGTTCTCCCTTCCCCTTTCTTATCTCTCTACCAGGATGACAGTAAGGATGGGGAGGAGAGACAGATTTGAGAAACAGCGGGGAAAATTAGCAAGAGTTGGTGATTGACTTCTTATGGGAAAGATGAAGAGCGAGCAGTGTGGATGGCTACTGTGTTTCTTGCTTGGATGACTAAATGATACTAATTACTTTGGGGGATACAACAGGAAGAGCAAATTGGGTCAAAGAAAGAAAATGACCTAAGTTATGAAGATGTTAGGCCTGGGGTACCTACCTGTGCAAAATGGAACTTAGGGATGTTTAGCAAGAACCCGGATTTATGAGACAAGCTCATAGAAGTCAGTGCTGAGATAACTAACCACATAAATAGCTAACCTCACTACCTCAGAGATCCTACTTTGGAGAGTAACACAGTCATTAAAAATTATGCTAGGAAGAGTTTATAGTGTGTAGAAAGGGTTTATGTTAAAATATTAACTGCTGCCCTAACTGGTTTGGCTCAGTGGATAGAGCGTCGGCCTGCAGACTGAAGGGTCCGGGTTCGATTCCAGTCAAGGGCATGTACCTTGGTTACAGGCACATCCCCAGGTGGGGGTGTGCAGGAGGCAGCTGATCGATATTTCTCTCTCATCAATGTTTCTAACTCTCCCTCTCCCTTCCTCTATAAAAATCAATAATATATATATATATTTTTTTTTAAATAAAATAAAATATTAACTGCTTTCCTACCTTACAAAAACCTGTTTATTTAAGCAATGTAAAAATTTGAATAGTAATGTCTGGGAAGAAATACATAAAAATGCTATGGAGATTATTTTGACTTTGGAAGTTTATGGGACTCCTCCTTGTACTTTCTCACATCTTCTAAATTCGGTATATTCTTTCATAATGGGAAAAGCTATTTAACACAGTAATATCTCCTCCTATCTCTAGTGGGACATGGCTAGTGTTTCTATCAGACACAGGACCTGACACATAGCAGCCTGAAATAAATGCAGTAAAATACCAATGCCTGAGATTTGAAGGCAACTGCTTTGAATTCCCCTCCCTCCTAGAAGGCTGGGGCCTGTCCTGTCCACTAGAATGCCCCTCACCACAGTGGACCTCCACTCGATCACGAGCCTGCTTCTGCCCATCAGGACTCAGCCTCACCTCTGCCCACTGACACTGCCCTGTGACACTGGCTAGGCTGACCTCCCACCCACCATTCCCACTGCACACACACCCCCCACACACACCCTCACCCCCAACCTCACAGCTCCTTCAACTGCTTTGAAACAACTCTCTGTGGGCATCATCCCTTCTGTGGGAGCTGGCTTGGCAGGCAGAGTCTGAGACACTGACCCCTCCCAGAGGGCGGTTCTGTGAGGTCTCACTGTCTGCTGATCAGGCGTGGCATTTTCAGGGTACTGGCATGGGACAAGACGGTGTCCAAGCGGCAAGTGGAGATGGGCCCCGGGCCTGGCCCTTAACTCACATCCTTATAGAGAAGGATAGGGAGAGGAGGGAAGAGGGGGAGGATTAAGGGAAGAAGGGAGAAGGAAAGGGACAGGGAGGCGGAGGGAAAGCGACTTGGGCAGCAAAGGGGGCTGAGGCCAGACATCGAAGAAGCTCAGAAGCTCTGCCGTGGATTCTGGGCACAGCCGCCCATCCCACAGACCCCACCAACCGAGGTGGGGGGAGTCTCACAGCGGGAAGGGCCCTGGGGCATATGAAAAGTCCCATTAAAATCTTGGCTGAGCTTAACTGCCCACCTCCGGTATCAAGAAAGCGAAGGAGGCTGATTTGGGCGCCCAGAGGTGCCGCCTCCTGAGTTAGCCACCTGGAAGCCAGAGGAAGATTCCCGCTGCAGGCCCCACCCCGCAACAAAAATCTCGCCCATTTCTCATTCATTTGCCCAGAAGTTACTGAGTTCTAACCTGATACCAAACACCAGATGCTGGAGTTATCGCAGGGTACTGGGTAGACAAGGTCCCAGCCCTCAGATAATTCAGACCTAAGCTACACTGTAGTGTGGAAAGTACTGGTGGAGGAGGAGAGGACAAGGGCACCCAGCCCAGCTTGGCAGGGTGAGGGGGTGGGGATGTGGGGGTGAAGGAAGGCCTCCCAGAGAGACAACTTTTATTGTAGCAGGAAATGGATTCTGATTCCTCTGCTAAGTGGAGGTCTGGCACATTAGCTTGGGGGGAGGGGATTTGTGAGGAAAAGAGAAGTTGAGAAAAGTGAAGAAGGCTTGAATTGATTTTTTAGTAGAAAGGGTTTTTAGTAAAAGGGTTTTTTTTTTAAGGAATGATGTAAGCACCACAGGCAGGGAGCTTTTCCTGTTTTGATTAACAATGTATTCCAAATACTTAGACCAGTTCCTAGCACACATCAGGCACTTAATAAGTGGAATTCATGGATAAATGCTTTTCAAGTGATGCTTGGAGCTGACCATTAATTGCAGACTGTGAGTTTATGGGGGGCACCAACTCACTCATGTGTGATTTTATCCAATAGCGCCGAGCCACTTCCTCCAGGGCAGGTCTGGCGGAGGCAGAGCTGGGATTTGCCAGGTAGAAATGATGAAAGGAGAGTGAATGGAGAAGAGCCTGGGAGGTTGACTATGAAGTCTATTGTGGAGAGGGAGGAAATGAAAGCAAGAGGTTGACAGGGGAAAAGTGGAAGGATCTCTGGAATGGATATCCTAACAAGGTTGAAAAATTGTCATCTTTAGGATAAATCAGAAGATGGGATGTCAGACTGGAAGGCAAAGCAGAGCCTAATGATGAGACTGCAGATATGACCACAGCTGGATTGGAGCAGAGGTAAAGGACTCTGAGATGAAAAGGTCTAGGAATTGAGAGTCTAGGTTATTGAATGGTCTATCCACACAGATGTTTGGGTCTCCCATAGATCCCCTCTTCAAGATCCCTGCTCTGGGCCCCATCCAGACTCTTCCTCAACCTTCGGAGGACCTGCATTCATACTTCAAGTTATGCCTTAAATTGTAAGGTCCCAAGACCCCCGGTGAGTCCGACGGAGTGGGCGACGACCCCAAGTCAAACGCCAAGACCGAAAGTTGATGCAAAACGCATGAGGTTTTAATACAAGCGCAGCACAGGGGCTTCTCAGGCAGACAGCAACAGTGCTGGCTGACTGGAGTGCTGAGTAATTGCAGGACATGAGTTTATAAAGGCAAAAACCACACGCAGGTGGGGTTACACATGGAGGGGGAGGAAGGGAACAAAGAAATTCCAAGAAGGGGAGCTGGGCTCGTTAATTACATGTTTTATGACAGGGTCTATGCTTAGTCAACAGTCCCATCTGGTAATCTTGCAAGCCCCTTTGCCTCCCCCCTTCCTATTCCTCTGGGTAAGTCCTGGTCTGCTATTGAGGCACCTCCGGGCCGGGTCTTTTCCATAATTACAGGTTAGGCTGGTCTCTACCTGGCAGGTGCATTCCAAGGTGGTCAGCTCAGTTCCCAGGGGGAGAATTCCACAGCGGTCAACAGGATTGAAACCTCCCTCGGGACCTAGCCCTGCTTTAATATTTGTCATAAAATATTGCATTCTGGCTTTTTGCATTTCAGGGTAGGGAGTTCCTGGGGACTGATTTCATTCTTGCCTAATCTTCAACCGTAAAGAACTGACCTCATTCCTGTCTAATCTTTAACCTTAAAGGTCACATCCTGGAACAGGCAGTGGGGGAGGCCAATTCCTCAATCTTGGGGCCCTACAAAATCATAAAAGTATAATGATATAACTCTGGACCAGAAGCCAAAATGGGAAAGTTAGGGAGGGCTATAGTGGATATCTGTTTTGTTTTCTTTGTTTTATACCAGCATGCATACACCTTTCTGGAAATAGTATGTCTATGTCCTCAGAAGGAACTACCACACTCCCACTCCTTCAGTCTCAGTCCATGTGCAGGTGGAGGGGTCTTCCTTATTCCAAGGGTATATGTGTGGCTCAGACCTGTGATTCCTCACAGTACAAGCGGGTTTCTCGATCCTTAGCTCTGCCTCCCAAACTCAATTTCCCCTTACGCAAAAGGGGAGAACAATACTCACTTCAAGGAGTTGTAGAGATTAAATGGGGTGATAAATGTTAGAGTATAAATTCATTCCATAACACTGAGAAGAAACATCAAATTACTTAATTTGTTTACCATCGGAAAACACAGATATTTACATCACGATTCATAACAGTTGCAAAATTACAGTTATAAAGTAGCAACAAAAATAATTTTACGGTTGGGAGTCACTACAACATGAGGAACTGTGTAAAGGATTACTGCATTAGAAAGGCTGAGAACCACTGCTTTAGAGACTCTGTCTTCTATCTACTTGAGACTGAACACAATATGTGGTTCAATCTAGGCACTCAATAAATTTATGTTGAATTAATTAATCTAATCCAATGTAGGGTAGCAATGGAGAAAACTTTCTTGCCCAAGATCACATGGCCAGTCAGGGAAGAACTAGAAAACCCAGGTATCCTATCTTAGTTCAGTACTCTTTCTATCAGCCCAAGCTGGCCTTTGAGGCAAAAAAAATAGGCTTTAATTTGTACTGTGAAGGCAGAGATTGAGGGCCCCGAAAAGAAGAGTTGACATGGAACAGAGTGGTTGTTTTAGGGTAAAGAGGGGCAAATGAAGAAAAATGGTCAAGTACATTTTATTATCCTTAACATGAATGCTTGCCAACAATGTTGCAGGCAACCTAAAGTCAAGTAAGACAGTTCACAGTTGACAAGAGATTAAAAAAAAAAAAAAAAAAAAAAAAAGAAGGCACAGACTCCGTTTATTAAAGGTGGAATGAGACTTGTAATGGGAAACCTTAAAAGAAATAACATTTTAATATAGCATGTACAAACCTAAGCATATAAATGTGTACATTTAATTCTCAAAACAACCCTATGTGGTAATAATATTATTCCCATTTTACGGGTGAAAAAACTGAGGCACTGAAGGATTAAGTTTGACTGAAACTCCAGTATTTTTATTGCCTGCCAAAACCGGTTTGGCTCAGTGGTAGAGCATCGGTCTGCGGACTGAAAGGTCCCGGGTTCGATTCCAATCAAGGGCATGTACACTGGTTTCGGGCACATCCCCGTTGGGGGGGTGTGCAGGAGGTGGCTGGTCGATGTTTCTCTCTCATCGACATTTCTGGCTCTCTATCTCTCTCCCTTCCTCTCTGTGAAATATAAATAAAAAATATATTTTTAAAAAATATATTTTTTTATTGCCTAGCCAATTTGGCTCACTGGATAGAGCATCAGCCTGTGGACTAAAGGGTCCCAGGTTCGATTCTGACCAAGGGCACATACCTGGGTTGTGGGCTTGATCCCCAGTAGGGGGCGTGCAGGAGGCAGCAGATCAATGATTCCCTTTCATCATTGATGCTTCTGTCTATCCCTCACCCTTCCTCTCTAACATCAATAAAAAAATATTTTAAAATATTTTTATTGATTTCAGAGGGAGAAATCGATAGAAACATTAATGATGAGAATCATTGATTGGTCACCTCCTGCACACCCCCTACTGGGGATGGAGCCCACAATCCAGGCATGTGCCCTTTGCTTGAATCTAACCCGGGACCTTTCAGTCCGACATTCTAACCACTGAGCAAAACTAGCCAGGGCCAGAGCTAGGATTTGAATGAGGCATTTTTAAAATATATATATTTTATTGATTTTTTTACAGAGAGGAAGAGAGAGGGATGAGAGTTAGAAACATCAATGAGAGCCGAAATCGGTTTGGCTCAGTGGATAGAGCATTGGCCTGAGGACTGAAAGGTCCTGGGTTTGATTCTGATCAAGAGCATGTACCTTGGTCGCCGGCACATCCCTAGTAGGAGGTGTGCAAGAGGCAGCTGATCGGTGTTTCTCTTTCATCGATGTTTCTCTCTATCCCTCTCTCTTCCTCTCTGTGAAAAAAAAAATCAATAAAATATATTAAAAAGAAGAAAGGAAGGAAGGAAGGAAGGAAGGAAGGAAGGAAGGAAGGAAGGAAGGAAGAAACATCAATGAGAGAGAATCATCAATCAGCTGCCTCATTCACACCCGCTACTGGGGATGTGCCCGCAACCAAGGTATATGCCCTTGACCGGAATCGAACCCTGGACCTTTCAGTCCACAAGCCGACGCTCTATCCACTGAGACAAACCAGTTTCAGCTGAATGAGGCATTTTTAATGCTGGAATCCATGTCCTGAACCACAATGCTGGAAGCATAATTCTGACCATGGCAATCAAGACAAGAGGATCGCCCAGGTTTCAGTGTGAAGAATGAATTATTTCATGGACACTTTTTTTTCATCTTTTTTTAAATTAAGGTATTATATGTGTATATAGCTTACCATTGCCCCCCCCTCCCATTCATGCCCTCCCTCCCCAGCATTTTTTTTTTTTTTACCTTAAGTTCAGAGAGAAGGCTGTTAGGCATGTGGGGGGTTGGGAGTTCTTTGTTCTGTGACACAGTGATGACATCAAGATAAACTGCCACTAGGCTGAGAAAATGGACTGGTTGCTAGAGGGCCTGCTTGGGGCTGAGGGGGACAAGTGGCATCTCTGGGGCCAGCTGACCCATTCCCTCGCCTGCAGACACTGTGGCAGCAGTTGCCTCCAGAGTACAGGGAATCTAGTGATACTATTCCTATTCATGGTTTGGCAGATCCAGAGGTGGTGGCATCTTGGGAACTGGCGAAATCTTCAGCTCTGGTTCTCTGGAGACACGATGCAAGGCAAGGTGGGTGACACAAATGTGCAGAGGTCTAAAGAACTATTGACACCACATCTGAATTTTGGTGAAAAAAATGACATGGATGTGAGCCCAAATAAGTGACTATAAGCCTTAAATCTGAAGCAGGGTGACTGACCACTGACACTAGATTTGAAGCCAGATCAGTGACGCCTGACCCTGGATGTAGGATTATGTAAGAAATGCTGATCCCCACCGGTGCACTGGGTAATGACCGTTAACACTGATGGGTAAGTGACTGTTGACCACAGATGTGGGGTCAGTTGAGTAACTATTCATTCTGGATGTGGAACAGAGACGGAGAGCTTCACGATACACCTTTTGATTCTGAAAAGTATTTTTTCTCCATTTCCCAGGGCCTATCACTTCTATACCATGTGGCTTTCCTTGGTCATCTGTGGAAGCAGAAGTCAGAGGAGGAGGAAGAGGAAGAAGAAGAAGAGGAGGAGGAAGACGAGGAAGAGGAGGAAGAGGAGAAAGAGGCAGTATCTCTGGATCCATTGAAGCCATATTTTCTTTCCAAAGAAGCTCCTATCAGACAGCAAGCCACCACAGCTCCATCCCAACCACCCTGTGATCCTGAGAGCCCCTCCCAGGCCATAGAGACAACAGAGCTAATACCCAGACAGACCCCAAGCCCTCCTAGATCGTTCCCCACCTTTCAGGTCCTGACCAACCTACCTGGGAGGGATAAGACAACAGCAGGGAGTGGGCTACAGCAGAGGAAAAGCCAGTTCTTCTGGGGGCTCCCCTCTCTGCACAGTGAGTCCTTGGAGGCCATCATCCTGAGCTCGGGTGGCCCCTCTCCCCTGAGGTTACTTGTTGGTCCTTCTTTCTGCTTCAACAGGTCTTCTTTCCTGCCCAAGTCCAACCTGCTGTTTCCCCAGTATTGCTCCCCAACCCAACTTCCTACCCCTGAAGACCATACTACAAAAGATCTGGAAGAGATGGCCCCTAATCCTCAGCAACTTCCCTCTCCACCTTCCCCTTTTGTCCCATCACGACCCCTCCAACTTAAGTCCTTCCCCATAGACCACAAAGGGGTCCATTCTGGTGCTCAGGCACATACAGAGCGGCTTCCATGGCAGAGCGCGACCCCTCAGGTCTCTGAGGGTCAAGCCCTGCACCCACAGCCTGAGCTCCAAAGAGCCAGACCCTCCACGTGTCCCCCCTTACCTGAGGTCTGGCAGGGGAGGCCACGGGATCCTGGCTTCCTTCAACACATCCCAGATCCACTCTCTGCCTCTCTGCCGTCTCCCTCTAACTTTCTGGGAGTCATGACAAGGTTTGAGGCTCCATGGAGGACCCTGGTGCCAAAGGAGGATCCCACAGCCTCTGAGACAGCAATGCTAGTTCCCAGCCCATCCCCAGCCTCCCTGCCAGAACTGCAGGGAGTTATCAGCCCTAGAGGAGACCTGTGTGGATCTGAGGACCACTGGGAAAACGGGAGGCAAAATGAGAATCCTCAGCTTTCTAAGCCTCCAAGCCTGGTCCCTTCCCAATCTGTGGCCCCCATGACAGAGCCTCAAGGAACTAGACCCCTGGCAGTTCCCCCTGGAAGGGAGTCTCAGGGGAGAACCACAGGACATAAAAAGAGCCCTCCAGCCTCTCAGCTCCCAATGCCAGCACCTTTCCAATCTGATTCTCTGTCAGAACCCCAGAAGGTCAGCTCTGAAGGACTACCTATAGCTAAGGACTTCTGGGGAACCATAGAACGCACACAGAAGCCTCCGGCCTCTGGCTATCTAATGCCAGCCCCCTGTCCTCCCTCAGACCCCCAGCAAGAACTCGAGAGAGGCAGTCCCCTGGGGGATTTATCTGGATACAAGCCTCGCTGGGAATGCAGAGGAAACCCGCAAGCTTTTAAGCCCCCAGCCTCGGACCTCAACCCAGGATTCCATGGCACTAGCCCTGCATGTATCCCATCAGGATCTGAGACTCTAAGGAAAGGCATGCAAAACCCAGAACATCTTTGGGTCTCTGAAGACTCAGTTTCATCTCCCAGCCTCCTTCCTTCAGCCTGTCAGCTGGAGTCTCTAGGAATGGGCCCCCAGGGAGTCCTATCTGAGTCCAAGGCTTTGGGGGAGACTGTGAGGCAGGGAGAGAACCTCAAGACCTCTGAGTCTACAGCCCCTTCATCGGGGGACATGAAGCAGAAAGAAATCTGTTGTGCTCCTGTGCCCCCATTCTGGGACCCCAGCCCACATCCAAATTCTATGTCAAAGTCTCACTTAAGGGAGCCTGTGAGAGACCAAGGCAACTCTAAGCCTGAGGGGGGAGCATTGGAACAGAGAGAGAACAGCTGGGCCACTGAGCAACCAGCCCTCTCTCTCAACACACGCTCTGCTCCTCTAACGGGTCCACACACTGACCCTGAGTTTGTGTGGGGGAATGGGCAACCAAGAGAGACCCCCCAAGGCCCCAGCCCTCCAACTGTGGATTCCCTGCAGCCCATAAACTGGCCTCCCGCCATAGCTGAAGCTCTGAAGACTGAGCCCAACCAGCCATGTCTACCCAAGGAAGACCTGTTCCCAGGAGCGAAGGCAGAGATTCCACACTCCCAGAGAGAGGCTGTCCTAGAGAGAGCCACCCATTCTGGGATCCCGGCCTGGCAGTGGAGTAGAGAATTAAAACTCAGGCTGAAGAAACAACAGCTGAGCCCTGCTTCCAGATCTCCTGGTCCAAGTCAATCATTTGGCAGCTCCCCTGCCCTGAGCTCCACAACTCCTGCCACTAGGAGAGACTCTTCCTGCTCTTCACGGCAGACGTATCCCCCCGGTCTGTGCTCCCAGTCTTCAAGCTGCCAACCCTCACAAGCTGAGAGCACAGTGGCTCAGCCTGTCCAGCTCTCCCACTGTTATCACTCCCACTCCTCTTCCCACCCTCAGCCACAAGGGTCTGGTAGGGCAGAACAACGGTTTCAGAGAGAGGAAAGAATGAAGGCAGGGATGGCGGCCCAGGCCTCACTTCAGGGACAATCTGTTCACGCGGAGGCTGATAAGAACTGCCCAGGCTTGAGAGGGCCCTCGAACCCCGAGGTTCCAGCCTCGGGCGACAGACAGAACAAGGCTTCAGTCCCATCTTCAGCCAAAAAGAGAGAGAGCCCCAGGAAACCCAAATCAGGAGACCACCAAGGAGGGGATGCAAGATCGGGGTCATTCACAGTTACAGGAAAGAGCCATCCAGCCCAGGCCAGACTTTTCCAAAGACCTCAGCGCAGGAACCAGAGCTCTCTCCACACTGCTACCCCCCAGCAGCTTCACTCCAAGACTGCAGGCCCCCAAGATAAGCGAGGAGCAGAGCTGAGAGCTGGTGATGTCCCGATCCCTCGGCACTGTAAGCACTGCTGCCCTCGGGCCCAGAGAGAGAAACATCTCTCTCCCCCCACACCTCAGCCTCCCCTTACCAGGGGTCTCCAGAGTATATTTGCCAAGTTTCTGGGTATCCATGGATCCCTGCCCACCAAATCCAGTCAGCATGAGAAAAAAGCTGATAGTATTGGCACATGAGGGCTGGGGAGACAGGCAGAGGAAATCCTAATAAACTAGCGAAATTAGACAAATCCCACTCATGGTTTCTTTGGAGTCTGGGGTACTTACTGGGAATTTCAGTTTCCTGTTAACTTCTCCAGCAACTATATTCCCTCAGAATCAGGTCCCTAAAATAGGGAGCTCAGGATTCTGCATGCTTAACTTTCTTTCCAAGCCCTTCACAGATAAGATGATCAATCTGGGATCCACACATCCCTACTCCATAGGGTGAAGCTGAAAGGCCCGGGAGCACAGCCCAGTGCTGCCCTTGAGAACTTCACAGCAAGTGAACAGAAGAAAAACACATCTCTTCATATGAGCACAGTTGGTCTTGGTCTAGGCCAGTGGTCAGGAAACTGCGGCTCTTTGGCCCGAGTTTTTAGGGAAGGCCAGTTTAGGAGTACCCTAATTAAGTTAAGAACAATGTACCTACCTATATAAATTTTAAAAATTTGGCTCTTCAAAGAAATTTCAGCCATTGTACTGTTGATATTTGGCTCTGTTGACTAATGAGTTTGCCAACCATTAGTCTAGGCAGACCCAGGGTATGCCTGGGTATGGTCCCCTTCTTCACACAGTCGACCCACAGCTCTCCACATATCATCTCTTCTCAGCCCTCTACTCTTACTCTCCCTGGGTCAACCCAAAATTGTTCATTCCCATGGCCACAGAAACAAGTGCCTTTCATGTTTAATGGCCATTTGGATTTCTTCTAGAATTGCCTGCTCATATCCTTTACCCATTTTCCACTACTGCACGTTGGATATTGTACTAGTTTTCTGCTGCTGCCATAACACATTACCACAAAACATAAATTTACTTTGTCAGAAAAATAAAATCAAGGGGTTGGCAGGGTTGCATTCTTTTCTGTAGGCACAGAGCAGGATTCATTCCTTGTCTTTCCTGGGTCCCAGGGGGAGCCTTGGCTACTAGGCCTTTCTCCATCTTCAAAGCTACCAAAGGCAAGTTCTCATATCATGCCAATCTGCTATTGCTTCCCTCTTCCACTTGTAAGGACATTTATAAGTACTTGGTCCCACCTGGATAATCCAAGATACTACCCGAGTTTCCCCGAAAAATAAGACATCCTCCGAAAATAAGACCTACTTCATGGAAACATAATACATCCCCTGAAAATAAGACCTAGCACATCTTTGGGAGCAAAAATTAATATAAGACAGTCTTATTTTCGGGGAAACAGGGTATGCCCATCTTAGGCAGTTGGTTAGCAACCTTAATTCAATTTACAGCCTTATTTCCCTTTTCCATGTAAAATAGTATAATCACAGGTTACAGGGATTAGGACATAGGACATCTTAGGAGAGCCATTATCCTGCCTACCACAATCTATTATGTATATCAGTTATTTTCTTCCAATCTGTGGCTTATTTTCTAATTTTAAGGTGATTTTTACTCTACCAAAGTTCAAAATTTTTATATAATCAAATCTACCAACATTTCTCTTCAGTGGCTTCTAAAATATTTTTTTTTCTGGTACTTTTATTTTTTATTATTTTTAAAATATTTTATTGATTTTACACAGAGAAGAATTGAGAGGGATAGAGAGAAACGTCGATGAGAGAAACATCGACCAGCTGCCTCTTGCACACCTCCCACTGGGGATGTGCCCGCAACCAAGGTACATGCCCTTGACCGAAATCAAACCTGGGACCTTTCAGTACGCAGGCCGACGCTCTATCCACTAAGCCAAACCAGTTTCAGCTTTTTGGTACTTTTTTATATAAACTAGTGGCCCAGTACATGAAATTCATGCACTTGGGGTGGGGGGTGTGTCCCGGCCTGGCCTGTGCTGTCAGTGTAGGAGCCCCACAATCCATTGCCCCAAAGAGGTAGGCCCTGCCCACTGATTTGGGGCTTCTCAATGGATTGCCCCCAAAAGGTAGGCTGGGCCATGGTGGAGGCCTGTGACCTCTGCATGCCTCAGGACTGGTGCAGGTACGTGGAGGCCCCAGGTGCAGCCCTGCCTGTCCCCGATGCTGCAAGTTTCTGCCCACCAAGTCCCCACCCACCCACACCTGATGTGCACACAGCCTCCAGCTGATCAGTCATTACACATGAGGGCGCCCCAACCATTTGCATGTTACCCTTTTATCAGCATAGATAGTATAGAGGACTGGTACATGAAATTCATGCATGGGCAGGGTCTCGAGGCCTGGCTGGCCATCAGGGCAGATCTGGGCCTTCCTTCCCCCAGCTGTTGGCTGTGGCCTTCCTTCATTCCTCACCACCCCCTGGTGGTCACTACATAACAAACAGTCTAACTCCCAAGGGGACAATTTGCACATTAGTCTTTTATTTTATAGGACTAGAGGCCCGGATGCACGAATTCATGCACAGGTGGGGTGGCTTATGGGGTCCAGGCCCCAGCTTGTGCCCCCTGCCTGATACCTCGCAGTCACCTGTACCATCCCGCCACGGTCCTGCTTTGGTAGGGGCGCATTGTGGCCAGCAGCACTTCCACTGTTGCCACCACTGGTGCTGTGCTGCCAACACCAGCCATGCTCCACGCCGCCCCGTGGTGGTCAACACATGTCATAGAGAGAGGTTGAACTCCCAGTTGAACAATTTGTATATTAGAATTTTATTATATAGGATGTTAGGTTAACCTAATTTTTGAGTATGATAGGCAAAAATTTAACTCCCACCTACCTCCCACAAAATAGATGTCCAATTTTACCAGTACAATTAAAAATATATAGAATTCCTTGCCTGGCTGCTGTGGTTCAGTGGTTGAGTCAACCTATGAATCAAATTAGGTCACGATTTGATTTCAGGTCAGGGCACATGCTCAGGTTGAAGGCTCAATTCTCAGTGTGCGATATGCAGGAAGCAGCTGATCAATAATTCTCTCATCATATATGTTTCTATCTCTCCCTCTCTAACATCAATAACATTAAAAAATTATATAAAAGGAAAAGGTGATTGTTTAAAAAAGGTATAAAGCAGGATAATCTCATTTTGACTTTAAAACACCACATGTATAGACATACACATTTACACACGTGCACAGAAAAAGACTAAAAAATACCATATTTGCCGGCGTATAAGACGATTTTTTGGCCCTGAAAAATACGTATTTGCCGGCGTATAAGACGACCCCCTAACATTTCCACTAAAAATACAGTTTGTTATATACTTGCCGTATAAGACTACCCCCCACTCGGAGGCATATTTTTCAGGGCCAAAAGATCGTCTTATACGCCGGCAAATACGGTAGTAACTAAACATGGTGGTCTCTGATTATTGGGAATATTCGTTTTTTAAAACATGCTTTTATTTTTCTAAATTTCTACAATGCACGTTACTGCTTCTATAAAAATAGGTTATCTTGAAAGTAAATTGCCTATGCTGTAAACATGGTTAATTTTGTTTTTTTGCCACAAGAAAAAAATAATCCTCTTAGCATTGAAATCTGACTCATTTCCCTGTCTAAACCCCCCAGATATCTTTGGACTAAAGTTCATTCCTGGCATGAGTGTGATTTCTGACCCCTTCAAATTCACTCCAGGACTCCCTTGCTAACCAACCTGATGTTTCTTCTATATTCTCTACCCTCTTGCTAATTGCTCTCCTGCACTTCTCGGTGTCAAGTCTCCCACCTTCCTTTAATGCCCAGTTCAATTACCTTTCCTGTCGTTTGGTTTACCCCTTCTTGCAGCCACATAACAATGTGTACCTTGTTGATAGCGCTTGTTTCCTGATAGTATGGCAATGTAGCCATTCAAAGAGATTCTATAATCAAGCCCTCATTTCCAAACCTGTATTCTTTCCATTCTACAATATTCCCTCTACTCTGTATATTTGGTTCAGAAAAACAGCCAGTCAGAAGGTACATATTATTCCTCTGTCTCCTCTAATGTCACTATTCTATTCCAAAGCTTTATTTATAACCTAAACCTAAAGCCTGAGTCCAAAACTCACCACCTGCTGGCTAAGGGTGGAACTGAAAGTCCTTTGTTTCTCCCCACCTATTGCCGCCCCCACCACCACTCCCACCCCCACCCCCTCCACACTCGGAGTCACAAAGACAATGCAATTCTGAATTTTTACTTGACACAGGGATGTTTAATGACTCTATGCATCTCTAGATAGCTTAATGAAAAATCCAAGTCCTACATTCTTGTCTTTTTAAGTACTCAGTAAGTTGGGCAAGAGTAACAAAACATTTAATGTTTGCCATAGTTCACAAGAATAATTGGCAGACCAAATTAATGACAGGTGAGTGTTCCGATGGGTATCATGTAACCACTAGGTTCTCACAGCAATTTGTAGGATCAATATCTTGGATCCAAATATATCTCAAAATGTTATAGTTTCATCTATGGCATACTATGGTCCTCTGTGATCTATTTGATGCCATATTCTTAGTCAAAAAACCATCTTTTACTCATAGCACTTACCCTATGGGAAGAAGTGATTAGTTAAGACTATATTCCAATTTCTTTCTGGGAACACTGTAGGGGGGGAAAGACAGACTGCCGATACAAATTACCTCTTGGTTTAAATATGCAGGCTTCTGCAGATGAAAGGTGACAAATAGTCCCTCATTGCTTTTTTTTTTTTTTTTAATATATTTTATTGATTTTTTACAGAGAGGAAGAGAGAGGGAGAGTTAGAAACATCAATGAGAATCACTGATCAGCTGTCCTCTGCATATCCCTCACAGGAAATGTGCCAGCAACCAAGGCACATGCCCTTGACCGGAATTGAATCTGGACCCTTCAGTCTGCAGGCCAACGCTCTATCCACTGAGCCAAACCGGTCTCGGCCTCTCACTCCTTCTTAGTTTACAAAGCACTGTCAATCATTGTATCAGAAAGCTACACTGCTATAAGCTCAAGAAGCATGTTTCTACAGCACTAGAAACATGCCTCTCACTACAAGTCTGATCCTGATTTTCCCCTGAAGAATCTAGAGCCCAGCTGGCGTGGCTCAGAGGTTGAGCATTAGCTAATGAACTAGATCAAGATTCAATTCTGGTCAGGATACATGCCCGGGGTTGAGGGCTCGATCTCCAGTATGGGGCATGTAGGAGGCAGCTAATCAATGATTCACTTTCATCATTGATGTTTCTCTCCCTTCCTCTCTGAAATCAATAAAAATATATTTCAAAATAAGAATCTATGGAGTTCCAACTATATTCCATATAGACACAGTGCGACAAGTGAAAACAATGCAACCGTTTCAACAAATTTCTATCATCTCTACATATTTCATGGGAAAATATCACTTGCCTTCTGTTATGCTCCCATAGCTTAATGCAGAGGTACTAATTATCTTTCCCTGTCTTTAGCCCTAAAGATAGGCTGTCAACCTAGGGGTAAGACAGAATGTTATTATGTTGGTGAAGATTTTCTATCTGTTTAGACCAGATGAGAGCCTGGTATAGGTACTAGGACAATCAACACAAATTTGACTGAATAATTTTCTCTGCACCATAATCTTTTTTGGGTAAGGCATTATGGTACTGAGCCTAGAAGCACTAAATGATTTATGATGGTAGCTGCTGAAGAAGAGTACACTCTATACTTGGATAAAACTATTCAAGCAATCATCTGAAAAACAGAGCAGGGGAGGATGTTTAATTTAGGAAAAAACACATCCAATACTATTATTTTTTCTTAGAAAAAGCTATTTTAAAAAAAGTAATATGAGTTACATAAAATAAAGGTGGACACAATTATAAGTGATCCTCCACCACAGCATGAATGTTTGGGATTTTTGATGCACCAAAAGAATATCCACCTTGAGACAGAGATTTTATCTTTTTGTAGTCTTAAGGTTTTTGGAGGGAACCCCAGTCCAGTCTTTGGTGAGGAAAGGGGACTCTACAGACCTGGCCTTACCATCCACCTCAAATGTAGGTAAAGGATGCCACACTGCCCATATCTGAAACTCCATCAGGCTATCCTCCATCTACCATGGTCCTATCCGGTGATACTGAAGACATAGGGGCTAGGCAGCAGTCTCATACTGATGTTAATCAGGAGGGGAAGAGAGCAGAGTTTTATAGGATTTTACATCGGAAGAATGCCTTGGCGGTGAGGGGCAGCCCAAGGTCCTTCCCAGAAAAAGAAACAGGCACAGGGGCCAGGACTCAGGCTCCATTTTGATCCAACGTTTATTATCCTTTTACAACATGTCATTTTTGGTTTAGAAACTGCTTGTGATTAGTTTTCCAACATTAACTCAAAAGCATGTAAAATAAAATCAACCTACTCTCTATATAAACACCCAGCAACTGTGGCCCTTCCTCCTCCTGCCCAGGTTGGGTAGGGGGAAGAAGGGAGGGCTCAAGAAGCACTGAGTGAAGTGCAGTTGCTTTACTGTGGGGAGTGGTGCCTTGGTTCACACCCACACAGGATCCCTGCACTGCCCCAAACTACAAGAGAAATGATGTAGGCCCAAGGCCCAATTCTCTGTTGGTAATTCACTCTGCCTCCCAAATGAAAATCGCTTTTATTTTATCGCTTTTGTTTTGTGGTTTGTTTGTTTGTTTTTTCAACAGAAACCCCTGTCCAGAGTCTGACTGTAGCTAAACTGTTCAGAATGAGGAATGGAACAGGCCGCAGGCGCACCCCTGGTCCCTCGTGGGCAAGCGCCCCCACCCTCAGGGAACAAGGTCCAGCCAGGCCAGCTCGAAGCTCACTGGCCACCGTCACTTAGCCATAGAGGTCATCATCATTGTCTTCTGTGTATACACTGCCACCTGTGCCGCCTCCACTGCCCTGGCTGGGGCCAGCTCCACCCTGGTTTCCTGAAGGGAATCTGTGCACAAAAGCAAAACAAAACAAAATTTTTTTTAAAAGATAGGGGTTAGGACAGGGCCTGTATAGGATTTTCACAACTACCCCTCTAGCCTCAAAGACTCCCACGAAATTGGTTGTGTAGTTCCACAGGGCAACTTAAGCATTGCCCACTGTCACCTACCTGAAACTGCCAAAGCCCCGACTCTGCTGAAGGGTCTGAGCAAACATCTCGTATTTTCGAATATCATTGTCACTGACAGAACGGCGGGCAAAGCGCATGGCCTCCTCAAAGTGATCTCGGCGTATCTCAGGCACTGGATCATCTTCTTCTACCTCCTGTAGGGGTGGTAAACACAGACCACCAGGGATAGGTAAGACTCAGCCTGGATCCCTTCCCCGGCCTTCTTGCTCCTCATTACCACAGTAACCTATTGGTCTTCCTGCCTCTCCAATATGACCTAAGCAAGTCACCAAGACAATCTTAATACAACTCAATCACTGCCCTGCTTAAAAACCTGACAGTACATTCTGAAAAAGGCAAAACTATAGGGACAGAAATCACATCAGTGTCTGCCAGGGACTTAAGGTACTAAAAAAAACCTGGTTGTCCTGGCTGATGTGGGTCAGTGGTGAGAGCATTGACCTGTGGACCAAAGGGTCACAGGTTTGCTATCCAGTAAAAGACAGGTATCTGGTTTGCAGGCTCAATCCCAATAAATGTGTATATGTCTCTGTGTGTCTCTTCCCTTTCCCTCCCTCCCTAAAAATGGAAAAAATATTCTCGAGTGAGGATTAACCACAAACCCCAAAAATAAATAATTTTAAAAAAGAGTAACTGACTAAAATGGTCCAAGGCAACTTTTTTGGATGACAGAAATTTCTACCTCTAGTGTAGTAATTGTTACAGAACTTATACACATTTGTCAAAAAAGTATATAAACAGGCCAAAACCGGTTTGGCTCAGTGGTAGAGCGTCGGTCTGCAGGCTGAAGGATCCCAGGTTCGATTGCGGTCAAGGGCACATCCCCAGTATGGGGTGTGCAAGAGGCAGCTGGTCGATGTTGCTCTCTCATCTATGTTTCTAGCTCTCTATCTCTCTCCCTTCCTCTCTGTAAAATATCAATAAAAAAAAAATTTAAAAAAGACTGCTCCATGGGATTAGTTTCTCAGTAGTTTTTAAGTATGGGAGATGAGGGATGTCACAGAACCCCTCCAAAAGGTAGAGAAAGCATCCATCTATCCATCCATTTATAATTCCAGATTGAAGTTAACCCTCAGCTACTCTTTCTTTCTTTTCTTCTTTTTTACTCTTTCTCTTTGATGACCTACTAAATGACTAAATTAAATGACCTTTTCAAAACCTTACAAGCTTTTAGGGCAGTAGTCGCCAACCTGTGGTCCTTCATGAGGTCTGAAAGATTGGCGACTGCTGGTTTAAGGAAACCTTTGGAGCAGAAGTCCGAGAGGTTGGCAACTGCTGTTCTAGAGCATGCAAACTCACCATGGCTGATGGGTTGGTCTGCCTCTCACGGTCTCGCCTAATCTCACTCTCGATGGATTCACGAATGGCCAGCTTACAGGCACGTTGACATATCTCTGTAAGGTCAGCTCCAGAGAAGCCATTAGTCATCTTAGCCAGGAACTCCAAATCCACATCCTAAAAGTAGAGTATCTTAGCATTTAGTCTCTCCTCCCATGATACACACACACACACACACACACACACACACACACACACACACACACGATCTTTGAGCCACTCCAGCACTCCAAATTCCAATCTGTCCCATCTTTCACCACTGTTTATTCCCAATTCTAGGTTCTCCTAACACCCTCAAATATTCCATTTTCCCTTTACAACCCTAATCCATGAAATCTTGTCTGGAAACCAAACCGCACCCCACACTAGCTTGAGGACTCATAGATGTCCCTATGGCCCATGATCTTGCACCTGCCTTGGCAACTGGAGACTTGCGCAGGTTGGCCTTCAGGATGGCAACACGGGACTTCTCATCGGGTAGTGGGATATAGATGAGTTGATCAAGGCGGCCAGGTCGCAGGATGGCAGGATCAATGATGTCAGGCCGGTTGGTCGCACCAATGATAAAAACGTTCTTTTTTGTGGACATACCATCCATTTCTGTCAGGATCTGGTTAATAACTCGGTCAGCAGCTCCACCACCATCTCCAATGTTACCACCACGGGCCTTGGCAATTGAATCCAGCTCATCAAAGAACAGTACACAGGGGGCAGCTTGGCGGGCCTATGGGAAGGACAGATGGACTCAAGCATTAGTATACTGGTCTCTCAGACCTGAGAAGGAAAATAGACCTTCACTGTTCCAGCTGAGCTGCCAGAATGAGATGTTTTTAACTCTCCCAAAATAGCCTCTATTTCAATCTTGCCTTCAAGCAAGTGAATTAAGATAGCCCAACTGCTTGTAGCTCACCTTGTCAAAGATTTCTCTGACATTGGCCTCAGATTCCCCAAACCACATGGTGAGCAGCTCAGGACCCTTGATGGAGATGAAGTTAGCCTGGCATTCATTAGCAATGGCTTTGGCCAGTAAGGTTTTCCCACAGCCAGGAGGTCCATAGAACAGTACTCCCTTGGAGGGTGTCATGCCAAACTTGAGGAATTTGTCTGGGTGCTCCACAGGATACTAAAAGGAAACAGAAAGAGGGTTCAGGGATACCTCTACAGTTTGAAAGAAACCTAACCAAACAGAAGCCTATCCCTACCATCGCCTGGTTAAAGAACCAGTTTCCCTAGCAAGCTCCTTTAGCGTCTCAGACTTAATAGCAGATTCCTGAATTACCCACAATTCCTGCAATGAATGTGCCAACACCCTAAGACAATACAGTTACAAAGTATTGAAGCAATGATTCACTCTGAACCGAGATACCCTACCTGGACCAGTTCCTGAAGCTCACGTTTCACATCTTCCAGGCCCCCAATGTCCTCCCAGGTTACCTGTGGCACCTCCACCACAGTCTCCCGCAATGCTGATGGGTTGCTCTGGCTCAAAGCCCACTAAAAAAAAAAGCAGCAAAATTGGAAATGAAATTTGCAAGGGAAGGCATGAAAGTGCACATGTGTGAACCTAAGATGGCAGTGCAGTCCTTACCCGGAAGTCATCCATAGTAACTGCCAGCGAGTTCATGACCTCAGCATCAATGGTTTCATCCTCTAGGTCAATAAGGTCCATCTTCTTGCGGATTGCTTGCAGAGCGGCCTCCGAGCACAAGGCTGCTAGGTCAGCACCCACGTGCCCATGAGTCTCATTGGCTACCTGCAGAGAGAAATTCTACTTACTATACTTTCTCTAAGACCTGGTTGCTTTAAAGGGTCAAAGACAACAGAATCCTAGTCCCTTCCCCTGATTCCTATTTCTGGGTCCTCCCAATTACTAGAACCCATACTAGCAGTCCTTTCACAGGATAGATTTAAGTATTCAAACCTGAACTTTGGGTCTGGAAATAAAGCTGCCCCCAAAATCCTGGTTTGGGGGCAGCTTTATTTATCTAATATAACGTCAACCAACAAACATGCCAACTCGTTTCCTGGATTCAATCTCAAATCACTTTCTTTTCTCTGCCCCCAAATCAAAATCAATCTCCTCACACATCTTAAGTTTTATTTCTAGACAGTTCCCTTCAACTGCCTGGAAATAGATATCCTAAAACTCCTGGTCGGCTCTCATCACTACTCCACCTGTTCCAGGTCCACATCATCTGCCAGCTTCATGTTCTTGGTATGGATCTGAAGAATTTCCAAGCGTCCTGTAGCATCAGGGATTCCAATATCTACCTCCCTGTCAAAGCGACCTGCGGGACAACGTGTGAATATACACAGGGCTTATTTCTTGTCCAAAGGGAAAGGATAGGCCTAACGTGACCGACCATCCTAGTTTACACCCAGGACTGTTCTGATGTTAGCATTCAAAACGCCCATGTGTCCCACGTCCTGAGAAAACCTTCAGTTTCAGGCATTCCGGGATGGTTCACTCTAGACAGGGCATGAAGCAAGGGAAAGGGCAGCCAGGCCCTTTCACTACAAAAAAACTTCAAGAAATGAGCAGGATTAGATGATTTAGATAAATGACAGGTGTGGGATTAAAAAAATTAAACAAAGCCAGCTCAGTGGTTGAGCACTGACCTATGAACTAGGAGGTCATAAGTTCGATTCCTAGTCAGGGCACATGCCTGAGTTCTGAGCTCGATTCACAGCAGGTGGCCTGCAGAAGGGAGTTGACCAATGATTCTCTCTCATCATTGATGATTCTCTCTCCCTTCCTCTCTGATAGCAATAAAAAATATATATTTAAAAAAGGGGGGAAAATTAGCCAAGTAGAGTTGTGATCTCCCTATGAGCAAGGACAGAGTTTAAAGAAAATTTGGGGTCCTTACCAAATCGTCGTAGGGCTGGGTCAATGCTGTTAGGTCTGTTAGTTGCTGCCATGACGATCACATGTGCTCTTTGCTTAAGGCCATCCATAAGGGTCAACAATTGTGATACAATGCGCCGTTCCACCTCCCCATGGGTCTGAAAGGACAGGATATCTGGTCAGAAGTGAAATCGAGACCTTTTAACCCCCCACTAATCCCCTGGGTGAAAGCCCTACTTTTTCTCTTTTTGGAGCAATAGCATCCAGTTCATCAATGAAGATAATAGCAGGAGCATTCTTTTCAGCCTCCTCAAAGGCTTTACGAAGGTTGCTCTCAGACTCTCCAGCCAACTTGCTCATGATCTCAGGACCTGAAAGGATTCAGAATAAAGTCAATGACAAACTATATCCTTCCTCATTCCGAAATGAAAGCAGATATGTTGTTTGCTAAGATGACCAGAAACAGGTCCTGGGTGAGAAGATGGTAGATAACCTCTGCTTACTTTTTCAGACTCTATGAGCCACTATCCCAGGATAACCAATGGGCCAGACTGGAGAGAAACCAAGGGAACTAGTACACTTATCTCATAGTTGAGATGAAAGTGTGAAGATGACAGGCGATGCTCTAGAATCTCTGGCCAGAGCAGGAGAAATAGCACACCAGTTGGACCTCTAACAGCTAAATAGCATTCTTAAGATCCAGTTGACCTTCCCCCAAGCCCTCTAAAATAAATAAGCATAGACCTTTTGATGTCCCATCCTAACGTGCCCCTCCCACATGTGTTCCGCCCGTCTGTGATCGTTCTCAGAGGGAGGGACAGACGGGGCACCAGAGGAAAGTGTCTCCCTGGTTGCTCATTTGTCTATAGTGCACCCAGCAGAAAAAACATGCTAACATGTACACAAGAGTATGTGTGCCCATGACTTATCCAGCTCAGGAGACTGGGTCACACTAAGCTCAGAATTCCGTCCAGCCAAACTCAGTGAACCAAGTTTCCTACCATTGATCAAAAAGAAGAAGGCCCCCGTCTCATTTGCCACAGCTCGAGCAATCAGAGTCTTCCCGGTCCCAGGAGGTCCATAGAGCAGGATTCCCCGAGGAGGCTGAGGACCAGTACAGAGAACATAATTAGGTTCTGACTACCACTTCCTCCCAACCCCATCCAGCCCAACATGGCTTAAATAGGGTTTTACTGAGGGTGAGGATCACAGTTCAACCTTGACACCAGTAAAATTGAGTCCTTAGCTATAGCTGCTGGAAAGCAGCTTCTTTCAAGTCACACTCACTCCCCTTATCAGCAGGGAAAATACTGATAGAAGGCTCACATCTATGATTATAACTTGCACTAGAGGCCTGGTGCAGGGGATGGGGGTTCCCCTCAGCCCAGCCTGCAAACTCTGCAAAATGGGACCCCTTGGGGGCAGTCAGACATTCCTCTCACAATCCAGGACCGCTGGCTCCTAACGGCCTCTGCCTACTGGCCTGATCACCCCGTTTGCTCCCCTGCCGGCCTGATCGCCCATAACCACCTCTGCCTCGGCCCCCACCACCATGGCTTTCTCTGGAAGGAAGGCGGACTTCTAGAAGATGTCTGGTCAATCCAGTTGAATTAGCACATTACCCTTTTATTAGCATAAATAGAAAATAAAGGGCAGAGCAAACCAAGAAACTACTGCAACTGAGTCTAAAGATCCTGGCATTAGACAAAAGCAAGAGGCCATTAGGCCAAGAACTTTAGATAGACCAAGATTTTTTTTTTTAACATATTTTATTGATTTTTTTTACAGAGAGGAAGGGAAATAGAGAGCTAGAAACATCAACCAGCTGCCTCCTGCATATCCCCCACTGGGGATGTGACCACAACCAAGGTACATGCCCTTGCCCAGAATTGAACCTGGGACCTTTCAGTCCGCAGGCTGACACTCTATTCACTGAGCCAAACCGGTTTCGGTTAGACCAAGATTTTTTAAATTACTGGTAGCTTATTCAAAAGAGTGTTGCCAGAGGTTGGCTGATGTGGCTCAGTGGTTGAGTGTGGACCTATGAACTAGGAGGTCACAGTTTGATTCCTGGTTAGGTATATGCCTGGGTTATGGCTCGATCCCCAGTGTGGGATATGTAGGAGGCAGCCAGGCAACGATTCTCTCTCATTATTAATATTTCTATTTCTTTCTCCCTTCCTCTCTGAAATCAATAAAAATACATTTTCAAGAAAAAGTGTTGCCAGAGACTCAATCACTTCAGTAACCACAACCCTTAAGGATTTATTATGTTAGAAGGCTTTCCTTACCGCCAATCCCAAGTTTTCCACTTTGAAGCTGTCCTTTCTGTGGCCTCATCCACAGGCAATACATGGTAAGTGCCCACACAGAAGACAGCTATTTATACGGTGCATACTAAGGGATAATAATTTCATCTTCAGTATATCCCATGACATGGAAATGGTTGGGAAGTTTCATTCCAGACCAGCAGTTCTCAAATGTTTTAGACTCAGGACCCTTAACACTGCAAATTTCCTTAACTTCTGCTTCTATTGGGTAGCACTCTTCTAGACCAGCTACCAAACTATGGTGAGATTTGTTTCTATAGGGTTCATAAGAATAGCTTTTACATCTTTAGTTACTTATATATATTAATCACCACCCTAGACTAGAGCCCCAGATGCTCACCTTCACACCAATTGCCTTAAATAGGGCAGGATGTCTTAAGGGCAGCTCCACCATCTCTTTTATCTGAGCTAGCTGTTTCCTGCAGCCACCAATGTCATCATAGCCTACTTCATTCAAGGACTCTTCCTCATCCTAAATATGGAGGAGACAAAGGAGAAGGCAGGGATATCATTATCAGCAAAAGCAGAGTTTATTCAAATCCTTCCACAATCTGGTGTGGGAAAACCTGCTATAATTGAAGAATCTCCTCTAATGGGACTGTGCCTCAAAGATCAACTCAAAATCCCAATGCAAAGATTTCTAGTACAGCTTTTCCCTCTCACACTGTCCTCAGTCTACTGGGAAGGGCTCCCCTAAGATTCGAAGCTAGAAATTCTGGTAAATGGAAATTGCAGCTCAATCATCAGCATTACTTCTTCAAAATATAGTCCGACTCCTTTTGGTTCAAACTAGATTTTTTAAATTACTGGTATCAGATACTTCTAAGAAACACCTAAGCCCAGAAATGAATAACTGGGAGGTTTCCCACCTCTGCAAGAAGCTTAGTTCCAAAGAGCACCCTGCTTGATCACCATCACATGACTGTCCCACCGAGTATCACGTAGTCCAGCATTGGGATCAGAAAGAGGACTCACCTCTCGTTTGATAGGCTCCCCTTCACAGTGGATCACTGTGTCTGGAGCAACAATGCAGTAAGGGCTAGGATCTGTCTCCACTACTTTGAACTCCACAGCACGCATTCCACCCCGGACAAGAAATATGTCTCCTGTGAGAACAATCAGCATGAGGGCAGTTAGAGGTGTCAACTAAAAGACTAAGGGAGAATTATTTATCAGAACCTGGAGTCTAGAATGCCAAATTCACTGGATATTGTCTCCCCTTTCCCCCCCACCCCCATGATTCTGTTAAACATCAGACAAGAGGAGAAAAGCTAACCTGTGAAGTGTCCTTCTGTTTCTCAAGAAGGACAGTGAACAATTTGATATGCCAGAAGCCCATAAGGTTTTGACTTCTGGGGTTTAGGCAACCCAAGCTTTTATAACACCCACCAATGGTAGAGCTGTGCTAAACATTAAATACTCTGGACTGTGACACAGCCAAAATGGCCCAGAGGTTTAAGAAAAGACAGTTTACTCTCATGGAGCAGGGAATGTGAATGGAGTAACAGGGGAGTGGGAAGGAAGGCAGGGGGAAGGAGAAAGTACACATGTATACACACACTAGTAGCCTTGCGCACAAATCCGTGCACCAGTAGCTCTCTGCGGGGCCTGGCCACTCCGCGCCCACTGCCCATCTGAGCCCAGGCAGCGACAAAGCAAGCATTCCTCCAGGCTCCTCACACTGCCCACTCTCAGCAGCTGTGCCCCCAGGACTGGGAGACTCCAGTGGGGCTGAGAGGACTGGGCACCACCATCATTATGGAGTAATGGTTAATTTGCATATTACCCTTTTATTAGATAGGAGGAAATGAGACTGAGACAGATGTTCTAAGGTTGACTAGTATCCCCACAAACAGCCATCCTTAATCTCAGTCTCTAAAACTGTCTCTCACCTTTCCGGATAGGTCGATAAGCTTCCAGGAAGTATGGCTTAAGGTATACCTCAAAGAGATTGCCAGTGATACCTTCCACCGTGTCATCGATGGGTAGCACGTGGATGCGTTTGCCATACTTCACATCAGGGCATGGCTGGATGCTGAGGATGACAAGCAGACTCCACATTACCAACCACACTGCAGCCCCAAGCACTGGGTGTCCGAAAGGGCCTGGCACAGAGAGCTGATGGCGAGCGAAAGAGAAAAGGCAGGGGTGGCTTTAGGTGAAGAGAGGCAGGATAGAGTGGGAATGAGGACAAAGGAACAGCCAAGCAGAACTAAGAAAGGTCACACTCAGGTAAGGGTAGAAGCCATTAGTGGGGCTGCCCGCTCCCAATCAGTGAACTAAAAGGAAGACCCACACATCTGGAACCCCTACAAAGACGGGAGAGATAGTCTTCAGTGAGAGAGATCCAAGGATGATCCATTTTGGGTATTGGTGACCCACTATTGAAAAGGGAGGTCTTAGCCTGCTAGTGTCAGGGTCAGAGAAACAGAAATGAAAAAATAATCTCAAGATAGGTGGTCAGAGCACCTTGAGAAAAGTGCCTCCAGGAAATCTACACAAAACCTAAAAATCTTAAAAAAGAATCAGAAGTCTGATATTCATGGCCAGTTAACAGGTGGTTGGGTAGCAGTAGCTAAATATGAGTCCAAGATGAGAAATGCCTCTTGCCTAAAGTTAAGTCCAAAATCATCCAGATGGCAGCTATCCTGGGTTTAGCTCAAACTATGCTTCTCTCCTAGATTAATTTGGATCCTTAAAAAGACCTGCTAGGAGTTCAACTTCCACACCCATTCTCCCACCTTATGTAAGCCCTAACACAAATCATTAATCTAACACAATAGTGAGATTTGGCAGGTACACACCCTCAAGTGGCATCCTAAACCAGGGTCTAAAATGTGATAAGTTATACCTTACAGAAAATAATAAAGAAGAAAAGGCATTAAGAAAGTCATAGAAATGCCCATTTGTCCCAACAGTCAAGCAGAAGCAGATTTTTAAAGTCCCAGGAAGGCAAATCCAAAGCCTAAAACCAGCTCTGATACATAAATCTTTCCATGGAGGCTTCTGATACCTGCGGCTGCCAAGGCCTCCATAGGGATCCTGCCTGTAAGGCAGGCTATCTCTGGCCTCCCATCCCTGAGGGGCCAAGAACCCCACACACACACCTGATAACATCCCCTAGGCGTACGCGAAGATTATTCCGAACAACTCTATTCATTCGAATCTTCTCATCAGAACATGTGTCATCAGAAAGCACAATGCACACAGCTTCCCGCCTCTTCTTTCCTTTCAGCAACACTGTGTCACCTCGGAACAACTGCAGCTCATCCATCTTGGGCTGAGGAAACAAGGTTAAGGCCTTTGGGTCACTGGGCCAGGGGGTAAGCAGCAGCCCTGGAGGTTGGGATTCCCAGTAAACCCCACTCTATTTGTGGTCACTGCAAGAAAAATGAGAAAAGAATCCTGGGAAAAACCCTCAGGTTAAGTGAAATAAGGAAAGACCCGACAGTGGACCTAACCTACCTGGGACAAGGACACCACACTGTTGTCCTCATTGATGGCTTCATCGACAATTAACCGATTGGGACGATTCTTTTGTTTAAGAATGGCTGTTGATAAGTCATCACCTTTTGAACTAGAAAGAGAAAATGAAGTCAGGCCCAATACATACTCCAGCTCCGGGGACCCCACCAATTTCTAAAACTTACACTTGAAAAGATTAGTGAGTAGATGAAGTGGAAGTTCAGCCAAGGTCAAGTAAAACCTAGCACATATTAGAATTCCCATTCCAGTAGCTCTTGGATGCTAGTATGCTAGCTATAAATAAAGCCCAAGGGTCAAAAAACCATGGCCTGGGGGGGTGGAGGGTAAGAGATCAACCAAAGGACTTGTATGCATGTATATAAGCATAACCAATGGACACAAACACTAGGGCGGTGAGGGCATGTGCTGGGGGGTGGAGGTGGCCAGGGAGAGGTCAATGGGGAGGAAAAGGAGACATAAGTAATACTATATGCAACACTTTTAAAAAATAAAGAATTAAAAACAAACAAACAAAAAACCAACTATGACCTAAAAAGGTAAATACAAGTGGAGATTAAATACAATTACACAAATGAAAACAGTCTTAGGACAGAATAGTGGTTAAGAGGAGAGGCACTGCAGTCAGACCTGCTGGGCTTGAATTCCAACCCTGCCATTACTTAACTTTGATCTTGGCCAAGTTATTTAAGCTCTTTGGAAATTGATTTCCTAATCTGTGAAATGGGGATATGGTAGTATCTACCTCAGGATTATTGGCCTAAGTGAGATAATGAATGCAAAATGTTCAACACAATGCCTAGCACGTAATATTAATGGTCACGATTAATTAGCGCTGCAAAACAAAGCACAAGCCCTTTCTTTGCTACCCCTCCCTTTTTGGGGGGGTAAGAGAACATTTATAAAATCAGAGGTAGAAATAGTAATTTATATAAGAAATGGGTTTAGGAGATAAGTTATAAAAGAAGGGCCCTTGGAGACTTGGGAGTGATGAAGCTAATGGTATCGCTTCTGAAGGCAAAGGGAGAGAGAAGGGAAAGGGAAAGGCAAAGGGGAAAGAATGAAATGAGCTAGACAACTTCCTTAGGATTCAGTGAGGCCCCAAGTACCACCAAGCAAGACTAGGGACAATGAATCAAAGTTAGCACTACCCTCCTTTACTGGCTAAATCTGCTGAGTGCCAGAGCTTTCTATATACCACAGAAATGTCAAACTTAAATACCACCATATTAAAAAAAAAAAAAAAAAAAAAAAAAGCCGAGACGGTTTGGCTCAGTGGATAGAGCGTCAGCCTGCAGACTGAAGGGTGCTGGGTTCGATTCCGGTCAAGGGCATGTACCTTGATTGTGGGCACATCCCCAGTAGGGGGTGTGCAGGAGGCAGCTGATTGATGATTCTCTCTCATCAATGTTTCTAACTCTCTATCCCTCTCTTCCTCTCTGTAAAATATCAATAAAATATATGAAATAATAATAATTTTAAAAAGACAGGAATAGATCTAGAGCCTTCAGAATGAGGGTTAAGCTCAAATGGTAATCTCTGTAAGACACACAACTCCATGGAGTTGGTTCAAAAGCCAAAACCACCCAGCTAGAGTGGCTCAGTTGGTTGAATGTCACCCTGTGCACCAAAAGATTGCCTGTTCCAATTCCCAGTCAGGGCACATACCTAGGTTGCTGGTTCTATCCCTGGCTGGGGTACCTATGGGAGGCAACTGATTGATGTTTCTCCCTCCTTCTCACTAAGTCCTCAGGTGAGGATTTTTTTTTTAAAAAGTCAAAACCAAGAAATGCTGAGACTTGGGGCAAATCCAAATCCCTTTCACCCAAATCAAGGTTGCTTGAGTCTAAACCACTTTAAACTGTCCAGTTTCGTGCTGGTTGGTGTTGCTCAGTGGTTAGAGTGTGGTGGACCTGTGCACCAAAAGGCAGGTTCCATTGCCAGTCAAGGGCACATACTAGGTTGCAGGTTTAATACCTGCCCAAGTTTGGACACATGTAGGAAGCAAACAGCAATGTGATTTGTTTCACTTTTACATTGATGTTTCAGTTTCTCAATCCATTTCCCCCCTCTCTTAAAAAAAAAAAAAAAAAAAAAGAAGTCAACGGAAAAATACCATTGGGTGAGGATAAACAAAAAAATAATAAACTGTCCAGTTTCAATTATTTCCTAGACACCAATTTTTTACCTAGCTTATCTCCAGCCTTTACTAGCTTAATTTGGTGGGCTCTCCCCCTTTGAAGAACTACTACCTCTTCTTAGTAAGGCTCAAGAAAACATGTGCCTTGCCGAAACCGGTTTGGCTCAGTGGCAGAGCGTCGGTCTGCAGACTGAAAGGTCCCAGGTTCGATTCCGGTCAAGGGCATGTACCTTGGTTGCGGGTAGGGGGTGTGCAGGAGGCAGTGGTTGATGTTTCTCTCTCATCGATGTTTCTAGCTCTCTATTTCTCTCCCTTCCTCTCTGTAAAATATCAATAAAATATATTAAAGAAAAAAAAGAAAACATGTGCCTTACTAATAGGGAGACTAAATGACTAAATAATGGAGGAAGTGAAGAAATACATGAAAAAGAGTATCTTCCATGAATTATGTCTCCATTCAACAAATTAACGAGTATATGTATTATATGCCAGGCACTGTTCTGGGATCCAGGGACTTACCAGTCAACAAAACAAAACAAAATGGTATTGCTGTTAGAAATGTCTTCACCACTTGCAAGAAAAGAGATGCCTGTGCTCCAGAATACCTGCTGTGGAGTTGTGGGGTTTTTACATATTTTGATATATCCAAAAGAAATACAAATCCCATTCTCTAATAAAATTGAAAAATTTCTGCTGATCCTCTTACACAGGTTGCATCTTTAATCATCACCTTTAAACTAGTTTCCAAGAGTGGAGTTTCCTGGGCTTAAACTTGCCTCCCCAAACCCAAAAGGGTGGCACTTTGAGCATAAGCTGCAGAGTAGACAAGTTTTCCCAATGCTGGTCAATATCCCGGAGGGCAATCATGGTCAATGTGACATCTGAGGGTAATTTAAACCCATCGATTCTCCCTCGCCCTCAGACTTCAAAATATCCTCCAAGGACTGCCCGTCTTCCGGCTTAACCTATAGAACTGGTACTGGAAAAAAAAAGTTGCCTCTAATCATCAGTTTGTGTTTTAACCCCAAGGCTACATTCTAAAAATACCTCAATCTGCCTACCATTCTGGACCCAGACATTGGAGATGAGTGGTATATTCTTCCCTTAACAGAGGTGGGGAACATCCGGCCTGAGGGCAGTAAGGCCCAAAAATCATTTGGTCTGGCACAGCCAAGGAATTAGGAGTGAGTTAATTAAATGTTTGACCAAATACAGCAGGCTAATCTTTCAGTTGGTAATTTTGTATGACCCAGAAATGATATTAAAAACATCCAAATAGCTGTTGGCAGAAAAAGGTTCCCCACCTGTCTTAAGATAAAGATCTTTAATCCCACTTCTATCTACTGATAAAAGGTAGGGAGGTCGGAAAGAGAGAATTCAGCCTGAACATCACCCAACTGCAGTCTGGAGGCTCTTTGGAGACACCTCCTATTGTCTTCTGCATGAGCCAGGTCCTTTCCAGAAAATCCAAAGGACCACAGGGGACTTGGAGGGAGAGAGAGTTCAGGTAAGAGTCATCAAGATGATGACCTAGAGATTAAAACCATCTATGCTGCCAGGTTCCAATAACTTTGAACTTGTTTTAGTTTTGAAAACGAAAGGCTGACTGGAGAACATAAATTTTAAGTACCGTATTAATAAGTGGACCTTTTAAATAGATGACTGAGTAATACTTTATTCTAGATTCTGAAACTTGAAAATAAAGGAACACACCAAAAACAAAAAAACAAAAATCTCTTTGAGTCAGGAAGGTGATTTGCATAGAGGAGCTTCCATAGGGTGGCTGTGTCTCCTCCCTTCCCCCCAGTATGTAAAGCTCTCGATTCTAAATTCAGTGGACAGAGGGGCCAGGTTTTATCTGATGCTTTCCTCGGGGTGGAGGGCCCAGGATTACTCAACCTAGCAGATGTTTGTTTGTTTGTTTGTTTGTTTGTTTTGGGGGGGGAGGAAGGAAAGGGCAAAAACCGTGTGTTTTGGGAGAGTTAGAGCAACTCCAGCCTACACACCACGAAGGATGAAATCTAGGGAGGCCTGGAAAATACGAACTCATATTCGAACAAGATAGAGCAAGAGCCTAAAATAATAAAAGAAAAAGTCCCTTTCTCCCCTAAGCCTATTTCACGACACCCAGGAACACGGACTAAAGCGTTCTCATGCGGACCAGGCCAGGGCGAAAGGCGGGGAGGGCCCAGTCTCCCCCTCACGCCCAGGTGGCCCGGGATGCTCTCCGCGGCCCGGGCCGACTCGGCTCCGGAAGCGCCGAGAGCCTCCCGAGCTCGCCGGGCCTCCCCGCTCCGGCCCCCGGCTCCGGAGGCCTTCCCCGGGCCCAAAGTCCACGCCCACCGGGCCCGGTTAGGGCGTTGGGGCCTGCTCCCTCCCGGAACCAAAGGCCTTCGGCGGCGGTAGGCCGAGTCGCAGGGTGGGAGGGGGGAGGGGGGAGGGGGGAGGCGGCGCGGGGACTCAAGGCCCCGGGGCTCCGCGCCGGCAGGGTGGGCCGGCCGACCTCCCTCAGGCCCCGCATGGCCGTTCCCAGCGAGACAATCGGGCGGGCCGGCCGGGCCTGCATGACACAGCACGATCCGGCCCAGGCCCCGACCCGGGCCCAGCGCAAGCCCCGCCTAGGGGGCGCCCGGGTGCGTAGCCGGGCCCCGCCGGCCCCTCCTTCGCTCCCGTCCTCTCCGTCTCCTTCCTTCCTTCCATGGCTCCCCCTTCCCCGGTCTCCACCTCTTAAGACGCGCCCACGGCCAGGTCCACCCGGGCCTACTCGGCGCTTGGAGGGGCCCCCCTGTGCGCGCACCCGCGGCGGGCGGGCGGGCGGGCGCGCGCACACACTCACTCAGCTCCGGAGGCCATGGCGCGTGCCTCTCCCGGCCGGCGGCTGTGGCAGCCCGAGGGTAACGGCTACGAGGGGGCGGCAGTAGACCGTCTGGACCCGGGCTCGGCTCTCCCGGGCGGGGTGGCGAGCAGCGGCGACGAACCCGCAGGCGGCCTTCCCGGTCGCTTCCTCCCGGCGGCACCCGTGCGATGAGCGGGCAGGAGACGTTGGCTCCTGATCCGCGAGGCAGCGGCGGCGGCGGCGGCGGCGGCGGCGGCGGCGGCGACGACTCAAACGACGGCTACAGACGCTTCGCGGAGACTGAGCCGAGAAGAGCCGAATCATCGGAAGAAGAGGTACTCTCGCCTCAGCCAATCAGCGCCTTCCCTAGGGACTACCGCCCGCCTCTCGGCGCCTCTCCCCAGCAACCCGCGGACCAGGGCCAATCAGAAAATTCGCTCGGGCCTGGCTCCCGCCTCAAGTATGCACCGCCACGTCCATTGGCCGCCAACACTACGCTTCCTCGACGGATTGGTATTCTCAGCCAATCAACGGAAGGAACGGGGCCAGATCGACTGGCGGAAGGAGGGTTCAGTCTCTTAGAGGCGGTCTCTCCCACTTGGCTCCAGCTCATTGGCTCCTGAGTTTATCCTGCTGGAAAAACCTGGCACAATGGATTGAACCCTTGTATTATTGTAGTATTAGCCTACACATCTTCTTCCAAAATGAGGATTCACCTTAACCCCTCTCCTTGTTCCTTCAGAATGCTAGCTCAGGCCACTCCTACACTGGACCCTTTTGAACTATAGCACTGCAGCTCTCAATCCACTCTATTTTAGTCATTGCACCCTCTGGTCCCACAAGGCTTTACAGTTCTTAGGGGCCTGGAGGTACATTCTTCCTCTTACCACTGGGTATGAATATTAATGACTTGAGGATGGAGGGCACCCTAGTCCAGAGAGAGGTCAAAAGGCTACCAAAGAACACACCAGATTCAAGAGAGCCCAAAGCAACAAGAAAATGGCAGGCTGAGTTGAAGTCTTTGGGCCCAAAATGCCAGCTAGCCCTGACTATATTCAACAGGCAGCTTTGGTAGTTCCTTAAATTGATTCATCTTTCAGACACATTTGACTGAGGCAGCCAACTCTCAAATTCATAGAATTTGAGATTAAGGAAGGGATGGGAAGTCAATCTGAGAGACTCAGGTTTGCTTGTCTCTCCCCTCCAAGAATCAAATGCCTGCCCTTGGCATGGAAGGCCTGCCTAGACCACCTTGCAGACCCACCTCCACTCATTCTGTCAACTCACACAGGATCTTGGGGCTTGGGCCTTTGCTTTTAGGCAATAGGGCTGAAGTCTGCTTTCTGAATAAGGATTCCTCTAGCATTCCTCTAGCCCCTTCTTCTACCCCAGACCTCAAGTCATAAGGTAGATGATGTTGGGATATGGCACCTTAAACAACCAGCACTCAGGTGAACCAGACAGCTGTGTATGTAGTATATGTAATAGGCAGACAAGAGATAGATATGAGATTTTTACTCAACACAAGCAAAAGGGAAACAGGGAAAAAGGTTCTTTGAGCAAAGTCAATGCCTTGTTGTGGGGAGGGATATCTCTGGAACCAGATGGCAATAACTAGGTCAAAATTTTTTTCAGGAATATCACCAAGCTGGACTTATATGGGAATGGTCAGCTCCAAACACATTCCCCAAGGAAAGTAAAGCAGAAAGCCCTCCTCACAGAAAGATGGCCCACTAGGGCCCCAGCTCAGATTCTTCTAAACTTGGCAGCTACTAGTTACAAGGCTCCAGCAGAGATGTTCGAAAATCTTCAAGAAGGGTTTCGTGGTCAGGAGGACGAATCCAGCTCAAATAGGTTTCAAGGTACAGGGGGAGAGACCTAGAGAGCAAGAAGGGTGAAGGGTAGGCAGAAGGTTGGGCAGCCACTTCCTCCCCACACACCCCAATAGGCCCAAGGATTCCAGGACACCAACTGCTTCTAGACCCAAGCCAGCAGGCCTCAGCCTCACCATGTAGCGTTCTCCTGTGGCAACTTAGTTTGGGCCTCGAGCTTCCGCCAAAGAGCAGTGGCCTCATCCCTCCGATCCAGCCTCCTTAGAGTCTGAAGCAGGTGAAGTGAAGCGTCTCCATTACCTGTGGTCCCACCCCAGAATACAGAATCTTTGAACTGGACCCAGTCTTAGGCATCATTTTATAAAAGGCAAAACTGAGGCATAAAGCAGGGAACTGTCTTGCCTACAGTCACATACTAAACCATGAGATTATTCCCAATCATTCCTACCCCTAAGCTCTGCCTGACAGGAGAAAGGGCTCAACTAATTCTGCTCCTGCCCAACATACTCCCGACACCATCACTGTCTTTGTGTCCGAGGACATTGGAAAGAGTGGGGAACTCTTAGAGGCCTTCCTACACACTTGTATATGTCCTGTGTACGTCTGGGTATAGCCCTAGTTATAAATAGCACAATCCCATTCACCCCTCCTATCTCAGAACATCACTCAGTACCTCCCTCATGAGCCTTTACATCCTTGTGCATCTCTGCATAGCTGACGTCAGGCAAATATACATACCTGGACACACCTGCACACCAAGGAGGAAGTCCTGTAGTGCTTTGGTATCCTGGCCACCGGCCACCCATTCTAGTCCACGACTAATCAGGGCAGCTGCCCGAAGGTGTTGTAGCGCCATGTCTGACACACACCACCCCTGTTCACAGTTGGAAGCAGGCCCTGGGGATCCCCAAAGTCAAGAAGTGTGTTACCAGCCACAAAGTTACTAACTAAACCCCAAGCCCCCTCTATATCTTCCTGTGTCCGGAGTCTCTCTCTTAAATCTCCTGTTGGGCTGGGACATGTGTAGAGGGAACTGATATCCACTACCCCCACTCCCAGGAGGGAAGAGGAAAATTGAGTCTAGATCACCTTGTTCTTTATCCGTGGGTATGCACCGAAAGAGCAGCTCAAGGCACCTGAAGTGGGACACAGAACAGGCGTGAAGAGGAGTCAAGCTCAGAAACTCTGGGGTGAATAGGTAAGAATGGAGCTCACCAATTCAGGTCCCAATGAGAAAATTATCCCTCCACACTTCCCCGAGGGCCCCTGGTTGGCTTCCGGGGCTCACCGGCTAAATTCACTAATTGCTTGTTTCGGGTCTCCTAGTTGTACCCAGGCTTGTCCCTGAAGCAAGTAGGTGGCGGAGACCCAGGGTGGGCAGTGTGGTGACTCCTTGGTTCCTTTTCTGGCATTTTTCCACAGCCAGGGCATTTTTGGAAGCAGGGATGATGTGCGCCTCAGCAGCTCCTCACATATGGTTAAAGCATCCTGAGCTTGGCCTGCCTGGATCAGTGCTGCTGCCGCCTCCAAGAATATCTCAGGCATGCACAGCCCTCCAGGGCAGGGGGGTGGAGAAAACTGGGGTGGAGAGAAAGATGCAGTGAGCACCACCCCCAACCTCTGGTACCACATGGGAACCACCCATTGCTTGCTGCCCTGGATCCCCTGTTCGGGGAAGCCTTACTGGTCCGCCTCCTCTACTCCCTCGACTGGACAGACAGAGCAGCAGAGGAAAAAACCGAAAACAGCAATCCTGCTCTATTCTAAAGGAGACTCCGACTCTTTCCCCACCCCAACTGTAGAGAACCTTGAAGATATACCCACCTTTGACTCCCAGCCATCCAACAACAAAGCCAGCAGGTCCAAGTAATGCTCTGCAGCATCCTCTGCCCTGAGGAGTCATATAGCCCATGAGCCTTACATTAGATCCTTGCAGGAACCTCCAAGGACTCCCTAGCTAAGGAAAGGATGCTCAAGGGTCCTGGGGAGTGGGTGGTCTTGTAGCTCCAACCTTGGCTAAGTACGGACATACCCTACTTACAGGATGGATTTGGGAGGAGACTTCAGAGTTTTAAAGATACAGGTTAGGCCAAAACCAGTTTGGCTCAGTGGATAGAGCATCAGCCCGCGGACTGACGAGGGGTCCCAGGTTCGATTCCGGTCAAGGGCATGTATGTACCTTGGTTGCGAGCACATCCCCAGTGGGGGGTATGCAAGAGGCAGCTGATCGATAATTCTCTCTCAGCAATGTTTCTAACTCTCTCTCTCTCTTCCTCTCTGTAAAAAAATCAATAAAATATATATTTTAAAAAAAGACACAGGTTAGTACACAGACAATAGAGGGGTGAGGGCATATGATGGGGGACGGGAGTGGGCAGGGAGAGGTCAATGGGGGAAAAAGGAGACATATGTAAAACTTTCAACAATAAAGAATCTTAAGAAGATAAGCCTGTACAAATTTTTAAAAATAAAATAATAGCCGGAACCGGTTTGGCTCAGTGGATAGAGCGTCGGCCTGCGGACTGAAAGGTCCCAGGTTCAATTCCGGTCAAGGGCATGTACTGTGGTTGCGGGCACATCCCCAGTAGGGGGTGTGCAAGAGGCAGCTGGTCGATGATTCTCTCTCATCGATGTTTCTAACTCTCTATTCCTCTCTCTTCCTCTCTGTAAAAAATCAATAAAATATATTTTTTTAAAAATAAAAATAGCCGAAACCGGTTTGGCTCAGTGGATAGAGCGTCGGCCTGCGGACTGAAGGGTCCCGGGTTCGATTCCGGTCAAGGGCATGTGCCTTGGTTGCAGGCACATCCCCAGTGGGGGGTGTGCAGGAGGCAGCTGGTCGATGTTTCTCTCTCATCGATGTTTCTCTCTCATCGATGTTTCTAACTCTCTAGCCCTCTCAATTCCCTTCTGTGTAAAATCAATAAAATATATTTTAAAAAAAAAATAAAAAAATAAAAATAAAATGAAATAGTAGTATACAGGTTAGTGTCTGGGAGAAGAGTTCAGGTCCAGTGGCAAGGCAGGATGTTGAGGAGTGGGGACCTAGGTCCTGCCACCGACCCATCCATCCCTCTCGCTCACGAGAACAGACACAGAGGTAGCAGGGGTGGGGAGAGGAGCTCGTGTGAGCAAGGCAGGGCCTCACCTTCCCGTCTGCAGACATCGGCTAGCCAGCAGGTGTTTGACCTGGCTCAGTGTGCCACAGTGAAGGGGTGAGGCTGGGTCAGGCTGTGGGAGCAGCAGCTCTACCTCAATAAGAAATTGGGGGGCTTCCGAGCTAGGAGTGACACTCAGGGCCTAAAGGAGACAAAAAAAGAAAAGTATATCTATAACCTTTTAGAGCCATGCTTCCTCCCACTTGACCAAATGCCTCACCCAGGCACCTCAGCAAGCCCCATATCCTCAACTGGAATAGCTCCTTACCTCAACCAGAAGCTCCAGACTCTCCAGCTCTGCTGCTGTGTTCCCCAGTTGCTGATACAGCCTAGAGGCCTCCAGAAGCAGGGGACCACAGACTAATCCCCCCTTCAGGGCTGCAATCAAGTATAGCATAGCTCTCTGTGGATTGCCCTAGAGGGGTGAGAAGACGCAAGCCTCAGCCACCCTCACAAAGAAAAAAAGCTGTCATCCATGGTTTCCCCAACCCACCCTAGCACTTTCTTTACCATCTTTCGGAGACAGGTCCCCAGCGCTGTGTACACCTGGACCAACACAGGCCGCGGGCAGAGACCTGAGGCTGCTTCATGCAGGCTGCTCAGTGCCCTGGGCAGGTTTCCTACCATCAGCTCCTGGAGGCCTGAGAGCAATCAGGGTGTGAGCTAAATAGATTTATATACAGAACATGATAGGAAAGTCATGAGGCTAGAGACCCCTTAAGATGGGGAATGGGGCCGAAACTGGTTTGGCTCAGTGGTAGAGCGTCGGTCTGCGGACTGAGGGGTCCCGGGTTCAATTCCGGTCAAGGGCATGTACATTGGTTGCGGGCACATCCCCAGTGGGGGGGGTGCGGGAGGCAGCTGGTCGATGTTTCTCTCTCATCGACATTTCTGGCTCTCTATCTCTCTCCCTTCCTCTCTATAAAATATCAATAAAATATATTAAAAAAATAAAAAAGATGGGGAATGGGGAGGAAGGAATGAGTCAGACTGCTGACCTTGGCGATAGGCAAATGCTGTCAGAAGGACATCCCTCAAGCCTTGGGCATCCTGCAGGGTCAGTGGGTCATCTGGTTCCTTAGCTGGGGGGCTCCAGGTTTTTAGATGGAGCAGCAGATCCTCAGAGGACCCATTCTGGGAGAGAAGGACAAAGAGGACCCTAGTCTATAACTATTTCTTTTTCTGTTTCAGTCTACCCCGGCTGGACCTTGAATTCAAGGGTCCTTCTGATTCCCATTCCCCCAATTCTAAGAGACAGCTGTGGGGAAAAAGAAAAACCAAGGATCATCTATTCTAGTGAACCTCCTCACTCAGGGTAAGCCCGTGAGGACACAGGGCAAGGACCATGTCTGAGTTGTTGCTGAAAAGACAGACTGGGAAGTGACTTCCGCAAAGACACAAGAACCCTACCACCACTCAAGATTATTAAGTGTGGTTTTTTTTTAATTGATTTTTTTTTAGAAAGAGAGGAAGGGAAAGAGAGAGAAGCATCTATTTGTTTTTTCCGCCCATTTATGCCTTTATTGGCTGACTCTTGCATGTGCCCTGACGGAGGAATAAACCCACAACCTAGGTGCCTCAGGATGCTGCTCCAACCACCTGAGCTACCTTGCAGGACATAAGCTACTTTTAAAATGCTCCCTAGAGAACCCCTCCAATGAGCCACCAACCAGAGCAAGGTCGCCTAAGATTCCTTGAGAGAGCCCCGCAGCCTTTCTAGCACAAAATGATCCTATTGCAGCTGGGAGGAGGGAAAAGTCCCTTAGATCCAGGTCGCTTCCCAAATTACCTGGCTGCCATTCAGGGTCTGCATCAGCAAGGTCAGGTCCCCAAGATGGTCGGTGCTCAGCCAAAGGGCAGCCTGCAGGCCCGCCAGGTGGTGCAGGGCAGGGAGCAGCTCCGGCAGAAGGGAGGCAGCATGGAGGGCGGAGTTCCACAGGCCCCTGAGCCCGAGCCCACCTTCTAGGCCCACCTGTTTCTGGGTCTCCAGCACTACAGAGTATACACACACACACACACACACACAGCTGAGATAGGACCTCATCTCTGGCTTTTCTTTTTTACAGTAGTCCAAAGACCAAAAGGTGTTCCTGGTCTGAGGAGCACATGGAGGATCCGAGAAGGGCATCTTTTCATGGAGGTGGCCCATTATGTTGCTCCTCCCATTCCCCCTTGCAAGGACTTAAACCCAGACTGAGGCTGGCAGGGGCAGGGGAGACATCCTCTGGCCCTCACCTCTCTCTAGGCCCCTCTGGATATCCTGTGCCTGGTCCTCAGCGAAACCCCGGGCCAGGCTTGCCCTCAGGGTAATGACGTTGCAGGTGACCGTCAGTTCCAAGGGGAGAACAAGGGCAGCTGCAGGGAGTCCTAGAGCAACAAATGCTGGTCTCACGGGCTGTTCCCCCCATAACAGAGTCCCTAAACACCCCACCTCAACCAAATGGCCTCAATGAAGAAGGCACCCTTTAAAAAAAGAAAAAAACTCTTTGGACAGAGTTTTTGGAAAGGGCAAAAAGTTCTCCAGATCAGACCATTCTGGGAACCACATCTTCAAATGCTGTTCTCTGTGCGTGTTGTGTGTGTGTGTAGCCAGGAGATTCACTTGTACAAAGAAGATGCACTCCCTGGGTATGCCTTAAACAGCCCCCCCCCCCCCCCCCAATCCTGAATATTCACCTCAATCCCAGAAATGGTGAAGAGGCCTCTGGCTGTGGAGGGGCAGGAGTGAGTGTGTGTGTGTCGTGGGGGAGAGAGGGCTAAAGGGAGGGAGTTTTGAACTGACCATCCTGGAGAGGACCCCGCTTACCCTGCAGACTATGGAGGAGTCCTCTGAGCCCTTCCAGCGCATCTTGAGCCAACTGCTGTCGCCTGGGTGACAGACCCAAGTCCTGAGCCACCTGCCAAACATGGGGTGTAGAGTCACTAAGAATAAGCCATGTCCTCTACCCCTGCAGCAGTGGCAAGGGATGTCATTCTCCAGTCATTCCTGGCTTTAGGAGGAAGTCAAACTCAGCCCCCCTTCCCAGTGGCTGGGAGTTAAATCCACAGCAAACCCCTCTTTCTGGTATTTTTGGGGCTGCAAAGCGAGATCCAAGCAACCACGTTACCTTGGCCTGTCGAACTAGCTGGTCATTCTTCTCCCTCCACAGGTCCAGGCAGCTGGCTTGTGGCACTGAGGAGCCCAGAGGGGTCTGATGGGACATGGCTGGGCCCGGAGACCTGGAGAGGGCTGCGAAAGGCTAAGCCGGTCCCCACCGCAGCCCCCACCCGAGGGGGAGGGGCCGTGCACGCTCTCCTCGCCGGGCTCCCACCCTCGCCTCTAGTTGGCCCGGCCGGCCGGACTCCCAGCGGCTGTTGGTCGTCTTGGAGGCATACTGCCCCGCGGGAAACTCGAAAAAGAAACGATTCCCGACAGGCCAGGGAGGAAGGCAGAGGCGGGCCGGGGGCGTGTCTCAGAGGGGAGTTCTACCGCTGGCCGTTCCACCAGCTGGACCCTCGCGCCGAGGCCTTAAGCAATCGATATTGAAAACAGAGCCCGCGGGAGCGCATCCCTCACAGCCGCACTTCCAGGTCTGCAGGTTTCCCCTCCCGCGCGGACGGCAGGCCGTGCGGTGCATGCTGGGAATTGTAGTCCCGCCGAGAGAAGCCGGAGAAGTTCGGCCCGGAAGCAAGTGTCTCCCAAAGGAACCGGCGGGAGACCCAGGCCCTGGGTAATCGGGCCGTCCTTTTTCTGTTCACCATGGAGCATCAACACTCTCATCACAGAAGGCTCAACCGCCTGCAGTCTGACTGCTGGCAGCGCGCCCTGGCCCTGTGCTTGTGCAGCCTGCACTGCTGCTCACAGGTATAATACCTGCCCAAATCCTTCCAGCAAATGGAGCCAGGAGGAGACTTGGATATCTGTATGCAGTAAACAAAAACCAACTGCGACCATTACCACTCATAAATGGGAGGTTGGACTTCATTAAAATGAAAAACTCTTATGTTACAAAGACACCATCAAGAAAATTCAACCACAGGCTGGCCTGCGTGGCTCAGTGGTTGAGCTTCGATCTATAAACCAGAAGGTATGGGTTGTGGGCTCCATCCCCAGAGTGGGGCATTCAGAAGGCATGATCAATGATTCCCTCACATCATTGATCTCTTTCTCCCTTCCTCCTTCCCTCTCTGAAATCAATCAAAATATACACTGAGTGGCCAGATAATTATGACACCTGAACGCATAATAATCTGGCCACTCAGTGTAAAACAAGGTGGAAAACTACCATTCTCCAGCGCATTATCCCAATACGTTGAGATTCTGCTTCCTAGCAATTGTTGACAGTTTGGCTCAAATAAACTCACAAAAGTTCTGTACAGGTCTGAATGTTTTTACATTAACAAAATACATTAACAAAATAAAATCCTCCTAAGAGAAGTGAAAACAGACTTGTATAAATGCTCATAGCAGTTTATTTTGTTGTTGTTAATCCTCACTGAGGATATATTTTTCCCCATTGATTTTTAGAGTGGAAGGGAGGAAGAGAGACACAGAAACATCAATTCTGTAAGAGACACACATCGATTGTTGCCTCCCGCACAGGATGGAACCTTCAACCAAAGTAGATGCTGCAATCTGACCCTTCAGTCCGCAGCCAGGGCACTTATAGCAGTTTTTAAAAACATATTCACAATAGCTTTTAAAAACTGGAAATAATCCAAATGTCCATCAGATCATAGCTATGCAATGGAATATATGACTCAGCAATAACTAGGGGCAAAAAGTGATAATAACAACAGGGATGAATCTCACAACCTTATTCTAAGTCAAAGTAGCCAAACTAAAAGACCACATATTGCATTCATTAATATGAAATGTCCAGAAAAGATAAATTATAAAGACAAAATTGGGGATTGATTGTAAACAAAGGCAGGGTTTGTGGAAGTGATGAAAATTTTCTAAAACTAAATTTGTAGCACTTGATAATAGTTTCTTACATATGATATGAAGAGAACAATGTGGCAAAAGGAAAAATAGAATGAAATGAACACCAAAACTGGGACAGGGAGTAGGAGGGAAAGCATGGGGTTTACTCCAGGGAGGGAGAGAGTGCACTGGGTCCTCCATCCTAAGGGTTTTTAAGGATGATTTTAGGGGAGGTCCTGTTAGGCACCTGGGGCTTTCCATCTAGGTGACTTTCTGTACCTGGTCATTGTCCTTGTTCTGCTAATTAACTGCCTACTACTAATAAGACCCCCTACCTTTCCATAAGGGAAGATCTGAATTGTACACTTTTATTTTTTTCAATATATTTTTATTGATTTCAGAGAGGAAAGAAGAGAGATAGAAACATCAATGATGAGAATCATAGATTGGCTGCCTCCTGCATGTTCCCTACTGGGGATCGAGCCCCCAATCCGGGCCCATGTCCTTAACTGAATCAAACCTGGGACCCTTCAGTCCTCAGGCTGACGCTCTATCCACTAAGCCAAACTGACTAGGGCCAGGCTGTGTACTTTTAAATGGTTACTTTTATGTTATATGAATTTTATGAGAAAATTGGTACTACCGTATTTGCCGGCGTATAAGACGATTTTTTGGCCCTGAAAAATATGCCTCCAAGTGGGGGGTAGTCTTATACGGCGAGTATATAACAAACTCTGTATTTTTAGTGGAAATATTAGGGGGTCGTCTTATACGCCCAGTCGTCTTATACGCCGGCAAATACGTATTTTTCAGGGCCAAAAAACGTCTTATACGCCGGCAAATATGGTATATAGATGCATCTTGAAAATACTACGCTTAATGGAAGAAGCTAGTTACAAAAGGCCATACATTTTTTTTTTCATTTTAAAAGAACAATACTTATAAGCTTATTTTATGCCAAGATACACATACATCCTATATAATAAAGAGCTAATATGTAAATTGACCCTCAAACACTCACAAGATGGCCGCCCCCAAACTGTTACAAAATGGCTGTTCCCATTTTGTCACAAGATGGCAGATAGAAGAGGGCAGTTGTGGGGACCAGGCCTGCAGGGGAGGGCAGTTGGGGCCAATCGGGCCTACTGGGAAGCAGTTAGGTGTCAATCAGTTTGGCAGGGAAAAGGCCATACATTTTTATGAAATGTCCAGAACAGTGGTCGCCTAGGGCTGGTGGTGCAGGGGGGAGGCATGGAGATAATAAAAGTATCTATTTTCTTTGTGGGTTGGTGAAATGTTCTAAGACTGACTGTAGTGATGGCTGTATAACTCTGTGAATATACTAAAAACAATTAAATCGTACACTTTAAATGGGTAAATGTTATGATAAATTGTACCTCTGTAAAGCTCTTTTTAAAAATAAACACAATGAATTAGTGTGGAATGGGCTCTTTGATGTCAAGTAAAAGGCAGGGATACAAATTTTTAATAGAATAAATCAATGTGCTAACAGGTCTTTCTCTAACAGAATCTTGTAGGTATTTCAGGAGAAATGGAAACAGTGGTTGGCAGACCAGATTATCTTTAGGCTCCAGGGAAGGGGGCTCCCTACAAAGAAAAGGCAGGAGGCAGGGATGTACCTAAAAATCCTCCCCTGGGTCTTGCGATGGAGAAAAAGCCTTTGTTTCTTTTCACAAAGGCATTGTCTGCTCACTAAATGTGTCTACCAGATTGGGGGGACTTTTTCTAATTCATCTTATAGGCTAGTTGGGGCCTAACTTCTCCCCTGGCGTTATTAAATCTATCCCTGCCAGGATCTAATGTCCTATCCTCTAATTGCGTGCAACAGTACACACTTTTCTTCATTTTCTCATTCGACCTTTATGGCACTAAGGACTGCTGGCTATTAATAATCAGGACTCTTCCTTTAGCTACAGCAGTGAATCCCTTTACTGCACAGACACTGCTACTCAGCTTCTCCTCTTCCCTTGTGAGGTAAAGGTAGATGTTATCCCACAATGTTAACATCCATTCTTCTTTCAGTGGTCTTATCTCATCGTGTCCCGAGTACTCAGAACCTCAAACCCCAGTCCCGACCATTCTCCTCAGAGCCTGTTCCTCAGTCTTTTTTTTAAAAAAAATATTTTATTGATTTTCCACAGAGAGGAAGGGAGAGGGATAGAGAGCTAGAAACATCTATGAGAGAGAAACATCGACCAGCCACCTCCTGCACACCCCCCACTGGGGATGTGCCCGCAACCAAGGCACATGCCCTTGACCGGAATTGAAACCGGGACCTTTCAGTCCTCAGGCCAACGCTCTATCCACTGAGCCAAACCGGTTTCGGCTGTTCCTCACTCTTTTGATGGACAATTCCACAGGGACTTCATGTCAGCACTTCCACATGCTACAGGAGTAGTGAGGTGGGTGGAGGACACAAGAGAGAAGTATGAGGGGCATTAGATTCAAACAGTTTTGGCATCAAGTTAGGAATAACCAACGGGACAAAACAGAATGCTTTCAGCTGGGCAAGAAGGTCTAATAAAAGGCAACACTGGCTGGGAAAGAAGGGAGGCCTCCACAGAAGTGAAGGGCAAAGGGTGTTCTGGGAGGAAGCACACAGTAGAGGAGAGACAGCACTGCTCAGGCTTTGCACAGTGAAAGTCTGTGTGCTCCAAGATGCGTGGGCTGGTCTTTTCAGCCATTTTTTTTTTCACAGTCAAAGCTTGATTTGGGGGAAGTGAATTCATACAACTACAACAATTTCCCAAAGGTTCTTAGGTACACAGATCTGCAGAACTGATCCCATCTGTGCCAGGTGGGAAGGGTGGCTTACACTCCCGCTAGCACATATAGGACATTGGGGGCTTCCCTACATCTCAGACACACTCATTTTATATCATTTTATTCCACTTTGGAGACCACCCCCAGTCCCAAAGATGCATTTAAAACAGGAGTTAAAGACCAAGCGCCACTATGCTTTTGAATTATAAAATTAAGTCCCATATGCCAGTAGGTCCTGGCTGCATGGTGGTAAGAGGTGTGGCTGAGCTTCTCTTGCCGATGATCCAGCACCCTTACAGGCCAGACTAGATTGTTCTCCACTTGTCCCCGTGGCCAGGAGTCAGCATCCACAGCCTAAGCTACCTCTGCTGGGCCAGAACTAGCTGTTGGAACCAGGAGCTCACAGCACCATCCACTCGCATCACCAAAGCGAGGCCCAGGAAAAGTCCCACGCTGCTCACAATGAAGCCCAAGGCCTCAAAGATGAACCTGTAAAGAAAGGCGGAGGATATCAGGGGACACTGAGAGCAGGTCGAGAGCTGCTTCCCTGCTGAGGCAAACTTGTCCACTCTGGATGTTCATTCTTTGCTCCCAGTTGCACCCTCCCCAGTACCTCAACTCCCCAAGAGAAAGCCACTCACCTGGGGGCGAACACCTTCCAGACCATGAGGTGCCTGCGGAGGACGGAGGCTGCCAGGGCACAGGCCAGAATCTGAGGGAGGAGAGGAGTCACGTTACTGGGGAAGAAGAGGAGGACGCAGGTCAGAGAGAGAGTTGCTGCAGGCCCCTGTGAAGAATGAGGAGCAGGAAAGCTGTGTATGCCGGTGGGGAAAACGGGCTGGACAAACACTTAGATCTAATTCTTTGCCTGGCCCCACCGTGACTCGCTGGGTGATCTGGGCAAGCACTATCCATCTGTGCTGCTAACACTCAGGCCCTGCCTCCCAGGGTGGAGGACGATGTCACAGTCACTCCCCTGCCTCTGAGGGAAAGGAGGATCCATGGCCACAGCTTAGGAAAGCATTTTGGCCGTCACTTCAGTTTTTCCAGTCAGAACACCAATGGAGTAATCCCAAATGCAACAACAGGGTCTAAATCTAGCTTGTAGAGAGGAAACAATCTTAAGCCTAGGATGAAAGACATACTGTATAGGTTCAAATTTTAACACTGCCATTTGAGGTCTCTAACCTTGGGCAACCACTTCATTTATCTGTACCTCAGTCAAGGCTCTCTCCCAGGGTTTTGGCAAAGTATGAAAGGAAGAACGTGATGTGCACACAATGAGAAAAGGCCACGAATCCCATGGTCTCTCCCCGGAACCCACCTGAATACCAAGGACAAAGAGGTACTTGAGGCCCAGCTGCAGCAGTGCTACGTTGAAGTGGTGAGGTGCATCCCGGAGCCGCATCTCCATCAGTGGCCCCACCACCTCCTCCTCCTCCTCAGGCCCAGCTCTGGCCTCAGCTTCATTCCCGTGGGGCTGCCGCCTCTTCTGGGACCCTTGGCTCTCACACAGGAAGGGCCAGAGCAGGAGCAATGGGCAACCTACTGTCTCAGAGGAGGGCAGGGCAGAGTCAGTGGAGGACCCAGGGTCCAGGCAGCCTGGCCCTCAATCAGCCTCGTTCACTCAGCCTCCAATGAACATAGGCCAAGGGGTGCCAGAGATCCAACAAAATTACATGCCCCCACCCAAATCCAGGGGGTTCGTTTCCTTCTACAAAGCCAGAGTCAACGGCGGAAGCAAAGGAGGAGAGGGGAGGTACCTGCAAAGAGGAGGTGGGAGGCAAAGGTGTTGGCTCCCACCAGCAAAGCAGGCAGCCAGGTCGAGGAGCCATGACCCTCTGGGAATCCCACGAAGGCTGCGTGCCAATGGATGGTTGGGAAGACAGGCTGGTGGCCCGTGGAATAGAAGGTCTGTGTGGCCATGAGGGCCCAGGCAGAGACCGCCTGCCATGGCACAGTAAAAGGACCTGGGGAAAGAAACATGCGTCTTTGTAGTCACATCCCATTTCCTAATCCATAGCCTACTGCCCCATGATCATATACTACTACTACTACTACTACTACTACTACTACAATGCTAATTCTCACACACCCATTTGCCCATCACCCCAACCTCCTATCGTCAATATTCTGTTACTCTAATGACCTCTGAGACACAAAGCCCCATTACTCTCATCTGAACCCCTCTGTGGTCAATTTCTTCTCTCCCATATACATATAGCTCATCCATGACATTATATATGGATAATTCACCACTCCCACGACTGGAAAATCAGAAAATGCACTCATGAGGATGCAGCATTTCCTTAAGAATGAGTCTTAGACTACTCATCTCATCTCTGTCCTTCGTGAACACTGCTGGCCCTCAGAGCCAATGGCAGGAGTCAATTAGTTGGGCTACAGCAGATGAGAGAGATCACAAAGACCTGAGGATTTAACACCAGCCTGAAAACAAACTCGTCCCCTACTGTCCTTGGACGAACCGGGGCTGAGGTATGTATTTACCAGGGGCAGTGACGGGTATCCCAGCAGCAAGCAGATGCAGGAGAAGGAAGCTCTGCAGAAACAGAAGCAGGAACACAAGGCTAATGCGCTCTGCATGCAGTAGCAGAAGTGGGAAGGCCAAGAGGGTGAGGGCCGTGACCATAGCAGCGGAGTAGACACTGCCCAACTGGTAGGCGGCCACGGTCAGGGGACCCTGAGACTTGGTTCCCTCCAGCCGGCCCCGGATCTCCTCCTGCATGTGTCGGTAGATTTGAGGAACCACATAATCCAGGTCAGCCCGAGAAGTGGGGGGGCCTGAGAAGGGAGTGAGGACGGTCCTGATCCTTGGAGCACCCATCGTAGCCTTTGCCAGCACCGTCACAGGCCTCCAGAGCAACAGCAAGAGCCCCGAGGCAGCCAACCCTGCAACAGCCCGAGGCAGCACAACTGACGCGCCAGCCACCAGGGCTCGGAGACGTGGGGGTGCTTCGTCTGCTCCCGATGCCAGTGCCCAGTAGGCAGCCGTGCCCAGTACCATCAGGGGCAGCCCCCAGCGCACAAAGAGCACGGGGGGCTCAGGGCTCTTGAGGTTACCGTAGCGGCGGAGCCACAGGCGCACAGCAGCTAGCAGGGCCACCAGCGCCCCCACACTCGCTATGTACCACAAGTTCTTGGCTCGACCGCCCGCCATGGACGCCAGGGGACTCAGCCAGGGAGAGGAGTGGCAAGCAGGCGTCTCTTCGGGGCAGCGATGAAAAAGCCCGGCCAGCCTTATGCACAAAAGCAACCCAACTCCCAGCCCCAGGGCACGCGTGCCCTTGTGCCCCGGGGGGCCTGCTGGGGCCGGGAAGCCAATGCGGGGCACTGCGAGGAGCCTAGGTGGCAGCAGCTTGCCCTCCCAGTGAAGCTGGGCGACCAGGAGCAAGACGAGTGAGCCCAAAAGGAAGCGGATGGCCCTGGCCTCGGCTACGATGAAGCTGTCAGAGAAGAGAGCGGCAACGCGAATGAGCAGAAGTAACAGGACGGGCCTGGGAATGGGGAGCAGGGCTGCCGGAGGCCTCTTGGCGCCCCAGCCCGCCCAGGCTTTCCACAGGACATGCAGGGCTGAACCCACTGCAGCCACAGCCCCCGGGACCACTGGGTCCAGCGTCAGCTCAGCAGCTGCCGGGAGGCCGGCACACACTCCAACCCCGGCCAGACCCCAGGCCACAGGAATGAGGAGAGGGGGGAGGCGGAAGTCAGGGGATGCGGCCCACTGGGCCATGAGCAGGCAGAGGAAGCAGGCAGCAGCCAAAAGGGCAGCACCCCCTGCCATGCGGACCAGAGAAAACTGAGCCCAAGACGCAATGCACATGGCCCGAACTCCCCGCAGGAACTCCTGCAGCTCAGTGACCACGGTCTGTAGCGCGGCCTCGGCGCCCTGCGGGCTCTGCAGAAGCCGCAGGTAGTCAGCAGAGGCCTTGGAGAAGAGGTTATTCAGCCGATGAAACTCCTTAACTTGGAGGTCCTGTGCGGCAGCTGAGTAGGTGTGAAGAAATCGGAACACCTAGCAGAGAAGATCAGAGGCCAAGGGCCACAGATCAGATATCAGGACAGAGGCAGAGACGGGTATTACCAAAGAGGGTACCCAGAAATCAGGGACCCAAACTCTATGCAGGACAGGGGTGTGGGGGAGATAAAGGAAGGAGGACATGGCCATGGAAGGTGAGATTAAGACTAAACAAGGGCCGAAACCGGTTTGGCTCAGTGGTAGAGGGTCGGTCTGCGGACTGAAAGGTCCCAGGTTCGATTCCAGTCAAGGGCATGTACACTGGTTGTGGGCACATCCCCAGTAGGGGGTGTGCAGGAGGCGGCTGGTCGATGTTTCTCTCTCGTCGACGTTTCTAGCTCTCTCTCTCTCTCCCTTCCTCTCTGTAAAACATCAATAAAATATATTTTTTTAAAAAAAGACTAAACAAGGGACAAGAGTGGGTCATTAGGCTTCTCCCATGTCTGTCCTAGTTCTGTAACCTGGAAGCCCAACCCGTTACCTACCTGCTGGGCGTTGAGATAGAGAGCTGTCGCTTGGGCCAGAGCAGAGGAATGAGGCTGGGAGTCTTCAACCACCGAGAACAGCTCAGCCATCGCCTCCCCGATGTTCCCAAATGGGATGGGCAGGCCCAGCAGCAGGGCCAGCGTAGGCACAAGGCTGATTTGAGGAACTACCTCCGGCTCCTAGAGGAGAAGGACGGGGGTCAACAGGTTCACCGCGGAGCTGAAGTCAGCGGTTGGGATGGCAGACATAGGGTGCAGGTAGGAAATGAGAATGGGGGGTGCCAAGAGGTCATCAATTTGAGGCCTGAAACAAAGACTGTTATCACGACAAGGGTTGAATACCTGGAAACCAAAGCAAAAACGCGGGCCTCACCTGTGGTGGGGGTCGCAGGAAGAGAGCCGTGGGACTGTACAGGAAAAGTGCGGCCGAGACCTCCAGCTCACTGTCCCCTCCGTGGTCCCCACTCTTGGTCATCCCGTGGTCCCCAATCACCACCAGGAGTGTGTCGTTCTCCAGACGTTCGACAATTCCCCTGGGGGCCAGGTATGTGTCAGGGGATAAGGATGGATAAAGGTTTTTTCTCAGGGGCCCGTTCACCCCCAGCCATCATTTCCATCATCAGGGCCTAGAGAGATACCTCTCCAGTAATAACCCTACTGCCCAAGGCCACACTCAAGACGGATGAGAACCCCTCGCTTCAGAAAATGGCCTAGAGAAGACAGATCCGGCCAGGAAAGAGGCTCCAATGTGGTAAGAACTTTTTCTCGTGGGGCCTTATATCCTGAGATTCTCAGAAACAAACCCCATCTCCCAAGCCCAAATCCCACACTCACTGGATCACCTGGTCCATTTGGCTAAGTTTCTTGGCCATTTCAGGGTGCTGAGGTCCATGCTTGTGACCACAGTGATCCACACCCAGGAAGTGAGCAATCAGCACATCCCATTCGCCACTGTCCACTGCGAAGGGGAGAAGACTGAGCGCAGGGGACGAAGGCCCACTCCCCAAACCCGGCCAGGTCCTGACGCTCTACGTCCGGAAGCATCCGGCCCGGGCCACTGCACCCACTGGAGGCTCAGACTTTGAGGACTGAGGCAGCCCTCCCGGACCCCAAACTCAGGTCTGCCTCTGGCCCTCTGCTCACTGGTTGGGTAGAGATGTTCCATGATTCCATTGTCCACCGTGTGTAGGTCTCTGACATTGAAGGAGGAGAAGAAGAAAGCCTGGGAGAAAGCTCCAGGAAAAAGATCTTTCCAGGTATCATCTCCCATGAAGACCACACGCCTTCCTGCAGGGGCACGAGAGTGGGTCACAGCCTGAACAGGGCAGGGGAGAAGAGGAGAGGAGGCCCTTTAAAAACCCATCAGAAATCCCAACCATGTACTTTAAGGCACAGAAATTCCACCCAGCAAGTGTTTAATCCTTCAACGTCTAAAGTTTTCTGCCAGAAAGCTTTTCCCCGATAACCACTCTCCACCCAGACCTCTCCCTCCTTGTTCCTACAAAAAAGTGCTGCTAGTTCTGTTTCGGGCTACCTCTGCTGCTGTTTTTTCCCTGGCGTGTCTTGCTTTTTCCAAGTCAATGAATGGGCAAAGCCTGCCCCTCTACTCTTTCCTCCACACTTGTACATTGTCCAGATCCGCATCTTCTCCTCTTCATCTCTCTCCTGCTCCTTTACTGCGGGTGCCCCAAAAGTAAAACCACACCCCATGCTCATTTAGAAACTTCAGAAGGGCAAAGCTCCCTGCATTCAGGAACCTAGTCTCTTTCTCATCTCCTCACCTCTTTCTCCCCCCAGCATTGTCAAGCATGCAGCTAGACACCCCACGTTCTTCTAAAGAAGAAACTTGTCAAAGTACTTGTAGCCTCCAGAGAAGCCTCGACTGACCTGCACTGGTGAGCTGCCTAATGAGATTGTCTTCCACTATGGCGTAGCTGGCAAAGTTGCTGCCAGCATCAATAAAGGTAGGCAGGGAGCCAGTCGTGAGGGCCTTAAGGCGCTGCATGGTGGTAGTGGGAGGATCAGCCTTCGATTGGTAGAGCCTGGCGTGGTGAGGCTGACTCTCCAGGATCCTCTGCAAGAAGCCCAATCTTCCCAGGAAGGGCGGGGAGACAGAAGGCTCCCCAGGAACGTGCGAGTGCTGTGGCTGGGCGAAGTCGAACCTCAGAGCGTCTATCAGCACCAACACAACCCGGGAGAATCGGGGCGCCATCCAGCAGGCCCCGGGCTCCCCTGGGCTCCTCCATGGCAGAGGCCCAGGGCCTGGGGGCTCTTGACAGCTACTGTGGTTGGTGAGCTCCACACGGGTGAGCAGGAAACCGCTGGTGAAGAGGGCAATGCCGGCGTAGAAGAGGAAGCAGACCCAGGCCAGGAAGAGCAGCACTGAGATCTTCTGCATCCTAGTGGTGGCCGCTGCCACTGGGCGGAGAAGGCATCACTGCGGGGCAAAGAACCATTGGGTATTCTGGTGCCTCGAAACAGAGCCCAGCAAGAATCACTTCCTCTTGGAAGCCTACCTGAAGATAAAGCAGTTCCACGGCCAAGCTAAGGCACGGTTCCCCTCCACCAGTGGCACCAGTGTTTCTGAAGGCGAGATCTGTAGACTATTGGGCGTCCACCTGGTGTGGCTATTAAAAATGTTTATTTCCTGACCCCCCACCCCAGATCTACTAAATCAGGATCTTTGGGAGTGGGGCATAGGGTTTCGCACACGTACTCCAGGAGCTACTAATGATGGAGAACAGTCCACGAAGGAAAACTTAGTCCAAGGGGTAGCCTGCTCTCGGACAGCCCGTCTCTCCACCTCACCTGGCCAACCTCCACACCCCTGGGGTGATCAGGGCTCGCAGCCTCAGAGGACCCCTGCGGGGCAGGCTGACCGGCGCCGCCTGGCGGGTCCGGGTCCGAGGGGACGAAGGGGAGTAGTCAGGCCAGGGTTGCCAGGCCAGGGCGCGGCCTCCTCGGTGCAGCGGGCGAGAGCCGTGGGGTCTGCAGCCGGCTGGGCCTCCCAGGAATCCAGTCGTCCCAACAGCTCTGCTTCCTCCCGTGGTTACTCGGCCTCCGCCTGGGCACCCTAACCCCAGTACTGGGCACCCAGGCTGCCAGCTGGCGGGGAAAGTTCTCTTCCTCCGAGGAGGGGGAGTGAAGGAGAGGGTCTCGGAGACCCTAGCTCACCTTGAACGGCGCCCGGAAGTGCATCGGAGGCGCCTGGGTCTCGATACCACCGATGTGCGCGCGCCGAACAGAGCGGCCCGCGGGGCCACATCGCCACCTGCCGGCGCCTACGAGCAAGTTCGGCAAGGAGCGCACAGGGCTGGCAGGAGGTGGAGTTTAATGTGAGATCATTTAAGAGAATTGGGGACAAGAAACAAAGTTAGGCAAGTTCAGGGAACCACTGTCCATTCTTGGTTAAGACTAAGAGCTAGGTCTCCGAGTCAAACCGCTTTAAACCCTAGATCCCCCATTCCCTGTCATTATTGGGTGTTACCTCATCTGTAAAATAGGGATATATAGTATCTGCTTTCCCCTTAACTGACTCCAACTGATAGATTTCATTATTCCCCCTCTCCAAGTCTCTCACTGAATCTTACAACTCAAAAAAAAACAAACAAACCAGGCAAATAATACCATCTAAAAATGAGCTAAGGATATGAATACATATTTCTCCAAAGATATATAAATGACCAATAAACACATGAAAAGCTGTTCAACAATTGCCATCAGGGTTGCCAATTGCCAATACTAGAGGTACTGTTTCAAATCCACTAGGATGGTTATAACAAAAAAAGACACATAACAAATATTGGTGTGGATGTGGAGAAATTTGAACCCTCATATACTGCTGTTGGAATGGAAAATAGTCTAGCAATTCTTCAAAAAGTTAAACAGAGTTGTCTTATGACCCAGCAATTCCACTCCTAGATATACACCTACGAGAAATGAAAGCATATATCCAAACAAAAACTTACCTTAATGTTCACAGTAGCATTATCCGTAATAGTCCAAAGGTGAAATCTACCCATATAGCCTTCCCTAATGAATGGACAAACAAAATAAGGTATGTCTATACAATGTAATATTGTTTGGCCATAAAAAGGAATGCTACTACGTGGATGAACCTTAAAAACATTGTGCTGAAAGAAGTCAGTCACAAAACACATATTACATTATTCAAATTATATGAATATATAAATCTAGAGAGATCGAAAGTGACTAGTGGTTGCTTAGGGCTGGGGGAGAGGAGAGTGACTTTAACGGGCACAGGGTTTTTGTGGCAGGGTGGAGATGAGGGAGCAGTGATGGGAATGTTTTAAAATTGTGGTGGTTGTAAAACTCTGAGTATTCTACAAATTACTGAATTTACACTTTCAGTGGGTGAATTGTATTGCATGTGAATTACATCGCAGTAAAACTACTGTTAAAAGCCAAAAATCTCTCTTTTTCATACCAGAGTAGAACCTAAGTTCTTGTTGTGGTGGTCCTGCATGTCTACATGCCAGCTCCCCACTTCCCTGATTCATCTGGGAGTTGCTTCTGTTTCCTTACTTCTGTTCCATCCGGTACAGCTCCCTTGTTCTTCCACTTATAAGACAGAGATGCTCTGCCTCAGGGCCTCTGCAATCAATCTCGTCAGCTTTATTACCAGATGCCCAAATTTACTCCCAGATTCCTCTCATTTCCTTATCTAAATTCAAATTGAACCGAAACCGGTTTGGCTCAGTGGATGGAGCATCGGCCTCTGGACGGAAAGGTCCCAGGTTCAATTCTGGTCAGGGGCATGTATCTTGGTTGCCAGCGCGTCCCCAGTGGGGGGTGTGCAGGAGGCAGCTGGTTGATGATTCTCTCTCATCGATATTTCTCTCTATCCCTCTCTCTCTTCCTCTCTGTAAAAAGATCAATAAAATATATTTTAAAGATAATAATAAATTCAAATTGAACATCAGTGAGGCTTCCTGGAAACCTCTACTTAAAATTACAGATCTCCCCCCCCCCAGCCCCAAATTCCCCATCTTCTTTTCTTTCCTTAGCACAACTCACCAGCATCTGAAATACTCTACATCTTATTAATGGTTTGATCCTTCCAAAGAAAATGTAAGCTCATTGAGATCAGAGTTTTTTCTTCATTACTGTATCCTTGGTGTCTGGCATATAGTTGGGGTTCAATAGTTACCAAATGGACAAATGAATAAATCCCAATTCAGAAATATGTCAAACTATCCCTCCACCTCCATCCTGATGTTCAGGCCTCATCACCCTCTCAGGGATCACTGAAGCAGCCCTCTTAGTTTTTCCAGCTTCCCAGTTCTCCTTCAAATCTCCTGTCCGGATTGCAGCAAGACAGCTATTATCTAAAACACCTAAATCTTCTTAAAATTCTTCAAGGGAAGAGGGAAAAGCCCTTTATGGGCTCTCCTCCCCTCCTATCTTAAAGGTAAAGTCCAAACTCTTCAGGACTCTGTGATTTGGACCTTGCTATATAGTCACATCCCTCTAACAGCCTATCTTTGAGCCACAGCAAGTTACTCTGAATGTTCCAATTTCTCTGGAGCTGTGGGCCTTAGCATATTCTAGCCCCAAACCTTAGCTTGGTGAATGCATTAATCTTCCCAACCTGAACTCAATGGCAGAGTTGGCAACTTTGCTACCCACATGCTGACATGCCTTCCTTTCCAGTATCTCTCCGCCAGAATTTTCCTCCATTACAGCCCTTATCACTTAGTATCTCTGTCTGCTTCCTCGTTTGTCTCCTCTCCCTGACTTGGTGGTATTGTGAAACCAGGGGCTGCTGAGTCTCAGTTGATTTTGTAAACCATGTCTAGCACTGAGCTTGGCACGCTGTAGATAGCATTAAACGTTTTTGAATACACGAATAAGTGTCATCTCCCTGAAGACCCTTTAAGCATTCAGCAGTACTTCCCTGCCAGAGCAAGGCTCTTTGCCATTAAAAATCCCCCAAACACCTGCTCAAAATCACAGCCCAACACTTGGCCGGAGGGAACTATACTCCCAGCTGGCAGTTCAGTTAACATGTGGCTTAATCCTTCCGCCCTATGCCACAGCTCCTGCTGAAAACAGAAGGGTGATTTTCTATTATGCCAGATTCATTCTTGCTCACAGAGGATTGGCTTCCAAGACCCGAAAGGACTAGAGAGGGTGGGAGTGAACATCCAAGGAAAACAATAATGATTTTCTCAACTTCATTTCCCAATCAGAGAGGACAGTTTCTGGTTTGCCACTGGCCAGTTTATTACATGATTAAAGTTCAAATAAAAAAATAATAACCAAATTCTTAGCAAAGAGGCTAGAGCCAGAGTTAGGGAGTGCTGCTTCCCTGGCCAAAGCCCCTTTGGCCAAGCCCAGCTCCATTAACTCAGCTTGACTCGATCGAGTTCCTCATCAAGACTTGCATCTGTGTCCTGGACATTTCCTCTGTTCCCACGGGAGCCCGAGTCCTGGGATCCTGGTACTGGGGCTTTGGTGAGGGCCCCATACACACCCATAGCCTGAGAAGAGGAAGAGAGAGCCATTAGGACATAGGGCAGAAGGCAGAAGGTGGGGCTGTGGTCAGTCAGCTTATTTTTCCTTTCCCCACCTCTCTCAGTAGTCAGTCTTATAAGCTCTGGAGTCAAGTTCTAGGAATTTAACAAACTACCAGAGCAGGGCCACCCTCAGAATACTATACAAATATCTGACATACACACACACACACACACACACACACACACACACAAGATCTTAAGAGCTTCCCTATCTTAAAGGATTGGGGGTGGGGGGGAATCTCATCCTTAGAGATTCATTATCTACAGGAAATGAAGGGAGGTCTAGGTCTCAGGGCACTCCGAAAGCCTCACAAGCATGTCAAACTCGTAGCCAGCAGGCGGAGGGTTTTGACGTGCTTGCGTATGGTATATAAACGGTGCTGGCGGTGGTAGGGTCTCAAGCTCTGGCATCGGTGCGTTGTGCCAGATCTTCAGGGCAGGCTAACCTGAGCCACCATGCTGGTGACATCACTGGGGTTGGAGGGCAGCAGGATAGTGTTGGAGTCCTTGGCCAGCTTGGAGAAGGCGCTGACGTACTGCTCAGCCACCGTCAGCGAGGCTGCTGCGTCTCCATTCTGTAGCCACAGGAGGGACAAAATCAGAGATCACGGACGTAGAGGAGGGTGTAGGGCGGGAGAGGAGAGGAAAAGTCAGGTTCCTGGAAAGAGGATAGGCATATCACAAGGGGTCCTATAATCTGGCTCAATGAAACCCACAAAGGCAGGAACTTCCCCCGAGGGTAGATAAGAGAGCCTTTTCCACTGTCCGTTTCTGCCTCCCACTCCCACCCAGGGGCCTCTCACGTGTTGTGTCAGAGCTGCAGCCAGGATGCGAATAGCTTCAGCTTTAGCTTTGGCCTTGGCCAGAACTGCGCTGGCTTCCCCTGGAAGGAAAGAGACAGAAAACTAGACCCATGAGGTCAGGGTGCCCCTCCCTGCCCCCCAAGCTCCTGTCCCCCAGAACCAACGCTCAAAAAAGACCCACACCTGGCCCTTCCCTCAGGCTCTCCCCTCTGCTGACCTGCTGCCTGATTTATTTGTTCAGCCTTTTCTGCCTCCGAGGCCAGGATCTGTGCCTGCTTCTTTCCTTCGGCCACATTGATGGCCGACTCCCGGGTCCCCTCGGACTCTAAAACCGTGGCCCGTTTCCGCCGCTCTGCCTCCACCTGGAACCCCCCAGCGACACCAATCAGAGTAAAAACTCTTGTACAGACGACCTGAAGCTGTACCCATCGCAAGAGGGAAGGGAATCCGGGCTCCCACACAAGCAGAGCGTGGGAAGTCCTACCTGCATCTGCATGGACTCTTTCACCCGGGGCGGCACGTGGATATCCTTGATCTCGTAACGGAGGCAGCGGATGCCCCAGCAGTCGGCAGCCTGGTTGATGGCATCCACAATGTTGGCGTTCAGGGACTCCCGCTCCTGGAGGAAGAGAGGTGTATAAAGAGGTATAAGCCTCAACCCACTCATCAGGGGGTCTACTCGGAGAAGGCTCTAGGATTGATCTTGATCCCCAGAGAGGTGTGAAGAGCGCCGAGCCTATGTCTTCAAACCCTGACTCTGGCTCAGATCCCCTTACCCGGAAGACTTTGTCCAGAGAGAGTTTGCCAAGCTCCGATCTCATGGTTGTCTGGGCGAGCTGGGTGACAGCGTATTCAGGATCCTCCACCCCGTAGCTTGCCTGAAAGGAACATGGACAGTGTTAAGAAGCTTGGGTGCAGGGTTTTAGTGAGGAGAGCAAACCAGGAGCCGAATAAAGCAGAAGACAAGATACCTTGTAAGGATCCATGATGCGCAGGTAAAGGACTCCATCGATCTGCAGAGTGACATTGTCTGGAATGCAGGCGCGGGAGAGAAAAGGAGGAAGGTCAGACTTCCGGGTCCCAATCAGCTCTTTCTCCTAAGCTCTGGGTCTCCAGCAACCACAACCTTAATGGCCCCAGGGCACCCAAGTCACCCAGCACCCCTCACCGAGGGTCACAGCTGACTGCTCAGGCACGTTGATGACGATTTCCTTGAGACTCTGCACATATCGGATCCGGTCTAACACAGGGATGAGAACGTTCAGGCCCTGGGAAGAAGAGTCATGGGTCTTCAGAAGCATGTAGGGTTGGTATCCAAGCTAGGCCTGGAATGGGTTAGGGAACCAACATATGGACATGCCCCCAGAAAAGCAGAAAGGCTGGGGGTGTCGATGGTAGGGAAGCCCAAGAGAACAGGAATGTGAAGACTCTGTCCTCTGAATGGGTGGGAGGATCAAGGGGTTGGGGAGCCAGCAGTGTATCTTTCCCCTTGCGCACAGGTGGAGCCGAGAGTGGGTAGGAGAGATTTCCCGAGAACGGAGGATGCTAGGGCAACAGGAAGAGGTGGGAACATGGTTAGGACGGTCAGCAGCCTGGGCTCTGCCCGGTCCGGCCTAGGGAGCTAGTTGCAAGCCAAAGGGGAGGGCAGGCCCCAAGCAGGTGACTCTCCTCACCACCCCCGCCAGGACGTGAGGGGATTGGGAACCGGGCTGGCCCAGAATGAGCAGAAGAGGTTCTCACAGGCTCCAGGATGCGGTGAAACCGGCCCATTCGCTCCACCACCCAGGCCTCCTGCTGCGGCACGAAGAGCACCACGGTGTTCCGGGGCAATCCCGAGGAGGCACGGCGCGGAGCGCGGCCAGAAGCCTGCAGGGCACCCTGGAGGGGAGACGGGGGTTAGCGGAGACCCCAGCCAAGCGGCTTGGGCGCTGCGGATTCCGGGAGGCATCTTCCTCCACCGCCGGAGAAGGGCTCACGTGGGGGCCGTGACCTCTGACCCCAGCCCTCTTACACTAAACTTTGGACCCCTCCTCTCCTTCCTTCACATAAGGACCCGGGTCATCTCCAGCCCAACCCCTTGGGAGGAGGCTGCCGCGTTCCCACCTTTAGCAAAAGGGCCCCAGTGCCCCGCGCCGCGCGCGCCAGCATTTCCCACGGCCGTGGAGACCTCCGGAACCAACGAGACGAGGGGCGGAGCAGAGCGGCCGCTCCAGACCTAGCGGGCGGACCTAGTCAGCCTTTTTTTTTTCCTCCGGCGTTTCCACTCCTCCGGATGCACTTCCGGTCGTCTCTCCGCTCCCTTCACGCGTTTCCCACTCGGCCAATCAGCGTCCACTTGGCCGGAGCGTGCTTCCAGGTGTTTCCTGGGAAACACAGACCTAGAGAGGGCCCACGGGTGGGGCTTGTTCTGGTTCTCGCCGGTCCAGCTGCAGATCCCCGGACGCGGTGACCAAGATGAAGGCTATTTGCCGTGGGCCGGTGGCCCAGAAACACCCCCCACCGAATTCTTAACCCCCACAAGAGAGAGAGAGAGAGAGAGTTGACCCTTCTGAGCTTATAACCGCGCCCATCTGTCACCATAGCGACCAAGGTATGGGAGCTGACTCGTAGCCACGGTGGCCGGTTGCCATAGCGACATTCTCGGGCCGTCCTGCTGTGATATACCCAGCCCTCCCGCTGGGGACTGACCCCGTTCCTGTTGCCGTGGTGACGGATCCTAACACTATCCGGCAATTGGACTGAGGTGTCCCCCTTCCCTCTTTTCCCAAGGCGCTGTAACTTTTTTTCTACCCCTTTCCCAGTCAGGGTCTGTCAGGTCTGGTATCCTTACATAGAGTCCGGCACAGAGCCCCCTAAGTTCAGCCTTGTCTGGAACATGTCACCCTGCACGCATCCCTGATGCTCTGGCACATCCTTTAAGAGACTTGCATATTGACCCTCACTTTTTTTTTTATATATCAGGGCAATAAAGCTCAGAGAGGCTAAAATCATTAACAAAACGAGTACAAAAATTCATGTACACAGAGAGTTCAACTTTTATGACCAAATCTCCCCCACCTCCTAACCTCATTCACTGAAAAAAAGCAAGACCAGACCCTGAGACTCTGCAGGACTTCACCTAACACCTCATGGCCTCCGGCCCCCTTTCTGAAAGAAAAGAATCCCCAACTTCAATTTGCCCTCCTTCCCCATTCCCACGCTCTCAACAGAAAAAGCACAGCTTAGCTCAAGTTTCCAAACAAGAATTTATTTTCTTTCTGTCTTTTTTTTTTTCTCTAAAAAAAAAAAAAAGTACCAGGTACAATTTTTTCCGGTGTTTTTGTTTTTCAAGTTTCAACAAATGCTTGTTCCCCTCAGCCCAGCCGCAGGAACCAGGGCTAAGGCTGTCAGAGTCTGGAGTGGGATAGGGGGTAGTTGGGAACCACATGATTTGAGTTAGAAGGGTGCCCTTCACCCCAGCTGAGGTAGGTGGGTCAGAGTCTGGCCAGGTGAGAGGAAGCATCCCGGTCCTTGGCCCTGACTCTGCCCCCTTGAACACCTTCTTCAGTCAGGACCCCAAAGCAAGGAGACACAAGCAGGAGAGGGGCAACTGGAGTCTGGAGCCCTAGATGAGGGGTAGTTAAACCCCAGGTGTGTGCACATGCATGCATGTTCTCTTTCTCACACACATACCATACACACAAGCTTGTGTACACACACACGTACACACACACACACACACACACACACACACACACACAAACACACATATAAGTTGCTTTCAGAGAGGGGTCAGAGGATAGAGGAAGTGGAAAATATAGGGAAGGACAGGAGAAGTTGAGTGTTTGGCTAGCGACTCAGTCCTTCCGGGATAACCTCTCTGCCCTCAGCTGAGGGAGAGCAGTTCTCCTTCAGCCCCAACAGCAGTCTCTCTTCAATTCCTGAAATCGGAGCAACGTCTGAGTGGGGAAGGAGGTGGAGCAATGCCAAATATCAGGTTTGGGAGGTTACCGAGGCAATCCAATCGGAATAAATTATTAGTTAAAAATAAATAAAATAATAAAGTGGCCCCTGCCCAGGGCAGGGAGGCAATGTTGGCATGGTTTGCCTGGGAACTTGGGACGACCACCTCAGGGCACCTCCAGTTCCTCCTCTCACTCCCTCGCTGGCCTGGAAATTCCACGGGAGGGGGCAGGCACACGGAGAACCCGGAGTAGGGCAGATTTGTGGTGAGGATCAGAAGCTTGAAACACCCAAATAATCAATTTGGGCATAAGCATGGTGAGGGCTTTAATTCATGCCTGAAGGGTCGGTCGGTCTCTTGCCACCTCTCCACATGCTTGCTTTGTCCAGGGTGGAGCAGGATGGGCCGGTCCTTGGCCCACGTGGTTCGGGGCACTGGTCATCAGGGCAATGGTGAATAACGTGGATTGTGAGGGGCCTCGGTCACAGCCTGCAGTTCATAGGGGAGCCCGGTGTCCAGTTCGAGGCTCCGGCGGGAAAAAAGCAGGCGGATGTCTCCATGCAGGCTTAAGCGGCCTGAGCGGGAGCTCCGAAACCTGGGGGAGGAAAGGGTGATCACAATGAGGACCCAGACGGCAGAGAAGCAAGGAGAGATCCTATTCAGGGAAGGGATGCCCGTGTGGGTGGAAGGGTGCCTGGGTCTCCCCAGCTGTCCCCGGGCCCTATCCTCACCTGAGGTGCAGCAAGTAGCAGAGGAGGCGGTGGGTGGGGCTAGCATTTCCCTCCTCACCCACAGGCACCAAAAAGAGGCGATGGCGCAGGAAGGTCACGTGGGCAGCAGGCATGTCCGAGAAGTCAAAGGTCACAAGGAACATCTTCACCACAGTCTGGTTGGGGTTAAATAAGGTCTGGGGGGGCAGGACAAAGCGAGGTTGGTGGGGCCAAAGGGCTGTTTTCCTCTCCCCACGCCCACGCGCACTCCCCCCTCAGGGAAAAACTCACCACTTGGATGGTGCCCACTTTGGGCACGCTGTAACCCTTCCTCCCCAGGGGGTTCAGGTCCACGACGCCCTGGGAAGGCCATAGAGCCATCAGCCGAGCTGGGCATTGGGAGAGCCCTGAATACCCATTCGTCTGCACAGCCTCACCCTGGGACCTGGCCCTGCCCCCCCCCCCTCCCCTAGAGTTGTCCCTTCTGCCCCGACTCTTTTCTAGGTGAGGAACACCTAAAGAATACCTCATGCCCCCCAATCCCTCATCCTTAAGAGCTGTTGATGGGTTGAAATCGGGTCATACCAGGAAGGGGGCCGGGGCATTTTGCTCAGACACATCAAAGAAGGTGACGGCGACAGGCAGCGTGACATGCTGGGGGCAGTAGGATCCACTAGCTCCGATCTCTGCGGTGAAGCCCTCGATGTGGCCAGACGGTGCAAAGCGTCCTCGAATCAATGATTCCTAGGGTGGGGGAAGACACGCTATGATATAAGAGATGCCAGCTGTTTTCCTTATCCATCCAAGACACATTCCACCACCACACTTCCCCCAAGACCCCGCCCCCCCCCCCCCCCAATCATGGGATCCAGGGGTAACTACCTCGAAGTTGCCCAAGAGGGCGCGGCTGATTGCGGGGGTAGGGACGGGGGAGGCACTGGGGAGGCTCAGCAGGTCTGGGCCCTTCTGGAGGCTCCGAAGGGAGTTCCTGGTAGGGCAGGGGACACACAGTGGGTTGGCTTGAGGCATTCTGGGATGTCTGCTCGTGTTCTTAGGCCCCGCCCTTTACCGTGACCCAGGGCTTCTGCCCTGGGGTCCCCTACCCTAGCGTGAGAAAGAGGATTTCAGACTTCTGTCCCCATTTTTCCAGGGACAGGGCAGAGAGGGGAGCTGGTCACTTACAGCTTCAGGCGACGGGCACCTTTCAGCCTCCGTCCCATAGGACTGCAGTCTGTTGGATCCTACGGAGAACAAAGGTGGAAGAAAAAGAAGACTGGGTGGAGGCCAGATATGTTTGGGGGAGGAGGGGCTCGTCACGTCACGAGCTCTCATAGGAGCACCCCCCCAGGCCTCCGCCTTCTTCCAAAGGGACGGAAGAGAGGGGCTTAGACAGAAAAGGGGAAGGGGACTTAGAAGTACAAATGTCCAGTTATAAAATAAGTCGCAGCGCCGGAACCAGTTTGGCTCAGTGGATAGAGCATCGGCCTGCGGACTAAAAGGTCCAGAGTTCGATTCCAGTCAAGGCCATGCACCCTGGGTGCGGGGCACATCCCCAGTAGGGGGTGTGCAAGAGGCAGCTGATCAATGATTCTCTCTCATCGATGTTTCTAACTCTCTATCCCTCTCCCTTCCTCTCTGTAAAAAAATCAATAAAATATATTTAAAAAACAATAAGGTGCAGGGACATAACGTTCAGCATAGGGAATAGAGTCATAATGTAATAACTATGCACAGTGACAGATTGTTACCAGACTTATGGTGGTGATCACTCTGTTTTTGTTTAAAATATATTTTATTGATTTTTAAAAAAATATAATTGGAATGGGGGGGTTGAGGACAAATATGTGATACCTTAATCAATAAAGAAATTAAAAATTAAAAATTAAAAGGAAAAAATATTTTTTATTGATTTTTTTCCAGAGAGGAAAGGAGAGGGATAGAGTTAGAAACATCAATAGAGAGAAACACCAATCAGCTGCCTCCTGCACACCTCCTACTGGGGATGTGCCCACAACCAAGGTACGTGCCCTTGACCGGAATCAAACCTGGGACTCTTCAGTCCGCAGACCGACACTCTATCTACTGAGCCACACCGGTTAGGGCAACTTTGTAAAGTATACAAATGTTGCATCACTATGTTGTATACCTGAAGCTAATATAATACTGTGTCACTTGTAAGTTAGAATACGTTTTAAAAAACAGTAGACCGCCACCTCCTCCCCTGGCTTACCAGCACAGGCTCCTTGGGCCCAGGCAGCAGGTGGCTCCAGAAGGGTGTGACTTTGGCATCAGAACTGTTGGCAGCAGGAGGGTGACCCAGGGTTCCCCGGCGCTTCTGAGGGGCTGGCCCCTCATCCTCAAAGCTGGCATCCAGAGCTTCTCCAGCAGGAAGCAGCCTTCGCTTGGTGGGGCAGGGGCCTGGAGGTCCAGGGCCAGGGGGTGTGTGCTCGGGACTGTGCCCATTGGCAGTGCCAGGGCATTCCCTAGGCCAGGGGCTGCCCCCATTGCCCACCCCAGCCTCTGGGCTCGTACACCCTAGTTGTGCAAGACTGTGCAAATCAGTGTCAAGTGTGTGCGGCTGGCCTGGAGGGGCTCGCCCCGGGGGCGCCCCCAGGGACCCCGGTCCCCCCGGATCTGGGGAAGCCCGGTCTCTGGTGTGCAAAGTATTGCAGGAAGCATTTGATGGGGGCCGGGGGAGACTCTGGGCCCCTGAAGCACAAGGTGAGGTGGAGCTACCTCCCTGTTCTACGACGCACAGGCCATGGTGGCAGAAATGCTGGCTGGCTGCACCCAGCCCCAGCCCCGGCCCCTCTGGGCCCGGCAGCCCCACAGTCGACGGTTCTTCTTGGGGTTGTCCCTCTCTGACCCCCAGCCCCGGGCCTCTCTTCAGCTCCCGGGGACCCTCGGTGAGTGGGGATGACCGTTTCAGGGCCCTGAGGGGCTCGGAGGCACCAGCCGGGGAGGAAAAGATGGATACCTGGTAGACCCTGGGGGATGACGCCCCTCCTGCCGGGCTGTAGCCCATGAGCAGGCCACCCGGGAGGGGCCCCTGACTGACTGCAGGCTGCGAAGGGCCAGCCTCTGGCTCTGAGGATGGAGATGGCTCCGCCTGCACGTGGCGCATGAAGTCCCCCCGAGTGTCAGGGGGGCCCCCCCTCACAGCCTTTATGCTGGGCCTGGGCTGGGGGGTCTGGGGACATCTGTACAAGAGAAGAGAGAGAGAAAAAAAAGGGGGGGTCAGAGGAATCCATGAGTTTTCTCCCTCCCGGCTGAGTTTCAGGTCCTTCCCCTGGCCTGAAGGGGTCGTGACCTTGAAGGTTAGCGGGGGGGGGGGGGGGGGGGGGGGATAAAGGTGTTCAGATCCCCAGATGGGTTAACGGGACGCAGAGGCCACTCCGGAGCTTCTGAGAGGGTGACATGTGTAGTAGCTCAGGTTTCCTACCGGACCGGCCCCACCCCCCTCTCTCGGGCACTCACCCCGATGAAGAGGCCTTAAGCCTAGCTGAGTGTTCCCTCCTTCCGACTGAGGTCCTGCCCTCCTAGCTTGTAGTCTGGTCCATGCCCGCTGCACTGGCGAGGTGACTGCCACCATTCCGTGCAGCTCCCGGGCTCAGCTGGACCCTGAGGAGAGAAGAACAGGTGTAAACCGGGATCCCTGTGGTCCGGTGGGGAGACCCCCCTCTCCAACTGTGGGCTCACGGAGCACCCCGCAGGACGTCCTCTGCCCTGATGGGGAGCTCTTCAGAAACAGAAGGGGCGGTCTCGGGACCCAGGCCCCAGAGAGCAGAGCGGGGCTACCTGAGGAGCTACGGAGAGGCAGGTTTGGGCTCAATGTAACACGGATCGGATAGGCTGAGGCAGGATTACCACTTGTTAGGGCCAACGCTCCGGGGGCTCCTGCTCTGAATGGGAAGGGGGATGAGATTACCCCAAGATTCAAGAGACCACGCCAGCTGAGAGGTGGCCGAACAAGAATTCAGCCCTTCTGGTCCACACGCCGCCAAGTTGCACAACTCCTTCCCATGTCTGTCTCTAAAGAGAGGAGTGCTACCCCGGAGCCCTGAGGGCAGAGATCTTGCAGAAACTCACCCCCACCCCCACCCCCACCAGCATTCCTCAGTAGTACAAACTTCAGGTCAGCTCAAAGTGGACCGACCCTTCAGCCTTAAAACTACCAATTGCTCCCAGCAGTTTGTCCCTTTAACAGGAGGCAACCAATCTAACCATAAACAAGTGCGTGTGGGGGGGCAGGGGAGGAGGGGGGCACTGCCAGAGGCACTCCTCCTCCCCCTGGGCCCTGCAAACCAGAGATAAGGCAGCTGCAGTCAGACAGCCAGAAGCAGCTAGGGGCACCTTTCTGCTCCTCTCCAACGCATTTCCGATACCCAAAGACGCAAACCACTGCTTTTCTGCCAGAACACAAGATAGCCTTCACAAACTAGTCCACCCTCAGGGGCCCACACTCGGGGAGGGGGATGCCAAATTGAAGACCATTTTCCTTCATGGAAGGAAAGCCTTCTCTTTTGGGCAATAGTCTTTGCCGTCTGACATCCACAATGCCCTTTCCACTTCAAGAAATGCCTTCTGGCCGAGACCGGTTTGGCTCAGTGGATAGAGCGTCGGCCTGCGGACTGAAGGGTCTCGGGTTCAATTCCGGTCAAGGGCATGTACCTTGGTTGCGGGCACATCCCCAGTGGGGGGTGCGCAAGAGGCAGCTGATTGATGATTCTCTCTCATCGATGTTTCTGACTCTCTATTCCTCTCTCTCCCTCTCTGTGAAAAATCAATAAAAAATATATTTTTTTAAAAAAGAAATGCCTTCTGTTTGTCTACCCCAAGACCTAACCTTTCTCCTCGGCTAGGTCAAATGGCACCCCCTCCAGACCACAGATTCTCCTCTGAGACCTCACCTACGGCAGCAGCACTGTCTCCTGGAACAGTTCTGCTCACTCTGTGGGCAAAACATCTCCTAGACCGACCACAGGGTTCTTGAGGATAGGCCTACACCCCACTATTCTGTCCAGTGCCAAGCACAGGGGTAGGCACACAGCAGGGCTCAAAAAAAGTGGGATGCAAGTCCCAGAGATTCAGGCAGCAGTCCCTCCCGACAAGGCAGAGGGAAACCTCCAGAACGAGAGAAGCAGAGAGGATAGGGAGAATGAGCATCAGCAACAGAGGTGGGCGTGGGGGCAGGGGAAAAGGGGAGACTTGCACCCAGGGACCGAGAAGCTCTCTGACACCAAATTCTCATCACCGCATCCCACACTCTCCTAGTCCGCCAGGTTCTCTCATTAGAACTGGGACCTCTTAAGAAAATTCTGGTTTCCTGTGGTGGGCGGGGTGGCGGGAAAGGACAGAATGCCAATGGCAGTGTTGTCAGAGTACAATCTGTACTCTCTCTCTGCCCCCCTCCTTCCCTCTACCCGGGCCGTATGGATCCAGGAAGGGCCTCTTCCTTTGTACTTCCACCTCCAGGTCATCCTCCCAAGTCGGCCCCTTGAGCCCTTGCCCTGGGGAAGCCAGGTGATGACACGATGCCCTACTTGACCCCAGCCTGCGTGGCACCTGCTCATTATCCCAGAGCCCTCAGCTCCTGCCCTGTCAAGGAGAAGCTCTTAAGACTCGTTTCCCTGCCACCCAGCCAGTCTGGCTCTCGACCATGGCTTCAAGCTGACTCATGGGGCAGGACTTTGGGGGGAAGGGCAGGCCAAACCTCCTCTCAGGGCAGGGGGGTGGGGTGGGCAGCAGCTGGCTTCAAACAGCTGTGCCAGGCTTTGGCTGGCCGAGACTACAGCTCCCAACATGCCAAGGGAGCGTGGCCAGCGAAAACAACAAGTACCAGAATACCATGGGGTCTTGTACCCTCAGACACCTGCTTAGCCCGGGAGGTGGGGGAGGTGGGTGTTAGGAGGCTCCCTCTCCCCTTCCCCTTCAGTATGAAAGATACCCGCTTTCTACTCCGATCAAGGAAGGTGGCAGGAAGAGAAATCCCTCTCCATGTGCTTATCACCCTCATCCTGTTCAGAGAGAACTGCTGCTAGCTGCTTTAAATGCTGGTCCCTACACATGTGCAAACTAGGGGGGCTTGCTTCCACAGATCACCACTGTGGGTAGGAAGGTCAACCACTGTTCTCTCACCACCCCCTCCTGGCTACTGGCCTAGAGAGCCCTCCACCCTCAGTGGGGAGGGAGCCGGTCTCTGCACCAACTCCTCCAAACTGAACCTGGCATGCTTACCCAGGGTTCCTGGACTCCTTGCTTTGGACCCTCCCCCCATCCCCACTCTTGCCTCCCGGGTCCCTTGCTCACCCCTCTCCCTCCCCACAGCCCGGGACAGGCCCCATCCCATCCTGAAGCTTCGTAGATGTGCTCTTTCCCCCCGCAGTACACACTCACCCCGCTCCCAAATTGGCTCCGCCACGGCGGTCGCAGCTCCAGGCCCCTCCGTCCCCCGTCCCCTCCCTTCGAATCCCCGGTCCTCCCCGACACGGGCCCCCAACCCAAACAAAGGGTGGCTCGGGCTGAGTCCTGCTCTGCGGGGCTCTTCTCGGGTCAGCTTCGGGTGCAACACTAGCGGGCCCTGGCGTCTGCAGCCTCCCAGCCACGGCTGCGCCCCTCCCCGCGACTGTTCCTCCCCGTGGCCGCCCCGGCTCCGCGCAGCCGACTCCGCTGCCCCTCTGACTCACAGGCCATTTCCTACCAGCTGATGGGGCTGCCCGCCCCGCCCCGCGTCCCAACCCCCCCGCCCCTGCGGCCGCCGCGGCCGCCACGCCCCCTCAGGCCACGCCCCCCGCGGCAGCGGCCACGCTCATTGGCCCACGGGAGGCCAGCCTCCCACGACCTCAAGCGTGGGGCACGCCCCCTCCAAGGGGTGCACACCCATTGGTCCACATGGGGGCAGGCCTAGCCAGAGTCGCCCCGCCCACCTCCTTAACTCCTCGTCTGCCGAAGTTCAAAGCGTCTCTGGGCCCAGCCATGGAACCCTTTCAAAGGCAAAGGCCTCTTACTTCTCCTACCCCCCCCCCAACCCCTTCCTCTACGGAGGCTGGTAAATAAAGAAGACGTCCTAGAGCTGTCGTAGACACAGCCGGACCACCTCCGACATCCACCTGCTTGCTCTTCCCACACCAGACCCCAAATAACCCCTACTCCCATTCATTGTCTAGTTCCATGTTTTGCAAACCAGAGCTCCAGAGACCAGAGAATTGTTGGGGCCTAGGAAGATTCCTTCAGGCCAGAGCAGATGAAAAAAAAGTCCTGAAGTGGGATATGTTTCTTTCCATTGAGAAATGGTATTCTTTCTTCTTTTTCTTTTTTTAAAAAAATATTTATTTTATTGATATTTTATAGAGAGGAAGGGAGAGAGATAGAGAGCTAGAAACGTTGATGAGAGAGAAACACCAACCAGCTGCCTCTTGTGCACCCCCTACTGGGGATGTGCCCGCAACCAATGTACATGCCCTTGAACGGAATCGAACCCGGGACCTTTCAGTCCGCAGACCGACGCTCTACCACTGAGCCAAACCGGTTTCGGCCTTTCTTTCTTTTTCTAATATTCACCCAAGGATTTTTTCCATTGGTTTTTAGAGGGAGTGAAAGAGAGAGAGAAAGACAGAGAGAAATATAGATGTGAGAGAAACACATCGATTGGGTTGCCTTCCACACGCGCCTGGACCAGAGCCGGACTAGGGCCCAGGCCCTGGCTGGTGGAGGAACCTGCAACTCAGCACGTGCCCTTGAGCGGAATGGAACCCCGGACCTTTGGTGCTCCGCAGGCCGAGGTTCTATCCACTGAGCCAACCCGGCTAGGGCTGAGAAATGGTATTCTTTCTTCCCTTACTCTATACTGATATTCTTTTGCCTTCATTAGAGGGGCCCCAAGAGCTCTTGAGACAGGGGTACATTTTAATTCAGAGACCTGGACTTCATTCGTTGTGTCTCTGAATTCCCATTCTGAGATTAGTCTGCTTCATCCCTTCTGTCAGTAATTTCTATTCATAGGCCCCGGTTCAAAGAGGCAGAACAACTCATGGGAAGTGGGGTGGGAAGGCTTCTGCCCAGAGTGGGGGAAATATGCCCAACTCTTGTGATGGGAGCTCACCCCTATGACTCACAGCTCCCTCGAAACTCCCCACCCTCCCCCTGAGTCACCGGGCCCCAGGCCCAGCCAAATTAAGTCGCAGCAGAACCAGCATTCCTAATTCTTGTCTTCCTATTCTTTCAATGACCAGGATGGAAACTTCTGTAAGGTAAAAGTAACTTTTCAGAGGGGCCGCTCTAGGGGAAAGCTAAGAAAATAGGTGGCACTGACTGTATTTCTACCTGCACTTGTCAGCAAGTCGAATGGTTTGGAACTTAGGAGGCTTTTCTCCTAGTCTTCCACAGAAGCAGGAGGCAAACACTTAGAACCAAAAGGTGGACGGCTCAAACGGAGGCCCTGGAGAATTGACAACAGCTAGGGCAGCTCCCTGGTTGGACCCCCCAGAACATGGGGAGTCTGGTACTTCTATAGTTCGGAGGCCACGGAATGCCCAAGGTCCTTGTGTCTATCATAGCTATGTTGAAGGCCTCAAGGTCCCTGAGGTTGTCACTGGACAGTAAAAAGAGGTTTCCCCTGCCCCTACTTTCTCCTTTGTGCCCTAGACTTAGGAAGGGCAAGCAAGTAAGATAGTTCCTCTACCTTCTCACCTCAGAACCAAGGAAAAGCCCTGAAAAAGAACCCAGCTGTCATACACTGACTTCCTCGCTGGTTCCCCAATGGTATGAAACAGGAGTAAAGGAATTCTCAACACCCTGGACAAAATTGCAGGGTACCAATGTCAGCGTCTACTTGCCTTCGTGAAAGCCTTCTGGCAGACAAAGAACACTGTAGGAAAGGAATAATCCCTTGGTGACAGACTCTACCTTGTTCTCTCTTAGGGCCATTAATATAGGCCCAGGCCTTGGTAACCTGCAAAGGTTCAGGCTATCAGAGGGAAAGATCAGAGACGTTGTAAGCCTCAGTGTGCCCTGGAAAAGCAGCAGATACAACCAAGAGGCCTTACCTTACCTAGCTGCCCTAACTCTTAACCTGCTTTATTTTTTTCATACCCATTATCACAGCTGACCCTTTCCTTCTCTCTCTCTCTCTCTCTCTCTCTCTCTCTCTCTCTCTCTCTCTCACACACACACACACACACACACACACACACTTCTTTCTCCCCCTATTACAATGGAAGCTCCACTGAAAGCAGCAACTCTGTTGTGTGCATGCAGGTATTCCCAGAATCAACACCAGTGCCTCGCACACAGTAGATGTTCACTAAACATTGGCTGAAGGAGGCAATGAGCCTGGCCAAACAGCAATCGGGAGATCTGGGTCCTAATTCCTGCTCGTTTACTGTGAAACCTGGAGAAAAATCAGTCTCTTTGGTGGCAAGTTCCCAAATCTGCAAAATGAGGAGTGTGCATCAACGATGACCACTAAGGACCTCTACGACTCATTCTAAATGGCTATTGTTCACTCATATCCATTTTTCAAAAGATGGGTCCAAGCGTCTGAATGCCCTGCAGCTTGTAGGGAAGCAGAAAGGCTCCTTACAACAGCCTCAGCACAGTAAACTAATGCCCTTTCTCTTCATGCCCCACCCACTCACACAAATGCCCCAATCCTGAGGAAGCTGGAGTGAGTCTGCCCTAGGCCCGCCTCTCTGACAGACAGTCAGGGAAGCTGGGTTGCCATAGCAATCAGCTCCTCCTTGAAAGGCATCAGCCTGCCCTCCTTTACCCCACCCTACCCCAAGGCTTTGTCTGGCCTTAGCACCCCCTCCTGCCCCAGCCAGTCTCTCAGCTAGCAGAGGCTGGCTTGGGGCCCCTTTCAAGCAACACTGTCACATCCATTCAGCCACTGTGTGCAGGACAGGCCTTTCCCACCCTCCCCTAGTCAACTCAGAGGCAAAAAGAACTCTGGCACTACATCGAGTCCCCTCAGGGAACCGGAGGAGCCCCCAAGAGCACTAGGCTCTAGTCTCAGTTCTGACGGTCAGCTTCCAAACCAGGAAGCGTGGGAAGCCATTCCCTTTCCTTACCCAACTGAAGCTCACCTCCCTAGTTCAGCCTACAATCAGGGTCCAACTCTCAAAACATAGATCAAATACCTTCGGTACTCCTCACTATGACCTTCCCTCTCACAGAAGTGCAGGATTTTTGAGGGCCCGAGGGATCCTCACCCTCCAGGAGAATGAAAAAGGTGGGGAAAGTCAGTCTGTGGCAAGTGGTAAAAATATGGCTACCAGTCACTTGGGGGCTGTTAAGGGAGACACCTTCATAGTGGCGGTGGGTGGAGTCTGGGTCTTGCTGCTGGTTACTAGGGTCTCTGGTCATTGAGTACAAAGTCTGGGGCAGGGCACAGCTCCTCGATGGGCAAGGACCAGGCCAGGCCCCAGGGCGAGGAAGGAAGTGGGAAATGAGCACACCCAGAGCATAAGGGCAGAGCAAAGTGGGGGGAGGGGGAAGATAGGGACCAAAGCAGGCTTCTGGAAGGAACAGGAACTGGAGTGGGGGGTTAACGGGAACCGAATGGGGGAAGGGTCCCCAGGGTCCCCAGCTAGGGGAAGAAACCCCAGTCTCAGCCAGATAAGATTCAAAGCAGACTGAGCAAGACAGCTACACAAGCCCTGTGCTCAGGCCAGAAGGTGGAGTGAGGTGCTGAGGAGCCGGCAGCACTACAGACTTAGCCTCTTCACCCCACTAATCCCATCACCCTCACTCCCAAAACACAGCACGCAAACATCTTCCTGGAGGCTCTTACAGTGGCCCCAGACTATTCCTTTCTCAAAACACTCGGGGGTTCTGTCTCATCCATTGGGGCCTACAATCCCTTCCCCTCATACAGTGCTCACAGCCCGGTGCTTCCTTTCTCACAGTCCCTCCGTCGCTCCCACACTCTGGACCACCAGCTCCTCATCACACAGCACCCTGTTTCCCCAAAGTGCTTTCGCACCCCTCCCCCTTCCACCCCACCCCACCCCCGGTCTCAAGTATGGTCTCCAAACCTCCAGATCAGACAAGGACCTCACCTCTTCCCCTAGCACCTCCCACCCCCCAACAAAAACAGTCCCGCCCCTCCCCCGCAAGAGCCCCCGAAGAGTGCACCTTGGCCCCCCCACACCGAGGCCCCAACTCCTCCCCAAACTCTTGTCCTTCTACCCCCAACAACCTAGTATATAGATCCTCTTCTTCCCTGACGTGTCCCCCCCCCCACCTCCTCCTGTCTGCGCAGGCGCACCCCGGCGGCTTCCCCCTTCTTCCACCCGCACCCCGCCCCACACCTGTGGTTCCGTGAATTCCGTTGCACCTGGGGAGGCAGAGGACTGACGGGCTGGTGCAGTCCCCGGGCGGCCCCAGCTGCAGCCTCGGCCTGCAAAACCTCGCCCCTTAGGTCGGAGCCCCGCCCCCGCAACGCCCACACCCACCCTCTCCCCGGTCCCACCTCCCACCTTCCCCCCGGGGTTCGTCCCCTTTCCCTAGTTTCTCCAATTCCTCGGGGTCCCTCCCCGGTGCCCTAGACCACGCCCCTCCCGGGCTCCGCCCCTTCTCGTCTATCTCTCGGGTCGACTCCCCAGGATCCTCAGCTTGCCCCAGGCCCCACCCCCGATCCCTGCCCGCCCCCCCACTTTCTGGTGTCTCCGCCTTTTACTAGGGGACCCGCCCCCCCTAGAATTCCAGCCTGGCAGAACCCGTGCCAGGCCCGGTTCCAGCGCGAGCCCCCTCCCGTCCCAGAGCCTCTCCTCCCCCCACCCCCCTCCCTTCTCGCGCTCGCCTCACCCACCCGGGCCCCGGAGCTCCAGCCTGGACCCGCCGGTTCTGATGGGCGGCAGCGCCCCCCCAACGGGAGGGCCGGGGGCGACTAAGTGGTCGCCGCGGGTCGCCCGAGGTCCCACCCCGGCCACGTGCGGCTTCTGTGATGACAGGTCTCGGGAGGGCGGGGTCTCCGCGCCGCCGGCTGCGGGCCCAGGGCTGCGGGGATCCCGGCGGCGGCGGCGGGGCACGGGGGCGGGACCCGGAGCCGGGGCGCCAGCCCGGGAGCTCCGAGCCGGACCCGGGCTCTCCCCGGGGGTGTTCGCGTTGGTGTCAGCTGCACGCGGAACTTTGAACCTCTTTGGTGGGGTTGAGCGCGCGCTAGTGCCCTAAGGGGAGAGGTCTGTGGGTGTTTGCAAGGTAGTGTGCAAGGAGTCTCGGGGGAGGGTGTGTGTGTGTGTGTGTGTGTGTGTGTGAGTGTGTGTGAAAATGGGGACGATGGGGGTCTCAGGTTGTGAGGTTAAGGGTTTCTGCAGCCTACCAGGCGCGGGAGAGCCTGAGTTCTGGGAGATGGGCGGTAACGGATCTGTAACCCGTGGAGGTGGGTTAGAGAGGAAGTCTGGATTTTAGAAGCCTAAGATTTAATACGGAGAGAGGAGAGCCCGGAACTAGTTGAAGAAAAGTAGGGCCTTTGCCTTGAACACGTGTTGAGTGAACTTTGTCACACTTAACATAGTTTCTGTAACTTAATTAGCTTTTGAGTCTTCTCGGCAGCTTCCCCCACTCCCCCACTAGTTCCCGAAAGACAGCAAAGGAAGTCGATGCTTACCAGCTGCCGGTAGGTGGCAGCACAGGACTCTTGCTGAACGGAGTGGCCCTCAGTCCAGAGCCTAAGGGGTCTCCCTGCGGGGCAAGGCTGCGCAGTTGACTGTGTGGTAGGTCAGAACTGATCAAATATCTCAGTTTCTTTACATCTCCATGACTTTTTTTTAGTAGTTAACTTATACTGGTTTACTGAACACTAATGGTGTACTAGGGGGAATTTTTTCCCCCTCTGCCTTTAAGGGACTTGTACCCCTATCTTGTCATACAAATACCTATATAATCCTAAAGAGAATAAAGTTTGACATGTATTGTGTAGTGGAAAAAGCACATTGAAATCATTTGGGTTGGTCTTGAACTTTGGGTATTTACTAAATGTATGGATTGGGTAAATGAATTGACTTTTATTTTTAAATATATTTGTATTGATTTCAGAGAGGAAAGGAGAGGGAGAGAGAGAGATAGAAACATCAATGATGAGAGAAACATTGATCGGCTGCCTCCTGCATGTCCCGTACTGGGCATGGAGCCAGCAACCTGGGCAAGCACCGTGACCAGAAATCAAATCAGGATCTCCTGATTCATACATAGGTCAATGCTCAATCAATGAGCCATACTGAATGGGTTACTTGACTTTTTATGAAATAAACTTTACATTTTAGAAAAATTTTATTTTTTTATTTGTAAATATATTTTTATTGATTTCATAGGGGAAGGGAGAGGGAGAGATAAGAAACATCTATGATGAGAGAGAATCATTGATCATCTGCCTCCTGCACACCCCACACGGGGGACTGAGCCCGCAACCTGGGCATGTACACTTTACTGGAATGGAACCTGGACCCTTCAGTCCTTAGGCTAATGCTCTATCCAGTGAACCAAACCAGTTAGGGTAGAGCAATTTTAGATTTATAAAAATATTGTGAAGATAGCACAGTTTCCATATACCTCGTGCCCAATTTCCCTTTTATTATCATCTTACCTCAGTATGGTTTATTTGTTACAATTTATGAATCAATATTGATACATTAATTAAAGCCTGTACTTTATTCAGATTTCCTTAGTTTTTACCTTATGTTCTTTTTCTGTTCCAGGAGCCCATCAAGGATAGCACATTTATTTGTCATGTCTCAAGTTCCTCTTGGCTGTGACAGTTAAGACTTTCTAATTTTTAAAATGTTTTCATTAATTTTAGAGAGAGAGAAGAAGGGTTCACTGGACAACACCCAACCAACTAAGCCACACTGGCCAGGGTCCTTCCTCTTAAGTTGTAACTAGGAGCTCTAGCCAGTTTTGCTCAGTGGATAGAGCCTCCGCCTCTGAACTGAAGGGTCCCAGGTTCAAGTCCAGTCAAGGGCACATGCCTGGGATGCAGGCTCAGTTCCCAGTAGGGAGTGTGCAGGAGGCAGCCAATCAATGATTCTCCCTCATCATTGATGTTTCTCTCCATCTCCCTCTCTGAAATCAATAAACATATATTAAAAAAAAATTTAACTGGTAAACTCGGATGTCTCAGAGTCTACGCCTCACCTTTAGACATTGACCGATGCTCCTCTTAGCCAATCTTCACCTCCCAGCCACATTCCCTTACCTGTGTCCACAACCTAAGTAATAACAAACATGTATTGGGCATTTAGTATTTTAAATGGATTTTAATTGCATTTAATTCCAGGTAATTTAAATGCATTTCCTCATTTAAATCTCAAAACCATCCTATGAAGTAGGTATTATTATTATTTCCTGGAAAATTGCTGATGGTCACAAGTATCAGAGCTAGAACCCAAATTCAGGTGTGATAGGCAGATTTCTAAGATGGCCCCCCAAAGATCCTGACTCCTGGTGGTATTCACGTTCTCATATAATCTCCTTCCCTTGAGTGTGACTTGCTTCTGATAAATAGAATATAGCAAAAATGAGAGAATGTCACTTCTGTGATTAGATTATAATAGACTAAGATTTCCATCTCACTAGCAGACCCTATTGCCTTCCTATTTTGCATACTTCGATGAAGCAAGCTGCCATTGGGAAAGCCCACAGGACAAAGAACTGAGACCCGCCAATAGCTGATAAGAAATTGAAGCTCTTGGTCCAACAGCCCAGGAGGAATTGAGTCTTTGCCAACAATAACATGAATGCGCTTGACAGTGGATTCTTTTGTAATCAGGCTGGTACTTTGATTGCAGTCTATAAGAAACCTTGAACCAGAGGATCCAGTTAAGCCGTACCCAGATTGCTGACCCACAGAAACTGTGATAATAATAAATGTTGTTTTAAGCCACTAAAATTTGGGGCAATTGTTTCATGATAATAGATAATATACCAGGTGAATCTGATTAGTTCTAGAGTTCATGCTCTTTACAATTTTATTAGGTTCTTCTCCCCTCCCCCCCCCCCCCCACTATTCTACACTGTTTCCAAGTGCAGATTGACTGTCCATTCTTTGTTGGATGGCTTGTGCATTCCCTAGGACAGTGGTTGGCAAACTCATTAGTCAACAGAACGGCAAACCTCGAGCTGCAGTTTGCCGACCACTACCCTAGCAGAATTTCTGGTTCCAGAGTCAAGAAGTTTAACACTTTGTGTTTTTGTGTGTTTTTTTTTAGTTTCATACTCTTGTGCTTTACAAAAGCTGGGCTAAATAGTTAGATATTCCAACCTTCAGCAGCATGGAGAATGCCCATCGTCTTAGTGTCAGGTGTTCCTGTTGATGAGGCTGCCTGAGTTCCCTGTTTAAAATGTTTCTGTGTGTTGGTCCAAATCTGGATACACAGTGGAAAGATCAAGTCTTCTCCTTTTTAAAAAATATATTTTATTGATTTTTTTTTTTTTACAGAGAGGAAGGGAGAGAGAGTTAGAAACATCAATCAGCTGCCTCCCGCACACCCCCTTCTGGGGATGTGCCCACAACCAAGGTACATGCCCCTAACCAGAATCGAACCTGGGACCCTTGAGTTCATAGGCCAGCCATGGGCAAACTACGGCCCGTGGGCCGGATCCGGCCTGTTCGGCTGTTCTATCAGGCCCGCAGAGCCGAAAGAGCGGAGGGTTCTCTTGCTCTCCCCTCCGCTCCTTCACCAGCAGCCCAAGATGAGAGTGCCAGCATGGTTGGGTTGCTTTTGTTCCGGCCCTCCGGTCCAGTTTATGAACCCATGTGGCCCTCGAGTCAAAAAGTTTGCCCACCCCTGCCATAGGCCAACGCTCTATCCACTGAGCCAAATAGATCAGCACTCTCCTTTCCTTCTTCAGGCTTCTAGTGTCAGTCTCTTATAGCGCTTATTCCAGTGAGAGGAATTAGATGGTAGCTAGGTTTGCTTTTGAAAGGCAAATACCCTGGTACAGTGGTCAACAAACTCATTAGTCAACAGAACCAAATATCAACAGTACAACGATTGAAATTTCTTTTGAGAGCCAAATTTTTTTAAACTTAAACTTCTTCTAACACCACTTCTTCAAAATAGACTTGCCCAGGCCGTGGTATTTTGTGGAAGAGCCACACTCAAGGGTTCAAAGAGCCGCAGTTTGCCGACCACGGCCCTGGTAGATTGACAGACCCTGCCTGGGTCTGGCAGGAAGAACCCTATGGGGCTGAGTGCTTGCAAACACTGAAACCTGAGCTGGGCTAACGAGGCCTTAGAAAGCACCTCGTCCAATGGTAGTAAAACCTGGCATCATATTAGAATCATTTGGGGAGCTTTTTGTTTGTGTGACCATGGATAACTTACTATCAAATTTTTGCTTATTTATTTTTATTTTTTATTGTTGACACTATTATAGATGTCTCCCATTTTCCCCACTTTTCCCCACTCCTACCCATCTCCCACCACCCCTCCCCTGGCCTTCACCACTCTGTTGTCTGTGGGCTATGTATATCATCTTTGGAGCTTTTATTTATTTATTTATTTATTTATTTATTTATTTTTAAATATATATATTTTATTGATTGTTTTCAGAGAGGATGAGAGAAGGAGAGAGAGTTAGAAATATCTATCAGCTGCCTCCCGCACACCTCCCACTGGGGATGTGCCTGTAACCAAGGTACATGCCCTTGACCAGAATCGAACCTGGAACCCTTGAGTCCCCAGGCTGACGCTCTATCCACTGAGCCAAACTGGTTAGGGCATCTTTGGAGCTTTTGAAAAATAGGATGCCACCAAAACCGGTTTGGCTCAGTGGATAGAGCGCCAGCCTGTGGACAGAGGGGTCCTAGGTTCCATTCTGGTCAGGGGCATGTACCTTGGTTGCGGGTACATCCCCAGTTGGGGGCGTTGCAAGAGGCAGCTGATAGATGTTTCTCTCTCATCGATGTTTCAACTATCTCTCTCCCTTCCTTCCTTTAAAAAAGTCAATAAAATATATTTAAAAAATAGGATGCCACTGTTCTACCCCAAACCAATTAAATCAGAATTTTGGGGTGGCGGGGTGTTGTACACCATAACATGTGTCTTCTGCTTTCTGCTCTGGCCTTTTTTCTCTTTCATCGCACGTGCATTCATCCATCCATCTTCCTGCCAGAAGTCTTCAGCTTAAAAAGCCTATCTTCCCTCCATCCTTCAATCAGTAGGCATTTATGGACTAGTAATTCCTATATACTTAGCACAGTGCAGACATTGGAGACAAAAAATGGGGAGCATGACAAAAGATATAGATAGTTTACTTTATGCTCGCTCATGTTCTCCCCTTCCCCTGGCCACTGCTGTTGCTAATTTTTTTTAAAAAATAAATATTTATTTTATATATTTTATTGATTTTTCACAGAGAGATAGAAACATCGATGAGAGAGAAACATCGACCAGCTGCCTCCTGCACACCCCCCCCCACTGGGGATGTGCCCGCAACCAATGCACATGCCCTTGACCGGAATCGAACCTGGGACCTTTTAGTCCGCAGGCAGACGCTCTATCCACTGAGCCAAACCGGTTTCGGCCCGTCGTCGCTAATTTAAAAAAACTTCCGTGCTGTGTGGTGCGATCTCGTCAAGTTATTCCAGGTATAAGTACTTCAGCAGCTAATAGACCCTTTGAGGAAGTCCAATGGAAATCTTCAATGAAAAGCACCTGTTCTCGGAGGGAAGTCCGCCCGCCTCCCCGCAGGTGAGAAGCCCGCCCCTCTCGGCGTTAAGCCTCCCGAGTGGCGGCGCTGCCCTCACTCGGGGCAGGGGGAGGCCCCGCCCCCTACGTGCTCCTGTGGGGGCGGGGCTGGTGGACTGGGCGCGAGCTGATTGGCTGGGAGGCGGGGCGCCCCGGGTGGTTCTGTCCGGCGCCCGCTCGGATCCCGGCGGGGTGGGGTGGAGTGGAGGGGAGGGAGGGAGGTCCCGGTCGCTCCTTTCTCCCCGCGATGGCGCCGTGCTGCCGCGCCCAGGACCCCGCCCGCCGGCCGGCACTCACGTTCACCGAGAACCCCCTCAGCCGGTGAGAATTGGCGCGGCGGGGCCCGAGGGAGCGGCCGCGCGCTGCCCGCGGCGGGGACCATGAAGAGCGGCCAGACGCGCGGGGCGGATTGCGGGAGCGGCCGCGGCACCTGCTGAAGGGAAGGAGGGTGCGGCGGCGGCGGCGGCGGCGGCGCGGCGGCGGCTCCTCGCCCGCCCCTCGGCCATGTCTCTGCTCTGCGTGCGCGGTGAGTGCCCGCACCGAGGGCTTGGGGTTGGGGTTGGGGTGGGGTAGGGCGGCGGAGCTGAGAGGTCCCCCCACACGCCTCCAGCGGACGTCGGGGTACCCCATCCTTTCCAAACTTCACTTCCCGTCGGTGCCTCGGGGGGGGGGGGAGGACACACACACAATCGTGCTAACTTATTTACAAGCATTTCAAGAGTTCTTTCCACGCCTGCTTTCCCCCCCCCCCCCCCCCCCCCCCCGTGAAGGGGCTGCTACCTCTCCATTCCAGCGGCCATGTGACAGGCCCCGATCCTATTAGGCAAACTGACCGGCCCGCTCCCCAATGAGAGCGGACCGAGGGAGGAAGGAGCCCGGGAATAGTTGGTGCCCGTCGGTAGTGGGCAGTCTCCCGTCCTTCTTTCCTTCTCCTCCCTGCACTGTTCAAACTGCAGGCGCTTAGGAGCAGATTTTTTTCTTTTTTTTTTAAAAGAAAAATCTTTGAATGCGTTATGGGACAGCTGTCACATCTCCCCTTCTTCCGTCCCGTTTCTTGGCTTGCACTCCCTCTATTGCTTGTCTTGTCCCCAGCTCCTTCCCTGTTATAGCGAGGACAAGGCTATGCTCTTATTCGACTTGCAAAGGCGTGCTGGATTCTCCTTTCCCCCCCGAGCAGAGCATAGGAAGTGATTGATTCACTGATTGATTGGCTTTGCTCCTGTCGCAGTAGTAGCTATAAAGATGAAGGGCCTTTATTGCTTTTTAACGGAGGGCGCTTGCTCCATCTTTAAGAAGGTATTTGAAGGCAAGAGTTTTGGGGGTTCATATGAGGCAAGGTGCATGGACTGAAGCTCCAGGAGGACAGAGACTTTTTTTCTTACAGGTGTTTGTATTTTCTGTCTTGGACATACAAGGTCTAAGCCGGTTTTGAATGGATGCAAAGGACTGTGATTTCTTTTTGAGATTATCTGATCAGAAAAAAGCAGGGTTGGATTACCTATTGGATTTGATCTTGGGAAATTTACGTGACAGCCTGTTATAACCTGTGCCGAACGAGATGGGATAAGGTGGCTTGTGAGTGTGAGAGAGAATTTATCCAGAAGAGCCTTTTCCTGGGTGAATCTTTTATTGGAGAGTTCGAGTTTCTTTTGGCTCTGTGAATTAGAAGCATTGCTTGTGATCTCTCCGATAAGTGTTTCTCTCAGCTGCTGGCAAACGGAACTGGCTCTTCTCTTTTCACTTGGGCTGTTTTGTTAAACCTGCATTAACCCAAAATGGATTTGGCTATTTCCGGGGATTATGAGACACACAGAATTTTCTTCTTTCATGGTTGATTTTTCATTAATGAGAATTTTGCTTTGCTTTTAGTAAGGCATTTCTCTCAGCAGCTGGGAATCTATTCTTTTAGACCCCTGCTGTTGAGTAGCAGGATTTGGGAGAGGTAGGGTTTTGCACAGTCTCTTGGACACATTATATTGCAGAGCTAGTCTTCATGAAAGAGTCTTTAGGCAGGAGCAAGAGTAAACCAAAAATTCCTATTTAATTGAATTTAAATCACTTCAGAGATGGAGCAGCTGTTATTTTTACTTGTTGTAATATTGGAAAGCATTCATGCCTAGAAATTCTGCTGTTTAACATCTTAATCTTTTAATGCTCATTAATCAAATTTCAATTTTTTTGACTTGGGGGATTGGAGAGAGACCAGCAGGTCATTGCCTTTTGAATGGAGATCCTGAAGATCATTAATTACTAAAACAAGCAGCTACTTTGATTAGAAGTATTCATGATAAATAGCAAATTATTCATTCTGGGGAAATCTACAAAAATGGATGAAAAGAAATCTTTCTAAAATGACATTCTGGCAGTTAAGAATGTTGTTCATGTTCTTCTGAAAGAAGACTGTGTAATGATATTGTAGAACAACTCAATTTCTGTTCATGTTAGAGTAGAACTGAATTAGAAATTTTTTTCATTGAAGTAAAATTTCAAACAGTCGTTGATTTGATGTGGAAATTGGCAAACTGATAACTGATTTTTATCACCCTGACCATCTCAACTAACAGTTCATTTTCTTTTTTTGTTGATCCTCACCGGAGGATATTTTCCCATCGATTTTTAGAGATAGTGGAAGAGGCACACAGAGAGAAACATCTATGTGAGAGACACACTGATTGGTTGCTTCCTGCACGCAGCCCAGGCCTGGGAGGAGCTTGCAACTAAGGTATGTGCCCTTGACTGGAATGGAACCTGGGGCCCTTTGTCCGCAGGCCAACGCTTTATATATTTTTTTTAAAAAATATATCTTGCCGAAACCGGTTTGGCTCAGTGGTAGAGCGTCGGTCTGCGGACTGAAAGGTCCCGGGTTCGATTCCGGTCAAGGGCATGTACATTGGTTGCGGGTACATCTCCAGTAGGGGGTGTGCAAGAGGCAGCTGGTTGGTGTTTCTCTCTCATCAACGTTTCTAGCTCTCTATCTCTCTCCCTTCCTCTCTATAAAATATCAATAAAATAAATATTAAAAAAAATAAAAAAAATATCTTATTGATATTTTACAGAGAGGAAGGGAGAGAGATAGAGAGCTAGAAACGTCGATGAGAGAGAAACTTCGACCAGCTGCCTCTTGCACACCCCCTATCAGGGATGTGCCCGCAACCAAGGTACATGCCCTTGACCGGAATCGAACCCGGGACCTTTTAGTCCGCAGACCAACGCTCTACCACTGAGCCAAACCGGTTTCGGCAAATGCTTTATCTATTGAGCCAAACCAGCTAGGGCTCGATTTCTTGATCTAACCCTTTAGTTATGCAGGTCAAGGACTCACAATACAAGTAGTATGCTCCAGCTCTGATTTTTGGCTCTATGTTATTGCATATCCTTACACAGGTACTTTGCTCTAGTACTAACTTGGTTCATCCCTGTCTCTGCCCTGTTCTGTATTTCTACCCCTGAAATTGTTTCCTTTCTGTATTTTCTGTTTATCTTAAATGTATGCTTCCTTTCCCAGTTTATAGTCTACAGTGTTTATTGAAAATCTCTCCTCAACTCCTCAGTCATCTTTCTTTTTTACACTCTTTAAACTCTTAAAACAAATTACTTATGATGTGAACAGTGTCACTAATTTGGCAATGGATTACAAACAGCCTTGGCACCTAGTCTTTTATTGTTATACTCACGGTGACCCAGACAAAGGGGGTAATAGCACTGATCAGATAAGATCTGGAATTTTTTGTGTTCAGGGGGGTATTTGATTCTAAGAGGCACACTGAAAAGCTAGAATTTCTTCCGAGGAGAATAATTAGAATAATGAAGGGTGTATAAGCCATTTTAGGAATCGAGAGGTTTAGTTTTGAAAAGATCTAAGAGGGAAAGGTTCATTATAGTAGATGAATATCATTAAAAAAAAAAACCCCACAAAAAACTGTTGTTCCAGAGGACAGAACTGGGACAAGCCAACTAATGATTGAAAATTGTAGGAAATTAGATATTAGCTTAATGTAAGGAAGAACTTTAACAATAAGGGTTGTTCTTGACAAATGGAATGGACTACTTATAAGGCTCGATTGACATAGGAAGCTTTAAACAGAAACTGAATGAATGGTAACAGTGTTCTAAAAGGGGTTTTATGTTGAGTGGGAGGCTCGACTTGAAGAATTTTAAGAAACTAACCTTTTATAGAGCTTACATAATCTTTCTGAAAATATTTAGCACAGTTTTTCTCAGAATACTGATGTCTTTTTGCTTCCATGGGTGCCAGTACAACATTAGCAACTCCAGTAAACTAAATCAAGAATTTTAACTTTCGTTGTCATGGTGTTCATGACTAGTTTCTACAAATAAATTATAAGCATTTTGAGAATTGAGTCTTTCCATTATTTCTTTGTAATTGCCACAGGGTTTATAATTGAGCCATGGCTTTCCCTCTTCTAATTAGAATCAGAAGTGATTACACTTGACTTGTTAAAAAAATAAAAAATAAAAAATAGCCTGGCCACTTGCTCAGTGGTTGAGCGTCAACCTGTGAACCAGGAAGTCACTGTTCGATTTCCGGTCAGGGCACATGCCCGGGATGTGGGCTCAATCCCCAGTGTGGGTTATGCAGGAGGCAGCCAATCAACGATTCTCTCTCCCTATCTGAAATCAATAAAAATATTTAAAAAAACAACAACCACAAAAACTTAATGATATATGTTCCTATAAGCTAATTATCTTTAGTCCTAGCCAGGTGGCTCAGTTGGTTAGAGTGTCATCTCATACACCAAAAGGTTTTGGGTTCAATTCCTGGTCAGAGCACATACCCAGGTTGTGGGTTTGATCACGGGTCGGGGTGCATATGGGATGCAACTGATTGATATTTCTCTCTTACATCAATGTTTCTCTCTCTTCCTCTTTTCTCCCCTTCTTCCTTCTTGCTCTCTAAAATCAATAAAAACATTTTATTTTCTCTAGCATACATTTAAAAAAATATATTTTTATTGATTTCAGAGAGGAAGGGAGAGGGAGAGAGATAGAACCATCCATGATGAGAGAGGAACCATTGATCAGCTGCCTCCTCCATGCCCCCCACTGGGGACTGAGCCAGCGTTTGGTCATGTGCCCAGTCGGAATCAAATCATGACCTCCTGGTTCATAGGTCAACACTCAACCACTGAGCACTGGCCTGACTCTCTAGCTTACTTTATTGTAAGAATACAATATGTAATACATATAGCATACAAAATATTTATGAATTGGCTGTTTGTTATTGGTAAGGCTTCCACTCAATGGTAGGCTACTAGTAGTTAAGTTTGGGGGAGTAAAAAGTTAAGTGTGGATTTTTGATCATGGGAGTGGGGTCCAGTGTCCCTAATCCCTGAGTGATTCAAGGGTCAACTGTATTTTGGCTTACTGTCACTGTGGAAAGTAGGAATAGTAATGATTTTAGAATTTAGAGTCAAGTACTTCTCATCTCCCCCCACCCCCAACATTATTGTATTCTACCTCAGGTAAGTCCTTGCTGCTGGGTTTACATCACGTTATAGTTCCTGCCCTTACAAGCTCAGTTGCTGCTGGGTTCCTTTTGCTTAGCTGTGGCATCAGGAAGTTGATTGTGCCTTGTCTGAGCTAGGCAGCAGTGAAGGAGGAAAACATCAATTTCCTTTGTCAGAGATAACTGCTGTCATAAATGATTCTCTTCCTTATAAGAAGTCCATTCTGTAATTGCTTAGTTTTGAAAAGGGGGAATGTCTGGTAGTTGCACTCTTTAGGCCAGTAGGCTGAATTTTTCTCCTATTTTACCTGTTGGTATGTATTTTAGACTTTGCTATGTGAGTTTGTTTAAAGTTTGGGCTGAGTATCATTAGTAAATATTTGTTGAGGACCTTCTCTGAACCTGTTTATGATACATATCTATATCATAGATAAGAGCCCAAGGAATCGAAATATTTTTTAAAAAAATAGGTTTTTATTGGTTTTAGAGAGAGAGGAAGGGAGAAGGAGAGACATAGAGAAACACCGATGATAGAGAAGCATCAACCTGCTGCCTCCTGCTGGGGATCGAGCTTGCAACCTGGGCATGTGCCTGACCATAAATCAAACTTTCGGACCTTTTTGCTGTATGGGACAACCCTCAACTAATTGAGCCATACTGGCCAGGGCTAAGTAGGTTTTAAAACATCTCATTTCTTATATAAACCCAGGATCTATTAGGAATGTTAGGTCTGATATGGGATAAGCAGAATAAGTTAAGGTTCTGTTGGAGTGGAAAAACACTATGCTATTATTTTCTAATTTTTTTTTTTATAAATATATTTTATTGATATTTAACAGAGAGGAAGGGAGAGAGATAGAGAGCTAGAAACGTCGATGAGAGAGAAACATCAACCAGCTGCCTCTTGCACAACCCCTACCGGGGATGTGCCCGCAACCAAGGTACATGCCCTTGACCGGAATCGAACCTGGGACCTTTCAGTCCGCAGACTGACACTCTACCACTGAGCCAAACCGGTTTCGGCTATTTTCTAATTTTTAAAGTACAATTCTTTAAGTTTGAGGAGCGTTTTATACATACGGGTACTTGCTATTGTTATTGGTAAGGCTTCCTCTCAATGGTAGGCTTTTATTCAAGGTCAAAGAAGATTTGCTATTTGTATATTAAAGTTTTTGTATTCACTTATTACATACATAAAGAAAAGTACATATATCCTAAGTGTAAGCCTCACCAAGTTATCACAAAGTGAGCACATTCATGTGACTACCACCTAGGACAAGAAATGGAGCACTGCTAACAATCCCAGAAGCCCAGCTTATCCTTCCTCGCGGTCACTACTCCCTCCCACTTTCCCAAAGGCCACATTGTCTGACTCCAATACCAGAGAATAGTTTCAGTGTTTCTCAAATTAATGAACTTCATTCTTTTTCTATTTTTAAATTTATTCGGGTGACATTACTTAATAGGGTCATATAGGTTTCAAGTATTCATTACTATGATACATGATCTGTGCATTGCATTGTGCACCCTCAACCCATAGTCATCTTCCATCACCATAAATTTGATCCCTTTACCGTGCACCCTCCCTTCCTTCTATAACCACCATACTGTTATCTGTCTGTGTCTCTGAGTCTCAGTTTTATATAGCACTAAACTATCCACCGACTTGTGAGAGGCCTATGGCATCAAAGGAAAAAAAAGTCAAGAGGGCTTTTTTTTTTTTTTTTTTTTTTTTTTTTTGCTAGTGATAAAATATAATAGGAGAGAATTTGTGCTAGGATATATATATATATGTATATGTATATATGTATATGTATATGTATATGTATATGCTATTTTCTTCTAAATAATCATATAAATAGAAAAAAGCAATTCTTGCCGAAACTGGTTTGGCTCAGTGGACAGAGAGTCAGCCTGCAGACTGAAAGGTCCCAGGTTTGATTCTGGTCAAGGGGCATGTACCTTGACCTCTGGTCAAGGGGCATGCACACCAATTGGGGGTGTGCAAGAGGCAGCTGATCTATGATTCTATGATTCTCTCTCATCGATGTTTCTAACTCTATTCCTCTCTCTTCCTCTCTGTAAAAAAATCAATTATATATATATATATATATATATATATATATATATATATATTTAAAAAAGCAGTTCTTCATCATTAGAAAATGGGCCTCTATTGCTGCTTCTGTTTATTCTGTTTCTGGCATTAAGCATGTACTTAGGTAGGGCTGTGAGAGTAGATAGGCCTATGGATTGTGTTGGACTGGTCATTTCCTTTGCAGCTGTTTGCTTTATTAATTTCAATAATGTTTTACTGTGAGTGATGTTGAGAGGGAAGAGACCAGAGGGCAGCAAGTGAGGGATATCTGCCTGTCAACTAAGGAGGGACTGGCATTTGGACAGTGGGAAGATAATTGCTTTTATATGAGTCAGTGTGTGATAAAGATGATTCAAAGGGCTAGATCACCTATATGATTTCTATCTATTATTTATTAGCCAAATTTGTAGAGCTTTCATCTGCAAAAGGGAAAAAGAAATCTGCTTGCCAAGGAGAAGGGTCTAAATGATCCTATATAATAATAATAATAGAGGAATACGCAAATTAGCCAGGACACCATAAGATCATAACTGCTCAGCAGGAGGCACGCACAGCAGGAGCAGGTGGGTGGGACTGCCATCCCCAGGAGGGCCTCCGAGCAGCCTGGCCCAGGGCAGCCCCTGGTGGAGGCGTGTGCAGACCCGCCTCGCTGCTGGGCCTGGTGGCCACCCGGCCTGGGGGTGGCCCCTGCTCTGCTATCTTGAGTTTGTGGTTTCCAAGGAAACAGCCAGAAGGGATGATAAACCCTCCATAAATGGCTCAGCCAGCGCCTAAGGGGAATTCGAGCCTTTCCTGCTGTGAATGACCCCAACCTCCCTGGATCAGGCAGGTTCCTGTGGAGCGCAGTCTGCACACAATACAACAGGGTGTTCGTCCCTGGCGATCTCATGGGTGTTAGCTCGGGGCAGCGGGGTAGGAAGGGAAAAGGCATCACTTGGGGCAGCTCTGGAGAGCAAGCAGAAGGAAACCGTGTCTGGCAGACACTCCCCTGCCACCCTCTTCAACGTGTAAGAAGAATAAAATAAACCAATACAAACACCCCTTCCCCACCCTGGGAGAGATCTGGGGCTGAGGGGTGTCCCACCCCCTTCATCTAAGTGGACAAGTTAGGGGTTTAAGGGGAGGAGGAGGAGCCTCGCAGGAAGGGGATCCCCTGAACCCGCACCCCTGCCCTCTCTCCGGACCTGACCTCTTGGAGTGCAGGCCTGACCCCACCCCCAGCAGATTTGCATATCCCAGACCCTCCCAGACCCTCCGGTGCTTCCAGGCACTGGGCATTCCTGCATCTTCCTGCCTCCCAGCAGCTGACTCAGAAGCACTCTGTCCTCCCCAACTTTTGGTCTTTATAGCCTAAAAACATGATGTTGCTTTTCCACAAATTTTATTTGATAAGAACCCAGTGAAGTTGCTTAGCAACTGAGCTGCTGAGATTTCATCAGGTACAATGAATGACACACCTTACTTAGCTTTGATAGCAAAGCAATCTTATTCTTTTATTTTTTAAAATAGATTTTTATTGATTTCAGAGAGGAAGGGAGAAGGAGAAAGATAGAAACATCAATGATGAGAGATAATCATTGATCAGCTGCCTCCTGTAAAGCACCCTACTGGGAATCCAGCCTGCAACTGAGGCATGTGCCCTTGACTAGAATCGAACCAGGGACCCTTCAGTCCTCAGGCTGAAGCTCTAGCCACTAAGCCAAACCAGCTAGGGCAAGCAATCCTATTCTTAAATACTTGATTTTTTGTAATAAATAAGTGGATTTGGCTCATAGCAAACCAATATACATTTTTAAATGAACTGTCTCTTCATTTCTACTAATGCAATTCTACCTTAAAGCTTATGTTGCATGATCTATACTAATAAAAGGGTAATATGCTAATTAGACCAGATATCCTTCCGCACAAAGCCACAGTGGTGAGGGCGACCAGGCTGGCAGAGGAGGGCAGTTAGTGGTGATCAAGCTGGCAGGCAGGCAGAGGCAGTTAGGGCAATCAGGCAGGCAGGCAGGTAGGCAGGTGAGCAGTTAGGAGCCAGTGGTCCTGGATTGCAAGAGGGATGTCCGGCTGCCAATTTAGGAATCAGGCCTAAACTGGGAGTCAAACATCTCCCGAGGGGTCCTGGATTGGAGAGGTACAGGCTGGGCTGAGAGGACACCTCCCATGCAAAAATTTCATGCATCCAGCCTCTAGTATAGATATAAACATCTATGTCTACTTCATGTCAGCCATTCACACCCCTGATCACATCATAGAGCATGCTGCTCCTTGGATTGGTGCTCTGCTTTTGTAATCTTTAAAAAAAAATTTATTTAGTATTTTTATTGATTTCAGAGAGGAAGGGAGAGGGAGAGAAAGATAGAAACATCAACGATGAGAGAGTATTATTGATTGGCTGCCTCCTGCACATCCCATACTTGGGATTGACCCCACAACCTGAGCACGTGCCCTTGACTGGACTCAAACTTGGAACCTTTCAGTCCGCAAGCTGAGTGAGCCAAACCAGCCAGGGCTGCTTTTGTAATCTTAAACTTTTCCATCTATCTGATCATATTCTCCAGTCTATCTTTCTAGCTTTTACTCTCACTATACTAGTACTTTAGTAATGTGATATAGGGTAGATGTTAAAAGCTTTGGTTTTAGACAGACCTGAGTTGGTAATATATCAGCTCCACTTTTGAGTTACTTAATTTAATTGAATCTTAATTTCTACATTTTTAATATTTATACATCCATTTAAAAGCCCTCGCTGGCTTTTCTCAGTGGTTAGAGAGTCAGCCTACAGACTGAAGGGTCTCAGGTTTGATGCCAATTAAGGGCACATAATTATCTGCAGGCTTGCTCCCCGGCCCTGGTCAGGGTGTGTACGAGAGGCAATTGGTTGATGTGTCTCTTCTCACATCAGTGTTTCTCTCTCTCTCTGTCTCTTTCCTCTGCTTCCATTCTCTCTAAAAAATCTATGGAGCCGAAACCGGTTTGGCTCAGTGGATAGAGCGTCAGCCTACGAACTGAAAGGTCCCAGGTTCGATTTCGGTCAAGGGCATGTACCTTGGTTGCGGGCACATCCCCAGTAGGGGGTGTGCAAGAGGCAGCTAATCGATGATTCTCTCTCATTGATGTTTCTAACTCTCTATCCCTCTCTCTTCCTCTCTGTAAAAAATAAAAAAAAAATCTATGGAAAAAAAATATCCTCGGGTGAGGTTTAATAAAATAGGAGCTTAATAAATGCTTTTTGTTGTTGATGTTAATCTGTAAGATAAATTACATATAAGATATATTGAGTTGAAAGTATCAATAATCTTGTTGCAGATGACCCTTGAAAATGGTACCTGAAAATGAGTGTCTGTAGCTTAGTAGAGAAGTCTGTGTTAGAGATAAATCTTTGGGAGTTGAAGGTGTTTGATAGTAAACACATTAGCTTGACTAAATTTGCCTACAGAGCATTAAAGAGGTGAAAAATGAATGAATGCTGTAGCTTAAAGGAATGGGCAGAAGAGTTGATAGATGTGGTCAGAACTGCAGGAAAATGGAGAATTCTGTGTCTGTCTGAAGCTTAAATTAGAGGTAGTTTCAGGAAGGAATAGTCAGATGACAGAGATTAATGATACTGGTTGAGGATAAAACAGCAGGGTCATTGGAATATGAAAATTAGAGCAGTTTCATTAGAGTAGTGTGAGAATAGGCAGCATATTGCAATGGTTGAGGAGTATATTTGGGAAGTGAAGAAATGGAATTAGCAAGTATAGACTGCATTGAGAAGTTTTGCCATGTAGAGAAGGGTTGAGAGTGATCTTGTGAGAAAGGAAATCTGAATGTTTGGGGCATGAAAGGAAGGAATCTGTAAGAAAGAGGAAGGTCAAGATGAGACAGGGGTAGGAACAGATGATAACTCATTTCCTTGTAAAGCAGAATACAAGATTCATCAGCTGAAAGTAGGTGGAAATGATTTAGTGAGCTTGAGCATACAAAAGGTTTCATTTATTCATCCTTTCAACAGCTCTTGTGCCAGGTACTTGGAGCAGAATTATGATTTTAAAAAAATCCCTTGACTTCTTGGAAGTTGTATAGTTGAGTGAGGGAACTAGGCATTATTAATCAAAGGAGAATCTTACAAGTTGATAAAATGCAGCTGTGAGGCGCAGTTCTCCCATGGCCTCCAAGACAGCGAATCATCTCCCTCTGAGATCTCACTGGGAGCCGGAGGGGCACACCCTGGGACAGGACAAGCATTTGGTGCTATTGCCCACCTACAACGAGCGCGAGAACCTGCCACTCATCATGTGGCTGCTGGTGAAAAGCTTCTCCGAGAGTGGAATCGACTATGAAATTATAACCATAGATGATGGGAGCCCAGATGGAACAAGGGAGGTTGCTGAACAGTTGGATAAGATCTATGGATCAGACAAAATTCTTCTAAGAATCTGGGAGAAAAAGTTGGGACTGGGAATTGGCATATATACATGGAATGAAACATTATAATTATAGGAAACTACATAATTATTATGTAGGCTGATCTCTCACACCATCCAAAATGTATTCCTGAATTCATTAGGAAGCAAAAGGAAGGTAATTTTGACATCGTCTCTGAACTCGTTACAAGGGAAATGGAGGTGGTTATGGCTGAGATTTGAAAAGAAAATCAGCCGTGGGCCAATTTTGTAACTCAGATTTTGCTGAGGCCAGGAGCATCTGTTTTAACAGGAAATTTCAGGTTATATTGAAAAGAAGTTCTAGAAAAATGTGTTTCTTTAAAAAAAAAATATTTTATTGATTTTCCACAGAGTTTTAGAAAGGGAGAGGGATAGAGAGTTAGAAACGTTGATCAGCTGCCTCCTGCACACCCCTCACCAGTTATGTACCCACAACCAAGGTACATGCCCTTGACCAGAATTGAACCTGGGACCCCTCAGTCCACAGACTGACGCTCTATCCACTGAGCCAAACCGGTTTTGGTGAAAAATGTGTTTCTAAAGGCTATGTTTTCCAGATGGAAATGATTGTTTGAGCAAGACAGTTAAATTATACTGTTGGCGAAGTTCCAATAACATTTGTGGATTGTGTTTATGGTGAATCCAAGTTGGGAGGAAATGAAATAGTCTCTTTCTTGAAAGGATTATTGACTCTTTGCAACTACATAAAATGAAGTTATTTATTTATCACGTTCATTTCAATTTAAACACAGAGGAAGCCTGGTTGCTGATTTTTATAAAATGTACTCTTAGAGCATGAATCATAGATAAGGTAAATTTCATGCAAATCTTTTTTTTTTCTGAAGAAGTTCCATTTTATATATCAAGCTAAATTAGAAAAATGAGCAGTGTTCTCAATTTTCTTTAACATTTTGCTGTATTAAGTAAGACCTACAAATAAATGCATATGGGTTTTTTGCATAAAAAATGCAACTGTGATTTGTTTAAAAAAGGAGAGTATATGTTATGAGAACGTGCAATAGGGAAAGTTACTTACTAGGTCCAAGAAGCCTTTCCTAACAAAGTGAAGATTGAACTGAAATTTGAAAGAAGAGGAGCTCTTAAGCAGGTGAAGGAAGGAGAATAATTTCTAATCAGAGGAAATAGTATGTGCAAAGGCCCTGTGGTGAGGAGGAGGAGTTGAAAGAAGGCATGCATAGCTGGTGTGCACTGAGCAAGGGTAAACATGTGTCATGATGAGGCTAGGGAGATAGATGGAGCCCCAAAATAGGGCCTTGTAGGCCACATTAGGGTGAAAAGTTTGTAGGAATGAAACTGAGGGAGGGGCAGAAGGGTAGATGTTTGTAAACCTAAAGTACGGGATTTATAATTAGACTTGAATTTGCATTCTTAGAAAACTTTTGGCAAGCCTCTAGACTTTAAGTCACAATTCAAAAATAAAATATTACTATCCATTCAATGTACCTCATGGAGTTGAGAATTAAACTCTTAAGTGAGATCATGTGTGTGAAATTTCTTTTAAGTTATAGTAACTTTTACTGTTTGATAGTCCCTTTTTCCTCTCAGCTGGAGAGGCTTAAGTATTCTGAAACTTATTAAAAATAGGATGTGATCAGTTCCATAGAAATTTATTGAGAACTTCACTGTGGGTGAGGCATTGAGCTAATCACCTTAAGTATCTATACATATAAAAGGCTAATATGCTAAGTGTCCCTCCAACCATTTGACTGGTTGCTATGATGAATGCTGACCACCAGGGGGAAGATGCAGGAGCTGCTGTGATTTGCACTGTGTACCTGGCGCCGACACTTGGCTTTCCCCAAGTGGGACACAGGCCCCACTACCCCCCCGGAGCAACAGCCCACCAAATTGCAGCCAACACTGCCGAGACCCCATTGTGCAAAGCCTCAAAGGATCCCACAGCCCAGCCCAGCCTCAAATGGTCGCTGTGGGCACTGTGTAATGATGACACATAGCAACACCCAGCTTTCTCTCCCTAGCAACTAATCTCTTTGGAGTTTCTTCAATGTAGGAACACATTTTGCTTTATAGCCAGGTGCAAATATTTTATACTTTAACCAAATGTCCTGTGAAGCATTTTCCCGTGCCTCATCTCATTTGATCCTCACAGAAGCCCTGGAAGAGGTAGATAGGAAACTCAGTGGAATTCTTTTTTTTTTATTTTTTATTAGCTGGAAAATGGAGATTTAGAGCGCCTAGAAACTTGACCCGACTAAAAAGAAGAAATGGTGGACCTTGAAAATTACTTCAAGTTTTCTCACTATGCAGAATATAGTCAAACACTACTGCAGTTAAATATTTTACCCTTGGTTCTCCCTGCATGATCTACAATAATAATCTGCTACATATTGATATTTACTGCTGTGTTTGCTGACAATTACCTGAAAGAGAAGTTGGGGTGCTTCACTGGGCTGTAAAAAGTTTAGCTAAATCAGAAAGCAGATCTAATTAAGCAAGTTATTCTATATATATGCACTAGAGGCCCAAAGCATGAAATTTGTGCAAGGGGCTCGGCCCTTGCAGCTGCAGTGGCTTGCCTTGGCCCTCGCAGCCCTGGCTTCGCCTGGAAAGTCATCTGGAAGGTTGTTCAGCTATCCAGTCTAATCAGCTTATTATGCATTTATTATTATTCGAGGGGCCCATTGCAGGAAGATTCCTGCAAAAACAGGGCTTCTGGCCGAAACCGGTTTGGCTCAGTGGATGGAATGTCAGCCTGTGAACTGAGGGGTCCCAGGTTTGGTTCCGGCCAAGGGCATGTACCTTGGTTGCCGGCACATCCCTGGTGAGGGATGTGCAGGAGGCAGCTGATTGAAGCTTCTCTCTCATTGATGTTTCTAACTCTCTATCACTCTCTCTTCCTCTCTGTGAAAAATCAATAAAATATATTTTAAAAAATAAAAGAAAAAAGAACAGGGCTTCTGGCAGGTTTCCCTCCTGCCGCTGCTGTGTGCCCCACCCCACCCATCTCTGCCTGCTAACCTGATTGCCCCTTAACTGCTCCCCTGCCAGCCTGATTGCCCCTAACTGCCTCTGCCTGCTGGCCCGATTCCCCCCCCCCCCCCACCAACTGCTCCCTTATCAACCTGATTGCCCCTAACTACCTTCCCCTGCTGGCCTGATCACCCCTAACAACTTCTGCCTTGGCCCCTGCCACCATGGCTTTCTCTGGAAGGATGTCCAGAAGATGTCTGGTCTAATTAGCATATTGTCCTTTTATTAGTATAGATTCCGGATGACCTTCTGGACGAAGCTGGGGCTGCAAGGGAAGTCTAGGTCCCAGGTGCCTGCCAGTGGCTGGAGGGAAGCTCGGGTCCCAAGTGTTGGAGGGAAGCTGATGCCAGCAACCAGGGGAAAGGAAGGCCTACTCTTGCACGGATTTTGTGCATCGGGCCTCTAGTTATAGACAAAAGGCTAAGTTGACTGGTGCATGCATGATACATATAAAGTTCTTGCTGGCACCAATTGTACGCATGTGTTTTGATCTGTCATCGTCAATCGTGAATTTGGTTGACACTTCTATTATAGAGAAAGGGTGATAGCGATATTAAAATAGTTCTTCTAATTGATTTCCTTTCAATGTGCACAAATCTGTGCACTGGACCACTAGTATAAAATAGTAAGAAATGGGTCTTGCCCTCAAGAAACTGAGAGCCAAGATGCAGCCATGTGTATAATTAAATATGTTGCAAGATATAGTTTGGTAATTTTTAAGATAGGGGTACAAAATAAAATGGGATTTAGAAATGGAATGTTTGATTCCAACTGAGAGACAGGAAAGGCCTCAGCTGGGAGAGGAAGAGGAAGGAAGTCAAGATGGAGTCAGGTTTTTCATTACGGTGTCATTAATTGGGATAGGAAACGGAAAAAAAGAATGACAGCTTCTGGGAAGATAATGATTTAGGTTTTGGACATGTTAAATTTGTGGTGCTGGCAGTCTATCCATGTGTTGTAGGTGGAAGCATGACTTGGAAGATCAGGGTTAAAGGTGTGGATCTGTTGGGTGGAGGAATGGTGGCAGGATAAACATTTACTCAGCATCATAATATGCTGCATTTCATTGACTACAAGATGCCAGAGATTGTAAGACTCATCATTATTTTAGGTACCATTGAGGAAATTTTTAAAAATTGATTTAGGTATGACACATCATTGTTTTTTTAATTTAATTTATTTTTAACTCTCACCTGAGGACATGCTTTTATTGATTTTAGGGGGAATGGGAGCGGGGGTGGGGGAGAGCTAGAGAGAGAGAAAGAGAAAGAGAGAGAGAAACATTGCTTGCCTCCTCTTAGTGGAGGATGGGGGGATTGAACCTGTAATCTGGGCATATGCCCTGACTGGGAATCAAACCCTTGACCTTTCTGTGTGAGATGACACTTCAAACAATTGAAGGACATCAACCAGGGTGACACGTCATTGTTTTCAAGATACCTTTTGACTCCAGAGTTCTTAAAATATGAGAATATGTGTCACCATCTTAGAATCAGTGAAAAAACTGAGGTTAACATTTAGTAAGCCTCCTCTTTGCCACGTTCTCTACTAATTAGTAAGTAAGGATTAATAATTCTCAAAATAACCTTGTTTATTATATATTCTCATTTTACATATTAGGCCCACAGAAGTTAGTATGTTTATGTATTGTAAAGTTGAATTTGGAATTTTATGGCTTATTATAAACTATAAACTACAAAATTAATAACATCAGTGTTTTGGAGCATGAAGAAGTCTTATTTTTAAGTAGTACTTAGGGGAAGATGACTGCACAATGTTGGTTGTGAATCAGTTTCTCTATGGCTGTGGTTTCTGTTTGCTTAGTATGTATTCAGGGGCAATATTATAGCAGGTGTTTTACAGGCTGGAGAGTTCATTATGGCTCTAGTTTAACAGTGTTTACAACTTAAATTCCTTTTTTTTTTTTTTCTTGAGAGGACATGTGGCACAATGGAAAATCCAGCATTTTGAATCCAAGAGAACTCTGTTTTAAGTCTCACAAGTTAATGACTAAAATTTTATCTCTAAGGCTCTTAATTTCATTCAGAATCATATTCTGTCAAATGGGAAAGATAATACTGTGCCATTTTCACTGGATTGAAGTGAGAGTCCAACAGGTAGTAGATATGAATGTACTCTGCAGACAAATGCAGAAGTGAGAGTCCAACTGGTAGTAGATATGAATGTACTCTGCAGACAAATGCATTGCTCTAAACTTTGGAAACAACTCATAAAGCCTGGCCTAAGGTATAAAACATGCCTGGGAATCAACTGAAATACAGCCATCTTTCTTGTAAATTGAGAAAGGTAATCATTACATTGGGACTTTCAACTCGAGATAAAATTGTAGACTTTTCTACTTGGCTAGGTCTTGCAAGGTGCTGGTCTGCTGGCCTTGGACAAATGATACTTGAAGATCTTAACTTTTAGTCTTGAAACCATCGAGTTAAAAGAACTATAATGTTGGTACATGCATTTAGTACATGTATTAGTTTTTGTTGTGGATTCAACAGGAGTTTTTTCAAGAGACGAAGGTCCTGTGCTCTCAGTGAAATTAGCCTAATGTGCCTTACTGTTTTTAGCTGAAGCACAATATAGCCTTCATGAACACTTATTAAGGCTCACAGATGTGGTCCATCCTTCAACTGGTTTGCACTCTAACAAGGAAGTCAGATATAAGAGGAGGTAATTATGATATAGAACAGAATATGATAAGCATTAGAAGAACAAATAAAATTGATCAGATTTCATCTGGGTGGTAAGGGATAGTTTTTTGGTGACAGTTCTCATTTATAAGGGGACTATATACATGCTTTAGACAGTTTGGAAAATTCATCAAGAAAAAAATAAATATAATTACACTGGTCTTGTCTTCCCTATTTTGTGTGTCTGCATATTAATTTTTTTCTTATATATAAAATCCATTCATATTTTGTATACAGTTTATCCTGATTTATTTTTCTTAGTAGAATGTTGTAGATTAGAATTTGACAAGGCCTCTCTGGGTTTATATCTTTGGTTTTTGGAAACTGGAAAGGACCTTTTACAAATCTCTAACAAGCTAAACCTAGTAAGCTAAAAGGTGCCAATATAATGACTCTTTTAAAATTATTGTAGCAATTTATAAACTATTTGAAGAGATATATTTAAAAAATCAAACAAAATAGACAAGGAATGGAGTGTGTTAATTACTGCATCAATAATTTTAATCTGGTGCTCATTTTGGTAGCACATACACTAAGATTGGAATGATACACAGAAGATTAGCATGGCCCCTGTGCAAGGATGACACAAATTCATGAAGCATTTCATGTTTTTTAAAAAAAATATTTTATGGATATTTTACAGAGAGGAAGGGAGAGAGCTAGAGAGCTAGAAACGTCAATGAGAGAGAAACATCGACCAGCTGCCTCCTGCACACCCTCCACTGGGGATGTGCCTGCAACCAATGTACATGCCCTTGACCGGAATTGAACCCGGGACCTTCCAGTCCGCAGACGGACGCTCTACTGCTGAGCCAAACCGGTTTCGGCTTCATGTTGTTTTTAAAAAATATATATTTTGATTTTTTACAGAGAGGTAGAGAGAGAGATCGAGAGCTAGAAACATTGATGAGAGAGAAACATTGATCAGCTGCCTCCTGCACACCCCCTATTGGGGATGTGCCCGCAACCAAGGTACATGCACTTGACCGGAATTAAACCTGGGACCCTTCAGTCCGCAGACTGACGATCTATCTACTGAGCCAAACTGGTTAGGGCATCATGTTTTTATTTTTTATTTTTTTATCATTTTTTAAAATTTATATTTAAAATATATTTTATTGATATTTTACAGAGAAGAAGGGAGAGAGATAGAGAGCTAGAAACGTCGATGAGAGAGAAACATCGACCAGCTGCCTCTTGCACATCCGATACCGGAGATGTGCTCGCAACCAATGTACATGCCCTTGACCGGAATCGAACCCGGGACCTTCCAGTCCGCAGACCGACGCTCTACCGCTGAACCAAACCGGTTTCGGCAAGGGCATCATGTTTTTAAATCACATGATTATATTAATAGATGCTGAAAAAGCATTTGACAAAATCCAACACCTATTTTTTTCTTTTTTAAATTTTTATTGTTGAAAGTATTACGAATGTTCTCTTTCCCCACCATTGACCCTTTCACCCCAGTACCACCCCTACCGCAATACCTATTTTTGATAAAAACTCTCAGTGAAGTAGGAATAGAGGGGTCACACCTCAACATAATAAAGGCCATATATGACAAACCTACAGCCAACATCATACTCAGTGGGCAAAAACTAAAACCATTTCCCCTAAGAACAGGAACAAGACGGTTTTCACCACTTTTATTCAACATAGTACTGGAAGTCCTAGCCACAGTGATCAGACAAGAAGAAGAAATAAAAGGCATCTAAATTGGGAAGGAGGATGTAAAATTATCATTATTTGCAAATGACATAGAAAATTCTGAAAATTCCACAAAAAAGCTACTAGATTTAATAAATGAATTTGGCAAGGTAGCAAAATACAAAATTAAAATTCAGAAATTGATTTATTTTATATACCAATATGAACTCTTAGAAAGAGAAACTAAAAAAACCAATTCCATTTACCATGGTAACAAAAGAATTTAAGATACTTTGAAATAATCTTAACCACGGAGGTAAAAAGCCTGTACTCGGACAACTATAGAATACTGAAAAAAGAGATAGAAGAAGGTATAAGCAAGTGGAAAGAATATACCGTGTTCATGGATTGGGAGAATTAATATCATTAAAATGTCCATACTACCCAAATTAATCTATAGATTCAATGCAATCCATAGCAAAATGCTAATGGCATCTATATTATAAAAAGCCAGTGACCGCAATGCCATAATAACCAATGATTGGTCACCAGGAGGTGCATTGATGGGGTCTCACTGTGTGACAGGTCTTGGTCTCACAGCTTGGCAGGTCTGGGTCTCATGCGATTTTACATTCTGGGCCTCTAGTATTTTACATAACAAATACTCCAAAAACTTATATGGAACTAAAAAAAGACCCTGAATAGTTACAGCAATTTTGAGAAAGAAGAACAAAGTTGGAAGGATCACAAAGTCAGATATCAAGCTATATTGCAAAGCCACTGTCATCAAAACAGCCTTCTACTGGCACAGGAGCATGCATATAGGTCAGTGGAACAGAACAGAGAACCCAGAAATCGACCTGGGTTCGATTCTGGTGCAGGGCACATGCCTGGGGTTGCTGGCTCATCCCCAGTGGGGGACTTGTAGGAGGCAGCCAATCAATGATTCTCTCATCATTGCTGTTTCTATCTCTCTCTCCCTTTCCCTTCCTCTCTGAAATCAATAAAAATATATTTTAAAGTTAAAATGTTAAGCTGAGTGAATTAAAGAAATGTCTTTGTGCTGTCCATGTATAACAAAGCTTGAATGAGCTCCAATAAATAGTAACCATAGAAATCTGATTGTGTATATGAAAATCTATTTCAACCGAGGTTTATTTATTTAGAAAACATTTTAAAAGATATATTTGAGCATTTGTACATGTTTAATTATAACCTGGACTGTGTTTACTCTAGAATTAGTCATTGGTTTTGTTAGTTGAAGTTTGACGTAAGTACTTGTTTGTCTTTTGGTTTGAAAAGGAGCTTATAGGTAGTGAATTTTGTTGATTCTTACAGAAATTAATTTTTTTCAGGGGCAGGATAGTGTATTTATATTTTTATTAGTATTCTCTTTAAATTATAATAAATTGCTATGAAGTCAGGTAGGAGGTTAGCAGTGATATTTAAGGTGTTCTCTTTTATTTTTGGTCTTATTTTTAAAAAATATATATTTTATTGATTTTTTACAGAGAGGAAGGGAGAGGGATAGAGAGCTAGAAACATCGATGAGAGAGAAACATCGACCAGCTGCCTCCTGCACATCCCCCACTGGGGATGCGGCCGAAGCCAATATACATGCCCTTGACTGGAATCGAACCTGGGACTCTTCAGTCCAGAGGCTGACGCTCTATCCACTGAGCCAAACCGGTCTAGGCATGTTTTTTTGATCTAAGAGTAGCAAATTGTTGGATTCTCATTTTAAAAAAATCACTTAATGAATTTTGATATTACTATATTTTAGTGATAAGAATCAATGCTTTATTGACATAGTAACTTAGATGTGTAACCTTGGAGAAGTTACTTAATCCGTGCCTCTATCTTCCCATCTATAAAATGGAGATAATATTAGTACATACCTAATCAGGCTATTGTAGAGAATAAATGAGAAAATACATGTGAAGCACTTAAAAGAATTTCTTGCCAATAGTACAATCAGTACATTTTTATTAATTATTTTTCCTATAGCAAAGTTTAGCTGTTTTATATGACAGCTTCTGTTTAAACAAATATATATTTATTTTATTTTATTTTTTAAAATATATTTTATTAATTTTTTAATTGATTTTTTTTTTTTTACAGAGAGGAAGAGAGAGGGACAGAGAGCTAGAAACATGGATCAGCTGCCTCCTGCACACCCCCTACCGGAGATGTGCCCACAACCAATGTACATGCCCTTGACTGGAATCGAACCCGGGACTCCTCAGTCCGCAGACCTATGCTCTATCCACTGAACCAAACTGGTTTCAGCTAATATATTTTTGCTGATTTTTTTACAGAGAGGAAGGGAGATGGATAGAGTTAGAAACATCGATGAGAGACATTGATTAGCTGACTGCACATTCCCCATTGGGGATGTGCCTGCAACCAAGGTACATGCCTTTGACTGGAATCAAACCTGGGACCCTTTAGTCTGCAGGCCGACGCTTTATCCACTGAGCCAAACCAGTCAGTGCCATGCTTTTCTTGACTTTTCACTTTATATAACTTGTACATCTTTTTATGTCAAAGGTAAATCTATATCATTGCTTTAAATGTTTAGATAATATTCCATTATATGTAACATGATTTACTAAAATATTTCTTTATTAATGGATATAATTTAGGATATTTCTAATTTTTGATATTATGAATGTAACTGTGATTAATATCCTTACAGTTAGAATTCCTCCTTATGGTACATTCTCAAAAGTTTTGTTAGTGTAAAGAGCACCATGAGTTCCAGAACTTCCTAGAATATTCACTTGGGACTGTGCCCCAGGATGGAATACTGTTCTAGCCACAGAAGCCATGCATTTATATTGTGTTATGCCTTTGCTTCTGCTCTTTCCTTACTTGTATTTCCTTCTATTCTCATTTTCCATCTGAAGAATGCCTACTTCTTTGTGGTCCTGTTTAAATTTACTGCCCCTTCCACAACCTAAACCAAACCAAATTAAAAAATAAATCACATTTGAAAACCATAATCTTTTATTCTCTAGTTCTCTTACAGTATCTGTTCTTGCTTTCATTTATTATTTACTCAACAGGTATTTGTTAATGCCTTTTATGTTCCAGATACTACAGAGTGCCAGATAAGTAGTAGATAAAACATGCTTTCTGCTCTCATGAAAGTCATAGACTAGTGGGAGAAAAGTCAACAAACAGTTGACCAAAAATAAATATGTAAATATAAATTTGTCATAAGTATTATAAAGAAAGAATTTCATGCATTGGGCTGCTAGTAGATTTATCGGCCTGGATAAAACATAAACAAGCTTTCATGCTGCCTCCTCCTAAGATTGAGTAAAGGAAGAAACAGATGATTCCTTTGTTAAGCGTGAACATTGAAGGTTATATATTTTTTGTTATATGACATCAAAGAAGGATGGCTAGAATTCTTCTAATAACCTTTGAGTCCTCAAAGAACCTGAGTTCTTCAACCACCAGTTCCATTTTCTCAAGGTGTCCCAGAAAAAATGGCCATTGGTTTTTATGCTTTATGTGGCTAACTAGATGTTGTCCTGACTATTTAATATGTCCAGGCATGCTGGGACTGGGAACAAATAATCCATTGATCCTTGCAAAATATAAAAGTAAAAAGTCAATCACATGTTTCTATTTTAGATAGAGCATTGGCATCTAAACTCAAAACTGCTTTCTTTTAATTATATTGTACCAACCAATTATATATAGATAAGGCCTATAGATTTCTAATTATGTTTGTCTGGTTACCAAAGTTTTGTTGCAAAAGGTTATTTATGATATTTGTTTGAGGCTTTGTTAATTGGTTCCAAAAAAGGAATTGCCTCAGGGGCTGCTTACCAAGATTATATTCAAGGAATTTTGAAGAATTAACTTAATGAATAAAACAATGAATTCCATTGTTAGAGAGAATTTGATCATTATGGAAGTTAATATTTTGATAAGAATAACTGCTATGGAGAGATGGAAAGCAAGAAATGCATGAGGTGCATATACACTGCTTTGGGGATTGTGAGCAGGGAGACGGTATTTTTTTTGACAGAATTTGTTTGGAAAAAGATCACGGAAGGTTTAGTAGGAGAGATAATATTTGAGGTTGGTGTTAAAGAATGAGGGATACTTTGAACATGTGGAAATGAAGTGTATTGAGAATGTCCTATTATGGACAGGAGTCAATATTTATTCGTCTATTTTTTTGCATAATCTACCTTTTGCCATTTTGGTAACTATTAATAATCATCATCATAATAGCTAACATTTATTAACTGTCTCTTCTGTGCCAGAATCTCTTCTAAGAGTTTTACAGTTATTAACTCTGTCCTTACATTATGATCATCTGTGTGTGTGTGTGTGTGTGTTTTAATTAATCATCACCTGAGGATATGCTTTTATTGATTTTAGAGAGAGGAAGGGAGAGAAGGAGAGAGAGAGAAAAAAAACAAAACAAAACATTAATGTGAGAGAGATACATTGACTGGTTGCCTCCAGCAGAGGCCCCAGTTGGCTTGGGATCGAGCCTGCCCTTCACTGGAATTGAACCAGGGACACCCCCCCACCTTTCAGTATGTGGGCTGAAGCTCAATTTACTCAGCCAAACTAGCTAGGGCCTCCTTGGTTTTTAAAAAAGGTAAATCATCTTTTTCTTAAGAACCAGCTTTCATTTTCCCTCATAAAATGAAGAGCTAAAACTGTAAAAAAAAAATGTTAAAGCCTAAATGTGTGATATAAGGGAGAATGATTTAATATAACATTTAAAACATTATGAGATTGTAGGGAACCATTAAAAATGATCCACCTTTTTGCCATTTTGATAACTATTAACAACCATCATCCTTGCTGATTATTAAAATGATAGTTATAAAGACTGAATAAACATTGGAAAATATTTGCTGTTACTTTGAGAGAAAAAGATTTTTCATGGTCTATTTTCTTCCTAAACTGAGTGTTTAACTTTTATGGTTACTCATAACGGAGGAGGAAGGAATAAGGACATCTTGCTAGCCAGTCAGGACAGCTGAGACAACTCATGTTATCATTTGGCTAACTATTGCCACAGTTAGTGCATCTTTATGTTGAAATATTTGATAAATTAATAATTACAAATATAGCATAGAAATACTATGCTAGATTGAAAACAGGGCAGTGGGATTATATATGATTTTCATCATTTAAAATGTTAAACTTTAAAGAAAAAAGGAAATGGTGGTTATTATATATGAGAGGTGACACACTTTAATTCTAGATTCTGAAACAGGAGGGCTGCAAACAAGGGAACTAGTTCCCAAAGGCTTCAGAAATGGTTTCATGAGTAGGACAGGCTGGAACAAGGCAGTTTAGCCATTCCCTCTCCCTGAGGAACCAGGTCACTGGATGCAGAGCCAGGGTGGATAGGATTATTTTCTGTAATCTCAAGGGTGCCAGTTGTAGATTTGATTCTTCAGCAAGGTCAGAGAAATTCAAGAGCTGAAGTTACGTCTTTTTTTTGAGGGTAGGCGCAGTGTATCATCTCTTATTTCTGCTTAAAAATATATTGATTTTAGAGAGGAAGAGAGGGAGAGAGAGATAGAAACATCAATGATGACCTAGCCGGTTTGGCTTAGTGGATAGTGCATCGGCCTGTGGACTGAAGGGTCCTAGGTTAGATTCTGGCCAAGGGCACATGCCTGGGTTGTGGGCTTAATCCTCAGTAAGGGATATGCAGGGGACAGCCTGTCAATGAATCTCATTTTTGATGTTACTATCTCTCTCCCTCTCCCGTCCTCTCTGAAATCAATAAAAAATATCTTAAAACAAAAAAAAAATCAATGATGAGAATCATCAATTGGCTGTTTCCTGTATGCCCCCTACTAAGGATGGAATGTGCAACCCGGTTCCCTGATCAGGAATTGAACCTTGATCTTCTTGTTCATGCATGAGTTGGTGTTCAACCATTGAGCAACACTTGCCTGGTTTCAATTTCTTTTAATCTATAATAATAGAAGCTTGATATGCTAATTAGACAGAATAGCCAATGACCTTCTGGACGTCATTCCAGACATCAGGCCAAGGCAGAAGTGGTTAGGGGCGATCAGGCAGGCAGGTGAGTGGTTAGGGGTGATCACATAGGCAGGTGAGTGGTTAGGCAATGAGGCAGGTAGGCAGAGACAGTTAGGGGCGTTCAGGCAGGCAGGTAGGCTGGCTAGTGGTTAGGGGTGATCAGGCAGGCAGGCAGAGTGGTTAAGGGCTATTAGGGAGGTAGGTAGAGTCAGTGAATGGGGTGATTAGATAGGCAGAGGGGTTAGGGGCGATCAGGCAGGCAGGTAAGTGGTTAGGAGCCCTCAGGCAGGCAGGCGACTGATGAAACCAGTTAATACTGATCAATACTGACATCAAATAATCAATTTGAACCACGCTTTAGTCATGAAAGGATCAGAATGGGCCAGAAGCCACAGCAAAGTAATTTTGATTTATGATATCACACCATTACACAATTCAAAAACACTTAAAGACACATTAAAAGATCTTGCCTGGGAAATATTAACCCAGCTGCTGTATTCACCAGACCTTGCTCCTTCAGATTGTTTCGATCGATGGCACATGCACTTGCCGAGCAGCACTTCAAAACATGAAGTGGAAAATTGGGTCTCTGAATGGTTTGCCTCAAAACAAGAAAAGTTCTATTGGGACAGTATCCACAAATTACCTGAAAGATGGGGGAAATGTGTAGCTAGCAATGGACATTACTTTGAATAAAGTACTTTTGATGTTTCTCTTGAAATTATCGTGTTTTCTTTGATTACAAAATCCGCATTATTAACCGGCACACCTGGTATGTGGAATCTAATGAACAAAATAAACTGTTGAACAAAATAGATCCAGCGACATAGAAGCATAGAGCAGACTGTTGAATTTCAGAGGGAAAGCGGAGGTGGGTGGGATGGTAGAAGAGATCAACCAAAGAAATTGTATGCATATATGTATAACCCATGGACTTAAACAATAGGGTGGCGGAGGCTTGGGGTGGATGGGGTGGGGATAGGTAATAAAGGGTCAATGGAAAAATGGAACATATGTAATACTTTCAACAATAAAGATTTTAAAAAATTGACTCTAAAACAAAAATCTAGTCCTAACTAACAATGCTTGGCCTAATTAGGTGCTCAGGAAATGCTGGTTAAATAATTTGTGAAATTTTTCATGGTGCCTTCTTTTTCTTTTGCAGTTAAAAGAGCCAAATTCCAGGGTTCACCGGGTAAGATCAATCTTTACTTACTATGTTCCCTCATACATTCTGTGATTTAAAAGCAATATTTTAAAAATTAATTTGATTGAATTCAGTTACTAAATTAATTAAATTTACTAAATTCATTAAAACAATTAAAAATCAGTATGGGAGATGTTGGTCAAGGGGGGGGGGTCAGAGTTTTAGTTATACAGATGAAAAATTTCTGGAGATTTAATGTATAGCAGTGTGTATACAGTTAACTAGTATTGTATACTTGTAATTTTCTTTTAAAAAATGTTTTGATTGATTTTTAGAGAGAGAGGAAGGGACGAGGGATAGAGAGATAGAAACATCCATGAGAGATAAACATCATCAATTGGCTGCCTCCTGCATGCCCATCCCTACTGGGATTAAGCCTGCTTGCAATCCATGCATGTGCCCTGACTGGGGATCGAACCAGTGATGTATTGGTTCATGGGTCGATGCTCAACCACTGAGCCACACTGGTAGGCTATACTTGTAATTTTCTAAGAGGGAAGATCTTAAGTGTTCTCAACACACATGCTCCCTCTCTCACTCATTCAAAGTGGTAACTATAAGAGGCAGTGATGAATATATTAATTTCCTTGATTGTGGTGATTATTTCACAGTGTATCTTATATCAAATAATCAGGTTGTATACCTTAAAATATATAATTTTAAACTGTCAATTATACTTCAGGAAAGCTGGGGAGAAAACAATACTGTTGTAAAACTTTAAAGAAATCAAAATCTATATATCTAGCAAAAAGTTCAAGTCTACTTCTTAACCAACTCAATTACACTTCCTGAAGTTAGTATTTAGAAGTTTTTATATATCGTTCAGACTTTTTTTCTGTGTATATGTGTGACTACTGGATTAGCTACACATATCTTTGTGCAACCTGGCTTTTTCCCAGCACATCATGAAAGTCTTTTCGTGTGTGTGTGTGTGTGTGTGTGTGTGTGTGTATGTGTATGTGTATCTGGTTCTTTTTAAAAAAAAGTTTTACAGGAGACCGAAGCAAGATGGCGGCCCAGGGAGTCTCCTGGGCCGCCATCTCCTCAACAATTTGGAAATAAACAACAGATAAAACCAAAAGGGATCGCACCAGACCCACAGGAAAGCTGGCGAAATGGGAAGGCTACATCTAAACGCAAAGCAGGACGTCGCTGCTGCCATGTGGAGTTTAAAACTACAGCGAAACTGAACCTGCCGGAGCCGCTGCCGCCGGGAATGAGGGAAGCCAGACCTCGCTCCGCCCCGGGGCCCAGGGAGTGGGCCAGCCCCGCCGGCCGCCACGGGAGCTGATGGGGGCCTACGCCGCCGCAGCCACCGCCACCGCCGCAGCAGCGCCTTCGGCTCCTGCCTGGACGAGAAGCCCGTGAGCGAGACCTCCCAGCCCGCTCGCAGTGCTGGAGAGAAGCGGGTGCCAGGACTCGGGCCCCTGCACTCGCCGCTGCCGGGTGGGCAAAGAGATGGTGTAGTATCTCCCCGCCGGCCCAGCCCCCGCGCTTACTGTGCAGGTGAAGAAATCGCGCAGCGGCTCCCGGTCTGCAACCAGCCCAGAAGTGGGAAAACTAAACTAGACACCAAGCAGGGCGCCGCCGCCGCCATGTGGAGTTTAAAACTACAGCGAAACTGAACCTGCCGCTGACACCGGAAATGAGGGAAGCCAGACCTCGCCCTGCCCCGGGGCCCAGGGAGTGGGCCAGCCCTGCCGCCACTACGGGAGCTGATGGGGGCCTAAGCTGCCGCCGCTGCCACCGGCCGCCGCGCCTTCGCCGCGCCTTCGGCTCCTGCCTGGAACAGAAGCCCATGAGCGTGAGCAAGACCTCCCAGCCCGCCCACAGTCCTAGAGGAGCGGGCACAGCGTCCCCCCTCCCGCACAACCAGCTCGGCCCAGAAATGGGAAGGCTACAGTTAGACACCAAGCAGGGTGCCGCAGCTGCCATGTGGAGTTTAAAACTACGGCGAGCGGAGGACTGAGAAGGTGGGGCAGTTCTGTACCGTGCTGCCTTCCACTGGTTAAGACCTCCAAGAGCAAAGGCCTACCGAGGTGAGGATGCCCCTACTGTCACCTGTAGAGGGGCAGCACTGAGCTGGCCAATATTTGTGGTGGTGGTGCTGCTTGTCCTGGCTCAGAGGAAGCGTTCCACTAGGTCTGAAAGACTAAGACATCGCAGGGACTCTCCGCCACCGCCCGCGGCCTGCTCTGCCAGACCTTCGCGCACGCTGTGCTGGCGCTGCGCCTTCCGTTGGCAGACCCGGAGAATCCTCTCTCCGCTGCCACATGGCCAGGCCAAAGCATCAGACACTACCACCATTCGGATTTTAAAACTACAGGGGAAATTGAGCCACAGGAACTACCATCGCTGCCGCACCCACTGCCGCCCCCAAGAATGGGAATCCACCGAAATCAGAGCTCACTACACACCGGGCTCATAGAGAGTGTGGCTTCAGAAATTAGCCTCTGCATCCACAGAAGCTCCACATCCGCAACAAAGAGGACGCGATGGAGGGCGGACTCTCCCCATGCAGCCATCACAGCCCGCCCACAATCTCCCCAGCACACCCACCATGCTGGGAGGGAAATGGAGCGCGCTGGTGAGGAAATGGCACGGTGCCTTCCATTACCCACTCAGGCGAGCCCATCCTCCGATGCCACATGGCCAAGCCGAAGCTCTCACCACCACCGCCATGTGAACTTTAAAACTACAGTGGTAATTGAACCACAGGAGTGACCGTCAATATTGCACCTGGCACCGCCACTCGCCACTGGCGCCGAGAATAAAGGAAATCCACCAAGAACAGAGTTCACCACGCCTTGGGCTCAGGGAGTGGGCGACCTCAGAACTTAGCCTCCATGTCTGCAGCTGCTCCGCTCCCACACCGAACGAGACACCGTTGAAGGTGGTCCCCCCGCCTGCAACCATCTCAGCCCAACTGCAGCTGTCCCAGCCTGCCCCCCATGCTAGCAAGGAGCTAGCGTGGCGCCTCCAATATGCGACCCCAACACCCTAGAGGGGCCGTGTGCCCCGGGTGAGCCGAGTGTCCCAGGGGGCCATGTGCCCCGGGTGAGCCGTACCCCCCAAAGGGGAAGGGGGAAGGGTATCCCGGGTGAGCCGGGTGTCCCAGGGGGCCGAGTGCCCCGGGTGAGCCGAGTGTCCCAGGGGGCCGAGTGCCCCGGGTGAGCCGAGTGTCCCAGGGGGCCGAGTGCCCCGGGTGAGCCGAGTGTCCCAGGGGGCCGAGTGCCCCGGGTGAGCCGAGTGTCCCAGGGGGCCGAGTGCCCCGGGTGAGCCGAGTGTCCCAGGGGGCCGAGTGCCCCGGGTGAGCCGAGTGTCCCAGGGGGCCGAGTGCCCCGGGTGAGCCGAGTGTCCCAGGGGGCCGAGTGCCCCGGGTGAGCCGAGTGTCCCAGGGGGCCGAGTGCCCCGGGTGAGCCGAGTGTCCCAGGGGGCCATGTGCCCCGGGTAAGCCGTACCCCCCAAAGGGGAAAGGTGTCCCGGGTGAGCCGAGTGTCCCAGGGAGCCGAGTGCCCCGGGTGAGCCGAGTGTCCCAGGGGGCCGAGTGCCCCGGGTGAGCCGAGTGTCCCAGGGGGCCGAGTGCCCCGGGTGAGCCGAGTGTCCCAGGGGGCCGAGTGCCCCGGGTGAGCCGAGTGTCCCAGGGGGCCATGTGCCCCGGGTAAGCCGTACCCCCCAAAGGGGAAGGGGGAAGGGTGTCCCGGGTGAGCCGTGTGTCCCATGGGGTCGAGTGCCCCGGGTGAGCCGAGTGTCCTAAGGGAAGCAGTGGGTCCCAGGGGAAGGGGCGGTGAAAACCAGAGGAGGAGCGGGCTCTATTCATATGAGCCTGAGACGGTCACCATAAAACAAGCAGATTGTCAAATGACAGGGGGGAGGGGAAGGAGACCTGGGGGGAGACAGGAGAACAACCGAGGGACTGGTATCCATGAACATAAGTACAACCAATGAACACAAAACTCTGGGGAGGAAGGGCATAAATGGGTGGTGAGGGGGGGCAATGGTAAACTATGTACACAGAAAATACCTTAATAAAATAAAATTAAAAAAAAAAAAAGTTTTACAGAATTTTGTTATAGATTTTGTACCCTAGATACTTGATTGAATATTTAGGTTGTTTCTAATTTCTTGCTGTTTTAAGAAGTAAATGTTCTTGTGCATTTATCATTGCCTGCTTTTACAAATGTAAATGTATGCTAGAGTCCATAAATAGAATTGCTGGGCCAAAAGTATGTATTTTAGAGAAATTAGGTAGCTGCTGCTATATTGACCTTCTGAAAGTTTTTGCTAGATTATACTAACATATAGTGTGTGAGGGTTTATTTTCCCAAATTCTTATCAACATGAAATAATATGAAACTTTAAAAAAAATAAATCTTTATTGCTCAGAGTATTACAATTGTTTCTCCTCCCCCACCCCCTCTATAGCTCCCTTCCACCCGGTTCCCACCCTACCCTCTCTCTTACCCCCCCCCCCATTGTCCTCATCCATAGGTTTATGATTTTAATCCAGTCTCTTCCTGCACCCCCCACACCCCTTTCACCCTGATAATTATCAATCCACTCCCTTTCTTTGCCCCTGATTCTATTATATTCACCAGTTTATTCTGTTCCTCAGATTTTTAATTCACTTGATTTTTAGATTCACTTGTTGATATATATGTAGTTGTTGATCATAATTTTTATCTTTCTTCTTCTTCTTCCTCTTCTTAAAGAATACCTTTCAGCATTTCATATAATACTGGTTTGGTGGTGATGAACTCCTTTAGCTTTTTCTTATCTGTGAAGCTCTTTATCTGCCCTTCGATTCTGAATGATAACTTTGCTGGATATAGTAATCTTGGTTATAGGTTCTCGCCATTCATCACTTTGAATATTTCTTGCCACTCCCTTCTGTCCTGCATAGTTTCTGGTGAGAAATCAGCTGATAGTCATATGGGTGCTTCCTTATAGGTAACCAACTGCTTTTCTCTTATTGCTTGTAAGATTCTCTCTTTGTCTTTTGCCCTTGGCTTTTTAATTATGATGTGTCTTGGTGTGGTCCTCTTTGGATTCCTCTTGTTTGGGGTTCTGTGTGCTTCCTGTCCTTGTAAGTCTTATTTCTTTTACAAGGTGGGGGAAGTTTTCTGTCACTATTTCTTTCAATATGTTTTCTGTATCTTGTTCTCTGTCATCTTCTGGCACCCCCATAATTCTGATTTGGTACGCTTGAAGTTGTCCCAGAAGCTCCTTACACTATCTTCAACTTTCTGGATTCTCTTTTCTTCTTGCTTCTCCAGAGGAGTGTCCTTCGACTCTTTGTATTCCAAATCTTTGACTTGATTCATGTATTCCTCCAGTCTGCTGTTGGATCTCTGTATAATATTTTTTATTTTAGTCAGTGTTTGTTTAATTTCTAGTTGAGTCTCATTAAATTTATTGGCCTTTTCTAGGAAATTCTTGAAAAACTTTATATCCAGTGATTTTGAACTCTATATCCAGTCTTTTGTTCTCCTCCATCTCTCTCGTTTGAGATCTATTTCCTTGTCTTGGCATTTTTGCTGCTTCCCAGAGTTGGTAGTATGGCTTTGTGTGTTTGGTGTCTTATATGGCCCAGTGGGTCAGCCTCCCCAGTTACCTGAGGTAGACACTCTTGGTGCTTCCCTTTGTGGACTGCGTGAACAGCCTTGTTGTAGTTAAGACTTGATTGTTGTTGGTATCATTGGGAGGAATTGACCTCCAGGCCCATTGGATGTGAGTATCAGCTGTGTCTATGCTGGGATACCTTCTGTATTGGAGACTATCTTATAGGATCAGACTTGCAAAATTGCAAAAGCCTCTGTGCTAAGCTTGGATGGGGCAGAGTCTCAGGGCTGAGCTGACAGTCTTGGCTTCCCCGTCAGCCCTGCCCTTGTGTGCGAGCCTCAGACCTCTGCCTTCTGCGGCTCCCCTGAGTTTCTGCCTAACTGTCCAGATTCCCCATGCAAAAGCATGGATGCCTCAGGGGCTCGCCAGAATTGGGTTGGTTCTCTGTAGTCTGGAGCTTCTGACTCCTTCCACTATGGAGAGGCCTCGGCAACCTCCGTGGTCAGACCTCTCTGTGTGCACTCACTCGTGTGCGAATGTAGACCCTGCCCTCTGCAGCTCCTGGCTCCCCCAGTCTCCCAGTTTCTGAGTCTCCAGGTGCCTTTCTCTACAGTCTGGATTCCACCCATATGAGCCTGGGCCCATGGGGTTTCGGCCAGGGTTGGGATTCAGTGCAGTCAGAAAGGGTTCAGTGCAATCAGGGACTTCCTTTCCCCTCCTGCCAGCCAGGCAGTTGGCCTACCTTTCCTCTCTGTGCTCAAGTGTCTCCCTACCTCAGCACTTTGCGGCTCTTATTAAGATCCATGAGCCTCTCTCCTTTCTAATTGTAGATTTCCCACTCCGCCAGCTTTCCTGTGGTTTTGGATGATGTCCGTTCTGTTTTTTAGTTGTTGTTTTGAAATTGTTGTGCGAGATGGCAGCTTAGGTGCTTACCTAGGACGCCATCTTGGTTTCTCCAAACAAAGTGACTTAATGAAAAAGCTGAAACTCTTTAATCTTTGTCCATTATGCTTCCTGAAGGTAAAAATAGTGTCTCCTTATTTTTATACATATTTCCTTAACTGTGAATGTCAAGTTACTCTGATTACTGCTGAGGAAGGGAAGAGTTCTAGAAATAACTAGAAAAAAATGAACATGGTTGGGAACCCAGGAAAATCTGAAAAACCAAACAAAATCTTGAGTGCAACAGGAACCAAAGCAGGTTCTGAGCTTTCTACTCTCTCCACTGGTTCTGGATTAAGACTTTGTTGTTGTTGTTGTAAGAATCTGTTCCAGCTGGCTTTCTATGCTTGCATACAGTCCATGATGGCTTCCTCAGTGGAGTGTGTATGCTTCTCATTCAAGCTTTATCAACCCGCAGATGTGAAGATAGTACGGTGAGAATAGAATGTGCTGTGTTAAGCATTGGTCAGATCCCTGAGTTTTGAAGTTCAGACTACCTACCTTTGTTTAATACTCAACTTTTATTCTCAGAGAATTTCCTTTTCCCAACACTGGAAAAACATTTCTGATAATTCAATAGATCAAGCTTAAAATTTATTTCCTTTATGAGGGTTTATCCTGAATTCTTAACCATTTCAACAGCTAGAGTTTACCCTTTCCTCTTCTACAATCCTTTATTTTTCTCTTTCTCTTAATGGCACTTTTATTTTCTACATTTAAAGTTACATATCTTTCCTATTAGATAAATTATATTAGTTTTTTTTCAAACTGCAGGTGTGCTATAAAATCAAATTAGTTGGCTATGTTAACATTTTTATAGATCGAACGAAATAGAATAGTAAATATCAATGTGCCATCTCATATTTTATGAAGCTTTGTTCTAGTTTATATGTGTTTATGTGTGTCTCCTGGGTCAAATATATTTTTTAAACTTGTAACACACTTATAGTTATGCTTTTGAAGGCAATATGTGTTTTATATATATTTTTTTGCGACTCTACTATGTTTTGAATGATGCTACTTTGTACAATATATGTTTCCATTTCTTCTATATGTAATGCTTTACTTTGGATATTATTTAATTCCAAAGGTTTTGTGAGATTGGGTAATAGTCTGAGCACTAAGTATTGAAGCTTCATTTTGCATTTTTTTCAAAGATAAATTTAACACATATGTGACCCTGAAAGTGCAGAATGTGAAGAGCACGACTGTAGCCGTTCGTGGAGATCAGCCTTCCTGGGAACAAGATTTTATGTTGTAAGTACTTTGCAGCAGCAGCGTACCTACAATATTTGATTGCCTTTTCGAGGTAATTACATTGGATTAAACAATTACAGGCCCAAGATTTTGTGTATGTGTAAGGTTTATAAAATATGTTAAATATTTAAAACATATTTTAATATATTAGCATACGTTAAATATTCTTTTTGAAAACTACAGAGTTACGGGAACAAGTGAGGTGTGTGGAAGGTGAAGTATGTCTGCAGTTTTATTCTCTTGTGGATTCGTAATCTATTTTTATTTATTTATTTTTAAAATATATTTTACTGATTTTTTTTAGAGAGGAAGGGAGAGGGATAGAGAGCTAGAAACATCGATGAGAGAGAAACATTGATCAGCTGCCTCTTGCACACCCCCTACTGGGGATGTGCCCACAACCAAGGTACATGCCCTTGACCAGAATCATACCTGGGACCTTTCAGTCCGCAGGCAGACGCTCTACCACTGAGCCAAACAGGTTTCGGCTCGTAATCTATTTTTAGAGACGAATTATGAATGTGAGTCAACTCCCAATAGCTTGGAAGTTTTTAGAGACAGGAACTGGGTCCTGGATTATGTCTTCCCCAAAGAACCAAGTCATACGTATGTGCTCAGGAAACATTTAGTAAGTAAATGAACAAATGAGCTCATTATTACATTCTATATTCTATTGTATCTATGTAAAAGGGGAACTTTTTCTTTGCTTCATTTATTTTCAACACACTTGATATGAATTCTATGATTATAATATCCCATCCCAAAATTTTGAGTCTGAGAACATTTATCTTAATAGTACAATAGGGCTGAAACCGGTTTGGCTCAGTGGATAGAGCGTCGGCCTGCGGACTGAAAGGTCCCAGGTTCAATTCCGGTCAAGTGCATGTACCTTGGTTGCGGGCACATCCCCGGTAGGGGGTGTGCAGGAGGCAGCTGGTCAATGTTTCTCTCTCATCGATGTTTCTAGCTCTCTATCCCTCTCCCTTCCTCTCTGTAAAAAATCAATAAAATATATTTTAAAAACAATAGTACAATAGGGAAACCAAGCTTTTCTCTAAAGCAGTGGTTCTCAACCTTTCTAAGGCCACGACCCTTTAATACAGTTCCTCATGTTGTGGTGACCCCCAACCATAAAATTATTTTTGTTGCTACTTCAAAACTGTAATTTTTCTACTGTTATGAATCGTAATTTAAATATCTGTGCTTTTCGATGATCTTAGGCGACCCTGCTAGCGGTTCACAGGTCGAGACTCACAAGTTGAGAACCGCTGCTTAGGTAGAGCCTAAGAGCATCAGTAAACACAGATATTTGCATTACGGTTCATAACAGTAGCAAAATTACAGTTATAAAGTAGCAACGAAAATAATGTTATGGTTGGGCGTCACCACAACATGAAGACCTGTATTAAAGGGTCGCGGCATTAGAAAGGTTGAGAACCACTGCTCTAAAGTGTTAACTTGAAACTTCTACATGTGATAAGTAGATGTTGTTTTCCTAAGAAAACCTTTTTTCTTTTTCTGCTGGAATTGGCCTTTTCTCATCTTTCTTGCATTTCTTTGCAAAAAAATCTTGTGTTTCAAGAAGAACTTTCTGGAGAATGTTTTTAGCATTAACATAAATGTTTGCTTGTTTCACCGTAAAGGCTATAGTTATGTTTGAGTTAGCCCTTCCAGGCTGATATTCCACCAATACATGACATTGCTTTTGCTTATTGGTTATCTGGCGCTTTCCAGAAAAATTTCTTTAAAATTTTTTCTTAGTTATTATTATAGGAAAATCATTATCATTATCCCGTGATAATCATCTTGTTAATAAGTGACAGTGCCTACTTTAACTGATAATGTCTAATGAGGGGCTGTGTGGTATGAACTGGCACTCTGGTGTCCCTCACCAGTCCCTGACCATGTGTTCCCATCAAACTTAGATGTTCTCAGGGATGTTTTTTCTTTTGCTGACAACCCATTTAATAAATCTTGTGAAGGAGCCTTGTTTTTTTTCTAAAAGTTTCCTGTGTACAATCCACAGGTATAAGTTTTGGGCAGTGTTAGTATTAACAAGAAAACATATAAGACTATCGCCTAAGGGTGGATGAAGAGTGTACAAAGGCAGCCTTTGTAGTAATGCCCACATTGCTTCATTTTTTAAAAAAAATGAAACTGTTAATTTAATCATAATTGTAGCTCCAAAGGAGAGGGAACAGACTAACAAAGGCATTTTTCTATAGATACCTTAAATAGGTTTCTAGGAATCTAAACAATGGGTGAAGCATTCTGGGCATTTTGATTTTCCTTGATGACAAAATTCTGGTAATAAAATATTCAAGGTAAACAGAAGATGTAGCTGTTTCCTTTATATTATCTGGTTTTATTTAAAGGATTTTCTTCTTTCTTTTAGTGAGATTAGTCGCCTGGACCTGGGTCTAAGTGTGGAGGTATGGAACAAAGGACTGATTTGGGACACCATGGTGGGTACCGTGTGGATTGCACTGAAGACTATTCGACAGTCGAATGAGGTCAGTTCTTGCATCGCCCACTTATAGGTATGGTTCTAGCCCTTAGTCCTCCCCATTCACGCTCCATTCAACTAATATTCATCTATACATCTCAGATTTTTCTTTCCCCTTGCTAATTAGAGGGCATACAACCAGCTTATTCTTCACCTCATCTAGAGGTTCAGGAGATTTTATTTCAGTCTGATCTTTCCTCTGCCCTATGACTGAATTTAAAGGAGCTAGAAAATATCTTTAAACTTCTGAGGTAGGGGTGTGTGTGTGTGTGTGTGTGTGTGTGTGTGTGTGTAAGAGAGAGAGGGAGAGGGAGGAATAGAAAGAGAGAGAGAGGAGAGATATCAGGAGGGTAAAGGAGGGAGGGGAGAGAGTGTGTGTGATTGATTTATGGTATCTGTGGTTTTTACCTTTCCCACTAAGACACTTTCCTGAGAGGAGTCCATTAAATTTCCTCAGCCATCTGGATGGGTTCTGTTCTCCATTCTGAATCCTATTTTCTGCTTTTTTTTTCTGTGGGTCAATAATCCCCAGAGAACTGATTTCAGTTTTCTTTCTATATATAACCCTAACAGAGTTTAAGGAACTACCAGTTTTGGCAATTGGTATTGCCAATTGCCTCTGTATATTATTTCCACTTTCCCAGACTAGAATTCAGCAAAATTTCTCCATACACACTCACTTTGAACTTAGACAGAATCAATAGTATTCCTATTTACCTTTTACATGGACTAGGAGTTTCCTCTGGAAGTGGGGGTTGTGAAAATGTGACCCTCCTTCTGGAATTTTAGTTCTGGTTAAATCTGCACTCCCCCAGGCAATGGGCAGTTCATTTTCATTGTGGTCCCAGTTCAAGTCTACTTCACTAGCAATGTTAGTAGCTCTTTGCTGGTTAGAAATGGAAACACGTGAAGTGCCAGAGTCATTAAGAATGACGCAGATTAAATATTAATCCATGGAGAGGCTTGGTTTTTCAGTTTGGTACTCCGGAAATTCTTTCCTCAGTGGGCTTGCAGAGAGCAGGAGAGGTAGGTGGTGACAGTGGTGTGTTTGCCTCATCAGGAAGTGAGCGGCCCTCAGAAGCTCTCCAACAAGGAAATTCAGAGAAAAACGTTTGGCTCTTCAGCCAAGAGGGGAGTCATGAGAAAGTGAAGTTTAATCTTAGATCTCTGTTTTCTAGGAAGGGCCCGGGGAGTGGTCCACATTGGAGGCAGAGACTTTAATGAAAGACGATGAGATCTGTGGAACTAGAAACCCAACTCCTCATAAAATTTTGCTTGATACAAGATTTGAGTTGCCTTTTGGTGAGTCTGTTTGATTAGTTTTTAATGTCATTTAATACTTTTTACCATATTGTTTGAAATTGTTTGCTATTTATTTTATTCCTATGTCTTTTGTCTTATCAGCCATCTCTTTTGAGGACATTCTTATCTTCTTCTTCTCTATTTCCTATAATGCCTAGCCCAGGGATAGTGCAAAGTTGATGCTAGAATGGTGCTAATTAAAGAATCTTTACTAAAAGCATTCTCTTTAAGCATTTACTTTTTAATGACTGTTTAGTATGACTTATGAAATACCTACTTGTTAGAGAACATCAAAAATTTATTCTTGTGATGATATTTTAACATTTATTATCTTGAAGTAAATGTATATCATATGACCTGTTCATTTTAAAGTGAAGTAGCGCTAATAAGTAGAATAGTAATTTAAAAGGAAATTTTAGAAAATTACAAAAAATACATTTCCTGGCAAAAATTTAAATAGTATGAAAATGTGCATGGATAAAAGTTGTTTCTCTTCCCATCTCTTTTGCATTCCATTTGCAGTGGTTAAAGAAATAAACCACTATTAACTTTCTTGTGTCTTGGTTTAGAAATTTATTTTGATAACATTTGAATCATATGTATATACTACATATAGTGAATTAGTCATGTGCCACATAATGACACTTCAGTCAATGATGGGCCACCTATATGATGGTGATATACCGTAAAGCCTAGGTGTACAGTAGGTTATATCATCTAGGTTTGTGTAAGTACACTCTATGATGTTTGCACAGTGATGAAATTGCCTACTGATCCATTTCTCAGAACATGCCTTGTTATTAAGCCTCACATAACTGCATAAAGTATTGTATGAACTACAAAAGCACATTATCTTAGACATTGTTCTATGTTATTTATACTTAAGGTCTATCTTGCTGGTCTGAACAGATGCTTCTATGATAAATTATCTAAGCAACCCTTTATTAATTGACATGTAGGTTTAAAAATATATATCTCAATATCATACTGCTGTAATGAACAGCTTTATATATATGTGCCCATTTGTGAATCTAGGAAAAAGCCCTTAATGTAGAATTTAAAGAATGGGTCAAGGGGGTGGGAGGGACTGGGGAGAGGTCAATGGGAAGAAAAAGGAGACATATGTAATACTTTAAACAATAAAGAGTTTAAATTAGAAAAAAATAAAGAATGGGTCACACAGTATATGCACCGTTACTTTTCATAGTATTGCCAAGTTACTTGTGAGAAAGATTGTACCATTTTATAGTCTTACCAGCTGAATCCGAGATGTCCCTTTCTACACATCTTTGCTAACATTTTGTATTTAACCTTTTTCTGTTTAATTGGTTTATATGGTATCTTGTTTTAATTTAGTTTAATTTTAATTTTGACTGTTCACACTGCGTCAAACCAGTTAGAGCCTGGACTTTTAATTTAAATCATAATACATTTAATCACTCCTCTTGTTGTGTATTTTGTTTGTTCAAAGTTTATACTATTATGAATAGTACTACAGTAAACATAATCATAGCTCTATATTTTTCTTAAAACTATTTTGAGGTGTAAGGCAAGAATGCATCCACTGTGGTTTGAAAAGTTATCCGGTGAAAATTTCTAAGCCTCCCTCACAATAAGTTCTCTTCCTCATAGGCTGTGATGATTAGAGCTTTCTTGTGTATCTTTGCAGAGCCAGTCTTTGAATCTATAAGCAAATATAGACTTAATCTCTTTATAAAAAGCAAATAGTAGTATATTCCAACACATTTGGTGTCCCTGCTGGTCTCCACTTAACAGCATGTCTTAGAGAATCATTCTACATTATTCTGCATCAGCACTTACAGATCTGCAGCATAGCAGCTCTTCTGTCCTCTCACTTCTTGTAAATAATTACAGGGCACACCATTTATGGGTGAGTAAGTGCTACACAAACTAGGTAGTAGCTTATTTGAAGGGTTTGTTATAAGACTTTGAACACTGCCACTAATTGCAGAAGAGCAGTTTAAGGTGAAGGAGGTGAAGTTTTAGGCAGGAAGATGTATCTGTTTAAATGTCTCCAGAGTTGCTCTGATCCATATGTTGCCTCATTGTTTCTCTTTCATGCTGTATATATCTGATGTTTATAAAAGGTGAGTTTTGTTTTGGGGTAAGTTGTAATAGTCAATCTTAAAATATATAGAAATGAATATATACCATTATTATTTTTCTTTTTTTTATTGTGGTAAAATACAAATAACATGAAATTAACTGTCTTAACTATTTTAAGTGTATGGTATTAAGATATAATTGACATTTAACACTGTAAATTTAAAGTATACAATGTGTTGATTTGATACATTTACATACTTGATACATTTATATAATGCTACCACCATCATAGTTTAGCTGATACCTCTGTCATGTCACGTAATATAGTACCACACTATTTTTTGATTAAAATAGCTTTATAGTAAGTTTTAAAATTAGGAAATGTGAGTCCTCCAGCTTTATTCTTACTTTTTAAGGTTGTTTTGGCTATTTGGCATCTGTTGAGATTCTATATTAATTTTAGGATATGGTTTCTATTTCTGTAAAAAACATATTGGGATTTTGATAGTGATCACATTGAATCTGTAGATCAATTTGGGTAGTGATTTATTAACATTATTAAGTCTTCTAGTCCAGTGGGAATAATAGAACATTATTTTGTTTGTTTTTTATAAAGATTCAATACAATGTTCATAGAAAGAATGAAGCTACCAGTAAAATTAGTCCATTGCTACCACCCTTTTAAGTTTGATTATCCAAATGAACAAAGCATTATTGACCCATGATTAAATTATTAACCTTGTAATCTGGTTTCTTCTTTTTCATGGTAGATATCCCAGAGGAAGAAGCCAGATATTGGACCTACAAATTGGAGCAAATCAATGCCTTGGGTGCTGACAATGAGGTAGGAACAGCCTTACTTGCAATATGGAGAGATAAAGAAAATTGTTTTATAGAGCACTTTATAGTTTTTCAATAGAGAGACCCGTGAGTGAGTATGTTGAAGAATGAAAGAATTTAAACTGTGTTAAAGAAAAAGGCATCTGGAAGATTGCCTGACATTTCATTAGAGGGATTTTTCTCTTTTCCTTTTCTTCTTATTGTTGCCCAGAAATGGCTGAATCGGCACTAGTCTGGCTTTAGATTGTTGGGGAAGGAAGCGTATACTAGAAAAACTGTCCTCTAGTTACACAGATGAACAAAGGCATTTCTTCTGCTAGTTCCCAGATTTTTGGATCTATATATCCTTATTTGTGTGCTCTTTTGAAGGATGGCATTGTCCTGTACACCACAAGTTTAGAGGGTTGACTCCCCGTCAGGGTACATATCTAGGTTGTGGGTTCAATCCCTGGTCGGGGTGTGTATGGGAGGCAACTGATCAGTGTTTTCTCACATAGATGTTTCTCTGTCTCTCTCTTTTCCTGTTCCTCTCTCTCTAAAAAAATCAATAAATATCCTCCAGTGATAATTTTTTTTAAAGTTAAAAAGAGAGAGAGAGAGAGACTTAAGCCTTCTACAGCTACTTGGCATGTGTCCTTGGCCAAAATGGGCTCTGCTTTCCTGACTTAGCCTGTGGCATTGGACCAGTGTCCTGTCTCACATTTTGGCCTTTATATTGGGATCACACAGGGAAATCAGCAGCAGGACCATCTATTTCTTTTCAGTAAAAATTTTGACTCTTGTCAAACAATAAACCTTTTTACAGGTATCTGTGATTCCCCCCCTCTTTACTTGGGCCTCTTATTATATGCGTTGTTTTTTTTCTTCTTTCTGCTTCTAGTATTCTATTCAAGAAGAAAGCCAGAGGAAGCCATTGCCCAGTGCTGCCGCCCAGTGTTGTAAGTGAGAAACTTATCTCTGAAGCTCTTAATCACAGCTTTCTGTGAGTTCTCCAAATGTGGCTTATTTTGCATTGGGGAGGATGGTATTGTGGTGTGTGTAAGCAGAATATATTCCAGAAACACACCTGTGCAGACCCATGCCTCCAGCGATCTCTGCCCAGTAGCTTTAGGAAGAGATCTTTTGGTTTTGTGTGGTTGTAGGCAGGGCAATGGTGCTCATCTTTTTTTTGTCCATTTGCCAAATTTTTACCCCAGGAGGAATGATTCTACTTTTTCTCTCCCCATTTACCAGTTTTTTTTTTTTTTAAGGCTTTGTTAATTAACTCTGGGAAATCTTTCTGCCACTTTTTCCTTACCGCAAGTCTAGCTAGCTGTCTCTCCTCTATAGTACCCTGTGCATACATTTATTATGTAACCTACCATGTATTATAATCTATGTATATTTCTTTGGCAGGAGCAAAAAGTTTTTAAAGGCATAGACATTCTTCCTTTTTGAATTCCTAGCATCTGGCTCAATACCTGACACATAGTATAGTACTCCTCAATAAAGTTTGATAAATGTTTGAGTGAGAGAACATGTCATTTCTCCTGAAATTACTTATCCAAATCACACAGATTTCTTCTTGAAATGAGCTAGGCATTGTTGCTATATTGCTACCTTCTCCTTAATTTCTCTTAAAACAGCTTAAGGATTCACTAAAGGACTGATTTAGAGTTGCTTCTCTTTCAATTTTTCAACCTGCGGGATGTGTGTGTGTGTTGTACTTTTGTTGTTGTTACTATTGTTTTTCTGAACCACGTGTCAAACTCTTACCAATTGCATGCGGAAATTGGTGGTAATAGTAATTGTAGTAATACTGCTAATAATAAAAACCATAGTATCTAACATTTTGAGGTCTTAGAGTATGATAGATGCTGGTCTAAGAACTAAAAAGTACTAACTTATTTGATCTTCACAACAACCCTAAGACATAAATTTTACTCTTGTCTCTCTCCATTTTTCAGATAAGGAAACTGAGGCATACAGAGATTGAATAATTTGCCACAAATTACATGGATTCTAAGTGGTGTAGTAAATATTCAAACACAGACAACCTTACTTGATAGTCCATGCCCTGAACAGCTTTGTTATATTACTTCTGTCATGTTGTTTTTGATAATTAAAACCTCTTTTTATGGTTTATAAATCCATTGGTGGCCTTCCATCCTATAGGCTACTTTCCTAATAAAAGTAAGACCAATGGCAGAGGTCAACATTTTTTCTTTATTTAAGAAAATCTATTTTTTCATGATTTATTACTCTTCCCCCTTTTTGGTTATTTAGAACATAGAATTTATCAAACATTTAGGGCTATAGAGACCAGAAGAATCTGAATTGAAGACCAGGTTGTGAATTCAAAGTCTATAGGTCCTTTCCAAAATTATTGTAATGAGCGAATTTTTATTTTTCTGTCACTAACTTGATGAAAGTTTCTCTCTCACTGTGTTTCTTTTTAAAATAGGTTTTTATTACCAAAACCGGTATGGCTCAGTGGATAGAGCGTCGGTCTGTGGAATGAAGAGTCCTGGGTTCGATTCCGGTCAAGGGCATGTTCCTTGGTTGCGGGCACATCCCCAGTGGGGGGTGTGCAAGCTGATTGGTGATTCTTTCTCATCAATGTTTCTAGCTCTCTATCCCTCTCTGTAAAACATTAATAAAATATATTAAAAATGTTTTTATTGATATCAGAAAGGAAGGTAGAAGGAGAAAGAGATAGAAACATCAATGATGAGAGAGAATCATTGACCAGCTGCCTCCTGCATGCCCCACACTGGGGATTAATCTTGCAACCCCGGGCATGTGCCCTGATCGAATATCAAACTGTGACCTCCTGGTTCATAGGTCAGTGCTCAACCACTGAGCCATACCAGCTGGACTGATTTAGTTGATATATTTAAATGAGACTTTAGACTTGAGTTGATGCTGAAATGAGCTAAAACTTTTGGGACTGATGGGATGGAATGAATATATTTTGAAGGTGATTAGGATATGAATTTGTGGCTATGGGACAGAGGCAGAGTGGTTTTGAATTGTGTCCTCTAAAACTCATGTTGAAGGCCTAACCTCTCAAACTGACTGTATTTAGAGATAGAGTTTGTGAAGAAGTGTTAAAGGTTAAATGATTTCATAGGTTGGGGGTCTAATCTGATAGGGCTGGTGCCTCTTTATTTATTTTTTTAAATATATTTTATTGATTTTTTACAGAGAGGAAGGGAGAGAGATAGAGAGCTAGAAACGTCGATGAGAGAGAAACATCGACCAGCCGCCTCCTGCACACCCCAACTGGGGATGTGCCCGCAACCAATGTACATGCCCTTGACTGGAATTGAACCCGGGACCTTCCAGTCCGCAGACCGACGCTCTACCACTGAGCCAAACCGGTTTCCGCAGGCTGGTGCCTCTTTAAAAAGAGGGAGAGCCCTGGCTAGTGTGGCTAGAGTGTCAGCCTGTCCACCAAAGGTTCTCAGGGTCTCTGAGTCAAGGACGCATATCTGGGTTGCAGGTTCGATCCCTGGCACCGGTCGGAGTGCGTGCAGGAGGCAACCAATTGATGTGTCTCTTGCATGTGTTTTTCTCTCGCTCCCTCTCTCCTTTTCCTCTTCCCTCCCTCTCTCTCTAAAAATCAATAGAAAAAATACCTCTGGTGAGAATTAACAAAAAAATAAAAAGAGACACCAGAGCTCTGTCTGCCATGTGAGGACACAGCAAGAAGATAGCCATTTGCAAGTGAGGAAGAGGGCTTTCACCAGAAACTGAACCCTGCCAGAACTTTGATCTTTGATTTTTCAGCCTCTAGAAACTGAGCAAATAAATTTCTGTTTTTTAAGCCACCCAGTCTATGGCATTTTGTTATGGTAGCCTGAAGCAGACTAATACACTTAGGGAAACAAATCTATATAATTGGAGGGAAAATATCTGAAAAAAGAGGCACCAAAATATTAACCAAGTTTGTCTCTGGTAGTGGGATTCTGACTTTTTAAAAATTAAATTTTTATTGATTTCAGAGAGGAAGGGAGAGGGAGAGAGAGAAACATCAATGATGAGAGAGAATCATTGTTTGGTTGCCTCCTGCACACGCCCTCCTGGGGATTGAGCCCACAATGTGGGCATGTGCCCTTGGCCGGAATTGAACCTGGGACCCTTCAGTCCACAGGTCGATGCTCTACCCACTGAGGCAAACTGGCTAGGGCTACCAGTTACAATTTAAGAGGAAGGACCTTGGTCAGTGTGGCTTAGTTGGTTGAGTATTGTCCAGCGAACCCTTCCAGTTCTTACTACATTTTCTAAATAATTAACTAAGTACTACTTTTACTAGTTAAAAGTTATTAAGAGGAGTAATGGAGTCATTGAGTCCTTGTTCTAGATCTATGTTTGCTGTCATCTCTCTGAGTGTCTTTGGAAGTCTTTCCACTTGTCTACTTTAGTTTCTTGATGTATAAAAAAGAATTGGTCTAAATGAGCTGTAGATTGTACCTACAGATAGGTATAGAGTTCAAATGAGCAATTCTCCTGCTTAGGTAGACATTTAACCTGTTTGGCTCCCATTTTTTGCCAGCATCCCCAAACTTTATTCATCTTGCCCCTCCCCAGGAGATAGGGAACGGATGGGCTAACCTCTCTTCACCAATAGCTGCTCTTGCAAAAGGTTAAAGAGTTCCACCCACATTCTATAAGACAACTGGCAAGGATCCAGTTAAATTGTCTTATGAAATTTCCTAAAATCTGGATTTGTCCTATTGTTTCTTCATAATTAGATTCTGGTTACTACATAGCTGATACTATTTTTAAAAAAATTATTTGTGATGCTGATATTAATTATTAATTCAGATGTTGTTTTCTGGATCTTTCCACTATTAGGGTGTTCCGCCCCCCCCCTGTAATTAATAAGTAATATGAGGGGGGCATACTACTTTGAGACTATGTACATGTCCTATTTTCTCATAACTTTTTATTCATGAACTAGAGGCCCGATGCACGGAATTTGTGCGTGTGTGTGTGTGTGTGTGTGTGTGTGTCCGTGTGTCCGTGTGTCCGTGTGTCCGTGTGTCCTCCTCAGCCCAGCCTGCACCCTCTCCAATCTGGGAACCCTTCAGGGATGTTTGACTGCTCATTTAGTCGGACATCCCTCTCACAATTCAGGATTGCTGGCTCCCAACTGCTCACCTGCCTGCCTGCCTGATCCCCCCTAACCATTCCCCTGCCAGCCTGATGGATGCCTAACTGCTTTCCTGCCAGCCTGATTGCCCCTAATTGCCCTCCCCTGCTGGCCTGGTCATCCCCAACTGCCCTTCCCTGCAGGCCTGGTTCCCCCTCAACTGCCCTCCCTTTCAGGCCCGATTGCCCACAACTGCCCTCCCTGCCGGCCATCTTGTATCCACATGGGGGCGGTCATCTTGTGTGTTGGAGTGATGGTCAATTTGCATATTACCTCTTTATTATATAGGATATTAGAATCTATTATGATCAAAGATCATAGCCATATTGGTGGTTGCAAAAATGATGATTTTCTCTCATTACTTTTACATCGAGTAGCTGTCTTTTCCTCTTCCCCTATCCTACTTTTTTTTTTTTTTTTAAGGACTGTCACTATGAACTCATGAATTCTTTTTAAAAAAAGCTTTTTAAATTTATTTTTAGGAAGGGGAAGGAAGAGGGAGAAAGAGCAACAGCCATCTGAGAGTAATGCATTGATTGGCTGCCTCCTGCATGCCCCTATCCTGAAGCCTCTTTTTCAAATATGCTAGCCTTATTATCAGTTCATTAAATGTGCTTTTGTATGGATAATTTTATTTACTACCTGAAATATTTCCCCTCTCCCTTTTTTGGTGCTTCTCCCTAGTAAAATCTAGCTGTTCTCATTAATTGTTCTACTGGTTAGTGAAATGTTTTAGTGCATTTTGGGGGTGGAGAAGGTAACTGGCTTAATTAACCTGGTGTTAATTTCTCTTATAATAATGTTAACAGGCTTAAGTGAGAATAGGGAACTGGTTGTCCAGACAGCATAATTATTGTTATTTTAATGGGTTAGTAATGAACCTTGTAGTGGAATCGGGTCACTTGTTTGGTTTACTCGTGCTGTAAGCATTTATTGGCCACTTACTGTATATAAGAAACTGCTGTGCAGTGCTGTGGAACATTGAGGAGTGAGGCGAAGTCTTGTGAGGAGAGCCTTCTTTGGACCCAGAGTTGCACCGAGAAGCATTATTATTACTTGCCTGGAGCAATCTAGGTTGCAAGCTAATCTGAAGTTCTATGTGATTATTTTTCAGTTTTCTTTTTAAAAGAAACAAGGTAATTACCCCTTAGCAGTTGCTATGACAACTGTGCTATGGCCTGGGAGAATTTTCAGCTGAAATCCCTCTTTCCCAATGGTTAGAAAGTTGAATAAATTGTTAAAATTTAAAAATGGCACAGTATCCTTTCAGAGAAGACATAGGTGGCAGGAAGAAAAGTCCATAGGAAGAAAACTGACACTCAGTGTATAGCTAAATTAAACAGCCTGTGACTAGTAGTCCCAAATCCCCAGGACTGGAAGTTAGCTCAGGTAATGAAGCCAGCCTGTGTTGGCATTATTCGATGCTTCTAGAATTTTGATTGTTACAGCCAGCTTTCAAGGGAACTGCATCCGCAGAGAGATTTCTAACCCAGACATTGGCAATCTCTCTGCCAATGAGGGATTTCTAACCCAGACATTGGCAATTTCTCTGCAAACATCAGGGCTGTCAGAGTGTGCTGACCCTCCTATTACTTATTTATCAGGAACCTATAAGACAAGCAAAAATTTGGCAATATGACAAAACAAATTTTCTCTTGTAATCCTTACACAACTTTTTCAAGATTATATAGCTAGTATGTGGCAGGGCCAGAATAACTTAGCTTTGAATTCAATACCAAATATGAAGCCAAATTATTCATTGTTTCTTAGGATAAAGACCTATTTTTAGTGATTTCTTTGTCACATTTGTTGCCTCAGATTTAGTTTGAGTGTAGAATAGGAGTTAAATTTAATTAATATTGAATTTTTTGTTTTGAAAAATGAGTAGAAAACGTAATTTCTCCTGTCATTCAAAGCTTCTGTGTTTCAATAGATGTTATTTAAAAATTTATAGGTAATTGAGAAAAAATGCTATCTCCGAGGACCCAACAGGCTACAGTGTTTTATTACATATTAAAAAATGAGAGAGTGTGATGGTTCTTTGGCCTTTTAACTTTCAATGGAGAGAAGCAAAATTGGACATCACCGCTCCCAGAAGAGGGAATCGCTCTCCCACTGTATCAGGACTGAGCCTCTCATGGGTATACTGTGGTAGGCTCAGGCTTAGTGACACAGAGATAAAGAAGGGTTTCATAGAGGCAGGTTGAGTTTTTCTCATTTGGAGTAAGGAAGGGTATATCAGCTTCTAAATGATGTTGTAGGCCAGAGGAGGTTTGAAAAGAGTATGGAAGCAGTACTAGTTATTCCCTATATAGTGACTAGTAGAGAGCAAGAGTACTTTGTATGTAGATTTGTCTTATGCTTGGTAGAAGGCAGATGCTCTTTACATGTTATGTAAAATTAATGGAATACAAGTAGGGAAGGCTCAAATAAGGTAAGGTATATAATAATTGGTGGGCTGGGGAAATGATCTTTGAATTCTTCCTAAAATTATCTCTGTCACTCTTCTTCTTGCTACCACTTGCGGTGCTCTTAGGTCACTGGACCTATCTGGGCTGGGGAGAGCAGCAGAGTACGTAAGAATTTGAATTCCTTATAATTTTCTTGATCTTATCCCTTCACATAACTCTCTCTGAACTATAAAGCTGGATATTCATGCATACAAGCATATACAACTTCACACCTCTCCTTTCTCCCTCCTCCCCTCCATAAACCTCAGGAGATAGTTATCTTTAGTGAAATATTATATCCTTTCAGGCTGGTTTCTTGAAGACTGTTGTGTGTATGATAATTTTCAAACCAAAGTCCCAGTTACAATTTTGACAGGATCTCCTGAGTTTTCTTTGCCAGAGACAAGTAGTACCATCAGCCGCCAGTGTAGGAAGCCCTCTCCTTTGGTTTCTTGATTAAGGAGTGCAGTGACTAGAAGGAGAAGGTTTATTCTGGGGGAGGTCATTGGTTTAGTGAAGTGAGCAAGAGGCTGATGACATGGTTCCACTTTGCTTGAAGCAGCCCAGGTAGGCTAACTTTGTTCTAGGGCTTGGAGAGTGGTAGTCAGCCCTTTCCAGCAGGTGAACGTTACTGGTTGTTACCCATCTGGCAAGGGGTTTGGCTGAGTCCCAGTGATTAAAGTCCAGCAGGTGCTAAGAGGCACTAAATTTTGTCCTGTTACTGGAATTTCTCATGCAGTATGTATCTTCTGCTATTTGAATCCTGAGTATTTTCACTAGGAAACTGCTCAAAGAAAGCCTAAGAGAGCTCAGATAACTCCAGGTTTTCATTTAAATAGAAAATAAGTAACTAATGAAAAACAAAAAGGGTTGAATTCTTTTCCCTTTCTTCTCTAGCTGGTGAATTTCAGTCTGTACTCTGGATTTAAAGACAGGGATCTAATCCAGGAGCGCTCCACACCGGAGAGCCTCGCTGTTCAGAATCTCATTCAGTTTTGTTGGGGTGCCTGCTCTGTGCCTGTGGCCCAGATTTGTCCCAGATTAGATTTCTTCTCCAGTTTACTTTTACAGGTTTATTTTCTGTCATTCCATTCCATATTCTCTTTTTCTGTTTCTCTCTTTTGTCTCATTTCACTTCCCTATATTCCCTTTCTCCCATCCCCTCCTACTTTTCATATTCTCTTTCCTTCTATTCCAAATCTTTTCTTTCCATAGGCATTTTGTTTCTTAATATTTGTACTTTCTTTCTTTTTAAAAAATATACTTTATTGATTTTACACAGAGAGGAATTGAGAGGGATAGAGAGCTAAAAACGTTGATGAGAGAGAAACATCGACCAGCTGCCTCTTGCACACCCCCTACTGGGGATGTGCCCGCAACCAATGTATATGCCTTTGACCGGAATCGAACCCAGGACCTTTCAGTCCGCAGACCACTGAGCCAAACTGGTTTTGGCAATATTTGTACTTTATTTCTTTAGTATAGAAATGCTGTCAGCTGTTAGGAAAGTTTTGGAATATTCCTCCCCTTAACCTAGCAAAATAAAAAAGCAAAGCATGCCCTAGCCGGTTTGGCTTAGTGGATAGAACATCAGCCTGTGGACTGAAGAGTCACGGTTCAATTCTGGTCAAAAAGGCACATGCCGGGATTATGAGCTACATCCCCAGTAAGGGGAATTTAGGAGGCAGCCAATCAATGATTCTCTCTCATCATTGGTCTCTTTCTCCCTCTTCCTTTCTCTCTGAAATCAATAAAAATATATTAAAATAAAAAAGAATATCACACACACACACACACACACACACACACACACACACACACACACCGCGTCATTTAGAAGTAATAGGTGAGATGCAGTGAGAAACTAAGGGTCTCTATACTAAGTTCCTGGCTCTGGATCATGGGCTTCTACTGGCTGAGCTGCTCTCTCCTGGCCTCACAATCAGTAGGATTGTCTATCAAGGCTTCCTTTTTAGAGATTCAGTTTTGGTTTTCTGGATTATGTGCTAATTCTCCTCCTGCCAGAATTTAAGTAGACTTTTTGCTCTGTCTTCTTTTTTGTATCTGCCCCCTCTCCCTGTATGCATGAATAATTCAGTACTGACTTTTCCCACACTTATTCCTTCTGTGGGTTCACGGAGAATTAAACCTGAAAGGCATTCTGGTTTTCATTCTTTGATCCTTTCTAGTCTTCAGAACAACAGATACATCAAGGATTAAAACCAGTGCCTCCAAAGTCTTTTTTCCTAATATGTGATCAGAATGCTTCGTGTTTTTTGGTCTTTTTCCTGCCCATTTTGAAGGTTAGCCTCTTTCTCGTACTGATATTTTCCCTTGGGGTTCTATTCACTAACCTCTTTTTCCCCCCTCTTCTTCTTTTTATGCTCACATGTTGCCTTAAACTCAAATAGGAAAAGCTTACCCCTGTATCCTGCTGTATCAACAAGTGTTGTCTGGAATCCAGTGTTCAAATTTTCTTCCTTGTGTGTAAAGCCCACGTTTGTGCTGCTCCCTGTCTCTTTTAGTGGAATTACCTACTAGGCTGTATAATGTGGAAGCCCAAGGGTCATTTTCCTGTTACCTTCCATTTGTCTCCAAGTTTTTATTTTTAGAGAGACAGAGGGGAAGGGACAGGGAGAGAGAGAGAAAGAGAGAGAGAGAGAGAAAGAGAGAGAGAGAGAGAGAGAGAGAGAGAGAGAGAAAGAAAGAGACATTTAAGTGAGAGAGAAACATTGATCAGCTGCCTCCTGCATGCCCCCTAGTTGGCATCCAACTGGGAATTGAATCCGCAACCTTTCAGTGCCTGGAGGATGAAGCCCAACTAACTGAGTCACACTAACCAGGGCTTGTTTCCAAGTGTTATCATTTCTGCCTGAATTCCTCCCACCCTAGTTCTTTAACTTTTTAAAAATATATATATTTTATTGATTTTTTTACAGAGAGGAAGAGAGAGGGATAGAGAGTTAGAAACATCGATGAGAGAGAATCATCGATCAGCTGCCTCTTGCACACCCCCTACTGGGGATGTGCCCGCAACCAAGGTACATGCCCTTGACCGGAATCGAACCTGGGACTTTTCAGTCCGCAGGCCGACGCTCTATCCACTGAGCCAAACCGGTTTCGGCTAGTTCTTTAACTTTTTAATTTCTGCTGTATGGATGTAGGTCCTCATCTCCTTCATGAGAAAACGTAAAAGCCTAACCTATGTTCTTCAAGAGGCTCCTGTTTCCCATACTACTACCAAGGGGTTTTTTCCTTTTTTTCTAATTACTAATATTAGGAGTCCATCATTTGCTAAAAGTATCTCCTTTTTGGGATGGTGAATATTGGTTTTCCTCATTGCAAGCCAAATGGGAAGTTGGCAAGAAAGGAAATATGGGAATTTATTAATTAGGTACATATGAGGATGGTGTCAGAAATGGCTTCCCAGTATAGTAACCTATAAAGCACAGTAAGGTTGAGCTCCCTTTCCAAGCACAGTGTTGCACATTTTTATTTTTGCTTGGAGCAGGATTTGTAGCTGTATTTATCATTTAGTGCTGTACCTTTAGGGTGACTCTTAAGCCTTGGCTTGGCCTTCCTGATTTCCGTGGCCAGCTTCTGATTTCCGTGGCCAGCCTGTTTGTTGGGTTCAGCCATCTATTTTAAAATTTGAAAACAAGACAATTTTAAACAAAAAATTATCTTTATTAAGATAGGGAAAAATGATTTCCCCCCCTCCTTTTGATAGTAGTAGAGGACCAGAATCTGTTTATGACATTTAAAAGCAGGTTTTCCTTAGGGTTATGATAGCTAGAGAAGTAGAATCTCAAAGAATTCTGCATTGGAAAAATGCAACTCCTCTAAAGAATCAACACTAAAATTAAACCAAGTATTCTCTCTCATTTGATAAGGGGAGAAACTAGTGGGTATGGAGACAGTTCTGCACACGGCTTTGAGGTCACTGGTCTCCGGTGCAACTCAGCTTGCTCTTGATCTTAGGTAGCTTGTGGCTAACTAAGATAGAAGCAGAAAAAATTCTGAAGAATTTAAGCTTTGACTGTGCTTGTTCCACAGCTTTTGAAGATCCTGATAGTGCTGTCGATGACCGAGATAGTGACTATCGCAGTGAGACCAGCAACAGCATCCCGCCTCCTTACCATTCGACTTCCCAGCCCAACGCTTCTGTGCACCAGTTCCCCGTGCCTGTGCGACTGCCACAGCAGCTGCTACTTCAGGGCAGTTCCCGGGACTCTTGCAATGATTCTATGCAAAGTTATGATTATGACCTCGATTACCCAGAGCGGCGGGCTCTCAGGTGGGTGTTGGAAGCAAAGCATTTTCTTTTCCTAGTATGCTGAGCTCAGGATACAGCTGACATCAGGGATTTGGGCCCTTTAACCTGAGGTGGTAATGGAAGCATATCAGTAAGATGGGACAAGATACAGTTATTTTGTGTACAGTTATCTTTTTTCTCTTCCACACATTCACGTTTATACGTTTCCATCAGTCATATTCCTCTTTATGATTAGCGATTCTCAAATGGTGAGAGAATGCCCCTGGGGGTGGATGTCTGGGAAAAGCCTGCTCACTTCTTTGCCCAGCACAGAGATTTTGATTCACCCTTTACTAAAATTAAAAGAAAATCACAGATGTTAAATGTTTGGATAACCTTTCCTACCTAAATATTTCCGTGGGAATTTCAGAAGAAAACTACTATGGATCTCTCTATAGCAGATTCAGTGTTTTTGCTAAACCTTTAAATTTTTAATTTTATTTATTAAATATTTTAAAACATTTGCATGGCTTAAAAAATGTTAAGGTGCAATGCAGCAAACAAAGAATCTCCCACTCACACTTTTGTCCTCCTTCACCTCATCCCCTTCCTTTCTCAGTTTTCTTTCTTCTTTTTTTTTAGTATATTTTTAATTGATTTTTTACAGAGAGGAAGGGAGGGATAGAGAGTTAGAAACGTTGATGATAGAGAAACATCGATCAGCTGCCTCTTGCACACCTCCCACCGGGGATGTGCCCACAACCAAGATACATGCCCTGACTGGAATTGAACCTGGGACCCTTGAGTCCGCAGGCCGACACTCTATCCACTGAGCTAAACCAGTTAGGGCCTCAGTTTTCTTAACTACTCTCATTTTTTGCCCCATCTTACCAAACTGGTGAATATTTATATCCTGAGCCTCAGATGATGGTCCACCTGCTAGACAGCATCCTGTCTCAAGTTACTATCATTACTGAGTATACTTCAATGAAAATATTTTCATATATCAACCATCAAATAGAATTCTCACTCTTTATAATCTGATTCTAAAAAGAAACATGCCAGGAATCCTACTATAGTTGGTCCCTACTCTTTGCTGGTTTAGTATTTAAATATTTGTCTGTTTTATTTATTTGTTGGTGGTTTAAGAAAAACACATACATAATAGCAAAAACAAAACAAAACACAACCACCCTCCTCCCACATACACACATTTTGGCCTTCTTTCCCCTCTGTATTTGCAAACATTAGATGAATAAGCCAGCAGTAATAATGGCATATCAACCTAAATGACTACATACTCTGCTGGACAATTGCAGTTGCCTAATAAATACCCCATTATAATTTTATTTACTTCCTTGGCTACTGCTATAATAACTCTTAGAGAAGCATTAGTGATGTACTTTAAGTTGCAAATTATTCCCCTAAATTTTTTCTTTAATTTATCCCATATAAATTTGGTTTTACTGTATTATATGAAATGAGGTTAAAAAGTAAATACTTTATCAGTTCCAGAAGAGGAAAAATGAACATGATTTAAATATATATATATGAACTTCAGAGAGGAAAGGAGAGGGAGAGTGAGAGTGAAACATCAATGATGAAAGAGAATCAGTAATTGGCTGCCTCCTGCTTGCCCCACACTGGGGATTTGAGCCAGCAACCTGGGCATGTGCCCTGACTGGAAATAGAACCGTGACCTCCTGGTTCATAGGTTGATGCTCAACCACTGAGCCATGCCAGCTGGGCAACATGATTTTTTAAAAAAAATCTTTATTGTTGAAAGTATTACATGTGTCTTCCCCTTTCCCCCATAAGTAAACTTTTATTATAGACATTTTTAACTTAAATGTTTTTTTTTAAATAAAATATATTTTATTGATTTTTCACAGAGAGGAGAGAGAGGGATAGAGAGTCAGAAGTGTCGATGAGAGAGAATCATCAATCAGCTGCCTCTTGCACACCCCCTACTGGGGATGTGCCCACAACCAAGGTACATGCCCTTGACCGGAATCGAACCTGGGACCTTTCAGTCCGTAGGCTGATGCTCTATCCACTGAGCCAAACCAGTTTCAGCTAACTTAAATGTTTGAAATTATTTCTCCTTTAAAACTTTTTGAAGGAATTATATCACTAGCATTGATATTTTAAATCTCTCTATTACTAAATTCTTGGAAATAGTCTAAGTTCTGAAGTTGTACAGTTTTATAAGAACATTTAAAAACCCGGAGGGAATAAACATGTTTGCAGTATCTTCCAATAAATCAGAAGTATAAAAATAAATAGCTTCATTCACTCTATCCCTGACTATCTATTGATTTTAAGTTGTAACTATAAAGACTTTTTCCAGACTGGACTTAGTTTAGTTTGAGTTTTTGAGAATAATGGAGAATAATGAAACTGCATGTAAAAATAAAAATATGTAAAGTTGATTTCCTCAGTCTCTCAAATGGATTTCTACCTAATGAGTCCAGAATAATGGGAAATGTATGTAAATTATTTAAAAATACATAATTTGAGGTTTGATACTAGAATTAGACTTTGTTAGATGTTAATATTGCCAAAGTATCTCTAGTGTTAAGGGGTTTCAAAAGACTATCAGTTTCTGGCCGGGGGAAGGTCAATGGGGGAAAAAAGGAGACATATGTACTACTATTTATAATACTTTAAACAATAAAAAATAAATAGATAAATAAAATATTTTTAAAAACGACAAAAAATTAAAAAGACAGTCTTTTTAAGGCTAAAAATCATTTTTAAAAATATTTTATTGATATTTTTACAGAGAGGAAGGGAGAGAGATAGAGAGCTAGAAACGTCGATGAGAGAGAAACACCGACCAGCTGCCTCTTGCACACCCCCCACCGGGGATGTGCCTGCAACCAATGTACATGCCCTTGACTGGAATCGAACCCGGGACTTTCAGTCCACAGATGCTCTACCACTGAGCCAAACCAGATTCGGCAAGGCTAAAAATCTTGAAGATTTTTAGTGACTAAGTTACAACTTTGATCTTTTTTTTTCTGTTTCCTAAATAAATGTTATTGGATGTTAGATCTATAAAATAACACACTGAGCTGACAAGTGCCTAGTCTTCAGGCTCTCTCTACGCCCCTACCTATTGGCAAGTAGGCAGTCTTTAACCTAACTGGAAGAAAGGTCAGCTCTCTTCTGTATTCACTGACTTAAGTTGAACTTGTGGCTTCTGCTGTTGTACTCACTATAGAGAAAGGTTTTCATTTCACTGTAATCCTCAATGCATATGGTCTTAGATTTCACAAATAGCAATTATAACGCTTTAAATAATTTGCTTTTTTTTTTTGGTACTGTAACAAGATTTGACTTCTGATAGTCAAAGACTATTTTTATGATGGGTATATTTTTCTTTCTAAAAGAAATGTGTTTGACCATATTGTTGGCTCTACTGCCTCAAATATAACTTTCAGCAGGTTAACAGCTTGGCTTCTCTTCAGACCCAAATTTATCAATAAATTTAGGTCTTGAAATCCCTTGATATATATTTTTTGTGGAATACTTAACAGTTTTAAACTTGGCATTGTAGATATATTTTATATATCATCGATTTTCAACTGGTGTGCTACAAGAATTTTGAAAACATGCAATACCTGACTATTTGGTCAGGGGCACTGACCTCTTTTCCCTTAGATTGTCAAGTAAAAAATGACAACAGCCGACAACAACAGCCATCTGGTGTGAATGAATCAAAATCATACCTATTTTTTTTTTTTTTGGTATTTTTTTTGGTGTGTTGCAGAATTTTAGTAATTAGTTTATGTGTGCTATGAGATGAAAAAGATTGAAAATCGCTGCTAAACTAGTATTTTGCTGAGACATGTTCATTTTGTTAGCTTGTTTCTTAGAAAATAAAGGATTTTAAGAAGCTAATGATAGCTAGTGAAATATTTAAAAGTTATTATAGCTGTTCTTTTATGTGGAAAATACTCTTTTACTACATTGCTATAATAGTCATTTAAGATCATGTGGATTTTCTTATATTGTTCAGTCTGAATGGTTTTTATTAAATTGATAATTTTACTAGTTCTAGGTGTTTTTTTTAATTTTAGTTTTCTTATTGGATGTGCACTAAATCTTATTTTTTTCTTTTCCCTGTTATTCCTTTTTTCTTTGCTTCATATTCCTTCAAACTTATCCCTTTACACTAGACAAGGCTTACAGGCTAAAACTGACAGAATTAGGATTATTTCAGCTTTCTCTGATGTTGACTATAAAGAGCAAGAGGGTATATATGAGCAGATAGAGGGAAAAACATCACAAGAGTTTCTAGAAAACAGTAACATAAACGTAAAAGAAGCACAAGTAAAGGGAATTAGAACTCTTTCAAAAACTGATAAATGTTACAGCCAACAAGTACAACCAGGTTATAAGAATTGGAAAACGATACCCTCTCAGAGCCAAGAAACAGAATTCTCTGCTGCCTCTAACTTTGACCTTAAGTTTGAAGCATCTGTTTCCTCCAGATATCCTCAGAAATATGATACAATTGATAGAAGAAGGAAAAAGAAACCCTTGCACAGTCATTTGGAAGACAATGAAAGAATACAATGTAATGATAGATTAGGAACTGAGACTAACTTCAAAAATATGTATCCTAGTAGTGAAAATTGTAACCTTTGCGACATTGAAAAGAGGAGAAATAATTACCCAGTTTTGCACCCCTACAAAAATGGATTTGTGGTTAAGTGTGGCATGTGGGCCGCTAAATTGGAAAGTCATGATCATGATCTTCCAGACTGTTTAAAGAACTGCGAAAAGTCGTCTGGCTTATCCCAGCACATCACTGATTTCATTCCATCGGATATTCTTGAAGATTCTACTAGCAGTACTTCTGATGAACCTCTGGATTCCCCCATTTCTTCTGATAAGCAGGAAGGTTTATTGTCACCAACATGCCATCCATCCAATGTCCATCATATGAGAGGCTTTCCTAAAGAGTATTATGTAGCAGATCCAGCAATTCATCCATCACAAAGGATGGATTGCAATGCAGACACACTTGGAGATCTGTCTGGGTGTCCCATGGAAAACAGAACCCTTTCTTCTATGGAACCTAAGGAGAACTATATTGATACAATAGGTGAGCTTCAGTGTTTTGTAGAAACAGTCTCAGAATATTTAGCAGAGAAGGAAGAGGAGATTGATAAATACGGTTCCCTCTCAAAAACTAAAAAGACATATAAAATTAATAGTACTGTTGATAACGCAGAACAAAAAAAGCCTGGGGATCAAACACCACCTATAAACATTGTCAAGAATGACAAGGACAAGGCCATCGGTTTTCCTGAATTGAATGGAGTGAAATGTGCTGTTGGTTCTTTGTTCAGTTCACTCACGGAAAAGGTGGGCACAGGCACAAAGCATCTGACATTCTCTATGGAAAAGCTGGGTCCTTTAGCTCCAGAGAGAACAGAAACTCTTACTAAACTAGAGACAATTAATTCGGGACCTAGACCCAGAGCCAAGTCAATATCGGAGAAGGATCTTTCCATGCAATCTCCATTACCTTCTCAAACACTTGATGATAAGGATTTTGGCAGACATGACAAAACCTCTGGAAATGAGCACATAGGCATTAAAACTGGAAGTTTAAGCTTTCAGGATGCAGCAGAAACCCTTGGAAGGGACTCTGCTCCCCAGAGTCAGAGTTCAGTTATAAAGTCTGTGTTCAGCATGCTAACTCCATTAAAGATCTTTTCAGAAAGGGATGAAACAAAAAAAGACAAGAACAAGCCAACAAGAAAGGAAAGCTTCGTTGGGCGTGGCTCAGAATCAAGTAAAAAGGAAGATACACTTGGCAATGACAGTGGCATCATTGCTTTAGGTAAGGGTAATGGAGATGGTACAGGCTTGTCCCAAATGACCGGACGTGAGGATCTGTTGTCTTCCCAAGCAGCCAGTGCATCTTCAAACTTAGCTAGTTTTGCAAGTAAGAAAGATGATATTGAGGATCTGTTGGAAAGAAAACCCCACATAGACGTCTCTCTGTTACCAGACGAACCAAAAGTACTAGTATGTGCCAAAGGTACTCCAGGACACCCTTGTGTAGCTGGCAGTGGAGCTGCAAATAAAGAGGCTTCTTCAACGGTGTTAGAAAGAGACAGAGTTACTGGTGATGATGATTTCCTTGAGCCACTTAGAAAATCTTTTAGCCAGTTTTTACTCACTTCCACTGAAAACTGTTCAAAGGAAACTTTGTCAGAATCTAGGGAAGTTCATCAGTTGGAGGAAAATGGGTGGGAAAAGATCCCTAAGAAAGATGGACATTCTTTTTCCTTTAGTGGAAAATTGCATATTCCATTTCTCGGTGTTCTTAGTCATTCTGAAAAGCAGCAGGATTTAAGAGAGAAAGGGAGCATTTTTCCTTTGTTTAAATTTCCTTTCATTGACAGCCATATCACTGCCAATGACCAGAGTTTTCAGGGCTCAGAATTAGCCATTGATGAAGAGATGCATAGAAATTGCCATGAAAATACCAAACTTAGTTCAATAAAATCTAGTTCAGTTCCAAATATTCATAATAATCTAGGAAAATTTGGAGATACAGAGAAATTGAATAAAAATGACCAAAAAAAGTGTCCTGAAGATGGCACACTTAATAAAATAAAGTCTGGTTCAGTTTCAAATATTAATAATGATCTTGAGAAATTTGGGGATGTAGAGGCATTACATTCTAGCAGTATTACATACACAGCAGAAGAGAATGGTGAAAGAGATACTTTAGGCATCCTTGCAGTTGTGCCCAAAAAACATATGCCTTCTGATTCAGAAGAAAGTAAGACTCTTACACAAGTGACATCTTTAATAGCATCAGACTCTTCATTAGCATTGACTTCTATGTCACAACCCACCTTGATTAATGAAATTAGTGAAGACACACTTGTTGATAAAGCTTCCAAGAAAAGAACCCAAGGAGGCCTCCTTTCTGGCCTGTTTAACAGATTCTCTTCTCTTGAAAACTTTTCTAGTACACAAGAATTAAATTTGAAAAATGATGATTCTCATCTCAGGAATAATACCCCAAGCTTACTCTCAGAAATATTTAACTTGATAACCAGTAACAGTATGACTGATTATAATAAACCAGATGAAGCAAAGTCCATGTCTTTAGGCGACATAAAGAATTTGAGTGGAAATAAGCATTTATTCTTGGATGAGACCCCTGTTACTTCATGTGTGATTTCTGAGAACCAAAGGAATCATGATGAAAAACAAACTTCTGGCTTCATAAAAACTTTATCTTCACCTAAAGAAAACATACCGTTAGTTGAAAAGCATTACCCCTCTTCTGAGAACAGTGTACCAAATGCTCAGGAAGACCTCTTAGAAAAATCTTTGATTAAGAGGCCAACATCACACCATATTGTTGAGGCAAACTTATATGAAAATTCAAATAAGTTAAATCCACCTATATTAAATACTAACATTCTTAATAAATCAAACCACTCTCAAGCTTTTGAAGGGATAAACAGTCCCTTTGGTTATAAATGGGACTCTGATATAAAAGATTTATCTAAAGATTCCAGAATACTTCAGCCAGTTTATTGTATGTCGAATCAAAATACATTTCCATCGGATGATGTTTTTGTGTGGCCTGATTCAGAAAACACAGCAATAAATTTTTGCCAAAAAGATCAAAATGCAAATATCTTAGAGTGGAGAACTAATTCAAACAGTATCATTTGGTGTGACTTACCATATGAATCATTCGATCAGTTTGCATTTAATGAAGATTACTTAGTAAGAGGTGATATGTGGGCAGCTAACTCATGTAGAAATTCTTGTCATCTTTCAATTAATGAGACTGAGAATTCTCTAGAAGAATTACCCATTGACTTAAGTTCTTCAGGTTATGAGAAGACTTCATACCCCATAGATGATCAAGAATCATTAAGAATGGATGAAAACTTTCTTTTTTCAAATGTTGATTATGAATACCAGGAATGGTTGTCATGTCTTGAAAATGGAGTGTGGTGGCCATCAGAGGATGGAGACTATGGATATTATATGTTCCATGATGGTCACTATATCTATTCTTTTCTCACTGATTCTACTGGGCAGTATGCATATTTATTTATACCTGATTGTCCTTATCAAGAGTATTTAAATTGTGATTTACAGACAAATGGTTTATCAGGTATTATATTGGATGATGGCATTATTTCTGCCTGTAGTTTTAGAGTACTAGATAAAGAAGATGAATTATTGTGGTATGTCGAAGAGGAACCAACTGATGACCCTCTTGATTTATCTATAGTTTTGCCAAGAAGTGAGGGACCAATGTATCTAAATTTAGGAACACTTTCACAAGTTCTTGAAGAGTCAGGGTACAGCCAAAGGGATCGACCATTAGATTTTTCAGTCTGTAATTCTCAGAAGTTTGAAGGAGATTTTGGATTTTTTGAAGAAAGGTTGTGTGTTTCTGAAGACTTTGAATATACATTGGATCTCAGAAATCAGCCCCAAAGTGTTGGTAATCATGTCTTAAATAAAAATCAAATTAAAGAGGGAGACAAGAACCAGGCTGTGGTTAAGGATTCATTAGTTTGCCTTCCGAGTTTTCATTGGCTTCAGGCTTCTGAAGAAGGTAATACTTTGGTTCATCTTGAGAACATGACTAACAGCCCACAACAAACAGAAGAGATGTTATTGTTGAACAAAGTGACTTCATTATTTTCTGCTTCGGGTGCTCCAGTTGGAAGTACTTTGAATTTTGAAAAGAATGAATCCTTCGAGTCTTTGGCCACACATGAGAAGGATCATCAGTCAGATTTGGCAGAGCTCACAAATAACGAGCTTCAGTCATTAATCTTGAGTAAGCAATCAGAGAGTAAATCCCCAAATGAGAAGGAAAGTCTTCTTAAATATTCAGAGACACAAATAGTATCTGATGTTCAGCAACCAGAATATACTGAAACTGTGAAGCAAGAATTTCCTTTAAATAAAAGCATTCATGTGAAAAAACAAAGTCTGTTGAAATCTGTTTTCCAGGTAAGCCAAATAACTCCTCAGGCTAAATTAGGCGTAGAAGATGATGAAATCATGACAACCGACTCTGTTTCACTTCCTCTTGCATCACAGTTTAGTAGGGATGAACACAAAAATAGTGAAATTCCCCAAGACCAGTCTTCTAAAGAGTCTGAGAGAACATTATTTAAAAGTGCATTGAAACTCTTTGGTCAGGGAGAAGACTCTTCAGTAAGTGCGACAGCAAATGAAAAACAGGCATCTGGGTTTTTGAACCTCTTTAAAACCCAGATGAATAAAGAAGGATCACCAAACTTGGAAAAGAATGGTGATAAAAATAGAAAAATAACATCTCAGGAAAAGAATGAATCTTCTGGTGTTTCAAATTTTTTTGGTACCATTGGGGATTTCTTTAAAGCCAATGTATCTTCTACACAGACAACTGAAAATATGTCTGTTTCTTCAGTGACTAATAAGGATGAGGTCAAGTCAAGTCCTAATCCCACAAAGCCAACTATCCAGGATTTTGGGAATTTTCCTGCTGCACCAATTTCCTCTAAAGGGAAGGTTCGTGTTAGAAGTCTGAATAAGCAGACTACTATTGATGATACTGGGGTAAAGGAACCATCAACTAAGGATATCCAGGGCAATAATTTAACTGAAAAAGAGGTACCCTCCAGAGACCATTTAATCCAGCAGTCACCAAATCCATCTTTCACAACAAATAGTTTCAAAGAGTCTTCAAGAGAGTCTTCAATAGAAACCAGTGGTGTGTCTACAGCGACAGAAGTTTCAGGAGGTAATAAAATATCTTTTGATATTCTGAACAGAAAAAATTCAAATGAACAAAATCATTTTTCTGATAAAGACTTAAGTTTTTCAACTGTCACAATATCTCCACCCCAACCGGAGTTGCCAACCAGAAAGAGTATATTTTCTTTCCTGACTGGATCCGGAAAATCTGAGAACAAAGCCTCTGCTACTCTACCAAGAACCAAATCTCAAGCAGAAGGGCTATTCACACTTCCTTCCCTTTTCTCCGCTAGTTCAAGCATCAAGAAGGATGCCTCTCATAATAGCTCATTTAGTTTCTTCAGCTTGCCCTTTTTGGAGCAGACTCCTGGGGAAAAGCATAGCCTCTCAAATATTGCTCCAGTTACTTCCCAGCCCTGTAAGAAGCCAAGTGTTTTTGTAGACATGTCTAACACAGTGAATGAAGGTTCCAATGGCAATAGAGGTAGCATAGTCCAGGAGTTAATTCATGAGCAGCAAATGGCTCCTTGTGTTTCCATTAACAACACCATTGAGGTTACCTTCCTTGATGATGAGCTCAATGTAGGCGAGAACTATCAGGGAAAGGTAGGGTCCAGTGATGGATCATGGATAGCTTCAGCAGATTTCCAGTTGAATCAGTTGCAAACAGACATTGCTCCTCATTCACCAGGATATCAGGCACAGACCGAAACGCTGTTTATTGGTCCAGAGACCTTTGATGTAGCTTCTCATGAAGAAGATTTCATACAGGAAGCCTTCCTCAGCGGCTCACTGGCCACGTCTTTTCCACATGATAATCATTTGATTGGAAAGCTCAACAATTTAGACACTTGTACTAACCACCACCAAGATGAAAGATTTTCTGGTGACCCATTAAACTTGCCATTAGAAAAGGCCCCTGTTGAGATCTTAACACAGATCCTGGAGCCAACCTCTTCCCCTGAAGAGCCAGAGTGTGCAGGGCAGCTCCAGAGCAGAGACACAGATAAAGAGGAAGACAAATCATTGTTAGGCTCTTCAGTAGAAATGCTTTCAGGGTTTGTGAACAAAGTGAAATCTTTCTCTGGGAGCTTAATTGAACCTCCCAAAACTTTCTCTGGATTTTTCTCCTCTTCTAAACCTCCAAAGAAAAACTCTTTTTTCTCTCTTGCTTCTGGTGCATCATCTCCGCCACTCAAAGGTGAATTATTTGGAATTTTCAAAAGTTCCAAACCAGAGACATGCAAACAAGAATCATCTATCCCAGCTACTGCATGGCTTCAAAGTGGTAATTCCAGAGATGCTGAAGGATCAGTACCTCCAGAAAATTTATGGAGAGAGGCTGCTTCCGCATCATTCAATTCAGAATCTGCTCTTAATGACTATAGAATGACTGTGCTTAGAGCCAAGTCAGACTCAGAGACCTTGACAAATGGTCCTAACCTAACAACCACAGTGGAAAACAGTGATATTCCTGACCATACCTTGACAGATGCTCTACAACTAATGACTGAAATGAAAAACAGTATTCCTGACAATATTCCAGAACTCCAGGGTTCTGAAACAACTGGGGCTACATCTTCTATATCAGGAGATGATAGTGGACATGGAGTTCTATCTCTGAGTGATGAAGGAGACATGGGGGTGTTGCAGGGCACAGACACAGAGACATCATTTGAAGCAGAGCATATTTCGTTGCCAACACCGTCCCATCCAGATGCTACCTGGATTGCCAAAGACCTTTCTCCAATTCAGCCACTTCTTCCTCTTGAGCCAGAGCCAGCTAAGCAACCTGCCCTCACAAAACAAAACATCTTAGAGCTACAGGCAACCAATTCACTAGAAACCAGTACCACAACACTGTTCAGTGAGGCAAGTTCAATTGGCCAGAGTGCCACTCTGGAAACCCAAGGATCCCTTTCTCACCCTCTGTGGGAGGAACCTGTGCTTTGTGCCAAAGAAAGTTATGGGGTATTTGATGCCCAGAAAGATCCACCTGCAGCCCTCCGGGAAACAGAGCAGCCGAGACCACGTTTTGAGAAACCAAGCATGACCAATTGGCCAAAGCTCCATTTCCCATCCTCTGCTGCTGACTATGGGAAACCACTGAGCTCTTTCTTTTCCCCACCATCCACCTCTGGCGATAGGGGAGCAGAGACTGGTTTAATGTCCGGTTTTAAGAAGTTGTCAACTCTGTTTGAGGGAGGTAATGAGGGAAAAGGCGGTATAGTGGCAAATGATACTAAACTAAGGTTTGGAAAGAAGCTGGATCTTTTATTCCCCTGGCCAAAAGAGCACAAAGGGGACCCTGAACAAATGCCTACAGAATCCTTCACTCCAGTTTTGATTATCAGCAGTGATCAGGACCTTAACTCCAGTGAGGCTGACAAAGCCTTGGAATCTTCTCAGATGTCGGGGGCCAGTGCTCACCCAGCTAAGGTCTCTGCTCAGCTCTCTGTGACCTCTGATCAGCTCGAGGCCAAGCCAAGAATAGGTGCTTGTGGGCTTTCAGGACTTGGAGAAGTGGAAAACCAGCAAGAAACTCCAGCATCTGGAGAAGACTGGAATACCAAAGGCAACCTCTCTGGCCTCACCAGTCCTTTAGGGAGTCATGAGGAAGAGCACAGTACTGTCTCTGAGCTACTTCACCAGCCAGAAACACAAGGAGGGAAGGCAGTGCCTGCTAGCTCTGACTCTGTTTTGAATGGACAGCTGCCAGTTACTCCGCACGGCATCAAGGAAACAAAGACCAATGAAAGGCCTGTTCTCAACTAAAGCATCATAAATGATTTCAAGGAATTGATCATTTATGATGCAATGACTTAGAGGTAGATTAGATATAGCCTGCTTTTCCTCCTTCCTCTGTCTTTCCTAGCACCTGAATTTCATGTTAGAGGTTAAGTAACAAGAAATAATGTATGGGTCTTTTCATCCTCTCCCTTCTCTCTAGTGCCAAATTTAAATTTATTTATCGGAACAAGGAGTTTCCTACTTAAAGGAAAGGGTAGGCCCTGAAATTTACTCACTCTGATTTGCTCTGCCTTATGAAACATGAAGTGGAGAAGGGAGGGTAGGAAGAGGCAGCAAGTAGTTGAGTAGTATATATTAATTACAACCACATGATGGGCTAGGATGCTTCCTTGGGCTTTCAGCACTTATATCTGTAATAGCTGGGGAGAGATCTACTTTATTTCCCTTTTCCAAGTCTCCTAAGATAGTTTCTTCAGTGGCAATGAGGGTATAAAGTAAGATACAAAATACAAAGGATGGCTTGGGATAATCTAAATTCTATATCCTATTCCACATGAATTTGCATAGCTTCTTTTAGTCTGTGCCTTTTAGTATCTATGAGACTTGTGTCTGATAAATGCTTTGAATGAAGTCTCACAGGATCTCAGGGCTATTATTTGCTGTAGTTCTTCAGTCTGGACCATTGTCAGGTCTATCTGTAAAGAGTACTATTATTTCTCCTAAGAAGCACCACACAGTGTAGTTTAAGAATGATGCTTTGATCTCCGGCCATAAACTATCCAAAGAGGCTGGTCAGGGGCTTTAGAGATTGTGTGTGTGTGTGTGTGTGTGTGTGTGTGTGTGTGTGTGTGTGTGTGTATGCACGCACGCACGCGTGCATATTGGCTAGGACAAGTCTTGTAGATTGTCCATAAGTCCTCCTGAATAGGTCAGAATGTCTTAGAGTCTACATATGGCTGAAGGGAGTAACTTCTGAGTACTGCTCTTCTTTTTGGCTTTGAGTCACTGCTGCACTCTGCTACAGCTGCTAACTCTCATAGCAGGGGAACAAATTTCCTTTCTGGATATGGGAACTCAGGTGTTTGAGAGAGGGTTTGGTTGACCTCTCTTCAGGTACAGAAATTCATTAATATGATCCTGACCTAGATCCTGGAGTTGGACTTTGTCCACTTTATCCAAAATTAAGCTATGTCCCGAGAGCAACTTAGTTACAGTTGGGCAAGTTTATCTATGGGACATTCTGTATGCTGTCAGGACTATAATTGTAACATTCATGAGATGAATGGTCAGTGAAATCCCATGAGGAATTTCTTGATCCTAACCTCCATCTCCCAGTGGCTTCCATTACCTTATTATGCAGATGTCTGAGAGATAATTGGAGGGACATGTCCACTGTCTTTTGCTCATCCTAAGGCACAGGCATCCACATTAACAATTGTACAGGAAGGAAAAGGGACCTCAATTTAACAAATAATCACAAAAGGGAGTAGAGTTCATCCATTTTATTATGTGAAAATTAGAAAACTTTAATCACAGCCACTGGACAAGTTTCTTTAGAAGTCTAAGTAAAGAATTTTAGACTTTTGAATAATTCTTAATCTACTTATGAATATCACATTAAGACAAGGCATTCTTCAAAGTCAATTTCTGTGTTGAGGTTAAGTGCTGTTTAAGAACCCAGCATGTGTTTTTTTTTCCCTGTTGTGACTGCTGAGTAGAGACTAGTTCTTCTAGATCAGTGTTTCCCAAAGTGTGGTACACATACCCCCAGGGGTACGGGAAGAGTTTGATGGGGTTACATGGTGCACCAGAGTTTGGTGGGAATATGCACTGCACCGTGCTTAGCTGTGCCTAATTCTACATTCTCATGAGTCAAGTCAAGACAGTCTTGTGAGGCATGAGATGGTCCGGTGTGCAAATAAATGTTGTTTATAATATAACTTTTATTTATATTTTATTATGAATAATTTTATTTTTCGTTTATTATTATTTTGTATGTGTACCAAAAAAGAAAAAATAAATATATTTTGATTGATATTAAAAGACATCCATTTTTTTTACGAGGGGTACTCAGCGTTACAAAAATTATAGAAGGGGTACACATATGTCAAAAGTTTGGGAAACACTGTTGTAGATTATAAAGTTTGGTCCTCCATTCCCAGGAACCTCCTATTTGTGATTCTTGCCATTAATACAATCATTATTTTCTGGATTAATCTATTACTTTTACTCTGATCCTTAGTTTACACTTACTTACTCATCTGTATTCCTCTCCTTCTCACAGCCCCACCAGCAGTAGTAGGTATGGCTCCTCCTGTAATGTGAGCCAAGGAAGCTCTCAGCTGAGTGAACTAGACCAGTGTCATGAACAAGATGATGACCGTCGGGAGAGGGACTCAATTCATTCCTGCCACAGCTCTGGTAGCTTCTCTAGAGATGTCCAAGTGGGTTTTGGAGAACAAGAGAAAACCTTGGAGGTGACTGGTGAAGAAGAGAAGGGGAGAGCATGTGAACCCAAGGAGATGAAAGATGTCACAACCCATCCTACCCCAGATCTGGTGCTACAAAAAGACCATGTCCAAGGTCCCCAAGAGAGGTAGGTGATGGCTGCTCACAAACTTTCCTCAGTCCTGCCCTGATATATTGCTGAATATGTGCTTTTCATTCCCCACCTCCCCCCGCAACCCCTCCCCCTCCCCCAGCCTACAGTTGGGTTTGGTGGTGATCAGGGTACTAAGGCTTAGCTCTACATTGCTCCCTTTGATTTTTGGTATAAGTTCCAAGATATTTTATTTTTTTCCATTTAAAAAAATTTATTAAGGTATTATATGTGTACATAGCTTACCACTGCCCTCCCCCCCACCTCCCATACATGCCCTCCCTCCCCAGAGTTTTGTGTTCGTTGGTTGTACTTATATGCATGCATACCAGTCCTTTGGTTGATCTCTTATCTCCCCCAGATCTCTCTCCCCGCCCCGCTGTCATTTGACAGTCTGTTTTATGGTGACTATCTCAGGACCACACGAATAGAATCCACTCCTCCTCCGGTTCACACCCCCACCCTCGGGTCCCACCGCTTCTCCGGGGCACACGGCTCTCCTGGGACACCCGGCCCCCCTGGGGCACACAAGTCCCAAGATATTTTAAAGATCTCTTCAGAATACTTGGGATCTTTGTAGTTAGCTACGGTATACCAGGCTTTTTTGAATTTGAAGTTCTTGGCTTACCCATATATGGTAGCCTCTGAGTATAGAACTGACCTGAGCCCTGCAGATTATTTCATTCAAAGGAGCTGCTTAGAATGAAATAGGCTTCCAAGTATATTAATATTTAAAATGATTTTATGAATATTGCTTTTTGTTTTGTGTGTGTGTTTTTCCCCATGGCTGAGAAAACCAGGAAAGAGTTGAGATAGATTTGATATCAAAGCCAGATCTAATTCACCCCTCAACCTCCCAAGGGCCTAGCAGTGTATATGGCAATTGGTACCCATAAGAAAAAACTTAAATGTTTCCTTTTATCAGTCTTATAATGAAATGTAGTACAGAGTTTGAGTGTTATTATTGAGCTAAGTTGGTCAGTAATGTTGCTGATAGGTTGGGGCAGAGCAGGATTTCTCAGTCTTGGCATTATTGACATTTTGGGCCAGATAACTCTTTGTTTTGGGGAGCTATTGGGTGCATTGTAGGATGTTTAGTAGTATCCCTGGTCTGTACACTCTAGAAGCCAGTAGCAATCCTTAGTGTGACAACCAAATATGTTTCCAGATATTGCCAGATTTTCATAGCCTCTTTTGAAAACCACTTATGGAGAGTAATAGGGTGTAAGTGTGACTTAGATTCTCAAATGTCAAAATCTAATAGTAAAGCTTCTCACTAAAAGATCAGAGCAATGAATCCTGATTAAGAGGTAAAAGTGAGAGAATGGTTGGTATGTCAACTCCACCACTGAAAGTATAAACACATTTTCCCTTCTTCCTTTTTCTTCCTTTAAAAAAAATATATATATATATATATAAGTTATATATATATATATATATATATTTTTATTGATTTTTTTACAGAGAGGAAGAGAGAGGGAAAAAGAGTTAGAAACATCAATGAGAGAGAATCATCGATCAGCTGCCTCTTGCACACCCCCCCACTGGGGATGTGCCCGCAATCAAGGTACATGCCCTTGACCTGGCACCTTTCAGTCCGCAGGCTGATGCTGAGCCAAACGGGTTTCGGCTCTTCTTCCTTTTTCTTAGTCTTTAGTCATCTCTGGTGGCTCATCTAAGAGATGAAACATCCAGGAAACTGAGCTCTGAACCAGCTTTTATACTGGGCTGACAACCCACTGAAAAATGACTCTTTGTAGACCTTATGTAACCGGAACCGAGGTTTCGCTGCCTGCCACCATGAAAGCCAAACTTGTGATACAGATGCTGGTGAAAAAGGAGAGTTATTCATGTGCTGGTTACCTGAAAAGATGGGGGGCTTGTCGCAAGGCCCATCTTAGAATTGATATCAAAGCCAGATCAAACTCACCCCTCATTAGGGGTTTTTATAGGGAGGAAGAGGGAAATCAGAACAAAGAGATGAGAAGGAGGGGCTGTCGATATGCACGCAGTGTCCTTGCTGGTCCTGATATGAATTTTTAATGTCAGCATACTGGAGGTCAGTGCTAGCCACATTCCTGAAGTTGGGTGATCCGCATCAACTGAAGTTGTGGTCAAGGCTGTTTCTTGTACAAGCAGGAACTGGAACTGCCGATGCCTGCAATATTCTTATAAGGAAATTGTCAGTATATGAGTTTCTTTTACCAGTTTGTTAGTACATTTTATTCTAATTCCATTTCATGGTTAGTCAGAGTAGTATTAAGTTTTTATTCCCTGTTTACTTAGACGTGTCAGATACTGTTGTCCGTGAAGAGTTGTTGGTAGAGCAGCAGAAGTGACCAGCATGAGCATTTGTCCTTCTCTACTGGCTGTATCCTCTCAGATCCTAGCTATGCGAGTGAATTCCAGTTCTGCCTTGGCCAGAAGGGCTTACACATGTTTTAGAACAATTGATCCAGTTAGATAACATTAGAGCCCAGCATGTACATTTTTACATGTCTAGATGGTAGACACTGGTTTGTTGCCTTGGCAGTATACCACAGTGGGAGATAGGAGAAGTATTATCACCAAGAATCAACCACTCTTCTACAGTTAAGGACCTGGATGATCACTTGTTCTAATACAGGGTAGTATTTCTGTCTCAAAGCTGCTTTGTTATATTTATTGTTCATTTCACTGAGGATGTTCCTGAGGCAGCTCAAGGAATAATATCATGGCAGAAGTTAGCACTTTCGATGCAGTCTAGGAATTGGTAAGCCTTCCCAAATACTTAGTAGAGCAGCAGGGGTTTTTAGGAATTAAATTATGCCCTAAAGATACCATGTAGAACCCCCAAAGGAGGCTGTTGGTCTTAAGAAGTGAGGTGAGAGATTTTCCACACCTCTCTGCACAGTTTTCATTCTAGATACTAACTCAGACCCTTGCCATTGCTGCTAGTATCCTGATCCCTGACTGTCATAGTGAACTCTACCTCATTGGATGAGTGAAAAAAGGAGAAAGGAATAGAAGGAATAGGCGAAAAGCTCAAAGGAGTTGTCATTTCAGAGATTATTTTTTTCCACATTGGACATCCATGTTGTTTTAGTGGCCTGAATCACTAAACAAGTGTAGGCATGAATATAAATAATTTTATTTTAAATATTCAGCAGTTTTGCCTGTTACTGTGTGGCCTGGACTATTTTAATGACTATTTTTTTTTTAATAAAGTTTTCCTGAGGAGACTGCATCTTCGCCATTTACCCAAGCCAGAGCACATTGGATCCGAGCAGTTACCAAGGTTCGACTCCAGCTGCAGGAGGTAGGAAATCTATTGTTCTGGTACTAGTTGGGATAATTTTTCCTTTGAAATTGAGAGACATATGATGCCAAAGAAGCAATCAGTGATTAGTTATCTTCTTAGTGTGTTTCTGGGAATATACAATAAGTGAACCAGAGCCTTAAGAGATGATGGGAGGTGGCTATTGGCTTCCATCTATGCTAATTAATGAAAATCAAATAGACCTAGTGGGTCAAGAGTCTGAAGATAAAGTTATGGACTATTTTCAGTACCATAATCAGCCAAATGGTAATTTTCTATTTCTGTTATCCTTTCTACATTCATTAATTGGCATTCTACTATGAGGAAGAGATATCCTTTTTCTCCCATCAATTTATATTGATGTGGACTCATTGATCCCTAATTTATTACATGAATTCCTTACTATCGTTTATTTTAAATTGTCCTTTGTATAAGCACTGTTCATTTGACTCTTTAGCAAGAAGATAATGTTTTAAAAATCATTGAAAAAGTAGCTGCTTTGAAGGAAGCATTTTTATTTTTTTAATATATTTTTATTGATATTTTACAGAGAGGAAGGGAGAGAGATAGAGAGCCAGAAACGTCAATGAGAGAGAAACATCGACCAGCTGCCTCTTGCACACCCCCTATCGGGGATGTGCCCGCAACCAATGTAGTACATGCCCTTGACCGGAATCGAACCCAGGACCTTTCAGTCCACAGACCAACGCTCTACCGCTGAGCCAAACCAGTCAAATACACATATTTGAAAATGCTTCCGTGTGTGTGTGTGTGTGTGTGTGTGTGTGTGTGTGTGTATTCGCGTTCTTTTGTTACTAGAAAAATGAGTGTTACAAAAGCTCATAACTGCATATTTTATTTTTTTCATAACTGCATATTTTAAAATCTCAGGAAAAGGCTAGTAATGTATTAAATGATAGTTTTAATGAGGTTTGAACTTATTTGTTAGAAATATAAAAATATTTCTGACTAATGTGTAAAACATCAGAGGAGATGAAAACAGCCAGATTTCAACAAAATCTTTGGTATGTAGAACATAATTGTATGTTTTTCATTTGTACAGTTATCAATACTTTTTTAGCTGTGACAGCTATGAAAATTAAGTATTGAAATAATAGATGTGGAACTAGACCTTCAAATCATTCTGTAAACTATAATTTCAAAAATAATGAAATGTCAATTTCAAAAATAATGAAGAGTCAACATCATAATACTTATTAATATTTTACTTCTAATTTTTAAGAAATAAAGGTCTTGTAATTCTTATTATAAAGGAAGGTAAAATAAATAACCTTCACATAAAAGAAGAGTTCTAAATGAGAAAAATAAGAATATATATTGGAGGAGAAGTAGTTTGTTAAGATGTTCTTTTTAAAAGGCATTTCAGAGTCTCTCAAAAACGATAGCTAAAAACAGTTGCCAAAGCTTGGAATTATTTAGAGAAAGGAATGGTTCACTTATGAGTAATTAAGAACCATTGCCACTTAAATGAATAAGAGAGCAATTATAAATATACTCTTAACATAGGTAATGTAACTGGAAGCTGATTGATATTGCCAAGAGAAGAAAGATAAGCCAGAGTTCAAAGAAGGATTTGATAACAGGTTAAGATAAAGGCAGAAGTACACCATTTATACTCAAGATAAGATTTGCTGACATTGTTTGAGGTTGTGAGACAGTAAGAAGTATGACATTAACAGTTTTCCCCTGAATAGTTGGGAAGTTGTATCTAGTCACCCCTTAATACTCTGCCCCAAGATAATAATTTTTGTTAGTTTCTATTATTCTAGAATTTCTTTATGCAAGTGTAAGCAAATATGAATATACTAGAGGCCCGGTAAATGAAATTCATGCATAGGGGTGGGAGGGGGGGTGTCTCTCAGCCCAGCCTGCACGCTCTCCAATCTGGGATCCCTCTCACAATCCAGGACTGCTGGCTCCCAACTGCTCGCCTGCATGCTTGCCTGATCACCCCCTAACCACTCCCCTGTCTAATAGCATCCCTGCCAGCCTGGTCATCCCTAACTGCCCTCCCCTGCTGGTCTGGTTGCCCCTAACTGTCCTCCCTTGCAGGCCTGGTGGCCCCCAACTGCCCTCCCCTGCCGGCCCGGTCACCCCTAACTTCCTTCCCTTGCCAGCCTGGTCGCCCCTAAAACTCTCTCCCCTGTTGGCCTTATTGCCCCTAACTGCCCTCCCCTGCTGGCCATCTTGTGGTGGCCATCTTGTGTCCACATGGGGCAGCCATCTTGTGTGTTGGAGTGATGGTCACTCTTATTAGATAGGATATTCCAATCTTCCTCCAATTTTTTACTTTTACAAATATGGTATATTATACACATTGAGAACATTTTGCTTTTTCACTTACAGATTCTTCCATATTAGCTCTAAGATTACTTTTCTTTTGTAAGCATCTGCATAATATTCCCCTATATGAATATACTGCAAGTATTTAATCTCTGTTCATGTTTATTTGGTTATTTCTAGTCACTTGTTATAACAACCATGTTCTAAATGAGTACCTTTTACATGTCTCATTTTGCATGTTTGCACATGTATCTAAGTGGATAAGCATTTGTAATTTTGATAAATATTGCTAGATTGCCCTCCATTTGTCAGTGGCTTAAAACAGCAAAGATTTATTTTACTCATGCTACTTGTCATTTTTTATGTTCTTATATTCTGCTTTAAATTGTGTTTTCTCTGCAAACCAGGTTGATGGCATAGCTTGCACCTAGAACATTGCCGGTCTTGGTGGTAGGGGGAAAGAAAAGAGAACAAATGAAAGAGAACATAGTAAATTGCATTCTGCCTCTTAAAACTCCTGCCCAGAAGATACAATATGTCACTTTTGCTCACATTTCCCCAGCTAAAGCAAATCATAAAGCCATATATAACTTCAAATTAGTAGTGCTCGTACCCTGAAAGAGATAGGGAAGGATTTGTGAACAGCTTTAATGACTACCCCAAAGGGTATCTGCCTTCAACAGAGATTGTATCGATTTATACTCCTATCTACCAGTAATATCACAACAGTGCTTTTTGCTGCCCAAATCTAATAGAATGGTTTTAGGATTTTTGCTAGTCTGCTTGGCAATGGTATATCTCAGTAGAGTTTAAATTTACATATCTTATTATCAGTAGAATTAAGCATGTTTTCATATAAGTAAAGGCTATTAGTATTTATTTTTCCATGAACAGTCTGTTCATTTTTTATTTATTTTTTTGCCCATTTTTCCTATTAAGCTTTTGAACCCCAGGAGTTTTTTGTTGTTTTAGGACAGTGTTTCCCAAAGTGTGGTACGCGTAGCCCCAGGGGTGCGGGAAGAGTTTGGTGGGGGTACGTGTTGCACTGGAGTTTGGTGGGGATATGCCCTGCACCTAGTTCTACTTAGCTGCACCTAATTCTAAGTTCTCATGAGTCAAGTCAAGACAGTCTTGTGAGGCGTGAGATAGTCCAGTGTGCAAATAAATGTTATTTATAATATAACTTTTATTATGAATACTTTTATTTTTCATTTATTATTATTTTGTGTATGTACCAAAAAAAAAAAAGAAATATATTTTGATTGTAATTAAAATACATCCATTTTTTTTTTTTTTTTTTGACGAGGGGTACTCAGCGTTACGAAAATTATAGAAGGGGTACACATATATCAAAAGTTTGGGAAACACTAGGGGAACTAACTCTTACCTGAGATATGGGTGTCCAATATTTTTTCTCAGTGTATCATTGTGAGAAAGTTTTTTAACCTTTATGAGGTACGTTTTCTTAATCCAGAAAATGAAGAGAATAATAGTACATTTTCTTTTAGGATTATAAATTATGTATTAAAACTATGATTTTAAAAAAAGGAAGCCAGAAAAAAAATATACTTAAATGATTCCACATTGCTTTCATGATAAAACTTTTGTGATTCAGCTCAGTGTGGTCCATGGACCAGCCCAGTTCAGGAAGTTTGTTTCTAGTCTTTGTTGAAATAATTACTGAAGTTGAAAGTGAACATTTAGAGGCAATTTGGATTACTGTGACATCAAGCACATGATCAGTGGTTTCATGTCATTGAACAGGGTATAGATAAAAATTACCAGTCCATGACATATTGGAAATAAAAAACAAATCCTTCACAAAAAGAATTTGAAAACCCTGATATAGACCCAATATTGCTTTGCAGTCTTACCGCTTTCTACTATTCTGTTTCATCAACCCTTCCAACATATAAAATTATTTTTTAGAATCTGAAAGGCTTTATACTTGCTATTTCCCATACATGGGATACTCTTTCTCTTTCTCCACCTAGCTCATATATTTTTTTAAATCCTCACCTGAGGATATCTTTTTTATTGATTTCTTTTCTTTCTAGAAAAAGGAAAGGAGGGAGAGAGAGAGAAAAACATTGACTGGTTGCCTTCCATATATGCCCTAGGATCTGAATCTGCAACCTAGGTATGTGCCCTGACTGGGAATTGAACCCACAACTTCTCCAACCAGCTGAGCCACTTGGCTAGGGCCACCTAGCTCAGTTTTCATTCACATCTTTTAAAACCCACTCAGGGACATATGTAATGCTTTCAACAATAAAGATTAAAAATAAAACACCCACTCAGGTGTCAAGTTTTTTTGTGTGTAAAGCTTCCAGGCTCTGTGCATACTTTTTCTAGATTGGCATTTACCATGATGTAATGGAGTTACTTGTTTGCTGTGTTAACGAAAAAAAAAACCATTGAAACCTGTAAAGGAATTTTTGTGAGTTTATTTGAGCCAAAACTGTCGACAATTGCCGGGAAGCAGAACCTCAACGGATTGAGATTATGCTCTGGAGAATGGCGGTTACATTTCTGTATTTATACATAGAAATCAAAGGAGGGACATAGGTGGGTTACATGAATATTCATTGGTGATGGAGTAAGGAGGCGGGAGAAAGCAAGCCTGTGGGAAAGCCCTGGGATACTTAGGTGAGTGCAGGAACAATTAACATGATAACGAAGGAATTTGAGGCATCTGTTCTGGCGCCTACCACATTTAGTTGTACCCCAGGGGCTCCAGAGAAAAGGGAAGTTACAGGTTACTCAGACATCTCACAGATAGGTTATCTTAGAGGCCGGAAGGCAGATGGGCTCAGTAAAGATCAAGCTGATCTTAGTCTGGGAAACATTGGCCTAGAAAATGACTGCCCACTATAACCTGTTGGAAGTAAGATATTTAATTTTCAAACCATCCTTTGTGGTTACTTCAGGTCTCTCAGTCTGCAAGACTGCCACGCAGGCCTTCCCTGAGCTCATCAGGTCTGCAAGTGGCTGTTTTCGTTCACAGCTGATACATCTCATTTTTCTGTATATTTGTAAGATCTTTGAATGTGGGGCTATACTTTTTATTGCTGGTGTTCTAAAGCCCATCATCATTTCCACAGAAGTTTCCCTGGCTTCTTTATCTTTTCTTAATTATTCCTATTTTTATTTTCCTAAGGCAAGTACCTAAAGCCAATAACAGCAAAATATTAACTAAGTTTTCTTTAAAAAATGTGTTTTATTGATTTTTTACAGAGAGGAAGGGAGAGAGATAGAGAGTTAGAAACATTGATGGGAGAGAAACATCAATCAGCTGCCCCCTGCACACTCCCCACTGGGGATGTGCCCACAATCAAGGTACATGCCCTTGACCAGAATTGAACCTGGGACCCCTCAGGCCACAGGCCAATGCTCTATCCACTGAACCAAACCAGTTAGGGCTTAGCTATGTTTTAAAAAATATATATAATCTATAATAATAAAAACATAATATGGAAATTGACTGAATGGCCAAACAACAAGAATGACCATCTGGACAGCTACGCTATGACATGCGCTGGCACTAGGCTAGCCAAGGCGGGTGCAATGTAGTTGATTGGGGGCCCTGCCATTGCCCCATGATCTCCCCCCAGAGGGAGGCCCAGGTCACTCTCCAGCAGAGTGATGGCGGGGGTGGGGGGGGTGGGGGTGGGGGGGGTGGGGGGTGGGGAGCAGTTTCCATGATTGCCCCAAAGAAGGAGGCCCAGGACACCCTCTGTGGGATGATCGATGGGGGGAGGGGAGGCCCTTCTTTGGACCGGGGAAATTGGGGGTGTGTAGCGGTGGACACGGGCAGTGCCAATCCAAGGCGGGTGCAGGCAGGGGCTGGGGCTGCGAAGCCAGCAACCAGGGGAAGGTAGGCCTACCCTTGCACAAATTTCATGCATCAGGCCTCTAGTTTTTATATACATAAATATAAAGTTACTGAATCTGGACCATATTATGTGTGGATTTAAATTTTTTTCATTTAGATTGTTTTTGTGTGCCTTAATCTGGGTTATTAAATTTTTAAAAAACATTTAATGATTATTGATAGGTTAATAATATTCCATCATGTAGATGTTCCAAACAATTTCTCTTGTTTCTTTACTAAGATAAAACAATGCTATTATGAACATCATTAAGTCTGTTTTCATTTCTGATTATTTTTTAAACTTAGCTTTCTCAAAGTAAAGTGGAGTCAAATAAATTAGATTTAAAGAGTATACAGTATACTTTTTAAAGGCTTCTGATAAACTTCTAGATGTGTTTTCAAAAAGTTTTTCCAATTTGTACTTTGAGTATTTGAGTATGCTGCACCAACTTTGCCATTTTAGAAAAACTTTGCCAATTTGGCAGAATAATGATATACCATTATTTTTATTTGCATTTCTTTATTTGTGATTTGAATATTCCTGTAAGCTTATAGGACATTTATACTTCTTTAGCTGATACTACATTCAGTAGACTTTGAGGAACTGTTCTTATGCCATTCCTATAAGAGTGTTAGCAGCTTGAGGGAAGAGATCATATAGGGCATCTCTCTATCTGGGCTGGCTGCATACCTGGCCATATGTACTTATTAATAAGTGTTTGATGACATTGCTAATGCTGATGAGGCAGCAATGTTGGCAGTGTGGGTGGAATGAATATGATTCTTTACCTTATTTGGCTTAGCTGCAGAAAAATCTGGGGGAGGAGGTGAGACTTTTAGCTCTAGAAACAGAGACTGCGGTGGCAGCAGGTGGGTGGGTGTTCCAGGTGGAAGGGACAGTGAAGGAGAAGGCATGGAGGTAGGTCGTGAGAAAGCCTTGCCAGAAGCTCTTAGGTTGTTGCTAAAGAAAGCTGAGGACGGAGAGGCTTAGTAAGCCGAGAGAGAAGTGAGCATATAGATTAGAAAGGCTGTGCTTAAATGGAGCAATCCCAGGAGATCCAAGATTGCAGCTGGTCAGCTTGAGATGGATCAGCATTTTCTCAGGGATGATCATTAAGACAGAAAATGAATTTTCTCTCCTGCAAAGTTCTGTTCTTACTTGTAACTCTCCCAAGCAAAAAATACTTCTTTCTTGTGCTATAATTAAAACCTTGAGAAAGGGATTCCCCTTGTGGGGAAAAAAATGATGAAGCCCCGTCTCTTAAGGAAGAAGTCAGCGAAGTGCCTTAACTTGAGTCTAGGGGAGGGGAATCCAAGGCGGCTGTGGGAATATTTTCCAAGAGCTATTTTTGAATACTTGTCAGGAGAAATGGTTCCTCCCCTTCCTCTGAAATATTCTGGACATGTTCATGGCTTGGATCTGTATATTTATCAAGTAGTTGGTCTTTTGTTAACCTTAGATCTCGTTGTAGGCTGCGACTAAACCTGGTGATTTATAAAACGTCACAGCTGGGACTGGGAATTGGGGCAGCTTGTTTGAAAGGGTGGAATTTGCCTCTGGTGTTTGAGGAGAATATAAAAACATCTCTGAGGAATGCCATGATGTCATTGGCCTGCCTAGAATCAGAGGAAGGTAGCAGGTACTGGCAGCAGACCTTAGTTCCAGCTGGCAGTATTTTCTGGACAAGTATCAGTAAAGGAAGGTACTTACTAAACTCTTATGGAATAAATCTGATTGATACTTCAGTGCAAAATTACTTGTTTCCAAATAATAAGCAAAGCAGCCCTTCTTCCTACTACTTTCTCTAACTCCTACTGCTTGTTTGACCGCCCAACCAACGTGGACATTTGATACTGGCTGGGAAGGAACTTTTCATCTGTGAGAGAAAATCCTTTTGCCAGAATTATCCAAAAGGAAGCAACTAACATAATTATTCCATTTTAAATGAAGCCATCTAATAAATGGGAACCACTTGTTGCTGTTGGGGCTATTTGTAAGACATTTTCTTATTATTTGAGAGGTAATAGGCCACAGGGGAGATATAAATAGATAGCAGTTAAATATTTATATACTCCCACCACCCCCTCAGACACCTTCCTCAGTTTTTATTCTCATTTTTATCTGTAGCATTTCATAGTGTTTTTTTGAAACTCTCTACTTATAATTTCCTCTTTTCTTGGCTTCCATTATTCTAGATTCTCCCAATTTTCTTCCTTCCTTTCTTCCTTTGCTTATCTCCTTTCCTCCCTGTCTCTGTCTCTTCTTTCTACAGCCTCCTCCTCAGGCATCTCTTTTAATCTCAAATTTGCTTCTCCTCAACCTCTAATCCAGAATCCTTAATTGAGCAACCTCTGTAAGGCCAGAACTGTGAGTGATCCTGGCTTGTGGTAGGCAGCCAATAGACTTCCAATTAGCCTTTCTAATCAGATGATTTCATCTCTATACTTCCAAACCTTCCCTTTCACCTTAGGCTCTGTCCTTCATGTCTAGTTATCTACTAGTTATTTTTCACAACAATTTCCCAATGTTTGAAACTTCCCTTCTGGGTCTATTCCTCTTCCTTTGTTCTGTATTTGTATTAAAATTACCATCATTCTGCTAGTCACCCACTCAAAAGCATGGTGTCATTCTTCCTTCTCTCTCGCCTCCCACGTTGGATCATTTGCCAGATATTGCTCTTTTTGTCTCTGTGACTTCTTTTATCTGCCTCATCTTCTCTGTTCTCCTCTTTATTGCTTAGATTATAGTATTAGCCTTCCAAGGGTTTCCTTGCTTTTATATTTTTCTTGGAATCCATTGTATATACCACTGCCATGTTTATCTTCCTGAAACAGAGCACTAGTTATGGCTATCAGTAATGTTCAGAGCTCAACTTAGATGTCACATCCTTAAAGTCTTTCCCAGAGTCTTTTATATTTTTTCTATAGCATTTCATATAGTTAATTTTGGTGTTTATCGTATTGTCCTAGAATTAGGGAAGCGTGCCCTCAAGATTATGTATTTCTTAAAATATTTTATATATATATATATATATATATATATATATATATATATATATAGTATGATTCCTTTTATATGAAGTTCAGAAATAGGCAAAAGTAATCTGTGGTATTAGACTTTAGGATAGTGACTACCTTTGGAGGAGGGGGCTGGTAGTGACTGGATATGAGCACAAGGGGGCTTCTGGAATTCTTATAACTTCCTGTTCCTGATATGTATTCTGTTTACACTGGTGTACTTTTCTGTATGTATGTTATAATTCAATACAAATTTTAAATAAATGCAAATGAAAATAGCATGAAAATGCAGAATAGGGACTGTGTCTATTTAACTTTATATCCCAGTGCCTGGCACCTAGCAAGCTCACATAAAAGACTGTGAGTGAATGAATGGAAGGAAAATTTCTTCTCAAAAAACTTTAATTTTTCTTTCCACTGGTAGTTAAGTCGTAGTCTCAACATTGTTAGCCTGATATCCATTACCACCCATGACTTGGCCCAACCTACTTCTCTAACCCTGAGGCCATATTGTATGGTTAGAAGTTGGGCCTTGGAATCAGCCAGAGACTGAGTTTAAAATATGGTTCCACCATTTATTAGCTGTGTTACCTTAGACTTAAACAAGTTACCCAGTCTCTTAGAAAATTAGTTTTCTCATCTCTAAATAGGATATCATTTTCTTCCATGATTGGATATAGGTTAAGTAAGATAATATATGTAGAGCAGAGCCTCGTATATTGATAGCATTCAGTAAATGTTAATTTTATTTTCTTTCCAACACATACCTTTCTCTCTTTTTTATATTTTTTCTCATCCTATATTACTGCCTTTTCTTCTTTTCAGTTTCCACATATCTAAATATTAATTATCCTCAATATCAAGCACAGATACCACTTCTTTCACAGACCCTTCCCTCATTCCCTTTTCCAAACTAGCACCTTGAAAGCTGGAAATATTTTCCTCTCTCAAATTCTTATATCTCATCTGTGTCTCTTATGATACATGCATATTAGTCACTCACGCTAACCTTTAGGAGTTGCTGAAGGGCTGCTCTCTCACTCCAGGCTCAAAGAATAGATAGGCTCTCTAATTGGGCTGTAATGCTAGAGGCAGGAGCCCTGTCAGTTGGAATAAACCAAGGCATGAAAAGGCAGGTTGAGAAAACTGCTTTGAGCCTTTGATACTCTTTTTAGTACCTCCTCTTGGGAGAAATATGTATATCCAGTCAAGGATGTGGAACAAGGGATCAAATTGCAAATTGCTTGACCAGTTTTTTTGAATCGGTCTAGCTCTCTCTCTTGGTTCATGGAAGTTGAGTGCTTCCCTTTCTCCCCACCATGATTCCCTGATACCCTGTCAGAAATCCCCAACTAAGGATGGGTCTCCCTTAGGTCTTTTTCTCCCGCTTTGAATATTAGCTAGCTTCATATAACTCAGTGCCTCAAACCAGATATTCTTTTTAAAAAAAATATATTTTATTGATATTTTACAGAGAGGAAGGGAGAAAGATAGAGAGCTAGAAACGTCGATGAGAGAGAAACATCGACCAGCTGCCTCTTGCACACCCCCTACTGGGGATGTGCCCGCAACCAATGTACATGCCCTTGGCCGGAATCGAACCCGGGACCTTTCAGTCCACAGACCGACGCTCTACCACTGAGCCAAACCGGTTTCGGCTTTTTTATTTAAAATTTTTTTATTATTATTATTATTTAAATATATATTTTATTGATTTTTTTTTTTTTTTTTTACAGAGAGGGAGAGAGATAGAGAGCTAGAAACGTCGATGAGAGAAACATCAACCCGCTGCCTCTTGCACACCCCCTACTGAGGATGTGCCCGCAACCAATGTACATGGCCTTGACCGGAATCGAACCCGGGACCTTTCAGTCCACAGACCAACGCTCTACCACTGAGCCAAACCGGTTTCAGCAAACCAGATATTCTTGAGTATATGGAGAATACTATATGTTGGCTAAGGACATATTTTGAAAAGCTTATAGAAACATGCTACACCAGGAGAATTGTCTAGATTTGGGTTTACAACTGAAGGAGATATTTTTCAATATTAAGCCAGTTAGAACATAATCTCCTTTTATTCCCAAATTTTGAAATTCAAAATTTTTGATTCCCATTAGCGAATCCTTAGCATATGGGCCCTTGGACTGGAATATGTATAAGCAGACACTAGTTCAGGATCAGTCTTAGTCCTAAATCTGGGTGCTGTGACTTTGACCAGCTTTATGTGAGAAGAGAGGTAACTTGTAGACTGCTTTGATTATGAGTTTTTAATCATTTGATTTTGGGGTGGAAATGGGGCCATAGACTTTAGAGGTACAGGTTAGAAACCTAACTCTTTAGCTGGGCAGTCCTGAGGAATCTATCAGCTCTTTATGTTCAAGTTTTTGCTAATAGGGATGGTGCTTGACCTGATTGTAGGACTGAAATTTGTCAGCAATTTGTGTCTCCTTAGGCCTGCCTTGCAGCTTGTCAGGTCTGATTTAGGCTGTGTAGCAGCTATGTCTTAGCACATCAGTAAAGTCAGCCATCTCTGCCAGGCTCATCCCTCCCCTTGAGGGGCATGTTCCTGAGAGAGGAAGGAGAGTCATCTTCCATTGCCCATCATTCTCTGCTGCATAGACTTTTTTGAGTAGTTTATGGAGGGCATAATTCTACAGGGGGAAAAAAAGATTTTTCTCAGCCACCAAAACAAATCATTTTCCTCATGAAACAGGTCCCAGCTGTGTGACCACAGGTCCTCCTCTTCATTTTGCTTCTGGCTTCACTTAGTGGTAGAGAAGGAACAGAGTCAAAGCTCTCTCCTGCATAAGTGGACTTGGTTTCCACCTATCATTTCCACCCCGTAAGTGTCATTGTCAACATTGTTAGATAAGGTAGGCACCCGCTGGTCCTGACCCAGCCACTCGCTAGCAGTGACACCTGAAAAGGCAGGCCAGGTGTGGAGCAGGCACATTATTTGCTTCCGGAACAGTTGTATCTAGTCCCAGGGAGACTTTGTACGAGAGGGGGAAATTGTGGTTGGTGAGTCCCTCCTCCAGTGTCCTTGTGACATCACTCAGATCTTTAGCTGAGGATGAATTCTGTGCACCAGGTGGTCTTCTGACTAACCCATCCATTCAGTTCCCCTTTAGAGCTCCTGTAGCTCTGAACCTTCCCACAACTCTGCCTGAGTGTCAGTGTCTCCTATTGAATTTCCAACTTGACTCATCTGTCTCTAGGCAAAGATCTTTGAAAAGATTTAAATTGGGAACCTTGAGACGCCTGTTCAGAGCATTTCACAGCTTCTGAATAAATGTTTTTTCCTTCTTATCCCAGTCTATCTTTCCAGTTCTGCCCAGCTAGTTCTTAAACAGCCCTGCTTTGAGGAATCTTCCCAAGTGAGGTAGGTGCTTGTGCTGTTTCTTACCTCTAAAAAAGCACCCCCATCCTTTTAGTCTGCCCAGGATTCCCAAGAGCCAGATCCACTGTGACCAGGAGGCTGCATTGTTGCACACACAGCTCAGGAAACAGAAATTGTGTGTCTATCCCAAAAGGCTAGTCTACTGAGGAGGTCTAATAGTCCTATGGTCATAGGATGTCTACTACTCTGTGGGCCCTGTGAATGGTGGCAGAAGGAGTCATACTTGTTTACCAGAGCTTACACGGACTGCTATTTCCCACTTATTCTCCTTCTTGGCTTTTGCTGAAACATGGGGAGGTGGAAATATACAAAGATAATTTGTGGTCTAAGTCCTGACTATAACTAGAGAGAAAAGATTTATTGTACCTCCTGTCCTAAACACATCTTCTGCTGCCTGAGCCTTTGTTTGTCTGGAAACCCCAAGCTGCTTAGAAGATGTGTGCAGAGGCAGATGAACAAGACAGAGTCACATTAGCCTCTGGTATTGCAACTAGAGGCCTCAGCCAGGTCCTGGAGCCACTGGTGGTGAGGCAGGAAGAAATAGCTTTCTTCTGGGCATTGTCCTAGCTCTGAGGATCTCCCCCAGACTTAAGGCTTGAACTTCTCAGTTTAGGAAGCCCAGATGCAAATCTAGTAATGACAACCCTCTGTTCTAGGCTCTTTATGAGTGGCTGCAGGATTGAGGGGGGAATTCTGACTTAATCTTCCCCATATTTCTTGTTTTAAACCCTTTACCTTTTTCTCCAGGCTGAAGTATAGGAAGCTCCACAATAAATTGGCTGTGACTTCCACAGAAATTTGACAGTTTTCAAGGTTTCTTTTTTCCTTTCTGTATTTAGATGTGGCTATAGTTGCACTGCCAATCCTTATCTCTTCTGTCATCCAGCCAGCTCCTGACTGGGTTAGGAGGTATTTGCTCTGCTGTCAGCTTTGGCTGTATAATGAGGTGGATAGTTAAGAAATGGGTTGTTTAGCATGTCTTGGAATCTAAATTTTCTTCCCTGGTTGAGGGGGAAGCAATGTTATTGGAAGAAGGCAAATGTTGGCTCTGGAATAAACGCTTTCTCCTCAGGATCTTGGCCAAGCCAAGGAAACCATTCTTAATTTAAAAGCTTGTTTTATCTGCCATATAGGGCTGCCTGTTCTGCAGTGACAGATTCTATGGTGGCCCCCTTAGACTGACTACCTGATTCCTGTGTACTAGGGCTGTGGTCTGTTGTGGATTGTCCTGAGGAATGTTGCAGGACAGTAGAAGTAGCAAAATCGGAGAGCCTAGTTTGGGTGAATCAAACTTGCCCACCTGCAGTTTGCCTCAGAAAGAGTGGATCTCTTCTCATTACGACAGGCTCGGAGAAGGTAGACTAGGAGTGCTTCACTGGTTTGTTATTGGCTGATTGGAACTCTATATTGAGAATTCTTTAGTTCTCTGGGCTCAAACTGTGTTTTCTCCTCTTCTGTGATTGATCGGGAAGGGATGTGCCGATCAGGAAGGGATGTCATGTATGTCATATATGTGGCTTATGTTTATGGCTTATGTTCGGCATCATGTTGCAGTGAACAGCTTGAGTGCTCTTTGAAGATAAGGATATTCAATTTTCTGATGAGTAGTAATCAGAATTGTTGAATTATTAGGAATTAGGGCCACGTGAGAGCCACCTGACTAGCAAGTCTCTAGCAAGTCTCTAGGGTTGCTACTGGCAAAGGACTGGGAAATTTGGGATCATGATACCGGGGTCTTGAACCTTAGACAGCTTTTGGTCAGTGTAATATCACTTTAGGTTACTTGGTTCCTAATTTTGGATTCTAAAACAGTCTGTGGTCATGACTTGCGCAGTAGAGGGTTCACTCAGCCTACCCAGCATCACCTACTTCTCTCTAATCGTTGCCTTGGCATAGCCTAGAGGCATTCTTGTTTTCCAGTTGCTTCTCTTGCTGTGGTTGTTCTGGACTAGGTATCTAATCTGAGAACATGATTCTATTTGATTTCTAACTGCACTTGGGTACTTTACCTATTCACCAAATGTAGACAGCAGATTATATTCATACGAAATCCAACAAACTATAAAACAATAAAACCTAGAGCTTGTCTCAGCAGAAGGGAAACTCCCTTTATATATGCTCTGGCAGTCTCTTGCTGTGTTCTGTCTTTCCTCTGAAACTGGGAGCTCCTCAAAGTAGAGGTCTCCTTCTGTGTCTTTATATCCTATAGCCCAGACATGAGAGAGGTGAATAGGCAGGGGAGAAGAAAGGAGGGGGGAGAAAAATGAGGGGAAGAAATGGGGGAGGGGAGAGAGTAAGATCTATATTTAGCGAGAGGGAGAGACATTCACCCAGGGTGTGTGAGTGAGCTTGCTGGTGAGGTCTGTGTGTGTGTGAGTGTGCTGGGGAAGGGGGTGTGTGCTCTAGGAATGTGTGAGGAGGGCTGGTGCCCTATGGGAGGTTGCAGGCAGGAAGCAGCTGGAGAGGAGGAGGAGCAGCAGCAGGAGCAGGGGAGCTGCCCTGCTTTCTGTCTCAGTCTCAAAGCCTGGAATCGATTGAGTTAGAATTCCACATCCAGTTGAAGTTTGGCTGCTATTGCAGAAGCAGGCTCGTCGTCAGAATCCCCCTCAGCAGAGAGGTGTGGACCAGATTGGATTCTTAGATTTGTAGTCAGCAAGATTCCTGCCCAGCCTTTCAATGAGAGGATTTCTCTGCTGGGCATTGTTCCTATCGTCAACTTTGCACCGTGGAGCCAGCCAGCTGGGTGCAACTGAGAATAACAGCTCCTTGGCTCTGTGTGTTGGTTGGGCAGACAGCCGTGCTGTGGCATAGAAAGTTCATCCTGTGGCTTCTTTATCAAACCAAGGAGTGCTTCTGAATGGATTTCCTCTTACAGACAGCACTTGCATTTTAAAACTTGAGTATTTGTGGTTTTAATGTGTTGGCTTTTACAATTTCCTTAACTCTTCTTTTGGTTGAAGCAACAAGGTAAGTGGTTTCAAGTGTATGACTGGCTGAAGGATAAGAAGGGACAAAAGCAAAGCATTTGTGGGTGGGATAAGGAACAGCTACATTAATTATATAACTGCTTGAGCCAACTTGCCGGTGGGGGGTCATTATAATGAGTGAAAAATAGCGTACTCAGCACTGAGGATAGAATCTTCACGGGCGCATGTTTATGTGCTGATAATCTGACCATTCTTCTATAAGTATATACTTAACCCATCTACCTCTCTGGATGTATGCATACTTGTATACAAATAATCTTTTTTCTCCCTCTCGATATGTTCATATGTTTATAGCTAACATGTTCATTCCTCTCTGTATGTATATACATATAGACAACTCATTCATTCATCTTATATGAATATACACAAGCCATCTCTCCCTCCATGTACATACACAGATAGATAGCTGTCTCTTTATCTTATGTATGTTTGCACATACTCAGTAACTTTCCTATTCTTGTATATATTTCCTGTGCCTGTGTATACTTAAAATCTTCCCATTTTCTGTATAGTCCTCTTGTCAAATATATTAATGTTTTCCTCTTATGTGTGCAATGCCATATAAATAGAAAAGTCATTTTGAGTGTTCTCAGTCTTGAGTGTGTGCACACTTGCATAATAGATAATCTGTCCATTTGTGTCATGAATATGTGAAAAGAGCACTAACTTTATAGACTGAAGACCCCTTTTAAATCCTAGTCAAAGACCTTTTCTCTCCCACCTCACAGGGCTGTTGTGATGATAAAATAGGAATCATATAAGCAGTAATACTAAACAAAAACAATTTTACTATTGTTATGTGTCCCTCTAGTGTGAATTGTGTAGGATAGCATACCTTTGACACAGCTCCATTGAGATTATGCTCTTATCTGTGAGACAAGGGGTAGCTTCTGTTGAAGTAATTAGGTTTATCCTGTGGTTTTGCCCAGAGAATTGGGAAGAAGGAAGCTACAAAGTATCCAGAAAGGGTCAGGTTGAGAGAGAGAAAAGGTCTCATTCTCTGCAGCTTGGGGTCTTCATATTTCATTCTTTGTGGCCTTGAAAAAGATTGAATCTGTCACAAAATGGAAATAAGCTGCTTCTAGCTGGTATCAAAGCGAGCAGGTAAAAGGATGAGTGAAAGAAGAGAGTATTCTGCTGCCCCTGTGATGATAGTCTGCTCTTTGTAGTGAGCATCTGCTGTCAGGTTTTTGAAGGCTCTCCAGAATGTACCCTGCCCCATCCTTCTTGACTGTGCTTTCCAATATGGTAGCTACTGGCCACATGTGACTGTTGAATACTTGTAGGGTGGCTAATCTAAATTGAGATGGGCTGTGAATGTAAGATACATACCAGACTTCAAGGACTCAGTATGAAAAAAGGAATGCAAATATTAAAATTAAGAAAAATGCTATGATAGCCAAACAAAACTGCTACTCCACAGGCTATACCACAGTCCTCTAAAGGACTCTTCTAACATTTTCTAATTTTGTGTTTTGGTTCCTTTTACTCAGTGGCAAGAATTTTTTGTTTATTTTGAGCACCATATGTGCCAGGCACTGTTTTAGGTGCTAGGAAAACAGCAATGAATAAAACAGAATGCCTGCTCTCATTCTGGGATAAAGAGGTAAGAGAGAGACCAATAATAAACAAGTAAACAAATATATGATCAATTAGGTGGTAATGAGGTAATCAGTTCTATGAAGAAACTATTGCAGAGTAAAGCGATAGATAATGTAGGATGTTTTTTTGTGTTTTGTGTGTGTTTTTGTGTTTTTTTGGGGTGTGTGTGTGTGTGTGTGATTCCTGCTCCTGTCACTTCTTCATTCTGTTCATAAGAGCCATGAGGTAATAAGGAAAAAAGAGAGTGTGATAAGTGCTTCAGAAAATATCATTTTGTCACATGTTAAAGATAGTAAGGCAGACTTTATTCAGGGGGACTACTACATTAGAGTATTGTAATAGAGCACAGAGAATGAGCCTAACTCTGCATACAAGGAAAAGTGGAAATTTATAGACAGGAGCAGGGGTGATGAGAGTAAATGGATGAAAATTACTAAGAGGAAATATCAGAATAGGAGAGTCTGGCTAAACTGATTTGACAGGATTTTTGCTGGAGGTTGGCTAGGGTGGGAGATAAGGAATTTGGTCAGATATCAAATCAAAGGTGGGGAGTTTTCACTAAACTGACCTAGGAAGATACTTGCTAAAATTGGGCTAAACAGACCCCAAGGTCAGGGGCCTAGTTAGAAAGGGCACTCAGAGCAACCTGTCTCAAGTTTGGTCAAAGGAGAGTCTTTGTCATGAGTATCAGAGTCTGGGTACATGTATATTTATGGTTTGTTATATTTTTTGGGTATAATAAACCTTGGTGCTGCTGAAAGGGAGGCCTGGGGAGGGAACAGACTCCCCAGCTCTCCTAACTGTCACTCAGTCTTCATTCTGAGGTTCTCATATGCCAACTCCCTGAAGGCTGCCTTCTCTCTCGTGCTACTGTACCTTACTCAAGGTTCTCTCTTGGATACAATGCTTGAGGTTTTCTTTCCTTTACAATGTCCAGCTTTTGGCCTATAAATGGGGTTCCCCCTAAAGCTGGTGAGGAGGAGTGATAAATCCTAAGAGCTACCGTCCTTTGACCTTGCTCTGTATTTTGATCTAGGGCATTCTTTTATGCCATTTGGTTAACCTCACGCTTCATACCTTGTGACCCTGATCATTTTCTCTGATAAGATTCTCTGTAAGCATTGACTTTTTCTCAAAGGTTAGCATCCATTCCTGTGGACCCCTACCTGTTGTGGCCCTAGAAATCCATTCCTTCCCTTGGCCCTGGTTAGTAGCACATTTTGTTAGAACGTTGTCCTGATAGGCCAACCTTATGGGTTCGATCCCTAGTTAGGGCACATATAATAACCAATGAATTCATAACTAAGTGGAACAACAAATCGATGTTTCTCTCTCTCTCTAATAAATAAAAATTTAAAAATTAATTTCTTCTACTATATTAGCCATATAACATAATTGGTAAATGGCCCAGGAATATATAACCCCTCGGGAGTAAGGCTCAGAGCTCTTGGCTTTCTGCCGTCAGAGCTTCACACAAAATGAGAGGCTGCTTGATATGCATAGAGACCTGGCTGTTCCCAGAGGTTCCCCAGTTGTTTTCTCCAAGCCAGAATTTGGGTCAGAAGCAATTTTACAAGGAATATTCACAATTTAATCACATTTATTTGATAAATCAGAAAGTAGTAAAAGAATGAGCTCTTTCAGAAAACTGAAGGGCGTTTGCTCCTTGACTTTGAGTAGGCTTTAAGGGGTTTACTCCTTCCCTAGTACTTAGCTTTCTATCATTGGGGCTTTACTCCTTTTGATTAATTCATTTTGTTTTTAAATATATATATTTATTTATATTGATTTCAGAGAGGAAGGGAGAGGGAGAAAGAGATAGAAACATCAATGATGAGAGAAAATCATTGATGAGCTGCCTCCTGCACGCCTCACACAGGGGATGGAGCCCATAACCCAGGCATGTGCCCTGACTAGGAATTGAACTGGGATCTCCTGGTTCATAGGCTGACACTCAACTACTCAACCACGCCAGCCGGGCTCATTTTGTATTGATGTGTTCCCTTTTCAAACACAGATATTCCTTGAAAGGTGTGCTTTATTTTTCCTACCCTTAGACATTCTTTAGGGAAAGATTGCAGAAAGTATTATATTTGAGAGTATATGTATGAGATTTGGAGAGTGGATAGGCCAACAGGATAGAGCAGAGTGACAGGACTGGGTAGGTAATAGAGGAAACCGAAGAGCCAGGTTTGAGCTGGGTGGACCCCAAGGCTTCCTTATCTCATAAGCTCAAATACTACTTGTCTGTGGCCTTCCCTACCCAGGTTTTACTGGGCCTCTCTCTGCCTTCACATTATCCATCCCTATAATTAAATGCTCCCTTTTATTTACTTTTTTACATCTTCTGTTATAACATGTATTACTTTATTTTGTGCTTGTCTATATATCCATCTCCTGCTCCAAACCTTGACATATTAGAGAACAGGAACTATGCCTTATATCCCTGGCACATAGCTTAGTGCCTGGCACATTGGTTGACTTGATTTAGAGATCAAATTGTCCTTCTCTTACTTTGGCCCCTGTTAGTTAATTTTTATGGACAGTAGTAGCAAAGAGAGGATGGGGAAGGAGGTGGCCTTGAATTAGGTCCCCTGATCCTGAGGCTTGCCTCTTCAGTGCATCCTGGCTATTGGTATCCTATTGGGTTGTGAGCAGAGTGGTTGATCCTCTGGGCATCACATTGGGCTCTGTCCCCTGCTTCAGAACTTAAATATCTGAATAACTAATAGTTCCTTTTGTGCTTTAAGGAAACCTGTATTCCCAGGAGGTGATTTTCAAGTTCAGTGTCATTTGCGCCTGTGTGGCTGGCCAGCAAGTATAGTAGGCACTGCACTCTTGGAGGGTTCACCTGGCAAGATGTGCAGGAAGTTAGGCCAACACTATCTATTCTAGAGTACTGATCTGAGGGGCAGAAGCAAATAGGCCCAAAGTTAACCTGGCCTGCACTGAAGCAATAGCAGGTGAGTTTGCTTTTTTTTTAATTGACTTTTTACAGAGAGGAAGAGAGAGGGATAGAGAGTTAAAAACATCAATGAGAGAGAATCATTGATCAGCCGCCTCCTGCATACCCCCCACCAGGGATGTGCCCACAACCAAGGCACATGCCCTTGACCGGAATTGAACCCGGGACCTTCCAGTCCGCAGGCTGATGCTCTACCCACTGAGCCAAACCGGTTTCGGCATAGCTTCATTTTTGTTCCTGAGAAAATGCCTCATCTGGACCAAAGTGAGGCTGACTTGGTGGATCTGGAAATGAGTTCTGGGCCTTACCAGCATTAGAAAGGAAAAGCTCGCCTCCTATAGCTATTGCCCCTTACTCATACTTTCAATTTGCCCGAGGGAGGATGGCAAACCTGTTGTCACCTGAATGTTTTGCTTCTCCTTTTTCTTTCCTTAAAAAAAAAAAGAAAGAAAAAGCTTCTAGAATGAAGCAAGACTAACAAAGGATGTCACTTAATAGTCGGATTCCAGACACTGCAGTAGATCATTAAAAGTGACTGGGAAAGGTAGGGAGCTGGGGCTGGAAGAGAAGTCATGGTTCACTCAAATCATACTATTTAGATGGTTGCATGCTTGGCTTAGATATTAGTTTCTCTACTTCTTTGTCTCAGGAATTTACCATGTCATTAATAACTGCAGTTATTTATTGTTTACCAATTACCAATCTCACATTTTAGCTTTATGACATTCCTACTTTCCCCTTTACAGATAAGGAAACTAAGACACAGATAAGTCAAATGCTTAATCAAAAGTCACTGGTGAAGGATGACCCAAACTTAAGTCTTCTGCTTCTCAGCCTAGTAGCACTTCCTCATGGCATCATGTGATCATACACAGAGCTTTCATCTTAGTTCAATCTTTCCCCTTGAGACAAATTGGAAAGGCTAATTGCCAGCTCCAGCCCTTCTAGGGCCAAGGTGCTAATACCTTGCACAGTTGGGGAGAAAAGAAAGGAGTGGCTTTAGAAATACATATTTTGTACCTGTTGGAGGAGAAAAGGAATAATTTTACAAGTCAGTACTAGAATTGAGGGCTTTGCTGCTTAGGCAGCTGGACACAAGACCCAGGAGTTCTTGTGAATATAGAGCATCCCCTCTCTCACATACAGACTAGATTGAGTTGGCTGGATTAGGGGTGTGGCTGATCTCAGCCCCTTGAGACATTGCAGTAAGCAATAATTCTTGAAAAGCAATAATTAGCCTGGCAGGTGCCCAGTGGATGAGCATCAACTCAGGAACCAGGAGGTCATGGTTCGGTTCTTGGTTAGGACACATGTCTGGGTTATGGGCTTGATCCCCAGTAGGAGCACGCAGGAGGCAGCCAATAAATTATTCTCTCTCACCATTGATGTTTCTATCTCTTTCTCCCTCTCCCTTCCTCTCTGAAATCAATAAAAATATAATGTTAAAAATTAAAAAGCCCTATCCAGTTTGGCTCAGTGGATAGAGCATTGAGCCTGCGGACCAAAGGGTCCCGGTTTTGGTTCTGGTCAAGGGGACATACCTTGGTTGCAGGCTCCTCCCTGTCCCGGGGCCACAGTTAGGGTTCATGTAGGAGGCAACGGATTGATGTTGTTTCTCTCACATTAATGTTTCTCTCTGTCTTTCCCTCTTCTACTTTCCCTAAAAATCAATGGAAAAATATCCTCAGGTGAGGATTAACCAAAATAAATAAAAATAAAAATAAAGGCAATAATTAGGCCTTTCAAATGCCTTACAGGATGGGTAAAATTCTTAGATTGGGAATTCCTAGATGAAGTAGAGATTTTGGTGAGCTAGAGAGAAGGGAAGAAATGAAATGGGAATTAATATAGTTTCTGTTTCTTGATTCTTGGCCTAGTTATTTTTTAAAAAGTCAGCTTCATCTTTATCCCAAATCTTATGACTCATCCTTCCGGTTTCTTCCTAGTCTGTGAGGCATAGTGCTTTTAACTTTTAGGCCCATAGACCGTAGATGGTAGCCTTTCCTGAAAATTAATTGCAGTGGGAGCTGTAAGTTTGTTTTGCTTTTTTTAAATCCTCACCCAAGGATATTTTTTCCCACTGGTTTTTCAGAGAGAGAGAGAGAGAGTGTTTGAGAGATTATTGGTTGCCTCCTGCTCACACCTTGACTTGGGTTGGGATTGAACCTGCAATGTGGTATATGCCCTTGACTGGGAATTGAACCCACAGCCCTTTGGTCCAAGGGCCTGCACTCTAAACCCTGAGCAAATCTAGCCTGGGCAGTCAGTTTGTTTTTTTCACGTGCTGTTTTCCATTTTTGGATTTAACTTGAGTACTGGAAAAAGAATAAGAGGCAAGAGTTTAAAAGATTTAGAAATCTTGATCAAATCTAGAAATTTGGAAAACCATCTCTGGTTTTACCCTTCCCAGGGAGACCCAGCAGAGCCAGAGTATTGGCAGTTCCATGTCTGCTTAGGCTCTCTGCTTTCCCCTCTGTACTTTCCACTTTGCTCCTTCCCCATATTGTACATTTCCAGTAAAAAGAGAATGATGCCCACCTCATGTAAGGTAATAGTCATCTCAGCCTCTGTAGTGCAGGTGCCAATAGCTTAGGTTGTAGGGGCAAGACTGGTGGCAGGTCTGTCTTGATCTTTTTGGAGAACAGCAAAGCACTGTGGAGCCCTCTGTGACATAAACAACTCTCTCCATCTACCCTTCACAGGCCAATCAGAGGGCTAACACAACCCTCCTGTTACTCCAAGAAAATCACTTCCCCGGTGCTCTGAAGAAGGCATTAGACCAGATGCTCTGTGGGCCAGGCAAGCCAAACCTGTGTGTTGATTAGGCTGCACCAAGCCCTTAGAGACTATAAAATGGAGTTCAGAACTCCAGCTAAGCCTGAGCCTCTTTCATCTCTACCCGTGAGCCCATCATATGTGTGCCTTTGGCCATCTGGCCCTCTAATCCAAACATGCTGAATGCCTTCTGAGTCTGGGACAGTAAGTATGCCCACACTATGCTATCTTATTCTAGAACTAGGTATAGAAAACATTTTTTTTTCCTCCAAAGTTTTAAATACTTACCATGGTCCTTTCTCCAGTTAAGGATTGCCATCATTTTATGCAACAAGTTCTTATGGATATAGCGCATCAGTACAGGAAGGAGTGAACCTGGAGTAGCTGAGCCTTCACCAGAACAACCATCTAGGAAAAAAGAAAACTAACATTCTACATCTTGTCTTTGTTGTTCATTCACTGTGTATGTGACTTGAGCTTTGGTTGTTAAGCATCTATTTGTTCATTCCTGAGCCAGACCCTCATGTTGAATTTTATAAAGATTCAGTTACTCATTGATCTCACCCCCACCTGCTTCCCAGGAGTTTATATCAATCTTTGTGCCTTTGGGTGCTTGCCCAGAACAAAGGGGCTTGGTTCAATTTTATATCAATACTCTGATGAAAAGCCAAGAAAAGAGAACTGATTGCCCATACATAGCCTTTAAGGCCAGCATGGGGAGACAACTCAGGGTTGACTTCCACAGTCTTAGAGGGTAACATTCTTATTCCTGCCTGACAGTTTGATTCAGGTTTAAAGTATCCTGCTGCTTTCTGACCTGAGTGCACTATTTTCCTTTTTCACTAGCTGCAGGATAAGAGTCAAGCCTGGATCCCAGGGGCATGTGCCAGGTTTGGAGATCACACATGGGACCAATCCAGGCAACACTGTGGGCTAAGCCCAAGGCATCAGCCAGCAATTATTGCTAGAAGTAGCCTGAAAAGAGCAGGATAGGGTATTGCCTTCCAAGACAAACTCTAGTAAGCATCCTGATCAGAAATAAAAGGAAGAAACAGAGAATACCTCAAACCCATTGGGAGAAAATGAAGCGATTGTTGCAAGAGTCAGAGGAAGAAATCATGGTTACCTTGGGACCCTCCTCCTCCTCCTTTATTTCCCCAGATAAAGTTAAGGCAGAGACCATGTGTGACATCAAGAGCAAGTCCTCAGGACCTGCTGAATCCTTACCAGAGGACAGCTCCCTGCCCCCTTGCTGTGGGTCAACAGCCTCAGCCATTGGTGGGGATAGAGACGGGGGCCTGGCCCAGGATAGCAGCTTTGGACAGGAAGCCAGCAGCCTGCTTCCTCTGGATGCCACAGCCTGTGCCTCAGGGTCTAGCTCTCAGGACCTCTCATCTGCCAGCATTACCACCAGCTGTCAAGAGCCCTCAAAAGGGAATCAAGCCAAGTTCCTTTTGTCCAGGGGCCAAGGCTGGAGCCTTGAACAGCAAGAACCTTTGGGGGATGTCGTGGACTATATAATCAGAGAGCTGCAAGGCATCAGTCGTCTTCAAACTGAGATTGCTGAGCTGCAGCAGCACTTGAGCCAAGTCCAGGGTTCGGTGGATGAAGTCTCTAGCTGTGTAGACTCAGTCCTGAGTGAAATAGGCTTGCAGGTGGGCAGCAACTCCCTTGCCAAGGTGTGTGCAGGAGGAAAGGCCCAGCAGCCCCAGGTGGGAAGACTTCCTGAGGAAGCCATTCTGTATCTGTATGGACTTCCTGAGCAAGATGGGGAGAATACCTTGGAGCTGGTGCACAGCTTCCTGGCCAAGCATGTCTATGTTAATGGCATGCAGTGCAATAGGTACATCAAAGAGGCTTATAGGGCAGGCAGTGGCCAGGCCCCCAGGCCCACTGTTGTGAAACTTGCCCATGTAGAGCACAGAGACTTCATCCTGCAGAAATCCATACTCTTGCAGAGTGTAGGGGTCCGGATTGCCACCAAAGAAGAGCCAACCTGGCTACAGTGCTTTGGGGGATACAGTAAGCATTCCCCAAAGGAGTCTCTATCAGTTTTGCAACAACAGCCTCAGGATCGTAATTCAAGTTACTCAATCCCAGACAAACCAGTTCTTCATGTTGAAAGAGAAGATAGAGGACCTTTGAATGGAGCATACCAAATGAGGGCCCAGAATCAGCATAGCGAGCCCTTGATCCCTGAGCAGCAAAGCCTTTGCTTTCCACCCAGGGACAATGTAGCAAAGCCAAGTGATTTGCCTAAGCCAGGAGCTGAAGTAAAAGGAACATCAGAAACATCCCAAGTAGTCGGTGGCAGCTGTGGTGAACTGACAGAGAAAGAGGCTTCTCTGCCTGCCCTTTGTCAATTAGAGGAACCTTCCCTAGTGTTCATCTCCAAAGAGGGGGATTCTGGGAAATCCCAGGTTTTCAGACCATGTAGTCAAGGACTTGAAGCATGTGAAGTAGCAAAAAGAGAAAACAACGACAATGATAAACGTGAGGACAGTAGCCGCCTGTCACTGTCTGGCTTGCTGAAGACAGAGGACAAGCTCCTGGCCTGTGAAGCCGAACTTGATATTTTGAGCTCAAAGCAGCTAGAGGACCTTTTAGCAGACAGGTCCAGAAGGTTTGCAACTATGAGCTGCGACAGCATGATGGAGCAAGTTATCATAGGGCCTGAGACTTTCAGTGGCATGGTTCCTATTGACTTGAATGAAGAGGAGGAATGTGCAGCTCAAGTCCTTAAAGACGTCTTTGAAAAGTCCTCTTGTGGTGTGGGTGGCTCGCAGGAGGATGAAGATGTAGAAATTAAGTTTTATACAAGTAAACTGGGCCGAGCAATTCACCACTTCCGTTCGGCTCTGCAGGGAGTGTTTCAGAAGCTGGAGAACAGTGGGTCGATCAGTCCTGAGGACCTGGAAAGCAATGAGAGTTGTTCCCAGTCAGAGGCCAGTGATAGACTTCTTGGGACAACGAGTTCAGGGGGTGCCCAGGATTTCTCTGTGGAGAGCCCTGGGAGCCAGGGGAGTGAGAGCTTACTCAGTGTGGTCTCTGGCCGAGTGGGCATCTCCACACAGGGAGACCAAACCTCTCAGGAACCCGGCAACTTCTCTCTGGCTTCTCATAACTCACCTCTTGCATATTCATTGCCAGGTTTGACTCTGGCTCCGGGTCTGGAAAGTGAAACGTGTTCTAAGCCTGAGTCTCCCAAGCCGGGCAGACTAAGCTTAGAGCAAGTGTGTGCAGAGACCATCTACCTCAACAAGTGCATCAACAATTTTAAAAATGTTCTAAGAGAGAAAAAACTGAGGCAGAAAAAACTTTTGCATGATCTGGTCCAGAAGGCAAACCATCTCTCGGTAGAAGACACGTGCCCAGGTATTCTGAGTCTATTTAACGGGGCCGCAGCTGGTCATGGGCTTTCTGTGGCCAGCACAAGACCATAAGACCTAACTTGGTGGTGAGTTTTACAAGGTGAAGGGGGAGGTTCACAGCTTGAATCAGTCTAAATTACCTGAGTATAAATTTTAAACGAATCCTGTGGGAATTAGAGTGAAAGAGGGTTCTAAAAGCAACAGGAAAGAAGTTCCTGTCCCTAAGCATATATAGCAATGGCATATATGTGTGTGTGTGGCTTTAAAAAGTTCCTTTTCAAAAGAGGGAGGAACATTTGGGCAGAAGTAGTTTACAGCTGTCGAGAACTTTTAGGATAATCAAGAGTAAAGTAGGTGCAGAGTAAGAGGCAGGAATGGGGGATGGGGCGTATTGACTCACAGGCACCAGAGGGGCTAACACAACGCTAGGTTGCATTTAAAAAATCATTTTTATTTCTTGCTGAGATAAGATTGCTGGATGAATTGCTTCCCCACAAGCTGATGGGGTCTCTGCACTTCGTAGGCCACTCTGGGAGTTTTCGTTATCCACACCTGCCTCCTTCCTAGTTCTGGACTTGACAACATAGAATCTTATTTACAACTTGGAACTGTCCAGGAACTGTGTACAGTGTTGACCCTCCCTAAGGGCCATGTTCCCATTCTTCCATCTCCAGCTAAAAGCTGCCTACCTAGGAACTAGAGAATGGAATGGTTTTGACTACAGGGAATACGAGAACTTTTTCTAGGCAGTATGGAGATACATAGCTTTAAAATTATTTCTCCCAGTCAAATTTAAATTTGCCCCAAGAGCATGTACTGCATTCATCCAGTTTTAAATATAAATGGAGTTGTCCTTTTTATGCATATAACCTGATTAATCTTTCTAAAACAAAATTAAAATCATGAAACATATTGTGTTGGCAAAGGTGTGAGGGAACAGGTACTCACACATTGCTCGTGGGATGGGAGTGTAAATTGGTATAACCCAAGGAAGGCAGTTGGAAATTTATCATAATTGTATGTACTCTTTGGGCCCCAATATTACTTCCAGGAATATACCCTGCAAGGTATATTTTCACCTGTGAAAGGGACGTATGTTCTAGGCTGTTTTTGAAGCGTTGTTTTTAATGGCAAAGATTGAACACAACCTAACTGTTCCTTAAGAAAGATTGGTTACATAACTTATTGTCATGTCCAAGCAATGGGATACAGTACCATGTAGCTTTTTACTGAAATAGAAAGATATCTAAGATAAATCGACATGTGACTGAAACAAGGTACAGAACAGTATGTCTAAGATGTCTAGAGTTGTATAAATAGGAGTGAGGAAGAATAAACATCCAAACCCATAGTGTCTGTTTGTATATGTATAGAATATGTAACAAAGATATAAAAAAACTGGTGCATAATTTCCTGTGGGAAAAGGTATCAGATGAAAAACTAATGGGATGAGAAGATTCTTCATTAATATCTTTTAATATTCTTTTAGATTTTGAGTCCAGGGATTGTAATATCAAGTCATAAAATTAAAAATAAAATTTTTAAAATCATGTCACTTTTCTTTCAAATCCCTATGGCTGCTCCTTATAGCTTATCAGAAAGTCTAAATTCCTTCCCTTAAAGTTAAAGACCACTACTACTGGTCTCTAATTTGCATTTCTAGGCTATCTTCCATAGTCCCACTGTACCCCACCCTAAACGAAACTTCGCTGTTGTTCAAATTCGCCTTGTACTTTCTGTTCTTAGTATATTCTCTTATGCTTCCTTCTAGGCTAAGGTGCTGTGTTCATTGTAGCCTAGCAAAATGTACTCAATTTCCTTTCTGAATGGTATTGTATGTACATATACCACATTTTGTTTATACATTAATTTATTGATGGGTATTTGAATAACTTCCATCATTTGGTTATTGTGAATAATGCTGCTGTGAATACGAGTATGCAAATATTTATTTGAGTTCTTGCTTTCATTTATTTGGGTATGTACCCAGAAATGAATTGCTGGATCATATAGTAATTGATTTTTTGAGGCACGGCCATTTTGTTTTCCAGTGGGCGTACCATCTTACATTCCTGCTAGCAGTGTACAGAGGTTCCAATTGATCCATATCCTTGCCAACATTTGTTACTTCCTGCTGGAGCATTGGATTTTTTGTTTGTTTGTTTGTTTGTTTTTTGTAATAGCCATTATAATGAAGTAGTGTGCAAAAGTTTAAAGTGAAGTTTTGATGAAGTTCAATTTATCTATTTTTTCTTATATTGATTTGCTTTTGGTTTCATAGATAAGAAACCATTGTCTAATCCAAGGTCATAGAGATTTATTCTTACATTTTTTTCTAAATTTTTATAGTGTTAGTTCTTACATTAAGTGTATGATCCAATTTTTGTAGATTGTGTGAGTAGGGGTAAACTTCATTTGTTTGCACGTGAATATCTAGTTATCTCAGCCCCAATTTCTGGAAAAGACTGTTCTTTTCCCCCATTGAATGGTCTTGGTACCCTGGTCAAAAATCAACTGACCATAAATGTAAGAGTTTATTTCTGGATTCCAATTTTATTCCATTGATCTCTTGACTATCCTTATGCCTCTGTTCCTTCTTTTGGAAACACTCCCTTCACTTGACTTTCAGAACACTTCACAGTCTTGGTTTTCCCCCAACATTATTGACCGTTCCATCTCAATCATCTTTTTTGTCCTTCCTCATCTTCCCAACCTAGTAGTATTCGGTCCTCACTACTTTTTTAAAAAAATTCATGCTTGTCTCCTAGATAATCTCAATCTTATGAGTTTCATAAGCATTTCCAGATTTATATATCTGGCCCAGAATCTTCATGAACACCAGATTCCACATCTACCTAACTTCCCATTTGGATGTACATAGTCATTACATATTTGACATAACCCAAATCAAACTCGTGCTCCTGCTCCTCAAGTCCCTTCCAAACCTGCTTTTTTGTACTGGTCCTTAACAGTAAATGGCAGCACCATCTTTGCAGCTGCTTGTGCCCAAATCCAGAGTCATTCATGACTTCTTTACTCTCACAACTGACATCCAATCAATCAATAAATTGTGCCTGCTTTATCCTTATTCTTTTTAAAGTTCCTGAATTTTACCACATTTCTGTCTTTACCACTGCCATCCTTGTCTAAGCCACCATTTTCTTTGGTCTAGAATAGATGATTGCAGTAGTCTAACTGGTCTCCCTGCTCCTACCCTTATCTTTCCACAGTCTGTTCTCCCCATAGCAGAGTAATGAGTCAGATCATATCACTTCTCTGCTCACAGCCTTCCAGTGATTTTGCTGTCTCACTCAGAATGAAAGACACAGTGTTCATAAGGGCCTATAGAGCCCTATTTGAACTGGCAGTCTCGCACACTTGATTCACACCAATTATGCTTGAATTATGCTTTGTATTTACTGCATGTTCTCTGACTGGAATAATTTTCTCCTGGAATTCTGAATAGCTTCTGTATCCATTTCCTTCAGATCTCTGCTTAGATGTCATTTTATCAATGAGGCCTTCCTATAACCTTTTATGAAAAAATAATAGCAGCCGTAACATGATCACAGGGGACATTATCTTTGCCTCTAACCAGCAGTTTTTAGCACTATCACACATGATATGGAACCAGAATGCCTGGTTTGAATTTGGCTTTGCCGCTTGCTGTGACTTTAAGCAAGTTTTTTAACCTCTCGGATCTTCAGTTTAATCAACAAAAATGTTGAGACACCAATAGTATTTACCCAGGAGAGTTGTTATGAGAAATAAATGAATTTATTTAAATAAAATGCCAGTTACATAATATGTTCACATAGTGTTAGCTATTATTGTCATCTTCACCACCATTATTAATTGTCTGCTCCTCCTATTAGAGTAGAACTTCTCAAGATCAGGGAGTTTGTGTCATTCACTGCTGCATCCCTGGTGCCTAGTGTGCAGTACGTTCTCAGTAAGTATTTGTTGAAGAAAGGAATCCCTGCAATAACCCTAGAGGTAGCTGTTTCTTATCTACTTTTTACAGATTAGGAAATGCAGGCTTAAATAAATCAGTGCCTCAAGTCTTTTGACTCCCAAGTACAAGGAAGTTGATTCTCCTACAAAGTAGATGTTCCTTAGATATATATCATTTAAACTAAAAACTAAATATTAGTGGGAAAATCCTAAGGCATTTAAGGAAGTTAGGAAGCACAAAAAGTTTCAGTTTTTTTTTTTTTTTTTTTTAATTTCGGTTCTTAACAAGAAAAGGTATTTGTTTATTTATGTTTAGATGGGACTAACTGAAGAGCAGGTAGAATAGTTCCTTGGCTTCTAGAAAATGGCACAGACTACTAGCAAAGAAATCTATCTTTTCTCTGGGGAAGGCAAGAGAAATTTTCTTAGAAAAGGTGTTGCTTTCTAAGTTCTGAAAGTTTGGGTTTCTTTAACTACATTCAAATGCTAGGATATATTCTAATCCCTCAGGTTACAAAAGTTTTATATTATATTTTGCTCTCAAGAAATTAATGTATGAAGGGAGATATTTATATAGACAATTACAATGAAGCAGTACTGGCAACATACAGCTAAAGAATTGTGCATTTAAAAGTGTGGGTACCAAGGGCACGTGATGGAAAGGCAGATAAAGAAACTTTTACAGAGGCATTTAACATTTGAGCTACCTAAGTCTTAAGAATTAAGTCTGCGTCTACCCAGTAGACGTGAGAGGGCAGATCAGGGGGAGCCTTGATGGCCTTGACAGCAGATTGGATTTTATTGTTTAGGCATAATGGGAAACTCTGGGAAGAACAGAAGGCCACAAAGTAACTTTGACATGGTAAAATGTATTTAAGATAGTGGAGGAGGACAGAAACCTTTCCAATTTGAGTCACATGGTCAATTAAAGTGTTCCTTGACTAATTGTCTTTTCAAAGGGAACAGAGTGCTAAAAAAAATACCACCACACACACACAAAAACAAAGAGAGCAGAGTAACAATGTTCTCCCGCCCCCCAATCCAGGAAGTGTATTTTTCATCTCACCCACCTTCCTGTAGCTGCACTGTTTTGGAGGATTCCAGTTCTGAGTTGATTATTCTGTCAAGTGAGATGGCACATTTGGTCATCAGAATGGCTTGAAAAATTGGGAACTTATGAACTAGTTTCTATGATTCTCCCTTCTACTTGTTATGTAACACCAGTGAGTCTTTAAAAGGAAGAGAACAGAGAGGGGAGCTGATGGGCCCAATAGATTGGACTTTCTGTAGAGAAGAAAGGCTATGTGTGGCCTAGAAGCCAATATAATCTCTGACAGATTACCCCTGAGCTTTATATTTCCTCTATTGTGGTTTACGTGGATCCTTCTGGAAGCATTCATCTCCTTCGAAATATTATTCTATGTTAGATAAACAATCCTACCTGAGATTGAAGTCATAGTTTTCAGATCATGGCGACTTCTGTTAGGGAAGTGGTCAATTGATAATCCCAGTCACTAGCCGTTGAGCATCCTGGTTCTGGCCTTAACTCCAGGTCTTAACACGACACAGCTCACTCTAGATTCTGAGAAAACAGGCTAGGGCTTGCTGGGAGAATGCATGGCCAACTCCGCTTTAAAATGGAAAGGGCTCAACCACCAGGCCTTTGGGATTTGAGGACTTACCCAGATCCAGAGCGAGCTCATATACTTTATGAGGAAGGAACAAACTCAGTCTGTGCTCAGCCAGCTCAGATGGCCTGTGGGAGTGGCCCTGGTGGCCCTGATCCTGCATGCCAGGCTACTTTGTAAAGGCCAGAAGGTGACTGGAATCCCCAGGCAGACCTTGTCCTTTGGTCTAAGTAGCCAAACCTGGTATGTCCTACATTATAGAAGCAGGGACCAGCGATATAAGATTCTGGGAGCTGGGCTTTGGGGGCTGCCCAGTTCAGAGCACCTCTCCCTCTCCTCCATGTCCCTTGAGGTTTGCTGGCATTTTCTTTGGGTTCACTGCTATAGGACTGAATCTACTAACCTCTCTGCCCTTTTTTTTCCTGCTCTTTCTCTCCTTGCAGAAGGAAAGCGAGGAGCCCTTCAGGTTGTGTGTCTGGCCTTTTGGGGCCTTTTTGTTGTCTATTCTCTACCCCCCTCTCCTGGCACGGGGTGTTGGTGTGTGTGCGCCCCGAGTGCACATGATCTGTGCCTCTGAGCTTTTGGCTGGGCAGATAATCTGTTTTTCCTAAAAGCAGTGTGTGTGCTTTTTCTAAAAGCAGTGTGTGTGCATGCTCCGTGCTTGTGTGTGCTCCTGCAGATATCCCTGGAGCCCGGTGTGAGAATCCGTGTGCCAGCATGGTGCACATTCAATGTGGCATGTGTGCGCTTACATTGTACTCAGTTTGACTCCCCCGGGCACTGGTTGCCCTCCTCCTCTCCTACTTTGTGTGTCCACCTTCTACTTGTTGCTGTGCCTGGCATATGCTGTGAACCCTCTCTGAGCCCAGCATGCATACACTCTTTGTATCTGAGCACAGGTGTTACTACTGCAGGCATTTTGTTCCTCTTGCCTGTGGCCCTAAATGTGAATGTGCTTCTGAACAGACTTCCTGGCCTCTTGTGAGCACAAGCTTCCATAGACGTGTGATGTGGTTCCCTTATGCCATGTGAATGCATACTCTACTAATGCTCTGTGCCTGTAAGCACTGGTTCTTGAAGACTGTGAGGGTTTGCTGTGTCTGCGATTTGGGCCCTAGTGAACACTGAATCCTCCCCAAATGGGTGTGTGCACACGTTCTATCAGGATCCATGCTCACCTTGTGTTTCCCTCGGGCACAAGTTATGTGTATGAATGTACCTCCTGTAGGTACTTTGTCTAGATCTCCTTTCACTCCCCGGGCCCTCCTTCAGGGCCCTGTGTGTGCATGCTGTTTGCTGTGTCTGCAGGCTTCTGTAGACCTACTGTATCTCTAAGCACAGGAAATGTGTATGATCTGAGCCAGTGAACCCTGGCTCTCAAAGACTTTTTGTGACTTTGTGTCCTTAAGCCCAGTGCTTTCTGGCAAGCATTTAATTCTAGGTAGGACATAAAAATCTGCTCAGTACAGCATTTTTTTTTTCAAAGGGAATAGAAGTTCTGGCTGGTAGGACCCGGGGACTTAGGAGTGACCACCATTCACAAAACAACCATTCACAAAGCCACTTCTGGCTGCCTTTTGGGTCTGGCCCGTTCTTTACCAGTATCCTACCCACAGGCGAGGGCAGGAAACAGATAGACTTGATTGGGGCACAGACAGCCTGAGACAGGGTTTTACTGAGAAGAGTCCTAAATCCAAAGTTCATTTTGAGCTGACCTAAGGTAGTTCTTGCCAGCTTTTACCTCGTGGATTAACCTGTTATACCTCTCCCTTTTCTACTCGGTCTTACCTCATTCAATCTATAACTTCCCCCACCTTTAGCACTCCCAAAACTTCACCCCCTGCCCAGAACAACCTACACCTGCCTCCCTTGTACTGGAACTCATTTGCTCCAGGAGAGTTAGTGAGAGCCCAGGTCTCAGGTGGCAGGGAGGTTGGTGGTGGTGGAGGGGAACAAGGTAGGGCAGGAAGCCCCAGACTTGCTCGCATTGGGTCCCTTGAGCCTAAACAGTATTTGCCATTGGTTCCCTGGAGAGCCCTGGCCGCTTTGCAACTCTGTACACTGCCTGAAGGATTTGCTTTGGGTATTCTGGTACAGAAACCTTTAAAAATTGTTTTCGACCTGTTTCTTCCTTGAATTATTTGGTGCCTCAATGTTCAACTTCTCATTAGAGAGCTCATAAAATTTACCAGTGATCATCCAAGTATCTAACCTGACTTAGATTCTCCGGTAATATACAACTTATCAAATGTTGAGTGAACTCAGTGTCAATGAGTTCGGGCTTCAAGGAACCTAAGCCAAGTCAAATCACAAGATGAGAGGAATTTAGAAAGACCAGGTCTGACTGTGGCAGCCAAAGGAATTTAGGGATATAACTGGAAGAAGACCATATTCTATATGAAGTTGTCTTTTTGCCTCAGTGAGTCCTGGAAGCCTAAATGGATCCTTTTCCTGCCCTTGGTTACTGTTACATATACTAATGGGTCGTGTGTGTGTGTGTGTGTGTGTGTGTGTGTGTGTGTGTATGTGTTGGAGGGCTGGGAGGGAAATATAAATTCTGGCAGCTCTCACAGTTCCAGTAGACTTTAGCCCAGGGATTTCAGGAAGGTTGGCCTTGTCTCCTTCCTAGTCATTTGGGAGAGGGAAGATGAAGTGCTGCTCATTTCAGCAGCCTGCCTGTTGCCTTTGGCTCCTCAGGGCATTGGCTTAGACATCAGGCTGGCTATGTCACCACATGGTGTATGTGACCTGCACTCCTCTGAGCTTCCTCCTTTACTGCGCACTGCCTTACCAGAGAAAGATGGCCGCCTCCCTTCTTTCTGAGGATCTAACTTTTTTCTATTTGTTTTTAAAGATTCCAGATGATGGCGACTCCTCTTTGCCCCAGTGGCTCCCGGAAGGGTAAGTGATTCTTGCAAGTTTTCTGTAGATCTTGTACAGACTCCCATGCTGCTTTTAACTTTTCCCCTGGGAAGAAGGAGAAACAACTTCATACGCTTGATCCTGGGGAAGGAAGATGTTCCACTGTAGGGGTTGATTGGTTCTCTGGGTCAGAGGAGAGAACTCTGCAAACTGATAACGTAGAGGCAGAAGAGAGAGCTTTGCCAAGTGGTTCCCCGGAGCAGGGGAGGGGGCTTGAGGGCTCCCCCATTCTTACCTGTAGAATTTCTGATCCATTGCATAGGGCTGATTCCTCTAGGCAGAAGATAGCAGTAGCTGATTATATTTCTCCCTGAGCTCTGTCCTGCTTTAGCTGTTGTGAGTCACCTACTTGTTCCATTTCCCTCTCGTCAAGACATAAGTAGCATCCCTTATGAGCTCTGTGTGTTCTGTCTGTGCTTCTTATCTGGGAGTTTCAAACCCATGTGATTGCAGCAGAGAGTCATTTTAAACTGCTCAACTGCTGCTTATTCTTAAGAGAAAATAATTGAAGTACTTCTCTACCTCCACTTCCCACATATACTGCCAATTGATTATTTGTCAGGATCTTTCTTCTCTCCCACAAAGACCTTCTGACATTAGAATTCTCAGTGGCTGCCTCCTCTCCCTCAAGACCAGGGGAGAAAAAAAGATCAGATCATAATGTTATCTATTACATTTCTACGTGCTCCTTTTCCTTGTGATTTTTCTTTGAAATCACAAGTTAATCATGTGGATGAACCACCCTTCTTTTGTCAAAAGCTCATCTATGTTGCAAAAAAACCTCATGTCTTTTAAGTGGTATATATTATAGTTTTTAGAATTAGCCGCAAACTTGTGGCACTAGTTGTTTCTTCAACAGCCCTTCTTCAGAGCTTTAGCTTTCCCCCTCTAATAATTGTAAAATACATGCATACCAATAGAACATATCTGAGCTCTTTTTAAAGGGAGCCATGCAGTGATTTTCTAAATGCCTCCCTTCAGCTCCTTGGAAGCTGCCACAAGTTTAGGACTTCCCTAGGTCTGGTATTCTCATCGAAAACAAAGTTCACTGCCTGTACTCAGGAAGCGACTTTATTAGAAATCAACATATCAGGTTTCCTGTTCCAACTCCTGGCCTTGACCCAAATTGTGGCTCAATTTTTAAAAAATTTTTATTTTTGGCCTATATTGCCGGCAGTACCTTCTTAATTCTTCTGAGATATACCCCTTTTCAGACCAGCTGTGGTGTACAACCCAGCCACCCCACACTCCCCACCTCATTACTCTCATTAGAACCAAGCGCATCTTTTCATTGAGACTAAGAATGGCAGCTTCCAAAAGGTCAGTGAAATATTGTAGTTCATCCCCCTCATTTTATAGAAGTGACACCAAGACCCCACAAGAGGAAGGGATTTTGGCAGAGGACATGTAGAGAGTTAGTAGAAGAGTATGGGATAAAATCTGGGTTATCGCAATGGGAAAATGGTGTTCTTTGGGGGACATTCTCTGTATTTTTATTGGATATTGCTATGGAAGAACAGACAAAGAACAATAAAGTTAATAAACAAAGAAAAAGTATAAAAATTTTAGAAATCTCCAGCTATAATTTTTTCTTGGTCCCTATTGATGTGTCCATAGAGCTAGACCAGACACTCAGAGTTCTTCTGCTGTTTCCTTCTTAAATGGTTTTTTAGAAGTCTCCACACACCACCTCCCCTCTCCTTACCTTCACTTTATGATGTGGGCTCCTTTTTCCATGGACATCCTTTTCCTCAGGATGGAGATGATCTCCTTGTACATGTCACTGTTTGGTAGCCTTGCTCACCTAGGCAGCAGCTCTTCTATAGAGCTATTCCTATGGGCTCTGTTCTTGCATAGGCCAAGAAAGGCTTATCTTTGGGGAGCAGTGTCTCTGGCTTGAATGTAGATAAGAGCCCTCTTAACCATCAATTTCCACCTTGCCTTATGGAACATAAGATCTTTCAGGTAAATAGAGTTTCCTGTCACTATGGGATAAAAGAGCTCTAGGTCCTTGGCTAACACCATAGAAGGAGACAGGTAGGGGCACTCTGAGAGCAGATTCCATTGCTCATCATCCCATAGCTTTATTTCCCTCACTTCCTGTCTTCCTTATCCGGCTCGAAAGCACATCTTCCTCCGGGGAAAAGATGAACAAGGAAAATGGACAGGACTAAAGGTTCTGACATACTTTCTTCCCTCCTCAGGCCAGCAGGAGGGCTCTATGGCATCGACAGCATGCCAGATCTACGCAGAAAAAAGCCACTGCCACTGGTCAGCGATCTGGTGAGTGAAACTCTTGTGCAGGCTTAGTCTGTATTCTTGGGGTATCCCCCATTGGACCTTGGTAATCTACCAAAACTGGTAGTGGTCCATTTAGTGACAAGTATTGGTCTGAAGAACAATCTTTTATTTTTTTAAAAAAAAATTCTTTTTATGTCAGAGAGAGGAAGGGAGGGGGGGGAGAGAAATCAATGATAAGAGAGATCCTGCATGCCCCCTACCGGGGATGGAGCCCATAACCTGAGCATGTGCCCTGACCAGGAATTGAACTATGGTTCATGGGTCGATACATCACTGAGACACATTAGCCCGGCAGAAGACCAATCATTTAAAGACTTACTGAGACTTAGTGATGGCTTTAGTGGACTTTATTTTACCTCACTCCCTACAGAGCCCAAGGTTCTTCATGAGCTCAAGCTCCCACCTGGAACATTTAAGGCCTAAGTCCTCAAAACTGGGCTCTGTGGTTATCTTCTAGGTATCTAGTTCTTCTGGGTATCTCTCCAGCTTTTTTTGATGACTTAGAATGGAAACTGCCTCTCGCTCTGACCTAGATCCAAAGGTTAGCATGTGATGAGCATGGCTGGTATAACTAACTTCTTGGAGGTCAAGTGATAGTCTCCTCCCAAGACATAGGCTTTTTAGACTATATCTGTGCACCTAGTTCTTCTTAGTGTCTGTCACTGAGAGGTAATGATAAAAATTTGTAGAATTGAATTGAAATGGGCTTAGGAGTTAAAATGACCTCCAGGATGATCAGAAACTCCCATTTGGGGTTGTAAGTCCTGGAATTTTCCATAACAGAGTGGATAGTGGGAATAGAGTGAAGTACAGGCTCTCCCAGAGCCCTGAAACTAGATGTTCTGTAAGACTTTTACCCTTTTTCTTGTTACCATTTCTCTCCTATTCAGTCTGTTTTTCTATGCACCACTTCTCCTCAATTCTCTGCTATTTCTCACCCCCCCAATCCCCTCCCCCCAGTTTCTTTCTCTTTATTTGGCTGAATGGAACTATCCTCTGCCATTTTCTCTTAATCATCCGCCCCCCCCCCCCCACTATTGTGTATCTTCTTCTTTTTTTTCTTTCTTCCTCCTTTCAAATGCACCTCTTCTCCCACCAACTCTTCATCAAGTTGGTTGGATGAAGATACATTCTGATGCTATCTCTTCTTTGTCACTGTCTTTCATTGTCTTCTGTCTCCCCTTTTCTCTTTTCTTTCTGTTCTCCCTATTTTTTCTCACTCTCTACTCCCGCTTGCCCACCACCTCCACTTTGCTTAACTGTTTGGGTAGCAGTGTCTCATTCAGTTCTTATTTTCCCTCCTCCATCTTTTAACCTTTCCTATATTTCACTTTCTGGCATAACTCTGCTAATAGAAGCTCTAGGCCTTACACCCAGGCTACCTGTCGAATTGAAGGCAATTCCATTGAATAGAGGCAGAGAGTTTTGGAATGTGCTCCCTACATTGGACTAGAGGGAAGAACCTCTCAGTTGCCTCTTTGGTGTTTTTTTTTTTTTTTTCTTTAATGACCTTGGGGGAGCTTTAACATCATGTTGTTCCTTTTTCTGCTTTCCTCTGCGCAGGCAATGGTGAGTGTCTCCAGAGCCCTTTCTAACCACTATACGAATCCGTATCTCAGAACACCTAGCCCCTCCTAACTGTTCTTCCTGCTTACACTAGTATTTTTATTCTGTCTGCCCAGTGTCCACTGCATTAGGGAAACCATGTGCCTCTTCATGGGCTTCCCCTAATGCTTGGGCTTGGCATCCACGAGGCCCCTTTATACAAGAGACAGCTAGCTGTGTGCAGCCCTAGATCTCATATTTACTCCCTTACCCTGCTTGATTTGACTGAGGGTACATTGTTGTCCCTTTTACTTTTGTAATCCCCTGCTCATTTGAGCTGCTGACATCTAAAGCCACTTGGGACTGTGTGGGCATGATGTGGTACCAGGGGATAGATGATAGCACGGAATCGTTCTCAGGGATGGCTCTTGAATGTAACTCTGACAGAGTTGTGTGTTTATTCTATTCTTAATGACCTACTTCCTACTGTAATTCTAAACTTTTCATTTTTCTTTGCCTTTCTATAAACAAGGGGTAAGATACCTTTGGATGAGAGTTGCCCTGGGAGAGGTGCTATTCTAATGTTGTTAGAGCAGTCCTCTGAGGGCCTTGGGTTTGGGATCTTAACCTGGGATGCTGTTATCTATTACCCATGGGTAAAAAATAGAAGACAGTAAGTTATAATCAGTTTGCTTTGATCATTGAAACTCCCTTCCCAGGACTTTGCCTTGCTGGTAGCCAGGACTGACAGTAGGTCTTCTCTTACAGTCATTGGTCCAGTCCCGGAAGGCAGGGATTACTTCTGCAATGGCTACCCGTACCTCTTTCAAGGATGAAGAACTGGTAAGTGACACTTGGGCTTTCATGAATCCACTAGCCTAAAGATCTAGCCATCCACTGGTGATTATCTCTGTAGTCATACTAATTGGGAACTCAACAGTATTGGGCATTCATCCTTAATGGAACAGGTAGATAGCACTGGATCTCAGTCTTCCACACTGGGAATGGCAAGGGTCCAGACCAGGAGTAAGCCCAAGTCTCATGTGAGAGTATGGGCCACTGAACTTGGAGTATTATAATGGGTCTAGAACCCTCTGTTTCCCAAGAAAGCTTGATGCTGGGGCAAGGCTCAGAATCAGTATTCAGGTCAGACCTGTCTTTCATGACCTGGAGCACATAACATATAGGGGCTTCTTTCTGCCAGGCTGGACTATGCACTGGGCCATTCTAGAGAATCTTCTCTACTACTAGAGGGGAAACCATGGTCTTGATTGCCCTATAAGGTTTCATTTCTGGTATCTCCCAGCAGAGACCTCAAGTCACTGGTGGGTAATGATATGTATCTTTCAGAAATCCCATGTGTATAAGAAAACCCTTCAGGCCTTAATCTATCCCATCTCGTGCACCACACCCCACAACTTTGAGGTCTGGACTGCCACTACCCCGACCTACTGCTATGAGTGTGAAGGCCTGCTCTGGGGCATTGCCCGGCAGGGCATGCGCTGCAGCGAGTGTGGAGTCAAGTGCCATGAGAAGTGCCAGGACCTGCTCAATGCTGACTGCCTACAGCGTGAGTGCTCTTGTGGGATGAGGGGTGGGGAGCACGGGCGGGCAGGGCCTCTCCAAAGTAATCTGTCAAACAAGAGCTAGGATGGCTGGACGTCATTCCTCCAGCCTACCTCACTCTGAAGCTCTTTCCTTTTCAGAGAAGGTTGAGCCCTGAATCAAGGTGCATTGCCTTTCCAATTAACCGGTTCTATGCCCTTTCTTAAGCACCTTTAGGAAGAATTCTTTGAGTTTTCTAAGGCCCTTTGGTGGAACTAGAATCTCTTCAGGATTCAGATGATCCCAGAGGCTGCATTTGAGTAGTGTACACACCGCAGTAGCCACAGTTCCTAAATGACTAGAGCATGTTTAATTGGGGACCAAAACTAATGAGAAAAGAGAATTCTCTGAGAGGAACTCTCAGTATTAGGCCTCAGAAAGGAACTTCCTGAAGTATAGACCCTAGGATCCAGGGAAGGCAGCATCTATTCCTTGCTTATGGATGCAGCTTTTAAACAACAATGCCAGGGGCAGAAGTTTCAAATGGCAGAGGTCCCAGAGGAGAATGCCAGGAACCCAAAGCCCTGACTAAATGTGTTTTTTTGGTTTTTATTTAGATTTTTTTAAAAATTAAGGTATTATATGTGTACATAGCTTACCATTGCCCCTAAATGTGTTTTTTTTTTAATACCTTCATGGAGTGGGGGGTGCAGAGGAGGGGAGGAGAAGAGCAGGAAAAACAAAATTTCTGTCTTGTTGTTTTGGAGGTGGTAGCACTACAAGGTTCTTGTCTCTTTGCTCTGCTCCTGCCGGACCCAGGGGTGGGGAAGTGAGAAAGTATTTTCTCACCTCTCCGTGTCTCCCAGATGTCATTCAGAGCCAAGCCAGAGCAACAAAAGCTTTAAGGATTATGGTAGAGAAAGGAAGGTCACCTTTAGACTCACAAGCCTTTCGTTATCTCAAGGAAAGATATGTGACTTAAAAGGGATCCAGGAAGAGGCAGGCCTCGAGGAATAAAATATCCTTTGAAAACATAAGCAGTAAGATCTCAGACTTGCTCTTAGCAATATTTCTTTCTGATACATCTCCTCGGGCAAGGGAAATAAAAGAAAAAATTAACAATTTTTTTGAACTCTATCAAACTAATAAGTTTTTGCACAGCAAAAGAAACCTTCAACAAAATGAAAAGAAAACCCCCTGAATAGGAGAACATATTTGCCAATGATATATGTAAAAGATGCTCAATGTCATTAATCAGAGAAATGCAAATTAAAATCACAATGAAGTATTACTTCACACCTGTCAGAATGGCTATCAGAAATAAAGAAGGATGTGGAGAAAAGGAACCCTTGTGCACACAGTTGGTAGAAATTCGGATTGGTACAGCCACTGTGGAAAGCACTATGGCGTTACCTCAAAAAATTAAAATTGGAACTGCCGTTTGAGCCAGCAGTCCCACTTCTGGGAATATATACTAAAAATCCCAAAACACCGATCAGAAAGAATATATGCATCCCTCTGTCAATGGCAGCATTATTTACAGTAGCTAAGATATGGGAATAGTCCAAGTGCCAATCAGTAGGTGAGTGGATAAAAAAGCTGTGGTACATTTACACAATGGAATACTACTTGGTTGTCAAAAAGAAAGGAAATCTTAACCTTTTTTGATAGCACGGATGGGCCTAAAGAGCATTATACTAAGTGAAATAAACCAATCAGAGAAAGATAGGTACCATATGATTTCACTCATATGTGGAATCTAATGAACAAGCAAAATAGAGACAGACTCAGATAGAGAGCAGGCTGTTAGCGGTTGAGGGTAATGAGTGAACTGGGAGCCTGGATGGGAGTGGTTGGAGGGGTTGAGCAAAAAAGGAAAAAAAGGGAGAGAAAAAACTCATGGACAGGACAACAGTATGGTGATTGCCAGGGATGGGCAGGGGGCAGGTCAGGGGGAAGTGGAGGAGAGTATAAGGGATGATAAATGGTGACAGAGATTTGACTTGGAGTGAACATACAGTACAGTGTACAGATGATGTGTTGTGGAATTGTGCATCTAAAACCTGTGTAATTTATTGTCACTTCAACAAGTTCAATACAAAGAAAAAATTGTCCTCCTTTGAAGAGAGCCCTAGATTGGTGCCAGTTACATGACTACAGTAGACATGAAGATAGTGGTAGAGCAAGTCGGCAGAAGAGATAGGGCTCTGAAAAGACGGTCTGAAGATTAATGCTAATGATGATTTTGCCCAAACCCATCATGAAGGGGTGACAAGCACAGGTGGCAGCAGGTCTTTGCTTTAATTGCTAGTAGCCAAGCGGGCTGCTTGCCAGAAACCTTCTGAAATGCTGCTGTGTAGCTAGAGTGTCCATTTTCTTCTCAAGGGCCTTTCAGAAGTTCCAACCCAAGGGCATAGCTTTGCATAGGGTGTGCTAAATGGATGCAGCCCAGATCAATTTTCATTTATCAGCAATTATGTTCTGCCTGAGGTTTCTGTGAAGCACATAGTGTAATGAAATGCCCTTTTATGGGCCTCCCTGGGCAGAAAACCTGCTTGCCATCCTCCCACGGTTAGGATGCAGATCTTGGCTTCCCTCCCTCCCTCCCTTAGGTGTTGTAGTAAAGGCCTAAGCCTTTAGAGAATAGAGAGAACTAAGAATCAATCTGCTGGGCTGATAAAGCTGGAGGATGGTTTCTGAGAAGCCTACTTGATGAAATATACTGGAGGAGTCTGTGTTCTTTCATAATTCTTAGGGCAGCAGGGAAAGTCTGCTAGTCTTTGAGATGAGTTGGCGGGGGTCACAGCTAGTGATGACGGCCCTTGCCATCTTGCCAAGATAATAATGATGATAGTAATAGTAACAGTGACCATTTATTGAGTACCTGCTAGATGCAAGGCATTGGGCTAGGTGCAAGGCATTATACATGTTGATGTGATGCTTATAGCACCCTGAGAAAAAATGATGTTTTCTTCTCTTAAAAGAAACCAGTTTATCAGCTACGAGTACTGGAATCTGGATTTGAACCTAACTCTATCTGTTACTCTGTCTGGCCATACTTTTCTCTCCAACCACACTATTTTCTGATATTAAAGGCACTGGAGCCGTGGGACAGAACTTAACTGTGTGCTATGACCAGCTCTGGGGTCTATATTCTGGTTTGGAAGTTGGATGATATTGGTGGAGTTGTCATGCCCACTCACCACCCCTCCATGATAACTGAGATATCCATTGGTGATATGGATAGACTTGAAGGGTGTCTCTCTCAAGCCACCATCTAGGTGGAAGAAAGTTAAAGCCAACTACAGACTGAGCTACACTTTTTGCCTTAATGAGAAATTCAATATATATAAAAATAGGATATAATAAACCTCCATAACATTTATCAAGTTTTTGCTACTCTTTGAATTGCATTTTAAACTTCAGTAGGCCTCATGAGTGATGAACTTTTCCCAGAGATATCCTAGTCTTCCTAAGCTTCTTCCACTCCTCAGTGACCTCTCCCAGACCCCATTCCTCAGCCTGACCCTTAATCTTATGACGGCCTGCTGGTTATCTTACTTTCTGTCTCTGGCCATCCTTCAGGGGCTGCAGAAAAGAGCTGTAAACACGGAGCTGAGGACCGGACCCAGAACATTATCATGGCCATGAAGGACCGCATGAAGATCCGAGAGCGTAATAAGCCTGAGATCTTTGAAGTTATCCGGGATGTCTTCACTGTGAGCAAAGTCGCCCATGTGCAACAGATGAAAACAGTGAAGCAGAGTGTCCTGGATGGCACCTCCAAATGGTCGGCCAAGATTACTATCACTGGTGAGCAGGTGTAAGGAGACAGGAAGCGCTAGGCTATGGGGAGGAGCCTAGGGAAGAAACCAACTGAGTGCCTGGGAGCCAAGGGGCTGGGAAGAAAGAAGACAGAACTGAGGGAAAGAAAGAGGGCCTCATTATTCATCACTTCTCCTCTCCAAGAGGCTGGGAGAGGTAAGACTGGCACCTGCAAACAATACGAGTGATAACAGAAAGATTTGGTAACAATCTGATATTATGGATTTTGGTTAAAAATCTGGTAATACAAGAGCTGGGGGGTGGAGGAGAGGGGACTGGTAAGAGATCAGGAAATAGTTAACCAGTGGTTTATTGTATTAGCTGTGTGGATGTAGCTGAAGGGTGTATCTATCCGAGGTGGTAATGAACAGTTTAGGGGGAAATGGTCAGTTAGGGTTTTGATGGGGAGCTGAGATTCTTGAGTTAGGCTTTGAAGGAAAGGCTGGTGGCTTGGGACTAAGGGTAGATCTGGAGGAGTTCCTGTGCAAGAAGCAGAGAGAGGCTTTTCTAAGATGGAGAATGTCTGAGTCATGCTTTGGAGGATTTCTGACTTCTGGAGCATACTTTGAAGTCTCCTCTATGTATTTGGGTTGCAGTGGTGTGTGCTCAGGGCCTGCAAGCCAAGGACAAGACAGGATCCAGTGACCCTTACGTGACTGTGCAAGTGGGTAAAACCAAGAAGCGTACCAAGACCATTTTTGGGAACCTGAATCCAGTTTGGGAGGAGAAGTTCCATTTGTAAGTCACAGAGGTCTTTGTCTTACTGTTACTATGTATATTTGGGGAGCAACATTAAATATTGTTATTCTGGGCTTGCCCCCTAAGAGGGATGGGGCAGAGGTAGTGGAGAAAATCCATTTCTCAATGCTTTAATTGGGCAGCAGCCATTTTTTTCTGGTTTTCTTTTCATGGACTGTTGTATCAGGGTTACTTTACCCAAGCCCTATCTTAACTAGGGTTATTAATGCAGATCCTGGGCACTTTATACTACTTTTTCTAGCATTAGAAAGATTTTACTAATCTTTCTAATTAATAAACCCCAATAACAATTACCAAGCTTTACTAATTTACAATATTACTACTGCTCAGTTAGAGAACCAGGGACTGACCACCCTATTGTGTACCTCTCAGCACTGCCATCCTGCCTAGGAAAGGTTAGGCTATTCTGGAAAATGGGGAAGAAATGTCCTTGTCCTACAACTGGGTATGTCTGGCTTGAAGGAAGAAATCTGCAGTCGGGAGGAGTTCCCATTTCATCTAAAAGGGCTCTGCTTTTCTTTCTGCCTCAACTTCTCCCATTTCCACCCCAATTCCCACTCCCACCAATTTTTTCCCCCTATTATCTCACTTTATTTGACTACTTTATAAGATAGTAAGAATGGTTGTTGAAAGCTCTAGTCTGGGATTTGGACTAATGTCTGGAGAATCGAGATGCTTTGTCACACCCCGGAGGCCCAGGACTAGGACTTGAAGTCTGGATGAGCTAATCAGGCTGGCCATATAGACTTTCTGTTGGCTCCTTGGAGAAATCATGTGAAAAGGGATTGATTGGGGCCTAGTAAAATCACTCTCCAATCCAGAGGCAATAGTTTCTGGGTGATCACTTGGTTCTTTGAGAATCTGAATGGTTCTTGCTTGAATCCTTCTTATGATTTATTTTAAATGAATTGACTCTGTTGTCAATTTTCCCATTTTTTTTTCCATTTAGTAAACTATTCATCAAGCCCCTGTTCTGTACACAACACTGTACATGATGTTTTGTATCTAAAAATGAACTAGACAGTCTCTGGCTTCAAGAAGCTCATTGTTGGTTTATTATTTTATCAGTACACCAGTAGTTATACTATTATATTTTAATGAACATGCAAAGACATTATGAGAATACAGAGAAAGGAGCAGCAAGTTTTGTCAAGTGCAACTTTTGGGTGAGGCAACAGGACCCAGAAAGCAACTGTTTGGGAAAGAGGTGGAGGGGGCTGAGACTCCAAAGCAAACACCATAGAGAAAATGATCATTCAAGTGGGTATTAAAGAATGATAGACGTTCATCAAGCACATATGTAGATATGTGGAGGAGCTTGATAGAAAGTAAAACAGATATGATAAGGTGGACATACCATGAACATTAACACCTTTACTAACTATGGAGAGGGAACTAGCAGTTGATTCTTAGGGCTCTGTAGCATCAGTCCAGCTGTTTTCCTCTTGGTGCTGTTGATATAGCTAGCTGCACAGGAAGTCAGAATTATCTCTGATTACTCTTCTTTCCCAAGGCAACAAGGACTGGATAATGGTATATAGAGCCACCCAGGCTGAGGAATAAAGAGCCATTTGCTGGGATAGCTTGACTCCCTTGGAACTTTAGTACCACTGTTCTCTAACTCCTTCTCTGCCCCTGCAGGGCTTTAAGTGTAGTTGATGGAGCTTTGGGAGGGAATTGGAATAGGGGCTGCTGGGTCTGTCCCTAACAGAGCCTGCCTAATTCTGTCACAGTGAGTGCCACAACTCTTCTGACCGTATTAAGGTACGTGTGTGGGATGAGGATGATGACATCAAGTCAAGAGTAAAGCAGCGGCTAAAGCGAGAGTCTGATGATTTTCTTGGCCAAACCATCATCGAGGTTCGGACACTGAGTGGCGAAATGGATGTCTGGTACAACCTGGGTGAGGAAACGGGACCAGAGAAAGTTGGTGGGAAGGGAGAGAATGAATGAGGAACTTAGAGGAAATACTATCTACCAAAACTACCACTCAATTGCTAACGCTCTGTAGAGAACCGACCATGGGTAGAGATGGGGGACAGAGGAATGGGTGTGGCTTGAACTCGCTCTAACTGGACATTCTCCAGATTTCAAGAAGCCCTTTACTCTTGCCGAAACCGGTTTGGTTCAGTGGTAGAGCGCCTCTTCATACTCATCCCAGTGCCTTTGGCTCTCTATTCTTTGAATGGAATAGGAGGATTCCTATTGGGAATATTTGGGATGTTTGTGGACTGTATGGTCATTGGAGTGAGTTCACCCTTTTAAGTGAACCCTAGGGTTAGTGCCTCCTTTTCATTGGCTTAAGCCAGAGTGGGAACTGTCCACACTGTCTGTAATTGCATTGGTGTCAATTTCCATCTCCTTTCCTTCCTAGAGAAGAGGACAGACAAATCAGCCGTCTCAGGGGCTATTCGACTACAAATCAGTGTGGAAATCAAGGGGGAGGAGAAGGTTGCCCCATATCATGTGCAGTACACGTGTCTCCATGAGGTGAGCCAGCCCTTGGTAGATGGGGTGCCAGAAAGCAATGCTGGGAGGGGCCTTTGATGATGAATAGGATTGCTAGGTAGTTAAAGATTTGGAGCCTGCTTTTTATTTTATCCTTGGTTTACTGTGCTACTACACAGCCCAAGTAACAGCCCCAGCCTCAGCTCTCTTTCACTCACAGCCTACCAGGGCCACAGGAGGAACTGAGCGATGACTTGAAGGACAGAATTTCTGTGAAACCCTGCATTTTACCACTAGATTTTAAAAAACTATATATTTAACGTTTTCCTTTGCTCTGTCTCCTGCAGAACCTCTTTCGTTACCTCACAGACATTCAGGGCAATGGAGGAGTCCAGATCCCTGAGGCCCGAGGAGATGATGCCTGGAAGGTGTACTTTGATGAGACTGCCCAAGAAATTGTGGATGAATTTGCTATGCGCTATGGCATCGAATCCATATATCAGGCCATGACGTGAGGCTCTCCTGGGGTTTTGGGATGTGGCTACTAACCCTTGGGGTGGCTGGTGAAGGCACACTGTAGGGTAGACAGATCCTTAGGGTAATATGCAGTGATTCATTGCTTCCCTCTCTGAGCTAAGTGAGGTGTATGTTTCTACAGTATTTCTGAAGCACATCTTGAATAATTGATTTACTTTCTAATACTTTCTCTGCCTGGCTGTCTCATCTTTGTGGGCTTTTAAAATCTTTACCTCAGGTTTATTGATTAAAAAAAAATTTTTTTTTAGAGAGAGAAGAAGAGAGACTGGAAGGGAAGAAGCAAGAGATGGGGGAGGGAGAGAGAAAGGGGGAAAGAAGGAAATAAGGAAGGAAAAGAAAAAGGAAGAAAAAAAGAGAGAGAGAAACATGGATTGCTTGTCTCCTGTATGAGCCCTGACTGAGAATCAAACCCACAACCTTTTGGTGTATGGGATGACACTCCAACCAACTAAGCCATCCATCCAGGGCTGGGCTATTACATCTTTGGATTCTAGTACTTAGTACAGGGCCTGGCACATGGTAGGCATTTATTGAACGTGTATTTGAATAAATAAACTATGAAGAACCTATCAAAGTGGTTGGAAGCTTTATACACATCAGTGAGATCTTTTAATTACTTGGCTTCCTCTGAAAGCCACGAAGAGTCTTTGAGGCCGAGGGTGCTGTTTTTCAGGCACTTTGCATGTTTGTCATCCAAGTACATGTGTCCTGGTGTGCCAGCAGTGATGAGCACCTTACTCGCCAACATCAATGCCTATTATGCCCACACGACTGCCTCCACCAATGTCTCTGCATCTGATCGCTTTGCAGCCTCCAACTTTGGGGTGAGTGTGATATACCCGTTATCAATAAAGTTTGAGTTTTCATGGTCAATACTGTAGAGTTGATTGATGAGCCTAAAATTCATATAGATGCCATATAGATAGGTGAATTTGTTTCCTTATGAGTATGCAGACTATGCTGATAGACTATTCTTATTTCATTATGGGTATGTTGACTTACTAATAGACTCTCCTCAGACACAGATAAATGAGAAAAATAGTATCACTATGGTTTGGGGGCACACCTGTGCTCAGGTAGAACCTCTCTAGGCCAAGAGCATGGCTGAATCACCATGTTCATTAGTCCTACAGGTCCACAAATGGATCTTTCTTAATATTACTCAGTCTCTTTGATAGATTCATACCACTTAAATTCATATGAGACTATTGCCTAAGCAAAGATATCAGTGTATACTCAGCCTATCACTTTTCTAGTGTCTGGACTGTTATTTTTCTATTCAGGGTGTGCCCTTTCCTATGTTAGGGTACTTGAGAAGTTGAATCTTTACTCAGATGTCATCTGACATAACTTCAATATACACTAGATGAAATATCTTTGACCCACCAAAAAAATGACCTCTTTAGGCATAAAATCACTGATACCCCCAAATCCACTAGTCTGTTTAAGGACCTAACAAATTTTTCTTGCTATTAAAGAGAGTCTTTCTATAGATGAATTAATATCATTGATTAAACATTTGTTTCATTATGTTATATCCCATTATATGTTGACTTAATATCCAAAGGTACCAATATCTATGCTAAGTGTCACTCCGACTGGTTGCTATGATGTGCACTGATCACCATGGGGCAGACGCTCAATGTAGGAGCTGCTGTGATGTGCACTGGCCATTTATAAGAAATGGCACCGTGGACCTGGTGCTGACAAAGCAGCACTGGGCTGCCCCCAAGTGGGACACAGGCCCTGCCACCACTCCGGAGCAACAGCCCACCAAATCCCAGCCAATGCTGCCAAAACCCCATAGTGCAAAATGCAGCCCAGAGCCCAGCCCAGCCTAAAATGGTGGCTGTGGACACCAGGTAATGACATCACATAGCAACGCCCAGCTTTCTCTCCCTAGCGACTAGCCTCCTTGGAGTTTCTTCAGCCCAGGAACATGTCTTGCTTTATAGCCAAGTGCAAACATTTTACATTTTAACCAAATGTCTGTGAAACGTTTTTTCATGCCTCATCTCATTTGATCCTCAAGTCCTGGAGTAGGTAGAGAGGAGACTTGGTAGAATCCTGTTTGTTTGTTTTTTATTAGCCATAAAACAGAGATTTAGAAAGTTTAGAAACTTGAATTGATTGAAAAGAGGTAAGAAATGGTGGACTTTGAAAATGGCTTCAGGTTTTCTCACTGCACAGAATAGTCAAACACTGCTGCAGTTAAATGTTTTACTCTTTGTTCTCCCTGTGTGACCTACAATAATAATCTGCTTTGCATTGATATTTACTGCTGTGTTGCTGACAATTGACAGAAAAGTTGAGGTGCTTCAATGGGTTGGAAAAAGTTTAGTTAAATCAGAAAGCAGGTCTAATTAAACATATTTATCTATAAATATATAAAGCTCTCACTGGTGCCAAACGCACGTGTGTGTTTTGATCTGTTACTGTCATTCGTGAATTTAGTTGGCACTTTTATTATGGAGAAAGGGCAAATAGCAATATTAAAATATTTCTTCTAATTAATTTCCTTTCAATGTTCACAAATTCATGCATTGAGCCTCTAGTATAATATAATCATGTATGCATTCTAGGAGTACTATGCCACACAGACTGTAGGCATTTAAGTCCACATTTAATTATTCCTTTCCTATAAAAATCAACTATTAAATTAGTATATGTTATATAAACTGAGGGAAATGATGTAGATGTAGTTTAAAGAGAAATCCACTCAAGACTACCTGATCACCTTCCAAATACATTACTCTTTCTCCCATCGTTACTGCTGGGCTGTGACTAACTCATCTGAGCTTCCCCAAGATAAGCCAGGAGACCACAGACTAAAGAACAAGTTGGAGAATGTTTGGAGTTTCCCTTTATTTGACTAAGATGAGGTAGTATTTCAAATGGATGGAGGTGCACTCTCTGGTCATCTCCTATTGATGTGTATAGAAAGAGCAGTTTTCCCTCCCAGGGACTGCCTTTCCCCTTGCCAGTGTGAAAAGATTGCCCAGTTTGAAACAGAACTGCTCAGAGATGGAACAGAGACCATCAATTTTATTTCTTTCTTACATGTTGTTGTTCTCATGAGTAGAGATGGGATGGGATGTGTCCCCAAACCCAATGTCTCCTCCTCACCCAGAGGTAGTTCAGTTTCTTTATAGTTTTAGCGGCTCAGAAACAGATTATTTCTCTTTTCCTCTTTTGTTTCCCATTGTCAGAAAGAGAGATTTGTGAAACTACTGGACCAGCTCCACAACTCCCTGAGAATTGACCTCTCTACATACAGGGTGAGTGAAGACATGGCTGTGGGGCTGGGTAAGAGATAATATTAGCTCAGTCTAGAGAGACTGTATGCCAATCTTAGTTGTAAAGATTCAAGGCAAGGAAAATTGGTCTGCGCCATCACATCCATGTGCATGGCCAATGCCACCGACACCTGTGGTTCTGCAAAGTCCAAGGACCCTGCAGTGTGTAATAGTATGTGTGGCTGCTTTTTTTAAAGACAGTTGACTTTCCAACTCCACTCACTTAACTCTACCAAATTGTCTGATGATATTCTCATTAGGGAGTCTCCTGAGGATAATCTCTTCCCAAAATGCCCCTTTAAAAATTAGGTAATTAGGAATAGCTGGAGCCCACTGTACAGGAAGTACGGGTCTTGGTCTGGAGTGTGGCTACACTTATATTCCAGGATATACAGTTAGATTATAACTTTTGAAGAACTCACTATTTGGGTGTAAGAATCTTTACCTAAGAAAAATGTGTGTATGTAAGTGTGTGTTTGTGTGTGTGTTCATTTGTGTGAAGCACACATATTGCATGGGAAGTAGGGTTGGGGGGAGGAAGCATTGCTTTCTGGGCTGAGGATTATTAACTCTTGCTTTTGGCAAAGGCTTATCTATCTCAGTGTAACAGCTTTTTTTGTCCATCTCAACTAGGGGAAAATTCCAGTGGGTAGAAGTTAGGGAAGTTTTTTATTTCATTACTTCTGGAAGAGAAGGCTTTCATCTTCCTCTGTTCCTTTCTTGCATTTGCTTGATTTATAATAGAATAATTTCCCTGCTGGGAGTCCTGAGCGGCTTCAAGACTTAAAGTCCACAGTGGATTTGCTGACTAGCATCACTTTCTTCAGGATGAAGGTAAGAGATGAATTGGTCTGGGGACTTGGCCACAGGGATATGGAAAATAAGCATCATTTGGCACAGTGTGAGGCTATAAGAATCATCTCCTCAAAGCCCACATTTCCATACATTTGTTCCCTGGGTTACCTTGATGAACACAATGGATCAATAAGGAAGGGCTTGGCAGTTCTCCCTATCAGATATCTTGGCAATTTAAATCCAGGGCAAGGTCCAGGAACCCATGGAGGAATGAAGGAATCTGGACTAGTTTAGAGGTAGTAATTCTAAGAGAAGATCCCACCCAGGTGAGCAGAACCCTGGGCCCATATTTCTTGTCTTAATTGGCAGGTGCAAGAACTGCAGAGCCCTCCAAGAGCCAGCCAGGTGGTAAAGGATTGTGTGAAGGCCTGTTTGAACTCCACATATGAGTATATCTTCAACAACTGCCATGACTTATACAGCCACCAGTATCAGCTGGTAAGAGGTTCAGGATCAGGTGGGACCAGCTGTCGGTGGCTCTTGGAGCCCCAGCTTTCCTTTGCTGTGGTCATGGTAGAAGGGAGCTCAGGACAAAGTCCCAGTGTTCTTGAGGGGGAGTGAGTTTTGTAGGATTTGAACCACCTAGACCATGTGAGACATTTGTGGATGGACAGGGACCAGGTGTGACATAACTGAGTTGAACAATAGTGGGAACAGAAAGTTTTAGTTTAAGAAAATGAGTAAAATTTGAGCAGTTTCAGAGGGTAAATTTGCAGTCCATCCCAGAGTCCTTTTTTTTTCTCCCCCAAAGATTAATATTATTCTGACTCATATGGATCCCTCTGTGTTTCAGTCTGCTTCCTTTAAGATCTATAGCTGTCTCTCTGAGCTACTGGCTAATAGAAATTTAACTTTTCCTTTGATCATTTCTCTCTGCACTGCATGGTCTTCTGAGATATATTGATCAGCCATGTCCTCTGAAAGGCTGCCCTATTTCGCCTATTTTATGCTGGCATCCTAACTTAGTACCTGGGGACTTTGTATATTTTTCTTGATCTCTTCAATAGTATTTTGTTTCTAATTTCGAGTTAATTTTTGTGAGTGGTATAAGATAGGGATCCAATTTCATTCTTTTGCATGTGAATACCCAGTTTTCCCAACACCGTTTATTAGGGAGACTCTATTTTCCCCATTGGGTATTCTTGGCTTCCCCAAGGCTTTTTCTTACTCAGCTAGTCAAGTAGCTTCCTAGATGCAGTTCTTTCTCATAAGGACATTCCAGGGGTTAAGGGAAGTCCTAACCTATTGACAGGTCAACCTGCATGTCTGTTCAGTAGCTCCTGCAAAACTTGAAGTAGCTTCTCAGAGATGAGATGTGCGTGTATGTGGCAGGGCTGGGGGCTGGGTTTCAGAGGAGGGCTGCTGGGTTTCTGTCGTGGGTCTCATGCAACTAGACCTACTTAGTGAGACTGGAGGGGCTGCTTCCTTTGGTTAAGGAGTCACAATACCTATAGCTTCTGAGGATGTGGGGACAGTGATGAATTCTTTGTGTCCAAGGACCTCCCAATATTGGGCAGTCCTGTGGAAGACAGACTCTAGGAAGGGCACTTGATTCTAGAGGAAGGAGCTTGTAAAGGGTAAAGAAAGAGGAAAACTGGAGACACTCTTCACATTCTACTCTGACTCTGTAACTGTCTCTTCTGGAACCAGAAGCAGGAACTACCTGCCGAGGAACAAGGACCCAGCATTCGGAACCTGGATTTCTGGCCCAAACTTATCACACTCATTGTGTCAATCATAGAGGAAGACAAGAATTCTTACACACTTGTTCTGAACCAGTGAGTATCACCCCACCTGGCCCTGTCTGGTTGGTGGTTGGGTTTGTCCATCTGTCTAACAGCCTCTTTCTTTCCTATCTCTGTGTGTTTGCAGTGCCACCTCTTCCTCCTGTCCGTTCGTCTGTCCCTCTGTCCCTTGTATCTGTCTGGGTAGCTGTTTCTGGAGACAGGTGTGGAAACCTAATGGGGGGCCCTGCCCAGACTGCACCACCCTTCCTGGAGTTAGAGTCCTCTGGGAATGGGAGTCCCAGGGGACCCAGAGACCATGTGTGTATGTGTCTGTCTGCTGTGAATAAAGTGGGCCACCTAGGCCTTACTTCCCTGCCTTTTGGGCATCCTTTCCCCGGGCCCACTTTGCCTGAGGGAGTTCTCTGCCCCCACTTGCCCTAGCACTGACCCCGAGTCCCCTTTTTCCAGAGTGAGTCCACCCATGTTTCCTAGGCTTCTTGTCTCTTCAGTATGACCTCTAAGAACTGGGCACATTAGCCTTGGAATCAATCAAATCAAATGGTTCTTACCTTGTTTTCTGACTGAGGGTTCTTCCATCATCCAGGTTTCCTCAGGAGCTGAATGTGGGAAAAGTCAGCGCAGAAGTGATGTGGCAACTTTTTGCCCAAGATATGAAATATGCACTGGAGGGTAAGGATGTGCCCAAGGCAGTGGGCTGCAGGCCCATTGTCCAAGAACCTGGTTTGCTTTCTCTTTCCTCTCCCAGCAACTGCAAGTTCAGGGTGAATGGTACAGTGAGAAATAGAGGGATTCCATACATAATGAGTGATAGGCCTCAGGAGGTCTTGGGTGGACAAAGCTTCAACCAAACAAATAATGTAAATGGCTATAAGTTCATTCCTTCAGCTTGAGAGCAAGTAAAAGCCTGCCTAAGACTTTCCCAGCCCAGGAGTCAGCTCCTCCCATCTGGGTGTTCACAAGTGGCCCACTTCCTGGAGAAGAGTCTTATGAAATTTATCTTTACAATGTTAACGAATCATAGACCCTTAAATACATAAATAGAATTCTTTTCTCACACTGGGGACTGCCTGGCCTGGCTTTTCTTGAAAGCTCTTCTATAAAAGGGATAGATGACGAGAACCTGTGATTACGGCCAGTGCTCTAGACTTTGGGCAAACTATGAGTGCTCTTTGTTCTAGATTTTCCAGAAGGCTTTGGAGATTCAGCTGGAAATTATGGACCCTTTTAAGTCCATAACGAGCATTCCATTTTCTGTAACATGATGGGCCTCTCTTCTGGCTGTGTACCCATGGTTTTCAAACTAATTGTTCTTATTTGCAAACTTCTATGAGAGTTCATTTTTCAGGGTCTCAGCTTTGCTCTTGGGTCCTTCGGTTTATATCAAGATTCTGTCACACCATGGGTGCTCAATGCATTTTCTGTCAGCTTGGATCCACTTTGGTTACCCCTTCTCAGTGTATTGTCATTGACCCATTCATGTCATGTACAACTGCTCATCTCTGTATTATTTTTTCCTCACCCGAGGATATTTTTTCGTTGACTTTTTTAGAAAGAGTGGAAGAGAGAGAGAAAGACAGAGAGAAATATCGGTGTGAAAGAAACACATTGATTGGTTGCCTCCTGCACGCGCCCTGACCAGGTTCTGGGCTGGGGAGGAGCCTACAACTGAGGTACATGCTCTTGACTGGAATCAAACCGAGAACCCTTTGAACCACAGGCTGACACTCTATCCAGTGAGCCAAACCGGCTAGGACTCTCATCTCTACATTTTTAAGCCTGCATTTAAGCTTCTAGGATTAAAAAAGCCCTAGAAAACTAACATCCCTCTCCTGTTCTGGGTAGTCTCCCTACCAATCAGCATTAGCTCCCGTATCCCTTTATCATCTTCTTTACCAGAGGCCAGTACCTCACTTGGCACTTCCAAAAGCCAGAGCAGGAAGACGATAGGCCTTATCTGGGAGTCTGGCTTAGTCTCTTACCAAAGGTTTAGGCCAGCCTCTTAGAGAACAGAGCCCTCACTGGTAGGGGGAACATGGCTATGAGGAGGTGGTTGGGAGGAGCTGCCTAACTGGATCAGCTGCCTTGAGAAAACTCAGGGCCTCTACTGCCAGGGCTGACCCAGCCTTCTTCCCTATCACTAGAGCATGAGAAAGACCGGCTGTGTAAGAGTGCTGACTACATGAACCTACACTTCAAGGTGAAGTGGCTCCACAATGAATATGTGCGGGATCTGCCTGCCCTCCAGGGGCAGGTACCTGAGTACCCAGCGTGAGTCACCCAGTGGGCACCATGGAGGGAAGGGAAGAGGGATCCTCAGGCTTAGCGTGGGGGGTGGGGCCAGTATCCTCAGTAATTCAGTAAGCCGGTCTTGAGATCTGTTCTGGGCACTGCTATAGAAAGAGGAAAATGTCAAACATGTCCTACTTTCCAGAAGATCCCCGTCTGGGGGAGCTGTCAGGCATATGGCATATGCCAACAACTAGCTCCAGCCCCCAGTTCTCTTTCCTGGCTGCAGGTGGTTTGAGCAGTTTGTCTTACAATGGCTGGATGAGAACGAGGATGTATCCCTGGAATTCCTACATGGGGCCCTGGAACGAGATAAGAAGGATGGGGTAAGTCAGGGGCTTGGGCTGCACAGGCTGAGGCCAGCAATTGGCTGTCAGCAAATGTTCCTGGGCTTCAGTTAGACGGGCTGTTCCTGCCTTGAGGAGTCCATAAGGAGGGTGGTTGAGGGCCACTAAGCCACCCCTCCTGGGAAGAGCCCTTTTGAAGCCTGTGAACTTGGAGAAAAACAGTGGCTGAATTTGCTGACCCTGTATGTGGCCTTCCTTAGTTCCAGCAGACATCAGAGCACGCGCTCTTTTCCTGCTCTGTGGTGGACGTCTTCACACAGCTCAACCAGAGCTTTGAGATCATCCGAAAGCTGGAGTGCCCAGACCCCAACATCCTTGCCCACTATATGAGGAGATTTGCTAAGGTGACCATGACCCTCCCTTCCCCTCCCCCATACTACCACCACTCAGAGCCTAGTCACAGGCCTGGGCTTGTGGTGGCCTTGAGGTGAAACCTGGGTTATCCCATTATCCTTTGTTCATGTCTAGGGTGGACAGATGGATTTGTCTCAGTGCTTTTCTGGGGTTGAGAGGGAGCTTTGTCGTTTTTTGTGAGATTCTACTTTACCTCTATGTTGTTTTGTTTATGGTTTCCTTCTTTCCTTTTTTCTTTTCTCAGACCATCGGGAAGGTGCTGATACAGTATGCAGACATCTTATCAAAGAACTTCCCAGCTTACTGCACAAAAGAGAAAATGGTGAGGATTCGGCCCTGGGACCCTTGAAGAAGGGAATGGAAGCCACTTGAATCCTTCCTTTTGAAGCTGTTCTTAGAGCTGAGGGTGGGGTGATGCTCCTGACTTCTGATTCCCAGCAGGGCTTCGCTTGACATTGTGCCACAGAATAAGAACTTGGCTAGGAGTTCATCTGAGCTTCCATTTCATTCTTCAGCTTCTGCTAAGCTAGACTTTTGTCTCTTTTTTAATAGTAAAAAAAAGAAAAGTTGAGATATTCTAAGAGTTTTAAAGGATAACACCATGAACACCTGGGGCCCACCCCCCAGCTTAAAAACAGACACATTTGCTTCTAGTCTTCATTCATGGAGAATTGTCTGAATTGGTTCCAGATCTCAGTGCTTAGGGGGAGACACATGTAAAATTTGTCGTAATTTCCCTGTGGCGTTTGGAGTAGTGTGAGAAAGGGAGGAACCGAGGCTGATGGGTTCTGTGCTAAAAGAAGCCAAGACTTAGCAGCTCCATCTGTCCCCAAAGCCCTGCATCCTGATGAACAACATGCAGCAACTGAGGGTCCAGCTGGAGAAAATGTTTGAGGCCATGGGAGGCAAGGAGGTAGGTCTTAGGGTTTGGGGTTGCTGTACTTTCCCTTTGTTCCTTAGCTTTCTGACCACAGAACTCTACCCTTTCTTGACTGGGTGTAGGCCAGGAGTTTAGCTTGGGGTCTGGGCTCGCTTGGGCTGAGAGATTTGAGTAGCATTGGGGTAAAGGCCCAAGGAGGGAGGAGTGGGGGCACAGGATGGGAGACAAGGGTAATTGAACCAAGCCAAGCCCACCTCCTGTGGCTACAGTTGGATCCTGAAGCTGCAGACAGTCTGAAGGAGCTGCAGGTGAAACTGAATACAGTTCTGGATGAGCTCAGCATGGTGTTTGGAAACAGGTCAGTGGCCCCAAAACACATAGTCCTCAGAGCCAGATGTGGTTCCTAATGAATCTCAAAGCCCCTGCCCCACACCCATCCATCCAGCTGTAGGTGTGTGGATCTTCCCTCTCTTCCTATTGGCTCCCACTATTGGAGCCGTACCAAGAGTGTTCTGGAGTAGGATCGAATAGCTGGTGCTACTCCAGGGACAGGAGTATGTTTGGGAAGGAGAGGGTTGCACTATGGGCACATGTGTAGTTTCCAGGTGCGGATCGATGAGTGCGTTAAACAAATGGCCGACATCCTGGGCCAGGTGCGGGGCACAGGGAATGCATCCCCCAACGCCAGGGCCTCCGTGGCTCAGGATGCAGATAGCGTGCTCCGACCTCTCATGGACTTCCTGGATGGCAAGTGAGTACAGTACTCAAGACTGTCCTCTGGGACAAGCAAGGCAGAGGAGCCTCTTGGGGAGGGGGTTTCTCACTCACCCACCCAGCCTTACCCGTTGCCTGGGCCTGCAGCCTCACCCTGTTTGCCACTGTGTGTGAGAAGACAGTCCTGAAGCGTGTGCTGAAGGAGCTCTGGCGGGTGGTATTGAACACAATGGAAAGGATGATTGTTCTGCCCCCTCTCACTGACCACACGGTAAGGATACTTCCCTTTAGCTTCCCTCTGCTGTCTCCCTTGCCTCGCTCTACGCTTCCTGATCAAGTTTAGAGTCTTCTGCTTTTCACCGATTCCCTCTCTGCCCAGGGCACTCAACTGATCTTCACTGCTGCCAAGGAGCTGAGCCAACTTTCCAAACTCAAGGTACTCTAGATCAGCAGTTGCCAACTGGTGGTCCATGAGGTCCGAAGGGTTGGCGACCGCTGCTCTAGATGTGTGGAGTCCTTCTGAGGCTGGTGGGGGTGGGGGGTTGCCTGGAAGGAAGGAAGGAAATTTAAGCTTTGGAAACTGAAGAGGAAGGAAAGGAGAGTGCCAAGTAACTGTGGGTTGGCAGGTAAGGGCAAGATTTTCATGACAGCCCCAAGCTGACCTGATGCTGTTGCTTTCTCTGTGGTTCCAGGACCACATGGTGCGAGAGGAAACACGGAGTCTCACTCCGAAGCAGTGTGCTGTCCTTGACCTCGCCCTGGACACCATCAAGGTGGAGACCTCCCCTGCCTCCAGACAGTTTCACTACCATACCCTCTTGGCCCTGGCATTTCACTCTGCCAGACTAGATGACCCTCAGGCTCCTGTCACCCACATCAGAGAGAGTGGTTTTTATGTCTATTTCTTTCTCTGCTATGTCTGTATTCCTACTTGGGAGCAACCAAAAAGACACCTCCTGTGTGGTCTAAGGTGACTCACCATGGACCTAGAATACTTACTTATTCCTGGGTTCTGAATTGCACACATTCAATTTACTTAGCTCTTTATTGCCATTCCTGAATATTTTCCACTGGGAATTAATCTTCCAGATCCTAATATTCCAGATCTGGCTGATGTTTCCCTCTTTCACTTACATATAAAGTCATTTGGGTTTTCAAAGGATTTTTTTCTACTGCCCACTTCTTTATTCAATGAGGCAACATGCACCAGACACTGTGTACTGTGAATGATGCAGAAAGAATCAATATAATTCCTAGCCTCCAGGTAGTTGTAATGGTTATAAGGCAGGTATATGAACTCTGTGATTCAGGGCACGTGGGAGAGGTAGGTCATAGGTATAAAGTTCTTTAAGAATTCAGAGGGGATAAAAGAGCACTTCTGTCTACTCTCTGCCTAGAATGCTTCCGTCTCATATCTTTGCTTGTCCATATAGATCCATCCTTCAAAACCAAAATCTAGTAACATGGCCATCCCCTCCCCGCCCTACCAGAGACCCAAATAACATTCTTCACCTGAGAGATGTGACGCCTGATCTTGTTGTTTACTGATTGACTTATTGTTCTCCCCATGCTCTTCTGACATCCTCGTTGAACCTCAGCTATTATTTCTCTGAGGACAAATGTTGTTGGGGAACTGCCTCTCTATAAGGGCACGAGGCAGTAGCAAGTACTCTTTTGTCTTTCAGCAATACTTTCATGCAGGAGGCAACGGACTGAAGAAAACCTTCCTTGAGAAGAGCCCAGATCTGCAGTCCCTCCGTTATGCCCTATCTCTGTACACGCAGACTACAGATACACTCATCAAAACCTTTGTGCGTTCACAGACTGCCCAGGGTAAGACTAAGGGCTTTGAGTCACTGCCTTCCTTTCCTGATCTATCTCTGCCCCTATGGAGTTAGGGTCCCCTAGCTCTTAGACCTTTCTAAGAGGTACTTCTTCATAGATCCCTTCAGACTCAGACCCCAGGATTTCTTGAAGAACCCTAATACTTTCCTCCACCCCAAACAGGAGAATCACAAGTACCTGGAAAATATGCCTGAGATCCCCCCTCCCCCCGAGATATTGCCTGTCCAGTGCCTGTTTTTGAGCTCAAATAGTATTACCTTGTTTGGTAGGGAAAAATCTGTGAGGAAGCCTAGCGAATGAGTGATTGAAACATTCATGAGGACTTATTTCTTTGGGAACCTTTGTTGGAAGTTGTCCTGGGCATAGAAAGCAAAAGAAGACTTTCCAGATTCCCCAGCATGGACAAGAAGAAGAGAGGCAAACCATAGGAGAGTTGAAGAGATGGTGCAGATCACATACATAGCTGAGCTCCAGCCTCATGAGTGACCCGGGAGGCTGGTTTTCTCCCAGTTACTTCCAGTCCTCAGAACCCCTCCCTGCCTCCTGACGGCCTATCCATAACAAAACACATCCGCATAAACATGGCTAAATTCTGACCCTGACCTTGGAGAAGGATCCTCCCAGGAAGGACCTGCAGATGCATTTATTATTGTTTGTTCCAGGGAAAGAAACTTGGGCATGTTTCCTGGGGCAGTGAAGCTGGTGGAGGAGGGATTGGGAAGGCTTGGGCCTTACTGAGCTATGGAACTGGAACATACAGCTGAGCTGAAGGGGAAGAGGAATCTAAGCAGTTAGACTAGACTTGATGGAAGGTGAAAAGATACACAAGGCCTGCAGTACTACATTTTTCACATCTTATTTTAAGTCTAGGGTGGGAAGAAGAGGGAGCAAAAGAAGTTTGAGCCTTGCTTAATGGGACAGAGAAAACCTTTACAGAGTTGAGTACATGTAAAGGTCCATAACATTAGGAAGGTTCTGAGTTAATCCAGAAAGACTTTTAAAAAAACACACACGCACCAACAACTCTGAGCTTTAAGCTAAATATAAAGATGAGCAGAAGCTGGAATAAACAGATATGAGGTAAGAGTAGGAGTGAGGACTGCATGGAGGATCCGAGTTTATATGTATATTTTTCTACCCATTAAGAGCTTTATTATTTAAGAGCCTAGGAAATTAGAGCCTACAGCCTTTCTTTTTTGTGCCCCTTTGGGCTTAGTTACCTTTACTCTCTTATTATTTTATTGGTCTTTGACTCATGAAGTCTGATTTGGAGTATTCAGACACTGACTCCAGCTGTGTTACTTCTCTTTCCACCCTGCCCTATCTCTGTGCTCCCTTAGAATGTGTGTAGAGCTGCTCTGAATGGCTGTTAACTCTGTAGACCACTAACTGATTCTTCTTTCTCTGTCCTGCTGCTGCTACTACCTCTTGACTTTCCTGTCCTCACTCAGTGCATGATGGGAAAGGTATTAGGTTTACTGCTAATGAGGACATTCGGCCGGAAAAGGGTATGTTATAAACCATGCAGATATGACCCTACCATTGCCTAACACTGTCACCTGTGAGCTAACATGAGCTGCTTATTTTTGGAGTGGAGGAACTAGGGGTCAAAGTTCAAAAGCTCTATCCCAAGTCTGAGATGGGCATTGTATTCATACAGTCTGAGACGGGGTTAGCTCTAGTTCTGTCCTCAGAATTATCCTTACCCTCCACCTTAGGACAAAGAAGTTTTATCTGGGTGGAGGGTACTTCTGGTTTGTTTGTTTTATTTTCAAAATAAAGTGAGGCCTCTGCTAAAGGGAACCTGCTAATTGGCAGACATTGAGATTGGGAAACTGTTTGTGGAGAGGTCCAAATCTGAGTAGGATAACCTCTTTCTGAGCAGAGCAGCCTCCCAAGCAGGGGCCTCCAGGAATTCAGGGACAGGTGGGAGGTTACTGCTTTTGTTCCATTAAGCCCATGGGATGGACATAGTTTCTAAAGACACAGGGTGGCAGCACTCTCCTTCTCCAACACCTGCGGCCTAGGAGATAGGAGAGGTGTGAGGAACCTGAGAGATTCCTGGTGCATTTTTAAAAGAAATTTTGCCTAATACTTGTCAGCCTAACTTGTATTTTGATACACAGCCTCATTCTTTATCCCCTTTTATTCACTTCTCCCATGCTTACTTCCCCATGGCTATTGTGGGTGACAGCTTCTCACTTTAGGGTCTAGGGTTGTGGCCTCCTAACTCCTGTTTAATCTGGAACAATTAGGCCTGGAATCTCCTTCAGTGGAGGATGATGTGTCCGTCTGTCCCTCAGGGTCCGGGGTGGATGATCCTGTTGGAGAAGTCTCTATTCAGGTGGACTTGTTTACACATCCTGGAACTGGGGAGCACAAGGTCACAGTGAAAGGTGAGTGGCATGCACTTACAGGTCTCACACTATTTCTGGCTCAGTGGCCTCATCAGTCAGAAGCAGAGCCTGTTTAACCCAGCCCTCTAGCTTAGCCCTCTTCTACGGGGAGTGCCACCTGGGCCTCGAGCACTGGGGACACTTGGTGTAATCCCTCACCAGTTCCCCTTGTTTGGACAGTGGTGGCTGCTAATGACCTCAGGTGGCAGACAGCGGGGATGTTCCGACCCTTTGTGGAAGTGACCATGGTTGGCCCACATCAAAGCGATAAGAAGAGGAAGTTCACAACCAAGTCAAAAAGCAACAACTGGGCCCCCAAGTACAACGAGACATTTCACTTGTAAGTTGTGGGGTGGGGATTTGCAGGACTGCGGGATGGGGTCAGCTGGGAGGTAAGGCTTGAGAGGGGAGAGGAGGGATGGACTGAAGGGCAGCTGGGATGAATTCAGTTGAAGATCTCCTCATTTCTGGCCTCCTACCTTACTCTGTGATCACAGCCTCCTGGGAAATGAAGAGGGGCCAGAAGCCTATGAATTGCAAATATGTGTGAAGGATTACTGCTTTGCCCGAGAGGATCGTGTTCTGGGGCTGGCTGTGATGCCTCTGAGGGATGTGGCAGCCAAGGGCAGCTGTGCCTGCTGGTGCCCCTTGGGCCGGAAGATCCACATGGATGAGACAGGCATGACCATCCTCCGGATTCTGTCTCAGAGGAGCAATGACGAAGTGGCCCGAGAGTTTGTGAAGCTCAAATCGGAGTCTCGTTCCATGGAGGAGGGGAGCTGAGCACCTGAGCTCCTGTGCCAACCAGATGGCACCAGTTCCACAAACCGGGGCCGTGGGAGTTACTGTGTAGCCAGCTTAGGTCCTCACAGTGAAAAGGCTGACTTCTTCAGTTAAATTTAAGGGAAATTTTGGGGTGATGGGAGTTTGGCTTTTCACAGAAAGGGTCATGAATCCCTGACCAGTAGGTCTGTGGTGCTAGGGGGTTGCTGCATAGGGAGATTTTTCCATAAAGAGAGAGGGACAGACATTTCTGAAAGTGTCACCCATTCTTGGTAGACACGCCTCCACTCGACACCCCACGTCTATCCCCTCTCCATACTGCACCTTCTCCAGTTGGACCCCTACGTACCAGTCATTAGAAGAACAAGTTTAGAGGGCCAGGAGCTAATGCCTGGCCAGCTAAGTAGTCAGTTGAGCCTATAGGTATCACTGAGCCCTGTAGTCTGGATTGAAGCATAGCCAGGGCTCGAGCACACGGAATAGAACTCACACTGTCCCTTGAGCAGAATCCACTGGCTTTGTGTGCGTCCAGTGAGAAAAAGGCTTTGAAACTGAACAAGATACCTCGAGAAATGAGCTCTGTTAATTCCTTACCCAGTTTATATCTGTCGTGAGCAGAAGCAGGTTCATATGGTGCTTCAGAGCCTTGAGCAGAATATTCTTTGGAACCCAAGTACCAGAGGCTACATTCCCAGGAGTCCCTCTACCTCACTCCTGTAGGAAGGGAAGTGATGCTTCAGGACATGAGAGGCTGTTTTTGTGTGTATGCATCTGAGGATCCAGGAGAGGGGACTATATTTCCTTCTTGGGGAGGCCCCGAACAAAGCCAAAATTTTTGGAAATTAGTCTAGAAGGAGTTCTCTTCACTTATGGCCACTGCCTTCTGGCTGTTCCCCCAACTTGTAGAAAGAATCTAGCCTTTGAACTTGGGGCAGCTGTGTCCCCCTTATAGGTGTTCAGCCCCCTGGAAGAAACTTGGCCTATGATCCCTCTATACAGGCTGGGTGGAGGAGGGCCTCAACATTCCCTGGGAGGTTAGAGACAAACTCTTGCAAGGGGTCATGTGGGCTTTCCAGGCCTTTGCTCAGAGAAATGACACGGTCCTTTAATATCCTTGGTAGCAGCTTCCTGGACTTCCTTCCTGGACTTTCTGAGGACTCTCCATTGTCCGCAGTTGTACTGGTCATTACATTTAATAAGAAACTAAGCATATTTGCTGTTGTTAATTATTGTATGTGCCATTGTTACAGGAGATTATTGGCTAGTCTGTAATAAATTATCTTATAGCAGCCTTTGGGGGTCTTCTTGTAATTCTGCTAAGATGTGGAAAGTTGTAGAAATGACCGTCCTATATAATGGCATATTTTGGACCAGTGGATTTGCTGCTCTTCCCACCCCCTCCCCAAACCCACCCCTTACTCACCCCTGCCCCTGCTAGTGGTGGATAAGCACCAAGCAGTAAAGCAGTCAATGTGCTAGCATCTTGGCCTTAACCTGAGACCAAACAGTCCAGGCAACAAAAGCATGAGGCCCAGGGCATAAGCTTCCTGCAAAAGGTCCAGAAAATAGGATATGGCAGGTGTGAAAACTAGTCCATTCTCTATCTTTCCTGTTCTAGAATCATAAGGCTTTTCTTCTAGGACAGACACAGCCTGGGCCATAAGAACAAGGAAGGGGTCTCCGGGGGAGAGATGTGTCTCCAGAGGTTGGGGAGGGTTGAGGCTGCCTGTGCAGGACGGAGGTGTAGGCCCAGGAGCGCACAGTGGCCTTTCATGCAGGGAAATTCAAGGATAAAGTTTACTCCCAACAGGGAAGAAACAAGGTAAAAGTGAGGCCTCCTGGCATGGGAATCAGAGAAAGTGTTCACCTACTTTCAACTTGCCCTGTCACCACTTAACAGATTGGCACCCAAAGGGCACCCATCTATCCATTTACCTCCTAGAGCAGGTCCATTAACTCAGGGAGTTATGTCTACTTTTCCAGCACTACCCAAATTCTCTGAGAAGGGAGCTAACTAGAGCTTCCCAGTTTCTTATTTCTGTTTGCTTGCTAAATACATCCTTACAGTTCAATTGCCCAGTCATTTTTAAACGTCTTCCTTTCCCAAACCAGTTGCTTATCATTTTTGCCTCAAGCTTTACCTTTTGGGTTTTCATTTAGTTTAGTTTAGTTTTGTTTTGTTTTGTGAAGCCTAAATTTACTTCTATTTAAAAATGCTCAAGAGACTTTAAAAAGGCCCAAAGGGCCAAAAGCCCGGAGATGTCCAGGTTTAATTTAAGATCAACCTGACTTGGTATCTGTCCGTTTCTCCTTTGTGAGGCATCAATTTGATCCTTGTTAATGAGATACCTCGGTAATTCTAGTTGGATTGTGGTGATGTCTTGTGACTCCCAGAATCTGTCATAAATGGCCATCAGGTTATGAATGATGAGAAACGTAATACCAGAAATAATCACAAGACGTCTGCAGATTTTACTTGAATATCCTTTCTGTATTATTCGTCGCCACCAGGCCCACTGATGATCAATTTGAGTAGTGGTCATCATGATGAGTGTCACCTGCAAAGACTGGTATTAAATGCAGCTCTTTCAGAAAGAAACCAGCAAACACCCTTCAAGATGAACATCTCAAACTTACCTTTTGAATTCATTGTCTCACCTCAGTTACAATACCACAAGTGGCCCAGCTGGCATGGCTCAGTGGTTGAACATCAACCTATGAACCAGGAAGTCACGGTTCAATTCCTGGTCAGGGTACATGCCCAGGTTGTGGGCTCAGTCCCCAGTAGGGGGCATGCAGGAGACAGCGGATCAATGATTCTCTCTCATTGTTTTTTCTATCTCCCTCTCCCTTCCTCTCTGACATCAATAAAAATATATTTAAAAAGGAAACACACACACACACTACCACAACTGGAGTAGTGGCTTGTAATTCTAATTTGGATTACCACTGATCATCTGCCTCCATTCTGCCCCTGCCCTCTTCACACACTTTGCTAAATCACTTCCTTTGCAGTGGGGCGAGGGGGGCGGGGGGCTTCCCATGCTCTCCTCGCCCACCCCCGCCGCTCAGCCCCCGCCATACACACCCTGCACTCCTATCCCCTTACTGGAATATCCGCAGCCTTTTCCACTGCCTTCTGGGTTCTGACATCCTGACTTCCTTTAGGACCCAGCCAATCCTAGACACCCTCCCCACAGTAGTCGACATTGTTCTACTTTACTCGATCCCCCTGCTCCCCATCAGCCTGAATCTATCCCAAGGCAGGGTCTGAGTATTTTCATCTCCCTTCCCCACCTGCTAGTGCAGAGAGGACGCCTAGGTACTTCCAAGCCAGGCCTGCAGAACTCCTTGGGAAATCCAGTGCGGGAGGGGGCGTGGTCGGGGGCGTGACCGGGCCGGGCTTGCGGGAGAAGGGGCGTGGCCGGAGGCGGGACCTTGGGGGCTCCACAGCGCGCCTGCGCCGGAAGGTGCGTTAAGATGGACGTCGCTGGAATGGACGTCTGCTTGGCGACGGTGAGCAAGAGGTGCCCGACGGTGGCTCTGGAGAGAGCCTTCTCCTCCCCAACATTGAAGACTCTGTCCCTATACTCCCTGACATCCGAACCCCTCTGTGTACTTTTCAGTACCTGACCTCGTCCGTCCCCGGACGTCCCTGTAAATTGTTCCCCCGGTACTTACTCCTTGAGGTAACTTCCCTTCCCTACACTCGAATCTGTGTGTTTTACAGGCTCCGGGGGAAATGTGTCTGTCCAGATGTCTCGCAAAGGGGATCTTCATCCCACATGTACCTCCCACAGGGCACCCATTTATCATCCGGTTACCTCGCAGAGCCGGTCCCCAGCGAAGAAGGCACATTGACTCGGGGTTTAATGTACTTCTCCAGCGCTATTCACGCTCTCTGAGGAGGCATAAGCCTTGTACCACATTTGACTTGGAAGTGGCACATTTGTTGTAATTTCTTTCTCATAGGGCAGGGGACCTACTTTATAGGAAAAGTCTGACTACTCTTGGTTAATAGGCTTGCAGATTTGACTCAGTAGCTAACTTAAAAAAATATATATATATGTAATTGATTTTTTACAGAGAGGAAGAGAGTCAGAAACATCGATTAGCTGCCTCTTGCACACCCCCTACTGGGGATGTGCCCGCAACGAAGGTACATGCCCTTGACCGGAATTGAACCTGGGATCCTTAAGTCCGCAGGCCCACGCTCTGTCCATTCAACCAAACCGGTTTCTGCAGTAGCTAACTTTTAAAAAGCAATTATCATGCCGAAGCCGTTTTGGCTCAGTGGATAGAGCGTCGGTCTGCGGACTGAAAGGTCCCGGGTTCAATTCCGGTCAAGGGCATGTACATTGGTTGCAGGCACATCCCCGGTGGGGGGTGTGCAGGAGGCAGCTGATCAATGTATCTCTCTCATCGATGTTTCTAGCTCTCTATCCCTCTCCCTTCCTCTCTGTGAAAAATCAATAAAATATATTTTAAAAAATGATATATATATATAAAATAAATAAAAACAATTATCATGTTTTAAAATGCAGATTTTTAGCTTTCTGAAAAATTGTTAGCTCACATTCTCACAAAGTGGCTGGTTGTTGGAGCTGAGAAGCAACTGGTAAATTAGTTTACTGCAGTTTGTTAGACAACATTACTCCTCATTTTCTGAAAATACTAAGTTTTACAATTATTTGCCTGTTACTGTAGGCATTTGTGTTTGTGATCCCTGATATCTGTAGGAATTAATTTCTGAATCGGTACTTTGAGCTCTTGATGGAAACTGACATACAAAGAGGTTGGATTTGTGTTTAGGTAGTCTTTTGGTTTCTGTGATGCTCTGATTAGGACCAGAGATCATCCTAGTAGCCAAAACCCAAGCTGAAATCTGAACTAAAGCAGTTTGTTTTTAAATAACAGAATTCAACCAAAATATCTGTAGGTTGTTCCCTGGTGCATTTGATCTTGAAGAAATCCGCTTGTTAACTCCTCTCTGATGAGATCAGGGCAAAGTATTGTTTCTTTTTGAATACTTGGTTATAAAAGGGGCGGGCTCTGATCTATTCTGAAAGTGATATTTCAGTGGTGCTGTCTCTGTGCCAAAACACACAGATGGTAACCCTCTTTTCTGAGGGAAATAACAGGTCTCATAATGTCAAGAGTGGGAATGTTCTGCAGGTTTTATCTAATCAGAAGTAGAACAGGACCTTTCACAGTGGATTTTTAAAGAAGCAAAAATCATTTTTTTTTTAGCGTAAGTGTATGACCCACCCTGAATGAATCTGCCATACCCAGAAGCAGAATGGTAAAGCTGAAGAAACAACGTGGAATAATGGAGATGGCATAATACTGTGAATACTGGTCTCAGCTCTGCTACATAATAGTCAGGGATCCTTGATCTTTAATTTCTCAGAGGCTGTTTTGTGCATCTATTAAATAGAGCAATAATTCCTGCCATATGTACCTCGGAGGAATCAAATGGGCTCATTAAATGTGAAAGCACTTTGAAAACTACATTTTCTCTAAGTGTACAAGGCATTATTACTAATGACATTCTGGGTGCTGATTAACTTTCAAGGTATTTGTCTTGCTGCTTCCAGGTTCAAATTCAATGAATATTTTGCTGAGTACATCCTATGTTCCAGGTGTTCATCTAGGCATGGAGCCTAGCATTGAACAAAACAAAAAACCCTGTGTAAATTTAGAAGTGAGTCATCAGCATATTGAATGTCTACTAAGTGCCGTATAATAGCATGGTAAAGTAGTAGGAAGAATCTAGATTATGGATTTAAGTCTGCCACTCATATAGCTGTGAGACACTCTTTCCCTGTGTGAGACTGAACGTCCCCATCTGTAAAATAAAGAGGTTATACAAGATAAACTCTTAAGGTTCATTCCAGATGAAATGTATTTCTTTAGAGAATTCTAATTGCTAAAGTTCCTTACTCATAAGGAGTTATTGTACTGCTGGGATGATCAGACTAACAAAACTAGAACTTCAAGGACAACCGAGTGCTAATGTCACACTTGCTTCAGCACAGTAGTGGGTGGTTACAACAGGATTTCTCTGTAGGTAATGGAGCATATAAAAAGATTTCCTGGAAGACCGGGTAGACCCAGATGGATGGGGAGCTTTGGATTAGAGGAAAGGAAGGAGATTCTATTTAGATATTGGAAATTGAATTATTTGAAGTGCAAAGGAGAAGGACATGCCATTCATTGTTGTCCTAGTGTATAAGGCAGAATCCTTGCAGAAAAAGGATTGCGTTCAAATATGTTTAACTGAAGAGAGTTTAACCAAAAGGCTATTTACAGAGGTATAATTATTATTAAAATAACTAGAATGGAATGGTGAAACACAACAGTGGCAAATCAGTATCACTCCTCAGCCTGAAGGGGAAGAGGAGAGAGTGTTGTTACCCAGAGCCTAGCCAGAGCTATCTATAGTCATGAGTGAAAGAGCTGTGGTCATAAGAGCTAAGCAGCCACTGTAAGAATTTAACAAGGCAGAGATGAAGCAGAAAAACAACTGCCCAAACCTTTCTTCCTGTCCTCCAGTCTTCACCTAATACTTCCCATTGGTAAAACCCAACAGAAGCACAGGGCCAAGGTAGTCTGGGTGATATAGTTCGTAGAGGTCAGCTTCCCAGAACAGCACAGAGGAAGTTAAACAGGAGGGGACAGCAAACACGAAGTCAAGAGAAGGAAAAGTCACCACTATGCACTTTTCCCTCTCTAAGACTTAGTCTCCTTAGCTGTGAAGTGAGGATAGTAAAGCCTTTGTCCCAAGGTGATTGTGAGGATTCTGATAGGAGATGTGAAGGTGCCCAGCACAGGGCCTGATATTAGAGACTCAATATATTCTAGTGCCTTTCTTCCTTTCTGAACATGCCTAAATGTCTCCTTGGCTGAAATACATTTTCCAGTCAGGGTCTCAAAGTGTGGCTGGAACTGAGTTAATGAAGTTAGAATAATAGGAAGTAAAGTCACAACATGTAGGTCCCTCTGGCCCATTGTAATGACTGGCTTTTAACAGGAGTAAAGTAGGAAGTTATTGGGAAGGAAGTTATCTTCGGGATAGTGTGACTTCTGTCATCAGAGTTCCTATCATTCACTAGGTTATCACTTGTTTGTTTATTCAAAAATATTTATTTAGAACATGTCACGTGTTAGGGACTGTTTTAGACACAGGAGATGCATTGATACATAGTCCCTACCCTTGAAGACAATGTGGTCTTATAAAGAAGACAGACAATTTCCATTTCAGATGTAAATATTAAGTTAGGAGTGAATATAGATTGTACCATGGGAACTCATAGTAAGGACACCTGACCCATTCTTAAAAGGCATCTGAAGAAGACAATGTAAGCTTAATATTACCCGATAGCACTTAACCAGGTCTAAACAGAGGAAAATGGAGTTCTAGCATTTGGAGTAGTATATGCACTTAGAATAAATAAATAAAAAGTTGGTGGTATGCTGGGAATTACAGGTAGTTTATATTTACTGGCCAGATAACTTTGAGCAGGAGGATGGTGAGCAATAAGACTAGTAAAGTAAGCATGGACATGCTACCAGGAACAAGCTGGAATTAAAACTGAAATATGGAATGGCTTCTTGAATAATCAATGAAAACCTCACAGAACAGAATCCTGATACCCAAGGACCAAAGGTGGAGACCACGTAGAGACTGGTAGGAGGGACAGAGGCACGAAAGGGCTGGCCAAGCACCCACAGATGGCAAATGAAGTCCTGGAGAGAGATCTGAGCTGGGTGGAAGGGGGAGAAGAGGGTGCCACTGAGAACTCTGGGATCTAATCCCAAAGCTGGGCTCCCCAGCAGAGAGCACCAAACTGAGGAGGGTATCCTATAACATCTAGCTGTGAAAAGCAGTGGGGTGCTGTCTTCCAGGGAGTAGCAGCTGAAAGTTTAGGCACCCTTTTAAAGGGCCAATGCATAAAAATTCCCTGTGGAGCCACCCATCTTGTGCTCTGGCAGAGGAAGGGTGAAGTGGGCTGGAGCTGTGAGAGCAGAACCCAGGACTGGGGACTCGGGGGATAGAGCTCAGAAGGCAGACACCCCAAGTTTCCTGGGCTGAGTCATTCCCTTATACAGCAGAGGACATCTTTCCCACAGAGACATCTGCCTTGCTTGGAGAGAAGACAGAGGACACACCCTATTGAAAAACACCTTGTCTTGAGGCCACTTAAGAGATTAAAAGTAACAATTAGCCTCCAGGCAGAAGCAACTGTCCCACCGTGTTGGGAAAAAAAAATCTCACCACACCTGAGGATGATTGCTTGGGGGTGATTCAAATCAGAATCCTATTAGACTGTAGACAGAGGCAGTCTCAGAAGGCTTTGAGTCTTTACCTGACCCAATTAGTCAGAAACAGCCTTTAACACTCTCCTGCACTAGAGATGGAGAGGTATAGAGGGTCTACCTAAAACATAGTCACAAACACAGACAACCAAAATTAGGAAACAACCCCCAAATGAAAGAACCAGCAAATTTTCCAGAAGAGAGAAATGAAGCAGAGATAAGAAATTTATCTGAAACAGAGTTCACAGTGATAATGTTTAAAATGCTCAACAGTATGAAAAAAGATATAGTAACTAGGAAAAAAGAATAGTCTGAGATAAAGACACATTGGAAGGAATACTCAGCAGATTAGGGGAAGCTGAGGATCAAATCAGTGAATTAGAAGACAAAAGTTGAAAATACCACTCAATTAGAGAACAAAAAAGAAAAACAAAAAACAGGAGGACAGCTTAAGGAGTTGTGGGACAATATGAAATGTAACAATATTAGAATAGTATGTGTGTAAGAAGAGGCAGAAAGGGAGAAAGGAATAGAGAAAGTGTTTGAAGAAATAATGGTAGAAAATTTCCCTAATCTGGTAAAGGAAAAAGTCACACAAGTTCAGGAGGCACAGAAAACCCTAAACAAGAAGAAACCAAACAGACCCACCCCCAGACACATCATAATTAAAATGCCAAAAATTAAAGACAGAGAGAGAATCTTAAAGGAAGCAAGAGAAAAGAAAACTATTACCTACAAAGGTGTTGCCATAAGGCTGACACCTGATTTCTTATCAGAAACTCTACAGGCCAGAAGGAAATGGCATGAAGCACTCCAGGTAATGGAAAGCAAGGATCTGAGACCAAGATTACTATATCCAGCAAGGCTATCATTCAAAATAGATGGTCAAATAAAGAGATTCCAAGACACACACACACACACACACACACACACACACACACACACAGAAAAAGAGAGAGAGAGAGAGAGAGAGAGAGAGAGAGAGAGAGAGAGAGGCTAAAAGAGTTCACCACCACCCAGCCAGCATTATAAGAAATGCTAAGGGATTGCTGTAATGTAAGGGATTGCTGAGAAGAAGAAACAGAGAGAGAAACCTAACCATACAGAATTAAAATGGCTATAAATAAGTACCTCTCAATAACCCTAAATGTAAATGGATTAAATGCTCCAATCAAAAGGTATAGGGTAGCTGAATGGATACAAAAACATGACCCAACTATATGATATCTACAAGAGACCCAACTCAAAACAAAAGACACACAGGATGGAAAGTGAAAGGATAGAAATAATTTTCCATGCAAAGAGTGAAGTGAGGATAAAAAACAAACAAACCTAGCCGAAACCGGTTTGGCTCAGTGGATAGAGCGTCGGTCTGCGGACTGAAAGGTCCCGGGTTCGATTCCGGTCAAGGGCATGTACATTGGTTGCGGGCACATCCCCGGTAGGGGGTGTGCAAAAGGCATCTGGTCGATGTTTCTCTCTCATCGACGTTTCTAGCTCTCTATCTCTCTCCCTTCCTCTCTGTAAAATATCAATAAAATATATTTAAAAAAAAAAAAACAAAAACAAAAAAAAAAAACAAACAAACCTGGAGTAGCAATACTCGTATCCAACAAAATAGACTTTAAAAGAATCACGCTAAACAAAATAACCCAGTCAGAGGAAGATAAATGTCATGATCTCTGATCTCACTCATTTGTGGAATATAGTGAACAACATAAACTGATGAACAAAAATAAATTGGGGGTGGGAGGGAATATAATAGAATATAATAGAAGTAATTCTGTTTATAGATTTTTAATATTCCCTATAACTTTTGTGATATAATACTAAGTACAGTTTTGGCAATATTATTATACTTAAAATCCTTTTATTCTTGAAATATTAAGGGTTATTGCATGTAACATTATTATATTTAAAATAATTTTTTTTGAAATTAAAAAATGGAAAAATGAAACACTAGTAAGTAAAAGTCAGATTATGAAGTGGGATTTATTTATTTATTTATTTATTTTATAAATCTTTATTACTCAGATTATTACAATTGTTTCTCCTTTTTCTCCCCCAAAGCTCCCTACCACCCAGTTTCCACCCCACCCTCTGCCCTTACCCCCTCTCCCCCCATTGTCTTCATCCATTGATTATACGATTTCAATCCAGTCTCTCACTGCTCCCCCACCCCCTTATCCCCCTGATAATTATCAGTCCGCTCCCCTTCTTTGCCCCTGATTCTACTATATTCACCACTTTATTCTGTTCCTCAGATTTTTTCCCTCTTTTCCTTTTTTCCCGTATATGAATTTCAAGTGGGACACTCTCTCCCATTTGTTTTTGTAGGGAAATACAACAAAGTGTTCTGTAGCAAATGGCTGCAGACTGTCCAAATGTCTCAGGACCACACGAATAGAATCAGCTCCTCCCCCAGGTCCCACTGCCCCCCCAGGTCACACGGCACTCCCGGGTCCCACCACTCCCCCGGGGCACACGATGAAGTAGAATTTAGATTTTTCTCCTGAAGGCAGTGGTGGATTTTTAAGAAAAAAGACTAACAAAAAGACAGTATTTTAGAGAGGTCACTCTGGCTAGGTAATAATGAAGTTATTTGAAGTGGGGTTGCAATGGAGGGTGAAAAGGTGCAAAATGAGACAAGGTTAAAGATGGTAGCCTGAACTTAGGGAGAAACTTTAGGGATAGAGGGACGTAGATGACCCTTCCAAGTTAACTCTCTATTAATGAAGGAGAATGTACATAATTTCATGATTCATTACAAGTGGGAGATTGAAAGAGCATTGTCAAAAGATAACTCTCAGGTTTCTGGCTTGGGCACATAGGTAAATCGTAGGACTAGTAACTGATGTTAAAGATCAGAAATATAAAAGCACAGATTTTGGGTATATGACAGGTGTGAAAGGAGATGGTGATGTCAGTTTTGTAAATGTAAATTTTTTTATTGTGGTAAAATACACATCAAGTAAACTTTGCCATTTTAAAGTGTACAGTTCAGTGACATTAAGTATATTCACAGTCTTGAGCAACCATCACTACCTACTTCCAGAATGCTTTCATCACCCTAGCCCCAATAAGTAGTCACTCATCAGTACGTGTAGGTTTTGAGGCATTTATTTGACATTCAAATATACATGTTAAGTAGACATTTGGATATGTAGTACTGAAACCCAGGATAAAATGTTAAGGTCAAGGTACAGATTTTTTTAATCATTAGCATGCAGATAAGGAAGCTCTTAACCTGGGGCCACCCTCATGGGGGTGATTAACAAAACTCAGAAAAAGCCAAAACTGGTTTGGCTCAGTGGCTAGAGCAGGGGTGGGCAAACTTTTTGACTCGAGGGCCACAATGGGTTCTTAAACTGGACCGGAGGGCCGGAACAAAAGCAACCTGACCATGCTGGCACTCTCATCTTGGGCTGCTGGTGAAGGAGCGGAGGGGAGAGCAAGAGAACCCTCAGCTCTTTCAGCTCCTCAGGGCTGGGATAAAACAGCCGAACGGGCCGGATTCGGCCCGTAATTTGCCCACGGCTGGGCTAGAGCGTCGGTCTGTGGACTGAAAGGTCCCAGGTTCAATTCTGGTCAAGGGCATGTACATTGGTTGCGGGCACATCCCCAGTAGGAGGTGTGCAGGAGGCAGCTGGTCGATGTCTCTCTCTCATCGATGTTTCTAGCTCTCTATCCCTCTCCCTTCCTCTATGTAAAAAAATTAATAAAATATTTTTTTTAAACTTAGAAAAAAATGACCAATAAGGAAAAAAAAAAGAATAAGGATGGAACCCTGGATAATATTGAAGAGGTTCAATGGGTGTTATCTTGAGTATAAGAAATAAAATTCATGTCTGCCTCAAGTGAGGTAAAGGCTTTTGAAGGGCAATGATATTTCCTACTTGTTAGTTTTACCTCACTTGTTTGCCTCTGCCCAACACATATTTCACAAATTCATTCATTTGTATTCTTAAATAAATTATCTCCTTAGTTTACTAGTCATACCTTTTTTCTTATTTAGTCTTAATTGGCCATTAGGTTGGTGGAGTATCATTACAAGGTCAAAAATAAGAGTTAACTAAGTTGTCAGCAAATGTGTGTGTATCTTGTGGATAAAGCAGCAGTTCTCAAAGAATGGGACTAGAACCAATAGCATCAGCGTCACCTGAATTTTTAAGAAATGTAAACTTGAATCCCACCACAAGAATGAGAAACTCCGGAGTTGGAACCCAGCCCTGTCAGGTGATTCTGATGCATTCTAAAGTTTGAAGAAAACAACTGTGCTAGACTTCCTGGCCAGTTTTTTCAGTCTATAAATAAAACCAGGGTTCTTGGTTCTGTCTTTAACCTTTATATAATAAAATCTGTATGCAACATTTTGCAATGTCTGATGAATTAATTAATCATGAAAAGGTTGTCTTGGAACATTCTTATCCATCTGTGACCTTCACCATTCTGAATTATAGATTCAAATATTTCCTGCATATTATTTTCCCTTTTGGTGTGCAATAGTCATCTTCAACAATATACATTCTAAACTGTAAAAATGAAATAATTATTTCTGTAAACACCCTTTCTTACCCATCCAGTTCTTTGTTTTGGAATCTCTCAGTCTTATGCTGAGTCATATCCTTGGCTTTGAAGAGTATGAAATGAACCTCACTGAAATTACATTATTCTCTTCTCTACCACCATCAAGAATTTTTCAGCTACATGTCCTTGCTTAGAGATGCAGTAGTTATATACAGATCTCTTAGGTTCAGTAGCCATAGTCATAAAGAAACTAGATTTGGAACAGACTGAATTTGGAAAGAATTGATCTTGGTCATCAAGGCCAATTGAGGGAAGTTTTCAGCTTTTGCTAGTCCAAGGGATAAGCCAGCTAATACAGTATTCTAATTGTCTCTGTCTTTCCATGAAGTTTGTACATGAATTGAGGGCATGGATGATGTTTTATTTATTTTTGCATCTTTGACCATGTCACAACAATACATACTCTGCACTCAGTAAACACTTGCCAAGTTTAATTCAGAAGTTAGATAAAGATTTTAACTGTGGCTCTACCTCTAAGCCACTTGGAGCTAATTGACCTCTGATTTCCTCATCTCTAAAACAGATCTAATAAGTTTTGCACTGTCTCCTTCCCAGTGTCTTTATAGGAATTTAAAGATAGAATATATATGAAATACTCTTTAAAAGTCTAGAGAGCTCTATGAAGATGAAATTACATAACAGTTTTGATTCAGATGCTCTCTACCTTAGAGGAATAATTAGTTCTTTCTGAATTGTGGAGAGAGAACTCAGCACAGTGAGCTAGAAGTCAGGTGATCCTTACTCTAATCCTGATTTCCTTTCAATTCTTGGGATCTTAGTCTCCTTTGATCTCAAATGAGGAAGTAGAGATCAGATTGGTTCCCAACCTGGGTAACACGTTGGAATCACGTGGTGCCAAAAAATGCTGATGCCTGGAAGCCACTCCCATATATGTAATGTAAGTGGTCTGGGGAAAATTCTGGGCCTTGAGATTTTTTTTTTTTAATTCCCATGTGTTCAGCCAAGGTTTTGCATTTTTTTTTAAATCAGCAAAACCATGCAGGTAGGTAAAATCTTACACAAAAATCCAGGCTACAACATACATACCAGTGAAGCTTCTGTAGTTGCTGTCTTAGGACATTAAGCTCCAACTGCCAATCCCTTTTTCTTGTGTCCTATTTTAGAATTCATGCTTCATGGAGCACTGTTAGAAAACCATGGTAATAGACAATTTTCAAAATAGTTTACAGGTCCAAACAATGTTATGACCTTTTGCTTTCTCACCAGAGCTATGTTCTGTGTTTTTCTTAACACCAACTTGATCCATTGTCAAACTGATTATTACGGAGGTTAGCTTCCCAATTACTTCCTTCTGATTACCCTAACTCCTTTGCCTCAGGATGATGAACAGTCTAAAATTCTTGCTGCCACCCTCCCCCAGAGAGGCTGATCCCACACACCCAGGGAAGGAGTCTGGTGTCTATGTTTTTCATGTCTCTTTGAAACAGTTGGTCTATGGACCACGCTTTCGGGAAAGATTGCGCTAAGAGTTTGTGGGTCAAATGTAAATAAGGGATGCTGAAGTGTTGGGACGGATTAATGGATTTCCCCCTGAGCTCAGTGCCCGATCTATCAAAGAGGAGCATCTGGGTATTTGAGACTTTAAATTCTGCTCCTTATTTGGCCATAATTCTCAGTTACTGCCCTGAAAGCCCGCTTCACAAATCTCCATCTGTGGCTAAGTCTATAAAGAGATAATGTAGTATAGTAGTCAAGAGCAGTCAGGCAAGCAGGGATTCAAATCTACCACTGTAACTATCACGTTCTGATTGTACAATCCGGAGTAAATCACTTAATCTTAAACCTCAGGGTATTTATTTGTCAAAGAAGAAGAAGAAAAGGGGGGAGGGGTAGAAGAAAGAAGAGGAGGAGGAGGAAGAGAAGAATGCCCTCTTTCTAGGCCCAAGTGTTAGTGAAAACTAAACAAGATTACTAAATACGTAAAGTACATAGTAAAGTGTCTAGTACACAGTAAATTTTGATATATGGTACGTATTATATCAGCAGGACCTAGACTGACAAGGAGTTTTTTGTTTTATTCTTAGGTGGTGTTTCTCTGAGATGAAATACATAAAACTTTATATTTCAGGTAAGTGCTCAGCTTATATCTGCTGAGATATCCGGAGTTCACCAACCAATCAATAATGGTATTTGCTTAGTACCCTGTTTCCCCGAAAATAAGACAGTGTCTTATATTAATTTTTGCTCCCAAAGATGTGCTAGGTCTTATTTTCAGGGGGTGTCTTATTTTTCCATGAAGAAGAATACGGCCGTGTGTCCCAGGGGTCCGTGTGCCCTGGGAGAGCCGTGCGCCCCGGGGGAAGCAGTGGGACCTGGGGGGAGGGGCGGTGAACCAGAGGAGGAGCGGATTCTATTTGTGTGGTCCTGAGATAGTCACCATAAAACAAGCAGATTGTCCATCAACTTTACTAGGTCAGACCAAATTGTTTTCCAAAGTGGTTATCTGATTTTTAATATCACCAATAGTATGTAAGTGTTCTGGAAGTTACATTTTCTCTCTAACACAAAATTATTAAGACTTTAAATATTTTGCCAATCTGGCAGGTGTATATATTAAAATTATAAAGCACTGCCATTTATTGATTGACTACTTTGTGCCAGATATTTTCATACCTTATTTAATTTCATCCTCTCTCAACTCTTCCTCTCAACCCTATAATGAGAACTAATGCTGTTCTTAGTGTGTAACACATAATTACCCCTCAACCTCTCTCTGAAAATTTTATTTCTTAGTGGGTCTCTCTCTTTAATGTATATGCCTAATTTTTTATTTCCTGTTTCTTTTTATTATTATTATCTTTTTAGAAGAAATGTGGGGCATGAAATAGTTAATAATTTACCCCAAATCACGTTATCATTATTTAGTAGCCAACTTTGAAATAAAACCCAGTTCTTTGGCTCCTAATTCTTCCCCTCTCCCCCTTTGTTTTCCCCCCACCCTACCCTCACATCCCATTTGTTATCTCCTTTCCCTCACATTCTTCCAGCCCTCTTCTGAGATTAAATGTAATTTCCAGTTGACTGCTATGTAATGTGATGTGCCTGCAGAGAATGTCACAAGATTGGGTGAGTATCTGATTCCAGCCAAACAGTCATTACTCATGTGCCCACTGGCTTAGTGCCTTCTAACCATTTCACATTCTAAGCTGTGCTACTGTGTGGATTTGGCCCGACTGCCCTCTCAAAACTGCTTGATGGCCCTGCAGGGATTGGAGAGAATCCAGAACTCCAGGACCTCCCATCCTTGGTTCTCCTTTCTGAGCAGCAGTAGGAACCCCAGGCCTACCAAGGGGGCATAGGCAGCTGAGAGTAGGACTGGGTGCTTAGAGAAAGGTGATATTAGAACTACTAACATTAGATAGGGGAACACCAATTCTATCGACAGAAACAGAAACCTTAGTTTGGGGGCACAAAACTTGTAGCTAACAAGCACAAGTGAATTTTATTTGGCCTGCACAATGTTTAATTTTCTTTTTTGTGTTTGGATACTTTTATAGAAGGCATGCACTCACCAATTTGTCACAATACCCAGCACTTTATTGCCTACTGTTTCACACCTAACTGCTGTTAACTCCCTGATTCCTGAAGTTATTTGATGCAACTATATCCTTAAGGAAGTCACTTGGGACTCAAAGAGGGAAGAACTGGAATCTCATCCTCATTCCAAAGTGATCATAGTTGTCCAGGGTTTTGTTGTTGTTTTTCTGACAGTTGAATTTCTCTTGGTTTCCTGGGACCAAGACTTTTGCTCAGACTTTTACTTCCCTCAAGTGATTTCCCCTCCTCCCACCGCCCATCTAATCTTTTTTGGATGATTAAGATGAAAATGCCAGTACAGTTTTCTAGTCTTGGATTATCCACACTTAGTGGATTAGGAGACCTGAAAAAAAAATCGATTAACTAAAATATACTTTATTGGCCTTTTCTGAATTGGGTTAAGGATGGAGAAAAAGAAGGGATTTTTCTGTGTAGCAAACTCACGGGATTTTGATAAAGTATAACTTTTAAAAGGTTAAGGAACATGACTCATATATATAAAATTAACACGTATCAAAGATTTTATTAAACTCATTAATTTATATGGAAGCAAGTAAGATGTTAAAACCACTCGAAGTGAAAATATAGGAGCTAAGCATTTACAGTCCTAAAGTCTATAAACTATAACGTTTGAAGTTATCTTTTTCACCAGACTTAAATATTTGTATCTCTACTGAATAAATATATATGTTAACCTCTGTCCTACAGAGTTATAGTATAGTCCAGTCAGTAGAAAGCTAATCAAAGGTATAATCCTAGAATTACACCAAAAGATCACCTAATAATTTCTTTTACCTGTTTCCAAAGTTCAGATAATTTGTCTGACAGATTGTAGTCATTAGTTTAGACTTAGTTGCCAGGAATTGGAATCTGTTTCCCAAGCTTTGAAAATATAACTTTATGTTGAGGACATATGAAATGAATTCTAAAATTTAGCATATTTATCTTAGATGGAGATTATTTTCAATTTCAGAGATCAAGTTCCTTGTTACTTAAGAACATATTTAAGTGAAATGTTATTGGCATAAGAAATTCTCATTCTAAATCTTTTTATTTCCTTTATAGAAATTCTATTGAATTATAATTGGTACTACTCTGCAATGTCTCTATATGAAAGCCGGAGTGAAACTGGTGAAGGTAAGTGAATTCTGAGATATCTAAGTCTGCATGTCGTTATTATTGCCTCTAAAAAGTGTGAGCTTGCATATAACAGATAAACAGACTAGCCAGTCTACCAATCAAACTGCCAATCTACTAAACAACTAACGAGTAGAGGAAATATGCTTCACAAAAGTAAATTCTTTGTACTTACTAGTATAAGGTCTACTCTTTTGACATCTGAGAATTCTAACTGGAGTTTGTAAATGAAAGAATTTGTACTTTCATTTGAAAGTTCACCAAGAAGGCATGTGTTCCTTTTCCTCTCCCCACCCTTCCCAACCGCTTCCTGCTGAAAAGAAGCTGTCAATGTGAAAAGAAATTGCCAAGGCAGATAAGGTTAAGCATTGCTCCATCCTTTCCTTCCGTTCAACCAAATACCAAAGGGACCTGGGGTAACACTCCCAAGCCAGCTTTCAGAACGAAACTGCCTGACATGAGAAAAGGTAAAATTTTTAACATAAAATTTTGAAAAAGCAATCCAGAATGTAGTTATATATTTCAGCTTTCTTTTGAGGAATAGAGAAAGTGCAGATAATGAAGTTAGGTCACTGATTTAAGGCCATACTCTATCTTCTTTACTTTCTGTCATTGTGCAGCTGTCTGATTCCTGGAGGAAGCCCATTCTGAGGGCACAGGCCTGAGGTACAGATAGAAGTCCATTCCAAGGCACAGGCCCTAGTTTCAGGAAGAAGAAGTCAGTGAACTCCCAACCAAGGGAAAACCAGGCAGTTCTCTCCTATTCTCATAGCTGCTAAAGGAGAAAGGGCTGAGGAAAACAAATGAACTGACCGATTTCTCCTGCACGTTCTTATGAACAGAATAATAGATTGAGAGCAGAATACTGTCTGGAGTAGTAAATTCAGGGCAAATGAATGTAGTGATCATCAATGAAGACTGATTTATTTATTCAACAAATATTTATTGGTCACAAAATGAATGCCAATGACCGTGTTACATGTTGGTAATACAGTGAGATGCTACTTCACATCCACTAAGATGGTTAGCATAAAAAGCAGGCACTAACAAGTACATAATGGCAAGGATGCGGAGAGATGAGAACCCTCATACATTATACAGGGAATATAAAATAATGCAATTATAAAATAATGCAACTGCTGTGAAAAACTATTTGGAAGTTTCTCATAAAGTTAAACATAGAATTGTCATATGACCCATCAATTCTACTCCTAGAAAGAGAAATGAAAACATGTCCACACAAATACTTGCACATGAATGTTTATAACAGCCTTGTCCTGTTGCCTTCAGAAAACTGAAACCCTTGAGGGTTTTATTTTTATTGTATTTCTTGATTCTTTTTTTAATTCTCACCTGGGGATATGTTGTTATTGATTTTATAGAGAGAGAGGAAGAAGGAGAAAAAGGGAGGGAGAAAGGGAGGGAGGGAGGGAGGGAGGGAGGGAGGGAGAGAGAGAGAGCGAGAGAGAGGAGAAGAGGAAGAGAAAAGAAGAGAAGAGAAGAGAAGAGAAGAGAAGAGAAGAGAAGAGAAGAGAAGAGAAGAGAAGAAGAGAGAAACATTGGTGTGAAAGAGAAACATCAATTTGTTGCCTCCTGTAAGCGCCTCTACTGGGGATTGAACCCACAACCTGGATATGTGCCTTAACCAAAAATCAAACACATGTCCACGTGTCCTTCAGTGCACAGGACAATGCTCCACCAGCTGAGCCACACTAGCCAGGGCTTTCTTGATTCTTTGAATAAAGATATAAAAATCCCATTTTTAAACACATATCCTCAGCAAGAAAGTGTGAGGTAGTGAATCTTCTCTAGCAGCCAGCATTCCAGACTGATTTGCAGAGAAGCATCCTTCTCATCTTTTCTTTTCCTCTTTCTTAGAACAAGAGAGATATCTGCAAGCCAACAATGAAGAATTCAACAGTATGTTTGGATATCCAGTGAGTATCAGGTCTCTGGCTATTTCAGAAGGGTGCTGACATCTCCCTCTAATATTCCCCTTTGTTGGTGGGGCAGGAACTTCATTGTAGATATAGATCCTATAACGTAGGTTCTGCTTTCTTTCACATTCCTATACATTGAGGGCTAGTTCAGTGAGGACTCAGAACCAAAATTAATCCAGTAGCCTAGGCTCAGGGAATACTATCTCTCATATTTTGAGTTTTATATATAACTCCTAGAAAATAAATACTTGTTGATTTTTCTAACACAGATGAAAGTATAGTTCCACAATTTTTTTTTCATTTAGACATCTATTATAATACATATAGATCTATCTAATTCATTTAATAGCAGCATAGTTTTCCATTATATTGACACTAGAGGCCCATGCATGGGTAGGATCCCTAGGCCTGGCCTGCAATCAGGGCCAATCAGGTTTCCTGCCTCCCAGCCTCCCTCTTCCCTCACTCCGCTCTGCCTCAGCCACTGGTCGCCCTTCATTTTCCTTGCTATTTCCTGGTGGTCAGCACATGTCATAGCGAGCAATCGAACTCCCAGTCTCCTGGTCAAACTCCCATGGGGACAATTTGCATAATAGCCTTTTATTATATAGGATGCCGTAATTTATTTTACCAGTTTCCTATTGATGAACATTTAAAATGTCTTCATCACCCTGGCCATTGTGACTCAGTGATTAGAATGTTGGCCCACAGACCAAGGTCATTGGCTTGATTCTCACTCAAAGGCACATTCCTCGGTTTCAGGTTTATTCCCCAGCCACAGTGGGAGCATGTCCAGGAGGCAACCAATAGATAATGAATAAATAAACAGATTTGACTGATTCCATTTCCCTGACCCTTCCCAGTGTTCATTCTCCTGCTATTTCTCCAATTTCCTCCATTCATACGCCGTTTCCTCTTCCAAACCCCTAAACCCTGATTCCCATTATGTACTTGGCCTTCTGTTCTCCTCTGCTCCCCCATTTAGCCATCAGTCAAGTACACTGTCCAAATAAACAGCCCAAATTCCACCACCACCACCACCTCTATCATGCTTAAATTTTATCACATGTGCCAAAATAACTAAACACTGAGGAAGTTCATAGTTAAGCAGATGTTCTACATTCTTGAGATATTGCTTCTGACTTGACATTTAAGAATAGAACAAAACACTATAGTTGCCAAGTTAGTAAAGAAGTACTGATACTTCTGTCTTGAGACAGAATCAGCATGGCTTTTGTCTTCATTTGCTAAACAAATGCTACCCTAATGAAATACTTTAATTAGCTGTAAGATCAAATGAATAATCAATAGTGATAGTCAGCTGCTTCAGTAAGGCAAGAGATGAAAGGGTCTGTGGGTCCAAGTATCAGAGCCATTTGGACTTAGACACCAAAACTCCAAGCTGTCTTATCTTACCTATTAATAGACAAACATGTAAACTGACCATACCCCGCTATGCCCACAGCCAATCAGGAGTGAGTGTGCTAATTAACATGACGAAGATGGTGGGTTAATTTGCATATGCAGGCACAGAGCAGCCAGGAGGGGCGGAATGACTGCTATGAGGGGGTGGGCGCAGCGGAGGGAGTTATAAGAGGGGTGCTCTGGCTGGGAGTGAGGGCTTGCAGGCTCCTAGGTGGCCAGGAGCGAAGCCAAGGGAAGGAAGGCCAATTCTTGCACAAATATCATGCAACGGGCCTCTAATAATATAATAAAACTGTTTCTATGTTAGAATAACATACTCTCAGGACTAGAATGGCCCTTATAGATCATTTAGTTAGAACTTCATACAAGACAAACCTCCGAGCTTCTCTGAGAATAAATCTTGTTTAGTTATTTTTCAGCTTCTATTAGTATAGCCCAACATAGGGCTGTGAACCGATCAATCCTTGAGAAATGTATAGTATTCAATTGATTGTTAATTGGAGAAATTATGGAGAAAATAAAGGAAAAACACCAAGGAACCCTTAGTTTTGGCTTGGATCTCTAAACTCCTAAGTGCTAAGCTATTTGACCAGTTTCTCTTCCCTTGGGAAATAGACCCTGGGCAAGTCTTGGCTGGGTAGCCTATCTAGCCTTCCTGGGCAAGGTTTAGCCTCAGGACTGAATGATTTTGGTTCTCCAAGAGGATGCTGGTGTCTTCCTAAGGCAGGGCCCAGCAAGATTCCTTATACTGAGTAGTATCTGTGCTCCAGGCCTGTACATGGGTTTATTCTTTTCTTCAGGCTTTATAGATGGAGGAGGAGAAGCCCTGTTTATAGGAAATTACTTGGTCTCATTCTTCTGCTTTTCTTGAGCGCTTAGATTCAAGCTCTGACATCTTAGGTCAAATGATTGTAGGCTCAAAGATAGAAAGAAAAATGGTTCTGTCCACATCTTCTGATTGGGACTGAAGAGGTAGCAAGTTCCCATTTCCACTTAGCAAAATATAGCTTAGATGTAGGCCAAAACTATTCAAACTCTCTCAGGACAATTAAGGGGCAGATGATTTTCTAATGCTGACAGCAACCAGTGTCAGAACCTTCAGTGGGCTGGGTGTGAAAGACAGTAATTTGCTTTTGGCATTGACATCCTTCAGCAATGAAACTAGCATGTAAAGACACACCAAAATGAGTTTTCCAGACTAAGAAAACCTTCGTTAGAGAACTCTGGAGTGGAGCAAACACAAACAACTTGCCCATTTAGAAGTGATGAGGACCTTAGAGGCCAGAGAATAAGATGAAATGGAAGGATTTATGATTCTAAGAAAAGAAATTATTTGAATGGCTACACAAGTGGACTGAATCTCAGGGGACAGCATGATCCCAACTCTGCAACTAACAGAGTGATTTTCAGCAAATAACTTCAGTGCCTCAATTTACTCATCCTCAGGTGATCATATAGTATTCCCTCATCGGGTTGTATTGAGGATTAAATAAGTGGCTACGTATAAAAATGATTAGAACACTGCTTTGCAGGTAATAAATATTCACTAAGTATACATTTTTATTGTTGATTTTATCATTATCAGTAGTGTCAATACACAAAGAATTCTCTCCAGTGCAGAAGTACCTTCTGCCTCCCCCCAAGAAACTCATATTGATCAGCCTCTACATCTTTGCATCTTCTAGACCACTCTAGGCCTCAAAGAAAACATTGCAGGAGGGGTAGACAAATACTTTTTTCCTTCCTTTAGTAGGGGGATTGTGGCTTTTTACCACTTCCGAGTGGCCTTGATCCTTTTTGTTAAGCCTGGGAGGTGGGGGTTTTTGTTCCTCTACTTGTGCTTGTTTTCTTTTACTCACAGAACAATACCATCAGGACCTCAAAATATAATGTCTTTAACTTCTTGCCCATGAACCTATTTGAACAGTTCCAGAGACTCGCCAATGCATATTTTCTCATTTTGCTAATCCTACAGGTATTGCCTTTGTGACCTTTTCCACAGAACATTTTATCAGCCTCTCTGGGGTCAGGTTGTATAATCCGTCCTTCTCGTCCCTAAACTGAGAAATGCCCTTTGTCATGAGGTAACAGGCAAGTGGATGGCTGGGATCTCAAGCCAGTCCTCTAGAGTAACTTTGGTCAGGATTAGCCAGGATGAAACAAGCCTATGCAGGAGAAAGGAAACAAGGCCCCCGGATCCCAAGGAAGGGGGGAGCCCCTCATTATGGCTGCACGGCCACAGTTCAGCCTGACCACAAGAGGCCAAAGACTCTTCACCCCAAGTGCAGCTACATCCCTATTCCTCCTCCTTGTCCCAGCCTACCTGACAGAAAGTTAAAATGCAGGCATGCTGCAGAGGAGCATGGTTTAGAACATAAGCATATCTATCAGCGCAGAGCAAGGAAGTAGGACAGGGTGGGCCCAAATTAGGAGAGAGGGACAGATCGTCTCATTTTCCTTGTGCTGAAGAAGTATGGGAGGGTCTGTGGTTTTCCCATGTCCACTCACCCGCCTAGCCCCAGCACCCTCATTTTCACAGGAAAAATGGCCCTTGCCATCAAGACAGATGTGGTAGAGTTCAGGACATATAGGTAGCAGCTGATAGTCTTTTATGTTTCCTTAGTCCTTGGGAGTTGTTTACTTATATTTGGAGATTATATGAAGGCTGCCAACAGTGAAAAGCAACCAGGATAGTTGAATTTATTGTGAACCTATAGAGATGAAAATGGTATTGTGGGAGGGGCAAGTATATTGTCCTTTAAGCTCTCTGACCCACGTTTCTCTCTCCTTCCCTATCACAGTTGATTCCCCAAATCTCCTCCTTGATCTGGTACACAACTGTGATACCCCTGATAGTGGTGCTGTCAATAACAGCAGTGAAAGATGCCATCGATGACATGGTAACGTGGCTTTCTAGGCCGTTAGTTCCTCATTACCTAGTCAGGCTGGGGGACAAGAAGGACTTCTCAGAACTACCTAGTGCTAAGAAGCAATGAATGGAGAGTGGAATATGTAATTTTCACAGGCCCAAGATTGATAGTCTATGCATGGCCAGAAAGAGGCAATGCAAGGTCATTCTCTGTCTTCCTGTTACCACCATCAGCCCCTTTCCAGGCTTCCTTCCTTTTTTTTTTTTTTTTTTAATAACTCACCTCTTCTTTCACTCTCCCTTTAGCTTTCTCTGGGTTTGCTCTAATCCTTCTTTCTCCATCCCCTCTTATCTTGTTTTTATACATATCTTCCCTTCATCCTTCAGTCTCCTCCTCCCTCTTTTTCCTGTTCTTATCTTCCCTTTGCACATTTCATTTCTCCTCTCCAACTCTCCTTATTTCCCTTTCCAACTTTCCAACTTTTGGGGGTTTTTGTTGTTGTTATTGTTGTTAATCCTCACTTTTAGGGAAAGTGAAAGAGAAAGACAGAGAAACATTGATGTGAGATAAATACACCCATTGGTTGCCTCCTGCACGAGTCCCAACCAGGGCCCAGGCCAGGGAGGAGCCTGCAACCAGGGCACATGCCCTTGATCAGAATTGAACTTGGGACCCTTTGGTCTGCAGGCCGACGCTCTATCTACTGAGCAAAACCGGCTAGGGCTCAAATTATTTTTTTAAATGTATTTTTATTGATTTCAGAGAAGAAAGGAAAGAAAGAGAAAGATAGAAACATCAATGATGAGAGAGAATCACTAATAGGCTGCCTCCTGTACACCCCACACTGGGAATTGAGCCTGCAACCCAGGCGTGTGCCCTGACTGGGAATTGAACCGTGACCTCCAGATCAACCACTGAGCCACACTGGCTGGGCTCCCTTTCTGACTGTCAATGCTATTAAGTATATACCGCCAAGAACCCTCTGGATTTAGGAAGCCTTATGACTCTTCCTGTCCTTGGAGGGAGAAACGCGCTCCCAGTGAGTGTTGCATGGCTTCCTCTTTGCTCCTTACTGCAGGTCCTGCAGAGAAGGGTGAGGGTGAGGACCCAGTACCATGCCTACTAGTGGGATTTGGGAAGCCAGACCTGTTGACCTGCTCTCATCTGATTTTACCAGAATAGATATTTAGAATAAAGTTTGAGAGAAGGATGTTTCTCCAGCTCTTTAACTCTGTGACTCTTTAAACCCAGAACCAGCACATGGTTTAAATTTTGATTGTGACTGAAGTCACCATGCAAAAATGTTACTTTATTTTTCTATAACTAAACTCAATGTTGCTGGTAACAACCACCCTACCCTTTTTAAAAAACAAAACTTAGCCGAAACCGGTTTGGCTCAGTGGTAGAGCGTCGGTCTGCGGACTGAAAGGTCCCCGGTTCGATTCCAGTCAAGGGCATGTACCTTGGTTGCGGGCACATTCCCTTGTGGGGGGTGTGCAAGAAGCAGCTGGTCAATGTTTCTCTCTCCCATCGACGTTTCTAGCTCTATCTCTCTCCCTTCCTCTCTATAAAATATCAATAAAATATATATTAAAAAAAAAACTTAACTTGCCAATTCAGAATAACCCGTTTACTTCTGGTTTAGAACTCAATCTCTTTAGGATAAATATTATGACCAATTCAGGATTCTCTCTGTCTCCTTCCCAGTCCTACCCTTTTCTCAGGGAGCAATCTCCACTGAAAGGAGGGGACTCGTTGTGAGTCCTAGCACCAGGACATACCGTGTTTGTCCCCCTTCTGTCTGGTCTTTGCATAGATGACTGAACAGAGCTGCTATTGGAAAAGTTTGTAGACCATGGTTGGGGGTGGGAAGGGAGGATGCTGAAGGATAATAAGCTTTCCCTGTACCTACCAAGGAGTGTGAGACTCCATTCTGCCCATGTTTTTGCATTCTCTCCTCTGTCGCCTTTGATATAAGTTGTTAGTTCTCATCCCCTGTGCTTTGCTTTTGATCTTTAAAGACAAACTTTTCTCTCCTTCTTCTCCCTCGGTTCTTTTTCAGAATTCCCTTTTAGCTTCTCAGAGACAATCAGCTTCTTGGCCCGGTTTGTGTGTTGTTGTTTTTTTTGTTTTGTTTTTTAATATTTTTGGTGGTTTTTTTTTTTTTTACTGATTTTTAGAGAGAGAGGAAGGGAGAGGGATAGAGAAATAAGTGTCAATGGATAATAGTGGAATGACTTTGGGGGGGTTGAGGAAAATTACAAAGAGGGTGAACTACATCAGATGATATTTCAAAATATTAAGTTTCTACATGCCATTTGCTCAATTCTATTACCTGAACTTTTTTTTTTTTTTTTTTTTGTATAATTTTAGAAAAGGCACCAAAACGACAATCAGGTCAACAACCGTCCTGTTCTGATCCTGAGGAATGGCAGGTAAGTCCTTCTAGGAAAGCTAGTTTAGGCAGCACCAGCTCTGGGAGAGGGTTGGCCTTGTGAACACTTGATGTGCTGGGGGCTTTGGAAAGGTACTTCAGGACAGTAAAAAGAGCCTCAGATTGGCCATAAGAAGAATTTGTTTCTACGTCTAGCATACCCTAAACACACCATATGATCTCAGACCTCTCCGGACCTCATATTTATCTATAAAGTAGAGATCATATTCTCTACCTTTGAGAATGTTTATGAAAATAAAAATGAAATAATATATATTATAGCAATTAATAAATTTTGTCATGATATTAATGTGCAAGTGTTTATTATTAGTGCTGTGGTCAGCATGGAGACATCTCTCTTTAGAACCTCAGTGGATTCTAATATGCCTTATTGGCCATTCTTTCTTTAGCCTTTGGCCAGACCATATTTTGTTAATAATCTAAAGAAAGTACTGGCATTGACCCTACTGCTGTGGTGTTTGGTCATAGCTATCTCAAGTGTTAGGTCAATGTTTATATTGGGTGGGGTGTTGCAAAATTTGAGCAATTCACTTATGGAAGGAATGGAGAGAGGCAGGAATAATTCCTATATAAAGCAAAATATAAAAACTGTCATAAGAGGTACAAAAATTATTATAAGAATTAATAAAAATGAGCAATCATAGCTGGTTAAAGGAATCAAGGAAGACTTTTGAGAGGTGATGTTTGTGCTAGGCTTTAAGAGATGGGGAAGAATTCAACAAATAGAGATTGTATGAGTGGAAAACTGACCAGTGTGTGCAGAAGCAGGTTGCAAAGAAGTACAACACTGAAGGTTCATGATTGATGTCCAGTCTTTTTTCATATAGGTCTTATAGAACACCTAGTAACTATAGTTTTAATCAGATAATTCTATAGTGTGAAGTTCTTAGAGATCTAATTCTTTTATTTATTGTGGTTGCTGATCCTTACTCAAGGTGGATCAGCAACCTTGTGTTTTGATCTATTGAAGCCAATAATAAATATCACCAAAAAAGGCAGTAGAGAGTCAAAAGAACGTTTTAGAAGAACATAAATAGAGATAAAAAGAAAAGACAAAAGTGAGTGTTTTAGAAATTTGTGAGGCTAGGGAGTTACTGATTAAATGAAGTAATTTGAGCACTTGGGTTTTGTAAGATTATTGAAGAATTTGTCAGAGAGTGGTGTTGTGGTGGAAGTTCGAAAGCAGGGCCCTGACTTGACTTAGTCTCCCAGGGAGTGTCTGATTAATTGAACGTTGGCAGTGAGGCTGGTTGTTGAAAGTCTATATTCTAGAAGTAACTTTCTTCAGAGCACATGGGTCTGAGCAGAGCTGCTACTATAAAAGTTTGTCTGTTTTGCAAGTTGTGATTTCTGTTGTTTTCTCAGTAAATTTGGTTAAAGCACATCTTTTTTTAAAAAAATATTTTTTATTAAGGTATTATCTGTGTACATAGCTTATTATTGCCCCCCCCCATAGATGCCCTCCCTCCCCAGAGTTTTGTGTCCATTGGTTGTTCTTATATGCAAGCATACCAGTCCTTCGGTTGATCTCTTATCTCCCCCAGATCTCCCTCCCCCCCCCCCCCGCTGTCATTTGGCAGTCTGCCTGTTGTTTTACTGTCACTATATCTATCTTTCTGTTCATTCGTTTATAATGTTCTTTAATATCCATAAATGAGTGAGGACATGTAGTGTTTCTCTTTCATTGACTGGCTTATTTCACTCAGCATGATGCTCTCCAATTCCATCCAGGTTACTGCAAATTATGAGAATTCCTTCCTTTTTATGGCAGCATAGTATTCCATGGTGTAGATGTACCATAGTTTTCTGATCCATTCATCTGCTGACGGGCACCTAGGCTGTTTCCAAGTCCTAGCTATTGTAAATTGCGCTGCTATGAACATAGGGGTGCATATATCCTTTCTGATTGGTCTTTCTAGTTTCTTGGGATATATTCCTAGTAGTAGGATTGCTGGGTCAAATGGGAGTTCCATTTTCAGTTTTTTGAGGAAGTTCCATACTGTTCTCCACAGTGGTTGCACCAGTCTGCATTCCCACCAGCAGTGCAGGAGGGTTCCTTTTTCTCCGCAACCTCGCCAACATTTGTTGTTTGTTGTTTTGTTGATGTTGGCCATTCTGACAGGTGTGAGATGGTACCGCATTGTTGTTTTGACCTGCATCTCTCGGATAATTAGTGACTTGGAGCATGTTTTCATGTGCCTCTTGGCCTTCCTTCTGTCTTCTTTTGAGAGGATTCTATTTAGGTCCATTGCCCATTTTTTAATTGGCTCGTTCATTTTCCTTTTATTGAGTTGTATAAGCTGTCTGTAGATGTTGGAGATTAAACCTTTATCAGTGATATCGTTTGCAAATATGTTCTCCCATACAGTGGGTTTTCTTGTTGTTTTGTTGATGGTTTCTTTTGATGTAAAAAAGCTTTTTATTTTGATGTAGTCCCATTTGTTTATTTTCTCTTTAGCTTCCATTGCCCTAGGGTTGGTATCAGTGAAGAAGTTCTTCAGGCATATGTCTGAGATTTTGCTGCCTGTGGATGCCTCTAGTATTTTTATGGTTTCCCGTCTTATGTTTAAGTCCTGTATCCATTTTGAGTTTATTTTTGTGTATGGTGTAAGTTGGTGATCTAGTTTCATTCTTTTGCATGTCTCTGTCCAATTTTCCCAACACTATTTATTGAAAAGACTGTCTTGGTTCCATTGTATGTTCGTGCCTCCTTTGTCAAATATTAATTGAGCATATTGATTTGGGTTGATGTCTGGATTCTCTAATCTATTCCATTGATCAATATGTCTGTTCTTGTGCCAGTACCAGGCTGTTTTGAGAACAGTTGCTTTGTAATACAGCTTGAAATCTGATATTGAGATTCCTCCTACTTTACTCTTATTTCTCAAGATTGCTGAGGCTATTCGGGGTCTTTTATTGTTCCAAATGAATTTTCGGAGAGTTCTTTCTAGGTCTGTGAAGTATGTCCATGGTATTTTCATGGGGAGTGCATTGAACTTGTATATTGCTTTGGGAAGTATGGACATTTTGATGATGTTGATTCTACCAATCCATGAACATGGTATGTTCTTCCATCTGTTTACATCTTTCTCTATTTCTTTTTTCAGTGTCCTGTAGTTTGCTGCATATAGGTCTTTTACCTCCTTTGTTAAGTTTATTCCTAGGTATCTTAATTTTTTTGGTGCGATGGTAAACGGGATTGCTTTTTTAGTCTCTGTTTCTGTAAGTTCACTATTGGTGTAGAGAAATGCCATTGATTTCTTGGCATTGATTTTGTATCCTGCTACATTGCCAAATTCGTTTATTAAGTCTATTAGCTTTTTGATGGAGTCTTTTGGGTTTTTTATGTACAATATCATGTCATCTGCAAATAGTGACAGCTTTACTTCTTCTTTTCCAATTTTGATGCCTTTTATTTCCTCTTCTTGTCTAATTGCAATGGCGAGTACTTCCAGTACTATGTCAAAGAGGAGTGGTGAGAGTGGGCATCCCTGTCTTGTTCCTGTTCTTAGAGGGAATGGTTTTAGTTTTTGCCCATTGAGCATGATGTTGGCTGTGGGTTTATCATATATAGCTTTTATTATGTTGAGGTATGATCCTTGTACTCCCACCTTGTTGAGAGTTTTTATCAGGAAAGGGTGTTGGATTTTATCAAATGCCTTTTCTGCATCGATAGATATGACTATATGATTTTTATCTCTCAATTTGTTTATGTGATGTATCACGTTTATTGATTTGCGAATATTGTACCATCCTTGCATTCCTGGAATAAAACCTACTTGGTCATGGTGTATGATCTTCCTGATGTACTGCTGGAGCCGATTTGCTAGAATTTTGTTGAGGATTTTGGCATCTATGTTCATGAGGGATATTGGCCTGTAATTCTCTTTCATTGAGTTGTCTTTATCTGGTTTTGGTATTAGGGTGATGCTGGCTTCATAGAAGGAGTTTGGAAGTGTTCCTTCCTCTTGAATTTTTTGGAATAGTCTGAGGAGGATAGGTTTTAGTTCTTCCTTGAATGTTTGGTAAAACTCTCCTGTGAAGCCATCTGGCCCTGGGCTTTTGTTTGCTGGAAGCTTTTTGATGACTGCTTCAATTTCTTCCCAAGTTACTGGTCTATTGAGATTTTTAGATTCTTCCTGATTGAGTTTTGGAAGGTTGTATTTTTCTAGGAATATGTCCATTTCCTCCAGGTTGTCCAGTTTGTTGGAATAGAGTTGTTCATAGTATTTTGTAACAATCCTTTGTATTTCGGCGGGGTCTGTTGTTATTTCACCTCTTTCATTTCTGATTTTGTTTATTTGGGTCCTCTCTCTTTGTTTCTTGGTTAGCCTGGCTAGAGGCTCATCAATCTTGTTTATCCGTTCAAAGAACCAGCTCTTGGTTTTGTTGATCTTATGTATTGTGTCTTTGGTCTCTATGTCATTAATCTCCGCTCTGATTTTTATTATTTCCTTCCTTCTGCTTACACTGGGCCTTTCTTGTTAAAGCACATCTTAGTGGAACTTTCTATATGGGAATTCTAAGTGGCCTGAGCTCAAGTGGTATCCCTCCCAGGGTTTTTTTTTTATTTGCTTTGCCAAGTAACTCATGGGTATCACTTCCCCCCGTGCTTCATGAGGTTACAAATTCTCAGGGAAGTCCTCTACTCCCTGGCCACAGCCCTCCAGGGTAAAATAGACACATTTTCTTGCCAATGAGTTTATTTTAGACCACCTTTTATCTAATGGTATTGCCCTGTCCAGAGTCTTGGCTTTATGAGGGGTTCTTAGTTCCAACCCTCTGCCTCTCAAGATCCTAAAGCTTAATCTCTTGGCCCTTTGGAGGTCTAACGTAAAACTCAAGTTACTGATTATTAATACTGACTGGCAATCCCCTCCCCCACTCAGGGCAACAACAGCTTCAAAACATACTTCTATTCTGAATTTCAATACTGAAAGGTTCTCCCCCTCCCAAACTGGTGGGCGGAGTTTGACACATGACCCCTTTCCGACCAATTTCAGCAGGAAGCAGTCAGACGACTTCGTCGCCCCTTACCACCAAAAGGCTGGGATGTTGGGTCGAGGCAGGCAGGGAAGCCCAGAGACATGCCCCTGCCCAGAATTTCCAAGCAATGCAAAGCCCAGACTCTAATTTTTTCTAAATATAATCAAAGAGTCTGGAATGAAAGGTTCTCCCCCTCCCAAACTGGTGGGCGGAGTTTGACACATGACCCCTTAGGGCTCCCCCCCCTCCCAAACTGGTGGGTGGAGCTAACAACATGACTGACACCTGCCAAGGAGACATCTCCAAGACAGTGAACCACCAATTAACGGGCCAAAGTGCCCTTGGGGCCCATCCTTTCCTGTTCCACCTGGGCCCAACCCCCTCCCTTTAAAAGGAACTCCAGATAGGCCACGTGCGTTCTTTGGAGGGGTACCTCCATTGGCCCGGTTGGGTTCCGATCTCCTGTCCCCTCTCCCCCTAATTCTGATCTTTACCTCTGTGATGGCTTCTGCCCATTACCGGGGAATAAACTCTTTAAAACTCCCTGTTGTTCTGTTTCCTGTTTCCTTTCAAACCTAACATGACTTTTTTCCTGACTCCTCACTTTGTGTTCAGTATAGCCTTGCTTTTGAAAGAATGTTGGTTTTATTGCCAAAACCGGTTTTGCTCAGTGGATAGAGCATCAGCCTGCGGACTGAAGGGTCCCAGGTTCAATTCCAGTCAAGGGCATGTACCTTGGTTGTGGGCACATCCCCAGAGGGGGTTGTGCAGGAGGCAGTTGATCGATGTTTCTAACTCTCTGTCTCTCTCCCTCTCCCTTCCTCTCTGTAAAAAAAAAAAAAAAAATCAATAAAATATATATTTTTTAAAATGTTGGCTTTATTTAATCTAGCACATCTTAAGTATTTGTATTAGGAAAAGTACCAGAGTGTTAACAGAACTCTAGGAGGTCTTAGTCTCCCAGGGAGTGTCTGATTAATTGAACGTTGGCAGTGAGGCTGGTTGTTGAAACAGTCTATATTCCAGAAGTAGCTTTCTTCAGAGCACATTTATTTTCATTCACATAAAATAGAGAATAGAACATAAATGATCTCCTCTGCAATGCCTTCTCTAATATATGACCAAATTTTCTAAACCAAAAGTTAGAATGAAATGCTTGGAAATTAAAAATGTACTTATGGCATAATAGGACCGAATATCTTAAATTGGAAGAGACTATCTTCCCCATTCCTGAATCTGGGACACATGGTTGTTATAATATCCAGGAACAAAGCAGTTATAGTTTGATAGCTCCTTGTATAACAAAACATATATAACAATACATAATACAAATATACATTATATACATGTAATATAAATAAATATACATGATATAACATTTAAAATTTTTATTTTAATAACATACATTTAAAAGGTAATATATGCGCCAAGACTGGTTTGGCTCAGTGTATAGACCATTGGCCTGCAGACTGAAGGGTCCCAGGTTCGATTCCCGTCAAGGGTATGTACATTGGTTGCGGGCACATCCCCAGTAGGGGGTGTGCAGGAGGCAGCTGATCGATGTCCCTCTCTCATCAATGTTTCTAACTCTATCCCTCTCCCTTCCTCTCTGTAAAAAATCAATAAAATATATATATTTTTTAAAAGGTAATATATGCAAAGCTTTTATCTACAGGAGAAGCCCAAATGCTGTAATGCTGTGTTCTACTGGTGAAAATTATGGCAGACAGAATTCCAGAGAACTGGCAAAAGTGACTGTTGAATCAAAACAAAATAAAACACTCAGATGTTTTCCTCCAAAGCTTACAGCTACTACCCTTTAGTACTATCGCCCTGATTTGAAAATTAGGAACAAAATAATGTATTGAGATTTATCTGCATAGAGATGACACTTGAAACCAAAGGAAAAAAGTTAAAGGATATATAAATAGTGATTTTGTTACAACATAGTGATTATGTTTATATTATAAGATTAAAAGAAAGTTGGATTTGAATAAGATTTAAAGAAATATAACCCGGAATTTAAAGAAAAAATTGGGCCATGTGCATACATATGCATATTCTGATTTGGTTGTCCTCTGAGCCTTGAATTCATCTCAGCTTTTTTTTTTTTTTCCTTTGATTGTCAAAACAGAACTTTGCGAGAATTCTCAGAGCAGGTATTCAAGGGTTATTTTCTTATAGGATAGAGAAGAAAAAATGGATGAATATCCAAGTGGGAGACATAATAAAATTAGAAAATAATCAGCCTGTCCCGGTGAGTATCTCTTTGGGCTTTTTCTCTTTTGGCTGAAGTGTGTACAAGGGAACCCTTTTAGCACTCTACTGCCACTGCTTTTAGGGACTCTCATCTGCCTCACTTTGCATTCAGAGATCAACAGTTCCTGTGATAAGAAGCTTGTTCTCCTCCCCTCTCCCCATAGCTACAGACAATGTGAGACCAGTTCTGGGAGAGGGGTATATGGTAGCAGTGATGGGTCCTAGACAAAGAAACTGCTCTTGTCACATTGGAATGTTAAAAGTCCGTCTTCCTGCTTTCCTTATTCTCTCTGACTTTTCTGACCACAGGCTGATATACTATTACTCTCTAGCAGTGTGCCCTACAGTATGACATATATAGAAACAGCAGAACTGGATGGGTAAGTGTTCCCCCCTAATGGTCCATTAAGGTGATTGAGGCAGTTGAGAGTGATTTTTTCACTGAGGGAGAACATGATGCCAAGAATGAATTGTATTCTCAGGTGGAAGTACTAAAGGGCTAGAAATATCCAGCTAAGAGAAAATAGGAGGCCAGATTCTTGGGACCTCAAGTCTAAGATTCAGCTCTTGATAGCATTAACTGAGCGTTCACTGGGTACAGAATCTGGGCAAATAAACTTCATATTCTCTGCCTGTATTTAATAATGCTGAGTGACAGGAAAGAGGTTAACAGAACTTTAAATTTTCAGAATAGAGTTCCAAAGTTTCTGGGGCCAGTATGGAGGTAACTATTTACTGATAAAACACCATGTTCTATAAAGGATTTAAGGTAGAAATTCATTAGCATACAAAAGCTAAGATCTTAGGATGATAGAGGCCATCTTCAGAGAACTTGCCCTATAGAGTTTTGAATGGGTCTGCATTCTCACAACTATTCCTCTTGGTGCCCACAAGCTTTTTTAAAATATGGCTTCTGTTTTTGCTTCTGTCTCTGTGCATTCCTATATCAGCAAATGGCTAATTGGGATCTCCTCATGAGTTCTATAAATATTTATGAAGTGATGAGTTTGTTTACTTGAAGGTATGTGCAGGTTTTTATCAGGCATGCTCCTTACTCTTGAAGGGAGCAGGTGCCTCCTCCACATTGTTTTGTGACGTCTCTTCAGCTGCTCTATAGCATCTATTTAGCAAGATCTTGTGGGTTGTTTAAAAGAATTGTGGGTGTTGTGGCGAGAGGGGAGAAGGTGTGCTAAAAATAGCTTCCTTGTAGAGCCATTCCACCTAAATACTGTCATTGAGAGAGAATAGTAGGAGTGACTTACAGCTCAAACCTGTAGCCCAAGTTCTGTTGGCAATATCTATGTCCTAAAACTCCATGAAGAAGTAGGAGAAACTGGACCTATACTGCTGCTGTGTATGTGTCCTGTATGCTGGTTCTGTGTGCTTTACTCTAGTGAGACCAACCTGAAAGTGAGGCAGGCCCTCCACCTTACCAGTGAAATGGAAAGTGACTTGAAACTGCTTTCTGAATTTGATGGTAAGTTAGCATATAGGTTTGCTGCCCAAATTTTTATCAGTATAGGAATGATTCAATAAAGTATTTTTATTCATACAGTGAATTCTATATAATTTTAAAAAAACAACACAATATTCAAGTTGGTATTTATTGACATGGAAAAATATTTGTAACACTAGAGGCCCAGAGCATGAAATTCATGCACTGGGGCGGGGGGCATCCCTTAGTCTGATCTGCACCCTCTCGCAGTCCAGCTTTTGGGGGATGTCTGACTGCCACTGAGGCAGAGGCGGGAGAGGCTCCTGCCACCACCACTACACTCACCAACCATGAGCTCAGCTTCTAGCTGAGCAACGCTCCCCCTGTGGGAGCCCACTGACCACCAGGGGGAAGCTCTTGCGTTGAGCATCTGCCCCCTGGTGGTCAGTGTGCATCACAGCAACCAGGCATTATGCTGTTTGGTCAATTTGCATATTAGCCTATTATTATATAGGAACAGGATAGTCATAAATAGAAAAATATTACAATAGACTGTACTTAGTATATATAGAATAAACTTGTTTTTTTGAAACATGTTTACGAGTACATGTGTAGAAAAAAGTTAAAGGATGTACTTCAAAAGATTAATAGCACTTATCTCTAGGCAATTGGTGAATTTTACTTCTCCTTTCTCCTTTTAATATTATATACATATTTACAAAGGGCATATTTTACTTTACTAATCAGGAACAAGTCAAATTATTTTCATTTTGAAAATACTAGGTTTGGCCGAAACTGGTTTGGCTCAGTGGTAGAGCGTTGGTCTGCGGACTGAAAGGTCCCAGGTTCGATTCCGGTCAGGGGCATGTACATTGGTTGCAGGCACATCCCCGGTAGGGGGTGTGCAAGAGGCAACTGGTCAATATTCCTCTCATTGACATTTCTGGCTCTCTATCTCTCTCCCTTCCTCTCTGTAAAATATCAATAAAATATATTTTTTTAAAAAGAAAATACTAGGTTTGATTTTGTGGTGAGTTTTTGTTTTTTTTTAGGTTTGCTTTAAGTTTAGTAGTTTAAATTTATTTTTTCAGATTCAGAGCTCATATGATCTAGCAGTACTGATAGTTCTAAGTTACCATGTGGGTTTTTCCTCATCTGTGACTCTCTCTGGATAAGCCATGTCACAAACAGAATTATTCTCCTCTGATGCCCGGAAACCACTGCCTGCCTTTCTAAAGGGAGCTGGTGAGAAATGGGCAGCATCTGAAATGGGGAGAGGATAGGAAAAGATGTGTATGTATTTTGAAAGAGGGATATTCTTTCCTCTTTTATGGTAAGCCCCGTTCTATCCTATTAGGAGAGGCTTAATTATAGAATCAGCACTCTTACTCTTTTTTTTTTCTCTCCCCTCCCCCCCCCCCCAGGAGAAGTGAGGTGTGATGCTCCCAATAACAAGCTGGGCAGGTTCACAGGAGTCCTGAGTTATAGGGGGAAAAACTACATGCTGGACCTTGATAAGCTGCTGCTCCGAGGATGCATCATCAGGAATACAGATTGGTGCTATGGCTTAGTGATTTATACCGGTATGTCTCCCTGAGCCACAGTTAGACCCCAGCCTACTGGATGTAGATGTAGTACTCAGGCATATATCAGAACATTATGGCTTTGAGACAGATAGAAAGGGAGGTGGGTGGATGGATGGATGGATGAATGGATTTAAAAAGAAAACTTTTTTCCCCCCAAGCAATGAGTTGCCCACATATCAACTCTTCCTTTATTAGAGGAAGGCTTTGTGTTCCAAATCACAATTGGACACAAGAGAAGGAATACATGTAGAAGTACACATAGAATTGGCCTGCGAAGGGGGGAACTTGTAAAAGGGGAGAGTGTACATGTGGATGACTCCCCTGAGGAGAGAGTAAACACAGAGCTCATTATGGAGGAGAATGTAAACTCTAATGCGAAGGGTTCATGCCAAAGAAAAGGCACTTGTGGATCGTTATCAGTGGCTTTTCTTGAGATGTCATTTAGGGTCCAATCCCTTATACTTAATGAAGGATTTTCTCGGGTTATGATATGGTTCAGGAAAATGGAGGAACCTTCTGTGCTACTCTGTGCTCTCGGTGACAGCGGGCATTGCCGACAACAACCATAATAAGATAGCATTCTGAAGGCAGCATCAAGGAAAATTTACTACAGTGAATTCTGCTCAACTCAGAGCTCCCCTTCTAGAGAATTTACTCCTAGACTGGGGGTCCTAGATGCCTCACTTCTGTGGAAAATAATGGGATCCGAGCCCTAAGAGAAGCCTAAGAGTCCAGGGAGGCCTTGGTGGAACTGTCTTCATTGATTCTTGACCTCTAAAGTGGAAGCTTCTAGGCCACCTAGTCCCAAACTCAAAAGATTTATAGACTTATTTTTTTTTCCACTGTACTTAACTACCCACACATATTGCTATGCATAAAAAGCTCATTTTCAGCAAAATGTTTTTTCCTTAAAGCAACAGCAGTGAAGTTGCCAGCCAGCACAAATCTAGTTAAGATCTCCCTCTGACTCTTGGTTGCATGAGAGTGAAAAAGCTCTGGGGACTTTGGGAAGTTCAGAACAGAGAAGCACTGATGCCACCTAGAGTCTCTCAAGGTATGCAGGGCAGAATTGAATTGCTGTTCCTGCTACATGATGTGTAAGTTCTACTGTGATCTCCACACTCCTCTTGAACGTGTGTGTGTGTGGGGGGGGGGCCCAGTTTTTCTACAAACCCTTGGAAGATACTGTCCTTTGTAGCTTTCAGTCTCTCAGCCAACTTCTCATTAGTTCCAGTCCTTCAAAGAATGCTTAAGAGGAAAGAATGGAGTTTCCACTCCCTCATATGTAAACATTGATGAAATTTCTTTATTAGAGTAAGTATAAGACTAATAATCAGATAGTAAAAGGCCAGAGAAATTGCTGATTATACTTTCTTCTAAACCTCTTATGTTTTCTCTGCAACCATATCTCTCTAGTAATATCCAATTCATATCCAGTAATATCCAATACCCAGTAATATCCAATTCTAGTGCCTGTGGTCATTAAAAGCTTTTTACTTCTGCTTACTATCTGCCCTGTCATGAAGAAATGTGGACTTTCTGTCTCAGCTCCAAAGAAGCCTCAGATCCCCAGCTTCCACCTCAGAAATAGTTGCCTTTTCCTTTCTCCCTTTCTCAGTTAGAAACTTTAAATAAAACTTGGTTCAACGGTGGGTTTTCTAAAAATAAAAACCTCCTTATCATAAAATCCCCTTTTCTAAGCTAAATAAAGTAGGTGGTAATGAGAGAGAAGCTGTGGCTTTTATTCTGACTCAGCTTATCTGTGAAAGATTACTTTGCAGAAATACTTGGAGTTATTCTTAGATACAAATGTTCTGTTCTTTGAGTTATTGCACCAACTATGAGCTTTATTACAGAGCTTTATCCCTGGTACTGAAAAGAGGTTTGATTAGATGACCCTAAAGGCACATTCCAACCCAATTTCAAACCTCTGGGTATATTCAGTAATTCTAAGAGCTGATGTTTCCCTGTTTCAATTAGGGCCAGACACCAAATTAATGCAGAACAGTGGAAGAACCTCTTTTAAACGGACACATATAGACCATCTCATGAATATCCTTGTGCTCTGGGTAAGTTAAATACTTTTTTTTTTTTTTGTATTTCTTTATGAATAGACATACCTCCCTTCTTTCCGTGGGAGTAGCTGGTATTTCCAACTTGGGGTTTAGTTCTTTGAAAGTCTCAAGCAATATTTGGGACCCCCACATACTAAAATCTTGAAGTAGCAAAGAACAGAGCCAATTGATAAGGAATTCTCTAGTATATACCTTTGTTGTGGAGGATAGTCATGATTTATTTAAGATGGATCAAGGGCCTCAAAATTAAGACATGTTTTTATTTTCTCATAACCAGTCTTACTCATGACCACTTTCATAAAATCTTACATGGCTAATAGATCCCCTTACTTGAACTGATGATTTTCAAACTCTTAGATGAATCTAAGGCAGGGGAGGGGAACTTTTTTTTCTGCCCAGGGCCATTTGGATATTTATAATATCATTTGTGGGCCATAAAAAAAATTGTCAACTTAAAAATTAGCCTGCTATATTTGGTCAAACATTTAATTAACTCACCCCTAATGGTTTGGAAGGGCCAGACCAAATGCTTTCGTGGGCCTTAGGCGGTGTGCTGGCTGGACATTCCCCACCCCTGGTCTGACAGCTGTTGCAGGGGGAAGAGAGGTGATCAGTTAAATTTTGCCCTGGCTTCCTCATTCTAAAGGTCCTTCTTCAAAAAGAGCAGCTTTATGTTTATCAGTTCTGTAAGGTTTCGGTTAGAAAATAGAGGATTCTGCTGCTAAGAAATTAAATTTGGAAAGTACGGCAGTAGAAAATAATCAGTCTTGATAAAAGAAGTTTAAAATTGAAGACTAATTAATCAATTTCTTTATTTCCATGCTACATATACAGATTGCCTTTATTCTTGTCAGATATAGACAGATTAGTGAAGAAGTTATCTGCATAACCAGGCATTCTAGTGCTGCCTATACTTAATTATATGACTTTTCGTTTTACTCTATTGCTTAGACTCTGAAAATTCAAAAATGCCTTTTCTTTCTGTACATTTCTCATAAATATCTGAATTATATAACTACCCGCCCTCCATTATTTATTATGGGTAATATCACATTTCTTTTTCTAAATCCTTTAAATTTAGTAAATAAGTTTTAGGAAATTAGAAAAGTTTATTCAGCTTTGAGATAAAAAAAACTCATATTCACTATCTTTCTCTTTCTATTGCTGTTTGCATAGCTTTCAGCAGTTGAAACAAAGTGCCATTTTCTGGTTTCTTAATGAGGAAGACAATCACAGTTGAGAAATTAGAAAGGCGATGTAGGAAAATATGCCTTTGATAATATAAGAAACATATATCATTAGACACTTAACAACGTCATTTAGCCTAAGTTTGTCTTCAAAACAGAATGTCTCCCATATGCATAGGAAGGTTCAACTACCGTATTTGCCGGTGTATAAGACGATTTTTTGGCCCTGAAAAATACGTATTTGCCGGCGTATAAGACGACCCCCTAACATTTCCACTAAAAATACAGAGTTTGTTATATACTCACCGTATAAGACTACCCCCCACTTGGAGGCATATTTTTCAGGGCCAAAAAATCGTCTTATACGCCAGCAAATACGGTACTTGTTTACCTGTCTTAAGCATAGTGATAATAATTGATATCTGTATAGAGGTATTTTATTTTTATTTTTTAAAATATATTTTATTGATTTTTTTTACAGAGAGGAAGGGAGTGGGATAGAGAGGTAGAAACATCGATGAGAGAGAAACATCGATCAGCTGCCTCCTGCACACCCCCTACTGGGATGTGCCCGCAACCAAGGTACATGCCCTTGACCGGAATCAAACCTGGGACCTTCAGTCCGCAGGCTGATGCTCTATCTACTGAGCCAAACTGGTCAGGGCTGTATAGAAGTATTTTAATTTTTAATAATATTTTCATATTACTTTTCCTTCTAATTTGCATATTCCCTCCTGATTGGCTGGTGTGTGTAGCAGAATGATGGTCAATTTGCATGTTTCTCTTTGATTAGTGTATATAATTGACATATAACATTGAGTAAGTTTAAGATATACCACATAATGATTTTATATATGTATATATTGTGAAATGATTATCATAGTAAGGTCAGCTAACACATCAAAGTTATGATTTTTGGGGTGATAAGAACTTTTAAGATCTACTCTTTTAGCAACTTTCAAATATATAATGATTGTTAATTGTAGTCACCATACTGCACATTACATCCCTAAAACTTATAAATAAAAGTTTGTACCCTTTTACTACCTTCACCCATTCCCCCTAACTAGCCCTGGCCTCTGGCATCTACCAATCTGCTCTGTTTTTATGAATTTACATTTTTTAGATTTCATAGATAAGTGAAGCTATACAGTATCTGTCTTTGTCTGATTTATTTCATGTAACATAATGCCCTCATGGTTTATTCATGTTGCCACCAGTGGCAAAATTTACTTCTTTGATAGCTGAATAATATTCCATTGTATGTGTATTTATAATACCACATTTTATTTATTCATTCATCTGTTGATAAACACAGATTATTTGCATGTTTTTAAATATATATATATTTTATTGATTTCAGAGAGGAAGGGAGGGAGTTAGAAACATCAATGATGAGAGATAATCCTTCATTAGCTACCTCCTGCACACCCCCACTGGGAATCAAGCCTGCAAACCAGGCATGTGCCCTTGACAAGAATCAAACCTGTGACCCTTCAATCCACAAACTGACACTCTATTCACTGAGCCAAATCTGCCATGGCTGTTTTCATGTCTTGGCTATTATAAATAATGCTGCAATGAACATGGGGGTATAAATATCTCTTTTTGTTGTTGTTAATCCTTATCTGAGGATATTCTTTTCATTGCTTTTTAGAGGAGTAGAAGAGAGGGATAGAAGGGAGGAAGGAGAGAGAGAGAGAGAAAGAGAGAGAGAAATATGAGAGACAGAATGATTGGTTGCCTCCCCACAAATGAGGCTCTCCCGGGGCACATGGCTCCCCCGGGGCACACGCCTCTCCCGGGGCACACTGCTCACCTGGGCACACAGCTCTCCCAGCGCACGTGGCCCCCCTTGGACGCTGGGGTCGTGAACAGAAGGTGCCACGCCAGCTCCTTGCTAGCACGGTGGGCAGGCTGGGGTGGCTGCAGGCGGGGAGATCTCGTTCCAAGGCTTCTCGTTCTGGATGGGAGCTGCGGAGGTGGAGGCCAAGCTCCAAAGCAGCCCACTCCCTGGGCCTGGGGCAGAGCGAGCTCTGCTCTCGGTGGGCTTCCCTCACTGGCGGCGGCAGCAGCAGCAGCGGCGGCGGCGGCTCCTGCGGCTCCTGCGGCTCCGGTTCCACCCTAGTTTTAAACTCCACATGGCAGCAGCAGTGCTTTTGTTTGTCTCTAGTTGTAGCCATCCCATTCTGCCAGCTCTCCTGTGGGTCTGATGTGATCCCTTTCGATTTTAGCTGTTGTTTTTTTCCAAATTGTTGATGAGGTGGCAGCTTAGGAAACTACCTAGGCCGTCATCTTGTTTTGGTCTCCTCCTAGTTTCCCACTCTTAATGTCAAGTGCCTCGTCTATTATTAAAAGAGGGGTATTATAAATATTAAATAAAATAAGATACGTAAAGTACTTAGCACAGTTCCTGGCACTTAAATATTACTTAATATATTTTAGTAATTAAATATTAAATATTATTTAATATATCATATCCCTTCAAAACTCCCAAGGACAGCTCCTGCTGGGCTTTCTTTTCGGTCTTGGTACTACCGCCTACAGCACTCCCTCCATAAGCTCCCCCACCCTTCAAGAAGAGAGAGAAGCTTTGTTGAGACATAAGGCTTGAAAGAGCAGAACTGAAGTAGCATATGCCTTGGATGAAATGTTAATTCTTTTTGTTTTGTTTTGTTTTCTAGATTTTCCTGTTTTTAGGCTTCATGTGTTTTAGCCTAGCGATTGGGCATAGCATTTGGGAGAGCAAGAAAGGCTACTACTTCCAGGCTTTTGTGCCGTGGAAAAGCTATGTCTCCTCATCGTTCGTGTCTGCCATGCTCATATTCTGGTCCTACTTCATTATTCTCAACACCATGGTGCCTATTTCACTCTATGTCAGGTAGGCTTCTGTGATCACGTTGGGCTATAGGAGGAGCTGACTCCTAATCCCTGATGAACTCCCCAGCTACAAGGCAAACCTTTAGAAAGCATAGACCGTATGCTCTTTAACCCACTACTTTCCACAGTGCCTGGTGTACAAAACACTGAGAAATATCTAGAGATTGTATAAATGTTTTCTATGTCCAGAATACTGTGCTAGATACTGTGTGGGTTATACAAAAAGAAATACTATGTCCTGCCCTCAAATAACTTATAAAGTGACTGAATTAGATTTATAAGCACATGAAATAACTTAAAAAAAAGAATACACACAAATTGTGTGAGGCTAAAGCATAAACCAGGCAGCCTCTAGTTTATCAATGAGATAGAGACCAAACATTCATTAGCAGCTTGAATAACTTATTCATTGAAATCAGTCATTCAAAACTCAGGACCCATCTCCCATAGAAATGGTAGATAGGTATAATTATGACCTAAGTTCTGCTTCCTAAAAGTTGGAGAACAGAAGAAGAAGGATGTCTCCTCTCCCCTTTTCATTAGTACCGTGGACAAAAATTGAAATAGTTGCCGAAAATGGTTTGGTTCAGTGGATAGAGCTTCGGCCTGCCGACTGAAAGGTCCTGGGTTCGATTCCAGTCAAGGACATGTACCTTGGTTGCAGGCACATCCCCATTGGGGGGTATGCAGGAGGCAGCTGATTGGTGTTTCTCTCTCATCGATGTTTCTAACTCTCTCCCTTCCTCTCTATAAAAAAATCAATAAAAAATATATTATTTTTAAAAAATTGAAATAGTTAAAGTATTTACTCTGATTTCCTTTTTTCTATTTTCAACATTTACTCTCACATACACACATCTCAAACACATTTTCTTATCCTTCTTTCCAGATTTCCTAAAGCCTGCAGTGTGACATTCCAACCTGAAAAGCACCCTACATAATTAAATTATCTTGTTAAATTACAAATATTTGTTGAGCACTTACTATCAGGGGCCAGAGAAAGAAACATTAACAATAAGGAAGCCCTTCAAATAAACTTACAGCATAGCCATGCAAACAGATACTTAAATAAATAATTATGGTACAATATAAAAATTATATAGTAGAAATACATATGTGAATGCTATGAGAGCCTTGAAAAGGAATGGATTAGTTCTGCCTAGAAAAGCTTAGGTATTTACAGAAAAAGGTAAAAAATTCAAAATTGAGAAAAGAATAAAATGCACCAAGCAGAAAATAGGAAAAGAATATTGCAAGCAGAAATATCAGCATGTACAAAGTTTTGGAGATTTTTTTTTTTAAGCTTGATCTGGTCATAGAACAGTGAACAATCTAAACTAAGATGTTAGATGGTAGTTTAGGATCAGATCAGGGAAAGACTTAATTGTCAAGCCAAGGAGTTTACATTTTATCCTAAAAGCAGCAAAGATCTTTCTAAGGCAAGAAATAATGAGATTAAATGTTGCTGTTTGGAGAGATTGTGGCTGCTATTGTGGCTGGTATGGTGAAGGAATGGGGGGGGGGGGGTGACAACAAATGAAGAGAGTAAAAAAATGTGGATCTGAGCACCCCGCCCTCAAACAAACAGAAAAACCCATATTGCTCCATGCACCTCAGACAGGGCTGCTAGTGAAGCATTCTAACCCGTATTAAATATGAATGGTCATAGGAAGAGGGCTCCTTGATAGTTTTCACTGTTTTAAAATGAAGATGCTTTATGTTAACCATAATGAATCTATAAGGCATGTTATTTTTCTCTTATTCTCATATCCTCTCTGTTACCTCTGAATGTGACAAAGGCAGGAAGGAGAAGTCAGATCAAATGAAAGTGATTAGGGGGAGAAGCTACCCCATAGGTAGGTTGTTTCTGCTGGGAAATTTATCAGAGGGTCAGCTCCTGTAAGCGGTTTCTGATTTTCATTGATCCTTCCCTTCTTCTTCTGAAACAGCAAAGCTCTGAGTGTTTCAAGTTTCTCTCTCTCCCCCACCAATGGATTTGCACGACAGCAACAATAATCATCTAATTAAGCCTGGGCAGCCTTTTATAAGTTAGCTCTCGCAGGCCTTTGCATTACTGCAGAAGTTCAAAATTTGTGACTTTTCCTAGGTATGTTTTGGAAGAAGGAAGAGTGAAAAGGGAAATGCCCCAACAAAAGTAATCAGGTATCTCTGGATCCAGATGGTAATGCTTTGTGTAATAATGGTCAAAATCAGAATTATAATGGGTTGGCTGGTGGTAAGTAGTCCTGTGATCCAAGATTGATTGTAAGTTCCCAAGGAAGATACTCTGATATGATTTTCAGATGCTGGCTCTGGCCTACCACAGGACTGGTAAGGAAACCAGGATAATGTATTTGTTGACCTACTCTGATCCAGGCCCCTTCTTTTCTTGCTTTTTTTAGTGTTGAGATAATAAGATTGGGCAACAGTTTCTATATCAACTGGGATCAGAAGATGTTTTATGAGCCAAAGAACACACCAGCACAAGCTTGTACCACCACTCTTAATGAGGAACTCGGCCAGGTCAAATACCTGTTCTCAGACAAAACAGGGACTCTGACTAAGAACATCATGGTTTTCAACAAGTGTTCTATCAATGGGAAACTATATGGTATGCATGCCTTCTTGCTTTTCCTGGGTCCTGGAAAACTACTTTGCAGATTTTTTTTTAAAAGAATAACCAAGCTCTAAATTCACATTTGCCTCTTAGCCTCATAGCCTTCTCTGTTCACTAGATAAAATGTAAAGATCACGTAGCCCATTCAGTTCTATTCAAAAGTATTTAATTAGTACCTTGTAGATGCAAACTATCATGTTAGACATTGGAAATATCAAGCTATACAAACTTAATCCCTGTCCCAAGGAATTTTTGATGGCTTCGAATGTCGGTTCACTCTCATATTAAATCAGATAGAGAAAGCAGCATATTACTGTAGCTACTAATCTCAGATTCTTTCTTGGCCAATAAACAGTCTTGGGAGGAGCCATCAAAGTGTAGTCAGAGTTTGCTCAGTATCTTCCATGCCCCATTCCTCGTTTACTTTATACCTTAGTCATAAGCTTGTTTTTGTGATAGTATTTAAGGCCTCACGTGTGTGAACATTCATGCCCAGTGCACTCCCTAGCAGAGATAGGCAATCACATCTAAAAAGCTAGAGCCTGCAGGATGTCTTCTGGGATAATGAAAAAACTTTGAAACTGGAGAGATGTGGTAGGTGCACAATACTGTGAATGCACTAAATGCCCCTGAGTTGTACACTTTGAAATGATTATTTGTGTGTTGCATGAATTTCTCCTCAACTGAAAAATAATTTAAAATTTTTAATTTAAAAGAAAGCTAGCACTCTAATATTTCCTATTACCCCTGACAAACAAGGTTTATTTTTGGCTGGATTGATCTGGGTGAGGATCTTATTCTCTGGCTTATTGTAAGACCGTACCATATACTAGATAAGGTTGAAAAGGATCATGGGTGTTTCTGTACTTGGCCTCAGAATGCCTCCCACCCCCATTCTGTCTGTACTAACGACTGACCTAGATTCTAAACACTCTAGCTCTATTTTCAGGTCTCTCCTAAGTAACTTTTCTGATTGGAGGGCTTCCTGAGGTATGAAGTCTCTCAGAGATCCAGTGACTAACCTCCAGCCTCCCCTCACTCTGACTTAAGGGAGAAGAGTTGGGACTCAAGCAGATACCTTCTTCTTACCGTGGGTTTGAGGAAGGAAGCTTACTGTAGCACTGAGAACGAGGTGGCCTGAGTGGGTTCCAGGAAACTTGACTGCAAGTCTAGGATGATAGAATCAAAAGAAAAACGCTTTTAAAAACCCTCCTTTAAATTACCATGTGACTCAGTCACTTCATTCCTAAGTATATACTGCAAAAAATTGAAAACAGAATTCAAGCAGATAGATATATGTTAGTGTTCGTTGCAGTGCTATGCATAATAGTGTAATAGTAGAAACAACTCCTGTGTGCATCAACAGATGAATGGAAAACAAATTGTGGTATATCCATACAATGGAATGTTAATCATAAAAAGTAAAGTCAATGATTAAAAAAGGTAATGAAGTTCTGACACAAGCTACAACATGGATGGTCTTTAAAACATTATGCTAAATGAAATAAGCCAGACACAAAAGAAAATATGATTCTTTGGAATCTATAGAATAGGCAAATGTATAGAAAATACATTAGAAGTTACCAAGGTCTAGGAATAGGGAGGAATGGGGAGATTTTGTGTAGGATGCTGAAAAAGTTTTGGATAAATAATGGTGATAGTTACACAACATTATGAATGTAATTAATGCCACTGAATTGTACACTAAAAGTGTTTAAAATGGCATATTTTATATTATATATATTTTACCACAAAAGAAACAAAATAAAAAAATGTTAAACTTTTCTTTAAAACCCTTGCCAAGCCTCTGCTCTTTTTACTTGCTAACAGGTACTCTCTATGACAGGTATGGACAGAAGATGGAAGTCTCTAAGGTGAGTGATTACAGTTCCCTGTGAAATGCATATGGGAGCTGAGAGAGGCCTTGGTACACAGTAGCATCTTGACACAAGTTGGGAGGCCCTTAGTCCCTGAAATATTAAAGCTTTTATTGGCCCCATAACTTCAGAAAGCATTATATAAATGACCTATGTTTATTTGAGGAGATTTCGGTTTGGGTTTTAAAATGAAAATGGCTTTATTGGTTGGGGGGGTTGTTTCTGTTAAAAAAAAAATCTTCACTCACTTAAAAAAAAATTCAAACAATACAGAAATCTCTGAAGAAGAAAGTTAAAATCATTTAATCCTGTTTAGGTAACTAATGCAACATAAGCTTTTCCTATATAAACCTAAATATGGTAGATAGATAGAGAGATAAATAAGAAAGAGAGAAAGGGAGGGAAGGAGAAAAGAATCATAGCATACAGGCTATTTTCAGCCTCTTTCTATTCACTTAACACTATATCGTGGTCCTCTTCCCATGTCACTAAATTAAAGTCTGCATCGTCATTTTGAATGAGCATTGTATCCAATTGTATTGATATACCTTCATTTAACCAAGACCTATTTTTGTTCCATTTTGTTTTGCTATTATATATAGTATTGTGGGAAGCACCCAATACATGCATGCACTTTTGTCTTCTCCTCTGATAAATATGTTCTTGGAATAAAGTCTTAGAAGTGAAATTGGTTGATCAAAGGGTAGCCACATTTTATTGCATTTAATACTACCATATTTCCCTTCAAATAGATTACATCAAAATATAATATGTGAAAATTCATTTTCCCCCTATCTTTGTCAATACTGGCTATTAACAGTGTTTTAAATAGGTAGAAATTTAATTGATGAAAAATTATATCTCATTTAATTTACCTTTCTTTGATTGCTAATCAGGTTGAACCATTTTTATGTTTATTTTCCTTCCCGGTCACTTTATTGCCCATTTAAAGTTATTTTGTGAGCTGCTTGCTCACATACTAATGCCGATCAGCCTCATGTCTCCCTCTTTAGTTTGTCTCTCCTCACGCACCAGCTTCTAATTTTAAAGAATGTGCCAGTGCAAGAATCCAATTCTAGAAAAGCCTCAGGGGATGCTATATAATAATTTATCTTAAATTATTGAATCCACAAACTTCCCAGAATTTATAACTGTAGTTGGCCAGGTCTAGGGGCTTGACATTGGACCTGACTGTACTTTCTTACTGCAGTGACAAAACTCTTTCTATATGGGATATAGAAAAAAGCCCAGATGGCCCCCTACAAACTCCCCTTACCCCAGCACAGTACCAGCAGGACAACTGTGTCTGTATTTAACATATTGGATCCCAGCCCAAGTAGTACCACGACTACAAAGAACTGGAGAAATATCCTTGAGAGTTCTAGTATGGATAGGAGAAATCTGCTCATATCACACTCCAGGGGATGAAAGAGCCTCAGAGTCAAATTAAACCAGGAAGAAAAAAAAAAATGTTTACCTAAGGTGCTTACCAGCAGCCTAGCTGAAATGGAGAATGAGAGGCATGTCTATCTATAGGAGCCAAGGTCATAGCCAGGAAAATGGTAATTATTACTAAGTCCAAAGACAGAGGCAAAGTCCAGATCATGCGGGTTAGAAACATAAAGGAGTCAGGTATGCTGGCAGATCAAGTAAAATGGTGTAGAGTGAAATCTGGAACAAGTGGTATGTACTGAAGAGTCCTTGCAATGCAGCCTTGCCTGTGTCTTGCAGTATTCCTCTCGAGCTCCTTGTGGAGTTAAATCAGAATAATGTAATACAGTGATATCACTGACCTGATACTATAGTGATATCAGAACTCAGTCCTGTTCCCAGCTCCCCAGATCAGGCAGAGGACGCTACAGACCACACTTTTTCCAGATAGCATTTACTAATAGGGCGCAGTTACCCGCTTCTGTCCTCAGGTTTGATTATCATAAATTTGGGGCTTGAAAGAGTAGAGACCGAAGCTGGCCGTTGGTCATTCGGGGTGGCTGGGGGAGAAAGGGAGTAAGGAGGGTCTGCCAAGCAGTGCTCAGCTTGTCTCCTGTGGCATGAATCTTTTCTGGCCCAAATGAATGAGTGGTCCAGGTCAGAGCTAAAAAGGCCCTTAGAAACCAGTTATCTTGCTTTTCTCTTCACATCTTCCTAAGAGTTCTTATCACCGTCACAGAAATTGCTCCCAAATTGACCTTTTACAGAGTGTCAAGCTGCTGCTGAGAAGTTTGTTCTGGCTTATGTGTTCCAGAAAACAGAAAAGGTCAACTTCAGCTACAACAGACTGGCTGACCCTAAGTTTGCATTTTATGACAAGACATTGGTGAATGCAGTAAAAGATCAAGATCCTTGGGTGCACTTGTTTTTTCGTTCACTCGCATTGTGTCACACTGTCTTGCCAGAGGAGAAAGTGGAAGGTGAGAAGGGGCCAAGGCCTCACGAACTGAGAATATGTCAGAGAAGCCTGGTTGGAGGAGGGGGTGGTTCGTTATCTTTCTTAGTCTAAGAAAGAACCTTTTTTTAATATTTATTATTATTATTTTTAATCCTCACCTAAAGATATTTTTTCCATTGCTTTTATAAGAGTGGGAGGGAAGGGGAGAGAGAGAGAGAGAGGTGAGAGACACATCAATTAATTGCCGTCTACATGCACCCCGACCAGGGCCAATACCCAAGACTATCCAGTACACAGATCAGTGCTCTGACCATTAAGCAACACCAGCCATGGCTAAGAAAGAACTTTCTAATAGGAAGTATTACCTAGCAATGGAATGGATAGTCAAGATAAGTAGTGAGCTCTTAGTCACTGGAGATATTCAAATAGAAAACAATCTCTTGGTCTTTAAAAGGATTCGGTCATTGGATAGGGATCAGACTTGTTGCTATTTAGGGAGCTTCTGATCTTGAGACTATGAGATATTCTGTCATAGAGTCCATCTGAACTGTCCCCAAGATCAGCCCCACTGTCTCTGACAAGACTTCTTAAAAGGTGAATAGAATTGTCCTTTCGTTACTTCATAATTTAAAGATATCCCCACATATCCTAGTTTCTTTAGTAATCAAATACAGAGTGGGACAACAGTAGAAGTGGATACGTGAAACACAGTTTATCCTTGAATTATCATTTATTATTGTATTATTTTCTATACAAACAACTATAAACCTACTTTTGCTTCACCCTGTATAATTATATTATCCAGGAATTTATCCAAACCTTTTTTAGAAACAATGAGAAATGACCAATTATAAATTAAGAAGACTTTTTTCCTTAACAAAAAAAGAACGTAAGCAACTGAATAAATCACATTCTTTAAAGTTAATATACTCTTTATATAATACTTCTACTTGATTACTTTACAGTTTTATAAATTGTTTCCATTTATATTATCTCCTACAATCTTTACAACGGCCCTCTGAGGTAAGCAAAAAGTGAAAAACGAACCCAGTTTCCAAGGAAACTGAAGCTAAAAGAAATTAAGGGACTTTCCTGAAATCCCATAGAATGGCAGAGGTGAGAGAGGAACCCACATTTCACGTCTCCTGACCCCATGAGCTCCCACCCACCCCTCCAGGCCTCACATTCCAAAAGCTGCCATTGCTTGGAGCATATTTGGACTTTGTTTTCTATACTTTGAATGACAAAGAAATACAGTAGAAAATAGTCTTATTGTCCCATAGATATACCTTATGGTGGACCTAAAATTCTACTCCTCACCTACCTCATTCACAAGTATAATACTCCGATTATTAATAACTGTTTTTTGTGTGTGTTTTTAATATATATTTTATTGATTTTTTTAGGGAGGATGGAAGAGGGATAGAGAGTTAGAAACATCGATGAGAGAGAAACGTCGATTCAGCTGCCTCCTGCACACTCCCTACTGGGGATGTGTTCGAAACTAAGATACATGCCCTTGACAGGAATTGAACCCGGGACCCTTGAGTCAGCAGGCTGACGCTCTATCCACTGAGCCACACCAGTCAGGGCTTAATAACTTTTTAAAAATTAAGTTGTCCTTCAGAAGATAAATAATCCAAAATATATCTCAGGTTGTAGTGAAAGAGGAACTAAAAGAGGAACTCAAGAAATGTATTGAGTAATATCAGATTGGAAGACTGACTGGATAAAGTAATTTAGCTTCCCAAGATGAGAGTTTCAAAGATGACAATACTCATTCATATATATTTTTAAATTATTTATAAAACCATCAATATTATTACCATTTAGCAGTATTTATTTAAAGTTTGGCCAGTCTTATACAGGAGCACTTTATGCAGGACCATCTGAATGAAACTCACACAGGAGATCTGTTGAAAATTCTATTTCTTGGGCCCTCCTCTGAGATTTTGTGAGTCTGGATTAGTAAGTTTGGGTAGGCCAAGGAACTTGCATTTTTAACAAGCCCCCTAAGCCATCTTTATCCACTAAAAGTGGAAAATAACTTTGTCTTTGTTCATCTGTATATGTTGCATGTACCTCTGTAATACTAACTCGGGTCTGTGAAATGAGTTGAAAATATTGGAAAGAAAACAATTTGACTTGTTCTGTACAACCTGGCCATTTGGGGCCAAACTATGAGGAATTTTTAAAGAAAAATGTCCCCTCTTGGGCGCCATCCTTATGTAAACCATTTGGAAGACAGTCTCACTTCTGGGTGGCCTTCAGTTGCACCTCTCTGCGGGCTTTCGCTGCTCTCTTCTCTCCTGCCAGGTGAGCTGGTATACCAGGCTCAGTCCCCGGATGAAGGTGCCTTGGTTACTGCTGCCAGGAACTTTGGCTTTGTGTTGCATTCCCGTTCACCTGAGACAATCACGGTAATCGAAATGGGAAAAATCAAAGTCTACCATCTGCTGGCTATTCTGGACTTCAGCAATGTGCGCAAGAGGATGTCTGTTATTGGTAGGTGCCCCTCCCAGTAGTCTTTTTTTTTTTTGTCTTTCATATACTTTCATGTATTTTTACACATTTGACTTTCTTTTTACACATACATGTTTTATCCTACTCACATGCCTTCTCACAGGTACCATGCCTCAACTACTAATGCACAGCCATTTCCACTTTCTCTGTTACATATCTTTATATTTAAACACAAAGGCGGCTTGCTACTATAAGCAGGGGCCCTTCGTTAGTGTTCCTGAGTAGCGCCTTGTAAAAACCCTTAAAGCTAAGATAAAAACAGAGAATAAATCCATAAAAACTGAACCTGGAGTAAGAGATGGAGGCAGAAATATAGGGGCAATTTATACTATCTTTTGCTCAATTAGTTTGGGTCGTTCTTCATCCTTGGTACTTACTAGATGTGAGCCTTAGTATGGAACTCAGACTTGGGAAGCTAAATGTGGATCTGCATCAGTCTTCCACAGGTGATATCTAACCCACGGAAGAACTGATTTCATAAAGTGCTCTCTCATTCTCACCAGCTTTCACCGTATCACTTACCTGCTATCCCTCAGTGGCCCAGACCAGTTCTTCTAACAGTGGGCCTATATAGTTACTTTGCTTGATTTGCTTATTCTTAGTGAGGACACCTGACGATCGCATAATGTTGTTCTGCAAGGGAGCAGACACCATCCTTTGTCAGCTGCTTCTTCCATCCTGTACACCCCTCAAAGATGTGACCATGGAACATTTAGATGTAAGTGTGTAAGTTGTGTGTGTAGGGGGGGAAGCTGAGGGTGGTTCTGTGTACCTGGATATGTGTTCACATGTGTCCTTCTGTCGTGATTCTATATGGATGTATATTGGTGTCTGTATCTCTTTAATTGATGGAAGAATAAAAACTACTTTAATCTGTGGGATTCTCACTGACCACATTGTCAAGGAGTTGGATGGCACAGGATCCCAGGAACATAACAAGGATTATGTCGGTCGGACCCCTTACCACAATCAGAATAGTTATAAACCCTGGCTTTGGAGGTATCATAGTCAGACCTAGAATTTGCTTCAGAATTGGTCTGCTGGTGTGGGAGGCCCCATCTCACCAGCCATGATGAGATTAGATTGTTTTTAGGGCAAGGAGCAGAAATCACCAGGCCTGAGCTGTTTAGAGGACTGTTTTATTTCATCCTCTGTTGACTATAAAATTTAGAATCACCAAGGCTATCTCCCCTCTACCTACCCCACTCCACATCCAACCTCTTGGATTTGAGATATATCAGAGAGTGGCTCCAGTGTGCTGGCAGTAGGAAGGAAAGCTAAATCCATATTCTCTGGGGTTTCTACCCTTATACCTGCATATATAGAGGATTGGGGGAATAGGACAGGGGGTGGGATGAGGAAGAGGTAGATCAGAAAAAAATATTTAAAGAGGAAACATATTAGAGAAAATGCTATTTCGGCCATTTTGGCTTGACTCTATATTTAACACATAGAAGTCTGAACAAAAGGCCAATAAGCACATGAAAGGTATTTAGTGTCATTAGCCATCAAAAAAATACAAATCATGTACACAGATAATAATTTAATTTTAAAAAATTAAAAAATAAATAAAAATTAAAAAAAATACAAATCAAAACCATAAGATACTACTTTACATCACTGGGGTAGCTAAAATAACAAATATGATGAGACAATAGTAATATTGACAAGGACATAGAGAAATTTTAACTGTATTACATTGCTTATGGGAATATAAAACAATGGAGCCATTTTGGAAAATAGTCTGGCAGTTCTTGATAATATTAGGTGTTGAGTTATTATATGACTCAGCAATTCCCTGGTAGGCATATTTCCAAGAGAAATAAAAATATACATCCAAATAGAAACTTATACACAAATGTTCATAGCAGCATTATTCACAATAGCAAAAAAGTAGAAACAACCCAAATGTCCATCAGTGGATGAATGGATAAACAAAATGTAGTATATTCATACAATGAATTATTCAGGCACAAAAAGAAATGACATAGCCCTGGCCATTGCGATCTCAGTTGGTTGGAGCATTGTTTCATATACCGAAAAGTTGCAGTTTTGATCCCTGGTCAGGGTATGTACAGGAGACAACCAATTGATGTTTCTCTCACATTGTTTCTCTCTCTCTCTCTTCTTCTCTTTCTCAAATCAATATATATGTCCTCAGATGAGGATTTTTTAAAAAAGGGGGTGTGTGACATACTCATACATGTTACAATGTGAATGAACCTTGAAAGCATTATACAAGAAGCCAGTCACAAAAAGCCACATGTTGTATGATTTCATTTATATAAAACTAGTGGCCCAGTGCATGAAATTCGTGCAGAGTGGAGGAGGGTCCCTCAGCCCAGTCTGCACCCTCTCCAATCTGGGATCTCTCAGGGGATGTCCGACTGCCAGTTTAGGCCCTGTGGGATTAGGCCTAAAATGGCAGTCGGACATCCCTTTTGCAATCCGGGACCTCTGGCTCCTAACTCAGATCCGGGATCGGACCTAAACTAGCAGTCGGACATCCCTCTCATAATCAGGGACCGCTGGCTCCTAACTCAGAGCACCAGTGGGTCTGTCTTTATTTTTATTTATTTAAAAAATTTTAGGGCAAAAGTCTATGATTTTTAATTAAAACTGGAAAACTGTCAGGGACAGGAATGACAGAGGACCCATCCTAGGTGGATGGGATCCTGGGGGTGGGAGAGTGAGGAACGTTGTTGACACAGTTGTCAAAATTCAAATGGGGTCTGTGGATTGAACCTTAATACCATTTGAATGGAGATGTCTTCACGTGGTTGGGTGAAGAATTGTTATGTAGGAGTGTCTGCTTTTGGGAAATACACAGGGAGTATCCAGGCATCCTGTCCTGTGTAGAGCCTGCTCTCAAAACAGCTCAGAAAAAGACTGGGGGAAATGGGCCTGTATGTGTATAAATGCACACACTCGCACAGTCTAACCTTGCTATTTTTGACTCTTCCTTTGTGCACCTGCCTACTCGCTAAGATTTATAACTCCAGAACCAAGGCTTGCAAAGTTTCCCCAGCCATTGGGCCACAGCCAGGGTGCGGGAACCCTGCAGACAGACCCGTGGGCACAGTCCCAGCTGAGGTCCAACGGGTGTCCCTGTTTTCTCGTTTCTGCTGCAGTATGTGGACCGGGGTCTGTTTCTCGACGGGTTCCGTTGGGACTTTGGCATTTCTGTGCTTCCTGGTGGCATCTGGCTGTGCGGGATGGCCAAGCTGGGTTCAGTTCCAGGCAAGGGCATATGCCCAGGTGGTGGGCTTGATCCCCGGTGGGGGGTGTGCAGGAGGCAGCTGATCGATGATTCTCATCATCGATGTTTCTCTCTCTCTCTCTCTCCCTTCCACTCTTTTGCCTCCCTCCCTTTTTCTCTGAAATCAACAAAAAATATATATATTTTAAAAATAACCCTGTCAGTGTATTGTTAAGCTTGCCAACTCCTGTTATCAGTATCCTATGCAAAATCAGTTTCTGCCGTATTTTTTTCTTCTTAAGAAGTTTCTAAGATCTTCTCTCAGCCTTCTGTTTCATAGCTTCACCTGCCAACAGTATAGAGATTTAAAAGATGGCATTCCTTACATATACTGCCTTATGTTAATTTCACCTAACATCAAGCACTCAGGAGTTACACAGGGAACTAAGAGCATACTATCAAGATGATAAATTCTATTTCTCTTTGTTCTTATAATGCAAAAGTGTATTGTTTTGAAGCTCACAATAACAGTGATCATGTAGAATTGTTATTCATGTGCAATTCTCAGTACGCAAAATCTGCGTCTGACCCACCCTCAGTTGAGTTCTACCCTAAACCACCCACATTCTCACCCAGCCCTCCTTGTGACCAGGACTATACTTCTGTAAGACAGCAAGCTATGGTTAGGATATATCTCAGTGGCCACAGAGTAAAAAGATGCTAGCTCACCCAGAAAGCATTTCAGCAGTGGCCTCACTAACACTGCTGAGTCAACCAGCTGAAGACAAATATGTAATATGTGTGCTATTTGAGATGTTTATTGAACGCTTAATGAAGGAAGTCAGAGTCAGGAAAATAAAATGAATGTATGCTTGTCAAAAATAGAAATACCTTTTTATAAAACTTTTTTTATATAAGAACTTTTTTTCTTTTTACTCCCTTCATTTTTATATTGTGGACATCATTAACTTCTCTGTAGGGGCTGAATTTTACAAGAAATATATCTAGAAGGCTTGGTTTTTTTTCCTGTGGTCACAATGCAAATTAACTAATTCCAGATAGAAACTAAAACCTCCTGTCAGTACTCTCAAACTTTGCCCCCAAGTCTGCTGCCTCAATCCTTAAGACATTTGGCTGAGAAAGCTCAGCAGTTGCTTTCTGGTTAGGGCAGCTCCTTACCCATGGAACTAACTATTTGCAGACAGACGGGGCCTATGGGGTGAGTTGCTGCTCCCTGGACTGAGCCCTAACCCAGTCTGGGTCCACTCAGTGCACATACATGTCTTCCAGGAGTTTGCCCGGGAAGGCCTTCGCACCCTCATGGTGGCCTACCGAGAACTGGACAAGTCGGACTTCCGTGCCTGGTCCCGGAAACACAGTGAAGTCTCCTTGTCTTTGGAGGACCGGGAAAATAAAATATCAGGCGTCTATGAAGAGATCGAAAAAGACTTGATGGTGAGTGGGAGGAAGCCAGGGACAGATACGGGCATGATGTGGGATGGTGATCAGCCAACTGAGCAAGGGCTCTGAGAGTGGCTGCTACCAAAGCAATAGCTTCAGGCTCTCTCTGGATACTGGATACCAAGCTAATTCAGAATATCCTGGATCTTTGAAATCCATAAATAATGAAAAATGCACTCATTATAAATGTTATCTTTCTGGCAATATTTCTTTTCTTTTTCTTTTTTTTTAAGTCCTCGTCCAAGGATATTTTTTTCCATTGATTTTTAGAGAGAGTAGAAGGGAGAGACAGAGAGAAACACTGATGTTTCTCTCTGCAACCAAGGTACATGCCCTTAACCGGAATCGAACCCGGGGCCCTTCAGTCCGCAGGCCGACACCCTACTTGCGTTGAGCCAAACCAAGTAGGACTCTGGCAATGTTTCTTACCCCAAATTTTCTCACAGAAACTAAGTCATCTGGGAGAAATCAGGATCTGAATAAAGCACAGATGATATAGTCCAGAACTAATTGATGGAAGACTTAAGACAAAAATATTCTTTCATTCATTTGGCATATTTATTAAATTCCTCCTGCGTGCCAGACAAGCCAAGCAGGTCTCTTTGGGATTAACTTGACAGAAGAAAGACCCTTGGCAAGAACAAAGACCCTGAACCAGGAGCAGGCTTATCTTGTTCAATAAATAGCAAGACAGCGAGGGTGGCTGGAACAGCGCAAGTAAGGAGGAGATACTTAGAGGATATGAGACAGAGAAGCATTTGAGGACCCAGAAGCTTTTAATCTAGCTATTTCCCTTTTCATGGGTAAAGGCCTTAAAAACCTTAGAGGGCTGTAGTAGGTACAAACAAAAGAGGTCCACCCAAGCTCTTGTAGGGTTGAAATAAAAACTGGAATGGGGCCGAAACCGGTTTGGCTCAGTGGATAGAGCATTGGCCTGCAGACTAAAAGGTCCCAGATTCGATTGGGCACGTACCTTGGTTGCGGGCATGTCCCGAGGAGGGGGTGTGCAAGAGACAGCTGATCGGTGATTCTCTCTCATCGATGTTTCTAACTCTCTATCCCTCTCTCTTCCTCTCTGTAAAACATCAATAATATATATATATATATATATATATATATATATATATATATATATATATATTTTATATTTTATATTTTATATATATATATTTTTTTAACCTGGAATGGGATGTTGGGGGTCCTTTATCTGGAACCCACTGCTTTCGGAGACCAAAGGCAGGAAGCATGCTGTGAACCCAGGGAGAAGTGGAAGTATGTTGAGAAACAAATGGTTTAGAAGTGGCACACAGCATCATCATGTATGGCTTGGGCAAGTCTTTTTCCCTCTCTGATCCCTAATAGTCTGTGTTTCCAAATTTGACTTCAGCGTGTGGTTGAAAAGCTACGTCTGTTGAGAGGTAGAGTGTGCTGGGTTTTTATATCATTGGGTTCCTCATGCCAGGACAGGGCCAGCTTACTGCAGAGGATGCCGAAGTGCCCATGGGACTGCTGGGCAGCACGAAACGCTGTGACTCTCGTTTTTCCTCACCTGTTGTTATCTCTGTTCGAAGCTCTTAGGGGCCACAGCCATAGAAGATAAGCTGCAAGATGAAGTGCCTCAGACAATTAAAACGCTGCTCAAAGCCAAAATTAAAATCTGGGTTTTAACTGGAGATAAGCAAGGTAAAGGGGCGTGCCTCACCTGACCAATCAGGTTCCCTCTCCGCCTTAACCATTTCTTCCTTTTCTTTTTTTTTCTTATGCATTTATTTGAAAAGTACCTTATAACCCAGGTCAAGTCCATTAGGACAATTCCAGTCTTGCATACAATTTGCTAACTACATACTTTATGCTAGTTGCTGTATTAGGCAGAGGACACAGATGTCTGTCATTGAAGAGCTCACAAGCTAAACATTTTAGAGTTGTCTTTGACTATACCCTCTCTGTTGTCCCAAAGATTCATTCTCTCACCATGTCTCATCAGTTCCTCTGAAAACCCTCTTGGCTACGTCACCATCCTCGTTCAGCCTTCATCCCCCTGCTGGCTGAACTTTTGCAAAAACTTCTCTCTGTTTCTTGCCCTTATTCATTTTTTAAAAAAAATTTATTTTATTTTATTTTTAAATATATTTTATTGATTTTTTACAGAGAGGAAGAGAGAGGAACAGAGAATTAGAAACGTCGATCAGAGAGAAACATCGACCAGCTGCCTCCTGCACACCCCCCACTGGGGATGTGCCCGCAACCAAGGTACATGCCCTTGACCGGAATCAAACCTGGGACCTTTCAGTCGCAGGCCGACACTCTATCCACTGAGCCAAACCGGTCTCGGCTTGCCCTTATTCATTTTAGTATAACCCACAAACAACCTAAAACGTTCTACTTTTATGATGTTACTCCGCTGCTCATGTCCCTACAGTGACTCTCTCTACATGGTAGGTGGACTCTACCGTCTGGCCCTGCAGACCTTGATAACCTATTGCCTACACATCCTTATCTCCATCCTAATGCAACCATTACCTCCAGTATGTCCCAAAACAAACTAATTTCTCCTAGAGAGCCTCTGTTTGAGTTGTCTCCCCATTTGAAATGTTTTTCTTCCCCTAGACAAGTCTTATTCATCCTCAAAGCCTTTCTCCAAGAAAGTTTTTCTGACAATTGCAACTCTCCTCTGATCATTAATACCACTTTCAGCCAGGGTTCAGGACCTTTTTATTTTCCTTTAGTATGAATTTACTCTGAATTTCAGATTTCTTAATGTAAAGGAGAGACTACAACCTGAACATCTCAGTCTCTCATAAAATCCAGCATAGAAATGTGCGTAGTTCTATTCAAGGAAATATATCCTGATCGCCTGGAGAAGTGGATACGAACTGAAACTGCTTTAAGAAACGGGAAGGCGCCGAAACCGGTTTGGCTCAGTGGATAGAGCGTCGGTCTACGGACTGAAAGGTCCCAGGTTCGATTCCGGTCAAGGGCATGTACATTGGTTGCGGGCACATCCCCAGTAGGGTGTGTGCAAGAGGCAGCTGATCGATGATTCTCTCTCATCAACGTTTCTAGCTCTATATCTCTCTCCCTTCCTCTCTGTAAAAAAATCAATAAAATATATTTAAAAAAAAAAAAAGAAACGGGCAGGCTTTGTAGAGAAGGCTACGCCAGAATAATTCTAGTTATCAAGAAATAACTCACAAGTCTCTACCACGTAGACAGTCTCCTGTTTGAATGTGGTCTCCACTGACTTCGTTGAAAAACGCACTTTGTTTCCATGGCAAATGTGGACAAATGGGCTTGGTAGCCCGCTGTCCGCGCCTGTGTGACTGTGCGCGGTGAAAACACCCTGTTCCAGTGGAAGTGTGACCTGTGCTCCCCCTTCCCCGCAGAGACTGCCATGAACATCGCCTATGCCTCTAACTTATTTGAGGATGACATGAATGGGCTGCTCTTCGTGGAAGGCAAGGATAATGAGACTGTTGAGAAAGAACTCAGGTATAGATGAGAGAGCTGCCCCAGCCTGACCCTGAACACAAGAGTTCCCACCCACCTCTTCACCCAGTGTGTGACCCCCACACGACTAGAAGGAATAGAAGAGAAACGGAGGAGGGGTAAAACAAAAAGCCTAAAATATTTGAGAGAATTTTGTGAGTAAGCATTAGGGTTCAAGAGGTTGGAGTATGGGGGTACGGCGGGGAGGTGAAGTGTGGTGTGTGAACGGTCAGCGACCCAAGGCAGTGGCAGGTCTCGAGTCGGACATCCTGGCTGGCGCTTTTCAGAGGCTCTGTGTCCGTCTTGCCCACTTTCACTCGGGGGGGGGGGGGACACACACACACACACGTTTTCCTTCCTAAGTTCTGGGGCTTACTGACCACTCCTCTTGGTTTTCAGGTTAGCATTACACAAGATAAAACCTGAGTCTCTACTGGAATCAGACCCAATAAACAAGCACCTCGCCACGAAGCCCAATAAGCCTATCAGACTACCTGAGGAGGAGCCGAATGGCGACTATGGCTTGATCATCCATGGCTACAGTCTGGTGGGCAACACAGAGCTACAGCTCTGTTCTCTTCCTCCAAGGAACTTTTTTCCTAGGTCCAGCCCACGTCAGGGAAATTTCAAGACCCATGAGTCAGACCATTCCCCCTCCTTTCAGGTGCCCTTGCCTGACAAACACCTTTCCCAAGCCTTCTCTAGGCACGGATAATGAGGGGGTTGGGGGGTGGGGGGCAAAATGTTTACCTTAGGGGAAGTGGGGACGTGAGCAGAACCAGCTCCTCCAAAAGGAAATTTGGCTTTATAGCTCAGTCAGGTCAACCGATTAGACCCAGTGAGAGACCCTGACTGGTTTCCTGCTGGAGGCTGGGCCAGATGTGAGGATGCCTAGGACCCTTGGGATAGAGCACCTCGGGAATAGCCGTGCCTGACCTCTCTGTAGTACAGGAAGAGTGCGGAGGGGAGGGGCGGGGAGGGGTTTAAGAAGGTCCTGCCCTGAGAACCTTTTGGGCAGCCTGAAATGTGGGTGTGCCCTGATGCTGCAGGCCTGTGCTCTAGAAGGGAACCTGGAGTTGCAACTGCTGCGAGCAGCATGCATGTGCAATGGGGTGGTCTTCTGCCGGATGACGCCCCTTCAGAAGGCCCAGGTGGTAGAGCTGGTGAAGAAGTACAAGAAGGTGGTGACGCTGGCCATCGGGGATGGGGCCAATGATGTCGGCATGATCAAAGGCATGTGAGCCCCCAGCTTGTCCTTTCCTTCCTCTATGGGCAAAACTGATCTGGGTGACACTGTGTTACTGGCTCACACTCCTGTATATCATGTACTGTATTGTACATGGATACTGTTTTTCAAGTACGTTCATGCTCCTCTATACCTGCATCCCCATTTATTTACACATATATAATACATCAGCCCATACCCAGAGGTGCGCATGCACATTTAGATTCATTTCCTTAACACTTATGCACATGTAGATACACACAGCTCCCACAAGAACCCATGCATATATACACAGAACAGGCTGTGCTACTGCAGATGGCATCAAAGCCCACAGAAAGGACCCCTGGACAGGAGTCATACTCTGTTCCTTTTTTGAAGGCTTTAGGCCTGAGCAAAGTTAGGCTGAAGACAGGGCCGCCCAACCAGGGAATTGACTGTGAGGCCCACTGCAGTGATATTTTCCTCCCTAAGGCAGTGCTCTAGAGAGCTTGCCCTGACTCCTCTGGCTGGAAGAGAATAGCAGACTCACTGATACTTTGGACGAATAGAAACAAATGGCTGAAACTGGTTTTAATTTCAGCTGAATGTTGTCAGCCTCCAACAGCTTGTAGTTCTGTGAGACATGGACAACATCTTGAGGTCCTCCAGTCCGGCCTCCCTCCATACAGGAAACACTAGCAGATATTCTACTAGGAAGTGTTCTTTCTCTCTCCCCCAGTTTCTAGAATGTATCTGTTTTATAGGACCTTTGAGTTTTTAATTATCCATTAAGCAATGCAATAGTTTTGTGCCAGAAAAATCAGTGAATTTGACCTACACTTCAACAGGCTAATTAAAATTTTTAGGGACTTCCATGTTATCTTTTTTTATCCAGAAGAAGTCACCTTAGACTTCCTGAAGAACAGTAACAAAGTAGTAGATCACTTATTCCTCCCAACAGTTGGATTTTAGCTGCTTAGATAAACTTAGATAATTAAATACTGTGTTAGATTGGCATCCATCCTGCATTTCTAATTTATTTAAGTGGCTTCAAGAGTTATGAAGAAATGTTTACCTCAACATCTGGATAGTAAGACAGAGCCCAGCATGGATAGGACAAGAGGAGCTGACCACTGATGTCACTTCCAACATCTTATGTATCAGCTATGGCATATAAAATGATGAAAAACATAAACTTAACGTATCATAACTTACCTATGTGCCTACGTGCACATTATGTGTATATATTTAGGAATGTAGTCCTTTATAACTTTAAACAGATGGAAGTGGAAAAGCAGTAAGCTTCATATTTAACATATTGTCATCGATAAAATAGACTGCTTTGACTGCCTTTGTAGGGCCCTGTATGAGGAGTGCTGAGTGCTTTGGTCTCTAAGTCCACCTCCCTTGCCTTTTTGTTACTACTCTGTACAGCCAAGCTCTTTGCACGCTGAAATGATTGAGCAGTGAACCCAAGAAGAACTGTGGTAAATACTTAGCAATTCAGGGAAGCCAAAGCACAGTGATTTGGATCTGGTCATTATTTAATAAATATTTATTGAATTAATGAATGTCCACATATACATAGATGAGACTGACAAGACAAAAAAAGACATAGCCCAGATGGCTATAGCAGGTGCAAAAACCATTCAAGACCATTTCTAAAGCTAGACATGACAGGCGTTCTTGAGCAGCAGCAGATGAAGGGGCTGTTTTCTGACTTGTGGGGCAGTCCACTGAGGAGGAAAGGCTGCACTAAGTGCCATATTGAGCTGAGTCTAACTGTTTTCCCATGTAAAATAAGGGACTTGTACAACATGACCTCAATCATCCTTTTACACTTTCAACATCTGTGGCTGAGGAGCTTCTGGGGTTTCTTTTGCAGCTGCCCACATCGGGGTCGGGATCAGTGGCCAGGAGGGAATGCAGGCCATGCTCAACAGCGACTTCGCCTTCTCCCAGTTCCACTATCTACAGCGTCTGCTCTTGGTCCACGGCCGCTGGTCCTATAATCGCATGTGCAAGTTTCTCAGCTACTTCTTTTACAAAAACTTTGCCTTCACTATGCTGCACTTCTGGTATTCCTTCTACAACGGGTTCTCAGCACAGGTAGGAGGTCAGGTGGCACTTCCCACTTTGGTAAACTGGGTCTGCTCTCGTCCTCCCCACATCAGCCAGCTCAGACTTTCTCTCCTCTGGAGACCAAATGTCTGACACGCTGCTGTCCGTCTGTAAAGCTCCTCACCCATGCCTATCCCTTCTCCGAACGCTACACTTAGCCTTAGATTCCCAAACCCTAAAGTATCTGGCCTGGCTCTGATTTGGCCATGACTCCTACCTTCAGAACTCTCCCATAGGATATTTTCAACATTTTCCTGACAGAGACCTAGAGTTTCCAAACATATGTAACGGGAGTTTTTCTTTCTTCCTATTTTTTTTAAGCACTCAAAGTAATCTTTATGGAACAGGCTAAGCCTCAAGAGGCCTCTGGGTCTTGCCAGCAGGCTGGTCATGGTGTTCACCTGCAGCCATACTTGGAAACACAGCTTCCCTTTATTTCTCCTTCCCCAGCCCTACAGCCCCCCTCCAAAAGAAAAACAACAAAAACCCCACACACTATTTTTGTTCTAATGCCTTTTTTTTTTTTAACTATAAGAGAAATTTTATTTAGAATGTCTCAGAGGTAGCAGTAGTGAGCCGTAGAAGTGGGCTCAGGATCGAGTTAGAGAGACGGAAGAAGGGTTCTTGGAGCACTTGGGAGGGTTGGGGGGAGAAGGGAAGGGCTCAGGTGTGCTCCCGAGAGATCCCCGCTGGGTCCCCCGTCCTGAAGGCTTTTTTGGGGAGGCAGATGCATCAGCTCTCCAGGTGTGTCTCCTCAGCATCATGGTCTCCACTGACAGATAGGTCAGCAGCAGGGCAGAGGGGGCCATTAGTCAATGCAGCTGGCCCTGCTGTCTGCCATGGCATCAGTCATTCCCTCTGCTTTTGGTACTTTTCTGGCTCTGAAACTGAAACGCAGCTGAACGCTCCTGAATGTCATCTCCAGGGATTAATAGTTAGGGGAGTGGTTGTGCAAGGGCTTAGAGTTTTGCCCGTTGCTAGGCACCCTCTACACCTGGGCTATCATTTCTACTTAGCCTGTGCCTATCTAACTGCCTACAACAGTTCTGCAGATGAAAAGGGGGTGCTATAATAACTCATACATTTCCAACTGGGCAGATGATGGTGGTTAGTCACACCCCCGACCTATAGCTTCTTCGGTGAAGTGTTGTTAAGCAAGCCCTGTCTATTTTCCTGTGCATCTAGGTCTGCTCTGATGAATTTCCCATTTGAATATATAAAATCTCTCCCCCAGTGATGCCTGGATTTTTATATTCCCCAAGGAGTCCCTTTTCCTACGAGAAGTTTTTCAAGAGACTCTCAAAGATTCCCAAGATAAACAACCTCGGGAACAATTCTCTTGGGAGAGACCTACTATCTCTGTTGCCTCTGGCTCCAGGAGAAAAGGACTAATCAGCAGACAGCAGTAGACTTGTATGCCTGTGGTGTCTAACAAAGCAAGTCTGGTTTGTGGGAGGTGTAGTTATGTGCATGTGTGAGCTGCTGCTGACCTCTTGTGGCTAGTAAGGAAAGGAGCCCTCTCTAGGCCCTAAGACGGAGCACCTAGATAGGGAAGAGCCAGTAGGTCTCCTTTCCTGCTTGCCAGTGTTAGAAAGTGTTCAGTGTTATAGAAGCTACCAAATTCCATAAAGCAGATAAAAAAAATCCCAAAGGTTTACATTCCTGAGGGGTACCGCTAGCATTCTCTAGCACCCTCCGGGTCCTTTCTGTGCAGGGAGGAGGCAGTGCCAGTCATGGTAGGGTTGGTCCAAATCAACCTCATAAGGTTGGCCACAAACTAGCCTGATATAGTCTTGCCTCAGCCTGGTAGCCAGAGTTCTAGGTAGAGTAGGACCAATAGAGACTGGAGTCAGCCATCTCAGATTTTTGAAATTTAAATCCTACTCTAAATTAGGGTAGTGATAGGTAAGTGGAGAGGGGGAAGGCGGCGGCGGGGAGAGGGGAAGGGCTGCCTGGGACTTGGGAGGTGGAGCTGGGACTTTGGAGAAGAGGAGAATCTAAGAAATTGCCTTGGTATCCTTCCAGACAGTTTATGATACCTGGTTTATCACTTTCTACAACCTGGTCTACACCTGCCTCCCTGTCTTGGGCTTGAGTCTGTTTGACCAGGTAAGACTAACAGCAAGCCTTAGTCAGAGCTAAAACCCCTGAGTCCTTGAGGAATATTCCCAAGAGTGAGGAGGACAGAAAGAACTGGGCTATACATGTGTAAATTGAATAATTTCCAGAGCAAGGAAGGGGCTCATCACTGGAGAGGTATCATGGGATAAAGAATCCTCCTCCACATAGACTAATCATCAGTTTTAGAAATCCAAGCTTTCTTGTGTGCATTTTATCTTTGTAGAGAGTCACATGGAAATTGTGCTGTATAGTAATTTGAGTATATACCAAAGTAGTGAAAGGAAATAGTCATTGGGCCAGGACTAGATAAAGCAAGGGACTTTAAGAGAGGAGAGACCCATACAGAGATAAGGAGATAAGCCAATGGAAGGGAGACCTCGATGAGGGTTCTTGAAGGCTAAGCATAGGAGTATGGGTATGAGTCAGCCCAAAGGAGCTATCTGTTTCAGTCAGAAATATCATGGGCATTGGAGGTCCTGGCGCCCTACCTCTCTTCTATCTCAACCTCCAGTCCTGGGCACATGGAATAGAAAAGGAGTCTCCAAAGAGGAATAAAGTAGCTGAAAGAGGACATCATGGGATCATGGTTTCCAATCTCCACAGGGTAGGAAGGAAATTCTCCACGATGTAGCTGCCAGCCTCAGAGGAGCAAGAGGGATGAGTTGGGTCACTCAACAGTCCTAACTAGCTTCAATGGTCTAATTTTAGGGATCCACAACCTCTCAAAATAAGCCCCAAACTTTGTTACCCAGAGTTTCAGATTTATGAGAAAAGGGTGATCCAATGTCATCCACATAGAGAATCCTCTTACCTGAGTCACCAGTAGCCATGGGAATGTGAGAGGCATCACAAAACATGGATACCTTCAATCAACTCTCTGGTCCCCGTTGGCTTCCCTCTCTCTTCCCACTGGAACCCTTAAAACTGGGGACTCATATCCCAACTGCCTCCCCCTCCCCATGATCCAATCCTCCCCTCCAGCTATCCCAATCTTAATTGCCTCTTTTCTTAAAGTCCCCAATCCTCATTGCCTCTATGTCCTTCCCACCATCTTGACCTTCTCCTAGCTTTCTTCCACCAACTAGATCCTTGCCTAGAGAGTAGGACTTCAAGCAGTGTCTGTGGTCACTGATCTGTAATCTGGTTCCATGTCTCAAGTAATCCATGAGGAAGTTCCTAGGCAGCTGGCAGGAGACTCACTAGGGGGGAAAGTCTCTACTCTGATGGAGATGGGACCTTCCTGAGCCTTCCTCCTTACCTCCTGTCTGGTGTTTCCAGGATGTGAATGAAACATGGAGTCTACGCTTCCCAGAGCTATATGAGCCAGGCCAACTCAACCTCTATTTCAACAAGAAGAAATTCTTTAAGTGTTTAGTACATGGGATCTACAGTTCCTTGGTGCTGTTCTTTATACCAATGGGTACCATTTTCAACTCAGTGCGCAGTGATGGGAAGGAAATCTCTGACTTCCAGTCCTTCTCCCTGATAGTACAGACCTCCTTGCTTTGGGTGGTCACAATGCAGGTGTGGATGGTAGTGGTGGGGGTAAGGGCATTGGATGGGGAGGCTCTCTGGAAGAGAGGGAGGGAAGCAAGGAGGGAAGGTGGGAAGGGAGAATCCTCTATTGTAGAACTGGAGAATGGAAGTGGCTGATAGGTCCCAGGTTATAGAATATTGCACATAAGAGGGTGTTTTTCAGATTGCCCTGGATACAACCTACTGGACGATGATAAATCACTTATTCACCTGGGGTAGCCTGGGTTTCTACTTTTGCATCTTATTCTTCATGTACAGTGATGATGGCTTGTGCATAATATTGCCCAATATCTTCCAGTTCCTAGGTAAGGCTCTGTTCAGTGTGTGTCCAGGGGAGGGGGGGGAAGAGGGGACATTAATAAATATTTACTGAGAAGCTATATTAATATTTGCTCGGCTCTGTGGAGATAGACTGGAGCAAGACATGGCCTTTGGCCTAAAAGGACTCAGAATCTTGCTAGGGGAACTATTTTACCTTATAGAGTTTGAAGACATTTTCAATTTCTTATCTAATTTGATCTTTACAAGCATCCTCTGAGGTAGTCGGAGCAAGAATTATTAGCACCATTTTAGAGACTGAAGGTTTTTAAATTTTAAATGACTCAAATCTAGGTCTCCTGGTTCCCAGCCCAATATTCTTTTCACTGTGGGATCCTGCCTCATTGTCTCCCCTATTAATTTTCCTTCTCTCATCTTCACTCTGATGAGGACAGGGTGAGTATATATGTAGATGTAGCTGGCTCCCACCTCAATCAAGCCATTCATTTCCCTCCTCCAAAAGTCCTCTATCCCACTTTTGTGTCCAGTCCAATGTTCTATGATTCCTGTCACCAACCTCCAACTCTCATGTCCTGCCCGGCCTTTAGAGGGAGACAAAGGCATGTGAATTCACAGTGACTCTGGCTATAAAAAGGACCTTACTGCAATCCTTTTGCATTTATATTATTTCTGAGGAGACTAAACTGTCCCCAAATCAACAACTTCCTTCTTTGGGCTGTAGAGGTATCTAAGTTCTGGCTGACAGCCCCTCCCTCTGTGCTCTGGTTCAGCCTTTCCCCTCCTGGCTCATTGTTTGCAGGTGTGGCAAAGAACACTCTGAATGTGCCACAACTGTGGCTGAGTATTATGCTCAGTGTGGTCCTCTGTGTGTTGCCTGACATTGGGTACCGGTTTCTCAAACCACTATTATGGCCCTTAAGTGTGGATAAGGTGAGTGGAACAGGGAATCTACTGAGATATAATTCATGACCCTCTTTGCCTTTGCCTCTGTGGATAAAAAACTCTGTCCCTCTGCTCTGGCTGTAGGTTTTTGACACAATTCATGGCATGAGATATCCACTGACATACCCAGTCCGGAGTAAAGTGAAAATGTCAGGCTCTCGACGTTCTGCCTACGCATTCTCCCACAAACAGGGCTTTGGGCCCCTCATCACTTCCGGCATGTTTATGAAGACCAGACGGCTCAAGAAAAGCCCTCAGAGAAAGTAGAGGCCCCTAGGGGAACCCCAAAGGAGTCAGTCATTGCTCTTCCTCCCTTGTTTTCACTTAACTTAGTAAGGAGGGCTTAGTTACCCTGGGGAAGCAGCATGAACCTGCGCTTCCACTCTCACTCCAGGGACTCAGCCTCTCCATTCCCTAGCGGGCTGTGCCCAGGTAAGGCAAAGAGAAGTAAAGAAAGAGCTCCCAGACGTCTGTCAGAGTTACATTTCAAGGAAAACGTGACTTTAGGCCTCCCTCCCACCAACGCTTCTAAGCTTTAGTCCAGACAAGCAAACGTGGAAGTGGTGGGTGGAGAGGGGCAGTGTGAGGAAGGGAAGAGAAAATAGGACCTGAGAACCTGACTCGGGGTCCTGTTTTCCATACTCAGAACAACCGTTAACCTGGCTAGATCCCTAACAAACAGTCCCATTCAGACACCCTTCTCAGGTTTATCTGGGGGACTCAGGAAGAGTCTTTGTTGGCCTTGGGTAACAAAAGGAGGAGACACCTGTAAAAGTAATGGTCCTAAGAAGCTGAAGAAGAGCATCTGGACCAAGAACAAAACAAAACAAAACAAAAAGGAGGTGGTTCTTGCCTTAAAGACAGTTCAAAATTTTGCCTTCTTCTCTCTTTGATGCCTTTGACCCCAAAACTGATACCTTTTGGGGCCTCAGAATTGGGAGGAAGAAATTTCAGAGGATTAAATATTTTCTTGAAGGGATATAGCCATAATTGTCTTCATTCCATAAAATTATTTTGAGAATAAGTTGTATTTACTTGGGAAATTGTTTGTAAAAAAAAAGTTGGTGGAGCAATAAACTGCTTATTTTGGAGTGGAGAGATTTGTATGGTCTGTTGGGGCCCCAGGGACAATAACATAATCCAAGCAATATCATGGAACCACAGACCCACCACCCTCCCTCTTTAAATTAAACCAGCATTTCCCTTACCCCTTTTTCTCTTCTTTTTCTTTTTTTTTTTTAACATATTTTATTGATTTTTTACAGAGAGGAAGAGAGAGGGATAGAGAGTTAGAAACATCGATGAGAGAGAGACATCGATCAGCTGCCTTCTGCACACCCTCCACCGGGGGACTCCCAAGGAGCTGAGAGGACTGGGTGCCATCATCTTGTGGCTATGGGCGCCGCCATCTTTGTGAAGGAGAGATAGTTAATTTGCATATTAGCCTTTTATTAGATAAGATTTTTTGCATTTTTATTGATTTCAGAGAGAAAGGGAGAGGGAGATAGAAACACCAATGATGAGAGAGGATCATTGATTGGCTGCCTCTTGCATGCCCTATACTAGGGATTGAGCCCACCACCTGGGTATGTGCCCTAACTGGGAATTGAACCATGACCTCCTGGTTCTTAGGCTGATACTCAACCACTGAGCCACTCCGGCCAGGCAAATTTTCTATATCTTGATTTTGAGGTGGTTACATGTGTGTATACATTTGTCAAAACTTATCAAACTATACACTTAAAATCTGCATTTTATTGTAAATTATACTTCAATAAAATTGATTTTTTTAATGCCTAGAGATTTCTAAAGGAGTTGTAAGTGACCAATTATGTAATACTGTCAATAATAATAATATATATATTTAAATATATTTTATTGATTTTTTTACAGAGAGGAAGTGAGAGGGATAGAGAGTTAGAAACATCAATGAGAGAAAACCATCGATCAGCTGCCTCCTGTGCACCCCTGCTGGGGATGTGCCCGCAACCAAGGTACATGCCCTTGACCAGAATTGAACCTGGGACCCTTCAGTCCACAGGCCAAACTGGTTAAGGCAATAAAAATATTTTTAAGTAGATAGTAAGTGAATCCACTTTCTACAACTCTGAAATTAAATTTTTATATAGGTAAGCATCGGAAATTAATTTTATTCTTATTAAACTTTTATATATATTATGAATAAATATAAGTTCCTTAATTTAAAAAATGAGTGTAGGTATTTATTTTTTCTTGAATGAGCATTATAAACTAATAGATTTTACTTAAAGAGAATTGAAGTTTAAAACAAATAAAAACCCCAACTAACTGACAATCATAGACTTTAGAGTCTATGCCTGAGTAGTTATAATACAGCAATAGAATTCTGGGAAACTGGATTCTTCTGCTGTATTATAACTCACATCAAGTCCAAGTTTCCATGGGCCAGGTTTACAGTTGTTCCCCATCTACAGTCTCTCAGGAAAAGGAGAGATCACAGGATCATATGGTTCACCTGCACCTTTTTCTTTTTCTTTAAGAGTTTGTGGGGGAAATAACCCTATTTATCACTGCCAGAAGCAGGAAAACAAGGGAGCATTGTCCTAGCCCCAGCATTTCGCTGCAATTCTGGCCCCACGTCCTCTGAGATACAAGCAAAGCGTTTTTGGAGAAGACTCAGCATTTGAAGGATCCTGGAGTCATCCTAGACTATTGGCTCTACTCTACCCCCAACCTCGCCGACAACGACACACTTCAAGTCCTATAGATTCTACACCCTAAACTCTCTGGAATCTACTCTTATCTAACCTCTCAGACGCCGCCCTAATTCAGGCCCTCTCACTTCTCATCATAATTACTTAGCTGACCTCTTTACCTTCCTCTAACTCAATTTTCACACTCCAACTAGATTGAGATTTCCAAATTGGAATTCTGTCCAAAAAAAATACTAGTAATAATAATGCAAGATGTTTCTGCCCATAACAATGCAAATGAATCCTGTTTCCAGTGCTGCGAGTTAACTTTGGTAGAAAATAGACATTTCTGGAAGTCAAATCCTCATTTGAACTGATTTTAGTATCTTGCTGGTTCCCTCATTAATTAGTGAGTTTAATATGTGTTTATTTTACATTTGTGAAAGACATGATTTTACCTTTTTGGAAATTATCCCTTGACACAAATAACAGGAAGTAATCCACACTTGCTGAATGTATGAATGGATAGAAGGATGTGTCATCGACCCAGGGCAGAAATCAAGTTGGGCTACATGCTGGAAGGCCCCAAGGACCTGGGGACCGTCTTTTTGTGTCTTGACGGGGCTCCTCTTTATACAACAGACTTGAGTCTTCTTGGCAAATAGAGTTTCTTTGCTACTCAGGCCATTTGGCAAGTTAAAGATGGTCACACAGTTTTCAAATTTCCACTGTAAGCCTAACCATGAATAAGGGTGTAGTTCTCTCTCCCTCAAGTCCAAATTCTCAGGGAAGGGATTCTGACTGGCCTATGTTGTGATAAGTCTCCTCCCTGAACCATTTAACTGTACAAAGGTGGCTTTTCATTGGTCCCCCTGCTGGTAGTCCGAGCCCTCTCTACCCTCAGAATTTTCTTTCTAAAGTTTGTATTTGATGCTTCCATATAAAACCCTTCGGTGTCTCCGCTGCTTACTGGTGATTGACCCAACAAGCCTGAGTGCCCAGAGCACAAGGCACAGTCTCTAACTCTTTTCCGGAGCATGGTACCTAGCGTGCTTCTAATAACTATTTGCTGAACGACCACCTGCCCTCCCCCCCCCCCCCCCCGCCTTTAGCTAGAAGAAGGAGACAATAGGATCCTCGATGTCTCACACACACCCTGTCTACCTTAAGGAGTGGGAAGCGTGCATGAGCTTCGTTAAAAAAAAAATTATTCGTGGCATTTGTTAAAAATTGTAAGACGGACTTTATTTAAGGGGGACTATTGTGATAAGTTTTGGGACCACTGCAATGAAGTCTTGCAGTGGAGGAGAGATTGAGCTCATCTCAGATCCCAACAAGGACAAATAGGGATTTATAGCCAAGGAACAAGGGTAGGGGTCAGTCCATGAAAAATTAGTCTTGCACTAGCCAGTTTGTCTCAGTGGTTAGAGCATCGGTCCACAGTCCGAAGACCTGCAGGTTTAATTATGAACAAGTGAACATACCTCATTGGCAGCTCAATCCCTGGCCCCTTCAGGGTGAATGCTAGAGGCAACCAATCAATGTGTCTCTCTCACATTGATGGTTCTTTCTCCCACTCCCTTCCATTCTCTCTTTAAAAAAATCTGTGGAGAAAATATCCTCAGGTGAGGATTAAAAACCACAACAAAAAAGAAAGAAAAGTAGTCTTCATCTATTCAGGCTGTTACAATACTACCAGATTGGGTAGCTTATAAGCAATCACTTTTCTTTTTTTTAAAAAAAATATATTTTACTGATTTTTTACAGAGAGTCAGAAACATCGATCAGCTGCCTCCTGCACAACCCCCACTGGGGATGTGCCCGCAACCAATGTACATGCCCCTGACTGGAATCGAACCTGGGACCCTCCAGTCCGCAGACCGACGCTCTATCCACTGAGCCAAACCGGCTTCAGCAGCAATAATTTTTCAATTCTGGAAGCTGGAAGCACAGAATCAGAGTGCTGAGTAGGTCCTTTTCCCCGCAGGTTGCAGACTTCTTGTAGGATTGGACTAGGAAGCTCTGTGAGATTTTTTTTTGAAGACACTTTTTGTTGATTTCAGAAAGAGAAAGATAGAAACATCAATGATTGTAGACTGAAGCGCTCTCCAGTGAGCCAAACCAGCTAGGGCAGCTCTGTGAGATCTACATGAGCACTAAACTTATTCATGTGGGCTCCACCTTCATGACCTCATCACATCCCATCTACAAATACTACGTATGACCTTTGGTGTTAGGATTTCAACATATGAATTTTGGACCATAGCACCTGGTCTAACATTCATGTGGGCCATAGCAATCACTAAGAGGAAACGTCAGGGTGAAGGGTTTCCTGCTAGGCTGATTCAACAAAATTCTCGGTGACGCCCAGGGTGCTAAGATATCCAAGGGTGGTCAAATCTAAGGATGGCCAGTCTAGTGACTCACCACCAGGATCCTTGCTCAAGCTGGATTCTACAAGGCCAGCGGGGTGGAAGCCCGCCCGCCGTCAAGCCTGCGTCCAGCAGGGAGGGGTCTCAGAAGGGCCTGACCACAGTTTTGGTCAAAGGAGAGAGTCTTTGTCAGTTCCAGCTCTCACCAGGGCTGCTTACCCCTGGGCTTATCCATGGGGTGCTTTCAAAACGATCAGAGCCTGGGGGCACCACCCCAGTGATGCTTATTCAAAGCGGTCTCAGCTGCGATCAGGCCTTGGTTTTTGCTGTTTTTCCATTTTCCCCCGCCCCCCCAAGAGCTTTGGCAGGACTGCTCGTCTCCGTTTTAGGCGGAGGTGGCTGAGCACCTGCACCTGCCCGGGAAGCCAGCGGGCCCGCGCCCGCCCGGGGTCCTGGGTCCTGGGTTCTGCCCACCCGAGCCCCCGCTCCGGCGGCGAACACCCCCCCGGGGGCGGGGCGCGGGCCGCAGGGGGCGGGGCCCCGCCGAGCCCGGCCGCTCCCGCCGCGGGAAAGCGCTGCGCGTGACTCGCTGCGCCCTGCGCGGCCGGAGCCCAGGCGGCCGGCGAGCAACCCCGCCGCGCCCGGGGGGTCCGACCCACGCGCCGTCCCGAGGGCCGGCCGGAGGGCAGCCCAGACCGGACCATCGGCCTCGCAGCTGCGGGGGGGCCGGGCGTTCCCAACCCGCCTGCGGAGGAGGGGGCGCCGGCCCGCCCGGCTGCAGCGCAGGGAGCTCCGGAGGGTGCGAGCCGCCGCCGCCGCCGCCGCAGGATCGACCCCGGGAGACGGGAGAGCCGGTAGGGAGGCCTGCTCGCGGGCAGCGGGACCCGGGCTGCCCTTCGCCCTCACTCCTCCCCGAGGACCCCTCAGCAGCAGGCCCTCCGTCCGCCCGCTCCTCCGGCCCTCGGCACCGCCCTGCCCTCCCCGCGCCTCCCCCCCCCCTCGTCCGCCCATCCCCATCCCCATCCTCCCTCCCGGCCGCTCCGACCCTGCGGACCCAGCCCCTCCTCCGCCCTCGCCCTGACCCTCCAACCCCACCCTCCGCGGAGCCCGCAGGCACCCGGAGGCCACCCCTCCCTGTGGGAGGCACCCCGGCCCCAGCCCAACCGTCTCCTCAAACTGTCCCCGGGAGACACCCGCCCGCCCGCTCGGCCGACGCGCGCCCCGCGGTCATCGCCGCCCCCGCACCCCCTCCCCCCTCCCTCCTCCCGCACCCCCCTCCCTCCTCCCTCCTCCTCCCGCGCCGCCGGCCGGGGCAGCGCCGGGCCCTCCGCGCCCTCCGCCCCGCGGGGCCCGGTCCCCAGGTGGGCACCTGCCGGGGTGGGAGCTCAGGCGCACCCAGCTTCACCCCGCGGAAACCTCTGGCCTGGCAGGTGGCCGGGCCCCTGCCGCCGCCGCCGCCGCCGCCGCGCTCACCTGCGGGAAGGGCGCCGGGACTCTGCTGCCCCTGTGCACCCCGGGGTGGGGGGGGGGTCTGCCCTGGAGGCCAGGACCGTGCACCACTCCTCTGTACCCCCGTGCCCAGGACAGGGTGAGGCACGCGGCGGCGCGCAGTGAATGTTTGCCGGTGGACGGACACCTGGATGATGCAGAGGCTGAGCGCGGAGCGCTGGGGTGGGACAGGCGGCGCGGGGCACGCGAGAGGGTAGGAAAGGAAGAGCTTTGGGGGGGGGGGGCGTGTACTTGCAGGGCTCACATTGGGAGCACAAAACGGAATCTTTTCAGTCTGTCAAGCCGTGCCTCTAATGTCATTTATATATACTCGCTTCTGTGTATCAGCTGTTCCCACTTATGTTCTACTTACAAAAGGGGGGGGGGAAAGAGAGTCAGGGCTGGGGCTGCAGAAATGTGTACTGGTTAGTGCCGTAGGGGCTGCCCAGAGGCTCTTGAAAGAGCCTGGCCCAGGTGAACCCCTCCTCTTGCCCAGGTGAACCCCTCCTCTTGCCCAGGAGACTGGCTGCTGCCCCCGGGGAAGGATTCTGGAGGCTGGCCACAGCCTTTACAGCTGGCTCAGCCCTAGCGGGTCCGCAGGGCTTCGGGACAGGTGGGACAGGTCGGAGGAATGGAAGAACGTTAGTTATTTTACCAGTTAGCTCCTGGATACCCAACCCGATCCACCGCCCCACCCTCTGTCTCCGACGGGAGGGATAAACATCCCAGGCAGGCCTGGTGTGACAGACCACAAAGATTCCTAAATCCTGGCTGTAGCGTAATCAGCCCGTGTGGGCCATTTATATCTGAGCAGACCAGAGTCAGACAGGGATTACCACCGAGGGAGCAGTGTCCGTCATACACAAGAACCCGGGCCTTTTCACGAGGGCATTCCCAAAGAACAGGAGCCTGGGACCTGTTTCTCACTGATTCCTGGGAGGATGACCTACACAGATTCAGTTTCCTGAAGGTACCACAGGTGCCGACCTCAGTTTGGGCCCAGGTTCCGTGGGGGAAAGTAGATAACATTGCTGAGTTGATAAAACAGTAGCTAGAAAGTTGTAGGAGTTTGTAAGCTTAGAAGTAGTTAGTTGCCTGACGAGGAGTGGCATTATTGTAATTAGGACTCAGGGTATCAGTAGGTAAAAATAGGGATTAGAATTCTTAGGCCATAGTGATATGGATTATGGAGGGGGGAAAGAGGGATCCCACCACCTATCCCCACTCTTCTGTTAGCTGTGCTCCTTCTGCTAAATGGCAATCACCACCATGTTTCTCTTCCGGTTTGAGCCGAAGGCAAAATCTGATTTCTCCTGATTTTTAGGTTAAGTGTTTAAGGTCCCTCTTTGAGGCCAGGCCTGCCAAACAGGAGTCTGGGTATACTTCCCCCCCCCCCCCCCATTTGTAGCTTTGATTTATTCCTCTTCACTTTCCCTTTCTCTCACTCTCTGACCCACCTTTGTAAGTAAATCTTGGATCATAAAAACCTAAAGTGGGAGGAGCTCTTGAGCTGGATTAATGGGCATGGTATCTGGAAATATATATATATATATATATATAAAAGCAATGCACTTTTCTTTTTTTAATATATATTTTATTGATTTTTTTTTAACAAAGAAGAAGGGATAGGGACAGAGAGTTAGAAACATCGATGTGAGAGAATCATCAATCAGCTGCCTCTTGCACACCCCCCACTGGGGACGTGCCCGCAACCAAGGTACATGCCCCTTGACCGGAATTGAACCCGGGACCCTTCAGTCCACAGGCCGACGCTTTACCACTGAGCCAAACCAGTTTTGGCAATGCATTTTTCAAAAGGTTTTTAATTGATTTTTAGAAAGGGAGGAAGGGAGAGAGAAACATCGATGTGAGAGCAAGATAATCAGCTGCTCTCTGCACTCCCCCTACTAGGAATCAAGCCCATGGGTGGGGGTGGGGGAATCAAACGGGCAACCTTTGGGTGCATGGGAGGAGGCCCAACCAACTAACCACACGGACCAGGGGGGTAATGAATACATTTTTTAATGAGCTTTCCTATTTTCCTGTGTAGGTTCCCTGTTAAGATCTCAGTATCCCCAGAATACTCAGGATTGTGTGACTTGTTTTCTCTTCAACTTCCAGTACTTCAGGGCACTGCCAGATAAAACACGGGAGGCCAAGTTAAATTTAAATTTCAGATAAACAACACTGTGTCCTATATTTTTATTTGCTAAATCTGGCAACCCTAGTTCACTATGAGCCGTACGCATTCTAATTTCCTCGGGGACAATAACGCACCCTTTCCTTCTGTTACTCATACACAATGACTGAGCACTCCATCAAAAGTCACTTGACTGAGATGGCTCATTTCATGTCAGAGTAAGGGCAGGCTCTGAAGACACAGCGCGATTGGCCTGTGTTGAGGTTACCCAGAATACACCCACACAAACATTGGCATATGATATTGTAGTGCCTGTCAAATTAGTTCATCATTCAAAACGAGCATATTACCTTGAGTGGCCAAAATATTAACATTGTTGTTGAGAGAAACAGCCATAAGTGAGAGTGGGGTGAGAGGTGGATTCTAAAGAAAAAGTATAATTTGGAGCAGAACCTCTCGTTTGCCACATTTATGTGTGTGTGTGTGTGTGTGTGTGTGTGGTAAAATACAGAGTGTCTCCCCAAAATGCATATACACTTTTACAGCTGATAGCTCAACTCTGAAAATGAAATGTGTTTGAATAAACACTGCCTTTACAATTATTCAATGTGTGTGTATATATTTTTGGGTACACCTATGTACATAACATAAAAATTTACCATTTTAAATCATTCTCAAGTGTACAGTTCAGTGGCATTAAGTACATTCACATTGTTGTCTGACCATCACCGCTATCCATATCCAGAACTTTTTCGTCTTCTCAAACTGAAACTCCATACTCAATAACTCCTCAATCCCTCTTCCCCAAAACCTCTGGCAACCACAATTCTACTTTCTTTCTCCATGAATATGACTACTCTAAGTACTTAATATAAGTCAAGTCATATAGTATTTATCTTTTTGTGACTGGCTCATTTCACTTAACATAATGTCTTCAAGGTTCATCCATGTTGTAGCTTGTATCCAAATTTCATTTCCTTTTAAGGCTGAATAATATTCATTGTATATATATATATATATACTACATTCTGTTTATCCATTCATCCATCTATGACACTTGTGTTGCTTCTGCCTTTTATCTATTGTGAATAATGCTACTCTGAATATGAGTGTGCAAATATCTGTTTGGGGGTTTGCTTTCTTTGGGGTATATACCTAGAAATAGAGTTGCTGGATTGAATGGTAATTCTGTATTTACTTTTTTTATAAACTGTCATACCATTTTTTTTATAGTGGCTGTACCATTTTACATTCCCACAGCAGTGTAAAGGTTTCCAATTTGTCCAATTCTTGCCAACACTTTTCTTTCTTTTTTTTTTTATAATAGTCATCCTACTGGCTATGAAGTAGTATCTCATTATGATTTTGACTTGCATTTCTCTTTTGACCAGTGATTTTAAACATCTTTACATGTGCTTTTTCGCTACTTTTATATCTTCTTTGGAGAAAAGTCTATTGAAATCCTTTGGCCATTTTTAAAATAGTCCATATGTCTTTCTATTGTTGAGTTGTAAGAGTTTCTGGATAGAAATCTCTTCAGGTGTGTGATTTTTCAGATATGTTCTGTGGATTGCCTTTTCACTCTTTGTATAGTCATTTGATGCACCAAATACCCCACTGACAAGTTTTAAATTTTAATGAAGTCAACTTTACCTATTTTTCTTTTTCCTTTTCTTGTTTCCTGTGCGTTTGGTTTTATATCCAAGAAATCATTGCCAAGTTCAGTGTCATGAAGCTTTCCTCCTATGTTTTCTTCTAGGTGTTTTTATACTTTTATCTCTTATGGTTATGTATTTGATCCATGAGTTAATTTGTATCTGTAGTGTAAGATAAAGGCCCCATTTCATTCTTTTGCATATGGGTCCAGTTTTCCCAACACCATTTGTTGAAAAGACTGTCCTTCCTCATTACGTAAACTTGGCATTCTTGTTGAAAATCATTTGACCATATATGCCAGGGTTTATTTCTGGGCACTCTGTTGTATTCCATTGGCCTATATGTCTGTCTTTATGCCAGTACCACACTCTTTTGATTACTGTAACTTTGTAGTAAGATTAGAAATAAGGAAAATGAATCCTCCAACTTTGTTTTTCTTTTTCAAGATTGTCTTAGCTATTCAGGATCCCTTGAGGTTCCATATGAATTTTAGGATTGGATTTTTTTAAATTACATTTTTATTGATTTCAGAGAGGAAGGAAGAGGGGGAGAGGGAGAGAGATAGAAACATCAATGATGAGAGAGAACCATGGATTGGCTGCCTCCTGCATGCCCCTCACCCCTCACTGGGGATCCAGCCTGCAACCCAGTCATATGCCTTTGACTGGAATAGAACCCAGGACCCTTCAGTCCACAGGCCGATGCTCTATCCACAGAGCCAAGCCAGCCAGGGCTGGATTTTTCTATTTTTGAAAAAAAAAAATCATTAGGATTTTGAAAGGGGTTGCATAAACTCCATAGATTGCTTTGGGTAGTATTGACATCTTTTTAAAATTATTATTGTGGAAAGAACACACAATGAGATTTACCCTCTTAACAAATTTTTAAGTGTACACTATATTGTTGACTATTAGTACATTGTTATGCTGCAGATCTCTAGAGTTTATTCATCTTGCTTGGCTGAAACTTTATACCCATTGAACAGCAACTCCTTACTTTCCTCTCCTCCAGTCCCTGGCAATGACAGAATAGACTTTAAAACAAAGGCTATAGTAAGAGACAAAGAAGGACACTATGTAATGATAAATGGAGCATTCCAACAAGAGGATATAACCCTTGTAAACACTTATGCACCCAACATAGGGGCACATAAATATATAAAGTAAATCTTTGTGGACATAAAGGGAGAGGTTGACAGGAATACAGTCATAGTAGGGGATTGTTCTTTTCTTTTTTTTAAATCCTCACCTGAGGATACTTTTCCATTGATTTTTAGAGAGAGGGAAGGACAGAGAAATATTGATGTGAGAGAAATACATAGGTTGGTTGCCTCCTGTACGAGCCCGACCAGGACCAGGGCTGGGGAGTAGCCTGCAACCCAGGGGCCCTTGACCAGAATCTCACCCCCCGGGACCCTTCTGTCTGTAGGCCATGCTCTATCCACTAAGCCAAATAGGCAAGAGCCCTAATAGGGGATTTTAACACTCCATTGATGTCAATGGATAGATTTTCCAGACAGAAATCAATAAGGAAACAGTGGCCTTAAATAAAACACTAGATCAGATGGATTTAATTGATGTCCTCAGAGCATTTCACCTCAAAACAGCAGAATATACATTTTGTTGTTGTTAATCTTCACCCTGGGGCATTTTTTCCATAGATTTTTAGAGAGAGTAGAAAAGAGGAAGAGAGGGGGACAGAGAAAGAAAAACATTGATGTAAGAGAGATGCACTGATTAGTTGTCTCCTGGGTGCACCAGACCAACCAGGGCAAGGGATTGAACCTGAAACCCATGTTATGTGCCCTTGACCTGGAATCGAACCCAAGTCTCTTTGGTAAGCAGGCCAATGCTTGAACCACTCAGCCAACAAAGGCCAGGGCAGAATATACGTTCTTTTCAAGTGCACATGGAACATTTTCTAGGATAGACCACGTGTTAGGACACAAAACAAGTCTCAGTAAATTTAAGAAGATTGAAATCATATCAAGAATCTTCTCTGAGCCGAAACCGGTTTGGCTCAATGGATAGAGATTTGCGGACTGAAAGGTCCTGGGTTCGATTCTGGTCAAGGGCATGTACCTTGGTTGCGGGCACATTCCCAGTAGGGGGTGTGCAGGAGGCAGCTGATTGATATTTCTCTCTCATCGATGTTTCTAGCTTTCTATCCCTCTCTCTTCCTCTCTATAAAAACCCAATAAAATATATTTATTTTTTTAAAAAAAAGAATCTTCTCTGAGAATCAGGGACTCACACTTTTGATCTTGCCTGTCTATCTTGATGTGTGGGCAGTGGCTCTGGTCACTAAACTCTCTGTTTACCCTTCTAGAACAGGGGTCTGCAAACTGCAGCCTATAGCCAACATTTATAGCCCACAACCTTCTTTTTTTCTCTTTTTTTTTATAAAGCCTGTGAGCTAGAACAGTTTTTTAATAGTTGAAACAAATCAAAAGAACAATGTTCTATGGCAGGGGGAAATGAAATTTAAGTATCTAAAAAGAAACTGAAAAACACAAAGATGTGGAGGCTAAATAACATGTTACTAAACAATGACTGAGTGAACAGTGAGATCAAGGAAGAAACTGAAAGATGCCTTAAAACAAATGAAAATGAGAACACCACAACCACAGGTCAATGGGGCACAGTGAAAGCTGTCCTAAGAGGGAAATTCATAGTATTGCAGGCCTACTTCAAGAAATAAGCAATCCAACTTTACACTTAAAGGAACTAGAAAAAGAACAATAAACTAAGCCAAAACTGAGTAGGAGAAAGAAAATAATAAAAATCAAAGCAGAAATAAACAAAATAGAGTCTAAAACAACAGCACAAAAGTCCCATGAAACCAAGAACTAGTTCTTTGAAAAGATAAGCAAGATTAACAATCCTTTAACAAGACTCATCAAGGAAAAAGGGGAGAGGAACCAAATAAATAAAATCAGAAATAAAAGAGGTGAAGTAACAACTGATATCAAAAACAAAACAAAAAACCCAAAAGATTGTAACAATATATTACAAACAACTATATGCCAACAAATTCAACAATCTGGATGAAATGGATAAATTCCTAGAAACGTACAATTTCCAAAACTGAATTTGAAAGAATCAGAAAATCTGAATAGCTGGTTACAACTAATGAAATCAAACCAGTAATCAAAAACCTCCCAACAAACCAAAGTCCTGGACCGGATGGCTTCAAAGGTAAATTTCACCAAACATTCAAGAACTAACAACAACAACAACAAAACACACACACACACACAAAAAAAAACACACACAAAAAAAACAAAAAAAAAAACCTAACACCTATCCTTCTCAAACTATTCCAAAAAATTCAAGAAGAGGGAAGACTCCCACGGTCATTTTTTAGGCCTGCATTAACCTAATTCTAAAACTAGATAAAGACACTACAAAGAAAGAAAGTTACAGGGCAATATGCTCAATGAACACAGATGCTAAAAAGTTTGCTAACAAAATATTAACAAATCAGATTCAGCAATAAATTATAAAGGTCATACACCACGATCAGATGGGATTTATGTAGGGGACACAAAGTTGTTACAATATCTGAAAATCAATAAATGTAATACATAAACAGAATGAAGGATAACTATCACATGATCATATTAATAGATGCAGAAAAAAGCATTTGATAAAATTCAGCACCCATTTGTGATAAAAACTCCCAGCAAAGTGGGAATAGAGAGAACATACCTCAACATAATAAAGGCCACATGTAATAAACCCAATTTTAAAAGGGGCAGAGGACCCGAATAGATACTTTTCCAAAGAGGATATGCAGATGGCCAATAGCTATGAAAAGATGCTCAGCATCACTAATTATCAGGGAAATGAAAATTAAAACCAAAATAGCACCTCACCCAGAATGGCTATCATCAACAAATCAATTAATAACAAGTGTTGGCAAGGATGTGGAGAAAAGAGAACCCTCATGAACTTTTGGTGGGAATGCAGATTAGTGCAGACAGTGTGGGAAACAGTATGGTATTTCCTCAAAAAAAAGTAAAACCGGAACTGCCTTATGACCTAGCAATTCCATTTCTGGGAATTTATCCAAGGAAACCTGAAACACTAATTCAAAAGAATATATGCACCCCTATGTTCATTGCAGTGTTACAACAGTCAAGATGAATGGATAAAACAGCTATGAGAGGCATTTTTACAGTTTTGCTAGAGAATTTGGGAAGAACTGGGAACAAATACATAGAAAATTAAGTAAACCAAAAGAAAGCTAAGCATTAGAAGTTACAAATTAGCTCTAGCCAGCTTGGCTCAGTGGATAGAGCATAGGCCTGTGGATTTAGCATGGGTTCCGGGTTCGATTCCAGTCAAGGGCATATACCTGGGTTGTGGGCTCTATCCCCAGAAATTGGGCATGCAGGAGGCGGCCAATAAATGATTCTCTCTCATCATTGATGATTCCGTCTTTCTTTCCCTCTCCCTTCCTCTCTGAAATAAATTTTAGAAAAATGTTACAGCCGAAACCGATTTGGCTCAGTGGATAGAGCGTCGGCTTTTGGACTCGAGGGTCCCGGGTTCAATTCCGGTCAGGCACATGTACCTTGATTGTAGGTGCATCCCCGGTGGGGTGTGTGTAGGAGGCAGCTGATTGATGTTTCTCTCTCATCGATGTTTCTAACTCTTTGTCCCTCTCTCTTCCTCTCTGTAAAAAGTCAATTATATATATATATATATATATATATATATATTTTTTTTTTTAAGTTACAAATTATGTAGTAATAATAATGATAAGGATCCACAGATTACCAAATCATAGTAAAAACTGCACATTAATTCTATCAGAAATTGTGAGTATAAAAATGCTAACATTTTTGTCTTCCATACTAGGAAGTCAAAAGAATGTTTTAAATCAAGAAATAATTAAATAAGCATATTATTTATAAACATGGACATAAATGCTAGATGAGACAGTTAAAAGATCTGAAAGTAATGGTCTCTGGAGAACAGGACAGAGGTGAAAAGAAGTAGAGCTGGGGATATTTTTCTTCATAAACTTTATAGTACTGTTTAACTTTGTAATCAATCATGTGCATATAGTAATTTAATAAAATATATTAATTTAAAAATCCCCCATCACCATATTATCCTCTAGGTACTGTCACATTTCTCTCTTCTAACAGCCAGTCTTCATTGGCCACCAGCTCTCTGTTCTAGTCTACATTCACTTTTTAAAATTTTATTTTTTTAATTGATTTGAGAGAGAGAGAGAGAATAAGGGAGAGGGATAGAAAGAAAAACTGGTGAGAGAGAGAGAAGCACTGATCAGCTGCCTCCCTCTGGGGATTGAGCCTGCAGCCTGGCCATGTGCCCAGAGCAGGAATCGAACCAGTGACCTCTTGGCTCAGGGGTTGATTCTGAGCAACCTGGGCCAGGCTATAGTCACTTTTGTGCACTCTCCCGTCTGACTTCATTTCCTACCGCTCCCCTGGAACTGTTTATGCCAGGATCACCAATGAACTCTTAGTTGTCAAATATGACGGTCACTTTAGCCTAAGGTGACCAGACGTCCTGCTTTGGGTGGGACAGTCCCGACTTTTAACAATTTGTCCCGCGTCCCGCGGCGTTTTTAAAAAAAGTCCCGAATCGGGACGTCTGGTCACCTTAATTAGGTTTAAGAAAAGAGGAGATTCCTGACTCATATTTATCATAGTCGGCCCTTACTGAGCCCTCACTGAACACCCGCTCAGTGTGCTAGAGGCTTTCTTTATCTTCTGACTCCCACCACCACCCTGTCCTAGTAAGAGAGGAATTATTATCCCCGTTCCGCAGGAGAAGAAGCCCAAGAGCATCCTTCTCTTAGTTCTCTGTGCTGGCCAGAAAGAAACAAAAAACGTGAATGGTCTGACGCTGGAAAGAGCAAACCAGGTTTCTATGAACAGTACGTTGTTAGCTGAGGTGAGTTCATGGCCTTATTAACGTGTATGATATAAATAGGGATCGAAATCCGGCAAAGTGAATGGGAATGGAAATGGAGCTCAACCGAGAGCAGGTTACTGAAAGATTCTTGTGACTCCAAGGGCCAGAGTGCTCCGTTCACAGGTAGATAATTTCGGTTGCCAATTCGGTGGAAGCTGGTCCCTGATTAATAAACATGCCACTGCCCCCCCCCCCCCCCCACAGAGCTGGCTTTTGTGGATTGACTGTCTTTCCTTTCCAAAGTGTAGCACATTCCAAAGGCCTATTTTATAGTTTGTATAATCAGTTACTTCATTCGTCTCGTCTCCCCAGGCGAACTATAAGCTCCAGGAAGGCAGGCACCAGTTCCGTTTTGTTCACACACTCCCGTGCCTAACGTCCTGTGGGCGTTCCGTGAACAGCCAGACCGTGGTCTCTGCCGGAGGTTCTCAGGGCCACGGACAAATCCCTCCACGCGTCCGCCTAAAGCAGGGAAGCAAGCCCTTCCGGACCCTTCCTTGTCGGTGTACTTCCGGGTTAGGCTCTTAGATTCCCCAAATCTGCCTACTTTAGGTGGGGCCCCAAAGATTTGATGCCACGTGGCTCTGGTTTTGGCAATGGAGCTTGTCCTTGTTCTGAGATTTTTCACAGTAAGTGGATTGTGCCCTAGCCGGTTTGGCTCAGTGGATAGAGCATCGGCCTGTAGACCCAAGGGTCCCGGTTTCCATTCCGGTCAAGGGCGCTGTACCTCGGTTGTAGGCTCCTCCCCAGCCCAGGCCCTGGTTCCTCTCACATTGATGTTCCTCTCCATCTTTTCCTCTCTCTTTCCCTCTCTCTAAAAATTAATGGAAAAATGTCCTCAGATGAGGATTAAAAAATAAATAAATAAATAAAATAAATGGAGCTGAAACCAGTTTGGCTCAGTGGATAGGTTCAGGTCCCAGGTTCGATTCTGGTAAAGGGCATGTACCTTGGTTACGGGCACATCCCCAGTAGGGGGTGTGCAAGAGGCAGCTGATCGATGATTCTCTCTCATCGATGTTTCCAACTCTCTTCCTCTCTGTAAAAAATCAATAAAATACATTTTTTTTCAAAAATAATAAATAAATGGATTGCCCTGTTTCCCATCCCCAGGGGAGTTGGGTTGGGCCACAGCTGAGGGGCGGTGGGAACACGGAGTCACTGCTGCCTAAGCTCGAACCTCCCCAGAGATGCTCCAATCGAGGTTGGCTAATCAGGAAATTCCAATCCCTTTTCCTGAAACCCCGAGCAGCTTGAGGAATCTCTCCAGCTGGAGTTGGAACAGCTCCCGGCGAGGAGCGCTGTCTTATGTAACTTTATAGACTGGCTGCCCCTTTTCTGGGGAAAAAAACAAACTGTTTCTCAGCGAGTGCCGGCCTTTTTGGAGGCCTGTCCCGCATTCTTTCCTAGATGCTCATCAGCCCTGTTGGAAGCCGAGCTGAATACTGGTGAGGCCGGAAGGGGAGAGATGGAGAGAGCGGGAGAGAGGACGGCTGTCGTTCTGGCTGGAGCCCTCCATTCCGGTCCTCGGGCTATGGCCCCCGGAGGGCAGTGAAGGGAGCAGAGTGTGAGGTGAAGGGAACTCGGGGAGAGGAGCTGTCCTGGGCGGGCGCACTTGCCCTGCACATTCCAGGAGCCCACTGTTTGTCCTCTCTGCACCCCAACAAGGAGGTGTGTGCAGCTGAGTGAGTGTCCACAGCTATAATGGCTCAAATCCCGGTCTGGAAAAATAATGTTTCCATTGTAGTTTGGTAAGAATTATTTTTGTCCTTAGTTTCAGTGAACATTTTAAGTCACGTGCCAGGCTCTGGGCTAAGTTAAAGGGCTACAAAGATGCCAAAGCCGGTTTGGCTCAGTGGACAGAGCGTCGGCCTGTGGACTGAAAGGTCCCAGGTTTGATTCCGGTCAAGGGCATGTACCTTGGTTGCAGGCACATCCCCAGTAAAGGGTGTATAAGAGGCAGCTGATCGATGATTATCTCTCATTGATGTTTCTAACTCTACTCTCTCTTCTTCTCTGTAAAAAATCAATAATATCTATTTTTTTAAAAAAGAAAAGGACTACAAAGATGGATAAGACAGTCTCTATCCTTAATATACAACCAAGGAGGAAAGAGAAAAAAATGTATATAAGTTATAATATACTTCCTTGCTATATAGGCCTCTGCACCTTATGTAATTCTTGTATCCTTAAATCTCTTATAAAGATGTCCATCAGGCTGATGTCTACTTGTGAACTTCCTTGCTAATTTAAGATAAACAAAAATACGGAAAAATCTCCCCTTTTTAGGTGTGACCAGTTGTTTTACTAAAGTATTCATGCAAGGGGCAGCCACAATTTTAAGAATATTCTCATCTTCCTTGCTCTCATTTCCATAATTTTCTAAAGCTAATAAGGCATTTTAGAACTTTGAATGTAACTTAAATCTTTCCAAAATAACAAATAGCTTTCTCAATGAATTATAACTTGCCCTTTGGCATGCCTCTGTAGCCTTTGCTTCTTCCCTGAAATGGGGTGTTAGGCACTTAATATACTTGTTACCTTGGTACAAGTATTTATCTTTTTCTTTTTCTTTTTTTGGCTGTAAGTGTATATGTGTGTGTGTGGGGGGGGGAGGTCTCTCATGTCTACCGTGTTAAACATGGTCCATGAGGCCCAGGCTTTTAGGCCTATGAGGATCCCAGAGGCCCAAAAGATTCCATTAGCCCATTTACTGCCAGAAAGTAAGATATTCAAAAAGAAGAAGAAATGTTTGTATTTTAAAAAATAAAAATAGGCCGAAACCGGTTTGGCTCAGTGGATAGAGCATCGGCCTTCGGATTGAAAGGTCCCAGGTTTGAATCCAGTCAAGGGCATGTACCTTGGTTGCAGGCACATCCCCAGTAAGTGTGCAGGAGGCAGCTGATCAGTGACTCTCTCTCATCGATGTTTCTAACTCTCTATTCCTCTCTCTTTCTCTCTGTAAGAAATCAATAAAATATATTTTTAAAAATAATAATAATTTAAAAAATTAAAAATAGTATATATTCCATACCATGAAGTGTACTTTATAAATTGCTTTTTTTTTTAGAAAAACCTTTATCATGGACATAGTTTCATCTCAGCAACTATTCTAATACAATATTTTTATGTTTCATAGAGTATTTCATTATGTGAATTACCTCAACTTATTTAATCAATTCACTATATTAAAATATTTATAATTTTGCTTTTATAAGTGACATTTCAATGAGTATTCTTAGGTATATATCTTCGTGTGCATTTATCATGTTATTTCTTTCAAATATATTCCTGATAAGTAGACTAAGTAGTATATTTATTTCAAATATTGATGCATATTGCGTTGCTTGCCCTCCTGGAAATTTCATTCATTCAACAATAATAATCTACTATGTATACCAGACATTGTGCTAGGTTCTGGGGATATAATCTATAATAATAAAAGCATAATATGCTAATTAGACTGACAGCCTTCTGGACAAAGCCCCTGCAGCTGTGAGTGCCGCGCCCCTTGCGTGAATTTCATGCGCAGGGCCTCTTGTCGTAAATGATGATAGACAGGGCATCTGCCTGTGGGGCTTGCTGTCCAGCATTAGAATTAGAAGCTAAATAAACAGTCATAAAACACAGTACAGGGAAGTGCAAGGTGCTTTGGGAGCATATAACCAGGGCATATAATGTGGTCCAGGAAGAGCCATGAACTTGTGAGTTTCTCACAGACACTTCTACCATAACTTAATCAAATGGCCACACCTACCCCAAGGAAGGTGGAAATGTGGAATTTTAGTTGGGCAAGCATTGTGCCCTGCTGAATATCAGAGTTCCATTCATCTGAAAGAGAATGGGTATTTGGCAACTAACAATCTGGGGTCTGGGAATATGGGAAGCTACAGTTCAGCCAAATTGTTTACAAGATGACATGGATTACACAATATACCACTCCTGGAAAGCGGCTTCTTCGGCTACTAGGCAAAGAGTGAACATATTAAAATCCTGTTTGTTGTTGTTGTAAAGGATAAACAAGCGTTAGCTCAGATGAGGCCCCAGCTTAAGGGTGAATATGGCTGTACTGATTGGATCTGAATCTCTGCCATGCAAAGTTGTCATGCTTGTAATTTGAAGCACCTTGTCATTCACTAATAGAAAAGAGCAGACCAACAGATTGGGGCTAACCTCCCATCTAGTAAAGACAGAATGTGACCATCAGTCCATGGCAGAGCTGGCAGTGGCCAGGCCTGGACACAGGCATTCCTCCCCGCCCTGGCCACTCCAGGCCACTGGGCAACACGCACATGCAGGAGCAGAGCAGTGGGTCAGGGCGGGACCCCTGCTATGAGGGGGTGGGCAGGAGGTGGCGGGAGCTACAGGAGGGCGGCAGGCCCGAGGGAAGGCGGAAGGCAGCAGCCAGAGCCAAGGCCCAGGTCCCGGGTGCTGGAGGGAAGCCGGTGCCGGCAGCCAGGGGAAGGAAGGGCCTCCTCTTGCACAAATCTTCGTGCATCGGGCCTCTAGTTTAGAAAAAAGTTTAAATGGGACCTAAATTAAGGCATTTGCTTATTGTCCTTCTCTACCAAGAATATTAGCAATACATTATCATGGAAAAAGCAAGCGCTTTGGAGTGAGGCAGAAAAGAGTTCCAAGTCCAGCTCCCCTGCTTTCTGTGATCTTTGATCAAGTTACCTCAGCAAGAGCCTTGGTGTCCTCAACTGCAAAATAGGAATAATAGTATTATTTTGCAGGGCTGTTGTGAAGAGTAGAAATTCATTTATAACAAGCATCTGATATAGTGGATGGCGTAGTAGACAATAAATAATAGCTATTGTTAATATAAGTATTAGTCTTCAGCTGCAAGTCATTCATTTCCTTCTAGTCCGTGGTGTATATGGAAGCGTAACACCAGTGATTCCCTGACGCTTTGCACAATGTTCTTCGGTTGCTTCGATAGCAGTTTGATCCCTGTTTACAAGGCCTGTAACTATTTGTGGTAAATCCTAGATTTGCAGCCAGCCCGAAGCCTTTGCTCAAAATGGGTTTCCTTGCTATCCACAACCACGCCACATATAGAAGCAGGCAGGGTGGGGAGGAGACAAGGATTTGGGACCGGAGCCAATTCAAGTGAGGGAGGGGAGAAGCCTGTTGGAGACTCGGGGTAGTATTATTAAGCAAAAAATAGGTAAAGACTGTTTATGGCTCAGTCTGCACTCCAGAATGATAATGCCATAAACTAAATTCCACAGATGATTTTTAAGCGATTTACGTGAGGGGAATTAGCCAGTCTGTCAAGCTCCAATGCAAATAACCTCAGAATACCTCCCTCACATTCCTCAGTGGCTCCTTTGAGGGGAACTGCCTCTGAAACACATGCATCAGCCCTTCATGAAGAGGAAAGAGGATCTCTGCACAGGCCCGGCCAGCAGAGTCAGAATTTTGAATTAGAGACGTTGAACAGACAGGCCTTTAAGATCTAGTGTACAGTAGAGGTCAGCCCGCAAACTGCGAATAGTATTTACATATTTAAACAACTGTTTTATGCATACACATGGCAGAACTATGCGGCCCACAAAGCCCAAATATTCACCATCTGTCCCTTTACGTGCTTACTGTCTGGCCCGTGCCAGACAGAGTTTGCCGAACGGAGGTGGCTCTCACCAGCGGCTGCAGGAGGTCAGAACATCTGTTTTGAATCCCAGGTAGGCATTTGCAGAAAAAGAGGCATCAGCATCATCAACAAAGAATAGATTTCTATTTCTCCTCTCCAAAAGCTCTGGAGACCTGGCAAACGAACCCCATCCTGGGTAGCGCTGGGCTAGAAAGAGTGGAGGCCTTTGTTGGGTTTAGAATACAGCGTCCCTTTGTTCTAACTGGGCAGTGGAATGCATCCTTTCATTAGCGTTGCTTCCTCGGGCCGTCAGGCTAAGTCCAGTTTGTAAGTACCGCTGCTGAAAGCCCTGTCCGTGGAATACAAGCCTCCGACCTGTGTCCTGGGCCGGGGCACAGGGGAGAGTTAGGTTTGTCAGCGGAGGAAGTAGGTGAGTGCAAGTGTTTCTTTTCGCTTCAGATTCCTACATCCTCCAGTGCGCATTAGCGGAATTTAATACTACTTCTGTCCAGGGAAGCAGATTCCTAACTGCTTCAACTGTTCCCCAAACTGCAGGTGGGCATGATAGTCCTGAAAGACAGGAGCTGCTGCCCAGGCCCAGCCCGGGTTCACCTCTCCACATGGCCGCCGTGTGACCCAGAAGCAGGAAAACCTGGCAAGGCCGGGCTCTCTACCCATGTGCACGAAGGACGGTTGTGTTTCTGAAGTACTTTGGTCCAAAGAATTTACAGCCTTCATTCACATTTCTTGCTACCTATTATTTTGATTGTCCGCGACGCTTGCCCTGCCACAATACCAGAAGGTGGATACAATCAGCCCCTTTTCTGAGGGTAAACCGAGAGCGTTGAGAGGACAGTGCCCTGCCCCCGGACGACCTAGCAAGTCGGAGAAAAGGCCAAGAATGGAAGCAGTGTTCCTCTCCTTGGGCAGCCTGCCACTGTCCTAGGCATGCGTAGCTTCCAGATGGAGCTGAGATCAAGCCCCGTATCTCTCTGGTGATCAAATCTGGTGGTTTCTGAGGCTGTATTGTTGTTCTGATGTCTGGAGGGATAAGCCTTGAATGACAGGGAAAAAATGTATTGAGTGAGTGGTTCGCCAGCCTATGGGAACCCCTTTCACATCCTGCGTGGTTCAGGGTTCCGGTTCAGGGTTCGGATTCTGGAGAAGGGCCGCAAGCAAATTGAAGAGAGACTAGAAGAAATTTAATTTGGCGCTATGGGGGGCCGGGTGAGGGGAGCCCACCTCTAGGAGGAGGAATACTGCTAGGCTCTGGCCTTGCTATCCCTTTTATTGAGACTCTGGGATACACCCATTACCCTGAAGCAGGTTTGGGACACACCCATTACCCTTAGGCAGGTAATAAACAGATCATCATATCGGTAAGGATTTACATGATTACAAGATGGGGAAGTTGCCTCAGTTACCACTGTCTCAATTAGATGGGGAGTGGTTGGCTCTGACCTTTCGGAGCTTCGAGGCTGACCAGCTTTTCTATTAGTGAGACAATGGTTGGTTTCCGGCACCAGCCAGCCTACCTTCCTTCCAGCACCCCGGCTCCTCCAGAAATTGATGTGTCGCGTCCCTGCCGATGGTTATGAGTCAGCCACCGACGGGACAATGGCGGAGTCGCCCATTGGTCCTGTGCTCCGGAGCGTGGCTGCTTCCTTTGTACTTCAGCATTCCTACCCGGTGTGCGGCCATTCCTGTCATTCCATAGCCGCCTGCCGTGCACGTGGCCCCGCAGCCGCCCGTCTGCATCTATTTACGTCAGCCGGCCAGCTGGCGGCCTCCTCACACCCGTCTGCCTAATGGGACGAGGTGAGGTCGGTGTTAGGAGCTGCCTCTCAGGGCAACGAGGGGGATATCCACCGAGTTCCAGGTACTGTTGTCAGCGTGTAAGGCCTCTGGGACCCCAGAGTCTAGGACTTGGGATAAAGAGGCTTTGGGGGGAAGTTTTCTGGGCACAGGCTGTGTTGGATGCAGTTCTGACCACATGAGGGCTGCGTTTCTATCCTACTGAGTCATGTCTAGGAAAGAAGTTCTGGCCACGTCAGTTTTCAAGGGATTTGACATACCTGCTAAAAGCTCTGGGACTAATAGCTTGACAAGGCAGAGCTTCCGGAAGGTTGAATACCAATCTTTATTTTATTCAGATTCTTTCACTGCAACCGTGTGTGTGTGTGTGTGTGTGTGTGTGTGTGTACTCATTCGCACCCTTCCAAAACAATGATTTAGATTTATTGTACAGGGCCTGCCTGACTCAGGAGAATGCTGTAAACAACAGCTCTCAGCTCATCCGGCATAGCTCAGCGATTAAGCATCGACCTGGGAAACAGGTGTCACAGTTTGATTCCTGGTCAGGGCACATCCCTAGGTTGTAGGCTAGATCCCCAGTGTGGGGTGTGTAGGAGGCATCCGATCAGTAATTCTCATCGTTGATGCTATCTCTTTCTTTCTGGAATCAATATATATAATATATATATATATATATATATATATATATATATATATATATATATATATATTATATATATATATATATTTTTAAAGCACTCACCTGACATCCAGCTGGTCCCTTGTGACCAGACCACCAGACATATGGAAGCTCTTTCCCTTTCCCCTTCCCTGGCCCTGTTATAGTGAACTGTTCTCAACAAGGCTGCTTCCTCAGAATCCAACTTAGCATCCCGAAGAGGCCTGGGGCCACTCCTAGAGCAGGAAGCTGCCCTAGATTTGGGCAGTAACCAGTAGAACTTGATACTGACGCCAGAGTGTAAAAATAAACACCTCCTACAGTGCTGCCTTAATCCATTGGCATCAGAGTTGCTATTATTAACCCGTAGGCCTCACAGGCAGCTGTGATGGGCAGACAGCAGCCTGGGCAGACCGATCCTGCCAGCTTGGGATCGCACTGTTTCTCGGCCACACCGACTGGGATCCGATCTGGGGCCCCCGGAGAAGCACCATTAGCCCGGGAGCGTGCCCCACAGCAGGTAGCACTGGAGGTGAATTAATGTCTTTGGTTTGGGAAAGCCTTCGGTTCCCGGGGCCAGCTGGGCAGTCCAGAGTATAATCGACACGGGAGGACTGATTCAGTCATACTGCTGGGAAGGGAAAAAGGGAACATGACTCTTTCCCTTTCCTTTAAAGGCTATTTTATTTTATATATTTTTTGTTAATCCTCACCTCAGGATATTTTTTCCATTGATTTTTTAGAGAGAGTTGGAGGGAGGGAGGGAGACAGAGAATCGGTAGATTGCCCCCTGCACATTCCCCAAGCGGGCCAGGGATCGAGCATGCTGCTGAGGTTTGTACCCTTGCCTGGAATCGAACCTGGGACCCTTCAGCCTGTGGCCTGACGCTCTAACCATTGAGCAAAACCAGCTAGGGCTCCTTTGTCTCCTTTAAAGAGATGTTGCCCGCTGGTCCCTTTGGACCTAGAGCCTTTAGGTTTTCTGGGGAGTTGGAAAGGAGAGAGGAGAGGACTCCATGGGTCCCCTGCCAAAGATATAATAATAACAGTTGACCGTGACTGAACACTTACCTTATGCACTTCACATACGGGATCTTATTTGATTCTACCTCAAGCCTTTGAGGGAAGATGCCATGACAGCTTTACAAATGAGGAAGCTGACACTTAGTGAAGCTGAGTAACTTCCCCAAGTCCACTGCCGGCACGCAGCGTGCCACATCCGACCCAGACCCATCTGCACGTGCTCCGAACATACAGAACCCAGGCTCCTGAGTGCTCAGGACCCAGCCAGACTCCAGGCACCTGCTTTGAAACAGTTTTTTCGCTTACGTAAACATCAATTTGCTCTCACGTTAGTCCTGTAACTAAAGCAAACATCAAATAGCTGCACAGGAAGAGCCTTTGCTGCCACCTGCTAGTGAGGCAGTCCCGGTGCTGTTAGGAACACGGTGAGCAGGGCTCGGAGGCGGCGGTCTCGGGAGATACGCCACCTCTGGGACAGGCTTTGACTCCGAGGAGTCTCGGGGACGGCGACTCCCCTGCGGGGAAGAAGTCCAGGCTGGAACCCGGGGGAGCAAGGCCTGAGGGTTTCTAGTCGTCACACCACCGAGGGAGGAGTGTGCTCGGATGAAAATATTTCCTTGAAGGGCTTCTCTCTTCTCTTTCTCCACCTCCCCACCCTGTCTCCACAACTGGCTTGCGTAATTCAATCTGGATTCTTCTCATACCCTGCCTCACTGTGCATCTGCGGCCTTTTATTTACCGCTTTGGACAGGCTGATTGGATAGCAGCTTACCAGCCCGCACGCCTCAGTCCAGCGCCCGGGGGGAGGGAGAGCAAAGAACTTGCTCCCCGGAGCCAAAGGGAACGACCGAAGGGAAAGCCAGCTAGAAGCCGCTGACCCTCACTGAGCCGGCCGCACTGCACAGTCAAGGAGGAGCACAGGGGCCTCTTGTGCCCCGGCCAACGCACTCCTGCACACACGCTCTCGAGAACTGCATCCAGGCACAGCAGCCCGTGGTAGGCCTCTCAGCTCCGCTCCTGCTAATGGTCTCTCTCCCTTTGCTCACTGCACCTAGTGCCAGGCGGCCTTCTCTCTCCATCTCTTTATCCTGAGGGCCTCGTTCACCGCTGCTTCCTCCCTCCTCTCATCTGAGGAACTCAGTCTGTCAAGGCAGGAGCTAAATCTTTCCTAATTCTCTATGGTCTTTCTCTTCCTAACATGCATCCTCCAAAGAAATGGGATTTATAGCACATTCTCAACCTCTAGAGACTTATGACTGTACAGTTGGAAGCCAAGCAGTGTGTGTGTGTGTATGTTTATGTTTATGTTTATGTTTATGTTTATGTTGAAAGGCAGGAAGACGAAGGGGAGGACAATTATTAGCACCCTGCAGAAGAACCTTCCCTTGGGTTGCAGGTTTTAACCTGACTTGGTTTGTAAAAGAATATAAAGGGGGCCGAAACCGGTTTGGCTCAGTGGTAGAGCGTCGGTCTGCGGACTGAAGGGTCCCCGGTTCAATTCCGGTCAAGGGCATGTACATTGGTTGCGGGCACATCCCCGGTAGGGGGTGTGCAAGAGGCAGCTGGTCGATGTTTCTCTCTCATCGACGTTTCTAGCTCTCTATCTCTCTCCCTCTCTGTAAAATATCAATAAAAAATATATTTAAAAAATAATAAATAAATAAAAGAATATAAAGGGGGACCTTACAAGGTCATCTGACTCAGCCCTCTGCCTCCAAACGGGTATTATGAGTTGGGCTGCGGAGGGAGTGAAATGGTTGACCTAATGGAGAAAGGTATTCAGTGGCTGGCAGGATCAGGGGAAGAGAATAATTTTTTTTTCTTGATATAATCCCCCTTTCAGCAGAAAGACCCTGGGACAGAGTTGAGTTTATTGTCAAATTTTTATGGAATAAAAGAAAGCAACCCTTTATCACTCGGTGAGGGCCATGGCCTCTAGCTTGTTCTCTTCCTGGGTAAACCTCCCGTGACACAGTCTGCGTCACTGAATTGGGGTCTTTGGAGCTTCGGGCATAGCTGAGCCTAAGAAATAAAAGGCTTGGAACCTGTTGGGGTTCCTCCCTGTTAAAACATTCAAATCTGAAAGGAATTCTTGAGAGTTTACTTGAGCCAAACTGCCTACACTTGGAGGAAGCAGAATCTCAAAATATTCAGAGAATGCTCCGGAGAAAGACAGTTTTCTCACCTTGGTTTATACTTTACAATCAAAAAAGGAGCCGAAAGTGGGTTGCATGAACTCAGCTGGTGATAGGTTAGGGAGGGGGGAGAAAGCCCAGTGGGAAAACCTCTGGGATTGGATAAAAAGTAAAACGATAGACACATACTTCTTTTTTCTTAGGTGGGTGCAGGATAGGTGACAATTGACAGATGACAATAAGAGGGAATCTGTGGTCTGCACTGGGGTGCCATTCCTTGTGCCCTGAGGGGTCCGCAAAAAAAGGGAAGTTACAAGTTAACCCTGACCCTCCACCGGTACATCATCTCAGATGCCTAAAGACGTGGGCTCGGAAAAGATCAAAGTTTATCTTTGTCAGGGAAGATAGCAGCTTAGGACGTGTCTGCACGCGTCCTTTGTGGTTGCTTCAGGTCTCTGAGTGTGCAGGACCACCCTGGAGGCCTTCGCTGAGTTAGTCAGGTTCATGTGGCCCTGTCTGTCCACATCCCTGGACAGCCTCCGCCTGTGGTTATGATTGCGTTAGAGATGCCTGCTTCTCTCCCGTTCACAGGAGAGGAGATAACGTGGGGGGGAGGAAGCTGTGGCTTCAGGGAAGAGCCCATTCTGCTTTAGAGCCAGGCTGCTTGCAGGAGGTTGGTAAGAGACTTTTAGGAATCAACTTCTCGCTGAACCTTTCTGGAACCTTTTCTGCCAACAGCAAAACGAGCTCCGTGCTTGGAAAGAGGACTCAGTATCCGAGAGGCCCGATAAGGAAGCAGCGGGGTGTGTCTAGGACTGCCCGCCAGGCTCGGCTCTTTCCACACTCCCAGCAGCTGGCTGGCCTCACTCGGAGTCCGAAATAACACAGCGCAGTTCAAAACAGTGGCCTGCTCGCAGGGAGCAGCAGCACGCAACCCGGAGGAAAGGCGGAGGGGCTCCGAGAAGGTGGCTGCTCCTCCATTTGTAGAACCAGACCCCCGGGCCGTAGCCAGGGGCTCGCACCTCCAACAGCCTGTTTGTTCTTTCCTTGCAACTCAGCCCAGACAACCCCAGGATCACTGTTACCTCGAATTCTTAAATCTCCACATTCTTTCAGCACATTTCAGAGGTAAGTACTCATCTCCATCGAATCTTATACCCCATGAACACCCAGAACTTTGGTAGGCAGTTTACAAACTGATTTTCCAAATTCATGCAGAAAGATCATTTCTGTGCTCAGGAGCAAGTTTTGTTATTAGTGCAATTGATCGACATCATTTCCCAAACATATTTGATTTGAGGGCCGCGAAGAAAGAGAAGCGATGCTCTGTGACAGTTGGTCATCCGTCCCAGTCCCCAGTTCTCCAGGCCCAGCATACGATGCTCAGTCTTGCCTTTGTCCAGGTTTTTATTTTTTTTTAATATATTTTATTGATTTTTTTACAGAGAGGAAGAGAGAAGGATAGAAAGTTAGAAACATCAATGAGAGAGAATCATCGACCAGCTGCCTCTTGCACACCCCCTACTGGGGATGTGCCCGCAACCAGGGTACATGTGTCTGACCAGAATCGAACCCGGGACCTTTCAGTCCGCAGGCCAATGCTCTATCCATTGAGCCAAACAGGTTTCGGCTGTCCAGGTTTTTAGAATCTCTTCCTGTAGGCCCTAGAATTGGAGTGACTGGGCCTTTAGGCCTCCCCTCCTTCCACCAGAGTAGTTCTGTTTTATGTGTTAGGGCTGAAAAGGTTTGAAACCACTGCACTAACCATTATCTCACTCCTGAAACATCCTTCTTGTTGCCCTAGCCCAGTGGTCAGCAAACTCATTAGTCAACAGAGCCAACTATCAACAGTACAACGATTGAAATTTCTTTTGAGAGCCAAATTTTTTAAACTTAAACTTCTTCTAATGCCACTTCTTCATAATAGACTCGCCCTGGCCGTGGTACTTTGTGGAAGAGCCGCACTCAAGAGGCCAAAGAGCCGCATGTGGCTCTCGAGCCGTGGTTTGCCGACCATTGTCCAAGCCCTGTCCAGAGGCACGTTGGCAATGGTTTTAACAAAATTTTGAGCCACTCAAGTTGGGCTTTTAATCCTGAATGTCCATCATGGTGCTTTATACACAGTAGGAGCCGTACAGTACTTGTGGCTTGCTTGTCTATTTGATTGATTGATTGACTGATTGACCCCTGAGGTGATTCTAATTAATGACCTTGGGAAGCTTCTAGATCAGAGAAGAGTATAAAGTGTATCATAGTTTATTTTGATTTGTTATGCTTTGAGCATTTCTGACTTTTCCCGTTGGAATCGATCATGCAGTCTGAGATGAAAACATGGCTAGAAGGAGTTGCCTAACATTGGTTGTTGCTAGTGTAGAGAATACTAGGTCAGCACAAGCAAAAGTACTTCCTGTTGATTTCCAAAGAACATCGTGACGTGAAAGGTAAGCAGAGTGACTATTGGGAAAGACTAGGGACAGAGGTCGCCTAAGATCGCATAGATGATGTATTTTTTCAGTACTGTGCTTTCACTAAAAATTAGCCTGGGTGATTTTCAAAATTACTTCATGTGGGAAATGCAGATCTTTTTCTTTTTTTAAAAATATTTTGTATTGCCAAAACCGGTTTGGCTCAGTGGATAGAGCGTCGGCCTGCAGACTGAAGGATCCCGGCTTCGATTCCGATTACGGGCATGTACCTTGGTTTCGGGCACATCCCCAGTAGGGGGTGTGCAAGAGGCAGCTGATGGATGATTCTCTCTCATCGATGTTTCTGACTTTCTGTAAAACATCAATAAAATATATATATTTTTAAATTTTTAAAAAAATATTTTGTATTGATTTCACAGAGGAAGGGAGAAAGAGATAGAAGCATCAATGATGAGAGAGAATCATTGACTGGCTGCCTCCTGCACGTCCCACACTGGGGGTTGAGCCCAAAACCCAGGCATGTACCGTGATTGGGAATAGAAATGTGTTCTCCTGGTTCATAGTTTGATGCTCAAACACTGAGCCCCACTGGCCAGGCTATTTCATTTTTTTAATCAATGAAAGCTTTATATACATTTAGATATTTTTAAAAGTCAAATGATAGAAAAAGTACATTATTGGGAAAACTGGCAAAATCCAAATAGCCTGCAAGTTTAGTTAATAGTAATGTACTTGATGTTAACTTTTTGTTTTGGCAAATGTACTATGATTATGTAAGGTGGTAGCAGTAGGGGATCTGGTTGAAGGACATCCAGGAATGCTGAACTATCTCTGCAACTTTTCTAAAAATTATTCCAAAATAAATAGTTAATTTTGAAAAGGTCTTCACAATGAAAAAAAAAAGGCAAATAGTGCCAAATCTGGACAATTGGAACATCAAAATCAAGAATATCACCAATAGATTATAACCCATTGAATTTTTAAAAAGGAATCCCTGAGTCTGTACTGAAATCAAATAAAGGAAGGAAAGAAGGAAGGAAGGAAGGAAACAAGGAAGGAAGGAAGGAAGGAAAGGAGGAAGGAAGGAAGGAAGGAAGGAAGGAAGGAAGGAAGGAAGGAAGGAAGGAAAGAAAAATGGTAAATCTTTCTTGCATTAGAATGCCAACTAATAAATGTAAAAGGAATAATAGAAAATCATTATCTTTCAACCATTAGAGTAAATTACCAATTCAGTCAAAAATCATCAATGGATGCTAGCATTTCTGTAAAGCACTGATAGTTTGTAGAGCACTTTCGCACACTGTTTTGGGTAGGCTACGGTTAGATCCATGGTTAGATCCATTGCAGGAGGTGTGATGTGTCTCCCCTTAGTCTCCACATCCTTTTTATCACCTAATGATTCCCCATAGAATAGGCTGGGCCAGGCTTAGGAATGCTCAGTAACCAATGATTATATTCGTATGTTTTATTTTCACTACCCCTGGATCTCTCTAATAATCCCTTGCTACTAGCTTATCTTCCAGATTTTTATCCTTTATTCAAAACATTTCCTATATAGCTGATATGTATTCTGTATCTGACATTCTCAGTGTCTGAAATTCTTGCAATTTAAATGTATTATTTGCTGTTTGCTCTGTCACTTGTTCCTAGTATCTTGGTTACCTGTATATTCATGATCTTTGATACAAACCCATTTTTGCTTGCTCTTTCATTTTGAGAATCCCATCAACATAGTTGGGGATATTGTCCTCCAGAGAAGATTTATTTCCGTTTCTGCCAAAAACTGTAGGGAACCACCAATCCTGGCTCACTTGAGCTTATTTTGAGGGTCTCAGCTTAGTGTGGGGGTCTCAGATTCAGCTGCCTCGCCTTGCCAGTGGTCCAAAGCTTGTCGTTCTGGCCACACAATTAGAATGCTTGGGAAACTGGCCCACGAGGAGCTCTGCCTCCCCCTTGCTTACTCACCCCTGGCTCAGGACTTCTCCCCCCAGCTGGGGAAGCAGCCTCAGAAATTCCTCCTCTTCACTCCGAGTCCTGAAATGCTTTTTGAAGTATGTTATACAGAATTTAGTTTTTTGCACAAGGGAGTCCCTTAATATCTTGTTCACTGTCATGAAGTAGCAAAGGTCTATATAATTTGATATCCTACTTGTTAATTCTCTTTTAAGCCTTTTTCTATACCAGTAAACATTTATTATAAACATAATTTCTATTGTTCCACTATATTCCATTGCATTGCTAGACCACTGTTTAATTATCCATTTTTCTATTGGATATTTAGAATATGTTTAGGGTTCTAAAATTTTTATTTCTTTTTTTAAAAATATATTTTATTGATTTATTTTATTTATTTTTTTTTTACAGAGAGGAAGGGGGAGGGATAGAGAGTAGAAACAGCAGATGAGAGAGAAACATTGATCAGCTGCCTCCTGCACACCCCCCACCAGGGATGTGCCTGCAACCAAGGTATCGAACCCGGGACCCTTCAGTCCGCAGGCCAACGCTCCACTGAGGCAAACCGGCTAGGGCTTATTTTATTTCTTTATTGATTAAGGTATCACATATTTGTCCTCATCTCCCCCTTCTTTTTCCCCACCCCCCTATTGTCCTTGACCAATGGTTAGACTCATATGTATGCACACAAGTCCTTTGGTTGACCTCTCCCTTTTATCCCCACCCTCCCTCTGAGGTCCATCAGGCTGATCCATGGCTCCTTGTCTCTGGGTCTTGTTCATCAGTCTATGTTGTTCATCAGGGTTTTTTTTGCTGTTGTAAGTAATACTGCAGTGAACATTATTATGGTAATGTGAGGTAAATAGTGTCAGACATTTTATTTATTTTATTTTTTATGATTATTCATATTTTACTGGTAAACAAACTGAGGCTCAGAGAAGAAGCAATTTTAACAGGTTTTTGTAATGAATAAAAAGATTAATTCATACTATATTTGGTTACTGCTCTTTATACAATAACTAGAGGACTGGTGCATGACATTCGTGCACTGGGGTGGGGTCCCTCAGCCCAGCCTGTGCTCTCTCGCAGTCGGGGATCCATTGGGGGATTCTGCCTGCTGGCTTAGGCCCACTCCCTGCAGTCAGACATCCCCCAAGGGTCCTTAGCTCTGCCGCAGAAGCAGGAAAGGCTCCTGCCACCGCTGCTGCACTCGCCAGCTGTGAGCCTGGCTTCTGGCTGGGCAGCACTCCACCTGTGGGAGCACACTGACCACCAGGTGGCAGCTCCTGCACTGAGCACCTGCCCCCTGGTGGTCTGTGCCTGTCACAGCGACCGGTTGTTGGCCATTCAGTCGATTTGCATATTAGCCTTTTATTATAGAGGATGTGCTATCTTTTATTTTTTTAATTTTTATTAAATGTATTGGGGTGAGATTTGGTTAATAAGATTAAATAGGTTTTGGGTATACAAGTCTATAATACATCATCTGTATATTGTATTATGTGTTCCCTACCCAAAGTGTCAGACATTTTAAATATTGTCAGTTCAAAAATTATACTGCTTCAGACAGTTCAAGTATTACTGTCTTCCGGTGCTTAAGAAATGGTTAGGGGCAAAAAGAGTTAACATAGTTCATTTTTAAAAGAATCTTGGTGTTGAAAACAAAAGAAAGGGGGAATTGTCTGAGGTTCCTGGATTGATAATGCCAGTGATGGCTAAGATAAAAGACAAAGTGATCACACCATTTTAAAATCCTTCCAGCAGTATATGAGAGTTACAATTTCTCTGCATCATCAACACTTGTTATTGTCTGTCTGTTTTATTTTAGTCAGTTTAGTATAGTAAAGCAATATCTCATTTTAATTTTGATTTGCACTTCCCTAATAACTAATGATTTTGAGATTCTTTTAATGTGTTACTGACCATTTGTATGTTTTCTTTGGAGAAATGCCTATTCAGATCCTTTGCCCATATTTTAAAAAATATTTTTTATTGATTTTACACAGAGAAGAATTGAGAGGGATAGAGAGTTAGAAACATCGATGAGAGAGAAACATTGACCGGCTGCCTCTTGCACACCCCCCATTGGGGATATGCCCGCAACCAAGGTACGTGCCCTTGACTGGAATCGAACCCGAGACCTTTCAGTCCGCAGGCCGATGCTCTATCCACTGAGCCAAACTGGTTTCAGCAAGATCCTTTGCCCATATTTTAACTGGGTTGTGTTCTTTTTATTGTTGAATTTTTAACATATTCTGGATAGAATTTCCTTATCAGATATGTAATACGCAAATATTTTTCCTGTGGGTTGTGTTTTCACTATCTTGATTGTGCCCTTTGATGCAGAAATGTTTTAAATTTTTTTGAAGTTAACCTTACTATTTTTTATTGTCTAAGAATGTGCTGCCTAACTCAAGGTCATGAAGAGTTATTCTTTTTTTCCCTAAGCTTTCTTTTTTGTTTTTGACATCCAATGTGATTTTATTTTAGTCTTAAATGTACAACAGTGCTTCAACATTTATATAATTTGTGAATTGACCCCCCAATATTTTATGATACCTTTTTAAAATTGACCTTTTTTTTCTTTTACAATGAATAGCAGGGGTCTTCTCTTCCAAGCCTTTTGAGTCAGAGCTACCCACCACATTCATTTATGCTCAAGGCACATCTCTTTTTGGACTATTCTTCTTGAACAAGACTATGACTAACTACCTTCTATATACTAAGCACAGTGCTAGGTTTTATAAGAACACAAAATAAAAATTATACTGTCCTATGCACTGAATATTGGGGATACAAAGATGAATATAACTTAGAATGTGCAGTCTAGAAACATTAAGGCAGAATGCAATATATATATCCATGTCAAGTGAGAAATTATTTCCTTAATCCTTCAACCTATCATGGACTGATGTTAGTTTCTGGTGATAGTTGATGTAATGTGTGTGTTTTTGGAAATACGTCTTTTACTTATTTTAGAGAGGGAAGGGAGAAAGATAGAGAGATAGAAACATTGATGAGAGAAGCATCGGCCGCCTCCTGAATACCACCTACTGGGGGACTGAGCCCACAACCCATGCGCCCTCACTGGGAAAGGAACCGGTGACCTCTTGGTTCCTGGTTCAGTGCTCAACCACTGAGCCACACCAGCCAGGCTGATGTAAGGTTGGTTTGTTTCTTTAAATGATCTTTCATCAGAAGCCCTATAGGTCTAAGGCAATAGTAGGCGGAAAGTAGTGTCAGTGTCGCCTGAGACGTGATGAATAAGCCAAGCCCGGCAAATATGAGAGCTGCCACCTTCTGTGTAGGCGACTGGAAACGCTGCATAGGTCGTGGCTGTCCAGGGCAACGCGTGGCTCAGCCTCACAGAAATTTCTGGGACAAAGACCCTGGGCCCGGAGCTCTTATCGTATGAAGTTGGAACTCCAAGCGCTTGGTCATGGAAATTGACTTTGACCTAACCTGCAGCAGCTCATTCAAACCCTTCTGAGGTCAGAATCGGCTAGGGGTGAGGGAAGTGCAGTTACACCGTGTCTACTCCTTTTACTTTCCCTGCACGGATCCCTAAAGGTTAGTTTTATGATCAGCAGCCTTCCTCTCTCCTCCCCCACCTTGTTTCCTGCTTTGTAGGATCAAGGGTCCATGGCCCCTCAAACAAGTCCCGGTTGGTGATAGGTTTTGGCATTTTAGCCCCTTCTGTTCTTCTCTGTACAGTTACCGTATTTGCCGGCGTATAAGACGATTTTTTGGCCCTGAAAAATACCGTATTTGCCGGCGTATAAGAGACTGGGCGTATAAAACGACCCCCTAACATTTCCACTCAAAATACAGAGTTTGTTATATACTCGCCGTATAAGTTTTTGGGGGCATATTTTTCAGGGCCAAAAAATCGTCTTATACGCCGGCAAATACGGTAGTTCAGTCATCCTACCACCGGTGAGCAGGTGAGTCTCACGGGGCACGGGAGAAGCAGTAAGGGGGAAGGAACTCTCTCTCCTGGGTCCTGTGGGGGCTGCTGTGGTCCTGGCCAGTGGACCCAAGCCGTCTCCCTAGTGGCCTGAAATCCAAGGCCAAGGCTATGGAGTCCAGAGAGCGGCCAACCCCGGGAGGAGCCCCACGCAGGGCCAGTGCTTGGGGGCCACGCCCGGCTCGGCTGGAGACCCCCTCTGTGCTCGGGGTGGCAGCGGGGGGCAGTGGCATGACGCGGGAAGACATGCTGCTGCTGACTGTGTCACTGGCTCGGGCTGCGGCTTCTCTCCTGGTGATTGGTTCCCACACACCTGGCCCCGCGCCCGGGCAGGGAGAAGCAGGGAAGGGGTAAAGGGCTCTGTAGGTCTACAGGCAAAAGAGATTTTTTTTTTCTGACCTAGGGGAGAGCACTTCCTTTCCCTAGGAAAGAGCCGAAACAGGTTTGGCTCAGTGGATGGTGCAAGGATTCCGGTCAAGGGCATGTACCGTGGTTGCGGGCACATCCCCAGTACGGGGTGTGCAGGAGGCAACTGATCAACGTTTCTCTCTCATCGATGTTTCTAACTCTATTCTTCTCCCTTCCTCTCTGTAAAATATCAAAAAAATAAAATAAAAAGATAGAAAGAAAATAGGCTCCCCACCCTGTTGGCCTGGACCGATGCTGCCTCCCCACAGACCCCACTCAGCGCTGACCAAGAACTGATGGGGTGAGAGGGGACGGTTCCACTCCGGTTACCTTGGCAGACCTGGGTCAGCAAGGAGCCCTGCAGCCACCTTGGTCCAAAGGCTGGGTTCTCTCTCGCTCTCTCTCTCTCTCTCTCTCTCTCTCTCTCTCTCTCTCTCTCTGACAGACCCATGGCCGGAGAGGCTAAGTCTGGGCGGGGGGCAGGCGTCCCCCTTAGAGACAGAACCGGGCGTGACCGCTGTCCCCGCAGCCCGCCGTCTGGGCTTCAGGAACCCCGCTCGCCCTCCCCTCCACCCCGGCTGGCGCCCCGCCCTGAGGCTGGGCTGGGGCCCCGGCCAAAGGAAAAGGCAGGGAAACAAGAAGCCCTTCCGAGCGGACGGGGAGGCTTCTGGCTAAAACCTAAAAGGAGCGGCCGAAGGAAGGAAGGAAGGAAGGAAAGGCTCAGCCCCTGCCCGGGCTTTTTCCTGAGACTCCTGAGGACCAGCGGGAGCCAGGCCCAGGGCTCTCCCCCATTGCCTCCCCCCCGGCTCTCCTTTCCCCACCCTCCCGGCACCGGGCCGCGGCCTCGGGGACTGACGGGGGGAGGGGGCCGCCGCCCTCCCCCCCCCCCTCCCCGGGCAACGTCACCGCCGCCCCGGCCCGGCGGCGGGGATGCTGGGCTGGCACTGCGCAGCCGCCCGGCCTCCGCGGCGATGCCTTTGTGCTAGCGGAACCGGACCGTGGGAGCCGGCCCCGGACCCGGCCCTGTCCCCGGCCCCGTCCCCGTCCCCCTGTGCGGCCCGCAGCCGGCAGGTCGGCCCGGAAGGAGCGGCTCGGGGCTCGGGGTTCGGCGCGGGCTCCGGACGCAGGTAGGGCTCGGCGGCCGGCGGCGCTGGGGGAGGGGCGGGGCGCGATCCAGGGATAACGGACCCGCCGCGGCGCCTTCGGACCCTCGTTTCTAGGACTGGCTTGGTCCTTCCTAAAAAAGAGGGTGAGGTGGACCCGAGAAGCGGGCATCATCAGACGAGCTCGCCCCTGCGGTGCAGAGACGGGGAAAGCTGAGGCCGGGCTGGTGCTGGGTGTGTGTGTGTGTGTGTGTGTGTGTGTGTGGAAGGAGAAGGGCCGCTCCTCCCTCTCTGGGCATTTCTAACGAAGCCGCCGGAGTGGGCGTCCCCGCGGAGGGGTCAGGTCTAGGAAACAAAGGCTTCCTGGGAGGAGACAGCGCCAGGACCACTGTAAGTTTATGATGATGGAGAATAAGGCGCAGCTTTCAAGAGGAAGGGCTGGGAGGCATGCAGCCCATCCTTTCTTTCCACGCAAGCATGCCTGCACACAGACACACACACAGACACACACACACACACACACACACACACACACACACACACTGTGCCGTCGTCTGGCTCTATGGGAACCACCGGCTCCGGGAAGGGCGGACGGGGTGAAAAGGAATGTTGACCAAGAGGCTCCTCAGTGTGGGGGAGGAGGGGAAGGCGGTCAGGGCAATGCCTAGGGCACCTGGCCCGTTATAATTAATCTTCTTATGCAGACTTAGATTTCTAACAGGAAGAGACCTGAGCATAAGCTGACATTCCTGAATTCACCCTCCCGCTCCCTTCCCTCCATTCCTGCCCAAGAGAGGGCCCTGGCGGGGGAAAAAGGTTGTCGGTCCTGCTGCGGCTCCTCCTGGGACCTCAGGACAAGGTCAGGTTGCTGCTGCAGAGCAGCAGCTGAGTGCCGCTGCCTTCCCCATCCTCCTCCAGGCGGCCAGAGCAGGAGGAACCTCATATGAACCTCAGAGCAGGTGAAAGGGTTTGGGGGACTGTGAATGAATGGGGCAGAGACGTGAGGGCTGGGAACCAGGGCAAGAGGTGGGATTGAGGGGTGTTATTAGAGCCTGGGGCAGGGGCACGAAAGGGGCAGTTGGATTAGAAAAAGGAAAGTGGGTAAATGTAAATTATGTACGAAGTTCTTATGAAAAGAGCTCTTCCACCTCCTGTTTTCTCTCCACCTTCATTAGAGCTCACGGGCCACCACATTAAACTGGTCTTGTCATGGAATGAACAAGTCACCCCCGGGAAAGAAGTCAACGAGATGTGTTCTTGCTAAATGTGCTCTGTGGTGTTTGAAATAAGTCACCTGTACGATATATCCTCATTACATTCTTAACTGAGCAAGGAAAAAAAAAGGGTCAAAGGTTAGGATTCCTGAGTCCCACCTTAATTGAGTCACTTACTCACAATGATCTTGGGCAAGTCGTTTTCTTTTTCTGGGTGTTGATTTCCTTATTTTTTAAGATGAAAGTGGTTCTGCCCACTTTGGTGGGTTGTGAGGATCAGTGAGATGACATACATAAAAATGTGCCTGTGGAAGTCTGAGGGTGAGGGGAGCGTGGATATAAAATCTCATGCGATGCCTACAGACCTTCACCTTGGCTGGCTGATCTAGGGTTGTCTGTGGAGGACTGACTGGCAGGTATTTCCCGTGGTCGTGTGGAAATCAGGAAGGAGTAAGATCCTTGAGATGGCCAAAACTGGTTTGGCTTAGTGGATAAAGCGTCTTTGGACTGAAAGGTCCCAAGTTCGATTCCGGTCAAGGGCATGTACCTTGGTTGCGGGCACATCCCTGGTAGGGGGTGTGCAGGAGGCAGCTGGTCGATGTTTCTCTCTCATCGATGTTTCTAGCTCTCTGTCCCTCTCTATTCCTCTCTGAAAAAAAAAAAATATATATATATATATATATTTTTAAAAAGACCCCTGAGATGTACAAACATAAAATAAAATATAATCAACCAGTGGAAGAGTTTTATACTTAAAATAGGATTTAGTACAACCTAAATGAAAAGCTAAAACTATACAGCTTTTAGGGGGAAAAACTGGAAATTTTATTTATGGTCTTAGGATCAGCAAATGAAAGTAAGATAGGGGGGCGGGGGGAGGTTATTAGGTCATGAATGGGATCAGTGCCCTTATAAAGCAAGCCCCAGAGCGGGCCCTTGTTCCTTATGCCCCGTGAGGACACAGCAAAAAGGTGCCAGTTTGCACCAGGAGAGGGCTTTCACCCCGACACAGCCACGCTGGCACCTTGATGCTGTGAGAAATAAACGTCTGCCTTGTGTAAGCCACCCAGTCTGAGGCACTCTGTCATAGCAGCCTGCACTCAGACGGACTTAGATGAATTTATTTACAAAAATGGTGTCAGGCTGTATGTGCTGTTTGTGATCTGCTGTTTTCACTTAATATTTTGTGAACATTTTCCCAAGTCAATAATCACATTAACACAACATTATTTTAATGGTACCCTCTTCTGTACATTGTTTAATTGACTATTATTAAAAACTTAGGGTGTTTCCAACTTTCTATTATCTTTGTGGTATGTGTATTTGAGCCCAAAGTTTTCTCCGCAAAAGAATAGAAAAGATGGGAGGAGTGAAAGGAAAATGATCTCATAGCAAAACTTTAAAAAATCCATTGTATCCCTCTCTACAAAACCCCACACTTTAAGGTGGCTGTTCCTCTCTCTTTATATATATATATATATATATATATATATATATATATATATATATAATCTTAAAACTTTTTTGTTGATCTGTTTTTTAATATATGTTTTTAATCGATCTTAGAGAGGAAGGGAAGAGAGAGAGAGAGAGAGAAACATCAATGATGAGAGAGTATCACTGATTGGCTGCCTCTTGCAGGCCCCACACTGGGGATCCAGCCCGAAACCTGGCATATGCCTTGACAGGAAATTGAACTGTGACTTCCTGGTTCATAAGTCACTGAGCCACTCCAAATGGGCTGTTCCTCTCTTTTCTCATTCTCACCTCTCTCTGCAAATGCCCGGTACCCTCCGCTGCTCCACACTGGTTTCCTCCCTCACCCCTCCTTACCTCTTCCCATAAACCCTAGTCCTTTTCTCTAGTTTAAAAAATGTTTTCAATAACAGCTTTATTAAGTTATAATTCATATGCCATAGAATTCACCCTTTTATAAAACAGCGAGATTATGACATACCATAAAATTTAATTTTGATTTTATTCACAGCCTTGTGTAACCATCACCCCTGTCTAATGTCAGAGCATTTGAATCACCCCATAAAAGAACCTCGGGGCCCATCTGCAGTCACTCCCAATCTCAGGGTTCCAGTCCCTGGCCGCTACTCATTTACATTCTGCTTCTGCTGATTTGCCTGTTGTGGGCATTTCATGTAAATGGACTCATACAGCATCGCACAAAGAAGCCTTTGACGACTGGTTTCTTTCACTTGGCATTTTAAGATTCATTCATGTTGTTGCATGTATTAGTAGTTCACTCCTTTTATTGCTAAATAAAACTCTGTTACATGTATATACCACGTTATGTCCATCTATTATTAGTTGATGGACATTTGTATTGTTCCCACTTTACAATACTGTACGTATTCATGATGTTGCTATGAATATTCATATGCAAGCTTTTGTGTAAATATATGATTTAATTTCTCTTGTGTATATATATACCTGGGAGTCGGAGGGCTGGCTCATATGGTAACTTTATGTTTAAGGTTTTGAAGAACTGCCAGACTGTTTTTCCAAAGTGGCCGCATGGCACCCATTTTACATTGCTGCAGCAGTGTTTGCAGCTCCCTCTCCACATCCTCACCCGCATTTGTCACTGTCTGTTATCTGAGCTAACATAGTGGGGGTGCAGTGTTGTGACTTTTCTTTCTCTAATGACTAATGATATTGAGCATCTTTTCATGTGCTTATTGACCATTTGTAGATCTTTGGAGAAATGTCAATTCAAATTCTTTATCAGGTTTTTAATTGGGTTATACATCTTTTTTAATTTAAATTCTTTATTGTTTAAAATATTACATAAGTCTCCTTTTTCCCCCATTGACCCGGCCACCCACACCCCCATAATATCCCCCCCTCATCTTTGTCCTTTGGTTATGCTCATTTGCATGTATACAAGTCCTTTGGTTGATCTCTTATCTCCTCACACACCTCCCCCTGTCCCCCTCCCCCACCCCACACCTTCCCTTATAGGTTGGATAGTCTGTTCAATGCTTCTATGACTCTGGTTCTATCTTTGTTCATCAGTCTATGTTGGTCAATATATTCCATAAATGAATGAAATCATGTGATATTTATCTTTCTCTGACTGGCTTATTTCACTTAGTATAATGCTCTCCAATTCCATCCATGCTGTTGCAAATGGTAAGAATTCCTTCTTTTTTACAGCAGCATAGTATTCGATTGTGTAAATGTACTACAGTTTTTTAATCCACTCATCTGCTGATGGGCACCTAGGCTGTTTCCGAATCTTAGCTATTGTAAACTGTGCTGCTATGAACATAGGGGTACATATATCCTTTCTGATTGGTGTTTCTGTTTTCTTGGGATATATTCCTCAAAGTGTGATTATTGGGTCAAATGGAAGTTCCATTTTTAATTTTTTAAGGAAATGCCATACCGTTCTCCACAGAGGCTGCACCAGTCTGCATTCCCATCAGCAGTGCACCAGGGTTCCTTTTTCTCCGCATCCTCTCCAACACTTGTCGTTTGTTGATTTGTTGATGATAGCCATTCTGACAGGTGTGAGATGTTCCTCGTTGTTTTGATTTGCATCTTTCGGATGATTACTAACTTTGAGCATGTTTTCATGTGTCTCATGGCCTTCTATATGTCTTCTTTCAAGAAGTGTCTATTTAGGTCTTTTGCCATTTTTTTATTGGATTGTTTATCTTCTTTTTGTTAAGTTGTATGAGTTCCCTATAAATTTTGGAGATTAAACCCTTATCGGAGATAACCTTGGCAAATATGTTCTCCCGTGCAGTGGGCTTTCTTGTTGTTTTATTGATGGTTTCTTCCTCTGTGCAGAAGCTTTTTATTGTGATGTAGTCCCATTTGTTTCTTTTCTCCTTAACTTCCATTGCCCTAGGAGCTGTATCAGTAAAGATATTGCTATGAGATATGTCTGATATTTCTGCCTATGGCTTCTTCTAGGATTTTTATGGTTTCCCATCTTATGTTCTTTATCCATTTTGAATTTATTGTTGTGTATGGTGTAAGTTGGTGGTCTAGTTTCTTTTCATTCTTTTTTTTTTTTTTTTTGGCATGTATCTGACCAAATTTCCCAGCACCATTTATTGGAGAGGCTATCAAATCTTTTTTTTAAAATATATTTGTGTTGCCTGGCTGGTGTGGCTCAGCAGCTGAGTGTCGGCCCAGGAATCAAGAGGTTGCTGGTTTGATTCCCAGTCAGGTTACATGCCCAAATTGCTCGGTCCCCAATAGGGGGTGTGAAGGAGGCAGCCAATTATGAGATGTTTCCATCTCTCTCTTTCTCTCTCTTCCTCTCTCTCTAAAAATCAATAAAACTTATTTTAAAAATAAAATATATTTGTATTGATTTCAGAGAGAGAGAGAGAAACATCAATGATAAGAAAGAATCTTTAATCATCTGCCTCCTGCACACCCCACACTGGGGATCGAGCCTGCAAACCAGACATGTGCCATGATCAAAATCAAACCATGACCTCCTGGTTCATAGATCGACACTCAACCACTGAGCCATGCCAGCAAGGTCATTTTTATTATTATTATTATTATTATTATTATTATTCCTCACCTGAGGATATGCCCTACTGGTCCTAGAGAGAGGGAAAAGGAGAGAGAAAGAGAATACCAATGTGTGAGAGAAACACAACGTGTACTGGTCACCTTCATATACTTGCTTTTAAATTCTAATGTAATTTAACCTAACTGGCATAGTTATGTCATACTACTGTGTCCCTCACACATGTATTTAGTAGCTGTATGAATTTTTTTTATCTCATGTGTTACCTGCTCATGCTTTTGAGCATGAACTTGCCTAACTCTTTATTGTACTTCACATGAAGAGCTGTGATCCTATTATCTAAATGAGTTAAATTTTTAAGAATTGGTAGTATTAAGAGTTTAACTAAATGAGTCTAAATGATGGGGGATTTAGACTCATGATGGATGAAAGGAAAATGACAGGGATAAAAGGGAAGAAAGAGAAATGAATGAATGAATGAGGAGTCAGAACAAGTAAAGACTGTCAGGATTTGAACTTGGTAGCACAGGAGACGAGAACTTGCCCAGTCTGGCCAGGAGACCAGCGAAGCTCAAGGGGGCTCTGTGTACTTGGAAACCTTGAGCAAGAGAGAACTGTAGCCTATCAGAAATAAACTGGGGAGAGAAGATTTTCTAACCGACCCCATAATGAAAGGTGTAGGCTAAAACTGAGCAGAATCTGGATACTTCAGAAGACCTATATCCTGCGCTAGACAAATATTAAGAATGTATTACCCTGTTTCCCCGAAAATAAAACAGTGTCTTATATTAATTTTTGCTCCCAAAGATGCACTAAGTCTTATTTTCAGGGGATGTATTATGTTTCCATGAAGTAGGTCTTATTTTCGGGAAAACACGGTATGCCTCTTATATTTGACCAGGCCTATGTGATGTTGTGCTAGAGTGATAGAAAGGAGATAAAAATAGACCCACCTCTGCCAAAACCGGTTTGGCTCAGTGGATAGAGCGTCGGCCTGCGGACTGAAGGGTCCCAGGTTCGATTCTGGTCAAGGGCATGTACCTTGGTTGCAGGCACATCCCGGGTGGTGGTGGGGGGGGGGGTTGTGCAGGAGGCAGCTAATCGATGATTCTCTCTCATCGATGTTTCTAACTCTCTCTATCCCTCTCCCTTCCTCTCTGTAAAAAAAAAAAATCAATATAATTTTTAAAAATAGACCCACCTCCATTGAGAGGAAGAAGTTGGGATCAACCATATTTGCAGTCACTCTAATGCCCGCATTCGCCTCTGCATTCAAGAAGCATCAACACAGTAGTAGGGAGTGTGAGGGAGAGTGAGGGTCTTCGCGCACAGCCCTCAGAGAGCGGCAGGTACTCTGCGGTGTAGAAGAGGAGAAAAGGAGTCTACGATGACACAGGGGTCAAGTGACAGAGCAAACCTAAAAATACTGTTCTGGCAAGATTATAATTGATTGCTGTTAGGACATGATTTAGAATTTGTGATTTTCCTCCTCATCTGTAAACGTCTGTGCTGTAGCTGTGGTCTAAGGCATCTCTGTATCCCCCTTAGCACTTAGCACCCTATCAGTCATCCTAGTGGTGCTTTCTTAGTCACTTCGCTATTCATGCTTTTTTATTTCTACTGAGGATTAGTCATTGTTTACAGCTAAGAATAGGGTCCTTGATAAGAAGAGAATGCGGTCTCTGAGATCCCAGATCTCCGTGTCTGGGGCATCAAAGAGGGCCTGGCTCACAGTGGACACATGGCCAGCTGAGGGCTGGGCCGGTGTGATGCGGAGGGTGTGTTGGGATACCCCTCGTCCCGCTGGGCTGTGTTATCGAGCTCCATCGGGACTCTGAGTCCTTTCTCCCCCGGGGGGCTTTTCTCCCTCTGAAAACCACCTGAGGAAGGGCCTGTCTCAGACTTCCAGGGAAGTGACATTAGCTTCCCTTTCTCTCCCTCTCTCTCTCCAGGTGCCAAGCTCTCCTGATGAAATGCGCTCTGCCCCCTCGGGCTCCGGGGGCAGTGTCCGGTGCTGTTGACGCCCTCGTTCGAACGTTCCAGAATGGATAGTCCCCCTAAGCTTACTGGAGAGACCCTCATCGTCCACCACATCCCCCTGGTACACTGCCAAGTCCCAGACAGGCAGTGCTGCGGGGGGGCGAGTGGCGGGAGTGGGAGCACCAGGCCCAATCCCTTCTGCCCGCCTGAGCTGGGCATCGCCCAGCCGGAGCAAGACCTAGGACAAACCGACTCCCTGCTGTACAGCAGCCTGCACTCTGCTCCGGGGGGCTCTGCACGGTCTGCGGACAGCGGCGCCAAGAGCAGGGGTCGGGACGGAAGAGGCCCCGGCGCCCCTAAACGGCACAACCCCTTCCTGCTGCAGGGGGGCGTGGCGGAGCCGGGACTTGGTGACTTCTACGATGACGGCATCGGGGACAGTGCCGCCCAGCAGTCCTTCCACCTGCACGGAGCCGGCCAGCCCACCTTCCGCCTGTCCTCCTTCCAGCTGCCGCCGCCCGGCCCCACGCCCGGCAGGCCCTGGGGGGCAGCGCAGAGTCGGGCCGGAGTGGTGGAGGGGCGGGAGCAGGAGCCGGCGACGGCCCTGGGTCCCCAGCAGTGCAGCAGTGACCACTGCTGCCGGCCGGAGCTGGAGACGGAGACCATGGAGCTGGACGAGTGCGGGGGGCCTGGCGGCAGCGGCAGTGGAGGAGGGGCCAGCGATACCTCCGGCTTCTCCTTTGACCAGGAGTGGAAGCTCAGTTCCGACGAATCCCCCAGGAACCCCGGGTGCTCGGGCCCGGGACCCCAGCACTGCCGCTGCAGCAGCGCGTCCAGTCAGTCCGAGGCGGCCGACCAGTCCATGGGCTACGTGAGCGACTCCTCCTGCAACAGCTCCGACGGGGTGCTGGTCACCTTCAGCACCCTCTACAACAAGGCGCACGGCAACCCCCATGCCAACCTCAACTCCGCCCCGCAGTCCTGCAGCGACTCTTCCTTCTGCAGCCACTCGGACCCTGGCGCCTTCTACCTGGACCTGCAGCCCTCCCCCGCCGAGTCTAAGATGTCTTATGAGTCCCACCACCCCGACAGCGGAGGGCGGGGAGGGGGCTGTGGCTGTCCCCATGCCTCGTCTCCTGAGCTCGATGCCAACTGCAACTCCTACCGCCCACACTGTGAGCCCTGCCCAGCCGCGGCCGACCTCACAGCCTGCTTCCAGAGCCAGGCCCGTCTTGTGGTGGCCACGCAGAATTACTACAAACTTGTCACCTGCGACCTGTCCTCCCAGTCATCCCCGAGCCCCGCTGGCTCCTCCATCACCAGCTGCTCGGAGGAACACACCAAGATAAGTCCCGCGCCCAGCTCCGCCCCGGACCCTGGCCCTAACCAGCCCTCCGAGTATTACCTGTTCCAGAAGCCGGAGGCCCAGCCGGAGGAGGAACAGGGGAGGCCCGTGGAGGCCGAAGCTCCCACGGACCCCGCCGTGATGGAGGGGCAAGTGTACACTAACACTTCACCCCCGAACCTGGGCCCCGGGCGCCAGCGCTCTCGAAGCTACGATCGCAGCCTGGAGCGGAGCCCTCCCGTCCGCCTGGGCTCGCTGGAGCGCATGTTGAGCTGCCCGGTGCGCCTGAGCGAGGGCCCCACGGCTCTGGCCGGGCCGGGCTCCCCGCCGAAGCGGGTCACCTCCTTCGCTGAGCTCGCCAAAGGCCGGAAGAGAGCCGCAGGCTCTGGCTCCCCGCCTCTTCGGGCCAGCGTCGGGGACTCCTCCCAGGATTTCTCGGCCATTCAAGAGGCCCAGCAGGATAGGGCGGGCTCGCTGGAGGAGGGGACCCACTGCAGCCACAGCCTCCCGCCCATGCCCATGGGGCCAGGCATGGACTTGCTTGGCTCAGAGCCCTGGTCCGCCCAGGTCTGTCGGGGCCCCCCGTCCAGTGAGACGCCACCTGCTGCCCTCAGAGCTTCTGGGCAAGGCTCCGTGATGCAGCTGATGGATCCGGGCTCTGCTCTCCCGGGGAGCCCAGCCAACAGCCACGCCCAGAGGGATGCCAGAGCCAGAGCTGACGGTAAGGAAACCGAAGGCTGGAGATTTCCCGGATGTGAATGCGTGGCCTCCTCACTGATGGGGCCCTGTCACCCGCCCCCTCCATAGCACTAGCTGTTCCTCAGCCCAGACCAAGCGTCTCTCCAGCCCAGGGGAGAAGGAGGTTAGAGGATAAACAATGCACTGAAGAGAGAAAATCGGCAGAGCTCAGAGAAAGGTTGGGAAAGGAAGCACTCGAAGACTGTGATGCTAAGCCTGGATAACTGGAAAGATGATAACGTGATTAGGGACGGCCAACAGAATTAGATTTGTTGGAAAAGGGATGAGGCCAGAGTTCAGTCTGGGACATACAGGAATCTGCAGGGCCTAAGGGTGATGTCCAACAGGCAAACCACACTGGGTGCCAGGGAACCTCGTGCTTTGATGAGTCATGGTAGCCGCTCTTCAAAGAGCCTGAGCCTGACACTTGGCTATTTCCTATTTATCTTATAATGTTTAGTGATTTTATAAAGACTCTGTGTTAAGTGGGTGCTGGTGATAGAGATGAGAGGGACAGTTTCTGTCCTCAAGGAATTCCAACCAAGGATGGAAACTGGAGAGTAAAATGTAGAGGTGGCGGTTTACAGAACCTCTAAGTCAGAATGAAATGCCAGTGAAGAACCGCTAACACAGTCTACATTCAAGCACAGTCTGGGAAGACGAGTGGGAATCAGCTTTGTGCAGATCTGTAAGAATATCCTAGGTCCGTGGTCGGCAAACTGCGGCTCGGGAGCCACATGCGGCTCTTTGGCCCCTTGAGTGTGGCTCTCAGACAAAATTCCACGGCCTGGGCGAGTCTATTTTGAAGAAGTGGCGTTAGAAGAAGTTTAAGTTTAAAAAGATTTGGCTCTCCAAAGAAATGTCAATCGTTGTACCGTTGATATTTGGCTCTGTTGACGAATGAGTTTGCCGACCACTGTCCTAGGTCATAGAATAGTCTGTGCAAAACCACAGAGGCACAGAATAACTTGCTGCTTTCTAGAAACTACAAATAACTGAGGCTAGCCCTAGGGGAATGTGATGGAACCACTGAAGGATTTCAATCAGGAAAGTGGCTTGTTTGTTTATTTGTTTTTAACAGCTTAGCCTGTTTTGATTTGCCTATTAGAAAGTTCACTGGCTGATTGGGTGAAAGGTAGATTGGAAAGGACCCCTGGAGGTCAGGAGATCACCATGATGGGAGAGTCGTTGGAATAAAGGTGGTAGTGAAGCTATGAGTGGATGAGAGCATCCAGGGAGAATGTGTGAAGCTATAAAGGGAACCAGGATAGCTTAAATCTGGGGATACCATCATTTAAGGGTGAGCAGAGCAACCCTCAAAGGAAACGAAAAAAGAATCAGGCAGGAAAACATAAGGAAAACCAGGAGGGAGCAAAGTCACAGAACCAGAGGAGGAGAAAGTTTCAAAAAGAGTTAGGTTCAACCAAATGAGTTCTGAAGAGAAATCACTAAGAGTAAGGCTGATAATCCTGAAAGCAATATTCGGGAGCAAGCCAGAGGGTGGAAGCCAGACCTCAGCGGGTCTGGAAGGAAAGGGAAAAGGCGGGTAAAGGGGAATTTTCTGTGCTGCAGCCTTAGCTCGGGTGCCTTGGCTTCTCAAAGGAAAGGGATTATTAAAAAACCATAAATAGTATTATCGCTGCCATTCTGGAGACACAGTCCAGCAAAAGATTTCACACGTAAACACACAAAAGGAGCTGGCCGTGGGAGAGGGACTGGGAGGGGAGGGAAGATGCAGGTCCGAAATCAGGGATTAGCCAGTCCTTCGGAACCGTTCCCTCCCTAGACTGCAGCGTCCGGGGGCGTATGTGGCGGCATTCTGAGGGCGGGAATACTGGTAATCCTGGTCAGAGATGGGAAGAGAGGCACTGGGAGTGTTTTCCATCAGATGACTCTTTGTATCAAGATGGTGTGCTGTTCTGTAAGTCTCCAGTGGCCTACCACAGGGTTCTTCTCTTGATTCTGAAAATAAATAAATAAATAAATAATAATAATAATAGTGACAATTCAGTGAACTCATAAATGACAAAAGAAGCTGAGATCTCTTTGAGATCCCGAGCAGGAAAATCAAGATTCAGAAGGATCTTACCAAACCTGGAAAGAGCTGATAAAGCAGGGGCCCTCGTGGAGTTTGACGTGTGAGCTATGCCAGGGTTATTTGGGGTGTTTCATTGATAGCAGACTCAGAATGAGTCAGCGAGTTTTGAAGGATTTTCAGGAGTTAGGACGACTGGGTTTATTCACAGACTGCAGAGGGGAGCTGCCAGTCCCCCACCCCTCCGAACCAGCCAGTGCTCCCCAGGGGGTTCCGGGCCCTCGGTTTTAAGAAGAAATTGAGACTGTGGGGCTGTATCGCCTACAGAAGAGCAGACCTGGGTGGATGTGGCCTCTCTCTGTCTCCAGTTTTCTTAAGAGTTGTCACATAGCAAAGTGAGAAAACTTATTCCTAGGATAGAACTGAGACCCACTCCTCACAATAATCCATCTCCCCTTCCCCTCCCCCGCCCCCATCATGGTATTCCTGTGCCTCAAACTCGATCCTGGGACCTCAGCAGGGAGGAAGCTTAAAGAGTAGGGTTAAATGGTCCGTTAAAACCTTCTTTATATAGGAGGTGTGGAATATAGGTAGGGTGGAGAGGACCCAGTCTGATAGCCAGGGTCAGCTCAGCCTTGAGATCCGGTACTGAAACAAGTGGAAAGGGAGAAGACGTTCCCGGCAGGAAAGGCAGCACGCTTAGAGACGGGCCTGCGGGGGGAGGAGTGTGTGCGTGAGGATGGCCGGCGTGGGAGTCTGAGCGGGAGAATCCTAATCCGTGGCCAGTGTGGGCACCCACCTGACTGAGAAGGTTCCACCTTATTCTGTGGGCAGTTGTGGCCACGGGGGGGGGGGGAGGGAGGGGAGGAGATGAAATTGGTACTTCAGGAAGCAGGAAGGTTTTAGATGCAGTGAGGCTAGCCTTAACCGAAGGTGCAGCGGGGATTCCCTCATGTAACGTGTCTTCCTTCGTTACCAACTGTGTACCAGGCTGTGTTCGAGGCACTGGGGGGCAGCAGTGAACAGCTTTTTAGAACCCGCTTTGCTGGGGCCCTTAGAAGAAGTAATAGACAATAAACAAATAAGATCATTTCTGGTGGTGGAGAAAAAAATAATGCTGGAAAGAAAATGGCGACAGGGTAAGAAGAGGGACTGTCCGGAGGGGCTGCGGTGGTGGAGACGGTCTTCCTGAGGAGGTGGCGTCTGAGCTGCTGCATGAGCGATGAGAAAACCTCAGGCAGAAAGAAGAGCATGTGCAAACGGCTCAGAGATGTTAGCAAACTCGGCACATTAAGGACCGAGAGGCCGTATGGCTGAGCACGGTGAGCCGGGGAGGATGGCAGCGGTGGCTCTCTAAGCTCTGGCCGGCGATGACAGGAGACTATCGTCTGAAAGTGTCCCCTGGGCGTGATTCTGAAACACCTCCCTCACGGGGTTGTGGTCACCACCCCCTTAAGACTCCCGAAAGTAAACTGATGGGGAAAGATGAGGGATAAGAAAGCCCAGCCCTTTACCATTCCACGGGCAGTGCAATGTGGTAAAGAGAGCATCAGCCCCGACGTCAGACCCTGGCCTAGGCAGAATTCTAGCTCCGCCGCTTCCTGGTTGTGTAAACTTGGGCAAATGACTTAATCTCTGAGTTCCCAGTATCCTGATCTGTCAAACCAGGATGTAATTTCTGCGTGGGGGAGTTGTTGAGCCACAGAGCTGTGCTAGTGAGCCACGCCCAGGGGGTTAGGCCGTGTGGCTGCCTGCAGCGCCACCTGGTGTTCGTTCAGATATTTGCCGCACGCAGTGTTTTCATTAGAAGCACCACCCGTGCACAGAGTGACAGGAGTTTTGGGTTTCCTTCTGAGCCCCGTGTTTTGAGAGACATGGACCTCACAGTTGGCTGGAAGGGCAGGAGAGGACCACTCTCTGGAACATATGAATGTGTAGAGGGAGCAGAGATGGACTCTGAGGCTCCAGGGCCTGGATCGCGTAGGAGCCAGGTGAGGAGGGGTGGTGACAGCAGGTTGATTCTGGCTGCAAGTAAAGAAAAATTTTATTAGGGCTAGACCTGCCCAAGAATGAGATGTGCCTCCTGGGATGGAGACAGGGGGTGCCGGGTGAAAGTCTGAGGTAAATAACATCTTGACCCTGGAAATCTGTGGCTCTGGCTCCAAGTCCCTGGGCCTTAGAAACAAAGAAGACAGTCGTCCTGCCGCTGACAGAGATGGAGGTCGTCAGGAGAGCGGTGGTGGATGAAGTGCTTTAAAATAATTTTAAATGAAAGCAAGACTCTAAAGCAGAATGATGGCGGGATCACAGGAAGGTGGGCTCGGGAGTACGAATGTCCGACCTTGAATAAGACAGGGGAGAATGTGAGAAGTGAGATATAAGAACTGAGCCTCCAGCCAAAACCGGTTTGGCTCAGTGAATAGGGCGTCAGTCTGCGGACTGAAAGGTCCCAGGTTCGATTCCAGTCAAGGGCATGTACATTGGTTGCGGGCACATCCCCAGTAGGGAGGTGTGCAAGAGGCAGCCGGCCGATGTTTCTCTCTCATCGACGTTTCTAGCTCTCTATCTCTCTCCCTTCCTCTCTGTGGAAAATCAATAAAATATTTTTATTTTATTTTTTTAATATATTTTATTGATTCTTTACAGAGAGGAAGAGAGAGGGACAGAGAGTCAGAAACATCGATGAGAGAGAATCATTAATCAGCTGCCTCCTGCACAACTCCATACTGGGAATGTGCCCGCAACCAAGGTACATGCCCTTGACCAGAATCGAACCTGGGACCTTTCAGTCCGCAGGCCGACGCTCTATCCACTGAGCCAAACCGGTTTCGGCAAAATCTTTAAAAAAAAAAAAAAAAAAAAAAAAGAACTGAGCCTCCAGATATACCCACCTTTGAAGTCAAGAAAATGAAGAGTGAGTGAACAGGCCAGGATACAAGACAGTCCCGTTTCATGTCCAGTAGGAAAGACTTTACAAAAGAAGGGGGGGAGCTGTGTCATAGTCCACAACCTTGGGTCATCCCGACCCCACTCAATTCCTACCGCCCAGCCCTTCCCCGCCCCTCTCCCCTTCCCCCCGGGAGCGGCATCTCCCGCCTGCCTCCGTGCCTCCCCTCGCCCTGTGGTTTTGGCCTCTGTCCACCTGACCCCTCCTCCCTCCGTGTCGCCACAGGGGGCGGCGCCGAGAGCCGGCCAGTCCTCCGCTACAGCAAGGAGCAGAGGCCCACCACGCTGCCCATCCAGCCCTTCGTGTTCCAGCACCACTTCCCCAAGCAGCTGGCCAAGGCCCGGGCCCTGCACAGCCTCTCCCAGCTCTACAGCCTGTCGGGCTGCGGCCGAGCCCAGCAGCCCACCCCCCGGGCCGGCCCCGCGGCTCAAGCCCCCGCCTCCGGGCCCTCGGGGGAGCCGCAGGCCTCCGAGCCCAGCAGAGGCGCCGGGAAGGCCGGACCGGAGCCCGAGACCTCGCGCCCGTCACCCCTGGGCAGCTACTCGCCGATCCGCAGCGCCGGCCCCTTTGGGCTCAGCACCGACTCTTCTGCCGCCTCGGCTTCGTGCTCCCCGCCCCGCGAGCAGGCCGCAGCCGCCGGCAGCTCGCCCCCATGGAGCCTGTCCGGCCCCGCTGTCCCGCCCGCCGCCGCCGCCCAGCAGCCCCAGACGGAGGATCAGAAGATGCCGACCTTGGCCGAGTACCGGCTCCATGGAGCCGGCAGCCTGCCTCCTCTGGGCTCCTGGCGATCTAGCCTCGGCCGAGCGGAGAGCCTGGCCCCGGGAGGCGGTGAAGGCGGCATGGCCTCCAGGCCCAATAACGGTACGAGCTTCCCAGCCTGCCCCCGACCCCCACCCTCTCTGAATAGCTTCTTATAACCCTAGCCTGGGATCGGAGGTTAAGATACCTGCATCTCTCGCCCTGACCCGTTTGGCTCAGAGGACAGGGCGTTCGCCTGCAGACTCCAGGGTCCCAGGTTCGATTCCGGCCTGGGCAAGGGCATGTGCCTTGGTTGCGGCTACATCCCCAGTAAAGGGTTGAGCCAGGAGGCAGCTGACCGATGTTTCTCTCTCATGGATATTTCTGACTCAGTCCCTCTCCCTTCCTCTCTGTAAATATATATAATCGCCTTCTCCAACATCTGTGGATAACATGTACTCACTCCTAACCCTCCTGTTCTACAGGGGCCCACTGGGTGGGTATGGAATGCTGTCTCCTGCTAATTCTTCCCTGTCTCTTCCGCTAACCCGCTCTGCTTCCAGCCAACCACCTGTCCCCTCAAGCGCTCAAGTGGCGGGAATACAGGAGGAAGAACCCACTAGGACCGCCCGGTTTGTCGGGGAGCCTCGACCGAAGGCCGCAGGAAGCTCGGCTGGCCCGGAGGAACCCCATCTTTGAACTCCCTGGCTCCCTCAGTGCTGCTGGCCACCTCAACTGCCGGCTGCACGGTGTGTGGGCAGGTCCCCAGGATGCCAGGGCGGGCTCTGCCGCCGCTGGGAGGGGCCGGAGAAGGGCTCAGTCTCGGGGGGTGGGGAGGGCATTAATAAGGCACAGAACTGAGCTGCACCTCTTGGAAAGAGAGTTCTTGGGACTGATTTGTCTCCTTTTTTTTCTCCAGGTCAAATGGTGAAGCCGTTGCCACTGACCTGCCCTGACTTCCAGGACCCCTTTTCCTTGACGGAGAAGCCGCCGGCTGAGTTTTGTCTGTCCCCAGACGGCAACTCAGAAGCCATTTCCATTGACCTGCTTCAGAAAAAAGGTGGGGGGATTACCCAGGAATTCTGTTGTCACCTACCTGTCTGTGCCTGCCGGCCGCCCTGCCGTCCAGCCCTCCCTGCCTTAGAATCCCAGGTGCCAGGAAGGAATTAGCCACAGGCATTGGGGCGAGAAGTCTGTGCGCCGTGTGCCGTGAGTGTGTACAAGTGAGAAAGGGTAACATTGATCAGCCGCTTTGGGCTCAGGCTCCGGTCTCTTCTCTCCGGGGGCTTAGGGAGGGAGCCTGCATGTCCTAAACAAGTGTCCACGTGCTCTGATGGGGGGATCCCGTTACCACAGGGCCCAGCGGCCAGGGTGAACGTGATGGTAACATCCGGTAAGATATGGACTAACAAGGAATCTGGCTATTTAGCAAGTAAGGGACCATCAGAGAGAGCCGTTTCAGTGCGATGATGGAGGGAAAAAATGGAGGGGCTGGAGGGGAAGGAGCCCATTAAGGGGGAGGAAGAGGAAGCTGAAGTCCCTTTCAGAGGCCGAGGGGGATCCAGAGCCTCCGGGGAGGGAAGGACTCGGGCAGGAGGGGGAGCGGCCACCTTCCTCCACAAGATGGGAGAGAGCGGGAGGGGCAGCAGGGGGAGAAGAGAAATGACACGCCGTGTCTTCGGGACGGAGAGGAAAGCTGAAGGAACTCACGGCCAGTGGCCTCTGCCCTCTGTGTGAAGTAGAACCAAGGGCCAAGCAGGGGGGTAAGGGGTCGGCAGGCCCCCGTCGGTCACGGGGTGAGTGGCCCTGGACTTCATCCAGCAGCCAGCGGCCTGGCGTCTCCGTGGAACAGACGGACAGATGGGCCAGGATTGGAGTTTAGATGGCAAGGAAGTTAGGACTCTGAGGGTCTCAATAATGTAATCACTGAAGTGGGTCCCCGCTGGGCCGTGAACACAGGAGGGGCTTGAGAACTGGGGGGGGAAACAGGAAGCGGCCTGGGCCTGGTGCCTCGATGAGACCCGTGTGCGGGGGCAGAGAGAGCGAGTGTGAACGGAAGTCCTCCCTCCTCCCACGGAGGGCTCGGTCCCAGCTGAGCGGCTCGGGGACTTCTCCCGGAACCGTTACATCAGAGCCTCTCCCGCAGGGCTGGTGAAGGCTGTGAACACCGCGGTGGACCTCATCGTGGCCCATTTTGGCACGAGCCGGGATCCTGGGGTGAAGGTAGGCGAGATAACTGTGGAGCCGCGCTGAGCTCTGCCTGCTGGCCCTCACCTCCTCTTGCTCTCCTGCCTCGAGGACCCGGAGTTGATTCCGAGGAAGGGGGATCACAGAGAAGCACCACAAGGGCTAGGGAGGTCGAGGAGGACCGGGGTGGGGCGTGCCGTGAGCCCCTGTGCTTCCCCCGCTGCGTCCACAGGCCAAGCTGGGGAACAGCTCCGTCAGCCCCAACGTGGGCCACCTGGTCCTGAAGTACCTGTGCCCCGCGGTGCGGGCGGTGCTGGAGGACGGGCTCAAGGCCTTCGTGCTGGACGTCATCGTCGGGCAACGCAAGAACACGCCCTGGAGCGTGGTCGAGGCCTCGACACAGCTGGGTGAGTGCGGCGGGCGAGGCGGGGGACCCCCGGGGCGAGGTGAGGGGGTCCCCGAGACCGGGCGTGTGACCCGCGGCTCTGCCTTCCTCCCAGGCCCCTCCACCAAGGTCCTGCACGGCCTCTACAACCAGGTCAGCCAGTTCCCGGAGCTCACCAGCCACACCATGCGCTTCGACGCCTTCGTCCTCGGCCTGCTCAAGTGAGTGTGGCGGCGGCGGCGGCGGCGGCGGCGAGGCGGGACCCGCGGCCACCAGCCACCAGCCCTCCCCCCGGCAGCTCCCGGCCTGAGGCAGACGGGGGGCTCTGCGGACCTGCCGCCAGAGCGCAGGCTCGTGTGTGTGTGTGTGTGTGTGTGTGTGTGTGTGTGTGTGTGTGTGTCCCCGCCTGGCTACGGCCTCTCGGCAGATCAGTGCTTTCTCGCCACACCCACCACCCTCCCGCCCGGCCACCAACATGGTCTTCTGCTTTTTTTTTTTTTTTAAATAAATATATTTTATTGATATTTCAAAGAGAGGAAGGGAGAGGGATAGAAAGCTAGAAACGTCGATGAGAGAGAAACATCGACCAGCCGCCTCCTGCACACCCCCGATTGGGGATGTGCCCGCAACCAGTGTACATGCCCTTGACCGGAATCGAACCCGGGACCTTCCAGTCCGCAGACCGGTTTCGGCTGGTCTTCTGCTTTTACACGTCCACAGCGTGGCTTCTTTGGAAATTGATCTGGTTCCGCTTCTCTGGATGTTGTAAACCCCACTCCCCTCAGTGCCAGCAGCGCTTCCAAACCCCTGCTTGACCCTCAGCCCACCTGGGGACCCACGTCACAGTATTCCTCTCTCCCAAGCACGGGCCTGGGTCACCCCCGGCGGCTCTGTGCGCTCCCTCGGGAGCCGCCCCCGCTTCCTGGGCGTGTGTCAAGGGACTCCACGCTAGGAGGAAGCGGCGGGTTTGTGAACCACCTGCTCACCCCCTCCCTACCTCTCCGCCGGCCTGTCAGAACTACACGACGTAAAGTGAACGGCGTAGCGTCCCCGCCCAGAAGGGAGGCGTTCGCCCGGAGTCTGCCCCGTGTCTGACCCCTGTGTCTGTCTCCTTCCTTTGCACCCGATAATCCGGCCATGCCCACGTGGGACTCACCTCTCTTCGCCTCTCTCCCCACAGCATCCGGTCCCTGGAGTTCTGGTTTAATCACCTCTACAACCACGAAGGTAATGCCCAGGACCCCGCCCTGTTTTGCAAACACTCGTCACAGGCCAGGTCTCACAGGCTCCAGAGGGAGGCGTGGCTGGCTTTTCCGATGCTCGAGGTGGAGAGGGGGGCCGTGCAAAGCCTGGGCTTCCCCCGGAGCCCTTCCCCGGCTCCGGCCGGGCCAGAGCCTGGCAGTCAGCGGGACGCCCGGCCCGGCTGGACGCGCGGCTGCCACTTACGGCCGCGGAGCCGGTGCAAACGAGCCACCTCGGGAGCTGCCTGCACCAGGGGTGGGCAAACTTTTTGACTCGAGGGCCACCATGGGTTCTTAAACTGGACCGGAGGGCCGGAACAAAAGCAGCCTGACCATGCTGGCACTCTCCTCTTGGGCTGCTGGTGAAGGAGCGGAGGGGAGAGCAAGAGAACCCTCCGCTCTTTCGGAGAGAACAGCCAAACGGGCCGGATCCAGCCCAAGGGCCGTAGTTTGCCCACGGCTGGGCTACTCGGTGGCGCCTCTGAACGGCACATCACAGCCCGTGAAGCACGATGCCGTGGCTCTGCCCAGGCTGCCTTCCAAAGGCCGCCCCAGGCCCGGCTCTGTGGTCCCGTGTGGCTCAGCCCCCCACCCCCTCTCTCTCTCCCTAGATATCGTCCAGACCCACTACCAGCCGTGGGGCTTCCTGAGCGCAGCGCATACCGTGTGCCCCGGCCTCTTCGAGGAGCTGCTGCTGCTGCTACAGCCGCTGGCCCTGCTGCCCTTCAGCCTGGACCCGCTGTTCCAGCACCGGCTGCTGCAGAGCGGCCAGCGGCAGCGGCAGCACAAGGAGCTGCTGCGCGAGTCCCAGGACCTGCTGCTGTCCGCCCACTCCACGCTGCAGCTGGCCCGGGCCCGGAGCCAGGAGGGCCCGGGGGACGTGGACGGCGCGGCCCGCGGGAGACGGGTGAAGGGTGTGGGTGCCCCAGAAGGGGGAGAAGAGGAGGAGGAGGAGGAGGAGGAGACGGAAGAGGTGGCCACGGAGGCGGCGGGGGGCTCAGAGCGCGGCCGGGCCCGCAGCGGGCAGGCCGGCTGGTGGTACCAGCTCATGCAGAGCTCCCAGGTCTACATTGACGGCTCCACGGAGGGCTCTCGGTTCCCCCGTGGTGGTGGCAACAATAGCTGCAGCTCCGGTGGTGGCGGCGGTGAGAGAAAGAAAGGGGCAGCAGGTGGGGGGCCGCCCCCCCGAGAGGGAGTAGTGGAGGGAGCCGAGGCCTGCCCGGCCCCCGAGGAGACCCTGGGCCGGGACAGGGGCTGGCCCTTCTGGATGGGGAGCCCCCCCGATTCCGTGCTGGCGGAGCTGAGACACAGCCGGGAGAGAGAGGGGCCCGCGGCGCCCCCGGCGGGAAGCGAGGAGGGAGCCTCCGGCCCGTCCCCCGGGGGCATCAAGTGGGGGCACCTCTTTGGGTCCCGAAAGGCCCCGCAGCGAGAGGCCCGGCCCACCAACAGGTGAGAGGCCACCCCCGGGGGGGGGACGGGGAAGGGGGGGGAGCCTGGCCTGAGCCGGGGCTCAGTCAGAGCCCTGACTGCTCGCTCGCCCCCAGGCTGCCCTCGGACTGGCTGAGTCTGGACAAGTCCGTGTTCCAGCTGGTGGCGCAGACAGTGGGTGCCCGCCGGGAAGCAGAGCCCAGGGAGAGCCCGCCGCCGCCGGAGCCGCCCGCGCCCACGCCCGCCCCGTCCTCCAGGCCTCTGCGGTGAGCCTGGGGGGCCGGGGGACTGGGGGACCAGGGCCGGGGTTCGGTTCGGGGTGGGGTTTCCCCTGACTGTGTTGTCTGTTGTCTCTCCAGCGAGGTCAGAGCGCTGTGCCACCACCTGGCCACGGGCCCTGGGCAGCTGAGCTTCCACAAGGGCGACGCCCTCCGAGTGCTGGGCCCCGCCGGGGGGGACTGGCTGCGCTGCCGCCGGGGCCCCGACACGGGCCTGGTGCCCCTGGCCTGCGTGGCCGTGGTGGCCCCAACTCCGAGCCCCGCTCCGGGAAACAGCAGCCAACACTGAGGTCCCGTGCATGCTGGTGGCCTCGGGGACCCCCTTAACCGTCAGATCCGGAGCCCGGGCGTCCCCCCAAGCCCTCAGGCTCGGCCGTAGAGAGCAGACTGAGGGCCGGGGCCCCGTATTCCTGTGCTCAGTATTAATTACCCCCCCAAACCCCCAAACCCCAACCCCCCACCCCAACTGTCCCGTGACCATGTCCAGACCCCCCGGGAAAGGAGGGAGGGGACGCAGCACTGGGCCGCCGGGGTTCCCCCCGGCCCCTCCCGGGGTGCAGACAAGCACGGCCCCGTGGATGGGGGTGACCAGGGGGCCCGTCCGCAGGCCAGGATGTGGGGGTGGCGGGTGACGGCGCAGGGCCGGGTGCCGAAGCCCCCGGGTGTACGTCGGCGGCGGCAGCCGGTGCCTGGTGGTCAGAGGAGGGAGGAGCCGCCCCGGCTTCTGTTTGTGTGTTTATTTATTTATTTATTACGCCTATTAATAATAAAATAAAATAAAAAAAGGTGCTTGGCCTCCAGCCCACCCCTCTTTCTTCCAAAAGCTTGGCTGGGATACACGACAAGGGGAGAAAGAAACTTGGAGTCCCGGGTACCTACGCCACGAGCTGCTTCTGGAAGGTGCTGAGCCCCAGGGCGTCGTGGGTGAGATGCCCATAGGTGCGGCCAAACTGGAACTTATATCCTGTGTGGCCAAGAGAGTCTGTCACGTGTAAGGCAGCGGCGCGGAGGAGCCATTTATGTCTCAGCCAGTTGCCCAGGCCCTCCAAGCTGTCCTCCAAAATCTGGTCCTAATTCCCCACTGTGAGCTCCCTCAGTTTTTTTTGTTGTTGTTGTTGTTGTTGTTGTTGTTTTTTGGGGGGGAGTTTCTGCCCAATGATAAAGCTGAACCACATGACCTGAGGTCCCCCATATCCTTTCCAACTACCAAAACCACCTCCACCCGTCACTCACACACACACACACACACACACACACGCACATGCATGCACACGCGTGCACACACGCACACGCACACCCTCACCGGGCACGTAGCCCCCGTAGTTAGGTAGAAGACCCAGGTTCTGAGAGTAGATCCTTGAAAGTTGGGGGAGGGGTCTGAGACCCTCCTGGGGTTTGCCCTGTGAGCACATCCGTCCAAATTCCTGCAGCGCCTGGCTGGTGAGCACGGGGAAGCCGGAGCCAAAGAGGAAACGGGCGCGGGGCACGTAGCCAGTGAAACCTGGGGGGGGGGGGTCTGGGTCAGGACCTCCTGGGGGCCTCCCCACACCGTAGTTAGTCACCGCCGCGTCCCCTCACCTGACATGAAGAACTTGTGAGGATCTCCATCGTCCATGGAATAGGGGGAAGCCTGGGGAGGGGAGTGGACAGAAGGAAAGCGGTGCTCTCACCCTTGGCCCCGGCACATGCTCCCAGGGAGTGGAGCTGGCGGCAGGCCCACGTCCCCCGCCTACACAGAGGTGCGGCTCCCCACTCCCACCACGCTGCACACACACACGCGCGCACACACACACACACACACACACACACACGCATGTGCACACACGCACACACACGCATGCAGCCTTCTCAGCCTCACTTGTCCCGCCCCCTGCGCCTCCAGCTCTGCCTCCGGCTTCGGCTCTGATCCTTGGTCTTCCTCCACACCGTCTCCCTTGACCTGCTTTGACGGCTCCTGGCTCCCTCGCTCCCCGTGTCCCTGAGTCAGCTCATCCAGGGCCTCAGCCCAGACTTGGCTGCAGTTCTTGGCAAAGATGAACTGTGCCTTGGGGATAAAGCCTGGGTGGGCAGGGGGCAAAGAGGGTCTCCGTCGGTGTGTGGGACACACGCTCAGGGACGGGGCGGGGCGCCCGTCTGTATTTGCGTACGTACCTGTGTACCCCGGGATCATGCTGGAACTGAGCCTTCTGTGCCCATACCCGCCGGGCGGGCTCCCACGAGGCACCCCGGGAGATCTCGGGGGCCGGATGGGGGGCAGCAGGGTGCGGTGGGCCGGGGGCCAGGCCACGCCAGGCGCTCCCCGGAGTAGCCGGCCCGTCATCTGCCCGTAGGTCTGGCCCATGCCGAACCGAAGCAGCGGGCAGTGCCCCGTGTACCTGCGGCACAGGACTCCCCCACTCACCTCTAGACTCCCCCCCTGCCCACCCTCCCTCCCTCCCCGGAGACAGCCGCAGGAGCTCTGAAGCCCGGGTCTTTTCTGGGCTCGGCTGGTTGTGTGTTTGGAGCAGGCCTCTCCCTCTGGGGCCTCCTTGTTGCCATGGAAGAGACAACACAGGGCTTTGTGGCAGCCCCAGCCACCATTCCTTGCTTTTCCTTTCCTACCCACCATCGATATCCCAGATATCCCCGCCCTGGGCCTCCGCCCAGGTGTGTGTCCGCTTGGCCCCCAAGCTCCAGGTACACGACCCCTGTAGCCCTGAACCCCCAGGCCCAGGAGCACGCGGGGCTGTGCTCCGGGTGGAAGGCTTACCCGGGGATATAATGAGGGTTCCGAGGGTGCAGCCCCGGCACGAAGGTGCTGGCCCCGGCCATGGGGACACGGACAGTCCCTGTTTCCCTCTGAGCAGAGGATCTGTGTTTACCCTGTGCCCGGGGCTGTGGGGCGGGGCCATGGGCAGGGGCGGGGCGAGGGGAGGGGAGAGGGGAGGGGGTGCCAGGGTGATGGTTGCGGGGACCAAAGCCCCCAGAACCTGAGAGCAGGGGCGCACGGGTCCCCAGAGCAGGTGCAGTCCGGCCACACGGGGCCGGGAAGAGCGGGGACCCGAGGAAGGCCTGCGGTGGGGGAGCGAAAACTGTCAGGTCTCTGCAGCTTTTATCTCAAAAGCGGACCCTTTCCTTTTTTTTTTTTTTTTTAATATTTTATTGATTTTTTTACAGAGAGGAAGGAGAGAGGGATACAGAGTTAGAAACATCGATGAGAGAGAGAGACATCGATCAGCTGCCTCTTGCACACCCCATACTGGGGATGTGCCCGCAACCAAGGTACATGCCCCTAACCGGAATCGAACCCGGGACCTTTCAGTCCGCAGGCTGACGCTCTATCCACTGAGCCAGACCGGTTTCAGCCCTTTCCTTCTTAAGCCCTCGTCTGAGCACCTGCCTGAGGAGGCGTGGACTCTGCCCGGTGTGAGTCTTGACTGGAGGTGGTGGATGGAGTTCATTGGCACAGAGGGTCTCTGAGGGGAGCCCAGAGGGGAGGGGGCAGGAGGAAAAAGGAAACCTCTAGGCAGTGTGACCTGGTTAACTTTCACTAGTATTACTTGGCATTTATTCAGGGCTGGGCAAACTACGGCCCCCGCGGGCCGGATCCGGTGACTAAAACTATTGAATTAAAAAAAAAAAAAAGACCGTACCCTTTTTATGTAATGATGTTTACTTTGAATTTATATTGGTTCACACAAAAACACTCCATCCGTGCTTTTGCTCCAGCCCTCCGGCCCAGTTTAAGAACCCATTGTGGCCCTCGAGTCAAAAAGTTTGCCCGCCCCTGTCACTACCTCCTGTAAGCTGGATCAGCATCCATGCAGCAAGTACACCTGCCACTCTCTGCTGGTCACACTGCATGGTGGCAGAATGTGGACTATGTAGGAGTCAGAAAAGCTAAGCTTTGGGCAAATCACTCTCTCTAAACCCCACTACCATTTATAAAAGGCAGATACGATAATCTGTTACTGATACCTGCCACTGTTGTGAGGCTCAAATTAATGTATGCAAATGTTTTGTAAAAATTAAGGCCATGAAGCCAGATTGGGCGGGAGGGCGGGGTGGGGTGGGGGGTGGGGAGATGTGGGGGAGGCCCTGGGAGGGGGGAGGGGAAAGAGCATGAACAGAAGGTCTGGCAATCCTGGGCTCCTAATAGCTTGTGCCCTTGAGCTGACCTTACCTTTGAGCAGGTGACTTAACTTCTTCTGAACCTGGATTCTCTGAACTCTAATGTGAAGGTTAATTAACCTAACCTAACCTACCAAGGTGCTGTTAAGGATAAAGTCAGATAGTGTGTGAGAAAGAACTTGGCACACGGCTCCTAAAATTTAATTTCCTTCCCTATTGTCTGGTGTTGTCTCTAGGCTTCTAATACATGTGAGAAACCAATGAATGATTAGTACATTCAGTGGGTGCAGGTTTTTTTTGTTTTGTTTTTTACTGTGGGAGCTCAAGGGAAAGAGAGATGAGGGTAATGTTGAGATTTAAGATTAGGGGGCAAATTATATGTTAAGAAAAGAATTCCGATTGTAAAAGCACAGACCCGGAAGAAGAGATCTCATAGAGAGTGGAGATTAAAACTCAGCTCTGGTCCGGGCGGTGTGCTAAGAGGTTGAACATCAACCTATGATCCAAGAGGTCACCAGTTCAATTCCTGGTCAAGGCACATGCCCAGGTTGTGGGCTCAATCCCCAGTAGGGGGCATGCAAGAGGCAGCCAATCAATGATTCCCATCATTGATATTTCTATCTCTGACCCTCTCCCTTCCTCTCTGAAATCAATTCAAAAATTAAAATAAAGAAGAACTCAGCTCTGGGGCCCAGGCAAAGCCAGGCCAGCCCACCTTCGCAGGAGCCTCTGCTCTCCCCGCGACCCCAGACTGTGGCAGAGCCTGGTCTGACTGAGCACGGGCCACTGGCCTCTCGGGAATTGGACAAGAGCGCTGGGTCCCAAGGAACACACGTCACGTGGCCCACTGTTCTGCCAAGGACAGCCTTGGAATGTGTTGTTTAGAGCTAGTGCGGTAGGGAACTTGACACACAGTTAAGGAAATACAGCAGCGATTTTCAAACTTTTTTCACTTCATGGCGCATAAACTAATTACTAAAATTCTGTGGCACGCCAAAAAATATATTTTTGCTGAACCGACCCGACAAATAGGTACAATTTTGATTCATTCACATCGGACATGTATGTTGTGTTGACATTTTAAGGGAAAAGAGGTCAGTGCCCTGGATTAAGTAGCCAGGTCTTGCATGTTTCAACAATTCCTGTGGCACCAGAGCAAGAGTGGGAGCTGGGAGGAGAGCCCAGAATGGCAGCACCACCTCGAGGCTAACAGCCTGGGCACTGGGATTCGGTAATATGCTGTTAGTTGCGCACCACACACCTAGTCTCACCCCATCTTCATTCTTCCTGGAGGAACTTAACTTTTGTTCCACCGAGCAGCCGGCAACTTCAGGGAAGCTTGGAGCCAGCCCTAGGAGTGAGTCTTGATTACTCGAAGCCCATCACAGTGGTCCTGGACCTCTTGTCAGTGACAGGCTAGCCTGAGCTGTGGCATTCTGGCAATATGAAAGGAAGTCTGGGATGAGGGGAGGTGGTAGAAGAGTTTCTTTGCTCTTAAAAAAAAATATGCACAAGCCAAAACCGGTTTGGCTCAGTGGATAGAGCGTCGGCTTGTGGACTGAAAGGTCCCAGGTTTGATTCCGGTCAAGGGAATGTACATTGGTTGCAGGCACATCCCCAGTAGGGAGTGTGCAAGAGGCAGCTAATCGATGACTCTCCCTCATGGATGTTTCTAACTCTCTATCCTTCTCTCTTCCTCTCTGTAAAAAATCAATATATATATATATATATATATATATATATATATATATATATATATATATATTTCTTTTTTTTTAAATATGCACACCAGCCCTAACCGATTTGACTCGGTGGATGGAGCATCGGCCTGCAGACTGAGGAGTCCCGGGTTCTATTCTGGTCAGGGGCATGTGCCTCGGTTGCAGGCATGTTCCCAGTGGGAAGTGGAGGGTACGGGAGGCAGCTGATCAATATTTCTCTCTCATCAATGTTTCTAACTCTCTACCCTTCTCCCTTCCTCTCTATAAAAAAATCAATAAAATATGTTTTTAAATATGCACAACAAATTATAAAGAAAGAGATGGACAAGCCGAAACCGGTTTGGCTCAGTGGATAGAGCATCGGCCTGCGGACTGAAAGATCCCGGGTTCGATTCCGGTCAAGGGCATGTACCTTGGTTGCGGGCACATCCCTGGTAGGGGGTGTGTAGGAGGCAGCTGATCAATGATTCTCTCTCATCGATGTTTCTAACTATCTCTCTCCCTTCCTCTCTGTAAAAAAATCAATAAAATATATATATTTTTTTTTAAAAAAAAAAAAAGAAGAAAAGAAAGAGATGGACAAGAAGGAATGATGGCCCTCGTTGGTTTGGCTCAGAGCAGTGTTTCCCAAACTTTTGACATATGTGTACCCATTCTATAATTTTCGTAATGCTGAGTACCCCTTGTCAAAAAAAAAGGATATATTTTAATAACAAAATATTTTTATTTTTTATTTTTTGGTACATACACAAAATAATAATAAACGAAAAATAAAATTATTCATAATAAAATATAAATAAAAGTTATATTATAAATAACATTTATTTGCACACCGGACCATCTCACGCCTCACAAGACTGTCTTGACTTGACTCATGAGAACGTAGAATTAGGTGCAGCTAAGCACGGTGCAGTGCATATCCCCACCAAACTCTTCCCATACCCCTGGGGGTAAGTGTACCACACTTTGGGAAGCACTGGCTCAGAGGATAGAGCATTGGCCCACGGACTGAAGGGTCCCAGGTTTGATTCCTGTCAAGGGTACATACCTCAGGTGCAGGCGCAATCCTCAGCCCTGGTTGGGGCATGTATGGGAAGCAACCAATCTATGTGTCCCTTTCACATTGATGTTTCTCTCTCTGTCTCTCCCCATCCCTTCCACTCTCTCTAAAAATCAATAGGAAAATATCCTCGGGTGAGGATTAACAAAACAAAAATCAAAGAAGGAATGGTGTATTTTCCTGCCTCTAGAAGTTCTGTGGATGTGATGATGCAACTTTGGCAGGCATCATAAAACTGTATGGAAAGCTAAGGATTTTTAGTGAACCAGGAATAGAAACATGATAAAGAATATTTCAAATGAACAGCCATGCCATGGCCAGTGTGGCTCAGTTGGTTGAGTGTCTTCCCATGTATCCAAAAGGTCACTGGTTTAAGTCCCAGTCAGTGTACATGGCCAGGTTGTGGGTTTGATCCCATTCAGGTCCATGCAGGAAGCAAATGATCAGTATTTCTTTCTCCTCTCCCTTCCTCTCTCAATTCAATAAAAAATTAAAATTAAAATAAAATGAAGAAACACTATCGAACTTCATCAAAGAGAAAAGCCAGAGCCAGGGTTGGCAAACATCTCACTCGCTCAACCGAATCCAATTAATTGTAGTCACTTACGGGGGTTTTACTGTGAGGTTTCTGGAGTAGGGTCCCGGCTTAGCAGGGAAGGTACTAAGGATTTGCAGTGTTTCCCAGGTTCATAAGATGGATGCCAGCACATAGCATTGATAGTCCTTCACGTTAGACAATCTTAGACTGATCACCATCATCTTTATTGCCAACATTATTCTAGATGGTGTACACAGTGCATGCAATAAAAATAATCATAAATGTTATCTGCTTAACTCTAAAACACTGAGAAACCACTGAAAAACAATAAGAACTAATCAGAGTACTGGAAGACACCTTATTACATGAAAAATATATTCAAATGTCACTAGCTTTCTTATTAACCATCATTGCCAGTTAGAGGACACATTGGAGAACTTCTACTTCCAGCATTGTGACAAGATAGTGATCTTCAGAAGATTTGTTGAAAGCAAATCAACTATATATGGTATAGGTCATTGTGTGTCTGCCTTTCAACAATGTTACCAGATTCTAATCCCTAGAGCAACCACTAAGGAATTATCTAAAACATAAATTTTTTTGAAAAACTCAGGACAATTAGAATAGTATGTTAAAAAATATTTATTTCAACCAAAATAAAGTAATAAAGGAGGAACAGAGGAATAAAAACAAAGCTAAAAGGTCATGAGACAAAACATGTCCACATGAAAACCTGTATATAATTGTTCATAGGAACAACATGTATAACAGCCCAAAAAAAGTACAAACAATCCAAATGACCTTCAACTGATGAATAAACAATCATGGTATAGTCATACCGAAACATCAGTCATAAAAAGAAGTGAGTACTGAGATGGTGGCATAGGGAAATGCCTAAATGCAGCCTCACACAACAATTTCAAAAAAATACAACTAAAATACAAAATGGACATTATCCAGAGCTACAGGAAAGTTGACTGACTGGAAATTCTACAACTAGAAGGAAAGAGAAAACCAGAAGGAAAATGAGAGGAGCTGTAAAAGCTTAAGGTACAGAGACACGGTGCGCGCAGGGAAAGGAAGGAGCCAGAGAAGAGGGGGAGGCTGAGTGCCTGGCTGGCGTTCCCTATCGGGAAAGAGATAAAAGCTCCAGACTGTGCTGAACCCCAGTTCTGGGCCAGACCCTGGGGACCCAGTCTCATACGGAGGGAGTCTGGGCTGTAAGGCGGAAACTCAGGGGAGCAGCGAAAGGAAGTCACAGAGGTGCGCACATTGCGCACAGAGAATAGACTGTTGACTGTGCTGCTGGATTGCTCTAGCAGGAAGGAGACAAAAGCTCCAGACTGCTCTGAACCCCACTTCCAACAGCACTGAACCCCAGTTACAGGCTCATTGGGGGAGAGCCTAGACTGTTTGGTAACAGGCAAAACTCGAGGGCACCTTTCTCTCAGAGGTGCTTGCAGCGAGTACCAAAGGACACTGAGGGACACTGAGACTCAGGAACCTCATAGTGCAGGGCTGACAGGAAGTCAAGGCTGTAGGCTGCACCCTGAAACTCCGCCCCATCCAAGCTGAGCACAAAGGCTTTTGCAACTTTCCAAGTCTAGTCGAATAAGGCTGTCTCCTGGCATAGACACAGCTGATCCTCACAGCCAATTGGCCTGGAGGCCAGTTCCTCCCAGTGATACCAACAACAATCAAGACTTAACTACAACAAGGCTGTGCACACAGTCCACAAAGGGGTGCACCAAGAATGTCCACCTCAGGTAACTAACTGGGAGACTGACCCACTGAACCATATAGGACACCTTAGCACACAAAGCCACCCTACCAACTTAGGGAATCAGTGAAAATGCCGAGACAAAGAAACAGATCACAAACAAAAGAAATGGAGGACAAAAAGCGACTAGATATAGAGTTCAAAACCACGGTTATAAGGTTTTTCAAGAATTTCCTAGAAAAGGCCAATAAAATAAACGAGACCTATGAGGATATGAAAAGGGATCAACTGGAAATAAAGAATACATTCTCTGAAATAAAAAATATTATACAGAGTCCTAAAAACAGAATGGAAGATCGCAAGAATCAAGTCAAAGATTTGGAACATAAAGAACCAGAAGACACTCCTCCGCAGAAGCAAGAAGACAAGATAATCCAGAAAGTTGAAGATAATGTAAGAATCCTCTGGGACAACTTCAATTGAACCAACATCAGAATTATGGGAGTCCCAGAAGAAGAGAGAGAGCAAGATACTGAACATACTGGAAGAAATAGTGACAGAAAACATCCCCCACCTGGTGAAAGAATTAGACTTACAAGTCCAGGAAGCGCACAGAACCCCAAACAAAAGGAATCCAAAGAGGACCACACCAAGACACATCATAATTAAAATTCCAAGAGCAAAAGACAAAGAGAGAATATTAAAAACAGCAAGAAAAAAGCAGGTAGTTACTTACAAAAGAGCACCCATACTATTGTCAGCTGATTTCTCAACAAAAACCTGTCTGTGTCCATTGGTTATTCTTACATGCATCATACAAGTCCTTTGGTTGATCTCTTACCCTCCACCCCCACCAACCTTCCTTAACAGGTATCTTCTTCCCCATGGTACACATACTGGTACCTGCTATAACGTGAATGAACCTTGAAAACATGTTAAGTAAAAGAAGCAAGATACAAGGTATCATATATTGTATGAGTCTATATATGAAATGTCCAAAAAGGCAAGTATAGTCAGAAAGTGACATCATGATTGTTTAGGGCTGGGGTAAGGGAATTAGCACATCAAGTTTCTCCTTGGGATGACAACAATTTTCTATAACTGGTTGTGGTAATAGTCGCACAACTCTGTGAATAAAAACCATTCAATTGTACATTTTAAATGGGTGGATTATATGGTATGTGAATTATATCTCAGTATAAAGCTGTTAAAAAATAAAATTATAAAATACCCCCCAGAACAACCAAAATCTAATGTTAAAAAGAAGGAAAGAGAGTGGAAGAAAAATCAAACTGGGTATATCCTATAAATGCAAAGTCAGTTTAACATTAAAAAATTAATGTAAAGTATCTCTGCTTAGAAATCGTCTCTCCCTTTTTAAAAAAATATATTTTGTTGTTTTTTTACGGAAGAGAGATAGTTAGAAACATCGATGAGAGAGAAACCTCGATCAGCTGCCTCCTGCACACTCCCTACAGGGAATGTGCCCGCGACCAAGGTACATGCCCTTGACTGGAATCAAACCCGGGACCCTTCAATCCGCAGGCCGGAGCTCCATCCACAGAGCCAAACGGGTTTCAGCTCTTCTCTCCATTTCTACCACCATCTCTACAGACAATCTAATTGGGTTTGGCCCTATGACTTTCTTTGGCCACTGGAATGTTGACAGACATGGTGTGATCCAAATGCATGAAAAGCAGTTGCTAAACTGTGTTTATCTTCCTGCCCTGCTCCTGTCACCATGAGAAGAACATGCCCACGCTGTCCCGCTGGTTCTGGGAGAAGTGAGAAACAGACGGAGCACAATCCCAGTTTAGAATGCGCACCCCAGTCAGCCTGCAGGTTTATGAGAATAAATAATTGCCATTTTAGGCCACTGAGTTTTGCTAGGGTTACTTACATGGCACTTAAAAACAAACAGCTAATTGGTATAAGTAGCTACAGTAAACATGGAACTTAGTAGTGGAACGTTAAAAGCATTCAAGATCAGGAACAAGATATGAGGGTCCACTGCTCTACTTCACTCCACATTATATTGATGCTCTTAAGCAAGGGAATAGAAATGAGAGAGAGAGAGAGAGAAAGAGAGAGAGAGAGAGAGAGAGAGAGAGAGAGAGAGAGAGAGAGAGAGAGAAAAGGAAGGAAGGAAGGAAGGAAGGAAGGAAGGAAGGAAGGAAGGAAGGAAGGAAGAAAGAAAGAAAGAAAGAAAGAAAGAAAGAAAGAAAGAAAGAAAGAAAGAAAGAAAGAAAACTATAGAAGATTTTGGACTTGATTCTGAGTGAGATGACAGAAGGTTTAGAGCAGAGAGGTAAAGTGATCTGACCTGCATGTTAAAAGGAATATTTGGCAGCTGTGTAGAGAATAGACCGTAGGCAGAGAAAGGTATAAGCAGGAAGACCAGAGAGGAGGCTACTGCAACAATCCAGGCAAGAAGCTGGTGGACGAGGCTGGTGTAGAAGCAGTGGAAACGTGCGAAGCAGTGGGGTTAGAGATAGATTTCAAACGTACAGCATATACAGTTTGCTGATGGGCTAGATATGGGATAGAGAGAAAGAGAGGAGGCAGGATAACTGAATTGTCTCGGTGAGCACCTAACAGATTGGATTTGTTGAGATGGGGAAGCCTTAAAGAAAAGCTGTGAAGAGGGGCAAGATTCAAGAGTTCTATTTTGTACTCATCGATTTTGAAAAGCCAACTGGAGATGATGAATAAGCAATTGGATGTAGGACTCTAGAGTTCAGAGGACAGATTGGGTGGAGAGAGAAAAAGTGATAGTCACTAGAATATAAATAGTATTTAGAGCCTTGGAATGATTTACCATGTATGTGTGTAGAGAGAAGAGGTCCAATGACGGAGCTGTGGATACACCACTGTTTACAGATCAGGAAGGTGAAGAAGAAACAGCAAAAGAGACCTAAGAAGCCAATAAAACTAAGTGAAGAAATTAATTCAAAGATATGATAATGGTGTTATGGTTACATAGAAAATGATCTCGGCAGATAATGCTAATGAAGTGTCACAATGCCTGAAACCTATTTCCAAATGGCACAACAAAAATTATACCTGAGCCCTGGCCAGTGTGGCTCAGTTGGTTGGAGCATTGATCCTGAGGGAGGCATGTACAGGAGGCAACTGATCGATTGATGGATGTTTCTCTCTCTCTCTCTCTCTCTCTCTCTCTCTCTCTCTCTCTCTCCCTCCCTCTCTCCCTAAAAATCAATAGAAACATGTTCTCAGGTGAGGATTTTTAAAAATTATAAGACATGATACCCTATCATACCATACCACATGAGAAAGAAGAGAGAAAACAAACACAATAGAATATAAATGTTGAATCTAGGTGAGAGTATACAGTTGTTCATTGTGCATTCCTTCAACTTTGCAAGTTTGAAATTTTTTATAATAAAAAATTGTGGTGCAAGCGGCTGTTTTGAGAACAGGTAATTGATTCTGAGTCCATTTAACTGCTCTTCCTAAGGTCAAATAACCTACATCCCTAGTGCCCAGAATGTGTCCTCTAAATACCATTTCCAATTAAAGGAACCATGAGTCATTGGAAAAAATCACTGATACCAGCTCTAGTCTGGGAACGCACAAAATGAGCCTAGAAATGTTTATCCTAAGAAAGGAACCTTAAAGGTCATATCAAAAGGACTCTCAGGTGCCAATTTGAACAAGTTCCCATTAATCAAAATATGTCAATTTCAGTATCAAAATGTTTAAAAACTGCCAGCGATTGAGACACATCATATATGTGTTAAATTATGAGTCATAATAGTACTAAAAAAAAATCACTGGTTCCTTTGGAAGATGCTAGGTAACCAACTCATTACTCTAAAAGCTGGTAAAATAGCTGAAAACAGTTTGGCTCAGTGGATAGAGTGTCGGCCTGCAGACTCAAGGGTCCCAGGTTCGATTCTGGTCAAGGGCATGTACCTTGGTTGCGGGCACATCCCTAGTAGGGGGTGTGCAGAAGACAGCTGGTTAATGTCTCTCTCTCATCGATGTTTCTAACTATCTCTCTCCCTTCCTCTCTGTGAAGAATCAATAAAATATATATATTTTTTAAAGCTGGTAAAATAAAAGGGAAACAAAGCAGCATTTTTCTTGCTTTCCTACATGAAATGTAGCTCTGGGGAACAAACAGTTACTGTGTAAAGGTTTCTCTTTGTAGAGGTATTTATTCTACCTAGCAAAGAAGGAAGGTTCGAATGAAAATACCGTATTATGTTCTAAATCCTATATTAATGAACCTAGACCAGTGGTTTTCAATCAAGGACATTTAGCCCACTGAGGGGAACTGGACAATTGTCTAGAAGCATTTTTGGTTATCACAATTGGGGGAGTTGCTACTGGCATCCAGTGGGCAGAGGCCGGAGATGCTACTAAATATCCTATAATGCATAGAACAACTTCCTACGATAAAGAACTATCTGGCCCAAAATATCAACAGTGCTAAGTCTGAGCAATGCTAGTCTAGACAATGATCATCATTAATTACTAATATCACAAAAAGACCACCACTGTATGCCTCCCTGTAAATGAACTAAAAACCCCATAAATTAGTTTTACCAAAATAATCAAATCTAAATCTGATTAAGCCTCTAACAATTTACCAGAAATACAGAGCTGATGAACATACTAACGCCAGTGGGAACTCAGCAAGATTCAGACTTTGAGAAACTTTACAGGATAAATGACCTGGTTTCTTAACAAATAAATTAATAATAAGGGGGGAAAGATGGAGAATAGACAAAGATTTTTAAAAATTCAAGAGACAGCCGAAACCGGTTTTGCTCAGTGGATAGAGCGTCGGCCTGAGAACTGAAAGGTCCCAAATTCACTTCTGGTCAAGGGCATGTACCTTTTGTTGCGGGCACATCCCCAGTAGGGGGTGTGCAAGAGGCAGCTGTTTCTAACTCTCTATCCCTCTCCCTCTCTGTAAAAAATCAATAAAATATATTTTAAAAAAAAATCAAGAGACATATCAGCTGCAAAGTATGGTCCTTACTTCTTAATTTTTTTCAGGTGTGACAATAGTACCATGATTTTGTTTTAAAGAAGAATCCTTATGTTTTAGAGAACATACCAATAAAATATTGATAAAATGATAAAATGTCAGCCAAGACCGGTTTAGCACAGTGGATAGAGCATCGGCTTTCGGACTTAAGGGTCCCAGGTTTGATTCCGGTCAAGGGCATGTACCTTGGTTTCAGGCATATCCCCGGTGAGGGGTGTGCAGGAGGCAGCTGATCGATGATTCTCTCTCATCAATGTCTCTAGCTCTCTGTCCCTCTCTCTTCCTCTCTGTAAAAAACCAATAAAATATATATTTTTAAAATGATAAAATGTCAGAAATATGTATCAAATAACTGGGTGAGAGGAGACAGCAGGGGTATAAATGAAACAAAACTGGCCATGAGTGGATCATTGGAGAATCATTAGGATAAAAGGTACATGAAGCTGGTATTTGTACTCCGAAAGATCCTTGAGCGCAACAGTACAATTGAGGCATGGGTCTCCAGCAGAATGAACTTACTCTCCCACGTAAACAAGGGCCCATTGTTCTATTCCCCGCTTATGTTTGGCATTTGCCATCATGAAAAGTTTGAAAGCCGAAACAGGATTGGCTCAGTGGATAGAGCGTCGGCCTGCGGACTGAAGGGCCAAGGGTTCGATTTTGGTCAAGGGCATGTACGTTGGTTGCGGGCACACCCCCAGTAGGGGGCGTGCAAGAGGCAGCTGATCGATGACTCTCATCGATGTTTCTATCTCTTTCCCTTCCTCTCTATAAAAACTCAATAAAATATAGGGGGGAAAAGTTTAAAAAACACCAAAAGTATCTTCGAATAGGCTAACTCAAAACATTTAAAATTTATCTTAGCAGACCCCCCTGCACTATTTAATGCTGCTCATTACTGTATTCCATTTTCCCTGCCCGCTCCGTCCTTAGATTCCATGGCACCAGCAAGGCTCCCTAAATTCTCTTCCTGTCCTTTAGCTTGTTTCTTCTCGGTGTCCTTCATGGACTTCTCTCCCTCCACTGCCCTTTACTGCTGGCTTTCCCCAGGGTTCCACTGCCAGCCTATTTCTCCTTCTATACCCTCTACTTGGACGATGGCCTCCACCTTCGTAGTTTCACCGTCACCCCTTTGTTTATGGAAATCATTTACCGTCCTTCACTCAACCTTTCCTCCTCCTCCTGGATGTTTTTATCCCAGATGATATCTCCCCATCATCTAAGCTAGAAATTTAATAGCATCCTGGCTGATGCTATTTCTCTCTCCAGGACCGACTTTGGATACTTAATCAGTCGGCAAACTTTCCCACACGGCACGGATGTTTCCTCCTCCCCTTCCCTATGTATTATCCCTATCCTAGTTCAGTCCCTCATCCTCTCCTGACTGAGTCAAGGTCTGAGCCTCCTTCCTAATCAGACTCCCTGCCCCCACACCACCACCGCAGAACGATCAGACTTGGATAAAGGGTCAGATACGTGTCCAAGTACCTATTATAATATTATGTAAACTGAATGCGGCATAAACCCCTAGCATTTATCCATATCATACTTCTGTTGGGAGCAAATTTGCAACTTAAACAGTTGTCGATGCTAGCATTAATTGAACGTGAAGAATGAGTTTGTTGGGCTGAGACCAAATTGCCTCTGGAAGAAGAATGGATGAGATGATGCACAAGGTCCAGCCACAGGTTTCTCCGGATTGGTCGGTCTACGCTGGCTGGCTCCGGAGGACCGTGATCTCTCTGGTTCTTCTCTCCAAACTGGTGCAGCCCCCGTGCCTTCTCCCGACCCTAAAGCTTCTTTTGTCATTAAAGACTGACTTGATTTTTTTCTCACCCGCCCTTAAACCAGGAGGGCTTGGTCCCAGCTCTCATAGGCCTGGGACAGACCTCTGAGTTTCTTTCCAGCTTACCACAGAAACAGAAACACTACTTCAGAATTTTTCCAAAAAGCATTCACAGCCGTGCTCCTTGCTCCTTCAAGGTCGCACGGGTCGGTTTCACTCCCGAGGCCCCGAGGCCTCCACTCCCGCCGCCCTCCACTCCCGCCGCTAGGTGGCGCTCGCCCACGCCCAGCGCCGCCCGTCGGGAAGCCGCCGCCGCCGGCTTGCCGTGACGTCACCCGCCCCTGGCGATGATTGGCCATTTCGCCGGAGGAGCCGGAAACGAACCGGAAGCGTTGGGAACGGCGAGTGCCCGGGGGGGGGGGGGGGGGGTCCCCCCGAAACGGTGCGCGCACACGTAGGGCCCCGCGGCGATGGAGGCGGCGGCTGCAGCGCCTCCTCCCGCCTGCAGGGGCAGCGCGGGCTCTTCACGAGCCGGGAGGGCGGAACCTGCCGGGGGAGGTCAGACCGCCTAAGGGCTGGGCCCCGCGGAGGGGAGGAGCCCAATGGCCGGGGGGGGCGGGGGGGGTCACTGTGAGGAGAGGTGGGGTCCCGCTGCGGGGCAGGGGCACCCAGAGGAGAGGTGTCCACTGAGAAGGGCGGGTGCGCACTGACGTCAGCAGTGCGATGCTGCGGCGGGAAGGCCCCTCGGCGGGGGACGGGGGTCTGGGCGGGGAAGCCGGGGGTCGTGGAGGGGAAGGGCCCCTCGGGGGGCGGGGTCTGGCCGGGGGGCGGGGTCCCGCGGGGGGCGGGGCTCCCCTGCAGGTGGAGGCCGCTTTGGGGAGGAGCGGGGTGCGCGGGGCGGCGGCCTAGGGCGAAGGTCCAGCCTGTGTGTCACTGGGCGGAGGCTCTGTCTGGAATGTGAACTTTTGCTCGAGGGAGCTGGGGATGGAGTGAGGAGGAGTTGGCGCCGCCGCCGCCGTGGGGATGGGCTGGCCCAGGGCTCCCTGCAGCCCGTGGGCATCCCTGCCAGCCCGAGAGGAGGGGGGGACGTCCCGGGGAGTCCCGAGGTCCGCGGTGTAAGGGTGGAGGAGACGTGGGGGCAGGCCGGGCAGGGGGACCGGCGGCGGCTGCCTTCGGTGTGGGCTGGCCCTGAGGGTTCCATCGCTCTGCCCCGTGGGTCCATGGAGCCCGGGAAGCGGGCGTGTTCCCGAGCCCGGCCCCCAACCGACAGCGACCCGCGGGTGGGCGCGGAGCCGGGGCTCCCCGGGGCTCCCCGGGCAGCTGGGGCGTGGGACCTGCGCGTTCGCACCGCCCGCGCCCGGCTGCCTTCCGCGGTCCGGCTCCGGCCCGGGTCCGTTCTCTGGACCCGGACGCCGCAGACCCCTCGGTTTTGGGGGGTTGTCCCCGCCGCGGTAGGGGGTGCGTACCTGGGGGGCGTGGCCGCCGCCGCCGCCGCCGGGGGCCGGGCTCCAAGGAGTTAAGCGGAGGCCGCTCGGCCCCGCCCCCGGCAGGCAGGCCGCGAGCCCGAGCCCAGCGGAGCCGCCGCCGAGCCGCCGCCGCCGCCGCCGCCGCCGCCTCCGCCCGCGGGGAGCCCGCCTGCCCGCCGGCGCCCCGGAGCGCCGCCGCCGCCGCCGCCGCCGCCGCCCGGCCCAGGCCCAGGCCCGGGCCCCGGCCCTGCGCAGAGCGGAGCGGCGTCCCCGGGGCCCCGCGAGCCGGCGCGGCGGGGGCGGGTCCGGGATCTCGGGCGGATCTGCCCTTCTCCGAGGCGGGAGTCCCGGCGGCGGCGGCGGCGGCGGCGGCCCGGACCCGGCTGGGCCCGCTCCCATGGCCCGCGCGGCTCGGCCCGGGCCCCGGGGGCCGGCCATGTGAGGCGGGCCCGGGCTGGGGGCCCGGCCATGGCCGGCGAACGGCCCCCGCGGCGGGGCCCGGGGCCCGGGCCGGGGGAGGCGCCGGGGGAGGGGCCGGCGGGCGCGGCGGGAGGCCCGGGCCGGGGCCGCCCCTCCTCCTACCGGGCCCTCCGCAGCGCCGTGTCCAGCCTGGCGCGCGTGGACGATTTCCACTGCGCCGAGAAGATCGGCGCCGGCTTCTTCTCGGAGGTCTACAAGGTAGGACGGGCCGGGAGGGCAGAGGGGCGGGACCCAGCCTCGGACGGGAGGCTGGAGCTAGGGGGTTCCCCCCCCCCCCCCGGATTGGGTGACCCGTCCCACCTGCCTGCGCGAGACTCGCGGGCCCCTGACCCCCCCAGGTGCGGCACCGACAGTCCGGGCAAGTCATGGTGCTGAAAATGAACAGGCTCCCCAGTAACCGGGGGAACACGCTGCGGGAGGTGCAGCTGATGAACCAGCTCCAGCACCCCAACATCCTAAGGTGAGCAGCCCCAGCCGCCCGCCTGCTGGGAGGCTTGCTGGGATAAGGGGAGAGATCCCGCCGCCGCCGGAGAAGTGCAGACTGCGGAGAGGCCGAGTGTCTTACAGCCTCCCCCCTCCCCTCCCCTCTGACAGGTTCATGGGGGTCTGTGTGCACCAGGGGCAGCTGCACGCTCTTACCGAGGTGAGAAGGGGCCCGGGAGGGGGACCCCCCGGGCCACCCAGGGGGGAGAGATCAGTGGCCTGTGCTTTCTGCTGAGGAGCAGTGAGAGGCTGCAGGACCTCCTCCTCCCAGGGCGTCTTCCCCGAAACTTCCCCCTGGGCAAACCACAGAGGCCCCAGCTGTTCTCTCCTCCAGCGGTGCTGTCCACAGAACTTTCTGCGGTGATGACATGTTCTGTCTGTTTCTGTGCAAAACTGTGAGCACGGAAATGTGGCTAGTCTGAGAAGCTGAATCTTTAATTTTATTTAAACTTACTACCTTGGGTTTAAGTAGTTGCACATGTGCTGGAGAGGACAGCCCTAGAATAGGAATTTGGGACCCTAGAGCGCAGGCCCACCCCTTCCGACCTTTGTGATCCTCCCGAGTGTCCCCTGGCTTATAAGTGGGAGACTAGGGTACAGACTGAAACCTTGACATCCGTGCCCCTTCTCCTCCCACTCTGCCCAGTATATGAACGGGGGAACCTTGGAACAGCTGCTCAGCTCTCCTGAACCCCTCTCCTGGCCTGTCAGGCTCCGCCTGGCTCTGGATATTGCTCAGGGCCTGCAGTACCTGCATGCCAAAGGTGTATTCCACCGAGACCTCACGTCCAAGGTAGGCGGGCCAGACAGGTGGAGGCATGAAGGGGGTTTTGAGGCTTCTGGGTTGTAACTAGCCTATGGATGTTAGGCTGTGGATAAGTATGTTAGGATGTTAGAGTAGCAAAACATTGGGGGAGGGAGCCATGTGCCCTGGGTGACCCGTGTGTCCCCGGAGAGCCGTGTGCCCCGGGGGAGCAGTGGGACCAGAGGAAAAAAATCTGAGGAACAGAATAAAGTGGTGAATATAGTAGAATCGGGGGCAAAGAAGGGGAGTGGACTGATGATTATCTGGGGGATAAGGGGGTGGGGAAGCAGTGAGAGGCTGGATTGAAATCGTATAACCAATGGATGAAGACAATTGGGGGAAGAGGGGGTAAGGACAGAGGGTGGGAAGGGAACTGGGTGGTAGGGAGCTTTGGGGGAGAAAAAGAAGAAACAATTGTAATAATGAGTAATAAAGATTTATTTAAAAAATTATGCTAGGAAGAGTTTAATAGTGTGTAGAAAAGGTTTATGCTAAAATATTAACTGCTTTCCTACCTTACAAAAACCTGTTTATTTAAGCAATGTAAAAATTTGAATAGTAATGTCTGGAAAGAAATACATAAAAATGCTATGGGTGGGGGGAAAACAAACATTGGGGGACTGGGTGAGGGGTTGCTCTGAGGGGCTAGTACCATGCTGTGTTTGGAGTGCTAGATGATGTTGCAAGATTGGAGTGCACTGGAGAACTGGGAGAGGGTCGGGCTTATGCTAGAGTGACAGAGGTTTGGGTTATGGATTGGGAGGTCCAAGAGCAGAAGGTGATAGGTGTATGAGATACTATATGTGTATGTCAGAATTGTCTGATCCGTCGGGAAGGCCGAAGCTTCACAGCTGTTGTGGGTGACTTCGGGCTGGCTGAAAAGATTCCTGTGTACAGGTGAGCTCATGCCCTGTACATGTCCTGTCATGTACAATGTCCTGTCCCCCCAACCCTCCCAGAAGGCCCCTGGCTCTAATGAAGCCCTGGGACGTTTCCCTGGGGTGGGGAGGGTGTGAGTGGGATGTTTCTGACCCTCTGCCCCTGCCCTGCAGGGAAGGGGAGAGGAAGGAGCCATTGGCCGTAGTGGGCTCCCCGTACTGGATGGCTCCCGAGGTGTTGAGGGGTGAGCTATATGATGAAAAGGTGAGATATCAACCCTTGAGATCCCCAACGTCTTCCAGAGACCCTAGAGATGCTCATAAGTTCCTATCCCAAGTTCCTCAGCAACCCTACCAGATATTCAGGAGGCCCCCAAGACACCCCCCTTGCCCCTCACAGACACCCCTCAAACACATGGAGACTGCCAAGACTCCCCGGGGAATTCTGACATATTCTACCTGAACTCTGACAGGAAACCTGGCAATTCCTCCCCCTCACATTATCTCCTACCCCAGGCCGACGTCTTCGCTTTTGGGATCGTCCTCTGTGAGCTCATCGCGCGAGTTCCTGCAGACCCTGACTACCTGCCCCGCACCGAGGTGAGTGATGTCTCAGGTGCGAAAGGAGGACCTCCAGACTGGGAAACTTACAACCAAGGAGGGGTCCCTGGCACTCGGTCCTGTTTGGGGGGCAGGAGAACCCAAGGAAAGTTGACTTGGAGGCCCGTCCTTTCTGCCCCCACAGGACTTTGGCCTGGATGTGCCTGCTTTCCGGACCCTGGTGGGGGATGACTGCCCACTACCTTTCCTGCTCCTGGCCATCCATTGCTGCAGCGTAAGAGCCCTGCCCTCCGCCCCCTCCCTCAGCTGACAAGGCTGCCCTGTCCCAGATGATAGGGGGAGAACTCAGGGACCCTTTGGGAGCACTGAGCGAAGCTGCCCCTCTCTCTCCCCATCAGATGGAACCTGGCGCTCGTGCTCCCTTCACCGAAATCACCCAGCACCTGGAATGGATCCTGGAGCAACTGCCTGAGCCAGCCCCCCTCCCCAGGGCTCCCCTGACGCACAGTCAGGGTAAGTGAGCATGACCTTGACCCACTGGAGTCCTTTTGCCTCTCTCCTCCTTAGAACTCGGGGTATTGTCTGGGGGAGACTAAGTGTATTTATTAGCTGAGAAGGCTGGGGTTAAGGTTGGGGGTGAAAGGACATTTCAAAGAAGATAGTTTTCTAATTCTAGAGCTTTAAGGAAGGAAGAAGGTAAAAAGCAGCTGGAGGTGACGTCTCCTTTCCGAAGCGCCCCGTCAGCCTCCCTTTTCTAAGTTCTAGTCCCACCAGCCTCCTGGTGAATGATGAGACATAGAGCAAGGGTGGGGAACCATCATTCTGCCAAAGGCCATTGGGATATTTATAGCATCATTCGACAGCCATGCAAAATTATCACCTTGAAAATTAGCCTACTATATTTGGTCAAACATTTATTTTTTAAAATATTTTATTGATTTTTTTACAGAGAGGAAGAGAGAGGGATAGAGAGTTAGAAATATCGATGAGAGAGAAATATCGATCAGCTGCCTCTTGCACACCCCCTACTGGGGATGTGCCCGCAACCAAGGTACATGCCCTTGACCGGAATCGAACCTGGGACCTTTCAGTCCGCAGGCCGACGCTCTATCCATTGAGCCAAACCGGTTTCGTTTTGGTCAAACATTTAATTAACTCACCCTTAATGCTTGGCAGGGCCAGACCAAATGATTTCGTGGGCCTTATATGCCCCACAGGCCAGATGTTCCCCACCCCTGCTCTAGAAGCGATCAGTACTGAGAAGAGTGATCACAGACTTCTCTGTTGACAGGGTCTGTCCCAAGAGGGGGTCCCTCTGCCACGCTTCCCAGGCCAGACCCTCGGCTCTCCCGAAGCCGGTCAGACCTCTTCCTGCCCCCATCACTAGAATCACCCCCGAACTGGGGGGACAATCTGACTCGAGTCAACCCCTTCTCACTGCGGGAAGACCTCCGGGGTGGCAAGATCAAGCTCCTGGACACACCCAGCAAGCCCGTCGCCCCCTTGCCCCTTGTACCACCATCACCACTGTCCTCCACCCGGCTGCCCTTGGTGACGACTCCAGAGACCCTGCTCCAGCCTGGAACACCTGCCCGTCGCTGCCGCTCATTGCCATCGTCCCCTGAACTGCCCCGGCGCATGGAGACGGCGCTGCCAGGCCCCGGCCCTCCCTCCGCGGGTCCCTTGGCGGAGGAGAGAATGGAGTGTGAGGGCAGCAGCCCTGAGCCAGAACCCCCGGCTCCCCAGCTGCCTCTGGCTGTGGCCACAGACAACTTCATCAGCACTTGTTCCTCAACCTCCCAGCCCTGGTCCTCGAGATCGGGACCTGCCCTTAACAACAACCCCCCAGCTGTGGTGGTGAACTCCCCGCAGGGCTGGGCCGCGGAGCCCTGGAACCGGGCCCAGCACAGCCTGCCCCGGGCAGCGGCCCTGGAGCGGACAGAGCCCTCGCCGCCCCCCTCAGCTCCTCGGGAGTCCGACGAGGGGCTGCCCTGCCCTGGCTGCTGCCTGGGCCCCTTCAGCTTTGGCTTCTTGTCCATGTGCCCCCGCCCCACACCAGCTGTTGCTCGCTACCGCAACCTGAACTGTGAGGCGGGCAGTCTCCTCTGCCATCGAGGGCACCGTGCCAAGCCACCCACACCCAGCCTTCAGCTGCCTGGGGCCCGCTCTTAGCAGTGGGGCCTCAGCTTCGGCCTTCAGGATGCCCTGTGAGGACTGCACATGCTCAACAGTGCCGGCCCCGATGGGCTGACCAGCTGCTGCTTGTAGGGGAACCTCAGCATGGACTCAAGGGACAGAACATTTCCTCTCCAACCCTGGGCTTGCTGTCCCAGGGGGATCACACAGCACTGCTGACACACGAGACTAACACGTGCAAATTATTTAAAAATATTTCAATAAAACTGCCTGGCTGGCTCCGGGCTGCCCCTATCCGCTCAGCCCGTGCGCCCTCCTCCCCTCGGCCCCCATTCCACTACGGGAGGTTCTTGGAGGCCAAAATCTCTTCTGTACCCTTTTCCCAGGAATAGTCCAGTTTCTGGGACAGGATTTCAAGCAGGCAGCAAGCTGCCTCGAAGTGCTTGGCCGGGCACTATGCAGGCAGAGTGAGGAAATGCTGGAGAGAGAATCATAGGACCTGCGGCCGCAGGTTAGGGATGAAGGGCACAGGCTCTTGTTGGCATGAGGATCTGGAAGAGTAAAATATCAATGAGCTCCACTGTTGACTGTCACTAAGACCCTCATCCAGCCTCCCTTCAGTTCCAGGCCTTCCCTGCCCCTCCCTGTGCAACACCCCTCACAGTATACCAAGCTGTGGCTGCGACCTACTCCCAGGAACAGGTGCCCACCCCCTCCCAGCAGCTGGACCCCCGCTCTGAGCCCCTGTCCTCCCAGCCTCCGACCCGCACACTTACTCAGCTCAGTGGTAATCTAAACGCCTAATCGATGCCATCTCACAGATGCTGGGAAGGGAAGTATCACACTCTGTCTGGGATGAATATCTTGACCACTTGTATTGTACAGAAGGACATTTTCTGTTTTGAGCATGATACCTAAAGAGTGATAAAAATAGAACTGGGATAGGCTCTGGCCCCCAGTCTCCCCCTCCCTCCTCTCCCCTTGCCCTGCATAAAACTTAGCCCAAGTCCCAACTCACCCTACCTGCCTAAGGCCACATTTGGGTGTGGGTCAGGGACAGATGTCTGGACTCCAACCCAAAGAGCCTTTAGGACCAGGAGAGGGGAAAATCACCCAAGGTCTTAAAGATGGAAATTCCAGTTAGGGAACAGGTGGCCATCCTGTTTCAGGGTCCCTGGGGTTGGTCCTCAAAGTTACCTCACGGCCCCTTTACTCCCCTGAGCAACTCCAGTGCCCCAGGTGGTCCTGACTGAGAAAGTTAACCTCCGTGCGGGTAGCCTTTTCAAGGGAGTGAGACTGCCAAGGCTCTTACCAGCTGTGAAGCCCTAGCTTCTGAGAGAAAAATGACATGGGTCCCAGTCTAGTAATTAATAAAAATAAAGCGCGTGCCAGGTCTGCTCTCTGGGGGTAGAATAAAGAACAGAATGCCCAAAGAGTTTGTAATAGAGAAAATGGACAGGCAGGCAATTTCAATATTGATTTGTGAAAGGTTTGGGAGCAGACCTGCAGGGAGATCTCATTACTAAGTCTTTTTGAAGGGATTATAAAGTTGAAGATCCCCAAAGCCCTAACAAACTTACCCAGAGATTCTTTTACCATCAATCCCGTCCCCGTCCTTCAACCTGTAGTTAATCCAATATGAACCAGACGAATCAACTTGTTCCAACACCTTATATAAGCTGCTGCCATAATAATAACCCTGAGGGGAGATTCAGAGATGGGTGGAGAGTGATAAGAAATAGTGGAATTGGGGGGGGGGGGTAAAAGAGGGAACCTGGGCTGATGGAAGAAAATAAATAGGGAAACCCAGGAGCTTTTTAATATATATATTGGTTTCAAAGAGGAAGGGAGAGGGGGAGAGAGAGAGAGAGAAACATCGATGATGAGAGAGAATAATTGATTGGCTGCTCCTGCTCACCCCCTACTGGGGACTGAGCCCACAACCCAAGCAAGTGCCCTCGACTGGAATCGAACCTGGGATCCTTCAGTCTGCAGGCTGAAGCTCTACCCACTGAGCCAAGCCAGCTAGGACAATCTAGGAGCTTTGACAAGAGAACTGCCCATCTTTGGTGACCTTCCCCTGCATCCTCCAAGTGCCACCCTGCAGTCCCCCTCCCAGCTGGGTAAGAACTTCTGCCAGCCTATGAAAGGGAGTCATTCTGTGGGCCGCTATGGTCACAAGGAAACAATCCCTACAATCCAGGCTCCCACCAGGTCTGGGGCGTCTGCCTGCCAGGTCACAACAGTCAACTGCTTTGTTAGGCAGCCCAGAACACTGCTGAACAGAAAGCTGAAATGAGAAACAGGTTAAAGTAAAAACGGCTCATAAGTCAATTCTCATGCCAACTCCAATCCTTGGGGCTGCCTGAAGCACTGTGCTGAGAAGCTGCACAGAGAAGGACTGCATGCCACCGGAAGCATGCCATTGTGCACTGCCATTCCTGACGGATGGCATGTGTGCCTTTACCTAAGAGTGCCCATGGCTGTCTGTAAATAAAGGTATGCTTACTGAATAGTCAGTTACCATTGCGAGGTTGGAGGACAGAGATTTACAATAGCTTTGGCTGTCTTCCCAACTTCTTTTAATAAGTGAGATGTAAAAGCAATTCGTCGCCACCAGTATCCATCCCAGGGGACAGCAGAAGTCTAAAAAAAACAGAAGGAGTGTGACAGCACAGCACAGACCCACAGGGAGGGCTCAACACTTGGAATGAAAGTGTTGCCCAGCGACCTAGTTGCCAACAGTGGTCTCCAGTCTCCTCTCAGCCCCCTCATTGACGTCTAGACCTTGGTCTTTGCAGCCTTTCTGGAAATGGCAAACTTGCGTATACTTGGTCAAAGCCTTAACATTCAACAGCTTTACACCTAACAACCCGGGAGGTTTATTTACTAGGGCTAGCAGTACCATTCCCAAACACACCTCAAGCTGCCAGCCAACCTCCTGCCCCCTCCGCTCTTCCACAGGTAGACAGCCTTGGTTCCCATTTTGCTGAAATTGTCAGACACTTACGTGAACTCTCTCCGTTTCCCTTCCCTCCACTCAAAATGCGTCTCTCTTCTTCTTTTCCTGACCATCCATAAGGAATAACCCACTTTCTTTAACATCCTACACCTCAATCTGTGCTCCTGACCCCAACCCATCTTTCCTTCTCCACCAGCTTCTTCCCTTCTGTCTGCATTTCCTCATGTGCCCACTCAACTACCCTCCGGAATTATGGTCTTTGCCCCACCACCAGACTGCCCTTTGTAAATCAGTCATTTCGTTTTTAATTATTTTTCCCACCGTCATTTATCCCCCATACACCTCCCTCTTCCCTAGTATATCGGTAATTTAAAGGAATAATCATAATATAAAAAGTTGGTCTGGTCACACTGAAGAGGGTGAGGGGAGAAGTGGTACGCTGAAAGGTAGGCAGGGGCCTTAAAAGCCATGTTAAGGGATTTTTTTTTTAATTTTTATATTCCGAAGAATAGAAAGTCAACGTGGGGTTTTACATACAGAAATTTTGCTCGCTGCCTGTATCCCAATGCCCGGGCACAGTGCTGGACATATAGTATGCATCCCGTAACCTTTGCTTAATTAATTAACTGGGATGACAGGCCCAGGGTTTTGTTTTTAAAGGATTACCCTGGCTGCAATGTGTAGAGTGGAATGAGGGTGCAGGGGGACGTTTAGGGGAAACAACCAGCAAGCTGTTGCAGTTATCCTTGCAAGAGATGGGGGTGGGCAGAAAGGTAAGCGGACGTGTAGACTTGGTGGCATTCCTCTCTAAGGGATTAGGGCTTCTGCTGAGAGCGGGAACCGGTAGCAGGATAAGTTCTCAGCAGAGCAAGGCGACCGCTGCAGGGATGCCAGGCAGCGCTGAGGCCCCAGCTGAGGTTGAAACTAGAGCTTCAAGGGCACCGAGCAGAATGACTGCACTATGTGACACCTGGGTGCATGCATGAGCAAGGTGGGCAGCGGCGTTCATCCGGAGTTGAGATATGGCCAGTCAGGTGCGCCAGGCCAGTGGAACAAAGGAGTGAGTGAGTGGAGAGACGGCCGAATGCAGGAGGGACCGAGAGAGGGGAGGACAGGTGACGGCTGCCAGGAAAAGAGGCAGGGATCTCCGCGGGGCGGAGAGCGCAGTGAGGCTGAGGAAGTGTGGGGGAGCCTAGAGCAGACAGCAGTGGTCAGAGCGGAGGTCTGAGACCGCCCTCTCTCTCCACAGAGGAGCGGTTTGGGACGCTGCGCTCAGGTGCCGCTGTGGGAGTGGGTGGCAGCGTGCACGGAACTGAGGCTCACCGAGATGCAGAAGGTGAAAACTAAAACGGGGCTGGGGGGGGGAGGTGTATGCACCTCATCTCCATCCCTCACCGCAGACGCCCCCCCCCCCAACCTCTCCTCTCCCAGGGCAGATACCTGAGGGGTGCTGGTGGTGGTGTTCCAAGTTGGGCCTCGGCATTTCGGGCAGGCAGAGGGGCCTCAGCCTTTCCTCCAGGCGGTTCAGCTTCTCCTCCACCTCCCCCTTCTGCGCCTGCTGACTTTTCAAGGCCTCCTTTGTCTCCTCCCAGCTGGTCAGCCAGGCCTGCGACTGCTCCTTGATAGCCTGGCTGTCCCGCTGCTCCGCCTGCAGCGCCGCCTGCGCCTGGGCCAGCTCCCGCCTGGCGCCCTGCAGCTCCCGCTCCCGCTGCCCCAGCTGCGCGCCCCTCTGGGCCAGCTGCTGCCTCAGGCTGCTGTTGGTGGCCTCCAGGGCCCTGGCCGCGCGCTGGAGCTGCTGAGACACCTGCAGATCTGGGTGGCCGGAAAGAGAGGTCTGGGTGGCCTCTTCCTCAGCCGCCCCCTGGCACCCTGGTGTCCAGCGTCCATCCTTTTCCTGTTGGCGGGCAACTTCCCCGGGACATGTGAGCTCCGGCTGCCCGGAGCTTAAGGAGTGGCTGGACTAGGTGAGCAAGACCAGGCTGGAAACCAGACCCAAACTCTGGGCCCTGCGGAGGGAGGGCAGCTGTTGGGGGGCCCAGGGCAGGGGGTGTCCCGGGAGGGGGAGAGGGGAGCCATACTCACAGCGCACCCCCAGGGAGATGGCGGCCATCCCCAAGAGCAGGCAGGTGAGCAGCAGGCCCAGGAGGAGGTACTTGGAGCAGGTGGGGCGGCCTGCGGGACAGCGTGGCCCGGGGCGCAGTGAGCCCGGGAAGGAGTGTGTGAACCCGGGGGCGGGGGGGGGGAGGGAAGGGGGGTGTTCTCGGGGAAGAGCCTCCCTCGGAGGACTCGGGGAGACCGTGCAGGTGGGGAGGGTGGAGGCGCCCCTCCCTGGCAGGAGCCCTAAGCCCCGGCCCAGACGCAGCGGGGCGCGCGGGAATGGGCGCCGTCCTAGGCGCGGAGTGGGGAGAGGATGGGGGCCGCGCCTCCGAAAGGCGGGGTGAAAGGGGCAGAGGAGGGGGTCGCGGGGCTGCCCGGGACCAGACCAGCACCCCGCCCCCCCCCCCGGGGCCCAGCACCCCCGCTATCTCCCCGCTATCTCCCCGCCCGGCCCGGGGAGGCGCGCTCACCGCCCAGGAGCCGCCAGGCGGCGGGTGACGTCACGGAGCTCCAGGCGGCGGGCGGCTCCGGCTGCGCCCCTGCGCCGGCGAGCGGCCCGTTAGGAGGCGGGAGCCCCGGACAGGCCCCTCCGCCCTCCCGCCCTCCCGCCCACCCCCTCCCCGCGCCGAGGCCCCGTGGCCCCGCGCCTGGCGCTGCCCTTTCGCCTCCCGTCCGCGCCCTCCCGAGTTCCCGGCTCCCCCGACTCTGTCCGCGGGTCCGAGCCTCCCCCGTCTCCCCCCAGACCCTCCCCTCGCCTCTCCCAGGACTGCTCTCAGCCCTGCCCCTCCCCACCCCCCTGACCCCACTCCCTCCCCCCATTTTCCCTCGGGACGCCTCTCCCGCGGGGCTGCCCCGCGCCCTGCGCCCTGCCCGCTCCCCCGGGGCCCCGCCTCCCCCTGGCTGCCGCTCATCCAGGGCTCCTTCTTCCCTTTCGGAAGCCCCCTCCTTTCCCCCAAGGACATCGCCCTCCAAGACTACTCTGGACTCCCCAGCCCAAGACACAGCGCCCCCAAACCCCCTCCCCCGGGCTCTCCATACCGGCCTTGTCCCCCGGCCCAGAGGAGGCGGCGCTCGAGGCCGCCCCGGAGACGGAGACGGAGACGGAGACGGCGGGCACCTGCACGTTCTCATAGGTGAGCTCCCCGTCCTCGTCGGCCTCGGGGTCTGCAGGGGAGAGAGAGGGGCCCAGGTGGGTGGGAGAGGGGAATGGGGTCTGAGGGGTGGGGGGGTGCGGTGGGGTCACGGATGGAGGAGTCTGGGGGGGTGCAGAACCCAGGAGAGCCTCCCCTGCCCTTACCCTGCCCCAGCTGGCTGGAGACCCTCTTCTTCAGGGGCGCCTTCACGAACCGCAGGTCTGCGTAGGTGACCGACTCGGCCATGGCCCCGGCACCTCTGCCCCGCCGGCTCCCTTCTGCCCTTCTCCCCTTCTCACTCTGCCCTCTGCCCCCTCACACCCTCAGGCTCGCGGTTCCTCCTCCGTGACTGTACGGCTTAGTGCGTCGCCCTGTGACTTCTAGTCACAAAAGAGGAAGATGCGAGCGAGTCTCAGGCAGATGGGCTCAGTGAAGCAGATGGCATCCTGGGCGCCGACCAGAGGGGCAGGGGAGGGGAGACTGAGGCCCAGAGCAGGGCCCGGGCCGGGGCAGTCACAGGACCACTGCTCACTCAGGCCTGCCCTGCGCCCTCTCTCTGTCCCGCCTCCACGGGGCGCAGACCCGCGTGGGCAGTGCAGACAGAGCTCCAGGTGGCCTTCCTCCGACCACCTCCCCTGACGTGTGTTCCCCGCCTCCTCGCCTGGCTGCCTGACCGGAGGCTTTCTCTGTGCAGTCAGAGCTCTTTTCTTTTCTTTCTTTCTTTTTTAAAATATTTTTATTGATATTTTACAGAGAGGAAGGGAGAGAGAGAGAGAGCTAGAAACGTCGATGAGAGAGAAACATCGACCCGCTGCCTCTTGCACACCCCCTACCGGGGATGTGCCCGCAACCAAGGTACATGCCCTTGACCAGAATCGAACCCAGGACCCTTCAGTCCGCAGACTGATGCTCTGTCCACTGAGCCAAACCGGTTTCGGCATCAGAGCTCTTTTCTGCCCCACTGACCCGGAGGATCTCCCCAGCCATGGCTCCAGACCGGCCCTTCCTCCTCCCCATCAGATTGGGGGCGGCGGGGGGGGGGGGCTGTCGTATGGAGCCCCAGCTCATCATCCTGGGGCTCCCAGGAGGTATCGGTCCCCGGAAAGGAGTCCCTGATGTGGGGGACTCACCTCCCCATCAGTTTGGGGACTCCCAGGGTGGACCCAGCTCCCGTCCTGCTGCGGCAGGTCCACAGAGCTGCCGCGTGTCCCCCACACAGCGCGTCTCCCTCCAAAGCCCTTCCTGGGAGCGGCAGCCTTTGGAGGAGGCAGAGACTCTGGGGCCACACTTGCCCCTCTGAGACACCCCAGACCCCACAGCCTTTCCTTGACCCCTTCCACCCTTGTTGCCCCGGTGGGCGATCCCCCCTGTGGCAAGTCAGCCCCTTCTGGGGGCCCTCCTGCCCCCCTGCTGGGCTCGTGGCATCTCCTGCGTCCCAGCCTCTGAGCTGTCCCTGAGGCCAGGGCTCTGAGCGCGGCCTGGGCTGGGCTCAGGATGAGGGCAACCCCGCCTAGTGCACCCCTGGAAAAGCCTGCAGCACTAACCACTCCAGCACCCTGTGGGGGGCCGGGGGGCAGACAGCAAAGGCGGTGTCTAGGTCCTGGGGGGCTGACAACAGGAGGCAAAGGAAAGATGCAGAGCTGGGTGCAGACTCCGGACCGGTGAGGTTTTGGTTTTTCTTGGCTTGGTTTTGGTTTCTTTCTTACTGTACTAGTAACTTCTTCCTTTAAAAAGTCCCAACATCGTCCCTTCCCGATGAAACTGTCCCAACACCCATCCTCGAGGGGGGAAAAAAGGGGGGGGGGCATTTATGGGGAAGATGGGGGGGGGGTGGAGGGGAGGGAAGCCAGGGGAAGCGGCGGGCGGCTGATGAGCTATGGTTCAGAGGCGCTCCCTGACGCTCTTTTTCCGTTGTGGCTTAGACTGTGACCCCCGAAGGGCCTGCTTATGGGGGTGGGAAGATGTTGAGACAAGACAAGGTAGGGGTGGGTTTCCCCTCGTGGGTGGCATCCGCCCCCTCAGAAACACCCCCTGCAGCTGCGGGAGGAAGGGGGAAGGCGAGCTCCTCACCCCGGGCTAACGGCCCGGGTGTGACCGCTGGTGTGTGGAGGAGCGCGGGGGCGGCCCGGGGCCTGTGGGGGCTCTCGCTGCGCCCCAGCCCGCCCAGACCCTGCGGCTGAGGACTGGGTCCCAGGGAGGGGCTGGGGTGTGTGTGTGTGTGTGTGTGTGTGAGAGAGGGAGAGAGAGAGAGAGAGAGAGAGAGAGAGAGAGAGAGAGAGAGAGAGAGAGACTGTGTGAGTGCAGGCACCACAACCCCGCTCTTTGTGGTCTCTTAGGGATGTCTGTGCGCGGCGGCGAGCATCCAAGCCGGCCAGAGGGTGAGGCACGGAGGGTTCTGTGGGCTAACCGGCGGGCGCCTGTGCTCGCTGTTAGTGTGTTCCCCGGCAGGGAGTTGTCAGAGTTGTCAGAAAAGCCTTAAGAGGTCGTGGGGACAGATTCTACAAATGTTTCCTTTGTAAGGCTCACCGCTTCCTAAGGCGTCCCTGCAGCTGTTAACTGTCCCCGCTTGATTAAAGTTTCCACCAGCCCCGTGCCCTCCCCTGACACCCGCCCGCCTGCGGGGGCCTCCCTCAGAGAGCAGACAGCCTGCTGGTGACTCCCCGGGGAGGGGGGAGAGGAGGTGGGAGAGGGAGTGGGCACAGCTGGCAGCAGCGTGTGGGAGGAGGGTGCCGTTGGGGGGACTGTGTCTGTGGTTAACAGGCCGGAGGCAGCGTGCGTGCGTGTGTGTGTGCGTGTGTGTGTGTGTGTGTGTGTGTGTGTGTGTGTAAACCAATGGTGGGGACACTTGCAGAAATGCTGTCAACTACAGAGAGTTGTCCAGTTCTCAGAACCAAACTCAAGTGAATGTTGCTTGGATGCCAGGTAAAATGCCCAAACCGAGCTTCCAGCATGTGCTTGAAAAACAATCAATTTGGCCCTAGCCAGTTTGGCTCCGTGGGTAGAGTGTCATTCTGGGGACCTTTGGAAGGGTCCTGGGTTCGATTCTGGTCAAGGGCACATGCCCGAGTTGCAGGCTCGCTTGCCAGTAGGTGGCGAGTAGGAGGCTCTTTACCCTAAAAATTAAAACTATCCCCAAGAGCCCTAACCGGTTTGTCTCCGTGGATAGAGCATCGGCCTGCGGACTGAGGGGTCCCGGGTTCCATTCCGGTCAAGGGCATGTACCTTGGTTGTGGGCACATCCCCATTAGGGGGTGTGCAGGAGGCAGCTGATCGATGATTCTCTCTCATCCATGTTTCTAACTCTCTATCCCTCCCTCTTCCTCTCTGTGGAAAATCAATAAAATATATATTTTTAAAAAATGAGTCTTTGTGGGGTTTTTTAATCTTTTTTGTTGAAAGTATTACATGTGTCCCTCCCACCCCCATTGACCCCTCGTGCCCCCCCCCCCCCCCCCCCATCACATGAGTCCTTGAAAGGAAGACACTTGCAGGACCCTGGGGAGAGAGATTGGGCCTGGGAGAAGGGGCGGGGTTTGGCATGAGAAGGGCTCCACCCCAGCTGCTGGCCTCGAAGGGCGGGGGGAAGGAGCCCTGGCCCAGGAGTGCAGCTGGCCGCTGGGAACAGAGAAGGACAGGGAACCGGTTTCCCGACGGAGAGCTCTGCCCACGCCGTGACTTGAGTCCAGTGAGACCTGTCAGACTTCTGACCAGCAGGACTGGGAGATGAGAGACTTGTCTTTTTTGAGCCACAGAATTTGTAGTAATTTATTGCAGCAGCGAGAGATGAGTTTCCCAAACTGTAGAAGAAGCATGATGTAAAGGAGAGAATATGCTAGCATGGATCAAGAAGACAGCCCTCACCGAAACCTGTTCGGCTCAGTGGATAGAGCGTCGGTCTGGTAACTCCACCAGCTGATTCTCATCACGAGAGAAGTTTGGGAAACACTGCTCTAGCACCATGAAGGAGATTTGCAGCTGAAGCCAGTGTGTCCGTAGGCCTCCCGGGATTGGCCCAGGCCTCTCTGTGGTCCTGTCTTGAGCGGTGACACAGAGAGCACATGCATAGATGCTGAGGTACGGAGCCAGGAGCTATACCAAAACAAACAAACAAAAAGCGAGTACACCAAAAGGGAAACTCAAGATTCAAACATTAAGACAGGGGAAAATGAGCCTAGCTGGTTTGGCTCGGTGGATAGCCAGTCAGTCTGCGGACTGAAGGGTCCCAGGTTTGATTCTGGTCAAGGGCACATGCCCAGGGTTGTGGGCTCGATCCCCAGTGTGGGGTACGCAGGAGGCAGCCAATCAATGATTCTCTCTCATCATTGTTTCTACCTCTCCTTCTTCCTTCTTCTCTGAAATAAATAAAAATAAAAAATTTTAAAAGAGCTTACAATTGAATCAGAATTTTGTGAGGACCAATAAAAACCTTATTTTCTTAAAAAAAAAAAGGCAGGAAAATGATGGTTCCAACCACAGAACAAAACTGTAATGAAGATAAGTAATAACAGATAGCATTGGTTTAAACATGAAAGTTGGGGTTCAAAAATAAACTACAGAAGCATGGGATGGAGGGGGTCTGGCTTAACAAAGTTTATGTACAAAGTTTTTTTAAAAATATATTTTATTGATTTTTTACAGAGAGGAAGAGAGAGGGATAGAGAGTTAGAAACATCGATGAGAGAGAAACATCGACCAGCTGCCTCTTGCACACCCCCTACTGGGGATGTGCCTGCAACCAAGGTACATGCCCTTGACAGGAATCGAACCCAGGACCTTTCAGTCCGCAGGCCGACGCTCTATCCACTGAGTCAAACCTGTTCTGGCTATGTACAAAGTGTGAGGAGAAAGGCAGTTACCGGGCGTTTTGGAGCTCGAAGGGGTCATAGCCCAACCCACTTACCATACAAATTACTTCTGTCCACAGAGCAGCGTCCTCTACACTCGGCACTGGGCCTGGCTCCCCCTGGCTCCCAGGCGTGGAGAGGAGTGCCGGCGAGGGCAATCGAGCCTGGTTATCCTGAGGAGATAGGGTTGCTGCCACATAATGGGAGCAGGTAGGATGTCTGCCAGGGGGTTCACAGGTGCCCTTGGTGCTCCGTGCCCGGCGATACACTGCCGCCCACACACGGGCAGCTGCCGCCACCACAGCCTGAAAAGGGCACAGCGTCCAGGGCTCAGAAACGGAAATCCGGCTCAGCTGGCCTGGCTCAGCAGCTGAGCATCGACCTGTGAACCAGGAGGTCACAGTTCGATTCCTGGTCAGGGCACATGCTCGGTTTGTGGGCTTAACTCCCCAGGGCGGGGTGCGCAGGAGGCAGCCGATCAATGATTCTCTCTCATCATTCATCTATCTCCCTCTCCCTGTCCCTTCCTCTCTGAAATCAATTAAAAAGGAAGAAATGAAAGTCGGGGTAACCCACCAGGCAAGCCATCTCAACCAGGGTCCAGCGTTGCCTGAGAGTGAGGCGACGGCAGAGGAGGAAAAGGAAGACTCTCGGTTGCAGCCTCAGAACCCACCGCAGCAGCAGCAGCAGTGGCGGGGACTGTAGCTTGTCCCACTGCCCCTCCTGGGGTACGTTTTACCCCTCTCCCCACCCCTCCTTCCCTTTCGAGAAACTGTGGCCTTAAAGAAGCAGCGACAGCCTGGACTTGCTGAGGGGCACGAGTGGCTCTGAGCAATGCCCGAGTCTCCGTGCCTCCGCCATCCTGTCACCTCGGGCCTTCCCCTGGGGTACACACCCGCCGGACTTCCAACTGCCAGCATCTTTGCCTGCAGCTTTTCTTTGCCCAGCGGCTCCGCTCCAGCACGTGGCAGCCAAAACCCGCCTCACCAGAGCAGCTCTCAGCCAATGCCCGGCGGGAACTGGCGCACACACACCAGTAACTTCGCTCCTGCTGGGTGGGTTACTCCTGATACACTGGCTCTCGGAGTTCCCCGGTGGTTTTTTTTTGTGGTTTTTTAAAATATATTTTATTGATTTTTAACAGAGAGGAAGGGAGAGAGATAGAGAACTAGAAACATCAATGAGAGAGATACATCGACCAGCTGCCTCCTGCACCCCCCCCAAGGGGATGTGCCCACAACCAATGGACATGCCCTTGACAGGAATCGAACCTGGAACCATTCAGTCTGCAGACTGACGCTCCACCACTGAGCCAAACCGGTTTTGGCTCCCTAGTGGTTTTGAGACTGTTTTCCACCATGAATATGAAGTGGTGTCTCATGCCCTCGCCAGTTTGGCTTAGTGGATAGAGCATTGGCCTGCGGACTGAAAGGTCCCAGGTTCGATTCCAGTCAAAGGCACATGCCTGGGTTGCAGGGTCAATCCCCAATGGGCGGCCTGCAGAAGGCAGCCAGTCGATGATTCTCATCGTTATTGTTTCTATCTCCTTCTCCCTTCCTCTCTGAAATCAATAAGAATGTATTTTCTTAAAGAGTGGCATCTCATTATTGCTAGTATACATTAAATGGCATGTCCCTGACACCTAGTGAGCTTGAACATAGTTTCATGTTCGTTAGCCAGTGGGATCTCCTCTTCAGGGAATATTAGATCCTTTGTGCATATTTTTCCTCCTCTTCTGCCCACAACCTTATTTTTGAAACATTTCAAGCCTAAAGGAAAATTGAGAGAATAACCATGATTACGTATACGTTCTTCATCCCGTATGCCAGTCAAGACTCAATCAACCTGTTCTCACCACATAAAAGAAATGACAATTATATGACATGATAGGGGTTAGTTAGCTACGGTGGTAATCATATTTCAATATATAAATGTGCCAAGTCAACCTTAAACTTACACAACGTTACGCGTCAATTATACCTCAGTAGTAAAGGGCTCAATCAGAGAAGCAGACCCCTAGGATATGCGTATTCATATTCAGACACATTACTTTTCCAGTTGTGAGATTTATGACAGGGAGTTGCCTTTACACAATTAGGCAATTTGAGAGCTGGTTGAACAGCCCGTGAAAGGCCATGGTCTCTGCTTCTGATGTTGGGGCGTGGAGTCTGCCGGGCAGGAGGGCAGGAAGGGGAGGCAGAGGGAAAGTGGGGGAGTGGGGATAAGCCAGGACCCACGGGGACAGCCTGGAACCCGAGTCAGTCTCACACTGCCTCCAGCTCTGGTGATGTGAACGTCCTGCACGAGAGGCTCCGGTGCCCCCCGGGAGGTGAGCCCCACCGTGCACAGACCTGGCACCGCGTGGGCACTCAGCCAGGACACTTAGTGTGTGAGCCTTCCTTTTCCCCAGGAGTCAAATTCCATGTTCCTGTGTGTGCAGACACCTAGCTTAGGATTCCTGTCTTATTCCACTCACCAATTATTTTTCCCTTTACCTCTTGATTTTGATCAAGTGGCCTTATACCGTAGTATGTTCTGATAGTTGGTAAGGCAAAATTATCTTACTTTTTTTCTCTTAAAAATATTTGTTCTTGACTCTTCTTTGAGGTGCTCATTATAAATGTTTTAGCTGCATACATTCTTTAATTTTTGGAGAATCATATTTTTTAAAATATATTTTATTGATATTTTACAGAGAGGAAGGGAGAGAGATAGAGAGCTAGAAACGTCGATGAGAGAGAAACATCGACCAGCCGCCTCCTGCACACCCCCCACCGGGGATGTGCCCACAACCAATGTGCATGCCCTTGACCGGAATCGAACCTGGGACCCTTCAGTCCACAGACCGACGCTCTACCACTGAGCCAAACTGGTTTCAGCAGCATTTTTTAATTTATACTCTTTCTTTCATATGTGTTTCATTCATTTCCATTTTTATTATATCCTGATTATTTTTTAAAATATATTTTTATTGATTTTTTTTACAGAGAGGAAGGGAGAGAGATAGTTAGAAACATCGAGGAGAGTCATCTATCAGCTGCCTCTTGCACGCCCATTACTGTGGATGTGCCCAAAACCAAGGTACATGCCCTTGACTGGAATTGAACCAGGAACCCTTCAGTCTGCAGGCTGATGCTCTATCCACTGAGCCAAACAGGTTTCAGCAATCCTGATTATTTTTGTCTTTTTAAATGTATTGAAATAAGTACTACCTCTATTTTTCCTTTTTTTTTTTAAGCTTGCTATCTTTATGGCATTTCAGGGATATATAATACAGAGTAATTGAGAAGGTTTCTGGTATTATACTGCTTTTTCATTCAGCATTTAAATTTTGTGAACACAATAATTGTGTTACTTTTCAAAACCAGCTTTAACATATTATAATTTACATCCAGTACATTTGATCAGTTTTAAGTGTACAATCCCGTGAGTTTGACAAAGATATTCAATCAGGTACCCACCACCACAATCAAGACACAAAAAGTGGCCATCGGCCCTGAGGCTCCTGGGGCGATCCTCACACCACTTCTCACCTGCCACTCATTGCCCTGGTTGGATGTCAGTATGAGCACCGTTTTCACCTGGTGTATCTTTATCACACCCTTATTTTGCATCTTTATCTCTTTTTAAGTATCTTTCTTTTAAGTAATATGGACCAGAATTTGATTTATAACAAAATCTGACAACATTTTAATGGAAATGGAATAATTCAGCCCATACATATTTATTGTAATGAGTGATGTATTTATTATTTCCATCTTAGTTGGTTTTAAATTTTTTTGCCGAAACCGGTTTGGCTCAGTGTATAGAGCGTGGCCTGCAGACTGAAAGGTCCCAGATTCGGTTCCGGTCAAGGGCACATTCCTTGATTGTGGACATATCCCTGGTGGGGGCGTGCAGGAGGCAGCTGGTCGATGTTTCTCTCTCATCGATGTTTCTAGCTCTCTATCCCTCTCCCTTCATCTCTGTAAAAAAATCAATAAAATATATATTTTTTAAGTTTTAAACATTGTTATGAACTCTTCTTTTGCTGGACTGAATGAATAGCTATTCATCCCACGTCCCCCTTGGTAAATTATAGTTTGTCATTCTGTTAATAGTCACCATCCTTTGCCCTGTTCTCTTAAACACAAGACTCTTCTGGTGTGTGAGTTGTACAGTTTCACAGAACATCTATTTCCATCATGCTCTATTTGTTTTCTACTTCCTCCCCACCCTCATATATACAGCCTTAAATTACTTTCACTGTCTTTCCCCCACCTTCTCTCATCCTCCCTGCCTCAGGGCCTGGAACACCTACCTACCTTCCCTTTCTACTCGCCAGCTGATTCCAGAGTTTCACTGAGATAATTTAATACTTATTAGAATTTCCTTTACAGTGTGTCCCATCCATCCCAGGAGTCCTTAGTTAGCATTAACATTACATGTTATAAATACAGAGAGCTATAGATAGAAATTATAATGTATGGTTCGTTGCTCCTCACTGCTTTTTTTCCTCTTCATCTTCCCCTGTGTTCAAGTCTCTGTTCTAACTCATTTGTTGCTTCATTGGTCTTTTTTTTTTTTTCAATCCTCACTTGAGGATATGTTTTTATTGATTTGAGAGAGAGAGAGAGAGAGAGAGAGAGAGAGAGAGAGAAACATCGATCGGTTGCCTCCCTTATGCACCCTGACCAGGGATTGAACCTGCAATCCAAGTATATGACCTGGAATCGAACCCACAACTTTATGTTGTACAGGATGATGCTCCCACATAGCCACCCAGCCAGGGCTCATTAATGTCTTTTTTATTATTATTATTATTGACTTTTTTACCGAGAGGAAGAGAGAGGGATAGAGAGTTAGAAACATCAATGAGAGAGAATCATCAATCAGCTGCCTCTTGCACACCCCCTACTGGGGATGTGCCCGCAACCAAGGTACATGCCCTTGACTGGAATCGAACCCGTGGCCTTTCCGTCCGCAGGCCAATGCTCTATCCACGGAGCCAAACAGGTTTCAGCAATGTCTTAAAAGTGTTTCTCAGCCTAGCCTGTTTGGCACCCTCACATCAATGTTTCTCTCTGTCTCTCCCCCTCCCTTGTACTCTCTTTAAAAAAGAATCAATGGAAAGCCTTAGTCAGTTTGGCTCAGTGAATAGAGCCTCGGCCTACAGACTGAATGGTCCTGGGTTTCCAGGTTCGATTCCGGTCAAGGGCAGGTACGTTACCTGGGTTGCAGGCTCCTCCCCGACCAGGCCCTGGTCAGTGCATGCAGGAGGCAACCAATCAATGTGTTTCTCTCACATTGATATTTCTCTCTGTCTTTCCCAGTCTCTGCCACTCCCTCTAAAAAAATTAATGGAATAATATCCTCAGGTGAGGATTAAATTTAATAATAATAAGTATTTCTTAGATGAAATACTTGGTGACTCTTGCAAATCTTTAAGATCTGTCTTTTGCTTCCTTTCGGCCCGAACTGCCATCTTCCAGTAACTCACTAAAATGACTAACACAAAGGGAAAGAGAAGAGGCAGCCACTGTATGTTCTCTAGGCCTTTTAGGAAACATGGCGTTGGTCCTTTGGTCACATACACGGGAATCTAGAGAAAGGTGATGTTGTGGACATCAAGGGAATGGGCGCTGCTCAAAAAGGAAGGCCCACAAATGTCACCATGGCAAAACTGGGATAGTCTGTCACCCAGCATGCAGCGGGCATGACTGTGATCGAGCCAGTCACGGGCAAGATTCCTGCCAAGAGAATGAATGTACGTGTTGAGCACCTAAGAGCTGAGATAGCTTCCTGAGACGAGTGAAGGAAAACTATGAGAAAAAGAAGGAAGCCGGAGAGAAAGGCACCTGGGTTCGCCCGAAGCGCCGGCCTGCTGCACCCGGAGAAGCGCGGTTTGTGAGCAGCCACGGAAAGGAGCCTGAGCTGCGGGGACCCGTCCCATGTGAATTCATATATTTTATTGATATTTTTTATAGAGAGGAAGGGAGAAAGATAGAGAGCTAGAAACGTCGATGAGAGAGAAACATCGACCAGCCGCCTCTTGCACACCCCCTACCGGGGGGAGGGGGGGATGCCCGCAACCAAGGTAAATGCCCTTGACCGGAATCGAACCCGGGATCTTTCAGTCCGCAGATCGACGCTGTACCACTGAGCCAAACCGGTTTCGGCCACATTCAATTTTTTTGTCTTTTAACTTCCAGGGTAGCAGGTAAGAAGAAAGAACCTTCTTTTTTGCCTGAAAATGTGCTAAGCTTTCCCATATCCTTATGAGCTTATGAATGTTAACCTTCATATGGCTAAGTGAGGGTCTTTTCCTACCAGTTCAGCAGTCTGGTACTTAAGCCTTTGTTTAGCTCAGGGAAATTGAATCTATTATTTTTTTAATATATTTTATTGATTTTTTTTTTTTTTAACGGAGAGGAAGGGAGAGGGAAAGAGAGTTAGAAACATCGATGAGAGATGATGGACATCGATCAGCTGCTCCTGCACCCCTCCCAATGGGGATGTGCCCACAACCAATGTACATGCCCTTGACCGGAGTCGAACCTGGAACCTTTCAGTCTGCATGCTGACGCTCTATCCACTGAGCCAAACCGATTAGGGCATGAATCTATTACTTAATGATGACCTCTGCTCTCCCGTTCTTTATCCTGAAGGAACTCTAGAAGTTGAGTTCAGTTTCCTGGGTCTGTTCCAATCTCCCATCTTTAGCCACATGATTTGCATCTCCCTATTTCTCAGATACTTCATCTTTAACTCTCTGGGCCTGTTTTCAGGTTTGAGCAGTACATCCTCTCCTGTGATTTGTCTATGGAAATTTTGTGCTCTGATGTTCTAGTTCAGGGAAATCTTTTTGGTTGGAGCTTTATGCATTTTTCAGTCAGAGATTCACCTGCTTCCTCCAGCAGGTCTCTCCATCCCTCTGGTTTGCCTTTCCCAGCTGTAAGGGCTGAGAAATTCAGTCCTCCACTGTGTTTGTTTGTTTGTTTGTTTGTTTGTTTGTTTCTGGAGAACAGGGGAGGCTCAGCAAAGCCATTGATTGTTCCTGGAAAGCAGACTGTTTCTGGGACTTGCTGCGTTGCTCTTGGCTCTGAGGCTCTTCTCCAGAAATTTGTCCTCAAATTCTCTGCCAAGAGCTCAGCAGAGCCCACGTAAGGTTCCCCGCCTAGCCCTGGCCTGAAGGGTTAAAGCATCGGCCCATGGACCAAAGGGTCCCGGGTTTGATTCCCCGTCAAGAACATGTGCCTCGGTTGCAGGCTGGATTCTGGCCCAACTGGGGCACGTGCAGGAGGCAACCAATTGATGTGTTTCACACCAATATTCTTTCACTCTCTCCCCCTCCCTTCCACTGTCTCTAAAAAAAATTTTTTTAGCCGAGGTCAGTTTAGCTCAGTGGTAGAGCGTCGGTCTGCGGACTGAAAGGTCCCGGGTTCGATTCCGGTCAAGGGCACGTACATTGGTTGCGGACACATCCCCGGTAGGGGGTGTGCAAGAGGCAGCTGGTCGATGTTTCTCTCTCATCAACGTTTCTGGCTCTCTATCTCTCTCCCTTCCTCTCTGTAAAATATCAATAAAATATATTTTTAAAAAATTTTTTTAAATAGCCAAACCGGTTTGGCTCAGTGGACAGAGCGTCAGCCTGTGGACTAAAAGGTCCCGGGTTCCATTCTGGTCAAGGGCATGTACCTTGGTTGCAGGCATGTCCCCAGTGGGGGGGGTGCAAGAGGCAGCTGATCGATGTTTCTCTCTCATCCTCTCTGTAAAAATTCAATAAAATATATATATTTTTAAAAATAAAAATAAATGGAGCCCTAGCCGGTTTGGCTCAGTGGATAGAGCATCAGCCTGCAGACTGACAGGTCTCAGGTTTGATTCTGGTCAAAGACACATGCCTCAGTTGCAGACCCTGGTCAGGGCTCCTGTGGGAGGCAACCAATCCGCCTGTCTCTCTCACATCAAGGTTCCTCTCTGTCTCTCCCCCGCACTTCTACTTTCTCTACAAATCAATGGAAAAATATCTTCGGGTGAGGATTAATAAAAGAAAAAAAAAAGTTCCTCAGCTATAGCTGAGAGTTATGGGGTGTGGTGTGTGTGTGTGTGTGTGTGTGTGTGTGTGTGTGTGTCTGTCTGTGTGTGAGTCTGCCTGTGTGTCTGTGTGTGTGTAGAGGGAAGTCTTCATAGGGTTGCTACTGGTACGTGCACAGAATCCCCTCACTCTAAGTAGTATAAGTATTACTGACAAAGTGATAATCACCAAAAGATTTAAAAACAGAAGCCGCCGAAACCGGTTTGGCTCAGTGGTAGAGCATTGGTCTGCGGACTGAAGGGTCCCGGGTTCGATTCCGGTCAGGGGCATGTACATTGGCTGCGGGCACATTGGTGGGGGGTGTGCAAGAGGCAGCTGGTCGATGTTTCTCTCTCATCTTCTCTCTCATCGACGTTTCTAGCTCTCTGTCTCTCTCCCTTCCTCTCTGTAAAATATCAATAAAATATATTTTTTTAAAAAAACAGAAGCCATTATTAGGAGGTCAGAACTCAAGAGTTGCAAGAGATAGAAAGTCTAACTTAGACTGGCTGACTAAGCAAAAAAAAAGTATTTTATTACCTTGCTTACATAACCAAGAAGTTCAGGAAGCAGATCTTGCTCTGGGCATGGCTGGATCCAAGGTTTCAAATGAAGTCATTAAGACTTGGTCTCTCTCCATGTCCCAGCTCTGTTACCCTCCTTGTAGCCAAAACCAAGTTGAAAGATTAGACTCATTTTGACAGTGTGCAGTGCAACGCCACAGATGGAGGGGCCTTGGTTAGATGGCTTGGGGTGGCTTCTGAGGCTCCTCCCCACCTATAAATAATTCGTTAAGAACTTCCTGTCATTGAACCGTTGACAATCCCAAAGACCCCTCCTCTTTGGGTCTTGGACTTATTCCTGCCCTGTTGATGAGGAAGTGGGTGGGGGGACGGGAGGGGATCCCCCAAAGGATCCCCTGTGTCTTCCCCTGACCTGCTCTGGGATTCTGCTTGGGACAGGGCACTCCTGGCTGGAAACAAACGCCAGTGAGGCGGGGAGGGCACCAGGGGAAGCACCTGGCGCTCAGGAAGGGGAGCGAACTCCCAGGCATTTGGTAAAGGGAGACCCTCACCCAGCTGGAGAGATGTGGCAAGGGGGCCCTCAGAAGGTGTTTGAGGCGCATCAGCTGCCCCACATGAACCTTATTTATTTCCTGGATTAGGAAGTTGCCACGGGCCTGGCGTTCCATGGAGATCCTAGGCTAGGGCTTGAGCCTTCAGTGACAGACACACGATAAGAAGGTAAGGCCCTCACAGGGTTTGGCTCAGTAGATGAAGCTTCGACCTGTGGACTGAAGGGTCCCAGGTTCGATTCCGGTCAAGTGCATGTACCTTGGTTGCAGGCACATCCCCAGGAGGCAGCTGATGGATGTTTCTCTCTCATTGATGTTTCTAACTCTCCCTCTCCCTTCCTCTCTGTAAAAAATAAATAAATAAAATAAAAATAAAAAATATATATTTTTTAAAAAAGATAAGAAGGTAAGAAAAACTAAAACGTTATAGGGGAGAGAGAAAGCAGAAGATCCAGGCTTCAGAGACTGGAAAGAGTTCAAGTCAGCCGAACGCTCAGTGGTAGAGCGTCGGTCTTAATGGTCCCAGGTTCGATTCCCGTCGGGGGCATGTACATTGGTTGCGGGCACATCTCCGGTGGCGGGTGTGCCGGAGGCAGCTGGTCGATGTTTCTCTCTCCCTTCCTCTCTGTAAAATATCAATAAAAATATATTAAAAAAAAAAAAAAGAGTTCGAGTCATACCCAGCTCCACACGGAGGAGCGCGGGAGGTGCCCAACGCGACGGAGCCCATAAATTCCGAGGGGGAGGGGGGGGCGGCGGAACCCGGAGACTTCATCTCCCAGCATGCCACGGAGCCGGCCGCCTCGCGCCTGCGCAGAGGTGGTGGCGAGGCCGCGCCCCGCCGCGCGGGGGCGCTCGGGGCTCGGTCCTGCTCCGCCCGGTGGGGGAGCCGGGCAGGGTTGGGGGTCGTTTGAGGCCTCGGCGGCGATGGCCGGCGGCTCCCAGGGGTGAAGCCCTCAGCCCCCAGGCCGCGGACACGCTGAGCGCCTCCAGCACAGCAGCCTCCAGGGCCCCACATCCCGCTGCGGGCGGCTCCCGCATCCGGTGCCCGCCCCCCAGCCACCCTCCTCCCACGCAGACCCAGCGAGGCGCCACGGGGCGCTCAGGGCCAGGGACCCAGTCTGTGTGTGTGCAGAGGAGGCCCCCGGTCCCTGCTCTGCCTTCTCTGGGACGCTAGGAAGAACGTCGGTAAAAGCCTCAGGTTCCCCTTTCTTCTGCCCCCCAAACCTGGGAGGAGATGCAGACCTCAGGAGTCGGGGTGCACAGTTGCAGAGCCCCCGTGGAGAGCGGGGCTGGGGCTGCTGAGCTCGCAGGCCCCGGGTGATGGGAGTTGGGGCGCGGTCCTCGGTGTAAATTCCGGGGAGACGCTCTAGCTACCGTGCTTCCCCCCGAAAATAAGACGGACTTCGTGGAAACAGAAGACGTCCCCTGGAAATAAGACCTAGCGTACCTTTGGGAGCAAAAATTAATATGAGACACTGTCTTATATTTTCGGGGAAACAGGATAGCAGCAGCTGCGGCCCCCACCCCTGGCACCCACCCCTGGCACCCACCCTTGCCCGGATGACGAGGCTGCCCCCCTTGGGCCCTCTTCCCCAGCCGGGCTCCCCGGGGAAGTGCTCCGTGCAGACAGCAAAGCCCCCACCGCTCCCCCCACGCGGGGTCTGTGGCAGGCCTGTGGCCCACTTCATACAGTCTAGACATTTTTATTTTATTTTTTTGAGACATTTTATTTAAAAAACGCAGGGACACGACAGAGGCAGCAGGATGGAAGCTGGTATGCTCCTGCCAGGGTTCGCAGACCAGAGCCAGGCTTGGGTTCTTTCAGGTTGCCAGGCTGATTCCCTCCCCACCCCCTCCCCCACCAAGCCAGTGGCCTCCCCAGGGGTATGCCCACCCCGGGTCCTCTCAGGCTCTTACCCCCTGCGCCCTGCTGCCCGCTTCCTGTGTCTGAGGAGACACCGGTAACATTCCGGAAGGAAGGAGGAGGAAGCGAGGAGGGGGCCACGGCCTCTGCTTTCTCCATCCTCAAGAGACGGGGGACCTGCTTTTTCCCCCCGAGATATCTCCCTCGGGCCAGATGGGAGGTTTGGGGAACGCAGCCTCTCGTGACCGGGTAATGCCTGACTGTCTTTGGGGGGTTTGTTGGGAAACAAGTCATCACCCGGAGACAGTAACCCCCGAGACAGAGGAAGCCGGGGCGACCTGCCAGGCCCCCCCTCTCAGCTGGGTGCAGTCTGGCTGTTGGCGTAGGCCTGGTCTGGGAAGGAAGCCCGGGCCCGGCGGGTCTGGGCGCACACGGAGGCGTAGAGCTCGGGCTCGGGGCCCGCGGCCTGGGGCTTCGGCTCGGCGTCCAGCACCACCTCCGAGTACTTGACGGGGGCTCCGGGGCTCGGGACGCGGCCCTGAGGAGGCCGCAGCTGCAGGCTGGTGTAGCACATCACCTCCTCCGCAGCCTGGAGGGGCAAGGCTGTTAGGAGTTCCCTGGACCCTTGAAGAAAACACACACACCCCTCCCCTCTTCCTCTGGGACAACTGACTCTCACCCTGGCAGGGCCTCCAGGCGCTGGGTCCTGCTGCTCTGGCCCCGGGTCTTGAGACAGCCGTCCTGGGACAGGTAGCAGAGGCCTGGTCACTCCTGGTTCCTCCTCCCGCAGCCCTTCCTCCGTCCCACCCGCCCGGGACCTGTTCCCGGTGCCTCGCCCCTCTGCCCGTGCCCTACCTGTCTTCAGATAATGCAGGTTCCCATACAGGGGGACCTCTTCCACAGACCCTCCAGAACTGCAACACAAAGTTTCGGGGGGTCAATGATGGGAAGCTCTTGGTAAGGAGAAATGATCCGTTATCCCATTGCTGTGTGTGTGTGTGTGTGTGTGTGTGTGTGTGTGTCCCCCACTCACTGTGATCCCTTTTCCGGATGGTTCCTCCTCCAGCCACTCCTGAATCGGGACCAGTGTGCGGCCAGCGAGACGAGAAGCAGCAGCGTCACCGCCCCGAAGAGGGCCCACAACCCCCAGGCCTTGGCGAAGGAGGGAATTCCTGGGGATGCGGAGAGCATAGAGGAGGGGTGGGTATGGCTGCCCAGCCCCACCCTCCAGATCCCAGCCGAGATGGGACCTGGGGCCGCGTGACCCCTCCCCCTGCCCCTGCCCCTGCCCCTGCCCCGCCCAGCTTACCGGGCCCCAGCTGATCCGTGCAGTTTGCACCGCTGCTCATGACTTCTTGATGTGGGAGCCAAGTCTGCAGGCGACGATGATCTCCCGCCCGGGCCTAGGCGCAAGCCTGGCTTACGGTCTGGCAGCTGCAGCAGCCCCCCGGACTCCCACCCCTCCCTGGGCCTGGCCCCCACAGCGCCTCATCCCCAATACTGGTGGTGGCAAAGTCGCTGGTTTCCGGGGAGGAAGGGGGAGGGGAGGGATGAGTGAAAGAACCGACACCGCCCAGTGCCTGCACCTGCGCCACTCAGCAACTCCTGAGCTTCCGCCGCGCCCCACCTCGCGCCCCCCTCGCCCTTGGCCCTGTCCCCACCCTGCTCTGGCCAGAGAAGAGAGAAGAAGGCTCTGCCACGGTGTGGGTGAGCTCGTGACAACTCCCAAGGGGGGCAGAAGTGGCATGAGGCAGGACCCACAAGACAAGGAAGGCAGGCGTTATGACGGAGATCTCCTTATGCCACAGGCTACCTGGCTCCTCCCGCCAGTGCTGAGTCTCATGAGGAGGAGGGCGTGCCCCTGGATGCACGTGCTGTAACATGGAATAGGATTGGGGGGTCTCCTGGTATGTACCCTCTCACCACACCCTAAAGCTGATCCGAGGTGAATGTGTTCGGATGACCACTGCCATTGTTATCATCCTATACCAGGGGCCCAGTGCACGAAATTGGTGCCAGGGTAGGATCCCTAGGCTGGCCAGTGATCAGGACCAATCGGGGCCTTCTGGCTGCTGGCTGGCCAAAGCCTTCCTTCCCTGGTTGCTGGCTGCCTTTGTTTCATGCCACCTACCGGTGGTCAGCACACGTCATAGTGAGGGGGTTGAACTCCTGGTTGGTCAAACTCCCGAGGGGATAGTTTGCATATTAGCCTTTTATAGTATGCAAATTGCCCCCTCAGACAGTCATTCAACCATGAGTTTGACCTATCGCTGACTTGCACTGACCTCCAGGAGGTGGTGTGGAATATGGTGGGCATCAGTGGCCCGCTGTGACCTCTGGCCAGCTCCCCGGGAGAGAATTTTAAGACAAAACCAACTAAAAATTGGTCTCCATTTTATCATCACCATGTTCCAGCAATCCTAAAAAAAAAAAAAAATGTCGGTAGTAAAGTACTCCTCTGAAAAAACGTTTATAGATTCAATTCTACATTGTTGTGGTTACTGGTAAGCTTTCATAATATACTACCCCCCTCCAACACTTATTTACATTAACTGCACCAACTGGTTTGGAGTACACTGCTCTGACACCCAGGCTGCCTCGTGGTGGTCAGACCATGGCAACTCCCCTGGGTTCGGGTCTTTCCCTGTAGTGCTCCTTCCCTTCTTGGAAAGACAGGAAGATACCCTGCATTTTATTCATTTATTTAACACACGTGTACTTCATTCATTTAATACACATGTACCAGGACCCATCACTCATGTGCCAGGCTCTGGAGATATAAATGTGAGTGAGAAATGGTTTCTTTCCTCTTCAGAGAGCCGTTGGTCTAATCAGGAAGGTGACACAGGCAGTTATAAAAGAGAGTGTGAAACAGCGGGAGGCTACCTAAGTCTGCCTGGAGAAGTCAGGGTCGGCCGGAAGTGGGAAGGCCTGGAGGTGGGGTGATGTGAGACAGATATGATATGGAGACGAGCAGAAAATGGTAGGAATCGCCTAGTCTCTTACCTGATCGGCAGCACTTAACCTTCACGAACCCGAGTTTCCCTCATTTTTAAAAGGAGCTTAACTGTATTTAGCTGTCGGATCGTTTGAAAACATTCATTTCCTTCAACAAGGATGCATTGAGTGCTCGCTTTGGCAGCACATATACTAAAATGAGAAAGATACAGAAATGAGCAAGGTAAATACTCAAATTTATTAACCAACGTCACCCCAATGAATTTAATATTTTTTTTTTAAAAAAAAGAGGAGTGTTTGCTATAGCCATGTGCTGTGCTAGGCTATAGGAATAAAATCGTGGGTTTTCCCAGCTTTACTGTGCTATAATTGAGATAGAGTGGTACCAATAGTGACTAATGAATACACAAAAGGTAATGATTCTGCATTGTTACCTATCAATCAAGAGATTTGTAAAATGCAGCCGCGCTGAGAATGAGCCCCGTGTGGTTAGTGCGCGCGGGCGCACCGCCTGCGTAACTAGAGGTGATGACGGACGACGCCCCCGCCGCGCGCCCGCTCGGCGAGGAGCTTCTTGGCGGATTGAGCGCGAGGAGCGGGGAGGTCTACGTGCGCGCGCACGCGGCACTCTCTGCCCGCGGTCCGGGGACTTTCCCCTAGGCGCAAGTGAGGAACCGGGTCCTCCGTCTGTAGCCTAGGCAACAGGCCTTCAGCGCGAACTACAGGAAAAGCCTTAACTAGCGCGATGTTTTATAGGTCCACCAAGAAATCTACCTTATGCTTAGGGCGAGAAAAATTGGTGGTTTTTATGAAATAAAAATCACTTTCTGGAATAACCTCCTAATACTTCTGGAGGTATTCTGGCTAATATACATTTAGAATAAGTAGAAAAGAAAGGAACTAATTTGGGAAAATCTGGCCAATGGCCCTATGCAAATAACGCGCGGCCCCGCCCACGCGGTGTGGGCGTGGTCTCCTGGGGGCGGTCCCGGCGAGCCCGGCGCGCCTACCCATGAGCACCGGGGCGCTCCGCTTCCTAGCGCCGCGGGGGCCTCAGTCGGTCGGCCCGCCATGGCGAGCGCGGTCTCGCCCGCGGGTGTTCTGGGGCTGCTGCTTGTATCTGCGCTGCCCGGGGTCCTCGGAGACCGCCCCAGCCCCGACCTCCGGGCACACCCAGGTACCAGCGAGGCTGCTGGGGGGAGGCTGGGATTGCCCTGGAGCCCCAGCCCTACTGACCCTCCTCCGCCCTCCTCCTCCGCAGGGAGCCCCGCCCAGGCCCGCCCCAAGGCCACGGAACCCCGGAGGCCGCCGCCGCCGCCGCCGCCCAGGCACCAGCAGGAGCGGGCCCGGGCGTGGCCTTTGGGGGCGCTGTACACCGCCGCAGTCGTGGCTTTCGTGCTCTATAAGTGTTTGCAGGTGCGGGGGATGCCCCGGGCCTGAATTTCCCTTGGGGGCGTCGTGGTACCAACAACTAGAGTCATCTGCCGGTCCTTCTATGAAAGGAGCAGTAGTTCATTGGCTATCCAACATTATGGGGTCATTTTGAGCCTGCAGCGAGGTAATGGATGTGCAGGGCACACGGTAATCTGTCAATAAGTATCACATGAAGTCTTTGCAACAAGCCAATGAAGACATTAAGTCACTCGCCCAAGGTCAGAGCCAGTAGTAACTAGTGGAGCTGGGATTTGAACCCAGCAAGTGTGGAGCTCCTGGTGAGATTCCCACCTTGGCACCAGAGGTTGGTTACTGTTGTCAAGTGTTTTTTTTTTGAGTTCAAGGTACGAAGCAGGCCCATGTTCTTGGGAAGGAGGCCCTGAAATATGAATCGACATTTACATTTTGGTGGGTTGAAACTGTTGACGTGGAAAGCAGTACCTCCCAGGGCTGTATATTCAGCCTTGGCCCTGTCACTCAATTGCCCCGGGAAATAGAGGGCCCCCGAGCCATTTGGAGATGATGTAAAACTAGAAGGGGCAGCTGATCGTGATTCCGAATAGACTTGACAAGCTAGGATAGAGGGCTGAACTCAATGATGAGATTTAACAAGGACGGATAAATTCTATCCCTGGACCCAAATATAGTCTAAAAGAAACATAACAGCAGAAGCAGCTCGTTGATTGGCTAATGGAGTTCATGTGTGTGATGTGACAACCCATTTCCTAAATAAGTACTGTGTGTTATCTTACGATCAGAACATTCCTGGAGAGCTTTATTCTCTTTGGGGCACTGATTTAAGAGCTCAAGTTCAGTAAAGCAGCCAGAGAAAGTCATGTCAAATGAGCTCTGTCTGAAGAAGATTGGTGATATTAAGCCAGAGAGGATGTGGAGAAGTTGGGGGCGGAGGGGGTTGAGATAACCATTGTTTTCAAATTCCCAAGGGGCCGTGATGTTGGGAGGCTCTTACCAGCACAGTGAAAAGTAGGTACATGAAGGACAGTTTTTGGCTTTGTATATAAACTCGCACCCAGAACTTTATCAGCCTGGAGGGAACTGCTCTTTGCCTGGAGGCATTAGCGTAGACTGAATGAATGACCTTGTGAGGGCATACCGACAGGCTGCTCCGTGCCCTGGTTGCTCCGTGCCCTGGTGAGGAGCTGGACTAGATGGGATTGCGGTTCTCTGGGGTAAAAATCCAATCGTTTTCTCTGCCTCAAGCCCTCCTCCTCTTACTGGCTTTGGAGACAAGGGGTGGGGAGCCTTGTTGCAGCTTCTCCGTTTCCCTCTCCTGCAGCAGGAGAAAAATGAGGCTCCTGTTCTCCAGGAAGAGGCAGGCGAGAAGGAATCGCTGCAGTCAGGTGGGTCTTGCAGAAGTCTTGTGCTCGGTAGGGAGTTTGGGGTGGGGGGGGGCAGCAGCAGGTGAGCCAACCACTGCCCTCCCCTTCTCCCTTACCTCCAGAGCAACAGCTGGCCCAGCTGACACAGCAGCTGGCCCAGACGGAACAACACCTGAACAATCTGATGGCCCAGCTGGACCCCCTCTTTGAGCGGTAAGCAGTGAGCAGCGTGTGGCAGGTGAGAAGTGGGGACCCAGGCGGGGCAGCCTCTGAGGGGACCTGTCCACAGCGTGACGACTCTGGCCGGAGCACAGCAGGAGCTCCTGAACATGAAGTTACACACCGTCCGCCAGCTGCTACAGAAGAACAAGCCCGGCAGAGGCGCGGAGGAGGTCCCGGGGCCAGGTAACAGGCTGGGGGCGAGTAGAGACAGAGTCCGGTGCGGGTAGAGACAAAGCATCTGAACCGGGAACACACACCTCACAGAGGTGCCTTCCCCTCCCAGAGGCCAGCAGGCCCTTCCCGGAGGACTCGTGTGTGAAGGAGGAAGACGAGGAGGCTGGTGACATCCAGGCTGGGGAAGAGCCCCGGGGCTGGAGCCCAGAGACCAGGGAGCTAGCTGCTCCGTGGGGCGGGGAGCAGGGCCTGAGGAGAAGATGCAGCAGGGCTGCGGCGCTCCGGGAAGGAGGGGCGACAGCTGAAGGTTTAGTAAAGCCAAGTCTGTTCTTGTGATTGGATGCTCCGGCGTGCTTTTTTTTCTCATCCCAGCTGGTCTCGCACACACACACACCCATACTAGGTGCCTAGGAGCAACTGGCCCTTCTTGGAAAGCTTCCCTTATTAGGACAAAGAGAGGCTGCCTCAGAGGGAGCTGCAGTTCCTTTCCGTGTGCTCCCGAGGCATCATGCCAGCCTCCAGGCGCCGACACCCCTTTGCTCAGACACATCGCTGCAACAGGCCTTTCCAAAGAGACAGAAACACTTTACTTACATCCAGTAGGAAAATAAAAACTATAAAAACAGCCACGTTTGCAAAGCCCGTAGCCTCGATGAACAACTGGCCCTAGACATAGCACCAAGCTGATCAGCCCCAAGTCCCCTCGTCTGCGCTGGAGGGGCCGGGTCCGTGGAGGTTCCGGTGGGTCAGGCTCGTTTTCCTGACTCTTGAGAGCTGGTCAGATAGCCCAGTCCCAGGCGAACACAGAACGACCCTCCTCAAAGCGTGAAGGGTTTTCTGTGTTTTGTTTGGTTTTGTGCTCCTGACCCTGACCTATCCCTGAAGTATCCTGGGTCCTGGAATTCATAAGGTTCTCCTAGTTCTTCTGGCTGCTGTGGAGAGAAGACAGTTCAGGTGTCGGCATGAGCACTCCAGTCACAGTCTAATCAGCTATGTAGGGTGGGGGTGGTGGGGTGGTGTCCCGCGGATGTAGGACATGAGACAGGATCGGAGTTGATCATCTCTTGCTCCTGGGCCCCGGCCCAACACTTACCCAGGAAAGAGACAGCCTACCTGATGGCCAAGGTCAGACTGTGGTGCCAGCGCAGCAGCTCCTCCCGGTCCGTGGACATAAGCAGCAGCTTCTCGTGAGGGAAGGACAGCTGGGGAGAGACCACCTCTTACTGCACGGCTCAGAAAGGTCCAGGCTAACGCCGAAGGCCTCGCTGCTCCCCTGGGGCCACTGAGGACTCATGTGGGAACTAGATAGGAACCCAAAGGCCCAGTTACCCTCTCCCAATGTAGCCGGCCCGATTCCTAGGACAAGAGTCCAGGGCCATGGAGGTAAACAGGCGCGCCGGTATTTGAGGTATACGTTCGGCCTCTCCTACCTCACCTAGGACTCCCATCTTATTACTCACGCTGAGCAGTCCACCACAGGGGCCCCCCGAGTGGCCAAAGACCCTTTGGAGCTGGCACTGGGCCATGGGGTAGACGGCCCGGCAGACGAAGGTGCCACTCTGCAGCAGGTGCAACGGGGGCCGCGGCTTGGCCAGGACGAGCACGTCCGAGAACAGGAAGAACATCCGGGGCCGAGGTTCCCCGCGGGGAGGCACTACCAGCAGCCAGCCCTGGCGCAGGAACCAGCGGCCTGGGGGTGGGAGAGGTTACTGTAATGTAGCTCCAGGGCCACAACCCATGGGCATAAAGGAAAAGGGAGGCTGAGGAAACCGGGTACGTGCTGGCAATCCAGGTAGCAGAAGAGGGGTGAGAGAGAGAAAAGGGCAGGCTGAGGGCGAAGGGGGGAGGACGCAGACTACCGGAGGTGAGCCCCTTTGCCTGGCGGCCGCTGAGGAGGGCCTGGACCCGCCGGAGGTGCTGGCCGTTCTTCTGTTTCTGACCGATGGCGTGGACTCTCTGGGCGGTGTCACTTATCAGCCGAGCAGCCCCTGGAATGACACCCCCAGCCCCATTCCCAGCACATCTCTGACTCTGGGGACTGGTGGTGGAGAAAGGCTGCTGCTCCCCTAGGGCCACGGTCAGCAAACTGAGGCTCGTGAGCGGCTCTTTGGCCCCTTGAGTGTGGCTCTTCCACAAAATACTGGGCCAGTCTATTTTGAAGAAGTGGCGTTAGAAGAAATTTAAGTTTTAAAAAATTGGGCTCTCAAAAGAAATCTCAGTCGTTATCCTGTTGATATTTGGCTCTGTGAACGAATGAGTTTGCCGACCACCGGCCTAGGGAGCCAGGGTCAGGGCCCAACTTGCTGAAGAGCAGGCAGGACTGCCGAAACCGGTTGGGCTCAGTGGATAGAGCATCAGCCTTCGGACTGAAAGGTCCCAGGTTCGATTCCAGTCAAGGGCATGTACCTTGGTTGCGGGCACATCCCCAGTAGGGGGTGTGCAAGAGGCAGCTGATCCATGATTCTCTCTCATCGATGTTTCTAACTCTCTATCCCTCTCTTCCTCTCTGTAAAAAATCAATAAAATATATATTTTTTTTTAAAAAAAAGAGCAGGCAGGACAACAGGAGCGTCATGTGCATGCCAAAGGCAGACAGGGTCACGCCAGACCTTGTTGGAAGGTCACAACCCAAAAGGGATACAAGAAAGGCAGCCTTCTGTCTTTGAAGTTTTGGCAGAGCAAGAACATACGTGTGAGCTGCTGGTGGTCAGGGCTGTTGGGACTTGTGTTTTCGGCCAAAGCAACAACAAGACTTTCATACCTAGAATGAGACAGTTGAAGTCTGTGAGGGGACGTAGAGCTGGGAAACACTCCCTCTGCCTGACACACACACACACACACACACACACACACACACACACAGCCCCGTACACATCCACTGCAAAGCCGGGAAGTTCTGCTCCAGCTTTGTATCCCCTCTTTCAAAACCTGGCCCCACTCCACGTCACCCTTTCCCATCCCACCCTGAGGAGTCAGGAGCAGACGCTTCAGAAATTCCAAACTGGACCAGCCTCTCGTCTCAGCAAATCCTTCCAAATTCTGTGTCACTAGCCCCGTGTGGTGGGCCGACTGCAGCTCGCGAGCCACATGCGGCTCTTTGTCCCCTTGAGTGTGGCTCTTCCACAAAACACCACGGCCTGGGCCAGTCTATTTTGAAGAAGTGGCGTTAAAGTTTAAGGTTAAAAAATTTAGCCCTCAAAAGAAACTTCAGTCGTTGTACTGTTGATATTTGGCTCTGTTGACTAACGAGTTTGCCGACCACCACACTAGCCCATTACAAGCCCCTGCGCTTCCATGTAGAGCTCCCCAGTCCCAGCTGAGGGCCTGCGGCTGCAGACTCCACTACTCCAGCGGGCTGTCATTTACTCTTGCAAAAAAGGATTTGGGGAGCAGTTTGTCCCAGGAGAGAGGCACTGGGATAGACCCCGTGAGTGCCACAAAGGTGAGAGGCTCAGAAAAGCTGGCTGGGTCAGGGAGCGTTCACTCACTGCTGGAGCCTCTGCAGAGGTAACGGGAGCAGGTCCTGGAGCTGAAGGCCCCCGAACTCGGGGCGGCCTTCCTGAAGCCTCACGAACCTCCGGAAACGTTTGCTTTTCTTCAGTTGCTCCTGGAGGGAGGGGGGAAAGGGTTGGCGGCAGCAGAGAGAGAAGCCACTCCTTCCATTGCATTCACCTGTGCACCCATCCCCAGCCCTCCGCAAGCTGTGTGCTTCTGAGAGAGCCCCTGTCTCCCTACAGGGAGCTCGGCGCAGAACTGGGCACCCAAAGGGCTCTGCAAATGCAGGGACAGCCTGAAGTTTGGGTCTCCAGATGGAGAGGAAACACATGGGGCAAGAGGGGAAGGAGTTGAGGTCACCTTCAAGTTACCTGCAGGGTGGTCTGGGACCTCTCTGCGTTGGCGGCAAACTGGGTGTAGAGCTCCAGGTGGGGGCAGAAGCGCTCCAGCCCCTGCCCCCAGTGCCCTCCTTCCAGGTGGGGAAGCAGCTCTCTGCGTGGGTGGGGACAACAGGAGAGCCGCCCAAGAACCGCTCAAGCACCGCATTTTCGTTCTTTTAACCCTAACCCGTGGGTAGTGCTGTTACCCCATGTTACAGATGGAGACCTGGGGCCCTGGGGGCCAAGACCACAGGTGAGGTCACTGGCAGACGCGGAGCAGGAACCAGGGTCTCGCTCCCTCCCTCTCCCCACGCCCCCTCCACTCACAGGCTGGCGCCGTAAATGAGCTCCCAGGGCCCGAACAGGGCCTGGCGCTCCGGTGGTCGCAGGGTGCCCTTGGCTCTCAGAATGCCCACGAAGTACTGCGGAGAGAGAGAACACCGGCATAAGGTCTGCGGGAAGAGGCAACGCCAAGGCGCCGCTAGCATCTGCAGAAGTTTGCAGATGCAGGAGGACTGAGCAATGCCCCGGGACTGGGGATCCCCAAATGCAGGAGAACTGAGCAATGCCCCGGGGCTGGGGATCCCCAAATGCAGGAGGACTGAGCAATGCCCCGGGGCTGGGGATCCCCAAATGCAGGAGGACTGAGCAATGCCCCGGTACTGGGGATCCCCAAATGCAGGAGGACTGAGCAATGCCCCGGGGCTGGGGATCCCCAAATGCAGGAGGACTGAGCAATGCCCCGGGGCTGGGGATCCCCAAATGCAGGAGGACTGAGCAATGCCCCGGGGCTGGGGATCCCCGACCTCCCAGAGACCCTCCCACACCCTGGGCTCCCCGCCCCATTCCAGAGGGCACGCGGGGGGCCCCACCGTGGCGACCAGCCCCAGCTGCTCCTGGTAGCGCCGCTCGGTCTCCAGCAGCTCCCGGGCGGTGCAGGCGCGCTTCCGCTCCCAGCGGGCACGCTGCTCCTGCACCGGGCACCGGGCCCTGGGGCCCGGGCTCTCCATGCCAGGTTGACGGGCGGACATTTCCGGCCACAGCCCGCCGGAGATTCAAATACAAACCGCCTAGGGGCGGGGCGGCGTGGAGGAGCGCGCCCCCTGGCGCCTGGAGGCTACGCGCGGGACGGAGCATGCGCGGCGGCGGCCTGCCAGGCAGCGTCTCGTCTCCGCTAGGACCTCGCCCCACCGCCAGGGCGGCGCTGTAGGTACGCGACGTCCGTCGGAGAACGGCTCTCCCGAGGGGGTCTAATTGGGGCCGCAGCCTAGACTTTGAGCCAGCAGATTTGGGGGTGCAGACACTGCAGGCAGGGCCTGTGTCCTGTCGGTAGAATTGGGAACGGTGCAATAGCTGCAGTACAGATTCTGCGCTGGGCCCAGGACAGATGCTGGGGTTCCGTGGTTTCCAATGTTTCTTTACAATTAGGGACTCTCACTAGTCAAAAAGTTTGAAATATTTTGGCCTTCGGGCAGAAGTTTACAGGTTTTGCCTGGCCTGCGTGGCTCAGTGGTTGAGTGTCCACCGACCTAAGAACCAGGAGGTCACCGTTTGGGTTGGGCAGGGCACAGGTTGCTGGCTCGACCCCAGGGTGGGGTGTGCAGAAGGCATCCAATCAGTGATTCTCTTCATTGATGTTTCTCTCTCTCCCCCTTACTCTCTAAAATCAATAGATATATTAAAGAGTTTATAGGTTTTAAGTTACTACGTAACTTTGTTTCTTATTCCAAAATTTACAATTAGCTTCCGGTCAGCAGGTGTCCATAACTAACACAGTGGTTCTGAATTGCTTAATTAAGGCCAACGGCAAGTATGTGGTTGATTAGCCTGTGATACCTAGTCAAAGACAGCATGTAACAGATTTTCCTTTTTTAGCTCTGTCAATTGGCAGTGCCTTTTTGTCAGTATGTATGCGAAATTTTAAAGTGTGTCTCTCTAATTGCCTAGCAATGCATTCTAAAGAAGTAGATACTTTGACAAAATTATATTTGCCAAGATGTGAAGCGCAACATTGTAACAACTGATAGCCTAAATGTCCAAAGGTAGTAAATTGGCTAGGAAAAATGTGGTACAGCCATTTGAAGGAATAATAGGAAAAGCATTAAAATGATGTTTAGCCGAAACCGATTTGGCTCAGTGGTAAAGCATCAGTCTGCAGACTGAAAGATCCCGGGTTCAATTTCGGCCAAGGGCATGTACATTGGTTGCGGGCACATCCCCGGTAGGGGGTGTGCAAGAGGCAGCTGGTCGATGTTTCTCTCTTTTCGACGTTTCTAGCTCTCTATCTCTCTCCCTTCCTCTCTGTAAAATATCAATTAATATATATATATATATATATATATATATATATATATATATATATAATGATGTTTAAAAGCTATCAACATAGAGAAAGGTACATAGTGTATTGCTGAGAGAACAAAAGCAAACCATACAGCTGTTGGAATAAGATTATCTCATTTATGTATAATACTGAAAAACGCAACCCCCCCTGCCTCACCTAGCAGTGAGGAAGCTGGAATTTCTCATTGGCATGTGGCCTGTGGCTGCCCTGAACTGTTAAAAGAATAAACATCTTTTTAAGAAGGCTGTCTGTCTTATCTCAACTCCCAAGGTCCCCCATTAGTGATGGGAACATAGCTCTTAAAACCGCTCAAGGTAATAGCCCCAATTAGTGCTCTGAGAGTTATAGCCCCTGAACAGTGCTCTGATAGATAAGATTACCAGGTGGGACTGTTGACTAAGTGTAGACCCTCTCATAAAACAAGTAATTAACGAGCCCAGCTCCCCTTTTTGGAATTCCTTTGTTCCCTTCTTCCCCCTCCATGTGTAACCCCTCCTATGCGTGACTTTTGCCTATATATGCTTGTAAGATTTTCTGTTCGCTGCTGGACTCCTCTGCTCCTGTTTGAGTTACGAGTTGAGCCCCAGCGCGCTGGAATAAAGCCTCTTGCTGTTTGCATCAAGTGACGCCTCCTGCGGTTGATTGGGTCGCCGTCGATCCTTGGGACAGAGTGAGGGTCTCCTTCTGGGGGTCTTACAATACATATGACTAAAAGGATAAAACAGTGGTTTTTATCTCTGGTGATGAGATTGAGAATAATTCATTCAACAGATATTTATTAAGGACCTACTCAGTGCCAGGTACTGGACCATTGAGATTAAAGGGGTGCTGAATAGGACTTTTCTGCCTTTCCTAGGTTTTCTGCTTGAGCTTGCATACATTACTTTGTAATCAGAAAAAAAATATATTAAAAACTCAGGTTTTAGACAGACTTTAGACCCCATGCCTATTATTCTGGACTCCTAGGAATCTGGGCCCCTCGCCAAGAACCAAGTTACTGTCAGGGATCTGAGGTCTCCTCTAGCTCTCTGACATTCTCGACATTCTGAGAAAGGAAAAATGCTGGTCTTAGATCAGGGAGAAACAACTTAATGGGCTTGGTGGAGGAAAGAGAGAGTTTGGGTCAGACTGTACCTTGGAATGGATCCCAAGGAGACTGGTGATACTGTATAGTGGGAAGTATGGTCTCAAGAGAATGTGGGGACACATCTCAAGTGAGGAAGGGGACAGATAATCCCATGGTGAATGGTATCTCCGTGAGCCCAGCTGATGAGAACAGCACAGCACCTCGGGGTGCAGTGGTGGTGGGTGGGTGTGTTTGGGTGTGCTGCCAGTGTGTGAGGGTGCTTTATAGAGCCTACTGTGAGCTCAGATGGGAGAGGAAGAAGAGGGAAATGTGGAGAAGACACACTGAGTATAATTAGAGACAACTGATTTCCTGGAGACCAAGTCTCTCCCAGAGCAAGTCAGGCACATCCCATGGGTCTACCTAGAACAGACAGATTCTCTCCTCCAACTTTATCCCCAAAGCCAAAGGCAGCCAGACCAGTGGGAGAAGGTCAGAAGGCAGTCAACAACCTCTCTATTCTCTAATTACCCTTAACCTCTGCTTTCAGCTCACTGGATGCTGGAGAAGCCCTAGGGATGCTTTGAACAACAATTATCAGTTATTACACAAAAATTAAATGCCTCTTACACGCCACATCCTGTGCTAGGCATGGAGATGAAACAATGGACAGTGAACTATGGCTTCTGCTGTTACTGATGCTGATGGTCTAGCAGGGCAGACGTGGGAAGGAGTCGCCTAAATATTAGGGCTTTTATGCGGGCAGGAGTGACCACATCTAGGAGTCAGGGAAGGCTTCTTGGAGGAAGTAACAATGTGAATTGATACCTGAAGAATGAGTAAAACCTGGTGGAGCAGGGTGGCCAGTAGAGTAGAGGTGAGAGAGACAAACTGCAAGAACAAAGTTTGGAGATAACACACACACACACACACACACACACACACACGCAGTGCATTCAAGGAACTGCTAGAAGTTCAATAAGATTAGAGCATAGGAGAGAGTGATGAAAAAGGAGACTGGAGAGACAGAGAGAGGCCAAGCCACGGAGGGAATTTAAACCAGTAAGACTATGTCGTAAGCAATAGCAAACTCAAAGTGGCTAAATGATATTTTATTAGCTTATGCAACTGAGAAGTCCAGATGCAGGTAAGTTAGCTTAATCCAGCAACTCAATAATATCCCCAAGGATGTAGGATGCTAATGAGGTAGGTGCTTATGGATCTGACGTGGAGAAGAGAGGCCAAGCCCGGGATACTTGTCTGTCATGAACTTGTAGAAACCATAGAAGTGGATAAAACTGTCCACAAAGAATTTGAAGAGGGACAAGGGCAGGAGGCATGAGAATTTCCAACACAGCCCATTTCTTCTCATTCTGTGCTAAAAATGGCTAATATCAGTTCCAACATGGCCAATGTTTTAGTGAGCTAAATGGTGGGCCCCATTGCCAAAACCAGTTTGGCTCAGTGGATAGAGCGTAGGTCTGCGGACTGAGGGGGCCCGGGTTTGGTTCCATCAAGGGCATGTACATTGGTTGTGGGCACATCCCAAGTGGGGGGTGTGCAGGAGGCAGCTGGTTGATGTATCTCTCTCATCAATGTTTCTAGCTCTCTATCCCTCTCTCTTCCTCTCCGTAAAAAATAAAATATATATTTTTAAAAATAAATAAATGGTGGTCCCTGTAAAGATATGTCCATACCCTAACCCCAGCAGCCTGTGATTATGAACTTATTTGGAAAAGGGGTCTTTGCAGATGTAATTAAGCTAAAAATCTTGAAATAAGATCGTTCTGGGTTATCTTGGTGGACCCTCACCAATGGCACATTCCGAAAAGAGGCGCCGTGGGGAGGCAGGGAGAAGGCCTGGGGAGGCAGGGAGAAGGCCTGGGGAGACAGGGAGAAGGCCTGGGAGGCAGGGAGAAGGTCTGGGGAGGCAGGGAGAAGGCCTGGGGAGACAGGGAGAAGGCCTGGGAGGCAGGGAGAAGGTCTGGGGGGACAGGGAGAAGGCCTGGGAGGCAGGGAGAAGGTCTGGGGGGACAGGGAGAAGGTCTGGGGAGACAGGGAGAAGGTCTGGGGAGACAGGGAGAAGGTCTGGGGAGACAGGGAGAAGGCCTGGGGAGACAGGGAGAAGGCCTGGGGAGACAGGGAGAAGGCCTGGGGAGACAGGGAGAAGGCCTGGGAGGCAGGGAGAAGGTCTGGGGAGGCAGGGAGAAGGCCTGGGGAGACAGGGAGAAGGCCTGGGAGGCAGGGAGAAGGTCTGGGGGGACAGGGAGAAGGCCTGGGAGGCAGGGAGAAGGTCTGGGGGGACAGGGAGAAGGTCTGGGGAGACAGGGAGAAGGTCTGGGGAGACAGGGAGAAGGTCTGGGGAGACAGGGAGAAGGCCTGGGGAGACAGGGAGAAGGCCTGGGGAGACAGGGAGAAGGCCTGGGGGGGGGGGGGGCAGGGAGAAGGCCGTGTGAAGCTGGAGGCAGTGATCAGAGTTCTGCAGCCACAAGCCCAGGAATTCCTGGAGCCGCCAGAAGCTACAAGAGGCTCTAAGGCTTTCAGGAGGAGCAGGGGGCTGCCAACACTCTGATTTCAGATTTCTGGCTTCCAGAGAGAGAGAGAGAGAAATTCGGTTGTCCTGAGCCCCCCCCAGCTGGTGGTTTGTCACAGAAGTCCTGTGGAATAACACAGGTGATGAGGTCGGCCTCAAGGCCCCAGCTGGGCTTTGGTCTGTCTTTGCTTCCAATCCGTGGCTGGGAGTGGGAGGCTTTTTCTCCCCTCACCGGCGAATGGCTCCTCCTCTGCCAGCAGACCCTCACGACCAAAGACTTGGCCTTAAATAAGGTTGTGCACCAGGTGGGGGGGTCGGGGAGGGTGCCCCAGTCCATCAGTCCTGAGTACACTCTGTCCCACCCCGGGAGGCTCAGGGAGCAGGACTCTGGGAGCTCAAACCTGTTTTGGAGTTTGGCAGCCTCCCAGCTGGGAAGGTGTGATCCCAGGTCACAGTCCACATTCCCCACCCAGACCAAAGACACAGTCACACACAGACACAGAGCGCTCCAGGGAGAGGCGGCACCATGCAGCGTGACACGGGGAAACAGGGAGCTCTGCACCCGGCCACCCATCGGGGCTCTGAAATACTGAGAGAAAGCAGCAGGGAGGGCAGGGAGACGTGTGGACACGCAGAGAAATACACTAAGAGAGCCTGACAGAGACCTGAAGAGGAAAAGGATGGAAACATTCAGACTGTTTAGAAAGGGGGGACATGGAATGAAGCTGGCATCGTTGTGGTGAAGAAAGATGCCCAGACAGAAGGACCCCACGCTCCGGTTAGCACGGCGTTTCTGTCCCCTGTGCTTCCCGTAACCTCTTCCACCTCAACTAGATGACTTGTTTCCACATTCCATCTTTTTAAAAAAAATATATATATTATTGATATTTTACAGAGAGGAAGGGAGAGAGCTAGAGAGCTAGAAACGTCGATGAGAGAGAAACATCAACTAGCTGCCTCCTACACACCCCCTTACCAGGGATGTGCCCGCAACCAATGTACATGCCCTTGACCGGAATCAAACCCAGGACCCTTCAGTCTGAAGGCCGACGCTCTATCCACTGAGCCAAACCGGTTTCGGCTCCACATTCCATCTTTTTAAAAATATATATTTTTTATTGATTTTTTTACAGAGAGGAAGAGAGAGGGGTAGAGATTAGAAACATCAATGAGAGAGAATCATCGATCAGCTGCCTCTTGCACACCCCCTACTAGGGTTGTGCTCGCAACCAAGGTTCATGCCCTTGACCAGAATCGAACCTGTGACCTTTCAGTCCGCAGGCCGACGTTCTATCCACTAAGCCAAACCGGTTTCGGCTCCACATTCCATCTTGTCCAGGTCCATTCAATTTAGATAGCGCCATGGACCCTCCACGTGTCAGGGGGCCACCAGGGTGCTGGCAGCACAGCTGACCCAATCAATGAGCTGATCGTCCAGGGTGCACACTGGATCACATTGCCATCGATGGAGGGCTCTTAACGTTGGCTCCAGAAACGGCAATCTAGGTGGTTAGACTAATTACTTTCTAAAATGACTGCTCCAAGAACCATTTTTGGTGTACAGTAGAGCAGTCACTCTGACAAGGCATAAAATGGGGCGCCATAGAAATGCGGCATCATGTTCCTGGAACAGTGGTGGTTCAACACGCGCAGGTCATGGACAATGAGCTCCCTTCCCCGAGGGCAAAGGAGTCAGCTTAGTCAACTGGGTCTTCTCAAGTCCAGGCAAGGAGATCTGCCGAGAGAAAAATACTCCATAATAGCTGCTGGATAAAAGAATGACTCAATCAATCAATCCAACACTGAACCCTGCCTTTTATGGAGCTAAGGAATTAGGACAGATAAAATGCCATAAATCATCTTAATACGAATTAGATGGTGGGCAAGGTTATTAGGGAGGGCAGGCAAAGCCCTGTGGGGGCGGAGGCACCAGAAATCTCTTCCTATAGTGCAGAGGTAATCAAGAAAGACTTCCTGGTCCCAGGGGGCCCTGTGCCCCGGGTGAGCGGTGTGTCCCAGGGGGCCATGTGCCCCGGGTGAGCCGTGTGTCCCAGGGGGCCCTGTGCCCCGGGCGAGACCTGTGTCCCTAGGGAAGCAGTGGGACCCAGGGGGAGGGGCGGTGAGAACCATAGGAGGAGCGGACTCTATTCGGGTGGTCCTGAGATAGCCACCATAAAACAAGCAGACTGCCAAACGAGGAGCGGATTCTATTCATGAGATCCTGAGATAGTCACCATAAAACAAGCAAATTGTCAAATGACAGCAGGGAGGGGAAGGAGACCTGGGGGGAGATAAGAGAACAACCAACGAACATAGAACTCTGGGGAGGGAGAGCATGAATGGGAAGTGGGGGGGGGGGCAATGGTAAGATATGTACACATATAATACCTTAATAAAATTCATGTGAGGGGGAAAAAAAAAACAAAAAAAACCTGATTAATAATAAAAAAAAAAGAAATTAAAAAAAAAGACTTCCTGGAAGAAGTGGCCTTGGAGCTGAGCCTTGAATAATAGAAGGGATTTGGACAGGGGAGATTGGAAGACTATTTAACATGGGAGCGGGTGCACAAACCCTGGTCCACCTGCGTGGAAGCTGGCTCAGGCATTCAGGTGGAAATCCGGAGCCCTGCTGTGACAAGAGGTCGTGAGGAGGCTGGGAGTGCGCCCAGGGAGGAGCTGGGGTAGCGGGAGCACTCTGGAGTGAGGGGCTAGTCATCAACAGAATCAGAACTGTCTCACTATATTTAATTACCTTTTACAATCATACAGAATCTGCACAATACCTACTGAATGTTAGGTTCAGTGATGAACCTTCCGAGAAGGCCTTCCTCTGATTTGGTTGGCCGAAGCCACAGGGGCCTTACTACAGTGTGAGCCACAGAACAGTAGAGCCGTTTCCAGTCCAATGCTGCATCCCTGGGGCCTGGAACAGTGCCTGGAGGATCGGGGGAGGCTCAGTAAGTGTTTGTTAAACAAGTAGGCAGAGACTGGGAGTCCCAGGCCCATATTGGGGTCCTCTCATTTGTCTCCTAGCACCCACTTCCCCTCTTTCCCCCCCCCCAATCCATGCTCCACACCAGCCCTCAACATGACCTAATATGGGAATGTCATTCTGTCATTCTCCCGAAGTATGTGATGCCTCCCCTTTGCCCAGAGTGCCATCCTCCCCATTGTTATTCCTGAAGTGAACTTCTTACTTCTTCACAGCCCTGACCACATTTTCCTACTTCTGTATTACTCTCTGAGGCAGAATTCATCTCTCTCCCTAAATCTTATGGTAGTGTTTGCCCTCACTCCCTAGACAGTGAGCTCCTCAGGGCAGCAGCCGTGTCTCAGTGGTACTTCTAAGACCAGTGCCGGACATATGTGATATACTGAACAAATATTTGTTACCTCTAAGAGTGAATGGCTACCCTGGCCAGTGTGGCTCAGTTGTTTGAGCGTCTCCTGGTGCAGCTGAAGGTTGCCGGGTTGATTACCAATAGGGGGCATACAATGGTTCTCTCTCGTAGATGGTTCTCTCTCCCTTCCTCTCTCTCTAAAAAAAAATCAATAAGGACGTATTTTTAAAAAATCAATTTAAAAATTTTTTTTAAAAAGGTGTGCACGGCAGGCATTCCCAGTAGTGAGAACTATATGAAGGAAGGCGGTTATTTTGGGCGAAAAAAATGAATGGTTTAATGTGGCTGGAATAAGAGGGACAGTAGGAAGCGATAAGATGGGAAGGCATCTTGGGTAAGACTCTGCGGGGACGTGGAAGTCAGCTAAAGGGAGAAGGTGGGCAGATGGGAGATACGTTGATAGACGGGTAGGAAGCCAATGAGAGTTTTTGAGCAGAGGTGTAACATGATGAAAAACAGGTTTACTTTAAACCCACCAGAGAGTCCCTCTCACACATATACTCAGTGTTCCATTCATATTCAAATTAACCTCCCACCTACCCCCCACCCCCAACCCCTACCCCCTTTCCCAGCGCTCCTGCATCAGCTGGCCCTTCCCCTCCCCCTGCTCCCTGGCTGGGCCGGGGATGCACACAAGGTCTGCTCCCCTCTCCCCGTCTTCCCCCTTCCCTGCCCGGGCCTGGGAGGCAGGCCAGGGTTAGCTGAGGCTGGCTGGCAGGCAGCCTGGTGGTGCCAGGGGAGGCCTGTGCAGTGCCAGGTGGTGCCTTAAGTTCCAGGCTCGCACCATGACCCCGATAACCTTGTGCCTTGTGCCTGCGCACACACCTGCCCTCACCCCACCCCAGTCCCGGCCGGCCGCGGTATCGAGGAGGGGGCACAGGGCCAGGCAGCACGGAGGGACTTTGGCTCCATCTCCCCAAGAAGGGCGCTCTGTGAGTCAGCCCGCTCCCCTCCAGGCTTGCTCCTCCCCCACCCAGCTCCTGTTTCCAATGCACGTACACCCCGTACACACCGTGTCTGGGACGCCGTACCGTCGGCCACATGGCTCCCCCGGGCCCCGGTCCCTGGCTCCCCCTGCAGATCTCGGCGCCTGCGCCGGGCCCCGCCGTGCAGCTGCTGCTGTTCCTGCTGCTCTTGGTACCTACCCATCCCCAGGGCCTGTCCCGGATGCAGGGGACTCCCTCCCTGGGAGGAGATTCGTCGGGGGAAGATGACCCAGGGAGCCAGGAGGACCTGCCCAGTGAAGAGGACCTGCCTGCAGGGGAGGACACGCCTGGGATAAAGACTGAGCCGGAAGAGAACTCTCTGAAGGTAGAGGATCTGCCCACTCCCGCTCCCAGCGACACTCACAGGCACAAAGGTGAGTGAGTGGTCAGCAGCCCTCCGGGTCTAGGCTCCGGGTCGGTGCTTCCTTTCGCCAGAGTCCCGCCCAGGTTGGAGTTATTCAGGGGAGAGCAGCCTGCCCTGTGCTCTGACAGTGGCCTTTCCCAGCCCCAGGGGGTCCCGGGGATACCAGACCCTCCCCCCCAACCCCCTTTCAGAGCGAAAAGGGCATGGATGGGGAGACAGAAATGAGGCCCAGATGGAAAGAGATAAGCAGGAAGAGGTGAGAGAGAAAGGGGAAGGCTGGAGAGGCGAAAGATACTAGAAACAAAGAGAGAAAGCGTAGGTAGAGGGGAGTAAGTAAGAGGATGAGGGGAGCGAAGAGGAAAGATGGGGGCTCCGGAGGAAGGGCAGGAGGGTTTGTGGAGGTCGCCTCAGGCGAGGAAACAGACCCGGGAAGAAGGAAGTAGCCAGTAGGGGCCCTGGTATCTTTGACTCCCAAGCCAGGAACTTTGGGGGAGAAAAAGAGTTGGAGACTAGAAAGGAAAGAGGGTTGAGTGGGGAGGAGAGACAGGTAAGGGAGAAAGGAAAGATGCTCTACTGATTTGGGCCTGGGACCGAGTCCCCCCTCCCCCATTTTACTGGCACAGTGGCTGCAAACTGGTGGCCAGTGGGATCTCAGCTGTAGGCATCTCTGCTACCTGCTGCGCCTCTGTAAGGCGGCTGGGTTTGTGCCCCCCTACCCCCGCTGGCTAGTGAGGGGGGCCGCCTCGACCTGGCCAGCGGGGAGGGTCTGGGCTCCAAGGTCGCACTCCTGACCCGTCTCATTCATGCAGGGGGTGACCACAGCCATTGGCGCTATGGAGGTGAGTCAAACCACCACCCACTCCACCCATCCCACCCCACCCAACTCCACCCCACCCCCGCGCACAGACCCAATCTGGGCACCCACGCCTGCTGATCTGACCCCCCAACCGTGGCGCTGAACTCTAGTCCGGGGCGCCCCACCCACGGCATCCACACCTGCAGGTCCGGACGCCCCGTTTCTATTTCCCGCCCAAGTGTCTTGGGACTCCACCTCCTCGCTTTTCTATCCCGGCTCCCTAGACTTCCTGTTCATGCTCTTCCCCCCCCAGGCGACCCGCCCTGGCCCCAGGTGGCCCCCGCCTGCGCCGGCCGCTTCCAGTCCCCGGTGGACATCCGCCCGGAGCACGCGGCCTTCTGCCCCGCCCTGCGGCCCCCGGAGCTGCTGGGCTTCGAGCTGCCGCCGCAGCCGGAGCTGCGCCTCCGGAACAATGGCCACACCGGTGAGCGGCGGGGCGGGGCCTCCGGGAGGGGCGGGGCCATCCGGTGGATGGGGCGGGGCAATCCGGTTGAGGGGCGGGGTTGGCCAGTGTGGGGGCGGGGCCAGTCGGTGGAGGGGGCGGGGCTAGCCGGTGGAGGGGACCGCGGGGCACCGGGAAGAGGGACAGTCCCTGCGAGGCTTGGGGGTTGGTTAGGCTGGCTCTCGGGGCCGGGCCAGGGCCCACTCACCGGCTCGCCGGCTCTCCCTCCCTCGCAGTGCAGCTGACTCTGCCTCCGGGACTGCAGATGGCCCTGGGTCCGGGGCGGGAGTACCGGGCCCTGCAGCTGCATCTGCACTGGGGGTCTGCGCGTCGCCCCGGCTCGGAGCACACGGTCGACGGCCACCGTTTCCCTGCCGAGGTGAGCGTGCAGCCAGCTGTCTGCAGCACAGCAGCCGCCGGGCGAAGGGGGGCGCTGGCGACGGGAGCTCGCCCATTCCTACCCACCTGTCCTCTCCAGATCCACCTGGTTCACCTCAGCACAGCATTTGCCACCGTTGACGAGGCCTTGGGGCGCCCAGGGGGCCTGGCCGTGCTGGCCGCCTTTCTGCAGGTACGAATCCTGGATGTCCCCCACATCCGTCCCCGCCCCCCATGTCCCCAGGCTCAGTGTATCTCCCCCCCCCCCCCAGAGACCCATCCGAGCACACTCACCCTGGCACCTGCTTATCCTCATTCACTCATGAGATCATTCATTCAACGCCGCTATGAGGGAGGCCCTGGGCCTAACAAAGGATTCGGAAACTGTGGGTCCTTATCTCCAACGAGCCCACAGCCAGTGACGGGCGGCCCGTGGGTGGACATACACAAAGGACAGGGTAAAAGAGGTGGTCAGGGAAGGCTTCTCGGGGGAGGTGACCCTTGAAGACTTCACTAGGGGGAAAGAAAAGATGGCCACGCAGAGCAGATGGTGTGTGCAAAGACTCAGAATATGGCCCACTCAGGGAATGACAGATGCAATACAGTGGGCACCAGGAAGAGTAGTTTCTTTAATGGCCCCATAACAATCATAGCCCCTCTGTGAAACGCAACCAAGTCTCAAGAAACATTTAGTGAGGCCTCTTTTCTTTGGCCCTCGTAATGATTAAGACTACATACACAGCTGAGACCGGTTTGGCTCAGTGGATAGAGCGTCGGCCTGAGGACTGAAAGGACCCGGGTTCGATTCCGGTCAAGGGCATGTACCTTGGTTGCGGGCACATCCCCAGTGGGGGGTGTGCAGGAGGCAGCTGATCAATGATTCTCTCATCGAGGTTTCTGACTCTCTATCTCTCTCCTCCTCTCTGTAAAAAAAAAATCAATAAAATATATTTATTAAAAAAAAAAAAAAAGACTACATACACAGTGATTAGAGGCAGCTGGTAAAATGAAGAGACCTTGAGACACGTGCTAGGCTCACTCACACCCTAACGGACTCCTTCACGTGAGCCTCAAAGCACAAAGTTCAGAGAAGTGCCTCAGAGAGAACGTGCCCTGCTCCAAGTCAATCACATGGATGAATGCAGAGGTAACCTGAGTTCAAAGGTCATCACGGTTCTCAGGAGTGGGGCCCAGGGCACGCAGGCCTTGTGTCTTAGTGGTCCACCCTCCTCCCCCTCCTCCTCCTCCAGTTTGCCATTGCAAACTCGCCCGCAGAGCTTGTTGGGTTAGTTTGCAGAGTAAGTCAGCTCTGAGTAACAATACCTAAGATGTTGTGTTTCCTCCGGCATTCTCGGAGCTGAGAGAGAGGGAGGACTCCGGGAACCCCGCCTCACCTTCAGGCCTCTAGCCTACATTCACGTGTTACCCGTCCTGCTCTGTCACCCCCTAGGAGGGCCCGGAAGAAAACGGTGCCTATGAGCAGCTGCTGTCTCATCTGGAAGACATCGCCGAGGAAGGTGTGAGATGGGGCTCTCCCAGGGGGCGGGTTGCTGTGTGAGCTGGATGACTATGATCTTGATGATAACGATGAAGCTGAACAGAGGCAAACACGCAAACTTTTGCCCACAGGTCTTAGGGTTTAAAAACAAACACCAAGCCGAAACCGGTTTGGCTCAGTGGACAGAGCATCGGTCTGCGGACTGAAAGGTCTCAGGTTCGATTCCTGTCAAAGGCATGTACACCCCTGGTGGGGGTTGTGCAGGAGGCAGCTGGTCAATGTTTCTAGCTTTCTATCCCTCTCCCTTCCTCTCTGTAAAAAAAAAAAAAAAAAAAAAAAAAAAAAAAAAAAAAAAAAAAAAAAAATCAATATGTAAAATATATATTTTTAAAAAAAAGAAAGAAAAAGAAATTTGGGGAAGGAACTAGAATTTGCTCTCTTTTTACAAAATAAATAAATAAATAATACCAAACACCGAATAAAAAAAAACTGAAATAAGACAAAAACCAAAGAAGACCAAAAAGTTTGGAACTTCTGGGGTTGAGTCTGGGGAGCTCAAATTTTTCTGAGAACTATATATTCTTCATAAGCATCACATATTTTTATTTATTTATTTATTATTTTTTATTGAAAGGCTGCATGGCAGAAAAAAGAAAGAAAGAAAGGAAGGAAGGAAGGAAGGTTGTTGCATGGCTTGGAAGTTCAGTTGTAGCCAAGAGTCCTCAGGTCCCCACAGGGAATCAGAGAGGGTGTGGAGCTATGGAGGTCTGAGGGGAAGGGAGAGGGAGAGAGAGAGAAACATCAGTGATGAGAGAGGATCTTTGATGGGCTGCCTCCCGCACGGCCCACACTGGGAGCAGCCAAGGCTCAGCTCTCTCCCTCTGCGAGGCTCCAGGGCCCTGTGCTTTCTCCTGCGTCGTCTGGTGCCGAGTGTGGGGGAGGGATGCCCTTGGTTCGGAAGGGGTCTCAGGGAACTGAGTCGGCTTGGCTTCCTCCATATGACGCTGTGTCCCTAGACCCCGAGCGTTGGAGGGGGGCCGTCTAGGTGAGATTCCAGCACAGGCCCTCTCCGCAGACTCAGAGACTCGGGTGCCAGGACTGGACGTGTCTGCCCTGCTGCCCTCCGACCTCAGCCGCTTCTTCCGATACGAGGGGTCTCTGACCACACCCCCCTGTGCCCAGGGGGTCATCTGGACTGTTTTCAACCGGACTGTGAGACTGAGTGCTAAGCAGGTGGGGGCTGGAGCGTGTGGGGATGTGACGGTCGGTGTGGGGGTGTCGGAGAAGGGGTCCACAAAGAGGAGGCGTAATGAAAGGGCGTGGGGGGGGGCATGGAGGGTGGAAACCTGTGGAACTGTCCGTGAAAAGGCCTTCCATCCGCTTCCTTGTCTCCGGCCCTCCTTCCCCTGTCTGATGGCCTCCACAGCTCCACACCCTCTCCGACTCCCTGTGGGGGCCGGAGGGCTCCCGGCTGCAGCTGAACTTCCGAGCCCCGCAGCCTTTGAACGGGCGGACGGTGGAGGCCTCCTTCCCTCCCGGAGCGGAGCGGGCCGGCCGGGCGGTCCAGCACGGGGCGGCTTCGTCTGGGACCCCAGCCTCAGGTCTCTCCTCCTCCCAAGCGCCCCCCTTCGCCGGCCGCTGGTGGTCACGGCCCCGGCCCTAATGTCTCCCCTTTCCCCCCCGCAGCCCACCTGAGCTCCTGCCTCGCTGCTGGTGAGTCTGGGCCTCTCCTCCGGCTCCCGATGCTGGGCACAGCCCGTGGCACAGTTTAGTCCCGGGGGCTGGTCAGGGTCATGTCCGCGGCCCTTCCTTCCTTTACTGCAGAACAGACCTCCAAACCCCATAGGATATAGTGTGAGATCACAGTGCGGGGTCCTTTACTGGCAAGAGTTGGGATAGAGAGTCAGATCACAGTGGTGGTGGGGGGTGGGGTGGGAGGGGGTTCTTTTTTGGCAAGAGTTGGTCAGGATGAAGCTCCAGAAATCTAGCAGGTCCTTCCCAAATGGCCTCTTTTACTTCATTGTTTAGGGAGGAAAAAAAGGTGCTTATCCTCCCCCCCCCCCTTCTTGTGTATCCATCTCCATCCCTTTCCTGGTCTCTCCTAGATGCTAACGGGCAGCTGGAGGGCGTGGGGCTGGGTTGGGGATACAGGCCTAGGGAAGTGGGCCCCGAGGGGACCCTACTGGCCCTCACACCCTGAGGCAGTCCCTCCTCTCCCTGCAGGTGACATCCTGGCCCTGGTTTTTGGCATTCTCTTCGCTGTGACGGGCATCGCCTTCCTTGTGCAAATGAGCCGGCGGCAAAAGTATGTATCGCACTGACCCTGTCCCACGGGCACGGCCCCGCTTCCTGGGTAGCGTCCAGGACAGCTTCATGCACACTGCGCACAAACGAGTGGGTCCCGGGAGAGTGTTCTCATGAGGCTTCTGTGTCGTGCAGACATCCACGCGGCACCAAAGGGACCGCCAGCTACCACCCCGCAGAGGTCACCGAGACGGTGGCCTAGAGGCCTGGGACTTGGAGAACGCGCAGAGGAGCCAGCCGGAGGAATCCGAGGGGAAGCTGGAGACTCTGGCCTGTCCTGCCCCTTACACCACTTCCTTTTTCATCGCCAGATATATATTTTTAAGAAAATAAATGTTTCTAGTAAAATACGTGGAAGGTAGCTTTGTTCCCCAAATCAGGACAATGTATCCATTTCCTACGGCTGTCATGACAGACGGTCACAAACTCAGTGGTAATGTGGATTTATTCATTTAGACTTCTGGAGGCGAGAAGAAGCCCAAAATGAATCTTAAGGGCTCAGGTCAAGGTGCTGGCAGGCCTGGACGTTGGTGAGAGAATGTTTCCTTGCCGCTGTCAGCTTCCAGAAGCCATGCTTTCCTTGGCTTGTGGCCCCTGCGTCACATGACTCCATTGTCACATCTCCCGCACCCACTTCTGACCGTGTTGCCTCCCTCTCCTAAGGACCCTTGCGATTACATGGGGCCTATTTAGAGAACCCGGATAATCTCCCCGTCTCAAAAATCTTAGCTTAATCACAAGGTCCCTTTCCCATGCAAAGTGACATTTCACAAGATCAGGGTGTGACCCTCTCTGGTGGTGGGGGTCAGTATGCTATCAGGAAGGGGCAGAAATGACTGAGATTGTTGAAATGGTTGTGTTTGTGTGTGTGTGTGTGTGTGTATATATATATATATATATATATATATATATATATATATATATACAAATACCGTATTTGCCGGCGTATAAGACGATTTTTTGGCCCTGAAAAATACGTATTTGCCGGCGTATAAGACGACCCCCTAACATTTCCACTAAAAATACAGAGTTTGTTATATACTCGCTGTATAAGACTACCCCCCACTTGGAGGCATATTTTTCAGGGCCAAAAAGTCGTCTTATACGCCGGCAAATACGGTATATATATGTGTGTGTGTGCGTGCGTGCGTGCGTGCGTGCGCGCATGCGCACATGTATGTGTATGTAGACTAGTGTATGTAACTGGAAATAGGGCAGGCTCAGCGTCTCAGCTTAAAATCACATGGAGGCTTTGGGGCTTTGCCCTGCTCCAGTAAAATCTGTGTAGCTTTGCAGTTTTGTCTTCAGATTATGTTGTCTGGCTCAGCCACCTGCTGGAAGCGGGCAGTGGTGCTGACAGCAGCTCCTTTGCCCTTTGGGGAGTCAAGGCCAGAAGGTAACCCCAGCCCGGGGCCTCTCTGCTCCACGCCGCCTGTTCACCGCCCCTCCTGAGGGGCACAGCGCCTACCCCCTGGCTGCCATCAGAAGGGAAGTCTTGTTGCAGAGCAGAGAGCCAGGCCCTGCTCCTCAGGGGCCCTTCCGACCCCCTCGCTCCCCCTCAGGCATCATCTCAGCCTTCTCCACGTTGGACAACCACCACCACCGCCACCGCCACCACGAAAGAAAGGCTTCGAGGGCCCTGTGCTACCAGCGACATCGGCTTTATTGTGCTGGGGCGGCAGCTAGAGCCTGGCTGGAGGCGGGCCGGCCTCACAGGTTGTTGAGTTCCAGCAGGGTCTGGTCGAGGGTCTGGTGAATCTCCACGTTCTCCTCCTTGGCACTGGCCAAGGTCTCTGTGAGAGGAAGCAGCACATGAGGAGGGGAGGGGAGGCACGAGGGGAGAGACATGGGGAGGCACGGACAGGGGGTGGGGCACATGAAGACACAGCATTCAGGGACCTGGGGACCCCTGGGAAGGGGCAAATGGATGCACTGACCAGGACGGACATGGGTGCCTCACTCAAGACTCTGGGGTCGTGGAGGTGGGATGGGAAGGCCTAAGTCATAAACTAATTTACCATTCTTCTTCAGAAGGTTTAAAAGAGAGTTGGAAACAGAAGGAAGGACAAAGACTGAGCCAGGAAAGAGAGGGATAGACAGACAGACAGACAGACTTGAGGCAGAAAACAGACCTGCGGTGAAAACCCCACATTGCTGGCATCCAACGTTTTTTTCCCCAAACTTCATCTCAGACCTTTCACAACCTTCTTACCCCTCCCCTGCACGTCAACCCCCCCCCCCATTTCCCTTCCCGTCTTTCCTTGAGATCCCAGAACCCCAGCTTAGCGCTCCAAGGTCAGTGGCAGGCCTGGGCCTGCAGAGGCGCCAGAGAGCTCAGGGTGACTGGTGGAGCCATACCGTGCCCACATGCAGCAGCGACAGAGTGACAGACGGTGCGTGCCATGCAGGGGGGATTTTGGTGTGGGCCACAGAGCTTCGTGGGCATCACAAGACTGGGGTATCTATAAGAGCCAAAGCCGTGTTCTTGTGGGGGTAAAGGAAGTGCTCTCCGGAGGACAGGAAAACAGCACGGAGACCAAGTTGAGTTTATTAAGCAGCAGAGAGAGGTAGAGAGGCCGGAGGGTGGAGTGGGTGGAGTGGTGATGGGTAGAAGCGAGTGCCAGGGTGGGCAGCGCGGGTGATGGGTGCTCTCCAGGGCGGCGCCCAGCCTGGCTGTGCAGTGCTGGCAACTTTCCTCCTCCTGCCCGATCCCTCCTCAGAGAGAGAGTGGAAAGGAGAGGAGAGAAGGGGCCGAGAGGGCCGCTCGGGTGGGGGGCTCAGAGAGAGGTGATGTCATTGAGCGCGTTGTCCAGCTCCTCGCTGATGGCCTTGTACTTCATCTTCTGCGCGTAGACTTCGTCTGGGGGGGTTCAGGGGCGGGTGGGAGTGTGGGGAGAGGGGACAGGGAGGAAGAGGAGAGGCAGGAGAGAGGATAACGGAAAGAGAGAACGAGAGTCAGAGAGAGGTGAGTGAAGACGAATGGGAGAGGCCAGAGAGCAGGCTGGACAGTCCCCAGGGCTCCCTCCTCCCTCCTCTGCACCCCTGTCTCTCTTGTCCTTCTCTGAACCCTAAGTTGGGTCTTCTGCCAGGAGGCGCCTCCTCCTCGGGGGACCCGGGGCCACGGTGCTTTTGATAAGCAGGAGTGCTCGCTTCAAGCGAAGAGCGTTCAAGCCAGAAAGACCTATACAGTCTCATGGAGTGGGGGGTAAGAACGGAGGCCGGCCTGAGAGGGCTGGACGAGGAGAAATCGGAAATTGTGAAAGCGAAGGCTTATCGCACGATAGGGAGGAAGGTCAGTCCTGGGCACAGTGCTGGGGACAGTGAGAAGCAGCCTTAGACTAGCAAACCCCTGCCTGATGGTTTACACCAAATCTAGCCTAAAATAGCACTGTGCATCACTGTCATCTTGGGCACCTACATATTACACCAGATAGCTCTCCGTGTCATAAAGACGTGTCTGCGATACGGCTCTACGGGGTTGCACTCGGAGACAGGACTTGTCTACATCAGTGCTACTCAACGTGTGGCCCGAGGACCCACCGGCAGCCCCAGCTTCCCCAGAGAGAGCTTCTTGGTAGATGTGCAAACTCTCCGGCCCAAAAGTCAGCCATCACTTCGGAGCAGGGCCCAGAGATCTGCCTTTTGAAACCCTCGGGGGGATTCTCAAGCATGCTCCGGCTTAAGAAGCACCAGAGGGGCAGCTGGTTACAAGTGCTCACGCGGTAGGCACCGAGCACCGGTGTGTGGGGTCTCTGGCGGTACAGCCACAGTTTATCGGTCACGGATGTAATGTGGGGGGTCTCCGGCGGTACAGCCGCAGTTTATCGGTCACGGATGTAACGGGACGCGGAGAGAAGGGATGGGCTAACAGTCGCAGGGAGTGCAGTTGTGGGGGGAGAGGGGCGACCTCCTTTACCTTCCAGGTCGTCGATGGTTTTCTCCAACTTTGCCACAGACCTTTCGGCAAACTCGGCGCGGGTCTCGGCCTGGGAGGGTAAAGGCGAGAGGCGGGAGTGACCAACAAAGGAGGCCCCCTCCCAGACACTGCCACTCAAGCCAACCTTTTCTTCCACCCCGACCTTCCATCCCTGCTCCCGGCCGGCTCTGCCGGGGACCGGGGGCTTGCAGGGAACTGGGGGGCTTGCAGGGACGGTGGGGACTGGAAGGGCTCTCACCTCCTTTAGCTTCTCCTCCAGCAGTTTGATCTCCTCTTCGTATTTATCTTCTTTGGTGGAATACTTTGAGGGACATACACACGCCGTTAGCAGATTGCCTCCACAAACCCTTCTTCCTGTCTCCTGAGCCCCGCGGGCTACGAGGTCCATGGTCTCGTTTCCGTGGACCATCCAGCCCCTCCCTCCCTCCCCGGCAGGACCCGTCCTCACTGCCCCTCCGCCCCCCTCTACCTTGTCTGCTTGGGCCTCCAGGGATTTCAAGTTGTTGGTAACAATTTTCAGCTCCTCCTCTAGGTCCCCACATTTACTGCAGGGGGGTGCGTGGCGGGGTGGGGTGTGAGGGGGCACAGTGGCGGGGAGACGGTGGAGATGGCACAGCGGGGGAGAGGGGGGGAGAGAAGAGAAGAGCAAAGTTGTGAGAGTGACAGCAGGCAGAGTCTGGAGGCCCCGGGCCCTTCCCGACTCCCCCAGCAGACGAGAGGCAGCAGCAGCCTGAGATGGAGGGGAAGGTGAGATGAGAGAAGGCGCTATTGCCCAGAAAGGTCCAGAGAGGTCACTACCTCCTCCTCTGAGGCTATCAGGGACTTGAGGGCCTGGTCCATGGTTCGAAGCTCCTCCTCCAGCTGCCGGGCTCGGCTGGGGGCAGCGGGTAGGGGTCAGAGGACAGGACCTGTCCCTAAGGCCCCAAGCCTTGAGAAGCTGCTTCCCCGCTTGGTGCCGCGTGCCCCATGGCCAACGGGCTCGGGCTGAGTTTCACTCCCACCCCAGGGTGACCCTACCTCTCAGCCACCTCAGCTCGCTCTTCTGAGCGCTCCAGCTCTCCTTCCAGGATCACCAGCTTCCTGGCCACCTGAGGTGAGGTAGGCGGGAGAAGGAAGAGATCCCCGGTGAGTGGCTCGGGGGGGGGGGGGGGGGGGTGTGGAGCTTGGGAGTGAGAAGGGAGTGGAGCAGGGCTGTCACCTCCTCGTATTTGCGGTCTGAATCCTCAGCGATGTGCTTGGCCTCCTTCAGCTGCATCTCCTGCAGCTCCATCTTCTCCTCATCCTTCATGGCTCGGTTTTCAATGACCTTCATTCCTCTGAGGGGCAGAGAGTGGGGGGTCAGGACCAGCAGAGACGGCACCCCCTTCCCTGGCTCAGCCCGGAAGACCCCCTGCCCACCTCTCGCTCTCGTCAGCTGCCTTCTCGGCCTCCTCCAGCTTTTGCAGGGCTGTGGCGAGGCGCTCCTGAGCCCGGTCCAGCTCCTCCTCTACCAGCTGAATGCGGCGGTTCAGGGAGGCCACATCTGCCTCGGCCTAGAGTCAAAGGTGGGAGATCAGACAGGCTTTATCTACCTTGGATGAGGATCAGGGAGGCTCCAGAGGAAGGTAAGATTTCTTTAAAAAAAAAAAAAAAAAAAAAAAAAATATATATATATATATATATATATATATATATTTATTGATTTTTTACAGAGAGGAAGGGAGAGGGATAGAAAGTCAGAAACATCAATGAGAGAAACATCCATCATCCGCCTCCTGCACACCCCCCACTGGGGATGTGCCCGCAACCAAGGTACATGCCCTTGACCGGAATCGAATCTGGGACCCTTCAGTCCGAAGGCTGACTGACGCTCTATCCACTGAGCCAAACCGGTTTCGGCGGATGGTAAGATTTCTTATCAGAAAGAATCTAGGCTTCTGTCTTTCTATTTTTTTACCCTCCAACCAACCATCTGCCCAGACTCTAAGCCCCAGCCCCAAATATGCCTTCCTCGACAAGCTCCACGCTCTGCTACAGGGCCAATGCAGGCACGGTGCATAGTTAGGCCTACAGCTCTGTCCCCTCAGAGAACACTCCAAGTGCTGGGACCAGGTCTGAGGCAGCCCTGACTCCACAGTGAGGCCGGTCAAGGTAAGGGAGTGGGGAAGAATCAGGCCAACAGAAAGCTGCCAAAAATAGCCAATCATAGAACCAAGCTCAAGTGATGTCACCAGTTGCTAGGCAGATTCCCAGCAAGGGGCTCTGGAGGAAAGGCGGCACTGGACAACCAGGCCTGTAGCAAGGGGTTCCCAGGCAAGATGAAGAGGCAACTGGGGGCAATGCGAGTGACCGATATACTCAGACTCGGATCCTAAAATACAGCGGCAAAACATGGAGGTTGCCGAAACCGGTTTGGCTCAGTGGTAGAGCGTCGGTCTGCAGACTGAAAGGTCCCGGGTTCGATTCCGGTCAAGGGCATGTACACTGATTGCGGGCACATCCCCAGTCGGGGGTGTGCAGGAGGCGGCTGGTTGATGTTTCTCTCTCATCGACGTTTCTAGCTCTCTATCTCTCTCCCTTCCTCTCTGTAAAATATCAATAAAATATATATATTTTTAAAAACAAAAAACCATGGAGGTTTTGGAGAAGTTCCATGGACACTTGATATCTTGAGAAAAAGAGAGGGCAGAGCAAGGAGGAAGGGCTCCAACAAGAGAAAATGAGAGAAGCAGTCGAGTTTGGAATGAAGAGTATCGGCTCTGAGTTGACTCTTCTCTTGGAGCCACGGCTCAGCCACTCAACACTTGTGTGATCTTGGGCAGCCTAATCAGTCTCTCTAAGCCTTAGTTTTCTTTTGAAATCCGAGTTGACAATAGCAGATCCTTCTTCAGAGACTGTTAATCGACTGGACAATCGGGGCTTATATAACCAAACAGGCTCTCTGGCTCCCTGCTAGATCCACTGAACGGAGATCTCCGGGGCAGGAACTGGAAAATCCCCCCTCCCTTTATTTTAAAAAAAGACTCCTAAGCAATTCTGATGATTTGGGGGAAATAAAATAATATGCAAAAAGCACGTCAACACGTTGCCTACATGTATGGCCTGGGGACACTTAGGCAGAGTCCACACACCGTAAACGTTCCTTATTCCTGGTGCTTCCTCAGTCACAAAGACATAGGGACCCTGAGGTTTAAGACAGGAGAGGAGAAAGGATCCGTGCAGGGCCATGGTCGGCAAAGTGCGCCCTTTGGCCCCTGGAGGGTGGCTCTTCCACAAAATACCACGGCCTGGGCGAGTCTATTTTCAAGAAGTGGCGTCAGATGAAGTTTAGGTTTAAAAAAAAAATGTGGCTCGAGAGAGACATTTCAACCCTTGTAGTGTTGGTATTGGGCTCTGTTGACGAATGAGTTTGCCGACCACCGGCGTAGGAGAAGGAGTGAGCGAGAGGGAAGAGAGGGGTGGCAGCCCTGGGGCGGAGCGGGCAGAATGCAGGTGCTGGCGGTACTGTAGGGCGAGGGAAACAGCGCCATATATAGACAGTGGTGGCTTGTCCTCCAGGTGCTGAAGGCCACCTACAGTGACAAGAGCCCATCGCGGGCGCAGGGCCGGATGACTCAAAGTGGAAGGACTCGGGAACAGCACTGGGGGTTGGGAAGCATGGCATGGCGAGGGGAGAAAGGGGGGGCGGGGAGAGCCGACTCTAGAGAAAGATGAGACTCTGTGAAAGGAAAACGCTTCCTGACGTTGGGGCGACAACTCTGGGAAGTCCTGGGATCCTCATGACAGGACTGACATTTACCATTTTCTGCTTTTCAAGCTCTTCTTGGTTAGTGGATGCTGCTTTCTAACAACGGCCCCGGGCACTCCTGTCCCCATGGGGCACACAGAGAGCCGGGAAGAGGGGAGACCGTGGAGGGGGGGAACGGCGTAAGTGAAGCGCGTTTGTGTTCAAGGTCACAAAGTAAGGTCGGGCCATTTCCTTTCTATGCCTGGCACCGCGGCCCAGCTTCCTCCAGCTCTGTCCCCGTCCTCCCTTCTCCCCTCCAGCCCCCACCCCCCCAGCTCCTTGAGTTTCCAGCCCTGCCTCCAGCTGCACCGGGCCTCGGTTATTTATAGAGTATCAGATGCCCAGGGTTGTCTTTGCTAGCAGCTGCGGGTCAGTTCCCTCCCAAGTGCCAAGGCTGGTGGAGAACCACAACCAAAGGCTGGGAGGTCAGAGAGACCAGCCCCGGGTGGGCATGTGGGGGCAGGAGGGACTGGGGAACATAGACAGTGGTCACCACAAACAGTAGTGCCATTTCCGACCTCTCATTCAGACCAGGCTTACGCTAATCTCTCCATCCCACCAACAACATCAAGGATGACCAAATTTTAGGTCACCCTAACCTTAAAGCAATCCTGGGTGCAAACGGGGAAACCGAGGCAGAGGATGGTACAAGTAACCATGTCCGGAGTCTCATGACGATTCTCTGACCTCAAGGTGGGGACTGGGGAATGAGGGGGAGCTAGGGGGAAACCTGGTCAGAGAGTGGGGGGTGGGCAGAGACATCGGAGTGCGCGAGGCCCGCCTGCCAACGCAGCTGTCCTGGCATTTGCAGCCCTGCCCCTTTGCCCTGTGGCCTGGCATGGTCCCGAGGCTGACAACTTAATGAGGGTAAATAAGGGGCCCCAGTGGACAGCAGGGCTGCCGGAGCCAGAGGTCAGGGCCAGGGAATTTCTAGTGCCCCCCCAGGAGTGTAACTCAAGCCGGGCCCCGCTTTAGATGCCTCCCTGCCCCCCCTTCCTGTGCCTGACCGCACCTAGCCCCCACACCCCACAACCGTAGCTGCAGCCGTCCCCTCTCCGCGTTCGGCTGCGGGATTAATCGAGGCGGATGGTGGATTCTTGTGGCACCCACCCCCACGGTGACTCACGGTCTGATCACTGTATGTGGAAAGAGCTGGAGCCAAATGGAATTACAAGGCTGCTACGTCCTCTGGGGGAAGTGGTAGGTGGTTTTGATTTACCCACTGCCGGGGATTATTTGTGCAAGCTTGCCCTGGCCCGGGGTTCCGGAGGGAAGACCTTTCTGTCCTGGTGCGGGAGCAGATGGGTCCCTCCTCCCTTCATTCCCGGGTCCGGGACCCCTCCCCGCGCCCCTCACCCCCACCCCCACCCCCGGGGTCCACACTCACATCGGTGGCCTTCTTCTCGGCCAGCTCCAGCTTCTCCTGGGCGTCCTTCACGGCCTCGGAATACTTCTCCACCTCATCCTCCGTCCCTTTCAGCTTCTTCTGGAGGGCCTGCTGTTCCTCCTCCAGCTGGAGAGAGAGTCCCCCCGTCAGCCAGGCCCAGGGGCCGGGGGGAGTCAGGGGTGTGTGAGGGGCTGTCAGGGAGGAAGGGGGGTCGCAGGGGAGAAACAGTGCAGCCAAGAGCACTGAGCGGGGGGCACAGAGAGTCTCCAGCCCCAAGAAGCAGGCCCATCCTTGGTCTTCAAGGGGCAGGAGTGGACAGACACGGGGGGGACTGTGGGTACGGGGGTTATGGTGGGTACGATGAAGTCTGGTTCTGGCTAGGTCCCCAGGGGGGGCACCAGGAAGGTCCCACCCCGGACTGGACGGGGAGAGAGCCTCAGGGAGCAGTCCCTCGGGTAAGGGACCCAGGGCAGAGCCTACCCCACCCTCGCTGGGGGTGCGGGTAGGGAGGGGAGGGCTGTCCTAGGAGGCCCTGCCCGGGTCCCCACCTGCTTGCAGCGGTCCTCCGCCTGCTTCTTGTCGGCCTCGGCCTGCTCGGCGCGGTCGATGGCGTTCTCCTTGTCCAGCTTCAGCATCTGCATCTTCTTCTTGATGGCGTCCATGGCGGCGGCGGCGGGGGGCGGCGGTGCGGTCCGGGAGGAATGGGCCGGCGGGGCGGGCTGGGCGGCGGGCTGGGCGCGGAGGACCCGGCGGGACTGGGGCGCCCCGGCCGCGGGGGAGCCTAAAAGGCCGGGCGGGGCCGGGGGCCGGGACCCTCCCCCGCCGCGGCCCACACCTTGTAGGGGCAGAAGCTCGGCCCGGCCCGGCCGGGGGGCGCCCACCCCCTCCGGGCCCGCCCCCGGCCCGCCCCCCGCCGGCCGTCGGAAGGGGAGGCCGCCCGGACGGCCGGTAACTCAGCCCGCCCCGCGGAGGGGAGGGGAGGGGAGGGAGGGGAGGGGAGGGCGGGGAGGGGGGACCCTCGGGCTGCCCGGCCCCGCGGCAGCTGCGGCCGGGCCCGGGGCTATTTCGGGGCGTGAGCTCACGGCCAGCTGCCCGGCCGCGGGGACCGGCGTGCCCCCCCCGCCCCCCCGCCCTCCCTCCGCGGCAGCCGCCGACCTTAATTTAGAAGTTTCCTGTAAATCCCCCCCGGATCGAGTGTCTCCCGGGAGGAGGGGCCCCCCCGCCGCTCCGGTGCCTCAGTTTACCCTCCGCCCCCCAAATCCGGATTTGCGTTGCCCACCGACGTGGGGCCTCGCCGGGGACTTTGGGGAAACCGAGGCGGGAGGGGAGCCCCTCTCTCCACCCACCCCCGCCTCCCCCGCCTTGACCTCTCCCGCCCTCGCTCCCCCGGGCAGCCTCAGCCCCCAGAGCCAGGGGGGCCCCCCCTCCGGGCGGCTGGGAGCCCGGCCCCGCGCCCCGCCGGCCCCGCCCCCACGTGCCCCGCATAGTTTCCACGCGGCTGCCGCGGGCGGGACCCGGGCCTCCCCGCCCTCCCCGCCGGCCGCCCCCCCGCCCGGGCCCGCGCTCCCTCCCCTCCCTCCTCCCCGCGGACGCTCCTCTCCCCCCGGGGCCGAGTTCACGCCGAACTCGCTTTTCTGCCCTTTTTTGGGCTGTTTCCCCGCGGGGAGGCGGGGCCGGGCCGGCCGGGGGCGTGGGGAGGAGGGGCCGAGCCGCCGGGGGTCGGGAGCCGGGGAGCCGGCCCCCCTCCGGCCCCGGAGCCGGGTCCTGGGGTCCGCGGTGGTGTCCGCCTCTTGCTGGGGATGGGATTTTTTTGGGGGGTTGAGGGGGGTGGAGAACCGCCTCCGAGTGGTGAGGGGGGCCGGGCCCAGGAAGCCGGGGGAGGGGGGGGGGGTCGGGAGGGTGCGCTTAGCCTCTCTCCCCAGGGCCCGGGGCCTGGCTTGGCTGGTGCGGTGGGAACCGTGGGAACCGTGGGCCCGGCCGGGGCCGGGGGCCGGGAGGAGGGGACGTAAATGCTTTTCGGGCTGTTTAGCTGCTGCTGCTGCTCCTCCACCTCTTACTGCGAACTCCCTCCCTCCCCCTGCTTCCCCAAGCCCGTGGAGGGCACCTCTGGGCCCTGTTCTTCCCCAACCTCACCTCCAGCACACACAGGCTCATACGTCACGCTGCATTCCTACTGTAGGCGCTGGAAATGGACATGCGTTTCTTAAAGCCTCCACCTCTTGTGCACTCTGTTCCCTCTCCCTACAATGCGCTCCCCTTCGCTGGCCTTGAAGACTCAGGTGGGTGTCTGCCCTTCTGGGAAGCACCCCTGGCTTCTTCCTCGCTCACGTCCTCCCCGTAATGGGTGTGTGCTCCCGGCGCAGGCTCCTTGCTTCTCATCCAAGTCCCTCTTATAACCTTTCTCATACCTGTTTGTCTCCTCCCCTGGTCTGAGAGACCTCCAATTCTGAACCCCCCACACCTCGCAGAGCATCAGGCATAGAGTTGGCACTTGGTCAGCATTTGCCAGGTGAATTTTTTTATGCACTGGGTCCCAGATACCCCAAAATACCAATACTACGTGGATTGGGTTTAGAACCCCTTACACTCTTAGCAATGGAGTGGCATTTGAAGATCCAAACAGCTTCCGTTGAAGTAGGTTACATCTATCAATATCTACCGTATTCAAATGGGAACTGAAGAAATCTTTACATATTCATAGAAATAAATCACGTTAACATGTTTTTTTTGTGTTTTTTTTTTGTGTGTGTGTGTGAAAAAATAACTAAATTAGTGAGGATGGCAGTTATTTGACATTTTTGTGAATCTCCTCTGGCTTAATAGAGGACAGCTGCATTCTCAGACTCTACTTGACTTTCTGTCTGTTGCTATCCTTTGGTTTGTTTGAAGTATTGTATATGAAGAAAATGTAGTCTCACTCAGAAACATAGTGGGAAAGATCTCTCTCTCTCTCTCTCTCTCTCTCTCTCTCTATATATATATATATATATATATATATATGGCCTTTTCAGGTAATTGTGGATACTCTTGCTATCACACCAACACTTGACAAAGTTCCTCAAAGGTTAGGTGCAATGTGGAGTCTGAAACCACATCAGTAGCCTTTTTTCCTATTTTACATGAAAGACCATTGGTCTGTGTTGAACTTGGGTGGTTTTACCCAGGGATAATTTTGTAACATCATGCATCGGTCATGTGGAAAATATTGATTCATTGAGCTATGCAAATGTTTCAATTGTTGACACATTTGAGTATATATTATTATTATTATTGTTATTTAAATCACATTTCTGGACATCAGGAGTGGTTTCAACAGGAAAGTGTGTTTCAAGTTTTGGGATGTTGTGAAGCTCATGATAGCAGATAGAGGTTCTCAAAATTCTAATTTTTACTCGAAAGCTCCAATTCTATCATTGGCACTAAATACTGTCAGGTTTTCCTCTGAATTGGCAGACTCACTTTGTTCCTTTCTGAGAAAAGGTCGGCCTGCTACCCGAGTCTGATAATCATGGTCAGCCATTCTTCCAAGCCAATGGGCAGTTCCAGGAAAAAAAGCAGTTGGTTCAGCTCACAGCTCAACACACTAAGTGCTTTCCTCAAGACAACAAACTGCTTTTGCCCACTTCCCAGTTCATCACAGAGAATATTGAAGACTTGTAACTCCAGGGGTAAGGTTTAATAAAATTAATAAGGTCTCACTGCTTCATTAAGGATGGTCTTAAGTGAAACTAGCATTTATTTGTTAAGTTGCTAGTGCATGGTGGTGAGAATACAATGACTGTTAGTACACTGTCTTGATCTGTGCTACGGCAGGTTACCCACTAAGGTTTTTACAACATGTTGACACTGAAAAAGGAAAATAATGTCTTAGTATTACTATGAAAATAATCTTGACTTTATGGATCCCTAAAAGGGTTTTGGGAAACCCTATGCCTGAGGGCCACATTTTAAGAACTGCTGGTACTCGATTGACTTCCCAAGGCATCATCACTAGTGAGAGTGTGTGATTGGGGACGCGGGAACATGACAGGGAAGTGATAGCGGGAGTGAACAGCTGTCCTGGGCTCATCGCTGGAGTTCCCGTCTAGATACCACTTGCTGGGGAGGTTGGAGGAGGGATTTGAGCTCGAAGATCCTCAACTCACCATGCTAGGACACTGAATCTGGGCTTAGAGGGCCACAGCAGTGTGTACGGGAGTTGCCAGTCCCCTGCGTCAGGGAGGTGATAATACATCTCTATTTTCCAGTGCTTAGCACGGGCATGGCTTAGCAAATATTGAATGAATTAATCACAGGTGACAGGAGCGAGGGTAGGAAGTTGGCACCTTCCCTAATGGGCTGCCCTGGGGAGGACACAGTGATTCTGTCTTCTTTATACTGACTCTGATGGGGTGGGAGTAGATGCCAGGGCCTCAGGAAGGTGCAAGGTGCCCCGAGGAGCAGCAGATGGGCGGTATTTGTGTTCTATTTGGAAGGAGAAGAAAGGGAACTCATTGGGCGACAGCGTTGGTTCAAGAATCATGCATGAAAACAGTGGCACTCCTACAAGATCTGCCAGGTAGTGCGGGCAGAGGGGGCGAATGCAGAAGGAAGAAGGAAGTGGAAGCACCCATCTCTCACCTCCCCCCTCCTAGACCACCTGGCACTGAACCTCCAGATCAGCAGGCAGCTGGGACGGGGCTACCAGCACTGACTGGCCTGGCCACTAGGGGAGCTCTGCTCCTAACTAGACAGCCTCACCCGTGGGTCAAGCTTTTTCAGATCCTTTTCTTCTGGTGTTCTAATCTAGGCAGGAGGACAAGACCTCAGGGGGGCTGGAAGTGCCCCAACCCAGTCAGCAGAACCCACCCGAGGCACCCCGTTGGATGTTTTTGCTTGTTAAATGCCTCAACCCAATCTGAGGCCGTAATTCTCTGAGGCTCAGATACTCGTATTTTATAGGCTTATTATTTTTAGCTTTTGAAAATTCGCATGTGGCCAAGGCTGGATTTGTTCACACACTCTGAGCAGTGATGAAGGGCAGAGTGTCCCTGGTAGCCACAAAGCACAGTGGCAGCTGCTGTCCGGCCACAGCAGACAGACCCCGGGGAGGGGGGGGCATAGGAGCTGGCCAGTGAAATAGGGGACAACAGTAGGATGACTTCTCAGGGATAGCTTCCCGACCGGGATGGCTTTAGGGATCTGGGTGCGAGGAGGAGGAAGGGGCCTCACAGGGCAGAATGCCACAGTCTGTCCCACCCCATTCCTGGGTCAGATCAAGCTGGTGGCACAACTCAATCCCATTCTCTCCCCGCTTCCGGGAGGGAAACTCCCCTCTCCTCATGAAGCCAGGCAGAGCCGCAGGCAGAATCACCTTTATTGGAGCATGACCTGTTTGAGGCTTCTGGCCCCACGGCCCCCGTAGGTAGCTGGGGGTGCAAGAAGGAGGATAGTATCAAAAAAGGATGAGTAGAGCTGAGGCTATGGGGACTTGCCAGAAGCTGCTGGCAGGGTGGGACGGGCCGGGGCCTTGGCAGGTTCAGATTGAGGTACAGCAGCGTTAATAATACTCTTAGAGCGTTAATACTCTGGGGAGGGGCAGGCACTTAGGGGGCCTTGGGGCATGAAGGCACTTGGATTGGGAGGGGACGGGGGATGTGCAGCAGGGCCAGGCGGGGCCAGGCCCGGGGTTTGGCAGGCACTTTGGGGCGTGCTGGGGTTGGGCAGGTTGGGCCCGGCAGCCCAGGAGGCTTTGGTAGTGGCAGGCACAGTCTCTGGGCTGGGTCTGCGTTAAATAGAAGCGGCTGCGTTAGTGCTCATCTCGAAGCTCTGAAGGCAGGAACTTGTACTGTTGCTGTCGGATCTGGGCCAGCTTCTTCCGCGCCTCTTCCAGCTCCCGTTCCTTCCGGAGCATCTCCTCCTGGGCAGCAATGATCTGAGGGATGGAGATCAGGAACTCAGTTCAGCGAGTACGTGCGGAAGGGTACAGGGTAGCTGGGACCAGCACCGGCAACGTGACTGCCCTGCTGACAGTGTCCCCCAGAGCGCCCGGGGCAGAGCTCACCTGGGCAATGCCCCCGACCATCTTCTCCTTCACCACCACCGTCTCGTTCTCCTGGTCTTCAAAGGCTGCTGCCTTCTGCGCGGCCTTCACCAGGTTGTCCGAGGCTCGCTTCACTGCATTGCCGGCAACCTGGGCGGCACGAGGTTGAGAATTCAGGGGGTGTTCCCCACTGAGAGCCCCTCCACAGAAAAGCATGTATGTATTCGGGGTGCAGTTTAAAGCAGCATGGCCCCGGGTACAATGGGATGGGTTAAGGTTCCTCACCTGCAGCCGTTTCATTGCCTCTGAGTCCTGGTCAGCCTTGACCTTGCAGGCCACAAGGAGCTGCGCCGTGGAGGCGGCTACCTGCTTGGCTGAGGAGATGAGCTTCTCCTGGCTGGCGTGACCTTGGACGGCTGCGTTGGCTGCCTCACACAGATTGTTGGTGGCTGCAGCCACCATCCGGGCCTACAGTGAGGAGATGGGATTAAACCGTGCCTCTTGCCCCGGCCCACCCATCTCTAGCCTTGTCAAGTCTCCCAGCTCAGAGAGACCTGGTGGGTGTTGTACACTCACAGCAGAAATGAGGCCCTGGGACCACTGCCCATCGTCCAGTGCGTTGGCGGGAATGGCGCCCACCTGTGGAGGGAGGAGGAGAGCCTGCTGAGACTGTGCTCTCCGAGCTCACAAGCCTCCCATTCCAAAGCTGCCGCCATCCCACGTCCAGGTGTCCGGGCACTCACCTTCCCTTGGGCTACCAGCTCCCTCTGGGCAGCTGATGCGGCCTTCACCAGAGCACTGGTGGCTGCCGCGATGGACTTGGCGGCTTCCAGTATCTGCTCCTCGAAGTTCAAGGACTCGTCCGCCTCCTGCAGTGGAGACAAAGGTTTCAGAGAGAGAGATGCAAAGTCAGAGGGGCTGGCGGTGGGGACATGACGCCCTGGAGGGCAGGGCAGAGGGAGGGAGGGGGCTGACCTTGGGTTTGGCCCGGGGCTTCAGCTGCTCCAGCTTCTTTGCTGCAGCCTCGATGGCGGCCGCCGCCCCCAGGAGCTCGTTCTCAGCGATGACCGTGGGGTCCTCTGGGTCCACCCACTCTGTTCCTGGAGGGATGAAGGGGGGAGGAAGGGGCTAAGCCAGGGCAGGGAGGTCAGTAGCACAGGGCAACACGGTTAGCACCACCAGGCCCTGGTCCCTGTGGGGACTAATGGCAGAGGCTAGTGCAGAGCAGTCCAACCGGGAAGCAAGGATCTCCCGTGACCAAGGCCTCCCTTTCCTCCCTGCCCACGGTCACCCTCACCTTTCATGGCCTCCGCAGCCTGAATGAGCTCAGTGACTGAACCAGCTACACGCTTCGAGTGTCCCGTCAACTGCTGCTTCAGTTCTGGGCTTTGCTTCTGCAGGGTCTGGGGAAGACAGGGACAGGGAGCAGAGAGCATCAGATTTTAGCTTCTACTCCGACTAAAAATGGGGGACACCACCCCTAAACCACTCCCTACCACAGCCCTCAAACACCACACAGCCTGTGTCACTCACCGGCTGGCAAGGAGCAAGAAGAATGATGAAATGAGGAGAAAGAGGAGATGACGAAGGTAGAGAAGGAGGAAATCAGATGGGAACAAAGGAGATAAGGAGAAAAAAAAAGAGGTGAGTGGGAGAACCAGAGATGCTAAGAATGACGGGGCCCCGGTGGGATGAAGGCTTGGAAATAAGAACAGGTTTGGGAAACAGGATTATGGGGCGGGGGGAGGTGTATTAGAGAGCTGGGTCTGAGACCAGCTCAGGGAAGCTGAGGGAGGAGCAGGCAACTTCCTCCTTACCAGGAGCACATGGTCCAGCAGCTCCAGGTAGCCGTTGGCACATTCCCGGCCATAGTGCAGGGCTCGAAGCCGCACATCAGGGGCCACTTCTGGGTGGTAAGCAGCTTCCTATACCACAGAGTAATATGGTAACTTTAGGACCCCAAAGAGCTTCAGGTCCCCCAAACCCCTGTAGATTCTCCCCTACCACGCTCTGCCCTAAAGCTGCCTCACTGCCAGGGCAACTACCTTGCAAGCCCGAAGCATATCTGCAATAGCACGGCGACTCAGGTTGGCTGTGGCGATGACATCCTCCTGGCGACAGGAGTTGCCAGCAGCAACAGCTTTGGCTGTTGCCATGGTGATGCCCTTGGTCATTCGGATGAAATCTTCTGGGGTGGAGGTCTTGGCAGGTGGCTCTGGGGAACAGAAGACCTGTCGGAGCAAAAGAAGAAAAAATTTTTACAATGAGACTGTAAGACAACGTGCCACTTAGGTAACCTGGTTCATTCATTCCTGTGTTCACTCAACAAGCATCGTTGAGTACTTATTGTAGGTCAAATCCTGGGAGAAGTTCACACATTCATAGCTAATATAATAGCAGGCAGCTGGTCATCATTTCTGACTGGAATGATTGGGGAAGGTTTGCTTCAAATTAAGGAAGCAACTTTTGAGGTTGGTTTTTATTCCTAAACTACAGAGAAGCCTTGAAGGGGTGAGTGGTTGAGGGAGGGCAAGAAGGAACTGGGGTCTTAAAGAGATACAGGTCCAGAGGTGCACAGAGCGTGCCAGCACCTCCCCTTCCCCCTCCCCCTCTCCTTCCCCCCACAGGTATGCATCTACTAAACTTTAAGGAACCCCATGAGGCTTGCAACCAGAGCAGAAATGGGCAGTGGCAGTTTGTCCCAGGCAAACCCCTTGAACCTATCTCAAAGGCCCCATTTTCTCTGACAAAAGAGTATTTAGGTAAATGGTAGCATGTGAATACCCAGGATATCAAGCGGGACAGTAGTAAGACTTGTTCTAGACCAGCGGACCTCATGGACCACCAGTGGTCCTCAGATCACCACCGGTTGGCAACTGCTGGTCTAGACTATATAGATGGTGGAGAAAAGGTTGTTGGGGCCTTGAATATCAGACAAAGGAACTTAGAATTTTACATAATATGTAAAAGTAATAAATATTTTGATGTATGTGTCCCTCCAGTAATTATTAAAAATCAGCTAGATGGCAGATTCTGTGTGAGGTACTAGGGATGCAATGGGGAAAAAGACAAGGTCCTTATTATCGTGCAGCTTATATTCTAGTTCTGGATACAGTAAAAAGTAAATAAGCAGAAATGCTAAAGGCTGATTTTGGTTGTGAAGGAAAGGAGGTGGATGCTGTGATGAGAAATAAAAATGAGGTCCTGCCTGGCCAGTGTGGCTCAGTGGTTGAGCATTGACCTAAGAACCAGGAGATCACAGTTCGATTCCTGGTCAGGGCACATGTCCGGGTTGCCGGCTTGATCCCCAGTGTGGGACGTGCAGAAGGCAGCCGCTTGATGTTTCTCTCTCATCACTGATGTTTCTATTTCTCTCTCTCCCTTCTCTGAATCAATAAAAACTTATTTTTTTTTACAAATATGACTAAAAAACAAAACAAAACAAAAGCGGTCCTATTGCAGATAGGTGATCAGGGAAGGCCTCTCTAAAGAGCAGATATTGAAGCTGAAGCCTGAAGGATTGAAAGGAGCCAAATGTTCAAAAAGCTGGAGAAGCAAGCACAAGGGCCCAGCGTGGAAGGGGGTGCAGAGCAGAAGAGAGGGACAGGATGGGCTCGGGGAGTGAGCAGGAGCCAGGGGTGGCGTGGTGAGTAAGGAGTGAGAATCTACCACAGAAGCCAGGGAGGTGAGTGACTAAAGGGGTTCAGTAGTAAAGTGACATGATAACATTTATATTTTAAAAAGGTAATTCTGACTGCTGTGTAGAGAAAATGAATGTGTGTGTGTGGGGGTGAGTAAAGAAGCAGGGCGATGAGATTGAGGCTATAGGGTAAGTATAAATAAGGACTGATGATGGTTTGATGAGGTGGTGGTGGTAGAGAAGAGGAAAAGAGACAAGAGATCTGGAGGGAGCATTAACAAGACTTGCTAATGGGCTTCGATGTGGGGAACAAGAGAAAAAACACTAAAGCGGGGTCTCTGGCTTTAGGAACTGAGTTACTAACAGGCGACATCTCCCGAGGTGGGAAGGACAAGGGAATCATCAGGTCTGGAAGGCAGAAAGGGAAAAGTTTCAATTCGGACATTTCCAATTAGAGATGGGTGAATTCAGAAGTGAGAAAGACGAGTTGGAGAGATGAAACTGCCAGAGACTAAGGCTGGGAGACGGTGAGAACTGGTGTAGCGGCCCCGGTGAGGGAGGGCGAGTGGGAAGCTGAATGAGCGCTGACTGGGCCGGGGAAGAAAGAAGGGAGAGGGCAGCCGGAAGGACTTGGCAATGGCTGATATGGTGAATACGGCAGTGAGGTCAGAGGTGACTGAGGGAATCTTCATGCCCGGGAGGCTGCTACCACAATCCACAGGAAGGAAGCACATGGCAGGGAGAAGAGCTGGCTGGAGGCATGCACCCGGGGCCAATGTCAAACAGGCCGCTGAACATAACTAACCCCAGAATTGGAAGTCAACTTCTTAGAGAACAATAATGAAAGCGGCTGGATGTGCCAAGGAGAGCAGAGGAAGAAGGCCGTCTGTACAATGTGGGGATGCCTCTTCACTCACCAGGTTGAAGGTGATGCAATGACGACTACAGAAGAGACGTCAGAGGCAAGAGAAAAACTAGCGTCCCGAAAGCCAAAGGAAGAAAGAGTCTTAAAGAGAGGCTTGTTACCGCACTCAAATGCAGCACACAGGCCACGTGGCGGGAGGAGGTGGGAGGGTGGTGGTGAAAGAAGACAGCTGTAAAATGCTGAGGAGCACAAAGGTAAGGAGGGGAAGGCCTGGGTGTAGCTCACTGGAGAAGTTTGGCGATGAGCGAGGGGAATGTGTGTGCTGTTCACATTTCTGTGAATGCATGTGAGGTACGGCTTCAGGCTAGCACGATCCCCCTCTGACTTGAGGCCCCGCAGCCCCGGACGCTGCTCACCGCCAGTTCCTGCCGTATGTGTTCCGTGGTGGCCTCCAGGGCCCGGGTGCCTTTGGTAGCCTCGTCTTCCACGGCTTTCACAGTCTTGAGCAATGATGTCACATTGGTCACCATCACCTAGGGGTGTCAGAGGAGTGGGGAGGGGATCATTGGAAGGCACAGAAGGGAGCACTTTGATGCATTCCCTCTCCCGAGGTTGTGCTCATGCTCTCCAACCTTGGCAGAGTTCTTGAGCTGCCACACAGCAGGGTCATCGCCAACTTTGCCGGCTGCGGCCTTTGTGGCACTGATGAGGTCTCCCAGGGCCTTGGCCACGTCTTTCACCGCGTTGATCAGCACCACCTGTGGGGAGGACAGAGGCTCAGGTCTGTGGGAGGAAAGGGGGGGGGGGAGGAGGGGAAGTGGATCTGACCAGAATTAGGGGTGTTAGGTGGATACCTGGGTCTCGGGGTCCTCGGCTCCCAGGCTGGCTGCCCCCAGCTTGACCACATCGGCGAGGCGGGTAATGGTGGACACAGAGGACTGGGCGGCCTGGGCCAACTTCTCCTGGCTCCCGGCGGCATTCTGCACCAGCACCTTGGTGTCCTCCACCAGCACCTTCGCGGTCTTCAGAATGCCCTCCCTGAGGGAGGCCCAGCCCAGTCAGCTCTCCTCAGGCCCCCTGCCCTCGAGCCTCTCAGGCCTCCTCCCACCTGGCCTCCCCGGGACCCCGTCCCCTCCTCACCGGTGGTCAGCAAACGTCTCGGCGCCCTCGCGATTGAGCGTGCCGGCTGTGGCAAACATGATGGTGGTGTCCAGGTCGGCAATGATGCCGGACACGGCGCTGGCCGCTGTGATGCAGGCCTGGGTGCCACGGTTCCCGGCCTGGAGTGCAGCCAGCACGTGGGAGACCTGGGGGGGGGGGGGCGTCACATGGTGACGGTGGTAGGTCACTGGGCGGAGGCACAAAGGAGAGGGCTGGGGAAGGCCGCAGGGTTGGAGGCCAGTCCCCAATCGGCATGGATGAGCGCTGTCACCTTTTCTGAGACTCTGCGGGCACACTCGATGAGTTCCTTCTTGGTGTAGTCGTCACTGGGGCTGCACTGCAGGGCGCCTGCCTTGGTGACCAGAGCAGAACAGCCGTGCCCCAGCTCCTGTACCCGGTGCTTGATGTGGGCGCCGATCTGTGAGCAGATGGAAGAGGGAGATGAGTTCGGCCAGAGGCACGGACACATCCACTGTGCTTGGAAGAGTCACCAAGTACTTAACAAAACGTGCATCGCAGCACAGACTTTTCCTGTTTCATATCCTTTCCACAGGAGGTCACCTCCTACACATGGATGACAATAGCATGTGGGGACCGGCTGGTGAGGATGGCGTTGGGCAGTGAAGAGGAGTGGAGAGCACTCTATGCTGGGGCATTTGAAATCACAGGGCCGTGGATTACAACCTGGCCTGTGTGTGGTTGTGGAGGGTTTTGGGGTGCGGATTAGGTGTGTCTTGCTGAGCTCCAATCACCAGCTTTCTTGGAAAGCCAGGAGCTTAGGGAAGGAAGGGCTTCAGGGCTCTGCAACAGGAAGCGCTGAGTACAGACTTGCAGCAGAACAGAGCAGCAGCCACAGGCCCAGAAGAGATCGGCAGAGGCAACAGCAGCAGACTGGTAACCCTTCCTCCCAGGCTGCCTCCCTCATCCCTGCCCCTGAAGGCTCGGGCCCTGTCCCCACACAAAGCTCTGATGGCTCTTTAGCGGACTGGCCCCGAGGGTGTGTTCCTCCTTCTGTGGAAGACTAGAGGGAGTTGTGGGTGCGACAGCCACAGAGGCTGACATGGCGGGGACAACGGACACGCCACTGGGGCTCTCTGTGAGGAGCAGGGGCAAGGCCAGAGCTGCTGCCACGTTTACCTCTTCGTTTTCAGCAGCAACTGCTGCAGGCTTGGCCTGAGAGGCCAGACGTCCATAGTCACTGGTCAGCTGGTTAGCAAGAGGGCCCAGCTCCTCAGGGCTGGTGTTGGACTTAGTTACCTGGTCATAATGGAAAGGGTCAAGTTATGGCCAAACTCAGCTCCCCGAGGGCAGACCAACTGTACTCTTCCAAACTCACCATCTCTTGAACGGTGACAGCAATGGCTTTGGCTGTCCGCACCATGGTTGTCTGGTAATCCACAAAGGAACCTTCTGGCTCACCCATTGGTCCTTCATCTAGCTGAGGGGGAGAGTGAGGGGAGGGGAGAGACCGTCAGGGTCTCTGCCACTGTGCTCAGGAGCCCTGGCCCGGGGTAGCCTCAGTGCCCACAGGCCCCCCAAGCGGCTTACCTGGTTGATGGCCTGGCTGATGGAGTCCACCATGCCACCAACGACCCCAGCAGCGCTGGCGGCCTCATTGAGGGTGGTGGTCAGGTCCTCCACAGCCTCTGTCATCATCTGCACGGCCTCCTCCAGGGCTTCCTGGGTGTGAGCTGCTTGCTGTGGGTGGAGGGAGTGAGTGGAGGGCGGTCCTGTTCCTGCCTCTTTAACCACCGACTAGCAGCCCCTCCCTCCCGGCCCTCCATACCTTGGGGTTGCCGCCAGCCTCCTTGGCTGTGTACAGCAACTGCAAGGCAGACTCTGCCAAGGTTTTCGTCTGGTCCAGGAGTGCCATCTGCTGTGGGTGGCTCAGGGTCTTGGAGGCAGCACCCACTGCGGCCAGGGTGAGTGGCTCAAAGTACTGCGCCATCTGAGACACCTGAGGCCGGGGGGTGGGATGGTGGTCAGCTGGGCCAGGTGCCCTCTTCCACCCTCTCCCCCCCGGAACTCCCACGCGTCTCCCCAGATACCTTGTGTCCCAGCTGGGAGGCTTCAGCCCGGGCCGCACTGGCCAGTGGCTCAATAAGGTGGGAGATTTCCTGCACCGCAGTGAGCATCTGAGTGTGCAAGGCCTGGAGAGGAAGTGCACGTTAGCCCGGGACCTGGACCAGGACCCTCTGCTCGCACAGACTGCACGCTTCCTTCCACACCAGACTGACTCCCCGTGGCATGGTGCAGCCTCTGGAGCTCTCAGTGAAGCCCATTCCTGAATCCCTGTCTGCAAGGCTGTCTTCTCTCTTCTCAGACACAACCTTCCACATACCCGCTTCCTCCTTACCTCCTGAGAGATGCCCTCGCGGGGAGCGAGCTGCTGGCTGACCGCAGCAAGGGAGGCCTGGTCGAGGTCCCGCAGACAGCTGTTCAGAGCTGCGATGGCCGCCTCACACTCCAACTGCCCTGGAGCCTTGTCCCTGCAGACACATCGCAGGCTCTACCACCAAGAACATCCCCTAAAACAAAGCTAGCCTGCCTCTCCCCGTATCTTCTGACTCCGACAGCAGGCGTCCCTGACAACTATCCCATCTAATTGCTTCTCAGCACCCACCCCTCCATTCTGCCACAGTGCATGTCCCCCCACACACCGGCTCTCCATCCCCTCAATACCTCATGCTTGTAATAAGCTTCTTGATGGAGTCTGAGACAGTTCGGGAGTGGCCGGCCAGCACCGACCAGCGTGGAGGGTCCCGGGGATTGACCGCCAGGGCTCGGGCTGTCTGGATCAGCCCCCCAGCACTCTCCAGCATGGTCTTGGCGGAGATCACAATGGGCTCCATGGCAGCCCGGCCCTGGGAAGAGGAGGAGGAGGGAGGTGAGTCTCCTGACTCCCAAGGAGATGAGGTGGTCCATCAGTCCTCCCTTCACGTTGCCTCACCTCAGGGCTGATCTGGGCAGGAACGCTGGCAAACTCAGGGTTGGATGCGAAGGCACTCAGATTGTCCACAGCCTCCAGCAGCGGGGCTGTCGCTGCTTGGCACTGGGCACGGTTCTCGTCCGTGAAGGCCCCGTCTAGCGCCTGCGGGTGGGTGACAGAGAGGCCCTCAGGACGGATTACAGGCAAAGCAGGTGAAGCCCTGCGCTCCCTCGTGGGCTTAAAGGTGTGGGCACAGGCGGGTGATGACCAGTAAGAACAGGAGAAGGTGAGGGCTTGGGCTCGGGCAGAAGGGATCTGGTAAAGGCCTGGGGGAACAGTGGCGGGGGGACTCTGGGGAGAGAAGACGGGACAGGTCAGGGGAAGGCTGAGAATTCAAACTGAACCTTGATGGTCTTGACGAGATTGGCTGTGCTGTTGGCCACCTCCTTGGCTGACTGGACAAACTGGCGCTTGGCGGTAGGATTGGCGGTCCGAGCAGAGGCCAGGCGGCAGCTGTTACACAGTGCCGAGGTGTGTTTGGCCACAATGGTCGCTGCAGAGAGCACCTGAGGGGACAGACACGTGGAGAGCCATGAGGAGGGCAGGAGGGAAGGGCACACAGTCAGGGAGGAGCCACTTTGGGTTAAGGGGTGAGAGTAATACCTTTGGAAGTCTAATTAGGGAAGATGTGGAGACAGAGATACCCAAAGATGAACAGGGTGTGAGGGAGGGGAAAATAAAAGACAGGAAGACTAATGGAGGAATTCTAATAGGGTCCGTAGGAGAGCAAGTTCAAGCATCTACAGAGTAATTGTGAACTCAGCAGTAACTGGAACAATGAGGAGGAATGTGGCAGGAAAAGACAGTTACCCAAAGAGAGGCTGTGTGGGAGCTGAGAGACGGCTCTCCGCCCTCTCCTTCGCCACATGCCCTGCATCTCCCCTTCCCCCACGGGCCAGTCCACCCTGGCTCAGGATCCTTTCCCAGACTGGCCCATGGTACCTGTTCCCTTGAGTTACCTGGGCCTGGGTGCAGCCAGGCTCCCCCAAACTCTGGCAGGCCATCTGAATCGCCTGGTTTGCCCGGGCAAACTGTGTGGGCTCCACCAGCCCTTGCTGTCCGGCCTGGCTGTTGGGGTCAGAGACACCGACCAGATAAGCAGCCTGAGGAGAGAGAAATGCGGGGTGAGGAGTAAAGAATGCTCTTCCTGTGGGAATCAAATAGTGATAGGGGGACAAAGGAGAGTAGAAGTAAGTTTAGTGACTGGGGTTCTATGTGAGTAGAACTATTAATAAACTATACAAATTAGGTATTCACAACTTAAGTTATTAAACAATATTAATGAAGTGGTTAGCAAGTTAAACCATCACTAATAAGTTATTAATAAATTAGTGCTGCCGAAGCGGGCACTAGTTATTAATAAATTAGTGACACTATAGAAAGCTCCCCACTCCACTCCCTGCATGTAAAGCCTCTTTTTTAAAAAAAATATATCTTTATTGATTTTTTACAGAGAGGAAGGGAGAGGGATAGAGAGTTAGAAACATTGATGAAAGAGGAACATCGATCAGCTGCCTCCTGCACACCCCCACCGGGGATGTGCCCACAACCAATGTACATGCCCTTGACCGGAATCGAACCTGGGACCCTTCAGTCCGCAGACAGACGCTCTATCCACTGAGCCAAACCGGTTTCGGCCAAAGCCTTTTTTTAAAGACATAGTTCTAAAACTATGGAGGTCATTAGGCTAATTAACATTTACAACTCCTCCAAGTTTCAGAGATTTGGAGAGAGGAAAGGGTGTAATGACTGCCAAAATTTTTGTATGCTTGGAAAACTATCACAAGGCTTGGTTTGTACTTCAACACATGATAGCTTTGCTTTTTCCCTCTTCATGCTCTTCCAGAATAAGCCAAGCCATTTAAAGCAGGCCACCCCACACAAAAGGGAACAGGAGGCAGGGGGGATTGAGGGAGCTGGACGGCAGGCTTTTAAGCCAAGATGATGAACTCTCCAGCTAGTATTAAGAATTCATATACTAAAGCAAAATATCTCAGCTACCACAGGTTGTTTTATGTTTTATAATGCAGAAAAAAGCAAAGTTAAATGGTAACTCAGATAACTGGAAATTTAGTCACTGGTATTTTATGGTATTAATGAAGTAATAATTATGTGAAAAATGATGGACATATGTTAATTAGTATATACCAAGAAAGAGGGCTGGAAAAGGCCCAGTGCTGGACAGTGTAATCATAGCCCAGAGCACCAGGGTTCGGGTGACACTGATCAGAACGGCTGGTGTTCTATGATTATCGACAGATCTCTGTACTCCAAGAGGGATAAAGAACCGTGTCCACAGACTAGGTCGGTAAACCGAACGTGTGCCAGGCCGTGAGGAGGCGGGTAGGGAAGCAGGGGCAGCCGGGAGCCATGGAGAATTACCTGAGCAGCCGCCTCGGTGAACCCACAGAGGGCCTTGGAAGCTGTGGCAATGGCCTCTCCGAACTCTGGCAGGTTCCCATTCTTGGCATTTTGGGAGATGCCGGTCATGGCCTCACCCAGTACCTGAGGAGCAGAGGGTGTCGGGGAGTCAGGTTGTCATCAGTGGGGCCCAGCAGGCCCTGCTTAGTTCCAATTCCTGCCCTGCCCTCCTGGGTCCCCAGCTGCACTTACCTTGGAGTTCTCCATTACACTGTCCAGGCAGCCAAAGTAGGACATGTCGCTGATGGGCTGGACTGGGTTCTCCAGGAGTTCCCGGACCGTCTGTGTAGGTGGAGAGCCCAGTAAGACACCTCTCTCACCCCAAACCCGGAGCACCTTCCTCAACCTCAACCCTGCCACGTGCCCACCTCCAGTTCCCGCAGGGCATTGTCACACTCCTTCTGGCCGGGTGCCTGCTGGGTGCACATGGTGATGAGCTGGTTGATGCTGTCAGTCACTGCCCTGCGAGGAGCAGAGAGTTCAGTGAGTAGGTACACAGGTCATCATCCATGGTTCCTGTATACATCGGGAATCTCTAGCTACTTCTCTTTTGTATGGAACCACTTCTAAGCCAGGGACATCTCGTGGAATTCCCCTTTCCCAGTCCCTCCAGTGTCCCCGGGCTGGGCTTCCCGGCGCCCACTCACCGGGCAGCTGCAGCCAGCTGACTCTTGAGGTTGGGGGCAGCCGGGTCCGTGGACAGGGCCTTGGCAGCCAGGAGAAGTTTGCTTGAAGACATGGAGATGCCCTTCAAATTGGACACAACCTGGGTCCGGTCCTCCTGGCTCTGTTGAAGGTGAGGAAGTCAGCAGACTGTCCAGCCCTTTCTTACCCGTCTCTAGAAGGTGTCTTCTGCGCACACTCATGTACTGCGAGAGCCTGGGGAGGGGCGGGAGCCAGGAGCAGAGGAGGACTCTGTGGCCACGCAGGTGTCTTATCCAACCCCCTTCATACCGGAGCCTGCCCTGCCATCTCCACACCAGCTTCCAGGAAGGTGCTGAAGTCCTGTCCGAATCGACCTGAGGCGCGAGCCAGGTCCTGAGGGGTCCCCCGAGAGGCCTGCACCAGTTCGGTGGCTGCCTGGTTCAGGCCAGCAGCTGCTTCGTTCAACCGGCTCTGAGCTTCTTGAAATGTCCCGGTGCTGGGAGGAAGCTGCGGGGTCAGAGAGACAGCAATGTGAGGGAGAGCTTGGTAAAGGAATGCTGGGAGGTGGGCCCAGAGCCTGGGAGCAATGAAAGGGAGCAAGTCTGGGAAGTCAGGCTCGTGGATAGGTCTAGAGATGGAAGGAGAAGCCCTCGGTCCTCCTACCGAGTCACTGAGGAGTCGCTTGCTGGCATCTCCCACTGCTCTCAGAGCGTTATCCACATCTCGCTGGCCAGGGAGGCAGCTGACACAGCGGTTCAGTGCCTGGGTCACGGCTTTTGCCACCTGAGGTAGGAAGGAGATGAGGTGTCAAAATGGAAACCATCTGGGAGATCCCCTCCTCTACCCGTGGGACACAAAACGTAACTGCTCTACTGCCTCTGAAAGTGAAAGGGGGAAGGGGGCGTTGTAGCTGAGTAGGCTGAAGTTAGGGTATCAAGTAACAGCGATCCAATTCCCCAAACTTGGTGTTTAGCTGGCCCCTGCCTCAGCCTAACTGAGAGCCTTGTGCTAGGATGGAGAGAAAGGGGGGGCCCAGATCTCCAGAGCAGACCGGAGGGGCTGTCCCTCTGTCAGTGCAGATGGGGCTCTGCCCACTGGAGTGGCCCTCTCATGGGAGCTGGGGATGAGGGAGGAAGTGGACCCTTCCCAATACCTGACCTGGGCAAGCCGCTGCTGGTTCTCAGGGTCTCCTGGATGGCCAGTTGCCTTTTTTGCCTCCTCAATGAGGCTGCTGGCCTTGTCCAGGACATCGCTGGCCGTGTCAAGCACAATGGCCTGCACTGCGGGATCCGTTGTCAGGGCAGCTACGCCCCTAGCGGCCTGGGCCAGGGACCGCAGCCCACCTGCCACGTCCCGTGCTGCAATTCCTGGGAAGACGAGAGGAAGGAAGGGGGGAAACCCCTTCATCACCAGGCCCTGTCCCAGTCTTCTCCTCTGCCAGGCCCCGTCTGTCATCCAGCTCCTACTCCCCCGGACCCCTCACCATGTGCCTGCCCATTCTGGCCCTGCCCACAGACCTGCGTAATTCTCATTGCCCTGGGCAACCTCCCCCAGCAGCTGGGCGATGGCAGAGCTCACTGCTTTGGTGCTGTTGCCCAGGTCCTGGGCACATTTCTCCATCTAGGGATAAAAGGGGAGTCTCAGAGGTGGGGGGATCAGATACAAGGGGAACTGGGAAGAGGGAGTTTGAGAAGCTACTTGGGGACAGCCAGCAGTTAAATGAAGTTCTGGGGAGCTCTGGGGCATAGGTGGGAAGGAAGACTTCAGGGTATGACTGAGAATAAGATCTTAAGAACACTTACCGTCTCCCCAGGTAAGGGTTTAAGCTTGCCGTCTCGAGCGGCTGCCTTCACCTCCTGTAGGTCTCTCTCTAGATTCTGTACCAAACTTAGTGCAGAATCCATCTCCAAAGGCCCACACGCTTCCTGAGCCTACAATGACATGGGGGTTTGGGATGTAGGAGGTACCGCTAGGTCCCACTGAGGATTCAGGTTGCACGACTATTCCTGCTTTAGGTTATTCTGCAGGTTCCCCATTACCCAGGACCCCACCCTCATCTCCCAAAGCCAGCCAGCTCCCATACCTTCTGGGCAGCGGTGCGGAGCTCAGCCAGGGCGGTGCCAAGGTTCTTGGCACACTGACTCAGCTGCATGGCTGAAGCCTGGTCCTGAATGGTGGGCACGGAGGCCTTGGCAGCTGCCACCATCTTCCCGCCTGGCTGTAGGGGGATAGGTCAGCAGATTAAGGGCACCACCCTTCCTCTGGGGTTGGTACAAGGACTGGTGATAGTCAGGACGCGGCGAGCATTTGGGCTGAGTACTGGGACAGAGGCTAGGGGCAGAGGTTTAAGTTGTGGGGGCTGTAGGGGACACAAGGGCGGGGGAAGGGTCTGGTCTGGTCTGAGGGGTGGGGGGAGGGCGCCTTGCCTGAAGGAAGCTCTGGCTGGCAGCAATGAGAGCGAGCTGGGCACTGGGACTGTCAGGCTGGGCTTGGCTCCCTCGGACGCCCTGCACCAGCAGTGGAATCTGCTCTGCCACAGCCTGTAGGTGAAAATGTCATGTCACTCCCCTCCCCACCCCCTCACCCCCTTGTCCCCAGGCTGGGGGAAAGTCCCTCTTCTCCCACCCCATGCTTCCTGGAGGCTCACCTTGCAGCTCTGCACCAGCAGAGGCTGGGGGCCAGCAGAGACCTTGGGGGTGGAGGCTGCATGTTGGGCCGCGGCGATGGTCTGCGTAGCCGAGGCTGCAGCCTGTTTGGCTGCGTGCTGTGAGGATGGAGTAGTCAGGACAAGCCCCTGGCATTCCCACGTCCAGTCCCCGGCCTACCCTGCTCATGCCATCCGCCAAGGAAACATTAAGTGACTCTCCACATGTCCCTCCCCGTGTCAGTCCTCCCGCTGCATGCGTGCTCTTGCTCCTGGTTTACTTCCCAGCCTCACCTCCAGGCGCTGCACCAGCTTTTTCTTGATGGCGTTCTGCGCAGCCGCGTTAGTCGCCATGCGTAGGCCCTCAGCTGCCTCCCGCAGCCGCTGCTGCTGCTCCTCGCTGTCAGGGTTGGCAGCTGCTCCCTGAGGTGGAGAGAGACCGTCGGCACCCTCAACAAGCTCCGCTCTGACCTCTCCAGACTCAGACCTCTTCTCCTGGAGTCGCATCTAACGTCCCCACTGGAAGTGGTCACCACGGAGAGGAGCCCTCAGGCAAGGGGATGGGAAATCTGAGGTGGGCCCTGCATTCCCCCAGGGACACTGAAATCCCTTCTTTAGGTGTCCCTCTCTGGGACACGACTGCAGTTTGGAGCGGGGACCTCAGGAATACCAAAGCAGGGGGCCTGATCACTCCTGCCAACTGAAACACCCAGAGCCTGGGGGGCTGGGGAGTCGTTTGGCTTCTTCCTGATGGTCCTCTGCGCCCGTGTTCCCGTGTCCCACTGCTCTGTCTCTGCAGTGCTAGCAGCGGAGGCCCTGGGACTGAGGCCTACGTGCATCACAGGAGACCAGGAAGCAGAGGGATCCAGGCAGATGGTGGCAGCAAAGTAGGGAAAAGTAGAAAGAGCAGACCTTGGACTCAAAGGAAGAAACAGGGCACAGTTGCCATCAGGCAGCGAGGACTCTAGGAATCGTACTGGCTGGAAGGCTGGGCCACCGCCCACCAGCAGCCTAGGGACAAATTTACTTCCCAAGAGCTCCTGTCGTTTGTTCTCTCGTAGTTCCTGCTTCCCCTGGGTCTCCCCACCAGGTGAGGGTGACCGTCTGGACTGGTCTACTTCCCTTCAGGGCCCAGTCTCTGTACCTTGGCAGCCTCCACCATCTTGGCTGTGGCGTCAGCAAGGATCTTGGCAGCGCTTAGTAGCTTGCGGGAGTTCTCCAGGTCACTCTCCCCTTCGGCATCGGCCTTGATGGCATTGACCAGGTCCGAGGTAGCTTGGGCCAGGATGCGGGCCTGTCGTACCATCTCACCTGAGGGGACAGGACACGATCAGGTGAGGACCTGACCTGTGCAGGACAACGGGGCAGACAAGGCAGAGGTGAAGCTTTTTGTGACCATAAAGAGAGTGGGGAGAAATGAGATTTCCTTGGCGTTATTATTTTTTGGATTTAGGATCTTGGTGAGAAACAAATGTCCCAGTGGGTTTTGATGGGAGGGAAAACAGTCTTCAATGGGCATTTTCAGCAAATAGGATGAGACAGGTTTTGTAAAGGCTTTAGGGAGGTGATGGGTGGAGTAAAGTGCCTAAAGCCACTTTCCATTCGCTTTTCTCTACACTTTGGTATACTCTTCAATGCGCCACGGAAGGCAGAGCGGGGGTTCTACTCTGTGCTGAGTCCTTAGGGGGAGGTGGCAGGTCTGCAAGGGGATGCCCAATGGGCTTGGCGGACCTCACTGGGGTTCGCTGTCTTCCCAGGAGCGGCGTCCTTACCAGCATCGCCCATGGAGCTGAAGATGTTCTCGGTGACAGTAAGGATGGTGTCAGTGGCCTGGTCATAGCGGCCAGCAGGCCCGGCCCCGGTGGCATGGGCCCTCACATGCTGCAGCAGTTCATTCAGGGCCTGGGTGACGGCTGTGGCTGCCGCGCCAACCCCCCTCAAGAGCTGCCCGTCCTCCGTGGCCGCCTGGGACGCGGACACACAGCCCTCCACAGCTTTGGCTACTAGTCGTCCGGCCTCCACCAGCTGCTCTTGGCAGACAGGCGAGCTGATGGTCGGTGCCACCACCTGTGGGCAAACTGAATGTCAGAAATGAAGGCAAGGGGAAGGAGTCACGAGGTGGGGTGTTTGCCACTGGGCTGGGCAATGAGACCACGGAAACCAAAGAGATAAAATGAGAGGCTCTTGTGTGGGTGGCAGCACCAGCCTTTGGGACTCACCTTGGTGCAGGCCACCAGCTGGGAGGTGGACAGGGCACACTGAGTTGCCGCAGCAATGACCTGGGTCTGAAGACCCGAGTCCTCTGTCCGCTGGGCCACAGTCTTGGCCTTGAGGACCAGGGCAGCTGCAGCATTTGCCACGGCCTTGGCTAGCTGCATCAGCACCTCCTGGGAGAGAAAAGCTGTCAGCGTGGCCTGACATCAGGCATGGATCCCTGGACCCTTCTCAGAGGCGTAAGCTGGTTCATTGCTCCCACTGACTCCAATCACAGGACAGTACGCAGAAGCAACCAGAACCTATCCCAAGCCCCTGCCTTGAGCACCCAGTAGGACAGAACCCACACCAAGAGAAACAGAGCCTACACCACAGGGAGAAATGTGCGAGGCGGATACACTCGGTCAGCGATGGGAGGGAAGGGCAGCACTGTTACAGTGGGATGGGCAGAGGAGGTACTTTTGAGGGTCCCTCACACCCCCAGCTTCTTTTATTCATTTCTTCTCAATCTTGGTTGGGAGCAGTCGCCCTGGAGTCTTGGGAACAAGTCCCTGCACTACCCTCCCTGATTCCATTTCCCATCTCCCATCATGCCCTGCTCCCCAGAAGGCTGGGGGAGAGGTGCAGAAGCGAGTGTATGCGGCTCAGAGGACAAAGCTGGGAAGGCCCAGGCCAGAGGCCGTTACCGTGGGGGGATCGTGGGGAGATCGAACCCCAGACCCTCTGGGTGCACATATCTGCATGGGAAATCCAGGATGACAAGTCAACTGAGGAAACTGGCATAGGGTGGGGAAGGGGCTAGAGGAGTGGTGTCCTCAGGGGGGGAAGGCCTAAAGGATCGGAGGGGTTTGAGATGTCCTCGAGTTAGGGCCGGGGTTATGTATGGGAAAGATAGGGAAGAGAGGACAGGTGGCTAAAATATACCATCAATTAGGACCAAGGGTGAGCCAGTTAGTAGGTTAAGTTTGGATTCAGAGGTTCTGAATTCTCATCCCCTAAAAAAGGATGGGAGGTTCGGGTATCGTTCCTGCCAACAGGTTCAGGTTGGCTCTGAGGGGTCAAATTCAGAGCAGCAGGACTAGGAACTGGACTCAGGATCAGAGGTCACCTCCTAGGAGCTGGGGTTCTGGGGGTTGGGTAAGTCACCAACCTGGAAGTGGGGGTCAGTATCACTTTCCCCAATTTGCTGCAACAGCTCCCCACTGGCCTGGCCCACGTTCCCAGCTGCTTGCAGCAGGTTCTGACGGGGCTGTGGAGAGTGAACACCAGTCAGAAGCTGCCCAGTCCCTGCCCACATGCCCGTGGGTCCTACAGGCTCAGGGCTCCCCTACTTCCATCCTGGGTCTAGAGCTGTCCCCCTCTTCCTTGGGCTCGAACCCTCTGTCCCCCTCAGCTCCACCCCGCGGCCCCTGACCTCGGCGCTGGCTGGCTGGGCGCTGCGCAGCAGCTCGGACACCGCGCCGGCGAGGCCCTTGGCGGCCTGCAGCAGGGGCCGGCCGCTGCTGCCTTCGTCCTCCAGCAGGGCAGCCAGCAGCTTCACGCCGCGCGACATCTCCGTCAGGTTGGAGGAGATGGTGGTGACCGCGCAGCCCACCGCAGTATAGTCCGTCTCAGCAGGGTCCCCTGAGAGGAGGAAGGGGAGCACGTGTGCGCGGCAGGGCAGACTGAGGCGATGGCCCGGGAAGGAGCACAGTCACAGGCACGCAGCCACACACGTGTCCTGAGGGAGACGTCACACACTGTCCCTTCCATGAGTCACGGCGCAGTCACCCCCGCGCCTGCCGGACTCGTGCTTGCACACGCTCGCCCTCCTCTGCACCCACCACACGGTGAGCTCGGCCTGCGGCCTACCTGCCGTCAGGTTCACCACGGAGGCGGTTCCGGCTGTGATGGCATCCACCTGGGAGTGGATCTCATGCTTTGATTCGTCCATCTTGTTCTTCCGCCAGGCCTTAGAGGCCTGAGAGAAGGAGAGACACACCTCAGGACCTGCTCCGTTTTGATGAACCCCAACCCTGTTCCCTGGAGTCCCAGCTTCAGGACCACTGACCGCTCCTCCATCCCATACTCACAGCATCCTGACCCAGAGGGGGCAGCGTGTCGAAGTCATCCAGCGTGGCCTGGGCGGCCTGCACAGCCTGCATGCTGGAGTTGATGGTTCCCGTGAGTGCCTGCTGGGCCGAGGTCTACAGGGGGAGGAGTCCGAGGAAACACTTAGAGCCGAGAGGAGGTATGTGAGAACTTGAGGAGAAGGTATGTGAGAACGTGAGGCCGGGGAGGGGAATACGAACAGGGACAGCGGAAGAGGCTGCCTAACTTGGGGCTAGGCCCAGCGGCGGATGGGGGCGGGCTCGCACTGTGGCGGCAGGGGGGCGCTCTCACCAAGGGAGGCATGTGTCCTCGGTGCATCTGGCCGCTGGTAATCTGCTGCTGGGCAGGCGGCATGCTGCCTATCTGGAAGTTCTCAGGACCAGAGGCTCCAGAGCGCATGATGGCAGGCAGGGCCACCGAGCCATGCTCCACTTTCCCCACCCGGTTGTACTGCTGCTGAAGGACCGTCGACCTAGAGAGTGGACACCCGGAGGAGCACTCAGGCCTTCTTCCTCTCAGGCCCTCCCGCCGGCTCTGCCGCCTTCGCGGGGCCTGCGGTCTGGGTGGTGTGTGAGGTCTCCTTACAGCCTCCGTTCGACCTGTTTCAGGCCCGCTCTAGGTATTCCACACCCCGCAACACTATGTGGGTCAAGGCTCGCCTCCCCGCCGCTGGAGGATGGGATCAGCCCGGCCCCCTTCGTACTTTTTGGGGGACACGGAGTCCTCTAGCATAGTAGACTCCTCATCTCCCTCCATCCCAAAGTGGTCTTTGCTTTTTTTCTGTGGAAAGGAAAAAGGAACAAGAGTTAAAGAAGAGGAGGTGAGGAAAAGGCTAACTCTTTCGCCCCCAATCAGCCACTATCCAGAAGCGGGGTCCCATTTCTCACAGAGCAGCGTGGGGAGAAGGTAGAGATAGAGAGAAGGCTGGGGGGGCAGGGCTCACCTTCTTAAGGATGATATCTATGTAGCCGGCGATGAGCTGTGCGATCTGCTCCCCCTCAGTGGTCTGTACTGAGTAGTAGCCATCTTGGTAGTCCCCGAAATCCTAAGGTGACAAGGGGGAGACTCAGGGGGGAAGCCTGGTAATCTATCCAGGATGGAAAAGGGCAAGATGGGAGCCCCAAGGTCGAGCTGATGGGGTTTCTTCCCACGCCAACAGCCCTCTAGGACAAGCTTACCTCATTCTATTTCTCCCTTTTCATCAATCTCCTATTTCTCTGTATTCCTCATTGGAAGGAAATATCTTACTTCTGAGGAGTGGTCTTTATGCTACACATGCCATTTAGGAAATCTCTTTTCTCTCAGGGTAATAAAATGAGGACACTAACATTTACCATTAAATGACCACGCTTGAAGGTTAGCACCAGTTTTAAAAATTGAAAACTAGCACTTACTAATTTTTCTCATTAGGGCATTTTGTCAAGTTGATATTAGTTTCTTTCTTTTTAAAAAAATATATTTTATTGATTTTTTACAGAGGGGAAGAGAGGGATGGAGAGATAGAAACATCGATGAGAGAGAATCATCGATCAGCTGCCTCTTGCACACCCCCTACTGGGGATGTGCTCGCAACCAAGGAACATGCCTTTGACTGGAATAGAACCTGGGACCTTTCAGTCCGCAGGTCGACGCTCTATACGGTTTCGGCTCAGTTTCAATTCATAGCACCAAAATATAAAGCCAGAGGGGAATATTACAGTGCATAGTTGCTGCTGAAAGAGGAAAGACACCTTTTTCTTCCCTCACCCCATTTCCTGTGATCCCAGTTTAATGTTTACAATTTTGTTCTGTTTATCTTAAAGAGTGAATTTCATTTAAACGTCACCTCACTCTCTAGGAGTCTCTCCTTCACTTTAACCTCCACATTCTGCAATAGTTCCAAAGTTTTCCTTCCTGTCTGGAGTCACATGCAGTACACCTGCCCCAAGGGAGGTGGGAAGACCTCTGCGGCTGCCCCTTCTCTGAAAGTTCAAAGCCCCCCAGGCTCACCAGGGTGAAGCTCTTGGGAGAGGCAGCCCAGCGTTTGATGTTGGTGAGATTCCATTCCTGGATCACCTCTTTGGTCTTCTCATCCACTCGCATCACACACTCCTTAGTGATGCCCAGAAGCCTGGGCACCAGCTTGTTCTTTCCTTTCATCTTTTCCTGCGAGGCGGAGATTGTAGTTGGTGTTATAGGTCAGAGGTTGAATGACAAGTGAGTGGTCAGTTCAGATCAAGACCACAAGGGGGTGCTGAGGTGGGCAGGAGCACTAGACTAGGGTGTGTTTGGAGGGCCCAGGATAAGGCTACTTGAGGGAAAAGGGAAAGGGAGGGGAAACAAAGGGCAGGGAGGGGTGTGGTGGTGGAGAACTGACAACAGGAAGCTTTCACAAGGTAGAGAATCTGGGAAACGGGACTGAGGGCAGCATCAGACTTAAGAGTGGAAGCAAGGAGGGCAGTGAGAAGGTCCATGACCCACCTTGACCAGGAAGAAGGAGACACCGTAGGTCTTGAGAGAACGGGCTAGCTTTACGTAGCGTACCTTGGCCTCAATCTCACTCATCTGTCCACAATTCTTGTGTGCCTTAGACATGAAATGAGAAAAGATTTAGCAAACTATGGGGAAGATAATTTCACAGACAAGGAGTTAGGTTGGGATGTTAACTGTGAGGGAGAATATTAGGGGGATAAAGGAAAGGAGAGGGGGTGCAGAGTATGAGAAACGAGACGGGGAAGCGTTGGGGCTGATGAAGGATCTGCAGGAGCAAAGTTCAAGGGATACAGGTAAGGAACTTGCAGACATTCTGGAAGCGTGAATGGATAGTTAGGAAGTAGGTCAACTAGATGGCCTTTGGGGCTGAATATTCAGAGTGGGGATAACGCCTTACATTTGTACAAAGACATACTTTTCACAGAGATTTCAGCTATCTGAATGAGAATCTATCTCATACGATTCTCCTATCAACCCTACGCAAGGTAGGTACTGTTATCCCGTTGTTAAAGGTAAGCAAAAGAAAACAGGAATGTTGAATTGAATTCCACGGCAAATAACAGTGATGGAGCTGAGACTTCAAGCCCAAGTCTTCTGCTTTCTTGGCACAGGGAAGGTGGGAGCACAGCGTGGTGGGCAGAAGCGAGGTGGGAGCAGATGGGAGGGGGAAGGGATCCATTGAGTCAGTAGGATTAAGCAGCAAAGCTCCCATATCATCCCAAACATTTCCCGGTCCCCATTCACCTGAAAGATCTTACGTTCTCCCTTCTGCTTCACATACTCCTTGGGCAGGAAGTCCTTCAGGCTACACCAGAAAAGGGAGGGTCAGCATGTAGTGGATGGCATCAGGGACATAAGGGCCGTGACTGGGGGCCTAGGGGTGTGAGGAAATGTCTAGGACAGTGCTAGCTTTAAGGAGAAGGAAGACTCTGAGGGAACAGAGTCCGAATTGTTCCTGAAATCGAGGTGACTTAGCATTAGCTCTTGAATGCAGCCTGTGTCTCTCCCTACAGGGAAAGGGGCTGCGGGAACTTGAGTTGGAGGCTCAGTCCCTGAGGGAAAGAGGCTCAAGAGCACGATTTCAGGGAGCCGGGAGCAGGAGGCGCTCACTAGGATGACCATGCCTGTAGAAAGCTGAGGACGCGACGCCAAGCTCTACATTCTGGGCAATTCCGGAGGATGAAGATTTGAGACTTTTTAAAGCTAATGTTCCCTATGAGTAAAAATGTACCCTATCCTCCCCTCTGGCTACTGCAGTGAAATTCTCCAGAGAAGCTCTAAAAGCTATATGCCTGCTTCAGGCATACACAGCAGGGGAAGAGATCTGAACTATATTCAAATTCCACATGGGGCCAGCAAGGAGACAAATGGCTGACAGAAGCTGAAAGGGTACCCATGTGGTCAAACCCTGGCACCTCAGGAGAGAAAGTGGGGTGAGAAGACCTGGGATGGAGACAGACTATTGGGGCCACAAAGGCAGAGAGTCCTGGGTGCTGACGGGGTGTGGAATGTGAGTCACTCACTCAAGGAAGCCCGCCTTGTGCTTCTGCTCATTGTGGGGCCCAAACTGGATCTGGCATTGGAAACCAGCAAACTCACAGGCCTTGTCAAAGGAGACAGGGTGGGAGCCATTCAGGATATCATCTCGTGCCTGGCGAGCAGAGGGCAAGGAGGTGAATGCTGTGTGCCCCTCACCGGCCCCTCTCCCTCCCTCCGCCGCCCCGGGCAAGTCCTCCCCACACCTGCACATAGAGGAGGTTCAGCTGTACAGGGTCCCGGGAGTCCACGTTCTGGTCCGAGTAGAAGAACTTCCTCCGCAGCAGCAGCGTCTCGTTCTCCTCCACGCCTTGCTCCCTCAGGGTGCGGCCGTGGTCCAGCCAGTTCACTGGGACACAGAGTCTGCTCAGTGCCGGGCCCCGTGGCCCCTGCGCTATCTCTGGCTTTTTGTCTGTTCATTTCTTCCTTTCCTACCTCCTCTCACTCACAGGCTAAGTCCTGTGAGTACAGGACTTTGTCTGATTACGGATGCATTCCCAGTGTCTAAAACAGCGCTTGCAAAGGCGGGTGTGTCCAATCCACAACAAAAATGGCGGACCCCTGCCACCCTGACCATTTCCAGGACCCACTGCTTTCTACTTCTGCTTACACTCATCATCGGTGTGCAGTTTCTGCTTTAGCTTCTCCATCTTCTTCTCATCTCGCAGCAGTGTCTTGTCCTTTCGTAAGGTGCCTGTCACCTCCTCCTTTTTCTCTTCCATCAGCTCTCGGACCAGAGAATATTCGTCATGGTTGGTGATGCCTGGAGGAGGGAGAGGAGGAGGGAGGGGTAGGTAGCAGCGTCTTTTGCCAGAGTTAGGGGCCTCCCTCCTGGGCCCTCGGCCCCCTTACCGATACGGGCACAGATGGTCATGAGCATATCGGTGACGGTCTTGGAGTCGTCCACCATGATGGTCTTCACGGTCCCGTCCAGCATGCGGATCTTCAGGGGCCTCTGCTTCTTCCTGTACTCCATGGTGTCCTGTGGGGGGCAGGAAGAGGAGACAGGGCCCGCTTTAAGCTAGAGGCATTACTTCCTTTTAACACGGCCAGAGGGAGGAACGATTACAAGAAGGACTAGAATGGCTCCCTCAAAAGCAGGCTATCATGACTGCTTGTAATAGAAAGCATGGGAGGGATCAGAGACAACAGATGTGAGTGCTGAAAACAGGAGGCGGAACCAGGAAGTGGATGGAACCAGGATGTTGGTGATCCTTGATGAGGTGATACTCACCCCATTTCGGAGCATGTAGTAATCCAAAGCTTTCCCGGCTTCCAGCCATATACCCTTTTTGGGGTCATCATCAGACAGAAACAGCCCAAAGTCGCTGGCTGAAAGAGAGGATGGGTCACCTCAGGCTTATGAGGACCCCAAAGTGGCGGAATGGCTGCATCACTGCCCTCACTATTTCCTCGGGGACTCCGGGCGAACCGGGGAGGGCGGGAACCGTGGAGCAGGGACCTGAGGGGTGAGTAGCCTGAGGGGGCAGCAGGGTCATCCCTCAGGGCCAAGAGCCTGGGAACACAGACGGGATGGAGCAATCCTGCCCCGGCCACCCGGGCAATCAGACTCACGAGGGCCAGCTGGTGCCTCTGGAATGCGTTCCCGGATCATGCGACAAGCATCGTACACCATGGTGGACGGCTCGAACTGCATCGTCTTCACCACGTTCCCAATGCTGATCTTCAGCGAAAGCGCAACCATGGTGGCGGCTTCTCTTCTCCAGCCTGGCTACACCTGGCCCACGGCATCAGGGTGTTAGGGCACCCCCACAGGAGGAGAGGAGGCCTCCCACGTGGAGTCCCGGGGAGGGGCGTTTTTGGAAGGGACTCACCAAAACAGAGAGTAATGAGGCTGTTTCTGTTTCATTTAATAACTTCAAAGAGTGAAAGACCAGATACATCGAAAGACCAGTCCTAACCATCTAAGACAGCTGAGGTGCAAGAGCAGGTCTGGAATCCCATGTCACCTGGGACAGCGCCCTGTCCTCACCACTAGCATCTGTGCCTCCTTTCTTTCTTCTAAGTGTCTCTCTCTTGCTCCTTGTCTCTCTGCTCCTTTCCCAGCCCGACTCTGCCTTGTCTTCATCGTTTTCCTGGTTCGGTCTTTTTCTGTCTGTCTCGCATGGAATCCTGCCTGCTGGCTTTTCCCTGTCTGGGATTTTCAGAGCTCTGCCCTGACGCATCACGTGACCTTCTCTCTCACGGCGCTAGCTTCCTTCTGTACAACATGAAGATGTTGTATTAGATAAGTCCCAAGGGCTTTTGAAGCCTGCAGACACTGGCTCTGGCTAGTCTGGCAGGAAGACCGAATGCTGGCCGTTCAAGCCACCTAGACGCACGCCTGTCCCAGCTCTCCTCTAGCGCGAGACGTTCACGGAGCTCTGCCCATATTTGGCTTCCCCGGCAATCAAGCTAGAATAATGAGCCTCTAATCCAAAGGGACCTCAGAAATTATCTAATCAACTCTTCAGTTTTGCAGAAAGAATCAGACCCTGTGGAAGAAGGGGGGAAGAGGGGCAGTCTCAAGGCAGGTCAGAGAAAGAGCCCAGTTTGTCTAATCCAGTCTCCGCTCCTTCTAAGTGAACACATCCTCAAACCCTCCTACACTCCCCTCTTCAGCAAGTCCTCCTCAGACTCTCCCTCCATCTCTGCTCCCTCCCCGATGCTATTTTCAGTGCTTCTCAGGATTCCAGTCCCAACCTGCCTGCCACCGCCCTCCTGGCACCAATTCTTAGTGGGCTGGAGCAGCCACTGGAGGCGGCAGGTGGCGCCCAGTGCACAGGGAGACAAGTCTGCCCGGCAGCTGATGATGTGACCCGGCTCCGTAAGGGGATTGGCTTCTTAACTGAGCGAGCACGTCCAGGCTGCCGGGTCCCCTCCGGGTAAGCTGCTAGCCCCAAGCGGGATAGCAGGATTAGGGGCAAAGTTGGAAGCAGAATTAGGTGTTGGGATACAGGAGACAGCTGAGTAGCAGGGAAGTCGGGAAGGGGTATATTTTTGGGGGTGAAGAAGTTAGATAAAGGATGGGATGTAGGGGACTGAAAGTTTAGGTAGAAACAGGAGGAAAGGAAGGGCCTGGGTTAGGGTCTAATGGACCATTCTGACATCCTCAACAGCCGAGAGTCTAAAAGAGAGGAAACCACGGCTCGTTCTCTCTTTACTCCCAAACAAGAGAGCACCCCCCCAGTCTCCCCGGTTCCCGCTCTCTGCCCACCTCCCCATTCCTCGGGCACTTCTCCCAGTAGGTGGACAGACCTGGATGTGGGGTCTCTGGAGGATTGGAGCGAAGCTGGTGGAGGACTCAGAGGAGCCGAGGGCAAGACTGAAAGGACCCTCCACCCAAAGCTGAAATTGCACCCCCCCCCCCACTTCCTCCGGACATATGGGCACCCCCTTCTTCCTCAAGTACGGAAACCTCTGGTGAGACCCCGATAAGGGAGTTGAGTCATGCCTACCCCTACTCCCAGGCCGGTCCTAGTGGACATCCACATAGTTACAAGAGGGTGGGGCGGAAAGGGAACGGAGGAGCGAACCGAGGGTGATGAGGGCCCAGAACAAGGCCCCTGGAAGTATACCTCGCTCCTGCTCTGGACCGAGAACTTTCTTACCCTTTCCATGTTTTATGGAGGAAGAGCAACAACAACACCCCCTCCTCCTCATGTCCCCCTCCCAGGGAACTCCTCCTCCCTCAAGACATTCCTGAGATACATTCCAGAGGAGTTGGGCAATTGGAGTGGCGGGAGGGGGGGGGGATGGAGGACAGGAGGTCAAATCCCAGCAAGGAATGGAATGTAAGTATACCGGGGATAAGGAATTTGGGGCACATGGAGAACACAGAGCAGATACCCACAAACAGACATGCAGAAAGATAGGGAGTTACAGAGAGGGACAAAGGGAGAGAGAGAGCTAAAGACAGAGTCAGAATGGAAGAGGGTTGGGGGAGTAACACAGTCTGTTACCAAATTTGGCTTCTGAGTCCGCAACCGCGAGGAGGGGGGGGGGGGAGTGGTGAGGGTTGTGGGTGAGACTGACATATCCGGCCTCAAGTTGCTGGAGGCTCATTTAGGGCTGGACTGGGCAGCTAAAGGTCTGGACCTGACCTCTCCCAACTCGGCCTCTGCTCACCTTTACCCTGGCCCATGCACACTCATTCTCCCCAAATACACCCCCCAAAGAGCCTACGCGCAGAGCTCTTTCCCACGAGGCTACTTACCCCGTCTCTAGATTCATATTATCTCAGACACGCAGCCCCTCCGCAGATCCCATCACAACCACGTTATCTCCCCATAGAGACCTCACCCCCCACACACAGCTTCCCCACAAATACACCTCTATCGGCAGGCACAACTGTCACCCCACATCTCTTCTCCCGCTGTGTAGATGTTCTCCCTCCATCCACCCAGCAAGCATTTCTGAAGTCCCGCTGCGGGGAAGACCCTGGGAACCAAGCGTAAGCCCTCCCCGTTCTTGCTCTCCTGGGGCTCCCGGTCAGATTAGTGGATAAGTTAAGCACAGAATTGTTATTAGGGGCAGGATGTGGGAAAAGCCAAGAGGTGTGTGCGCTCCGGGGAGGATGCCTGTAGGTTAGGGAAGGAGGACCAAAAAGTCTCCATGAGAAATGTCCTTAGAAGTTAGGATTAAAAAAAAAAAAAGTAATATAAAAATATCAGTGATCTATCTTTTTATTTACTATATGTCCATTGCTTTGTACACATCGTTTCATTCAGTCCTTACAACAACCCTGCAAGGTAGGTAGGTGTCATTATTTCCATTTTTACCGATTATACAACTGAGGCTCGAAGACATGAAACACTTGTTCAAGGTACTTGTCCAAAGTCACACACCTAGGTTGTGAAGCCACGATCCGAACCCAGGTTCTCTCTGACTCCAAAGCCCAAGCTCTCCACTATCCCGGCCGCCGCCGATGAGTCAGGGGTAGCATTCCAGGCAGAGAGAATAGCGTAAGCAAAGGTGAAGAAGCAGGAAATCACGTAGGAGCATTCGGGGAAGTGAGCAGACAGGCAGGCTGGTGGAGCACGGGGTACCTGCAAGGAGCAGTGACGGGGACGTCAGGGTTAGAGGGAAAGGCCAGGGAGGGCGGAGAGGAGTCATGAGGGACGTGACCTACCGGAGGGTAGCGGGCGGCTGAGGGAGGCTGTGGGCAGAGAAGGGAAATATCAGAGCTGGACTTTAGAAACATACCTCTGGCAGTTACCTTGGAGATCAGAAACTAGACACTGCATTTGCACGAGTGAGAGGTAATGAGGCCAGAGAGAGAATAGTGGAGGGAAGGATGTCACTCATTAGGAAGTTTAAGAGGTAGAGCAGACAGGATCTGATGTGACAGTGCGTTCTGTCAACCATCAGGCACCAGAACCCAAAGTCAGGCTGGGTTTCCAAGGACCCAAAGGGCCTGGCTTCTGGTCATTAGAGAGAGAATGGTGGAGGGAAGGATGTCACTCATTAGAAAGTTTAAGAGGTAGAGCAGACAGGATCTGATGTGACAGTGCGTTCTGTCAACCATCAGGCACCAGAACCCAAAGTCAGGCTGGGTTTCCAAGGACCCAAAGGGCCTGGCTTCTGGTCATTAACAGCCGTTCAGAAGCTGGGGCAGCTTGAGTTTAGGTGAGAAACTGGGAAGGGGGGAAAGAAAGGATCGGGCTGAGCTGGGAATGTGAAGATGAGGCTGTGGTTAGGAGATGTGGTTAGGCTGGGGGGGGGGGAGGTTACGAGGGGGGGGCAGGGATGTGGTTAGTACTAGGTAGGGGCAGAAGGTTAGTGCACTGTGCCAGATGGGTACTAGCCTTACTGGTGTGATCACTTTGTAAGGTATATAAATGCCTAAACAGCCTGTTGCACACCTGAAATTAATATATGCCAACTGCAATATAAAAATAAAGCCCATCAAAAGCATGTGCATACCTCCTCTAAAAATTAAAAAAAGAAAAAAAAAAGGGATGGGGTTAGTGAGTGTATCAGGCTGGAAATGGGGAAGACAAGGCACAGAGAGGAAGGCCGGGGAAGATGGCAGTAAGATAACCAGTCACCGGATCAGGCTGGGCGAAGGGGAAGAATAATTAGGTGGACAGTGGCTAAATCAGGGAGGGATGAAGTGAGGTCAGAGGCTAGGTCGGGCTACAGAAGGCTGAGAAGAGATGGGGCTGTGGTCAGTGGCTAAATTAGGCCGGGATGGAGGGAGAGCGAAGGAAGGGACACTGGCAGTGTCTAAGTAAAGCCGGAGTTGGGTGGGGGGGGGGGGGGGGGGGGAGAAGGGATGCAGCCAGTGACTGGGTCAGGCTGAGGAAGGGCTAGTGCTATGGTCAGTGACAAGGTCATGCTGGGAGTGACTTGGGGGTGTGGTCAGTGGCCTGGCTGGGCGTGGGATCTGCAAGACCCAGTTTCCTCTTTGGGTCTCATTTCCTCTTTTCTGTTTGGGGAGTGGGGGAAGGGGATCTACAACTAGACCAAGAAATTAAGGAGGCTTAGGGTCAGGGGATGGCACGTAGCATGGACCAGGGTTAACTTGCCAGTTCTGCTGGGCTGGGTGTAGGGTATTTATTCAGCAGATGACTAAGAAGTATGCGGATGAATGAGTGAGTGCAAAGGGTGGGCGAGGGCTAGGAGACGATGGGAAAGCTCAGATTTGGAACTGTCAATTCCTTAAATTTTACTTCCCTCGGGTCATCTACCCTGACCTCAACCACAACCCCTAGAACTGACCCTAATTCCTAACATTAACCTTGACCCTCATTTGTTTCCTGTTTCCCCAAACCGGCTTTGACATTCATCCCTGTCCTGACCCATCCCTCCACTATTTAGTCCTAAAACCCGACTATGCCACGGTTCTCTAATCCCTTAACACTGAATTTCTAACCGATTCCTGATGTTGACTCTGGACGCTGACTTAACGCTGGCCACCCTAGAAAACAAAATGACCTTAACCCAAACTTTACGTATACATCAAACCGACCTGACACACTAGCGACTCTCCATTTTCAACTCGGGATTTATACCTTATAAAGTAACCTGGACTCCTAAACGCAAGTCCCCCTAATCCCAGGTCCACCCAAAGCTCTCCTGCCCGCATACTCGCTATCAGCAAACCTCCAAGCCGATCCCCGCCCCGCACCTCACTGTCACCCCACTCCCCATCCTCCCCAACACGTATCTGAGTCGGAGGACCGCTCCCAGGAGGGGGCCTGGCTGCCGCAAGAAGGGTCTACTTTAAATTCCGAGCCCAAACCGAAATAGACTGGACGCTGACCCCTCCCAGCCCCCGAAACCGGAGGCGCAGGGGAGTCAGGGGCCCCGCCCGCCCGCCTGCCTCCCGGGCCCGGCCTCGCGGCCCCACCCAAGAGCTCCCGCTCGGCCCGGTCGGACACGGACGTACCTGCGCGGCCTGGCCGATGCCCCGCCCGCCGGCCCGCTAGCCGGCTCGTTCTCCCGGTGACTCCCGAGATCCGGCCTCGCCCTCCCTTCGGCGCTCTCTAGGCCACTTCCGTCCCCGGAACGTCCCCCACCCGTGGGCGGCGCCCTGGGCCCGCGCTCTATGGTCGCGGGTGCTGCAGGAAGCTGCTCTGGCTCCGGCTCTCGATGCTCGGGATCCCACGGACGGACGGGCGGCCGCCTCGGCCAGCAGGAAGCAAGGGTGCGGCGCAGCCCCGGGAGGAAAAAAAAAAAAAAAAAACCGCTCCAGCTGCGCTCCAGTTCCCCTTTAGCCTCTGATCCTGCGTTTCCTTAGCCCGGGGCGGAGGCGGAGCCAGGTGCCCAGAATGCCCGCCCTCAGGGGGTGAGGCGGCGGCCGGGACGGCCCCTCGATTTGCATAGCTCCCGGGACGTGGCGCCGCACGTAGCCCGCTTCCGCGTCGCCGGGAACTTCAAGTCCCAGAATGCCTCGGGGGCCCTCGCGTCACTTCCGCTGTGTTGGAAGCTGTGGAAAACCGAGACCGGAAGGCGGAAAGCCGGCTGGAGAGGGAGTAGTGGATAGATAGGTGGGGCCGTCTGACAGCCGGTGGGTATGGTGCCTGGGATTCGGGGTTGGGGCCAGGTGGAGGTGTGAACTCCTGTGTTTATGTCCTTCCCCCCCCCCCACCGGTAGATTTCCCCTATGGAGCTGGCGTTGGACCCGGGTGAACAGGACCTGCTGGGCTTCCTGCTAGAGGAAAGCGGAGATTTGGGGGCGGCGCCCCAGGAGATCTTCGAGGCCCCACTGGACTGGGAGTGGCCGCTTTCCGAGGTGGGTGGGGGCTCCGAGTCCGGCTGGCGCGGGCCGGGGTGTTCATGGGGCATCGGTGGTGATATAGGTCAAGAATGTTCATTTGAACCCTGTGCAGGCACTGAGCGATTGGGACGTGGATGATTTCCTGAGCTCCCTGCCGAGTCCCCCAGAGTCGTTGGACATTTTCAGCAACTCTAATCCCTGTCTTGTCCACCACGACCACACCTACTCTCTCTCACAAGAACATGTTTCCATAGATCTAGGTGAGCGTGAAATAGTAAAGTTTGGGGGGGGGGGGGAGGGAAGGAGAGGATTCGTGGGCCTGGCTATTCACTTTCCCTTTTGCAGCTAGTGGGAGCTGTGGAAAAGAGGGGACCCAGATGACTCCACTGCGCGTGGAGGACCCAGCAGAGCAGGTACTTTATTTGATTTACAGGATTACTCCCACGTTACCGAGGTGGGGCCGGATTCCTCCCTCCTCTCTGACATCTCCTTGCTCCTCTGCTGCCCACCTTTCCTAACCCCAGGAGATTGTTGGGCTGAAGCTGACAGATGAGGAAAAGAGGCTGTTGGAGCAGGAGGGGCTTACTCTGCCTAAAACCCTGCCTCTCACTAAGGTAGGACTTCCATTGGTTCCGTAAAGGCTGGAGGGGGGGTTGTGAGTCCCAAGTAGGCCAGTTGTTAATTTTATCAGTAACTTGAAAAAGGACTGAAGTGAGAAACTTAACAAACTTGCTGTTAATAGGAAACTGGGGGATAGAGTTAATATGCTAGATGCAGGGGGCAGATCCTGGTTTTGTGGAGTTTACACCAATTTCTGTGTTCTCTTTAAGAGAGAATTCAAAAGTGTTAGTGCATTAGTAGTATTATGGCTACTAAGAAGTTGAATGGGGGTTTGGAGGCTATATCAACAGAGGTATTGCCTTTAGAAGGGCGGTTCCTATCTTGTTCTTCATTATACTGGCCACACCGCATCTTAGTGTCCAGTTTTGAGCCCAGATATCAAAAGGATGTAGTCTATTCTGAGGAGATAAATGAGTTAAATTCTTGCCCAGATTAACTGAGGAAAGGTTGAGTGCCTTAAAATAGCTAAGGACCATTGCTTTTTTCTGTATGGCCCCAGAGATTAGGTATTAGGTAAGTGCGATGGATGGAAGGCAGGTGTTGGCTCAGGATAGGAAGATTTTTAATCAATAAAATTGTTTAAAAATGGTCTGGCCTGTGAGGGTGTTAACAGCTGGTCCTTGGGGGCATTCAGCCAGAACTGAAGTGCCTACTGGTAAGGGAAGCTGTAGAAGGGATTCCTGCATTGGGAAGATGATTGAACCTTCCACCTCTTTGATCTGGGACCCCCCTTTCCTTGTATTCTCTCAGATGGAGGAACAAGTTCTGAAACGAGTGCGGAGGAAGATTCGAAATAAAAAGTCTGCTCAGGAGAGCCGCAGGAAGAAGAAGGTGTATGTGGGAGGTTTAGAGAGCAGGTATAACGCGAGAGGGACTCGGGTTGGGGGAGCAGAAGTAGTTGGAAGTGGGAGGTCTTTGGAAGAGAGGGTACAGGCCATATCCCCACATCCCTGTTATTCCCTCAGGGTCTTGAAATGCACAGCCCAGAACCTGGAGCTACAGAACAAAGTACAGCTCCTGGAGGAACAGAATCTGTAAGCACCTCTCTGTAACATCACTCCCTTTTCCTGCTGTCTCACCTTTTTCCTGCTCCACACTTGATTTCCAACCGGGCAGCTCCCACATGCAAGGTCTGATTCTTTGCCCTTATTTGGTTTCTGATTCTAAGACGTTCACAGTAATGGGGAATAAATTCACACATAACAAAGGATAAGTATCAAGAAAGACAAGAGGACCCGGCTGGAGTGGTTCAGTTGTTGAGTGTTGAACCAGGTCACAGTTCGAATCCTGCTCAGGGCACATACCCAGGTTGTGGGTTTGATCCCCAGTGTGGGGCATGCAGGGGGCAGCTAATCAGCAATTCTCTCCCATCACGGATGTTTCCCCTTTCCTCTGAAATCATTAAAAACATATTTTAAAAGAAGAGAGAAAGACCTCATGGGGCAGATGACATTTAATAATAAATAGGATTCTGGGAGTTGGGTGGGGGGTATAGATGGGAAGGAGCGTTTTAGGGAGAGAACACAGCATAGTTCAGTTTGGCTGGAACCCTACCATAGGCGAGTTGGGCCAGAACGTAGAGAATCTAGACTGCCTGGTGAGGGTTGTGTGTGTAGCTAATTAGGCAGTGCAGAACCACTGACTATTTGCAGAGGAGTGTAAGTCAGGGCAGGGCAGAGGTGTGTATTTGTTTTAATGAAGAACTTTGTCCACAGAGAGGAGGAAGTCATTTGCAAAAATAGGACTTAAAGAGAATTACTGTTTCTAGGTCTCTCTCATGTATACATGTTATTAAACTTTTAGAGGATCCAGTGCACAGATGGAGGGGTGGCCTTAGCAGAAAGGTTTCATTGTATCTCAGGCTGCCAGGCTAGGGCTGCTAACTGTCCCGTCTTCTAGGTCCCTCCTGGATCAGTTGCGGAGACTCCAGGCCATGGTGATCCAGATATCTAACAAAGCCAGCAGCAGCACCTGTGCCCTGGTAAGGATAGTGATGGAAGGAGAGATCCTTCTTCCAGGTGCAGGGATGGTGCAATCCAGAGCTCTTCATCATTTCCTTTTCTTGTGTTCCAGGTCCTACTGTTCTCCTTCTGCCTCGTCCTTGCACCTGCTATGTACTCCTCCGGCACCAGGGGGAGCCTGCCAGCTGAGCATGGAGGTGAGGGGCTGGAGGAGAGGATTATGGGTGGACTAGTGGGAGAAGCCTGGCCTGCTTCTAAAGAGTCTTTTTCTTCTCAGCATTATCCCGCCAGCTTCGTGCCCTCCCTCACCAGCTGGAGCTGTCTGTCCTGCAGTCGGAGGTACCAAAGGATAGCTCAGACCATGAGTTCCAGGCTCCTGGCAACTCTTGCTGCCTGCCCTCCCTCGTGCCTCAGGCTCCTGGCACAGAGCCTCCTCTGAAATTGCCACCCCCTGATCCCTTTTCAAAGTTTGCCTGCCTGGGTCCCATCCTTCCCCTGGACGCGAATCTCACAAGAGAAGAGGGATGGCTCCCTGCCCGTAGCCCCGTATCTGTTATCTTGCAGGCAGATACTCAGGCTAGATGGGAGGCCAAATGAAAAGGAACAAGAGAAAGCTAGTTTTAGCTTCTGTGCCCTGTCAGGATGCCTTAGGGCTCAAACACACCACACTTACCATCTTTCTGGGTCCTTTATTTGTACCCATGTATGTCTATCACCCCATGAATGGACCTGGGGGAAATCAACTGACCTTGAACATTTCATGCAGTGAGGGGATGGGATAAGGAAATAAATAAGTGATTCTGATGCTTGGGTTACCCTCAACTCCGTTCCTGGTGCGGCTGGGTGGGGAGAAGGGAAGGGGAGCATGATTGTCCTAGTGGCTCAGGGTTGCAGAAGACGGGGTGATGGGAAAGAGCAAGTGCCAGGGGGGATTTATGTTAGCGCCTCCCTCCCGTAGTTCAGGGGTCACTCTGGACCTGGGTTTGCCGTGACTTCCTTTGGTCCGAGTTTAGACCCTTTGCTTAGTCCTGTGCCCTGTTCAGCTACTGGTCTGGAGGCCTTGTTATGTTGCTGCTGCAGGGCCAGCTGCATGGCCCAGATGCTCAGTGGCCGCATGTAGGCCAGCGAGCGGAACACTCGCTTTTGGCAGTATGCCTCTGGGGTCTGGAAGCCCAGGCCCAGGCGCTCCCACACAGTCCGGTAGCAGCCTTCAGCTGTCTGGAAGCCCTCCCACGTCAGGCCCTGTAGGGAGAGATGGCAGACACATTAGTTGGCACCCCCTGAATAGTCTCTTTAACTGGACAGATGGAGGCAGTGGGGTCTCTGCCCTCAAGCAGTTCCCAGCTAACGGGGGAGATAAAGTTAACCCACAGACAGGTGACTGAAGGCAAGAGAAGTAATGCATGCCAGGGAAAAGAGGGAGGCTTTCTAGGTGAGTGGATGGCATGGGTCAGGCAGTACAGGTAATTGAGGGCTAAGGGAGTGCTGGGCCACGAGACAGATGGTGGGGAGATGGGGAAGGCAGTGCGTTACCTCCTGGATCATGGTGGCTGCCAGTCCATAGACCACGCCCACCCAGACTTCATCGGACTGGACACTGGATCTATCGGGGACACCCTGGGGCTGCATCCCGTTCACAGCCCCCATGGTGCCTCCTGCAAAGGCCTGGACATTGAGCTCAAAGATAGTTTGGAGAGCACGAACCACGTGCTGGGTAGGAAATACCTAGAGGGGCAAAGGGAGAAACGTGGTCTCTTAAACTTGCTTCTTCCCAGAAAAACCCATCTGGTTCCTCCTGCTAGTCTCTCTCACCTCAGTCTCTCCTTCTCCTAGGCCACTAGCCCTCAGGAACCACTGGCCAGCACACTGGTCAGACATGATGCTACAGGATTGAGGCTGAGAGCTGCAATCATAGTTGTAATAGCGGCCTGCAGTGGAGGAAGGGCAAAAGTAAGTCTCTTTGTATTTCCATAGCTGCCTTAAGATTCCTTAGGAATACTCCAACTCACCATTCCATAGCAGCCTCTCATAGGCTTGCTGGCCCCGGCTAAGGATGGAAGAAAACTTATCTCGAATGTCCTGTGTTCCACATAGAACAGCCATCTGGACCATCACAGCCACAGCTGCCAGCCACAGTCCTCCACAATAAGCACTGATGAGGAAAATGGGTTTAGGGGGTCACCCTGGCAGCTCCAGCCATTCCCATGCTATATAACAGGCAATGAGTCAACCTTCGTTGGGCCCACAATCCCTTAGTGCTTAGTTGCCATCTCAGGCCCCCTGTAAATCCCTGTCCCCCAACCTGGGGCCTGTGGTGACCCAAGCATCATAGGTCTGGTCTGCATAGCCTCCGTTTTCAATGAGTCCATCTTGGTCCTTGTCAAACTTCATTTCAGACTCCATCACGGCCTAGAGAGGGAGCAAGATAGGGAAGACCTAGGTCCTAAGGAAAGACAACAGCCAGCTATCTGTCCCCAAACGCCAGTCATGCTCCTGGCCTGGCCACTGTACATGCATCCCTTACCAGACACACAGGCCACATGTCCCTCAGGAAGCCCTGGTCCCCTGTCAGGTAATAGTCCCGATAAACCTGCAGCACAAACTTCAAATTCAGGTCCTTCCAGTCAGCAGTGTCATGGATCACATACGCATTGACCCGGAGCCATGGCTCGTCATCTGCCGGAGGGAAGGGAACCTGGTTTATTTGCGTTGGTGGTAGGGTAGAGGGTGCAAAAGTTGGGCGAAGCTGACCTTGAGGTGGAAGGACTTTTACCTGGGTCCCCAATATCATGAGGGATGACGTTCCTCCTTTTCACGGGTGCCGTTACCCCACTCATCAGATACCGTCGACATGTCAGGTCTTCCCCAAGTGTGGCCAGGGCTGCGGGAGCAAACATTCAAGTGGGGGGAGAGAATGGGCAGTCTTGGGGTGGAGTAGAGCTGTGGGAGTGACCCCAGAAGGAAACCAGTAAACAGGGTATAGGTATATTTGGGGGGGAAAAGACAATGTGAGGGACCACAAAGGTTCAAGGGTCGGGGGAAGCTAAGGGAGCAGAAGAAGCACAAAAGAGCCCCTCACCCATGTCATATTGCAGGCTGAGCTCGAGTTTGGGCCATAGCATGATGAGGGCGAAGGAAGCGTAGAAGTGGACATCGTATGTGTTGTACATGCGATATTCCTGGCCTGGAGGAATGAGGGATACACACTGTTGCCAGAATTCCTCTTCGTATTCCCCTCCCTACTTAGCTTGTCCTCTGGAGTTGGGGGGGTGGGGCACTGTCACACTCTGTACCTGCCAGTTACCCCTCATCCCAACCACTGACCTGGGCAGGCAACACTTACCGTCCCGCCTGGTGGTAGGGCACTAACTGGCCTCAGATTCGGCCTGCCATACTATGGCCACCAGCAGCCCGTACCTTCAAGGTAGCCAAATCGACCGTACTCCGTGAGGAGGGGCCGGAGCTGACACATGCTCCCTCCCAGCTCCTCCGGCAGGGAGTCCTCAGGAACTTCCAGCCACACTGTGCCTCCATCAGCCAGGAAGTACAGTTCATTGAAGAGTGCAGATTTGTACCAGGCAGGCAAGGACCTGGGGAGTCAGGAGGGAGAGGTCTAGTAAGTGTGGGCCTCCCGGGGAAGGAAGGACTCCGGGGGTCAGTTGAGTGGGGGCACCAAGTGAAGCCCAGCTCGGCTCTGCTGCCTTTGGTGGGTGGGGAGTGAATTGAGTCCTAACTGGAGTGTGAGTGGCTGGGAGGAAGGGGAGAGATGGGCCCCCTTGACACCTGTCATCCAATACTGGGCTCTGCCAAGCTGAGATCCTCTCTTCCCAGTCTGCGTATTGGCACAGTGCATAGTGGCTGAGGGCGGGTGCTGCACCACCATCGGAGCCGAAGAACCTTGTGTATCGCCTGGGGTGAGAAGACAGGGGAGGGGTAAGAACACGGGCTCCAGGTCAGACCCTACCACCTTGGACCCCTATGCTCTGTCCCCTCACCTGTGGTAGGCCTGGCCCTGAGCTCCAAACGTGATTCTGGGCATGTCCCAGGCCAGTGAGAACTCCAGGCGGCCCCGGCCTCGAGGTGGCAGCTTACTCGTAACACACACAGCCCCAGCGATGCCTACCCCTTTCTGCGAGAGGCTGCTTCGCCCTGAGAGAAGCACAGAAACCTCCTTCATCTCCAAGGATCCCAAAGGTGGGAGCAAGGCCAGTTCATTACCAGGCCTCCCACCCTGCTCTCAAGACAGGGACAACCCCTTTCCCACCACCTCCCAGTTAGACCCCCCCATCACCAGCAGGGGAGTCCAGCTGTCCATCCTGAAGTAGATCCTGCCACACCTGCTGCCCAGTGCCGTCAGGGTCAAAAGCTGTGATGTGGGTTACCGTCGTGTCTGCCTGTTAAAGGGCCAAAAGCTGTGAAGGGAAGTTCTAAAGAATGCTGGCTTCCAATCTGCTCTAGCTCTTGTTACATATTCCCACCTCCTCCAAGCTACACAGGCTTGTGGGCTGTGGTGAGAGTGGGGCTCAGGAGTTTAGGAAATGAAGAGACCGCGGTGGGATGGGTGGGCTCGGGCTGGCTGGGAGTAGGGGTTCCGGGGTAAGGTATAGTACAGGACAGGCTGCTCCTTACATACCGTGAGTCGTGCAGCCACAGCCATCGTGTAGGGATTTGGAAGGGTTGGATGATGCAGCAGCAGCCCCCGTACGGTCTCCCCATTACGCTCCAGACAGAAGGGCTCATTCCACAAACCGCCTGAGGCATCGTCTGCACCTCCCAGTCCATTCCGCATGGAGAACATGATGGACACGTCCACGGCTTCATCGCCTTCGTTTTCCACATCCCACACAAAGACTCCCACAGGCAGGCTGCTGTCCTGGGAGCAAGAGATCAGACTCAGATGGTCCGAGTGTGGCTCCTCCTGGGCCCGCTCCCCATGAGCAAGCCTCGTACCAAGGACCTGACTCAAATACTCCCAATATATTCTTAAAAAAAAATTTTTTTTTTTAAATTGACTTCAGAAAAAGGAGAGGAAAGGGAAAGAGAACCATTAATAAGAGACAAACATCAATCAGCTGCCTCCTGCATGCCCCCTACCGGGGAGCAAGCCTGCAACCTGGGCATGTGCTCTGACTGGGAATCAAACCAGTGGACTCCTGTATGGGCGATGCTGAAATTACTGAGCCACACCGCCTGGGCCTCCCAAAATATTCTTGATTCCCACTAGCATCTCCCCATATTCCCAGGCAGGCTATCTACCAGGAGACAGAAGACCAGTTGGGCAGTGGTCCTGGAAACCCAGTGCGATGTTCATGCTCCAACCCCTTTCACAGGTCATGGACTTTCCAGCAGAGACAGATCACAGAGAAGGGAGGACAAGGGAGGAAACGGGGGGAATCTCACCTGGTAGTCATGGGGCAAGATGGGTGTGATCTGGCGGCAGGTGAGGGTGACATTCTGGCCAGGAAGCTGGTAGACAGTCCAGGCTCGGGGATAGAGGGCATGGTAGAACGCGAAGAACCCACACAGGCCCCAGTTCCAGCTGCGCAAGACACTTGGGCGCTCCACGGACAGGACTTGCTGGTACACAGTCTGCCCTTCCCGCCGCAAGCACACTGTGAACTAAACCAGAAAGAAGACAGGCTAGAACTGGTAATCCACAGGCACCTCACACTAGTCTCCCTCCCTTCAAAGTAGCTCCTCCGTTTCCAGAGCCTGCAATGGCTGCCATTGCACCACAGCCTCACTCACCCGCAGGCCTTTCCCCCAAGCTCAGTGAGTCACCCCCAAGGCTGGCCTCCTTCCCCATCAATCTCCCAGACCTCCTCCCTTCTCACCACCGTGGTCTTCTTGCCTTAAGCCAGGCCCGCACCATCTCTGCTTTTACCCTCTAGCCCTACTCACCTGGGTATCATGATCTTTCTTAGAGACAAATCAAGATATGTTAGTCTGTGTTTATGTTCCAGTGGCTCCCCATGGCCTCCAGACTAAACTCTTCTACATGGATTTTAAGACCTTGATCTGGCCTGTCCCTGCTCATTAGACTCATTACCTGTTGAAGCACCTATATTGTGGTCATATCAAGTACTCTATGCCTTGAGCACACTACATTTCCTCCATGCCTTTGCCCATGCTCATTGTAAATCTGGCGAAACACCCCCGTCCTTTTAGGATGCCATCTCTTCTCTTCAATCGTTGAGTCATTCTGTGTATCCCCCTATGCCTCTAATACGTGACAGTGTGTTTATTGACATTCTGACTCTGACTGCTCCATGGGTTGAGGGCAGGCACCCTCTCTAGTTCCCTGAGGTTCCCCTCTCCAGCTATGACTCCTAATCAGTCAGGCAGAGTTGGCATGAGTAGGAAGAGAAGGGCAAAGTCTGCAGCAGTGTCCCTTTGTGCTCAGTGTCTCTCTCATTTTGGCATTGATGTGGTCTCACAGTGTCTATTTTCTCAAAGTCCCCTAATAAAAATTCCCCTAGTAAAAATTTAAGCTTGTCTGGCCAGTGTTGCTCAGTGGTTGAGCATCAACCTATGAACCAAGAGGTCATGGTTCAGTTCCTAGTCAGGGTACAAACCTGGGTTGCGGGCTTGATCCCCAGTGTGGGGTGTGCAGCAGGCAGCTGATCGGTACACTCTCATTATTCATGTTTCTATCTCTTTTTTCCCCCCTCTCCCTTCCTCTATAAAATCAATTAGAAAAAAAAAAAAAAATATATATATATATATATATATATATATATATATATATATATATTTTATTTATTTATTTATTTATTTAATTTTTTAAATTTAAGCTTTCCCCAGCCAGGTGGTTCAGTTAGTAGGAGTACATCCTATACACCAAAAAGGTTGCAGGTTTAATTCAGTCAGGGCACATACCTAGGTCACCAGTTCAATCTATGGTTGGCACATATAGGAGACAACCAATTAATGTTTTTCTTTCTCCATATCCTTTTCTCTAAAAAACCAATAAAAATATGCCCTCAGGTGAGAACTTGGAAAAAAGATTTAAGCTTTTGTAGGGTAGGGCTATGAAGGGTTGATAGCTTTTCCCTTGGTTCAGAGTATGTCTGATATTTTTAAACATATATATATAATATAGTTTTATATATATTTTTGTAATAGTAGATAATGGTTAAGACCATGACTATTTTTTTTTTTAAAAAAGATATTTTTATTAATTTCAGAGAGGAAGGGAGAGGGAGCGAGAGACAGAAGAATCAATGATGAGAGAGAATAATCGATTGGCTACCTTCTACAGGTCCCACACTGGGGATCAAATCTGCAACCCGGGCATGTGCCCTGATCAGGAATCGAACCATGACCTCCTGGTTCATAGGTTCATAGGTTCGATGCTCAAACACTAAACGACAAAGGCTGGGCAAGACCAAGGGCTCTTAACCACAGAGGGAACTGAATCCCAGTGCTTCCCTCTACCAGCCCATATGATCTTGGGCACGTTACTAAACTTCTTTAGATCTTAGTTTCCTCTTTTGTAAATGGGTATATAATATACTTACCTTATAGGATTGTCTTTAAGTATTAAATATTACACAAAAATTCTAACACATGTTAAGCATGCAATAATTACTTTGACTGTAGAGTCATGTTTCTGGAAGGCATTCCCGTGGGGATACCTGAGTGATGAGCCAGAAAGGAAGCTGGGGACCATTGGGCAGGGTTGGGAAAACTAACTAGGAAGGGCATTGTCATTAATTGGACTCAACGTCTGCTAGTCATTTCTCCTTTGAAGATGAGCTGAAGCTGCAGGCATCCCTTAGTCAGGAAATAGGAACTTGGTGGACAACTCAACATGAGAGGTCACTAGAGAGATTGGTGAAAAGCAGATCACATGCCTCTGGCACTCTCAGGCCAGGAAGGAACAGAGGGAAAAGAAGCAAAGCTTCCGAAAAGGGAAGAAGGCTAGAATCTGTGTTGGGAGAGGAGGGGCTTCTCAGGCCCTCAGCAGAGAGACCGGAAGAGTGATCACCAGCAGAGGAGCTGGCCTCTGGCTGAGGGCTGGCAAATCAGGGTGAGCAGCTGGTGCTTTATATGCACCTGTTTTCCTCTTGCATTTGCAGACATTGATTTTGTTTTCCCGTCTGGTCCTACCATGTGTTCTTTCAACCAGGTGAGTGCTCTGGGAATTCTCTGCACTCTGTCGCTGAGTACTGGCTCAGCTAGTGGAGCTGGGACAGCACGTAGGCAGGAGGCATTTATTAGAGAAATGGAGGGCACAGAGGTGCCAGGGCCGTCAACTCTTTCAAGGAACGTGTACCCTGTGAGTTCTCATTCCTATAGTACACAGGGCTAGACACATAGAAAGCATCCTAAAAGGACTTACTGGACTGAATCATTTACACATCTGCCTGCCACATCCTACGCTGGCCAGAGGCCCTTCCTGGTGTGGGGAGGTACTGTCTTGGCCAGCTGTGGGCAAACTACGGCCCACGGGCCGGATCTGGCCCGTTTGGCTGTTCTATCCGGCCCGCAGAGCCGAAAGAGCGGCGGGTTCTCTTGCTCTCCCCTCCGCTCCTTCACCAGCAGCCCAAGATGAGAGTGCCAGCATGGTCAGGTTGCTTTTGTTCCAGCCCTCCGGTCCAGTGTAAGAACCCGTTGTGGCCCTCGAGTCAAAAAGTTTGCCCACCCCTGGTCTCGGCCCTCTCCCCCACCACCTGGCTCTTACTTGGTCAGCAATGACTGTCCGGTGCTGGTACATTCCAGGATTAAGCTGCCAACGACAGAACTGGCCTCTCCAGCCTCGGGTTATAGTGCCTCCCCCGATGCCACCCAAGGGACAACCTAGAAAGAGAATTAGGACCGTTACTAGGGTAATGGGTAGAGGGAAACAAGTCCATTTCCCACTTTCTAGACTAGGAAGATGGGTTCCTCTAAAAACCATGGGAATGTGAAACCAACATGTACACTTTAACTTATACAATGTTACATGTCAATTATGTCAATAAAGCTGGGGGGGGGATGGGGGGGTAGGGGGAGGGAGAACCTCTAAGGGATGGGCAGTAAAGCTTGCCTAAGTGGAAACATCTTTGCCTCACTCTGTGCCCTCCCTGGAGGCTGCTCCCTCTCTGAGCAGGGCAGAGCTGGGGTGGGGCTCACCATAGATCTGTCTCAGGGGTACACTGTTGATGAGGTCGATGAAAGGCTTCTTCTTCTCCACCTGAGTCTTCCGGTACCACCACTGCAAGTACCTGAGAGCGAGAGGCAGTGTGAATGGAAGGGCTGTGGGCAGTGCCTTCCTGGTGCAGTCACCTGCCTCTTTCTGGACACCAGCTGTGATTTCCCATCACATGTTCCAGGGATCCAACACCTTTGCTCCCAAACCTCCTCCGCTCAACTTCTCTACAGAACAAGGTCCCCTCGTCTTCCCAGTCCCCAGCTTCCAGTGTGGGACTGACTTTGCTTCTTTTCTCTGTTCTCCTCAGGAGCTTTCTGCTCTTTCCTCACCTCTAACTCCACTGCCACTGCTTTACTTACCCCGGCAGCTTTTGTCCGAGGTGTTGAAAGGGCCAGTTATGATTTCTAAGCTGTAAGCTTTGTGGTTTTGCTCTCCTGTAATATCCCAGAAAAGTCTTTAAAAAAAACCTCCACATTTCCCTGGGTTTGTCACAGCTCTGTGTCCCATGGGCAACTGGTTCTGTTTGGGACTCAATGACGTCTGTCGTAGACCGTCTTCTAACCTTACCTTCTTGCAACCCCTGCCCTGCAAGTCTCTCTCCCGATTCTACTCCCTACACAGCCATTTTATAGCCACTATTCAAGCGCAACACTTACAACCAGGCACCTGTGTAAGTAACCCTTCTGGGCCTCAGTTTCCTCATCTACAAAACGAGGATACCTCCTGCCCTCCCACTACCCACCTCATGGAATGAGCAAATGACATACCAGGTAGGAAAGCCATAAAGTGGAATACCTGTGTCAGGTATGGTCATTACTTATAAATACACTATCTCAATTCCCAATCAGATGCTGTCTTGTTATTTCAGTGTTCCTCACGTGAGTCTGACATACTTCTAAGTTCCTTGGGGAAAGGGACAGTGACAAAGACGAGTTGATTATTATCCGTTGCTTCAAGCACAGGGCAGGGCACATGGTCAGCAGTCAATAAATATTTGCTGAATTTACATATGATTGTACAAACAGTGGGGCATAAGAGGAGGAACACAGACTGGAGCACGGGGAGGAGAAATGTGCCTAAAGAATAGGGAAGTTACATTCTGGGGGGTAGGAGGAAAGGGAGGGAAGACAAAGGATGAGATGATGGCCAACTTAGAGGAAACTGGACTCTGAAACGAGAGGCCAGAAAGGATTGGTGAAGGGACAGAGAGTGCAGTGGGCATTAGGGCAATGAGGAAGAAATGCAAGCTATGGGAATAGGCAGAACAAAGGAGCACCTAGTATAGAACTGGCACTCAAATATTCATTGAATGAATGGACTCTGTCTGGAAGGGAGAGCAATCAAAACTAACCCTCAGTTCAGCTTTCTCTTAGGTTTCTCCCATTCCCTGAATTTAGCAGCTGACCATTCTTGACCTATTTGGCCTTTTCCATAATTTCAGCCCCAACTTAAGAATTATCACTCAGAATTCTTCCTTGTCTCACCCCTGCTTCTCCCCAGCGCAAGACCTCATCCCATTCCAAAAGCCTGTGTCAGAGGCCTGCCCCCATCCTGAGATGGGAAGCCAGGGTCCGGGGCCTGAGCATAGGCTCTGATTCAGCTCAGACCCAGGGACAGAGGGGTAGGATACCCACCTGCTCTTTTTTAAAATTCTCACCTGAGGGTATGTTTTTATTGATTTTAAAGAAAGGGGAAAGGAGAGATAAAGGGATAGAAACATTGATGAGAAACATCTTTAAAGAGAGAGGAAGAGAAAGAGAGAGTGGGAGAAACATCAATGTGAGAAACATTGATTGGTTGCCTCCCGTATGTGTCCCAACTAAGTATGTTCCCTAACCGGGAATTGAACCTGCACCCAGTTGGTGTATAGGATAATGCTCCAACCAACTGAGCCACCATCTGTTCTTGACCTCAGTGTCCCCACCACATGCACCCCAAAGTGCTTCTCTTAGCACCTTGGCTCTGAGACCCACCCCCTCCCAAATAAAACAACACTGTGTCTAATTTCTATTTTGACCCAAAGGTTGAGCTAGGATGATTGTTCTCTGGTGCTGGCCACCCAGAGTTACTAGCGAAGGGGAGGCACACCTAGATGGCACCAGACCCTTCCCACCACCCAGCGCTGGGGTTAGGTTAATGGACTCCCCACCCCAACCCCAAAGCACCGAATGGGAAAGGAAAGAATTGATTATTTATTTATTTATTTATTTATTTTAAAAAATCCTCACCCAAGGATATATTTTATTGATCTAGAGAAAGAGGAAGGGGTAGGGGATGGAGAAAGGAAAGGAGAGAGAGGGAGAGAAAAAACAACACATCGATGTAAGAGAAACATCCATTGGTTGCCTCGTGCACGGGCCCTGACTGGGAATTCAACCCTCGACCTTTCGGTGAACGGGACGTCACTCTAACCATCAAGCAAACCAGCCAGGGTAGGGAAGCATGTCAGGGCTGGGTTTCACAGCCCTCAAGCTCCCTCCACGGCTCTGTGTTTACTGTAGAATGACTCAGGATGACCTGCTTTTGCCCTCACATCCACCTGTTCCTGTTAATAGGTCTTGTTCTCTCATCTCTAGTTTTTTAATTCGTTGGGGAATGGAGGGATCCAAAGGAGTTCTACAGCCACAAGCTCTTCGGGTGTCTGCAATCCTTGGGGAGGGAGTGCGGGGGCAAGGGAGACACCAGGGCAGGCTCTGGAAGGCTATTCCTAAGAGCTCTGGGGACACCTATGGCAGTGCCAGCCTATCTCAGAGTAGAGTGAACAGCACCCTCATCACCCTCAGGACTGAGAGAGCGGGCAGCCTTGGAACTCTAAGCGTGAAGGGTGCTGGACTGTAATGCGGTGTGCCTAAGTGAGTCTACCCCAGCTGCTCGGGATTCTGAGACCCACCCCCTCCCAAACAAAACAGCATTGTGTCAGCCACACTTTCCTTTCCTATTCTACCACAACACAGAGCTAACCCCAAAGACCAGTCTCTGGAAAAGAAGGGGCGTGTGAGAGGGAGCTTAAGGGGAAGGCTGGCCGCAGGCCTAGATATCTCTGCTCTCTCCTACTTAAAGGCAAGCGACTGGGAGTAAAGGGTTGCAACAGAATGTGACCTGGTCTTACTCTTCAAAATCAAGGCTGAGAATATGTTGGGGATAAAGGCCTCTTGATTGGGACAGGCACAGACCTGCTTTCTCACCCCTTCCCACTCGTGCTGGCAGTCTCGTGCTGGAACACAGTGAAGCCTGCGGCACTCTAGGCAGGGGGATCTACTCACCTCAGGCCCATGCCCAGATGCTTGATCAGGTTGCTTAGGGAGATGTCATTGGCATTAAAGGGTTTCCTCTTCTCAGCAAACTCGTGAGCCAAGCAGATGCGCCAGCCAAAGGAAGGCACCTGGTAGCCCTTAGCTTGCCCCTCGTAGGAAGCCATCAGCTGCCCGGGGTCCTCCGGACTGCTGTAGCCCAGCTCATTTTGCGATCCGCTGTCCTCAAGGCTCTCGCAGTCAGTAGCCTGCACGGCCTCGGAGTCGCCGGTAGCTTTAGGGCAGTAAACCCGCGGGTCCCCTTTGGCACAGCTGGTCTGCTCCGAGGCGGGGACTCCGGTTCCCATGCTCCCTGGATCCTGGGTCCCCACGACCTCGATGGCCCCAGGTCCCGCGCCTTCGGATACAAAGTATCTCGCCAACCAAGTGCAGAAGCGGGTGCCGATGGAGGTCCGGCGCCGTCCCGGAGGGTCGGCCGCCGGGCGGAGCTGCGGCGAGCAGGTGTCTCCGTGGAGCCCGGGAGCTGCGGCTGCAGCGGCGGAGGCGACGGCAGTGGGGCCGCCTCGGGCTCCCCGTCGTCGTCTCTCCGGGGCCTGGGCGGGAAGGGTCGGGCCTCGTCGTCATTGGGCCGCGGGGATGAGCTAGCCCGGCCAAAGGGCGACTACTGGGCCGGCGGGAAGGGGAGGGGCCGCCCGCGAGGCACCGCCCCCGGGACCGGCCCGGGCGCGCGCGGCCGCCTCCGCCCCGTCCCCGGGCCGCGGCCCCGGGTCCCCCCCCCCCGGGCTGGGCGCCGGGTCCCGCCGGCCGGGCGATGGACAGCGCCCGCGCCCAGGGGCCAGGCCGTGGGAAGGTGACCCGCGGCGGCAGGACGCGGACCCCTTCCGGTCCGGCCCGCCGGGTGCTTCCGGCAGGAAGGGGCTCGGCCCCGAGAGGGGGCCGAAGGGAAGTCCCGCCTCTGCCGCGGCCGCCGTCACTCACGGGCCCGGGACGGGAGGGGCGGACAGGTGAGGGCCTCCGGGCGCCGAGACCCCCGGCTTCCACCTGGCGCGGATGGCGGGCGTCCCTGGCCTGGGGCCGGGGCGTGGGGCCTTGAGGGAAGGGGGCGGAGGCCGGGGTGGGGGTTCAGGGGGGAGGCGGGGGACCCACCAGGTGCCGAGCGACGCCCCCCGCCTGGGAGCGCCGGCCCCTACCTCCCATCCGCCTCCCCCCCCCCCCCGCACCCAAAGGCGGGCGCGTCCCTCTGACTCGGCGGTGCTGGCCGCCGCCGCCGGTCTCGTCCGTCCTCACCCCCAGGCTCCACGCAGACACCCCTCCCTGCCGGGGCGCTGACTTCTGACCCGCTTTGTTTCCTCCCAGGTCCGAGTCCGGAGCTGACATGATCGAAGTGGTGGCCGAGCTGAGCCGAGGTCCTGTGTTCCTGGCGGGGGAGGCGCTGGAGTGCGTGGTGACCGTCACCAACCCGCTGCCCCCCACCGCCACTTCGGCGTCCAGGTGGGACCCAGGGCCGGCCCCGGAGGAGTGGGCCTCTGGGAGGAAGCCTGGTGTCTGCGGCGCTGGGCCAGCGCTCGGGTGGTCCTGTGGCTGCACCCCCCCTCCCCGCTCATTGTGCTGTCATTGTAGCCGAGGCCCTTTAACCCATGGCGCTGACATGGCCCTCCACGCTCCCCCTAGCAGCGCTGAGACTACTGTACCACCCACCTTCCCCCCATCCCTTTTACCCACAGCGCACTTCTCTACGGAGTGGTCTCTTTTTCTTTTTATTGCACATATTGGTTAATAAAGTTATATAGGTTTCAAGTACGCAGTCCTGTAATATCATCTGTATATCGTACAGTGTGCTCACTACCCAAAGCCAAGTCCCCTCCTGCCATCGTTTATCCCCTCTTTGCCCTCTTCTGCCTTCCCCACACCCCTCTTCCTTCTGGTAGTAATGGTTTCTTTTTGGGGTCCTGGACTTCCCGGCCCTAAGACAGCACCTAACCCTGTTGGTCTCCAGACAGTGTGTGTGGTAGGGAGGGCATTTGGGAGAGCTCTGGTGAGGCCAGGAGCTCCCCGCTGATGCCCCCCTTACTTCCTCCCATAGTGAGGCTCTGGCCTGGGCCAGTGCCCAGATCCACTGCCAGTTCCATGCCAGCGAGAGCCGAGTAGCACTGCCCCCCCCAGACTCCAGTCAGCCAGATGTTCAGCCTGAGAGCCAGACTGTCTTTCTACCGCACCGAGGTTAGAGATGGGGCATTTGGTGGGTATGGGGTAATTGTGTTCCAGTGGGTCAGTATAGTCTCCATGCCTTGGGGGTAAGGGGGGGGATGCAGTCGTTGCTTTGGGGATGTAAGACCGTTGCTGTCTCACGACAAGAAAAGAGGGATAGCTTACTGTGAGCTGCCATTTGTTGGCAGTGCTTACTGCCCCCACCTGATGTGCTAGCCTCGTCCAGTACTGGCCAATGGGATCATTAAACTGCCGCCTTTATCGTTTTTTAGGTGAGAGGGGTCAGTGTATCCTTTCCACTCCACCAAAAATCCTGTTCTGTGACCTGAGGCTGGACCCCGGGGAGTCCAAATCATGTGAGTGACCGTCCCCCACCCGTTCTGAGACCCCGGAGGGAGGGCCTCTCTGGCTGCCTCTGGCTGCCCTGACCACTTCTTCCCAACCAGACTCCTACAGCGAGGTGCTGCCCATCGAGGGGCCGCCCTCCTTCCGGGGCCAGTCCGTCAAGTATGTCTACAAACTGACCATCGGCTGCCAGCGTGTCAACTCGCCCATCACTCTACTCAGGGTCCCTCTGAGGGTTCTTGTGCTGACTGGTGAGTGAGGGTGCCTAGGGAAGAGCCTCCATAAGCAGAAATAGGGTTTAGAAAGCGTGTGAGAGGGGCTGGAGGGAAGCTTCCTGGCCTTAGGGAAGGTGCGAGGGGGTTGTAGCGGGAGGGCTCTGGAGAGGAGGTTTAGATGTGTGCCCCAGCCATGTCTCCCCTTACCTTCAGCCCCTCAGGTTGGAGTCCAGAACCCAACTTCTGCTCTTAACCTCTGTTCCCTCCCAGCACTACTTCTCTGCTCATTTTCTCCCTAGGCCTTCAGGATGTCCGGTTTCCCCAGGACGAGGCTGTAGCCCCGTCCAGTCCGTTCTTGGAGGAGGATGAAGGCGGGAAGAAGGACACATGGCTGGCTGAGCTGGCTGGGGAGCGCCTCATGGCTGCCACGTCCTGCCGCAGCCTCCGTGAGAAGCCTTTCAAATTGTCCCGCCCCCTCCTCCCTCACAGTATTCCCGTCTCGGGGGCAAGTCCTCCTAACTGCCACATGCTTCTGAGGGTCCGCTGACATCTCACCCAGATTATAAAGAAGAGCCCCATTTTTAAAAATATATATATTTTATTGATTTTTTTTTTACAGAGAGGAAGAGAGAGGGCTAGAGAGTTAGAAACCTATGAGAGAGAAACATCGATCAGCTGCCTCTTGCACACCCCCTACTGGGGATGTGCCCGCAACCAAGGTACATGCCCCTGACTGGAATCGAACCTGGGACCTTCCAGTCCGCAGGCTGACGCTCTATCCACTGAGCCAAACCGGTTTCTGCAAGCCCCAGCTTTTGGCTTCTGGCTCCAAGTCCTAGGCATTCTCCAGTGTGGACTCCAGGCTTACAGCGTCCTGTTTCCCCAGATCTATACAATATCAGCGATGGCCGAGGAAAAGTTGGAACATTTGGCATCTTCAAATCTGTATACAGACTTGGCGAGGACGTGGTGGGAACCTTAAACTTGGGGGAAGGAACTGTAGCTTGTTTGCAGGTGAGAAGGGTGAGGGGCTTGTGGGACGCTGGGCCTGAAGGGCTAGGGTAGCAGAAGGGCCTGCATAAAGGGGGGTGGGGGTGGGGTATGTGTACGTGGATAGTGGGGTCTCCGGTAAAGCAGGTTGAGGTTGGGCTGCCCTCTCACCCGGAGCCAGCAGTTCCCAATGCCCGCTAGCTCACACTGTTCTTGCTCTCAGTTTTCAGTAAGTTTGCAGACCGAGGAGCGTGTACAGCCCGAGTACCAGCGGCGCCGCGGGGCAGGGGGTGCCCCCTCCGTGTCCCATGTGACTCACGCCCGGCACCAGGAGTCCTGCCTGCATACAACCCGAACCAGCTTCTCCCTCCCCATCCCTCTCAGCTCCACCCCGGGCTTCTGCACCGCCATTGGTGAGATCCTGACCGCTATTGGAGGTGGGGGAGAGGGAGCAAAATGCTGTTCTTAGGTACCATGCAATGGGTCCTGATTCCTAACGCTCAGACATACCCTGCATCCACTTTCTGACCCTTGACGCTCTGAGCTCTTCAGCCTGTTTTCTAGATGCTTAACAGCTTTGGCGCTCTCCGTCCCTACCCATTCTCACGGGACCTGTGATTCACTGATCGCTGATTCCCTAGCCCAGTGGTCGGCAAACCACGGCTCACAAGCCACATGCGGCTCTTTGGCCGCTTGAGTGTGGCTTTCCACAAAATACCACATGTGGGCGCGCATACGGTGCGATCGAAACTTGGTGGCCCATGCTCAGAAGTTGGTTTTTGGCCTATTTTGAAGAAGTGACGTTAGAACACTTAAGGGGCCAGTCGAGGTTTGCCGACCACGGCCTAGCCCAGTGGTCGGCAAACTCATTCGTCAACAGAGCCAATTATCTACAGTACAACAATTGAAATTTCTTTTGAGAGCCAAATTTTTTAAACTTAAACTTCTTCTATCACCACTTCTTCAAAATAGACTCGCTCAGGCCGTGGTATTTGGTGGAAGAGCCACACTCAAGAGGCCAAAGAGCCGCATGTGGCTCACGAGCCACAGTTTGCCGACCACAGCTTCAGGCTATCAAATCTTGACTGTCTCACTTTTGGGCTATTAGATTCTTGACATTGCTGTCCTTATTGTCACGTTCTGGTTAACACACTAGATTACTTCAACCCCTCGATCCTAGCTCCCTGTCCTGTGATTTCTCCCCTTCCTCCCAAGTACAGGTTTTTGCTAATTTGCTAACCATACCCTGTCATTGGCTTTTAATTCCAGCTTCTAATGCCTCTGTCCATGTCTTTATTCCAGTGTCCCTGAAGTGGCGATTGCATTTTGAATTTGTAACATCCCGAGAGCCAGGCTTGGAGCTCCTGCCCCCCACGGAGCAGCCGGAGCCCGTCACCTGGACGGGGCCTGAACAGGTGCCTGTGGACACCTTCAGCTGGGACCTGCCCATCAAGGTGCTGCCCACCAGCCCGACCTTGGCCTCCTACGCAGCCCCAGGCCCCAGTACCAGCACCATAACCATCTGACACCGGCGCCTTCAGGACCCTCAGGACTCGGCACCGGACTCTCGGAGGGCCCATTTCCCCACCCGGCGCCCAATGGCACAGACAACGAGAAGCAGGCTTTCAGCTGTAGCATTAATTTATTTATTCGGAATAAATTGGCAGCTGCTAGTGGTTTCCCTGGAAGTGGCAGCAGCAGTGGGCAGTCAGCAGAAGGGCGATCGGTTGAGTTTAGCCGGAGTGGGGAGCAGGAGCCCCAGGAACAGGGGTGTTAGCCGAGCCCCACTCTGGGTCAGGCCCTCCCCCTCTGCAGGGCAGCCGGGGGTCGGACTTTTGGACCAGGGAGAACCGGCAGGTCCCGGCCTCCTGCCGGACCTCACACTCGGCGGGGAAGTCGATGGGATGCTGGGACCTGGGGACCCAAAAAAGATGGGGAAGGAGTCAGCACAGCGAAGGGCCTCCTTTCCCTCCCACAATCCCTTTCTCCCAGCAGCCCTCCCAGAGCTCCCCTGAGGGCCCCTTTGTTCCCCCCAACTAAATTCTCACCCCCCTCCCATAGTTGGATTTATTTTCATTTCATAGCAGCAATGTTTTCCTTCTAGATCCGCCCCTACTTCCCTCACTTTGTAGCCTGAAGCTTCCTCTCTCGCACTCTTACTGTTACCTTCAGGTTCGACCAGCCTCATGCTGTTATTCTGTTCATTGTAACGTGACAGCATCTAATCATGCCCCGGCCCTCGCTCACGTCAGAGCCATTCTCTCTGGCCATTCATGGTCACTCACGTGTCACAGCAGCCCACACCGACAGGATGCAGACAGGTGCAGTGGAAACAGTCCTTGCGGAGCCAAGATTCGCCCAGGGTGAAGTATTTCCCCTCATAGTGGCAGGGGGCTAGGGGAGAACGGGAGATGTTAGCGGTGGCGGCAGATAGAACCATCCTGGAGCAGGAGAGAGCTAAGGACGCACTCTCCCCGTGTTTGGTCTTTCCTGTTTCTGAGTGACCCCCGGATCATCTCTTAAGCCCCCCCTCCCACCCGTGAATGCCCTCTGCTCCTTTTTCCTTTCCTAATGCCTCACCCAGCGTTACCTTGAGCTTGGAAGTAGCATTTGCTGTGGACTCCCGGGTGCTGAAGGAGCAGAGATATCAGCAGGCAGATGACCCCCCAGCCGCGCAGGATCCCCTTAGCCTGGCCCCCCCAGAGCATCCTTAGGGCCATTCCTGGAGCTCAGCCCTTCGGGACCCTCTCGGCTTCTGTCAGGCTACTCCGGTCTGGTCTCCTTGGCTTTTTCTCTGTTTCTCTCCTCGAGTCTCAGTGTCCGTCTTTTTCTCCCGGGCTCCCGCCTGCCTCACACCATCTCCGTGCCCTCTGCTCTCACAGGCTCGGAGAGGTTTATAAAGTGAGGACCCTGGCCCCCTGCTGAGTGGAGCTGGAAAAGCTGTAACTCTGTTTCCTGGGGTGAGGGCATGAAAACAAGAGGTCCGGCTTTAACAAGCTGTGAGAGCTGATTCATGCCCCTGCCCAGCTAGGGGGAGGGAGGTGGCCATGGAAGGGGCACCGGACTGGGCACTCCCCCAACAAGGAGGTGGGAGGGGCCAGGGCCCCCAGGTGGTCCCCAGATCTCTTCGCTGACCTGGAGAGAAGGAAGCATTCCACCTTCTCCCACCCCACCCCACAGTCCCACACACACACTCTCTCCAGGGGTGGGTGTGCTGGGATCCCTGCCTGGACCGGAGGGAGGCATTTCCTGGGGATGGCTGATCCTGAGCCCCGGCCAAACCGAGGAGCCGCCGTAGGGTGCGACGGCCAGAGGCTCCAGGAGAGCAAACAGGCACCTGGCGTGGAGCATGTTCCCCTCAGACCCTAGGGCAGGGTCCCCCCGAAGTGTCCTAGAGACGTGGCTGCCCCTCAGAGCTGGGGGTCAGGGAGGATGGGTTGTCTCTTTCCCACAGGCATCCATCCAGAGATGGGTTCTCCATCGTTCATCACCCAAGCCTACAGCAGCTACGCCATCTCCCCGGACTGGGATGGTTCTTTCAGAGGAACATTGCTTCCAAGTGCTCTAACGTATGAGCCACCCCAGTTTCCTGTATGTTATGGAGCGAGGACTTAGGGATTCATCCCTTGACATCCTCCTTGGGGTTTCCTGTGGGCTGTGGAGGACCCAGGATGGGTGATTGAGAGCAAAGGTTGCAGAGTCAGACCTACTTGGATTCAGATCCTGACTCCGCTTACGAACTATGTGACGTTGGGCAAGTTGCTCCACCTCTCCAAACCTGTTTCCTTATCTATAGATCGGGATAGCACACTCATAGGGTTCCTGAGAATAGTAGATGAGATAGTGCATGCTACCTGTCCCCAGCACATAGCCCTCAGAATATATTAGCTACTGAGGACGGCACTAGCGCTCAGAGACAAAATGGGTAGATATTCCTCTACATGACATCGAGCTTCTGTGCAATGACAGGCACAGACTGTGCCCCTTTCACACTCATGCTCCATGTCATCCCTACCACCTCCTTCAAAAAACTACCCCCACAGCATTCTGGTTTTGGTCTTTGTATCTTTGAGATTCTAAGTGTTTGGTTTGAGCAACAGTGTTGCTGATGAAACTGTTTCCCCTTGGGCCAGGACCCTCACTTCTACCACGGGAAGAGATATTTTCTTATCCTACCAGCTTACTTAAGTCCTCCTGCTTTTTCTTATGGATTCCGATCCGTTTCTTTCCACCCTCAACTCCTGCAGACGCTCATGTTCTCCTTTCTGACCACTCTCATGCTGGCTATCTCTTTGGTACTAATGTCCTCTGGCTAACCTAGATTTCCTTCATTTTTCTACACGCCACAGGCTCCTATTCTAGGTATTCCTCTCCTACCTACAGGGCCGGTCACTTTGGCATGCATTTTATTTTCCATCCAGGTCTCCAGTTCCATCTACTCCGAGACTCTGGCCAACTTTTGTAGAAAGCCACCCTGCCTCTCACCTCTCCACTATTCAGAAGCAGCTCCTCAGTCCACCTCAAGCTCCCTCGCTGCCCTCTTCCAAGGAGACAGCCTAATGGAAGGAGATGCAGACAGTACCACACACTCACCCTCACCGGGGCTGATGGCCCGGCCACTTTAGAGGGGTGCCCAGAGAGAAGGCACCTCATGGTTGAAGCAGGTCCCCTGATGTGGGCTGACGTGTGGGAGGCATGGCCGTGGACTGCCCCCTTGGCTGGAGCAGGTGCATTAGGAGGCCTGTCTACCACCGGGCCCAGCAGCCGGGTCAGAGGTCGAGAGCTCTGCTGCTGCCTTTCTGCGGGAGGGACACCAGGTGACCCCTGACGTCCGGGCCATAGACTACCTTCTGCTCCCGCAGCCCAGAGCCAGCCCAATAGGGGCTGCCCTGGAGGAGAGCTAGAGAGCATGCAGGTGGCCGCGGCGATGCTGGAAGGCAACAGGGGAGCCCGTGGGGGGTTGGCATTGATGGGGGGGGGGGTCATGGGGACAGAAGTGAGAACCCTGTCATGAAGATGAGGTAGGAGTAGGGGGCCTCTGGGAAGAAAGGCTGGGACCGAGTCACGATTCCTCCCCCAGAGTTGAGGAGTGGCGGGGGGAGGTGTTGGTTGAATCCATTTGCATGTCTGTTGGGGTGTGTGCTGCGTGCGCATGCTGCGTCGGTTCTTGGGGCTGGAGGCCCAGCTTCTGAGGGTGTGTGTGTGTGTGTAGGAGTGTCAGTAATTTTAGGGCTCAACCCCCCCGTGGTTCCTGCGGCCTCGGAGGTGCCAGGTGAGGGGGCGCCCGGGCTGGCGCGGGGCGGTTGGCGCGCGGGGACAGAAAACATCCGCCGGAGGCCCGGCCGGGCGGCGCTCCAGAGCCCCGGCCCGGGCAGGTGCGCGGCCGGCCGGCGAGGAAGTGAGCGCATTCCGGCCCCCGCCGCCCGCCCGCCGGCCGGCCCTCCCTGCCCTCCCTCCGGTGAGTCACCGCTGACCCCACCGCCGGCCGGATAGGAAGGAAGGGTTGGCTGCGGCCTCGGGGAGATTTGGGGAACCGGAGCTCCAGAGGGGTGGCTGCGGGGAGCCCCGGGGGGTGGTGGAGCTCCCCAGAGAGAGTTGGGGCGTGGGGAGGGGGTGCTGAGCGTCCAGGTTCTGGTTTCGCCCAGGTGGGAAAGTCCTAAGAGAGGCCGAGTGCAGAGCTTGTGCCTGGGTGGGAGCGAGCCCCTGGAGAAGGGCCTGGAACAGGGAGAGTCCCCCGCGCGCGTGGGGAGGGGAAGGGGCCCGGGCACATCGAGAATCCGCGCCCCGGAGGCCCGGAGAGGTAGGGAGGGTTGCAGGGCTGCGGAGACGCCATGAGGGCGGGCGGGCTGCAGGACACCTCGCCAGGGTAGGCCTTGGCCAGCCAGAGCCTGTAGGTGGAAGGAGACTGCCAGGTCCGGCAGGGCAGGTGGGATGGCCAACCCCGAGGGAGAGAAGATGGGTCAGGAGGCCCGTGCACTGGGGAGTGAGGAGCTGGTTTAGGGAGCAGGGGAGTGAAGGTTGTTTGGGTACGGCTGGGCTGTGGCTAGGTCATTTGAGGCTTAACACACACACACACACACACACACACACACACACACTTGAATTGATTTCAGAGAGGGGGAGAGAGAGGAACATCAATGTTGAGGGAGAGTCGATGATTGGCATGTGCACCTACCAGGAATCCAGGGGTGACCTGGTTCATAGGTCAATGCTCAACCTCCCGCTAACGGCTTTGAATGCAGGTGTGAGGGGTTTGGTTTTGTTCTCTGAGTCGGAAGAGGAGTGAGTGGCTTAAAGGCAAGGTTATTTGTATCTGGCTTTTATCGCCTGCCATTAAGTCTTCGTTAAAAAAAAATTGATTTGCAACTTTTTATAGTTATTTTAAATTACACGATTATATCAAACTATTTAAATCTGTTAATTTTTTTAATAACTGAAAATTTTGACTCAATATTTGACTTGAAATTCAAAGTGAAGCTATCAAGATGTTATATAATGTTGAGTCTTCCTTTGTCTTGCCTCCATTTCCCCCTCGCTGATTTGACTGAATTCCATGTTTTTTCTGTCTCTATTTTCTATATCAGTAGCATAGCCCTTCTAGGTTTCCTCTCCCTCATATTATGGTCTTTATTTTTAACCTTAATTTTTTTTTCCGTTCAGTCCTTTAACCTGCCCTCTGTATCCTGAACCAAGTAAAACATTTCTTGGGATGTAGGCACTGGGTTGCAATGTACAAAGGCAAGTAACTCAGCTTTACCATATATGTTAGGTTACATACTATCTTCTGTGTCTTTGTATGTAGCTACAAAGTTCCTATATTTACCCTGTGGCTGATAAAGAGAGAAAGCTAAAGCAGCTTTAAAAAAAATATATATATAGCCAAAAACCGGTTTGGCTCAATGGATAGAGCGTCGGCATGCGGACTGAGGGGTCCCGGGTTTAATTCCTGTCAAGGGCATGTACCTTGGTTGCGGGCACATCCACAGTAGGGGGTGTGCAAGAGGCAGCTGATCAATGATTCTCTCTCATCGATGTTTCTAACTCTCTATCCCTCTCTCTTCCTCTCTGTAAAAAATCAATAAAATATATTTTAAAAATAAATAAATATATATATTATTGGGAATAAGCCCTACCTTATTCCCAATAATACCCTGTTTTCCCGAAAATAAGACAGCGTCTTATATTAATTTTTGCTCCCAAAGATGCGCTAGGTCTTATTTTCAGGGGATGTCTTATTTTTCCATGAAAAAGAATATGGTACACATTTATTGTTAAATGAAAATAACGGAAATTTATTACCTGTATACGGTACGGTAGTACGGTAGTTGTCAACACAAACCAGACAAACTGTGAATCCTACAGTATCAAGAATTTACTCATTTATTCAGTGACAATCATGTCATCATCTTCTGGAACATCATCATAACAATCCAATTCCTGAATTTCCTGGTGAATTTCTTGTGACTCCATTCCTTTCAGAATCAGTGGACCAAATCTCTCATGTTTAGCAAGAGCACTGTCTTTAAATGAGTACTTCTTGTCAAGGTAGCCTGCTCGCAGTGCATTTGCAATGCAACTGTCAGTGATTTTCTCCCATGAATTCTTCACCCAAGTCACAGCTTCTTGCAGTTTAGGTTTCACAAAGCTTCCACGCTGATTTCTCTCCATTCACACAGCAGTGACATCAGGACTCCGCGTAACGTCACTGGTTGCTAGATGCCAGTCGGGGCGGCCCTAGCGACCAGTTTACGGTAACTTAATTTTCATTCTGAGACAGAGCCTGGGGGCCCTATTTTCAGGGGGGGATATCTTATATTTCACTCAGAAGGAAACCTGTAAGTAGGTCTTATTTTCGGAGGATGTCTTATTTTTGGGGAAACACTATATATATTTATTGATTTCAAATAGGAAGGGAGAGGGGAGAGAGATAGAAATATCAATGATGAGAGAGAATCATTAATTGGCTGCCTCCTGCATGCCTTTTACTGAGCATCAAGACTACAACCAGGCATGTGCCCTTGACCGCAATCGAACCGAGGACCTATCAGTCCCCAGCCTGCCAAAGTGGCTAGGACCTAAAGCAGGCTCATTCATGACAATATTTCTACAGCATAGCAATAAAATCCAATTTCTCTTCTAAAGTAGTATTTGATATTTGTCTCAGAAACTCATTCTAATTCTATTATGGTCTTTATATAATTTACGTTATCTTGGGCCAATGGCAATTATAAGGATTAGGATCTTTATAATTTGTTTTTAAGATTCTTAAACCCTGCAGTTGCCTTTGGCCCCAAACAAGAAAATCTGGGTCAGTTAATTAAAAAAATAAAAAAAAATAAAAAAAACCCACTTGGAGCGCAGTTGCTTTCTCCTGCGCTGTTTCAGCCCCAGCCCCACCTCACTCCCAGTGGCCTTTGCCTTCATTCCTCCTGTGCTCTGCTGGGCATCTTTAAAGGAAAACTTCACACCAACTTCCTCTACTATAAATTCTCCCTCCCCTCGACTCTGCACTTCCCTTTGCCAACATACACCACCGCTTCTTCAGTGAAAAAAAAATTTTTTTTTAAGCTACAGCCCTTTCTGGCTCTTTTCCAGCTTTAACACTCTCTCATTAAAATCTCTTTTTTTTCTCCTTTCTCTTTGGGAAGACTTCAGATTTTTAAAAGGCAATGCTTTATTTATTTATTTATTTTATTATTATTATTTAAAAAATATATTTTATTGATATTTTACAGAGAGGAAGGGAGAGAGATAGAGAGCTAGAAACGTCGATGAGAGAGAAACATCGACCCGCTGCCTCTTGCACACCCCCTACCAGGGATGTGCCTGCAACCAATGTACATGCCCTTGACTGGAATCGAACCCGGGACCCTGCAGTCCGCAGACCGACGCTCTACCACTGAGCCAAACCGGTTTCGGCTGCATGATCCACTTCTATCTTCTTTGCTCTTCTGTCACCTTTTTTTGTTAAAAAAAAAATTCTGGATTGTTTGTAAATTCTATCATGCTTGCTTTCACCAAGGCTTTGGCCTTCCCTTTGTAACTAAACAGTCTTCCTGAGATAGCAAAAGGTGCTTACGTTTCCTATTTTTCCTATAAGAAAAGAAGTTTTCAAATTCACATCCACTTCAGCCTCTTTCCCCCACATTCTGCACCCAGAAGCATGACCAGTATTGTAAAATCAACTGAGGCCTGATGTTGGGCAGGGCACTATATAATGAACTTCATATACAGTGTCAGATTCCTAAGTGCTCGCCAATAATAGATGTTTTCTTGTGTGTGAGTAAACGTTCTTGTGTACACACACAGACTAAAACGCATAGGTAATAAAACCGGAAGTCAATGTAAGTATATGAATACGGCCCTGGCTGGTGTGGCTCAGTTGGTTGGGCGTCATCCTGTGTACCAAGAGGCCACTGGTGTGATTCCCTCCCGAGCAGGATCCCCTGTGGGGGTCCTGCAGAAGGTAGCTGATGAGTATTTCTCTTCCTCTCCCTCTCCAATCAATTTTTATTTTTTATTTAAAAAATATATTTTATTAATTTTTTGCAGAGAGGAAGAGAGAGGGATAGAGAGTTAGAAACATCGATGAGAGAGAATCATCGACCAGCTGCCTCTTGCACACCCCCCCCCCCCCACTGGGGATGTGCCCGCAACCAAGGTACATGCCCTTGACAGGAATCGAACCCGGGACCTTTCAGTCCGCAGGCCGACGCTCTATCCACTGAGCCAAACTGGTTTCGGATCAAATGAATTTTTAAAAAATAGTGGTGTCTGGGCCAATCTCCAGAGTGGTGTCTGCCCCCCTCTCCAGAGAGTATTTTTTTTTTTGGAAAAAAATATGAATATGTGTTTAATATATTACATTATAATCAGACCAAATGTATTTTAGGGTGAGAGATGAGGATGAGTAAATCTTTAGCTGGGATAAGAGTTTAAGAGACAGCATCGTTTGGCATTCTGTACTCAGACTGGAGAGGGATGAGAGGAGTCATTCCTGTGAAGATGGAGAGACTTCATGAAAGAGGCTGTGTTTCGGGAGCTGGGAGAGACTTGTTAGGCTGTGATGAATGGTACTGGGTGGGATGGAGGGGCCAGAGTTTCAAGAACAAACAGTTGCTAGACCCAAACAGCCCAGTGTTCTCTCTGGCAGAGAATATAAAAGATGCTATGGTTGTAGTTTGGATTTTGACTATAGTTACGTTTCTATTAATAACCATATTGAAGTTTTCCTACCCCACCGCAACCATTTCTTACCACTGCAACCATTCTCACCATATTTTTCTGTGTGTGTGTGTGTGTGTTTTTTTTTCTGCTTGCACTCATAATTAACCACCCCCTAATTTAACTGAATTTTCTATTTGCTTTCATTTTGCCTGTCTCCTCCACAATCTGCTTATTGCAGTAGTGACTTTTAAAATTCCATTTATGAGACTCTCACTTTTATCTCATTTATAAGTCACTCTTTTCTTGAAATTATAGGCTCAGACTAAATAGGCAGAATGCATCTAGTGCTTATCGCTGAAAAAGAGGACCGAGTTGGTTTTGCTTGATTGTCTCCACTGAAAGGAATGCCTTACTTCCTCCTGCAGGGGGGCTGCCGGTTCTACTGCTATCTAGCTTTAGTTACCTCATGTTTTCCCTTCGTTTTTGCTTTTTGAAACAATATAGAAGTCTTTCTTTTTCGGTGTGGTAACTCTTTAAAGATTTGAAAGGGGTTTGTTTTTGGTCTGTGTTTTTCCCCTCCGGCATGCCCAGTAGAATTTTCTGCTCTGATGGAATGTTCCCTGCCTGTCCTGTCTGATCATTAGCCACCAGCCCCTTGGAAATGTGGCTAGCGTGATGTGGCTACGAAACAGAATTCTAATTTTACTTAATTTTAGTTATTTAAATTTAAGTAGCCAGATGAGGTGAGCGACTCTTGTGTTAGCCAGCTCTAAAAACTCTGGAACTTAGTACTTTGTCACATGGCTGTCTTTTGGCTGTTGCAAAAAAATCTTTTTTTTTTCTTATTTATTTTTATTAAGGTATTATCTGTGTACATATCTTACCATTGCCCCCCCCCACTCCCATACATGCCCTCCCTCCCCATAGTTTTTCGTCCATTAGTTATGCTTATATGCATGCATACAAGGCCTTCGGTTGATCTCTTGTCTCCCCCATATCTCCCTCCCCTCCCCGCTGTAATTTGATGATCTGTTTGTTGCTTTACTGTCTGTATCTATCTTTTTGTTATGGTCACCTCAAACACAGGGAAAACATGCCAAACCGGGCTCTTGTTCTGATTGGAGGCCCGTCTTACATGTTGTCACAACCTAGAAGAAAAAACACAAACCTAACCTCTAGAGTCCTGATAGAATCCATTTTTTAAAAAAATATGAATTTTTTATTGATTTTAGAGAGGAAGGGGAAGAGGGGAGAGAGGGAGAAGAGAGAGAGAGAGAGATAGAGAGAGAGAGAGAGAGAGAGAGAGAGAGAGAGAGAGAGAGAAACATCAGCGATAAGAGAGAAGCATGGGTTGGCTGCCTCCTGCACTCCCAGCTAGGGATGGAGCCTGCACCATAGGCCTGTGCCCAGATCGGTACTTGAACCGTGACCGCCTGGTTCACAGATTGACGCTCAACCCCTGAGCCATGCCGACGGGCAATAGTGTCAGTTTTTATTGATGCTTTCTTAGGAGGGGTAAAAGATGCAGGTTTTATGTCATCTTCCATAACTCAAAGCAAAATTTGAAAAATTCCTTATTCAGTCTCTCTCTTTCCCCTGAGAGAAAGAGCCCCTGAAGTTCCTCTCTATAATGGCTGCCAAATCCCTCCCTTCTCTTTTCTCTTTTTTTCTCACAAACAACTTCCCTCCTCTTTGAGCCTCACTCCTCAGTCTCTGTGAGCACCCGTCTGCCCCCTTCCCTTTCCCTTTGGAGGAGAAGCCCGTAGGTGTTTCTCCAGCGCCTCTTCCCTTTCATCATCTCAGTAAATCCGGGGAGCTTGTGGACTCGTCTTTCTTGGGGATGACTGTGGCTAGAAGGTCATGCAGTGAATAACTTCTTTTTCTCCCTCACATAAATTCTTGATCTCCTTCTAGAAGTCCCCTCATTTCCTTTTCTTGCCATTGCTGAACAGTCTTCAGCATTCTTTTGCAGAAGTTTCGCTAACATATTTTCATTCCAGATCTGTGCTTCACAGATCCGAAAGCTACTTCTTCACAGTTCCTTTGTCCACTTGTCTTTCAAAATTATTTTGTTTATATGTTATTTTTAATAAGCTTATCACCTCTTTTTTTAAAATATATTTTTATTGATATTTTACAGAGAGGAAGGGAGAGAGATAGAGCGCTAGAAACGTCGACAAGCGAGAAACATCCACCAGCTGCCTCTTGTACACCCCCTATCGGGAATGTGCCCGCGACCAAGGTACCTGCCCTTGACCGGAATCGAACCTGGGACCTTTCAGTCTGCAGGCCTACGCTCTGTCCACTGAGCCAAACCGGTTTCGGCAATGTTCACTATTTTTAAAAAATAATTTCTGAGTTCTCATTTTTTCCAGGGGGTCTCTCATCTGTCTCTGTACCGCGACATAAACCTGCATGTAGCGTTGATCTCTGTGGACTGGGGGTGATGGGATTGAGGGACAGAACATAACATAATGCTGTGGGCTGGATAATCTTGTTGGGGAGGGGAGACTTTCAGGGTGTTTAGCAGCACCCCAGCCTCTACCCTCTAGACATCAGAGGTACCCTCTCCATTGTGGCAACCCACAGAATCTCCCGACACTGCCAGATGTGCCCTGGAGGGCAACATTGCCCCATCTCTTGTTGAGAACCACTGTTCTAGAATATCGCCCTTCTGAAGTTGATAAATGGTTATACTTTTTCTTCCCAATTTGTGATTTGTTTGCTTAGCCCAGATTTTTAAAAGTGTGGTCTTTGTCTTACTTGGTAGGAGGGAGCCTCTTAAAACTGCAGGTTCCTGATCTCCTCTGAGGCCTACTGAATCAGAAATTCTGGAAGAGGAAATAAAATTTTTACAAGACAGTACCCCTAGGCCCTTCCCAAACAGATAATTCTTATGCCCCGGGCTTGACCCTCCGGTGGTATAACTGCTGCATTACCCACATTTTTTCCCCCCTGCAGGTCTTCCTGGTGCTCCAGCTTTGCTTCCGCTCTCGGCCTCACGATGCCAACACAAACAGGGAGGCCTCAGGTTACCCGGACAACTGGAGCACAGGAAACCGTAAAAGCGCAGCCCTCCCACAAGGAATCAGGCTGTGGCCGTTCCCGCTCGCTTTCACCGTAGGGACTCACTCGGTCATACTTCCTACTCCCCGTTCTCCAACTACACACAGTATGGCAGATAGCTAGGCCCAAGCCACAAACCCTGGTTTTGGAGGCCTGGTAGAAGAATACGGCATGAATGGGATGAAGAAGGGTGAATGAAAGATAAATATCACATGATCTCACTCATAAGTGGAATATAATGATCAACATAATTTGATAAACAAGAATAGATCCAGAGACAAATGGGAGGGGAGGGAAGGAGAGGGGTTAGAGAACAACCAAAGGACGTGTAGGCACACATATTAGCATAACCAATGGACACAGACACGGGCGGCGGGGACTTACCCAGGGTGGGAATGGCTGGGAGGTTGGGGGGGTCAATTGGGGAAAAAGAAGATTTATGGCCGAAACCGGTTTGGCTCAGTGGATAGAGCCTCGGCCTGCGGACTGAAAGGTCCCGGGTTCGATTCCGGTCAAGGGCATGTACCTTGGTTGCGGGCACAACCCCGGTAGGGGGTGTGCAGGAAGCAGCTGATCGGTGTTTCTCTCTCATCGATGTTTCTAACTCTCTATCCCTCTCCCTTCCTCTTTGTAAAAAAAAAATCAATAAAATATATGAAAAAAAAAAGATTTAGGTAAAACTTTAGACAATAAAAAAAAGTGAATGAAGCTTTTTCACATTGATAGTCCATGTTACTTTGATGATAATTGAGTTTTATACTGGTGAGAGTTATGTTCCCCTGAAAGTTGATAAGATTATGAGCTGTAGAGTCACTTATACTTGCTTCATTGGACCTTGAATCTTGGATCTCTTTGTATTTCTGGCTAGATGTTTTTATAATTTTCTTTGGGTCAGAGATTTAGCAGTCTACTTCTATCCACTGGGAGCAGTGTATGTTTAGCAAGAAAAGAATAGTCAACATATAATGAATTTGGGTTCTATTTACTTTTCATTACGAAACTAGATATTTAAAGGGAAATTCTCTAAGGCGTCATAAGCGTCTACAGATGCAAGCAGCAGACCTTTTTAAATTAAATTCAAAATATTGCGGCAGTTAACTGGTTAAATCCACAAGTAAATGAAAATCTACCTGCATTTAGATGCTTAGAAACTGTTGAACTGATCCAAAACCAGAGTAGGCCACCTCCATGGACCATGAGATTTCCCTGCTTAAGACCCTTCTCCATATTGCAGGTCAGAGCAAGAGAGAATCAAGGCTGATAAGGGAGACTTGATAGCTCTTTTCAAACAGTTGGAAGACTGTCCTGTGGAAGGGGTTAGACTTATTTGGTTCGGTCCAAGAGGTGGAATACAGACCTTCATTTCAGATGATGGTGATGGAGGACAGAATTTGGCTTAATAAGGAAGAACATTTTAGTTAGAGGACCTCAAATTGGAATGAGCTGACGTTAGGCAATGAGTTATTGATTGAATTGTTTATAGAGAGGTTAGATTATCATTTGCACAAGGCTTGGATGAGATTTTTGGACATTAATTTGAGTTTGGCCTATGAAGGGAAGCGGGCAAATTTATTGGAAGTCAGTTCACCCTTTCTATTATGTGATTTTGTGGCAGCTGTTAAAGTCACTACTGTTTTCCTGGGGACCTCTCTTTGCTAATTTGACCCCCTAGAGTCATTGAATGTTAGAGCTGAGAGTGGAGCCTTTAGAGGTTTATCCAATGTGGTCCTCTGGCGATTCCTCAGGAATGCCTCCAGGGCCGCCGAGAGGTGAAATTAAGGATAGCTGGCCCTATTCGCCAGTGAGCCATGCTTCTGTAGGAACAATCTTGCTTTGAAAAGTTTATTACCAGAAGAAGAAGAAAAAAATAGACTTCTGAAAAATAATCTTAGAGGCCCCAGTATTCCAAGTTCTTCATTTTACTGACAGGCACACTGAGATATGGAGCAGGGAAGTGCCTCGCGAAAGGTCACATGGCTAATAAATCTCACAGTTGGAATCCAAACCCAGTTTTTCTAATTCCAGTCATTTGTTGTTTTTCTTCCCCCCTCTCTCCTAGTCTACCTTCTTATAATTCTGTAAAAGTTCCTCTCCATTTCCCTGGCCACGACTAGAGTCCAGAATTTTATTTCTTCAGCTCTACTATTTCCTATTCATCGCTGAGCTGGCCTCCGGGTTATCCAGTCTCTCCTCCTTCTGGTCTATATCCTATACACTGTTGCCATGTTATTCTTCATGAAACATTGTCTTCATCATGCGATTTCCCTGCTTAAGAACCTCCTCCATATTGCTGAAAAGAACTTCCCAGCCTGACACATTGTTAACATTCTTTAGGATCTTCATTGTTCAGCTAAGCTGAGCCCAAATCCATCCTATAATGGGTAATTAATGGGCCATCTAATTGTGAGATTAATTGAGCCCCACCCTACCTCTAGACTCCAACTTTGCCAGAATTTTTCTGTGTACAGTTTTAATCAGGGGTGAGGAGAAGATACGAAAGAAATAGAAGACTAGAAAAAAAAATAGATCAGATCTCATAAAAAGAAGTTGCATAGCAATGTTTTATATAATCCTGTTTATAGTACACCTACACACATTAAAAAAAAACAACAGCCAAGAGTGATATGTATAGAAATGTGAAGAAAACACACCAAATTGATAACAGACCTTAACTTTGATGAGGTGGATTGAGAAAAGAAAGAGATGGGGAGGAATAAAAAATATATTAAAAAAATATTTCTTCCCAGTCTATGGCTTGACTGTTTATTTTTAATGATTTTTAAAAAGTGAATATTTCAGTCTCATCATGGCCTCTTCTTTATTGCCTTTTTATTTTCTTTATGGTGATTTTAAAGAGCATAAGCTTCACATTTTTTGAAGTCTATTTTTTCCCTTCTTTCTTGTATGACTATTGCTTTTTGTGCCCTGCATAAGAAATACTTGCTTACACCACAGTGACAAAGGTTTTCTCCTGTGTTTTCTGCTATCTCTAGAAGCTTTAGCTTTTATGTGTGAGTCTTTTTATATTTATGATTCATTTTGATCATTTTCTTAACTTCCTCCTCGCAACACAACAGGTGCAATAGGAAAAGACGAATCTGAAAAGATTACTTCTCTCAAAACAGACATGGTAGGATATACTAGTAAACATTAGCCTTTTCTGTGTATTGTCTTCATCTATTTATTGAGTATTAACGATTCGTTTGTAAAATATCTATCAGTCACCTACTGGATCAGGCGCTGGCAATACAGTGATGAAAACACTAGACAATGATGTCCTTGCTCCATGAAGTTTACATTGTAATGGGAGTGGTTGTGTTTTAGTGAACATCCCATTGTATGATTGGCAGAGTCAAGAAAATGTTATTGTGATTCCTCAATTGAAGGAAGAATTTCAGTTCCTTGGCAAATGACTTTATCTTCCTGTATGATAGGGCAGGAAGAACCTTTTTCCACAAAGGGTCACTGACTTGTTGAGAAAAGGGACTCGGGTTACAGATAGTCAGCGACAGTGCAGGGTGGGGAATGGCATCGCAGAACAAGGTGGAAAATCATAGTAAGTGAGCTCATGCTTCTGCTACTGTTGAGGAATAGTGACCGGACTTAATGCCCTCTTCTTTAAGACAAACAAAAAACTTTCTATTCATTTCAGAGAAGAAGCAAGAGGGAGAGAAAGATAGAAACATCAATGATGAGAGAGAATCATTGATCGGCTGCCTCCTGCACACACCCAACCGGATCCAGCCTGCAACCCAGGCCTGTGCCCTGACTGGGAGTCGAACCAACACCTCCTACCTAGTTCATAGGTGGACGCACACCAGCTGGGCTCTTCTCTTTTAAAAAAAAAAATAATCTCTTTTTTTTTCCCTTTCCCCCTCCCAAATTATAAGAGAAGTTATCTTATCTATCTATCTATCTATCTATTTATTTATTTATGTTAATCCTCACCCAAGGATATTTTCCCACTGATTCTTATTTCCACCAATATCTCATATTTGCTTTTTTTTTTTTTTTTTTTAAAGGAAGAGTGGAAGAGAGGGAAAGACAGAGATATATCGATGTGAGAGAAAAACATCGCTTGTTTGCCTCCTACACGAGCTCTGAGGGCTGGGGTGGGGAGGGGGCGCCAGCAATCAAAGTATGTGCCCTTGGAATTGAACTCAGGAACTTTTGGTCTTCAAGCCATTGCTCTGTCCACTGAGCCAAACTGGCTAGGGCAATACTCTCTTCTTTAAGCAAAAACAATTTGGTTTTTGGTCCAGTCCCTTTTTTTTTTTTTTTGCCAAAAGAGTTCACTGCTAGTATCTTCAGAGAACTGCTAGACCTCTTTCCGGGTGGCCAGAGCACCAGCTATCTCTATAGCTCACCATTCACATTTTCTTTAAAACAAGTCATGCTCTGTGTTAGTGACACCACCTTTCAGCAAGCCACGTCAAATATCAGTAACAAGCGCTCTTTACTGTGAATCTTGATAAACGAGTATTAATAGTAAGTAACCAGGTAAGTGATGTTTAATTCAGAGCAGGCTAAGCCCTCTATAGCCTAGGAGACTTTCATAGAAGGAATAAAGCTTACACTAATTCTGAGAGATGAATAGGATTTTGATAGATATAAATAAAGGGGGCAGATTCATTTGGATGGACGGACTGGAGGAAGAAGAAATTCACGATTTTTCCTGGGGTGGCTCCCCTGTCATCTCTCCAGAGCACACATTATTAGTCGATCCTGCACTCGTTCTTGCTGGGCGTGGGCACAGGCCGGTGAGCCTGGAGCTAGATATAGGAGGAAAATGTAGACTTTACATGGAGAGCTATTTTGAAAGAGGCATCCGTGAGACTTCTTTTAAAAAATATATATATATTTTATTGATATTTTACAGAGAGGAAGGGACAGGGAGTGAGAGTTAGAAACACCGATGAGAGAGAAACATCTACCAGCTGCCTCTTGCACACCCCCTACTGGGGATGTGCCCACAACCAAGGTACATGCCCTTGACCGGAATCGAACCTGGGACCTTTCAGTCCACAGGCCGACGCTCTACCACTGAGCCAAACCGGTTTCAGCCCGTGAGACTTCTTGAAAGTGTCTGACCCTGGAGGTCACGATGTGGGGCATTTCCCCGTGCACCGGGGAAGCCCTTGGGGCAGAGACTACAGGAGCAGTTTCTGTTGCACATGCACTCAGTACACAGACATCGGAGAGGTGTGACAGGCATCACGACCAGACTCAGAAAAATAATGCCAGGGGAAGACAGTGCCGTGTATCCTGCCTCACCCAGGGCACCACTCAGGCTGAGAGGGATCCTAGAGGTATACCGGCTACGGAGTGGGGCCATGCTTGCCAACAGTGTAAGCAGCAAACAGGGCAAAGAAACATTGCCCTGGGCATAGGAGGCCAGAGGACCACCTGCTCAAGTTCAACTCTTTCCTGCCCCCCCCCCCCCCCCCCCCCCCCCGTACATCCAGACCCATCTCAGGCCCAGAAGCACGGGAGAGGCAGCGATCTGAGGGAGCAAGGAATTTTTATTCAAGAGAGTCTGAGCAGTGCCCTAAAGACTGTTTATATGATTAGGCCAGACTGCGTAAAACGGAGCGGGGGGTGGGGGGGGCTTCTGAAAGGCGTGGTATCAGCAACTGTGGAGATGTAGTAGACCTTTAGGTGAGTATCGGGCACTCACCTCACTCATACCATCTCTGACGAGGTAAGGCAGGAATGATGCAGGCCCGTGTACCTGGTTCCGTCCCAGGTGAGTTAGGACAGATGCCAGAGGCATGTGGCCTCGCCGAGCAGGTAGCTCAGTGCATGCAGCCGCAGGGAGCCTGCTTACTCACGTGTGCCTGCCTCAGCACCCAGTGTCCCTCTCCGGCCACACCCACTGCCGAGGAAGAACCGTGCGGTTGGAACCCATCCACCATCCCTGACCCTGTCAAACCTGTGAGGACAGATTCTTGTGGTCTGCTATCACTTCTGTCAGCACCCACCTTAAAAAAAAAAATCTGTATTAAATTCTGAGAAAAGAGAAACGTTGATGTGAGAGAGAAACATTGATCAGTTGCCTCCCGCAGGTGCTAGCAACTTGGGTATGTGCCCTGACCAGGAGTGGAACACGCCACCTTTTGACATCGAATGGGACAATGTTCTAATGAACTAGCACCCACCTTTTATTTCTCCTCATCTGGAGCTTTCTTTGCCATACGCTTTTGTCCTTGCCGGGATTAGTCAGAAATTAGCCAGAAATTGCTGTCTTTCTATTCCAAAAATCTGTAACCTTTATGTCCTGAGTACTGGATGCCAAGGGGTGCTGTCATCCTTATCTGATTTCAGGACCTCTGACTAACATACCCTGAGTATGAAGAATGCGTTTCCAAGCCCAGTGGTGTCTTATAATTCCTACATAGGAGAAGCTTAGGGGCAGAAATCTGATTGGAAGGGGATTTGTCTTGAAGGTGGGTCCACAGAGTAATGTGACTTGCTGAGTAGGATTGATCACCAGAAAAGTAAAAAATATGTAGTTAATGAAAATATGTACTCTGTTGCCTGACTGATGTGGTTCAGTTGTTGAGCGTCGACCTAGGAACCTAGACGTCACAGTTCAATTCCCGGTCAGGGCACACGCGCAGATTTCGGGCTCGATCACCAGTGGGGGTTGTGCAGGAGGCAGTTGATCAATGATGTTTGTATCTCATCAATGTTTCTATCTCTATATCCCTAAAAATCCTCTCTCTCTGAAAATCAATTAAAAAACATATTTAGAAGATGTACTTTATTCATATAAGTGGACTTTGTAAATGTGGAATCTAGGACCTTTTAAAAAATCTTTCTGTTGGCTAATTATTTAATTTTACTTAGCTTTTTGCATCCCCAAACAAAGTATAGCACCATTAACCTGACCATTTTAGACACGTGCTTTGCTCACTGTTTTTCTATTTACGTATTTTTATTTGGTTTATTTTATGGGGAGGGGAAGGAGTTCATTGCCATCAGTGCCCACAACTCTTCCTCAAATGCTCCCAGCAGTGTTTCCCTTTGTGAGCTGTCCTGTAAAACCCTAATCATTGCTGTTGTGCAACATCAACATACCTTATGGATGTAGCAGTGACAGCACGTGCCCACACCCAGTGGAGTAAGGCCATGTCCCTGAAATTACCTCCAATGAGGTGGCAGGTGATGTTATGCCTGAGGGTGAACTCACCAAGGAAGTGAGTATGGAAAGGAGAATGCAGAAAGCCGAAAACCACGGCATGGGGGTGGGGAGCCCGCAGCTCAGAAGAGGAAGAGGGTCTTGCTGGGGTGAGAGATCACGGGACAGTGGGATGAAGGATGACTGGGATAATGAGCTGTGGCAGGAGCCATGGGAAGAGCGTTAAGAAGAAGGTGATGGCCGAAACCGGTTTGGCTCAGTGGATAGAGCGTCGGCCTGCGGACTAAAAGGTCCCCGGTTCGATTCCGGTCAAGGGCATGTACCTTGGTTGTGGGCACATCCCCGGTAGGGGGTGTGCAAGAGGCAGCTGGTTGATGTTTCTCTCTCATCGACGTTTCTGGCTCTCTATCTCTCTCCCTTCCTCTTTGTAAAATATCAATAAAATATATATTTAAAAAAATAAAAAGAAAAAGAAGAAGAAGATGATGGTCAGCAGTGGCAGATGCGATTGAGGTACAATGGAGGGGCTTACTACGATCTGTAAACTGGGAACTTCACTGTGTTCTTCCTGATGGTTTAGAAAAATTTTACACTGGGCTATTTAATTCAATTCAACAAGCGTTTATTGAGCTGTATACTGACTGTGGTAGGCTGTATAAAAGAGGTATACAATGTTTTAAGTAATATATCTTTGTAAACAAATATACTGGTAATTTATATATAAAAGCTACATCAATTTTTATTGGTATATTTTTAAAATGAAAACTACAGACCTATTTCAATAATACAAAAATATTTTGGTATCCTTTCATCCCCGTGATACCGTTTAAAAGAGAAAACACCCTCATATTTTTCTTACTACAAAAGTAATACACAGCCGAAACCGGTTTGGCTCAGTGGTAGAGCGTCGGTCTGTGGACTGAAAGGTCCCGGGTTTGATTCCGGTCAAGGGCATGTACATTGGTTGCGGGCACATCCCCTGTAGGGGGTGTGCAAGAGGCAGCTGGTCGATGTTTCTCTCTCATTGACGTTTCTAGCTCTCTCTCTCCCTTCCTCTCTGTAAAATATCAATTAAAAAAATTTAAAAAAAGTAATACACAATCATTGAAAATACAATTAAATATAAAATTCTAACTCATACTAACACCAAAGACAGCCATTCTCAACATTTTGATTTATGCCATTCCAGGTTTCTTCTGTGTGTGTTGTGTGTGTGTGTGTGTGTGTGTGTGTGTGTGTGTATTTTTAATGAAACTGGGTTCATTCCATACATCTTTCAACCTATTTTTACCTAATGATGTAAGGTGAGCAGTCTTTGATATCATACATCTCTGAAATAATGTTTCATGGGCTGCTTGGATTTTAATGTATAAGGGTAATATAATCTGTAATAACAAAAGCATAATATGCTAATTAGACCAGATGTCCTTCCAGACAACCTTCTGGATGAAGCCCGGGTCCCAGGTGCCAGAGGGAAACCAGTGCTGGCAGCCAAGGGAAGGAAGGCCTACTCTTGCATGAATTTCATGCATCAGGCCTCTATTTTAATTATACAGTGCCCTATAATTAGAAATTTAGATATTTCCTAACTTTTTATTATTTAAAACAAGACTGTTGGATTTTTCTTTCTCTCTTTCCTTTCTTCTTTCTGTCCTTCCTTCTTTTCTTTCTTTCCTCTTCTTTCTTTTTTCTTTTCCCTCCCCCCCTCTCTCCCTCCCTCCCTTCCTCCCTTCCTCCCTCCCTTCCTTCCTTCCTTCCTTCTTTCCTTCCTTCCTTCCTCGCCCTGACTGGGGGCAGGGATTGAACCTGCAACCCAGGTACATGCCCTTGATTGATGCTCTATCCACTTAGCCACACTGGTCAAGGCTAAATCTATGATTTTCTTTACTAAATTCTTGAAGTGGAATTGATGGGTTAATGCTAAAAATATTTTAAAAGCTTTTGATGGAGATTGCTAAGCTGCTTTCTAATGTTGTACCAGATCGTACCTCACTAGCAGTGTACTACAATACCATTTTCCCACACACTTGCTAGCATTAGTTATTATTTCTAAAATAATTTTTATAGATGAAAAAAATGGTTCTTCATTTAAATTTGCCACTTAAAATTATATATAAATATATACATGTGTGTGTGTGTGTGTGTGGTAAACTTTGAATATAAATCTTATCAAAAGAACTAAAAATTATTCTAAATTGGCTTAATGAAGTGAAGGATCAATCTGGATGCTACCGTTTTTTTAAATCCTCACCTGAGGATGTTTTTCCATTGATTTTTAGGGAGAGTGGAAGAGAGAGGGAAAGAAATTTAGATATTTCCTAACTTTTTCCCCCCAACCTTCTCTGCCCTATTTGTTAGTCAGTTCTGTTACTTTCAATAGTTGAAGGGAGATGTTCCCAGCTGTCGTTTGGTGGGAGAAGCTGGCATCCCATTGCCACTGGGTAGAGAGGAACATCAGGGTGAGAGAAAGTTTGATTGCCTGCACAAGCCCTCACCAGCGCCTGGGCTGGGGAGGAGCCTGAAACCAAGCTACATGCTTTTGACCGGAATCAAATCTGGGACCCTTTGGTTCCAAGACCGATGCTCTAACCACTGAGCAAAACGGGCTAGGGCTGGGTGCTACTGTTTTTAATTAAATGTAGATGTGACTCTGAAGTGGTCACATTTCTGTTCTGCCACTAACTAGGTAGACTGATTGGAGGCAACATCACAAGGGGACTTCAGAAAGAGTTTCTTAAAGATTTCATTTGGGAGTAACCCTCAACTCTGAAGGATAGTGTTCTTTCCATCAACAAATACCGGAGGTGCTGAGGGGATCCACAGATGGATAAAACATGTCTTCTCTTTTCAAGTAGCGTCCTGCCTGGCAGGAGGGATGAGGAGCACCCATGTTCCTCCAATGCAGGTAAAACCCTGGGAGGGTTCAGGCGAAAGCCAGTTGACTAGCAGAAGGCAGCGTCTTAACCAGACCTTGAGGAATGATTAGATTTGAATTTGCAAAATAGGGAAGGGAGTGGGATAAGGTGTTCCAGACAGCAGCAAGAGTGGGAAGGAGCACATCTCTTTACTACTTCACACCATCATCTAATCACTCTGTCTCTTCCTAGTTAGTATGTGTCTTAAGGGTAAGCGGGGCAAGGAACCAAATTCTGACTTATCTTTGTATCCTCTAAAGGCCCTCAGCAAATGTTTATTATATTAAACTGAACTTAACCATTCTGAACCTTCTTTTGGTCATCTCAATGACTGTCTCCTATTCTTAGACTTCAGTGAAGAGATGAAAAATTTGAAAACCTTTGCACAATGTTAGAAAAATAAGCAAATTCATTCTTTTAGAATGTTTCACCTCTTTAGAATATGACCTTAAATTGCTGACAGTAGGATCTACTTCATTTTGGGGTAGGAAATAGTTCTAATAATTATAATAATTAGCATTTATATAATTATTTACAATGTAAAAAAGTGCTTTTACATTTATTTTCATTGTAAATTGGTTTTAACCTGGGGATTTTGGAACCTGTTTATTAACCTCTGTCAGGTTAGTATAAATATATTTATTCAAAGAAGCACTAAGTTCCACATAGAGAGAGTTGTTAATAATTAGTGTCAGATACTCTCTCCATGGCTTTTAAAAGGGTTGCAGAATTAGCGTTGATACCTCCAACCACTAACCCCACTCATTCATCATCAACCCACCTCATTCCCAGTCTGTCTTAGATATACGATGACTCTAGCAGGGGGTACTTTCTCATTTCTCCCCCCAAACCAAGCAAGAGGGTATCAAAGAGCATCTACCTGAGAGAGAGACTGATCTCTCACCCCCTGGTTAAGACCATGTTTGGACAGTACACTTGGTAGGCTCTGCAGTTATCTGAGAAGAGGGAAGGAAATTAAAGAGAGGCGGAAGGACTGGGCAGTGGTGGTGGTGGAATAGCTTGGCTTAGCAAAGACACATGAGTTTCTTGTGGTCAAAGGGATGCTGGGAAAGATAGCTGGACTTGAGCCGTCTTGCTGGTAGCTCATCTAACAGGCTGCCTGCTGGACAGAAGACAGAGGGTTTAAAGGAGATGACTTGGAGCAGGGCTGTCTGTCTACATTAGAGGCCTCATGGGACTTTCTAAAGAACACACACAGTGGCCTGTAAGAGACCTGGCATTTTGGTGTCTGCCTGGAAACAGGCTGGAATGGCCCATCATCTACAGCCAGCAGTGGTTTGTGTAACTACTCTGTTGACTGAGGAGACTGTTATCTCTTTCCTCTCTGTTTCTTCCTGCTGCCCAACCCTGGAAGAGCCAGAACCTCTCTAGAGCACCTTCTAAAGAACTAGAAGAGGAACAAGAGAAGTCTTTGAAGAGACCATATTCTCCTTCTCACTTCAGGTTCCTTAAGCCATGGCTCGGCTTGGGCTGGAAGAGGGGAGGAGATGACTTCGACCTTGGACCTGAGATGGGAGTTTACAACAATTGGGTTGGAGTGAGTTCTCACATAACCAAAAGAGAGCAGAGAGTTGTGGAATCTGTTCATGCTGTTGTGACGAGTGGGAAGGAGATGTTTATCATGGCATAGATGAGGAAGACTGTGATAGGAGGGGAACTTAATGTTTACATCTAACTGAGTTCAATGCTCAATCAATAAGGTAGTCTTGGCCAGTTTGGCTCAATGAATAGAGCGTCAGCCTTTGGACTGAAGGTTCGATTCCGGTCAAGGGTACATGCCTGGGTTGCGGGCTTGATCCCCAGTGGGGAATGCAGGAGGCAGCCAAAAAGTGGTTCTCTATTATCATTGATGTTTCTATCTTTCTCTCTCCCTTCCTTTCTGAAATCAATTAAAATATATTTTACAAAAGATAAATTAAATTTATCTCTCACTAATATCACTAAGTCCATCCTTGAATCATTGTCCCATCTTTCTTTGCAGTCTCAGAGGAAATATCCCCACCCCCCTTTTTTTGTAAAGTGAATCCATTCATCTGTGCTCTTGTTTATTCATTGAGAAAACATTAATTTGACTGTAAAATGTCTTGCACAGTGTTGAGGTACAATGATTAAATATGATAGTTCTTTCTTTTATGGAATACACAATTTAGTGGGGTAGGTAGAAAATAACTTGCCTATTTTCTTTTTTATTTTTTAAAAAATATTTATTTTATTTATTTTTTTTTAGAGAGGAAGAGAGAGTTAGAAACATCGATGAGAGAGAAGCATCAATCAGCTGCCTCTTGCACACCCCCTACTGGGGATGTGCCCGCAACCAAGGTACATGCCCTTGACCAGAATTGAACCTGCCACCTTTCAGTCCGCAGGCTGATGCTCTATCCACTGAGTCAAACCGGTTTCGGCAGTAACTGCCTATTTTAAAACAATGTATTGCCCTACTTGGTTTGGCTCAGTGGATAGAGCGTCAGCTTGTGGACTGAAGGGTCCCAGGTTTAATTCTGGTCAAGGGCACATGTCCAGGTTGCAGACTCAATCCCCAATAGGGGGCATGCAGGAGGCAGCCGAACCATGATTCTCTCTCATCATTGATGTTTCTGTCTCTCTCTTCCTCTCCCTTCCTCTGTGAAATCAATAAGAATATATTTTTTAAAATTTAAAATAATGTATTATGGGTTATAAAAAGTAGGATGGAAGAAGAACAGTCAGAAGTCAAGAGAAGATAAGACATGTCAGGCTCATGAATTAATGTGGCCCACTTAGGGAACTAAGAATAGTTCTTCATGTTTAGAAGGCAGATGCAGCAGCAGAGAAGGCTGGGGAGAAGGCCAGAGCCAGATCCTAATGGGCTGACATGCTTGTTCTCTATCCAGGAGGCCATTGGTTCTTAACCACTCTGCTCCTGGAGGGGCATTTTAGACATTTGTGGGGTGTTTTTGATTTCTATAGTGATGGGAGGTGGGCTTTACAGGCATTGTGGTAATTGGGGACCACAAATACTGGACTCTGCAATGTGCAGTGTGAGAACAGTTCCACATAATTAAGAACATATTGTTTTAAAGTAGGTTTTTACTTTTCTACCAACCTCACTAAGTCATGTATTCTACAAGAGAACAAATGTTTTCTTGTCACTCTTGGTACTTCAACACTGGCAATACATTTGGGATGTCAAATAAATGTCCTAAATCATTTCATATGATTTAGAGATCCTGAATTCTGCATAGTCTCCCACCAAACTTTTGTGTAGGGTGTTATTGTTATATATAAATAAATTGGTCTGTTATTAGTTATCCTAACAGCAGTGTTTAATCTAGCATGTTTTTAATGTAATGGCTTCTGATATTGCTTTTCTTAAATCCTAACTGACTCACTCCTTATAGTTAGGTATATGCATCTGAGTGCTTCCTTAAGTCTTCTGTAATAGTCATGTCCAACCATTTATGTATTGAAATACCTATTATTATTACTGTCCTTATTCCTCTTTTATATCACAGCTAGAAAGAACACTTTTGGTGTTTTGAAATTATGTGTATAGATAGGTTATTATATATGAATCTCATTTTTGATTTTAAAAAAAGGTGCTGTTAATTTAAAATACTTATTAGAAGGAGGGAGACTTACGTCTGATAGGATCAAGTCACTGTGTAGCCACTGATTTTCAAAACATTATTTTGAGCCACAGACACAGAGCTCAAAACTCTTTTGCTCATGACCTCCCTAAAGTGATAGTAACCCGCTCACACAGTTTAAAGTTGAAATCTTACATTTATTATCAGAAGTTTAAATTTATGAATTGGTAATGGGAGATAGAAAATATTATTTACTTTATAAGTTGAAATAAGCTGAGAATTGACTGTAATAATAAATATTGCATGTTTGATAAAGTAGAATAAAATATGATTGAATAAAGCACACCAAATAAGTTACTTACTTTAAAAAATATCTTTTTATCGATTTCAGAGATGAAAGGAGACAGGGGAGAGACAGAAACATCAATGACGAGAGAGAATCATTGATTGGCTGTCTCCCCCCCCCCCCCAACCCATCCCCACTGGGGACTGAGCCCACAACCCCAACCCTGGACCTGTACCCTGACCGGGAATCAAATTGTGACTTACTGGTTAGGTCCCTACTCTACCCCTGAGTCACGCTGGCCAGGCAGGCAGTTAATTTTTTATCCATGGCTTTTATTCGATGTACTTGAATTTTTCTGGTGGCCTGCACAACTTTCCAATTACATTTCCCCCCCCCATTTGTTTTAAGTCAGGTCACTGAAGTATAATTTATATACAGTACAATTCAACTATTTCCATGTACCCCAGTTACATTTATTTATTTATTTATTTTTACTCCAGTTACTTTTAAAAGAAAGCATGTCATTAATTTGGTCTCCTTGGGCTGTGCTGATTGTAGAGACTCTCAGCATGGGCTAACCGCCCCATTGCCAACGCCAAGGTTTATCCTGAGCAGAGGCATGCGCGTGGTGGGAAAAGGCAGGAGGCCCCATTGGCTTAAAGGACCTTGATTCGTCTCTAAGTTTCCCTAAACCAAGATCTTCATTTCTGTATCCCTTTGCTTGGTGTCCCTGCAGTTTTCACACCCAAATCAGTCCATCATCACAAGATCTGGCCTAGGCTAGGGGTATGCCCTTCTTTTGCAAAGTGGGAGCACTTTGTGAACACTGGCTCATTCTTGGGCAGATCAGTTTTGGGGAAGAGTCCACGTGGAAGACGATGATCTGGAAGTGCATCCCCTTGAAACCGCCTGAGCATACATACCCCTGGGAAAATCTTTCTGTGCTCCCCCTGTTTTTAGGGGTACCGCCCAGAGGTTCAGGGGCTCAGACGGTGCTAAGGGCAGTCCCCCCCCCCCCCGGGTTCTGGGTCTCCCCTGCCACTCCATCCACAGCAGTTGGACTTCTTTTCCGTTTTGTGCTGAACCTTTCATTTGAAGGAAGGGTTTCGCTGCTAAAAATAACGGTTCGAAAAACACAGCTTCCATGGGGAGCCATTTAAGGATTCTAAGCAGCGAAGTGACATAATTAAGTTTTTGTTTCAAAAAGCCACTCTGGCATCGGAACACATTGTGGGGGGTGGTGAATCGGAGGAAAGTGAGACTGGAGGCCCGGCGAGTTGTCACAGAGGCTGTTGAGACCGTCTAAAGGAAAACTGTTAAGAAATGGCAGTCCTGGCCCGGCTGGTGTGGCTCAGTGGTTGAGCTTCGACCTATGAATCAGAAGGTCATGGCTCAATTCCTGGTCAGGGCACATGCCCCGGTTGCAGCCTTGAACCCTGGTAGGGGTCATGCAGGAGCCAGCTAATCGATGTTTATCTCTCGTCGATGTTTCTATCCCTCTCCCTAAATTCAATAAAAACATATTTTTAAAGAAATGGCAGCTCTGGGCTCCCTCCCAGAGTGGTGGCATCCACTTCAGATGGAGCAGGGGCTTCCTGGTTTGCAAATCTTCGTCTAGCTGCCTCTTGCATTTACATTTTCTGCCTGGCCTTTGCCTCTGTGACTCCTGCCTTAGAGTAATCTTTCCTCTTTCTCCAGTAGATCCAGACTGCCACCAAGTCTTTTTTTTTTTTAATATATTTTATTGAATTTTTACAGAGAGAAGCGAGAGGGAGAGAGAGTTAGAAATGTCGATGAGAGAAACATCAACCAGCTGCCTCTTGCACAACCCCTTACCGGGGATGTGCCTGCAACCAATGTACATGCCCTTGACTGGAATCGAACCTGGGACCTTTCAGTCCGCAGACCGACGCTCTACCACTGAGCCAAACCAGTTTCGGCTGCCACCAAGTCTTGTTGTTTCTACCTTCACAGTATCTCATATTTGTTACTTTCTCTTTATTATTAATCCATTATCCCAGACCAGGCACTTAGCGTTTCATGATTAGATTTCCCTAGGAGCCTCTTAACTGACAGCCAACCCTCCATCGCCACAGCTTACTCTTTTGGTTGTACGGACGTATTGCAGCCACGCAAAAGAGTGCAGTTGTGTCAAATCTTGCTTCAGCTTTCTCTGCCTCCTCTTCTAGTTTTTGGCTTCTCTAGAAAGTTCTAAGCAGAGCGGAATGAAATAGGGACGAGTACTTTTCAATCCCCTGCAGGCTGCTGTGATCATGCTTCCTCTGTTTCTTTTTATGGGAGATATTTGTACATTGAGGGGTCAAATGGTGAGGGGACACACGCCGCTCTTCTCAGCGAAAGATTTTGTGAAGACAGCAAGTAGAATTTTAAGTGGAGTGGAGGAGTGGAGAAAAAATAGAACAGAGAATATTGTATTTGAGACATTGTGCTATCTGACGACCCCCAGGCGTGGAGAGTGATAACTGGGGTGGGTGACAGTGGTGAAGGGTGGTAATAGGAACAGAGGGAAGCAGTGCATGTCCCTGGGAAAACAGGCCATGCGTGGAAGAGCCACGGATGCCACCGGCACCTTCCTGGTCACTTACAGAGAGAGGCGCTGGCCCAAGTGCGGGTGGAGCAGACAGGTGGAAATGGGCTCACTTGGAGCTTGAATCGTCTTGAAGATAAATTCTCCTGACAATTCTGAAATTCTTTCTTAGGGGTCACGGGCTCTCCATGAAGGTTTTCCATAGGAAAACTACTCTTCTAGACTGTCTTTTCACAAAATGTACTTCTGGCCCCTTAGAGTATGTTACCAGTTCAACTTTTATTTTATTTTTTTAAAATATATTTTTATTGATTTCATAGAGGAAGGGAGAGGGAGAGAGAGATATAGATACAAACACCAATGATAATCATTGATTGGCTGCCTTGAGCCCACAAACCCTGGCATGTGCCCTGACCGGGAATCAAACCAATGACCTCCTGGTTTACAAGTCGATGCTCAACCACTGAGCCACTGCATTCAGGCCCAGTTCAACTCTTAGAATACATATCTAGACAGGTAAGTTAGAAGCTGTGATTTGATTTTAAAACTTAAAATTTAAAAACTTTTTAACTTAAAAAAGCAATGTGTGAGTGCAAAGTAAAATCCCTTGCCCTTTTAAACAATACAGCAGCTCTTTAAGGATATGGAAGGTGAACTAGACCTAAGCCCAGCTGGCGTGGCTCAGTGGTTGGGCACTGACCCTTGAACCAGGAGGTCACGGTTCGATTCCTCATCAGGGAATACATATGCCCAGGTTGTGGGCTCCATCCCCAGAGCAGGGCGTGCAGGAGGGAGCTGACCGATGATTCTCTTCATGGATGATTCTTTTTTCTTTTCTTTTTTCTTGATTTTTTTACAGAGAGGAAGGAAGAGGGATAGAGAGATGGAAACATGGATGAGAGATCAGCTGCCTCCTCCACACTCCATCCTGGGGATGTGCCCGCAACCAAGGTACATGCCCTTGTCCGGAATCAAACCTGGGACCCTTCAGTCCACAGGCTGACACTCTATCCACTGAGCCAAACCGGTTAGGGCTCATCATTGATGTTTCCATCTCTGTCTCCCTCTCCTTTCCTCTGAAATCAATAAAAACATTAGAAAAAAGAAAAAGAACCTAAGGTCTAGAACCGGACTGTGTGCTGCTATTTAGAGAGAGGGAAATAGGGAGGGGGAGGGGTGTGGCCACATGAGCAACAAGGGGGGTTTGACCTGCTTTCAGGATTCTCTCTCCTTTGATGGGGTTAAAGGAAATAATGCAGAATATTTTTAAAAATATATTTTATTGATATTTTACAGAGAGGAAGGGAGAGAGATAGAGAGCTGGAAACATCAATGAGAGAGAAACATCGACCAGCTGCCTCTTGCACACCCATCACTAGGGATGTGCCCGCAACCAAGGTACATGCCCTTGACCGGAATCGAACCCGGGACCTTTCAGTCCGCAGGCCAAGGCTCTAGCCACTGAGCCAAACCGGTTTCGGCTACCTACCATTTTCAACCCTCCATCCCCCAAATGAAAAACAAAACAAAAACCTTTCCCTGCTGCCCTAACCAGTCTAGTCTGGTGGACGGAGCGCTGGCTTGTGGACCGAAGGGTCCTGGTTTTGATTCCGGTCAAGGACACCTACATTGGCTGCAGGCTCCTCCCCAGCCCGAGTCCCGGTCGGGGCTCGTGCAGGAGGCAATCAATCAATGTGTTTCTCTCACATCGATGTTTTTCTCTGTCTTTTCCTCTCTCCTACTTCCCTTAAAAAATCAGTGGAAAAGTACCTGCCTTCCCCCACTTTCTAGTATTAGTGGCCAGCGGAAGGAAGAGGGAGGGGGAAAGATGCTTGAAGAGACGTATCACGTACTTGAACTTAGAGTCTGGGCAACACTGGTGTTCCAGAGAGACTTGTCTGGGTCTTTGGTGGCCATCGCCCCGGAAGCATTGGCTTCATAGAGTGAGCTCCACGAGTCAGCAGAATATTTCTGTACAGAGCTCCACTCTAGAGATCAGCAAACCTGACTTTAGTCTCTGCCCTGCCATCAAAAGCCGTCAGGTTGGGGGAGGAAGCTATGTGACGTCTCCTCTGGGACTTGGTTTCAGACATCTTTAAAGGAGAGGATTGAACAGCATATTTACAGGATTATTTCTAGCCCCGACATTCTGCGATTCTGTCAGAGATTGTGTCACTTGGGACTTGCTTCCCTCCTTAAGCTGCATGGAGTTGCTTGAAAAGTGTTGCTTGGTTTGCTTGGTCTAAAGTTAGAGCCATCTCTTTTCCTGGTCACCCTTTTTTTGACTAGTATACCCTTCTTTTCCTTGCTCAGATAAAACGAAATTCCGTTTCACGGCCAGTGTTGGAAGCTGGGACTCCGGGTACCATCCCTCCTTGTTTAGAAAAAGGAGCTGTCTTCCATCTCTGCTGGGCTCGGAGCAGGAGACATTTGCTGGGGGGCTTGCCTTTGGTGTTGGGGCCTCATGGATCCAATTACATGCTCCTCAAAGGTAAGGACTGAACCACCCACCTATCTTCCATTTGCCCCCGCCCACCGCTGTGCCAGGCCGCCAGTGTTCCATAAAGAAATAACTGTCCCTAAGAATAAAACAGCACTAAATTCCCCCCCGAAACCACTAGATGTCGCCTTCATCTCATAGAAACTACCCTCTCCCTCCTCTCTCCCTGCATCTCCCCCCCCTCCCCCCCTTACTACCCAGAAGCTCTCTCAGCTTCTTGGCACTGTGATTTCTGAAGTGGCTTGAAGGGGGAGAGAAACTGTGACTCTGTGCATCTCCCCCTCCCCCCCCCCTTACTACCCAGAAGCTCTCTCAGCTTCTTGGCACTGTGATTTCTGAAGTGGCTTGAAGGGGGAGAGAAACTGTGACTCTGGGCTGGAGGAGGAGAGTGGGTTGATATGTTTGTTCTTCATGACAACCGAGAACAGCTCCCCAGGGTCCCCCGGCTGTCCCTCCCAGCAATCATGGTATCATCCCGCAGGGCTGTTCCTCAGAATCAGATCAGCACTCCACATGGGGGGGGGGGGGGTACCTGGACGTTTGGGAGTGTGGGGTGGAACCCAAGGGGGATAGAGTGGCCTTGTGTTGTTGGGTGGGGGGGGGTGGTCTTTTGCTGAGTCAGTGCCTGAGCTTTTAGGGGTGCTGGCCTGTGCTGTGTGGGCAGACAGAGGAGACAGGAGTCTGCTCTGGGCTCCCGGCCTGCAGCAGCAGACGGTCTGGTGGCAGCTCCGCGGGCCGCGGTGGGCCTCTGAGGACGCGGGGAAGGCACCAGAGGGTGGGGTCGGGAGAGGGAGGTTGGAGTGTTGAGTCCTGAGGCAGAAGGGGCCCCGTGGGCATTGTGAGGGCTCAGGGACAATCGATCCTGGGCGCCTCTGGGCCCTGGAGGGGCCCGCCTCCCAGCTAGCGGGCCTGTCTTCGTGGAGGGGAGCGGTTCCCGGAATGGGGAAGGGTGGTACGGTTTACTAGGGTGGAGGACTAGTGAGGATCCCAAATACGTGGGGGTTCCTGGCTGCTTTCTGGAGGCTGGAGTGTGTGAGGGACCCAGCCGAGAGAGGGACCCTCTCCCCAGGGAGGGAGGCCCCGGGCTGGTGGGAGAGGGTGGGGCGGAGGCCAGGGGGCCCCAGGGGTGGGCCCTGAACGTGCAGGGCCCCCCGGGGACCTCTCCAGCCCGAGCGGGGCCTGTGCGCACCCCCCCCCCAGCCCCCGCGGTCCCGGGTGGGCTGGAGACCCGGGAGGACCTGGGCGCCCCGTTGCGGGCGGAGCGGGAGCCGGCGGGCCGGGGAGGGTGGGGCCGGGCCGGGAAGAGGAGGAGGAGGGGCTGCGGGCGGGGCGGGGGCGGGCGGCCTGCCCGGGAGTCACTCTCGGCCGCCGCCGCCGGGCGCAGCGAGCGGAGACGGGCCGGGCCGCGGCGACCTGACCTGGACGCGGCGCCGGGGCCCAGGCGGGGGCGGGAGGAGGCGCCGGCCGCGCCCGCAGCCCGGCCCGGAGGAGCCGAGCCCAGCGGAGCCAGCGGAGCCAGCGAGCGGAGCCGGGACACGGGCGGGGCCGCCGCGGCTCCGGACGGGACCAGCGCCCGGGCCCGTTAGTCGGGGCAGGCGCTCGGGGAGAAGCCTGCCTCCCCTGGGCGAGGCCCCCCGCCGCCGCCCTCCCTCCGCCCTCCGCCCTCCGCCCTCCGCCCTCCGGCCGGGCCTTGCTCCGCCGCCCGCCCATGGTCCGCGTCCTCGGCGGGGCGGGCCCCCTCCCACCGCACCCCGGGGTCCCCCTCCGCGCCCCTCCGGCCGCGAGGTGGCCCCGGGCCTTCGCTTGGGACCAGCCGGGGCCCCGGCCCCCACCCCGCCTGAGCCTCGGGTCCCCTCTTCCTTCCTAACTTCGGACTCGGAAACCTCCTCCACCTCCCGGCCCCATCCCGGGCGCAGCCCCCGGGGCCCCTCCCTCCTCCTCCCGCCCCCCGGCTCCCCCGGCTCCTCCTGGCCCTCGGCCCTCCCCCAGCCCCTGGGCCCCCCTCCGCGGTGCCCCCTGCCCGGCTAGCCGGCCCTCCCCGCGCTCCTGGCCTGGCCTGGGCCCCGGGTTCCAGGCTGGGCGGTGCTCGGGCCTGCAGGGGAGGCCGGGGGGGCCCCCCCGGGCGCTGGGGGGGCTGCTGGGGGGGCTGCTGCTGCTGCTGCTGCTGGTGGTGGTGGTGGTGCCTCCTCCCCATGGCCCTGCCCTCGCTCCTGCTGGCCGTGGCAGCCCTGGCAGGTGGGGTGCGCCCTCCTCCCCTGGCCCGGAACCTGACGCTGGCGGTGGTGCTGCCCGAGCACAACCTGAGCTACGCCTGGGCCTGGCCCCGCGTGGGCCCCGCCGTGGCGCTGGCCGTGGAGGCGCTGGGCCGCGCGCTGCCCGTGGACCTGCGCTTCGTCAGCTCCGAGCTGGACGGCGCGTGCTCCGAGTACCTGGCCCCGCTGCGCGCCGTGGACCTCAAGCTGTACCACGACCCCGACCTGCTGCTGGGCCCCGGCTGCGTGTACCCGGCCGCCTCGGTGGCCCGCTTCGCCTCGCACTGGCGCCTCCCCTTGCTGACGGCGGGCGCCGTGGCCTCGGGCTTCGCGGCCAAGAGCGAGCACTACCGCACGCTGGTGCGCACCGGGCCCTCGGCGCCCAAGCTGGGCGAGTTCGTGGTGACGCTGCACGGCCACTTCAACTGGACCGCCCGCGCCGCCCTGCTCTACCTGGACGCCCGCATGGACGACCGGCCCCACTACTTCACCGTCGAGGGCGTGTTCGAGGCCCTGCAGGGCAGCAACCTCAGCGTGCAGCACCACGTGTACGCCCGCGAGCCCGGGGGCCCCGAGCAGGCCACCCACTTCATCCGGGCCAACGGGCGCAGTGAGTGTGGCCCCCCGGGCTGTGTGAGGGTCAGGGGGGGGGTGTCCCCTGTGGTCATGGGCAGGCCGCAGATGGAGGGGAGACAGGCCCGTGAGGCGGTGGTTGGGGTGGTTGGGGTCCAGAAGCGTGCGGACAGAGCACCTGTGTGAGGGGCTAGGGCGCTGCCTTAGGGGAGCTTGCTGACATCACAGGCAGATGGAAACAAGGGAGAAGACAGCACCAGGGGTGAAGCTTGCGTCCGGGGACCATGTGGGGGTGGGGAGAAGTTGAATTTGGGGAGCCTTGCCAGTGCCCTAGAGTAGTGAAGGAGTTGATGGCCACCTCAGAATGTACGGCTTATCTGTGCGCAGAGACTGGGATACCAGGACCCCGAAGAGCGTGGGTCTGCGATCGATCACTAAAGCATTGGTGACTTTACTCGTGGGCTTTGGGGTTCAACAGATGGGGTCGGGAAAGTCATGTAAAGCTCAGACTGAGAAGTTCTGAGCAGCCGGCGCCTCTGAGCCCTGGGACAGGCAGGGCAGAGGGCTGGTGGGGAGCAGCAGGCAGGGGTGGGTCCGGGAAGAGGAGGGGCTTCAGGCTGACAGCTCCCTTCCCCTGGGGGCTGGACCAGGCTCTGACCTCTGCCAGATGGTCCACACAGCCCCGGGGTACTTACGACATAGACTCCAAGGGGGGAGAGGGGGAGCATCTGTTGGGTGGTTGATAGCTTAGAGCACTCTTTTCCTGGCCATGGCGATGGTGATGGCGGTGCAGATGGTTTCAGAGAGGGGGCTGTCTGGGGACCTGGATGCGCCCTCAGGGTGCCCCCCCTCCTGTTGTGTCCCTGCTCCCAGTTGTGTACATCTGCGGCCCTCTGGAGATGCTGCATGAGATCCTGCTCCAGGCCCAGAGGGAGAACCTGACCAATGGGGACTACGTCTTCTTCTACCTGGACGTCTTCGGGGAGAGCCTCCGTGCGGGCCGGCCGTGGCAGGACAACCGCACTGGGGAGCAGGCCCAGGCGCTCAGAGAAGCCTTCCAGGTATCCCTTACGCCGACCCTGAAGGAGGTGGGGGAAACGGAGCTGCTTTGGAGATGCTCTGCCTCTCACAAGACCCCGCCAGCGCCCAGGACCGGGGCAGGGACTGTGAGCGGCAGGAGTGAAATGAGCAGAGGCGTTTCTAGCCCGGTGTCATCCTTTATTACTCCCTCTCCTGGGTGACTCCTTTTCAGGGTGTCTGCCAAGGCCGCCTCCCAAGATCCCATGACACTGGCTTTCCTAAGCGCCCGTAGTAGACTGTCATGCGGGGGGAGAAAAGTTCAGGAAAAGATCTGGTCCCAGCTGGTAGGAGGGCTTCCACCCTTTTGGGAGGGGCAAGGCGTGATGTGGTACAATTAGGTACAAGGGCTAGAAAAGACAGGGTTGTGTATCCCGGCACAGCACTAAGAACGTTAGTCATTCAGAGGCGGGAGAGTCACGGTGGCTGGGGTTCGGGATGGCTTTTATAAAGGAAGTGAGACCGTTGTGACTAGAGAGATAGCCATATTTCTAGGCAGAGTGTGAGTGAGGATCCGGGCAGCCTGAGCAAAGAGAAAAAGATTGGAATGGGCGTGTTTAGGGGGGTCAAGAAGATGCTGGCGGAGGGTTAGAGAGCAGCCAAAGGACTTGTATGCACGCATATTACATAACCAATGGCCACGGACACTGGGGCGGTGGGGGCTTGCCTGGGGTGGGAGTGGCTGGGGAGTCAATTGGGGGGAAAGGAGACATATGTAAAACTTCAGACAATAAAAAAGAAGAAGAAGAAGAAGATACTGACCTGACAAGGAAGAAGGGCTCACCTGACATAGGTACAGGAACTAATGGTTCACTGACTTATGTATGTAAGGAGAGCTCTGAGCTAAGATTAAGGCACTTGGACTTGACTGTGGATCCTTGAGGTTTGTTTTTCTTTTGTAAAGAGAAACATAATGACAGAATTCAGGTTGGATTGGAAGAAGAGGAGGCTAGAGGCAGTGAGGCCACCGGTAAAAGGTTAGGAGGGAGTGAGGTGATATATGACTTTGAAATAGGGTGATGATAGCAGGAATGGAAAGACATGGATTTGAGAAACAATTTGTAGGGAGAGCTGACATGACTCTGTTCATTTCACTCCTCTTATCAAAGCTCTCAATGTCTTATTTCCTACAGAATTAAGTCCCACCTCATTATTTTATGTAAGACCTTCTCAACCTACTTTTTCAGTCTTACCTCCTGCTGCCCTTCATGCCAAGTACTCCAGCCCCTGACCCCTGGGTTTCTCTGCCCTCCATCTTTGTGCTCTTTGGTTATTTTGTCTGGAATACTCTTCTTTCCCCCCCCAAGATCTCTGCCTCTTAAGATCCTACCCATGAATTACTCCCTGATCCGCTCACCAATATTTCACTGACTTATGTATGTATTTATTATTTATCCTCATCCCTTTCTTTTCCCAAAAAGGATTTGGATGGTGTATGGGATAACCTTAAGGTCCTTTTAGCTTGGAGATTCTTTGACTCTAAGTAGACATTTATAAAGGTTGGACTTAGATGGCCATCTTTTCCAATGAGTAAAATTTCATGAGTACGATTGATGTATGTGATTGTGACTGGCCAACATGCATCTGACTGAATGACATTTTCAGTTTGGATGCCCTAGTATGAGTTTGTGACTGTCACACCTACACATAGGCGGTGGCTGGACAGGTTTTATGTCATAACTTTTGCCTAAAACAGCCTTCTCACCTTTGTTCATCTGGATAGTGCTTGCAAATTCTTCAAGGCTCAGACCGATTATTTTCCCTCTTAGGAAGCAATCCCTGAGTCTCCCGGTTAGAATGAGTTTCCTACTCTTGTGTTTAACTCTGTCTGCTGTGGAATTTATATACTATTCAGTCAGTGTGTGATCCATTTGAAGGCTGACTTATTCTCTTAGTGTTTATTGAGTGCCTGTTATGTCCCGGTCACTGTGTAGGTATTGGTGTACAGTGGAGACCATAACAGAGGAAGTAAGTCCCTGAATTTTTGGAGCTTCCACTTAGTAGGATAGACAGACATTAAGCAAACAAATACAAATATAAATTGTGATGTGTTAGTAAATTTTTTAAAAAAGACAATAGACCGGTATAAAGAAGAAAAATAACTAGGGGGTTGTATTTTAGCTAGTTTGGTCAAAGAAGCTAGGACTCTCCTGGATGGGAGGATGCCATAGCCTTTGGGGTGTATTTTTTCTGTGGAAGGAACACCTCTGTTTCTTGCATGAGAATTTCTCTCAAGGGGCCCCAGCACTTAGGGTATGGGGAGGAGGGATATTGTTAGCTAACTGCTCTTTAAACGAATTCCCAGTTTTCCTATTCATTGTAGGCATTATTCAGACAGAAAGACAGAGGGAGATGTTTTTTTTTTTTTTTTACAATACAACAACAGAAGGGGAAACAGGCAGTCGGGAACATGCTGATGGGAAAACCAAGGCTTGGGATGGAGTGGGGGTGAGGGGATGAAAGGGGGTCCTCTGGCAAAGCTACTCTCATCCTTTTCCAAAGCTGAAGCAGGGCAAGGGTAAGGGGAGGTGGGTGGTCAGGTCCAGCCAAGGGTGAAAGAGCAGAGCGCCCTGCCCCAGAGATTCCTGGCCCACTCGGGCCCCAAACCAAGCCGATCTGAAACCGGTGGCAGTAGAGGCGCGGAGGCCTTGGTGCAGGTGCTCAAAGCTGTTTCGGGAGGGCCTCATGCTCAGGGAAAGGTCCCAGTTCTTGGGGAGCTGCTTAAAGGCAGGGATCAATATATTTTTTTAATTTATTAAGGTATTATATGTGTACATTGCTTACCGTTGCCCCTCCACACACACACCTCCCATACATGACCTCCCTCTCCAGAGTTTTGTGTCCATTGGTTGTACTTATATGCATGCATACCAGTCCTTCGGTTGATCTCTTATCTCCCCCAGATCTCCCCCTCTCCCCCCTCTCCCCCCCCCTCCCCGCTGTCATTTGACAGTCTGCTTCAGGGATCAATCTTATCGTTGTATTTCATGTGCTGAGTACATATTTGTTGAACTGAATTGAGGTGTGTATTGGGGACAGCGGGGAGAGGGTAGGAATTCGTCTAGACAGGAATAGAGCTGGCAGGTGCTGTGAGCCAGGATGACCCGCCAGGGAAGATAAGCAGATGCCGTGGGACTAAATAAGCAAATGACTAGGCCCCGAGGACCCAGAGACCCTGGCTGAGCATCTGAGGGCTAAACGAGGGTCAGAATGAGCACTTGAGGGTCAGAAACTCAGGCAGAGGCCACAAGCTAGGCGGGGTCACAAGCAGTTAGAATGGAATAAGCACTACACCAAGGGCTGTGTGGAAGGTGAACCTCTTGGGGAGACCACTCTTGGTCTTTTTAAATCACAGTGAACAGGGCTGCCTGCGGCTGCGGCTGTGGGAGCAGGTCAGCAGGTTGCAGTGGGTGGGGGGGGGGGCCCTCAGGCAGAGGCAGCCGTCTGCTGCCCTTGGCACTCTTCCTGGGGGCACTCCTGGCTTCCACCTACTGCTAACCCCCCCCCCCCCTTTTTGGCAGCCTTTGCTTGTCGTGTGTGTGTGTGTGTGTGTGTGTGTGTGTGTGTGTGTGTGTGTGTTTCACCTGGGATTCATTGTGAAATAGGACATAATTACTTACCTTTAATTCTCTTTGATTCCCGCTCAAGCCCAGAAACTCTTTGAACGTCCTTCCTTCCTTCCTTCCTTCCTTCCTTCCTTCCTTCCTTCCTTCCTTCCTTCCTTCTTTTTACTAGCTAGTAAACCACAGCAAAACAGTCTAGCATAGCAGTTTTTAAAGTGTGGTCTTGGGATCCTGGGGGCCCCTGAAATCCTTTCAGGGAACGATGAGGTCAAAACTATTTTAAAAATTACACTGAGATGTTATTTGCCCCTGTCACCCTCCTCCTTCCATGACTGTCCCGTGGAGTTTTCCAGAGGCTACGTGACGTGTGATGGTGTCATCCTCTGGCCGCTAAGGGAAGTGTGCTTGTGTTTAAAAACTTTGTCAGTTTTAATTTCTAATTCTGTAAATATGATAGCTGTAGTCCAAATAAACAAACGTTCTTTGCTATCCTCAATAATTTTTAGCAGTGGAAAGGGGTCATGAGACCAAGAAGTCTGAGGACTGCTAGCCTAGCAAACAAACAAACCACTCCAGGTTTACTGTTTAAAAACAGGAAAAACCTATCATTAGCCTTTATATGGAAACATAAATTGTGTCCAACCTGATCTTTTCCAGCCCTCTTACTGACTTTTTCATTGTCTGTCAACAATATCCTCCCCTCCTGTGTTTCTTTTACTCTTGGAACAGATGTTGCTGAACAAACCCTCCCAACCCCATCCTCAGTCCTTCTCTCCTTTCTCATTTTGCCCGAGAGCAGGAGAGCATTAGAAGTGTGTGATCAAGTGTCCAAATGCTCCCGTAAGAATAATTACCCCACAGAGCAAACTCCAGTCTATAATGAATGTACATGAGAAACTGACTTCTTTATTTTAAAATATATATATTTTATTGATTTTTTTTTTTTTTTTTTACAGAAAGGAATGGAAAGGGTGAGAGAGTTAGAAACATAAATGAGAAACATCCATCAGCTGCCTCCTGCACGCTCCCCACTGGGGATGTGCCCCCAACCCAGATATATGCCTTTGACTGGAATCGAACCTGGGACCCTTGAGTTCGCAGACCGACACTCTATCCACTGAGCCAAACCGGTTGGGGCCTGACTTCATTATTTCCTTCGTGGGATAAATTGATATAAAACAGATCATATGTGACATGTCTGGTATCTCTATACGTGCTTTCTGTGGCAAGAACAAACAAAACTGATAGAAATGACTAGATTTAAACCTGTCATGTCAGCCGAAACCGGTTTGGTTCAGTGGATAGAGCGTCGGTCTGCGGACTGAAAGGTCCCAGGTTCGATTCTGGTCAAGGGCATGTACCTTGGTTGCGGGCACATCCCCAGTAGGGGGTGTGCAAGAGGCAGCCGATCGATGACTCTCTCTCATCGATGTTTCTAACTCTATCCCTCTCTCTTCCTCTCTGTAAAAAAATCAATAAAATATATTTTAAAAAATAAAACAAAATAAACCTGTCATTTCACAGTGTCACATTTTACAGTATATACAGATCTGAGGTCTTTCCCTGAGGTTGGAGAGCCAGTTCCAGTCCAAGGCAGAGTCCGGTCTCAGTGACTGTGCAGGACTGGGGTGGAGGTGGAAGCCAGGTGCTCCTCAGCTAAGAGAGGGGAAGTGGGGGAGGCCAGCGGGAGAGAGGCAGACACCCCAGCGAGAGGCAGACACACACTGACTGGTGGCCGGTGAGATGTGCGCGTGGCTGAGACCAAACGTGTCTTTCACTTATCTAGGGAATGCGTGTAGGCGTGTGACTGTGTGTTTTCCCTGTGACGCATGTCTATTACTTAGTGACGTGTAAGATCATGCCAGGATGCAGGACCGTGCTGCCAGTGGTAGGTGTTAAATGAATGGGCTTCTGGCTTTTCACAGATGGAATCACTGTCTCAAGGTATTTCCCCCAGTTGTCATAGGACCTGAAATCTCTTTGATTCACAGGGTGGAGGCACTGTGTTCAAATGTCCCAAATGGAAATGTAAACATTTTATTGGTCACATGAATAGTGATTAACCCCTCAGAGAGGAGCTGTTGCTCAGGGGTGCCCTTGAGCATGAACAGGTACCCAGAAAGAAGGGGACAAAGACGCTGTGAGTGCTGTGGCAGCTCTGTAAGGAGGCCTACGTGGTGATAGGGGCTTCCGGAAGATGAGGGGCTGGGTTCTGGGGGTGGAAGACCGGCTCCACTGTCCCAAAACCATCCTGTCTACCTTTTTAAAATATATATATATATATATATATATATATATATATATATATATATATTATTGATTTTTTACAGAGAGGAAGGGAGAGGGATAGAGAGCTAGAAACATCGATGAGAGAGAGAGACATCGATCAGCTGCCTCCTGCGCACCCCCTACTGGGGATGTGCCCGCAACCAATGTACATGCCCTTGACGGGAATCGAACCTGGGACCTTTCAGTCCTCAGACTGATGCTCTATCCACTGAGCCACACCGGTTTCGGCCATCCTGTCTGCCTTTCATGGAGGTGTGCCAACCCTCTCCGCAGATACATTACACACAAGCTACACATACCCCCTCCCCCGACCCACACGTACACAACATGGAGTTTAGCGTCCTCTCAGCCTTCAGACTCACCCCTGTATATTTCATATCATTTGCATTTCACCAAGTTTTCCTCTCCTGCTTCCCCTCTTCCCCTAAAATCTATCTTGGACATCCTGTTCACTCTTCCCCACGTGCTGTTGGTACAGACGGTATTGGTCATCACGTACCGGGAACCCCCGAATCCCGAGTATCAGGAGTTCCAGAGACGCCTGCTGACCAGAGCCCGGGAAGACTTTGGTGTGGAGCTGGCCCCCTCCCTGGTGAGCAGATCCCTTTCCTGAGGTTCAGGCCGGGCTTTGAGGGAAGCTCTCCCCCCCCCCACTCCCCCCCCCCCCCCCCCCGGCTCAGCTTTAAGCAGTGGGGGCTGTCCACTTCCATCCAGGATTTTCCCTCTGCTCTAGCATCCAGGGAGGTAGGGGTGAACCTTAGGAATGAGAGGAGGGAAGAAAGCAAACCAGAAGAGGTAGAAGGAGGCCCCAGCGATGGGGAAGGGATGGGGCTGGGGCCAGGCAGGATATTGGAGAGCACTGCTGGAGTTCCCGCCCCCAGATGAACCTCATCGCCGGCTGCTTCTACGATGGGATCCTGCTGTATGCCGAAGTCCTGAGGGAGACGATACAGGAAGGAGGCACCCGGGAAGATGGCCTTCGGATTGTGGAAAAGATCCGGGGACGAAGATACCAGGGTAAGAAAGAGGGTCAGAGGGAGGCCAGAGGGCTGCTGTCAGGCTCAGAAGCGGAGTGGGTAGAAGGAAATACAGATATCGGGCAGGGAGGAGAGGTAATAGGGATCGGAGGACATGGCAGGAGAGGGCACGTATTAAAAGTGGGGTTAGGGGCCCTGGCCGGGTGGCTCAGTGAGTTGGAGTGTCATACCACGCACCAAAAGGTTGCAAGTTCAATTCCTGGTCAGGGAAGGCAAATAATCAATGTTTCTTTCTCACATCGATGTTTCTGTTTCTCTCCCTTCCTTTCACAACAACAACAACAATAATAATAGTTACTAAAAACATGTCCTCTGATGAGGACTTAAAAAAATAAAAGCAGGGCCGAGACCAGTTTGGCTCAGTGGTAGAGCGTCAGTCTGCGGACTGAAAGCTCCCAGGTTCGATTCCGGTCAAGGGCATGTACCTTGGCTGCAGGCACATCCCCAGTAGGGGGTGTGCAAGAGGCAGCTGGTCCATGATTCTCTCTCATCGATGTTTCTAACTCTCTATCCCTCTCTCTTCCTCTCTGTAAAAAAAAAAATCAATAAAATATATTTTAAAAATAAATAAATAAAAGCAGGGTCAGAGACAGCCTGTGAGGTAACTGGAGGAACTGCGGTGATAGGGGAGGGGCCGAAGGTAGATCCCAAAGTGAGGGCTGCGCTTCTCTATCTTAGGTGTAACCGGGCTGGTTGTTATGGACAAGAACAATGACCGGGAGACCGACTTTGTCCTGTGGGCCATGGGAGACCTGGAATCCGGGGACTTTCAGGTGATGGAGGAGGAGGCGAGGAGGAGAGGGTGGGCTCCGCGCGTCCAGCCTCCAAGGGTTCCGCGGGGCCGAATCAGAGGAAGTAGAGGCAGGGACCGTTTTCTCTGCCGGAGCGGCATCTGGATGGGTAGGAGGCTGGGGGAGAGCAGCCAAAGATCGGGGGGCTCCGGGGAGACGGCTGGTGGGAGCAGGCCCCTGGGCCCAGTCCTCTCCCTCCTCACAGCCTGCAGCCCACTACTCAGGAGCCGAGAAGCAGATTTGGTGGACAGGACGGCCGATCCCCTGGGTGAAAGGGGCGCCGCCCTTGGACAACCCGCCCTGTGCCTTCGACTTGGACGACCCGTCCTGTGATAAAAGTGGGTGTGTGCAGGCGCCGGGAGCTCTCCGTCCTCCCTCTCCTGCCCGCTCCGCCTGCCCTCGCTGCCCCCCACCTTGGCTCTACTTTTATCTCTGCTTCTGCACCCCTCCTTTCCCTTCCCCTCGAGACTCCGTCTACGCCCTGCCCCCGAGCAGCGCCCGCCCCGTGCGTTCTCACGGCCCCACGCGCAGTCTTCCTCAGGGCCCCCTCTCCCCCTTAGCTCCACTGTCAACTCTGGCGATCGTGGCGCTGGGCACAGGAATCACCTTCATCATATTTGGTGTTTCCAGCTTCCTCATCTTCCGGTGAGTTCTGGGCTTTTCCTCTGACCTCCTGCGCCCCCCCACCCCCACCCCCCATCGCCACACAGCATTGTGGCTGAGGCCAGGCAGTCCCTATAACATGGGCTGGAGGCAGGCAGCCTCCTAATCTGGAGGCTGTCTCTGGTCCTCCTCTCTAGCCTTTTTTCCCCTTGAGTTGTCTGTTAGCCTCGGTGTTGTTTTCCCCCTTTTGGTTCGACACGGGGTATACTATCTAGTGATTTTGAGCGGGGTCTTATAAGGGCAAAGGTGGATTTTCCATGGATGCTGCCATTTTCAGAAAACACACACACACACACACACACACACACACACACACAAACTTTTACCTTTGGCCTCTGTGTTTCTAAATGAGCATAGGGCGTGTGTGTCTGATACGTCAGCCCCGTGACCCGGGGGTAACAATAGCAGCCGGAGGAGCTGCCGGGAAGCCCCTGCTGCCCCACTGTTGGTTTATGGGGTGGAAGGATCGGGCTGGCCAGTCAACTGAGGTGTGCAGTCCTTACAGAAAACTGATGCTGGAGAAGGAGCTTGCTAGCATGTTGTGGCGCATTCGCTGGGAGGAGCTGCAGTTCGGCAATTCAGAGCGATACCACAAAGGTGCAGGCAGCCGCCTCACACTGTCACTGGTGAGCCCTTGTCTCAGCTGTACCTCCCTCCGCCTTCCTTCGAGTTCCTGTCCTTTCTTCCCCCCGACCTCTCCCAGCACATTGGCCTGTAATGGTAGCCCCTGCACCGCCACCATCATCTAATGTTCCTTTCATCCTTCCGCCTCCATGTTGCCCTTGGCCCCAGCGGGGATCCAGTTACGGCTCGCTTATGACAGCCCATGGGAAATACCAGATCTTTGCCAACACCGGTCACTTCAAGGTGAACAGTCATCCGCTTGTTCTGGTCCCCAACATTTCACCCTGTCTCATTCCCATCTGTCACCTCTCCCCACGAACCTCTGCCCCCCATAGTGTCCAGCTGAGCTCCTCGATGCCCCCCGAGTCCTCCAGTATTCCTAGCGCCCAGGAACGCCTTCTGAGGTTAACTTCCCCCTTCCCCCCTTCGCTCCCACCACCAGGGGAATGTCGTTGCCATCAAACATGTGAATAAGAAGCGCATCGAGCTGACCCGGCAGGTTCTGTTTGAGCTCAAACATGTAAGTAAAGGCGTGTGGCTTGAGGGCAAGGGGGCAAACAGGGGCAGGGAAGAGAAAGGGGAGGGCTGTGAACAGTGAAACCGGTTAGGAGGGCGGTGGGTTCATTTATAAATGACTTTAAGCTATAAGTCCAATTGGGAGAAAGGTCCGCTCGTATAGGGGTAGATTTCCGTATCTAACTTTTAGTTCTCTCAATTCTCTTTTCCCATTTTTTTTCCCCTTCTAGATGAGAGATGTTCAGTTCAACCATCTCACTCGCTTCATTGGTGCTTGCATAGACCCTCCCAACATTTGCATCGTCACTGAGTATTGCACCCGTGGGAGTTTGCAGGTGAGGGGTAGGTGGAGGTTACAGAGGTGGAGGAGACAGGCTCAATGTGACATGGACTCTGTGCAGCTGGTAGCTAGTGGGACCAGGGTAGTCACATAATCCATGTCATGTCACTTGCCAGGATATTCTGGAAAATGACAGCATCAACTTGGACTGGATGTTTCGTTATTCACTCATTAATGACCTTGTTAAGGTGAGTCTTCCCTACGCCTCTTTAAGAGTTCATCCACTTTAAAATGCTTCAATTTTTCTATCTTTGTTTGCGATCTTTGTATTCTCCTTCTAGTCCTCTCTCCATCTCCCCTATTTCTGTTGTTGAGTAATAATGGGTAAACAAAGGGCCTGGGATTTTTAATTGGGGGAATGAGTTTTATCTGCCCCAGACAGTTCTGTACTTTGTAGAGAATTTTTGTCTTTATTCCCTAGATATCTCAAATCTCTCTCCATCTTTTAAAAATATATATATTTTATTGATTTTTTTTTTTTTTTTTTTTTACAGAGAGGAAGAGAGAGGGATAGAGAGCTAGAAACATCGATGAGAGAGAATCATTGATCAACTGCCTCCTGCACACCACCCACTGGGGATGTGCCCACAACCAATGTACATGCCCTTGACTGGAATCGAACCTAGGACCTTTTAGTCTGCAGGCTGATGCTCTATCCACTGAGCCAAACCGGTTTCGGCCATCTTTTCTTTTCTTTTTTTCTTTTTTTTTTTTTTTAACCCTTCAACAGCTCATATTAAAATCTCTCAGCAGGGAAAAGATAAATGGGGTCTCTAGAAATATTTATTGCATGTTTTTGTTTTCATAATTTATTCTCTGACCAATATTTGGCATATCTGTTCTTTTGTTCAGAAAAACTGAAATGTAAAAAAGAACACTTACTAGTAAAACTAAGAGAAACCAAGGAAAATTATAGTAAACCTTTGGTATCTTCTATTAGACTACGTTTCAGCTATTTTTAGGTGGCCCAGAAGTCCATGGACTTGCAATGGTATACATTTGAATCTTGCATGGGTTGGACAAGTGTTTAGAAACAAGTGTCATAGTCAATAAGCAAGCCTAGTGCTGTGGTTGGCAAACTGCGGCTCGTGAGCCACATGCGGGGCTATTTGGCCTGTTGAGTGTGGCTCTTCCACAAAATACCATGGCCTGGGCAAGTCTATTTTGAAGAAGTGGCATTAGAAGAAGCTTAAGTTTAAAAAATATGGCTCTCACAAGTAATTTAAATTGTTGTACTGTTGATACTTGGCTCTGTGGACTAATGAGTTTGCCGACCACTGGCCTAGTGGATTATTCATACCACACTTGAAGTCAGCTTTGATATATATATATATGTTTAATTTCAGAGAGGGAGAGGGAGAAAGAGACAGAAACAGAAACATCAATAACGAGAGAGAATCATTGACTGGCTGCCTCCTGCATGCCCCCTACTGGGGATGAAGCCCACAACTGGGGCATGTGCCCCTGACCTGGAATTGAACCATGACCTCCTGGTTCATGAGTTAATGCTCAGCCACTGACCCACACTGGCCGGGCCAGCTTTGGCTTTTCTGCTTCGTTCTCATAAGGTTATTTTATCAGCCCCATGAGGCCAGAGGTTTCAGGCTTCTTCTCTGGCTTGGCAGCTGGATCCTACTTTTGTCTATTTTCCAGGTTTTTCTTTTTCCCCAAGCTTTTCTAATTTACTGTTTTCTACGCTTTCTCTCTGGCCCAGAATTCCCTCTGGTAGGTCAGTTTCCTCCTCCATCCTTACTTGCCTACCTACACATGGGTATACATTAACATTTATAAACTCGTTAATCTTCCTTGATGCTGGGCCATCATGCTTGGGTCTCGAGCCATGTCTTCCTAAGTAGTATCCATGCACTTGAGGCCACCATGGGTGTCCTATCATTTTTGGAGTTCACTCTCATAGTCCTGTTCCCTTCACTACTCAGAAGCCCGATTGCCCTTTCCGGGTAATAACTGATAGCTCCCCTTGTCCCTCCCCATAAGCATTTCTCTTATCCCTAGTACCTGGGTATCAACAGACTGCATATGGTACAAAGAAGGGATGGTTTTCCCATTCTGTCTGTTTCCTTGGGTGGAAACTGTGTACAGGAAGCCTTCCACAATTAGCTTACTGTTTTTATGGTCCCAAGATCGTTAGACAGCTAGCTAATGCCTGTCTCGTGGAGAGGGGGGATCCTAAACCAGAAACAGTCTAATCCCATGACTTGATCTGTATCCCGCAGGGCATGGCCTTTCTCCATAACAGCATTATTGCATTCCACGGGAGTCTCAAGTCCTCTAACTGTGTGGTGGACAGTCGTTTCGTGCTCAAAATCACAGACTATGGCCTGGCCAGCTTCCGATCAACTGCTGAACCGGATGACAGCCATGCCCTCTATGCCAGTGAGACCTCCCTCAACAGCCCTGCAAGGCCACTTTTATATTGCCCTTCTAGCCCTGCTCATTTCCACCTAGGGAAGGTGGGAGAGGGAGGTGGCGTGACAGTAATATGGGGGGCATTATGGGAATGAGCCCAAGTGGTCTTGGGAAAACCTGTTTTGAGGACCTGGCCAGCCTATTCTCTCTTTTCAGAGAAGCTGTGGACTGCCCCAGAGCTACTCAGTGGGAACCCCTTGCCAACCACAGGCATGCAGAAGGCTGATGTCTATAGCTTTGGGATCATATTACAGGAGATAGCACTCCGCAGTGGTCCTTTCTACTTGGAGAGCCTGGACCTCAGCCCCAAAGGTGAGAGTCAATCCACTACCCCAATTTCTCCCCCACTTCCTGTGGGTGAGACCTGTGATTCATCCAACCCCTTTATTTCCTTCAGAAATTGTTCAGAAGGTCAGAAATGGTCAGCGGCCATATTTTCGGCCTAGCATTGACCGGACCCAACTGAATGAGGAACTAGTTTTGCTGATGGAGCGATGTTGGGCCCAGGACCCAGCTGAGAGGCCAGACTTTGGACAGATTAAGTGCTTCATTCGCCGCTTTAACAAGTGAGAGGGCACTGAGGGGCAGGGGCTCCCCAGGGATAGAAGCCTTATCAGCGGATGAGGTGGGGCCGGTCGGGTCCAAGAGGGAGGTGGGTTGGGTAGGAAAGTACTGGGAGTCTTGAGAATCGTGGAGCAGGTACCATATCCTGGCCTCCTCCCCCAGGGAGGGTGGCACCAGCATACTGGACAACCTCCTGCTGCGCATGGAGCAGTATGCCAATAACCTGGAGAAGCTGGTGGAGGAACGCACACAGGCCTATCTGGAGGAGAAACGCAAGGCTGAGGCTCTGCTCTACCAGATTCTACCCCAGTGAGACTTCTGTCCCCCTTCCTGACTTTTCCTTTGATATTCTGCTCTGTTGGATGCTGCCTCATCAGTCTCCTGAGAACCCACCTCCCAACTGCTTTGTTACGTCTGGCCACAGTCTTTCTGGCTGGAGACTGTTTTCACCCTGTCTCCAAATGAGCTGTGCTGCCTTCTTCTTAGGACCTTGGCCTGCCATGCCTTTGCTCCAGCAAGTGGATGTAGAACCACCCCAACTTGAGACATTTAGCCACCATCCCACTCCCCGATCACATTGGCAGCTTACCACGCTAGTCTGTGCTGTCTTCCCAGCCACCTTCCTTCTCCTCCACCAACCAGACTCAGCTTTCACGTTAGAGCTCGTTTCTGATCCAGCCGTACACTCCTTTCCTTTCTCGCTGTCTCATCCTCTTTCTGAGCCTGGCTCAAACTGCGCCCTTGCTTTCCAGTTCAGTGGCGGAGCAGCTAAAACGGGGAGAGACTGTGCAGGCCGAGGCCTTTGACAGCGTCACCATCTACTTCAGCGACATCGTTGGCTTCACAGCTTTGTCAGCGGAGAGCACCCCCATGCAGGTGAGAGCCGTGGGTGGGATTAGGGGGTGGGACAGCGACCTAGGAGAGATTCACTGGGGCATAGAGGCCCTTGATAATAGGAAAGATTGGTTTGTTCTGCAGTTCCCATATGGCTCTTGGGTTAAGAATTCTTAGAAAGTTAGACACAAGTCTCCGGGCTTCAACTTTCCCATCCATTCATTAGGTGGTGACACTTCTGAACGACCTGTATACCTGCTTTGATGCCATAATTGACAACTTCGATGTCTACAAGGTGAGAGCTTGAGGCTACCCTTTTACTTAGGCCCTTCAAAACCCAGTCTTCCTGAACCCTGAATACCTTACTTGTTCCGTGGTCATTTTCCCTCCTGAGTCTCCAGTACCCTAGCGCCAGAATGCCCTTTGTAGACAAATGAGGCTCTGGCACTCTCACTGTACCTTCCAGCCTAATTTCTTGTGAATCCTTAGGCCTCTCTAATCAGAACCATCACAAGATTCAGCCCCTGTCTGCTGCATTTTCCTGAGGGTATGAATACAGCTTATCCATCTTTTCTCTTCTCTCCATCCCCTCCAGACACGGAAGAATCATACAGGATGTGGGTGCAGAATGATTAATTGGGGTGAGGGACAAGCTATGTCGGACAAGCCTTTTGTTGAAGTCATTGAGTTGGCACAATGTGCTTTATTGTGCTTGGGAGTAAAAATTATTTGGATTGGCACATTGGCTTTGTGGCTAATTGTGTGGCCTTGGGCAAGGAACGGAAGCTCCCCGTGCCTCAGATGTCTTACTTGTAATATGGGGATAGATTTCTTGTGGAAAGTGCTTAACATTGCGTAGCTAATAAATATCCTGTCCCTTTGGATTTACTCCACCATCTCTGTTATAATTGTAATAAAGACTTCCCATAACCCTTTATAAGATTCACCAAATTTGCCGAAACCGGTTTGGCTCAGTGGTAGAGCGTCGGTCTGCGGACTGAAAGGTCCCGGGTTCGATTCCGGTCAAGGGCATGTACCTTGGTTGCGGGCACATCCCCGGTAGGGGGTGTGCGGGAGGCGGCTGGTCGATGTTTCTCTCTCATCAACGTTTCTAGCTCTCTATCTCTCTCCCTTCCTCTCTGTGAAATATCAATAAAATATATTTAAAAAAAAAAAATAAGATTCACCAAATTTTAAAATATACTTTTATTGATTTCAGAGAGGAAAGGAAAGGAGAGATAGAAACATCAATGATGAGAGAATCATTGATTGGCTGCCTCCTACAGGCCCCCTACTGGGGATCAAGCCTGCAACCCTGGCATGTGCCCTTGACCGGAATTGAACCCCACGACCTTCAGTCTGCAGACTGACACCATATCTACTGAATCAAACCAGCTAGGGCTCATTCACCAATTTCTTATATTTCCCCCCATTTGTTTTATTTTTAAAGTCTATATAATTATTTTTTGAAGCATTTAAGAGTAAGTTTCAGACATAGTTCTCCTTTATCCTAAACAGTTCAGTGTGTAGTTCCTAAAGACAGGGACATTCTCTTACACAGCTTCAGTACAATGGACAAAACCAAGCACCTGCCTTCTTACTTTCGCCAGTTTACCAGTGGCTCTCAGCCTTTCTAGTGCCGCCACCCTTTAATACAGCTCCTCATGTTGTGGTGACCCCGGACCATAAAATTATTTTCGTTGCTCCTTCATGACTGTAATTTTGCTACTGTTAATGAATCATAATGTAAATATCTGTGTTTTCCGATGGTCTTAGGTGACCCTGCTAGCGGTTCTCAACCTGTGGGTGGCGGCATTAGAAAGGCTGAGAACGGCTGGTTTAGACCGTCTGAGGCCCATTTCACGGGGCCTGCGTGACCTCGTCCAGCCTCTGCCCTATTTTCTGGCTTCCCATTTCCTGACAGCAGAGCCTGTTTGCCCAGGTCCTGTTTCAAACAGGGTATCCATTAATTTAGCAAACATTTACCAAGTATTCACAGGTAACTGGGGTGGGGAAGGAAGATTTAAGGATTCCCTTGACTCCCCCCTTGGGGTGAGGGACGAGCTATGTTGTAAAAGCCTTTTGTTGAAGTCGTTGAGTTGGCACAACGTTGTAAAACTCTCTCCTCCCCCCCCCCCCCTTTTTGCCCCTGTATTCTCAGGACCATAACACTTATTGTTCTAGTCAATGTTCTGACCTCCCAAATGCTGTCAGACCATTGATGTTCAGCTTGTCTCCTTTCACTGTTCCCTGGGAACTGATACAGATACAAGTGACATTTTAACCCCCCTCTCAATCAGGTAGAGACGATCGGAGATGCCTACATGGTGGTGTCCGGTCTCCCGGGCCGAAATGGTCAACGCCATGCCCCGGAGATTGCGCGTATGGCCCTGGCATTACTGGATGCAGTGTCTTCCTTCCGCATTCGCCACCGACCCCATGACCAGCTGAGGCTACGCATAGGGGTCCACACAGGTAAGGTTAACTCTCGCTCCAGCCCTACTGTCCACCCTTCCCAGCCTCTGCCAACCTGTTTCTTCTCATAGGGCCCGTCTGTGCGGGGGTCGTTGGCCTGAAGATGCCCCGCTATTGTCTTTTTGGAGACACGGTGAACACTGCTTCCCGGATGGAGTCTAACGGCCAAGGTGAGACGTTAGCCCTCACTCTCAGCTTCAGCCTCAATCTGTGCCCCCATTTTCTTCTTTCCAGAGTTCCTCCAGATCTCTCAATCTGAGACCGCAGTTCCTGACTGCCCCATCCTTGGACATATTTAGGTTCTGGTGCATGGGCACTGGGAAGACCGAGAGCCTGCTGAGGGGTGGTGGTTGGGTAAAGCTTTCCTCTTGACACCACCAATTCTTCTGTTGCCTTTTCTTTTCTTCTTCTTTCCACCATCCCCCATCCCACCCCAGCCCTGAAGATCCATGTCTCCTCTACTACCAAGGATGCGCTGGATGAGCTAGGATGCTTCCAGCTAGAGCTCCGGGGGGATGTGGAGATGAAGGTGATGGCGGGCCAGGGGGAGGGGGTTGGAAAGGGAGGATGAGAGTCGCTACGGGGGTCCTGGGGGAAGAGAGGGAGATAAAGGAATAACACAGAAGAATCTGAATCATGTCCACTCCCCTACTCCCAGGGAAAAGGAAAGATGCGAACTTACTGGCTCCTAGGAGAGCGGAAAGGACCCGCTGGACTTCTGTAAACCCCAATTCTTTTCAAGTCAGTCTCCTGCTGCTGGCATCCGGGTAGGCGGTGGCTGTCATCTCTCCATACGCCAGCCATGGACATTGTCATATGGGATGGAAATCAGCGTGCGGAAAAAAAATCCTATCTCTCGTGGAAGTTCTTGATCTTCGAAGCTCAGCCTTGTACATATACCTGCCCCTCTCTGGCCTGGTCCCCTTCTCCCCTACCTTCTGTAAATATCTGTATCTAAACCAGAATATTTTGGTCAAATATAAAACAAACAAACAAAAGATAACGATGTAATAATAGTCTGGGTTAAGGGCAGCTCCAAGGAAATGTTATGGGGTATGAAGATGGAAACTCAGGGAATCACAGACTCGGGAGGAGAAAGAACCCTTTATGTAAAGCCCCTTCACCAAGTATGAACAGAATTCACTTCCTCCCACCTTTCCAGAACAGACAGAAATAGATTCCCTATTCCACACCTCACTTCCCTCCTCAACCCTTAGACACACCTACCCCCCTCACAACTCTGCCCTCTTCCCTGACAGCCAAGAGAAGAGATTTGCACTAATTGTTGGGAATAATTCTCAGGTCCATCAGGAAAAGGCTCTTCCATGGACAAAGGCACTGGGGTGGAGAAGCTGCAGTTCTTCCGGAATGGCGTGTCCAGGGTCTTGATGTTACTGACACCCTACAGGAATGCCAGAGTGAGGACAGGTCCTACTCTCTGCCCAGGCAGCACGGAACAGCCTCTTCCCTCCCTTCTTCCCCACTCCCAACATCTGGTCACCCTCACACACCGGCAGCTGTGGTGCCTTCTGTATCCAGAAAGTTTCCGGTTGTTCCTTACAGTAGTTGTGAGACTGTGAGGGAAAAAAAATACTGAATGACTCTTGGCCTGAAGCTCCCTTTCCAAACCTCTGGGTCTGCTGCTCCCCCTCCAACCCCCCCCCCCCACCCCTCAAAGCTCAGCTGTACATGTGGGGTTCTTACCTTAGTTGGGGCAGGAGCCCCTGCCTGCACCAGCTCCTTTTTGTAGTCATGGTGTGTCACAGACTCAGCCTCAAATGGCTTCCTTGCCAGTTCTTGCTCTGCCTGCACCTCTTTACTGTACAGTTACAGGGGCATCAAAGCCGCTCTTCCCTTGTTTTTGTGTGTGTGTCCCCCCCCCCCCCCCACTTTCCCCTTCAGCCAGCCTCTCACCAGGTCTGGTGGCTCAGGAGTATCTCCAGCATGGCTTCCCGTTTTCCTGTGGGGGTGGGGGGTGTGGGCAGGAGTGGACAGAGCTGACAAGTCTGGTTAGGAAGCAGGCCCAGAATAAACAATGTTGATAAAAGGAAGGAAAGTTGTGGGGGGGGGGGGGGAGGAGGGGTTGCCCGTATACCCATTGGACAATCTATAGTCCCACCAGAAATTCCTTTCTCTCTTTTGCTCTTGGACTAGCGGACTCATTCTGGCCCATTCCCTCATGCTTCACACCTCGAATCGGCTGACAGCGGTATCTTGGGGGCTGAAATGAGTCTTTCTGGGTGGTGCTGTAAAACGAGGGTGACTGGAGCTGCAGGGTTATCAGTCCCTGGTGTCCGTGTCGGAAATAGAAACTCTCGGAGCCGTCCTGCATGCTTGGGACTTGATCCAGATGGTTGGTGGCTCTCTGCGGGCCCCAAGTTTAGTGATTAGGATATCCTTTCTGTTACCCGCTCTCATCATACGCTACTATCTTCCCCCCAGAAAACTGGGGGCACCCTTTTAAGAAAAGGGAGTAGGGTCAAAACCTTAATACCTCTTCCTGCCAGTTGTAGAGAAGGCACTGGCCCCGTGGCAATGTCTTACTGAGAGGCTCATATCTCACTTCAGCCTCAGGGGTCTTCCATAGCCGCCCTTGGGCAACAGGTTCTGAAACTGGCAAAAATTTCCAGGGTTGTTTCCGAGGCTCCCAGCATTGGCACTGAGTCCAAGAGGTACTGTCAGGGGCCAGGTTTGGCCCAGGATGTCTGAAGCTTGTAAGAGTGCTGGGGCCGAGCTCAGGATCATTGCCTGGAGCAGGCCAAGTGGTATAGACATAACCAGAGAGAGAATCCGGGCCGGTGGCTTTACTAGAATCATAGCCACGGTCAGGGCTAGGGGCAAATCTGGAGCCAAAAACGGGGCCCGATCTGGAGCCAGACACGGGGCGCGATCTGGAGCCAGAAAAGTGGCCAGATTTAGAGCCAGGAACGGGGTCAGGGCTGGAGCCAGGGACGGGGCCCGATCTGGAGCCAGGAACGGGGTCAGGGCTAGAGCCAGGAACGGTTCTAGTGGTAGGGTAATTTGTAGGACAGGGGTGCCGAACAATACAGGAAACAGGCTTAAAGCCAAGTCTCCTATGGCCTGTCTTGTGGGCAAAACTGTGTCCTGTGCAGGGGTTCCCAACAAGACTATCAGAGGAGGGATCCGAGGGAAGGCTTCGCTCAGAACAGGGCGCTTTGGTCTTTGCGGATAATACAGCTGCAGTGGAGGCGGCTGCAGCAGCGGCTGACGCTGCTGCCCTGGCGGCTGCCAGGGCCGACCTAGAAGTGACATCTGAGGAAAACGGTTGCAAAGAGGACCCTTTGGAGCTGGGTTGTACGAGTAAAGATCTGAAAGAAAGCAAGTGCGTCAAGATGGTCAGAAGCTCGGCCGGGGGAGGAGGCGCGCTGCCTCTCCCCGTCCCCTGATGCCGGCAGCCAGAGCTGCGGCTCTCACCGTGACAACGATCCCGACCCCTCGGTGGAATCAAAGGTCTTCATCTTCCGACATCAGCTACCTGGGTTGCCATAGAGATGGCAAATAATTCCAGGAGACTGCGCAGAACTATAGCTGGGCGGAAGTGGAGGGTGTGTGTGGGAGGGGGTGGAGGATCAAGTCTCCTGCGGGGCGGAAGTCCTAAATAAGGTGCGGGGCGGAAGCTCTCTTTCCGGCTGGACTCCCATTCCGCCTCAGCCCCGGTTTTTAAGGTTCCGCTGACCTAAGGCCTCTCCCTCCTGACCCAAGCATGATTCTTCTTTGAAGCTTTCTGTGGTGGTTGTGTTGGAGACTGGCACAGGGCTGTTGTGTAGGGGCTAACGGCAGCTTTTCCGTAGCTCATTCTCAAAAGTGGGGGGTAGCCTTTTCAAACACGTAAGAATGAAAATTCACCAGACAACAGCTTCAAGGCAGGATGGTGAGACTCAGGGATTAGTCAAAGGGTAACAGCTTTTTTTGGGGTGTGTGTGTGTGTGTGTGTGATTACTTCATCCCCAACAAAAGGCCCTCACATTGGCTACCCTCCTCCCAGTTTCTCTTATAATTTGGATTGGCAGCTGGATAAAGACCAGGATAGAGCCAGTCTCTTTTAAAAAAAAAAAAAAATATATATATATATATATTTTTTTTTTTTTTAAATTGATTTTTTACAGAGAGGAAGGGAGAAGGATAGAGAGCTAGAAACATCGATGAGAAACATTGACCAGCTGCCTCCTGCACAGCCCCCACCAGGGATGTGCCCTTGACCGGAATGGAACCGGGGACCTTTCAGTCCACAGGCCGACGCTCTATCCACTGAGCCAAACCGGTTTCGGCAACCAGTCTCTTTTTAAAAAGAAAAAAGAAAATTGATCTCGGGAAGGAGAGGGAGCGCGAAATAAAAACATCAGTGATGACAGAGAATCACTGATCAGCTGCCTCCTTCATGCCCCCTACTGGGGATCAAGCCTGCAACCCAGGCATGTGCCCTGAAGGGGAATTGAACAGTGACCCTCTGGTTCATAGATTTTCGTTCAACCACTGAGCTACGCCAGCTAGGCTTAGTCTCTTTTTATCCATTCAGGCTTACTACTCCTGCTATTTGTTTGGAAGCTTGACTCAGGTGGACCACTAGCCACGAGCCACAGATCTATAGGCAAATGCTTCTTTATAGAAGGGCTTCCTCGGTGCCTCTTACTCAGACCACAGTCAAAGAGGATCATTAACCATTTCCTTCCTCTTTGTGGCAAAATTCATATATTTGAGACAGAGATGCAAAATTGAGGGAGAGCAAGTTTATTAGATTACAGGGGTCCTTTCCTCCTACCCCATCCAATCCTCCAGGCACAGGGTCCTCGGTCAGCTGGCAGGTTCAACCGGGAGGCCACAGGAGCTGTCGGCCCCCAAGTACGTGAATGTGCAGGTGATACACGCTTTGTGCTCCCAGCTTCCCATCATTGATCACTGGAAGGGAGCTTGGGGTTAGTGGGTCGGGATCACGGGGAAGGTCAAAGAATGAAGATCGTACTGAGTAGGTATGAGAATTCATCGGTGAAGGGACTCAATGGCCAAGCCACTCACCAAGTCGGTATCCATCTCCCAGCCCCTCAGCCTTTGCTGTCTTCTTGGCCACAAGGAGAAGGTGTCCTAGAAGCTACAGGGGAATGGGGAGGGAGACAGGTGGCTTTATTTACAAGGAGCAGAACCTCTAGCCGAATCCAGGGCCTCCCCCCGCAGCCAAACCCTTGTCCTACTCTCCCCACCTGCTGGTCTTCTTCTTCCGCCTGGCTAATCCGAGGAATGGGCTTCTTGGGAATGACCAGGAAGTGCACAGGAGCCTGAGGAGCCACATCACGGAACACGAGGCACTGGGAGCGGCGACAGGCCAGAGGGCACACCGTGTTACTGCCACAGGCTGGATGGTTATCTATGACATCCCTGCGGGTCGGGTTCTAGGGGCACCCCACCTGCTGGTCCTCATACAGAATGTCCGCTGGAATGCTTCGATCCAGGATCCTAGAGAAGATGGTGGGGGCTGTTCCCCCAGGAGCTGCCTGCTGGGCCCTGGCCACTTCGTTTCCATCACTCACACCTGCAGCTCCTCGGACCTGAAGGTGGGTCAAGACCGAGGCAGAGAGTTGGGGGCAACAGAAGCTGGGCTCTGAGGGTCATTAACTTCACCTTTCTGAGAACCTATCAGTGGCTCCCACAGTTAGTTCTTCAGATGCAGACCATCAGCAGCAGAGAGCAGGGCCAGAGAGGGCTGGGCCTGGTTGGGTAACAGGAAGTACCAGAGTGCAGGACTCAGCAGCAGTCCCAGTGATTTCTGCGTCTAAAATGTCTAGGAAATTTAGCACTGTTCGGGGGGGGGGGGGGGGGGGGGAAGATCCAGAATGAAAACCAGGAGACTTGGTTCCCAGTGATTTACCTTAGACAAATCCCTACTCTTGGCTTCACATGTAAAACAAGGGGAGCCGTTTATACCATCTTTGAACACTACTTGGGATTCTTTCCGTATATTCTCACCTTGTTAACGCTGCCACGTTATTTTCACTATTCATTTTCTGATCTTTAAGCCATGTTGCCTGTTTTATTCAGATTTTAATACATTTGCCTCTTGACACAAGGGCACCTAAGGTTGTCACATTTGACCTTTGACAGAGAATTTTAACTCCAGCCCCTGGATCAGTGGAAGAGTTCAGGCAAGTGAACCCGGCCCCAGGGGATGGAGGGAAGGAAGGCAAGTCCCCGTTTCCCACGAACTCAGAAAGGCTTCTGAAGTCAGCGCTGTCACACTGTGGGAGAAAAGGGCTGGGTGAATTTGACCCCATCCAAGTCACTCTGGCAAAGCGGGGAAGGTGAGAGGTTGACACTGGTCCTCAGTAGAAGGCCAGGAGCCTGAGGCACAGCAGACAGACTGCAGGAGCCGCCAAAGCCCCCTTCCTGCAGGGGGCACGAGGGGGCGGGCTGCCCAGAGCAGGGCTGGGGTATAAGCTGGGCTTCGGGCGGGTTTAGGAGAAGGCAGCAGCCACTGCCCGGACCCTGGCCCGGCCTCGGCGGCGCCCGGGACTGTGCAGGGGCTATGGAGAGTGTAGGTCGCCGCCAGCTGGCTTCTCCAGCGTCGAGATGCCGGGGAGGATGCTGCGACTACCGGCCCGACCTCACCGCACAGCCACGGAACCTGCACGTCGCGCTCCGTCTCCCCGCGAGGCCGCTGGGCTGTGGCGTGTCTGGGGAGCCGGGGGGAACGCGGTCCCTGGCCCCCGTGGCCGTCAGGCGCGCAGGGCCCCCTCCTGGTCCCCACAGCCACTTCTCACCTGCGGCCCCCGCGGCCCCGCGACCGCGACCACCCTGCGCGCCGCCGCGCGCAGCCCGGCGGCCAGCAGCACGGCCGCCGCCATCTTGCCCTCGCCCTCGGGGACCTGTCACTCAGGGCAGCCCTCGGGCCGGCCGGCCGCCGGGGGCGGGGCGCCGGGGAGCGAGCGGCGGCGGCTATTGGTTCCGCCGGCTCCGAGGAGCGAGTCCTGCCATCCCATTGGCTGGCGCTCCCGGCCCCGCACGTCGCCCCTTAATTTAGCTCAGAGGCGTGGCGGAATCTTCCTCCCGACGGCGCCTTTGCAGCTCGCTGTTTTTTTTTTTCACACCATTGGCTTCGTCTTCTCTCAGCGTGCACGTCCCTGTTCTATTGGCTCTCCTCACTGGTTTCTCTCTCCATTGGAAGGAAAAAGAAGCCAAGAGGCGGGGTCTTCCCGGCCACAGGGCGGTAGCGTGCGGGCGGGTGGCACGCCCCAGTGGGTCCGGGCTCCGCTGCAGAGCGGGGAGGAGGAGGGCTGTAGCGCCCGGTTCCCGCCCACCAAGCCTGTCAGGTGGTAGGCCGGTTATCTTCAACCCTTTCCATCTCACGACACGCACAAACTAGTTGCTAAAATTCTGCGGCACACCAAAAATACAGTTTTTAGTGACCTGGCCAAAAAGAGCAGGTGTAATTTTGACTCGTTCACACGGGACAGCTATTGTGAGGCTGGCAGTTGTCATTTTTTAAAATATATATATTTTATTGATATTTTACAGAGAGGAAGGGAGAGAGATAGAGAGTTAGAAACGTCGATGAGAGAGAAACATCGACCAGTCGCCTCTTGCATACCCCCCACCAGGGAAGTGCCCGCAACCAATGTACATGCACTTGATCGGAATCGAACCCGGGAGCCCTCAGTCCGCAGACCTAGACAAACCATTTCGGCAGTTGTCATTTTTTTTTAACTTGACAATGGGAACAGAGGTCAGTGCCCCTGGCTCAATGGTCAGGTGTTGCGTGGTTTAAAAAATTATTGTGGCACGCCGGTTGCAAGTTGCTGATCTAAGGGCAGTTCTTCCTGAATGTTCTCATTAGCATATTTACTCCAAGATGAAAGGTTCTGCAGTTTTAAGGATGGTTTCTGCATTTTTATTTATTTTTTAACGGGAGGAGCTGGTGTGTGTGTGTGTGTGTGTGTGTGTGTGTGTGTCCTATTTTCCTATTTTGACCCCAGGACTAACAAGCAAATGTTCTTTCCTAATTAGAAAAGGTGGGTGATAGGGTTAGCTCTGTGCCTGGTATTTTTTAGAGAGCAGAGTTAGAAGGACAAGGGAAATGTGTCATGGCTAGGTCTGAAGTATATTTCGTTCTGCTGGAATATGTACTTTTGACATAAGAAACGTGGGGAATCACAAAATGCGAATATATTAATGCCAGGTAAGTTTTAGTCTGATGTTTAACACATAGGATAAAAGTCACCACTGTATTTTTAGTTTGTGTGGAGGTATGTTTTAGCATAATTTGTAGAATTATAATTCGTAGAATGAATACGTTTGGTATTTCCTCTAATTTCCTTGTATAGTATAATACACATGTATTGCATATTTTATTCTCCCACCTATAATTTTTCATATCATTACATAGTCTATGTAAATATTGAAAGGGCAAGGCTGGAGCCCTGCCTCCTGGTGGGGCAGGGCGGAGCTATCCTCCATTTTGTGGCCGAACCCTAGCCCTAACCCAACCAATCAGGGTCATATCCCCCCCCCCCCCTGTATAAAACCCATTGAGGTGTTACATTCTTTTTCTTTTCCACCATGCTGACGGTGTGAGTGGAACAGAGCCCATGCTAGCATGGAAGAGGCTCTTTTGTCTATTGCATTGGACTCTGCTCCCTGGTGGTCCTTGGGGATCACGAAGTCTGGGCATAACAATATATTTTGTGAGGGCTGCGTAATACTTGGTTGAATGTGTTTACCATAGTAACCATTCCTTTATTTTTGACTATTAATTGAATCAGTTTTAGTGAATGGTCATCATGATGTTAATTGCATAAAAGCATTAATGAGGAACTCTTCACTTCTGGAGACCGTAACAATTTGTATAGCCGTGTCATTATTGTTTGAAAGTCCCTTCTCTTCCAAAGTGCAGACATATGATCCTGTGATTTCCCCCAAGTTCTAGCAGTCCAGGGGGGAAGGCCTTTTCTCGGTGCCTTAGAGGCTACAGTTGACCCCAAGAAGGAATATATCTGCCAGAAGGACTCCTTATGGTTAACTGGGCTCAAATTTATAATCAGAGTCCAGGAGCCATTGCTCAGAGGTACCTCATACCCACTCCACACTTCAAGGAAAGCCCACAGATAGAACTGCCAGCCTCCTGCACTGTGTACCTGCCAGCTGAGCCCACCCTTATAGAGGAGTTCCTATAATCATCTTTCAACCAATACGCAGAGACCTACCTTATCCAATTGGAACTGCACAGCTATATCCTTATTTGCATATTTACTGACCAATTAGAGAGACTCTGTAATGACCTATCAGGATGAGTGCTTCTGACCAATCAGGACCATGCTATTTGGACCAGTGAGACATGCAAATTTGGATTTCTCATTTGCATAGAAACAGACCAAACAGATGGGGCAGGAAGGACCTTTATAAAATCCAGCCTCCTCTTTGTTTTGGCACCGTTGCACTCTGTTTCTGTCATAGACTTCAGCTCCCTCGTTTACAAACTGTTTACCTGAATAAAGTTTCTCCTTTTTTTTACACCCCAGGTTCGGAACCTCTTAGGGCTTTGAATTGGTAGCAGCAACCTATTTATTGTTGACATGCCTCCGGGATAGCAGCAGCCCCTAAAGCTGCTCCGGAGAAGGGCAAGAGAGAGGAACTGGGATGTGAGAAGAGGAAGAAAACCAGCCAGGAGGGGTAGGCGAGAACAAGGTACTTGGGAACTGGTTATTTCTTTGGACTCTCCCAACAGGTAGCACAGAGATTATTCCTGGTTTACAGATCCAGAACCTGAGGCCCAGACGGGGAAAGTGACTTGTCTAGGACCACAGAGTCCGTGATTATCAGAATCGCCTACTCCCCATAAGCGTCATCTGTGCCAACATGTATGGGCTTTCTAGTCATACTCCTTGACATTCACTGATTTTGGCCCCCGGCCCACCGTTTTTCTCTAATCCAAGCCTTGTGATCACTTGCAGCTGCTCTAATCTGAGAAGCTGCACCACCCTGCAGGTTCTGACCACTGTTTCCCCGCACTCTGATCCCCACCACTGCATCTGCTAATTAGTTTTAGTGAATGGTCATCGTGGTGTTTAATTGCATATAAGCATTAGAGACTTTTACGCCTTTGATTATTCCTTTTTATAAATCTGCCAGTGGCTTTCTGGTTTCCCTTTCCTTAGTTGTATGGTCAGCTCACTCCACATTCTTTTGTTTTATGTTCCTGATTATTTAAAAAATATATATATATTTTATTGATTTTTACACAGAGAGGAATTGAGAGGGATAGAGAGTTAGAAAGGTCGATAAGAGAGAAACATCGACCAGCTGCCTCTTGTACCCCCCAGTGGGGATGTGCCCGCAACCAAGGCACGTGCCCCTGACTGGAATCGAACCCAGGACCCTTCAATCCGCCGGCCGACGCTCTATCCACTGAGCCAAACCGGTTTCGGCTGTTCCTGATTATTATTAGTATCCTCCCGACATCCTCATCACAACCCATTTATCTAAATATTTTGCATCTCTGCTTTTCTAACCAGGTTCCTGCTTCCAATTGTACCTTAACCCTCAACCACCCACTGATCAGTTTTTTCTCTAACTCCTCACATTAGCCTTCCCAGACCTTTGCCTCTCTCTTCCTGTCTCCTATCCTACACTCTTATCCCTCCCCCTTCTCACCCCTCCCCCCCTGGAAACTGACTTTGTCTCCTACTTCACAGGAGAATTTCACAAATCCTGCTCCCTGCAGCTCAGTGCGGGTCTCCTCCCTCCTTCCTTCCTCTTGGTCTTAGGGAGTGGTGTTTCTCCTGTTCAAAGTGAATCCCCCTTCACTTCTGCCTTGACCTCACCCCTTCCCCCATCTCCGGGATCTTGTCTCACCAGGCATCTCTCTCTCCTGCATCCTTCAAGGTCTTTTCATCTACTAGCCGCTTCCCTTTCTCCTTCTTAAAAAAATGCTTCCTCAACTCCACATCTCTCCCTCTGGATATTGTTTGACTTGTCTCTTGCTCTTTTCATTCAAGTTTCTTCAACTCCTTCTGCCTCCACTGCACCACGGACAGACATTATGCTCTCCGAAGTCCCCAAAGACCTTCCAATTGCAAAAGCCAATGGACTTTCCCCCCCCCCCCCCCCTTTTTTTAGTATTTATCTTCCTGGCGAACAGAGTTGCATCTAACATCACTGTTTACTCCATCCTTCTTAAAACCCCTTCCCTCCTTCGCTTCTTGGAAGCCTCTCTCTCCTTCTGATGCCAGGACTAGCAGGTTAAATGTGGGCGTGGAGAAGGCAGAGGTGGCTGGATCTAGCCTCTCTTTCACCCCCAATAGGTACCGACTCTGAATATCTATCTCTCGGCGGCGGCGGGGCTCTAGCTGCCCCAGACAGAGCCGGGTCAGAGTTCAGCGGCTTCTCCTTTATTGCTGATTTGGGCCAGGCTCACACAGGCCTGTGCCAGCTGTTGACAGTGTCTGTCCCTGGAGGAGGGAAGAGCAGAGGTGAAAGGGTCAGGTACGGGGGTCAGCGGCAGGGCCCCGTCGGAGGCTGGGGGAGTCAGGGAGCTCAGGGGGACTAGGATGGGAGCTGGGATGGCCGGAGGGACCCTGCCTCTGTAGGACCTCGATGTCAGAGTTGTCGATGGTGGTTCCTTGGAGGGTAGGAATCTCTGCAAAAGGCACATAGTCTGCTCCTGAGGGTGGAAACCAATGCAGGTGTGGGACACAGGGGGAAACAGGGTGAGGACGGGAGTGCCTTTCTGCCTGGCTTTCTGACTACAGACTCTGGAATGGACCCCCGTCTCGGGTAACCCCCTCACCACGAAGCCTCCCTCCTCGTCGCCGGGTCTCCTCGGTCTCAAAGAAAGTATTGTGTTCCTCCCAACGCCGGTCACAGGCTGCACAGAGGAAATTAGACTCGAAGCAGTTGCAGTTGCATCCTAGGGCAAAGGGACAGCCAAGAAAAGCATAAGGAAATGGGGCTTCCCCATTGGCTGACTACATTTCTACCTCTTCCTCACCAACCATGAACCTGTCTCTCCTACCAGCTCCCATGTTCTTATTCCCAAACTATAGGCATCCTATCCCCACCCATGCCCACCACGGCACTCCCTTTGTTTCAGAAGGCACCTTTGATCCTGCAGGGATGGCACCCGGTAGGTGCATGGCTTTCATGGCTGTGTTTGCAGCGGCATTGGGCTCTCCAGGCCTTGACGTCAAAGGTGGCCCGCCTCTTGAGCCAGAACTCACCCACCTCCTCTGGGCGTGATGGTATAAAGCAGAACATGAGGCAGCGGCACTGACACACATTGCAAGGCACGGATATGTCTGTGGGAATTGGGGATGGGTGGTAGGGTTAGATCGGCACCTGATTGGCCTGGTCTTTCCATGCCAATGCCCTCTCCCATACCAACACACACACACACACACACACACACACACACACACACACACACTTTCTCTCATATATTCCAACACATGGCAGTGCAGTTATCCCTCCTCATCTGCAAGGGCTGGGAGGGATAACTCAGCTCTCCCTACCTGATACGATCCGGTGCTCTCTCAGCAAGTGTCCACAAAAGCACTTGGATTCATCCCTAATTCGGAAACAGTCCCAAAGATAATGAGGGCAACGCCAACCAATGTAGAGACCTGGGGATGGTGGGATTGAGTAATAGGATGAGTAAGGAGGAAAAATGGCCCAAGCTCCCTCAGGTGTTCTCACCTGTCCCCTGGGGGTGTGCCCCACCTCTCCCCACAGGTGTATTTATCCCTCCCTATGAGTCCTCATACCGACCCATTTAGATTTTTTTCCCCCCTCAAGGTTTTCTTATCACCCATAAGTGTTTCAGTGCCCTTCCCATCCCAGGATCCACTCCATCTCTGTCAGCTTGTCAGAGATGACTGAACTCAGTCTTTAGTTTCTGAGTAGGAAAAATATAAATGAATTTTTTTTGGAAGATGAATCTGAATCTCAATGAGTTCTCTGGGACTGTTGGGATTCTCATCTCCCCCTCTCCCTATAGTAGAGCCCAACTTTGATTTCCTTGACGTTTCTAAGGGGAGGGAAAGAGAAGATGATTGACCAGGTGTAGAGTAGATGGTGGGGACTGGCTACTAAGGAGGGACTATGCTATTGAAGGGACGTGAAGAGGAAGAGAAGGTTGAGCAGGCCTGGGGTCAAAAGCAGAGGGCTTCAGGAGAAAGAGGGAGGCCAGAAGTTGTGAGTAATGAAGACCAAAAAATAGAAGCTTTTGAGGCTGAATAAAGGAGGCATGGAGGGGAAAGAGAGGCTAAGAAGTACCCCTGAGCTCAGACACCAGGAAGATGCCCCAACCCTTTGGTTTTAGTAGTTGGATCTGAAAATGTCTGGGTTCACTCTCGATCTCACTGCAAGACAAGTGATAAATGTGGCGATAAATGTGGGAGGAGAAGCAGAGAGCACCTCCCACTCATATTTTCTCATCGTGAGACCTGAGAGTACCCCAACTTCTAGCCAAGAATCCTATATGAGTCTCCATGGAGTCCTTCAGATAGCTGTAGGACTCTTATTCCGATTTAAAGGCTGGTAATGAAGTGTGTCACCTCCACCAAAAAGTGTCCCTGACTGCCCCTCTTCTAGGACCCCTTCTCTTGCCTTCCATGGCTCCCTGTGCTACTCTTATCACAGTACAATGCATCGTAATGAACTGTTTACTAGTATTCCTGGTAGACTGTGAGTCCCTCCAAGGAAGGGTCTATCTTTTCATCTATATCTAGTCCTAGCACAGGGCATGACACAAAACAGGTGCTTGGAGAACACAGATTGTTTGACTAAATAAATGAGTGAACAAATTCCTTCAGGAGGGGAGATAATTTCTTCAGTATGCCAGGAAGAACCATGAAGTTCTATAAGGAGGATGAGAAAGAATTAGTGTCCTCTGGTCTTTGACTCTGGCCAGGGCCATAATCCATAATTCTGCGCGTAGTGGTCAGACTAGGTTTTCTTTGTATTACCCCTGATCTCCCAAGGCCAAAAGCCTGTCCAGATGTGGCTTTTGGCTCTGCTGCTTCTGTCTTGATGTTGACAGCCTGGAGTGCCAGCTCCCCAATACACCAGGGAGTCTTGGTTGAAAGGGCAGCGTATAGACCGAGTCACAATGGAGTGGGTAGAGGCCAGGATTCTACTAGAGGAATTCTGAACATCCTACCGAGTAGCAGGATACACTAAAGGATCAGGTGAGATGTGGAAATGAACAGGGGGTCAGTGCCCAGAGATCACGGCCTGGCCCGAGAGCCTGGGAGAGTCAAGTCCAACCACCGATGTAGGAGTCAGTGTCCAGTTTTTCAGATGAAGATTGAAGTTTGAACAGGGAGAATGGCAAACCACACCTCAGAATCTATGACAGGTGTCAGTGCCCTGGAAGTGGGACCATTGACCTCTAGCGGAGTATTCCAGAATGGTGCCCTCTACTCTCTGCCCTGATTCTAAATCCTCTTTCTGTTATGAGCGGACAAGGACTGGCAGGGGGAGGAAACATGATCTGGGATGCCGTTCTGATTCTGCACCACACAGTCAATTCCATGATCACATGATCACATTTGCCCGATAACATCCCTTCGTGCTTAGAACGTCTTCATACAAGATACAGCTGTTTTTAATATGAAAGATGTCTTCAGCCCAGATCTCTCTCCCGAGCTTCAGATCCATATAGCCAGCTATCTACTAGACTCTTTCACCAGCATGTCCCACAAGCACTTCAAATGTTTTATAATTGTTCCTTCCAAACATGGGCCCTCGCCCTTTGTCTTCTGTTTATCCATCACATACTTAGCAAAGCATCTACTCTTGTCGTAGGCATTCAGTTAATGACACCATGACCCAATCAGTTATTTTAAGCCAGGTTACCTACGTGTCATTCCAGGCATGTTCCTTTCTCTTACCCTACACATCCAATGACCCAAAGGTTCGTTTTACCTCCTCAGCATTTCTTGAGTTTGTCTACTTTTTACTGCTATCCACTCATTTCTTATTTGGGTTATTATCAGTGCCCCACAATCCGGTCTCCAGCTCTTACCCGTCCTCTAGTCCATCTTACTGCCAGAGGGATCTCACAAAAACACAAATCTGCTTGTGATTGTTCCATTTACAATCTTTTAGTGACTTTAGTTGCCCTCGGGATGTAACCCCAGCTCTTGAATTTGGTACTGCACAGAGGGTACTGAACAGGAAATACCTGCACAATTCTGCCCTCCCAGAGCCGAGCGGGCTGCTGTGCCCAACACTCTATGCAGCAGGCATACCGCATTGCTTACAGTTCCCGGCTGGTGCCTGGCGCTGTCATGTCCCAGCATACCTCACTTTTTACCTGGCTGCCTCTTGTTACCCCTCTTACAGATTTCAGCCGAGAAGTCATCCCTTCCAAGGCTTTATTCCCCAAGCTTCCTGTAATTGGTGCCTGCGCCTTTTCTCTACTCATGCAGCACTCTGGGCTGAACTAAATTATACCCCAATTACTAGAATGAGTTGCTTTCATCCTTTTACTCATTGGTGTCTCTCACTAAAGTGTAAGTCATTTGAGGGATCTTCTCTTGGAAACTCCATCAGTGCCACCACCTCCACAGCTAGCAATGAGCCTCGTACATTGCTCAATAAATGTTGAATGAATAAGAGAAAAGCTTACACTTGATATTTCATTACAGGGCACATATATTGACTCTCGAGGGACAGAAGACCCCCCAGTGTTAGAAGAGAAGCCCAAATAACTTTGTTCAGGATTGCATGACACTTAAATTTTAGTATAAAAGTTCCTGTTTAAACAAGAAAAGGAAGTCCAATCTCAAGAAGCCTTGAAGAGTGGGGAGTAGACAGGAGGATCTAAAGAGAATGAGGGTACTGAACAGACCCCGCATTTGCAAAAAAGAATGAAAGTGACATAGGATGTTAAAATAAGCAAACAAAGCTGTTCAATGACTGACGCAAGACTGAGAAACAAATGAAATCACTATGACTTTCTTTTCCAGAAGTGGAGGTGGGAGGTCCCTGCATAGGGACTGAGGAAAGTAAGTTACATGGGAAAAGGATAGGGCATAGAATTACCCAGTTGTCTTTATATCTTAGGCCCATCTAGTTTTTAAAAAATATATATTTTATTGATATTTTACAGAGAGGAAGGGAGAGAGATAGAGAGCTAGAAACGTCGATGAGAGAGAAACATCGACCAGCTGCCTCCTGCACACCCCCCCACCGGGGATGTGCCCGCAACCAAGGTACATGCCCCTGACTGGAATCGAACCTGGGACCCTTCAGTCCGCAGACCGACGCTCTACCACTGAGCCAAACCGGTTTTGGCCCCGTCTAGTTTTGACATAACTCTACTCCCATCAAAAAGAGGAAGTATGGCCCTAACTGATTTGGCTCAATGGAGAGAGTGTCAGGCTGCAGACTCAAGGGTCCCAGGTTCAACTCCGGTCAAGGGCATGTACCTTGGTTGCGGGTACATCCCCAGTAGGGGGTGTGCAGGAGGCAGCTGATTGATGTTTCTCTCTCATCGATGTTTCTAACTCCCCCTCTATAAAAAATCAATAAAATATATTTAGAAAAGAGTAAGTATGAAAAAAAATGCTGTGACATATTGAATTCAGTCTAGAACAAGGGTGGGCAAACTTTTTGACTCGAGGGCCACAATGGGTTCTTAAACTGGACCGGAGGGCCGGAACAAAAGCAACCTGACCATGCTGGCACTCTCATCTTGGGCTGCTGGTGAAGGAGCGGAGGGGAGAGCAATAGAACCCTCCGCTCTTTCGACTCTGAGGGCCGGAGAGAACAGCCGAACCGGCCGGGTGCGGCCCGTGGGCCGTAGTTTGCCCACGGCTGGTCTAGAAACTCCAAAATCCTCATAGCAGGTCAGGGTGACCCTCTTACTAAAGGTAACCCTTATAGATATAAAGCTCAGTAACGTCGGTACACGTGCTCGCACACAGGATGGCATGTGTTTACACCCTTTACACTAGTATGTAGACATAGATAAGCACAGCATGCTACTAACAGGACTGTCAAGAGTACTAATTTTGGGCTGAGACTTGGACCCAACATGGTTAGATGTGACTCCTGCTCTTTGGTGGAGACTCACAGCTTTTGGGCACTCAAGTGATCATAGATCTCATATTCAGGAGTGACTACCTTTGAAGAGTTCCAACAAGGGGACCAAGGCCTTTTGCCAGGTAAAAGCAATAGGTCACGTGGAGACTGTCCAGGTCCCCTTCCTTAGGGTCTGTTTGGTGCAGGTGATCTGAGCCCTAGATCTGGGGCTGGTCTGTGACCCTTCTGTTTTCAACAACTTTAGTTCAGTCCCCTGTCCCCACCTGGGCTTTCTATGATTATTCACTCTTCACCTGCAACTACACTATCCACATTGGCCCACCTGCCTGCTTCCCTCCCGGATTTCAGGCAGGAGGCATTGCCATTTCCACAAGGTGCAGCTCTCCACCAAATGGGCAAGTTCCCAGAAATTGGTGGGTTGGAGGAGGATCCTGGGCTCACCTGTCTGGGTGGCCTTTAGAGCTGCATTCTTCTCCCATTGGAAAAGATAGGTGGCCTGAGCACCAAACTTCTCTTTGTATATTCTCTTAGACACTCCTACTTTCTCTGCCAGCTTGTCAAGGTCCACTGGAATCTTCTCAGCTTCCAAGGTGTCACCTGGGAAGAAAGGGGGTGAGTAATCAAGGAGAAGTGAGGGGCCCCCAAACCCAATCTCCTTCTCCTGGGGGGGGGGGGGGGCTGAAAGACAGTGATGAGAATGGGGAAGAGGGCGGGAGCAATTACGGCTAACTCCTTTCTTCTCCTTCTTCTTGCCCAGTTGACGTTCAGGCTGAGATGTGTGAGTGGTGCTGACAGAGGCATCCTCCCCCTCCTCGTACTCTCCTTCCTCTTCCCTTTCCTTTTCAGATGTGTCCGGGTGGACCTTGGCTGAAGGGCCTAAAAGGGAGTGCTCTGGAAGCATCTCAGGTTCACGGATTTGCGAGGATCTTCTTGGCTCAGAGGACAGGCCATTCTTCAGAGCATCAGAGACCTGGTCTGGTGAGGGGTTTTGTAAAGCAGAGTATTCCTCTAGGACCTTAGAGGTAGAGTGTTCTACAGAGGCCTTGGAGATGGAAGATTCCAAAGAGTTTTCAGAGGCGTGGGTCTCTAGCTCAGACTGGGGAGTGGGTGACATCACCTGAGACTCAGAGGCGTGGGGCTCTACCTGATACTCAGAGGCGGAAAGCTCCAAGTGGGTTTGAGAGGTATAGGTCTCTAGCTCGGACGTGGATGACAGTATCTGAGATTCAGTGGCGTGGGGCTCTACCAGAGGCTCAGAGATGGAAAGCTCCAAGGGGGGGTCAGGGATAGGGGGCTTCCGTGAGTCCTCAGCAGAGGGGTCCTTTGAAGAAGGGTGCTCCTCTGCATCCATGGTGGTAGGAGGCTCTTCTGCTTCCATCTAGTGGTAGAATATGGTACAGGCTTTAGACTGGGATGGTAAGGGTCTACAAACCAGGGTTCACAGGCAGGTATGGAATTAGGATATACCTCAGTGCACTTGAGATAGAAGGGGGAAGCAAGGTGAGCTTTGTGTCGAGGTAGGTTCACACAGGTGCCCAGACCCCATGTATGGGTTTGGAGGGAGCTGGTACTTAAAGGATGAAAGGCTGAATCAGTCAGAATCCTATCAGTAGATGGTAGCAGAGGACCATGCCTTAGGAGGGAACCTGAACATAGCCACTTGGCCAGTCCAGGAGCAGGGTCCTAGGCACACCTTAGGACCATGGAGATCAGGCTATGGGATCCCAGAGACTGGGAATACCAAGCCAAAGTGTGTGTGGTGTGGGGGGTTTGTTCACAAGAGTGCAGGAGGATGTCACGAAGGCAAGGCTCTGACCACAATATAGTTTTGTCTACTGAGTACTTTCCCTAGATGATGTCCAAGGCCTTCCATACTGCCAGCTGTATGCTCATAATCCCAAAATCCATAATTCCAGTGCAGACCTCTTTAAAACCCTTGCCCTTCACACTTATACCCAACTGCCTGATGGACATTGCTAAATGGATGTTCCATAGGTCATCAAAATGGACTCTATTGCAGGTTTTTAAAAAATATATATATTTTATTGAATTTTTACAGAGAGGAAGGGAGGGAGGGATAGAGAACTAGAAACATGGATGAGAGAGAAACAGCGGCCAGCTGCCTCCTGCACACCCCCCTCCCTCCACTAGGGATGTGCCCACAACCAAGGTACACGCCCTTGACCGGAATCGAACCTGGAACCTTTCAGTCCGCAGACCGACGCTCTATCCACTGAGCCAAACCGGTTTCGGCTCTATTGCAGGTTTGATTCCCCACTTGGGGTCTGGGAAGTGGATGGCACTTGGGGTGCATACAGGAGGCGCCTGGTAGATGTTTCTATCTCTCTCCATTCATCTCCCTCTAAAGTCAATAAAAACATGTCCTCAAAAACAAAAACAAGCAACAAGAAAAACATATCCTTGGGTTCGGATTAAAAAAAATAACACTTGACTCTGGGAATTATTTTGGCTTTCCCCCTTTCCCCTCAGCCCTTATTTTTCGCATAGGCATCGGGGACTGTATTTCCTGTCTTCTAGACATACCTCAAATCCACTCCCTCCTCTCTTTTCCCTCCAGTTTTGTTCACGTTCTCATCATTTCCCACGTGGATTATGTCAGGTACTCCTCTGGGACCTTAGAGATGACTTTGTCCCTCTGTTGCCTTTCCCAGCATACTAATCCACTCGCCCATTCCTACCATGGATTTAGAGCTCCAAGGATACTTTTTGCTAGAGGCCCGGTGCATGGATTCATGCATGGGCGGGCGGGGGTCCCTCAGCCTGGCCTGCGCCATTTCACAATCCGGGACCCATGAGGGGGTGTAGCAGTGCCCCCCACTCGCGCTCATCCAGGTCGCCACCTGCTGCTGCAGCCTAATCTCTCTCTTGGAAGTACATCCAAAAAGAAGCGAGTGCTCCTTAATGACCCAATCGTGATCTCTCTGAAACACAAGCCTAACCTCGGCGGCGGCATTTCCTTGCTTAGAAATACTCATGGCCCGGCCCACGTGATTCAGTGGTTGGGCATCAACCTATGAACCAGGAAGTTTAAGATTCAATTCCTGGTCAGGGCACATGCCTGGGTGGCGCGGGTTTGATCCCCAGTGGAGGGCGTGCAGGAGGCAGCCAACCGGTGATTCTCTGTCATCATTGAGAGAAAATTATCTCTCTCCCCCTCTACCTTCCTCTCTTGAAATCAATAAAAATATATTAAAAAAAAAAAAACCACAACAACTCATTGACTCCGTCTAAGGATTAAGTCCAAATTTCTTGGCCCTGATATTCAAGGCCTGCCATTTGCAACAGTGCCTAAAGGATTCCAGCCTTAACTTTTCCTGTACTTGTTCCCCCCCCCCCCATTCCCCCCCAGCCATGCTCCTGAGATACTACATATATCGCTTAAACTCATCAGGGCCTTTCCAAAGGGCGAGCTTGGGACAGGAAGCAGGGGAAAGGTAGGATGGTGGGGAGTAAGATGCCTAGACTTGGGCGAGAAGAAAAAGGGATGGGGGGCAGGGTGGAGAACCAGGGGGTGGGAAGAGAGGAAGGGGGGAGAAGAAGGAGGGGAGAAGGTAAGGATGGAAAGCAGAGAATGGCAGTGGGTTGCACTGGGGTGGGAAGGGGCAGAGGCGCTGGGGAGGAAACGGGGTGAAGGTTTAGAGGTGGACAGACTACATACTTTTGGGCTTTGGCTTGGCTTTTACAAGTCCTTGCTTGGGTCAGGCTCTTTGCCTGAAGCTGGGCGTGCGTGGGAAGCGTGAGCCCCGAGAGAGGGAAGGCCCTTGGTTGTGGATGAAACCCGGCTGCAGGGCGCCGCCGTGTGCTGTGCTGACCGGAGCCGTGATCGCCCCGCAGAGACGCCCGCAGAGACCCCCGCCCCAGAGGAGCGCTAGCCAGAGGTGGGGAAGGGCGGGAGGGGGAGGAGGGGCGAGGGGAACCAGGGCGGGCCGGGAGGCTTGATTGAAGACTCTGGAACCCAGGCCCGAGGAGGAGGGGCCCGTCACCAGGGCGACTGGAACCCTCACAGTCGGCGCCGGCGGCCGCCCGGCCCCCGGGGGGCGAGGTCTCCGCGGAGGGCTGCAGCGCGCCCGGCGGGGCTGGCGGGCGCCCCGGGGAGGCTCCGGGTAGGCGCGGCGGCGGGTCTCCGGGGGGACATCCGTGCGCGCCTGGGTCCGGGAGGGCCTCGGCGGGGCTCCTCTGAGCGGCCTCCGGGGCGGCCCGAGGGGTCTGCGAGGATCCGAGGGCGATCCACCGGGGTTCGGGGCTCGGTGGCCGGGCCGGGGAGGCCGGGCGGGGCGGAGTCTGTCCTCGGAGCCCGGCCGGGACCAATCCCACCGGCCGAGGGGCGGGGCGCACGACGTCAGCCCGAGGCCGCCGCGGGGCCTGCTGATCGCCGGTTCCGCGCCGCCCGCCCGCCGGAGTCGCCCAGGCCTCCCTCCTCTCCGGCCCCGTCCCCGGCCCCGGGCCCCCGAGGACGCCGAGGCCGCCCCCCGGGGGTGGGGAGCGGAGCCGCGGGTCAGCTCTGCGAGCGAGCGCCGCGCTGGCCCGCCCGGCCCCGCCCCCGCCCCCGCCCCGGGCCCCGGCCCAGCCCTGGTCCCGGCCCCGGGTCCCAGCATCCCGACCCAGGCCCAGGCCCAGGCCCCCGGCCCCTCCCTCGGCCCGCTTCCCAAATAGGTGCCAGCGAATGCCCAGCTCCAGGTCCCAGCCCAGACCCCTCCTCCAGCCTCAGTCCCAGGCCCTGGCCGGGCCCCCCTCCCCTCCTCCGCCCTGGTTCCAGCTCCTGTCACAAATGCCAGCCCCACACCGGCCCCAGCCCCAGCCCCAGCCCCAGCCCCAGCCCCAGTGTTTGCTTAAGCCCAGGGCCCAAACCCTCCCCTCACTCCAGTCCCCATCATCACGGTCTCTGCTTCTGTCCCACCCGCTGCCCGTTTGCAAGCCCTCGCGCCCAGCCCAGCCCGGCCCCTTCTCTCAGCCTTTGCCCGCTTCTCTGTGTCTGCTACCCACGTCTCTCCCACCGCCTACCCCTCTCTCTCCCACCCGGCCCCCCTCCCAGCCCCGGCTCAGGTCTGGGCTCCAGCTGCCACCAGCCCTGTTGCTGCTGTTGCTGTTTTCTGTCCTCGGCCCGGGGGCTGGTGAGTGCAGAGGCAGCGAGGACTAAGGCAGGGATGGGTTCTGGGGGTGGGGGGATTCGGGAGAGGCCGGGCCTTGGTGACTAGATCATTGGGGGAGAAGCGGGGAGAAGTAGGGAGCAGAGAGTTCCTTACACCTCTGAGGGGAGTTGGGAGGGTGAGAAGAGAGGTAGAAGCTACTGTGGACTTGAGGCTCCGCGGGGCCTAGGACAGAGACACCAAGGCTCCATTCCCGGTGTCCATTCTGACCCCATTGTTGACACGTGGCTTTTCCAAGGAAGTCTTGCTCCTGCTCCTGCAGTTTGATGGGAGAGACATATTCCCGCACCAGACAGCCTCTAGTCCAGTGTTAGGAAGAGTTAGCTAGCCTACACTTTTGAGATAGTAGGCATGAAAACAGGGTTAAAAGAGCAGTTTTGAAAAATAGCATATGTGGCAAACAGATAGACATGGGTTCGTTGCCATTATAACGAGTTTTCTTCTTGTAATGAGTTTTGTTCGAAATAAACTTGATTTGCCTAGGAATAATTCCTTTTTGTTTTTTTTAATTAATCCTTACCTGAGGATATTTTTCCATTGATCTTTTAGAGAGAGTGGGAGAGAGAGGGAAAGACAGAGAGAAACTACAACGTGAGAGAAACACATCAATTGGTTGCCTCCTGCACGCGCCTCCCACTTCCGCCACCAAAGCCCAGGCCGGGGAGGAGCCTGCAACCAAGGCACATGTCCCCTTGGCTGGAATTGAACCCAGGACCCTTCGGTCCACAGGCTGATGATGCTCTATCCACTGAGCCAAACCGGTTGGGCAATTCCTTATACTTTTAGAGCAGGGGTGAAACTCAAGGCCATTTTACAGATGGGGAAACTGAGGCTCAGCAGGGGAGCAATTTGCTCCAGGTCATAGCGCTTGTAAATGGCAGTATTGGGGCTAGAAAAAGGTTTCCTAATTACTACCACACACTAGTTTTTTTCCCCACCCCACTGTAATATATGCCTAATAGGAAGACAAACCCAAGTGGGGAAAGGCTCAGAGCACAGTTTGTCCTCCTTGCTGTCTGCCCACAAGGAGGCTTTATCACAAACTCTTCCTCATTTGCCAGTTGTCAGCCTAGGGCTGCCATCCAGCCAGATTTGGCTAAGAGAGGGAGAGGTCCAACTTCTTAACAGGCGGGATGTGGGAGGAGGAGAGGGGTCCCGGCCAGAGGAGTTGTGCCATAAAGATGGTCCCATCCTAAGGAGATGCCCCAAACCTCAGCTACCTCTGGGGGATGGCGGGGGGGGGGGGGGAGCCCTCCGGATAGGATGGGGATGTGCCAGAGAGAGTCTTTGGCAGTAATCACTAACAAAGTAGCTGGGATTGGGGGCTGGGTTTCGGTGAGCTCTGGGGGACCTGGTTCAACATACTAACTCGAGGAGATGAATGCATGCCAAAGGTCACTGCCCCAAGCTCACTGGTGTCTGGGCGCTTACCCGTCTGAGCGTATGCCTGAGGGATCTGTGGGAATGCTGTGTGTGCACATGATTGTGTGCGTGTCCATGATTGTGCGTTGGTGAGCGAAGGCACATGTGTGTTGCATGGGGTGCAGGCGCGCCTGTGTGTCTGTTGAGTATCTCACATTACTGTAGGGGGAGGGTATGTGTTTGTGGCCCACGCGTGTTCTCTTCAGCTCCTGCAGGCAGAGCACTGAAGTGTTAGCTCCTCAGGGGATTGTTCCCTCTTCGGATGCCTCTTATAACGCACACACACGAGGAATCCATCTGCCCCAGCCTGACTCCTTGAAGGAAGGTAGTAGCCAGGCCAGCTTTTCGGTTTGGGTGAGGGGGAGTCCGGCTGCTGAGCCCAATGCATAGCTTTCATTTTTGTCATCATGGCTTCTTTGTTCAGGAGCTCACTGGGCAAGCAAGCGCTGACTCGGGGAGGAGGCTGACTGATAGCCACAGAGCCGAAGAGTATGGGGAGATGGGCATTATTACAGCGGGACTGTCCAGAAGCAGGCTGAGGTGGTTTGGGGAGAATGGCGATGGAGTTGGGAAAGAGTGCTGCATGGCCCGGCTGCAGGCAGGGCGCCCGTCGTGCCACTGAGAGTCACCGCCTCGGCCACCGCGGGAGTGCTCTGTGACCAGGTCCTCGTGGGCCCGATACCCTTTGCTCGAGGAGGGGCTGCCAGTGTCCCAGGGCCATAGCAGCAGTCGGTCTCCATAAATGCTTATTGTTGGCTTCCATCTTATTTCAGGAATGGAAGGCACCACCTGGGTCTCCTGGGCCTTGGGCTGACTCCTGGGCTGACTGCATTTGCATAACCCAGACAGGCCTTGCCATTCCAGAAAGTGATCCTTTTTTCCTACCTCGTGCTGTCATTAGCAGGCCAGCCTCAGCCTGTGTGTGTGTGTGTGTGTGTGTGTGTGTGTGTGTGTGTGTTTCAGGTGGTGGAGGAGAATCACCGGAGCTCCATTTGGAAGTACTGGGGCATTCAGATTCATCTGAGCTGGTCTGGGACCTTCCTCATGCTTCCTGTGGGACACAGCTCTGTGGGCCTAGATCAGCCGTGGGCAAATTATGGCCCGCAGGCTGGATCCGGCCCGTTTGGTTGTTCTATCCGGCCCTGGGAGCTGAAAGAGTGGAGGGTTCTTTTGCTCTCCCCTCCGCTCCTTCCCCAGCAGCCCAAGATGAGAGTGCCAGCACGGTCAGGTTGCTTTTGTTCCAGCCCTCCGGTCCAGTTTAAGAACCCATTGTGGCCCTCGAGTCAAAAGTTTGCCCACCCCTGGCCTAGATGAAAGCAACCCCAAAGCAAAGCTCAGAGTGAACGGGGACATGCCATGATCGTCTGAATCACTGGGGCTCTGTGTGCTCGTTTGTCTGTTGTTTCCCAAAGATCATTAGCTGTTTTTCATGAGCAGCTCCGGGAGGGTCTGCTCTGGGGCCTGGCCAAGATTCCTTCCTAAGAATAGCAATGGCTCATTTCACGGTACCAGCTGTGGGGAGGGGACGCCTCCCTGCCCCCAGCAGAGGGGGCTCCAGAGCTCCGCTTTCTTGTGACAGGAGATTATGCAGTTCTTGGCTTTCTGCCTTCTGGCTGTCAAAGCCGGGATCCTAGGAAACCTATCTTCCCCATAGCTGGTTCATTTCCCTTCACCCCTCTTAGGTACATTGCCACTGCTCTCTCAGCGCTGCTCCCTGAGCCTCTGGGTCCTGGGCAGCGCTCAGCTTGCAAGGTGGCACGTCTTCCTCGCTGACAGTAGAGACTGATCAAGTGGTCTGAACTGGACAGACTAGTCCAGACGTGGGCAAACTACGGCCCGTGGGCCGGATTCGGCTCGTTCGGCTGTTCTATCCGGCCCGCGGAGCCGAAAGAGCGGAGGGTTCTCTTGCTCTCCCCTCCGCTCCTTCACCAGCAGCCCAAGATGAGAGTGCCAGCATGGTCAGGTTGCTTTTGTTCCGGCCCTCCGGTCCAGTTTAAGAACCCATTGTGGCCCTCGAGTCAAAAAGTTTGCCCACCCCTGGACTAGTCCTTGGGTGTAACCATGGCCTCCACTCCTCTGCAGGGTGACTCTGGAAGTTGCTGCAGTGGGGCTAACCTTAACCAGGGTGCCTCCTTCAGCCGCCTCCTTTCCCCAGGTGCCTTTCTCTGTTATTGCAAATACCTCATTTTTGCAGTTAAATTTCCCATTCAGATAGAGGGAGATTATCAGACTAGGTCAGCCCTGTGGGTATTTCCTATTTGGCTGAAAACTGCTTCAGGCGCCCCACCCCCACCCTGTCCCTGAAGCTGTGATTTCCTAACCTTCTCACCCGTCTTAGAGGCATCTCCTGGCCTTCTCCGGGACTAGACTTGCCTCCAGGCTGTCAGATTTTCCAAAACTTTGCCTGCCATTTGGGACGCTGCTATCCAGCTGAGCTACTGGGTTATTTTCACTATTACAGCAGTTCTAGCTGCTGACACCAGACTTTCCTATTCACCTTGGCTTTGCTCCTAACAGCCATGATCAGGTAGCTTAGCATTTCCCTTAGAGATGACCCTCCCCCCTCCTCCTGCCCTGCATATGAGTATTCCCAAGAGGTTCGAGATCCCACTAGGTCACCGGCTGACTTGCCTCCCTGGGGCTCGCTCTGGGAAGCCCCTCTGGCTGCCTATTCCGAGCCCCAGAGGGCCTGGCGACTCCCTTTCCTCCTCTCCCAGGGGCTTCTGTGGTGGCCTGCCAGCTCCTGTCCTTGCCTCCGCCACCCAAGCAGGCCCCTCGCAGACTCACCACACTTCCCCCTTCCCCCTCCTGCCCTGAGCCGGTACACAGACAGCTCTTGTGAAGCTTCTGAGGAGTTTTACTGCTCCTCACCACAGGGGAACTGAAGGGGGAAGAAAATAAACAAGGAAGTTACACAGTTTCATGCTGACTCCCAAGGCCCACAGGTGGAGCTCCAGCCAGCTCAGTGGCCTAAGGGCCGTGCCAACACACACACACACACTCGCATGCTCACTGTCCACACCTCTGTTTTGTTAGGCTTGGTAACAGCGGAACAATGACTCCTAAGTGAGGGGAGCCGTGGGGTCATCTAAAGGGCCCTGGTTTTGGACTTCTACAGATCTAGGGTTAAGCCTCAGTTCCCTTATCTATAAAAACAGGTCATTTTTTTCCCCCCAGGGTCATTGTACAGATGAAAGCAGATGATGGTTAGGGCAGCGTGAGACCCGGTTCCTGTCTCAGAGCAGAACATTTGTTGAGTTGGTGCTACTGGTGAGGAAGACTGGTGTGCCTGCTGCTTAATGGAAATGCCCTCTGTCCTACCTGCCCCTTTCTGTTTCGCCTGCTCCCCAGGAGGCCTCTTCCTGACCGATTACTCCACCTGCTCACCCCGCAAGCTGAGTCCTTTCCGCTCCTTTGCCAGCACCGAGCTCTTCCACTTCCATGTTCCTGAGGACACATTCCTGGCTGTTTGGAACCTCATCATCTTCAAGGAGCAGGGGGGATCCTTTGGGGACCATTGCCCGGACCAAAGTGTGACAGTGTGAGTGTCTGAGCCAACCTCCTGACCCTCACTTCTAACCCCAGACCCCATTTTCCAAACTAAAGTGTTACTTTATGAGTATCTAAATTGACCTCTTGGCCCTGACCCCTGACCCCTGACCCCTGACCCTTGTTGAGGTTGCAGTATGACTGAGTGAGGGCCAAGACCTCTGTTTCATGATTACTTCGAGACCAAAGAGTGACTGTGTGAGTGCCTGAGCTGACCTTTTCCCCCTTCCGTGCCGACCCCTGACCTGGATCCACTTTGTTGTATGTGTCAGTATAGGCAATCTACTTATTTGCTGGTGATGAGTGACTGTTCTCCTTTCTTTCCCCCATTTCTCATCTCCCACCTCATTGCCTGCTTTCCTCCTCTCCTCATTCTGGTCCCCAGGTATTTCCGGTCCGGGGCACCCCCTGTCATCAATCCCCTGCACACACACTTCCCAGGGGACACGGCTGTGCCTGGGGTTTTCTCACTGACCCTCAGCTGGACACTGCCCAACCGCACGTCAGGCATCTTTAACGTCAGCAGCCCCTTACCTGGGGACTGGTTCTTGGCTGCCCACCTTCCCCAGGCCCACGGCCACATCTCTGTCAAGGTGGGTTGATGTTGTCTAGGGGAGGAGGGGCCAGAGCTGCTTCTCCATCTCTGCTGAATTCCCCTCATGGTTCCCTGGGACACCAGCCTTGTTCCAGGACGGGGAACTGCATGGGGGTGGCTGGGATGGACCCTAGTTGGAGGCCAGCAGGTCAGGTGGTGGGCCAAGATTTGTATGAGGCAGTTTGGGAACCTTAGGAGGACATGTGGGTCCACGTAAGCGGAAAGGAAAGGTCAGAGTCTGCAGTCAGCCAGAGGCCCCGGCACTGCAGAGTAGTGTCCCTTCCTATCGGAAGGTGCAAGGTTAATCGAGGTGACCAGAAGCCAGCTGGGGACAAGTCAAATGCTGCTGCACAAACTCAACATAGCCCTGCCAACTCTTGTAGGCCACAGCCCAGTCAGTCCATCTGGGAGAATGCGTTCCTCTCCTATCCTGATTTCAGCTCCCACACCCTCTGGAAGACCATGCAAGAACATTTCTGGGGCAGGGAGGACCTTCCTGTTAAAAGGAGGCGTTGGGCAGCTGGTGTCCATCCAGACTGCTGCCTCCCTTTCCTCCTAACATCTGCACTGATTTCATAGAGCAGAGGTGGTTAACATCTGAAGTGTATGTTCAAAGGTCAGAATGCTTTTCCCAGCTGGTTTGGAGTGGAAGGAAATGCCACAGAGTTTTCCTGCCGCTCCGGGTGTTGGGCAGACTTCCTCCTTGTAGTGATAGGATCTATAGTTTTCTTACTCCTGTTGGAGGGTGTGATAAGCTGGTCATTGTCAAGAGTGGGATGGCCAAGTGTGTGTGGGCCAGTGGTAAGGACTGAGCATGAGCAGAGAGAGGATTTAAAGAATAGGATGCTAAAGAACTTGAAAGCTATCAGGGTTTGGCCATTGAGAATTGAGAGGGACGTAACTTTCCAATCAGGTGAAGATTTGATCTGGAGATACCTCTCCAGGCTGAGATCCTTGATGGAAGGAGCTCTGTGACTGTGGTAGACTCACTTTTCTTCTTCCTATTGTAGCTGAGTGAGCTGAGAATCCCACAGGGACATGCATACTGGTACTGCTGCTTTCAGAATGGGAACTAGGGCTGACGGAATGTCTGGAGGCCTCAGCGTTAGGCTGTTTTTCCTAAGAGATGTACAAGAAGAGAACTTCCCGTCAAGGTCTGGGAGCCCTCTGGATGAGAGCATGTTGGGCGCTCACCTAGAAATGGCTCTGGGTTCTAGGTAGGTCTTGACTCCTATCAGAACGAAGGGTTATTCTATTTGGAAGACTGTCTTAGGTCTTTGGTCAAATTCCAAAGAGCCAGTTCCAGATCCTAACTCTGGTCTTGGACTCTCTTTGTGAGGACTGGCAGGGGAAAATCTTTCTGAGGCTCTGCTCTAGTTATCCAAAAACTTTTCTGGGTGGTCAGGGAGAAATAGGGACCTAGGCCTGGGTTGATATTATAGGAGTGGAAGCCTAGTTAGGAGAGGTCAGAACTAGGTTTGGTTGACGTACCCATTTGCAACTAGATAAAGCAACGGGGTGTGCGGGGGGCTTGATACTGCAAGCTGGAGCCCTAAACAGCAGAACTCTCTGGAGTGTGGTGAGATTAGAGAGAGGAGGGCACAGTTGCACATTGCCCATGGATGGCAGCAGACCTACACCATGAGAGATGTAGCTCTTCAGTTAGGCCTGTTCTGGAGGCTCAAAGGGTGAGTGAGGATGGGGAAGAAAGGATCATCTTTGTAGTCCCTTTGAGAATTTGACTACCTTTAGGAATCTTACATGGGCTTCTAAGGATTCTTTAAGTCTTTTGGTTCATTCCCTAGATTCCAGCCTGTGGGTGGATTATCCAGAATAGTTCTCCAGGGCTCCATCTTCTCGAGGTGCTTTTTCCTTATTTCAGGTCTTGACTTTCTATGAGGCTTGGCCAACACAGGAAGTAATGTGGGTTCAGGGACATCCTTGGGTGGGGACTGAAAAGTCCTAGCATTAAGAAGGCAGGGCTGTTTCGAGGGCCCTTTTTAGCTGTGGGGGTAAGCTCAGATCTCCCTTTAGACCTTAGTCCTTGAGTACCTGCTTTGTCCCAGGCCTTGGGTTGAGTGCTGGGGACACAGCTAAGTAAGATGTATGGTAATGAGATATAAGAGGTGTTTCGAGAGAACACAAGAGAGATGGCTAACTCAGCTTGTAGAGATGGTCTTAGGAAACTGTTAGGTGAGGCCTGAAGTTGAGAAGGCAAGGAAAGGCATTGCAGGGTGGATGTAGCATGGGCTGAAGCTTGAGAACACTCAAGTGGTTCAGTATGGGGTGGTTGTTGGGACAGGTAAGGGAGTGGGAGGGGCAAGCAGAGGCCAGATCATGAAGTTTGAACTTTATCCTGACAGTGATAGAAAACCTTAGGAGGTTGTTAAAGGGAAGTGACTTATCTGGTCCAGGCCACTGTCCTGAGCTCTGGTCCCACACTTCCGCTAGCCAATGTACCTGTGTTATTCACCACTTATTCCCAGCACCCAGCACGGAACCCGGCACATAGTGGGGGTGTGGCAAATTTTTGTTGCCCTTCTGCCATCTTCTCAAACCCATATTGTCCAAAACTGATCTCATTTCTCCTCCTTTCCTCTCCTCTTTCTATCCAGCTCTTCCATCTTGACCCACGCCCTCCATCTCCTTGCCTTTCCTGTCTCGGAACATGTGTTCATCCTGTGATGTCCAGCTGCCAGTCTGCCCTAAGGGGCTGGCCTTTGAACTGTGGGTAACATCTGGCACCCAAATGGCTCATTAGGGGAAAGTTCTCCAAAATATGGGGGCCACAGTTCTCCTTGGATGCCTCCTCTCCTCAGTCTAAGATTTGAAAGTAAATGACAGCAGGTAAAATAATGAAGACCACGATAAGGAAGCCAGATAAGCAGATTGTACAGAAGAAAGGATTTGGTTGAATCCATCAACTAGGATGAAACATGGCTCAGTATCTCAACTGAAGAGGTTAAAATCTGCTAACAGAGCTCATTCTGCTCTTCCTCCTCCTCAACTGTTTTGTTTGTGTTTTGAATAGGTAATAAATGCACCTGGTACAACATTCGAAAGGTACAAAAGGCAGTGAAAAGTAAGTCTTCCTCTTCCCTGTCTCCCTTACAGTTCCCTCTTCCCCTCTCCAGAGTTAACTAGTAACCAGCTGTTGATAAGTTCCTTATATCACTCTTCCCTTCTTGAAGGACTCTTCTCTTGGCCTTCATAGAATCCTCCTGGTTTTCCTCCTGCCTACTGCCCACTCCTTCTCTGCCTCCTTTTCCCGGTGTCTTCTCTGCTTGATCAAGCATATTGTAGGCCTCAATGCTTGGTCCTGGGACAACTCCTTTCTTTTTTTTAAATCAATTCTCCTATTAGGTATCTCCAGCACAATAGTTTTAAGTACTACCTATAAGTTAATGCCTTCCAAGTGTACTCAGTGAGTCCTAATTTCTCTGAATCTCAGACTTTATACCCACCTGCTTACTTGACATCTTCAATTAGAAATTTAAGAAATGTCTCAAACTTAGCCTGTACAGATTAAAACAAAGCTAAAAGCAAAAATCTCTTCAGTTGTCATTTCACTTCTCCCAGTCCAAGTCTTTCCTTTCTTTAGTCTTCTTCTCAGTAAGTGGCACTGCCATTCACTGATTGCTCAAGCTCCAAATTTAGATGTCAGACTCGATCCCCCCCCCAACTTCTCTACAATCACTTCCTGAAGAAAAGTCTCATTGACTCTACTTCTAAAAGCATGTCCTTTATGCATCTACTTCTATTTCCAGTCTTAGCACACCTGCCCTCAGCTTTCTCCTGGGCCACCCCAGTAACCTTTTAAGTGGTTTCCCTGCTTCCACTCTTGCTCCCTGTAGTCTGTCCAGCACTCATTTATGTACATGTTGACTACTGCTGACCGACGGTGGGTCAGGGACTGACATGTACTGGGTACTGGGATATTCTCACGAAGAAGGCCAAGTGGTTTTGGGAAACCTTCAGTCTGCAAGCCCCATCCAGAGCCTAGGACGGGCCACCCTGCTTAAGCCCTTCTAAAGAAACCCAGCCCAGCCATATTAGGACAGTGTAGGACCATGGTCGGCAAACTGCGGCTCGCGAGCCACGAGTCTATTTTGAAGAAGTGGCGTTAGAAGAAGTTTAAGTTTAAAAAATTTGGCTCGCCAAATAAATTTCAGTCGCAGTACTGTTGATATTTGGCTCTGTTGACTAATGAGTTTGCCGACCACTGGTCTAGGAATCAGTCTAGGGTGTTCTGTTTCAGCTTCTTTCCCACACCACTTCTCATTTTTGGCCCTCCTGGTTTCCCAAGTTTCCAGGCTTTGTCCTAGTTTCTTCCATGACCGCGGATGTTGATTCAGTTTGGACTCTCACTTGGCTTTTGCCTTGGCTGTTCTCGAGGACTTTCATTCTGGTGCCTTTTCACTAGCCCCATCACAGGGTGAAGGTCGCTGGATCTCTGCACCTTCCCTGGTCTCCACTGAGTGCTCCTCTTACAATAAGGAGGGGATTGGATGTGCACCTTATACAGTGTACGGCCGGAGCACACCTTAACCACTGAGGTGTGTCCACTAGCAAGCAATATATGAGCAGTCTCTCCTCCCCCACACTGTCCAGCAAGGAAATGGGCCACCTCCCGAGCATGGGCGTCCATCCTTGGGGATCATTCACCTCAAGATTGCTGTGGGTGGTTCCTGTCATGGGACTCGGGGTTGATGAAATCACTTGTGCTAGTAGTTCTGGTCCTTAAGCTTTGATACCAAAGATGAGGGACATTTGCTTTGGATATCAGATTGCGGTCCCTGAGAAATGAGGGGTTTAGGAACGCCCTGAAGGCACACTTCTTCTTTTTTTAGGTATACTATTTTTTATCTCCATTCTTTAACTCAGCAGATATTTTTTTTAGCATCTAGCGTTTGCCAGGTGGTGTGCTAGGCATTGGGGATGTAGTGATGCAAAAATCACAGGAACGTTCCAGGCAGAGGGTAACGGGATTTCTGGCCTTGCATTCTTCAAGGTCTCCTTCTAGTTTTGCTGGAATTCTGTGCCTTGGCTGGCTTGTCCCATGGTGTGGAACTCAGTGACATGTCAGAGCTTGGAGCTTTTGTCCCAGAACAAGGTTCAGAGCTATGTCTCGGTCAGAATAAGCATGTACGAGAACAGTGGCCTCTAGTTTATTGGGCTGCACAAGGTCCTCTAATCTCAGAAGGTCAGAGAACCCTATTCAGGAGGCCCCTCCTCCCCTGAACTGCCCCACTTGCAGGCCTTAGAGAGCTGCAAACGCGGCAGAGAAGGAACTGGAGTAAACGGGACTGTGTTCGCTGAAGAGTGCTGAAGCTGGATGGGTTAGGGTGGTGTCGGCTGAGGAGAGTCTGATCCAGAAGAGCAGGGAGATGTAGCTGATCTCTAGCCTGAGCAGAGGGAGCAGATGCACCCGCGGGCCCCTTGAGACGGAGCAGTGGGAGGGGAGACAGAAGGCAGGCGTTGGCTTCGTGGACGTCAGAGCTGCCCTCCGCTGGGTTGATAAGTTTCTTCACCGACTCTAGCAAACTCATCTGCGAGGTGTACACTTCCTATTAGGCGCTGTGTCTGGGGAAACAAAAATACCATCAGGTTTCTATTCTCAAGTTGCCTGGAGCTAAAGAGTGGCCCTTTCCTTGGGGTGATTACAGCAGAGCATGGACAAGTGCTTGGAAAGGGCAGGTGGGGAATAAAGGAAATTAAAGATGCACATTGTGGGAGGTGGGGAGGGGGGATTGGATTGGAGACCTTTATGGAGCTTCACAAGGCCCAAAGAGAGCCACTGTTGTATGTTCCTGAGGGTTTGGAAGGGGGTTGGGGTGGTTTGAAATTACATTGAGGGGCAGTTCAGGAATGCTCAGGAGGACAGGTTAGATTGCAGGAGGAACAGGCTGGGCATGATTGTCAGAAGGGTCTGGATTTGAATGCCAAACTTCAGTTAAGGCTGAGGATCACAGCAGATCCTGCAGATCTAGAAAGGACCCAGAACTTAGAGAGACCTCAGTCACTGCCCTGGGAGCAGGAGGCCAGAGGTGTTCCCCCCCATCGGCCATTTCTGTCCACCTTGCTTTAGCAGCACCCTTGCTGTCTCTCCTCCTAGCACCCCTGCTTTTGTCTTAGGGTCTCCAGGATGAGTGTCAGTACCTCCTGCAGCCGCAGCTGATTGTCCGGCGTTTACTGGACGTTGCTGTGCTGGTGCCTGGCCGCCCCTCAGAGCAAACCCTCTCCCCCCACAACCGCTCAGCCCTATACAAGTAAGTTGGATGCTCCCCTCCCCACTCCCACCACCCAAAAACCCGGCCCTTTCCTTCTTCCTTCCCTGTCCTCAAACAGGGAACAGGCTTCTCTGGGCCTCTAAGTCTGCCTGCCTGTTCCTGCTGTCCCTCGGGCCACCCTGGACTGCTGGGCCTCCCCGAGCCCCCAGGGTGGGTTGGACGCCTGCCTCCCTCTCTCCCAGCACAGAGGGGAGGACCTGAAAAGGCCTCCCGTTCTCGTGCCCCTAGCTCCTCCTCGCCCCCTTCTTCCTAGTGTTCCCCTCATTCTGGTGTCCCTCTCACCTTTCCGTGCCCTGTGTTTTCTTACCCCCAAACTCTCCTCTGCCCAGGGTCTTTGTGCCCAGCTTCACTTACAGGGTTTCAGCACAGTTGGTGTGTGTGGGGGGCCGAGGGGCATCCGCCTGCCCCCTGACACTTCGCCTACGTCCCAAGGCCCCACCCCTGCACAACTCAAGCTCCGTGGCTTGTGGAGGTGCCCCGGTATGCCAGCTGGAGCTAGCACTGCCCCCTTGGGGCCGCTGGGTCTACGTGCGCGTGGAGACGCCATCCCGGGGCTCTGGCAGGACCGTCCGCTTCCAGCTGTGTGTGCGGTTGCAAGGTCAGAAGCCCACATCTGCCCCAGCCACCCAGCTTGTGTTGACATCTGTGATCGGGAGGAGGCAGGCATGGTGGCTGCGCCCATGGCCCCTCTGCCATGTCCCTCCAATCTCCCTGACCCCACCCAGGCTCCGTCACACTCCCCTGAAGCCCTTCCACTTGGAGCTTGAGGTCATTGGAAAGCCTTCAGATAGTTTCCCCACCACTTGGGGCTCACGAAGGGACCTGATTGTTCTCCTTAATTTAATCTCTCTTTCCGTTTCCGGGGTAGGCAAGGACAGCGAGGACCTCTGGGACACTGGCCTTGCAAAAGCCCATGCAAGTCAGTGAGAGGGCAGTCGTCTGTTTCAGCAGTGTCCTTAGGGAGGGAGGGCTGACCTTGACTCCCTCCAACATGACATTCTGTTAGCTTCGACCATGAGGCAATCCCCCGGGCCCTTTACTGTGACCCCAGATGCCGCATACTCCCAGGGGACAGTTGATTCTAGTTCTCACCCTTGTCAAATCCTGTCTGGCTCAGATCTGGTTTGTGGTGGGGCTGAAGGGCTGTGAGGGTGGCAGGCCTCAGCTCTGATTTCCTTTGCCCCACAGAGTGCCCCAAGCCCAGCCTGACCCGTGCCCTGGCCCCTGGAGCCGCCATGAACATGCCCCAGTCACTGGGCAACCAACCGCTGCCCCTAGAGCCACCGTCGCTTGGCGCCCCCGTGGAAGAGCCCGGGGCCACGTCCCCACCTGAGCACTGCTGGCCAGTGCGCCCGACTCTGCGCAACGAGCTGGACACCTTCTCCGTCCACTTCTACATCTTCTTTGGCCCCAGCGTGGCGCTGCCCCCTGAGCGCCCTGCTGTGTTTGGCCTGAGGCTGCTGCCCGTGCTGGACAGCGGAGGTGTCCTTAGCCTGGAGCTCCATCTCAATGCGGTACTTTGTGGGGAGGGGGAGGCTGCCCCTATGGGGGAACTTGAAAAAGAAGGTGGCAAGTGTGGAAGACAGATTGCTTTTACCCAGCTTTAAGATTAGAGACCATATCAGCCCAATTCTGGCCAACAAACATGCCCTGGGCAATGACAGTGAAGTCTTGATTTGACCTAGACTACCTGCACCCATACTTGTTCTTCCTCAGTATCCTGGGAGTAGAGGCCCAGCCCCGGACAGCCCCTTACGCTGTCCCTCTCTGCATCCTTGTCCATTTACTCTGACGGGCCTCTGACTAACCTTTACCCGATGGACGTACACATCTGGTCACTCACCGTGTTTCCTTCTTTGCTTTGGTTGCGTGGAAGTCAGCATCAAATACATGGCCCACAGTTAGGAGCAAATTTTATTGTTCTATCCTGAGTGTTCAATTTCCCTCGTGCATTGATTTTATCCGGTCCTTATGTATTTAATAAGCTGCCTCAAATCCTTCTGGAGGTGAGCTTACGGCAACCTGCTACCTTTATTCCGTTAGACAGTCATTTGCATCTACTCCTATGGATATCCGGTTTCTTTTAATCCCAGCCAGGCTGCTACATTTAATCCCTCAGGCATTCTGTTACCACCCGGGAGTACCTGAGCATTTCACCTGAGGAAGAGTACATTTCTTTACGTGCCTCCCGCCTTCAGGGCCCGGTGAAGAGGTGCAGATGATTGAAACCTCACAGTTGCCTTTGTTCACAACTACTTTCTATGTCCCGAGACGGCACCTCTTCCCTTCCCCGCGACAAGCTAGATACAATTGAAAACAGGGGGTATTCTCTTTAGCCTGAACAATCTAACAATTCCGCCCAAAGGATTCAGAATTGGGCCTTGTCTGTTCATCAGTTTTTGAAGCATTTCTGACGTGGGAGATTTGGTGTTTCCCAAGGTTTTGTGTTCTCAAAAGGGAGGAGAGATTTGGCCTTGGCGTTGTTGAGAGCCCCTGCAGGAATGTGAGGTCCAGCGAGGGCCTGGCGGAGTTTATGGGGAGGGGTTAGGAGGTGCAGGAGTCTGGGCTGATGGGTGGCGGTCGGTCGGGTGGGTGGGACCCGGTGGGTGGGACCAGCTTCATCTTCACGCCGCCCTTCCCAGAGCTCCCTGCGCCAGGAAAACGTGACCGTGTTTGGATGCCTGACCCACGAGGTGCCCTTGAGTCTGGGGGACGCAGCGGTGACCTGCTCCCAAGGTGAGGGTGAGGGCTGGGGGAGGGAGAGAGGGCCGGTAGTCCCGAGGGGGAGGGAGGGGGATGGCGCGGAGGAAGGCTGGTCTCGGGGGAAGTGGGCGGGCGCAGGTGAGTGAGGATTCTTTACGTGGTGACCCCACGTTGACCTTTCTCTCCTGACCCCTGACCCCTCTCCCCTTCCCAGAGTCCCTTGCCGGCTTTCTCCTCTCCGTCAGCGCCGCGTCCCGAGTGGCCAGGCTGCGAATCCCGTTCCCGCAGACCGGGACGTGGTTCCTGAGCCTCCGCGCCCTGTGCGGGGCGGGGCCCCGGTGAGCGGGGCGGACCGGACCGGACTGGACCGGGCCGGGCCGGGCAGGGGCGGGGCGGGAGGTGGCGCCGGGCCCCCGTGACCCCCACGTACGCGCAGGTTCGTGCGGTGCCGGAACGCCACTGCCGAGGTGCGGCTGCGCACCTTCCTGTCGCCCTGCGTGGACGACTGCGGGCCCTACGGCCAGTGCAAGCTGCTGCGCACGCACAACTACCTGTACGCCGCCTGCGAGTGCAAGGCCGGTGAGCGCAGGGAGGGGCCGAGGCTGGGTTTGGAGGAGACGGGAGGGGTGCTGGGGGGAGACCACCCTCCCCTGGCATGGCGCAGGGCTTCGTTAGAGGCCCCCCCCCCCAAGGGTCTGCCTCCCGTGCCCACCCTGCGCCTTCCCCGCCCGCAGGGTGGCGGGGCTGGGGCTGCACCGACAGCGAGGATGCGCTCACCTACGGATTCCAGCTGCTGTCCACCCTGCTGCTCTGCCTGAGCAACCTCATGTTTCTGCCACCCGTGGTCCTGGCCATTCGGAGCCGATATGTTCTGGAAGCTGCCGTCTACACCTTCACCATGTTCTTTTCCACGGTATGTGATGGCGCCGGTGTCTTCACTGAGCCCTTACCCAAGTGGTGGGGGAGGTTCTACATGTTCCCCACTTCTGCCCTGGTTTGGGATGTCTGTACCTTTGTAATCGAGGATGCCTCCAGTTCTCTGTCTTCTGTAGCAGCGCTTCCCTACCGTTTCGTATCATGGCACGCGTAGAATGCGCTCATTTTTGTAAGGCACATTGGGATCCAAGAACAAGCCTGTTTGTAACGGAAAGTAACCAGCTGCCGGCCACTGCAGGCTTTGTGGGTCTCTCACACCCTGCCTGTGCACTCTGCGGGCACAGGGACCCTGACCTCAGCACGCTGGCCACGTGACTCTGCTCTGCAGTATGAGATTGTGCCTTCTCCGGGAGAGGTCTGCCCGGGGCAGGAGACCTGCACTTTCACCTGGGTTTCTACATGGAGAGTCATCAGTTTCGTCACATCCTTTCATGATGTGAGGGCTAGCTATACAGTGTTCGTGTTCTCCATCGCACTGGAGATTTCCACAGCGTGAGCACATTCTTTTTTGTGGTGTGAAAAGGTATCTCCCCATTTAGTAGCCATGGCATCCTTGAATTATCATGGGGACTTTAGGAAGGCAGGGGGATCTATAATTGGGTAACTGATAGAAACGTCTGGCTATTAGAATCCTAAGAAACTTTACCAATTCAACTGTGTTCTGAGGCTGATGGGAAGTGGCAATGTCATATAGAATCCCAGCCCAAAGGAGCATATTTTGATGAAGATGAATTTAGCGTTAAAGCCCCCTCCTCCCATTATAGAATCCCCACAATATCTTCTCTGTGCCTTCCCATTCTTTGATAATCATAAAAATTCATATTACAAGTGTGCATCACAGATATTCCAAGGGAAGGTAGAGGAGTGAGTCTCCTAATGTGACTTAACCTCCCCTCCGCCAGGTTCTGCGTCTAGGGGTCTTTCCATCTCATCTCTGGGCTCGTGGTGTCTTGTGACATTCGGTGCCTGCCTGTGAGCATCTCTTTTGTTCAACATTATAGACCAGACATACGTCCAAATTAACAAAATATACTGCCCGGCTGGCATGACTCGGGGTGAGCGTTGACTTATGAACCAGGTGGTCACGGTTTGATTCTTGGTCAGGGCATATATCCAGGTTATAGGCTCAATTTCAAGTGGGGGGCATGCAGGAAGCAGCCGATCAATGATTCTCTCTCATCATTGATGTTTCTATGTCTTTTGCTCTCCCTTCCTCTCTGAAATCAATGAAAATATATTTTTAAAAAGCCCTATTTATCACTTAGGAGAAAGGGGGGGGAGAGGTCCTGACACTGAGGGTCATACCTGTGGACATTCAGCCGCCGATAAGGAAGAGTAGCCCGATCCGTGCCATGTGGAGAGCACATTCTGGGTTTGCTTTCCTGCCCCCCTTTAGACCTGCTCTGACGGTGCCTCATTCTATTTTTATATTAGACACTGTTTCTCTTCTTTTATTGCCAGATGCCCTTATACTGTTGCTCACCAAATCCTCCAGCAACAGCTGTTCCACCAGCCCACTCTTGGCTGCGTGCTGATCTAATGTGATTCACAGTTAGGGAGAGTGCCTGAGTGTAGCAGGAGCCTGGAGCGTGAGGGGGAGAGCAAGCGTGTTCTGCATTTTGCACAGGCACCCTGGGCATCGTCTCCAGAGTGTTCCGTTCCGGATGACTCCTTATTTCCTGGCTATAGCGGCAACTCAGACACGGGGAGCCTAGAGTGCCTGGCGGCACACACAGAGCTTCTACTTTCCGAAATAAGGCAATAGCCAGAGATCAAGAAAAATAGACCGGCTCTGAGGTATGGCCTGACGTCCTGCTATGACTCCTGTCCTTTCCCACCTGGGCCAGATGCAGAGCTGCTAATCTTCCAGTTCTCCCAGCTAGGTCCCCTGTTGTCCCTCTTCTCCCAGTCTTTACTTGGTTTAGATTTATTCTGTTCCTAAGCAGTCTTCGTCTCAGGACCCATTGGTCATGTTGTAGGTCAAAGTGCCAGGATGGTAGATGACAGTCTTCTCCGTCTTCAAATCCAGGACAGTCTACACTTGGTGCAATGAACGCTTATCCAGAACATAGGAACAGACATTAGGTATGTTCTTCAGGAGTTAAACATGTGAAATGTCAATATGTAAAATATTTAAAATGTAAAATATATAAGAGTTTGGAATATAATGCTTTCCCCTCCTAAATCCTTCTTCCTAACCTTGTCTTCACCTTCTTGTTCTCAACTCTAACTCAAACAGGAGACTAGGTTCTCCCATCCCCATTCTTCCCAGAAGTTCAAGAAACCCTGTCACTGCCAGTGAAGGAACAACTTGTGATGTCGCTCAGCTCTCTCTTTTCTCAGCTGTGGACTGGATATCTCTGCCCTCTTCCCACTGCCAAGGCCATACTTCTGGAGGGCCTGGAGACCTGGCTCACCAAGGTCTGTGAGGCTGCTGCTCTTTGAGACTCACAGCCCTTGTGACTTAGGATTGCCTTTTAATAGAATGAGGAAGAAACTGGCCTGGGCTGAAAGCAGTGCCTAAGGGGTCCCTTTTGTCAACGAGCAAGACACTTCCAAAGCCGCCTTTAGATGCCATAGCACTTAACCTTCGTGCCCCAGCTTCAGTTCATCCTGATGTATGTCAGCCAACCCTGGAAACTACACCAACTTGTTTCTCCTTTCAAGAGATGCTTTCAGTAGCCATGGCTTCCAGAGGGCTGGTTCACAGAGATCTTAAACTTTTTTGATCCCTTAAAATCTCCTGACATGCCTTAAGCTCAGCTCCAATGGTCGCTTTTGATCAAGGTCAAAACCTTTCTCTTCAATTGTAGCATCTTAGTTTTCTTAACCCAGCTTCCATCACTGTCACAACCCATTCTTCCGGATTATGTCAGGTGGGAGGATTATGTCAGGTGGGAGGAGTGAGCATGCTGCTGCGGTGTTTGCTCTCGGTTTGGAGCTATTTTCCTCAGAGCTCTGTCAGGTGTCTTTTCTTTGGATGGGCTCATAAGGCAAATGACAGAGATCCTCAGAGGGATACGTGTTCCCATCATCTTTGTACCAAAGATATTCTTACAACCATATGTGTTCTTCGTGTTTGGCTTTAATAAATACTCAAATCAGATAAATTTTGCAAGAAGTTTAGAGAAAAGTGACAGCAAAAGTTCCAAGACAAAGAGAACTCAGGAAACTCCTGGGTAATCTTTTCACATTAAGGCAACATGGGATGTCAGAGGCTATGATAGCATCGTCCAGAGAGGCACAGGAATGGGACCACAGACAGGGGGGCTAATGGTAGACCGTGACTCTTTCATTGAGGTGCTTGGAATAGCTTGATACAATACCACTTGTTCCCTGCACTCCTCTCTGAACCTCCTCAATACCCCATCTGCTGTGTCCCTCACAGTGTAGGAGAGCTGGACACTGTCTCAGGCCCATATTGTTTCCCATGGTGTGAAGACCATGCCCTTCTCCATGGCTGTAGGGACTGCCTTTTTCTTACTGTGTCCTCCATGGCATTGGGGAGGAGGTAATGAAGAGGGCCAGTTAGCGAGTCAGGCTCGGAGCCTGAGCTATCAGGAGAGACTCGGACATGTTAACATGCTAGGGAGGCTTGAGGTCTGGGTTGACCAGAGTCTAGCCCAGCCGTGGGCAAACTATGGCCCGCGGGCCGGAGCCGGCCCGTTTTGCTGTTCTATCCGACCCGTGGAGCCGAAAGAGCGGAGGGTTCTCTTGCTCTCCCTTCTGCTCCTTCACCAGCAGCCCAAGGTGAGAGTGCCAGCATGGTCAGGTTGCTTTTGTTCCGGCCCTCCGGTCCAGTGTAAGAACCCATTGTGGCCCTCGAGTCAAAAAATTTGCCCTCCCCTGGTCTAGCCCCAGAGCTTGGGTCGAGGATGAGGATTGTAGATGAAACCCACAGCAAGCATCAGGAAACGGGAAAGGATTGGCCTCAGCTTGAAAGACCTGGACCTCCCTGGCCTGATGTTCTCCACAGCACATTCCAGAAATGGGAAGGTTAGGAAGGTGAGGTTGAAGGTCAGGGATGCCAGTTACATGCAGCTTATGAGGCAGAACGGGCCTCCCTTGTCTATTTTTCTCAGGAGTGGGGAGCGGGGCAGTTCCCAAATCTGACGTCTGACCTCTGACCTCTGCTTCCCCAGCAGCAGCACATCACCAGCCTGTGGCCTCTTTCTTCTGTTTTGTAGACCCGGACCTCTCCCCCAGTTCTCTCAACGCCTGTCCTTTCTTTCTCCAGTTCTATCATGCCTGTGACCAGCCAGGCATTGTGGTTTTCTGCATTATGGACTACGATGTGCTACAGTTTTGTGATTTCCTGGGCTCCTTAATGTCCGTGTGGGTCACTGTCATTGCCATGGCCCGTTTACAGCCTGTGGTCAAGCAGGTCAGTCCAGAACGGGCCCTGGGGGACAATCACAGCTAAAGTCTACTTGAAACTCATTCCCACCCTCTCCCCGAGGACATTGCCCAGTGCCTCTCTCCATCCTGGCCCAGCCCCCAGAGTCCTCTTTCTCTAGGTGCTGTATTTGCTGGGGGCTATGCTGCTGTCCATGGCTCTGCAGCTTGACCGGCATGGACTCTGGAACCTGCTCGGACCCAGTCTCTTCGCCCTGGGGATCTTGGCGACAGCCTGGGTAAGGGTGGGGAGAGCTGTGGGTGGGGCATCCTAGCAGGACTTGGGTTCAGGGCTCTGGGAATCTGGTCCTCAATTTGAGGTGGGCTAAGACCCTGCCACCATCTCTATTGAGCTCAAGGTGCCCATCCTAGTCTCAGGTTCCTTCCTGTCACAACCACGGCTCAGGGGAAGCCTGAGTGACCGGCTCTGGCTTGGGTTCCAGGGCCTCCCATTCCTGAGCCCCACTTCTCTGCCTCCCCAGACAGTACGCAGCGTCCGCCGTCGGCACTGCTACCCACCCACATGGCGCCGCTGGCTTTTCTACCTGTGCCCTGGCAGCCTTATCGCAGGCAGTGCCATCCTGCTCTATGCTTTTGTGGAGACACGAGACAACTACTTCTACATTCACAGCATTTGGCATATGCTCATCGCCGGCAGCGTGGGCTTCCTGCTTCCCCCTCGTGCCAAGACTGACCACCGGGTTCCCCCTGGAGCTCGGGCCCGGGGCTGCGGTTACCAGCTGTGCATCAACGAGCAGGAGGAGCTGGGCCTTGTGGGCCCGGGAGGGGCCCCTGTCAGCAGCATCTGTACCAGCTGAGAGGGACTTGGAGTCTGGTGCTTGGAGCACGAACCCTTCCCAGAATGCAAAGAGCCCCTCCTGGGTTTTTCCAGGCAGTGCGGAACTTTCCCAGGGATGAGAGACAAGTTGTGTTTCTTGAGGACTTGTTGTCTTCCTTGCCGTGGAACTCTTCCAGGGACCTGGCACACTTCCGAAGATTGGAGCCCTCCTGCGTCCATTGAGTCTGTCAGGGCTGTAGCCTGTCCAGGGCCCCAGAGCCCCTCAGGACCAGCAGTCCCTCCTGAGGTGGAGCCCCTCCCAGGGATGTGGAGCCCTCCTGAGATTTGGATTCCTTCCTGGGCAGACAGAGCCCTCCAAGGACATGGCATCATTCCTGAGGAAGTGGAGTCCATTTTGGGGAAACTGAGTCTCCAGGTCTTCCAGCAGCTCAGCAACTCCGGCCTCAGGCCTCCTTCCCAGAAGCAGCATCTGTGCTTTGCTGGGCTGGGAGGGGACATGCAAGGACAGCTGGGACTGGGACTAGGGCTGGTATCTTGAGTTGATGCAGGTGGAGCCTGGTGTGTCTCCAATGAAGTATTTGCTGGTTCTGTGCTGCCTTTTTTTCTGGGGCCAAATATGTGGGGAGGGGAGGGAAAGGGGGACCCTGAGGAGGTCAGCTTGGGTGACGGGAGCCTAGCCGAATGAGCTGCTGGAGCTACTGTCTGAGGCTTTAGTCCCATTGTGTCGGGCTGCACAGCTAGGAATAGGGAGTTGTGAGTGAGTGAGTCTGTGTGTATGTGTGTGTGTGTGTGTGTGTGTGTGTGTTTTGGGATAATTTAAACCAGTGAGACAGATCTCCCTTGTGGTACCCACACTCAACAAGGGAGGAAGCTGAGGTCCCAGAAAACTGGACTAGCAGGTACAAAGATCAAATGGGAAGGAATTATCACCAGAATGTAACTTCTGTTTTGAGCGCCATTTTGCCCGAGTGCCAGAAGGATCATATTTTGTCAATTTGGAATTTCTTTTCTTTCCATAAGAGTCATAGCTGAGTCCTGAGGGTTTATGTAGTGCAAAGATGTTGGGAGCATGTTCTTTCTGGTCACCTCAGTCTATTTGGCACCCCCTCATCCCCGAGATTTCCATCATTCCAGCTGGCCCTCCATGTAGGCAGGCCGGAGCAGATTTCTGATCCTATCTCTATAACCCCTTTTAGTCCTGAGGCTCCCTACCACTTCTGTGCCACGTGCAATGACAGACCTTGGCTACCTGGACACACCTTGAAGTCACTTAAACCGGTTTGGCTCAGTGGATAGAGCGTCTGCCTGCGGACTCAAGGGTCCCAGGCAGGGCATGTACATTGGTTGCGGGCACATCCCCAATAGGGGGTATGCAAGAGGCAACTGATCGATGATTCTCTCTCATCGATGTTTCTAACTCTCCCTCTCTCTTCCTCTCTGTAAAAAAAAAAACCACAATAAAATATATTTAATAATAATAATAATAATAATAAAGAATAGGCCCCTCCCCAGCCAACCTCTAATGGGCCAGTAGCATGAGCGAGAAATAAATCCTTGTGGTCCTAAGCCACTGAAATTTTGAAGTTCTCACCATATTATAACCTAGACTCTCCTTCCGGATAGAGGTTGAGAACAGGAAAATCGGGATATTTTCCTGCAGAGCAGACTCCCCCCCAGCAGAGCTATGGCAGCAGCTTTCACCTCCGCATTTCTCAGGCTGTAAATGATGGGGTTCAGTGAGGGTGTCAGGACCCCATAGAACAACGCAATAATCTTATCCAGGTCCGGGTCCTTGGGCTTGGGCTTGAAGTACATGAAGGAGATAGTCCCATAGAAAACCACTACCTCTGTGAGGTGGGCAGAGCAGGTGGAGAAGGCTTTGCGCCGGCCTGCAGCAGAGGGCACCCTGAGGATGGCAGCAAGGATGAAAACGTAGGACATGCAGATGAGCAGGAGCGGGGCCAGGGACAGGACAGCTGTGGCCACCATTAGAAGCAGTGCATTGAGAGAAATGTCCCCACAGGCCAGTTTCAGCACTGCCAGGATCTCGCAGAAGAAGTGGTTAATGACACGGTGGCCACAGAACGGGAGGCTCCAGGTGACAATGGACTACAACAGTGAGTTGGCAAAGCCCGTTCCCCAGCTCAGCACTGCCATCCGCACGCACGTCTGCCCACTCATGAGTTCTGGGTACCTAAGCGGCCGGCAGATGGCCATGTAACGGTCATACGCCATCACGGCCAGGAGCACGCACTCCGTGGAGCCCAGGGCCAGGGTCAGGTACATCTGTAGGACACAGCCAGGGAAGGAGATGGTCCTTTGGGCTTCCAGGAAGTTGACCAGCATGAAAGGCACGAAGGAGGAGGTGCCGCAGATGTCCAAGAGAGAGAGGTTGCTGAGAAAGAAGTACATGAGGCTGTGAAGGCGGGGGTCCAGCATGTTCAGCCCGATGAGGAGGGCATTCCCCAGCACGTTCACGGAGTAGATGCCCAGGCAGAGCACAAACAGGACCATCTCTAAGTTGTGGTGGCCCGGTAGGCCCAGCAGGACATACTCTGTCACGGCTGTCTCGTTGGCCCCTCCCATGTCATTTTCCCTCCTTTCAAATGTGGGCAACACAGGCGTTGGAAACACCTCTGGCTGGCCCGGGAGCCAGGCAACCTGAATACGCGCCCTGGGGCAGGTCAGCCCCACCTCTGGAGTTTAGTTTCACCATCTGTATACGGAGACTTAGACTTAAGGTCTGCAAGCTGGCCTTCTCCGCTCTGCAGTTCTGACTTAACTGAGAGAAGATGAGATGCATTCTAGTCCCGTCAGCTCTTTTGTGGTCCCCCCCCCCCAGGGTGGGCTCGGGAGACAATGTGTGATAAGCTCCTCTAGAATTTAGAGTTCTTGTCTGTTAACAGGAAACTCTAGGTTATGACTTCATATGGCTAAGCCATGCACATAGTTTCAGATTCATTCATTGGGGAATGTTTTTGAATGCTCTGTGCTAGGTATTGCTTAGGTGCTGGGGCTAGAGCAGTAAGAAAAACATGTGGACAGGAAGTTGCCACACCTATCACGAGGGCTCCCCTCTTCCCTGAATTAGGTGAGAGGAGCTCTGAAAGGCAGGGGGTGATGGGTGGTGCTCACCGAGTGTTCCTTTTGGGCCTTAAGGGATGAACGTTCTCTCTTACAGGGTGCGTGAGCCTGATTTCTGGTCATCACTCCTTAAGGAATCATAGGCCCTCTGTTGATTTTTAAAAGAACAGCACGTCCCAGTAGAGCCACTGGCCACAGGATTTAATCCTGGTCATGAGAGCCAAGTAGCTCCTCCTCGACCTCCATATTGCTTTTTAGGATAGACAGGACTGGCAGGGATGTCACACGGGAGGGAAGACCGGCTCTCATCTCGCCCAATGGTCAGTCACTGACTAGTTTGTAGAGGGAGCGCTGGGCAGAGGCTGCGGTCTTCGCCCAGGTGCTCTCATTGCTGTCCTGAGCGGGACTCACCACCTCCTTGGGGAATGCCGGTGTCAGGGATTCACAGGAGGAAGCCGAAACGTCCCCAAGGCAGTCTTGTTAAACAGGAAAGCCGCCTTGCGGCCCAGGTGACCTCGGGCCTAAAGGAGAAATAGAAGCCGAGTGTGACTCTCATTCAGAAGATATAAGCACCTCCAGCCCCTTCCCTCTGGGATTGACTGCAAGGCCAGTGTCCTGTGACAGCATTGGAAGGATGGATTTCCCCCTCATCCTCCCTCCTTAACTGCGTCGCCTGTTCGTAGGCACAAAAGGGCTCACCCTCTACTTAGCAGACTGTCTTTTCCCAGTGCTACCTCTTTGCCTAAGAATTTTCCTTTTGTAAGCACGCCCTCCCTCCCTTCCCCAGTGGGGGCATTCCTGCCCATGCCTCAGAGCCCAGCTTAGTCTCTCCTTTCTTCTCCCTCCTGCTTCCTGCGGTCACCTGCTCTCTCCGACGCTTTAGCCCTTTGCCATCCCTCTGTGTTCACGTAGGTGCTCTGCACCTGCCTCCTCTCCTCTACTACACCCGAGAGCAGGACGCCGTCTCCTTCCTCTCAGCACTTCCTACAGCGAGTACTGCCAAGAGCAGTCACCGAGCAGATACCCAAGGCACGATTCAAAAACTTAGTTTTGCACCCAGCGTCAGCACTAACTGGCTGTGTCATATTGATCAAGTCACTTGACCTCTCTGAGACTCAGGTTTCCTTTTGGAAAGTGGGGGTGCTGCGTACTCAGAGGAAAATCAGAGGAAAATGCATGTAAAGGTGCAGGGAGCTGCCCAGCACTAACAAGTTGTTACTGAGGCTCCCGATCAAAGCATTTGTCTTCAGCCATAAAGCACCTGTTGAGCTGTGCTCACACCTCCGGAGGTGACGACCAGAAGTCAGGCTTACACGCCCTGTAGAGTGGAAATGTTCGACCTTTAAGGCAGTGTCTGTCGTGACCCCTCTCTCTCCAGAGCCTGCGCTGGTTTCCTCTCCTCCATCCTGAATCAGGGAGATAGTAAGGGCATTTCTCATGCTACGCCTCCATTGTGGGTTTTCAGGGGGCTCTGTTCCATGTCCTCAGAGACCCTGGCTGATGGAGGCTCCACTATCGGGAGCGTCACCAGTTGGTACATCTTGGGAGGAACACACCAGAGCATCTCACACCAGCAGTTAAGTGCTCTGACGCAGTAGAGATGTGTTTCACATCCGCCCACAATCCACTGGCCCTGTGTAATCCTACCACATGCTCAGAAAGAGGAGATCCGGAAACATAGCTGAGTATTTGGGTGTGATGACTTTCACAATACACAGAAAAACACTGCATCTATCGGCCAATGTCTCACTCTGTCATGCCCTGGAAAATCAGGTTCCTAGAGAGATAGGAGTGTCTCTGAGGTAACTGTCTAAGTCCACTCCCCAGATTCACCCGCTGAGAGACAGGGTGATGCCATGAACTGGGCCTGGGAGTGAGGGAACTGGATTTGATTCTTTCTTCTGATTCTGTGACCTTGGTTAAATACTCCTTTTGTTTTTTATTTTTAAAAATATATTTTATTGATTTTTTACAGAGAAGAAGAGAGAGAGAGAGTTAGAAACATCGATGAGAGAGAATCATCGATCAGCTATGCCCTTGATCAGAATCGAACCTGGGACCCTTCAGTCCGCAGACCGACGCTCTATCGACTGAGCCAAACCAGTTTTGGCAATACTCCTTTTGTGATATGGCACCATTCACTTAGGCAGTCTCTGGTACTCTGTAACCTCCAAACATTCCCTCACATCCTTCCATCAACTTCCAATGAAGTCTAACAGACCCAGGGTTATTTTTCAAGGTAAATATCAATTTCATTAGCTGATGAATCTAGTAAGAACCATTTCACACTTATTTTATAAGAAAGGTGAATGACCCAGCAAGATGAAAGCTTGGTTTCTGGTTTCCCTCACATGCCGGGATCTCAGATTCCTGCATCACTACCTCCTTGCTGTAGAGCAGAGCAGGTGAGTGTGGGGTTGGAGTCAGACTGACCAGGACCCCAATCCCAGGTCTCTCGCTAACAGTTTCCTCAGCCCTACCTTCCTTACCTGTGATGCAGAGATAAGAACAGTATTTCCTTGTGTGGTTATTGTGAGGATCCAGGGAGATGGTGCGTGCGAAGCTCTCAGCACAGAGCCTGACACGTGGTAAGGAATCAGTAAGTGGTAGCTGACATTCTTAGTATTATGTCCTCTTTCCCAAGCAGATATTCTGATTTTTACATGTTTAAAAAAGATTTACTGAGAGGAGTCAGCATGTTATGGATTCTCCTTACCTTCTACCTGTTGGCCCAGGGCATGCAGGTAGCTGGAGTGGGCTGCCAGGTGAGCTGGCCCGAGAGCAGAGCTGGGAATTGCCAAGTTCATTACCAGCATACACACTGCGCTGGGATGGGCCAGGGTCGTGCCCGCGAGGACCAGCCTCCTGAGGCCTGCTACCAAGATGACTTGCCTGCTCCCTGCCTTCGGGGACTTCTCAGTCCCTGGCCAATTTAAAGTTCAAACTCTGCAACTACACAAGGTGCAGGTTTGGCAGTGGTGGGGCTTCAGAGGCCCAGGTTCCGTGTGCTGTCCCGGGGAGGGGGTTGGGTGGACACAGAGAGAGACTGGACAGACAATCTGACGTCTGGGTCTCATTGCAGTCCGGCCCCTTTGGGTCAGAGGCTTGGGGACCAGGGCTCCCCTGCCCTGGACCTGGGCATACTGGTCTGTGAAATGTGCTGTCTGCTTCCAGGGTTGTTGTAAGGACCTGGATTCATGGAATGTGAAGAAAAGCAAATTGCTGGATGGGACATGAGACCCCAAGCACTTGCGAGGGACCATTAAGTCCAGGATTTAGTCAGGCGATTGAGGTCTACGAGTTTCTTTCCCCCCTCCCTTCTCAATCCCTTCTCTTTCCTTTTCTGTTTCCTTCCCACAATAAAAAATAAGTTCACACAGTTTAGGGACTAAAATACAGTTTTAAGTAAAGTAGCAGCTGATACAAAATTTTCCATTATGCTATGACTTGGCTTTTGGAATTTTTATCAAGAATACAGGTGAAGATTGTGATTACTTAGTTTCTTTCTTTTAAAGTTATCTTTTAATTTTATTGAATTTATTTGGGTGACATTGATTAGTGAAATTATATAGGTTTGGACTCCACCAGGATTTATTTAAACATTCTTCTACAGTTGGACATTGAGATTCTTACAATTTTTTGTTACTTTAAACAATCCCATGATTAATATTCTTGTATACAATTCTTTGTGCCTGTATCTTCTGATCTTCTTATACTTATTCCTAGAAGTAGAGGTATTGGTCGAAGAATCTGAAAGTTTTTAAGTCTCCTTTAAAAAAATATATATTTTATTGATTTTTCACAGAGAGGAAGGGAGAGGGTTAGAGAGCTAGAAACATCAATGAAAGAGATACATCCACCAGCTGCCTCCTGCACCCCCCCCCCCCCACTGGGGATGTGCCAACAACCAATGTACATGCCCTTGACCGGAATCGAACCTGGGACCTTTCAGTCCCCAGATCGACGCTCTATTCACTGAGCCAAACCGGTCTCTTGATTCATACTCCAACTTACTCTGCAGGAAATTCATATCACTTCATTTTCATTCCCACCAGCAGTATATGACATTACCTACTTCAATGCACCTTAATTAACAATAGACATTTTAAAATTTCTTTGCCAGTTTCATGGGCGGAGAATTGCATATAATCAGGGGCCTTTCTAACTGCAAATGTGATGTAAACCCCCAGTGCCCACAGCGTGAAGTCCGAACTCCTCCAGGGGCACTGAAGGCCCAGCAGAATGTCTCGGTTGGCAGCCTTCACTCTGGCTTGGTTGGGAGGGTTGAGGTGCAGGGAGCAGGGTGCTTCTCTCCTCGGGGCCTCTGTTCTGATCAGCAGAAGCAGAAAGAGGGACGGAGGGGAACGGAGGACTCCAGCAAGGGCTGTGCTTCCCTGCTTGGAGGCCAAGACCAGCTCTCCCGTCATGGAGATGGTGCTCTGAGGCCAGAGCGGGCATGGAAGGGAGACGCTGTGAGAATCTGGGCCCACTTCTGTGGTCACTGAGCTCCGCAAGGGAAGCTGGGAAGAGGCTGAGCACCGGGGCAAGGTGGCTGTGGCAGGAAGCCGGGGGGATGGGATGAAGAGCAGTAGAGGTCTGGGTTAGGCAGGGTGGAGCTTTGGAAAAGGGGAATTCGACACACGCTGCTCTGATAGTAATACTGACCACAGAGCAGGAGTTGCAAAGGGGGGCGGCTTCCCGGAGGAGGTGGCACTTGTGCAGGGCCTTGAGGGTTAAGCACTCATTTTACACGGGGAGCTGTGTGCTGGGCGGGGGCCGCTTTGTGGGGAAAACCAAGAAGAGCACCGAGCTGGGCAGTGCTGGGTATCACCGAGGCCCCACTTGGCTGGTGTGTGTGGCTATTGGGAGTGAGATTGTGGGCGACGGGCTGTAGGTTGATCAGGACCTCTGACACCCACTAAAGAGGTTGCACTTCACCCTGAGAACAGTGGGGAGCCAATTAGGGGTTTCATTCAGGAGAGCGACATGATCACATGTGCTTTTAAAAAAGATCTTCTGCCTGCCCCTGGGAGGAGAGATTGGAAAGAGGAGTAAGACTGGAATGTGGCTCGTCCGGTGTGTCTCAGTGGTTGAGCATCGACCTATGAACCAGGAGGTCATGGTTCGATTCCCAGTCAGGGCACATGCCCAGGTTGCGGGCTCAATCCCTAGTGTGGAGCACGCAAGAGGCAGCCGATCGGTGATTCTCTCTCATCATTGATGTTTCTATCTGTCATTCTTCTCTGGAATCAATAAAAAATATATTTTAAAAAGTAAAGACTGGAATGGAGGCCAGCCAGGAGGCGGGGAGACATGCGGGGAGTGATACTGAGGGCTGGCCAAGGGCAATACTGGGGAAGGAGCAGAGAGGGGGACTGTGAGCTATCCTCTGCACATCGGTGGGACTTGGTGCTGCCTTTATGGGATGAAGATTCCAGAAACACAGCCCGGTGCCCCACACCATCCTCACTTGGGGCACACGAAGCCTCGCCTACTGACCTGCAGGCCCTCCCTCACGTGGGGGACCATCTCCTGCCCCACACCTTCCTGGCGGCCTCCTTCACCTCCTTGTTCCTCAGGCTGTAGATGACAGGGTTCAGCATGGGCGTGACCACGGCATAGAGGACCGTGAAGACCTCGTCAGAGACGGCGGCGTCCTTGCTCTTGGGCTTCATGTACATGAAGATGACGGTGCCGTAGAAAAGCAGCACCACGGCCAGGTGCGCCGAGCAGGTGGAGAAGGCCTTGCGGCGCCCGGAGGCGGAGGGCACCCTCAGGACGGTGGCCAGGATCAGCGTGTAGGACAGGCAGATGAATGCCAGGGGCACGGGCAGCAGCAGGATGGCGCCCACCAGCAGGAGGGCCTCGCTGGTGGACGTGTCCCCGCACGCCAGCTTCAGCACCGCCAGGATCTCACAGGTGAAGTGACTGACCACGCGGTGGCCGCAGAAGGACAGCCTCATGGCGATGACCGTCTCCGTCACTGACTTGAAGAGACAGAAGACCCAGGCGGCTCCTGCCAGCAACAGGCAGAGCCGCTGGCTCATGAGCACCGGGTACCTGAGCGGCCGGCAGATGGCCAGGTAGCGATCGTAGGCCATGATGGCGAGCAGCAGGCACTCTGTGGAGCCTGTGGAAAGGCTCAGACACATCTGGACGGCGCAGCCGATAAAGGAGATGGTCTTCCAGGCCGACAGGAGGTGGACCAGCATCAGGGGCACGAAGGTGGACGTGTAGCAGATGTCCAGGATGGAGAGGTTGCCCAGGAAGAAGTACATGGGCGTGTGCAGGTGGACGTCCAGCACGCTCACCGCGACGATGGCCGCGTTCCCCAGCAGAGTCATCAGGTACATGGCCAAGCACAGAGGGAAGAGCAGGCGCTCCAGGGATGGGTAGCCAGAGAATCCTTTCAGGACGAACTCGGAGACCGCTGTGCCATTGGCCAGCTCCACAGCTGCGGTGGAGGGAAAGAGGGTGGAGGGTGGTGGGGAGCCGCAGAGCCTCTTTTGGGATGAGGCACATTGCTCCGACACACACTCTCCCTCTGTGACTGGGGCAACCCCTGTACCTCTAGGATTGCAATTTATCAACGGGAAAAGTGATTTAGATCAGCATTTCACTGAGTGTGAATGGAAACGTCAGTAGGCAAACTGAAACATCAAATGGAGACAACATTGGACTAATCAAAAGTAAATAAAGCTATGGCCAACATCAACAAAACAACAAACGACAAACGGCGAGGTTTCGGAGAAAAAGGAACCCTCATGCACTGCTGGTGAGATTGCAGGTTGGTGCAACCACTGTGGAGAACAGTATGGAGCTTCCTCAAAATACTGAAAATGGAACTCCCATTTGACCCAGTAATCCCACTACTAGGAATATACCCCAAGAAACTAGAAACACCAATCAGAAAGGATATATGCACCGCTATGTTCATAGCAGCACAATTTACAATTGCTAGGATTTGGAAACAGCCTAGGTGCCCATCAGCAGATGAATGGATCCGAAAACTATGGTACATCTACACAATGGAATACTATGCTACCATAAAAAGGAAGGAATTCTCATCATTTGCAGTAACCTGGATGGAGTTGGAGAGCATCATGCTGAGTGAAATAAGCCAGTCAATGAAAGAGAACACCATATGACCTCACTCATTTATGGATATTAAAGAACATTATAAACTAATGAACAGAAAGATAGATATAGTGACAGTAAAACAACAAGCAGACTGTCAAATGACAGCGGGGGTGGGGGGAGGGTAGGGAGATCTGGGGGAGATAAGAGATCAACCGAAGGAATGGTATGCTTGCATATAAGTACAACCAATGGACACAAAACTCTGGGGCGGGAGGGCATGTATGGGGGGGGGGGGCAACGGTAAGCTATGTACACATATAATACCTTAATAAATTTTAAAAAAAGTAAATAAAGCTCTACCTCAGGACTTCTCAGAGCCTTTACTCTGGCAGTGCGGTCGGTGACTTTCCAAAAGCAGTGTAGAGTATGTAATGCTCACAGTCATTTGACCGTGGACCTTCCTTTTACAGAGCATCCGTCAACCTATTCTAGCTAAACATTCAATGGGCTGGACTAGAGATCCTCACGTGCCCCAGAATCACCCTGCTAGTTTGTTAAAACACATCGCTAAGCTCCTTCCCCAGAGTTTCCGGCTCCGTAGATCTGGGCGATGCTGGTGCAGTTGGACAAGGTACCACACTTTGAGAACCAGTCTGCTAGCTTGTCTCCGAGGGCCCTCCTGATCTGAGGAAGCCTCTGAGCTCTGCTTTGCACTGTTCCCACTCCCGGCATGCCCTCCTCTGTGGCTCAGCCTGCAGAAACCTGACTTGTCTCTCTAGGCCAGCTCGCGTCTCCGTGCATGAAGCACGCGCTGTGCCTGGCACTGGAGGGGCTGCTGGCCGCTGAGCTCAGGGGGCTGGTCCCCCTGCTCTCCTCCTCTCTCCCCGCCACCTCTTCTCCCATCCCCCCACAAGACCTGCTTCCTCAGCTGCTGTGTGTAAACTGACCTTCAGAATCTGCTTTTGTCATGGCCTTTTGAGCTAAAATTTGATGGACCTCTTAGCTCAGCCCCAAACATAATTTCTCTGGGCCTGAGGCCGAGGGGCTTTGACCTCATGAATTCTAGGGCATTCGCATGGGAAGCACCCTGAGAGGTCACCTAGTCAAAGCTCCCATTGTGCAGGTGGGGAAACTGAGGTCACAACGTGGGTCCCTGGCAGCACTGCGACAGCCACACCTTGCTCAGGGCGCATGTCTGCTTCTGTCAAGCCCCAAATGATGGTGGTTCTTTTGTTGCTCTAGATCAGTGTTTCCCAAACTTTTGACATATGTGTACCCCTTCTATAATTTTCGTAACGCTGAGTACCCCTCGTCAAAAAAAAAGGTTGTATTTTAATAACAATCAAAATATATTTATTTTTTTATTTTTTTGGTACGTACACAAAATAATAATAAACGAAAAATAAAATTATTCATAATAAAATATAAATAAAAGTTATATTATAAATAACATTTATTTGCACACCGCACCATCTCATGCCTCACAAGTCTGTCTTGACTTGACTCATGAGAATGTAGAATTAGGCGCAGCTAAGCACGGTGCAGTGCATATCCCCACCAAACTCCGGTGCAACACATACCCCCACCAAACTCTTCCCGTACCCCAAGGGGGGTATGCGTACCACCCTTTGGGAAACACTGCTCTAGATGGATGCCCTTCTCTGATGTCCCCCCACAATATTCTCCCTAGCCGAGGAGCATGATTCAGTCTCCCCTTAGTGTGTCAGGCACTTGGCATGATGTCAATAAACCCACAGACATACTGCACAAGCCTGGGTCCGGATCAAGCACCAGTTCCTGTCAGTGATTCCCTTGCATGAGCCCATTTGTTCCTGTTAGTCCTCCTGTGTCTGTTCTCTCTAGAATCAAGAAGTGACTGAGTTCCTGCTGTGTACAGATATCATGCTAGGCATTAGGTAAACAACTGAGGACACAGGTCACCGAATCCAAACCATTCCCAGGTAGAAAGCTTCTCCAATCTCCACGCCTCGCCTCACCCTGCTTCTGTTTGCGTGCCTCCAGTGACAGGAAGCCCATTGCTCCCACAGACATACTTTTACGCGGGGTCCAGAGCTCTGGACCTTACTTCAGGGGACAAAGGGCCATTTATACAGTAAGGAGAGCTCTGACCGAGCTCTGGACTCCAGATGGAAGGTCTTGCCTCAGCCTGGTAATGTATAGCGACATTGCGGGTCAGGGGAGGGTGAGCTTTGAGCTTCCTCCAGGACTCAGCTGGGAAACTCTGAGGCTGGTTCCCGGAGAGGCCCCCCATTGTAGCAGAGTGTCAGCAGCGGCAGGCACTGTGCCAGGACGGGGATGAGGTAAGGAGGTGGTGGTGTGCTTTCCTGCAGCCCCTGTGACTAGGTCAGGCCACAGCCTCCTCTCTATATGGCTCCACATACTATAGTTTATCCCCTAAATACTAGCAAATGTCTGCAGCCATTAGCTACCTGCTGGAACACACATAGGGTCATCACATATGTACCTACCTATAAGTGTATGCACAAACACCTGTTTGACACCCAGATACAGACATATGTGCCTAGGAGTTTACATGCACACATAGGCTCATGTGTGTACTCAATGAGAGTATGCACAGATGTAGAGGCATTCACTCTTGCTCTCTCTTACACACACACACACAGACACACACACACACACACACACACACACACACACACACACACACACAACCAATCATGCAGAGCCCTGGACTGTGGCCAGGGTGTCAGGCCAGCTTCTGTCTGGGAGGAGGTTTGTGGAGACCAGCCCTGCCGTGGAAATGTCACCAGAGAAGGATCAGCCCTGAGGGTGGGGAGCAAACTCTGCCTGGGGTGAACCCAGAGGACAAAGGAACCTCAGAACAGGGACAAAGGCACCAAACCAGCGGAGTGTCTTGTCTGCCTTCCAATGAGTGCTGAGGACCTGCGTCTCCCTGCCCTGCCTGTCCTCGCTGGGGGTGGGGTCTTTGGGAAGATGACCAGGAAGGATGTGGCTGAGGAGCTCTGGTTCCAAAGCAGGCCAGGGGGCTTTGTCTGCAGAGCCCACAGTGGCCATTCTGCCTTCACCTCTCTCCTGGCTGCAAGAATCGGTTCCAATGCCTCCTCGCTGGGGAGGCTTTCTCCTCTCCCGGCCACCCTGAGCCCCTCTCCTTTGTGCCCCACAGCCCTGCGTCTGCACCTCTAGGAAGGTGCTCACCTTTCTCCCTAGCTTCCTGCCTCTTGCCTGTCCCCGCCAGCCCCCAGGACGCCACCGCCCTCTTCTCACCCAGGTTCTGAAGGCCAGCTTGATGCTCCCAGCCTGGCCACAGTCAACTGCTTCCTGTCTTGTGACTTCCTGGGGCTAAGATAAATTGGGAATGAGCCGGCTGCCATACAGGAGCTGTTCATAGCCTAGATTGCATCTCATAACTGGGAGGGCTCTTACAGGCCAGCAAGGCTAGCCCCTTGTTATCCGTGGGGAAATGGAGGCCGAGAGGGGGGAAGGGGCTTGTGCAGCATCACACATTGGGTTCGAGGGGGGAAGCCAAGGCTCCAGCAATTCCCTGGGATCCTGACTCCCAGCCCAGAGCCCTCCCACCGCCCCACAGCCCCATCTTTTCACTTACCTTCAGGCTCTTGCAGCTGCATCTTTCGGCCTCTTGAGAGAGGCTTCAGAGGGTGTGAGACCGGGGCCTTCTGTGGCTGGAGCTGGAGAAATGCAGGTCAAATAACAGGCCCAGACCCTGGTGGGAGGACATGGGGTTTCATGCTGACCCAGCTTTCCAAGCCACGCCTGGACTTCCGGAGAATTCAGCGACGAGTTTGCAACTTGATAACATTTAGTGGGACTTTTAGAATTTGGTGGAATCAGACAAAGTGCTTAGACTTCAGTGGGGTTCTCTGAAGTGTGCCAGGTTTGGTGGGATTATGAAATTCTGTTAGGCTTGAGACTGGCTGGGGTCCCCAGTAATCTACTGTGGGCAGCCAGGGACTCCCTGACCCGGACAGCTACCGGCTCCATCCTGGGTGACGGCCTCCGAGGGAGCAGGCAAAACGAAAGCGGCGCCTTTCAAAGCTGCCTGGGCGCCGAGGGACTGCACCATTCCCAAGGCAATTTGGAGGGAGAGGGGAAAAGTGCCCAACTTAGAAACTTTGGGGTGCTTCAGGGATGATGTCCCAAAGACCTAATTACGCAGAGTCTACTTAGAAACTTTAATTGGAGTGAAAAAGTTGGAGGAAGTGGCTCAGGGCCAGGAATCCACCCTCACAGGTCAGTCCCCAGACAGAGCTGGCCCAGGAACACTTATAGAATGAATAAATGAATGATAGATGAATAATTAAATGATTGCATAAGTGCCCTAACCAGATTGGCTCAGTGGATGGAGTGTTGGCCTGTGGACTGAGGGGTCCCAGTTTTGATTCCGGTCAAGGGCATGTACCTAGGTTGTGGGCACATCCTCAGTAGGGGGTGTGCAGGAGGCAGCTGATCGATGTTTCACTCTCATTGATGTTTCTAACTGTCCATCTTTCTCCCTTCCTCTCTGTAAAAATGATTAAAATTCATTTTAAAAAATAATATGGTTAAATGAATGCATAAGCAATTCTCAATGAGTAAATTTAAAACTGAATGAATGAGTGTGTGAACAAATGATAGAGTTGCTTTCCAGGTGAGTTAGAGGTCTTGGCTCAACTGTCATAGGGATCTTAAGAAAATGCAAAATCTGGAAAAACAGTAATAGAGGAGGGAACTGGAGGAAGAGAGACATGTTTTAGGCGATCAGAGCAAGAAAGTCCCGCAGACTCTTGACCAATCCCCAGTATACAGACAGGAAAACCTCCCTAGAGAGGTGAAGGAGTTAGCTCAGCATCACCTAGTGAGATAGAGCGTGGCCCTGGGTTGGCTCCAGGGCACTGCTCTGCCCACCTTTGAATCATATACTATATCCCTCCATCGGTGCAAAGCAGGCCTCCTCAGGTCAGTTGATGACTGGATGTCTCTCACCTCTACCTGACCCCTCCTCCCTGCTCTCAAAACAGTCATCTGTACAGTTCCTCTGAGGTTCCTTGAAATTCTCAGGTTTACAGTTATGAGTATATTAATTACTAGTAGCCTGGTAAAGAAATTTATGCACATTGAAAGGAAATTAACTAAAAGAAATATTTTGATATCGCTATTCACCCTTTCTCTATAATAGAAGTGCCAACCAAATTCACAATCCACATTGACTGATTGAAACACACACTTGTGATTGGCACCAGCAAGAACTTTATATGAATTGCGCATTCGCAAGTCAACTTCGCCTTTTATATATATAGAATAAACTTGCTTAGTTAGATCTGCTTTCTGATTTAGCTAAACTTTTTCCAGTCCAGTGAAGCACCCCAACATCTCTTTCAGCTGATTGTCAGCAACTCAGCACTGGCTTAGAATTGGCTGAAAATATCAACACAAAGCAGATTATTATTATAGATCACACAGGGAACACAAAGGGTAAAATATTTAACTGCAGCAGTGTTTGACTATATTCCACACAGTGAGAAAACCTGAAGTCATTTTCAAGGTCCACCATTTCTACTTCTTTTCAGTCGGGTCAGGTTTCTAAGCTTTCTAAATGTCTGTTTTTTGGCTAAGGAAAAGAAAATAGGATTCCACTGAGTCTCCTATTTACCGACTCCAGGACCTCTGTGAGGATCAAATGAGATGAGGCACAGGAAAATGCTTCACAGACATTTGGTTAAGTGTAAAATGTTTCCACCTGGCTATAAAGCAAGTTGTGTTCCTGGGCTGAAGAAACTCCAAATAGGCTAGTTGCTAGGGAGAGGAAGCCAGGAATTGTTATGTGACATCATTACCCATTGGCCACAGCCACTGTTTCCAGGCTGGGCTGGGCTGTAGGCCATGTTTTGTATCATGGGGTCTTGGCACCATGAGCTGTGATTTGGTGGGGTGTCGCTTCCAGGTGGTGGTGGGGCCTGTGTCCCACTTGGGAGAAGCTGAGTGTTGCTTTGTGGGTGCCAGGTCTGTGATGCCATTTCTCTGTAAATGAGCATCAGCCCCTGATGGTCAGTGTGCATCAGAGCGACTGGTCGGACGGTCAGACGCTGAGCACATTAGCCTATATGTATATGTATATAATATACAGATGATATTGTTTTCCATATGAACAAACTGTAAACATACTTTTGCCCCACCCTATATTTCTCTAGGATATATATCTTGATGAGGAAATATTGGATAAAAAATATGATTATTTACATTTTTGAAGATGCAACCAAATTGCCCTCAGGGAAACTATCAATTAAAATCTCCACTAAATAAACAACAATACCCATTTATTCATACCCTGGCTGGGACTGGATGTTATGAGCTTTTTACATTTTGCATTATGAGTGATAAAAAAAGGACATCTTGTTGCTTTATTTTGCATTTCTCTGATGACTAGGAATGTTAAAATTTCATGTCAATTTTTGCTATTTAGAACTTTATTTTTAAAATTGTCTCTCCATATTTTGCGCTCACTTTTCTAATTTTGAGAAAAATTGATCTCTAAGAGTCCTTTATATATTCTTTACAGTATTTCTTTGTCTATTACCGTATTTGCCGGCGTATAAGACGATTTTTTGGCCCTGAAAAATACGTATTTGCCGGCGTATAAGACGACTGGGCGTATAAGACGACCCCCTAACATTTCCACTAAAAATACAGAGTTTGTTATATACTCGCCGTATAAGACTACCCCCCACTTGGAGGCATATTTTTCAGGGCCAAAAAATCGTCTTATATGCCAGCAAATACGGTACATAGTGGCAAACATTTTGTCACTTATCTTTTTTTGTTTATTTATGGTATCTTTTATTACATAGAAGTTTAATTATTTTGGATAGTCAAATTTTTTTCTTCTATGTCTTCCTTCATATATCTAAGGTTTTAAATACATTTTTCCCTATATTTTCTTCTAAGATTTTTAGAATTTTGTTTTAAATTTTTACTCTTATTTTATCTGCATTTATTTATTTAATGAATGAAGTAGGTAAATTTATATACTTGGCTTAACAGAATTTATTGTAAAGGAATTCTTCTTTTACTAATTTGAAAATGCTGTCTTTATCATATGCTAGTTTCTCATATAGTTATGAGTCTCTTTCACTGTTATGTTCTAAAGAAATATTGTCTCTTATTGTCCTCATACCACACTTTTAAAATTATTGTATATTTATAGTGTTTTGATATCTGCTAAGGCAAATTCCCTCATATTAGTCTTCTCCAATAATTTTTTGGCTATCCTTGCACATACTCTTTTTCAGATAAAATTTTCTATCAGCTGCTTCCTGCACACCCCCTACTGAGGATGTGCCTGCAACTAAGGTACATGCCCTTGACCGGAATTGAACCTGGGACCTTTCAGTCCTATCCACTAAGCCAAATCGGTTTCGGCTGAGTCTTCCTCTTGAATGCGTCACTTATGGATGTGAGTAGTTGAAATCTGGTGTCATCTCACACTGACCACTAGATACACTAGCTTCTGGATCTCCAATGGGGTGCAGGTCAGCTACTGTCTGAGGCCACCCAGCAGGAGCTATAATGAGAACTATAATTTTCTCCTCTTTGCTTGGACTTTGGAGGTTTTGGAGCTGTCTGACTAGAACTGCAGTTTATTAGGTTAAGCTGTGATAGGGCAAAAGTTGCTGTGTGGAGCTTGGGTGGGTTTGTAGATTGTGCGTGGCAAATAGCGATAGCTGCCAGTCAGCCATCTCTGTGACTCCACGTTTCCAAGTCCACGTGTCCTGCGCCCCAGCGCAGTAAACAATGATTGTTGTGCACACTTCTGCAAGAAAGCCGCCCTCACTTTCCAACCTGATGGCAGATAGTCTAGCTTCTCCCCGTTGGTTTGGTCCCCAAAGTCTCCCCATAAATGAGAGTTTAGAGTAATTGGGAGCTTGTCTCCCTTTGGGTTGAAAAGAGCAGCACACCCAGTCACCCGCCACTCGCCCGATTTGCACGCCTCAGTACCTCAGCTTTTCAGTGCTTGTGCACGTCTCAATGCTCTTTTCTCTTTCCTTCTAATTGTAGAACTTCCACTCAGCCAGCTTTCCCATTGTTCTGGGTGATAAATGTTTTGTCTTTTGGTTGTAGTTTTGAAATTGTTGTGTGAGGCAGCAGTTTAGGTGTTTACCTATGTCGCCATCTTGGTAATTCCCCTTTCACAATTCTTATGAAAAAAAGAATTTTTTTCACTCCCCATATTTGAATTAAGTGAGACACTCTCTCCCATTTGTTTTTGTAGGGAAATACAACAAAGTGTTCTGTAGCAAATGGCTGCAGACTGTCCAAATTTCTTAGGACCACACAAATAGAATCCGCTCCTCCTCCAGGTCACACCGCCCCTCTAGGACACACAGCTCCTCTGGGTCACACAGCTCCTCTGGGTAACACGGCTCCCCCAGGCCACACGGCTCCCCCAGGGCACATGGCTCCCCTGGGGTCACACTGCTCCCCCGGGGCACACGGCTCCCTATTTTCCTTCCTTTTAAAGACTGAATAAAATTCTTTTGTAGGAATATGCCATCTTTTTCTTATTTATCAGCTGATGAACACTTGCATTGTTTCCATGTTTTAGCTATTTCATGCTGCTATGAACATGGGTGAACAAACGAAATATCTCTTTGAGACTCTGGTTCAATTTTGGGGGGATATGTATCCACAAGTGGAGTTGCTATATAATATGGTAATTGCATTTTTCATTTTTGAGGCAGCTCTATGCTGTCTTCCATAACAGCTGTACCGTTCTATATTCCTACCAACATTGCACAAAGATCCCATTTTCTCCACATTTTTGTTAACACTTGTTATTTTCTGTTTTGTTATTAGAGTAGCCATCCTAATGGGTATGAAATGGCATCTCATTTGATATGAAATGCAGATCCCCAATGGTTGGTGATATTGAGCATATTTTCATGTGTTTATTGGCTATTCATACGCTTTTCTGGAGAAATGTTTATTCAAGTCCATTGCCTCCCTCTTAGTCTTCACTCCTTGACCTGTCCTTCAACCAAGGCCTTCTGGAATCTGCGGAGTTTTGGAACCTCCACCCAGAGTTATGTGGGACACCCACCCACCCTTCCCACCTCCCATAGCTCCAGCCCCTGAGAGCAGACCAGGGGGATGACTCATCTTTACTGGGTCCCACCCCAAATTTTCTGTTCCTGTGGCATTTTAGGGCCTCCTGCTAGAGGCTGGCACCCTGAGCTCCAGAGACAGGCCCCCAGGAGGCCAGTTAGGCTGGGCTAATGGAATATTGCCATAGACGGTCTTCATAATCAGACAGGTTTTCTGCTGGGGCCAAGCCCTTGGGTGTCCCTCACTGTCCCAGGGTGTTTTCCCCACCCCTAAGGAGATACGTAATTTGATTATGTGACTCAACCCCCCGGGAACCTCCTCGTTTTTGCCTCCAGAGACATCATGGTGCTGCCCCTATGTGGGTTGGAGAACAGACCTCGCAGTATTTATCCAGAGGGTGTGTCATTCTTCTACTTCTGGGTTTTTCAACAGGTACGCTTCTGGCGTTTTGAATGTTTCCTCATGGTCATTGTGGGATGTTTATCATCCCTGGTTTCTGAATGTGCAATGCTGATCCTGCCTCCCTAGTCATACTGACAACTTCAAACACCCTCATATATTTTCACATGTTGTCTAGGAAGATCTAATTCAAAAATCTAATGCAAAAGACACCAGCTGGACACTCACAAGCAAGGAAGTCATGAGATTCCCAAGATGCATCCAGTCTTTTAAACTTGGACTTGGCTTGTCCCCAGAACCTTGACCTTCAGCTCCCCGAGGCTCTGACTGTGTGCGATTCATCTCTGCCTCCCCAGCCCAGGACTTGGTGCAGAACAAGTGTGAGTGAGCAAAGAGGAACAGGACCAGCGGCTGCTGGATGCTCTAGAGGGCGCTGTCCAGTAGAAATACAAGGCAAGTCAAGTATCTATTGTAAAATTTTCTGGTAGCCACATTATAATAGTTAAAAGAAAACAAGTAAAATTTTTATTTCAAGAAACACATTTTATTTAACCCAATATATATAAAATTATAATTTTCAACATAGAAATAAGATTAAAATGATTAATGATTTATTTTACATTCTTTTGTGTACGAAGGATTTTGAAATCTGAAGTCTCTATCACACATACAGAGCCTCTCAAGTCAGAGTAGCCACATTCCTTGTGCTCAGTAGCCATGTGGCTAATGACTACCACATGGCTCAGCACTGGAAAATTCTACTCCTCTATTCCCCCACCCCAACTATTGCCTACTTTTCACACCCCAACTGTGGGGTTTTTTTTTTGTGTGTGTGTATGTCAGAATTCTCAAACACATAGAAAGATTGAAAAAATTGTAGCATTTGCCTTTTTTTTTTTGTAAAGAATAGTTTGGAAAGCCACCTTTCCAAACTAGTAACTCTTTGAATATTCTTCTACAAAAACCTAATCAGGAGTTTTTAAAAATTTTAGGGCCAAAGTCTTTGAAATGCTCCTCTTTTTTTTCTCCGTTATCCTCTCATGTCCTCCTTTCCCTCCAGCGTGGATTCTCTCTCCCACTGAGGGGCAAACTTCCCAAGGGAGGCATCATGCCTCGCTCAGCTCCATCTCCCAGTCTCGCCCGTGTGGCGTGGGCTACAGGTCGGCTCTGGGGTCAGGCAGCCCTGCACTTGACTCTGGCTCTGCCACTTCCCGGCTGTGTGGCCCACCGCAAGTGCTCTAACTCTCTAAGCTTCACGTGTAATGTAAAAACGATGGCGTTGCTGTGAGGTTTAAAGAAGATAAGTTTTAAAGTGTATTGTAGCAAGCAATAAAAGTTGCTTAAGTTGGGGAGGAAAGGGAAAGAAGCTTATTGCTTCTGAATGACCCCTTCCTTCCTTTGCAATTCCCTGGGGCCTTGTGAACACTTAGGTCCAAGAATTTACCTGGTACATTGTGATCGTTTACATTTCTGGCTCCATGTAGAAAGTGCATGGAGGGCGATGACAGTGTATTTCTCCCCCAGGTTTCAGCACTAAGCACAGGGAGGGCCCGGCCAGCGTGGCTCCGTGGTTGAGAGTCAACCTATGAACCAGGAGGTCACAGTTCGACTCTAGGTCTGGGTACATGTCTGGGTTGCAGGCTTCCTGCTCAGTCAGGGTGCGCAGGAGATAGCCAGTCAATTATTCTCTCTCTCATCATGGATGTTTCTGTCTCTCTCTCCCTCTCTGAAATCAATAAAGATATATTTAAAAAATAAGATAAACACAGGGAGGGATGAGTAGGCAAAGCAGAGGATTTTTAGGCAGTGAAACGATTTTTTCGGACACTGTAATGCTGGATACTTGGCATGTACAACACCAGGAGTCAAGCCTAATGTAAACTATGGACTTCAGGTGACTATGATGTGTCAATGCAGATTCACTGACAGTAACAAAGGTATCACCGTGGTAATGGGAGAAGCTGTTTGTGTGGAGGGGCGGGAGGTATATGGGAAATTTCTGTCCCTTCCATTCAATTTTTTTCTGTGGATCTAAAACTGCTCTAAAAAGTAAAGTCTATTTTAAAAAGATAAAGAAAAATAATCTTACCGTTAACAGGAGCTGTTTAAACTGTTTCAAAGAATAGAGAAACCTTTATTTTAAATGTGTACAATTTACTTTATAAAATTAGCACAACCCTGATACCAGACCTGGCAGCCATGGCACAAAACACTACAGACAAATCTCAAAATTCTAAAAGATACATAAAATTTTATTCTTAGTAGACTATTAAGAGGTAAGTATTCCATAAATAAGCAAATATTATTCTAGAAATGTGAGAGTGATTTGATGGTTTTAGAAATCTTTTGATGTAATCCTATATAATAAAGAAGTACCATATTTGCCGGCGTATAAGACGATTTTTTGGCCCTGAAAAATACGTATTTGCCGGCGTATAAGACGACTGGACATATAAGACGACCCCCTAACATTTCCACTAAAAAATACAGAGTTTGTTATATACTCGCTGTATAAGACTACCCCCCCCCCCCTTGGAGGCATATTTTTCAGGGCCAAAAAAATCGTCTTATACGCCGGCAAATACGGTAATATGCAAATTGACCATCACTCCAACACACAAAGATGGCCACCCCATGTGGACAAAGATGGCCTCCCCCATGTGGACACAAGATGGCTGCCACAAGATGGCCAACAGGGAAGGGCAGTTGGGAGGGACCAGATCCACAAAAGATTGCAGTTGGGGGTGATAAAGCTTGCAGGGAGGGAGAGCAGTTAGGGGTGACCAGGCTGGCAGAGGAGGGCAGTTGGGGGCGACCAGGCCTGCAGGGGAGGGCAGTTAGGGACAATTGGGCTGGCAGGGGAGCAGTTAGGCATTGATCAGGCTTACAGGGGAGTGGTTAGGGGGTGATCAGGCTGGCAGGCAGAAGTGGTTAGCGGCAATCAGGCAGGCAGGTGAGCAATTGGGAGCCAGCAGTCCTGGATTGTGAGAGGGCAGTCGAACATCCCTCGATGGTTCCCAGATTGGAGAGGGTGCAGGCTGGGCTGAGGGACACTCTTCCCCCTGTCCAGATGCACGAATTTCATGCACTATGCTTCTAGTCTATATATATAAAAGGTTAAGTGACCAACTGTCCAAGTGACTGACTGGCCTGTACATAAAACATGCACTGGCAATTTAAAAATAAACATTGACTCACACACTTCTATTATAGAGAAAGGGCAAATAATGATATTAAAATAATTTGTATTTTAATTTTATGATAGTATATTATAGATATCACTAGAGGCCTGATGCACAAAAATTCATGCAAGAGTAGGCCTTCCTTCCCGCAGCTGCTGGCACCAGCTTCCCTCTGGCACCCGGAACCTGGTCAGCTTCCATCTGGTCTAATTAGCATATTACCCTTTTATTATTATAGATTTTGACATGTAATTTTTTGCAGTAATGTAATTACTGCATGAATCTTCTAATTAATTTTCTTTCTTTTAAAAAAATATATATTTTATTGATTTTGTACAGAGAGGAAGAGAGAGGGACAGAGAATTAGAAACATCGATGAGAGAGAAACATCGACCAGCTGCCCCCCCACCACCCGCATACTCCTACTGGGGATGTGCCCGCAACCAAGGCACATGCCCCTGACTGGAATCAAACCTGGGACCCTTGAGTCCGCAGGCCAACGCTCTATCCACTGAGCCAAACCGGTTTCGGCTAATGAATTTTCTTTCAATGTGCATGAATCCGTGCACCAGGCCACTAGTTAATTACATAAGTGGGTGGAAAAAGTAAAACCAAAGAAAGCTCTTGGCAACCACTGATCCGTTTATCTTCTCCATAGTTTTGCCTTTCCCAGAATGCCATAGAGTTGGATTCAGACAGTATGTAGCTTTCTCAGATCAGCTTCTTACACTTACTAATGTGCATTTAAGTTTCCTCCATGTCTTTTCATGGCTTGACAGCTCCTTTCTTCTCAATGCTGAATAATATTCCATTGTCTGAAGGCACTTATTTTGTAATTTATTCACTCCCCCACCAAAGAACATCATGGTTGCTTCCAAGTTTTGCCAATCATTAATTAAAATTTATAAAGTAAAGCACTTTCCTTGAAATGTTTTTTCATGCAACATTTTTTTTTTCTATGTTAAAATTTCACCTGGATATACCCAAATGGTCTGGCCTGGCCTCTTCAAACACTTTGCTAGTACTCAGTGCACCTTTGATCTAAAGACTGAGTTCTGAGGTCAGGAAGTTTTCTGTATTTCTTTAATGGTTGCTTCTCCGTAGGCTCTATTCTCTACTTCTAGGATGACTCTTATACAACTGTGTTTGTTTTCCTGGGCATCTCCTAGCTCATTCCCTTTCTCAATATCTTTTTTTTTTTTTTCAGAGTTCTGGGGAGGGTTCTCAAAGCAGTCTTTCCTGGTTTGGTTTTTAATATGAAGTAAATACCCTGTTTTGTATATTTTCCAAATTTATGTATGAATGCAAATTCATGTATGGATATTATTTAGAATATAAATCTGGGGATTTACTGTTTCTCAGATTTTTAGTTTCTAGTGACCTAGGTAATAAGGATAGACTATCTTACATATTTTTTCTTATCTCTAGTAATTTTTCTCTATTTGCTTACTTTACAGAGGGGCCTAGATTTATGTGTGTTTGGGATTGGAACTTAAAATGGTCCTAGAAAAGGTTACATGGGTAATTTTCTCACATGTTGGCGGCACCAGGCAACGAAGAAAGGAAAAAAACAAAACACAGTAACCCGGTTGTTTAGGTTTAGTTTCTAGATTGGGAGATCCAGTTGGCCATGATGAGGGATGGGAGAGCCCTGAGAAGAGGAGAGACGTTTGTTGCTGTGCTGGGCAGTTTGCTTTTTAGTATTTGCTGAGGCAGCCCAAGGTTAGCTGGGGGAGTGTCTCCCTTCTCTGACATGAAAGCTCAGATTAGGAACCTGCTAGCCAGTGTCCCTGCTTTTCTGTGAAAAACAAAAGATGGGCCGAAACCGGTTAGGCTCAGTGGATAGAGCTTCAGCCTGCAGACTGAAAGGTCCAGGGTTCGATTCCGGTCAAGGGCATGTACCTTGGTTGTGGTCACATCCCCGGTAGGGGGTGTGCAGGAAGCAGCTGGTTGATGTTTCTAACTCTCTATCCCTCTCCCTTCCTCTCTGTGAAAAATCAATAAAATATATTTAATAAATAAATAAATAAATAAAATATAAACAAAACAAAACAAAACAAAACAAAAGATGGTCTGAGCCTTGGCCACCTGCTCAGTGAGAAGACACTGTGCAGTCCCCAAGCCACTCAACCTGTTTCCTGCCTGTGCCCATCTCACCCTTATTCCTAGTCCTAGACATCTATCACAGGCCTTAGGCAGCCTGGTCCTCCATCACCTCCCAGGGATGACCTTCCTTAATCCAAACTAGATATTGTATATGCCCTAGTTATGGACCAGAATTGGGAACAGAGAGAAGTTAACTGCATGGGTTCAAGTTATGATCAACTAGTCTAAACAAAAATCAGAGCACTCTACTTTTGACAGGTCAGAATATGAAACTGATTTATTTATGGCGTGACCACTAGGTGGTGCCACCAATTAGTGGAAACAATGGTTGCTGGCACTGGACAACCCAGAGCCACTTGCAGCTAGTAGTACAGCTCAAGTTTGTGAGCTTGTTTGGAACTTGTATGCACTTGTGATGGATGTGTGCTTGAGTGTGTAAGCACATATTTCGTGATACATGAGTTTGCCCACGAGCCATGCTGGTTTACAAGTGCATACACACATGCAAGAACACGTATAATCTGTGTACCCTGGAAAGTTATGGGTGTAAGGGCAAATGACGTGAACTCCAAAAGGCTGACCGTCGGCCATGTGGTCTGGAACCCTGGTCCTAACGGCTAGGAAGGCTGCTTGTGAAGTATGCCGGAGACCCAGTCCCACAGAGAAACAGCGGCAGCACCACAGGCAGCTTTCCTGAGGAAGCGGATCCCTAGACACAGCCACAGGCGCCTTTAAAGCCCTCAGTCCTACAAGCCCTGTGTCCAGTCAGGCCTCCAAGAAGGTCTCAGGCGTTTCTGAAGTCTCAGCACCTTTCTGGGGGTGCCCAGGGCATCTAATATAATGTTCCCTTGGGGTCCCATCTTCTGTCCAGGCGGGGAGTGACCCTGCACCTAAGAAAATAAATGTCCTGTGTGCATGGGTTCGAGGGGGCGGGGGCTCCCCCCAATCCTTGCTCCCCCAGGTCATCCACACCCGCACATCCTCCTCCGTCTTATCTCTGGGAAGGTCCCCGGCTGGTCTCAGACCCTCTCTCCGGATGCCCTCTCCCTCCAGGAGCAGTGCTGTCTTGATTGCCTGCTAGAGAGTGTGGCCCACGAAGCTGGCGTCCCTTCCCTTCTCTGGCCTCAGTTTCCCCAGCTCTCAGTGCGGATGGGGCCTGGGTGGTTCTGAGAGGCGCTTTGTGCCGCCCGAGGTCCTGCAAGCCTGCCAGCCGCAGGGCTCTGCCTCTCCGGGGGCGGCGGTGGCGCGGGAGTCTCCTTGGGGAAGCTCGGGAGGAGAAAGTTCCTCCCCCTCCTTCTAGCAGACTTGCCTCTTAACCAGCCCCTAGGGACAGCTGCCACGGGGCTCCCAGGACCCCAGAAGCGGCAGGAGGAAGTCACATCATTAAAAGTTCAAGTGGCTTCCGCTGGGGAGGGTGAAAGAGCCCCAGACTCATTAGACCCGCTGTCCCCTGAGTCCATTTCGGCTGAAGGAATGTTTGGCATTTTCACCCAGAGGAGGTTTTCACTAAGGGTTTGCGCTTCCCTGCTGAGGGCTCAGCCCCCATAGAGGTCAGAGAGGAAAGGTCCCTCGGGGTCACCTCTTGCCTTAGCACTTTTTCCAGAGGAGGAAGCAGGCTGGGTCAGGGAAGGGCCTTGCCCCAGGCCACGTGGAGTCAGCCTTGCCAGCGGCGGGCACATTCCTCGGGTGGCAGGGAGACGAGCATGTGCCCAGGAAGGAGCAGAGGGGAGAGGCAGGGCATGCAGCAGGGAGGACCCCTGGGGACCGACCAGTGATCTCGGGGGTGCAGGCACAGAACTGCAGTTTTGGGGAGGCCCCGTGTGAGGAGGAGCTTTGAGAACATCCTGGCAAGCTCACCGCAGAAAGGGCTGCCCAGGGAGATAGCGGGCACCCAGGCCTGAGGTGTGAGAGTCCAACAGACAAGCGCTTATCTGGGGTGAAGGGAGGGAATGCGGACGAGGAGGGGAGAGGAGTCTGCCACTGCTCAGGCCTGCCTGCTCTGCCAGTCCTCCGCCGCCGGCAGGGATGGCACGTCCAGGCTGCCGGGCAGGGAGGTGAGACGGGGGGGGGGGACGGGGGGGGGACAGGGATCCTGCCGTTTAAGGAAAGCTGAGACTGCTGAACTGGAAACCGGGAAGCTGGGATTCGGGCCGGGCCTCTCTGAGCTCAGCAGCCTCTTTCCTGCCTCCTGCAGTCGTCAAGGGCTACCACCCAGATCCTCTTGGCTCTCAGACCCGGCAGGACGGATGACTTAGAGACAGACGTTTAGCCTCCCTGAAAGATGAAAATCCACCCGCCGTGCCTCACGGAGCTCCTGGAGTGTGGGACAGTTTGACCTCACCTGACCCAGAGGACTCTGGCCTGCAGGGCACGGGGCTACAGACTCTCACATGACATGTGAGAATCCCAACTCATCTCGTTCAAACGCCACTGCAGTTGATAGGTGGGAAGGGCACACATTAAGAAAGAGGACCACGGTTGTGTAATGATTACTCAGCTTACTAGCTACAGATAAGAGGTTTTCTAACTGACCCTGGAAAACTGGAGGATGTGCTGCAAGAAGAAAACAGAGCTGTAATCTTCCTTATCTATATATATAAAAGTCTAAGCAACCAAATGCTAGGTTGATTGGTTGCTATGACACATGCTGACCACCAGGGGGCAGATGGTCAACGCAGGAGCTGCCCCCTGGTGGTCAGTGCACTCCCATGGCATGAGTGGCACTCAGTTGACCAATGGGCGCCAGACCCAGGGACTGACTGGGCTTGAGCCCACAGCAGGCATAGCAATGCTGGGATGAGCAGGAGGGGCAGGCAGGAGCGGCTGGCGGCGTTGGACTGTCGGTTTAGGTCCAATCCCTGCAAGCCTGTGAGGACTGGGCCGAAACCCGCAGTCCGACATCCCCGGAGGGTTCCCGGATTGCGAGAGGGTGCCGGCCAGGCTGAGGGACCCCAGTGGTGCGCGAATCCGTGTACTGGGCCTCTAGTCCCTGTATAATAAGCCAGCTAGGAGGAGGTAGTAGAGCAGATTTTTCATGGATGACCTGCTGCTGTTCTAAGCATTATCAGAATAAACACTCCTATATGATTCAACCCTGTCTCTGCTTCATTGGCTCACATAGCGATAGGCAACCTGGACCCATTTGCTGCCTGGCTTTATTTTCTGGTGACTCTGGTGGGATCACAATCAGGCAACCCCTCTGGGGTGAATACCGGGGATCCCTCTTCTGTCTTGACTGGAGATTCTCGGGACTGAAATCTGGACTTTTTTTTTTTTTTTTTTTTTTTTTTTTTTAATTTGCAGCACTGCCAAGAATTTTCCTATGGAGTCCCACTCTCAGCCCTTTCACTTAAGTTGAGTGAAGTGTTTTTGTGTGATACACATTTGCTGCCTCTCCTCTGGGCTTCTTTGTAAGGCACTGGAAGCAGATACTGTGGACGGCACAGGAGGCATTTACCGCCTTTCGCATGGGTAAGCCTGATCATCTCTGGGTAACAAGAGACCTCCAGTGGTCCTTGCCTAGTCTCCGAGCCTGAGACGAGAGACATTGCTCTGTATCAGTGTTTGTTTGCTGTTTAAATGTGAGGTATTCTGAGGTTTGTATGGCTGGACAGATGAGCAGCCTGGTGTACAGCTCTTGTCTGTGGGCTGTGCGTGCCTGTACACATTGTGCGCATGTCTCTTGATTATTGTTTGCTTTAATTTGTTTTGAAGGTGGGGGCACATCCCATTTGTTGGGGTCCCAGCTGCATGTGGCCGGCTGAACCCATGGCAGGGATTGCAGGAACTTCTTCCCAGCAGATGCCGAGAGTTCTTACTCTCGGGGACCCTGCCTTCTCTCCCTCTCACGGCATGAGCTGCCTGGAACACTTAACTTGTGATCATCGTCCTTGTCTGCCTGTCTATAATGTATGGTTGCTGATGTTCTTTGCTTCCTCTCTTATCCTTTGGGGGCTTAGTTTGCTCTTCGCCATTTTATGAACACTCCAGGGAGTCTTCTGCCTCTGCTGTTTGGGCTTTGTGCCACTCAGTCCAAATGTCATTTGCTATCCTGGGTTAGTGTGAGATAAAATTCTAAGGCTAATGTCGCAGTACCCCCTTTTGAGGGCACTCATTTATTAATTTTAGGGGTTGTTTTTGTTTCTGTTTTGAAATAGGATAAGATCTCTTTTTATATGCAAGACTTCATGTTGTTACATCATAAGGATTCCATTCAGAAAGAAAAATATGGGAAATAAAACTTCTCCCCGCTGTCCTTTCTCCAGCCCTCTAAAACAGTGGTCAAGATCATGTTATTCTTGTTACAAAATCTGCCAAGAAAATGCATTGGGTAATAAATAATTGGCCTTAAAAATCTCATAAAATTGTTAAGACATAATAAATAAATATAAATCTCCTTGGTAACTTGAAACTTTGGAATTTGCTGGGTTTAATGGTAAAAATTATTAAATACCTAGGTAGCCTGAAATAACAGGATAGTGAAATATTAATTAATCTGAGTTTTTCTACTTTTGGCTTCTTACTACAGAGAATCTAGAGGATGGGTTTGAATCTGTTTTGTATTTTATTTAAAATACTAGAGGTTTGGTGCACGAAATTCTTGCACTGGGGGGTTGTCCCTCAGTCTGGCCTGTGCCCTCTCGAAATCTGGGACTCCACAGGGCTAAACTGCAGTCAGACATCCCCCAAGGGATGTAGCTCCAAGTGGCAGGCAGCCAGGGAGGAGCCAGAACTGGGGCTGGGCACCGTGCTACTCACGTTCACCCCAGCCTGCTGCTGCCGCTTAGTAGTGCTGCTGAGGAGTTGGGAGAGGCCCTCGTTGCTGCAGCTGGTCTTGCCAGCTGTGAGCCTGGCTTCTGGCTGAGCAGTGCTCACCTTGTGGGAATGCGTTGACCACCAGGGGCAGCTCCTGTGTTGAGCGTCCATCCCCTGGTGTTCAGTGCACATCATAGCAACTGGTCGACCAGTTGTTTTGGTCATTCTGGTCATTCCACTGGAACGGTTGCTTAGGCTTTTATATATACACAGATATCTCTTTAAAATGTGGATGTATTGCTAATCAGAGGAATGTTCATTACTTACCTGTCACCAAAGGGTCAAGGTTTCTAAGAATTAAGAATTTTAATTAAATTGGAAAGAAATTATATGATTTTGGTGATATAGAATTGAAAATAGGTGGTTCTAAAGTTGGTTATTTCTGAATGAGCTAAGTTAATACTGAAAGGGACTAGGAAAACTGCAGAGGATCTGTGCAAGTTGAAAAGAAGTTGTATGGAGGGAAGAAAAAAATGAAACATATAGGTAAGTTGAATAATACATTTAATTAGATAAACGAATCTAAAGTAAACTAATATGGAACTCCTTCGGTCTTTTTCCAGTCTGTTAGAAGGAAAAAACGTTTTTCTATATTTACTTAGAAAGCAAAAGTTCTATAAATTATTGAAATGATTATATCCTATCTTATATTAATCAGGTACTTAATTACTTTTTTTAAAAGCCATCTTCTTCATCATGGGAATTGAAGTTTTGCTAGCTTATGTTTGTGTTTAATACCCTTCTCTAGTCACTTTGAATGAATAAATAATTTAATACTCTTTCATAATAATAATATAATTTTTTGATCAAATATGTTTGACAACCTTCCCAGGGTCTGAATTTTAAAAAACTTTTTCTTGGTGTAGAAATGGCTCTAGGTCATTTCAGTAGGTCCTGGAATGTGTCATGGATTTGTTTTCTCTCCTTATGAAGGAAAATTTTTGCTTAAGGTGCATGGGAAGCTTTGTCAAATAAAGAAATAATAACTATATTATTAAAATGTATGTTCTGGAGATTATATAAAAATCTCCAGGAGTCTATACATTCTTAAATACTTTCATTTGTAACTCTAATTGTTACTCTGGAATATTGTGTTTTGCAGAAAGGACAGAGTTCTATGTCAATTACATTACAATAAAATCCTTAAATGTGTCATTTTCTTTTTCTTTTTTTTTTTTTAAATATATTTTATTGATATTTTACAGAGAGGAAGGGAGAGAGATAGAGAGCTAGAAACGTCGATGAGAGAGGGACATCGACCAGCTGCCTCTTGCACACCCCCCACCGGGGATGTGCCCGCAACCAATGTACATGCCCTTGACCGGAATCGAACCCGGGACCTTTCAGTCCGCAGGCCCACGCTCTATCCACTGAGCCAAACCGGTTTCGGCTGTGTCATTTTCTTTTATGAATTTAATTTACCTTTATTTGATTCTTTAAATCAAAGAATGTTATATTTTTGTAGTAAAATATAATTGCAAAGTTGATTCAAGAAGATATAAAAGGTATTTATAGACTGATACCTATAGAAGATACAAAAAGATAGTCAATCACCTACTCTAAGAAAAGTCTGTTTTAAGATAATATGTAAGGCAATTTGTACTGGGCTTTCAGCCAACAGATTATTCTCAGGCTGTACAATCAAAGCATAGTAAAAAAAAATTTTTTTAAGCCCCTTTTACAAGGCTAGCTTTATCCTTTACAACAAGTCTGCCTGCACACACGCGCGTGCACACACACAATCATCTGTGTCATTTTAAATTTCTTCTTGTCATTTAGAGATAGTCACTGTTTTGTTATAATGCATTTGCAAGAATGTTACATCTTCTGAGAGACCCATGGAAAGGACTCTGACATTTTAAATTACATAACACTGAGAATAAATTTTTCAGATAGACCTCTTTGAACCGGATGAAAATTATTAGAGCTCTATAGAGTATCTGGATTTATAGAAGTACTGACAAGAATAATCAGTAGAAACAAAAATTTATTTTGGGACTGAGTAAACTGAAAATAATTATAGTTTTGTAATTTTTTTGTTGAAAGTATTGCTTATTTTTAATCTTTTTGTTTTTCAGACATAAGCAAACTTATTTCTTTTCTTAAAGTAATTTGGTAAATTATACTTTCATAACCAATATTGAAGCATTTACATTTTTCTCCCTATCTTACCCATCTGGAATTTGGAAACTCTTAATGAGTTAGTATCATTGTTTACATAGCAACATACTTATTTACATAAAGCCAATAAGAATATAATTCCTTGATAACAGGACATAAAGCCAATTTCCAAGTGTGGTTTTATTAACCAAGACTTTGACTGGAATGTCATGTATGAGAGAGACATTCCAGGACTCTGGATGCCACCAGAAAGTTTTGAGGAATGAAGATTGACTTTGAAGGGATAAGCCCTTGGAGAAATAGCTTGGTAGGTTGCTTGGTCACATGGTTCATGGCAGTCTTTCCAAGTAAATGCTTTCCTGAGAGATGGGGAGGAACCACAAGATGCCTTTGGGACCTCGAGGACTTGAGGACATACAGTTATTCCAGGAAACCGTGGTTTTGGCTTTTCTGCCCTGGGGAGCCTACAGCTCACTAGAGTTCAATCTAAGATTCCTTATAAATCAACGAAATTCCAGCAAAGCAAATTCGAGAAAGCCTGTGTGATCAATTTGATCAATTACTACTCTTGTTGTATTCATGCAGATAGTCAGACCAAACAAAAAACTAGACTTGATATAATCTTGGAAAAAATGGGTAATCTTAGGGAGAAAAACTGTGCTTCAATTGAAACCACAATGTCTAATTGTAGGTATTAGATTCCAGTAAATGAACTGTCTTCGAAGTTTTATTTATTTATTTTTAAAATATATTTTATTGATTTTTTACAGAGAGGAAGAGAGAGGGACAGAGAGTTAGAAACATCAATCAGCTGCCTCTTGCACACCCCCTACTGGGGATGTGCCTGTAACCAAGGTACATGCCCTTGACCGGAATGGAACCTGGGATCTCCCAGTCCACAGGCTGACGCTCTATCCACTGAGCCAAACCGGTTTCGGCAAAAGTTTTCTTTTTAAGGCTGTGTCTGTGTAAGTCATAGAGGCCTTAGCCCTGATGACATCACCAGAAATGTTCTAACTCTAGACAGTCTATCAGATTATCACTGTACCATTTCATTTCAGTGAAAGCCTTGTATCTGAAAATCTTGCTGTTTATGATTTACTATATGTACTAACCTTTGTGTTTTTGTTTGCTTCTGTTTTCATAGAATGTATGCCTAAATTTACCTGATTCCTTGCTCACACAGTATAGGTCCCACTGTAGAAGCCACCTGCATCGCCGTGTCCTAAAAGTAAGACTCAAAACGGTTTAGACTAATTGAGTCAATGAAACATGGACGTCTACTATTGGCTTCAGTTAAAACCACTTTCCCCTTTTTGGCTCCCTCTTTCTTTGGTCAGACAGAAGGACTTCAGGACTCTGCCCTCATCAGCAAGAAGCAGTTATAGAAGAGACCAACGCCCCCTTTCCCTGAAAGGGTTTTCAGAGCCAAAAATCCATAAGGGGGAATTATAATAGTCCAGGAATAATACAATTCAGCAGCAAGACACTTTCCATATAAAACTAATCTCGTAGACATGAGATGATAATCTTGATGGGGGGTAGTTGTAGAGGGAAGAGCACTCAATAAGAATAGGGCCACAGCTGTTTAATGGTTATTGACTTTACGAACTATAGATCAGAGGTTTTCTTACAGACGCTGGAAAACTGGAGGACGTCCTCTAGAAGAAAAACAGAGCTGCAAAAAGATAAGACACACCGGATGCGTTCGTTGCTCAGAACATGCGTTTTGAGAACAGAGGACAGGACTCTTTGATTTGGTGGTCGTGCCTAGACCCTGACCCCCTCCGGGCGTTTGCCTCAGGAATGCCGACCATTCTTAGGTTCCAGGAACTGGCCACGCTGGGTTTCAACACCACGGAAACGTCTAAATCCTGGAAAGAGACACAGGACCACAGACCCTGCAGCCACCTCCTTTCCCCCCTTTGCATTCAGCCTTTCTTCCTTGGCCCCTCTTTAAGCCAGCTGGCAGGAGGTGCTCCAGCAGATTTTTGTGGACGACTGCCGCCCATCCCATATTGCCGGCATTACTGGACTAACCACTCCTGTGCGATCCAACCCCGTCTCTGCTTCATTGGCTCACGCAGTGACCGGAAACCCCGAACCATTTATTGTCTGGCTTCACAAGGATATTCATGTCGCACACGTGTTAGGAACTGGTTGAAGTGCCTTTTATATACCTTCACCCCCGAGTCCTCAGGAAATCCTAAGAGGAAAGGTACTCTTATTAGCCACTTTTTTACAGACGAAGAAACGGGGCACAGAGAGGTCAGGCCACTTGTGCGGTCACCGAGCTAGTGAGTCTCGTGGCTCCAGAACCCACGTTCTCAGTCGCTGCGCTTTATTGTCTCTGAAAGAGGGAGGCGCTGGGGCCCAGGGAGGGGAAAGGGCAGGCCTGGGCACTGGGCCAGGCGGCAGGGATGGGGGCCTGGCCCTCTTATCTCAGACTCAGGGCTCTTCCCTCCACAGCCCTCCCTTCTGTCCTCACCCAGCCCCCCATCGGAGTTCACAGTTGCCTGGCCTCACCCTGGCCTGCAGCTCCAGCCCAGAGAGGCCGTGTCCACATTCCCTGGCTGCTGTCCAGCCCGCAGGAACTGAGACAACAAGGTCCAGCGACTGGGAGGGCTGAGCAGAGGCCGCCGCCGCCGCCGCCGCCGGAGGGGAGGAAGCGGCAGGAGCCACCACGCAGAGGAGACTCTCCGGCTCCCAGATGCTCGGGCTCCTGGGGAGCACGGCTCTCGCGGGCTTGATCGCAGGCGCTGCCCTGGCCCTGCTGCTGCTGGTGCTGGCGCTGGCCACCTGCCTGCACGGCGGGCAGCAGGACCGCGACGACGACGTGGAGACGAACCGTCCGGCTGTCAGGAGAACCCGCGTGCGGCAGACCCGGCCTTGGTTCTTCCCGGCCCGGGGCCGCCTGGGACACTTTCACCACCCCCACCACCCCCACCACCCGGGCCACGCGCCTCACATGCACCACGCCGGACTGCACCACGCCGGACTGCACCACCAGCACCCGCACCACCACCGCCCCCACCAGACCCACCTCCACACCCACCGGGGCCGCCGCTGACGCCCGCCCGTGGATGGCAGGCAGCCCCTGCCCGTCCGACCGTCTCCGGGAGGAGTGGACCCCACGTTCCGGTGGTGCAGAAGGGCACCCCTCTGTGTGACCACGGGACTGACCGCGCCTCGGTGGTCCTGCTTGGGCCTCATTTGCATCAGGTGCCCCCGTGAGCTGTGGAGCGGAGGAGGAGAGGAGGAGGAGAAGGAGGAGGAGGAGGAGGGGACGGAGGAGCACCTGGGGTGGCCCTGCTCCTGCTGCAGGGCCAGGAGGGTGAGAGCAGGGGCCATCTTTGGGGGATGGCCGCCACCTTGTGACTGCAACTTCCCGTGGGCACCTGCAGCGGTGCCTGGAAGATGCCGTGCTCTCTCTGAAGTGCTCCCCTCTGACATCCTCCCCTCTGGCGTGGGGCTGGGGGTTGGGGGGAGCCGGGAGGGGCCCTGGCAGTGCCCTTTCATTCGGACAAAGGCAGTGTGAGGCCGCATGGTTAATTCACGGGAGACTTAATACAAAAATAAAAGTGAAAAGCTCTGTGAGGAGGCTCTTGATTACAGCTCAAGCGGGAGGGAGGGAGGGAGCGGCCGGGCCTGAGCCTGCGCGGCCCCCGGACCGCCCTCTCCGAGGGGAAGTGAGTGTCTGGGGTGGCGCCGCTGGCGGGCCGGCGGGGTTTGAGGGCTGGCTGGGCAGAGGGGGAAACGGGTGGGCGCCGCAGTGCCTGGTAGATAGCAGGTGAGAGAGGCTTGGGGCCCGAGTTCTGAGGGGGATTAAGGTTTGGGAGCGGCCCTGTCCAGAGGGGGCTTTTACCCCTGCTGGCTTGCTTAGCGGATAGAGCTTCCGACTGCGTACTGAAGGGTGAGGTTCGGTTCCGGTCGAGGGCACGCACCTCCGTTGCAAGCTCAGGTCCCTGGCCTTGGTCAGGGCGTGTGCAGGAGGCAACCCATTGATACTTCTCTCACATCGCTGTTTCTCTCTCTCTGTCTCTCCCTTCCCTTCCACTCTCTCCAAAAATCAAGGAAAAGTAGCCTCAGGTGAGGATTAGTAAGAACACCCCCCCCCCCCCAAAGCACAGAGGGGGCTCTCTGAGTGCCGGAGGGGCTCCGTGGTAGAGTCCGGGGCCTCAGAAAGAGGAGGGCTGAGCCAGCCACCCAGGCTGGGCCGGGGTTCTACCTGCGGAGCTCTTTCCAGCCCAGGGTCAGGGCAGACTGCGCTCTGGGACCTGCAGAGCCCCTGCCCGCGGTCTGTATGGAATTCAGTGTCTCCTTGGTAACTGGGTCAGGGTTTCTTATCCAGACCTTGAGTCTCCAGCCAAGTAGCCTGCCCTGCTGGTGCCTGGTGTGTGGCCACGGGGTTGGGGGCGGGGTTAGGGGCGGGGGCGGGAGGGCACCTCTTTAAACCGGGGGATGTGGTGCTGGGTGGCCTTGGAGAGTGCTTGCCTCCCGGGGTCTCAGTTTCCTCTTCCCCAAAGTGGGGCAGAGAGCAGAGACAGCCGGCTGGGAGGCGAGTTCCCAAACATCCCCGGAATAGCTGGCAGCATTCCACAGGGTGGAGGAAATCCTGCTCCCGGCAGGCCGGCAGGCAGCCGGGGCCTGTGGGCTGGGTGGGAAGTGGAGGAGGAGAGGCCTGGGGGCGTGGGGAGGGGCCTGAGAGCCGGCCAGAAAGCCAGGGGCCTGCTGACTCACGGGGACAGAACTGAACAGAACGTCCTGTTTCTTTTCTGTTTCCCCGTGGATTCTCTGTGAGTGCCTGGGTCGGGGGTACGGGGGCGAGGGAGGCAGATTCACACGGACAGCCACACCAGATTCCTGGGATGGGAAAGCGGACCCGGTGTTCCCATGTGCGGTTGATTTTATATGTGCAGTGTCCTTCCAGCCTGCCAGGTTCCCCTCCCCCACCCCAGTGCCCACCCTGGATCACCCCCCACCCCCCCAGAGTCCAGCCCTGCCGCTTTCTGAAGCATCTCCATGAGACAGCCGGAGGGAGTGGCTGAAGCTCCTCGTTGCCCTAGGGATGAAGTCCTGAGGGAGGCACCAAGTAGAGCACAGGGCCCTGTGGGATTAGGTCTTTGGGATCCTGGGGCCTCCCAGGAGGCTCCTGCTCCATCTCCCTGGTTGTGGGGGTGGGGTGGGGTCTGAAAGGCAGGAGCCATTGAACAGGTGGAGGCTGCAGCCCTCTGGCCACCTCCCCTCCTCTGCAGAGCCCACGTCAGCTCTCTATGGCAGGCGCCTGCCTCACCTTTCCCCTCGGCATTGTGAGCGGGAGGGATGGAAAGGGGTCTCTTCCCTGTCACTGGATGAAGGTGACGCTGGAGGACGCGTCCGTACATATCTCTACGTGATAGCCATCTTTTGGTATCTCTACGTGATAGCCATCTTTTGGTGTCTGCGGCCCAGGGCCAGGGGCTGTGTATCACAGGATTACGTAAAGACACCGCTCTAAGAAAAGGGGTGGAAAATACCCTCAGGACAAACATCTCTGAGTTGTGGGCACAGGTTGATGGCTGTCTTGCTCTTCTCACCTCTCCTGATAATGCTGACGAACGGGAAGAGACTGTGGAGGGTGGCTGGGGGCGAGGGCACTGAGCCGGGAGGAGGTTGAGGCTGCCCTGGCTGGCCTCGTGGGCGCCACCTCCTCGCAGACCCTCTCGAGGGCAGAGAAGCTCTGGGACCTGCAGAAACCCCACTCCTGCAGGGTCTGAACTCGGTCCACCTCTATCCTGTGTGTGTGTGTGTGTGTGTGTGTGTGTGTGTGTGTGTGTGTCTCCCTGTGCTCTTGAGATGCCACATTGGTCATCCCACGTTTCAGATCGCCAGTGTGAGGTCCACGAAGGCTGCTAAGAGCCTTCAAAGCAGACTGTGCTGTCCTCACTGTGTGACGGGGGTCCCTCTCATTATGCCCCAACTACTGGGTTGCCTCTTCTGAGGATGGACCAGAAGACCTATTTTACAGGTGAATCCAAGGAGGGTCCCCAAATCTCAGAAACAGAAAAGGAAATCGATACAAGGCAAAAGGTAAGAGGCCTGAACCCTTGTTCTTTATTCGACTTTATTTTAGTTTTTATTAATTTCAGAGAGGAAGGTGTTAGGTTTGAAAGGAAACAGGAAACAGAACAACAGGGAATTTAAAGTGAAGTTTATTCCCCGGTAATGGGCGGAACCCATCACGGAGGTAAAGAGATCAGAATTGGAGGGGGAGGGGACAGGGGACCGGACCCAGCTGGGCTGATGGCGGATCAGCAACAGCAACACGTGTCTTGCCTGGGGTCCCTTTTAAAGGGCGGAACGGGAGGGGGTTGGGCCCAGGGTGGAACTGGAATGGTGGGCTCTAAGGACACTGGCCCGTGCTGATTGGTGGATCAATGTCTTGGAGATGTCTCTGTGGCAGGTGCCAGTCATGTGTTAGCTCCACCCACCAGTTTGGGAGGTGGGGGGATAACCTTTCAGAAGGGAGAGAGAGAAACATCAATGATAAGAGAGACTCATTGATCAGCTGCCTCCTGCCTGCCCCCTATCGGGGATCAAGCCTGCAACCAGGCATATGCCCTGAATGGGAATTGAACCATGACCTTCTGAGTCCTATGTTGACTCTCAATCACCGAGCCACGCCAGCTCGGCTAGTTTTTAAAATGCTGAACAACTCACACCTACCACAGCTGGCCTCCAACCCCGTTCACCCACAAAGAACAGGCAAATGAGAAGTCAAAGGGACAAACAACCCAGCTTGACCCCAGGTCTGCCTGGTGCCTTCCATCTCCTGAACCGACTCGTTGATCTTGGTAATTCAATCCGAAACCACCAGCACCAGATTGGCTCCTCACATTTCCTGCTCTCTGGTTGTCCCAGTTAATGCAAGTCATTCCAGGCGTCCAGCTCCCAGGCGTGGCCCCGGCCGGCTTGCTCCACGCTCCTCCTCTGCCCTCTCGGAGCCCCCAGCCCGGGTTTGCTCGATCCTCTTAGAAAAGGGAAGAGCGAGAATCTGACAGGGCATCACACGCCCAGTAGTCACGCTCCCTTTCTGTGTGTAGGCAGTGCTTCAGCTGCTACTGAAGAAAGTTTGCTGGGGCCTTGGGGACATCAAAAAGGACCCAGGCTGTGTGACCTCGGGCTAGCCCTCAGCCCTCCCGGAGCCTCCCACACTCTGATCAGTAAAACCGTAGGATGAGGGAACTGCTCTGTGGAAATGTGACCGGGACAATCAATGGGTCTGAGCTGCCTGTCTCACTACTTGAACCAATCGAGCAGAGACACTGTTGAGTCATATTGTGAGTGTTTATTCCAGGAGGGGAGAGCGAGCAGGTCATCCACAAAAATCTGCTCCCCTTCTGCCCGTAAACCAGCTGCTTACATTGGGTAGAAGGGCAAAGATTACGGGAGAAAGCAAGGATTACAGGCACGGGAAAGGAGGCAAGGCCTAACGGTGACAGGCAAGAGGGCTGGGGGTGGCAAAGGGCAGGAGCCTCCAGGACTAGATTGTTCCAGCCAGGAGGCTGTAAATCTCTCCATAGCCACAGGCAGTTCTCGGGAAAGGAGGATGGGGCCTGCATTCCCGCGCCAGCTCCCATGTCCCAGGGCACACAGCTCTCAGCTAGGTTGTGATGTGCTTTCTCTAATCAGAACAGAATATCGTGGTAAACGGAGCATGATTCATATTTCTTACCAGAGGCCCAGGGCACGAAAATTCATGCACTGGAGGGGGGTGTCCCTCAGCCCAGCCTGCCCCCTCTCACAGTCCGGGAGCCCTTAGGAGCCGGGGGTGACCCAGTCATCAGGGGAAGGTGACGCCCCCCATCACACCTCTGCTGCTGCCACTGCCGGCAGCACAAGCCTCGGGCATCCCTGGGTGGCTGGGGCACTGAAGGGACTGGGGGACTCTGGAGGCAGGTGCTCGAAGCAGCCAGACCCGGCCATGCCGCACACCTGCCACCCGAGCACAGCTGAGGGGACTGGGCACTGCCATCCTTGGTGTGGGTGCCACTGTCTTTGAGGACGTGCCAGTCAATTAGCATATCCCTTTCTTATTGGCTGTGGGCACCGCCATCTTTGTGAGGGCATGATGGCCAATTAGCATATCCCCTCTTTGTTAGATAGGATAACTGTAGCTAGTCCCCACTATTCTATTTCTGCCCCTAACAGAAAGAGCATTGAACTACAGTAGGAGGGGAGGCCAGGAAGCCCCTCTTCGGCCATTTGGTGCTCTTGGTAACACTACAAATTATAGCAATAGGCCACAGGTGTGCTGTAACCTCTGCTTATCAGCATCTGACTCTGTAAAAGGGAGATGAAACCATCTCACAGAGTTGCTGGACTAATTATGTGAGCGAATGCCTGGCTGCATCCTCTACCTGGAATTACTGTTTCTCACTACTCCACTGCTCAGAGTTTGGGTAAAGTGGGGCCGATAATCCCGTCTCCTTTTTATTTTTTATTTAAAAACATACATATTTTTTAATTGGTTTTTTAAAGAGAGAGTAAAGGAGGGGGTAGAGAGTTAGAAACACTGATCAGCTGCCTCCTGCACACCCCTCACTGGGGATGTGACCCCAACCAAGGTACATGCCCTTGACTGGAATCGAACCTGGGACCCTTGAGTCCACAGGCCGACGCTCTATCTGCTGAGCCAAACTGGTTTTGGCCCCATCTCCCTTTTAGACACGGTGGCCTCAGGAGGTGCTGGCTGTGAAAGGGCTGTGACGGAGCGAGTGTCAGGACGGAGCCCCTCCTGGCAGACTCCTCCGAGGCCTGGGCTGGCTCGCCCCCACCCAGGGAAGTGGAGGAGCTGGGGGCAGGACTGGAACGGCCTGAGTGTGCCTGGGTGGTGGGGTGAGCGCCGCCACCACGGGCGACAGGCAGCTGTGCAGGCCCTGGGCCCCCACGCCCCGCCGGGGGAAGGCATGCAGGAAGTCCCGGGCCCTCACTCTTAGGGCAGGAAGGCGTTCGGGAAGTGCTCTCAGCCACTCAGACATCTTGGAGCCTCGTCCCAGGCCGGACCAGAGCGGCAGCCCCAGGGCCGGGCGTGCTGTGACCCGGCTCCTGGGGTGGCCGCCGGGTCCGGAGACCAGGGAACCACGCACAGCCAGAGCTGTTGTTCCAGACAGGCCCGGGGTAAGCGCCCACAGCACCCGGGGGTGGCAGCGGGCGAGCGGGCGGCACAGCGGAGGGCTGGCTTCCTGGGGAGCTGTAGGACAAAGGCCACGTGTCCCGGCCTTATCTAAACACTCTCCAAGCCCGGCAGGACAGGGGGCCGCGTGAAGCAGGCCTCCCCCACAGCCCCGCCCCACCCCTGCGGCCTCGCAGACGCCCCCACGGAGTCCAGGGCTGGCATTGTCTTCTGCCCACCTGTGTCCCTGCCCCAGCCCAGGCCCGGGTCTCGGGAGGCAGCGGATGGGCTGACTCCAGGACTGGCCCACGGTTCCTCCCGGGGAGGAGCCCGGCTCATCCCGGATCCTCAGGACGGGGCGTCTTCTGTCTGAGTGCACAGACTCTCCCCAAATCTCCGCGGGCGTCGCCGGAGGGCACCCAGGGGGTGGCGAGGCTCCCTGCGAGCAGCCTCCTGCCCCCTCCTCCCGGCTCCTCCGAGCTCGGGAGATGGTGAGCGCACATCTCTCAGGCCCGCGTTCCTTCCAGAGACGCCCCGTGGAGCTGACCACGGCCCTCAGGAGCCTGGCCAGACGGAGGAAAGCGTGACCGAGGCCGGAGCAGTGCCATGCAGAGCGCCCCACGGTCTCGAGGGGGCACGACCCGGGACCCCGCGCCGGCATCTTCTTAGAAGACCCACAGGGCCCCCCCCCGGAAGCGCCACCCAGAGCCCCACTTCGGATGGGGAGCTAAGGCTCCACGCCGCCACGCGGGGGCCATGGAAACGCTGGTGATCGGCATGGTGGCCGTGCTGTTTGCGATCACCGTGGCCATCACCTGCATCCTCTGCTGCTTCAGCTGCGACTCAAAGGCCCCGGACCCCCAGGGGGGCCCCGGTCGCAGCTTCACGGTGGCCACGTTTCACCAGGAGGCGTCTCTCTTCACGGGGCCCGGGCGCCACGCCCAGGCCGTGGCCGGTGCCCGGGACTTCTGGACCTTCATGTGAGGCCTCGCAGCCCCCACGATTTGCTCAGCCGGTGGGTCAGACCCAGCGCCCAACAAGCCTTCCCTGATGTCCGCACTCCTCCCAGGCTGGCATTCCTGCCCTTCCCTGCCCGAGCCCGGCAACCTCCCTGGTGCATCCCGTCCCTGGCGGCTATGCCCTGTGGCCCGGAGTTCCGCCCTGATGGGACCCGGTGGAGTCCGCCCGGGCCCCCAAGAGTTCCCCTGGACCCCGCCCTCAGGTTGGGGCTTAGGAGAGGTCCGAAGAGTGAGTGCCCACATGGTGTTGGGTTGCACGGTGGGGCCAGCTTTCTGATCCGCAGGGGAACTGGGATCTATGGGCAGCAGATTCCAACTCGGGTTTGGCCCGGGATGCCTACCGACAGGGTCTGTTGCCACCCGGGGAAGCTGCGCCCCCAAGTGGACGCTTCTTACAAGACACTTCTCGCCTGTCCCCCTCGCTGGGCCCGCGTTTGCCACTTGCATGTGCCGGTCTCACCCGGAGCGCCAGCCCGAGGCCAGCCCCGGCCAGTGGCCCGAAGTCAGCCCCGACGCGCTGACACCAGCGGGCTGCCAGTGATTTATTTTATGATTGAAGGTCTATATCCTTTTATGGGTCTCCCAGGAGTCGGGGCTGGGAAAACCACAAAAGGAAGCAGAAGAGAAAACCAGAGTCACAGAACGTGTGAGAGAGGTTTGCTAACAGGAAAGCCAGAAAGAAGACTTTGACGCATACGTTGAAAGAGACTTCGTTACTCTTTTCTTACTGGTCCCTTCTACTCGTAGAGAATGTGAGGGATTTGAGCCCGGAATGACAGAGAATCAGGAACTCAAAGACAATGCCGGTGCCCGATAAGTTAAAAATGTTACATCGAGAGCATGCAGCAGAGCTCTCGTTCCATCGCAAAGAACGGCTCACATCTTTTTCACGGAAAATCTGTTCTCTCTGTACCCACGAAATAAACGCTGTGCCATATTACAGTGTAGTTTGAAAGGTACAGAATTCCGAGTCTCCTGGCTAGCCGGCTGTACTCAGGACTGGCCCTGGAGGGGGCTCTGGCCTCTGAGTGTGCCCACACCGGCCACCGTGGCCATGTGGCTGCCACGGGAAGGACTTAGAGAGAGAGAGAGGCCGGGGCTGCGGAGGCTCAGAGGGGTGCGGGGTCAGGGACAGAGACAGGGTGGTGCAGAGGGATGGGGTGGATGAGCAGGGGGAGGCGGGAGGCACAGCCCAGGGAGGGGGCTCCTGGGGACCTCGTCTTGGTCACTTTGGACCGAGAGCTCCCAGCGTCCTTCCTGGACGCGCGCGGAAGGGAACTGGCTGCAGGGAGGAGCTGGGGACCGAGGGAAGGGAACCGCTGTGGGTCGTGTTCTCTGAGAGGGACCGAGACGAAGTTTGGGGTGCAAGGTGTTGCAGGGAACCAATGTCTGTGAGGGGAAGAAGGAGGGAGCAGACTGGATAGAGGTCACGTTGTGATGTAGGCCCTTCATGTACCCCACCTTCGCTCCTCCTCGGAGTGCGGCCCCTCCCCGCCGGGGTCTACTTTGCGGCTGAGGCTGGCCTGGCGGTCCTTCCTTGAAGGGGCCGTGGTCAGCGCATCTCCGCAGGAGCTTAGCACGGGCCTGTTCTCAGAGGACCCAGATCTGTTCTCAGAGGCGCCCAGACCAGTCAGAGACGAGTGAGCACGTGCAGCCTGGAAGCAAGAGCTCAGAGACGGCGGTGCGAGACCCGCCGGGGATGAAGAGACTCGGCCTCCGGTGCTCTCCGCCCTCAGACAGAGCCTGCTCTGCGCCAGGCCAGGCATCCTTCAGCTGGACCCAATATTAGGACCCCAGACCCGGGTTCTCCGTCCCTATACTGTGTGCACACAACCCTCCCTGGGTCAGTGGCAGATCACATCTGTCATTCTGAATCTGTCAATCTGTCAATCTGAATCAAACTGGAATCACATCTGTCATTCTGAATCTGTCAATCTGAATCAAACTGGAATCACATCTGTCATTCTGAAAGCGAAGCAATGGGAGGGGGCGGAGGTCTCGGCCTCACTCTGCAGGCGATGGGCAGTCTGTCCAGCCCTGCCCCAGGAGAGCGGGCAGCTTGAGAAGGGGCGGCAAGGGCCAGCACCTGGGCAGCTGGCACAGGGAGGAGCAGCTGCAGAAGACAGGAAGGCAGGGAATAGGGTTGCCCGATTCAGCAAATGAAAATACAGGACACCCAGTTCATTTTAGTCCCAGACAGCAATTTCCAGTATAAATAATGTCCCCTGTAATATGTGGGACATCCTTACATGAAACATTTTTTAAAATATATACATTTTATTGATTTTTCACAGAGAAGAAGGGAGAGGGATAGAGAGCTAGAAACATCGATGAAAGAGAAACATCGACCAGCTGCCTCCTGGGATGTGCCCGCAACCAAGGTACATGCCCCTGACCGGAATCGAACCTGGGACCTTTCAGTCCGCAGGCCGACGCTCCATCCACTGAGCCAAATCGGTTTCGGCCTTGCATGAAACATGTGTTGTCTGCCTGAGATTCTAACGTAACTGGGGGCCGATAGTTTACCGGGCCACCCTGCAAAGGCGAGAGTGGTTCTGGGGGTGGGGGGCGGGGGTGGTGCAGCTAGAGGGAAGCGTCAGCGAAGGCGAGCTCGGAGAGGAGACCTTGGGTTTTGCAACACGACAGTTGGCGGTGACCTTGGTGAGAACAGCCTGAGGGGAGGAGCGGCCCTGCGTGGTGTGCACGCAGGGCGAGTGTGCAGGGCAGCAGAGTCGGAAAGATCGCAGTGGGAGGCCATTTGAAAGGAAGGAGAGTGACGTGGTGAGAGGCACTGCCCTGAGGGAGAGTTCAGTATTATTATTATTATTATTATTATTATTATTATTATTATCAGGGAGGGAGGTCGAGCCATGTGAGCCCCATAGGAGAAGGACTGGAGAGAGGCTGTACGCCCCGGCCAGGAAGAGACCGTGGGGGGCGGCCCCTGGGGAGGGAGGCCTGGGAGCCGCACACAGGAGCGGACGGGCGGGTGGGGCGGCCTGATGTGGGTGGGGTCGGGAAACGCTGCGGGAGGGAAGGGTGTTGAGGTGCAGGCAGAGGCTGCTTGTGAGCGTGTGGGGAGGGGGGGAGAGGGAGGTGAAGGTGTCGTGCCAGATGCTCTGTTTCCTCCACCTGCTCAGAGGTGGGCCTGGGAGGGGCGGGGCAGGGAGAGGCTGGAGGATGAGCAGAGACGGGTGAGCAGCTCCAACCTCCCGCTTCCCTTCTGTGTGTGGAGCGTACGGGCGTGGGCGTGGGGATGAGTGTGGGTATGTGGTGTGAGTGTGGGGTATGTGTGTGTGTGAGTGTGGGGTATGTAGTGTGAGTGTGGGGTATGTGGTGTGTGAGTGTGGGGTATGTGTGTGTGTGAGTGTGCATGTTGCGTGGTGTGTATGCTGTGATGTGTCTTGGCCAGAATGCCCCTGCCATTCCAAATGCAGCCCCCTGTGTCCGGGCAGGCCAGCCAGAAGCCCCTCTATGCCCGCCCGGAGAAGGAGGTGGCAGAGCAGGGACAGGGACTTGGGTGGACACCGGAACCTAGCAAAGCCCGAGTGCTCTCATCTGGTGGCAGCAAGGGAAGGGGTCGCTCGAGGTCACCCTGGAAATCTGGGGTGGAGTCCCGGTGAGCTCGGCTGCCCGGTTCCAAACCCAGGCCCCTCTGTTCGCTCCGCAGCTGGTTCCTGTGTCTCGGCCTCCTGCTGCGCAGGCGTGGTGCTCTCTGTGTCCCCCCTCCAGGTGCTCACAGCAGCCCTCACCCCCAGAGCCGCCACTCTGAGGAGCTTTGGGCAAACGCCTCCAGCAGTGCCGCCCCGGGGCCTGAGGAAGCAGAGCTGCCTTCCCTCCCCTCCGCACAGGCTCTGCCTCAGCGCACCCTCTGCAGAGGGGCGGCTGGGAGGGAGGACCAGGAGGTGAGGGGGAGCTGGGAGGGAGGACCAGGAGGTGAGGGGTCAGCTGGGAGGGAGGATCAGGAGGTGAGGGGTCAGCTGGGAGGGAGGACCAGGAGGTGAGGGGGAGCTGGGAGGGAAGACCAGGAGGTGAGGGGGAGCTGGGAGGAAAGCCCAGGAGGGGAGGGGGAGCTGGGAGGAAAGCCCAGGAGGTGAGGGGGGAGCTGGGAGGGAGGACCAGGAGGTGAGGGGGAGCTGGGAGGGAGGACCAGGAGGTGAGGGGGAGCTGGGAGGGAGGACCAGGAGGTGAGGGGGAGCTGGGAGGGAAGACCAGGAGGTGAGGGGGAGCTGGGAGGGAGGACCAGGAGGTGAGGGGAGCTGGGGGGGAAGACCAGGAGGTGAGGGGGAGCTGGGGGGGAAGACCAGGAGGTGAGGGGGAGCTGGGAGGGAAGCCCAGGAGGTGAGGGGGAGCTGGGAGGGAGGACCAGGAGGTGAGGGGGAGCTGGGAGGGAAGCCCAGGAGGTGAGGGGGAGCTGGGAGGGAGGACCAGGAGGTGAGGGGAGCTGGGAGGGAGGACCAGGAGGTGAGGGGGAGCTGGGAGGGAGGACCAGGAGGTGAGGGGGAGCTGGGAGGGAGGACCAGGAGGGGAGGGGGAGCTGGGAGGGAGGACCAGGAGGTGAGGGGAGCTGGGAGGGAGGACCAGGAGGGGAGGGGGAGTTGGGAGGGAGGACCAGGAGGTGAGGGGGGAGCTGGGAGGGAGGACTAGGAGGGGAGGGGGAGCTGGGAGGGAGGACCAGGAGGTGAGGGGGGAGCTGGGAGGGAGGACTAGGAGGGGAGGGGGAGCTGGGAGGGAGGACCAGGAGGGGAGGGGGAGCTGGGAGGGAGGACCAGGAGGGGAGGGGGAGCTGGGAGGGAGGACCAGGAGGGGAGGGGGAGCTGGGAGGGAAGACCAGGAGGGGAGGGGTCAGCTGGGAGGGAGGACCAGGAGGTGAGGGGGAGCTGGGAGGGAGGACCAGGAGGTGAGGGGGAGCTGGGAGGGAGGACCAGGAGGTGAGGGGTCAGCTGGGAGGGAAGACCAGGAGGTGAGGGAAGACCAGGAGGTGAGGGGAGCTGGGAGGGAGGACCAGGAGGTGAGGGGGAGCTGGGAGGGAGGACCAGGAGGTGAGGGGGGAGCTGGGAGGGAGGACCAGGAGGGGAGGGGTCAGCTGGGAGGGAGGACCAGGAGGGGAGGGGGAGCTGGGAGGGAGGACCAGGAGGGGAGGGGGAGCTGGGAGGGAAGTCACCCACCCTGCTCTTTGTCCACATCCTGCCTCAGTGAGGGTGGCGTTCCTCTCTGGGACAAGGTGCATTCTGGAGTCAGGAGGCCCTGAAATGACTTGTTTCTGGAAAGTACCTTCCTTAAAGGAAACCACTTGTTCCAAGGAGAAAGGGTCCTCTCTCCATGCCAGGTCCCAGCTCCCTCAGGACGTGACACTGAAAAAGACAAGCACTGCCTCTCCCCATCCACCCCTACACACACACACACACACACACACACACACACACACACACCACACACACACACACACACTCACACACACACACACTCATCCAGTGCATTGGTGACAGTGAAAACTTAGACACAGCCAAAACACCAATCAAGAGGGAAAAGGGGCCGGTCCAGCAAATCCTAGCACAGCCATAACATCGAACATAGCTTAGAACAATGAGGCAGATTTATTGTTGTCAATCCTCACTCAATTGATTTTTAGAGAGCGGGAGGAATGGGAAGAGGCAGAGAGAGGGAAACATCAATAGAAGAGACACATGGATTGGTTTCCTCCCGCACGCACCCTGACCAGGGCTGGGGATCAAGCCGGCAACCAAGGTCCTTGACTGGAATTGAACCCGGGACCCTTCAGTCCACAGGCTGATGCTCTACCCACTGAGCCAAACTGGCTAAGGCAGATTTAAACTCAACAAAGGGCATTCACCATCTCAGTAAGTAAAAGTAGAGTCAAAGAGAGAACAGTAACTGCCTGGTGGTAAAATTGCATTTGTGTCGAAATGCACTTAGGTGCCTGCAAGATGCATAGAAAAGGCTGCATGCCTGGGTCTTCTCTGGTGATGGTCTCTGGGTGGGTGGCACTGTTTGTATTTCAAATGTTTTCTTCTTTGTTTATTTTATTTCCTGTCATGAATGGTTTGCTTTTGAATAAGAAAAAAACAGGAAACTAACAAAAGAAATGAAACTAAAGTTATTTTTTTAAAATGTAAACCAACTCCAATCAGAGATAGAAATACAAAACCACAAATGCAGACATAGAAATGGTGACAGATAAACTCTCTGGGAGTTTATAGAGGAGCATACACAGACACACACACCACACACACACACACACACCACACACACATACAGACCACACACACACACACACACACACCACCACCACACACATACACACACCACACAAACACACACACCACAACACACCAAACACACACACACACAAACACACACCACACCACACACACACACCACACCACACCACACTACACCACACCACACCACACCACACACACACGTCACGCCACACCACACTACACCACACCACACCACACCACACACACACATCACGCCACACACACACATCACACCACACACACACATCACGCCACACACACACATCACACCACACACACACACACACACACACCACACACACACACACACACACACACACACACACACCACACACACACACACACACACACACACACTCCCTTCTGCCTCATTCTCACAGCGGAGGTAGCCCGGGGAGTGGGGCAATGGCTGCTGGGATCTGGAGGAGGGTGACTGCAGGAACTCCGGGCCTGAGGGGCGTGTTTGGGTGGGTGGGGAGTGTCCTGGGACTCAGCCCAGCCCGGGGTCAGGCCTGGCCATCCCACATCCGCCGTGTCTCTGGAGAAGCACAGGGATCCTGATCCGAGGTCCGAGGTCCGGGCCAGGCTGCAGACCTGCCCGAGCTCCTCCCCAGCTGGAGAGGTGACATCAGGGCCCTCTGCTGGGAGGGGCTTCCTCGCCACCACCGGTGACTTCCCGGCCTCCCTCCCGCGGGCCCCTCAGGAATCCAGGCTGTGGCCTTCGCACAGAGAGGCCCTGTGTCCTGGGAACCTCTGAGATGCGGGCACAGCGCTGCCCTCGGCCTGACCCTCCCCGCCCCGCCCCATGCCCACTGTGCTGTCCTGGCACAGACCTCCCCACGGCAGTGTCCCCTGCCCTGCCTGACCACAGCCCCCGCCCCAGGGGGATCTTTCCCAGACGCAGCTCTCATCTCCTCAGCAGGCTGCCGTGTGGGCTCTGTTCCTTCAGACCAGGTGCCTGTGGTTGGCATAATACTGGTCTCCCCAAGGTGTCCACCTCCTGATCCCCAGAACTGCGAACATGGCACATCACACGGCACAGGGCATCCCAGGCGCTAACCAGCTGACTAAAGAGAGGGTCGTCCCGCATTGCCCAGGTGTGCCCCATGTCATGAGAAGGCAGTCGAAGGGTTCTGAAAGTGGAAGAGGGAGGCCAGGGAGGCAGGGGAGAGGCGTGTGCCGGGAGAAAGACTGGGGGGCAGAAGGGGCCAGCTCTGCGGAGACCCGGACTCGAGCCCCTGAGTCCCATCCTGGACTCTGCCCTCCAGAACCGTAAGATGATAGCCTTACCTGCCTACCACATGTGTTCTAATTCGGGTGTGTTTTCCACCTTGAGCTGAGTGGTAAATTGGTTTCAGCAGCGCGGTATCTTTGACTTAACCTTTCGTGCTCACCAGACTCGGGCTTGGATTTGCTCTGCTTGTCACTGCGATGCTTCGGGCCGAAGCACAGAGGAAGGGGCCCTCAGGGCTGCCGTCTGGGAGCTGAAGAAGGCTGCTGGCCCGGGATGGGTGGACTGGACGAGCTCACAGGTACAAGTGGGGCGGCAAACCGCACTCCTCAGATGCTGGCGCCAGCGGGGCGAGGGCGCCGGCGTGGGGACGGGCAGGCCCTGGGCCAGGCTGTGCCGTGCGCACCTCCCGCCACCCCGGCTGTCCCTACGGAAGCCCCCGCACACGTGTGCACATGTGTAAGCCCAAGGGCATGCTTGCAGTCTTCTCCTTTTTCTCCTTTAATGTACTGATTGTAGAAAGAGAGGTGCAGGAGAAAGAGAGAGACGAACATGTATGGGAAAGAGAAATGTCTATCGGTTGCCTCCGGTACCCGCCCCGCCCCAGGATCAAACCTGCTGCCCAGGTGTGTGCCCTGACTGGGACTCGAACCAAAAATCTTCCTGGGGTCCAGGATGGTGCTCCAACCAACCGAGCCACCCCCCTGGGCCATGGGTTGCTTCTTGTATGTGCCCTGACCAGGGATCGAACTGCATTATAAGTTCCAAGAATCCATCTTTAGGGCAATAAAGAAATTACAGTACAGCCACCAAATGAATTAATAGCCATTACAAAAATGAGCTAACTTGGAACCTGCCCATTATAAATAGAGGGTAAAAAACAACAACAGCCAGTTACAAAATGGTTTCATAAAAAAAAAAAAAGAAAGAAAAGAAAGAAAGAAAGAGCCAATAAAGAGATATCCCTTCTCTGTAAGAAAACAAAAACAAAAGCAAGAACACTCCTAATTTACACGTGTGTGTGTGTGTGTGTGTGTGTGTGTGAGTGTGTGTGTGTGTGTGTGTGTGTGTGTGTGTGTACGAATGCGGAGAAAAGTCTGGAAGGATGTGGTTGCCACCGGGGACAACAGGCCTGGAGGGAGGAGGAAGCTGGCACTGTTTACTTCTGTGTTGGATTTATTTTCACAAGCATGTGTTGGTTTTTGTTCCGTGTGATAATGGGTTTTTTTTCAAATATGGTACAAAGGTTAAGACAAGCAAACGCCACTCTTACTGTCTAGTAGGTGGTTTTTGTTTGCCAAGAGGGCTCTCTGGGTTGAGCAGCACCATAGCGCCACTTAGCCAGAGCTCTCAGGCCACAGACAACCGAATCTGCGCCCTTTCTACGCGCCTGAGCTCAGCCTGTGTCAGCCTGTGCTAGCCTGTGCCAGCCTGTGCCAGCCTGTGTCAGCCTGTGCCAGCCTGTGTCAGCCTGTGTCAGCCTGTGTCAGCCTGTGCTCTGTCAGCCTGTGCCAGCCTGTGCCAGCCTGTGTCAGCCTGTGTCAGCCTGTGTCAGCCTGTGCCAGCCTGTGTCAGCCTGTGCTCTGTCAGCCTGTGTCAGCCTGTGTCAGCCTGTGCCAGCCTGTGTCAGCCTGTGCTCAGCCTGTGTCAGCCTGTGTCAGCCTGTGTCAGCCTGTGCCAGCCTGTGTCAGCCTGTGTCAGCCTGTGTCAGCCTGTGCGTGAGCAGCACGCGTTCCCCCAGGCGCACGAGGAGGCCCGCAAGCCCTCCCGGCCTTTCGCAGCTGTGCGGCCTGGCGTTCGGAGAGGGAACTGACAGGTGCCTCTATTTTTTACGGCAGTTCTGGACTGAAATACAACTTCCTGGTCCCCATGTCAGTGAACTTAGAACTTCCTCATACACTCCTCTTTTTTATAATTCACACTCCTCTTTTTTATAATCCATAACTCTCACGTGAGAGAGAAAATGTTTGATCCCAACTAGTTATTGAATAACTCTAATTTATAATCCAAGGAATGGTTGATATTGAAGGCCCAGCCCTTAAATGGGATAGTTTGTGGGGGAGAGAGAGAGAGAGAGAGAGAGAGAGAGAGAGAGAGAGAGAGATGCAGAGGAGGCAGATCCAGGAAAGCAGCCAGGCTGTGGAGTGGGGCTTCACGCCACAGGCCGCAGCAGGTGTGTGGAGGTCTAGCACAGGGGTGGGCAAACTTTTTGACTCAGGGGCCACAATGGGTTCTTAAACTGGACCCGAGGGCCGGAACAAAAGCAACCTGACCCTGCTGGCACTCTCATCTTGGGCTGCTGGTGAAGGAGCGGAGGGGAGAGCAAGAGAACCCTCCGCTCTTTCAGCTCCTCGGGCCGGATAGAACAGCCGAACCGGCCGGATCTGGCCCGTGGGCCATAGTTTGCCCACGGCTGGTCTAGCACCTCACACTCCGCCAGGTGCCCCAGGTTTGCAAAGCTTCTCAGCAGCAGCGTCTCCGGCACGAGCCTGGGCCCGGGAGAGCTGTATCATCTGCAGCTGAGAGATGAGGAAACCAAGACTCAGTGGCACCAAAGTGACGGGTCCCAGGTCCCTCAGCAGCTTGGTCGCAAAGTTCAGGACAGAATCACGTCTCCTTTTTCTTTGTCTGCACAGCCAGACCTTCGTTTTGACCTCTTTTATAGCTTCTCTTTCCAACGTAGATTTTGTTTGATAGAAAGAAGCCTGCTGCTTTAACAAGCTTGCAAGTCAACGGTCCAGAATGTGTCCAAATTCCAAACTGACACCAAGTTAGCATTCAGTAACGATACACTGGGGTCCAGGAATGCCCAGGAATTCCTGAGATCATAAATTGTCCTGCACTTTTATAACATTTTGTTTATATGACTTTTAAACAGCGAGTGACCAGTAAGAAGAAACAGTGGATACATTTCTGTGATAGTATGATGTTAAATTTCCGATGTTCTCAGTAAAATGCATGTTTTATAGTTTACTGTTATGAACCAATACATTGTGACAAGATTATTTCAATAACACGTCAAAATAATTTGTACCTGATATAGACATATTATAGAAAACATTAAAGAGAACACCAACACAGATAAATGCCAAATAAAAATTGAAAGAGAATATCACAAATATTTAAAAATTTAAAAATATTACTTAATAATGAACTTTAGCCCTAGCCAGTTTGGCTCAGTGGACAGAGTGGAGGGTTCTGAGTTCGATTCTGGTCAAGGGCACATGCCCGGGCTGCCGGCTTAATCCTCAATGGAGGGCATGCAGGAGGCAGCCAATCAATGATTCTCTCTCATCGTTGATGTTTCTTTCTCTCTGTCCTTCTCCCTTCCTCTCTGAAACCAATAAAAATATTTTTTTTACAAAAACTTTAATAGCACAGAGCATTAATTGCTCCATCTGATAATTTTGACCTTGTTTCGTGACATATTCCAGACATAGAACACTTTCTTTTATTTTGCATTAATGTTGGTTAAATTAATGTCTCAAACATCTTTCAGTGGAGAGTTAAGGCACATGTTGCTTCATAAAAGCTCAATTCCTTTTTAAAAAATTGATTATTTTAAGGAACATAGAAGGGAGAGAGGGAGAGAAAGGGAGAGGGAGGAGGAGAGAAGGAAAGTAAGAGAGAGGGAGAGAAACACTGATTTGTCGTTCCACATATTTATGCATTAATTGGTTGACTCCTATATGTGCACTGACGAGGGATCAGAAACTTTGATGTACTGGGATATTCTCTAACCAACTAAGCCATACTAGCCAAGTTCATTTCCTTTAAAAAAAAATTTTTTCTTGATTTCATAGAGGAAGGGAGAGGGAAGAGAGAGAAACATCAATGATGAGAATCATTGATTAGCTGCCTCCTGCACGCCCCCTAGTGGTGATGGAGCGTACAACTAGGGCATGCGCCCTTGACTGGAATCGAACCCAGGGCCCTTCAGTCCACAGGCTAACCCTCTATCTACTGAGCCAAACCAGCTAGGGCTCATTTCCTTTTTTAATGAGAAAAAAATGTTTTGTCTGCTGCCCTAGTCTTGATTTTGCTGCTGAATTCAATATTGCTTTTGCTGACCTGGATGTTAGAGCAGTTTCTTTTTTTTTCTTTTTTTAAAAAATGTTTTTATTGATATTTTACAGAGAGGAAGGGAGAGAGATAGAGAGCTAGAAACGTCGATGAGAGAGAAACATCAACCAGCTGCCTCTTGCACACCCCCTACCGGGGATGTGCCCGCAGCCAAGGTAGCAGCCAAGGTACATGCCCTTGGCCGGAATTGAACCTGGGACCTTTCAGTTCGCAGACCGATGCTCTACCACTGAGCCAAACTGGCCTCAGCTAGAGCAGTTTCTGATGTCACGTTGGGAGTGTTCTGCAGCAATCACATCTTCTTTTTACAGCTCTTCAGTGAGGTACTTACAAATAACTGGAGCCTGTAGTGAATACTCAAACACTTGGAGATGACAGTGACCATTACTGGGAAATTTTCAGGCAACATTAACGTTTATATCTACTAGCAATATTGATAGCACTACACAGAATCACTTGCTGAAATCGCCAATATAATGGACTTATTTTTCTTCTAAAATGTGTTTATTTTTTTGTGACAATACTCATAGGATACGTATAAGTATTCTGTAAATATAAACTTACTACAGTTTATTTTATTTATAAAAATGCCTACTGTTGGAAGTAGCACAGGCCACAAGCACACACTTATAACTAGTGTGTGTGCTAGTAAATTGACTCTGGAAAACAAAACAAAACAAAACACACCCTGACATGTAATACTTGACAGTTTCTGAAGGGAGGTATAAATACTTCTGTGCAACTTCAAGTTACCTGTGTGATGTCACTGAGAGTCACAAAGAGGTGTGTATGACCGGCTCTCTCCAGCCTGGGAGAGTCAGCTCCAGCACTACTGCTTATAATGTGACACCAGCCACAGGAAAGGGTATTTAGATGAGGACCATCTACTCTTAGCAACTCCATACAAGTCTCCATTTAAAAAACATTTAGGCTGGCCGTTGAACATCGACCTGTGAGCCAGGAGGTCATGGTTCAATTCCCAGTCAGAGCACATGCCCCGGTTACGGGCTCGATCCCAAGTGGGGAGCGTGCAGGAGGCAGCCGATCAATGAGTCTCCGTCATCATTGATGTTCCTCTCTCTCTTTCCCTCTCCTAATAAAAATATATTAAAAACAAAACATTTATACATCTGTGAGATCTGGAAACCTGGTAATCACCGGCGAGATGGATGAGATGACATTCACTGGTCTCTCTGACCTTTCACGGAGCTGGAGTGTATGGGAATGGCCACTAGATGCCACTCTTGCATACTTACAGCAGCTAGGTCATGTCACGGTGCGAGTTAAGAGAAACCAGAAATGGGATCCACTTACTTTACAGAAAATTAAAATTTATTGACAAAGTGTTCTTTTGTCACATGCAGATAGTTTCTGACAAACACGTATTTTTATTAATGTTTGAAAACAAAATTAATTTTCAAAGTTCTATTCCTAAAACGAACATGATTACTTTCCTAAATGCTCTCTTTATTTTTTTTAAAATGTATTTTATTGATTTTTTTACAGAGAGGAAGGGAGAGGGATAGAAATCCAGAAACATTGATGAGGGAGAAACACCAATCAGCTGCCTCCTGCACACGCCCCACTGGGGATGTGCCTGCAACCAAGGTACACGCCCTTGACTGGAATCGAACCTGGGACCCTTGAGTCTGCAGACCAACGCTCTATCCACTGAGCCAAACCGGTTAGGGCTAAATGCTCTCTTTAAATAGGCTCCAATATACCCAGAAATTTAGTGTAATTACAACAAACTGCTTCTCTTGGACAAGAGCATCTTGACCTTGAGTCATGTGAGCAGAGACAGGCTGTTTGCCTGAGGTATATGGATATGGAAGGATCCTCAGCATGGCCAGGCTACTATATAAGAACTAGAGGCCCGGTGCATGAAATTTATGCATGGGGAGGGGGTGTCCCTCAGCCTGGCCTGCACCCTCTCCAATCTGGGACATCCCTCTCACAATCCAGGACAGTTGGCTTCTAAATGCTCGCCTGCCTGCCTGCCCCTAACTGCTTCTGCATACCAGCCTGATCACCCCCACCTGTCCTCCCCTGTTGGCCTGATCACCCCCAACTGTCCTCCCCTGTTGGCCTGATCACCCCCAACTGTCCTCCCCTGTTGGCCTGATCACCCCCAACTGTCCTCCCCTGTTGGCCTGATCACCCCCAACTTCCCTCCCCTGCTGGCCTGGTTGCCTGCAGCTGCCCTTCCCTGCCGACCAGCGGCCATCTTGTGATGACATTGAACAAGAGTGTGATGCCACCTAGGATGAGTTCAATCTAGCTGTTTTGGTTCAGTGGATAGAGCGTAGGCCTGCATACTGAAAGGTCCCAGGTTCGATTGCAGTTAAGGGCACATGCCCGGGTTTCGGGTTCAATCCCTAGTAGGGGGCGTGCAGGAGGCAGCCTATCAATGATTCTCTCTCATCATTGATGTTTCTATCTCTCTCTCTCTCTCTCTCTCGCCCTCTCCCTTCCTCTCTGAAATCCATTAAAAAATATATTTTATAAAAAAAGATGAGCCAAAACCGGTTTGGCTCAGTGGTAGAGCATCGGTCTGCGGGCTGAAAGGTCCCAGGTTCGATTCCGGTCAAGGGCATGTACATTGTTTGCGGGCACATCCCCGGTAGGGGGTGTGCAAGAGGCAGCTGGTCGATGTTTCTCTCTCATCGACGTTTCTAGCTCTCTATCTCTCTCCCTTCTTCTCTGTAAAATATCAATAAAAAATATATTTCTTAAAAAGATGAGTTTCCTGGAGGTTGCCCTTCTGAAAGGCCTCAGATCAGAGGACATAGGGAGACCTCACCCCTAAGCCCATGGGGCTTGCTCTGGGCTGGAGACATGCATGGTGGGATGAGTATATAGGGAACACTGCAAGAATTAAATAATTTCTATGGGGCTTGACATTTTAGAGGTAATTGGGTATGGTCGGTTATTTTCCAGGCAATAGAAAATGAAAAACAGTGAATGCCAAACATGAGGTGTTTAATTTTGTCAACAAACTGGCCACCTTGACCTTAGATTGTAATGGGATTCTGTTAGAATTGCATTATCATTTTGTCTGCTTGCTGCTTTTATTTTATATGGAAAAACTCCTGGGGTTTTCGGCCAAAGGGACTGAAATTTCAGGTAATGCTCCTAGGATGCAAGGCAGATGTGGGAGAGCAATAGAGTGTGCTGTAGAGGGTACCCAGCTGAGAGTTTCTGCAACATGGAATGGCTCTCGACTGACTAGTGCGATCTTGTTTCTGGGGACGGTGAGGACTCGGTCACAGAAACTGTCACACTTCACAGTTTGGGTAAAAGTTGTTCGATGGCAATGCTTGCTGTAATTTTCTAACGATAATTTTAATTTATTATTTTTCCTTTTGACTTTGTAAATTCAAAGGTAAAATACATTTAAAAGAAAATGTGAATTTGCTCTCTGGGGAGATTAGGAAGATAGATTTTTATTTTTTATCTTTAAAAAAATGTGTGTTCAATTTAAGATCAGCCCAAGTGCCCATCAGTAGGCAAGTGAATAAAAAAGCTGTGATACATTTATACCATGAAATACTAAGTAGCAGTAAAAAAAAAAAAAAAAGAAAAGAAAAAGAATCTCTTACCCTTTGAGACAGCATGGAGAGACCTGGAGAGTATCATGCTAAGTGAAACAAGTCAGGGAAAGACAAGTATCACATGATATCACTCATACACGGAATCTAATATTACAGCATTATATTGAAAAAATGGACCCGATGTACATTAGCACCAACAGAATATAAGAATATTTATTTCCCGCATCCATATCAGATATGATACCTTTTGATTTTTGCTAATCACCAGGACAGAAAGTCTGAGACTAGCTGGGTCAGAGTACTTTTTAAATGAAACAAACCTTTCTTTTGTGATGCTTAGCATCAAAGTTTTATTTTAAAAACAGTTTTAGATTTTATTCTACATGGGAAAGGTTCGTACAATGAAATGTAGCGACTTAAAACACATTAGCTGTTTTTAACTTCCAGCAGCACTGGATTTCCCAGCTACTTCCAACAAAAGCGATCTTTTCTGTGCATGCTCCAGTCAAAGTTCAAGAATTTCAAATTAGCAAAAGCCAATATTTACATTTGGGGAAAAAAAAACACATTTGAACTCAGAACCCATTAACATAAAAAAGTTAATAAACTGAAGATGCCTTGTTAGTTGATGGCAACATCTAGGTCAGATAACTTGCACTGACTTAAGACAGCATTCCCTCTAGCTTTGTGCAAACATATTTTTAATTATTGCAATGAAGATTTTAAAAAAAATAACAACTAACCCTAGTCTCTTTCATCTACATTTCCAAGAAAAGCTGTTGAAAGAACAAATTTCTGTTCAGTTGTTTTTTCCTTTGCTTAGGAAAAAAAAAAAGTGTCAGGAATCCCACCCCACCCTGCTGCTGGGTAATAGTCAATCATTTATTATTCCTGGATCAAACACAAGCATTCATGCATATGAAAACATTTCCCAATGAATGGGATCTTGGTCTCTACTAAAAACAAAAAATGGCTAAAAAGAGACTTCAATTTACTTTCAAACTCTATGACTAAATTCCTGTAATTCCTAACTGGTGAAAATATTGGCATTTTACTTAGGATCGGATTTACTTCTTTGGTGTCTTGCGAGAGGTGCTATTGAGAGCTATTTGTGGCTAGCTTTTTAAGAGACCGGCTGGACCTCAAGTGGAATGGATATTGACACTGACATACAATGCACAAGGGGAGGCAGGAGAGAGAATGGAACACTTCAGCACTTTTAAAAAACAACAACTAAATATAACCAAATTTCACTCCAAACATTTAATATTTGGAAATCAAAAAGGTTACTGTCTCAAAATGACCGTACTTATAGCGGAACCCTTTATTTGTATTTTTATATTAAACCAGGAATTGTATGTCTTGTCAAAGTTCTTATCTTACCAACTAATTCAATCAACATCACCAAATACAATCAGTCAATCTCGACATACTCCATGGTCTCCTTTCTTCAAACCTAATCAGTTATATACTTGATTCATCCTCTAGCAGCCAATAAATCCCCTAAGCTAAGTCACCTTCCAGAGTCATCAAATCCCTTTTCCACACATTCCCAACCATCTAGTCAGCCACTAGCCACGATCCAGCAGTCATTCATGAAACAAATGTTATGGTGACAGAGACCAATAATCTTCCAATATCCATTTTTCATTCTTCTCTTTCACTAATAGAAACCCCTAAATTTTAACTGAGTTCATGGCTTCCCAGCTAACCATGACATTTCCCACCCTCCTTTGCTTCCGGGTGTGACCACATGACTAAATGTTGGCCAATGCAATTGAGTGGAAATGATGTTTTCAACTTCTGGGTCAGATCCCTAAGATAAAAACTGTCCATTCCTTCTCTGTGCCCCTTTCTTTGGGATGAGGTGTATAAAATAAAGTGATGACTAGCTCTGCCAAAACCGGTTTGGCTCAGTGGTAGAGCATCAGTCTGTGGACTGAAAGGTCCCGGGTTCGATTCCAGTCAAGGGCATGTACATTGGTTGCGGGCACATCCCCGATAGGGGGTGTGCAAGAGGCAACTGGTCGATGTTTCTCTCTCTTCGACGTTTCTAGCTCTCTATCTCTCTCCCTTCCTCTCTGAAAAATATCAATAAAATATATATATTTTTAAAAGTGATGACTAGCTCTGATCATCTGAATAAAAACAACAGACTAGGGGAGAGTGGAGCAAAAAAGAAAGAAGTGGGGCCTGGCCAGTGTGGCTCAGTGGTTGGGTGTCGACCTATGAACCAGTCAGGGCGCATGTTTGGGTTGCTCAATCCCTAATAGGGAGTGTGCAGGAGGCAGCTGGTCAATGATTCTCTCTCATCATAATGTTTCTATCTCTCTCTCCCTCTCGCTTCCTCTCTGAAATAATTTTCTATATAATAAAAGCCTAATATGCTAAGTGTCCAGTTGATTGGTGGGCCGTCCAACCAATCAAAGCATAATATGCTAATGATACGCTAAGGTCACTCAACTGCTCGCTATGACATACACTGACCACCAGGGGTGGATGCTCTGACCCGTAGGTTAGCTTGCTGCTGGAGTCTGGCTGATCAAAACTGAGCGAGATGGGCCAGACACACCCTGGAGCCCTCCTGCAGTCCCTGCCCAGATGGCCAACCTCCTACGTCCCTCCCTGCCCCGATCATGCACCTGTGGGGTCCCTCAGCCTGGCTTGCACCCTCTTGCAATCTGGGACCCCCTAAGGGATGTTGGAGAGCCGGTTTTGGCCCGATCCCACAGGCCAGGCCGAGGGGACCCCACTGATGCATGAATTCGTTCACTGGGCCTCTAGTATGTGTATATATATATCAAAGTGGGTCCCTCGATCACCTGTTGAACAGGTAGCCCACACTCCTTGGACTCTCTGTACCAGCCTCAGATTCCATGTAATAAGACCACCCAATTAAAATCTTTTCTCTGAAAAAAAAATTTTTTTTCCCTCTGGCCCTGTCCAGTGTTGTTCGGTGGTTCCAGTGCTAGTCCACGTACCGAAGGGTCACTGGTCTGATTCCAGGTCAAAGGCATATTCAATTCCTAGCCCTTATTAGGGCTCGTGCGGGAGGCAACCAACCGATGTGTCTCTCTTACATTGATGTTTCTCTCTCTCTCCTTCTCTCCCTCTTTTTTCCCTCCCTCCCTCCCTCCCTTCCACTTTCTCTAAAAGGAAAAGCAATGGAAAAAAATATCCTTGGGTGAAGATTAAAAACAAAACAAAAAAACAACACCACCAAAATCTTTTCTCTGACTTCAAAGATTTTAGCAAGATGCAGAATAGTTTTAAAATATCAAGCTTCCTCCTACAGGTTGGAAACCTCCGTGTGAAAACTAACAAATCAGATCAACTTGGAGACCTAATAACCTCCTCAGCCTCAGTTCCCCGTGTAATTAACCCACACAATTAAAAGGTTTTCTTTTTTCATTTTATTTTTAATTCATTTTAGAGAGAAAGGAAGGGAAAGAGACATGGATTTGCTGTTCCCCTCATTTATGCATTCATTGGTTGATTTTTGATATGCCCCGATCAGGGATTGAACTCACAACCTTGGCATATTGGGATGTTGCTCTAATCAACGGAGCTACCTGGCCAGGGCCAAAAGTTTTCTTTTAAATCGTCTGAAAAAACTTGGCCAGAAGATAAAGTGGATTTCTCTCTATCTATCTGAAATCCTAGTGGTCAATACCTTTTGTTATAGCCAAAACCAGTTTGGCTCAATGGATAGAGCGTCGGCCTGGGGACTGAAAGGTCCCGGGTTCGATTCCGGTCAAGGGTACGTACCTTGGTTGCGGGCACATCCCCAGTAGGTAGTGTGCAGGAGGCAGCGGATCGATGCTTCTCTCTTATCCATGTTTCTAACTCTCTATCCCTCTCTCTTCCTCTCTGTAAGAAATCAATAAAATATATATATTTTTAAAATATCTTTTTTTATAAACAAGCGGAAGCACGAACTCTTCTCAGTTAAACTAAAAAGATCCCATAAAACTGTGAAGCCACTGCCTCCAACAATTTAAACGAGGACAATTGTGGCTACTAAAAACATACATCCCACTTAGCAGAGAACGGTTCTAAGCGTGACCACAGCGTGGGTGAGAAACAACAGTGAGGACATAAGCCTGATGAAGTCTCGTCATCCCCGCCCAGACGCCTGTGGGACAAAGGCTGTGCCCTTACGCCCAGCTGGAATGCAGGTTAGCTCCATGGCGCAGCCAGCCAGAGGGGGGTTTTGGGGGGCTCGGCACCCTCCGAGTCCTGGTTACTCAGATGCTGAAGCCTGTGCATAACCTGCAGAAACAGAAGTTGCTCCCACGTATTCCCGGTCCAGCCCAGGAAGATAAAGCCAGCTGGGACTTCTGGTGGGAACCTTGCATTCTCTTAGAGGCGTGCCTTCGAAAGAAGCCACTGAGTTACTTCAGAGACATGGGACACTAAAACTAAATCTGGATTGTAAATCTCAGCAGAGTAGGTGCCTTTCGCAAAGCCTGTGGGCCAAAACTGTAGACACAAATTTTTTTCCCCCCGATGACAGTTGACAATATTCCAGGTGTACAACCCAGTGATTAGACATTGATACGAGGTGCACGGGGATCACTCTGATCACCCATCTCACACCCTGCGTGATGACTGTAGGCATTTAATAGCTGTGGGGTGAACTGAATGGTCTCGAGCCTCAGTATTTTCAAACGGACGGAGAGCCAGCTTTGGACACCTCTTGGTGGTTTCTGCAGCCCCTCGCACGCCCTGGCTTTGGTGAAATGGGGTTAATGAAAGCGTCAGGCCCAGGAGCCTCTGAGACTTGGAATTTTCTGCCAGAGGATTCGGTTTTGCACTTTGAGGACCTTTTGCAAGAGTTAGTGACGTGGAGGAATGTGTTCCGTTCTTGGGGAAAAAAACACTTCTACTCCCAGGTGGCTTTTAGGCTATTGTACCAGCGTGACAGCCTCTATCTAGGCCAGCTGGCAGGTGCCCTTTGCTGCCTGTGCTAGTCAGGATTCTCCAGAGAAACAGAGCCAACAGTGTGAGGTGTGTGTGTGTGTGTGTGTGTGTGTGTGTGTGTGTGTGTGTGTGATTTATTATGAGAAGTTGGCTCACCCCATTGTAAAGGCTGGGAAATTCAATAATCCCGGAGACTCCGTCTGAGTCCAAAGCCCTGAGAACCAGGGGAACTGGGAGTCTAAATCCCATCTGGAGGCAGGAGGAAATGGGATATCCCAGCGAATTCCTCCTTTCTCTACTTTTTTCTCTATTCAGGCCCTGGACAGTTTGGATGATGCCAACTCACACTGGGGAGGGCAATCTATGTTATTAAATTCACAGATTCAAATGCTAATCTCATTGGGCAACACCCTCAAAGACACATCTACCTACGTATAATTTTTTAAAATTGTTGACTCTATTACAGATGTCCTCCACCCCCACCTTTGGCCACCTCCATGCATATAATGTTTAATCTGGGCATCCCGTGGCCAGTCAGGTGGATGGAGAAAATGGACCATCACTCTCCCCTTCCTCTCGCTCACTTTCCCTCCTACTGCCTGCGATACGGTGTGAGAGCTGGAGCTCTGGCTGCTTCCCTGGGCCGTGAGGATAAGGACCACACCCCTGGGGTGGGAACCCAATGTTGGAAGGAGTTGGAGTTTCTGGAGACGTTGAGGAGGAGAGAGGTCCTACAACGTCCCTGGATTGCTGACGCCGCAGCCCTGCCCGTGGCAGAGCATCAACTGCTCTCTTGTATAAGCGCATTACAGTGATGCCCTGCTGTACTCAGTTGGGCCTTGTCCGCACGGATCCATACCCGTGTCTGTATGTTTATTTGAGTCTTTGTGGGGGTTAGCCAATGGGTTTCTAGCCATTTCCTCTTAGTGGTAGGAGGCCAAACCTTGGTCCTTAGGATCCCAAACTCCACACATTGACAATGTTGTCTCCTGTCTACAGCAGGGAAGAGTGACAGGTGAAATGGATCTCAAGGACTTAAATTCTCCAGCTGCTTCTATTAGTTCCCAAGATAGTAGCCATGAGCTCCACAAGGTAATGTAACTTCATTTTTACTCTGTAGAGAGCATCGCTAATCCCCCCCCCCACAAAAAAATACACCTATCCTTTGCTTAAATATGTCAATTCTTTCCTGAAAAAATTATTGCTAAGGGGAAAAGGTCATTAAATGAAATTTTTTTCCTATTATTATTATTATTGTTGTTGTTAATTCTCACTAGAGGATATTTTTCCATTGATCTTTTAGAGAGAGTGAAAGAGAGAGGGAAAGACAGAGAAAAACTTTGATATGAGAGAAACCAGGGCTCGGGCCAGGGAGGAGTCTGCAACCAAGGTATGTGCCCTTGACCAGAATCGAACCTGGGACCCTTTTGGTTCACAGGCTGACACTTGATCCACTGAGCAGACCAGCTAGGACCTATTAATTTTAATGAAGAAAAAAAAAGTGAAGCATTTCATCCTGTCCCAATGTACCCGAACAGTACTCACAGATACAAAACTATTAACTGAACAATAAAAACAAGTTTATGTAACAAGCCGCAATTATAGGTAATATAGTCAAGTTGATAGTCCTCACCAAAGTGGGTGAGACCTGCTGGAAGAGTGATGCTTTGGAAGGTTCTGTCTTCTTTCCCATTTTCTCCAATGATGTTTCAACATTTTGGGGGTGTGCTGCCATCTTGCACTCAAACTGCGGTAAAAATAAAGTTTACATCAGAGGGAATTCTTTCAGAGCAAAATAAAAATAAGTACACGAATGCTTCAAAACCTGGGGGAAACGGTGTGTGTGCTCAGGCCTCTAAGCCTGCCTCTTCATCCCTCTCACTGGGCTACACGTTTTGGGTTCATGTCTGTGTGGCAAGTAGTTGCTGTTTGTTCCATGAGATGCCCTCCGAGTAGAAACTGCCGTGCCGAGGAACGAGCTGGTGAGTGGATCTTTGCCTGAAACCACAAAGTTAAAATGCTGCTTCTTGTGGCATCAGTCATTGGGTGGAAACATGGCCATATGGAAAAAACAGAGTCACGGTCTGAAAGTGGTAGGATCTTTCCAAGCCGGTGGTCAGTGCGTCATTCCTGAACTGTCCTTACGTGGGGGACGTGCATCGTGGAGGGGGGAGGGATCAGGAAGAGGCAGCAAACCAAAGATCTTTATGGGGTCCACGCTTGGCAAACGTCAGCTAAATCCTTAAGAAGCCTGGCACCAGCCTGGCCTCTGCCTTTTAGCCAGGGGGGCCCTGACCCTAAATTCTCCCCGTGTTTTCTTTTGGTCGGATTTGAGGGACCCAGGGTATGTGGGGGCTGAACGTCTAGGTGCCTCCACCAAGCTGTTTCGGGATTGTCTGAAGTGGCCTTTACTAGTGACTTATAAAGAAACAGGGCTGAGGCCTGAGTCAGCATAGCGTCTGTTGTGTTAAAGGAGGAATTGTGTCCGGTTGGGCAGAGGACGTCTTTCTGGAAGAAAGGACAGAATCTTGCTTGCCTTCCCATTTTCTTCTGAAATCTCTTGAGTGCTGGCTGGGTCTGTCCTCACGCTAACCAACCCCTGGTTCCCACTGGAAGCCTAGCCTGGTGCTGCCAGAGCCCCGAGGGCGTGGGTTCCGGAGTGGGGACAGATTGGATTCAAATCCTGGCACTTCCTTCTCTGAACACTGTCAAGTCTTTGTTATTCATGGTGTGGGGGTCGAACCCTGGAGTCAAAATAAGACCACCGGAGGCTGATAATTTATTTAAAAAAAAAAAAAGCAGGCAAGGATTTATTGAACTGGCCAGGATGGCCACGAGAGCATCACACGCAGGTGGAGTCCACACTCACGATCGTGCCGTTCCAGGCGTAGGCAATCCTTTTAGAGCTCTAAACCACAGTCGAAACCGGTTTGGCTCAGTGGATAGAGCGTCAGCCTGTGGACTGAAAGGTCCCGGGTTTGATTCCGGTCAAGGGCATGTACCTTGGTTGCGGGCACATCCCCAGTAGGGTGTGTGCAAGAGGCAGCTAATCGGTGATTCTCTCTCATCGATGTTTCTTTTTTTTTTTTAATATACATATATATTTTATTGTTTTTGTTTTTTTACAGAGAGGAAAGGAGAGGGATAGAAAGTTAGAAACATCGATGAGAGAGAGAGATCAATCAGCTGCCTCTTGCACACCTCCTATTGGGGATGTGCCCACAACCCAGGTACATGCCCTTGACCGGAATCAAACCCGAGACCTTTCAGTCCACAGGCTGATGCTCTATCCATTGAGCCAAACCGGTTTTGGCTCTCATCGATGTTTCTAACTCTCTATCCCTCTCTCTTCCTCTCTGTAAAAATCAATAAAATATATTTTTTTAAAAAGTCTAAACCACAAACATTTCCCTTTGTTCTAAATTCTAAATGCTGGGAACAACCCGCAGGGCGGTTCCCAGCCACATCCCAATGGGCATTGGAATGTGGCCCTGTCTTGGGAAAGCAATTTTTACAGGAGCAGAATCTATCAAGTAATCTCTAAAGGTTATCTACAGCTTCTACTCCTGAAGCCATTGAGTCCATGGGAATCCATCTCCTGTGGTCCTGGTCCACGGGCACAGGAAAACTGCCTCAGCCTCCAGGTCTCAGTCTGGAAGCTGAGGCAACCACCCTATTGTTTAAGCAAGTAAGCGAGTGCCAAAGCCAGAACAGCAGGGTTAAAATTCAAACAGCAGTTTTTTACCTCTGTATGGTTGCTACCATACTTCAATTCACTCCTCATTCCATCTTCCTCAGATCTTGCATTCTCCTCCGATTGCATCAGATCATGTTTTGCTTCCAAACTTCACTGTGTACAAGTGTCCAGTCTGCCTTCTTATCGGAAAGACTTCTGTGCTGGACTTGAATCTCCTGGAATGCTCTGGCTGTGCTTTTGTTCCTCTAGGGCAGTGGCCGGGGAACTCATTAGTCAACAGAGCCAAACATCAACAGTACAACGATTGAAATTTCTTTCGAGAGCCACATTTTTTTAAAACTTAAACTCCTTCTAACGCCACTTCTTCAAAATAGACTCGCCCAGGCCGTGGTGCTTTGTGGAAGAGCCACACTCAAGGGGCCAACGCGCCGCATGTGGCTTGCGAGTCGCAGTGTGCCGACCACGGCTGTCGTGGTTCGAGCACACGAGCTTCTCCGGCTTCTGTTGGCTCTTCTGTCTAGCCGCGGGAGGCCCTGTAGCTGGCACTGTTTAGGCAGCTGCCGTCCTGAGGGTGAGGCAGGCACTGCAGTCTGCCCGTCTGGAATGGGGTGGGAGGCAGCAGCCCGTTGAGAGTCCTTTCCTGGGCCCTAAGCTGCAAAGGCTAGTGAAGCTTGGGGCACCCTCTGCCCGGGGCCAGACGACCCCCTCCCCCAGCGCCCAGCTCTTCCAGGGACCCTGACATGGAAGCCACAGTCCTGCCTCCCGATGGCCCGGAATCACCTGTCTAACCCTCTAGGTACCACAGCGTTCCTTCTTTTTCCTGCCCGAAGACTCTGGCGCTTGTCTCCGGGACCTCCTCACACAGAGGCTTAACATTCCTGTCCCCGTTCCAGTTCCATCGCTCCATCGTGTAGGGCCCTAACTGAGCCAAGACACCACCCACATTCTTTGAGCCTGAGCTGCTTGTTTTAGGAGAACAGAGTAGCGGGATGGAGGTTGGGTCGTGAAGCAACATGGATTCTACAGAATAAACTGCCCTTTTTCAGAATTCTTCTCACTCTTCCCTTTCATCCAGAATGGTTTTCCCCCCCCTCCCCCCACTGTTTATGTTTTAATATTTGATTCCTATGGAATTTACGTGGGTGTCTGGGGAGGGGCCTTTTGGAACCAAGACCCAGAACCATGAGCCTGGTTCTGAGAATGTGGAAAGATGCAAGGCATTGGACTCAGCTGAGCAGGGAGCACTGCCACTGCTCCTGGGCCTCACTCAGGGCATTGCAGGGGCAACCTGGGCAGGAGCAGGAAGCAGGTGGGAAGGAGCAAGTCCCTCCCTCCCCACTCCAGCCTTCACCCCCCCTCTAGCGCCCACCATGAGCAGCACCTTTAGGGAGCCAGCTGGCCAAGTAGAAATAACGGTTTAGAGTTCCAGTCCAGCATCATAAAGCTGCGTGCAGTAGTCCCTCCCTCATTATCCGCAGTTTCACTTTCCACCGTTTCAGTTACCCGTAGTCAACTACAGTCCAAAAATATTAAATGGGAAGTTTCAGAAATAAGTTTTGAATTGTGTGCCCTTCCGAGAAGTACGATAGGTTCAGCATATCTACCATACAGTGTGGAGAGATGCAGGGCATTGGACCCAACTGAGTAATCACAGCTGCCACCTCAGGCATCAGATGGACTGTCACAGTTCGTAGTGCTTGTGTTAAAAGACCAAACTTATTTTACTTAATAATGGCCTAAAGCACCAAAGAGTGATGCTGCAGTTTGGATACGCCAAAGAGAAACCATAAAGTGCTGCCTTTAAGCGAAAAGGTAAAAGTTTTCCATTTAAAGGGGGGAAAAAAATAGTATGCTGAGGTTGCTAAGATCTACACTAAGAACAGATCTTCAATGGGTGAAATTGTGACGAAGCACAAAGAAGTTATTGCTAGTTTTACTGTTGAACCTTAAGCTGCGGAAGTTGTGGCCACAGTGAGCAATGCGTGTTTAGTTAAGATAGCAAAGGCATGACGTGTTTGGGTAAGAGACAAACACAAACTGCATTCCGACTGACAGCCATGTGTTGTGCCAGAAAGTATGGAGCCTATACAGAGAGTTCAGCAAGGATCCCCTGAAAGGAGTGACCCCAAGATCACTGTTTTACTGCAAGCGAGGGATGGTTCCTGACTCAGGGGTAGTCTTGGACTGACATTATAACAATCACTGGAGAGAAAGACTGCATCTGCCTAAGGCTGCTGAGTTGAATTTGACTAAGTAGACAGGACAGCATCCAAAGCAAGTCTATGATTGTGATAAAACCAGGCTCTTCTGAAGAAGATGCCCAATAGAACCTACATTCATTAAAGTACAGTCCTAGCCAGGGTGGCTAAGTGGATCGAGCATTGGCCTGCTCACCAAAGGGTCCTGGGTTCCATTCCCGACAGGGGCCCCTTCCCCGGGTCGCAGGCTCCTCCCCAACCTGGGTCCGGGTCGGGGTGCATGCAGGAGGCAACCAATCAATGTGTGTCTCTCACATCGATGTTTCTCTCTGTCTTTCCCTCTCTCTTCCACTCTCTCTAAAGTCAATGGGAAAATATTCTTGGGTGAGGATTTAAAAAAAAAAAAGTACAAAGGCACCAAGGCATAAAACATGGAAGGACAGATTAAGTCTGGTACTATGTGGTAATGCTTCAGGGCATATGCTGAAGCCAGGTGTAGTGTATAGAGTGAAGAACCCATATATTCTCAAAAACAAAAGCAGATGATTGATCCTCCTTCTGATCTTTCATTAGAAAGTCAATAGTAACCAGCACGACATCATGATGCCTACCACATTCACCTCACTTCATCTCACCAAATAGGCATTGTATCACCTCACAAAAATCACAAGAAGAAGCATCAGTATAGTACATGTTTCTCATGTTTTAACATCAATGTTTTTTTGGCTGGTTAAAGGAATTTGGAAGATAATCTTGCTGTATGCTCTGTAATTATTTGAACAGTATTAAAACCTTCTGTGTCTTGAATATTTAATAACATTCATCTGTGAAACTCTGGCCCTGGCATGACAATTTCTCAATTTCTTAGTAGGTGGTTGGTGTTTTAGGTTGTTTATCTCTTTAATGATTAACTGGGTAATTTAATTTTTCTTATATTTTCCCCCTAAGATTCTCAAATTTATTTCTGGGTATGGAGCAAAAATATTCTTATAATTTTCATTTCAAAATTCTTAAAATATTCATCTAATTTTCTTGATGACAATGGTATGGATCCCATTTGAGTTGGGTGGTGACTCTGGTTTGAGGAACCTGGGGCGGGGCGGGGGTGGGGGTGGGATAGAGATGAAGGGTAGTCTGAGCTCGCACAACCCTATTCCCTCCACCCTCTTCTACCTCCATTCTGGCTCCATTCAGAATTTCAGTCACTCAAATAAAAACATGAAGATCTCATTGGGATTTTAGTCACTCAAATAAAAGCATGAAACATCGCTGACCTCAAACTGTGAAGTTGAAATAATCATTTGAGTAAGTGTAATAATATGATAGCGTCCCTGTCCCCCAAAACAGTTTATCTTGAATTTCACTGAGAATACTAATGAGAATTTTCTTCAGCATTTACACCATCTTCCTGCAATAACTCTTTCTCAGCAAAGACTGATTGTTTGGGTTGTTAGTTTGGTTCTTCTCTATTGGATTAAAAATCTAGATGAACTATCAGAGGTTTTCCATTCTGCTCACTCTTTTCTCTGGACTTCTAGATTGATTACTCTTGGGAGCTGGCTCGGAGTTCCTCACCAATTATGCGGGTGATTCTTAGATGTCTCCTGGTGAGCATCGCTTCCATCTCCCTCTGACCTGTCTGTGGCTTTGGGGATTCTTAGGTAGAAAGTGAGTGATGATTCCACTTGGCTGCATGCTTGGTCAACCAAGGTCAGGTGATTAATGAATTAACCTGATCTCCTTGACACATGTCAGTTCTCACATTACTCTGATGACCCATCGGAGGCCAATGATATCGAGGGACAGAATCCAGAGATGAATAACATTTTTAAAAAAGAGAACAGACAAGAAGCCTGAACCTTTGACACTTGCATCTGTTTTTGCTACATTTTCCTCATTACCCTCTCTGCTCCAAGAGTATGACTGATTTTCTGGTGGGGACCTTGATTCAGGAAAAGGGAAAAGGATTAATTATGGAGACATAGGGAGGGAAAATTTTAGGAAACAGTTTTAAGAATTAATAAGGAGAAAGAAACAATGAGGATAAAGATAAAAATATTCTATTTAATATGGAACAGGAAGAGTTGAAAGGTAGCATAAAATAAGGACCCATTCAAATATATTCAAAGAAAGGAGCCAAAGAGCCACTGAGTTACAGACCTTCAGACCAGAGCTTTTTATCATTTAAATAATAAAACTCGCAGAGCTGCTTTTTCTTGAGATCGATTTGTTCGCTATACATCACAGAGATAGAAAACTATAAGGCTTTGCCCACAGGGACATACTTTTGTAGAATTGCTTGTAGAACGAGGTGGAAAAAAAGTCTCATAGAATGTTTTCTGTTCACACAGAGCCATTCTGTGGAATTAGACTTGCCTGTGTAACCTTAGATGTACTTAGCTCTTCATCTTGAACTCTGAGATTCTCAGGTGAGAGAAGCTGGAGAGCAGAGAACCCTCAGAACTTGTCCTCCATCACTGGGTGAAATGTTTGTGAAATACCAGGTTCCTCACAGCGGCCTTCACGTCCTTGTTCCTCAGGCTGTAGATGATGGGGTTGAGCATGGGGGTCACCACCCCATAGAAGAGGGATATGAGCTTGTCTGAAAGGTCCTGCTTGTCTGCCCCCTGAGGGTCCTTGGACTTGGGTTTCCCATACATGAAGAGGATGGTCCCGTAGAAGACAACCACGACTGTGAGGTGGGCAGAGCAGGTAGAGAAGGCCTTTCTCCTCCCCTCAGCCGAGGGGATCCTCAGGATGGTAGCGATGATGAACACATAGGAGAAAGAGATGAACAGGACTGGGATGCCTAGGAAGACCACATTGGCCACTGTCATACTGATCACATTGATGGAGATGTCAGCACAGGCCAACTTCAGGACAGCCAGGATCTCACAGGTGAAGTGGTTGATGATGTTATCGCCACAGAAGGGCAGACGCATGGCTAGGGATGTCTGCACCATGGCAGTGGAGCTTCCAGCTGCCCAGGAGCCGGCAGCCATGGGCACGTAGGCAGACTTGCTCATGATCTCAGGATACCTAAGGGGTTTGCAGATGGCCACGTAGCGATCGAACGCCATCATGCCCAGAAGCACACACTCCGTGGCTCCCATGGCAAAGGAGAGAAACATCTGCACGGCACAGGCTGAGAAGGGGATGGTTTTCCCGGGGGTCAGGAAGCTGTCGAGAATGAGGGGCACTGAGGAGGTGGTGTAGCAGATGTCCAGGAAGGAGAGGTTCCCCAAGAAGAAGTACATGGGTGTGTGCAGGTGGGGGTCACAGACGGTCACCAGGATGAGGACCCCGTTGCCCAGCAGGATCACCAGGTACATCAGCAGGATGAGCACAAAGAACGTTTTCTCCAGCTTTGGGTGGGCAGAGAGGCCCAGGAGAATGAACCCCACCACTGGGGAGGTCTGGTTGGACCTGTCCATGGTGCATTTACTCTGTCACCTTCAAGAGCTCAGAGAGCCAGCTTCATGATTCTCTGATGCCTAAATTGTTCAGAAAGCCAGTGGGGAAACGCCTTGCTGAGCGGCTGGAGAACTCCTATGGCAACGTGGGTGGTTCTCTGTGTTGTTCTAAGCAAAATGCAGAGAATTAGATCAAAATCTACCCGAGGTTATTTGACCACCCCATAGGGATGTTTTAAATGTCACCTGATTGAATTTAATATTCCGATCAAATTCAAGATAGGAATCCCTCATGTACTTCAAGTTATAGCATCTGTGGCTGATTCATTTTAATCAATTTTGTGACAAGTGCTGTATTTCATTTGTGTGTTTTCCCCCCCTTTGGGTCATAGATCTTGGGGAACTAACTGGTCAATTGATGACAGTTACCCTCTCCACATACTTTTGGACATGACTTTCTTCCTCATTTACAGTCTGTCTGACAGTTTAAAGGCCCCTATGCTATTCATTCATTCATGCATTCTTTCTTTCTTTCTTTCTTTCTTTCTTTCTTTCTTTCTTTCTTTCTTTCTTCCTTCCTTCCTTCCTTCCTTCCTTTCTTTCCTTCCTTCACTTGCCTGACAAACTCCTCTGGAGCACTTGTCAGAAGAAGTGGGCCTTCACCAATCGCTTAGCGTGTGAGAATCATTAATTCCCCTTTCCTCTCCAGGCCTTGTTTCCCTAACACTTACTTTGGAACGGATTATCCTAATGGCATTCCGTCCCAGGGCCTAACTGATCTCACAAACTTCCCATTCTTGGACTTTCTCTCATACCAATGAGATGTCCTTCTTTCCTTCCTTCAAGTTACCCCCATGCCACTTAGTCAAGGGATGAAGCCAGCAACAGGTCTAAGACCACAAGAGTCTACACCTTCTTTAAAAAATGTTCTCTTACCTTTTTTTGGTAGATAAATTGATAAAGAAATTACTTCTTTGAGGCCTGGGAATAGTCCGGGGACATAAAAATCGCCAATCTGGTCTGAAGTAGCAGCCAGAGGAGTTGGAGCCTGGAATGTGTTAAAGCTTCGCTTTCGTGTCCTCGGGTAAAATCCACAAAGGACCGTCCATTGCATATATGAAGCCATTTAAGTTCTACCCTCCTATTGGGATTATACAAATCCCTGAAGTAATTTAAAGTTTAGAAACTAAAGTGACAAAGTTTAGAAACTTTATACATCTGGGATTATGTCCCCAAGATCCAATTTATTCTAAAGTCCTGCCAGAAATACTTTCTTCCCCCCTCCCTCCCTTTACCCGTCCTGCTGAGCTATTGGAAGCACGAGTGAAGAAGGGTCATTCTGGTCCTGCCAGAATTAACGTCAACCCTCAGGCAGTGAGAACTCTCACCCGGAGCCTAGGACATTCACAAGAGGATGTAAAACCCATGATGCAGGACACATCCTCTGGTTATCTATTTTAATTTCTATTTTTTGCAAACATTTTATTCTATTTTATTTTAAAATATATTTTATTGATTTTTTTTTTACAGAGAGGAAGAGAGAGGGATAGAGTTAGAAACATCGATGAGTGAGAATCATCGACCAGCTGCCTCTTGCACACCTCCCACTGGGGATGTGCCCGCAACCAAGGTACATGCCCCTGACCGGAATCAAACCTGGGACCCTTCAGTCCGAAGGCAGACGCTCTATCCACTGAGCCAAACCAGTTTCGGCTATTTTTTGTAAACATTTTAGAGTGTGCATCACATGTTGGTACAGAAAAACATCTATACATCTTATAAAATAAATAAATAAACACACAGTGTAAATGGTAAGGAAGAAAGATTTAAGAACCTAAGAGGCCCTGACCCCAGATACCTAGGCTGCACTACAAATGCTATAATTATCTGGGATTTGTTTCAAAATAACTCAGGAGAGGAAGAAGTAATCTATGGAGGTATGGGTGAACAGGATTGGCCATGAACTGGTTGTTGTTGAATTTGAGAGATTAATACCTAAGGATTCATTTCATTATTCTCTCCATTTTTCTGTAAGTTTTAATTTTCTCATAAAATGAAAGAAAAAAATGGCCTCAAGTCTTAGCTCACGTATTACAGCTTCTATTTTTCTCTTTTCTTGTGGGTTTAGTTCTCGTTATGCATTCGATTTGTCATCTCCTTCTGCAGACCAGCTACCTCCGTCTTACAAGGCCCATGGCCACATCAGTCCTGGATTTATGTGGTCTCTCAGTTTAAGAGCCCTGTGCCACCCTGGCCAGGTAGCTCAGATGGTTAGAGCATTATCCCGATACGCCAAGGTTGTGGGTTCACTCCCCAGCCCTGTGCCAACTAACAAGGGTCTCTATATCCAAATCCCAAATTCCTTGGAGAGAAAAATACAGTGAGCCATATTTGGGTCAAGAGCCTAACCATCTGTGGTCAGGAGAAGGGACATGACTGTCCTTTAATCAGGTGCTAAGGGGGAAGATATTCTGCCTTCTAGCTGATATGCTCCAGGCTCCAGATATGCCAAGCTCAGTGCTCCCCACCACTACCCAGGGCCACTAAATAGGACATGTAGTGACCTAAGCCCCCACGTGAATAGACTCATCCACTTGCCCCAGGGTGCCATTCAAATACCATTATTTTCTCTGTATTCCATGCCAAGGAAAAGATTGGGAAATGTTGAATTAGTGGGCAGGATGAGGGCAGATCCCAGAGAAAGTTATCTACAATGTAAAACAAACCAAGTTTGCAACCATGATAAATAGGGGAGCTGGAATCGAACCAAGGTCTGGTTCCCAAAACTTCTGATGCTAACGCTGCACTAGACTGCCTCACCCAACTATCCTACGTGATTTTTGCTAAGTATTCCCGGTGTCCACAGGTTATGAAAGAGGAGCACGTGTTCCTTGAGCATTGGAGTGTGTGTGGTGTCACAGTTTGAATTTGCTGGGAAGCAGACTCTGAGATGGAGATTGGCATGCAGGAGGTTCATTAGAAAGCGCTCTTGAGAGCAACCCTGGGGGGAGGGAGGATAAGGAAGCAGGACTGGGCAGAGGGAGACGTTGGGCTGTGATGCAGTTTCAACAACGGCTCTGGCCAATCCCACAGAGCTGGGATGGCGCTACAGAATTGTCCCAGTGGGAGCGAGACATGTACATCCCTCATTAATCGGTCCTTGGATACATACGGGCTGCCCTGAGGAAGGGGGCGTGATGTTGGGTGAATCCGCTCTTTTTATTTAAGAGCCCTCTTTAGTAATTCCTGAGGATGACTCAGAGCTGAAGGCTGTCTGCTGGCAGTACTTTTCAGCAGCTGGAGGAACACCTCCTTCAGTCCTGAAGAAAGATCTGGGTGGGAATTAGGCACAGTTTTCCAAGTCAAAACAGTGAAATAAAGTTGTTGAAAAGGAATTTTGCTCTTCAGTTATGTTTCATTAATATATATATATATATATATATATATATATATATATATATATATATCCGAAACCGGTTTGGCTCAGTGGTAGAGCGTTGGTCTGCGGACTGAAGGGTCCCGGGTTCGATTCCGCTCAAGGGCAAGTACATTGGTTGCGGGCACATCCCCAGTAGGGGGTGTGCAAGAGGCAGCTGGTCAATGTTTCCCTCTCATCAATGTTTCTAGCTCTCTATCTCTCTCCCTTCCTCTCTGTAAAGTATCAATAAAATATATTTTAATAAAATAAAATAAAATAAAAAATATATATTTTATTATTTATTTCAGAGAGGAAGGGAGAGGGAGAGTTAGAAACATTAATGATAAAGAGGATAATTGATCAGTTGCCTCCTGCATGCCCCACACTAGGGATCGAGCCTGCATCCCGGGCATGTGCTCTGACCAGGAATCAAACCATGACCTTCTTATTCATAGGTCTATACCCAACCAGGCGGGATGTTTCCTTTTTAAGTCAATTCTTGACTTAATAAGGTTGGAATGAATTCCCGAGTTAATGTCATCCTCTCTAGAGTGAGCTAAAAAAGTTCATGGAATCACTCCATGCTCAATAAGGCAAGAAACATTCACACCAGCGCGGCACAGATAACACTGTCTTTGAGATGGTGAAACAGGAACATGCCCCATGTGCTCACTCTTACAGCCGGAGACTACTGAGGGAGTCGCACAGGCCGTGACTGGTGTTCGTGTTTCTGCCCAGTCAGGGCAGGAAAGCACCACGGGGCCAAAGAGGGTTAGTTGCTGGCCGTGTCTTAGGCAGGAGGAACCCCAGGCACCCAAGCAAGGCAGGCGATGAGCTTTTTTTTTCTTCATTAGAAAGTCTTGATTCTCAGGGAAAAAATGGACATCCAGTTGCTTCGAGGAAAAGGAGATATTCAAAGTTCTCTGTATTGCAATAGCTTACCCTTTTTCATTTCTCTCCTGATTGAGATCCTCACACATTTTCCTTCTGGACCTCTCGTGAGGTACCTTACTTCACCTTATTCTGGTCACACCTTACCATCCTGACTCCGGCGTCTCTCAGACTGCAGTGGCACCCTGCTCTACTCCCTCCCAATAGGTCCTTCCTTTACTCTCCGGACTACAGAGCCAGACTATGGACTTAGAGAAGACTTGCTGAAGGCAGGAAAATTAACCTTAAAACTGGGTGGAATCATTGGATTCCGGCTATGAGTGCTCCCAACCTAAGACCCTCCACACCTATGTTACAGGGTCTGGCTTACTTGCCCTCAAAGGAAATGCCTGACATGGAATCTGCGTGGTTACAACTCCTCTGAGTCTCAGGGAAAGGAAGAAGACCAACTTCGTTCTCATCTCCAATGTCAGCCCTGCCTTCAAGAAAAATAAAATGTGAAAATATGCCATTTCATCTACAATGAAGACAGTTTTTTATATTGTTATTAGAGGCCTGATGCACGGAATTTGTGCAAGTGCCTTCGCCCCTGCCTCGGCCCCTGACCGCCTCTGCCTCGGCCCCTGCCCACCACAGCTTTGTCCAGAGGGAAGGACTTCCAGAAGGACATCTGGTCTAATTAGCATATTATGCTTTTATTATTATAGATGTCATGAAGTTTTGCCCACACTGTCTCCAGAGTAGGATTTTGGATCTTTATGTAACATAAAGGTACATGAAACTGTTTTTCTCCCCAAAATGGAGCAACCTACTCACAAAGATGAATTCAGATGTTTCCAGTAGAGAATCAGAAAGTGTGTGTGTGTGTGTGTGTGTGTGTGTGTGTGTGTGTGTGTGTGTTTAGAAGCATTCCACTTCCTCAACTCACTCTCCCATCAGGTTTTACATTTAAAAAAAATAGATCCTGTAAAATTTTCCATTATATGTGTCATTTGATTTTTCTGGTCATTTCTTTTATTTCCTTAATCATCACCTGATAATATTTTTCCATTGCTTTTAAATAGAGTAGAAGGAAAGGAGGGAGGGAAGAAGAAGGGGAGAGAGAGAGAGAGAGAGAGAGAGAGAGAGAGAGCGAGCGCTGAGAGAGTAACATCAATCAGCTGCCCCCCGCAAGTGCCCCAGCTGGGACCAAACCTGCAACCCAGGCATACGCCCTGACTTGGAATCAAAATGGCAACCCATTGGTGGACAGGATGATGCTCAACCAACTGAGCCACTTCAGCCAGGTTCATTACTGTTCACATGTGTCTTCTTTGGGGGACACTTTCTTTTGAGATTGATGGTGAAAGCAGCCAAGGGGAACAGAACTACAGGGATATCTGTTCTCCGAACATCACCAGGTGAAGATTTTCTGACTCACCAGGTTCCTCACAGCTGCCTTCACGTCCTTGTTCCTCAGGCTGTAGATGATGGGGTTGAGCATGGGGGTCACCACCCCATAGAAGAGGGATATGAGCTTGTCTGAAAGGTCCTGCTTGTCTGCCCCCTGGGGGTCCTTGGACTTGGGTTTCCCGTACATGAAGAGGATGGTCCCATAGAAGACGACCACGACTGTGAGGTGGGCAGAGCAGGTAGAGAAGGCCTTTTTCCTCCCCTCAGCCGAGGGGATCCTCAAGATAGTGGTGAGGATAAAGATGTAGGAGACAAATATGAACAGGACTGGGATCCCCAGGAAGATCACATTTGTCACTCCCATACTGACCACATTAGTGGAGATGTCAGCACAGGCCAACTTGAGGACAGCTAAGATCTCACAGGTGAAGTGGTTGATGATGTTGTTCCCACAGAAGGGCAGCCTCATTGCAAGGGACGTTTGAACTATGGAGGCAGCACTTCCAGCTGCCCAGCAGCTGGCAGCCATGGGCACATAGGCAGCCTTGCTCATGACCACGGGGTACCTCAGGGGGTTGCAGATGGCCATGTAGCGATCGAACGCCATCATGCCCAGAAGCACACACTCCGTGGCTCCCATGGCAAAGGAGAGAAACATCTGCACGGCACAGGCTGAGAAGGGGATGGTTTTCCCGGGGGTCAGGAAGCTGTCGAGAGTGAGGGGCACTGAGGAGGTGGTGTAGCAGATGTCCAGGAAGGAGAGGTTCCCCAGGAAGAAGTACATGGGTGTGTGCAGGTGGGGGTCAGAGATGGTCACCAGGATGAGGACCCCGTTGCCCAGCAGGATCACCAGGTACATCAGCAGGATGAGCACAAAGAACGTTTTCTCCAGCTTTGGGTGGGCAGAGAGGCCCAGGAGAATGAACTCGGTCACAGAGGCTGTCTGGTTGGCACTTTCCATGGTAGGTCTCTTCTTTCAACTGAAGAAAATACTGAAATCCAAACTCAACATTCTTTGCCTCGTGTAGGTGAAGACCATCTGGTCTTGAGTTCAGTCAGGCTGAGTGATGAGAAAACTGTTCTGAGAGTTCACAGTCTCTATTTCATCCTAAGAAAAAGAAGCAATGATACATCAAGTTTACAGTGTTTATAATGGTGATTCTAATCACTTAATGCATTTAATCAGAAACAGCACGTTTATTTTAGTGATTCCATGTCTTAAATGGCAATTTGCCTCACCAAACTTCAATAATAAAAATAACTTTACGTTTGCTCCATGTTCTTCCACTGTGCCAGGTACTAGTGATATGATTAGTTGTGAATACTCACTTTATTTCTGTTGTCCAGATCATTGTCACAGAAAACATACCCCTGTGGCTCCCAAGGTCTCCTTTCTCATGGGCAGCATCATGATCTGCCCATCCATCTCCAGGGCTCTCCATCCATCCATCCATCCTTTGTCTGTGTCTGAGCATCCATCCATCAAAACACTTGTTAATAACCTAGTAGTAGGAAGGACAATTCCTATGAGGAACAAGGGTGGCCCATGGCCCAAGCTTAAGTGGGATCACAGTCTGCCAGGGAGGGGAAACACAAGGTTTAGGAGAGGCCAGAGCATCAGGAAGGGCACTCAGGATATTGGTAGGAATAGGAGTTATGGGAAAGCTACTTTGGTGCTTTTCTATTTATCATTCTACTGGGTCACCTTCCCTCCTGGTAAGTGTCCACACAAGAATCAGTGGATATTAACAGTCCTTCTGGCTCAGATGCTTATTAGATATGTTACCCAGATTAATATCCTGTCACTAATTACGTCCCCCAGATAATCTAGTCCAACCCTCACTCCCCTCCTAGATCTTCTGCACCAAACTGGAGCATGGCTTTTCAGTGTAGGCTTTATCTCTTCTCATGATACAGAGATCACTACATTACCTAACAGTGTATTCCATTATTTGCAGAGCTCTGGAGTATTAGAATTTTTTTTTTATGTTGAACCAAGCAGGCAGCTTTCTAAGTTTTTCTTACTTAGCTTCCTTCCAGAATTGCATTGAATTTGTGGAAAGGCACCTGGCCTGTAAGCCAGAAATTTGGGCTATATTCTGCTTAACCTTCTAACCTGCCATGTGGCGTTTGAGCTCCTTTCCTCTCTTCGACCCTCAAGTTACCCTCTTCTGAATTGGGACTAGAAGAGAGCAATGATGTGATGACAGAGGACTTCTGTTTTCTTAAATTCGGAACCCTCAAATGTAAAGCAGAGCTGCTCTTGAAGTGGGGAAGGAAGACTCAGAAAGTAGGGGCTGCTCAGGCCATGAGGCCGCTTCGATCCCAAGCCACAATGACATAGGGTTCCAGGAGACCCCACTTATATTGTAGACAACATAAATGACATCCTCTGAAGCCATAACTCCAGGACAACTCCAGCCATTTCCATGGCCACAATGTGAATGGTGCTCCCTGGAATTGTACAAGAGGAGGCTTTGAAACCGTCTGACCCTCTCATTTCTCAAGTTGTCTCTGAAGTCAGTGAGTTCATAAAATGAGATTGAAAGGTTTCATAGGTTTCTTGCCATCTTGGGTTTTTTGTTTTTGTTTTGTTTTGTTTTCTTTTCTTTTTTACCTAGGAAGAAGGAGATCTGTTTGGCCCTCAGTCTTTGTGAAACCACTGAAATTGTTTCACTTCTTCCCTTCTCAAGCCCTAACCTCTTTTTTTTTGGGGGGGGGATCCAGAAGCTGAAAAATATTACTGTGTTAATGAAAGGTTAAGGATTACTCATACAAGAACTCTCACTTACCTTGATCAGGAACCTACTGAGAAAGGGTCGCTATGTTTGGGGGACAGACGTGGGCCAGAAATAGCAACACCAGTTTGAAAGGCCCAGGCTGAGATGTCCACCTCTTATTTGAAGAAGTGATGAAAGCCGGTTTCCTCCACTCCGCCTTGGTTCTGTGTTTTAGGCAAAATACCCAAAGGAACAACTAGCACATGTAGAAGAAAAATTGAAAGAAGCACTGTAATTAGAACTACTGTGTTCCCTGGAGTGATTAAAAGTTTGGAAATGGAATCATAGAAAGTCAGAGAACTTTTTGTATTTCTGAATCAATGTCCCCAAGATCCAATTATTGCTGAAAGCACTCCAAGAAAAAAGAATTACTTTTCTCCTTCCTTTGTTCCTGATGGAACTTTCCACTCTTATTGCCACTGAAGGACATCCAGGGAAGCATTTCCATGTCCTGATTGAATTTCTGCAAACTTCAAAATGCTTATCATTCTTAAAATGAGCAGCTGGGAAGATAAGAATTATTTATAAACTTGCTATGCTTGTGACACATGGAACTAGCAGCTGTGAGCACAATGCTTTTAAACCAAGTACTCAAGGTCATGACTTGGGGAGACTGTCACCTAGAGCTCTAGAGCTATGGGGAGACTTCAAGGAGGAGGCAATTTCTGGCCAGGCATTGAACATGGAGGATAATTTACAAATAAAGGGATAGGCAAGGGATGGAGGGAAGGGGAAAACCATGTTGAGGACAGAGGTTGGCGCAGGTCTTGGACTTGAATATTTCTTCCACAGCCTTAAGTTGTTTTGTTTTTAAAAAAAAATACATTTTATTGATTTTTTACAGAGAGAAATAGAGAGTTAGAAACATTGATAAGAGAAAACCATCGATCAGCTGCCTCCTGCACACCCCCTACTGGGGATGTGCCCACAACCAAGGTACATGACCTTGACCAGAATTGAACCTGGGACCCTTCAGTCTGTAGGCCAATGCTATATCCACTGAGCAAACCTGGTTAGGGCTCAAGTTGTATGTGTGTGTGTGTGTGTGTGTGTGTGTGTGTGTGTGTGTGTGTGTTTCATAGACTAGAAGGTATATCGAACACAGTCCAGGGAGGCCATTCTATGTTGGTAGAATCTGGAATGTGGAGACAGCCTTTAAGATGGCTCCAGTGATTCTTACCTACTGGGATTTATGGCTTTGTATAATTTCCTTCCCATTAGTGGCTTGCTTTTAACCAGAAGACTACACTCTCTTTCTGGGTTTAATGAAGCAAACAGCCAGATTGGAGAGACCCATTTGGCAAGGAACTGAGAGAAGTATCTGGGCAACAGACAATGTAGAACTGAGGTCCTCAAACCAACAACCCTCAAGGCACTGAATTTCACCAATATCTATGTAAATAAGCTTGGAAGTAAACCTTTTCCAGTAAAACCTTCAGATGAGATCCCAGCCCTAGCCAACATTTTGATAGCAGTCCTGTGAAAGACCCTGTAGCAGAGAACCTAGATAATATGTACTCAGGTCTACATAATCTGTATTAGATATACATAAACCGTAATCCATATGATGTTATAATTTCAGCTTTAAATGCTCATGTAAAAGTTGAAGAAATTAAAAGGAAAATAGAATTTTCTATTTCGTCATTTATCTACAATCTCCAATGTTCTTCTTTCCTTCTTTTTTTTTAAAAAAAATATATTTTATTGATTTTTTACAGAAGAAGAGAGAGGGATAGAGAGTTAGAAACATCGACCAGCTGCCTCCTGCACACCCCCCACTGGGGATGTGCCCGCAACCAAGGTACATGCCTTTGACCGAAATCAAACCCAGGACCTTTCAGTCGGCAGACCGACGCTCTATCTACTGAGCCAAACCGGTTCTGGCGTCTTCTTTCCTTCTTAAAAAAACTTAGTTTCCATTTGACATCATAAGTTTTCAACATAAAAATACTTCTTTTATATTTCTTGTTATACAGATATACTGGAAAAAATACTCTTAGTTTTTATTTATCTGAAAGAACCATTATTTTGTATTCATTCTTAAAATTTTTTGCTGCTTATAGAATGGTTTATTTTCTTTTTTAATATTCTTAAAATGTTTTCCACTATATTCTAGCTTGTTGTTTTTCTGATGAAAAGCTACCAGTCATTGAAATCTGCTTTTAAGATTTTCTCTTTATTTTTCCTCTTCAGTTTAATTATGGTGTGTCTATGATATATTTTATTATTTTTATTTTTGTGTATTATAAAATTTTCTGTTTTTTTGAATCTGCATTGTTATTTCTTTCACCACTTCTGGGATATTTTTCTCTATTATTTTTTTGAAATATTTTTCTGCTTTGTTCTTTCTCTCTTTTAGTTTTCTGTGATTAAAATTTATATGTTAGACCATTTTTATGGTCCCAAAGTTCACAAAGACTCATTTGTTTCTATCTTTTATCTCTGTTTTTCAGGTTGAATACAATTTATTGGTCTATTTTGCTGAATTTTCCTTCTGTAACCTCCAATAATTTGAAAGCCCAGCTTGTGTTTTTAATTTGAATATTTCAGTTTTTAGTTCTAGAGTTTTCATGTTGTCCTTTTTTACTTTCCCTATTTTTTCTATGTATTCATACATTATGATTATATTTTACTTTACCTTCTAGAGGAAAGTTATAATGGCTTGAATTATTTTTTCTCTTTGCAGAGATTAGATTAGTTGGGGGATGAGGAGGAAGGGTAGGAATAGATATGCTCCATGTATGGCAAGAGGCGTTCCCCAAAATTGGCTCTAGGATATTAAACAGGAAATAATTAAACTGGGAACACTGTGAACTCCTACAGTCAAAGAGGCATTAAATAGTGTCATTTGGCATGTCTTGTGTTGGTAACTTTCCAAAACGCAGATTGGATTTTAGTTTGGACATCACTTAACTAGTAACTGTTCCTCATTGCCATGCTCCCCATGTACACAGTAGAGCAGAGAACAACATGATTGGCATATACAAATCCTGTACATGAACTAAGAAAGAAGTATAATATTTTTTTTACAAAGTTGTGATTTTATTGCTTATTTGTTTCATAATCAAAATAAATTTTAAACATCACTTATTCTTGGTTCTACATGATTTAGCACAACCCCCTCTTCACTCTAGAGAGTTGATGTTGCATTGTTCATCACTCAGGAGAAGTCCCGTCCTGATGTACATTGTTTGAGCAGTTATGGGATAAAACCGAGCAAGTCTGTACTTATCATGTGGTCATTTCTTAGGGGATCCCCTGTGTGCACAGAATCACAAGACACTATCCTGCTCCCTCCTATTGTCACTGGGTGAAGCATTTCTGACTGGCTAGGTTTTTCATGGCTACCTTCACGTCCTTGTTCCTCAGGCTGTAGATGATGGGGTTGAGCATGGGGGTCAGCACTCCATAGAAGAGAGAGATGAGCTTGTCCAAAACGTCCTGCTTGTCTTCCCCCAGTGGGTCCTTTGATTTGGGTTTCGCGTACATAAAGAGAATAGTCCCGTAGAAGATGACCACCACAGTAAGGTGCGAAGAGCAGGTAGAGAAAGCCTTTCGCTGGCCCTCGGCGGAGGGGATCCTCAGGATGGTGGTGAGGATGAAGATGTAGGAGACAAAAATGAACAGGACTGGGATCCCCAGGAAGATCACATTGGCCACCCCCATGCTGATCACATTGATGGAGATGTCAGCGCAGGCCAACTTCAAGACAGCGAGAATCTCACAGGTAAAATGGTTGATGACGTTGTCCCCACAGAAGGGCAGTTGTACTGCAAGGGAGATCTGCACCGCAGAGTTGACTCCACCAGCCAGCCAGGAGCTGGCAGCCATGGGCACGTAGGCAGCCTTGCTCATGACCACGGGGTACCTCAGGGGGTTGCAGATGGCCACGTAGCGATCGAACGCCATCATGCCCAGAAGCACACACTCCGTGGCTCCCATGGCAAAGGAGAGAAACATCTGCACGGCGCAGGCTGAGAAAGAGATGGTTTTCCTGGGGGTCAGGAAGCCGTCCAGGACTAGAGGGATGGAGGAGGTGGTGTAGCAGATGTCCAGGAAGGAGAGGTTCCCCAGGAAGAAGTACATGGGTGTGTGCAGGTGGGGGTCAGAGACGGTCACCAGGATGAGGACCCCGTTGCCAAGCAGGATCACCAGGTACATCAGCAGGATGAGCACAAAGAACGTTTTCTCCAGCTCCGGCTGATCCGAAAGCCCCAGCAAGACAAATTCTGCCACAACGGATTGGTTGCCCACTTCCATTTTAAATTCTCTCTTCTATACCTTCAGGAAAACTGAGAATAGCAAACACATGGTTATAATGAGATGCTTCTAGCAATTATAACTAAATGTGCCCTTCGGCACGCCCGTTCGCAATATCAGTGTCTACGGGACAAAATGCACTGTCTGCTATAAATGTACCTTAAATCTCAGGCTATATCCCATCAAAATCAGGAAAGGGACAGCCTGGTAAATCTAATCACACCATGATACAGGAGAGAATTTTAGCCGGCTCAATAGTGTTAACACTTGAGGAAAGGGAGGCATAAGGACAAACCTACATGAAGACCGTAAAACAGAAGCCCAGAGGGTCAGCCCTACCTTTCCCCGAATTGTCCCTCCAGTGTCCTGGGCGGCGGTCATATTCAGTGATGCTGACCGCTGACTTTACCTCACTCCCCTGGTTCTAATTCTGTGCTTGTGTAATAATTTTTCTGACGGTAATCTGGCTCCCCCTGGAGTCCTGTCCAAAAGGAATGTGATGATCAGGGTCTGTCTAGCATTCACATTTGTTACTCAATGCCTGGTTCATACCATATTTGCCGGCGTATAAGACGATTTTTTGGCCCTGAAAAATATGCCTCCAAGTGGGGGGGGGGGTAGTCTTATACTGCGAGTATATAACAAACTCTGTATTTTGAGTGGAAATGTTAGGGGGTCGTCTTATACCCAGTCGTCTTATACGCCGGCAAATACGGTATTTTTAAGGGCCAAAAAATCGTCTTATACGCCGGCAAATACGGTACTTCATTTCTTACGTTTGGTGCTCTCCCTTCATGACACAGTCAATAAGGAATTTCCGGCCAGTAGACTATGGAGACCCTCGCAGAAGCACTTCCACATCCCCCGTCTCTACCCTTGCCTCTGTCCACGGCACTGCACTTTCCTCAGTCTACTCCAGCCCTGGGGGTTGGGGAGCAGGGAAAGAATCCAAGGACAAGTGTCCTATGTGCCTCCCACTGTGAGCATCTGTGACACTGTGACCAGGCTCTACGCTTCTGGAGCTGTTGGATGTCGCCACTCCAAGCTCAGACCCTTCTCTACCCAGTTGACCGGTCTAACCACTGCAGCGCCACAGTAATGCTTTCTCCACAGGAAAGCAGGCAGTTCTACTCAGCCTTACAGAGAGGTCACCCTAAGGAGGCACTGCATATAGGATGTCCTTCCGTCACTACAGAATGGTCCTCTGCATTAGAGAACACCGCAAGCCTCGACTGCTCATGTTAAAAGGAGGAAACAAGATCAGAGAGGTCCCGGGCAGTGCAGACAAGGCCAGCCCCTGAGCACGGTCCCCGACCTTCCCCCCAGGGCTCCTCCCTCACCACCCTGATGGTATTCTGGCTCCTCTATTTGTGCCAGAGCAGGCTCGCGGAGAAGCAGAAGAGCAATGAGGAAATTGTGGTCCTCCTCACGCTCTCTAGGATGCTCATGAGAGAGACAGGTGTCACACAGGTGCCTCAGAGCAGGGCTTGGGGGGTAGGGGATCTCTGGGCTTCACACATTGCATCTGTGACTATTACACTGTCGCTGGCTGGGGGTGATTGACTAGGAGAAGCCACTGGGAAGCTGTCCTCGTGCAATTTTCAGAGATTAACTGTGGACATTGGAAATATTTAGGGGAAAGGAATCTGTTTTTAGAGATATTAATAACATTGACTGGAGATTCGCAGACTGGGCAGGAATGCTGTAAAAACAACTAGCCTTGCCTCTTTCACCGCCCTTGTACGAACGCCTACCTCCTATGAAACAGTTTTCCCATTCCTGCTTTGAAGAGCTGGGGTTTTGGGAGTGCCTGCTTCCCATTCCTTTGTCAGGCGGGCTTGGTTGTTGGAAAGTGTCCCCTACTTTGAGGAGACACTTCCTTCCTCTAATGTCCTCCCCACTCCTCAACTCTGTCTGCCCCCACACGGGTCTGGGGGTCCCAGGACATGCCTGCTCCCTTCCCCTAGAAAAACCCTTCAGGCATGGAAGCCGTGACCAAGTCTCCCTCACAACCCCCTCTTCTCTTCCTCCCACCTACCTGGAGAAGCTGTGGCCACAGAGAGAAGTCCGTGTGGGGATGAGCCATGGTGGGGGCAGGAGCTCCCCTGGACAGAGGTCTCCTGGCAGGGAGGACGCTGGGAGGCCCTGGGCTTGGAAGGTGGTTGGCTTCGGCTGCTCTGCTTGACCGTCCCTGGGACAGCCCTACCCGCTGGGCTGTGCCTGGAAGCAAACCCTGCTTAGCTGTCTTGAGGCTCAGCAGTCCCTTCACTCACACAGCCAGGCAAGGAACGTTTGGGGTTGCCTTAGGTGAAGGGGCTCTGGCTGGTCCCTTTCAGTGGCCTCCTCCATGCCCAGCCAGCGAGCAAGAGGAAGGACAGGCTGAGGACCCGCTTCCGAGGGGTCCTGGCAGCCGTGCCCAGCCTGCATGCGCAGGGCAGACACCCCCTGCTCTTTGCCCCTCGCCCTCTCCCCGGAGGCTCTGTCCCGGAGCAACTTAGAGCTCTGGTTGTTCAGGGCCACTTGTAATCCCAGAAGCAATTTAAAGTTTGGTGACAGTCCTCACAGGAGCTTAGGGCTTGTGTCCTGTAAAACCCAATTAGATAAGATTCAGGCAGTTCTGTGTAAGTCCTCTCACTACAAAGAAATATGCCCTAGCCCAGCCGAGGTGGCTCAGTGGTTGAGCATCCACCTATGAACCAGGAGGTCACGGTTTGATTCCCGGTCAGGGCACGTGCCCTGCTGGCAGGCTCGGTCCCCACTGTGGGGTGTGCAGAAGGCAGCCGATTCATGATTCTCTCTCACGGCTGTTTCTATCTGTCTCTCCCTCTCCCTTCCTCTCTGAAATCAATAGAATACAAATTTAAAAAAACAAAGAAATGTCTTTGCAGACATTCCTGGAAGTACAGGGATAACTAAGGTCTGGATGTGCTTTGACCACAATGGTGTCTGTTAGCGGGGCTCTGTACTTGTTTTCGCAAGGCTAAGTGTCCAAGCAAGAGGCGGAAGGTTTGCCTTTTTCCTGGGCAAGCTGGCCCTCCCTGCAGCGCCCTCAACACTGTCCCTCCAGAGCTGCCCAGGCCGGGCCTCAGCCCTTAAAAACAGGAAGCATGAGCCGAAACCGGTTTGGCTCAGTGGTAGAGTGTCCGTCTGCGGACTGAAAGGTCCCAGGTTCGATTCTGGTCAAGGGCATGTACATTGGTTGCGGGCACATCCCCAGTAGGGGGTGTGCAAGAGGCAGCTGGTCGATGTTTCTCTCTCATCGACGTTTCTAGCTCTCTATCTCTCTCCCTTCCTCTCTGTAAAATATCAGTAAAATATATTAAAAACAAAACAAAACAAAACAAAAAAACAGGAAGCATGAGACGTGGGCCATGGGCCGGCACCACGCACTGGAAAGAGAGCAGCAATGACAAGGGCAGGCGACAGCTACAGTCTGTGGGTGACTGCCAAGTGCCCCTAAGTTATATGGGAGCCCATAAGCATGGAAGAGTCAGGTGGGAGGCTAGAGGGGAGAGAGTGAGGACACCAAGGTGAGAGACCTGTCAGGAGAGGAAATTATCAGGCTTAGGAACAGGTCAGGATCAAAGAAAAAGACTGAACGGAGGGTAGGCGTCCAAAGCTAAGAGCAGAAAAGAGAAACAGAACAAGACAGGAGACGGGGGAGGGTGTGTAAGCCAGCGCAGGAGACTGGGGACCAAAAGGTTGTTTGGACCTTCAGTCAAAACAGTGAGTTCCTCTGCCCATCTCTTTACTCTCAGCCGAGCACCGAGGATAAGGAGATTAATAAAAAATCTTCCCTGTAATCGAGTAGACACAGATGGTCGGAGTTGACAGTGAGATGCGAATGTTCGTAGTTGTTGCCACTTGTTGAGAACAGAGTGCTTTTAATCAACCTGCCTTTAACTGTTTCCCCCCAAATAACCAACAATACTCATTCCCTCTGCAAAATGCGCGCACCAGCATCCATGGCAAGTCACCCGCTCGGGGAAGGTGGTTGTCAGGCAGGTCTGCTCCTACTAGCTGGGAGGTACACAGAGGCGTTGCGTATGGTCCTCTGGTTACTCAAGCCAGCTGTTGATCTTGCAGTTATATTAATTTTGTTTAAACTAAGTACACTGCGCCAAAAAAAGGGTGAAAAGAGTTGCTTTTACGAAAACTAAGTGGAATGCTTTGGAGAGACTCGTTAAAGGCAAGTTGTTAAAAATAAATTATTGTCGTATCAGATGTCAGGGAGGTCGCTGTAAAATTCTAGACAGATTCTGCACTTTGGTACTTTTGCCAAAAAAAAAAAAAAAGTCTTTGAGTTCTTACTCCACTTTAAGGAAGTTGAAATAGGGAATTGTAGACAATGTCCCATAGGTGTGGTTAGTTAAGAGTCCTAATTGTGGGCTCAGGGGAAAGAAAAGGCTCTCTTTCTGCAGTAATAGCTTGGCAAGTAAGTCCAGTTATTTGTTTTAAATTAAAAGAAATGTTTAAGGGAGTAGTTCTCAAACTTTTCCATCCCAGGATCCCTTTACATTCTTCAAGCAGTTTCCTGTTCCTTTCTCTCTCCTCCTTCTGGTACCCCATTACACATTATGTTACACTTTTCATAGTTTTATTTATTATTATTATTTTAAATATATATATTTTTATTGATATCTTTACAGAGAGGAAGGGAGAGAAATAGAGAGCTAGAAACGTCGATGAGAGAGAAACATCTACAAGCTGCCTCTTGCACACCCCCTACTGGGGATGTGCCCGCAACCAAGGTACATGCCCTTGACCAGAATCGAACCCGGGACCTTTTAGTCCGCAGACCAACGCTCTACCACTGAGCCAAACCGGTTTTGGCCACTTTTCATAGTTTTATCACAGTTCTTAGAAACTCTACTTTGGGGGGATGGGGGGGTCTCTTTTTTCTTTTCTATTTTGGAACTACCTGGTGACATATCCTCAAGCTCAGAGACTCTTTCCTCAGCTGTGACCTCCAGTCTACTAATGAGCCCCATCAAAGGCATTTGTCCTTTCTGTTGCAGTGTTTCCCATTTCTAGCATGTCTTTTGTATTCTTTCTTAGAATTTCCATCTCTCTACAAACATTACCCATCTAGTCTTGCACAATAGTCTTATGGGAGATCCCTTGCATGGGACAAGTCACTTATCTCTGGCTGCTGTCAACACTGTCTTTTTATCTTTGACTTTGATAAAAATTATCAAAGTCACAATTATAATGTGACTCAGAGTAGACTTCTTTGTGCTCAATTGTTTGGGATACTATGGGCTCACAGACTCTGGATTTCTATGTCCTCAGATTTATTTTTTCTTCACCATAAGCTCTCTGTCCCTGTCTTGCTTTTCCTTTTAGGATTCCTGTGGCATTCTACCAATCCCGTAGGCTTTCTTCACTTCTTAAAAATCCTTTTCTCTCCTCCTACTGGATAATCTCAGATGACCTCTCCGTAAGTTAACCGATTCTTTCCTCTGCTTGACTGATCACGCCACTAAAAAGACCCTGGGCCATATTTCTTTGGTAAGAAGACGGAAGTTGGTATTAGAGTTCTTTATATGCTCTGTCATTCACGCCGGCATCAAGGCCCACCTTGTCCCAGGGAAAATGCGGAGTTCTCTTTACAGAGTGTGGGTCCAGCCCCTCCGCACAGTGCTTTTGTCATTTTCCCAAACACGGAGGAAGAGAAGCCCTGAGGACCCCTGGTACAGGAGACCTGTACACAGACAACCTCAGGCTTCAGGCTGGAGCTGAATTTCCTCTTAGGGAAAGGTTTCACCCATCTGAGCCCTCACTTAGACCTTCTCTAGAAGTCTGGCAGCCCCGCATGGCGCATCTCTCTGTGCAAAAGGGGTGGAGGGGAGGAGGAAGCTGAAAGGTAATTGCGGAGAGGTCCTGTGTGCTCATTTCTCTTCTAGGTGCTGCAGACAAATATGTCCGGAGCTATCAGGTCCATTTCCAGACCATCGCAGGCCTGGGAACTCTTGCTTTTGGAGACCCCCACCCCACATCATGTCAAAGTGAAATGATTCTCCTTTATCTGCTATTAAAGTTATTTGACTTACAAGTGACTGACTTCATTTATCATTCTATGATGTCTCAACAATAATCATGAGAACGCAGGAATTCTTGCAAAGTGAAAGTACCTAACTACAGATTGCTTTGAAATACAATTCATGAGCCGAAACCAGTTTGGCTCAGTGGATAGAGCATCGGCCTACGGACTGGAAGGTCCTGGGTTCGATTCCAGTCAAGGGCATGTACCTTGGTTGTGGGCATATCCCCAGTAGGGGGTGTGCAGGAGGCAGCTGATCGATGATTCTCTCTCATCGATGTTTCTAACTCTCTCTTCCTCTCTGTGAAAAATCAATAAAATATATTTTTAAAAAATACAATGCATGAATATACAAATGTATCTATTGCTGAGGTTGACATCATGTTCCCTTTTTGTAGGCACATAAATAAATAATTATGAAGATATGTGTAGGGGGATTTTTTTGTTGGGTTTTAGTTTCTTTGTTTGTTTTTTAGCAAGAAGCAACATGTTTTCTAGACCTTAAACCCCTTTGTCCTTGGAGAAGAAAACCCCATAGACCAGACCACTGCACCTTTATATCCAGAGGGTAAACCAGCCCAGATTGCCCTCTGCTGAAGAGAATAAAAACACTTTCACAGTAAATACAAACTAAAATCCGATTACAGAAGGGAAAAGTAAAGGCATTTAATTCAGCAAATCATGCTTATGGAATAACTCTTAGTATGAAGAAAAGGAATTTGTTATATTTGAGATAATGGGGAGATGTTAATGTTAAATAATAAGGGAATGTAGATGTTAAAATAATAAGCGTTGCCATTAATTTACAACTATTCCCTAAACCTTGTCCTATATAATGCTTGGATACCTACTCATATCCAAGTATGGCGGGTACGTGGATATGAGTAGGTAGAGGGACCCTCCTTTGATGGGCTACAGTGTGCTGCATTGGTAACGTCAAACGCATTGTTGACGACTGCCCTCTTAATGCCAGGAGCTTCCCCTTCCTTCAGGCTTGGATGTCCCGAGAGGTTAGGCGATGTCGTGGGGTCTGTGGTGGAACAGTGGTGCCATCGGGCCTCATGGTGGAACAGGCACTGGAATATCAATCAGGGTCTGAGTGGCACCCGCTGGCTCCTCTGTGGCAGAGCTCTGTGTTTCCCAACTCCTGGGCTCTGCCATGCTGGAGACATAACCACTCTGGCTTTGCTTCTCTTATTTTATCTGGGACTAATCACCCCCTACTCTCCTCTCTGTATCCTGGCTTTAGCTTCCATAGGTCAGGCCTTTTCTCACTGAGCTCTCTTGGTGTTACTCTGCTTTCTCCCTTCCCTCCCACCTTCCTTTCATCGGTTGCTGACTGTCTCATGGTGTTTTGAGTTCAAGAAACTGAGAAACTGATCTAAGGGGTTTGGTTAGTCATCATCCAGGATAGATCACCAGACAGCCCCTGTGCTGGCTGCCCCAGGACTGTTTCTACCTGGTTCATTCAGGTGAGTCCTGTGGCCTGGGTACCTCATGGTACATAGCATAGAAACAATGAAGGAGGACAGGTGTATATTCAGTAAGTGAGGCTTCCTGGGTTGAAGCAGTGAATCAGGCAAATATCCTATATAAAAAAGAGGTAATATGCAAATTGACCATCATGCCCTTGCACAAGATGGCTGCCCCCATGTGATCACAAGATGGCAGCAGGGGAGGGTAGTTGTGGGTGATCAAGCCAGCAGGAGAGGGCAATTGGGGTTGACTAGGTCAGCAGGAGAGGGAAGTTGGGGGCAACCAAGCCTGCAGAGGAGGGAGGGCAGTTGGGGAGGACCAGGCCTGCAGGGGAGGGCAGTTGGGGGCAACTGGACCTGCAGGGGAGCAGGGAGAACAGTGTGGGGGGAGACTAGGCCTACAGGGGAGGGCAGTTAGGGGTGACCAGGCTGGCAGGGCAGGGCAGTTGGGCCAGCAGGTAATTGGGCCAGCAGGGGAGCAGTTAGGCATCAATCAGGTTGGCAAGGGAGTGGTTAGAGGGTGATCAGACTGGAAGGCAGAAGTGGTTAGGGGCAATCAGGCAGGCAGGCATGCGATTAGAAGCCAGCAGTCTCAGATTGTAAGAGGGATGTCTGACTGCTGGTTTAGGCCCAATCCCTGTGAACCTAAACCAGCAGTCTGACATCCCCAAGGGGTCCCAGATTGGGGAGGGTGCAGGCTGGGCTGAGGAACACCTCCATCCTCCCTCCCCTCCGAGCATGAATTTCATGCACCGGGCCTCTAGTTGTTTAGATAATCTAGCATTCACACATCAGACGTTACACCCTCACTTCTGCACTTAGTGCTTGCTGCATGAGTGGTCTCTCTTCCATGAAGAGGCAAAGCTTTGGTCCCCTTGTTTTCCATGGAGAAACTTCTCCCTTCTGCCTCTTCCCCTTTCCCTCTTCAGGGAAGTCTTGTTTCTTGACTTTATAGCATTTGATTCTAGTCCTGGTTTTATCTAAAAAATACTGGTGGTTATTTTCTGCCTTCACAGAGAATGTGATTCCTGATGGAATCTCTAAGTGTTTGGAGCAGGGTCAAAACCTTTTGACCAGGAATCTGGGTACAGTCTTTGCGAATTTTGAGGAGTGTCATGTCCACCTTTGTCCTCAGGAAGCCACAGAAAACAGATGCTGCCGTGAGAAATGCTGGTGCCGCTGGGTTCAGCACACCTTTGGTCTGCTCCCCTCATCTTTGGCAAACTCACTTGTACACTGACAGAAACTCACATATGTGGAATAAGGGGTTTTCTGACATGCAAAGTTCTTCTGGCTGGTCTGTCTGAGGCTTCCCTAGGCAGTGAGGAGAAATGAGGAGAAGCATTTTCAGCAACACCTGAAATCTCAATGCTCTGAGATCCCATGCACTGGGCTAGTGAGAAGTCTAGCCCAAAGCTAGTCAAGTATGACGGACAAACACAATTGGCATCACCGGGAACGTGTTAATAATGCAGGTTCTTGGGCCCCTCCCTGGACCTACTGAATCACATATGGGGGTGTGTGTGTCTATTTCAGACTGTGTTTTGACAAGTCCTCCCAATGATTCCGTTGCAGAAGCACTAGACTTTTCCTAGGATTGGGGCCCCATTGAATCCTTAAGAATTTAAGAAGAGGGAGGGTGTTCTTTTATGAATGATCTTAACAGCTGCCTCTAATTTATCTGCTCTGAAGTTAGATGCTTTTTCAGTCCTTGCTAGCTCCTAACCCCTCATCCTTGACCGTTGACTGTCCACTCCCCTGCTCACCTCCTCTGGGTCACTGGTCTCTGGAAACTTCCTCTCTTGCCAGGAAGAAACCTCCTTGGAAACAGAGTAGATGTAATACCTATAGGTCAAGGAAAACCTGTAGATATTACAAATTTGCACTGGGGGAGGGGTCTCACACAGTCTCCCATGAGAGTACAGTTAGATCTGTATCTAGAGACAGGAGAGGAGAGCCCAAATCTGCAGGGGTCCAGCCACTCTCCCTCAGTGACGATGAGTGGATGAGTCCCATGCTCATAAATCTTCCCATCTCCACCTGGATGTTCTTCACACACACACACACACAGTGCTGCAAACTAAATTCATCTTATTCCCTAAAACCAGCTCGTTGGTCAGTATTCCCTGCTTTCATGGTATCACTGTCATCCACCCATCATCTGAGCTACGAATATTGACTCGACTCTCGTTCCTGGCTGCCATATCCAACCAAATGTTAATATTGTATTTTGTGCCTACCAAATACTTCCTAAATCTCCCTGTCTTGGCCACCCTTCAATCACTTCTCCGATTAACGTCCTTCTCTTCACTTTTGAAAAATGTTTCCCTATCTCTTTAGTCTTTGTTTTTGTGGTTTTTAAAAATATATTTTATTAATTTTTTACAGAGAGGAAGGGAGAGGGATAGAGAGCTAGAAACGTCGATGAGAGAGAAACATCGACCAGCTGCTTCCTGCACAACCCCCAGCGGGGATGTGCCCACAACCAAGGTACATGCCCTTGACCAGAATCGAACCCAGGACTTTCCAGTCCGCAGGCCGACGCTCTATCCACTGAGCCAAACCGGTTTCGGCTCTCTTTAGTCTTTGTCCTCCTGTCCCCCATCTTTCCTCCTCCACATTGTGCCCAGGAGAATCAGCCTAAGATGCAAATCTGATCATGTCAGACGTTTACTTAAAACTGCTAAGCACCTCCTCTTCCCCTGCCGGAGAGAGTCCTAACTCCCCAGAATGACCCAAAAGACCAACCCCAGGCCCAGCCCTGCCTTCCTCCCCATCAGCAGCAGCACCAGCCCCTTCCTGCTCTAGCAACACTGCTCTGCTGATCACGCCCCACTGCTGGGCTCTTTCCCATTTCTGTGCCTTTGTTTATGCAGCCCCTTCTGCCTGGGGTGCTTCCCCGCTCCCCTTCCTCAGGCAAACTGCCACTCATCCACTCCCGTGGTGTGTGCTGTAAATGTGTAAGAACTGGATCTCCGGAGCAAAAATAAAAGCCCTGATCTGGATCATTTGCCGATTTCTGTGGTGTAAATGCTCCCGCGATATCCGACTTTAAACTCCCAACAACGTCGTTAACCTTAAGTTGGGAGGAGGTTGCACCGTTGGAGAGCCAGCCCCGGCACACCACGGACCTCGGGTCGCCTGCAGGAAGCCTGGCCCCAGCCTCCCGCTGGGCTTTGGCAGCAGAGTGAGCCTTCTCCGTGTCCTGCACTTCCTACCGTGTTTGGTAATTTTCTTTCATGTGACTCTCTCTGACCACTAGAGGGTGCACTCCGGAAGGCGGACTATTTTCTGCAATAGCCACTTGCTGAGGAAAGGAATGTTCCCCTTCTCTGGACCCGTCCCTGTTCTGGCTCACATTCCGCCAGTGGCGCCCCAAGGTCTCTCAAAGCACAGGCACAGATGATAGGACGCTGAAAGGACAGTGGTTTAGAGAGATGTCAGGGGAAGTCTGAGGAAGAACAGGGCAGGCTACTTCAACGGGCCTAACCCAATGAGGTGAAAAATTAAAAGGCAAGTATTTCTTTCATTCAGACCTTCTAAAAACCACGATGAGGCCCTGGCTGGTTTGGCTCGGTGGATAGAGCATCAGCCTGCGGACTGAAGGGTCCCAGATTCTATCCTGTCAAGGGCACACGCCCAGGTTTCGAGCCCATACTCCAGTAGGGGGTGTGCAGGAGGCAGCCAATCAATGATGCTCTCATTATTGATGTTTTTCTCTCTCCCTCTCCATTTCTCTCTGAAATCAATAAAAACTAAATAAAAACAAAAACCCACTATAAGCACAGACTTGGAGTGGTGGGGCGTGGCCACAACACAGTGGGGGCTGCTGGACTCTGAAGGGGATCACAGTGTTCAGAGAAAAGGAAGGAAGGAGAGAGGAAGCCGGCAGCAAACCTTCTCCAGTGCCTTCGTCCTAATTGGATCTTGGGGGATCTTGTCCCAGAAGAATACAGACTTTCTAAACTGAGTACAACTTAACTTTTCAAACTTTAAATGACTTTAGGGACTAAAATGGTTCCAAAGAACAGGCTGGAGTTTAAATTATCATCTGAGGGCACTGTCCAGTCCTTTGGAGAATGTGCCCTTAGACACACAAGGCAGGCGGAGGGGAGGGACTGGCTGGACCCCTCTCCTGTCACACATTCTGAACTCTCACCTGGAGCTTCAGACCCAGTGTCACTAGGTCTGACATGTGGCCACCTCCCAGCCCTTAGGAAGCAAATCATTGTTACTCACCGTGTTTCTGATAAAGGTAAGCACAGATATTTTCCCATTGATTTTTTTTTTTTTTTTTTTTTTTTTTTAGAGAGAGAGTAGATGGTGTATGTGCCTGTAAGAGATATATTGATTTTTTTTAAGGCCCTCAGAGAAGAATAGAGACTATGCTTGTTTATGTTCATGCTGAAGCCACACTATTTCTGGATTTTAAAAAATATTTTTTTATTGATTTCAGAGAGGAAGGAAGAGGGAGTGAGAGATGGAAACATCAATGATGAGAGAGAATCATTCATCAGCTGCCTCTTGCACGTCCTACACTGGGGATCTAGCCCGCAAACTGGGCATGCGCCCCACCGGGGAATCAAACTGCGACCTCCTGGTTCATGGGTCAGTGCTCAACCATGGAGCCATGCAGGCCAAGCTATTTCTGGATATTCTGAGGGCTTTCTGTGGAAGAGGGCTTAAAGTTGCAAAGGAGCCGAAACCGGTTTGGCTCAGTGGTAGAGCGTCGGTCTGCAAACTGAAAGGTCCTGGGTTCGATTCCGGTCAAGGGCATGTACATTGGTTGTGGGCACGTCCCCAGTAGCAGGTGTGCAGGAGGCAGCTGGCCGATGTTTCTCTCTCATTGACTTTTCTAGATCTCTCTTCTCTCTCCCTTCCTCTCTGTAAAATATCAATAAAATATATATTTTTTAAAAAGCTGCAAAGGAGCATATTTTAGCTCAATATTAAAGGGGAACCACTTCCAAGTGAAAAGACCCTGGCCAGGAAGGTAATATAGCACCCCACATCACTCAGGGAGTCAGGCCAGGTGGGAGGACTGTGAGGAGTGCAGTAAGGGGCTTTCTGCTTTGGAAAGGGAGCAGATTTCAAAATAGACCCTAAGGCCTATTGTCCGTAGCAAGAGAGTGATTATTACAGTCCATGATGATGATGATGACGATGACAACATGGATAATGATGACAGTGTAATTACTTACGTAATAAATAATGGTGATCACCACTTCCCCACTAGATGTTGAGCTTTTTGAGCTTAGGGGTTAAGCCTTTCATTGCTGTGATCCTGACACCTAGAATTCTGCCTGACCCAGAGCAGATACACAATACATGTCTGTCAACCTGAATTGAGTTATTATGGAACTGACATGGTAACAGCTACAATGCGAAGTACCAGCCGGGGAGTGTCCCGTTCTCCAGGAAGGAAGTGCCCCTGTCCACCGAGGAAGGGGCCCAGTAACTGGGAACACTTGGAGCTATGGACGTGTGGGAAGCTCATGAGTATCTTAGATACAGAGCAAGTAAAACTTAGTGCCCAACACCCTCACTGCTGCCTAGAGTTTTCTACTGGCCCAGCATACTCGTGAATCCCAGTCTGGGGAGCATTAGCCGTCTGAGGAGAGAGTCAAGCTTCCCAGAAAGAAGAGCTGACAGAGCAGGGCTAGGGCTCTATGAACAGTGTCAGGGAGAAGCCAGTGCCTCCCGTGCAGGCAGACGGGGAATGACAAGAGGCAATTGATGATCAGTCAGAACTCCCCTTCAACCTCAGCAAGGCCCACTTGCTGTGTTAACTGGACAAAGGGATCAACAGCCTGTTCAGACCTTGGCACTGTGGTCTGGGCTGGTTCTCTCAACAGGTAGCACCACAGCAGAGGCTCTGGCTGGGAAAGGGACACTGAGTTTCTTTTTTCTTTTTTTTTTACCAGTTTCTTATCTTTAAAAAAATTATTAGGATGACATTGGTTATTAAAAATATATAGGTTTCAAGTGTACAATTATATGTAAAACATAATCTGTATATTACATTGTGTGTTTACCACCCAAAGTCAGATCTCCTTCTGTCACCGTGTAGGACCCCTTCTGCCTTTTACTACCTCCCCCATCCTGCTTTCCCTCTGGTAACCGCCATACTGTTGTCTGTGTCTGTGTTTTTGCTTGTTTCTTTTGTTTCTGCATTTGTTGCCTTCAGTTTGATAGCCCGCAAATGAGTGAAATCGTATGGTTCTTGACTTTCTCTGTCTACTGATTTTGCTGCTCTAGCATGATATTCTCTCTCTCTCTCTCTCTCTCTCTCTCTCTCTCTCTCTCTTCATTTTTGAAAATTGCCTTCCTTGTGCAGGCAGGTGTCTTTTATAATTATTATTATTTTTAATATATTTTATTGATTTTTTTACAGAGAGGAAGGGAGAGGGATAGAGAGTCAGAAACATCGATGAGAGAGAAACATCGATCAGCTGCCTCTGCACACCCCCTACTGGGGATGTGCCCGCAACCAAGGTACATGCCCTTGACCGGAATCGAACCCAGGACCTTTCAGTCCGCAGGCTGACGCTCTATCCACGGAACCAAACCGGATTCGGCTAGCATGATATTCTCAAAATCTATCCACCCTGTCACAAATGGCAGCACTTCATCTTTTCTTACACCTGGGTGCTATTCCATTGCTTGTATGTCCCACATCTTCGTTACCCAATCATCAACTGAAGGACACTTCCGTTGTTTCCTTGTCTTGACCACAGTGAGTAATGCAGCTTGGTGGCCCGTTTTGGCCCGCGGCCCACGACGCAGTGCTTCATGGCCCACACATGGCACAGCCGTGGCCACGAGAGCGCTAACCTTCCCAGCTCACGCAACCTGAATCACCCTATGGATTTTCATTTATGTTGTCTTGTCACCTGTGGGCCATATTTTTAAAAGATATATACCAGATGTTGCATTGGCAGAATTTTTGTGGAAACGATTTAGAGACTGCAGTGATGTTACCTTCCTTCAGAGTGGCTTTATGTTTGCTTCTGTTGGATGTTTGGGAGCACCAAAAACCTGGGGCGGCCTCCATCCAATTTCAGGGCTTGGGGAAATGTGAAGCTGGCTACAAAACCTGTAAATGTGTGTTTCCTTCTGATTCACTCTTATTCTTATGGATCTCCCCCTTCTCCCTCCCCCTCCCCACAGAAGGAAGCTTAATTAAGGACAACTTCGTGGTGGGCCTTGCACTTCAAAACCTGCTCCCCGCCTCCGGGAGGCTGTCAGCAGTGCTTCTTGGCCTCTCCGTGACCACCTCCAGAAGCTGCAGATGCCCCAGTTGAAAACAGCCTCAAATGCTGATCTTACTTCTCTGAGTTCTTATTTATCCCAGAATTATGACCACGATCCCTTGTTGTTTTATTTACCTGGCCAGTTCTTTACACAGATGTGTTACATAGTCTGTCCAGTGTTCGTAGTTGCCATCTGCAGGAAAGTTAGTCCAAATTAATGCATTTGTTCCGACTGAAAGCAGAAGTTAAATATGGACCTCTACTATGTTTTCCCTAGAATCCTGCAGAGATGACCAAATTGTCAGCGCTATTCTCCAGTTGCTCAGCCGGGTGGGGGTTTTGCCTGGCCGACCAGGCATGTTTGGAGTCAGAGAGTGCTGAGGCTGACCTTCTGAGTTACTGCAAGTGACAGAGTAGCTACAACATGGACAGGTCCAATCAGACCTCCCCGGCGGCGGCGGGGTTCATTCTCCTGGGCCTCTCTGCCCACCCAAAGCTGGAGAAAACGTTCTTTGTGCTCATCCTGCTGATGTACCTGGTGATCCTGCTGGGCAACGGGGTCCTCATCCTGGTGACCGTCTCTGACCCCCACCTGCACACCCCCATGTACTTCTTCCTGGGGAACCTCTCCTTCCTGGACATCTGCTACACCACCTCCTCAGTGCCCCTCATTCTCGACAGCTTCCTGACCCCCGGGAAAACCATCCCCTTCTCAGCCTGCGCCGTGCAGATGTTTCTCTCCTTTGCCATGGGAGCCACGGAGTGTGTGCTTCTGGGCATGATGGCGTTCGATCGCTACGTGGCCATCTGCAACCCCCTGAGGTACCCCGTGGTCATGAGCAAGGCTGCCTACGTGCCCATGGCTGCCGGCTCCTGGGCGGCCGGGATCACCAACTCAGTCGTTCAGACATCCCAGGCCATGAGGCTGCCCTTCTGCGGGGACAACGCCATCAACCACTTCACCTGTGAGATCCTGGCTGTGCTCAAGTTGGCCTGCGCTGACATCTCCATCAATGTGCTCAGCATGGTTGTGGCCAACATGCTCTTCCTGGGCATCCCGGTCCTGTTCATTGTTGGCTCCTATGTGTTCATCATCGCCGCCATCCTGAGGATCCCCTCGGCTGAGGGGAGGAGAAAGGCCTTCTCGACCTGCTCTGCCCACCTCACAGTCGTGGTCGTCTTCTATGGGACCATCCTCTTCATGTACGGGAAACCCAAGTCCAAGGACCCCCAGGGGGCAGACAAGCAGGACCTTTCAGACAAGCTCATCTCCCTCTTCTATGGGGTGGTGACCCCCATGCTCAACCCCATCATCTACAGCCTGAGGAACAAGGACGTGAAGGCTGCTGTGAGGAACCTGGTGAGTCAGAAACACCTAACTCAGTGACCGTCACAGCTTCCCAGGCTGTCAGCGTGCAAGACCTCCAAACGCCTCATTGTACCTGTGGGAAGGTCCTTGGCTATCAGCGGGAAGAGCCTTTTCATTTCTGGCAATACTGAACATTAGTTTGTTCATACAAAACAATGCTACCATACAATAGTATCATACCATAGCTATATTTTGCTGCCCAAATCTTAAATCCTATGATGCCAGAACTTGATGAATAGCTACAAAGCATTACAGATGTGGTCAAAAGAAACAAACAAAAATTTAGAGTGTATTCTGTTTCCCTGTGTAGAACTGCTTCTCACTCTGCTCTGGTCTCATGCCAAAGACCTTTGCTCTATCTGATACAGGCACCATTTAAAAAGATGTCATCTGCCTCAACGTATATCAGCGATCACTAGCACCATGGCAGGCTTGCCACTCATATTAGCGTGACTTATCTTGAGCAGCTGCTTGGTTTTTGATCTAAAGGAATCTTGTCGTTCACCATGTTATCTTCTTTAAAATATATCTTTATTGATTTCAGAAAGGAAGGGAGAGGGAGAGAGATGGAAACATCAATGATGAGAGAGAATCGTTGATCAGCTGCCTCCTGCATGTCCCACGCTGGGGATCGAGCAACCCAGGCAGCTGGCCCTTACCCAGAATGGAACCATGGCCTCCTGGTTCACGGACCGATGCTCAACCTCCGAGCCACACTGCCGGCTGGGCCATATTCTCCTCTTTATTGTCAGTGCTCCCGGAGCCGCTCAGAGGCAGACATGCCACCTCACTGCGGCAGCGACCAGAGGGCTCCCTGACTGGGTGCCCGCAGCTCCCCTCTTGCATCCATGCAGCTGATGTGCCACCGGGATGGCAGTCACACACACCCAGCACACACCCCGGGAATGCCACATTGTGATGAAACCCCAAAAAGACTGTGGGGGAGCAAATGCAGAAAGCATTTTTAGTTCCACACTGAATAGGAGGCCGGCGGTCACAGTTACTCCGTACCACCAGCCAGCGGCCCAGGTAACGCTGGCCTCGGCACAGCTCCCGGAGCTCTAAGTCCACAGCTTCCTCCTGCACCCAGGAGCGCATCGAAAGTGTGTGTGGCCCAAATCGGTTTGGCTCAGTGGATAGAGCGCCGGCCTGCGGACTGAAAGGTCCCATGTTTGGTTCAGGTCAAGGGCATGTACCTTGGTTGCGGTCACAATCCCCAGTAGGGGTTGTGTAAGAGGCAGCTGATCAATGTTTCTCTCTCATTGATGTTTCTAACTCTCTATCCCTCTCTCTTCCTCTCTGTAAGAAACCAATAAAATATTTTTTTAAAAGAAAGAAAGAGTGTGTGTTTACTGTATTACAGAGATCATGTTCATCCTCTTCAATGTGTATTTGTAAAAGTCTATTACTACCACATTCCAGTCCTTTAACCATTATCAGTACATAGCAGGTTGTTTTCTCTTTTTCTTTTCTCCCTCTTCCTTCCTCATCCCGATGTTAAATCAGCTCCCTCCCCAGGGGGCCAGTGGGGGGCGGGGAGAGACACCGGTGATGCTCTCAATAAAAAAATAATTTAAAAATAATAATTTTTAAAAATCAGCTTTCTCCTCTTACTGGTTGATAGGTACCTCCAAAGTTATATTCATTTTCTATTGCTGTCTATATTGTTAAAACCTATTTGAATCGGGGTTGGTGGGGGGAAGAGACATTTGGAATCCATATTATCTACTAATTTATTGTATCATCTAAAATATCAGGAAAAAAATTTTTGTATTGAAAATGGCATCTCTTTTAAGAATGGTGCACAGGATAGGGTAAAGTTAGGTTTACAGTTGTGAGGATGCAAAACACAGAGTGTATTCTTGTATTATTGATTACCAGATTCTTTTCTGTATGAACAACTGTAAACCTACTTTTGCCCCACCCTGTACATGTGTGCACATACGTGTGTCTTTGTGTGGTTTTACAATTTAAATGGGAAAAGATTAATAAAACTGATTTATGGCTGCCCAGTTTAAGCTTTCTCTCTAACATAACTCAGTTACTTCCTGTACACAGACCTTTACTTCAGTCATTTCCCACATTTTGACTTCCTGTTGTGAAAAGAATGCATGAATAAACCAAAATCTCTCACAACCATGTCTGGTAAACTAATATCCAAAAATGCTTTCAAGTATTTCCTCTCTATAAAAGGAGCCTTTTGGCACCACATTGCATGTTAACCCCTATTTTAACTGGAAAAAAAAAGATTTTTAAAATTGCCTCCCTTGCTTTTATTTTCCCCAGTACATTTGTGTAATCCTTGGCTAGGTAATCTGAGGAAGCTTTAATCTAGCTCCAATTAGTCAAAGATTGCAGTAGGACCATTGCCAGCAGCATGTCAGTCTTAGCTGTTGGAATAATCTGTCTCTGATGGGATGCTTCTGTTGCATCCCGTAAGTTTTGGTGTCTTGTGGTGTGTGTTTTTATTTGTCTGGATGTATTTGTTTTCTAATTTCCTTTTTGATTTTTTCTTTGACGCAACGGGTGTTTGTGAGTGCGTTAATTTCCACATGCATGTGAATTTTCCAGGTTTCCTTCTGCTGTGGAGTTTTCGTTTCATTCCACTGTGATCAGAAAAGACACTCGATGGGAGTTCATTCAGAGTTAAATGTGTTAAGACTGGTTTTATAACCTGACTCGTGAAGTTCCATGTGGGCCTGAGGTGGCCACAGCCCCAACCTCCTCACTACCCAGAGGAGGGGGGGGGGGCCTCTGCTGTGAAAGGAAAAGTGGGTGCAGCCCAGGAAGGGGTGAGCAACAGGACACAGGGAGGGTGAGGGTCTGGGGCTCCTTGCTGGGGCCTCTGCTTCTCACTTATTCTCTGTGCTGTCTCTGCATTTGTCTTTGTTCTGTGGTCTCATCTAATTCGCTGCTAATAATGTGGTTAAAGCAAGTCTGAGTAATGGTTAATAAGAGGATTGGGGCCCTGGCTGGTTTGGCTGCATGGTTAGAGCCACAGCCTAAGGTCTTGGGTTCGATTCTCGGTTAACGCATGTGGTTGCCCTGTCTCTCACCTCAACGTTGTTATTTTTTTCTCTCCCCTCCTCCCTCCTTTCCACTCTCTCTCTAAAGAAAAAAAAAAAAAATCAATAGAGCCGAAACCGGTTCGGCTCAATGGATAGAGAGTCAGCCTGCGGACTGAAATGTCCCAGGTTCGATTCCGGTCAAGGACATATACCTTGGTTGCAGGCACATCCCTGGTAGGGGGTGTGCAGGAGGCAGCTGTTCCATGTTGTTTCTAGCTCTCTATCCTTCTCTCCCTTCCTCTCTGGAAAAAAAAATCAATAAAATACATTTTTTTAAAAAGAAAAGAAAAAATAATAACAACAGGGTTGGAAATGAAGATTTTTTTTATAACCCTTTGCTTCCTCCCCAGTTGTTTAATTCTCTCCGTGAGAAACAGCGACGGGATGCCTCCTGCAGGCGCCCCCGCAGGAGATCAAACCCACAATGTGTGCGCCCTGACCCAGAAATGACCCCGCAGCTTTCTGATGAGTGGGATGACGCTCCAACCCACTGAGCCACCCGGCCAGAACCCCCAAAGGCCAGCACCAGGCGGAAGGGCTCCAGCCAGAGCCACGACCCAGCCCCTCCAAGAACCGGGGTCTTCATAGAACTGAGGCCGTTGGAAGGGGAGAGGGTGCTGGGCGGCTCTGGCTGGAGGCTGAGGGGCCGGCGGAGCATCCCGGGCAGAGGCTGCGGCAGGACTGCGGCGGGAGACACCGGCCGGCCAGCCGAGACGCCCAACGCGGGGAAGGAGTTTGAGAAGAAGGAGGAGGACGCGCCCGGTGCGACCGCGGAGCCCTCCATCCTGCATGCTCTCCAGCTGGCCGCGGAGCTTGGGAGGACGCCCCGGGTCCGAGCGGAGGAGGAGAAGGAGGAGGAGGAGGAGGAGGAGGAGGAGGAGGAGGAGGAGGAGGAGGAGGAGGGCTCCCCAGCAGATGCGCACCGCCCGTCCGCAAGGAGCAGCTGCGGGGAACGGAGGACCAGGCCTCGCCGATGGAGCTCCCGCCGCAGGTGAAGGAGCAGCGGGCCCAGGTGCACGAGCACCTCGTGGCCACCGCACGGGAGCCGGAGGAAGCCAACCGGCAGCTTGCGGCGGACGGCACGGCCTTCCAGCAGACGAAGTTCCTGAGTCTGGCTGAGGTGATCAAAACCTGCAAGCCAGCACCCGTCAGCTCCAGAGCCACGTGGAGGAGCTGAAGTCGCTGGGCCAAGGCCGGAGGGCCCCGGGGAAGCCGGGTGGGAAAGGGCTTCGAGAGCTGCGCCAACACTGTGTGCATGCATGACCGCGGGTCTGCGGAAAAGATCGCCTCCTGGCCCGGTCCGCCGGGCCGCTGCGACACGGAAGAAAACCAGCGTCTGAAGAAGTCGGTGGGGACGCAGCGGGCGTGGCTGAGCCTGCAGCAGCAGCCGGGGGCCCTGGGGGAGCAGGTCGGGCTGGTGCCGCAGGAGAACCAGGAGCTGGAGCAGCAGCTGGGGGCCGCCCGCGGCCACCGGGCCTGGCGCTGGAGCTGGGGGCCGCCCGGCGGCTGAGATCCGGCGGGTGCTGCGGTTGGAGCGCCCCCTCGTGGTCGAGAAGCTGGCGCATGGCTCCCTGTTTGTCCCCTTCAGAGAGCCCGGCCAGGGCCTGCTGGAAGAGAGGCCACTGACGGGCCGAGGCCCGGGGGAGGCCCCTCCGGAGGCCCCTGCAGCCCAGCAGTAGCAGCAGCAGCAACGAGATGGTGCTGAGCAGCTTGGCGGGCGGGGACATAGAGAAGAGCCAGGAGGGGACCTGCATCCCCAAGGCCAAGGCTGTGGAGCAAGAGTTCCCGGCTGCAGGAACTCGACACATAGTATAGCGACCTGAAGGCCAGGTACCAAGAGCTGCTGGCGAAGTGCGAGCAGCAGATGGGGGACTCACTGTCCCGCAAGGCTGTGCAGACTGCCAGGGCCCCACCCAGCGCTGGGGCCATCACCGGCACACCACCTCCCAAATACGAAGTGCCATCCAAAAGAGGCAGCAGATCGGCAAGCAGAGAGGGAAATACCGCTCTCTCCCCTCTCCTTAATGGGGTCCCCAGCTCCCCCTGTTCATTTCCTATCTCCCATCACCCCTCTTCCACTCAGACTTGTGTTTGTAGACCCCAAAGCCTGAAGCTGCTCACTGCTTTGCTTACTTAGCAAGTGTGTGTGTGTGCGCGTGCGTGTGTGTGCAGTGAGGAAAGAGGATGCTCCTGGTATCAGTTTCCTAACCCAGGTCCCGTTAAGCCCCGCAGTAAGTCCCTCCCATGACACACTGGCTTCTGGCCGCCACTCATTAGGCCGTCCTTCCTTGAGAAGCCCCAGAAGCGGTGAGGGCAGAGCTGTGCTCCTGGGGAGGTGGGCCTCGAGCTTCCATACGTACACGCACAGCGCGTACCGCATTGGGAAAGGGAGAGGGAAACAAACGAAACTCGGGCAACCCCTGCTGCCTCCTGGCTTCTCGAAAATTCGGGAGCCAGCCGCCAACTTGAACCGTTCCCAAGCACTGTAGGAGACTGTGAATTCGTGAACAAGACCTTTCAGAAAAAAGTAGGGGTCTAATCTAAAGAAACAGTATTAACCCAGTAATTGCATATATATTTTTTAATCCAAATAAAACTACCTTTGAAAACGAAGAAGAATAAGAAGAAAAAGACTTATATTCTTGAATTCTATGTGATTTCCCTAATTAATACAAATGGATTCTTACTTGGGGGAGAAAAAAAATTTACCTGAGCTTGTGCAAGTGAATCTTTGTTCTTACAAGGAAAACATGGAAAGTAAAGAGGTTGGGATGGAAGCTGATGGAAGAGTCGGAGGCTCACAGCTGGTACTGGCCACAGACTCGGGACCATCAGAATTCCCAGAGGACCCTCTGGGGATTGGGGCTGGTCCTGTCAGTTCCAAATTACACCTGATGCTTTGTTCCCTCGAAGGCTAAGTCCAGTACCCTTTGTATGGTAGAAAGCCCGTTAACCTTCCAAGTGGAATTATTACAATAGCTGTTTCTAGCCCTCCCCCCCAAAATAAGATAGCTGGTCAAAGAGCAGCTGGGCTGAAACCGGTTTGGCTCAATGGATATAGAGCGTCGGCCTGTAGACTGAAAGGTGCCGGGTTCCATTCGGTCAAGGGCATGTACCTTGGTTGCGGGCACATCCCTAGTAGGGGGTGTGCAAGAGGCAGCTGATCGATGATTCTCATTGATGTTTCTAACTCTCTATCCCTCTCCCTTCCTCTCTGTAAAAATAATCAATAAAAAATGTATTTTTTTAAAAAGCAGCTGGGTGGGGGGGGGGAAATCAGGAGTGGGGTAGGCAGGTGGCTCAGGTGTGTCTCTCTAGAAGTGCCCTCAGCTTAGGCCAGGCAGCCAGAGACCTGCCTTCCAGTTCTGTTTCCCAACACCATTTGCCACTGCTGAGTGCTCGGCTAAGTGTCTGGGCCTCGATTTCCTTGTCTGTGAAAATGAGATGTTATCCCTCCATCCCTCTCACCAGACAATGAATGTGGAAACGCCTGGGGTACGCCCAGAGCGGGGGAAATTCATGGCTCACACCTGCCACAACCTGCCACTCATTGTTCTCCCCTGGGCTCGCTCTCCCCTTCATGCTGTCCACCGTTGGAGGGCAAGGGCTCCAAACTCGTAGTGCCCCCTTTAGGGTACTATTCGAAGGGGACTTGGTGCCCGGTTGTGGCTCTGCTGCTAATGCCTGCTGCAATCCTGCCATCTGGTGGGCATTTCTGCAGGTTCCTGAGATCAGAGCGAGCTTCTTGAACTGGATTTAACGTGCCCAGGAGTCACCCGAGGATGTTGTGGAAATGCAGGTTCGGACTTAGTGACCCGGAGGTGGGATCTGAGACTGCATCTCTCACACGTTCCCGGGGGGTGCCTGTGCTGCTGCTCTGCAGGCCACTCGTTGAGCAGCAGGTCCTGGGAGACTTGGGGCCGGGGCCGAGGGACTGAAGGGAGAGGCAGGGAAGCGACTCCCGTGTGGAAGCCCCTGCTGTGTGCCAAGTCCGCAGGCATCAGCAGCCCAGCCTGGCCTCTCCAGTGCCAGGGCGACGGTTTGCCCTCTGACCTCACTTCTTTCATGGATCTAAGAAGAATCGTCACTCTGCCAACATGTTTATCTTTTTATTTGCTAGCAGTGGCCACGCCAACCTTCTCACATGCTGGTCTAGAAACGATGCATTCCTGTTCAAGTGGCTCTAAAATGCACAAGAGCAAACAGATATGCAAATGTGCTCAAATGCAAAATAAGAGGCATACATATGACAAAGGAAGGAATTGTCAAATTTTGCAGAAAGCACTATTCTTGTGCTTCTAAAAATCAACCGGAAAACTATTTGCAATTATATGTGTTCAGGAAAGTGAAGGAGATAGAAATGACTTCTTAAAAAATCAATCGTGTTTCTACATATCTTCAATAGACAGGAAAAAAATAACAGGAATAACACCATATTTACACTACTAAATATCAAAAATTTTGGAACAAATACAATTCTAAACATGACGGAGTCAATTTTTTTAAATAGTGTTATGTGAATATAAAGTAAGTCAGAATGATTGACCAGGGATTGGAAGGAGAAATACAATGAAAATGACCTCAATTTCTACAGTGGAAGCTCTCAAATTGTAACCAACAGAAAAAAGTTTTTTGGTATGCATATTCCAATGCTCTATCCCTCAAAATTTGTATTTTGCTATGTCTGAGGTAAGACCAATAGGAAACCTGGGCTTAGAAACATAATTAATTAGTGTTTATAATTCCCCAACGCTCTACCGAACTACATGCCTTGCTAGTGAAGAACAATTGAAGAATACAAGGCTCTTTTGAAGGTAACAATGTTAGATTCTTCCTATCAGATTTGAACTTACTACGAAGTAACAACTACTAAACTATACACCACTGTTGTTTATTAAGTTTTAGTCAGTGGTATCAAAGATAACAGAAAATTCCAACTATTCAAATTGAATATGTACATGCCACATCAAAATTAATAGCACAAAGAAGGAAACACTTTTTAATGAGTGGGACAACAACAATATTCAATTGAAGGTTTGCCTTTGATCCATACATCACACCATACATTCCCATAAACTTCAGATGAATTAGAATTAAACATAAAACATCATCATGATTTAAAAAGGCTAAAGAACAGAATGGCGTATTTATTCCAGCTGTGGAAGAGAGCGGGAAAGGAGGTATCAGAATTAAAACAGACATGTTCAGGCATACATTGTTTTTTTGTTTTTTTGTGTTTTTTTAAAAAACCCTCTTGAATAATATAGTCTGATCGAGCAAAAATCAAGCTCTTCCCAAATGGAGGGCCCTCAAGTGTTTGATTTGAGTTTATTTTATAGATATTCTAAATAGCTTTTAATGTATAGTAAGACAACAGACACAAACTTGTTCTGTTTTGATTTTTGACACTGGTTACTACCATGTGTTGTTGAAATGATTGCCCTTATCTACATTTTTTTTGGTTGTTGTTGATTTCAGATAGGAAGGGAGAGGGAGAAAGAGAAACATCAATGATGAGAGAGAATCATTGATCGGCTGCCTCCACTGGGGATGGAGCCCACAGCCCAGGTATGTGCCCTAACTGGGAATGGAACCTTGATCTTCTGGGTCATAGGTTGAGGCTCAACCACTGAGCCGCACTGGTGGGGCGAAGTGACCGCCTCTTGAATAGGCCTCTGAATAAATCTTTTCTTTTTTAAAAAAAAAATATGTCTTATTGATTTTTTCACAGAGAGGAAGAGAGAGGGATAGAGAATTAGAAACGTCAATGAGAGATAAACATTGATGAGAGAGAAATATCAATCAGCTGCCTCTTGCACACCCCCTACTGGGGACATGCCCGAAACCAAGGTACATGCCCTTGACTGGAATCGAACCTGGGACCTTTCAGTTTGCAGACCAACACTCTATCCACTGAGCCAAACCGGTTTCGGTCCGAATAAATCTTTTCATGCCATTTTCTGTGAATTTATTTTATCTTTTTAAAATGTGTCCTTATTAGAAAAAGTGTAGTTCTGGGCCGATCTTTTCTTTAATCCCAAGCCTATGCACATCTGCTTACTTATAATTGTACCAGGCCGTGCACTGTTCTCAATCAAGTGTCGGGTGAGGCTCAGAGTCATCTGCTTGGTGCATGTTCTCCTCATGGTGTCGCAACCAATTGCACAATAACAAGTGAACATGTAACTGACCACACAATAATAATGCCACATTATGAATGTTACTTTATGGGTAAGCTAGTTTATAAAGGCCAAATTCTGTTATGTAAAAGTCCATGTGTTGCCTATAAAATTTGATGTGGTCGCATGAATATTGAGTAAACTTGTGGATATGTCAAATTTTAGTTTTACTGGAATGTGAGACACATTTACAATGTCTTCTTTTTTATATTTTATTGATTTTTTTACAGAGAGGGAGAGGGATAGAGAGTTAGAAACATTGATCAGCTGCCTCCTGCACACCCCTCACTGGGGAGTGCCCACAACCAAGGTACATGCCCTTGATCGGAATCAAACCTGGGACCTTTCAGTCCACAGGCCTACGATCTATCCACTGAGCCAAACCAGTTTCAGCTACAATGTCTTCTTTAATCTTCTCAAGAAGTCAAACATAAAAATAAAGGAAGAGAAGTCAAAAGACTTTGCCCAAGGTCACACAGCTAGTCAGAGTAGAGTGCAATTTGGACTCATGTGTATCTGAAGCCCATGCTCTTTCCACTATTGGTAAATTACATTGCTGCTTTCTATCTCGTGGGAAAGCTAACTGCTCAGATTGTCTTAATAGAGGGAAACTGGAAATAAGCTACTGGCTTCATCACAAAACAGCAAGATAACCTAAAATGGACGTGCTATTTGTTCAAGCCTATTGACCATGTCTAAGGCCAGTGTCCAACTATTTGCCTCAATGAGCAATAACAGGCAATAGAGTCTCCAGGTCCCATCTGCTTAGTGGCTCCCTTTACTCCTGCCATCATCCTCTCAGAACTCTCCAAGAGGCTGCCGGAGGGTTAATGATCCAGATATTGAACCGGAGAATGCTTGGCCAAGAAGTACCTCAGTCTCCCTATCTTTTGACTTCCCCCAGGATACAGAGCTGGCCAGCCACCATTCTGGGTGGGAGGATCTTAAGCAGCTTCCTCCTAGTGTCTCCACAACTCAGATTTAGCCATTCTCCTAACATGCCTGTCACGATTACACATCCTGGAAGTAGAGAAATTGTCTCTACTAACAGAGAGCCCCTCGGCTTACCTACTTTGTTCGACTCATCCAGAGCAACTTTCCTGCCATATCTCATGAGAGTTACCTGAAAAAATGAAGTCACTTCTGATTCTACAGCGCTGAGATTTTCAAGTATTCAAGCCTTCCCTTTGCGCATAAGACTTCAGGTACCACTTCTGTGAGTCAACCAAGGTGAGCTCAACTGCTATTCCTGGGGAGCTTAGGATCTCTGAACGGCAACTGGGCAATCCCTTATCCTTGTCTTCCTTCTCCAGCCTCTCCTTCAGAGCCAATGGTCTCTGAAGGGGTAGGTGGATGGTCTTTCCTTTGCTACTTGCTATGAGTTGAATTGTGTGCTTCCCTCCCCAAGTTCACAGGCTGAATTCCTAACCCCCGGGTCCTCAGAATGTGACCCTAATTAGAGATAGGGATTGTGGCAGATGCGTTTAGTTAAGATGAGTCACGCCGGAGGAGGGCGGGCCCCTAAATCAATATGACTGGTGTCCTCATAAAAGCGGACGTTTGGGCGGACACGCACGCATAAGAGGATCCCACATGAACACGAAGGCAGAGATCAAGATGATACATCCGCAAGTCAAGGAATGCCCAAGGTTGGCAACCACAGTGGAGCTCGGAGAGGCGTGAACCCGTTCTTCCCTCACCGCTCTCAAAGGAGCCAACACTCTGATCTCTGACCTCTGGTCCCAGGAACTTAGAGATACAAATTTCAAGAACGTTGAGACATAAATTTCTGTTGTCTGAGCCGCCCAGATCGTGCCACTTTGTCATGCAGCCTAGGAAACGGATACAGGGAGCAATGGTCGGATGACCCATCTCCGTGGCTTATAGCAACCAGTCCACCTAGTGAATTACCTCGGGAGTGGTATCAGGCACCTCTGTGACCCATTTTTTTTTATATAAAAACCCCCTTGCAGGCTTCGCTCATGACATTTTCCGCGGTGCACAGGAGTAAGGAGACCAGCTGCCCCCTTTCGCCTGGGACTAATGAAGTTCCCGGGATATAGGACTTTCGGTTTTAAAACCAGGACAAGTCAAGGTAAAGGTGCTGTACCCATCAATCAGTGAGCTAGATACCAGATGCCGTAATGAGCCAATTAATTAGGAATCTCTATTCTCGAGGGCCCAGAGGGAGGTGTTTCCCAAATCTCTGAGTCCCATCACAGAGAAGTGTCCAGTATTTATGCCTTTTTGAGCTTTGTTTGCAGGTTTCACAAAGACCTCTGTATAGGTTATTGTTACAGTTAGTCTGTCACCTTGAATACATAATGAGTTAGTATTTGGAATTATTATCAGTATTAGTCTATTTTAGGCTATTACAGTAGTAGTCGATGGCTAGCTTGCAAGGTCAAACAGTTAAGTTTATCTTTTTCTATCATTTGAACTAAAAAACAAAGTCATTTTACAGAACAGCAGATGGTCTTAAAGTGACAGAGTTTATGATGGTAGAGTTTACAGAACAAGGGATTATCTAGCAATGTCAGAGAATTTTAAAAAGGAGGGTTTTTTTTTACACAAGATGGAAGTTACTATGCTTCAAAGCAAGATGTGTCAGTCACTTGACACGAGCCCTCTTTCTGCTCAGATCCTTCTAGGACCCAGTTGGACCCAGAGCAACCATCTTAGTTTTCCTCAGCTGAGCCAGGTTCCAAGAATTGGGGAATTCTGGGCAGAGGAGATACGTGTTGTGAAAGGAGCGAAAGCAATTAAGAAGTCTGGAACAAGATTAGAGGATCTGAGAGGATGGTGGCAGGAATACAGGGAGGGTGGGAAGATGATGTGGAAAAGGCTGTTTGGGTCCAATTGCTAAGAGCCTCTGACACCGTGTTATATAATCGCACATCATTCTATCCTGTAAGAAAAAAAAGGCGGCCTCTCGGAGAGTTTGAAGCAAGAGAGTTGCCATCAGAGCAGATGCTTTAGAAAGATTATCGTAACTTATTCACGTTTTCCTTTTGTAAACATAGAGAGACAATAGGTATAGAGACCCAAAGACATACAAACCAATTTCAATATATGGGCTTTGGTCGAAACCGGTTTGGCTCAGTGGATAGAGTGTCGGCCTGCGGACTGAAAGGTCCCAGGTTCGATTCCAGTCAAGGGCATGTACCTTGGTGGGGGCACATCCCCAGTAGGGGGTGTGCAAGAGGCAGTTGATAGGTGATTCTCCCTCATTGATGTTTCTAACTCTCTATCCCTCTCCCTTTCTCTCTGTAAAAAATCAATAAAATATATTTTTTAAAATATATGGGCTTTGTTTGGAACTTGAAAAACTGGGAAAGGAGATTATGAGACAATAAGGGAAATGTAAACACTGCATATTTAAGGATATTAAAGGGTTTAACTCTGGTTATATTTTGTTGTTGTTGTTGTTTTTAAGGGAAGCTAGAGGGAAAAGATATTAATTCAGGAACTGAGAGGGGAAGACGGAGAGCTCTGCTGGCCACTGTACCCTTTCAAACATTCCCCCACCAGTAGCTGCCGGGAAGGAGAGGTAAGGGGTGAAGTGGGGTCCCATCTCCTCCAAACTGTCTATTCAAGTCTACACCTGACATTCAAGGCTCTCCATATCGAGACGAACACAAGCATTCCTCCCCCAACCTTTTCCTGATAGGACTGGGTACTTCACAGCACATCAGTGACACACGGAAGCCACACGTGTCAAAGAACTTAGGAGGTGTATCTGTGCCTGGGGCCCTTGTCAGGGGGCCCTTGTCAGGGGCGGCGGACTTCGGACTCTAGCGGAGGCCAAGTTGTCCAGGGTGACAAGCCCTCTTTGGGTGTCTGCGCAGAAAGGATTAAGAGGATTGTGGAGGGCAGGACGGTGATGGCGGCGGCGGGGGCTCTGACAGCTGGGGACTGAGTACAAGTCACAGTCACCATGATTCTTCAGGGGCTCTGCAGGTTCTCTCCTGTCATTAGGTCTGCAGGCTCAGCCCATTTGAGGGGGAATACTGGTGTTACAGCGGCGGCATTTAATAAGGAACTTGATCCTGTACAGAAACTCTTCCTGGACAAGATTAGGGAATACAAAACTAAGCGACCGTCATCGAGAGGACCTGTCGATGCTGGCCCAGAGTATCAGCGAGACATGGAGAGGGAGCTTTGTCAGCCTGGGCAAACGTATGGCAAAGCAGGCATGAATACGCCCCCAGACTTCAGATTTGAAGATCCCAGATTTGAAGTCGTGGAAAAACCCGAGCCCCGAAGGAATGTAAAACATTGCTGGTCACGTGTCCTCGAGGAGTTGTATAATCTGGTCAAAAAGTATCAGAAGAAACATACTACATTTCAACAACTGTCAAATGGTCTTTCATTCCGATTCCAAATAAATTGGTGATTTTGAGTGTTTAAAAAAAAAAAGAGAACTACGGAGGGTATGCGAAAAGGATCCGTTACTCTGGTTCAGCCTTGGACTTGGTCTGAGTTCTCATAAAAGTCTTGGGCAGGTCCGTCCTGTCTCGGAGCCTCCGGGACCTTATCCGCAAACCCCCGGAGGTGGAGGAGGCGTTCCCAAGGCCCACGGGCTCGGACCCCCTCGGGCTCCCCGCGGGGGCTGGCCGGCCCGGGGTCCCCGCCCTGGCAGCCGGCTCCCAGCTGGGCCGCAACAAAGAGCCGGGGTCGCGGGCACGCGCCCGCCCCCCGCAGGTTTTGGAAACTCCTTCAGCTCGGGGGGCGGGGCTTGACCACGCCGCAGCCAATCACCGAAGGCGCAGGGTGGCGGGGCGGGGCCTCCGCGAGCAGCGGCGGCGGCGGCGGCGGCGGCGGCGGCCGGGCTGGGTCCGAGCATCCCGCGGCTGCGGACCTCCGGGCCGGGACATGGCGACCGTCCGAGCCTCCCCGCTCGCTGCCCTGCCGCTTCTCCTGGCCGTGGCGGGGGTCGCGGAGGTGGCAGGGGGCCTGGCGCCGGGCAGTGCGGGTGAGTGACCGCCGGGGCGGCGGGCCGTCCGGGGCGGCCGCCTCAGCGCTCCAAGATGGCGCGGGCCGGGGGGGAGGGGGGGGCGCGCGACCCCCCAGGCCCGGCCGCGTCCGGTGACCCCGGGCCGGAGGTCCCGGCCGGCGCGGAGGGGTGCCGAAGCGGGACGAGCGAGGACCCCCTGTCCTCCCCCACCCCTGGCTCTCCCCGCCCCGAAGGTCAGCTGAGCTTGGGAGCGGGGGACCCAGGTTCGAGGCCTTGCTCAGTCAGTCCGTCCCCCACCGGCCCGGGGACTCCGGTTCGCCCCTGATCTCCTCGCCGGGCTCGGTCGGGTCTCGGTCCCGAAAGGGTGAAAGGCCTTCGCCGGGGATCGTCGCGAGGGCTGGACGGGGGTGGGGGGTGCCGCCAGCCCTCCGCCGCCCTGACCCGTTATTGTTCCTGGACCCTCGGGCGGCGAGTGTGGACGGGCCCCGCCGCTGCCGGTTCCGAGTCCCCGGAGGGAATGGGCCAAGCCTTCCGGTCCGACTGCCGGCGCCGGCCCGACCAGGGAGGCTAAGAAACCAGCCTCGCGCTCTGAGGGCTGGCAGGCTCGAGCGGAGAGTCGTGGTTTCGCTCCGGAGGCGCCGGACCCAAAGGGGATAGGAGCGTGTTCGGTACTCACCGAGCCTCCCTCGCGGGGCTGGGGGCTGATGCCAACACCTGCCCTCCAGTCGTTCTCTGGCTGCCAAGTGGGGTACGCACAACAAGCAGGACACACGCTGTGGAATTCAAGGCGGGGGCGTCCAGAGAAGGTGAAGGGCTGTGGGTGCACAGAGCGAGGGAGCTGACGGGTGGAGGAGAAGGGACTGACCCTCCTCCACCTAAGGCACTGTACATGCAGAAGTGATGCAGCAGCGCATTGCTCACCGCGGGAGCTGACTCCTGGAAAGAGCAGCATCAGCCCCGACAGCGTACAGTGTTAAAGCTTTGTGGGGTTGTGTTGTTTTTGTTTGTTTGTTTGTTTGTTGTGTGGTTGGCGTTTTTTTTTTGTTATTTTGTTTGTTTTGCAAGGAAGCCTTTAAAGAAGGGAGAGAATTATGTCAGGAACCTGGGATTAGTTCATTGCATTGGGTTTTAAAGCTGTCAATTAGATGGAAATCAAAGCAGGGGGGGGGGGAGGAAGAGGAAAAAAAATGCTTTGTGTTCTTGCTAAATCAGCATACCTTTCTGGGACCCGTTTGTCTCATTAAATTAAAGATACTGAACTAAATAAAGCATTTCCAAAGTTATGGTCCATAGTTCATTATCATCTCACAATTAATTGGTTCTGTGGTTGATAGTAGAGTGAAGTAGTTAAGAATACGTGAACAGGTTACTTAGCCTCAGTCTTTGTGTGTGTGTGTGTGTGTGTGTGTATATATATATAGATAGATAGATAGATAGATAGATAGATATAATTTTTGGTGTGGGAATTGAGATAATACCTGAAAAGCATTAAGAGTAGCACATAGTAAGCACTAAGATGTTAGCCACCGGCCGAGGGACAAAATGAGTTTGAGTAACTGCACATTGTACCCCCTTTCTTATAAACTCAAAAAGCATCTTAGCATCCCATGAAAGGGCCCAGGGATTCCTGTTGTAAAGAAACTTGTTTGCTGGGGGGATGGGGAAATGAGTGCTAATGGATATGGGGTTTTCTTTAGGGTGGTGAAAGTGTTCTAAAGTTAGATTGTGGTGATAGTTGCCCAACTCCATGAAAATACTAAAAACAACTATATTGTACACTTTAAAAGGAGGATTATGTATTACATGATTGTTAACAGAAAAAGTGAGACATTAAAAATTTAAGAGTTCAGCCAAAACCGGTTTGGCTCAGTGGATAGAGTGTCGGCCTGTGGACTGAAGGGTCCTGGGTTCGATTCTGGTCAAGGGCATGTACCTTGGTTATGGGCACATCCCCGGGGGGTGGGGGGTGCAGGAGGCAGCTGATGGATGATACTCTCTCATTGATGTTTCTAACTCTCTGTCCCTCTCTCTCTCTGAAAAAAAAATCAATAAAATATATTTAAAAAAATTTTTAAGAGTTCATTTGAGCAACAAATAATTCAAATGGACAGCACCAAACAGGACGTGACAGGAGCTCAGGGGAAATACTCTTCATAGAAGAGGTAGAAACAAAGAAAAATTATTTGTTTGGCGATAGTTCAAGTAGATACCTTATTCAGGAAAGCCTAGGGGGCTGTTTGTGATTGATTGTCCTTAGGTTTCAATTCCTTAGCCTTAAGGTATTATAAGGTTAGGTTTTGGATTGCTTAGGTAGGCTATTAAGGAAAGCAGTAAAGCCACCTCAATCTAATGGCCTTGTTTAATCAATTTATCAAGATTTATATCAATCAAATTATTATCCTCCTATATAATAAAACCCTAATATGCAAATCGACCAAACAGCAGAGCAACCAGCAGAAGGACTGGTTGCTATGATGCACACTGACCACCAGGGGGCAGCCCAGTGGTCAATGAGCTCCCATAGGGGGAGCGCTGCTTAACCAGAAGCCAGAGTCCAGGCTCATGGCTGGCGAGCTCGGTGGCAGTGGTGGTGGGAATGTCTCCTGCCTCCCTGGCAGTGCCAAGAGCGGCGGCGAGCAGGTTGGCGGTAGGGAGTGAGAGGTCCAAGACTGCGAGAGGGATCCCGGACTTCAAGAGGGCACAGGCTGGGCTGAGGGACTCTCCCCCAACCTAGTGCATGAAATTCATGCACGGAGCCTCTAGCAGAAATATAAAAACTTGTTTGCTTCTAGAACTCTTTATTCTTCCTCGCACCTGGGATTTTGTAAAGGCTCTTCCAGCTCTAAAAGTCCATGACAGCATAGAGTTTGCATTGTTTGATTAAGAAGAAAAATTTCAGTTTGATCTAAATGTGAGAGTTGTCCCCAGTACTAAATTCTAGGAAACATTTTTTACTTGTTTCTTTACATAAAGGCCATTGAGTACTACAATAGACAAAAGCTTCCTCTGTATCTGCAGAAAGTGTGGAGAATGTTCTTCAATCCTAAGCAAAAGTTGAGAACACAGTATTAAATTGTATTTCAGTGAAGGCTGAGCTTGTATTCCTGCTCTTTTTCCCGTTCAAGATTGGATACGCCTGTTAACTCTGGTATACGATTTTACAAGTCTTATCTGTTCTGACACAGATTTTCATTCTTATTCTGGGGAGGGTGTGAAGGTGAGGGAGTGATATTATTTGCTCAGTGATTAGCATCTTTTGGGAAGTTTGACCACACCCTCTACATTGGAGTAATGCCACACTTCCTATTCCAGTGCATTTTCCTTCCACCCCTGCCCTTCCCCCCCCCCACCTCTCCCGCACCCCAACACACACTTCTAGTGTTCCCTTTGAAGGATGGGATGGAACCCTAAAATGCAGTGGATCTGTCATGCACCTGATAATAGCTCTGTTTCTGTTTAAGATGTTTGGTTATAGAAAAAAAGAGGGAAATTACGGGGTAAGTTTCAATAAGTTGACATTTGAGGAATTATATAATAGTCAACACAGAATCCTGAAAAATAAAGTAATAAATTTTAAGTTAGAAAAAGCAAACGCCTATCTGGAGGAAAGTAATAAGAAGCAGATTTTATTTCCAAAGAAGTATCTTGGCCCACACACTGTAGAAAGAGCTAGAGTTGGTGATAGACCAGATATGACAGTTTACTCTGGTATACTGTTAAAAGTTCCTGTCTTATATCCATAGATTTAAGCAAACTTTCATTGATCATACTTTCCACCAATGTCAATGTGCCACTTAATGGAAGAAAGTAGAATACTGTCAAGAGGTGTTTTTATATATGTTAAAAATGTGGGTTTTAAAAGAGCAAAACAGATACTAGAGGTATTTATTAAAAATATATTGAGTGCTTACTGCTCACTATATGTCAGGTACTCTTCTAGGTGTAAGATTGATGTTCTTGAGGAGCTTACACTCTAGTATTGGAGAGGTAGACAATAAACAGATAAATAAGATGATTTCTAGTAGTGATAAGTATGTTATGAAGGAAATCAGATGATAACAGAGAATTCTGTGAGTAGAGGGAGAATGGTTCTTTACATAGTGATGATGAGAGGTCTCTTAGAAGGTAAAAATTCAGAACCAAGATCCGAAGACATGAAGGTGCTGTCCTTAGGAACAAAAACCAAGGCGGCTCAGGATTAGGGGGTATGTGGCTTCTAAAAGGGGAGCACATAGAAATCCAAGGGTAGAAAATTCAGCACAACACAATCTCAGAGACTATTTTGGAAAGTAGAAGGCTGTCAGCAATCAAGACTGCTTTTCAAGACAGTCTCTCTGTACTCTGATTGTTCTCTCTCGTCTATCTCTTATATTTCCTACCCTCCACCAACCAGCTTCCTCTTTTATTGTACCACCATGAAACTTCAGTTTTCCCCACCCATCTTTTCTTGATCTTATAGCTGCAGAGCCCACCACCAACTGGTTGCATACCTCTGTATCTGAGTATATGATTGGGATCAATTTATCTTTATCTTTTGACCAAGGCCCAAAACTCATGTTTGTTAAATTATGGGTTGGTGACCATATGAAATGTGGTACTAAAGTGGGAAATACAACTTTTTGTACTTTTTTTCCCTGATACAAAGACATTTTATAAGTAGAAAGGTATTACTCAGTAACCAATGAATAAAAATTTTTGAGTTGAGCACTGTGCTAAATGGGTACAGCTAGTCTGGGAATACCTTAAGTATAAACATGAAATGATGAGAGAAGAGTTAAGTTAAAGTTTCCAGTCCTGACTAGAATGGTAGGGCTTTAAATAACCAAGAAAACAAAGTAAAAACAATAACATGGCGTTAAGTTGTTGGAAAGAAAGGCTTACTAGGTTAGGTCATTGGGAGAGGACACTTGAGCATTTCAGGCAGAAAGCTGTATTCAAGGTAAATGTAGACTTTCCTTGTTAAAAAAAAAAAATATGGAATGTCAGGGCAGGAAAGGTTAGAAGATTTGCAAAATTTAGAATTAGAATAGCAAGAAGCCATTATAGGTTCTTGATTAGAAGAGTAATATTATGAACAGTCTATTAAAAAATTAACCTGGCCCTAGCTAGTTTGGTTCAGTGGATAGAGCATTAGTGTGTGGACCAAAGGCCCCGGGTTTGATTCTGCTCAAGGGCACCTATTTGGTTGCAGGCTTCTCCCTGGCCCAGGCCCTTGTTGAGGCTCACACAGAAGCAACCAATCAATGTGTTTCTCTCACATTCTTGTTTCTCTCTGTCTTTCCATCTCTCTTCTACTCTCCCTAAAAAAATCAATGGAAAAAATATCCTTGGGTGAGGATTAACAAAATAATAATCTGGCAGTAATATTGGTAATAGAATTAAATGAATATAATTGGTTTTTGCAGCAGTGCAATATGAGGCAAACAATGGAGAAGGTTATCTGTATCTTGCAAGTGATTCAGAAATAGAAAATATATATTTGTCCAGATAGATAGGTAAAGCAGCATAACAAGATGATAAGATGTTAGTAATATTGAATCCAAGTGGTTGGATATATGGACAATCATTTTACTGTTTTTACTGTTTGGTTCTTCATTGGCTATATATATACTAGAGGCCCCATGCATAAAATTCCTGAACTGGGGGGCGGGGGAGTGTTGTCCCTCAGCCCAGCCTGCACCCTCTCTAATCTGGGACATCCCTCTCACAATTCAGGACTGCTGGCTCCCAACTGCTCACCTGCCTGCCTTCCTGATTGCCCCTAACCGCTTTTGCCTGCCAGCCTGATCACCCCCTAACCACTCCCCTGCCAGCCTGATTGATGCCTAACTGCTCCCCTGTACAACTGCCCTTCCCTGCAGGTCCAGTCGCCCCCAACTTCCCTCTTCTGCAGGCCTGGTCACCCCTAACTGCCCTCCCCTGAAGACTTGATCGCCCTCAACTGCCCTCCCTTGCAGGCTTGGTTCCTTCCAATAGCCTTCAGGGCTGCTGGCCATCTTGTGGCAGCCATCTTTCGTCCACATGGGGGCAGCCATCTTGTGTGTTGGAGTGACAGTCAATTTGCATATTACCCTTATTAGATAAGATACACACACACACACACACACACACACACACACACGTATATTAAAAGGATAAATGCAATAGTTGCAATAATTCATTTATAAATTAAAGTTGCAGTTGCATTTAAACATTTTAAAAGTGATTGCCCATCTCCAGACTGTTTTAGAAATAAAGATTTGACTAAAAATAAGAACAAATTTTTTATTAACATGTCTTTTTTATTTAGAATGACCTTTTTCCAGTATCAGCTCAGATTTAGTTTTTTCCCATCAATAGTTCGGGATACATATGTTCTGTTTTAGTAATTTTTTAGGAAGGCATTAATTAGAGAGAATCTTTATTTTCTTTAGAAAAGAAAACAAGAATGGCTTTTCATTAACCAAATTGAATTATAGCTTTTGAGAGGTTTCTGTGGAAAAATCCTGTAATTCTATGAATATTTTAACTTCAAAAATCCTATAATTCTATGAATATTTTAGTTTAAATTAGGGTGTGTATTTATTTTTTTAAATGCTGGTTGGTCTTAGAAGTTGCATTTTTCCCTTGTGGCTAAAGCATGTGCTTCCTGCTTACTTGCCTATCTTTAGTACACATATGGCCCAAACCAGCAGCCAAACCTTGATGTTTCTAATTATTGCATAATTCAGCTTGTATAGTTCTGGGGTACACTAATACCTTCTTAAACGCAAGATACATGGTCTTTAGTATCAGTTTTTTATCTTTATTAATTTTATCATTACAAACTCTTGGAATAAGAATGCAAAATAAGACATTCATTCTTATGTCTTTAATGAGAATAACACTAATTATGCCAATATCAATTTTTATTTTGAACTAATTTACCTTTATTCAATTCCATTTTATGAGAATAAGAGTTTTTCTTAAAGAACAAGAAATTAGATTAGAATCAAATACTAAACACAAATTTCTAGAATGCATTGTCTTTTGTATAAAACATTAGTTAGGCCTTGGGGAGTTTTTGGCACTACAATAGTTGACTGACCCAGTTAATCCATTTAATAGCTCTAAAAAACACAAAGAACTTTAATTGCCACATTAATTGCGTTTGAAATCCTTCTCCCCATTCTTAATGAAGACATGAATTGATGCCTATTTGTAGAAATTTATTTCTTGAAAAATATGCGTTATCCAAGATTCTAACAACTTTTTATTGTCCCAGAGGAAGAAACATGTGTACCAACATAATAATGGTTAAAGTTAAGAATAGATTGTGGAAAATGTGATGGAGCATAGGTTCCCTAGCCTGTTCGAGAGAGGGTGGCAGTTTTCTCCAGGGAGGAAATGTACTAATACAGAGGAATGCTTGGTTGTGAGGGGGAAGGGAGTTATTGCCGGAAAACTTCAGGCTGACCTCTTTAATCCCATCTTGTCAGAAATATCAGGCATTTGGAAAGACTAAAAGAAAATGTGTCAAAATGTGAACATAGTTCTAGCATGATGTAGAGCATAGGTCATTTTTTAAAGTCGTCACCTGAGGAAATATTTTATTGATTTGAGAGAGAGAAAGCGGGGGATGTAAGAGAGAAACATTGATCAGTTGTCTCCCATCTGCATTCCAACCAAGACTGAACCAGCAACCTAGATATGTGTCCTGACTGATAATTGAATCCCCAACTTTTTGGTGTACAGGACAATGCTCCAATCAGCTGAGCCACCTGGTCAGGCCTTTTCCTATTTTCTTAATGGAAAAAAAAAAAGAGTTATAAGAGTTATTTCAAAATTTTAACTCAGGGAAGAAGGGTCACTCTACTATAAATTTCACCTTCACCTTTAATAGGAAAAAATAGGCTTTTTACATTTATATTTTAAATAAAACCTTCCATTGTTATTGAAGTTTTAATTAGAACACATTTTGTGTTTCTGTTCTTTGGACCTTTTCTCTAAGGAACTTTTCCAGAAATTCCTAGGCCCAAACCAGACTCTTGTCTGCCTGTTTACTTTTTGCTAAGCCTCTACTTTTTAGGACCATATGTTATGAGTTATGTATCGTTGCTCATGGTTAGCTGGATTTTCTGCCCTCATATGACCGTTGTTTTAGAGAATCGATGTTCAGTTTAGTGGCACACTGGCGTGCCATAAGAATTTTTAAAATATGCAATATCTGCCTGGCCAGCGTGGCTCAGTGGTTGAGTATCAACCTATGAACCAGTAGGTCAGGGTTCGATCCCGGTCAAGGGCACATGCCCGGGTTGTGGGCTCTATCCCCAGGAGTTGGGCATGCAGGAGGCAGCCGATCAATGATTCCCTCTCATTGATGTTTCTGTCTCTCCTTCTCCCATCATCTCTGAAATCAATAAAAAAATATATATATTTTAAAAAAGTGCAATACCTGACTATGTAGTCTGGGCACTGACCTCTTTTCCCTTGACTATCAAATTAAAAAATGACAACAGCTTACACAATAGTTGTCTACTGTGAATGAATCAAAATTATGCCACCCTGGCCTGTGTGGTTCAGTTGGTTGGGCATTATCCTGTGCACAGAAGGGTTGCCAGTTAGATTCCTGGTCAGAGCAAATGTCTGAGTTGTGGGCTCCATTCTTGGTAAGGGGGCATGCAGGAGGCAGATGATTGATGTTCCTCTCACATTGATATTTCTCTCTCCCTCTTCCTTCCTCTCTAATAATCAATTTTTAAATCTTTAAAAAAATGTGCCATTTTTTTCAGATCAGCAAAATATATATTTTTGGTATGCCACAGGATTTTAGTAATTAGTGTATGTGTGCCATTAGATGAAGAAGGTTGAAAATCACTGCTCTAGAATAGTAACATGCCCCTCCTGATTAGCTCTATAGCCAATTGATGAATTTCTCTGGGCCCATAATGCTGTCCGGCAACATTTTTTTCTTTAATTTGATATTTCTCAAATTGACACTCTGAAATGTTAGTAAGTGGCATCAAAGGAGTCTGTGCTATGAGAAATCAGTCTACTTAGATCCCTTTATAGGAAATTAATTATGAATATTAGCATTTTAAAGTATTCGTGAAGTCCTGTAGTAAAGCATTCTCTTTATCATTCCCAAATTTATTTGTATATGGAACTTTTTCTCTTGTGGGATAGATAACAACAACTCATAAGACAGTGTTTAATAGAACACAAGTTTGAGAAACATTTATATACCTTCTTTCTCTGTTCTTCAGAATGGCTGTTCCGGGCCTCTATGACTTCAGTCCAAGCCTCCAACCCCATCTCAATCCTTTTTGTTTCTAATTTTTTTAATATATATTTTATTGATTTTTTTACAGAGAGAAAGAGAGAGGGATAAAGAGTTAGAAACATCAATGAGAGAAAATCATCGGTCAGCTGCCTCCTGCACACCTCTTACTGGGGATGTGCCCGCAACTCAGGTACATGCCCTTGACTGGAATCGAACCTGGGACCTGTCAGTCCGCAGGTCGACACTCTATCCACTGAGCCAGACCGGTTTCGGCAACCCTTTTTTTGTTTTTAGACTATTCACTAGTTCACTGAGAAAATGGAGGCTGTCAATTTCCCTCTTGATTTATGAGTGCCCTTTCATCCTTTCCTCTTGCCTAGACATTGTTCTACCATCAGACTGTAACCAAAGAGCATAATATTTATTCATTATTGTATCCCTAGTCCAAATACAACCCACATCTTATATTCTGGGTTTATAACAACTGGGTATACAGCAATTCATTTCTGCACTGACCACCCACAGTTAGAACAGACCATACAAGTTAAAGGGCACGAGCCTCAACAAGACTGCTCTTACTTCAGACACCAGCCACACTTTGGGGGTCCTCAGGTCACCCACACTTCCAACCAGCTGGCTATAAATCCAGATTTACCATGACACCCTCAGAATGAATAATTCACTGCAATGATTTGTAGAACTCAAAGAAGTACTATGATTATGATTACAGTTTTATTATAAAGGATACAAATCAGGAGGACCAGTCAAATGAAGAAACATTCATGGTCAAGTCTGGGAGAAAATGCAGAGCTTCTGTGTCCTTTCCTCATGGAATCAGTGTGCATCATCCTCCTGGCAGATAGTGTCTTCACCGGCCAGGAGAGGTTCACTGAGCTTTGGTATCTAGAGATTTTGTTAGGATTTCATCACATAGATGATTAGTTGAATTATTGACCATGTGGTTGAACTCAATCTTCAGTTACCCTGTTCTGCTGGAGGTTGAGAGATTGAGGTGATATCCTGAGAATCAAAGCAACTCTCTTATGTGGCCGACCTTTCTGTACCTGAAGTTATCTAGGTGAGACCTTGGGTCACTTCATAAACATAACAGAGGCATTCCTATTATTCAGGAAATCCCAGGGGTTTAGAGTTTCCCTAAACCATGGACAAAGGCCACTTTTAAAAAATCTTCCCTTGATCCTGTATCCATTAATAACTACCACTCTCTTTTTGCTTTCCATTACTGTTAGACTTCTCGAGTGCTAACTTTATTTGCTGTTTATATTTCCTCATCTCTGGTTTACTTCTTAATATCATTCACTTCTACCAAGTCCACAGAAAGTACATCGTGGTCACTAAGTGGCCTCGTAATTAGTAAGCCTGTTTCTTTTTTTGTCTCCAATCTAACCTGACTGTTCTGGTGTTTGACACTAGCTACTCCCTCTTCTGCGATGCCACTTTTTTGCTACCGTTCTAACTGTTCCATTTCACTCTCTGTCTTTGTTTCTTCCCATGTCTCAGATATTGCTGTTCTTTAGCATTTGATGCTGTGTTCACTTCTCACTAGAAACTCTCCTTAGGCAATGTCACTAATTTCTATATACCTTCTTTATGCTGTTTCCAAATTTGGATCTTTAGACTTGGCTTTACCTGCAATCCAGACTTGGATTTCTGACTTTACTGGAATTTCTATCTGGATGTCCTGTAGGAACCTTAAATTTAACTTGTCCAAAACAAAAGTGACTCTTTTTTTCTTGTTAATTTAACCTTACATTATCAGTATAGTAATAGAATAGAGTCCATAGGGCATTTGTAAGCATTGAATAAGATACTGCATAAAGCAAACTTAGTAAAATTCTGGCACATGGAAAGTACCCAGTACATTAGCTATTATTACATGATGGTTTCCCTATGAGACTACAAGCTTTTTGAGGGCAAGGACCAACCAAGCATTGTTCTTGGCTTCTGCTAGATACACAGTAAAGTTTTGTTGAATTAAAATGAATAATAATAACCAGTTGATTAAATTGTTTGTTGTAACCATTCAATTTAACTTACATATCTTGTTTATTTAAAATGGGCAACTTTGGGTATTTATTTTTTCTTCCTAGGTGCATTGTGCTGTGATCATTCCAAGGATAACCAAATGTGCCATGATGTTTGTGAACAGGTAAGCTTACATAATAATTCTAGAGGATATTAGTTATGTAATTGTTTATAGTTACATAACTGAATGCAATGCATGATCCTGGATTGGATCCTGGGATTAAAAGAACATTATTGGGATAAATTGGTGAAATTTGAACACAGACTGTAATAACATTGGATCAGTGCTTGCTCTGATCCTGAATTTGGTGATTGTATTGTGGCCAGGTAAGGATGGTGTCCTTGTTCCTAACGGATACGTGCTGGAATTTAGGAATGAATAATGTGTCTGCAATGAATTCTAAAATGTTTTATCAAAATAATAGCAATAATAATATGTGTTTATGCAGAAAGTTAAACCATACGTTGAAAAATAGTGGGCCAATCTAGATGAAGACTGGATGTTTACTGTACTACTTTTGAAACTTTTCTGTAGGTTTTAATTTTTCTTGTTGAGCCTTTTCAGGCAAGTTCTACTGAAACAATACCTAAAGTCTTAAAGTCTTCCCTTTCTTTCATCACTTGGTTGGTAGTTCTAGCCTTAGTGCTTGAAAAGTAATGGCTTCAGTCATCTTTTTGAGTTCTCAAATAATTATCTGGATTTTGTCACTACCTAAAAACAAGAAAGCTATCTAACTGGGATTAAAAGTACTCTCAAACAATATTGTGAATTTAGAAAGATTTTGCAAGATACTTCCTAATTATAAAACAAGATTGTGACTCGGCTTATCTAAATAGCTGCCTCAGAATTCATGTCGAAACACTATAGCAGATTGTTTTCTACAAACTTATTGCCAGAAAAATAGCTTTTAAAAGCAAAAATGGCTCTTTGATGCTGTCACCATAAGGGAGTTTTTAAAGAAGCTCTGCTACTTTTGGAAACACTGCTTTCTTGACTTTTTCCTTTGTTTCTTCTTGTTGTTTTCCACTACGTGTTCTAACAGGGTGAATGATTTTTATGAGCCACCTGCAACAGGCAAATTCTAATTTCTTAAACGCAGAAATGTTAGAAATTCTATACCTTAGTAAATTAAATGAATACTATAGTTACCCTAATATAGAATATTCTTCCCTGACCTAGTTTCACTTTAATTGAGAAATTAGGCAAAGAAATAAGGCAAATTGGACCCTAGATATTGCTCTTATTACTAGTTACACAAATGTTAAATGTAACTTTTATCTCCAGGTACACACTAAACTGCGGAATTAGATTTACTCCCAGATGAGGAGAAGGTCTGGGTTACGTATATTCACTTTATCCTACCAAACTCAACAGTCAGACAGTCAGTCAGCTAGTCAGTCTTCACAGTCACTTGGAGGTGTGAATGAGGAGCCACGTGGAGAGAAGCCAGGCTGCTAAAACCAGCAGAGCTTCCTCAAAATGAAAGGAAATACCTGGAGTAAGGAATAATTATTTCTTCAGTAGAGAAGGAAGAAAGGATGGAGTCTTGATGACATTTAGGTTTTAAGTTGGAGTGAAGAGTAGTATCCCTAACGGTTTTGGGAGGTTGAGAACATTTTGGTTTGTGGGGGAAGGTGAGTTACTGAATTATCAGTGAAAACCGCTGTATGAAGACAGTTGGAAATTTGGAATTAAAACTTTAGATTTTGAATTTAGATAAGTCAGGGCTGGTGTTTTATAATAGTCAACGAAAGAAGGTATTAGATGTCAAGGAGTTTGTGATCTGAGAAAAGGCCCTTAATTTTTAAAAAATATATTTTATTGATTTCTTACAGAGAGGAAGAGAGAGGAATAGAGAGTTAGAAACATCGATGAGAGATAATCATCGATCAGCTGCCTCCTGCACACCCCCTACTGGGGATGTGCCCTTGACCCGAATCGAACCTGGGACCTTTCAGTCCCCAGGCCGACGCTCTATCCATTGAGTCAAATCGGTTTCGGCAAAAGGCCCTTAATTTTTAAAAGAAGACTGTTAGGAGAGATATTCTATAGAAGGGATTTTGTTTGCTTTGTTTATGCTGAATCCCTCACTCACTGCTTAGACTAGTGCCTCAAATGACGAACTCTCAATAAATATTTCTAGCCAAAACCGGTTTGGCCCAGTGGATAGAGCTTCGGCCTGTGGACTGAAAGATGCCGGGTTCAATTCCGGTCAAGGGCATGTACCTTGGTTGCGGGCACATCCCCGGTAGGGGGTGTGCAAGAGGCAGCTGATTGATTATTCTCTCTCATCAATGTTTCTAACTCTCTATCCCTCTCTCTTCCTCTCTGTAAAAATCAATAAAATATATATTTTTTAAAATAAATAAAATATTTAAAATCAATCAATCAATAAATAAATATTTCTAGATTGACTGGAGTGGTGGGGTTCAAAAGTCATAGTGCAGAAATTTAAAACCTATTTTTACATTTAAATTTATTATGTAATATTTCAAGTTTGGAAAAAATGTATTGTGTACATATATATCAATATCTTTCCAACTGTTATAAATTATTTGAATATAGAGATTGTAGCCTGTTTTATTTATCTTTGTTGTATTCATATCATACCATCCATATCATATCTATCTATCTATCTATATATATATATATATATATATATATATATATATAGAGAGAGAGAGAGAGAGAGAGAGAGATAGTAGTTTGGGAGGGAAAGGCTTCTAAAACTAACTGGAGATAAATCTTTTATCACTGTCCTTAGCATTTATGGATTTTATAGTCTTAACTGTAACCATGAAGGTCTGTCTGATAAACATGATTATTTATAATTTACTGAGACATCAAAGAGTTAATTTCATTAACAAAAGTTCTGTTTAGAAGTGAGCCAGGTAGCCTTGGGTGTGAACTGTCAACTCATCAGCATCTATATTAAAAAACAGTTTTATTTCTATTTTTTGGCACTTTGCAGAGAAGTTTATGCCATAATGCTATTCACAAATTTATTCTTCACCAATATCAAGCTTAATATAATGTAGTGTATTTTTTATTGTGGTTAGTTGACTTAAGCAGTTTGTAGAACAGTTTAGAATAAATTTATTGGGGGGGGGGTTCTTTTGTTTTTTCTTCTTTTTTTCCCCTCCCAGGCTACAGTTTGGTAGCCTGGATTTCTCTATTTTTGGTCATTAGGAAATAGGTCTAGACTTGCTATATTTGCAATTTCTTGGTTATTTGCCAAATTAACCAACCTTTTAAGAAATGTCATTTTAATGGAGATTCTTTCGAAGGTTTTTTATTTATAAGAGGGAGATATTCTAGACAACTGATAAATCCATTTTACTACTTCTTATGAAAAAATGCCACAAAACTTTTTTTTTTTTTTTTTGGTCAAACAGATATTCTCCTCAAAAAGTGAATCCCGACTAAAACATCTGTTGCAGCGAGCCCCAGATTATTGCCCGGAAACAATGGTAGGTCTTGTTCAACTTAACTATGGAAGCTTTTGTCTCAATGAAGTCATCTAATGGGTTCCCTTTAGATTTAGCAAAGTTTTGAATGTGAAAAAGGTTTGTGGTCAAAGTAAAATGTTAGATTTATCTAGATACTTTAAAAAGATCTTCACACAAATTGCTAGATAAAATATCTTTTATTTTTATTCTCTGATATATGAAAAAATAATATTAAATACAAATGTAGTCTTTAAATTTCATTATAATAGTTTATCTGGAATTTGGAATTGCACTTACTATATTTTGACAATTTAATGAAAACTAGGATTAACTAAATTTTATATTTATTTTGACTTTGAAAAGTTGTATTTGTGATAAGGGAAATGTATGATTTTTCATTATTCCTGTCTTCCCATTTTCTGGTATACAGTAAATGTATTGCTTGCTTGTCTGAAACATGTAACTGAAAATGTCTCTAATGCTTGGGTCATCCTCCTCAGTGTTTGAGATGCTCATAAACCAGACTAAAATAATCCGAGTTTGCCATGAGTGAGTCTCTTTAGATACGATACAGTAGCTTGAGTTATGTGATGGGGGAGATGGAGATCACACAATTCTGACTGATACATTTTCATTTAGTCACTCTATACTTTTGTCTTCGTACTTAGAAACGTGATTCCAGTAAGCAGCTTGAGTAACCAGAATAATCTTCAATGCTCTTAGATGGGAAGATGGGAAAAGAGCTAGCAATATTTTGTATCTGTTTTATTCCATCCCCCATAAATATAGCTGGTTGATATATAGTACTGGAACATTGACTGTTATAGACATAAACGTAATAAAATTAGCTGTACATATTCTCTGTAGAAATTAAGTGTTGTATCTACATAAAAGCCTTTTGGTGGTTATAATTTTAGGTAGAAATTTGGAGTTGTATGAATTCATCTTTGCCAGGTAAGTAATAGAAGTGTAACACTAAGCACTTTTATTTTTTAAAACTTACTATGATTGTAAAATCTGTGTCTTAGCCCTATAACTTAATGTACACCCTTGAGTCTCTATCTTCTCTTTCCCATAGGCACTCAAATTTTCAAATGTACATTTTCTTCTCATTCACTCAATACTTTACTGTATTCTTGTCTCTACTTCTACCATTCTATTGGTAGAACTGGGTTTTTGAAAGCTCACCAGGATCTTAGTTTGTAAATCTTTATAGCTTTTTCTCGGTACTTACTCTCTTTGATTTCTCTGTGACATTTGATATTATTAACCACTTACCTCCTTGTGGCTGTATCTTACCCTTTCTTACCTTCCCCTCTTAACTTCCCACCACTGCCCAGGACTGGTTATTCCTGAGTGCAGTCCTCTTCCATTCTCTCTCCACACTCACTCTGCTAACTGATCAGCTCTGGGAAGAGAACTTTCAAATCCTAGTCAATTGGTTGTGACTTCTAGACATGTCTACCTGGATCTCTGCATCTAGGTAATATCTGAAGTGCAAATCCAAAACCACACTAATTTTATGATTGTCTCTCTTGTGAATGATACTCCTGGAAACCAAGTTACCTTTGGCTGCTTTTTCTTTCTGGCTCCATTGGCTGTCCGCTTATAAAATCTTGAATCTGTCTTCACTACTCGTAGTTCAAGCCTTTCTTCTTCTTTTTAATATGTTTTTATTCATTTCAGAGAAGAAGGGGAGAAGGAGAGGGAGAGATAGAAACATCAGTGATGAGAGAGAATCATTGATTGGCTTGCCTTTTAGAGGCTCCACACTGGGATTGAGCTCACAACTGGGCATGTACCCTGACTGGGAATCAAACCAGAGACCTGGTTCATAGGTCAAACTCAACCATTTTAGAGAGAGGAAGAGGGAGGCATATATAGAGAGAGACATCAATGATGAGAGAGAATTATCTATTGCCTGCCTCCTGCACACCCCCAGATCCAGCCTGCAACCCAAGCATATACCCTGACCAGGAATCAAAGTGTGACCTCCTGTCCTGGTTCATGGGCCAATGCTCAACCACTGAGCAACATCAACAGGGCCATAAAACATTTTTTAAAAGATATAAGGAATTTGCATCATCCCTACAAGCATAATTATTATATCTCCTCTTCATAATTATTATATCTCCTGATTTTATTCTAGGAGTCATTCATTGACATTTGATTACAAAAAGGAATCTAAAAATACACTAAAATACTTTTTATAATTTTATAAAAAGGTGATATTATACTACATCTTGTTATCAGTGATTTGGTTGGAGAAATAGCTGCTGTACGTAAACTGAACCAGAAGACTTACTTTGTCCATCAAAGTTAGTCCTGGCTCTTAGGATTTGGTCCTGTCTGTTTACTAAATACTGATTTTAAATGTGTCATGGGTTTCACACTACTTTAGGTATTTGTTTGAATTCAGTACCACTTACGGCCCTCTTTGTTAAGTTAAATTGTAATCTTTACCTCTGTTTCACGGTCTAAAGGTGAGGAAGGCCTCTCCATGCTTTCCTGAACTTGTATGTCCTCTAAAGATGCTCCCTACCCAAGAATGAGAATGACCTAGAGGGTATAGGGTGGGCAGGGAGATGAGAAAAAAACAAAGGACCTGATAATTATGCTGTGAGATACCTCAGAAGACTGATAGCATTGGGAGTAAGGCTGAGGGGAGAGGCTTACTAATTTTGAGGCTCTTTTGTCTGAGCTAGTTTTTCTGTAAACACTGATTTTTAGTGGTATCCACAGACCAATTTGACATGCTCTTTGTATTTGTCACTGCTTATGACCAAAATATTTGAACATTTTGTTTTTAAGGTGTGTTTAAGAAATCTGATGGCTGGGTTGGCTTAGGCTGCTGTGAACTGGCTATTACCTTGGAGTGTCGACAGGCTTGCAAGCAGGTAATACTGAGCAGTCAGGCTCTTGAAAAGCATGGAGTGCAGTTTGGGTTATAGTTGTGCATATGTCTTGAACCTTGCCCACCTCAGACCTCAGGAGAGGTGACCTATAAAAGCTGAAAATTTAGTCTCTTACAGAGACCACTTCCCTTTAGACTTGCTGCTTTTTCAGTTATGGCTGCTGCATATAAGACCCCAGCCCTCTCTTATTCTTTCTCACATAGAAATAATATTCATAAGTTATATAAATATCTAATCACTATGTTGTATACTTGAAACTAATATACTATTGCATGTCAACTGTAATTGAAAAATAAAAGTTATTAAAAAATGAATATTGTAGGAATTGAGGACTTTTGTACTTTGCCTGTGGTCATACTTAGTCAGTGCTGAATGACTCCAAATGGTCATGTGAACTTGGGCTATGCCGGGGTAAGAGCAGTTGATACAGTTGGCTTGTTTTTCTTTTATCTTCCCTTCTGTCTTTCATCCTGGGTTTCCCCTGAGCATGTTCTTATATCCTTCTCAGCTCCTAAGGTGAGCATGACTCCTACAGTGAATTATGACTTCTTTTTTATTTTATATATCTCCAGTCGAGTTCAGGTTAGGCCCCTGAGTTATTCCGCTTTATGCTTATTTTCATAGTGATTCCTCCTCAGAGTGTTGTCAGAAAACTGGTCTGGTTCCTCAGACTCCAAGTGGTAGGAGTAGACTTAACTAAGAAGTTTAGGGGGACCTGAAACCACAGCTGGAAAGCCTCTTTCATTTTCTTCTTTAGTTACTGTCCTCTGGACAGGGGTATGTGAGACATAGTGCCACCTTCACTTTCATGCATACCCCGCAACACCCTTTGGGCAGTATCCAGCCTGGCTCTCTGCCGCTCTCCTCCAGGCCTTGGGTGAAGCTGAGTTGCAGGAGATTGGAACTGTAATGGATCTAGTGGGACATAGAACGGTAGCCTGTTCATCTTGCTTCTTGCTCTCCCCATCCTCTTCGCTAGCATATTGAAAATTGCATGAGCTTAGGTGATAGAACAGAGGAAACAGAACAAGGGACCAGAGGCCATGGCTCTAAAATAGGGACTGATATCATGTGGAAGAATAATCACCCCTCAACAGATTTGTTTTGGCTTGTTTTATATGGAAAGTATATACCTTCTATGTAAAAACTTATTGTTTCTCTGAGCATCAGTTTCTTCACCTGTAGAAGAGAAAATATCTCCATCAACTTGTTAAGAGAATTACATAAAAATAACTTGTTAATTTCTAGACATAGCTTTTCCCTCTTTAAATGCTCTTTTTGTTATATATGGATCTTTTCTGAGGAAAAGTCAGCATGAGAACTTATAATATGAAGGGTTAAAGAAGAAGCAAAATATAAATACCCTGGCAGAGCTTCACAAGGAAACTTGCTGCAGAGTGGAATTCAGCTGGAAAGAAAAAAAAAGTCTTCTGATTTACATTTCCTTCAAAGTTATCTAGTTTCTGAAATAACAAAAAGATTGTGTTATTATGTGAGATTAAAGCCATAAAAGGTTAGAGTGAAGTTCTAGCATATCCGATAGGTTCTGGGGCTGGTGTTTGTTTAAGAGAAATTGCATGAAATGTGTTTGTTGTATTTAAGGAACTTTAAAATATTTGAGCATAAGGTTTTCCTGTTTTATTCTGTGCTGAATAGCAATGTGTAATAAAATTAATGAAGAAACTTGTTGTCTAATTTAGGCATCTTCAAAAAATGATATTTCCAAAGTTTGCAGAAAAGAATATGAGGTATGTATATTATTTAACAAATTTGGATAGACTATTCAGGTATTATAAAAATTGATAGAGTCACTTGAATTTTAAAATGAATTCATTCTTACATAAATTGCCTTTTACTCTTCAGAAAATATAGGCTTGACAAAATATCATTTACCTTGTTTAGAAATCTTAAGACTTTAATTGACTTTTCTTGAAATTAAGCATTGATTTTAAATAAATGCCTAAATCACATATACAGAGATATAACATATAATGTTTTCTTAACAAAGCAATTGGTTGTATCCAAAGTTGTAAAATAGTTTTTCTTAGAATCCATATTCTATTCTCTTCTTTTCCTATCCCTGGACAACCACCCCACCCCACCCCAAAAAAAAATCAAATCAAAGAAACAAACCCATATTGCTATTGTGAATAGCTTCAGTTTTTCCTAGGATCTTGCATTTGGGTGGGATGGGGTGGAAGTAGTAACTTACAAAGGCTATATTAAATCTGAAGGACTCTTGTCTCCCAATAATGGTATTTCAAGCACTGTGATGAGAGATGGGAGAGTTATTAGGGCAGGATTCGGTAAGGTGTTTCATATCATGCAGATATGTATAGGAGAGTGTCCCTAATGTGAAAAGGTTCCTATTGGGACTACTTTGTTTTATTTCTAGAACTTCATGGTTAAATGTGACAGTATTATTGTTTTCTCATAGTATAAGACCATGTAATTAAGGATACTTAAGTGCATATACTTCATTCACCATCAATACTAATAAAAGCATAATATGCTAATTAGACCAGATGACCTTCCAGACAAAGCTGGGGCTGCAAGGGAAGCCCAGGCCCTGGGGGCCAGAGGTAAGGCGGTGCCGGCAGCTTGGGAAAGGAAGGCCTACTAATGCACAAATTTCGTGCATCAGACCTCTAGTTTTTATATATAAACACTAAAGGCCTGGTGCACAACATTCATGCACACAGGGGTGGGGCTCCCTCAGCCCAGCCTGTGCCCTTTCGCAGTCTGGGAGCCCTTGGGGGTTGTAGGGGAGTAGGCCTAAGCTGTAAGTTGGACATCCTTAGCTCTGCCTCAAACAGCCATGGCCACTGTGCTTGCCAGCCATCAGCCCAACTTCTGGCTGAGCGGCACTCCCCCTACGATGAGCATCTGCTCCCTGGTGGTCAGTGCACGTCATAGTGACCGGTTGTTCTGCCATTCGGTCAATTTGCATATTACCCTTTTATTATATAGGATTGGAATTTCTATTGCTTTTTTTGTTTGTTTGTTTTTGTTCATCTTCTCGAGGATATGTCCATAGATTTTGGAGAGATAAAGGTAGGGAGGGGGAAGAGAAGCATCAGTCAGTTGCCTCCTGTTCAAGCCCCGACCAGGGATTGAACCCACAACCTAGGTATGTATACTTAACAGGAGTCAAATCCAAAGCCTCAAAGCATATGGGACAATGCTCTAACCAACTGAGCCACCTGGTTAGGGCCCTATTGCTTTTAGTAGTCTGTGTGCTCTTGGAGAAGAAAGATAGAACAATTTTCTTAACTGCTTTTAGATTATAGTTCTGATATCCTTTTTTTTTTTCTTTTCTCAAAGCTTATAATTCTATCTCTTGATTAATATTTTTAAATTGGAAAATCTTATTTATCTTTTGTCTCTTTGTACTTACCTCTGTTTCTTTGAAGACAAATTTCCAAATTAACTGTAACTTTTCCTCTGTTCTTATTGAAGGGAGCCTTGGTACAAAGAAGTAAAAGATCTTTTATTTCCTTTTTCTAATCTTTCTACCTTTTTAGTTTCTCTTGAACCAAGTGGCTAACTATAATTCCTTCTTTTCTTCCACATGATGTCTGGCATTGTCCATCTCCTGTAGCCTGTCCTCCATTATTTTAGTGTGCTTCCTTCTCTTGTCTGGATTTCCGCATTGCCCTAGGAAGTCTGCCAGTATGTGTTGATGAAGGACGGGACAGGAAAGGTAAGAGAGATAAACACTGTCCTATGAGAAACACTAAGAGTAATTTAGTAGTTTACTTTTCTCAGTCTATCCTCTCTTACTTGGCTTAGAATTAAGAACCTATTTTCCAAAAAGCTACATGCCAAGAGAGTTCATTTGTATATATAAAAAGTTGAACCTACAAATAATTCAAGGTAGTTCAAAACTCAGTTTGATTTCTTATATGTATTTAGAAATAAAAAGAGAGACAAGAACACTTTAATACAGAAAGAGGGTTCTGCATTATAAACTCCAAATAACAATCACTCTCATGATTGTTGACATTTAGTTTAAAGATAATGGCTAAAGTGAATTGGGTAAGTTTGGTATTGTGGAACCTATTTTAACTAGATTGGTTATTTATCAGCATTAGAATAATTTATAAAATTAGATTTTTAGTATCTTTTCCTTAACACTAGAGAGGTCCCTGGGGTGAACTTCTAGTTGTGTAAGTTTTCCTTTAGGCTTACAATATTAGGAGTTAGCATTTATCCTAAAGGATGGTTTTTTTATAGTTTGATTAGAGATTCAGAAAGTGAGAATATAATCAGAGGAGCTAATGTTTCTCTTTCCTGGTGAGCTGATGCAGAATCTCTTTTGTGGGGATTTCCTAAGAATTTACTTAATTGAATAAAGTTAAATCAGTTTAATGACATTTAAGATTCTGAGTTTCATTTTCAATGAAGCTAAGATAATCAGTTAAATGTAAGACATTATTTTGTCTGATTTTATAACATCTGGTTTCTTACACAAATCAATAGCTATTGAATACCGAGAGGCAGGAATTTTTTTGTTTTATATATATTTTTATTGATTTCAGAGAGGGAGAGAGAGATAGAAACATCAATGATGAGAGAGAATCTTTGATCGGCCTCCTACACAGCCCACACCAGGGATCAAGTCACAACCCAGGTATGTACCTTGCCTGGGAATTGAACCATGACCTTCTGGTTCATAGGTCGACATCAACCACTGAACCAAAACAGATGAGGCCCAAAGTAGGCTTATAGCAATAGAGTCAAGTATTCAAGAATAAATGAGAGATTTAAAGGCATAATCCATCCACAGAATTTGTTGATGGATTCAATATAGAAGATGATGTTTAGGAAAATATAAAAAATAATTATTAGTGAATCAGTGAATTGGGAGATAGAACTGAAGAAATTGTTTGGCATAGCAGCATATAGGGACAGGCTGAAAGAGTTTAAGGGAAATGATGAATAGAGAAAGTCTTCTAATTGGAATACTAGAAGAAGAAGAAAGAATATGGAGTAGATCAATGTTTAAAGAAGCCCAACAAATCCCCAGCAGGATTTTTAAAATTTATATTTATAGACATACTCTTAAAAGATCTGTGCCTGCCAAAGATCTTAAAAGCAGTCAGAAAAAAAGAATATCACCTTTAAAGGATACCATCAACTGATTTCTCAATAGCAACAGAGAATGCCAGAAACAGAATGATACCTAAACTGCTCTGAAAGAAAATAACTATTAATCTAGAATTCCATGTCTAGCAAAAATATTTTTTCCAAGAAAGGGCATAATTAAGATATTTCCAGACAACAAAAGCAAAGAATTGCCATGATTAGACCCTTTATAGAAAGAATTCCTCTCTAAAGGAAGTTCTAAAATAGCTATAATTATTAAAATGCAAAAGAAAAAAAAAGAATGATGACAATACAAAGCGGGTAAGTCACAACATACACATTGTTTAAAACAATAATGTATTTTTGAGTTTTTTAAAAAGAAAATACACAACAACAATAATATGTACATTGGGAAGGTTGTTTAAAGAAATTGAAGTGTATTGAATGTTAGGTCTTTTTAAATGTTAATACCTATATCACAGAGGTAGTTAGGAATGCAGGTCTAAAGAAGAGAAGAGATATCATGCCCAAAGATAATTGTGAAGTAAACCTGAACTTCAAGAGTGAAAGAAAACTATGAAAGAAAAGCATAGAAAAGAGGAGAGGGCTGGGTTTTGAAAATTGCTTCTTTAGGGAACTAGGAAAGAAGGAGCCAAATACTAATCTGAGAGGACCAGACCTATGTTCAGAATGAAATGAGATATTCCAAGAAAAAGAACTCTGTCACTGGCAATGTTCAAGCAAAGGATTCACCTGTTGTGGAAGGGATTTTTGCAGTGGACAGGAATTTGACTAAAGATCTCTCGATGTGACAGTTCTCTTATTCTGACCAACACTTAAGAGAGTACTTCCTTCAGTACTTAAGACTACTTCTCTCAGAATCACATCTGTTTGGTTGAGGCCACCAAAGTCAACCAGTGGCTTGATAACTCTGACATGGACATGTTCAGGTGTCATGCTCACTTCCAGGTTCTCCCTGCATTTTCACAGGCTTGGTCCTTAGTTCACCTACAAATATTGATCAGGCCACCGGATTCATGAATATGTGATGTTAGAACCAGAGATGATACTTAAAATATTTAATAACTGGAACCCCATAGCACCGACAGAACAAATGAGGGCTATAAAGCCATCAGTGTAGCCATACTAGTGCACGTTAGCTGATTAGAACTAAAGTAAAATGAATCCATGTTTTCCATGAATTGTGATACAGGTGTAATTTTAAAGATTGTCTGATGATAGTTACGTTCTTCCTTGAATGTCATAATAAACATCAAGATGATCTGAGGCTGGTAAATTTCCAGGAACCTGGCAGTAGTTGATGACACAAATTTTAGTTTCAGGTTGATAAATCCATTTTGTACCTTTATGTCAGTCCTTACCTGCCATTCTCTTAACGTAATGGTCATAAATAAAATAACTTTCCATTTGCTGCATGACCCACTGAAGTATAAGGCTACAAATTTGTCAAGAGACTTACTTCATCCACAGATTCATCTTTGTGCTTTCCTTTATATTTTCAGAAATTTCATTTTCATTTCTCTTCTTTCTTTCCTAGCTTTGTTCAATCCAGTTATTTTATAAGGAAGATGAGAAATTGTAAAGGAAAGTCCCTATGAGATATTTTTTTGAGGACTCACTTTTTAAAAATCTTTAGGCATTTAAGTTTTCAACTCAATAGTTGCTAAACAAAACTAAAATAATATTATGTCCTGGAGCTCTGGTTCTATAAGGATACTAAAATAAAATTAAGATTCAGGGTATTAAAAAGAGGCTCTAAGAAGCTCAATTACAAAGATGGTTGGCCTTGTGAGTTTTAGGCTCAGTTCTTTCAGCATCATTTCATCAACATGCTGCTAAATGCATAAGAGAAAGATGCAGGTATGTGTTAAATTTTATTTTTTGAATATTCACATGGTTCAAAGTTCAAAATGTTATAAAATAAGAAGTCTTTTTTCACCTCTTGTACTGCAACCATTCAGTTCCTTAAGTAAACAGAGATATTTTATGCATATAAAAGCAAATATGTACATATATTCCTCCTCTGCCCCCCCCCCCCCCCCCCCCGTAACACAAATGTAGCCTGCCATACATTTTTACCTACCCCTGGATGCCAGTGTTTGGTGCATATTTATGTATGTCTATAGGGGCTATACAGTCTATCCTCAGGAAATTAAATTTTTTGTTCTAAACATTTCTGTGTATTTTATTTTATTTCATTTTCTCTCAAATTAACCTTGATTCTAGACTTACTACCAGAAGCATAAAGAAAAGAGATGAAAAATAGCCCCACTTAGAGATAGGATTACAGGGATGTCAACACCAGCAGGGTTATCTGGGTAGCTGGAGGCCTCCTGCACCTCAGTGTGATTGGGTCTGTGCTGCAGTGCTTCTCAGAGCAGAAGAGACAGTCAGCTGGGCGGGTGGGGTGGGGTTGGGGTGGGGTTGGGAGAGATGGTTAACAAAAAGAATTGAGGTACTTTGCCCCAGCAAAGCCTTCAGGGGACCTAAATGTGAAGATAAGGAAACTCTGGAAATTGTTGTGATATAATAAGTGGAAAACCGATTGGGAGGCTTGGTAAATGGTAAGATGCTATGTGGTGCACTGTATCAGTGCAGATCTGAGCCGTTACCTGCAGCTGATGAGCTCCAAAAAGAGCGAAACCGACTAGGTCCTGCAGTACTGGCTTAAGATAGTATAAAATCTTGATTATGTTCCATTTGTATATTGTTTCATTTTGTCATACTCTATATTATAGTTTGGGGAGATAATAACTCCTATTTAGTCTCCCAGTACAAGTGTATTTCCTCTCTAGTCCATTTTTCTGAGAAGTCACCTGAATGAGATCATCCCAAAAGGGAAATCTAATCATTCAGATTATAATATGACCTGGTTTAATCTCCATGGCCAGGCTTTCCCCACTAGGCAATCTCATCTACTCCCCCATATGATGACTAACCCAGAATCTTCTTTGCTAGCTTCGTTTAAGTACTCCCGAGTCACTCCTGAATGTGTACCTTTAATGTGCAATTGGCATTTCAAATCAGGCAAACTGATTGTTACCCTCCCTACCTTCTTTCCCCTCCTTCCCTCCTTCCCTTCTGCATAATCCACCACACACAGACACACACAGACACACACACACACACACACACACACACACACACACACACACGTGTGCGTGCCCCAAAACAAAACCTTTTTCTTACATGTCTTGCATGGTTGTTCCAGACACATAAACTAAAAACCCAAGAGTTATTGTCTGTTTTTTTCCTCTTTCTTACCATCTTCCACAAATAACTGGCTATCAAGCTCTAAAAATTTACCTTCAAACCACTTTCTGGACAGCAGCTGCCCAAGTAGCTTTTCTATCTCTTTTTTATCTACTACCTTCAGTACTCTTAGAATGGTTTCTTGAAAGACCAAATATAGTCGTATCACTCCCTTAAATAAAATATGTGGTCAATCTCAGAAATTATAAGTTGCCTAAGGGAGGGAAGAGTCAGAGTCTAGATAGAGAAAGGCTTGTATATCAGATGAGGAACATGAACTTTATCCTATAGATGAGCCATTGAGGAGTTTTGTTAATTGTAGTTATACAACCTGTTTGTTCTACCTGGAAGTCCCATCCTGTCACACCCCATTCAGTGATATGATGGAACTGGCATCTTACTAGCTAGGGAGAACTGATTATTAAATATTCAGGAGTTTTGTAAACCAATTTTAAATTTGAAAGCAGCTATGATTAGGGTATTAATGCCATGGACATCAGCAACTATGGCAAAATCTGGACTCTTTCCCCTCTTGCCTAAATTCCCTTGAAAGCCGATCCTAGCACATCACTATCCCTAACCAACTAGCAACTTTGCTTCAAATTTTGACTTAGTTTCTATTTAAAAACTTCCCTGCCAAGTTCTCTTGCCTCCACACACATAACATTGATTGCTACTTTTAAATCCTTTACATACTTTATTATATAGCATTTGTATCTTATAGGATAATTCTGTTCACATGTCACTTTTTTATACTACACTCTGAGTTCCTGGAGGCAGAGTCTATGTCTCTTTTGTCTTTGTACTTACCATTCATTTATTCACTCAAGATTCACCGAATTGATAGACTTAATTGGTGTCAGACACTCTTCTCCGGCTACAAAGATGAAAGGATTTAGCCACTATGCTAGAAGCTCATAGTCTAGTTCATGAGAAGAGAGAAATTCAAATAGTTCATTACAATATATTGAGACAAATACATTGCTAGAAGTCTATACAAGACACATTGGTGCCTGGAGTGGGGGAAAAAAAATTCCCTGTTCAGGGTAATGGGGAATTCTCCACAGAGCAAGTAAGACTTAAAGGATGAACAAAAATTTTTTTGCCTGTAAAAAAGCTCTACAATTAGTATTTTTATAGATAGAACTAGAGGCTCAGTACATGAAATTCATGTACTCAGAGGAGGGGGGCGGGCTCAGTCCCGTCTGCGCCCTCTCACAATCCGGGAGTCCTCAGGGGATGTCCAACTGCCATGGAGGCGGGAGAGGCTCCTGCTCCTGCCACTGGGCTTGCCAGCCATGACCGTGGCTTCTTGCTGAGCGACGCTCCCCCTGGGGGAGCTCACTGACCACCAGGGAGCAGCTCCTGTGTTGAGCTTCTGACCCCTGGTGGCCAGTGTGTGTCATAGCAACCGGTCATTCCACCATTTGGTTGATTTGCATATTAGCCTTTTATCATATAGGATTTAAAAAATATTTTATTGATTTTTTTTTTTTTTACAGAGAGGAAGGAAGAGGGAGAGAGAGTTAGAAACATCAATGAGAGAGAAACATCAGTCAGCTGCCTCCTGCACACCCCTTACTGGGGATGTGCCCACAGCCAAGGATATGCCCTTGACCGGAATCGAACCTGGGACCCTTGAGTCCACAGGCTCTATCCACTGAGCCAAACCGGTTAGGGCTATACAGGATTTTTAACAGACTTTTTTTTTCCACTCTGGACAGCTGACTTGCACAGGTTCTTTTTTCAGAATAAATAACACTTGTATAAATGTCTATAAATTGGGCATTCTTTGGATGAGTAGAGAAAGCACTGAATATAGCACATCATTGAATAACATTTTGCTCAACATTGTTTAGTAATGATGTTGGTGAGAGATGCTGTAGGAACTTAACTCTTGTTTCTATCAATTAACCAATGGTAAAATAGCATTATATGTTCTTTTGTGAAAGTCACAGAACCTATCAACGATGTTAAGTGAGGATGTACTGTATTATATCTATTATCACAATAATGTCCAGCTCTGTAGTGAAGCTGAAGATCTCTTAAGACCCTGCTAGCTCCAGTATACTGACATGTTCTTTTGGTCTCTGATGTTGTGGTAGATCTTCACCTCAGTAACACTGTAACTTTTATCTAGTCTAGGGTAAAATGAGTGGTGAGGGAACTGTTATATGAAAGCACATTGGGTATAATATTGATGGCAGAATGTCAAAAGAGGCTCCGTTTAATAATATGCTTATTATATACCAATAATTATAAACTCTCAGTTACTTCCTATTTTTGCCACCAGATGGCGATCAGACGTTTGAAAGACTTTATTGACTAAGAACTCAAGATTGGCTATCTTAAAAAATGAGGAAAGCCTAATTGGCATGGATCAGGGGTTGAGCTTCAACCTATAAACCAGGAGGTCACAGTTCGACTCCCTGTCAGGGCACATGCCCAGGTTGTGGGCTCGATCCCTAGTGGTGGGCATGCAGGAGGCAGCTGATCAATGATTCTCTTTCATTGATGTTTCTATCTCTCCCTCTCCCTTTCTCTCTGAAATCAATAAAAATAAATTTAAAAAACTGGGGGGAAAAAGAAATGAGAAAATATAAATTATGTGTATATCTTAAGCCCTGTCAAACTAATCAGCATTAATTAAACAGTGAAATGTAGAATTATTTATCATTTAGTTACCTAAGGTATAGTTACCTAAGATATAATTTATGCCTAAATATAATTATCTAAGATTAGAAATCTTTTATCACAAAAGATGACATGATTAGAGTCTATGTAATCATGATGAGTGTAAAGTAAGCAAGATAAGGATTGAAGGCCCATTCTTTTAGACATTAAAATTGGTAATTGACAAAGATAGAGATATAAAAACAGTATTAAAACTGAGGAAATATAATTTTTTTGGTTCAACAACTTAAAGTAAATCTATTTGTGTAGGGCCTAATAGTAGACATTAAGAGAAATGAAAGATACGTACGGAATGTTTCTGAACTCTAGAAATAACAAGAGAGACAGCTGTGCCCTTCTTCTAAATCAGGAGTCAGCAAACCTTTTCTATAAAGAGCCATACAGGAAGTACTTTATGCTTGCAGGCCATATGGTTTCTTTCTACCCAATTCTACCATCTTAGTAAGGGCAAAAGCTAGGGTCTATAAGTATTTTCCTTTCTAGGCCTCTCTCTGGCATCTGTCAAATAAGGAGTTAGATTAGATCATCTCTGACATTTTTCAGATTTTGTGTCCTTTTGTACCTCTCTCAAACAAAGTGCTCCCACAGGCTAGCCCAGAGTGATATTTTTTTATTTGTAAGGTCAAATTTTTATTTTTTTTAAATACATTTTATTGATTTCAGAGAGGAAGGGAGCAGAAAAGAGATAGAAACATCAATGATGAGAGTCATTGATTGGCTGCCTTCTGCACACCCCCCACTGGGGATGGAGCCCGCAACCCTGGCATGTGCTCTGCCTGAAAATCAAACCACAGCCTCCTGGTTCATAAGTCCATGCTCAACCACTGAGCCACGCCGGCCGGGCTTGAAGCTAGGTGTTAAATATCAGTCCACAGAATGGCTATGTAAGAAACACCTCTGAAGCCTTGTTTCAATGTTTTTGCCTTACTCCTGAGTCTGTTTCTGTAGTCTAGGATAAGGCCTAGGACGATCAGGTGATACTAGTGCATAGCAAGTTTGAGAACAATTAAAGATGACTTCTAAGGTTCTTGGAACTCTAACATGCAGTAGTTATATGAAATATATATAATTCCCTATAGCTCCTTTATTATATAGCATTTTCTGGAACTTTTATATATTCCTGCAAGAAATAATTGATATTAATATATTATAGTTTCCCCCAAATACACACATTGGAACAGCTTTACATAAACCTGGTTTGCCATAACATGGTCAGTTTATGGCTCAGCTGATGATCTTGATCCCTAATGTGTATTAGAAAATGGTCTGCCTTTTTACTAGATGCCATCTTATAGCTTTTTTTTTTATTTTCAATCTTGCATTTAGAAAGAATTAAATGTTTGTGATATACTGATTTTCATATAACCATAAGTGAAATAAAACTAGAAATTCAGTGTGGTTGTTAATTTCTGTTTGTTTTCAATTTACAGAATGCTCTTTTCAGTTGCATTAGCAGAAATGAAAGTAAGTATATTATGGATGGTTATACAAGCAGTCCAAAGGACAAAGCACAATTTACAGGTTATGATTTAGCTGTTATAAATACTGCCTAGACCTTGGCATTATAACTTGGGCTCTTAGATTAGATTAGATCATCTAATCTAAGTAAACCATCTGAAGGAATGTGCCCCGCAGGATCCTGATAGGCACCTTCCTCTGGAGTGTCTAGGCCATTCATTCCCGTGTCCTATTCTAGTGCTAGATGTATTAGAGGAAGATCGTGTATTTACCCCATTTGCGTAAATAGGATCGCTTTCAGAAGGTAAGCACTCCCACGTGATTCAATGCTGCACTTGCCGAGGGCTGCCTCTCAGTCCAGTCAGCAGACTTTCCCTACTTCCTTTGTGTGGAGCAAATACACATCTATAGGGGCAAACCCTGTAGATAAACAACTCTGGGACGTGGTGGCTTTTGGATATTATCACTGATAAAAGTGCTGTGGGACTTCAGAGAAAGGAGGGGTCATATCCTGCAGGGGTGCTCAGAGGTGACTTCATGAGTTGGTGACTGCTCTGGGCCTTAAAGCAGTGGTTCTCGGCCTTTCTAATGCCACCACCCTTTAGCACAGCTCCTCATGTGGTGGTGACCCCCCAACCATGATATTATTTTCGTTGCTACTTCATAACTGTAATTTTGCTACTGTTAATGAATCACGACCCACAGATTGAGAGCCGCTAGCAGGGTCGCCTAAGATCATAGGAAAACACAAATGTTTATATTATGATTCATAACCTTTTCAATTTTGAAAAGTAAAACCCCATTTGATCATATATAAATTAATTAAATGAGGGCTGAACGAATGCAGGACAAGCCTCAGTTCCCTGGACAAGGACATTGTTTCATACCTATTGTGCCACACAAGTTTTTGACTTGTAATTACTACCAAATTTACTGTGTTCACTCCCCTTTCTTCTTTCTCTCTGGCACATAATCTTATGTCCAGTTGTGAGGTGAAGACTCTTTTAATTTAGGCATATTCTTACAGATGTTCAAACATTGTAGAACTCTGAGGCTTTTGTTTCAAAATATATAGTTATATAATAATCAAACTTATGAAATGATCCTGATACCTCTTAGTTTTCTCAAAATATATTTTTTGATGATTTTAGAGAGGAAGGAAGAGAGAGAGATACAGAAACATCAATGATGAGAGAGAATCATTGATTGGCTGCCTCCACAGGGAATTGGACTGTGACCTCCAGGTTCCTAGCTCTACGCTCAGCCATCGAGCCACACCAGTGTGGCTATCTCTTAGTTTTTAATGGTCCTATTTTATAAATGTGAGACATTTGGGGTTTTGTTTTATTTTGGCTTTATTTCATTTTGTTTTGCTTTGTTTATAAATAAATCTCCACAAAGCTAATGTGGAAAGCTGTCCTAGTAGTTCTCAATATGGGCACTATTGGCATTTCGGGAAACATTGGCTGTGAGACTGTCCTGTACGTTGCAGAACATTTACTAGTCCTGACCCTCGTGCACTAAATGGCTTTAGTGTTCCCACAAGTCACGAAAACCAGAAATATTAACATATGCATTCACATTCTCCCAGAGGGGTGGTATTACTGCTGCTGAAAGCCATTGGACTATAAGTTGACCAATAGTGACTTTCTTATACTGGTGAGCACCTGAATGTCCCAATGGCTATGCCTATAGTAGTGCTGATTTTAAGTATTTGTCTTCTATGGCATGGTTTTATTTCCAAAATTCAAAAAGACACATGTTGTTTTGTCACTATTATGATGATTTGTTGTTAGCAAATAGCTGATCCATTTCAGTGTCCTTTCCTTTTTCCTCTCAGTGGGCTCAGTGTGTTGCAGCTATGCAGGCCATCACACAAACTGCCGAGAATACTGTCAAGCCATTTTTCGAACAGACTCTTCTCCTGGCCCATCTCAGATCAAAGCAGTGGAAAATTATTGTGCCTCTATTAGTCCACAATTAATACACTGTGTGAACAATTATACCCAATCTTACCCAATGAGGAACCCAACAGATAGTAAGTAAAAGGGATATATTTCTCTCATTTCAATCTCTTGTAAAATAACTTGTAAAAGGGAAGTAAAATTTTGTAGATATCTGAAGCCTGGGACATTTGTTTAGACTTTACAGATTGGACATTATTGTCACAGCTAAAATATGCCAGAAAGATGGAGCTGGCAAGGGTATGAAAAATGGGCATTCTCTATTCTGAGGTGGAAGAATTCGTTAGTATAGATTTGTAGAGGGGAGGGGTCTGGGTTACAACCATGAGAATTTCAAATAATTATACTTTTTAATCTAGCAATTCCACTTCTCAGACTTTGTCCTTCAAAAAAAACACTTACAGATTGGCAAAAATTTATCTACACATATAAAGGATATTTGCTACAACATTGGTGATAATAGAGAAAATTAGAAAAACCTAAACATCCATCAATAGGTATTGATTAAAAGAAATTAAATCATATAGCTATATAATAACAACTATCTATTTACATAGAAAGAACTTCAATATATAATAAAGTTGCAGAACTAAATGTATATGATACATTTTTAGTATATACCTATTTGTTCCATATTATATGTATCAGTTATATTACAGAAACATCATTAAATGAGATGAGATCCTGATATTTTTTTAAATGTCAGCTTGTATATCCTATAATCAATTTTCTTCAGGTTATCAAAGTTTAAAAAGCTGACTAATTAACCAACTGACAAAAAATTGATATAATTTATAAGCCAGATGCCATTGTTTTGATTTATACTGATGAGTTCTAGTAATAGATACCTAGTCCATAGGTATACCTGGTAAATATCTTTATTTACTATACTGCAAAGTAATGGAGAGGGAATTTGGGGGGCCCTGTATACTGCAGATATTGATATATGATTCAGAAAAATAATGATTTCTAGTATAGCACCATGTTCTGAGTAGTACATGGCATAAAACCAGCTAATTTAGCTACTTATATCCTAAAATGTAGGTTTATATTGCTGTGACAGAGCTGAAGACCATGCTTGCCAAAGTGCCTGTAAGAGAATTCTAATGTCTAAGAAAACAGAAATGGAGATTGTTGACGGCCTCATCGAGGGTTGTAAGACCCAGCCCTTGCCTCAGGATCCTCTTTGGCAGTGTTTTCTTGAAAGTTCACAGTCCGTTCACCCTGGGGTCACTCTGCACCCTCCTCCCTCTACAGGCCTTGATGGGGCTAAATTGCATTGTTGTTCTAAAGCAAACACTTCAACATGTAGGTCAGTATCTAATTTTCCTTTATTAAAACCAGTAGAAAATAGCACTTTAACTAATGATTTTAAGTCTAACAAATATCTGTTATACTCTTGTATTGTGTAGACTTGAGTTTAGAAGATGCTGGCAATTCAGATATGTCAAAGAGAAGCCAGAAAGTGCTTCCTTTAAGTTAAAAAGTGGAAGTTCTTGGCTTAATAAGGAAGGAAAAAATCCTGGCCAATTTGGTTCTGATTGGTTGGTTTCTATGCCAGTCAGTGTCAAAAGCTCTGCTTCCTAGGCAGCCATTGGCTCCTCACAGTTCACCCAGATTTGCTTCTGATTGGTCAGTTTCTATGCCAGTCAGCATCTCCAGGCCTGATCAGAGAGTCAGGGCTGATCAGCAGCCCCTGTGGAGGCCAGGAGATAAACAGGCGTGGCTGCTGGTGAAGCCTGGAGAAAAAGAGAAGGGCAACTGCTGATCGACAGTTGTCACAGAGTCTGTGGATCAGACCCTGCCTCTCTCATCAGGCCTCTCTCCAGGCCTGATCCAAAGCCCCCTCAGCAGTCAGTGCTGAGACCGAGTGCCTGCACCCGTAGCAGTCAGTGCTGGATCACCACGGCAACCCAGGACTGACTTCTGATGTTCAGTCAAGCCTTCCATTGGTCATTACAGACCCTGGGTTTTTATATATTAGGATATATCTTTGTGGAGGCAAAATTGTATGCTTTAACTTTATATAAAGGTAAAAGAGAAATCAGAAATTTGGAGGACAAGAATTTTGTCAAGAGCGAGGATGTTAATACTATAGTTAAACGTTAAATTTAGCACTGAGCTTTCTAGCAACCATAGCAAAAAAGGAAAGAGATGGGTGATAAAAGAAGGCTAACTCTTTCATGAAAAAGATCACTTTTTCTGGCTCTAAATTCTAGGAGATAAATCTTAGTCTTTTGGTTTTTGTATTTTTTTCTCACATATTCTAAAATACTGTTTGTAGAGTTTGAAGTTTATGCAAATCAAATATTTATTCATTTGCCTTACCTATATGTTCCTGCATTTATGCTTTCATTTCAGGGAACTGTGCACTAAACTTTATAGTATGAGCTGGGGCAATACACAGAGTTGGCAAGAGTTTGATCGCTTTTGTGAATATAATCCGGTGGAAGTGTCCATGTTGACCTGTTTAGCAGATGTTCGGGAACCTTGCCAGTTGGGCTGTAGAAACCTTACTTACTGTACTAATTTTAACAACAGGTAGGAGCAAATCACTGTACATGGAATGGAAATATTTTGTCCTTGGTTTTCTTGTTTTTAAATAAGTGAAAAGACCACTATATTCTGATTTTGTTAAGTTAAAAGGAAGTAGTCTTTATGATTTCATCTTTAATGCTTTACTCCATGTGGTAAATCCTCTCTGGGAAAGGAAGCACTGTAACAGAGTTCCTTCTAATCTAGGAGGATTTTTTTATTAGAATTTTACCCATGAGCCAAAACTGGTTTTGCTCAGTGGATAGAGCATCGGCCTGTGGACTGAAGGGTCCCAGGTTCGATTCTGGTCAAGGGCATGTACCTTGGTTGTGGGCAGGTCCCCAGTGGGGGGTGTGCAGGAAGCAGCTGATCAATGGTTCTCTCTCATCGATGTTTCTAGCTTTCTATCCCTCTCTCTTCCTCTCTGTAAAAAATCAATAAAATATACATTTTTAAAAAGTACTATGCAAGAGAATGCAAAGCTTTTTTTTTTTTTAATAATTTTCCCCATCACTTCTCTCTATAAAGTAATTGCCTCTTGATTCCATCTGGCCTTTTTTTCTCCTCAGGCCAACAGAGCTTTTCAGGAGTTGTAATGCTCAGTCAGATCAAGGAGCCATGAATGACATGAAGCTATGGGAAAAAGGAAGCATAAAGATGCCATTTATCAACATACCTGTTCTTGACATTAAAAAGTGCCAGCCAGAAATGTGGAAAGCAATAGCTTGTTCCCTGCAGATTAAACCTTGTCATAGTAAATCCCGGGGGAGTATTATTTGCAAGTAAGTTTCTTTCATCATAAAGACTCTCCAGTTTGGGTTCAGACCCGCCATGATCTTCACCCATAGCCTATTGGAGTCTTCTCTCCCGCTGCTTCCCTTTGCCCATCATCCTCCCTCCGCCCCCTCCCTCAGATCACAGGCTTCTCCATGGTTTCTTTCTCTGAAATTTCTTCCTACATCTCCATTTGCCCACAGCCTGTCCTTCCTAACTCCTCTCAAATACCTGCTCTCCCATGGAATTTTCCCACTTTTCTCTAGCTAATAGTTTATCTTTACTACCGATTTCTGTAGATCTTTATTTTTACTTATCTTAAAGAACTTGATTCAACAAACATTTATTGAGTATCTTCAATGCACAATTCTATTTTTTTATTCCAATTGTTTACTTATATTCTGTTCAACATGGCTCTCTTTGAGTTTATTCTTCTTGCCTGCTTTTTTTTCTTGTATTTTCTTTCTTCTTTTTGGAGATTAGTATAATTCTGACACAGGTTTGATAAATGAAGGAGTTAGTGCATATAGTCATTAGGACCTGTTCCTAGTAAACACTTTTGAGTGGTTTGCTTAGGAGATCTAGGACAAAATAAAGATGAAAGCTGCTATGGTGGGTGAAGCTAAAAGCATTAACTACATTGTATTCAATGTCAGCTGCTCTGCAAACACTTTTTTAAAAGTTTCTCCAAAACCAAATTAATATCCAGCCCCTAACCTGTGTTGCTGGTGCTGCAGAGCACTTAATGGCTGATTGCAGATTACTTCAGTTTTAAACAGGGTTCAGATCTACCCTCCGATGTGATTTGGGGATGACCTGATTAGGGGAGAAATTAGGGTAACTATTGGATGACAAGCAAGCATCAACAGGTGGGAAATTTATAGACTCTTAGCATAGAAAACTTATATGAGTCAAGTCCCTAATGAAGTAGTGGACATTCTAATTGTTAGAGACCAAACACCTTAATGTTTATAACTAAAAGAATATTTTTAAAAAGAAGGGAGAAGAAAAGCAAGCATGCATAAGGGCCTAAGAGAAAGGATGTAAAATTTTGCAAAGAGCAAATCAACTAGCCTAAGTTAATTTCCTTTCAAAGAGTGAAAAGCTACTATGATGTTAGTAACAGTAAGTATAATTACAAAATTTGAGCAAGGCCTTTGATCTCAGGTTCTTAAAAGAAAGTTTGGGATGCTCCCTTAGTGTAGTACAATGCTTACTATTCAACCTAAAGTGTGCTGTGATTCCTGTTCTCTTTTGCCATCTTACACCTAACCAAGTGTGAAACATTGTTATTAAAACTCACTTTCTAAGAAAAATACCACAGGATCTCACTCATTTGTGGAATATAAGGAACATTATAAACTGATGAACAAAAATAGATACAGAGGCAGAGAAGCATCGAACAGACTACTACCAATGGATGCAAGACACTGGGGGGTTGAGGGGAGGGAATGATGGGGGAAGGTCAATGAAGAGAGAAAAAGGAGACATATGTACTACTATTTATAATACTTTAAACAATAAAATAACCTTCAAAAAATAAAATGCACTTTCTAGAAAGCTTCAGAAAAAGAATTGATAATGACTAGACCGGCAGTCGCCAGCCTTTCCTAGACAACCAGTGGTCTGCGGACCACCGGTTGGTGACCGCTGGAGTAGACAATATGAGGATATTCTTTGACCCCTAAATTTATATGTATTTTCCTTTTTAAGATCAGACTGTGTGGAAATTCTCAAGAAATGTGGGGACCAGAACAAATTCCCTGAAGACCATACAGCTGAAAGTATTTGTGAGCTTCTATCACCTACAGATGACCTGGAGAGTTGTATACCTTTGGATACATACCTTAGTAAGATTTTTAAACTTCTAAACATGTCTCTCTTCTATCTCTGCTCTTAATGTTTGCTTTGGATGAACATGTGGTTTAATGTTACTTTCTCAATTGGTGACTCTTATCTTACTTGGTTGGCCTTTTTGGAAATAATTGTCATCTTAAAATATATAAACAGAAGCAATTATTATATCAGACTGGGGAGCTAGTGAGCTGTTGCAATCGGGAATTCTAAGCAGTGAGTCAGGGGCCAACATTCTCAGATAACCAGCTCCATACCATTCCTGGCCATGATTTACTAGCAAGTGGAATTTCCCCAAGCCAGGCATTGGCTGGAGGGAGTAACGAATGATGGTTTGAGTTAGTACATGAAAATGAAACTTTTTTCTCTGCCAAATACTCCTGCTGAGAGCTAGAAGAAAATGTTGGTATCCCATCGAGGGATCCTGGATTTGAGCTTCCTGGCAGGAGGTGACTGTATGGTGGAAACCAGGGGTAACAAGTAGAATGCCTGCACACCAAGGAGTGTGCAGGCTGCCACCAGGCAGCGTTAGTGCCATGAACTGGCCAGAAAGTGTGAATTTAGCTCCTGCTTTGGGTTTTTTGGGGTTTTTAAAAAATATATATTTTATTGATTTTTTACAGAGAGGGGGATAGAGAGTTAGAAACATCGATGAGAGAGACATTGATCAACTGCCTCTTGCACATCCCCTACTGGGGATGTGCCCACAACCAAGGTACATGCCCTTGACCGGAATCGAACCCGGGACCTTTCAGTCCGCAGGCCGATGCTCTATCCACTGAGCCAAACCGGTTTCGGCTTCTGCTTTGTTTTCTGTGTCAGATAGAATTAAGTTCTACTGCAAATAACAGAACAACAGATAGAAGTAAAAGAAAGCCCAGAAAAAATAGTCTAGGGTTGTTATGATGGTTCCATCATCAGGAATTCAGGTTCCTTTTTCTTGCTCCATCATCTTTAGTGCTTGGCTCCCATCATCAAAATTACTTCATGTATTTTATCATCACAACATGGCTACTGGAATTCTCACCACCATATCCTAGTGTAAGGGAAAACCACCCCTAATTGTAAGGGAAACTGGGAAAGGTTACCTTTTTAGCTGTGGGCTCATTGCCATCCTAAGTAGAATTGGAGTTCTAATGAAATATCTGCCATATTTTCTCAAGACCAAAAACTATTTCCCTTAGCTTTTGTGACTAGTATAACAAAAAATGAAAGCATTAGACTAGAATCATAAGCCTCTGTGACTTTGAGCAGACCACACCTTTGAGCCTCAGCTTCCCTATTTATAAAATGATTAGGCTGGATGAGAAACTCCAGTAGCCCTTCTACCTCTATTCACCTTAAAGTCTGAGTCTGGCCTAAAATCAAGTAAGCAAAACGAATGTATTCACAAAATTCTCTCTCTTTCTCTCTCTCTCTCTCTCTTTCTCTCTCTCTTTCCCTCCCTCCCTCCCTCCCTCCCTCCCTCCCTTCCTCTCTCTCTTTATTGTCTATTTCCTGACCAGACCAGAATATAAACTGTCAGGTGTGTCTGTTTTATTCACTACTATATCTCCAGTACCTAGAACCTTGCTGGCATCCTATATAATAAAAGGCTAGCATGCAAATTGACCGAACAGTGGAATGACCAGTCACTATGGCACACACTGACCACCAGGGGGCAGACGCTCAATGTAGGAGCGTCCTGACCTGGTGTCACTGACCTCCTGGTGGTCAGTGCCACTCAGCCAGAAGCCAGGCACATGGCTGGCGAGTGCAGTGGTGGTGGCGGGAGCCTCTCCAACCTCCACAGCAGCACTAAGGATGTCCCTTGTGGAGAACGGGCCTAAGCTGGCAGTCGGACATCCCCGAGGGCTTCAGGGAGAGGGCACAGGCTGGGTGGAGGGATCCCCCCTCCCCTCCCCACGCCCAGCCCTGAATGTACAAATTGAACCTGGCCTCTAGTATTATATATACCCAAGTAAAAGAATGAATGCATGTTTGTATTAAATTCACAAATGGCCAGAAAATCTGGATGTTTTAATACCTTACTACAGTGTTTCTCAAATTGTGGTGCACATACCCCCAGGGGTACAAGAAGAGTTTGGTGGGAATATGCACTGCACCGTGCTTAGCTGTGCCTAATTCTACATTCTCATGACTCAAGTCAATTTCAACCTTCTCACTGATCTAAATAAATGTTATTTATAATATAACTTTTATTTATATTTTATTATGAATAATTTTATTTTTCGTTTATTATTATTTTGTGTATGTACCAAAAAAAGAAAAGATAAATATATTTTGATTGTTATCAAAATACATCCATTATTTTTTTTTTGATGAGGGGTACTCAGCATTATGAAAATTATAGAAGGGTTACACATATGTCAAAAGTTTGGGAAACACTGCCTTACTAGAATAGGGCGTTGCTTTATGCTTATCAGCTGTCCATTTATTTCAGACATAATTAATTAAGATAAATTACAGACCTCTGCCACTCTTTTGTTTATGTTAAACTGATCTGTGCTTTTGTTTTCAGGGCCAAGTACTTTGGGTAACATTGTAGAAGAGGTGACTCATCCCTGTAACCCCAATCCTTGCCCTGCTAATGAGCTCTGCGAGGTGAACCGGAAAGGATGTCCATCTGGAGATCCCTGCCTCCCTTACTCTTGTGTTCAAGGTAAGAGGTGGATGGGGGTGGGAGGGTAATGACTATGGGTGTGTTGCTGGCATTTCTTTATAGGAGCTATCCTAGAAGATTACAAGGGACTTTTATTTTCTAAGTTATGTTTTTTATAATGTGTGTGGTTTTCCTAGTAAACATTTATGTAAGCCGAAAAGGACAATGACAAATGTAATTTTTAATAGTCATTTGGATTATAAACTAATATTGACCCAAACCAGGCTCTCATAAAGATTATATGGTTCTTGATAACAGACGGAAAAAGAACTTTGGACCAGTTTTTTGTACTTTGTACTTCATGTTGTAATGTTTGAGAATACCGTATTTGCCGGCGTATAAGACGATTTTTTGGCCCTGAAAAATATGCCTCCAAGTGGGGGGTAGTCTTATACGGCGAGTATATAACAAACTCTGTATTTTGAGTGGAAATGTTAGGGGGTCGTCTTATACGCCCAGTCATCTTATACGCCGGCAAATACGGTATTTTCAGGGCCAAAAAATCGTCTTATATGCCGGCAAATACGGTATGTACTGCATATTATTTGTGGTTTTTCTTTTTTTAATATTTAGAGAAAAGGCATTCTCAAGTGGGATGTGTAATTACTGCATAAAATTATTTTTTTTAATCCTCACCTGAGGATATTTTTCCATTGATTTTTTAGAGAGAATGGAAGAGAGAGGGAAAGACAGAGAGAAATATCGATATGAAAAAAACACATTAATTGGTTGCCTTCTGCACCAGGGCCTGGGCCAGGGAGGAGCCTGCACCTGAGGTACATGCCCTTGACCGGAATCAAACCTGGACCCTTGGGTCCATGGGCCGATGTTCTATCCACTGAGCCAAACTGGCTAGGACAACTCCATAAATTTAATGTTGTATAGAAATGTATATGACTTTAAGACTGAAATTTTTTTAGCCCATAGACTTTTTGTAGTCTTTAGCTCTTTGTCAGTTCCTTTAAAATGTAGTTGGGGTGACGTTGTGCTTTCTTTTATTTATTTCCCAGTGAAAATGTTTTTATATCATGTTAGACTTAACATTTTAAATGTGTGTAAAATAAAAAGGAACAAAAGATAAAATTAAATAAGCATGATGTTTTAAAGGATCATCTATAATATGTGTATAATACCATAATATACCAGCTATAGAGTCATAACAAATCTTGTTAAAATTTAAAATTAATGGTTTTTCCTTAAACCCAATCAAATATTCAGTTTTTTAAAGAATTTAAGGTATTCTGCCCTGGTTGGTTTGGCTTAGTGGATAGAGTGTCAGCCTGCAGACTGAAGGGTCCCGGGTTCAATTCCAGTCAGAGGCTTGTGCCTTGGTTGCGGACACATTCCCAGTGAGAGGTGTGCAGGAGACAGCTGATAAATGTTTCTCTCTCATCGATGTTTCTGACTCTCTGTCCCTCTCTCTTCCTCTCTATAAAAAATCAATAAAATATGTTTTTTAAAAAGAATTTAAGGTATACTTAACATTCTATCTCTAAAAGTTTTCTGACCAAAATTAATCTAAAAATGCTATTAGTTTTTATACTCTATTTTAAAAATGGCTATGATTTTAAAATATCTTTGATAAGCCTTCCGAAAAAAAAAAAAAAACAACCTGCATATCTTTTAGCACTTTTAAACAAAATATAGTTAACTTTGGGATATAAGTCCTTAATCACCACCGTCTCACAGAGCATAGAATTTTTGTTTGCAAGAATATGTTTTTGGCCAGTGAATCAAAACACTTACTTTGGTGAAAAAGTCTCTTAATCTTTAATATACACACAGAACCTATAAGACTTCTATGAAGTATATCTAATGCATAAAATAGTATCACAGAACAAGACCATCTCTCTCAGCTAATGTTTGTTTGTACAGGTTGCAAATTGGGAGAAGCCTCTGATTTCATCGTCCGCCAAGGGACGCTAATCCAGGTGCCATCGTCTGCAGGCTCGGAAGTTGGCTGTTATAAAATTTGCTCCTGTGGACATAGTGGGCTCTTAGAAAACTGCATGGAGATGCACTGTATAGACCTTCAGAAGTCTTGTATTGTTGGAGGAAAAAGAAAAAGTGAGTATTGAACTGTATTTATTTGTTTTTTGTTTTTAATATGAGATTAGTTATCTCAACTCTGTAGGAAGAACATTGAATGGATTCTCACCAAAGTCTACAAATCAGATGCTTCAGGGCAGTATTTTTCAAACTATACAAGGACTTCTGAGGAATTCTCTTAAAGCCTCCTCAAGAAAGGACTAAAGCCCAAACCAGTTTGGCTTAGTGGATAGAGCATCGGTCTGCGGACTAAAGGGTCCCAGGTTCAGCCGAAACCGGTTTGGCTCAGTGGTGGAGCGTCAGTCTGCGGACTGAGGGGTCCTGGATTTGATTCCGGTCAAGGGCATGTACATTGGTTGCGGGCACATCCCCGGTAGAGGGTGTGCAGGAGGCAGCTGGTCGATGTTTCTCTCTCATGGACATTTCTGGCTCTCTATCTCTCTCCCTTCCTCTTTGTAAAATATCAATAAAATATATTTTAAAATAAAATAAAAAATAAAGGGTCCCAGGTTTGATTCCGGTCAGGGCATGTACCTTGGTTGCGGGCACATCCCCAGTGGGGGGTGTGCAAGAGACAGCTGGTCGATGTTTCTCTCTCATTGACGTTTCTAGCTCTCTATCTCTCTCCCTTCCTCTCTGTAAAATATCAATAAAATATATATTTTTAAAAAAGAACTTCTATTTTAAAACTATTAAACTTTAGATTTATGATTATTTATAAATGCATGATATGGAACAACATTTTATTTCTCTCAGGCCATGGAACATCCTTTAATATCGACTGCAATGTTTGTTCTTGTTTCGCTGGCAATTTGGTGTGCTCTACCCGCCTGTGCCTCAGTGAACACAGTTCAGAAGATGACCGTCGCACCTTCACAGGTAACTGTGGTCGCTCAGAGCTGTCTTCCGCGCGCCAGCACGTTGGAAATAATAGTGAACAGGAGGCTGATGGGGAATATGGGCAAGATAACTCCACCCCAGCCTCTGTCAACCCTAATGAGCACCAGCCCTCACTGCTAATTGTTGTTCTTTATTTATTATCCTTCCTCTGCTCTGCTCTACTGAGGATGATAATTCTGCTTAGAAAAACCATGAAACTTCCATAGGAGGAAGAGTGAACTAAGGATGTAGCTGGAAGACATTTATTTATTTATCTATTTATTTATATCTAAATGATTTTGAAAGATGGACTTTACAATTAACAGGACCCCTTTCCCTGCAGCCCCTCATGTCCTGGGATAAATTAAGTTAATCACTATTTAGCTAGCAGAGTCCAGAAGGAGACATTACTGGTCCCAAAATGTACATTGCTTGGTACCCAGATAATGTTCTACTCCAAACATGTGAGAGAGAGAGAGAGAGAGAGAGAGAGAGAGAGAGAGAGAGAGAGAGATAAAGAGAGAGAGAGAGATTAATTCATAAAAATTTTTAAGCCTCAAAATTACAATAATTTTCCCACTTACCTTGTTCTCCCCCTTCCGGAAGGAGATGGGAAGAACCTATGTGACGAGTTATAACCTTTTCTACTTTGTCTTGTCTTTTGTACTTGTTGGTCCATATTCTGCTTACCTAAAATCTAAGGTAGGTACATTTTAGAAATCCCCAACCCAGACTTTAAACTTCTAAATTCTAGATTTTATACTCCAGATTGGGAGGAACATTCTTTACTTTTTCAACTTATACCTTTTTTTATAGGGGTCTCTAAGCCTGGCATCAAAGTCTGGAGGCTCTCAATTACCTGGCAATAAATGGTACAAAGGAAAGCCATTATTCAGCAAATGGCTTCTCAGAGCCTGCTGCCTTTCAGAGATTGTAGGGATTTTTTTTTTAACTTAATTTTCAATTTGTCTTCACCTGAGACCTCTGCATGATTGTTAGTGGTTTGTCTTCCTGAGGAAATATCGGGGAAAGGGGAAAAGACAAGTATGCATCTTGAGATTGTTTCCGCTCTTCAGGACTGCCCTGTAACTGTGCAGACCAGTTCGTCCCCGTGTGCGGGCAGAATGGACGCACCTACCCCAGTGCCTGCATTGCTCGCTGTGTGGGCCTGCAAGACCAGCAGTTTGAGTTCGGGTCGTGCATCTCAAAGGACCCCTGTAATCCTAACCCCTGCCCAAAAAACCAAAGGTGAGTCAAATGGCTCCTCATCCTTTTAACTGAAGACGAGCACTTACTAAGCATCCAGTATGTACAGACAGTGAAAATACAAAGGCGAATTCAGAAGGTCTCTGCCCGGGTGGGAGTCACGGGAAGCTGGTTGGCAGCAGCATGCTGTGTGACTGGGGGCCTGGGACAGCCTGGGGGAGGTCAGGAAAGCCTAGATGAGGTGATATTCGTCTGGAAAGATGAGGTGACATTGCGGGCAAGGTTTATAGTGTTGGTGGTGAAGACAGAGAGAGCAAAGATCCTGACTGCTGGGAATGAGGAGATAGCACAGTATATGCTGGGAGCTATAGCAACAGTTTTGTAAACACTGAAACAGAAAGTGTGAGGCGAGGAGGGGTAACATGAGACGAGAGAAATGAATGTATTCTAATTATTAGCTATTTATGCCCAATGATAATGAGAATTTTTTTTTTTTGCTTACCTGCCTCCATTTTAAGAACTGAATGTGAGAAATCAACCTCATTATTATTTGAAATTATTTGTTCAGGGGCCCCTTTCTCTGCAGTTTTCTCATGAGTTTGGGGTGTAGTTGACCTACCCTTCATGGATTTCTGTATGTGGTGGCCACAGGGCAAGTGTCCTGCTGACTCTGGGATTGCAGCCTTCTGGAACTGGGTCTCACTGGCCACCTCATGGACCTGGGCAGGGCACATCCCAGGGCCACAGTCCTTTCCTGACGAAGGATTTGTGGGAAATAAGCAATTGCTTCTCTCCTTAAAACTCTGTGCAGTGTGGAGAGAGAGGAAGATTTTCTGGTATGTTAAAAGAAATAGCAAAGAGAATTGGTTACCCACTGGCAAAGCTTATACCATGAAAACTAAGGCCATAAATTTCCTATGGAATGAAGACAGGGTGCTAAAAATAAAAATAAAAAATTTAAAAAAACAACATAAAGAAATAAGCCAAAAGGATAATATAGTTGTGTTAGGAGGTAGACTTGAGGGTTGTTTTGTATTTGCTTATTTGTTTTCCTCTTTTTGCTAATCTTTCTAATAGATAGTCATGGTTTTATAATAAAAAATGTATAAAATCTCTAAGTGGGATGACCTTTCTGAGTATAATACAAAATCAACATAAAAGATTGAAAAATGCAGCTAATATGAAAATGAAAATGTTCTTCATGGTCACAGACGAATAACAAACTGGGGAGAATATCACAGAGAAAGGCTGATGTCCTTGTAATATAAGAGTCCCTGCAAATCAATATGAAAAAAATTGGTCTAATATAAAAACAGGCAAAGAGTGATAACCTAATAGAAAAATGTACCAACGACATAAACATAGAAAAAAATAACAAATAGTCCTTAAACACTTGAAAAGGTGCCAGGTAGCTCAGTTGGTTATTGTTATCCAAAGTTTGAAATACACATGCTCTTTGAATCAGCACGTCCTGATAAACCAAGGTTTGATCCCCGGTCAGGGCATACAAGAATCAACCAGTGAATGCGTAAATAAGGGGAACAACAAATCTCTCTCTCTCTCTCTCTCTCTCTCTCTCTCTCTCTCTCTCTCTCTTCCCTTCCTCTCTCTCTCAAATCAAAAAATAAATTAAAAAAAAAGAAAAGATGCTTTTAATAGTTAGGGTGAGTAACTCTAGCTACTATATACAAACCCCTAACTATTATTACTTTAACATGACAGAAGTTCAAATGCAGTCTATTCTTTCCCTTCCAATAGCTTAAATTTCCATAACTGCACACAATCTAATTTTAGAAGAAAAAAGACAACCATAAATAGTAGTAGTGATGGTGATGGTGGCGGTTTCAGTGCAAGAGGCTCATTCCTAAAAAGGATAGAAGTAATTTCCTTTGAAATTAAATAATGCTGGCTTCTATAACCTTCTTTGTGTTACAGACTAATATTTGTATGTCCTGTTACTTCAAAGACCCAGGGAAAGCTAAACATTTTATCTCCCTATAGAAAATTATAAATACTCTTTATAGAAATGAGAGAAGCAGAAAAGTCTAAAGAAGAAAAGAATCACCATCCCTAATCCTTCTTAGTTCAGGAACTGAGAATGAAGCAAGGTCCAGATGTTTCCAGGAAGACCCAGCTTCACGGAGTGACGCTCTCTCAGTGCCTGGCAACCAGCCAGCATCAGGTCCTCAGCTTGTAGCACAGAATCCTGCATTTTCCAGCACACATTGTGAAGCCTTCTCTAAGACAGACTGATATCAGCCAAGCTAAAAATTAAGTCCCTGGAAATGCTTCATTTATTATTGACTTCAAGGCTGCTGGCAGCAGCCCCACTTGATGGCCTCAGGTCAGGCCATTCCTACCTGAGCATTCTCTGCTCCCGCCCTCAGGATCTCCTGCCCTTCCTCAGCACCACGTCCCGAGCATCACACCTTTGCACATGCTGCTTCCTCAGCCTCAGGCCAGAGCAGCCCTGCTTATCCTGCTATTTCTCCAGCTCCCCCATCAGGATGACCCATTCCCATCAGCACTGGGGTGTGGTTTTCTCCCTGACAGCTGCTCTTGGGGATATGAAGTGTCTTCAGTTTCTCTTGTTCCTTGTCGGTGCTCTGCCGCCCCCTCCCCGTGGTCCTTCCTGACTCCTGGCGCACATTTGTATTTTTCAGATGCATACCCAGACCACAAGTCTGCCTGACGACTTTTGACAAATTTGGGTGCAGCCAATTCGAGTGTTTGCCACGACAGCTCACCTGCGACCAGGTCCGAGATCCTGTTTGTGACACAAACCACATGGAGCACAGCAATCTCTGCACCTTGTACCAGCGAGGGAAGAGCCTCTTGTACAAAGGCCCGTGCCAGGTACAGGTGTATAGCTGACAGGCCCACGTACCGGAGCATTAGACTGGTTTAAGGTCTTTTACAGATGAATCGGCAGTAAGACCACTCGAGGGTCGTCTGTGAACCCTGTCCCACCCAGAGAACTCGGCCCTCCACTAAAACGAACCATCCCAAGACGGGCTTTTTCCCCCAACTCCGGGGACTTCCTTGCTAGTGTGTGTGCCTTTGCCCATCTAGTGTACAAGCAAGAAAGAGAGTGGCTTCTTATAGGAAAATATTTTAAAGTTTCACACCCCCGGCACGAGTCAGCACCATTTTCCACTTTCCGTGGTTCTGTGGGCCCTCACTCGAAAACAAATCAGGAAGAACGGGCATCAGAACAACCAAGAAAAGAGTCCTTTTCCAAACACTCTTCCATGAAGTCCCTATCACATCACTGAAATTAATCAAACATTTCTCAGAGACAGGGTCTTTTTATATCAGTGCATCTTTGTGTCTTGTAAGGTTGCGGAATCTGTATTCATGTTTTAATAGTGACCTCAAGGACAACCCTGCTGAGGCTTCCCCACACACCACTGATCTGCGTGCCGGCCCCTCTCCCGGAGTCCTCTGCCCACAGCCAGCTAAGCCCGGCCTGACTGCTTCTCATTCCTGCTCTTTGTCAGGAAGATCCCTTCCTCATTGTCTCCCGACACCGCCATCGAATTCCCAGTCTTCCCTTCTCTGTGCCCTCCTCCCGGCTCTTTCTCTCTCACAGAGTCCTCACCTGCGGATGGGTCTCAGGTCTCTCTGCCCCCCGGACCTCTGCACTCTTCCTTCTCCTTACCCCTTTCCCAAGTGTGAAATGATGAAGCCTCCATGTTTGCATGAAGATGGATTTTGTTTTCTCCAAACAGGCCCCTCTGGAATGACAGGAGTCTGAGGGAGTGGGGTTTTACCTCCTGTTGGTTCACATGAGCGAGCACCAAGCCCCAGAACAGCCGAGAACAGTCATCTCTCCCGTTCGTTTTGGGACAGCCTCTTGTCTCCCTCCACCCTGTGTAGCCCCCCTCAGGAGCTTGACTAAGAGGGTCCCCAGAACTTTATCTGCATCTTTTCTCCTTCCTGAAAGTGGGCAGACCTACTATGTGGCCTTGGTCAGGAAAAGTGCACCTGCAGGTGTGCAGGCTCAGTGTGACTTATTTGCCCTCAGCCCTTCTGCAGAGCCACGGAGCCCGTCTGTGGGCACAATGGGGAGACCTACGGTAGCGTGTGCGCAGCCTACTCGGACCGCGTGGCCGTGGACTACCATGGGCCCTGCCAGGCCGTCGGCGTCCTCTCAGAGCACAGTTCTGTCACCGAGTGTGCTGCTGTGAGGTGTCCTTCGCTCTCGGCAGCTGAGTGCAAACCCATCATCCCACCCGGTATGTGGGCTGGGGTGGGGCAGGGGCGGGATTGGGAAGCTTGATTATCAGCCTCCAGACAGTGAGTCCCTGAGGAGAGAGTCACCAGATTATTTAAAATTTTCCAAAAATCTTCACTCTACCTGATACTGACTGTGGATTACCTTAGACGCCACGTGGTCCAGGGGTTTTAAAACAATATGGCAAACTTTTTTCAAGCAAAATCTTATACCAACACCTATATGTAAACAGATAAAGCAGTATTTAATTACTAAAATTAAGATTATTAAATGTATGTTGACTTTTAAAATTATGTATTACTAAAAAGTTAATGAACAAAGAATTAGTGATTAACAAATGAATAACTGAAGTAGTTTTGATGAACACAAACATTTGAAATTGAGAGAAGGCCTAGCCCACGTGATTCAGGATAAAAACAGAAGACAGCTGTTGTCTCAGATTGGCCTTAGCATCCAATTTAGTTGTTTTAGTTGCATATAATGGAGGAAGTCTTATAAAAGGACTATTATAAGTGGTAACAGTTTTCTTAAATAGCTTACAGTCTCTTACTCCTCAGTTAAACAGAGCAGGCAGGAGAGACTTTATCCCAAGTCAGAGCAGATTGGTGCCGAGACTAGCAAGTCCGTTCTTCCACCCATGAACCCATCAATTGTTTTTTGAGCTTCCACTATGTGTCAGATATAAAGCCCCCTTCCTTCTGGAGACCTCGTCCTGATATTTTGTTGTTGTTTTTAACAGTTTAAAATAATTTTTAAAGTTATATTAGAGTTAAACACCCATGGAACCCCTGAAGTACCTGCTCCCTTGTTTTGCCGGTAGAAACCAAAAGCCCAGGAGAGCACTTGCCCAGGGTCCCAGAGAGACTGAGGCGGGGCAGGTCTAGGCTTCGTGTCTCTCCGTGCTGCCCCAGCACAGCACCTCACCCTGAGAAGCGGGGATGGAGGAAGGACTGGGTAAATGTATAGATTGTGGGACCCCAGGCTGGTCAGGGGACCTAAAGTGCAGTCATCAGGGAGGCCAGCTCACCGCTCCGGGCACAAAGCGGAGGGTTGATCATGTCACCAACTGTTACATGTGATGCGGTTTCTGTTGCACAGGTGCGTGTTGTCCATTGTGTGCTGGGATGTTAAGAGTTTTGTTTGACAAAGAAAAACTGGATACAATTGCCAAGGTAAATTGCTTTATATGCTAGGTGGAAACCTTATCGGTAAACAAAACACATTCATCCTACAGAGTAGAGTGTCTTGTCCTATTTATAGATGAAGAGACTAATTGCAGAGAAGCAGCCATTCAGCTCATAAGCCACAGGAGCAGGGTTTGAACTCCAGCTGTCTGGCTCCCGATCCTGGGCTCCTTTCCGCCACGCCCTGGCTGGGTGCGACCTGGCTCCGTGCAGCACAGCCCGAGCCTTCTAGGAAAGGACCCTCCTGGCCCAGGTAGATGCCAGAGGCTTTCAGGGTTGCCTGCCCTCACACGGCCCCATTCCTCTGTGGCTGCTTCCAGAGCCAGCCACCGTCCCAGGAGAGTTTTGCCTCTTTTCCTTTTCTCTGTCATCGCTTTTACTGCCCACTGTCGTGGAGACAGGGCTCTCAGACAGGTAGCAGCCAGTACCTGTCACTGCCTCGAAAATCGTCCCCACGTCCCCGTGATCCTCAGAACAGCCACGTTTAAACAGTGCGTCTGCGGAGAGAGCTTGTTGTAGCTGAGGAGCTCCGTGTCGGGCACACCCCATCGGCGCCCACTCCACACCCCGCCGGCAGGGCCCCGCGCTTACCGGCTCCCTGGCCAAAGCGGCCTCCTTGGCGGAGGCAGCAATCAGGAATTCTTTCTTCTGATCATAGGAATTTATTTTCTCTTTCTAGGTAACAAACAAAAAGCCGATAACCGTTCTGGACATACTTCAGAAAATCCGTATGCACGTGTCCGTCCCACAGTGTGACGTGTTTGGATACTTTAGCATTGAGTCCGAAATAGTGATCCTGATCATCCCTGTCGACCACTATCCAAAAGCTCTGCAGGTGGGCTTCAGCGCATGCTGTCAGCATCCTGTCCCCTTCAGGTTTGGTGGCCTCGGCAGGGGGTGGGCACAGACCAGGCACATAGCTGACTGCCCATGGAGAGTCAGCATGTTCCTCAGTCTACATGGGGGAGGATCGGGGGGGAGGAAATGGCATTTCGGCGGGGCAGGAGGGAGCAGCCGGGCGTCTCTGAGGGACAGACTGCACCCGAGAGCACTTTGCCCGGTGATGGGCCACGTACACATGTGACAGCAGGATGCCGAGTGGGGGAGGGGGGGTTGAGATGCAGTCACTCTAAGGGTGGACAGACGGAAAGCATCTGCTCATCCTGTAGATAAGGCAGCGGGGCCAGGGAGGCAAGGGAGTGACAGGTCACACAGTGACGAAGCAGAACAGACTCCTGTCTCCCGAGTCTGTGCTCCGCTGGGGAGGAGGAGCCACTGGACCTGGTTTTGTGGGTCCCAGTTTTTCTTCCCCACAATCTCGAGGTGAACCTCACTCACATAGACCCCCAGGTTTCAGCACCAAAATAGTGAGGGCCCAAGCAAAGGAGGGAATGCAAGAGGCCTCTACACCGCCACCACTGGAAAGCTCATTCAGTCTAATTGCTTGCCTCTAATTGCTCCTTCCGTCTAATTGACGTGTGAACAGGCATGAAAGTCCATTCCCTACGGCTGTGTTTAATCATGAAAAGCTAATGTCTGCTTGTGGGTAAGCAGTGACAGTGGATAAGAAAGGACAGTGGCATTGTGGATCCTTTCATTTCTGATTTGATTTCCGTTGATGCTGTTATTATTTATGTAATAAATTAAGACTATAATTAAAGGCCAGTTTGGCTAAGAAAAAAACAAAGAGAAAGCATATTCCCCATGTGAGAGTAGATGTGGAATTTGACTTGATCTCTTCATGGGTTCTGTGGTTTTATGTTAAGAGAATATGCTTTTCCTCTCCCAGATTGAGGCCTGCAATAAAGAAGCCGAGAAGATCGAATCCCTTATCAACTCCGACAGCCCTACGCTGGCGTCCCACGTGCCTCTCTCCGCCCTCATCATTTCCCAGGTGCAGGTCTCCAGCAGCCTGCCAGCGGCGGGCGTCCGGGCCGGAGCCCCCTGCCGCTCCGGCCTCTTCCTCCTCGCCCTGGGCCTCGCCCTGCACGTAGGCTAGGCCCATCGCCGACTGCCCACGGGACGTGCAGGGTGTTCCTCAGTCTACTTCCAACGCAGCTTCGAAGCTGGAGAGTGGCCAGGTCAAAGCCTCCATCACCTCTGTTCACCGCACAGTATTTTTTTTAATCTGCCAATATCAGTAGGGGTTTGTTTTGTTTTTATAAATGTTAAAAATGTTCCTCCAAATACTAATGAGAAGAGGATTTTCTTCTGGCGGGTCGCTGCCTTCCACTTTCAGGTTGCCCATAGCTGGGTCCCTCCCTCTAAAGTATGCTCCGTGTCACTGATGAAGGAGATGATCACTTTTTAGAAAGATAGTCACTCGGCTGTGGGCTTTGTATCGCAGGAACTTCATTTTAGAGTTCATGTAAGTGTTAAGGGGCCCCTTGTGTTTGTGTGTGTGTTTACAGACAATTACCTGCTCTGTGCAGAAGCTGGGGCACAGGGAAGAGCCCCTACAGTACAGTATGACATGGAGATGTAGTGTCTTTGGAACTATCGTGCACATCACCAGGCAGCCTTAACTTACAGCTTTAATTTAGGAACCCCTCTATTGCAATAAGCAGAAGCAAGCTAACTAGAATTCACAGTCCCAGCGGTTACAAGCGTGAGTCTGTGACTTTGAAGAAAGGGAAAAGTTCTATCGCATCAAAGCATCTTGCATTGTGCATCTTTATGTTAACCAGGTGTATATTCTTCAGTATTCATCAAAGTAAATTTAGAGTTTTTAAACACCAATCTTTAAACCAATTGCTGCTACTTAAGTAATTGCCAAAAATAAAATAATTAGTAGTTCATGTAAATAATACATGAGTTTCCTATTTTATTATGAAGAAGGTGAATAGCCATATTTGTAAAGTGACAATCATGTGTACTAACCCAGTACCTTCCGTTTTGAAGACATGTTTGCGTTTGTGGCATGCACGATGTAGATATGTGTTCTGTCTGACTTTCTTTTCTGATATAAAGTTATAAAGAATTATGGTTTATATATTTAAAATGTCAATCTAAATGTTAAAATGTTTGCATGTTGTCTAAGAAAGTGAATAACTTTGAATGTGTTTCACAGTTTGAAATAAGCTATTCAGTGTAATACTTTTTTGTATGCACATAAACTTAGATTTTACATGAAGTATTTTTCAGTATTATATGTACCCTCTGAAATATATAAGGATATGCTTATTATACCAAAACGTTGTTTAAAAGTGGGCACTTAAGCTTTCAGGATATCTCAATGCCAATGTAGCATGTTCGTTGCAATTGCTTTTTCTATATAAATGTCTTCTATGCAATATATTGGAAAACTTTTATATTTTAATAAAAATGATTTTATATGGTTATGTGTGTACTTCAAGCAATGTGGACATTTAAAATGAAGCCATTTCTCTCTCTCTCTTGGGTGAGCTGTGTCATTTGCTCTGGACTCTCCTGAGGACATGGCACTGACCCGGGCTGGTGCCGGCCTCCCCTGGGCCCGGGCCCGCCCTCAGGGGCAGCCCGGGTCTGTGCCAGCTCTACTGTGGGGAGAAAGCCACACCTGCCAGCAACACTAATGACCGTGCAACAAAATCCATAGAAAACATATTTCCTTCGTTTGATTTAATTGATGATTTTCCTCCAGCCACGGGCTCTTGGGTCACCCTCCCACACTCCCACAGGGGGCGCTCTGGTTCTCAAACTTGCCGCGTGGTGTGAAGGATCCTGAGAACTCAACTCGGCCTGAGACTCGGCATGTGTCCCCTCTGGGCCAGTGAGAGGGCAAGGTGAAAGGCGCCGAGTAAACCGAAGTGCTGGCCACCGACCGGTGACTTTTATGGTTCCCGTTGCTCTTTGGTCCTGCTGATAGTCAGACCCACCCAGCAAGCCTGCCCTGTCAGTGTGCTGAGCCCGCTCCCCTCGGCTGACCCGGGGGCTCCCTGCAAGGCTGGCTCCATCCCTGAGAAGCACTCGCCCTGCCCAGCTGCCCGAGCCGGGGAAAGTCCAGACCTGGTGCGGGTGCGGGCTCCGCCTGCTCACTGCGGGCGCCGGAACCAGCACTCCTGGCGAGGGTAAGGAGAAGGCAGGGATCCTTCACACCACGCGGCAAGTTTGTGAACGCCCTTGCCACGCCTCCACCTTCTCTCCTTTTCCCCAAAACTGTTTTTCTCATAATAAAAACAACATGTGCATTCCCCAAAATGCCCGGGAACAAAGCAAAGGATGGTCACCCACGTGCACCTGACTCTACCAGGGGGTGCGGAATCCCGAGAGCCGTCTCTGTGCCATAATCTCTGCGCCATTGGGACAGGGCCCCTCCTCTGTCTGGTTCGGGAACACGGTTGCATGTTTGGGATGGCCTCTGCCGTGGGAGCGTGCCTGCCCAATGACTCTCAGGTGGCAGCCCCCTCGTGGCCAGAATCCCACCAGGTAATCAGGTGACGCACAGCCTCACCTGCCCTCCCCAGACCACGCTCCCCCCGAGTTCCCAGTCCTGCTGGAGGCGCGAGCAGTCGCTGCCCCGGGCCGTCAGGCAAGCATTTATCTGGGTCAGGCTCTGGCAGGCGAATAGGTGGGCCCCCCAAATTGGGATAATCCGCGGAAGGCTTGCTAAGGAGACTAATTGCACGGGTGTGAGCAGGGGTAAGGAAGCCCAGGGAGCGTGCCGGCACGAGCTCCCCGAAGCCCCGTGGCCGGCAAACTGCGGCTCTCCAGCCACATGCGGCTCTTTGGCCCCCGGAGGGTGGCTCTTCCACAAAACACCACGGCCTGGGCGAGTCTATTGTGAAGAAGTGGCGTTAGAAGAAGTTTAAGTTTTAAAAAATGTGGCTCTCGAAAAAAACGTCAATCGTTGTCCTGTTGGTATTTGGCTCTGTGGACTAACGAGTTTGCCGACCACTACCTAAGCCCAAAGGGGTGAGGTGAGGCGCTGCGTGGAGCCGCATGTCCCCATTTCTTACCCCCTCGGTCTCGTCCCTCTGAGGAAGCCAGTGGGAAGCCAGAGGAAAAGGGAAGCTGTTGCAGTGACCTTGCAGGTCAGCCTCTGGGCAGGGAGCAGGGTGGAGGAGAGTCGGTTTGGGGAAGGAAGTGGAGCAAGAGGAAGATGCCAGCACAGCAGGCCGGGGCCGCGCCAAGTAAGAGGGCCAGGAGAGGTGAGGTACGTCCCGCGCACGCCCAGTGGGGAAGGCCTCTGGCTTTAAACTTCTGCAGATGCTCCACTGGACACGCCCTCCTTCCGGACCTCACCAGCCTCCTCAGTTCCTCCCCATCCTCTGTGCCAGGCCTGCCCCAGGCCCACATTTCCAGTCTTCCCTCACCCCCCCAGCTCCCTGATCCTCACCCTCCAGACCCAGAGCCGTAGCCCTCCTGTTCCCGAGTCACACAGATGTGGCCGGTGCTTCAGACCAGCGCAGGACGCCAGGCTGCCCGAGGCTGCGGCAGGAACCCCTTCCTTCAGGCTCTGCTGGCTCTGAAATGCGGGACCGGACCAGCCTCTGGCCCCAGCGTGGGCAGGCGGGCGCGGTGGGTCCAGGCCACCTTCCCCTCAGCGAGGACAGCACCCCCATCGTGGTGAGTGCTCCTTTCTTCCTAAAGCAGCCAGGCTGACAGGCGAGGACCGGGTATCATGATTAGAATAGAGTACATTTGGCTATGTGTCTAGAGAAATGAATCTGTACTTGGTTGCTTTTAAAATGGGTTGTTTTTGCTATTGTCAGTATTTCCCCAATATTATAGTCAAGCTGGTTATTGATGCTATGTGGGGAAAAGCTATTGATTTTTTAAAAAAATGTTTTTCTTGCCAAAACCGGTTTGGCTCAGTGGATAGAGCATCGGCCTGCAGACTGAAAGGTCCCGGGTTCGATTCCGGTCAAGGGCGTGTACCTTGGTTGTGGTAACAATCCCCAGTAGGGGGTGTGTAAGAGGGTTCTGTGACAGCCCTCTTCTGGGTTGCAGACTGCTACTTTCTAGTTGTATCCCCACATGGTAGAAAGGGAGAGGAAGCTCTCTAGGGTTTCTTTCTTTTTTAAAAAACAAAAAAAGTGGTTTATTATTATTATTGATTTCAAAGAGAGGAAGGGAGAGGAACAAAGATATAGAAGCATCAATGATGAGAGAGAATCATTGATCGGCTGCCTTCTGCACATCCTCCATTGGGGATCGAGCCTGCAACCCAAGCACATGCCCTGACTGGGAATCGAGCTGTGACCCCCTGATTCATGGGTTGATGCCCAACCACGGAGCCACAATGGCCAGACTGGGGTTCTTTTATAAAAACACTAATCCCATTCGTGAGGGCTCCAACCTCATGACCTGACCACCTCCCAAAGGCCCTCATCCAAATACCATCACACTGGGGGTTGCTTCAACCTAAGAATTTTAGGGGAACACAAGCGTTCTATCCATAGCAATACAGATACCGATTAGGGGGCATCTTCATTAGAGTGCTTTACTTCCAAATCAAGGAAGCACTAAGTAACAATAAGTCACCATCTACACATTTTCTCAGCCCTTTGACAGTGACGCTTCTCTCCTTCCTGGTGTCTGAGCTCGGGGCAGAGAGTCGGAGAAGCCCCTCCCTAACCCTGACGAAGGAGGGACAGGACAGTAAAAGACTCATCAACAGTTTAATTCCATGGAAGTGACCTGGTGACAGGCCCCATCGCCTCCTGCTTCCTACTTCCCTCTTCCTTGTCCAAGATTGGCAGTGATGTCATTGAACTACAGCTTTCCTCTCTCATTTGGACTCTGACAGGTGAACTTGGTCTCTACGCTAACAGGAATGGTAGACAACCTATCAGCAAAATGGGAAATCTACCAAACACTCCACGTTCAATTCTATCTCACATCGAAATCTCATGGGACCAGAGCAGCCCGAGCTGCTCTTCTGCAGACAGTCCCCACGGGAAGAACTGTCATATGGCAAATGGCCGAGGGAGTTCCTGGACCACTTCCCGAAAACTGCGCAAGAATTCCTTTCATATAAGTATACGGCCACGTGCTTTAAACGAATTACCTCATGCGATGCTCACAACCTCTCCATAGAGACAAATAGTATTTTTAAAAAATATATTTTATTGATGTTTTACAGAGAGGAAGGGAGAGGGACAGAGAGCTAGAAACATCTATGAGAGAGACACATCGACCAGCCGCCTCCTGCACCCCCCCACCAGGGATATGCCCGCAACCAAGGCACATGCCCTTGACCGGAATCGAACCTGGGACCCTTCAGTCTGCAGACCAACGCTCCATCCACTGAGCCAAACCGGTTTCGGCGACAAATAGTATTTTTTTTTAAATATATTTTATTGATATTTTACAGAGAGGAAGGGAGAGAGATAGAGAGCTAGAAACGTCGATGAGAGAGAAACATCAACCAGCTGCCTCCTGCACATCCCCCACCAGGGACGTGCCCGCAACCAGTGTACATGCCCTTGACCGGAATCGAACCTGGGACCCTTCAGTCCACAGACTGACGCTCTATCCACTGAGCCAAACCGGTTTCGGCGACAAATAGTATTTTTAACGCTGTTCGCAGCTGATGCAACTAAGGTTTAGGAGATTAAATAATTTCTTTAAGGTCAGGTGGTTGGTAAGTAACAGAGCAGGGGTAGTTTGAACCCAGGTCTAACTCAGAGCTTATGTTTGTATTTATTTTACAGTGTGTTTGCCTCTCAGTACAGCTTTGGCTTCATCCCATTCCGCATATTTTCCAACAGCAACAAGAGAGAGAGCACAGCCCTAGCTGGTGTGCCTCAGTGGACAGAGCGTCGGCCTGCGGACTAAAAGGTCCCGGGTTTGCTTTTGGTCAAGGGCACATGCCCAGGTTTCAGACTCAATCCCCAGTGGGGAGCGTGCAGGGGGCAGCCGATCAATGATTCTCTCTCATCACTGATGTTTCTATTTCTCCCTCTCCCCTCCTCTCTGAAATCAATAAAAAATATACTTAAAAAAACATTTTTAAAAAGAGAGCATAGCCTAGTAAAATAAGGAGATTTTCCGTCAAGGTTTTTCTTTCCTCTGCTTTTTTCCAGTTTCCATGGCCTTCCACTCATGGAGCTATTACAACTAAGTTTTATTCCAAAAACCTCTGCAGCCGAAACCGGTTTGGCTCAGTGGTAGAGCGTCGGTCTGCGGACTGAAAGGTCCCGGGTTCGATTCCGGTCAAGGGCATGTACACTGGTTGCAGGCACATCCCTGGTATGGGGTGTGCAAGAGGCAGCTGGTCGATGTTTCTCTCTCATCGACGTTTCTAGCTCTCTGTCTCTCTCCCTTCCTCTCTGTAATATATCAATAAAACATATTTTTTAAAAAAACAAAAAAAACCCACAAAAACCTCTGCAGGTCAAGAGCCAAAGCCCGAAGGGATTAAAGCATAGTTTGTACCTTCAACCAGCGGTCACCAACCTCACCACCAGCCTCACGGGTCACCGGTTGGCGACTGCTGCCTTGACCCGTACTCAGGGGAAGAATTCATAATGATGTCAGGGCTGAGACGCTGGGAAGGGCTGAGTCATGGAGTGTGGAACGTTCTGGGGAACCATGGAGGACAGAAACAACACCCCACCCCACCCCCAAACAGGGAGAGATGGGAGACATCTGCTGTGGGAGGCTGCGGAGAACTGTCCACGTGATACAGAAGACCTTGTACTAAAGGGGGCCCGGGCCCGGACATTCCTGTGTTCTCTTTCTGGCGTGAAGGCCTGCGACCCCGGCTCAGCCAAGCAGATGTTCTGTCCGAGAGCCTGGATCTGGAGGGGCTGAGCCAGAGGTGTGGAGGGGAGCTGGGGAAGATTCTAGAACGCTTCAATGTTTATCCCCAAGAGAGGAAAGTAGATGTGGCCGAGTTTCCTTCAGTGAGCAAGTTTGAGTTTTCTTCCATCGGCAGAATTCTGCCTTGATCTCTACAGAGAAACAACGGTACATTTTTACATATAAAAACTGTGGCCATGGCCGAAACCGGTTTGGCTCAGTGGTAGAGCGTCGGTCTGTGGACTGAGAGGTCCCAGGTTTGATTCCAGTCAAGGGCATGTACCTTGGCTGCGGGCACATCCCCGGTAGGGAGTGTGCAGGAGGCAGCTGATCGATGTTTCTCTCTCATCGACGTTTCTAACTCTCTGTTCCTCTCTCTTCCTCTCTGTAAAATATCAATAAAAAATATTTTTAAAAACTGTGGCCATGAAATACTACACAGACAAAAATATGTGACATTGAAAGAGTGGATTTTAACACATAGCGGACCAATAATTTGATTGCTGGCTTCACCCAGTGGCCAGATAAGTTTCCATTGAATGAGTACAGAAAATGTTTTACATAAATGTTAAAGGCGTGCTTTAAAATTACCCATGGCATTTTTTGAAGTTATTTATTACCTGTTCTTACAAACTAATATCTTCTTAAAGTATGACTGGCCAGAAGCCTTGGAACAGAAAGCAGAAGAATTCTCGTGATCCGTCCGCAATGTGTTGTCATCGCAATCTTTAAAAAAAATGTCCTCTACGATAGGTATCACTGTCTTCATTTCAAGCTCCTGGATCAGCAGTTGTTGGGCAGCAGATACAGAACTGGGACTTAGGCTACGTGACTTCCGGTCTTGCCCACGTTCCTAACTAAGTATTCTAATTGTCACTCATCTCTGCACATCTGCTTTGATTTTGCCTCATTTCTGTTGCTGATTCATGAGCACTGGACTCACGTGAGGCCAGCACGGTGACTCAGGCCCGAACGAAGCTTATCTGGCCCACGTTTTCTCCCTCAGGCACGCCACAGGCTTCCTGCTTTAGGGACGACCCCCCCCCCCGCCCCCCCACACACACACCACCTCCACACCCCACGTGTGGGCATTTTAAACGGCAAAATCACCAACACAAAAAGACAACACTGCAAAAAGCCTGGCACTAAACACGCTGGGAAGAGGTCGCTCGTTGGCAGTATGGGAGCCGAAACGAGACGAGCGTCTCCTTTCCAACATCACCGGGAACGTGTGCTGGGCAATTCAAATCTCCCGCTGCTCTGCGCGCCCTCAGGTGACTGTCGCAGCACTGACTGCACTGACTTAGGCTTACAGATAACGCCTAGCACGTAGGCACTCTCACAAACACAGAATCTACAAGTAAATGAGGGCTGGCTATACTGATCAACCTCTAGAAGACACACATTATCAATATCAGGAAAGATCAGGGGCACCACCACCCAGCACACAGACAGTGAAAGGCTAACAACGCACTATCAACACCTTTATGCCTATAGATCCCATGACGAATGAAATGGACTAATTCCTTTTAAGATACAAGTTACCAAAGTTCCCCTGAAGAAATAGATAGTTTAAATGGTCTATTAATGAGGCTAAATTTATTATTTAAAACCTCCCACCACCACCACCACCACCCCCCAAAAAAAAGAAAAAGAAAAACACCTCCATACCTAAATGGCTTCATTGAAGATTTAGCAAATGTTCATAGAAGAAATAATACTAATTCTTTACAGACTCTTCCAGAAAATGGAAGAGAGAACCCTCTTCAACTTCTTTTCTAAGGTTAGTTAGCATTGCCCTGGTTTCTAAATCTAAAAAAGACCCTGCAAGAATAGAAAACTCAATAGAGAGCAACATCCCCAAACACAATTGAGGGAGTTCAAAGAAGATAAATAAATAGATATGCCGCCGAAACTGGTTTGGCTCAGTGGATAGAGCGTCGGCCTGGGGACTGAAAGGTCCTGGGTTCGAATCCGATCAGGGGCACGTACCTTGGTTGGGGGGCACGTCCCCAGTAGGGGGTGTGCAGGAGGCAGCTGATTGATGATTCTCTCTCATCAATGTTTCTAACTCTCTATCCCTCTCTTCCTCTCTGTAAAAAATCAATAAAATATGTATTTAAAAAATAGATACGCCAATGCAGATGGGTCGGCAAGCTCACCATTAGGAAGAAGTCAGTTTTTCCCGAGTTGACAGATACATTCAAGGCAATACCAATCAAAACCCCAGCAGGCTTGTTGTTTGTTTGTGTTGCAGTAATTTATAGGCCGATTCTACAATTTATATGAAAATGCAAAGGGCCTAAAATGGATAAAACAACTTGGAAAAGAAAAAATGAGAATTTACACTACCTGATCTCAAGACTTACACAAAGCTGCAGTAATTTAGACAGTGTGTATTAGTGTAAAAAAATGCATAATCAGTGGAATGGAATGGAGAGCCACCTATATCTGGCCCATTGAGAGAGAATTATCTTTTCAAGAACTGGCACTGGAGCAACTGGATAATCATATGTCAAATAAGAAAAGAGAGAGGATTACAACCCTGACTTCACACCACATGCCACCATAATCAAAATGAATGTAGGAGCTAAACTACCAGTAAATGTAAAAGCTAAAGCTGTGAAACTTCTAGAAGAAAACAAACTTTTAATGATGGTAGAATAGGTGAGGCGTTTTTAAATAGGACATTAAACCAAAGAGAAATGACAACTTGGGTCAAACACGCTCTTGCTGCCATTTCTCTTGTCTCTGCTGCGTGGGTACCGGCTCGGACCCGCTGGGCAGTGACTCCCCCTCCAGCCTGCTCCGGGCTCTTGGTGGGGGACAGCTTGGGCTCTGCCCTACCTCTGCCCCGCACTCTGTCCTCTCCACGTGCCTCTGCTAAGGCCGGCTCTAGGGCCTATAGACTCCGAAGATGCCACCAAGTTCAGATGTTGTCCCCACCCACTCACTAGCCTCGGCTCCTCCTCTGTCCAAGGAGATGGGAGTGGAACTTGTTGGTCCCCGAGGGGCTTCCCTCTGCGGGCACCGAGAGCTCAGCTGTCTCCACCCCACAGCCCCCAAGTTCTGGTTGGGAGGGAAGCAGCCTTCTAGAGATGCTAGAGGTAACATGGATTTCTTCCATTTGGCCACGTCCGTGAGGATTTGTTGGCAGATGGGCACGAGAGTTGAATATAAACGGCCAGATGCCCGCCCAGCACCAGAAGTCCCTTTGGACTCGGCATGAGCCACGCTTCCTAGCAGCCCTCTGGCCCTGGAAGGACTCAAATCAATAGGTACTTGCCTGATAACAGGGTGAGGGAGTGAACAGGGCAGCGCCCGGCCTTACTGTCGCCCTACAACCAACAAGCTGAAACTAAATGCGCCCATGCATTGGAAGATTTGTCAACGAGCGTCCTTCTGTTAGAATGGACTGAGCTCTCTGCCCAGGAAGCAGGTGCTCCGGGAGCCACCCCCAGGCTGGGCCTCATGCTAGCGCCCCTCTCACCCAGGGCCGCGACTGGGACCCAGGCTTCCCAGTGCCACCCCAGTGCCCACCGACCGCCGCCCCCCAGACCAAGGAGGAGAAGGGACCCAAGGCCCCGAGGGATGGGTAGGCCTTGAACCCGCAGAGGCGAGCCCGCACTCCAACTCCACCCGGATTCGCACCAGAGGGTGTGTGTGTCCCGGCGGCGGCGGACGGACCTGCCCGGAGCCGCTGGACCGGGCCGGGCGGCGCACCCGGGGGAGAGTTCGGGTTCGGCGCCAAGTTCGCCTGCAGCGCCGCCAGGGGGAGCGCCCGGGCCTGCAGCGCCGAGCGGACCGGAGAGCCTGCGGGGCGCGCGCGATGCCCAGTCCCCCGGGGGTTCAGGCTGAGCCCCAAAGGCCCCGGCCCGGCCCCGCACCCGGAGGGCCTGGGCCGTCCGTCCCCGCAGCCCGGACCCGGGGCCGGGCCTCCGGAGCCGCGGGGAGGGTCCGGGGCGCGGGGCGCAGCGCCTCCCCGGGGCCGGGCGGCGGCCGGGCGGGCGGCCCTTATAAGGCGGCGGCGGGCGGCGCCGGGGCGGGGCCGGGCCGCCCCCTCCCCCCGGGCTACCCCCGCGGCCGGCCCGGCGCGCAGAGGCAGCGGAGCCGGAGCGAGCCGAGCCCCGGAGCAGCCGAGCGGGCCATGGGCAAGTCAGGTGAGGCCGCCGGGCGCGGGGCCGGGCCCCCCGGGATGCTCGCCGCCTCCTCCCCGGGCGCGGGGTGCGGGGTGCGGCGCGGGCTGCCGGGCGGGGACCCCCGGGCGGGGATGGAGCGGCGCTGGGGGATGGAGCTTCCGGGGCAGCGGGAGGCCGGGTGGCCGTGGGGACCCCCCCCCCCGGAGACGGAGGGGGGGAGGGAGGGCGGATGGAGGAGGGACCCCCAGCCCGGGACCCGGAGACTGGCGGCGGCGGCGGCCGGAGGGCTCCAGGCGCCCGGGGTCCGGCCCAGGCGTGGCTGTGGCTTTGTTTCTGGCGGACGGAGTTCGAAGTTGGGGAAAGCCAGACCGTGGCAGCATCCTTCCCCGCCAGCGGCCCGAGCATCCTCCCTCCTCCCCCGAGGCCCCCTCTGGGCCAGGCCCCCCCCCCAGCCACAGGCCCCCCAGCCACAGGCCCCCCCAGCCACAGGCTCCCTCTTCCCCTTTTTCTCCGACCTGTTGTTGGACCCCCGCTCAGCCCTGTGGCTGCCCCGAGGGAACTTTCCAAAATGCAGATCCTACCCTGCCACCCCCAGCACCCTCCATCCCATTGCCTGCAGGCGGGAGAGTACCTTCCTCAGCCCCAACTTGGGGTTCCCCCCGGGAGTGGGTGTGCTTCACCTCTTCCGGCCACTCAGCCATCGGGGAGCGAGCACGCTGGTCCCATCCCCGGCTCCCTTTCCCAGCACCCACCACCACCACCCCGCCCCTTCCACTTCCCGGAGGTTTGAAATCTTCCCCATCCTGGAGACTCAGCTTCTGGGCTGAGGGGCTCCCCCTGGCTCCCCCTACCCCCTACCCCCACCCCCAGAAGGAGGGCAGGCCTCTTCTTGGCGGCAGCCCCTCCCCCTGAACAGCCAGCTTGGGACACTGCCCGGCTGTAGGCCTGCTTCCCACTGACACCTCCCTCCCGGCCGCCAGGCCAGACGGGGCCGGGCGATCTGAGCATGGCTACTGCCTCCCGGAGGCCCATGCCTCCCCCGGCATTGGTCTTCCGCTGCCTTTGCTGCCGCCGCTGTGACAGGTCTGGCCTTCAGCCCGGCTGTGTGACCACCTGCTGTGTGACCTTGAGCAAGGCTCTTTCCCCACCTGGCCAATGAGGTGGCCCGGTGACCCCCTGGGCCCTTCCCGGTGTGGGAGGGTGACGGTGTGGGAAGGTGACGTAAGGAGTTACCATGAGGCGAAAAGGACGGTAGGTGGTGATGGGGCAAAAGAGCATGGCAGATGGGAGCAAGCATTTTAAGGAGTCAAGCCTTTTCTCTGTAGATGAAGAGAAAACCCACAAATTCGCCAAAACCGGTTTGGCTCAGTGGATAGAGCATAGGCCTTTGGACTGAAAGGTCCCAGGTTCAGTTCTGGTCAAGGGCATGTACCTTGGTTGTGGGCACCTCCCCAGTGGGGAGTGTGCAAGAGGCAGCTGATCGATGATTCTCTCTCATCGATGTTTCTAACTCTCTATCCCTCTCTCTTCCTCTCTGCAAAAAAAAAAAAAAAAATCAATAAAATATATTTTAAAAAAGAAAGAAAACCCACAAATTCTCTAACGCCACACTTTTAATCGGTTGTTGCTTGCTCCTCCCCTGGGGAGCCATTCTCCTGCTATCAGCGGAGTGCTCGTCCTTCTGTCCACTACTCATCTGTCCATCTCTCCCTGCCTTCTTGCTCGCTTCTCTCCCTCCCTTTTCCCCATCCTTTACTCCCTCCCGGCTCTGGGCTCTGTACTGTGGCCTCGGTGCTGTGGAGGGTGTGAGCCTGGTCCTCGGAAGTGCTCGTTTGGATTGTGAAATGAATCAGTGAGTCTGATCATCTGGGGAGGAGAGACGGCCCTCAGGTGCTTCCGTAAGAGAAGGGAAACCCGCAGACGGGTGAGGCAAAGAGCAGTGGGGGCTGAGGGGAAGGAGAGATCCCCTTTGCAAAGGGGCTGCTGGAGGCTCCGGGGGCGGGGGGGAGGGGGCCTCAGATCCCAGAGCGTCTTGGGAATTTGGACTTTCTCCCTGAGGCCTGGGGTGCCGCAGAAAGGAGTTAACCGTCGGTGGCAGGAGCGTGGGTCGGGGGGAAGAGGGCAGGGGTGGGGGTCAGGGAGAGGGTGCTGCAGTCACTCAGGCGATGGATGACAGCGGCTCTAAGGAGCTGGAGAGGAGGAAGGATGGGTTTGGGAGGCGGCACCCTGAAGCCAGTTTTGGTGACGAACTTGTACACGAGAGCCAAGTGCCACAGGTATGCCTGGGTGCTATGTGGTGGCGACACCTTCTCGGCCTGCAGATGCAGAATCGAGCAGGTTTCCGAGGAAGGGGGCAGTGGCAGAGGGCAGGTTAGAGCTGGTTCAGGCAGGTGCCACCCCCACCCCCAACACATACACACACACAACCAGGGACCTTCCAGAATGCCGGCTCAGGCCTCTCTCCCTCACAGCCACATGCATTGTACTGGTCTCTCCCAAAGACTGGAAGTCCCCAGGACAGTGCTGGCTGCCCTAAGGGTCTCCAAGAGGAAGTGGCCTTTCTGGGTAATTCTTTTCTTTTTTAATACATTTTATTGATTTTTTTACAGAGGAAGAGAGAGGGATAGAGAGTTAGAAACATCGATGACAGAGAATCATCGATCAGCTGCCTCTTGCACGCCCCCCACCGGGGATGTGCCCGCAACCAAGGGGATGTGCCCTTGACCGGAATCGAACCCAGGACCTTTCAGTCCGCAGGCGGACGCTCTATCCACCAAGCCAAACCGGTTTCGGCTTTGATGTGGTTTCATAAAGACGTAAGGAGCTAGTCCCTGCCTCTTCTGTGCCTTCACTTCCTCATAGGAGGTCGACTCCTTTTAATCTTAAATCTCAGAGATACCACAGAGCTCCGTGGGGTTGGTCGGCATTGCTGGGAAACTGTTACTCAGGAGGGACTCAGCCCGGTGTTCAGAGACTTCAGGTCCGCCGCCCGCCTTGCTGGGCTCAGTTGACAGCAACTGTGATGGGGGCGGAGCCTTGGGCTCCGTGGAAACCTCTAGTCCAGGGGTTCTCAACCTTTCTAATGCGGTAAACCCTTACAGTTCCTCATGTGGTGGTGACCCCCAACTATAACATTATGTTCATCGCTACTTCATAACTAATTTTGCTACTGTTAATCATAATGTAGATATCTGTGTTTTCCCGATGGTCTTGGGCTCTACAGTGGAGACCCACAGGTTGAGAACCGCTGCTGGAGAGCCCAAGACCGTCGGAAAACACAGATATGTACATCACGATTCATTAACAGTAGCAGAAGTACAGTTGTGAAGCAGCGACGAACATAATGTTATGGCTGGGGTCACCACAATGCGAGGGGCTGTATTAAAGGGCCGCGGCCTTAGGAAGGCTGAGAACCACTGGGCTAGTCCCTCATAGAGTGACTGACCGATCGTTAAGCTCTTGGTGCACGCCAGGCTTGGAGCCGCTTACCATCAATTGCGTGGATTTTTACAGGTTGAGCACCACGCCCACACTCGGACCTTGACCAGTAAGTGGACACACTGGGATTTGAAGCCAGGCTCTCTGACTTCTTCCCGAATGTGGGCTTTCTCCCCTACCGCCCTGGTCACTTGCCGCCTGCCCCCTGCCTCCTCCTCCTCCTCCTCAGCCTGGGCTCTGGCTCAGCAGGGACTTCTGCACCCCTGGGATTACCTCTGAAAGTCTTTTTTTTTATTTTTTATTTTATTGATTTTTCACAGAGAGGAAGAGAGAGGGATAGAGAGAAATATCGATGAGAGAGAATCATCGATCAGCTGCCTCTTGCACACCCCCTACTGGGGATGTGCCCGCAACCAATGTACATGCCCTTGACCAGAATCGAACCCGGGACCTTTCAGTCCGCAGACCGACGCTCTATCCACTGAGCAACACCGGTTTTGGCTACCTCTGAAAGTCTTAAGGTCCCTTCCACCCACCTCTGCCACCAGAGCAGAAAGCATTTAGGGACCTCTGGCCAGCCCAGGGATTCCCTACTGAGCGGGGCCAGACACCTCTGCAGGGTGTGGTGTGGGGGCCACACCAGGTCCAGCTGTTCCGTTTTTTCATCTGTTGATTTTGCTGGAAGGGGCGGGGCAAGGGGAAAGTTCAAAGAAAGGGTTTCCCTGTTTTTTCTTGAAACAAACAGATGTCATACTTCCTTCTCACACAGAGCGGGGGTGGGGGGTGGAACCCCGGGAGGCCGGGACTGGCCCAGGGCCGCCGGCAGGCCCGCGTGGCCGGCCACGGGCGGGGCTGGGGCACGGACACTGGCTGCCTCAGTCCCCCGGTGACCGTTATCTGCCCAGGAGCAGCCTGGAGCCACTCACCCCCATCGTGCGTAGGGGAAGGGAAGTACACGCAGAGAGGAAAGTATGAGAGGTTTGGAGCAGAGGAGGCTGCTCTTAGGTCTAGCTCGAATGTGGACTCCCCGCGTGAAGTTGTGAAACTCCCGAGGACGAGAGCTTCCTCATCGGTGAAGAGAAGACCGTGGTCCAGTTCCTTTGCTTACTCATTCCCTGGGCAAACGTCTGAGCTCAGAGGTGCCGGGAAGAGGTCATCGGAGACCGAGACAGCCCGGCGGGCCGGGCTCGGTGGTTGAGCGTCAGACTCTGGACCGGGAGGTCACGGTTCGGTTCCTGGTCAGGGCACCTGCGCGGGTTGCAAGGTCGAAACTCAGTGTGGGGCGGGCAGCCGAGCAAGGATTCTCTCTCATCATTGATGTTTCTATCTTTCTCTCCTTTTCCCTTCCTCTCTGAAATCAATAAAAATACAGGTTTTCTTTTTTTAAAAAAAAAAAAAAAGATTGATACAAATACCAGCAGTCCTGCTCCCGTGGAAATCAGGGATGGGATCCGAGGGGACCAGAGGCTTTGTTGGTAACAACGTAATTATGATCGACCACTGCATAGCTGTTCCCTGCGCTCCAGAACTCTTCTGAAGCGATGGCATAGATTAGTTCTTTTCATTCTCGCAGCAGCCCTGTGAGGTAGATGCTGCTATCTCCACTTTCCTATGCGGAGGTGGGAGGGGGGTGAGGGGGTGGGGGAAATGAGGCATAGAGTGATTAAGCAACTTGACCAAAATCACCCAGCTAGTCAGAGGCCCAGCTGGTATTTGCCTCTTGAATTTCCTGGAACCCTGGGACAGAAACTGCTCTTTCTCCTCCTCCCCCTCCCCTCAACTTTTTATTCTTTCTTCCTGACAAACCAGTTTTCCCCCAAAGGGGGGACCAGGCCGTTTCCAGCGTTAAGGAGCAACAGTCACCCGAGCACATGAGCACATTCGAAGATCTAATTGGCGTTAGTCAGCAGTTCCTGGGGTTCTTGCTTTCTAGCAATTGGAAGGTGCTCCGTGTCGGAACGAAGGTTTTTCCAGGCGTGAGGAGGGCAGGCTAAGGTGAAAGGCTGGTGTTTTAGGCAGGTGATCTCCCCTCAGGGAGGCTGCCGGTCTTATCAGGTTGCCTCATCAGGGACCAGGACATTCCAGGCTGATTGGTTTAAAATTCCACCCCCGGGGGAGGCTGACCCTGCGGCTGGGTGAGTTAGGAAGTTTTGGTTTGGTGAGGGGACGTGGCTAAGCTGTTTCTCCCAGCTTCTTGCCTAGGGCCAGAGGGGCCTGTCTGCAGTCCCTGCCCTGGCCTCTGACCGTCCCTGGGGGGCCCCGGTGGGGAGTGGGGAGAGGAATGAGCCAGGCTGGGCTCTGGGCGGCCTCCGAGGATGGATGGTTGGATGGATGGATGGGTGGATGGATGGATGGATGGTGGAGAGATGGATGGGGATGTTGGATGGATGGGGTTCCATTCCAGATCCAGACTGATGTGACTTCTGTCCACTATTGCGGAGGGAGGAGCCTGTGCTAGCCAGCAGGGCACAGGCCTCTAGGGGCTTTGGCATGTAGAAACCCAGACCCCAAGGGACCTTCCAGAGCCCCCAGGTCAGCCCCACGGAGAGGCCTGTGCCCTCCACTCCTCCTCTCTGCCCTGCCCCTTCCCTCTCCCCTCCGCCCCAGGGAGCCAGCCCAGACAGCCCCCCACCTTCCAGCAGCTCTGACCTTGAGCCCCGGACCTGCCCCTGGAGCTTCTACCCCTGCAGCCCCTGACTTTCCTCCGGGGCCCCGTAGGCAGGTCTGAAGCCTTAGTTCTCCTCTTCCTCCTCCTCTCTCCCTCCGGAGAGCTGAAGGCAGCCGCCCACCTCTCTGAGCCCGGCCTCCTCCAGGTCTGGTCCGTCCCGCTATCTCCGTGACTTCCTTTGACTCGCGTCCCTTGGAGGGGGTGTGGGGTGCAGCGTCTCCACCCCTGAGCCAGCTGTGGGAACGGGTACAGGGCACCTCCCTTCCCGAGCCTCCGTGTCCCCATTTTCATAAGTGGGCAGCTCCCACGGGTGGAGGTGAGCGGTGAAGGAGAGGGCGCACAGCCCAGCACCCAGCGGCGGTTGGCCGACGTGCAGAAAGAAAGGGCTCCCTCATTCCGGGCCCGGCACCCCGAGAGCCTCCGGGGTGCCCTCCTGTGGGGACACAATCCCTCTCCCCGGGGCGGGGTGGCTGTGAGGGTAGGTTCACAGGCAGGGATGGGTAGGCTCCCTCTGACCTTTTTCTCCTTGTGTTTATCTTTGTCCTCTGGCTTTCCACCGAAGCGGGGTGTGCCTCGTGCTGGGTGTGGACACCAGTGATAGCTGTCCTCCCGGGGCTGAGGCCGCCGTGGGGAGCCGCCTGGGCTGGGCGGCTGCTGTCCTGGGAGGGACTGGGGGGGGGGGGAAGATGCCTCCCAGAGGGTGGGGAGGGAGGACTCCCGCCCCGATTACCAGGAAGTCCTCCTGACCCCTTTCCTGGGAGCCCTGCCCCCGGGGACTGGCCCGGGTGGGGACCGTGACCGGGCGGCGAGCTTAGGGTGAGCCCGGGAACTTTCACTTTTATTTCTCTGACTTTCCCCGAGCGCAGTGACCTAGTTTTTAGCAGCCCGTAAATACCGTCTGCCCCGGAGACCGCAGGCCCTCAGCCGGCGGGCGCTCCGGGCTGCCTGTCCCCGGGCCCCGCGGCCCTGTCCTGCCACCTCCTTCCCGAGCCCCCAGACCCTGTGCGGCTGCTGTTCAAGCCCCTCTGGCACCTGTGCTCCTCTGCCCGCGGCCCCAAAACCCTGTGGCAGGCAGTCTCCCGTCTGTGTGTGAGCTCAGCAGGACGTGGCTGCTCTGAGAGGATGGATGGGTGGATGGGTGGATGGATGGATGGATGGGTGGGTGGGTGGATGGATGGGTGGATGGGTAGATGGGTGGATGGATGGATGGGTGTATGGATGGATGGATGGATGGGTGGGTGGATGGATGGATGGATGGATGGACAGATGGGTGCATGGGTGGATAGATGGGTGGATGGATGGATGGATAGATGGGTGCATGGGTGGATGGATGGGTGTATGGATGGATGGATGGATGGATGGATAGATGGGTGGGTGGGTGGATGGATGGATGGTTGGATGGATGGATGGATAGATGGGTGGATGGATGGGTGGATGGGTGTATGGATGGATGGGTGGATGGGTGTATGGATGGATGGGTGGATGGGTGTATGGATGGATGGATGGATGGATAGATGGGTGGGTGGGTGGGTGGATGGATGGATGGTTGGATGGATGGATGGATAGATGGGTGGATGGATGGGTGGATGGGTGTATGGATGGATGGGTGGATGGGTGTATGGATGGATGGGTGGATGGGTGTATGGATGGATGGATGGATGGATGGATAGATGGATGGATGGGTGGATGGATGGATGGATGGATGGATAGATGGATGGGTGGATGGATGGATAGATGGGTGGATGGGGTTCCATTCCAGATCCAGACTGATGTGACTTCTGTCCACTATTGACCTTGCCTACCTGGCCTCACCCTGTACTCCTTCCCTAACCCAGCCCCCCGGACCGCCCTCTCTAAGGTCATGACCCCGCTGAGCACAGGCTCCATTTCACCCCTCAGTGCATCTCTGAACCCAGCGCCACCTCTCCCCGCATTCACCTCCCTGCTGACCTTCCCGGTCCTTTTTCCCTCCTCTGTCCCTCTGACTTCTGGTTTTCCAGCCAGTGAGGGGGCCTGCTCCCGGCCAGGCGTGCTCTCTGAGCGCCGGCCCAGTCCGGCCCGGTCCCCACAGCCACCACAGGCCCAGGCTGAGGTAGCCAGTCTCCCTCAAACATTTTCTTTCAGAAGTCCCATTGCTCACCGCCCAGCACCTCTACCCCCACCCCACCCCAACATCTGCTCTGCACCCCTGGCCCACCCTCCACTCAGCAGCCAGCAGGGTCTTTCGGAAACACGATCTCACCAGCTCGCTCCTCTGCCCCCAATCAGTTGCTTCCCATAACTTTTGGATAAAGACCCAGATCCCTGTATAGAGGCCCTGCATAGGGGCCCTACATAATCCATGGGTGCAGAGGGGTGGAGGGACGGGGACAGGTGGGCAGAGGGGTGGAGGGACGGGGACAGGTGGGCAGAGGGGTGAGGGGCGGGGACAGGTGGGCAGAGGGGTGAGGGACGAGGACAGGTGGGCAGAGGGGTGGGGGACGGGGACAGGTGGGCAGAGGGGTGGAGGGACGGGGACAGGTGGGCAGAGGGGTGAGGGGCGGGGACAGGTGGGCAGAGGGGTGAGGGACGAGGACAGGTGGGCAGAGGGGTGGGGGATGGGGACTGGTGGGCAGAGGGGTGAGGGGTGAGGGACCAGGACAGGTGGGCAGAGGTGGGCACCTGTCCGTTTGGCTGGGCACTGACTGAGGCCTGGGGACACACACTCACAAACACACACACACACACACACACACACACACACACACACACCCCACGCTGAGACCGTCCCCGTTTTGGACTCGTTGCAGCTTCCAAACAGTTTAACAACGAGGTCCTGCGGGCCCACAACGAGTACCGGCAGCGGCATGGCGTCCCGCCGCTGAGGCTGTGCAAGAAGCTCAACCGGGAGGCCCAGCAGTGAGTGCGGCCCTGGGGGCGGGGGGTGCAGTCAGGGGTGGGGGGGCTGCAGTCAGGGGGCCGGGGGGTGCAGTCAGGGGGCCGGGGGGCTGCAGTCAGGGGTGGGGGGCTGCAGGCAGGGGCGGGGGGCTGCAGTCAGGGGTCCGGGGGGCTGCAGTCAGGGGTGGGGGGGCTGCAGTCAGGGGGCGGGGGGGTGCAGTCAGGGGTGGGGGGGCTGCAGTCAGGGGGCGGGGGCTGCAGTCAGGGGGGCTGCAGTCAGGGGGGCTGCAGTCAGGGGGCCGGGGGGCTGCAGTCAGGGGCCGGGGGGCTGCAGTCAGGGCGCCGGGGGGCTGCAGTCGGGGGCCGGGGGGCTGCAGTCAGGGGGCGGGGGGCTGCAGTCAGGGGTGGGGGGGCTGCAGTCAGGGGTGGGGGGGCTGCAGTCAGGGGCCGGGGGGCTGCAGTCAGGGGTGGGGGGGCTGCAGTCAGGGGGCGGGGGGCTGCAGTCAGGGGGCCGGGGGGCTGCAGTCAGGGGGCCGGGGGGTGCAGTCAGGGGTGGGGGGGCTGCAGTCAGGGGGCGGGGGGCTGCAGTCAGGGGGCGGGGGGTGCAGTCAGGGGGCCGGGGGGCTGCAGTCAGGGGGCCGGGGGGCTGCAGGCAGGGACCGGGGGGCTGCAGTCAGGGCCGGGGGGCTGCAGTCAGGGGCCGGGGGGCTGCAGTCGGGGGGCCGGGGGGCTGCAGTCAGGGGGTCGGGGGGCTGCAGTCAGGGGGCCGGGGGGCTGCAGTCAGGGCCGGGGGGCTGCAGTCAGGGGCCGGGGGGCTGCAGTCAGGGGGTCGGGGGGCTGCAGTCAGGGGGCCGGGGGGTGCAGTCAGGGGGCCGGGGGGTGCAGTCAGGGGGCCGGGGGGTGCAGTCAGGGGCCAGGAGGGGGGGGGGCCGGAGGCCGGGAGTTCCGGGCAGAGTCAGTGACGCCCCCGCAGGCCCCTTTGCTCCTGAGCCGCGGCCCGGCCCCTGGGACAGACAGGGCCGTCCGGGCTCGGGGCGACGCTCCCGGTTTGCGCTGGGGCCCGGGAAGGCCGCGTGGCCACGCGGTTCGGGGTTCGGGGCTCCTGCGGGGCCTCCCCGGCGGCGGCGCTGAGCGAACCGTGTCCGCAGGTACTCGGAGGCGCTGGCCAGCACGAGGATCCTCAAGCACAGCCCCGAGTCCAGCCGCGGCCAGTGCGGCGAGAACCTGGCCTGGGCCTCCTACGACCAGCCCGGTGGGTGCTTCCTCCGCGCCCCCCCCCACACCCCCTGTCCTCTGCTGGGCCCCCCCACCCTCGGCCCTCCGCCCGGCCCCCCTGCCCTCTGCCTGCCCTCCGCCCGCCCCCCTGTCCTCGCCCGCCCCCCTGCCCTCCGCAGCTACATTCAGGCCCCTCCTGGGCCCTCCCCGCCCTCCTGTGTAGCCATGCGATGCCGCGCCCACAGGCACAGAGCAGAGCTGAGGGGAACCCAGAGCTCTGGGCTCCGGGCTGGGGGGGAGGGCAGCCTCCCGGATGGGGCCAGGCCTGTGCTGCTGTGGGGGGCAGAGAGGGGTCCCACTGCCCGGACCCCCTTTTGGAGGAGCTCCAGCCCAGGAGCAGGGTGCGGGCCACAGGCCTCTGTGCAGGCCCAGCCTCACCCTGTCTCCCTCCCCCACCCCGCACCCCCCATCCTCATCTTGCCCCCCACCCCCACCCTCCATCCTCCCCCACCCGCACCCCCAGCTACAGGAGACCTGGGCTTTGGTCACGCTCCGCAGACAGCTGCTGTGCGGGCGGGTGTGTAAGACAGGGCTGGTGTGTTAACCTTCCCGCCAGAAAAGCGCAACAGAGCTTCTCCCATGTGGGAAGGAAAATCGTAACCATGGGCAGGAGCCTTCGTCCGAGCGCTCAGCCTGGCCGGCCACCGCCACACTGACCAGACCCTGACCAGACCGGCCTGAGCTTCCTGCCCCCACAGCCTGGCCTGGCTTTCCAGGAAAAGCGCCGGCGGGCCGCCTCCCCGAAGCCTCCCCAGACCCAGTGGAGAGGCCTCCTCCCTCCTCCTCCCTCCTCCTCCCTCCGCCTCACATTCCTGGAGTTCCAGCTCCCGCTGCTCTGGGAGAGGGGTGTGCGGTGTGCGTGCCCCCCCCCATTCCTCCCCCCCCCCCCCCGTCCCTCCTTCCCCCCTTCCCCCACCCGGAAGGCAGGCAGGAGTCCACAGTCTGCAGCCGCCACCCCCCCCCCCCAGGCCTGGTTTGGGGCCTGGCGGGCCCTGGGGAGGAGGGAGAGGAATGGGGGAGAGCCAGTAGGAGAGCCGGTTCCCTCCCAGCCCTGGACTGGCTCCCTGGGGGGCCTTGAGCAAGTCCTTCCCCTCCGGCCTCAGTTTCCCATCTCTGCCGAGAGGGGGCTGGGCAAGGGGTCGCTGAGGCCGGGGTTCCCCACACCGGCTGCACTTTGGGATCTTGTGGTGCCTTTTAGAAACACCAGCGCCTGGGTCTCTCCTCCAGAGATACGCGCACCATCCGATGGTGGCCGCCCCCCTCATCCCCACCCTCACCCCCGCGTCAGTACTTTCTCCAGTTCCCCAGAGGCCAGGGTCCTTGCCGCCCAGCGCGGGGCAGAGGCCGCAGCAGCATCGGCCCCGTTCGGAATGCAGGCACCTGGGCTGCCCCGGGACCGCCTGCCTTTTAGCAAGAGCCCAGGTGACTCGGACCCACGTCCGAGCTTGTGGTTCTGCTCTGAGCGCCGAGGCTGCTCCGGCTCCGGCCCTGAGCTCCCGGCTCCCGGGCCACACTGTGCGCTCTCTCCCATCCCCACGTCAGGCCGGGCTGCTCCCAGTGAGGACCTCCTGCGGCTGCAGGGGCCCCGGCCCAGCCGCCCACCGCCCCCCCTCTGTCCACCGCCCCCCCCTCTGCCCACCGCCCCCCCTCTGCCCACCGCCTCCCTCCGCCCACCGCCCCCCTCCGCCCACCGCCTCCCTCCGCCCACCGCCCCCCCTCTGCCCACCGCCCCCCCTCTGCCCACCGCCCCCCTCCGCCCACCGCCCCCCCCATGCCCACCGCCTCCCCTCTGCCCACCGCCTCCCTCTGCCCACCGCCCCCCTCCGCCCACCGCCTCCCCTCTGCCCACCGCCCCCCTCTGTCCACCGCCCCCCTCTGCCCACCGCCTCCCTCTGCGGCCGCTCCGGGGCCAGGCTGGGCGGGCGGAGGGAGGCTCTGGAGGACCAGGAGCACCATCGGAAGCCCGGGGAGCACGCTGCCCTTAACCCTCTTTACCAGCCCAGGGCGGGGATCCCACAGCCAGCGCGTGGCTGTGGCTGCAGCCGGGCGAGGAGCAGATGGGGTGACCCCAGCCCCCGGCTGCCTCTCCCTCCCGCTGGCTGTGCCTCTCCGCTGGCTGTGCCTCTCCGCTGGCTGCGCCGGGCGGGAGTCCGGTCTCGCTCCGGCGCTCTATCGGGCCTCTCGCGGGCGCATGGCCGGAGGGAGCCGATGGAAGGAGCGGGCAGCGGGTTGGTTTTGCTATTGAGTCCCGGTGTCTTCCCCACGCAGGACAGGAGGTGGCGGACAGGTGGTACGATGAAATTAAGAACTACAACTTCCAGCAGCCCGGCTTCACCTCTGGGACCGGTGAGTGAGGGGGGTGAGTGACGGGGTGAGTGACGGGGTGAGTGAGGGGACGGGCCGCACCCCTGGCCTCGCCCTGGACAGGTGGGAGCCAGAGAGGAACTAACCCTCGGAAAAGCAGTCATTTCCCTCCTGTCTTACCTCTCCCATATTCCTCGGATTTGACGTTGCCCGAAGGGTAGAACCCTATTTCCCCAACACACACACACACACACACACACACACACACACTCATACACACAGTCACATACACACACACGCGCGCGCGCACACACTCACACACTCATACACACACTCACACATACACACACTCATACACACTCACATACACACACGTGCACACACACACTCACACTCACACACACACTCACACACACATGCACATACACTCACTCACACACACATACACACACACATACACACACACACACGAGCCCTCCAGCCAAGCTCCCAGGCTGATGCGGTCCGCCCCGCCAGCTCCACGTTCTTCCTTCGGGTGACGGCCTGTGTCCTCAGGGGCTGTGCACTTTAAAAGCTGCCGAGTGCTTCTTTCCAGAAGTGGTGCCTCGGCTTTGTATCCGGTCACCCTACTGCTGCCCCCTCCAGCCAGCCTGCTCCCGGGCCCAGAATGTCCCCAGACCCTCTCTGCCTTCCGGGGGGGCCTTCAGGGAAAGGGCCACGCTCGCTGTCTCGGTTTTAACCCTTTAACCCCCTCCGCCCTTCACGCCCGCTTCCTTCCTGCCCCGGCCCCAGGCCCCAGGCCTCCCAGGCCTTCTCTCTCCTTCCACCTTCACCTGCAGTTTGGGGTGCAGGCGAGCTAGTCTCCGCCCTGGCACTGCTGTTTGGGTGGACGTGGGCCCCAGTCTTGGAGGAGAGGAAGAAGGTGGGGTCTCCATGGAGTTTAGATGCAGGAGGAGCCGACTGGGGACCTTCCAGCCTTCCCCCTAGGCCTCCACTGCGAGTGGTAAACATTTCACTCACCCACCCACCCGTCCGCACCTCTGAGCTCCGGGCTCCCTCTGCCTCCCCCCCCCCCCAGGCTCCTGTCTGTCCTCAGAGGCGCCGGAGGCGGCCCAGGGTGGGTTGGAAGGGGCTGTGAGTCTCTCTGACCCGAAGGCCCCAGAAAAACTGACAAAGGGCTTCCCCTACCCACCCGATCCCTCCACTCCTCCCCACCCCACCCCACCCCTGGGCGGGGCCGCGGCGGCCGCCCACCCTCTGGAGGTTCTTCGGAAGCAGGAAGTGACATGTTCTCGGAACCAGTCACTGTTTCCTGTGGTTTTCTGCTCCCCCTTTCAGGCCGGAGTTCATGCAACCTTGTGGGCAGGAGCCAACATCTGCTGGTGCTTCTTCTCCCCCGGGCTCCCCCCCTCACCCCGTGAGGGAGGGATAGGAGCCCCCACCTCCGCCCAGTGACCGAAAGCGTCGGCAGAGCCGGCGTCCCTTTCACAGAGGCCTGGGTCTGGGTCGGGTCCCCGTGAGCTGGGTGCCCAGGCAATGGGATGCGTGTCGGAGCCGGCGGTGCGCCCTGCTACCCGTCCCCTCGGCCGCGGGGGCCTTGCCACACCGTGTGGAGTGGGGCTTCCGCCACTCGCTTTGCAGAGGGGGACAGGAGCCCCAGGAACGGGGAGAGGCCTCGGTGCACCGTCCGCCCTCCGCCCGACGCTCTGTCCACGGCCCCCGCTCCGAGGCAGGAGCCGCGCACGGGGTCTAGCCGGTCTCTGCGAGGGAGTACCGAGTGGCGGTCAGGAGGAAGGAGAAAGCTCTTGTATTGATGCGGGACACATGGACTCTGCTTTCCGTGACCCCTGACCGCCTGACCCACTCGTAGCTCCATACTTCCCATCCCTCACGAGGAAGGAAAGCCCAGCAGAGCTAGCCCCTGGGTCACCCCAGGTGTCTGTGGGCGGTGCCCGGGGATAGGCAGAGCCTGACCCTAGGGCAGGGGCACAGGTTTGGGGGGAGTTATCATCAGGGCTCGCAAGACCCTTAATGCTCTGCAGGCCCCCCCCTGCCTCCCCCAGCTGCCCCCCTTTGTTCTGGGATCCCCTGGCCTAAGTGCATGGTGCAGGTGGAAGAAAAATTTAGAAATGTCTACCGTCTCTCCCCAGCCACCTACCCCTCTCAGCATCTTGTGGTAAAGAACACAAAGAAAGGAGACGTGTGCACTACTATGTGTAATGCTTCAAACAAAAAGAGAGAAAGACAGAAAGAAAGACAGAAAGACAGAAAGAAAGAAAGACAGAAAGACAGAAAGACAGAAAGAAAGAAAGACAGAAAGACAGAAAGACAGACAGAAAGAACGAACACAGTTCTAAGCCCAGGGCTGATCAGAGGGAGATGGTTTCTTGCAGTTCCCTGGTTACGTTCTGTTTTCACGAGCAGGTCTCTCTGATTGTGTAACCCGAGTGAGTGATGCTTCCGCGTGGCCTGTGTGGGGGCCGTACGAGGGGAAATCCCTCCCGCCGGCCCTGGCCAACCCGCGGTGCCGGTCTCCTAGGCAGCATTCTAGAACAGCCGTGGGCAAACTACGGCCCGCGGGCCAGATCCGGCCCGTTCGGCTGTTCTATCCGGCCCGCGGAGCCGAAAGAGCGGAGGGTTCTCTTGCTCTCCCCTCCTCTCCTTCACCAGCAGCCCAAGATGAGAGTGCCAGCATGGTCAGGTTGCCTTTGTTCCGGTCCTCCGGTCCAGTGTAAGATCCCATGGTGGCCCTCGAGTCAAAAAGTTTGCCCACCCCTGGTTTAGAGCGTTCTAGAGCGTTTGTTGTTGTTGTTGTTTTCTTTGGTTAGGCTCTGGTGTCAGATACGTGGTCTGGTTTGCGCTGGCTTTCTTCACAGAGCGGGTCGGCCGAGATGGCTCACCTGTCGATACAAAAAGAGCTTTCTCCTTCTTCCTCCCCGTGGCGCACGATCCCCTTGCGAAGCCGCACTGTCACTTGGTGTGTTTTCCAAGCGCACGTTTTGGGAAGTCTGGGTCCAGAACAGGAAAAGAGGGTGCGCTCTATGGAGGAGGAAGAGCAAAGGCAAGCTGTTTAGAGAGTTAGAAACCGGTGTGTATCTGATGGTTGCTAAGGAAGTCGCGCCTTTAGTTGTCTCTGAACCCCATCCTCGGTTATCTCCGTGTGGCCAGGAGGAAGGTAACTCGGTCTCATCTGTTTGTAAAAGGCCGCCCTGCCGGGCTCCTGTTGTGTCTGAAACCAGATTCCTGGCAACCAGTGGGCAAACAGCAGCTCTTTCCTCCTCCTCTGGGTGACAGAGCGCGGGTGGGTGTGTGGCCGCGGCCCGTGGCCTGTGGAGAGGAAAGGCCGGGGCGGGGAGGGACTTGGGCCTCGAAGGAAAGACAGCCGCAGAGGCGGTGGCTCCTGGCAAAGCTGCCAAAAGCCTGGAGCTGCCGCTCACAACACAACCGTCGGGACTGGCGTGACTCGGCAAGACGGTCCCTCTGTTCTGAGGTGGAAATCAGGGTTTTGTTGGGCCATGGTTAGTACAAGTGGAGGGATTAGCAGAGAAGACGCAGAGTGGTCCCTTCAGGTTTGCTTTCTCTTCATTCCTGCGTGGACCGTATCACATCAACGCTGTTGATTGGTGTTTATGTTTGGCTATTTTCAGAAAGGAAATACTTTTTTTTTGTATGTAGACAAATAAATAAACTACTAGTATACCTAAATGTATTTATTTATTTTTAAAATATATTTTATTGATATTTTTTACAGAGAGGAAGGGAGAAGGATAGAGAGTTAGAAACGTCGATCAGCTGCCTCCTGCACACCTCCTACTGGGGATGTGCCCGCAACCAAGGTACATGCCCTTGACCAGAATCGAACCTGGGACCTTCCAGTCTGCAGACCGGCGCTCTATCCACTGAGCCAGACCGGTTTCGGCTGTCATTTTAACCATTTTTAAGTGCAGAGTTCAGCGGGACTGAGTGCCTTCTTAGTGCTGTGCCACCACCACTGCTCTTCATCTCCAGAACTTCTTCATCCCCCGTCCCTCCCCACCCCCCTACTAACTCCTGTTTTCTGTCTTTACGAATTTGACTGTGCTAGGAACCTTATATAAGGGAGTCCTGCAGTATTTGTTCTTTTGTGTGGCTTATTTCACTTAGCATAATGTCCTCAAGTTCATCCAGGTGGTAACACAGGCTAGAATTTCATTCCTTTTGAAGGCTGAATAATATTCCATTGTGTGTATATGCGACATTTTATTTACCCATTTATTGATGGACATGTGGTGTCTCTCTCCACCCCCTCCCCCCCTTCACTATTCAGTCCTTGAGAAAGATCTGGTCTGTTTGACTGAGAGCAGCGGGAATTGAAGGAGGCTCTACTTTGTTAAGGCCTCAAATAGTTCATGGCAGGCCTGAGTCCACGAGGATTCTTCCCTATGCCTTCCATTCACTCACCCCCTCACGCATCCCATTCACTCATTCCGTAAGAGGCATGTGCAGGCTGTGCCAGGGTACTGGGGATACTTTGGCGAATAAAACAATTTGGTACCTACCCATGTGGGCCCTCTAGCCTCATGGAGAAGCCAAGCAATCAGCCAGTAGTCAAATCTAACATTGCAAACGGTAAGAATGTCAGGAAGGGAGGAAACAGGTGTGTTAAGACGATGCTGGGAGGGAGATGTTCAGGAAATTAAATTGATTGTGAAAGGTTTCCCTGAACCAGTGTCATTAAGACTGAGTCCTAGCCGAAACCGGTTTGGCTCAGTGGATAGAGCGTTCGATTCTGGTTGAGGGCATGTACCTTGGTTGCGGGCACATCTCCAGTAGGGGGTGTGCAGGAGGTGGCTGATGGATGATTCCCTCTCACTGATGTTTCTAACTCTCTATCCCTCTCTCTTCTTCTCTGTAAAAAAAAATCAATAAAATAAAAAAATAAAAAGGCTGAGGCCTAAGTGACAAGGAAACGTTGGTCATCAGAAGCGTATTCCAGCCGAAACCGGTTTGGCTTAATGGATAGAGCATCGGCCTGAGGACTGAAAGGTCCCGGGTTCGATTCCAGTCAAAGGCATGTGCCTTGGTTTCGGGCACATCCCAAGTAGGGGGTGTGCAGGGGGCGGCTGATGGATGATTCTCTCTCACTGATGTTTCTAACTCTCTATCCTTCTCTCTTCCTCTCTGTAAAAAATCAATAACATATATATAAAAGAAGCATATTCCACACCAGTGTGTGTCAGGGGTCCATGGGGAGAAGCAACTTGGGGTGATCAAGGAATGGCAGAGAGGCCGCTGATCCAAAGCACTCACTCACTCTCATTCGAAGTGCAATTGGAAGCACTCGGAGGATTGTTAGGCAGGGGAGGAACAGATCCGACTTAGTCCCAACGTGATCACTCTGGCTACTTAAGCGAAAAGTGAACTGGCGAAGACAAAGGTGGAAGCTGGGGAACCGGCCGGGGGACTATTCCAGTGGTCCAAGAGAGAAAAGTTTGTGGATAGGGGACCACATGTTTGGGAGTGGATGGACTTGAGATGTCTTTTGCAGGCAGAGCTGTCAGGATTGGGTTGTTGTGGGGAGATGCAGTAGGGTGAGGAATACAGACCTATCCCCAGGATCGCGTGCATAGCATTGTCGTGAAAGGAAACAGGAGGGCAGGGAGAAGGATAACTCTGGGCGGGCCAAAAAATCAAGAGTGAGGTTAAATTTGAGATGTCTGTGAGTCATCCAAGTGGAAATGTCAAGTAATCGGTTGTGTTTGGAGCGCGGAGGAGAGGGTTGGGCTGGGGAAATAAATTTGGGAGCCAGGGAAAGATGGAATTGCCTAAGGAGTGCAGCAGGAACAGCGAGCCCAGGTTCGAGTCTCAGGAAGTGCAAGTCCTCCAGCATTGACAAGTGAGACCAAGAGGAGGAGGAAGAGGCGGTGAGATGGGGGTATTGGCAAGAGGTGGCGTCATGGAACCCCCACGAGGGGAGTGCTTTGGAAAAGGAGAGGAGTCACCCAGGTGGGAGTTACTGTGTAATGGGCCCCTGAGACGTCGAGGAAGATGAAGACACAAAGGGACCACCGGGGAGAGGAACGTGGGGCTGGTTGGTGACTTTGAGGGGTGCCGTTCGGGGGAGGGTTGAAGGCAGGTTCGAGGCAGGCGGTATCCTGATGGCTGGGGTGACTTGGGTTTCTCACGGCCTCTGGGAGGCCACGAAACCTGTGGGCATCGGGAAGTGGTGAGGTGGGCAGAGGGGACCTGATGCCACAGGAAATGAGGCCGTCGGTCTGTTTCCTGTCTCACGCCCCCGATCGGTGGTGTCCGTGAAGATCAAGCCTCCCCGAGCCTGCCCAAGGCTCTCTGGCGACATCCTTCCCCAGATGTCTCTAACCAACCGGTGTCCCTCTCCGCTCCCCGCAGGACACTTCACGGCCATGGTGTGGAAGAACACCAAGAAGATGGGAGTGGGGAAGGCCTCTGCCAGCGATGGCTCCTCCTTCGTGGTGGCCAGATACTTCCCGGCGGGGAACGTCGTCAACCAGGGCTACTTTGAGGAGAACGTCCTGCCGCCAAGGAAGTAACGCGCCCGGCACAGCGGGCAGGCGGCCGACTTAGGAGCAAGGAGATGACGTGCCCAGGACATCAAAACCTCAGCCGTGTGCCTGTCTCTGCGGGGGCGGGGGGTGTGCGTGCGTGCGTGCGTGCGTGCGTGTGTGCGTGTGTGATGCACGTGCGATGTATGTGCGTGTCTCTTGCACACACACGCGCCCTGGGATAGACAGTTGTGCACGAACTAATTCCTACCAAAGGATGGAGCCAAAGAAGCCTTTACTCTGATGGTTAGGCCACAGTTATTTGTACTTTGTTGGGGGAAAATCAAGTTTTACACTTTTTGGGGGGTTATTTTTAAAGCAAACGTCTTTTGTACCTTTCTTCCTTGTCATGTCCATCCCTGGACTCCTTTTGTACTCCCAATCGTCCGAGGTGCTGAGAAGTGACGTTCGTTTTCTGTGACCTCCATGCCTTAGGATGTGGAAGACTATTAAACCCTCATTTAAATGTGACATAAAACACAGCTTTAAACACACACATAATAAAGCGGCTTCCATCAGAAACAGGGTGCAGGCAGGGGCTCCGTGTCACAGACTGAGCGTTCTTTGTCGGAAGACATGATGTCATCCGCATGACCCCTGAGATTCTCGGATGGGATTGCCAAAGAACAAATGGAGGGGAGGGAAAAAAGCTTCACGTCCTTGCATTTTTCTATCTTAAAGAAACAGTGTTCTCACCACCACCACCACAAACCCCTTGACCCCCCCCCATCTTTTTTTCTTAAAAGCCCCCTGACATTTCATAGCTCAATATGCATCCCCTGGTTTCTGGGGAGCTGGGTTAGGCCTGAAACATATCCCTCCCTCCCCCCGAATCTGCTAGGTGGCCCAGGGCCTGCCATGGGAGGGAGCCCCTCACTCGCCCGGGCTCCAAGCCAAGCAGCCTCGGAGGGCTGAGGTCAGCGTCCGGGGAGGGTGAGCTCACTCGCTCGGGGCCCCAGAGGAAACCCTCCGGCCCCGGCCCTCCCCGCACACGGGGCGGGAGCCGGGCTGTTCCTGGCAGCTGTGGCCACAGCTGTGCTGCCGCTCCTTCCTGGAATGTGTGACCGGCCCGGAGGCTCCCAGGAGATGTCCCCTGCGGGCCGAGGGGTCGACAATTTGGTTCTTTTTTTTTTTTTTAATAGAGTGTATGTTTTTTTTTTTTAATATTTTTTTAATTGATATTTTACAGAGAGGAAGGGAGAGAGCTAGAGAGCTAGAAACGTCAATGAGAGAAACATCGACCAGCTGCCTCTTGCACACCCCCCACTGGGGATGTGCCCGCAACCAAGGTACATGCCCTTGACCGGAATCGAACCTGGGACCTTCCAGTCCGCAGACCGACGCTCTATCCACTGAGCCACACCGGTTTCAGCGACAATTTGGTTCTGATGACCGACACTCTCTTGTCCCTTAGGCCTCAGTCTGAATGCCACTCGCTCGGAGAAACCGCTCACAGCCCTCATTCCTTCTCTCTGATGTCAGAGCGGGGCCGGGGCCTGCCCCTGGGCGGGGGGCAAAGGAGGCAGAGGGTCCAGGGCCGTGGGTTCTGGGGCCCCAGCCTCACCCAGCAGACTTCCTGGACCCGGGCTCCATCGCCCTCCCACAGATCCCAGGCAGGCGGCTCTTCCTGCCTCCCTGCCTTCACATGGGCAGTGCCCTCCACCTGGAACGCCCTTCCTCGGCCTCCAGGCCCCGCCGGCTCTCACCCCGCTGGAGACTCTGCCCTGAGCCCCCTGGGGCTTGCCCTGCATCCTGCGCCCGCCGCGGTCCCAGCCACCATTTTCTTTTTCTTTTCTTTAATATATTTTTTATTGATATTTTACAGAGAGGAAGGGAGAGAGAGAGAGAGCTAGAAATGTCGATGAGAGAGAAACATCGACCAGCTGCCTCTTGCACACCCCCTACCGGGGATGTGCCCGCAGCCAACATACATGCCCTTGACGGGAATCGAACCCGGGACCTTTCAGTCCGCAGGCCAACGCTCTATCCACTGAGCCAAACCGGTTTCGGCCCAGCCGCCGGTTTCTCCATGACACTCTCACGGGGCGGTGAGGTCTTGGGGATGCTGGCTTTGCCTTTGTAGCCCCCACGCCTGGCACAGGCAGGTGCTCGGGGGTCCTCTCTGCACCCACAGGTCTGTGTCTGCTGCCCAAGTGGAGGCAAGGTCATCACACCCGGATGCAGACGGGCCCTTGACTTCCTAAGGAGCTCGGTGCGTGTGGGAGGATTGGGGGAAAGGCCTCCATTCTCCGAAATCCAGGACCGCCCGTGGGCCGTGCACGCGAGCGAGGGCCTGAGGGCTGACCTTGACCAGGGGACCTCAGAGGGTTTCCACAGGGAGCACTTTCGGCAAACAGTGCCTTACCTGACGGCCACGGCATAAGACCGATGGAAACTGAGCTGCGTGGGGCAAAGGGGTGCCTGTGGAGGGCGCCAGAGTCCCCTCTCCCCTGCAGCTCCGGGTCCCCGGGAGATGGCACAGCCAAGCCCACTCCCTTCCTGCCGCCTCCCCTTGAGCCTGGGCTCCAGCACCCGCTGCCGCTTCTCATCCCCTTGGGAGCCGGCTGGCTCAGAGGCGGCCTCCACAGCCGAGGGCCGTTTGCCCCTTTGGAGGCCGGACACCCTCTTCTATCTGGGAGGGGGGCCCGGCGGGGCGTCCCTGCAGCGTGCGGAGGGCAGAGCAGAGGACTCCAGTCCCAGAGGCTGCTGCGCACAGGTCCTGGCCACCAGGTCCCGGCTTGTGCCCTGGAGGGATATCTCTGGTGACAGCGGGACGGTTACAAACGCACAGAGGGCCCTGGGGCCTCCTGGGTCCGTGAAAATGGGGGCCACGCACATCCGCGGCAGAGACGGTCCTGATTCCCCATGCAGCTCTGCTCCATCCCAGCGCGGGGAAGGCGCGGTCCTGGTTCTGGCCTGTGAAATGGGAAGGATGTGCTGGGCCGGCTCCCGGGGGGCAGGGGCTGCCGGGTCAGGCAGGGCGCCTCTTACTTTCTGCAGTAACGGGGCCTGGCCAGCAGAGGGCGACAGCCCCCGCCGCCTCCCAAGGCTGGCAGCCAGGCCGGGGCGGAAACCACACCTGGTGCCCCTTCAGGAGGGGTCAGGGGGAGGCTGAAGGGTGGCTTTGGAGCCGGCTGGGCATCCAGCTGCCCTGGGAGCCTGTTCTTGCCTAACCACCCCGCAGGCGGGTCCCCTCGGTGGCCGCAGTGCTCAGGCTGAGCCCTCCAGGAGCTGGGTCCACCCACCTCCTCTCAGCCCCTCCCAGACGGGTCTGAGGACCCTGGGGCTGCAGGCAGGACCTGGGGAACTGGTGAGCGGCTGGGGCCCGGGCCCAGCAGGCCCCTGGAGCTGCAGGGGGGCGCTGAGGGTGCCGTGTGCTGACTGGGGGGCACGCAGGGGATGAGATGCTGCCACGGAGGCGGGGTGGCATCGGGGACTTGGACCAGGAGGCGCCGGGGCAGAGCCACGTCTCACAGAGCGAATGCAGGAAGCCTGCTGGTTTGCGAACCCCGATTCCATTTCATTTCGAGGTAAAACAAAATCTGGCGGTGTAAGCCAGACCGGGGACAGAGGGTGGGGAAAGAAGGGGTAGGGGGGTGATAGAAAATGACACTGTAATCTAAGCCATAGGTGGCGAGGGGAGGCAGGATGAGCAAATAGCCCGGCCACAGGGGGAAGAGCCGCTTCCCCAGAGGTCACAGGTCAAGGGGGCAGAGGCTGTGGGCAGCCGAGGCTTCCATCTTCCTCCCTGTCCTTTTACTGCTGTGTGCTCTCTGAGCAAGAAGGCCCTCGCCCTCTCTGTGCTGCCCTAGCTTCACCTGTGGGCAGCCGAGGCCTCCATCTTCCTCCCTGTCCTTTTACTGCTGTGTGCTCTCTGAGCAAGAAGGCCCTCACCCTCTCTGTGCTGCCCTAGCTTCACCTGTGGGCAGGTGCAGGGGCGGGGCCACGCGGAGAGCCGGAGGCGCGCACGTGATCAGGGGCCGGGGCCACGTGGCCATGGATGTGCTAGATCAGGGGTGGGCAAACTTTTTGACTCGAGGGCCACAACGGGTTCTTAAACTGGACCGGAGGGCCGGCACAAAAGCAACCTGACCATGCTGGCACTCTCACCTTGGGCTGCTGGTGAAGGAGCGGAGGGGAGAGCAAGGGAACCCTCCGCTCTTTTGGCTCCGCGGGCCGTAGTTTGCCCACGGCTGTGCTAGGTAACAATTTCACGGCCCGTGGGGGAGGGATCAACCCGGAGGCCAAGCAGAGTGACCCTGAAATCAGGAAACATGTTTCCTAAAGGTCTACGTTGCAACTGTGAGCGCAGTGTCATGCTGTGCCCTCCAGTTCAGTCAGGGACACTGAGGAAGACAGAAATAAAATCTCTTTCTTTCGTGGTCACCTTTCCTCTCTGTAACTCACGCCCGATTCTGAATCGATGACGAAGGTAATCCATAACTCCAAGTTCCTGTAATTCAAGCTTCTGAATATTTCCAACTTCTCCCCCTGTGGATTGTCTCCTTAGGTTGCCTTGGTGTGAGCCATGTGACCGACCATCTCACAGCTGATTGGACTAGAGTGGACATGTGATCCAAAAGCAGCCAATCCCTTGGACTGGTCATGGACCAGGATTTTGGTAAGAAACATGACAGAATTTACCAGTGGAACTGAAAAAAATAAGGATGCCATGAGTTTGAATGAGGGCCATGGCCCGCCGACGTTAGTTATTTGCAACCCAAAGTGAGAGTTGGAAATACGGAATAAAGAAATGAAAAGGCCAGTTGTTAAAAGGACGAACGAGGCAGAGGTACTGAGGCCTGTTCCTGAGTTTTCTATTTCCAGGTCAGGTCTGTGTATCTTTATTTTAAAAAAAATATATTTTATTGATTTTTTACAGAAAGGAAGGGAGAGAGATAGAAACCTAGAAACATCAATGAGAGAGAAACATTGACCAGCTGCCTCTTGCACACCCCCTACTGGGGATGTGCCCGCAGCCAATGTACATGCCCTTGACCGGAATCGAACCCGGGACCCTTCAGTCCTCAGACCGACACTCTAACCACTGAGCTAAATCGGTTTTGGCAGATCTGTGTATCTTTTTTTTTTTTTTAATATATTTTATTGATATTTTACAGAGAGGAAGGGAGAGAGATAGAGAGCTAGAAACGTCGATGAGAGAGAAACATCGACCAGCTGCCTCTTGCACACCCCCTACCGGGGATGTGCCCGCAGCCAAGGTACATGCCCTTGGCCGGAATCGAACCCGGGACCTTTCAGTCCGCAGACCGACGCTCTACCCACTGAGCCAAACCGGTTTCAGCAGGTCTGTGCATCTTTAAAACATGCACCTCATTTCCTTCAGAGCCTTCCCAACAAATTGATGTATCGACGGAGGGTCCCAGAAAGCTAAAATATTAGGGTCCCCTCCTGGAGGGCGCCTTCGTGAACAGAAAATGCGGGGCGGGGCAGGAAGCTGAAGATGGATGGAAGGCCTTGGGCTGAGGGCCCTTTCAGGCCACCTGTACGGGGCCACCAGGAGCCAGAGGGACTCACTGGGACAGTTACTGAGCTTCCGAAGAAACACCCTCCACCCAGCACATGCACCTCTATAACCAGGCGTGGCCGCTGGCAGGCGGCCGGCCCCTGTACCCCCCCCCCCCCGCCCTCCCTCCGCTGGCTCTGGAGCCAGGAAACAGCTGATCGGAGGAGCTTTGCAGAGTGAAGAAGAGCCAGACAAAAAAAGCTGACTGAGCACCCGGGCGCTGACCTCACGCCTTTTATTGGCTTTCTTAAAGATGACAACGCCCACAAGTTCAATGACCGTGGAGAGGAGCCAGGTCCCAGGTCTCCGACCTTTGCAGCCGGAGGGCAGCCGGAGGAGGCAGGAGCCCCGGCTCCAGGCCGCGCGCTGTGCAGTCCGAGCTGACCGAGGGCCTCGTCCTCTCTGGGCCCCACAGCCTGTCCAGCCGTCCCACGTCCGGAGCGTGGACGAAGGTCTCCGTGACGCGGTCCTAGGCCCGGCTTTCTTCAGTGGAGGGAGGCATTTGATGCGAGACCTACCAGCCCCGGTGTTCAGGGGAGAGGGCCTGTAACAAAAGCAAAGGGGAGCAACCACCTCCACCAAAATGCCCCCAAGGCTGCAGGGTATGGGTGGGTGGGGTGGGGCGGGGGGTGGGGGAGAGACAGAGCAGCAGGTGAAGCAGCAGGCCCTGACCCTCCAACCCCTGCCCTTGGGTACGAATGCCCCTATCCCAGGGGTCGGCAAACTCATCGGTCAACAGAGCCAAATATCAACAGTGCAACGATTGACATTTCTTTTGAGAGCCAATTTTTAAATTTATTTTTATTTTTTTATTAAGGTATTATATGTGTACATAGCTTACCATTGCCCCCCCCCATTCATGCCCTCCCTCCCCAGAGTTCCGTGTTCGTTGGTTGTACTTATATGCATGCATACCAGTCCTTCGGTTGTTCTCTTATCTCCCCCCAGGTCTCCTTCCCCTCCCCGCTGTCATTTGACAATCTGCTTGTTTTATGGTGACCATCTCAGGACCCCATGAATAGAATCCGCTCCTCCTTTGGCAGTCTGCTTGTTTTATGGTGACTATCTCAGGACCACCCGAATAGAGTCCGCTCCTCCTCTGGTTCACACCGCCCCTCCCCCTGGGTCCCACTGCTTCCCCGGGGCACACCGCTCTCCCAGGGCACTTGGCCCCCTGGGACACACGAGAGCCAATTTTTTAAAACTTAAACTTCTTCTAACGTCACTCCTTCAAAATAGACTCGCCCAGGCCGTCGTATTTTGTGGAAGAGCCACACTCAAGGGGCCAAAGAGCTGCAGTCTGCCGACCACGGCCCCAGGAGGTACGGGTGGCGGGCCTGGGGGGGGCCAATGGGCGTGAAAAGGTGTTTAGCGTTAACGCCAAGAGGCCTCATCCTCCGCCCAAGTCTTGCGAGATCCCGGCTGGAGAAACAATTAGAGCTCAATTATTTTTACAGGCGGGGACGGAGCCAGGAGGAGCTGGCTAAGGCCACGCGGTGAAGCTGCGGCCCAGGGGCTGAAGCCTCAGCCGCCTCCCACGGGGAACAGAGGGGCCTGGCCTTGTGCACACAGGTGTCTCAGGGGACTGCGGCCTCTGTCCCCGCCCGGGGCCGAGGCAAACGGATCCGGCATGAAAAGGTAGGCGCTTTTAAGTGATTTTCAAATTATCCAGAGCCAAAACGGAGAAAAGGCCGGGTCAGGAAGGAGAGGCTGGGGAGAGGCCGTGGAAAAATAGAACTGGGCTGCAAAGGGAAAGCTGGCCTGCTCTCACTCCCGGGGACCCCGAGTTTTCCCAGAGGGGGGCTGAGGACCAGGCGTGTGGCTCCGGGGCCCAGGTGGGCAGAGAGCCGAGGCGGTCCAGGCCCGCTCTGCGCCATCTCGCAGCGCTGCTCCTGGCACCCCGCCTCCCTCCTGGCTGCAGTGGGGCTCCCCGAGTTCCCGCAGCGTCTATACCAGGGGTCGGCAAACCGCGGCTCGCGAGCCACATGCGGGTCTTTGGCCCCTTGAGTGTGGTGTGGCTGGCTCTTCCTCGTGCAGTGAAATTGAAATTTTGTGGCCCTTGTGCAGAAGTCGGTGTTCAGCTCTCAAAAGAAATGTCAATGGTTGTACTGTTGACTAGTGAGTTTGCCCACCGCTGGTCTATCCCAAGGAGGGATCCATGTCAGCTGAACCTTCCCAGGGCCGCACCCCAACCAGCCCTTGGGGGTCCCCCGGCTGGGTGCCCGTCTGTAACGCCGACACAGGTCTGCGTGCGGTGAGCGGAGGAGGCCCGGCATTTCCATCCCAGGGTCGGAGCAGACGGCCTGCCCTGCGCCTCTGTCCGGGGGGGACGCAGGCGCCTGGCAGCCCAGCAGAAGAGGGGAACCCCCATGGCGCTTCGCACCCCCGGGAGGGATGCAGCGGAGGTAGTGTGCTCGGATGACAGAGCCGGTAGCATCCTCTCCCTGGTGCCCACCCAGCGGGAGATGGCCCTCCAGCGCCCCCGCGTGGCCACCGGCCGCTCAGGGAGCCGGCCCTAAAGGATGGGCACCTTTCAACCTGCTTAACGGTATTCACGCAGGAGGGAGCCAGGAGTGCGGTGCTTGGCTGGACTAATGTCATCTTAGTAAAATAACGCCGGCTAGCATTCTTTGAATGTTTGCTACCAGCCACACACCGCGCCTAATATTCTCATTTAATTCGAGTTTCTCATTTTAACTCAATACCCTTATTCCCATCTCACATGAATGGGCAACTTGGGAAAAGCTGACCCATTACAGACCCCAACATTTTGCAGCTAGAGACTTGGAAATGTGGGGTGAGTGTCCCAGTTTACTGTGGAGCCGAGATAATCAGGGCTTCAGAGCCCCCCACTCCCACCCCCACCCCCCAATCCCTCAGTACCTGGCCAAGTCTGCATCCAGTGAGCAGCCTCGTCTCTCCCTCTCTGGTAAGGAATGGCATCTCTGGCCACAGACGTCAGAGCTTCTCTTCTCTGGTGCCCGGGAGCCTTGCCCAAGAAAGACACTTGAAGGCCTAAGAACCAGAGACGGGGAGAGCTGAGGAGCTGGGAGCTGCCTGGGAGAGTGGAAAGAGTCCCAAGGTACAGAGGGTGGGTTCTGGGTCCTGCTCTGCTTCCAGCTCGCTATGAATCTTGGGCAAGTCCCCGGCCTTCCCGGGGCCTGTTTCCCTCTTAGCCACGGGAGGGTTCTTCTAGACCCGTGGTTCTCAACCTTCCTAATGCCTCGACCCTTTAACACAGTTCCTCATGGTGTGGTGACCCCCAACCATAACATTATGTTCATTGCTACTTCATAACTGTAATTTTGCTACGGTTATGAATCGTAATGTAAATGCCTGTTTTTCCGATGGTCTTAGGCCAGTGGTCGGCAAACGCATTAGTCAACAGAGCAGCAAACTGCGGCTCACGAGCCGCAGTTGGCCAACCACTGTCTCAAGACGACCCTGCTGGCGGTTCTCAACCTGTGTGTCACGACCCGCTGCTGTAGAGCCTAAGACCATCGGAAAACACAGATATTTATATATTTACGATTCATTAACAGTAGCAAAATTACAGTTATGAAGCAGCAACGAAAATAATTTTATGGTTGGGGGTCACCACAACACGAGGAACTGAATGAAAGGGTCGCAGCCTTCAAAAGGTTGAGAACCACTGTTCTAGACGATCTAATAATCCTTTTCCTTCCCCCAACTTCCCTTACCCCTCCCTAGACTGCCCCCATCCACAGTGGCTCTGACATTCCGGAAGCAGACTTAGACTGAGGTTTGAAGGTCCCAGGTCAGAGTTGCAACCCTGGCTTCCTTCTGAGCCCTGGGCCCTCGGCCCCGGGACCTCGCAGGGCATTTACTCTTGGCAGGTTGGAGCCGTAGGAGGGGAGAAAGGCGCTGTGCCTCTGAGCAAGGCCTCAGGGGGGGGAGACCTGCATTGTGATGACCTCATGCACTCTGTGACATCATCCTCTCTCCCACCCCCGCTCCTCCCTGGTCACCTGCTCTGCAAACAGCCATCACTTTGAATCCCCAAGGCCTGAGAAAGTCTGTTCTCCAGTACCTGCTGCTGCTCTTCTGCCTCAGACCGCCGGAAAGCACCATGAAGTTGGAATTCACGGAGAAGAACTACAACAGCTTCGTGCTGCAGAACCTGAACAAACAGAGGAAACGCAAAGAGTACTGGGACATGGCCCTGACTGTGGACCACCACGTCTTCTTTGCACACCAGAACGTGCTGGCCGCCGTCTCCCCACTGGTGAAGAGCCTCATCTGCAGCAACGACATGAGGACCACCAACGAGCTCTTTATCACCATCGACCCCAACTACCTGAGCCCGAGCACGGTGGAGCAGCTGCTGGACTACTTCTACAGCGGCAAGGTGGTGATCTCCGAGCAGAATGTGGAGGAGCTCCTCCGCGGGGCCCAGTATTTCAACACCCCGCGCCTCCGAATCCACTGCAGTGACTTTCTGATCAAGTCCATCCGCCGAGCCAACTGCTTGCACTACCTCTTCCTGGCCGAGCTGTTTGAGCTCAAGGAGGTGTCGGACCTGGCCTACTCCGGCATCCGGGACAACTTCCACTACTGGGTCAGCCCCGAGGGCTCCGTGCACTTCATGCGCTGCCCGCCCATCATCTTCGGCCGCCTCCTTCGGGACGAAAACTTGCACGTGCTCAACGAGGACCAGGCCCTCAGCGCGCTCATCAGCTGGGTGTACTTCCGCAAGGACGAGCGGGAGAAGTACTTCAAGAAGTTCTTCATGTACATCAACCTCAACGCCGTCTCCAACAAGACCCTCACCTTCGCCTGCAACAAGCTGATGGGGATGGAGAACAGCTCGGCCCACGCAACCATGATCGAGAGCGTCCTTCTGGACCGCAAGCAGGAGAAGCCGTGCAGCCTGCTGAGCTACCAGCGCAAAGGGGCCCTGCTGGACTCCGTGGTCATCCTGGGCGGCCAGAAGGCCCAGGGCAAGTTCAACGACGGGGTCTTCGCCTACATCATCCAGGAGAACCTGTGGCTGAAGCTCTCGGAGATGCCCTACCGGGGGGCGGCCCTGAGCGCCACCTCTGCCGGCCGCTACATCTACATCTCCGGTGGCACCACGGAGCAGATCTCGGGCCTGAAGACGGCGTGGCGGTACGACATGGACGACAACTCCTGGACCAAGCTGCCCGACCTCCCCATCGGGCTGGTCTTCCACACCATGGTGACCTGCGGGGGCACGGTGTACTCGGTGGGCGGGAGCATTGCCCCGCGGCGGTACGTCTCCAACATCTACCGCTATGACGAGCGCAAGGAGGCCTGGTACCTGGCGGGGAAGATGAGCATCCCCATGGACGGCACCGCCGTGATCACCAAGGGCGACCGGAACCTGTACATCGTCACCGGGCGGTGCCTGGTGAAGGGCTACATCTCCCGGGTCGGGGTGGTGGACTGCTTCGACACCAACACCGGCGACGTCGTCCAGTGCATCACCTTCCCCATCGAGTTCAACCACCGGCCCCTGCTCTCCTTCGACCAGGACAACAACCTCTGCGTGCACAGCCACCGGCAGAGCGTGGAGATCAACCTGCAGAAGATCAAGGCCAACAAGACGACCACCACGGTGCCCCTCCTGCCCAACAGCTGCCCCTTGGATGTGTCCCATGCCATCTGCTCCGTCGGGGACAGCAAGGTCTTCGTCTGCGGGGGCATCACCACGGCCAGCGACGTCCAGAGCAAGGACTACACCATCAACCCCAATGCCTACTTGCTGGACCAGAAGACGGGCGAGTGGAAGATCGTGGCCCCCCCACCGGAGGCCCTGGACTGTCCCGCCTGCTGTCTAGCCAAGCTCCCTTGCAAGATTCTTCAAAGGATTTAAGCCACTGTCTCAGTGGGAGAATAAGTAAATGCATTATTATTCGCCATTTAATGAGAGAGGGAAAGAAAGGAAGATGGCCTGTTGGTTCCTTCTGTGTGTCCCGGGTCCGTGTTCATCCCGAAGGCGGAGATTCTGGGTTAGGGCTGCTCCCCGTGGGTAGGAGTCCAGGACCACGCTTGTCACTGGAGGGATGCAAGCCGAGGCCGAGGAGGAGTCCATGGCGGGGAGCATGCTTGGAGGCATGTCCTGGGCACCGGCTGCCAGTGGGTGGAAATTCAGGGTCACTGTGTCCCTGGGGGGGTTTCCCACCGGAGGTTAGGGGTTGAGCACTTGTCCTGGGAACTGGCCGAGATGATATCTGGAAAGCCCCCTGTTCTATAACCCTGAAGGCAACTCGCAGGCCCAGTGGTGGTCCGTAAGGTCTGAAGGTTTGGCGGACCGCTGTGCCAGACTGACAGGTAAAGCATTTGGTTAGTTGGAAGGTCTAAGACTCCTCCAACACTCACTTCCCTAGAGTCCGCCCAGGAAGGCAGGGGAGGTCCAACCCCAGGTCCGGGAGAGTAGCCTCCTGGGCTGGGGAGGAAGAAGGCGCTATGGGCCCGGCTCAGGGGTGGGGCATAGGAAATGGGTTGGGGGAGGCAGAAGGAGTGTAGAAGATGAGGGAGGGGGAGGCAGGGTGTTTTCCTAGGAAGTTATGGTGGGTCTGGGTAGCGTTTGGGGGAAAAAAATACAATTGTTTTCAGTAAGCAAGGTTTAGAAATATGAGGTCTGAGGGACTGGGAAGAGAAGTCAGTAAAGGGAGAAGAAAGAAACCTCTCTATTGGAGAAACGCGTGGGGAAGAGGCGAAATGACAGGCTGAGCGAGACAGGATGGTATAGCAGTTGGTTATGGTCGCTGGGGACAGGTGGGCTAGTTCATATGCCAGTTCCATCACTTATCACTTACTGGGTAATCCTGGGAAAGTTACTACTTAACATCTCTGTGCCTTCGTTTCCTTACCTGCACGAGGCAGATAATAGGAGTGCCAGCTTCACGGGATGATGTGAAGTTTAAATGAGTTACAACATGCAAAATGCTTAGGACAGTCCCTGGCATATATTAAAAAGTGCTACAGCAGGACTTTAAGAAAATTATCTTTATTGTTGAAAGTATTACAGTCCCCCCTTTTTCCTCCCATTGACCCCCTCCACCACACTCTGCCCCCATCAGGCCTTCACCACCACTATTGTCTATGTCCATAGGTTATGCCTACATGCATGTAAGTTCTTTGGTTAATCTTCCCCCACCCCCACCCCCATTCCTTCTGAGATTTGTCAGTCTGTTTCCTGCTTCTATAAAGGAGTGAGACAAGGGTCCAGGTTCTCGGGCCCTTATATTAAGTTAGGTTCCATGAAATGCTTTTTGAAACTTCCTACCTCAAAGCCTTGGTGAACTTCCTTCGATTCTAACTACCTCTGTTTCCCTTTCATTCCTTTATGTACTTACATATAATCCTCAACAATTTAGAAGAAACTGACCAAGTCTTTGAATACTATATATGATCCTCAGTCATCTATTCACCTCATCCATTCATGAATTTACTTAGCCACTCAATTCACACACACACACACACACACACACACACACACACACTCACACATGAGTCCTCTTTCTAGGCCAGAACCTTAGACTTCACTGCTGACACCCTCTCCCCTGGAACACATTCCCCATTTCTCAGTTCTCCAATCCTGGGAAGCCCCCACCTCTTCTCGCCTCACTGCGTCCCCCCAGTTAGAGGAATGGGGTCTTATAGATCCCTGCAACGAAGCCCAGCTGCCCCAGCCCCCAGCCCACTAGGCTCAGCTGGCCATGGAGTCGCCTCTTCCTGACTCTGGATGCCATTCCCCACAGCTGACCCTCCAACCCTCTGGTGTCCTGGAGCCCCACGGCTTCCCTCTCTCCTTTCTCCGCCGCTTATCTCTCATCCGGCCACCAGACCTCCAGAGAGGCCTGATCTCCATAGACAATCCCGTGGGCACCATAAATCTGTCCAGAGCTTTGGCGGCTTTTCTGTGCCTCAGAGAAAGAGGTGCCGTTCCCCAGTTCACTGTGGACCCCTCCTGTCTCCCCATTCCGTCCCCTCACAACTTCTCAGGCTCCTCCATTCCCTCTCTACGCCCCCTTCCTGATTTCTTCTCTCCATCCCATACATGGTCTCAAGTTTCTCTGATCCTGACAACAAACCCATTTCAGCTCTGAGGTCTACCTTTTGCTCTTTGCCCATTTCTTTCCTCTAAATGTTGTCTATATTCTTTCTGGCTCTAGATCAGTCTCTAACCCACTCAGGCTGGCTTCTATTCCCACCATGCCACCAGACTGCCCTAATGATGACACTATGCTTTTTTGGCCTTTTTCTCAGTATTATTTCTTTTCCTTGCCATACCAGGCAGTACTGACCATGCCCACCTGCAGCAGAATCACTGGGGTGCTTGCTAAAATAGATCTTTAGCACAGTGGAATTATAATTTTTTAAAATATATTTTATTGATTTTTTTACAGGGAGAAAGGGAGAGGGATAGAGAGCTAGAAACATCCATCAGCTGCCTCCTGCACACTCCCCACTGGGTATGTTATGTGCCCGCAACCAAGGTACATGTCCTTGACCAGAATCAAACCCGGGACCCTTGAGTCCACAGGCTGATGCTCTATCCACTGAGCCAAATCAGTTAGGGCTAGAATTATAATTTGATATATTTACCAATGTAGTCCTTCCTCCCTCCTTTTTCTCCAACTCATTGAGATACCCGGCCAGGGCTAGTTCTGTAGATTTTTGTCATAGGAGAGGTCAAGTCCCCAACTATAATTGTGGATTTGTGTGTTTCTCTTTTAAGTTCTGTCAGCTTTTGCTTCATGTATTTTGAGGTCATGGTTGCTACTTACATATACATTCAGGATTGTAATGTCTTCTTGGTGAATTGATTGCTTAATTATTATGTAATACATGCCTTTATCCCTTATAATTTTTCTTGCTTTGAGTCTACTTTGTCTGGTATTAATGTTTCTATTCTTTTACTTTTACCCTATCTATACTAGTAGCATTACATTTGAAGTGAGTTTCTTGTAGGCAGAATATAATTGTTTTAAAGCAGACTGTCAATTGACAGCGGGGAGGGGAAGGAGATCTGGGGGAGATAAGAGATCAACTGAAGGACTGGTATGCATGCATATAAGTACAACCAATGGACACAAAACTCTGGAGAGGGAGGGCATGTATGGGAGATGCGGGGGGGGGGGGAGCGGGACACGATGGTAAGCTATGTATACATATAATACCTTAATAAATTTTAAAAAAAGAATATAATTGTTTTATGTTTTGTTATTCATTCTGACTACCTCTTTTTTTATTGGTATGTTTAAAAGAGTTACATTTAATGCAATTATCGATATATTTGGATTTAAGTCTTCTAGTTTATTATTTGTTTTACCACTTATTCTTTTTTTCTCCTCCTCCTCCTCCTTCTCCTTCCACCCCCCCCCCCCACACACACACACATACACACTTCCTCTTCCTCCCAGCTGCCCCAGTCCCCAGTTCTCCAGGCTTAGCTGACATCTCCATTTCCTGGGGGGGTCTATCCAGTTATTTATGTATTTATTGATTTATTTTCTAGTTCTAATATTTCCACAGAAAATATTTCCTATTTATTTGCTGAAACTTTCTGGTTTTCCATTTGTTCCAAGGGTGTTTGCAATTATTTGTTGCATTAAAATCTTTGTCAGATAATTCCAATATATAAGTCATCTTGGTATTGACATGTGTTGTCTCTTTATTTGTGAATGGAAATTTTCCTGGCTATTCATATGCCAAGTAATTCTAGATTGCATCTAAAAACATTTTGAACATCATGATATGAGACTTTGGGTCTTATTTAAATCCTATGAAGAATGTTGATATTTTTGTATTAGCATGAAACTGACCTAATTAGGTGCAGGCTATTACTGTAGTTCCAACTGACTTTTTGTGAGCTGTGGTTAGAATTTCATTTCAGTTTTCAAAGACTTTGCAATGGGGTTCCAACCTGTCTGTCCCCTGTGTGCGCCCCCCAGTGGCTAGTCTGGGACCTGGATGATGTCTCCAAGTCTTTTATATGCTGATGAGGACCAGATCAACCTAAAGGTGTCAAGTTCTAAAGGAGTTTATAAATAATATTATATGGTTCGTTCTATGATCTCCCTTATACTATTTATTCAGTTCCCTGGGTTTCCTCCTCTTAGTTCTCTAGCCAGAAGGCTAGAGCTTTACTTAGCCCACTCTGCCATGTACTTTCATAACCTTGCCCGTGTCCGGGGCCAAGTGGCAGGAGGATTAAAATGTGTGTCACATTACCAGTTCAGTGCTTCATATTTTGGGGTTCTTCCCCGATTCACCTGCCACCGTGTACTTTCCAAAGTTCTCAGATACCTTCTGCTTCCTGCATTCTGGCCGGGCTTCCCTGCTGCACTCACTGGGTCAGGCAGGAGGAAAGTGCTTATCGGTTCCACTCCCACCAGGGATTTACAACCTTACTCATGAATAAGCTTGCCAATAACTTTCCTTTCTCTTGTTTTTGTTAAGTTTTATGACAAGACAATGCTTTCACAATAAAATGAGTTGAGGAGTATATCCTTCTTTTTAAAATGCTCTGGAAGAATCTGTAAGACTGAATTTTCACTAATGAAACCAAATGGAGTTTTTTTTTGGGGGGGGGGGAAGAGAAGGTGTTTTGTTTTTAATTGATTTCAGAGAGGGGAAGGAAGAAAGAGGGGGAGGGAGAAGAAGAGAAAGACATGGATGTGACAGAGAAACGTTGATTGGTTGCCTCCAGCATGCATCTCAACCAGGAATCGAACCCACAATGTGGGCATGTGCCCTGACCAGGAATCAAAACACCTTTTGGGATGCCAGACAGCGTTTCAACCAACTGAGCCACGCCAGCAAGGACTGTAGGAAGATTTTAGTTTATTAAATTGTTTTTACTAATCTTAGGAATATTCAATTCTATGTCTCCTGTTATTTTTTTTGTCTCCTGTTATTTTTAAGTTGTACTTTTCTAGGAATTTCTGTTTCATTAAAATGTTCAAAGTCATTAACATATATTCTCTTATGATCTTCATAATGTCTTTAAAATTTTCCGTGATCCCATTTTTTATTTCTGATTCTTAATTTTAGAAAACTTTTATCAGTCTCACACAAGTGTAAGTCTTTATGACTCCAAATAGGCATTAGTTCCTTAGATATTATTCCAAAAACGTAAGTAACCATCATTCAAATGTAAAACTTTGGTTCTTCAAAGGACACCGTTAAAGTGAAATGACAAAAATTGAGGAAATATTTGAAAACACATTTCTGAAATGGTACTTGTATTAGAAGATATAAAGAACTCTTACAACTCAACAATAAAAGGCAAAATAACCCCCCCCCCCCGACAATTAAAAGATGGGCAAAGGATCTGAGACAAGACACACATGACCAAAAATCATATAAAAAGATGCTCCAGCCCTAACGGGTTTGGCTCAGTAGATAGAGTGCCGGTCTGCGGACTGAAAGGTCCCAGGTTAAATTCTGGCCAAGGGCATGTACTTTTGGACAGCTGATGGATGTTTCTCTCTCTATCCCTCTCCCTTCCTCTCTGTAAAAAATCAATAAAATATGTTTTTAAAAAAATACAGGGAGGAACATCCAGTTAAGCCCTTCCAGATTCCTGACTTTCAGAAACTGTGAAATAATGTCTGTTATTTTACGATGCTAAGTTCAAGATAATTTATTACACAGCAATAGATAATACAAACCTATCTCATTAAGACAGGAATTTCTAATAAAATTTTACCTTTTATATTTAATAATTACAAAGTGTTCAGGTGTATTTTTGTTGCTTAATAATTATACAATGATGTCAATCCAAGACAAAATTTTAACATTCAGAATCATATGATCATGGGATATTTTTAAAAAGTCAATTATATTTATATTACATATTTTTGTTACAAAGAAGTATAAATTGTCTTTTTCACATATTGAAATAAAAATTTTAATTATAGCATTCTGTAAGTTATAATTGACAACACTTGGTTATTACAAAAGGTTATATATGCACTCCAACAGAATTGCTTTTGAAAATTTATGAATTTCAGCCCTAGAAATATACATGTTTTCTCTATGGATTTTATATCACTGATTTTTGTTGATGTGACTGTATTATGGTGATCAATAAGTCTTTCAAATACAAAATTTCTAATATGATAGAACTTAGGGGGCAAGTATTGGAATGGTAGTATATATTCATGGAGCAAAAGTAAGAATCTCAAATTTCTTAAGGTTAATGAAAAGCTGTCATGTATTTTTTAAATGGATAGTATCAAATCACTATGTTTTTGAAGCCATTGGATACATTGAAAAGGGCAATGAAACAATTTTATTTAAAAGAATCAATATTTACAATATATTAGAAATTACATCCTTGACAACTAATTATTATTGAAAAATTTAGATGCCAATACAAAAGTGCACAAGAGACACAGATTTTTAAAGTATTCATTTAGGAAGGGTATGTTTTATATTGCTTGGAATTTATGGTGATTCTAAAATATTAAGCTTGATTTATTTAATCAATTTTGGGAAGTTCTTAGCTATTTTCTCTCCTAAAATTGCTTCATTCTCTCTTCTCCTCTCCTAGCTAAAATTACATGTTTATAACTCGTATTCTTCATATCCCATGTTTTTTATGCTTTCTTCTGTGTGTGTGTGTGTGTGTGTGTGTGTGTGCGCGCGCGCGCGCGCGCGTGTGCGCTTGCTTATGTGTGTTTTCAGCCTTTAGAGTCTGTGTTTCAACTTGGATATTTTTCTGCTCTACCTCCTGGTTCACTAATTCTCTTTTCGGCTATGTCTAATCCATTATTAAAATTTATCCACTGGATTCTTTATATGAGCTACTGTAAATTTTAGTCCTCACATTTTCAAGCTGCTGAAATTCTCATTTGCTTTTAATTGAACTCATTAATCATAGCTATTTTAAAGTCTAGATCTGATAACTCCGTTATCTGAATCCCCTGGGATTTCTACTCTATGTCCCTGAGGATGTTTCTGAGTATGTTTTGTCTTTACATGCTTGGTTATTTTTTTGCATGACATTTTTTTTTTCCCATCAGAGAGAACTTACCTTTGCTTTTGGCAGGCAGTGCTAGGCTAAGGACACTAGAAAGCCAGAATCACTCAATCAAGGATCTATTTTAGTTAAAATTGGGCTTTAGTCTATTTTCACCCTTATTCCTAGTGTGCAGTAGCCTTCAGGGTTCCAACAAGAAGCCTGGTATTTTATCAGGGCCCCTCCTTGGTAGGTCCTCAACTATTTTCTTCTCCCCAGCCTTGTCTATTGAATCCTCAACTCAGCTTCTCAGATTCTGCTTTTTATTTTATTGATTTCAGAGAGAGAGGGAGAGATAGAAACATCAATGATGAGAGAGAATCATTGATTGGCTACCTCCTTCACACCCCACACTGGGGATCAAGCCCAGGCCCCAAGCATGTGCCCTGGGCGGAAATCGAACCCAGGACTCTTCAAGTCCCGGGCCAGCGCTCCATCCACTGAGCTAAACAGGCTAAGGCTCAGATTCTTCTTTTTACATATACTAATCACCTTGAGAGGAAATAGTAGGCTCACTGGTCTTGGCTTCCCTCCTCTCTTAGGACTTGGGCCCACAATTCCTCACTGCTTCGTTCATCCTCTGATGCCTTCCAAGAGATTTTTGATAGACCCTCCCTTCCTCCAGTTGATGGATGGACTTAAACCCCACCTGTGGCCAGGCATTCCTGAGCACTGAGCTACCAATTAGCACCTGCCAAATACCCTAAGTCCCCGATTCCTAAGTCCCTAGGTCCCTAATCACCAATCAGCATGTGCTGAGTGCCCTAAGCCCCGCCTCCTATCTTCCCCTTAAAAGTACATGGACCTCGGCCCTCAATCTCTTCCGCCCCCCTCTCTGGAAGCAGCCAGCAGTGGTACTCTCTCCAATAAAGCATGTGTCCTGGCATCCCGGTCTCTCCGGCTTTCTCTATTTCACCTTTTAATTTTAAAAACCTCCCCCCCCCCCAGCTCTTCTAGTTGTTTTCAGCAGAAGAGTCGGCTCTACACAACTTTGCCCACCATTGGTGGAATTAAAACCTCTCTCCTGAACTTCAGACTTAGATTTCCAATAGCCTGTTGAGATTTCTATCCCACAGGCCCCTGGGTTCAGTATGTCCACATGGAATTCTTCCTTTCTCTCATCGACGGCCCCATTCTACTCATCTGGTTTTTACTGTTGTGGCTATTTCTGTCCAGGGGTTTCCAAGCTATAAATGTTATCTGTAACTCCTCTCTCTCTCTCTGCCTCCTAATGCTATCACTTACCAAGTACTGTGTACGTTCCCTCCATTATTTTCCTTCCACCTGAGCCCAATGCTCCGTGCCCTAGAATAGTATCCTTGTCCCCCTCCCCCACCTCCCTCCTGAATGACTGCAGCCGCGTCTTTCCTAACTGTCCTTCCTCCGATCAGAACCCTCTTTCACTGCCAGGAGATTCTTCCAGAACAAGGTTCCTCAAGTCATTGCCTGCTTCGAGTCCTTCAAAGGCTCCTCGAAGCCTCTGCAATTAGGGAATAATCCTCACCTGGGCGCTCAAGCCCTCCATGATTTGACTGCACCTCACTTTCTTCACCTGCTAGTATGTGCATGTGCTTTTCCTGATTCTTCCATTATGGAGCCAAATCACTTCCCAGAACACAGCACCACCCTCTGCCTCTCTCCCCCTGCATCTCACCTCTCACAGGGGGCACATGACTATTAACTGTAATTTAGCTTCTTGGTGTATAATAACTATAATAGCTTTGCTACCTGTAGGTAAAAACAAAAAAATGCATGTAGATTTTTAAAAGCCAGTTTCATGTCCCTTGCTGACTACTTCTGGAGACATCTTTGGCCTCTGTGGTTGGCGCTCAATTTTCCCCCTCTAGGGTGGTGGTGGTGGTGAAAAGCCCAACTCCCCCCCTGCCTCACCTAGCAGTGAGGAAGCTGGAATTTCTCATTGGCATGTGGCCTGTGGCTGCCCTGAGCTGTTCAAAGAATAAACATCTTTTTAAGAAGGCTGTCTGTCTTATCTCAACTCCCAAGGTCCCCCGTTAGTGATGGGAACATAGCTCTTAAACCGCTCAAGGCAATAGCCCCAATTAGTGCTCTGAGAGTTATAGCCCCTGAACAGTGCTCTGATAGATAAGATTACCAGGTGGGACTGTTGACTAAGTGTAGACCCTCTCATGAAACAAGTAATTAACGAGCCCAGCTCCCCTTTTTGAAATTCCTTTGTTCCCTTCTTCCCCCTCCATGTGTAACCCCTCCTATGCGTGACTTTTGCCTATATATGCTTGTAAGATTTTCTGTTCGCTGCTGGACTCCTCTGCTCCTGTTTGAGTACGAGTTGAGCCGCAGCACGCTGGAATAAAGCCTCTTGCTTTTTGCATCAAGTGACGCCTCCTGCGGTTGATTGGGTTGCCGTCAATCCTTGGGACAGAGTGAGGGTCTCCTTCTGGGGGTCTTACAGTGGCAGAGTGTAGACTACTGCATAAGCTTCCCCCCTCAACATGAGCAGGATACAGCGGAATCGCTCTGTATCATTCCATGGTGTAGACAAGATGGACTAACCATGTTATAAACATGTCCCTGGTTTAAAATACCGAAGGAACGTCTAAAACAAGTCCCCAGCTGGGAAAGATGTGTGCATGCAAGAGTTGTGGCTAGCCAAAACGGGTTTGGCTCAGTGGATAGAGCGTCCGCCTGCAGACTGAAAGGTCACAGGTTTGATTCTAGGGGGGACATCTCCATTAGGGGGTGTGCAAGAGGCAGCTGATCGATGTTTCTAACTCTCTATCCTTCTCTGTAAAAAAAAAAATCAATAACATATATATTTTTAAAAATCTGTGGCTAGTACCACAAGGGAGGAGCCAGGAGCCCTGGGTTTCCTGACCACTAACTCCCTTCCCACACAGGGGCTTCAGTTTCCTTATGAACCAGGTGACCGCCACAGAATTTAACAGCTCCAGAAAGGCCTGTCTAATCTCATCGCTGTCCTAACTTCACCTCACGCCGGGTTCCGCCCTAGCGTCCCCTCCGAGGTGCAGGCACCAGGTCGGTGAAGTAAGTCTTCATGGCTGCTTTAAGTCAAGCGCTACTTCCGCCTTTTCCAGAGCCCACGGGGCTCGCAGCTCTCACCCACACAAACCCCGCCCCCGTCCTGCTCAAGTCACGAGTTTTCCCCGGAGGCCCGCCCCTCCCTCTGCTGATTGGGCAGCCCTTGAGCGATTTCCGCCCTCTGATTGGTCGTTACCTTTCCGGCGCTCCAATCTCGTCTAGACCCACCTGATATGGGGGTAGGATTTCCGCTTCCGCTTTCTCACTCCAGCTTGCCCTCCGAGCGTAGACGCCGCCGCCGCCACCGAGGCTGCTGCCGGGAGAGGTGTCGGTGGGCTTGTCGGTGTGTCTCTCAGCGTCGGAGTCCGTGCCGTTGGAACCGCCCGCCATGGCTGAACTAGACCCGTTCGGCGCCCCCGCCGGCACTCCCGGCGGCCCCGCGCTGGGGAACGGGGTGGCGGGCGAAGAAGACCCGGCCGCGGCCTTCCTGGCGCAGCAGGAGAGCGAGATCGCGGGCATCGAGAACGACGAGGCCTTCGCCATCCTGGACGGCGGCGCCCCTGGGCCCCAGCCGCACGGCGAGCCGCCGGGGAGCCCGGGTGAGCGCGCGGCGCGTTTGGGGCGGGAGGACTCGCTTGTCTCGGAAGCTCGGCCCGCCGTGGCCCTGGGAGCAGCGCCGTGTAACTCGTTCTCGGCCGAACCGGGAGGTGGAGTGCAGAGAGGAAGCGGGACCCCGGCCCCGTCAGGCAAGGAACCGAGGCTGGAGACGCTTGCTCCGGCCTGCGGGGGGGTGTGAGCGCTCCGGGGCGCGAGCTGGGTAGGAAGCAGAGCAGAGCAGAGAGCAAACAGGGCGACCGTCACGCCGAGGAGCCCGGAGGAGCTTGTTCAGTTCCGGGACTTTTCATGGAGCCCTTTTGCTCTGCACTGAGCCTGGCCTCGGAGGCACAGCCGCATTGGCGCAGTTTGGCCGGACCTCACAGGCAGGTCGGAGCCCAGCACGGGACCCGTTATTAGGAAAGGAGGGCCGGGGGTTTGGGATAGTATCGTTTTAGACACGTACAGGCAGAAATGGCAGTGATGCATTTAAGCACTGAAGGCGCACAGAGTGCTGGGTTATGGGGAGGAAAGAGGAGTGCATAGGAAACTCGAGGAAGAGGACCCAGCCTTGGAGAAAGAAGCGGACCGAAGAGGGGTGAGGGTTTTGCCATTTTTCGAACGTATTACGGTAGAACTCGGCTTCCTCTGGAAATGGCTTTGATAGGCAGTGTTGTCTAAGCAGAACGAAAGATTAGGAGGAGACCAAGCCTAAGGAAAATCCAGCAAAAAGCGGTCTGCCAATTTGACCTTTTAATTTAGTGCCTTATCTGTGATGTTTGGGATTGTCATGGTGGGAGGAAAGGATCAGTGGCAGAAATCTTTTCAATTATGTAGGGAAGGAGGAAATTAGCTAGAAGTGAAACGTGGCTTTTCCATTACGTTTTACTCGATTGGTTTTAGAGAAAGAAACATTGATTGTTGTTCCATTTATACGTTCGTTGGTTGATTCTTGTATTTGTCCTGAGCAGGGATCGAACCTGCCACCTTGATATATCAGGCGGACACTTAACCAACTGAGCTATATGATCAGGGCTTTCATTTACTTTTAAAAATTCTTATTGAAGGAGAGTAAGGCACTCGTGGGGCAAATGGGAGTTACTTTAAGGGGCCAAGCAATTAACATAAATGAGAAAAACATGCCGGTGTGAGATAATGAGTGTTGGAGACTGAGGCTTTGGTGCGTTAGAATGGTGCTTTTCAGAAAAGCCTTCAGACTCGGAAGCCTCAAATTACTACGCCAACCAAGCAGAATCTTTTGGGGGGAGTGGACGTGGGGAGACAGCTAGTTTGCAGTCTCTGGGATCTGTCCCCCATATGTGATAATGTGTAATACACCTGAAAATGGAATTTAGGGCTGGGAGGTGAAGTTGGCTTTAAAGTGATACAGGTGTTCTGTTGTTGTTATTGTGTGGACTTTAACATTTGCCTAAGAATCATAAAATGTACTTTTCTTTTAGGTCCTTAGTTTACCTCCCTCATTTAATTAGAAGAGAAAATGAGTCCTACAGAGAAATTACTTGTTAAGGGCTATAGCTGAGCCTTTTCCCCTCTCTCCCACTGTGTAATATTCCGCTGCAGTTTCATCAGGGATGTGCTGGGATAAGAGATTGTCATTTCTGCAAGGCAGCTGTGGCTGCCCTGGGTAGGACAATGTTGGGAGAATTAGGACCCATAGTTGGAAGACTGTCCTGATCGAAGGACAGTGTTACCACTTGCTCACTGTTGTATCCACAATGCCTAGCAGGGCATCTGGACATACTCACAGAAAAATGGGCAAAAATGTCCATTCTTAGTGATTGGCAGTTTGAAAGGTAAAAGGGAGAAAATAGAGTTAGACTCATGGGTCTTTTATGCATTAAGCTTTCAGCAAGGGGAAGGAAGGGATGATTGCTGACTTAGTTCCTAGGAAGGGCTTTCTTAGTGAACTAAGCATTTAGTGATTTAAAGGCTGATCCCTGACAGTGTGGTTGGTAATAGTGCAGCTGTCAGCACTTCCTTGTGGGATTAGAGAACTAGTTAGACTTTTTCCCCTTTCCTCTCTTTCTTCCTCACCCTCTTTTCCCCTTTCTTTTCCTCTCTCTTCACCCCTCTTTTGCCCTCTCCCTCCACTGTCACTCTCAAGATTCTGTGCTGTCCTAGACTGCTTGTGTGAGTATAGCTCTTCTGGCAGCTTATATAGCCGCCACTGCCTTGCCTGAGTTTTTTCTTCTGTAAAAGGTGCAAAACATACACTACATAGGGTTTCTAGGGTTACATTAGAACAATGATCCTACCTAATAGCACTTAAATTAATACATAGCTCCACTGGAATCAAACCCTGGTCTGCTTGACCTCAAAGGTTGGGGAGGTTGAAGGTAGGTTTGGGACAGAGTTTTTCATCTCTGGAATCATATTCTGACCCTTGTTTCTGTTTGGATGACCTAGTAAGATGCTTACACCCAGTATATTATTACTACACACAGCACCTAGCTATATTATTTTTTGGGAGTAGGGAGAGAAGGGGTTACAGGCCTGTGGGCTTTCAGGGAGTGTACTGAAACATTTTAGGAGGGAGCTCTGTATCCCTCCTAAAGGCAGGAGGCTCTTAACGGAGAAGCTTACCTAAACTCCTCCCAGCCGTGGGGGAGAGGCCCATGGAGGTGGGGGTAGGCAGAAACCAGGGAGATTAGGCTTGAGTCTGGATGATTCCCTGTTATTAGGAGAGGTGGAAAAGATACATAGATAGATGTGAAGATGAGAGGCAACCAGCCTGGTGAAGTGGCCCCAGGGATATTGATGAAGAACAGGTGGTTGGAAAGAGGCAGCCTAATCCTAGAGCTGTTGAAAGCCTGCTGTCAGGAGGGAGGAAAATAAGAGGTGATTAAGGAGCTACTAAAGGAGAATGGCGGTGAGGCACTATTTGGTATGTTTCTGTCATTTTTTTCTTGGGGGAGAAGGAAATGGAGGTACATAAATTTTATTTTTATTTTTTAAATATATTTTATTGATTTTTTTACAGAGAGAAAAAGAGAGTGATAGTTAGAAACATCAATAAGAGAGAAACATCAGTCAGCTGCCTCTTGCACACCCCCTACTGGGGATGTGCCCGCAATCAGGTTACATGCCCTTGACCGGAATTGAACCTGGGACCTCTCAGTCTGCAGGCTGAAGCTCTATCCACCGAGCCAAACTGATTTCGGCGTGGTACATGAATTTTAAAGGAAAGCTGGAGAAGGGAGAATAATTTTCTTGGTAGTGGTGAAGCTAAGTTCAAGGAAATCTCATGCATGGTATTTAGTAGTACTACCCATTTACTGTATGCCAGGTTCTGAGTGGTAGTGTCATCCTATTTCAGATGAAAACTTATCATGGAATTTAAACAATGATCCTAATAGATTTTTTTTATTTTTAAATATATTTTATTGATTTTCCTACAGAGAGGAAGGGAGAGAGATAGTTAGAAACATCAGTGAGAGAGAAACATGGATCAGCTGCCTCTTGCACACCCCCCACTGGGGATGTGCCCACAACCAATGCACATGCCCTTGACCGGAGTAGAACCTGGGACCCTTCAGTTCCTAGGCTGACACTCTATCCATTGAGCCAAACCGGTTTTGGCCCTAATAGAATTTAAGCTAATACATAGCTCCACTGTAATCTTGTCTGCTTGACTTCAAAAGTTGGGAAGTTTGAAAGTAGGTTTGGGACAAATAGTCTTTCATCTCTGGAATCATATTCTGACTCTTGTTTCTGTTTGGATGACCTAGACCACTGGTGGTCCGTGAGGTCCGAAAGATTGGTGACCGCTGCCCTAGACAGTTTCCTTCTGAAGTATCAGGTTGCTTAGCTTAGCTGTCCTAATAAGTCAAGGCGCCCTAATGCCCTTTCTGCATGTTTCTGTAGCAACAGACGATTCTTTGACTTGGTAAGTAGAGTGGAAAGGTATCAGAGTTCAAAGCATTTTCCAGTAGGTCTCAAAGAGTCCTCAGACCCAAAGGACAGACAGATAGCATGTGGCTTAGGAGGTATGGGATGAGAACTGCTTCTGGTTTTGTGATGGAATAGTGATCAAAGACTTTCCTGTTGGGAATGGCCCTGGGCTGGAATACATTAACTGAATAGTTGGTATGTTAGCTGTAATTTATTAACCAGAATGTCCATCTGGCTTGTAGGCTCTAGGATTTAAAATTACCTCTTTTCTGTCTTACATAAAAATAAATTCTGGGTGGATTAAAGAGAATCCCCTCCCCCCCCCCCCAAGTACCAGGAGAAAAGTGAATATTTATCTTAGAATAGGAAAGGCCTTTAGCATAAAAGCACATACAAAAATCATAAAGGGAAAAATTGATATTGTCTACATACAAGTTAAATTTTAGGTGTTAAATATCATAAGCCATATAAAAAGTAAATGGCGAAAACACTTGTAGTATGAGAGGAATAATTCATACAGGGAGAATATTTAGAGATAAAAATGGGCAAAAACAGATCAGTAAAGAAGAAAATCAAGTGTCAGATTTTTAATTACCTCATAGGAAATAAGATTGGCACAACAAAGCCACCTTAAGGTGGGGTGTGTGTGTGTGTGTGTGTGTTGTGTGTGTGTGTTCTATCAAATGTATATCCTGTGTCCCAGCAATTCTACATCAATAAATTTATTACTGAGGTTTAGTTTAATAGCCTCCCACCCCTCCCAAATACTTAGATTAGTTTTTTTGGTGACGTTTATATTTCCAAAAGTTTATAGAGTACTTTTATTTATCATCATTATTATTGATTTCAGAGAGGAAGGGAGAGGGGAGAGAAACATCAACGATGAGAGAGAATCATTGATCAGCTGCCTCCTGCACACCCCACTCTGGCCCACAACCCGGGCATGTGCCCTGACTGGGAATTGAACCATGACCTCCTGGTTCATAGGTCAGTGCTCAACCACAGCAAGCCATGCTGCCTGCATTAGAGTATTTTAAAAATTACATGGGTAGGTGGACGCACAAACAGCTTGGAGTATAAAAAGCCATGATAGCCCAGACCGGTTTGGCTCAGTGGATAGAGCATCGGCCTGCTGTTACCAATTCAGGAATGCAGACCCATTATTGCCATATCTTCTGTCTCTCTGCCCCTTCCCCCAAATGAGGCCTTCATATGGAGCATGCTCTGGACAATTTGCCAGTCCTCCCTAGGCCTAATTTAAAATAAAATAAAAAAAAGAAGATATCTATAATTGATTTTAGAGAGAAAGGGAGAGGGAGAAACACTGACATAATAGTGAAACACCAATCAGCTGCCTCCTGCATGCCTCCTATTGGGGTTGGAGCCCAGGATCAGACAACCTTCAGGTGCATGGGAAAGTTCCCAACCAACTGAGCCACACTGGGCAGGGAAAACCCCAAAACCGATTCTGTGTTTCACTAATTTAATTATGACAAGTCTGATAAGCATGTGTTCCTATCCTGATCTTGAGGTATTTTTAACTTAGTACTTTATACTTTAAATAAAATACGCTCAGCATGTGGGCCACCAGTTTGTACTATGTGGATTAATAGTCTCTAGGTCTTACTTGGGCATTTTTATATTTCTGAGATAGACTTTCTCATTTGGTTGTGAATAATTGTGTCAGTAAGACTGGATTATAGCCCTGGCCATTGTGGCTCAGTGGTTGAGCATCATCTTATGAATTAGGAGGTCAAGGTTCAATTCCCGGTCAGGGCACATGCCTTGGTTGCAAGCTGGATCCCAAGTGTGGGGAGTGCAGGAGGCAGCCGATCAATGATTCTCAATATTGCTGTTTCTCGCTCTCCCTTCCTCTACTTCTCTGAAATTATATATAACGTTGAGTAACTTACAATACCTACCCCATACAGTACTATATTTTACTCTGTAATCCTTTGCCTCAGCATTTGATCAGCCCTGATTGACAAATTGCAATCTTCTGTCTTGCAGATGCTGTTGATGGAGTGATGAACGGCGAGTACTACCAGGTACAGAATTCTCTTAATTATGTTGAATGGTTGTGGGCAAGAGTCTTCCTTTCCTGTGATTCAAATGGGCTGATTTAGGAAGCACCCCACTCCCTTGATTTTCCTGGATATATTAGTAGCTGATAATGTTACCTGCCAAAGTAGAAGGATTCGAAGAGAAGTGACACTTATAGAGCTTTCTTTTAAAATGTTATTGACCAGGCCTAGTGTTAACTAGCTGTATTCTCAAGAAATGACCAATGATGATGATGATGATGGCGAATTTAAACACTCTCTGTGCTGTGAAACACTGTTTATACTTACTTAATTCTCACAACAACCTGGGGTACCTGTACTGTTGTTACTCCTGTGTTACAGATGAATAAATTGAGACACACAGGTTAAATCAGTAGTTTAAAGCAGTGGTCGCCAACTGGTGGTCACGAGGTCTGAAAGGTTGCTGACCGCTGGTCTAAAGTAACAAAGCAGTAAGTGTGTGGTGGGGCCAGCATAACCTTTTAGACCAAGGGTGAACTAACTTTTACTTTTTCTATAAAAGGCCACATAGTAAAGATATTAAGCTTTGTGAGTTATAAGGTCTGTCAAACTACTCTGCTGCTGCAGTATGAAAGCATCCATAGACAGTACACAAATGAATGGACTTAGCTGTGTTTTAGTAAAATTTAATTACAAAACAGGTGGCAGGCCTCCTGATTTGTAGTTTCCGATCCCTGGTTTAGAGATTGGCCTTTAGAGTGAAACAGAATGGGGTTTAGATCCTGGCTTTATCCTTACTGGAGGGATGGTGGGCCATATAAGGCCCGAGCTGGCACTGCCAAAGCATTAGGGGTGAGTTAATTAAATGTTTGACCAAATATAGCTGGCTAATATATATTTTTAAATGTATTTTATTGATTTTTTTTTTACAGAGAGGAAGGGAGAGAGATAGCTAGAAACAACGATCAGCTGCCTCCTGCACACTCCCCACTGGAGATGTGCCTGCAACCAAGGTACATGCCCCTGACCGGAATCGAACCCAGGATCCTTGAGTCCGCAGGCTGACACTCTATCCACGGAGCCAAACTGGTTTCGGCTAGCTGGCTAATTAAAAAAAATTTTTTTTTAAATATATATATATTTTATTGATATTTTACAGAGAGGAAGGGAGAGAGATAGCTAGAAATGTCGATGAGAGAGAAACATCAACCAGCTGCCTCCTGCGCATCCCCTACCGGGGATGTGCCCGCAGCCAAGGTACATGCCCTATGACTGGAATCGAACCTGGGACCTCTCAGTCCGCAGGCTGACGCTCTATCCACTGAGCCAAACCGGTTTTGGCAAAATGTTTTTATTTTAGAGAGGAAGGGTGCAGGAGAGAGAGAAAGGCTGATGGGCTGCCTTGTGTTCTCCCCCTATTGGGGACCAGGCTGGCAGTCTGGGCATGTGCCCGACTAGGAATGGAACCTGTGGCCTCTTGGTGTATGGGGCAGTGTTCAACCAACTGAGCCGCACCAGGCTCATTTTTAAGTTGATAATTCTGTATGGCCTGTGAATGATGTTGTAAATATCCAAATGGCCCTTGGGGGGAAAAATTCCCCACCCCTGCTTTACTAGCTGTGAATTTGGGCCTGTCATTTCTCTGTGCCTCAGTTTAATTCCCTAGCTGTGAAATGGGAATAAACACTTGCTTTGCAAGGTGTTTGGGGAAGAGAGCTTTTATGTGCCTGATACATAAAAAATGCTAGTAAGTTAGTTAATATTTTAAATAATTTTTTCTACCTTTGTAGATTGTCTAGTTAGGTTAAACTGGTAATCCCTAGTTCAAACGGTGAAATAATTCTCTAAAGGTTAAGTTCTGTTTGAGTCTCTGTCAGTTTGTTAGCTCCCAAATCTAACCCACTATATAGAGCAGTCTGCACGTGTGCATGTGCGCCCGCACACACACAGTCACGCCTCACGATTGCCTTTTTATTTTTTTCCTTGATGTGTAACTATACATTTTCCTTTGGACTTTCCTCAAATTCACTATATTTTGATAAGGTGGTAGTAAGTGACCTACTTCCTGCATTATCTAATAACATTTAGGTCTTAAGTTCTAAGCCTTGCTCTACTGTGTACACTCACCTTTGTTACTTTGAAAATATCACATAATCTCTTTGTCAAGTGAGGAAACCAAAACTGATAACACTGTTTCCCAGTAACTCCATTACTCACCTCCCTGACTTTCCTATCTCCCACTCTTGTCCCATTTATTAACAGATAGGGTAACAACTACTCTGCCTCTTCCTGGGCTGTAAGGATTAAGTGTGGTGATGCTGAAAGCTCCCTATCAGGTTGGGTTATTGCTGTTAAGGTCATCCTTCAACATTGTAACAATCTTCAGTGATGTACTTACCCACCCAGGGGTTCGAACTTGGCTCAAGTGCATTTCAGGATGGAGTTTTTGGTACTGATAGAGGACAATTGTGTTTTGTGTTAAGGAGAGTAACGGCCCAACAGACAGTTATGCAGCTATTTCACAAGTGGATCGATTGCAATCAGAGCCTGAAAGTATCCGTAAATGGAGAGAAGAGCAAATGGAACGCTTGGAAGCCCTCGGTAAGGAATCCCTTTCTGTCTTCGGGTATCTGTTTTCAGTGGAATAGTTGACCTTGACTCTCCTTTTATTCTTTTTTTTCCACTTGAATTAGCCATTATGCTCTTGTCTGGTGTTTGGGACAATAATCTTTCTCAGCCTGAAGGTCACAAGGCTACTAATGAGGAGATACTTAATCACAGGCCACTGTGTAAGGATTAGGGCGGCCCAGAAAGCAACCAACTATATCCTCTCCTCTCAGGAAGAGCAGGTGGTGCTACGGAAAGGAGTGGGACTGGGTTCAAGGCTCAGCCCCTAACCCTTACCAACTATGCGCCCTTGCTTGCACAAACCTTGCAGAGTCTGTTTCCTTCATCTGAGAGGAGTAAGATCGGTGTTATCAACCCCCTGGGAGTTCTCTGATGGTATTCATGGGAGCTTTGTAAACTTGAAGTAGTGCTTAAGAGGAAAATGTGAGCTGTTAGAAAACATACAATTGGTTTTTCTTACCCTGGTAACCTTGAAAGGTAAGTTTTTACACTTTTATGGGTGAGGAAAGTGAAAAGCATAGGTAGAGTAATAAGGTTTTTAATCACACAGTAAGAAGTACAGTCCGAATTTCAGCTTAAGTTGGTCCTGCTTCAGAGTCCAAACCCATCGTTTCAACCACATTGCGTTTAGTATACACCATCTCGCTGGGCCGGCCGAGCCCAAGATCACTGCCAGCCAGCCTGGCCTCCTGTGAAGGGCTGTCTGTGTTCATGAAGTGTCAGCTGTTGGGCAAGATCAGGAGAGACTTGGTATTTCTATATGCGGGTTAGAGAGGTATGGCAGAGTGGGGGTATTTATTTTTTCTCAGCTTTTTATTAAAATTTCAAACAGAATAGTTGAAAGAAGATATATATGTTGTAAATACACAGTCACATACTTTTTTTTAGTCCATTTTAAGAGACAGACATCATATACTTCATGCCTAAATATTTTATTGTAAATCTAGAAATATAACATTCTTTATAACCACAGTGTCCGTATTATTCCTTCTTAGACACCACTGACCTAGCAAAAATATGACTCTCATTTTTCAGATAGGGTAACTGACACCTAGAAATAGGAAGGGACGTGACCCTGATAACACAGCCAATTAATGTAAAATCTGTTGCCTCCACTTCTCCAGCCCATTTTATGTGACTTTCAAAATACTGGACACACTTAGGTTCGAACCTTTCCAGAACTATCCACTAGTTATTTCTGCGGTGATGGAAATATTCTGTATCTGTGCTGTCCAATGTGGCAGCCACTAGCCACGTGTAGCTATAGAGCATTTTAAATGTGGCTTGTATGACTGAGAAACTGAATTTTAAATTTCATTTAATTTTAATAAACTTAAATAGCCGCATGTGGCTAGTAGCTACTCTCCTGGAGAGTATAGCTTTAGACAGACGAAAATAGGTCTTCACGGTGCCAGCAGCCTCAGGCCTTGCTCATTCTTTGTGTGTGTCTTCTTAAGAGGCTTAGAGGCAGGACTTAACTGGTATTATACTATAGGTGTTTTTCATGTTACAGAACCCAACTTTCTCTTTCCCCAATGTTTAGCAAAGTTGTCTTGTTCGTGGAGAGAGTTCACTTTAGTATCTATGAAAATTGCATTTTCTTCTTCTATTATCAAACTGCACATTTGGGAAATATTTCATGGAGTAGTGTCTTCTTAACTCAAGATATATTCCTGAGGGAAGTCAAACATTTGATTTTACATTCTAACAGAATAGAATTAAATTGGTCCTGAACTAGGTGTTTCTTCAGTTTCACCTTTTTTTCTTTGCAAGAACTGTGAGAAGGCACAAAATGCTAAGAATAGAGAACCGGTGTCAGTGGTTTGCAGCTTAGCTACAGGCTATTCTTAAATAATTTGCTTTTCTGTGAACAGTAATGAGGCTGGCCAGAGGAGACAGCTGTCAGTGTGCCCTGCTTTCTGAGGGGACTCTTTATCCCTTTTCTCCCCTCCCCCCTTCCATAATCAAAGAGATTGTATTATGGCTTGGATAGTTAAGTTAAACGTTTAAGAGTTCTAAATTCTTATTGCCAGTGTCACTTCATAAATCTGTAAAATAAGACAATTTAAAGGGACTTTTATGAAGAACCTAGTTTGTACAGATGGTAACAATTTTTATTTAGACAAAAATTTGAGTAAATTTCCATGATATTTTGTTCCTTACTATATGATGATAACATTTAAAAGTTATCAGACTACACAGAAAGAAAATATTCTTCAATCAAAGGGTAATTTTTTGGAAGTAAGTTCACCAGTCTTAAAAGGGAGACCTTCCATTTTGAAAATATAATTTTCCAGTTTCTTGCCCACATCATCTCCCATCGCATCATAGCGCCCTCCATTCCGCACACACTTAGTGACGTGGACAGATATGCACAGAAATTTACTCTATATACTTGAGTCACCAGTGGGAAATCTGAATAAAATAGTTATCCTCTGAGCAATAGGTCATCTTCTGATAAGTTAGATGACAGGGTAAAAGTTCTTTTATAATGTGGAACTTGGAGTTTTTAGATGTTCTTAGTCTGTTTCTAGCATAGACTGCTTTCTGCAGGTTGTTTCTACAAGACAAATTTTTTTTTTGCCAAGTCCCTAAAAAGCCCTCAAATGCTTCATTTCTTCCCTTTGAATGGTTGTTGATGCCACTGCTTTATACTCTTCCCCCTTGAGGATACTAATTACAGGGTGGGCTCTGGCTCTACACTGTCCAGTCTCTAGTCTGGACCAATGGCTACCACCTTCAATCACATTTTAGGATTAATTGTAGGCTTGCTTCCCTTTCTGTCCTGCCCTTGGAGGCAGCATCAGCCTATCTAATAAAAGTAATATGCAAATTGACCATCACTCCCAACACACAAGATGGCTGCCCTCATGTGGACACACATGGCCACCACAAGATGGCCAGAAGGAGAGGATAGTTGGGAGGGACCAGGCCTGCAAGGGAGGGCAGTTAGGGGCAATCAGGCTGACAGGGGAACAGTTAGGCATCAAAGGCATCAATCAGGCCAGTAGACAGAAGTGGTTAGGAGCATTTGGGAAGGCAGGCAGGTGAGCAGTTGAGAGCCAGCAGTCCTGGATTGTGAGAGCGATGTTTGACTGCCCGTTTAGGTCCGATCCAGGTAGGCAGACATCCTAATGGGCAGTCAGACATCCCTTGAAGGGTCCCAGATTGGAAAGGGTGCAGGCTGGGCTGAGGGACACACACCCCCATGCTCGAATTTTATGCACCAGACCTCTAGTAAAGTAAGAATATGTGAACTTTATAGCCAGACCTGGATTTGAGTCTTGGTTCTGTAACCTTTATAAAGATGTCTCACTTTCTGAGCTGTAGATTTTCTCACTGCTAAGAGATTAACAGTTTACTTTCTTGGGATTATTGTAAAGATTAAGTGAGAAAGGATACCAGAACAGATATCCTTAAGAGCATATTTCAAGTAAAGTATCAGGGTAACTTGAGGTGTCAACTGTAGCAGTGGCTGGGACATGCTGCCTTTTCTCACACTATTTACTGACGTGTCTATTTTTTTTATTTTTATTTTTATTTAAAAAAAATTTATTAAGGTATTATATGTGTACATAGCTTACCATTGCTCCCCCCTGCCACCTCCCATACATGCCCTCCCTCCCCAGAGTTCTGTGTTCGTTAGTTGTACTTATATGCATGCATACCAGTCCTTCGGTTGTTCTCTTATCTCCCCCAGGTCTCCTTCCCCTCCCCGCTGTCATTTGACAGTCTGCTTGTTTTATGGTGACTATCTCAGGATAACACAAATAGAATCCGCTCCTCCTCTGGTTCACCCCCCCCCCCCCACCGCTTCCCCGGGGCACATGTCTCCCCCGGGGCACACGGCTCTCTGGGACACCTGGCCCCCCTGGGGCACACCGCTCACCCGGGGCACACGGCCCTCCTGGTACACACAGCTCTCCCGGACATGGTCTATTTTAGTTAAATGTCTTAGGAAAACCCATATATAAACCCAAAAAACTTCCTGCTCGGTGTGCATTGTCTCTAATTTCTGGAACCTTTGTGAATAACTGCTAATAATGATCCCAGTGCCCTGCAGTTCCCTCCACTGGAGTCTCTAGCTCTGTCACAGACTCACTGTGCAGTCTTAAGCAGGGATAAATATTTTGCAGTCCTACTAACTCAAACATCCATATTCTGTTCCCTGGTTCCTGAATCTTTCCTACCTCTGGTAATTTTCCCAATAGCATCCTGCTTCATAGAGGTGCTTCTACCATATTTAGCTAAGAGAGTGTCATGTTTTATAGAACCATTGTCAACCTGAGGTGTGGACTATAAATTTGAGTTTTTTTAAAAGGTTATCTAATATGGCCCAGCTGGCACGGCTCAGTGGTTGAGCGTTAACCTGTGAGCCTGGAGGGCATGCCTCAATTCCTGGTCAGGGCACATGCCTGGGTTGCAGGCTTGTTCTCCTGTGTGGGGCGTCTCATCGTTGATTCTCTCATTCATTCTCTCTCTCTCTCTCTCTCTCTCTCTCTCTCTCTCTCTCTCTCTCTCTCCTCTCTCTCTCTTTCCCTCTCTCCCTCCCCCTTCTCTGAAATAAAAAAATATATTGTAAAAAAAAAGATTAATATGAATAGCTAACCTTAAACTGATGTTAGCAGCATTGTTTTTTGTTTGTTTGTTTGTTTTAAATATATTTTATTGATATTTTACAGAGAGGAAGGGAGAGGGACAGAGAGCTAGAAACGTCGATGAGAGAGAAACATCGACCAGCTGCCTCCTGCACACCCCCCACCGGGGATGTACCCGCAACCAATGTACATGCCCCCGACCGGAATCGAACCCGGGACCCTCCAGTCCTCAGACTGACGCTCTACTACTGAGCCAAACCGGTTTTGGCGTTAGCAGCATTGTTAAAGAATCATCTGTAGCCCTGGCCAGTATGCCTCAGTGGTTATAGTGTCATTCTGCACACCAGAGGGTTGTGGGTTGGATTCCTGGTCGGGGGTGCCTACCTGGGTTGTGGTTTCGATCCCCAATCCTGGTTTTAGGGCTTATGTGGGAGGCAATCAATTGATGTGTCTTTTCCACAGCAATGTTTTTCTCTTTCTCAGTCTCCCTCTTTTTCTCTAACAAAAATCACTGGAAAAAATATTCTCCATGAGGATTAACAACGACAACAAAAATTTTGTAATTGCTGTTTCCCTAGTTGGTGCCCACAAGGGCTTGTTTCTGTTAAGGACACGCTCACCCCTCCTAAAGAAAAAAACATGCTACCAACTAGTGATCAATGCTACCAACTAGTGATCACAAAAGGGTCAGTGGATTAGGATAAAATGTGGGAGACACCTTGGATAGAATCGCTGAGGTCAAGAGCTGGATGTACAAACAAGTAAAAACAAATTTTTCTTTCCTCTTGACTATTCTCCCAATATACATTTGCATAGGTTTTGTTTCATTTGTATAGTTTTTCCTTTCTTCAGATGCCAACTCTCGGAAGCAAGAAGCAGAGTGGAAAGAAAAGGCGATAAAGGAGCTGGAGGAGTGGTATGCGAGGCAGGATGAGCAGCTACAGAAAACAAAAGCAAACAACAGGTCAGTCCGTGGTGCTGCTTGGCACAGCTCACATTCCCGATTGAGTCATCCATTTCCAAGCCAGGATAGGCTCTCAGCTGCTAACTCTCAGTGTGAAATGTGTTTGTAGGTTTTCGAAAAAGTGCTTGAAACAAGGGTTGCAAGTCTCTTGGTTCATGGGAATTTAAAGCCTGTTAGCCTTCCCATTTATAGTGAGTTTAGGTCTTCAACCAAGAGTTTGATTCCTATGTACCACCTATAATGGTATGATACAGCAAAGGAAAAATTACTTCATGGATCAAGCCCATGTATAAGATGTAACCCTGAAATGAAAGGCTGTTTCATGACTATAATACCAGGATCTTAGTCCGCTGGAAATGATTATAAATTTCGTCATGTTGTATCCCCTAACTACAACCCTGCCCTCTGAAAGCTGCTTCACAAGAGGGGTCTGTTAGCGGGAAATGCGGTTTGTAATTAGGCAGCCACAGAAGGTCGTCCAACACAGACTTCAGAATTAAGGGTTCTCTGGCTATGTATCTGTGTCTAAAAAGATCTTGAGTTGATTTTTTAAAAAATACTCTTTTCAGAATTTACTCACTTAACTGAAGGTGAAATAGTTGTGGCAGGAAACATTCTTGTATCGGTATCTGTTCCTTAATGCTGCATGCCTGGCGTCCATGTGGAGTTAGCTCCGAGAGGCAGGGGCAGCGCTGCTTGCCTCGGTGTTCGTGGCTTGTTTTCCCTGCTGGGTTGACTTTACTCACTTCACTATAAAGACAGATCTTGGGGATAGTTTTATTTTCTTTTTTAAATTTTTTGACTTTTTACAGAGTGGAAGAGAGAGGGGGAGTTAAAAACATCAATGAGAGAGAAACATGGATCAGCTGCTGCTTGCACACCTCCCACTGGTGATGTGCCTGCAACAAAGGTACATGCCCTTGAGCGGAATCAAACCTGGGACAGGCCAACGCTCTATCCACTGAGCCAAACCAGTTAGGGCTCTTGGGGATAGTTTTAATTTTTAGAGTAAAGAGCCTTAGGCTTATCCTCAGAGGCAGAAGTGGGTTTAAGTGCCCTTCTCTCTGTCAGCTCTATTATATGGAAATTTGCCAGAAAAGAGGGAGCTGATGGCTTTGCCAGCCAGCCTGTGCCGTTGTGGGGCAATCCTGGTAGAACGGACTGTTTATACAGCAGTCTTCAGTGACCTCCTGTTGGCCATTCCTTGGTTCTGCCAGCTGCCCCTCAGATGCCAGGTTTGAGCCTCGGTTTTGGCCAGTTTGCTGTGGTGGATGCCCTCTCTGTGCTTACTGGTTCCATTTAAAGTTCTGTGATAAGTGTGGGGGGGCTGCTCTCGGTCCGGGGCTTCTGCTGAGCTGTGGTCGCTGTGAAGTGCTAACAGGCCAGGCTCCTTTATCGTTTGCTTATTTAAGATGGTTCCCCAGCTGTGAGTTCAGCTCTACAGAAAGATGAGTGGATGCTTTGTATAAAACGCTGTTTAGTGTGTTGTCTTAGCCCCGTGGTCGGCAAATTGCGGCTGGCGAGCCACATGCGGCTCTTTGGCCCCTTGAGTGTGGCTCTTCCACAGAATACCACAGCCTGGGCGAGTCTATTTTGAAGAAGTGGCGTTAGAAGAAGTTTAAATTTAAAAAATTTGGCTCTCAAAAGAAATTTCAATAGCTGTACTGTTGATATTTGGCTCTGTGGGCTAATGATTTTGCCGACCACTGCTTTAGCCGATAAGTCTGCTCTGAAGTGCTTGTAAGACTGGGCTGACCCTCCCTGTTCAGGGTCCCTGGGGCTTAAGCAAGCTGACATTCAGATTCTCATACTCTAAATATTATGTTGGGGATAGGTTTCCCATTGCAGAAATTTTTTCAAGCCAGCTTTGCTAAACTGAATCCCTGTTTCTAGGAGCTGAGTCTTAAAGGTTTAGTCCATTAGGGCTTGGTGTACTTTTCTTTATGTAGAATTTGAGGATGTTGGGTTGGATAGTCTCAGAGATGAACCTCAAGTACTGGAGAGGAGAAGAGAGTTAACCTTACCACTCATTGAAAATGTCGAACTGTCTAGAAAGCAGATCACTTGCCTAGTAGAAACCTTGCAGCCCAGACAGGGCTGACCACTGAGCGTGTAAAGCTGGTGCCACACTAACCGCTGTCACCAAGGACCAGGGGTGGTTTTTACACGTCACGCCAGTTCTTCATGGCTGAGGTGGAAGCCATTATAGAACCACTTTGAGGATTTCTTCCAATGGCACACACCCTCCCCTGGAGATTTCAGCATTGCTTATAGTTCTCCCTCTCCCATTTAAGTTTGACTTAAACATTAGAGTCCCATGGGACTAAAGAAGTCCCAATTATCTATTTAAAATGACTTATATTTCTCATGGCCTGTATAAATAGTGAATATTTTGAGGAAAGAAAATGAGGGTGCTCAATTCAAGCAATGTCATTCTTACTGGGTGATTCTTGCAGCAACTGGATGTTTTCAGGGGGGCCACAAAGACAAGGCAGGGAAGTTTAAAAGAGGAGACTTGGGGATAGCAAGGGCCTGTTTTAATGAGAGTATCTCAGGCCTCCTGCTTCCAGATGCCCTCCATTGAAGCCCTCAGAGCACATCTGTGCCGGGCACTGTGCTGGGGCAGGCAACAGTCAACAGACCTTGTCACAGTCAGGCCTCAGACTGCATCTCCCTCCTTTTATCCTGAGTTGGGGCCTAAATGTCACTGCCCAAGAGCCATGAATTAAGGGACAACACAGGGAAAATAATTCTCTTTTCATAGGAGCCAGAGAGGAGTTGATTCCTATAGAACAACCCCAGACCATGTCCCTTCTTAAACCATCACAGAAACATTTCCCCTTTTACAGGTAGCTTTGTAATGACTTTTCATTTTTCTCAAGGCTTATAAAAGTTTGGGGAATCCATGATGCTCAGTGAGGCAAACATTTTTTCCATGCCCTCGTGTGTACCCGCCTCCTGAGATGCCTGAAAGCATTCCTCCTCCCCTCCCAGGCCTCCCTGAGCCCCTCCGGCCTGAGGATTGCGCTCTCAGGCCCGCTCTCTGGGGGAAGAACAAACAGTAGAGGGCTGGCTGTGGGTGTTGTATGAGATTCTCCATTTGTCCTGGGTCTGTAATCCTGATGGAGCAGTGCTGTCACAGACAAGCTCTTTTGGGGCTAGTTTTTGTTATCTTAGTGATGCTTTGACAGGAGTCATTAAATCTTTTTCTTCCAGCAGAAGCAAAACACAAGTTGAAATTGATTAGTTTAGTCCTTGTGTAAACTAAAAGGATTATGGGTTTACAAGCTGGCCTGCCTTTCCTTTCCCTCCCTCATTTGGCCCATAAACAATTCGCTGTTTTCCTGCTGACTCACTGTGAGTTACAATCAGGCTGATATTTTTGCTTTCTTTAAATTTCCACAGAACACTTCTTGTGCATAAACCAAAATGGTGAGAAAGGGTATGTGTGAGTTTAAAAATAAACTGAAATTAAATCACTAGCATTTCCCTTCAAATAAATACGAGTTTGTTAATAACCAAGCATGACTGTCCTTTAAAAAAAATCTCCCTTCCACTCCTGTGTCCCAAACTGACCAGGCAAAGGACAAGGTAAGGCTTCTTGAGGGAGGTTCCCGCCCACCCTCAGTGGACCAAGTGGGCAGTCTGGGACCACAGAATCCAAGGCCAGCCTGTCCTCTGTGGTGCCAATTCCTCCACTCAGCATCCCGCCCTTTCCTTTTTGTTCAGAGCCCTGCCACCGACACATTCCTGATGGGAGAGTTAAGCATGAAGTGCTGCTCTGGGCCTCACCTTGTTAAAGCAGTCAGGTCTGCTCAGGGACACAGAGACCCAGAGCCAGACCCGAATCTGCAGTGCTTTCCACCAGGCCACTTGCCTCCAGCTGCTTTTCTCTCTCGAGGTGGGAATTTTGAAGTGGCCATATGGGTTCCTAGGATGCTGAAAATTGAGTCCACCCAGCCAGTGTGGGGAAGACAAAACTGGTTTTTGGACCTGGCTTGTCTAGTACACCCAATGATAGTTCCTGAGGCTGGCAGGAGGGTGGCATGGCTCACATCAGCTGGAAAGTATTAATAATGCGGTGAAGAGCCAGGCAGCTGTGGTTGGGGGTTGTGCCCATTGCCTCTTACTGCTGAGTAAGTTGCTTCATCTGTAGGCTTCCATTGCCTCATCTAAAGTGAGGTGAGAACACTAGCGTGCTTAGGTTGCAGGGGTTGAGAACTGAACCAACAGTGAGTGTAAAAGGGCTCAGCCCATAAGTAGGTTAAGAAATGCCCGCCGTGGCTGAGGTAAGGCAGGGGAGAACCCCCGGAGCAGCCAGCAGAGAACGGTGCCGCTGGCTCTCCCGCGCTGGAGCCCTGGCCGGGTTAGGATGGAGCCTGGGAACAGCTTTCCCAGGGAGTGCCTCTGTTGTAGACTTGGGATGTTTCTGCTTCTCAATGTTCTCTCTTTTTTCCTGCCTGCTTGCCTGCCTTTTGGATCTCTTGCTGTCTAGGGTGGCAGATGAAGCTTTCTACAAACAACCCTTCGCTGACGTGATTGGTTATGTGTATGTTGCAAAACTAATTCCTTTTTCTTTTTTGATTCTACTTCTCATTTAGAGTTAATGCACCTTTTATGCCACAAGTTGCTTTGCTTTTTAAATTATTTCAAACTGGCACTTTGGGGGCTAATAGGTGATAACCTGAGGGTATGATTCATTGATTGTCTTGCAGAATCATGACTTTCTACAACTCTGATTGCCATTTTTCATATTCGGGGTTTTGGACGGAAGGAAGCTGACTCCCTTTCAAAATGTGGGTCATTTGTATTCTTGCCTGGGAAGCTTTGGGACCCGAGGGCTCTGACCTCTTGCTGCCACCACTGTGCCCCTGCCCCTGCCGGGAAGGAGAGGTGGATGTCCTGGTTAGGAGCCAGTCGGGGCAGCTTCTCTACACTTGGTTTCTTTGAAGAATGTGGCGATGGTTGCCTCTCCCTTGGGCAGAGGGGGCTGTCTCCCAATGGGGCCTGTAATGGTTTCTCTCTGGTCAAATGCCAAATTGTTTAGTGGCCAACTTGTGGTGCCTGTTCCCTCACCCTTGCACAGAGAGGCCCCAGCTTCCAGATCAAGATAGCCAAAGCTGTCTGATACGAGCCACTTTGGCTTTTCTCCCCAAAGAAAACTGCATCTTCTCTGGAAGTTTTTTTTTGTGTGTTTGTTTTTTTAGGGATTCATGTTTTCAAAGCAGTGTTGCTGAAGACTTGGAAACTGTTCTTGCTGTTTCCTCCTTAAATATTGGGACTAGATTTTGAGTGAAGAAACGTGAAAGTGAAATGGAGGGAGAGGACTTTGTGGGAAGGGTGGACAACAGGCTGAGAGGCCCAGAGCCTTGAGATGTTCATCCTGGTAGAAAACAAAACGGGGTTTCCTGGGCCCCCAGACGTATTTGCATTGAGACTTGTGAAATGCTGGACTTACAGGTGGTGTTGGATTTGATTTTTGCACATTCTCTCTGGAGTAGAAATGGAGACTAGAAAGGTTGAGTCTGGGTTTGCTGGGCAGCAGGGTGGCCCAGCAAAGCCAGCTGCACGTTCCCAATCGTAGAGTGGCAGGGGCATGTCTAGCTTACTGACCATCTGCATTGAGCTCATTCTCATTTCCTATATCTGACCTAAAGTTTCTCTCCTTGTTTCTTTTCTTCTCTTCACCTTTAAGCACAAACATAAGCCATCCTTGCTACAGCCTAGAACAGTTAAGTAAACCTTTCTCACTGCCCCTAACTGTGTGTGCTCTGCAGTCTTGTAGCGGCTCTGGCTTCAGCAGTGTTTGCCACGGCCATCCCTGTGAGTGCAACCCTTGTCCCCACAGACCAGTCATCTCCATTGCTTCCGCTTTGCCCGTGATGCTTGTGAAGTAGATGGATACAGTGTGTCTTCCCTCTCCTTAACCACCGTCCTTTGGGCTACAGCTCCCACCAGCAGGTCCCCCGGTGGGGGTGGGCTGACCTTGACTGAAAGAATGTTGGAGCAGCATCCTACCAAAAAGCACCTAACGTTGATTGGCTCTCCATCCCTGCCACGTGTGCCCGAGGTACCTGGCTGGACTGGAGAGTGTCCTAACAAAGCCTTCCAGAATGGCTCTAGTCTCTAATGCCTGCTAGCATGGGAGCTTGTTTTGAATTCCCTCTGATCTACCCTGTTTCTCTCCAGCCGTAGGAATAAATCCAGAAGCTGTAGCACAAATCAGTTGTGGGCTTTTTAGAAGTCTCAATTTACTTGAAACTTAGCACAGCCCAACATAAACTACTGTTCAAGTTCTTGACAAGCCTGCTGCTTTGCTTTTGTTAAGAAGGCATTGTGTAGCTGGCTCAGGACTTGCTTTTTTAATGCTCTGCATCAGCAGAGACAGAGAGAGAGCCCTGAAACCAAACACCTGTATTCCAACATTTTACACAGCAGCCCAGGCACCTGTGCCTAGGAGAGCTGGCCACACGTCTGCTCTGAACTCTGACCTGGGCCAGGGGCTGTGGTTTAGAAAACCAGAATGCCATTAAGTCAGGCATGAAGGATGCAGTCGCTTCTAGAACAAGGCAGCCAGCAGGTAGCTCACAGGGGGTTCTACATTAAACCAACATGTTTTGTTGTTGCTTCCAGGGCAGCAGAAGAAGCCTTTGTAAGTGACATTGACGAGTCGTCCCCAGGCACTGAGTGGGAACGGGTGGCCCGGCTGTGTGACTTTAACCCTAAGTCCAGCAAGCAGGCCAAAGACGTCTCCCGCATGCGCTCTGTCCTCATCTCCCTCAAGCAGGCCCCCCTGGTGCACTGAAGAGCCACGCTGTGGAAACACTACACCTGCAATATCTTAATCCTACTCCGTGAAGCTCTTCACCTACTTGGATTAATCATGTTGAGTTCTTTTGGACCAAACCTTCTGTCTTTAGAGTTACTCATTGTTTGTGATTGCATGTTTCTTCCTTCTCCCGTGTTCTCCCGGGCAGGGAGCAGGGGGAGGGAAGCCTCCCACGGTAGCCTCAACCTGTGCTTTTTGTGCATTTTTCTGGGAATAAATTTCTGTTTCAAACAACAAACACGGAGCCTCATTATTGATCTCAAGATGTGCTGCAGTTTAGAGTGAGATTCAGAGGAGGAGGAATTTTGTCACTTCTAGGGCTGAGGCCGCACAGCCATTGGGCCTTCACCCCTGCTTTCAACTGAAATAGCTCCAACTCTCTATTGTCTTTGGGAGTCCCAGGGCTAAAAGTTAACCCCTCTCCAATCTATATATATTCTCCCAGATGGCTCTTGTCAGTCCCTTACTTAGGGTCGTGCATGGTATATTTCAGTGGCGGTGTCTCTGGGGGTACATAGACTGTAGTGAGACCTTTTACTCCTTTGGATCCAGCCAGTAAATCTGAGTCAGGATGGCATTAGCATGTGACTAGCCCAGGGGTGGGCAAACTTTTTGACTTTGAGGGCCACAATGGGTTCTTAAACTGGACCGGAGGGCCAGAACAAAAGCAACCTGACCATGCTGGCACTCTCCTCTTGGGCTGCTGGTGAAGGAGCGGAGGGGAGAGCAAGAGAACCCTCCGCTCTTTCGGCTCCGCGGGCCCGATAGAACAGCCGAACAGGCCGGATCCGGCCCGAGGGCCATAGTTTGCCCACGGCTGGACTAGCCTCATTACTCTGGATCCCCCTAGCACTTTGCTCATATCTCTAGTGTCAAATACTTAATCTAATTGCTGGCTAATTCAGCAGATAATGCGACTATTTAGAGTAATTAAAAACACATTCTAGTCCTAGTGTATTTCATATGCTCAGGAGCACATGTGCTTAGGTATTATCCGTATGGCACAGCACAGATTTAGAATATTTCCAGCACAGAAAGTTCTAGACCACACTGATCAACACAACAGATGCCTCTAGGAGACTTCAAGCATCAACACATTTGTTATGTGCCCTCAGAATCTGTCACATTTTAGGTCAGGGGTGGGGAACGGCCAGCCTGCAGGCTGTATAAGGCCTGAGAAGTCATTTGGTCTGGCCCTGCCAAGGCATTGGGGGTGAGTTAATTAAATGTTTGATCAGATATAACGAGCTAATTTTTAAAATGTATATATATATATATATTTTTTTTAGGGAGAGAGAAACACTGATGGGCTGCCTCGTGCACTCCCCATACTGGGGGTCAGGCTTGCAATCTGGGCATGTGCCCTGTGTGGGGCGATGCTCAACCAACTTAGCCACACCAGCCAATAATTCTGTATGGCCTGTGGATGTTATATCTAAATGACTCTTGGCAGAAAAAAGATTCCCCACCCCTGTGTTAGGTGGTGATTCAAATAACTAATAAAGCCATATTAGAGAAATCTGCTTATTTACCTGATATTATTTCCAAGTTGGAGACTGACATGAACTGTTAATACCACTCTCAGGAGGGGGTAGTCATTGCCAAGAAGGAAAGTCCACCAACACTCCTATTGTAATTATGTCTGAAGGGGAGAGGAACCGTCATTACTTTTCTGCCTACCTCCCCCTTTCCAAGCTTCTCAGATGGGCATGCTTGATCCTGCCCACCTGGCCTCTTTACTCATTTCTGCCCATTAGCCACCCTGGATTGCAACCGAGCAACACTCACTGTTCACCAGCCATTTGTTATCTCCGGGCCTTGTTAACGCCATTCAACATGTCAAAATCCAGGTTAAGAATCAGCTTAAAGGACACCTCTACACGCCTTCCCTTACTCCTTCCCCTGAGGACATGGATCTATGCCCACAGCTTACCTTTGGTGTTACTCTGGTGGTGCCATCTAGACTGGTCTCACCTTCCATACCAAATGGGCTTCTTAAGGTGATGTGACAGTTGTAAAATGTCAGTAAAGTCTCTGACATTCTTCAGACCAAGAGGTGACTGGATAATATGACAAAAGTAATGGCATGTGACTTCCAAGGCTAGGTAGCTGGTTTGTTGGAACACACAAGCTCTGGTAGTCCTGGAGCATCACCCCGAGGCTGCATGCTGAGAGGAAGCCCAAATCCGCCTACATGGAGAGGCCCTTAAACTATAAGCAGAGAGGTGCCTGGCCAGTGGCTAGTGTTCCAGCTTCCTGCCGTTCCAGCTCCAGGTACTAACTGTAAGTGCATCAGACACCCTGCATTCAAATCGCCAAGTAGAGCCTTTCCCAAATTCCTGACCCTTAGGAACCATGACAGAGTGATTATTGTTTAAGCCTCTTTAAGTTTGAGAGGTGGCTTACGACACAGCAATCAGTAGTAAGTGGGGATTGCTTCTAAAGCCTACGTTACCCACAATGGGCTACGTAAAAAGGAAGAAGTTGTTCCCATGGTCTCAAGCGCTCAACATTTAGTTTCAAACCGCTTTCTTGGGGCCACTTTGCTTTTTATGTCAAATTTTAAATGTTATACAACATAGTACTGAAAGTCATTGCTAGAATGATTAGGCAAGAAAAAGAAAAGGCATCATCCAAATTGGAAAGGAAAAACTAAAACTCACTATTTGTAAATGACATGATATATATAGAAAACCCTAAAGAGTCCACCAAAAAACTGTTACAATAAATGAATTCAGTAAAATTATAGGATATAAAATCAATATACAGAAATTTGTTTCTATATACTAATAAATTACCAGAGAAGAAAACAATCCCATTTACAACACTATTAAAAATAATAAAATACCTAGGCATTTAATCAAGGAAGTAAAAGACCCTGTACATTAAAAATTATCAGACACTGGTGAAAGAAACTGAAGACACAAATAAATGGAAAGATACTTTTTTTGTTAATCCTCACCAGAGGTTAGTTTTCCCAATGTTTTTTAGAGAGAGTGGAAAGGGGAGAGAGAAACATTAATGGGATAGAGACACATCGGTTGATTGCCTACCGCACATGCCCCAACTGTGCCAGGAATCAAATCTGAGACCCTTCAGTCTGTGGGCTAACCTAACCACTGAGCAAACCAGGTAGGGAGGAAAGATAACCCAATGCATTCTATAGATTCAGTGTAATCCCTATCAAAATTACACTGGCATTTTTTACAGAAATAGAACAACCCTAACATTTACATGGAGCTACAAAAGATCCTGAACAGGCTACAAACGATCCTCAGCATACAAAAGATCATGGAGCTACAAAAGATCCTGAACATACTGTTTTGATTATAATAGCTTTGTAATATAGTTTGAAATCAGGGAGCTTGATTTCAAAGAACAAAGTTGGAGACATCAAGCTCCCTGATTTCAAACTATATTACAAAGCTATTATAATCAAAACAGTATGGTACTGGCATAAAAACAGACACATCAATGGAACAGAATAGAAAGCCCAAAAATAAACCCACACATGTATGGTCGATTAACCTACATCAAAGGAGCCAACAATATTTAATAAAGGACAGTCTCTCATAAATTGTGTTCACAAACTGGACCACTATCTTAAACCATTCACCGTAATAATTAACTCAAAATGGATTGACTTGAATGTAAGACCTGAAACCACAGAACTCCTAGGAAGCATACGCAGTTAAGCTCCTTGACATCTGTTTTAGTGAGTGGTGATTTTTTTTGGATTTGACATCAAAAGTAGAGGTCACAAAAGCAAAACTAAACATGTGGGACTACATCAAACTGAAAAGCTTCCACACAGCAAAGGAAACCATCAACAAAATAAAAAGGCATCCTACTTACAGATTGGTAGAAAATATTTGCAAATCATAAATGATAGTGTTAATATCCAAAACCAAGTTTAAAGAACTCATAGAACTCCATAGCAAAAAAAAAAAAAAAAAAAAAAAAAAAAAAAAGGCCAATCTGATTAAAAACAGAAAGAGGATCTGAATGAATATTTTCCCAAAGAAAACATACAGATAGCCAACAGGTACATGAAAAGATACTCAATATCACTAACCATTAGGGAAATACAAATTAAACCCATAATGAGATACCACCTTACACCTACCTATTAGAATGGCAATTATCAAAAAGACAAATACTGAGTGTTAAAGCAAAGAACCCTGTGCACTGCTGGTGCAGCCACTTGGAAAACAATAGAGATTCCTCAAAACATTAAAAATAGAACCATCATAAAACAGCAATTCCACTTTTGAGTGTCCAAAGAAAAGTAATTCAAAAAGATACATATGCCAATGGATCATTATTTACTAGAGCCCTGATGCATGGAAATTCATGCAAGAGTAGGCCTTCCTTCCCCCGGCTGCCAGGACCCGGGCTTCCCTCCTCTGGCTGCCTGTGAGCCCCCGGGACCTGGGCTGGCTTCCCTCCCACCCTGGCTTTGTCGGGAAGGACATACAGAATGATGGCCCATCTAATTAGCACATTACCCTTTTATTATAGATAGCCAAAATATGGAAACAACCCAAGTGTGCACTGACAGATGAATGGATAAAGAAACTGTGAATATACACTGAGTGGCCAGATTATGATGATCTCTGAATGCGTAATAATCTGGCCACTCAGTGTATATCCTACATAATAAAGGCTAATATGCAAATTGTCTCCTCGACCAAGAGTTCAACCAGCAGGCAGGCCGGCCAACCACCCATGTCCCCTCTCCCTGGTCAGGCTGGTCAGACCCCACCCATGCACGAATCCATGCACCAGGCCTCTAATACACACACACACACACACACACACACACACACACACACACACTGAGTGGCCAGATTATGATGATCTCTGAACGTATAATCTGGCCACTCAGTATACACGCACACATAAATACATGCTAGAGGCCCAGTGCACAAATTTGTGCAGGGGTGGAGTCCCTTGGGCTGGCCTGTGGAGATCGGGCCCCAGCTTGTGCCCCCAACCTTGCAGCCCTGCCTGGCACTCTGCCTTGGCCTGGTGTTGCCCATCACCTGCTCCACCATCCTACCTGCAGGGCAATTTGTCAGGGCCCCCCAGCCCAGCTCCCTCAGCACCGGGGAGCTGGCTCCCAACCCCCACCACTGCCGCTGGTCACCATTTGTGGAGTGATCAGCAGGGTGATATGGCCCCCACTCGCACCTGTGTTGGCCTGGTGCTGCCTGCTCACCTTCACCACCCTGCCTCAGTCCCGCTCTCGTCGGGGCCCATTGGGACTGGCAGCACCTCCACTGCCGCCCACTACCAGCACCGTGGCACCTGCCATATTCTGCACTGCCCCCTCGTGGTCAGCACACGTCATAGCAAGCGGTCAAACTCCCGGTCTCCTGGTTGAACTCCTGGTCAAATGACTGCCCAAGGGGACAATTTGCCTATTAGGCTTTTATTATTATAGGATAATGGATTCTTATTAGGCCATAAGAAATGAAATCTTGCCATTTGCAACAACATGGATGAACCTTGAAGGTATTACGCTAAGTGAAATAAATCAGACTGAGAAGAAAAATACTATCTGATCTCACATGTGGAATCTAAAAGATAACAACAAACCAACCTCATAGGTATAGAGAACAGATTGGTGGTTACCAGGGGTGGGGGTAGATTGATGGTGGGTGAAATAGGTGAAGAGAGTCAAAAGTTACAAATTTCCAGTTACAATATTAGTAATTCATTGGGGATGTAATATGCAGTATGGCAACTGTAGTTAGTAACTGTATCACATATTTGAAAGTTTCTGAGTAGATCTTAAAAGTTGTTTTCGCAAAGGGAGAAAAATGCTCTAACTATATATGGTGACCGACTGTGATCATTTCACAATATATTTTTAAAATGTCACCTAATAATGCTTTCTATTATCAAAGTTATTTTTCTTTTGGTTAGGAAATCCACATGAGATGACTGAAAGAAGTTACATGACCTTCAGAAAGTAAGCAATGCAAAAATGCAAATCTCTTCTGGGAAGGGAGGTGTAGGTATTGAGCTAATTTAAGAACAGAACAATGAAAGTGCTAGGATTTCCACAAGGACGTATATTTATTTTTTCCTTAGAATTTGGCTCAGTAATAAATATTTACATTAAAATAAATTAAGATGCTTAACCATATAAGATAATTATGTTGGAATATAATACACTCCCCATAAATTTAATAAAAATTAAGATTTGGTTTTAGATTCAGTACCATCCTTCATATATTTAGGTAGCAATGCAACTGTCTGAGGTCTAAACTGGTTACATATTTCACGAAGGAACAACTGATGCCCGTTCACGGTACACCATCTTGCCCCAGACACTGATGGCCGGGCAGACTACTTCCCTCCCAGGAATCACTGGGAATGTTTCAACAATAACCAAGACCTGGACTATTTCAGGGCTGGTAGAGTTCTAAGAATTAATCAATCTACTTTTTTTCTTTCACATTATTCCACTAGGAAGGAAAACAAATGTAATATGGATTACTTTGCTTTATTTTATATTGCTAATACTGAAACAATATATTATAGAAACCTTGCAGTTCTAAAGTAATAAAACAATCTGAAAAACAATGTATATGCTTTTCTAGCTCATCTAAAAGTACCCATGAAACCTACCACTAGTCCAAATACTGTGCTCCTAAAATGTACACAGCACAGAGGAATATTTGATTCAATTCATTGCTTGCATATAATTCCACGAATAAATTGAGTTACTACTACTAATGAAATATTCTTATTAAATAAAGCCTTTGATAGCCTGCAGTAAATTAGAATATATTCACATTTTGAAAGCTTTTTGATGTGAGAGGTTATATAGCTTAGCAGAAAAAGCACAGGGGATCTGGGACCAAACCCTGTCTATTAAGACTCACTAGCCACATAGTTTTAGGTATGTTTAAACATTAAGACAATTTGAAGTTCTATTAAATTGGGAATTAAAACACTTATGTTATACAGGCTGCAAAAATTTAGAATAATGTATTTGAGGCACACCTAGTTCAGAGCCTGGCATACAGTAGGCACTTAATAAGGGGTGGCTATTAGTTTTTCTTCCAGGATGTAATTGACAGCAAGAACCGTGGCCTCTGTATTGTGAAAGCATGGAATCTTATTTAGCTGGAATCCAGATTTGCAGACGTGGGCTCTAGGTCTGATGCAAACACTGCCATGATAAGACGCTCCAGGGTCATATTCAATGTAGTATGAAAGGCTACTGAGGGAGAGAGGTGTCTGCTTGTCAGTAGCAACAATCCTTTAGAGATGGTTCATCTCCTTCAGAGACTGTGAGTCCTAGTGGTTTCTCAGCTGCCCTTACGAAGACAAGGTCACTAAGGCCACTGTATTGAGATCCCTGGTCTGAGCTGCTCAAGGTTCTGTGGGTGGTAACAAATAATTTTGGGGGGTGACAAATATGTCCAGTATCATGATTGTGGTGATGGTTTCACAGGTGCATACATATACTGGAGCTTATCAAACTGGGCACTTTAAGATTTCTTTCTGTGCTGACTAGATCCCTTTCAGTCATTACATTTAGGGAGGAAGATTAATCATCCAAACTCTAGTACCAAAGTCACATTCCCAAGCAAGACCCGCCGGTCGGAGCGGCACATCTAGTGATAGTGAGCACAGGTCTAAGGCTATTGTAGCTCCTTTTGACACAGAAACTGCGAGTGATATTTACAGGGTGTGAGCTGCAATGACCCCAGGAAGAGGAGTATCTACAAAAATGGAGGTTGGGAAAGGTGACTTTGGAAGAGGAGAATGAAATCACAAACTTCTCTGCAAAGTCACCTGCCAAATACCAAATTTAAACCTCAGATTTACTTTTGAAGAAATGCACATCTAAAAGACAACCTGAGAGTCTCTGCCGGCAGCCCCTCCTGGGAAGCCTAGTAGATCCTGCGTGTCGTGTAGTCCAGAACCATGCTGGCGGCCCCGAGCAGGGCAGGGTCCACCAAGTCCGAAACCACCACGTCCACATCCTGGACCGAGGACAAGGCTTGCTGGCGGATGACGTCCTTGACAGTGTGGATATAGTGACTGGCTAGGATTCCGGAGAGGATCACAAGGGAAGGATTCACAGTGTGGAGGATGTTCACAACCCCAAGACCCAAAGCCGTTCCAGCTACAGAAGAATAAAAAAATACGTTTCAGGAAGAGAACAAAGTTAAAAATGCCCAAGAGGAAGATGGAAAAGAGCCAGCAGCCAAGGACATCCACACTATGCAATAAAAAGTACCTGAAGCCGTACTTTTTTTTTTTTTTTACAGAAAAGTACAATTTTTAAAAAATATATTTTTTTATTGATTTCAGAGAGGAAGGGAGGAGAGATAGAAACATCAATGATGAGAGAGAATCATTGATTGGCTGCCTCCTGCATGCCCCCCACTGGGGATTGAGCCCACAACCCAGGCATGTGCCCTTGGTCAGAATCGAATCTGGGACCCTTCAGTCCACAGACTGACGCTCTAACCATTATGCCAAGCCAGCTAGGGCTGAAGCCGTACTTTTATAAAGCTATTCATGACTTCTTCTTCTTTTTTTTTTCTTTTTTTTTTTTTAAATTTCAGAGAGAGGAAGGGAAAGGTAGAGAGGGATAGAAACATCAATGATAAGAGAGAATCATTGGTCAGCTGCCTCCTGCACCCTGAAACCCTCCCCTTCCCCCCCCCCCCACTGGTGTTCGAGCCCACACCCCAGGGATGTGCCCTGAACAGGAGTTGAACTGAGACCTCCTGGTTCATGGGTCGATGCTCAACCATTGAGCCACACTGGCCAAGCTCATGATTTGTTCTAACTATGAGAAATAATCATAGGATACTTTGGAAAAAAGCTGAGTGTAAAATGGTATATGTATTGTACTTTATGGTCTCAAACTATTAAAAAAATAGAAATACTGGTGGGAAATGTTAATAGTTGATATCTCTGAAACAATAAAACTGAAAGTGACACTTTACTCATATTTCTCTAAATTTCCTATAACATGAACAAGTTGTTTCTTCACAGCTGTAAAACTAAACTAAGAAACAACCCACTTAAAAAGACAATGCTGCCAAATACCTTGAAGGCAAGTCCCTTGTCTCTCAGTAAACAGGAAAACACCTCAGGACAAACACTCCAGAGCCCAGCCTGGGGAAGTTGAGCCCCTGGGGGGAGCCCGGGTGGCTTCAGGCCTGTCCCTTTGGCAGAGCTGCCAGGAGCTGACACTCACCTGTCCTCAAGATGCTCTGGGCTTTCACGTTGCCAAGTTTCGCAGCTTGGATAAGATGAAGTGCACCCACAGCTTCGTCTTTTGGCACTGACATCCCTTCCACCAAGAGCAGGTCTTCTGTTTGGGCAGAGTGAGGAGAAGACAGTCAGTAATGAGCTGTGGCCAAGACTACAACGGGGCCAGTGGGCAGCGAGTCCCCAAGTGAGAAGATAATATTTTCACATTAGCAAAGCTCATCATTCATAAACATCCATATGCATTCCCCAGAGGCCTCTGCTGCCCTCTCGTGGCCCGCTTACACACTGCCTGAAACGTCCCTCACTGTCAAATCCGGTTCTGAGCAGAACCCCACCGCCGCTCTAGCATTCCCACTTCTCACTTCCACATGAAGCAGAGGCCTCTAAGTGCTGCCCCCCCAGCAAATTCACCAGACTGCACTCCGCTCCCTCCTTATGCAACGTGGCATAACCGGCCAGTGCCTGCTCTCCAAGGCAACACCTAACAAATAGCACACACCTGGTTCAGCTGCCAGCTCTGTCATTACGTTTCTAACTATCTATCCCTCTCAATTCCTTCTCTGTGTAAAATCAATAAAATATATATATTTAAAAACCATATTTTATTGATTTTTTACAGAGAGGAAGGGAGAGAGATAGAGAGTTAGAAACATTGATGACAGAGAAACATCCATCAGCTGCCTCCTGCACACCCCCTACTGGGGATGTGCCCGCAACCAAGATACATGCTCTTGACCAGAATCGAACCTGGGACCTTTCAGTCCGCAGACCGACTCTCTACCACTGAGCCAAACCGGTTTTGGCCTACTCCTCTCTTTTGAGCATCAGGCCCCTGTAGCAGGATTTCCTATGCATTTCCACCTGCACATGGATGTCCCACTGGTACCCAACCACTGCCTCCCTTCAAAACCTGTTCCTTGTCTTATATCCACAACCACAGCTTGTCCAACCAGAAAACTGGAAGTCACTATAGAACTGCCCCATTTAAAGCTATCCTCTATTCAACTACCATTTTCCTCCCAGCAAACAAAAATTTACAATTCAGTGAAGACTCTAAAATTCAGATCTGAATCTTTTCCCTAAAATTTTTCAGTGGCTTCTCCATTAGCTGCTAGTTCTGGCTTACCTCTTACTTCATGATACTCTGCCTTTATGCACCAACACCACGTTTTCCCAAGCTTGGAAATGTTCCCGTGCCCATTCAAACTTGCCTCCCTAGTGCTATTTACCTCTGACTCTCCACCTCTCAGGACAGCGACCTAACATCCCTTCACTGTGTGGAGAAGGTGGGAGGGAACGCTGGTGTCTTTTTATGCATCTACATTTCTTGGCCATCATTCTCTCTGCACCTGAGACACTACATTATGATATTAAATCCCTCTTGCATTAGAATGGAAACCATCGTTTTATAACATTCAGAAACAGCATTAGTTCAAATAGACCTTTTAGAATTCAAAAACTAAGATATGTTCCTCTATTTAATTAATTAAAATGTGTATTGATATGTATTAAGCCCCTGTGCTAGGGGCTGAGAAAACAAAAATGAAAGACAGCTGGTTTGACTCATTGGATAGAGCGTTGGCCTGAGGACTGAAGAGTCCCAGGTTCAATTCTGGTCATGGGCACATGCCAGGGTTGTGGACTCAATCCCCAATAGGGGGTGTGCAGTAGGCAGCCAATCACTGATTCTCTCTCATCATTGATGTTTCTATTTCTCTCTCCCTCTCCCTTCCTCTCTGAAATCAGTCTCTCTCTCTCTCTCTCTCTCTCTCTCTCTCTCACACACACACACACACACACACACACACACACACACACACACACTAAAATGAAAGACATCTTCCCCAGTCCCCTGGAGCTCGGGACCCTGTCCACCTCCACCCCCGCAGAGGAAGAGGGTTGACATGGGTCAGGACTAAGGAGGCTTTGGAGCTTCAGTATGAGAGCCCCACTTGTGTTCTAGAAAGGGAAAAGGGTAAGAGCTCTGGTTTCAGTGTTCAGCCTCTGTGGAAGACCTACTCTGAAGTATTTTTCTACCTTTCGGCTTTTTAATCCCTCAGAAGAAAGAAACCAACCATCGTGTAGCTTTTTTGCTTCCTTCTGTAAGGCCATTCCAGAGGCGTAAGCTTCAATGCACCCGTGGCTTCCACAGGAACAGTCAGGCCCGTCTAGAGACACAACCAGGTGGCCAAGTTCTGCAGCACAGAAGGAGCTTCCATGGATCAATTCATGCTGATGGATGATTCCCCCGCCGATTCCTACAGAGAGACAGCAATCGTTGAGGAGCTCTTCACTTGAGACAGAATACTGAAGCGGGAATGCTTCATCTGTTAAGGAGAGCTTTGGAATGTGAGGTTCTATACAGTGCCTACTTTCCTAGGGGCTGAAACTTACTAAGTACCAAAACTTTATGTGGAATAATTTTAGCAGATCCTCGGATACCCTGTGTCGCATCTACTTCACTCACCATGATTTTAGCCAGAGCTGTAGCGGACAGTGTGTGCAAGCTCTGCCTCACCTTGTGAGGACAGACCACTTCAAGCACACACTGTCCACTGTTCCCCCAAGGCTTCTCCAACACTACAGAGCTCAGTCGACCATGAAGGCACAGCGCCCACAGGCAGCCCCCAACCAAGGCAAGGCAGGAGCCAGCAGATCCACGGGGACTGTTCTGGATGGTATTCTGCGGGCTTTCGGGAGGTTCCAGTAGATTCCAGCCCCCATTGCCCCAGGACAACTGTGATCACGCTCCTCTAATGACTCTCCTCCTACTCTCTTCCCGCTCCCTCACTCCTGCCTCTCGGGATCACTGCCAAAATGAAACACCCACGCCTAAATCCTAGTCCCAGACCCTGCTTTGGAGGCAGTCTTCCTAAGGTATCAAATAACTCCTGCTTTCTTAAACAGAATATGAATATGATTTTGCCTCTTCTTTATACCATGTCTAAAATATTTTGAATCAGGAAGTATGACTATCCATGACTGTCTTGTTATGGAGTTTAGGAGTTACTGAGGAGGAAAGCCATTCTGCCTTAGCAGACTCTGTGTTTCAGTTTTCCCGCCATCTCTTACTTCTGGGGGCACCTATTCTTCAACTCCCATCCCTCTCATTTGCAGCTTATTAACTGCTCTGTGCCAGACTTGTGAAACTGTTCAAGACTAAGAGAAGAAGTGTAACAGCTTCAAGGGGAGGCAGTAAAATGTAAGTTTAAGAGCACACAAGTGTTGAAGTTGAGCATATCTAGGATCAAATGCTGGCTAGACCATGTATTAGCTGAGGCTTCCTCATTTAAAAAACAAATTGGGACATCAGCAAAAATGGCAGAGTAGGCAACTCCAAAAGTGCATCCCTCCACGAAAGCAATGACTAAACTGGCAACTTTTTTGGAACTCTGGAAACTAAAGAAAAGTTTGCAACAACCAGGGGAATGCTCTATCTGAATATTAGTAAGAGCATCCTGGCATTTTCTGGTCCCAATAATCCCTCAGCCTCCCTCTGCCCCCCCGCCCCCCCCCCCCCGCCACACACACACACACACACACACACACACACACACACACAAGTTGGCAGTGGCCTTGAACAGCAGCCCATGTTCCCAGTACACTTCAGTGCTGGAGGGAGCTGAACAAACATCCTTAAAGAATTGTGGTGTTTGTTTTGACCAGCTCACAGGGCTTGCCTTTCTCTCACCTACCTCAGAACTCTCCCAGGGCCTAGGGGGCTGCACAAGGGACATTTGTCAAAGGCATATAAAGGCAAAATATACTAGATCTTTATTGCTTAGGGAACTAGATAACGGGTCAAATAATATACTAACCCAGTGATCGGCAAACTCTGGCTCGCGAGCCACATGCGGCTCTTTGGCCCCTTGTATGTGGATCCAAAATACCACAACCTGGGTGAGTCTATTTTGAAGAAGTGGCATTAGAAGAAGTTTAAATTTAAAAAATTTGGCTCTCAAAAGAAATTTCAATCCTTGTACTGTTGCTATTTGGCCGTGTTGACTAATGAGTTTGCCGACCGCTGTACTAACAAACACACTAGGAGGAAAAGCTGGGGATGAGAAGCTTTGGGGAGTAAGGGGTCTGAATTGCTCTGACAAGCTCTGGGATTTTAGAAGGCCGCACACATGCTCAGAAACGGCCTGAGCAGACCCTCAGCTCTCCCGTGTGGCTCACCTTCAGGCCCTACTCCAGCAGGCTAGAGCAAGTTGCAAACTGCCTGCCTAAGTGTTCAAGGCGTGCCCAGCACACACTCTAGCTCCTGAAGCAACCGTCCCCTGCTCTTACCTGTGCCTGTAATAAATGTCACAAAGTTTTCCAGGCCCTTTCCTTGGCCAAATTTCCTTTCCGCCATGGCAGCACAGTTGCCGTCATTGTCTACCCACACGGGGAGATGCAAAGTATCAGACAGGGGAGTCCTGAGGTCCACAGAGTTCCATTCTTGGATCAGTTTGGTTGAATGCAGCACAACTCCTTCCCGAGGGTTTACACGGCCACCTGTGGAAATACCTGAGCTCCACCACAAACACAAATACAAACACAGGCAAAATAACTCTAATTAGCAATCTCAGAAAAGTGTGCCGACTTCCAGAGCTTAAAACACAAATTAATTCACCAAATATATCCTAAGACAAACATTACGAAGGATTGCAAAGAAATGACAAACAGTCCTGAGCTACATCTATAGTTCCCAGATATACAAGCACTAACGATGCTTTTCCCCTAACACTGGCTGGTGGCCACAGGCAGGAGCTGGAGCCACCCATAGACAGGGACTTGCTGCTCGGTCATGCAGCAGGACTCAGTGAGTTTTGCACATTAAAATGAACATTGCGGACATGTAATTCACAATCTTACCTACGCCCAAAATTCTGCAGTTAAGTTTTACAGCTTCTGCTGCAGCTTCTACACACATCTGTAAGATTAAATTAATCCTCTCTTCATAGGTTTTAGGATTGAACTGAGTATACTTCTTAACTATTTCACCCTAAAAGAGAAAAAAAACGACACCTTCTGTCTCACTGGTCTTCACTACAGAGCATACACAGTGAATCTTTTGTCCTTTTCACGATGTGTCAGACTCCGCCAGAGGACAGTCCCAGATTGCGATGGCTGCTTTAGAGGGAGCCAGTCTGGCTGGGGCCAGCCCTTGGACACACCAAAACCGTTTCCTGGGAACTCAGTCTGGGATATGACTGTTGAAGTAATGACAACTCCAGAGTCAGCCAGATGACACCCTCCTCCCCACCTCCGTCTCTCTCTCTATCTCTTTAAATTTTTTTTTTAAATTAATTTCAGAGAGGAATTCAACGCTCAATCCACTGAGCCAAATATTTTTCTTTTATCCTGTCCACATTCTCCATTTTTGCAGTTGGTTCCATATTTTATTCCCTTAATAATTTCCCGAATTATGTTCAGTAATGTTATAGAAAACATCCTTCTTTTCCTCTTAATTACAGTAATAAGGCCTCTAGAATTTCACCATGACAAAGGGTATTGGCCACTGATGTAGAATATATTATATTCATGTTAAGAAAATATTCTCTTATTAGAATTTTGTAAAAAGTATTAATAAAAGAGGCCTTTGGCTTCTTTTGAGAAAATCATCTTTTGTTTTTCTCTGACTTAAACAACTTTATGTTTAAAATCTTTGCTATTTCCAAACAAAAAAAGAAAAGAAAAAATCTTTGCTATTTCTACCAAACTCCTGAAACTTTATGTAACAACAACATTTCAAACAAGTATTTTTCTGGTAGGTTTATTCTTCCTTGTTAAGACATCAGAGATTATTTTAAAACAGACAATTTGGTGTTTTTATGAAGGCTCTCTCAACCTCTGTCAACACTATGGTGATGGTTTGGTTAAGGGAGTAAAGGTATGCTGTACTCAATTAAAATCAGATTCTAGAGGAGATACCATTCCCGTCACATTTGCAGACACCCTCCTTAGGTAAGCAGTCAGCACACTCCATAATCCAAGCTATTAACCACATACAGAATTTCAGGTCTCCTGGGTGGCAAAAGCCCTATCTGGGGCTGAAATGGCCTCCCATTGTCAACCTAAGTCTCCTAACTTGGCTTCCCCAAGAATTTTACTTCTTTGAATGTTAATGATTAGTAAAATAATGACAAATACTGTAATGGATCCAAAAAGTCAATACTGTGGGTAAATGATTACAAGCTTTCATGTATGCTTCTAGTCTTACCTTCCAACCATGCTTTTTAAAAGTCAATTACTCATCTGAGATATGAAGTTAAGACCTTAGGAGTCCTTTTACCTTCATGCTGACTATTGCAACTCGGAGGTTTGTCCCGCCGAGATCAACAGCCAAGGCACTCAGAGTTTCAAGAATATGGTCAATGTCTTGAGAAATATTGTCCTTCACAGGAGGAAAGCAGAATTTCTTTTGTAATGGCTCTTGCAGATCGATAGATTTGAGAAACTTCAAAATCCTTGGAACAGCATTTCCATCCCCATATATCTTTGAGCTGCAAAATCAAAAAATCCAATTAAATGCTTCTCTCATACATGTTAAATTATATTGAAGACATATTAATGGAATCTCAGATTGGAGGAAATAAAATTTATCCTTTTTCTTTTGAAAACAACAACATATGGATCTCTTTAGCAACATAGTAAGTAAGCAATGTTGAATTCCATTGTTGATTGAAATACAACTATTTCTAGCCTGAGGTACCATTAAAAAATACCTATATTATCAAATAAAAATTAGTTTTGTTAAGCCTATATCAGAATATAAGTTTGTGACAATGAATTTTTTAGTTTTTAGTTATCTTTACCTTCGTGGGGAAAAGATATTTTCAGGAAAAAACATTCAAATACATGGGACAACTCATTAATTTAAAATAGAAAGGAGGGCAATCTAAATTAAAATGCTGAACCAGACCTTTTTTATTTTTTATTTTTTTTACTTGTACCTTCAGGGTGAGCTAGATTTTTTTTTTTTTTTTACTTTTTTTAACTTTTAAAAAATATATATTTTTATTGATTTCAGAGAAGAAGGGAGAGGGTGAGAGAAATAGAAACATCAATGATGAGAGAAAATCATTGATTGCCGCTGCTTTCTGCACACTCCCTACTGGGGATTGAGCCCACAACCCAGGCATGTGCCCTTGACCAGTATTGAACCTGGGACCTTTCAATCCACAGGCTGATGCTCTATCCCCTGAGCCAAACCAGCTAGGGCAGAACTAGATTATTTTTATTTTAAATATGTTTTATTGATTTGTAGGAAGAGAGGAAGGGAAATAGAAACATCTACAAGAGAGGAACATCACTGATTGGCAGCCTACTGCTTGCCCCTACTAGGGATCAAAACCCAGCATGTGTCCTGACTGGAATAGAATCGAATCGAACCAAGGACCTCTTGATTGACACTCAACTGCTGAGCCATACTTAACAGGCTAAACTAGACTATTTTAGAAGAAAATCAGTTATATTGCTATATAATACTTATGGAAATTCAAAATAAGCTAAAGAAGTACTTCCTAGCTATGTTAATGGAGACAAATAAAAAAAATTATTCTCATCAGAATCCTTGGTACATAATAGGGGGTATATAATTACCACGCTCTGTCTCATCACCAGCTAGGGATCTTAGGGATGGAGAATGAGAGCTCTGTTTGGATGATTAAATAGTGACCACAGCTTAGAAATGGTGCCCAAGGCATCTCCTTTTTAAAATCACTTTTAAAAAAGAGGGTATGTACTCACCAAGGGTACTGTTTACCGAACTGAAGGTGCAGTGCTTGCAATATTTTGTCTTGGGTATCAGCATCCCGGACATGAAGAACATTCTCCCCTAGGAAAGTCCAGTGACACAGTACAATGATTCAGAAGCAGGAATAGCCAAAGAATAAAGAAATTAGCAGTATGTTATCCTCATAATTATCCCTGAAACCCAGAGGTCTCAAAAAGTCTTCTCCCTTTAGAGAGACATCAACTTTTCTACTGTTTATCTTTTAAAGCTCTCTCAGCAAAAGTATACATATATCAAATACTTAAGGGCACTAGCGTCCTTCATTCCCAAATAAAATAAATCAAATTTTTGTCTGTATCTTGAAATAAATAAGGTAGTTTGTTCTAGAATCCACAAGTCATTTATCTAGTCATCTAGCATGTCCACTCTTTCAGTCTGTCCTCCCTCCTATCTGCTTAGCCAGTTGTTCAATCAGCTGGTCAGGACAAGTTGGCCAGTTAGTCAGTTAGCCATCAGCTGTTCCTGCAGTCACTTTCTCTCCATGTAGTTTCTGACCAACATGAAGGAGTAAATATAGTGAAAATGCCATGTTTTTCAATAAACTTGGGTAAGAAGAGCAGAGCAGAAGGGTGGTGGCTGGAGAGAGGTACAGGGTCAAGGAAGCGGTGTTTTTATTGTTAAGATATTCGAGGCTTAGGCATGTTTAGATGATGCGGAAGCTAAAGATACATGAGAGAGAAAAGGATAACTGGTAAGTCCCTGAGAAGGCAGGAGGGGTGATTTAGAACACACAAGGCCGGCAGTGGACAGGCAAGAGAAACCCCACACCCCACATCATCCAGTATAAAGAAGGGAAGGATGGATGGTCCTATGGTTTGTTTTTTCCCCCAATATATTTTATTGATTCTTTTTACAGAGAGGAAGGGAGAGGGATAGAGTTAGAAACATCAATGAGAAACATCAATCAGCTGCCTCCTGCACACCCTCTACTGGGGATGTGCCTGCAACCAAGGTACATGCCCTTGACCAAAATCAAACCTTGAGTCTGCAGGTTGACACTCTATCCACTGAGCCAAACCGGTTATGGCAAGGGCCTGTGGTTTTTGTTGTTAATCCTCATCCAAGGATATTTTTCCATTGATTTTTAGGGAGAGTGGAGGAGAGAGGGTAAGACAGTGAGAAACATTGATGTGAAAGAAACACATCAACTGGTTGCCTCCCAGGGCCTCAGCCATAGAGGAGCCCGCAACCAAGGTATGTGCCCTTGACCAGAATTGAACCCTGGACCCCTTTGGTCCACAGGCCGATGCTCTATCCACGGAGCCAAAATGGCCAGGTCTGGGCCTGGTTTATAAAGTGTGGTGGCAGAAAGTACAGAGACTGCTTCTGACATAAGACTATGTTGCTCAAACCAATATTAAATTTTCTGTTCACATCTTATTTGAACTGTCAGCAGCATTCAACACCATTTTCTGGAAACACTTTTTTTCTGGGCTTCAATGATACCCCACTCTTGGTTACCTCGACCTCACTGGCAGTTTCTTTTCAGTCTCCCTTGATGGGCTTTCCCTTCCTCACCAGAACACTAAATGCTGAAGAGTTCTAGAGTTGATTCTGGGCTCCACTCTCCTCCCTATTTATAAGTTCTCCCTGGTAATCCCATTAGTTTTATTTTTAAATATACATCTATTTTATTGATATTTTACAGAGAGGAAGAGAGAGGGAGAGTTAGAAACATAGACCAGCTGCCTCCTGCACACCCCCCACTGGGGATGTGCCCGCAACCAATGTACATGCCCTTGACTGGAATCGAACCTTGGACCTTTAAGTCTGCAGACCGACGCTCTATCCACTGAGCCAAACCAGTTTCGGCAATCCCATTAGTTTTAAATACCATCTGAAGTAGAGTGTGCCATTATCCTCCATATCCTTTCCCTATACTGGCAATACAATTTTTATCTGGGCATCTGACCATCCAGCTAGAGGATATTCTTCGCCTTCTTGCAAACAGATGTGGCCATGTGACTACATTCTGATAGGATGAGTGAAAAAATATTTGCAACTTCCAGGTTGTGCTTTTAAAGGTAAGGACATCTTTCCCTTCCCCCTTTCCCAATGGCTAAAATGTGAACTTGACAGTTAGATAGGTGTTGGCTAAGATTCTCCCATACCAGTAAGAAATAAACAAAAATCTGACTTAAGGCACTATTGTTTTGGGTCTCCTTGATTCAGCAACTGACCTGTTATCCTAACTAAATACCATCCCACATGCCAATCACTCTCAAATTTATATCTTCACCTCCAACTCTTCCTGGAAATATCTAGCAGCTTACAGGCCATGTCCACTTGGGCTTTTCAAATTTAACATGGCCATTAGAGAAGTCTCAATTCCACCCCCCCCCCAAATCTGCTCCTCCCTCAGTGTCCCCGTATCAGGAAGAGTACCCTCAGCCAAAAACAGAAGAGTATTGTTGATTCCTTTATTCCTTTCACTGCTCATATCCAAGCATCAGCAAGTACTATAGCAAACCCCAAATCTAACTTTTCTCCATCACTAATACCACGTAGTCTAAGCCACTATCATCTCGCAAATGAACTGAAAACCTCTTAACTGGTCTCCCTGCTCCCACTCCTGCCCCACCCACCACATTCCACTCTCCATATAGCAACCAGATGATCTTTCCAAAATGCAAGAAATATTGTGTCATCTTCTCTCTTAAATGGCTTTCCACCATACTTAGAAAAAAAAATCCAAATTATTTACCCTGACTTAGGTCTGCCTCCTTCTGTAACATCATCTTGTATTCACTGTTCTCCTTGCCCAATACTCTACAGCTACCCTGGCCCATCTTTCTCAGGTACATTAAGCTTATTCCTATGGTCTCCATAGTAGGGTTTTCCTCTTCTCCCTGATCCTCACATTGCTAATTCCTTGTCATTCATATCTCAGCTTAAGTGTCGTTTCCTAAACAAGGCCTTCCTTACCTAATCTAATATAGCCCACACATTACCTTTTGTTATAGTCTGGACAGCACTCAGCTGAATTTATTTACTTTTTGTTCTATCATCTCTCTTCCCACTAGAATGGAAGTTACATGAGAGCTCAATTTAGACTAGTTTACTATTGAATCCTAATGCCCAACACATAGTAGGTGCTTATTAAATGTTTTCTTAATGAATTAATTAATGAAGTTGAAGTGAAGTTGGCTTCAATTTTCTCTGTGAAGTAGGAAGCAAAATAATACTTTGATAATGAAAAGGAAGAGGGTCAAAAGATAATACAGAATAATGCTTTAAACAATAAAAATTTTAAATTAAAATAAAAATTTTAAATTAAAAAAAAAGACTACTACTAAGTATAGGTCAAGAATGCTTTATAAATAAATATACAAAAAAGGCCAAAAAATAAAAATAAAAAGTGAAGATAATACAGTTAGGGTGGCAATTATGAAGAATGGGAAAAAGAGCTGGAACTTGATTCTAGTCCAAGTCTTTTTCTATGAACTACATATATTTTTTCCATTAGCTATAGAAATATATTTGCATGTAGACAGTATCAGAACTCAGACTAATGTTAATCAGTTAACTGCCACGATATTTTGAATTTAATTAAAAAAGGTCTGCCGCTTTTATCTATTGATGCTTATGGCGTATAAATGATTAATGATAGGATAAGCCCGCTTAGCAAATTCATTAATAATCCTACTTATACTTCAGTTATTAAGGAGGCATCTTATTTAGAATTGCCATTTAGTCTGAAGTACTGGCTAAAGGGACTCTACTAGCCACAGAAAATAAAAGACTAGCATTCATATACTGATATCACATTCTCTCTTCAACACAGCCATCAAAGACCACAATTAACTAAGAAACTCTGAGCTCTAACTGATATTACAAAGACAATAAAGTCAAGCCAATGTGGCTCAGTGTTTGAGTGTTGACCTATGAACCAAGAGATCATGGTTCGATTCCCAGTCAGGACACATGCCCAAGTTGGAGGCTCGACCCCATGTGGGGCATTCAGGAGGCATCTGATCAATGATACCCTCTCTTCATTGATATTTATATTTCTACTGGAGGCCCCGGTGCACAAATTCGTGCATGGCTAGCAATCGAGGCCTATTTGGGGGGGGGGGGGGTTTGATGAGGGGAGGGGGGAGGCCACAGGAAGTTGGCCAGCTGGGGGGAGGAGTGCAGGAGGTTGGCTGTGGGAGTGTCCTGACCAGCAGGAGTCAGCTCTTGCATTGAGCATCTGCCCCCTGGTTGTCAGTGTGTGTCATAGCAGCTGGTCTTTCAGGTCATTTGGTCGTAACAGTCACTTAGGCTGTTATATATATAGGTCCCTCTCTTACCCTTCCTCTCTGAAATCAATAAAAATATATTTTAAAAAAAATATATATATATATGACAATAAAAATGTTAAGTAGAGCCTTAAAAAGTTTGGTAATCACAGTGTGCTTTATGTAGATTTTAAGCTACAGTTGGTCATTAACTTCATTCACTTGATATAAATGTATGTCAACACACGTTTTATAATAACTCATACATATCTATTAAGCCTAGTCAGCTGAAATAAAAGCAAAGGTAGATACCTGTTTCTCTTCCAATCTGCCGTGTTCCTAGATTGATCACTGGTGTTCCAAAAGCTCCAACCTCTCGTACCCCACAACTGCTGTTCCCAATCACACAACCAGCGTGAGCAACCAGCTGTATAAACTGTTCAAATGGGACATGTTTAACTGCCCGAAAATTAGGATGATGCTCGATGCCCTTCTTCCGCATCACTCGAACCATCTCTTTGCTCCCTGTGAAAATGAAAAGAACCAACTGTCACATGGTTTATGGAAGAAACAATTTTCATTGGCAAGTATAACCCCACTTAAAGAAATCTTCCCATAAATACTCATAACAGTTATTCAGGAAATAGTCATTTTAAGTGTTGATCTTTTCATGAGTGATGACTAACTAGTTATCTGGTGCTTAGCTTTCTACTTCAACTCATCTAGAAACTTTAAACAGTTGGGACATTTTAAACACCACTCAGCAAAGCAAATACCTTTTATAAATGCCCCAGTAAAAGTCTTTACCTTAAATAACAATTAAAAGGCTCAAGACGGGCCACTAGTCTCTATTTCTGAAGCTGGCTCCACCCAGCTAGCTGACAACAGCTCAATGGGATAGCACTCCCATACAGATAGATTCTGATACTGGGCTGATATCTTATTTTAAATGTGTGATTAAAAAAATGTTAGATATATGAGGGAGAGGCCTCTCTGCTTGCCTCTCTAGTCACCCTTTCCTAGCTACCAAGGGAGGCAAAGTTGCTAATCTGGTTGGTTAGAAGGCAGGACAGCAACCACACTGCATTCCCCAGTGATTTAACAAAAGCTGGGAATACAATGTTCTCTCTCATTTTAACTTTCTCTGTGTGGTGAGATAATGAAGTCAAGGTCTACTCTTTAACACAGGCCTAGCTACGTCTACAGTCATTGTAGAACGCCAGAAGGTGCTATTATTCCAAGATTCAAATGTGGTGTGGACTCAGTTGAAGGCTTGTTTTTGGCCTAGATTACAGGTACTAATCTTGTTTTCCAGAGGGTTCTATATTAGGGAACTGGGCACTAAACAGATGATGAGAAAATGATGCCTTGATTCTTATTTCCCTATTGTTCCTTTTGTATATTTTATCAAAAACTCTGTGAGGAGGAAAGGGGGTGGTAAGCATGATTTAGGCATTCCTGGGATCCTTTACTTTCAGAGGGGAAAAATATTTCTAATTTAAGTTATATATATATTCAGGAAAGTATATTATAAACAAAACACAATTGTCAATAAATATTAAATAAGAGCTACATAATTATAAATATTTATACAAAAGTTTTAAGGATTATAAAAGAAGAAATATTAAAGTTTTTGAAATACTGTTAAATTGTCTGGACAAAATCAGGGTGGTGGGTTAACTTTTTTTTTTTTTTAACCAATTAACACTAAGACAAGGATTCTTTCAGAGAAAGATGATGACATCTTGATATTGCAGGAGGTCCTGCCTCCTTTTCCACAAAGTGCCTCAGAGCTCAGCAATGAGTGGTGTCAACCAATAATGAATATTTGAAAATTCCTTAGTGTCAGGCCCTGCTCTAGCACTTCTCATTCATATCTCATATCCCCACTAACATGGTTAAGGTCTCACTAGCACCAAAGCCCACAGTACCATCCACCGGTAGGTGATCCATCAGGGCAGGCTTGAGGATCAACTGGGGATTCGAGCTCTAAACTGTTTAAGCTCAAGATTACTTAAAGGTACAGTTAATATAAAGAAGAGAAGAAATAATACTATGCTATTTTACTGTGGTCAGTGGAATCATTACTTTAATAAAGACACTCAACTTCTAAGATTTGTCTCTGCTACTGTATTCTCTCACTGGTATAAACTGGAGGGAAGAGATTTAATATAAAACTAGAATGAAGATTAGAGAGATTTTTTTTTTTTTTAGTATTAAGTTTCTATTAGACTTTACAAAAACATCACAATCTCTTCAAGCTACTACAAAATTGGTGATCCTTTGAAAACTGGAACGCATTTTAGAAAACAGCAGCCTTCAATATAAAATGAGCAAGATAGGAAGGGCAGTCAAAAGAAGATATAACAGAAACATACAACTGGAACGCTAGGTGGCATACTTTCATTTTTAAGTCCAATTACCTGCATCAATATTTGGAAACAGAACTAGGGTCCGCTTGTTAAATGAGATAAGTGCATCCAATGTTAACTCAAACATTTTAATGGAATGCTTAATGTCAGTGGTCACTGGGTGTTGAAGAGCAACAATGTAATCTTTAGGTTTTACATCATCACCTGTAAAATCAAACCACATTGCTTCATTAGTTAATAATCTCAGAGGAGGAAGAAGAAAATTCCAAAAGGCAGATCCCAGTCTGTGCTTTTACAAAAGAAAAGAAAAAAGTTTGTTACATTTTAACCCAATCATCCAAATTGGGTTCAAATGATAAAAACTTGTAGCAAAAAGTCCAAGGATTCGACAAACTTAACATTTTATAAAGGTACTTGCTACCACAAACAAAATATATGACTTTAAATAGAAGATACTAGAATTCACTGTTTCAAGTCTAAATATTCCAAAGCATTAGAAAACTGTGAATTTTTCCCATTTCAAACTAGTGTTTTTAATAAATTATCAGCAATATCAATGAATAACAATATGTTGCAAATCAGGACATTCAGAGTTTGAATGAGCATTAAATATATTTCACATAATACATAGGAGCTTTCTCATACCATCACCCACCAGATTCAACAAATGGCAAATATTTATAACTCTGTTCAAAGGATTAGAATGGCTTCACTTATCCCAATGCTGGGATCATAAGGACAGTTCCTCAGCAAAGATTTAAAAATGTAAATGGGTCAGATGGATAGTGCTATACCAAAGAACTCAGAACATTTATCAGTAGGGCTTATATTATCCCATAAAATGAGCTCCCGTCACTTATTTTTTTATATAAATATATTTTATTGATATTTTACAGAGAGGAAGGGAGAGAGATAGAGAGCTAGAAACATCAATGAGAGAGAAACATTGACCAGCTGCCTCTTGCACACCCCCTACTGGGGATGTGACCACAACCAATGTACATGCCCTTGACCGGAATCGAACCCAGGACCTTTCAGTCCACAGACCGACACTACCACTGAGCCAAACCGGTTTCGGCTGTACTTGCTTCTTCTGATGTCTATCACCTTACTTGCAGGAAAAAAGTGTTGCAACTTTGTAACCAGAACATCCATGTTTCTCTCTCATAGATGTTTCTAGCTCTCTATCTCTCCCTTCCTCTCTGTAAAAAATCAATGAAATATATTAAAAAAGAAGAAGAAGAAGCAGATACAGACACTGCACAAGGTATCACTTCTAGGGGTAGGGAGCTTGGGCTCACTGTCTTGTTACCACTCATCCCCATCTCAAAACACACACTGCTGTTTTTTAATCGTTTTGGCTCTTTTGTCATATTTCTTTTCATAAACTGCTCAAGTGGTTCCAAATAAAACCTTAGCCCTGCAAGTACAAGCTTGCTACATTCTGCTGCATAAAGATTACTTTCTATTAATTATAAGTTTTTCAAAAATCCAAAGTTTGTCAGAATACATATAAGAGCTAACAATATAATCAGAATGAAATGTTTGCTTAGAAGCATTTAAAAAGGATAGACTAAAGAGACCAGTTTCTTCCACTAGCATTATCTAGACAGGTTCCTTAATAACTACAAATCTGTCCAAGAATGAAAAATATGTAGAATGGATTAACTTCTATAAAGGAAAACCTGATCCTTTTCCTGTTTTAATGTGATCTTATTTAAAATATACATAATCACTTTAAGTACACAATCACCTATTATTCATTAATTTCATTTTTAAATAGTTCTACCTCTTTAAAAAGTAGAGTCCTAAGTATCTGAACAATTAATCCTGATTTCTCTAGATAGTACTCTATAAATAACCAAATGAATTCTGTTTGTAACCCTATTTTCTTTGCCTCTGATTAGCAAAAGGTAATTTCCAGGAGGCTAGATCAATGAACATTGAAGACTTCAGACCTTAATGCTTATTTATTAGATATAACAAACTGGTGGTACAACTACGACTTTTGCTTTTAATAATAATCATCATAATCCTTTTTCATAAATACTATGGCTTACTAACTGCTTTCAACATTACCTCATATGAGTATTCCAACAATCATCTAACAAAGACATTAGAAATAAAAATAGCACATTTTTCATTGTACTAAAAAACAAAATAAAGGAAAACAAAAATAAAAACACCCATAATGCTACTAACCAAAAATAAATATTATAAATGACTTGGTGTACATACTTTCTTGAACTTTCCATTATGTTACTGTTTTCATAAAAATGGCATATTATACATAACTTTTGTAGCTTGCTCTCCCCCCCCTCTTTTTTGCTATGTCAGGATCTATCTCTGTAACTAAATATTCACCCATCACATTATATCTAATGGATTAAAAGCATTCCGTTGTATAAACACAACATAGATTCAATCCATTAAGCCTATTTTACAGAAAAGGTGAGTCTTGAGAGGTGAAGTCATATCATAGAATAAGAGCTATTAACTAAAACCTTAGCCTTCTGATTGCTAATTGTATATTCCATCCACAATGGTTTCTGGAAGGGCTAAAACATACCCAATACTGACAAATACAACCATTAAGACTGAATAAACTCTGATACATACCTAACCACATGCGAATGATGCTCATGTAGTCTTTGTTCTTGGCACAGAGAAGTTTGTCATAGGAAGGACAGCCTGCCAGGAGGATGCGGTCGTGGTCCTCACACATGGATATCAGGTGCTGCTCTGCGCTTCGGGTGCAGCACACGTGATAGTGAGCCAGTTTTGTTATGGCGTGTCTAATGGAATCGTCAATGGTCCCACTGACTTCCCCGCCTTCAATGTGAAGGATTCGGATGTTCATCAAGGCAGCAGATGTTGCCAGTGCCAGGGCATCAAACCTGTCTCCATGGACAATCATGATATCAGGCTTCAGGCGATTAAGGACATCTGGTAGCTTCACTAGGGCCAGGCCTACTGACTCAACCATGGCTGCCTCATCTTCCCCTCTGACAATCGTGTGTAGCCTGGTGTTAATGTCAAAGTCATCTTGTTCAATCATCCGGTAAGTATTTCTGAAGCAAGAGAGAAATATAGACAAAAACATGAGAAAAGCTATCTAAAATCAACTCTGAAGGGAGAAATATTTTATAACATTTCCTTCTTAAATAAATTTAAATATAACTTACAAAAAATTAAAAACAGAACATAAATGCATACATCACTTGATTAATCTTTAAATATATATTTTATTGATTTCTTACAGAGAGGAAGAGAAAGGGATAGAGAGTTAGAAACATCGATGAGAGAGAATCATCGATCAGCCACCTCCTGCACACCTCCTACTGGGGATGTGCCCGCAACCAAGGTACATGCCCTTGACCGGAATCGAACCTGGGACCTTTCAGTCCACAGACCGACACTCTATCCACTGAGCCAAACCGGTTTCGGCTTTATTAATCTTTCTACCTGCATTACTCTATAGCTACCACCCAGATTAAGACATAACCATCCAGCTGAAACTGGTTTGGCTCAGTAGATAGAGTGTCAGCCTGCGGAACAAAGGGTCCCAGGTTCGATTCTGGTCAAGGGCATGTGCTTTGGTTGTGGGCACATCCCCAGCGGGGTGTGTGCAAGAGGCAGCTGATCGATGTTTCTCTCTCATCGATGTTTCTAACTATCTCTTTCCCTTCCTCTCTGTGAAAAAATCAATAATAATAATAAAAAAGACATAACCATCAAGCATCTTGGAATCTCACTTGTGCCCCTCTCAGTGAGTACCTAGAGGGAAAACTATCTGAGAAAGAATTTTTTTATTAGGAAAAAAAGAGACCAAAATTTACACTGGTCATGACATTTTCTTTCTTTTTTCTATATTTATAAATGTTTAAAAACAAACATGCTACTTAATAAGAAAAACATGCTACTTATAAAAGCAAAGCTCATTTAAAAAATATAGTAGGGAACCAGGACACCAGACATATCACAACACCAATTTCTGTTTGATGGAAATTATCACTTGAATTTTCCTTGTATGGGACTATTAATGCGGCAGAGTTCTGACTGGAGTAAAATGTACCTTTCTCAGCATTGAATTGGCTGTGAAATGCAGTTTCGGGCTTCAGTAACAACAGTGATTCTCAATGCCTTAAGGTTTCCTGTCTGTTATGATTCTAAAAGATATGGCTTTTTCCCCCTAAATATATAATACATTATTTAAAAATTGGAAAATACTAAAAATTATCATTCATAAACCTACACTCAGTGTTATCATTTTGATTTTCTTTCTAGCCATTTTATGAATAATATTTTAATCTGGTTGAGATTACATACAATTTTGTATTCAGGTAATACTAATTTTCTCAGATCATGACTTCTTTACGTACATCACTGTACATTATATGGACATCTAGTAGTCATTTCATAGGTTGCTTTGGATTTTCCTATACAAGCTATATTGCCTTTAAATAAAGACACTCTTTATGTCTTTATATATCTTGCTTTATTGTACTGGCTGTTATATCTAGTACAATTGAAGAGAAGTGGTGAAAGTGCAAGTTCTTACCTTGTTCCCAATTTTAGGAGGAAAGCACAAATTTTATGTTAACTTTAGGTTTTTCACAGGTGTCCTTTATCCATTCTATCCAAGCTTACTACAAGTTTTTATCATAACTAGCTGTTTAATTTCATCAAATATTTTTAATATGTATTGATATGATTGAGATGTGAATATATAATAATTGATTTTCAGATGTTAAAATTTCTGAGATAAGTCCACTTGGTGGTAATGTATTATCATTTTGCCACTTCATCTCAACTGATTGTCAATTTTCTTAGCCTAATATTCCCCTTTTATTATCTTTCTTAAATCTTTATTGTTGGAAGTATTACATATGTCCCCTCTTTTATTCTTTTAAAGGCTGTAATATTTTGAAAGGAATAACTTTTTACTGTTAATTTTCTCTATTATAGTTTAATCTGTTTTTATATTTCATTGATTTCCACTCTTTATTATTTCCTTCTTGTTTACTACAGTGGAAACAGATCACTGACTCTAAACTTGTCTTGTTTTTAATATAGTATTTAGAGCTATAAATTTCCCTGTAAGCACTGCTTCATTTACAACCACAGATTTGGTATATTGTAATATTTATTATACAGTTCAAAATATTTTCTTTTTTAACATTTATTTTTATTTTTTGTTAATCCTCACCCCAGGATATTTTCCCACTGGTTTTTAGAAGAGAGAGGAAGGGAGGGGGAGAGACAGAGAGAAAGAAACATTGATTGGTTGCCTCCCACATGCGCCCTGACCCAGGGTCAGGGATCAAGCCTACATCAAGCCCACATGTGCCCTTGACCAGAATCGAACCGGAACCCTTCAGTCCCCAGGGCTGACGCTCTATCCACTGAGCCAAACCGGCTAGGGCCAAAATATTTTCCAATTTCCCTTAGGATTTCTTATTTAGCCCATGGCTTAATTCATAAATAAAACAACCAATTAAACCATGGGCTAAACATCTTCACAGACCCTTCACCAAAGATGATATAAAGATGGCAAAAAAAGCATATGAAAAGATGCTTCACACCTTATGTCATCAGGAAAATGCAAATTAAAACAATGAGATACCACTACACACCTATTCTATTAGCCAAAATCCAGAACACTGACACCACCAAATGCTGAGAGGAATTTGAGAACAGGAGGTCTCATTTGTTGTTGGGGGAAAACAAAATGATACAGCCACTTTGGAAGACAGCTTGGCAGTTTAGTACCAAACTAAATGTACTCTAGTCATGCAATCCAGCAATCGTGCTCCTCTGTTTACCCAAAGAAGCCAAAAACTTATGTCCACAATCCATCCAAAAAGCTGCAATACAGATGTTTATAGTAATATTCTTTAGCGCTAAAAAGAAATTACTATCAAGCTATTAAAATACATGAAGGAAACATAAATGCTTATTGCTAAATGAAAGAAGCCAATCTGAAAAGGCTACATATACATATTGCATGGTTCCAATTCTATGACATCCTGGAAAAGGCAAATCTATGGAGATGGTAAAGACAGTCAGTGGTTTCCTGGGGTGAGGGTAAAGAAGGGTGGATATGGAGAGCAGGATTTTAAGGCAGTGAACAACTCTGAATGAATCTGTAACAAGGGGTTCATGTCATTGTAGATCTGTCCAAACCCACATAATTTATACCACTAAACTAACCCTAATGTGCATTTTCTTAGGCAGAGTTTCATATTTTTAAAAGCTATAAAAATTTTGAGTTGTCCATAAATTTCTTCTTTACTCTTAAGTTCTTTTTATTTTATTTTATTTTATTTATTTTTTAAAATACATTTAATCGATCTTCTACAGAGAGGAAGGGAGGACAGAGTCAGAAACATTGATGAGCGAGAAACATCGATCAACTGCCTCCTGCACACCCCCTGCTGGGGATGTGCCCATGACCGGAGTCGAACCCAGGACCCTTCAGTCCGCAGGCCGACACTCTATCCCCTGAGCTGAATCAGTTTGGCTCTACTCTAAGTTCTTAGAGAAAATTGCTAAATTGGTTTTTGAAGGCAGGCTTTTATCTATTTGTTTTGCTATTATTATTATCTTGTTTTTAAAGAACAGTCTGAAAAAAAAACAATTTTACTTTAACACAAGCTGTTTTCACACTTAATATTGTATTTCTGACCATCTTTGGAGATTGCATTAACATTTTCATGCCACAAGGGTGCACTAACTGCTACTTTGTTATATATAATAAAATGAATGTTCACCTTTGGTTTATACTCTGCTCCTTCAAAAATTTCCCAATTTTCATTTTTCACATTTCACCTCTGATCAACAACCTAATGTCATCAAAATAAATATCAATGGCAATGATAATATAACATTTTCCTTAGCCTAGTAAATAAATTAATTTTTTAAATCTTGTTCCATAGCTTCTACTTTATATGCCAGTTTTAATGTCGAATTACCATTAGAACTCACAAAACATATAACATGGAATCACATTATTAGATGACACAATATGTAAGTGCCATTTCTCAATATAATAACAAATAATAATATTAATAGCTATTTATCAAGCATCCATCAAGCAGCATCTTTTTGATTAATTCTCTATATCACTATCTCCATTCTTCACAATAACCTACATCACAGGTTTTCACTTCATTTTGTAATTGAGGAATCTGAGGCCCAGAGATGCTAAGCTTCTTCTCTAAGGCCACGTAAACACTAAGTGGTAGAGATTTTAAATGCTGTTGGGAGCACAAGCACCTTCCTCCTTGGCTTTGCTCTGAAAGGAAATGGAATAGGAAGTAGAGTGAGTGACACAATATCAAGGGACAACTGTACTGAGTGCTAGGACCTGTGAATAGGACAGAGAGGACCTTGCTCTCGTATTCTGACAGTCTGCAGGTGCCTGCTGAAGACTTACCCAGATCACTGCTGCCGTAAGTGGTTGATATATTTTGGTGCAAACCTTGGAGGAGGAGCCACAGGACAGCATGGAGCAGCAACTGAACACAAGGGCAAAGACACGTGGACGGAGAGGCCTGGGCAGAAGGCCCTCGGTGGGAATAAGCCAAATCCAGCCACACCCGAGCCAGCCCACCAGGAGCCCCTCATCGAGATGGGGCCTTGTGGGATGAAGGTGGGGACCACGAGATTACCTATCAGGTTGGTGAAGAGAATCCCTTCTCTGACTGTCACATAGTGCATCATACGAGGAGAGTTTTCCAAAACCACCATATTTCTTAAGTCCTTCAACTTCCTGAGAGGAGGATCAGAGCAAGAGTTTTCTAAACAGGTTTTTGATGATGCAAACTCACTTTTTGAATGTTCCTTGTATTACAGAAAAAGGGGGCAAAACAAGAATTTCCTCAACAGAATGTTGGAGAGAAATCACTTGTTGAGCATTCTGAGCACATGATAGGCAAGAAGCCTCCTCCTGGAGAAACAGCCAACACTAGGCATGGTAGATCCTACCCGGATTGTAGAATTTGCTAGAAATAAGCTCCAGAAAAATGTGTCCTCAGAGTGGATGCGCAAGAGAGTTGAAGACGAGAAATTCCCTGAGAAAGCATCTCCGCCTCGCTCACGGCACCCACAACCACGTGTGTGGGAGAGCGCTTCCTGAGAGCTCCAAACTAAAAGGACCTTTTATGACTCATACTGGCGGAGGCCTTTTCAGAGCACTTTTAAAGGGTGTGGAAAACACTTCCCTCTGGCCTTCAACTTGCATATACACGTGCGCATCCACAGCGGGGAGAGGGCTTTTGTGTGTTCCTATGAAAGCTGTCACAGGAGCTTTGTCCAGTTGCATAACCTGAAATCTCACATCTTAACTCATGCAAGACAAAAAATAATCAATAAAAAGATGGGAGGAAAAAATCTTTAAACATGGGAAGCATTTTAACAAAAGAGTGATTGGGGACAAATATGCCTCATTGATTATTTTCAGGAAGGAATATTTGAATCAATGTTGCAACCCTATAAGGCATATTTTTAAATGTTACTAAGATGCTCCTATTAATTGTGACACCGTTCTAACAACATCGTGTACAAAATGATAGTGTGGTTCCAACAAGAAGGTCAGTAAAACACTTATTTCAAAAGAATAAAACAGAACAAAACAAAACAAAAAAACCTATGTGGTAGAACTAGGATTTGAAGCTAGATCCACATAGTAGTTCCGGGATCCAAGCTCTCTCCAGTACACAACGCTGCAATGAAGAGTGTCCTAAGAAAATGCTTTCATCTTACCCATAGTCATCGATCAGGTGAGAGCCAAGCACCACCACGTCCAGGTCAAAGAACTCAGGTTCCGTTTTAATGCCAAACATGATTGGTGCAAGTTTGGAATAATCAGCTCGGTTGCAAGTAGCCACACACACCCGCAGCTTCCGGTTATTCCCATTCTTCTCCATGACTTGGTTTTTCCTTTTTGAAAGGTCCTTAAAATAGAGCTCCTAAAGTTACAAAAATAAAAACCATTTATGATCAGAATGAAAGGTCCTAGATATAAACAGAATTTTACGATTGTAAGTCCTTATCCACCGTTTAGCATGGTGACTTTTAATCTTTTTTTTCCCACTGTACTTGTGTGTGACACAGCATTTGGTATATCCAGAGCTATGAAATTCCAGCTAATTATAACTCCACCCCTCTCTCTCACAATTAAGAAAACACACCAGAAAACACCTGGCCGGAGTGGCTCAGCTGGTTGAGTGTCATCCTGTGCACCAGTCAATTCCCGGCCAAGGCCCATAGCTGGGCTGGGGGCTCCATCAGATCCCCAGTCAGGGAGCACACAGAAGGCAACCAACAATGTTTCTCTTTCTTTACTCTCTCCCTCCTCCCCTTCCTCTAAGTAGGTTCTCCGGTAAGGATTTAAAAAAAAAAAAAAAAAGTACTAGAATGCAATTAAAAAAGAGTGACATTAATAAGGCAAACAAACGCTCTGGCCTGTTTGGCTCAGTGGATAGAATGTCAACCTGGGGACTGAAGGGTCAGAGTTTGATTCGGGTCAAGAGCCCATGCCCGGGTTTGGGGCTCAAGTCCCAGCGGGAGGCATGCAGGAGGCAGCCAATCAGCGGTTCTCTCTCAATGTTGATGTTTCTCCTTCTCCCTTCCTCTCTGAAATTAATAAAAATATTTTTAAAAGGCAAGCAAGAATCAGCTCTTTATTAGTTAAAAATTACTTGCCATACCTTAAAATTAATCCCAACATACCAGAGTATTGCAAAACTTTGAGAATTACTGATCTAGTTAAACTCTTTCACTAACAAAAAGGAAAAGACAAGTTTTGAGAGGGAAATTATTTCCCCAAGATTGAGCATCACATCTTATAAGGGACTAGAGGCCCGGTGCACAACATTCGTGCACCGGAGGAGGGTCCCTCAGCCCAGCCTGTGCCCTCTTGCAGTCTGGAATCCCTTGGGGGATGTCTGACTGCCGGCTTAGGTGCGCTCCCAGTGGGGTCCTTAGTGCTGCCAGAGGCAGGAAAGGCTCCTGCCACCACTGTATTCACCTATGGGAGCACACTGACCACCAGGGGGGCAGCTCTTGCATTGAGTGTCTGCCCCCTGGTGGTCAGTGTGTACCATAGTGACTAGTCATTTCATGTTCAATCAATTTGCATATTGGGGTTTTATTATATAGGATGATATCCAACTTCACACCATATATCCCCGGATATACAAAGCACTGTGATCAGTGCTGAGGAATAGAAAGGTAAGACAAAAATTAAAACACAACAAAAGAAAAAATCACACTACCTTTACGGCCTCATTAGCACCTGCAGCCAGTGATTACAAACTTCACCACTCCAAATGCCACCAGAATTTCCTGTCCCACAGACACCTTCAAGTCACTGACACAAACAAACCAAACTCATTTTTTCCCCTAAACTTGTTTCTCCTTCCTTTTCTCTCGATCAGTTATGAGCCTTCCATTCATCCAAATGCTTTGATATTCTTGTTTCCTCTGTTCGTCACAGTGTGCCTCCTAAGGCCCAATCAATTACACCTCCTGAATATCCTTCAAATCTCTCTCCTCTCCATCCCATCCCTCATCTTAGGTCTGAACCATGGTAACAGCTATCAAAGTAGTTTGCCTGTCTCTAGCTTTGCCCTGCCTCCCACAGACTTTCCAAGTGATCTTTCTACAGTTCATAAATCTGGTTATCATGCTACCCAGGATACATCACCTATGGACAAACCCCAAACTTCTAAATTGGACCTAGCCCATCCTCCCGTCCATTTCAAATGCCCTTACTCTGGGCTGAAGAGCCTGAAGTTCAGCCAGTGGGTCTCCGTATCTGAGCTTTTCTAGATGCACGTACCTCTCCCTAAAACTTCCTTTCCCTCTTGACTGAAGTCTTCCTCATTCCTCAAAACAGCCTGTGTCACTTCCTCTGGAAAGCTTTCGCATACACCTCATTCCTCCTCACCCCAGCCCTTTTAGTTGCTGCCTGCCTCCGAGCACTGTGGCCCTCCCATACAGATACACACTATCATTCTACTCCTCTGCCTTCCTGTCTCCCTACCACTCTATACCCTTCATTCAAAAAGCAAAAACCAGGGACAAGGGATAAAATTTCACTACACAGACTGATCTCAATGTTGATCTTTTAGGAAGTGAATCAATGTTTAGAATTTGCACTTAGGAATCCGGAAAAGCTTGAGTAAAGATGCCAATAAAAAGGAACTACCTTTTAGATGCCTGGCCAGAGTGGCTCAGTGGTTGAGCGTCAACCTCTGAACCAGGAGGTCACAGTTCAATTCCTGGTCAGGGCACATGCCCGGGTTGTGGGCTAAATCCCTAGAGGGGAGTGTGCAGGAGGCAGCTGATCAAGATTTTCTCTCATCATTAATGCTTCTATCTCCCCTCTCCCTTCCTCTCTGAAACCAATTAAAAAAAATTTTTTTTTGAAGGGAGCTCCCTTCAGATCCGGGTAAACGCTGAAATTCAGTGGAAATCCTATCAGTAGCCCTCTGCCGTTGGTATCTCGTCTCTTAGGCTAGAACTTCCGTGATCACACAAACTGCCTATCACTGGGCCATCTGAATTTACAATCTCAGTAAAAGCTAATTCCACCTAATAGAAAGCATTTATAAGATAATGAGCATTCTGTCAAGAATTGTACAGTAAGTCCTCACTTCATATTGTCTAAGTTTCTGTAGCTAAGTGAAACAAAAGCAATTTTACCATGGGCCAGCAATTTTCAACTCATGGTACACATAAACTACTAAAATTCTTCGACGCAACAAAAATATATATATATTTTGCCGATTAGACAAAAAATTTGTATAATTTTTATTTACTCAAATATTTCAAGTTTTAAGGATTCCTGCAACACAAGGGTGGAAAATCACTGGCCTGTGGCATCTCATCAACATTATAAGAAAACAATGCTGCCGTATTAATAAGATCTAAGCACTGCCTCATAATTAGAGATAAACATATTTTTCTAAAACTGGTTGTCTTAAAGTGTTCTTGTACATAATCCTTTTCCACTCGTTACATTTAAGATGAGTACACTGTTGGCGATATTTACTTTGCTGGGTGAAGCAAAGCAAATCATTCGTGGTTGGTCAATTTGTATTTATTTTAAAAGAACAGTAAATATCTGGCAACACTAAGATGCTTAGGATTTACCAGGTAACTCAAAGGTTATTCTTCTAAAACTGAAAGTAAACTAGTTATATAAATAAACTATGAAAAATACAAAGTTACTTAGGCCAATCCGATAAGGTTTCTACAAGAAATATCTAGTATATAAAGGGAATAGATAAGACTTGCAAATCTTATTTCTTGAATTACATTAATGTTTATTATCTTTACCCAAACCCCTAGAAATTAACTTGTTTCAATAGCATTTTAATCCTTTATTACTATTTGGGGCAAAGTAATTAGGTTTCTATTGCCTGTATACCGAGTGTTCACTTAAGAATGATGGCTAAAGTAAAGCAGTGCTCAGGTGTGCTTATATAGTGTGTTGCTGCAGGAATAATTGATGATTTTTAAGCCGTAATATATTTTTAAAGTTAATTTGCACAAATACATTCATATCCGTTTTGTCCAATGCAGAATTTAAAATTGAGGAATAAATAAGCTTGAAAAATCTAATCAAGGTGATTTCTTATATTCAGATGCTTGATTCTAGTTTTTTAAATACTTGATGCACCCCCACATTTACCTTGGATTCTTTTGTGTGTTTTTTAAATTTATCGAGGTGATATTGGTCAACACGAACAAATAGATTTCAGGTGTGTGTTTCTATGTTACAGAACCTGTATATTGTCCCATGTGCCCACTACCTTGGATTCTTATACTCTGGATTCATACAAAAGCCCATGATGGTTTTTGTCTTGTGTGTAAATGTTATTTATTTAGCACAGACATTAAAGATAACTTCCTGGGGGGAAAAAAGTTACTTAGGCCAAAACTTTTTTAAGGAAAGAAGTTAAATCTGGCCAGGTAGTTAGTTCACTTGGTTAGAGAATCATCCTGATACGACAAGGTTGCAAGTTCGATCCTCAGTGAGGGCACATACAAGAACCAACCAATGGATGTATAAATAAGTGGAACGACAAATCCATGTTGCTCTCTCACTCAAATCAATCAATCAAACCCAGCATTCAGAACCTTGCCCACATCCAGTGTTTGTCTTGTGTCTGTTCATTTCATAAACAACTATGTGTGAGAACACTCTGCCAAGAGAACATGATACTGTGTAGACGCACACCTCACCCAAGTTTCGCTATTTGCTGTTTCAGTTACCTGTGACTAGTAAGTGGAAAATTCCAGAAATAAACAATTCTTTCTAAATATTTAAATGTCACGATGTTCTCAGGAGGGTGATGAAAACTCACCTCACCCCTCTCTGTCACAGCGTGACTCATCCCTTTGTCAGTGTTGAATCCATGATGCATGTGCTCCCCACCCTTAGGCACTCGGTAGCAGTCTAGGTTCTCTAGTTGACTGTCACAGTCATCACACTGCTCCTCTTCAAATAAACTTTATTGTACTTAACACCGGTCCCAAAGAGTAAGAGCAGAGATGCTGGCAGTACAAATACGCCAAAGAGAAGCAGTAAGGTGCTTCCTCTAAATGAAAACGTGGAAGTTGCCGATACCGGTTTGGCTCAGTGGTAGAGCGTTGGTCTGCGGGTTGAAAGGCCCCAGGTTCGATTCCGGTCAAGGGCATGTACCTTGGTTTCGGGCACATCCCTGGTAGGGGGTGTGCCAGAGGCAACTGGTTGATGTTTCTCTCTCATTGACGTTTCTAGCTCTCTATCTCTCTCCCTTCCTCTCTGTAAAATATCAATAAAATATATTTTTTTTAAAAAAAGAAAAGAAAACGTGGAAGTTCTCAACTCAGGAAGAAGATATATACTTTGGATGCTAAAATCTACAGTAAGAATGGATCTTCCATGGGTGAAGGGGGAAAAAATTCGTGGTAATTTTGCTGTCACACTTCAAACTGCAAAAGGTGCACAGTGCGTAAGTGCTTAGTTCAATGGTAAAGGCATCAAACGTCATAGAAATGTATACATAGGGGGCGGGGAGGGTTCCGTACTAACGGCTGGTTTCAGGCATCCACTGAGGATCTTGGTACCTCTCCACCATGGATAAGGGGGAGACTCCTCTTTCCTCAGTGTAGAGAGGATGAGACTCACAGAAATAAATAAAAAACAAACAAAACGGGGCTATCTAAAAGTGTTTTGAAATTCAGAACTCTATTCCTGAGCTACAATTCTGTTTGGCTTCTTCCAGAGCTGCTACAGTCCCGTTAACCAGTTGTCCATAACGCCAAGCTGTACCCGACCCCGCCTCTCTCTATCAGAGGAGCACAGCACCCTTGCTCGTGCTGTAACAGTTGACAAGTGTGCTCAGGACGGGGTGTGCGTCTGTGCGTGCACGGGTGTGTGTGTGTGTGTGTGTGTGTGTGTGTGTGTGTGAGTGACAAAGCTTAGCAAACTTCCAAGGAAGCCCAGACTCAGAATGTGGTCAGGGGCGGGCGCAGTCCACCTCCAAGTCACCTTTTACCTCAACCCTTATACCCTGGGCAGCGTGCCTAACAGGTAGCTCCCCGCCCTCGGACGCCGTTAACGGGGCATTATCTTCCAGGACCGCCCGTCTTCCTACACTGTGGGACCTACCGGACAGCACTGCTCCGGGTCAGTCGTGCCGGCCTCCCTCTCTCACCGTCCCCATCCCCATCCCCAACCCACACACACAGCTTCCCGGACGGCTCCTCGCCCGGCCGGGGCCGCACTGAACCTGCCCGCGTCCGCCGCCGCCAGGGGGGGAGGGAGGGCCGATAACGGGACTAAAGAGGGGCCCCGGCGGGTAGGCCCGCGGGCGAGGGGGCGAGCCGGGCCGGTGAGGGCGGGAGAGTGGGGGCAGCGGTGCGAAGGGGACCGGAGGAGGAGGAGGAGGAGGCCCTAGAAGCCGGGAGGATGCTCCTCCCGAGCCCGCGCCCCCGCGTCCCCGGCGGATGCGTGGCTCTCACCAGTCGCTGGTCCGCGGCTCCCTCCTGCGTCGCCGCCGCCGCCGCCGCCGCTGCCACGCCTCAAGGCGGCGGAGAGCCAGAGGCAGCGCCCGCCCGCCCGCCCGCAGGCTGAGCCCAGCCCGCCGAAGGCTTCCGCTACGGGGCCCCACGGGTCGCTGACGCGGCGCTGGACCCCAGCCTGCACCCCCTGCACGCCCACCCGGACGCGAAACGGCGAGCGCGCCCTTACGTCACCTGAGAGCAGCCCCGTGATTGGCTGGGCCCTTCTACGCCCCACCCCCTTCGCGAAAGGCTTCTGGGGAGGCGGGGCGGCCTGCCTTCCGTGGTCGTGGCCTTGTGGGAGCCGCCAGCCCCCGCTCTCGCCCCGCCGCCGCCGCCGGCCACCCGGACGTCTGGGCATCCGAGTCCTCGCTCGGGTAGTTGTTTTGGCCTTCCATGCCCTCAGTCATTTCACAGGCCCGGACCAAACAGGGCTGCCCCGTGCAGCGGGTCCGGAACCCTGCCTGCCTGGAGGCTCCGATGGCAAATACGAGCCCTCGGGCACCGCGAGCTCCGCTTGGGCCTCCCTGCAGCCACACCCCTGCCCGGCCCACGGTGGCCCGAGGAGAACAAAGCTGTGGCAGACACAGCGGTGGCGGCCGAGGCTCACACAGCTCCTGATGATGCCTTTGTAATGATCCCGACTCACCACCGACCAGCTTTATGAGTTGGTGATAACAAAACAATTTACAAAATCCCTCGTTTCCAACCATTCAGTGATTTACCACAAGTGAAACTAAACAGTCTTAACAGACCGCTGAAAGTTCAAACTTTTGCACCTTGATTGTCCTATTAATGCGGAAGCTCCCGGCAGCTGGCTGGCTTGGAGCCACGAAAAGGTCACATCAGGCACAAAAGGACAAACTTCAAGGGAAATGTTGTGCAAGAAAGTGTCATTGGCTTCCTTTTTCAAATGTCACTTGGAAGTATCACATTGGGAGGAGGCGTAACTAACGTGGTATCACTGGTTGCATCTGACAGGGCTGGGAGGAGTCGGACTTTTCACTCAATTCCTATTGATAGTATCTCTTGTATTTTGGTAGTCTGTGCACAGATCCTAATGAAAGGCAATACAATTAACTGGAAAATAATGGTGGCAGAGAAACTCAACTGACGTGGATGGATATGAGATTTCGTTTGGAAGTGGAATAGATGAAAAGTATGGGTTAGGTGTGAGGGAGGACAGAAAAAGAAAACAAGGATGACCCAGGTGTCTGGCATCAGTATTTGAGTGGTTGGTGACATTTACCGAGATGGGAAAAGCCGGGGTGTGACCAGGTATGGGGCGTTAATAGTGGTTGTAATTTGGGATATGCACGTGGGAGATACCTATGAGATGGCCACATGAAGCTACCAAACAGGCATTAAGATATACGAATCTGAACACAGATTCACCAGAGCATAGATGATGAATAAATTTTCTATTGTTGTTGTAACAAACTTAGTGGCTTGAAACAACACAATTGGTTTATCTTATTTATGGTTCTGGGACTTAGAAGTCTGAAATGGATTTCACAGGGCTAAAATCAAGGTAGCAGTGTAGGCATCACATACCCAAAAATTGTAACGATGTGTGGTGATGGAGATGAACTAGACTTATTGTGGTGATCACTTAGCAATATACAGGGTGGGGCAAAAGTAGGTTTATAGTTGTATGTGTGAGAAATAATACAATAAACAATAAATAATGAAGACAGGAATAAACTGTTTCATGTACTCACAACTGTTTGTAAAACTACTTTTGCCCCATCCTGTATACACCAGAAATAGATGTAATGTATGCCAAATATATATATATTATTTTTTTATTTTTTTAGGAAAAAGGAATCTGCTGAAACCCGTTTGGCTCAGTGGATAGAGTGTCAGCCTGCAGACTGAAGGGTCCCAGGTTCGATTCCGGTCAGGGGCATGTACCTTGGTTGCGGGCACATCCCCAGTAGGGAGTGTGCAGGAGGCAGCTGATGGATGTTTCTCTCTCACCAATGTTTCTAGCTCTCTATTCCTCTCCTTTTCTCTCTGTAAAATATCTATAAAATATATTTAAAAAGAAAAAAGGAATCAGTAGGTCTGCCTTTCTAGGCTGCAGGGGGGGGGGAATCTGTTTCCTTGTCTTTTGCAGTTTTTATGGGCTGCCCACATTCCTTGACTTGTGGCCCCCTGACCTGCTCCCCTTGCCACATCTCTGACACCCCTGCCTCCCTCGTTCACACAGAAAAGGGCCCTTATGATTACAATGGGTCCACTCAGGTAGTTCAGAATAATCTTCCCTCAAAAATCCTAATTTAATCACATCTGGAAAGTCTTTTCTGCTACATAAGGAAACATATTCACAGGTTCTGAGGATTAGGATGTAGACATCTTTGGGGAGGTATTATTTTGCCTACCACAAGTGGTATGGAAAGTTCTCAGGAGATGTTCGAGGGGAATATACTTTTTTAAAAATGTCTTATCGATTTCAGAGAGAGGAAGAGTGAGGGAGGGAGAGAAACAGGGATCTGCTGACTCCTGCATGCCCCCTACCAGGATGGAGCCTGAAACCCGGGCATGTGACCTGACCAGAAATGGATCCTGTGATCTTTCTGTTCCTGGAACAATGCTCAATCAACTGAGACACAACGGCCAGGGCTGGGCACATATTACTTTTAAAGTTACATGCCATACCAGCAAATGCCCAGAACAGAATGTCACTTTTTTTCTCTTTAAGTAAAGAAAAATTAATTTCAAAAACAGTGTTGATATTCAGTTTTTTAAAAATCTGAATGTTTATTAAATGAATATGTTTAGTTTATAAAAATTTTAATTGTACGTTTAAGCTGTGCATGTTTTTGTATGCATATTATAAGTACAATATGTTTTTTAAACATTGTTTCAGGTTATAACTAGGAACATGAATACTTTTGATACTAGGTAATACAACCCTGGCCAGGTGGCTCAGTGTGTGGGAGCGTCATCCATATATCAAAAGGTTGCAGGTTCGATTCCCGGTCAGGGCACCTATCCAGGTTTCCAGTTCCATCCTCAGTAGGGGCTTGCAGAGAAGGCAATGATGAATGTTTCTCGTTTACAGCAATGTTTCTCTCTCTCTACCCCCCTTCCTCTCTCTCTAAAAAACAATAAAAACTGCCCTGGCTAGTTTTCTCAGCGGTTAGTGTCAGCTGATGAACCAAAGGGTCAAAAGTTCAATCCTGGGCCCAAACGGCGGGGGGGGGGGGGGGGGGGGGGGAGGCAGTTGGTGGATCTCTCTCTCTCTCTCTCTCTCCCCTCCCCCTTCTCCTCCCTTTCCTCCTTCCTTTCTACTCTCTCTAAAGATCAATGAGGAAAATATTCTCCGATGAGGATAAATAAATAAATAGATAAATAGACGACAGATAGATGCTCATAACAAGAAGAGAAGCCTTTTTTGAAATTTGTGGTTCAGGACCATTAATCACTGTTCATATCCCCAATTACTCATCAGTTTATCAGATCAGCCAATCGGCTTTTTAGAGCACCTGTGGTGGTGAGCTGTCCCTGTGCGAGCTTTCCCAATTACAGAACGGAAGTACAAGTAAATGTATCGCCCTTTACTGGGATTTTTAAATGTATTTTATGGGCTCTGCAAGCATTATGTTTTAAGCCGGTAAATACTTGCATTACTTATCTACCTGCTAAGGAAGTGAGGTAAGCCAGAGTGTCCAGTCACCCCTGACTAATAGGAGTTCAGAAAGTTTAATTGGCCCAGCAATTCCAGCAGAACAGGAAAAGTGTTAAAAACGAGTTTGCCTTTAACGTTGGCTCTGTTATACAATGTTGGGTCAACTAAATTATGTTCTAAAATAACTGCTCATCAAAGAGTTAGGTGGGGAGGAAGGGCAAAGTGGGGCGGGGGAGGAGTTATGTAGGAAGTATGTGCATTCGGACTTCAAAGGGTCAGGCTGAGATCCACAGCATTCAGTGCCAGCAACAAGCCCTTGGGAAAGTTCACGCTCTCTCACACAGGCCAGGAGCAGCCGAGGTACTGGTCCAGGACTCCTGGAGCTGGTGAGCAGTCAGTTAGCATTCGGCGTGCGGCTAACCGTGAAGATGGGGTCCCACAAGAAGCTGAAGTGGGTTTCTTGATGCCTCCGTGAATGCTCAAGACACATCCAAAGATACATAGTTAATGTCTGTAAGCCCAAAGCGTGAACAAAAGGCCGCCACCTCTCTCTTCTCATGTCTTTCATCCCCTCTTCTGGATGAATCTGATTCCTACTTTTCTTCCTGTCCCTAAATTTGGCCAGTTCCTTATGATTACACCTCTGCCTCTGGTCCTCTACATACACCCCTTTTTGGAATGCCTTTCACTCTCAAGTCTTCCATGTTGACGTCTGTGTAGATACTTCCTTGGTTGCATACTCATTCTAGTTCTGGGTCATCATTTCTTTTTTTTTTCTTTTAAAAAATATATTTTATTGATATTTTACAGAGAGGAAGGGAGAGAGATAGAGCTAGAAACGTCAATGAGAGAGAGAAACATCCACCAGCTGCCTCTTGTACACCCCCCACCGGGGATGTGCCCGCAACCAAGGTATATGCCCTTGACCGGAATCGAACCTGGGACCTTTCAGTCCGCAGACCAACACTCTACCACTGAGCCAAACCGGTTTCAGCTGGGTCATCATTTCAATTGCCTGTTAGACATTTCCTCACCTCATATATATAAAATTTAGTTTGGTGTTTTTCCTCTTGACTTCCCTATTTCTCTTAATGGTATCCCTTGACACCTTCATTCAGACTCAAAATCATGGAGTCATATTGTAATATTCTCTTCTCTCTCTCTCTCTCTCTCTCTCTCTCTCTCTGTGTGTGTGTGTGTGTGTGTGTGTGTGTGTGTGTGTGTGTCTTTCTCTTGGTCTCTCTTCCTCTCTCTAACTTTTAACATTCAGTCTCTCAAATTCTTCAAAATGTGTTTTATGGGAGTTTTTTTTTTGGCATCTACTCTTCCCTCCCATTTCTAACATCACCACCTTACTTCATTCAGATCTTCATCTTCTTATTTCCTTAATGCTGAGAGGTCTATATTTTTTCTATTTTACATACCTAAACTCAAGATTTATTTTTTTCAAGATTTATTTTTAATCTTTGTACACATTTAATGTAGAGGGTTTTTTTAAATTGTAATTAAGCAAATATGGCATCTCAGACCTAGATTACTGTACTTCTTGCTCTTCCAGCCTGCATTCCCTGCTTCTCTAATCTGTCCTGCACACCACTGCCTGCTTAATCTACTTAAAAGCCTGCTTTCACTAAGTCATTGCTTTGCTGAAGAAAAACTCCCGTGTCTCTCCATTCCCTGATTGGTAAAGTATGGCAGTGGTCGGCAAACTCATTGGTCAACAGAGCCAAATATCAAGAGTACAATGATTGAAATTTCTTCTGAGAGCCAAATTTTTAAAACTTAAACTTCTTCTAACGCCACTTCTTCAAAACAGACTCACCCAGGCCGTGGTATTTTGTGGAAGAGGGGTCGGAAGGCCGCACGTGGCTCTCGAGCGGCAGTTTGCCGACCACGGGCTTCGGGGATCAACTTTGGCGTTGAACGTCTCCAACCATCATGCCCTGACCTCTTCCTGGCCTTTCCAACACTACTCCCCTCCCCGGGCCCTTCTGCCCTGAACAGATCGCTGTCCTCTGTTGATGCCATTCCCCACAGTTAGAAGGCGATTCCTCCAGCTGCGTGCACCCTACTCAGACTTCAAGCCCTATGTCTGTTGTGAAGTTAGCTCTGTTAGGTATACCGGCCTCCCTGACATATCCTTATCCTTGAATCACAACTTAATTAAGAAATGCAGCCTCACAACCATTGAGTCAAGTGAGGCGATCACAACTCTTATCAGAGAATGAGTTCCATCCCCATTCTTTTCCTTCTGGCCAGTCCAGTTCGCTTGCAGTCAACTTCCCCCTTCTCCCCTCCTCCAGCACCGAAGCTGGTGATCCTAGTAGTACAACAAGGTTGCTTACCTTTGTAGGGAATCCAGTGTAAGAGAGCGTGGTGAGTTGAGGAGCAAAGAGAAGTGTAGAGGTGTTATAAGACAGATGTGTGGAGGCAGAAAGCAGCGGGGCACGCAGCTAAGATGTGGGTAAGGCCAGGCCGGTGAGGGGCCGGAGTGAAGTCATGCCAAGGAGGTCAGACTTCCTTCTCACTAGATTTGGGAGACTTTTTTTTTTTTTTTAAATCACGAGAGTGTCATGATCAAATTGGCTTCATTAGAATGGTGGGAGATGAGTTGGGAAGAGGGGGAAGGACGAGAAGAAGGGAGGCCAGTGAGGAATAATACTTCAGGACCTGAAGTAAGGTGTTGGGCATGGAAATGAAGAGTGAGGGAGGGGACAGAATCAACACATGAGAAAGGACGGACAGAACTTGATGGCCGAGGGGATGATGCTGGGAGAGAATGACTGATGTTTCTACTTCAAAAAACTGGGTGACTGGCAATGCTCCCCTCTGAAAGCAAGGAGAAAGAAGCAGGGGCGGATGGGCTGGAGGAGCCGAGGAGACAGGTTCTGATGGGGACATGCTGAATCTGCAGCGCCTACAGGCCGTTTTCCTAAGAGGGAGGCCCTGGAGAAAGATAGGTGATCACGTATAATTCGTCCCCTGAACTTTCTATTTGGAAACCCTTTGCTACTTCTAGCCCCAGGCACCCAGCTGCATTCCTCGTCCTACCGGTCACACCGGCCTTTCTAAGGCCCCCGACTCCCAGTCTGTTACACATTTACTCTTGGCCAGTTCAGGGCCCTTTTTAGGATACTTTACACAAAGCGGTTATCTCAGTCTCCTACGGCTAGCCTCTCGGGCGTGATTAAACTTACTTTTACGGGATGAGAAGTTCTGGGAAGCCAGTTTATGGTGCTTTCTGTGTGCCCCTCGGTGGTGCTTTCTGGCACGTGCCCTCTCCGCCAGCTCACTGTTCCCAAATGCCCAGTCTCTCCTGCGCTCCCGCTTCCCTTCTCTTAACCCCTTCTTCACACTTCTGCTCACCGTCGCATTCCTGAAACTTCCTTTTTTTCCCCCCTGGGTTTCCATGGCGCCTCCTGATTTTCCATCTACCTCAAATCTACACTTCCTCAAACATCTCCTTAAAAATTAATGGTTCCTAGGATTCCCTGGTTAGCCTTTCTTTCCTCTCATTTTATTTTTAAAAAAATATTTTATTGTTTTTTTTTACAGAGAGGAAGGGAGAGAGATAATTAGAAACATCAATGAGAGAGAGAGAAATTGACCAGCTGCCTCTTGCACACCCCCTCCTGGGGGATGTGCCCTCAACCAAGGTACACGACCTTGACCGGAATCGAACCCGGGACCTTTTGGTCCGTAGGCCGACGCTCTATCCACTGAGCCAAACCGGTTTCGGCTCCTCTCATTTTAGGGAACGTCTCGTGTGACCCCATCCACTCGCACGGCCTAACACAACCATTGAAATTTGTTTCTCAATCTGAACCTCTTAGCCCAGGCTTCTCGGTCCAAACGCAAACACCCAACTCCTTTGTGGGCAGCGTCCTGTGACTGTGTTCCCCAGGCACCCCAATCAGCTCGCTAAAAATGAAGTGTTTCTTTTTTCTTCTCCATGAACTTGGGTTTTCTGCGTTCTAAGTGTCAGTGAATGGTCTTATCATCCTGGGAGGAACCCTGACCTCTCCGCCTTCACCTCCCAAATCAGTTTGCCGTGAAATCCTGTCAATTTTAGATTTTAAATGAGCCTTTTCCTAGAAGAGAATACGGTGTGACTGAAGAGAACAAGGGGGTGAGAATAACATGAAAAGGGGAGGACAGGCCTGACTGGAGGAAGGTTTTGCAGAGGAATATTGAAAAACAGTGAGTGGGCCGAAACCGGTTTGGCTCAGTGGATAGAGCGTCGGTCTGCGGACTGAAAGGTCCCGGGTTCAATTCCGGTCAAGGGCATGTACGTTGGTTGCGGGCACATCCCCAGTGGGGGGTGTGCAAGAGGCAGCTGGTCAATGTTTCTCGCTCATTGACGTTTCTAGCTCTCTCTCTCTCTCCCTTCCTCTCTGTAAAATATCAATAAAATATATTAAAAAAAAAAAAAAACAGTGAGTGGGAGGGCCCCTCGGAACAGAGCTTCCGGGCGATGCTCAGCGTCCCAGGCGTGGTGTGGGCCGAGAACCGCCGGATGTCAGCAGGTGGGTGAAAGGGTCATTTCAAGGCACATTGTTAAAGAGTCAGCCCCTTGAAAAATGGAAGTCAGGGCAAATATGACCCTGGTGACTAGAAACAACCACTTCTTAGACTTTATTGAAGACATGAGGAAAATAAACTAAGAAGTCCAAACTAGAAGTTCAGACCTCGAGTTTAAATGTAAGTGCAAATGCTACTAAAAAAAAAAATAAAAATAGATCCTCATTGAAGGAGGCAAATTGAGATTAGGCTTAACAGGATAGCTAGAAGTAGGCTATCTTGAAAATAATTGCAGTGATGATACTTGATTGAAAAGTTGCTTATAAGACTTTCCTTAACTATAGATCATCTTTATTTTATTTTTATTTTTTAAACATATTTTATTCATTTGTTACAGGGAGGAATAGAGAGGGATAGAGAGTTAGAAACATCAATGAGAGAGAATCATCGACCAGCTGCCTCTTGCACACACACACACCCCCCCCCCAACCAGGGATGTGCCCGCAACCAAGGTACATGCCCTTGACCAGAATCGAACTCGGGACCTTTCAGTCCGCAGGCCGACGCTCTGTCCACTGAGCCAACCGGCTTTGGCTATAGGTCATCTTTAAATAGAATACACACACACACACACACACACACACACACATTTAACCACCAAATTTAAATGTGATGATAATTTCCCAAAACATCTGAATTTTTCCACATTTCAAAATGTAGGTTAAATAAATGACATTATAATATAGCACCCTATCTGACACACTGATAAGCAGGGTAATTTCCATTTTACTTGGGAATGTGGACGCCATATAACACAGAGTAAGCGCACTCCCCGTCCTCACGTGGTCGGTTAGTGGCTGACTAACTGGGAGAAAAAGCACAAACCAGGCAGCTCCACGTACCCTGTTCCAGAAGCAAAGGAGCAAATAGAAAGAGTTGCAGCAAACTTTCACTTTGGAAAGTAAACCACACTTCTGAAGCCTCACAAAGCAAGAGCAGGTCCACTTCCTTGGACCACCGACAGCGTGAGGATTGTAAAGGGGAGTTCGTTTTTCAGCTTTCAGCTTAGAAGTGCTAAGGAGACCGTGCGTGTCAGCACAGCCACCCAGACACAAACAGGAGCCGTAAAATGACCAGCCCGCGATAGCAGGGGTGATGGATGCCATCGGTTCAGAAGCAAAGCGTTCCTCTTCTCCCTGGCAATGCCCGGCTTTGTCTCCAGCGGGCAGTTCCCAGAATAAAGCTCCTCAAAGGGCTTGAGTTACTCACGTGAGGTCCTGGGAAGCACAGCTCCTGGTGAGAACACAGGCTGATTTCCATTCCCGCCGCACAAGCGCTGTCGGTACCCAGCGTTGTTTGTCGTCGAGGAGCAAGCAGCGCAGCTGATAGCTCTGCTGGTTCAGCTGCGACAGAGCAGTCCTTACTGAGAGCTCCGGTTCCCCGACTAAATCCTGGGCCCCGCCTCTCTGAAAAGGAAGGAAAAGTGTGTGGCTCGGAATTCTTCCTGTCTTCCTGGACGGTAGCTTGCAGGGGAGGAGGACATGGAGCGTCTGAGGGGCGCTTCCCTGCTTTGGATATTTCTACCTGATGATTTCTGTTTCCCCACTAGAAAAACTAGTTTCTCCTGAGCGTCACGAAGACAGAAACAAAAATCGGCATTCAGAGTCTCAGTAGCCTTTTCACGTGGTTTTCACACATGACCCATTCGAAATATTTATTAACATGCCCTCTTGAGCCAAAAGGTAAAATAAAGACATGAAACTAGGGATTCAAGTTTCCTTAATAGTCACAGACCTCGACATACTGAAAACCCTTAGTTTCATGAGATTGAAGAAGAAAAATTAATATTGTTGCTTTTTTTTTTTAACCTAAGCTACATGGAAAGAAAACTTTTTCTGCATTTTATAAAGGGGGTATCTTACACTTTGGGGCTCAGGGACCTCCCATGATCAGATTGGTGGCACGGGGTACAGGCTAATGACCCGCTCTTTCTATAGGTTTGTCCGAACACATCACCAGCTTAGCCTTATATGCCCTGCAACTCTACATTCTCCCAAAGGAAAGCTAAAATAAAAGAGTCAGCCCAGCCGGCGTGGCTCAGTAGTTGAGCGTAGAGACCGATGAGCCAAGGAAATAGATCATGGTTTGATTTCCGGTCAGGGCACATGCCCTGGTTGCAGGCTCAATCTCCAGTGTGGGTGTGCAGGAGGCATCTGATCAATGATTCTCTCTCATCATTGATGTTTCTATTTTTCTCTCCCTCGACCTTCCTCTCTGAAATCAATAAAAAAAAATTTTTTTAAAGTAACCAATTTAAAAATATATATATATTTTATTGATATTTCACAGAGAGGAAGGGAGAGAGATAGAGAGCTAGAAACGGTCAATGAGAGAGAAACATCGACCAGCTGCCTCTTGCACACCCCCCCCCCGGGGATGTGCCCGCAACCAATGTACATGCCCTTGGCTGGAATCGAACCCGGGACCTTTCAGTCCAAAGACCGATGCTCTACCACTGAGCCAAACCGGTTTCTGCTAAAAAGTAACCAATTTTTAAGAAGAGAATGCTTTATACTGCTGTTTTTGAGAACTGATGAATGGGGCTTCTGGTCAGGATGGCAGGTAGATAAACACTGACTCACCTCCTCTCCCCACATCAAAAGTTTAACCAAACTACAGAGCGACCATCATGGAGAGCTGCCTGAAGTCCAGCTAAAGTAAGAAGCCCTGTAGCTAAGGATGCATAGAAGAAGCCCTATCAAGACTGGTGGGAGGGGCGGAGACACGACCGGCTGGTCCCACACAAGTGGTGGCAGTGAAAAACTGGGAAGGCTATCTCAGTGGCATGGGGGTGCCCCTGTGAGGAGCAAGGGGTCCCAGACCTCTACAGGATCCCCAGCCAAGGGTTCCAGTCCTTGGAAGAGAAATCCCCCAACTTCTGGCCGTTCACACCAGGGTGGGGGTGGCTGAGGGAGGAGGAGAGGGGCTGGAGTTCCGGGGTGCCTCTTAAAGGGCTGGCACGTGGACTTATTGATGGATTCATTCGCTCCAAGCTTCAGTGCTGGGGTAGCAGCCCAAAGGGTGCCAGGGACACGCAGAAGGAACAGAATTGCCTGGCTTTAGGGCGAGGCCTGGAGGGGCAGCTTTCTCCCAGGCGAAAGTGCGACCAGATGCCTCTATTCCTTTGCTTAGCCCTCCAGCTGCCCTCACAGGCCGGAGCCGCACACGAGTCTCTATAACCTGGCCAATGCCGTTTGATTCTCCCTGGTGATTCCCTGAGACTCTGCTCCACCCAACTTTTAGATCCGCCCAAGCCACTCACCATTGCCTTTCTATACTAATGGCCTGTCTTGGCTCGTGCTGTGGACTTTCCTAAAATCGCTCGAGGTTCACAAATTCCAAACTTAGCTAGAATCTGGCCTCAGCATGCCCCATGTCTCATGCTAAGCAGCCCTAAGCCTGGCACTGGTGGCAGCTGGCCTCAGTTTGCAAACTGAAAGAGGAAGGGACATGGATAGAAAGATAGAAACACTGATAAGAGAGAAACATCAGTCGCCTCTTGCATGCCCCCCACTGTGGATCGAGCCCACAGCCACGGGCATGTGCATGGGAATGGAACCTTGACCTCCTTCTTCATGAGCCGATCCTTTGCTCACGAACCACACCGGCCGTGAACATGTCTGTTTTGTTCCGGGGGTATGGTGAATGCTCAACAAATATTTGCAGAGTGGTTGGATGAATGAACAGAAGAATACCATATGACAACATGAAATGTTGTGTAGGCATTCAAATTTTTTTTCTTCAAATTTTTATTTTCAAAGTATAGTTAATTATGGGAAAATGTTCACAAGATATTAAGTGAAAAAAAAGTAGGCTTCAACATTTAAAATGACTCTACTATTACAAGCTGTATACCTATGGAAGACTAAGAAGTAAATAAAAAAAAAATAGTAGTTGTCTGGGTAGTAAAATTGCAGATTATTATTTTCTCATTTAATGCTTTTCTAAAGCTTCTACTATTCGCATATAGCTTTATAACAAAATAACAGACATTGTTTAAAAAAATAATAAAAGGAAATATCACAGTATGTAGAGTTTGGAAGTGCTGTATAATTCCATTAGGTTGAGACACTAACTTCCAGTTCAGGTTGGAGTTCTGTCAATATACAAAAGGAAATGTTAAAGTTTACTTTTACTTAAGAATAATAACACACATACAAAAAAAAAAAAGGGGCACAAACCATCAGGTGATGAATGAATTATTACAAGGCAAACACCCCGAGTAACCATTACCCAGATCAGAAAAATGGACTGTTACCGGCACCCCAGAAGCCGGTTCCGGGACTCTGGCTACTTCCTCCCTCCTGCACGGAGCCTGGGTCCTGCCCGAGCCCCGGGCTCAGGCCGCCAGGCAAACCCAGGAAGCCACGGGGGAAGCAAGCAGAGACACCTCCAGGGGACGGGGAGAACCTGCTGCCACCCCAACCTACTGTCACCCCAGCCTACCTCCCAAACTGGAGCACCTGGCCAGCGCCAACGTGTGATACCAAGATTTCCCACAGGAGGGCCGAAACCGGTTTGGCTCAGTGGATAGAGCATCGGCCTGCAGACTGAAGGGTCCCGGGTTCGATTCCCGTCAAGGGCATATACCTTGGGTTGCGGGCACATCCCCAGTAGGGGGTGTGCAGGAGACAGCTGATTGGTGTTTCTCTCTCATCGATGTTTCTAACTCTCTATCCCTCTCTCTTCCTCTCTGTAAAAAACCAATAAAATATATTTTTTTAAAAAGATTTCCCAAAGGAGGAATGCAACAACACATAAAATAAAACTCAGAAACACCTCCAGAGTCTCACTTTTCCTTACCTTCCTTCACTGTGTCCTCACTGTGACCCCGGAGAAGGGACAAGGTCAAATGCTACCACAGCAAGGAGATAGTAGGCCGAAACCGGTTTGGCTCAGTGGTAGAGCGTCAGTCTGCAGACTGAAGGGTCCCAGGTTCGGTTCTGGTCAAGGGCATGTACCTTGGTGGCAGGCACATCCCTGGTGTGTGTGTGTGGGGAGGGAGCGGGGGGGGGGGGGGGGCTGTGTGGGAGGCAGCTGGTCGATGTTTCTCTCTCATCAGTGTTTCTAGCTCTCTGTCCCTCTCTCTTCCTCTCTGTGAAAAATCAATAAAATATATTTTTTTAAAAAGAGAGAGAGAGAGAGTATATCCACTCCTTCCAGCCCCGTAGAGGGGTGGGAGGAAGAAGGGCATGGCGGGGGGGAGATGAGAACGGGAGCAGGTGAGCGTGACTGTGCCTCGCCCTCCCAGGCTGAAATCTGGAGCGTGGCTGTGGCGTGCTGATGGGTTAAAAGGGGATTTTACCTCCTTCGCCTCCTGTGACTCCTGTCGTAGTCTGTTTGGGGCTGTGTAACCAACGACCACCCCTCACAGTGGTTTGTAAACAACAGAAATTTACTCCTCACAGCTCTGGAGACGGAAAGTCCCAGGTCAGGGTGCAGTTCCGCCGAGAGCCCTCTTTGGAGTTGCAGACTGCAAACATCTTGACTTCTTGTCTCCTCGTGTGCTGGAGCAGAGGGAACGCCGATGCTGCTCCCTTATAGGAGCACCCATCCCATCCCGAGAGGGCTGCCCTCTCCCACCCTCCTCTACTCCTCATTACCTCCCCAAGGCCCCACCTCCTAACACCCTCACATCGGAGGGGGCAGGGGGGGGGTCAGGGGGTTAACATATGGATTTGGGTCAGGAGACACAAACGTAAATTCAGAACAATACTCACAGGATGGCCCCCTTCAGCCCTGCCCTGTCACCATGGGGTGGCTGCAGTGATGAAATGAATGCTTATGTCATGGTCAGGCAGACAGAGGAGGCTCGAGCTAAATTTCCTCACTTTGAGTAGCAAGGGGCTAGAGATCCCTGTGTGTGTGTGTTGGGGGGGGGGGCGGGATTGTGAAAACTTGAGACGTCCCTCGAATATGGGGAGGCGTGTAAGAATATCTTGCAATGAATCATCCATAGTTTTAGTTCCCAACATGAGGTAGTGGCAGGCTTGCTCCCGACGGCTTTTCCTCCTCCAGCGCTTTCATTTCTTTCCGTTATCTGTCAGATTAGGATGCAGGCGAGGTGATTTCTTTTTCATGTATTTTTATTGGTTTCAGAGAGGAAGGGAGAGGGAGAGAGACAGAAACATCAATGATGAGAGAGAATCATCGATCAGCTGCCTCTTACACACCCCCCACCGGGGATGTGCCCGCAACCAAGGTACATGCCCCTGACCGGAATCGAACCCGGGACCTTTCAGTCCGCAGGCCGACGCTCTATCCACTGAGCCAAACCGGTTTGGGCTCGCTCTTCTCCTCGCAGGTAGGCAGCGGAAGGAGCACGGCTGTGAAGTCGGCCAGCGCTGGGTTTGAAGTCAGGCGCTGCCACTGACAGCTGCGTGGTCTCAGACACGGCACCTAGTACATTTTGTCAGGTTGATGGTCCTTCTATAGAGATGATATTGAGAGGGCCGGAACCAGGGTGGAGACGCCCATGAAAAATGTACCCCCAGCACCGGACACTCAGTGAGTTCCCTTCTCCCCCCAACCCAGACTGACGCAGGCTGCCGTGGGTGATGCAGGAGACAGCGGATCTCAGTCTGAGGACTGGCCTATCGGCTTGTAATGTTATGTCTTTCCTGAAATCAACATTAATTCTTTTTTTTTTTTTAAACTTAGCCTTGTCCTAACCAATAATGTTTGTGAAATCACAGGTTTAATTTTCTAGTTATACATTTTTCCATTGCAAACTTAATGCATCTAGTCACTTAAGAGATATTTTTTTGCTGGGACTTCTTTTGTGACTTTTTTTGCTCCCAATAGCAGTTACAGATATTTTTTATTTTATTTGAGAGAGACAGACAGAGAGAACATCAACTTGTTGTTCCACTTATCATATTTTTCCATGTGTATAAGACACTATTTTTCCTAAAATCCTTAGACTGAAAATCGAGGGGCGTCCTATACACAGAAGTCAGCCGAGGAGGGAAGGTGGGGGGGGGGGTGCATAGCGGCCCATACTTTGTCAAACAGGCTTCCTCTAGTCATGAGCCTTATTGTTACTGATTCAGCTGATGCCATCATTGGAGGTGGAGTGGAGAGTGTGCAGATGCAACAGGACCCGGAGCGTTCTGAGCCCATAAAGATAAAAAAATAAAAAGATATGCCGAAACCTGTTTGGCTCAGTGGTGGAGCGTCGGTCTGTGGACTGAGAGGTCCCAGGTTCGATTCCAGTCAAGGGCATGTACATTGGTTGCAGGCACATCCCCGGTGGGGGGTGTGCAGGAGGTGGCTGGTTGATGTTTCTCTCTCATCGACGTTTCTGGCTCTCTATCTCTCTCCCTTCTTCTCTGTAAAATATCAATAAAATATATTTTAAAAAATAAAATTAAATAAAAAAAGATAAATACCGTAAGCGGTTGTCTTACTCTGCAAAAAATTGAAATTGTGTATAAGCAGCTATGCATGGAAACATGGAAACAGAGCTGCAGAGAGACAGTTTGGACCTCCTCCCGCTGAGTGTGTGACCAGGCAGCGGAGAAAACAGGAAGAACAGCCCTGGCTAGTTTGGCTCAGTGGATAGAGCGTCAGCCTATGGATTGAAGGGTCCTGGGTTCGATTCTGGTCAAGGGCACATTGTCTGGGTTGCGGTCTCGATCCCCAATAGGGGGTGTTCAGGAGGCAGCCTATCAATGATTCTCTCTCATCATTGATGTTTCTATCTCTCTCTCCCTCTCCCTTCCTCTCTAAAATAAATAAATATATATATATATATATATATATATATATATATATATATATTTAAAACCAGAAGAACAGCTCCTTAAGATGCTAAAAAAGAAGGCCTTAAGAGGAAAACCAGCAAAGTGTTTAAAATATTGATTTCTTAATTTTGGGTTGGAAAAGTGGGGAGGGTGTCTTATACACAGAAGAATACGGTATTTGTGCAGTCATTGGTTGATGCTTCTATGTGCCCTCACCAGGGATCAAAACTGCAACCTTTGTACATTGGGACGATACTCTAATCAGCTGAACCCAGGGGCAAGGTCCGGACGTACATAATAACATAATAACAACACATTCAGGCAGGCGTTCACTCAGCGCACTGCAGAGTGCCTTCTGACGTTACAATGATGGGCCTGGCGAGGTTCCAGGCTCTGGAGCCCCCACGCTGAGGCAGCAGCCCCGGACCCGCTCATTCCCGGGATTGAGGAGATCCACAGCCTGCCGCGCTGGTTAGGAAGCTCTGCTACGTGCTTATCAAGGAGCCCAGGCAGGTGCACTCAACCCCAGGCTTGGGGTGAGGCTGTCCTCGGCTCTTCGTTGGCCTGGGTACCACGGGAGGGAGGGTGGAAGGGGAGGGGAGCGGCTGTAAGGCTGAGCGTCTTGTTCTTCCTTTCTGCCTAATTTGTCCTCGGGGGTGACCGAAAGAAAAAGTGACTCAGGCCTGCTCTCAGGGTGTATGTGAGAGAGAGTGTGTGTGTGTGTGTGTGTGAGTGTGTGTGAGTGTGTGTGAGTGTGTGTGAGTGTATGTGTGAGTGTGTGTGAGTGTGTGTGAGTGTGTGTGTGTGTGAGTGTATGTGTGAGTGTGTGTGAGTGTGTGTGAGTGTGTGTGTGTGTGAGTGTGTGTGAGTGTGTGTGAGTGTGTGTGAGTGTGTGTGTGTGTGTGAGTGTGTGTGTGTGTGTGAGTGTGTGTGTGAGTGTGTGTGAGTGTATGTGTGAGTGTGTGTGAGTGTGTGTGAGTGTGTGTGTGTGTGAGTGTGTGTGAGTGTGTGTGTGAGTGTGTGTGAGTGTGTGTGTGTGAGTGTGTGTGTGTGTGTGAGTGTGTGTGTGTGTGTGTGAGTGTGAGTGTGTGTGAGTGTGTGAGTGAGTGTGTGTGTGAGTGTGTGTGAGTATGTGTGTGTGTGTGTGTGTGTGTGAGTGTGTGTGTGTGTGTGTGTGTGTGTGTGCGCGTGTGCGTGCTCTCCCCTTCACTTCCTCTTTCCCGGCCGCTCTATCACTAAGTCGTCTCAGGCCCTACTGCACCTGGGCAGGCCAACCACACACATCCTCTTTCTCTTTCTCGGAACATCGCTTTGGGCTCCGGAGGCCAAGAAGGCAAGATTCAGGTGTGGGGATAGTTTAGAAAATGCCACCTTTAGGCTGAGCCGAGAGCGCCAACCCAAGTTTAGCCGATGTTGCCGTGCTTTGCGTAGGGGACACCGCGTGCCGCTTCCATTAACACGAGGGCTCCCACCCTCCGGGTGAGTCCTCAGTGTGGAGTCTCCTCCTCCACGGGCCTCGGCCTTGTCAGTGATCTCCTCCGTCTCTTCCCTCTGTAAGGGCCTTCCTCTCTGGGCACCCACAGGTTCCTCCGGGGCACAAATAAACACGGCTAGCCACACCAGACCGCTCCACCGCATATGCTTTCCACGTCGACGCCATCTCTTCCTTTCCTTCATAACACTGGGAGGATAGGTTATGCTCAGGGTCTTCACCCACTCATTCCTCCGTTTGTCCAGTCTGCCTTCAGGCCCCCGCCCCCCGCCCCCCATCCTCCTGAAACTGCCGTCCCCAAAGTCAGCAGCACCTTCCCATGACCTCATACACCCTCACAGCCTGTGGTTCAGGGGCCTCCTGTGGGCCTGCCGATGCTTTTCCTGCCTCACCTTCCCCTCCCCGAGAACGAGGGCCCCTTGAGGGCTGCTTTCTGGCCTCTTTCCTTCGCTCCCCGCGCCTGCCCTGTCTGGGGACAACCCCCCTGTGCCCCCTCCTGGCCTCCCACACAGCGCACCTTCGGCCTTTGCAGAAGGGCAAGGCTGCAGGGCTTGATCCCCTCTCGTTTCCTTGGGAGCCTAAAACTAGAAATAGGAACGCCGAAAGCCTCATGACAGGCCTCCAGGAAGGTCAGCGGGAGGAGCTGGGGCCGCGGAAAGGAAGCGTGACCCCCCGGGAGTCAGGCGGCTCAGAGGACAAGGAGATTCATACATCGAGACACACACCAGCGGGCTTGCGTTCCCGGCAGGAAGCAGACTAGTCAGCTGTCAGGGCCACGTGCGCACAGGGACCTGGGTCCAGAGAGACGTCACTCAAACAAAGCTTAGCTTCCCAGACTCACAGACAGGCGGGAGACGCGGGGGTCAGGTGAGAGCGAAGTGAAACCACTCGCCCGGAGCACTCAAGAAGGAAAGGCTCTTGAGCGCACACTTGCCTACACACACACACACACACACACACACACACACTTATACACACATATACACACATACACACACACTACACATACATACACATACACACACCCCCACACACGCACTTATATACACATATACACACATATACACACGCACACACGCGCGCGCACACACACTTATACACACACATACACACATACACACACACACACCCGCCTTTCCCTCTCCTAAGCTCCAGGCGTCGTTTTTGCCTCTGTGGCTTGTTTCCCAGCTGGCTCCTTTACTGCCTCTGAGACTTTCTTTTAAACTTTGAAAAACAAACAAAGGAGGAGAAGGGCTCTTGGAGCTCGGTGGGTGACCTGGGTGACCTGCCGGAGTGACGGAAGCTGCTCAGATAGTGTTGATCGGAGATAAAAGCCCGGAAGCTCCGGGCAGAGCCGGAGGCCCTCCCGACGGCCCTTCTCGAGGGGCCAGACCCAACCTGCTGTAACCACCAGCGGTCTGACTGCAGCCGCAGCAAGCTCTCCCCACTCCGAACACAGGGCGCTAGGGAAGAGCCAGCTCCGTGCCTCGTGCCTCGGGCAGACCTGGCAGCAGGGGAAGAGGGGGCAGAGGGGGCAGCAGGTGGTCCACCGCCTGGTTGTCAATCACAGCCGCTGCTCTCAGAGGCGGAGTGGGTGCGTGTGCACCCCGCAGAGCTAGGCGGGAACCCCAGGTTCTGCTTTCATCTATGGATGTTGGTTAACAGTTGCAGAGCCCTAACATGCGGGTCTGGGCCGTGTGTGAGTGTGTGTGTGTTCCATGGGGAATATGTTTGCGAGTCTACACAGTGAAATGAAGCATGCACACGGAGGAAGGCTGCGGGGACAGGACGGCAGGGTGCGGTGAGCCCTGGGGTCAGGACCAGCGAGCCAGAGGGGGAATAAGACCCCAAGAGACCTCCGAGGGCGGAGCCAGCAGAGCCAAAATGTGCAGCTTCTGCATGGGCTGCTCTGCATTTTCCAAGAGACGGTGTCCAAGCGGAGGAGGTGTCGGGCACGTGGAACAGAGAGGCCGGGGGAGGCCAGACGCTGACCGCAAGAGCCTTGGGGTGAGAGCCGGGGGCCAGGAGAAGACCGAGGCGAGGCGGGCGGAGGGGGGTTTGGGGGGGGAGAAGACCTGGCACCGCCTTGGCTGCCTTCTCTCTCTGGTTAGAGAGCGGGACCGTGTAAACCTCTCCCCTCCGGGTGGTATTTCCTTTTCCTTTCTTTCTTTCTTTTAAAATATTTTGTTGCTTCTTTACAGAAAGAAAGGGAAAGAGAGAGAGAGAGAGAGAGAGAGAGAGAGAGAGAGAGAGAGTTAGAAACATTGATGAGAGGGAAACATCAGCTGCCTCCTGCACACCCCCCCACGGGGCCTGCAACCAAGGTACTTGCCCTTGACCGGAATCGAACCCAGTACCCTTTAGTCCGCAGGCTGATGCTCTATCCACTGAGCCAAACCAGTTTTGGCTCCTTTTTCTCAACAATAAACTAATTCTCATGGAACACAGTGGAAGAATCGAGGAGGACACAACCCAGCTTTTAGTTTTGGGCACCATGCCCTTTGGCGTCGGCATGTGAACTTCACAGATGCGGAGGAGGGGTCCCCTCTCTGTCTCCGCCTGGGGCATGCACGCCTCTGAGAGCCACGGTATCGGGCCCTGATGTAGGAAGGCAGGCAGCGGCGGGGACTACATTTTATACTGAATGCCCTCTGTCTTGCCCAGGAAGGGACGGGGTGTGGGCAGGCTGGCCGTGATCTGAGGCCTAAGCAATCGGGGGATCTAGGGAGGCCTTCTAGCTGTACTTACGTAAGGGCGCCTGCCCAAGCGCCAGCCCAGTTTTTCTTGTTTGTGGCTATAATCTCCCGGGCTGGCGTTTCACTAATATTGTCATTGAATTGTATGTATGGTGCCACCTTTTAACCACCATGGCTCGTGAATCACTGCTGTAATTTTCCTCTTATGTGACTTGACATAGAGATGGGTGTTGCCATACTTAACTCTAATGGTACCTCTCTATTCACCTGCAAAATCAGGACAGTACATGGCTCCCGTGTCCAAGATTCTCCGAGGACTGAGATAATACTTGTAAGTCGCCCAGCACAGTAATGGGCAGTACACATAGTAAGTGGTTTCCCCCTTCCTTTCTAAATTTTCATAAAGCACCCGTTTAAAACTCCATTTAGCATTTTCAAAGTGTTGCCAACAGGATCCACAGGTAGAATTTCTGGAAGCTACGTTTGGTCCACGAATGAAAGCTGTGGCATTTCCCTTCTTCTAACTGACCAAGGTGCTGGAAGGCCTGTAGGGATTAAAGGAGGGTTCAATCCCCTGCCAGGGCACATGTCTGGGTTGTGGCCTCGGTCCCCCATAGGAGGTGTGCAGGAGGCAGCCAATCAATGATTCTCTCTCATCACTGATGTTTCTATCTCTCACTCCCTCTCCTTTCCTCTCTGAAATCAATTAAAAAAAAAACCAAACATTTTTAAAAAAGGACTGTGTTGAAGGAGAACTTGAGGAACAGAGAGGTAATGAGGAAAGATCAATGGTTTTGCTAATCCTATATAGTAAAAGGCTAATGTGCAAATTGAGCGAACAATGGAATGACCAGTTGCTATGTCACACATTGACCACCAGGGGGCAGGCATTTAATGCAGGAGCTTCCCACTGCTGGAGCAGACTGATAGGGAGAGTGCTGCTCAGCCAGAAACTGGACTCATGGCTGGCGAGCGCAGTGGTGGAGGCAGGAGCTCCTGCTTTCATGGCAGTGCTAAGGATGTCCTACTGCCAACTTAGGGCCACTCTCTGTAGGAAGCAGGGCGAAGCCATCAGTCGAACATCCCCTAAGGGCTCCCAGAATGCAAGAGGGCACAGGCCGGGCTGAGGGATCTGCCCCCCCCACTACCAGTGCATACATTTTGTGCACGGGGCCTCTAGTACATGCATAACAGGTTGATACCCAAGTGCACTAAAATGCAATGTTTGGGGTGCTGTCATAATGCTTTTCCACCCAATATTACTATTTTGTGTCATAATTTTTTTTGAATCATATATGAGCGTTTATTCCAATACTGTCAGGAGTATGAGAGAGCAGTTGGTCATCCACAAAATTCTGCTCTTCAGCCCCCCATAAGCCAGCTGCTCATGTGAGATAAGACACGGATTACATGGGGAAGTAGGAATTACAAGCTTGGTGAAGTAGCAGCCGGGGATGGGACTCCATCGTTTGGGCAACAAAGTTGTTCATCTTTCCATGATGGTAGACAGTTCTTTTTTATATTTAATTAATTGTTATTGAAGTCAGAGAGGAAGGGACAGGGGGGAGAGAGAGATGAGAGAGAGAGAGAGAGAAACATCAATGATGAGAGAGAATCATTGATTGGCTGCCTCCTGTACGCCCCCCTCCTGGGGATCAAGCCCACAACCTAGGCCTGTGCCCTTGACTGGAATCAAGCTCCGGACCTTTCGATCTGCAGTCCAACGTTCTGTCCACAGAGCCAAACCAGCTAAGGCTTGATAGGCAGTTCTTAATTCCGAGGCCCGAAGTTGACGCCCACGTCCAAGGCTGACTCCCAGGTCCTGGGGACATACAGCTCCCATCCAGGTCAGAATGTCCTTTCCTTAACCAACACAAGGCAATCGAGGCTAACAGAGCATGACTGATATCTCCCCTAGCCATAGCGATCCCCTAGTATTCTGTTTTTTGCCCCTAACATCTCCCCGCTGCTGTCCTATCGTCTCATAGTTGTGAGATTCGTTTCGGATGAAAAGTCTCATCCTGCTGCACGGTGTCTGCTTCCGCCTTGAAAGCAGCTCCCAGGGATGGAGGACACCGCAGGCAGGATCTTGGAGGTGTTCTCTACCAACTGAGACTTGTCAGAAAGATGAAAACGGCCATTTCCTCCAAGTCCCTCGCCACCGTGGTTATGCTGCAACAGCAAACCATCTGTTGCTGCCCGGTTTTCTAGAACTGCCTCCCTGACCTTGCTCAGCTCTTGATTTATCCCATAGGTAGCCCTGGGGGTGGCATTAGGGCTTTTACCGTGCTACAAGCCAGCCGGGTCACTCCGACACGGGGAGCCTGCCATCACCAGCAGAACCACGATGGTCAGAGCAATCTGGTCAGCAGGCTCCACAGGTGGGGATCCTCATGGCCGTCCTTGAGAAATGCTCTTTTGGTTCAGATCCTGTGATGTTTCTGAAGCATAAAAACAGTCAGGCATCCTGAGGAACAGGGCGCCCCCCGTGCTACTGCCGTGTTTCCCTGAAAATAAGACATCCTCCGAAAATAAGACCTACTTCATGGAAACATAATACATCCCCCTGAAAATAAGACCTCGCGCATCTTTGGGAGCAAAAATTAATATAAGACACTGTCTTATTTTCGGGGAAACAGGGTATAAGCAGGGATAGTTAGTCCACATATCAGAAACCAACCAACCTGTCAGAATGGCTATCATCAAGTCAACAAACGACAAGGGTTGGCGAGGTTGCGGAGAAAAAGGAACTTTCGTGCACTGCTGGTGGGAATGCAGACTGGTGCAGCCACTGTGGAGAACAGTATGGAGTTTCCTCAAAAAACTGAAAATGGAACTCCCATTTGACCCAGTAATCCCACTCGTAGGAATACATCCCAAGAAACTAGAAACACCAATCAGAAAGGATATATGCACCCCTGTGTTCATAGCAGCACAATTTACAATAGCTAGGATTTGGAAACAGCCTAGGTGCCCGTCAGCAGATGAGTGGATTGGAAAACTATGGTACATCTACACCATGGAATACTATGCTGCCATAAAAAAGAAGGAATTCTTATCATTTGCAGCAACCTGGATGGAACTGGAGAACATCATGCTGAGTGAAATAAGCCAGTCAATGAGAGAAAAACACATGACCTCACTCATTTATGGATAATAAGGAACATTATAAATTGATGAACAGAAAGATAGATACAGTGACAGTAAAGCAACAAGCAGACTGTCAAATGACAGCGGGGAGGGGAGGGTGATCTGGGGGAGATAAGAGATCAACCGAAGGACTTGTATGCATGCATATAAGTACAACCAATGGACACAAAACTCTGGGGAGGGAGGGCATGTATGAGAGAGGGGGGGGGCAATGGTAAGATATGTACACATATAATACCTTAATTAAAAAAAAAAAGAAACAAAGAAAGAAACCAGCCAGCCAGCAGCTTAGTATGTCCATTACCATAAGGGACGGTGAAATGATCAAAACAACTCATCTTGTACTTATTAGGTACAGAAGGACAGTAACGAGAACACGCAGTGACAGTCAGTGTGTCATCATTCTCGACTGGTGCCTCTTCCAGTGCGTTCACTCTGTCTTACATCGATCTCCCTTTTCACATTTCTGACTCCTTCGCTGGAGTAAGCTCCAGAAGGGATGTTCAGGGAACTTGAGCTAAATGAATGAATACATTCAACACTGGGTGAAACGGGTAAACCAATCCTAACAACAACAACAAAACCAGACTTCCTGCTCATTGTATGTGTGACTTTAAACCACCACCTCACTTTGTGAGCTTCTGTTTTGCAATTTCAGGCACCTTGGACTCGGGAGCAGCGGCCGTCAATCGGGGGTCCGGGGGTCTGTGAGGTCCGAGAGGTTGGCGACCGTTGCTCCGGGGTGTAACGTTTGGATAGCCCTGACACGTCCTGCAGGAAAGATTATGTAAAATATTATCTTTACTACACAAACCAAGGTGCGCATGTTTGTTTTCTGGGTGTGAGTCAGAGTAGTAGCTTGATAGTTTGCCTCGTCTGCTGAAATCCACATGCATAGTTAATTTTTTTCTAAAATTCACGCCTGCAGTTAATTTTTTCCTATAAACCACACATTTAGTTAATATTTCTTCTTTTAAAAAATATATTTTATTGATTTTTTTACAGAGAGGAGGAGAGAGGGATAGAGAGTTAGAAATATCGATGAGTGAGAATCATTGACTAGCTGCCTTTTGCATAACCCCCACTGGGGATATGCCCGCAACCAAGGTACATGCCTTTGACTGGAATCAAACCCGGGACCCTTCAGCCTGCAGGCCGACACTCTATCCACTGAGCCAAACCAGTTTCGGCAGTTAATTTTTTTTTTTCCACATGAAAGCTCTAAGTGAGGAAGAAGGATCATCTAGCAAGTTCTGTGAAAACGTGGCGAAGAGCTTACCAAGCTCGTGGGTGGACTAACCCATGCATGAGCTCTCCCTGAGAAAGAGCAGACTGAGATGACCCTCCCTGAGAAAGAGCAGGCTGCTCCTAAACCAGAAGAGGAGGTTACACAGAAGGAAAAAGATACCCCAGAAGAAACAAAAAAAACGTATGGCATAAAATAAATACTCATAAAAGTAAATAAAATAAAAATAAAATAAGGAATCCAATGATGGTGAGCTGAGATTGGTTTCATCCACACCCACAGTGCCAGGTCAAACACATACCTATGCATTCAACAAGCATTTGGTGCCGAAACCGGTTTGGCCCAGTGGATAGAGCGTCAGTCTGCGGACTGAAGGGTCCCAGGTTCGATTCCGGTCAAGGGCATGTACCTTGGTTGTGGGCACATCCCCGGTGGGGGTGTGTGTGTGTGCAGGAGGCAGCTGATCAATGATTCTCTGTCATCGATGTTTCTAACTTTCTATCCCTCTCTCTTCCTCTCTGTAAAAACAAAACAAAACAAAAAACCAATAAAATATTTTTAGAAAAACAAACAAAACAAAAACAAGCATTAGGTGAATGGGGAAGAATGAATGAATGAGTGAATGAATGAAATACCTGAGGCTGCCTGCCTCACCCTTAGAGGTCTGGTGCAGGGTGACCGGGGTGTGGGCTGGGGGCCAGAAGGGCCATCCAGAAAGAGGTCTGTCTTGCGGTCAAGGCTTTTAAATTCATTGCAGAAAAGCAGGAGCAGACATCTGCCGTTTGTGGGTCAGCGTTTGCTCCGCCTCGCAGGCCTGTGGGCAGGAGATAGATAGCGTGACCTTTATTTCCCCTGTGGCTGATCAAAGAGGCTTTCTGATTACTGTTCAGCGGACACAGAGACAGCAAACACGAGCCAGCGTCTGGCCTCGGCAGGGAGCGGTTTCGGGTCGGGTCCTCTTCTCCAGGGTTAGCGGTGCCTGTGACGGGGAAGGCACCGTTCCTCTCTGCCTAAGGACGTTCGAGGCCCCCCACGTTGGGGAGCGCCAGGCAGAGCCCTTGAGGAACAGGCGGGAAGGCCAGGGGAGTGCCCCGCTGCCTCCTTCCTCCCCCACACCGGCCGCTTTGGGAAGTTCCGGGCCACAGGGCCAACTGGCTGCTCCTTTGTGCATGACCCTTGATGGAGCTGAGGGAGGCAGAGGCAGGCATTGCTGTTCTGGGGGAGCCCCTGGCCTGGTGGATGCCGCTGGGCCTGGGTTTGGAGTCTGACACTGCTCGTCTCCCAGATGGGTCCGGGGGTTGGGGGGGCACGTGATGGGCCAGGGGGGTCAGGAGAGTTATAGACAATCCCAGCGTCTTGCCAAGTCAGGCTTACTCTGAAAATGTCAGCCCTCAGTGCTGTGGCAATAGCACCTAGGAGAGGCCAAAGGACTGGGGAGAGGGAGCACGGGAGGGGAGACGAAATGGGAGGGGGGGGGAGGTGGTGAGGTGGGGGGCGCCCGGCTGTGAGGCCCAGGCCAGCATTACCCGGCAGAGGGCGTGCTGCAGGCAGGAGCCTTGACTTGGGGGCTCACAGATAGAACGGAGAGTGTCTGTGAATGTAGAAAGGAAAAAAATTACACCCTGATTTCTACTAGCCTCTAACTACCACTTAGATATTCCTTCCATTAAGAATGTAGGCCAGGAGAGAAACCAAGATGGCGGCATAGGTAAACGCCTAACTGCAGCCTCACACAACAATTTCAAAAAATACAACTAAAATATAAAATGGACATTATCCAGAACTACAGGAAAGTTGACTGACTGGAAATTCTACAACTAGAAGGAAAGAGAAAACCATCACAACTGTAATTTTGGATAATCAGAGGAGCTGTAAAAGCCTAAGGTACAGAGACACAGTGCCCACATGGGGAGAGGATGGAGCCGGAGAGGAGGGGCCGCTGAGTGCCTGGCTGGCGTTCCCTAACAGGAAGGAGATAAAAGCTCCGGACTGTGCTGAACCCCAGTTCTGGGCGAGACCCTCGGGTCCCAGGCTCATACAGAGGGAATCTGGGCTGTAAGGCAGAAGCTCAGGGGAGCAGCGAAAGGCAGAGCCCCGGAGTCGCGCACATTGTGTGCAGAGGACAGATGGTTGATTGAGCCACTGGATTGCCCTAGCGGGAAGGAGACATAAGCTCTGGACTGTTCATAACCCCACTTCCCACTGCACTGAACCCCAGTTCCGGGCTCATTGTGGGAGAGACTAGACTGGTAGCAGGCAAAGAATGTAGGCCCCAAACCACCGAGTATGAGAGAACCTGCCACTTTGTCACCACCAGAGTCACCGATACTGTTCTGTTATGTTACAATTGTTGCAGAGATCTTGAAATTTCACTTACACTCATCCCTTGGTCAAAATTACAGTCGTGATGGGCCAGGGTGGCTCAGTGATTAAGCATCAACCTACGAACAGGAGGTCCCGTCCCATTCCCGGTCAGGGCGCATGCCTGGGTTCCAGGCTCATTCCCCAGTAGGGGGCGTGCAGGAGGCCGCCGATCGTTGATTCTCTCTCATCATTAATGTTTCTATCTCTCCCTCTCCCTTCCTCTCTGAAATTAAATTTTTTTTTTTTTAAATCACAGCCGTTATTAGGCCTACTGCTAGACCTTGGCATTTAATGCATCGATAAAGTAGCATCTTATTTCCCATATCATAAACGTGTTTGTATTTTGATAACTGGCCTGGTGGAATTGTAACAGAGCGCACATGGCCGTCATCAGGCCCGGAGCACGGCAATGGTGTGCCTATCCGGGGAGAGGGCAGGAAAGGCACCCACGGGCCTCAGAAGCGCGGCAAACATTCTCGAGGCTGAAGCAGGGACGCACTTCCTGCCCAGGAGCTGGTACAAGACGAGGCAGGCCAGGCCCCTGGGGCCCAGGGCTCCCGGAGGACGGTCCAGCGTGTTCTTTCCCCGTGGCCGGCCCCCTCTGCGCCCGGGGGCTGCTGGTTTCACGCATCAGAAGCAGCATTAGAAGCATCGTTCAGAGAAGCACCCACTGTGTGCCACCTCACCGCCCCGCCTGAGGAGGGAGGGAGTTCCTGGCCCACGGAAAGGCTCAGAACACAGAGCCCCCGCCAGCAAAGGGCAGGCTCTGAAAACACTGGATTTATGGAGTTCCATTTCAACATCCTCTTCAGGAGACACAACGCCCTTTGTTGCTATTGTGTGCTGTTCTGGGCCAACCTCGAGCAGGATGGAGCCTGGGGGAGTGGGGGGTGGGAGGAGGGCCCTGGAGACCTCAGAAAAGGAAGGCGGGGGCTGACACTCCCCCCCTCTCTCCCCCATTTCCACCACACTGCACACCCCAAGCTCAGCACATGGTAGGTACACCCCAGCTCCGCACACAGACCTCAGCACACGCGTTAGAGCTGAACCAGCAGCGGCCTGGAGACACCTGTTCCTTCCTTAGGTGCCTCTCCCTCTGCCATCCGCCTCCTTCCCGTCGGTGCCTCACACCCAGCACCTGCCGGGAGCTGCCCCGCCTGTTGACCCACGCCCCCAGGAAAGGCTGCTGCTATTTGATCACCGAGTGTCCGCGCCAAAGCTGGTTCTAAAGGTCCCCTTGAACTTTGCGGTTTCCCTGTTTCATTAAGAAGACTGGCCATGTGTCAAGGACATGTTGACTCTGGAGCCACCCCATTTCTCTACGTGGGTCCCGGGGGTTGGAAGGGTGTGGGCGGGAGTGAGGAGGAAGGGGTGTGGGCCGGAGGGGAGAGGCGGTGCCGGCAGCTGTCTGCCCTGGGACCGCCCTGGGGACCGCCCGGCTGTGGGCCTGGGGCTCCATCGCCAGGAAGACGCCCCCAGCGCCCCTGCCGCTGTGTGATCGGGAGACGTGGGCTGTGTGAGGAGGTCGCTGCCACGTGGCAGAGCCTCCAGGTTCTGGGGAGGCTGGCACGGGGCCGAGGAGGAAGGAGTGCCCTCCCCATTCTTCTCGGGAACCCAGGGCTGTAAACCAAGGCGACGCCCAGCCCGGCTGGCGTGGCGCAGCGGTTGAGTGTCCAACTGTTAGTAGGAGCCAGATCATGGTCCCATTCCCCGTCAGGGTACATGCCGGGGTTGCAGACTCAATCCTGTGTGGGGATGCAGAGGCAATGGATCAATGATTCTCTCTCGCCATTGATGTTTCTCTCTTCTTCTCCCCCCCTCTCTAAAATCAAATATATATATATCCCCAAACAAAATATCCCTGTTCCCATCCCATCCCTGTCCCCCACCCCCCACCCCCCATTTACTTGCTGAAGTACAAGTCTGCGCATTGCTGGCTGGGGAGGGGGAAGGAGGAAAAGGTCCCCTTGCATGAACCACTCACGGGAAGAACCACCCACTAGGAATCTGGGTCCCAGCCCTGGTCTTGCCTCTGGCCCCTGGCTGACCTTGGGTAAATGCCCTTGTCCTGGTGTGCCTCCGTGTCCCCATTGGAAAGTGAACCGACCACTGAAGATCAGTGGGTGGGGGATGGAGGCGGTGGCCTAGGGTGCGTGAACAAGGAGGCAGGTGGGTGAGTGTTTGGGAGCTGCAGGCAGACAGGGAGGACTGAGGGAGCAGGGGGGTCTGAGCACGCCTCACCAGGGACAGAAGGACTCCCAAGGTGCCCGCGTCCTAACCACAGGCCTGCTCCCAGTCCTCACCCCTCTCCCGGGCATGGCGGCCAGAGCAAAGCAGCGTCTGGGGCTGGCAGTTCTGCAGCAGGGGAGTGAATTGCTAGCTGCAGTCCTACCCAACTAGCCAGTCCTGTGTTTAAATAGAGAAGAGGGAGGGAACACTTGTGTTTTTTGGTAGCTTTGAGGGCACCGTGGGGCCAGCGATGGAAACAGAGTACAGGAGGAGCAGCAAGTTTGGGAGGAATTTGATGCGTTCCTATTTGGAGATCTTACGCCCGAGTGCCTGAGGAATGCTCAGGAGGGGAAATTGGGGAGGAAACGTTCAGCAGGAAGCTGGGCACACCGGGCAGACGCTCTGGGAAGCGGGGACTGCTGACACGCAGCTGTGAGTCATGGGAACCGAGGCTCCGTTGGGCCAGCAGGGGAGGATGAGGTCACTCCAGCGAGAGGGTGCAGAATGGAAAAACCGGGGGCTGAGGAAGCAGTCCCAGAGAGCCCTGATAGGAAAGGGGCAGGTCAAACAGAGGAGAAGTCAGGACAGGCGAGAGAAACAACTCCAGGGGAAGCAAGGAGGATGGAGTGAGAAGAGCACACAGCCTTCAGAAAGAAAGAAAAACGAGCAGTGGCATATACCACAGAGAAGTCCAGCAAGACGAAGGCTGGAGCATGTCATTCAACTTGACATTTAGGAAGCCACTGGGAAACGTGTGGCTGGTAGGCCTTGGCAGATACAGTAGCTCCAGTCTCACTGCACCTATGTGTAGGAGGAAGAGGGTTGGGGGTCAAGCTCATCTGCAAGAATCGGTCTTGATCAATAGAAAGGGAGCTTCCTTTTAAAGCTAAATGAGGTTGCATTTTATCTTTAAAAATTTTATTGGTTTTTAGAGAGAGGGAGTGGGAGGGAGAGAAACACAGATCAGTTGCCTCCCATATGCATTGGGGGTCGAACCCACAACCTGGGTATGCGCCTTGATTGGGAATTGAACCATGCATGGAACGATGCTCAACCAGCTGAGCCACACCAACCAGAGCAGGTGGTTGCATTTTAGAACAGGAATGAAAAAGAGAGAGGCAGGTAGGGAGAGACGGAGGGAGGGAGGGAGGGAAAAACAGTTTAAACATTCAAACACCACTTAAACTGTCCCGCTCAGTCAGGAATAAACACAGCATTGCGCAGGGAGGAATGAGTCTCTGAGCTGTGGGGACCCTGTACTGTTCTGAGAAACAGGCTTCTGTATGTAAGTAAAAGTATGTTTTTCTGCAAGTAAAAACATCAAAGCATGTTTTGGACGTTTAATAACCTCACCAATCCACTCTTACATCAAAGGCTTTTATTGGAAACTTGGTTTTGTACAACAGTGCCCCCTGGTGTGGATGGCATGCACAAATACTTAACCTGTTAGCAGCATGAAGGGCAATTTTCTAGAAAAAGTATTGCTGCTCTCGCTCTAAGATAAACAAGTTTAAAACATTTTTTTTTGGATGAGGATGTGTTTGATTTAGGGAGTTTGCTTAGGTTTTGTGCGATGACACCCAGGGGATATCGATGTCCCTGGCATGGCTCATTTAAGATGACCAAGATTCATATTTTGCATAGCTGTCTCGTTCTTTCGAATGGGTCCTGGAGTAGAAGCATAGAGCACAATGCACTTCTCAAACTGACCCACTGGTATAATGAAGCAGACAGGTCAACAGAAAACGACCGACAGCTGAGATGCCCCCTTGACCCTCTGCTCCTTTCAGTTACTCTAGTTCCTGCCAAGGGTAATCACTATCATGCCATTGCATAACATAGGCCCATTTTGTTTTGTTTTTTAAAAATGTATTTTATTGACGTTTTTACAGATGGAGAAGAGAGTTGGAAACATTGATGAGAAACAGCTGCCTCCTGCACACCTTCCACTGGGGATGTGCCCCAACCAAGGTACATGCCCTTGAATGGGAGTCTAAAGTCTGCAGGCCGACGCTCTATCCACTTGGCCAAACCGATCAGGGCTCAATTTACTTGTTTTTGAACTTCCCATAATTGGGAATAATCAGCATGGAATACTCTTTTGTGTCTTATTCAATTTATTTGTTGAGATTTGCCCATGTTGCTTTTGGGGAGTTTAGTTCCTTCTCCTTGCTGTATAAAATATCACTGTAAAATGTAGCTGTAATTTATCAACTTAATAGTTGATAAAACTTTGGGATGGTTCCAGTTGGGGCTAAAATCATGTGCTATGATGCCTTTAGGTGCACGTACGGTTTCTGTTGGGTATGTACCTAGGAACTCCTGGGTTACAGGGATGCTTAACTTTAGTGGATAATGTCTAGCAGGCTTCTAAATTGTTGGTTCCAAATTATATTCCCATCAAGGGTCTGAGAACTCCAGTTGCTTCATATCTCACCAACATATGGTATTATTAATCATTTTTATTTATTTTTTTAATTGACTTCAGAGAGTAAGGGAGGAGAGAAACATCAATGATTAGAGAGAATCATTGATTGGCTGTCACCTGCGCACACACACACACACACACACACACACACACCACTGGGGATTGAGCCCACAACCCAGGCATGTGCCCTGACTAGAATCAAGCCATGATCTCCTGGTTCATAGGTGAATGCTCAACCACTGAGCCATGCCCATTGGGCTACTTTCTTTTAAAGAAACTTTATTTCTCAACAATTTTATTTCCATTCTGTTTAAGAGCCTGTGGAAGAACAGCTTAGGACCACTCAGTGGTTGTTCCCACCCACGCATTGGCCTGAGCAGTGGGGGCTGCGGCCCAGTCTTCAGCAGGAAACTGGACAGGCACAGAGGGCACCTGCGCCTCCAGGCCAGCCTGCGACCTCAGCTGAGCAGTGGTGAGCTCGGGAGCAGTCCACTCACCCTGAGGTGCCTCCTTGGTCACAGCCTTTCCAGCAGCGGCCTGCTCGCCCTTTCCCATCTCTTCCGGGCCCCTGTCGAAGCAGGCATCAGGCATGACCTCCCATGGCTGCTCAGGGGAGATGGTGCCACACGTGCACAGAACTTCCTGGGTCACCTCAGACCCCTGGGTGAACTCCCTTGTTGCTGCAAGGGATGGTGACGTCCACAGCGTGCGGAGGAATCTGTGACGCACAAGCAGGGGTGGGCAGGTTAACACCAGACGCCTCTGTGAGGCTGGTGGGCAGCCCTGGGAGCCTCCCAGAGGGCTGCCTGGACCTGGCTGATGGAGTGAGGGTCCAGCAACAGCAGTGGCTCCAGTAAACCTCAGCACAGCTCGCGGGACGGTGCGACATTGGCATCAGCTGGTTTTCAGTGGCAACAATGGCGGAAGCTGCCAGTAGAAGCTCCTCCCAGATTCTCTTCTTCCTTTTGCAGACGGACTGTTCTCTTTGGAAGTGGAGGTTTGGTACCACATAAGTGGATTCCTGCTGCAAGGAATTTGAGGACATCCTCCTCCTTCATTTGCAGGACATCAGGGGCTCCAGACATAGGGGAAGTTTCCCTTTAAGATATGTGGGAACCAAGAACAAGGCTGTCTGGGTCCCACTCAGGGTAGCACGGAAAGGTGTTAATCTTTTTAATTATAACATTCTGGTGGGTATATGCCATGTTTTTTTGTTTTGTTTTTTTAAACAGCTTTAAGAGGTAATTCATATACCATACTACTCACCCACTATACTCAAAGCCAGGGTATTCAAAGCTTTCAGTAAGCTCCCAGAATTGTGCTTCTAGCACCACCATTTCAGAATGTTATCATTATCCTGCAAAGAAAACCCCCCCACTCCTGAGCTGTCACCCCAACCCTCCTACCCCTCCGCTCTAGTCAATCACCAATTTACTTTGTGTTTATGGACTTGCTTTTGACATTTTACATAAATAGAAGCATACAGTATGTGCCCTTTTGCCTGGTTTCTTTCATTTTCCATGGTTTTTTTTTTCTTCTTCAAGATTCATTACATTTGATTCAACAAAGGAAACACCATGAATCAAACTGTAAATCTGAAACACAGGTTGCAGGTTTGCTCCCATTTACTCATCCCCCTGTAGAAAACAACAGTGCTAACTGCTTCCTTATCTGATGGTACGTTCCCTAGTTAACTTTCAGTTATTTTCAAAAGTATATTAGGAAGCTGGGCTATTCTGCATCGATTTGTGAGAACACATGCCTATAGGTGTGTTACACAAAGCTAAGGCTTATCTCTGGCTGAAGAATGAGCTGAAGACAAAGCAATGAGTCCCTTTAACATTTTTCAGGTCAAAATTATTGTGGTCATGCGTTTATGGTAAGAAATTCTGGAGCCGAAACCGGTTTGGCTCAATGGATAGAGCATCGGCCTGGGGACTGAAAGGTCCCGGGTTTGATTCCGGTCAAGGGCATGTACATTGGTTGTGGGCACATCCCCAGTAGGGGGTGTGCAAGAGGCAGCTGATCGATGGTTCTCTCATCGATGTTTCTAACTCTCTAGTCCTCTCTCTTCCTCTCTGTAAGAAATCAATAAAATATATTTTTAAAAAATTCTGGAGAGTTGAGTTCATTTGTTGGAACAGATTCAAATGATTTGCTGAGATAGGACAATTCTGGTTTTTCCCAAGGTAACCAACCCTACTGCAGACTTCTATGTAGGTCACTGTTCCACTCAGTTGAAGACAGACACAGAGATGTGAAGGCCCACGTGCAGAAAGAGGAAGAGATTGGAGTTATGTATCTACAAGCTAATGATCTTCCATGAGAGACATGGACAGATCCTCAGAGCCTGCAGGGAAAACCAACCCCTTGGTTTTGCATTAGTTTGTGGGGAACAGAAATGAACTTTGAACTCACTGTGGTTAATTACACTTTTACTAGAGGCCCAGCGCACAGAATCATGCGGGTAGGGTCCCTAGGCCTAGCCTGTGACCCGGGCCATCTTCTGCCCATTTGCCAGTCCCCAGGCCCAACAACGCCTCCGCTGCCAGGCCGGGTAGGTCACGGGCATGCCCTGTGGCTTCTGTCAGTGCAAGCCCCAGCTCAGTGCATTCCATCAGTGATGGGTGCAGTGCATGCGGATGGAGGTGAAGTCGCCAGTGCCTGCTTTCTCACCGGCCTGAGCCCCCAAGCAGCCAGGGATGACCTGGGGATCCCAACAGCCTAACAGCCAGCATGGTCCTCCCACCACCTACCCCAGTTCCCTTGCTCACCAGAGCCTGCGGGCTAGGGGAAGGGACCAAGAAGTCAGCTGTTCAGCCCTCCAGGCAGTCCCCAGTCCTGCCAAGCGGCCACCCACCTGCTTCCCTGTGGCTCCCCCTTTGCCTGTGGGCGGAGGGATGAGACCAAAAGGTGGTCAATGCACCTCATGGCGACTGGTCGAGCAGTCGTTCCGCATATGATCCCTGGCCTTTTACTATATAGGATTGGGCAGCATCGCCTATAAAGTTCATTAGTCTGAAGTGCAAGAGATCTGAAACACTTGGTAGTGAGCTGACCACAAATATTTACAAAAATTTTATTCTCTGGTGCAAATCTGATCTTGTGAGCTATTAAGAAATAATTGTAGCCAGTGATGTTTAATTGGCACATTTGGTATGTTTAAGGTCTAGTACAATCAAACCATAGTAAGATGGAAAACTTATACAAGGGGCAAATAATTGGGCAAAGCTAAGTCCTAAGAGCTCACCTTTCACATCTTATTTAAGGACCTCTGAGAGTCCAGTGCCTTTCCAGATCAGCTCCTTTCCAGGTAAGTGACTCGGCACCCAGGGCTGTATCGCCACAGCAAGGAAAGGAGTGCGGCTTTTCCATGCTCCCACATGGCCTGTTGCCAGAGCAGCTGCATGGGCTCCCTGCCTTATGTGGGGAGGGGAGGGGGCAGCACGCATGGCTACTTAACTGAGCAGTAAATACCATTGCCATAAGGCAGCACAAGTTTTGGGTTTCTTAAGACATTTAAGGTCCAACAGAAACACTCCTTCAAATATGCTGGAAAAATGAGGGAAACAGTCAGGCCTTGGTCACTTTTCTGAATGCTTCTGTCAACTGAGTACTGGGACCAGTCAGAGGGCATTCCCTTCTCTTATGCCAAAGAATGACTGTTTCCTGAAAGACAAAATAATGTTGGAATATATTATTTGGCCTCAATTTTTTGTATTTTGTTTCTACTTCCCTTCTTAATACAGTCAGCATATACTGTATATAAGTAGGTTGCTTTTATTTTCTTCCTTTTTTTAATCCAAGGGAAGGAATCACACAAATACGTATGGAAAATGACAAGCAGAAGCTTCTTTTTCCATTATTATGTGGACAATAAGTTGGATGTAAGCTGTCACTAATATAGTCAAATATCCCCAATTGTCTTGTAATCTTATTTCCTGCATCTTATAGTTAACATATATAGAAATAGTTACCTACTTACGCTTCTCTACTGTTCAATAAGCTTAAGCCACAAATGTGGCTAACCTGACTATCTTTTTGGCCTTTATATAATCACTAGAGTCCCGGTGCACAAATTCATGCACAGGTGGGATCCGGCCAGCCCACTTTGATGGGGACCTACTGGGCCAGGCCGGCTGGGAGGAGGGGCCGTGGGCAGTTGGCCAGCTGGCCAGGCCCTGGTTGAACTCCCAGTCAAGGGGACAATTTGCACATTAGCCTTTTATTATATAGGATGTACCACATGTTAAAATACTAGTTGTTTTGTGTTTCAAAGATGTTTATACAAATGCAGAAACAAAATTGGAATTAGTCTGAAAATTAAATCTAGCTGCTAGTAGCTCAACAGCTCCATCTTCTTGTTGGATCCCCAACCCCCTCCCTCAAGCACACACAACCCCCACTCTTCCTACACAGTAATGTAACACAACAAAATATGTTAAGTGTACATCATACATTTATTACCAACAACCCTCTCAACTCCAAAATTGGGCACAGGGATTAAAAATAAAAATTCATTGCACTACTTAGTAAAGCATTACTAGTAACTTTCATAAAAAATGTACAAATTTTGTTAAAAATTTATCAAGCCTTCAAATGATTTGGTTACAGATATTTATAATACATACATTTAAAACTGTTAACTGATACAATGGAATATGATTTGAGGAAATGACTCAGCAAATGATTCCAAAAACACCCCTGTAAGCTTTCATAATCTGAAACAAACAGCAAAATGAGGTAACCCAATGTACAACAGGGGGAAAATAGGTTCCTAATGAAGGCCTAAAGACATGTATGAAAAATATTCGCACAAATGAATTATAGATCTCATTCAAAATATTTAAGAGGCCCAAATTTAAGAATCTTTAACAAATCACATTTGAGAGAGTGTATAAAATCTAAATATGCTTCCACATTTTTAAAATTTTGCTTAAAAAAGAAAAAGAAAAATCCTAATGAGATCTCAGTATCTGGAGGCCTTGACTTATTTTTTTTTTGTTCTGTTTTGGGGGGTAAGGTGGGGGAGGATGGCGGAAAAAAAAATCAAAGATGATAATTCATGTCAAAAACAAAAAACCCCAAAACAAGACCCCATAGCAGAGTTAAGATGGTAAAGCCAATATTGTTTTACGAGGAAAGAGGAAGAAGGCAACAAACCAACATCTGCCTGCTATCTGGTGCATCACCCAAGGTGACAACAGCTAGAACAAATCAACTGCTCTTTCTCTTTTGCTAGCCACAAAGCTGCTCATTTGGCTAGTCTGAGCTGGTCCAGAGCACATGCATGTATACTCCTAATATGTACTAACCACTTAATAAGCAAGTCTGCACACATCTCTAAGAGGCCCATGCAAAGAAAAGACATTCCCAAAGAGAGATCAGTCACAAGAGCCAACAATTCAGAATTTTATCAATAGACCCTGCTGCCTCCTAAATTGCCAACTGCCTCTCAAAACTGACTGGAAAAGAGATATTATGACAAGAATTCATCGTCAGAGGGAAGGAAAAAAGAGCTACTTTTCCTAGTCATTAGTACAATGTGCCTTGTTAATTAAGTATCTATATAAATTAGAAAAAGTGCTTTACTTGCATGCTTCAATAAAATGAATACTGAGTGTAGTAGTGTTACATTAGATCTGTACAGATAAAAAATTTTTTGCAGCTATATAAAAGAGTATGTATAAGATGGGCTTTTGCCATTTTAAACATGATTTTTTAATTAAAAAAAGATTAAACTCTACGTGATTTGTAATGTAGCTGATTATTATGCCAATAATTTTGGTTTTTAACAAACTTTTTATTCATCAGGAATAGGTGGGGGATATCCTAATGAATTAAAAGTAACATGTGCATTTTATCACTGTTTAGATGTACTTATGATGCACTGACAAATTTAAGGGCAAACAGAAAGTATGCAAAATTCTATTTGTATGACTAGAGGCAACAGTGTCTGGTAAAGGGCAAAATTGTGCTTCTGTGTAAATTGACTTTACTGAACTCTAAGCTGTGATGAGCTTATAGAGATTTCAAGGGAAGGCAAGTAGCATGGCAGTAATAAGTAGTTAACACTGTCTGTCTGTGTAGAAGACCAACACAGAGCCAACTGAAAGCTGAGTGAGGCTGGCAGCACATCATCACAATCCCGACTGGAACTACACAGCTTGTGCGCCTGCAGAGCAATGGCATCAACCGCAGGGAGGAGGCAGGCGATGCTGAGCACACAGAGAATTTGAGAGGAATCTAAACACTGCTGGAAAACTGAATTTAAACAGTCTGCATTATGCTCAATAAATCTATTTTTAAAAAAACCACACAGCTATGTATGAAAATATTCCAGATCAACACTAAATGAAGGTCAATTCCCGTTTTACAGCATTATTTTTTATACAAAAATCAAATCTTCATTATACTGCAAGTATTTTGGACACCTGTTACAATATTTTTCTCATTCAAAAAAAAAACAAACCCCACAAAAAATAAAAAGCAATAAAACATTAAAGCACATCAGGTCTAAGGAACTAGAGCTGTCACAGCACTTGATCCATCCTGGAATCAAGGGTTTTGATGAGAAGCACATTTACTGAGAGAAGAACTAGACAACTTTCAGAATTGGAGCTTGGCAGGTGAATTAACTCAAACAGAAATAGTTTTCTTAAAACAACTTAGTTGCCCATGGGAGTTTGAACAAAGAACATATACCAGAAATCAAGCTGAGTTAGCTAACAGATTTTGTTCTGTTGGAAGTCAAGGAAGTGAGACTTCATGGGACCAGTGGTATTCTTAGAAATATATTACTCAAATATCTTCAGAATAGACTACAATCTAAACATTAAAAAAAAAAATCACAAGTACTTCCTTTAGAAGCTTACTGGAAATGTAAAGGAAAAAACAAGTATCAACATTCAAATCATTGATTGAAATGCTAATATTGCTAACTGATGATGTATGATATTGCACCTTCTTTTTGGAAACAGCAAGTTGGAGATTTAAAAAGTTTTCAGAACAGAATAAAAAATCAGGTTCATGGAGTGAGATCTGTTACACTTTTTTCCCTTAAGTGACCCACTTGGACCACCAATGAAGAAAAGGTGACAGCTGCCTGAAGCAAAGGAAGGCAGCTTTTCTCATTCCATTCATTGGGAGGGAAGGGGATGGAGTATTCAATGCATGTAATTGATGCACCCTTAGCAATCAGTGTGCAACAGCAAACACAAGGGGGAAAAAAAACCAGTGTACAGTACTAGTGCTGTTTAAATAACACACCAGATTATACATTGCAGCATAATTAAAACTACACACACATTCTTGGTACATGCTGGTATATAGATCTCATACACACATTAGCTACCATGCCTGCACACAAGTAGTTACACTCTCTCTCTCACACACAGAGATACATTTATCACCAACAGTCATACTTTGCATTCACTTCCACTCACAGTTTCTGAAGGCTCTATATAAGGTAGATTGCTATATCATCTGGAGCTACCACTTTTTATAAAAGCACATGCTAAAAGATCACGTCCACTGTAATCTTGCAGCAACACTCGGAATGATCACACAAAAACCAGGGAATGTTAGTGCACACACAAAATTAAGCTAAAGAAAAAGTCTTTGGAGTTCCAATCACACGGTTAGTATAACAATCCCATAATTATGAAGACTAATTGTAAGCTTTTATAGTTGATTAAGTCACACAGTGCAAAGAAAGGTCCATTGACCCTTTTGGTAAAGGGAGGGCTGGAAGCCACACAGATTAAGTTCAATGGATAGTCCGTATATACATGTGATGAGGAACACCCAAACTAAATTTGTGCTCTTAGGTTGGTCATTCTGAATCCCGATGCACTTCTGAAGCATCAGCTCGACAAATTGGGCAAGTACGATTTGCCTAAAACACAAAAGAGAAAACTTGTTTGAAGTGTGACTTACACAATGAAACATATTAAAAGCAATGGAACTCTTTTTACTTCCCATATAGTTTCTACATTCTTTGTTCTTTGAAGAGGGTACAAAGCAATCATTTAATATGTCTTTTAAAAAATATCCCATTAAGTCTAAAAAACTAATAACCTATGATTTTTTGGTTTTATTTTTGGTTAATTTAAAAAATACATTTTATTAATTTTTCACAGAGAGGAAGGGAAAGGGATAGAGAGCTAGAAACATCGATGAGAGAGATACATCAACCAGCTGCCTCCTGCACACCGCCCACCGGGGATGTGCCCGCAACCAATGTACATGCCCTTAACCAGAATGGAACCTGGGACCTTTCGGTCCACAGACCGATGCTCTATCCACTGAGCCAAACCGGTCTCAGCCATTTTTGGTTACTTTTTAAAAAAGGGTCTACCTTTACCATCTAGACATTACCCATCACCAGTTCAGACAAATTTCATTAACTGGCTTAAGAAACTCCACCTCAGCAATTGACACCACCATTTGTTGAGTTGCTAAAGCCAGCAACATAGGCATCACCTTTTATAATGCTCTCGTTTATAATCCATTATTCATCAAACACTCTTATTTCTTTATTATAATAGCTTTCAAATCAGTCCTTTTCATTTAAATGCCACTATTTGTGCTGTGTATGGCTCAGAACTTCCTTATTCCATCTTCCTGCCTTTCAGAAATTATTCCTTGTAGTTCATCCTCTAAACAATGGCCAGTGGTCTTTCTGACATACAATCTCACTCCTATCTCTTCCACATCACTTTCAAGTTATCAAGCCAACACTCCTTCCTCCTCACAGTGACTTCACAATAAGCTGGTCACTGGTTACATTTCTGAACATCTGTCTCTTCTCTTGCCACTAGCATACACTAGTTATCAGCCACATGGAACCTGTGGTTTTCTGATTATTCTCTCTTCTCACATGTCAGGGTTGAGTGTATTTAATGCTTTATTTTTCTAAAAAGTTCAGACTCTTCACCTTCAGGATTCAGTTTGGGCTAAACTGGGTGCCCTTAATCTGTGCTCATCTGTCTTCCTCACCAAACTGGGAAGTTATCTAACCTAATATTATTATCTCCTAATGAGAATTTTCTAAAAAATTCCCACACAACATAAAGTTAACTAATTTGTGTCCTTTGGACTTAAATTTTTTTTTAGTATCTACAAAAGAAAAAAAGGGTTAGAATTAAAAGCACTAGAGGTTTGTTCCCATGTAAGTCTCTGACAAAGGAGCTCCAGTGAGGTCCCCTTCTAAACACAGGAAACTGGCCTAATGACCCCAGGCCTTACCCCTGTATACCATGAGAAAGTTAGGACATCCTTATATAATAAAACCCTAATATGCAAATTGACCAAATGGCAGAACAACCAGTTGCTATATGTGCACTGACCACCAGAGGCAGATGCTCAATGCAGCAGCGTCGCTCAGCCAGAAGGCTGGTGAGTGCAGCAGTGGTGGCTGGAGCCTCTCACCATTGTAGGTGGGTCATAAGGAGCGAGGGGTCCGGACTGTGAGAGTCCCAGGCTGCAAGGAGGGATTGGGCATAGGCCGGCAGGCAGACATCCCCCAAGGGGTCCTGCACTGTGAGAGGGCGCAGACTGGGCTGAGGGACACCCCCCTCCCAGTGCCTCTAGTAGTCATGAAAACTTTTCAGGTTTTACAAAATCACTCCCATGATGATGATGATAGTTCATTTTTGCTGGCCCTTTCTCTTCATTTTTAGAAATCATATTGAAAGCTGTATTTAAAATATGTTACTCAAATGTCGTACCTCCTTACCCACCCTCCACCAATGATGTACTTACTCCACATGAAACCATACTCAATAAAAAAGAAAATTCAGTGTTATTCTCTTCTCAGATGCCATCACTTTACCTTAAGCCATTTGTCGACACACTTGGCATGGAACTCGTGGTTACAGGGTAAAACTCTAAGTAGCTGCCTTGACTCAAAATCACACATGCATACTACACACCTAAAAAAAGCAAAAAGGTCATTTAACCATAAAACCAAATTACCGTCTTCCCTATCAAAATGTCATTTAAATATTAAGACACACACACAAAAAATCATATTAACATAGGTAGTAAAAGTGCTTTTCTTTAATGAGAGATTATCAGGAAAATCTCTGGTTTAACATCCAAGTTAGTCTTTTTGTATTTTGTATTTTTATTGATTTTAGAAAGGAAGGGAGAAGGGGAGAGAGAGATAGAAACATCAATGATGACAGAGCATCATTGATCAGGTGCCTCCTGCGTGCCCCACACTGGGGATTGAGCCCACAACCTGGGCATGTGCCCTTGTCCAGAATCAAACCAGGACCCTCCAATGTACAGTCCAATCCTCTATCCACTGAGTCAAACTGGTTAGGGCCCAAGCTAGTCTTAACACACTGCAGACCAGTAGTTTCATTGCTAGCTTTACCCAGTGGCCAGATAAGTTTCTATTGAACGAGTACAGAAAATGTTTTACATAAATGTTAATAGCACGCTTTAAAATTAAATACTCATGGCATTTTGAAGTTATTTATTACATATTCTTATAAGCTAATATCTTATGAGATATTAGCTTATAAGTATTTTCAAGTATTCTTGTGATTGGCCAAAAGCCTTAGAACATAAAACACGACAATTCTTATGACCCATTTGCAATGTGTAATGCTAAAAAAGTACTATGATAGTCAACAAAGGGATGCTAGAATTGGATAGTCTTAGGCAAAAAAAAAAAAAGGACCACCGTATTTGCCGGCGTATAAGACGATTTTTTGGCCCTGAAAAATACCGTATTTGCCGGCGTATAAGAGGACCCCCTAACATTTCCACTCAAAATACAGAGTTTGTTATATACTCGCCATATAAGACTACCCCCCATTTGGAGGCATATTTTTCAGGGCCAAAAAATCGTCTTATACGCCGGCAAATACGGTACTACCTCACAAAATACACAAAAAATAACTAAAAAATGGAGCAAAGGCCTAAATATAAAAGCTAAAAATTGTAAAATCTTAGAAGAAAGCACAGGAGTAACTCTTCATGACTTCCAAGTAGGCAATGGTTTGAGATACTGAAAACACAAGAAACAAAAATAGATAGGTAAATGGCACAGAGGTGTAGATGGTACATGTTAACAGATGACCCTCTGCCTTTCCTGTACCTCCTATCTCCCCTCCCTCAGATAACTCAGCCAACACACCATCACCACCACCTCAGCCAGTTCTAATGTGCTCTGTTTTCCCAATTCTGATTAAGTTACACTACAATGTACATATATTATTTCTATTTTGTATAAACTGTGTACTTATAATATCATTCTTGCTTTTACTGTATGTTTATGTTTTATGTTTTTTGGTATAATTTGGTAGGTTATTTTTTAGAGCTATGAATGCTCAAAAAATTTTCCATATAAATTAATGGGAATTGCTTCTTCACTTTATGTCATTTTGGTTTATGAAATGCTCTACTTTTGGAACAAGGAAAATCTGTATATAAATGTTCACAGCAGTATTAATATTAGACAAAATGTGGAAACAACCCAAATGTTCATCAATTGAGGAAAGAACAAACAATAGCTAATGTGGAAACAACCCAAATGTTCATCAATTGAGGAAAGAACAAACAATAGCTAATGTATCCATACAATCAAATATTACTTGGTCATAAACAGGAATGAAAAACTGATATAAGTTATGACATGATGAACCCTGAACACAAGCTAAGTGAAAGAAGCCAGATTAAAAAGACCATATATTATATGAGCCCACTTATGTGAAATGTCCAGAATAGGCACCTCTATAAAGCTTTAAAAAAAATTAGTTGGGATTTGTGCCAGGGTGAAGAGGATCGGGAAGATATGGGAATGGCTGCTAATGGGTAACGAGTTTCTTTTCGAGGTGATGAAAATGGTATAAATTTTTTTATGAAGATGGTTGCAAAATGCTGAATATACTAAGAGTAACTATAAATGTGAATTATATCTCAGTAGAGTTTCTATAAAGAAGATACTATAATAAGCAGAATCTTTAAGTAAAAACTTCGAACTTTACATGTATGAGACTTTAATCATATATAAAAGATTGCAGTTTGAATCAGAGACCATAACATTTTTGGGCAACCTAAAATTCCAGAATAGCACAGTCCAATAAAATTTTCTGAAGTGACAGAAATGTTCTAAATCTTTCAATACAGCATCACTAGCTAGTGTTACTAAGAAATTTAACTTTCAATTTTATTTAATTTAAGCAGCCCCATGTACTAGCTGCTACCTAACTAGATAACATAGGCCAAGATTATGAAATAGAGGTTATTTTATCAAGTTATCTATGGCTCTCATGCTTTTATTTCATAAAGGTAGAAAAGAAAATTTAACAGAGTGATGTCAGAAAAATGTACTTACAAAGTCTGTTCTGACTGGTGGTTGTTAGGATTGAACCGGTAAGAAGGAAGTTGTTCAATATCTGCTTTAGTCAATCCTCGTGGCTTAGCTTCTCCTAGTCGCTCTGCCAGATTTAAAAGGGCCTGTTGATGGAAAAGGAAATATCTTTTAACTTCTTTAATTTTTTCTATTGCAGTACTTTTAAAAAAAACTACTTTTATTGTGGAAAAATTTAAATACACACGAAAGAAGAGGTACAGTATAATGAAGTTCCATATTCCCATTACCCAGGCTCAACAATCCATGGCTAATTTTATTTCACCTATTACTGTCTACTTCTAAATACCAGATAGTTTTCAAACAAAACTAAAACATGGTTATTTCATTAACAGTTCTGCATGTTATCTTTAAAACAGTCTCAACGTCAGCACTTTTGACACTTTGGGCTGGATAAACTTTTATTGTGGGGGCTGATCTGTGCACCTTAGGATGTCTAGCAGCATCTCTGCTAAATGCCAGTAACACCCGCCCACCCAGTTGTAACAATAAAATATGTCTCCATATGTTGCCAAATATCCTCTCGAGGATAAAACTATTCCCAAGTTGAACACCACCACCCTAAAAGGAAAGATTTCCAAAAAGGGAATAAATCACATCATCATCATCATCATCATCATCATCATCATCATCACACCTTATAATCCTTTGTCAAATGCCTGTTTCAATTACTTTCAAAACACTTGTAAAAATAGTTTATTCAAATCATAATCCAAATAAATCCATCTATTCCCATTGCTTGATATTGTTTCAAGTATCTTTTTAAAATTTTGTATTTATTGAAGAAAACAGGTCAATGGTCTGTAGAAATTCTCAGTCTGAATTTTGTGACTAAACCACCCCACACTGACTATAGAGGTTTTTTAAAAAAAATATATTTTATTGATTTTTCACAGAGAGGAAGGGAGAGGGATAGAGAGTTAGAAACATCGATGAGAGAGAAACATCGATCAGCTGTCTCTTGCACACCCCCTACTGGGGATGTGCCCGCAACCAAGGCACATGCACTTGACTGGAATCGAACCCGGGACCTTTCAGTCCCCAGGCCACGCTCTGTCCACTGAGCCAAACCAGTTTCGGCCTGAGTTGAGTTTTCTTGTCCCCTGTAATTCCTATAAATTGGTGGATTTGAGTATTTCAATCATAGCTCACCACATTATGTTAGCAGCCACTGATGGAACACTGCTGAGGTCCATTTATTCATCAAAGATGGCAAAATGGTAGTATTTTAATTCTATCATTCTGTCTTCATTTATTAGATGAAATACTTCTATACTGAGCAACTGTCCCATACCAAATTGCATTCAGTTAGTATAAATCATATATAAAATGCAGGATGAATAAGACCACTGTGTTCAAGTATTACTATGAATTCATGAATTTTAGCATATTTGATGTTTCAATGTATTGTAGCAATTAGGCTTACTGGTTTTATACAAGTACCTCCTTTCTCCCAGTTTTCAATGGCTCTAATTATTCATTTGCTTTATTCTAAAATCAGGCAGCCCTTTGTATGCTGCTTCCCCCCTTTAAAGGCTGCCACAGGGTTAACAGAATGGGTAACAAAGAAATAATGACAGATGAGATGAACAAATAATTTCTCAAAAAAAAAAAACCCTCAAATAGCTAATGTTGTGATGGCTGTTTTAATATAATGACACCATGACATTGATTTTGGTACAGCTTCATTTGGAGAATTGGGTCACCTAAAATTGCTTCTCCTTTGTGAACATGAATGCCCCTAAGTCTTTCTAAATGCTAGACTAGTAAGTTGTTAAATTGGTGCTGATTACAATTAGCATATAAAATTTATGATATAGCTTATCTATATTTATTATACCTCTCCTGTATAATAAGACACTTAGGTCAACTAACACAAATATGACAATTATATTCATAAAATATGTTCATTAAGCCCTAATTGAAAGGAGAATGCAATGATAACCAAGCCCTCAACAAATTTATATGATCCAGCAGGCAAGGTAACTGAAGGCACGACATGATTATTACATATGGTTTTATAAGAACAAAAAGGAGGGAGAGGGACATTTAGATCTGATAATGGACTAGAAATGCATTTCATAGAAGTTTCAAAATGTAGAGGAAGAGGGAAAATAACTGGGCAGAGGGATCAAGGGGAATAAAAGCACATGGGCAAGATGTTATAGGGTAGACTAAAAAATGAAGAGTACTCTGGATTACGGAGTGTCGTAGGTGTGCACACTATTGAGATAAAACCAGAAAAGCAAACAAGATTTTCTTGATTGAATTAAAGCATGACTTTGCAGAAGATCAAACATATTCAATCCAAAATACAGTCTAGAAAGGATTCCAATGGTAAATACAAAATATTTTCCCTACACTGGGATAATATCACTGTTTTTCCATTGGTATATGTATATAATTTGTTTAGTGAAAAGTTGTCCTTTCAGTAGCATGAAAGAAGACTCAATTTCAGTACCTAAAAGACTATCTAGAAGAGAACCAACTCCTTTCCTTACAGCTCTGTACAAAACTAACAGAATGTTCTAGCAACAAAATCAGGAAATTATTACAGCTCCTTTCTTAAGAATCTGGGAATGGAAGCCAAAGGACATGGCAATGTGATTATATATATATATATATATATATAAAAAGTGATATAATGGCATTCTGAAAACTACAGAAGAATGTAACATGTGGCCTGATCTCTTCCACATGCAATTAAAAAATAAAACAAAGATGCTTTAAGATTGTTTGTGTGTGAGATCTCGCCTCCCTCTCCCCAGGTTCAGTTCACCTTAAAAAAAAAAAAGTGTTCAGCACAGATGTCCCAATAAACGATGGTTTGGCTTACGATTTTTCCACTTCACAATGGTGCAAAAGCGACATGCATTCATTAGAAACCAGGTAGGCTAAGCTATGATGTTCAGTAGGTTAAATGCATTTCGATTTATGATATTTTCAACTTACAATGGATTTATCAGGACGTAACCCCATCATAAGCCAAGGAGCATCTGTATTCATACTGTATAAATAGAAACTAAGTGAGGCTGGGGTGAGAAAGATAGCTAGCAGTATCAAAACCAAGTCAGACATACAGTCACTCACATTCAACATACCGAAATCCGAATTTGCCTTCCAACTCTTGCACCTCCTATTCCTAACTTCAAATACTGTAACATCAACATCATCTAAATTAGATTATGTTATCTACTTGACCTACTGTCATCTTCTGCTTTCTTTGTTACTACAGTTTTTGTAGAGCATCTTCTTTTGCAACCCTCCCACTCATACCTCTAACTCTACTCCTATTGATTCAAATGTTAAAAAAAAAGTCTCTGAAGATGTACTCTTTTCTATCTGCAGTTCCTATAGTTCAGAACTTGCATGATTTTATAACTTATTGCCTGACCTATTAAGTAGGTTTCCCCACCACCAACCTCTTAACTTCTTCCATCTATTCCTTCATGTTCCTAGCAGAGTTTTGACTCATAAAAGTATAGATCCATTAGCACCAAAAAATGTAGCAGCTCCTTCATCCCATAATATTCAAAATTCTGTCCATTCTCTAGCAGGACACTAAAGGACAACCAGTTAAGCTTTCCAATCAAATCTCACGTTAGCCACAGACTATATGCAATTCCTCAAGAATACCCAGTACTTTCCTGCTTCAATTTTATGCATGGAAAAGTTTTCCCATCCTTCAAGAATCAACTCAAAACACTTCTGGCTTCCACAAAATGTTTGAGAACATCAATTTATAATTCACTGTTTTCTCATTTACATTCTCTTGTAGGAGTTGTATGTAACTCTAATAGAGTACCAAAAGTCTGTCTCTTTATCAGAGCTTTGTGGTACATGACAAAATATCCTTAAGGATGCTGAACATTTTTTTGAAACATATTTGTATCTTGAAATGTACAACGGATTCACTTAATAATGTTTAATTAGATGAATGAATTGAGTATTTCGATGCTTTTTATGCACACAATATTCTACAACTTAATTCAAGTTTACCTACTCACCTCGTAATTTTCTACTTCTCCATCTTCCACATCCAATTCAAAGCTGAAAGTTGGGCCTACTGCAGGTGGCACTGGAAGCATTGATCTGCAGTGAAAATAACCAACACTAGCATTGGTACCTTACTACATTACTTCAGTGAACAGGAAAAACAAAACCAATGCTATAGGGACAAATGGCTGGGATTAATCAGTGGCAACCCTTAAAAAAAAAAAAAACTGCCTTCACTAACAATAAACAAAAACTGACACTTAAAAAATTCATAATAGCATAAAATCACATAAAATATTTGGAATTCAACAAAACATATGCAAGACTTACACAATAAAAACTGCAAAAATTCTGTAAGAATAAACTTAAAAAGAAAAGAGAGATATACTATGTAAGTTAACTGACTAGACGAGTCAATATTAAGATGTCAATTTTCTCCCCAACTGATCTATAGATTTCATGCAATCCTTACCAAAATCCTCAGCAAGCCTTTTTTCAAGTAGAAACTAATTTGATTTAAAAATTGATATGGCTCACACAAAAGACTTTAAGTCATTTTAGAACTAAGTTGGGAGATTTATCCTATCTGATTTAAGACTTACAATAGAATAAAAAAAAAAGACTTACAATAGAGCTACAACAATCAAAATAGTATAAAATAGGCACATGGCCTTAAAGACAACATTTCCTAGCTTTCCTAGCAGGTAATAGACCATAAGACTACATTCTGGCCCAAGGGATTTGGCAGGAATAATACATGGAACTTCGAGAAGTATTCCTGAGAGGAGGCAGGTAGGCAGAGAGATCCACTTTCATTTTTACTGGCTGGAATGCTGAATTAATAGCTGGAACCTGAGGAGCCATTTTAGAGGAAGCCATCGGATGGCAGAACCATTCCTCAGAGTTATGGAGCTAAATAAATCATATCTTTCCCTAACCGGTTTGGCTCAGTGGATAGATCATCTGCCTGCGGACTCAAGGGTCCCAGATTCGATTCCAGTCAAGGGCATGTACCTAGGTTGCGGACACAACCCCAGTAGGGTGTGTGCAGAAGGCAGCTGATTGATGTTTCTCTCTCATCGATGTTTCTAACTCTCTCTCCCTCTCCCTTCCTCTCTGTAAAAAATTAATAAAATATATTAGGGGGAAAATCCTATCTGAATTGCCTACTTCTGGATTTCATTACATGAGAGAGAAATAAAGATATATTTAACCCATGAGTGCTTCTGCTACAAACGTAATTCTAACCGAGTATTTATATTCCTTTCTTTTTTTAAACTAAAAAACATGGAATTGTTGATCCATTCACTTATGCATTTATTGGTTGCTTCTTTTATGTGCCCTGACCAGGGATCTAACCTGCAACCTTGGGGTACTGGGATGATGCTCTAACCAGCCAGGACCTCTAACAGAGTATTTATAAGGAAAAGACATAACTTCTCTTTCTCTCTTCCACTGAGAGAAACAGCAGCATCAAAAGCTGGATAATCAAAGAAGATGGCAAGTGATGCCAATTGTAAAAGTAGCAAAAATTTTAACTTTCCTACGTTTAGATTTGGTAAACCTATTTTATGGCTCAAAATTTCTTCTTCCCCCACTTCTCCTTTGTCATTGACTCTTCTCTTTCACCCTTAAAGTAGCCCCATACCCAACCACTAGCATTAAATACAAATATTTAATACTCTAAATTATACATCGCATAGAAGATCCTCATAAAAGAAAGAGAATCTCAAGAATGCCAAATTTAGAACTCATTAAAAGGAGAAAGAACTTACAACACGTATGGTAGTAAGCTGGGATGATAAGGGGGAGGTGGCATTGGCTGCTGGGATCGATATCTACTTCGTCCTGTGAGCCTCCGGGGCATAAATGGAGGATAAGGCTGTAGGAGAAAAATTGTTTAGACAATTTAAGATCATTCTACCTTTATAAATATTTAATGTCAAAGTCTCTTAAAAAAAGAACAACAGCCTATAAAGTTCTTTACTATTCAAGTAGTATTTAATATTTCTTAAATGTTCACATAAATGCAATGACTAATTTAAAACATGTATGTTCCTAAATACACTTAATTCTAAACATGTGGAGTTACATTCAAACAACACAAAACAAGTTATCAAAGCAAATAACACTGAATGAAAACTTACTACTCCAAAGGACACCTCTTGATGCAAAGGATCATGTGTTAAGAACTGCAAAGGAGCTGATGGAGGTAATGTTGGGGGATGGGCTGAGGAAGGGTAAGTAAAACCTCCTACTGGAAGATGTTCTCCTAAGAGTTCCACTTCATTTTCTATCCTTTGCAGAGGCTGAGAGGGGAGAAAAAACATACTATTGTACTTCCAGTGTTTGGACACTGTGGAAAAATAATAAAAATCACACACACACCCAATATTTTTAAAGTCATAAGTTTCTTGATGTTCACATGAACCTAAATTCACACATGTGACATACATAGTAAAATCTTCCTGCCTTTAATTGAATTTCAATAAGTTTTTGAAATATGTCATTAAGCACTTCCATTTAATTGACTAAACATATCAATTAAAAGATACATTTACTTTACTATTTCAATCTTCTTTTAAGAAAAGGCAAAAAGTCATGTAGTATGTAAAGCCAATTGTATAGTTAAAATTACAACACATAGGATACAACGACCTACTACTCACAGGATTTTCAGACACTTAACCCTTACCATGAAATTGAACATGGTGTATATCTATTTATAAATCAAAACCAGAGCTAAATGACATAAGAAACAGTAGGCATTACGCTGCAGTAGAAAGCTTATGGATTTTGGCATTAGATTCTTGGCATTGTTACTAATCAATGTGACTGATACATTGAGTGGCCGGATTATTACTGTCTCTGAATGCATAATAATCTGGCCATTTGAGTGTGTGTGTGTATTATAGGTCTGGTGCATGAATTCATGCATGGGTGGAGTCCGGCCAGCCTGACCAGGGGGAGGGGACATGGGCGGTTGGCTGGCCTGCCTGCTGGTCGAAGGGACAATTTGCACATTAGCTTTTTATTATATAGTATATACACTGAGTAACCAGATTATTAGGGGTTCAGAGATCATAATAATCTGGTCACTCAGTGTATAAATTACTTAATCGAAACTTCAATATTGTTATCTATAGAACTGACACATCCATAGCCTATTTCAGAAGTTTATTGTAAACACTGAGACAATGTACAAATAACACATAGAACACATAGTGTATGTAAAGCAATAGCATGTGGGATTAAAAAAAATAGCTGAGATATAATTCACATACTAAAAATTCACCATAAGGGGAAGTACAAGTCATTTTTGAATATTCACCACAAACTAATTTCAGAACATCCCTACCCACTCCCCCCCCCAAATAAACAAACAAAAAATATAAACAATACACACACACACACACACACACAAAAACACAACGCATGCCCATTAGTCAGGTCTACTATCCATTTTTCCTCAATCTTCCTCAAGGTTCTGGACAACCATTAATTTTCCTTCATTTCTATAGGTTTTGCTATTCTAGACATTTCATATATACCGAGTTACATAATATTGTGGCCCTGGTATTTGGCTTCTTTCATTTAGCATGTTTTCAAGGTTTATCCATCTTATAGTTTGTGTATCATACCTCACTCCTTTTTTTGGTTGAATTATAATCCACTGTATAGATACACCATATTTGCTTATTCATTATCACTTGATAGACATTTGCACTGTTTCTATTTGTTGGCTATTAGGAATAATGCTGCTAAAATCTTCCACTCTGATCATTTCCATGTTTTCTTTCCTATTTTCTTAATGCATGATGATTCAGATGTTCAACTTGGCCTGTCCAAAACACAAATGGTCCTTCTTCCTATGCCCTTCCTTCCACTTATACAGTACTTACATCTTCCAGACTCCTAAAATAATATGCCTCTCAGCTATATTCCAGTCCCAGGGTATAATTATCTATGTTAACAGACTATCTCATCTACCTTTTTGTGAGAACACAATAGAAAAACAAGCCTCCAATAAAACCAATTGAGGCTCAGAGGGTTACTTTACTTGCATAAGTGAATGTTATTGTAACAAGTATGAACCATTTTACAATATTTTCATTTTCCATTTTAGAAATACATAAAAGAAAAAAAGAAAAAAACATGACTTTTTCTTCACATTTACTTCATGAAAGATTATAGATAGGAAGGAACAAATTTAAATCAGATAAGTGACATAAAATAACTAGAAAATTTTAAGAAACCAAGGTAATCCTTGGTTCATTTATCTATATTAATTTGTATGTCTTTGAAGTCCTTAATTCGTTTAAGAACCAGAAGAATGATAAGGGGGAAGGATCAACCAAAGAACCCTGTATGTATGCATATAAATATAAACACGGATACAGACACCAGGGGGGTTAGGGCATGAGTGGGGGCGGGAGGAGGGGGGATTTAAGGACACATATGTAATACCTTAATCAATAAAGAAAAGAAAAAAAGTACCAGAAGAATGCCCAAGTTATAATTTTTAAATGGTTACAATTTACATCTACTAAATTAATCTATCTTTTAGGTCTAAACAGTGTGTAAATATTGAAGACATAAAAGTAGAAATACCTACCGATCGAGATTGCTGTGTTTGGAAAGGGACAAACTGGCCTGGTGGTGGCAAATGAGGATGATGATGAGGAGAAAGGTGAGGAGGATGTAAAAGAAATGGATCACTAGAAATAAGGGGTGGGAATGCAGCATATGGTACTGGTAAGTGCTGAACTGAACAGGCTTGCAGCATCTGTAAGAGAAATTGTTATTTGTTGTTGTTGTTGAAGGTATCAGAATACTAAATTTAAAAAAAACATAACTCTATACAATGAGATAGAAAGGTTATTGCCATGTCGCCCAAAAGGTTTTAATACCCTATATTAACAATGAAATACTAGTATATGTTTATCTCTATTAGTAAAATACTGGTAACTAGTCATTCTGGATTTTATACAGTTCTTACAAATCAGTCAAAATACCCAACTTTTACTTCTTTAGTTTATTAACAAGTATGAAATGGGAGAAAAGCAGAGGTATCTCCTTCTTATTTGTTTAAGATGCAGCACATACTGCTTTCCAAGAATCTCTCTTTGGAAATTTTTCATTTCTGAGATTTTTTTTATTTACAGGAGCCTAACTCACAACTAAGTGATTTAAGATCTCTCAATATTTTAAGTCTGCTGACTTAGCACACTGGTTCCATGGTTGAGAAACAAGCTTGAGTAAATTAATGTTAAAGTGGTTTGATATTTGTATATAGGTGTTCCTTTTAATCTCACATTCAAACAAAGGTTTAGGGTTATATTAATAGATTTAGTGAAGTACTTTACTTTGAAAACATAATTGACCCTATGGGTCATTTAAATCCCTTGGATTTCAGCAATCTCATTTGTGAAATAAGGAGTCTGGACTGGAGGTGGGGATGGGGATGGGGGTTGGTAGATTAAAAGATAAAGTTTAAGAGGCATAAAGAAGTGGGTGGCAAGTTCTGTTCTCTCATACTAACTGTCTATTAAGCAAGTCATTTTCATTTCATCATCTAGAAAATAGGATATACCATTTTTATAACAGGCTTCTTATAGTGAGGAATAAAAAGACCAAGCATTCAAAGTACCTGTCAAAACCCAGTAAGTGCTGAGACTATTACTGCTGATCACTAGCTAGACTTTATTATTAACTGGTCTGATATCCTATGTTAATTCAAGGCCAATTAAGATTTAATTATAAACTGTGCTGATATATGAAGGAACATGCTTTAACCTTTGGGATATCCAAATATATATAATTAATGTAAAAACATACCACATTTTAAAGCTAATTTATTAAACTGTTACTATAACAAGGCTATTTAGACAGACACTGCAATAAAACAGCCTCTCTTAGTTGGGCATGAAAAGCTACAGAAGGCAGTCTCTTAGATTTTGTTTTCATAACACACTTAGCCATTCTAAAGAGGGAGTGCACAGACTTACTGGAGGAGGCACACTACAGACAGGGAGGTGTTGTCCACTGAAAACCACAGAGCATCCTGGGACCTGTTGTGTACTGCATGCAGGGATGTGCTGGCCTGTGCAGAGCGGAATCCCATGGGGTGCCACTGTTGTTACTGTATAAGAAACAGGGACGGTGCCCTGATGGAGCTATTAGGAAAAATAGCAAAATGTCAGAATTTTAACTGAATAAAACATCAAATATTAAAAATCAAAACCTGGTCATTTATTGATTCTCCTCAAGGGCACAGATTTTCATAATGTACTTTTCCAACAGTTTCAACTAAACTATTATTTGTCATTGGATAGAAAAGCTGTTTCAAAAGCAATTTATGATGTCCACAGAACTGGGACTAAACTCTTCTCCCAAAAAACAATCCTGAAAAATCCAAGAAAAAAAATGAAATGCTATATTAACTCTTCTGGACTGCTGAAAACTTTTCTAAAGAGAAAATCTGGGGAAATGACTGCTTCTATCTTCTAATATCTGGTCACATCCAACAGGAAAAACTTTTTTGTTTAATTGCAACTAGTGAAACAACGAAGAATAATATTTTTTAAAAGTTAAATAATTTCTTTCTCTTTTGGTCAGTCTTATCCTCATGCTACCTGTCGTAAGACAATGTTAATAACATACTCTGCATCTTTCTCCTTAAGCATGCAAACAGATATAAGCATACTTACTCACAAATTATTGTCACGCTGGTTCTTTTAATAGAAATGAGATATTACCCTGCAACTTATTTTTCAATTAATATTCTAAATATCTCTTCAGAATTAAATGCAATCACTCTTTTTGATACTAGCCAGATATTTCAAGTAAATTCACTTAATACAATCCTATCATTCCTATACTAATGGTCATTCTATTTTTCACTCTTTTGCCAATACCAATATAATCCTATCCTATATAATAAAAGCATAGCATGCAAATTGTCCACTCGACCTGAGTTCTTCCGGGAGTTTGACGGAGGGGGGGGGGGGGGGCGCGCTCCTGGAAGAAAGGAGGCAGGCTCCAGCCAGCGGCTGGGAGGGAATACCTGGCTGGCAGCTGGCAGCTGCCGGGGACCCTACCAGTGCAGGACTGGGCCTCTAGTTGTAAAAAATATCATTGAATACGGTATATATATTCTTACATATTAGTAGCTTTTGTTTGTTTCAGAGGTATTACTGGGTAAAAGGATAATGTATCGTCCTGGGTGGTAGGTATAAAATGAAGTGTGCAAATGATGTTTTATTGAGTTGTATATGTGAAACCTGTATGATTTTGCGAATCAATGTCACCTCAATAAACACACAAAAAAATAAAACTTAATTAAAAAAATGAAATAAGCACCTATTGCTTGTCATATGTAAAAAAAAAAAAAATTCCCTCCAGCTATGTTTTACCTTTTGCTAAATGCTTTAATGAAAACCAGGGAAATTATATGCATACCGGAGGCCCAATGCACAAATTCGTGTAAGAAGCTTGGCCCTGGCAGCTGAGGCTTTGTCTGGAAGGTCATCTGGCTGTCTGGTCTAATTAGCATATTACACTTTTATTATTATTATAGATATGGACACAGACAATAGAGTGGTGAAGGCCTGGTGCAGGGTATCAATGGGAAACAAACAAACAGTGACATCTATAATACATTCAACAATAAAGAACAAAATGTTCCAATTTTTTTAAAAACAACATTTTCTATCACTATCTTCTATTTAATCTGAACGCAGTTTAAGTGCAGTTTTTATAGTTTCTTACAAAAAGTAAGTTTACAGTTGTAAGTGAAAGTTTATTCTTTTATTATTTATTAATTATGGTAATATTTTCTAATAGAGGCTTGGTGCACGAATTCATGCACCAATGGGGTCCCTTGGCCTGGCCTGTAGGTAGGATGGGGCCAAAACAGGCTGACATCCCCCGGAGGGGGTCCCAGATTGTGAGAGGGCACAGGCCAGGCCAAAGGACCCCACCAGTGCACAATCAGGGCTGGGGAGAGACGCAGGAGGTTAGTCAGCGGGGGTTGGGGAGTTGGCGGGGGGGGGGGCGGGGGTTGGGGAGTTGGGGGGGGGGGGTCAAGTACCATGGGAGGGCTCCAGGGTGTATCTGGCCTGTCTTAGTCCAAATCAGCCGGGCCCCAGCAGCAAGCTAATCTACTGGTTAAAATGGCTGCCCCCTGGTGGTCAGTGCCTGTCATAACAACTAATTGACCGGTCAACTGTTTGCCCCCTGGTCACCAGTGCACATCATAGCCAGCCTTAGCATATCATTAGCTTATACGCTTTGATTGGTTGAGTGGATGGCCAGACATTTAGCATATTATGCTTTTATTATATAGTATGATGGCTACATTTTATATTTCTTTGCATTTATTAACAAAATATTTTTCTGTTACATTGGAATTAATCACCTTGAAAGACTTCCTATTGTTGAACTTATCCTGCATTTCCAGAATAAACGCTAACATTAATTCTTTCAATAATTCTAATAGATTCTTTTAGATCACTAGTTACAATTTACTATTTAAAACATCTGCATCTGTACTTAAAAGGGAAACTAGTTGATTATTTTGTTGTATTGCCTACAAGGTTTCATTATTAAGGTTATGCAAGCTTCATTAAATATATTTGGAAGCCTTCTTTTACTTAGATCTGGAATATTTTAAATTCCTAGATATCTTATTTTTTTTGGTGCAATGGTAAATGGAATTGCTTTTTTAAGTCTCTCTTTCTGTAAGTTCACTATTGGTGTATAGAAAGGCCATAGATTTCTTGATGTTAATTTTGTATCCTGCTACATTGCCGAATTCATTTATTGTCTATTAGTTTTTTGATGGAGTCTTTTGTGTTTTTTTTTTAATATACAATACCATGTCATCTGTGAATAAGGACAGCTTTACTTCTTCTTTTCCAATTTGGATGCCTTTTATTTCTTCTTCTTGTCTAATTGCAATGGCTAATACTTCCAGTACTATGTCAAACAGGGGTGGTGAGAGTGGGCATCCCTGTCTTGTTCCTGTTCTTAGAGGAAATGGTTTTAGTTTTTGCCCATTGAGAATGATGTTTGCTGAGGGTTTATCATATATAGCTTTTAATATGTTGAGGTATGATCCTTCTATTCCCACCTTGTTGAGAGTTTTTATCAGGAAAGGGTGTTGGATTTTGTCAAATGCTTTTTCTGCATCAATTGATATGACTGTGATTTTTATCTCTCAATTTGTTTATGTGATGTATCACATTTATCGATTTGCAGATACTATGCCATCCTTGCAGTCCTGGGATAAATTCTACTTAATCATGGTGTGTGATCTTTCTGATGTACTGCTGGAGCCGACTTGCTGGAATTTTGTTGAGGATTTTTTTCCACTGACTTTTAGAGTGTGAAGGGAAGGAGACAGAGAGAGAGAGAAACACTGATGTGAGAGAGACACATCAGGGCCATGGATTGAGCCTACAACTGAGATACAAGGTAAGAGGTTACATGCCCTTGACCAGAATGGAATCTGTGACCCTTTAGTCAATAAACTATCAGTTTTTATTACTATTTAACTGACTTTTCAAGATATTTTGATATAATCATATATGGTTTTCCTTCTCTTATTTGTTGATATAATGTACTTTCATATTAAATGATCCTCTCTTACTTGGGAATAAATCTTATTTTGTCACAGATTATTATTCTTTTGATACATTGGTAGATTGTGTTTTCTAAATGTCTTTTGAGAAAGTCCTATGTACTTGAGGGCTCTATTTTTTTGAGGGATTCCCACTTTTACTTGCTTTAGTATTACCGTGTTTCCCTGAAAATAAAACATCATCCGAAAATAAGACCTACTTCATGGAAAAATAATATATCCCCTGAAAATAAGACCTAGCGCATCTTTGGGAGCAAAACTTAATATAAGACACTGTCGTATTTTCGGGGAAACAGGGTAGAATTATGCTGGCTTCATAAAATCATTACAAAAATTACCTTAAAAAAAAAAAGCCAGGAATCATTTAAATATTAAAGTAAGTGTTTCTTGAAGGTTAGAGAAAACAGCTGTGAAGCCATCTGGTCACTGTGCCTTTTTAATGGTAATCTCTAATTAGCCTTTACACTACTGCGGTAATTCCAATTTTCCTATTATTCTTGAGTAAATTTTTGAACTTTAAGGTTTTTTTTGTTTTTGTTTTTTGTTTTTTTTGTCTCTCCTCCCCTTACCATCCCCGGGTTATATATAGAATTTCCTTATCATAGATAGTAATGAAGTAATATCCTTGAGCACTCATACTTGACTACAATATACTTGTACTAGTTGAAGTGCTCAAAATGGATTAACTCTTATTTCCCCCAACATCCTTTATAAAATAGGTGCTATTTTCATTTTACAACTGAACAAAATTCTTTGAATGTTTCCCATGTATGGATATACTATGTCTTTTAATTATTCCTACTCTTCATTACATTTGTCCTTTGTTTCTTAATCAAGTTCACAATTTTATCAAATTTCCAAAGCATTTTGATCCTAATTTTTTAAAGTACAACTTTCTTCCAAGGGAAACTGTGTAGAATTTACATTTCAATCCTTATAAAAAATTAAGAGGCCCAGTGCACAGATTCGGGAGCTGGTGGGGCCCGTTGGTGTTGCCTGCAGGGATTGAACTATGGCAGGCAGCCGGTAGGCTCATCAACCATGAGCCCAGCATCTGGTGCCCATTGGTCAGCTGAGCAATGTTCCCACTGTGGGAGCACACTGACGACCAGGGGCAGCTCCTGCATTGAGCGTCTGCCCCCTGGTGGTCAGTGTGCATCATAGCTACTGGTTGACGGGTTGAATGGTCGCTTTGGCTTATAGATAGATAGATAGATAGATAGATAGATAGATAGATAGATAGAGGCCCAATGCACGAAGTTCATGCAAGAGTAAGCCTTCCTTTCCCCGGCTGCCAGCACTGGCTTCCCTCTGGCACCCAAGACACAGGCTTCCCATCGACACCCAGGACCTGGTGTCCAGGACCCAGGCTTTCCTTGCAGCCCATCTTCATCCGGAAGGTTGTCTGGGAGGACGTCCAATCTAATTAGCATATTATACTTTTATTATTACAGATAATGAAGTTGTCTAAAATTGCTTATTAGGTAAAACTGTTTCCTTTTAGATAAAACTAAAAGAAATGTACAATAAAATACAAATAACTTCAATAAACTGCCACCAACTTTTAGCATCTGTATTTCTAGGACATTCTGTCATTACTAGTAGCCCTGTGTACGAATCCGAGCGACAGTAGGTTGCTGCCTCCCTCCTATAGCTCTACATCCGCTGCCACGCCCTCCTGGGCCTCCCCCTTCCCCCTACCCCCTCGTAGTTTGCTGCCCCACCCTCCTGCAGTGGTAGGCTGTTATGCCTCAGTGTGTAACAGGTAGTCAGCATATTCCTCTCTTATTAAATAGGATACCTGATCATGTATGTCAACCATTACTGCATTCTGCTGGGGTGGATGAGCAGCAGGGTGTAACAGACGGGGGGATACATTCGGAGGGTGGAAGGCTCGAGGTTCCTCTATTGCTTGCTGCTGTGCATAAGGGAGATGGTGATAATTTTCATCTTGACTAATGGAATTATGTCGAGACAGTCGATCCCTTCTTCCTCTCTGGCGTCTGACAGGAGGACTGTTAACAGCAAATATAAGAAAGGTCACTATAATGTTTAATGATGTGATATATCAGGATTCTGTATTACCTCTTTTTAAAATCCAGCAGTAATTTATGCGAAGGTAAGCTTGAGTATTAAATAATTGCTATAGTTCCCCATCACCTATAAAAACTTACAATGTAAATGAAATGTTTTTAAATTAAAATACAGTTAATATACAATGTTATCTTATTTCAGGTGCACAAGTTATTCAACATTTAAACACTTAAAGAAATTATTACTATAAGTTTATAGTAATCATTTGACAATGTACAAGCTATCACAATATTGACTATATTCCCTGTTGCTATACATTACATTCCCGTGATCTGATTTTAAAACTGGAAATTTGTATTTCTTATTCTCCTTTACCTTTTTTGCCTTCTATTTTATTCCCTTCCCCTCTGGCAACCATCAGCTTATTACACATACATTATAATGTATATATATTTTAAAAATAATGAAAATAAAATTGGTATTCAACTCTGAAAGTATTTATAAATCAGTAGCTAACTATTGTCACTTTTTTAATTGCATGAAATTGCTTGTTTATAGGCAAAAATGATCAAATATCAGCAATTTCATATTGTTTTAACCTATTATTTTTCTCCCTTTATTTTTAAGCATTATATAACAAAATTTAATCTGCATATACCTTTGTCAGTATTCATTTCACATATGCCTAATGGGAACTTTTACCTAACTTTTGTCTAAAACATACAAAGATATATTTCCTATATGCCTAAAATGACATTTTTAGAATAAGTAGAAAATACATGAAATAACTAAAGAACATTTGCTGACAACTACAAATATAACAGAATTGAGTAAATGCTGAGAATGGAAATGACTGAGAGATAATTGTCAGCATAAATATTCCATTAATACACAGGATTTTCAGTCAGAATCTGATTATTGAAGAAAATCACTTTTACTCTTCATGCACTAGTCATCTACATAGTTTAACACAGATTTAACAAGTATTTTGACTAGACTTTAACTTTCTATTTTCCTACAATTCCACAATTTATCTCAACAGCTTTTTAAAATGGCTTAGCACCAATGCAATTTGAAAAAGCAGCAGGTCTCATTATAACGTATTTAATACTATTGGTAACAGAGGCCAAACAACCCCCACATAGACACAGCTGCACAGCCACCTCAGCAATCCTTACTGATGTCAGGTCATCTTTCTCTCAATTGTTCCACTTTGCACCTCTAAATTTGTTTTCTCTCACTTCTTACTGCTCAGTCTTAGAGAAAACAAGGAATACTCCTTTGTGGCATTAACTCCTCAACAATGCTCTTGATACCATCCTCCATTAGTGGTCGGCAAACTCATTAGTCAATGGAGCCACATATCAATAGTACAACAATTGAAATTTCTCGAGAGCCAATGTTTTAAACTTAAACTTCTTTTAACGCCACTTCTTCAAAATAGACTCACCCAGGCCGTGGTATTTTTTGGAAGAGCCAAAAAGCTGCATGTGGCTCGAGAGCCGCAGTTTGCTGACCAAAGCCCCAGATTATTGCTACATGAATTGCTTCTTCCATTTTGATTATTAGCATATCTCTTTTTTTTGCATTTTTCCTTGAAAACCTTTATATTGTACTTCATTGAATTTAAGATGCTATCCACCTTAAACTCATTTTTAAAATGTTGTTTTCTGATAATTTTAATATCGTTTTTGCAAAACCCTCAATCAGCATTCCTTCATGCTAACATCTTCCATTAGCTTAGAAAAATTATCAAAAGAAATAAACCTCATTATCACACCATCGATTAATAAACAAGATATATTGAGATTTTATCATTTTCCACCAATGGCCCCTGATTATTGTTTTGAAATCCAATGCAGGATCTTATTATTGCATATAGTTATCATATTTCCCAACTTAATTTCTCCAATCTGCTACATTTTCTCAGTCTTTATCTTTCATAACCTTGAAACCTTTGAAGACATAGATATTTATTGTTTAGAATGTCCCTCAACTTGGGTTTGTCTGATGTTTTCTCATGATCTGCTTGAGATTATGCATTACTGGACAGGATACAGAGGTGACAATGCTCTTTCAATACATCATAGTAAGAAGCACAGTACATAGTACGTATCATTGGTATATATCTATATATCATTGACCACTTGGCTAACTTGTTGTCTGTCAACACCCACTACAAAAGCATTCTTCCTTCATAATTACTAATCTGCTTATACTGAAAGTTTGTCATAATTTTAGCATGCATGAATGAATGGTCAACAATCATTATGATATTCTAATAGTGATTTTCTAGTCCCCTTATTTCTTCAACATGTATTAATTGGAATTCTTTAAGGAAGAGCTATCACATCTTTCCCATATATTTGTTTACTGTTATTTTTAATAATGTGCTCATGGATATTTATTTTGGTTATAATATGCACTACTGTTTTATTTTGTTGTTCAAATTATTTCAACTTTATCCAATGGGAGCACTTTCTTTTTTTAAAAAAAATATATATTTTATTGATATTTTACAGAGAGGAAGGGAGAGAGATAGAGAGCTAGAAACGTCGATGAAAGAGAAACATTGACCAGCTGCCTGCAATGTACATGCCCTTGACCAGAATCGGAATCGAACCCGGGACCCTCCAGCCCGCAGACCGACGCTCTACCACTGAGCCAAACCGGTTTCGGCCAATGGGAGCACTTTCAAGTTCAGTTCCTGTGCCCTTTCACTATGTCCTTATCCTTTTGGGCACTTCCTTAATATCTGATACCACAATATGCTGTGGTTTATCTCATATTTTCCCTACACCGGTTCTGGAATTAACCAGGTCTCCAAAGAGCCTTGGCATCTTTAATTGCAGAATGGCTGATATTTTGAAGCCAGGTGTGCTCATTACTACTACATGGGAGTCATGCCACTGTCTAGTCTCTAAGAGAACATAAGAAATGTTATCTGTGCATACTAACTCATGTATTTGCACATAACTTATCTTTATATCTGTACAAGTATTTTATTTTATTTACTTTCTAGAGGACCAGTGCACAAATTTGTGCATGGGTGGGGTCTGGCTGAGGGGAGAGGCCATGGGCAGTTGGTGGGCTGGCCCCACCCCTGGTTGAACTCCCAATGAAAGGGACAATTTGCATATTAGCCTTTTATTATATAGGATTTGAAGAACTAATTGGCTTTAATTAATTCATTAGTACAGCAGCAAGTATCCTATATAGCAACTAGATGGGTGCTACCTACAAAAGTATTTTAAAGGACTGTTTTATGGATCACAAAAAAGATGAAAAACGTTTTCAATTAAATTATGAGATAGCATCATTTTAAAGTCTTTATTTGATGTTAAGGTGTGGAAGCTTTATATTTATATATTCTTGTATATTCTATATGCTCACATCACTGATCTCCTGATAAAAATCTCAACCTGGCCATACCCTTTAAGAGCCCCCTTTTGTTTCATTCTGTTATCACTTGCTCTTACTCTCACTTCCCTACTCTAAAATAATTTCAATAACTCTCAAACCAAATACAAATTAAGATGCAAGTCCTCATTCTGACATGTAAAGTCCCTTTATGATTTTAGTTCCTATCTTTCTTGTGTTGCCTTTCATTAAATCTGTGTGTCTTTGTGATAGGACATTTAGAAAGAACTATGAGAAAAATTTAGAAATAAGAAACAGTGCTAGAAGATGGACAACTATTTCTTTCAGTTGACTTTACACTGGTGATAGAACTTTGTCATTTTGTTTTAGGTTTATCACTTGTAAATAGTGCAAAGCTGTTCCCTCCTGCCTTTTGTTTGACAGAGTTTTCTATGTATGCTGTTTATCTGTTTCATTGTGTGGAAGTTATACATTCTAGTCCTATTCTTCTAGTAATTTATATATTTTTTAAAATATATTTTATTGATTTTTACAGAGAGGAAGGGAGAAAGATAGAGCGTTAGAAACATCGATTGGCTGCCTCCTACACACCCCTTACTGGGGATGTGCCCGCAACCAAGGCACATGCCCTTGACTGGAATCAAACCTGGGACCTTTCAGTCTGCAGGACGACGCTCTATCCACTGAGCCAAACCGGTTTTGGCTAGTAATTTATCTTTAATGTTTTTTAATACTCACCCAAGTATATGCTTATTGATTTTAGACAGAGGGAGGAAGGAGGAAGGAGAGGTAAAGGGAATGGGGGAGAGGAATGGGGGAAGGGGGAGGGAGAGAGGGAGAGGGAGGGATTAGTAGTTGCCCTTCATACACATCCTGACTTGGGGATCAAACCCAAAACCCAGGTATGTGCTCTGACTAGGAATCGAACCTGACACCCTTTAGTGCATGGCACAACACTCCAAATAACGAAACCATACCAGCTAGGGCAGGCCTGAGCAAACTACAGCCCATGGGCTGAATCCAGCCCGTTCGGCTGTTCTATCCGGCCCGCTGAGCCGAAAGAGCGGAGGGTTCTCTTGCTCTCCCCTCCGCTCCTTCACCAGCAGCCCAAGATGAGAGTGCCAGCATGGTCAGGTTGCTTTTGTTCCGGCCCTCCGGTCCAGTTTAAGAACCCATGTGGCCCCCGAGTCAAAAAGTTTGCCCACCCCTGATAGGGCTATATAAAAACCTTTCCCCCCACATTTTCCATTTTGGTCTTTTACATTACATTCTGGGAAGATACCTCCACTTGATATTACAGAAATGAAGACACTTTTTCTGCCCATTTATTGAGTTTTTAATTTTACCAATAAGAATTTTAGTTGATTTTTATAAAATCTGCTCTCGCATCTCTTTCATATTCCACTTATTCAAAGTCTATTTTGTTTGTTCTGTTTCTTCAAGTTCTTGGTTTTATTGAGTTTAGTGCTCTTCTTTCCTCAAATGTTTAGTAATTTCCTTTCTATGTGCTCATCTTTGTAGCTGAAATTATGCTAGACTATTGTTGAATATTGCATCTGTTTGCACAGCTTGCTTCTGTAAGAAAATCTGGCAGCTAAGATTATAGCTAGCCTACAATAAAGTATTAAAGGGAGAATGGACTAAGGAAAGTAACACATTGCCAGGTAGAATACAGGCTTATGGGTAACTGGTTTTCTAGATATGTGCTCCCCCATCCCTCCTTTGTATTACCATGAATGTAGAGCATGATACTTTTCTTCAATTTGAGAACCCATAGCTCGCTTCTACTACCATGTGGAAACAGACACTTCTAACATGCCCTTTCTAGTCTAGAGCATTTCCTATGACCTAGCAATTGTACTCCTAGGCTTTTGAAGATAAACAAACATTCTATCCATAAGTCTTCCTAACTAAAGATTTAACAATATTTCTTAGGTTATCAACAGATGGAACATGCAACAGTTGTTCCACCCTAAAGATGCATTATTTCACTAGAAGAAGAAACGTATGACCTTGGACAACAACCAAAGAGGAAGAAGCTCAGGAAGAAATATATGTTCCTAGAAAGGAAAGGCAAAGGCCAAGTCCCATGAAAGAGAGGACAGAGGACTGAGAGTTGATCTAAACGTCAATCACTCTTCATACAAAGTCCACACTTTTATAAAAAAGCCAATTGCCTTAGAAGATACAGAAGAAATAGCAATAGAGTGGAGATAGAAATAGCTCACTTCTAGGATCTCCTTAACCCTCTTCCTATTGTGAAAGATAAAATGCATTTTTCCATATTCAGGATTATAGGCTGGCCTGAAAAATGTTTTCAACCATAAGGTAACTGAATTAATATATAATGGTATAAATTGATTTTAGATAAATCACTTTAGTCTCTTTTCAATTTCTTTTTCTGTTAACCACAGCTAAATGAATTCTCACAATCTAATGTACAAGTCTAATCTTATTTTCATGTTTGAGTGTACAAATACATACGTGTTGATGTGTTTATAATGCGTACAGAAAAACACACAAATCTACCAATGGAAGAAAATTTAAGAAATAAATTGTAATCAACTAACCTTCTTCTGTTGCGTGCAGGTGTGTTGCATCGTTCCCCTGAGAAGTGATGTTGACTTGGTCGAACTGAAGGGGGCTGCCTATTTGATGTCATCTCCCATGGTCGCATTGGTGGTGAGGGAGCTGGTGATGCTGATGTATAATCAAAGACTGAATGAGAGAGGCGCTGTCTCTTGGGACTTGGACTATCTTCACTCTGCCAATGCAACACAAATCAATCACCCGAATAAGAACTTTTAAGGATTTTTAAATTATTGTGTATGCATAGATATTTAAATATATTTACCCTAATGTGTAAAGGAGGGGAAAAATACACTCTTACCCCAAATTAAATACCTTTAATGACAAAGATTGTGGGGAACAGAGAAGAGAAATAAAGAATAAGTAATAACAAATGAAAAGTAAACTCTGTTTCTTAAAACTAATAATAAATTTCATCAAATAACAACATACAGGCTACACAATAGGGTAATAAGCAATTGTATGGTATTTAACCATCTCTTTAAAATCCCTTTTCAACTGAGAAATTCCATTATGCTCTCCCATCAGTTAACAGTTGCTCTTTTAGAAATCAATTCTTAGCTGAGAGATCAATTTAGGAGGGGGTATAATTTAAGTAGGCCCTTGACTTGATTCTTAACCATACTCCTCAGCATCCTTATTTCTATATTTAAGGCCATTACATTTATTTTCTTTAATAAAAGTTACCTGGATAAAATAAGGCTTATATGAAACAGATAAAAAGAAACAGTCAACAGACCTAAATCGGCAATTTTCAACCAGCGTGCTGCAATAATTTTTTAAAACTTGCATTACCTGAATATTTAGTTGGGGCACTGACCTTTTTATCCTTTAGATTGTCAAATTTAAAAAATGACAACAGCAAATACAACAATAGCTGTCCAGTGCAAATAAATCAAAATTATACCTTGTTTTAGTTAGATCAGCAAAATGTGTATTTTTTGGTGTGCCACAGAATTTAAATAGGTTCTGTGTGTCATGAAATGAAAAATGATGAAAAATCGCTGATCTGGATTATCACTTCTTAACTAGAATGTTATAGCATTTTTTGAAAGACATGGAGTTTCAGGTAGATCATGGGAATGGATGATTCAAAACTTATATATGTTACATGCTGGCACACAGTTTCAAGTTTTCAAGAATCATAACATTGCTTCAAGCTATAAAATTGGTATGAATCACTTAATTGAATTAACTCTCCCCACACAACTCAATTTCCCAATTGAGCCTCACCACAACTGTCTAAATTACAAATGAATTCAGAGTTTGATTAAGGCTGTGTTCCTAAAAGAACCTCTCCTAACTTGATCTACTCCCGGCAAGTTCTAATTGTTTGGGTAATACAGCACTTTTGATTATAAAATAATTGGTGCCTACTGCTAGCAAAAAAATCAGTTAAGTATATGGTCCTATTTACTGCAATGCTGGATTTTAAGAGATAACATAAAACAGAACTGACTAAACTAATAGAAAAGAAGCAAACTGTTAAGTGGTTATTTCTGATCATTCCAAATTATTTTAACAGAGGTATTTCCAAAAACCACATAACTTTCCTTCTATATTTAATAATATTATTTCAAATTTGTCATTGTAACTAAAATAAAAGTTTTTAGAACCATATACTCTTTATAACTTTTTGCCACACTAACCTTTTCTCTCTAGATTTAATAGTGCTATTTCAAGTATATTCATTTTTACCCATTGATTTTAGTAAAAATATCAGTTATATTCTGATAATCTTAAAAATTAAAAATAACCATTGGAATTTAGATATTTTGATTTTAAAAAATATATATTTTATTGATATTTTACAGAGGAAGGGAGAGAGATAGAGAGCCAGAAACGTCGATGAGAGAGAAACATCAACCAGCTGCCTCTTGCACACCCCCTACCAGGGATGTGCCTGCAACCAAGGTACATGCCTTTGACCGGAATCGAACCCGGGACCTTTCAGTCCACAGACCGGCGCTCTACCACTGAACCAAACCGGTTTCGGCTAGATATTTTGATTTTTTTTTTTTAATGTCAGAATGAACAACAATTTTTTTCTTTTTTAAGAATGAGCAACATTTTACCAAAAAATCCTCAGTTTCCAACAAAGGAAAGAGGGAGTAACTTACAAAGAAACAAGAATTAGATTAGCATTAGACTTCCCACAGAAAACAAAAGCTAAAATGCTCTGAGGGAAAATAATACAGAGTTTTATACTTCAAACTATTAATCTAGTGTGAAGGCAAAATCAGTCATCTTGCCAGATTCAAAGTTGCTTTTCACGCCATGGCATGTGTGGCTCAATTGGTTATAGTGACATCCCCTGGGCTCAGGTTTAATTCCCAGTTAGGATACATGCCCAGGTTGTGGGTTCATTCCTCAATTGGGGTGCCTACGAAAGGCAATCAATCAATGTTTCTCTCCCTTTCTCCCTTCCTCTCTCTTTAGAATCAATGAAGAAATTATCCTCGAGTGAGGATTTAAAAAAGAAAATTGTTGGAGGGCCCTGGAGAGTATTATGCAAAGTGAAATAAGCCAGTCAGAGAAAGACAATTATCACAAGATCTCACTCATATGTGGTATCTAATGAACACAATAAACTGATGAACAAAACAGATCCAGAGTCAGAAGCATGAATCAGACTGTGAAATCTGAAGAAGAAAGGCAGGGGAGGATGGGTGGGTGGGAAGAGATAAACCATAGAACTTGAATGCATATATGCATAACCCAGTGGTTGGCAAACTGCAGCTCAAAAGCCACATGCAGCTCTTTCACAAAATACCACGCATGGGCGCGCATGTACAGTGCGCATGCACAGAAGTCAATTTTTGGCCTGGGTGAGTCTATTTTGAATAAGTGGCGTTAGAACACTCAAGGGGCCAGAGAGCCGCATGTGGCTTGCAAGCTGCAGTTTGCTGACCACTGGTATACCCATGGACACAGACAATAAGGTGGTGAAGGCCTTGGGGCCAGGGGGAGAGTTGGAAAGGGTCAACAGGGGGAAAAGAAGGACATCTGTAATACTTTCAACAATAAAGGTTTAATTAAAAGAAAAACAAGTTGCTTCTCACATTATCTGTTCAGAGGAATTTACTTGATTTTATGTGTGTGAGCAAGCTCCTCTCTTCACGAGGAAATATATACAAACTAGAGGCCCGGTGCACGAAATTTGTGTAGGGGGGGGGAGGGGTGGTCCCTCAGCCCAGCCTGCACCCTCTCACAATCCAGGACCCTTTGGGGTCTATCCGACTGCTCGTTTAGGCCCAACCCTCTCACAATCTGGGACCACTGGCTCCTAACCGCTCACCTGCCTGCCTGCCTGGTGCCCCCTGCTTCTGCCTCAGCCCCTGCACCTGGGACCCAGGCTTCCCTCCTCTGGCTGGCCACAGGCACCCGGGCAGCTTTGCCTGGGCAGACACCTGGGACCCGAGGCGGCTTTGCCTGAGCCCCAGCTTTGACAGGAAGGACGTCCAGAATACATCCAGTCTATCTGGTCTAATTAACATATTACCCTTTTATTAGTATAGATAAAGGATCCAATAAATAGTAGAAGTGAAAAGAAATTACAGGACGATGGCAGCTCCAAAGAGTAATAATTCCAAATTACAACAAGAAGTCTGAGATAAATACCCTAAATAATGTGGATATCAAAAACAGTAAGAGCCGAAACCGGTTTGGCTCAGTGGATAGAGCGTCAGCCTGCGGACTGAAAGGTCCCAGGTTCGATTCCGGTCAAGGGAATGTACCTTGGTTGCGGGAGCATCCCCAGTGGGGGTGTGTGCAAGAGGCAGCTGATCAGTGATTCTCTCTCATCAATGTTTCAAACTCTCTATCCCTTTTCTCTTCCTCTCTGTAAAAATCAATAAAATATATTAAAAAAAACACACAACATGCTACTTGGTTCTGCAACAACTATATACTGTAGATACTAGTGGCCCTGTGCACAAATCTGTGTGCAAGTAGCTCACTGACGCTTGCCTCAGCTGGCCATTAAAATACACACATACACACACATCTCTGAAATTAAGGACTGTGCCAAACATAAAATTTCCACAATGTACCTGATTATTTCATGAAAGTATACTATCTTCAATCACATTGTTAAATTGGATGGTAATACAGAAACTGTTAATTGTAAAACTGTAAGGGATTGATAACAAAGAAATGAAATTTTTGAGAGTGATGAAACTATTCTACATCTTGATTGTGGTGGCTCTACAAGCCATAAGCATATATATAAAAGCCCAGCAACCGAACAGTGGAATGACCAGGATGACCAGTGCACTATAATGTGCACTGACCACCAGGGGCCAGACACTCAACACAGGAGCTGCTCCCTGGTGGTTAGTACAATCTCAGTGTGAGAGCGCTGCTCAGCTGAGTGGGATGAGCAGTGTTCCCACAGCTGCCAATCCCTGCAGGCCATGTCCCCGACCAGTGCACAAATCCATGCACTGGGCCTCTAGTTTGTTGTAATTCACAGACCTCTGCATTAAAAGGGTAAGTTTTATTGTATATCAATTATAAATCAATTTTAAAATATTTTTCTAATTATGAGACCCTTCAATTTTAATTTTAAATACAGCTTATTTTTTATAGAGAAGAAAACACACCACTTTTGTAAGAAACTCCTGAGCAATAAATACAAAGTTATCCCTTTTACAGAAAAATTAACATAACAACTAAATGTATATCAGGAAACATAGAAGCATATTCATGGCAGCATTACCTGTAATAATAGTAAAAAACTGGAAACTATCCAAATATTCATAAAAAAGAGAGGGGATAAACTATAGTATAGTCATATAATAAATGGGATACTAAAAGAAGGAAACTAACTCATCAATACACCCACATGTATCAATATGAGTGAATCCCAAAATGACAAAAATATACAACGTATGATACCATTTATATTAAATTTGGAAACTAAATAGAATATAGTATTGAGGGATATTGTATGTGGTAAGGCCACATAGAAAAGCAAAGGGATACTTAACACAAAATTCAGCAGAGGATTGCCCAAGGCACAGATATGGGACAGCAGATGGATGTAACATGCAAGATCACATGGAGACTTCAAAAATATTGGTAACAGTTGAGTTCTAAGCTGGATGGTGTTATATATTTTTTAAATTATACATGTGCTTACCATATTCTCTACAGCTTGCATATATAAAATATTTCATAATTTTAAAAATTAGAAAAGCATGTAAAATTAGAAAGATAGTTACTAGAAGTAATACAATATAAAAGCAAGCAAGTAAAAAAGCTAACAAGGACAGTGACAAAACGGATAAAACTGTGAAGATGAATGACAAAGAGATTAAAAACAAGATGAGCTTTTTGTTTAAAAAATGGGTTTGGAAACCTGGATCCAGGAGAATATCAACACTTTCCTTCTCCTCTGTTACCATTTCAATTATTAGCCACATACCCAAACCCATGCTTGGAATGGGAAAAATCAGTAATTTCTTTTTCCTCAGAGAAGGCTGCAGGGAAAATGATGTCCTAGAAAAGATACTAGTTTCAGCTAAGATAAGGAAGTAGAGGTGCTTTTGGGGGAGGGGGGGAAGAGAAAGACGAGATAGGTGAACCTGTTTAAAACAAAGTATTTCAAAGAGAATGAAAAATAGAAAGAGTTGGGAGGGAAGGAACTTGGAGGAAAAGCCAAGAGTAAGAAAACATGAATACATTAAACTTTCTGAGAGGGCAGGACATAACTGAGTAGGGTCTCTTTTTTACATGGCAACCAAGTTTTATAAGGATGAGCAGAATAATCAGAACTAAAAAACCACACCTAATTTTGGTATAAATTAGTTGAAAGTATTTCAAAGGAGATGTGAGAAGGATATACTCCTCATGAAGAAAAGTGGGAGGGCAATAAATGGGCAAAGAAAACCTCTGGGACAGTCTCCTTTGGAGACAAAGTCACTGAGTGCCTTGTTCTCAAATTAGAGAAAAATAAGATGTTAATTAAATTAGGACTAAAAATAACAGTATCTTTCGCCTTTTTAAAACACTCAAATTGAATTAGCTCTAAGTCCTGTTTTATTTTCAAAACATGGGTGTAAATCTATTGCAGTTGGCAATTCTCTGAATTTAAATTAAAGTTAATGTTGAGTTAAAGCCTGAGGATGACTCAAGATATAAAGAACATAGAAAACATCACATAACTGGTTTTTTTTTTGGGTTTTTTGGTGGCAGCAGCAAAGGTTTGTCACTTTTCCCTTATTGGTCTACTACTAAATATCAAGATATTACAGACTAATGACACATCAAAAATGGCATTTAATATGCCATTCAATTCAATACAGAAAACTATCTCTCTTAACATGTACTGCATTGTGTTTAAAGAAATACTTACTGATAATATCTAACGGGCAGTAAGTGGGCAACTATAGTATATGAGAATCAGAAAAAGTTGGATTTGAGTCTCTGCTTTGCCTATAACTAGCTATGTAATTGGGCATCTTGGTGTGCTTTTCCAAGTCTATTTCTTCATCTAGAAAAAGCATCCATGATTAGTTTATTATGAGGGTTAAACACAAAATGAGATAATACACGCAAAGCAGAGAACCTGGCACAAATTCCAACAAGGAATATCAGATAGAAGAATCCTGAAGCATCTACACTAGTGGTCGGCAAACTCATTAGTTAACAGAGCCAAATATCAACAGTACAACGATTGAAATTTCCTTTGAGAGCCTAAATTTTTAAACTTAAAACTTCTTCTAATGCCACTTCTTCAAAATAGACTAGCCCAAGCAGAGCCACACTCAAGGGGCCAAAGAGCCGCATGTGGTTCTCGAGCCACAGTTTGCCAACTACGGACCTACACAGCTAGCCTCAGAAATTCAACATCTTCAATTTAATGTGTCACACATTCCTCTTTCAAAACTAGTCCCAAGCTGCAACCTGTCACTTCCACACAAAAAGAAAATGAGCTGGCTTTATGTAAAACTTCTAACCTTATTAGCAACTCTCACTTCCTCAGTAGGTTTATATGCACATGTACAAATACGTAACATGGGCAAAACCTTAGCAACCAAGAAGCAATTCTGTAACTGAGTTTCCTTTGTGGTACCTATGGATTAATGAGCATATATATATATATATATATATATATATATATATATGAGCACACATTAGTAATCTTATTAATAACAATGATTTCAATCCATTCACATCTCATTTTCATTTAATACATAACAAAATTTTAAATCACATTTTACCCACAGGTATCAAAACTCACTAATGTCAACTAACAATGTTTTCTGAAATATGCATACTATATAATTCTGAGCACTAAGCAAATTAGTGACAACTTAAAAAATATATTATATGCTTCCATTTTCCCCTTGCCTACACAATTTCACATATTCTGTCATATTTTCTACTAGCCTACAGAATTTGGCCTATTAGGACAAGTGATTAAGACCAAAAGGTAAAAAAATAAGAATATAAATGGTCAAAAATAAATAGGAGCTCAAGAGAAGACATTCTTCAGAAAAGCAGGCTGAAAGTTTTACATTAAAGAAGTCCTCTAAGAAGAATACTTATTCTCACATAGAACAGAAACGAGAAGAGGGAAGACACTGAGAACTTTATTTCAAGCCTTCCGAGAAACAACCTAGAATGCTATCTGTGATTCTCAGCCCTGTGTAGGGAAAGGGTAAATATATAAGAACCTGGAAGAAAGCTTTGAAGTGAGCATCCTCTTGAACGGTAGTGTTCTGATCACTTGGGAGGAGAGGGAACAGGCTCTGAAGTCTCACCCTTTCACAAATCACCTTGTTAGGATGGCCAGGTAGAGGTGCTGAATTGGCCCCGGGAGATATCTGGGAAAAAGAGGGAGAAGAAAAGGATAGTTCATGGCTAGCTGCACCAATGTGGAGAATCATGCCAATGAAGGATAGTCTGGGTTTTCTAGGTATCTGATTTAGCAGAGACTGGAAAAAATTAAAAATTAACCTTAAACATCAAAGCAAATGCTAAGGTCAGCAAAGGTTGCCTCTGGCAATGGATTTCTCTTACAAAAACTTTTAAGGCAAAACAGCACTGCTCAAGAACACAGACTCCTTCCAATTTTTCCCATATGATTTCTACTGATATCTTTTGTTGATATTAATTCTGAAATCCTAAAGGATACAGACAAGACTTTATGCTAAGAAAAACTCAGGTAAAAAATTACATATCTAATGTACTGAAAGATACGTGTCCACCTGAACTAAGATCAATATATTTTCACATTTTACTTTTTAAACTTCCGATTGACTGTGCAAAAGACGACAAATAATTACAGAACATATGTGGCAAGACTTCTACAGAGATCATAAGCATAAAAAACAAGACCATGGTAATCTCACTTCTATTCAACACAAACCTAGCAACTTTCTTAAGGAATAAAAGGCCAGATCATAAGCCCCAAAATAAATGCCTCCATGTTTTAAATTCATGACTGAATTTTAGGTTAATCCTCTCAAACTCATATGTAAATATACTTAACTTGTAGCATTTTAAATCATGAGTATCACCTGTTCCACTGTGCTGTGGAGTGAACTTCCCCCTTATAGGTGAGGGTTTGTGGACCTGCCTGACCATGTGTTTTTATTTATTTTTTTAATTTTAAAAAATATATATTTTATTGATTTTTTACAGAGAGGAAGGGAGGGGAATAGAGAGTTAGAAACATCAATGAAAGAGTAACATCGATTAGCTGCCTCCTGCACACTCCCCACTGAGCATGTGCCTGCAACCAAGGTACATGCCCTTGCCCGGAATCGAACCTGGGACCCTCAAGTCCACAGATGGATGCTCTATCCACTGAGCCAAACCAGTCAGGACAGACCATGTGTTTTTAGAGCTTCTTCACTGCCTCATTCATTTCCTTACATAAGTATCTATTCTGTGACAGGCAAGAAACCAAAATGAGGCATGCTTTACCTCAAGAAGTGTATGCTATGAAAATAAAGCAAAATCACTGTATAATATAGAGAGTATCAACTTTCTCTGATAATGGTAGGTACCAGGTGCTATGAAAGGATAACTAGCAATCGACAGTTGGGAAACTACAAAATGTTCAGTATGGCTGGTCAGTAAGGAAGTAGCTATAGAGCAAGACAGAAACAGACCATGAAGTGGCTTGCTAGCTATTAATAATCCTGATATTATCAATTTACTTGATTCTTTTATAAGTTTTTGTTTCTGGTTTGCTATCGGCCTGGTAAATAGATAACCATGCCTGTTGATTAAGAGTTAAATTACTTCCAAAGATCTTTGTAGGAATAATAGCAAAACACTTGCATGCAATAACTTTAGAATTCATTAGCATTGCTACACAAAATGTTTTAAACATAAATTTAAAGCTTATCTCTGCACTACAAACCTGAATGTGCTAATATCCTTTACCACTATGATGAAGTAGAATTGCTGAATCAAGAAACAGCTCCTGGCTGCCTCCTGAAAGCAGTTATGTTAGGAAGAAAGATAAAAAATGCATCCCACCCTCAAAAACCTTATTCTAGTTAAAAAAAAAAAAAAAAAAAAAAAAAAAAGGATGCAAGTAGCCAACTACAGGATAATGTTTTAAATGCCAATCATATAAGTAGGAGCTTGGTTTATTTGAGGGTAAGAGTAAGAAATAATTTCATAGGAGAAAATGTATTTAGAATTCCCGACTCCTCAATCTAAGGCATTCTTTTTACCACTTCAGCAATTCTCTCCTCTTCTCAAAAACAGTTCATATCAGTTTCATATTCTTTTGGCAATCCTCTTAAGCTTATAATCTACAAAGTAAGTACCTTTAAAGAGATACTTTAATAAGGCCATCTGCTTCAACTATCATACCTAAAGTAATCTTTATGAAGAGCACTCTTACAAACTGCTCCTACAAGTAGCTGGCTGGGAAAACAGAATCAGGTTTCCTTTCCTTAATTCTTGTTCCTTTGAAAACTGAAACTGGCAAACCCTGGCCACTAAGGCCACAGTTAATAATTTTGAAGCATAGTCCACTCCTACCAGCAATATCTTTTGGTCAGAAGCTCTATCTACACTAATAAAAGAGAAATATGCAAATTGATCATCATTTTGCAATGCCCACCAGAAAAATCAGGAGTATGTAAATTAACCCAACAAAGATGGCAGCGCCCTGCCCCCCAGCCACTCCTGGCCTCTGGGCAGCACAGTGGGACTCCCGCTATGAGGGGGCGGGGGGGGGGGGGGGGGGGGGAGTGGCGGAGAGAGCTACAGGAACAGTGCTCCAGCTGGAGCAAAGACTGAAGGCTTTGGCCAGAGCGAAGGCTTGGGTCCCTGATGCCGGAGGAAAACCGGTGCTGGCAGCCAGGGGAAAAAAGGCCTATTGTGCAAATCTTCGTGCAACTGGCCTCTAGTCAGTCAGTCAGTCAGTCAGTCAGTCTATCTATCTAAGCCTAACCGACCTGCTGACTGGTAGCTATGACACGCACTGATCACCAGGGGGCAGGTGCTCAACGCAGGAGCAGAAGCCACAGGCAATGAAACATGGAACAGACTGATGAATCTCAGAGGGAAAGCAGGAGGGGGAGAGCAGGAAGAGATTGATCAAAGATCTTATATGGATACTAAAGGCCCAGTGCACAGATTTGTACACCAGTGGGGTTGACTGGCATGACCTGTGGGGATCAGGCCAAAACTGGCTCTCCGACATCCCCTGAGTGGTCCCAGATTGGGAGAGGGTGCAGGCCAGGCCAAGGGACCTCACTGGTGCACGAATCCGTACACTGGGCCTCTAGTTTGTCTACAAAAAGGGAGGACAAATAATACAATGGAGAAAAACTATATTCAATTCCTATAGTTAATATAGATCTGAGACAAAAATTATAGATGGGTTTGAAAAAACAAAACAAAACAGATGCTCCCACTGGATAAGATAAAATTAGGCACAATCATGTGTGTGTGTTGGGGAGCAGTTAGAATTCTAAGATGGCCTCCAAGACTCCCACCTCTGGTGCACATAATATGATCCCTCCCTCCCTGGTGTATAGTTAGGACTGTAAATACAGTGAATTTATTCCCATGAGTAGGTTAAATCAGATGACCTAAATTATACAAACTTCTTCACAGAGATGAAAGTATTTCCAGATATAATTAAAATTCCAACTCGGTTGGTTTCATTTAATCAATCACAAAGGGTAGATTATCCTGGGTAGGCCTGACTTAATCAAAGAAAGCCCTCAAAAGAGGAACAGAACTCTTCCTGAAGAGATTCTGCTGTAAAACCCACAGAAATAAGCTGCTATGTTGTGAGAACACACATTAAGAGGGCCATGAGGAAGAGATCTGATAGGTCAGGAGCTGAGAGGGGTTACCAGGCAGCTAGCAAGAAAAATCACAAGAACAATGTTATGCCAATCAGTAAGCATGGAAAAGGACATCGAATCTGATGAAATCACAGCTCCCCTTAGGTAAGACCTTAAACAGAGAGGTCCACAGCTAACCCATACTAAGACTCCTGATAAAGGGAAACTGTAAAATAACAGATATGTGTTTTAAGCTACAAAATGTGTGGTAATTTATTATACAATAGGAAACTAACACAAACACACACACACATATAATGTTGTACCACACTCAAAGCAAGTTATTTCTCTGGAATTTTAGCTATATTAATTTGATTATGAAAGATATAAATTAAGACATCTTAAAGCAATAAGCAGTTTTAAAAATCTTAATCTTGTAATTAACTTCAAATGAACTGGACTCTGATTTTATACACACTACAGGTCAGGATTAGTTGATTTGCTTAAAGCCACACATAAATACTAAGAGCTAAAATTTAAAGGCAAGCTTATCCCCTCTCAGGTTCTAAGGTTCATACTGAACCCACAAAACCACCCTGTAGTTTAAGAATTTTAAAAGTAGCACTCTTCTTTATAATGTAGTTGGATTAGTAAGTAACAATTATTCCCCAAGGCCTGTTAAAGCTATATTGTTTTGGTTTTGAGGGGATTAATACTCACCCAAGGATATTTTTCCCATTGATTTTTTAGAGAGAGTAGAAGGGAGAGGAAGACACACACACACACACACACACACACACACACACACACACAGAGAGAGAGAGAGAGAGAGAGAGAGAACTATTTGAGAGAGACATCCATTGGTTGCCTCCTGCACATGTTCCACTTGGGCTGGGATTGAGCCTGCAATTGAGGTTCCTGCCCTTAACTAAAATGGATCCAGGACCCTTCAGTAGTCAGCAGACTGATGCTCTATCTGCTGAGCCAAATCAGCTAGTGATATAATTGTTTTAAAATATTTGTTTCCTTCTACATTGTTTCTGACATAAATTTCCATTACTGCTCTAATTCTCCTTCAGTAAAAATTACTGAGGTTATATCTGAAAATTGATACAATTCTATTTTTTCTCTAACATGCAAGTGTTGAACATTACAAGACATAACTTCAACCTTCTTCAGAATGCAACTTATACTTAAAAACTCATGCCAAGAGAACAACCCTGAGATGGGATGACACCTGCAACTCACACACTTCTCATATTTGTTTATTTAAATACGAGAGGTCTGGTGCATGAAATCTGTGCACAGGTAGGGTCCCTAGGCCTGGCCAGCAATCAGGGCCTATTGGGGCCTTCCAGCTACTGGCTGGGGCCTCCCTTTGCTCCGCGCCACCCCCTGGTGGTCAGCGCATGTCATAGTGAGAAATTGAACTCCTGGTTGAACTCCCAAGGGGACAATTTGCATATTAGGCTTTTATAGATAGATAATTGTATGACTAATCCACCCAGCATAGCTGAGAAAAGCAATGCATTACAAAACGAAATAATTTATCCTTTTGAGCACCAACACAAAAGATATCTTATATTAAGATATCTTTTGTTTATCATTTATTTAATGTGGCCTTTCCCTGTCTTGGTAACCATAATATAATCAAGAATTTAACCTTTGTCTTGGAGAGTGTAGTAATTATCATGTTATTGTGCTAAAAATAACTTAGGAGTTAGGTCCAGATATTGTGCCAGAACTTGCTTCCTCCACAATAGCTTTTGAATACAGCTTGCTTCTTCATTCATTTACATTTTTCTCATAAAGGTGAGACACATTATGTGCTGGTGTATTAAGTAATGTGCTTTCTACACAACAAATTGCTCAAAGCCCTAACAGACTTCTCCAAGGAGGAAAAAAAAAAATTGTTCACTGTTACTTGCTATAATACCAACTAGTCAGCAGCATTCAAATCATAGCCTAATAGAAGGGAAAAACAAAACAAAAGATGAAGAGTCTTTTTTAATGTTGACTCCAAGTCCCTTACTCTGTAAGGTCCAGGTGTGGGGATCTAAAAATGCAGAGGTCAAATTCAAATTATCCTGCTCTAATTCTCCCTCAGTAAAAATTACTAAGGTTATATCTGAAAATTGATACAATTCTATTTTGTATCAAGAGATACAAAGTATCACTGTTTCACTGTTTCCAGGGTGGCAAATGTTAATCACCTGGAAAGTTATCAGGTAGATTTTATTAACAATTCAAAAGTCTGAATCGGTAATTTTCCTGATAAATTCTCAGGTTATACTCCAAAACATAGGAAAAACCATTATGTAAAACATGTTTATTACAGCACATAGGAAAAACCATATGTAAAACATGTTCATCACGATTTAAAAGGAAACTAGAACTAACCTAAATGTTTAACATGTAAGTTATTTGCTAAATAAGAGTATGGCATCCGTGCTTTGTGGATTATTATGCAGTCATTACAGGATGGGTGGTGGGAGGCAATTCTTTTTAAAAACAAACTACTATTCCCATTCTTGAGTTAAGGGTCTGTCTTTCTGTTCCAGGATTAATGAAAGTATTGGGAAGGCTCTACCCTTTCTCCCACTCCTCAGTCCCATAAATTAATAAGGAGAGGGGAAAGCAGGCACATTACATGTATTGAGAATGTGGAAATTAAGATTAGAAAAAAATAGAGTTACACATTCTTTTAAAAAATTGTTTCTTTCCTTCTCTCCCACAAATCCAGATTTGCCTGTACAAAGATTATTCTCCCCTCAAGGAAATGTGTCTGAAATAATTTTACTTGGGCTGGTAACCTCTTAGTAGACTATCTCTTAAAGATTTCCATGGATTCGGAAAAAGTCCAGACCATGACTAGTCCAAATCAATACAAAAATTGTGTGTGTATTTGAAAAGATGAAGTGTGACTAAGCTCTTTATGATTTTTATTAAATAATAATTCAAATATTTATTACCTATCTACCATGGGTTAGATGCTGTGAATACAATGGGAAAAAAAGAAACAGTCCTTGCCCTCAAAGAAATTCAGTCTAGTGAAGCAATTCAACAGAAATTATAAATGAAGATTATAGGGCCTCCTAACAAAAGGGGTTGGGAAAGTATCCAAATAGAGGGAGAAGGTAAAGCGTTTAAATCCTTTAAAAACAGCATGAAAAGATGTCTGTGTGCGTGTGTGTATGTGTGACTGTATACACGGCCCCTCTTCATCTATTTGCTCAAATTTCTCACTAATTTATTGTATGTTTGCTTTATCTCCTCCAGATAGACAATATCACATACAGAAACTTAACATTTGCTAAATGAACTAGGCCAATTGAGTTCAAATGTGTATTTACAATCTGTACGCTCTCAAATTAAGCAAGCCATGAATTATCCCAAGTAGCACAGAAGTGAAAATGAAGAGGCAATAGGAAAATAACCAGAAAATCAGTAAGTAATCCAGACAGTACAGAACAATCACAGGATTAATCAAGATCTTTCTAGTAAAACGAATTACATAATGGTGGTGGCCTAAACAAAACTGGGGCAGCATAAACAGAGAGGAATAGATAGAAGAGACTGGAAATAGAAGACAAAGATAATCTTTCCATGCTGATCAATCATTTTGGAGATTTTTACCTAAGGATTTTTTAGTTATACTTTCCACCCGTGGCCTTGGAAAAAAGTAAAAAGCAAGCACAAATAAAATGTTACTAAAAGTCTGACCCAGAGCTGTTGGCAGAGAGACAATAGAACTACACTCTACATTATGATGCTATCAGACTTAGTTATATCTGACATGCTCTGTCCGCCCTTCATCAAAACTCAGGCTACTCTAGTCAATTCCCAATTTTTATTCAGATTAACACTTCCAACTTAATTTAGTTTTAAAAACAAGTGGGTAAATTTCAACAAATATAGAATCACAAACTACCTTCTAAAATCACAAAATATACTAAAGGTAGATACACCACAAAAATCATTTAAAATAAACTCTCATATTTTAGATGAAGACCCAAGGTCCACAAGGCTAGTCTGTTGGCAAAACTGATTCAACTACAGATTCTAAAAGCTACAAATTCTTGTAGAAATAGGCATTACAGAAAATGATCAAAATCAACTAAATCAAAGCCCTACAATAAATGGATTGAAAGTTTAATAGGTTTTCAAAAAAAAAAAAGATGTCATGCTAGTGAGTTTATTAAGCCAGCAAAAACTGGAGAAAGGGGGAAATCCAGTTGTTAATTTCATTTTTTAATCGCAAGTACGTCCCAGCTTCACTGCCACCGTTCTCCAAAATAGGAATCATTTTACTTTGATTCCAACTGTCCCTAGATCCTTATTGTTTTCACAAAAATTGTGTGAATGGAAAACAAAATTAAGCCTAGTTACCAGGGCTGCTTGCTATTTAAGAGGATTTTGTGATAAATGTGTTAACCATACTGCAATCAAGGCCAAATTGGCTCTAAAAGACACATACTTAATTTTCCTACATTAAGTGCGCCTCCTTAAGAAAAAAATGCCATTCATATTAAGTATTTATGTTTCTATTTACGATGGAATTATTAACATATCTAACTTCTACTGAGTAACAGTATACATCGTTATTGCAGCACAAAGAAAAAGCGAGGTCCCTTTCAAGTCTTACACACGAAAACGTAAACTTTCTTAGCCCTCAATAATCTGAAAAACTCTCAGTTCAAAACCAACCTCTCTCATTCTTCAGCCCTGAAAGGAAGAACTTTCATCCCCTGAGAACAAAATACAGCCTGTCCAGAAACCCGCTGTGGCAGAAGGACGCGAGAAAGGTCCCTTCCGACTGGTTCCACGTTCTCCAGGGTGACATCATTTCACCTGCGCCTTGGCAAACAGGGAGGTAGCCAGAGAGCGAGGCCATCTGCCAGGGGCAGCTGGCTGGAGCTCCTGCCGGCGGGGCCCACTCCTCGCCACCGCGAGGGAAACAAAGCGCGCAGGCCGGCCGCACCCCAGCGAACACCGGACGACCACACCTCCGCCTCCGCAGCCCGAAGCCTCCCCACGGCCTGAGGGCCGTCCCGCCCTCGCGCGGGAACCAACGGCTGCCTCTGCCAGTACCTGCGAGGGAAGGCTCCGCCCTGCGGGATGGCTCCCGCAGCCCCCGGCGGGCCCGCCGCCTCCTATTGTGACCTCTCGCTCAGCCAGTGGCCAGCTCGCCAGCTCTCTGGTCCCCGGGCCTCCTCACCCCTGGAACCCGGGCTCCGACCAAGGCGCTGTCAGGGCGCTTCCTTCCTCTCGGTACCATTACACGGATGGGGCGTGCCAGGAAACGACGGCTGCACGCCCGCCCGGAGCTGACAGTCAGCTAACGCCTCGGGGGCTCCATGCTCTCCGCCCCCGCGCCCTAACCGCCGGCTGCAGCCCCGCCCGCCGCACCCCGCGGCGGGGCTCGAGGACCGGCTCCGAGAGCGAGAGCGCCGGCGCACTCTCTCCGCGGCGCGCACAGGCGACGCCCCTCGCACTAGGCCGCGCGATGCCCAGCACACGGACCTCCCCCTCTGGATTCCGGATCACTCCTACCCCGCCCCCTCTTGGGAACAAACCTAGCGGGCCAGGGAGCTCGCAAGACCAACCAACAGACGCACCGCCTCTTCCCCCTCAGCTCAGCAGCCCCCTTTGTTTCCACCCCGAGGGGGAAGGGGCGGGGTTGCGGGCGACTCAGACTAGTTCCGGCAACAGACCGCGCACCACGCCCCTGCGCAGCCGCGCTCCTGCGCAGCCCCGCCCCTGCGGCCCGTCGGCCCACCTCCCCCGCTTCTCAATTCGTACACTCCCTAACTAGTTGCTGTTGGTCCCTGCCCCTCCAAAACTCAGTAGTCAAACAGACTGACCTCACTCAAATTCACAATACATATTCATGTGGCCTGAGGAGTTTGTATTGATGTAGAGGCAAGGTGTCTCAGAAAGGAGCAAGCATTTTCGAACCCAACTTACTTGACCTTAAGGCTTAATTAAAAAGTGACAGACCTTGCTGAGAATGGGAAATTAAGAGGTAAGAAAGCTGAAGCCGGCTTTGGTGACCTGATCATGTTCAAGATCTAAAAGAGGAAGTATGACCTTACATAAAAAGCACAATAAATACAAGGAAAAGATAGTTAAGTGGTATCGCAGAAAAGTATGAAGGGACCGTTAAGGAAGAAGTGGGCTTTAAGCAGATAGGAATTAGATGATGTCTTCAAAGATAGTGATCATATTTTACAGTGGTCTAAAGGGAGGGGGTGAGGGGACAAAACAAACAATAAATGGGTTCTTAGAGTTTTTTTGGCATTATTTAAACAAGTCTCCTTCCCATTTTAGGTTTCAAGCTACTTCTGGTAGATGATTAGGGAATCAGACTGAAAGGATGTTCCAGGACCCTCTGAACCTCTTTGTATGAATATGGTAATTATTTGTATATATCTGTCTCTCATATCAGGCTCAGCACTGGGACTCTGTTTTGCCTCTGTAACCACCCCAAGATCCAAATCTACAGCCTGAAATACAACAGCAGGTGCTTAGCAACTGCTGACTCAAAACTCCAGCAATAATATTAAAAGTTTTTACAATTCTTGGACAAAGAAAAGCCATAATGAGACAAGGGCCCCTATGAACACAACCCCTCCCCCAGCCCCAACCACCATTATATAACCCAGTTACAAAGTTGATTCTACCTCTCTGCCAATCTAACAAAGCAGCCAATTTGGATTACACCCAATTTTTACATTTTTATTTTCCATTTCACGGTAAAGAGTCATAAATCCTAGCCACAATTTAACACTCAATGCAATCCATTTCTAACGTCTGAATTCCTTACAACTCCTCCTCTGCTGCTGTGGATTGACCTGGCATTACAGAATTTCCACCAGAATCTCAACTACACAAGCTTCCTTATGCAATAACACCCTGAAACAGTTTTTCCTGTATACTGGGATATGGGCTGTGTGTTGAGAAGGGAAAAGGGCGGGAAATACTGGGAAAGGGGAGGAAAAATTACCATTTGAGAGTTGTCCAATCATAAGAGTCATTCCTCAAATGCTGAATCTCAGCAGCAAAAATCTACTACAGTCTTCCAGGGTTCCTAACAGTTCAGTTTATCTGAATCCCCCTTTGTGAGGCGAATTCCTTGAGAACCCTTCTCAAATGGTTAAGATATTAGCTACCTGTACTCTTAAGGCTTAACCCAAGAAGTCTGCCTAGATGTAAATGATGCTCCCTCCTCTAAAGGTTGGATAGTTTGAAATTTGTACTGCAATTTCCTCTCTAATTGATTTTCTTAACCAAAAATCTGGTGTCCTGCTAATACCCAAAGATAAGTTTAAGGTGGGCCAATTATACCAGAGCATTTGTTCAACTCCAATTCACCTATAATTTTATTTGTGTCTGATAAAAAAAAAAGGGAAGTCTTGTTAGAGGTGACCAATATTTTCTAAAGTGAATGAAATATTTGACATCTGCACCACCCAAAAAATGGCCACAGATACATATAGCTACTGAGCATTTAAAAGGGGGCTATTACAACTAATGAAATGACGAGACCAGTTTAAATAGTCACATATAGCCAGAAGACAGCACAGCACTTGTAGGAATAGTTGCTTGTGAGAAGAACTTCTTGAGAATTTTGACTCTAAGACTGCCCTTTAAAATTGGTTTTACAGTGAAAACTGTAAACGACTACTAAAAACTTCTTCCTGAGGTACCTACCTAAGTCATTTATGTCCCTTCACGTCTAAAATAAAAATACAAGTATCCCCCACATTTCAAAAGCCTGCTTTATATCACTTCACTTTTTAGGGAAGAACTACGCTAGTGCCTGTTTTTTCTAGCTAACAGGAATCTGAAGAGGATTTAGCAAAAATAGGGGATCGGCATTTGTTTTGCTGTGCACAAAGAGTTTACCACCAAGCTCCTTCATGGGTAGCTATACTTAGCCAGCTGCCATTGCTCTGAACTGTGTCTGAGTATCTGTGCTTTACCTTGATTTATTTTGCACATTTGTTAACAAGATGTGCACTTTATGCCATTTCAGCTTATGAATGGTTTCATCGAAATGCTCTATTTTAAGATAATGGAGGAAACCTGCATACTAATGCTTACCAAATAGGAAAACACTGAAGTTCTTTTAAATATATCTGGTTACTGGGGTTATCTACTCTGGTGTCCTACCACTCTAATACATGTTGATAACACCTGAAATTTTTTTTAAAAAATATATTTTATTGACATTTTACAGAGAGGAAGGGAGAGGGACAGAGAGCTAGAAACGTCGATGAGAGAGAAACATCGACCAGCTGCCTCCTGCACACCCCCACCGGGGAATGTGCCCACAACCAAGGTACATGCCCTTGACCGGAATCGAACCCGGGACCCTTCAGTCCGCAGACCGACGCTCTACCACTGAGCCAAACCGGTTCCGGCAATACCTGAAATTTTGATGCACTGGATCTAGAGATGATATAAGGGTTGCTGCTATCTTTATAATGTTGAATCTTCTATCTAGGAGCAAAATGTATCCCTATATTGTCTGAGTCACTAATTTTTTTCCATAATGCTTCACAATTTTTTATAGAGGTTATGAACATTTTTGTTCTTAGCTTTATCCTAGGTTTTATATATAACTAGAGGCCCGGTGTATGAAATTCATGCAGGGGAGGGGGGCAGGTCCCTCAGCCCGGCCTGCACCCTCTTGCAATTTGGGACCCCTTGGGGTATGTCTGACTGCCAATTTAAGCCTGATCAGGCCTAAACCGGCAGTTGGACACCCCTCTTGCAATCTGGGACCGCTGGCTCCTAACTGCTTGGCTGCCTGCCTGTCTGATCACCCCTAACCACTCTGCCTTGGCCCCCACCACAGCAGTTTCGTCTAGAAGGACGTCTGGAAAGTCATTCAGCTGTCTGGTCTAATTAGCATATTATGCTTTCATTATTACAGATTTTTAATTCTAATAGTTTATCTGTATTCTTTGAATTCTCTATACATACAATCCTGTTGGCAGAAAATAATGACTGTTCAATATCTTTCTAACATATTTCCTTTTTTTCTTTTTCTTTTTTGGTCTTGATTTACTGCACTGGCTAGGATCTCTGGTACAGTGCTAAACAGATATAGTGAGAGCAGGCATTTCTAATTTCAAAACAGGAAAACTTTCAACATTTCACATTTAAGTATTCTTACAGTAGTTTTTTGTAACCTCTTTAGCAAATGAAGGGAGTTCTCTTTTATTTCTATTTTGTTTAAAGTTTACCATATATGAATGTTTAATTTTATTAGTTTTTTTTGTATCTATGAGCTAATTATATGATTTTTCTGTTAATGTGTGAATTACAATGATTGGTTTTTGGGTGTTAAACTAACTTTACATATCTAATTTTAAAAAAATGTCTTGCCTGGACAGTGTGGCTCAATGGTTGAGTGTCAACCAATGAACCAGGAAGTAATGGGTTCAATTCCAGGTGAGGACATAGGCCTGAGTTGCAGGCTCTACCCTCTGGGTATTGCAGGAGGCAGCCAATCAATCATTCTTTCTCATCACTGATGTTTGACCCTCTCTCTCCTTTCCTCTCTGATATCAAAACATGTCTTATATATTATTGGATTTGGTTTGCCAATATTTTGTTCAGGATTTTTATATCTGTATCCTTGAATGAGATGAGCTGTTATTTTATATTTTTGTAATGTCAAAAGCTAAAGATAAAGAAGTTTTGTTACAAAGGTTATGCTAGCCTCAGAAAATGAAATCAGGGAGTGTTCTCTCTTTCTCCTCTCGGTAAGAGTTTCTGTAAGATTGGTGTTATGCTTTCTTTAAATGTTTGGTAAAATTTGCTGGTTAGTCAACTGAACTTGGAATTAAATTTCTTAAATAGTTATGGATTTTCTGTCTTTTCCTCATTCTGAAACTCACAATCTGCTTCTAGAAAACTATCTCACAATCTTGTCAATTTGAAGGGTACTACTGCTGGAAATGTTTTCAAATACACTTTATAAACAATACTTACACACAAATTTTACCTAAGTAATAGTCTGCCAAACAGTAAATATAAGATTTGATTTTGTGCTCAATTTTTTTTTCATTTCTAGATATCAAACATCCCTATATAATCCTATATAATAAAAAGCTAATATGCAAATTGTCCCCTTGACCAGGAGTTTGGCCAGGGGACGGGGACGGCCAATCACCTGCAGACCCCCACCCACCAGCCCCACCCTAAATCACCTCCCCCAACCCTGATCAGCCACATCCCACCCCTGCACTTCGTGCACCAGGCCTCTAGTATCTAAATAATAGTTATCTGATGCAGCAGTTACCAACTGGTGGTCTGCGAGGTCCAAAAGGTTGGCGACTGCTGATTTGAAGGACTTTTATACAAAAGAAACTATCAGAGGCTATAGTTTCTTTCTTTTTTTTTTTTAATTACAGCTCTGTTCTTTATTTTATTTTTTAAATATATTTTATTGACCTTTTACAGAGAGGAAGAGAGAGGGATAGAAAGCTAGAAACATCGATGAGAGAGAATCATCGATCAGCTACCTCTTGCACACCCCCTACTGGGGATGTGCCCGCAACCAAGGTACATGCCCTTGACAGGAATCAAACCTGGGACCTTTCTGTCCGCAGGCTGACGCTCTATCCACTGAGCCAAACCGGTTTCGGCAGGCTATAGTTTCTTATCCTAATCTACACACTTGTATCGTAACTCCTGACAGTATTTTTTAAATGTCTATTTCCCCCTCTTCAAGTCTAATAAGCTCCTCTAGGGCAGGTCCCATTTCTCCTCTGTATATCACTGACATCCATATTGGGAGAATGTTGGCTAATAGAAGAAACATAAAAAGGAAGGAGGGGCATCTCCTAATTTAATATGTTGAAAGGCATGATTGAAAAGCTGAAGATAAAGAAGCACTTGTCCAGATGCCGAAGAACCATGCACATGAAGGAAAAAGATCAGGAAAAGAAAAGCTACACACTTTTGGGCCCTGCCCTGCCAAAGAAAGTGCTGGGTAGAGAATGGTCTTCCTACTAGAAGTCTGTGACCTCTATGATAAGGAGGCAGTTTCCCACTGTTAATACTTTCAGAAAAGGGGTTGTGCTACCATCATATCCACTGCCAAGTCTCCTGACTGCAACCTCATTCCAATCTCAACCACCACTGCTGAGTTAGTAGCCTCTACTCTGTTCTAAATTAGCATTAATCCTACTAATTTGCAAATATACATTTACTTGACTCTTTTGCCCACTAGACAGTAAATTCCTTGAAGGTATAGACTAAGCCTCCTGACTCTGGCAAGGGGTCCATCACATGGCTCAATAGTTTCATTAAAGATATGTAAATACTTTACACCACAGTGATATTTCTAATGTTTTAGTAATAGGTAAATTCCCAAAAAGAAATGGGGGACAGAAACAAAGTGGATAGTAAAAGAGAGGAACAAGGACACAAAAAATTTCAAAATTTCCTGAAGCAAGCTCTGCTCATCTCCCTTCCCTAAAAGTTCCCCTACTTCTACCAAAACCAGTTAAAAGAATGTAATAAGATTAATCTACTCAGAGGAAAGGTGTATTGGTCTAGCACAGCTGTGGGCAAACTACGGCCTGCTGTTCTATCCGGCCCGAGGAGCCGAAAGAGCAGAGGGTTCTCTTGCTCTCCCCTCTGCTCTTTCACCAGCAGCCCAAGATGAGAGTGCCAGCACGGTCAGGTTGCTTTTGTTCCGGCCCTTCGGTCCAGTTTAAGAACCCACTGTGGCCCTCGAGTCAAAAAGTTTGCCCACCCCTGGTCTAGCACTATTCAAGCTATGCTGAATCTACAAGCATGACCAAATTTGATTCTAATGTGAATCAAGCAGCATAAACACTTTCACCCCTATTATCCTTACAGAATGAAAAGGTTAATTATCAGCAGCTGTCAGTTGTAGTTGTAAAAGTGCACCCAGACTCACTGACAACCTTCTATAATATAGCTACATAGGCTTTGGGTCAAGAGAGTTAGCCCATAGTGCAGGTGAGAGATGCCAGGCACTGCACCATGACAGAGGGGATGATAGAGGAAGAACTCTTAAGACAGATGCTGGAAAACAAATCAGTTTCATTAAAAAAGAGCTGTTGACAGGAAGCCAGGAAGGCTGGTCAACAACCTTAATTGCTCTAACCTTTAGTTGAGATATTGTTAGCTGAAGCAGCCTCCACTTTATTTGTCCCATGTAAGTTTCTGTTATGTCCTGCCTAAGGGCTACATGTAAATTTCTGTTTATGTTGCCTAAGATGTTTTCCCCAGAGCCTCAATGAAAGGGGATGGCAGGGCCAGGGCAGAGTAGTTCTCCCACTAGAGTTGGACTACCGCTTGGCCCCCCATAATGCCAACTTGAATTTCTTCAAGTCTCAAGTCTCTTCAGTTGTGTGCGGCCCTTCTCCAGAACCAGAACCCTGAATTGGAACTCTTCCCACGCGGGCCATGAAAGAGATTTCTACAGACAGTAAAGGTGGAAGAAGCTAAAGCAGACACATTCATGCACTGGGGGGAGTGGGAGGTCCCTCAGCCCGGCCTGAGCCCTTTCGCAGTCTGGAGCCCTCAGGGGATGTCTTACTGCCACTTAGGCCCGAAGTCAGACATCCTTAGTGCTGCCACAAGATAGGAGAGGCTCCTGCCACTGCCGCTTGCTCGCCAGCTGTCAGCCAGTTTCTGGCAGAACAGCACTCCCCCTGGTGAGTGCCTTCCCCCTCGTGGTCAGGGTGCGTCATAGTGACCAGTTGTTCTGCCGATCAATTTGCATATTACCCTTTTATTATATAGAATGTGCAGAATAGGCAAATCTATAGTGACAGAAAGATCAGTGATTGTCAGGAGCTGGGGAGTGACTGCTAATTAGTATCAATGTGTTGTTTTTTTCAACTTCCAGTATCATTTATTTTTCCTAAAATCCAGATACAAATAACTGTAGCAAGACAATGCTCAATACTATTTAAGCCTCATGTTAGTTTTTAAACTACATCAGTGTTTGTAAACAAAAATTTGACATGCCAACAAATTTACTCAATATTGATGTAACTACAATATTTTATATGTAGCACTTGGACTTTAATATAACAATCAGGCTTAACAGAAACTAGCTTAATCTATTTAGTGTTATACTGATAGACCCCCTCCCATTGTTTTTAATATGTAAACAGATGATTCATCCCCTTAAAATGAAAAAGAAACAGAAGCTCCCATTCAGAAAAAAACATGAACAGAATTAACCAATTCTCAAGTATCAGCAAATACAACACCATATATAGATTACGGGCAACTCTTAGATCTTTTACCTAAGTAGTATACTAGAAAGTTACAGTGTTGACCAAAGCAGGTTTCTCATTAAACTTTGTTTTAATGGGTCTCAAAATTCTGTAACAGATTTTTGGTCAAGTTGTTTCCATTAAAAAGTACTAATTTTAAAAACTAATAACTTTAAAACTCACACACACACACACACACACACACACACACACACACTGGTCCACAAAACATCAAACATTCTCCTTTCCTTGTGAAGGTATTTTGTTGTATTGTAATCATTAACCAGTCTTTTATTATTAAACTTAAATGGTCAATTGAGACCAGCACTATAAGCTACAAGCCAATGTACATCAGCAGAGAAACTTAAATTGGAAAACAGGCCAAGCCATAAAATTTGGGGACTTGTCACCACTTCCAAGGCTGTAGGAGAAAGACCCCAAAAATGAACTGGCTGTTTTTCTCCTTGCCTGATTCCTGGTTCCACCCCCAATCACACATGGATTAGTTAAAATTGAGTCAACTTTTAAGAAAAATCACTTTTATTCCAAAATCTGAGAAATGAGCCATGCCTGAAAGTTAAGTGAGGACAATAAGCCAAGCATCAATATGTGTTTTGACAATGTGCTCAGAATAGCTAAGGAATTATTTTACCTGACTTGTATCGGGATAGAAGATCTGGTCTAGCCCCAGCACTGCTGGGTGACTCCTAAACAAGTCATTTCTCCCACAGAGTTGGATTAGCTGTGCTCTATAAACCCTTTAATTCTGAGAGGGAGGGAACATGAGGAAGAAGGGAGAAGGGAGGGGGGAAGGGAGAGAGAGGAAAATAAGAGGAGAAACAGAGAAAATGCACACTTTCAAGCTATATATATATCAGGAAGGTTCATATTTTTTTTTGCAAATTGAATACCCATTTGTTATACAAAAAAATGTCAGAAGCTGTTTTAAGCATGCTATCTACCACTCTACAACCCAGAATGATGCCTGATGATCCTATTCAAAGCAAATGACCATCCAACTCCTGGTAGTTTTTTGTTAAAAATATATATTATTAATTTCAGAGAGGAAGGGAGAGAGAGAGATAAAAACATTAATGATGAGAAAGAATCATTGATCAGCTGCCTCCTGCATGCCCCCTCCTGGGGAATTGAGCTGCAACCCAGGCATGTGCCCTTGACCAGAATCGAACCCAGGACCTTTGAGCCGCAGGACACTCTATCCACTAAGCCAAAGTAGCTAGGGCAACTCCTGGTAGTCTTCATCCCACTTATTCTGCTCTACATTTTCTTTAATCAACTGTGTTCATTGTTTCATACTATATAATTTATCTGTTACATTTGTTTTGTTGACTGCCTTCCCCAGTTAAGACTGTACACTCTTGAAAAAAAACAAAACAGGAATCTTTGTTTAGTATCAGGATGCATTACCTAAGTGCCAATCAATACATATTATTTCTGACTGAATAAATTGAAAAAATTATAAATATAGTCAGGAGATCCTAATCCATTTCCCAAGTACACACAAGAGCATCTCTGAAAGTTATTTGATCTACTGATTGACAAAATCCCTTAAACTTCTCTTCCCTTTCCCTGTGTATTTCAGGAAAAACCCCATCTTTTAAAAGCACAAAATCAGCCTGGCTGGTGTAGCTCAATGCTTGCACATTGGCCCATTAACCAAAAGGTCACTGGTTCAATTCCAGGTCAGGGCACATGCCCACATTATGATTCCTATCCCCAGTGGGTGACATCATGAAGGCATCAATCTCAGCAATGATTCCATCTCTCCATCATTCTCCCTTCCTCTCTCTCTAAAAAAGCAATAAAAACATATTTAAAAGCATAAAATCAGTCATACAAAGATTCAGAAATTAGGAAGAAAATCTTTTTGAAGTAGTAAGTATCTGGTAAAGGTGGACAGAAACCTCATCTCCAGACTAAACCAGGAGACTTTGGCTTTCCCACTGTAAGATCAACAAATGGATAGAGGAAAGAAAATTTAACCCCGAAAAATTGTGATATTACTGACCTAAAGTAATTTTGCCTTTTCCCTCACTTTTATTTTCAAATGCTTATTTCTAAAATCTGTGGTATACAGAAGTTTATGGAGCCAACTATTCAGTCTAGAAGGTTCTTTCAGTGGCTTGCTTGTAAAAGAAGTTAAAGTTAAACCCATGCCTCTGGATCACTGTAATAATAAAAGAGATTCTGGAATGTTAAAAACATACCACTCTCTTTGTAAACAGAATGAAATGTCTGAGCAAACCTCACACAGACAGAGAGATCAACACAGAACAAAGAAAGTTATTTGGAAAATCCCAGTGATCAACCAACTTCACATTTGAGCTCCAACAGGATGAGAGAGGAGGATCTTGATTAAAACAGCAGAGAAAAAGATCACCTGGATTGGTGTGCCTGGGGAAGCTACAGAGAGTGAGACATTCCTGCATACGGGGTACAGGAAATGTGAGGGAAGCCTTCAGAAACTGATGATGAAAAGGACTGAGATTAGGCCCATCAAACATCAGCAGCCAGATGTTCCAAATACAAAGCCCACATTAATATCTACTGCAAGAGTTAGGCCATCAAGGGTGCTGATGAGTATTGGAAAGCCCCCAAAAGATCAAGTTTTTTAAAGATAAAAAGAACAAAGCAAAATACCAAAATGAAACAAAACCACCAGGTATTTTTGTTGGTTTTTCCATTCTCAATCCTCAATATTTAAGTTGAGTTTTGGAAACAGAGCCTTCCCCCACGCCCTCCCCCCCCCAAAACACACACACACACACACACACACACACACACACACACACACACAAACACACAAACAGCAATCCACAAACAAAGTAAGTATGAGAAGAAATTATAATCTAACACAATCAACTACAAAAATGAACCTAATTGGAATGTCTAAGATATTTCAAATTGGAAACAGACACAAATTGCTGAGAAAGTTATCAGCTTTGGAGCACTTGTTCATGTACTAAGATAATCCATTCAGGCTGTGCAAGAAAAGAGGAAGCATGGTAACAGGGAGAGAGACATGTATAAGGATATGGAGGGTTTGCCAAGAGTCCAGCTGACAGTTTTATCCTCAAGTTTTCTGGAGTAGTTTAATAATTGGACACACAAACCAGCAAGGCCCTCTGCATTTCAAACTTCCTTGGCCTATGTCCAGCGTTAATCAAGTGGGTCCAGCATATAAAAACAGCATGCATTTTCACCATGGTAAACATCAACATGGACCTCACCTTGTCACTGTCATCATGACAAATGTGGTCGTGATGGATGGACTGGCACTGAAAAGAAGCACCAACACTACCTAGAAGAGAAAGGGAAGAAAAGTTAAGACAGACAATTTCTAACATTTAAGCTGCTTTCCCAAGTTAAATCCATTATCCCATCTAATCCTCAACAACACTCAGGATAAGGATTATTAGTGTAGTTTAACTCAACAAAACAAAACTCAGAATGACTGACTGAACCAAGTAGCAAGTCTAAGACTAAAACCCGCCAAACCGGTTTGGCTCAGTGGATAGAGCATCAGCCTGAGGACTGAAAAGTCATGGGTTCGATTCTGGTCAAGGGCATGTGCCTTGGTTGCAGGCACATCCCCGGTGGGGGTGTGCAAGAGGCAGCTGATCTATGATTCTCTCTCATCGATGTTTCTAACTCTGTTCCTCTCTCTTCCTCTCTGTAAAAAATCAATAAAATATATTAAATAATAATAATAAAAAAAGACTAAAGCCCTGTTATTCAAACCCCTAATTCACCACTTTCTACTATAAAGAGTGGTTAACTTTCAAAGTAAATACACCTAAGGCAAATTTCCTCTTAGGGAAAAAAGTATACTCCTTTTCACACTAAACATACTTAGAGAAAGAAAAAAAAATGACCCTACAAATTCTCAGCATATAAATAATACAATACACAATCATATGATTTTAAATAGATTTTACTACTTTAAAAGTATGTATTATTTATATGCCCAACCATTTGTTCACTTGAAGAACTATATCTTAATAATAACTGCTCTATAATAACAGTGACATTTCTAACCAACAGGAAAACAAATGATTATTCGAGAAATGATTGGAACTGATTAGTCATTTGAAAAAAGTTTTGGCTCCTAACTTATACCATACAGAAAAATGGTAGGTAAAAGGATCTACCTTACTGACAAGTTATAGTTTATATCTTGCGCCCTTCTGAATAAAGTGGTGCCAAGTGAGACCTATGGTGTTTTTACTATTCTGCATGTGTAAATATTTAGATGAACCTTAGGACACCCTACTGCCATGCCTGTGGATATTACAGTGAAAATACCACATTTTGTAAAATTTATGATGCCATCAATTCAGATGTGCAATTATTAAATATGCCATTGAGAATGAATGCTGCCAACTAAACTTTGACACATTTCTTTAAAAAAAAGATATTTTGTTGATTTTTTACAGAGAGGAAGGGAGATTGAGAGTTAGAAACATCCATGAGTTATCCATCAGCTGCCTCTTGCACGCCCCCTACTGGGGATGTGCCCGCAACTAAGGTACATGCCCTTGACGGGCATCAAACCTGGGACCCTTCAGTCCACAGGCCTAAACTCCATCCACTGAGCCAAACCGGTTTCGGTGACACATTTCTTAATACTAAAAATGTTTCATACTTATAGAAACTACTCTTTTAGACTTATTTAAAGGTTGATTTCTATCATGTATTACTCATGCATTCATAAAAAGAAAATGAGAAAATAATTGACAATAGCAGAAAAAATGAGAAAATTATTTTTTAAACTTCAAAGGATAAAAACTCCTTACTATATAGGCTTACCAGTTAATTTATTTATTAATAATTTATTATGTACAGATACTATAATCCCAGGGACAGTGACTGCTCCTAACCTACCCAGTATAAGGTGTTGTCTCCCATCTCACTTTGCATGACATTGATTATAAAATATAAAAAGAAAATAAGAAACAAATTAATCTCAAACATAGGAATAAGAATTCTATATAAAAGTGTAGCATAAGTATATATATAGCAAAAATAATAGCATATGTAATAAAGTATCACCATAATCCTATCTAATAAAGAAGGAATATGCAAATTGACCATTACAACAAGTTGGCTGTGCCCACAGCGGAGGCAGGGATTTCATAACACGAGATGGCTGTGCCCACAGCAGAGATGGGGATCCTGTAACACAAGATGGCTGCACCCATAGTGGAGGCACAGCCATCTTGTGGCACACCCCAGACTCTGACAGGAGGAAGATTTTCATATACATTTTACTAATTTTCTTTCATCTCTGACACTTCTATTATAAAGGGCCTATAGCAATATTAAAATATTTCCTCTAATTAATTCCCTTTTACTTATTTTTTAAATAATAAATTTTATTGCTTTTTCACAAAGAAGAAGGGAGTAAAATAGAGAGTTAGAAACATCGATGAGAGAGAAACATTGATCAGCTGCCTCCTGCACACCCCCATTTGGGGTGTGCGCGAAACCAAGGTACATGCCCTTGACCGGAATCGAACCTGGACCAACGCTCTATCCACTGAACCAAAATGGTTAAGGTGAATTCATTCCCTTTTAATGTGGACTATTTTCGTGCACTGGGTCACCAGTCTATTCATATTTACCTAAGAAAAGCCTGATTCCTTAACCTCAATAAAAAAAAAAAAAATTATCAACAAAGTATTAGGGGGGAAAACCCCACAGAATATTTAAGTTTGGTCACATCGAAAGATGCTGAAAAAAAATTTAACATTTATTATCAATTTCTATTTTTCAGAAATAACCTTATTAATAAGCGTTGCCACTGGATAACAATTCCGGGAAGGATGGGGTGGGGAGGAGGTACAGTTGCCAAAAACATACAATGTGGATAAGAATAATAAACACCACAGAGTTCCTTCCAAGTACTGGAATCAGTTAACATCATATAACATATTCTAAAACATGATTTATCAAAAAAGGATATGTAATAATGTCCTCAAAATATTGAAATCTTTCGGGATACCAGAAGGACAAATCAAATCACAGCATAAACTATTATGTCAAAAATATGGTAGATGTGTTTCAAGGAGTTAGTAAAGATTATACTTTCATTAAGTCTCCTATTAATCTAGTATTATGTATGTAATACTGAAGTTATACTGGTAAAAAGAATTGATGATTTTAAGTATGCATTAAATACCTACCAAGAGGTACCAAAATAGACATTATTTTATTCTTACACAAAATCCTTGCATTTAACATAGTATGTTATGTGTGTTTCTATTGGACACAGTTTAAGAAAGATGAAATAGTGTTGGAAACAGTTTACATAATACAATCTAATGACTGTGGGGGAGAACATTACTTAGGACCATCGCCAAAAACTTATGACGCCATGAAAGCTGTAAAAATTATAATTATATTATTTAGCAATTTAGAAACTTCTGAGACTATTATAAATAAATGAAAAGACATCCACATTAAAAAAACAAACAAAACAAAAGCAACAACAAAAGAACCTAGACATTGACCTTACACTTTTCACAAGAATTAATTCAAAATAGATCATAGACCTGTGGCCCAGTGATCCTATGAACCAGGAGGTCAGTTTGATTCCCAGTCAGAGCACATATCCAGTTGCTAGTTGATCCCCAGTAGGGGGCATGCAGGAGGCAGTCAATCAATGATTCTCTCTCATTATTGATGTTTCTTCCTCCCTCCCTCCCTCCCTCCCTCCCTTCCTCCCTCCCCCTTCTCTCTGAAGTCAATAAAAATCTATTGATCATAGGCTTAAATATAGAACACAAAACTGCAAAACTTTTGGAAGATACCACAGAAGAAATCTAAATGACCTTAGTCTTGATAGTGAGTTTTTATTTTTATATATATATGTTTTTTTAAATTGATTTCAGAGAGGAAGGGAAACAGAGAGATAGAAACATCAATGATGAGAGAGAATTATTGATTGGCTGCCTCCTGGAAACCCCCCTCTGAGGGGGGGAGAATTGAGCCCACAATCCAGGCATATGCCCTTAGCCAGAATCAAACCTGAGACCCTTTAGTCCTCAGGCCAATGCTCTATCCACTGAGCCAAAGCAGCGAAGATGACAATGAGTTTTCAGATGCAACATAAAAAGCATACCGTATTTGCCGGCGTATAAGACGATTTTTTGGCCCTGAAAAATATGCCTCCAAGTGGGGGGTAGTCTTATACCGCGAGTATATAACAAACTCTGTATTTTTTGTGGAAATGTTAGGGGGTCGTCTTATACGCCCAGTCTCTTATACGCCGGCAAATACGGTATTTTTCAGGGCCAAAAAATCGTCTTATATGCCGGCAAATACGGTAATTCAGTCCTAACTGGTTTAGCTCAGTGGATAGAGCATCGGCCTGCAGACTGAAGGGTCCCAGGTTCAATTCCCGTCAAGGGCATGTACCTTGGTTGCAGGCACATCAGTGGGGAGTGTGCAGGAGGCAGCTGACCAATGTTTCTAACTCTCTATCCCTCTCCCTTCCTCTCTGTAAAAAATCAATAAAATATATATTTTTAAAAAGCATAATCCATAAAATTAAAACAACAATAAAATGGATTCCATTAAAATTTAAAATTTCTGCTCTGTGAAAGACACTGTTAAGAAAACGAAAAGACAAAGCCACAGATCAACTGGAAATATCTGTTAAAGGAAGGACTGGTATCTAAAAGTATTCAAAAAACTCTTAATACTCAATAGTAAACCCTGGCCAGTGTGGCTCAGTTGGTTGGAGCATCATCCCATACACCATGGGGTAGTAGTTCAATTCCTGGTCAGGGCATATGCCTGGGATTGCAGGTTTGAGCCACAACTATGTTTCTCTCAGTCAGTCAGTCTCTCTTCTCAATTCCTGGTCAGGGCACATGCCTGGGTTGCAGGTTTGATCCACATCAATATTTCAATCTCTCTTCTTTTTTTTCTCAGTCTCTCTCTCAAATCAGTAAGAAAATTTTAAGAAACATTTTTTTAAAAGCCTCAACAGTAAGAAAAAATTCAACCCAATGTAAAAATGAGCAAGGTCTCTCTTTGATCTTTTGCCCTGAATATCTGAACTCATTCCTTTGCCACTAAGGGAAGAGCCCTTTGCTGGAAAACAATGCAGAAGCATCCTAGAAGTGAATAAATGCACACAGCACCTGCCTCTCTCTTCAGCAGTCCCGGCCCCATAAGACAAAAGATATAGACAGAGAGCTCAAACTAAACTTCTGAAGAATGAAATACAGGTTTTAAGGCAGCTTTGGATAAGCTAATCAGAGAATGAAGTACCCAGCCACAAAGGGGTTAATTTTTGAAACTTGAAAGAATCTAGTACAGGACAGCCAAACATATTACATTAAATGACAGTGTTTACAGGTGTTGTATTGACAGTGATTGTGGCTTTGTCACTAATAAGAAAGTATATATTTTCATATAATACTTGAGGCCCGGTGCATGAAAATTCATGTACTGGAGGCAGGGGTCCCTCAGCCTGGCCTGCACCTTCACAGTCAGGGAGCCCTCAGGGGTGGAAGGTGATCAGGGAAGGTGATGCTCCATCACACATCTGCTGCTGCCACTGCTGGCAGTGCAAGCCTCAATCAGCCTTGGTTACCTAAGCCTCAGGTGGCTGGGTAGGCGCCATTCGAGGCTTGCCTGCACCTCGGCCCAGCCATGGGGGGCTGAAGGGATTGGAGGACTCCAGAGGCAGGAGTGCAGAGCGGCCTGGACTGCCATCTTGTGCCTGTGGGCGCCACCATTTTTGAGGGTGTGGCAGTCAACTAGCATAGTCCCTCTTTATTGGCTGTGAGTGCCGCCATCTTTGAAGGTGGGATAGTCAATTAGCATATTCCCTCTTTATCTGATAGGATAGTTGCTGTAGACATAATGAAATATCATTTACACTTATCACTATTATGAATTTACAACTATTGGACCCACTGCTAAAACGTTTTATTTAATGCATTAATAAAGATGAAAATATATTTTATCACAAATTAGCTTTTAAATAATTTGATAATTACATTCCAATATAATTGGTTTCCTTTATAATCTCATGTATTTTATTTTATGCAATTAAAAGTGTTCTCTTCTGAAGGGGTCTATAAACTTCAACTGTGTACTAAAGGAGTACCCGATATACATTAAAAAATGGTTACAATTGAGGAAGCAGAAGATGCTGGGACCAAAAAATCAAACTAGATAAGTACCATAAGGAAAAAGAGAGAATACCCTGGGAAGAGTCAGAAGAATGAGTGGAATTGAGGGAAGAGAATAGAAGTGAGGACTAAAGTCAGGTTATAGAGCGCAAAGTTTAAAACTAGGGAACAAAAAGTGGTCTCAATTGAAACATAGCAACTGCAACGAATATCAGTTAGTGATTTTGGTCCAGAGGGGGCAAAGTAGTGATGTAAAGCAGAGACACTATTTGTTATGTACCCAGAGACAATTACACTGCAAAATCCAATAGTCAATCCTGAATTTAAGATAAGGAAATGGTCTGAAAACAATTGTTTCTTTGTATTAAAATAAAAATGAAATCTAAAAACTGACTGTTTATTAAGTGTAAGTATACATCAAGTTAGACTAAGCTCTTGTGATTGAGTCTGTCTAGAAATGTTGACTCCATGTGGGGAGGGGTTTGAGATGGGAATGGGGGGATGAGGACTGGGGGGGTGTGATACCATAATCAATAAAATTAAAAAAAAAACAATGCTGGGGGGAAAGATCAACCAAAGGACTTGAATGCATCCATATAAGCATAACCAATGGACACAGACACTAGGGGAATAGGAGGAAGGACAGTGGGAGGAAAAGAACACATATGTAACACCTTAATCAATAAAGAAAAAAAAATGTTAACTCCAGAGTCTCATCACTATGACTTAACAGCATGATTTAGGCACTCTTCCTCTGTGCTGAGATAGCTCTCTGCATAACACATCACATCACACAATGCTTTGCTTCTTCTAGACCAAGAACTGCTTCAGAGCAGAAGCTATGACTTACTTGGTGAATTCTTTGTACTTAAATACATGGAAAAGGGTGATTCTTCGTTGCAATACTGAAGCCTACATAAGTTCAACAGCTCTGGTTGGCAGTGCTGACAGGAACCCTTAAACCAGGGGTGGGCAAACTTTTTGACTCAAAGGCCACATGGGTTCTTAAACTGGACTGGAAGGCCGGAACAAAAGCAATCCGACCATGCTGGCACTCTCATCTTGGGCTGCTGGTGAAGGAGCAGAGGGGAGAGCAAGAGAACCCTCAGCTCTTTTGGCTCTGCGGGCCGGATAGAACTGCTGAAGGGGCCTTCGGGCCATAGTTTGCCCAAGGCTGCCTTAACCTCATCAAGTCTATCCCCACCAGGTTACATTGAGCATACAGCCGAGGTCCACTAAGAGGAAGTGACTTGCCCTGGGGCATAAAGTTAATGGCAGAGCATGGGCAGAATAGGTCTTTAGGCCAAAGTCAGTCATCTATGACCCCCAAACAATCTCCCTGGCCAAGTACTAGATTTGTGTTCATTGTAATAAATCATATCAAAGTATTATGCAAGTGCAAATGCAAATTGAAATGATCAATTTGCAAATACAACAAAACCTTTTTAAGCAGACTTCTCAGAAGAATTGCATATTCTGGTTGATTGGAGTTTTCTGGTCTTCAAAAGTTAGTTTTAATAACTGAACTTCACAAAGATCAGGTAAAAGAACAAGAGAGAGGGGAAAAAAGCTAAATGAATTCTATTCCTGTCCCTAGACATGAGTAGAGAGCCATTTTCTTTTTTGATACATCTTTGCTATTAAGTAGCCATAGTAGAGTATAAAATGCAGAGCGCCTACCACTGACTGACTAGCTGTGTGGCATTGTTCAAACCAATCTCTCTGGAACTCAGTTTCCGCATCTTTAAAATGAAAGACAAAATCATGTAAGATCACTTCCAGCTCTGAACTCAGAGCATCTAGAACACTACACATATTTTCTTATAATTTGCAATGTTCTCTAGAAAGTGCCCCTACATGCTCACTTCCCCTCAAAAAAGTCCTGAGTATATGATTATCTCATATTGAAACAGACCTGAACGATAAACCAGTTATATAATATCCACTGGTACCTGGATCTTTTCTGTAACTGATGAATAATGGCTTTTTGGTATCTGGATTTGCCATAATTTAAAACATGTAGAGGCCCTAAAATTGGGTGGAAGTAGTGGAGTTTACTAAACTAGATGGCAAAAGCTTTCTAGACCCTTACAGGGAGTTCCAATTTAATGTTTTATTTACCACTGGAGGCCCGGTGCATGAATTCGTGCACAGGTGGGGTCCCTCTGGGTGGCCTGCAGGGATCAGGCTGAAACTCAGCCCAACGCCACCTGCAGTTTCTACCTCCTGCCCCCACTCATCCCAGCCCCACTGTGCCTGCCTTGGACTCACACCCAATCGGTCCCAATTGGAAGACGCTTGTCAGCCATGAGCCCTGTGTCTGTTGCCCTCCCAAGGGGAGTGGCCTGCAGGATCAGGCTGAAACCAGCTCTCAGACATCCCCGAGGGGTCCTGGATTGCGAGAGGGTGCAGGCCAGGCTGAGGGACCCTAATGGTGCACAACTGGGCTGGGAAGGAACCACGGGAGGGCTCCAGGTCGTGCCCTGCCCATCTCCCTCAGTCAGACCCCAGCGCAAGCTAACCTACCAGTCAGAACATCTGCCCCCACCCCGGTGGCCAGTGCATGTCATAGCAAGCAGTTGAGTAGCCTTAGCATATCATTAGCATATTATACTTTTATTGGTTGTTCAGTTGTTCTGCTGTTCAGTGTTTGCATATTACCCTCTTATTATATAGGATGGTTTTGCTGTTCAAAGTAATTTTGGAAGCTCTCTGACTTAAAGGCTGATCTAGGTTTTTCTCTACCCCAAAAAGATAGTATGAAAATAAATAATTCTTTTCACAAGAGACATACTATTTAATCTTCTCATGTATTTATATGCTATCATACACTGTTATGAGGTTGTCCTTTTTTTAGTATTTGTTTATTGTAGTAAAATATATAGCACATAAAATTTACCATTTTGCCAATTTTAAAATGCATTAATTCAGTGACATTAATTATAGTCACAACTAGAGGCCTGATGTACAAAGATTCGTGCAAGAATGGTCCTTCCTTTCCGTGGCTGCCAGGACCATCTTTGCTCTGGCTGGAGCTGCCTTTCCACCTTCCCACACTGCCCAGATGCCCGGAGCAGCTGGGGCAGTGTGGAACACCTGCATATGCAAATTAATCCACCATCTTTGTTGGGTTAATTTGCATACTCACTCCTGATTGGTGATTGGGTGATGCGAAGCTATGGTCAATTTGCATCTTACTCTTTTATTAGTGTAGATGTTGTGCACCCATCACTACTATTTTCTAAAACTTTATCATTACCCCAAACAAACCCTATAACTATTAAGCAATAACTCCTATTTCCATTCCCTTTAAAAAAAAATCTTTATTGTTGAAAGTATTACATATGCCCCCTTTCTTCCGCATTGGCCTCTTGTAGCCTGCTCCACTCCCGCCCTAGGCCTTCTCCACCCTATAATTTGTGTCCCTGGGATAAGCATATATGCATACAAGTTCTTTGGTTGATCTCTTCCCACCCATCCACCCTCCCCTGCCTTCCCTCTGCAATCAGATCCATTCCTTTATTTTTAATTACAGTCTCAAAGGACTTAGTAACTTTCAAACTATGACATGCTGCCACCAGGTGGCAAGACAGTGTCATGGCTGCCCAAGATTGGGAATTGTTTTTTAAAATAATCCAAGGTAGGTATGGGGTGAATTGTTTAGGCCTGGTAGGTGTGGCTAAGTGGTTGGGCATCAACCCAGGAACCAGGAAATTACAGTCTGATTCCCAGTTAGGGCACATGCCCAGGTTGCGGGCTCAATGCCTAGTAGGGGGTGTGAGGAGGCAGTCAACCATATGATGTTTCTCTCTCACCGATATTTCTCTCTATCCCTCTCCCTTCCTCTCACTATCTAAAATCAACTTTTAAAAATCCAAGGTAGGTATGGTACAAATGTAGATGAAATAAAACTGTCATAATCTGGTAATTGTTGAACTTGAGTGATGGGCACATAAGAGTTCATTATTCTAGTTTCTCTACATCTGTATATGTTTGAACTTTTCCAGAACAAGTATTAAAATTGTGCCTAGCCAAGGTCGGTTTAGCTCAGTGGTAGAGCGTCGGTCTGCGGACTGAGGGGTCCCGGGTTCGATTCCGGCCAAGGGCATGTACACTGGTTGTGGGTACATCCCCGGTAGGGGGTGTGCAAGAGGTGGCTGGTCGATGTTTCTCTCTCATCGACGTTTCTAGCTCTCTATCTCTCTCTCTTCCTCTCTGTAAAATATCAATAAAATATATTTAAAAAAAAAATTGTGCCTACAATGTTATAAACATTGTGTATAGATTTCATATTTTTAAATCCCAGAACACACATGACACATCAGTACTGCACAAATACTGACATTATTTTAATATTTAAAAATAAGGTATTTTTTAAATGTGAGAAAATACTTTATGCATAATAAAAGTATCCATTATACATTAATTTTAAATCCTATAACTAGATAGCAGATTTCCAAGATTACATATTTATACTAGTTCACAAAAACTTAGTGTTGTATCTAACTAAACCTCATTAATTACAAATGTGAAAAATCAAATTTGTCAGTATTCAACCCTCATATGTCTGCAGAAATAAATTCACAGAGTAACTGCAAAGCAGTATTGTACTTTATCTCAATTAGGTTTTTGTTTCTGCCAGGCAGTGTGGCTCAGTGGTTGAGCATTATCTCATGCACCAAGTCACTGGTTCGAATCCAGCGTCAGGACACATGCCTGGGTTGCAGGCTTGATTCCCAGTAGGGTGTGTACAGGAGGCAGCCACTGAATGATACTCTCTTATCATGGGTGTTTCTATCTCTCCCTCTCTCTCTTCGCTTCTCTCTGATATCAATAAAAATATATTTTATAAAATAAAGAAAAAAAAGATTTTGTTTCTTTAATAAGTACAACTATACAAAGGACTCAACTCTCAACTATTTCCAATACCAGGAAGCTAAGGAACAAATAAGTTCGTTTACAACTGCACTTGTTTTCCTTAATCTTTTTTTTCTTTCATAAATTGCCATTTGACGAGATCACAGAAAACTTAGGACACTAATTTTTAATTTTTCTAGCATCAGAAGGAATAGAAGCTCCACTTGGATGACATTTCCCTCCCTCTCCTTCTCCTGCCACCCCTAGACCCCCTTTCTTTAAAGAAAGGACCAAGAAACAAAGTCTGGAGATGCTCTATACAAGTGGTGATGGGCTACTAAAGAGGGGTGGGGTGGAGAGGAGTCACAATAATACCAGTATTCTGAGTGAACTCCAGCTCTTAATTCTTACACTTTGAACCAAAGTGAGACAGTCACCATTTTTCATTATGGCTGCAAAATAATGGAAACCTCACTCAATTTATCAGTTACTACAGGGCAAGCTGAGCAAGAGGCTATTATTTTAAGCTGATTCAAGAGGCCACTCATGGTTTGTTGAGAGCCTCCATCCCAAGCACAGAATGGATGCTGAAGATGGTCCACAGTTGCAGGTGGTTCTTAGGTCTTGAGCTTCTCTTGATTCTAAAGGATAAACTTGTTACACAGTTGGCCAATGTGGACCTGCCAATGAATCATTCCCAGGTCTCTCTTGGCTTTATTCATTATCTTAAATTTCTACATGATAATTTACATTCTTATTTTCTCTGAAGGCATCTCTTATCCCCCTGATAACATAAGTTCTATAACTGGAGACACTGAAATGCTTCCTCTCTCACAGGATAGCACGGCATATATCTTAACCCTTGTGTGCAGTTGGAGGCTGCCATTTTGAAAAGGAAAAAAAAAAAGTGGGGTCCTCTTTGTAGAGGCCAAAGCCTAAACCAACAACAAAATTCTCAGCCTATGCAAAACCACAAACAAAATAAAAAGCAGTGGGGTTTGGTCTTGCTAGTGGGCCAGACTGCTGCTAGATAAAATTTTCTTGATAAGAACTAATCTAACAAATAGTTTTTATTTCAACCATATTTACTGATATTATCCCAAAATATGCATTCATCTGCTGTATAACTAATCTAAAAATTTTCATGACAGATAATCATCATTAACATTATCAAACTCTAATGCTTGCTGCTGAATGCCAGGTTCTTGGTTTTTCTCATCAATGATCTAGGCTCTGACTTTGCCAGTGAAATTATCTCCCCCCTTGGGCTGAGGGTTTCTCTTAGCTTCTTCCTGTAATTCAGATTTTAGCCTACTGGACTCACTGAGTATAATGAATGCCCGCTGCTTCGCTGTTCCTGGCTACCTCAAATGCCCTAGAATTGCTATATCCTACATTGCATCAGGTCTTTTAAAAAATTTAAAAAATATATATTTTATTGATTTTTTTACAGAGAGGAAGAGAGAGGGATAGAGAGTTAAAAACATCAATGAGAGAGAATCATCAATCAGCTGCCTCCCATACACCCCCCCACTGGGGATGTGCCCGCACCAAGGCACATGCCCTTGACCGGAATCAAACCTGGGACCTTTCAGTCCTCAGGTCAAGGAGGCTCTATCCACTGAGCCAAACTGGTTTTGGCTGCATCATGTCTTTAGACCAACACATTGGGTTGTGTTGACCACTGCACTGACCTATTTAATGGTGGATATGCTTTAGAATAATCTATAACAATAAAAGGGCAATATGTTAATTAGATCGGACGTCCTTCTAGATGAAGCAGGGGCTGGAGTGAAGCCTGCATTCTGGGTGCCTGCCAGCAGCCGGAGGGAAACAGTGTGGGTCCCAGGTCCTGCTGGCAGCCAGAGAAAGGAAGACTGGGTCCCGGGTGCCTGCCGGTGGCTGGAGGAAAGCCTGGGTCCTGGGTGCTAGAGAGAAGCTGGCACGGGCATACAGGGAAGGAAGGCCTACTCTTGCACAAATTTTCGTGCATCAGGCCTCTAGTAAGACATAAGAATCTTAGTGAAAGTTCAACCTATTTTTTGAGATAAGTAAAGCACAGGAAGATTAAATGACCTGTCCAAGATCACAGTTATTTAGTGGCAGAAAATATACTAATAGCCAGAACTGCTAGTTTCTAGTCCAAATGCTTTCTGTACTACTTACATTAACACTCACATCCTGAAAGATTATCATACAACTAGGGGCCTGGTGCACAAATTCATGCACCTTGAAAGAAACTGTGGGCCAGAGGCTGTGGTGGCACAGGGGCCGATCTTGGCCCATCCTCTGTGCCCCTGCCCGGCCCCTCTAAGCACAGTCCCCAATTGCCTATCTGCCAGCAGACATGCTCCCACCACTGCTGCTCCTATGCACCGATGGCGCAGAGCGATTGGAGCTGGCCCCAGCAGTGGGTGAGTGGTGACTGCTGCCATTATCACCTCTCAGGAGTAGGGGGAGGTAGAAAAGCCACCAGGGGCGATTAGGACTAGCAGCCACTGCTAGCATCTGCTGATGGTGCCAAGCAATCAGGAAAGGCGCCCAGCAGCTCTAGCACTGGCTGCGGGTGCGAACAGGGTCGGCCCTGGCAGTAGGTGCAAGCGGGACTGTTGCTAGCAGCAGTTATGAGAGGCAGCAGCTGGGCCCGATTGCTCCTCAGGAACAGGGGGATGTGGAAAAGCCTTGAGGGGCAATCGGGGCCAGCAACTGCCACTCACACCTGTTGATGGTGCCAAGTAACCGGGGTTGGCAGCAGGCACTGGCAGCGGGTGCCAAGCAGGGATGGAGCCAGCAGCAGGTGCGAGTGCCCGGCAGGACCACAGAACACGGGAGCAAAGAATTTTCAGTAACTACTAGGGGCTCACCCCAATGACAGTAACCGGTGGCCTGCCTTGGTCTGATGCCCCTGCTAACCTGCTCTACCATCCCGCCGTGGCAGATGCTCACCATGTTCTGCGCTCTGCCACCTGCTGACACCCACCATGTTCCACATGCGCTCCCCTGGTGGTCAGTGCACATCATAGCAACCGGTTGTTTGGTTTTCTGCTGTTCGGTCTACTTGCATATTAGGGTTTTATATACCGTATTTGCCGGCGTATAAGACGATTTTTTGGCCCTGAAAAATACCGTATTTGCTGGTGTATAAGAGACTGGGCGTATAAGACAACCACCTAACATTTCCACTCAAAATACAGAATTTGTTATATACTCGCCGTATAAGACTACCCCCCACTTGGAGGCATATTTTTCAGGGCCAAAAAATCGTCTTATACGCCGGCAAATACGGTATATAGACTGGAGGGGTCCAGTGCATGAAATTCGTGCATTGGGGAGGAGGGCCCTCAGCCCAGACTGCACCCTCTCCAATCTGGAACCACTCAGGAATGTCTGACCAGCAGTCAGACATCTCACAATCCAGGACTGCTGGCTTCTAACCACTCGCCTGCCTGCCAGCCTGATCGCTCCCTAACCTCTCCCCTACTGGCCTGATTGACGCCTAACTGCCCTCCCCTACCAGCCTGATTGCCCCCAAATGCCCTCCCCTGCTGGCCTGTTTGGCCCCAAATGCCCTCCCCTGCTGGCCTGCTCACCCCCAACTGCCCTCCCCTGCTGACCTGATCTCGCCCACAACTGTCGTCCCCTGTTGGTCATCTTGTGGTGGCCATCTTGTGATGACATGAGGGCATAGCATGAGGTGTGAGGATCACGTAGGCTTTTATTAGTACAGATAAGAGGCAAGCTGATAAAAGATGAATCGTAATGTAAATATCTGTGTTTACCTATGGTCTTAGGTTCTATAGCTGCAGTTCTCAACCTGTGGGTCGTGACAGAACCGCTAGCAGGGTCCATAAAATCAAGATCCTTCCAGCATCCATGAACTAGCAAAAACGGTCCCTGAAATTATTTATTTAAAAAATACATTTTGTTGATTTTTTACAGAGAGGAAGGGAGAGGGATAGAGAGTTAGAAACATCGATCATCTGCCTCCTGCACACCCTGTACTGAGGATGTGCCAGCAACCAAGGTACATGTCCTTGACCGGAATCAAACCTGGGACCCTTCAGTCCACAGGCCGACACTCTATCCACTGAGCCAAACTGGTCAGGGCATGAAACTACTTTATCTCATTTAGTACTACCATCTCTTAGGGTTAAATTTATTAACCTGTGTTAAGTTATTAAATCTTTTTACTTGTCCAAAAGAAAACTTCTCGGTCAAACATCAGTTATGGGGAATTGCCCTCACTTTGGTACTTTGAGAATTTAGTATTTTGAGGATAAATCCGTTGTCATAACTTTATAAGCTTTGATCACTAAGTTTTATAAGCTTTGATCACAGAGCTTGTTTTAGAAGAAGAATTCCTTTATATTTTACATACTGGATGCATGAGAGAGAGAGAGAGTGAGAGCATGTGTGCATTGTGTTTGTGTATGTGTGGTGTATGAACACATATTCCATCATATATAGACCACATAAAACATTAAATAAAAATACTGTGTGTTGCTTACACAGAAATCCTTCTTTCCTTCTACCACCAATAAATACTGTTCACTTTAGAGGTTTGTGAATTTTGGAAATTTTTACTTTCATATTCATCTTCTACTACCATATGCAATGCTAAGAATGAATTTTAACAGTTTTCCAAAAAGAAAAATGGAGAAAGGAATATTTAGTCAGGAAATCTGTGAACACAAGGTTCTCCATAGTGATTGGAATAACAGCACAAATGCTCTGTTTTACACCTATGTATTTTTAGGCTATTGATATCCAATACTTTAGGGTAAAATTTTGAACTTAACAAAAAAAATTTTTAAAGCCATTTCTTTTTTTTTCTTTTTCTTTTTTTTTAAGATATTAAAAGGCAGAATATTAAATCCATTCTGAAAACTATACTTAGGGCCAAAATCAGTGCTTCCAATCAGAGATCACAAATGCAATTTAAAATAATATTTTTCTTGTGGTTTCTTAAAATTATGATCAACTGATTATAAGATGTTATTAAAGATTAAAAAGAGTAATGCCCAATAAATATATTGGAATTCCAATTCTCCCATTTATAGGCACAGCATAATTGTTTGAAATAAACACAGAGTTAATTATCCACACACCTTCTTCACAATGCCATGCCTAGCAAACATGTTTCCAATTTGCAAAACTAATGGTTTACTTCCCTAGAGTAAGTGACCATAAGAAGGAAGAAACTAATCTAATCTAAATTCAACAACTAAACAAGAAATTCAGAGGCAGGTATAAAAAGAATTTTTATCTAAATTGGTTTAGTGAAGCTATTATATACACATACATATTGGAATAAATGGAGTGACAATAGAGTATATGTGTGTGCAAGTGCCTGTGGCACATCACCCCACTCCCCACCCCAGAACTGGGTTGATCCAGAGAGTGAAGTACCAGTAAATCAAAACACAGTGGTAGGAAACAGGCTTTTCCTAGACCCAGGAAACTTACTGGGCTTAATCTGTTACATAAGTCCATATAAAGAAGCAAAGAGCCACCTATCGATGGCAATCAGCAATGAGAAGGTTTCTGAGCCCAAATTTTATTCATGTCTAACTCTACCCAGAAAGGAGACAGTTGGGAGGAAAGGAGAGAATACAAACAAACAGTCTGGATACTAGAAACAATTACTGTTGAGAGGAAGAGATTTTTCCATCAAGCTCACCCCCTGCCATCACTTAGATCTGGGGTGGGGAATGCCTGGTCCATGGGCCATAAAAGGCCCATGAAATAATTTGGTCTGGCCCTGCCAAGGATTAGGGGTGAGTTAAATTTTTAAATTGGTAATTTTGTATGGACCAAGAATGATGTTATAAATATCCAAATGGCCCTTAGCAGAATAAAAAAAGGTTCCTCAACTCTCACTTTGATGAAACTGTCATGAGCTACCTGCTTGTGCTCCAATTCCATTCCATGCATATGTACTGAGCAGCTACTAAGTGCCAAGCACTATATAAGCACCAGGTAAATCATGATGATGAACACAGGAAACACATTATTGCCTAATGCTGCTTACAGTCTAGTATAGAAGACAATTTAAAAGAAAGGGAGGGCAGGACAGGAAGACCCCAGTCCCTTTCATTTCCTCTGTTCTTACCAATGCCAATCTCTTCGTCAGAAGCAGGTATGCTGGCTAACATCAAAATTGGATAACATCAAAGTTATACTAGTCAAGATGGCCAAATGAGAGAGAGTTGGTGTATCCTGTAAATAATGTTCATTTTTGAAGAATATGATGATTAAAAACTATCTTACTGAATGGAGCCAGGAACAAGTAAACCTAGGCTTGAACATAAGCTGTCAAAGATCTTCCCAGTTTTGGGCAAAAGGAAGAATATCAGAATAAAAAGGGATTAAAAAAAAGAAAAGAAAGATCAAAAGAGAATGAGCTTCTGGGTACTCAGCCAAGACAAAGTGAAAAATTATTTGCAGCCTCTTCTGACTGCACTTTCTTTGTGATCAGTTACAACCAAGACCAAATTTTTCTGGCAAAGAATACTCTCATCTGTCTTTCTAGACCTAGAGGGACAAGTGTCTGGGCCACATATGTAAATCCATGAATGATTAATTGTGAACTGTGGTAAGTGCTACAAAGGAAAAAAATAGGGTCCAATGAGAGAGCAGAGATCGAACTTCCTTTAGACAGGGTAGCCTCAGAGAAAAGTTGAGAACTAATGGGTGAAAAGGAGCTGAGCACTCAAAGGGCAGTGAGTAGCTTATGCAGTGAAAACAGCTTATGAGAGGGAAAGGAAAAACTAGGTAAGTTCAAGTGCAACAGGAAGCCAATGAATGGTTTTAAGCAGCCACGCAACCCATTCTTTTAAAAGCTCTCACTGCTGTGCAGAGAAAACTGGAGGGAAGCCAGAGAAGTGTGCGGGCCAGTTGAAAGGACAGAGTAGTAGTTTAGGAGGATAGATGAGATGGCTCCAATGGAATAAAATGGAATGGGAGAATACAAGATACATTTTGGAGCTGAGTTGAAAAGGACTTGGTGAAGGATGTGGGAGAGAAGGGTATGGAAGAAAAACACAAGTGCCAAAAAAAAAAATGACTCCCAGAAACTGGATTAAGCAACAGGATGTTATTATCTGCTGGGAAAAATTAGGGGGAGAGAGTGAATGGGACATAGTTATCCCCAGTTTTGGCTGGATAAACATTTTCATTTTTGACATGTAAATAAATGTGAGCTCCCTGTAAAATATGAAATTGGGAATTCTCAGCATATTGATATATTTAAAATCCTTGGGAACAAATGATATCAAGAAAGAGACAGGGTTATAGAACCAAGCCCTGAGCAACTCAAACCTGTAGTGATTTGGGGTATGGGGCTAATAAACAAAAAATACACACAAAAATGAGAGGAAAACCAGGATTATGAGATTATAAAAGCCAAGAGATAGGATTCAAGAAAGAGAATTCTGGTAAGACAAAGCAGTGAGATGAGGTCTGAATATCCCTTGGTTTGGTAATTCACCGTCATTGATGATCTTAGTAAAAGCAGTCTCAGGAAGTCTAAAAGTTCAAGTTGATGAGGACTGATGGGGGGGCTGACTGTACACCAAGAAGCCCGTTTCTGTCTTTGCTTCTAATCTGTTTCTTCTCACCTCATCTCTTCCTCTACCAGAACAATTTCATAAACCACTCTTCTTGTTTCAATCCTTATCCTCCTACAGCCACAGTGATCCTGCTGTGGGAATGGTTATCATCACTCCTCTACTCAGTGATCTCATCTCAAAAGTAAAGAAAGTGTTTCTAACTGCCTAGCAGTTCACCATCCTACTTCCTGGTACTATATTCTCTCTAGCTACTCCAGGTCCCCTCAGGTTCCTGAATACAGTAAGCACACTTCTGCTCAGGCTTCTGCACTTGCATAATCCTTCAGGTCTCAGTTCAATCATCACTACAGCAAAGAGGTCTTCTTTGACCAATGGTTTTATTTACTTTAAATACATTTTTATTGATTTCAGGGAGGAAGGGAGAGGGAGAAATAGAAACATCAACGATGAGAGAGCACTGATCTGCTGCCTCCTGCATACCCCCTACTGGGAATCGAACCCAGGGCCCTTCAGTCCTCAGGCTGACGCTCAATCCACTGAGCCAAACCAGCTGACCAATGGTTTGAAATAGAACTGAGTCATCCGCTATAGACTCCTCAAGGAGTATTTCTGCTCACTGTTCAATATAAACTGTTTACCTTTTGGGTAAAGCAAAGTATACTGAATAAAAATTATTAAAATAACTCAGAGAAGGAGTCATGAAGGGAACAGTGATACATGTGAAGATTTGTACCTATTATATTTGAACAAAGACAAGTAGGTAAATTGTTCTAGAATTAAGTGCTTCTCCCAAGCGATGGAACCATGCTCTTCAGTCTGACCATCTGGTTTTCCTATTCATCTCTCTGATCACCAAGAAACAGACTACATTGCTGTTTTCCCTGCAGACTCCCCACCTCAGGCTAGTCTCCCTGGAAGGGTAACTGACAGAAAATACTACCTCGAAACTCTTGATGAGTTAAAAGAAAACAAAGCTCTGGATTATGTCAATAAAATGCAAACCTTAATCATACCTTTGAAATGTTTGAGTCAGGTTTATCAGTCATATAGATCACCTACTCTTGTACTCCTGTAATAGTGAAATGCTCAGTCTCTCTATTTCAAGCCTGTTTTTCCTCCTTGGTCTTCAGGCTAATAATAGCTTCTGCTTTAGATATAATATTAGAGGAATTCTGCTTGGCTAGAGTTTTTATAAAAACAGCTCCTCCTGTTTTCTCTACCCTTGACATAAAAGAGGCTTGAATTCTGAACTTTCGTAGGATGGATATGAAGAAATACTAGGGCTCCTATCTTCTGGGTTGGTGCCTTTTCAAACATACTTTGATGTTTTGAGTTTTGGCCTTTCAAAGTTTCAGGCACACAGACTTTGGACCAGTAATATTCCATACAGAATCTATAATTCATGTCCTGGAAAGTGCAATGCTCACCCAATGAATTGATTTACATTTATAACTAAAAATGGAACACAACAGTAAAGCAATTAGAAATATAAATAAATCTACATAACTCTTATAAATCTGGCTGACAAAACTGCATGACATTAAAAAAATCATCCTCAAAATAAAATACCGTATGTAATCTATGAAAATAACCAGTGTGGTTAAATGCTTGTAGTGTTGGCCTAAGGACCGCAGGGTCTTGGGTTTAATTCCTGGTCAAGGGCACATACCTGGATTGCAGGTTTGATCCCTGTCCCCGCTGTTAGGGCATGTGTGAGAGGCAACTGATCTCTGTGGGGTCTCACACATCAATGTTTCTCTCTCTCCCTCCCTACCTCCCTCCTTCCCTACTTCCCTTCTACTTTCTCTGAGAATGGAAAAAGTATCCTTGAATAAGGATTAACAACAACAAAATATTAATAACAACATAAGTAAATAAAACTCCAGATTATATTTACAAAGAAAAAAGTAAAGAAATGAATAAATATAGATGTACTCAAATATATGTCTACAACTTATGAGGATACAAAAATACTACTTAGTTCTGCTTCTAACAATTAGAGAAACTTTAAGACTTTCTAAAATCTACATGGATGAATAATACATGAAAAGATGCTCAATATCATTAGTCTTTAGGGAAATGCAAATCAAAACTACAATGAACTATCAATGCACCCCAGGTAGAATGGCTATAATAAAAAAGACAGGTAACAAGTATTAATGAGAATTTGAAGCAATTAGGAGTGTCTTATATTGCTGATGAAAATGGAAAATAAAATAATACAACCACCTTGGAAAAGTTTGGCAATTCCTCAATAATGTCACGTGTGTGCGTCTAAAAGAAATATACACATAAGTCCATGCAAAGTCGAACACACAAATTTTCATATTATTATTCATAATAGTCCAATAGTAGAAGCATCCATTAATTGATGGATGGATAAGTAAAATATGGTATATTCATACAATGAATATTATTTGACCATAAAAATGAGTAAGGCTGTCTCCTGGCATAGACACAGCTAAGCCTCACAACCAATTGGCCTGAGGTCAGTTCCTCCCAGTGATACCAACAACAATCAAGACTTAACTACAATAAGGCTGTACACACATTCCACAAAGGGGTGCACCAAGAGTGTCCACCTCAGGTAACTGGGAGGCTGACCCACTGAACCATATAGGACACCTTAACACACAAAGCCACCCTACCAACTCAGGGAAGCAGCAAAAATGCTGAGACAAGGAAACAGAAATAGAGGACAAAAAGCAACTGGATATATAGAGTTCAAAACCACGGTTATAAGGTTTTTCAAGAATTTCCTAGAAAATGCCGATAAAATAAATAAGACTTATGAGGATATGAAAAGGGATCAACTAGAAATAATAAATGATCAACTAGAAATAAAGAATACATTGTCTGAAATAAAAAATATTATACAGAGTCCTAAAAACAGAATGGAAGATTGCAAGAATCAAGTCAAAGATTTAGAACACAACGAGCCAGAGGACACTCCTCTGCAGAAGCAAGAAGACAAGAGAATCCAGAAAGTTGAAGATAGTGTAAGAAACTTCTGGGACAACTTCAAGTGAACCAACATCAGAATTATGGGGGTCCCAGAAGATGACAAGAGAGCAAGATACTGAAAACATATTAAAAGAAATAGTGACAGAAAACTTCCCCCACCTGGTGAAAGAAATAGACTTACAAGTCCAGGAAGCCCACAGAACCCCAAACAAAAGGAATCCAAAAAGGACCACAATAAGACACATCATAATTAAAATTCCAAGAGCAAAGACAAAGAAAGAATATTAAAAGCAGCAAGAGAAAAGCAGGTAGTTACCTATAAAGGAGCACCCATACGACTGTCAGCTGATTTCTCAACAGAAACCCTGCAGGCCAGACGGGAATGGCAAGAAATATTCAAAGTGATGAATAACAAGAACCTACAGCCCAAAATACTCTACCCAGCAAAGCTATCACTCAGAATCAAAGGCCAGATAAAGAGCTTCACAAATAATAATAAAAAAAAACTACAGGAGTTCACCACCGCCAAACCAGAATTATATGAATTGCTGAAAGGGGTTCTTTAGGAAGAGGAAGAAAATAAAGATAAAAATTATGAACAATAAATACATAACTATCAACAAGTGAATCTAAAAACCAAGGGAATTAAAAAACATGATGAACAATATTAACTGTTGAATATAATAGAATCAGAGGTATGGAAGGGGAGTGGACTGACGATTCTCGGGGGAAAAGGGGAGTGTGGGGTGCGGGAAGAGACTGAACATAAACTGCACCTATGGATGAGGACAATGGGGGATGGGGAAAGGGCAGAGGGTAGGATGGGAATCTGGTGGATGAGAGCAATGGAGGGGGAAAAAATGAGGAACATTTGTAATAATATGAACAATAAAGATTTATTTAAAAAATAATAATAATAAATTACAAAGCTCAGGAAATAAGCAGGTTTGTAAATAAATATATAAAAATTAACAGTTTTTTCTAACATGGGCAAAATTCAAAAAGTATAACAAAAAAAAAAGAGTCCCATTGTCAAAAGCAAGAAGAATATTATTGAACTGACAAATGTAAATTAAATCACAAAACTTCACTAAGGCAAATACTATGGTACATAAAAAGAGTTAAGTAGAAAGAAATCAGGTTGATACATGAAAAGACTCAGTGAGAAGAGATCAACTTAATAAATCTAATACATTTCCAATCACTGTATCAATGGGATTTTTTTGTAATCCTGACAAAAACTTGTTAAATATTTTAGAAGAGAAAAATATAGTATGTAATGGCCCAAACCGGTTTGGCTCAGTGGATAGAGCGTCGGCCTGTGGATTGAAGGGTACCGGGTTCAATTTCAGTCAAGGGCATGTACCTTGGTTGCAGGCACATCCCCAGTAGGGAGTGTGCAGGAGGCAGCTGGTCGATGTTTCTCTCTCTCATCGATGTTTCTAGCTTTCTATATATATTTTAAATAGTATGTAATGAAAGCCAAGTCTTTTTCAAAATAAGCATTTATCTGTATAAAACTTCAATAAGTAAAACATGTAATGTTGGTGCCAAAATACAGAAGGATCAATAGAACAGAAGAGGGTATAGAAACAGATCTAAGTACTAATGGGAATTTAATGTATGATTTAAAATGTCATGTTTAATATATAAGGAATTGGTTAAATAGTTCTAAGTCCATATCAAATAAAATGGAATACCACACAGCTATTAAGAATGAGGCAGGCCATGGCTCAGTGTGATTGGTCGGGGGCCCTGCCATCGCCCCACGATTCCCTGCAGAGGGAGGCCCAGGCTACCCTCTGCGCAGCAATTGATTGCTGAGCCCTGGCCAGGTGGGTGGGGCCTCCTTCTGCTGGGTGATGGATGGCCCCAGGCCAGCCAAGCGACTATACCCCACTCTTGTCACCTACAGAGGAAGGTGACCAGTGGCAGGGGGGAGGGGGCACAGTGCGCACAGATGGCAAGCAGTGGCAGCTGCCGGCAGCCAGGGGAAGGAAAGCCCCGATAGGCCCTGATTGCTGGCAGGCCTAGGGACCCTACCAAAGGGGTCCTGGATTATAAGAGGACATAGGCGGGGCTGAGGGGAACCCCCGCCCCCTGACCCTGTGCATGAATTTTGTACACAAGGCCTCTTGTTAGAATATAATCTGAAGGAAGGTTATTTATAAAAGAAATAATTACAAATTTGAGAAGTGAGGTCTACAAGATAACTGTGGAGGATGGAAGAGAAACTAGGAACAGCAGAATAACTATCACTCTGGCCCCCCAAAAAGACAGGAGACAGAGATCACCAGAACCTAGGTAACAGAATCACAGGCTCTCGAGGGGAGGGGTGTAAACATTCTGGCCTTATTCTCCTCCTTCCCTTCAATCTCCTCTTAGTGCTGAACACAAGAAGTCAGAGGACCTGGGAGCACTTTCCCTGGGGCAGAAAGCCAGGTAGAAAGGGGTGGAAGATACACCTGGAGAACTACATGGAAGGTAACTGGCACAGATTTTATACTTTTTAATAAATTTAATAACATAAATACAAGTACAATCTCTGCATTAAAAATTAAAACTTTACACAGAAAACTAAAATCTCATCCTCTATAATCCTGGTTCTTTTTCCAGAAGTAATAATTTTTATAATCATTTTGGTGGGGTTTAGCGTTTATTTTCTTCTAGGCAGACACATACCTACCAAAATAAAACATAGAATTGTTTTACCAATATCAAGTATTATTTGCTTAACATCTGCAAACGTTCTTTCACCATTTGCAGCTGTTATAAAATAATGCTTAAGAAGCCAAGATGGATGGTTTGATTCTCCTCAGGATTATTTTATACTGTATCCCAGTGGTTCTCAAAATATGCTTCCTTCTCCCTCACCCCCTCAGTGCATTAGCATCACCTAGGAATTTGTTTAAAATACAAAATATCAGGCCCCAACCCAGTGAAGTGAAACAAAAGCTTAGAAAGTGAGGCCCTGTAATCTTCCTTTTAACCAGCCCTGAAACCTATTATGTGTGTTACTACTCTACCAACACCAGTGCAGTGCCCTTACTAGTAATCTGCATTTTAACAAGATCCCCAGGTGATGCATATGTAAATTAAAGTGTGAGCAGCAATGGTCAACCTCAGAGCCATAAACGTAACCCCAATCCATATTACCCACACCCATCCACACACAGTGTCTATGAGTGGTTTCTGGGGCTGGGAAGAAAGGAGGCCAGCAGAAAGACCAGTGGTTTTTAATCTCTTTGAATTTGAATCTATCACTCCTGTGGGAAACATCAGCACTCCATGCCCTCATTGGGCAGAGCATGTAGTGTCATCTTTTGTGCCTGACAGAGAACAAGACATAACTACCATTAAACCACCCTGGAAATTTACTGCTCCTAGATGTCAATATTAAATCATAAGTTCTAATTTTTCTTTTAAAATAAGTAAATTTCCATTTTAACCCCAGGTAGGGAACCCATCATTTTATTTATTTTAATTTATTGGGGTGGCACTATCCTATCTAATAAAATAGTGATATGCAAATTGACCATTACTCCAACACACAATATGGCTGCCCCCATGTGGATACAAGATGGCCAGCAGGGGAGGGCAGTTGGGGACAGTCAAACATGCAGGAGAGAGCAGTTAGGGGTGACCAGGCCGGCAAAGGAGGGAAGTTGGGGGCAACCGGGCCTGCAAGGGAGGGCAGTTAGGGGCAAACAGACTGGCAGGAGAGCAGTTAGGCATCAATCAGGCTGACAGGGGAGTTTTTAGGGGGTGAGAAGGCTGGCAGGCAGAAGTGGTTAGGGGCGATCAGGAAGGCAGGCAGGCGAGCAGTTGGGAGCCAGCAGTCCTGGATTGTGAGAGGGATGTCCAACTGCCCTGATCCTGATCAAGCCTAAATAGGCAGTCAGACATCCTTTGAGGGGTCCCAGATTGGAGAGGGTGCAGGCTGGGATGAGGGATACACACCCCCATGCACAAATTTTGTGCACTGGGCCTCTAGTGCCTAATATGCAAATTGTCCCCTCAGCAGTCATCCAATCACTCACTATGACATGCACTGACCACCAGGGGGCAGCGTGGAACATGGCAGGCGTCGGTGATGTGGCTCTGGCGGGCAGCAAACAGACTGCGGCGGGATGGTAGAGCATATGAGGGGGCAGCACCAGGCCACGGCAGGGTGCCAGGCAGGTCTGCGGGCCATGAGCTGAGGCTGTGAGGCTGGGGACGCAAGCTGGAGTCTGATCCCCGAAGGCCACCCCAAGGGGCCCCATATGTGCACAAATCCGTGCACCAGGCCTCTAGTTGGTTAATAAAACCATGTAGGTTTCAAGTACATAACTCCGTAACACATCATCTTCACATCGCACCATGCACTCACCACCAAAGTCAGGTCTCTTTCCATGCCCATCTATCCCCCTTTGCCCTCTTCCACCTCCCCCTACCCCTTTCCTTCAGGCAATCACCATCATTTTAAAACAAACTGCGGGATATAGCTTTTGTTCAAGAATGCCTTTACCAATACCTACAAGTGTATCTACCCTCCACTTCCATGCTGTAGCCTCAGTCTCCTCCACACAGCTTGTGGGGATGGAAAAATGTCACCAGAATTCCACCTTTAACTTCCTGTTCCTTCGCTCAAAGACTCAGAAACTTTCTTTCAAAACCAGCAACCTAAGGCGCCTGCCTCTGCCTCTCCCTTTTGCTCTTATTTTCCTCCACAAAGTCTCAGGTCTGTCCTGAGTCAACTGCAAACATGTTGACTTTCTCAGGAAATCTGCCATGGAAACAGCATGCACATTTATGCCTGAGAACCATACAGTATCACTGCTCAATCCAGCCTGACTTAGCCTCATACAACGATCTGCTTTTTGAGGCACTTCCAGTTTCACTTCTAGTTCCTACCAGGCTTACACCCTGCCCCGAAGCAACACAGCCCCCTCTCTCTGAGCTTTCCTGACCCAGGAAGTAGGACGGTCTAGTGACTCTAGTCTAAGGGTCCCATACCCAATTTGACTTGCCTCTCCCTTCCTAAAACAATGCTGGAATCAAAGTCCCTTTTCAATTTGGTAACTTTTCTTCCATAGAAACAAAGAGTACTTTAACCAAACCTTAAATTTAGGTCCTGGGGTTTTAATAACATAGCATTAGGAAAAATAAATAACTATTCCATATAACAATTTTATTTTAAAAGGAAACAAAAAATTTTGGTAAGGTAAAACTCATTTGATTTCTATCCTTACTTCATAGAATTGTTTATATTAAAAGCACTTGTCAATTGAGACAGTTCATTTTTTTTTAAAGATTTTATTCTACCAAAAAGTTTGACTCAGCCCTGGCCAGTGTGGCTCAGTTGGTTGGAGCGTCATCTCCAGGTTGCAAGTTCAGCTTTCATCAGGCTGCACATGGAAGACAACTGATAGCTGTTTCTCTCTCACATTGATGTATTTCTTTCTCTCTCTCCCAGTCCCTTCCTCTCTCTAAAACAGTGTTTCTCAAACTTTTGACATATGTGTACCCCTTCTATAATTTTCATAACGCTGAGTACCCCTCGTCAAAAAAAGGATGTATTTTAATAACAATCAAAATATATTTATTTTTTATTTTTTTGGTACATACACAAAATAATAATAAACGAAAAATAAAATTATTCATAATAAAATATAAATAAAAGTTATATTATAAATAACATTTATTTGCACACCGAACCATCTCACGCTCACAAGACTGTCTTGACTTGACTCATGAGAACGTAGAATTAGGCGCAGCTAAGCACAGTGCAGTGCATATCCCCACCAAACTCCGGTGCAATGCGTACCATCACCAAATTCTTCCCATTTTGAGAAACACTGCTCTATAAAGTCAATTTTTTAAAATGTTAAAAAAAAAGTTAGACTCACAATTATGTACAATATTATCTATACCTTCTAGAATCAAATTCTGACATTAGCTTGGATTTCAAGATAGAAATTTACTTCATGAGTTGCACACAAATTAATTTTAATAAGGCAAATCTTTTGATTTGTTGCCTTTATTGGTGTTTTGGTTTCATTTTTGTAAGCACACAATGGTAGCAATTTATATAAAGTTAAAGCTAAAAAAATATCATGCAATAGTAATAATTTCTATTTCAACAATATATGCACACATACTTTTTAACTGATCACAAAAGATTATGATTCATATTCTTGATATAAAGGAAAAACAGTTAACGTCTCCCATTAGAGCCCCCAAATATATTATAACTCTAGGTAAATTCCAAGGCTAAGGTTCCTAAACAAACTCAAAGAAATACATGGGCCGAAATTCCTCAATTATCTAAATTAACCAGTTTTTATTCCACCTGAATAAAAAGAATATATCTTTCCTGTCAATTAATTCCATACTGCTTAGTAATTTGAAAAACAGAGCATTCGTTTTTCCTTTCCAGGTATCCATAAGCAAAACAGGAGAAAAAGATTGAATTGGCAGACTTGACCAAAGACAGACTATGTTCCCAAAGTCTATAAATACTGTTTTGACCTTAGCATCCCATTTTGCCATAGAACATTTTCTAAATGGATGGCCCACCAATGCCTATGAAGCCCATAATATTAGAAACACCTTTTATAATTACTTATGAGAAAATATACTCAATCTCATGATTCCAACTTCAGGCTACTTAAAGATAGAGAATTCCGATCAATTTTGAAGTAGTTCATTTGGGAACCACTATGCTGTATTATTTCCTCAAATGATTCACTGTTTCAGGCAGCATCAACCCAACTCTGAAGTCTGAAATGTTCATACACTATGCTACGAATAAAGGGATACATTTATGCTTTAGCTTCTGACAAATCAGTTTAGTGTGGAAGTCTAACATCCACTCTTAGGCTGATTTTGGAGGGGTGGGGAAGTACCCATATCCACAAAAAGGTGGGATTCTGAAGTTACTCTAGGTAGGGTCAAATTTTTCCTTGAAAAGTTCTGTCTCTGTGTAAGTATCCAAACAAGCACTCAGTTAAGTTCAGAATCATAGTACATAGATTTTCTAAGAAGGAGTTTAAATATGCCTGATCTGAAGTAAACAATACAGGTACTCCTACTCCCTTTGTGAAAAAGTAATGAATGACTTTTAAAAATCAATTAAGTGATCTTAATAAAATAATTCATAACTTATAAAAAAAGGAAAATAACTATCAGGAAGAGCAAAGGTACACTAAAGACCGAAATCCTCTTCAGCAGCTAAAACAGTGATCACTATTTATATTCAATCTTTTGTTATCAAAATTAACGGCTAATTTTGCTTGGACTATCTAAAGTGAGATGTAGTAAAGCATGATGGTTATAAATACACATTCTGGAACAAGACGGCTTGGGTTCATATCCCAGATAACACTCTTAACTGCATCATCTCTAGCAAGTTATTTAATCACTGTGCTCGTTTCTTCATATGCACAATAAGGATAACAATGGCATCAAAGAGTAGTGTGGTGAAAATTAAATGAATAATCCAGATAAAAAACCTGGAACAGAACATTGTATACAGTAAGCACAGAATAAATGATCACTATTACAGGCAGTCCTCAGGTTACCTCAGACTCAACGTACGTCATTTTGTGGTTATGTCACCATCTCCCATTTATTTATTAAAAATAAAGAAAAGTTCCATTATTTGGACATATGTACATATGTTTTTTATTATTTATTCACCACAAGTGAATTGTTATTTTACTTTTTTTTTTTTTTTTTACTGTTTCATTTCATTACTGCTATGTATGTTCTCCATGTGAGTGACATAGGTGCTTATGTAGATGGGTTCCCACATAATAAAATCGCATTACGTCGTGCAGTAGGAATGAATCTCCCATAACCCGAGGACCTACTGTAGTGACATATTTGTCCTGGCTAGGTGGTTCAGTTGGTTGGAGTGCCATCACATATACCAGAAGGTTTGGGGTTCAGATTCCAGGCAGGCACTTATCTAGATTCTGGGTTTGATCCCCGGTTGGAGGTACTTTACAGAGGCAATCGGTTGATGTTTCTCTATCACAGTGATGTTTCTGTTTCTCTGTTTCTTTCTTTTTCTCTCTAAAAATCAATAAAGACTGATCCTTGGGTGAGGAGAGTGAGGAGAAGGAGGAGGATAATTATTATTATTATAATGGCCCTGGCCAGGTATCTCAGTGTGGAGCATCGTCCTCATATGCCAAAGTTTCGGGTTCAATCCCATCAGGGCACATACAAGAATCAACATGAATGCATAAAAATAAGTGGGACAAGTTAATGTTTTTATCTCTCTCACTCTTCCCTCTCCTCCCTTCCTCACCCTCTCTAAAAAACAAGGTCTAAAAAATACTTAGAAGGCAGCCACATAATTTTTGAGCTGATTAGATTTGTGCTTTAGTGATGTTAATTATCAAAGTTAAATCATATCACTACCATGAATGCAATTATGACATTCTCTGTCCTCCAATGAAGGGTTAACAGACCCCAAAGTGCATTTGCTGTGCTAACACACTGTCAGAATCTCTCATTGAACTGTTGCATATGTAAATCATACCTGGAATCCTCTCTGTGCATGGTACATAGTAGGCACTCAATGTTTTATCATTTAGTGGCCACCAGAGAGCAGTGAAGTAAAAAGAGACAGAGGTTAATCACCAAAAGAAATATATATTATAGATAAGCAAATAAAGTAGCCAAATAAGTCTCTATTGATCAATGTACTTGCCTAAAACAGTGAGGGTGGGGATCAACTTTACTTTTTATTTAAAATAGGTAAAAAATAAATCCTTGTGTATTTTTTTTTCATATCACAATTTATCCATGATAGGTCAACTTGCTCTAATAAATGAAAAATAATAAAAACTGGTCAGGTCAATTTCTAAAGCTGATTCTAGTATATTTCTAAACCTGATAAAATTTAGCTGTCAAATTGGTAGTCTTTTCAAAGGATTACTTGGGCGATGTCTTTATAATGGACTATCCAGAAGCATCATGTTAAGATGAATTTAAGGTAGATTTTCTCAAGATATCTGAACTCCCATGTTCACAGCAGGATTATTCACAATAATTAAGACAAGTAAACACCTAAGTATCTGACAGATTAATGAATAAAGACGTGGTACATACATACAATGAAATATTATTCAGCCATGAGAAATAAAATCTTGCCATTTGCAACAACACAGATGAAATTGGAGGACATAATGCTAAGGAAAATAGAAAGACAAATACTGTATTACCCCACTTAAATGTAGAATCTGAAAATATATATATACATATTTAAAAAGTAAAACTCATAGGAACAGTAGAATGGTAGTTACCAGGGCTGGAGAATGGGGGAAATGAGGACATGTTGATCAAAGGGCACAAATCTTCAGTTCTGAGGATCTACTGTCCGTACAGCACGGTGACTACAGTTAATGCTGTCTAGTAAACTTGAAATTTGCTATACGAGAACAGATCTTAAGCATTCCAACAAAACAAAAAAAAAGTAACTGTAAAGTGATGGATGTATTAACATCATTTCACAATGTGTAGAAACAGAGTGGCCAGATTATTATGATCTCTGAACGCATTATAATCTGGTCATTCAGTACATATACATATACATATACATATACATATTAGAGGCCCGGTGCATGAATTCATGCATGGGTGGGATCGGGCCAGCCTGGCCAGGGGAAGGGGACATGAGCAGTTGGCTGGCCTGCCTTGTTGGTCGAACTCCTGGTAGAGGGGACAATTTGCATATTAGCCCTTTATTATATAGGATATACACTGGCCAAATTATTATGTGTTCAGAGATCATAATAATCTGGCTACTCAGTGTATACATACATACAAATATAGGTATGTATGTATATATATATGTGTGTGTGTGTGTGTCACCGTGCTGTACGGACAGTAGATCCTCAGAACTGAAGATTTGTGCCCTTTGATCAACATGTCCTCATTTCCCCCATTCTCCAGCCCTGGTAACTACCATTCTACTGTTCCTATGAGTTTTACTTTTTAAATATGTATATATATATTTTCAGATTCTACATTTAAGTGGGGTAATACAGTATTTGTCTTTCTATTTTCCTTAGCATTATGTCCTCCAATTTCATTTGTGTTGTTGCACACATAATCACTTTAAATAAATAGTTTTACTTGTCAATAAAAAGAGTAGATTTCCTCAAAATCATGCTACATGGTAAAAATAAAGTTCCAACTCCTGACCTGATTCCAACAAGTAATTACAAGAAAGGCTAACTCACAGTAGCTGTACGTTTCCATGGAGTACACATTCTCTACCTGGCTGCTTCTCTCACCACAGATGTCAGTGTTAATTACAACAAAAAGGACCCTTTTCCCTTCACCTTGAGTAAGGGGTACTGGAGTCCAATATCCTAACTGCAGTCAATTATTTGGTGCGTTTCTTTAAAAAAAAAAAAAAAGGTTGAGATGCTAGTAAGAGTAATAGAGCAATAGTCAATTTTAACACAGTAAGAAAAAAAAAAGTTCACTTAAAGAATACCAACAGAACTTGGAAGCACATCATGACATAGGATGATTGATGTAAAAGTTTACATCCCCAGATTGATTTTTTGCTGGTGGTAGTAGAGGGAAATCAGCTTCCCAAATATGTCAATTAGTGCTTATTTTTAGAAACTTAAAACACACAAATACACAGATTAGTAAGAGCACCCTTAGATAATAAGCAAGTTATTTATGTGGTTTTCTTGAGCAATCAATCATTCTGGCAACAGAATCATAAAGCAAAGTAGATTGGGACTTTTTACACACCTTCTTCTAATATACTTTTAAAGTAACTGTATAATTTAGACTAAAAAAGAAAAGAAAAAAATAAGTTCCAGCTGACTTGTGCTTTTTTAAACTTGCAAGTATTAGACTTTAAAACCCTGAAATGTATTCACTTAAACATGTTCCCATCAGCATTACCAACAACACTCCATTATCCATTTTGGTACTGCCTCCAGATGATTTTTAATCCCCGCCTGACTTCTCCCTACCAACAAGTACTTGGATACCATCTTTACCCTGCCTGCCCCCATTACTTGGTTGTGCTTGGGGAATTATAATTACAATGATCTTGCCTTTAGAACATCCTCAGAGCACAAAGCCTCTTTGTATGACTGGGGTGAGGGGGGCGCCTTCCAGGCTCCATAGCAAAGGGTGGGTGGTGGCAACACAGGCAGCAATGAAGGAAGGGGAGCTGGAACCACTATGGTGGCCCTTGGGTCTGACTCAATATTGTTTGAGGGGTTTTATTTGTTGGGCGCCCAGCCAAGAGATTCTGTAAAGCTTCTGTACCCCGCCCATGGGGGAAACAGGGGACGGGGCCTGTCCTGACAGATGGGTAGATCACCAAGACCAGAAGGCCAAGGAGCAGAAGGAAGCATTAAAAAAGGGAAAAGCCCGGCTGGTGTGGCTCAGTGATTGAGTGTCAACCATGAACCAGGAGATCGTAGTTGGATTCTGGTCAGGGCACATGCGGGGGTTGTGGGCTCGATCCCCAGGAGAGGGCATGAAGGAGGCAGCTGATTGATGATTCTCTCCCTTTCCTGTCCTCTGTGAAATCAATAAAAACATTTTTTTTTTTTAAAGAGAAAAGGAACAGCTCAATACTTGTTCGGAGGAACTCAGGTAATGAAGTCTCCGAGTCTCTGACAATGAAGGCCATCACTCCAGTGAATCAGTAGTTAGTATCGGTAGTACTGCTATACAGTAGGTGCTCAAATATGTATTAAGGTGACAACAAAAATCTACATAGGAAGACAAATTTCTAAAAATACTTTTTTGTTAATTATGATAGTCCCAACTTCTATTTGCAAAAGTGATTATGAAATGAATACCTGTTTTACTTAGCCTATCCTACTACTTCCAGTCTAGTTTTCAAAACTGCTCTAGCTTTTGATAAAACCGGTTTCAACTAAAGACCAGTGAGCACCATCTGCAGTGAAATCAAAGTTGCTGAAGCAGAACTGATACAGACAGGCAACTTTCAACTCAAGGAACATCCCTAAAGCACTACAAAACTTCTTTTGCTTAATTACTTGCTACTCTCTCTTCCATGTATATATCTTCCTCTTACCACTTCTTCCCTCTTTTTATTTTCTTTCAAGAAGGTCAAATGATTATATGTATCAAAACTCACAATCTCTCTCTTATTCTCCCATTTTCCCCCACAAAAGCAGACGAAGCTTTCCATATAATGACTGGAGGAAACTATGAGAAACCCTAGTATAATCCCATCATTCTCCTCCTCACCTGCCCAACATCACTCCTATTAATTATTCTAAGTAGTTGCTAGAATAGCACTAATATTTATTTAAGCAACAGAAAAAAAAAAACCTGAAACTGCTTTAGGTACTGCCTATAGGTGAGAACTGTTTATTCTCCTTGTGTAGGGATAAGACTATTTTAAGCCTTTTTTGTTTTATTTACATACATTTTCTTTAAAAATTTCCTTCAAAATAGCAGCAAAACCACAAAGGAACCCTCAATCATGTTTTAAAATAATAAAAAGATAACAGAAACCACTTCAAATGTACCTCTCCCTTGAGCCTGCAGAACAGCACTCTTCCATGACAACTGTTCTGAAAAACACACTGCTGTTATTTGAAAAGCAGTAGAAAGTCCAGTCTTGTCCTTGGTTCAGCACTCTCCCTTTCCTTCTCTTTCCAAAAATGAAGCAGCAGGACATAGAAACCACCACTTAATGGAAAATACAAATGGGTAAATATTTTTTAAATTGGCTAAAAAACCTCAGGTCTTAAATTCAAAAATGCCATGTAGGGGGGAATAGGAAGAGGAAAATAAAATTGTATTTCCCCCTCAAAGTGAGCACTGTAAGAATGCAAGAGCAAATGTGGTGCATCACTACTTTCCTTCACTTACCAAATGCTTTTGTCTCTAACGATTTCTCTCTCATTCTGTCTTGCCATACATTATAGTATTTTCTTAATGATTTATTCTGTACTATTTCTCCAGGCCCATAACAAGTTCTACAATGTTAAACTGAACTCGTTGGTTCAACTGAGCATGGTGATGAAAAGTTCACACAGAGAAAACTCTTGGAGCCGCAGGCCCAGCACCAACCAGCCCTCTGTACAGAGCCCCCGATGGGTATGGATGGCAGTTAGTTACAGCTGGACCAACAGCTCCAAAACTACAGGCCATGCTACATCACAAAGCAGTTTGTGAGAATCAGAAAAGGACATTTCCTCTCTGAGGGGACACAGTTGCATACGAGGTCTTCATATTGGTAGGTGGAGCATGGATTTCCACTCAAAACAGGTGCCCTTGTGCTCGGCACAATCCATAAAACCCTGCAAAAGTGTACCTGGGGCAACACTGCACCTCCAAAGTAGGTTTTCAGAAAAAAGAACTTCATTAAAAACAAATAGGCATTTCTCAAATTTCATTACCAGAAATCCTCACATTTGTTAAAGAAATTAATTCCTAAACATATTAGGACTAGAGCAAATGGGTCTAGCAGAGAAGGAAAACTAGCAAATTTGGGAGGAAGGAAACTTCCATCTTGAGGGATATAATCAGTTGTTTCCTAAACCCCCTAATCTTTGACTATAGGTTCAAATAGCTGAAATTCAGCTGCAAGTCAGATAATAAACCACTCAAACCATCACTGTCACCTGCAGAGAAAGGCATGAGGATATACATTTTACCGGTAGCTTTGGGGGTTTACTGGCACTTTCACCAAATCTACTAGTTTTCCTTCTGTTAGATCCTTTTTAACTTCTCCTATCCCAACTATAAAACCACATATTGTGACACATTAAAGTGTGTAAAACCTGCTAAATAGGGGCAAGTGGGCCCCTCAGCTACCTGCATGAAAATAAGAGGAAAAGACTGGATTATGAAAGGTTTAACACTCAATGGTTTCCATCCCTATCATTATTTTATGCTCTACAAAAGAGCTAAGTATCACATGGATCCAAGTTAGTCCCAGTCATGCAGGAGGAGGGAGCTAGACAGGGACAAAGCTGAGATGGAGTAAACCCAGAATCAGGAGCATAAGGCAGTGGATCTCAATCTTTAGTGGGCATTAGATTCCTGGGTCACCCCCTACATCTGACACGTCAAAATGTCCTGGAGCATTTATATTTTGATAAAGCTCAAACTGCTGACCTAGCTGCACTAGAAAGTTTAGAACCACTGGGAAATCCTCCACACCTATCAGCAGTCCCAAAATAAAAGTCATCCATCACAAAACTTGGCTTTACAGGTCAGAAGCCGCTGAGAAAAGAATCACCTGCCTGCATGCCTAACAGGCTGTATAGGACGAGAGCCTGTGGCTAGTTTCATTATTATGGGACAAAATCCATGTGCTCTATAAACAAGAACACTTTTTGCATGTGAGAAATATTTCAAACACCTAAAAATATTTAATGCAATGAATACCTCTGTATCCTACACCCAAGCAAATTTTAATTTGCAATTATCTGATTGATTTAAAAAAATGTTTTACTGATTTTTTACAGAGAGGAAGGAAGAGGGATAGAGAGTTAGAAACATCGATGAGAGAGAATCATCGATCAGCTGCCTCTTGCATACCCCCTACTGGGGATGTGCCCGCAACCAAGGTACATGCCCTTGATCGGAATCGAACCAGGGACCTTTCAGTCAGCAGGCTGACGCTCTATCCACTGAGCCAAACCAGTTTCAGCTATCTAACTGATTTTTTAAAATAATAAAATATTACAGTATCAAGCTCTCTGTGTACCCCCTCCAATCCCATTACTCATCTTTTCTTCCCAGAAATAATCACTACATTGAATTTGGTGTTAGTTACTATCATGCATTTTTTAAAAAATATTTTATTGATTTTTTAGAGAGCGAGACAGAAACATCAATGAGAGTGAAACATTGAGAAACATCAATGAGAGCAAAACATTGATGGGCCACCTCTCACACTCTCTCACCAGGGATCGAGCCCACAACCCAGGCATGTACAATGACCAGGAATCAAACCAGAGACCTCTGGGTGCATACCATGTATGTCTTTATAATTTTACTATGTAGTACAGAGTAGCCACAAACAATATGATTTTGCTTATTTTTAGATTCTATGCAAGTAGAAATATTCTGTAACAATTTTGTTACTTGCTCCCCACCTGATGTTAAGTTTGTGAGATTCAACCATTTTAATGTATGTGGCTATAGTTTCTTTTTCACAATGCTATCATTGTGTGGGACTATCTAACAATTTATGCATTCGCCTGTTGGTGGATAGTTAAGCTGCAATGGGTATTCTTGTACTTCTTTTGTACTTATTTCCTTGGACAAGTGTGCAAGGACTTCACTTAGAGTAGATACCAGAAATGGAATGGACACTTTGAGTAAACTTCACTATATTACTCTCCAAGGTGGTTGAACCCATTTACATTCCCACTAGCAATATTAAAAGTTGATTTCCCACAACCTTTCTAACACTTGATTATCACAGCATTTAAGATTTGCCAATCTGATGGCTGTAAAATGGCATCTCACTGTTGTTTCTATTTGCATTTCCCTGGATGCAAGTCTTTGATAAATAAATTTTCATGCTTTTATATATATCTGCCAAGTATGTGTTTCTCACTTTTTTTTTTTTTAAGGAAAATTCAACTCATCTTGTCTGAATCGGGCAGTTCTTCCCAACAGCCCCTAGCTGGAAAGCTGAGGTACAGGAGGGCAGCAGGAAAACAGCTGACTTAAACAAGGAATCATCCTGGACAAAGGGCCCTAATTAATGCATTTGCTAATTAGTCTTCCCTCCTCTCTTTTGTCAAGCCTTACTTCCAAGACACTACTACGGGCCCCGCAGCCTTGGAACAACAGGAGAGAGAATGGAGGTGGGGTGTGTGAAAGCTAAGACATTTATGTGAAAGTACTGGAACTGTCTTTACTTAAAGAAATGAAATACCTATCACTCAACCTTGTAGGATACCACTCACCTCTCACAGACAGCTTTCAAACTCATCGCATTTGGCTCCCTCTTTGAAACACCCCAATCTTTTTTCTAGACTAGACACTGTCCCCTCCCTCTACCACCCTTTTATCTCCCCTCCCCCACAGTGACAAAACACCCTCTCCTCACCCTCCCCCCTCCCCCCATTCTACAGCTACTATTTTCTAGCTCCTCGGGACCCTTTTCCATTGCTTTTAAACACGCGTGAGCACGTTGGCTCTCTCCCCCTTTTCCTCCAGAACTCCAAGCCTTCTCTTTCCCTTTCCAAGATGCACCCCACCACAGTAAAAACAACCCAACTAAATCACCAGCCCAAGGAAAAATGGGGATCCCGTGCAAGACACGGGTCCGGCGTACCGTGGTCCGCAATCCTCCCAGCTTCCCTTCCCCCTCAGGCCTGGGAGTGACTCTTTCCCTGGGGGTTCTGCAAGTTTGACAGTTCAGACAGTTCAGATCACGGGAGGTGGGGGTGGGGGGGAGATATGGGAAGGGGGAGGGACTCGTCCCGCCCCCTGGGTCTGCCTTTAACGGAGGCCATAGATGCACACTGCTTGGGGCATGGACGGAACTCGGGCCATTTAGCGGAAAGGACACCGGACGGGAGTCCCCCCACAAGAGGAGGATGACCCCAGGAGTCCCCACAAGAGGAGGCAGACCCCGGGAGTCCCCCCACACAAGAGGAGGCAGACCCCGGGAGTCCCCTCCACAAGAGGAGGCAGGACCCCCCCCCCCTCCTATTCCCTCCAGCTTGGGTTGGTTAGTCCGGGCCGTGGTGGGAAGGTGGCCTGGCAGAGGAGACAAACGGTCCCCCACGAGAAGTTTCCAAGCGCTGACCGACCCACGCACTCGAGAAGCCCCGGCCCCCGCCCCCCCAGCACACCCACCCCAGAGCCTCTTCCTCCGCCGGCTCCCCAAGCCCGCTCCCCAGGGCACCCCCAAGCCCCCAAAGCGGCCCCTGCTGCCCGCTCCCACCCCGCGAGAGACCCCTTCTCCTGAGCCGGCCCCCAAAGCGTTGGGTGGGTGGGCGTGCCCGGGGCCCGGGGCCCGGGTCCAGGGCCCCCTCCGCCCGGGCCCGCCTCCCTCCCTTCTCGGGAGCGGGGGGGGGGGTCTCTTCCTCTTCTCCCCGCCCCCCGCCCGCCCCTCTCCCCCTCACGGCCCGCGCCGCCCCGGGTGGCCCGGGTCCCGGCCCGGGATCCACACCCCGCGGCGACGTGACCTTGGGCCAGTCACTTCCCGCGGCGAGCCTCAGTTTCCTCCCCCGCCGGGCCGGGCCGGGCCGGGCCGAGACCCGGCGAGTCCAGCCCTGCCGCCAGGGGGAGGGGGCTGCCGCGGGGGACGCTGGCTTTGTGAGCCGCGCGGCGGGGACCCGGCTCCCCGGGCTCGGGGGCCGGACAAAGCTGACCCGGACCGCGCTCCGCCCACCCCGCGGGGCCGCCCGGCTGGACCCCCACCCGCCTGCGGGGGGCCCCCACACACACACATCCCCCCCCGGGACCAGCCCACACCCGTCCCCGCCCGGCCGGCCCGCCCCTGGCCCCGTACCTGCTCCCAGCGCTCGGCCGCAGGCGCCGCCACCCTGGGCGCCCGCCCGCAGAGGCCCGTGGCCCGCAGGGCTGAGGCGGCCGGCGGCGGCGGGCTCGGGCCGGGGCGGCGGCGGCGGCGGCGGCGGCGGCGGCGGCGGGGGGCGCGGGCGGCGCGGGGGCCCGAGCTCCGCGGGGCCCGGCCTGGGAGGCGACGGCTGAGGCTGGAAGTGCGCGGCGGCCGCGGCTGCTGAGGTGGCGGCGACCGCGGCGGCGGCGCTTCCGCTCATGGCGGGGCCGCGGGCAGCGGCTCCGGCGGCGACTCGGCTCCGGCGCGGCGGGCGCTGGCTGGGCCCCGGCCGGCGGCGGCGGCGGCGGCGGCGGCGGCGACGGCGGCGGCGAAGGCGAAGGCGACGGAGGCGGCTCCCGGAGGGGGAGGAGGCGGAGCCGGGAAGCGGCGGCGGCGGCGGCGGCGGCGGAGGGGGCGGGGACACGGAGGGGGCGGGGACGCCGCGCCGCCGCGCCAATGGGCGGCGCGCTCCTCGGCGGCGGCTCTCCGGGCCGGGCCGGCGGGGCCGAAGGGGTGTCCTCGGCCGCGGGCGGGGGCGGGGGCGGGGGCGGGGGCGGGCGAGCCGGGGTCCGCCGGCCCGAGAGCCGCCTCTCGCGGCCGCCGCTCCTCCCCCCGGGGCGCGGCCGCGGGCCTCCGGAGCCGGGCTTCGGGCGACCCCGGCGGGGCCTCTGCTCTGGGGCTCCGCGGCCCTGCCGACCCGACGCCGGTGTCCGCGCCGCGAGTGTGCGGGGCGTGGGGCGGCGGGTGGCTGCTGTTCGCCGGCCTCCGCCCGCCCGCTCCACGGCGGTGCCCCCTCGGCCTCCCTCCGCCTCCCCTTCCCCGCGCCGTGGGCGCCGTCTCCTCTCCGCCTCTCGACTGTTTCCGCAAAGTTTTTTTTTCCCCGTTCGCACACTTGGGAGCGAAACTCTCTTGCTTTCGTCTCGGCTGAGAGAAGCCAGTCCCTGCGGACCCAGAGCGGGCCGCGGGGGCGGGACCGGCCGCGGGGGGAGATGCCTCGCCTTCTCTCAGCCGAGAAACCATCCTGAATCATGAACCTAAGCCAGCGTGGCTCGGCCCTGGCCCCTCGCCCCGATCGCTGACTCTCTCTTCCCGTTTCTTTCTTTAAACGCCCTTGTAAAGACTTCCAGGAAACCGTCCAACCCAGCCGGGCCTGCCCTCAAACTGGGAGAGGCGGGGAGGTGAGGAAAGCCCTTGGAGCTGCGCTGACAGTTTTCCTCCGAGAGAATTCTGCAGATTCATGGCCCCCTTGGCAGCCTCCTGCTCTTGGAGGCGTTGTCGGTCACTGAACCCATTTCCTTTTCGTGTTTCTCCGACTCAAATCAAAGCCATCGAGGAGAGAAACACGCACACACACACACACACACACACACACACAAAACCCAACAACACACAAAAACAAAACAAAAACTCAGCCATGTGCTTGGAGTGCCTGTAAGTACAGCCACGTGGGTGAGGGTGCAGCTAAACTGCTGACTAAATCATTTCAATAAAGGATTATCCTCACCCTTTCCCTACATGCAGCCACCAGCTGGGGACTGAGGAGAGAGAGAGAGAGAGAGAGAGAGAGAGAGAGAGAGAGAGAGAGAGCTACAAATTGACAAGGCAAAGCGCTACAGTAGTAGCTGACCCATGAGAGAGAAGTATAGATGAATCTTTAGCAACAAACATTTCCAAGTCCACCCCCGGACACTTAACTAATTAGGTGGGTGATCTTTCACTCATAGGGTCATCAGCAATGCTCCACCCACAGTGAGAGATACAATGATGAAGTTATGTAGCATTCAAAGACTTTACAGATCTTGGAGGATGATGGTGAGATATATTCTTAGAAGATAAGAACTTAAGGATGAGTACGAGTTTACCAGGTAGAGCAGGTTGGGAGACAGTGGGCTGTGAAGACTTTAATATTATTATTGGTCAAGGGACTTAATAGTTCCTGAATCCCATCCTTGACTTTCTTGGTCACAGAAGAGGCAGGTAATATATTACTACTCGGGGCTTTGGTCCCCAGTGCCCACTGTAGAATGCCCATAAACTGTGGCGTTTTTATCTCCTTTGATAGGACTCGGCAGCATTGAACAAAATCAGCTCTGTTTCCACCCCAAAGCTCAAACCCCAGTTTCAGCTCTGAACAACTCTTTTAATTATTTATTATTTTTTAATATAGTTTATTGATTTTTTACAGAGAGGAAGAGAGAGGGATAGAGAGTCAGAAACATCGATGAGAGAGAAACATCGATCAGCTGCCTCCTGCACACGCCCCACTAGGGTTGTGCCCGCAACCAAGGTATATGCCCTTGACCGGAATCGAACCTGGGACCCTCCAGTCCGCAGGCCGAGGCTCTATCCACTGAGCCAAACCGGTCTCGGCTCTGAACAACTCTTAATTTAGTCAGGTGCCTGGCCCACCAGCCCTAGAAGAAAAGGGGCAAGCAAGCAATTGCATTCAGTAACCAAAAGGAGCCATCTGAAGCTGCCTTGCAGGCCAGGAAGAAAAAAAAAAAAAGAGAGAGAGCCACCTCATCTTGCCAATTAAGGGGGGAAAAGAAAGAACGGACCCTATCTGTGTGGGTTGTGACCTTTAGCTCTGGAAATTCTTATCATCCAGCAGGGTCAGGAAGAGAGATGGGCAAGGTGTGTTCAGGAAACCACCCGGGGAAGTTGGGCTTAAGTGTATATAGCCTGGGCAATGAGTGGAGAGATCAGAGTGGAGAGTTGAGAGGAGACCAGGTGACCCTGAAAAGACTTGAATGCCATGTTGAGACATTTGAACTTAACACCAGAAACTAAAGGAAGCTATTACAGGGTGTAGGGAGAGAATGACATGATCACATTGGATTTGGGGAAGACTGGCTGCTGTGTAGAATATGGATTGGGGAGGAACAAGAAGAGAAGCAATAAAATTGGTTAAAAAGCTATTGGGCAAGGGATGAAAGGAACCCAAACTGATGCAAAGATAGTAGGAAGAGAGAAATATTAAGGTGGTAGAATCGCCAAGGCATGTTGCTGTTGAGGACAACGAGCGAGAATCAAGGATGATAAAGATTTTGTACTCAGGCAACTGGGTGACAGTGGGGCGATCCCTAAAGAAAGGGAATACAGGATGAGGAACAGAGAACGATGATCCTAGTTCAATCAGTTCATTTCTATGACCCTCACTCTCCTCAATCACGTAAGGCAGAAGAGCTGAGGGAATTGGACAAGGTCACTAGTATACTAGTACAGTTACTAATGTCCTTCTAAGATTGGCATCCAGAGTTTTGCAAAGGAGAGGCAAGATAGCAGAATTGCCCATTTCACATTTTGTTTCCATCCTAATTGTGGCTAAAATATACATAACATAATTTTATCATTTTAACCATTCGCAGCTATGCAATTCAGTGGCATTAACTGTCTTTAGCTCAGGCTGCCATAACAAAATACCATCGGCTGCTGGCTGAACCAACAGAAATTTATTTTCTCACAGTTCTGGAGGCCTGAAATTCAAGATCAAGGTCCCAAGATGTTTGGTTTCTGGTGAGAGGTCTCTTCCTGGCTTGTAAATGGTGGAATTCTATGTGCTCACATGATAGGGAAAGAAGAGAGCAAACTCTATGGTTTCTCTTCTTGTAAGACTACTAATCTCATCTTAAAGCCCCCACCTTCATGACCTCAAAACCTAATTATTTCCCAAAGACTTCATCTCCAAATGTCACATTAGGGGGTAGGACTTAAACATATGAGTGAGGGGAGGGGACAGGACACACAATTTATTTCATAGCAACCACATTTACAGTGTTGTTCATCCATCACCACCCTCCATTTCCAGAACTTTTTCATCATACCAGACAAAAACTGTGTACCTATTAAATAACTCTCATTCTCCCCTCTCCCAATCCCCTGGTACCTCTATTCCACTTTCTATCTCTATGTATTTGCCTATTATAGGTAACTCAGTGCAAATGGAATCATACAAGAGTTGTCTTTTTTGTGTCTGGTTTATTTTACCTAGGATACTGTTTTCACGATTTAACCATGCATTTGAATTTCATGCCTTTTTAAAGCTGAATAACATTCCATTGTATGTATATACCACACTTTATTCATCCATCCCTCCATCGATGGGCTTTTATGTTGTTTCCACCTTTTAGTTATTGTGAATAATACTGCTATGAATGTTGGTATCTTTTTTTTTTTTTTTATAAAATATATATTTTATTGATTTTTTACAGAGAGGAAGAGAGAGGGATAGAGAGTTAGAAACATCGATGAGAGAGAAGCATCGACCAGCTGCCTCTTGCACACCCCCTACTGGGGATGTGCCCGCAACCAATGTACATGCCCTTGACGGGAATCGAACCTGGGACCTTTCAGTCCACAGGCCGACGCTCTATCCACTGAGCCAAACCAGTCTTGGCAGAATGTTGGTATCTTTTTGAGTCCCTGCTTTCAATTCTTTTGAATTCCACCACCAAGCGGAATTGCTGTATCATATGGTAATTTCGTGCTTAACTTTTAGAGGAACCACCAATTTTCCATAGCGGATGCACCATTTTCCATTCCTATCGTCAAACACAAGGGTTTCAATTTCTCCATGTCCTCATCAACTGTTTTCTTTTTTATATATATTGGCGAACCTAATGGGTGTGAAGTGGTATCACATTGTGGTTTTGATTTCCATTTCTCATTTCATTTTCAAGCTCATGTATTTGCATTCTGGCTTGGTTTGCAATTTGTTGGGGTGGGAGTAGAGAAGAGAAATTATAAGGAAATACCGAAGCCCTGGCCACATAAGCTCAGTTGGTTCGTGTAGTCCTGATCTGCCAAGGTGAAGTTTCGATTCCTGGTCAGAAAATCAACCAGTAAGTTCATAAATGGGTGGAACAATAAATTGATGATTCTCTACCCCCAACTCCCTGTGCTTCAGCTCGCGCTCTCTCTCTCTCTCTCTTTCTCACTTAAAATAAAAAAAAAAAAATACTGAAACAGTTATTTCTTGGAAAACTGTAAAAAGATGATAGACTTCCAATAGTTACGATGTAAAACCAAAAAAAAAAGAGCAAGATAGTCTCTGCTATGCCACAGAATAACACCCTGCAGCCTTAGCTACTGAACAACTCCAGATAAAGTAGAACTCAATGTCAGCCGTAACCATGCCCAGCAAAGGCAGAGGAAACAGTGCCAAATGAAAGGGGCTGGAGCAGAAGATGAATTTAACCACCGAAACCACATGACTACACTTGTTCACAAGGACATCACAAGCACCTGTGAAACACCTCTGTGAGACTTCCCTGCAACAACTGTCAATGTATATAGGGTATGGATGAGGGCAAAAGAACACATGCTGGCCATTTTTCTCAGTTATAATGCTAATCAACACCAGTTTCTATTATAAAAATAAGATTACTAGGTCAATGTTTTTTTTTAAATGTACTTTATTGATTTTTTACAGAGAGGAAGGGAGAGGGATAGAGAGTTAAAAACATCGATGAGAGAGGAACATTGATCAACTGCCTCCTGCACACACCCTATTGGGAATGTGCCCGAAACCATGGTACATGCTCTTGACCAGAATCAAACCTGGGACCCTTCAGTCCGTAGGCCGACGACCTATCCACTGAGCCAAATCAGCCAGGGCCACCACATTATTTTTTACTTAAATTCTTTATTATTGAAAGTCTCCTTTTTGCCCCCCATTGACCTTTCCCAGCCCTCTCCCACCCCCCCCCCCCAGCTCTGGCCCTAACCCCCTATTGTCTGTGTCCATTGGTTATGCTTATATGCATGCATTCAAGTCCTTTGGTCGATCTCTTACACCCCCCTGCTCTCCCTCCTCTGCCTTCCCTGTGAGGTTTGACAGTCTGTTCAGGGCTTCTACTAATATGTCTCTGGATCTATTTTTGTTCATCGGTTTATGTTGTTCATTACATTCCATAAATGAGTGAGATCATGTGATGTTTATATTTCTCTGACTGGCTTATTCCTTTAGCATAATGTTCTCCAGCTCTATCCATGCTGTTGCCAATGATAAGAGTTCCTTCTTTCTTACAGCAGCATAGTATTCCATTGTGTAGATGTACCACAGTTTTTTAATCCACTCATCTGCTGAAGGGCACTTAGGCCGTTTCCAAATCTTAGCTATGGTAAATTGTGCTCCTATGAACATAGAGGTGCATATGTCCTTTCTGATAGGCGATGCTGATTTCTTGGGATATATTACTAGACGTGGGATTACTGGATCAAATGGGAGTTCCATTTTTAAATTTTTAAGGAAACTCTATACTGTTTTCCACAGGGGCTGCACCAGTCTGCATTCCCACCAGCAGTGTACGAGGGTTCCTTTTTCTCCACATCCTCTCCAGCACTTGTCATTTGTTGATTTGTTGAGGATAGCCATTCTGAAAGGTGTGAGATGGTACCTCCTTGTCGTTTTGATTTGCATTTCTCCGATGATTAGTGACTTTGAGCATTTTTTTTCATATTTCTCTTGGCCGCCTTGTATGTTCACTTTGGAAAGTGTCTATTCAGGTACTTTGCCCATTTTTTTAATGAGATTGTTTATCTTCCTTTTGTTAAGCTGTATGAGTCCCCTATAAATTTTGGAGATTAAACCCTTATTAGACGTAACGTTGGCAAATATGTTCTCCCATTCAGTGTGCTCTCTTGTTGTTTTGTTGGTTTCTTTTGCTGTGCAGAAGCTTTTTATTTTGATGTAGTCCCATTTGTTTATTTTCACCTTAATATCCATTGTCCTAGGAGATGTATCAGTAAACATATTGCTGCTGAAACCGGTTTGGCTCAGTGGATAGAGCATCGGTCTGCGGACTCAAGGGTCCCAGGTTCGATTCTGGTCAAGGGCATGTACCTTGGTTGCGGGCACATCCCCGGTGGGGGGTGTGCAGGAGGCAGCTGGTCGATGTATCTCTCTCATCGATATTTCTAGCTCTCTATCCCTCTCCCTTCCTCTCTGTGAAAAATCAATAAAATATATTTTTTAAATAAACATATTGCTATGAGATGTGTCTGATAGTTTGCTGTCAATAGGTTCTAAGATTTTTATGGTTCCCCGTCTTATGTCTTAAGGTTTTTTCAAAAATCCATTTTGAGTTTAATTTTGCGTATTGGTGGACTAATTTCATTTTTTTTGTATGTATCTGTCCAATTTTCCCAGCACCATTTGTTAAAGAGACTATTTTGACCCCATTGTATGCTCTTGCCTCCTTTGTCAAATATTAATTGAGCATAATGGCTTGGGTCGGTTTCTGGGTTCTCTGTTCTGTTCCATTGCTCTATATGTCTGTTCTTGTGCCAGTACCAGGCAGTTTTGACAACAGTGGGTTTGTAATACAGCTTGATATCTGGTATTGTGATTCCTCCAACTTTGTTCTTCTTTCTCAGAATTGCTGTGGCTATTTGAGGTCTTTTTTTTATTCCATATAAATTTTTGGAGAGTTTGTTCTAGGTCTGTGAAGTATGCAGTTAGTTATTGTTGTTTTGTTGTTGTTGTTGTTGTTGTTGTTCAAAGTATTTTTATTAAACACAGAAAAGACAGAAACATCGATGATGAGAATCACTGACTGGCTGCCTCCTGCACACCCCCCACCAGGGATCAAGCCTGCAACATGGGCATGTGCCAAATGGAATCAAATCCAGGATCCTTCAGTCCGCAGGCTGATGCCCCATCCACTGAGCCAAACCAGCTGGAGCTATGCCATTAGTAATTTAATGGGGATTGAATCCATAGATTACTTTGGGCATCCGCCACATTTTGACTTCTTCAATTATGGGTGCCCAAATTATCTCCCATTCCCCATAACCAAAATAGCACTGCTGTGACTATCTCCAAACACCCCTTTCATGGGACCCATGTGAGACTTTCTTGGGGTTATATATCCAGTAGAAGAATTGGATATTTTATAGGGTTTTTTCTTCTTTTTTATATAGTTTTGGTTTTCATTTTTTTATTACTAACAAGGATAAATGGGTGTGTGTTTCTTTAACTACTGTATTCTTTCAGGAATTTTCTTATCACGTCTTTATCCCCCCCATTGTTTCTTTAAAGACTAATTTAGTCTGTAATTGATTGTAACACATTGAATAAAGGTGATACATGAGTCCACACATGAGTCCATAATGATACTCAGAGAGAGAAAGGAGAAAAAACTCATTTGCCACCAATGGAAATACTATGATGCTGACTTTTTTTTTTTTGGGGGGGGGGGTGTCAGGAAATTGGTTATTAAAGAGAAAGAATGAAGCATTTAGCCTGCCCATTTTAGGAAGAAATTAGGTTCAGCCCCAATTGACAAGGGGATACTCTTCTTTACAGAAGACCATCACCTAATGAATGTAGAAGGGCTAATAGAAAAATCACCGTTTTGCAATCTCCAATGAAATAAACTAATTCAAGCAGGGATCATCAGTGAATGTTAAGCTATTCAAAAAAAGATAGAAAGAAAAATTGCTAATCTACCGTTGTATCTATTTCCTACCACTTACTTGCCCTGTGAACACTTCCAATTTGCCTTCTGTTCCCACTGTTCTATTGAAACGGCAATGTTTGAAGGACAATAGTGGCTTCTCAAGTGAGAAATACAATGGCCTTTTCTCACCCTTCATGATCCCTTTATAATATCTGACATTAGAGGCCACCTTCCTCTTCTTGTAATTCTCTCCTTTCACTCAGAAAAAAAACAGGTTACCTATTGCGAGATAACAAACCAACCAAATATTAAGTGGCTTAAAACAGTAACTTATTATTTTTGATGATTCTGTGGGTAGAATGAGCTGGCTCTGTTGGGTGGTTCTCACACAGCATCTCTAATATGGTTGCAATCAGATGGAGTCCTCTTAAAGCTCAACTGGGCTAACTATCTTAAGATGCTTTCATCACTCACTTGTCTAATACCTAAGCTGAAATGACTGGAATTGCTAAAAGTTAGCAGGGCGTCTCTCTCTCTTGTTTTCTTCTCTCTCAATGCAGCTGGGTTGGACTTCCCAATAGCATGGTGGTTAGTCTCGGGTTAGATAGACTTTTCTACATAGTGTCTGGCTTCCCACAGAGCAAAGTATCTCAGTGGAAGCTCCGAGGTTTCTTATGAGATAACTAGAGGCCCGGTGCACGAATTTGTGCACATTGAAAGAAAATTAGAAGAGATAATTTAGAAGCCAGGGAGAGACCGCAGGAGGGCCTCCAGGGTGTGTCTAGCCCATCTTGCCCAATCCTAATCAGCCAGACCTCAGCAGCAAGCTAACCTACCAGTCAGAGCATCTGCCCTCCCTTGGTCAGTGAGTGTCATAGTGACTGGTCAGCGAATCAGTAGGACACTTAGCATATTAGGTATATATATATATATATATATATATATATATATATATATATATATATATGGATTAATGGCCTCTTTCTCACTAGCATTGCTTTCTTTAAAGGGGGGGAAAAGAATTTAAAGACCCTTCTAAAGCTAAATGCAAAAACCTATCCTTGTTTTTATTGCTTCATTTTTAACTATGTATGTATCCACATCTAATGCAAAAGCAATTTTGAAATACTCAGTTTTTGTCAAGTCTTTCTAAAGCATTTATTTTAGTTTTCATAGGACCAGGAACTATCTTTCCTTTTGCACTTGTATTTCTGCAGTTTACTTAATATTCAATCAAATGACATAACTGTACTAACAAATACAACTAATATAAACAGATTTTGGGGCAAAAGAGTCAGAAAGCAGCCTATTGGCTGTGAGTGGTCAGTATATGAAGGTATAAATCACTATTTTACTAGTACATAAGGCATGGAAAGCTTTGGTCAATCAATTAAAAAGAGTTTCTAATATTCCATTTACTGAATCTTTTGAATTGGAAGCACCAAAAGCCATTTTAAGAAACAGAATTTATTGTTTCCTGTAACCCAAAGGTTAGGGTGGACCTAGCATGGGGTTGATTCAGGGGCTCAACTGATGTTATCAGCTCCCAACCTTCCTTCATCTCTCAGCTGTGCTCACCACTATGTTGGCTTTCCGTGGTGGCAGGATGGTGATGGCAGCTCCTGCCAAGGAGAGCGTGTATCCCTCAGCAATCCTAACAAAAGACTCACTACTCTTCACTGGCTAAGATTAGGTATGGGCCTACCTCTGTGTGGATTTGAAGGCCGAGTCCCATGCTCCACTGTAAGCCCTACCTATGAACCGAGAATCGCCTTGGTGTGTTTCCATACACTATTACAGAAGTCCATTCCTGCAGTAAAGATTGAAGCAAGGACTCCGTGCTGCTTGAGGGAAAGCATCGCATCTCGTTCTCCCTGTACTCCTCCCCCCTAAACACACACACACACACACACACACACACACACACAGCACCCCTCATGTTTCCCTGCACACAGGAGGCATTGCTAATTATGAACTAAAAGCCACAAGCATCGTTTTCTTCATTTACGGTGCACCTTGAGACACTTTGTAGGAGACTTGCCCTTGGTGTGCAAAATGCCAGTCCCCATTTGCCTGAATTTTGCTCTCGTTTGATCTCTCGTGCTGTCAAAAGGCCTCAGAGCCATAGGTTTGAATGAGGTCTGGACTCAAAGACACACGCAGTGCTGAGCTCCATATAGAATGCCCTAGGTAAGGTCTTTCCTGTCAAATCTTACGTCTCGCACGTTGCTTGACAATGCTGGTCTTGGTGAGGCTGTCGTGGTAATTTCATCTCCTGGGCTTGTACTAGAGTCACTTTTAAGGTCTCCCTCCTTGGGTCTTTCTCGTAGCCTCCCTCCCGACCTCCCCCCCTTCCCTTGGTTCCTCCCTTCCCTGCAGCCACAGCTGCCTGGCTCCGGGGCACTCAGACAGCACTGTCGCCTTGGCAACCCAGAAGGGGGCTTCAATCTACTGTCTCCCCAGAGGGGCTGGGCTGGCCCTGAGCCAGAAAGAGGCAGGGGGCAGGGGACCTGACCTGCCTAGCGCAGAGTGTGTTGGGAAGTAAACAGACCGCTGGTGTGCTGCCTGCCAGAAGAAACAGAATGTCATGGGTGGGATTGTCGGAGCGTTGTAAAAGCAAACTGCCAAGGATGCTACCTCCAGCTAAGGGAACAGCAATGGGACGGGACAAAGAAAGCCGGATGCGTCTTGGGCTCAGATATGCAGTGCCTGGTTCAATGGCTGAGACCCTGTATTTGTTTCCTGGGGCTGCAGTAACAAAGTATTAGGACTTGAGTGACTTAAAAATAACAGCAATGTAGTGTCTCACAGTTCTGGAGGGTAGAAGTCCCAAATCAAGGTACTGCCAGGGCCTCTCTCTCTCTCTCTCTCTCTCTCTCTCTCTCTCTCATTCTCTCTCTGCAGGGGAATCCTTCCTTGCCTCCTCCTAGCTCCTGGTGGCTTACTGGCACTCTTTGGCCTCCCTTGGGTTGCAGCTGCATAACTCCAATCTCTACCTTAGTGATCACAAGGCATTCTCCCTTTGGTCTCCTCATGTGGCCCTCTTATAAGGACACCAGTCATATTGGAGTAAGGGGTCCACCCTACGCAACATGACTTGGTCTTTACTAATCTTATCTGTAATGATCCCGTTTCCAAACAAGATCACATTCTGAGGTACTGATAGTTAGGACGTCAGTATATCCTTTTATAGGGGACATAATTCAACCCAAAACAGGCTCCCAGACAGGTATGAAATGATGGGGAAGAATGTTTTAGAAGTTCTTGGAATATTAAGGTCTTGGGAAGGGTCATTTGACAGGGCTAAGGAAGGCCTGAAATACCAGGCTGGGGAGTTTGGCCTTCACTTAGCAGAATGGAGTCGTGAGAGGTTTTGAAGCAGGCAGCAATGTGACTAACTGTGATTCCCTCTGAGACTCAGGGCTTTTGTCATTGGTTGCTTTTTATTTTGTTAGAACCAGCGGAACGAGCCGCTTCTTTCTCCAGCTGTCTGTTTAAGTCACAGGCCAACCACGTAATTGAAGCATGGCATCCACCTTGAAAATGAACAGCATAGAGTCCGGAGCAGTCCAGAGGCATGACCTCCACTCGCCAATTCGGCCCGTCTCAGTTGCCTTATCAGTCAAATGAGAATAATCAGAGTACCTATCTCATAGAGTTGTTGGAAGGATTAAAGGAAGATCTCTTTAAACTTGAAAATTATTAAAAATAAATTTAAGGTAGCCAAAACCAGTTTTGCTCAGTGGATAGAGCGTCGTCAGCCTGCGGACTGAAAGGTCCCAGGTTCGATTCCAGTCAAGGGCATGTACCTTGGTTGCAGGCATATCCCCAGTAGGAGGTGTGCAAGAGGCAGCTGATCGATGATTCTCTCTCATCAATGTTTCTAACTCTCTATCCTTCTCTCTCCTCTCTGTAAAAAATCAATAAAATATATTTTAAAGAATAAAATAAATTTAAGGTAAATAGCTAACGAAAAGATCTCATGTATTTTATCTTAGAAGAATGTCTGCTGCCTTAGGTTCGATTCCAGTCAAGGGCATGTACCTTGGTTGCAGGCAGATCTCCAGTAGGGGATGTTTCTAACTCTCTATACCTCTCCCTTTCTCTCTGTAAAAAAAAAAAAAAATCAATAAAATATACTTAAAAAAAGAAAATTGAAGCTTAAAAAAAAGAAGAATGTCTGCCAAGTAGAAGCTCAACAAATGTTCATAATTATTATGCAAAGATGAACAGTTCATTTGGCTAAGAAGGGCAGGAAAAGTAATTATCATTAATGCTGGTTCTTAGACTTTAGACCCTGGAACTAGTGCTGCACCCTTCTCCCCTCCAGGAATAATGGTCTCTCACATTTGCACAGCACTTTTCAGTGTATACTCTGTTTATCTGTTTTTCTCCTTTCTATGTAATCCTCATAACAATCTTGTGAGTTAGTCAGGGCTTTCATTATTGTGTCCATTTTACAGATAAGAAACTGAGGTCCAGATGGATTAAATCAGTGGCTTTCAGTGTTTTTTCCTTCGGGGGTTTTATATGACAGATGTTGCTTTCAGGTGAACACACTCCCATGTATAATTCCTGCCATATCTTTCTCCCTTTCTCTCCCACTGGAGAATGTGCAAGCCACTAAGAAGGCTAAGTAAAGCTATACGTAGGTGTGAGAAGACATCATTGACATGTTATTGATGAAAAGCTTACTATTTATAGCAATAGTCTATGTATAATATGTTTACCCAAGTGTAAACTGTCAGAAAGGCCACATAGGAAACTGGAAAGTGGTTAACTCTGAAACTGAGCAGTTAGAGGCGATTTGAGTGGGTGGATGGAGCTTTCACTTTTGCATATACAATTTTAAAATACGCATGTATTATTTTTATAATGAAAATTTAATTCCGTTTTGGAAATAAAATAAAGCATTCAGTATGCAAGCAACATTATTATAGGCATACCTTGAATCTGCTCTAATTTTCTTCAAGGAAATCATTCATGAATATGCATAGACTATTTCTGGAAGGGTATTTAAGAAGCTGATGACAGGAGGGGTGAAGGGATTGAGAAAAAAAACGAGAAAAAAAACTCATAGACACAGACAACAGTGTGATGATTGTAGGGGGAAGAAAGGAGGGGAGGTGGAGGAGGATACAGGGAGGATAAATTGTGATGGAAGGAGATTTGACTTAGGGTGGTGAGCACACAGTACAATGTACAAATGATGTGTTGTGGAATTGTGTGCCTGAAACCTGTATAATTTTGTTAACCAGTGTCATCCCAATAAATTCAATAAAAAGGAAAAAAAGTTGTATAGGTAGAATAAAACTGTTATTATTTGCAAATAACATGATACTATATAGAGAGAACTATAACGACCACACACACACATACACACACACACCCTGTTAGAACTAATAAATGAATTCAGTTAAAAAAGAAGAAGTTGAATATAGTGCTTGCTTCTCAAAAGGGAGACTGGGGGGCTGGTGTTTGATGTCAGGGGTGGAAGGAAAATGAACTTTTCACTGTATATTCTTTTATATGATTTAACTTGTTTTTAGCCAAAGGCATGTATTATGAATTCAAATGAATTACGGGAAAATTATTGAAAGCTTCAGTGATTTATAATTACCAACGAATAATTTGTAACTCGCCTCATGACTGGTCACAACACACCAGTGCTTCCCACTGGATTAGATACTAAGTAGAATGTTGAGATCCAAACTTAGGCCTTAGCTGGGTAGCTCAGTGGGTTAGAACATCATCCTGATAATGCCAAGTTTTCAGGTTCTGATGCATGCATAAATAAGTGGAGCAACAAATTGATGTTTTTCTTTCTCTCTCAAATAAAAAAACAAAGCAACAAAAAACTTAGGACTCTGACTTCAAATCTGTGGTTTTTTATATTACATCATTACCCAGTGTGGTTGCCTCAAGGGCTACAACCCTCAAAACCCCCAAGTCCACACCCCAGACTCAACACCATGGCACTTTTGTCACAGTTGTCTTCGCGGAAAAGTCATGACTGTGGAATTAACTCCCCAACCTGTTTTTGGTCAACCACAATTCTCTATTGTTCACCTACTTTCTTTTTTCCCCCATTGAGATATAACTTACATGTGATAAAGTATACAAATATTAAATTTCATCTCAATGAATTTTTATATATATTCACCTGTGTAGACACCATCTAATTAAAAATATAGATCGCACCATCTTTCCAGAAGGCTCCTTCATGCCCCCTTCAGTCCATACCACCCCCTAAATGTAAGCCCTATTCTGACTTTTACTATCATAGATTAATTTTGCCTGTTTTTGAACTTCTCATAAATGAATCATAAAGTATCTACTCTTTGGCTTCTTTTGCTTAACTCTATTTCATGAGATTTATCCATGATATATGTAGCAGTTTGTTCATTCCAAGAGTGAAAGTGCTGAACCATAGGATATATATATATATATATATATATATATATATATTTAGCTTGATTGCCAAACAGTTGTCAGTGTAATTGCACAATGTATACTCCTACCAGAAATATAAGAAAGTTTCAGCTGAAACCGGTTTGGCTCAGTGGATAGAGCATCAGCCTGTGGACTGAAAGGTCCCTGGTTTGATTCCGGTCAAGGCCATGTACCTTGGTTTCGGGCACATCCCCAGTAGCGGGTGTGCAGGAGGCAGCTAGCTGATCAATGTTTCTAACTCTCTATCCGTCTCCCTTCCTCTCTGTAAAAAAATCAATAAAATATATTTTTTTTTTTAAGAAAGAAAGTTCCAGGGCTTTGGCTGGTGGCTCTGTGGGTTAGAGCATTGCCCATACACCAAAAATGTTTTGGGTTCGATTCATGGTCAGGGCACATACCTAGAGTTTAGGTTCAATTCCCATTAAAGGTGCATATGGGAGGTGGCTGATCAATGTTTATCTCTCTCTTGTTCTCTCGCTCTCTCTCTCACTCAAATCAATTAAAATATATCCTTGGGTGAGGATTTAAAAAAAAAAGTTGCAGGTGCTCCACATCCTCACCCACACTTAATATTGTCAGTCCTTTTTAAAAAATAAGTTTCTTTAAAATTTATTTTGTAGAGAGAGGAAGAGAGAGATAGAAACATGGACAAGATAGTATCATCCGTTGGCTGTCTTCTGCACGCCCTCTATTGGGGATTGAACCCTCAACTTGTGCATATGCCCTGATGGGAACGGAACCAGGGATCTCTCCTTAAATGAGATGAAGCTCAACCAACTGAACCACACCAGGCTGTCAGTCCTTTTAATTTACGCTGTTTTGTCAGGGGTCATCAATTCTGTTTTGAGTCCCTCCGCCGTGCAGGAGGCAGCCAATTGATGATTCTATCTCATGATTTCCCATCTGCCCAGTCCTCTGGTGTGACAGCTCTTCAATGGACTCTTTGAACTCCTGACCAATGCTTCCTGCATCTTTTTTCTAAAGTAAAGCCCTATCCTGCTAAGATCCCAGAACCTTACTGAATCCTAGTGCTCGCCACAAGCAAATGTGATCTCTGCTGCAGCCCAAGACCTGCTTCCAGCAGACTAACCTCTAAAGCTAAACACAGACAGGTCTCTATCTTAATGACAGACTATATTCATAACCCACCACACACGGATCTGCTTTCAGGTCTTTGATTTTCAAATGTTATTATGGGCTAGTGATATACATAATTTTTTTTAAAAAAATACGATTATTGTGAAACTCAAGTAATCAAATCATCATAAATATTTGCACATACAATATTTAAAAATTAATGTAGCCCTGGCCTGTGTGGCTCATTTGATTGTGTGCCATACCATGCACTAAAAGGTCGCCAGTTCAATTCCCAGTCAGGGCACATGCCCAGGTTTCAGGCTTGATCCCTGGTAGGGGGCGTGCAGGAGGCAGCTGATTGATGTTTCTCTCTCACAGGGATGTTTCTCTCTCTCTCTCTCTCCTTTCTTCTTCTCTCTAAAAATCCATTTAAAATCTTTTAAAAAAATGGTTTTCCTAAAAAAAAATTAATGTAAAATCGAATATAAATCAGAGCTCTAATCACAGCTATAGGGTGAACCCTGATCCCAGCCACAGTCTGAGTCAGGACCCTGGTCGCAGACTGAGCTCTAATCCTCAGATCGCTGAGCCCTGACCCTTCTTCACAAACTGACCTTGTTCAAGCTCAGAGCAATAAATACAAATGGACCAGGCACAATATTAGAAATTGTTAGAGAATGTGAAATTGCACTGTTAAGCAAATTCTATCTATAGTCTCACCTTGCTTTACTTCAAGTTTGTTTGTTTTTCTTCCAAGGTTTAATTGCAACTGCATTCTGCTAAGTTAGGGAAAGAGACTATAGGCAACCCTACCCGGACATGCTGTAAAGAACAGGCTGGAGGCGGGGGAGTGTGTGGCTCAAGGCAGCCTAAAGCTGAGCTGGCCCTGCATATGGCGGTGGGAAAAAATGGGTAACCTTCTTTCTGTCCTCGCAAGATGGCAGGTTTATTTTAAGGGTATTTTTTTAACAGCTTTTTAAAAAATAGATTCAGAGAACACTGGGGAAACCTCTGATTTTGGGGGCTTTTGCCCCAATGGTATTTGACAATAGTATTTGACTCCCAGTGAGATTTGTTCCTTCATTACATTCTGATCATATTGGTTTTCATAGCCCCCTCTTTGCAGTGTCTGTTGTAAAGTAAAAAGGACTCCGAGCCTTTGAGAATGAATGCTTACCAGGGGAGGGGAGGTGGGAAGAGGTGAAAGAGAGCAGAAGGGGGATAAATGGTGATGGAAGGAGACTTAACTTGGCAGGATGGATATACAGTACAATATACAGATGACGTATTATAGAACTGCACACCTGAAACCTATATAATTTTATTAACCAATGTCACCCTAATAAATTCAATTTATTTTTAAAAAAGAAGAAATGCTTAGAGGCTCTGTTTGCCCTTTGTCTGCTAATCAGCAGCAACCTGAGAACATAATTTTCACTTTTTCTTATGCCCTTGAGAAAAATCTTAATTTCACCCATACCACTAGGAGAAGTGTGCCCGAATGGACTCTGTCCTCTGAGGGGTGGGTGAGGAATCCACATTGCAAAGTGGATCATCACAAAAGTTTTCTCTCCTGAACAAAAATCCCGATTAGTTTGAGATTTCTGTTTTCTTAAACATTAACTGGGTAAGACAACTTGTGTGAAGGAGCCACGTGGTATTGTGGACAGGCACTGGGCTGGGAGTCAGGAGCCTTGGAGAGTTCTGCCACCATATGTGACCTAGTACAAATCCCTTTCTCTCTCTAGGCTTCTTCTCTCCATCTGCAATAATAAAGTGTAAGTGTGGCTGCTTGTAATATCTTTTACATACATGATCTCATTTAATCCTTACAACCATCCCCATGAGATAGAAATTGATTATTCCCATTTCACAGAAATGGTAACAGGGATTTAGAGAAATTAAGACTTGCCCAAGCCCTGGCTGCATAGCTCAGTTGGTTGGAGCATGGTCCCAATGCACCAAGGTTGTAGGTTCTATTCCCGGTCAGGGCACACACATACAGGAGTCAACCAGTAACTGAATGCGTAGATAGGTGGAACAACAGATATTTCTCTCTCTACAAATCAATTTTAAAAAGATTTGCCCAAGATAACATAGCAGTTGAGTAATTTTGTTTTAGTTTGTTGTTACTTATCATTAATTTTCTCATTGGAAACATTTATTAATCATTTTCATATGCCAAATACTGTTATTTTTTTAATCCTCACCTGAGGATATGTGTTTTTTTTAATTTATTTTAGAGAGAGAGGAAAGGACAGAGAGAGAGAGAAAAAAACACCCATTTGAAAGAGAAACATTGATCGGTTACCTCTTGTTCACGCCCTGACCAGCGATTGAACCTGCTACTTAGTTTTGTGCTCTGACCAGGAATCAAACCTGCAACCTTTTTGGTCTATGAGACTGAGCCACCCAGCTGGGGGCTGTCAAATACTATTTTTGACTCAAGGAACAGGAACATTTTCACACCTAATCTTCTTGGTTAACTATTTTATAAAGGTCGGCGTGTCAGCTGAAGGTAGTATGAATAAAGGGTTTTCTCTTTCTCCTTCTCTTAGGACAACTTTGGATTAACTTTATAGCTCTGTCCCCCTGGAGGTCTAGTAAAGGTACAAAATCAGCTATGATTTAGGAAGCGTTGCTTGTTGTAAAAATAACCCCTATTTGGTAAAGTTCATCTGGGCCAGGATTCAGCAATACCTGGCGGGAAGCCATAGCTTCGGGCCTCCCTGGGAGCAGCAACTGTGGTAACTGGGCTCATCTCCCACAGGGAACCTGAAAGCTATGCCTATGGACACAAGGTATTGATGTGTATTTGGGACAGGCCATTTCTAAACTAAGATTGTCACCACATTAAAAATAAAAAATCAAGTGAATAAAAAATCTGATGAACAGAAAAAAAAAAAAAGATTGTCACCACAGTCACTGATGTGATCTTGTCTCCTTGTACCTGAGCTGTCACCTAAAAAGCCCAAGAAGACTAATCCCTGGATTACTACAAGAACTCCTGGTGAAGAGAAGTACTAGATGCTGTCCTGTTGGTGTGCTGTTTCTTATTTGGCATTCTTGTGAGCTAATCTGATGCCTAGTGAGGCCTCTGGCAATTGAGTGAGGCTAGATGTCTAGTTGATCCCAAAGACCACCTGATGGTGAACACTGTAGGGACAAATCCAGGTCAAGCAGTTTTGATGATAGGATTCCAACCCTATTTTTAATTACTCTTAGAGCTATGGTTCTCCATCTTGGCTGCACATTGGGATCAAGTTGAAACGATATTTAATCACTCGCCGCAATGGACACAGCAATGGGGAAAAAAATCCACTGCTATACACAACATGGATGAATCTCTTTGAGTAATGGCGAAGAAGCCAGACACAAAAAAGTACATGCAGAATAATTCCACTTGTCAGTTCAATAACAGGCAAAACTAACTAGAACAGTGACTATTGTTGAGGGGTGGCTATTGACTGGAAGGAGGTCCAAAGGAGCCTTCTAGGGAGCTATAAATACTGTATATATTTTTAAAAATATATTTTTATTGATTTCAGAGAGGGAGAAAGAGAGAGAGAGAAATTAATAAGGAGAGATATTCATCAATTGGCTGCCTCCTGCACTACTGGGGATTGAGCTTGCAACCTGGGGGCATGTGCCCAGACCAAAAATGGAACTGTGACCTGCTGGTTCATGGGTCAACACTCACTGAACTACTCTGGCCAGGCAATAATGTATATATTGATCTATTGGTAGTTACATGGGTGGGTGCATATATTTATAAAATATGTAAATGCAGAGTTAATCAGAGAATCCAGAAATATGGGCTGGATCCAAGGGTGGGTGAGGTGCTTAACAGGCGATCAGACAAAATTGAGGCCTTGGGCTGGAGGGTGCAGCTTCTAGAAAAGCTCCTACTGACTCTGCAGGGTAGAGAGTGAGGGCCCTATGATATAGTATGTGAAGACTGTTTCAATCAGAGAGACCCAAGGCTTTGAGAAGAGAAACAGGGATATGGGACCTGAATGCTCAACTCCCAAGGGAAGCAGGGAAACAGAGCCTGGGACTGCAACCAAAAGGCAAACTTCACTATGCCAGGGACTATTAATATAAAACACAGGGAGGCAATATTTTGTGAATATAAAAATGAAAGCAGCCCTAGCTGGTTAGGCTCAGTGGATAGAATGTTGACCTGCAGACTAAAGGATCCTGGGTTCAATTCTGGTCAAGGACACATGCCCAGGTTGTGGGCTCAACCCCCAGTGGGGGGCGTACAGGAGGCAGCCAATCAATGATTCTCTCTCATCATGGATGTTTCTATCTCTCGCTTCCTCTCCATTCCTTTCTGAAATAAAAATTTTTTTAAATGAAAGCATTTGAGATGGCATTTTATTTTTTAACATGCCCCCTTGCCCCTTCCATAAGAGGTTTAACATCAGGGGAATTTAATAAAATAATTTACAAGGCCTATTTTAATCAGTTTGGAGCCCAGACAGCATCTGAATTTAGATCCTGCCTATGGTTGAAATGGGTTCATTCATTTCTGTCTTCAGACTGGGGCAAAACTTCTGTCATAAAGACCAAATTGAAAGAAAGAATCCAGGAGTCATGTCTTATGAGATAAGGCCGAGATGATGGAAGTCATGGTGCTGGAGAAGAAAGAAACTAGGTGAAGAGGACAGGACACAAGAAACGTCTCCAGATATCTTAAGGTTCGCCATGTAAGAAAGAGGCAGACTTGATTAAAATGTGGCCAAGAAAAACAAAAAGAAAGGAAGAAAGAATGAAAGAGGCAGACTTTCTCAGGGTGACTTCAGAGGGGAACCAGGACCGGCGAGTGGAAATTCTTGGAAATAGAGTACAATAAGGAGAACCCTTCATGAGGAATCAGAGCCCACACAGTTTTCCTAAAATTCAGTTTACTCATACTTTCATTTGCTGCGCTAGGATCTGGGATGCAGAGAACATGAGACTTACAGAGACGCAGAAGGCCCCTCACAGAGCTTATTAAGTGTGGCAGGCACTGAGGTTGCTTATTTAATATTTATTGTCCTCTTCTTTTATACTGTCAAAATCCTGCTTTTCTGATGGGCTGTAATGTGTCCAGCTGAAGTGTTACATTATCTAATCTCTCTTGTAGCTAGGGATGACCAGGGAAGTGTGAATGAAAGTTGTAGGGTGGGACTCCCAGGACATCTCCTTCAAGGAGGCTGGCTGCCTTAGGTAATAGAGGTATCATTATCGCAGTCTCCCTTATTTCTGCCTAGAATGTAGATGTAATGGCTAAAGTTTGAGCTGTCATGTTTGGACCACAAATTGCTCTTCAGGATTGAATTCACTAAGGATAGTGGAAGAGAAATATATAAGGATCCTGGGTCTCCATATTAGCTCTATATTGACCTTCTCTGGACTTCTTTTTAAAATTTTTTTAATTGATATTTTACAGAGAGGAAGGGAGAGAGATAGAGAGCTAGAAACGTCGATGAGAGAGAAACATCAATCAGCTGCCTCTTGCACACCCCCTACCAGGAATGTGCCCACAACCAATGTACATGCCCTTGACCGGAATCAAACCTGGGACCTTTCAGTCTGCAGACTGACGCTCTACCACTGAGCCACACCGGTTTTGGCTCTCTGGACTTCTTTTATGCAAGAGAAACAAACCTCTATCTTGTGGGTTTTTTTCCCCCAAGTTATTTACTTAGGGTTCTTGTTATATGCAGCCAGTTCTAATCCTGATACACCAAGCAAAAGTTTTTTCAAACTAAAGTGGCATAAAATGACAAGTGAGATTTCTTTAAGCTCAAACAGCTGAATACTATGACTATGATTCTGTGAGGTGCCAGCATCGTATCACCTTCTATATGAAACTTTCCCAGATTCTTTGGAAAGACTCAATCTCTCCCTCCTTGGTTCTCCTACAGCCATGTGTTTGTTCTGCTAGGATAACTTATCCAATTGAGTCTTCTGGCAGGTGCCCAGCACGCACATTTACGATTTCTGCGAACGTATAGCAGCATATTGAGAGTGTTTAAAGGGGGCGGGCACCCGCATTGCTGTCCAAGGTTCTGAACCTTCGAACATATTCAGATCACAGTGGTTTTCTTCAGTCTCTGAAGCACTAACTCCACCAGACCAATCTCACCCAACAAATTCGTCGAGGCAAGGAAGTGAGAGCGGAAAGAGAGAGACAAACGAACAGAGAAAAAGGCTGCTCAGAACACTGCCCCTAAACGGAGGCCAGGGAGTAAAAATGTCATCAGACTTAACAAAGACTGACAGCTGAAGACCAGTCATAAATTTGTGTTCTAAATGATGCAAAGATGGGCGAGTATTGATATGAACAATCGTGTCTGCTCCAGGGAAGCAGAACTTCACCCAGGTGGAGATGGCAGGAGGAGGAGTGATGGTCACTGGATATATTCCAGTGTGCTCACACGTCTTCTTTCCAATGTTGATAAATATTTTGTGATTTTAAAAGATGTGCCACATAAGAACTTGGACCGTGACTTACGTTCTTTAAAAAAATACTTTTATTTTTATTGATTTCAGAGAGAGGGAGAGAGAGAGATAGAAACATCACTGATGAGAGAGAATCATCGATTGGCCGCCTCCTAGATGTCCCCTACTGGGGATTGAGCCTGCAACCCAGGCATGTGCCCCGACCAGAATCAAACCTGGAACCTGGAACCCCTCAATCTGCAGGCCAAGGCTCCACCCACTGAACCAAACCAGCCAGGTTTGTGACTTATGTTTTATAACTCGTACTGCAAATTTCATGTATTTTTTTTCATAGTCTACTGGTTACAAGGAAATGTTTTCCCTCCTCCAAATTTTGAGAATGGGATATTATGCTCATATTTCCCTCCTCTTTGCTAACCCATCCCAGTTGCTCATTCTGTTTTTGGCTTGGCTAGCCAAGTGAATCCCTCCTGTGTGCTTGATTCAAAGCCATGCCAGTTGTTTAAAAATGCATCGTCTCGATTAATCCTCTCAGCAGCCCACACTATCAGTATAATTATTCTCATTACAATTAAATTCATGTCATGGATCTTTGAGGCTGTTTGTGAATTGAGTAGCTGAAACAATGAATAAGGAATTCACAAATGTCAAGGGTCTATTCTAATTTACCTGTCAGTCTCCCAAAATAGCCTATGAAAACTTTGAAACCACGAACCATATCCTTCCATCGTTATATTTTCAACAATATCTAGCATGATGTCTCTGACACATAGTAGGGGCTCAAAAGCATTCTTGGAATAAATTAAACGAATTAATTGAAATATATCACAATTAGCATTACATTTAAATAGGGTGCATTTATGAATAATAAATCAAATATACATAAGGGAAGTCTCAAAATAGTCTTGCTATGGTAAAAGGATTAGAAAAATATTCTGCATGTCATTTCTACTACAGGAAATAATGCACTCTTGAAAATTAGACAGGGAGCAGAAATCTATATATATAAAACCCTAAGTGACTGTTCCACTCGTCAAATGGTTGACCGATTGCTATGACGTGCACTAACCACCAGGGGGCAGACACTCAATGCAGGAGCTGCCCCCTGGTGGTCAGTGCCCTCTCACAGTGGGAGTGCTGCTCAGCTGACCGAGGGTCCCTAGGCACCAGACTAACGGGTTGACTGGAGAGCCTCTTCACCTCAGGGGCAGCGCTACCAAGCGGTGGGGGTGACAGGCACAGCGGGGCTGGAATGACCGGGAGCATCACAGCGCCCAGCCGGGGCCGCCTGCTGCTTTGCACACTTACTGCATCTCTCGGGGGATATCCGATTGCTGGTTTCAGCCCCAATCTGGCCCAAACAAACCTGCAGTCTGACATCCCCCAAGGGGTCCCTGATTGTGAAAGGGCTCAGGCCAGGCTGAGGGGACTCTAGTAGCGAAATAATCCCTCTTCACATCTAGGTATCACCCCTCCGATGAACCAAAATGATTTAGCTTATGCTAAGGAATAGAAAGGTAAACCCTTCAGATCTGTCTCCCTTCCCTTCCTTTTCTCCATTCTCTTTCTCCTCGTTTCCCTTCTGTTCCCATTTTTAGACATTAATTGAGATTCTACTGCATTAATACACACGAAGTTTTCAGCCACTGCCTCCAGAGAGTTTGCTCTCCGGTGTAAAGGGGTCGGGGGAGCTCACAAGTAGTAATATATCTATAACCAGAGTGATAGCATTTGACTTTGTACAATACCATCAAACCCACAATTTTGCCTAGAGATGAACCCCATCTTGAAAAACTTGCCTGATCTTATCCCCTGAGCTGGGGAGCAAAGAAAATTCTTTTTTTCCCCCACTCCGTAAGTACCCACTGTATCTGGCTGAACTATAATAACAGCAAGGCTTTCTCCTGGGATTAAAAGCAAGGGGAAACCTGGGAATGATATCTCAATGACTACAGTGCTTCAAAAGAAGGATTATAACAACCGAAAGAGACCTTTCTAGCTCTTCCAACCCAACCCCCTCGTTTTCAGATCTGGAACCTAGGGAAGGGGTAGTCAGTGGCAGTGCCACGGCGAGAGTACACATTTACAAGTTCCCACTAAGGACTCTTTCTATTTTCCACTATCTCTTCAAGTTCCCAACGTTAACTCAGGGCTAACGTGTGCAGCCATAGGCTGTGCCCTGAGGGCTCTGACATGAGCACAAGGCCCTTAAAGTTTGGCATGGAGCCGCCCTGGTTTCACTGATGGTCTCCTGAGATTATTTTAAGTGGTTCAAGACACACGTTTGAAGATACTAGTGATTATGCGTTTATGTTAATGTTTAGGAAATATATAAAAAGCACATCACACTTTAATTTTATGGATAGGGATATTATCTAGTGTTCTAAAGTTTCTTTTAAAATTCAAATTTAAAAAGTGAATGAATTAAAATTAAAATATGTTTTTAAAGTAGTGTGATTGTACAAGAATGTAGTAAAGCCCTAGCTGGGTTGGCTCAGTGGACAGAACATCGGCCTGCAGACTGAAGGGTCCCAGGTTCGATTCCAGTCAAGGGCACATGCCTGGGTTGTGAGCTCGATCCCCATGTGAGGTGTGCAGGAGGCAGCCAATCAATGATTCTCTCTCATCATTGATGTTTCTATCTCTCTCTCCCTTTCCCTTCCTTTCTGAAATCAATAATAAAAACAACAAAATAAAAAAAAGAATGTAGTAAAAATCATGCAAATTATATGCAAATTGCTGAAGTTTATGAAACATTGTGTTTATATCTTGCTGCAGCCCTCCAAGATAAGACAAAGGACTTTCAGCAAATTTAGCTGTTCAGGACATTATGAGAAGACAACTGTTCAGTGTGAAAGTGCCCATGAATAGTTTGCTGTATGTACATTTAGCCGAAACAGGTTAAAAGCCATTAGGAGAGCTCATATTATTCAGGAAGGATAGAGGCAATTGATGTGTCATGGAAAGGATTATGTTTTCAAATATACACTCTTGGATTAGCAAAGGGTCAGGTAAAAACCCTGTAATCTCTTTTCCTGTAATTGAATGTGAATGTTTATTAGAAGAGCTAGGTTCAGCCGGAACCGGTTTGGCTCAGTGGATAGAGCGTCGGTCTGCGGACTGAAGGGTCCGGTCAAGGGCATGTACCTTGGTTGCGGGCACATCCCCGGTAGGGGGTGTGCAAGAGGCAGCTGATCGATGATTCTCTCTAATTGATGTTTCTAGCTCTCTATCTCTCTCCCTTCCTCTCTGTGAAATATCAATAAAATATATTTTTTTTTTTAAAAAAAGAAGAGCTAGGTTCAAATCCTGCCCTCTATTTCCCAGCCAAGTTCATTAACCCCTTTAAATGTATTTTAAAAAGCTGTGCTATGAAAAAGAACTATGAGAATGTAAAAATGCCTTGAGAGGGGGAGTGAGAGGAAAACTGGAAGAGAAAGGAAGAAAAAAGAGAAGAAAGCTAGCTCTAGCTGGTTTAGCTCAGTGGACAGAGCAGCAGCCTGAAGACTGAAGGGTCCCAGATATGGGCATATGCCCGGGTTTGGGGCTTGCAGTAGGAGGCACACAGGAGGCAGCTGATCAATGATTCTCTCTAACGTTAATGTTTCTACCTCCCTCTTTCTTTCTCTCTGAAATCAATAAAAAAAATATATTTTTTTAAAAAAGAGAGAAAGAATGCTGAAAGAGAGAAAGCCAGTTGGAGGTACCGTCTGAAGAATGGGAACTGGTGAAATTATCTCAGCCTTCATGTGCTGAAATAGTCATTCTTGTCACAAGCTGCTAGATTTTCTTCTTATAAAAACACTTCTAAGGTGGCAGATGAATATATTTTTAAAATTTTTCCTGAAACATAACACTCCAATGGAATGTGTTAGAGAAATGCCGAGAAAAGAAGGCAGAAGGAGGTAAAGCCCTTGGACGAAGAGGAAAACAAAGTGATTTATGGAAAAAGTCTCACCTCCTCCAAGAAGCCTTGCTGACCTCCCGAGTGAAATTGATTGTCTCTGACTCCCCCTCTACTTACACACCTTCCGCTAGGCTTGGTGCGATGGTTTAGGAGCTTCTGTTTGTCTGTCATTCCCATTCGATAATGGAATGTTGAGTGTTGGGTGTTGAGTGTTGGGACTGTGTCTTATCCCCCTTCTGTATTCCCAATTACTCCCACAGAAGCTGACACACGTGAAATGGTGTTCGCTGAATGGATAGGCCTGAGTCCAGAGACTTGAAGCTATGTTGTTTGAGGGATTAATGGCAGTCCAGAGGACATTTAGCCTGGAGGAGCGCTAACTCTGGGGAGATATACTCACCATTTCCTAATATTTAAAGAACTGTCTTGGGGAAGTGTATTGGAAATGGGCTCTATGGTCCCTATGGCACAACCAGGACTAAGAAAGCAAGCCTCTGAGGAGTTCTAACCATCAGAACTGGCCAACAATGTCATGACCTGTCTCGGGGGGCATGGCTCATTTCAGCAGAGACCAGATACCACTTTCCAGGGTTTCATATACTGGATGAGAGATCTCTGTAGCACACTTGTCTTCTGTTCTTCACGCGAGTCTTTCTCTTTTGCTTGTTAAGTTTCTGGCTGGTTTTTAAAACATTTCCCCACTGGGCACCTCTATCCATTCTTGGAGCCATAGACCTCAGAGCTGAAAGGACCCTCAGAATTCATTTAGTCCAAGCCCTTCTTTGTGCCACTCTACATATAAGAAAACAAAAACCCAGGCCATGTAGCTACATTATGGTGGAAGGTAGCCCTAGAATTCGTATTTCTAGGGTTCTTTTCATTGCTGACCAAGATATGGTGTCATTGTGTCTGAACAGTATGACTCTCTTTCTTTTTCTTCCCTCTTCTTACAGTATCTTAGCAGGTACTGTACTTCTATTCCCCATTCTTTCACTTCAGAATAAAACTTGAAAAAGAATTTGCAGAATTGCAACACACCCATCATAATGAAAATAACATCATATTTTAGAGAAGCCACATTGCATACTGGTTAAGGGCCATGAGGATAGAGCAGAATGCATGGCTAATGAGTAGCAGAATGTACCTCCATGTCCATCAGCCCTGGTGTAGATAAGTATTATATATATATGATTGATTTCTGAGAGGAAAGGAGAGGGAGAGAGAGAGAGAGAGACAGAAACATCAATGATGAGAGAGAATCATTGATCGGCTGTCTCCTGCACAGCACCCCACTGGGGATCGAGCCTGCAATCTGGGCATGCGCCCTGCCTGGGAATTGAACTGTAGGGTGACGCTCAGCCACTGAGCCATGCCAGCGGGGCAGGGGCACCTGTTTTTAATTTACACAGGTGACATAGGGGATTGCAACTTTAGGATCAGAGAGACCTGGGTTCTAGATACCCCACCTTTCTAGCAGTTGTTACACTGGGCAAATTAATTAGTCCTCTGACCCCCCCCCCCCCCAGTTTCCTCATTTCTAATATTAGAATAATCATCCCTCCCTCCCAGGAGGTGGTAAGGCTTATGTAAAAAAAGCATATAAAGCTCTGAGCACAGTACCATAGTAAGCCCTCAATATAAGACAGCCCTGGTCTTTTTGTTTTTCTTCCTGGTCTCTTCTCCGATATAAAAAAGAGATGATTGAATAAACCTTCTCCTCAATGTTCCAGCCTCTTTTCTTCCTATGGGAAACAATCCTGCTCAATCCCAATGTCTATCTTCACGAAAACTCCCCCTGCATTCTAACTAGACGGCACTGCATAGTCACTTCCCGCTATGAGCGTGTTTCTCCATCTGCAAAGGAAACCGGGAGAGGAAGGAATGTCTACTTTCTATTTATAGCGATTCGTTACCACAAGTATATCTTAATTTTATAAGGTAAAGAGATGCAGGATTAAAAACAAAATGATCAAGAATGCTATCTAAGGTTCCCTCCTGGCTCTGACATTATTTGAACTCGAGGATATAGAACCCTCCTTTCTTCCCCTGACTCCCACTCTCTTCCTTCATCCCTACCCTCTCTCTGGCCTTAGAACACAGAACTCAGCAAGAGTGTACCAGGCAGGAGGAAGGATTGTAAGAAATGGGACTTCTCCTCTGGACCCTCAGCAGAGGCCAGCCCCAGCAATCACTACAGCTGGAAGAGTTAGAGAAGCCCAGAACAGACCTGGGCGCCTCGCTTGGCTGGCCCACAGCTACCTTTTAAATCTGAGCACTTTGCCGAAACCGGTTTGGCTCAGTGGTAGAGTGTTGGTCTGTGGACTGAAGGGTCCCGGGTTTGATTCTGGTCAAGGGCATGTACATTGGTTGCGGGCACATCCCCGGTGGGGGGTGTGCAAGAGGCAGCTGGTCGATGTTTCTCTCTCATTGACGTTTCTAGCTCTCTATCTCTCTCCCTTCCTCTCTGTAAAATATCAATAAAAAATATATTTAAATCTGAGCACTTTTCTTTGTAACTTCACTGTGTCATTCCCATCCAGCACTCACTTTTCTTTAGGGAAATCCAGCTGCTGAGTTAGAGAAAGACAGACCTTAAAGTGTGCAAACTAATAAAGAAACCAAGTTTCTGCAAAAATTCTGCAACAAACCCTGTGCTCATTCTGGTCTCTCTTTCTCTCTCAAGAACCAAGTGACTTAAGCTTTTCTGACCAAACGACATTAATTTTATCTTTTTTTTCTTTGGCCTATTTCAATAAAGTGAGGCCATGGCTAGTGACCCTAAAGACTTAGGTATATTTAACAATTTTCAAAGAAAACACAAAATTTAAAAATTAGAAATATATGGAAAGTCATTTTTGACTTCTCTGGAGAAAATTACAGAAAGCCCAGTCACTATTTCCTCAGGGCAAAAATTGACCGGGACTAAGTAGCATCTGCCTCCTTGGGGAATGGACTCTCCAGTTGACCAGTTTCTATTCTTCCCTTATGTCACTTGATTTCCATGGTCAGTATCAATTTGACACCGTGAATTACATCCTATGTCACTACAGCCTGATCCCTCAGTAAAATATATTTATGTTTTCAGGAATAGATTTTAAATACAATTGTCTATGAAGCAACAATCATATGAAATTATTTGCAGTCAGTTAGAAAAATTTAAAAAGCAATGAATGAGCCTAGCCAGTTTGGCTCAGTGGATAGAACATCATCAGCCTGTGGACCAAGGGGTCCCAGGTTCAATTCCAGTCAGGGGCATGTACCTTGGTTGCAGACTCCTCCCTGGTCCTGGTCCTACAGGAAGCAACTAATCAATGTGTCTCTCTCACATTGATATTTCTCTCTGTCTTTCCCTTTCTTTCCCACTCTCTCTAAAAATCAATTAAAAAATATCCTCCACCCAGGGGGCCGTGTGCCCCGGGTGAGCTGTGTGTCCTGGGGGGGACCGTGTGTTCCAGGAGAGCCGTGTGCCCCAGGGGAGACATGTGCCCCGGGAGAGCCGTCTGCCCCGGGGAAGCAGTGGGACCCGGGGGGAGGGGCGGTATGAACCAGAGGAGGAGCGGATTCTATTCGTGTGTTCCTGAGATAGTCACCATAAAACAAGCAGACTGCCAAATGACAGCGGGGAAGGGAAGGAGACCTGGGGGGAGATAAGAGAACAACCGAAGGACTGGTATGCATGAATATAAGTACAACCAATGAACACAGAACTCTGGGGAGGGAGCGCATGAATGGGAGAGGGGGGGGGGCAATGGTAAGCTATGTACACAAATAATACCTTAATAAATTTTAAAAAATCCTCCAGTGAGGATTAACAAAAATAAAAATAAAAATAATCAATGAATGAGATTACAAAAATAGTCTGGACCTGGCATATTATAGGCACTCAATAAACAGTAGCTGCTATTGATAGTAGTAGCAGCACTAAAATTATTACTTAACTGGGATGTATCTTGTCACTTTGAGGACAACATTAGGTCAATGGTGCATCCAAGAGAAACACAAATGAGACTCTAAAAAAGCATTGAAAAGCAATAGAAATCTTTCCTGAATGCCCTTGAACACTGAGGAGAATTATGTCACAAAACACTTATTTGATAGAAATCCTCCTTACCAAGCTCTGTCCCCAGAGTCCGACTCTTCAGATGACAGCACATTTGATTGCTTGCCTCTCTTCCCATCCCCAACCTCTGCCGATTTTCCTCCCCCACCTTTGTTGCTTCTATTCTTTCCCCATAAAAGCAGCCGACGTACTCTCAGCTTCTGTTATTATCCTGGTGAGAGGGTAGAAAGAGCAGGCAGAAGTATTTGTAAATACTTACATGTGTGTTCTCTTCTTTTATCCTTATCTAAATTAATATTTACAGGATGATTCCTAAGGAACTACAGATATTCATTCACTGTCAAATATCCCGGAAAAGAGTTCATATAATTTAGACTGGGGTGGGTTAAGAACCATAATAGAGGTCTGTATAAAGTACATTACAAATATAGAGTTTGGGGCACAAAGGTATATAAACTGTCAAAATCTAGACAATGCCTTTCTTTCCGCCACTCTGTTCCCTAACACATCTCTCCCCAACATTCGTAATGAGCTCAGCAAAAATGAGTGGAAATTTCAGGCTCAGAGCAGACATGCCTAGCCTGGCTTCCGAGAGGCAGAAGCTTAGCAGACTTCTGCAGTCCAGAAGCTTACCTGAGTGTGCAGCCACTGGCGTTTAAATGAATAAACATGATGAGTAAAGAGGGTCCATATGTGTACTAGATGGAAGTCAAGTTGTATGTATTTAAGTCAAGTGTGTGCAACATATGAATGAGCAGAAACATTAAACACAGCCTTTAGGCAAAGGCAGTAGGCAAGTGCAAACAAAAAGACAGCAGAATGTGTATTTTTCATATTGTAAAATGAATTCAAGGAAAGTAAACTCTAGATAGTTACCAAAGGGAGAGCACTACACAACAAAGTGCTTGGGAGTGGGCTACATCTCTAGTTACAAGAAGATGAACAACCTTCAATTTCCTTACCTAAAATAGTAAAAGGGTAATATGCTAATTAGACCTGATGTCTTCTGGACGTCATTCCGGATGTCCTTCCTGATGAAGCCGGGGCTGGAGGAAAGCCAGCCCAGATTCCGGGTGCCTGCGGGTGGCCAGAAGAGGGAAGCAGCCTGGGTCCCGAGTACCAGAGGGATGCCAGTGCCGGCAGCTGGGGGAAGGAAGGCCTACTTCTGCACGGATTTTCATGCATCGGGCCTCTAGTTATAGAAATAAGAATGAAAGTGCCTGAACTGAGCAGTCAGATTATAAACATGACAAAGAGGAGGGATCAGACAGAATAAGAGAGGTGTTTGGCTGCAGTCAGGTCCATGGGTATGGGACGAGGTGAGGAAGAAGGGCCTCTTAAATGCACTAGTCATATGGCCAGAGGGGCTCAAAGACAACCAAAAAGCTGTCATAGAAGCAGGGAAAACAAAGTTGGTTGGTTTGTTTTTGAAACAGAGTTGTTTTTTAAAAATATGTATTTTATTGATATTTTACAGAGAGGAAGGGAGAGAGATAGCTAGAAACATCGATGAGAGAGAAACACCGACCAGCTGCCTCTTGCACACCCCCTTCCAGGGATGTGCTCGCAACCAATGTACATGCCCCCTGCCGGAATCAAACCCGGGACCTTTCAGTCCGCAGACCTACGCTCTACTACTGAGCCAAATCAGTTTCAGCTTGAAACAGAGTTTTAATGAAGAAGTAATGAGTTGTAGAAAGGAGGGAATAATCAATAGCATCAAATGCAAAAGAGAAATCAAATAGAAAAAAATTACTTAAATTTCTACAGAATTTGGTAATTACCAATAACTATCATTAGAGTGTCTTCTGAGGTTTCCACAGAAAGAAAAGACTTTTGCAGAATTAAAAATACATTGAAGTGGTGGTTACTTCTTATGTTCGCCTTCTAGCATCTCCTTAGTCTTCTTATAAGTGTGCTCTAATTTGGCTATGAAAGACATCTCTTCTTACTTTCAGCAATGTGGTTCAGGTGAAGCAAACACATTTCCATGCCCAGGGGCTGATCTGGATTGGACAACCTAACACCATTCCCAACCCCCTTCTCCCTTGCCTGCCTCACCTACTTTCCCAATCACTTTACAGCAAGACATGGCCATGTGATGAACGGCACAAAGGAGTATCAATCACTTTGCAAAAGATCAGATGCAATGGGATAAATACATTGATCCAAAGGCATCTTAGGAAAATACCATCTTCTCATCTTCTACAAACCCTTTTGGTTTCATATTACAGAAAACCCAAGACTAATTGGCTTAATCAAAGAGGAAATTTATTGGCTCACGTAAGTGAAAACTCCAGCGGTTGGACTGAATTAATCCGTGCAGAAGACTTGTGATTTATGGTGATGCTGACCTCACACCAGCTTCAAAGGTGCATGTGTGACTCATGCCTAAGCCAATTTACTAAGAACATTCCTTGATGACAGAGAATTGTTCAGGAATGGGCATAAGAGCCAAGTCAAGACAATTAGAGCCAAAGAAACTCAATTTCCAGGATATTTGTTTGAAATAAGCAAAGAAGTAATTGAGCAAGAGAATATATGTAGACCAAGCTATGGCAGCATCTCGCCACTGCAAGGGGAGAATCTGAGACCTAAGCTATTACAGAAGAACCTGAGCTAAAGAAAATCCCAGTTTCAGAGATGAAGAAAAAAACCCACTGGGATCTGGTGACACAATCTAAGATTTATTTAAGCCTTATCTGAAGCGAGCCTACCTCTGGAGTTTTCACATATGTGAATCAATGAATTTCTTCTTCGTTTATGCTAGTTAGTCTTGGATTTTTTTGTAACATGAAACCAAAAGTCTGTAGCCGATTGTACTTTTCAAAGCTGCCTTTGGATCAATATATCTATCCCACTGCACATGCTCTTTTGTGATGTGACCAATACTCCTCCAACTGAGGGGTGGAGTCTATGTTCCCATCTTTAGAGTCTCGGTGGGGCATGTGGCTGCCCTACTCAGTGGAGTATGTTATGGCGAAGCTAAGTGAAATCTGAGGCTAAGGTATAAAAATTCTCTCTCTCTCTCTCTCTCTCTCTCTCTCTCTCTCTCTCTCTCTCTCTCTCTCTTTCTCTCTCTCTCTCTCCCTTCCTTCCTCCCTCCCTTCCTTCTTCTCTCTTTTTGCCTTTGAAACCTACCACTACACTGTGAGGAAACATAAGCCACTTGTAGGTACTCTAGCCAGCAATCCCAGCTAAGGTCTCAGCTGACAGCCAGAATCAATCACTAGATATGGGAGAGAATGAGCTTTCACATGATTCCAGGCTTCAGTCTTCAAGTCTCCCAGCTGCCATCCAAGACATCAAGGAGCAGAAATGCCATTCTGGTGGTGGCATCTGATACCCTCGCTCACATAAAATAAAAACAAATGTGAAAGATATAAGTGATTGTCATTGTTTAATGACACTAAGTTTGGGGTGACTTTTTCCACAGCAGTAGATAAACTAATAGACAGCAGATAAACAAATAAATAGAAATGGAGTTCTATGTGAGAGTGATTTAAAAAGAACAGTGGAATAGGAGATAAGACTGCAGAGTGTGAGGAGTGAATTGGAGATGAGGAAAATGAAGCCAGCAAGTAAGCTTCTCTGGAAAATTTCTATGAAAGCAACTCCCTGGTATTTGGAAAATGCGAGAAACAAGTTTGAATCCAAAGCAAACAGTAGCCTCCATGCTTCTGCTCATCATCAGAGGATTAAGATTATGAGTTTGGTAGAATCTAGGAGGAGGAGCTTCAGCTAGTAGGTTTCGTGAATTCTTCTGAATTCTAAAAGGCATTGAGGAGGAATCAAGAAGAAGACATTGATTTGAGAAGCAGTCTCTGCTCACAACCTCCAGCAGATTCCATTGCCTTTGGTTAAGGATCAAGCCCTTCAGCCTGGCATCTAAGAGTCTCCTTGGAATTTCTGTTTCCCAATCTATCCTTTATATTCCCCACACTCCAGCAGAACTGCAATGCTGAAGAACATCCCTATTTGATGTTTTCCAAACTCTTTTGCAGTTTGCCACTTTTGGGGAGGAAGCTCTGGGACACCAGCTATGGTCAGAATGCTCTTCAGAGTCTGTGCCATTCTCACCTCAGCCAAGGTCAAGAAGCCTTCTGCAGAGCCCTAGCCAGTTTGACTATGTGGACAGAGCGTTGGCCTGCGGACTGAAGGGTCCCAGGTTCGATTCCGGTCAGGGGCATGTGCCTTGGTTGTGGGCACGTCCCCAGTGGGGGGTGTGCAGAAGGCAGATGATTGATGTTTCTAACTCTCTATCCCTCACCCTTCCTCTGTAAAAAATCAGTAAAATATTTTTTAAAAGCCTTCTGGAGAGAGAAAGAGAGAAAGAGAGAGAGAGAGAGAGAGAGAGAGAGAGAGAGAGAGAGAGAGAGAGAGATCAATGATGTGTGGTCTTAGAGCCTTCTGCATTTTTCTTACATAATTTTTAAAGTATGACTTAATATAATAAAATGCATAGTTCTATGAATGTTATTAATTCTATTCATCTGGGAAATTACCAGTCTAATAATATTTTAGAATATTTTTTCACTCCAAAAAGTTCTGTCATTTCCCTTTCCAGTCAATCTTTGTGTACTTTTCCTCCCCACTTCCAGAAAACTGCTCTGATTACTACCCTATGATTTTGTCTTTATTTGAACATCACATTAATGGAATCCCATAGTATATATGTTGTGTTATGTGTCTTTCTTTTTTTAATATATTTGTATTGATGTCAGAGAAAAAGGGAGAGGGAGAGAGAGAAACATCAACGATGAATCATTGATTTGCTGTCTCCTGCATGCCTCCTCTTGGGGATCGAGTCTGAAACCTGTGCATGTGCCCTGACCAGAATCGAACCTAGACCCTTCAGTCCGCAGGCTGATGCTCTATTCCACTGAGCCAAACCAACTAGGACTGTCATGCTTCTTTCACTTGACATGTTTCTGAGATTCATCTCTGTTTTCCTTTAGTGTATTAATTGTTCATTCCTTATTATTGCTGAGTAGTATTCCATTGTATAACTATAGTACAATTTGTTTATCCATTTCTCTGTTGATGGAGACTGGAGTTGTTTGGAGTTTTGAACTATTATGAATAAAGCAATGAACATTCTTCAACATTACTAGTGGACTTTTGTTTTTATTTCCTGGGGGTGTAATTGCTGGGTCTTCGGATAAGTGAGTGTTTTAACTTTATAAAAAAAAAACCTGCTAACCAGTTTATCTAAGTAGTTATGACAGTTTATGCTCTCATCAGCACTGTATGAGTTCCAGTTGCTCTCTCTTTGCCAATATCTTTTGGTATTGTCAGTGGGTGTGAAACTGTATCTCATTATGGCTTTAATATGCATTTCCATGAAGACTAAAGATGTTGAGAACTTTTTCATGTGCTTATTCATATATCTTCTGTGAAGTCAGTGTTCAAGTCTTCAGTTATTTTTTAAATTGTTGTGAAGGTTCCAATAGACATGGAATTCAAGAGCTCACCTGGGATTCACCTGGCCCTGGCACACAGGTTCAAGGCACAAAGAAAGACCAGGTGTCTAGACCCAAAGGATCTGAATCTGCTTAGGAGTTAGGCTATACAGGGTTATGCAAGTGTTGGAGATTGTGTCTTTTGACACTGGACATGACACACTGCGCCTGAACAAAGTGCAGAAAATCTGAGCATCTATACTAATAAAAGGGTAATATGCTAATTAGATCGGACGTCTTCTGGACTTCCGGACAAAGCCACAGCTGCTGCCAGGGCCCGCAGCACGCAAGATGTGGCAGTGCGGGTCAGTCCAGCACCGTGGCCCCTTTTGCAGAGGTGACACTGGCCAGTCCAGCGCTGCGGCCCCTTTCGCAGAGGCAGCCACAGAGGTAGTGGGGCGGGCTGGTCCTGGTGCTATTCCTCCACAGAGGCTGGAGTGTGTGTGTGGGGGAAAGGGGTTCGACCTGCTGTGCCTCAACCTCCCCCAATCCCTCCTCCAGCTGGTCTGGTCCCAGATCGTGCCCCACCCACCAGCACTAAGAAGCAAGGACTGGCAGCTGCGATGGCCGATAGCCCGTAGTAGCACTAGCAGCAGGGTGATTGGAGTGGTGCCTTCTCGATTGGCCCAGTTGCCTCTGCAGAGGGAGGCCAGACTGTGGTTTAGGTACTCTTGGGGAGCAGGCCCAGGCTGTCAGTAGGACATCCCTTGAGGGCTCCTGGACTGTGAGAGGGGGCATGCTGAGCTGAGGGATCCCCACCCAGTGCATGAATTTTCATTCACCAGGTCTCTAGTTAAACTATAAATGGTTCTCAACCTTGGATACAAAGCAGAATCACCTAGGAAATTCTCATCCCTAGAGACTCTGATAACTGGTGGAGGTACGGCCTAGGCATTTGGAGTGGTAAAAATTTTCCAAGTGATTTCAATATATGGCCAAGGTTTAGAATTACTTTCCTAAAAGGAAAGATTTTCACTCATTACTGAGTATTTGCTATGCTATTCTGCTAAACCATCAAGCTAATTTAAGCAGCATACTAGTTATCTTTTTCACATAGGTAAGCTGCTTAAAAAAGCTGGAGATTTTTATTTATTCATCATTATCAAGTATCAAACTGCAGAATGTGGACCAAGATCAGTTACTTTTCTTTCCTGTCTTCATAATTCTCTCAAGACCTCATTTCTTCTATAAAAGTCATGTGTGACATACAGTGAGGCTTTAGCCCTCATAGTTCTAGACACAGTCACCCAGCAGTTAAAATGGGATGTAAGAGTCATCTTTTTTTCTTGTCTTAAGCTGGTGTGGGGACATCCCATGTATTTTTACCTTACTTCTATCTCCCAAAAGGCCAGATTCAAATCTGGAAAAAGCTGTGCAGAAGTTATGATCTAGAATAAGGGTCAGCAAACTTCGGTCAATAGGCCAAATATTTCCTGTGGGCTATATCCAGTCCACTGCCTGATTTTGTAAAACCTGTGAGGATAGTGTTACATTTTTAAATGGTTAAGAAAAAGTCAAAATTAGAATAATAATAAGACATATGAAAATCAAATCTCAAGGTCCATAAAGTTTTATTGAAACAGAACCATTAATTTACATATTGTTTATGGCTGCTTCTGTATTCCAATGCAGAACTGAATAGTGTCAACAGGAATTGCATAGCCCACAAGGCCTAAAATCCTATAGATTAAAAGAGACTTAGGGAACATTGTAACCAATTGCAAAATATAGATCTTATTTGAATCCCCATTTGAACAAACTGGAAAAACAATGAGAACAATCGAGGAACTGTGCACCTTGAATATTTGATTATATTAAAGAAGTTTTATTAATTTTTTACAGGTGAAAATGGCATTGTGGTTGTTTTAAAAATAATTCTTATTTATTGGACATGCATTCTAAAATATTTATATGAAAATATATAATATCCAGGGGGGAGGGCCAGCTGGCCAACTGCCCACAGCCTCTCCGCCTTGCCAGCCTGGCCCATAATGGGCTCTGATCTGGGCAGGCCAGCCAGCCCACAACCACACACAAATTTGTGCACTAGGCCTCTGGTAGTATAATAAACAATGCATTCGTCACCAAACGACAGTACTTATCAACTCATGGTCAGTCTGGTTTTATCTATGCCCCTGCCTGCTACTCTCCTGTCCATATTATTTGGAAGCAAACCCTGGATACAGTCATGAAGTTGAAATTTGACGTTTAAGTTTTTATATACATGTTGGAAAACTTGTCACATAAAATGAGAACCTTGCTCTGAATCTACATTAAGAGAAATTCCCAGGGAGGAATTACAATCTTTTTAATCAAAGGTAATAATATTTGCTTTCTTGTGGGGAAATGCCTTGAGCCATTCAGAGAATAGTTATTTCTTGCTGCCTGAGAATCTATCCCAAAACTCAGTGGCTTAAAACAATACTTTATTTTCACTAATCTGTGGGTCCAGAATTAAGTCCAGGCTTGACTAGGTGGTGCTTTTGTTCCATGTGACAATGGCTGTGTCATGTAGATGCATTCAGCTGACAGCTGGGTGGCTGCAGGTGCCTCGGTTATCCTCCACCTGGTCTTTTTCTCCACAGAGCTACCTTAGGTTTCCTCACAGCATGGTGGTTTCAGGTTAGTCTCATTCTTACATGGTTGACTTATAAGAGGGCATCCAACCACTTCTGTTAAATGCTAAAGCTAGTACTGATCCATAGGCGACACTTCTGCCATATTCTTCTGGCCAAAACAAGTCCCAAGGCCAGCCCAAGGGGTGGAGAAGTAGATTTTATCACTTTCTCTTATTAAAAAATCATCTTTCTCATTATGATGCTTTTAAAAATGTTTTTATTGATTTTAGAGAGAAAGGGAGAGAAAAACATTGATGTGAGAAAGAAAAATCAATTGGCTGCCTCCTGTATACCTCTACTGGGGATCAAGTCCACCCATTCCCAGGTACATGCCCTGACTGGGAATCAAACCGGTGACCTTCTGGTGCAACAGATGCTGCTAAATCAACTGAGCCACAATGGCCACGCCTAGATTTTACCTCTTGATAGAGGAATGGGATGGGTGTACAGTGAGGGAAGGAATTGATAAAAGTCATGTTTGAAGTCACACCTCTGACCACAACAATTCACATCACTCCCATATGTAAACACCCTCACGCCCTCATCCAAAAGTCTCATTCCAGTAAGGCAGGGGTGGGGAAACTCTTTTTCTGCCAAGGGTCATTTGGATATTTACAACATCATTTGTGGGCCATACAAAATTATCAACTTAAAAATTGGCCTTCTAGGTTTGGTCAATTAACTCACTCCTGATGCCTTGGCAGAGCCAGACCAAATGACTTCTCAGGCCTTCTATGGCCCACAGGCCAACGTTCCTGCCGTAAGGCATTGGTTTGAGGTCTAGTTTTGCCTGGCTGACTCAGTCATTTGAGTTACATTGCCTGGGTCATTGACTTGTTGCTCTCAACTGGCTCCTTCATTGACTTGTTTAACCCAGGATTGACTTGGTCATAGACTTTTCCACTCTGATCTGTCTTGATCTTCAATTCTTCTCTGGACTCACTTAGTCACTGTTTCTTTGGTTTGACTGGCTCACCAGCTGTTCTCCACAGACTCAGAGGGTCATTGACTGCCTGCCATCTCATTATTAACTCTTTTTCTTGGAGCGATTTGCTCATAGGCTATTTTCACTCATCTTAGGAGATTTCAATCATCTCTATCAATAATTTCTGCTAACCTTTTTTTGGTGATATATTAATATTTCAGCTTTTTTCTTGTCTCCCCCCCCCCCCCTTTTTTTTTGTATACAGAAAGAAACTAAGGTGTTTGTCCTGTAGAGATGCCACATTCTGGTTTTGCTGCTCACATCCTCATGAGGCTGTTTAATTTTCCTGTACTTCCTGTGAATTGGCAGTTGGGTCCAGAACCTTAATTGGATTCAGGTTTGATTTTTGGGCACAGCTACTTCAATGATTGTGCTGTACACTTCAGCAGGAGATACTTAAGATCTGGTTCTCTTTCTGTCCATAAACTTTTTTTTTTTTTTTTTTTTTTTGAAAGGAGTCCGCTTCGAAACAATGGAACCCTTGATTGGGGTATGCTGCCACCAGGTGGTGACAACACACATTGCCACAGGTTCCGATAGAGATGCCAGAAAATGGGACTTGTTTCCCTGCATTGAGCCTACATTAAATTATCATGATTGTTAAACATTAAAGTTACTTAAAAAATATGTATTTATTGATTTTATAGAGAAGATTGGAGAGAGAGAGAGAGACACACACACACACACTTCTCCCTCCCCTAGCTTATGGGTGTGCTGAATTTTTCCTGCTCCCCTCCATTCTCAGGTCGATTCTCCTCCCACCCCTCCCCTGGGAAACTGGCTTCTTTGCATTCTGTCATTGGGCTGCTTGCATGATGGATTCCAACTGAATTTAGCCCAATTTATTCTTCATGCTTCTTCCCGACTTTGCTGTGTTTCTGAGTGCTACTTCCATCAACTACAACTTCTGCTCCAGGTGGCCCCTTTCTGTGGCTTTTCACTCAACTTCAGTTAATGCAATTTCTCTTCTTGCTCTTTGGGCCTCAGGATTTCAATACTTTCCTTCTATTTTATTCTCTGGAAGTCTCAACCTCCCTCCCCCTTTCGGTTTCCCACTCCCCCTACCTCAATGAGTAGTATGTTCTTTAAGATGTTTCTTTAAAAATGCCAGCTGAGGGCTTCCTGCTGGGATTCTCTCAGGTTCTTCTCCTTAAGCTTTCATTTTCTCCTCAGTCCGCTTGAGGCAAGCACCTTAGTACTTCACTGAGAGGTTCACCCAGTCACCACCTTCTTAGCCAATGGTTAATTCTCAGTTCTCATTTTACTTTTAATTTACCAGCAGTTTAAAAAATGTTTTTATTGATTTTAGGGAGAAGAATAGAGAGAGAAACATTGATTGGCTGCCTCCTGCATGCCCTCTACTGAGGATGGAGCCCGCAACTCAGGCATGTGCCCTGACCAGGAACTGAAACAGCGACCTCTTGGTGCACAGGATGATGCTCAATCCACCCAGCCACACCAGTGGGTTTAGGAGCAGCTTTTGATGCTCTCCGTGGAGTGCTTCCTCCCCAGGCTTCCCAGTCCCCTTGTGGTTGTCCTTGTACATTCTTAGCCATTCCTTCTCTTCCTGACCACATCATGGTGGCATGTCCCAGTGTTCAATTCCCCAGTCTCCTCCATCTCTACTCTCTTCCTATTCATCTCACCAACCCTGGAGATGAAATACCCCTTATACACAGGTGGCTCCCAGTCTGTCTCTAGTCTCAAAGTATCTCCAGAATTCCAGAACCACACATCTAGCTGCCTACTTGCCATTACAAAATCAATAAGCCTCAAGTAGAATGTTTGATTCCAGACCACCTCCCTTCTCCATCCTTATATACAACCATCTCAGCTGATGGCATCATTCTTCACCCAGGTGCTCAGCTTAAAAACTGGTGTTATCCTTAACTCCTCTGTTTTCCTCGTCCCCCCAAGATCCAAACCGTCAGCAAGTCTTGTGGGCTCTTCCTTCAAAATACATCAAGCATCCCAACAACTTTTCTCCACCTACTACTGTCACATAAACCCAAGCCACCATCAGCCACCTGGACAGCAGTAGCTTTCCTGACTGGTCTTACTGCTTACATCCTTCCCTTTCCAATCAGTTCTCCACACAGCTGCCTTCTGATTTAAAAAAATGTAAGTTAAGTTAATGTCACTCCTCAAGTGTGACTTTACATCACACTTGGAATGAAACGTGCAGGGTTTCCATGAGCTGCAGGCCCTATACAATCCCATGGCTCCCACCTCTCTGCCTAACTGCCAGCGCCTCTGCTCTTGCTCCCTTCACTCCAGCCATACAGGCCTTTTGAAGGTTCGGAGCTTGGGGCTGAATCAAAAGTGAATCAAAAGCTGGTCTGTCTCTGCGGTTCCCTCTATGTGGAATGTTCTTTTCCCAGGCCGCTTCTGACCCTTCACATCTGTGCTCTCTTGTTACCTCTTCAGAGGGGACTTTTCAGACCACCTGATCTTAGCATTCTCTTCTCACATCACTTTCTACCCTTTGTCCATGCTTTGTTTTCTTCTTCTTTTTTAAAAAAAATATATTTTATTGAGTTTTTACAGAGAGGAAGAGAGAGGGATAGAAAGATAGAAACATCGATGAGAGAAACATCGATCAGCTGCCTCTTGCACACCCCCTGCTGGGGATGTGCCCGCAACCAAAGCACATGCCCTTGACCAGAATCGAACCTGGGACCTTTTAGTCCGCAGGCCGATGCTCTATCCACTGAGCCAAACCGGTTTCGGCAATGCTTCGTTTTCTTAGTGTATCAAGGTCTGAAATGAAATCCCTTATTTGTTTACATGTGTTCTCTGTCTTGCCCACTGGAAGATAAGCTTTGTGAGAGCATGACTTGGTGATATCCAGTAGTTATTTGTTGGACGGGTTAGTGAGTGAATGGTATCACTTTCATCTCAGTCTCTACACATAGCAAATGTTTAATACATTTGCCCAGTGGAGAGTCTTAGAATCCAGGCCCTAATTCAGAAAACTCCAGGCCTTGTGCAGGCCCCTCCAGGCCTCAGAGTAGAAGGTATGTGAACTCACTGGGATTCCCTGAGGGCTCTGCCTGTAGTTGTCAAGGGCATACTGATAACATAGCTATGGGGTTGGAGGTTTCAGAGGACTGTTAGTAAGCATTCTTACTGTTTCCATGGCCATTTCTTCAGCTGAGCCCTCTTCTTTGTTATCGTTTAGTTCTACACACATCCCAGTCCTCTGCTAGCCCTGTATGGGGGGAGGCAGGGCCACAGAAGCTTTGCTGTGATGAACTCATGGCAAGGAGGAGTCCACAATGTAAACTATGGTGTTTGGGTGATGTTAGGTCAATGTAGGTTAATTGGTTGTAACACAGATACTGCTCGGGTAAGAGTTGTTATTGGGGGAGGCTATGCAGGTGTGGAGGCAAAGCGTTTAGGACAAATCTCTGTCTCTTCTCTCAACTTTCTGTGAACCCAACACTGTTCTAAAAAAATAAAAGAGTCTATTTTAAAAAACACATATAAAAACACACATATATATTTATACCTAATATTTTTTTTCTTTCCTGTGGCTATACTTTTTTTCCCCTCTCCTGGACCAAGTTATCATTACAATTGTAATTTATACAGCGATGCCCATTCCTACACCTAATGACCACACAGTACCATGTATGAGAAAGACTTCAGTTCTGATGCTGGGTTGGCATTTACGGTACCTTGAGTTATCTAATGGATAGTTTGGTTTCTGGGGGTGTTTATTCCTCGTGGCAACACCTTTCATCAGTAAGATCTGGAGGGGGGGACTCAGATGGGAACCGTGACTACCAGCGAGTTCCTTGCAGACCACCTTCAGGACACAAGGTGAGAGAGTTGCGTTCTGTGGAAACTCTGCACATCCTCACCACTTAGAGAATCTCAGCATGTCCCCTACCCCCGCGGGAAGGACTTATCCGGGTTTGAAGATGAATTCAAATCAGCTGCCCCAGCGGCCACTTGGCACGCACACTCCCAGGCAAGCACTTCCCGCTTCCGGTCCGAGGACGCACGCGCGCCCCGCCCCGCCCCGCCCCTTCCGGCCCGGGAGGTTTGATTCCCTTGGCGGGCGGAAGCGGCGACAACCGCAGGATCGAAAAGGCTCGGAGGAGCTCCTGGCACTCTCAGCTTCGCCCGGACCCTAAGCCGGCACCTCAGTCCCTGTGCCCGGCCGCGCCCTGCCCGGCCCTCCGCCCCTCAGGTCAGTGTCTCCCGCCGGTGTCCCGGCAATGCGGGGGGGACGGCGGCGAGAGCCCTGTTTGCTCCCGGTTGAGAATTTTACCGGAGCCCCCACCTTACTGGTCCCGTCCCCTGGATGACATGGCTAGCTTTTCCGACCCCTCCTCCCCCCGACCCCGGTTTTCTCCTCTGTAAGTGGGGATAACTTAACAATCAAGTAGGTGCAGGCAAAGCCTTTGCCACCCAGGAGGCTGCCACCGATGTGAATTCCGAAGCCGCGTTTCCCATGACCCTGTCTGTCTCTGCGAAGGAAACTCCAAGCGTTCCCAGTTACTTCTGCTCGTGCGACCCAGTTTCCTGGGGGCAGTTGAGTAAAAAGGAAATGTGTAAGGTATTATCACCCCTTTCCCTTCTCCCTTTACTTTCCCAAAGTAGTGGCTTTCGAGAGCTCACGCGAAAAGGGGAGTATGCACTGGGTAGTGCTGTGTCAGTAAAAGGAGCGGCTCGCCCCAGGAAACCTGTGGGGAAAAGGGACGCCCCCAGAGGAGGGCATCCCAAGTGAGGTGTCAGTCCTCGGACACCTAGGATGAGTAATTGTTCTTGAACTTCTTCACCTTTGCTATTTCTCTTCCGTTGTGGAATCAGGGAAGGTGGAAGGAGGGTGTGGTATCAGAGGTGCCTGGAGTTTTGCTTAGAGGCCAGTGATTTTTTTAAAAAATTCATATTTTGGTTCTGTTTACCATATTGTGTAGAAGAAATCAGAAATGCCCTTAATTGCACCTTCATGGGCTTATTTCACCAGCGGATCTTTCCATTGTATCTACTGTGGACCAAGGAGATGAGCCTTTAGGCATGAATGTCTCTTCGCTGGTGCTCCCTGAGGCCTCAGCAAGGGAGCAGGACGGAACGGTTAATTGAATGTGTTACAAGGCACATAATAGGCTATTCTGTATTCTATCTCTCATTTGAAATATCCTCAGAATCACTGTCTTACCAAGCTCACTAGGTAAGGTAAATGTATTACTCAGTGATGGATAGCAAGCATAGTCTAAAATTTAGACCCTAAATAATGCCATGTTAATAAGAAAATGTCCCCAATTTGTTGCTGTCCTATAAAATTTAATGATAAACCTCCTATTATCTAGGCAATTTCTTGTTTCCTCAGAGAAATTCAAGACCTCCAATTCTCTTTTTAAACTTTTATTTATTTTTAAAATCTTTATTGCTTTTTTAAAGTATATTTTATTGATTTTTTTTTTTTTTTACAGAGAAAGGGAGAGCGATAGAGAGTTAGAAACATCCATGAGTCATCCATCAGCTGCCTCTTGCACGCCCCCTACTGGGGATGTGCCCGCAACCAAGATACATGCCCTTGACCGGAATCGAACCCGGACCCTTCACTCCGCAGGCTGACGCTTTATCCACTGAGCCAAACCGGTTTCAGCTAAAATCTTTGTTGTTGAAAGTATTACATAGGTCCTCCTTTTCCCCCCATTAACCTCTTCCATCCTGCTCTCACCCACCTCCCCCACCCAGGCTCTCACCACCCCTTTATCTGAGTCTATGGGTTATGCATATGCATACAAGTTCATTGGTTGATCTCTTCCCACCCATCCTCCCCTCCCAATTCTATTTAGCCACACTCACAAGGACATTTAGGTGTTTGATGGGGGTCTAGCTTCCTTCTTCATCATCTACATTTGAGGGGCTGCCTTCCATTTTGACTGATCATATACCTCCTTTAGCAGCTATAAAGTTGTATTACTCCAATCACAAGTCTTTTCTGTGTTCAGTATTTCCAAACTCTAGAGGATCCCAGCTCCACATCTACATTTTTAAAAAAATATATATTTTATTGATATTTTACAGAGAGGAATGGAGAGAGATAGAGAACTAGAAACGTCAATGAGAGAGAAACATCGACCAGCTGCCTCCTGCACACCCCCCACCGGGGATGTGCCCGCAGCCAATGTACATGCCCTTGACCGAAATCGAACCCGGGACCTTTCAGTCCGCAGACGGACGCTCTACCACTGAGCCAAACCGGTTTCGGCTCCACATCTACATTTAAAAAACCAGATTAAACCTATCATTATAGCTGTTTGCAGTGTAAACACATTTTCTTATACAGTAGCAAAAATGATGTTCCCTGGATTCAATAGATATAATGCAGGCCCACATACATAGTATGCAAAGGCAGTCTAATTTGAGGGAAGGGAAGGGTATATAAAGAAAATACGAGAAAGTAAAAAAGAAGGTGCATGGTTCCATCTTACATTGGTGAAAGTTTATCTTTGCTAGTTGTTCAAGGCCCATGATCTGGAAGTTCAAAAGTCATTTGGGAGAAATCTGTCAATAAGTTTATTTATTTAAAAAAATATATTTTATTGATATTTTACAGAGAGGAAGGGAGAGAGATAGAGAGCCTGAAATGTCGATGAGAGAGAAACTGACCAGCTGCCTCTTGCACACCCCCTACTGGGGATGTGCCTTCAACTAGTATACATGCCCTTGACCGGAATCGAACCCGGGACCTCTCAGTCCGCAGACCGACGCTCTACCACTGAGCCAAACCGGTTTTGGCTGTCAATAAGTTTATTATGAAACTGTTATATCCTTTGTCAAGGGAAGTGAATTCCAACATCTTACCGATTGCTTTCTCTCTGTGTGTGGCAAGTTGAAACAGCCCCGTCCTCGTATGGTACTTAGGTGTGCAGTAGCGGCAAATAGGATTCTTGTATTTTTTAAGGCCTACTTTATTCCCTTTGTGTTTCCTCTTTGGCCCTTGTGTTCTGGATACCGCAATGCTGCATTAGTGGGGGATTTGCTCTCCAGTGAACTTTTAAAGCAGACAACTTTCCAAACAGATTTGTAGCCCGACATTCTTCCATTTCCAATCTATTTTTTCTATTTGTCATCAGGATTCCAAATATTTCTTAGCATTGTGTTGACCTCAATACCTTTATTGCTGTTACTGACTGTTTTGAAATTTTTTAGTCTTAGGATTTCTGTGTTTTTTTTTTGGGGGGGTGGTGGTGGTGTAGTTCTACTTTATTCCCACATTTTCAGCACTGACAAATGCACTTTCTAAGATTTCTGAATTAGTACTGCTGTTAAGGATATTTCTAATCCTGCCCCTTAGGTGCCCAGAGAGAATCAATTTGTCCTCGGTGGGGTCTCCCTGCCTGGAGTAACTTTTGCCACTCCAGTGGAAGCTTGAGGAACTGACTGTGCTGTTTTCCTACCCCATTCATGCAGGATAAGCTAGGTTAAAAGGTCAGCCTGTTTATTAAGTTGGTCCAATGCCATCCCTTCCTAGGAAATGGCTAATATTGTTTATTGGATCATGTCTTTTGCCCATGATCTTTATCTTTCTTGGTATTTCAGCTTTAATGTTGAGACTAAGACCAGTTGTTTTTTTTTAAAGCTGATTGTTTTTCTTGAGTTTTGATATTTTTTCCTTCCAAAACTTCTGCTCTAGTGTTCTATCCACTGACTAAATTTTTGAAGACTTTTTTATTGCTGATAATAATGTACCTTTTATCTCTGAGTAAAATGATTCATGGAATCAGAGTGCTTTAGGCATTTTAAAAACATATTTTATTTTTAAAAATTTTATTGAATTTATTGGGGTGACTGATACACACACACACACACACACACACACCTAATTTTCAAATGAAGGAAGCCCCAGCCGGCAGCTGGAAGACCCCGATCAGCCCTGATCACTGGCCAGGCCTATGGACCCTACACGTGCACAAATTTCGTGCACCGGCCCTCTAGTTGGTTAATAAAATTATATAGGTTTCAAGTGTACAATTCTATAATACATCATCTGTATAGTGTATGTGTTTACCACCCAAAGTCAAGCCTCCTTCCATCACTATTTATTCCCCTTTACCCTCTTTTACTTCCCCCAACCTCTACAAGGATATTTTGAAAATATTTTTTTGTGGTTCTTGATTTATAGCCTGGCATTCCTCCATTTTCAATCTCCTATTCTTTCTCTTCACTGTCATCAGGATTCCAAATTCAATACCTTTACTGCTGTTATTGACTGTCTTGAAATTTCTTAGTCTTATTTCTTTTTTGGGGGGTGAGGGGGAAGGGTGTGTGGTTCTATTTCATTCCCACATTTGCAGCACTGACAAATGCCCTTTCCAAGATTTCTGAATTAGTACTGCTATTGAAGGTATTTTTAATCCTGTCCCTTAGGTTCCCCGTGAGAATCCATTTGTCTTCTGTGATGTTTCCAGGTGGAACTTTGCTTTTGATAATTTTATTTCATTTTTTTCTCCACCTCAACGTAAGGAGATGACCCATCCTCACTGTAATAAGGACCTTGCCAATTACTCCATCTTTTTCTTTTCTTTTTCTTTTTCTTCTTTGTAAACCCACTGTACTGCTGAGGTTGAACTCACACTCTAGGTCTTCCAAAGTCCGGACCTTGTAGGTTAGTAACATGCTGATCACTCAGCTCCAGATGAGACAGGATGAAGAACAGAGAACTTGAAGGGAGCGAACATGGTCATGCTGGCCACCCAGCAGCCCAGAGAGCCCTCGGCGTGCTTGCTGGAACTCTGCCTTTGGTGAAGGGAGACGCTGGCTCTAGAAATGAGCACTCGCACCAGGTTTCAGCTACTGAGAGGCAGTGGTCAAGATGGAGGAGCTCTGCTCTTTCCAGGTGGAACTTTGTTTCCCAAGTCCCAGTTGGCTGTGCCCGGCCTTTCAGATTGTTAGAGGGAACAGGGTCCTGGCATCCTGAACCCTGTGCTGCCAGAGCCAATCCACTGCCAGGCCACTGAGGGAGACAGGCCAGCAAAGGAGGATCTCATCACCAGCTGGATCTTTGCCTCAAGCTCCTTTGTGAACTCCAGAGCCCTGGTGTGCTGTGCTGTGTTGGACTTTAGGGAAGATTCTTTGTGCCTGACTCAGTGACCTCCATTTCCCTGGGCCCCTCTGATTCCTGTTTGTCTATCTTAGGGGTGTGGGGCATCTCTTCCCAAGTCTTGTTTTGTCCTACATTAGCCTCTAGGAACAAGAGTCCCTTGAGAAACCATTTCTGGGAAGGTTCACCCCTCACCCTGTGTCTTCCTGGAAAGAGAGCTCCGCTTTGTAGCCCTTACTCAAGTCCTAGAACTTGGCTACGGGCACTTCTAGAAAATTTATTTAGAACTATACTTCCCAGAAACTTTCTTTTTAGTTTTACTTTTTCTTCCTTCTTGGCTTCCATGAAACTGTATTCTTATTTTTAGTTTTCTAACTGTTCTTTCTCTGCCTCTCTTCCTCTTACCACTCCTAGCTGGTATGGGAGAGGACTAAACTGTCTGCATGGCAAAGATTTATCTTTTTTAAGTCTTTACACTAACTAATTGATTTTTGTGTATGTGTGAAATGGAGACAATCCAGTGCTTTTTGTTGTTTTTCCCATATGGCTAACCCAGATCTAAATCTACATTTCCATTGTAATTGGAACCTCTAAAAGTAGTTTTAGTTCAGTACATGTCAACTTTTTTTTTCCCCCTCTGGAATCTTTGCAACTAAATTTCCTCTTTCTGGAATACTCTCCCTCTTATTCTGTTTGTGCCAGCAACTGTTAAGGTTTACCAACCAAAGGCCACTAAGAACACATCTGTAGTAAGAAACATTAGGTGTTTTTAGTTTGCTGCTGCAGGAGAGACCATCCTCCCTAGGACCTTGGGGTGTGCTGCGTGGTTTTAAGAAGGGATTAGGAAAGCTGTCAAAGAACTGGGGCATTTCAGCAGTTGGGTGTTTTAGAATACTGTGGGGCTGAGGATGTCATTGGTGAGAGAGCGGCAGCAAGTCAAATAAAGGATCACTGTCATTTTAACCGTTTTGTATAGAAACATTGTTTAGGTGGTCACATCCAGGTCCTGTTGGAAACATTGTTCAAGGTTTGGTAGGAATATCCAGTTTGATTACCAGCAGGGTTGATGTTTTTTTCTCACTTCTCATCCTTTGAATTAGATCTCGGTTTAAATATTACCTTCTAAATGACTCATTCTAACAACTGTTGCTTATTTCTTTCCCAGTATTTATTACAAGTTATAATTTAATGTTATTGTATGTTGATTTGCCTCTTGTCTTCTCTGCTAGAATGCAAGATCCATGAGGGCAGGAACCACATTTTGTTTCTTCTCCCTTAAAGCTTTAGTGTCAAGTGTAGGTCTGGCACATCATAGATGCTCAGTAAACATATGTGTGAGTAAATGAATGAATAAAAAAACCCTCAGATTAATAGTCTGACTAGTTCTGCAAAATGCACTGCTTATCTGTAGTTAAACTCATCTAAGAGCATATCCTCTGCAAGTAAGACAAAGCTAGTATCAGTGTGAGGGCCCTATTCAATCCAATGGCTTTTTGTAATTCTACTTAATTTTAAAACTCAGGAAGGCAGAATAAAATAACTACCTAAGACTTCCACAACAAATTTTTATATATTGTTTGATATATACTTAAGAGTATATGATATGTACTTCAGAGTATATGTAAATATGTGAAGCATTATAATAAAATATGTATTATTTGTATCTTAAAATTGTATATAATTGAATCTTAATTTGCAGTTCCCTGATGACTAATGAAGTTGGGCATTTCTCTCTCTCTCTTTTTTTTTATTGGTTATTTGTGTTTCTCTGTGAAATGCTTTTGTATTTCATTTGCTTATTTTTTCTTTGGTTGTCTTTTTCTGTATTGTAGGCTTAAAGTCTATGTATTCTGTAAAAAAATCCATTGTTATAAATGTTGCAAATATTTTCTCACATTTATGATTTTTTTTTAAATGATGCTCTTGGATGTGCAGAAGTTCTTAATTTTAACATTGTTTAATGGAATTTTTATAATTAGCACTTTAAAAGATCCCATTTGTTCTGGAAATCATGACACCATTCTATTAAAAGTTTTAAAGGTTTACTTTTCACATTTAAGTCTTTACTTGGTCTGAAATGGATTTTTATGTATGGTGGGAGATAGGAATCCAGTGTTTTTTTTTCCCCATGTGGCTAATCAATTTTTCCAGTATCATCTGTATGCCCAAGACTTACTTAAATTTGCAGTTACAAGAGTGGAGGACATAATCTCATACTAGTTCCTTTTTTTGATCCTGTACTATTTCTGTTTTACAGGTTCTTTTTGTAATTTTGAGTAAACTTCCAGCAGGACTATGAAAGATTATGATGAACTTCTCAAATACTATGAAATATATGAAACTATTGGGACAGGTAATTGTTATATTTTCTTGGGGAGAGAGGATAGAGCAACTATTTGAGAGTCTAGTGTGTTTGGGCCGTCATGTAGGTAGTTTTAAAATTCTTCAACCTACTTTGATTAGGAAAAGTGGAGCAAAGGAGAGGAAAGGAGTAGGAGAGGCCTTGTAAGTCATTTTATTTAGAATAAAAGTCATTTGGAGATGGATCTGATCTTTGTCTCTAAAGGTCACCCTCTCTGCTTGCTTGTAAAAGGATTGGGTAGGAAAGGGCAAGGGCCGAAGCAGAGAGATGTTAGGAGGTTATTGCAGTAATGCAGGTGGACAGTGCTAGAGCTGATGGTGATTTGGACGAGGCTGATAGTAGTGAATGAAGGTGGTGAAAGGGGTGGGATTCTGTATACAGACATATACACATATGAGTGCATGCGTGTGTGTGTGTGTGTGTGTGTGTGTGTGTGTATTTTGATTTATTGAGGTATTACACAGTAAAAAATGCAAAGTGCACCAGTCTTGTTGGACTTTTATATACATATATACGCCTATGTTTCCTGATCAGATCAAGACATAGAGCATTTCCGGTCAGTACCTTTCTTTTTACCTCAAGGTAACCACCATTGATATATTTTGAAGATATAACCAATGGGACTTGTTGATGGGTTGGATATGGGGAAGGAGACGACAGAGAAGGACTAAGGATGGCCCACCCTTTGGCTTTTGGCCGGAGCGCCTGGGAAATGGAGTTGCTGTTTACTGAGATGGGAAAGGCCACGGGAGGGACTGTTAGGAGCTTCTTTTCAGCAATGTGAAGTTGGCACTTTCTTTTAGATACTTAAATGGGGAAATTTTCCCACTTTTGATACAGTTTTAAAACATAATTGTTCATTTTCCCAGTTTTAAAACTGAATGGAAGTTTCATATTACTTGACTTTTGTCTTCGGCAACTTTACATTGTGTTCTAGCAATACTAAGTATAAAGCAAATTTGATTGCAATGTTAATTATAAAGCATATTTGTAAAGGATGGTTTTTGTTTTCATGTTTGTTCAAAAATTAAAAATATACTATCACAGTAAAAAAAGAAATCTTCAGCTCTTCATTGGATTGAGGAGAGGTTAGAGTCATGGCTAACACTTTGGAGGCGACAGGAAGAAAGAGCCATACACTTAGAGGAAAGTATGGCCTGATAGAGTCTTTTGAAAGCAGATGGAGCAGTGTTTGTGCCTGAGTCCTCAGTTTGCTCTGCTATTGATATTTGGGTTAGTCTTGCTTATCTCTTTATAATTTTTCTTCACTTAGGTGGCTTTGCAAAGGTCAAACTTGCCTGCCATATCCTCACTGGAGAAATGGTAGCTATAAAAATCATGGATAAAAATGCACTGGGGGTAAGTTTAAAATTATTTTTAAAATATCTATACATCAGTTTTGTGAATGAAAACCCAAATTTGTTCTAATGTTCTAGAATAATATTATTAGAATATTTCTCTTGCATTTAAATTGCCAGTTATGTGTAACTGGCAGGTTTATAAAAAGCAATCTGAGGGAAGGGGTTACTTAGTCCTTAATTTTAATGCAAGGCAATGGCATATGTATGAAACCTGTAAGATCCATTTTTCTGCAGTTGTTTCATGGTCTTGAAGATGTTTCTTGGTATTCAAATACTCTAACTCAGTGGTACCTATTTTATGGTATTGGTAGTAGCTGAAGCCAGTTTGGCTCAGTAGATAGAGCGTCAGCCTGTGGACTGAAGGGTCCCAGGTTCGATTCCGGTCAAGGGCATGTACTTTGGTTGCAGGCCCGTTCCCAGTGGGGTGTGTGTAGGAGGCAGCTGATCAATGTCTCTCTCTTGTCGATGTTTCTAACTCTCTATTCCTCTCCCTTCCTCTCTGTAAAAAAATCAATAAAATATATTTTTTTAAAAACCAACACAAAATAACCTTAGTAGATCTCTAATGAAATCCTCCTTTTCTTGATCAGCCTTTTTTCCCAGGATTGTGATGCTCATTACCTCCTAATGCACCTCATTCAATTTGTGACTTTGGCTATAATGTACATAAAGTTTTTTGTTTTTATATTGAGGGAAAATTTGTCTCTTTTATTGATCTTTTTGGGTCTATTATACCCTATCCAGTATTTGTACCCACCCTGAATGGTCTTTTTTTCCTTCTAATTCTATGTATCATCTTTCATATGGTTTAGTTCCAATTGATAATTCAGGCTCTTCTTTAATATTTTTATTTATTGAGCTCAATAATATATTTACTAAGCAAATAAAAGGCATTAGAAACATTTTTTCTTGAGCCCTCATGAATGAAATCAGTGATATGAATCTGATTAAATTAATTTCCTTAAGCAATGTAAACTTTGGTTGCAACTTTAGTATGACTTATTCACCTGAACACTACAAATACTTAAATAGCAAACAAAATGTGTATTGTTATTACAAAGTGTGTTACCAACTGATACTCAAAATTCATTCTAAAGCATCAGTGTGGTAACATTAATTCATTAATTTATTTGTTCTAGTTTTGCTTTTATATTTTGTGTTGTTATGCTTATTTTAATTACTTCCTAGTACTTTAATGATATTTTGATTACTTCTAGGGTTTTAGTTATCCAACTCCCACTCTCCCCAAAAAAGAAAAAAAAAGATTATCATATTAAAATAGTCAAAATTACAATTGATTCTTGGTCAAGACCTGACATCTGGTTGCATGGTCCTAGATAATTGGATTTTAAGCCACAGATCATTAGATTAAGTCCCTTTTTATAATAAAGTTTTACATGTTACTTCAAGGATATCTATATTTTTGTCTTTAATATGGACTTTGAAATTCTTTCAGCTTGCCTTATTCTCCTTTCCAACCAGCTTTTTATTTTGAAGAATTTCAAGCCCCTAGAAAAATTGGAAAAGCGGGATAGTGAATATATTCATACCTTTCACCTACATTTTTATGGAACATTACTAAGAATAAAAGTGGTAGCTCAGGCATGCACACTAAGTAGTTTCTGTCATTTTCTTTGTTTGGAATGCAAACCTTCTAAGGGAATTGGAGGTTTAAAAATTTTCAGGACTCTGTGTTATCAATCCACATTAAGTTTGCCTTTCATAAAACCCTCAGGGCCTTTTTTATGTATTTACAAATAAGTTTTGTTATGTTTTTCTGTATTGTGGAACAATTTGTTTTGAGGCTGTGATTGCTTTTGCCGCTTAGTATTAATCTTTTTATATTGATTCTTGGAACACTTCCCAAATTGATTTATTGCATATTGAATACAATGTTTTGCCACAGAGTGATTTGCCCCGGGTCAAAACAGAGATTGATGCCTTGAAGAACCTGAGACATCAGCATATATGTCAACTCTACCATGTGTTGGAGACAACCAACAAAATATTCATGGTTCTTGAGGTTTGTAGTATGTTACAGAGACCTAACTGTGTTTGTTCACAGTTTTAATCTGTTAGAGCTGCTATAACAAATATCACAGACTGGGAAGCTTACAAACTACAGAAATTTATTTCTCACCGTCTGGCGGCTAGGAATTCTAAGATCAAGGCACCAGTGTGGTTGGGTGAAGGCTCTCTTCCAAGTTCTCGCTGTGTCCTTACATGGTAGAAGGGCTAAGCAATTTCCTGGAGCCTCTTTTTTTTTTTTTTTTATTGAATTGATTGGGGTGACATAGGTTAATAAAATCATATAGGTTTCAGGTGTACAATTCTATAACACATCATTTGTATTTTGCATTGTGTGTTCACCACCCCAAGTCAGTCTCCTAACATTACTGTTTATTCCACCTTTACCCTCTCCTATGCCCCCTCTCCATCCCCCACTCTCTCAAGGGGTGGGCAAACTTTTTGACTCAAGGGCCAAAATGGGTTCTTAAACTGGAGCGGAGGGCTGGAACAAAAGCATGGATTGAGTGTTTGTGTGAACTAATATAAATTCAAAGTAAACATCATTACATAATAGGGTACCGTCTTTTTGTTTTGTTTTTCTTTTTCTTTAAAAAAAATATATTTTATTGATATTTTACAGAGAGGAAGGGAGAGAGATAGAGAGCTAAAAACGTCGATGGGAGAGAAACATCGACCAGCTGCCTCTTGCAGACCCCCTACCGGGGATGTGCCCGCAACCAATGTACATGCCCTTGACCGGAATCAAACCCGGGACCTTTCAGTCCGCAGACCGATGCTCTACCACTGAGCCAAACCGTTTTGGCTGTTTTGTTTTTCTTTTTAAAAAAATATATTTTATTGATATTTTACAGAGAGGAAGGGAGAGAGACATAAGAATTTTGGGTGGGAACAAACATTCATAACATTTCCATTCACTTTATCAGTTGTTAAAGAGAAGAGCACATTTCATCTGAAATATTAGAATAAATGTTAAGGTTTTACTCATTTGAGTTCTGTCCATAACAATTTAGATGAAATAGACATCTATTATAAATTGGAGATTCATTGTAAATGTACCCTTTCTAATACACTCTTAATGGTGAGGTGTGGTTTAATGGACAGAATATGTTAGAATTTGTCCTTAGGGGTAAGGATTCATTTTAGTTTATATGGTGTATATGGTAACAAATTACCACCAACTTGGTAGTTTAAAACAACAGAAATTTATTGCCTCACAGTTCTGGAAGCTAGAAATCTGAAGTCAGAGTGTGGGCAAAGTTTATTCTGGAGAAACTGTTCTTTGCCTCTTTCCTAATTTCTGATGGTGGCTGGTAATCCTGGGCATTCCTTGGCTTACAGATGCATCACTCCATTCTCTGCCTCTGTCTTCAAATGGTCCACCCTAATCCAATATGATGTTGTTTGACTTGATCACATCTACAAAGAACTTGTTTACAAATAAGGTCACGTTTACTGGTACCGGGTTTTAGGACTTCCAACATACCTTTTTTGGAGAACACAATTCTACCCACAAGCCTTCAGCGTATGTATTATGCAAACCAAACTCATTTAAGTTTTCCCCTGCCCTTTTTGACTTGAAGCTTAAAGTCTTTAGAACTTGCATCATTCATCTCTTGTTTCATTTTCCTTAGTCTCAGCCAAATAATTTGTAACTGCACATCATTTTCACAGATTAGCTCTGTTTTAAAAGCACATTTTAAAATTCGTAACGCTGAAAGTTTTGGACCTAGAACCATTTCCTCTATTATACCATCGATACACCCACATGGTCAATAGTGTGATTTTAAAGTCTTTTTAAAAGGTTGATTCCCTTGTCCAAATTAAATACTCTAAAAAACACACACACACAAAACAACCAGCAACAAAAAACCCTTTCATGAGCCTAGGGCAAAATTGAAAAGGCTTAAGAGAGTATATATTAAAAAGTAAAATTCTCTCTCTTCTGTATCCCTGTCATCCAGTTTCTTTTCCTCTGAGTAAATCACTTACTTTTCTTGTGTTTCCTATAGATTTTCCATGTACTTACAAATGCCTATTTATATTTTGTACATATGTATGTGTGTGTAGCTTATTGGTTTCTGCCACACAAATGGTCACATACTATATTATTCCGTACCTTGTATTTTTTCCCTCACTTAACATTTTAGCTTGGAAACTTGTCTACGTATGTGCATTTATAGAGATTTTTAATGTTTTTGTTTCGCTTTACTCTGTATTTCTTTATTTGAAAATATAAAGTAGGTTTTTTAATGTAAATCTTATTGGATAGCATTGAAAAAGATTGATGATTATGGTATAATTTATATATGATAAAATGCACACATTAGGTGTATAGTTTGGAAAAGGTACACACCCATGTACCTCCCATCGCAGTCAAGGTATAAAACATTTCATCACATAGGAAAAGTTTATTCTGACCTTTGATGTTAATCCCTAACCTCATCTACCCACTGCTCTTTTCAACAACCACTGGTTTGATTTCTGTCACCACTTACTACTTTTATCTATTCTAGAACTTGATACAATTGAATCATATGACTGTACTCTTGTGTTTAGCTTCTTTTGTTCAGTAGAATGCTTTTTGAAAGTCACAATATCAATATATATGCTTGCACCTTGCTTTTTCACTTAATACTGGAGATTGTTCCATTTCAGTTCATGAAGAGCTGCTTCTTTTGTTTAATTATATTTTTGAGAGAGGAAGGGAGAGGGAGAGAGAAAGAAACATCAATGAGAGAATATGCATTGCTGCCTCCTGCACGCCTCCTACTGAGTGTTTAGCCCACAACTGAACCCATAACCTGGGCATATGCCCTGATTGGGACTCTAACCAGCGACCTGTTGGTGCATGGGACAAAACTCAACTAACTGAGCTACATTGGCCAGGGCAAGAAATTTTTTATTTTATTTTTATGGCTGCATAGAATTTCATTTTATACCTGTGTCATAATTTACATAGTATGAACATATTTGAATTGTTTCCAGCCTTTTGTTGTTACAAACAGTGCTTCGGTAGTGAATGATCTTGAACATGTGTTGTTTTTGTTGTGAGAATATATCTGTAGGAACAATTTCTAAACATAGAACTATGAGATTAGAGGCTATATACTATCCTATATAATAAAAGGCCAGTGACCATAACAGCGTAATGACCAGTACTTCCAATCGACCAGTCACTCTGAGGTGCATTGGTCCCTCCCCTTAGCCCGCAGGCTCCTTTCGCTGGATGGCGAATGAGGAACCACGGGGAACCAGGGTGGGTGTCAGTGGTGGGGCGGGACTGGGGACTGGCGAACAGGCAGAAGATGGCCCTGATCGCAGGCTAGGCCTGAGGACCCTACCCATGCATGGTTTTGTGCACTGGGCCTCTCGTGATAGTATTTTAATTGCTAAAATGAAATGAAGCCTTAAATGGAAACCCCAGTTTACAGAAGCACGGAGCTGATCTGGAGAAGAAGGGATGGAAAGCCTAAAGCTTTGTGCTCTGGTATCCATTCTCCACAAACTCTGAGAGCTGGGCTCCTGGTACAGACTTAAAGCCACTGGTCTTCACGCGAGGGCGTGACGACCACATAGGCTTTTATTAGTATGGAAGATTCCTCTGATGTAAGTTTTGTAAGTATAACAATATCTGTGTGCCTCTTGCTGTTAAGTATTGCCCTGGAGGAGAGCTGTTTGACTACATAATTTCCCAGGATCGCCTGTCAGAGGAGGAGACCCGTGTCGTCTTCCGTCAGATCGTTTCTGCAGTCGCATACGTGCACAGCCAGGGCTATGCTCACAGGGACCTCAAACCGGTAAGTGACTGTCACAGTTAGGTGATCACCTGAGAGGTCAGCATAATTTACGTGTTATGACTAGGTTCCTTCTGTTTAGAATCTACCTTTGCTCCCCACAACCCCCACTATAGTGTCACTCTCCCTCCCCTCCCCCCCTTTTTGATTTCTGGTAGGGTTTTTTCAATGGACTTATTATTGACATTCTATTTATCTGCCAGTTGGGTGTGACATCATAAATGTCTTTGTAATCAGCCATGGAATATAAACTTCAGAATTTTATCTCTAGGAAACAAGAGTTTTAAGTACTTTCTTTGAGTATATTGTCCATCTTCCTTTAATTTTCATTCCATTATGCCTCAGACAGGAACAGTTCAGTGTGTGGGCAGACTACTTTTCAAGGACAGAATAGAAACATGAGTACTCTTAAGACTGCAGGCTCTGACGAATATGGATGGTGGTGAACATAGATATTAATGTTGCTTGGTACTAGGGACAGGGACCTAGAAAAGGCCCAACAAAATATGGCCGTGTTACTATCTTTTTCCTGTTTATACTCAGCCCTAAGATTTGAGCTCATTCTTGTTTAAATTTGCCTTTATCACACATTGCTTGTAGTTGAATCTCAGAGCACTAAGGAGAAAATGGCTTATGCTAAGTCTTTTGAGGGGAAGTGGGATATAGTTATCAACATTTGCCTCTCTCCCTTTCTATACTTCTTGTCATTTAATTATTTTTAAAAATGATTTTCACTCCATTATACCCAGGTTTTTAAATATAAAAACCTTAAATTGTTTTTTGTTTTGTTTTGTTTTTTGTTTTTTTAGAAATAGCTAGAGGTGGGATGTGTTATAAGGAGGTCATTATAGTTATCAAACGATCTTTGTTTTTCCAGGAAAATTTGTTGTTTGATGAAAATCATAAAATAAAGCTGATTGACTTTGGTCTCTGTGCGAAACCCAAGGTAAGTGCAGCAATAAAAATGCATCTATTTCCTTTGTAGATGCACACTAAGGCGTGTTACCTTGCACTGACTTCCACTAAGTATTTGTTGAGCCTGGTTGCATTCATTTCGGAGGATGTTACATTTCATCCCTTGTATGAGTTCTCTAAATGACTCTGACATATAACGAAGACAGAGAACCACCAGGTCCAGGGTTGGTCGTGCTGACGACCCAATGGGTATGCCGAGAGAATTTGCCATCACGGCATGAGTGCTGAATTGATCATGTGTTTGCAGTTTGATTATGTTGCCACTAGATGATGCCTTTGTTCACGAAGTTTGGGGAATGTATTGCAAAGCGATGTTTGTTATCCAACTGGTTATGTAACTAACAGTTGTTACATTTTGAAAGAGTGTCCCCTTTCCTTGTAAAAGAAGGAGAAGGTCCATATGGGCTTTTAAATTTATACTGTTATGTGTTTTCTTAATTTGCATTCCACAGTTGAGACTGGCATTTTCCAGCGTACCTTCTCTTTGAGGTGACTTTGAACTTTCCACTTCTGCTGTCCGCAGCAGAGCTCCTGTGCGGCTGCTTGCTGGAGGCTGCCTCCGGAGTTCTCTAACGATGGTCCTCACAGTCTCCACCGTGAGCTGCCTGCGCTCATTAAGAATGTTGGAGTTGCAGGCCTATCCGAGCCCTTTGTAGCCCACGGTGATTTCCTGCCCCAATCAGAATTAGCTAGGTGCGCAGGGCATCAGCTTTTGCCCTTCCAGCCGAATGTCTGTACTTCAGAAATTGTCAGTGGAGCCTTGTGTCTTGACACCAAATGATAGAAGGCTTTTTTTTTTTTTTTGGATTGACAGGTATATAAAGATAAAACATACTTTGAGCAGATAAACTGGTTTAAGCCATGTTCTCCACAGGAGGCAGTGGAGAATGTTTGTGACAGACTCCATTAGCCTTTGCTTGTGGCTGCCACGGATCTGACACACACAGACATCATCCTGAGAAAGCTGTGGTGGGCAGAGAGAGGATCGTTTCAGCTTTCTGCTGAACAGCTCATTTCTGGGCATGTTGTTACAGTTGTAAACGCAGTCTCACAATCTCACAAATCCTCTGCCAGTTGTAGGACTCTGTGTGGCAAGAGTGGGGCAGCAGTGCCATTTTTCACCGTGCCTTGATAATTCTGTGGGAAAGCCGAGGAGGCTGAGCAGATTCCTCATTTTGCTGGATCTGGAAGTTCAGGTCGTGATGGGTGTCACAACTGAGACTAGAAACCAGCCTCCCAAAGCAATGTTCTGTGTAACATATTGCTCTCTTCCCTCTAAGGAAAAAAGAAAGCTCTTCTGTATTTACAGGGAAGGCCTGATATTGGAGATAGCATCCAGTAAAGAAATAATCTTTTTTTCCTTGAGTACTTAGGGGTGGGGAGACATGGGTGCTTGGAAGTATGCTAAGCTGATTATTATGCAAATGGATGTCTGGGGAAGTATGAATTGACTTGGCTGCGCTCTTGGGAAAAGGATTTTGTTCGTGCGAGGCTGTGGTGGTATTGGAAATCCAGAGAAGGTGAAACCACACGCACATGCGTGCATGTAGGCAGAGAATTTTGAGTTGGCCACAGAAGTTTTTTTTTTATTATTTGGAGTAATTTTTCATCTAGTCTCTCTTTGCTTGTGCTGAAAGAATGTTTATCAAGGTTCTAATTTTCTGGAGGGCTATAATTAATAAGCGTTTCATTTTTATCTTATCGGCAGGGTAACAAGGATTACCATCTACAGACATGCTGTGGGAGTCTTGCTTATGCAGCACCGGAATTAATACAAGGCAAATCGTATTTGGGATCAGAGGTAATTACTCATTGGTTAATTCAGTGTACACACTTATTGGTGACCTGTAGTGAACCAGGCACTGTGCCTTGGGGATATAGTGATGAGGTAATCCTTGTGTTCAGAGAGTGAGTACGTAAAGTAAAAAATGCAATGAACAAGCCCAGCACTGGAGCTCAGAGGAAGCGGGAGCTTGTAAATTCAGTTCATGGTGCAGGCCTTTCAAGAGGAGCAGCGGGGTCTCCAGCAGCCTGTGTGTCACTCAGCCCTCACCTGCACTGGTTTTTACAGCCTGTAGTTCTTACTGCCTGTAGGCACTTCTTTCCCCAGCTCTGGAACCCTGGCCTGGGGGTCTGGTGTGGGGCTGGGAGTCCTCGCTCCTCCTGGCAGCCTCTGCAGACGCGATCTCCCTCCCATTTAAAAAAGCCGCACACCCGGTGCCTACGTACCTCCTAGCAGTCTCAATGCGTTTTCTTCTTTACTTCTCTAGTTGCAGTACTTCCACTGAGCCAGCTTTCCTGTGGTTCTGGATGATAGTTCTGTATTTTAGTTGTAATTTTTATGTGGTTGGAGGCAGCAAGTACAGGTGTTTACCTATGCCGCCATCTTGGTTCTCTCTCTTTAACCATTTTTTTAATCCTCACCTGAGAATATGTTTATTGATTTTAGAGAGACATGAAGTGAGAGAGAGGAAAAGAGAGAAACATTGACATGAGAAAGAAAAAGTGATTGGTTGCCTCCTGTACACACCCCGACCAGGGATTAAACCATCAACCTATGTGTCCCGATTGGGAATTGAACCCAAAACCTTTTGGTGTACGAGACAACACTCTAATCAACTGGGCTACCCACCTGGGCTTTTCTTGTCCATTTTAGCTTGATTTTCTATCCTCTTTTTGCTCTTTTTACCTCTTAAAATTTTCCTAAGGCTCAAAGGAGGGCAGGAGCTGTGACTTAGCCAACAGTGCTGTCATTATTGACAAAGGCCAAATTCCGCTTGTATAAGCAGTTAGTGCTTAGGACTCATGGGGCACCGAGATATCTTATATAAAGGTTAAGCTCCTTTCTGGGATTTTGAGATTTGTAGGGCTGTTTGTGCTGGCAGGCTCATTTCTAGCCTCTGTGTTTGAAAAATCAATCGTTGAACTTTATTAAGGTTTCTGTATATGGAGAGGACTTTGCAGTGCAGCTTATCACATTTTCAGATTATCAGTAGTAAATTTTAAGACTTGTTTTGACATCCTCATGTGTGTTTACATAACCTTCATGTGTAATAAACCCTCTGTAGTATTGTAGAATTATTTTTTCAAAATCAGAGACTTGCAAATTCCTCCCTTTTTTCCCTTATTGCGCCCAATCCAGTCCAACCAATTGGAAATTATCTATAATAATAAAAGCGTGATATGCCAATTAGACCAGGCAGCCAAATAATGACCTTCCGGATGATCTTCTGGACCAAGCCATGGCAGTGGGGGCTGAGGCAGAGGGGTTAGGGGTGATGAGGAAGGCAGGTGAGTGGTAAGAAGCAATTAGGCAAGCAGGCAGAGGGGTTAAGGGCAAGGAGGCAGGCAGGCAGGAGCCAGCAATCCCAGTTTGCGAGAGGGATGTCTAAAAGCCGGTTTAGGCCCAAACCCCACAGGGATCCCTGCAGGATCGGGCCTAAACCAGCAGTTGGACATCCCCCAAGGGTTCATGGATTGTGAGAGGGTGCAGGCCAGGCTGAGGGGACATCCCTCCCCCACCCCTGCACAAATTTTGTGCACTGGGCCTCTAGTTTTCTATAAACCGTTAGAGTTCAGTATTAAAGGAGAGTGCACTGAATTGGATGTCAGGTGACCTACCTGGGTGGCCTAGGTGACTTGGGATAAGTCTTCCTTTCTGGGCTTTAGGTCCCCTGTCTGTAGAATGAACAGGTTTAATCGGATGATCTCACAGCTCTGTGAAGATTCTATAATTCTATTATGTGTACTGCCATTCTCAAATACGTTCTAAATTTTTTTTTGGAATTACTTATTATTTTCTCCATCTCAGGCAGATGTTTGGAGCATGGGCATACTCTTATATGTACTTATGTGTGGCTTTCTACCATTTGATGATGATAATGTAATGGTTTTGTACAAGAAGATTATGGTGAGTACTCTAAGGTATAAATTTCATTGTGAAAGTTTTCTGTACTGCATACTAAATACTTCCATTTGTGAAAGTACAAAAGCAGGCAAAAGTAATCTATGTGTTAGAAGTCAAGATAATGGTTACTCTTTGGTGGTGGAAGCTCCATGCTCCGGAAGAGGAGCATGGAGCTTCGGTTCTGCCTTGATCTAAGTGCTGGTTATACTTGTGTGTTCAGCTTGTGAAAATTTATCAAAGTATATCTTTATATGTACTTTTCTATATGTATATTATATTTCTTCAATAAAAAGCTTAACAAAACAAAAAATTAAGGGAAAGTAAACATTTAAGATGATTTTCCTGGTAAAAGTTTTTGTTTTGTATCCTGAAATGATACTTTAGTTAGTTGCTCTGTGAAATCAAATTTTCCTATAAAATAAGAAAAACTTTCTTTTTGAAGGTAAAATATTTGGTTTTAAGGTATAATAAAACTAAGCTTTGTTAAATCATATGTGCCAGAGATAGAAAATAGATTTGTGGTTATGGGGTGGGGGGAAAGGTGGAATAGCAGTGGGGAGTGAATGCTGATGAATATGGGAATTCTATTTGGGGTGATGACAATATTCTGGAATTAGATAGTGGTGATGGTTGCACAACTTTGTGAATGTACTAAAAATGACTGACTTGTATACTTTAAAAGGATGGATTTTATGTTAAATCCAAACTTTGCTGTTTTTTTTTTTTTTTTTTAACTTATCCAGACCTAAACTTTTGTGCTGTTTATTTGCCTTCATTTTCTGTTACTGCAAGTTTGTTCACATTCGTATGCAGCCATGGAATTAATGCTCTTAATTATGAATGTATTGTTTCACCAATACAAGGTGAATGTACCAACATGCAAACTTCAGTATCCTACTTTTATTTTTTGTTTGAGTGTACTACTGGATCCTGTATTAATCCTCTCGGGGGAGGAGACTTACCTTAAGATAATATAAAAGTGTTACATCCTAATAGTAGATATTTGATATTTTTGGTAAATCATATACTTCTGCAGTGGAATGAATATGGTACAAAATGTCTAATTCTTGGTCAGTGGAGATTTAGCCTTCCTAATTAATATTATTTACTAATACTGTATATTCTTTGTTTCTCCTCTGAATTTCATTTTTTAGTTTTTCATGTGTTTGCAAGTTGAAAATTGATTCAAATTAGGACTTTTATGTATTATTGTGGAATTTAATTTCACACATTATAGATTTTGAAATTTATTGTAATCTTGGCTCAGAACTATTGTTCCGAGTCGCAGTGTAATAGTCTGCTGGTTGAATCTAATTAAGGTGTCGTATCACTTGCATGCAGTATGTATTCTTGCCTAGAATGTTCTAAAATTCCTCATTGGGGAATAACACTTCCCTCAGTTCTTGGTTTGATTTAAGTACCCAGCAATATTTGACATACTGTATGGAACTCTTGTTTAAGAGGCAGACTTCATTTACTGTTTTCATTTGTTGACTATTTTAACCAAAAATGCTCAACTGCAATTTCCAGCATGATTACTGATAGATTGAGTATTAATCTTATTAATGGCACCTCTATTCATTTGCCATCACTACATTCAAAGACAAGCATGACTGTACTCTAGTTCTCAGTACACAAATATTAGGGGAGAATAAATAATTTAGTAAATGAAAGTTGAATAGCTTGAAAGTAAAATAGCTTCCTAACAAGTAAAATTTATAATTTTAAAGAAAATGAGCAAATTATCTCTTAATAAGATTATATTTTATAATTATAGAGCTGACTACAGTGCTGTGATTATGTATGTGTTAGAGCAATCGCTGCCTTTCTTAGCACCCTGTGAAAAATGAATAATTTCAAGCCCATTAGAATTCCCAGGATTATTTTATTAGCCCACAGATCCTTTTTCCTCTCCCACTTGGGTTTTCTCTGCATTACCTGTTTCTTGCTCTCTTTTTCCTTAAATAAACAAGAATTCTCTAAAGACTGAGCTTAAACCAGGATGGAGGGGCACAACCACGGCTGTCACAGGGCCTTTTCTAGAGTTACTCTCCCTAGCAGAATTGTCCCTCTCAAGATTTTTTCTGTCTGATCCTTAGGTATATGCTTTAAGATTTAAATAAGAAACCTTTCTTCTTGGCTACCATTAGACTTCCTTAGACCTTCCAGCACAGTTCAGTAGAAAAAGTACTGTATCTCTTCTAGTCCTTTCCCCCTCCATAACGATCTTTCTCAGCTTTGGCACTATTGACATTCTATTTCATTTTTAATCCTCACCCAAGGACATGTTTTTATTGTGTGTGTGTTTTTTTACAGAAAGAGGAAGGGAGAGGATAAGGGGGGGAGGGAGGAAGAGAGAGAGAAACATCGATATGAGAGAAAAATATTGATTGGTTGCCTCCTATACACTTCCTGACCAGAGATCCAACCCATAAAACCTTTTGGTGTACGGGACAACACTCCAACCAACTGAGCCATCTGGCCAGGGCACTATTGACATTTTGGACTAGATAATTCTTTGTTGTAGGAGCTATCCTGTACATTGTAGGATGTTTAGCAGCATCCCTGGCCTCTACGCACTCTGCCCATAGGAGCCCCTAAGTCATGACAGCAAAAGATGTCTCCAGACACTGCCTGATGTTCCCTAGAGGACAAAAACACATCCCCAGTTGAGAGCCATTGCACTATAATACTGAACAAGCATTTGCTAGCCTTGACTGAGATGTAGTTTCTTCATCTGTGTAATGTGGTTAATAATCCCTGCCTACTGCACAGGATAAAAATATCTGTACAGATACCCTGTGTGTTTTAAAGTACTGTGTACAAATAAGATGTTGGATTAAGCTGGCAGCAGAACTCAGCTCTGGACTTTATTTCTGCCAGTATTTCAGTGTGGAGACTGAGCTGAGCAGGTCAGGTCATGGTGATGGGTCACCGGCCTTCTGACTCGTGAAAGGTACTCTGCAGAGTCTTTATTCAGTTAATTTTGTCTTTCATTAATTTTGGGGGCCCTGTGAAGTTTGCCCTATCATACTATATTCCTTAGTTCCCAAAGTTACCATAAATAGTTCTGTGCTGAATGTTCCTATCCATAAGTTTTTGCATACCACATTATTTGTTGAGGATAAATTGCTAAGAGTGAAATTGCTGGATCAAGGATATGCAATTTTGAATATGTTTTATTATACATATGTATTTCCAAATTACTCTTCATAAAAGTTTATATCCTCTAGTTGTATATATAGCCACTCTTGTCCCTGAACTCTTACTGAGTGATTTTTATAAAGTTTGTCAGTTTGATAGAAAACAGATGTTATCATATTTTTGTTTAATTATTTTCATTACTAGATTATTTTAACATTTCATATTTATTGGCCATTTACAAGTTCTTGTTTTGGGCATTACCTATGACTATTCTTTGCCCATTTTCTTTTGAAATGTATGCCTTTTTATCGCATTACTTCATTTATTATTGAGCACCTTTTATTTGCTAGGGCCTTACAGTCTAGATCAGGGGTGGGCAAACTTTTTGACTCGAGGGCCACAATGGGTTCATAAACTGGACTGGCGGGCCAGAACAAAATCATGGACGGAGTGTTTGTGTGAACTAATATAAATTCAAAGTAAACATCATTACATAAAAGGGTACGGTCTTTTTGTTTTTTTCTAATTCAATAGTTTTATTCACCGGATCCGGCCTGCGGGCCGAAGTTTGCCCAGCCCTGGTCTAGATGGACAGCACAGACAAAATCCCTGTGATTAAGGAGCTTATATTCTAAATAGAGGCCCAGTGCACAGATTCGTGCACCAGTGGGGTCCCTCAGCCTGGCCTGCAGGGATTGGGCTGAAACTGGCTCTCTGACATCCCTAGAAGGGTCCTGGATTGCGAGAAGGCAGTTCTTGGGTGAATCAGGCTCCCTCCCCTCTGGTTCTGGGTGCATCCCCAAGAACCACAGCTGCCAAGTCACCACAGCTTGGCAGCTCCTGTGTTGAGCATCTGCCCCCTGGTGGTCAGTGTGCATCATAGCTACTGGCCGGTTGGCTGGTCGGCCAGTCGTTTAGGCCATATATATATATATATATATATAAAAGGACTAGAAGTACTCTAGTCCTTCTCTGATAATTGGATAATTTACAGGTGATAATAGTATTTAATTTGCTGGGTGTTTTTTTTCTTTAAGGCAAGAAATAGATTTCTTTCTTTTATTTTAATAGATTTTTAAAAATATATGTATATATTTTGTTGAGTTTTTACAGAGAGGAAGAGAGAGGGATAGAGAGCTAGAAACAATGACGAGAGAGAATCATCAATCAGCTGCCTCTTGCATACCCCCTACTGGGGATGTGCCCGCAACCAAGGTACATGTCCTTGACCGGAATTGAACCTGGGACCTTTCAGTCTGCAGGCCGATGCTCTCTCCACCCTTTCGGCTAAAATAGATTTTTATTGATTTCAAAGAAGAAGGGAAAGGGAGAGAGAGATACAAACATCAATGATGAGAGAGGATCATTGATTGGTTGCCTCCTGCACACCCCACACTGTGGATCGAGCCCGCAACCCAGGCATGTGCCCTTTACCGAGAATCGAACCTGGGACCTTTCAGTCTGCAAGCTGATGCTCTATCCACTGAACCAACCCAGCTAGGGCAAGAAATGGATTTCCTATGTTATTAATAATGTTTATGAAATTTTATAATTGGGTGAAGTCTTCAAACCTGTTTACCTTAGATATTTGTGTCAAGGCTGATTGAACCTAACTTTCTTAAATGTTTTCTTCTTTTTTTTTTTTTTACAGAAAGGAAAATATGAGGTTCCTAAGTGGCTCTCTCCCAGTAGCATTCTGCTTCTTCAACAAATGCTTCAGGTAAACTTTGTTACTTAGTGTTTTTACATAATAGAAGTCTATTGGAATTGTTTGACTCAACTTGAACATGTCTATGGTGCTACTGCTATAGTTGGAGGACAGCAAATTTACCTGTTAGCTTAAAAATTGCATTTATTATGTCTGCTGTACAAACATTTTCTCCTAGATGCTTTCTTAATTCTGTTGCAAATGCATTTTTTAGACCTCTGTTGCATGTCTTTGCTGATATGGTTTTCCCTCCTTTTTCTTAAGCATTGTCTGTTTTCTGTAACCAACTCTTGTTTCACTCTCTTCTGCTTCCTTGCCCCCCACTTTTGTACATTAGATATGTAGTAGATACTTAACATATGCTTGAATGAGCTGATGTACAATTGGGTGACCCCATGATCTAATTAGTGTAGTGGTTCTCCGATGTTAGCAGGTGTCGCAGTTGTCAGATGGGCTTGTTGAAACACCTGTCGCTGGGCGCCATCACCCTGAGGGTATCTGATTCAAGATCTGGGGCAAGACTAAGAATTTGTACTTCTTACAAGCTCCCAGAGGACACTGACGCTGCTGGGACACACTTTGAGAACCACTGATTTAGTAGAATGGGCTCTGAGAGGGCAAGTCAGGAATGCTGAGGTCTAAGTATCCACCCTCCCTATAATATGCATGCCACCTACTCTAGTTCTGATCTATAAAATGGTGATTCTTGGCCTGGCCTCTGCTATGTATTGTTATGAGGATAACATGAGATTAATAGGAAACACTTTGAAAATATGAATACCTTATTAGTGCAGTTTTTTTCATTATTATGTATTCAGAATATCTCCCAGTTTTTCGATCTATTAAGTGCCGTCTCTACTTTTTATTCAAAATTTACCTCAGGTTCACTCACCTTGATGAAGTAGGGCCAGACCACCAAATCTCTATAATGAGATTGAAAATACCTTGTCCTTTCTTTTAAACGCCAAAAAACTTAATCTTTGTTGATTAATTTTCCTCTCCTCATATTTGAAAATTACAAATGGAAAAGAAAGGTGTGCTTTTCAACTTGTTCTATGTGATTGTAAGCTCCTCAGGAGGTAGAGATTGCATATTCAGTATGAATGCCCCGCATTGTGGCTGCTTGAATATTAAATTGGTGAATATTTCCTGTGAATAGGTTTTCCAGCAAAAGACTATTGCATCATACAATAGATTGGCTGAACTTCATGAATAATGTCCATACCAATGAAGTTCGTGTTTGTTAAACATTTATCTCCTAAGCTTATGTTGGTTGCTATAGTTTTCTTGCTTCTATTGCCTTTCTAAAAGAATTTATTCCAAGGCCATTTTAAGGTCTTTGCCAGCATTTTTGTGATGATAAAAGTTTACATCTGTTCTGATGAATTTTGAGTTCTCAGGAGGAAAAGAGTTGTTCTGTGTCCTTCGTTTGGAATGCTAATCTCTAGCTCCTTTTCCATGGCCACTAGGTGGACCCAAAGAAACGGATTTCTATGAAAAATCTATTGAGCCATCCCTGGATCATGCAAGATTACAACTGTCCTGTAGAGTGGCAAAGCAAGAATCCTGTAAGTAAAATTAAATCCAGTAGAAATTTTTAAAAAATTGTGTGAATTCAGAATCTATAATGATGTAGTAGTCTAAATATAAAAGAAAGTGTACTTCATAGTCTTCTTTGTCAGATTGGTGTTTGGGAGACTTGCAACCTAATTATGTATATTAGCCTGTTTTTCTCTAGGAGAGTGGTTATTAATCCAGACTAGATGAGAATCACTGGGACTTTTAAAAAGATGCGTTTGCCCCATCTCAGAACTATCTATGGATATTTTTAAAGCTTCCAGGTGTAGTGCTCTGGGACCAGTGCTCTGGGAATCATGGGCAAATTATTTGACATTATCAAAGATATTTATTCGTCTTTAAAAAAAGTAGGTTAAACCAGTTCTATCTACTTCCCAGAGTACTTATGAACAGATAGTCTTTTATGCTCTTAATATTTATTTACTGATTCATTTAAAAATAACTAGTAAACCTATTACATTTTATCACAAATACATATTTTTATGAAAAATAGCAAAAATGAATTTAGTAAGAAGAGTAGCATTGTTGTACATTGTTGAAAATTTCTTTAAAGTCTAGCTTAATAGAAGACACTGGGATCTGATGTGCATTCAAATAGTTTGTTTTTTTAAACTTTATTTTTATTGTTGGTGTATTGCAGGTGTCCTTATTTCTCCCCACCTTTGCCTACCTCCACCCTGAGCCCCCCACCCGCTTCCCTCTGGCCATCACCACACTGTTGTCTGTAGCTATGGGTTAGACATATATGTTCTTTGGCTAATCCCTTAATATTCTTTTCATCCAGTTCGACCTACTCCCTTCCGCTCTGACAGCTGTATCCATGTTTCTGTTTCTATTTTGTTCAACAGTATATTTTGAGCATTAGATTCCACATATAAGTGAGATCATGTGGTATTTGCCTTTCTCTTATTCAGATTTGATAGAAGCATATGAAAAAAATGCAGCCTCACATAGATATGTAGTAGGAAAATGGATAAGTATTTTAATAGCTTTTTCAGACAATTTGGGATAGTCTTTGGTATTTCATTAAAACCTGACAAGTGGTAGTTTCTTAAAGGTTAGTTGCATGTGGAATCTGACACCACATCAGTAAACTTTTTGTACTCTTAAATGAAATATCCTGGTCTGTCCATTAGCTCTTTTCCCCACGTAACATTATGCATTGGTCATATGGAAAATATCAGCTTTCTTAGTTATGTAGATCTTCCAAATGTTAACACCTTTCATTATACGATATTAAAAAACACAAATTTCTTAAAGTTGTTATTGATCTCATCAGAAAAATCTTTAATTATTGGAAAGCTGTCAAGCTCATGGTGGCAAATGTAAATTTCCCAAAAAGTTTTGCTTAAAAACCCAAATTAATGGCAACAAATACTGTCAGTTGTTTTCCTTGAAGTGACAAGTTCACTTTATTTTTGTGAAAATGTTTGCCAGATATCCAAGTCTAAATAAAGTTTTACTGCTTTGTCAATGATATTATAAATGAAACTGTTTTTTTTTGTTGTTGTTGTTTTATTGTGCACTATAAAGAATACAGTGTGTTAGTACAAGTTGGTACCATTGTGTTGATTTTTACTAGGGCACCAGCAGTTTTACTCATCATTGCTTTTATACCATGAGTGCATATGTTAACACTATGAAAAATGAAAAACAGTGTTATTATAAAAATAGTTTTGACCTTGGAGATCCTCAAGGGTCTTTGGACCATGCCTGAGAACTGGTCTAATATATATATATATATATATATATATATATATATATATATATGAAAGAACTTTAATATAAAAGTTCTATGTAAGTTTAAGCAGTCATTTAAAAAATTATTCCTACATTAATGTGTAAAATTTTTTTAACAAATGGCAACTTGGTAAAATGTGAACATTACTAATATATATATTATATAGATATGGATATAGATATAGATATAGATATATAGATAGATATAGATAGATATATCATATATTAATTAACTATTGCTATTTAAAAACCACCCCAAAATTTAGTGATTTGAAACAATAATAACGTACAATTGTGTGGATCAGCAATTTGGGCTGACTCAGCCGACAGTTCTTGTGTGGGTCTTACTTAACCTGGGTTTGCTCATGTGACTGCAGTTACCGGGTGACTCAGTTGTGGCTGTAAGGTCTATGAGTCACCCAAAAGACCAGCGTATTGTGTTCAGTCGGCTAGCCCGGGCTTCTTGATATGGTGACTGGATTCCAAAAGAAGCAAGAAAGTGGACAAACTCTAATACTCATTTTTCAGGCCTCTGCTTGTAACATGCTTACTAATGTCTCTTTCTTCAAAGCAAGCCTACATGTCAAAACCCAGAGCCACTGTGGAAGGTGTACCCTTCAAGATTGGAGAATTCTTATCCCCTATTGATAAATAAGGAAATTGAGAAATGAAAAATAACTATTTAGTGAAAGTGGCATTGCTTTCCATCTTTGTAAATTTTTTCTAAATCTGGCTTTAATAGAAGACAATTGGCTATTCATCTGCTTTTGTGCTCAGTCTGTTTTGATTGAAGCATATGAAGAAAATGTAGCCTCACAGATATGTAGTTAGAAAAGCACTTTAACACTTTAGAGGAGAAGAATTTTAATAGCCTTTTCAGATAATTGGAGATGTTCTCTGAAAACCCACTACACTTATGCAATGAAGTGGGATATGTGCGTGTGTCAACAAAATAGCTTAGAGGTGCGTCTCAGACATGCCACAGTGTAGACTTGGTAGGTATTCTTTCAGGAATAATCACACCAATAAATATAAACACTCTTCTGTATGGCCAGCTGGTCTTAGAAAAACAGACAGTGCCTTTTTAAGCCCCTTCACATTACTCTCCCCACTATTATGGTCGAGCAGCCTGAGCTGAACTCCCTCCTGATTCTCCTATGACTGTCAGCTCCTAACACTTCGTTTCTCCATATTCCCTTCGGTCCTCCATGACATTGTTAGTATCTACTGAGCAAGTACAGTTAGCTTTGCAGCTTAGTTCTAACAGCTGTCAACAACGAGAGGCCAGGAACGGCAGAGTGTGCAGGTGTCTGAGCAGAGCAGCAGGGACGTGCCCCTTGTGAAGTGGAGAGTAGGTGGTACAAATGCCTGTGTTCCGCCATTGGGGGTCATCGTTTCTCCACGTGTGGGAGGGCTTTGCCTGTCTTCTTGGCCATGATTCTAATAGGATAGGATGCACTATGGTTTGCAATAGAACAGATGCCAAAATGAAGAAAGTCTCTGATTTCAACAACAAAAATTATTTTAAATTGAGGTGCAATATAAAGTAAAATGCACAGCTTTGGGTATTCCAAAAGAATATATAATTTTTCTCACATCTTAGTATAATAATTACTAATATTAATTGAATATTTATGATATAGAATAATGTGCTAATATAGCAAGAACTCTCTGTATATTATAATACAGTACAGTATAGGTAGAACCCCTAGAATAATACCTTTAAGAGTCGGGTGCTAGTCTATGGGCTTTATGTTTTTAACTCTTCTAATTCATTTAACCCTCATGCCATCCCTCTGAAGTAGCAACTTATTGTTCCCATTTGGCAGATGAATCAACAGAGGTCAAGGTCAAAGAACTAGTAAGCATAGAACCAAAATTTAAACCCAGACAGAAGAGCTCCAGAATGTAATGAATCACATAGGTCAATTAGTTCAACTTCAGGAATTATTCTCTTCAGATATTGAACTAGGCACTCCACATATGTTACAGATGTCATCTCTTTTACAGATGTTGAAACTGAGGCTCAGAGAGACATAGTAACATGCTCAAGGTCACACAGTTATTTAATGATGTTACAATTAAAACCAAGGTCTAATTCCAAAGCCTGTTATGTCAGGTTGTATTGACTCACAGTGGATCGGGATCACAGGGAGACATACCTTAGGGGGCAGGAGGGAGGTCCCATCATTGCAAGGATCAGAATACTTGGATGATTTCTGTGCTTAAGCATAATAAAGTTTGTATTGAGGCTATCTCACTTCTTCGTTAATACTGTGCGTTGCTGGTACCTTCAGGATAATGACCACCGTACAACATCTATGGTAACATCATAAGGGCTTCTTGGATTGTGTCAACCCCAAACTTATCTGGAGGAACAATATGCTACAATTCTGAGCCATCCTTTCACTAGTCTGTTGTACAGTCATCGATCTGGGTCCCCAGGTGATTGCTCTTTGATGAAGATGCCAGTGCGGCTCCTGGGGTAGAGATGGAGTTTATAGTCCCTCGGATGCATAACAGAATTTTAGCAATTGATCCGATGATATTGGGGCTATGAAGGCTGGGGAAAAGCTCAACTTCTTGAGTTATTGCCACCTGCTTATATCTTTAAAAATTATGAAGAACGGTTTTTCTTACCCAAGAGTTTTACAAATGTGTGTTGCTTTTATATATTGGTGTTTGGTTTTATAAGGTAATTAGGTGATTTTAAAATTTCAAAACAAATGCAGGATGGGGCAAATGTAGGTTTATAGTTGTTTGTATAGAAAATAACACAGTAATTAATAAATAATAATACAAGAATAAACTCTGTTTTATGTACTTATAACTGTAAACCTACTTTTGCCCTACCCTGTATTTTATAATTTTTTTATTAATAAAGTTTATAATTTTTTTTTAGCTTATTCACCTTGATGAAGATTGTATAACGGAACTTTCAGTACATCATAAAAACAACAGGCAAACAATGGAGGATTTAATTTCATTGGTAAGAAATACAAGAATTTGAGAGAAATACTATTTCATTGCTCTTAATGTTAATCAGTATATTAAAAAAATAGGGTAGCATTGTCAGACCTCTGATTTTATCATGGGTGTAACTATTGCACTTATTATTATTATTATTATTTTAAATATATTTTATTGGTATTTACAGAGAGGAAGGGAGAGAGATAGAGAGCTAGAAACGTCGATGAGAGAGAAACATCGACCAGCTGCCTCTTGCACACCCCCTACTGGGGATGTGCCCGCAACCAATGTACATGCCCTTGACCGGAATCGAACCCGGGACCTTTCAGTCCACAGACCGACGCTCTACCACTGAGCCAAACCGGTTTTGGCTATTATTATTATTTTTAAAGAGAGGAAGATGGGAGGGAGACACATCATGTGAGAGAGAAACATTGATCAGATGCCTCCCGTTTGTGTCCTAACTGGGGATGGAACCTACAACCTAGATATGTGCCGGGACCACTGCACCCTTTTGGTGTAGAGGACAATGTTCCAACCAACTGAGCCATCTGGCCAGGGCTATTGCACTTATTTTATATTCATATATGATTTCTACTCAACTCTTTCTTAACGTCTGCTGGACAGCCGTTTAAAAAAATGACATTGGTTAAAGAGAATTGTAGTGGGGAAAAATTAAAAAACAGAACAAACTAGTCTAGGGCATTGACCGAGTTCTGATTCTGACTACTTTAAATTCTCTAACATGTATTTATGATTCTGCTGTAAAAATTAAGGTAAACACAAAATAGTTTCCTTCTTAGTTAAAAGCAGCTCTGTAGCATCACATCACTCCTAAGCTTATGAACCAAATACTATGAAATTATTATCATGATTTCTGGTGTTGAGTCAGTTTAGCTCTCTCAGATGCTTAAATTCAGATTACATATTTCCTAGAGGTAGAGCCACTCAGAGCTGTCTCTGAGTATACTGTAAATGCTGGGCTGGGCTTGTGTCCTAATTTTCTCTTGTTCATTCTATGTCTTTTCATCACCTATGCTTTGTGTTTTTTTTTTTGTTTGTTTTGTTTTCTGTTTTCTAACTTGCAAGGTAAAGGCCTTAAGAATTCTTTTTTTTTTTTTTTTTTAACTAAACAAAACTTTGCTAAGGCACAGTCCTTTTATGTGAGGAGGTGTGAGCAAAAAAGGAATTCTTTTGAATGACATAATAAGCAAAGGCTCTGGAGTATGTCTCGAAAACAGAATGATAATTTACTTTTTTGTGGAATGAAAAGGAATGGCAAGAATTGGGAACTGCTGCAAGATACATAGGTCCTTAGTTTTTTACAATAAAATGTAAAGTTTTCATATAAGCAACTTAAAAAACTGCATGATTTTTTTCTTTGGGATGATCTTTAATAGAAGCCTATTTCTCAAATACTTAAAATTTCTTTTTAAAGTTTCATTATAGAAAATCTCCACCTACAAAAGTGGAAAGATTAGTATAATATCAGTGATCTTCCGTGTACTCATCATCCAGTTTCAACAGCTGTTAAAATTTTGCTAATTTCATCTATATCCCAGCATCCTCCCTCATCTGCACTTTCAGCTGGCTATTTCAAAGAAAATCCCATACATCATGTCATTTTATCCAGAAAAAATGTCTTATAATATTTACAAATTTTTAAAATTTGAATCTTAAAAGTAACATACTCAGAATTTCAGGAATCATTGGGGGGAAAAAGGTCTTTAAAATAGTATCCTTTATGTGGTCTCTAAATACAATTTTGAAACTTAGAAGTGAAATGAAACTAGGAATTGTCTTCTTTACATCTGACACAGAAAACAGAATAGATAATATTATTCCTCACCTGAGGATATTTTCCCACCGACTCTTAGAGAGTGGCAGGGAGACGGAGAGACACAAAGAGAGAAACATTGATGTGAGGAAGTCACATCAACTGGTTTGCCTCCCACACGCACCCCGACCAGGGCCTGCAACTGAGGTACTTACCCTTGACCAGGAATCAAACCCGGGACCCTTCAGTGTGCAGGTTGACGATTTATCCACTGCCAAAGCACTCTTAAATTGCTGTTTTTTAATATATGTAGAAGTCATATATATATGTCTTATGATTTTGAGCTGTCTTATTGGGATTTCCAATAGCAGTGCTAGAGCTTTCACTTCATTGCTTTCCTTACTTTCCCCCAATTCTTCCAGCTGTGAGTGGCTCTGATTGTGGGAACTTCCAGTCACCTGGTTGGGGAACTTCACTGAGGGTCACATGTGCACATGAGAACCGATTCGGACCAATTTTCCCCACTCCTGCAATGGAAATACCCATGTATTCTGGTGGTGGGAGTTGAAAGATTGAAGACCTTGGGAGCAAGGTCGGGGGAAGGATAGTGGATTACTCTTCAATTTTTCAAACCCCCCCCCCCCCCCCCGCCCCCGTCCCAATAGCTGTCTTTCCTTAGCTCAGGTGCCTGGGCATTTCTTTAATATTTGGTCTGTCTGAACAGTGATGGGATTTTAAAATGTTTTTTTAGTTTTCTAGAAATGGTACTTTCTTTATAACAGGTAAAGCTATTGCTTTACTTTTCAGACATTTGACTTTCAAAAGAGGGAACTGTCTAAGAGATAAGGGAGACATTGGTTGTGTTAGACTTGAGGACTGACATCACCCGAAAGCGTAACTAATGTGTTGATTTATCTGTTATTCAACACAGAACTCCGCTGGGCACCTTATCATAACGAGTAATATGCAGAGGCTGTGGTAAAAAAGTTATAAAAAGGGTGCTCTCTATGCCTCAGAGGAAAAGAGGGCTTAGAGGAAAGTTGTAAAACTCGTAGGCATGCTTAGAAAACTCCATTTAAAACGCCAGTGCACCGTCCAGGTGTTGCTTGCAATGCCTGGGTCATGCCATTGTTGATAAGCAAGTGGCAACTTGTTTCTTAGTCGTGTTCTCTAATTAGTTTATGGCATCTTTTTCAAAAAGGGCGCTGTCAGAGATGAGACCAAAGATGTGGGAGGTGGGAAGAAAATCTTTCATGTAGTTTTTGGAAAATGGAGAGTGATTCTAACTATCTAGTTTTCACCTGGTTCCCAAGTACTTCCTCCATGAAACCTTTTCCCATGCCCTGTCTGGATTAAAGGAAGTGTTCTGTGATAATTCATCACAGTAGCTTATACTTCTCCCACTAGATGGATAGACCCATTGTATAAATGTCAAAGCATATATTATGATTGTGGCCATCTGAAATATTAACTGATAAAGTCTACCTAATAAAAACAACCGGTAGTAGACCTCTTTGGATCATGTACTTTGTGAGGAGATACATAGCATTTAAATATTATCGGTGCTATTAAAATTGAACCCTTTTGTAGGCAAAGAGTCTCATAGTCTTATAGGTACATTATTGAGAAATTTTCAGTTAAGCACAGTGGATTGAACAAATACCTTTGCACCCAACATTTTCTAAAACCTCACAAAAATTATAACAAAGGGAGAAAAGGGCGAGAAAAGTCACGGCGAAGAGCATGAGAGAGGAGATGAAAGTAATGTCACTAAAATTGGAAGTTATGCAGTAGATAAGTGGGCGCTGGCATCGCATGGTGGAGAGAGCTGAGAGCCTACGTGCCTGCGGCGGGAAAGGATAGTCCGCAGCCCGATTGGAGCCCTGGAGCTCCAGAAAGGCTTGGGGGTCAGGGTGCCTGGAGCCTCTGAAATCGGGGAAGTGAGCAGCTGGAAACCAGGAAGGTCAGCTGAAAGTCTGTATTGGAAGCATTTAGAACCCAAGACCCTTTTTCTACCCGTGCCGCAGGACAGCCACCTCTTCCCCACCCCAGCGGAAGATTGGGGATATTGAACAAGAGGCACTCTTGTACCAGACATAGCTCAGGTGGGGACAATGAGCTGTTTTAAAAGGATTTATGGACACACAGTCCTCATATTGAATGGCGAATCATTGCCTCTAGCCCCCCTTCACTGTTCAACTCTGAGAATGCCGGAGCGAGGGTTTTATCCTGTTTGCAGTGAGGGTGGGGGAAATATTGGAAGATTCCTCTCTAGGGGAAAGCCAGGAGAAAGAAAAAAAAAACCTACTTGCTATAGCAATGTTTGGGAGTTCAGTTTTCTAGTGTGTGTTTACCTTAGAGCTGTGATTTTCAACCTTTTTCATCTCACAGCACCCATAAACTAATTACTAATTCTGCAGCACACCAAACATAGATTTTTTGCCAGTCGGACAAAAACATAGGTGTAATTTTGATTCATTCACACCGATGACTGTTGTAGTGTTGGCTGTTGTCATTTTTTATTTGACATTCTAAGGGAAATGAGGTCAGTGCCCCTGACTAAATAGGCAGGTATTACATGATTTAAAAATTCTTGCAGAACAGCAGTTGAAATCTCTGCCTTAGAGAAAAGTCCCCAAGGTGTTAAACAGCCCCAGACTACACATAGAGCCTTTAATTAGCTGTGTTATTATAATTCTTCACTTTTAAGTAGAGACAGACAGCCAAAGATCACCAGATATTAGAGGAAAGCCTCTAACATGAAGCCACAGGTCAAAATAAATGGTGTGGGGTCGGCCAGGAGAAGGAAGAAAAAGTAAAGATACTCAGGGGGTGAGGGAGGGGGGGGGCAGGGAGAAAGATAACAGGAAGTGGGAAAAAATGACTAAGAAATGATAACTAACATTCTTGGAGATAAGAGAAGCTATTTCTTTTTTGAAATAGGAATAAGATGACTAAAAAGAACATTTTAAGAAATAGCTTTTGGAAATTTAAAATATGACAAATAAAGAAAGAAAGAAGAAAAAAGCTCAGTAGAAATGTTTGGAAAATGAGTTAATGTGAAACCTTCTGAAAGTAGAGCCTAAAACAAAGAGATGCACAAATAGAAGAGAAGGCGAAAGAAAGGTCCTACATACAAGTAATATAAGTTACATGAAGATAAAACAGAGGAAAGAACGGAAGGAATCATTGAAGAAATATTCCAGAAAAGAGTTTCTAAAAACAAAGGGGCTTAACCAGGGCTTAGCAAAATGATGAAAATAGATCCACACAAGGGCCTGCTGGAGTGAAATTTCAGAAAACTGGGGAAAGGAAGATTCAAAAAGTATCAGGGACAAAAAACAAAAAAGATCATACACAAAGTATTGGGAATCAGAAAGGCTTTAGATTTTTCCATAGCTATACTAGAAGGGAGAACCATGGATCTATGTCTTCAAAACTGAAAATTATTATCAACCTAGAATTCTATACTTTGCCAAACTAGAATCAAATGTGTGGATAGAATTGACAAGCAAGCTCTCAAAATATTTACCTACCATTCATCTACCTTTTGGAAATTATTAGAGATGTTTCCACCAGGACAAGAAAGTAAACCAAGAAAAGGAATACTTAGGCCCTTGCTAGTGTGTCTAGCTGGTTGGAACATCATTCCATATACCAGAAGGTGGCGGGTTTGATTCCCTGCCAGGGCACATCCCTGGGTTTCAGCTTCAATTCCCAGTCTGGGTGCATGCAGAAGGCAACCAATGGATATTTCTCTCTTACATTGATGTCCCTCCCTCTTTTCCTTCTCTCCTCCTTTCCTCCCTCTCTCTAGGATCAATAAAAGAAAGAAAGAAAGAAAGAAAGAAAGAAAGAAAGAAAGAAAGAAAGAAAGAGAAAGAGAGAGAGGAGAGAGAGAGAGAGAGAGAAAGAAAGAAAGAAAGAAAGAAAGAAAGAAAGAAAGAAAAAAGAAAGAAAGAAAGAGAGAAAGGGAGAAAGGGAGAGAGAAAGGGAGAAACATTGTAGGATAGAGGTTAAACTGTAGGCTAATACTCAGCCAGTGTGGCCATACCGGTTGTAAGAGACTAATATTTATATACTGACTGGTAAATAACTACTACCCAGAATGCCTGACCTGTTGCCCTGTTGCCTCCCTTGGGCCCTAGGCACCTTCCTCTAGGCCCACCTCAAACCCATCATTGAAAGGACAGGGGCCCCCAGAACCCTACACAAACCTCTTGGCCTCTGTTCTGATTGGTTGGTGTACTAATTAAATATTTGAACATTACCTTTACTTAGTTGTGAATACCATAATAATAACATAAATATTGATTTACTAAAATTACAACAAAATTTTAACAGGAGGATGCAGGGAGGAGATGTGTGGGAAAGGAAGGAAGGAATTATAGTAGAGCTAAATGCTACACAGTAGGAAATCTAAAAATTATATCTGAAGCTAAAGAAAAAATTAAAATTATATAAATAGTTAATTTAGGAATATAGAAAAAAATAGCTAAATATGTTTAAATGTAGTTCTTTCTGGGGAGTAGAAATGGGGATGTGTGGTGTGGTGTAGGGAATCGCTGTTTTTCATTACATGCCTTGTAAAACTAAAAAAATTTTTTTTAAATTCTGAATGTCTGTTACATCCAGGAAAAATTTTAATTTAAAATAGAATATTATTTCAAAAAGCACATTTAATCTTCTAAACAACTTGGTTTTCTTTTCTTCCAGTGGCAATATGATCATCTCACAGCTACCTATCTTCTGCTTCTAGCCAAGAAGGCTCGGGGGAAACCAGTTCGTTTAAGGCTTCTGCCTTCTTCCTGGGAACAAGGCAGTGGTACCCCATTCACGAACACTAAGGTAAATGAACCTTTTTTAAAAAAAATGATTTTATTGATTTCAGAAAGGAAAGGAGAGGGCGAGAGAGAGAGAAACATTGATGAGAAACATCTGTTAGCTGCCTCCTGCATGCCCCCTATGCGGGGGGAGTAGGCAGGGGGTAGTCGAGCCTGCAATCTGGGCATGTGTCCTGATCGGGAATTGAACTGTGACCTCTTGGTTCGTAGGTCAACGCTCAACCACTGAGCTACGCCTTTTTGCCACTTGTCACTCATGTGCTGCAGATACAGTGGGTCTCATGTCCATGTCTCGGCTATACCAAATACTTGAGCCTAACTTATCTCTCTTCTCACTCCAGTTTTTCTTTGACCAAACTAAGAACTAAAAAGTGTGAGTCCAAGTTTTCTGTTGTGTAAAGAAATCTCTGAAGTGAGATAATCTTATTCCTGGGATGGTTTCTGGCCTGTTCTCGGAGAGTTTTGTTCGCTGGTGAATACCCCATGCCCAGGCAGATCTTTTATCCATGGGCTTTATGATCAGCCATACTGTCCACATCACCAGACCCTTTAAACCAACTCTCAGACTCATCACCTTTGACTAGAGGAGGACACCAATGCATGAGCTTTGCTTCTGATTGAGATAATCTCAGAAAGGCAATACCGTATTTGCCGGCGTATAAGACGATTTTTTGGCCCTGAAAAATACGTATTTGCCGGCGTATAAGACGACCCCCTAACATTTCCACTAAAAATACAGAGTTTGTTATATACTCACCGTATAAGACTACCCCCCACTTGGAGGCATATTTTTCAGGGCCAAAAAGTCATCTTATACGCCTGCAAATACGGTAAATACTGTATACTTAGAATAAGCACTTCAGCTAAAGTTTTAAATTCATGATACCTCAGGTAAGAGGTCTGAAACATTTCCCCAAGCCATTGGATGGGCCTGGTCTCAATTCATGTGCTTGTGTGATTCATAACGTATCCAGGTGGAAAAGATAATTTACTCTTAACTTCCATCTAATGAACATTTACCTAGTAATTTAATTATTTGGGCATTTAACTCATATTATCAAATCAATGTATATACCAGATAGACATTTTAATGACAAGAAATGAAGTAGAAATCAAATTTTGGGTTCTTTTCTGATCTTTATGCAAATCATTGGGATTTGAATGAAGCCACATAAGTCTTTTTGTACTATTTCCCCTTTTGATCAAATCACCCTTTTCCTTTGGGGTGTTATTTATAAGAAAGTAAGTAATAGTTAACAAATAGATGAAACTTTCAATGAAACAATAATACCATCTGATTCAAGAATCACAAAAGATCACATCATCACCAGCATTAGCATTTTCAGGCCCCATGCTAGACAGATCTCTCTGAATGTGGTACATGGTTTCTAGCAGCTGTGTTATACCATATCGTAGTAGACCAGCCAGTTTCCGCCAGTCTCATCTCATGGCACATAGAAACGAAGTACTAAAATTCTTTGGCACACCAAAATATATATTTTTTGTTGATGTGACAAAAAAAATAGGTGTAATTTTGATTCACTCACACTGGATATTTGACAGTCTAAGGGAAAAAGGTCAGTGCCCCTGACTAAATAGTCAGGTGTTGCATGTTCTAAAAACTCTTGCTGCACATCAATTGAAAATCACTGTAGTAGATGATTAGTGCCAGGTAAGGGGCTAGAGGGCGTTCTAGGGGCTTTAGAGGATGGGCGTGATCGCCGTGGGTGATCCAAGCTAGACCCACAGCCAAATTTAGAAAAATGGAAAAGAAAGAGCACAGTATTCAGGGCAAGATGAATGTAATTAGCAAAAGCTCAGGCACCTAAATGTGGGCTTGACATACTACACTGACAGTGACTAGATCTGTTTAGCAAAATGAAAAGTTCAACAACAAAAAAAGTAGGGGGAAAGGGAGAGAGCACTGGAGCTGGAAGGGTGGATGAGAGATTATAAGCTCCTTCAACATACTATCATTTGTTTCTGCTTCCAGGGCATTGCCCTGCACTGGGAATATGCGATTTTAAAAACTAAGTCATGACCCTTCTATTTTTGAATAGTCAAAGAACCTGAGTTTAGAAGATATGACCACAAGTGATGAAAATTATGTGCCTGGATTAATAGACTATGAATGTTATGAAGACAATTCATCAACAGGTGTAGCTACTCCCCAAACACCACAGGTTGGTTAATTTTATTATTACTTAAAGCAGATTATATTGTCTCAATTATAAAAATATCTAGGCCCTAACATATGATCTCTCTCAAATAAAGAAAATATTAAATGAGACATTTTTGGAATAGAATGAAAAAGATGCCAATTATTTCCAAATTGAAGAAAGCCAAGATTCCATTTTGGAACACTTTATTACCTCTCTCTCTCTCTCTCTCAATGAGGCATAATTTATATGTAGTTTAATCGTTAAATGCACTATTTTAGTGCACTCTTCTGTGTTTTGACAAATTCATACAGTTGTGTAACCACCGCCAAAATCAAGAACAGCTCTGTTGCCTCCCCAAGTTCCCTCATGCCCCTTTGTAGTCAACCCCCTCTCCCCCCAACTCAGCAATGGGGAGAGCTTGAGTTGTGTTGGAGTGAAGCTTTCCTTTCAGATGGGAGTTGTGTTTGCTTCTCCCATGCTCCTGGAACACAAACAATTTAAGACCACTTTACATTAAATTCTAGGCTTTCGACTCCAGGGTCCGTGCACATAGGATGAAGTTAGGCTTGGAGCCTATGTGCAGACCGTCCTGTGGTTACCTACAAATTATTAAAGAGACTTCTTTTTTTCTCCTCCAAAGCACAGGACAAGATAGACACTTCCTTGCCGACTTCTTTGCAGAGCATATTTACATTTAATTCACTTAAAAATTTTTAGATATAGCCTTCCCTAGCTCTTCATGGGAGCTTTGGGTCCAACCCTTGCATGGGTCTAAGGCTTCCACAGTATTAAAACCTAGGACGTAGGGTTTCTGAGATAGTGGGGAGATGCCCTTAGGGCAGTGGGGAGTCTCATCCTTGGTTACATTTCTGGATTCATGCTCCTGTTTTTAGTTTGACCTCTGAGGACTTTCCTTACTGTTTAGCAATAAGGAAATAAATTCAACCATAAATTCAAAAGGATTAAAAAATACTTTCTATCCAACATTTCTGTTAGAATATGTTAACATGGTTTTTCTGCACCAATTACCTACTAAACTTTTATTTTTGGTACATATTAAGAAACAAACCATGACAGTCTAGGTATAGGAAACAATTTTTAAGGACTTATTTGTGATGGTTCTCAATATTGCCTAGGATCTGGGTATATTTGAGTGAAAACTTGGCCTGAAACATGTTGAAAATTACCTGTCAATAGAACAGACTAAAGTGATCTACACTTACTAAAGAGAATGGAATGTACACTTTCAAATGTCTTGGTATTGTTAATAATACCTTTTTGATAGTATTTCATTTTAGGAAAAATGGTACAAGGTAATTTACAAATGATTAAAGCCATGTTGTAAAGAAATTGACTTTTCTTCTTCACTGTGCTTTATCTAGTGATTTTTTTTTTCCAGTTTGCCAAGCATTGGACAGAATCAAACGGTTTGGAATCTAAATCATTAACTCCAGTTTCATGCAAAGCATCTGCCAATAAATTAAAGAACAAAGAGAATATATATACTCCCAAGTCTGCTGTAAAGAATGAAGACGGCTTTGTACTTCCAGAGCCAAAGACTCCCGTTAATAAGAACCAGCATAAAAGAGAAATACTCACTACACCAAATCATTACACTACACCCTCGAAAGGTATTTGCTGAAACGCCTTCAAAGCCCATTCTTCTTACCACGCTGCATGAATGTGCAGCAGGTCAGCAGTGACTAGCACTGCTCTCAGGAGTCTCTGGGAGAAGTCAGCCTGCTTTTTTTATTATGTGTTTTTTTGATTAGCTGAAATGAAAGCATATTAGTCAACTTCTAATTTTCCTAAACTTTATACATATAAAATGGAATCATAGCATCATAGACTATCAAAGCTGAAAGGCAAGTTAGAGCTCATTTAACCCACTGCCCTTCTCATAGCTGAGGAACCTGAGATTCAGATGAGGGAAGGAGTTGCCCAGGGTCACCCAGGTTTAGATCTTGCTTGCCCCACCCCTCTGCTCTCACTTATAATGACTAGACTGAAGTCTCCGCGGAGCCCTCCTTACTCATCGGACCTCCGGTTCTGGTGTCTGATCCTGCTCTGTGTTGTACGCCCGTGCTCCAGCAGACAGAGGAAAGCTGCAGTGTTTTTCCAGATATCAGTGTCCACACTTTGCAACTCTCTCTTCCCCTGGTTTCCTCTCCTCAGCTTCATCATCACCAATTATTTACCCTGTTTCCTTTATGACACCTCTGTGATTTTATTGCTAGCCTCATCTAAACATATTCTATTTTGTCACTCTGCCTCTTAAAACAACGCCTAGAATTGAACCTAGTCTTCTAGTCCTGGGTCTCACCAGGATAAGATAGTGTCATGAGAGCAGACTGTCTGTTGTCTCTATTGCAGAATGGCATAGTACCGTACATAGTAGGTGCTTACTACCTGGTATATAATGGGGGCCATATCTGTTGAATGAAGGCATGAATAAATTAAAGGCTGGAGGGTTTTTATTTACTATGATTTAGTTTCTGTCACTTTTTAAAATGACAAATTTCCCAGTAATTGTGACCTGATATTGTTATGTTAACATCCTAATGGATCCAAACTCTGAAACACGGCCATGGGAGCTGCTGGCAACTCACATCCTGTCATTGTCCTCCCAGTTTGCTAGTGGGGCTGATAGCCAGTTCCAGAGGTCTACTTACATGTGAAGATATAAGAACTTTGTCAGAATATTTGCTGGAAGTCCTGTTAATTGCATTCTCTAATTCATTAACTCAAACAACATTTTCCTCCAACTTGTGAGGCTACTTTGTGGTGATGATGAGATGAGTGTGTGGCTGTCTGTGATTGTTATGAGGTTTTAGTGAGGTAACATTTGCACATAGTAGGACCTCAGTAGTACTTGCCATTGAATTTTTTTCCAGTGAGGGGGATCTTTTCTGTTATTTCTCTTAACAAAGGTACAACATCCTTTGTGAGTGGGTTGGGCAGCGAGGTAAGATGGACCTTTGGCTTATTCAGGGCATTTTTAGGAAGAGCCTTTGATGCTTGCTATCCATTCTATCATCGATATTTTCTGCTTTTTATGTATTTCTGAAGGTTTTAAAATATGGATAGTTGAGAATTTATAATCTTAAAGTTTACATGACTTGTCCCTGTGAGAAACATTTTGCTGGTCAAAAAGTATAATTGGCTGTTTTTCTTTACACGTAAGAGCTGCCTATGGGAGCGAGTGTCTGAGCCCCGACTGATGGGTTCCATTAGTGCTTTGCATTTCACTTTTGCTCGGAGTCACTTTTGACATAAACATTAATTTCATTTCTCTGAATCCTGTATAACCTAGTCAGTAACAATTTGTTGAAGGGTAACTGTGTATGGTAGTAGATACTCTCAGTGTACAAAGCTGAAGACTGGTTTTCATAGCTGTTGATTGATCTTATTTTCCTGTTCATGTAGAACCAGTGGGAATAGTGCTGAAGAGTCATAAACAAAACAAAGCCTCCGATCTCTTTTTAAAGATTTGGTATCACATTTTATAAAGTGAATATTATTATCTCTAAAGGGTTATAAGGTTTACATCGTGAAGAAAAAGTGAACTAGTCACTGGCAACCAGATTTGTTAATGCATATTTGTCACAAACTATCATGGGATACAAATACCCCATTAGCATAGAACAAAATTCTGGGATAAGGAATGTAAAAATAGCCACAGCTCCCTCCTCTTTAGTAACTTTTGTCATACTTTCACTGGGACACTTCTCTGTGCCGCAAGAATTTTAAAAACATGCAATACCTGACTTAAATAGTTAGGGACACTGACCTCTTTTCCCTTGCCTTGTCAAAAAAACAAACCCAACAGTTAATACAACAATAGCCATCCAATATGAATGCCTTGTCTTGAACCATAAATATATGGGTCATATAATAGAGCTGCATCTTATTGGTCACATCACATAATAAGGTTGCATCTGATTTGGTTAATTTTTGATATCAGAAATCCTTATATACAAGTACAGGCATCTGAGTTTTTAAAAAGTCACCTTGGGGCAAAAAGGTGAGGTAATTACTATTATGTTTTAAATCAATGAAAATTATACCTTTATTTTTTTGTCAGGTAGGCAAAAGTATTTTTTGGTGTGCCACAGAATTTTAGTAGATTATGTGTGCCATGAGATGAAAAAGGCTGAAAATCACCGGCCTAACAGGTTGAGTTGAGTTGAGCTGTGAACTGAATTAACACCTCTCAGCACTAGATCAATTAAAGGCATAAGTTAGGTCCTTATGTAAGCACAGATTGACTTTCATTTATAGAAAGGAGAATCATTAATCACAAAATCTGTATTTATATGATCTGTTTAGATCTGTCATGATATTTATAATAAAATCATAAGCAATGAAGAGAAAGGAGAGCCACACATGCAAAGCAAAATTATTTTGTTTTTATTATAAATCACATGGAAACATTTATTTACAGAATTGTAGCTTTAGCATTACTGGCGAAGTGGTTACATTTCTGAGTCATGGAATGGGGTGATGTGTGCATTCTTGATAGAAATTTTGAAACCATAGTCTGAGAACTCTGTTTGGTTTGTGTTTATTGTTTTTCTAATAGTTAGAAACCAGTGCCTGAAGGAAACCCCAATTAAAATGCCAGTAAATCCTGCAGGAACAGAGAAGTTGTCAACAGGTGTCATTAGCCCTGAGAGGCGGTAAGTGTTTTTTAGACTTTTGATCTTTAGTTTTTCACATATATGATAAACCTGATTAAGGTAAACCATCGTGAAGATTCTGTCCGACTGTAGGAATGTCTGTCTGAGGATGGTCTTTGGCCATTACTGAAGCTATTGCCACTGCTTTCCTCAGGGGGTAGAAGTGTGAACCTCATCAGCGGAAGGGCTGGCACCTTAACCTAAGATACAGCAGCCTGGGAAGACAGCAGCTATGGCCCCAGCCACGTAGTTTTTTTCTCTGGGACTCACGTTTCTCTATACTCTTGCCAATAGAGCATAGACATTCACTAACAGATAGCAGTTGCTCAAAATAATAAAGATACTAACAGGTGTTTCAGAGAAAACCCATTCTTGTCTGAGTGGTTCTGCAGCATAGATGACCTTTCATTGTCTTTTATATTTATTTTTTCAAGCAGGATCAATTTTGAGTACAAGTGCGAAAATTAGAATGTGAACTAGGTATTAGAATGCGAAGTATGACATTATTAATTTTCAGATGGCTCGGCAAAGTTGTACATACACTTAATGTATTTGTTATCCATCTGTATGCAAAGAGAAAGCACATGTGACAGAATATTAACAATTGTTCATTGTACTATTTGTTCAACTTTTGTGTATATTTGATTTTTTTTTTTTTTTTTAAGGAAGGGGAAAATAGTTTTGCCAAGTGGCGTTTGGCTGGGGGAAGGATGGGGACTAAGTTCAGTAGAAGGTGACTTTTGTGTTCCCTGAGCAGTGAGGTGGGCTGGCCCTGGCTCACCCGAATGGGGCCCGCCGGGCAAACGGGACACAAGCACAGCCTGTGAGGGCCCCGGTGGGCAGGAGGCCTAGCCCTGCTTGGGGGTTGTTTTGTGTTTTGTTTCCTTAAGGTGTCGCTCAGTGGAGCTGGATCTCAACCAAGCACATGTAGAGGACACTCCAAAAAGAAAAGGAACCAAAGTGTTTGGCAGCCTGGAGAGGGGGTTGGATAAGGTTATGACCGTGTTTACCAGGAGCAAATGGAAGGGCTGTGCCAAAGATGGACCAAGAAGACGAAAGGCAAGCGGGCTAAATCTTTAATGTGGATTTCAGAAGGTGACTCCTATCTGGACTACTTATTAAAAATATATATATATTTTATTGATTTTTTTACAGAGAGGAAAGGAGAGAGGGATAGAGAGTTAGAAACATCGATGAGAGAGAAACATCGATCAGCTGCCTCCTGCACACCCCCTACTAGGGATGTTCCTGCAACCAAGGCACATGCCCTTGACCGGAATCGAACCCAGGACCCTTCAGTCTGTAGGCCGACACTCTTTCCACTAAGCCAAACCGGCAAGGGCTAGTTAATATTTTTGAGCATCTAAAATATGTGTATTACTATGCAATGGGCTTTGAGAGTGCAGAGGTAAATTAGATATGGCCACCACTTTCAAGGAGCAAATAACTAGAATTCAAATATTCAAGTTGGGGTAGAGGGATTAATCACTGAGGCAACATGGAGGTGAGGAAGCATGGGACATATATGAACAACTGCCTTAAGGATGGGGACTTGAGCTCAGCTGTCTGTCATGTCTGTGGCACCACAGAAGAGTCCTTGACACATGGATAATTTTTTAAACCCTCATAGAATATTTGAATGCATGGGAAGTTCATTTGAACTTTGAGTGTGATATGTGTGAAGAAAATAGTGAGCGACAGTCTAGAAGGTAGGCTGGCTAAGAGATTTGGATTGCATTTAATAGACACTAGGTTTTAAAAAGTTGAATGTGTCAGTGAGATGGGTGCTATATTTGCTGGGAAAGGAAAAATAAAATAAGTTATTAGTAAATATAAAATACTTCTTACTCTCTTGGGTTCTCTCTGAACTTTCATTCAAACATCTAATAAATGACATTTCTGTTTGGGGAAGTAAGAGGTAAGGGAGGAGTAAGACACAGCCCATGTCCTTGCGAAACGCAGCGTGGCTGTGGAAATAGGCAGGGATGTTATTGCTGTGACAAAGCTCAGTGCTGTAATGAAACATGTTCAAGAAGGGTGTGGACCCACAGGAGGGAGGGAAAATGCAAATGTTCCCTGTGATTTGGGGGCTGGGTCTGTGTTCGGTTTTGGCACTGAGAGTCTAATTTTGAGCAAATCTGGGTAGGTGGGGAAGGAAAATGCTGAGCTGTTGGGGGGAAGGGTGCTTCAGAGGAGAATGTTCTGAGATCCCATATATGTCCTGTCCTGCAGTGGAAAGAGAAAGGACTTATTCATTAGTATTGTTGCCTGTTGAACTTGTGTAATACATGAATAACTTATGTTACATATGGCTGTTTATTAGGTGTATTTTATCCTTTTATTCTGAGATTTCTCTGGTTGGAGAGTATTGTTAAGTATTCCAAACCCTGACATGGAGATTAAAAAACCATAATGCCATTTTCCTGAGCAACATTAAATAAAGAAAATTAAGGAAACTTATCCAACTTATGAGAAGCTAAGCAATTATCAAATGCTAATGGACACAGTAGGATTAATTATTTTACAAAAGGAATCACTAAAATTGTGATTTGAAAGTGTGAGTGGATTGTTACCCGAACAAAGGTGGCTTAGTTGGTGGAAGAGCCCTGGGACCCAGGAGACAGGGTCCCACTGTGGCTGTGCCACGTGTTCCTTTTATAACCAGACCTGGGGTTCCCGCTCCAGTCCCGGAGCACCCCCTTCGTCTCAGCATCTCCCCTCCCCTATTATTTCTCTGGTATTTTTAAAATATATTTTATTGATTTTTTACAGAGAGGGAGGGAGTTAGAAACATCTATGAGAGAGAAACATCGATCAGCTGCCTCCTGCACACCTCCCATTAGGGATGTGCCCGCAACCAAGGTACATGCCCTTGACCAAAATCGAACCCGGAACCTTTCAGTCCGCAGGCCGACGCTCTATCCACTGAGCCAAACTGGTTTTGGCCTCTGGTATTTTCTTTATAGTGACTCTTTTCTTAAGAAAAGGATTTATACAGATATAATTGACATATAGTAAACTACACATCTTAAAAATGTATAGTTAACATACTTTTGGCAATAGATGCACCCATGAAATCATCACCTTCAAGACGACTGACTTTTTTTTAATTAAAAATTTTTAAAATACTTATTTTTATTGATTTCAGAGAGGAAGGGAGAGGGAGAAAGATAGAAACATCAATGATGAGATCTATCATTGATTGGCTGCCTCCTGCATGCTCCCACAACCAAGGCATATGCCTGACCAGGAATTGGTTCATAGGTTGATGAACCAGCCAGGCAAGATGACTGACTTTTAAAAAACATTTATTTAAAAGAAAACTAGCCCTGGGATTCTATAATATTTTTAGAATACTCAAGAAAGAATTAAGGAAACAAATCCAGCTATATACAAATGGAAATTTCTAGAGCATTTGTTTCATCTTCCCTCAGTTTATGATTTAGGACTGTAAGTGTCTTTGTCATAATGTAGGAAGGGAGAAACAGGTACAGTTTAAACAAATAGACATTATTTAATATTTATTTCTTTTAAAAGATTGGTAAGAGAGGAAGATAAAAGTATTAAAAGGATGATATGGAAATAGTTACTAATAAACATGATTTCTCCAAGCTTTCCCAGTGCCATCTTAATGCAGTTTACCAAGAGGGGGTTGTAAATTCTTTCAGTATTTTTCTTGAAATATTTTCATTTGAACTGGTACTACATGGAGGAAATTTGGTTCTCTAAATGAGGCAGGATGGTCTTTGTGTTGATGTAAAGATTGACTTCTCCTTTTTCTTTTTTAAGCCTCACTATAATGTGACTACAACCAGATTGGTGAATCCAGATCAGCTCTTGAATGAAATAATGGCTATTCTTCCAAAAAAGCACGTGGACTTTGTGCGGAAGGGGTAAGAAGCAACCTGATAGGCTGTTGGATTTATTACTCAATGTCTTTTGAGCTTTGAGAAAACACGGTTGATTCTTTTCTTCCCTTTAAACAATAGACATATTTCTCCCACCTCACTCCAAAAAGCTTTTGTGAGTATCATTGTTCATAACTTACTCTCTTTTTGTTTTGTATGAGCTGTAGACATTCTGTCACTACTTTAAAAATTAGACTTCTCAAAGTAGGAAAATCTGAACAACTTCCAGTTTTCTTTTACATCCTATTCTTTCTTCTATGTTCTACTTTTCAATAATACTTATAAATTGTAATCTAAACTGGTGAGATACCTGAGGCAAATCCAGGCTTTTATAGACGCCTGCTCTTTATGAGTCGCTGTGGTACAGGATTGGGCCTTCAGTGTTAGGAAGTCATTTCCCCTAAGACTTTCCCACAGTGGGGTGATCTGCCCTCAACGCTTCGGTGGCTGTGATCGCCTGGTCTAAACAGCTTGGTCCTCTCTCTTACCTAAGATGTTCCTACTTCCAAGCCCTCTCACTCAGTTATATCTCTTTACACACAGCTAAGAAGATCCACTAATATTTATTTATTTATTTTTAATTAAGGTATTATATGTGTCCATAGCTTACCATTGCCCCTCCCCCTACCTCCCATACCTGCCCTCCCTCCCCAGAGTTTTGGGTCCATTGGTTGTACTTATATGCATGCATACCAATCCTTCGGTTGATCTCTTATCTCCCCCAGATCACCCTCCCCTCCCCAATGTCATTTGACAGTCTGCTTGTTGCTTTACTCTCACTATATCTATCTTTCTGTTCATTAGTTTATAATGTTCTTTATTATCCATAAATGAATGAGGTCATGTGGTGTTTCTCTTTCATTGACTAGCTTATTTCACTCAGCATGTTGTTCTCCAATTCCATCCAGGTTGCTGCAAATGATGAGAATTCCTTCTTTTTTATGGCAGCATAGTATTCCATTGTGATCTACTAATATTTAATACAAACATTTAAATAGGCTTGTCAATCGAGAGATGAGATTTTAAGAATCATCTTTTACAAAAGTAATTTTGCTTTTCACTCAGTACGAGTTGGCGAGCACCCGTGTATAATTAGAACACATCTAACTCGCTCTGACCTGTCCTTCATGCGTGGGGTTTAGCAATAGTTTCAGAACCTCTAGCCAAATCTATATCAGAAACTTTCAATGATCTTTCCTTCATCATCTGAGCTGTAGCAGATCACTAACTGGCTGTTAACCAAAATTTGTTCTTCTAACTTCCCAGTCAACCAGAAGGTCTTTGCCTTGATCCTCTTCTTTGTACCTTCTTTGTTTTTCACTAGGTATTACCAATTTTAGTTACAGTCCATATTATCCTATCAGAAGAATTGCTTTTTCTCTTTCCTATGACTAAATGCTTCATTTTCCTATCTGGAACCATAACTGTACTCCTTTAGGCATTCCTGATATTGACTGCTTATTTTTAAGCGATAAAACCCCAAAAACACATAACTAAGTTAGTAAGAAAAATAATGATATTCTGTGAAACCTCATAATACATAACAGATATAAGTAATAAATACCTCTAACTTCTGTGAACCAGCTCCTAATCTTGTGCCCCTGAATGGGGACCTGGAATTTAAAATTAATCCTACTGGTTATTGTTTGTGTTTATTGAAGGTCAGTAAGATAATTAAATAAAACTAAAATACAATGTAAGCTAATAAAAACAGATTTCCATGAATTCAATTTATGCAGCTTTTCAGGAACATATCTGGTTTTTTTTTAGTTTTTTTTTTTATTAAGGTATTACATGTGTACATATCTTCCTATTGCCCCTCCCACCCCACTCCCACACATGCCCTCATCCCTCAGTGTCTTGCGTCCATTGGTTATGCTTATATACATGCATACAAGTCCTTCGGTTGTACCTGTTTCGTAAGCTGTGTTTAAGGCTTCATTTAGCCTGGCCTTTCCATTGTCAGAGGAGGTCACATGCAGTTCTGACTGTGTGTGCCGAACGTTTCAGCCATGGGAAGGTACCACCTCTTTGGGCTTTCTTTTATAAGCCTGCCATAAAGTGTGGTGGCGATCGTAACTTCTTATTACCATTGGAGAGACCTCAAAAACACGTGTCCTCTGACAGGTTAGTGGCTTCAGCCTTATTTATATGAAAGACAGAAGGTTCTGATGAGGCGCATGCAAAAAAAAAATATTCTTAATCTTCCCTGAGCTTTGCTTTGTTGTGAACCTTGTGGAATTGGCCTAATGTTCACGGATTACACTGTTGAAAGAGTTGCATAAAAGGGTGCCAGAAGATTTCTTGAGCATGAATGGCATGTCTAGCTATGAAAGGAGGGCTTTTCTTTGGAGCAATGGAGAATTCTGGTAAAGCCTTTTCATCTTTATTCTTTCTTAGGATCCTAGTTCAGCTTCTGGGAAAACACCAGCCGCACTCCATCACAAACGCATAGCTAGGCCATTTGGAAGCTGTAAGCAGTAATATATTGCTTAATAGGAAATAATGGTTTATTTTGTCCACTGGCCTCCAAGAGGCTTAGAAATCTCTTGTATTATGCCGAATATTCATGGTTCTCCTACTAACTGGCTCCTTATCTTGTTTTTCACAGCTATACACTGAAGTGTCAAACACAGTCAGATTTTGGCAAAGTGACAATGCAGTTTGAACTAGAAGTATGCCAGCTTCAGAAACCCGATGTGGTGGGTATCAGGAGGCAGCGGCTTAAGGGTGATGCCTGGGTTTACAAGAGATTAGTGGAAGACATCTTGTCTAGCTGCAAGGTGTAATTGATGGTTGGTTTCCATGCTGCTGGAAGGGGATGGGTGTGATACAGAGACTGGTGTGATTGGTTTGATTTTCAAAGCCCACTGGAATGACAAACTCCTTTCTAAAGAGTCATCTTAAAAGACCAATATATTTTTTGTTCTTGAACAAAAGATACTATTTTGTGGATGAATCTAAGGCTAGCCCATCTGTCATGATCTGATCTGTCTTTTTTTTTAATCACATGGCTTTGTGTATTAACAACTGTTGACTTTCCTAGACTCACTTCCATATGTGAATGTAAGCTCTTAACTATGTCTCCTTTTAATGTGTAATTTCTTTCTGAAATAAAACAACTTGTGACTGTCGCAGGCTTCTTCTCTTCTTTGTTCTTGATTTTGATTCAAATAAAACCTCAAATGGCTTCCTGACTATTAAGTAGAGACTATTTGAAGTATGTTTTATCTGTTATCAAATATGCCTTGGGCAGAAAAGCAGATAAGAATTCATTTGCATAATTTTTTCCTGTCTCTGATTTAAGTAGGATTTATTGAGATCGTTAACTAAGTCACAGCTGTGGTTACCAGAGTTAAACAACACATTTAATATGTTGAATAAAAGAGTATTGACTTCAGTAAGTGTGTTCGGTCAACAATGATAAGTATCTGAACTATGAACCTCCATGAAATGTTACTTTATGGTAATTTTTCTTAAGTCTCAGTGTTGGCCTCAAATTTGTATTTTTATTTCATTTTATTGGTCTCTAAAGGCCAGCACTCAAGTTACATTTGTATGGATTTTACCAATTAAACCAGTTGGAGAAAAAATAGCACTGTTTCAAGCCAATATTCAGGGAGTGCTTTGTTCAGCAAACATTTACTAAGCGCTTACAAGCAGTAGGTCCGGGGCTGAAGACGACACTGTCCAGTAAACTCAAGGAGTATTCGCAGGGGCAGGTGCATAAGCCAGTGCTGACAGCATAGAGCGGATGCTCAACTTGGCCTGCAGGAGAAAGGAGTGATTTCTTGGAGGAAACAGCATTTGGCCCTGAAGGATATATGAGTCAACAGAAAGGGAAGAGGGAGTAGGACATTCTCAACAGCAAGCAGAGTGTGTGCGAAGGCATGCCTGGTGTGGTTGGGGTGGAGGCAGCAGGTTGGTGCAAGGGGGAAGCAGCAGGAGGTGAGGGTGGAAAGTTTACCGGGAAACAGTGAGGAAAGAATTGGGAGGATCTTGACTGTTCCACGCAACTATCTTGGCAAAGCAGAGCCGGCAAGGGTTCTTTCACCTTAAAGAGAAACCCTGCACCCATTAGTGGTTATTCCCAATTCCCCATCTTCCAGCCCACGGCAACCACAGATAGGGAAGTGTTCATGCCACCACCACCCACACTGGTGGGAGTATGTCATGAAGAGGAAGAGAACTCGGGGTTGTTAGCCGATTTTTAGAAATGTAAGGTGTTTGAAATGGCAGTTATTAGAAAAGCTCTGTTACATCCTACCAGGGAGATCTGGAGCAGTTGCTTGGCTTCTAAAAGCTTCAGGTCGTCAACTGTAAAACAGGAAAAATATGCCCTCCTCAGAGGGTGGTTATGAGAATTGCCAGAATATGTGTGCAGCTCGGCACAGGGTCTGCCCAGAGTAAGCTCCACAAGATGAGCTTCACAGTATTCTCCTGAGCAGTCTGCACCTGGGGTCATCTTGTCAAAACAAATGATAACTGATAGGTACGCCCGCCCACTCCTCGTCCTTCCACTGCCAAGCTCAGTGCCCCCTCAATGATTACCCAGTTGACCCAATGCCATTTGTTGAATATTTAGTCATTCTTGTCTCACTTTTAACTTCATTGAGTTCAGTTACTCAGTCAACATTTACTGAATTTGAACTTCATAGTTGGTGTGAGGTGGGTGGGTAAGAATACATGTATGATCCTGCCATCAAGGTGTGAAGGCCTTCAACCAGAAACACTGGCTGGCACTAAGATTTATAGAAGTTTACTCGTGGGTGTTTGTTTATTTATTTCTTTTGGTGGGGGTGGCTGTCTCCTTTCTCTAAGTCAACTTTCATAGCATCTGAGGAGATAGGTCTGAGGTAGGACTTCTTTTAAAAAATATATATATATTTTATTGATTTTTTACAGAGAGAAAGGGAGAGGGATAGAGTGTTAGAAACATCAATGAGAGAGGAAACATCGATCAGCTGCCTCTAGCACACCCCCTACTGGGGATGTGCCCGCAACCAATGTGCATGCCCTTGGCCGGAATCGAACCCGGGACTCCCCACTCTGCAGGCAGACGCTCTATCCACTGAGCCAAACCAGTCAGGCCGGGGTAGGACTTCTTAATCCTAGTTTGAGGTGTTGGAAAGACGCCCCTGAGACCAGCTATGCCATTTTGTGTCACTGTCAATGAGAGTGCATTTTAGTAGAAAGAGCACTGGGTTCCAGGCCTCAGACATTGGACTCAAGACCTAGTCCTGCTGATCTTGGGTAAGTCATTGCCTGTCTCCAGGCTTGTTTCTATAAACATGACATACATGCGAACACATACCTTGTTTAGGGTCCTTTCTAGCCAACATCACAAATAACATCAAAGTTTGATGTATAATTTGGTTGATGGATTTAAGTGTCAGCCAAGGTAAATAGCTCCAACATTGTAGCTACAAACACCTCACCATGTAACGTAACTATACACCCGAAACACGGCACTCCTCCCACAGGGAACCCTGGCCTGGAGAACACACCTTCTGCATTTAGACGTCCATTCTGCTGACCTGCTTGGTGTTTTAATGTATTTTATTGATATTTTACGGAGAGGAAGGGAGAGAGATAGAGAGCTAGAAACGTCGATGAGAGAGAAACATCGACCAGCTGCCTCTTGCACACCCCCTACCAGGGATGTGCCCGCAACCAAGGTACATGCCCTTGACCAGAATCGAACCCGGGACCTTTCAGTCCGCAGACCGACGCTCTACCACTGAGCCAAACCGGTTTCCGCCCTGCTTGGTGGTTTAAATTTCCACTGGCTTAAACACTGAAAAGCTTCGGGCACTTGTTTGATGGAGAGAAATAATATTTTGAATTACCAAGCAGGAAGATGCAATTCTACAGGAGACTTTTAAAGAGGTTTGGTGGCTGATGGGAAATTTCTTACATTTGTCCTAAGAGATGTAAACCGTACAGAAGGCCAGGGTGTACCCAGACGCAGGAGTGGTGTGCTTGGCTATTGTAGAGTCAGGGGAAGAAAAAAAGGTCTTTGGGGAAGGGAGTGTCTCTCATGATTTCACATTTGCATTTTATTTTTATATTTTAATGTACTTTTAATATAAAATTTGATTTTATTGGGGGCTAGATATTAGAACTAGGAAACATTGATTTGTAGAAAACATTTATCTAAAGGGGTCCTTGAGATAAAAGTCGACTTCCCTTCACCCCACCCCCTCCCGTCCCCATCCCTGCTATGTCCTTAGCTGAGAGGATGATCTTTTTTTAGAGAGAGAGAGATGGAAAGAAATCATAGGGGACAAGTCCAGGGTGACAAGATCCACCATCCATCATGGCTCCTGACTACGAACAGTTGGAGCCTTTCTCTTTACTCTGTGGGTTTTTTTTTTTTAATTAACCTTTTTTCATTTTTCCTACTTTAGAATTTCACATTATGGTCCTTTGTTCCCTCTCCTCTTTTCTCTCGATAATGAAAATGGATATAATATGAACTTAAACTCACTTGCCCTGGGTCATTGCCAGTGCTTAATAAAAGTGTATTAGTATTTGTAGTAATGATAATAACCCGCAGATAATGATGTCGCTAAAGACCAAAGGGTCCCCTTGCATGAGACGCCCCCCCGCCCCCACCCCTCCCGTTGCCTAGCTTTGCTGGATTTAACGGAGACCTTGACTGCTTCAGATAGTCATTGTCCCTTTTAAATTATCAAGGTTTCGTGGAGACGAGCATTCTTCACTTAAGGGTTTTCCAGACTGTCTGATGTGCTGGGCTCTGGATAACCTTGTTCCTATGTCATCATATGTCATGCTGCCTCTCGGAAATTGTTTCCTGATGTTTGCAAAAATGAACTACTTAAAGGAAAACTAAAAGAAATTCCCTTTGTTCATTTCACACACACACACACACACACACACACACACACACACACACACACACACTATTGTAAATGGCTACACTCAAATAAGGTCAAGGTCATGAGGGGATCTGAAGCTGTGTGATGTGAGGAGTGGAGGAAGGAATGGAGGTGACCAGGCTTTCCAGAGGTGAGGCTGAGGAGGAGATGTGGCAGGCATCTTAAAAAATCTGAAGTTTGAAGAGGGAGCTGACCTTTTTTGGAGAACCCATTGGCTATAAGGAAAACTGAATACATGGGGACGAGAAGCTGGGTGTGGTTTGATATGAGGTAGGACTTTCTTCTCAGATGTCTGGGAAGGGACGATGCTTGTCCAGGAAGTGGCCAGTTCCTTGTCCCCGAGTGATCTAGCAGAGGCAGGAGAGTCCCTCAGTAGGGACCATCCGTTGGGAAGTGGTTATAAGGATTAGGTGAGGTTTGAGTTGAATCATGTGAGGTTTCCTTCTAATCCTGTGAGCAATCATTCTATCAGGTTCTTGACATGAGAATCTAGTATCTGAATTCTGCCTTGTAGAGTGGAAGCCCCAGGGGTTTCTTGATAGAAAACTCAAGTGCAGCATCTGGCTTTAGAAAGAGGGAAATGGCCTGGTCAGTGTGGCTCAGTGGCTGAGCGTGGACCTATGAACCAAGAGGTCACGGTTTGATTCCCAGTCAGGGCACATGCCTGGATTATGGGCCCGATCCCCATTGGGCATGCAGGAGGCAGCCAATCAATGATTCTCTCTCAATGATGTTTCTATCTCTCTCTCCCTCTCCCTTTCTCTCTGAAATCAACAAATTTATATTAGTATATGTTTTGAAAAGAAAGGTTGAAAATGAGCCCAATATCTCTCCTTGCCTCAGAGTAGTAGACCAGATCTAAGCTGCAGTTGGACCTGGCCATTGTCAACCAGGTCCCTGAGGAATAGATGAAGGATCTGAAGAGAGATTGGAGAGGGAACGATAAGTCACCAAAGTCAAGAGAGGAGACCTTTGAAAGGGGAATAGATGGCAGTACTGGACGCTGCAGAGAGGACAGGGCGGCGAAGGAAGGAGAAGAGAGCATTGGCTCTCATGAAGACAAGGGAATTGTGAGAAGTGGAGGCAAGAAGTTCAGATCATATCCTCATGGATTTGGCTGCAAGAATGTTTGGGAGGGAGTTAGACAGGCAGGATCATGAAGATGAGGATTGAAAGAGAGGGAAGCTGAGGAGAAATGTCTGATGTTGGAGGCAGAAAAGGTGTGGGTCGGGAGACAGAACTTCAGTATGGTGTTTATAGTTTACAAAGTGCTTTTCACATCCATGATGCTATTGATCCTTTAAATAGTGTTTTGTGGTCTTCAGATAACATCTTCATTTTACAGATTCAGAAACAGACTCCGTGGAGACGGGGCCAGGTTTAAGGGGAAGGTGAGAAATCTTTTGGTCTAAGGAGGACATTAGAGTATGGCTGTGGAGGACACTGCTTGGAGCTAAAGAGCCTCTCTGACTTGCTTGTTGCTACATTCACGACATTATCTCTTCTGGCCTCTGACTGCTGACTGCTTCCTCCATTGGTAGTTCCCTCTGCTTTTGACTTTAATCTCTTCTGGTTTTCCTACCACTTCTGCTCAGTCTACTTTTCAATCTCTTCTTCTCTTTTTCTTTTCAATGTTCTCTTCTTACACTTCACATTTCTCCTCATCCTTCCTATGGCTCATGATGACTCCCAAATCTGTATCTCTGGCCCAGATCTCTCTCCTCGGCTCCACCCCACTGTGTCTACCTTTCCACTATAGAGCTCCATTTACTAGTAGATGTCCCATAGGTTCCTAAGAGGCAAGATTTCTAGACCCAAACTTACTAATTTTCTCCTATATTTACCATCTTTATGGTGACTTATACACCCCACGTTGCCTGAAATAGCCTCAGTTTAAGCCTATTAATGCCAGTATAATTATCAATAATCCGTCCTTTTACTCTAGAAGACTTCCTTGTTTGAATGATACATGACATGAACCTTTTATCCATTTTGGACAATGGCATGACCACTCACTTAAATGCCCATGGGAGAAACTTCATATTTATCCTTACCCTTCTTGTGTTCCACTCCCACAGTCTGTATTGCTCATCACCAGTAGACTCTGAACCCCTAGAAGGCAGGGACAGGATATATAGATATATATGTTTTTAAAATTGATTTCAGAGAGAGGAAGGGAGAGGGAGAGAGAGATATAGAAACATCAGTGATGACAGAATCGTTGTTTGGCTGCGTCCTGAATGCTCCTTACTAGAGATCGAGCCCTCAACCCAGGGCACATGCCCTGACCAGGAAAAGAACCCTCCTGGTTCATACATTGGCACTCAATCACTGAGCCACACTGGCTGGGCAGAGACAGTATCTTTTTTATTCACCTGATGGTCCAGTGCCAACCACAAAGTCTGGCCTATACAAAATGCTAAGAACTGTCAAGTGAAGACTGTGAAGATGGAGTGAAGGTATGGAATTAGAAGCCGAAGAATATTAGGGCTGGAAGGGTGGGTCCGTAGGCCTATTTTCTCCTTTTCCAGATAAGGACATTGAAGCCTAGTGTGGTGAGTGGACTTGATGAAAGCCTATGGACAGTTAGTTAGTGCAGGGTCAGTAGTGGACCACAGATTCGCCAGAATCTGTCGAAGATTCTTTTCTAGGTGATTTAAATCTTCTTCATTAAGTAGAAGGAGAGCCCAGCAGGCAGCCTTCATTAGGCCCTTTGTGTGTGTGTGTGTGTGTGTGTGTGTCCTGGGGGCTTTGGGGTGTGGCATGAAGGAGAGGATTAGATATTTCTGTTTCCAACAATGTTCAAAGATGCTGAGCAGACTTTTGAAGGCTTATTTGAGAGGCATCACACCAGTTTTCTATTGGAGACATTGCCAGATCAGTTTTTTATTGGAGACATGGCCTTCTTAACATTGCCAGATCAGGATAAAATACAAGCTGATCTGACAGTAGCTCAGGTGTTTTTGTTTTTAACCTACAGATCAGGTGCTGGGAAACACCCTCAGCACTGCAGGAGGCCATGACATCATTTATCACTCGGTCTGATGCCGTGTTGGTGGACACGGGGATTCTAGAAATGAGGGTGTCTGGCTGCCTTTAGTAGAATCCTCTCCCTCTTCTGTTCACTTTGGAGTCTTCTCTTAGCCTGATCTTGACAAATAACATGATTTGATTTTGAAGTAAATCATTCCATTTTCTGAACTCTGTGTTCCTCATTTGTAAAATGAGTAGGTTAGACTAGATCCCCTCAGAGTGGCAGCCAGCCCTGATTTCCAGCATGTGGAAGACTCCTCGGCCCGTGGCTTGGAGCAGACAGACGTTCACATCTACCATCTATATCAAAATCTATGTCTCTGCCTTGTTCGTGGCCAGGCTGAGTATCTCTCCTATTCTTACACTTGATACTTATAATCATCATTCCTTAAATGTCTAATTCTCCTTCTTTTCTAAACACTCTAATAAGCGTATTATTTCAACCATTTATATTTAACATTAAAGTTTAATTATGAAGTTGTTAACCATAGAAAATTATTAAATAAGTGAGTTTGGGATGAGCATGGAACAGCTGAAACACAATGAGTGACTATTTCAGAATGAGCACTTTGGAAAAGAAATTTATGCATAGAAAACAATGGAGAATTACAATTAAGAGCTCTGGGGATCTCACACTGATTTGTCCAGCTATTACATAGTCATTTCAATTTAAATTAAAATTGTAACTATTTTCTAGTCTACTCAAAATATGAGGTGTCACATTAAGAGTTTTAATGGTGCGTTCTCTGGGGAATGCAAAAAATGCGAGGTTGTAGCACATAAATAACTATATAGCGAAGAATGAATAAATTCTCTGCCAAAACTGAATATGATAAAAACAGAAATGACAGTGGATTATTTTATTCCCTCTAGTGAAGCGCAGCTCGCATATTAGAGCAAAGAAACAGTTCATAGGGTGTCTAATTCCATATCACTTTGTCGGAGTTGATGAAAAGAACAACACAAAAAATTTTAACTGGTTGATGAACTCTGGCAGCAATGAGGCCGCATATTTTGTTCCCAAAGTAAAAAAGTATTTTTTTTTTATTTTTTAGTCACAGAAAGTTGGTTGATATTAAGATTTGATAGCCCCGATTCATAGAAAATTGGATTAGTCAAGGTTTTAACCACTGAAGAACATGCTTAAGGCGGTCGGGCTTCTGGAGGAGGAGGAAAGATTAAGTCAAAAGCAGGAGGTGTGGCTTCCAGGAGTAGGCTAACCCCTGTGGTGTGTGTGTTTGTCATGCATACTAGAATGATTGGTTAGAACGGGTAAAAGGTCTGATGATAGCACACAAAGGTTTGGAATTTTATCGTCGTACAAGGGCATTGAGATTTTATCCAAGCAGCATTTGGACACCTGAAGAAATTAAAAGAATTAATTGAAGTAAGTACCAGGCACAGAAGGGTTACTATAACTAACTGGCTGAGCTTCCTGGTAGCCAAGAAGAACAGGAAACTTGTAGTGGATTTCATAATTCTTGGATGTATCGATGTTTTCCCTACTCCTAAATTCTTGGAGAAAGTTGTTGTTCAGAGAAGTGGTCTCAAATTTGAGTACACTTAAGAATTATCTGGGGAGCCCTAGCCAGTTTGGCTCAGTGGATAGAGCAATTGGCCTATGGACTGAAGGGCCCTGGGTCTGGGCTCGATTCCAGTCAAGGGCACATACCCGGATTACAGGCTTGATCCCCGGAGGGGGCCTTGCAGGAGGCAGCTGAGCAATTATTATCTCTCCTCATTAGGTGTTTTCATCTCTCTCTTCCTCTCTGAAATTAAAAAAATATATATATATATATATTTAAAAAGAATTATCTGGGAAGTTTAAAAAAAATACTGCTGTATGAATCCTGCCTCTAGAGAGTCTCTTGAATTTGTCTGGAGTAGGACATACACATCTATATATTTTATTTTATTTTATATTTTCATTGATTTCAGAGAGGAAGGGAGAGGGAGAGAGATAGAGAAACATCAATGATGAGAGAGAATCATCGATCAGCTGCCTCCTACACACCCCCTACTGGGGATCATCAATCAGCTGCCTCCTACACACCCCCTACTGAAACCCAGGCATGTGCCCTGACTGGGAATGGAACTGTGACCTCCTAGTTCATAGGTCCAAGCTCAACCACTGAGCCACACTTGCCTGGCTACATCTATATATTTTAAAACCTCAGGTGGGTTTGATGCACAGCCAGGCTTGTGGCCCAGTGGTATAGAACCTTATGGGAAACAAATGAGTAATCGTTGCTTTCCAGAAGATGAAAAAACCCTTAATACAACCAATTATATTGGTTCTTAAAACAAGAGGAGTATTGATTTGTAGATTAGTGAAGGCATTTCCCAAACAATTTAAATTCAGTTTTCCTGCTACATAAAACTACAGGCATCTGTACTTTCGGTAATCAATTCCCGACATTTTGCACATGGACTGGGAGCCAATTTTCCATCCTTTTAAATAGAAAAAATAATTCAGTGTGTTACATGTCAACCCCAAACCAAGTCTTGCTAAAACATAAGCAAAACTAAATGCCTTTTATTTAAGTCACAAGCTATCATAATCGGATGTAAAAAGGCTTACGACATTCTTCCCTGTCCTTAAACAATAAATCGGTTTTTAACAGTTGTTTGTACACAGTGACAGCTTCTTTTGGTGTCAGCCCCACCGGAGACACGCCTCCCTATGGTTTCTCCGTGTGCCTTTCAGATTTTTCCATGTGATGCTGACGGTTTACCAATCGTAGTTGCATCCAATGTTCTATAGAATTCTTCAGGAAAACAGAGCTGTTAGATTGACATTTCTTGAAAACAGGGTCTTCCCCTTTATATTTACCAGAGTCCTCAGTAGAGTTTCCAAACAACTGCTACTCATCCTTCAGCCATAGCTTCAAACTCACTTCCTCAGGGAAGACATCTGATCTCCCCCCCCCCCCAAACCACGTCAGAGGATACACATATCCCGCCCTCCTCCCTTATCACACCCCAATTGCAATAAATTACAGAGTATAATTATGCTTTGCCTATCTTGCCAGATAGTTTTTAAAATATATATATATTTTATTGATATTTTACAGAGAGGAAGGGAGAGAGATAGAGAGCTAGAAACGTCGATGAGAGAGAAACATCGTCCAGCTGCCTCTTGCACACCACCTACCAGGGATGTGCCCACAACCAAGGTACATGCCCTTGACTGGAATGGAACCTGGGACCTTTCAGTCCGCAGACGGACGCTCCACCACTGAGCCAAACCAGTTTTGGCGCCAGATAGTTTTTAAACTCCCTGAGAACGGGGAATGTCTTGTTCCAGTGCCTGTCACAGTGGCTAGCACATGGTAGGGGGTTAATTCATGCTTTGAATGAATGAGTGCCTCGCACATGACAGAGTTCAGAGGCATTTGTGTGATGGACACTGTGTGTAGTGGACACCTTGCGATTAGTTTCCCAGCGCTAATCCCCTCACTATCTTCTAGGATTGCCCTCTCCACTGCATTCTATTCATATGGTGGCTCCAACGAGTCCAGGAGTAGTGGATACCTGGGCCAGTAAGCCGCTCTTGAGGTTTTTAAAATTCAGGATAAAAGGAAGGCCAGATTTCTTTATATATATATTTATATATATTTATATATTTATATATATATTTATATATATTTATATATATTTATATCTTTATATATAAATATATATTTATATCTTTATATATATTTATATCTATATAAATATATATATATATATATATATATATATATATATATATATATATTTCCTTCTCTTTGAACCAGAGAACTGGAGAAGACTGATCTGGGAAGAGAGAGAGGGAGACGCACAGGAACTCAGCCAGAGAAGGAGGTGACAGTTGTGGTCCCCAGGACTGGGCTCCGGGGCTGTGCACCTGGGACCCAGCTATATTCCTGTTCTTGGGTTTCATGAGATTCTCTCTGATCCTTACAATAACTTCCTCTTTCTTGCTTTAAGGGCATTTGAGTTGCTTTTCTGCTTCTTGTGAATCCTAACTAATACAACCTGATAAATGAATTAACGATTGAGCATGGGTCAGATGGAAAAAGAAAGGGGACATAGGGCATTTGGGTTCATAATTGTATGTAAAACAGTGAGCAGAGGGGCCGAGTGGTGTTCAGACTCGGCGAATTAGGACACACGCAGAGTGTGCCAGGTTCAATGGAAGGGAAACAGTTAAGCTATTTATGTACAAGGTGATTTTGAGGATCAAATGAGTTAAGAGGTGTAACTGTGCTTTGAAAACTGAAATAGATGGAAGCTTTTCGGTAAACCCCCAATATGCATTCTGGTGGGGTAACAGAATACAAAAACCCTAAACCACAGCATTACCATGAAAATGCAGCCACCCTCCTCCCCTCTAACACCCAGACCTCTCCTGCCTTCCCGCAAAGAGCGCTCAGCCCCACGCTGCCACAGCACCTGGCTCATCTGCACGCCGTAGGTGTGTTCAAAGTCATTCCGCTTCTTGTTCCTTGTCTGCCCCACCTGGAGACAGTCTCAGACTGTGTGAAGGACACCGTCAGGGCCACTGTGGGGTGACGCTAGTGACTGAATAATGCATGAAACCAGCAGTGGCCAAGGAGGAGACTCCTTAAGTGGGTGGTGGGTTGAGGACAGGTGCTGGTCTCCATCTGTGGGGACTTGACTTTCCCATCCATGGGGCCTTTCAGATTGATGGCTCAGGCCATATGGATGAGGTGCCTTTAGTAGGATTCCTGACATGTTTTTTTTTTTTTTTTTAGCTGAGCTGGAAGCCGGGGTGGATTGACAAATTAGGTAACAGTGCTTACCAGTTTATAAAGGATGCTCACATCCCATTCATCTCGTTTGGGCCTCACCGTAGCTCTCAGAGGTAGAGGGGCCAGGAGTTGGTCTGTCAGCCAGTAAAACAGACCATAAAAAAGCATGACTTGCCCAGGGGGAGTTCAATCTTCTGGGATGACTTAAAAAAATACTTCTAGATTAACTGAATTCATAAGATTTTCTGTTCTTTTTAAAAAAATATATATTTTATTGATTTTCCAGAGAGAGGAAGGGAGAGGGATAGAGAGCTAGAAACATCGATGAGAGAGAAACATGGACCAGCCGCCTCCTGCACACCCCTACCGGGGATGTGCCCGCAGCCAATGTACATGCCCTTGACGGGAATCGAACCCGGGACCTTTCAGTCCGCAGGCCGACACTCTACCACTGAGCCAAACCAATTTCGGCAGATTTTCTGTTCTTAAGGCAAATGGAATATCAGAATGATTTCTCTAGAAAAAGTGTGGTTTTCTGGTTCCCAAAACTGTGTTTGAACCAGAATAAACTAAGGTTATTTTTAAAAACATAGAATGCTGGGCTCCACTTTCAAGAGATTTTGGTTTAATTAGATTGAGGCAGGCTTTGGAAGCTGCATTGCTAGAAATCTCCCCAAGTGTTTCTGATGCGCAAGCAGCAAGTTGTGGGAACCGCTGGCAGGCTGAGGGAGGGCGGGGTGTGTGAATTGTGCCTCTATGTTCTAGCCTTGGCTTCACCACTCACTCCTGGGTGGCCTTGGGCCTTACCTTCCATACAATAAAGGGATTGGCTCAGAACAGATGAACTCCAAAGTCTCTTCCAGTCTTGACATTCTACATGTCCTTTAAAAATTGTCCACAAAGGGCTGGGCTTGCCAGAGTTCTGGCCCCTCGTAGCTGTAGAATGAAGATAAACTTGTTAAAAGTGTGAGGTCAGATGGTGGTTCCATTTCCGACATCTGCTTCTCCTCTTGTCTAACAAACTTCCAATTTTATTCAGATAGCCCTTCCTCCAGCATGGAGCCATGTGCTTGGGGGGAAATGGACTCACGTTGGTTATGTAAGTCAATCAGAATAACTCCATTCCCCAGTCATGGTGATGGATCATGGACATGTGACCCATTCCTGACCAATGAAACATAAAAGGAGGTTCAATAGGGGATTCTAGGAAAGGAGGGTGCTCATCATTCTTAGAGAGCTTCTGGAAGTGACCCTCTCTTTCCCTATGGATGTAAAAAAGGAAGCAGACACCCCTGACTCTCTTGGCATCCATCTTTCATCCAGCCTTAGGACGAAGCTCACTACTAACTGCTGAGCAGACTAACAGGGTAATTATCTTTCGCTATTAAATAAACAGCCTCCCACATCTCCATGCCTTAACACAACAGAAATTTATTTCTTGATCATGCAAACTTCTATCAGCTTCTGGAAATGGCTTTTCACGTGGTGTTATGGGCTTAATTGTGTCTTCCCTCCCTCAATTCATTCACTGAAGCCTTAACCCCCTCCTCATACATCAGAATGTGAATGGTATTTGGTGATAGGACCTTCAAAGAGATGATGAAGTTAAAATGAGCCCGTTAGGGTGAGTCTGACTGGTATCCTTCTAAGAAATTTGGATAACACACAGGGTGTGCATGCACGAGGGAAAGCCCATGTGAGAACACAGAGAAGGTGGGTCATCTGCAAGACAAGGAGAGAAGCCTCAGGAGAAACTAAACTTGCTGACAGCTTCATTCTGGACTTCCAGCCTCCAGAGTGAGAAAGTAAGTCTCTGTTGTGTAAGCCCCTCACTTTGTGATATCCTGTTATGTCAGCCCTTAACACCAATGCACCTGGTAATTCAGGGACTCACGCTCCCTCCTCCAGGTGGTGCTGCCAGGCCCTTGGACCTTGGGTCCTCCAGTTCTGGTTGGCAGGCGAGAAGAGACACTGGAGAATTGTGTGTGGAAGGTTTCTATGCTCCAGGCTTGGAGGTGGTACACACTTTCACCCACATTCTATTGGCTAAAAGCCATTCACATGGCCACACCCAACTGCAAGGGGGGCTGGGAAACATCATCTAGATTGGACACCCTGTGTGCTCTGGGAAAAGAGAAAATGGGACTGTGAACATCTAATCTCTACTACAGACAGAAAGGCCTTGGATATGTGATGTCATGGGTAATCCTCTAAATCAGCCAACCCAGGAGTCTGTTCTACCTCTGACTTTGTCGTGTGAGCCAATCCACTTCCTGACTGTGTGGGCTGACGTGAGCCGGTCTTCCTGTTCATTGCTGCTAAAAGCATCCTGACGGCTGCTGTGCCCATCTGCTCTTTCCTCCTCCTCCCTGCTGGGCAGAGCTGGTTTTATTGGGGGTGCAGGGGCAGGGGTAAGGGTACAGGTAGGGCTTTTACTTGGAGTGAAAAGCAGAAGTTAACATTCACGATAAAGTGGTCCTGGGCCTTTCTTTCGCATTGGCGTTGGGGGGCAGAATGTGGTGTCTTATAAAATGATTCTTAAATCTGATATTATAAAGCCCAGTACAGCAGAAATTATTGACAAATTAAAATTTTAATTTTCTGTACCTATATCTCTCTTCCACAGGCCCCAGTATCTAGCATATCATAATAACTAACAAATGTTTATAGAATGAATGAACAACAAATGAATGAAGGCTTTCCTTGACTCCCTCCAACCTCATTTTCCACATCGTCTTCCATTGCTTCCCTTCACGTGCCCTCCTCTCCAGCTAAAGAGGCGTGCCCCGTGTCTTTCCCTTCGTCTATATTCTTTCCTCTGCCTTTACTGTATGTCCTTCTGGCCAGATCTTGCCTGTTCTCTGCTCTCCAGCTCAAGGGCTTTTCTATGACCAGTGTCTTTGCCTCTCTATTGGGTTCCCATCTCTCCTTCCTTGGTGTGCCGAGGACACCTTGCTCCTCTCCTCTGCCACTTCCCAAATTCTGCGGGGTCTTTGTGCGTGTGTCTGTCCCTCCAGTGGGATGAAGTCTCTCTGAGGGCCAGGGCAGACTGGTGAGTGTACAGGCTGCCGAGCCGAGGACTTTGTTCTACGCAGAGGAGGGCTGGTGGCTGCTGCTTGGCACTGAAGGAAGCAGATGGTTTGCAAAACTTTACCTTGCAGGAAATAATCAAACAGCTCCTCCCCGCTGAGTACAGTGTTTGCCATTTGAGCAGATTCTGAATGTTTTGCTTGCTCTCTCTTCTCTATTTAAAATGAAAAAAAATTTTTTTTGTGGTAAAATATACATAACATAATAGTTACCATTTTAACCATTTTTAAGTGCACAATTAATTCAATGGCTGAAGTACATTCACAATGTTTACAACCACCACCTCTATCTAATTCCGGAACATTTTCATTATCCCACATAGAAACTCTTTAAGGTAAACAATAACTCCCCATTCCCCCATCTCTCCAGCCCCTGCTAGCCACCATGCTACTCTCTGTCTGTACAAATTTACCTATTCTAAGTACCTCACACAAATGGAATCATCCAATATTTGTCCTTTTGTATCTAGCTTATTTGTCTTAGCATAATGTCCTCCAGGTTCATCCCCGGGTAAGAATATCCTTCCTTTTTAAGGTCCAATGCTGTTCTATTGCATGTATATATCACCTTTTATTTACCCGTTCACCCACTGATGGACACGTGGGTTGCTCCCACTTTTGTGAATAATGCTCCTGTGAATATTGGTGTATAAGTATCTGCTTGAGTCCCTACTTTCAATTCTTCTGGGTGTCTACCCAGGAGTAGAATTGCTACACGATCCGGTGGAATTGCTGGGTCATGCTAGCAATCCTATGTTTCCCCTTCGGAGGAAACCACCGTACTGTTTTTTCACACGCGGCCCTGTAGCACGTCACGTTCCCCACCATCCCTTTCTATTTTTAAGCTGGAATTCATCCTCTGCCATCGGGCTCCGGCGTCTCCCATTCATCTTCACTTCCCAAACACCCGCCCTGTGTACGAAGTGGATGTGCCTGTCTCACTTATTAGAGGAGGGGGGGAAGAAAAAAAGTTGCATTAATAGTTAAAAGTATCGTATTACGGCCGGGAATGGCAGTGGGTGATTGATGGCCTCCATTACACCCCATTAGATATTTTATTCTTGTTAAATGAAGAGCAGCCAACTTTGTCAAGTATTTTTAGTTCCCCCTGGTCTTATTGGTCCGCGCTATTCTTCAGGACGGCCTGTAAATGGCCACATATGGCTGAGTGTCTGCAGGACGGATGGCCGTGCAGCTGGCGTTCATTGGCCACCAATTTACCTCGGCCCCCTTCATTGTGAGCCTGACAGCGCCGGGGAGCCTTGTAGATCTAACCAAATATATCTATTTTCTAATTGTCTATTTATCACCTTCTGGGGGATTTGTGGGCCTCCTATCTGACGGCAAAGGGGGGGGGGATGGCCTTGAACAATGATCCTTGTCAAGGGCCCTCGCTCGCTCTAAATTAGGGCCTCGTTGCTAAATAACTAATTTAGCCCTGCTATCAAGCTGAAAAAGTGGGTATTCAGCGCAAAGTGCCAGCTGGGGAATTGATTATGTCTTCTCTCAGCGAGTGTGATAAACCTGCCGCCACGCCACCGCGGAAGGCTGGGGACAGCTCCCCCGGGGGCCGGGGGCGTTTCATCACGGAGGACTGGCAGGGGTGCCAGGTCCACGCCCCGCGTGGCAGCTGAAGGCTGGGGGGGCACCGGGCCTGCCCGCCGTGGTGCCCACGGGGAGCCTGGCCTCTGCGACACCCTCCTGGTCGGTGTCTTCCGCTTGGAACCGCGGGGACATCGCATCTGTCAGACACAGGATCGAGTGGAGAATTGGGGAGAGGAGGGGAAGGTCGGTCTGACAGCCCCAATTCCCAATTAGAGTGAGATTATTGAAGGCATCTCAGGCCTGGGGCGGGGGAGGGGGGCGGAAATGAATAAATGGGAACCGGGGGTTCTTAGGAAAATGTATTAATAACCACCACCGGATTTTGAGTAGAGAAGAGGGCCGGGTAGCTGAAAATAGAGAGTTACGGTTTACTGCGTGAGAAATCTAACAACAAAACAATAGCGGCCATCGGTTATTCAGCTCCCCGCTCCCGCCGTGCCCTCTGCCAGACACCGTGCCAGGGTCTTCAGGTCTGGGGTCTCTTTGAGTCTCTTCAAGGTCCAGGCAGATCAGGGTTCCTACACCCATTGCTACTTGGAGAAAAAGATTTCCAGAAATGTTACCGAATCCACGTGTCAAAGGCTGAGTCTGCCCATAAATATCTCCCCCACAAATTGTTCTACAATGTCTGGGATGCCTGCATCATTCCTTCATTCAACTGGTCTTTACTGAGTACTCTTCTGGGTGCTAGGGGCTCAAGGGGGACTCAGTCAGACCAGGCCCTGCCTCCATGGAGCAGATCTCCTGAGGGGGAGACAGACCACACGAGTGGATCTCCACACAGTGGGGTCCAAAGGCCCCCTCATAACTCAAGTCTTTTGAATGGCTCCTTTATCATCCTGAAATTAAGTTCACAGATAATAAACTCTACCTGTTCACAGAATTTAAACAATCGATACAGCCTTTTCACTGTAATATAACAGAAAATTAAAAGGCAAGTACTTTAAGGAAATAATGTGTATTTTAATATTCAAATGCTCACTCATAAGTATACCAGAAAGCATCATAAGATATTCAGATGCTAATGTTTACTTTTAATGACTACTTGAATTTAAGAAAAATGATATAATAGCCAACTGGATGTTGATGACATTTTATCTTTGCCAATTTGAAATAAGGGTTAAAAAAAAAGATATTGATAAATATACTTAGAATTTCATTGAAGGTGACTCCCATTTTATAGGTAACAAAAGTAAATTCCAGAAAGATTAAGCTGGTCATAGGTCTTCTCAGTGGAAGAACAAGGGTTTAAACTCATGATGTCTAACTCCAAAGCCAGCTCTGAGCCTCTGGGCATAAGTTGGTAACTCTTGGAGAAGAGTTTTTGGGCAGGTTTTCATGCCTCTACAAATGAAGTTGAAAAGTGCCCAGAGCTTCTGTTTCCTCTCAACTGAACACGCACCCCACAGCCGGGCTGGGGGACAGTCAGGCAGCAGAGAAGAAGGCGCTGCTGTTACAGAGCAGCGCGTGGCAAACACGACTCCCTTTCTCTGGCTCAGGTTCGGGGCAGGGTCACAGCGCTGCCACCAGCCTCTGCCCAAAGGGCCACTCATCATGCAGGCGGTCAGCCTGGAGGGAGATTCCAAAGAAGGACCTGAAGGGCAGCCCCAGGAAGCCCCAGCCTGGGAAGGAGGGTCTAGAGCAGGGGTGGGCAAACTTTTTGACTCGAGGGCCACAGTGGGTTCTTAAACTGGACCGGAGGGCCGGAACAAAAGCAACCTGACCATGCTGGCACTCTCATCTTGGGCTGCTGGTGAAGGAGCGGAGGGGAGAGCAAGAGAACCCTCCGCTCTTTCGGCTCAGCGGGCCGGATAGAACAGCCGAATGGGCCGGATCTGACCCTCGGGCCATTGTTTGCCCACGGCTGGCCTAGAATTTGCCAGACTTCAATATCCAACTATTCCTCCACCAGCCCCTCACCCATTATGTCTCAGAAAAGAGAGATTTACCTTCTATTCAAGTCCTCTCTAAGTCTCTCATGTGATAAGGCTCACTCTCAGTCACTTAATTTTGACCCACAAAGCACTATTCGGGGATGACATATTAGCCCCCCCGATAACCTCAATCGACGCTGCGCTTCGAGCGCTTCTAAAAGGTCACTTACTGGAGCAAAAATGGAGACGAAAACGCCAGGCACAGATTTAGTTATTTTTCCTTATAATTGCGAGTGTTGGATGCTGTAAACAAGCCTTTTAAAGATCCCTTTAAAAAACAATCCACTAAGTGGCCGCTTTGCAGAGCTCATGAATAGAGAATGGGAACGCGGGGCCGGGAGTGTAATTTCCAGTGACAGCACCAGCCAGGGAAGCAAAGCGTCCTGTGTCTGAAATAGCTTCGGCGGGAGTGAAGACGATGTTCTCCGGGAAGCTGTGCGAGATGACTCGAGCGGTGGCCCTGGTGGTGTCAGAGACACCAAAGTCAGAGACGCACGTGAAGAGAGAATGAATATAATTGCTTCATGAATTAAACGCGAGCATGGAAAGAAAGCAACGCTTCCGAATACACGTGTATTTCACACGACTATATTATTCAGTTACCGTTCAACGCGTGAATTCCCGTTAACATTATCTTATAATTACCAAATCAGTATGTTAACATGTTTTCTTTTAAAAAAATATATATTTTATTGATTTAACACAGAGAGGAATTGAGAGGGATAGAGAGTTAGAAACATCGATGAGAGAGAAACATGGACCAGCCGCCTCTTGCACACCCCCAACTGGGGATGTGCCCGCAACCAAGGTACGTGCCCTTGACCGGAATCGAACCTGGGACCTTTCAGTCCGCAGACCGACGTTCTACCCATTGAGCCAAACCGGTTTCGGCAACATGTTTTCTATACATTGCTTTACATATATGTGAAGCTAAGCTTTTACGTTTTATGGAGTAGGTAAGCCTCTGACTATGTCATCTGTATTCCTCAAAGTTTATGTAGGCAGGTTGGCCAAAGGCTTTGCCCGCAGTGAGGCAGCCCTGGTGGAGGAGTCACCAGAGAACCAAATGACCCCCGGAGTGCCCAGGGTCTGTGTGGGGAGAGGCCAGGTTGACCCTGTAGCTGATAGTCAGCTTGCTGGGCCCAGAGGGAGGTGAGCACTTGACCAAGGTCACCCAGCATAAAACCCAAATTCTGTGGCAAGGAGAGGAATGACAAGAGACAGGTAGGCAAATGCCATCTGGCAGCCAACGCCTCCCTTTGGACCACCCTTCACAGCACTGTCCCTGTCTCAGGGCCTGAGCTCAGCCTAAAGGAATTCAAAGAACAAACACTCCCCAACTGGAGATAGGTATACTGCGGCGGAGAGGGTGTATCCACTTGCTGGGACAGGCTGCTGGCTCAAATGGGGTTGGCTTCAGTGGGGCTAACCATTTAAAAATATTTTTTTTTATTGTGTGTTTTATTTCTTAGAGATAGAGGGAGGGAGAGGGGGGAAAGAAGGAAAAATACCAATGTGAGAGCAAAACATCAGATGGATACTTCCTCATGCTCCTGCCAGGGATCGAACCCACGACCAGGCGTGCGCCCTGAGGAGGTGGGAGCTAAACTGGCAACGCTTCAGCACACAGGGCATCATCCAACCACCTGAGCCACGTCCGCCACGGCTGGGGTTAACCATCTTTGCTTAATGTCTCCTAAAATAATTTTGAGAATCTAAGATATTTCTTGAACATTTTAAACTTGACATCTAGAATATCTTAAACAATTTCAAATAATTGGAAAGCCTGTAACGTCTGCTGTATTATAAAAACGGAAATTGTAAGATAAAGCTCTCACATCGCCGTTTTAAATGTGTCCAATAAAACACAAATATCAGAGCAATTTGATAACTGCCACCATCCTTTTTAAAAAATACACGAATGAGCTCTTATTTAACAGTAGGAAATTGTATTTCCAATCCACTTCTCCCGCAGAATTTAATTCTAATATAATGTATTTTTATGCTTGAAAGTCTTTTATTGATTTTCCTATCATACTTCTCTGCAACAAAAAAGATGTATATAAATTGAAGATTTTTTTTTAATTTCTTGTGACCACAAGTCTCTAAAAAGAACAAAAAAAACCCCCTTCTAAATTGAGTTATTTCGACTGTTAGTAGTACAAATTTGATAAAAGTAACAGGAATGCACTGCAAATTGTGGATAGATAATTATTAAATAGTTAAAATTGTTTGGAAAGGTTTCTCTCACTGAAATGGGCAGCGCCACGACCCCTCACACAGCTAGGCGGTCTGTGCACCCAGAACTCCAGGGAGCACGGTTCCCACGAGGGCGGTGTCCATGGCAGCCCCCGGGGGGCCGCAGTGAGCCGCCTGCACAGCTGCATGTGTCAGCCCGGGACCCGCGGAGGTGGTGATAGTGCCTCGATGAAAGGTGACTTCTTCGAGAGTGCCACCTGTTGAATTGCCCCTTTATTTGATGCCCCAGAAGTTTGGACTCAACAGGACAATGTCCTGAGACCCAGGGTGAAAAGAAGTCTGTTCAGGGGAAGAAGGGGACCCTATGAGAGAAGATGAGGATGGAAAACGGAAATGGTGCTTTCCGCCCCGGCAGACCAGCTGTAGGAAGGAATTCACATGGAAGCTGAGAACCGGGGAGTGTATTCCCCGGAAGCATCTGCACTGGGTATCCCCTGGGAAGTCTTTCTACCCCCAGGGGCTGTGAACCTCTGGGGCTCCACAGTCCAGCCCGCAGTGCCCCGCTGCTGGCCAGGTCTGAGCCTTTCTGCCCGGTCCTCTGCCCCTTGGTCTGGGCAGGTCCTCTCAGTAGGACCCTCCAGCCCACAGAGCCCACACCAAGCCCCAGCCTGACCGGGGGCCTGGTCAATGCTTCATACCAGCGTAAGGAAGAGCAAAACACGAGTGACCTCTTGTTTAGAGTTGAATATGTTCCAGGAAATTCTTGGTTTTTAAAAAATTAATCTCATTTAATCTTCCCTCAAATCCAATGAAGTAGGTACTCTTATTTTCATTCCACAGATGAGAAGACAGACCTTGCGTAGATTAGGTAACTTGCTCAAAGACACAAGTGCATGTGGAGAAGGGAGCTTTCTTTCTTTTTTTAAGAAAAAATATATTTTATTGAGTTCTTACAGAGAGGAAGAGAGAGGGATAGAGAGTTAGAAACATCGATGAGAGAATCATCGATCAGCTGCCCCTTGCACATCCCCTGGGGATGTGCCCGCAACCAATGTACATGCCCTTGACTGGAATCGAACCCGGGACCCTTCAGTCTACAGGCCAGTGCTCTATCCACTGAGCCAAACCGGTGTCTGCAAGAGAAGGGAGCTTTCAAACCTAGTCCAGGTCAGCCAAGCTCTGAAGCCCAAGCCCTTTCCTCTCCCAGGTCTCTTTGAAACATGTCAGCAGATGGAATGATTGCACTCCTGGGCCTACTCACAGCCAGGTGCTTTGCCCATAATCACATTTAAATCTAACGACTATCCTGGGAGGTGAGCACTGTCATCTTCCTGTTACAGGTGAGGAAAGTGGAGCCCAGGTGGTAACAGTAGAGCTGGAGTTGGATCCCAGGCCCATCAACCACCAAAGAACAGCCTCCCTCGTCCCCGTGGGGCCTCCCCCGGGGCTGGGCGGCCGGCCCTCCGGCCACTGCCAAGTTCTTGGACACCGAGCCCATTACTCCTCACTCTAAGTTATTTGGTATAAACTATTTTTAGTTTCCCAACAAATAACACAGGCTATGAAAACAATGAAACCACTGTTGGAAAGTTTGGCTTATGAGTTCATGTGGCCCTAATTTCCCACAATCACTTCATTCAATATAATTCCAAGAATGCTCTGGGCCATGCCCAGTGCCCAGCGAGGTGCCGCCAAGGGCATTGGAAATAAAGGAAAAGGTGGTTTCTGGCCTCAGTTGCTGCCACATGGCATGCAGTCTTGTCCAGAAATGCGGGGGCCAGCATGGAGCCACAAGAGCCAGAGGAAGGAGTTGATTCAATAGGGGGGGTGGGTTGGGAAGGCGTTACGAACAAGGCAGAATTTGAACTAGGATGGTGTTGGTGTTTAGTTAATTCAGTCAAAAAAGGGAGTGTAAGCTGAAGGATTTACAGAGCGGTGGCTGTGTGTGGTCTTAGCTTGGAGTGTCTGGGCCTGTCCGGTCTGCTGACCGGGAGTCCCTAGGTCCAGCCTGTGCAGAGCTCCTCATAGTATGTTCTGTGGAAACACTTCTAGCGAAAGGCGCTCAGGCTTCTCATAGGAAAAGAACAAGAATCACCCCGTAACCAGGCCCCCTCTCCTCTTTTCCCTTGCGCGTGGGATTGGTACGTGGACCTGCTGAGTGGAGTCACCTCAGGGCTTTGCAGATTTCAGAAACCACGTGGGTATTTCCAAACTGGCCCTCTACAGAATTCTTAGCCAGACAGCCCCTGTGGATTGTTCCAGAGACAGCCCCAGGGGGGCAGTGCCTTCCTGGCGGCCCCTTGTGGAGGGCAGTGGAGCTTCCTCCCAGGGCCCTTCTGGCCCTTCTCCCTGAACCACACCGAGACAAGTGATGGGTGGGGAGAGGGGGCTGACAGAACCCTACCCCTCTGTAGAGTGGGTGCTATTAATTCTGGGGCCAGGGTTCTGTAGAGGGACCCTCCTGGGCATTACCTGGGGAAGGGCAGTCCTAATCTTCAAGAGCAGGTGGAGGACCAAACTGGGAAGGAGGGGCTAGCACTTCCCAGCCAGCACCCCTGCCCGAGGTTATTTTTTTCTGTAATCCTGGGCCAGCTGACTTCTCTGAGGACAGACAACAAGCCTTGGGGCCACACGCCATTCCTAGCTTCTGCCTGACAAACCTCCCGTTCTGCCATGACATCTTGTTTTCCTTGTGTTGTTGTTCAATTGTTTTTTCTTCATTTTGAATAAATTTAGAATTTCAAGGCAATGAATTCTGGTCATGCCTATAACATTAGCATCACTTACCTGGTTCCTACCATGTACTGGGTGCTTTCCCTCGGAGATCGAGTTTCATTCTGCAAAATAAGAAACATTGGCCCCATTTTACTGATGAGAGACCGGGGTTCACCTGCAAGGTCACAGCTGGAAAGCGGCGCAGTCAGGATTCGAACCCAGGCTTCTCTGATCCTACAAAGTTTGCTCTCCGCATGGAGACTCTTGAGCTAGCACCTGTAGGCCTGTCCCCTAGCTCTCCGCGCCCTCTGACGTGTGGTGTCCGCCACTGAACACGGCTGAGAGGAGATGGAAGCACAGCTTCTCTAGGTCCACACGTGGCATTATGCCGCATGCGGCCTGGTACCCACGTCGCTGTGTGGCTTGTGGCTAGCCACTCGGTCTCTCTAGACTCCAGGCTCCTCATCTGGAGAAAAAGAGCATGGAGTGGGTGATCTCTCGGGGGACTTTGTACTTCCAAAGTCCCGTGCTTCAAATGCCACAGTAAATTTAGGGCCTTTGTGGAGCTGCAGCCTATCAGATAGTCTCCCCAACTTGACCTTTTCTTAAATTCATTTCATTAATTCCCTTATTCATAGGAATGCGTTTTCATTTCATGGTTCCTATGTTTAGTGCTTTCTCCTGATGATGCTTCTCTTCCTCGGCATAATTTTTTGTTCCATTAATTTCCAAGGACCATTTTGCCAGATCAGAGTGTTAAGAATCATTCACACCTCTTCCATTTGTCTAACCAACCGCTCATCCATTTCTCTCTGGAAATAATTGTGTATGGTTCAATAAGTTTATTGTTCAAATCTGTTTACACTTTAGGATGCATCTCATCAGGATTTTCTATAAAGGGTAGAAGCAGCTTTCCAATGATCATTATTATATCTGTTTCTCCGAGTTTTCCAAATAATTCTTTTTTCTTCATCTGTAGGAACTGTGTTTTTTTTTTTTTTAAATGTATCTTCCCTTCATATTGAAGAAAGACTTTAAAAGGAAAAAAGCACTAATTTTTTCAATATTTATTTTCCTCTGTCTCCCCATCTCCTCAACCTGGGCTAGAGAGTCACCTGGACAGGATGCTGAGTTTGTTTCTGTCTCCAGCACAACTCAGTCTTTATTTTGAGACGTTCCCTTTAAGGGCTCACTGTCTTTGGGACTCGGATAGTCCATGCCAGTCACCAGGTGACCTCTCTGAGCCTCAGGCATAAAAGAGGGGCTGACTCAGCTCTGAGGCCCTTCAAGGCCCCCATCGGTTACAGAGCAGCTAGGCCTGCTCCCCCAAGTCTAGGAAACCTTTCCACCACACAGATGGGCTGGCGAGGGAATGCAGCTTTCATGCACTGCCTGGGGACTGGGGGGTGGGAGTGGGGAAGCTGCAGGGGTCTGAGAGCTCCACTGGGATCGGGTGGGAACTAGTGACAGCATCCTCCGGTCTTCACCTCTCTGTGTTCTCGGAGGAAACCCAGGGCTTTTCCTCACTGCCTGTCCCCTGTGTGGGGACATCCCTCTGCCGAGCTCAAGCATCGATCTACAAACTCTAGCAGCCCCCACTGCAGTATGCTCGGTCACCTCCCAGAGCACGCTTCTAGAAGGCCAGGCGTGGGTGTTTCTGCCCTGCTGTGGGGGAGATTGGCCAGCCTCACCCCGGGGGAAGGTGCCAGTTTCTACCTTGTACCCAGAAGCAGCACTGAGTGGGGAGGGCACAGTCTGAGAATGCTGTTTGCCGGGAGTGTGGCCCCTGGGGGGCTCTGGGGCAGCTTGGAGTATCTCGTTAAGGGACACAGATGCCAGCTCAGGGGGCAGCACTCAGGGTGAGCTGAGGGTCCTTCCTGCTGGAAATCTGGGTGTCTGTGGGAGCAAAGGGTCAGAATCAGAAACGTGGGCCTGGCCGGTGTGGCTCTGTGGTTGAGCATCAACCTGTGAACCAGGAGGTTATGGTTCGATTCCCAGTCAGGGCACATGCCCGGGTTGTGGGCTCGTTAACCCTTGTGGGGCATGTAGGTGGCAGCCAATCAATGATTCTCTTTCATCATTGGTGTTTCTACCTCTGTCTCCCTCTACCTTCCTCTCTGAAATCAGTAAAAATATATTTTAAAAAAACTGTCGCAAGACCCTGGTTGAGATGGGATTGGAGAGCTGACCTGGTAAAGATGCAACACTTGAAAATATACACTTCATGGTGGTGTGTGTGTGTGTGTGTGTGTGTGTGTGTGTGTGTGTTTTCTGACCAAATATTTTTTCATTATAGAAAATCTGGAAAAATAAAAGAATAAAATTTTTTAAAAGCATGGCAATTTCACAATCGAGAGTCCACCTTTTTTAAATTTTTGGTGTATTTTCTCTCTGAATCTTTTTCTGAACACAGGCCTAACCCTTAGAGATTTGAGAGGCCCAGGACAAGAGTTCTACTGGAGTCCCACAGCCCACAGGTTTGAATATTTGACATTGAAGTAGTTTTATTTTTCCCCCTGTAAAAGTAATTTTCTTCTAAAATATTAAAAATTGTTAAGACAAAAAGGCAAAATTCAAATTACAATTACTAAATAATAAAACTTAGATTAAAGTGTTTCCAATCAAGCTGAACATTTTAACTTTAAATACCTGATTAAACAAAATTAAATATTTAAAAATAGTAAAACTCTATGCTAGTTTTATGGCTCATGTACATCCAGTTGCCAGTTGGGCATCTTTTGTCTCGCTCTGCACACATACAAATTTAAGAATAAAATAAATTATTGTCTGTTGCAAGGTATCCCTCAGCTGCTATGTGCAGCTGTTGCAACTGTTGTGCTAATTAGTGCCTCTGGAGCCACGAATTAGGACGGGGAGAAAAGCAGGGACGCGGACACTTGGCACTACCGGGAGATGGCATTTTGTTATGCAAGAAGAGACTGCATTTCATGCTCTCGGAGAGGAAGTATTTGACAAATTAATTTGTCTCTTCTCTTGCTGAAGCAGGTCCACTGCTCACATCTCCCCCGTCCCCTGAAGCAGCGTCTGTCTCTGATGGCGGCGGCGGCGGGACTGCCACGCAGTGCGGTGGCATCGGGACCAGCCCTCCTTTGTCTCACGGACAGAGGGCAAGCGATGGGGCCGCGTTTCCTGGGGCTCGAAGGCTGTCAGTTGCAAAGAGATGCTTAGGGCTCTGCAAGGCGGCAATCACCAGATCTCAAGGAATCCAAGTGCCCAAGTCTGCTTCTGTAATAATAATAATGATGTGTGTGTGTGTGTGTGTGTGTGTGTGTGTGTGTGTGTAATGCAGACCACCCTAAATTGTGGGACCCAAGGCAGGGATGACCTTGCACAAGCATAAGGCCTCTAAGGAGATTATCTACATATACGTGTATATATACATAAACCTCATAATTTAGGAACATACTGTATGTATTATTTCTCTAGTTTTCTATCATGAACATTTTCCTTACAAACGGTCTTATATTTAATGATTGTACCATATTCCATAAAAGAGATATGCCATCATTTACGGAACCAGCCCCCTACCACTGCGATTTATGTTGTTTCCAATTCTTCTCTCTCATAAACAGCAGCACAACGAACATCCTTGTGCACATCTAGACTTCTTCTGGAAGTGGCATCCCTAAGTTAGAGGGGACATACATTATGGACATAGAATTGAATCAGGGAGGGGTCCCTTTACATTTATCCTCATTGTTAAGGTTTGGTCCCAGGGAGACCACTGATAGAAGGGGCTCTAGAATTGGTCCAGGGAGTGGAGTCTGGAGTTCTGGATCCCGACTCTCTCTGTAAACGTGGGCAAACCTCTTCTTGCCTGACCTGGGCTTCTCTCGCTGTATGAAGAGGAGTTGGACTAGACGTTTTCTTAGAGTGTTCGCCATCAGCAGCACTCTGATGCTGGGAGTCCACCTGCTGGGTGAATGGAGCCACGCTCAACCCTCTGCGGCTCCATCCATTAGGTGACCCTGCCCCTGCTGACCAGATGCTAGTCAAGGGTGGGAAAACTTTTTGACTCGAGGGCCACAATGGGTTCTTAAACTGGACCGGAGGGCCGGAACAAAAGCAACCTGACCATGCTGGCACTCTCATCTTGGGCTGCTGGTGAAGGAGCGGAGGGGAGAGCAAGAGAACCCTCCACTCTTTCGGCTCCGCGGGCCGGATAGGACAGCCGAATGGGCTGTAGTTTGCCCACGGCTGTAGATGCTAATCCTGTTGTGGGCTCCTGCAGGGAGAGAGCCTGGACATCTGCTGGACTCACAGCAACTTAACTGCCCGCCAGCTGGGAGAAGGTAGAGAAGTGGCTGCTGTCTCATTCCCGGAAATCGCATTCTCTGGCTCATGCTTTCAAACATCCCATTTCATTCATTTGTTCAGCAAATGTTCGTAAGTGCCTCCTTTGTGCCAGGGCTGTGTGAGGGGCTGGGAACTTGTTTTTTTGTTTTTGAGGAACACTCAGTCTAGAAAGGACAGAACTGGTCACACGCTACTACCATATAGAACACAAAGAGAGGTACAGAAAAAATGCTTCAGACATTTAATTATTTGGCTATTGCTAGGCTCTCATGCCCTTGATCTTTTCTTTTCTTTTCTTTTCTTTCCTTTCCTTTTCTTTTCTTTTTCTTTTTCTTTTTCTTTTCTTTTCTTTTCTTTTCTTTTCTTTTCTTTTCTTTTCTTTTCTTTTCTTTTCTTTTCTTTTCTCTCTTCTCTTCTCTTTCCTATAATATATGAGGCACATATGTGCCACAGGATCCTGGTGCTTGGTGAAGCACTTTTGAGAAATCCTGACCCATCTCCAAGGGCATGAGGTTGTGTTCAGTCCTGCACTGGCCCTCTGGCGCAGAGATGTGATTGAGGGCAACAATCCAGAAGGGAGTCACTGTCATTACTTGACAGGAGGGTGTGTTGAACCCTCCAGATTTACATGGCGTCACAGAACTCTCCCCTGGACCAGAGGGGGCACGGCTGTTCGCCTCTTGTGGCTGCGGTAACAACTTACCACAGACTTGGTGGCTTCAAACAGAGTTTTAGTCTCCCACAGTTCTGGAGGCCAGAAGTCCAAAATCTGCTTTTGTGAATGGTTTTGGACAACGAACTGTTAACTCGGGTCCAACATATCTGTCAGACGGTTGTGTCTTACTTTCACCAATCCCTAGAATAACATGCTTTAAATCCTTACATCTTTGTTCACACAGTTAATTATTTTCCCCGGATGAGTTCCTAGGTTTGGAGTTGCAGTGTCAGAGGGTCAGCTCATTTGAACAGCCAAATGTGCCCTCCTCGGAGGTCGTTCTGATTTATATTCTCAGCAACAGTATTAGAAAGGGTATCTCTCCATATTCAACCAGTGCTGGCTTTTATCATCTTGTGATCTTTGTTAGTTAGATAGTTAAAAGGTGTTCTCCAGCGGGCTTACCCTGGATCTCTCCGATGATTTAGGGATTTTGAACATTTTTATTTTGTTTACAGACCATGTGTGTGTGTGTCTTTCCTGGTAAAATATCAGCTTTGTGTTTCCCTGACATATTTGTGAGAGCGTTTGACGTACTGGGACAGAAGATAGCACGCCCCTCCCCATCCCCCCTTTACTGATGAGGAAGCAGAGGTCCGGGGAGGGCAGGTGACTTGCCCAAGGTCACCTGGGCAATTAAGTGCTGGAACCGGGACCTCTGCTGGGGCTCTGCAGTCACTCTCTAGTCCTTTGCCCGCTGCGTCATGCTGATCGATGACCCTCTCCTATGGTTCTGGGAGGGGATGGGGGGAAAATCAAGCCTGCCTTGTTTCAATTTAGTCTTGATTCTTAAAATAATCTGTCCTGTAACATACAGTAGTGTTAGCAGCGAAAATATGTTCCGCCACTTACTGCCAACGGAGCCGGAGCTCTGACCCTGTGAGAGCGAGCCCTCCATCCTGATAAATCAGGCCCTGGGAGGCTGGGTGGGAGGTGAGTGTTGACATGCGTGGGGGCAGTTAGCACGATTACTAACAGGACACGGTGGCTGTGGACAGCGGGTGGAGTGCGCATGCGAGCTTCTGGAGGTCCAGGTCACAGCTGGACTCTGAGAGCAGCCTGGACGGGGAGATTGTCCATCCACCCAGCCACACCCCCAGCGATGGCTGTTCAGTGCCCATCCATCCATCCTACTCTGGCTGTTGGACTTGTGGTCACTTGGGGGTTAGAAAGAGCAAACCCCAAACCTGTCCTGCCATGAGCTCACCTGTGACCATAAGCACGTCCTTGCTCCTCTCTGCCTTAGTTTCCCCACCTGTCCAGCCCGGGTGCTGGTCACAATAGTCTCCGAGGGCTCTTCTGAAGTCTAGGTTGGCCTGCCCACCCCTGGCCTTTTCTGGCTCTTGGCTGCCTCAACACCCGAGAAGATGCAGACCCACAGGATGTGGGGCTCAGGGGGACCTTACCGACCTCTCACCTAATCTCAGGCCACACCATTGGGTTTCAAGAAAGAAGACTTTATATTTCTCTCCAGGGCTTGCTTCGTCTTTTGAGCTGCCACTCAATGACTTCCAAGCGGTCTCATTACTTTAGGGCAGGGGTGGGCAAACTTTTTGACTCGAGGGCCACAGTGGGTTCTTACACTGGACCGGAAGGCCGGAACAAAAGCAGCCTGGCCATGCTGGCACTCTCATCTTGGGCTGCTGGTGAAGGAGTGGAGGGGAGAGCAAGAGAAACCTCCACTCTTTCGGCTCCGCGGGCCGGATAAGAACAGCCGAATGGGCCGTAGTTTGCCCATGGCTGGGATAGAGCATCAGCCTGGGGACTGAAGGGTCCCGGGTTCGATTCTGATCAAGGGCATGTACCTTGCTTGCATACATATCCAGTGGGAGGTGTGCAGGAGGCAGCTGGTCAATGTTTTCTCATCAATGTTTCTAGCTCTCTATCCCTCTCCCTACCTTTCTATAAAAAAATCAATAAAATATATATTTAAAAAAAAGACTCAACTTGGCACACTTTTTTTCCAATGACTTAATTGCGTTCTTAGAATGTCTGAGTCAGAAAGGATGCATGCTTTTAAGCAGACCCACACTTTATTACACTGACCTCGGGCGTGTGTCCCAGCAGACCAGGAGGACAGAGGGATGGCATGGACAGATTTGGGCTGTTGGGTATCCCGTACAGAGGCCTGGCCTGGCCTCAGAGGATGGGGCAGAGGTCCCAGCGGCTCCCCTCACCCAGGCGTGACCCCGGCCCGCACTGAGGTGGGACTCACGCTGGAGAGCAGTCAGCAGGGTTTTCCTAATGGGACAATCCAGTGCTTTGTTTCAGAGTTATTTGGTGTTTTGGCCAAGTCATTTGGTGTTTTGGGCTTTCTGAACCCTGTCTGATTTCCATCACCCTTGGAAACGCTGCCTGAGCTCAGGAGCCTCGGGGAATCCCCTTCTCCGGGGAAAGGTGACTCAGAGATGGAGGCTTTTACAATGACTCACAATCGCCTCCGTGGTGCTGACCATTTAAGAACGCCGCTTGGCATTGAGGACGGGCCCAGGCCTGGCTGTGGGGGGGACGCTCTGACGGATTCTGTGGCGGCAGACCTCACAAACCATCGAAGCGTGCAGGCTGGGGTTTTAAAAATAATTGTCCTTTTTAATGAAGTAAAACATGTCATCTAGATTTAAAAAAAATAAATAAACACTTTATTACTTCCCCAGTCCTTTCTTCCTGCCTCCCAGGGCCAGATGGGGATGGCTTGAATATTTCTGGCGCATTTCACATAGTTAATAACGCCCTTGGAGGTTCTTCCAGATCTGATGGAAATGTGGGATTGAACTCTGCCCATAGACTGCTCACAGAGAGGAGAGCTGGTGGTGAGTGCGCGCGTGTGTCTCTGTGTGTGTATGTGTGTATATATATGTGTGTAAATGTGTGTGTGTGTGTGTGTGTGTGTGTGTGCTGGGGGTGGGGATGCATTCTATTTTGGAAACTGCTGGGTCTACAAGTCAAAAGGCCTGCACTTTTTTTTTTTTTAATCTTGAGCAACAAAGGACATTGTTTCTCTGTCCCCACCCCCACGCACACCCATGCCGTTTGCGGGTGGGGGGAAAGAGAGAAGAAAAAAACAAGAAAGAAAGGAAGAAAAGAAAAGAAATCGCCGCCGCGAAGCCAGCCAGAGCGGCTCCTGGAGGGGCTCGGGCCTTCCCCGAGACGGCTCCCCGCCAGCTCTCTTGAGTTGCAGCGAATCCAAGAAAATAACTACGGCTTTCATTTATTTACACCTCCCCTCTCCTCCGTAGATAATATAGACCCAACCTCCGCCGCCTCCTAATTTATGCACGCGGGGCCCTCCTGGCGGCCGAGCGCGGGCCGGGCCGCCGCGGGGAGGAGGGGAGAGGGAGGCCCCGCCGGCCGGGAGGGAGCGGGGACCCGGCCGCGCCCGCAGAACAATGGCCGGTGCGGGGTGCGGGGTGCGGGGTGCGGGGTGCGCGGTGCGGGGTGCGGGGTGCGCGGTGCGGGGTGCGCGGTGCGGGGTGCGCGGTGCGCGGTGCGGGGTGCGGGGTGCGGGGTGGGGGGCGCCGGGCGGCGGGCGCACCTGGGCGATGGGGCGATGGGGCGCTGGGGCGATGGGCGATGATGGGGCGATGGGGCGATGGGGCGCTGGGGCGATGGGGCGATGGGGCGATGGGCGATGATGGGGCGATGGGGCGATGGGGCGCTGGGGCGATGGGGCGATGGGGCGATGGGGCGATGGGGCGATGGGGCGCTGGGGCGATGGGCGATGATGGGGCGATGGGGCGATGGGGCGCTGGGGCGATGGGGCGATGGGGCGATGGGGCGATGGGGCGCTGGGGCGATGGGCGATGATGGGGCGATGGGCGATGGGGCGATGGGGCGATGGGGCGATGGGGCGATGGGGCGATGGGGCGATGGGGCGATGGGGCGATGGGCGATGATGGGGCGATGGGGCGATGGGGCGCTGGGGCGATGGGCGATGATGGGGCGATGGGGCGATGGGGCGATGGGGCGATGGGCGATGGGGCGATGGGGCGATGGGGCGATGGGGCGATGGGGCGATGGGCGATGGGGCGATGGGGCGATGGGCGATGGGGCGATGGGGCGATGGGCGATGGGGCGATGGGGCGATGGGCGATGGGGCCATTATGGGGCGGTGGGGCGATGGGGAGATGGGGCGATGGGGCGATGGGGCGATGGGGAGATGGGGCGATGGGGCGATGGGGCGATGGGCGATGGGGCCATTATGGGGCGGTGGGGCGATGGGGAGATGGGGCGATGGGGAGATGGGGCGATGGGGCGATGGGGCGATGGGGCGATGGGGCCATGGGGCGATGGGCGATGGGGCGATGGGGCCATGGGGCCATGAGGCCATGGGGCGATGGGGCGATGGGGCGATGGGGCCGTAGGGCGATGGGGCGATGGGGAGATGGGGCGATGGGGAGATGGGGCGATGGGGCGATGGGGCGCTGGGCACCTCCTGACAGGCGCGCGGCGGCTCCTTAATGGACTGGCGAGCGCTGTGCGGAGCGGCCTGCGGTCCCCGAGGAGCGATCATCAGGCGGAGCGGTCCCCGGAGCAGGATTTATTAGCAGACAGGATGGGGAAGTTGATTAGCCTCCGCGGCTGAACGGACACCCTGTCAGACAGGCCTCTTAATCCAATCACTTACCTGTCGAGAGGGCCTCCCGCCGGCGCCGGGCACCGGCCTCCCCCGCCGCCCGCCGCCCGCCGCCCGCCGCCCGCCCGGAGCCCCAGGCTGCGGGCCTGGGCTCACCCTGCACAGCACACGCCCGCTCGCTCCTGTCTGGGACCAGGGGACTAATGAGCAAGTCTCTCCACCTCTCCTCGGCTCTCTCAGTCTGTCTTGCTAGTGAGATAATCCCCAGGTGGCTCTTCAGGACGCAGCCCCGGCGGTGACGCCTGCTCGGCAACCTTCCCTTCCGTAGCTCTCTTCTCCCGTCACTCAGGGAAACACCTGCTCAGGGCCTTGTCTCGTTTGGCCCTGCACCACCCTTCCAGGGGCACCCCTGCTGGTCCCTCTCCCTGAGGCCTCTGCTGTGGGCAAACCCAGCTTTCCCGTGTCTCCAGCTGCTCCTGTCTGCCTCCCCAGCCCTTGCTCCAGTCTGGCTAGAATGCTCCCACCCCCACCAGCCCCAAGTCCAACAGTCCTTGGGGGCCTTGCTCACAAGCCACACCTTCCCTGATGACTGCCCTCCTTCCGTGCCCAGGGAGTCTCTCCCTCCTGGGAAACATTATCTGGGCTAGGGTGCGGACTCTCCCCCCATCCTGTCTCCACCACTTCCTCGCTCCGTGACCTTGGCCAGATGACCTCATCGGGGCCTCTTCCTGCTGTAGAACAGGGTGATAGCAAGAAGTTCGTTCCTCATAGGGCTGTTGTGGGCACATGAGAAGATAGATGTATGTAGAGAGTTGGGGCGGATGCCTGGTGCATAGCTCGGCATTTGTCCGACCCTGCCACAGGTTATATGGGAGCACCTCCTTCCCTGTGCCAACTGCCATCAGGACAGGGGCCAGGCCTTCACTGTCACCCTCCACCTCCGCTGTCTCTGCCCCGCTTCCAACACTGAAGACACAGAGTCTTAGAGGTGAGACGGACGAATGTTTGTTGAGTGAATGAAGGAACTGCCGCCACACTGCAGATCAAGGATGATGCACCGCCGCCTCCCGAGGCCCCGTTTCTGGCTGACCGGATCGCGGGAGATGCAAGAAGGTGGGGGACCGGGGCCCCCATCTGCTTCTGTGTGGCAGGCATTGAGATGTGTGTTCTCGCCAGCTCTTGTCAAGAGTTTAGGAATTCAGACTCTATTGATCCGCTGCATCTTCAAAGCCATCAATCATCATTAGGAAACAGGACCTGAGCCCCTGGATAGGGCGGCTGATGTTGGGTAATTTACAGGATTTTACACACACACACACACACACACACACACACACACACACGGATATGACTAAAAGAAGTTAGCTAGGACAAGTACTGAACACTTAGAAGGCAGGGAGGGGGGAAAAACCCTGGAATCTTAGACACCAAAGGTTATTGACCAGGGAATACATCAAATCCCACTTCCTGGTGGAATCATACATTTTTGCGGCTGGTTGCAAGCGTCTAGTGAGCATGTTAGTTTGGTAAATGTGGAGGCTGAGGCCTCACCCAGGCCCTGCCACCTCCTACTAATGTCTGCCTCTTCTCACAGCTCGTCAGGTTTGCCTGGATCCATATCAAGGTCACTCACTGGTTTTTGGTCTGGGCCATCTTCCTTTCTTTAAAAGACAAAAACAAAAACAGAATAGCATTTTCCTGGCCACAGCCATCGGGCAAGGTCCCCATGCCTCCGTGGTTTTCAGACTTTTCTAACCAGGCCGGGGGGATCTCGGTGCAGCAGAACCCACCGTTGGCCTGGCTTCAGAACATTTGGAGCCTGGCCAAGCCCTGCTCCTGATTAATTGTGTGATGTCGGGGGGGCTGGGGGCAGAGAAGGACATTTAACCTTACTGAACTTTAGTTTCTTGATCCATCAAATGGGAATGATATTTATCCCACCATCATGGGAGGAGAAATTTAAGGGTAAAATGAGGTAATGGGTAGGAATGTGCTTTTAGAAACACAGCAGTATACAAAATTAAGGCGGAAATCCTATAACGAAATTGTTTCTAAATACTGATTGCCTTCAGTGCTGGGTGCTGGGGAGCAGAGTTGGCCAAGCCTCAGGCTGCCCTAGTAGATTTTAAAAAGGGAGAGAGACGGATGTGGGGACACTGGCTAAGGCACCAGGCAGGAGGAAGTCAGTCGAGGGACAAGAAGATGGCAATGGAACCTCCCCTTCCCTAGCCCTGGGGCTGGCAAGGCTTCAAGGAGGAAGGCGGTTGGAAAAGCGGGTGGCAGGGGGAGGGAACAGCAAGGGGAAAGGCCCAGGGGTGAGGCAGTAGATTGCGTGGTGGACAGGGAATGATGAGGTGGGGAAAACCGATGGGCTCAGCATGCAGGACCTCATGGCCGATGAGCACAGCCCACATGGAAGGGCTCTTGGCAGGGAAGGGACAAGGCCAGGTGCATGCTGGAACTCTGGGAAGATGCAGATGTGCATGGAGCATGGGCTGGAGGGGAGGCAGGAGGCAGAGAGGAAGCTCCTGCAATATCCAGACGAGGCCTGGGAGCAAAGGCGGGGGTGAGGTGATCAGGCGAGCCTTCTGGAACAGAGTTGAAGAAGCCCTGGTCTACGTTACAATCTAAACAGATAATAGTTTATTTGCAGAGAGACCTCTGTGTCTATTCAGAGGTCATGGACCCCACTCTGATGCCAAAGTGAACATTCACAAATGCCCGTGTGCCTCGGAAGAGGACTTTTTATAACACGAATGTCTCAGAACTCTCTCATCAAACCAGGATACAAGAAAGAGCTTGTATCCTCCGTATAGTCTAAAGGGTTCCTCCACTTCCTATGGAACCCCAGACAAGGGATGTAACTTTCAGCATCCCAACTTTTACACCGGGCATGATAATAACAACAAACAATGTATTAAGTACTTACATGAGTCCCAGCCCTCCCACTCTGAACCTCCTTGGGTGGACAGTGGCAGTAGGATGTGACACCAATGAGGAGAATAAACGTGCTCAGGTTAAAATCCCACTGTTGTGGCAACCCCACAAGTTTCTAAGATGATTATAGCTTTGAACTCCTTCTAGAGCCCTAGCAGCAGTCTTCTAGGATGTATTCGGCTGCACTTGAATGCCTCTGGAGTCAGGGAGCACATCTTCCACTGGCATTCCTTTGTATCTCAGTGCATCCCTGGCTGTGAAAAAAGGAATTTCTTAAGCAAGTGGATATTGGTTCTTTTAGTCTAAACCAAGCACTGATTCTTTTAGCGGTCTCTGCTGCTCCTCAAACCGCCTGCCTCTTTGGTGCAACACTGCCGAGGGCCTTGAGTTCCGGGCCCAGGGGTTTGGTCTTTATAGGCATGCAGAGGGACTCCGGGAGGCCCCTGGGCAGGACCTACCAACAGGCAGAGCTCTGCTCAGGGCGATGATTCTGCTGGCTGGGCTGGGGCTGGAGTACTCATGCCAGGGCAATCTGATGCCTGTCTTTGCATTTACCAATGAACTGGGGGGCAGATACCCAGTGATAAACCATTTTTCTTCCCAGGCAGGTCCAAGGCCAGTGGCCATGGATATGGACTGAAAGGAGGCACATGTGAAAGTTCTATCTTAGGGTCATCCCAAGTCTGGGCCCTATGGAAGCCAGTGTCTCCTAAACCCTGTTGGCCCCCTGGAGTCTGCCTTTCTACAGAACCGAAGATCACAGGCAGATGCAGGAACCGGAAGGGAGTCTCCACCTCTCCTTTGGACCAGAAGCAGCCGGAGGGCTGTAGCAGATGGCCGCGGCGAGCACTGGTGCTCAGAGTGAGAGGTGGTCAGCTCTCTACCCTGAGATCAGGGCTTCGCTTGCCCCAGGATTCCTTCTGACCTTTGCATTCTCCAAAAAAAAGTCAAGGTGATGACAAGACACATCTATCGCATCTAAGCTATCATTGCAGTTGAAAGATGGGCCCGGAGCAGGTGGACTGCTTCAATTATGATGGATGAGGACGGTGACAGCTCTCAGGAGAGCTGCGGGAACCTGGCAAGTGCTCACTCAGCTATGACTCCTCTAGTAGCAATTTGACAAGATCAGAGCACTTTATGGGAGTGGGAAGTTTGGGGACCTCAGGGTTTGCTTGACTTGGGGTCTCTGTCTGATGATGCCCTCTGCCAGCAATACCAGGTGCGGAGCTATCTTTGGAGGCCCAATGTTGGAGGCAGGGAGGGGCTCTGCCTCTTGGCCCAGAGCCCCAGGGCGTGGGACTTGCTTGCTTCAGTCTCCGCCAGCTGCCGATCAAGGGACACCAACATGGCTATAGCCACAACCTCATGGCCAACTGGGCATCTCTTCTGAGCCAGGCCCTGTGCTGGACACTGGGTGATAACAGTGGACAAGAGAGTCACATCCTGCCTCCTGGATATGAATCCTGCGTCATCCTTCTGTGCAGACTTTGAGTGAAGAGAGGGCCTGGGACCAAAAAAGCCTCCTCTGTTGTTGGCTGTGAAGCTCCTCTTTGGGCTTTGGCTGCATCATCTTTTTCAGCAAGGTGGCCGGGGGTTAAGTGAGATAACCTATGAAGAGTGCTCAGCTTGTCACAGGCAGTCCATCAATGCTGGTTTTCTTCTTCTACCAATTCTGCTGTCCTTCGGTGCATTTCCTCATTCAAGCAGCAAACGTGGCGGAGCACTTCCTGTGGTTGGCCCCAGAAATTAGATGTGGTTCAGTAGATGAGGGGCTCACAGCTTCATCCACTCAGATAATGAGATGCAGTTGGATCAGTAATATCTTGGCCTCGCTGTCCCTTGCAGGATGATGGTCAGCATGGCTCTGACCGTAGAGCTCCTGGACCCCTGAGCTTTCCAGTCATGAATCTTCCATCAGGTCAACGAAGGTCAGCAGGAAGACCTACCCTATGGCTTATCACAGGCCAGATTCTGGAAATCAGAATCAAGCCAGCAGAATCAAGTCTTTACTTGGGCTCTTGCCTTTTCTCTTTTCACTTAATCTCCACCCTAACATTTCTTTTTTAAAAAAATGTTTTTTTTATTGATTTCAGAGAGGAAGGGAGAAGAGGGAGAGAGAGAAACATCAATGATGAGAGGGCATTATTTTTTAATATATTTTTTATTGATATTTTACAGAGAGGAAGGGAAAGAGACAGAGAGCTAGAAATGTCGATGAGAGAGGAACATCGACCAGCTGCCTCATGTACACTCCCCACTGGGTACATGCCCTTGACCAGAATCGAACCCGGGACCTTTCAGTCCGCAGACCGACGCTCTACCACTGAGCCAAACCGGTTTTGGTGAGAGGGCACCCTAACAATTCTTTCAGGGCAAATAGAAAAGACCCAATCCAGGTGCTACAGGCCAGGCTTGTGGACTGAGAGGACTGGTCTCACTTTCACAACTTCATCCTGTCACCTAGTCATCTAGTCTACTAGCCTAACTGCCTAAGACTACAGAGGTTTTATGAAGTCTCTTTCCACTTCATATTTCATAAGCAGAGGTAAAGAGTATGTGCTTTAGGATCCAGCTGACCTATAGTTGATCCCTGGCTGCTCCAATTTCTAGCTAGATGACTTTGGACAAATCACCTGATCTTCCTGAGCCTCAGTTTCCTCACCTGCAATTGGGATTAGAGTAGTGCCCATTTCATGGGGTGGTTGTAAGGGAAAATGAGACAATGTATGTGACGTTTGAAGGACCTTTATGTTTCTGGCCAGGGGGGGCATCCCTTTCTCTGGGAAGTGCTCCCTGTTGTTCCCTAGAGCAGGTGACCAAGTGTAGCTAATCAGAACCTGCCCTTGGGATGTTAGACTGGCTGGAGGAAGAAGGCTCTTTCCTCTCTGTTGTAAAGATGTAAGGTGGAAGCTTGAAGTGACTGGCATATATGGTTCTGGCCTTGGGGGACAGATGACTCATTAGAAAAACCAACCTGGAGAGAAGCAGAGAAGTGGGGGGAGAGAGAGAGAGAGAGAGAGAGAGAGAGAGAGAGAGAGAGAGAGAGACCTGATTGCATTTGAATCCTTAGTCCAGCGTCATTCCTGTCCTGTCTCTGCCTTTACTATTTGAGTGACTGCTTATACCACTTACCTTTTGGCTGAAGCTGGTTGGAGCTGGGTTCCTGACACTTGGGAACCAAAGGATTCCAACTCATATAAATACACTTAATATAGATCCTGACTCACTACGTGGTCGCTGCCAGGGTTAACTCAAGGCAGGCTCTATGCAGCCTGACATTGGTGCGGCATTTCCATCTCCTTTTACCCCTGGCCACCTTGTCATGAGGACTTGTGTATCCTCCCTGCCGTCCAGCCCAGACTCTAAGGCTGCCGGCATGAGGCCTGGAGCCCCTGGCGGGCTTGAGGCCCGAGCCTGTCTGCTGATGAAGACAGCAGCGCCAGCCCACGTAAAACAGCACCATGGACAGCGGCAGCCCAGCACGCCAACGCCTGCCACAGGACACAGACACAATCAAGCGGCCGACATCCTTAGCCCATGTCCGGGGTTGATAATGAACAAGTAATTTATGTCGAGAAGTCAGTGGAGCCTGTCGCAGGCTGGGGCTGAAATGTTACGACGAGGGATTCCTATGAAGGTCATTGCCCTGTTCTTGTCGCTGTTAAGGGTTGACTGTAAATGGCGTCCTCTTAAAGACGGCCCCTTGTTCTCTGGGCTCCTTTGTGGGGAGAGAGGTTCACCTCTGAGAAGCTGAGTGCGGACAAGTGCCGGGTTTCTTCCGAGCCGTGCCCTTGAAGTGGCCCCGGAATCTTTGCAAAGTCTGGCCTCCGGTGGCTCGTGGATAAGAAAGGGAGATTCGGGGTGGATTGGTGCTCAAATGGCTGTGCAGGGTCTGTGGGTGGGGAGGGCAGGACCGGGCATCCCTCTCTGGGGACAAAAAAGGAATCCAAAGACCTCTGCATGAATTAATTTGACTCCAAAGGCAGATCTTATAGGGACAGTGTTCTGGAGAAAAGGTAACGAGATTCTTTTACGCACATGGAAAGAGAAGAGATGAAGGAGAAGGTGTTGGGCTAGTGAGCAGGTGAACCACTCAAATCCTTCCTGTGGGGCCTAGTTTCCTTACCTGTTACTGGACTACATGGTCTTCACCATTCTGGATGTAGACAGAGCATGTTTTAGTCATCCCATTTCATGGATGAGGAAACTGAGTCAAAGAGGTTAAGTCACACAGCCTCTCTGTTCCAGAATTGGACCTTTGGACAACCAGTGCTCCATCCATTGCCCAGGTTTTCCTGCTGTTCATAGAAACTACTGGACAAACAGTCTCATGGGGTCCTCCCCTGCAGAGACCAAGGCCCCTTCTGCTCCTCCATCATGTCCAGGGTTCCTTGGGAAGTAGTCAGGCTGACTTCTGTTGGAAGGGGGAAGGCACCCCTAGAGAAAGGGTCTGTCTCCCAGTGGAGGTTTGGCTGTTTGTGTGTGTGTGTGTTACCTCAGCTCAGCTGGTCCGACATCCATGGAGGGTCCGCAAGTGGGATCCTCGCCCCCTTCCAGAACCAAAGGGCCCCTGGTCAATAGTCTCCTTGCAGCTCCATTTCTCCTTTCCACATTGGCTGCTGGGGTTTCTGACCTGAAACATTGATTAATACAACCTGAGCCAAGTGCTGCTGTTTTCTTTTCCTCCTAGGAAAAGAAATTCTAAATTTTCTTGAAAGTCCTATAAGGGGGATGAAAAATAAAGAATGGAGCGAGAACCTACTAGAGAGAGAACATGCCAACCCAAACCAATGAATCCTGCTGGCTGCTCACCTCACAGCTGTGAACCATGCCTGCTCTGAGCACAGGGGTCCTGGGTGACCACATCACAGGAGCTGGGCAATGCCCACTGGGTAGAGGAGTGAGTGACAGCTTGGTTGGCCCCTGTAGCCTGGGCTTGTAGAAAATATTCCTAAACTCAGATTTCCCCCTCAGGTACTGTTGTAAGAACTCTGGAAAGCAAGCAGGACTTGGATCATCACACCCATTTTACAGGTGGAGTCGTGGCTCAGAGGGAGAGTGGAGGGAACCAGAAGCTGGGCTACCAGACCCAGATATGAGCTCTTTCTGCTGTGTTTCTGTCCACTGAGCTCCCAGGACAGGAGTGGGCAAACTTTTTGACTTGAGGGCCACAATGGGTTCTTAAACTGGACTGGAGGGCCAGAACAAAAGCAACCTGACCATGCTGGCACTCTCATCTTGGGCTGCTGGTGAAGGAGCGGAGGGGAAAGCAAGAGAACCCTCCGCTCTTTCGGCTCCCTGGGCCGGATAGAACAGCTGAACATAGTTTGCCCACGGCTGGCCCAGGAACTCAGGGCTTTGGGACACCGGGTCAGAGCCTCCCTGAGCAGGGCTGGGGCGGCACCATCCTTCTAATGAGCACTCTCCTTGATGGCAGAGCATCCCCATTACAAACTGGGTATATTTTTACGGGGATATCTGTAAAATATTTGCATGCTTTTAAGGTATTGGGAAAATAAAGCTGAAAGGGGGCAGGATCTAACCCCTGCCTCCCTGTCTGGCAGACTAGGTCCAACTCTCAGCCTCACCACATTCTAGCTGTGTGACCTGGGGGCAGTTCTCTAACCTCCCTTAGCCTCCATTCCTTTATCTATAAAAGGAGAATAATAACTAAGGTGACTAGTGAGGCCATCCAGAGGGGGGCACTACATGGGGACGGCAGGTACAACCCAGGACTGTCCTGGCAAACCAGGATACGTGGGCACGCAGTGGGGGAGAAGTGCCGATTCTGGGCTGTTGTAAGAATGAGATGATAAATGCCTGGAGTAACTAGCACGGGGCCAAGAGCCAGGTCCTCAGTATGACAGCTTTACTCTTATTACTGCACATTCTCTTCATCCCAGGACACTCTGTGACCTTCCTTTTAGACGGAGGGACGATAAACGAGCTGTGATTTCTTACCTCGTGCACATGTATCATTCCGCACAACGTTGGTGCTTGATGTCTCTTCTAAGGCTGGGCTTTGGGAGCGATCCTGATGGCTCTGAAGTGTCCCGGCCCGGAGGCCTCTGACTTTGATGGAGTGAGGTCATATGAGGGGCAAAAGGTCACTGGCTGAGAACGGGGAAGGCAAATATCTCTGAATTGCGGGTGAAGGTCACATTTGTAGGTTTAGCCTGGCTTCTGCTAATACTCCCTTTTGCTTATTATAGGGTGTGGGTTATTGGGGTGACGGGTGGGTAGCAGGAAAGTGGTGCTGCTCAGACAGAGTTGAACCTAGACAGCCCTTCTTGAAAGCTCACTTTTGGGATGTGGCCCTGATATCATACCCTGGAGAATTCCTGAGAAGCTCTTGAGGGGTTCCAGTAATTCAGAAAAACACCCAGAAGAAAATCAAAACGAGTAGGAACTCTGCCGTCCCTGGGTGCTGTTAACCACGCGACCACTCAGGCCAGGGCTCCCATCTGGTGTGAATGTGTATGTGCGCTCCATGGGAAGGCGTTCCATAGGTAGAGGCACTAAAATGTAAATTTATTTTTTTACGAGTGGGCTTTTCTTCTATGTTGTGGCCCTGTTGTGCTTAATGCAAAAAAACAAAAAACAAAAAAACAAAACAAAACAAAACACACACACAAAAAAAACAAAACCAATCTAGTGACTTCTTACTGAAGCCATTATCATTCAGGGACTTCTGTCAGTCACTCTCAGGATTGTTCCCCGCTCAGGGTGTTCTCTCTGGTCGACCCTGACTGGTGGGGAAGACACTGTTACTGTGCCTTCATCTCCCTCGTTTTGTGCCCTTATCCCTTCCATTTTCATGATTCCTGTCCCATGAAAATGGAAGGCAAAGCGTGGCAGGAAAACGAGGGAGCCAGGCACCGTTGCGTGGGCGTAACAGGGTCATCAACCTGCTATCCCAGCCCCGGGTTGGGGGGCTCCTCTTCACCCTAAAGGACAGTGTGGGAGCCCTTCCTCACTCTGTGCTTGGGCCCCTGGGGCACGGTGGGGAGGTGCCCTCCAGGGGACCTGGCAGAGAGTTGGGCAAAGGCTGCCCCTCACTCAGTCAGCAAGTGCGTGTGCCATCGATCAGAACAAGTGGTAATCTGAAAGAGCAAGGTCTGGTGAATACAGCGGGTGGGTGAAGATCTTCCCAGGCAAGATCTTTTAACGTGTCTTTCACTGGTTTTGAAGTGTGTGATGGTGCGTCATCATGAAGCAAATTTACTTTGCTGTGTCTTCTGGTCCATTCTGGTCGTTTCATGATCAAAGAATGGTTCACATTGATTATTTGTTGTTGGTAGCGATCAGTATTAACCATTTCACCTGGTTTTTAGAAGCTCATAATACACCACACCTTTCTGATCCCACCAAACACAGAGCATTGTCTTCTTTCCAAAGTGATTTGGCCTTGCAGTCTATGTTGATGGTTGACCTGGATAAACCCATGATTTTGTGCATTTGGGATTCTCAAAATAAGTCCACTTTGCATTACCAGTCACAATTCAATGCAAAAAAGGCTTTCTTTCATGTGTTGAAGCAACATTTTACTGATGACTTTTTGGTTTTCCATTTGTCTTTTGTTCAGTTGATGTGGCACCCATTTTCCTTCCTTTAAAGTCTTTCCCATTGCTTGTAAACAATCGGAAAGTGTTTGCTGAGCAACGTTTAATCTTTTTGCAAGTTGTTTTTGAGTTTGACACGCATCTTCATCCAATAATGCTTGTAATTGTTGGCTTTCAAACTTTTCAATTCACCTGGATGTTCTTTATCTTTCACATTGAAATATCACTTTTAAAGCATTTCAACCAGCATTCACAAGTATCTTGAGATGGAGCATGTTCACCATAAGCTTCCTGAAGTATACGATAACTTTCAGCAGCACTTTTCTTCAAAATAATGAATTAAAACTTCCTGAAAATGCTCTTTTTTGGGGGGCACAAAATCCAACATTTTTAAGCATAAAAATATCTCGGATGTTAAAACCATCAGCAAATTTGACATATGAAGTTTTGAAGCTTGTTGTCAATACAATAAAATAGCATGCATATCAAATCGCATATAAATCAATATATATATATATATATATATATATATATATATATATATATGTGTGTGTGTGTGTGTGTGTGTGTGTGTGTGTGTGTGTAACCCCAGCTATTGAGAAAAATCCGCATTATTAACTGGTACACCTAGTACTTTACATAAACATTTGAGGATCTTCACTCCTCATCCAGACACAAGATCTTGTGCACACAACACATGCAGAAACATACAGAGACACACACAGACCTGAGACTGTGTCTGGCAGAGAGCTTGGCACAGAGCAGCTGCTCCAAGGAAAGTGTTCAGTGACCTGGGAGAGTGGCAGACACCAGGCAGTAGAAGGGCAGAGGAAAGAGGAATCTATTAGCGGGGAAGCTTGGCAGGTTTGTGGCATGGGAACTTGGCTTTGAAGGAAGATATAGGATAGAAAAGAAACAGAGACAGAAGAAAGGATGATCCAGGCAGCAGAAATGGTGTGGGCAAAGGCCTGTGGGAAAGTAGGAGTCTTGTTGCGGAAAGGTAGGGTGGGTGCAGATGTCAGAGAAAGGCGGGTTGGAATCTGGCCAAGGAGGGAGGTGCCTCCAGTTCCTGCCTGACTTTGAAAACTTTCTAGGTGGGCATGACCCAGTTGTATCAGGAGGACAGGTGCGTACAGTTGGCAGATAAAATACAGGACACCCCATTGAACTTGAATTTCGGATTAAAATGGAGTAATTATTTTAGGGTAAGTATGTCCCCAATAAGCGTGGGACCTATTTACATTAAAAAAAACAATTCATTATTTACCTGTAATTCAAACGTGACTCGGAGACCTGTGTTTTTATTTGCTAAACCGGGCAACCCCATATGTAAAGAATGCAGTAATGCTGCAGCGTCAGAGGCCTCATTACCATTTTTTGGGCCATTGCTTCATGAGCAAAGACAGATCGAAGTGTGCGAATCCCCACCGCACCAAAGTGCAGATAAACATGACGAACGGTAATGGCTCCGGAGGCGCCGACGGGAGCGTTTCCGGGAGCAGGTGAGTGATGGGCGTGCTGGCGATGAGCATCTGGGCCCTGGAGCTCAGGCCTCACCTGCCATCCCTGGAATGCGAGGCTCACGGGGGCGTCTCTCCTGAAGGAGTGAGGCTCAGCCTGGAGAAAGAAGGCTGGGAGCAGAGACTGGGTTCCGAGGCCAGCCCGCTTACAGCCCATCCTGCTAAGGAGAGGCAGAGTGGTAGCAGTATTATGGGAGAGGCTGGTGAGGGGGCTGGTCTGGATCCCAACTTCTATTTCTGTGGTGAGGGGAGCTCTGTGGTCATGGGCTGGAGGAAAAGGGGGGGGGCATCAGAAACATAACCTCCTTCAGCCCTGGCTGCAGTGATCTCCGGGCCATGGGGCCTGGGGGAAAGGAAGGAGAGAGAACCTGCATGTTAATGGGGAGTGATAAAGAAGACGAGCTTCCCCTCACCTCTCTTTGTCCCAACTGGCAGACCCTCAGGGGAGGAAGTATCACCCGCTATGTACCAACCCGGAGCTTTGGGTACATTATCTCAGGTGATTTTACAGCGCTTGTTGGGTGCGATGCCATTTGATAGAAGGGAAATGGAGAATCAGAGAGGTAAAATAACCTGCCGAGGTGCACACAGTTAAAAAGCAGCAAAGCTAGGACTTGACTTGTCTATGTGACTCCAAAAACTTGGTGTTTTTTTTTCTTTTTCTTTTTTCTGGGCCACATTGGAAATAATTCCCTGGGAACTCCCACCATGGGCTCTTGGACCCAACTTCAGGATTCCCTATTCCTGGCTCTCTGAGCTGCACACAGCTCCTGATCCAGACAGGCCCAGCATGGCCTGACCAGCCATTTATTACCCACCAAGGCTCGCTCTCAGTAGGTGCCACGGCTGGTGGGTATGGCCATTTTCCCAGGAGGGGCTCGGTGTTGCCGCTACTCTCCCCCGAAGCCTTCTTGCACCATGTTCACCCCTGAGCTACTTAGCTTCTGGGCTCTTGGGTTGCATTGTTCATGAATCTCCTGGAATCATTGGTGACCCCAAGTGGAGAGCTCCTGGAGCGAGGGGTCAGTTCTTGCTTCCTCCCTGGTGTTCCCAATGTGTCCACGGAAGGGAAAGAGATGGACACTTGACAGGCTTTACCAAGCTGCAGTAGTCAAGACAACGAGAGCTAGTGACAAGGTGTCCACTTGCATACATGCTGATCGGTCTCGACTGATTGTTTAATACCGGATGCTTCACGAGAGTGATGGTATGTTGGTTAAGGCAATGCTAGCTGCTATAACAAACCTCCAGATACATAATGGCTCAACCCCAGCAGAGGTTTATATCACTCCTGTAAAGTATCAGACCGGTGTTCTGATAGGTGTAGGGTTGCCAGGAAAAATATAGGACACCTAGTTAAACTTGAATGTCAGATAAACAGTATTTTTATATGTTGGTCCCAAATGATAACGGTTTTCCCAGTGATGCCCAGGGCCCAGAGCTGATCAGAAACATAACTGGACTTGACTGTGTCCCCAATTTGTCCCCAAAGTATTGCACTGAAAAAAATTACCCGCTGGTTTTTTGAAATTCACATTTCATTGCATGTCCTGCTCTAGTGTTTGCTAATTCTGCAACTCTAGATAGCTGGTGGTCTTCCTTCCACACCAGTTCAGGGACCCAGGTTTCCTCACCCTCTGGACCAGCCATCTTCAACCTGTGGTTTCCAAAGTCATGGCGCTCATTTGCATCAAATTAATGATGAAGAGGAAATGAGCAGAGAGGATCATGTGGGGAAGTTTTTAGGGGCCCAGCTGTTAACTAGAGCCTATGGTTCTGCTTTTATTCCATTGGCCAGAACCAGGGACATGGCCACGCCCAACTGCAAGGAAGACTGGGAAATGTAGTCTATACAGCTCTGTGCTCAGGAGAAGTGGAAAGAGGTTCCATGAATAGCTAGCCAGTCTCTACCATTAAAAAAAAAAAAAAAAAAAGGCTTTTGAAAGAAGGCATGATGACTTTTTGAGAGTCATCTTTTCAAGACTACCATTGACTTCAGCAAACAGGCACCCATGCCTGTGCTTGCTGGAGATAGTCCTGTCCTGTGCTTCCCTTGCAAAAAAACCAAACACATAAACATTTATTCATCCTCTATGCTTAGAATAGTTTTTTTCTAGACAAATGTATTGTCAGGTTTTATCTTCTTAAACAAGCAGCAGGAGGGAGAGTGATAACTATGAATCTTGGTAGTCAATAATAGACCTTTGTAGATCCAGTGATGGCCTGGACTACCTACTCGCTGTAGGCCTAGGGCGAGTTACTAACCTCTCTGAGCGGCAGTTACATTACCTGTGAAATGGGTTAATAGCATTTACCTGATGGACTTCTGTGAGGACACAGCCTGATCCAACACTTGGCTTGTACCTGGAGCTCAACAAACAGGAGTGACCTCTCTGGACCTGTCCTTTCTACGTTTCTGATCCAAGGATCCAACTTAATCCTGACCTGGAGCTCTCTGGGGGACTGACTGGGAGGGTCGCCCAGGAATCTGCTTGAGGCACAGCGGAGAACCAGACCCACAAAGTCAGCGCGGCAACAAGCCTGGAGTCACCTGCCAGGTGACTGGAGTGTTTATCTGAGAAGGTTTCATCACGGACTCCTGTCTGGAGCCTGTGGGGAAAGGATTGCGATGGGTAAACATGGAAAGGCATGCCCTGATCAAACCCCTGCAAATCATTGGAACACGAACCTCCCTGCAGCACCAATGTGAGAGAGCGGCTGTGGGCCACCTAGAGCTCTGGAACATCCAAGGTGGAGGTGACGCTGTCCTTTGGAAGATGGCCTCAAGGTGGCCCCACGGCAGTGGTGGAGTGTCCTCCCATGACTTGCAGGAGCTGACGGAGAAGAAGTGGTGGCTGATGGGACTTGCTGGGAAAAATACACGAGCTCCCCAGAGCTAATTAAGGAGCCTCCAGTGCTGGAAGCCCCTAGAAATTCAGAATTATCACATGGAAGTGACACACTGGTTATCAGGAATGAAGTGAACCTGTTTTAAACCCGGAGTTGGTGTGACTGGGGCAATCCAGGTTAAATCATCTGATTCAAAGACTAGCTCCCCCAACTAAATTTGATTACTTTTTGCATGGTGTGTCCCCCTGACTCCTACCCCATAGTTAATTTGCCTTCCCTTTGCGGGAGAGGGAGGGCCTGAGCCTTTTAGTAGAACATGGCTTGCCGCCCTTGATTCCGACTCAGCCTCTCTGTTCTCTCCCTGCCTGCGTTCCACACCCCTCCGATTACGGAGCGATTGTCTTCTGGTCTCTGATTCATTAATTTTGGTTGTGTGGCTCTTGCCCGGCAGAGGTTTTTCTGCTCTGAAAAACTCCGATTATAAATAGTTCAATAATGCATGTCCTCCTGAGTTTAACACTCGGGCTTATGTAATTGGAAATCTGGATGTGAAGCAAGTTAAAGTTGATGCCACAAAGACAGTAAAATAATTAATCACTTTGCTCTGTTTAATAGATTCAAGGGCATCGGAACAGCCTCGAGGCCAGGGTGAGTCCTCAGGAGTGGCACTTGCTGTCATGGTGATCTTGGCAGGCACTGGGGGGGGGAGGAGGGGGGAAAGGGCTCCAGAAATCAGCATCAAGGCTCAGAGGATGGAGCTTCCCCAGGTGTGCCCCCAAAGCTCAGCGAGGCCCTGCTTGTAAGGATGTCAGGTGTCTGTCACCCTCTGCTCACCATCCCCTCTCCCCCCTGCCAGTGGCTTCCAGTCCCTGGGTTCTGGGGTAGTGAGTACGTACACACACACACACACACACACACACACACACACACACACGAGAGTCTGGTCCGGCCCACCCAGCTGACCCCCTGGATGCCGTGCTCTGGCTGGAACAATCCCTTTGCAGCCCACAAAGGACTCTCACACCCACTGTCTTGTTTTATCCTCACAACGCTCCGTGAAGCAGGCAGAGAATCATTCTTTCCTTCTACTCGTCCTGAGGGAAAACAGAGGCTCGGCTGGGTTCTGGGGAAATGGTCCATTTCACATGCATCTTTCTCCAAGTCACACAGATTCATTGCGTGGTGGAGTCAGGTCTCGCCTTCCCATCTGGGGGACTCCTCAGCCTGCACTGTCTCTGCTCTGCCTCACTGGCTCCCCGAGGGACCAGGAGCACGAGGGTAGGGGCGTTCTTCTGGGGGAGGCTGCCCCCAGGCCAGAGACCAGCCACGATGGGGGAGAGCTAACATTACTTGCTTATGTGTAATGTGCCAGGCACTATTCTAACCGCTGTCACACAGTGCTTCATTTGTTCTTCAAAACACCCTCTGAGACAGTGGCTGTTATTGTCCCATTTTGTAAATGCAACAACTGAGGCACAGAAAGGATGGGGAACTCGGGCCAGGTCACACAGCTAATGAGTGGTGGGGATGGAGTTTGAACCTCTGCTCTTAACCACTGTGCCCTATGGGCTCCTTGGAAGCCTGTGGGGGACCTTGAGGCAGTTGTCACACTTGACTTTTGCCTCCGTAGTGAGCTCAGGGTCTGGCACGGAGACGGGGTTTATGAGTTGTTTGTTGAAGGACTGAAAGCCTAACCGGGTGGGGTCAGCCCCTAACCGTCATCATACATTGACGCCTATCACACGTGTGTGCTGACCGGGACCAGGCCCTGTCCCTGTCCGAGCCCTGGGGCTACCGTGGTGGGCCTGCCAGCCTCTGCCTCCGTGGGGGCAGGTGGAGTGTGGCGGCAGATAACAATAAAGGCTCTACCCTGACTTTGTGTGTAGAACGAACTGGGAAAGAGCAAGACGCTTCTTACTGGGGTGGCCTGGTTTTCCTCTCCATGGTAACGGGAAACTGAAGGTGGCATGAGACAAAGCGACGTTCACAACTTCGAGCCCTCATCCCCTCCAGAAACATATGAACTCGCCGTGTGGCCTTGAGCAGGCAACTTTCAGGACAGCCCAGGGGAGGAGGGAAGAGAGAAAGGACACGGAGTGTGTCACAGGCCTCCGCCCAGGTGCCCCCTCCCTGTCCAGGGCATTTCTTACCTCCTGTCTGAAGCCATTTTCCTTTTCCTACTGTGATCTTGACCCCCGTGTTCCTACCTGGGCTCTCCTCCCATCCAGGGTGCCTGTGAGACAGAACTCAAATTCCCAAATTCCTCCATTCCCTGCTGTAAGTTCTGAGTTCTGGTTTATGAGAGGCATTTGCCTACCGGCAATCTGGCTCCCCGAACCTCTAGTTGCAACAGGATTCTAACAGCCCACAGGGAATGAAGAGGATCCTCTCTGGTGGCCAGCCGTGGTTGGCCAGGACATGGTGGGGACCACTGGGCCAGGGGCTGGCCAGTTCCTAGTCACCACCGCAGGCCCGGCACCTTGCCTGGAATGTGGTAGGTGCTCACTAAATATTTGTTTTTGGATGATGATGCTCTTACTGTGTTTTCTCAAACCTGAGGTACCTTCACCTTTAACAAAACACTGTCAATCCATAACTTTTCAGGAAAGACAAATGGCAGACTTGACATTAAATGTGCACATCCACTGTAAGGTGCATCCTGGTGATAGGAATGCTAAAATGTGAACAAACAGGACATGCATTTGAGAATCAAGGACTTGTGTGATTCCAGGTTGCAAACCGACTCATGTGGCCCATTCGGCTGTGAGGGGCCCATTGTCTTTCATTCTCTTGCCCATGCTGCTTTTTAAAATTATTTTTATTAAGGTATTATATGTGTACATAGCTTACCATTGCCCCCCCCCTCCCCCCATTCATGCCCTCCCTCCCCAGAGTTCTGTGTTCGTTGGTTGTACTTATATTCATGCATACCAGTCCTTCGGTTGTTGTCTTATCTCCCCCCAGGTCTCCTTCCCCTCCCCGCTGTCATTTGACAATCTGCTTGTCTTATGGTGACTATCTCAGGATCACATGAATAGAATCCACTCCTCATTTGGCCGTGTTGCTTTTTTGTAGACACATCCCCAGGCCTGTGGACTTCTCCAGCCCAGTTTTCCTCTCCTCAAGCAAGTAGCCACGACCCCGCTCTCCCCCGTCCCCCCCTCAGCGGCTGCACACGATGGGCTTCCCGAGCCGCCTCGCCATGACTTTGTCAATGACCAGCTCCACAGCTTTGTGTTTTCCTTGGAGTTTATAGGAATAATGGGAGTGACACGAAACTGTGCGGCCAGATTCAAATGAAAGGACAAGCGTAGTTGGCCAAAATGAACAATTATAGGAAACAAAGGGAAAATAACGATTAAAGATCTTTCATTACAGCCGGCTAATTATCATGAGTTCTGGACTTAACTGTTCAGGCATAGAATTAAAAACCTTAATTATATTGTCACCTTTGTCTCTCAGCTCCCATTGCCACAAATGAATCCATTTGCCCTAAGTGCCGCTGATGAGCAGAAATTGATGGCGGTCCCAGCGAGGTGGGAGAGGGGGCTGGGGGGCGGGGGGCAGAGGGGGGTGCCCCCGGCAGCACGACCAGGCCCGCACAGCTGGGCGGCATCGTCATTCCGGGACATTATAAATTAGAAACACTTTTAATGAGACAAATACAGGTTTGATGGATTTTGTGATTTCTTCCCGCCTTCAAACCTCTAACAGTGCTCCTCCTCTTTCTCCCTTCCCTGTGAGAGCTGGCCCCTGGTTAAGCGATTGCGTCGTTAATGGTCTTTGGAGACGGGCTGGGTGTGCGAGGACGAGGGGCCCCGGAAAGCTCTTCTCTCTGAAGGAAGACAATTCCTGGCTGTTGTTCCAAATGGGAGCCCTTCAGAGCCCAGAGATTACTCTGCGAGAGAGGGAAATGGGAAAAGAAAGCTGCAGGATGCTTAGGGAGATAAAACCCTCAAAACCAGCCGGTTGCTGTGCGTGAGAGGCCGGCCAGTGCAGTGAGAGAAGCAGGCGTGGCCACTGGTTGGGGGTGGGGGGGACAGGGGCAAGCAGTTAAGTTTTGACTTCAGGGTGGGGTGGAGTGTGGCTGGAAGGGAGGAGCCCTAGAATTATAATCGAACATTGCGGTGGTTGTGGACACCAACGCATGAGCCAGACTGTCTGGACTTGAATCCAGGCTCCACCTCTTTCTGTGAGACTCTGGGCAAGTGACCTACCCTCTCTGGGCCTTGACATCCTCGTCTGTAAGGTGGAGCTGTTGAGACCATCTACCCCATAGGGCTGTTTATGGGGATGAAAAGAGTTACCACGCGTAAAGCACAGGACAGTGCCTGTGCTGTAAGAACCACGTGAGTGTCAAGGAAGCCAAGTAAAAAAAATTGTCCCGAATTCAAATGCCGTCTCCCGCTGAATGTCGGTGTGACCTTGGGCGTGTTACTTAACCTCTCTGAGCTCTGACTTTCTTCCTGCTACTTGGGATGAACCACCGTATAATCTATGGGAGTTTGCACTAGGAAGTGGATGAGCAAATGGGAGTGTAAAACTATTTGTCTGCTCCAGCTCTGCTGTGAGCCAGCTCGGATTCCAGTGCAGTGACCAGAAAAGGCAAGTACATAGTCATGGAGAAACTTAGCCTAAAATTGGCGACAGCCGCCTGCTAACACAACTCAGTGGCTGCGGGTGTCGTGGTTTGGGGGTGTTCTGGAGGCAAGACCTGGGTGCATAGTAGGAGCTCAGGCACCGTGGCTACACTGTCCTGGGTGCATAGTAGGAGCTCAGGCACTGTGGCTAGACTGTCCGGCCCTCCTGCATATCTGGGGAGAGGGTTCAGGAACCCCCTGGTCGTGGTACTCCTATCTCCTTTCTTTGGGAGAGTGGGGAGCCTGTGTTGCCATGGTGATGTGTAGGAGTTAATGGGATGGAACTCCTCGCCGGGCTGGCAGGAACCACTGCACAGTGTTAAGATGCCCAACACAAAGGGTGAGCCCCTCGGCTGCACAGGGTCCCAGCCCAGCCCAGCGCGTGGGCATTTCTGGCTCTGCTGCCTGGAGAGCAGGAATGAGATGTGATGCCAAGGACCTTCCCTCCATATCTGTCTGCCTCTGCCCCCAGGGCAAAGACAAGGACAGGGAGATGCCACAGAGGCTGGGCAGAGAGGGGGAAAAGCCGTACCGACGAGAGAGAGGAAACAAGGGGCGAGAGAGAAAAAGGCCCATCCTGAGTGTGTGGAAGGGCCTCCCCTCCCCCCTCTCACTTCCTCAAGTCAGGACTCCAGGCAGATGGGTCCCCTGGGTGACCAGGGGCTTCATTATCCCGCTAAGCCTCTGTGCTGTCATCAGTACCACTGCCTTCCTCACAGCGCTGCAGGGGTCGTGGTGAGGATTAAGAGAGACACAGTCCATGCCGAGCTCTCCGCACAGTACCTAGTACTCAGTATAGGCCCCACACACGTCGGCTCCGCTGCCATCCTTGTCTGTGCTTCCAACCGGTGCCCCCGTGGGTGTGTCGCCCGGTGTGCCACCATCCCTTTGCCTCTCCTTGCGAGGGCCGCCCCTGAGCTTACCGCACCAGCCGTGTGCTAACAACCATTTAGGGGCCTGACCAGGAGCTGCCCGTGGGGTCTGAGGAAAGGAACGGCCAAGTGCACAGACTGGGCCGGAGCTTCTCAGGCCTGGCTGCACACTGGGAAATGCCGGTGCCCGCTCCGTCAGCAGAGACGGCATGTCGTTAGTCCCGCCCCCCCCCCCCCCCCCCCCAGCATCATGTTGTGTTTACTATTCCTCTTATGGCTCCTCCGTGAGGCCAACGTGTGACGGGGGCTGGAACACACTGGACCAGGCGTCCCGCTGCCATCTGATTGGTTAGGACAGAACGAGGGCCCTTACGTGCCACCAGTGCCTATACTATGTGGCTTCTCTGAACCCTTGTAGGATAGGAATTAAGACCCCTTCTTTATGGATGAGGAAACAAAGGCCTGTGGGTTTGGCAGCCCTGACCCATGCATCTGGACGGGCGACGAGGAGATGGAAGAAGATGACTTGGTGGCCTTGCTCTGTCAGAATTCCCAGGAGGAATTCCCAGCAGCAGAATCTTTCTCTTGGCCCATTTAGCTCTCTGGGAGCTGATGGTCTGGACGGTCTGGCAGGGGCAGGCTGCCTGTCCCGTCCTGCTCTGATCCAGCCAGCCCTTGTCTCTGGGCGGGGCCCTGCCACTCTCTGAGGGAGCCTTCCGCTCGCTCCTGCAGCCCAGGAGCTGGCCCTGGGGTCCGGAGTGGGGAGGAAAGAATGCCCCCTGGGAATCCAGTGCAGGTCTCTCCAGGGGCCCCCTCTGTGTGGTGGCTTCCCGACCACAGCCTGTCCGTGGGCTTGGCCTACGATGGGCCATCGGACCTCCCAGTGAGGATTCCGCCGCTCACCTCTTAACCGGGGCCCATCCATCACCCTGAGTGTCTCAAACATCGCAGGAGATGGGATTATAGACGGCGCCCGGAGAAAAATGGAGATCAGGCTCCCGCGTAAATGAATTTATCTATTCGCAGGCCCGGGTCAGACAACGGCGGCTGGGGAGAGCCATTCATCTCTTTGAGAGATGATTTCAGAAATACAGTCATGGATGTGTCAGATCCGTGCTCTCAACTTGGGGGCGCGATGGGAGGCGTCCCCGCCGGGGGAGGACAGCAGGAGGCCCCGCGGTGCGCTGCCTGACCACGGGGAGCAGGCGCCGGGTGCTAATTACCACATCCTCCTCGGGATTGGAGTCTGGGCTGTTCCTCTTCACTTCCTTTTGATTATCTCGGGGTGATTCCGAGAGAGCTGGGGACGAATTTAAGCAGAGCCAGTGCACACATTATGATGGCTTCTCCCTGGGCTTAAATGGCCCTGCTCGAAATAGGCCTTTTTATTTATCTTCCCTTTCCCCCTCTCTCTAAATCGTGGCCCAGCCCGAAAGGCGTGGATTGATGGTGCATTTCCTTTGCCTTGTAAAGAGCCTGTTTATCACCCCTGCGGGGCTGGGATGGCGGGGGGGGGGGGGGGGGGAGGTGGGAATGCTGGGGACACAGCTCCCCACACCGACCTCCCCCACTCATTCAGACCAAAGGCAGCTCTGATCTTAAAAAAAGCCACTAGGGGACTTATGTAATACTTTCAACAATAAAGATTAAAAAAACAAAACATTTCAGTGGCAAGGAAAAAAAAGTGGAACAAAAATATTCATGAGAATCTTGTAATAAAAGAAATTAAAAAAAAATATATATATATATACTTAAATATATCTATATCTATCTATATCTATATCTCTATCTCTATCTCTCTCTATATATATATATATTAAAAGAAAAAGAAAAGGCCACTTACCGTTTGCATTAGGGACTGGTTGGTGCAGGTGTATGTGGCGGGAGTTTGTGTATATTTCCCTCAAGAGGATGGATCTGGGCTCCAGGACAGGTGCTGTTAAAGGTCAGTTTAGATGAGGGGAGCCGCAGCCATTAACCTCCTGGCCACCGGCTGATGGCACTGTCAGAATGAATGGGTCCCACACCCAGGGGAGGAGGCTGTGCCCAGGGCACTATCATCAGCTGGGAACCTAGGGATTTTGTTCCAGGACAGTGATGATGCCCCTGACGTCTGATCTGAGCATTAATGTCACTCGTTGACAACTTGGGGGCTAGACGGAGGGCCAGAGAGAGCAGAGGCCACACTGTGCCTTGGCCTGTGTCCTTCACTGGTACAGGTGGTCCTACAGGCACATGCCCGGCTCAGGGCACTGAGGGTGGACTTCGGGTCAGAGGGAATAGTGCCTGCTGGTCCCGGGGATGTTTTCTGGATGGCCCTCTGCCATTGCCCTGGGGTTGGCCAACCTGTTTCTCATTGGCCCACATTCCGGCCCCTCCACTGAGCACCAGCCTGTAATGTAGGCCATCCCACTGCCCTCCCCTGCGGCCTGCAGGGCCCGTTCTCAAACAGCCTTCCGACACACCACTCCCCTGTGAGGCTCCCAGCCCTCTTGTCCTGCTCCCAGGCGCCGGGTTCTGGGGCCTCCTGGTCCCTCTTGTCTGGTCTCCCACCATTCCTCTCACAGATCCTAACCAACCAAACAGAAGTGTCTGCCATCTTTTCCAGAGATGTTTTTCTATCTCCACCCTTTAGCCCAGCCCTTCCTCCTGCCTCTAATTCCTGTTCTCTTCCCCCATCTAGCTCTCTCCTCCAGCGCACCTTCTCGGGCTCCACAAATGGCAGGTACTCACTAACTGGGTGCTGTGTGTGAATGCTGCTTTCTTTGTAAAGGACGTTTTATTTATTTTTTATTTTTTTCAATTTATTTATTATTTTTTTTATTATTTTTATTAAGGTATTATATGTGTACATAGCTTACCATTGCCCCCACCCGCCTCCCATTCATGCCCTCCCTCCCCAGAGTTCTGTGTACATTGGTTGTACTTATATTCATGCATACCAGTCCTTCGGCTGATCTCTTATCTCCCCCCAGGTCTCCTTCCCCTCCCCGCTGTCATTTGACAATCTGCTTGTTTTATGGTGACTATCTCAGGACCACACGAATAGAGTCCGCTTCTCCTCTGGTTTACACCGCCCCTTCCCCTGGGTCCCACTGCTTCCCCAGGGCACACGGCTCTCCCGGGGCACATGGCCCCTTTGGGACACATGGCTCACCCGGGACACTGGGCCCCTTTGGGACACACGGCACCCTGGGACACATGGCTCACCCGGGGCACACAGCTCACCCGGGGCACACAGCCCCATGGGACTATTTTTTATTTTTTATCTTAAAATGAATTGAAGTACATTTTAGGAAAATTTGGAAATGCAGACAACCTCTCGGGACAAATAAAGAATACCTGGAATCCTACATCTGCTGTCAATATTTTGGTGTATATCTTTTCAATCTTTTTCTTTCATTATTTTTTATTATGAAATATTTCAAATGCCCACCCATCAAAATGAGGTACTACCACCCCACACCATCCAAGCTCCATCTTTTCTCCTCGTCGTAGCACTTTCCTCCACGCATGACTACTTAGCCATTTGACTGACACAGAATAAAGAATAAATTCAACACTCTCCTATGTACCCACCCCCCTCTTTTATCAATTCCATTGTTTTTCTATTTTTACAAATTTAGATTCAAATACTTCGGGGTGAGATTGTACCAATTGTCCACAGTGTTTTTAAAGCTGCTTCCCCCTTATCCTCCACTTAATAAGTCACAGGTCCCTTTCTATGGCTGAAGAGTATTCTTTGTAACAATGTACGACAGCTTATTCAGTTAACCAATCTCCTATTTTTGGGCATTTATACTGATTATAAACAGTCCTACACAATCCATGGCTACTTACTAAGAAAAAATTCAGAGAAGTGGAATTATAGGGTCCGAGAATGTGGACATTGATATGTCCCTTCAAATTGGCTTTTCAAAAATGAGGATGCTCATGTACTTTTCCATAGCAGCATATGAGAACATCGATTGTAATGCATCTCAGCGAGCACTGAGTATTTTTGTTTTTTAGAAGACATTGTCAGTTATGAATGAATGAAGGAATGAATGATGAGTACCCTTTTTTGGGAGGGATAAGGCCTCTTTGAGAGCTGAGATCCCACTTCCTGTGTGAGTGAGGGTGGGAGGGTGGGAGGGTGGGCAGAGGGCTCACTTCCAGACCATCTCAGTGTGGCTTTTCGACTTCAGCCAAGCCTGCGAAGTGACCGTGCAGCCAAAGTAATCACCCTTGTGTGGGCCAGGCTAACGCGCGCCTCCCTCGCTGCTTGGATCAATACCGCACTTACTGCAGATTCGCTAAATGAGCCAGCGCAGCTGGGAATGAGCTTCTGGAGACAATTACTTTGGGAAATGCGGCCGTATTTTAGTGGGCACCACATGCATGAAGCTCTTTGCAAATATCAATATATATTTGCTTGCCTGACAAAAACAGATCAAACCCAAGTCAAGAGATTAATCCACATGATCGGACTGTAAATGATTCTTGTTGTGCAAAGTGGGGTGAAGCCTTGACCTTTTCCACGGCTGCTGCTGCGCAGGCGGGGCCGGAAATGGCCGGCCTGGCCCAACTGGCCGGCGGTTGGCCCGTGCTGTCCTCCGCACGTTTACGGCAGGTGGAAATAGTTGATGCTGCTGATGACCACCATTCGTATGTGCATGGCTTTATCTCACTTGATCTTAACCACCACCTTGTGACAGCCAATAAATGCTTATTTAATCAATCAACTCATCCATTGAACAAACAAGTATCGAGTAGCCTTTAGGTACTGGCGTTGTTCTAGAACCGGGCGGAGCAAGGCTGATAATAAACAAGAAAGCAGTCGGGTGGCTAAGTAATTATGCATGGATGGGAGTGCCGCACGGAGGAGGGAAATGGTGCTGTGATGGTGTGGGGTGGCGGCACTTCATTTTGATGGGTGGGCGGAAAAGGCTTCTGTGAGGGGGTGACATTTCATTTGAGACTTGGAGGATGAGAAGCAGCGAGCCTTGGCAAGGGGATCCGGGTGTTCTAGGCCAGCCGTGGGCAAACTACGGCCCGCAGGCCGGATCCGGCCCGTTCGGCTGTTCTATCCGGCCCGCGGAGCCGAAAGAGCGGAGGGTTCTCTTGCTCTCCCCTCCACTCCTTCACCAGCAGCCCAAGAGGAGAGTGCCAGCATGGTCAGGTTGCTTTTGTTCCGGCCCTCCGGTCCAGTGTAAGAACCCATTGTGGCTCTCGAGTAAAAAAATTTGCCCACCCCTGGTCTAGGCGGAGGGACCAGCTTGTACCAGGGGTCTGAGCTGGGAACGAAAAGGCTGCCCTGTAGGGCTGGAGTGGGTGAGAAAGGGAAGAGCAGAACATCGCCAGATGGGAGAAGCAGCCAGACCCCATAGGGCCCTGTGGGGCGCGGTAAGGAATTTGGATTTTATTTTATGGGGGACCAGGAGCCATCAAAGGCTTTTATAAAGGGGAGGGCATGACCCAATTCACATTTGGAAGAGATCATTCTAGATCCTGGGGAAGGGATGAAAAATACCCTGTCCATTTTGATAGCTGGTTGGGGAAGAATAACACGTGTGAGCAGGCAGGCTGGCGAGGTGGGGCGCCTTGGGTGTGAGGGCCTCAGGGTGCGAGGACCTGCCGCCTAGGCTGGAGACCCTGGTGCTGAACTTTTTCTGATTTCACATTTCATCTCCCACTTCCTCTTTCCCTTGAGGGGGTTGGTCACTGGCATGATTCCTGTCCCATGAAAATGGAAGGCAACGCGTGGCAGGAAAATGAGGGAGCCAGGCACCGTTGTGTGGGCGTAACAGGGTCATCAACCTGCTACCCCAGCCCCGGGCTCGGGGGCTCATCTTCACCCTAAAGGACAGTGTGGGAGATTTGAACTCCCTTCCTCACTCTGTGCTTCGGCCCCTGGGGCGCGGTGGGGAGGTGCCCTCCAGGGGACCTGGCAGAGAGTTGGGCAAAGACTGCCCCTCACTCAGTCATGGGCTGTTGGTGCACGGGGCTGGGAGAGGTGGACTCATCTCCCTCCTCCTCCTCCTTCTCCGCCTCTCCCTTCCTCCACCTCTTTTTGTCTTCTCGTTGGCATTTCCCCAGGGGAGTATAAGAAACTCAAGGGCGCTGAAACCGGTTTGGCTCAGTGGATAGAGCGTCGGCCTGTGGACTGAAGGGTCCCAGGTTCGAATCCGGTCAAGGGCATGTACCTTGGTTGCGGGCACATCCCCGGTGGGGGGTGTGCAAGAGGCAGCTGATCGATGGTTCTAACTCTCTATCCCTCTCTCTTCCTCTCTGTAAAAAATCAATAAAATATATATATAAAAAAAAAGAAACTCAAGGGCTTCTATTACATTCTCTCTGCCCGCAGAGCCCGGGGACCACGTGAGACCTGTGCCATCCCAGAGCTCCCCTGACGAGGGCAATGCCCATCGCTCTCGGAGCCTTAGCGGAGGCATCACGGAGCCGGCTCAGCCTCCGGGGTGACCTCCAGCCAGGCAGGCCGGCGGGCGGCGGGCTCACGCTCTGGGCTAGAAAGTGCGTCCGCTCATTACCCGACCTTTGCTAAGTACACCAACTAATGGAGCGAGAGACAGGAGAGAGCGCGCAGGCCATGTGGAAAGGTAATTCAGGCCCAGCCCGAGGAGGTCACCGTCAGCGAGATTAATCTCCAGCTGCCTTTCCTTCCAGAGCTAACCTCTGCCTTACGGGAAGGTTCTCGGAAAGAGAGCAGGCAGTGTTTACCCAGCATCTGAAGGGGTATCCATCCCAGCAACCCTCTGGGAAGGGTCCCCATTCCCTCGGGAATTCAGCCCAGGAAACTCTGTATTGACCTTTTACACCAGAAATGATGGTTCTGGGTTTGAGATCTGTCAAGTATCGGAAACTCACACGAAGCTGTGTGTGCAGTCCTGTTTAATGAGGGCTGTCCGGGGAGAGGGTTGTTAGCCGGCCTCCTTCCCCCGCGCTGCCTCCTCCCCGGGGCCGAGGCCTCTCTCCACGTGCCCCTCACTGCGGCTGGCTGACCCTTTCTTTCCTCTGGGCAGCTCGGCCCTCAGAACCGGTGGCACATGCCAGGCTCGGCGGGTTCCGTTTCCTCCCGACCCTTCCGTGTCTAACCCTCCCCATGCATTCTCCACGGCCTCTCCTGGCCTCGCTCTCGCCCTCCTATCCCATCTCCTCTGCCTCCTCCTCCTCCTCCTCCCTCCCAGCTCCTGCCTCTTCCTTGCTTTGCTTCTGACTTGGGAGGCGGGAGCACCTACCTAGTCCCGGAACTGAGAGAGGCTGCGAATCAGCAGCATTCAAACATTTCCTACTGTGGCCCATGGAAATGGGTTTATGTTCTGAACACACACATACACACACACACACACACACACACACATACACACAGACACAGACACACAGACACATACATACATACACACACACACACACACACACACACACACACACGAAACAAAAGTTTCTCAAAGCAATTTTACCTTTACCACAGCACTGCGCTCCGACGCCACACTCCTCATTTATTTCATTCTTAAGACGCTCTCAGCCCAGTAAATGGATTTCCCAGCCCGGAGCTTGGAAATCTGGACGAGCTGACCTCTGAGGTCCCTGGCAGCTCAGTGACTCTGGGATTCGATGACAGGTTCCGCTGGGCCAAGAGGGAGGAAATGTGGTCTGATATTCCCAACATCCCCTGGGCAGTTAGCGGTGACAGTTAGCTCTCTGGACACTCAGATTAGTGCTCCCTTCACACACACACACACACACACACACACACACACACACACACACCAGTCTCTGGGTCCTCTCCTCCGTCTTTGGATGTCCGCTCTGTCAGCGTGTGGCCACATCAGTCCTTTGCCCAGACACCTTCGGGGTCCCCCCCACCCCCATTGTCCACAGGGCAGAGGTTCAGGGTGTTCATCTGCTCACTCCACGGACTATTCCCGGAATCTCTCCCGTGTTACCCCAAACTCTGTCCTCTGTGAGCTGCCCTTCCCTGGACTGGCCAGGTGCTGAGGGGACGTGGGCCTCACCCCCAGAATGCCACAGTGTCCGACTGTGATGAGCCTCTGTCCCTGAGCTGGGGGCTTGACATGGGGAGCGAGGGGGCCGGACTAGTTGCCTCCAAAGCCCCTTCTCGCTGTGACTTGGGGACTTTCTCAGCACGGGGGTCCTCGCCCCGCCACCCTCTGGGTTCACACCCCTCGCCCTTGCCCACGTTGTGCCCAGTTTGCTCTCATCTTGAGCAGCTCCTGGAACTTCTCTCATTATGCGCTCAGTCTCCCCACACGTCCGTCCGGGAGACATTAGCAGCGCGCGCCCTGACGGGGAGAGGGGCGCTGACGGAATGAATGCTGACACTGGTAATTGCGGGATCCTTTGTAGCCCGGCCCTGAAGATGACTCCACGCTGTCAGCTTTTATTTTGTTCAAGCCTTGGCGTGGACGTCCGCCCGCAGGTGAGGGGTGGAGGGAGGTGAGGAGGCTGGGAGAGGACCTCACCCCCGGCCGCGGGAGGCTTCTACGGACAGGGACACGGCGCCACGTCCCAGAGCGTCCTTTGGCCATGGAGACCGGGACCGACTCCGGGACAGGCAGGCAGACAGGCACGTGAAGGGCTTAGGGGACCGCCACATTGGCACCGCCTGCCAGGCTGGGAATCGCAGCCTTAATGAACACTGAGTGTCTTGATGAGCCAGGCACAGGCTCGTCCCCCTGGGTGAGGAGAGGGAGCCCGGGCAGGAGGGAAGGGGCACAGTGACCTTGCAGACTTGCACTGCCGCTGGCTCTCCTCAGGAGTCCTCGCCGGCACGGCGGACAGAGGTCTCTGGGCCACCACTGCCTTCAAAGCACACCTCTCCTGCCCACACGCTCTCACGCCCAACCTCCTCAGCCGTCCTTCCTTGGGCGCTCAGGGCGATTGCGGTGGGCGTTCCCCGCTGGCCGAGCCTTTGCCTGTCCTGGGCCCTGTGCCTGGACTCACCTTCCCCGGCGCCCCAGTGTTCACTCTGAAATCCAAGTCACTCGTCGGCTCTTAGTCTGGACCCCAGAATCCTTCTCAACACAGGCTCCACGCAGCTACCACCAAGCAAGGAGCCCTGGCAAGAGAGATGCAACTTATTTACCATCCCTGATCTAGGAAAGGGGACCAAAATGGAATCAGCATTCATATGTTACTGATGTTGGAATTTCGTTAACGTGTCACACATGCCGCAGGTATCAGAAGTTTGTCTGGCCCCTGTAATGACAGAGTTTTGCATAATTGTGATAGCATTGGGTAATAGCATTGGGTTATTGTGTGCCATGTCTTTAATCAGGAGAGCTTAGACTTAAGAAGCATCAGGACCTCATCCTCTTGGAGGTCATGCCCCACCACCCCTTTGCTGCTTCCTAGGTGTACTGGTTAATAATGTGGATGAACTATTAACCAGTTAATAATGTGGATTAACTATTAACCGATTAATATTTTGAATTTTGTAATCAAAGAAAACACGATAATTTCAAGAGAAACATCAGAAGTGCTTTATTCAATGCAATGTCCATTGCTAGCTACACATCTCCCCCCCATCTTTCAGGTAATTTGTGGATACTCTCCCAATAGAACTTTTTTTTGTTTTGAGGCACACCATTCAGAGACCAAATTTTCCACTTCTTTGTATGTTTTGAAGTGCTGCTCAGAAAGTGCGTGTGCCATCGATCTGAACAAGTGGTCATCTGAAGGAGCAAGGTCTGGTGAATAGAGCCAGTGGGTTAATACTTCCCAGGCAAGATCTTTTAACATGTCTTTCACTGGTTTTGAAGTGTGTGATGGTGTGTCATCATGAGGCAAACTTACTTTGCCATGTCTTCTGGCCCATTCTGGTCATTTCACGATCAAAGCGTGGTTCAAATTGATTATTTGTTGTTGGTAGTGATCAGTATTAATAGTTTCACCTGGTTTTAGAAGCTCATAATACACCACACCTTCCTGATCCCACCAAACGCAGAGCATTGTCTTCTTGCAAAGTGATTTGGTCTAGCAGTCATTGTTGATGGTTGACCTGGATCAATCCATGATTTTGTGCGTTTGGGATTCTCAAAATAAATACATTAATACTGACAACAAATAATCAATTTGAACCACGCTTTGATCATGAAATGACCAGAATGGGCCAGAAGACATGGCAAAGTAAATTTGCCTCATGATGACGCACCATCACATTATAAATCCACTTTGCATTGCCAGTCACAATTCAATGCATAAGAGACTTTCTTTTGAAGCAACATTTTACTGATGACTTTTTAGTTTTCCATTAGTCTTTTGTTCAGTTGATGTGGCACCCATTTTCCTTCCTTTAAAATCTTTCCCATTGCTTGTAAACGATCGGAAATTGTTTGCTGAGCAACGTTTAATCTTTCTGTAAGTTGTTTTTGAATTTGACACCCATCTTCATCTAATAATGCTTCTAATTGTTGGCCTTCAAACTTTTTTGGTTCACTTGGACGTTCTTTGTCTTTCACATAGAAATCATCACTTTAAAAGCGTCTCAACCAGTGTTCACAAGTATCTTGAGATGGAGCATGTTCACCATAAGCTTCCCGTAGTATACGATAACTTTCAGCAGCACTTTTCTTCAAAATAAAACAATAAATTAAAAGTTCCCGCAAATGCTTTTTTTTTGGCATGAAATTCAACATTTTTAAGCGTAAAAATATCTAGGATGTTAATACCTTCAGCAAATTTGATATATGAAGTTTTGAAGTTTGATATCAATACAACAAAAGAGCATGCATATCAAATCGCATATATCTCAGCATATGTGTAACTCCATCTACTGAAAAAAAATCTGCCGAAACCGGATTTGGCTCAATCCCGGGTTCGATTCCGGTCAAGGGGCATGTACATTGGTTGCGGGCACATCCCCGGTAGGGAGTGTGCAAGAGGCAACTGATCAATGATTCTCTCTCATCGATGTTTCTAGCTCTCTATCTCTCTCCCTTCCTCTCTGTAAAAAATCAATAAAATATATATTTTTAAAAAATCCTCATTATTAACTGGTATACCACGAGAAAATGCATATCAAGTATGGAATTCCTCACATCAGCGGTCCAAACATGGAGGTAATTATGTCCTATCAATCACTTCAGTGAGCACCTCAGTCAAACCAGTGAAACTGGCCAAACTAGCCTCATCTGGCACTCTCCTTGGAGCCTGCCCCCAGAGCTAACTGGGCCTTCTCCTTACTTCTATTTGGGATGTCCCTCTTCCCCCTCCCATTGCTCAGAATGACGTCTCAAAGAGCGAGCGAGGGGTGGTTGGAGTGGGGGAAATGTTAACTACAGCGGAGGGCCCCGGAGGGATTTCTGGAGAAGTCAGGGTACTCAGACTGGGAAGGCAGGGGTGAAGGTGCATCAGTTACTTCTCTCAGCCACAGGGTCCCCTTTCATAAAATCGGGAATTGTGCCCCATCGCACTCCAGAGCATGCTGAGGACCTGGGTTTTGACTCTACAGCTTTGGAGGAGCACACTTGAGAGGTTAGACATGTTGAAGACCAAAAATATGGTCCAAGTGTTTACCTAGTAATCCAACCCAAACTAGTAATCACCTGCTGGGTGCTGGGCAGGTGAGTTAGGTGAGCAGGAGCCAGCCTCTGTCGCCAGGGACCTCACACATTAGTAAGGGACTAGCCCAGGATGAATAAAACTATAACACAGGCCGAAAGTAGGACTGTCCAAATAGAGCTGTGGAGACTGTCTATCCCACAGGAGTCTGGGAGAGGGAGTGTGTGTGTGTGTGTGTGTGTGTGTGTGTGTGTGTAGAGCGAGATCTGGGAAAGATTCACGGAAGTGGTGGCACGGAGCAGAGCCCTGCTAGGATTTGGAAATGGAAAGGGAAGGCCACTTCTCCATCCTTTACTCAGGGCTTGGCACATTAGAGAAACCAGGAGATGCTTGTAACCAACTGCTGAGTCCCTGCCCATCGGTTTTCTCCTTTGGGTTCTTCAGACAGTCCACGGCTTTGACAAAAATTAATCCTGGGAGCAGGATGGCAAAGACAAGCACAATCCATCACGTTGTCAGAGCTCTGCTTTGAGACGCTGAGAGCCTGGTTAGGAAGCATCTGAGGCAAGGGACAGAAATCCGCTTGGAGCTCAGATAGAAAGAGGGCCATGAAGACCCCCAAGATGGCCGGTTACAAAACACGCAGATGGGCCCCACGGCCTGGAAGGACCTCATGCGTCTATTTTTTCCACTTTGCCACCTACCCCTCAGCCCTCGCCACAGAATATTTGATTTCTTGTGTCATGTCTCTAGGACATCCTTTTCGCTCTGTGGGCTCTGCAAACTGGCTCTTCTGCACACTCGTCTGCTCAGATATGACTCATCAAAGCCTCCACAGAATGGTGGCTTCAGCCCTCAAGGCTCCAAGGCTGCCCACCTCCATTCCCTGTGGCTGTTGGCCAGGGTCAGAGTGTTTTGATTCCAAAGTCTCAGGGGAGAGACTTTGCCGGGTCTGCCCCACCCCGGGAGCTGGGAGCCAGGGCAGGGTGGGCCCTCACACCCTGTAACTGTCCCCTTTCCGTCTGTTTTTCCAAGAAAAAAGGTGGAGAAAGGGGAAAGATGGGCTTCTCCAGCAGGAAGAGCATCCATCTGCTGGGCTGCCCAGCCTTTTGAGGACTTGAACTTCACAGGGGATGGACTCTGTTCCCGCCATTATCAGTGCGATGAGTGTAACAGACCGCGGACAGTTTAACGAGCAAAGGAGCAGTTGCTTTTGTCAAACATAGTCTACCTGGCCCCTTTCTCTCTAGAGTTGGTCAGGCAATTTTATTTAATTAATTAATTTATTTAAAATATATTTTATTGATTTTTTTTTTTTACAGAGAGGAAGAGAGAGGGATAGAGAGCTAGAAACATCGATGAGAGAGAATCATCGACCAGCTGCCTCCTGCACACCCCCTACTGGGGATGTGCCCACAACCAAGGTACATGCCCTTGACCGGAATCGAACCTGGGACCTCCCAGTTCGCAGGCCGGCGCTCTATCCACTGAGCCAAGCCGGTTTCGGCAGCCAGGCAATTTTAAAAGAACGTTTTATGCTGAAAGAAGGAATGAGGGCGGGTTTTACTCACACCCTCCTCCCCACCTGGCCAAGCCCTTAATCGTCATCAGCAGCTCTCCTAGGCTCTTGGGGTGAGAGCTGGCCTCTAGGTACTGACAGCTCCAAGGGGGCCGTGGCCAGGGTTTCAGCTTCTGGTAGAAATAGATGTTAAATGGTCATTTGCTCCTAAGCCAGCCCACAAAGGCTATGTATATATTTTATGGACTTTAATGGCCATTTTAGTGGAGCTTCTCTATATTCATGTGATGGAAGACAAATCTAGAAACAAATGTTCACTTACAGCTGGAAGGAGACTCTCAGTAATCCTCTGCAACCTCTCCTCATTGGGGGGCAGGAAAGTGTTCAAAGTTACACAGCTACATAGAGGCTAAATGGCGGCTGAGCTAACAACACAGCTGCTGTACTGGTAAGTAAACAAAATTCCAAGTGTATAGAACGATGTAAAAAATAGGTTAATCTTGAATATTTACGCTTGAGAAAAAAGCAGGTTGAATTACATGGTAGATGACCTGCATAAATTTCCAAAGGGCTTTTGAATACTAAGTACCTTTAAATTGGTTCAAGGCTATAATGCATGGACCCCTCCAAATAAATATTATATAAAATATATACAAATACAGATAGCTAGATAACTGCACCTAACATTGTGTATATGTATATATATGCATATGTGTGTATATATATATATAATGTATATGTATATGTATATGTATAAGCATATGCATATGCATATGCATATATATAGTTGATCCTTGAACAATGCAGGAGTTAGGGGCACTGACCTTCCTCGAAATCAAAAATTCACATACAACTTTTGACTCCACAAAAACTTAACTACTAATATCCTACTGTTGACCAGAACCTTACTGCTAACATAAACAGTTGATTATGACACATATTTTGCATATTATATGTATCATATGCTAGGTTCTTATAAGGAAGTAAGCTAGAGAAAAAAATTTATTAAGGAGATACTTTTACAGCATTTCTTGGAAAAAATGCATATGAGTGGACCTGCACAGTTCAAGCTCATGTTGTTTAAGGATCCACTATATATATATATATATATATATATATATATATATATATGTGTGTGTGTGTGTGTGCATGACAGTGTATGTATTTTATAGATAGATATAGATATACAGATAAAGATACAACCATTCTTTATTATTTTTGTTCTTTTCATGAGTTAAAATTATGCTTCTCTCTTATTTAGAGGAATGTGGAGTAGTGCTGTATAATAGAACTTTCCACAAATGATGGAAATGTTCTATATCCAATATAGTAACCACTAGCCACATGTAGCCATTGAACACTGGAAGTGTGGGCGATGCAACAGAGGAACTGAATTTTTAATGTTATTTGAGTTTAATGAAATTAAATTAAATGTAAATAGCTGCTCGTGGCTCGTGGCTAGCACACGGGCAGTGCAGCATAGCATTACTATTAACCTTACCAGCCAAAACACATTTGGGGCTCTCATGTGGAACAAAATAGGGTGGGCTGGAGATAAAAAGGAGATAATAGAGGCAAAGGAGGAAGTTTAATTAAAAGTGACTGGACAAAAGTTAGAGAGGATGCCTGTTTATGTATGAGAGGGCATCTGAAGTGGTGTCAACTGAGTTATGAACCAGCAAGAGGCAAGGAAATCATTGGTATGTCAAGTCTTCTCACCTGGGGTTAAGCACAGATGGAAATGGTGAGGCTGCAACGATCAGACAGTTCCAGGTCTCAGCCACCAGGGGTCCTCGTGGCCCAGCACAGCTTGGTTGCTGAGATGAGAGACCAGGTGTAGGTGGTGGGAGAGGGAGGATGAGGTGAAGAAAAGCTAGCCCTTGCCTCTCGGAGAAGAGTGGAGGTAAAGGCTCACCACACCGTGCTAAGTACCTCCCAAGTACCAATCCTATGAGGTATGGAAGTGCTGTTTCATCCCCCTCATTTGACAGGTGAGCAACTAAGGCACAGAGAAGGTAGATAACGTGGCCAAAGCCCCGGAGTTGTTAAGCTCACGGTTAGGAAATACACTAAACCAGGGGTGGGCAAACTTTTTGACTCGAGGGCCACAGTGGGTTCTTCAACTGGATTGGAGGGCCGGAACAAAAGCAACCTGACCATGCTGGCACTCTCATCTTGGGCTGCTGGTGAAGGAGCGGAGGGGAGAGCAAGAGAACCCTCTGCTCTTTCGGCTCCATTGGCCGGTAGAACAGCCGAACGGGCCGGATCCGGCCCTCGGGCCTTGTTTGCCCACGGCTGCACTAAACAGTCTGGGTTAACTATTGTGCTCTGCGCCTCCCCCAGGGAGCCTGCCTCTGCATGGTTCGAGATCCCCGCCTGGAAAATGGAAGTATATTGACACTGAACTCAGCGGTCATCATTCATCGCTGCGTGTGAAGCTGTTGGGAAGGCTTACACGAGCTATTGCACTCTTTTTCCTTCCCCCACGGGCACTTCTCATTCGTGTGTGTGTTCCTGTCGCCAACCAGCAAACGGGGAACACGCTGGGCGGAGGCTGGGAGTACAGAGTCAGAGGAGCCTGCCCTCGGGCACTTGGGGCTCAGCAGGGGAGATGGGAAATGCATGGAAACACCTGCTTCACCGGGTGTGAAGGGCGGACAGTTTGGGGGTAGAAACAGACCCGGAGGAGAGAGGGCGTCCTGACAGGCTGGAATGTCTTTTGTCCTCATCCCCCCATTCCCACCCCAAACCCCTCCCCACGTATGGCCCCACCCCCCTGTTGTTCCTGACCACTGGAACTATGGCCCGAGGGCCGGATCCTGCTCGTTCGGCTGTTCTCTCCAGCCCGCGGAGCCGAAAGAGCAGAGGGTTCTCTTGCTCTCCTCTCCGCTCCTTCACCAGCAGCTCAAGATGAGAGTGCCAGCATGGTCAGGTTGCTTTTGTTCCGGCCCTCCAGTCCAGTTTAAGAACCCAATGTGGCCCTCGAGTCAAAAAGTTTGCCCACCCCTGGGTTAGGCTCTCATATGCATGCACACAAGTCCTTTGGTTGATCTCTCTCCCTTTCTCCCATCCTCCCCTACCTTCCCTCTGAGGTTTGACCGTCTGATCGATGCTTCTCTGCCTCTGGCCAGCTTTTTGGGGAAGAGTCCTGGAGCTGAACCTTGAGAACCAGGCAGCACCAAACAGGCCCACGTCCCCAGTTTGGGTTTCAGTGCCCACCTGCCACATGCTGACAAGGTCCGTTGCTGCCAGGAGGGGGTGCCTTTACAGGAAATCCAGAACTCCCATTGTCCCATGTCTGACTGCTCCCTGGATGCAGAGTCAGTCCCTCAGGGGTCGCAGCCCGGGTGCTGGGGAGAAGCAGGCCGTGCAGGCGCCCCCTCCCTCCTCCACACACTGACCCCCTTCGACCTGCACGGACAGAGAGAGCTTCTCTCCGAGGCCCCGCCTTTGGCGCAGGCCTCGCCCACACTCTGGGCGCCTGGATTCCCAGGAAGCCGGCTCCCGGGGCCTGTCCAGCAAGGCTCGGAAGCCCCGGTCCCCACAGACCTGCTGGTTAATGAGTTCTGCAAAAACAAGGTCTGGCCAAAACCGGTTTGGCTCAGTGGTAGAGCGTCGGTCTGTGGACTGAAATGTCCCGGGTTCGATTCTGGCCAAGGGCATGTACCTTGGTTGCGGGCACATCCCCAGTGGGGGGTGTGCAAGAGGCAGCTGGTCGATGTTTCTCTCTCATTGACGTTTCTAGCTCTCTATCTCTCTCCCTTCCTCTCTGTAAAATATCAATAAAATATATTTTATAAAACAAACAAACAAAAAAACACCAAGGTCTGTCTGTAATCGAAATGGGAGTGCCAGGCTCGCGATGTCCCTGAATTCAGTCCCGACAGAAGAGGAGCAGGGCCGTGCAGGGCCTGCGGCTGCCACAGGATCCACGGAGAGGTTCCGGGCAGTGCCAGCTCCTCCATTCGGGGACCAGCTGTCCTTCATCGCTGCCGCTCCGCGTGGGAGACCTTCTCCAGCCTGTCCCCCCTGTCTCCGCTGCCACACCGAGGCAGCTGGTGACGATGCCCTTGGCTCGCCCCGGCCCCCTCCTCCATGTAAATGGCAGTCCAATGGGCACACGGAGCCTTCCGTGGCTGCTCCAGACTGAAACGCTCCTCCTGTTTTATTCCCTTCTGACTCTCACTCACTTCCCTTCTGGGTGGGGACCGGTGGGTCCAAAACAGACAAAGCTGGAATTACAGCAGCAAGAAGACAGGTCTGGGTGGCATGGGGACATTGGTTGTGGCTGGAAAATGTGTCCAGGCCCTGAGGCGTGTGTCCCCTGAGAGTTCTCGGGCCACCACCGCTACCACCCTCAGCCCGCGGTCCTCCCAGTGGCCCGGGAATGGGCAGTCAGAGTGACCAAAACTTCCCCTCCCAATGGAGAGGACCGAGCATCCTGGCTTAGCAAAGGAGACGCGCATCGAGGGGGTCTTGTCGTGGCAGCTCTCAAGGGGCACCCTCGGTCACCACACCTTGGACTCCCTATGGGACAGCGCACCACCTTTGCACCATTCTTCCGGGATTTCCCCCCTCTCCTGTCTGTATCCAAATGGCATCTCCTCTGGGAAGCCTTCCTTGATTACCCCTACTCCCTGTTCACTAATTGTGTTATTGGTCTGTGGTACCCTTCTGCACGACTGCCCTGTCTCCACTTTCTGGGGCTGGTGACTTCCTGTGCAGAGGAGGCGTTGGCCACATGCATGCTCCACAATGTCTCTTCTTCCCCCCACGTGTTTGCCATGTGATCCCGCACACATGCCTTACATCTCTGGTCCTCCGCAAGTCCATCTGCAACACGGGATGATGAGGCCCACCTTACAAGGCTGCCATGAGGAGGAAATGAGATCCCAGCTCCTTTTTCCTCTGTCTCGCAAACTTTCGTATCCACTGCTATTAGGGCACTGGGCTTCTACAGCCAGACCAACCTGGATGTGGATCATGGCGCCATCATTGTCTAGCCGTGTCTTCAGTCGTGTTACACGCTTGTAAAGAGCTTAGAATAGGCCTGGCACAGAATAAACATTCAAAAGGTTAGCTGGTATCATTGCTGCTGTTACTAAAATTGTGAGTTGGTGCGGGCAGCAACATCAGCCTGGTGGAGTGGCCAGTGAGTGTTTAGTATTTAAAGAAAAGGGAAACATTTTCATTCCAAACTGGGGAGCACTGTGCAAGTGTAACCCTCAATAATGCTACCTTTTGTCAGTCAGGAATGATCAGGACACGCTGCAGGTGATCAGAGAATGAATGTGGGCCTGGGAATGTGCCCAAGGGTGTCTGTCCCTGTCATAGCCCCCCTCAGCTCCCAGCTCTCCTGAGCTCTGCCAGGTGCAGGTGAGCTGGGGGTGGGTGACAGGCACTCACCCACTGATAGCCAGAAACTTAACCCAGAAGGAAAGAAAATCCATGGCTGCCAGCTCACAGGCATCCCGGAGCGATTGCTAGTGAGTCAAGGTCGATGGCCAGGCAGACCGGAAGAACCAAGGGAAGGGCTGGCATCTGCTGAGGTGGCTAATTTCCAAGCCCTTCCCTCTGGCAGAGCAGCAGAAATGTGCTTGTGGGGACCTGGGCCTTCCCGCTGGGTGATGATGGTCCAGGGCCGCCCTGCGTTGTGCCCTGGGAAGACTTACTGGCCCAGGGCAGTGTCCGTGTCCATACCTATGCCTATGTCTGCATGTGTCATAGTTAGCACTTAGTGAGGGCTTATTGTGTGCCAGGTTACATGGACCAGCCTCTGCAACATCCTGCCTTACCCATGACATAGACACTGCAGTTTCCTTACCAGGAAATGAGGACAATAACAGGTCCCATGGGCATCAGTCAGGGTCAGCTAAGTGATGCTGCAGTAACGAGCACCTCCCAGATCTCTGTGGCCTAACGTGGCTTCAGTCACATTGCAAAGTCCCTCTTGGATCAGCCAAAGGCACTGGTCTGTGCTGTTGTCATTGTCACTTTGGGGGCTCAGATTGACAGAATGACCATTCGGTGGAACACTTGACAGAGGAAGAGAGAGAATGGCCAATTGTGCACTGACTCCAGGAAGGAACAGACCAGCATAGCTGCTCACATTTCATCAGCCAAAGCAAATCATATGGCCACGTCTGACTTCAAAGAGGTGGGCACTAAGTGCCTGAAGGGGGATCTGGAAATACTTGGTCAACAGCAAAAGGTTCGAATGTCTCCTACTGGTGTGGTTTTGGGGATTGAATGACTTCATGTACATCATGCACTTAAAACAGTGCCTGGCACCCAGGAAATCCTGCATGGATATCGGCGAGGACTGCCACTGCGATTTCTATTATTTGTTTTAAAGATGAGTAAACAGAGCACAGAGAGGCCAAGTCACCCACCCAAGGTCACACAGGTAGGGAGTGGGAATTCCCTGGAGGTTGTACTCCTAACCAGTGCACCATCTGATCCCACTCATGGGGCACCAGGTCCACTCTTCGAGCTGAGGCTGGTCAAGTTGGGCATGATGAGCCCTCGAGGAGTACCCAGTCTACTGGGGGGAAGACACGGGAAGCTATCATTCAGTGACTGACGCAGCCACTGTCTCACTGAATTCTCACAACGGCCCCGAAGTAGGGATTGTTATTCCCATGGCCCCCATGGCCCCGATGGCTGAAACGGGAGGAAGTGCAGGGACAGCAGGGCAGCACGGTGAGGTCTTCTGCCTTTTGTCAGGACTCCCGGCACCAGCAGCCTCCTGTGGGTGTGCTGTGCTGAGGGGAGTTGAACTCTGCAAGCTGGGGCAGGGGAGGCTGGGGCTCAGGACGGTGGTAACGGTGACCCACGGGTGCTTGTCCCTCACTGCTCTCACCTGCAGGTCCCCCCTTAGATAGTTACCAGATTGTGTGCCCCTCGAAGGAAGGCCCGCTGGGCCTGTCCCAGCTCTGTCTCTGCGGGTGTAGCCGGGTGGGGGCGGGCAGGGAGTGGCTGGTGAAGTGGCCCACGCTGGGTTGTGCTGGCTTGAGTTGACCCGAAAACCTCATTTTGGGCGGACCCCTAGTTTCCTCCGGAAGGTGCACCCTATTACGGAGATGTCTGACTTTTTAAAAGGATTTTAGAAAGCGCCATTTTATTCTTTTTCAAAATGTACAGCAAAGTAATCAAGAACATTCCTCCTGAATCCAGTGCTATTTCCTCTCCAGTTCACTGCCCCTCAAGCCAAATCCCAAGTCTGGTTTAATGAATACAGAAAACACACTTGTCATTAGCTGGACAAAAGCTAATGGGCTGGAGTCCTTGAGGACAGTGGGTCTCTTGAGCAAATTAAACACTCCCCTGGCCATCTGGAAGTCTATGCTAAATGTTTATCAAACCCTTCCTTCCCAGGTAGCATTCGGTGAGATTTCCCGAGTTCTGGCCATTAGGTCAGAAAATCTTACTGAGAGATGAAGAAGGAGGTAGTTAAAACAACAACAAACAGCTTTGTTTTGAAGAGGAAAAGGTGTACTAGTGAGGGTCTGGGGAAGGATCCATAAATATACTTCCCCTCTGGTGCCACACTGGCCTTTGCTCATGGCAGACATTACTAATCAATCACAGGCTCTTTCCTATGAACTCAAAACAAAACCCTAACTGGGGCCTAGGATCAGTGGGCCTCCATGACTTGGGCAGTCAGAAGAGAAGATGTGTTGTGGGGCCGAGGAATGAGAACCGAGCTGGGCTTCAGAAAACCTGGCCCTGGCTCTGCTGTGACCCCCCTTTGAGTCTGGTTCCCTCTTTGCTCAATGGAGACTCCTCCCTCGCCTGGCAGCTGTGAGCCTGGTCAAGGTCACGGCTAGAGGAAGTTGCCAGGGCTGTGGAACGCTGCCATTCCAGCTGATGTCACAGCTGTCCGGGTCACTCCCATTCCACACACGCAGAAATGGTCTAGATAATTCTTCAGAGGTCTCCTTCTCACGGGGCAGTTGATGTTTGGGCCCTGCGTGCTTCATAACCACCTGGGCTGTGGGGTGAGGGATGCGACTTGGGAGGGTGTCTTGGGTCTATGTCTCCCAGGGCAGGGGCAGGGAAGCAGGAGGATGAAGCATACAAGAGAGGATATGGCCGAAACCGGTTTGGCTCAGTGGATAGAGCGTCAGCCTGCGGACTGAAGGGTCCAGGGTTCGATTCCGGTCAAGGGCATGTACCTTGGTTGCGGGCACATCCCCGGTGGGGGGTGCGCAGGGGGCAGCTGGTCGATGTTTCTCTCTCATCGATGTTTCTAACTATCTCTCTCCTTTCCTCTCTGTGAAAAATCAATAAAATATATTTTAAAAAGAAGAAGAAAAAGAAGAAGAAGAAGAAGAAGAAGAAGAAGAAGAAGAAGAAGAAGAAGAAGAAGAAGAAGAGAGGATATGGGAACCTTGTCCTTAGTGGCAGGGACTCACTCAATTGTTCATTCATTCATGCATGCATGCATTCATTCATTAATGTTTTCTGCAGGACCCAGCCTCTGCTCAGGTTGGAGCTGGTAACACCCTAAATGGCCTCGCACTCTCATGAGTGACAGTGACTGCAGAAGGGGACCTAGCTTTGGAGGCAGGTCCTCCATCGACCAGCTGTGTGTCCTTGGGAAAGCCATGTCACCCCTCAGAGTCTCAGCTTCCTCATCTGTGAAGTGGGGGTAATACCCCCTCAGAGAACTCTCGCGGGGGATAATTGAGACGTACCTGTAAAGACGGTGGGCAAATAGGAAGCACTCAAGGAAATGTTAGCCCACTGCTGGGTATCGGGACCAGTGACGCCTCGGCAAACGCTTACGGAGATGAAGTTCAGTGCAAACACCCAAAGGAGGGGCTTTCAGCGTGCCGGAAGCGTTTCTATATTTATTCAGGGAGAACGCAAATATTATTGGTCCTGAAACTGTGAGGGGCATGCTAAAGGCTCAGAACGAGGCTTGAAAATTGAATAACTTCACTTCAGACGTCGCATCAATTTCATTCAATTTGGAAGCACTTGTCTCCATATTCGGCAGGAAAAATGAATCCAGCTCGATCAATCAGCCTGCTCCTGGGTGGGCTGGGGGGGGAGGGGAGGAGACACCCCCTCTCAAAGGCCCGAGAGGCTCGGTGCCGCCTGGAGCAGAGGAACTGGGACTTGGTAGTTTCTGTGGTGAGTCGGGAATAACACCTGCGTGGTCAGTGCCTTGCAAATCAGGTCCTGTACTCACTCACAGGTCCTTGGGAATAACAGCTTTGAGAAGATGACTTGTCCGATGTTTGGGGGAACGGGGCACTTATAGAGGGTCACTGAGGGCACCTGAGGGCTACTGTTAGGGCCACAGCTCAATGGCTTGGGATAAACACCCAAGCAGAATGGGGGCATGCCCACTCCAAAAAGGCAAAGGAGAGCCGTAGCCAGTTTGGCTCAGTGGAAAGAGCATCAGCCTGCAGACTGAAGGGTCCTGGGTTTGATTCCAGTCAAGGGCACATGCGTAGGTTGCACGCTCGATCCCCAGTGGGGGGCGTGCAGGAGGCAGTTGATCAATGCTTCTCTCTCATTGTTGATGTTTCTATCTCTTTTTCCCTCTCCTTTCCTCTCGGAGGGGGGGGGGGGGGCGGGGGGGAAGGGGGAGGCAAAGGGGAGTTGGAGGGAGATTCCAGGAAGCAGCCACTATTTCTCTTGGTCCTTCCTTGTAATCTCTGTCTCACAACACTTAACCTTTGCCCCTGAGCATGCCCCGGCCCTGGGCAAGTACAGAAATACAATGTCTTTGCACATTGCTGTAGAGCAGTGTTTCCCAAACTTTTGACATATGTGTACCCCTTCTATAATTTTCATAATGCTGAATACCCCTCGTCAAAAAAAAGGATGTATTTTAATAACAATCAAAATATATTTATTTTTTCTTTTTTGTACATACACAAAATAATAATAAACAAAAAATAAAATTATTCATAATAAAATATAAATAAAAGTTCTATTATAAATAACATGTATTTGCACACCGGACCATCTCATGCCTCATAAGACTGTCTTGACTCCTGAGAACGTAGAATTAGGCGCAGCTAAGCACGGTGCAGTGCATACCCCCACCAAACTCTTCCCGTACCCCTGGGGGTACTCGTACCACACTTTGGGAAACACTGCTGTAGAGGAATCTAGACCTGGATCTCCAGTACCCATCTTGTCATTGCTGCTCTGGCCCATAGGTCAAGGTTTGAAACCAGAAACTTGAAAGAAAAGGGGATTCTAAACCCAGATGCCATTGAAAATTGTTATAAATACTGTCTATTTTTAATCTCCTTTCTCCTTCTTCTCCCCTTTCCCAGATGTGCGGGGCCAGCTGAAGTTCCAGTGGCAGCCTTTAAGGTAGGATTTTCCACCCTGAGCTGCACTTCTATCAGTGGAGTGTTTGAGTACAACAGTTGCTGCCAGAGGCAGGAAGGAGTGTGAGTGACCTATATTCCACAGTCCCTGGCCACACACTGCTGTGTGGTGATGGATAGATAAGAACACTTAAATGAGGCTGAGACGTACAGCCAGGGCAGGGAGGTGAGCGCTAGGATGGGGCCGAGGTTTGCCTTTGTCCTGTCCCACCGCCACCCCCCCCCCCATCAAAGGAGAACAGGGGAGGGGGAAGGAAGGGAGGGGGTGTCTCAGGAGAGATTCCCTCGTCTGTAGGCGCTGGTGCTCAGTGAGAAGACAAGTGCTCAGCCCGCCAGCCCCCGCCCCATCTCCCCCACAACGGAACAAGCTCTGATTGTGTTAAATGCTGACTATTCTCGGGCCACAGCCCCTTGGGGACAGATTCTGGCGAAGATGATAGATAGACCTTGGAGGGGTGAGCAGATGATGTTTGAAAGCACAGCAGCGCCGGGGGAGCATCAGTCTGGGGCTGAGAGGAAAGAACACGCTTGTTTGTTTTTGTTCGTTTCAGCTGGGTCTTGTTCAGGGGGCTGCGGCAGAAGGCCCTCTTTGGGTCAGCTGTGGAGGCCCAGGCCTGAGGTAGTTGCCCCTTAGCATGCTGGGCCGCAATGTCAGAAGCCCTCACTCCAGGTCAGGCCTTGTGGCAGGGGTGGGCAAACTTTTTGACTCGAGGGCCACAATGGGTTCTTAGACTGGACCGGAGGGCCGGAACAAAAGCATGGATGGAGTGTTTGTGTGAACTAATATAAATTCAAAGTAAACATCATTACATAAAAGGGTACAAACTTTTTTTTTAAATTCAATAGTTTTATTCACCGAATCCGGCCCGCGGACTGTAGTTTGCCCAGCCCTGCCTTATGGGGTCTCTGGGGAGGCAGAAGAAATCAGATGTGGCCTCTGTCCTGACACCTCAGTCTGGGTGGAGACAGAGCAGGGAAAGACAGGATGATGCAGCGTGGCTCAAGCTGAGATGGAGGGAGCCCAGGGGTGACAGAGGGGCGGGGGCAACAGATGTGAGTGTGTGCTTGGTGTGTGCATGCAAGTCTGCATGTGTATGTGTTTACGTACGTGCGTGTGTGTGTGTGTGTGTGTGTGTGACTGGCAGAAGAAGATAGAAAGGATCAGGGCGGAGGGGATTCCTATATGCTTGTGCCTGGGAAGTCTCTGTCCGTGGTCGGCAAACTGTGGCTCGCCAGCCACATGCGGCTCTTTGGCCCCTTGAGCGTAGCTCTTCTACAAAATACCACGGCCTGGGAGAGTCTACTGTGAAGAAGTGGCGTTAGAAGAAGTTTAAGTTTAAGATATTTGGCTCTCCAAAGAAATTTCAATCGTTGTACTGTTGATATTTGTCTCTGTTGACTAATGAGTTTGCCGACCACTGGTGATAGGTGTTTCTTGTGGCTGGTGTAAGGGTCTCATGCAGAGGAAAGATAGGAATGAAAGCTGCAAAGGAACCCTAGCTAGTTTTGCTCAGTGGATAGAGTGTTGGCCTGCAGACGGAAGGGTCCTGGGTTCGATTCCAGTCAAGGGCACATGCCCGGGTTATGGGCTCAATCCCAGTAGGGGGCGCACAGGAGGCAGCCGATCAAGAATTCTCTCTCATCATTGATGTTTCTATCTCTCTCTCCCTTCCTCTCTGAAATCAGCTACACACACGCACACACACACATTTAAATGCTCAAAAGGAAACAGGCAGCAGCTCATGGTGAGCCTCGGTGCCAGGCCCCTTGTCTGAGGGCCATGGGAGCCATGAAATGGTTTTAACAAATGAGCCCCCAGGAACCATGGAGTTCTAGAGAAATGGTCCCTCAGGATGGGCGGGAAGGCGATGGGCAGAAAACTGTGAGAGAGAGGGCTCCATGCACTTCCTCCCCTGCCCTTGGGGCTCAGGCTAACTTTGTGAAAACAACAACAACGTACAAGCAAATGAAACAACCCAAGGGGAGCCCAGAATTTCCAGAGATGAAGGAAGCACTTCCTGCTAGACCGAGTGGCACCGTTTTACCCTCGGAACATCATTGTCCTCTGTGCAGGCTGGGGTGGGGAAGGCAGCAAGCTGGAGAACCAGGAAATAGGAAGAAAGGAGGCAGGATAATCATGTGTTTGGAGCGTGAGCTCTGAAATCGGGACATTCCTGGTGTCCAATGACAACTCCCCAGCTGAGCGACTTTACTCCAATTACTTAACATTTCTGTGTCAGCCAGGAGAGTCTAGATTTTGCTGCAGTAACAAACAGCTCCAAAAATCAAAGGGGCTTTAAACAACAGAAGCTTATCTCTTGCTCTCACAATGGGATCTTCAAGGTTTGCTGGAGGCCCTCCTCCTTCTAGGGATTCCGGAACCCGGGCGTAGGGAAGCTTCTCATCACTGCTCTGCAATGACTACGGCAGCGTGGACAGAACGTGGGGACTCACTGGTTCCTAAAACGAGCCACCTCACTTCCACTCCCATTTCATTGGCTAAAGCCCGCCTGGTTGTGCCCATCTTCACAGGACGTGGGGAACAGATTACACACACACACACACACACACACACACACACACACACACACACACGTACTGAGCCCCGATATCATTCCCTGTGAAATGGGAATAAATAAAACCACCCACCGCGGCTGGGCATTGTGAGTCTAAGTGAGAGAATGCACGTGAAGGTCTGGGTCAAACAAACAATAACAGCTGGGCGTGGGGGAGTGGGGATGAAAAAGAGGAATAAAGTGGAGTATTTATTGGTTTTGGAGTTTTCTAGATAGCATGTTCGATTTGCCCAGCTGTGCCTGGGGCTCTTGCTCTGCTTGTGACCCCGGGAGTCCCTGGTGCTCCAGGAACTCCCGCTTGTGAGAGGCCTTCCCCGTCCTCCATGAGTCTCGGGGCTGAGCCGGGGTGTCTTCCAAGGAAACCTCAGGCCTCCCCTCCAAGACTGTGCATTTCAAACACCAGCCTCACGCCTTCGCCCCCGCCGCCGCCGCAGAGGCCCCATGCAAATGGCATGTCTCTGCCAAGAATCAGTTCCCATTCATCACCGTGAAGCGCGACACCTGGGGGGAACCGGTAACTGAGACTGCGTGGTCTCCAAAGACGGGAATGTGTCTGCTCAAGCTGAGTAATTAGAGCAGTTTTCTGCACACATGCCTAATCTTTATTTAAGACATTTCACTTAGGTACACAGCGAAGTTACTCAAAAGTCTGTTGGCTTTGAGACATGTATATCACCCAACCATCTCTCTTCTCGATTTTAGAATTGTTGAATAAGCACCCGTGACCATAATTGCAAATATTTATTGAGGCTGCGTGCTAAGCAACTGTACTCTGCACTTTCCTGGATATAACTTATTTCATTTTCCGTAACAACCCCATTACTCTTTCTTGTACCTGATCTGAGAAACTCGTAGGATGCCCACGTTGTTTCCATGGGAAGGAGACAAAAGTAATCTTTGAGGGGAAAGTGGCGAATAAATGGAGAGTGTTTGCTCTGTGAGACTAAGAACATAATGGTAGCTAACATGCAAATAGAGCTAAGTACGTACCGGGCGCTGTCCTAATGACTCTCATGCATTAGCTCATTAATCCTCTCCATAGCCCTAGGAAATAGCTATTACTAATCCCCATTTTACAGCTGGGGAAACTGAGGTACAGAGGGATTACATAACTCTCTCAACATAACAATAGCCAGTGGGTGGTAGAGCCAGCACTTTAACCCAAATAGTTAGGACCTGAACCACAATACCATATTGCCTCTTGGGGTTCCAGCAATCTCCATGTCTTCAACTATCGCAAGGACTGTCCTGTGGAAGATGGTGACAGGAAGGTTGATTTCTAGATCCACAGAACCAGGACTATGGGCACAAACCACAAAGAGGCAGGTTTAGAATCCACCTAAGAAAGAACTTTCCCCAAGTAGTGTTACTCAAAGAACAGAGTTCCTCGCAGGTAGTAAGCTCCCATCAGCAGAAGTCCTCAGGAACAGACTGGATGACCTCGCCTGGAGAGACATGGTGAGGACTCCTCTCTTGGGCTCGAGGTTGGATTGCCTCTGTATGTAATCGTCTTTGACATGGCGACTTTATGAACATTAACTGTCACGACATCTGAATATGGCAAAGAGTCTGTAAGCTATATCCTCTCTCTCCTTAAAAATGGGAGCAGATGACATAGCTACTTGAGTGGCCAACATGAAGGCCAGGGCACTATTCCAGAACTCAGCAATATCATAAAATTAAACTCATAGCAAAGCTACTCTGACACCTGACAATGATGCAAATAATTGTTACCTGGATGAGCAATTAACCCGATTCACTCCATCAACTCTAGGTAGCATAGTATTCATTAGTTAAGCCCTCATTTGTATGCTTTTCTTTTCTAGCTTTATTAATTTACCTGCCGTTTAAAGCAATGCTGACTTTGGTAGCTACTATTGATCCAAAGCAGGGTTTTATCCTTCTTGGTGCAGCCATTAGAGAATGAGAAGCTGGGGGTGGGGATGAGCCAGCCATTCACTGGGCCAGAAAGCCAGGCAAGGATGGGGAGACCTGATAGGAACACAGGTCAGATGAGCTTGGGCATTTGGAGGGAGTAGACACCTGGCAAAAAAAACAAACAAAACTGCAGTGATCCCACAAAAGGATCCTAGCCCTTCAGGCCACAGCCCAGGGCCAGGAGAATGAACTGGTCACGGCCTTTAAAGGAGGGACACGCAGGAGGCACAGTATGGATGAGAGGAGGCCCCTGACTTAATTTCTGGGCTTTTTGTCTGGGTTCCCTGGGGCAGGGAGCAGTTTCAGGTGGGTGGGCAGGGACAAGAAATTGGTGGTGATTGATGAGGGAAAAAATACCCAGCATTGGGGTCTCAGGAGCCCCTGGTAGCAAGTTCAGATCAGTGTTCACAGAAAACCTTCTCCTACCCCATCTCCTACCCCAGGGAGAACTGGTCTAGAAATTCCATAAGGACCTTATAAAACAATAGAGACCTGGTTCACGAAATTTATGCATGGGGGGGAGGGCTGGTCCCTCTCCAATCTGGGACATCCCTCCCCAATCCAGGACTGCTGGCTCCCAACCGTTCGCCTGCCTGCCAGCCTAATCACCCCCTAACCACCCCTCTGCCAGCCTGATTGATGCCTAACTGCTCCCCTGCCAGCCTGATTGCCCCTAACTGCCCTCCCCTACTGGCTCAGTAACCCCAAACTGCCCTCCCTTGCTAGCCTGGTTGCCCTTAACTATCCTCCCCCACAGGCCTGGTCACCCCTAACTGCCCTCCCCTGCTGGCTTGGTTGCCCCCAACTGCCTTCCCCTGCAGGCCTGGATCCTTCCCTCCCCCGCCAAATGCCCTCCCCTGCTGGCCTGGTCCCCTCCAACTACCCTCCCCTGCAGGCCTGGTCCCTCCCAACTGCCCTCCCCTGCTGGCCTGATTGCCCACAGCTGCCCTCCTCTGCTAGCCATCTTGTGGCGGCCATCTTGTGTCTACATGGGGGCAGCCATATGTGTGTTGGAGTGATGGTCAATTTGCATATTGCCATTTTATTAGGTAGGCTGGGGCAGCGGGGGAGGGGAGGTGTGTGGCTCTCAAACACCTCCTTCCCCTTCAAAAGGCTGGCAGGGAGCTTAAACCAACTGAGTCTCCCTCCTCGGCTTGAGCGGAGGATTGCTAGGAAGTGGACTTTTTGATTTACAGTCCCAAGGGCGAAGCGGTGCAGGAGGGAATAATAAGCTCTTTAGACTTGGAAGCTCCTGCAAGAAATGATAGATGTCCCCAAGGGAAGGTGCGTCCAGGAAGGCGTCCCCAGCCCCCCCGCAGGAATCAATCTCCCTGTCCCCTGAATGCCCAACACCTCCCTCAGCATTTTCTGCCCGGGATCTCCAGCAGCTGCGCGTGTGTCTCATATTCCCCAAGTGGATCCGAAGGCCCCCGGAATCAGTGACTGTGTACCTCGTGGGCTCTCAAGTGAGATTCGTGGTATGGCGGCTGGCTGGCTGGCTGGCTGGGAGGTGAGACTCTGATTTTCAATCTATTGTTCCGCCCCATCTCGCTGGGGGAGATAGGCCGGCATGTGTGCTGCTTAAATGCACAGAGGCATTGCTACCTTGGAGTTTTTTTGCAAATAGAGAAAAGACGATGGCAAGGCTGTGGGCATGGCCTACCCATCCTCTGCAGTGCAGACCGCTGGGTGCCGTTTCTCCACCGATGGCCCTGACTCTTGACACTACGAAAGTGGACCCCCGAGGGACAGCACCTGTGCCTCCGGTTTCTGACGGCCCACACGGGGCAGCACATCCGAGAGCCCAAGGGGACCTGACCCACCACACCGCCAGCCAGCCCGTCTGGTTCTACGGGGACTGCATCCGCCGAGCCCGGGAGGCCCCCGGTACCCAGGTCTAACCAGGGAGGATGGCTGATGGGTACGGACCCGTGGCTGCGTGTTGAAGCGCTCAGCCTTGTAGATACTTCCTCCTGAAGAGGAAGACAGAAAGGAGGGGAGAGACAAAGGGAAGAGAATGAAAGCAAATTGCTCACTGTGCTCCTCTTTGGCAAACGAAATGCTTATTGAAATGAAGATAAGCTTGACAGACTTCTGTGAGCGGCTTGGGGGCCTCGCTGAGACTATCCTGCCTTGAGAGACTTCCGCTAGAACCGACTCCTCCACAACTAATAATGTGGTCTCTGTCACTTAACTCGAAAGTCCCTGCTGGACCCGCACAGTGAAGCGTTAAGGAAATGAAATCCTTTTTTTTTTTTTTTTTTTTTTTTTTAAACATTGCAGCTAAGTTTGATTTGTTGAGAACATTTCTTCCACTGACAAGTTACAAGCCATGTCTGAGAGGCCCACTGGGAACTTTCAAAATTTGAGCAGCAGTTTCTAATCACTGGCGATCATTAGCATTTTAGTGAATAGATTTTTGATAAGAAAAATCTTTGCCCTGTGGGAAGGAAGGAAAAAAAAAAAAGAAGCGTGACATTTGATAATGCAAACAGAGTCGCAATTTTAATTAGGCCTCCGATCCGCGTTGGCGTGGCAAGCATTGCACAGGATCCAGATGTTTTCCTTCTTGGAAGGTGTGACCTTAAGGCTGTGCCGAGCCATCGGTGCTGGGTTCTACGCCGCTGGTTGGCTCTCCAGGGCGAACAATAATAACCACTATGTATTGAACATTTGCTATGTGCCAGATATTGTTCTGTGTCTCATGCATCATCTCGATTAGTCCTCTAATCAATCCGATGAGACAGTTGTTGTTGTTGTTGTTGTTGTTATTATCACTCCCATTTTCCAGATGAGAAAACTAAAGTGCAGAAGAGTTTACTATCCCAAAGTCCCCCAGCTTGGTAGCGGTCGAGGCTAACCCAGATCTGGGTGGCTCTCACTCTGGCTCTGTCACTGAGTGTGGGCTGAGTTAGGCGACCTCTCCTGGCCTCAGTCTCCAAGTCCATGGAATGGGGATGTGATCACATCTCCTTGACTGGTCTCTGGAGGGGCTCTGAGGAAGGGGTGGTTGTGCCTAGGAGAACATGTTTTCCTCTCGTGGAACTAGACCCTGACACTTTGTATCTTCTTTCTATTGATCTTAGCCTAACCCAGCCGTGGGCAAACTACGGCCCGAGGGCCTGTTCGGCTGTTCTTTCCGGCCTGGGCAGAGCCGAAAGAGCGGGCCATACTCTTTTATGTAATGATGTTTACTTTGAATTTATATTGGTTCACACAAACACTCCATCCATGCTTTTGTTCCGGCCCTCTGGTCCAGTTTAAGAACCCATTGTGGCCCTCGAGTCAAAAAGTTTGCCCACCCCTGGCCTAACCCTTTGGGGTTACCCAGAAAAACTTTGATCCCCTTTGGCTGTTTGTTCTGATACTCAGAAATTTGTAATAAGCTCTTGGGCTTTCTCAATTTTATATTCTCCAGACTGAACACCTCTGATTCCTTCAACCAGTTCTTCATATGCCATGATACTGAGTTTCAGTACTTCCTATAGAAGAGATGTCATCTTCAAAATGGGGATAATAATGGTCATTGTGAGGATTCTCTGAGATCAGGTCTGGCACATTGTGTGTGTGTGTGTGTGTGTGTGTGTGTGTGTGTGTTGTCACCTGCCCAATTCTCATTCTCCCCTTTTACTCAGTGACAGAGCCACAATTTAATTTGGAGCACCAGGGGACGTTTCTCAGCTTCCCTTGCAGATAGGGGGTGGCCCATCCTATATAATAAAAGGGTAACATGCAAATAGCCTGAACGGCAGAACGACCAGAATGCCTGTGGCTGCTTGCCCTGCCCAGCCCGCCCCTACCCCCAAGGGGCCTCCCCTACCAATTGGGGGTGGGGCCAGCCAGCAAACTGCCCACAACCCCTCACCCTGGCTGGCCCTGCCCCCAATTTGCCACCCCCCGCCCCCCACCTCAGCCAGCCTGCCCACAATGGCCCCCATTGGGTCAGGCCAGCTGGACCCCATCCCACCAGTGCACAAATTTGTTACAGCAGCAAATTTGTGCACTGGGCCTCTAGTAAAGTATAATTTGCATTCAATGCACTGCTGAGATCTTGTGTACCTTGCCATCAGTGCATTTCATGAATGCTTTTTAAAAATGTATATATATTTTATTGATTTTTTACAGAGAGGAAGAGAGAAGGATAGAGAGTTAGAAACATTGATGAGAGAGAATCATTGATCAGTTACCAAGGTACATGCCCCTGACCGGAATCGAACCTGGGACCTTTCAGTCCGCAGGCTCTATCCACTGAGCCAAACCGGTCTTCCCATGAGTGCTTTTTAAAGGCAACATTTCCAGGCAACCTCCACTCTCATCCCCAAAGCAGCGACTAATCTGAGTTTAGGTAGGTCAGTTTGGCCTATTCTAGAATGAGTAGAATATGTTATACACTTTTGTGTCTGGCTTCTCCACTCATCATAATGTTTTTGAAATTCATCCGTGTTATTGCATGTGTCTATTATTTGTTGTTGTATATTGCTGGGCTGTATTCCATTGGATGACCATACCACAGCTCACTTACTCTTACTCATTATCCTGCTGATAGACATCTAGATAGTCTCCGGTTTTTAACCTTATGGATAAAATTTCTAGGATAATTCTTGGACCAGCCTTTTTGTAGACAGGTTTACATTTCTCTCGGATGAATACCTAGCAGTGAAAATGCTGGTTCATTGGGTGAATATATGTTTAGCTTTTCAAGAAACGGCAAAAGAAGTTTTTGTAAGTGGTTGTACCATATTATATTCAAACTGCAACATGTGTGGGTTATATACAGCTGCTCTCCATCCGCTCCGACCTCTGGCATCATCAGCCTTTATCAGCCTTTCTAGACGGAGAGCAGTGGTATCTCATTGTGGTTGTGATTTGTGTTTTCTTGATGACTACCGGTGTTAAAAGACTTTTCATTTGCCCCTTAGCCATTTGTATATCTTCTTCTGTGAAGTGTTCATTTACGTTCTATGTTTATTTTTTAAAAGTTGTGCTGCTTGGCTTTAGTACTGAGTTGTAGGAGTTTATATATATTCTGGGTATAAGTCCTTTGTCAGATAAATATGTTGTGAGTATCTTCCCTCATTCTATGCTTACCTATTATTTTCTTGATGTTTTTTTTTTTTTTTTTTGATGAGCAGATGTTTTAATTTTGATCAAGTCCATTTTCTCATTTCCCCCCTTTGTGGTATATATTTTCTGCATTCTTTCTAAAAGATCTTTAGGTCACAAAGAAATTTTTTCTCTGTTTTCTTTTTAAAAAAATATATATTTTATTGATATTTTATAGAGAGGAAGAGAGAGAGGTAGAGAGCCAGAAACGTCGATGAGAGAGAAACATCAACCAGCTGCCTCTTGCACACCCCCTACCGGGGATGTGCCTGCAACCAATGTACATGCCCTTGGCCGGAATCGAACCCAGGACCTTTCAGTACGCAGACCGACGCTCTACCACTGAGCCAAACCGGTTTCGGCTTCTCTGTTTTCTTGTGTTCACTTTTACTTGTATGCTCTACCTTGAATTTATTTTTGTGTGTAGTCTAACACAGGGTCAAGATTCTTTGTTTTTCATACAGATATCCACTTGTTACAACACCGTTTGTCAAAGACAGTTTCTTTTCCACATTTAATGGCTTTGACATATTTGTTATAAACCAAGTAAAAATATGTGTGTGGACCTCTCTCTGGATCTTCTATTCTGTTTCACAGATTTATCTATCTATTCCTTCACCAAATCCACACTGTTTAGATTTTTCTATTGCTTCACAGTAAATCTTAAAACCTTAAAACCTTCTCATTTTGTAATTCATTTTCAAGATTGTTTTGGCTATTATTGTTCCTTTGTATTTCCAAATAAAATTTAAAATCATCTTGTTTGGGACTACAGTGGGTCTTTAAATTCATTTGGGGGAAAATTGACATTATGATAACATTGAGTCTTCCAATCCAGGATTTTTTCATTCAATTTTTAATTTATCCAATTTATTTAGGTATTTTTAAATTCCTCTTGGTATTATTCTACCATTTCAGCATAGACTTTCACATATTTTGTTAAATATATCCTTAAGTGTCTGATGCTTTTGAATGCTATTATAAATGATGTTTATTTTTTAATATTACTTTCTAATTGTTCACTCCTAATGTATAGAAATGCAATTGGTTTTTATATTGATTTTACATATTGTGAAGCTCTGAATTTTATTAGTTCTAGTAGAAGTTGTTCTAACATTCCTAGGGTCTCCTGTCATGTCATCTGCTAACAGAGACAATTTTAGTTCTATCTTTGCAATTTGTACGCTTTTTACTTACTTTTCTTGTTTTATTGCACTAGGTAGACTTTTCCCCTTTAATGCATCAAAAAACAAAACAAAACAAAACAAAAAAACAACCCCTCATGGCTTTGGAAAAAGTCAGGTTTTTTTTTTGTTTGTTTGTTTGTTTTTTTACATTTATTAAAAGGCACAAATAATCACTTGCAAAAATCTTTCTACCCTCAGGTTGGTATTTCCCCAGACTTAAGAATAAACTCAGTAATTTGGCTTTACTTTTTCTTCTTGACATGGCATAACATTTGACTTGCATAGTAGTTATTAGTGCTGCTTGCCAAGTACTTCCAGTCCTCCCACCTTCTGGACCCAAAGTAGCATTGCACTTCCCTGATACCTCATGGCAATGTGGAGCTGTGTGACTGGTTCCAGCCAGTAAGCGAGTGCTGAAGTGATGTGTGTCACTTCTGCACCAGGACATTGAATCGCCATCAACGTGAGAGTCTCCCGAACTCTCCTTTTCCTCCAGCACATTAACCGACAATGTTTAGGATAAAAACTACCCCCAACTACCCGGATGCAGTGAGCAGAGATCCCTCTGCTGACCCACAATGGACATATGACTTGAGGGTAAATAAAATTCTGTTATTTTAAGGCACTGAGGTTTGGGGATTGTTTGTTACAGCAGCATTACCCTTCCCATCCTGACTGATACGTCTTGCATGAAGTTTTCAAAGAGAGGTAGTAGCTAAGCAAGAGAGGGAGGGCAATGTAAGAAAACAGTGTTTTCTTCTCTGGGTGAGACAAAGCACATATCTCTCCGGAGAAACCAGCACTGAGCCAGAGCCCAGAATCTTATGCAGGTCTTATATATAAGCAGATCCCCAGTGCCAAACATATACGAGGAGGGAAAAATGTTAAGGGCTTGCTTACATTCAATTGAGCCAGAGTTCTCCTTTCAGATTGTGCTTTGCAAAGTGGAAGCACAGCATTTCCTTCTGTTTCCCCCACCACTACCTTCTCATTGCCTGCAAACGGGAATGACAAAAACAACTTGTCCTCAAGAATTGTCGGGAGAATTTGTGCTGATTACAAAACACTTTGCAAAATGTAAAAACCCTCGCTAAGTGGTAATTTTCCCCATTGCCCTGCCAATTGTAATAAATAAATATTGTTTTTAAAGCTGGCTCCTGGCTTGCTTCCCCATGGCCATCCCATCAAACACTCCGAAATGCCTGGGGTTGTTGTCCACTCCGGATTTGCATGTGTGTGCGTGGTGCTCGTGTAATGTTGTTTGCTGTGGAGCTGATCGAGCCCAGCTTGCAGCAATAAAACTTGAGAACGATGTCATACCCCATTGGAGAGGTGATGGGTCAGAACAACTCACTCAGGACAACTGTACGCTCTGCCCCTCAAGGGGCAGCCCTAGTGTGTTCGGATTAGGGAATGTTCTCTGTGGTTATTAATTTATTTTCAGTTCTTCGCCCAGCTTGGATTGAGGCCCTAGGTTTCTGGTCTGGCTCGTGTTATCACGATGGGTAGAGTCCATGTACCTGCTGATGGTTAAATGCATGTTTACGGACTACTTACTGTTGACCGCATGCTGGGAGCTATAAGGAATGTAAAGATTACTGACATAGTTCCTGACCGAATTCCAGTGAGCTCCCAGTAAGCCAAGGGCGAAGGAGGACATTCATTCATTCATTCTTTCATTCATTCACCTTTCAGTCATTGATTCTATTCGTACTAATTCCACTGAGATTGACTGATGTTGCATTTACCATTGTGGCTACAAAACAAAGTCTCAGCTCTAATAGGACCACGTGTTCTAACAGGGGGATACAGGCAATAATCAAATAATTATACTAATAAAGTTTTTTATTATAAACTGTTATGCACTGAAGAAGAATCTAGCGTGCTGTGAGCACAAGAAAACAAAGGAGCAGGGGGAAGAAGCCAAGAAAGCCTTCTTTGAGCAAGTGGCTTTTAAGTGGAGATTTAAAGAATGGATTATGAGTTACCCAGCCTGGGGTGGAGGGGGACAAGTTAGGTAGGGGAAACAGTACATTTAATATAAGACACACTATACGATGGCTACAGAGGAGGGGCCTGTAACAGATTAGAAGAGGTCCCAGAACAAGTTCCTTGTTAGTAAGGGGATAAAAAAGGCTGCCTGTAAGAGGTGGTGCTTAGGCTGGGCCCAGAAGGATGGGAAAAACTCTCTAGAACAGCGGTTCTCAACCTTCCTAAGGCCGCAACCCTTTAATACAGTTCCTATGTTGTGGTGACCCCCCCCAACCTTAAAGTTATTTTTGTTGCTGCTTCATAACTGTAATTTAGCTACTGTTAATGAATCGTAATGTAAATATCTGTACTTTCCGATGGTCTTGGGCGACCCTGCTAGCGGTTCTCAACCTTGTGGGTCAGCTTCTCCACCCACAAGAGAAATCCCAAGGTTTTGAGGAAACAATGCAGGAGAGGCAGGAGGGTGAGGGGAACAGGGTGAGGGGGAGCTGAGGGCTTCTTCCCCAGTGACAAGAGAATGTATGCATGCGCACTGTACCCCAAGTGGCCCAGAGCAGAGGGCTGTGTGTGTGTACCAACTGCAGTGGGAAACAGGCTGACATGAGAAAGCGCTTCCTGTTAGTTTCAGACCTCTCTCAGGCATAGGGAAAAGAACACCAGCTCAATCCCTAAAACAGAGACTAGAGAGAATTAATTGAGGCATGGGGCCAGCTACCTCCAGAGCATGGCTGAATCCAGGGCTTAAACCAAGACTCTTTCTCCATCTCTTGGGTTTGCTTCTATCCATATATTGACCTCATTGTTTCCCATTGCAGTCGGGCTTCCTCTAAGCAGGTGAAGAAGAGCTGCGGACAGCTCCCGCCTTACCTTGCAGTGGAAAGAGGGAGTTTCTGTGTGTCAGTATATAAATCCCAGGGAAGCACGGTGATTGGCCCTGATGTGTCACATGCCCCTCTCTTGGACGAATCACTGTTGTCAAAGGGAGGAGATGCTAGGGTTGGCCAGGCCTATCCTGAGACTGACTGGCAGCTCCAGGCGAGTCAAACACAGCAGAGGAGAATGGAGCTCCAATGGAAGCAACGCTGAGCTAACACAACTAACCCAGAGGCACCAGGGTCCTTTTCTCATGCTCTCTACTGCAGGGCAATGACTCATGAAGAGTGTTTGTATTCATCGTAGTCATCTGGGGGGCCGGGTCATTTAAGCAGAGAATAAGAACAATATATACTTTTTTCATAAGCTTTGGAAGACAGATATGATCAACAATTTTCACGTGACAAGATTAATTAAGGATGTGGAGTTCTGCTTCCAGGGGGTGATCTAGTTGCTCCCCCAAGGTCTTTTGATGCAGAAGGGTCTGTGGCTATGTTATGTTGGGGGAAGAGCCTTAGAAGGGGACCAATAACCTGGGCTCTGGCTCCGGGCCTGCCCTCAGCTCACTCTGCGACCTGAGAGAAGCCCTCTCTCTGGACCTCAGTTTGCCCATCTGTACAACGACAGGGCTGACGTCTGCTGGGCCAGAGGATGACCGGGTGGTGTTTGGTGACCATAGAAATGGGATCACACCCACGCCGGCAGACAGAGGCAGCAGCTGCCTGTGGCTGGAATGGGACCCCGGGAGGCAGCTTTGGAGACCGAGTTCATCTGTAGCTGTGGAGCGTGTGGAATTCGGGGAGAGTCGGGAGATTTCAGGGCTACTAATGGAGGTGGGAGGTTCCGACCAATGTCGCAGACGCACACCAGCCCTCGGCGGAGTCACACCGCCAGCTGAAGCCACCGCTCTGGGCAGGCTGTCTGCATGGAGCAGGTGCTCACTGCTTTCTTCCTTCTGGGGAGCTCTCGGTCACTGGTTCCTGAGGGGTCGGGGAGACAGGGAGATGCCCCTGCAGTTTCTCTTCCCTTGAGGCAGGCATTCCCGCAGGCTTAGAAGGCGTGTGGCTGTGGGGAGGCGGGGGCGGGGAGGCCGGGCAGGCACACGGGTGTGCAGGGGCAGGGCCTGCACGAACACGGGATGGGAGAGTGTGTTCCTGTCTCACTCAGCATTCCCGGGGACACATTTCTCATCAGCAAGGGGCCCCACAGGAGGATGTGGGCGCTCCCCTCTGCTTAAAGGACTGGCTCCTTGGGCCTGAATGTAAGGAAACTCGGGGACAGGGCCATGTTAAAAGGCTTTGGATCTGCTGAGGAAAACAGTGGACCAGAAGTCTCTAAAAAAGGAGTTTATATACAAGAAAAAAAGGACACAGAGTCATCATGCAAGCGATGGGGGCCGAGGACAGGGGCTGGCCGGGATCCTGTCTCCCCCTCTCCCCCTTGGTCCCAGAGTCCTAGTGGGGTGTGGGGAGGTTGGGGGCAGGGAGTGGAGCCCTGGCCCGCCCCCCCCCCGCCTTGGCCCGCCCTGCCCCCCCCCCCCCCCCCCCGCCTTGGCGGCCTCCTCTGGAAAATGGGGCGAGGGCCTGCGGGGGGGGGGGGTGCCCCCAGCCGGGCGGCGCTGCCCATGGGCCGGAGGGAGCCGGGAGCCGCTGGAAGCCGGTAATTAATAAATGAGCCGCCCTGGGACTCCCGGCCGCCTCCGATGACATATCTGTCGCGGGCTCGGCAAACCATTAAATGACCATTTTCTGACAGAGCGACTTCCCCGCTGCCTCGCCGCCCGGCGGCCTTGACTTTAGGGCATATTTCCTCTGCTCACCCTGTCTGTCCCCGGCCGCCCTCCCCGCCGCCCACCCCGGGTCTCTCCGCTGTCTCCCGCCTCTGTCCGCAGGAGCGTCTGCTTCTGCCTCTGCCTCTGCCTCAGCTCCTCGGGGGGGGGGGGGGGGGGGGGGGGGGGGCTGGCTCCCTCTCTCCCTCCCCTCCCACCCTGGCCTCTCTCTCCCTGCCTCCTCTCTCTCTGTCTCTCTCTTCCTCTCTCTCTCTCTCTCTCTCTCTCTCTCGCTCTCTCTCTCTTCCTCTTTCTCTCTCTCTCCCTGCCTCTCTCTCCTCTCCCCCCCCCTCCACCCGCCCCGCTCTCTCTGCTTCTGCCGTCTGTGTGAGGTTTAACTGCCCCCCTTGCCTGCCTCAGCGCCCCCCCCCCCCCGCCTCCCCCGGGCTCCTGACGGCTCGGCTCGCTGCTGCCGGTTTAATTGGGCCCCGGATGGGCTCGGTCGACAGGGCCATTCATCATGTGGCCGCGGCTGGCGGCGGCGCCCGGGGGAGCGGGGCTGACAGCTCCGCCGGGCTGGGAGGCGGCCTGCGTCGGGAAGTTCACATATTTGGGCATTAGTGCAGCTATTAGTTTAACAAGCTTCGTTTATCCTTGTCACTACCACTTCAGCTTCCCATGTAATCATTTGAAATGTAGATTACAGCCAGACAAATGGGACAGCGCGAGACGCGCGGGAGGCGGTGACACGCCGGCGGCGGCTCGTTAGGGCGCCCTCCTCCCTCCCTCCCTCCCTCCCTCCCTCCCTCCGGCCCGGCCTCCCCCGGAAGGGCTCTCATTAGCTTCACCCGCCCTGATTCCGGCGCCCAGGGTGCCCTCCGCCGAGGGTGCAGGTCCCACCAGGGTGGGTCCCTCTGTTCGGAAGACCGCCCAGGCCTGGAGGAGGCGGTGGGTGACCAGGCCTCGGGCCTGCCCCCACGCCCCTCCCAAAGGCGCGTCCATCCCAGGATGCGGGGCCCCCGGACCCTGGCTGCTGCTCCAGCTCAGATCCCTGAAGGCGCGGCCTCCCCCGTGGTCTGAGGAGGAAGGTCTGGCCTTCTCTGGCCTCCTGTCCCCGTCTGGAAATGGGGGTGGGGGTGGTGGGGGGTCGGATTAGGTCATGTGAGCCTGCTTTTGGCCATTCCCCTGCCAAGACCCCACTCGTCCTGGTTCCTCTGTTGGAGTCGCCCAGCTCCCAGTCCTTTCTACCCTCCTCCTGGTAGACTGAGGCCTCTTTTCCAAACGCAACCTTGGCCGTGTCTACGCCCGGCTCCGAAGGCCCCCGTGGGCCTCCGAATAAAGCTAGGACGTGGGGTAGGCATGGCCCGGCCAGGGCAGGGCCCCCTCAGCCCCTCCACTTTGCCTCTGGCCACCCCTCCGATGTGTGCTCCTCAGCGCCTCGCACCCTGGCCGTTGTCAAGTGCCCACGTCCCACCTCGCACCACCGTTTTCTCTGCAGGAATACCACTCCCCTGTGCCCTCCCCACGTCCTCCCCTCGGACACCTTTCTCATCCTTCAGGTTCCAGTTTAGATTTCCCTCCTCCGGGAACTATTCCCTCCCTGCCCTTCTGCCCAGTGCCTCCCCTATGTGTGTCCCAGAGCCCTGAGTGCCCCCCCCACACACACACACCCCACTCCCGGCATGAACACAGAGGATCGCATGGGTGGTTGGTTTGCATCCCGCACTGGACTGTGAACCCCACCAGGGCAGGGTCTCCCCAGCTTAGAGCCTGGGCCCTGGGAACAGCCAATGCTCATTGAGAGAGGGGATGGAGGGCAAGCAGTGACCCACCGGAGAAGCCTCCATGGAGAGGTGGCACGCACCGTGCACCGATGCTCCTCACAGAACAACCGAGTATTCCCCGGCTCCTTCCCGGCTCCCTTCTCCCTTCGCCTGCCGACTCCCCCTGCGCCCTTCCTCCTCCCGCCTCCCGCCTCCCGCCTCCCCACACACCGAGCTGCAGGAGGACCCAAATCCCGTTCTCCCTGGGGAGCCGGCTCCGAAACCGTCCGGGTCCCGGGGGGGAAACGGTTGGCCACGCACACAGGTCACCGGAGACGTGCGCAGAGGTGTGAGTAGAGGTAGCCCAGTGGTCGGCAAACTCGTCAGTCCACAGGGCCAAATATCAACAGTACAAACGATTGACATTTCTCTTGAGAGCCACGTTTTTTAACCTTGAACTTCTTCTAACGCCACTTCTTCAAAATAGACTCGCCCAGGCCGTGGTATTTCGTGGAAGGGCCACCACACTCCAGGGGCCAAAGTGCCGCCTGTGGCCCTTGAGCTGCGGGTTGCCGACCGCTGCGCTAGGAGGACCCACCCGGGGTGGTGAGGGGAGCCCTGACTTAGGCTGGGGAGCAAAGGGGAGGGAATGAGGCTGCCAACCCGGAGGAGGAGGAGGAGCAGGAGCCGTGGAAGAGGGGCTGCAAGATGGCATACCCTCTGGAAGGCAGCCCTGACCGAACTGGGGTGAGGCCCGGAGGGAGTGGGTTATGAACCCCTGGCCTCTCCCTCCCGTCTCTGGCCGGGGTCTCCAGAGGGCCAGGGGTCAGGGGGATGAGGTGCACAGAGGTCAGCCTCCTGGGATACAGCCTCCTGGTGGTCGTCGTGGAGAATACCCCACCCCCACTCCCCCACTCCCTTTGCCTCAGGCTGACCTCTCTGCAGGGGGCCGGGACCTCCCCAGAAAACACATCCCAGGACCAAGGGGACGTCCCCTGCAGAGGGCTCCACAGGGTGTGTGCGTGGCTGTCGGTGACCTCGTCCGCCTGTCACATCTCCCTGGCCAGCCCAGCGGGGCCCCGGCCTCCCGAACTCCGCTCCTTCCCGGGAGCTGGTCCGCGCCTTCTTCCTGACACCGTCTGAGTAATGACACCGGACCCCCCGGAGCCAGCGGGTCGTGAATCAAAGCGGCTCCTCGGTGTCATAAAAGAGCTGTTCCAAACCCCAAACATAAAGATCGTTTTTATCTTTATTAATAGTTTAATGCATCCGAGAAAGCTATTTGACATTTTTTTACACCTCCAACTCTTTCCTTCATGCATTGCTGGTCAGATTACACCAGGGTTCAGCCACTTACATCCACTTAATAACTGACTAAATTCTACACCGCATTTACATTGAGCTACAAGCTGATTCTGGGATACAGATGAATTTCCTAGTGGGAGGGGGACTGGGGGGGGGGAACACCCCACACGAATGCCCTGACTTCCGAGCGGTAAATCTGCTTCAATCATGAAAAAGGAATGAGTGAAAGGACTGGGATTGATGTCGTGTCTCACAGCGCAGCTCCGAGCGAGGGAATGCACCTTGATTAATAATCGGGAGTATTTTCTCCACATATTTAATTAAGGTTCCACACTGACAGACACACACATGCGAAGCTAATTGGAAACACATGGAACTGGGGACAGGGAAGGCAACGCAGCTCTTCCTAACCGTGGGCCGGGCCGGCGTGTTATCGGTGCGGGAGGCTGTCAGGAAGAGGCCGCTCATTAGTGACATCTGAAGTGGAGTAACAGCTCATTGGTGAATTGTGGCTACTGCAGATACTCACACCCCATCACCCATATGACCACATTTAACACACACACTTACACACGCTCGAGACCAGCATGCACGCGCACACACACACACACACACACACGCACACGCACATGCACACACACACATTCTGGGCACCTTCGTGCAAAAATCCTCTCCCCAACAGACGCACACGCTTAGGACCACCCCTTGCACACGGGTACTCCCAAGCTGGGCTCAGCGGAGAAGGGGGGAAAAAACTGTTCTCCGCCTCTCCTTAACTTCCCAGAAAGAAAAGGGAAAAAATGATGTAACTGTCAGAAATGTGATAGGACTGTCGAAGACATATGGAAAAATCTCAAACAACCCTTGTAAGTTGTACGACATAAATCCCATTTCTATTTGTCCTGCGACAGTGTGTAAACCACACATTTTTCATCCAGATAGAAAATTAAAACCCTCGCCGGGGCCGGAGTGGCCGGGGGAGTTGGATAGCAACCCGAGGGTCCCGGCGGGAGGAGACGCCGCTGCTGGAGGGCCTCGGCCTTCCCGTGCTCTGCGGCGGGAGCCGGTGTGACGGTCCGTGCACCAGGACTGGGATGGGCCGAGCATTCAGGAGGTGTTTTCCTCGTTTAAAACATTCATTGGTTCTGGCACCCAACTAAAACCAGTTCATCCCAGTCCCTGGAGAAGGAGATAGTGTTATATCCCATTCATTGAAGTGTCTATTTCCTGATAGCTGTCTCTCTCCCCAGCCCCCCGCCCCCCTAGCCAGTTTGTTAATCATAAGGAAATGTCTCAAGAGTTCTTGAAAAGCTCAGCATTTTGGGGTGGGTTTGCGGTGGAAGGTGCCCACAGCTGTTTGAAGACTAAACAATAACATTTTTTTTGTTTATTCTCATCCGAATATCGTTCTTCTTTTATTTTTATTTTTAAAAATATATATTTTATTGATTTTTTTACAGAGAGGAAGAGAGGGATAGTGAGAAACATCAATGAGAGAGAATCATCGACCAGCTGCCTCCTGCACACCCCCCACCGGGGATGTGCCCGCAACCACAGTACATGCCCTTGACCGGAATCGAACCTGGGACCTTTCAGTCCGCAGGCCGACGCTCTATCCACTGAGCCAAACCGGTTTCAGCCTGGCTTACTTTTCAAATGCAGATCCCGACAGCAGTGCCCCCTGGCGATGGGCGATCTTTATTGGAATCTTAGTTGCTCCTGGTTGCAGCTTTCAAGGGCATCGAAGAGTGCCAAGGTGAGGCAAGAGAGGGGATGGGCCCCGGGAACTCTGCCTGAAGGTATCACTGGGCCAGTGCTTTCCCCGTGAGGAGGAAGGAAACCCCTGGGGGCATCTCCACCAGAACGTCTCTCCCGGACGGACAGACACTGGCAGGGAACGGAGCACGCGGCCAGAGCACAGGGACACCCAACCGGGGGGCTCCGCTCTGGGATCGCACCGCCTGGCTTCACATCTGGGCCCCGCTGCAAGTGTGTGGAAGTGTGTGGGCCGTGTGAGCCGGGGCCGGTACCGGAGCTCTCCTGGCTTCGTCTCTTCATCCATAGGCGTGAGGACGGTGATCACGCACTTATGTAAAGATTTAGTGAGATAATGCACTTGAAATCAATGTGCGGAGGACTCACAGCTCTTTGAGGTATGAACGTGATCTCATTTTCCCAAAGCTCCTCCAGCGGTGCGCTGCAGAACGCTCCCCTCCTCCTGTTCACGTGGTGGGGCAGGACCGTCATTGGCATCTTGGGTATATCGAGAACGTGGTGCTAAATCCCAATTACAGGAACGCCTATATTTAACCGTCGTGTGAGCGGGAAAAACAGACCTCTACCGTGTCCACCCGTGGACGTTACAGATAATGTTCGTTACCTCGGCTGGCATCGCCTTAACCGATGCCCAGGGTCACACGGGGAACGGGGAGATTAGCCCTCACCCACATCGTGCATGCTTTACGAACTTCCAGGACTGTTAGGCGTGTATCTGCCATGCTCTATAAACTATGCGCGATGTTTTAATTCCACTTTGCAGGCAGGTCCTCATTTCAATCCCCCTTCAGGGGCCTTCCCTATTAAAAAGGCCCACTTAGAGAAACCACCACTTAGCATTTTTGGGAACTTGTTATCCTCTTCCGCAGAGTCTAAGTCAGGAGTTCTCTGAGCTCGGACAATTACCGCTCTTGATTAACAACAAGAACTGATGAGTTGGCCTTTCTGGTGCGCCCCGCAAACCCAGCCAAGCAGAAAATATCGCTGAAAGGGAAACAACGGGAAGTGATTTTCTTGGTTACATTACCGGCCGTCGAGATATTTACACATGTTTGTGGATAATGCGGGAACCTCTGGCCGCCTGCGTGCTCTGCCAGGTGACGCGGCTGGGCTGGAGACACCGTGTTTCCCGCTTGACCTGGGCTGTGCATGTCGTTCTGCGACTGCAGGCAGCCAGCCTAGTGGAAAAACACACACAGGCCCGGGAGCGGGCGGGCCTGCGGGCAGCAGCCCCAGAGCCCCAGCCTAGGGACGCCTGGGGAGCCGTGGCCTCATGTGGTCAGCCAGCAACGTGGAAGAGTGCCCGCTTCCTCACACCCTCGCCAGAACTGGCTATTAAAACAAAACAAAACAAAACAAAACAAAGACAAGACAAAACAAAAAAATCCCACGTCTTTGTGAAGTAGAGTCGTGTTGTTTTCAATCGTGAGAAAGTAATTAAGTTAAAATGTGGTCATGAGGGTGGGGCCTAATCCAATAGGGCGGGTGTCCTTAGAAGAAGAGGGGACGAGACAAGGACAGAGGGAAGTCCACGTGAAGACCTGGGGAGAAGGTGGCCGTGGACAAGCCGAGCACAGAGGCCTCAGAAGAACTCAGTTTGGCCAGCACCTTGATCCTGGACATCTAGTTTTCAGAATTAGGACATCTAGTTTTCAGAATTAGACCAGAAAATAGGTTTCTGCTATGCAAGCCACCCATTCTATGGCAGCCCTAGCAAATGGAGGGGGGCTCTCAGGTAAATGCCCCCAGAGCGGTCTGATGTGGGGCTTGCGGTCCCCTCACCGTCTGCAGCTGAGACAAGTCAATGTTGATTTTTTGAGAAATGATTTTACAATTGCGTCTAATGCACATCCACTGAAGGAAGATCAGAACAGGCAGATCAGACCAATATCACCTGGGATGCTAATGCCTCTGGGGGTGCAAACCCACAGTCGCTGTGTGTCCTTGCAGAGGGGCCTCCTCTGACTGGCTCCCTGTGAGGGCCACCTCCCGCCTGAGTGTGCAGAACACAAGTCTCTCCCCGAGACTCTGTCGGGCATGTGTTGGGGCAGGCCGACTAGTCTCCTTACCCCATCCCCATGCAGCTAGCCAGGAGGTCCGGAAACTGCTTGGTCTGTGGGGCTGGGATTCCATATACACCCCCTCCACAGGCTCCAAGGGGGGGGGTCTTCATCCTCTGCTTGCACTTGCCACCGCCCCCTCCTCCTTGAGTAACCCCATTTGCTAGGAAATGGCTTCAGCCCAGGCCAGCCCTCACCTTTGACCCAGAGCCCAGTGACACCCACAGAGCCTCAGAAGGCAGGTTTGAGGAAAAGTGTCCGACCCAACACACACCTTTTCCCGTCCCTGGAGCTTTGTGCTCACTGTCCCCTCGGCCTGGGACGCCTTTCCTTCCTCCTTTCTCTACAATTTCCTGAGAGCATCCTGGCCATCCTCCATTGCTCAACTCAAAAGCCACTTCTTCAGGAAGCCTTCCTGACTCATTCCTTCCCCCACAGGATGGAATCCCCTCTGTGAGCCCACACCTCTCTGTCTGCCCCACCAACAGGTGGCGCTGGTCACGTGTTGCCTGGAATCAAAATCTGTACTTCATCTGCCCCAGGTGTAGACTCCCTGCTAGTTCCTTTCTGCATCCCAGCCCTGTCTTGGTCTGTTTGGGCTGCTACAAACAAAAATACCATACACTGAGGGGCTTAAACCACAGACATGTATCCTCACAGTTCTGGAGGCTGAGAAGTCCAAGATCAAGGCACCTGCAAATTCAGTGTGTCTGGTGAGATCCTGTTTCCCCGTTCCGATTGGTGGAAGGTGCGAGGGAGCTCTCTGGAGTCCTCTCATGAGGGCACTAACCCCACTCGTGAGGGCTCCACCCTCATGACCTCAGCTCCTCCCACCTCAGCTTAGCTCAGAGGAGGGTCTGACTAGAGTCAACCTTTGGATGCAAGATTTTTACTTTCTTACAGCAGGGGGAAAGAAAAAATCTTGGCAAAACTCACATTTGTCGTTTGCAAAAACTTTCACACAGTGCATGACCTTGTTCCTCCTAACACCCTTTAAGTAAATGCTATGCGGTTTATATCCATGGCACAGATGAAGGAAGCCAGGCTCCCGGAAGTTGATGGCTTACACCAGCACACACTGCCCAGCAAGAGCTGGAGCGGAGACTCCCAGCCAAGGCTCTCAGGAATCTTAATCCTTCTCCGTTTCCACCGCCCTGGTACAGCTCTGTTCCCCTCACCTTGTCTGCGGGCCTGGCTGCAGCAGCAGTGTGAGGAGTGAAGGGGCCTGAAGCGAAAGCCTCCCACGACAGACCTCGGGTGTCCCGTTCTGTCCCCCTGCGTGATGGTCACTGAGGGCAGAGGTGCTGCGGGAGGCTGCCTGAACATCTTCAGGATTGGCATCTCCGCCCTCTATTGGAGGCCTTGTCCAGGGCCTCTGTTCTGCTGCCCTGTGCGGGCTGCACACGCCCTTGGTGACTGGCGCCCATCTCGGAGGAAGGCAGGCATGAGGCCCCTGTCCCAGGAGACCCAGGGACAAGAGCTGCAACATCGGGGGTAGAGGTACCTGTTCTGTCTCACCGGTTCCAAATGCTGCTGCTTCTCTTTGAAATGTGTGCTTCTCAGTTGTCAGTACTGGAAACAGGGCTCCGGGTAGCAGCGTCTCTCTCTCTCTCTCTCTCTCTCTCTCTCTCTCTCTCTCTCTCCCTCAGGAATCACCTTCGTCGCCATCCATTGCTGAAATGAATGGAGGCCGTGCAGCCAACTTTATTAAATATGAATGAGTCGCAGCCCATGGCCCCCACCACTCAGTCACTCGCCTACTCCATCTCTGGCAATTACTGCGACGCACACACTGTGCCAAGGGGCACAGCGGTCCCTGCCTGCCCTTGCAGGCTGACACCACCCAGCAGGGGCAGGGCTCGGGTCTGCAGCTGTCCTGGCCCTGCTGGAAAGCCACCTCCGGGCTCCCCAGCAGCCAAAATGCCCAGCTCTGAAGGCGCCGGGACGGTGTCCTTCCCACAGAAGGATTGTTGGGCTCCAAGCTCTGGTCAGAGATGGCCTGCAGCCTTGGAGCCCAAAGACACGGTCTCCAGGCTCCTGAGCTCTGTTTGCGTGCTAGAGGCATGTGGGAGCACCCAGCTTTAAGATCCGGCCTAGATCGAGGTCAAGAGCATGTGTGCATGCACACAAGACTACTGAGCACAGATTTGGTGTGTTAACATAAACCTCACTAAAGCCCCTAGACTGTAAGCTTCCTGTCAGCAGAGTTCTTGTAAGCCCTGCTCATGTCTAGGTCTCCAGTGCTGGGGACGGAGTAGACGCTCCATCACTGGTTGTTGAATAAATGAATGAGGTGGATGCTACGGACCGTTTTAGAGCTAACGAAGTTAAGGTTACAGAACTCAACCGAGTTTCCCCAGCCAGCAGCATCACAGCCAGGAGTCAAACCCAGGATGGGAGCGCAGCCTTCGCTCCACTTGGCCAAGACTCTGGCTCTGCCCCTGCTCAGGCCACAGCCCTCCATTCTGGTTCAGATTTGCTTTGACCCCGGCTTTATCGGGAGAGCCAATACAAGTCCCCACAGCTCGTTTTATGGTGACTATCTCAGAATCACATGAATAGAGTCCGCTCCTCATTTGGCAGTCTGCTTGTTTTATGGTGACTATCTCAGGACCACATGAATAGAGTCCGCTCCTCCTCTGGTTCACACCGTCCCTCCCCCTGGGTCCCACTGCTTCCCCTGGGACACACGGCTCTCCTGGGGCACACGGCCCCCTGGGACACACGGCTCACCCGGGGCACACGGCCCCCTGGGACATTGTCAAATGACAGTGGGGAGGGGAAGGAGACCTGGGGGGAGATAAGAGAACAACGGAAGGACTGGTATGCATGAATATAAGTACAACCAACGAACACAGATCTATGGGGAGGGAGGGCATGAATGGGAGGTGGGGGGAGGGCAATGGTAAGCTATGTACACATATAATACCTTAATAAAAAAATAAATTAATTAAAAATAAATAAATTAAAAAAAAACAAGTCCCACAGCTCGATGCGGCTTTGCCGAAGTTACCGAAGACCACCGATGAGGCGGTAAACACAAAGGAGAGCACATTCTTATTCTGAACTTAAAAAATTACTTTTATTTTAGGAACCAATAAAATTATGGCAAATATTTACAAATAATTATCTCACATAAAGGTTACATAAAACCAATTCTTCACAAGTAACAGTCACTCATGAGAAGACACACAGATATTAAAATCTACGCCAATCTTATTGCGAATTTCTCCAACTAATCTAAAATAAAAGTCTTGCAGTCAACCATTTAACTTAAAATAAAACCACAAATTCCAGGTTTGACCAGAAAAAAAAAAGTTAAAATATGAAAACAAAATCCCACCCCTGTTTCTTCCCCTCACCCCCAGCCCCTGCCCTCCGCCCAGCAAAAGAAAAATATGTCCAACATCTTTGGCAAATTGGCACTGCTGTAATTACATTCAAATATTATTACACACAAAAGCAACACACGTCACTAAGAAAAAAACACAACCATGTTTCCAGTCAGTTATTTTCTACTAGAAAAAAAAGAAAAAAGGAATACAAAACATACACATTTCTTAAGAAGCTTTTTTTTTTTTCCAACCTGTTGGAGACAGAACATCTCCCACGTTCAAAGGCAATTCAATTGTGGGTGTGTTTTATTTTTGTTTTGTGTTTTTTTGTTTGTTTTTATTTGTAATTTTTTTGTTTTTTTTTTTTACAAGTAAGCATCTATGCAGGCATCACAAACTTTGGTGGATACGTATCTCTTTGATGCTGGAGGGTCAGTCCCTAAGACAGAGTCAACTGTCAAAGAAGGAAAAAGCAAAAATCCATGTGTCTTCCGGGCAAAGAGTTCCATTTGCAGTGTAGTCAGCATTTCTACAAAGACTCAATGTCCAAAGGCCACTAGAGAGTGAAACACCAGGGTCGCATCTGCCAGTGAGAGTCAGGGCAAAACCCGAATCAGATCTCCACCCTCAGCCCGAACATGGAGGGGGCCCAGCGGCTGGGGCCAAGAAGTGGGGCCCTCGGCATCCACCACCCCACACTGTGCGGGCAGCTTGGGGTCAGGGGACGGGGCCTGCCTCTTCCCGCGCCCCAGGACCGGCTGCTGCCAGGTCTGCTCACCTCCTCTAACCAATGGCGAGGGCGGCAGGCAAGGACTGGCATGAGGAGCTTCAAGTACAGCTGCGGCGTGGGGGTGGGGGTGTGTGCGTGCTCCCTTGTACACGCACGCTCGTGGGCACGTATGGAGGGGGAAGGCCGGATGGGGAGGCTCAGAGCTTTGCAGGGAGTTTCAAATAGATTCAGGATTTTATTTATTTTCTTTTTTTAGTTCCATAGCAATTAATAGGCTATTGATTGGTTGGAATGCTCAACTCTCCGTTTCCTCGAATGCAACAAAACAATTTCATTGAAATGTATTCATGCTTGAAAGTAAGGGAGCCATTGAATGGTGCCCTTTCTGTTTCACCCCAAGGGAAATGCACCATGGGTAAATCAAACACCCACCACCCAAACCGCCCGTTCTTAAAGGTGCCTTTGGGGGAGCAAGCGTCGTGATTTGGAGGTACGGTGCCGAGGGGGCCCCGGGGTCCACAGTTGCGATGGATTGGGCCTGGGATTGGGGTGTGAGGCTGTGGCTTGGCCTCCCCCAGCCAGACCTGAGAGTCAGGACGGGGCACACAACTCCCCTGCTGCTCCCCAAGCTCCCCACCCCGGGCCTTGCTCAGAGCTGCCCCAACCGGAAGGGCTAAGCACACAACCTAAGACTCCCTCCGTTTCAGGATTCATGGAGATTCCCTCAGGAAATAGATAAACAACCCAATTTTCTCCTTAAGCCTCCCGGGGTTCTAAGAGGTGGGAAGAAGGATTCCTGGACTCCCTGAACGGTGGTGGTATGTACCCCCATCTTGCGATGGGCTACCCAGGACCTAAGGAAACACCTGGACTGAAACTCCAGAACCCTGAGGCCCCCTTGGATTCAGGGGGGTGTCTAGAAGCTGAACCCCAATACTGAGCAATGATAGCGATGAAAGGAAGACTGGTGCCTGCCTGCTCCCAGCAAGCAGCCACGTCGGAGACGCTTAGCCCCGTCGTCAGGAGAGCAGGAGGGCAAGGGCCTTGCTTCCAGCCCCCTGCCGCGCCCCCTGGCACCCGGGCACCGCTCTGGAGGCCTGAGCTGACAGCGGGGAAGTGCAGATCAATGCTGTGGCTCCACCATGAATATGCAAGAGGGAATCCTGAGGTACGGGGGGCATAAGGGGACAAGGGCTGAAGGGGCCGGTGGGTGGTGGACAGACTGCTGCCCAGGAGTCACGGCCTGACTGCCCAGCTTCCCCGGCACGTATGCTGTTAGCTTTCAAGAGAAGCGCTGGCCTTGGACCTCTCTGAGGCCAAAAGGAGGAAGGGAATAAAGTCTCCAGGAGCCCCGGTGGGCGTGCCCGGAAACCGGCAGAGCCAGGCTCCTGGATGGGGGCAGGCCCAGGACTGCAGAGCCCGCCCCTCAGCAGGCCCCCAGCTCAGAGTGCGGTGGGACCTACCCGCTCCGGCCTGGGCCTGGCCTGTTCAGGGGCCTGGATTCTACTACCCTTGGGGCAGCTGAGTCTCAGACATAATCTTGTTTCTGGGTACAGCCAGAACTCTGTTCTCAAATGTCTCCCACCTTAAACAATTCATTTCTCAACCAAGTTGTTCATGGAAAAAAATGTCTCGGTTGTCGGAACAAAACTTCAGTTCTCAACCCCACAACCCTTTTGTGCTGATACCTGGATGAGCAGTCACAGTCTCTCAGGCAACAAAGGAGAGAATGCACGAGGGTGAGTCAGTTTACCACTAAACCTCGTGTTGTTAGCATCTCGGGAAATGGTGCTGTGAGTATATTTGTGGGTTTTTTGTTTTGTTTTGTTTTTTTTGCTTTTTGTTGCTGCTTATTGTTACTAAATATGTACAGCAAGTCACCAGGGTTCTAAGAAGGCAGCGATAGCAGCAAAGTGGAAAGGAAAGTTGTGAAAACAACGATAGAGCTTGAAAAAAGAAGTAACTGCAAAGCATCATAAAGGTGTTTGCACGTCTGATCTGGCCACTGAGTCTGGCACGCCGAAATCAACGCTCAGCACACCTCCCAGACACCTCTGGAACACCATTTAAAATGTAAACAAACAAGTTAAAACAGAGTCATTTGGGGGTCTGCAACGAACGAATTCCATTTACATCATCTCTAATGGGGAAGCATGGTTCGGTGTTTGAACAAATCGCTTCCCCGAACAGCCTTCTGCAAGGAATTAAGTTCGAGAACCGAGGTTCCACTGTATTTTACAGGAGTGCTCCGTTTGTTTTTAAGATTTGCTCCCCGTGGCTAGGAGCTAAATTCTCGCTGAAATGTCATCCGGAAGGGGTGGCTGCTGCCAGGGGCTGCCCAAGGCAGGGCAGTTACTCTGGGGTGTGACTGCTCATAAAGGGATTTCACCCCTCAGTGCCCTGGGGTCACAGCTGGGGCTTTGCCCTGCCCGCGTGAAAGGCCTGGCAGCGCCGATCTACTCTCAACGCCAGCAGTGCCCTCACCATTCCACTTTCAAAGCCAAACCATCTGCAAGAGCCCGGGACGGGGAGGAAGGGCAAGGGGCTAGGCAACCTGAAGCTCATCAATCTGGGCTCCCATCTCCCCCAAATTTACAACGAAGGGCAAGGAGGTGGAGAAGAAAGGGAGCATCGGACCAAGACTGGGCGGGGGTCACAAGCTGGATATTCACCAGGGGCTCATAGGCATATTAAAAAAAAAAATTTTTTTTTAATCTCACGACCCACCATCCATGCTGTCTCGTGCCCTTCCGGAGTCGCAGGTTACCCCGCCTGCCAGGTCTGGGAAGCAGCGAGCTCAGGGCCTTTGAGGCTGTGATCCGTGTTTCCCAGGCCTGTGGGCAGCCTGATGGCCCCGGGACTCTGCGTGGTGACTCCTGAATATGATCACAGGCAGGCCTTCAGTCGGACCCACAGCAGAAAGAATGAAGAAAAGAGTGAGGGGACATCCCATGACACTGGAGCCCTAGACCCCGGGAGTCAGAGCTGGGCCCATGTCCAGGCCCTGCCCGGCCTCGTGGTGTGGCCTTGGACGAGCTCTAACCCACCCCCCGGGAGCCTCGGGGTTCAGCAAGAAAGAAGTCTGGGTGAGTCAGAGGGTTGGTGTGGATCTCGGCAGACTTCTGGGTTGGTTTTGGTGTTAATGAGAATCTAGTTGGACCGTCACCACCACCAACACCCAGGCTTCTTGGTCAAGCCAGGCTCTGGCTTCCTGTTCTTCCTTTCCTCGTGGGGTTGAAGGGTGTCTCTAAGCCACACTCTCCCAGGACAGGAGCACCATTCTAGGGAGAGAGAATGAGGCCCAGGGATGCCTAAGAATGCATGTCACGGCTCTTGCCCCGTGAGCCCCAAAGCTTAAACTTCCCATCTGTAAAGACGAGCACTGCGATGGCCCCGGTGGATGGCCAACGATGGCAAAGCACCATGCGGACGTCGGTTATGAAAGGGCCAACCCTCACGAAGGCGCCTTGGGAAAGGGATGCTGGGTTTGATATGTCATCAGATTTCTCTAGGGTGGAGTCAGACTCAGGTTAAAAAACAAAAAAAAATGTTCATAAAATCCACCATGTCCTTTTCAGAAAGCCAGAGCTGGACCGTGGAGCTGGAGGCCCACAGAGGAGCACGCGGACCTCCTGCCACCCAGCTCTGGCGGAAGCTCTGGCCTTGGGGTTCCCATTCGGAATTCTCTGGCATCAGCCATGCGTCCTTCGGAACCCTCCTCTCCCAAGTCCCGGCAGCTCCGCAGAGCGGTGGGGACGCAGGGGGGAGAGCAGCTCTGAGTGTGAGAACAGGTGTGCACAGCTCTGAGTGTGAGGACAGGTGTGCACAGCTCTGAGTGTGAGGACAGGTGTGCACAGCTCTGAGTGTGAGGACAGGTGTGCATCGGTGCTCTTGTGCTTCTGCCTGGCAGCCACGACATCAAGGGGCTGCCTCCTAAGTACAAATGCATCTGAGGACCGCAGAGCCTCGGGGGAGAGAGGAAAGGCAGAGCCTCAGGGGGGAGAGGAAAGGTGTGGAGGGGGCGCACCGTAGGGCTGAGGGAGAGCAGGGCAGGGGGAGGGGTGCTCGTGGGGCCAGGTGGGCTTTGCGGGAGGAAGGATGGTTGTGCCGTAGGCAGCCATTTTTAGGAAGGCTGACCTCCTAACCAACAGCCTGAGACCGCAGGAGAGGCCAGGGTCGAAGGGTGCAAGAGGCCTGTGCAGCAGACTCCTGGCCCTACCACTTCCCAACACACTCTCTTGGCAGGTGGAGGCGGGGACTGTGTCAGCCAGCAGATTGCAGGGGAGGGGGCGTGCCTGCCGTGAGCTCATGGCCTTCACCTCTGCCCTGGGAGACGAGGCTTCCTCAGCGGCTCTAATGGCGCTGGGACACTCCGTGTGGGGCTGTGGGCTGAGAACCATCTACTGCCCTCACCTCACCCCAACTTCCCTCCCCAGGGATGGGGGGGGGTCACCGTGTGCCAGGGGTCCCGGGCCAAGTCCCAGCTTCCCCCTGCCAGTCACTGCCTGGGGACTGCACTTTGCTGAGCCTCAGTTTCCTGTCTGTCCCACCACCTTGCAGGGGAATTGTGGGCAAAGATGCCTGGTCGTGGCCAAAGGAGGTCCGCTCTCTCTCCCTGCATGTTCTGGGCCTCCGTTTCCCTGGAGGGGAGCTGGACTAGGTCTCCTCAAGGCTGATTCCCACCCCTCTGGGTGTTCTTCTTTCCCACGTGGTCTGAATATTAGTGGGGCTCAGGCGCCCCCCTCTGCATGCTCTCTCGGCAGTGGAGGGCCTGTCCCCACTCCCTGGGGGAGAAGAGGGAAGGAGGGAGCTGTGGGATGACCCTGCAGTACCACGGCAGCCGAGGCTCAGGGAGGTGAAGGGTCTTGTCTGAGGTCCCACAGCAAGGCAGGGGCACGGCCAGGACAAGACCCCCCAGGGCCCATCGCCTCAAGGGCGGGCTCTCTCTCCCAACCTGGTGACGTGCAGACATCGGGGACACGGTCACATGGAATGGCAAAGTCCACTGTCCTTGCTATAATTCAGCCCAGAGTTGGACAGAGCTTCCTCCTGGCTGTTCCGAGTCGGCAAGAGAGACTAGGCAAGGAATCGAGGCCGCGGGCAAAGCCACGGTGGTTCCTGGCAAGCCCACCTCAGAACCATTCCCAGTTCGCCCACCAGTTCCCCCCTGCCTGTCCTGTCCCTCCCAGGAGGCCTCCCGTTGTCCCCCACGCCCTCCCAACTGGCTTTTGCTGACTACTCCAGCCCAAAGTGAGTTCTTCAAGTCCCTCTCCAACCTCCTGTATGTAGCCCTTGGCCATGGTCCTGACCATGATGCCCCCCCCCCATCCACAGGGAGATACCCGCTATGGGAAGTCGGGCATCTGCCCCGCCTGGCACCTCCATTCCCAGCGGCATGCTGGGCTCCTCCAGGATCAGGGAGATGCTGCAGGCGCGGGTGGTCTCCCGAGCAGGCAAAGTCCTTTCTGTTACCCACTGTCTGCCTGGCAGAACAGGATCCACTCACGGGGTCCCGGAGGGCGAGGGCAGTGTCCGTGGTGGTGGGTGTCCATAGGGATCGGAGCCTGGGAATGCCTCAGAGGACACGTCCCCGTCCCGGTCAGCGGTTCCAGGGGCTGGCGGGCCAGGAGGACCCCGGGCCCCGCCGTGGACCATGGTCTCCCGGGTCCCCTCCAGCCGTCATGCTCCAAGTCCACCATGCAATCGGCACCCGGGGACGCTGTGCTTGAGAACAGCAGTTGGCGGTCCTCTGAGTGCTTTGATAATACGGAGAAGAGGTGCTGGCACGGCATTGGGCCCGGGGTAACGGGGGCGGGAAGCCAGGGTATCTCCCCAAAGTGTGTTTCTCTTGGGGGGGGGGGCAGAGTCTCAGCACGGGAGGCTTGGAGCGTAACCAGTTCGGTGAGACTCCCTGTCCAGACGCTAAAGAAGTAGCCACGACCAGGAGGCCGGGGCATCCTCAGTCCCATGGACAGCTCCCCACTGCGGGAGGGCAGGTGCGGGGGGCGTGGGGGGTAATCGGGGCATAGGGGGCGCTCTGCACTCAGGCCTGCGGTGCCCTGGGAGTGCTGAAATGCGTAATGGCTGGCAGTCTGCTCGGTGGGGCCTTCGGGCCCACAAGACAAGCAAGAAGGTATTTACACAGGTGATGCTGCAACGCCCAGAGCAAGCTCTTCCCCCCAGGCCTGGGGCCCTAGGGCGGGCAGGCGGTCAGACAGACGGGGCGGGGGGCTGGCAGGCTGGGCTGGGGCTGCGGTTGCCCGCGGGGCCGTCTGCGGATGTGTGGAGAGAGAGAGACCCCATCACCGTTGGGAGGAGCTCAGCGATGGGCTCTTAGGAGCGGGCAGGTGTCCGGAAGCCCAGCAGCCGTTGCCATGGAAGCCCAGAGTCCCTGGCAGGAAAGGGGGGGCAGAGTTTCAGGTGAGGGGGAGGGCGCTGGGGGACGCTCCCGGGGGGCCCCTCCGGCGGCTGTCTCTGGAGGGGCTGGGGAGCATCGCCCTCAGTGATATGTGTCGTCGTTGTCGGAAGTGCTGGCGTCCGCCCGGCTCCGAGGGTCAGTGGCGGTCGTAGGCGGTGGCGGCCGCAGGCGGGGCCGCTCCCCGGGCCGCAGCGCTGTAATAGTAGGGGGAGCCTGGGAGGGAGAGAAGAGGGCACGGAGGTTGGAGGGCGCCGTGGTGCCTGCAGCCCCTTACCAGCCCCTTACCAGCCCCCCTTGCCGAAGGCAAATGGTCAGAGGGAAGGAGGGGCTCTGGGGACACACCAGAGGTGGGGCCGGGCTTCCTGGAGGAAGCAGGTCAGGCTGGGGGGCGAGGAGCCTTGGGCATGGGGAGACTGGGTGTGTGAGTCCACCCGCCCTGTGCCTGAGCATTCCCAGAGGTGGAGAACGCTGCTTCCTCTGTCGCCTCCCTGGCCAGAGCCCTGACGGAGCCACTGTCAGCCTGCCCTGCTCTCGCGTCTTCTGTTTGGGGTGGGATGGGGACCGTGAGGGCCTGTGTGCTGTTCCCGCAGGCCGGGCCATGGGCCAGGAGCAGGAACAGGGCAGGGACTGCCCCCACAAACAGGCCTTGTGGGGGGACAAGGAATGGGAGTAAGCCTGTGCAGAGGACCCTGGCTCAGCCCACCAAGTCCCCCGCCCACCTACCACCTCTCGCCCTTGGCTCCGACGCGCTCCCCCCTCGAAGCTTGGGGTGCCCACTGGCCGCAACGGAGTGTTGACGCCAGAGCAGCCGTGGAGGCGTGGCGAGGCGTTGTTCCTGGCTGTGCCTACCGTGCCCGTGTCAGGAGTCCTCCCATAGGTTCCAGGAGCCCCCCAAACCCCTTAGTACCGTGGTCGGCAAACTGCGGGCTCGAGAGCCGCATGCGGCTCTTTGGCCCCCTGATACCATGTGGCTCTTCCACAAAATACCACGGCCCGGGCGAGTCTGTTTTGAAGACGTGGCGTTAGAAGGAGTTTACGTTTAAAAAATGTGGCTCTCCAAAGAAATTTCAGTTGTTGTCCTGTTAATATCTGGCTCTGCGGACTAAGGAGTTTGCCAAACCCCTGCCTTAGTAGATTTAGCCAATTTAGCGGATTCTGCGGTTTGCACCTGAAAGCCTGACACACAATCACCCGGCTTTCACAAAACAGGCCAGAGCTGTTCTCATCACCTGCGTGGTGTGAGTGTTTAGAATTCTAAGGCTCCTTCCTGTGGCGAGAGGAGGCCTCTCTTCAGTCCTGTCCGACCTGACCGGGGCGGGGAGAGGACCGCGGCACACCCGGGTTACGAATGCGCGGCAGGGTGACCTGAGCTGGGTCCGCGTCCCGCCCTCCGCTTGCGGCCGTGGCCCCGCCGGTACTCACCGAGCAGCCCCGGGTTGGGGAACCTCCAGGAGTCGTTGTAGGAGGGATACTGAGGGTGGCTGTAGGGGCTCCCGGAAAACTCACTCCCTGCAGGTGACCGGAGGGAGAGAAACAGGAACCGGATGTCAAAGCAGGTTTGGAACATGCCAGTGGCATTTGCCTCTTACGTCAATTGCAGGTTCTTTTTTAAAAAAATATATTTTATTGATATTTTACAGAGAGGAAGGGAGAGAGATAGAGAGCCAGAAACGTCGATGAGAGAGAAACATCGACCAGCTGCCTCCACACACCCCCCACTGGGGATGTGCCCGCAGCCAAGGTACATGCCCTTGACCGGAATCAAACCCGGGACCCTTCAGTCCGCAGACCGACGCTCCACCACTGAGCCAAACCGGTTTCGGCAAATTGCAGGTTCTTTTGTAATCAACGAAGTCCAGTGTACACCCTTACTAAGTGGACAGCTGTCACGGGCATTACCTGGATTTCCCCCTGTTCTGCTAGTGGAAGGGAAGACCAGCCTCTCACATGTGTGCAGTGAAGCTACCCCGTCCCGCTGCTCCCTGAGGGTGACTGGCCCCAGCGTGCAGGTGAGGGGACTGACGCCTAGATTCTCTCACAGAATGGCCTCCGCACACCCACCGCGTCCGAAGCCCTGTGCTCAGCCACTCCAGGACGCCAGGGTGGATTTAGTCTAGGGAGCACGGAAGAGGCAGCAGGTGGGGCCCTGGGCACGGGGTAGGGGCAGCTGCTCGCTGCTCTGGGCACGCTCGGGCAGGCGGACCCCATGGGGAGGGGGAGGGGGACCGGCAGGACTCAGAGCGGGGATCTTGTGTCTGCATTTCCCGGGCTCTTGCTCCCAGCCCCGGGAGAGCCTCCTTGCCACCCTGCGTCACGAGGAGGAGGGGGTTCAGGATTCCTCCCCTTACAACCTGTCGCCTGCTGCTCCCTGCGGCGGGGCCCCCCCGGGGGCGGGGTTTGGGCCTGACGCGCTGCAGAGTCCCCCAGGCCCGGCCCACGTCGTGTGGGAAGCCGGCGGCTGAGTGGCTTCTCAGGCCCCCGGTTCCGGAGCACGGGGGCCCCTCCCTGGCAGTGGTGACAGGAGTCACACAGCCCCCGCCCGGGACCACCCTCGGCCCAAACAAGCTCCCACAGATGCGTCTTCAGGATGCCAAGGGCAGGAGAAGGACCAGCCGGGTGTCAGAACGGGAGCGCCGCTCTGCCCCCGGCCGCCGAGGCCCACAGGCAGGGCCCAGGGGACTGGGCCAAACAACGAGGCAGGCCTGAGGGGCCAGCTGCTCCCGCCCCAGAGCCCAGCGGCCTCCTCTCCACCTCCCACTGCCACGGGCAACCACAGGCCTGCACGCACACACACACACACACACACACACACACACATACACACACACATACACGCACACACACCACGTGCACTCCTCCCAGACCTCTCTGGGGGCCACTCCCAGCCTGACAGGCTGAGCCTTCCAATTCTCTGTTTTTTATGCCTCAGTGGTCAGGGTGTCAGGCTCCGGCATACTGAGGGAGCGCACGGTGACAGTGCGGCCTGCAGCCTCGCACATCCGTCAGCGCCACGGCGCCTCCCCGCCCCCCCCCCCTCCTCCTCCTCCTCGGGGGCCGGGCGGGGGAGCAGAGAGGCCGAGCGGCCGGGAGAAGGGGGACAACGGCCTCTCCTCCGGGCTCCGGGGCCCGAAGCCGCCCCATCAGAGGCACTTCCTGACAGCGCGGCAGCTGGGCCGGCCCGGCGCACGCACAGGCCAGCCCCCGCCCCCGTCTTCCTCTGATGCCGCCCCTACCTGCCCGCCTGCCTGCCGGGCCAGCCGGGCCGCCTCTGCCCGGAGCTGGAGATGGGCCCCAGGCGGTGCAGCTGACCCAACACAAAGACCACGCCATGAGCGCCTTCTCTGACGACCGCCCGGCGCAGAGGACACCCGGGCCCGCGCCTCGCACCTCTTCCTGCTGAGTCCCCTGCACGGGGGACTCGGCCCGCCTCCTGCCGCCGCCCAGAGCTTAGTAGAATCTGCTGTCCCCCAGAAGGCCTGGCACAGCTGGGGGAGGGGGTGTTTTCCGCACCTGGAAATCGAGGGGAGAGGCAGGGTGCCACGTTGGGGGTCGGTGGGGCTGGGGTGAGAGAATGGGCCCCGAAAGCAGCAGAGGCCAGAGCCCAGGAATGCCGTGACGCCAGGCACCAGGAGACAGGGAGCAGCCAGTGCCCCCGTTTCCCCCGGAAACGCCCCGGGAGGCCTGGCAGGACATGGCTCTTCCCTGGGCGGGCGGGTTCGAGGCAAGCTCCACTTGTCCAGGTGCCAGCAGACGCCAGCTAACGTCATTGTACCTTTGCCCTAAGTAAAGGGCTGGTGGGTGGGGGGGCATTGTGGGGGTGGGAGGGGCACTGAGTGAGGGTAAAGGGGTGGGGGGGTCAGAGGGCACTGAGTGAGGGTAAAGGGGTAGGGGGGTCAGAGGGCACTGAATGAAGGTAAAGGGGTCGGGGGTCAGAGGGCACTGAGTGAGGGTAAAGGGGTTGGGGGGTCAGAGGGCACTGAGTGAGGGTAAAGGGGTCGGTGGGGGGTCAGAGGGCACTGAATGAAGGTAAAGGGGTAGGGGGGTCAGAGGGCACTGAGTGAGGGTAAAGGGGTCGGTGGGGGGTCAGAGGGCACTGAGTGAGGGTAAAGGGGTTGGGGGGTTGGGAGGGGCACTGAGTGAGGGTAAAGGGGTTGGGGGGTCAGAGGGCACTGAGTGAGGGTAAAGGGGTCGGTGGGGGGTCAGAGGGCACTGAGTGAGGGTAAAGGGGTAGGGGGGTTGGGAGGGGCACTGAGTGAGGGTAAAGGGGTTGGGGGGTCAGAGGGCACTGAGTGAGGGTAAAGGGGTCGGTGGGGGGTCAGAGGGCACTGAGTGAGGGTAAAGGGGTAGGGGGGTTGGGAGGGGCACTGAGTGAGGGTAAAGGGGTTGGGGGGTCAGAGGGCACTGAGTGAGGGTAAAGGGGTCGGTGGGGGGTCAGAGGGCACTGAGTGAGGGTAAAGGGGTAGGGGGGTTGGGAGGGGCACTGAGTGAGGGTAAAGGGGTTGGGGGGTCAGAGGGCACTGAGTGAGGGTAAAGGGGTCGGTGGGGGGTCAGAGGGCACTGAGTGAGGGTAAAGGGGTAGTAGGTGGGAGGGGCACTGAGTGAGGGTAAAGGGGTCAGGGGTCAGAGGGCACTGAGTGAGGGTAAAGGGGTGGTGGGAGGGAGGGGCACTGCATGAGTAAAAGCAGGAGGTGGGGCTAGGCAGATGGTACAGGATGGAACCCAGGGCACTGGGGACTGACTCCTGGTCTTTAGCTGCCTCCACGGGACCAAGAACAGAGGGTTGGTCCCCTCTCAGGCTCATGGCCAGGATCACACCCACAGGTGTGCTCTGTCTCTCACTCCTGCCCCTTCTCACCACGCCTCGGCTTTCCCATCTGTAAAAGTAATAACTGACCTCAAAGTGCTTTCAGACTCCCCCCTGTTCCGTCTGCACTGCCCCCAGCCCTCCCCGGCCCCCTGGAGGCCACGGCCCCCCAACCCCCCTCTCTCCAGGCTCCCAGCGGCGAAAGGGGAGCCAGGGCGGACCCGGCAAAGGTCAGCCTGTCAGCGCGGGCAGCCCGCACGCAGAGCATCGATCGGCTCCCGGGAAAAACCTCTTCTCCCACCCGCGGGCCAGCCTGGGAGGCCTTCAGAAAAACGCCGCGAAGAGAAAAACCGAGCGAGAGGGCGGGAGGCGGGGAGAATGCAGAAGGGTCCCGTGCCTGTCTCTCCGGGAGAGGCACCGGCTGGGCAGCCGGGTGGCGGCGCTGGACGGCCACAGCCAGACCCGGCTGGAGACCAGGCTGAGGCCAGCGCTGCCCCGAGCAGCCATGGGGGGGGGGGGCGGCCGGGTGCCGGTCTGGGCCCCAGTTTGGTCCTCCGACGAGAGGAGGCTGTTGTGCCTTCAGCCCCCTTCCTGCTGCCTGTACACAAAGACCCGAACGCAAGGCCCGTCAGGGAACTCGAGGGAAACCACCTCACCACCATTGCACAGCGCCCTGCGACGCGCCTGCTCGAGGACAGGCCTGGAGCCCGTGGTGGCACTCAGGGCCTTGCAGGGTCTGGTTCCCCAGGAGCTCCCCAGCCACGCGGCCCAGGGCCCCCCAGCGCCCCCTGCTCCAGGCTGTGCCTCTCCTGCCCCACGGGCCCGTCTCCACCCGCACACGCTGTCTCCTTCCTCTGCAATGCCGCCCTCCTCCCCTGCCTCGGGTCTGATCCCCTGGCGCATCAGGACCCAGCTCCGGTACCGCCTCCTCTAGGGAGCCCTTCTGGATCGATTGTTCCAGCTGAGAAAGAGCACTCTCTCTCACTGCCCCCTGAGCCCGAGCCCTCCTCCACCCCAGCCCGGGCTCAGGGGGTTGTGACTCGCTCCCTTCCCCTCTTGGTGAGTCTGTGGGAGGAACCGGGACTGACCACAAGTACTTGACATGTGCTAGCAGCCCCTGCCCCCCCTCTGCCCCTCCCTCCCCGCCCAGGGCCCTGCCACAGGACAATGCCGCTGAGTGAGCGCTGCCTGTGCCGACAGGTACTCCCTAGCCAGCCCCTCTCCTCACCAGACGGAAACAGGTGCGAGAAAGTAGTCCGAACCCTGGTCCTGGATATTTTTCTTTTTTTAAAAAAATATATTTTATTGATTTCTTACAGAGAGGAAGAGAGAGGATAGAGAGTTAGAAACATTGATGAGAGAGAATCATCAATCAGCTGCCTCCTGCACACCTCCTACCGGGGATGTGCCCGCAACCAAGGTACGTGCCCTTGCCCGGAATCGAACCCGGGACCTTTCAGTCCCCAGGCCAATGCTCTATCCACTGAGCCAAACCGGTTTCGGCTGGTCCTGGATCTTTGAAAGAAGCACGAGACGGAGAGACAGAGGAAGGCGGCCAGACACACGGGGAAGAGAAGTGGGCTGCGTTCCCTGCAGAGCCCAGGGTGCGGGCCCCACGGGTGGAAAGGGACCCTGAATGGGGTGGCCAGGCGCCGCCAGCCTGCAGTCTAAGGTCCCGAGATTTCCGTTGGAGTAACACTGAACTGTGTTCCCGAGAACATCCAACTGCCACATCTGTGATGGATGTCTAATAAATCACCTACCTTATGCAGAGCTCAGCACTAACCCCCCCACCCCCCGTCCTCAGGAAACTCCCTGCATCTATGGGGATTCTTAGACCCAGAGCTAGGCATCTGGTAGCAGCAAAGGGCAAAGGCAGGTGCATGAACAGACCCGGAGTTATCGTCTGTCCTGGCTGAGGCATCCAGGAAGGCTTCCTGTAGGAAGGGGCTGTGACCTGGGCCTGGAAGGACATGGACGCTGTGTCCTTTAGCGGGTGGACGCAGTCTGTCCCCATGCACCTGTCTGTCACCGGTCCCGGCGGCATCCCGAGACGTCCAAGGGCACTGTCCCCGTCCCCACGGAGAGGAGCCGGGGGGGCGAGGCCAGTCCTCGGCTCCTCAAGAGCAGGAGGCCGATCCGCGGGACACAGTGTGCCCCAGTGTAGAACGAGCCACCGAGGCCGGCTCTCCTCTTCCAACTCCCCGGCGCGGCGACGGCCAGTGGACACGGGCGGATAACCCCCGGGACAGCCCCCGAGCCACAGCGTGATGTTTGTAAGCACTTGTAGAAAGGCTGACATTCCTGCAGGGGCACTGAGGGCAGCTGTGGCTGCCACTCGGTGCTGATGTGACAGGAGAGGGTGAGGTGACCACTGAGGTGACAGGAGAGGGTAGGCCAGAGCCTGTCCACGCCCCTCAGCCATGTAGCTGAGTGACCTTGAGACGTCACGCCACCCCTGAGCCCGAGTTACTGTGTGCAGGGCGGCAGGCCAGCACGCCCAGGGCTAAGCCAAACCCCGGCATTCCAAAGTCTTGTGTGAGTCAGAAAGTGTGAGTGAGGGGCTGTCGGATGCTTTGCTCGGTCCTTGGCACGCAGCACGTGCTCTGCGTGACTGTTGGGGGGGGGGGGGGAAGAATGGATGCACTGGGACTTGTTCTTTCAATCCTCACCTGAGATCATGCTTATTGGTTTTAGAGAGAAGAGAAGGTGGGGGGCGGGGAGAGGGATGGAGGAAGGAAGAGAGAGAGAGAGAGAGATCAGTTGCCTCCCACCCCAAGCCAAGTGGGGATTGAACCTACATCCTTTCAGTGCACGGATTGACACCCCAACCAGCTGAGCCCAGACAGGGCTGGGGCTTGTTTGTTAATGAAAATTATCACACACACCCCCTTTTTTTTTCAACAAGTGCTCCAACTTCTTGGTTGCAGGGAAAGTCTTAAACTTCCCGTCCCTGCGACTGTGATCGCGAGCATGTCCCTCTGGGTTCCCGCAGCGGGTGGGAAGTAGACAAGATCGGGTGCCAATCTTTCTGCCCCTAGGAATACCCTTTCCTTTCACTCCCGCCCGAGCGACCCTCGGCTGGCTCCCATGAGACCAACCCAGCGCCCCTTTAACGTGTTCCGTGAGTAAGGTGACCAGACGAACCGCTTTTGGCAGGACGGTCCCGATTTTTAGCAATTTGTCCCGGGTCTCGTGGCGTTTTTAAAACAGTCCCGACGCCACGGGACGCGGGAACAAATTGTTAAAAATCGGGACTGTCCTGCCAAAATTGGGACGTCTGGTCACCTTTTGTGGGCAAATGGGCAATTCCCACCTGGCTGCCCACAGAGCTGAAACAAGCCCCCAGCTCCCATTCTCGGTGCCCGCCCAAACCACGGCCCAGCCCCCTCCAGCGCCGAGGCCCTCCAGCCTCCCGCCGCTCCCTCCCTGAGCCTCGGGCCTCCTCTCAGCCCCAGGTCAGCCCGAAGCCTAGCCAGTTACTTTTCTGTGGCCTAGACCTTGGCCTGTCTCTCAGAGCAGCCAGGGGTCCTGTCCTCCTCTGAAGAAATCGCCCTCCTCCCCCCGCTGGGCCCGGCATGGAGTCTGGAGCGTCCCTGGTCCCCGCCGCTGACGGATGAAAGGGGGGCGACGGTGTCGCACCGTGCTGGGAAGTCACGGCGCTAGCCCCGACCTGCGCCGCCCGCCATCAAATTTTAATGCCGCTGCCGGCATGTTTATGGAATGCCTCACCTGGTGTTTGTGAGAAGACCAGACAAGATTTACCTCCGCAATTACCACCTCGGTGCTCGGGGCTCCACTGGGCGCGGGGAGCTCGGTGGCGGCACGGAGGCCGGGCACCCCGGTGCACCCCGAGGAACGAGGAACGCACCCCATCCCACACACCCCTCCCGCCCCCCGAGCGCCGGGCCTGGGGGCGCGGAGATGAATCAGACAGGGCTCCTGGCTCCTGCCCGCCGAGAGCCCGCAGTCTGCGGGAGGGGATGGCACACACATAAACTACCGGGGTCTCCGCGGGCGGCTGGGGGCCAGGCGGAGGATGCAGGTAGGAGCGGCGGCCGGGCGGGGGAGGGCTGGGGACGTTATCTCTCTGTCACAGTCGGGGTCAAGAACGAGGCCAAAGGGTGGCTCTGCTGGGCCATCTGGCAGCGCCAGCTCTGCTGCCCGCTCCTCTCCTCGGCTTGGAAGGGCTCCGAGGGCACCCCCCCTCCTGGCCGCTGGCCTCGGGGTCTCAGCAGCCCCCTCTCCTTCAGGGCCCGCACCCCCTCTAGTCCTTGGGGTGCCCTCTCCGGAGGCTGCCTTGCAGGAGCTGCAGCCTCCCGGCCCCTCACCCTTCGTCACCCAGTCAGCAGCCCCTTTCTCTGTGCGCGGTGCTGCTCGCCCACAGCGGGGCTGCCCCGGGGGCAAGAGGGACGCGCAGTGACCCAGGCCGGCAGTTCTCAGCCCGTGCTGCCCATGAGGGCCATCGGAGGAGCTTAAAGACCCCCAGAAGGCCAGGCCACACCTCTGTGAGTCAAAACGTGTGTGAGGGCTGTCTGGTGCTTGACTCAGTCCTTGGCCCACAGCACAGGACCTGCGTGACTGCTGAAACCGCAGTGGGGCTTACTGCTTTCTCAGATCCTCACCTGAGGACATGCGCATTGATTTTAGAGAAAGGGGAAGGGAGATGAGAGAGAGAGAGAGAGAGAGAGAGAGAGAGAGAGAGAGAGAGAGAGAGAAAAGTTGGTCAGTTGCCTCCCATGCACACCCAGACGAGGGATGGCGCCTGCAGCCATTTAGTGCGTGGGATTGAAGCCCAGCTCACTGAGCCACACCAGACAGGGCCGGGGCTTGTTTTTTTAATGAAGATGATTTCATTAAAAAATCGAGTACAACCAGCACCTCTGGCTGGGGTCAGGGGTCAGTGTTTGTCCAAACTTCCGAGCTGCTTCCCTGGCAGCCAGCATTACTCAGCAAGCCTGAAAAGGCACCTGTGCTGTGGAGGGAGCTGAGTCAGCGCCCCCACCCACCCCCCCACCCCCATCCTGCCCAGGGCAGTCCTCACAACTGCCAAGGCCGAACCCGATGAAGTCCCACCTGCACCACAAAGCTATGGGGACAAGACCAGTCCAGGCCTCAGTTTCCCCAGGAGTTCAGTGAGCAGGTCAGCCCTGAAGTTGGCTATGCTGATGGAGATCTCCCCTTTCCTAAACCGAACGGCCATCTGTGTGTTCTGGGACCGGCCCACTGACCTGGCTGAGAGGTGGCTTTGCAGGGGCAGAGGAGGTGTGATATCTTTGGGGGGCCAAGAAAGGAAGAATGGATGATACTCCTACAAGAGCAAATGCAGGGCTTGGTGGGGGGAGCCCACAGGGGTGCTGGGGGGACCGGTGCGAGTCTACCTCCAGGAAGGCACACGCAGCCCGTATCTCACCCGCCTGTTCGTTTCCCAAGGTGTCCGCTGAGTGCCGGGCATTGTTGCAGACACAAACCAGACTGGGTTCCTGCCCTCACGGAGCTTGTATGTTAATGGTACGGGCAACAAGCAAGACACATGAATAAAAAATAAAGCAGGCCATGTGTGGTGAGGAGAAAACAGAAATCAGCAAAATGGTCGGCAGAGTGACTAGGGATGGGCTCCCCTGGAAAGGCGACTTTTGAATCCAGAGATGAAGGCGGTGAGAGTGAGCGTGTGACTGTCTGCCGGAAGAGCACTCTACACGGAGGGGCAGCCCGTGCCAAGGCCCTGAGGCGGGCGTGGGCGGAGGAGCGAGGGGGTGGACGGGGCGGTCTGGAGAGAAGTGGGGGGGGGGGGGTGGAGAGGTAGAAGATGAGGTCGAGGAGAGGAGTATAAAGGCGGAGATCGCGTGCTGGCCTCTCCTCCGAGCGAGCAAAGAGGGACAGGGCCTGACTCAGGTGTCCACAGGCTCACCCGGGCTGCTAGGCTGAGAATGGACTAAAAGGGACACGAGTGGCAGTGGGGAGACCAGTAGGGAAGCTACTGCACATGTTGATTGAAAGACTGACCTGCCCACAGAGCGCGCGCCTCTGGCCATTGGAGCCTCCTGCCTCGAGGCTGGGGAGGGCCAGCGGTGTGTGGCCTTGCAGCAGATGGTCTGCTGGCCAAAGCCAAGGACACTCACAGAGGGAGGCCAGATGGGGGCTGTCGGGTGGAGCGGACAGTGCCTTGGGGTCTAGTCCTGGGTCTGCATGACCTTGGGACAGGCCCTTCTTCCCCCTGAGCCCGTAACAGAAGTGAACACCAAGGAGCCTCCAGGTTGTGGCCAGGATTCTGACAGCAGGGATGCACCTCCTGTGTGCGCGCGCGCACTGAGAAGGGTGTGGCAGCAGGAAGTGGTCCTGTCCCCTGTCCGTCCTGCCACACACCAGGAATGCCGGAGGGAGACGCACCCCATCTCTCCACTAGGGGGAGCCAGGGCGATTCTTCCCGGAGCAGAAATGCAGTCTGCAGGCCCCAGCCGGGCCTCAGCCAGGGAGTGTCAGGAGTCCCCGGAACGGCCCTCGGGGGTGGGAATGGACGTGACCCTGAGCTGTCCTCAGAGTGTCTGCCTGGATCCGGTGTTGGCGGACCTACTCTCCTAGAGACGCTCTGCACAGCCCGACGGCAGCCGGTGAGAGGTTGGTACACGGAGACCTAAAGTTCCACCAGGCTCGTGCCAGAGTCCCAAATAAACAAACCAAAGAGCAGGTGAGAAGGAAAAGCCACACGGAAATGAAAGTTACCCCTGGCTCCGAGGCGTTTGATCTGAAGCAGCAGGCTGGATGGCTTTTAGTTCATTCCTGCACATCTGTGTGTGTGTGTATCTGTGTTTGTGTGGTCTGTGTCTACGTATGTGTGCCTGTGAATGTGTGTCTGTGTATGTGTGTCTGTGTATGTATGTCTCTGTGTGTCTCTCTGAGTATCTATATATGTATGTATGTGTGTGTATTTGTGTGAATGTGTGTGTATATCTGTGTGTGTCTGTCTGTGTATCTGTGCTTGTGTGTGTCATGTATATGAGTATGTGTGTTTGTGTGAATGTGAATGTCTGTGCATGTGTCTGAGTGTCTGTGTGTGTGTCTGTGTATGTCTGAGTGTGTGTGTGTCTCTGTGTGTGTGTGTCTGTGCATGTCTCTCTGTGTGTGTGTATGTGTATGAATGTGTGGGTATGTGAATGTGTGTGTGTGTGTGTGTGTGTGTTTGTGTGAATGTGTGTGTGTGTGTGTGTGTGTGTTTGTGTGAATGTGTGTGTGTGTGTGTGTGTGTGTGTGTGTGGTGTTTATTTTCCCTCCTGGCCCACACGTTATTCTGTGTGGCTTCTCCAGCCTTCACGGAGCACCTGCCCGGTGCCAGGCTCTGTGCTGGGGCGGGTGGTGCAGCAGAGGCTCCGGCTCAGGAGCCCCCTCTGCTCCCAGGCAGCCAGGAGCCCGCGGGTCTCTCACCTCTCCACTTATCTGAAAGCCAACAAGACCCCGAAAGACCCCCTTAGCACAGGCAGAGGGGCAGGGCGGCCGCGCGGGGAGAGCAGGCTGTTCACCGCAGAGGGACACCAGCTGCGGCGTGCCGGGCTGAGCTCAGCCTGCTCCCCACCCCCACCCCCAGCCCTGGGTCCTGGTGTGGCCGCGTCCCCTCCGGGGGGAAGGAGCAAGGTCCCCAGAAAGAGCCTCGGGAAACCTCAGTTAGGCCCCGGGGCTTCGCCTCTCTCCCCCACAGTCAGTCCTTTCTTCCCTTGGCTGTCACACGTCAGGGGGACATGAGGATGGCACAGTGCATCCCACAGGCAGTCATGCCTGGCCCCCCTGGACGCTCATTCCTGGGCACAGACTGCCTGCCAGGTGGCACCGCCGTGCCTGCCCCGGTCAGGGAGGAAGCAGGGCTGGCTCTCGGGCGCCTGCGTCTTCTCGTGTTGGAAGGGCTCTGGGGCGAGCAAGACTGGACTCTGTTACCCCATGGAGCCTCTGGCTCTGTGAAACGGGGTACCACCACCCACCCTGGCTCGGTGGGGTTCCTGGAAGAGCAAGCAGCTTGGGAAACGAAAGGCGTTGGCACAGGGCCTGCCTTAGACGTTCCCACTCCATGTCCGCTACTCGGGCCTCCTCCTCCTCCCTCCCATTCTGGCGGCTCTGGAGGAAGGCCAGGAAGCTGCCTCCACCATAAACATCCAGAACCAGAGGCCCAGAGGGGGGCGAGGTGACTTCCCCAGAGGCTAGCAAACCTGGAGGAGGACGGAGACCCAAGCCGAGGTGCTGAGTCCCCGCCCCAGGTGCCCTGCCTGCAGCCCACACCCCCCCTCCCCCCGTTCTCCTTCACAGCGGGAGGGGGCCTGGCACACACTCAGCAGCGGCAGCGACATTCCAGGTACTCGGGGAGGAGAGCAGGGACAGGTTAGGGTCAACCCTGGCGTACAAAGCCGGGGAGCACGGCAGGCCTTGAACCTGCTCCTTACGGACGACGTGCGGGTGGGAGAAGGTACCCCAGAGTCCCCACGGGAGCACTCTCAGCGCCCACCGCCCACGGGACCCCGGTGCCCCAGCCAGGCCCTGAGGTGGGGGCCAGCCCTCCGCCCTCTCTGCCCCATCGCCCCGGTCCGGCCCGGGCTGGTGGACCGGAGCCCCGGCCAGCCTCCCCCACCAGCCCGCTCGCCCGCCCGCCCGCAGCCTCCTCAGTGTGGCCGGCGCGGTGGCAGGCCCTGCCGGCTCCCCGGGGAGGCCTGATGGCGCTGACGGAGGGAGGGAGGGAGGCCGCCGAGCTGTCAGTCTGGAGGTGCCCCTCGGAGCCCCTCCTGGCTGGGGCGAGGAGGGTGGGCCGGCGCCGGAGCCGGGCTGTCAGGGCCTTCACGGAGACAGGGCCAGAGAGGCGCTGCCTGACAGCTCGCCCACCGCATTAGGACCATTTGCATGCTAATTTCCAGCGCTCTAACGGGCTGGCATGCCGGCTGGGTGTGCGGGGTGTGCAGAGAGAGAGAGAGAGAGAGAGAGAGAGAGGCGCGGCGGCCTCCCCGCCCGCGACGGAACAATGCTTGACTGATCTAGCTGCGTTAACGAGCAAATTATGGTAATTTTGTTATTACAAATGCATAGAAATTTCCAAAGCAAAAGGCAGCCATTCCGGGCAGCTCCCTGCTCCTCCCCGCTCCCAAATGCCGAGCCCCCTTGTTTGTACACAGGGGCCCCGGCCCCCGATCCAGGGAAGGCGATTCTCGGGGGGCCAGGCTTCCCTGGGAGCCTCCCGGGGAGACCCAGGGGGAGCTGGCCGCAGGCCAGAGCATCCCTTCCGGTCAGCAACCGGACTCTTGTCTCCTGCACCCCGCAAACCTCACCCTCTGCTGCCCTCTCCCCCGCCACCCCCCAGAGTCCGGGGCCTAGAAATCCCACAAGCCACCACATCCAAGCTGGTTTCTTTCCATTCTGAGCAGGTCACACGGGCGATCCTCCCCGTAGATACTCCTGGGTCTTGCGAAATTCAATTATTTCTGTGCTCAGCTCTCAGGAGGAGCTCGGGGACGGTCTGATGACTGACTGAATGAATGAGTGAGTGAAGGAAGAAGAGAGCGAGGAAAGAGATGTGAATAAGGGAGGGAAGGAGAGAGTACTGAAGAGGGAGAGTGGGAACAAAGAAAAGAAGGAAGGGAGGAAGGGAGGGAGGGAGGAAGGGAGGCCAGAACCCATTCCACAAATGAGGACAATTAAGAGGCGCCACCCCGTCAGCTCTCTGGTGGTGTAACTGGTTTTATTTATTTTTATTTTTTAAAATATATTTTATTGATATTTTACAGAGAGAAAATGAGAGAGATAGAGAGCTAGAAATGTTGATGAGAGAGAAACATCGACCAGCTGCCTCCCGCACACCCCCTACCGGGGATGTGCCCGCAACCAGTGTACATGCCCTTGACCAGAATCGAACCCGGGACCTTTCAGTCCTCAGACCGACGCTCTACCACTGAGCCTGGTTTCGGCTGGTGGTGTAACTGATCCAAGACCTAACCAGAGGAGTTCATTGGCCCCCTGGCCACGCCCTCTGGCGTCTTTAACTGTCCTCTGTCAAAACTCACGGCTTCTCCCGGCTTTCTTGGTGACCTTTCTGATTAAACGTGTGCTTTTGGAAGCGTGCTCTGGAATACACCCAGGCAGAGACTATTTCCCGGAATGTGAGCTGCTCCCAGCAGCGACGCGTGGGTAGGTGCAGGCCCGGGGCCCTCTCCGAGCCCGGGGTGGGCGGCGGGGACCTGTTCGAGGCCAGGCCCTCGTGGGCGGGGCCGGCAGCTGCCCTGGGCCTCCTGGTGTTTCAGGTGGAGGTTGATGTTATGAAAAGGTCGGGAAGCAGCCTCGGATCATTTTGGAAGTCGGCGGGGGCGTAGAGCGTCAATGACAGAGAAGCACCGCGCCAGGGAGGGTCTGCTCCCGGTGGCGGAGGAGCCGGAGCTCACAGACGGGCGGGCACGGGGAGCAGAGACCTAAGGCGCCAGCAGGCCGAGGCCTTGGAACCTCAGCCGGATTTTCCTGTCTGTCTGGTGTTCTCATTGGGTCACACCTCCCGGAGGGAAACTGCACCCGGGGAAAGAAAGCACCCATCCCTTCTCGTCTAGCTGCCTGGCTCTGGGGAGCAGCCGAGAGCAGAGGACCTGGGTAGACCCTCCTGCACCCCAGGAGGTGCTTTGCAGCTGGCGAGGTCCCGGAAGCACAGGAGGGAGCAGGGTGGGGGTGCGGTGGGGTGGGGTGGAGTTGATATTCCCCACTAGCCCAGAGGGGACACCAGGGCTGCTGCTGCCACAGCACGAGGGGGCCCTGTCTGGCTCTTCCTCTGACATGCCGCCGTGTGACCTTGATCAAGTCCTTTCCTCGACCTCGTCCGCACGCTCCCAGGCTGAGTTCTGAACAGCAGTGGCGTCCAGCCCTGTCCACCCGGGACGCGAGGAGGAGCGGCCGTGGGGTCCCCTGGGAGGTGCGGGGTAGAGCAGACCCCTCCACACCCCTCACGGACGAACCCCTCCGCACACCACACGGACGCACCCCGAGCGAGGCCTCAGGCGCTTCTCCCTCAGGCAGATTCCCCCAAGGCCCCGGGGACAAGGCCCTCAGCCTGGACCCCTGCTGAGTCCCTGCCTGCCTTGGCTGCCGTCCCACGACCTGCTCTACATTCCCCGCAACATGTCTTGGTGCTGCCAAAACCGGTTTGGCTCAGTGGTAGAGCGTCGGTCTGCGGACTGTAAGGTCCCGGGGTTCGATTCCGGTCAGGGGCATGTACGTTATTGGTTGCGGGCACATCCCCGGTAGGGGGTGTGCAAGAGGCAGCTGGTCGATGATGTTTCTCTCTCATCGACGTGTCTAGCTCTCTATCTCTCTCTCTTCCTCTCTGTAAAATAACAATAAAATATATTAAAAAAAAAAAAAAAAAAAAGATGTCCCGGTGCTGTGGGTGGCCCATGTCTGGTCTCCAGCTTCCAATGCCCTTGCAGCCTTTTGTTTTGTTTTGTTTTGTTTTGTTTTGTTTGTCTCTGGCTCCTTGTTGGGGAGTTCTCTCTCCGGGAGTTCCCCACCCAAAGTGTGCCCAGAAAGTCTGCATGTTCACAAAGCCCCGACGGAAAGGAAGTTCCAGGGGCCGAGGGGACTGGCTGCGGTTTGAGACTCCCCTGCACAGACCTGGGGGCTCCGGGGGGCCTCCGCGCTGCTGCCCCTGCGGCCGCTTCTCCTGCATCACACGGAGGAAGCGACCTCTAGGCGTGAGCACGGCGCTTCGGAGAGCCACGCTCCAAGGTGGCCAAGCCCTCCCCTCGCCCTCTCGCTGGCTGCGTGACCTTCCCCGAATCGCTCTCCCTCAGCCTCCGCCTCCACCCTAGGAAGTGGGGCTCACAGCCATGCCCTCTGCACGCCGCCGCAGCGGGGACCCTCTGGGGTCACACACCGCAGAGGCCCGCACCCGGCAGCGGCAGACCTCTGCCCGGATGGCGGCGGCTCCTGCCCTTCGCCTCGTCGTGAACAGGACCTCGGGATGCCCACCGCCGTCGAGCGTCCTGCTCGGGCAGGGCCGTGCCCACGGCCCCCGTGACCCGGGCGCGCTCTCTGGACGACAGGACGTGCCAGCGCCGTTGTCATTCTCGCGCGTCCTCCCCTCCCTCGTGCGTCCCTCTTCCTTCCTCCCTTTCTCCCCGCCCGGCGCCCACGTCTCCCCGGCCCGGGTCCTTTATCTGTGCCGCCGCACATAGACTCCTTATAAAGAAAATTCATTTGTTCAGGGTCACCGCGTGGTTTTTCATTAAAAACAAATTACCCGCATTCGGGGAGGACATCTGGGCTTCGCGGGTCCCACTAATGACTATATTTCCAGCCTCCCCGCCCGGTTGGGGCTCCCCACCCCCCCCCCCGTGCCTGTCACCCTGCGTTCCCGGCCCCCCGAGGACAATGAGGATGACAGTCAAGTGAAAGGGAAAAACATGAGGGATGAGGGCGAGAGGCGAGTCCCCCGAGAGGGGGAGGAGGGAAAAGTGGGGAGGAGAAAAAAATAAATAACTCAAACAGAGGGTAACAAGGGCCATTGTCTCGGCGCCTTCCAGAGGAGCCAGAGCAAATATTGGAGGAGCGAGCGGAGGGCGTGCAGGCCGGCGGAGGCCTGCGTACTGCACGGCTGGACTCTGGGCCTCGGCTCTGCGCTGGACAGTAAGGAGGGAGGGGGCATGCTCGCATCCAAACGCACGCCGCCTACGTGCACTGAGCGCCTGCTGTTTGCAGGACCTGGGCAGGCGGTCTGAGGGCGCTGTCTCCTCCCAGGGCCCTACCCGGGACTCAACCCCATAACCAGGGAGAAAGGCCACCCAGCAGTCCTGGAAGACCCTCTGGCAAGAAGTACTCGGAAGCAATGCAGAAGGGAGCCCCCAAACGCCGGGGTTTCAGGGTCAGGCCGCTGGCTGTTTCCTGTGTGGCCGGTGCTGAGGACAGCGCCCCCCGCCGCCGCTCCGTGAGGCCGTGCACACCCGGGCTGCAGCCCGTGGCCAGGCCTGAGGGTTTATCTCCCGGGCGCTGGCCTGGCCGTCGGGACGTAGGGCCCACTGCCCAGCAAGGTCACCCGTTCTCCTCAGGACACCCGCACTCCGCACCTGCACCAGGCCCGCCTGCCCCCGCTTCACCGCCCTCGTCACAGCCCAGACCTGACGGGAACCTGAAACCACTTGCTGCCCACTTAGGACAGAGGTGGCCGGGAGCCCTCCACTCCGCCAGGAGGGGACACCCGCAGGCAGGGACGTCACAGACTGAGAAGCCCTCGGATGCCAGGGCCAGAAGGCCCCCCTACGGAGCATCTAATCCCATCTCCCCAGCTCCTGCCTCCTGTTTTAAGACAGAGCAGGAGGTTCCAAGGCCATGCCCCACGGCAACACGCCAGTGGAACCTTCATGCCTCCGCCATGCTTTCCATCTCGAAGTCGTGGCTTTTGCAACTGTTTTCTTCCCAATGCAGCGAACGTCTCATCCGAGTCCCTCCGGTCCCAGAGTCACTTCAGTGCAGGGTTCCCGGAGCCGGTCCCATAGACGGTCCAGGCCCTTGTGCTCCAATCCTGGGAGGCACAGCCGCCTCACCTCTGACCCCATCCAGATCCCCAGCAGAGCCTGCCACCTGCCGAGGCTGCAGTTTGCACCGCCTCAGGCCACAGAGGTTTCCAGGGGTGAGGCTTCAGTGCTGGAGGAGGTCCAGCCTGCCCTTCCCACTCGTCTCTGTCACCACCGCAAGGCTTTGGCCACACCCTGATGCCCATGTAAGGCTGATTTTTTTAAATATGTTTCCCCAATTAGACTGTGAGCTCCCTGAGGGCAGGGGCTGTGTCTGTACCACCACTCCTAGCTCAGAACTAACACCCAGTGTCTCTTAGGAAATGTCTGAAGGATGAATGAATGAACGAACAAATGAACAGCCACCTGCCCTTTCATCCTAGCCGTGCCTGGCATTCCTGGGGGTCAATTCCATGTTCCTGATGTGGCAGAGTGACTGGGGACCACTAGAGGGCAGCAAAGAGCCAGAAACGATCAACAGGTAGGCGACCTCTGCACTCGGTCCACTCGCCCAAGGAGGCTCAGCGTGGAAATGACAAGCCAGATCATACATTGGGGTTCAGGCTGAGCTCGGCCACAATCCAGGCGTTCGCTTCCCAGCCTGGTGCTGAGGCCCCGACCCCCAAGCCTGCTGCTCAAAGTGGGGAAGGATTTAAGGTGGAGAAAAGAACCCCACACCTCCCCCTCTCCAGACCTCAGGGCCCGCCCTGCCTCACGGGGCGGGGGCCTCAGTTACTGCAGGCAAGGCAGGCTCAGAGAGGTCCTGGAGCTTGTGCAAAGTCACACAGCTAAGCAGTGGTGAAGCCACATGCCTTCCACGGTACCCCCCCCCCCCCACTTCTCCTGGACAACTCCACAGCTCCCCCTCTCTCTGGGCCAGACCCTCCCCTGCACTCCTGACCTGCTTTGCCACTTGCCTGCAGAGGGACCTCACCCGGATGATGTCTGCTTGGCCTCCAAAAGGCGACAAGTCCGAAACCTAATTGTGCTGGCCGCCAGCCTCCTCCTCAATCACGCCCCCTTCCGGCCAGCCCCATTCACCCGGCCTGGGCTGGCGGCCCTGCCCCCACCCGGGTGAACCCACTCCAGCCCACTGCCTCCCTTCAGACGGCCAAGGACACCTGTCACAGCTCAGGTTAAGGTCCCCCCGCCCCTTCTCCAAGAGACCTTTCTCGGTCAGACCAACCCCAGGCGCCTCTCCGCTTTCTCAGGCCTGCAGCATTCAGCGTCTGCCCCTCTCCTGCCTGGGAACATTCCTGTTTGTGCCTGGGTTCTCTAGCTGCCCTCCCAACCCCCCACCCCCCCTGACCCGTGGGGTATGAGCTCCGCTGGGCAGCCCTCGGTCTAATGCCGACTCGGCCAGGCCAGCTTCAGGCAGGCCAGCGAGGCTTGTCTCCTCACCACCACGCCCAGCTCCGTCCCCGATGCACACAACCCGCAGCACCCGTTACAAGGAACACCTACGTGGCACCTCGTATCTGTGCCAGGCAGAGTCCTAAGGCTTCTTGCAGATTTCACACCATTGCATGCTCACTCTTAGCACCGCCGTCACCCCGTTTCACCGGCGAGGAGGAAACGACGGCACAGAGCAGTTATATAACGTGCCCCCTGCCTCACACAGTCAGGGAGAAGCAGGTGGCGGCGACTCAGGACCAGGCCGAGCCCATGCTCCTGGTCACCCAGCCTCCCTGTGTCACCAGGCCATCGCCCTCATCCTCGCTGCTGCACCAGCATTGGGCCGAGCTCTCGCTACAGCCCCCCTCCCCCCAAAGCCCCCCTTCTTATTTCAATTGGGCCGGGCACTCAGCCAGGAGGAGCTGGCGCACGGTGGTGAACAGACAGACCTAGCCAGGGGCGGGCAGACTTTTTGACTCGAGGGCCACAGTGGGTTCTTACACTGGACCGGAGGGCCGGAACAAAAGCAACCTGACCATGCTGGCACTCTCCTCTTGGGCTGCTGGTGAAGGAGCGGAGGGGAGAGCAAGAGAACCCTCCGCTCTTTCGGCTCTGCGGGCCGGACAGAACAGCTGAACAGGCCGGATCCGGCCCCCGGGCGGTAGTTTGCCCACGGCTGGACCTCGCCCGTGACTGTGCAACCCCGTGGACTGCACAGACCCGAGGGGAAAGGCGCGAGAGGACAGAGTCAAGCACCGATGTGAATTCCTTCCCTGGAGCTTGGGATCACGAGTGGGAAGAAGGGGACACTGTGGGAGAGGCGTGGGGGGGTCCTGGCTGAGACGGCGTGGTAGGCGGAATAACAGCCCCCAGCACAGGTGTCTGCGTCCTAACCCTGGGGCCCGAGAGCACGGGAAGGTACGTGGCAAAGGGGAATTAAAGTTACTAGCGATCTGACCTGGAGATCCGGAGATTAGCCTGGATTACCCAGGTGGGACCAATAAAACCCCAAGGATCCTCATGAGGGGGAGAGGGAGGCCGGAGAGAGAACCAGCGGCAACACTGGGCTGAGCGTAAAGACTCGGCCCACTGACAGCTTTGGAGATGACATTGAAGATCGGGCCGAGAAGCCGGCCACGTGGGCAGCGTCTACGCGCTGGAGGGGGAGCACAGCCCTGCCTGCACCGGGGCCTTCGCCCTGGGAGACCCTCACCTCCAGGACTGGAGGGAGGTAGATTTAGATTTACCTTGTTTTAAGTCGCTGGCTTGTGGCAACTCACTTCGGCAGCGACAGGAAACGAATACATTTTGGGTCAAAGGGAAGACCCCTCTGAGGAGGAGAAACCCACAGGGATTCGGGGGTCAGGGCAGGCTGGGCCAGTCACACGGGGACAGCGGGGCGGGGACACGCCCTGGACAAGCGGAGGGACCCGCACCTGTCTCTCCTTCCTCCCGCCGGGGTGCCGCCGGCCTGTCTCTGCTCCCCTCTTGCTGCTGTTCCAGACCTCCTCCCTGGCCCAAGCTCCTGCTCCACCCTCACCCCCTCCCTCACCCTCACCCTCACCCTCACCCTCACCCTCACCCTCACCCTCACCCTCGCCCTCACCCTCGCCCTCACCCTCACCTCCTACTGTCAAGAAATAAAAGCTGTCAGATAATTAAGCAATGTAATTGAAAGGCACCTAGAAACGACGTGTCCCAATCCATGGCAAATGGGGTGGCGGGACTGGAGGGACCCACCAACCTCCCGTCAAAGAGCATCTTGTCAGTTTCAGCCCTGGGGGACGCCCCCTCCCTTAGCAAACACCCACAAAAGGACCTACTATGTGCTAAGGTCCGCGAAGGGTGCGGAAGACAAGTGAGGCAGAGGGCCTGGTCCCCAATGAGGTCGCCTCCCAGCGGCACAGCTCGCTGGGCCACAAGCACGGCGGGCCGTGTGGCACCACAGAGCCAGGTGGAAGGCTCTGTCCCCAGGGGAGGCCACTTTGCCAGAAGGCTTCCCGGGGCCGGTGAGAGGCACCGTCAGCCCTGAAGAGCGACACTGGGTCCTCACAGGCCGCAGTAGGAAGCGGTCTAAGCTGAGGGCTCAGAAGCAAGAGGGACGCGGGCCGGGAAGAGTGAGCCGTGCTGGGAACCAGGAGCGGTCGGGGCTGGGGACAGGCCGGGAAAGGAGGCCAGAAAGGCAAGCTGAGCCGAGACCCGTTTGGCTCCGTGGATAGAGCGTGGGCCTGCGGACTGAAAGGTCCCGGGTTCGATTCCAGTGAAGGGCATGTACCTTGGTTGCGGGCACATCCCCAGTGGGGGGTGTACAAGAGGCAGCTGATCGATGTTTCTCTCTCATCAATGTTTCTGACTCTCTGTCCCTCTCTTCCTCTGTAAAAAAATCAATAATATATATATATATTTTTTTAAAAAAAAAAAAAAGAAAGGCAAGCTGAGGCCAGACCACGGAGATGCCTGAATGGCAGACCAACCACCCGCGCTGCTGAAAGGCGGCCATCTTTGCTGCGAGCCAACCCTGGGGCAGTTCCCGCAGAGACCACGTGTACGAGCCCGCGATGTCCCTGACGCCGTCCAGGAGGCACCTTTGGAAATCGTGTCGGAGACAGTCCCAAAGCCATGACAGCGATGTGGACACCGAGGGACAGGAACCCAGCCCCATGCCCACCACGTATGGATTCCCGGCCCTGACAATGCTGGGGTAGGTATGTTAGAAGAGAGAACGAGAAAGGGAGAAAAGAGACAGGGAGGGGAGAGGCATGCACGAGAGGACACTGGGCACTCACCCTGCCTCCACGTTGGAAGCAACCTCAGGGACCACGCCCCGGGCCAGCCCTGGGGCGGCCCCTGCCTGCTGCTGCCCCCGAAAATGGGCGAGGAGCTGCCCTCAGCTCCCTCCCGCCGGGCCGGGCCTGTGACCACGGGTATTTTGCGCCTGGCAATCAGGGCTGGAGTGACGGTGGGGGCCGCAGGGCGGGCTCTGCTTGGCTCAGCTCGGGGAGGTGCGGCTGCTCCCTGAACGAGGCCCCTTTGGGGTCGGCTGTGGGGAGGCGGCAGGGCAGCTGGCGGCCTCAGCTGCCAATCTGCTGCCGCCTACCCTCTGGCGTCACCAAGAAGCTCGCCTTGATGGGCCCGAGCCCGCACGGCCGCGCAGACAGAGGGAGGCGTGTGAGCCGAACGGTGGAGACCCAGACACAAGCTGTGCAGCCTTGGAAAACTCCCTGACTGCTCTGGGCCTCTGCTTCCCCTGTGGGAAAACAGGGGGTGGCTACACCCCAGACCTGCCCACGTCCCAGGGTGGCAACATCGGGGGGCTCCCAGGAGGAGCCCTTGACCAAGGTACATGCCCTTGACTGGAATCGAACCTGAGACCTTTCAGTCCGCAGGCCGACGCTCTATCCACCCTCCCAGGGTGGCAACATCGGAGGGCTCCCAGGAAGGCGCGTTGCCTTCATCCAAACGCTGCATCCCTTCGAGGGGCCGTGGAGGTGGCCTGGGGTCCGTCCCCCCAGGCCGCCCCCGCTGGCTCACGGCGGGGAAACGTGGGGTGGGGTGCGTCCCGCCGCCGGTTTGCCTTACGCCCGCGCCGGGTGCGCTCCCCGAGCTCCGCACGGCCCATCCCTGCGGCAGGAAAGGCGAAGGCTCTGCAGGCAGGTGTGACCTTGGCAGGCCTCCCGGCGCCGGCACGGCCCAGGGCGGGGAGTGCACGCGGAGGAGGCCACTTCCCATATGTCTCCGATCTAAGAGCCGTACGTCAAGCTAACAAACCGTTAAATGAAACACGCTCCATCCCCCTACCTGGTTAAACACCTCATCTCCGTAACAACCTGGCAAAGCAGGCGCGCATCTGGAACACCGGGGGTTCCCCCCCCCCCCCCCCCCCCCGGCACCTGCGCCGGGACCTGGCTGCGGGGGAGAGCCCTGCCCCCCTTCCCTTCCCCACACCCCCTCACTCCCACACTCGGCCCACACCCCCGCGGAGAGCCGGCCCTCCATCCTGGGGGCACCTGCCTGGGAAGGAAGCCAGGGAAGGTGCTGGAAGCGGCGTGGTGCTATCTGGTTAGGGCGCCGAGGGGGGCGGGGGGCTAGGAGGAGGGGCTCGGGTACCAGGCGGACAGATCCCCTCCGCCCTGCAGACTCCCCACGGTCCATCAGGGGAGGGGCCTACAGGGCCAGAGTAGGTTCCTCTTGCCTGGGTCTAAGAGGGGGGGGGGGTCCACACTGCTCAGGACTCGTACCTGCTGGTTGACTTGGGCCCGACCCCCTTCTGGGCTCAGTTTCCCCAGCAAGAAAGCAGGTGAACCATTCACCCACCTGCCTCTCAGAGCTGGTGTGAGGCCCCCGAGAGAAGCCCATGGGGTGGGAAGGGGAGGAAACACCAGCTGGCTTTTCACACGCCCCCCCCGAGAGAGCTACCAGCAGTGTGTGCAGGGACAGGGGCGCCCCTGGAGCCCCGGCACCGAGTAGGCCGAGTGGCCCCGGAAAATGACGCAAAACAAGGAAATGTACCAACTCTTCAACCTGTCTTTCCCCAACCATTTCTTTACACATCTTTTAAGAAACGGATATTTGGGGTACTCCTACTGTGCTCGTGCCCTCAGCACGCGGACACACTGTGTGCTGTGCTGTGCGTGGAAGGGCACGTGGTGTGGCCTCCCTTCCGCTGTCTTGAAAGAAACCGACCCGTGGCCGGCCCGCGGGGAGCAGGATTCAAGGGCCACAGGGTGTTCGGTTTAGAACCGAGTGACAAACCCACCAGGCGGCCTCCGGCCTGTCCCGAGCACACGGGCCTCAATCCCAAAGCGTGAGGCCAGAGGAGCTTCTCGTGGGGGTCTCCTGTGTCCATGTCACATGGATCGGATGGGGAAGGGGGGGATTGGATGGGAAAGGGGGAGGAGAGGATGGGGGGGGCCCTCACTCCCCAGGCGGGGCGACCTGCGACCAGGCCCTGCACCCCTCTGTGTTCAGACTTCCCCAGCGGGCCAGTGGGGGCTGTTTGAGTGACAGCCCACAGCTCCCCCCCCCCCTCTCTCTGACGCACTCTCTGTGCTGCCACTGGCCCGGTTGCAGCGGAAGCCGAGTGCAGACCTCCGCCTGATTTATGCAGGCCCTCTTCTCGGAGGCACAGAGGTCACCAGGGCTGTTCCGGGAGATGCCCCCCCCAAAACCCCATCCGCTGCCTGCTGTGGAGACGCCGACGGTGCAGACTCACCAGGCACCATCCCTGTCAGCGTCGGCGCTGAGTAGCTGCCCTGTCCGGCGGGGGGGACGTGCGGAGGGTACCCGGGGAGGGTCGTGCTCGCCAAGTCTCGGCCTGAGGAATCAAAGCAACAAATCACAGGGTGAGCGTCTCCGCAGCCGGCTGCTCGTGTCCACGGCCCCCCCGGACATCTGCACATTTGTCACGTCTGGGCGCGGAACGCCGACAATGCCCCCAGCTCCTCACGTCACTCGCACGGACACACACACACACACACACACACACACACACACACACACGCACCCCTCCAGCCACCCCGGCTCCACGCAGCAGGAAGAGGATACAGAATGGCTCTGCTGTGTCCCTGGGAAGCTGGCTCACCGTCCTCTCTGCCCCCGGGAGAACCCGGGCTTCGGCACCGCCACCCTTTGCCCTGTTGCGCCCTCTGCTCCGGCTGCTCTGGCCCAATGTCACCGCCTCAGAGACCCGCACAGACGCCTTCCTCGGCCTCCACCCCCACAGCTCTGGTCCTCACGGAGTTCTCCTGCCTTTGGCCTGGGTGCCACTCATTCAGGGAAGGCACGGGAGCGCCTCCTGATACCAGATCCTGTGCTGGGCGCTGGGGCCGGGCGGCGGGCACGGCAGGAGCGTGTCCAGCTCTGCAGGCTGCAGAGGTTCTGGAGAGCCGGGTGACCCTCCACACAGCCTGCCTCCGTGCTGGTAAAGACAATGACAAACCAAAAACGCTAACATAGAAGTGACAAGATGCCCTGGCCGGTTTGGCTCAGTGGATAGAGCGTCGGCCGGCGGACTGAAGGGTCCCGGGTTCGGTTCCGGTCAAGGGCATGTACCTTGGTTGTGCGCACATCCCCAGGAGGGGGCGTGCAGGAGGCAGCTGATGGATGTTTCTCTCTCATCCATGTTTCTAGCTCTCTCTCCCTTTCTCTCTGTAAAAAAAAAATCAATAAAATATATATATTTTAGAAATAAAATAAAATAAATAAAGAAGTAACAAGACACCAGGTCTGTTCTTAGTATTTTAAATTATTCACTCAACTGACCCTCAGCACCTCTGTGAGGTACGGTACTGATGCTGCCCCATTTTACAGGATGCTGGACACGGAAAGGCCAGAGTCCGCGTGGCTAGCCACTCCCCTCCACTGCCTCGCACGTACACCTGGCCGCGCCTCCGGCCCCAGGTCCAGAGCCCCACGTGTCTCAGCTGGGACAGACACCCAGGCTGAGCCTTGCCTTCCGGCCACACTGTCCCCCCTGCTCACTGGCTCCATCCTGAGAATGAAGTTCAACTGCGCAGCTTTTGTGGATGTGTGTGCGGGGAGGAGAGCCAGGAGCACAGCAGAGGAAGCCGCATCTGCCTCCCGGGGGACGGGGGTGCTGTCCTGAGCGGAGGCGGCTGGTGCGGGGAGCTCGCCTGGCTGCTGAGAGGGCTGAGAGGCCCTGAGAGAGGAGGGCCGTGCCCAGAGACGCGCGGCTGACTCGAGGCCAGGCTGGTACTGGAATCTGGCTCTCCAGCCCCTGGGATGGGGTTCTTTCTTCGACGGGGACTGAACCCCGATAATTCCTGCCAGTGTTACGCATGCTTTAAAACCTTGATTCCAAAAGCAAGGGACTGGAAAATCAGGGCCTCACCAAAGCCTCACTCAACGCAAGAAGCCGGCTAAAAAAAGCAATAAAATGAACCTAAGGAAAGGAGGAGGAAGGCACTGGGCAGGAAGAAGCAGGAAATAACAAACTAGGAAACAGAAAAGCAGACATAACAATAAACACAACCAAGAATTGTTATTTGGAAAAGACGGATAAGATAGATGAACCTAGGAATGAGGAGGAGATACAACCAGAGGTATGGAAGAGATGATGCTAAAAACCACTTTAAAATGCATGGCTGCCAAAACCGGTTTGGCTCAGTGGTAGAGCGTCGGTCTGCGGACTGAAAGGTCTCAGGTTTGATTCCAATTCCGGTCAAGGGCATGTACATTGGCTGTGGGCACATCCCCGGTAGGGGGTGTGCAAGAGGCAGCTGGTCGATGTTTCTCTCTCATCAACGTTTCTAGCTCTCTATCTCTCTCCCTTCCTCTCTGTAAAATATCAATAAAGTATATATTTTTTAAAAATGCATGGCTGCTCCCCACTAATAAATGTGGAAATCTCAACTAAAGTAGAATTTTCTAGAAAAACATGAATTATCAAAATTAGCTCAAGAAGAGGTAGAAAACATGAACAGCCTAATAACCTTAGAAGAAACATTAAAAGTTTTAAAAAAAATTATCTTTAAAAATAAGATGCCTTGCCGAAACCGGTTTGGCTCAGTGGATAGAGCGTCGGCCTGCAGATTGAAGGGTCCCGGGTTCCATTCCGGTCAAGGGCACGTGCCTGGTTGTGGGCACATGCCCAGTGGGAGATGTGCAGGAGGCAGCCAATCAATGATTCTCTCTCATCATTGATGTTTCTCTCTCTCTCTCCTTCTCCCTTCCTCTCTAAAATCAATTACATATATATATATATATATATTTTTTTTTTTTTAAGTTTGCTGAGACAGCCAGGTCACGGTTGCCTAGAATCAGCACCGTTCTAGAGTCACCAACTCCCTGCTGCCTATTCAATTAGCTACAGATTTTTAGTTTGGCTTTCAAGCCCTCCTCCACCTGTGTCCCCACCTGTGACCTTTCCAGCCGTTCCAGGAAGTCACTCTGACTTCCCTAGCCATTCCGAAAACTGCCCGGTACCTCCTTCCTGCCCCCACGCCGCTGCTCAGGCCGCTCCCTTCCCACCTGCTCTTCTTTCACTCCCACCAACTAAGCCTTCAACCAGGCTTCAAACGCCACCCTCAAGAGGCAGCTCCTCTGTGAAGTTTTCCAAGGCCCTTTAAGTATTTGCCTCTTCTGCAGGTCCCCCTGCTCTCCATCCCAATCCTCCCAGGGCTAAGGGGACACCAGCAGGAACAGATGGAGGTGATGATGTCAGTAATGATAAGACAGCACGGGCTAGTGCCGGACACTAGCGCTTACTCCTTTCTACACACCTCCTCATGGTATCCTCCCACCTGACCACTCTGTGCGGGCTGAGCAGTGAGCATGCCCACTCTGTAAGAAAGGGAACTGCGGAAGGAAGGAGTGAAATCACTTGCCTATTTTTAAAAATATATATCTTATTGATATTTTACAGAGAGGAAGGGAGAGAGATAGAGAGCCAGAAACATCGATGAGAGAGAAACATCGACCAGCTGCCTCTTGCACACCCCCTACCAGGGATGTGCCCACAACCAATGTACATGCCCTTGACCGGAATCGAACCCGGGACCCCTCAATCCGCTGACCGACGCTCTACCACTGAGCCAAACCGGTCTAGGCACTGCTGGTAGGAAAGCGGGCAGAGATTTGACCCCAGGTTGGGGAGGTCCGGTCTGAGCTTCTTGGGTGGGGGTGGGGGTGGGGGTGGGTGGGAGAAACGCCAATAAGGAAGGCTGAGAACTAGAGGTTAGCTGGAAAGGGTGGGCAGATGAAGGCAGGAAAGAGGGTGTGGTCGAAGGTGGGCTGTCAGAAGCCAGAACAGAAGGTGGGTGTCCACTGGGAATGAACTCATCAGCATTTAGCCTCCGCGGGGGCACGGCTGCCCAGCCCCGGGCACACGGCAAGTGCTCATAGCTCCGCCATGCAAGGCCTTTTTACTGACCGAGCCCCAGTTCTGCTACTGAACTGCTGTGGGACGCCGGACAAGCTTTTTACTCTGGTCACCAGCCTTCCCCAGTTTTCAAACAGAGCTCTTAGCTCAGTGAGAGCCAGGAGCCCACACTGGTCTGTGTGTGCATACCCACGAGGGGTAATTGGACTGGGAGTAGATTTTTCTTCCTTAAAGTTCGACTGCGCCCGCAGCTCTGCAGCCTCCACGGTCAACCCTGAACCGTGAGCTGCTGCCTAGAGGGCTCCTCCGTCTCCCTGGACAGGGGCGGGCTGTGCCCCGCGCTCCCGGCCTCGGTGGGGCCTGGCGTCGGCTCCAGCCGCGGTTCAGGACTCGGCCATCACACTGGGAGCTCACTCCATCCCCCGTCCCTCCTCCCTGCGCACAGCGAGGACCTGACAACTGGCCGCAGGAATCTGACAAATAGCTCTGCCTCCGCGTCCCCTGTCACTGGGGACTCCTCTGTCCTGTCCACGGCTCCACTTCCGCCCAGCGGGTGTCCCTGGACCCAGAGGCTGCCACCTGAGGCTGCGCGGGCCTTCCTTGGACTGGCCACAAAAGCAGAGCCTGCGTTGTCACGTGCGGTGTGGTGGGCAAAGAAAGGAGAGACTGGCACCTGTGTCGTCTCCAGGTGCCCGAGGCCCCCCCACCTCTGTGCCGGGCACAGGGGTAGGCAGTTCATAGACGCTATTCCACTCACTCCTCACCGCCTGTAAGATTCCCAGGCAACTTCCTGAGCCCGGGAGGGGAGTCACAGGGCGCTGACCTGGTGGCAGAACGGACAGGAAGGCAACCGGGCACAGCAATGAAGAGCGTCCCCTCTGCCAGGCCCCGCTCCTGGCTCTACCGCTTATGGCTGCCTGGTCCTGAGAGTGCCTCACTCATACTGAGCCTCGCTTTCCTCGTCTGTAAAATGAGGCTAATAATAGCCAGCATTAATCTAGAGCAGTGTTTCCCAATGTTGTACGTGTACCCCCAGGGGTACGGGAAGAGTTTGGTGGGGATATGCACTGCATCGTGCTTAGCTGCGCCTAATTCTACGTTCTCATGAGTCAAGTCAAGACAGTCTTGTGAGGCGTGAGATGGTCCGGTGTGCAAATAAATGTTATTTATAATATAACTTTTATTTATATTTTATTATGAATAATTTTATTTTTCATTTATTATTTTGTGTATGTACCAAAAAAAGAAAAAATAAATATATTTTGATTGTTATTAAAATACATCCATTTTTTTTGATGAGGGGTACTCAGCGTTATGAAATTATAGAAGGGGTACACATATGTCAAAAGTTTGGGAAACGCCAAAGCCGGTTTGGCTCAGTGGTAGAGCGTCGGTCTGCAGACTGAAAGGTCCCAGGTTCGATTCTGGTCAAGGGCATGTACATTGGTTGTGGGCACATCCCCGGTAGGGGGTGTGCAAGAGGCAGCTGGTCGATGTTTCTCTCTCATTGACGTTTCTAGCTCTCTATCTCTCTCTCCTTTCCTCTCTGTAAAATATCAATAAAATATATATTTTTAAAAAGTTTGGGAAACACTGATCTAGAGCAAACAACAGCTAACACAGAGAGAAAACTATTATCCATTTACTTCTTCAATAGCCTTTTAGAGAGCTACTATGATCCCTATTCTGCTGTGGAGAAATTAAGCCACAGAAAGTTTAAGTAACCTGTTCACAGCCACACAGATGGTAAGGGAAAAAAGGCAGGTTTCAAACCCGGTCAGTCTGGCTGGCAAGTCTGCACGCTGCACCCTGTGCTGTGCCACCTTGGCAGCAAGAACAAAACATGCGTTTTCCATGGGGCATCCTGGGGGTCAGCGAGGAGCATGTAAACACGTGGCACAGAGCCAGCCCTGAGCCGTGTGGGAGACTGGCTTATTGGCTGCAACCCTTAACCCCACCCTCATAGCCACCATCTTGAAAAATAAGTGGTGATTTGACTTTAAGAAATGTAGGGAAAATATAATATTAAACTTTTAAAAACCAGAGAAATTAAAAATAGTAATTTAAAAATATAAGTAAAACCAAATTAACTTAGTTTCGTGAAAACCTAAAAAGAAACCCCTTGCAGTTCCTCCTCCTGGAGGCAGCTCGCTTCTCCCCACTTCCCTTTGGGCTCGGCTGTGTGCTGGCCTTGGCCCGTGGGACGTGAGCAGGCGTGCGGCGAGCAGAAACTTGCCATAGGCTTGTGCTGCCGGGTGTGCCCCTCTCTACCTCGCCCTCACCCTGACAGCAGGCCCTGGCCAGCCACTACGAGGAGGAAGGGCGACACGCGGAGCAGCGATGGACCCAACCTACAACGGCCATCGAGCCCAGCCCAGATCAGCCAGCCCCCAGGAGCCGGAGCAGGAAGAGACCGCGGTGGTGGTTAAGCCCTGAGCTTTGGGGTGGTCTGCCAAGCATCAGGGTTGCAGCAATAGCGGACTGAAACGGGGCGTCATAAATGTCACCCGTCGTCCTCGTTTTCATCACCACGCTGCCTGGGGACTTCCTAAGGACAACCTATCCAAACCCGAGTGGAGTCTGGGCACCCCGGTGGGAAAACCCAGCGTGGAGTGGACCCTCAGATGAGCTCTGATGGCCTGTGAGGACTCTCCCGGCAGTGAGCCGGGGATCCTGTGACCCTGGCATGTATGGGCACGTCCACCTTCTCCGTCCCTTCTCTAACATGCCTCAGGCACGTCACCAAGGCTGGGGATGCTCAACGATGAGTCAACACAAGGCCCCTGCACTGGCTGGCACACAGTAGGTGCTCAGAAACATCTGCCAGGATGGACCCGGAGGAGGCGGGGTGTGTCCGGGGTGGCCTGGCTGTGCACCGCCGAGGCGAAACTGATTGGACGTCGGCGGCTCTACCATCTGAAAGCAACTTTGGTTCCCGTCTCGCCGACATCTCCGAAAGCCCTTTGTCACGAGCTCCACAGAATAAACAGGCCTGATTTATCTGATTCTGCTTTCGATGCAACTTTTTTTCTTCTTTTTCATGCAGCCCCGTTTCTAGGTAGCCTCTCTCTCTCTCTCCCTATGTGCACTAATGGGGGGAAATGTGAATCCAATTAACTTCGCATTTAGCTCATAATGAACTTATCTCATTTTGCTACCAGCTCGGTTCTCATCGTGTGGCAGTAATTAACCACTGGGGGTTGTCACTCCCAGACACATGACACGGAGGTCCTCCCAGCCCCTCTTCAAAACCCTCACAGAATTCATTACCCTGACAGTGTGAAAGCCCTTCACTTGGAATACCACAGGGCACCCGCCGGGCTCCCCCCTCTGCCTACCTACCTGTGTGTGAGCGAGGGGAAGAGGAGAGAAAGCCACCGAGAAGCCACGAGTTATTGTGAACAACATGGGAGGGGGGCGGGGGCAGGAGGCGGGCGGTGACTCGATGCCCAGCGAGGGTGTGCCGGCCTCGGCAGCCCGGGGCCTGAGGTTCTGCCCAGAGGAGGGCCATCCCCACAGACAAGGCCCAGGCGGAGCTGGCTGGCGGAGGCAAACGCTCTCACAAAAATGGCCATCAAATCCACGGGGGGGACTTCCAATGCCCAGGAAGCCTGCACGTTCCAGGAAGGGGCCTCGGGAACGTGCTGTGTGGCCTCAGGTGAGCTCCACCTCTCTCTGGGCCTTGGTTTTCCCACCGGCGTGCGCAATCAGAGAGGACAGGTGGTCTCTCCGGGGTTTTCTGCTCCAGCATTCCCTAAGCCAGAGGCATCACTTGACTGCCCAGCTGATGGCCCTGGGGGCTGACGCTGGCTGCTGTAGAGCTGGGGAGTGCCCGCCCACCTTGCCCCTCCTCAGTGCGGGCTAGTTTGCAAAAGAAGCTGGAACTCAGGTTTCCTTTCATGTGGGGATCTTCTGTCTGTGTGGATGCTGACGCGAATCCGGTTTTTAAAATACACACCGAGGGCCAAAGAAAAACTTGAACAAAGGCTATACTTAGTCCTCAGGCTGTCAATGTTCAACCTTTATCCATCCCCCAAAGCCCTCAAGTCTTGCCATCTCCCTTGTTTTTGTGGGTGACAGCACCAGTCTCCCCGCCATGCCAGCCTCAAGACACCCTCTTCCCTCATGTCCAATCAGTCCCCAAGGCCCTCCTGACTAGCCATTCCCCGGTACCCTCTCTGTGGTCCTGGTCTGCCCAGGGGTTTGCTGGCTCTTCCCTTTTCCCTGTTTCCTCCCAACCTCCTCCCAGGCTCCTCCAGGCTCCAGGCTCCACGCTCTGGACTGGACTGCCTGTCAGGGCTCCTCTCCCAGCGCCCGGCCATGGAGCCACTCAGCCCCCCCTGCAGGACACACTGGAACCACGCAGCGACTCAGTGGGGGCCCCAAAGCCAAAGCTCCGATTCTGTCTCAGTGCAACCATTTCACCCGAAACCTGCAGGCACTTCTAGGACGTTTTCCCGGAAAGCCTTTCCTCAGAGTCACAGAGCCATGAGAAACCTTTTTTTTGGGGTGTAAAGAAACGTTATTAAAACTTTCAAAAACATTCCGAAACCGGTTTGGCTCAGTGAATAGAGCGTCAGTCTGTGGACTGAAGGGTCCCAGGTTCGATTCCAGTCAAGGGCATGTACTTTGGTTGCGGACACATCCCCAGCAGGGGGTGTGCAGGAGGCAGCTGGTCGATGTTTCTCTCTCATGTTTCTCTCTCATCGATGTTTCTAGCTCTCTATCCCTCTCCCTTCCTCTCTGTGGAAAATCAATTATATATATATATATATATATATATATATATATATACCTTTCAAAAACAGGTCCTAAAGGTGGGAAGGACAGCCTTCGATGTAACAGGCACAGCCAAGACTCATGCCTCTAAGACAATGTACCTGTGTGTGACGATTCTTTACAATTTGATTAGAGCCCAAACATGGGGAAGTTAGATTTCTATCAGGCAGAAAAGACACCCCAAAAGTTAACCCATTCGATATTACCCAAGTTTGTGTCTAATCTAGCAATTTCATTGAACTTTTTTTTTTCTAATGCCACTCACGCTGGACAATATAAACCCCTGGGTTCTGAAATGCTCTTGGAACCAGTTTTATCTTTTTTAAAAAATATATCTTTTTTATTGATTTTTTACAGAGAGGAAGGGAGAAGGATAAGGAGTTAGAAACATTGATGAGAGAGAAACATTGACCAGCTGCCTCCTGCATGCCCCCCACTAGGGATGTGCCCCAAACCAAGGTACATGCCCCTGAACGGAATCAAACCTGGACCTTTCAGTCTACAGGCTGAGGCTCTATCCACTGAGCCAAACCGGTCTCGGCCACTTTTATCTTTTTATAGGTTCTCTCATTAACTTATCTCTCTATAGAAAAGGCTAAGCGACTGTCTGACCATCCGGTAGGTATGATGTGCACTGACCAGCAGAGAGCAGACACTCAATGCAGAAGCTGCCAAGTTGCAGTGAGTTGGCAGTGGAAGTTCTCGGTTGACGCACCCCAGAACCAGAGAGGAGGGAGCCCGATTCCAGGGTGTGTGGGGCCCATCTCGCCCAGTCCCACCCAGCCAGCCACCTTCTAATTAATTTCCATTCAGTGTGCACAAATCCGTGCACTAGGGCACTAGTCCTATATAATAAAAGGCTAATATGCAAATCAACTGAACTGCAGAATGAATGGCTGCTATGATTTGCACTGACCACCAGGGGGCAGACGCTCAACACAGGAGCTGCCCCCTGGTGGTCAGTGCACTCCCACAGGGGGAGCACTGCTCAGAAGCCCGCATGGCTGGCAAGCACAGTGGCAGTGGCGGGAGCCTCTGTGGCAGTGCGAAGGATGTCCGACTGCTGGCTTAGGCCCCCCCCCCCCAAATGCATGAATTTTGTGCACTGGGCCTCTAGTGAGCTGAATAAAATCTTCACAGGTGTTCCCTCTACGTAACACATGGGTTATGTTCTTAACTTTCAAAAACTATACTCTGACGCTTGTTATAGAAAAAAAAGTCCATCCATGCTTGAGTGACATGTGCTGAGATTTTCAACCAACACCAGAGCAGATGACAGGGTCCTGTCACCTGAGGGGAGAGGGAAAGAGACAGCCCAGCACATGGAACACAGGGAGGGGTCGGTCCTGCCACAAAACCCCCGGTGTACGTGTCCGTGTAGTATGTACACCACCAGGCTCCCTCCTCCCAGCTGGCGTTTGAAACGTGTGACAATTGGAACAGGGGCTGCTCTGACGTCTCCCTTTGTCCAGACCTGCCATCAGTGAAGAGGGGGCTGAGCCCTAACCGGTTTGGCTCAGTGGACAGAGCGTCTGCCTGCAGACTGAAGGGTCCCAGGTTCGATTCTGATCAAGGTCATGAACCTTGGTTGTGGGCACATCCCCAGTAGGAAGTGTTGTGGGAGGCAGCTGACCAATGTTTCTAATTCTCTATCACTCTCCCTTCATCTCTGTAAAAAAATCAATAAGATATATATTTTTTAAAAAGAGTGGGCTGAGCCGGGAGGTGCACGGTGGGTATCACACTTGGAGGGAAAGGCCGGCAGTGATGTTACACCCCAACTCGCCTGTGCACAATGGACATGCTCACTGCCGGTGAGCTGTACGGTGTCATTACACCTGGCTGGCTGCTGATGGCAGGTATACGAGCCATTGGCAGAGGTGGTGTTATTTACTTAGAAACAATAACCCCACATTTATTCTCAAAATTACTTCATCCCCACCTGGAACTAACTCTGACTGGCCTCCCTTTAATTGTCCTGGCTAAAGAGCTAACCTGGAATCTAACCTGGGGAAGGCAATGCTGACGAGTCATTCATCCGGGCACTGTTTACTTTGCAGCATCTACGCTCCCGAGTCCTTCATTTAGACCAGTGTTTCCCCAACTTCTCTCATGATGAGAATCACCAGGTGGAGTTGTTAAAAGACAGATTCCTGAATCCCAGCTAAGAAGTGCTAAACTAGAATTTTTGGGAACATATAGGTAAAATTGTATACTAATTGTAAACTAATTGTATACAATTTTACCTATAGTATACTAATTGTATACGAATTGTATACAATATTACCTATATGTTCCCCAAAATTCTAGTTTAGCACTTCTTAGCTGGGATTCAGGAATCTGTCTTTTAACAACTCCACCAGGTGATTCTCATCATGAGAGAAGTTTGGGAAACACTGGTTTAGACCAACTTCGGCCACCTCCCTGGCATCACCAGAAACTTCCAGGCTCCAAACCTGTATTTCAGGTCCAAGGGCATTTGAGTTTCACCTGCCTGGCATTTTAGAGCACACACCGGGGCCAATCAGGATATGGGCCCACGCACCGTTATGACATGACCGTCCTCGAACTAGCGATGTTGGTTCGACCCCCTAAACCGACGAAGGCAGGGTTCTAAGGAGCAAGGCTGCAGAGCGCGGCCTCTCCTGGCTGCGGCCTCCTGCCCGGACAGGCACTGTCTGGAGGCGAGGGGAGCAGTGTTTCAGCAGGGGAACCCTGGGGGCTGCTGGGGGCTAGCTCATGACTTCACTCACACACGCATGCATTGTCTGGTACCTACCACTAAGTTCTACGCACCTTCCTGAGTGCTCCGGAGGACCTGGGAGAGGATGATGGTGGAAACAGTAACGGCCACAATAGCAACAATTAGCATTCGTTCAGCTCTTGCCATGTGCCAGGCACCATTCTAAGTGTTTTGTGTGTATCATCTCACTTAAGTATCATGGCCTTCCTGGGAGAGATAAATCTTTATAATCCCCAATCTGCAGATAAGATGCCCAGCTAGAAAGAGGTGGCACTGGATGCAAACTGAGGCCGTCTAATGCCAGAGTCGTGCCTTTACCACCCACCTCCCTGCACCATTCTGCTTTGGTGGGGGAACTGCAAAATACAGAACACGCCTCCCCTGTGACCAGCAATTCTAATTCCAGGAGTTTACCTATGGAAATGCACAGAAAACTACACCAAGATTTACATTTTATGGGAGGGAGAGAGAGAGAGGGAGGGAGGAAGGAAGGGAAGAAGGAAGGGAGGAAGGGAAGGAGGAAGGGAGGGAGGGAGGAGGGAGAAAAGAAGGAAGGGAAGGGAAGGGAAGGGAAGGGAAGGGAAGGGAAGGGAAGGAAAGAAGGAAGGAAGGATGGAAGGAAGGGAGTGGGAAGAGACAATCCAAGAGTCTTTCATAATGGCAGGGTTAAACAAATTATGACACTTCCCTGTGATGGAATAACACACAGCTCGAAGAGCAGTGAGGTCGATTTGAATGTGTGGGTTGTGGAAAGAGCACCCAGACCCATCACTGCGCGAATAAAACAAAGGGCAGAAGCCACTGTGCAGAGTGGGGCTCCCCTTGTGCTCCTACAGATCGACGCCATCTGCGTGCTGGTGGATGTCTACAGAAGGGACTGAAAGGACACACAGACGTTGTTCCCGGGGGGTGAGGGACGAGGAACGAACGGCAGGACTGAGGCGGGGGGAGGAGAGTCGCTCTCCACTGCCTGTTTTTCTGTATGGCTTGAATATTTAACTACGTGCATGTATTACTTTTTTATTTGAAATTAACTTTCTGATTTAAAATTAACTTTATCTTAAGAGCCAGACAGTGTCTGTGCCCCCGAGGGGGGCTCACTCACAGGCTCAAAGGGGAGATAATAATGAATCCAAGATGCTCGGAGAGCACGGCGCCCCCCCTGCCCCCTGCTCCCACCTTTGCGGCTCCCGGGCCAGAGCTGTCACCTCGGGGGCTGCTTGCTTTCGAGGGCAGCATCCTGACGCCAGGAGCACCCTGGTCAAGTCACAGACTCGCAGCCCGGGGTCCCCCAGGCCAAGTACAGTGCTACCCCGCCGATCCTAAACACGCCATCGGGCCGTCTCGGCCCCGACAACCCGGCTGTAACTGGCCAAAGGTGGGCACGAGGCCTGCCCTAGAGCCCCTCGGGGCACCAGCTCTGGGGCCCACTCATCGTCTGCACACGGTGCCAGTGAGCTCCGTGGCTTGGTTCTCCGGCCCCAGCGGCTTGAAAACAGCAAGAAGGAGAGAGCTTTCTGGAGCCAGGCAACTTGACCCGAGGAGAAGTGACAGATGACGGGTGCACAGCAAGGAGGGAGACGGGGAAACAATATAATCAGAGTAAGGCACCCAAACCTCAGCAGTCTGGGGTGGAAGGGCAAGCCGCCTGCGTCCAGACCTCTGCCTCGGGCCGGGTTCGGCAATGCCACGGAGATGACGCCGGGGGCTGTCGCAGGAGGGGGCGGCTTAGTGACGTGTGTCTGCTGTGGGAGAAGCTGATAGGACCAACTGGGCAGGGTGGCCAGCACAGCGGGTCCCTCACGCCCAGCCGACGACGAACCGCAGCGGGCGGTGTGCTTGGGCCTTGGTCTCAGCTTCCCCCGCCACTGGCCGAGGTTGGGGTGAGGCGGGCGGAACGCTGGGGTGTCAGGTGTCAGAACTGGGATTTCAGAGGTGGGAGCTGAGAGCCAGGCTGAGCAGAGGAAATACCTGTCCTGTGAGCGGGCTTCGCAGTGGCCTGAAAACCACTTTTTAAAAAAAAAAATATTTTTTTTTAATTGATTTTTCACAGAGAGGAAGAGAGGGATAGAGAGTTAGAAACATCGATGAGAGAGAATCATCAATCAGCTGCCTCTTGCATATCCCCTACTGGGGATGTGCCCGCAACCAAGGTACATGCCCTTGACCGGAATCGAACCCGCGACCTTTCAGTCCGCAGGCTGACGCTCTATCCACTGAGCCAAACTGGTCCCGGCTGAAAACCACTTTTGAATTGGGGGGCACCCGAGCCCAAAGGACATGCAAGGTCAGCTGGGGCAGGGGTTCCAGCTGTGTTCCTCTGGGTCTCCTGGGGGACTGGCACCCCCAAAACCAATGGACCTCGATTCTGGCTTGTTGACATGAATAAAGGTCTGCCCGGGAAGGTCGTATCTGAATAAAAGTTTCCTTGACAAAATAAGGGTAACAGTTTAGCAACTGTGGGAAAATCTCTGCTTGTCCAGACTGCCCGTGAGTGAAGAGGCCGCTGCGAGGGCCAGGCGTGGCCCAGAGACTGCGCCCAGCTGGGCCTGGGCCCTGGAACCGCCACGGCTCTCAGTCCAAATGTCCTCTCCTCGCTTTCCTATTCCTTCCCTGCCTCCACAGAGCATTCCTCACGTTCAAGAAACGGACTCTTGGTTTTTTGTGTGTTTGTTTTTTCTTCCAGGAGCCCAGGGCTCGGGTGTCCCCGAGGAAGCAGAGAGAGCAGTGTCCTCTGTGAGCCGACCTGAGGGTGCAGGCTCCGCACCCTCGGGCCCCGCAGGCCTGGCTGCGGTCCGCCGGGGCTCTGGAGCCGGGAGAGGCCTGAGCCCTTGTCAGGGCACAGGTGCCCAGAGTGACCTGGGGCCAGGGGGGCGAGGGCACTGATGAGGCCAGTGGGTTCCAAACTTGCCGTGTGTGTGTGTGTGTGTGTGTGTGTGAGAGAGAGAGAGAGAGAGAGAGAGAGAGGCTGATTGATTTGGTCACATCTCAGTATGTATTGTCCCTGTTGGTCCGGGAAGGTAGGGGGACCACCCACAGGAATCAGATTCCACCAAGTTTGCCACTGGCTTCCAGCTACCGCGCTGCCAACACATGCCGGTGCCTCCCCGAGCCTCACTTCCCAAATCTGCAGAATGGGAACATACTCCCCACACTGCCTCCCAGGGCTCCTGGGCTTTGGAAAGGGAGGAAGGAGAGAGGGAGAGAAGGAGGCGGAGAAGAAGGAAGGAGGCAGAGCCTTCTGGTTAAAGGATGGCAACATTCAGATGTGCATCAGCTGGAGTTTTAAAGTCCGACAGGCCGGTGCGTGCCACCCCAGCCAACCGCCCACTATTTATGTGACCCTGACAGGTTACCGCGTGATTTGTGCCCTCAGTTTCCTTGTCTCCAAAACGGGAACAATAGCATCCTCTTCACAGGGCGTCTGAGGTCTGAACCCGGCCCCCGGGGAGACGGAGCCACATGGAGCCCGGACTCGTGGCCATGACACAGTGAAGACCTCTTGTCTCCCCTCGGGCCCGGCCCCAGGTCCCCTCCCGTCACCTCTGCTCACGCCATCCCCACCGCAATGAACCCACTGGGCAGGGCGGCTCAGAGAATTAAAGCACGCAATCAAACAGCTTCTTGACGGGAAATGCCTTGGAAATTTTCGGCTTCATTTACTTCTCAATCTAATTTTGTCCTCGGATGCACATTATGCGCAAGATGGGATCTCATGTGGTTCGCACTCCGCACACCAGCAGGAGGCGTCTCAATTGCTGCTCGCGGCTCTCCTCGCCCATGAGCGGCATAATGAGGGCGCCCAGCAGGCTCCAGGGTGCCCCCGGGCAAGAAGGCCTGACCTGGACATCCTGGCACCCACAGGCCCAGCTTCTCCCACCTGGAGTGGAGGTTGGGGGTATCATCGGGTCACAGCCCCTTTACACCCACAGCCAACGCTGACCACAGCTCAGACTGCCATCGCCACCCACCCTGCCCTGTCCCCCTGGCTGGGCCCAGCCTCCTCCAGTAGGCAGTCCCGCCACAGAAGGTCCTGCACTCCTCAGCTCCCTCCCTGGATGGCTCCCCGCAGCCTCTGATCTAGCCCGAACCTCTCCTCTCGCTGACCCCCGTTCCTCCTGGAGTAGTGTGGGCTCCAGGGCCCCACCCCACTCTGCTGCCTTAACCTTGCCCCAGGCTTGAACAAATGTTGCTGCCGTGCCCGACAGCACCCAGCAAACTCCATCTATGTCACCTCCTGAGGAGAACATCCCCAAGAGGACCCAGCCTGCCCTGCCCACCCACAGCTCTGGTGCTCTCAGAGCCCCTGTGCCCAGCTCCATGGAACAGCGCTTGTTGGCTGCTGGTAGAGACACTAGATCGGACCCTTCCGTGGCCGGGACCGCATCCCATTGATCTGCTTCCCTGTGGTGCAGGCACAATGCTTGGCATACAGCGGGGGCCAAACAAATGCTTCCTCTTTGGTTCATTCATTTGCTCAGAAAACCTTTCCCGATCCATTCTTTTGGGCCAGTCCTGTGCCCACTGTTGGGCATCCTGTGCCCTTAAGAACAGGAGCCTAGCATCTGTTTATGCCTCCCTCTATCTCTTTTCTCAGTGTCCTGTAGTTTTCTTCTTATAGCTCTTTTACTTCCTTAGTTAAATTTATTCCTAAGTATCTTAATTGTTTTTGGTGCAATGGTAAATGGGATTGCTTTTTTAGACTGGACTTGTATGCATGCACATAAGCCTAACCAAAGGACACAGACATCAGGGGGGTGAGGGCATGAGTGGGAAGGATGGGAGACTAATGGGGGGGGGAGGATAAGGACACATATTATACCTTAATCAATCAATAAAAAGAAAAAGAAAAAGAACAGGAGCCAATCGGCAGCACTTCCCGTCCTCCCCGCTGGAGAAAAGCCACCAGCCAAAGCTCGGCAGCCACCCGAGTTCTAGCAAAGGGGAAAGGCTCCCAGACACCCCCACGGCCTCCCAAAGTGGAACTTTCCCACAGGAGCCTCGCTTGTTCCTTCCCCCAGGCCAGTCACGCACTAAAAGTCACTCATTCCTGAGAACACGGCACAACCACCGAGGCTTCTGGTCCAGACTCCTCTCCTCACTGTCTTCCCTGGAGTCCAGTCCAGTCGTTTCCCCTTCCTCGCAGTGGGGCCTGGCCTGTGCAGCTGTCCTTGGGTTTGAATTCAATGACGCTTCCAATCCCATGGGAAGGACTTGACTGTAGTTGGTAAGTGACTCGAAGAACAAGGCCCCCTTTACTGCCAAAACCAACCGATTCTTCAGCCCCTGTGGTCTTGGATCTCTTCACTCACTCCTTAATTCTTCAAACATTTTTGGTCACCCTACACCCGTGGTTGGCAAACTGTGGCTCACAAGCCATATTCGGCTCTTTGGCCCCTTAAGTGTGGCTCTTCCACAAAATACCACAGCCTGGGCGAGTCTATTTTGAAGAAGTGTCATTAGAAGAAGTTTACGTTTAAAAAATTTGGCTCTCAAAAGAAATTTCAATCCTTGAACTATTGATATTTGGTTCTGTTGATTAATGAGGTTGCCGACCACTGCCCTACACCATTGAACACCTTTTTTGTTTGTTTTGGGAAATTTCCACCGTAAGTGTTTAGGCTCCTCAAGGTCAGGAACTTGAGCTCCCAGACTCTTTGCAGCTAGGACACAGGCACCTGCTGGCTCCACCAACCACACACACATAAGTGAGCTGTTAGCTCAGAAGGTAGCAACACAAGAAGTGGACACCTGTGAGCCCAGCTGCCAAGACAGAGGTTCTAGCGGTGCCCCCTGGTGCCCAGGGAGAGCAGTACAAGCTGGGGGCTCCGTGTCCATGGGCCTATGAGGCGTCTCCACGGGAGCAGTCCTGCTGTGTGGGTCAGGGGTTTGTGTGTGGCTTAGCTGTGGTTCAGGCGTGGTTCCTGGCTGTGAAGTCTCCAGGCCTGGCTCTGTGGTCCTCTTGAGGGTCCTAATACACTTCAGAAAATTTCTTTTCTCCTTTAGCAGCCAGAGAGAATCCTGTGGTTCTCAACCAAGAGCTGTGACAGCGACAGGCTCCAAGGCGGTGGCGTGCTTTGTCCTTCGTCCATCAGCTCTTCCCAGATTGCTCCATGGCTTCCTCTCTCTACCCACCTTCGTCCCCCAGAGTCCCTTCCTAGATCTCTGCTCCTCTCAACTCTGCTGTCTCTGCATCTTCACTGAGTGACCCACCTCCTCCATGCCCATGACTTCCAAGTCCATAGCCTCTGCCTGACCCCTCCCCCAATGCCCTCTGGGCATTTCCACGTGGGCATCCCCGGGGCACCATGAAGTCCAAGTCTCCCAGCCAGCTCCTCTTCCTGTTGTCTCTCTCTCAGCTGGTGGCTCCATTTTCTTTCTTTCTTTTTTTTTTTTTTTTTTTTAAATATATATTTTATTGATTTTTTTTACAGAGAGGGAGAGAGAGGAATAGAGAATTAGAAACATCGATGAGAGAGATCGATCAGCTGCCTCTTGCACACCCCCTACTGGGGATGTGCCCGCAACCAAGGTACATGCCCTTGACCGGAATAGAACCGGGGACCTTCCAGTCCGCAGGCCGATGCCCTATCCACTGAGCCAAACCAGTTCCGGCTGGTGGCTCCATTTTCTACCCAGGGCCCCAAACTCCAACCAAGGGAGCTACCCCTGACTTCCGCCTCTCACCTCATCCTGTATTTGGTCAATTCTATTCCTCTGTCCTCCTCTCCGCCGCCTGGGTCCAGGCCCTCATTCTTTCTCTCCTGGACTTTTACAGCCACCTTCAGTGCTCTGGGTCTTCCTGCTGAGCCTCATCCCCATTACATCCGCCCTCTGCCAGCACCCCGGAGAGATGACGTGGGAGATGCCGCTCCCCACGTACCGCTCTCCGAAGCTCCCAGCATCTGGAGATTGTGATCCTAGGTCCCTGGGGGCCTCCTCAGTCTGACCCCCTCCCTCATCTCCGGCTGCACATCCCCTGCTCCCGCAGTTGCTTGTATTTCCTCGCTCGGCCTGTGCTGTTTGCCTTTATCCTGTCGTTCCCTCGGCCTGGTATGTCCTTTCTCACCCGTTCCTACTCGTCCCACTCAGCAGTGTCGCCAGCTGCAGGAAGCTTTTCTGGGCCACCCCCCCCCCCCAACCCCGGGAAGGCACAGTGGCCCTCCTCTTGCTCCTGTGACATCAGCCTCCTGCTTCTCTCAGTTTAAGAACATTTATCAGCCGAAACCGGTTTGGCTCAGTGATAGAGCGTTGGTCTGTGGACTGAAAGGTCCCGGGTTCGATTCCGGTCAAGGGCATGTACATTGGTTGCGGGCACATCCCCGGTTGGGAATGTGCAGGAGGCAGCTGGTTGATGTTTCTCTCTCATCGACGTTTCTAGCTCTCTATCTCTCCCTTCCTCTCTGTAAAATATCAATAAAATATATTTAAAAAAAGAAAAGAACATGTATCAAGCACTCTTGATGGGGCGGGAGCCCTGCTAGGAATTGACGTGCGTTATCGCATTTACTGGTAATCCTCACGACAGCCCTCTGAGGAGAGTGTTGTTCCCATTCCCGGGGGAGAAAATCGAGGTTCGGAACATTGCAGCGACCCTCCCGAGATCCACAGCCAGGCCGTGGGGAGTCCAGGATGGGAGCCCAGGGCTGCCTGGCTCCACACCCCACGCTCCTCATGGCGAGGCCGTGGCTGCCGGAGAAGCCATGCTCTGCGGGTGCCCCGGGGTGGCACGGTCTTGGCTGGCCCACCTCGCCGAGTGTCCTCATCGGTCAAAGGGGGACCAAGTCTCTCCCCACCACTCTCCCCCACAGGAAGGGAAGGGAGATGTGGAAAACGACGGAGACAAAACCACGCGGTACACTGTGCAGGGCGGGGCACGTGCAAGACGGTGTTAGCGTGCTTCTAGGATTGCTTTCCCGGAACGCTTTCCTCGCCCACCGTAGACTCAGAGGCCCGCCGCCGTCCGCCCCTGTCCTTGGCGTGGGGAGGGCTCCCACGTTCCTCCCTGGCCCAGGCTGCCCCTGGGATTTTTAAAGTCGCCATCCAGCTGTTCCAACCCCCACCGCCCCCCAAAACACAGCTGCGACAGTCAAGCCAAGGAAGGCGAGTGGGGGAAAATCCATAAAGGCTCGGCAACGCGGGGGCTGCAGGAATTCTCCGGCTGCTGGCCACCAGTCAGTGACGTCAGGATTTATAACTGTATTAAATGGTGTGACAGGCAGCCTTGATATATCCGTTCCCCCTTCTTCCCAAATCACAGACAATAAAAGCTTTGTCAGTGAAAGTCATTCATCATCATAAAGACCTGAGACATCCCAGTCATCAATTTCACTCACACCCTTAATACACTGGAGAGAGCGCGGGAGTCGAGCACCTCGCAAAGGGGAGAGGAGAAAAAAAACACGAAGGAAGATTGAACAGGAATAATTACAAAGGTCAAAGCAGGGATTCCTCTGGGGGGGGGGGGTGGGGGGGTGCCACGGGCAGAGCCGGTTGGTTGCCAGCGGAGTGCTCAGCCCACAGGGAAGCCGGGCAGGTGCGGGGTGCGCTCCAGGCAGCCCAGACCAGCGCAGGCCCTGTGAGCCTGGAGTAGCAGCGGGAATGGGCTGTGGGGCCGGAGGAAGGAGTGTGGGAGGACAGAGAGCCCTACCCTGGGCCCTGCGGCCCAGATTGGGTTCTGTGGGAGTCTTTCACTTCACCAGCCTCCTTAGTACAGAAGAGATTTGAAGGAAATAAGAACACCACAGGGGTCCTTTTGGAACGTACCCCTATGTTAAGCATAGATGGCTATTGGTGCCATCAGACAGACTACGGGGTGTGAAAAGTATTGCAAGACTGCCGGGCCGTCTGGGAAAGAGTCACTGCCCAGAGCCGGCAAGTACACCTTCGGCCACCCTTGCCCCGCCCCGGGGCCCTCTGGGTGCGCTCCACCCACCATGGCTATAATGGAAGCCAGGGATCCATTATGGGAGGAGGAGACACACCCAAGGCTCCCTTTGATGAGGTGAGTCCTCCCACCCCAGCTCGCTCCATGTGAGTGTCCTCCCTGCCTGCCCAAGTGCCGGCCAAGGCTCCCCCACTTCACCGCCTGGACGGTTGTTTGGCATCTTCCCCCCCTCCCCAGCGAGCAGGGCGAGGAAGGATGAGAAAGCAGGCAGCTGACTGGGTGTGGGGGGAAGAGCTGGGGACTGCAGCTGACTTGGTCCTTCGGAGAACCAGGACTTAACAGGCCCGGCCCTCCCCCCTGGGCGTGACCAGAGACAGCGTGAGGAAGTCTGTGTACCAAGGCAGTGACCATTCTTTTCCTGGTGCTTCCTTTCCTGGCAGCAAAACAACTAAGGAGAGCTCTGGTCTCGGTGGGAAGTTGCCTGAAGTGCTGGGCCTCCCCTCCTCTGAAAGGGAGTGGCCTGGGAGGGGTGTGCCACAGGGGCTGAGAGCTCTAGGGTTGCCAGGTGGCCTCAACCAGGTAGGAGCCTGCAAAAGGTACAAAGTATTAAGTTTCCCAAGAAAGAAAGAACGAACAAGGCTACCGGTGGTTGCCTGCCCTTCCTGAAGAAGGCCTATTGAGTGCTAATGAGGTCTGCCTGGTACAGGCCGCCTTACAGGGTGCCAGCTGTTGGAGAGTGAGTCAACCCAATGCCCTTCAACCAGACCCCACCCACTTTGAAGACAGAAGCCTTCCCGGCAGAGAAACCAGCAGAAACAAAGGCTTGGGGTCAGGCCCGGGCGGGACTGGGTTGGGAGGTGCTAAAAAGACAGGCCTGGGTCAGCTCCCACAGACCCCGGTCACCATCCGCCTAGCTGTGCTGCAGGCGCACGTGAGAGAGCTCTGCTGGGATACCTCTGGTGACAGGAAGCTCACTATCAACAATAACATGACAGAGGTCAGGAGAAAGCCAGCTCTGCTGCTCCTCGCTGTGCGAACTCAGGCAGTCCTTTCACGTGTTCGTCGGAACAAAAATAGAACCCATGTTTCACAGAGTAAAGGATTAAATGAACAAGAGCACATAACAAATGCTCAATACGCATTAGCTAGCCTTGTTATGATCTCCTGAGGCAGCCTATTCCAGTCTCCAGGAGCTCACACCGTCGGAAAGTTCTTCTCTGTGCTCGTCTAAAGCTTGCCTCCCTGCGGCTTCCCCTGCTGCTCCCCGCCTTCCCCCCACGGCCCTGAGCGCAGGAGGGGAGCAGCCGGGCCCCAGGCCAGATGTCTTTAAGCCAACAGCCCTGGATGACAAGGTTCATGCCCTCCACCCTTCCCGGACCCAGTCCTTCTCTGTCTGCAGCCCCGGATGCCAAATACTGCTTCACCTCTTAGCACCGAGGATGCAGATTCTCTGGGCCATCTTGCTTGAAAATAGTCTTGAGATGGCTCATCCAGGAGATTGGAGAGGATGGGAGTTCTGTACCTACCGACATGCTAGGTGTCCATAAAACATGCAATACACGTTTAAAAATGGAATGGCAGCAGAAACCGGTTTGACTCAGTGGATAGAGCGTCAGCCTGTGGACTGAAAGGTCCCAGGTTCAATTCTGGTCAAGGGCATGTACCTTGGTTGTGGGCACATCCCCAGTGGGAGGTGTGCAGGAGGCAGCTGATCGATGATTCTCTCTCATCAATGTTTCTAACTCTCTATCCCTCTCTCTTCCTCTCTATAAAAATAAATAGAATATATATAATAAATAAATAAATAAAATAAAAATGAATAAAAATGAACGACAGTAGAAAGAGTAAAAATCTACATTTTTATCATAGAAAAGATTCTGGAAGGACATAGTATCAAACTGTTAACTCTAACGACCTCAGCAGAATGGGTCAGGAGTGGGGTGAGGAGGTGCAGTCCTGGGTTGCTGTACATATTTCCCAACCATTTGAATTTATTTTACAACTAGAGGCCCAATGCATGAAATGCATGCAAAAACAGGCCTTCCTTCTCCCGGCTGCCGGCACCAGCTTCCCTCCGGCACCCAGGACCCAGGCTTCCCTCCAGCTGCTGGCAGGCACCCACTGGGCTTCCCTCGCAGCCTCGGCTTCATCCGGAAGGCCATCCAGAAGGGCGTCTGGTCTAATTAGCATAGTATGCTTTTATTACTAAAGATGAGCCTGTATTACTTGGCGATTAAAAAGGAATGCTCGAAGGCAGGTTGAGTGAGACAGAAGCAAGCTTCAGAGCAGAGAAGCCAGGGGAGTGTGTCTCCCCCAGAGCAGCTCAGACATGGCATCCTCCACAAAATGTTCCCCAAGCCCTACAGTCTAAGACAGGGGTAGGCAAACTTTTTGACTCAAGGGCAACAATGGGTTCTTAAACTGGACCGGAGGGCCGGCACAAAAGCAACCTGACCATGCTGGCACTCTCATCTTGGGCTGCTGGTGAAGGAGCGGAGGGGAGAGCAAGAGAACCCTCCGCTCTTTCGGCTCCGCGGGCCGTAGTTTGCCCACGGCTGGTCTAAGAGAAGCCATCGCTCCTGTCTCCATGCCCTCAAAAGCACTTGGCTTCTCACAGGTTTTTAATCATTATTTTTCTTATTTGTTTTTTTTTTGTTTTGCTTTGTACATTTACCCACGTGCCTCCCCCATTCAGACTATGAGTGTGTTGAGGACAGGAACCTACATTCCTCGAGATCCAGCCTAGGCTATGGTTTGGCCTGAAGGAGGAGCTGGGTTTTGAGTGAATGAATGAATGATGAATGGCGGCAGCTCTGCTCACTGCCAGGCACCACGGTTTGGTGCATTTTCTATTCCTGATGACGGCAAGGCAGTGGAGGTCTCTGACTAGGAGGGCAAGCCATTCCCAAATAATGAAATCGCTATTTTAAGAAGACGGGTCGCAGCAGGGTGGGCCGGGAAGCTGGAGGCCCAGGAACCTGCCCGCAGGCTATTGGGAGGGGCCGGCTTCCGAGCTGCCCACCGGCGTAAAAATCTAGGAGAGCATTCGCAGGACGACCGTCCAGCTTTGTTTATTTTCACCCTACACAATACAAGGTCATAAACAACCTGCTCACGTACTTTCTGCTGAAATTATTTCTTTTATTATTTTTTAAATATATTTTATTGATTTCTTACAGAGAGGAAGGGAGAGGGATAGAGAGTTAGAAACATCGCTGAGAGAAAACCATCGATCAGCTGCCTCTTGCACACCTCCTACTGGGGATGTGCCCGCAACCAAGGTACGTGCCCTTGACCGGAATCGAACTGGGGACCTTTCAGTCCCCAGGCCGATGCTCTATCCATTGAGCCAAACCGGTTTCAACAAAATCATTTCTTTTAATTGACACTGCACTTTACACAGATATTAATTCATGTATTTAACAAATCGTTCTTGGGAACGCTGTGCTAACCTGAAAGCAAGTCATGCTTCCCTTTGATGTCCATTTTAGTTACCTGAGTATCTTCCCAAACACTAAGATCCCCAAATTCTAGGTTTCTATCGAACCTAGAGCTGTGAGTCTATTTAATGACCCAAAACCGAATGCTTGGAGCCCCAATCAGATTCCCCTTGAATCTTTCTGGCGTGCCAATAGCTTTCTCTATCTGGGAAAGCTGCAACCTCAGAGATTAAGTCTCCTCTCTGGGCTGAGGTCCCCTGGAGCAGGCCAGCAACATTTACTTTGGAGAGGCTGTGACATCACGGCACTGGAGTAAAACGCTGCGTTCTTCGGGAGACCTTGGACTCGATGGCCCAGGCCCTTCCCGCTGCCTGGCGTACACCCGGAGCTGATACTGGGGGAAAGCTGTTCCAAGCGGGTGGAAGAGGCTGAGCCAAGACCTGGAGTCGGGGGCAGGCAAGGCCAGTTGCACAGCCCGAAGGCAGCCCGTCCTGGCCTCACGAGGGGGTTTCTGTTGGGCAGGAGTAGAGATAAGAGGGGCCAGGAAGGATGGGGCTGGAGCAGGGTCAAGAACTCAAATGCTTTCCTCCCCCCTCACATCTTCAGAGGCTTCTCATGGTGGAGGTCGTATGTGAATCACCACCTTTCTTTATTTTTTTAAATTGTTTTTAAAATATATTTTATTGATTTTTTACAGAGAGGAAGAGAGAGGGATAGAGAGCCAGAAACATCAATGAGAGAGAATCATCGATCAGTTGCCTCTTGCACACCGCCCACTGGGGATGTGCCCGCAATCAAGATACATGCCCTTGACCGGAATCGAACCTGGGACCCTTCAGTCCACAGGCCGACGCTCTGCCACTGAGCCAAACCGGTTTCGGCTATTTTCCTTTCTTTAAAAACATTTTTAAAATTGATTTCAGAGAGGAAGGGAGAAGGATAGAAACATCGGTGATGAGAGAGAATCATTGATCAGCTGCCTCAGCGCGCCCCCCACTGGGGATTGAGCCCACAACCGGGGCAATGTGCCCTGACCGAGAATTGAACTGTGACCTCCTGGCACATAGGTCGATGCTCAACCGCTGAGCCACGCGGGCCTGGCAAATGCCACCTTTCTAGAGAGGTTCTGCTTCAGTGCCCCATCCCACCTGCCACCACCCCTCAACCCAAGTCTCTCTCTCTCTACTTTCTCCCCAATTTTTTTTCTTCAGAGCACGTGCCACCATCAGATTACATTGCCCCCTGTTTCCGTGTTTGCTGTGAGCTGTCTGGCTCTCCCCAGCAGGGAAGCCAGTGAGGGCAGAGACTGGCCACCACAGTTACCACCTCCTCCTCCCAGCCGCGCACCAAGTGACGGTCCACTGATCAGTAACTATTGATACTCTGCTTCCTTCCCGGTGCACACAACCTCACGGACACCCAGCCCCCTCCGCGGGGCTCCTAGGAAAGCTGCCTGGCAGAGCATGGGTCCGGGGTATCACGCCGACTACAGCATTCCTGTCCTTTCCCTGCACCGTTTGGCTGCCTGGATACATAAGGCATTTCTTATCTTTTTTGTTTTATTACTCATCATGATTTCACTCTGAGGGGAGCGTTGTTTCGTTGGGTCTGACTGAGACTCAAAAAGGGTCATAAAAGCAGGTCAGAGGATCTGTCCCCAGAGAGAGGTGAACAAACAGCTGTTCGGGGCACCCTGCACCTGGCCAGACTCCGGTCTAAGAGCGCAGAGCACAGCGCTGACTGCCGTTGGTTAAGGGTTTGCCGAGTGCCTGGCTCGGTGCTCACACCAGCACGGACCATGCATGTCCTCTTCGGAGGCAGTCTGGGAGGAAGTTGGATCGGGGGCCCCGTGTTGCAAACGGGGGACTTGGGCCTGGAGGCTCACGTTGCCCAAGGTGGCCAGCTAGACTGTGGTGAGGCTGGTTTCCAGCCAGACAGCCTGAGTTTCCTGCAGATATCCTTGGTGATGTGCCGGGAGAAATGCCTTCTGGACATTTCACCGGGAATGTCTCGGTCCATCCGACACATACCAGCTGCAGGCTGTGAGGGCCGGGGCCCGGGCGGGGTTCGCCCCAGCTCCGGCTCTCACTCCCCGATGCGGCCTTGAGGCCACCTGCCCTCCTGGGGCCCGGGTTTCTCCCCCTGTGAAGTGAGCAGTGCGTCACACAACCCTCCTCCCATCCTGCCTATCTGTGATCGCAGGTGCCAACACTGAGGGCCTGGACCCTCTGCAGATTTCCTCCTCCCATAACTGCCCGCACACGCAGGTGCCCCCGTGGCAGCTCTAAACCCTCTCCCCTACGACCTCAGTAGAGCCTCGAAGCGACCAACAAGAGTCCGGAGGGGTAGAAATCGCCATGCCCATTTCATGGTTCGGAAAACTGAGGCTCTCAGAGGACAAGCTATTTGCAAAAGTCAGGTGGCAGGGAGCAGACTCACACCCGTTCCTCTGACTCCTGCTCTAGAGCCCTCTCGTCCAGCCCTCAGTGATTGCTTAGACAAAAAAAGTGGACTTTTTTGAACATCCAAGTTTGCGGTCATGAGGCTCCAAACATCGAACCTCAGAGAGATGGCAAATCATCAGAGCTGGTGGTCTTAAAGAACCCGCAGTCACTCTGTCTGTCTTTGTGGGTGTTTACCCGCTGCCCATGTACAGCCTCTTCTGCTTGGAGGGGACAGTGTCCAGGGGGCACCTCAGACCCCAGGACCCGGGGCATCCACCAGGCCAGTGTTTCCCAAACTGCTGGGCCAGTCTCCTCCCGCCATCCCACCCCGCTGGTGCGGAGAAGGTCCTCAGGGGAGGGGCCTGCGAGGGCATGGGCTGCCCTTCCCTTTGTTCTCTCGGGCGAGGGGTCAGGTGGGCACAGCTGGGGGCAAGACTGCCAGGCCCTTCACGTCCTCCCTAGGAGGCAGGGCACACGTGCAGGCAATCAGTCCCAATCAGGATGGGCCCAAACCGCTGACGGTGCAGGAACCGGGCTGGCCATGTCACCGCTTTGCAAGTGCCGAGCAGTTTCTGAACCGTGGCCCCGGCTGGTTGGGCAAGGGGTTTAACTTAATATTTAATGTGGCATATCAGCGATGGAGAGAAATAGACTCGCTCCCTAATGAGATCCTCCCTCGTCAGCTCAGAGCGTGAGGGCTGGGATAGAGGACCAGGCACGGCCCAGCTAGAGCCGTGGGCTGGGAGAAGGCAAGGCCAGGAAGACTCAAGCTCTCCCCCGAAGAGTCCAGAACTGGGTCGGCACATCCGCTAACACGGGAGGAATTCAGTTGAGGCCCCACGGTGACATGGAGGTCCACTCTACCCTCATAGCTCGTGGGGGCATTCCTTCAAGACATTCTAACATTTTGCTTTGCGGTCATCAACTGCCCCCTACAAGGTGTTTTTGAAAATTTGTGGGGGCTTTTACATGGTTGAGGGGCATTGCTGGTTCACAGTGGAAGACTCTCCCACACAATAGTTTTTCTTCATTCCACGCTATTGTCGAGTCTTGCCAAGCGTTCGTGTAGGTGGAAAAATCTATTTGTAATTATTTAAATCCAGAACCGAAATTCATTTACATATAAATGTGAACTTGCAATTTCCATGGTCTTACTATGTATACTGAATTTTCTAGGAGGGCATCTACTGTGTAAGCCGGCCAGAGCATGTACCCTGTTTTCCCTGGAGCTTTGCCAAGGGCTGCTCACCTCTGGGCAAAGTCGGGTTCACAGTATGAGTCAGGGTGAGTCCCTACGTCCACACGCCTCCCTAAGTCTCCATTCAGGGCTGTTGCATTCGTGGGGATTCTGGGCAGGGAGCAAGAGGAACAGGAGGGCCAGGCCGGTGCAGCTCAGTGGCTGGGTGTCAACCTATGAACCGGGAAGTCACGGTTCGATTCCCGGTCAGGGCATGTGCCTGGGTTGTGGGCTTGGTCCCCAGTGGGGAGCGTACAAGAGGCAGCCGATCAATGATTCTCTCTCATCATTGATGTTTCTATCTCTCTCTCCCTCTCCCTTCTTCTCTGAAATCAATAAAAACATATCTCTAAAAAAAAGAGGGGGGGGGGATAGGAGGGACCTAACCATTTTTAATGTATCTATATTGCTGAAGGTATTAGAGATGGCCCCCCTTTTTTCCCACTGATTCCCTCTACCCCATACCCCACATAGTTCTTTTTAATGGTTTCATAGTATTTTGTTCTGTGAAAGAGCCATCATTTATCCAATCAGCTTCTATTGATAGACATTGTGTTGTTTACCATTATAAATAAATGTGTGATGAATAAACAGTTGTAGGTATCACTGTGCATCTGTGCAAATCAATCTGCGAGATAAAGTCCTAAATGTACATATAAAAGTTCTAGGTAAGAGGGTAGGAATTTCAAGTTTTGATAGATATTGCCAAATTTCCCTCCATGACAGTGTCTGAAAATATCTATTCCTCATACTCTCTCTGACACTAGATAGACCTCAAGAAAAGTTTCAAATTTGGATAAATTTTTAAAAAATGTCTCATGATTGTCTTAATTTGCAATTTTATTGTTATTTTTTGTTAATCCTTACTTGGGGATATTTTTTCCGTTGATTTTTCAAAAGTGTGGAAGAGAGGGAGGGAAGAAAGGAGAAATGGAGAGAGGGAGGGGAAGAGAGAGTGAGCGAGAGACAAACATGGATATAAAGCACATGGATTGGTTGCCTCCTGTACAAGCCCTGGGGTTGGGGATCAAACCTGCAACTCAGGTATGTGACCTTGACCAGAAATGATACCCATGGACTATTCAGTGCCTAGGTTGGTGCTCTAACCCCTGATCACACTGGCCAGGGCTGCAGTTTTAAAATTATGAGTCAGGTGCATATCCTCTCTAATAAAGGGGTAATATGCAAATTGACCATCACTCCAACACACAAGATGGCCAATCCCATGTGGTCAAAGATGGCTGCCCCCATATGGACACAAGATGGCCACCACAAGATGGCCAGCATGGGAGGGAAGTTGTGGGCGATCAGACCAGAAGGGGAGAGCAGTTGGGAGGGACAAGGCCTGAAAGGAAGAGCAGTTATGGGTGACCAGGCCTGCAGGGGAGGGCAATTGGGGGTGACTGGGCCTGCAGGGGAGGCAGTTGGGGGTAAGGGAGGACCAGGCCTGCAGGGGAGGGCAGGTAGTGGTGAGCAGGCTGGCAAAGGAGGAAAGTTAGGGGTGACCAGACCAGCAGGGGAGAGAAGTTAGGGGGTGACCAGGCCTGCAGGGGAGGACAGTTGTGGGGACCAGATCTGCAGGGGAGGGCAGTTGAGGGGGGACCAGGCCTGTAGGGGAGGGCAGTTAGGGTGACCAGGCCTGCAGGGAAGGACAGTTGGGGGCAACCAGGCTGACAGGGAAGTGGTTAGGGGGATGATGAGGCTGGCAGGCAGAAGTGATTAAGGGCAATCAGGCAGACAGGCAAGCAAGCAGTTCAGGCCTAAGTGGGCAGTCAGACATCCCTCAAGGGGTCCCAGATTGGAGAGTGTGCAGGGCTAAGGGACAAACCCCTCACCACACCATGCATGAATTTCATGCACCGGGCCTCTAGTCTATATTATAAAAAGCCAGTGGCCAGAAAGACCAAACAGCTGGTAACCAGGAGGTGCAGTGATATGTCCCATGTGATTTTGTGCGCTGGGCCCTCTAGTCTTTCCATATGCTGTTGGGCATCCACATTTTTCCAATGAACTTTGTGTTTATATTCTTTATCTGTTTTTCCCACCGATTTTCTCATATTCATATCTAAAATCCCTTTAGATATTAAGGAAATTGGTGTTTTCTCATCTGTGCTCTACTTTTCCCCCCTACAATTCTGTTCTTTGTCTTTTTTTCCAAACAAACAAAAGACATTTATTTAAACAGCCATTATATATTATTTTTCTTTGTCTGATATTTGGAACAGATTTTAAAAAGCCTTCCCCACTCTAAGATTTCAAAAATAGTTCCCTTCTTTATCCTTTAGCTTTATTATGGCTTTGTTATTTTACATTTAAAATTCGATCAACTGGGAGTTGACTTTGATATAGAAAGTGTATACGGATCCAACAGGCCCACTGGTCCCAATGCCATTAACGGAATCATTTATTTCTTTTCTTGGCTGTCTGTGTCACTAGTCACCGAGGCCTGCCTTCCAGCCTACAGGGGCATCCTGCTACCTCAGCTGGACCCAAAGGCTCTGGCCCAACCACCACCGCCAGCCCCCACTGTCTGTCTGTACAGCACCCGAGACTGCCTCCGGCCTGCCGGGTTGGACAACCTCCCAGCGCTGGCAGCTGGGTCCGACCCCCTGCTGCAGAGACGTCTGCCTGGGCCCCTCTTATCCAGCCCCTGGGAGCAGGAATGCCAGCAGTGGCCAGCCACCATGAGAAATAATAATAATAGCGACATGTATTGGGTGCTTGCGGTATGCTAGATAAAGTCTAAGCACCTCATAGGTAGGAACGCATTAATCCTCACAACGCTACGGGGTGGCTACTGCCACCATTTTAGAGATTTAAAACACACACACACACACACACACACACACACACACAGCCCATAATTCTTACATAATTTACACAACATTACACAGCCAGCCCATGACAAGTTCAACCCCAGCAGTGGGCCTCCAGGGCCCGAGCTCTTCGTCGTTACGCTGACAGCTCAAGAGGCTGGCCCGGGGCCTGCCAGAGAGGCAGCTGCTTTGCATACGCCAGGCACCTTCAGCCTAAACCTCCTGCCCTTCCTGACTCGACCTCTGCCTGGAAGTCTGACATGCCAGCAACGATCTGCCAGGAGGCCCGCTCATCCCCGAGGCCGGAGCCGGCCAGGGCTGCCCGTCGCACGAGGGGGGTAAATCCCAGGCCTTCGAACACTTCGCCCCCCCCACCCACACACACACACAGGGGATCCTGAAATCACCAGGCCCCGTGACACGAGGCTTCCCTGCCACCCCTCCCAGCCCCGTCCAGGAGGCATTCTCTCTCCCCCCGCTTCATCCGAGCACAGTCTACAGCCGTGTCTCATCACAGCCCCGACCCTGGCCCCAGCAGTCTCCTGCCTGACCTTTTCCGGGACCTCGTAACCTCATTAAAACAAAAAATGACCGGCCAAGTCCAACAGCACCAAGCAGCCATTCTTCCCACCACACAGGCATTCTCAAGCTCTCCCTTTCTCTCTCTCTTTCTCCCCACCACGTATCCCACCCCCTCTCCCCTCCCCACCACACCCGCCCCCGATGCCCTCACCTGTCACGATGGGGTAGGTCTGCGGCCCAGGCACGCTGCTCCCGATATCGGCAGGGGTGGGGCTGGTCAGGTTGGCCTTCATGTCGTCCAGCCCTCCAGCCAGTGAGGCCATGGCTGAATACTCAGGCGTCTGAAAGAGATGACAAAACAGAGACGACTCAGCATCGAGACTCCAAGCGCCCCAGCCGAATGCCACTGCCACACACATCCTGGGCTCGGCCGCCTAGCTGGGCTGCCGTGCCAGCGCCGAGGCCTCCAGGGGACTCACAAACGCCCGGCACAAACGCCCGGGTGTTGAGAGGGCAAATTCGGCTCAACAGAACAAGGACTGCATCCAGAACCAGCAATCCTACCCAGCTGACGGGGTGGGCAGGACTCAGTGCAGCTTCCTAAGAATTCAAACTCAGCTCCTCTGCGGTCTGCAGGCTTCCCTCGCCCCGCCCCCGCCGCCAGAGGCAGCCACCATGATGTGGAGAGGGAGACCTCGGCCCCACAGACAAGGCGGGGATAAGAGCCTCGTTGCCCAGAGGCTGGAAGGCACAGTGTCTGACTCTGTGCTCTGACTTAGACACAGAGCAGAGGGAGAAAGGTTCGCAAATCTGGGGCGTCATCCCCTCCAGGCCCTCATTTCACACGCGTAAACCGAGGCCCCAGGGGAGGTGGGCTCTGCCCAAGGACAGCAGGGCAGAGACCCAGGGCAGGCGATGGTTCACCATAACCTCTCGTCCCCAGGTCAACGCATCCCACCTGCCGGCAGTTTGGCGCGTGTTTGGGAATTCTGGGAGCCTTGTCGACACCTGTACGCTGACAACGGCGAGGCGCATGCCTCTGGTTTTCCACGTCCGGGCCAGCCATGTGCATCTCTGGCCCGCGAGTCACGCTCCTGCCTGCAAGCCGTGTCACAAAAGGCGAGTTGGCCATGAGTCATTTCCTTGGCATCCGAGCCGCCGTCAGGACGGCCTCCAGAGGAGGCGGCAAGGATGCCACCTGGGTCTGCCCATTCAAGAGCCGCCTGAATTAGAAGCATGAGTGGCAGGTCTCTCCCGCCCGGCCCCCAGCCTGTTCTCAGGTAGAGCAAACATTTGCCAACACCCAAGCCAAAGGATCTAGCTGTACGCACCAAGCCCTGGAGTGGGGAGTTCCCTCCAGGACCCTGGCATTGTCAGTGGGAGACACATCCCTGTTTGTCCAGAGTGATGTCCTTGGCAGACAGGGGCAGGGAAGCAGGCCATCTCCTGGAAGGACCCTGATAGGATGACGAGACTGAGCCACAGGGAGGATGGCAGCTGTGGGTGCCAGAGGTGCTGCAGGCACAGCACCTGAGGAGGAGTCTCGCTGAGGACAGTGCGGTCTGAGCTCCGAGGTCCGTGGGTCATCTCCCACCCAGGCTGACCCTGACACATAGAGAGGATCGGAGGCCTGAAGCCTGCCCGGGTGCTTCTAAGGGAGAAGGACAAGACAGGGACACACACACCCCTCCCCCCAACATCAGGAATCACTAGGAAGCTGCAGTAATTAAGACCGTGGTGGGGGGGGGAGGCCTGGCCCAGAGACATCTGAGTAGAACAGTGGCACAGAGGCAAGTCCAGAAACTGGGCCGTGCATAGGTGGAACCCTGATACATGAGGGAGGTGAGGCACAAATCAGCGGAAGGGTGCTCTGTCTAGTAAACAGTGCGGGGTAGCCGCCATCCTTTCAGAAACGAGGAGGGGGAAAGAAATTGGATCTTTACTTTACACCAGACACAAAAATCAATTCCCGGTGGATTAGAGGCCCGAACGTGGGAGGCAAAAAGCATCGAGCGTGGGGCCAGCTCTAGGTCCAGCCAAAAATCTTTGGACCAAGTCTGTCCTTCGTGAAAAGGGACACATGTGGCCCCGGGATGCTCACACAGTGTCCCCGGTCACTGTGAGCACAGCAGTGGCTCCCGATCATCTCGCCACCCAACTCCAACGCCTCCTCTGCCAGGAAGTCCTTCCTGACTGCCTCTTCCCAAGAGGCAGGAACCCTGTTGACCCCGACACAACCGCGTAAAAAGCTCACATTTGTCAACCACTTACTCTGTGGTAGGATCTTGACCTGTGTCGCCCCATTGAATCCTCGCAGTTTGATTCCATGCAGTAGTTTCTATGTCACGCCCATTTTACAAAGACACTGAGACTTCTGTCACAGAGGGAAAGTGGTTTGCCTAGAGTCACACAGCTCCCGGGTGTCAGAGACAGGATTCAAATGCAGGTTCCCCTTCCTCCCCCCCAACTCTAAGGTCCTGAAAACCGCCCTAATTATTTTCCCACTACAATAAGGCCCTGGCCCTTTAACAGATATGGAATCAACTTGCTAATGCCAACAGCTTCACCCATGAAATCAGAATGGACTGGACCCGGGTCTCACACATAGATTCTGTTTGTGAATCTTTGTTTCACACAGAAGTGGACGTGTATGCACCCGGTGGAGGTGAAAATATAGTTCTTGCTACAATAGGTCACAGCCAGCCTAGTCTCCATTCCACGCAGTGGGGAGCTGTCAGGGAAAGGCGGCTGTGCAGACTTCCCTCTGCACACATAGGCTGGGACTCGGTCTTGGCGTGAGCCTCCTCAGTTGCTAAGGTGCCTCTTGGAAGTAAAGCTCGCCGGAAGCTGCTCTCCCGGTTCATTGCTGGGTGCAAAGACGGGAGATCGAAATGCCTCTGGGAAGGGTCTTTTCCGTGATGGTGTCTTTTGGAGGGCCCAGCAGCACCTCAGCTTACAGTCAGCGACCCTGCACCTTCCCCATGCCACCCACTGCCGGCTTTTCCCCTTCCTGACTCCAGGCTGAACCTCTGGGTCCGCAAGAGAAAGCTGCTATTTCCCCCCCAAAAGCACAGCTATCCCGGGTTTGAGAAGATGACGAGAGTGGCCATTAGAGGCAGCCTGCCTTTTCATTTCTCTAATGTCCACATGGAAGGGCCTTTTCGCTATTTGGTAATTTTGTTTTCGTCAACAACCTCACTGTCAAAGTGTTTCCGGTCACTCCAACAGTCGAGTTTGGGTCATCTTTTCAAGATACAAAGTCTACACAGGAGGCGGGAGGCCCGACAATCCTATCGGCTGCCAGAAGGTAAGGTGCTCTTCCCTGAGAGCTGAGGCTCGGGGCTCAGCAGGACCTGCAAGCCAGCCCTCGCTGCCCTTTTCTATCGAAAGCTCCCACTACCCTCCCTCGCAGGGCTGCCCAGAGCCCAGCCTGAGTGGCAGTTTCTTCGGTGGGACCCACAGCTCTTCCTCAGCTGCTGCAGGCGTCAGGGGACGCTGCCGTTTAGTTTGGGCGTGTGGTTATTCCCTAAGTCCTCATCAGCGTCTGTCCCGCGGAGCTGCCTGTGACTGTTAAAGGCAACTGCCTTCTCCCCAGTCTCCTGGGCTCCCTGAAACTTCGCTACACAGGCTGCTCCTCAGCCGCCCCAGGCACAGTCCTACCTCTGCCCAGAGGGCCCATCTCACTCCGACACTGAACTCCTACACTGTCCAAAGACCCAGCTCAAATGCCACTTCCTCCACGAAGCCATTCCTGGGCCCCACACTCCCACAAAGAAATTGTACCCCCCTTGTCTGTGCTTGCAGATTTTACTGTGTTTTACCCAGATCTCCATTATCCCACCATGTACAATGCTTGTGCATCTTCCTCTAGGGTGCCTGGAGGAACATGAAACATCCCTAGAGGCTGCTAAGTGCTTGTTGAATGAGTGAATGAGTGAATGCGTGGCCCATTAGCATGCCATTAGCCACAACAGTAAAAAATTAACTAGGGAGAGCGTCCACAGCAGCTCCAAGTGATACAGGAACCTTCTGCCTCTACTTCTCCTCAAGCCAGGTGACAGGAAAACAATGTCCCTGGTATAGCATTAGTTAAAGCCCAGGCAAAGTACCTTCACTGAATATCAGGCATTCAACCTTGGTCAGAGGCAAAGAAAGGAAACAGCCATACAAAACACTTATTTTTTTTTAGCCACCCCCCCATATGCTCATTTGAATATTCAAATTCCTTATCAATCCATCCTACAGTTCATTACCAGGAAAAACTTTTTTCCTCCCGATTAATGGTTAACTTGTCTCTAATTGAAAAAACGGGAACTTTGGAAACCACTACATAATCCTTCGTCGCCTTGGCTGCCGGGAAGCTCGGTCAGATCCAGTGCTCAATTGCCACAATCACATCATTGCTGGCACCTGGTGCAATGATCATCCCCTTTCCTCTACAGAATTTCTTAACTTTTTTCCAGCCTTAACTTAGATACCTGCAATTGATTATTTTGCAAGGCACCTCAAGTCCTTTGTGAAAGTGGAGGCTGGGAGAGGTAAAAAGAATAACAGAACAGAAAGATAGAAAGATTAGGAGAGAGAATGAGAAGAGACAAGGCATTATTGGCGCCTTTTTTCCTGGTTACAGGAAGTTAAGGGCTGAACACTGGGGTGCAGAAAACCCAGGAATGCACATGGGCACACGTGTGTGTGTTGGTGCACCCATGCACCTGTGAAAAAAGCTTTCTCTCCCATTGACAGTCTCACAGGCACTAGCTATGTTCCACATCCCTGCTTCTCTGAGCTTGTGGAGTTCTTTCTTAGGATGTCATTTTTGGGCTTCTGCCCCCTTCCCATCAGGGCCCCCTGTTGCTGTCCTTGACTATGACCCAGGAAGAGAAATAAACTGAGGTCGCAATGAATACAATGCTCACTCCACTGCAACCAATTGGAATGAAACGTCTCTGCCTACGGCCACAGACTCCTGTGAGGCCTCAAGGTCAAGACCACCAGGTAGGCACACCCCTCTCACAGGCATCGCGCTCCAGATGTCCGAGCTAGAAGGATGCTCAGGGTCATCTCTCCCAGCCAACAAAAACTGAGGTGCAAGGGGAGAAAAGACTTCCTTAGCTCATTTCACCGGTAGCCTTTATGTCCTTTGACCCCATGGCCGAAAGAACAGTAAACAGGAGCGATACCAGGGGGTTCTTGCCTCGGCTATACCTCTGTCTCCGGTGTGACCTTATGCAAGCCAGGTGAGCTCTCCGAGCCTCAATTTCCTCATTTAAAAAAAACAAAAAACAGTAAGATTTAAGTCTATAACCCCTTGCTGCCTGCTTGCCAGGGTGACTGTGAGGATCTGAAGGAGGAAAAGAAGGGTAGCACCTTGGAAACGGAGCAACACTAAAGCTCACAGAATCCTAGGAGGGATTCAAGGAGGCCCGGGCCTCGGGAAAGTGTACGCTGGAGGTCATTTGGATCCCTAGGAAATTACCTGGAAAAGGACTGCCTGGGGCTGCACCAAGTATTGTCTCATCAGCACGGGGCACCACTGCCATAGCATGGAGGAGAAAAGAAACACAGACACGTGAGAAGGAGGGCAGTACGAAGGAGGGCAGCGCAGGGGGACGCGGCTGCAGGGCTGGCTACCGCAGGTGGCCACCTTGGGCCCTGAGGCTTCCCCATCGCCTGCTGAGTTCCTCCAAGCTCACCGCTGGGCCTCAGGCAGTCCTCTGGAGCTGGGCCAGAGCCAGGCCAACCAGTCCCATCGGGAGGGACCAGACACCTGTCTTGTCTGCACACCTACCCAGAGGAGGATAGAAGCTGGAGTAGGAGAGGCATGTCCCCAGGGCCTGGCCTGAGGACCCGAGACTGAGGAGGTAGAGGGGTCTGGGTGTCTGAGGCAGCCAGGGTGGACAAGGGTCTGTGGGCCTCTCCCATCACTGGCCTCTGCTTCCCCATCTGTCTGAGGACTTGCACTTGACCTCTAAGTCTCCTGCCATTGTTGATGGTGTCTGCCTCTGTAACGGGCCCTATGACAAAGTAGAGATTCCCCCTCTTAAACAGATGAATACCCAGGCAAGGAAAGAGAGAGGGAGAAGGTCCTACAGGTTAGAGAAAGCTTGGAGACACATCAGTCAATCACAATATGGACCGATTCCAACAAATAAACTGTAAAAAAAAAAAAAAAAAAAAAAAAGACAACCATCAAAATATATGTTATGGCATAATGAAACACTTAGAAATGTAAACAGTGTTTGGGTACCTGATGGCCTTATAGCTTTGATTATACTTCTTAAGGCCTCGTCTTTTAAAGAGTCATTTTGAAATAGTTGCAGATGAAGTGATATGATCGATGCCTGGAGTTGGCTTCACAATAAAATGGGAGTAACAGAAGTGGTCTCTCAGCCTGGCTGGTGTGGCTCAGTTGGTTAGAGCATCATCCTGTGCACCAGCCAGGGTACATAGCCAGGTTGCAGGTTTGATCCCCCATCGGGGCACATACAGAACGCAACTGGTGTTTCTCTCCCTCTTTCTCAAATAATTTTTTTTTAAAACTGGTATATCTATCCATGACATGGAATACTAGTCAACAATAAAAAGGAACAAGGTACATGTTACATCCTGGGTGAACCTCAGAAGCATGCTAAGTGGAAGAAGTCAGATAGAAACGGAATGTCCAGAACTGGCAAATCCACAGACACAGAAGGTGAGTAGAGGTCGGCTGGAGCTGGGAGGGAGCAGGGTCAGCTATAAACCCACACGAGGGAACTCTGGGAGGGATGGAACTGTGCTAACACTAGACTGTGGTGTTGCTGGTGGCACAACTCTGTACGTTACTAAAAATCACTGACTTGTGAGCGTCAATGAATAAAGTTATGGAATAAAAATTAGACTAACCGGTTTGGCTCAGTGGATAGAGAGAGTATCAGCCTGTGGACTGAAGGGTCCCAGGTTCGATTCTGGTCAAGGGCATGAACCTTGGTTACGGGCACATCCCCAATAGGGGATGGATGTTTCTAACCCTCTATCCCTCTCCCTTCCTCTCTGTAAAAAAATCAATAAAATATATAATTTTTTAAATTAGACTTCAATAAAACTGTTAAAATAAAGCAGAGTGTGGGTGGTGTAGGAGTATCCATGAAACAATACTACTAGCGTGAGTCAATAATTGTTGAGTCTGGCTAAGGATGCTTAGAAGGTGATGAGACTATCTCGCCTACTTTTGAAATTCTCCATAATTAAAGTAACAAAATCCAAGCAGCATGTATCTGATTCCTGGCACCACTTGCCAGCAGCATCCGTCCGCTGCCCAGCAAACACCTGTGGAATGAGAGGACCCAGCAGGCTGAGGACAGGAGGGCATTTGCTCTTTTCAAGGCCACTGTCCCTCCATCTCAGGGACTCCCGGTTCCAAACACGAGAAGCATCACTCTCATCTGCCGAGCGCTTTCCAGTCTGCAAAGCCCTTGCAGGCCCATCGAATCCTAGGGGATCCTGGGTTGCGGCAGATGCAGAGACAGAACTCAGAGAGGGGGGTGCCTTGGCGTGCCAACTCCAAGCTCAGTGCCAGGCCGTTGCCCCAGAAGTGAATTTGGAGAAGTCTTCCCCGCCAGCCCTGAGCGTAAAGCTCAGACACTTCCGGGGGGAACATCTTCTCCATGAAGCTCTCTGGCCACTGACCAAACTCCACCTCCCAGCTAGGGAGAGAGCGCTGAGTCTAAAGCAAGAAGGAGGAAGGGTCCACACTTTTTAAACCCGGCTACACAGAACTGCACCTGCCAGGCGTATGCTAAGGGGTAGTTCTGTCTTGATGACAATGGGCTGTACTGATTGGCAGGGAGCCTGGAGACCTGGGCCCACCCCGCTCCTCTCTAGGCCTCAGTGACGCCCCCTGTCAAAGGAGGGAGATGGACCAGAATTGTCCTTCCGGTTCCGAGGCTTCACCAGGTCCTCACCGTGTGGAAAGGGTTTCTGCCTGATGTGGCGGCGGCCGGCCTTAGGCGACTCTCTGTGGTTGGGGAGGATGTTGCCCATTTTACCCTGGTCCCTGACCCCAAGCACCTGTAGCCGTCGGGGGAGGAGTGTGGCTGAGGAACCTCACCAGCCCTGGGCCAGGAGGGCAGGGTTCACGTGTGATGCTGTGCTATAATTTTGAAAGATGTTATCATTGGGGGGAACTGGATAAGGGTATGTGGGACTCCTCTGTATTATTTCTTACAACTGCGTATGAGTCAACATAAAAAGTTTGATTTTTAGCTGAAACCGGTTTGGCTCAGTGGATAGAGCGTCGGCCTGCGGACTGAAAGGTCCCAGGTTCGATTCCGGTTAAGGGCATGTACCTGAATCGCGGGCACATCCCCAGTAGAGGGTGTACAAGAGGCAGCTGATCGATGATTCTCTCTCATCGATGTTTCTAACTCTCTATACCTCTCTCTTCCTCTCTGTAAAAAAAAAAAAAAACAAAAAAAAACCACACAAAAAAAATAAAATATATATTTTTAAATTTTTAATTTTTAAAAAGAATTTTTAAAAAAGGTTTTAGCATTCCATCCCTATTAAACCTAATAAAGATTAACTGGGGGGGGAAATGTTTGTTGAATGGAGACTATGAATGATGCTTGCAAAAGTACTCCATAATCTACAAAGAGCTGCTGTTAGTATTAACTGGGCAGGAAAAAAAAATGCCAAGAATTCTGAAGGACACTTCCAGGAAGCCTTCCCTGGTTTCCTCTCCTCTGTGCTCCCAGAACACCTAAGAGGACGCCTTATCTACCACTGCACCTGGCACCGCGTATTGTACACTTAATGGTTTAGGGCCCTCATCCCCCAACTAGCGTTTGAACTTCATGAGGATGGGGCTGTGTCTCCCTCCACTTTGTGACGGCAGCTCCTGGCCCAGTGCTCGGCTCTGACCAGTTCTGACATAAATGCCTGCGGAACCAAATGGACTGGGACAGCTACGATGGCCTGGCTCTGCCAGCAGCACCCGAGGTGCTTCCCAGGGTCACTGAGAGGATGAGTGATCTCGGGGTGCTTTTATTCATCAGAAAGCCCCCTCGGCAGGAAAGACACCCCCTTTATTCATCTGGCTCTCCTGAGCTGTGCCCGTGCCCGAGTCAAACGGTTTACAGTGGAATCCGGGGGCTTCCAAGAAGAGCCCTCAAAGTTTAACTGACTCATGTCTCCCGGTTCTGTTTATGGCCTGGCAGGCTCCCCTCAGCACAGCCCCGAACACACTCCCCGGTGGTGGGCAACGGCAGGGGAAGCCCGGGGAGGAGACTGAGATCAGATATGGTGGCTTCTGTCTGGGAGAAGCTTTTCCAGCAATGACTAAATAGGAGCCCTCCCCTCCCCCACCTCCCCATGCTCCCGGCCACTTAGAGAATCTCCGTGAACCCCAATCTCAGGGCCCAAAGGAGCTCAGGGGTGATGGAGGCTGATCTTTATATGAAGCTTGAAACCCACCAGTGATGGGGAGCTCCCTACTTCCTGAGGCAGCCACCCCGCGGCCCACACAGCTCTGGCCATGAGAAAGTGCTGAACCTCCTCTTGAGGCCTCTGCGTGTTAGTCATGGGAGTGCTCTCTGGGATCCAGTTCCAGCCAGTGTCCCCCTGGGCCACGGTGTCAGTGCTGTCCCCACCTCAACCCCAAGGCAAGGGCTCCAGCCCCCCACTCCTCCTTCTGCACTCCCTGGCTGGGGCATGAAACGCTTGCTTCTGCTTTTGCGCCTCATCGCCTGGCTGACTCGTGCTGTTCCCACGGTCAACGCAGAGCTCATGACAAGTTCATTAGAAATGGAAAGTGATTTTGCATATGACTTCTTTTTGGTAGATATATATTTATTTCAGAGAGGAAGAGAGAGAGAGAGAGAGAGAGAGAGAGAGAGAGAGAGAGAGAGAGATCAGTGATGAAAGAGAATCATTGATTGGCTGCCTCTTGCATGCTCCATACCATGGGCATGTGCCTTGACCGGAAATCAAACCATGACCTTCCGCTTCATTGGTTCGATGCTCAACCACTGAGACACACCGGGTGGGCACATGATTTTTTTTCAAGCATTCATTTTCTCCCACCCCTAACCAGTGTGCTATTTGCAAAGCAGAATGTTCTGTGCCTTTGGGTAATGTCAACTGGAGCCATCCAGGCCCCAGTCCAAACCCCAATCTATTTTTCCCACTTTAACTCAGACTTACCCTACGTGCAAACACTGCCCTCTACTTTAACCACAACACACACACACACACACACACACACACACACACATCCCTCCACGCAAAGCCTTTGCTCACACTCTTTTCCCAGCCTCACCCCAGTCTAAATCCCTGTCCTCCAAGGCCCAGTTCAAACACCATCTCTTCCTGGATGCTTTCTTTGTTTGAAAGAAACCATTTCCTTCTCTGAGTTCCCATGGCATTTCCCCCTCACTGGTTAGGACATCTGTCCCATGCACTTTATTCTGCTCCTCTGCCGCTGTGTCTGCTCTCCCTCTGAGGGGACAAGGCCCCCGCGGGCAGCATCCCCACCGGGTTTGAGGCCGGGTCCCGCCGGCAGGCCTGGGCAGGACCTACTGGATGGGAGCTGGGCGAGGAGAGAGGAAGGGAACCAAGGACTCTGGGCCGCTCTGAACCTTGAGAAGAGAAGGCGGCCCTGGGCTCAGAGCATTCCAGCTCTTGCATTTGTTTTCCCAAACATAAGAGAAGAAATGGGAAGGCTTGGAGCACAAAACTCCGCGTCTGGAAGGGGAGAGCCGGACCGCCAAGGCTCCTGGAGGGTAAGAAGATGCAGTGGGGGAAGCCGTGTCGGGGAGGGAGGAGGGCTCCCGGTGTGGGAGTTCGAGGTCTGCTCAGGCTCCGCCTGCCTGTGTGAGGAGCAGCTGCAGCCCTGATGTGGAGAAGAGGGGAGGAGGAGTTCCAAAACAAAGCCACTTCTCAGGCAGCCAAATGCCACAGGCTTCTTCTGGGAGGTCCATGGTGTGGCCTGGCTGTCCCTGCTACAGGGCTAGGACGAGAGTAGGACAGGGAGGCCCCTTACCCCAAAGGAACGCAACCCTATTGGCTTCCGAGGGGCCTGAACAGGGCATGCAAAGGGAGGCCCGTCATCCTCACCCGGATGCTCATAGTTCACTTCCTTCTGAACAGACTCCCCGGTTGTAGGAGGACAGAAAGGCCATCCTGGGCCATATATGCAAAGACTGCCCTCTGTGCTGTAAGATCAATGGGGAGGGAGGGGGCAGAGAGGTAGACATACCGTAGTTGCCCCTCACCACCACCCCCACCTCCACCCTCCACCCTGCTGCTGCCGAGTGGTTGGCACACGTGTCCTCTCCACCATCTCCCATCCCTCTCCCGTCCCTCAGGTCAAAGGCTACTCCTCTGCCCTTTCAGCTCCCTGTCAGAGAGAACCTGCTAGCAGGCAATATTCGGCAAAGGCAAACAGGCAGTCTTGGGAGGGAGGGCCTGCTTTGTCACCAAAGTTTGATGGGGCCAAACAGAAAGTGTGCAAGGGGAGCGCAGACAAGAAGGCTGAGAAGGCCAAGCGTCCTCTGGCTCTCGGGTTTGCCGTTCAGAAGACGGCCAGCTCTCACCTTCACACTCACATACAGAACAGCAGTCAGAACCCCTTGCACCTCCCGGATGCTTACGCCACACCAGCTGCTGTTCTAGGTGCTAAAATACATTCATTTATTTAATCCTCACAGCAGCCCTGTGAAGTAAGTATTATGATCCCCCTTTTACAGAGGATGAAAATGAGGCACAAGGGGCCAAAGCCATGTGTCCCAATCACCCCAAGTCCAAGGTCTTCGACCCCAGCTCTCTGCCACAGTCGTTAGCCCCGCCCCAGTGCGATGAGGACACGGAGGGCCGAGCAGCTGAGTGAGCTGTGGAGAGGGATGGTAGACTCGGGGATCAGCTGATCCCAAAGGCTGTGCTCTTCACTGTGATCCTACCGTGTCCCACAGGCCCAGGGAGAGGACTGGCAGCCGCTAGGCCAGGGGCACCTTCTCTCTCGTGCTTCTGATCTCTTCAGACACCGACCTGCTCTGACCCCTGACAAGGCCGTTCCCCGGCTCTGAGAGCCCTTTCCCTTCCTTGTCTACCTGCCCCTGGCTCAGGAACAACTTCCTGTAGGAGAGGTTTACAGATGGTTTAGTCACAGAGGTCAACTTTATCCTTTATTCTCCTCCCCGCCCCAATAGACTCAGAGGATGGCCTGTATGATCAATTCAGGGGACAGCTGTGCCCACATTTTTGTCAACATTGGTAATTAATTTTAACATTCCTGGGAAATAATAGAAAAAATAAATGAAAACATTAAGGAATGTGAGATCGTTAAGGAAAATTCGGGCATCAGACTGCGTGGATCTGGCACTGTGTTCTATACTGAAAAAAGCACGCTGGCTTTTCAAAAGATCAGAAACCAAAGGAAGGAGACTTGGGTTTTGACTATTATGTGTAAGCTCCCATGTTAGCTAATGTAAACAATAGCGAGAAACCCAGCACAGTAACAACGGTGTTTCTGTTTAACCACCATTTTAGCAAGTTTAGCTGAAGAGCCCTTAGCTTTTAATTACTGGAAATTCGTTTGCGTTCTTGCAGTTAATGTGTCGATTCCATGAATCTTGCGTTCTGTACCTGTCAACAAGGCATAATAATCATTCTTTGTGCTAACACCTTTAATTTACTTAAACAAGCAGGCCATTGGGCCCTAAGATTGGACATGTAAACAAACACCCGGGTCTTAACAATTCCCTTTCCTCTCCCGTCCACACACGGTGAATTGAGCCTCCTGGTGTTATTTCCTTCACCTCCCTCCCACAAATCAAACCTCAGATCATATAAACCTGCCGGACAGAGACTCCACACAAATAAACAAAAGCTTCCACACCGAAGGCAGAGGCGTTCCTATCTCCCCACCCAACCAACTGCCTCCGTCCGCTCCAGCTATATAACCTCTTTCTGCCCAACTGTCCAGAACTCCCCGGAATATCTCATTTTCATCTCCAGGAGAGGAAGCGATGTGATCCCCAAATAAAAGTTCAGTACTCATAGTACGCTGGGGAAAAAAACCCACGCAGACTGCTCCTTGCCACCGGTGTCAAGCTCACAAAGAGAAAAAAACGGTCCCATCCGACATGGTTGGGAGAGTTTAATCCAAAGCAGCGCTAATTAATATCCCCGGCTTTCCAGAAGCCAGAGCCACATGCAGCTGCGAGGGCAGCAAGGCTGTTCTCCCTTCAGTTTTATGGGGAGAGCATTCTCATTACAGAGCCTCCTCCCAGGCCCTCCTCGCCGGCCCAGCCAGGTTAGCCGGGAAAAGGAAGCGGATGATCCGGGCATCAGAATCCCTTCTCTCCCCGTTAATTATATTATTTACATCCCATGTCAGACGTTCACTGGGGCAACTTCCTGTGCCCCTGGTCAGAGCCCTCCCGACAAGCCACGGCACCTTCCCACACCCCCTCCTCGGGGGCGGTTCAGGCACTGGTCCCCAGAAGGTGTCAACTTTTTTTTAAACGTGCATTAGAGAGAGAGCTGACTCCAGTGGCGTTTTCTGCTTCCCTGACACACATTTGGAAAAGAAAATTAAAAATGTTGAAGGTTCTAAAGGAATTCATTTGTGAAATATGCATGGACGTAAGGGTTTAGCGTGGTTCAGCACCCCGGAGACCCCTAAACCCTGGGAGATGCCTGACGTGCCCCCACCCAAAACAAGCACCCCTCCCCCCCCAGCAGGTCATAGCAGAGTTGACCCTTTTTTAACCCAAACTGCCAGGCCTGATGGGACCATGTGCCTTACCAGTCTATTCTGAAACCGGCATGCTCCAGGCTGTCTCTTTCCAGACTCCTCCTGGAGGGACCCCAAATCCAATCTAAATGTTTCGAATTTACCTTGTTTTGTCTTTTATACATATAAATAGCTGCATTTCCATTCTCTCTTTGTGTCTCATTTTCATTTGGTTCTAATATCTGCATGTAAATGTCGGAAAATAGCATCTGTAATTGGAGATTATGAAGTATGGCCAGCTCCTGACAGGCCGCTAAGGAAGATGGATTATCCTCATTTTTCCGTAAATTTTGTCAATTTTGGAATTCATAAGCTATCAACACTGATCAAAATGGGACTTCACAGCTGTGTCAAAAAAAAACACAAAAAACATGAGACCAAGGAGAGAGAGAGATGGGGAGCGAGGGCGAGAGGGCAGGCTGGTGGCGGCACACAGGGGCCCCCCGGTGGGTGGCCGGGGCGTGGGCACAGCAGACTGGCTGCCCAGTGTCACCAGTGGCCACCCCCTCTCCCCTAGGCCCTCCCCGCTGGCTGGCAGCTCCCTCCGCAAGCCCTGGGCATCCTGGAACTTGGGGTGGGGCTGCCTAGCCCCCGGGCTAAATCAAACAGCTAAATCACACGCTGGAAGGCCGCAAATCCTCCCAGGCACCCACTCAAACCCGAGGCCTAATTTATCGCCCGGCGCTGCCTTCCTTATTTATCCAGAGGCGGCCCCCGGCGCCCTGCGCGCGGGCCTCGGAGATGCGCTCCTCCTTCCAGGCCCTCGCGGCCCACTTGAGGCAATCGTGCGGGTCTCCCTCTCTCCGTTTTCCCATTACTGGGAGTAAGTACTGTTGGGACTCTGTAATAGCCCAACTGCAGCCCATATCAATAACAGATGAGGTTTAATCGTCCAACACAAAAATTATTTAGGCGCAGTAAGGACATTCAATGTCATTTGCATAATGGCATTTCTAGCGCGCGCGCGCACCTCACCCGTCTTGCATAAACAAGGCCTGGGGACCATAAATAATAATAAATCATGGCGTCCGCACGCCTCTCGCGGTAATAGGAGCCACTCTTTGTGGAAATTATTTCCGCGGGAAACGGGCACTGTAATTCTGAAGACATGTGGCACGGCGAGGCGTGGTAAATCACGCAGGCGGGGGTTCCCCGGGGGCCCGCCGGGGGCCCGCCCCGCGCCCACAGCGACATCCCCGGCCACCGCCGGAGGAGGGCCGGCCTGGAGGGGGAAGCGACGCAGACGGCCGTCTGGGTTGTGTTGGCCGAGGGAACAGGAGGGCAGGGCGGTCAGCCCCAGCGCAGGGAGAGGCAGGACTGGACCTGGAGAAGCACCCAGGCCTCGGGTCAGAAACCATCTTTGTTCCAGGAGAACGGAAGCTCCCGAGGGACAGCCATCGTCCATGTCTGTCTGCTCCGTCCCCGGCTACACCGAGAGCAGGGCCTGGCACCCAGCAGACATGGCCCACGAGCTCGAGAAATATCCTAAAGGAAGTGGGAGCGAGGAGAAGAACCCCGAAGGGCCAGGTGGTGAGTGCATGAGAAGGGCCTGAAAGAAGGATCCGGTGAGCCAGACAGAAGCACGGACCCGGGGGGATTAAGGCTGGCGCAGAAGCGCTGGTGCCACTGCGCGGAGTGACAGTGGAGATGCCCAGTCCCCTCTAACTCTGGCTGCACCCTGAAAAGCCTGTGCTTCCCAGAAAGCGGCCTGGCAGCCCCAGTGCTGCCCCTGGGCAGGAGAAGAAACTGGCATTGGAATGGTTCGTGTAAGACGTATCTGTCACGTGTTCGTTTTACCAGAAGAGAAGTGCTACTTGCGTCACCAAGATTTCTAACGTTGATGAGGCTTCATACCTTTGTGCCTGGGCACGTGCTACTCCTTCGACAGGAAAACCAAACGCTGGGGAAATGCTGGTGGATCAGCAACCAAGGGCCTGTACGTGATCCAGCATCAACAGCGTTTCTCTCCCGGAGGAGCTAAGAGAAACGGCTCCCTCAGGACTGTGCTGAGCTGGGAATGAGGTAGATCACAGGCCCGCACAGCCTCACGGGAGGCGTGGCACCTACAGTGCCATCTTCAGCTTACACGTGACCTCACTTTCCCCGAGATGTGGAAACTTTGCTCAAAAGCCAAACAGTCCGCCGTTTAGTTGTTAGTATTGTACCAATGTCAGTTCCTCAGTGTTGGCAAATGAACAGTGGTTCCATAAGACGTTAGCAACAGGGGAAACTGAGTGAGAGGTATGGGGGAACGCTGTACTATCTTTACAACGTTTCTGCAAATTTTAAATTATTCCCAAATAAAAAATGCATGTTAAAAAAAAAAAAAAGCCAGACCTCACTCATATAAGAGAAAAGCAAACTAACGCCACCTTGTATTCTTTTTTTTCACCTATCAGAGCAGCAACGAGTCAAGAGATTAATAACACACTATGTGGGCAGACTGGAGAACTAGGTCTTCCCACTTCTTGAGATGAACCTCTTTGGAGAGCGAGGGATCTACCTTTCAAAATTCATAATGCATATACCCTGGTCCAGCCATCCCATCCCTGAGAATTTATCCTGCAGGTATGACCCCACGTGTGCACAAATAAACATGGGCAAGGATGCTCACTGCAGCCTTTTTTGAAAAATAAAAAGGTCGGAAGCAACTAGTAGGCGACTTGAGCCCCTATTCTGAAACCCCATCTGATGGAATGCTATGCAGCTGTTCAAAAGGATTACCAGTACATGGAACGATCACCAAGAAATATCTATTAATGGGAAAGAGCACAAATAGGACAATGCATATCGTATGCTACCATTTGTGTCCCAAATAGGGGAAATACATACAGAAATACATCTTTGCACACAGACACCTTACCCTCACCAAAGCATTGCATGCGAATCTCTAAAGAATACCGACGAAACTGGTCATGCCAGTTGCCTCCTGGAGGGGAACTGGGTGGCTGAGAGAAAGGTGTAAGGAGGAGACTTACTTTTCACTGTATACATTTGGTATTGTCTAAGGCAGTGTTTCCCAAAGTGTGGTACCCGTATCCCCAGGGTACGGGAAGAGTTTGGTGGGGATAGGCACTGCACCGTGCTTAGCTGCGCCTAATTCTACGTCCTCATGAGTCAGGTCAAGACAGTCTTGTGAGGTGTGAGATGGTCCGGTGTGCAAATACATGTTATTTATAATACAACTTTTATTTATATTTTATTATGAATAATTTTATTTTTTGTTTATTATTATTTTGTGTATGTATCAAAAAAAGAAAAAGTAAATATATTTTGATTGTTATTAAAATACATTCTTTTTTGACGAGGGGTACTCAGCATTACAAAAATTATAGAAGGGGTACACATATGTCAAAAGTTTGGGAAACACTGGTCTAAGGTTTTTACCATTCGCATGTACTACTTATTAAGAATATTTTTGAATAAAAAATAAGGAGTGTCGCTCAGGTAAGTGGCAATGAGTATACGCTGCCTGAACGTGGGCAGGCTGTGCCCTGGGTAGTTCTGCCTCACCGGCCATGTCTGGCATGAGTAGCCCAGGCAATGTGCTCAGCGGCCGGATGCATGAATTCACTGCACCACCTGTCTGGGACCCTGCCCCACGCCTCAGCTCAGCGGAAGGGCTGAGACCCAACTACACCCGACCTACAGCTCCAGGCAGAGCTCAGGTCTCAGAAAAAAGTGATGTGTGGCATTTGAACGGAGACACGGGACAGGCTCCATTCATCTGTTTCAACTGCTTTCTGACTTGGTACTGCACAGAGACCCTCACGTAAGCCTCAAGCAACCATGTAAGGCAAACACTCATCGCCTCCACGTTGTCGATGAAGGAACTGAGGCTTAGCAGAGCCCAGTGACCAGCCCAAGCCCACGCAGCCGGTAGGCAGTAGAACTGGGACCCAGCCCAGGCAGTCTGGCTGCAGAGCCCACACTCTCAAACCCATGTTCTCCACACCCACAAAGCCAAGGTCAGGGCTAGAGGCTCAGGAAGCTCATGAACTCACTACAAGCTGGAGAAGAGAAACCTGATGCGTTACCTCACAATCCATGAGGCCCAGACTGCCCATTCCTCATGGGTTCTCCCACTGACTCGCGGACCAGGCAAGGTTCTCCCAGGTCCTCCCTCACGAGCAAGCTGAGAACCATGGCTGTCCTCCAGACCCGGGGATGGCTGCCACAGGTGTTCTCAGGGTGGCCCTCGTGCAGGTGCAGGCGTCAGCCCCGAAGTGCAACTCAGTGAAAATAACTCCAATGAGCCTATATGGTGGCTGCCCAATTAAACGACCTCAGTTCACAGAGCTTGGAAAACAAACTTCCCCTGAACCAGCCTGGGCCCGCAGTCACCAGGGTGAACCAGCTAGAGATCAGGACCCCAAATCTGCCGTCTTAGGGGATCCAATGGCAAGGGCAGGTCCTCCCATAAGATTTTTTTGCTATAACTGAGCTTCTCCAAGGCAAGGAGGGTTCATCTTTCAAGGCTGCATGTGAACATGTCTGAGCCGTTCTGCCCTCCCTCACCCACCCCCGCGCAGATGCGGGTTCCTGCCTGCTGGGTAACGGAAGACGAAGCCAGGTGCTGGTGAGAGGTCACAGGCTGGCCTGGGCCCATTGCGGGTAAAGCCCGCTGTAGGGCATTAGGATCCAGTGGTGTGCTGTCGGGGGGCCCCAAGAGACACCTGAGGCGACTTATTTACCAACAGGCAGGTCCCCAACAGGATTTGAAAGCCCTACGGCCCACTTTCTGATTCTCAGCTCCTTAACTTCCCAAAGCACAGGTCCTACAAATAAGAACTTTAAAAAAAAAAAAGTTTTAGAATACTTGGCCCAGGACCATTCTTTCCGGCAAATTGGATCAGCTGGCTGGATCTTGAATGAGACAGAGGAGCCAAAACAGGAGGGAGGTGGCTACTTTTTCCAAATCCCAAAAATCGATTCTAAAGAAAATCGGAAACCCGGAGAAAGGTTAGCAGCAGGAGAATCTTTAGCGTAGCCCCCAGGGCACAGAGAGCAAATGCCATTCCAGTCTTATTCCACATGCTATCATTTGACACCCAGTTCTGTTCATAAATGAATTTGTAAGAACAATCTGTATAAATTACTACACCTGTTCCTGCGAGTGTCCCATAGGGAAGCCATGCTCCCCTCCCCATAGCTCCAGGCGCAATCCTCACACTCCAGCAACCGAAAGTGAAGAGCACCGAGGTTTAAAAGATGATGGCGATCACACGGTTTAACAAACCTACTGCATGTGTCTTTCCAGCCAAATGTAATGTAAAAAATTTTCAACCCAGCCAAGTAGTTCAGTGGGTTAGAGTTGGCCCGACATCCCAAGGTTGCAGGTTTGATCCCCCATCAGGGCACATGCAAGAATCACATAATCCTACATAATAAAAGTAAATCAACCGAATGGTGGAACAATTGGTCAGCAAGGGGGTGGGGGTGGGCAGCGAGCAGGCACCACCAGGCCAGCCAAGGCACGTGACAGCAGACAGAGGGAGGAGATGAGGATCAGGGGTACAGGCAGGGCTGTCTGCTTGCTGGCTGGCTCTGTCCCCTGATCGGCCCTCCCAGTCGGCTCCTACAGAAAGAGGCCAGACTACAGTTTAGGACATCCCCTGAAGGCTCTAGGACAGCGAGAGGGCGCGGGTTAGGCCGAGGGACCCCCCTTGAGTACACGAATTTTCATCACCTGGCCTCTAGTCCTATATAATAAAAGCCCAATATGCTAAATATCTGGTAGACCAGTGGGCCATTCAACCAAGCAAAGCATAATATGCTAATGGTATACTAAGTCCGCTCAGCCACTTGCTATGATGTGCATTGACTACCAGAGGGCAGATAATCAACTGGTTGATCAGTCACCATGACGTGCACTGACCACCAGGGGGCAGATGCTCTGACTGGTAGGTTAGCTTGCTGTTGGGGTCTGGCCAATTAGGACTGAGTGAGATGAGCTGGACATGCCCTGGAGCCCTCCCACGGTCCCTCCCAGCTGTCCAACTTCCCACATCTCTCTCCAGCCCCAGTCGTGCACTGGTGGGGTCCCTCCACCTGGCCTGTGCCCTTTGGAAATCCAAGACCCCTCAGGGGATGTCAGAGAGCCAGTTTTGGCCGGATCCCACAGAGGGTGTGCTGTTCAGCCAGAAGCCGGGCTCACGGCTGGTGAGCGCAGCAGCGGTGGTAGGAGCCTCTCCTGCTTCCACGGCAACACTAAGATGTCCAACTGATGGCTCTGAAGGGGGAGCAGGCCTAAGCTGGCAGTCAGACATCCCTCAAGGGCTCCTGTACTGTGAGAGGGCAGTACTGTGAGAGGAACACTCCCCCCCCCCCGCCAGTTCACAAATTTTGTGCACTGAGCCTCTAATGAATTCATAAATAAGTGGAGCAATAAATCAATGTTTCTCTCTCTTTCTCTCTCCCTTCCACTCTCTCTATAATCAATACAAAAATATTTAAACCTTGTTTAGTATCAACTATCATCCCCTCAGTTTCCTCATCTTTTTTAAAATATGTTTTTACTGATTTTAGAGAGAGAGGAAGGGAATGGGAGAGTTAGAAGAATCGAGCCTGCTTGGGCATGAGCCCAGACCAGGAATTGAACTTATGACTTCTTGGTGCAAAGGACAATGTTCAATTCATTGAGCTACACTGGCCAGACTCATCTCTCTCTCTCTTAATCCTCACCTGAGGATATTTTTTCCATTGAGTTTTAGATAGTGTGGAGAGAGGAAAAGAGAGAAAGAGAGAGAGACATTGATGTGAGAGGGACACATCAATTGGTTGCCTTTCACAGGTGCCCTGATGAAGGCTGGGTATCGAAGCTGCAACCCAAGGTCAAGCCCTTGACCGGGAATGGAACCCTGTGACCCTGTGGTGCATGGGCCAACGCTCTAACCACTGAGCCACCAGCCAGGACTGGGCTCCTCACCTTTGAATGAGAAAAATAAACACCAACCTGGATGAGTTTGTAATGAGGAGTAAACGAATAATACAAATAAAATACTTAACTGTATGCACTGTGTACACATTCTATTATTACATTATATGTTGTTATGTTACATTGCATAGTATTGTGTGTGTGTGTGTGTGTGTGTGTGTGTGTGTTTAAACAGGCTTTCCAGAGTCATCAGCCCTCACACTCTGGCCACCTGAAACGTCTCCCCCTCCCCAGACTGTACATGCTTCTGCTCTTCCTCTTCTCCACCTGCCGCCTCCTCATTCATCCCCGTCCTTGTCCACTTCCCGTACAGGCCCCAGAGCCCAAGCTCTGTGGGGGCAGGAGCCTTGTCTGAGCACCACTCAGGCACACTGGCATCCCCATCTTCCAACTGAGGGTGGGGAAACTGAGGATCAGTGAGGCTGGGCAACCTGATCAGACCACAGAGCCGCTAGGTGCAGGCACCAGGTGCCAGCCCTCGCTCCGAACCACCGTACGTATGACCCACACGAGTGACCTTGGTAGTGCCGCCTGCGTCCCCAGACAGGCCGGGTCAGAGAGGGAGCGGCAGGTGTCCCCGAGAGCACAGTCCCCGGCTCCGGCTGCCCCAGCCTTCCCCCCAGGGAGGGACACTAACAGACTCTCAGGAGTCTGGGAGTTCTAGGTTTGCGTACCTGCTTCTTCCTTCGAGACAGATCTAGGAGACCAGAAATTACCTCTCCTGTACTGCGCCCACATGGAGATGTTAGCTTGCTTGTGTGTAGGGGGAACTTCTAGTAAGACAACCCAGAATTGATAATTGATTGCGAAGATGTCTTAGCTCCTCCTCAGGCACAAGTTCTAAAAGTGGTTCAAACTGTTGTTTGGATCTTTTTAATGGGGTTTCCCCCTCCGGCCTGGGCTCACCTGCCTGTGTACTCTGTAGGCAGGCAGACAGTAAAACCAGAGAAAGTCCCCAGCAGCGCCGCAGCTCAAACGTGCCACCACTGCAGGTCAGACAGCACCTCCGGTCCATCTCTCTCCCCTCCCTCCGTCAATGCCAGCTTCTCTGCCTCCTCTCAGACGCCCGTCCTGCCCACCCAGCCCGGGGCCCTCCCCCACCACGACCTCCTCTCGCCACTCTGTGGGAGCTCTGCTGTGGCAAAATGCTCCTTGGTGATAATAACACTAATAACAAGAGAAGTAACATTTAGCAGTTGCCTAATGTTCACCCCATTGAATCTGTAAGATGACACAACTGTCATTAACCCATTTTTACATCGGAGAACACGGAGGCGAAAGCAGTGGGAAAGCCGAGTCGGTTTAATACAATAACCTTGCATCCGAGGGTAGGAAAACTAATGCTTGTTTGGGAAGTGGTGGAGACTGGCATGCTTGACCCTAGGAAGGCAGGCAGAAGCGCACAGACTCTGAGGTAAGCCTGCAATCGCTTATCATCATGTTCTCCCAAGAGGCTCAAAAGCAGCAGAACAGGGCTCGAGCCGGTTTTGCTCAGTGGATAGAGCGTCGGCCTGCGGACTGGAGAGTCCCGAATTTAATTCCAGTCAAGGGCACATGCCCGGTTGCAGCTTGATCCCCAGTAGGGGCCATGCAAGAGGCAGCCAATCCACGAATCTCTCTCATCATTGATGTTTCTCTCTCTCTCTCTTTCCCTGTCCCTTCCTCTCTGAAATCAGTTTTCTAAAAGCAGCGTTAAACAGGTATCAAAGTCACAAGCGGCTGCTTTGGAGGCCTGTGCTCCTGACCACGATGCTGTCCTGCCTCCGTGAGTCCGTTAGATGTTGTCCCTGAGGACCGCTCCAATGGGAAGCACGCCGTCCTCTCCTCGCTGTGGCTTTCTGGGGTGGACAGGAGGGTCTGTGTACTCACTGTCCCCGGCACCAGTTCCAGGCACTGTCAGCCCCACCATTCTGCCACGATGTCTCCTCCTAAGGACTCCGTACTGTTAGTAATGACCCTCTCCCTCCCGACAGATGCCCCCTCCCTAGGGACTTCCGCTGTCGTCCTCCCCTGCTCTGGACCTCACGGAGCACACCTCCTGGACTCTATTGGTCTTCGTCTCCATTTCCCAGCAAACCTGTCTTCCAAAAAATGTTTGAAAATAAAGCTCCCCATGAATGGCCACGTAGGAACTTATCCTGTCATTTAAAACGGGTCCACCTAAGAACCTCTAGCCCCTACTATCCTTCTGAGCACAATCTCTCATCCTCCTTCCACACCTTCATCCTGATGGGCTGGCTCTTGCCAGGAATCCCCAGGGGGATGAACTTATGGTCCATCTCTCTTCCCTTACTCCATCAATGCCAGCTTCTCTGCCTCCTCTCAGATCCCCGTCCTGCCCAACCATTCGGGCCCTTTCCCACCACGACCTCCTCTCTCCACTCTGTGGGAGCTCTGCTGTGGCAAAATGCTCACATTTTGGTTGCCTGAAATAATAGCATCACCAATTCCATGACCCCAACCCTAGAATTGTCTGTGTCTTCTACAAGTGTTAGATAGGACAAGAGTCTCGAGGTCTCGGCCATTCTTACTAAATGCTATTCTTGCTAAATGTGAAAATGTAGCACAGTATTTTTTGCAGACCAGCTGCAAACAGGGTGAGCTTGACAGGAACCCAGCCCAGCAAAGTGTAGCTAACTGAAATCAATGTGTAATTGACCAAATAGTGTCTATAAGCAATGGCTAAGCCTCCCTTGGCAGCAGCAGAGCTTTGGAATCCCATCTCCTCTACTTGCTACAAGTGAATAAAACTATCTTGTCACAACCAAGTCTCCTGCCTCTTCCGTCCCCTTGTGGCATTGCTGTCGTTCATTTCACTTACCCACATGTTATATTCACCCCAAACACTGTTACTGCTATGATTTTAAAGAGTTACCTTGTAGATCAGTTAAGAGTAAGAAAAATCAAAGAATTCATTTTACCTTCATTTATTCCTTCTCTGTTTCCCCTCCCCTCTTTTTGTAGATCTGTTTCTGACATACTATTTTTCCTTTCCCTAAAGAGCTACATTTTTAAACATTCCTTGCAAGACGAGTGTTGCTGGTCATGAATTCACTCCATGCTTTACTTGACTATAATCCACTGGCGAATCCATCAAAGTCACTTTGTTTGTGACTGTGCTTTTTTATTTCTAGCCTCTCCTTCTGATTTTCTTAGGGTTTCCGTATTTCTGCTTACATTAGCCATCTGTTCTTTCATGCCATATATCAATCACAGTTATTTTAAATTCCCTGCTTAATAGTTCTAAAATTTGTGCCATAGCTGAGTATGGTTCTGATGCTTACTTTGTCTTTTTAGACCAGCCGTGGGCAAACTACGGCCCGAGGGCCGGATCGGGCCTGTTCAGCTGTTCTATCTGGCCCAAGGAGCCGAAAGAACAGAGGGTTCTCTTGCTCTCCCCTCCGTTCCTTCACCAGCAGCCCAAGATGAGAGTGCCAGCGTGGTCAGGTTGCTTTTGTTCCGGCCCTCCGGTCCAGTTTAAGAACCCATTGTGGCCCTCGAGTCAAAAAGTCTGCCCACCCCTGCTTTAGACTGCTTTTTCTTTATTAAATTTATTTTATTGCTTTTTTACAGAGAGGAAGGGAGAGGGATAGAGAGTTAGAAACATCGATGAGAAAGAAACATCGACCAGCTGCCTCCTGCACTCCCCGCACTGGGGATGTGCCCGCAACCAATGTACATGCCCTTGACCGGAATCGAACCCGGGACCTTTCAGTCCACAGGCCGACGCTCTATCCACTGAGCCAACCCGGTTCGGCAAGACTGTGCTTTTTTCTTGCCTAACTTTTCGTTGAAAGCTGGGCGTGATATACTGGATTATAGGGACCAAGGTGAATAGGCCTTTAGGATGAGGTTTTATATTCATCTGACAGATCTCAGCTATTACTCTTTGTATTTTCCCATCTCTCCAGATTTTGCAGCAGCTGTTTGTCCTGCAATCTCACTCCCCTGAAGGGTCAAGAAAAGTTGATTTTCAGTTTGCTCAGCTTTATTTCCTGTTGTAAATATGTGAGTGACAACTTCCAACTTCTTTATATGTCAGAGCTGAAACTGGAAGTCTCTCAGCCTTCTCACTGGAGTTCATTATTTAGCTGTTCAGCACAAGTCTTCGAGTAGTAAACTCTCTGCATTTTAGTCTCAAAATCTCTTTATTTAACTTCCCTATTAAGTGATCATTTACCTGAGTATAGGTTGATTGTTGTCTCTTAACATGTGAAGATATTTTCTAGTGTCTTCTGGCTTCTGTTGATGTTTTAAAAGTTCCTGTCAATCTAAAAGTCATACTTTCTCTCTTATTGTTTTTGTAGTTTTCTCTTTGTCTCTGATGTTCACTTTTCACTACAGTTTTGCCTAGACTTGCATTTATTTTTTATTTAACTTGCTTGGGATTTAGAATGTCTGTTCAATGTAATGATACATGTCTTGCAACTGCTGTGTTCTACAAATTTTTCTGCCCCCCCCCCCCAGAGCAACAATTACATGTATGTTGGATCTTCTCAGAAATTTTGTTTTGTCTCTTACCCTTTCTTTCATATTTCCCAACTCTGGATTTCTGTGCTGCATTCCTGGCTATTTCTTCAGCTCTATCAAATCACTGGTTTTCTTTTTTTCCTTTCTTTAAATATATTTTTATTGATTTCAGAGAAGAATGGAGAGGGAAAGAGATAGAAACATCAATGATGAGAATCATAGATCAGCTGCCTCCTGCACACACCTCCACCAGGGATTGAGCCCACAACCCAAGCAGTTGCCCTGACCAAGAATCAAACCTGACCTCCTGGTTCATAGGTCAGCGCTTAACCACTGAGCCACACCGGCAGGGTTCAAATCACTGATTTTTCTATTCAACTGTGTCTTATCCAGTATTTAAAGAAATAAAGTTGAATTTTTAAAATTCTGATGACTAAAATGTTTATTTCTAGAAATTTGTTTTGTTCTAACTTGATTATCCTCTTTTCATGATGTTTTATTCTTTTGTAATGTTACTAGTCCTTTTTTCATATCTTTAGTCATTTCATAGTCTCTTTCAGATTGCTATCTTAGGTTCTTGGAGAACCGATTTTCCTGTTATGTCTCCTAACTTGCCCTCATTTCCTTATGTCATTTCCAAGTTTTTAATTGTGAGCTCACCTTCAGTAGTTATCACCTGGATTGTAGAAGGATCCAGATAAGAGTTTTTCATGTGCCTCTACTAGGCCTCTCAAGAAATATGAGCTTAGTTTCATATTAATCTATTTTCTTGCATTCCTTGTGAATGATATAAAGTGAGATACCATGTCTGTGTACGGTACAGCTTGCAATTTCAGCTTCCCATGGGAAACTTTTGTTCCACTCTGAGTCCTGTGCAAAATAAGGCCTCCCCAGCCTGTAGGTGAAATGCCTAACACTTATTCCATGCAGAGGTTAGTCCTTCCAGGTTTCAAGTTTTTATGCAGAAGTTCATGTTCCAACTCCCATATCACGTATGTCTAAGGCCATATCCTTTTTCTCAACACCAGCATCAAACCCCAGCCCCTGTTCATGAGGAACTGTATGCAGGACCAGAGGGATCACAATTCACACACTTAAAATTCTGGCTCTGAGCTCCTTAATTCCTACCTTCTGAGGATTCCCCTCTTTTTATTTAAAACTCTGATATATCAAAATAATTTATTGTTACATTTGATCCAGTGTTTCTATTGTTTGAGATGCGAGGGGAGACTCAATTGTTCAGACCTTGTTATCAAAACCAGAAATCTATGTTCCTTTTTATTTTTTATTTTTGGTAATTTACAAAGTAATAAAGGCTTAGAGTTCTTAAAGTGCTTTGTGAATAGCCAAATTTCTTAAGCCAAACTTCCAGTGCAGTCTCAAAACAAACAAGCTATAAAACTGAAACTACCTATTCTATTGTCTTTTGTTTATTGCAAAAACTGGTTAACCCTGTTCTGGGGGAAATATCTCTACTCAAAAGTCAAATTTCACACAGGACTTTCGGCTGTATCTGTTGCTCTTACTTTATGCCACATGGCACAGCACAGGTAGGCAATGTCACTGATATAACATATCTGCAAAAAATATCTTGGATGAATGAATGAATAAATGAATGAAAGAACATCCAAGCAAAGCACAGGCAGCTCTTTGACAATTCGCTCGTAATCTTTAAATCTCACATACACAGAATTTGCCTGTCATCTAAAGGAGTAGAACAGACAGGAGGAAAAATTGTAAACAAGTCGAAATAAAAACAAGAGATGGAGTTCCGATTTGTTTTATCTCTTACAGAATATGTGATACAGGAATGGATCCCAAGGATGACCCAGTCTCATCCCCTACCCCAAAAGCAGAAACCATGACCCAGAGAAAAAAAACAGCAATCCCAAGAGCCATCGCGAAAGCCTAGGAGTCCATCTTGTGCTTTTACACTATGAAGGAACTTGCTCAGTGTCCCCTTAAATAGTCCCCAGTCTTCCAAACCTGGCACAGTGATTTTTTTTTCGGGAAGACAAAAATACTTGGAATATTCAGCTGCTTAGAAAAAAAAAATTTAAAGCTCTTTAAGAAGAAGTAGGCACCCCCAGATAAGACTCAGGTCAGCAGAGAAAGTAAAGAAGGCCGAGGCCCCACAGAGTCTAGGCAGTTTTCAGCCTTGGTCACTTTGAGATGATGACAGTACAAGGACAGGGGAGAGTATGGCTGGTTTAGAGACAGCCAGTACCCCTAGAGATCTAGGGAGCAAGAATTCCAGCATTGCCATTATCTCCTTCCGAAGGCAAGATGCCATCCAAGTTAAATGTTGTCTAAGCATCTCAGCTCAGCAGGAAAGGCCCAGCCATGACCCTGCTCAGTTCCATGTTCTCCATCTGCAGCTGGCCGGGTGAGCCACCTGCTTCTTTCAACTCTAAAACATTTGACTCTTCTTCCCCCTTCAATACCCAAGCTCCTGCACACCAAGCCCTCATTGGAGAAGTCAAATGCAAACCATTACATTCTCTTTATCAGAGCTGAGTTGATGGAATTGACTTGATGGTAAAGTATATGCCTACAGATAGAAGCTTCTCCTCCCACAGGTGCCTTGGGTGGCAGGAGGTCACAAATCCCCTAAGTCGTAGCATACGTTTCTGGAGCATCAAACTGAAAAATCTAGGAGTGGCTACCCCGGAGGGTCTGTGATGTTTATGATGTAAGCAGGGCTATCAGAAAGGCTGAGTTCTTGCGGCCTTGTGAATGAGTGTGCACTATGTGGGAGCCAGCTCATAGTCTGTGGCCCCTCAAACAAAGGAGAAGCCCAGCCCACATGGAGCAGCTAGAGCATCTTGTGGGCAGGCAGAGGGACGTGAAGGGTCGTGGTGGGGATAAAGAGCTGAGGTTGGGTTTCAAGTGGGAGGAAACCCTGGAGGGGCTCTTATGTGGGGACCAGAGATCCCACAGAAGCAGCAGAGACAGGACAAGGAGCAGGAGGCCCCAGTGAAGATTGCTTCCAGGTGAGCAGAATCGTCCCGACTAGAGACTTAGGGCTCTTGGGTAAGGTGACCAGATCATCCCGCTTTTGGCGGGACAGTCCAGATTTTCAACAATTTTTCCCGCATCCCGAGGCGTTTTAAAAAAAAGTCCTGATTCTTTTTTTTAAATGCCATGGGACGCAGGAAAAATTGTTGAAAATCTGGACTGTCCCGCCAAAAGCGGGACGATCTGGTCACCTTACTCTTGGGGCACACCGTTCCCAGAGCACAGCCAAACCTCCTCACCCGCAGAGTCCAGCCCTCTGGGATTTAAGGCGCCCGCTGCTTCTCCAGCCCCTGTCCCTGACGTCCCTTCACTCACCCTGCCTTCCGACCGCCCAGGCCAGCTGCCGGTTCCCTGTCACACCTGCACTTCAAGACCTGGCCCACGCTGTTCCTTCCGCCTAGAACGCCCTCCCCAGCCAACCCTACAAGCTCCACAGATCTGGATTCTGCCCCCTCACAAGGCACAGCATTAATGACACCTCCTCCAGGCAGCCTTCCTGTTCTCACCTGCATACCCTTCTCCTCACACACACAAGCCACCCTCCCCCCGCCCCCTGCCTCTCCTGGTGGGCACAGACCCAGTACACAGGAACATGAGCTCCCTAAAGAAAGAAACCATGTCCGGCACCTCATCCTTTTCCCCACGGTCCCAGCCCTTTTTTCTTTCTTTCTTTCTTTCTTTCTTTCTTTCTTTCTTTCTTCCCAGCCCTTTTTTCTTTCTTTCTTTTTTTCTTTCTTTCTCTTTCTTTCTTTCTTTCTTTCTTTCTTCCTTCCTTCCTTCCTTCCTTCCTTCCTTTCTAAAAAAATATATTTTATTGATTTTTTTACAGAGAGAATGAGAGAGGGATAGTTGGAAACACCAATGAGATAGAATTATCCATCAGCTGCCTCTTGCACACCTCCTACTGGGGATGTGCCCACAACCAAGGTACATGCCCTTGACCGGAATCGAACCTGGGACCCTTCAGTCCGCAGGCCGACACTCTATCCACTGAGCCAAACCGGTTTCGGCTCCCAGCCCTTTTTCTGACTCAGGTAGGTAGGTGCTCAAGGCCATCCCCAAGGACCAAACGCATCATCATGTTCAAAACCACAGCCCAGCCCCTTCCCGGAAGCAGGAAGCCCACGGGAGTCGGCAGTGCTCGCCCAAGCCTCCCGGGCCAGAGAAACCCCGCTGTTCCGAGGGTAAAGCAGCATGTGCGAGCAGGAGGCAATTCTGGTGGCTTTCTGTGCGTAGACAAGGGACAGGCCATCTCCCAATTTAACCCCCCGTGACCTTTGAACTTCCCGGGAGGTCAGCCGCGCGTCCCGCTTCCCCAGCTGTCTTCCTGCCTCTGGCCCAATGGGAGGGAGGGGCCCTGGGCCCGTTCCATTTTGTGCCCCGTATTGATCTGTTGGCAGCAATGGGCTGGATAATTAGCCAGGAATTAGGGTTTCTATTACAGCCAGGAGGCTGCTCCAGCTGATTTATCACCTGAATAATTTACTGTGATTGAAAGGAAATTAAAATGAACTCCATTTGACAACTGTGAGCTTTTATGGGCTTTAGTGAAGGCTCAAAAGCCAGATTAATAGCCTGGTGTTGGTTAATAGTCTGCTGAGAGTAAATACGGCGGGCTGCGCCCGGTGGCAGCCTTCCTGCGAGGCCGGAGGAGGGGCCGGCTCCCTCCAGGAGCCCACGGCGGCGTCAACCCGAGTTTTACTGACACCGATTTCACTGTGCGACCCAGAAGCAGGCGCGCACAGGCATGCGCCACGAGCAGTTGTTACTTTTTTCTCCCCCGCTTCTCCTCCAAGGTGATTTTTACTCAACTCCACATGCAGGGAGAACAGGATTGCTTTTTCAATAGCCATTCTGAAGGGGAAGTGTTTCCTTGCCCCAGGAGTGTGTACGCATTAACCCCTGCCAGCCAGGGCCAAGGGTTTACGAAGTTCCCCTGTAAACGGGAGAAGCCTGGGCCCATCCACCGGGGAGAGATCGTGGCGGGAGAAGCAGCAAGGTGAGGGTGGCTCTGAGCTCATGGAAGTGACTGGTGGGACCCCACCCTGGCCCTGAAGAAGGTTCTTCCCGCTGCCGAGGCTGGTTTGGCTCAGTGGATAGAGCGTCGGCCTGTGGACTGAAAGGTCCCAGGTTCGATTCCGGTCAAGGGCATGTACCTTGGGCTGTGGGCACATCCCCAGTGGGGGGCGTGCAGGAGGCAGCTGATTGATGTTTCTCTCTCATCGATGTTTCTAACTCTCTATCCCTTTCCCTACCTCTCTGTAAAAAAATCAATGAAATATATATTTTTTAAGAAGGTTCTGCCCATGGGCGTTTGGGTGGGCGATTAGGAGGATTTGACCACCCAAGCCTATGGCAAGTCTCAGAAGGTTCTGGAATAACAGGTGAACTCTTGAGTGCAAAAGGCCAGTGCTGAAAACCAGCCCATCAGAAAGCTGGCTTCTAAAACCTTTGGGGAACATGAAGACAGAAGGCAAGATGTCTGACACAGGATGAAAAGTGAAGATCCCGAGGTCAAATTCTAGCTCGGTGGCCTCGACAAGTCCCAGAAGCCTCCTGGGCCTGAACACGGGGTGAATGTGCTGAAAAGAATGCTCCAGTCCGTACAGTGGGGCTCACCAATCTTGCCCAGCCTGCTTGTCGGACACTTCCACTGAGAGTCCAGCGAGAGAAGAAGGGACGTGAAAGGTCTTTGAAAGCTGCACGGTGTCGCCGAGACCTTTCGGTTTGGCTCAGCGGATAGAGCGTCATTCTGCAGGCTGAGGGGTCCCTGAGTTCGACCCGGTAGGGCATATGCATTGGTTGCGGGCACATCCCCGGTAGAGGGTGTGCAGGGGGCAGCTGGCCAATGTTTCTCTCTCATCGATGTTTCTAACTCTCTATCCCGCTCCCTTCCTCTCTGTAAAGGGTCAATAAAATATATTTTTTTTAAAGCTGCACAGGCCAAAACCGGTTTGGCTTAGTGGATAGAGCGTCGGTCTGCGGACTGAAAGGTTCCAGTTTCGATTCCGGTCAAGGACATGTACCTTGGTTGCAGGCACGTCCCCGGTGGGGGGTGTGCAGGAGGCAGCTGATCCATGATTCTCTCTCATTGACGTTTCTAGCTCTCTATCCTTCTCCCTTCCTCTCTGTAAAAAATCAAATATATATATATTTTAAACATATACTTTATTGATCTTACACAGAGAGGAATTGAGAGGGATAGAGAGCTAGAAACGTCGATGAGAGAGATACAACAAGCAACATGATAAGCTGCACCGTATCATGCCTAAGTGAGGAAGATCGCTGTTACTGTTGTCGCCGCCGCTGCTGTTCTTGTTACCAAAAATCACAATTGCTGCTGCCGCCGCAGAGATGGACACTGAATTCCAGAGGGAAAACGACCCGCCCACTAGGGCAGAGCCAGGGCTCCAGTCAAACTCCAACCCCAAGGCCGGCAAACGCTCTTTCTTCCCCACCAGGCCGCTCCGTGGGCGAAGCTGACCGCAGGGCCCCCACTCGCCCTTGGAGCCACGGTTCGGCTCCCAACGGAAGGGGCCAGCTCCAGCGGCCAGAGCTCCGGGCCCCCTCCCCTGCCCGCTCCGGGGCTCACAAGGCAAGGCAAACGCAGGCACGAGGCGGCCCAAGGAACCTGTACCCTTGAGGCGCCTGCCTTCCCGGCCGGCAGCCCCTGGCTCGGACCCTCATTTGTCCAGAGTGATTGGGAATGGGGAGCGAGGGTATGTCATTCATAGTCCAGTGCCTGTGTGTGTGTGTGCCGCCTCACCTCCCATCTCTCCTCATTAACGCCCATTACCGGAGGGGAAGCGGATTAACCAGAAAGCCCTGAGTCAGTCATTATCCCGGCACCGGGTTCACCTGCAGGCCCCGCCTCAGCCCGCACAGAGACGGGCCCGCCGCCGTGTCTGCGCCTTCTGAAGGACACCGCACAGCCAGGCGGCTAGAAACAGGCCTCACGGCGTTTGTCATTCAGGTCTCCTTTCCAACAGTCCCCATCTCTGCCTGGGCCCAGCCACCTGTCCCCCAACACCTCCTCCGTAACAACCCCCCCCCCCCCCCGGGTGCTCCATCAGGGCTACAGAACCTTCTCCCTTGCCTTGCAGGGTCTGGATCCATCCTACCGTCCCTGGGCGCTGGCGCCTGCCTCATCCTCCCTCCCGTGGGTACCTGACACTGTGCCAGGCTCACGGCCCCGCCGGCAAGAGCTGTGTTGGCGAAATGAGCGCCTGGGTGTCTGGTCAAGGAACGGCTACACGGGAGCACTCCTCCCAATTGGGAAGCCCCGTCAACTCTGCCCAGTCTCTCCGGGCATTCTAAGCCAGATGAACTACGCTTCCGACCCTGAGCGTCCGTGCGGACCATGGGACACACAGAGGGAAGCGGTCGCTGAGGCTGAATGTCTTCCCCGAGAACATAAGGGCCCCTCGGAGGCTGGTGCTGGCACGCCAGAGGCTTTGTGCCTGGGCCCTGGCTCCCCACCACTCGCTCACTGGGTGACCTCACACAAACCCCGTGCCCGCCCTGCACCTCTTAAGGCGGAGGGTGAAAGCTTGCAGGCGCTAACACTGTGTGCTCTCATCCATGGTTGGGAGGTCAATTTCCTCCCAGATTCTGGAGGGAGAGAGGGGCTTCATCTAAAGAAATTTTCCTGACTGAATTCCTCTTCTCTCCCCGCCTGTGTCAGGTGAGCTGTGGCGTTGGCCGCCATAGTTCAGAGGGGCTGTGGGCAGCGGGAGAGGCTGTTTGGGGTGAAAACACAGACTCTTCTCCCTACAACCCAGCAGCTAGACGCAGGGGTGGGCCAACTTTTTGACTCGAGGGCCACAACGGGTTCTTAAACTGGACCGGAGGGCCGGAACAAAAGCATGGATGGAGTGTTTGTGTGAACTAATATGCATTCAAAGTAAACGTCATTACCTAAAAGGGTACGGCCCACTCTTGCGGCTCCGCGCAGGCCGGATAGAACAGCCGAACAGGCCAGATGCGGCCCGCGGGCCGTAGTTTGCCCACGCCTGATAGAGTGTGGGGCTCAGGTCCGCCCAGCCCACACAACGGTCCTTCCCAGAGGGGGAGGGGGAGACTTTACTCCACCTGTAGGAGAAAGACCAACACCCTGACCACAGCCTCCTTGACTAGACCCACCTCTCCAGCACCACCTCCCACCCCTCCGGGCAGCCTTCCCCGCCCCCTAAAGCACAGCCTCTGCATTTCTTTCCGTTCTTTCCGCCTTCCCCTCTCTCTCTCACCCCAGGGCCTTGGCACTTGCTCTTCCTTCTGCCAGACACCGTCTCCCACACCCAGGTCCCTTCCCCTGATTCAGCCCAACCCCTTCGGGGCTCAGCATAAGTGCAAATTTCCCCTTCCAGCCGGCTCAGCCTCCGCTTTATGCTTTCGAAAAAAAACCTCAGACATCTCCTCCTCGGCACCTAGCACATCTATAATCCACAACTCCTTGGGTTCTTCTTATTGTGATCCTTCCACACATCTGCAGACTCCCTGAGGGCAGGCCCAAGCCCGTCTCGTTCAGGAATGCACCTCTAGCATTTGGTGCTGGGCCATGCCCATGGTAGACACTCATCCATGTTTGTGAAGTGAATGTACGGCTTGCTGTGTGACCTCGGGCAAGTCGCCTTGCCTCTCTGGGCTATGGCTTCCCCATCCGAAAGCAAAGTTTATAGGTGGTCTGTGAGAGCCCGGAGCCCTCAGAGGAAATGCTGACAGGTGGCCAGACTTTACCACACAGGATGGTGGCCCTGAGGCCTTGCACACTTCTCATCACCAAGGTCTCCTCGACACCCCGGAGCCTGTGCACACAGCCTAGGTGATTTTGAGTGGCTCTTTCAGAAAATTTCAGAAGCGTCATCTAATCAGCAGGCCGAGGAAGCTCAGCGCGGCCATCCTCACCCCCAGCACCAGACGGAAAAGTTCGGAGAACGCCATTGCTCAGAGGTCTCTCCCCGACTCGCCCACCACGTGGGAGCTCTCGGCCGGCCGGGGTCACGCCTGAACGGCGTGTGCCAGCAAGGAAACCAGCCCAGGGCCTGGCACAGCCTGGGCATCAGGAACTAGTCTCCCCAATTGAATCTGGGCCTTATCCAGGCCCAAGAGCCTCTCCCGGGGCGGACCCTCCCATCTCTGTGACCTGAAACAGAGACTGCTTCCCTCCAGGGCGGAGCAGGGGGGCTACTCAGCAACGGGCCTCCTCCTGCTTCCTCCCCTCTCTTGCAGATGACTCAGCTGGGTGTTTGTCCAGGGAGACACTTCTTCATTTCCAGACCCTTGGATCCAGCCTCTAAAGCAGGGCCACCTGACGAGAGGGCTGGCAGCGGCCTCCCCACCCCCCAGGACCACTATAATGTGGCCATAGGGTGCTTACAGGTTTCCCCCTTCGCCCTGACATGATAATGACCCGAGACCACCTCCAGTGGCCCTAAAGCTCACCACACACCCCGGGAGAGGCCGCCGTCCAGCAATGGCCGAGCAGCCGGACAAGCCACGCTCCCTTCTGGCCCGCAGGCAAGACAGAGGCACCGGGGCAAGAAGTTGCCAGAGCCTCGCACACGTCCTCCTGGCCCCGTGGGATGCTGTGGCCAGCCACGTTTGGCCGAGAACGGGGAGAAGCCGCCACCTCTGTGTAGAACTTGGCGATCCCCGTTCCCCGCTACACGCAGCCCGGCTCGGGGAGGACACCGGGCCTGTGGTGGGGGGAGGTGTGGCGCTCGGAGCGTACCTGCTCTGGCTTGACGGGCTCGGCGGCGGTGAAGATGTCCGCGTAGTGCTGCCTCTCAAACACGCGGTCCAGCACCTCCAGCTGCTGCTGTGTGAACAGGTCTCCCCGCATCTGCTTCCGGAGGAAGTCCCTGCCCGGCAGTGAGTGACCGTTCGGCACCGGAGACTCCTGGATACCTTGGATGGGCACGAGAGAGGAAGGATGAGTGCGGCTCGCACGCGTTGCTGGAGGAAGGCGTGGCAGACCCCGAGAGCGGGGAGCGGCCCTGAGGGACCCGTGATGAGCTCAGGAGCAGACAGAGGGGTCCTGGCCAAAGTCAACCTGCTGGTTGGTCACCGCCAGCCTTCCACCGCCGCGGGCCGGGCGCTGTGCGGGGTCCTTCTTACATGCATCGTCCCATCCACTCCTCACCATGACCCCAGGAAGACGGTATTATTTATTTTCCCATTTTTCAGATGAGAAAAATTGAGGTCTAGAGAGATGAGGTGATTTGCCTAGGGACTGGGATCTCGGGTTGACCAGAGGCTTAATCAGCAGGTGCCACTGTCTCTCTGGCACGGACACTCTGCCGGGAGGTACTGTTTCGTCTCAGAGTTCACAGCCCCTTCCCGGATCATTTGCCGCTGCATCGTGGGACCAGTCGATAAAACACTGTTGGGAAGGCTGTTAGGGAAGCAGATGCTCTGATACATTCTGGTGGAAGCTGTTTGGGCACACATCTAGGACAGACAATCTGACAAAAATCTCTCAAGACCACAAGTGCACATTCCTTTTGATAGAGCAATGGCACCTCTGGGAACTTACATTATAGTTGGACTTACACATATGGGAAGAGACATAGGATCAGGTTCCAGTAGCAAAAGACTGGAAGCAACCCAAAGGTTTATGCTGTAAGGGCTGGTTAAGTGAGTCATGGTGTGGCCACACCATTGGATACTGTGTGGCTGCAAAGAGGAAAGAGGATGTCCTTTGTGAGTTGATATGGAAAGAACTTCAGCCCTATCCGGTTTGGCTCAGTGGATAGAGCATCGGCCTGTGGACTCAAGGGTCCCAGATTAAGTTCCGGCCAAGGGCATGTACCTTGGTTGTGGGCACATAACCAGCAGGGAGTGTGCAGGAGGCAGCTGATCAATGTTTTTCTCTCATCGATATTTGTAACTCTCTATCCCTGTCCCCTCCTCTCTGTAAAAAAAATCAATAAAATATATTTTTTTAAAAGAAAGAACTTCAAGATACATTATATAAAAAATAAGTAAGTGCAGAAAAGCACAGCATGTAGAATTACAACCTATTGAGTAAAATTGGAGAAAATGGGATTTTATATGCATGTTATATAAAGTTTTATATAATGGATTATAAACGTGTATATATAATGTGCATATATTAATATATCTCATATGTCTATTAAGATATAATTATATAATATATACTGATAAACATATACAATATATTCTACATAACGCATCTACATATTAAAATGCACACGAGCACACACACGAAGGAACTCTGGAAGGAAACAGGAGAACCATTCAGAGTAGTTACCCACTCGGAGGGAGAGACTAAGTGGGGGTGAACAAAGGGGAGGAAGAACTTTTCATAGCTTGTTTATTTTGGTTTATTTTATTTTGTTGCAGAATTTTAAATGCATTGTCTATTCAAAAATGCAAATTGAGAAGAAAGTACAGGATTAAATTCTCTGCGTGTTCTTTATTGCTGTTAGCTCTTCACATTGTGATAGTCTCTGGTGATGATGCCTACATGTCAATGAAAATATTATGAATTATCAAAAAAAAAAAAAAAGGAAATGGGACAGAATATCTTTTGTGAGCCTGGGGCTTGAACAGTTCAAAATGAGAGAACATGAAGCCACCGTTTCCGGGAGGAAAAGGCCACCATTCCCCGGGGCCTGTAGGACCAGGTTGCGCATGCTGGGCTGACTGGAGACGCTGCTGGGAGCCAGGCCCAGAGGAACAGCCTCTGCCGCTGAGGCAGCATGTGTCAGAGCGCTCCCTGACAGGTGCCCTTCTTACACGAGGCCTCGCTCGCCCCGCCACCCTCTGCCCGCTCCCTGCCAGCACACTGCCGACCTAGACTTCATTCATCTTGTCAAAACCCACCCACATGAGGAATGAGGCCAAGCCAAGGGATACTGTGTCACTGAGATGCTGCCCAAAGTTGGCATTTCCCCAGCTGTCCGATCTGGGGGCGAGTGCAATGTAGGGTCTGACATTTGAACAAAGACACCGGCTCTGGGGCTCACATGAGTGTTGGCCTTTCAGAGTCCCTGGATAGGCTGCCAGCTCAGAGCACCCTAGCATCCTCTCCAAGAAGAGCCTTTACAGGTGGCTCATGAGCACCCTGAGAAAATGGACCGAGGAGGATACCATAGGCTGGGTCCCTGCCCTGCCCACAGGACTTCACCCTCATCAATACCATGACACCCCTTCTTCTATAATGGCCCATCCCCTGAGCACCAAGACTAGCAGGATATGGGAGCTCGTGGCCCAGTCTGTGTCTGCCCAGCATGTTCTCCTATTAGTTGGCATCCACCAAATGACCCTATTGTCAAAGGTGCTGTGCCAGTGCGCGCACACACACACACTCACACACACACACACTCATACACACACACACTCTCATACACATACACTCACACACACACACTCACACACACACTCATACACACACGCACACTCATACAAAATGGAAGAAGACTCCACGTGCTCCTACTAACTATTGCTCTGGCCAGTCATCCTGGCCCCAGACACACCTGCCAAAGCTTGACCTTAGCCTTAGTCCAACAGTGTTCCCACCAAATTTCTCCATGTCAGAGAGGCCACATCTACTCGCAACTTCCACCAACTTCCCTTACACTCCCCTCTCTCCTTTCCCCGACCTGCCAGCCAGGGCTAAAACTCCTAATGAAGGCTCCTGCCTGTCAGCCAGCTCCTGGCAACTCCCACCAAGGCCTCACCTGCCCCAGTTGGGCAGTGCCCACCTCTTCTCTCCCACTGGAGCTCTCCCATCAGACGTGCCCCAACTCTGCCCCTCCAGGAGGCTCTCCCTGCCCACCAGGCCATCCTCCCATAGCTGCCTGCAGGCTCGACCCCTCTCCCATGGTGTCCACAGCCTGGCTCTTGCAAAGCTCAGAGTCTAGGAAAGGTGGAGCTTTGCCTCCACCGAGGAGGCTCAGAAAGGGTGGCTCAGCTGAGGGCCCCTGTGTGCAAGGTCACTGTCTGGTCACCGAGTGAAGACTCAGCACAGGCCAACTCAAGGGCATGCCCTGGGGGTCCTGGAGGCCCGCTCCCCGAGGACCCGCACCCAACTCCAAGAAGAGGCAGCCACCCCGGGACCGGCCCCGAACCTTCCAGGAGGAAGACTTGCTGTGCCCCGCTCTGGCTTTCTGGACGTCCGCCCCCAGGGCTGGGAGAGTGTCTAGGCTGTCTTGGCGACCCAGGCACTCCAGGTGGAGGACTGCGGCTGGGAGGGCCAGCGCTCCAGGCATTCACCCTGGCCGTGGTGGTGATGGCGCTGGCTGCTCTCGCCCAGCCAGCAGCCCCCCCCCCCCGCCCCACCGCTTTGCTTCCTCTACTGAGAAGGTGGATGCTACCCTGTCACTCTGCACAGATGCCTAAGGTCTGCCATTTCCTGGAGAATACTTCGGACACGAGGTCCTAAACATACAAGCATTTATTCATCCATTTAACAAATACTGATAAAGTGTTTACTCTGTACCAGGCGAGATTAAAACCAAAAATAGAGGGTACGGTGATGACCAGGAGAGGCCCTCTTTCCAGTCTACAAAGGGCAGCCAGCCCACTTGGGTCAAGTCCTCACACAAACAGACCTATGACTACGTCTGTGACTGCTGCTAACTCGAAAAGGTCTCTGGAGATATTTACATAGGACCGTCTACAATGGGGGAGCAGGCAGGGGAGTCTTCCAACGGGGCATCAAGCTTGAACTGGGAGAGGAGGATGCGGGGTCAATAGGGCAAAGAGGGCAGGGGCTGGGAGAGAGTGCCAGGCAGGGAGACTGCTGTATAAAGGCCTGGAGATGAGAGGAGATGAGAGGAAAAGAGGGGGTGAGGGGAAGAGACCCCAGGAGACCCTGGCCAGCAGCCATGGAGGCCCCCCGCCCCATCCCAGAGGATCCGAGGCTTGCTGGGAGAACAGCGGGAACCACGGGAGGGGCTAGGGAGACATTCCCCTTCACATTTCTCAGTCCCTGGGCCTGAATCGCTAGTTACTTTGGATCAAGCCATGCTTTCTAATTCCCAAGTCTCCTCTTCAGAAAGGCTAGGGGCTGGCAACACGAGTTTTCCATCTGTGGGCATCTGAAGGTGATGGGCGGCGTCAGCCGGGCAGCCTCCGGCGACCCACCATGCCCGCAGGAGAGGTAACCCAGTCCTCACTGCCGTGCACAGCGCTGCCAGGACAGACACAGCCTGCAGCACACAGGCCGCCGCCTCCAGGACGCCTTCCTTCACCTTCCAGCTGCCTTCCCCTCTAACCACTTTCTGCCTGGACCCTTCCCTTTCACTCTGCACATCAGCTACTGTGGGGAGGGAGGGGTGGGGGGGGCGGAGCAAGGGAACCTCAGTTAATTCATCTCTGTCTCCTCCACAGGGAATATTTCTGGGGGGGTGGGAGGGGAAATGAACAAATTAGCAATATGTGTGACAACCACCTTCACTCCACAGGTCTGGTCTGCAGGACCCCTCTGTCTGACCTCCTTCATTCATCCCTTATTCCCTCAACCAACCTCAGTGAGCAGGCACTATGCCCATGCTAGGCATATAGTGATGGGCAAAACCTGGCCCAGCCCTGGTCCCCATGGAGGTATGTCTGGTAGTAGAGGCAACTGTTACCGAAACCGGTTTGGCTCAGTGGATAGAGTGTCGGTCTGCGGACTCAAGGGTCCCAGGTTCGATTCCGGTCAAGGGCATGTACCTTGGTTGCGGGCAGATCCCCAGTGGGGGACGTGCAGGAGGCAGCTGATCGATGACTCTCTCTCATTGATGTTTCTATCCCTCTCCCTCCTCTCTGTGAAAAATCAATAAAATATATTTAATTTAAAAAAAAAAAAGAAGTAGAAGAAGCAACTGTTCATTGGAAAATAATCAGGCCAGTAAAGGTAAATGTGCCAACCAACATAAATACTCGTAAATACCAACAAAAAGACTCATGGTTCTCAGGCCAGGGACACAGCGGGTGGGCCTCTGGGTGCCGCACACAGTAGGTGCACAAACAGATCGTGCTCAGAGACAACTACAAAAACCATCCCCAGCACGAAGGCAGGGCTGCACCTCCAGGCCTGCAGTGGAAGCCGGCGTAGTGTTCCCCATCTGTGCCGCAAAGACGCTGTCTGACCTCACCGGGGAATGCGGTCCGGGAGGCAGGCCAAAGAAACGCCCGGACCCATTCCATTCCGGGGGGAAAACTCTGAACGCCCCATGTGAACGCTGTGCTTAAATATATGGACAGACAGAGGCCAAAGTACAAAGGTATCGAAGGGGTGTGGTATCTTTAAATCTTTTTTTTTTCCCCTACTCCAAATCAAATAATATGTAATAGACCCAGTGCTGGGCTTAGTCAACCATGGCTGTCAGAATTAACATTCTGCAAGCTAGCTTCGGGGGAGCAAGGGGCAGGAAAACCCGTCTCGGGGAGCGGAGAAACGCTGGCTTTAAATTCCAGGTTAAACCAATGTTATTCACAGCCCGGCTTTGGAGCTAAAAGCTCTACACAATCGGGTCTGGTCACCGAAAGGGGGAGGAAGCCGCATAGCCTCAGATTCCCATCTGTCAAAGGAAAGCTGTCTCCTGTGTGTCTTAAAAGATCATCAACCCATTGCGTTTTCTTCAGAGCACAGCAGATTCCAGGGTTTTGCATTTTTCTTGGAGGGTTCTGGTTTGTTTCTTTAAAAACCATCATGTACTTTATATCTGCAGATGCTCGCTGGAGGGGGGGAGTGAGGGGTGGGAGGAGAATAGAAACAAACAGGAACCTCCATAATCCCTCCTGGCATCATGGTCACCGGGATGCGACCCCTGTTGGAGGGTTAGGAGCCCCAGGAAAGGAGGCTGCACCCACAGGCAGCCCCCCATCCGTCTCAGAGAACCGTTTCTCCACACAGCCCAGCCGGAGCCGGGGCCGGGGCTGGAGCCGGAGCCGGAGCCGGAGCCGGAGCCGTCTCAGAGCCTCCTCCATCCTCGCAGTCGCTCCTTGGCACGGCAGGGCAGTGGCAGGGCCCAGTGGGAAAAGGGTTGGGAGCCAGTAGACCTGGGTTCTAGCCCTCGCTCTGCTCTTACTTGCTGGGTGAGCCCAAGCAAGTTCCTCTCCCTCTCTGGGCCTCAGGAGCCGCATCAACAGACTAAGGAAGCTGAGTCAGTCATTTCTGTTTTCTCCTCCACAATGAGCCTAGACTTTGTCCACTAAACAGGCATTCCCCATCTTCCCATTGTGGTAGCCTGTGCGGTCTTTGTAGGGGACCCTCCCTCCCGATGCTCACTCTGCCCTTAAACGGCTGCCCAAGCCTCCCTTTGCTTAAGTCTTGGCTTAGGAATGGGCCTGTGAAGAGAGTGGGGCTGTCGGGGAGCTTCTGGGAGGGCGTCAGGGACAGGAAGAAAACTCCTCTTCACGGGGATGCATTTGCCCTTCATCGTTTTGAAGTTGTGAAAATAGCTCCCAGACCCTACCATTGTTGCTTTTGGGCACTACACCAGCCCCGTGCCCTCACCCCAGGGTCCAAGGTCCTCTCTGGCACCCCCCCACCACCACTGCAAATGAGGAGACAGAGCCAGGTCTGGGCAGGCCACCTGCCACTGCCAGCTAGAGCCGGTGCGGTTGGGAAGACTGAACTGGTGTGGACCTGGGACACCCCCAGCTCGAGTCCAGGGAGCCATGGAGCTTGGGGTTGCTCTTCTCAGGTGGCGGCAGTGGCTTAAAAGCAGGTTATAAAGCAGAGACCATCCAAGTTCAGACCAGGATCATTTGCAGCTTTAAGGAATTGTTTCAGCCCCGGCTGGTTGCTCAGTGGTTAGAGCGTCAGCCCACAGACCAAAGGGTCATGGGTTCCATTCCCGGTCAAGGGCACATACTTCAGTTGCGGGTTTGATCCCCAGCCCCAGTTGGGGCGCATGCAAGAGGTGACCAATCTACGTGTCTCTCTCATGTTGATGTTTCTCCCTCTCTCTCTCTCCCTCCTCCCTCCCTTCCACTCTCTCTAGAAATCAATGGGGAAAAAACATCTTCGGGTGAGGGGTAATTAAAAAAAAAAAAGGAAGAAATTGCTTCAGATGCAACAGAAGTGTGCTGAGGGCAATAGTGGCTCTATAATTTCTCCATAGGAAGGAGAAGGCATGACTATGGGTTAGAGAAGGAAGGAAATGGGGGTGTTTATTCTGGGGCTATATTCGCAAAACATCCTGCATAAAACCGTGAGAACATCCCCCGTCTCCAGCGCAGGAGGAAGAGGGGCTGCCAGAGGTGATGGGACACGGGATGCCCCGGGCGCCCCTGACCTCATTGTGCGCGGAGGCACCGAGCCAAGTTATTTTTGCATCATTAAATCTCACTGGTCCTCAGAACAACTGTGTGAGACGTGAATTCTTTTTTTTTTTTTTAATATATTGTATTGATATTTTACAGAAAGGAAGGGAGAGATAGAGAGCTAGAAACGTCGAGAGAGAAACATCAATCAGCTGCCTCTTGCACACCCCCCACTGGGGATGTGCCCGCAGGCAAAGTACATGCCCCTGACCGGAACCGAACCCGGGACCTTTCAGTACGCAGACCGACGCTCCACCACTGAGCCAAACCGGTTTCGGCGAGACGTGAATTCTTAACCCCTTTTACAGATGAGGAAACTGAGGCTCGGAGAGGTTGCCTTGGGACTTGTGCCGAGGTCTCTTGCCTGAAGATCCAGGGATCTCTCTCTACTTCCCTTTACTTCCAGATCAAGTGCTAACGCCAGAGTCCTGTGTTTCCTCCGCTGTACATCGGGAACCACGGTACGCGGGGCGATCCCTGAGGCTTTTGTAAGGATTAAGTGAGATAATCCCTGCAAGATGCCTGGCGGGGTGCCTGGCACCACGGTCGTGTCCGAACTGTGTTCGCTGTTGTCATCATTTTCACCAGGAAAACCCTTCCGAGGCTCCCCCAGGACACAGCCCACGCCTTCCGGGCCCCAATATCTGCCCTTCCAGCCAGCGTCACCCTTCAATACCATCCCATTAGGCTACTCTTCTTTCCTCAACTGTCCCCTCACTCCCCGGTCCTCTCGGAATCCCCATGTAATAGCTGAGGAAACTGACAGAAATAATAAGTAAGCTGTTCAAGGTCACAGCAAATACATGGCAGAGCATTTGCACACCTCTTAGCATGTTCTAGACCAGGGGTGGGCAAACTGTTTGACTCGAGGGCCACAATGGGTTCTTAAACTGGACCGGAGGGCCGGCACAAAAGCAACCTGACCATGCTGGCACTCTCATCTTGGGCTGCTGGTGAAGGAGCGGAGGGGAGAGCAAGAGAACCCTCCTCTCTTTTGGCTCTGTGGGCCAGAGAGAACAGCCGAACGGGCCGGATCCGGCCCGCGGGCCATAGTTTGCCCACGGCTGTTCTGGACTAAAGCTGTGCTGTGATGGACGTACAGCACACTATGGAAGCCTGGGCACCCCGAACGCAGATAGGCCCAGGTTCGAATCCTCGCTCTGTCTCTCACAGGCCTATGAGACTTGAGAAACTTCCTTAACCTCTCTAATCCTCGACTTTTTCACCTATAAAATGGAGCAATAATGATACCTGCAGTTGATGAAAGAATTGCACAAAGATAACGTAAAATGCTTAGCATAGTACCTGGCCCATAGTAAGTGTTCAGTAAACATGAGTTGCTTCTAGTTGTTTCTCTCCTCCCCTGCTAACAGAGTGAGCTCCCTGAGAACAGAGCCCATGCCCGACTCACCTCAGCACAGGAGATGCTAACCATCGGTGCTGACTGAATGAGCCACCTCGAGGGGCTGCAGGCCTTAATGACTCAAAGGAGCTCCGCAGTAGGATGCTCTCTGGCATCATCAGAGAACTCGGCAGAAAACTTTGGGTGGGAGGGGTGTGACCTCTATTATATCAGTGACCCCAGAAGAGGAAACAGTTAAGGGTTTATGTTCTACCTACTTCTAAGAAAGCTTTGAGGCAGTTCATAACATTTTTTAAATATATTTTATTGATTTTTTTACAGTGAGAAGAGAGAGGGATAGAGAGTGAGAAACATCGATGAGAGAGAAATATCCATCAGCTGCCTCTTGCACACCCCCTACTGGGGATGTGCCCGCAACCAAGGTACATGCCCTTGACCAGAATCGAACCCGGGACCTTTCGGTCCGCAGGCCGACGCTCTATCCACTGACCCAAACCGGTCAAGGCAGTTCAAAACATTTTAAACGAGAGGATGATAAACTGCCCAAACACAGCTGAACTCTCAAAAGGAAAAACTGCTCCAAGTCCAACAAGAATAACAAAATCCCACTCATTCTTTCTACTCAAAATAATGCACAGAGCTCCTGATCTTGGCAAGGTGGTGTTTGGATGCTTAGGGTGACCTAGAGATGGTTAACAACGGGGATAGGGGGTTGGGGGGGCAGGAAGCGGCTGAAGGAGGGCCTATCCAAGCTAGACCTGAGATGAGGGGACGGGACAAGATGCGGAGAAAAGAGCTAGGCACAGACACAGACAACAAGAGTCGGTCAGCAGAATTCTCAGAGCATCCGCTACGCACGCGGCACTGTGCTGGGGACCGGGCGGCAGGGCTAGACACGTCCCGTGACAGCCCGGAACCAAAGTCGATGTCCCGGGTGGTTTTCGTAAACCCCAGCCTGAACTGGAACTGCAGACTGAGAAAAATCAGAGTGGCATGGAGGAAAATCCCATTGGAACGGCCATTATTCCGCCATTAGTTTCACTCCATCCTTCTTCTTGGGGAAGGAGAACGCGAAATTGTAAAATTGCCCAATGCGTGCAGGTTCGGCCAGAGTGAACCTGATTGTGCTGCGCGTTCCCCAGGGGATCGCAGGCTGTCAGGGCGCGAGAGGCCCCCAGGGACCTCTGACTACACACTCGGGGATGGCAAAGGGGATTGACCGGGGCCAGAAGGCGGGGCTGAGGCAAGGTGGGTCTCTAGGAAAACACCAGGCCCCCGATTCCTGTTCCAAGCCGCCTGGGTCTGTTCATTCCTGAGCAACAAGCACCACACTCCTGCTGGGTTTCTGGCCCTGCACCTGGCACCTGAGCTACAGAGGGGCTTACTTTCTCGCCCCTGCCCTCGAGCGGAGGAGGAAGACAAGCGAATAACCCCAGCATAGCAAAGTCAGCGCTGGGAGTCTGAGAAGCCGAGACCGCCTGGGAGCCACACGGGCGTAGCCAACCCTTACCTGTGCTTCCTCTGGGCCAGGCGCTATTCTAAGCACCTTATTCATTTAATCCTCACAGCAACCCAGTCAAGTCTATACATGTCCCCTCCCATTTTGCAGATGAAGAAACTGAGGTCACGGAGCCGAGAGATGCAAGAGCTGGAATCTAAACCCCAAGCACTCTGGCTCCAGAGTCTGCCCCTAACCCTTCACTAAACCCCTCCACTAAATCCAGACTGGGATCAAGTGACCCGGAAAGGCCCCCTGCAAAAGATGAAGCCCCAGTTTGAAGGAGGGGTAGCGAGGAGTTAGCCAAAGAAAGCGACGGAGAAGAGGAAGAGCATTTCAGCCAGAGGGAACAGCATATGCAAAGGCCCAGCAGCAGAAGAAAGCACGGTGCATGGGGAAGGGCTAGCATGCCGTAGGATCAGAATGCAGGGATAGGGGTAGTGGGAGGGTAGCGGCCTGTGCTAGCTCATTCCTCTCTCTCTGGCTGCTCGGCACCATCTCCCATTACCCCAGAGCCTACCGTATATACTCTGATGTACCAACAGTGCAAGTGCCTTATTGAAGGTGTGTCGTGTCTCCCCCCCCCCCCCTCCACCCGGTGCTGGTGTGAAGAGATGGGATTTCTTTAAGGCTGAAAGGAATGAAGATGACCTCGGCGAACAGGCAGGGAGGAAGGAATGCCTGGTGCACTGCCACGGGACAAGCCTGTCCTCCCTAATCCACACTGTCCAAGTCCATTACCTCACATGGTGGGACCTAATTACTCCACCTTGCAGAGAGAGAGGCGCGCTAATTAGGAAGGATGTTAACCACCACAGTGAAACTATTCCGGAGCAAAATGAAATATTACTCGGAGCAAAAGGGTGATTTGTTTCTGCGAGTTGTGCTTTTTAAATGAGATCCGAGAATGCTAAGGGCTCCGTTTTAATTATACCTGGAAGGACTTCTCGCGTGTGCACACCCCTTTCTCGGCTTTCACGCACACCGCAGTCTGTCTCCCGCCCCGACCACGCAGAAAGAAATAAATGGCTGGGTTTTAAAATAACACTTACTCTGATGATGCCTTTGCATTACCCCCACTTGAGTGTTTAAATTACTCTTTATTTTTTCCCCCAAGGACAATATAACTAAAAAAAAAAAAGTTCCTATTTTGAAGTGTATCTATCTGATCATTGCACAAATGTTTTCAGGAGAAATCACTATATTTCTCCAAGATGGGCATGGGTTTTGTCATAGATCAAAGTGAGTGGGAGGAAAAAAAAGATAAATCATCAGAGATCCAAAAATACTTTTCATTTGGAGCAGATATCAGGCCATTTCGATGGCGCTGATGGAGTCTCTGTTCTGTCTCCATTACCCTGGGCAGGCTGCCCCAGCCAGGAGCCAGCCACCGAGATTATATTCCCTATAAGATGGTCCTCAATATATATATATATATGATCTTCAACCTCTATTGATTGACCAATTTCACAAGCAAAGACTGGTGAAATGAAGCTGAAATGAACATCATGCTTTAACTCATTGAACCTATCAGGCCTGAGTTAATCTCACTGTCCACTGTCTCTGATAGAATTCAATTGATCAATCATGTTTCGGTGATAGTACCATTTCACTGGCTTATTGCTTCTTCATTTCAGAGCTTGACCTGTTAGATATACTCGGACTGGCTTGACTCCTCTTGGATACACAGAGATCAGACTCTGCCTGCCAATGTGTGTCATCCCCCGTCCCAGTTGAAAAGAACTGGAGAGGCTTTTGTGTGTAGCTGTGGTGTGATTCTCCACCAAACACACACACACACACACACACACACACACACACACACACACACATCAGTGGTGGGCTTGTGATGGCGTGGAATGGAGCCAGCACAGATTAAGGGGGCTCTCCGTTCTGAATAGAGGCACCAGCTTGGGCTCTGTACTCAGGAGGGGCAGATTCTTGAATTATTCTGGCAATGTGTGTGCCTAGGCAGGGCAAGACTCATGCGAAACGGGTAACAACAACGACAACTATAAGAAGAACCGCCACTCCCGCCACTCCCCAAGTACACATTCCACTGACCTTTCACGTTCATCGGTTCATCTGATTCTCATGCAACCTCAGGACCAGGACTCGGGCACTCGAGTGTCATTTCCATTTAACGAATGAGAAAACGGGCTCACAGAGGGGGAAGTGACTTGCCCACGGTCGCACAGCAAAATGATCAGGAGAGCCCGGCGTCTCAGCTCCTGCGTGCCCTTACTCCGCTGAGCCTGGCCTTAGTTTTAGAATGTTAGAGCCATCCTGAACACCCCGTTCTGCCTCCGACTCCTGAATAAAGGACACGCTTGCAAAATGCAATTCAGGAAACTTCAGAGCCTAGGATGAATTCTAAGACCGACTGAGCTTCTTGTTCGGCTTAGAAACTGAGGCCCAGAACACAGTCAACAATTCTAAGACCCTACCTTTTAAAGACAGACACACACACATACCTAAGGACAGGTGATTTAACTGGTGACTTATGTGTAAGGCTGACCTGTGGTCCTTGTTCATGTAGCTGGTTAGATAGATATAACTTGATCTGTACATAAAGTCTAGATTTAGGTGAGTTGAGGGCACACTTGGGCCTCTGCTTGAAGTTGTTTTTCCAGCGCAATTTACAGAAGTTCTGTGTTTAGTCTGCAACTGGCTAATGGTTCTTGCAGATAGACTAAAAATTCTGAACAGGAGGAGAGTTACATGGTGGAATTAAAGCACATTGAACCCCTAACAGTTTAAATTTTATGTAGGAGTTTTGTTTGTTTGTATCCTTCAAATCCTTTTTGAAATGTTGGCAACATATTTCAAAACAACTGTCAGTTGCCCAAGCCCCAGGCCTAAATCAGTCTCTAGTAAACGACCACAATACCGAGGAAAAGGGTAGGATGCTGTATCACCTCATTTTCCTTTGCTTATTTGGCATACATATACAGTACTATTTTCCTGGATTAATGAGATTCAAATTAGGCATTATGTATGTGAAATACTTGGAAACTTGTGTTTACAGAAATATAAAGTTTGTATTTTGAGGGATGAAAAAAAAAACAATTCTAAAACCGACTGAGCTTCTTGTTCAGCTTAGAAACTGAGGCCCAGAACACAGTCAACAATTCTAAGACTGACTGAGCTTCTTGTTCAGCTTAGAAACTGAGGCCCAGAACACAGTCAACAAGCGTCCAACGTCACCAAGACACTCAGCAGTGCATCGGGGACTCGAACCTGTATCCCTGGCCCAGGACGTTTTTACGCTTTCTCTCAACACCTCCCCTGATGTCTGCTAAGCCACTGAGCTCCTATCAACAGAAAGAACTCCAGCCTCCACTGTCAACATGGCCCAGTGCGCCGTGGTGGTTCCTTCGTGGCACTTAATTTAATTTTCCCAACTGCAAGCCGAGGTGGCCCTGCGCTTTGGGAAATCAGGGGCCGGGCTCCGCCTGGCTGTCTGCCTGGGGGAGGCGGCTCTTGCAGCCGCAAGGCTGAGCCCAGCAGGCAGGTCTCTGGAGGAAGCCAGGGCAATGACAGTTTGCAAATAAGCCCTGCATCTGCTCAGCGCTGGCTGTCTGCAAACACACTAATGGACTTTCCTCTGCCCGCAGGGAGCCGGGGAGAAGCAATAAATAAAGCAGGCGCCTCTGGGGGGAGCCATTGCTGAAGCCAGAGCCCGGCTGAGGTTACGGGCTTGGGGGGGGGGGGGGGGCAGGAAGGGGGAGAGAAGGGGAGGGGTGGAGCTTCTGGGCCTCCCACTGCAGCATGCTGCCTCCCTCACTCCAGTATTTAAATGACAAAGAGTGTAGCACAAAATGACAGCCCACCTTCCAGGTACCCCAGTCTCCACATCCCAGATCCCCCCAGCGGGGCCCCTGGGTGGTCACATTGGTGCATTTTTAATTCACTCCCGACATGGAAGGGATGTGGGGTGGAGGGGCTCCTATGATCCAATCTGGCCATGGTATAGAGAGCCCGCTGGAAGGAGAAGAGACAGAGGACCCAGGCTGGATGCAGGCCTAGCCCAGGAGAGAGCTGGCGAGGGGAATGGCTATCGGGTTCAGGAGATCACTCCGTGGGAAAGTCTGCAGAAGTCGGTGACTCGCTGGCAGTAGGAGTCAGAACATCCCCCAACGTTCCCTGTTAGACATCCTGAGCCGCCATCCACCGGCCCCTCATCTCCAGAAGACCAGGCCCTACTGCATCGGGGTCCCCTGCCCTGCAGCGCCCCCTTCCTGACCTCTCTCCTCCTGCTATGCTGCTCCAGTCACACTTGCCTCCGCCCTTTGCATGTGGCTGTTCCTTCTTTCTGGAACATTCCTCCCCAGGTTTCTTTTTGGCTCCCTCCTCCCTCCTTCAAGTCTCTCTGCTCAAAGGTCATCTCATCCTCACGACCACCCTCCGTCCACCAGCGCGTACCCACCTACCTCTGCCCCTGCTTCCTTCCCAAGCTCCTTACCCGGCGTTGTTAGCCCCTCAGAGCGCTTCACAGGCCGTTTCTTTTCCTCATTTATTCATCCTCTCTTCCCTCACTAGAATGTCACTCGCGAGGGTAGATGTTTGTCGTTCTTGTTTATTGCCGGGTCCCTAGCACCTAGAGCAACTCCTGGCTCATGGCAGGCACACGGTAATAAATACGCGTGGAACAAATGGATAAAGAGTGGGCATTTCATTCAAAGTGCAACAAACATGGCACAAAGGAGACAGCCAATCCTGGGTGACCTCCTGCTGGGAAAGGGTGGCCACTCCCTCCCTGGTGGCATCTGATTCTCTCCTTCTGTGCCTGGTGTGTGTGTTGGGGGGGCGGGGGAGGAACTTTAGAACAGAATTTCCTAGGGAGCCACCAGGCTTTGCCCACTCCTGAGGCCTCAGTGCCCAACATTGAGTCGGAAGCCAGGAAATGGATGAACGACTCCCCAGGGGAGAGACATCGTCGCCTTGGAAGCATTTCAATGACAAAGACGGTGGCACAGAGAGTGCCAGCTCTGGCTCCGCCACTCGCCAGCTGTGTGGTCTTGCTCAGCCCATCTCATCTGGGCAGTGGCATCAGTACGTCCTGCCAAACCCGCGGCACTGGGTCAGAGCAAGCAAGCGGGCAGAGCCCGCACGAGATAGCACCGTCCGCACGGCGGGCGCCTGGTGTCAGCCCATGAGGACGGGAGTCAGGATAGGGAAGGAGGAAACCATTTGCTTAATTAAAAAGAACAAGGTGAGGACAGAGAGGGCCCCTGGCTGAGCCTGGTCCAAGCATTCATTCCTCTTTTGCTGGTGCTCTGGCTCCAAGCCTGGCTCCATAAGAGAACCCCGTCTCAGCCCTCAGGGCTGCCTGCTCTCTGGCAGGGAGACAAGACAAGGCCTGGAGTTATGATGGAGTTATGATTCAAGCTTGGAAAAGCACCCCAAGTGAGGCCCCAAAGAGCAGGCCATGGGGAGCCAGAGACAGAGAGAACCTATCTGGTGTTGGAGACGAAAGGTTGGGGAGGGGGGGTGCGGAAAGGTTTCCTGGAGGAAGGGGGTGGTATTGGAGCCAGGACTTGGAGTTAGTGGTATTAGGAGGGAGGCAGAGGGTGTCCTAGACAGGGTGTAAGTTGTGGACGGGGTTATATTCACCAGCTGGGGTCCCTGGGAGCTTGGCACTCGTGGACTAGGGTCAGAGAGCTTGCACAGCCCAGATACAAGCCTGGTTGCACACCTCTGTTCAGCACCAGGTCTTGCATACAGTAGGTACACAGTGTGCGCAGACTCTGCTTTTTAACAGAGTTACAGAGCTTCCCAAAGGCAGGGACCCCAGAGAGAAACTCACTTGTTCTCATGGCTCTGTAGTCAAATCAGAGCCGATTTTAGAAATCTGTAAGGTATTGTTTTGGGGAAAGGGCTATGGCCTTTTGTGGGTGGAGTCAGGGATACTACCCAGCCCCATCCCGGGAGCACAGCGAAGGGTCACCCTGCATCCCACACATCCTCGGAATGCCATCATACATTGAGTCTGGGGAAACCTCTCTTCATAAATAGAGAGTCTGAGCCATGAGCCTAGCTCATGCGCACAAACTCCGTATTTTAATTTACACTGTCTCTCCCAAGAAGACAGTTTCACATAAACTGGGGGGAAGATTATTATGCTTTGCTTTGGTTGGAATTTTATCAAGACATGTCCACAATTTCAGAAAATCAGTCTGCTGATGGCAACACCACCAGAGGTATTTGTATTGCCAAAAAACACAGCTGTCCACATTTGTAGCTGCTGCGTTCCGTGGCAATCCTGTGTATAAGCAGCAAGCAACTGGCTATTTTGTTACATCTTCTGGTGTAGTCAAGCCTGAGCCTCTACATAATGAAATACATCATTTTATTACCATGTTACGTCTCTTTCCCCTTTTTTGTTACAATTGGGGCATCGTACTGACTCTTCAAATTATGTCGGTGGGCAGGTTATATTTTCTCTAAATTCCACTTTAGGACAGCAAAGGAAGGGCCACGGAGGATTTGTCCTAGACAGGAGACATCGCCCTGACAGAATTACAAGCACCGTGTATGATTTCCAAAGCCCCTCCGGCTTTGCCAGTTAGGACTGTCCCACGGGCCAGGCTGCCTTCCTAACCTGCCTTCCAGACAAAGGGTATGGCCCCGAAGACAGAGCTCCCCAGGCCCATTGTGAGAGACGGGAAGACCAGTGCCAAAAACGCCTCTCAAATAAAGGTGCTTCCTTAAGCCGTGAATGGCGAGAGCTTGTCCTACAGGACAGCACCGGGATTCCCCCTCCCCTTTTCAGAAACCTTATTTCCCAAAGACAATAATCCAGCGAGGACTGAACCAGGAAGGAACCCACGTTCCACAGAAGCTTCTCCTCCCTGCCTTTCCTCAGACGACGGAATCAAGGTCCAGAGCAAAGGCCGGGGAAGAATCCTTGGATAAATCGGTGCTCCTGCTGCCCGGCAGACATACAGAGGGAGCTCTGGAGCTCAAAGAGCAAGGGGTGGGAGGGTGAGGCTAAGACTGGGGTGAGGCAGAAGAGCCGGAAAGGGGGCGGTGGGGGTCTCCACGCTGTCTCTGCCGCTAGCAGAGCCCAGACGTACCTCGCTTGGTTGTGCTTTGCTTCTATTGTGTTTCCATGCGACAACAGACAGACAAGCCCTCAGCCAAGCCCTTATTTATTTAGCCTTGGCCGACTCAAGAGATGTCGGCCATGAGTGATCACACAGTAGGTTGCCTGCCTGGCACACATTTATCACAGGCGGTGCGCTGTCACCTCTCAGTGGCGGGTGGACCCCCTTAGGGCAGGGCCTGTGGTATCATCAGAGTACCTGACGTGGTGGGTTCTCGGTCAATATTTGTTGAATGAATGAATGAAAGAGAGCAAGCTTGAAAACAGATCTGAAAAGGGAAAAGGACCTCTGGTGTCTGTAACCAGAGGGAAAGCCCGAGCCTGCAAAGAAGAAGAAAAGTCCACACTCCCTTACCCACTCCTTCCACATCTGTGCCCTCTGTCAGGCTCCGGGCTGCACCCAGGGGGAGCCGCTGGGATGTGGCGGAGGCAGCCCCTGCCTTTGGGACCCAGAGAGACAGCCATGTGGCTGACAGCCTCGTCGGCAGGAGCAAGGAGGGCTCCCTACGGGAAGTCTCTTGCCAAAACTACATGGGGACACAGACAGGGGACCGAGATGGAAGGTCAGAGGGCACAGAGATACTGCCAACACATACGGGGGCGGGGCGGGGGGTGGGCTGAAACACAGCTTTGAATTGGTCAAGCCCTGGCACGCCAAGCAGAGATGCTTTGGTGCCTTTTTCCACTTTCCACTGGTGCAAGGGACAGAACGTTGATGTCCTGGCAGCACTCAGCGAGGCCAGGTGCTCCCCCCTGACCCCTGCCAGGCCTGAGGGGCGGAGGGAAGAAAAGTCTGCAGGGACACCCACGAGGACTGGCCAGTCCAACAAGCAAGCAGGGAGCTGATGAACCCTCCCCCCCCCGCGTCCCAATTCCGCACTGTGGTCCAAGGGGAGAGCGGTGTGTATCAGCCAGCACCTCCGTCCACGGGCGGGGGGCCTGGCCACCGGCCTCTCCCCCGAAGGCTGGGGGCGCAGAACGTCCCTCGGGTCCCTGATCCCGGTGGGCCGGCTCCCCGCCGCCAGCGCCCTGGCCTCGGTGCGCACCATCTGCCCGGCCGCCCAGCCCCCCGCCGCCACCGCCGCCGCCGCTGCCGCCGCTGCCGCGCTCCCTGGGGCCGGGGAAGCTGGCATCCGTTGTCACCACAACAAACTCGATTGTTCTCAGCAGGGCCCCGGCAAATAAAGTCATTCATTACGGGCTTCTCGGGGCCGCCGTGGGCTGCGCGGCAATCAGCGGGCCGCCGGCCGCCCCCTCGCGGGCCGAGACGCGCGCCCGGGCCATTACCTGCCGCCGGCGCCGCGGCCGCCGCGCTGCGCCCCGCGGCCCAGCCGGCCGCGCCGGCGGGGGGGGGGAGCGCCGGCCCGCGATTAGTTTTTATCTCCGAACCGTCAATTGACTTATACTGATTGGCTTCCTGCCGCCAAATGTCAATTAAATTGCAAATGCTCGGCGGACGCCGGGCGGGAGGGCCGCCTCCTTCCCGAGGGTGGGCGCCGCCGCCGCGCGCGCTCCCTTCCTTTTTTTTTGCGCCGCGTTCCGGGCGCGGACGCATTTATTTCTCCTCCCGCATCGCGCAGGAAAGCCTTGGCACCGCCCTCCTGGAAGGCGCTGCGGGGAGCCGAGCCGAAGAGGAGGGAGGGTCTGGCCCCTTGGAGGGGCTTTGTCCGCAAGGCAGTGCGGTGGGATCCCTGGACGTTCCTCCAAGACCTTGGCGTATGAGCCCCGGTGCACCTGGAGCAAATCCCTCTCCTCGCTGCTCCGGGCTGGCTTTCTCCACCGGGGCCCTGGGGGCTTGAAGGGGAGGGCGGCTGGGGACCTGTGTCTGGGTGTGTGGAGGGAAACAAGATCTGGCGCAATCACTAACATCCACCTGGCCCTGGCGCTGTCTCCAGTCCTTTATGGGCATGGTCTGACCTGCTGGACAACCCTCTCCAAACCACGTAGTGCTCTCCTTCTTTTACAGGCAAGAGAAGCTTACAGGCAAGGGAGCTCGGGTTGGGGAAATTGCCTCCGATCCCCCCTGGCAAGAAGTGGCCCGTTGGAGTTCAGGCTGGGTAACTGGACTTGGGAAGCCTGTGGCTTAACTAGTGTGCCCTGTACTCCCAGGGAGAGGGGGTGTGAAGAAAGAAGAGAGGGAAAGGGACAAGGCACTAAACCTGGACCCAGGCACCTGCCACGGCCAAGAACTGTTTTACCTTCATTAGGAAAGGCTCATAGGAATTGTATGACCTAAGGGTTATGTCCCCATTTTACAGATGGGAGAACTGACCCTCGGCGAAGTTAGGATTCCACGGTCACAGAGCAGGCACGGGAAACGAACCACAAGGAGGCCTCTGTGGAGCTTTACAGTTTCCAGAGCACTTTCTCGGGCATTGCGCCTCGCTGGATTTGTACAAGACTTTGAGGAAGGCTTTCTGCTTTCTTTTTGCCAATAAGAAACCAAGGCCCAGATTGTATTGCCCACGGACACCAGCGTGGGGGCGCAAAGCCCTCGCTCAAAACCAGGGTCCTGTGACTCCAAGTCCAGTGCTCTGAGCCCTGCATTCCAAGGTCTTGAGACAAGTATGACTCGGTCTTAGGCTCTGCTCTTGCCCCCTCCCCCTTCTACGGAGAACTAAGAGGGACACAAGTCATAACTGGAATCAGGCTGAAAAAAAATGCTTAGGGTCATGGGAAGAGGGGAGAAAGGGGACTCCCGGGAAAGAAGGCATTTCTGGAGGGACCATCCGTCCATCAGGCCCCCAAAGAGACCTTGTTGCTTTTCCTCCACGGTCTCTGTTAACCTTCCCCTTGGTTGCTTCTGTCTGCCTCCTTAAGGCTATGGGGAGAGACGTGTGCAGGTTCTTAACTGATAAAATGTGCTAGCATTTAAAAGACACAAACCTGACTGATCCTTCCTTTCAGAAAAGAGATGTTAGCGGAACAAAAGTACCATTCAGAAGTGCTGGATGGCATTTGTGTCTCAGACAGAAAGGAAATGAAGAGAGAGAAGATGGAGGAGGAGGGAGGGGGGACAGCAGGGAGCAGGGAGGAGGGAGGGAGGAAGGAGAAGGGAGGATCCGGAGCTGGAAGGGTTGCCTGGGCTCATTGCGTCCACATCAAGGAGCCAGCAGAACCCGACTGATCACACAGCAAGACAGGGGCTGAACCGGGACCCGGAACCCGGGCCTCGCCACTCCGTGTCCAGCTCGTCCCGCCTCTGCAAGCTGCCCTCGTCTGTACTTAGCTTCTGAAACGTGGAACTAAAATTCTGCTGGTCTAAATTCTGGTGGGTACGTCTTTTTTGCTCTGATCGTAGCCTGAATAATCCTCTCACTAGACCTAGCAGTATAAATAAAATTATCATTAAAAAACCAGAGAAAGAGAAATCAGAAAGTTCTTAACAAGGCCGCCTTGAGGAATCCAAACTCAGGGTAAAATCTCTGCTGTGCTGGTAGCAAGAATGGTAGCTGATATTTTTACAACTTGCCACGTGCCTGATCAAAATATTTTAGGGCCCTGGCAGGTTTGCTCAGGGGTTACAGCGCCAGCCCTCATACCGAAGGAATAGTAAGAGTATTCACCGGATACAGTGGTGGTGAGTATTAAATGGGTAATAATTGAAAATGTATACAGTAAACACTCATTTAGTTCTAGCCATTACAGTTATAGTTTCTGTTTGGGGCCATGATCTGTGTACACCTGGAACATATACTCAGGCAAGGCAGGCAGAACAAGGGCCACAGGCCCCAGCATGAATGTGTGTGTGTGTGTGTGTGTGTGTGTGTGTGTGTGTGTGTGTTTAGACTATGGGAGGGCTCCCTCACCCTCTAGAATGGTTGTCATGAGATCCTTTCAATGAGGCCAGACGCAGCCAGAGAATAGACTCTGAAGTCAGGCAGGCTGGGGAGAATTGTGTAAAATATCTTTTTATTGCTTTGTCTCTTTTTTTAATATATTTCATTGATTTTTTACAGAGAGGAAGGGAGAGAAATAGAGTTAGAAACATCGATGAGAGAGAAACATTGACCAGCAGCTGCCTCTTGCATACCCCCCACTGGGGATGTGCCTGCAACCAATGTACATGCCCTTGATCAGAATCGAACCCAGGACCTTTCAGTCCGCAAACTGGCACTCTATCCGTTGAGCCAAACCAGTTTTGGCTCTTTTTATTGCTTTCAGAGAGGAAGGGAGAGGGAGAGAGAGATAGAAACATCAATGATAAGAGAGAATCATTGATTGGCTGCCTTCTGCACGCCCCACACTGGGGATCGCGCCCACACCCAGGCACGTGCCCTGATCGGAAATTAAACCGTGACCTCCTGGTCCATAGGTCGATGCTCAACCACTGGGCCACACCGCCGGGCAGAGGAGGGTATTCGATGTGCAAGGCTCTGGGTTTGACTCAACAATCTGCACCCACCAGATGGCCTCCAGAGGCCTATTCTGCGCATTTCAGCTGGATCCCGCAGTTTGGGCAGGCCAGCTGGTAAAAATGGCGGGGGGGGGGGGAGGGCAATTTTTCAGTCCGTGGGAACAGCATCAGGATAAAAGGCACCCTTTATTGGGCACACATCAGGGGTCATCCTGGTCACTTTACGTGCATTGCCTCATTCAGGCCACATAACAAACCAATCATAGGCACAATTGGCTCCTGGGTCTTACATATAGGGAGGCTTGAGCAAGTCAAATAACTCGCCCAAAGTCACATGAGCAGACATTGGTGGAGTTAGCACCAGAACCCTCGGTGCCCGGCCCTACAACCCATGCAAGTAACCCTTAGGCTACAACAAAGAAAGAACAAGTGGTACTCCAGGCACGGGAAGAGGGCTGGTGTGCCTGGCACGAGCATGAAAAGTGGGGGGTGGGGAGCGACGTGGCCTGTGGGATGGGCAGGGGTCTGACCACGGGAGGCCCTGCAGCCTTGGGGAAAAGTGTGGCTGCCTTCTGAGAACAGCGGGCAGATCTGAATGCTGAAAATCCTTCAAGCAAGTCACTGTTTAGAACTGGGGGGGGGGGTTGTTTTGTTTTGTTGTGTTGTGTTGTGTTTTTTGTTTTTTTCAGAAGTGCCACTGGGGCTGCTATGTGGAAGGCGAACTGTTTAGTCCAAACGAGAGGAGAGAGTGCTTGGCCAAGGAAGGCAGCAGTCGTGGGGATGGAGAAAAATGAACAGATTCCAAAGATATCTAGGGCAGAGATGCAGGGCTCTTAATCAAGCACCTGCCATAAAGCCCTTTTTTGTGGCCACAGGCAGAGACACAAACTCTCTGAGCTGTGAGATGGCAGAATGCCTGCTTCTGGCTAACTGAAATTCCAGGGGGAAGTGATAAATGGCAACCCCTCCCTCTCCCACAGCACCAGGAAAGACTTCAACGCATCTCCCAGCCTGCTCTCTTATACAAAAGTCTGCCTGGGAGATGTTACTATATAATCCCAACAGATGGGAAGTGAGCTGCCCAAGGTCACACAGCTGAGAGAGCAAGTCCCCGAAATCAACTCCAACCCCAGGGCTCTGTCAGCACACCACAAAAGCCAGAGCCCAGAGACGCTTGAAGCCGTCTGTTCAAATCTCCACACTTCAACGTGCGCGAAACAAGACAGAGAGGAGTGACTTGCCCAAGGTCACACAGCAAGAACAGGCTTAGAACGGAACCAAGGGCTTGACTCCCAGGACATCTGCACCACGGAGGTGAGGAAGGACCGGACTGATCGCCAGTGTCGACGGTCCCGCCTCCCTCTACCTTGACTAAATGCTGGCGGAAATGGGACTCTGGCACATGGTCAGCCTCTCTGGCCCTGCCTTTACCCCCACCCCCACCGAGTTACAAGCATACCACAAATGGCCAGGACACTGCCCTGTTACCCTCTTGTCCCTAACCCTGAATGGCAACTAAGCTGTCTTGGGTCAATGGTGCCACCTGGTGGCTGGTGCTGGGAATTGTCTGACCCCTTTGTCACTTCTCATCCTCTTTTGTCGTCTCTCCAACCTAGTCTAGCTTCTCTAGCCACGCCTTCCTCTCTGTTTCCTCCCTCAGCGCAGTTGGTTTCACTACAAGCAAACCCCTTCCCACACATATCTTCTCTGGCACCTTGTAGTCTCCCTCTCTCAATGCTTCTCAAATGACCTTAAGACAGTCTCTTTTTCTCCCTCACCTCCATTGTAGTCCATTAGACCCAGGAAGGACGAATGCAAATGATAAACTTGCACCAATGAAAGGGAAAACTGGACACTTCGAAGTGAAATTACACAAACACACACACACACACACACACACACACACACACACACATACATGAGTGACCAACCACCGGCATTCCAGAAAAACCCAGAAACCCCTGTGGAATCAGAACAAAAATCTCTCCTTTCCCAACTGCCTTTCGGACCTGCTTTTCCTCAAGTGCCAGGAGTCAAGATAAATACCAAACCCACTTTTTTATTTTGTTTCATTCCTAATCAGTGTCATTTGCTGATTTCCCCCACGCCCCGCCCCCATCACCACCAAAACGACGCCCAGGGTGGGGTCTCTGGGGTCTGCAGACTAAGGCAGAGCTGAGCTGAGAAGGGGAGACGTGGTTGGGTCCCCAACACCCACTCCCCAGGCTCTGCGGGGGCACCAGGTGCTGCTGTTGGCCCCCGAAGGAAGCCCCCTGGAGGGAGATCAAACCTCAAACCCTACAGAGAGGCCACTGGAACGGAAAGGAGCCACGGTAGCTGCGTCTTTCTGTGTAAGCGCAAGCTCAGGAGGGAGAGGACTGGGAAGCACCGCAGCCCTAGCCAGGCAGCTCAGCTGGCTAGAGCATCATCCCAATACGCCGAGGCTGTGGGTTCGATCCCGGGTCAGGGCACATACAAGAATCAACCAATGAATGCGTACATAAACAGAACAGCAAATCAATGTTTCTCTCTCCCTTCCTCTCTCTTTAAAATCAATAAAAAACAAACAAAGAAACAACAACAAAAAAAATGCCATTGTTTAACAGAAAAGGAGGAGGAGGAGGGAGAGAAGGGGGATGGGGAGGGGGAGATGAAGAAGCACTGCATACCCCAATGTGCTAGAAGACAAGCCAGGGTGTTTTGTTACTCCCTCTCTTTCCTCCCCACCCTCTCCAGCCCTGCCCCAGCTCAAAGACCTGTCAGGGCTCTTACTGCCTTCGGGAGCTAAGAAGAGGACAAATGATGATGCCTTTAAAAAAACTAAAACCACTTAGCTTCTGTTCCTCCCTGAGTTCACAAGCAGCCTGACACAGAGATTCTCAGGGTCTAATCCAGGGACCCCTATGGGGGGTCCCCAAGAGCCTTTTAAGGGGTCTGTGAGGTCAAAACTCTTTTCATTGTAACACCAAGATGATATTGGATTTCTTCCCTCTCCCTCGCTCATGAGTGCACGGCGGAGTTTCCCAGAGGCTCCAGGGTGCGTGATGTCACAACACATCAGATGCCGGAGACGTGAGAATCCAGCTGTCTTCTGTTAAGTCAGACACTAAGGAGATTTGCAAAATCATAAAGCAATACCACTCAAGTTGTTTTTGGGGTTTTTTTGGTTTGGAAAATAGAGTTTTCTCTTATTTCAAAAATATTACTTATGTTCTTTGTTTATTACTGTTACCTTTAATACGTTAATAAATAAAGGTTTACATTTTGTGTATTTTAATTAAACCACATTTACTAAAACGGTTCTTGCATGCTTTTTTAAAAATCATTTTTAATAGTTTTCATGGGTCCCCATACATAAAGTTTGAGAACCACCGACCTAAAATAGAGCCAAAGGACTTGGCCTGGGACCGGGAGAAGCTCAGAATCTTGGTACCAAAAAGAGCGTTGGGAGCTTATGGATCCTGCGTTATGGAGGAGAAGACTGGGGCCCAGGAAGAGGAGGGGGTTCCCTACGGTCACCAGCCAGTCAGCCACGGAGTCAGGGTGGAACCCCGAGCCCCCGGCGCCCCCTCCCAGGCTCCTTCCCCTGACCACAGTCTCTGGTGACCTGGGAGCGCTGCAGAGTCCCTGAGCCACAGGCCATAGTCCAAAGCCAGAGAGAAAGACTGGGGGACCCCCTGCCTCACAAGGCAGCAGGGCTTCCGGGGTGCGAAGAAAGCCACTCCATCCCAAGGGCTGGCTCACTGAGGGGGGTCTCTGTCCCCTCGGACCCCACAGCTCTTGTTCTGGGCCCAGAGCTGACTCTCTGAGCTGAGATCCTCACATGGTGCCCGCTCCCCTCCCCCCCCCCGCCCCTCACACCCCCCGGGGGTTCTCCAGACACCAGCGCACAGTCCCATGGGAAAAGGAGTTTGTGGGGGGGAGGGGAGGGCAGGAGGGGCCCTCCGCAAAGCAGGTGGGCAAAGAGGTGGGGGGTGGGGCGGAGAGGGTGTTGGGTGGCTTTGGCTCTCATGCAGGCGCCCGCTCAGTGAATCAAAGCGAAACTCAGAGACCCGGGGGCCGGGAGGAACCGAAACCTGACCCACCGCCCAGGGGACGGGCCCTTGGCACCAGGGAGAGGCCCAAGGAGCCCCTCGATGGACCACCTGGCCTCGGGCCCCCTTCCTCTGAAGCCTGCCTGCCTGCCGGGGGCTCCGCTGCGGGGCCAGTGACTGCAAGGCTGGCTGGAGTGGCCGGCCGGGCATGGAGATGGAAACCCGGTCCCTAGCATCTCTGTCACTCACTACATACGCCCTGCCCTCCCTGGGCAAGCAAGCCCGTGCCCACTGTGCCCGGGCCAGCCTGGAGGGTGTGGACTGAATGACCTCAAGCCCACTGTTCCTCTGGGCTGTCAAGAGGGGTGCCTCCTTCTCCCTGCCCTCCTGCCTCTCCTCCTCCACCCACCTCCGGCCTGAGAGCTGGACTGCCCTCTTCCCTGAACACACACACACACACACACAACACACACACACCACACACACACCACACACACACACACACACAACACACACACACCACACACACACACACACACACACACACACACACACTCACACACACACTCACACACACACACACACACACACACACACACACACGGCCTCATCAGGTCAGGGCCCTGCCTCCACAGGCTTCCGCTGCCACAGGCTGGACTCGATGAACCACGGTTGTGCGTCCACACTACACCCAGCGGCGTCTGGCAGAGCAAACAGAGCACCGATGCCGTGAGCAGGGCGAGCGGGGAGCCGTCCGGAGCACAGCCCAGCGGCCCCGGCCAACGGTGGCCACGTACGGAAGCCCACCAAGTGTTACGAGATCTGATGGGCTTCTCCCCCAAGAAAAGCCAGACATCCCTATGTGAAATCTTCTGGCTTTTAAAAGCTGGTGACTGACTCAAGTCACTTTGAATACAGGGCAAGCCACGGAAAGCACGAGGGCCAGGCTGCCATTGCCACCCGGGTTCTAAGTGATGCCCCGCTCCCGGCCAGCAGCTTGGTCTCTGGTCCTTGTCCCTGCATACCGGTCCATGGACCTGCATGGCCAGCCTGGGGGCACATCCAGGGGACACCTCACGGAGGACCAAGGGGTGAGTGGGAGGTGCCCAGAGACAGAAAGCTCAGAGACTGCACAGGGTCAGGAAGTACAGGCGGGCTGAGGAGGAGGAATGGGAGGGAGGCCAGGGTGGGGAGGTCAGGACTCCTTGTCAAGGGTTGAAGTTAGCCCTAGGGGATTAGTGGGTCAGCTGCCACCCTCAGGGTCTGGTCAGGGTAGGGCCAGGCTAAGGGTCCCTGGTAGCTTTCAACCAGGGACACAGATGGACTCGGGAGAATGGAAGAAACGAGGGGAGAGAAAAAAAAAAAGTGAGATCTGACCCATCAAATGCAGCAGGAGACCAAGGAGGTTCTGAGGAGTCCGCTGTCTCCCTCTGGTTTCTCTGGGTTTTCACTAGGTGACCTGGTTACTACCCCTTTCTCCTCACCAAGCCTGTTTGCCCGCCTGGACCATGAGTGACTAGGTGACAGGTCCTGGATGCTCTCCAAGACCCTTCTGGCTCCGATGGGGGAGTCCAGGGGTCCAAACTGGTGACCTCAGCTCCCAGACGTCCAGCCCTCCCAGGCCAGGCGCTCTGCCTTCTGCCCTCCGTCCTGGAGGCCTCCTCTGCCCCGTGTGCCCAGGAAGCCGGGGCTTTTATCCTTTTATCCTTTAATTCTCCCATCAAGGGGGCTGGGAAACCGGGGCCGCCAGCGTGGCCCTCGGTTTTGCGGCTGACACCGGGGGGCACTGTTGCTCAGGCCTGATGCCCACTGCAGGAGGCTGTTACAAACAGGAAGTCGGGGGTGGGCACATGAGCCAGTTTCAGCTGCCAAACAGAACCCTGGCGGGAGCCTGCTTGCCCTCAGCCAGGGACTAGCCTCACAGCCTGAGCCCCAGTCTCCTTCCGTGGCCATTTATTACGTGCTTACCACCGACCAGCAGGCCCTGGGGCTAAACCAGCCGTGGGCAAACTACGGCCCACGGGCCGAATTCGGCCCATTCTGCTGTTCTTTCTGGCCCACGGAGCCGAAAGAGCAGAGGGTTCTCTTGCTCTCCCCTCCGCTCCTTCACCAGCAGCCCAAGATGAGAGTGCCAGCATGGTCAGGTTGCTTTTGTTCCGGCCCTCCGGTCCAGTGTAAGAATCCATCGTGGCCCTCGAGTCAAAAAGTTTGCCCACCCCTGGGCTAAAAACCCTTCCTGGGAGTGACGTTGTGTCATCCTCACAGGAACCCATAAAACCGGTGCCACCTCTGGTGCCCGAGTCTCGTCCTGGCACCTCCGCACCTTGCTTTGGGCTCTGCTCAAGGCAGGGGTCTGGGGACTCCTGCTGCCACGAGGGCTGCTCACGGCTCCTGCTGCAGGCAGACGCGGGTGGCAGGAGGGAAAGACAAGTAGGCAGAGCCCCTGCCAGGCAGAGGGCAGCTCGGAAGCACGCGCCGCCCTCAGAAGCCACGGAGTCCCACCCCGAATGCCTCCCGCGGCTCTCCTGCCCCTGCGCACACCTCCGGGGATGGGAGCTTCCCCACACCCCCTCCCTCGGGGGAACAGAGAAGGGTCTCTGCACCAGCCTTCGGCCCAGAGCCCAGAGCAGCAGACAAGGTCTGAGCGTCCAGCAAACAGAGAGGGCCCTGAGAGAGGAGGGCCGGGGCCAGCCCACAGCCAGGAGGGCCCCGGATCCTGACGAGTCTGTGAGCTTCTGAAACCCCTGCCCTCCCCACGACGGCTCCATGGAGGGCTGCAGGGCAGGGCTGAGGTGGGGCTCCCAGCCTGGAAGAAGGGAGGTGGTAAGAGAGCACAAGAGTGAATACAAAGAGAAAGAGATAGTGGATGAGAGAGAGAGAGAGAGAGAGAGAGAGAGAGAGAGGGAGCGAACACTAGATCAGGAGACAGAAGCAGACACAGAGGAAGTCTCAGCACACAAGACATAAACAGAGGCGGATAACACTGGAGGAGGTGCACCCCCAAACGAAAGCCGTGAGAAGACAGACACCCGGCAAAGAGGGATGCACGGTCATGACAGGAGCCCCTGCTAAATGCCCCCAAACCTCCCCAGGAGGGTCTCGGGGACTTGGCTTCTCTTGTGAAGGACAGGCCGCTCTGGGTCTGGGCTGCCCCTCCCGGGCCCGTCAGGCAGGGGGCAGCCCGGGGCCCGGGCGGCGGGAAATGCCACCGGCCACGCACCCTCCGCCGCCCAGCAGGGAGCTCCCGGCCCCCGAGCCCACGCTGCTGCTAGGCCGGCGGCTTTCTGAGCTCCTGAAAGAGATTCGCACTCCGCTGACCTCGGTGTGTCCCAGGCCTTTCAGACTCTGGGGAGAGGCGGGGAGGGGAGGTCGAGGGGAGCTGAATGGGGGCCCCGGAGACAGGCAGAAGGAGGCCCCACCAGAGATCAAAGGCCCAGGAAGAAACAGAGGGTCTGGGGCTGCCCTTTCACCCATGGCTGCTCTGCCAAGTCCAGCCCCGCCACCTCCCCCTCCGGGCCTTCCGGGGAGGGAGGCAGCGCCTCAGGCTCGGCCCCCCTAGCCCAGCTGGATGCCTGAGGCCCACCCCACTGCCCCCACCCCCACCACCACCAAAGCTCTCAGTGCAGCCCAGCTAAGAGACGGGAGCTGTCCTGGCCCTGAACCGTTCTCTGCCTCCCGGTAGCTGCCGTTAGCCCGCTACAGACATGTGGCTGGTCCCCTGCACCCAGGAGCGTCTACGACGTGTCACACACACGTGTAGTCCAGCCATGTTGTCCAATACAACAGCAGCCACCGGCTGCAGGTGGCTACTGCGCACGTAACCCGTGGCTCGTGCAACTGGGAAACTACATTTCCGGTTTTACTGGATTTTAATTCATTTAAATTTAACAACCTAAGCGGTGGAAAATATTATTTTCTCAGGCAAGTGCCACTTCCTCTAAAGAGTGTTTCCAGATCCTTTTGGTCAAAGTTGGCCCCTCCCCGCCTAGCTCTCCGGATGTCAATCTCCCCCGTCTCCCCATCCCACATTACTCGTACACACAAGGGGCTTTGGGTTTGCCAGCCTTCTGTACCAGCCTGCGAGCTCTAGAGCGCAGGCCCTATTACCATCCACCCATGCCCTGCGGCCTGGGCAGAGAGTGGCAACACCAGGAAATGCCCACACGGCAACACCCAAGTCCACGTTGGAGATGCCTGCAAACTAGAGCTGAACAAGTGGCTCCAGGCACCTCCTCTGAGAAATGGGGGTGTCTCTTTTGCCCCACGGCCCTTCCCCCAGGCGGCCGAGGTCTCCTGAGGAAAATGGTGCCATGGTCTGCTGTCCCAGTGGGCCAGCCTCCAGCGCACCCGGCAATTCCCCCGCGCTTCCCCAACGGCTGGTTCTTACTTCCTCACCACACTGACCATGCCCTTCTGCTGGAAACTCCTCCTCGCACCCTCCCCAGGCTGCTCCACCCCCAAAGCGCCTCTCTGGAGGGGGGGGGGGGGCAGCAGGTGGCCAGACTATACCTGGGGCTGAAGCCTCCATGGCTCTCCTGACCCCTGAGCGCATGCAAGCCGATGGCTTTGCCAACTTCAAGGAACTCCCTGGCCTCAGTTTCCTCCCCTATAAAATGTGACCGGCAATCTCTGCTTCTTCACCTCTCCCTGCAATCAATGCAAGGATCTGCGGTAGATGCAGAATGACCTGGGGAGAGAGCCGTGGGGAGCACTAGGCAGTACTCCTTCCGGGCAGCTTGCTGATGTGAGCAAGGGCGCTTCCGCCCCACCTCTCTGCTCAACCACAAACACTTTCCCTGGTGCAGGGCAGGGGTCGGGGGCCTGTTTGCCCGTCGGCTTTCCTATAAGCTTCCAAGACCATCATAGCTCTCTCCCTCGGCCCCCAGAGCACTGACTGAATCACCGCCCACGTCTTCCTGGGCATCAGGGCTCAACCATAAATTTCAAAACCGGGAGGAGCTCAAAGATCATCCAGTCCTGCACCCGGTTCCTCATACCATTGTTCAGCGGCCCGGTGAGTGGCCACCCAGGCTCTACTTACACAATTCTCGTGACAAGGGGCTCACAGCCTCCCAAGGCAGCCCCTTCCTGCCCTAGACCCTTCTCATATTTACAAAGTCCTTTTTTGCACCGAGCCGAAATCTCGGCATCTGCCGCACGCTAGCCTTGGAGGCCACACAGCGAAGTCTCGTTGATCTTGCCTTCCGTGTCGGCCCTCCAAATTCTGAAGGAAACAATTCAGCTCATTCTTCTCTTCTTTGCGCCAAAACATCCCTAGAGCTTTGGGGAGTTCTCCAGATCCCCCCTCCATCCAGGTTACACCCCCCCCCCTGGACATCCTAATTTGTCACTATCCCCATTAAAAGCCAATACCCCAAATGGTCCCAGTCCTTAAGAACGATGTGACCGGCGCAGAGCAGTCCACACCAACAACACCCAAATGCCGGCCATCCTACACCCTTTAAAGCAGTTTCCAAGGCTGAACAGTGACCTCGGGTCAGAGACTAGCATCCAGCACAACTCTCCGCACACACAATAAGACAAGCCGCCCCCCCCGCCCCCCCCGCCAAATCAGGACCTGTGTGTTTGACGGTAAACATCAAACTAGATTTTTTGTTTTTTTCTTCCTCCAAAATTCTCCACCTCCGAGAGCACTGCACCCAGCTGGCCCATCCACCTCGATCAAACACAGCTCGGCCCCAGCGTGGGCACATCTGCTCCGAATCCAGGTGACAATAGGAGGAAAGATGACACCTTCAACCCCATACACCAGCAGAGAGGGTAGGCCCGCTGCCTCCCGCCATGACACGGCACAGCCACCCACCGAGCTGAAGACATCGGCTCTGAGCGACAGGGGCAGGAAAGAGGGGCGGCAGCTTCCCAGAGCCGTGACTCACACACACACACACACACACATACACACACACACACACACACACACACACACATACACACACACACACACACACACACACATACACACACACACACACACCGGCAGCTCTGAACAGCAGCTACACAGACTCGGCTCCTGCGGTGCCTGGGACACGCAGCCCACAGGCCGATCCACTGCCGGGGCCGACTCGATCTTCTAGTCACAGATCCTAAGTACTGAGGCCTGTGCTCGCCGGAACGCACGTCCCTTACAGGGAGCTGCGGACGGGGACTGGGCCAAGGAACAGAACAATTGAATCACGATTTCTGTCACGCTGCTCCCAGGTCCTAGACCAAGGCCCGTTATTTTTTTGTTTGTTTGTTTTGTTTTTTTGTTCCTTTCCTGACGAAGGTTTTACAGACCCCCAGAGGGTCTCTTTTCCTCTCCAACCCATGATGTCAGCGGTGCTGGCAGCTCCTCCAGGGCAGAGGAGAGCCGGGGGAAGGTGAACCCACGTCCAGGACGGGGCAGCTCTAGAAGCCCAGGGGGCAGCACTGGGGGGCTGAGGGAAGCCGGCGGGAAGATGGTCATCTTTGGATGCCCAGGAGGCCTTCCTCCCAGCCCCCCCCTCCCCCCGGGCAGAGATGAGATGATCGTTCACTTCCTCGGCCCCCACCGTCACCACCCCTGGAGAGAGGGGTGCACAGCCCACCCCCGGCCCGCCGCGGACCCCTGTGTGCCCCTCTCACTGCAGGACACCCGGCCCCGCCCTCTCCTCCGGGGCTCCCTCACCAAGGGGACACCGTGTTGTGCTCAGACCCTCTACACCCTGCTTCATATGTGGACACACAAGGTCTTCTAAAGGCGCAAAGCTCAGCTCACAGGGCTCTGCCAACCACGCCTGTCTCCACGCAACGGGTGAAGATGGGGGGGGAGGCCAGCGAGAAATCCATGGCCCCAGGCCTGCCCCTCCCCGTGTCTCCACGTCCAGGGAAGGGCATGCATGGCCTGGGTGGGGGGGCTCGGGTGCTCGCTCTGCAGGGAAGGGGGTGCTCAGCGGGCACCTCTGCTTCCACCTCGGGCCTGAGTGCCCTGGGGCAGATCCCGCCGGGCCCGTCCCAGCCAGGGCTGTGCCCGCGTCTCTTACCTTCATCTCTCTTACGCTTGTTGGTGTCGGCGCTGGGGGACGTGATGCCCAGGATGCCGCTGATGGAGTACGAAGAGCCCGCGGAGTCCGTGCTCACCGAGGACACCTGCGTCACGGAGCCCGTGGACACTGTGCAGAGGGAGAGGGGCGGTCAGGGCCCGGCAGGAGAGGGAGCAGAGGCAGAGGGCGGGACAAAGGCACTCCCCCTGCCGGGGGAGGGGGGGGGCGCGGGAGCGACTGCTGAGCCAGCGCTGGAAGTGCAGGGACAGGGAAGCGGGGGGTCTCGGGGCAGGGGCCGCACGTGGGTGAGGAGGGCGCCCCTCGGGCCATCAGCCCAGGTCCTCCCCGCTGCTGGGGAGGATGGGAGAGGGGGGGTGGGCAGTGAAGAGGACGGACAGTGTAGGGAGGAACAAGGGGTGGTGTAAGAAGGGCACCAATCCCAGCCTGTCAGAGGATACAGGAAGCAGGGAGACGGAGAAGAGAAAGAGGGGAGCTGGGGCCTACCACCAGCCAGTGCTAAAAAGACCTAGGCCCGCGGTCGGCAAACTCATTCGTCAACGGAGCCAAATATCAACAGGACAACGATGGAAATTTCTTTGGAGAGCCACATTTTTTTTAAACTTAAACTTCTTCTAACGCCACTTCAAAACAGACTCGGGACTGTTTTTGCGGAAGAGCCACACTCAAAGGGCCAAAGAGCCGCATGTGGCTCAAGAGCCGCAGTTTGCCGGCCACGGACGGACCTAGACTCACTCAATAGGCAGGTTCGCTCCCTGTTTACATGCCCACCCATCCATGCGGGCCGCATTCCTGCACCCTCGTACACACAGCCAACAAAATCCCAAACAGCAGACTGTCCCTTCTTTTTACAGTTACTCGCTGTCTTTTTTCTTTCCCGTTTACATAGATTTTAATATGAATCGCATAATACTGATATAGGTAACATATAGTTGTATTGATATATATCTATAACAACAATAACTAACATTTTCTGATAACTTACTCTTAGGCCAGGCATTGAGGCATGATCTCATGTAATTCTGCAAACAATCTTACAAGCTAGCTCACGTCACTATCCCACTGGAAAGGTGAAGGAACAAAAGGAACTCAGAGGAAGGAAGTGACCTGCCCGAGGTCACAGAGCTAATAAGAGGCAGGGTGGTGACTGGAGCCCAGACACGACAAGGACCCCGATACCGTGTTTCCCCGAAAATAAGACATCCTCCAAAAATAAGACCTACTTCATGGAAAAATAAGACATCCCCTAGCGCATCTTTGGAAGCAAAAATTAATATAAGACACTGTCTTATTTTCGGGGAAACAGGGTAGTAACCTGTGCTTCTTCCCTAATCAGTAATGAAAACCAATCAGAGGCTTCACACAACGCAGTGCTTTTCATTTGATGCCTGCTGTTGTTTACCCCCATTTAGCAAAACGAGGAAACTGAGGCTCCCCAACGTGAAGTGGTTGGCTCCGAGCCGGCCAGTGAGCAGTAGCACCAGGCTCGGCCATGGGTCTAACCTACCGTCTGACAGTCTACACGTCCCCTGCCCCAGAAATGGAGGCAGAGGCCAGTGACTTGTGACTGAAACCAGATCTCTGAGTTCTTAAGGATGAGACTGGGGGAGGGGAGGGGAGGTTTTTGTGCCAGGTTCACGTGAACTCGGGGCCTCAGCGTCCAGGGAGAGGCCGGCCAGTCAGTCGTCAGGGTTCCCCTCAAGCTGTACAGCTGAATTTCCACTTCCGGGCCCGTGGGAATCCTTTCTTGGTTCATTAAAACCTACAAACCGATCTCAGATACATTTCCTTGGGCTATAACTAGCTGGAGGCAGGTAGAGCCGCCTTTGACCGGGCCGGGCCTGGGAAATGACTAGAGACGGCGGCGATGGCGTGAGAAGCTGTTGGTTGCTCTCCTTGGAGCGGGGCCAGCCCGCGCCTCGGCGGACCTAGAGGGAACGGCGCCTTTCTTCTCGCCTCCGAGTTTGATGTTAGCTCTTCCTTCGGAGCCGCAGAAGTAGAAATCGTTAACTTCTCTTTTCTTTCAACAGAAGAAGCTACTCAAAATAGATTTATGCAAATCTGGCAACCTTTTCTGTATTAAGGTGCAAAGAACAGAGGAAGAAGGGAGATCACAAGTCATCGGAACTTGAAACAACAACCATGTTGCTGTTACTAACAGTGCCGAGGAGTTAAGGGGCAGGCCTGGGGCCGTGGATTTCATGGTTGCTGATGAGTTGTGATATTTTGTGATCTACACTAAACTCAAAAGGCCCAGGTTCCAACTCTGGCTCCACACTTAACTGGCACTGGCACCTTGGACTAGTTATTTAGTCTCTCTAAGCCTCACCCCTTTCCTCACCCCTCACTAAGCTTGTAAACTATCAGGGGCTGCGCACCTATAAGATAATGGTTGTCATAAAAATTTCAGACACAACACAAAGCATTCTGCTACCCACAAGTAGAAGTATTCCTCTAGCTAGCACAAGGGAAAGAAGACTACCAGTTACTCTCGGTGTGATAGTCACTGCTAAGTGACCGGAAATAATTTAAAAGCTGTCCACGTGAAATCTCAGCCACGCACATTTCCCGGGGAGCCTTCTACAGCCCTCGAGGCCCCAGCTCCACGGGGCCCTGACCTCTCTTCTTGAGCTCCATCTCCGTGTTCGGCACGCTTCCCTCTGTTACTTTGCCCCCTTGGACTGAGGAGCCCTTGCGAATGGGAAGTTTGTCCCGCCTCAGAATTAAAACATGCGTCTCCAACGCTGAGGCCTGCATAGCAGGGGCTTGGCAAACCCTTTTTGAGGTGATTATAAAACGAAGAATGATTTCCTAGTGGGGAAGAGTTCTGTCTTGCCGTTATTCAAAGAGGCAACCATGGAGGACCTCAGAGAGCACCGGGGTTGTGCCCCTATGTTCACAAAGGGGGAAACTGAGGCTCTGAATGGTGAAGGGACTTACACAGTTTACTAGGGGAGTCTCTGCCTGCCCCCCATCACCACGGGGAGTTCAAGTTTTCCATTGAAGGAATGAAAAGGTGTGGAAACGGTACAGGATCTGAGGCACGATTACGTGGAATCGACGGGGACTGTGGCATCCAGAACTGTCAGAATGGTTGCCTACTTTCTTACAGTAGAATAACCTGCCCCCAGCTGACCAGGGGGTCTCCTTTATCCCACGTGGAGAAATAATATCCCTTAAATAGACGCATGTCATTTTTTTCTCTCTCACAGTCATTGCAGAGAAGGGGAGGGCAAGGGAAACTTCTGAGCTCTTGAGTGTAGTTGACTTTGAAGTGTGCAGGTCCAAGGAAACGTGCTTTTTTTTTTTTTTCATTAAATATACAGGCAGGCCTCTGTATCCCTCCATTTCGCGTCCGCAGATTCTACCAACTAACCTCAGATCAAAAATACTATTTTTGATCCGCAGTTGGGAGTTTGCAGATGCAGAGGGCCTCCTATATGGGTTGTTCTGCGCCATTTTGTGGAAGGGGCCTGAGCATCATAGACTTTGGTATCCGTGGAGGGTCCCGGAACCAATGCACTGCAGATACAGAGGGACAGCGAAGGGCGGGGGCAGTCCAAAGTTACACTCAGAGGTTTGGCTGTGTGAGAGGGACAGGGGGGGGGTGTGCCTCCTCTAGCCCTGATGTTGCTCAAAGGTCAACTGGTAGGAAAGATGTCTCCCCTTCTTACACATCATGGTCCCTTCTCCAACTTCACCCGTGAGTGTCAGAAACTTCACTGGCAGCCTTTGGCGGCTCAGAGGACACGAGATCGAAACAAGGGGGAGAGAGAGAGAAAGTTTGAGAAGTTTTGCCACATCTTCACTCAAGGCTGCAACTGCACAAAGAATTGTAGAAGGGCTGGTTGATGGAGGGAAAAAACACATTCAAAACTACTTACTGACTAATGATGCAGAAAATGTTATGAATAAGTACCCCTTTCTTGATTTATTACTTTAATTATCTGACATTCTATAGACCCCCATTAGTGGATTTTTTTTTTTTGGCTTAGATTTCAATTTTCTGTCTCATGCTGAAAGCTATTTATCATAATAATCAGTAAAATTCAAAACCTTTTAGCAGTATTTATAAAATTCATTTACCGGGTTCAGCCCTTGGAGAATGACAAAGAAAGCGCATTAGTACGTGTGCCGAAGTGTTTTATGCAGAATTATCTGTCCATAAGAATGATTAAAAGTTCTTTAGAATATTTGGAGCCCATTCGATTTTTTTTTTTTTTAATTTTTAAGTTCTTACCAATGCTGTGACTGGAAGCTGGGACCGGCTGGTTGGGTGGCTGCTGTACTTTTGTCCGGATGATCCTGTGGGCAGAGGGGGAAAAAATGAATGGCTATTTACCATCTGAGAAAAGAGATCTCAACTAGCTGTGGACGGACAACCAGAAAACCCACATCAGGCTGGGGCACAGGTCAAGCGGTGGCAGAGGGGAGGGGAGATTATGAACCCAGGTCAGGAGTTAGGGGCTTGGAGAAATGATGGACAGAGTCCCAACACAGCCCCTACTCCCCTGGGTGTCTTTGAGTAACTTGCACCCTTCCCTGGGCCTCGCGTGCCTCCTGTATAGAAAAGGATGATGTGCCGAAACCGGGTTGGCTCAGTGGATAGAGCATCAGCCTGGGGACTGAAAGGTCCCAGGTTCGATTCCGGTCAAGGGCATGTACCTTGGTTGTGGGCACATCCCCAGTGGAGGGTGTGCAAGAGGCAGCTGATCGATGATTCTCTCTCATCGATGTTTCTAACTCTCTATCCCTCTCTCTTCCTCTCTGTAAAAAATCAATAAAATATATTTTTTTAAAAAAGAAAGAAAAAGAAAAGGATGATGTGCTCATATTAGGAAGACATCCCTTTCTCAGAAGCAGCTCTGGCTCCACGAAGTCACTGAGTGACATTAGGGAGTTTCTTCCCTTCACTGAACCTCTCCCCACCTCCCCCCCCCCACTTCTATGGAATGAAGGGACTGGCCAAGGGACCTCTCTGTCCCCTGAAAGCCCTCAAGCTCTTGATTCTCCTTGGATAGCCACGGGAGGAGTAACCTCCCCAGCTATCACAAGGGGATGCATGAATTACTTTGAAACTAGAAAGGGTTAAAGTGCTGCCAAGAGAGGCTTAGCTTGGCTTTGCTAAGAAAAGTCTACAGCCCAAACCGGTTTGGCTCAGTGGATAGAGCATCGGCCTGCGGACTGAAAGGTCTCAGGGTCGATTCTGGCCAAGGGCATGTACCTTGGTTGTGGGCACATCTCCAATAGGGGATGTGCAAGAGGCAGCTGATTGATGATTCTCTCTCATCGATGTTTCTAACTCTCTATCCCTCTCCCTTCCTCTCTGTAAAAAAAATCAATAAAATGTATTTTTTTGAAAAAGAAAGAAAAGTCAACAAAAACTTCACGGAAAAAGCTTCCTGGGGCTGGGACGAGGGCGGGTCTGGCTTGCACTTTCCAGGGACCTTGCTTTCGTTCTAATAGGAACCTGCTAGGGACCCTGGGCAAATCCATTCCGTCCTCAGTTCAGTGTCAGGATAGGGCGCTCTTTGCTTACTTGAAGTAACTGAATCCTTCTCTTCCCCCCTCACCCGCCCCCCATCTCTCTTATGGAAATGCCCAGTGTGTAAAAGGGATAACAGCAGTGCCACCTGGCAGCTCTGAGGTCCTTCTGCAGAACCTTCTCCATGAGACCCTACACCCCGTATGTCAACCAGGGCCATGCCAAAAGTCCCTTTGAGGTCTGCAAGGAAGTTCCTTCTCTGGCACTGGGGACGGGGTGGGCGATAGATAATAAGATGTTCAGCTTCTTTGGGGCAGTTCTATTCCGACCTCCAATTATTCTCTTTTAAAAGAACACTTGTTAGAGGTTTCCCCTCGTCATAAAAGGACTTTGTGCTCATTGCAGACTGTTTGGCCAACAGCTTTAAAGGAGACATCTAAAACCACTTTTGGAAAAGAGCAAAGAGCGCCATCTCCACTGAGTGCACCCCCTCTCTTGTGCAGTTGACTCTTGAACAACACGGAGTTGAACTGCATGTGTCCACATACACATAATTTTTTTTCAATGAATACAGTTGACCCTCAGTACCCCCAGGTTTCACATTCACAGATTCAACCAACTGCGGATCAAAAACAGTACTTCCTTTTTAATTTTTTTTATTGTTGACAGTATTATAGGTTCCCCCTTTTTTTCTCCCCGCCCCCCCAAACAGTATTTTTAATCTGAGGTTGAGAAGCCACAGGTGTAGAGTGCCAACCATGTGCATTGTTCTACACCGTTTTATATAAGGGACTTGAACTTTCAGGATGTTGGTATCCACAGGGGTCCTGGGACCAATCTCCAGTGGATACCGAGGGACACCTATAATTAAGTTTTTAGGGAGTCAAAAGTTGTATGTGGATTTTAGACTGCTCAGGGGTCATCACCCATAATTCCTGCCTTGCTAAGGGTCGAGTATATTTCCTTTATACTAATATTTCTATGCTTATTTGGAAATATCCCCCTTTTTTTTCTTAACAGAATCGGGATTAAATTATGTATACAGTTTTGTATCCTGCTCTTTTCACTCAACATTACAGGAAGTCCTTTTTCACATTGCAGACCATTAGTTCTAGAAGTTCGTTTCAAACTGCACCGGGTCTCCAGCTTGTGCAAATGGAAAGGACAGAAGAGGCAGGTGCCTCCACTTCACCTCATCGGGCTGTTGCCCTCTGTGATTTCACAGCTCAGCGCTGGGAACCAAGGGCACGCAGCCTCCTCGGCCAGTCGCCTGGACAGAACGTTTCTGTTCACACCGCAGCCCAGCCACTGGCCCTCTGGAGCCCCAGCCACGTGAGCCTCCATAGCCTTTTGCTCTCTTTTTGACAAGTCAGCATGAGTATTGCCTCAAATGCATTCTGCGTGTTTGTTTTGTTTTCTCTCACATTTAAATCACTTGTTTTCACTAGGCAAACATGGAGCATATCCAAAGACCTGGGAGTCAGGCGGTCTTTTTGATCCCTCAGCATTAAGCTAGCATCTGATCTAATCCTTTTGTTTTTGTCTGTCACCTTTTCTGTGTGTGTGTGTGTGTGTGTGTGTGTGTGTGTGTGTGTGTAAAGAGACATAGCTATGTGAACATATAAATATACCAGATGTAAATATAGTTTTTCTATATACACATATATGGTGAAATGTACTGTAACTATTTCCCATTGAAGACCTAACTCTTTAAAGCATTGTCTAGAGCCATTAATTCGTACAGAGGCAAAGCAAGGAAAATTATGTTTTTCTTATTTTTCTTTTAAAATATGTATAAGTCATTGGTAAACATTATCAATTGCGGTAAATCATTGAGAGGCAGCTGCATCATAGTGACTAAATATGCAGCTTCCAGAACCAGTCTGGAGTTTGGATCTCAATCTTGCCATTTGCCATTTGACTTTGGGAAAATTACTTAACCTCTCTATACCTCAGTTTCTTCATCTACAAAATGGGACCAAGATTCATTCCTATTTCATAAGGTTATTATGATGATTGGGTTAATAATTAAATACTTAGAGCAGAGGTCCCTGCGTAGTAAGTGTTCAATAAATGGTAAGTGTTATTATCAACGGTGTCTTCATAAAGATTAATGACCATCTCCAACCTTGAAAGATTCATAGTTTCCACAAATACCTTAAAAACTCATGGGATCCCCTTGGGCGCTGGGAGGAGAAAGTGGCCATCCCCACAGCCTAGGGCTGCACTAGGGCTGTCTTTTATGGGTGAGACCCAAATTGTAGGGAACCCTCCCAAAGGCTGTCCCCAGGGATAGAAATGTTGCCCATCTGCTTGTAGCAGCTGCCAAGGAAAGAACAAAGAGCACGGTCTCCATTGAGAAGAAATAACAATGGGAAGAACAAGACTAATTGAATCATAGCAATTCTATAAAAATATAACAAGCAACCTTAAGACTTATCACAATGAGAGCCACACTCAGGACTTTTCTAAGAAAGAGACAGTGAGAGCTCACTGGCAGCTCCCACTTTACACTGAAAGGCACAGCCTTTACTTGCTGAGCATGAGCCTGATCCTGAGCGCCACATGAACATCCTACAGGGCCCAACAGGGAAGGGAGCTCGGTAATCAGCTAGTTCCTATTTTAGGGGGAAACTAAATTCCAGAGTGCCTGAGTGACTTGCCCAGGTTCACACAGCAAGGCAATCAGCTCCCATGCCTGCACATTTATTTTGGTGTTTTGTTTTGTTTTTTGGGGGTTTTTTTGTTACATTCAAAGGAAGTGGTTCCTCTGCAAAATACTTGCTGTATGAGGCATAAAACCTATCTGGAGTCAAGATCCACTTAGAATCTGAGGATTAAAAACCCAAGGAACCTTAGCTACTACGGCATTTGTAAGGATACCATGTCAACATCACCCCCACTCTTTCCAAAGGCTAGGTCTTCTCATCACCACCCGCATGCACAATGACACTGACAGAGAAAGCCAGGACACCTTTAAAAGTGAAATGGGGAGATGCGGCTGAAGAAATACCCATGTCTACAGCACTGATCGAGGGTCCACTGCACCAAGTTGGGAGAGGGCCCACGGATGTGGAGGAGAAAGAGGGATGGGGTACCCCTGGCCCGGGGGCTCGGCTGGTTGGAGCTTCATCCTGTACACCGAAAGGCTGCGGGTTTAATTCCCAGCCGGGTGCATACATAGGCAGCCTATCAATGTTTCTCTTTCTCTCTTCCCCACTTCCTCACTCTCTAAAAACCAATAAAAACATATTCTCAGGGAAGGAAGGAAGGAAGGAAGGAAGGAAGGAAGGAAGGAAGGAAGGGAGGGAGGGAGGAAGGGAGGGAGAAGGGAGGGAAAAAAAGAAGGAAGGAAGGGAGGGAGGGAGGGAGGGAGGGAGGGAGGGAGGGAGGGAGGGAGGGAGAAAGGAAGGAAGGAAGGAAGGAAGGAAGGAAGGAAGGAAGGAAGGAAGGAAGGAAGGAAGGAAGGAAGGAAAAGTGGGTAAGCAGTCTCAAAGGCTTGCTTCCCACGTTAGGATTAAGATAACAGATTAAACTGTCATCCTCAGGCCACAGCCATCACTGGACAATTTGTGTTTGGCTTACACAGTATATTTATTTGTATTTGAATTAGTTGTTAAGTAAGGAGCTCTTACATAAATAAATGGATTTCTAGCTTTTCTTGAAGAAAAAAAAAATAGAACAGCTGGCAATTCTGACCCCACCTTCTCACAAGGCAACGACCAGTTGGTGCTCACGGAGCTGCCACTCCAGGCTCCTCACCCCTCGGCCCTGATCTGGAGCCACGGACTGAGAGAGAAGAAGGACGCCTCCATGTCTCCCAATGTCTGGGCCAGCCCTGGGGCAGCCACTGCCACCTGACACTCAGGCTGGAGTCTAAGGCTCCATCGTGCAGGCCAGCGTGTGTTCGTCCTGAAGAAGCCACATCGCCACGATGGTGTGTGTCCCAGGAAATCTCCCACCAGCCACGCAGACCTAGTGCAGCGCTGTTTCACCCCAGGCCAGTCACGGTTTCCCAGGCTGCTCCCCCAGAAGACAGAGGGAAAGCACACACTTCTAGGGGTGGGCGGTGAAGATGACCCTGTGGCCACCAGAACAGCTACAAATCCAGCCACCTCTCCCTCCCTGACGGGAATTTGGGAAACGTGAGATGTTGCCTCCGAGGGAGGCAGGGGCTGGGAGGGGACGCCGTGCACCCTTTTACACAATGACATTTGCAGGACGGCTCTTTAGAAGCTGCCTGCATCGAAGGGCGGTGGGAGCTTTGCTTTCATGTAGCAAACTCTGCCGGGACGGCTCAGGCCTTCCTGGGGGTGGGGGGACGGCATGCAGCAACATGAGACGGCCCCACCCTTGGTTTGTCTGCATTGCGGGGTCAGTTGTTAAAGGCACCCACGAGCTCTCACCGAAGAATGTGGTGAGGAGCCAGAGAGCACTCCCAGAGAGGAGCCCCAGGGAGGATCATGGGAGAAGGCCATGGACTACAAAGGGACCTGCAGACAGGCCGCAGCACCTGCAGGCTGCCAGGCTCAGAAATGCAGAGGGAATGACTGCCCTGCTCCTTGCCTCTCTTCTCGGGGACCCTCAGTCTCTCATTGGCCGAGTCCTACAGGGCACTGGTGGAAAGAGCCCAACCATCCTCATACCATCAGGAGACCCAGACCCTACTCCCTCTTCTATCTCAAAATCATTGTTCCTCTGCACTCCCCGTCTGGGCCCCGGTTTCTAGACCTGTCACAGGATAGTTAGCTTTGGGGGCCTGTGGGACACCAGAAAGCACCATAGAGGCACAGCCAGCGGGGTCACCGGCCTGGATTAGGACACCCGGGAGGCCCCTGAGGCCAGTCATGGCCCCCGCAACCAGCAGTCAGAGCCACACCCCCAACTCCGGCCCAGCACAGCTGAAGGCCCAAAGCACCAGCTGACCCACAATTCCCCTCGACACTCATCCAAGTACCCCCTATTACCTTCCTCCACAGCTGTGATCACAGTTCTCTATTTCGTACGTTTCTTTCAAATAACTCCCTTTTTTACTTTAATAGGCAACCTTCGTTCTTTACTATAAGGGGGGGTGGGGGGAGTTCAGGAAGTTCACACGCACTGGTTTGGAGTGCTAGTTACCTATTTCTAAAATACATTCAAACGAATTCACCACGAAACCGTTTTCATCCTTGTGCTCCAGAGGATAGAAGCTGGAGCCCTAAGTAAGTGATGCTTGTCCTGCAAGGCATTTTTTTTTTCATGGAAATTAGTTGCCACCGTCTAAAAAATAGAGATTTCGTATGTACACGTATACCAGTACATACAGACACGCACACACGAAGTCCTAGTTTCCAGCTTCTCTTTAAGAACGGAAAAGGCCTGGCAAACACTGGGCTCACGGTCTGCTGAGAAGCAACTGCCCCTTCTACAGGGCTTGTCCTGTCTAGCTTGCCACAGACCCAACCTCTCCCTGTCGTCTTGTGCCTGCCCTGCTTCATTTGTTACATTATCTGTCCGGCCCACTTAGGTGTTAGAGTTTGGGACCCTCCCAAGCAACCTAAAATTACTATATATATAAAAAATTTTTTTTTACAGAGAGGAAGGGAAAGGGATAGAGAGTTAGAGACATCGATTAGAAACATCAATCGGCTGCCCCCTGCGCACCCCCTACTGGGAATATGCCCGCAACCAAGGTACATGCCCTTGACCGGAATCGAACCTGGAATCTTCCAGTCCGCAGGCCGAGCCTCTATCCACTGAGCCAAACCGGTCAGGGCTGAAGTTACGTTTTGATCCGCCAATTCCAGGTATAACCTACCCTGGGAAATCTGTGGGCCCCAGAGCCTGACCACGGGTTTGGTGGCGGCTCCCCTGCAGAGCAAGCTGACTGCTCCTTCATTGCTCTAGGCAGCACGCGCCCGCTCCACATTAGGGCTTTGGGACACCTGGGGAAACCATCATGCTGCTTGTGTCGTGGAAATCCTGCAATACGCCAAGAGCAGGGGACTCACACAGCACACTGGAGCCCCTCATAATATAATCCAGAAGGAAAAAAATAACACAGAGACGCTATTCCTCCGGATCCCACCACAATAGTTGTCACTTTGTGCGTAATTGGGGCTATCGGGACTTCTACTTGCCTCCCAGAATCCCAGCCTGGACAAGCAGCCCCTCTGGGACAGAGACTGAGACTAATTCCCCCTCTCTCTCCTCAGCCCCTTGCCCAAAGTAAAGGTTTACTGAGAAAAGAAAAACAGGCTAGTGGTTTGTGAAATAACAGGACTCAAAACCTTAGCACACATTCACACATCACACTGAGTCACTGCGGAAGGAATGACTGTCGGGGCCTGAGGGAATCCCAGAGACATTCTAGGGTGACCGCTCTTTCCGGTGGGCGTGAGGAGTGCCTTAGCCCAGACAGGCTCTGTGCACTGACAGGAGTACAGTACGACCTTGAAGAAATGGGAGCTGCTCGAGTTTTCAGTGTGCCGGTTTCTCTGTTCTCTGTGGAGTTTAGAGAACAGTCATTTCTGTTCATCTCGCTACCTCATCCCCGACTCTGTGGGTTTAAGTGGAGTTGAGACTGCACCATTCACAGTGGAAAACCTGCTTCCAGGAATTTGTGTTTAAAGCTCTGAGAACTCTGTTGGATGTACCCTGGATTAGGTGGGAGGGCAGAAGGAGCCCTGGTGGCTCTTGGGAGGATCCCGAGCCTGGCCCTCATGGTATTTCTCTGGTTCTTTTGTGTCCGTGGGTAAGATTTGGGGCTGACGGGGAGAGGGCAACTCCCTAAGTCCACAGCATCTTAGCATCCGGAACATTTCTCTTGAAGATCACAGACCCACCAAACTTGTCCTCGTGAGCCCTGGGCTCAGTGACAGGAGGGGCTCTCTGTCAAGGTCATCCTTGGTGTTTGTGGCAGACCTGAGACAAGGGGCTAAAAATCTCCCAACCCCAAGTCAGGGCTCTGTTCCCCACACTCAACGGCTCAAGCTCTGCCCCAGCTGAAGGCAGGGCTTTTCTTCCCGGGAGGGTCTGACATGGGCCAGTGCTAAGCCCTGGAGCCCGGGCTTGTGAAGAAGGGACATTTGAAGGCGCAATCAGGACAATTCACTGTTAAGTGCTCCACACACAGAATAGGGTACAGAGAGTGAGGCAAGTCTCTCTAGAGCCAGAAGACTCTCAGGCAGCCACGGTGTGGGCACGGCCTCCTCTCCCTGGGGCTAGAACTCCTGCCCACTTTGGAGAGAAGAGAAGGGCCACAGAGAGACCCATCTGGCCCCACAGCAGTCCTCCTGCCCAGTGTCCCCTAGGGGGCCTCGGTGAACGGGGAGACCAGATCTTCTGAAAAGGCACCCACAGAGATTCTAGGATCCCCCGCTCCACCCAGATTCCCTGGCCCCACAGGCAGCGGCCTCTCACCTGTTGATGGAACTGACGCTGGGCACCGTGTCATTGTCACACACTCGTTCTGCCAGCAGCCGGTCCCTGATCTCCCAGGCAAACATGGTGGGATTTTGGCGTTTATACTCGGCGATTTTTTCCACCACTTTGGGCGTGGCGACCTTTGGTTTGGATCCTCCAATTACCCCAGGCTTGATGCTCCCCGTCTCATAATACCTAGGACCAAGGAGAAAGGAGCTTAGCCATGAGGAACCAGCAAAACTGATTTTGACAACAAAATAACAGGCCACTCTGTCCAGGAAACGTACAGATCTGCCGCTGTCCAATCAAGTAGCCGCTCGCCATGTGTGGCTTCTGAATATTTAAAACGTGGCTCATTTGGGCTGGTACATACTGTAAGCTTAACACACGCCAGAATTTCAAAACTTAGTACCAAAAGAATTTAAAATATCTCATTAATAATTTTTATATTGGCTATATGTTGAAATAATAATTATATATATGTGTGTATATCTATCTATATCTATATCTGTATCTGTATCTGTATCTATATCTAGATAGATAGGTAGATAGGTAGATAGATGTATGTATATTTGAAATTCACTGTACCTGGGGGTTTTTTCTTTTTTAATGTATTAGAAAATTTTAAATTTCATATGTGACTCACATTATATTTTGTTGGTCAGGATACTACACACTCATTTATTCTTTTATATTGATTTACCATTTTACAGTTTACAGAACTCTTTCAAGTCAGTTTTCCCATTTGATCCCCACACCAGTTCTAAAGCACATACCGTAAATGTTTTTGAATGAGCGAATGAATACATGAATGAATGCCCCATCTACAGGTCTAAAACAGAGATCCAGACGGCTTGCTCATGGTCACACAAGACCCACTGGCCAAACCAGGATTGTGGCCCAGCCTCCTGAGCTACAATTTCCCCAGAAAGTTGGCTTGTACCTTTAATTGATTTTTTACAGAGAGGAAGAGAGAAGGATAGAGAGTTAGAAACATCGATCAGCTGCCTCTTGCACACCCCCTACTGGGGATGTGCCCGCAACCAAAGTACATGCCCTTGACCGGAATCGAACCTGGGACCCTTCAGTCCATAGGCCGACGCTCTATCCACTGAGCCAAACCAGTTTCGGCTGTACCTTTAATTTGCCAGCTCTCTCATCCCCTAGCAGACTCATCCGCCTTCCGTAACACTGTCCCCTAAAACGCAACTTATTCTTCCATACGAAACAGTCAAACAATAACCCTGGTGTAAACGTAAAGGGAGTGCTGGATTCCAGAAGTCAGTGATACTGTAAGTCCAAACCCCAGCAATCAAAAAAGCAGCCACGAGTCACGGCAGCTTTTCCAAGGACCTCCCGGGAGGCACACGGCTGTTTCTAAGGGCATTTCCATGCTATCAGCGCGTCCTCGTTAATGCAAATAGGATGTCAGGGTTTTACAGTAAAACCGAGACCAGGGAGAAGAGTGCCATGAAAGATCATTTCAGAGGGGAAAATGACTTGATTCCTTTTCTGAATCTGAGCTTCGCTGGATGTCTCTCTCAGCATTTACAGAGGAATTCTTGACTTCCTCTTGCAAAGGAGATTACCTTGCCGTTGAAATTTCTATTGAAACAGAAAGACGTTTTAGAAATGACTGGTAACTTTCAAATCTAACAACAGTGTGATTGGTAAAGGAAAGAGGTGATCCGCGCATGGGATGGGTAGGAAACGTTACCCAGAATAATAGCTGGTTACCAGCTATTAAAGAGAGGTTGAAATGCTCAGCCTGGGTAAGTCTGGTTAGGGCCAGGTCAGTGAATATTCTAGAAACAGATCAGATAATCTGGGAGCAGTGACGCAGAAGTGGAAATTCAATTTTTCTCTGAAAAGAGTGAGTCACGTACAAATTTGGACCGTGAGGACAAACTCCGCCTGTCCTCCCTCTTTTTGTAATTGCTGGAAATTTGTTATTAATCACAAACATGTTTTTAGAAATAGGGAAGAAAATACTTTTTTTGCCGGAAGCCTAAAGAGGTACCTAAATCGAGGCACGAGGCAGTTTCTGCAGCCTCCACTTATCCTTCCAACGTTACAATAGAAACTCTTGTGCTAATATCAACACCATAACTTACTATTTAGACAGAGTGCTCTAAGGTTTACAGAGCTCTTCCTTGAATGATCTTGATCCTCACACCAATCCTGAGAGGCCAGGAGGGACTTACAGAAAGGAAACCAGAGATCAGAAGACTACGTGACTTAATCCAATTTCCTTCTGGAGGTTAGGGGCAGCCCCCACCTTTTAAGCCTGACTTTGAATCTGGAGTTCCCCCCCCACACACACACACACACACACCGTTAGGGCACACTGCTGCTTTAGTTATAAAAATTTAAATAATAGAGATAGTAATAATAATCCCTTGCCATTGCAGAAAGCTTCACTGTTTACCAGGAATTTTATCACGTTAGTTGTTGGTTTTTTTTTCCTTCATTCACCCAGTCACTCAATAGTTACCCTTGTGGGGGGCAAGGAGTACAGACACACGGACAACCCTGTGCTGGGTACACAACATATGTTAGTTAAGTGGAGCTGCAGTGTGCAGGCAGCACCTCTGAAACGGTGGCCGGAGGAAGCTCCCCGCGCCCTCAGCACTCGTCCTGCTTGCGTGGCTGGGGTGGCAGAGCTCGGGCTCTCGGCCCGCCCCACCTGTGGAGGCTGTGCTCTTATGTGTTTGTCTTCCTTTGGACTGACACATAAGCCTGACACGTAGCGGGGAAAACCTGGCACTCCAGGAAGCCCCAACTGGCAACGGCGTCAGGTGAGGATTCAGACTACATACTGCCCTTTCATCTCAGCAGGACAGCCCCTCGGCTACACGCAACAGATGAGCAACACCAAGGGCACATGGCAAACCCGCCGCAAGGAGCATTCGTGTGGGAGCAAAAGGGGTGCAGATGCTCGGCGGCGGCTCTGACGCTAGCGTGCTGGGTGACCCTGACCAATTCACTTAGACTCTCTGGGCCCCGGGCATCCATCCCATTTGCAGAATAAGGGGAGGCTGCTGGCCCTGCTTGCCTCGCAGGACTGTGGTGAAGACAGAAATGCCGCATGGGTAAGGAGAAAACTTTGCAAGCCATAAAGCGCGCGCGTGCTGCGGATTAAAATCCTTTTTGAGTGTTTATGCCTATGGGACGCGCCCCCCAGGTCCCAATGGCCTGACCCTCCCAGGCAGGCCCTGGTGAAAGAAGACAAACGGCCAGGCTTTCGGGATGGATTTAAAGGGGCCTCGCATGCCATCAGGCTGTGCCTCTCGAGCCCGCCTGGAGCCGGAGCGCTGCGGACTGAATGCCCCACGCTCCTGGCAGACCGCCACCTTCCCGAGACGACGGGGGTCTCTGCCAGCCCCGGGGACTCTGCCTCGTCTTGCCAGGCAGCCTCCGAAAACCACGGCCACGCCGCCCGCCACGCGCTCCTTACAGCCCGTCACCCGGAGCGCCGCCCGTCAAAGGCTTTGGTGGCCGAAAAGAAATAAATAACTCGGTGGACGGAACGGCCCTCGTTCAGAAATTCCCAGTCACACTGTTTTAGGGCTGAACTTGTTTCTTAAAAGGCAGTTCTAATTAGAGTGACATTTTGTCCACTGTGGTTCTTAGTTATGAAAATAATGAGCTATGAAATTCCAATTTATTGTTGACAACTTAAACGGCCGGGCACCGGAGCGGCGCGCAACTTCCGAGTGCCACTCTACCTAGTGACAAGTCTATTCGGGGGTCGCGGGAGGCTGCCAGCTGAGCCTGGGAAGGTCCCTGTCCCCGTCAGTCCCGAGGGGAGATTTGGAGGGCCTCCCGGGCACCAGAATAGGAGGACCCGGCAGCAAGAGGCCCCCCCCTCTGAGAAGGGCTCAGCATCTTGCCCTGAGAAGATTTCAAATCGCGAGTAAAATGTCGGCTCAACAAAGATGTCTCAGGAAAAAAAAAAAACACACACACACACACACACACACACAAAGGAAGAGCCTTCTTTCTGTCCTCTGTCTCTCTCTCTCTCCTCTGTACAATGAAGAGGCTTCCCAAGAAGATAGCTAAGACCCATTCGGCACCCGGAGCCTGATGCTGAGATCATCTAAAATATCTCCTGTCCCTCTCCTATTTTTTGTCTTCATTTCTCTTTCTGTTTCTCTTTTTTAAGTTAATCGTTCTCTTTTCGCTTTGTTTTGGGGTTGTGTTGTTTTGTTTTCCTCTTTCTCTTTTCTCTACCTCCTCTCCTCTATTTTCTTCTACTCTCACCGTCTATTCAGGAAAACCACCTTTCTCATAAGAACACCATGGTCTATGGCTGCCTTCCTCTTTGAACTCTGCCTGGTGCTCGTTTTCTACCGAGTGCTAAACAGCCTCCATGGCTGAGGCGACCCGAGATGGGCAGGCGAATGAGGAATAAACCCAGGGATCAAGGTCCCTAAAGGGGCTTCCTTTCAGACCTCTGGCCTAAAACTTCCTCTTGGTCTCCAACAAGCTCCCCCCACACACACACACACACCCAAGGTTAGCACTGTCCTTCCCCTTCCGTTTGAAATAATATTGTTTTTAAATTCCAGTTGATGGAAGGGAAAGGGCAAACAAAAAGTCCCAGTGTCACTGACATACTTCAAAATATGTATTTCCTATCCAGGCATCTGTTCTCAAACCACAGTGCAAGCGACAGACAGGACAAAGGTTGTTCTCTGACCCGGGGAGAGAAATCCTGAGAGAGCACGGAACAGCTATACCCGGAGGCTGCTCCTCGTTGTCGGGGCAAACCTCTAACAACTTCACGTGGCTGGCAACAGACCTGTGGCTTTGGGCTGGGGGGATGGCAAAATGCCCATGATGTGGGAATCCTTATGCTCTCTTCCCAGCCTGGGTACTGACTGGCTGGCTAGACCAGAGCCAGTCACTCCGCCTCTCTAGGTTTGCTTCCTCATCTCAAAAACTGCTTCCCGGGATGGTGCCGAGTCTCGCTCACCACAGAAAATCAACACGGAAGGCTAAAGGCTGCACCGCCCTCTGGGAGAATCAGCATTGTTAGTGTTTGGCTTGCAGCAAATCGCTGGGTCAAGTGGCAACTTTCAAATGTCAGACTTGAGAGTTGGTGTCTGTTTGGGGTTTTTTTTATTGGGTTTTTTTTTTTTCCTCCTCTAATTTAATATATACGTAGGATGCCTGTCGCTATGCAAGAAACACAACATAGAAGAAAAAATACCGCAGCCCAACATGAGGTTGGTGTTAGTCCAAACCGAAAAATGACAGACGACTTTGTAAAAATGGAATGTGTTTAAAAAAAAAAAAAAAGATTAAAATGAAAAACTGAACTCTGGTCATTTTGGTGACTTTAACTTGTGGATTTTCCATCCAGCCCTGCCCAGGTCCTGAGCTTACCTAAAATTCGCAGGGGAAGTTCCCAAGGACCTCTTACTCTTGGGGTTGGCTGGAATAATTTACCAGGCGTTCAGAAAACATGCCATCCCTCCTGACCGAGTCCCCAACCCCCATGTCACTGGGGTTTTCCAGGACCACTTTGAACTGAGTGGCCTCCAAAGGGCTTTGCAAACTCCTAAGTGCTGTGCGTGGGGGTGACAGGCCACAGTGATTCGCACTGGCACACTGGACAGCGGCTGGGCCGTGTTTCAGGTCATTATTTTAAAGATCAAAGGAAACCTGGAGCTCCTGCCTTTACCTGCCAAGGATTTTGCTGACACAACCATGGCTGACCCGAAGCTGCCTGGAGATGTCGCAGGGCCTGACACCTTGATGAGCAAGTTCCACTATCCTTTGGCGGACTACATCCGGGAGGGGCCGTCCATTCACAAAAACTCCCCCAAGCTGATTCACTCCTCCATGTCCTGGAACAGATTAGAGACAGAAAGCGAGGGAGAGGGTGGTTAGAACCAGTCACCTAGAAGGAGAAGCCCTGTAGGGAACATCCAGAGCCCCTCAGATCAGAAATGGCTGCAGGCTGGAGTCTGATCGCGCAGACTACATTAACACCTCAGGCTGCTTTGTAAAATCAACCCCAGCCTTTGTCAATCTTCGGCCAGTCCATTGGGCCGATGAGGGCAAGCATCGGCATATACTATGCTTCCTTTAGTTATTAGGATTTTCTGTGCAATTCTTTTTTTTTTAACAATGGAATATGTGAAGACCTCAGTCTATACTAGGGACACCACGTACGACATACATGAGACGGAGGTCTAAGAAAAAGCCTCGGGAGAAAATACATTTTTAAAACACATCAAATTTAAAGACATTTTTAAAAATAAAACTCTTCCTTTTAACAAATACTTTGTCTTCAAAAGTGAAAGGGACTACCCCAATAAACCTAGATCTTGGGGGTGGGAATTTTTTTTTTTAATTAACAATCTGATTTAGGGCTACGTACTTTTTAAATTTTTTAATAGTGTCTGCCTGGTGCTGAGACAAAACCCAACCACTGCCTTGATAAAAAAAAAAATACTTCCTTTAATTATATAACCAATAAAACTGAGGGGGAAAATAAACAAACAAACAAAGATGAGGCTGATGTGCAGATGTGACCACTGTACCCTCTCAGAGCACACAAAAGAAACGGATCGGAGAATCACATTTATTTCACCCTATTGCTCTATGATTCGCTAAAAAGGAGTTTCCCTAAAATCTGTGGAGTGTTTTGCAATTGACAAGCAGCTATGGGCTGGTTCAGGGGACATAAGGAAGGCTTTTGGATCCAGGTTTGGCAAAGGCTCCGGACAATTTTTAAGTAGAGTCTGGGAAAGTACCTTCCCCCACCCATAAGCTTCCTTACATCCAGGTCCATCCTGAGGGAAACAAGGATACAAGTAGCTGGAGCGCCAGCCCGGTGAACACAGCGGGCAGCAACAATATTGACCTTGTAGTCATTAACCAGCCGCTGACATCACTGAAGCCAAAAGCCAAAAGCGAAGTTCAAGCATTTACCAGTGCTGCTGGCAGCTCAGAGGCCTGGAGGGGGAATAAACTAAACCGGGACTTGCCTGGGACTGGGCTATCCCAGGGAAGCCAGGCCATCTTGGAGGTCACACACACACACACACACAACACCCCAACTCTGAAACATAAAATAGCCACCTCATCTCAACTCTCACCCACCTCCCCAGCATTCAACGACTACTCAGATTCATGAACAACATCTGAAATGGACGGGGGAAAGGAATCCATAACATAACCTATTTTTTTTTTTAATGCCAACCCAATTCACTGAAGTTTCTCAGGAGAGTCTGAGTTGGATATTTCCCCAAATTCCCAACCTCAGGCTGATTTCAAGGAAAAAATACAATGTTATAGATAACAACAGTACTAAGTTCTAGTGTTAAGCTGAATTTCTCTCTGATTTTCAAAATGAACTTTAGTTGGTTTTGATTCTTCTAAAACACTCCAGACACAAGAAAAGGAAAACCCATCTCATACGGGATATTCGCCGTCAGGAATATATGATTGCTCAGTTCATCTAAAATCGAAAGACTGTAGCCACCCCTGGTCAAGGGTCTTAAGAAAGCTTTGTTCTGGGGTTGGGAGCATCTAATAAAAAAAAAAAGGTTGTATGGATCTTTCAAGAACAGGCTGGATTTAAGAAGAACGTAAATTCAAAATTGGGACAAGCTCATCTGAAAGGACAAAAAAAAAGGAAGCTAAAAGCCCTCAGCACACTTTTAAGATAACCTGTCAGTCTAGGCATTGTAGCCCCATCTGCAACAGCCTGCTCCCTAGACCACTGGTAATTTAAACTTTCTGCCCAAAACACAATGCCAACCTTCGGGGCAGTTCGAGAGCAGCTCTGTAAGACATCCGTGAGCTTTGGGGGCCACTTGTGTCATGGACACTCTAAGTGACAGCAAGCCCCATACTCCTGACCACAAAGGCTAGGCTACCGACACTTGTCCAGAGTCTGATCCACATGTCCACAGCTGACACCAGACCCAGGGTAACCTGGGATCCCCCTGGAAAAAGACCCCAAACTCACTTAGCTCTCTCTGCCTCTGTCCTGGTCCTGTCCAATAAAGCAGAGGTGGGGAATATCCGGGCCCCGGCCATATAAGGCCAGAGAAATCGTTTGGTCTGGCCCTGCTAAGACTTTAGGGGTGAATTAATTAAATGTTTGTCCAAATAACAAGCTAATTTTTAAGTATATAATTTTGGATGGCCTGCAAATGATGTTGTAAGTATCCACATGGCCCTTGGCAGAATAAAAGGTTCTCCCACCCCTGCTATAGAGAGCATTTCAAGGGTGGTAGGGAGGTGATTTACAACTGTGATCTGAGAAGGCAATGTCTCCCACTTACCCCGAGATTAGAAAGAAATAAAACTAGATGCCTGAGAGAGAGGAGGCATGATGGGGAAAGAAAAGAGGGAAAAGTGAGATATTAAGGGAAAGGGTGCAAAGAGTGGGAACAGACGGCAAGAAACGAGAGACTGGAAAGGAAGCCTCAAGTTAGGAAGGCAGAGGAGGAGAAAACGGAATGGATTAGCCAAAACAGGTGAAGCAAAGAAAGGTGAGTATGGCGCACAGAGGCAAGCAAGGCGACCAGAAGGAAAAAGGGAGGACAGATTCCCCAGTGCAGGGGACTGGAGGGCAGGGTACTTCTGTGAAGGGGGGAGGGCAGGGGGGGGCTTTGTTTTCTGGAACCCTAGGTTCAGCCCTGCATCTCCTGACAGAACACAAGTCCAGCCTCTACTTCCTGGGGACTCCAGCTGGGTGAGGGCTCATCCCACAGAGGGTGCTGGAGGCAGACACCACAGACTCAGCTGCTCTTCTCGGGGCCAAGTAGGATTTACAGAGAGACTGACACAAAGATACGTGGAAACAACTCAAGGCAAAGACCAGGAAACAGGCACAGATACAAGGGGAAACAGCCCTGCCCCCACAGGACTGACAGAAAAGAGTTCAGAGGAGGGGGCTGGGGGGAGGAAAATGGTTGAATTGCAGATGCCCCTGGGCCTTTGTGGCTCTGGTCTGGAAGGGCCGGCCCCCACAGATGCTCCTCAGGCCCGGATAAGGACACGCTTCCCACCAGGGCCCTGTCCACACCCTGGACTGGGCCACGGGGTCTTCGAGAGAGGGCCTCTGCTGGCCCCGTCCCTGATTTAACTCCAGGACTTTACAGAGATACTGACATTTCTCTTAGGGGTACCCGCGGGCATGAATGAAGAGGCGCACAAACATGCCCAGAGGAACACGGGGAAGAGCAGGGGTGACATTTCATGAATGGACTCTTAAAGGACAGGCGGATGCTGACACACACACGGACAGTCAAGCCATGGATACAGAAACAGTCAAACCAGACACAGCACCCTGCACATGTGTATACCCACCCAGACATTCCACTCTCCTCTTTCTGGAACCTAAGCCCCTCGCCCTCCTCCCCGGTAAATCCTTGAAGACCCAAGAACCAGCTCCAGGTTTGCCCATGCAAACTTCCCATCAGTCCTTTTGTCTCTCTGGCCTCAACGTCATACTCTATAAAATGGGTGTAACTAAAGGTTTAGACAAGTAGGAGACTGGTTATGAAAGTGCTGTAGAACTGGTCAGCATACCTGGGGGAAGGACACATCTGGGGAGGGTTGCACGGATGACAGTGATGAGTCTGGAAGAGGGGGCGGGGGCAGGGGAGCTCTCTGAAACCCATTTCCCGGCAGTGCCTGCCCCGGCCCCACACACCATCTACTCTCTCTCACACAAAGCTGTCCTGTTCTGATGAAAGGGGGGGGGGGGAGAGGGTAGGAGTGTGAAACCGACCAGGGCCAAGAAGGGAAATGAGGAGATGAGACTTGGTCTGAGCCCTTACTAACCCAGGGACCTCTAAGGGATCGACTGCACACCCCACTCCCCGCCTCCAATCACCCACAAACGGAGGCCCTGGAGGGTGTATACATTGTGCAAGCAAAGAGCTTTGGGCATCTGAATCCAGCAGGCCCTGGACGCTAGGCTGCCCGGGGCCCAGCCCCCACCGTGCTGCCAGGGAGTTGAAGATGGGAGGGGGGAGCACTCTCCAGGGGGCAAATGAAGGCCGGGACCAGGAGGGACAGAGACAGGCATTAGCGGCATTAGCGGTAGGCTAACAGCATCTGGAAGTAGCTGCCTTCTCCACCCTCAAGATCACCGGGTCTGCCGCTATCTTTCCAAGGGCTTGTGCAAGATCTCCGGGGCACCCCTCTGTGCAGAAGGAGGCTGTGAGGGTCTGTTGATCTCCCCCCTCCCTGCCCCCAAGGAGAGAAATGCAGGGGTCAGCCCTCCCCATTTTGTCTTGTCTTGGCTGAGCGAAGAGCTTGCCTACCAGAGTACTGACGACGACCCCCCCCCCCAACTCGTTTGTTTTCTGGCTCACTCTGTGAGATCAGAGCCTCTCCCGAGCCCAGCTCAAGTGTGCGCAGGAGAGGGCTGCGGGGGGGAGGGCGCTGGGGTCAACACAGGCTGGAAACTGTGTTGGCACAGGCCCCAGAGGAAGAGGAATCGTTTGGGCTGGGACCAGAGCAAACGGCTTCCCTGCGCAGCAAATCTCCGCTGGCTCTGGTGGATTACCTCTGACTGGGGAAATGGACACAAAGAGAAACACCTGCGGGCAGTCAGCTCCTGTCGCCTCCATCAGCATTTCTCTGCCTACCCGGCCACTCGGCCCTGCGGGTGAAAAAGGACAAATTCGCCCCCGGGAAGCTCGCCTTCTCTCCAGCCGGGTCTCTGCTGGCCTTTGTTGAACAGGGGACCCACCGCGGCTGGTAAGCAGGATTTGGGGCTGTCTGGAGGAGAAGCTGGCTTGCTTGCGGAGGGCTCCCAGCGGGGAAGCAACCCGATGACCTGCGGCCCCGTGGGGACCCAAGCCGGGCACCGGCTGGACGCCGCCCAAGCCCGGCGCCTGGTTCCGGCCCAGCTCTGCAGCGCGCAGAAGGGAAACGCGATTCGTTCCACTTGGTATTTCCTTGAAATCTCCGAATCTAATCCGGCGCTAAATCGCCGTGAGAGAAGCGCATCCCACAGGAGGCTGTGCTAAAAGGGCGGGCTGGCAGATCCCGGCGGCGGGTCAGGCGACGGGCCACCCGCCTCGCCCGCGCCCAAAATGACCCTTCCCGTCTCCTACACACGCAGCGTCTTTGGTACAGCGGAGCGCCGGGATGGTGACTAATTGGCTGCTTCTTCATTTTTATTTTTATTTTTTATTTTTTTAGAGAAGTCATCCTAAGGCAAGCGTCCTGCAGAGGAGGACTGGATGGTATCTTTAAAGGTCTGTGTATGGGCTGGCGGCTTCTAAGCAGAAGCTCAGCTCAGGGACCTCTACTTGGTTGTTTTTTTTCAAATCCCACTCAACTCCAGATCGCCTTTGGAACTCTGGGACGGAGGTCCCCGCCTGTCTCTCAGCCTCTTCCTTCCCACCTAGAAGCACACAGGCACTGGCTGGGATCCCCCTTTCCCTCCAAGCCCTGTTTGAAAAAAAAAAAAAAAAGCACTATCTGGGTTTGGGTCTGTGGGGCGCTGACTGAGAGTCAGACTGACCTTTCGCTACAACTTCGTACCCTCCAGCTGGTCCAGCCGGAGGCCTCTCCAGGTCCCGGCCAGGATTCTCCCCCCAGGACTCTGAGAATTCGCTGCCAGGACACCCTCCTCCCCCAAAAGGCTGTAGAAAAGGCTGCAGAAAAGGCTGCTGCCTACGTTAGGCGTTGGTGGAGGCGGGACTCCCGGTGCCAGGTGCTCCGGGCCCAGGCGACCGGGCACTTTGTTCCCCATCCCCCGCCTGGAAAAGCCCTGCACTTTGCAAACTTGACTGCGCGGCTAACACAAGTCCTCCTGGGTCCTACCGGCCTTAGCACCTGCCGCCCGTAGTCCGGCACCCCCAAACCCCGCGCCCGGGTGCCGGAGAGTGAGAGAAGCGAGCTCGCCGCCTACTTACTATGCATGGATGCAAACGGGTCGTGCTTACAGTGTATTTCCATCGGGGCGCTCCAGACTGCAGGCCGGCCCGCGCCGCCGCCTCCCCGGCGCCGAGGGGCTGCCCAAAGCCGCTAAAGCGCCGCGCCGCGCCTTGCCGCCGGGCCAGGCACGGTGGCGCTGGGCTCAGAAAACACGGCCGGCCGGAGGGGATCGGAGATCGGAGGTGGCCGAGAGCTGCTCCCGGAGGCGGGAAAGCGCGCTGGTGCGCTCCGGCTGGAAGCGGGGGGCGCCCAACTCCTGGTGGCTTCTCCCTCCCCGGGGCCGGCTCAGGCGGCGGCTCCGGATCCGAATCGGGGTAGCTGCAGCCTAGGCGCCCGCAGCCTCGGGGGCATGGCGTAGGGACCCGCCTCCGGGACGGCCGGCGCCCCTGGCCTCGGGTCCGAGCGGCTGCGAGGAGGCCTGCGGGGCGCGCGAGGCACTTGGTTGTACTCAAGGAGCAGCGAAGCCCGTCGCGGGCTGCCGGGCTGGTTCGGCGGCCTCGCTGCCTCCGGCGTCTCCGCTCGGCCCCTCGGCACGCAGTGTGTTCTTGTCTCCGTGCTCCTCCAGGTCTCGGGGGCTCCTACGCGCCGCCTCAGCCTCTCTGCGCCCGCCTCTCTCCGACGCCTCCCACGAAGTTGCACAGAACTTCCTCTCCGGCGGCGGTGCTGGGGCCCAGCGGGGTTCGCAGACGTTTCCGCCGCTGACGGGGGGGGCGAGACTCCGGGCTCCCGGCGAGCTTGCAGCCCTCATGCCCTGGGACCCGCCGCCGCCGCCGCCGCCTTCAAAGTTCCCGCGGCTCCCGCTTTGCCCCCCATCGCGGGGACCGGGGGGGGGAAAAGGGACCACAGCGGCAATCCGCTCCCTCGCCTCACGCCCTGCTCCTGGAGCCCCGCCGCCCTCTCCCGGAGGTCTCCTTCGTCTTGCAGTCGCCTCTTCCGGGACGGCCGCCGCGCCTGCCCCAGGCGCGGAGCGAGGGGCCGAGGAGCGAGCGGAAGGTCCCCTCCGCCACGGCCTCCGGGACTACCGGTGCTGAGAGGGAGCCGCGGTCGGCTTTGCCCGCGCCGCCGCCGCCGCCGCCGCCGCCGCCAGCGCTAGCCCTCGCCCGCTCGGCGCGCACAGTGCGCCACTGCGCCGCCCCGGAGCCGCTTTCAGGACCCGCTGCGTGTGGACAGCGCCGCCCGGGGCTCAGCCTCCCTCCGGGCGGGGGCGGGGCGGGCGCTGACCTGCCAATCACGCTCCACCGAGCCAATCAGAGCGGGGGCATCCGGCCCTGGCCCGAGACACCGCTCCATTGGCTGAGCACCCGGGAGGCTCCGCCTCATTAGCGGGCACTCGGGCAATGGGAGAGAATGGGAGGCGGGGCCAAGGCAGCGGCGCCACGTTCATTGACAAACGCGCGGCGCGAAGGCCTAGAGAAGCCCGGGGGGGAGGGGTCCCACCTAGTGCCGGGAGAGTCCCGTGGCACATCCTCAGGGAGCCTGCCCTCCACACGGTGCGGCGTTGGGACCCTGAGATACCCTGAAGGCCTGGGGGCAGCCAAGGCAGGGGAAATAGTCTCCAGAAAACACACACACACACACAAAAACGGATGTTGGAGAAAGGCGAGTACAATAGAGAACCGGCTTTCGATCTAAGCACCAACAGACTCGCGTGTGCACATCTGCCCCGTCCTCAGTTTTTTTTTTTCATCTGCAAAATGGGCAAACTGGCTTACGTGGTCTTTAATGAAACTCCTGTCGGTGGAAATAGTTCATAATTGTATCAAGTGCCTACTAAGACGCTACCTCCTCTCCTTCTTTTTACCCCAGGCGCTCCCAAATCTGAGACAACCAAAAGGCAGAGAGACACTGAGTTGGGGGGGGGGGGGGGGAAATGGTCACATTCCTTGAAAGTTGATAATCAGGGTGCTCTTGTGGAAAAGGCTATCTGAGGCTTTGGGTCGGGTTGCCCAAACACCTGAGCCCCGAGAACCTCTTTTCAACTCCAGGCCAGGAGCTGCCGCATGCTTTGGGGTCTAGTTATCCGAGCAGCTGGAGCCTTCTGTCTACAGGGGTAATTCCACATCCGGGGCAGGGCCTCTTGGGAACTGAATGAACCCAGACCAGTCCAGTGCTAATGAGGATCCCTGCAGCCGGCGGGTGGGTGGGTGGGTTCATTCTATCTACAAGGTCCCTGCCAAGCCACGCTAGGCATGCTACCTTGCTGCAGCCTTCAGCTGTTGAAAAGACCTGACCTTCCCTCTCTGGGGGAATTTATAACAAAACCTTCCTGGTCCAGAAAGGCGGGGTCTTTGACCAAGGAGTCTCAGTTTCTCAAGGGGGTGCGAGAACCTGGGGCCACAATCAAAGGAGCTGTTCTTTGAAAAGGAAGCATGGGGCAGGCTGTCTATACCCAGGAGGCAATAGTTCTGTGAGCGCTTATCTATGCCAGGGTCCTGGCAGAGACACTGAAGATTCTCCTGGGCTAGCAGCTCATGGGAGGGGTCCCAAGTCCCACCATTGTCCATTCAAAAGCACTGATCCTCTAATATTAAACATAAATCCAACCACACAAGGGCTCTGGGATGCCCATGCCAGACCTGGCCTGGTAAGGAGGACAGAGCACAGGTTGACTGAGAAAACTCCCAGGTCATTCGGTCTCCCCTCTCTCTACCTCTGCCCCCTTCCTCCCACCCCTACACTGGGTTGGTCCTCTAGCCCACCTTCTGCTCCTGTCCCAGACCCAGCTGCCTCTGAACCGCAATTAAGTTTCCTGCACTGACCGTCCCCACCCCCTCAGGGCACAGCTGCAGGAAACAGTCTCAGGCGAGCCTCTTGGGGATCAGGAGATTTCAGGTGCAGGGAAGTGGGGTGGTGGCATCATCTCTTCTTTGTCTGGAACCCTGCCTGTCTGGATCTTCACACACACACACACACACACACACACACACACACACACCCTTGGAGCAGAAAGATCATAACAGCGCAGAGATACCAGGATGAGTTAAGGATCCCACTTTCGCTCCACCAGTGGTGGATCGAAAGTGACTAGATTTCTTCAAAGGGGTGGCTCTGCATTCCCACAAGAGAGGCAGGGGACACGGGTGGGGTGAGGATGCCTCGAGGGGCGCAGCAAGAGGCATCTCCACCTCCAGCCCCCGCTCATTTCAGGCCTGAAACCCAGATTTTAAAGTATTTGAGCTAATAGGGCCCTGAAGCTAAACTGTCCCCATTTTACAGATGAGGGACCTGAGGCCGAGGCGGGATGCGACTTGTCCAAGGTCACACAGCAAGTCGGGGCTAGAGGAAAGGCTGTGTGCCCGGCACCTTTTCTCATAAGGGTCTCTCCAGGGCCACTCTCAGGGTGGCAGGATGGCGGGCATTTGGGAGGCACGAGGATACGTTACCAAATTAAAGCACCCAGCTAGGAGGTACCCAGGCAAACTGCCTTCCTTCCCATCCCCGGGGAGGCTTGGACAGAGGCCCTGGAGCGCTGCGGCGGTGGGTCGGAACGCCAGATGTTACCGCATCAGAAACAGCTCCGGTTCCCATGTCACACAGCAGGTCCGCGTCGGGCTGCCTGACCTCTTGGGCCAGAGCAGCTCCTGTCGTGCTGTGCGCTGCGGTCAGAGGAAGCTTCCCTCTGGGTCGGAGGTAATGCACCGCCTCCAGCGGGGGACCGGCCTCCGGGAACTTCTAACGCCAAGAGGCACCACCAGACAGACCTGGCATCCTGGCCACCTTGCCCAACCTTACACCCGCCGATCGGCGGCTCAGAGCGGCCCCATGGCCAAGCCCGGCTTCCGAGCCCCAGTCCGGCCTCCGGTCTCCCCGCTGCCACCCTGGAGGCGGTCGGGCCTCGCTCTGCGCAGCAGTCGCGTGGTTCCATCCACCCTCCCCCCCTCAAATCTCACCCCCCACCTCCCCTACACACACACACACACACACACACACACACACACACACACACACACACACCCAGCCCCGCTTCCCCGCAGCAGGACTTTGGGCCAGACCCTGTGCGAACTAAGCGCTGGAGGCAGGAGACCCGGAACGAAACCTTCCGGGAAGAAACCCAGTTTATGTAAATGGAATTGCCTTTGGAAGTTTTGCTATTGAAAGAAAGCCCATTGAGAACAATGTTTGCGGAGCCCAAACGCCTTCAGAGAAAGGTGTGTCTCCCCCCCCCCCCCTCAGCCCTCAGCCACTCAACCCGGCTTCACTGGGACACAAGCCCTCCCGCTGCCCCGCTGCCCGGCGCGCAGCTCCCCCTGCGCCCCGCGGCGTCGGCTGCCACAGCTCCGCGGGCCTGAGGGGACCGCCCGCAGCCCGGGGCCAGCCCATTCCCCTGCCCCTGCTTCCGGCAAAGCGAGGCGCCCGGGGCTCAGGCTGGTGGCTCCGTTCAGCTAAGGCAGAGGTGACACAGCCATCGCTGTCCCAACTGGGGGGGTCCTCCCTAATCCTCATTTCAAAAACATGAAAGAGAGACAACGACCGATGCCAGGGGTCAGAGCTGATTCCTGCTCCCGGATCAGGGGTCCGCTCTGCCTGGCCCGGGTCCGTCTGTAAGGATCTTGGGAGTGAGTGACAGAAGGGGAGAGTTCAACCAGATTTCTCGACAACCGTGCTGAGGGTCGCTGTCAGGATTTTGTTTTCGTTACCAGTGCACACCAAAGGCCAGGAGCGCGCTACCGGGCACCTCTGGGAATGCCTTTCTCTGTCTAAAGACTTTAGGCGGTGGGGCCCTTCTCCTAGGGCTCAGTTTCCCCCGTGAATCTAATAGGGCCTCTCAAGGTTCTGAAAGAATGGGGGGGGGTAAGGGGTAGAGAATACAGTGATCATTCACAGCCTCATTCTAGAGCTGGAGGGCTTGGTGCTATTGCCCATCCTGGTCTTGGGGAGCCTTAACTCACACAGCAGCTGGCTTGCCCAATTATAGTTTTTCTCCAAGGATGCCCATGGAGGCAAGAGGCGGACGGGGGGTGGGGGTATTGGGGGGGGGGCGTTGTTCCTCCAGCAGGAATCAGAGGTTAGAGGTCAGAAAAGTCCTCCACGAGTCTCTGCCCCTCCTCTGGACCTGTTTTTCCCTTTTGGTGCCACAAGGAAAAAAACTAGACAAGGAAATCTTTAAGTGGCTCCCTGCTCCGGGTTGACCTCAGCCGATCCTGTGCTTAAAGCTAGAAGGGCATAGATTCCTTCCCCCTTGTATAGATGGGGGAACTGAGATCAAGAGACAGAATGGAAAACAGTTCTGAAGGAAGGAAACCCCCATAAAAGGCCTCAAAGTTAGGAGCGGGAGGAAGTCCACCTAAAAACCCCAAAACAAGACCTGGATGCCCCCGGCCTGTCCAGCTTCTTGGCTCTCCTCTCCCCCAGGCTGGGGCAGACAAGCAGAAGTGCAGTGTCACCTGAGATGTTCCCAGCTACCTGGGAAAGGCGCCCTTTCTCCAACCCGTCTGTGAAGAGGGGGCGTGGCTCTTAGAACTTTCAACTCTGGCCAGCCTAACTGCCCCTCCCCAGCCCCACCCAGACCCATCTCCGTGAGGAATGAAATGCTTTATTGATTAAACGATTATTCAGGCGATTGAACTAATCAAAGAGCCCATCGACCGCCATGAATCACATTCTTTGTAGACAGCTCATCGGGAAAGGCAGCGGGGGGCCAGCCCCCGAACACTCACCCATTCCCAGCACAAACCCAAACCCTTGTCCCAGCACAGGCACCTCTGGGAATCCCACCTACTCAGGGACGCAACTGGGGAAAAGAGGGAAAAGTGGGGATAGAGCAGAGGGGGTTCCCCTTCCTGCACACTCAGCCTGGGGGATCCTCTTCAATTCTGCCTCTTTGATTTCCGCCCTAACTTCTCTTCACTCACAGTTTTGGAACCACATCTAAGCCCTGGGAATTGTCCTGGGTTTGGGCTATGGAGTTCACCTCTCTCTTGCTTTCTGACCTATATGTAGGGCTGAGGAACAGATGGGAGCTCATCAATCCACAGGGGAAAGGGAGTTCTTGCCGGGGCCAGGAGTGTGTTTGGGCATGGGTTAGCATGCTTGACCGAAGGCGTAGAAGAGGCTCCTATACCCAGCTTTTACCTCAGGGCAAACAGAGGCTTCCTGCTGCCCGCCACCTCCTCTCGGATAGAAACACATCTTGCTTCTCACTGCCTGGGCCTGTGGGAGCCACACCTGGGTCCGTCAGAATGGCCTGTCTGCATACCAGCACCAGAACTGGATGCCCAGAGGAGGCACACATGTCCACCCTACTTCTGCTCCCCTCCTTTGGAGGGGCACCCCCCCCCCACCCACACACACACTGGTGTTAGAGGCTGGTCTAGGTGAAAGCGAAGGCAGGTAGGGGTCCCTAGAAATGTCTCAACTAATGTGTAGGTCTGCCTGCTCTCTCACCTGCCCATGCTGTGCCTGCAGCTGGAGACCCTTTTCTACAAACGGTAGGCTCAACAGTGCCCACAGAAAGAGGCAGTGCACACAACACCCTGAGGGTCTGTACCCTCACTCCTGGTTCTCCTAATAGAACGGAACCTGAGCCTGTTCATAGGCTTAGCACAACAGAACCCCACAGGCCCTAGACCCGTCCCTGTGCCCAGAGGCTGGCACTTTTGTGTATATTGGCATGTACACAGGGAACAGCTGTTGACATATACACATCTTTCTCACTTCCAAAATTACTTAGAATATGACAGATGAACACAGACCTTTACAAAGAGTAGATATACACTCAGAGACTTATCCAAATTATATATATGATACACACAGATATATATATATATATATATATATATATATATATATATATATATATATATACATATTTTGGATACAAAAGAACAGTATCCAGGAACACCAACTCATAAACACACTAACACATGCCTGAATATAAAGACACACAGGCACATAAACTCATGAGCACACACTCAGACATTTGAAAATCCTGTATAGAGGGACACACACACACACACACACACACGCATTGTCACTCCCGCACACTCTGAAACCCATAGGTAAACACGCAGACCCAACCAAACTTTCAGACCCCCCCGACAGACACCTACATAAATATTCAGAAACGGAGGGAAAATAGGCAAACTCTCTGACCCTTGGAATGGTGCAGAAGTCCGTGAAGAGACTGGTGAAAAGACACACAAACGTGCCACAGACAGACAGGCAAAAATAAGGCCCCCTCCCCCAGGGCCGAAGCTCGGGAGGACCAGCACCCGGGCTGGGTCCCGGAGTTGAGTTAGCGCGCCTGGAGCCGGTATCGCGGTCCTACCTGTCCTGCCGGTCCGAGGAGTTGGGTAATTTTTCTCTAAATCCATTTTGATTTTTTTTTTCAGAACTTGATCGAATGGACAGGGGAGGGAAAAGTTTCCACTTTTTTTTGTGTGCTTCTTTTTTATTTTTTTTCTCTCTCTCCTTGGTGTCAGGGGCCGCTCACAGGTCGGAATAATTCAAGCCTTCCGCTCCCCCGCCGAGCTGGGGTAGCTGATCACTGAGCTGAAACTAAACGTTTTAGGTGGAAAAAAAAAAAAAAAAAGAAGCGTCCGAAGGCACCGTGAAATGATTAAGGAACTAAAGAGCTTCTCGCCATGTGAGATCATGTCCTGTTCTCGCCAACATCACCAGATGTCCCCAGACACGCCGCGCCCCCAGCGTGCGGCCCCGCGCGGCCGGGGGCCGGGAGCCGGGCGAGGCGTCCGCGCGGCGCAGAGGGGCCTCCTCCGCGGGCCAGACGGGGCGGGCCGGGCCGGAGCAGCGCCGGAGGCCCGGAGAGCAACAGTGTCGCAGCCGCACCGCCCCGGACTTTTTATACGGGGTTGTTGTGGGGGGAGGAGGGAAGGAAGGTTTCAGAAACCCGGGAGCTAGCCCGCGCGCACTTACGGGAAGGGGCCCGGCAGACCAGGAGGCGAGCCTGGAGCCCCGGCCTCGGGCAGCACCTTCTACGCACCCCGGCGGCTTGGCTCCGCGGACCTCTCCGCCGTGCGCGCGGTGCCAGTGACCCCTCTGGGTGCAGCCCCGGCTGCGAAGGCGGGTGCAGGCCTGGTTTTTGTTTTTTTTAAAAGAAATTAACCAATCTAGCAGGCAGGTGCTTTTGAAGGGGGGTGCAAAAGCAGGCGATGGATGCCAGGCATCCAGCTTCCTCAGGTTCACCCCTAGGGCGGCGCCCGCCCCCCAGAGCTCCCGGCTCCCCACCCCCACCCCCCTCACTGGCAGCTGCTATTGCTACTGCTGGGTCCCTAACTCTAGGAGAAGCCTGAAGCCTCCAGGCCCCCCTCAGCCAGCCAGCCCCCTGGCCGCAGTTCTCCCCACACCACGTCTCAGTCTGGCCCGCGCAGCACTGGGGCTAAGAGATGTGCAATGCTGGAGATAAAAATCCGGCCCTCCGCGGTGGAGCACCCGGGGCTGAGCAGGACCATCTCGGGAGGTCCTGGAGATGGGCAGGCGTCCCGGACACCTTACCCCGGCCCATGCATGGGATCCCGCTGCCCTCGAGCCCCGAGGCGTGGCGGCGTCCCGGCGCCCCTGGACTCGGTTCCAGAGGGGAACCCATCAGCCCCCAGAGAGGCCGGGTAGAGGTGTGGCATGTCCCGCCCGCTCTCTCCGGCCCAGGCTCAAGCCTTCCCTCCCCTTTACCCTCCCCAACCCCGAGGCCAGATGCTCGGCGGGGCCCCGCTGCCGCGGGGTGGTCGAAGGGGGCCCGGCTCTCCGGGGCGGGGGAGCGCTCCATAAGAAGGACGCTTGGCCCCCCGGACAATGGCAGTTTCGGAAAGTGAATCGTCCTCAGCGAGGGTGTTGGGGGTTTTTTTTGTTGTTGTTTTGTTTTGGAGGGGGTGGTCACGAGGCTGGGCCGCCCCACCGAGGGGGAAGAGCCCAGAGCCCGAGGAAAGGGGTGGAGGGGGCGCGGCGGGAACCGGACACCGCTTAGCGGATTTTCGCCACCATCGGAAACGTGGCTGTGGACTCCCCGGGCGGCCCCCCCCACCCACCCACCCACCCCACTAGTCTGCGCAGTCACCCTCCGCCGCCTCCTTTCTGCAGCCTGCGGGTCGGGGTCCCTGCCCGGCGGTTTGGTTCGGGGGCATCTCGGAGCGCCGCGCTCTGCCCTCCGCAGCCGGCCCGGCCTCGGCTTCCCGCCCTGCGGCTCGGCCCGCGCGGGGCGGCGGCGCCGGGAGGAGAGGCCTGCCCGCACCCCGAGATCAAAAGCCCTTCCGGAACTGACATTGCACCCGGGGCTGGGGGCGGGGGGCGGTGGGGTCTCCTTTTGTTTTGTTTTCCTATTTGGAGGGTTTGTTTGGTTTTTTGTTTTCTGGGAGGTTTTTTTTTTTTTTTTAATTATGTAGGAGTCTTTTGTTTGGGTGTTTTTTGCGTATTGGTTTTTTTTCGTGGATTTCATTTTATCGGGCTTTGCTCTGTGAGTCTTGGTCGTTTGGGGGGGGGGTTTGATTTGGGGTGTGTGTTTTAAACTTTGTTCTCATAGGCCGTCTTTTTGTGTGTCGTTTGAAGCCCGTTCCATCTGCGTGGTGCTTGGATAGGTTTTGATTTTTTTACACCGGCGGGTGTCGTTTGTGTGTTTTGTGTTAGGTGAATTGTGTGTTTGTGTGTTGTTTCCTTCGATTTCGATTTTTCTTTTTTTTAATGAGCCGTGCGTTTGGATGGGGATTTGGGTTTACGTTCTCGTGCGTTGGCTTCAGTGTTTGTGTTTACGGGGCGCGCTCTGGTGAGTGTTGCACCGTGTGTGTGTTTTGGCTTTGCGGGGCTCTGGGGTTGGGGAGGGGACACCGGACACTCCTCCGTTCCTGTTCCGAGCCCAGGAAGGGCAAAGGATTAGGCCAAAGCATCACGAATGGTGGGTTTGCCTGGTTCCGAAATACCTGACCCCCCCGCGCCGTCCTCGCGTCCTACTCGGCGAGTTCCAGACCAAAGCAAAAACAATGGTGCGTTCCCGAGGGGGCGCCCACCCGCCTGCCCTGCCGGGGCCCCGTGGCTCCGGTGCCCGGGTCCGAATTCCCAGAGCCCGCTCCCTCCGCTCGGGACACCCAGGCCCAGCCGCCTGTCCTGTGGCCCACCCGGTCTGCTGTGGGTTTCTCTCCTCTTGCTTCTGTGCTCCTGACCTCCCCGACTTCCTTCCGTAGCGTCAGACCGGGGGGCCGGCTCCCCGCCGCGCAAACCTCTTCGGAGCACACGGAATGGGCGCTGCGGGCCCGGGAGATACCGGGCGGGCGCTAGGGATGCGTGGACTCCAGGAGCAGATAGACGGCGGGGACCCCAGGAAAAGACCCCTTCTCCCCCCCCCCCCCTTTCCCCATTTCGCTTGTCCGCAGCCCTAGAATGCTAGAAACCCAACTCCCGCTCAGCTTTCGGTTTGGAGAGCCTTGCCCTGGTTTGCAACCACAGACAGCAGAGAGATCCGCTCCCCGAGCCCAGCCGGCGCGCACAGCCAGCGAATGAGAGACAGGGAGCCTCGGCGCATTGGCAGCGGCGGCCTGGCTGGCACCCCGTCAAGGGGAAGCCAAACCACGGTGCCCCCTCTATGTGCTCCCCGGGGCAGGGGAGACATCCTCGCTGTCCACACTGCCGGAACTGGACCCTCCACACACGTGGATTTGTTTAATGCTGCGCCGGGGAGAAAAGAGACGAATTCAGAGGCAGAAAGACACGCTGGCTGAACCGGCCCGGGAACGCGGGGATGCGGGGAGAATCTGTAGGGGAGGAAAACGGGGAGAGTGAGGGACGGCACCGAGGCGGACTGGGGGCGCCGGGAAGGGGCCGGTGCGTAGCTCCCCTGACCCCCACCTCCCCCCCCCCCCAATCCCCCGCGGGCTCTGGCATCCTCTGAGCCGGAGAAGGCAGAGCCCCAGAGCAGAGTGACGGGAGAAGAAAAGAGTCGCAGAAGGCGTTGGCCTGGGCCGGGACGCGAGCTTCCCTCCGGCCTTGGTCGCTGCAGTCTAGGGAGGGGGAGGCCGAAGTCCCCACGCCGGAAGCCTAGGTCGTAGGCTCTTGGACCCGGACTCGGCCAGGAGACACCTGAGGACTCCCGGGCTCACGGAGCAGGGACCCTGGACCCCCAGGTCCGGCCAGGCGCCCCGCCCCCACCCCACCCCGAAACAGCCCGCCCGGAATCCAGCAACGGGTGGGCCACCGCGGTCCGCCGCCGGGCCTCCCTCTGTGCGAGCCCGGGGAGAGGCCGCGGTGACCGGCCCTGGCCTCGGGGCTCCGGGCTGACAGTGGGTGGGAGCCGGCGTCCGGGCGGCAGGCGAGGAGGAGGCCCCGCCCTAAAGCTGGGAGCCCGCTTCGGCCAGCGAGCGGCCGAGGCCGCAGCTGGACACGCGGGATTCGGGGTCCGCGCAGCGAGCGCGCACGTGGCACGCACCTTGGGCAGGCGGCGCCCCTAAAGCCCGGCCCCGCCCCGCCCCGCTGCGTTTGCTGGGTCCGAACCGGTCAGGATTGAGGGTGGACTCCGAGTCTCTCGGCGAGTAGAGGTCCCTCTCTGTACAGGCTTTGGGGTGTGCCGAGGGCTGGCGCCCAGGTGGATGGGGGAGCCGCCTCTTCACTCACATCTCCCCCGGCGCAGAGCGCAAAAAAAAAAAGCGCGCAACGCAGGCTGGTCGCCGGTTGCAGTTTTCAAGTGGCGCCCTCGGAGGGAAGGGGGCTGAGGAATGCTTTGGCTCGAAGCATCCATCTCTGCTGCCAGCAGGGTCCTCTGCGCATGTAGGGCTTCGAGCACGGGCTCGCTGGAGCACCATGTGCTAGCGGCAGGCCACCCAGAAATATTCGGGCACCGCTGGAACATTCGGTGGGGCTGTGTTCGGGAACCTGGTGTTCATGGTGGGTGACTGCTATTGTTGTTGTTTTACTTTGCCGCCTTTCTTGCCTTAATTACAAGTCATTGAGAGAAGCCTCAGAAAGCGCAGACCCGGGTCTCTTAGATGGTGGGTTCATTTAAACTCAAATCCAGTAATTCAATTCAGTTCCACGACTGGCTTCCAGCACACCCGGCACCTATGGCGGACGTCAAGGGTATGCCATAAACATATGCACAGAGATGATTTGAAGGCAACTCTTGAAGAATGCTGAGATAAAATCCACTCTCTTGGAGTTACATTAAAATCTATGAATATGGAAAATAGGCAGTCAGGTATATTTGAAATTTGCCAACACATCCCAGCCATCCACTATTATAAGAATCCAAAAGGAAGCATTGAAAAGAGTCACGAGCCCTCTGGCTGTTTAACATTGAAAACAAGTGTGAATGAGTTTATTTCTTATGTTCTCTTTGAAATTTAGTAATGTCATAACTTGTAATAAAATCATATGTTGCTCAAGAAAAATTACATGTAGGATGCTTTATGTCTGGCCATATTTATACGAAGAACTGTTAGCTCTCCCAGCCCTTTTTCTTCTGATATTTCTGTGTAATGTGAGCTTTAAATATTTATGCACCAGCCTAGACTTGCGTTTATCTAATATGTTTCCAACTAATAACATTTTAATGTGATGTAATTTGATTCCATGAAGTATCGGGACGTGGAGGAACCTACTTTCCAGCGATTTTGAGTAAGTGCACAGGTTAAGTTCTTTAAGTTTTTGGGCGCAGATCAGAAAGCTGAACAGAAGGGGAGCCAGCCTATACGTAGGCCCTTTAATGTTCTCACTTACTTCCTTCTCCATTTTTCTGTAATAACGTCAGAGCCGTAGCAGAGAGTCACAGCAGGATTGGGACACTTCCCCTGGAGCCTGCAGATACCTCAGTCTGCTGGCCTGATTTTTATGTCTTTGTTTTGCTTTGTTTTTTTTTTTTTGAGGTGAAGTTTTATAGGGAGGAGATGGAACTGTGGGATAGAAAGCCTGGTTTGGAAAACATGCCTGAAATAAAACTGTGCTCTAATAGGCGTTCGGATTTGCTGCTGATTACCTAATTTTAGCCACTGGATGAGCTCTCTGCTGCTAGCTTCCTCCAGGACTCAGCCCAGGGTGAGATGGAAAAGAGGAGCTGGGCTGGGGTCCAGAAGGCCTTTGGGGTGAGCCCTGCAGCCAGTGCCAGTGCCTAGTGATAACCAGAGACACCTCCCAACGTGCTTAACTTTAACGCCTGCTTTACTTTGTACTGGAGGTGGGGGCCAGACCTTCAGACACTAAATGCCAATAGACTAAAAAAAATTGTCTAAAAGAAGAAAAAGCAAAGATGTCCCCTGATTTATTTTCAGTCAGATGAAAGCCATTTGGCATACCCAGTTGATATGAGGAGCTCATGAGCATAGACAGGAAAATAATTTCCCTCCTAAATGATTAAAATATTTCTAGTGGGAAATCATGACGCGAGAGTCTCCTTATAAATCTGTGTGTCTACCTACCACACAAGGAAACTAACAGTCTGCTCTTACTTAAGAATCCAAAATGGGGCATTGAAAAAATTGGAGGTCTAACACAAAATATACTAAAAATATACTCTAAATTGCTGCTGTAGCCGAAACTGGTTTGGCTCAGTGGATAGAGTGTTGGTCTGCAGACTGAAAGGTCCAAGTTCAATTCCAGTTAAGGGCATGTACATTGGTTTTGGGCACATCCTTAGTGGGGGGTGTGTGTGCAGAAGGCAACTGGTTGATGTATCTCTCTCATTGATGTTTCTAGCTCTCTATCCCTCTCCCTTCCTCTCTGTGAAAAATCAATAAAATATATATTTTTAAAAAATAAATAAAATGCTGCTGTAAATCTCAATGAAGGCACTTTTTAGTTGTTGGTAATTTCGCAGAGAGGTCTTTATAAATTCTCCCAGAAAAAAAAAAGTTAAAGAATATCTATTCAGCTTCAGTATTTTACATGGTTCTGTGCATAGGCAGGCTGAGAGCTCTCAGACGGGCTTCCTGTTAGGCACAAATTCTTACAAATAAGGTATGAGCTGGACACAGTTTGGTGAATTGAACGAGGGCGATTTTTCCCCACTTAAGTATAGCAGTCGGCGTCTCATTTCCCATGCAATTTGCACGTAGACTCGTGTACCCCATGAAGTGACAACAGAGAATGAGGCGGGGAGGAAACCTGCTGGTGTCTGCGTTCTGCGTGCCGTGCCTCAAAGGCGCTCCTTTGGGCACACGTTCCTGGTGAAGGGGAGTTTGCTGCCTCCAAACCAGGCCTGACCTTTTGTCTTTTGACCTCTGATGCATGAAATTAGGTAGCAAAAGAAAATTCGAAGAAAAGGATACAAAAACATGGAAAAACAGCCCTCCTTGACAATGGTCATTGTATCAGATTATAGCAGAGCTGCCCTGCACAGCTCAAAGTGCTTGTTTGTAAGGCTTCGGGTCTTCCTGGCCACTGGCAGTCCTGTTCTCCTTTGTGGGCGATCTACATTCCTTGGGGGGAGGGATTAAGCTCTCTTTTTAATTAAGCTCAGAGCTGGGTTTTGTCCTGGCTCTTTTTTTTTACCAAAACCTGGCTAGTTAGCACTTGGTTCCATCCCTCCATTTCCTCCGAGGCTCTCAGTGCAGGCCCGGTGCCTGGGTTTGGGCAGCCCAGGCGGCTTCGGAGACCCAGAGGAAAGCTCTGGCCCTAAAGCTCTGGTGGCCACCCAGGCAGACGCGGTTTCCCAGCTGGCATGGGGAAGGGAGGAGAGGCGTGCTTCCAGTCCAGAAGGACTACATACCCCACGTGAATGGTCCTCCACTCTTCCTCAGGCCCATTTGGGGAAATGTGATGCCTGAGGGACTGGGGTACCCTGCCCCCTGGGCTTCATGGGCCAGCCCAGTGCCCTTCACTGTCACGACTGCTAGAGGGAAGGGCAAGAACACTTGCAGAGAAGCCCTCAATGAGTCTCCACTCAGCAGTCATTGGATCCTTATAGTCCTGTGTCAAGAGCCAGGGGGTACTGTCCTTGGAGCCCCAGACCCTGTCCAGAGGAAACAGACCTTCATGCAGCCCCCTGACAGAGTGGGTGGATAAGGCAAAGGGGGTTGAGGGAGAAACGAGCAGGATGGTCAAGGCAGACGCTGGACAGGAAGGTCAGAGAAGACCTTTTCTGGGGGAGTGACCTAGATGAGTGTTGAAGGGTGAACAGGACTCGTAGATAAATAAGGACATGGAGAACAAGATCAATATTGCCATTCTATAGATGAAGCTACTGGGTACCCACATATAAGCAAAATGCTATGAAAAGAGCAAACCAGGGGCTGGGGGGATGTGCCACCCAAGAACTCCTGTCCCCTGCTCCCATTTTTAATTCAATTCCATTCAACAAAGAGCTCAGTGTTTCATACTCAAGGGAGACGAGTCTTTCTTGCCCTTGAGTTGTTCAAAGTCATGGCAGAGAAATAAGCCTATAGTTTAAGTCTTTTTAATTAAATACAATTAGGAAAACGAAGGGGGAATCCTTTGCTGCGGGGGGGGGGGGGAATCTATGAAGACTTCCTGAGGGAGGTGGTATTTGATCTAAGCCTGGAAGACTGAATTGGAAAAGATGGGCAGAAGGGTACTGTAGACCAAGGGTTCAGTATGAGCAATGGCTTGAAGACAGAAAATGTTTGGCCTATTTAGGAATTGGCAGAGCAGGAGGATAGTCAGTTTTCCCAGCTGAGAAACGAAGTTCCCAAGGAGATAGAGTAAGAATTGCATTAGAGCCAAAACCGGTTTGGCTCAGTGGTAGAGCGTTGGTCTGTGTACTGAAAGGTCCCAGGTTTGATTCCGGTCAAGGGCATGTACCTTGGTTGTGGACACATCCCCGGTAGAGGGTGTGCAAGAGGCAGCTGGTCAATGTTTCTCTCTCATCAACGTTTCTAGCTCTCTATCTCTCTCCCTTCTTCTCTGTAAAATATCAAATATATATATATATATATATATATATATATATATATATATTAAAAAGAATTGCATTAGAGCAGTTTCACAGTTTGAACTGCTTAGCCACCCCTCCCGGTGGTGCCCATGAGAACATCTGAACTACCTTCTGAGCTTTGCAAGACCCTCCTTGCCTAGCCTCTCTAAGCAGAGGTCACTGCTGGCTTTGTGTCTGCCTTAGGCCTAGGGTCACCCCCTGATTGAACACATCAGGTTCCCACTAGCTAATGTCACTGCTAATGTCACTGTCACACTATCATAGCAGTTTTTGTCTTTCTCTTCTCTCACGAGAGCAGGGAAAGTATCTGGTCCATCTCTGCAACCCCAGCACAATATAGGACTTGTACATAAAAGATGTTCATTTGAGTCGAGTGATGAATGAAAACATGTGATGAAGGGGAAATCCTCTCTGGACTGGGCTTCTGCAGTGCATAACTCATGCTTTCTTCTTTATCACATCCTCACAGCATGACTTCACCTCTCTACCCCTCAGTTTTCGAACGTGTATCACGGGGAGATTTAATCGCCACCTACTCAACCTACCTCTCAGGGCTGTTGTGAGGACCAAACCATTTAATAGCCTGGCACTCGCTCCATGACGTATTGTTACCTTGCATTTGGATTTCTGAGTGCTGTGTAAAGAAAATATTTTTTTAGTTGACTCAATATTTGTCTCCTTTGGTAGAAGAGTCGATGGTCCAGCATGTGCAGGAGCTATAAGTGAAGGTTTGTATAGAAAGAGGCCGACAGTATTCCTGTGTTGAAAAACTGTGTGGTTCTTTTTGAAGTATCCTTTGCCGGCACTATAAGAAAGCAAAGAACAAAAAATTCAACTCAAGCACATCTGAGAGCCAGAGGTTAACAGCTGTCATGATACTGCTGCTAAATTTCTGAAAAGGCAACGTCGAATCTAGAGTCCCTGGGAAGAAAAACACAGGTGGGCAGAGCTGAGAGAAGAAGGAAAATCTCAGGTCTTAGAGGGAAATGAGAAGACATCATTGCAGTCAATATAGTGCATGAATGAGGTGAACTCTACTATCCCACATGCACATTGTAGAAAGATTGTCACTGTGGGAAAGAAGGTTCAGAAAGTGGTCATAAGTCATGTGCTCTGATTCTCCATCAGCCTCTAAACCCAGGAGACTTCTATGGGCATCCTCTTCAGAGAGGAATTGGAATAGGCCAAAGCTCTGAAGATGGCACAAGTAGTTTATCAACTAAAGTATTGCTAAAGTAATAATAAATCAATACATAGTTCATTGATAGCATAGGAACTTGGGATAGCGAGTCTCGTTAAATTGTATTCGCTGTGTCTAGGTTGGTCTTTTTATAGCATCCCTGTAAATAGTTACTAAGCCTGAGGTTGAATGCCTCCAGGCACAGTGAGTTCACTAGTCTTTGATGGAACTGGTATTACGGAATGGCTGCCAGGAAGTTCTTTCCCTCATTGAGCACACATCAGCTTCCATGTAACTTCTGTCCACCGGTCCTAGTTCTGTCCTTTGGGGGTCATTGTCTCCGGGAAAAACAAACAAGGTGTCACAGTGAAGGTCCCTGTGAAGATATCTGCTCAGACAGATACTTAAACTAAATATTATTGGACAAATAATCCCAGAGAGGCTCAACTAATGAGATTAACTGACATTTCTTGAGTGCTCACTACTTACTGGGCACTGTGTTTTATATACATCATCACTATGAGCTGAGTGAAGTCTCTACTCTGAGGCTCCAGGGCAGAGCTGGAATTTGAAAGCCAGTTCTGACTTCACAGTCAAATTTCTTTTTCTTTATTAGAGAGAGAGAGAGAGAGAGAGAGAGAGAGAGAGAGAGAGAGATATTAAGTTGTTGTTCCACTTATTTATGCATTCATTGGTTGCCTTTGTATCCTGACTGGGATTGAACTTGCAACCTTGGCGTATGGGAAGATGCTTTAACCAACTGACCTCTCATGCCAGGGCTCACATTTCCTGACTGCTAACACTAACCATTTCGCTAAAACCTACTTTTCCTCTCTCCCAGATGCTCTCACCCAGATTCTACCCCTGTGTGTTTGACATTATGCCACACTGACTCCCAAAGAAAAAAGATCCACTGGACACAGTTCTGGAGGATTTACAAAGCACTTTCATGTTTTCCTATACTTATCTCAGCGGGTCGTGACTACAAAGCTGGATGGCAGCCTGGGCAGAAATCAGTATGTTCATCTCACCACGTCAGTTGGGCTCTCTCCAATCTGACTGGATCTTCTCCACCGCTGTCTATGCACCTAGTGAAGGTCCCACAGGCTGAGAAATGCATGAGGAATGGGGACCCTGCCCCCTTCACGGGGAAGGACAGACATAGGAATTTGGCTGAGTAAACTTTTAATCCAAAAGAAAAAAAAGAGGGCATTTTCTTTCTTTACAGTTTTAAATAGAATAATGAGATAATCCTGGATTTTAAAAACTCGACTCTGGTGTTTATATTTTAATTTATTCTCAGAAAGGTAGGAGGGTCTGAAGGAAATCCAGTATGTGGGTCTTATTTTATGATTTGCTACGGTAAGCCACATTTAATCCCTTTCTTCAATGAAAGGATTTACAAAGAATGCAACAAAATGTACCTATCTGTTACTTTCATTGTATTTCCCCCACATTTTTATTTAGTTCACAAAGTTATAACAATAAAGGATATTAAAAGGAAAAAAAACCTATCCATAATCTTACCATCCTAGCAAATGAACAATTCATTGTTCCTCTTGTCTTTACATGCTGCCCAACTTTACATAGGTAATTTATTAGTATAGTTACAGCTTTGTATCCCGTTTTCTCACTTAACGGTTTATCATTATAATTCCACATGGCCTTTATAATTATTATTTAAAAATAAATGCCTTCATAATTATTTTAATGGTTGCTTAATGCTCTTTTAAGTGGATATAGCACTCCCTAGTACTGTATATTTAGAAGAAGTCAACTTAACACTATTACAGATAATCCCAAAGTGCAACTTTCATACCTCTCACTTTCTCCTTTTTTTTTTTTTTTTTTGGTACTTCCTAAAATCCCCAGATCTAGATTTGCTGAGTCTGAGGGCCTGAATTTTTATGTGGTTCCTGATATATAATGACAAGTCACTTTGTAAACGGCTTTTAAAAATGTATTGTGCCTCTAATAACGGAGAGTATTATAATTTCATACTACCTTCATACCCCAACCAAGGGCATTTTACTGATAAATGAAAGATAATTTGATAAGAGGAGATTTTTACTTGCTAAATAAATGGTTTGACAAACCTGTCATAGGTTTTCTACTCTCTTATCTCTGCTACTGTGATGAATTAAACACCTTTACCAAGAATTTGAGGAAAGCAGCGAAGGGATTGTTTTGTGTTTTTTTAAAATATATTTTATTGATTTTTTACAGAGAGGAAAAGAGAGGGACAGAGAGTTAGAAACATCGGTGAGAGACAATCATCGATCAGCTGCCTCTTGCACACCCCTACTGGGGATGTGCCCACAACCAAGGTACATGCCCTTGACTGGAATCGAACCCCGGACACTTCAGTCTGCAGGCCAACGCTCTACCCACTGAGCCAAACCCGTCTCAGCATGCCAAGCGATTGCTATATCCACTTTATAGCTGAGGAAACCTTCCACTCAGGGCTTTCCCCAAGGATTTAATAAGTGGGAATGTAGTATCAGGGCTGTAGTGAACTAAAGATGATTGCATTATAACCTCCTGGAATATCTTGGATGTTTCTTTGTTTTTGATCCTTGAGTTTTTTGAAAGATACATCCACATCAGTTACATTTGTAACTTCTTTTAACAGGCACCGTAGACCTCCTGGCCTCCAACTGTTACTCAAAGCATGGGCTCACTGCCGGGGAGGTCTTGCCAGAGCTCCAGAGCTGGAAGGCGCTCCGGAGATCATCTCATATGGCTGGCTTATTTTAGAGATGACAAAACGGAGGTCCAGAGAAGAGAGGACTTGACCATGTTCATCCATGAAGTTGGCAGTAGAGTCAATAGCTACCTTTTTACTACTTGCTGCTTTAACATGTTGCCTAGAGCACACTAGTGGGTTGGTCATTTGTGTTTTGTGAGATAGTAAATAGGTGAATATTTTTGTAAAGGACCTCGGGGTCAAAACCTTTGTAAAACACTGGATACCTTATGTTTCTTTTGGAGTTCCCTGGTGAAGTAACTCTGGTAAAGATGTGTTCATTATGACCAGTACCAGACAACAGAAAGAAGTGCTCAGGGACGAGCATGTAGAAAGAGAAGATCATTCTCACCTGGTTTGGTCTGGGAAGGAAGCTGGACCCTGAGAAGGTGCCTGCAGCAGCTGAGTCTCAGCTGAGAAATAGTGAGAAACAGTTATTCATCCCACGACCTTTGTTTTAAAACAAAAAAGGCCACTGAAACCGGTTTGGCTCAGTGGTAGAGTGTTGGTCTGTGGACTGAAAGGTCCCGGGTTCGATTCTGTTCAAGGGCATGTACGTTGGTTGCGGGCACCTCCCCGGTAGTGGGTGTGCAAGAGGCAGCTGGTCGATGTTTCTCTCTCATTGATGTTTCTAGCTCTCTTTCTCCCTTCCTCTCTGTAAAATCTCAAATTTTGGGAGAGAGAGAGAGAAGACTTTAAAAAAAAAAAAAAAAAGGCCAGCATGTCTGCATCCGGTCAATCCCAACATTTAGATGCTGATCACAAAAGCTGGATTTTATTTTTTTAAAGCTTGATTTTTATTAGCTATATTTGTTGTCCATATAATGGAACTGATCTTAAAGTGGAAGTCAGACATGTATATCAGATATCATTTGGAGTAATGAGTGTATTTTCCTAATCTTTCCAACACCAACCTTACAACTCATCTCCAATAGCATGCATACTAATTAATTTGTTTTCCATATAGTAATAAGATTAACAACCTCACATTTACACGGGGTACTGAGTTATGCTCAAATAAAACAAGTTCTAATGAGAAAAATTGGATGTGGCAGCAAATTATGTCCCACTGGCAAGCCAGGTTTATGTGTGTTTGTCTGTCTTTGCTACACATATTTTTGTCAGGAGCTCACTGTAAACAAGATGATTTCTTTCCTGTTGGGTTAGTCTGGGTAAATTTGTTTAATGAACAACGAAGTCATTGTAAACATTGCACACATCTGAATGCCTTGCAGCATGGCTAGGGATCTTTTTAAGCTGCTTCAAAAAAAATCAAATGTGGTAACCACGAAAACAATATTGGGGGGAAAACCATTAATATACCAAGGTTCTCAGATATGCAGCTGGCTCAGTTGTCTCCTGAAAAAAATTGAGATTGTGGTAAAAATACAAATTCTGGGACTTCAGGCCCCAAAGACTGAAGTTTAGTAGAATTAGGAATTAGTAGAACCTCTTGGCTAGACAGATATATATTTGAAGCCCCCAGCTGATTTTGGTGGGACATTTATATACTTAGAAAACTCTGTCTAGCTGATAGACAAAGAAACTGAGGTTGAGCCTTCATGACAAGCTCTGTTCTTTTTGTTCTTTTTAAATATATCTTTGTTGATTTCAGAGAGGAAAGGAGGAGGAAAGAGAGACAGAAACATCAATGATGGGAGAGAATCGTTGGGTGCTGCCTCCTGCACACACACACACACACACACACACACACACACACACACGAGATTGAGCCAGCAACCCACTGGGTGCTCTCTTCTAGTCTTTGGAAAACTGACCTGGAATTCTGCAAGAATTTTTAGAAAAGATAAGGATCTTTGGGGGACATTTTTCACTTGGGGACATTGCCTCAGCAGTTCCCAATGGCCTTCCTTTTCATTTCCACCCTTAGTGAGCATTCACTCCAGAGCAGCACTGCCCTCGCTTTCTGCGTCACACACAACTCCCCGCGCCTCCCCTAGCAAGTCTGCTGACGTGTTTGAGCTTCAGTTCCTTCATTTGTAAAATGGCGATGTAGCCTGCAGAATTGGAGGGTGAGGGAGGGGGCCCCGGGAGTGGGCACATAAATAAGGTAGCAGGGCCCAGTTTGCTATACTTCTGATGGGTCTGAATCTACACATGAGGCAAAAAAGTATCGGGGTAGAAAATGGGAGTCACAGGCTTTGTGTTTCCAAACTCCAGGAAGAGCACGGGGAAATCATTTTCCATTAGGAGACCCAGTTCAGCAGCACTTCAGCATTACCTGCCTGGGCCGCCTGACGCCTGCTCTGTGGGGAGTCAGGGTTTAATGAAGTAGGATAAACCCGCACACGCACAGTAGTTAGCCTCAGCACAGGCAGGATTAACTTTACACTCCATTTGCAAGAGCAAAGCTCCTCTCCTTGAGTTTGTTATAAAGGGATTTAGAATCACAGAACGATAGAGCTGGAAGAGAGCCCCTAAGATCGTCAGAATCCTCCCCCACCATTTTATAGAGTCAAACCGAAGTCCGGAGAACGGAAGGGACGTGCCCAAGGTCACCCACTGAATTAGAGGTAGGGCGCGGGTCAGAAGCCAGGTTTCGGGATCCCGAAGTCTGGGTCCTTTCTGTTTTGTCATGGATCACTTTATGGTTGCCTTGTAACAAAGGCAAGGAAATGCCTTTGCTCGGCATCGCTTTATACACACACCCTCCATATCCAGGTTTCATGGGTGTAAGAGCAAGCCAGGTAATTCTGGGGGAGAGGAATCTGTGTTGCACAGGCTGCATCAGAAACATCAGAGATCTTTGTGACACATTCTAAGAGCTGTACTCAAACCCAGGGGCTGAAATCAGGTAAAACCTCAGAATGACACCATCACCAGCAGCAGCAGCAGCAGCAGCAGCAGCAAACATGTATATAGCATTTGCTATGTGCCAGGCTCTGTTCTAAGTGCTTCCCACATTTTAATTCATTGTATTTTTGCAAAAACCCTACAAGGTATATACTATTCTATACATACTAGAATCATCCATATTTTACAAAGGAGAAAACTGAAGCAGAGAGGTTAAGTAACACACTCAAGGTCATATATATTGTAAATTGCCCAGCTGGGATCAGGAGGCTGGGGTGGGCTAGAAGGGATCAATTGGGGGGGGGAGGGGGCGGGAGGGAAGGAGACATATGTAATACTTTCAACAATAATGACTGAATTAAAAGAAAAAATTGCCCAGCTGGGATTCAAAGCATACAATCTGGCTGCAGACTCTGGGCTCTCCAAATCTAGTTTCGTCTTTCTTCCAAGTTCACCTTTCTCCTCGAAGCTACCCTCTATTATACATATAACTCTCCCCATCTTTTGTGCATTGCCTTTTGCTCTGGCCACGCTGGAAGAGAGCCCCTAACAGACCTTCAGTGAGCCATCTCCTCACCCTCCACCCTCCAGCCAGTGCCTCCCATTGGTCAGACCCATCGAAACCCAGCTGAAATGGGATCCTGAGACTGAGGGCCTGTGGGGGTCAGCACACTCCCCCCTGCAATCCAGAGAGGGGCCGGGGGAAAGGCATGGAATGGATATTAGGGCAAACAGGCCAGGAAGCAGCACACCACGGCATGTCCTGTCAGAAGCCACATGGAATGAAGAAGCAGCGGTCCCCCACAGGAAGTTGGTACTGTTTCTAGAAGGGAAAAGAATGCAGCACTTGTCAACTGTTGGAGAATGAGACGGTTGCTTCGTGAGGTAGTGAGATGTCCATCACTGAAGGTGCTCAAACAGAGACTGGATACTCAGCTGTCAGGGGTCCTATTAAGGAAGGCATTGTGGAGTTATTGGGAAGATGAACAGGACTATCTCTAAATCCCTACAGGACTATCTCTAAATACACTCCTTACCCTGTGTATTTTCTACAAGGTTATTATTTTTACATACGTCTTTCCTCCCATAAGCATAGCCATTTATTTCGGTGATTAACACAGAATTATAAACTTGTAAACTGGAACATGCTGAGAAATCTGGCACCAGCAAGTGGGCCATTGATGGTGTGTCCCTATCACACCTGGTCCTTCCTGTTGCGTCTCTGCTCTTGCGCCCAGAGGATGGTTGCCAAAGATGGCCAGAGACGTAAAAGTTTATCAGTAAGTTGGATCATTAAAGTTTTGTCTTCCCTCTTTGAAACTCCCAAAAGAAAAGAAATCACAAGAACAGATCTTGGCATAGAAAGAAAATGAGACAAAGAATGAAATCATCATACTAGTGAATGGCTTTCAGAATGACATCTGTACATTAAGAATATGTAAAAATACCAATTTCATGCTCTGACAGCTTATTCTGTATCAGGGGTGGGGTAATGCCTTGGGAATGCCAAGTGTCAAAGCATTACATGTCAGCTATTCATGTGCTCCTTCGATGAGATATCACTGGGAACGGGAATTCCTTAAGGGAGAGATGTCTTAAAAAGAGGGAGGGAGGAGCAGAAGGATAAGGAAAGGGAATAAAGGAAGGAAAAGCGGACAAAGGAAGAGGAAAGCTGTCAGCTAAGAATAAAAGAATGATTGTGCAAATTATATATATATATATAGTTATAAAACAATATATACAATCTCAAATCTAAGCTACCATGTGTAGGAGTTTCTTATCTCTGTTTTGATTTTCCAGTGAGAATATCCATGTTTGGTTTCTTTTCTTTCATATATGTAACAGTGAAATTTTTAGAACATTGACAGAAATCTAAATGCAAACATCATCCATGATCTTGTTGCTCCAACAAATCCAAGTTGCTTTGTTCTGTTCTGTTCTTGTCCAAATGCATAATTTCACACAGTGGCAACCAAAATATTGTAAGTAAAAACTCATGTGCTTTCTAAAATTTTGTCATAGGAATTTCCCTTATTATCATATGGACTTCATAATGACCAGTTTCATTACTTATGAATATTTCAAAGACTCACAGGGAGAGTATGGCCATGTGACCACGGAGAATGAGATTGAAGTGATATATCTACTGGCAATGGAATGCCAAGGATTGCTAAGAACCTCAGAAGCCAGCAGGATTCTCTCCTACACCTGTCACAGAGAGCATGGCCCTGCTGAGATCTTTTCCCCCATATTTTATTTGCTTTATTAAATTCATTGGGGTGACACTGGTTATTATGATCATATAGGTTCCAGATGTGGATTTCTATGTTACAAGTTCTGGATATTGCACTGTGTGCCTACCACCCAAAGGCAAATCTTCTCCCATCACCATTCATAAGGACTTCCTTTGCTGAAACTGGTTTGGATCAGTGGGTAGAGCATCGGTCTGTGGACTGAAAGGTCCCAGATTCTGGTCAAGGGCATGCACATTGGTTGCGGGCATATCCCCGGTGGAGTGTGTGTAGGAGGCAGCTGGTCGATTTTTTCTAGCTCTCTATCCCTCTCCCTTTCTCTCTGTAAATATATATATATATATATATATAATTTTATAGGACTTCCTTCACCTCTCACCCCCTTCCCTCTAGCAACCACCACACTGCTGTTTGTGTCCACGAGTTTTATGGTATATTCCATATATGAGTGAAATCATATGATTTTTAGCTTATTTCACTTGGTATAATATTCTCAAGGTCCATCCATATTGTTGCAAATGGCAGTATTTCATCCCTTCTTATGGTAGTCCATCTGTAATCCATTGTGTATATGTATGATTTTTAAAAAAATATATATTTTTATTGATTTTTTTTTTTTACAGAGAGGAAGGGAGAGAGCCAGAGAGCCAGAAACATCGATCAGCTGCCTCCTGCACACCCTCCACCGGGGATGTGCCTGCAACCAAGGCACATGCCCCTGACCAGAATCGAACCCAGGACCCTTCAGTCTGCAGGCCAACACTCTATCCACTGAGCCAAACTGGTTTCGGCTGTACCACTTCTTTATTCAGTCTATTGCAGAACACTTTGGTTATTTCCATGTCTTGGCCATTATAAACATAGCGGTGCATATATTTTTATGAATACATGTTTTTTAGTTTTTTGGGTCTACACACAGGAAAGGTATTGCTGGGTCATACGGTAGTTCTATTCTTAATTTTTTGAGGAATCTGCAGACTGTTTTCCATAGTGGTTATACCAGTCTACATTCCCGCCAACAGTGAATGAGGGTTCCTTTCCCCCCCTATCTCACCAACACTTGTTATTACCTGTTTTGTTGATAATAACCATTCTGACAGGTGTGAGGTGGTCCAAAGACATAGAGGGATTGGGTCTGTTATACTCGTCATTTTCCATGCACGACACATAGTAGACACTCAATAAATATTTCTGAATAAATGAAACAATGAAGGCGTTATCAATCCTTTAAAGTCTGTCAATCTGACTTATAAACAATTGTATTATTTTAATTTCCTTTTATCTGTTAGGAAGATTGATCATCTCATGTTATTCAGCTGCTTTTAGTTCTCTGACTACAACTTTCTGTTCATACCCTTGGCTCACTTTCTGTGGTGGCATTTAAGTTTTTGTTGTTGTCTGCTTATTTTCTTAATCTTCACCCAAGGATATTGCCATTGATTTTTAGAAAGAGTGGAAGGGAGGGAGAGGAAGTGTGCTAACTGGGGCTGGGGATGGAACCTGCAACCCAGCTATGTTGACCAAGAATCAAACCTGAGACCCTGGGGTTTGAGAGCCAATATCTGACCACTGTACCACACCAACCAGGGCAGGATTTAGTTTTCTAGTTGACTATGGGAACTCTTTATATATTATGGGTAATATCTTCTGGTGTATGTGAGGAAAATATTTTCTCCCATTCTGTGGTTTGTCTTTTAATTTTGTTTACGATACCTTTCTCCTTAAAATACTATATTAAATGTTTTCTAATTTATTTATAATGTCACTTATCAGTAATTTATTTTTTGAATGGTATGAAGTAGATTCTGCCTGTTTGCGTTTCTTTCAGCAACATTTATCGAATAGTTCATCTTTTTTCTACTGATTTGAAATGCTATGTCTATTTTGCACTACAATGCCTGCATCCATTGTTTCAGACTTTTTGATATTTATTCCTGCTGCAATGCCACATGAGATCTATTTTAGTCCTGATAGCCTGTGGTTACCCTGCTGGTCAACTGGTAGCCTACTGCTACTTTCTTATTTTCATCGATACATGTCATTTACTTTCTGTTGCCCAGTACAGCTCCTACTAACTCCTGCCCATTGTTTTCCTGGTCTCATTTCACACAATTCCGTCCTGTTCTAATCTGGTTAAGGTTTGCCCAGATGGTCTTTGAAGACAGGGAACAGGAGCCTTGATAACGCTACTTGACCAGAACCAGAAATTGTGTCTTCTAAGCAGCCTGGAGCTTCCTCTGGGTGGTATTCAGTCAGATAGATAGAATCCCTCTCTTGCCAGGAAACCAAAGCAGACGATTAAGCCTCTTATTACTCCTACACAGCCAAGCACAGGCACAGAAGAAAATAAAAAGTAAGTTCTAAGAGCAACAGTACATCAGAGCAAAAGAAGCCATTCTGGAGAGAGAAACGTTGAACATTCTTAAGAAAATGTTCAGGACTTTAATAAAACAGTCCCGTAGCAAAGCAAGAATAGGGTCATGCAAGAATAGTTGTTGAAGTCTGTACAGAAGTTTGAGGTATGGCGGATAGAAAGACTGAATATTCTGCAATTACTAGGTCAGATATAAGAAATACACCATGCTAATGCTGACTGGTATCAGTCATGGAAGAATATCAGATCCAGAATTAAGGCAGAGGAAGAAGATAATGATTGTCAGATTAAAGAGAGACCTTGGAAGCCCTACTTTGCTAATGGTTTCATCAATTTTGTAAAAAAAAACATATTAATGTCCAAAACACAAAGCATAACAGCTATAATTTATTGTGTATACGTGTGCTTAAGTTGACATAAACTGTATAAAAAACTCACTTGAGCCCTAGCTGGTTTGGCTCAGTGGATAGACTGACGGCCTATGGTCTGAAGGGTCCCTGGTTCGATTTGGTGAAGGCACAAGCCAAGGATGTGGGCTTGATTGCCAGTAGGGGAGTGCAGGAGGCAGACAATCAATGATTCTCTCTCATTATTGATATTTCTATCTCTTTCTCCCTTTCCCTTCCTCTCTAAAACCATTAAGATATATTTTTAAAAACTCACTTGGTAGGGTGATCTTGATTATTCTCAATCTTTATTTGTTGTCAGTCTACAATCCTGAATAAAATAATTCATACAAATGTCATCACAAAGACATGTCTGGACTGAAAACTGCATGAATCTGGAGTCTGGGATAGGCAGGAGAAGAAAGTTGCCCCCTTATAGAACGAGAACTGAGTAAGGTCTATCCCTGTCCCCTCATGCATTAAAATTCTATGGGACCCGGGATTCATGAACGTTTAGAATAAAGACATGCCTTTTGCAGTGTGCATATTATGTCAACACATTGCTGATGACATGCTTCAAGATGTCCTGTATGGAATCTAATGATTCTTAAATAAATTAGAACCTCAATAGTTTTGCTAGTCATATAGTCACTTAGATGTACGCTTTGAGGAATATACTTCTAACTAGGAATGATGACAAATGAGAATAGAGTCCTTGAAATGCTAATTCCTTATCCTTTGGATTTTATTGTAATGAGGATATTTTACAGTTTAATTTATAGTACATATATTTTCAATTTCATGATTTCATAAGGAAAAGCAGTCTCTAAAAAAAATTAAAATCCATTTATATGAATGTCCAAAATTCAAGAATGATTTCATAGCTTAGATGAAAATTGCATGCTCTCTCCATCACCTTGCAACGTGAAGAACTGCAAAATCATGAATAATAAAAAAGGATGTTAAACTTTTCAAGAAAGCCAGATGGGTACCAATGTCACTGATAATTCCTGTGGACTAACTTGATTGCTGTTTCAGATTAGGAGCCTGAGTTGAGCAGCATTTACCAGTTGCAAAGTATGGGCTTTAAGTGACAACTGTTTCTATAATTACATTTTAAAATTGGACAGATATTAAGTCCGTACATGTGGCAAGTGAAAAACATCCAAATTTTAAAGGGTAACATTCGGTCATTTCACTTATCTATCTCAACCTTTATGATTTTGGTGCCAGAGTGCTGGCTTCGGCAGCACATATAGTAAAAATTGGAACAATATAGAGAAGACTAGCATGGCCCCTGCACAAGGATGACACGCAAATTTGTGAAGTGTTCCATTAAAAAAAAAAAAAAAGACTTTGGTGCCAGAGAGAGAATGATGGATGGTGAACTGGAAGCCAGCGTTAACACTAACTTTTGGTGGTACTTTGCAAATCATCTCTCCATTTTGAACCTTAGTTTTTTCCCTTCTGCAAAATGAGGGAGTTGTACTAGCTGTCCCTTTCAGCTATTGTTCTATAGTCACTGGATGAAGAGAAATGGCCAATGAAATCACTATGCAGCCAAAAAAATTCAAGTGTGTGGGTTTTTTTTTTTAGGCTTGAGGCAGGGTATAAAGATTTTAAATCTTCATTTCCAGTATTAGGTAGCAGGGCAATGTGTCCATTTGTGAAATGGGTTGCTCATCATTCCTGTTCTCCTCCATGTTACTTTCTCCCCCACACCATCCTATGTTCTGGACATATGTTTCTCCACATATGCCACTCATACATATCAGTTTCCTTCGCTTCTCCTCTTGTTCTTTTGCCAGAAGATTCCCTCGTCTTTTCTATCTGGTAAACTCTTACTCAATCTTTTTTTTTTTTTTAAACTTTTCCTTTGAATTTTATATTTTGACATCATCTCAGACAGAAAAAAAAATTGCAAAATTAATATAAAGCATTCTTTTCTAACTTTTACCCAGATCCCCCAAATGTTAACTTTTTTTAACCACATTTGTCCTCCTCTTTCTCTCCTTTTCCTTTTCCCCAACACATTTTTTTCTGAACCCCTTGAGAATAAGTTTCAAATGATGCTCTTTTACTCCAAGAACTTCGATGTGGATAGCCTAAAAAAAAGGACATTCTCTTACATAATCATAATATAAATATAAAAATCAGGAAAATAACATCAATACAGCACTAGGTTTATTTGGATTTTTCACATTGTCCCAACAATACCCTTTATGGCAAAAGAAATTCCAGATTGTGCATTTCATTTATCCTGCATCTTTTACTACTGTGCCCTGACCAGGAATCGAACCGTGACCTCCTGGTTTATAGGTTCATGCCCAACCACTGAGCAACAATACCTGAACTCATTTACAAGTTTGATAGACATTATAAAAAAAAGGTCCCGTAAAGGGCTTTTCCAATTTATATTCCACTTGCATTTTTCTGATGATTAGTGATGTTGAGCACCTCTTTATCATAGTTCATGGCCTTATGGGTTTCTTCCATGAATTGCCTGTTGCTGTTTTTTGCTGTTAGAATGCTGGCTTGTCTTTTTCTTTCAGATTACTTATTTGGCCTCCTCCTTGACAGAAGTGGGTTTCTCCCCTTCCTTTAAACAGCCAGTTGTTCCCTCCTCTACTGTTCCACAACACTGTTCATACTGTGGGAGGGAGCAGAGGAGGGAGCATTCATTTGATAGACATTTAATACCGGATCCACTCATTGCACAAGCGTTCTCTGTGAGTTCACTATGTGCTTGGCCTTGGGCTGGGTGCTGGGTGTAGAGAAAGGGGCAGGTTATTCATCGTCTCCACCCTCAAAGAATTTAGTTTTGAAAGGCAACTTCGGGCATAAAAAAAAGAGCATGAGTTTTGGATTCAGATAAGATTTGGGTTTGAATTTGTGGGATTTAGAGCAAGGCACATGGCCTCACCAAATAGCAATTTCTATCCTAGTGAAATGGGTTAACACAGCCATGGGCAAATGACGGCCCTCGGGCCAGATCCAGCCCATTCGGCTGTTCTATCTGACTCTCAGAGCAGAAAGAGCAGAGGGTTCTCTTGCTCTCCCCTCTGCTCCTTCACCAGCAGCCCAAGATGAGAGTGCCAGCATGGTCAGGTTGCTTTTGTTCCGGCCCTCCGGTCCAGTTTAAGAAGCCATTGTGGCCCTCGAGTCAAAAAGTTTGCCCACCCCTGGTACCACCTCCCTTACTGAGTCAATTTGAGAAGGGGAGAGAGACAATAGAACTCAAGTGGCTAGCAAGGGCCTGTGACATAGTAGCCTCCCAGTGAATGAATAGCAATGAAAAGGCAACTTTTTTTTTTTTTTTAATATTTTTTATTGATATTTTACAGAGAGGAAGGGAGAGAGATAGAGAGCCAGAATCGTCGATGAGAGAGAAACATCGACCAGCTGTCTCTTGCACACCCCCTAACGGGGATGTGCCCGCAACCAATGTACGTGCCCTTGACCGGAATCGAACCCGGGACCTTTCAGTCCGCAGACCGACGCTCTACCACTGAGCCAAACCGGTTTCGGCAAAAGGCAACTTTTAAGAGGTCAAAATGATTAGTTCTCAGAGATTCTAGGAACTACTAATAAATTAGAATAAAAGAAAGGAGGTAGCTCCTCCCTCTGCAAGGGTAAGAACGAGTAGTATGTGCCACTTGCCTAGACCCTGCTAGAGCACATCCCTCATCTTGCCTGCCTTCTGTAGCAAGGCAAGCCCCTTAGTTGGGGCCCCTCACCTCAATTCATCTGCTTACTGTTAATATAGCATCGCCTCTGCCCTGGGGAAAGCAGGTGCTTCCTTCTTCAAATAAATGGGCTCTTTAGAACATTCTCTGTAAGAAAGACTTCAGGATAGTTGTGCATGCTGTCACCCCTGATCTTATGTGCATACCAGAGAGAACATGAGTGGGAAGGAAATACTGTGTTTGTGGCAATCTCAAAGAGAAATGCAGACACAGTTCTGCCTGTTAGGTGACTCTTGGCAAGTCTTCCCTTCTGGGCTTCAGTTCCTCATCACTGTAGTAGGAGACTGGATCTTATTTCTAAAAGCCATCTAAATGAGAACTCATCATGCAAAGGCACAGTGTGTGTGTGTGTGTGTGTGTGTGTGTGTGTGTGTGTATGTGTATGTGTGTGTATGTATGTGTGTGTGTGTGTGTACCCTACTCTCCTTAGAAATCTTTTATCCTTAGGACCCCTACAGCTCTTTATACCTACCTTAATGTCTTGGAGCACTACACTGCAGTTATTGGGGATTATGACATGGTTCCACATAGTCATAGCTGGTGGATCCACATCTGGTTCTTAGTTTCCTTGGAGTTAGAGTGGCTTCATTTATTTAACACTTTATTGAGTGCTTACTGTCTACCACGCATTATGTTAGCTGGAGAAAATACAAAGAAAAACTATCAAAGTCTCTGCCATCTGAAATTGTAAAGTAAATACAATATAACTGCTTTGATGGAGGTTTGTCCAAAGTGTAGGGGAGTCTAGGAGGAGGAATACCTATTCTGTTTGGTTTCCCTGAAGACCCAGGGCTTGGGCAGAGCCAGGAATGATTTGACAGGCATAGTGTGTTCTGAACTACTTCCCAAGATTTAGCATTGTAGTTAACAGGTAGGCAAATTCAGCTCATGAATTGCCCTTTATGCCATCCAAAGGACTCTGGGTTTTATGAAACAACCTAAAGGCAGGTGACTAAAGCACTCTGAACATAGGAACTAGTAAACCTTGGTTGAATGCATGAGGATTGGGCAGAGTAATTTGGAGTATTTCTATCCTTTTGGTCTTGGGCAGGACTTAACTTTTCTGAATTGATTTCCTTTTAGTGAAATGGGAATGTTTAAAAATCAACCTGGCATTAGATAAAAGCTCAACAGATTATTTTATTAAGGTAACATTTGTTCTACACAACACACATTACCTAAACAATCTAATAATCTCTAGTTTTTTCCTCCTCTGCAAATTGAGTCTTTCAATTTTACCTTTTCATTGTACTGCCCTGCTTCCTAGCACTTCCCATAGTTTTAATTAAAATTTCTAATTTTCTCAGCCAAACTCTTAGATTTAGAATTAAATTATTTGTATTTCGTATTCCCAGCTAGGACTCTTAGCTCTATGAGATCACAAACTTCATATCCCCAGTTGCTAATACTGTGTCCCTCTCAACTGAGGTTCAAGAAATGTTGGCCAAAAGGACCAATGTCAAACTTATCTTTCAGGACTGTTGCCAAAGACCAGCGAATTGATACTACGTAGTAAAGGTGCTTCACTGTTTGTAAAGTTGTAGATGGGTTTATTATTACTAAGTATTAAAATAAAGTGTGAGCAAAGGAACCAGAGCCAGAGGCTCCCAACACCATCGCACCGCCTCTGGAAGCTTCTAAAGGACCAGTATTCACTTCAACCTTTCGCAGGAGTCCAGCTCTTCAAGGTTTACCGAGAGTTAATCCGTTGCCGGTACAAACTCAGCCGGAATCGCCCCGGCACGAACTCCGTTCAACTTCAAACTAGAGATGGTTCATCAAGCGCACAGAAGTTAGAAGCTAGGCGCTCTCGAAGAGGCTTCTCTCTCTCTCTCTGAGGGTCCCTCGATCAGCCAGCCAACCTCCCCACGCCCCCCGCCACTCGACACCGGGTCCCCACCTCCGACACAGCTGGGAACCCGCACCACGTGGCCCTGGGAGTAGGGACGGAGGGATTGTGAGAGGAGGCGGGGCCTGTCCTGAAACCGGACCAGGGGCATGATGGGAGATGTAGTTTTCCTCGCGGGCGCATACCGAAGCGTGCGAGCTCCGCCTCTGGTTTTATTCAGGGAAGTAGCTTCTCTAACGCGCAAGTCACTAAAATAAAGTGTCCCCTATTGTAGATGCAGCTTAGGTGTCTTTGAAAGAAGCAGTGAAGGGGAAGGGGAAAAGCAAGGAAGGCTAACCAAAAGATTACTAGCGGGGGAAGGAAAGGGTTAACAGACGTTACGCATGCGCCCAGAGGTCCCGCGGGGAGGCGCGGGGGCCGGAAGGCGGCTCCCGGGAGCTGTGTTTTCCCCGGAAGTGCCTGCCCTCCTCCCGGGTCCGCGTGGTCGCGGTTTCCTTACCTCATTCGTCCTCGCCCCTCCCCGTCCCTCGACGCGTTTTGGTTCCTGGTTGGCGCTTCCTGGTCGCAGCCGCGGCAGTGAGTATGTGTGTGGCAGACCCCGCGCGGCTGCCGGGGGACCCCTGCTCGCCCTCCTCCGCCTCGCCCGCCGGGCTGTGGAGCCTAGCGCGCGTCTCCTCGCCGGCCTCCGCGTTCCCCGTCCGGCCCTCCTTCGTGGCGGGGCACGCGGTCGGCGATCCCTCCGTGCGGCTCGGCTGACCGGCTGAGGTGTCCGCTTTCCCCCCGCGCCCGGCCACAGCCCGAGGGTCGTGGTTCGAAAAGGGCCGGGCGCCCCTGGCCTCGGTGGGGGTGGCGGGTCCCTCCGTTTCACCTCCACGACCCCAAGATCGTGCCTGTCGCTTGGGGAAGCCGATCCGTCGGTGTAGCGCGGAGGTCCCGCCGCACCGTGAAGGGGGCCGGGCCCGGGAGGACCGAACCGCCCTCGGCCAACTCCAGCCTCTGTGGTCCGACGCAGCAGCTGCAGGGCCAGGAAAATTTCGGGGAGACGTGCCCCTTCCCTCATGTGAAATGGGGAGACATGGACTGTGTTCGCTAAGATTCCCCCTTGATCCCCTCACCTCTCGTGAACCCGCAGTTAATTCAACTCGAAGAAGAGCTGCTGGGGCCGCGGGCACACCAACCGCCCGGAGCCCGCAGTTGGGCCGGAGGGGTAGCCGCGGTTCCGTGCAGACTCGCCGGTGACCGCAGATCTCATCATCAGGCTGAATTTACCCGTAGTTCAGACCGCAGGGTTGACTTAGGAGATCTTTTAGGCTCGAAGAGTAAATAATAAGCTTCCCGCACACTCTTGCAGGACCCTTCCAAACACTTGATCTTGTGTTTTGAATACTGAGGCTATCGCCTCCAAAGACTTTTAAGTGGGGTTTGTTATATATTTCGACAATATTATGCTTTGGGGACATCCAGTTTTGCTCTTTTTCCAGAGAATCGGAGGGTGGGGAATGAGCTGTGGAAGTGGAAGTGAGGATTGAGATAGTTATAAAGATAAGATGCTGCCGAGCCAAAGGAAAAAGGTGAGGGGAAAGTGAAGGAAGCGCTTTGATCCTGGATTAATTATGTATCCCAAGCTGGACTTTTCTGAATAAATTTAGCATGGTTTTCTCCCAATAAACATCTTGTATGCTTTCCTCTTTTTGTGTGACTATTGTTCAGTTGGGTTCTCCAGTCAGATTTGCTTCAAAGTCAAAGTCACGTTTGAGGAATGGACAGACTTGAACGCTAGAGCCAACTTAATAGTTTTTTAATATCTCACGATCAGGTTAGCTCGCTAAAAGTAAGTCAGATTTTAAGTTGAAAATATATTCTAATTAGTCACTTTCCAGTGAAAACTGGGTTTAAAATCAAGATTTTAATTTACATCTCTGAGGATGGATACCTCTTGTTACCAAGAAGAAATATCAAGGCTAAAAGTTATTGGAAAGGAATTAAGAGCAAAAGGCTCAGAATGATCAGAAGGTAGACTGTTAGAGCACTAGTAGTGGCTTTAAAGATTGTATAATAAAATCCAAAAGTTTAAATAAGCCTTCCGTTGTCTAGTTTAAAAATTCAGTGAAGAAATACTGCTCCCACTTTTGAATGTTGAGAGCCTTTGCAGTTATTCTGTGTGGCTGTTTTAGGCCATTTCAGTTGTTTAGGTAAGTTTCATCCCCAAACTAATATTTAAGTTTCTTAACAAAACCTAAATCTTTTTTTGCTCATGGGATAGATGTCTATGATCTTTGAGTACCAAGTCGGGAAGCTTCTGGGTGCTAAACTGACAAACTCAAATGTATGCTTTGCCTTTCATGGTTTTTATACTCCACAGGGAACTAAAATGGATATTTGTGAAATAAATTTAGGTGTTAGAACCAATTCAAATATAGCTTTGAAGAAAGGCTTTTTAAAAAATCTTTATTTGAAATTATTTTATTTTATTTATTTATTATTATTTTTTTAATATATTTTATTGATAGTTTTACAGAGAAGAAGGGAGAGAGATAGAGAGCTAGAAACGTCGATGAGAGAGAAACATCGACCAGCTGCCTCCTGCACACTCCCCACTGGGGATGTGCCCGCAACCAATGTACATGCCCTCGACCGGAATCGAACCCGGGACCTTTCAGTCCGCAGACCGACGCTCTACCACTGAGCCAAACCGGTCTCGGCAATTTGAAATTATTTTAAAAAATTAAAAAAAAAATCTTAGCAAACACTTGGCTGTAAGTTAGGGGAATGTGAATTGGCCCTAGTTATATTCTTAACCAAGGCACAAAACTCCGGGTAGGCCTCTTTATCTCTTTGGAGCTCATTTTACATCTTCAGTGTAAACTGAAGATGTTGTGTGAGATAATCTGAAAGGTTATCAGACTTAAAATTCTTTGCTTCTTATGGGGACCTTATTTAGTTGAGTATGCTTGGGAATTGTGTATCTTGATAAAAAAAAAAAGCTGAGAAAGCCTTCTAAGTCAAGATTTCATATTAATCCTCTAAGTATACACTTTAAAAAAAAGTAAATTAAATGCATTTGAATGTAATTAAAGTAGTAACATAAACCAAAAAAGCCTTAGGCAAACCTTAACCCTGGCATACATAAACTACATAAATAGAAGAGCAATAGTTATGCAGAGCACAATTTTCAAGTACAGAAGATAGAAAATCCTCTTAAAGGCCATAGGGGCTAAATTGTTAAATTCATTTTTCTACATTTCAGGGAAAGAGATAAACCCCTAGACCCAAGGAAGTCAGTTTTTATTATATTTCTTTTAGTTTATTTTTGGCATACATTCACAGGTGTGTGCCTATGGCTCTATTCTTAATCCCTTTCCTTTGGGATGGCTCCAAGAGTAGTACAAATTTGTAACTCTGTAATTTAGCTCTTTAATTTTTTCTGTGCTGTGCCGGAATTATGTTTTATCTTAAGTCCACACTGGATCCTCAGGATGGATCCAGTGAGGATTTTGAGGGAAGCATAATTCCTCTGACTTCTTTTAGAATTAATTTACCTATTAAATGAAAAGGAAAGGATTCATCTTTTATTTGAATTCCTCTGAGGCTAACATTTCAATATAAACTGATAAATGCTATGAGCATTATTATTCAGACAGCCACATTCAACTTGTATGACTGCAACTGCATAGCCACCTGAAAGACAGTGCACGAAGGAAACAGGTAAAAAAATAAACAAAAAAACCTTTTAGAAGCAGAAAGGCATTGAAAGTTTGTTTATTTTCTCCTATTTTTATTGATTTAATTGACAAATAATGTGTAAGTTTAAGGTGTTCAACATGATTCGATATACATGTATATGATTACCACATTAAGATTAGTTAACACATCAATCACCTCACATATTTCCTTTTTTTTTCAGTAAGAACATTTAAGATCTGTTCTCTTTATCAGATTTTAAGTATACATTATAGTATCGTTACCTCAGAACTTAATCATCTTTTTAAAAATCTAGCTTTATTGAGGTATAATTGACATACAACATTGGCAAAGTTTAGGATATACAACAAAAATTGGTGTGTTTTTTTCCGTCAAAACTTTTCATTAATTTTTTCATTGGCTTTTTATTTGACTAGAGGCCCAGTGCACGAATTTGTTCACGGGTGGGACCCTTCTGGGTGGCCTGCAGGGATCAGGCTGAAATCCTGCAGTCCACCACCACCTGCAGCTCCTACCTGCCTCTCCTGCTCATCCTGGCCCCACTGAGCCTGCTGCAGGCTCGCATCCAATCAGTCCTGATCAGGAGAGGCTCGCTGCCGCAGCAGTGCTCACCAGCCATGAGCCCTGTGTCTGGCGCCCTCCCAAGGGGAGTGGCCTGCGAGATGGGGCTGAAACTGACTCTCCGACATTCCCCAAGGGGTTCTGCATTGCAAGAGGGTCTAGGCCAGGCCGAGGGACCCCACTGGTGCAAGATTAGGCCAGGGAGGGACCACTGGAGATTGGCCAGTGGCGAGGGACCACAGGAGGGCTCCAAGGGTGTATCTGGCCCATCTCACTCAGTCCTGATCCATTGGCTGGACTTGAGCAGCAAGCTAACCAATGGGTTTTAGTGTTAGCCCCCTGCTGGTCATTGCATGTCATAATGTCTGGTCAACTGACTGCACCCTGGTAGCCAGTGCAAGTTATAGTGAGCTGTTGAGCGGCCTTAGTGTATAATTAACATATTATGCTTTGATTGGTTGAACAGTCCACTGGACGACTGGATATTTAGCATATTAGGCTTTTATTATATAGGATTCTTGGAGTCAGCTGGTTTTATCACCAAATCTACCATAAGAACACCCTTTTGGTAGAGAATTGGTAATCTAAGAAAATGACTAGTCTTTCTAAATTATATCTGTATAGATAAAAGGGGAGTAGAAAGAATAAATTGTCATTGTTATTGTTCTCTAGCCTGTCCCTAATTTTTGAACAAACGACTTATTTTTCCAGAGCTCTCATTTTGATCAATATTCTATCGGTACCTAATTGAAGTATCTACTGTATAGATTTTTGGTTAATGATATGAGAATAGTTGGAGACAACTCCAAAATCTATCCCATCATAATTTTCTTATTTTAGGTACTTATTAGACATCATGGCTAAGAACAAATGCCTGATCATTTATTCATTCTTTATTAATTTAACAGATATTTACAGAGATCCTGCTAAAATAGCAGTTACTCTGCTGGGTTTTGGGGATCCAAAAGCATATAGTGCCAAAACCGGTTTGGCTCAGTGGATAGAGCGTTGGCCTGCGGACTGAAGGGTCCCGGGTTCAATTCCGGTTAAGGGAATGTACCTTGGTTGTGGGCACATCCCCCAGTAGTGGATGTGTAGGAGGCAGCTGATCAATGTTTCTCTCTCATCGATGTTTCTAACTATCCCTCTCTCTTCCTCTCTGTAAAAAAATCAATTAAAAAATATATATATATTTTAAAAAGCATATATTCCTGCCCTCCTGGGGTATGTGATCTATGCTTGTGGGAGATTTACTTTAAAATTAGTAATTAGAAATACGGTGTTTTGAAAGCCTATGAAGGGGACACTTAATTTAACCTGGTGGGTCAAGGAAAGCTTCCCTGAGAAGTAATGCTTAAACAGACTTGAAGGATGACAGGCTTTAATATGCTCACTGCCTGAAAGTAAAGTTCTTCCAGAGCTAAGAGTTTTACCTCAGTTTCAGGTTCTTAGTAAGTTTATATTTTATACATATCTTTTAGCTGGCACAGGTTTATCATTCATATATATATATATATATATATATATATATATATATATATATATGTTAAGGATTAGAAAGCCATGAGATTATTTTGTTAAATTGAGAATAAAAATGTACACAAAAACAGTAAATAAAATTGTTACTCATTGTAGATGTTAGTCATAGCTGAAGTAATATTCCTATATGAGAATGTATACCAGAAAAGATGAGATCCAGAACTAAGGAGAAGCGGTAGAATGGATGGAATAGTGAGAATTACATAAATATAATTGTGATTTTGGAGAAAAAGTATTAGGTGTCTGAGGCAGTGGATCACAACCTTCTTCCTTTCCAACATACCTGCAAAATACGTCATTTTCTTTAATAACTATAACTCAATTTGTTGGTAGTAATTTTCATTTGGGAGAGGTGGCCATGAAGAGTAGGTTATAATTGGATTTAGAAATCCTTAAAAAAAAAAAAAAGGTATTCTCAGAGAAAAAGGTATTAAAAAAAAAAATCCTTACCCAAAGGTATGTTTTTATTGATTTTTAGAGAGGAAGGGGTGAGAGGTGAAGAGAGAAGCATCTTGTGAGAGAGAAACATCAGTCATTTGCTGCCCATAGGCATCCTGACTGGGGCTTGAACCCATAACCTTTTGGCGTGTGGGCCGGTACTTTAAGCAACCTAGGCCACCTGGCCAGGGTGAAAAAAAGGTATTTTAATATGTTATTGAGAAAAATGATAGCCTTTGTCTAGAAGTTAGCACTAAACAGGGATGACCTGAGTTTTAAAAATTCGTTCTTTGTATGACTTTCTCTTTTACAGCATCACCGTTACAGACTTTCATGATGTTTGGTGGTTATGAGACTGTAGAAGCATATGAAGATGACCTTTATCGTGAAGAGTCATCTAGTGAACTGAGTGTCGATAGTGAGGTGGAATTTCAGCTCTACAGCCAGGTTCATTATGCTCAAGATCTTGATGATATCACCAGGGAGGAAGAACATGACGAAAAGAACTCTGGGGATTCCGAATCATCTAGTAGCAAGCAAAATCAAAAGAACTTAATTGTCCTTTCAGATAGTGAGATCATCCAGGTATCAGACGGGTCAGAAGTAATCACTTTGTCTGATGAAGATAGCATTTATAGATGTAAAAGAAAGAATTTTAGAGTCCAAGCAGAAGAAAAGACCAGAGGTTCTCCTGCTTCTCTTCATTCTAATGAGTTGGCTAGTAAGAAAAGCAAGAGGAATGTTAAGAAGCCTAAACTTGAAGAGAAATCAGGTATGATCCGAGAGGTTATGATTATAGAAGTCAGTTCAAGTGAAGAGGAAGAGAGTTCCATTTCAGAAAGTGACAACGTGGAAAGCTGGATGCTGCTGGGATGTGGAGTCGAGGATAAAGATGATGATATCCTTCTCAATCTTGTGGGATGTGATAACTCTGTTAATGAAGGTTAGTATCATGTTGGCCATTTTGAAAAGTAGTATCGTCTTTAGAAGACTGTTTTCCTAGACAAAAAGGGTCTGCTCCATTTAATTCCTCACATTTTGGTCGAGTTTTTTTGCCTTGTTTCTTGTGAGACTCACTTACCAAAGGTTACTCTAATGGTGGTCTGTCTGAACATCAGAAAGAGTATGTCAAAATATCAAAGAAACTCTGCTTCTGCTGTAAGCAATTTCATAGCTGCTTCTTCCTGTTTGGCTAGAGCCAGTTCTGGACCTGAAATCTTAGTTTCCCTCTCTCTCTGCTTGATACCACAGGTGAGTACTCTGTCCACCTCTGACATTGGTCCTATGCTCTCATTCAGCCAACTCTGTTGGGTCCGCTTCTTCTTAAGTGATTTGCTTACCTAGGAGTTATTCAGGTAGCAAGCATGGGGAGTGCTTGGTACACATAGGATATGAAATTAATATTAAGATTTTAGCTCTAACCAGTTTGGCTCAGTGGATAGAGCATTGACCTGTGGACTGTAGGGTCCCAGGTTCGATTCCAGTCAAGGGCATGTACCTTGGTTGTGGGCACATCCCTGGTGGGGGCTGTGCAGGAGGCAGCTGATCGATGTTTCTAACTCTCTATCCCTTTCCCTTCCTCCCTGTAAAAAAAAAAATCAATAAAATATATTAAAAAAATGATTTTAGGAATTCCACAATATGGAAGGTAGGAAACTGAAAAGCTATAAGTGTACAGTAGACTGCAGGAGAGAATGCAAATTCTGAGAACCACATCACAGGATTGAAATTTCAGTGTTAGCTTTGTCTGTTCTGTCACAAGTAGTCATCTAGTATTGATACCGTATTTGCCGGCGTATAAGACGACTTTTTGGCCCTGAAAAATATGCCTCCAGGTGGGGGGTAGTCTTATCCGGCGAGTATATAACAAACTCTGTATTTTTAGTGGAAATGTTAGGGGGTTGTCTTATACTCCCAGTCGTCTTATACGCCGGCAAATACGTATTTTTCTGGGCCAAAAAATCGTCTTATACGCCGGCAAATACGGTACTTATCCTTTTAAAAAGTCCCTTTCATTTCTTACCTTTGATACCCAATGCCTAGCAATAGTTTCCTAAATGATTTTTTTTTAAAATATATCTTCCCTGTACACTATATTGGTCCTGGAATGTCCTTTTATTCATAGTATTTTACTGCCGCTCCAAAACCTTTTATGGTACCCACTTGCCCTCAGAGAAGTGATGATACTGAATGGAGATCATGCGCTGGAGCTCCAGAGATTGACAAACTTTATTATAAGAAGCCAGATAAGAAGTATTTTAGGTTTCCAAGCCACAGGATCTCCTAACTACTTAACTTTGCCTTTATTGTGGGCATAATACTTAAGAAATGGGATGGTGGTTTATTTGTTTGTTTATTTATTTATTTTAAGAGAGAGAGAGGCAGGAAGAGAAATGATGTGAGAGAATCATTGATTGGTTGACTCCCACATGTGCCCGACTGGGGATTGAACCCACAACCTGGGTATGTGCCCTGATTGGGAATTGAACCCACGACCTTTTGGTGTAGGGGGGATGCTCTAACCAACTGAGCTACACCTACCAGACCTGGGATGGTTATTTCAACAAAATCTTATTAATAAAAACAGGTGGTTGCCTCAGGCTATAATAGGCCAACTCTGAGAATTTGACAGCAAAAGGAGGAAAAGAAATAGAATAGTACATAGAAATAGTATGTAGAAAAGAAAACATAGAACAAAATCAAGTAAAGTTTTGTCAGAATAAAGGAGATCTAATAATGTTTTTAGAAGGAAAAATTTTAAAAAAATATATATTTTATTGATTTTTTTACAGAGAGGAAGAGAGAGGGATAGAGAGTTAGAAACATCGATGAGAGATAATCATCGATCAGCTGCCTCTTGCACACCCCCTACTGGGGATGTGCCCGCAATCAAGGTACATGCCCTTGACCTGAATCGAACCTGGGACCTTTCAGTCCACAGGCTGATGCTCTCTCCACTGAGCCAAACTGGTCTCGGCTAGAAGGAAAAATTTTGAAGGAGAGATTATACCTGTTTGGTAAATTAGAGTGGGAGGGGCCAAATAAAAGATGGGTTCAGGTATATATGTATGAATTAGTTTTAAAAGGGGAGAGACACAACATTAATCACTAAATTATCAAATATTTGTAGAGAAGAGTTGCATTATTTTGAGGATATCTTTTTATTGAGATGAAATTAACATAAAATGAACCATTTTAAAGTGCTCAATTCAGTGGTTTTTAGTTAATTGGGAGTGTAGAATCATTACATAGATGTAAACATTTTCACCACATCCAAAGGAAACACTGTACCCATTGAAGTCACTTTTGTTCCTCCCTCCTCAGACCCTGGCAACGAGTAATCTGTTTCTGTTTCTTTGCATTTACCTATCCTGGATATTTCATCTAGTAAATAGAAGCATAGTATATGTGACTTTTTGTGTCTGGCTTTCTCAGCATAATATTTTGGAGATTTGTGCATGTTGTAGCACATATCAGTTTTTCATTCTTTTTAAAGCTGAATAATATTCCATTCTGTGAATATATCACATTTTGTTTATCCATTCATTTGTTGATTGACATATGGGTTATTTCCACCTTTTGGCTATTGTAAACAGTGCTGTTGTAAACATTCATATTTACTTGAATACCTGTTTTGGATATACTTTTGGTTATATACCTAGGACTGGAATTACTGGTATTTTTATGTTTCACTTTGAGGAATTACCTAACCATTTTTCATAGTGGCTGCACCATTATACTTCCTATCAGTACGAGGATTCCACTTAACAGCATTGCTTTTTTATGATGACTTGTTGTGTTGTACATTTCTATATGATTTTCACATTTTTACCAATATTTGGCAGGCTCTTTGTTATTTTTTAGTCCTCCCCCTCATTCTATTTCATATAGTTGTTGCTTATGTTTTTCTAGAATAGCTTTTTTGCATAAAATTTCCTTATATGTTGCCATTCATGTATAGTTTTTAAAGAAACTGATTCATTCTTATAGGTATGTATTCCTTTAAAGTTTAGTGTGTGTGTATTAGTAAAAATGTTTGATACAAGACATAAGTAATTCTTGATCCCTGGCATTCAGTGTATGCTTTTATTATCCATATTGACATTTATCCCTATACTCTTTGCTCCTAGAAATTTTTAAAAATATATTTTTATTGATTTCAAGGAGAGAGAGAGAGAATGATGATAATGATGATGATAGAATCATTAATTGGCTGCCTCCTGCACACCCCACTTTGGGGATTGAGCCCGCAACCCTGACATATGCCCTGATGGGAAATCTAACCTTGACCTTCTGGTTCATAGGTTGATACTCAACCACTGAGCCATGCTGGCCAGGCTAGAATTTGTGTGGTTTATTTTGTTCCAGTCAAATGGAAACAAATTCTGCAGCCTGCAGATTAACTTGCTTGACTCTTATAAACTCTTACAGATATTCAAATATATTTCCCTATTTTATTTCCTTGATCTGTTAATGCCATAATCCTATTGCTTTCCAGTTAGTAAGCAGTATATTCAATGCTGATACCTATTTGGGTGTGTTGTTATTCTCTAAATCAATATTATCTCATTCATAAATAGATCTAGGGAAAGGTCTGATTCAATGTATAGAATAGTCTTTAGAGAAGATTTTTTCATGTTGGTGGAATTTTGTGGAAATTCTGGCATACTTTTGAAATGATGATTGTTAAACAGCAGCAATAGCTAATTTGTGTTCTCCTTTTCCTTCCCTCAATTCCTATCCCCAAACTATGGCATATTTAAAGTATCAATAAGATATAAGAGAAGAGATTATAAACTCCTTGATGGCAGGTCTTTTCCAGGCTCAGAAGTCTCATTATATATTTACATAAGATATATTTTATATAATATATTGTATATATTCCTTGATATATATTTGTTTTTTAATAATTGCTAAATGAAAAAACATTTATTGAGCACCTACTCTATGTAGAATATTATATAGAGGGTATTTACAGTGGTAAAAAGACATAGTTTTAGCATTAAGTGGTTTGTTTCACTGAAGAGACAAAATATAATAAGAAGCTAAGTAATTTATAGAAGTCTCTTTTTTCTTGACCATGGCAGTTAAGTCTCTCAAAATCCTGGTGATAGATGTGGTTAAAAACTTAACTCTCTAAAAAATAGGAGTAGTGTATTTTAGGTAGTATATGAACCTATGGAAGACTAAGTAAGTACATACATATTTCCCATTTACTATTGTTAAATTTGTAGCAATGAGTACAGCACCACTCTTGCTCTGTGGATAATTTAAAGTTTAGGTCTAATATTTACTTATTGGGTGCTTCCACTGTACAAGCCACTGTATCTTTAAGATGTTGTGATTTAACAATTGCTATATAATTCCTGCCTTTAGAAACCTTAAAGTGCATGACAATATGAAAACTTTACTGTGATACCAGAGTTAAATATGTTTTCTATAACTGTAAGAGATGCTTCAGCACAGTACATAATCATTTTAAGGTGAATGTAACAGACTTTTTAAAAAGATTATTGTGGGTAGGCAAAGTGTAAGACTGAATTGAAAAGTAGCCCTTTGAACTGAGTTTTAAAGAATGGATAGGATTTAAAGTTTAGGTTAAATGCAAAGAGGAAGAATAGAAACTAAAAAACCTAATAGAAACTTAAGACTGAATAGTATCATTAATGTTTAATTAATGGTTTAATATGTGGTTAATATAATTAAACATTTTAATAGTATGGCTTTTTAGACAACCACCTTAGCCTAAATATAAATGAGGAAGGGCATTTATGTTTTGTATGTTTAGAATGCTGACCAAGATTTTTTTGGTCATTATTTTGTTCTAATGTTTTCTACCTGTTTCTTTTTATCTCATTTTCCTTAAAAAAAAATGTGGTAATTTATATGACTTTGTGTCAGATAGAAAAATTCTCTCAGACGGACCAGGTGCTATAAGTCAAAGGACAGCTTTTTAAAGTGTTCTTTATGCGGGGCTGTTCCAATTAGAATATGTCTTAAACTATAATTTTTGGTATCTCATAGCTTGTGTTCTTCCTTACCATCTTTAACATAGTAATTTTAATTAATTAAACTTTGCTTTTAATGCTCCTCAAATCTTTAACGTAATATTTCCCTCCTCCCCTTTTTGCATTTATCAGATAACTAGTCAGTTTAATTTCAGTAAATATAGTTTCTTGAGAGATTTTATGGCCAAATAGGTCATAATAGTGGGTTGCTGCCCCGCTGGCATGGCTCAGTGCTTGAGCATCGACCTATGAACTGGGAGGTCACAGTTCACTTCCCGTCGGTGCTGGGTTTTGGACTTGATCCCCAGTGGGAGGTGTACAGGAGGCAGCCGATTGATGGTTCTCTCTCATCATTGATGTTTCTCTCTCTCCCTCCCCCTTCCTCTCTCTAAAATCACTTTTAAAAAATTAAAAAACAAACAGTGGGTTGCTGTTTGACATTCTTCTCACTGATGTATTGTTTAATTTCTGCCTTATAATTGAAAAATAGCCATAAGCTAGGGTTCTAGTGACCGGGAACATCAAGGAGCTCCCTCCCTGATGTTTTCAGCTTTTGTAAGCCCGTACTACACAATTCCTAAAGCTGCTTTTCAACTGTCTCTAGTTGTAGCATGTTACCTTACACTTAACTATTGTTAGGGCATCTTTTTATTTAATTTCAAATTAGCATAATGACTTAAACTGTGTTATTCACTGTTCTATAGTGAAGTTGTCATAGGGAGAGAAGAAATAAAAATGTTCAATTTCAACTTTACTTGTGAATGGAGTGAAGTTTGAAAGCCTTTTATGGCTATTGTTCAGCAGACTGAAAATCTCATTAGAAATCCCAGAAATGCTAAGGCAGCTTTGGGTTAGATTTTAATAACATTTTGGAACGTTGATATTGCATGTTGCTAACTTTTGTGATTTTACTGTTGATCAGTAAGTTAGGTATGCATTCTTGCAAAGTCAATTTATGACTTTTAGTCTAAATCCATTTCCAGTAGCTTTTCAACACTGATAAGTACCCAGGGACAGGATTAAATTTTACTTTTTTTTTTGCCACTTCTTTTAGAAACTGATTAAATTTTTGCATAAGATATACTAAATTTGTTGAAAACTGCTTAGTAAAAAATAATATAATATATATATGTATTGAACTAATGACTTAGTTGCCATTATAAGTTACTTACTCATCTACAGGTTTATTCTTTTTTTTTTTGGACTGGAGAAGCATAAAATAAGGTGGGCACATTTTCATTTTTATCTCCTTGTCATAGAAGCTTGAATACTGATGTCTGGATAAAGAGTGTTTAGCTATAATTTTCTTATAGCTGTTTGCTATAAAGGTACTGTATTTCATGTAGTGATTACTAGTTTAAGAAGATAAGTATAATTTATAAACAGTATATTTTTATGGTCAGAAGGTAAATTTAATGGGAACTACATTTGATTAAAAACTAAAACATTTTCCACAAGAAATATAGAATAGGAAACATTTACTCTTTTCCCCCCTTATAATAGAAAAGGCTAGTTAGATAGTTCATGTCTTTAAATAGGTCCTGTTTTTAAGTTTTTGCTAAATTTATATTTAACTTCCAAGTGATTTACTGGTCTCTTGCTAACACTCCCCTTATTGTTAACACTTAATAAAAGTGTTTGACCTAAGGAAGTTATTCAGCCAAATTATTGTTTATCTTTGTTTTGTTATAAATTGTCATGGTTAAGTTTTTGGCATTTTGAGTATTTACCAGATTGTTGTTGATTCTGCTTATAATAAATAAGTATTTTAATTGAACATCACCATGTATATGGTCACATTTTCTTTTCAGATTACACAAAGACACTTAGGAATATCTAAAGGAAGAGATTTGACTTGTTTCTTAGTTTTTGAATCTTGATCTGATAACGTGCTATCAGATATAATTCGGGGGCAAAAATTATTTTTGCAATAAAGATTTGGATTCAAATGTAAATGAAAAGTAGTAATAAATTATTTAAAAGTGGATCTTGTCTGTTAATGTATAACTATTTCTATGGCATTTTTATCTTAGAATTTCAGCTTTTGTCATAGTTTTGAAAATCGTCAATGGTGGACTTGAGAGCATCTGCTCTTTCGCAAATTCACATTAAGGGAAGACAGCACAGTTCTATTATGGGAAAATAATCTGTACTTTTCTCCCCTGCTTTTGCCCAAATATATAGTTAATTTATAATTACCTCAATATGAAATTTGGCTCTTTAGAGCTACTTATTGAAAGAAAATGTTTTTATTGGCATGCGTAGGTCGCATTTGATTTTGCTTTGTAATGAATAGTGCCTCTAAGAGAATTATGTAGTATAGGAAGGGAAAGCCCTAATTTCTAGAAAACTTTTTAATAATCTTCCCATATTTGCAGTTAATGAGAAATTTTAAAGATATAGGGAATAGTCTGCTTATAGCTGATAAATGTCATTACTAAGTAATTGAATAATTATACTTTGAAAAGTCAGGTGAGAGGAAGTCAAGATACAGAGGAAAATGGCAAATAAATTTAACTAAAGAAAGGAGGTTTTATTTAAAGAAAAGGAGTGCAATTACATTAATCCTGTAAGTTACTCCTTATATTGTTCTAATCATTTTTTAGTGTGAAATGATCTGATTGAAACAAAAGTCAACTTTTGTCAGTGACTTTACTTAGAAATAGTATTACTTTCCACTTCCAAAGAAGATTTTAATTGCCAGTAAATTTTTATTGTTCTAAGTACTTGAAAATTACCTCAATCCCTTATAATTAATATTTTGCTTTATATTCAGTACCCTGTCTAGTTCACCTATTTTGTTTTGCTTTAAAAATGACAAATTTTGTGAGAGAATAAATATATCAAGTATTGCTGTAAATATGTTCTTACTTTAATATAGTATGATTGACTTTTATGTGTATGAAATATTTTCCTAAAAAGGTTAATAATATTCAAGATGTTTTTGGACAGCTGAGTTACTGGCAAAAATTCATCAGGTTTAAGTTATCAAATATTTGTATTGGTTTTTAACACCATGACTGTTTTGGTTGTTGTGTAAGTACCTTTATTCTTCTGTTTGAGATGTTCTAGTTTGGGAAATTTTCTTTATTACCAGATTTAACAGGTGAAATGTAATGGTTGTGCCACTGATCATCTAGTTTTTAAGCTGTTTTGATTAGTTAAACTAACTTTGGGTATATAGTTCTTTATGGAATAGTCGAGGAGGAGCTGGATATTGCCATCACTTAGGTTAACAACAGGAACGAAGGGCTTATTTCTGACTTTTCTTTCTTTTGTTAAAAATTTTCATTGCTTTAACATTATTTGAATATGGAAGGAGAGAAGAGTTGTGAAGCAGATTTCTGATTTGCTGATTCTCAGTATTAAGCAATGGGAATCCTTACTCTTCCCTTAGATACATCACATACATATGTACATTTTGATTTAAGGGGGGGAAAAACTTAATCTTTATGGTACATTGTGGATAGTTATGCCTTTTTAAAATTAGTAAAACTAATAAAGTTTGTTTGGAAATCTCAAAAGATCTTTAGTAGTATACCTGCAACCTCAGCACTCCCTTTTTATCTATACAGATTTCCCTGCCTATTGTGGCCGTTCGCTCTAATTTAAATTTCCCATGGCTTTGGGTTGCAGACTTGGTTTTCTGCAAGAGTGCCCATGCTTACATGGTCATATATTCTGGGCGACTTTTCCACTTTTTCTTTTTTGTTATTTTGTTGATTGGTAAAGGGAAAGGGAATTTTTCACCCCCACCTCTTTGTTTTGATCTTTCTTCCTTAGCTCATCTATTTGTGTGTTTTGTTTTGCAGATTGGAAAGAATTATTGTGTGGATTTAGATCCATGGGGACTAGCAAGGAAAAACTAAACTAATTTTGTTCTTGGGTTTGTTTTCTTAATAACAGTAACAATTTAATTTTTTAGCCATTGAGCAGCTCAAAAGATATGTTAGCTTTATGCATGAAATTGATAGGAAAGTATTAATTCCAGAATTTTTTATTCATGGTTGCTCTCTGATGGAATAAAAATGTTATGTTATAGTTGAATTAAGTAAATACTACTAGAAATACTAATTAGCAGTAAGTAGTACTGTTTTAAATTTTAATTTAAATATTATTGTATATTCAAAAGATATCCATAGGTAATCAGCTGTAATCTGATACGTGATATCTCTTACATTCATTTTTTCTTGTTATGATGTGTATATATTCAAATAGACATATCAATATACATTGCTTTGAGACATACATTTTTAACTTGACCAGATCTTAAAAATTTTCCTATTCTTGCAAAACATGCTTACTTTTCAAATGTGAAGGATTTTGTTTTATGAAACAACTTCGTGCTACTAAATGTTAAATCTTTGGAGAACTGCTATGGCAATTTAAGTGTTGAATAATTTGTTACTGCTGTAAGGGAATAATAGAGGCTTCTATCCTAACATCGCCTCAAAATATTTTTTTCATTAATATCTGAAGATTTTAGAATAGCAAATTAGTGTGGTCAAAGATACTTCTGTTTTACATTTGTTTTGTGAGGATGCCAACATACATTAGCATTATTCAACGGAATTTTGAATTCCTTAAATTAATATAAAATAATAAAAAAGTATTTTTTAGCATTTAAAAATTGTAATAATTTCCAAACATACCTAGTTTTATTAATTTTAAAAAGGCTTAACCATGGAAACTGATGTTGTGATATACTGTTAACTAATAGGCTAAGAGAACTTTCTAACATTGATAAATAGGATGAAAAGGGATTAATTTTGATTTGCATAATTTTAGGGGTTTTTGTTTGTTCAGTTGATTATACACCATGGCAATGAGTTATCTAAAATTTTCTTTCGGGATGTGTGTTAAGTACATTGGGAACTGGAGGAAGGGCAAGTTTTCTTTTGTGCCTGCTAATTGTAGTTTTTCTTCTGGATTTTAGTGTTCCTAGACTATGAAACTGGTTTATAGAATTTGTTATTACCAAAAAACAAATGACATTTTTGAATTTTTGTTTTTGTTATTTTCTAGTTACTATGTATTTCACAATTTTATTTCTATCTCATGATGTCTCAAGAAGCAATTTCTCTTAAAATCAATGAGTTTCAAACTAGGAAGAAAATGTATCCTGATAATCTTATTAGCTCTTGTATTATCCCTGACAATTAAAATTATCTTAATAATTTTTCCTTTTCATCATTGTTATAGAGGTTTCATAAGTTTATAAAATGATTCTTCCTAATTCTGACTAGTAGTTTCAAAGGTGTCTTATGTTTACATTTGATTTTCTTATGTAATTATTAAAAAGCACTAAGCACTACAATATATTTATTTCCAGTATTCACATCAAATCAGGGTATAGATATGGAAAACAGATTCATCTGTGAAAGTGTACAGCTCTAAAAATAAGAAAATTTTTCTGTTAGTGCAAATAACAATTTTTTTCTGTTAGAGAGATCTCTACTATTCCCTTACTGAATGTTCATGTAAAATGTTATTAGGTCTTAAAGCTAAGGGCACAGAGTTGTTGTGTGTGGCTTTCAGTAGGAAAGCGCTGTATAGCCGAACTTGAAATTTATTAAGGAAAGAGCAAACTGGTAAAGGGCTTTCATGCTATTAAAACCTTCACAATTGTCAGACCACTTTTTTTTTTTTTAAAAGGTCATGATTCTTGATTCCTTTTCCAGTGTTTATCTGAAACTCTTGTTTTGTAGGATTTCTTTTTTGTTCTCCCTCTCTTTTTTCTTTTGGCAGTGGGCGGAAGATTCTCTTAAAACTGAATGGCTAAACATGTATAGTAACTATTAATGTGTAATGGAAATACTTTTATTCTTGATATTTTTTAGACCAGAAAATGCTTTGAAGGTAAGCCAATGAAGGTAGAATTACATTGTGTGGTTGGAAAACCTTTTAGATTTTTCTGTTTAAAAGAGTAGGCTCTGCATTAAAGCTTTAAATAGGGGTTGTTTGTGAATTATTTTAAAATTCTCTTATTGCTTGGTAATTTTGAGGTGTTTTTGTATTTCCTGAAAAATACTAAACTGTGGATGAGAGAACAAGAACTTGGGGGCAAGAAAGCTCATATCCAAAATGTCTACACTTGACAGATAGAGATTTACATGCCGTTATAGATTTTTGAAAACATAGAGCTTGAACTCTTTTTTTCTCAGAGTTTACTTAAACTTTGTCATATTTCACAAAGTTTGATTGTGATAGCTTTAAAAATTTTAAATCTGGCATTTATTCTGAATTAATTTAAGCCTTTACAAAATTAACCAAACAATCCTTGATGATAACTGCTAATACTCCGTTACATTATGTTCATTTTAAGTAATAGTTCTTTGACTGGCATTTTTTTCCTTTTATTAATATGATAAGCTAAACTTTAAAAAAGGATCTGTAAGAGCGTAGTACTTGAATTATGTGAAATTTTTATATTTTTCTGTAGAGTCAAATTAAAGTACATTTTGGTATATAATAATTTTATTTCTTAGTGTTATAAGGACATCTACTGGCTTCCAGTATATAAAAATGGTAGACCTTTTAATTTTAAATAGTTTCATAAATTAACTGTAGTCATTTTTTTAAATGCAAAAACTTGAAGCGAATGATTAAATATACTAGTGTTGGTTAATTTAGATTTTTAGCAATTAGACTTTATGAAGTAGGAATAAGACCTGGGATTTTATTTAATTTAAGAAAATATAATTTAAAAATACTAATATTAGAACTAGAGAAATCTTATCAAGTATAGAAAATCCATGTCCATAATTATTTTAAATCCTAGAGAGGAAGGTATGAGATGCTAACATCTTCTTTTTGAAAATCAAACTGTGTTTTAAAAAGGATGAAAGGACAAAAGTAACCTGGTTTCAAGCAAATTTATATAATTTTGACAATGTATTTTTCTGTTTTGTCATTGATGGGTTCATGTCACAAAATCCTGCAAAACTTCACAAAGTATTAGGTATATTTTAATTTAGTAGGCTCACTGAAAACTGTTTTGTGATATATCTAGAAAATGTTATATATGGAGTTTTTTTATTTTAAAATTTAGTGGTTTTAGGTGACAAAAAAATGACAAATCATCTTGGTGCCTTTTCTCAATTTTAGTCTTGTTATTTTAGACATATTCTTATTATTTGTTCAAAATTTATTTATACTAATATGTTATTGTTGGAATACAGTCTTGCTGTTCCAATTACATTTCACCATCTATGACATTTTATCAGCCAGCTGTTATTATATTATTATTATTATGTTTTGTGTTGTTATAAGGTACAGACTTAAAGTTTAAAGTAAGAGCTGGTGTATATTACAGTGTATATGACCATTCCTAATTTGACCTGTTACTGTAAAGAAGGTTAACAAGTGTGTATGACTAGCCCACCCCTTCTGGAGCAGTTGAGAATAGGCCTCAGAAGACTCAAAGGAATTCTTTTAACTCCTAGCAGGGCCACGGGGTCAATGTCAGATTTAGTCATGCTGTTATTTTAGCCCAGTGGTCCAGAGAGATGACTGAAAAGTGAGTCTTTTATTTCTTTTTTTGTGTGGTTATTAACAGGATTAAATGTAAGCCATTGTGTACTTAGTACCAATTAGTTTCTCATCTGAGAGGTTCATTATGATTTTTTGTCAGCCTTCACCTTGTAATATTTGTTTCATTGTTTGATTAGTTAAGGGGCTGAATGGACTAAAGAAAAGTTTTATAGCAGTGCTTTTAAATTCATTGATAATTTTAATACATAGTAAGATATGTAGATCTTGAATGAAAAATGGACCACATAGAAAATTGACATAAAAGATGGTGAAGTTAAGGAAATTGTTAAAAATTTTCCTTTTCTATGTATTTTCTTGAGTCTTAAAAAACAGACTATTACATCAAATAATACTTTTATATTTTTAGTAGTCTGCTTTATTTTCTTATGCATACTTTCAAAAATTATGTTCAATTTGCTATGAATTTGTAATTATTATTTGGGATGAAACTCCACCAAGAAACACACACCAAGAAACTCCAAAATTAAAAAATTCTTCTTCCAATTTCTACATTATAAACATAGATTAAACTATTAAAAATGAACATAAAAATTCTAGAATAAATATCTAGAATAAAGATAATTATCGGGTATAAATAAGCCTTAATTAAAAAAAAAAAGCAGCCTGAAAGTTGATTCTTTATGCTATTATAAATAAATTAAAATGCAAAGTTGTACAAGCTCAGAGAAGAGGAACATACCTTTTAATTATGTATTAAATTGGTGTGGTTTGGTGGTGTTGTTTTTTATATTTGCCTTTTGAAATTCTTATTAAGTGTTTCATTCAATAATATTTCTCATTTAAAACATTTAGATCTTTCAATAAATTTTTGGACAAAAATTGTTCCTATAAATTGGGTCAGAGATGCTAATTTCAATTAAAAGCAACAAATATAATTCAGAATTAAAATAGAAGAATTATTTTGTTAGTATATAATTGTCTGGGACAGTAGATATAATACCTTGTTGTTGAAGTATACAACACACATGTTTACATGTATTTGCCTTTAATGAACATGCCTGTAGGCTGATTCAGGCTTGACATTAAGTTCCTTTATATAAACTAAAAACAATAAGTATTAATCTAAGCAAGTGTAATACTATTTTAACTTATTACTTTAGGTGAGTTGCTTGATTTATCTCACATTGTTTGATGTATCATACTTAGATACTACCCCCTATGCTAAGTCTTTTGCTTAACTGCAAGATTTTTTTTTAAAGTACCTAGATTACTTTATTATAGAGTTGGTTATTGAAGATTTTATTACCCAAATAATTATGAAGCAGATAGAATCTGACATACAAGATTTCCCCCCCTCAAATTAGTTTCAGGCATAGTGAATTTATAACCTTTGCTTGTTAGTATTTATGTATCTAATTTTCTGAGATACATGTTTCTTTAAAGTCTAGATATAGGTTTCTTTTCATATTTTTCTCTTTAATTATATTTTGGAAAGGATTTAGAATCTCTAAATAAAAAACCTTATTTCTAACCTTCTTACCATATTACCAAATTACACCTGCTCTAGTATTGTTTAGCAGTTGAGTTCTCTTTGTTCTTCCTACCACTATTTTTAAAACAAAATATGTGGTAGCTGCATTAAGTTGATGGAAGGTTTTTAATCAACAGGAAGTAAATCAAAGTAGCTTCCTCTTATGATTTGTTGTTTAATCTAAGAAAGTAGTTTCTTTTGAGAGATAGATAGAATTTTTGCTATTTAACATTCCCATAACATCTTTGGGAATAAGAGGGAAATCTTTACTATGAAAACCTTGTAATATGACAATGGGCAGATGAAAATAAAAATTTATTTCTCCTTTTATTACTTTGTATTTGACTTCATAAGAAGCTGAAAGAAGTAGATGTTAAGTTGAAAATATGACTCAATATAAGTGCTCTGATGGTCATATAATTTAAAATTAGCAAATGCCTGAATTGACCTAATATTTAGAAAATGTAGTTAATAACAAACTGTTTGTAATTCTGTCTTGACTTAAAGTTGAATTAACTTTAGGTGTCCAGTAGAATTGGTCTAGAAAGTAACATTCAAAGGAAGTATAAAGTGGACACCTATTCTAAACAGTGACTACTGTTAGCAGTTGAATTGTGATATCCATTTAGTAAATTATCATAACTTTAATAACATTCAGCCACATTACCTTTTTGTTGTTGTTAATCCTCACCTGAGAATATTTTTTCCATTGATTTTATTTTTAGAGAGTGGAAGGGAGGGAGGGGGCCAAAGGAAGAAGGAGAGAGAGAGAGAGATAGACATGGATTGGTTGCCTCTCCCACACATGCCCAGGGGGCCCAGACCGGGGCAGAGACCTGCAGCTCAGGTACTGTCCTTGAGGGAGAATTGAACCCCAGAAACTTTAGTGCACAGACCAACACTCCAGCCACTGAGCCACACCGGCCAGGGCCAGCCACATTTCTTTCTTTCTTTCTTTCTTTATATATATATATATATATATATATATATATATATATATATATATATATATATATATTTTTTTTTTTACTGATTTCAGAGAGGAAGGAAGAGAGAGAACATCAATGATGAGAAAGAATCATTGATCAGCTGCCTCCTGCACACCTCACACCGGGGATCGAGCCTGCAACCCGGGCTTGTGCCCTGACTGGGAATTGAACCATGACCTCCTGGTTCATAGGTTGACGCTCAACCACTGAGCCAAGCCAGCCAGGCCCAGCCACATTTTCTTATGGTTGGTACCTAAACACCTTGAAATTATTATGCTATTTCAAAAATAGTACAAGTAGAAGTTGGGAACTTAGAGAAATACTATTTTATCATAGAATTCTATAGAATATTCTTTTCTTGATAAATAAAGTTCTAAGGGATAGTTGATGTTGCAATGTAATTGAAAAATGTTTTATCCCATAAAAACTTTTAGTTTAGACTTTGTCTTTCTGCCTAATCAGGTGAGACCTAACAAATATTGACAAAAATACCCTCTAACCCTTTACAAAGTGTCTACTATTGTCAAATGTAGAGGTATAGGTGTGTTACCTTATTTATTTCATAAAATTAAAACAAAGTTAGAAGGAAATAAAAACTCATAAATATCTAAATTCCAAGAAGATAAATGGAAGTTGAGTGAAGAGTGAGTAGAATAGAGATCTAGTTTTTGATTCTGCGAGCTAAATTTTATATCCAAAGCTTTAACCTTTTGGGCTTTTACATTTCCTACAATGCATATGACTGTTTTGTGTAAAGCATGTCAGTCATGATAGAATTAAAAGGTGTAGCTCATATAGTGCTTAGAATTTAATTTCTTATGGCTTTGTAATGCAGACCAAACCTTTGTAGCTTTTTATTTGGGGGGGAGGGGGGGAATTCTTTTATTTTAACTTATTGTATTTGATGAATAATATTTTATTTTGCATGAAAGATGCTATAGATCCTAATATTAAGTAGTCATTTATATACTATGATTTCATTGGGTCAGCCCGGTCCATTGACCTCTTAAAAACATTTAGGTTTTTAAAATCTCCACAATTTATCAGCTGATTTTTAATACATACTGTAACATACTAGTATTTGATTATAAAGGAATTTTTGCCCCTATTTTATAGAGATGCTTTGTATAAGCACTGATGATAATGATGTTTCTATCTGTATCTTTTACTGACTTTTACCTGGTATCTTAAACTGTCCGTATTGTTTCTTTATATTAAGTAGGAAAAAAGAAGACTGGACTTGCCTCTGTTGTTTTAACTCTGTAGGTTATATTGTAGAAATTGAATTGAAATGTCTATAAACCTTTGATTATCTGTGATACTGGTTTGGGACAAAGACATAAATATGAGACAGTAAATCATAGCCAAATAAATATAGTCAATGTCTATTTATTTATTCAGCCCACAAAAAATCAGGGACTATTATGATTCACTGTGTGAGGTGTGCTGCTCCATACAGAGATGAATCAGCCATAGACTTGACTTCAAAAATCCTATATTTTAAGAAAAGAGACAGAGATGAGTGGTATAGGAAAGCTATTGGGGTGCAGAAGTGGAACATATATGTTTTCATATATATCGTATGGATTCGGGGGGCAGCAGACTTTATTGCTATTTTGAATAGGCCACTTTCTTACACTGGGTCCCTCAAACTTGCAGGGTCCATTTTGCGGGATGGTCTTTGAGTTCTGTAAGAACTGTTAACATTTGTATTTTTATTTTGATGTTTGGTATTATATCTAGTTAGAAAGACAGCACTTCATAGTGATAATTCATAATGGAAAGCAATTTGTTGTAGAATGGGATCTGTTTCTTAATAAGTCATTGTTTCTCAATTTACGATTTGTAGACAGATTTGATGTTCAAGAAAACTTTTTATATGTTTCTTAAGATTGAAAAACAAGGGCTTAGACTAATAATTTATATTCTCTGTACCACATTCAAATCCGTGGCAGGAAGTAGGTGGTTCAGAAATATGTGAATAGCAAGGGGATCTATTTTGGGATTAATTTTTTTCTTTAAAAAATGTATTTTATTGATTTTTCACAGAGAGGAAGGGAGAGGGATTGAGAGAGAAACATCCATCAGCTGCCTCCTGCACACCCCCTAATGGGGATGTGCCCACAACCAAGGTACATGCCCTTGACCGGAATCGAACCTGGAACCCTTCAGTCCACAGGCTGATGCTCTGAGCCAAACTTGTTAGGGCGGGATTAATATTTTTCAGGAGACAAGGCAATTCAGAAAGGCAGCTAAGAGTTCACTAAGTCCCAAAATTCTTTGAGTTGTTTTGTAAGTCATAACCATTTAGGATTTAAATTGGTGGCAGTGCTGATGTATGGGCACAGTTTGTGTGATTTTAAACCGTAATGAACTGAATTTATTAAATGGAGGGTAAAATGCCTAAATATATTCTTAACATAAACTAGACCTGTTAAAATGGTTTCTGTTATAAGCCTTCTATTCTAGTTCTAAACAGCACACTATACGATAGTCAAAGCCTTTTTTATAGTTGATTATAATATTACAGTAAATGAGCAGTTTACTTTCATTGAAGTTAATTAAACCTAGATTATTTTGTAGAGTATGGTTTAGAATTTTGTATCATAAATTTGGGAAACTCATAAGGAATAAACAAGTACTTTAATTTATATTCCATAGTCTCTAAAGAAATTTGGGTTTCACATTTGGTAAACTGAACATGGTAAATTTAAGAATATATATATCAGATATCCACAAATTGGCAAGTCTGGAGGGGGGAGCGGGGAGGAGTGAGAGAGGGGTAGAAACACTGAAGAATATTTCCCATCATTTTCTCCTTTCCTTCTTAAAATTTTTTGGGATAAAAATAACCATACTCCATATCCCCCTTCTCTCTTTTACACCCCCCCCCCTAAACAAAGAGACTGACCAGAATAAGAATTAGATGATGGTTTTAAGTTTCTTATATTTTTCTGAAATCTCTCCAGGCTTTTAGAATTGGGAAGCCTATTTTGATAAGAGAGATGAAGCTAGAGCGACATTACTTACTCACATTGTACATAGAATAATTTTGGCTCATCTTTAGATTCTTATTTTCTCACGGTGTTTTGCATGTAATATATGCTACTTTAAGGATATTTTATTACCATTTGAGGTCCTAATAGTCCATGTGTCAGATTGCCTTTATATAAAAACATATTTAAATTGCTTTGACAGGTACTTTAAATGAGAAACATGAATTTAGCATTGTCATATTCTCCCTTGCTTTTGCCTTTCTTCTTTTTTTAAACCCAGGGTAATTGTAAGCATTTCTCAATTTCCTGTGCACAAAAATTTCCTGAAACATTAAAAGCTGCTAAAAGACAAGCTCTGAAAGAAGTCCCAAAGATACATCACTGCTTGACTGCAAACATTTTTAAGAAGTCACTGATTATAATGAACACAGCCTTTAATGGCAGTTTTTCCTCTCCTTTTCAGGAGAACGTGACAGAATGTCATTAAGGTTTTAGAAATGAATGCTCCTGAGGAAAGGAGGATCACTAGGACTACAATGATGCCCAGTATGTGGCCTTGAGATTCTCAGTTGGGCTCTTTTTAGGTTTTTAATCAGGTTGGAGAAGGGGGATGGATGGAGAGGAAGGGAATGGGAATAGACCGAAGCTTTGGAACACCTGTACACCCGAGCATTTTACTTTCTCACTGATCTCTTTTAATGTTGAATTTGTAGGGTCTAATGTAGAAAGGTAAACTAGATTCTAAATATTTTGAGAGCCAATAAACATAATCATCTGTTAACAGTTTATATTTAGAAGCACATGATTTTCTTTTGCATTTAACTTAAACTGTTTGGATATATTAAATCTGAAATTTCATTTAAATTGTAATTCCACTCTGCTCGAAGGATATTGTTTAACCCATTGTTCTTTTGTGTGATGACAGTAATTGCCCTTGATATATTCTGGAGGTCAATCAGATTGTATCACAAAAGAGGCAAATAATAAACGTGTGCCAGAAAGAGCTATGTCTCAGTGTAAGAACAGAAAAGCATAGTTTTGCATTGGGCATTACAATAACATCTAGGAGGCATTGCATCATATATATATATATTTATATCTTTTTAGTGGAATGTAGGGTGAAAGGAGGAGTTATTTTTAAGTGTTCAGCTGTCATTTCCCACTTTAGATTTCTTAAGAACAAACATGTTTGTTTTATTATTTTTTTTAGTATTACAGTATATATACAGGGCTGGAGAAGTTATTGTTTGATAAGGTAGTGTTTCTAAGCAGGTTTTTTTTCTTTCTTGTGAATCACTTGTAGCATTGGAATTTATAAAGACATGACTGTTCACTTTTTTTCAGCTAAAGTCATAAAGAAATATTTAGAGTATCTCTAGTGTGTTTCTCAGTAAATCTTTTTTTTTTTATGATGTGACATAGGTGTGCAATTTTATTTATTTATTTATTTTTAAACTAAATCTTTATTGTTCATATTATTACAAATGTTCCTCATCCCCCCACCCCAATTTCTCCCCTACACCAAGTTTCCATTAAATTCTCTGCCCTTTCCCCACCCCCCATTGTCCTTATCCATAGGTGCAGTTTATGTTCAGTCCCTTCCCGCCCCACTCCCCTCCCCATTTCCCCGAGAATCATCAGTCCACTCCCCTCCCATACCTCTGATTCTATTATATTCACCAGTTAATATTGTTCATCATGATTTTTACTTCCCTTGGTTTTTGGACTCACTTGTTGATAGTTACCTGTTTGTTTTTATCTTTATTTTCTTCCTCTTCCTAAAGAACCCCTTTTAGCAATTCATATAATTCTGGCTTAGCAGTGATGAATTCCTTTAGCTTAAATTTATTTGTGAAGCTCTTTATCTGACCTTCGATTCTGAGTGATAGCTTTGCTGGGTAGAGTATTTTTGGCTGTAGGTTCTTGTTATTCATCACCTTGAATATTTCTTGCCATTCCCGTCTGGCCTGCATGGTTTCTGTTGAGAAATCAGCTGACAGTCGTATGGGTGCCCCTTTATAGGTAACTACCTGCTTTTGTCTTGCTGCTTTTAATATTCTCTCTTTGTCTTTAGCTCTTGGAATTTTAATTATGATGTGTCTTGGTGTGGTCCTGTTTGGATTCCTTTTGTTTGGGGTTCTGTGTGCTTCCTGTACGTGTAAGTCTATTTCTTTCCCCAGGTGGGGGAAGTTTTCTGTCACTATTTCTTTCAATATGTTTTCGGTATCTTGCTCTCTGTCATCTTCTGGGACGCCCATAATTCTGATGTTGGTTCGCTTGAAGTTGTCCCAGAGGTTTCTTACATTATCTTCAACTTTCTGAATTCTCTTGTCTTCTTGCTTCTGCGGAGGAGTGTCTTCTGGCTCTTTGTGTTCCAAATATTGGACTTGATTCTTGCAATCTTCCAATCTGTTTTTAGGACTCTGTATAATATTTTTTATTTCAGAGAATGTATTCTTTATTTCTAGTTGATCCCTTTTCATATCCTCATAGGTCTCATTTATTTTATCAGCCTTTTCTAAGAGATTGTTGAACAACCTTATAAGCGTGGCTTTGAACTCTATATCCAGTCGCTTTTTGTCCTCCATTTCTTTCGTTTGTGATCTGTTTCCTCGTTTCGGCATTTTCGCTGCTTCCCTGAGTTGGTAGGTTGGGAGGATCAGCTGTGTCTATGCCAGGAGACAGCCTTATTCCACTAGACTTGGAAACCTGCTAAAGCCTCTCTGAGTTCAGCTTGGATGGGCGGAGTTTCAGGGTGGAGCCTACAGCCTTGGCTTCCGGTTAGCCCCGCCCTCTGAGGTTCCTGAGTCTCAGTGTACCTCAGTGTCCTTTGGTACTCGCTGCAAGCACCTCTGAGAGAAAGGCGCCCTAGAGCTTCGCCCGCTACCAGACAGTGTAGTCTCTCCCCCAACAAGCCCACAACTGGGGTTCAGAGCAGTTGGAAGTGGGGTTAAGAACAGTCCGGAGCTTATGTCTCCTTCCCGCTAGGGCGATCTGGCGGCCCAAACAACAGTCTGTCCTCTGTGTGCACAATGTGCGCGACTCAGGGGATCTGCTTTTCGCCGTTCCCCTGAGCTTCCGCCTTACAGCCCAGATTCCCTCTATATGAGGCTGGGGCCCGGGGGTCTTGCCCAGGACTGGGGTTCAGTGCAGTCAGAACTGGGGCTCAGTACATTCCTGAGCCCTTGAGTCCTTCCCGCTGGGGCAATCCAGCAGCTCAGTGAACAGTCCCTCCTCTGCGTGCAAATGTGCGCGACTCCGGAGCTCTGCCTTTCTTGCCTCTCCCCTGAGCTTCCGCCTTACAGCTCAGATTCCCTCTGTATGAGCCTGGGACCACAGGGTCTCGCCCAGAACTAGGGTTCAGTGCAGTCGGAGTTGGGGTTCAGCACAGTCCGGAGCTTTTATCTCTTTCCTGCTGGGGAACGCCAGCCAGGCACTCAGCCGCCCCTCCTCTCCGGCTCCGTCCTCTCCCCGCGGGCGCATCGTGCCTCCGTACCTTAGGCTTTTACAGCTCCTCTGGTTTTCCTTCTGGTTTTCTCTTTCCTTATAGTTGTAGAATTCCCAGTCAGTCAACTTTCCTGTAGTTCTGGATAGTGTCCACTCTATATTTTAGTTGTATTTTTTGAAATTGTTGAGTGCGGCTGCAGTTAGGCTTTTACCTCTGCCGCCATCTTGTTGTCTCCCTCAGTAAATCTTTTTTATACCTTCTGTCCTTTATTTTACTTAGAACTTTTAAACATTAAAGCTGATATTGGAACAGGTAACTTTCATTTTTTTTGGCCTTAGCTACTTAGGTTTTATGACAAATTATAAAATTATCTCTATATGTTACATTAAAAATATATTTTTCCTTTGATTTTAGGGTGATGTTGGGGCTTTATTTGAGCTCTGAATATAAATTTAACTCCTGTGGGTTATTTCTAGATAGGCTTCCTGACAGCTTAGTATTTCATTAGCCATTCTTATTTTGTCAGTGTTTATCCCACACAAAATAATAATCCTTATAAACTCCACTGCCTTTTTAAAAATGATGAATTGAGACCAGCATTATTCCAATTTCTTCTGAAAACCTAAGCTTACGTCAGAGCAAGATCACAATGATGGTAGTATATACTAGGAAATGTTTGAGAATTTTTTTCTATTGAGAGTATTAAAGAACAATTTCCAAATACCTACCTAAGGTTAAGTAATCTCCTTGAATTATATGGAAAAGTAGTAAGATCTGAACTTCCCCCTTTCTTCTTTCTGGTCCTGTTTGCCTTGACTTTAAAAAATAATAATAAACTTTTTATTTTAGAACAGTTTAGATTATGGAAAAATTATAAAGATAGTAGTACAGAGGAGTCTCATATACCCAACAGCCAATTTCCCCTCATTAGTACCATCTTATATTAGTACTAGAGGCCCGGTACATGAAATTTGTGCACTCCAGCGGCAGGCAGGGGAGTGTCCCTCAGCCCAGATTGCAAGAGGGCACAGGCCAGGCTGAAGGACCCCACTGGTGCATGATTGAGGCCAGAGAGGGACTGCGGAGGGAAGGGGGCACCGTGGAGGGTCCCTCAGTGCGGGAGCCCTTGGGGGGTGTCTGACTGATGGCTTAGGCCCACTTCCCATAGGTAGTCAGACATCCTTAGTGCTGCTGTGGAGGCAGGAGAGGCTCCCACCACCACCACTGTGCTTGCCAGCCATGAGCCTGGCTTCTAGCTGAGCGGTGGTTCCCCTGTAGGAGCGCACTGACCACCAGGGGGCAGCTCCTGCATTGAACGTCTGCCCCCTGATGGTCAGTGCATGTTATAGTGGCCAGTCGTTCCGCTGTTCGGTTGATTTGCATATTAGCCTTTTACTATATAGGATGATATCAATTTGTTTATTTGATTGGCTTGTCTTGATTCTTTCCAAAGGTCTTTCAAACTTATATTTTGGTTCTAAGGAAACTTATTCCATAAGTTGATTGTTTTTGTATCTTTATAAAACTCATATTAATGGTTTTATAAACCCTTTTATAATTCATTTATCACTTCTGAGAACTTGAGGCATGTGTTTTTTGCCTTTGAGAGTTCTTGGACCCTGTATGATTTCAATAGGGCAGGTTACCCAAACCTTTGGCATGATTCCTTCCTTAATTATTGCAAGATTTTTAGGTGGTCATAGTATGTGCAATATGCATTGTGTACTAGGATTATGAGGACTTTATTGAACTTACTTCTTAAGAGAAAATGCCATAAAAAGGAAAGTTATTAGTAGCTAAGCTTTTTAGGGTAGGGTGATGATAAGAAAATAAGTCCTATGTGGTAACTGGGTAGAAAGTATTGCTTACTTTTCCTAAGAGCCTTTGAAGATCTTGATTCCTTTTGAGAAGAACAGGAGGGGGATGGACAACTGGTTTTTTCTTCTTTTAATACTAATCTCCCCTCTCCCCCTTTCTTCTTGGTATTTTTTCCTATTTTGTGGCTAGATAGGATTTCCTTTCCTCCTCTTCTCATCTCCAGGCAGTCACAATGGTAGCCCAGTTTGGTAGGGAGCCAATGCATAGTGATTAAGTGCACAAGCTTTGAAAGCGAGATGTAGGTTTGATTTTGCCATTTATTATTAGCCATCTAATTTTGGGCATATTTCTTACATTTTCTAAGTCTCCTTTTTCCTCATCGTAATGAAGATTGAGCTTACCTTTTGGGTTTGTTGTGATGATTAAATGCAATAATGCATGTGGATTACATACCACAGTCCTTGGAACGATGTAAGAACTAAATAAATGTTAGTAACTGGATTAAAATACTAGTGTGCCATGCAGGCAAGAATATGGTATAAATATAAGGCTGTTTAGAATTGTATATCTTTAATTGCATGGTATGTAACAACTTGATCTCAGTTTGATGCTTTTGAAAGTTAAGATGAAAATCATAATATTTTGTAAAATAATCTTAATGAATTTTGAGTTCTATTTAATTTCTTTAGATTTTATTAAAGTATTAGAGGCCCGGTGCAGAATTGGGGTTCCTTGGGCGTAGAGATTGGGCCCCAGCTTGTGCTGCCAGCCTTGCAGCCCCAGTTTGCACCCCAAGCCTCGCATCGTCGCCTGGCACCCTGCCTTGGCCTGGCCCCCCCCCCCCCCCCCACCTCCTCCACCATCTCACCTGAGGGGTGAGCAATTGGGTCTGGGCCTCCACCTCTCTCCCTCTGTGGTCCCTCCCTGGCTGGCCAACCTCCCGTGTCCCTCCCCTCCTTTGTCTCGATTGTGCACTGTGGGATCCCTTGGCCTAACCTGTACCCTCTTGATATCCGGGACCCTTTGGGGAATGTTGGAGAGCCACTTTCGGCCCAACAATGGAACAACCGGGCAATGTGATGCATACCACCAGGGGACCGAACTTCCCCCCCTCCTCCCCCGTGGTCAGTGACCTCCCACAGAGGGAGCGCCTCTCAGTCAGAAGCCAGGCTGGTGAGCGCAGCGGTAGTGGCGGGAGCCTCTCCAGCTTCCGGGCAGCGCTAAGGATGTCTGACTGCCGGCTTAAGCCAGTTGCCCACGGGGTGCAGGCGTAAGCCATTAGTTGGGCATCCCCTGAGCGTTCTGGACTGCGAGAGGGCACAGGCTGGGCTGAGGGACTCGCCGAGTGCACGAATTTCATGCACTGGGTTTCTAATAAGGAATATTCCATTTGGCACTGCCTATAATGCAGCAGAGATGTCCCATCAGCTCACAAATATTTTATTGACAGCTTTCTTTATTAATAAGCACTAATGGTGTCTGCAAAGGTGAATAAAACTAGTTTCTAATCAGTCAAGAATATCACTATCTGGTCCGCCATCTGGGTTTTTGGGTTTGGTCCCTGTCAGAGTCCATGCAGAAGGCAACCAATCAACGTCTCTCTCAAAGTGACCATAACTTTGCTAAGTTTAAACTCTCTATTGGTAGGTTCCACGTGTTAGTTTGTTTTATTTTAGTGGGAGACATGAAAAATATCTTAGGTAGCAAAGCACTGGAATTAGGTTGGCTTTATTCTTAGATCTCTTGATGGATTTCTTTGCTTTAAGCCTTAATTTACCTTTCTTGTTTTCTTTCTCCCTTCCTTCCATAGAAAAGGTACATTTTTCTGAATATTGAGTTGAATTAGATTTTTTTTGTTTTAGTTTAAACCATTTAATTGAATTTTCTTCAAATTCACACATTATTAAAGATCTCATTTCTTTTCTTTTTAAATATATATTTTTTTAATTTTTAAAATATGATTTCAGAGAGGAAGGAGAGAGATAGAAATATCATTGATGAAAGAGTATCATTGCTTGGCTATCTCCTACTGGGGATTGAGCCTGCAGTCCAGGCATGTGCCCTGACTGGGAATCAAACCATGACCTCCTGGTTCATAGGTCAGTGCTCAGCCATTGAGCCATGCAGGCCAGGCTCATTTCTTTTTTTTTTTTAAATGGCCATTGTGGCTCATTATACTTTGGCTATAAAAAGGCTATTTTAGGTTTTCTTGAACTTCTCTCCTGACCCATGTGTTATTTTCCAGAGGAAGAGATCATATTTTATCCTTCCTTATTAACTCCAGAACCTATAATAGAGTGTCTAGTATATTGCAGGTCTTTAATATATGTTAAATGCATTCTCTAAATGAAGTAAAAAAATATTTGAAATTCTTTTTTATATATTGAAGAATCCAAATGACTATAAAAAGCTTAAAAATAACTTGTATAAGCATTTTTTACTTTTGCTTATGTTGTTTAATTCCTTATAAAAATAATTGTTAAAAAGGTTACTGAAAGTTTATGAGCTTTTTAGTTGATTAATGGGAATATTTAGATAGATAATGCCTTCATTGTCATCTTTTTTTCTCTCTTCAATTGTTAAAATTTTATAGTAGTATCACTTTCTTCAATCTCCAAGTTAGTTGATATTTATTTACCCTTTGTCACCAATATTCTTTCATTAAAACATTTCTTTATTCATTCAGTTATTGATTTTATTATAGTAAGGCATTGTGATGAATAAACAAATTTTCCTGGTTCAAGGAGTTTGTAATCTAGTTTATTTCTCAAAATGAGGGATATGGGGACCCCTGTGGTTCCTGCAAGGTCAAAACTCTTTTTATCATAAGATACTCTTATTTTCCTATTTCATTGTGTTGGTATTTGCTCTGATAGTGCAGAAGCAACCGTAGGTAAAACTGCTGATGCCTCAGCATGAATCAGTGCTATGGCAACAAACTACTGGTCATTGTATTCTTCACCAGTACAAACTCAATTTAAAGGAACGAAAAAGCTTAGTGTCCTTGATGAAGCAGAAAAAAAATTGTTTATTAAATCTCTATCCTTGTAACCACTTTCCCCAATATCCTGTATGACAAAATGGGAAATACATGTAAAGAAAGTACTTGTGTTATTTTCTGGAGTATAATTGTAGTCTCTGGGAAAAGCATTTGTTTAATTTTGTGAGCTGAACTAGTCTCTTTTAGCATGGAACATTTTTACGTCTAACAACTGATAAGCTATAGCTCTCAGAATTGGGTATTTTATGGACATTTTCTTGAAAATGAAAGACGTAAACATGCCACATCAAGGAAAATAACTGCCAACACTTGTTTCCACTGATAAAATTCGAGCTTTCAAGCAAAAATTAGAATTTTGAAGAACTTGTATCTGTCATGGTAAATTTGACAAAGCTTCCAAATTCTCAAAGACTTATGAAAACAGTTGTGATATCACAAATGTGATTGTTTTTTGGTTTTGTTTTTTGATTATTTTATGATGAAATATATGTCAGCAATTGGTATTTTCCATATAACCAATGCATGATGTTATAAAATTGTGCGTGGGTTAAAAGATCCTTTCAACATACAAGGTAGACCAATGGATTTGAATGTTCATAAAATACATGAAAGTTCAATGATAGTTTCATATTCTCTACTGGACTAAGTTTTGTTAAGAGTGTGAGAGAACAATCATAATTATCTGAATAGGCAATGAAAATACTCCCCTTTTCAACTACATATCAAACCTGATTTTCTTCATAATATTTCAATCAAAACAGCATATCACAACAGACTGAACGTAGAAGTAGATATGAGAATCAACTGCATTTTATTAAAAAAAATCCTCACCCAAGAATATATTTTTATTGATTTTGAGAGAAAGAGAGACAGAGACATTGATTGGTTGCCTCCTGTATGGGCCACGATGGAGATCGAACCCGAAACCCAGGTATATGTTCTGGAAATCAAACTTGCTATATCTGTGTATCCGATGACGCTCCAAACAACTGAACCACACGGGTCAGAGCTCAGCTGCATTTTAATGGGCCGGTCATTTAAGAGTTTTGTAGAACACTGCCACTCTTCCTACTAATTGTTTTTTCTTTTGGAAAAAAATAGTTATTTTTCCATAAAAATTTTATTAATTTATAATGAATTTATTGTCATGCTAAGTGAATTAATACTTGTTTTAAAAATTACTCAGCTTTGCCCTAGCCAGTTTGGCTGAGTGGATAGAGTGTCGATCCTCCGACTGAAGGGTCCCAGGTTTGATTCCTATCAAGGGCATTTCCTCGGTTGCAGGCTCTATCTCAGCCCCAGCCAGAAGGCCACCAATTGATGTGTCTCTCTCACACTGATGTTTCTTTCTCTCTCCTACTCTTTCTAATAATCAGTGGAAAAATATTCTTGGGTAAAGATTAACAAAAAATTATTCAGCTTTAGTTTTTTATGTGGTAAATATTGATAAATAATCCGTATTTAAAATGGCTTTTGGAGTGCTCAGTAATTTTTCAGGATGGAAAAGCATTATGAAATCAAAAAGCCTTTCATCTAGTACAGGTAGATAAGACATATACTCAAGTAAAGGATGTTTGAAATGTTTGAATACAATGATAATTTGAATATGTTAATAATTAAGAAAGATATAAATTTATTTGTGTTGAGAGGAAACCAGGAAAACTTCATGAAGGAAGTATGGATTAAACTAGATTTTGAAAGAGAATGTGTAGCCCTTCTGGAAATAGGGATAGGTTGAAAGAAGAGGAGGATATTTAAGATAACATTGAATGAACAATGTTCTTTTTAAAAACATGTAGATATAGGTATATCTGTATAATTTCACTATATATAAAATATTAGTATAGCATTTCTCCTCACTGAATTGGTGAATGGATTTGTAGAGATTGAGGGCTGACCATTTTCAGAGACTCAGACTTCTTTGTAATTATTTTTTTTCATTGCCTATTATTTTCCCATGCAAATGAGGTTTGGGGAATCTTTGTCTAAATGCAAGGAGCTAATGTTTCTATTTCCATGTGTTTTTATTGGCTCAGTTCTATATAAAATTTCATAATGGAGTTTTTATTTTATGAGACATAGTTTTTTTGTGTTTGTCTATTCCTATGCACACTTAATGTTCTTCTATGTTTTCTCTTTTTCCTTCTGGTTGTATTTCTTTCTACTTGGCTTTTTGTACCTGACTTGCTTATTGTGCCTATAGTTGATTCTCTGATTACCCCTTTTTTTAGTTTTGGTTTTCTCTTTTCATTATAGAACCAGAATATATATGGCTTCTTAACATAAAAATTGGAGTAATAATGTATTTTACATTTATTTCCATATACATTCCCAGGGAACAAACAACATTCTCATCAACAACAAACCTTGATGTGTGTTTTTCCATTAATTATTAGAATATTTTTCCATGGATTATTAGAAAAGTGAAAGAGAGGGGGAGAGACAGAGAGAAAGAAACATCAGTGTGAGAGACACATCAATTGGTGGTCTTCCAGCCGGGACTGAGATAGAGCCTGCATGTCTGTATATGCATACATACCTTTCTCTTAGTGCTAGAAGCTTGAAATTTTTCTCAGAACTAAAATACTTAGGAAGTCCACTCAGGTTTCTTAATGTTTAATATACTTAGTAGATCTCTTTTGAGAGTTGTGTTACTTGATATTGAATGTGATATTTGGATTCATTAAGAAAATAAGGATACTGCTTACTTGCTTGTAGTAGAAACCCTTTTTGTCTGTGCCATCAGGATCTATAGTCATTTACCTGATTAAAATGGAGAATCATGAAAAGTGATATACTAGTATATGAACATTACACATATTTTAAGTTAATATAATTGTTGTCTTTACTTTTTAAAAATATATTTTATTGATATTTTACAGAGAGGAAGAGAGAGGGATAGAGAGTTAGAAACATCAATGAGAGAGAATCATTGATCAGCTGCCTGTTGCACACTCCCTACTAGGGATGTGCCCTCAACCAAGGTACATGCCCTTGACCGGAATCGAACCCAGGACCTTTCAGTCTGCAGGCTGACGCTCTGTCCACTGAGCCAAACTGGTTTCGGCTAAGTTAATATGTACATATACCCATTTGCCAATCTTTTTGGAGTGTCACTATCATTCTGCTGACTATAAAATCTTTCATATTTCTTTCATAAGCCAATGTTTTGGAACAACAATAGTGCAGAATCCTTCCATCCCGATATTAGTCTTATATAGTTGGCTTGCCTTTACCTAATTTGACAACAACTTTTAGCAACTCACTTAGCCATAGCCCTGTCTTTTAAAATCATTTCATTGGTTTACTTAATACTTAATGATATTAAATATCACAATAAGAAGTACAACTGGCAAAGTTAGTTTTGGAATATATACAGCATATATGTAAGCTGATTAAAGCAGAAGTGAGTGGTTGAACTTGAGAGTGGCCTACTACTCATGAGCATTTAGTATTTCATAGCATGAACACATTTTATAAAACAAATTGAGAGCATTGGTCATTTTGTTAGTGGGTTAAGATCTATTAATATTTTGAGTCCAAGCAATGTTCCTGGACAGAAACTTAATTTAAATTTTCAAAGTAGAGAATAAATATATATGTGATCTTTTCCTTTTTTCTGTGTTTGTTAGGGCTGCTATAATCCCAAGGAAATTATTTGGTTTTAAGCACTTAACCCTTGAATAAGGACATTTAGGCACGCCAGATTTGATGAGTGAGTCAGAGGGAAGAACAAATGCCAAAAAAAGATTTTGATTATGAGTGGTGATAGACAAAAGAAAAGAGGATGTAGGATAAGTGTGCAGGGAGTATCTTAAGTCATATGGAGGAGAGTAAGTGTGTCTAACAGATTTGAAAGATATTTCAAATTCTGTTGAGACTTGTACCTTTTATTATGAATTTTTTATTAATGAACATAAACATGTATCTTTAATGTGGAAACAAATGTTTCTCCTTTTGGAGTGGATTGACTAATATGTTTATTATAAACATAAATAAATTATAAAATTGCAGTGGTAGCCTTCTAATTTTATAATTTTCCTTAGAATCTATTGTTAAAAGATGATTTTGTACAGAAAGTGGAATATGGGCAACTAATGGTTGTTTATGATTTGGTTTGCAAATAGGAACAAAATATATTAGTTTGCTGAATAAAATTGAGCTTTTTTTTTTTTTCTGCAGCAAATTAATTGTATTATAGTATACCACAGCCACTTTCAGTGCAATCCTCCTAGTCTTGGAATAGCAGCCAATTCCAGGAATTAAGAGAATTAGGTTACTTTGCCTAGTGGCACAAAACATACCCAAGGTATTAAATCATTGGCTTGTCTATTTGGGACACAATCAGAAATAAAGTTTAGAGATAAAAGTTGATTTGCATACTATTCACATTTATTTATACTTTACAGGTATATTTTTCTATTATGTTTGATTATAATCCTTTTTGAAACAGATTTTCAATTGTGGTTATGTCCAGAGGTATAGAATTTTAATAAAATGTTAGCATTAAAGAATAAATTCTTAATTCAACTATAATAACAATCCTGTTGGCTATGAAAATAGTTCTATCTTTAGACTACTTAAGCAAAGATAAAAAAACATTGTGTTACTTTAATAGATGACTATGCAGTATAAAATTTTTTGAAGGATTTGTTAATCTGTTGTGTCAAGTAATATAACAAACCAGTTTGGAAGGAGAAATGACAGTTTTATTTGAACTTCAGTATTTAAAAAAATGATTTTATTTTGTACTCGAAATGGTAAATGTAGAGATGAGATGACAATGTGAGATGCTTTTGATTGTGTTTGGGTGAAATTTGGTCATCCATTATAGCTGACATAAGTACTGTGTCACTGTAGTTTTTTGAAAAGTTATCTTAACTTTTCATTCTGAAGCTCTGAAGGTCTTAGAGAAATTTTTGCCTTTTGTGTTCCTATATCCATTGCTATAAAGCTATTAGACTAGAATGTAGGACAATATCTTTAGCTCTGTGGGATCTCTGATCTAAACTATCCCAAGAATTACTGGAAGAGAATCTTGCTGGAATAAATAAGTAGAAATACACTGGAGAATTAATGAGTCTTTAGAGGCTCTGGCAAGTATGAAAAGGATACTTTTATGAGTAAAAATAAAGAATGCAGTGATTAACTAGCAACAACTTATTTATAACATGGATCAGGCATGATATTAATCTCCCCAAAATTTAAACTTATTTCTCCCAAATCAGTAGAATTTAAAGAGATTCATTCTCTTGAACATTAAATATTAGGGCCTTCTGTGTCTCTTGATGCATGCAACCTTTGAAAACAATGCTTAAAGAATGTTGCAGCTGAAAGGACCTAAATCTGGTTTTCCCAAATCTGGTTTTATGTCAGGATTCGACAATATGTCCCCAGGCTCTTCCCAGACCTGTGAATTAGAATCTCTGTGAGTGAGACCCAGGATTCTGTATTTTAACAAGTCCCTTGTGTTGGGCTGGCAGAGATTGATTAGAAATCAGTGCTTCAAGGCCATTGCTCTCATTTTCTAGATGAAAAATCTCAGGCCCAGAGGAAAAAAGTGACAAGTCTATCTCTATTCAATTTGGCCCTCTTCTCTGCATGGCAGCTACAATTTAGAGTATTTTGAGGTCAAATCATGATAGCTACAGAACTCTTTGTTGGTGGACCATGCTCAAATGCTTCTTAAGACTAGCATTTCCGTATGTGACCCTTCAAGGCATTATGGCACATTGAATCCTTTGCAGGAGAATGATCCAAGAATCTCCACGTTAATATTCTGTGAGTGAGCAGTCAGATACTTTGGAGAGTTATAGAGATACCTTCAGAAACTAGCTCTGAATTCACACAAGTGAAGTATCATATAGATGACTGCTAATAAAGGGGTACTTTGAAAAAAACAAAACACCTGTTAAGGTATAAATGACATTTAAAATGTACAGTTTGACAAATTTTGATTAGTATATACACAGGAAGCCATCACCATATTCAAGATAGCGAGCATTCCCAAAACCTTCAAAAGTTTCCTCATGCCACTTTGTAATATTTATCTCCTACCCCTCCATATCCTTTGTCCTTCATTCCCAAGGAGAACACTGCTTTCTGTTATGGTAGGTTAATTTTGTGTTTTCTAAAATTAGTTTTATTGATCTTCTCTTTTGCTTTTTTTGTTGTTGTTTCTTTGTGTGTTTTGTTGTTTTGGTTTCTAATCTTTTTGTTTTTAGCTGTGATCTTTATTATTTTCTTTTTTTGTATTTACAATGGATAAGTCTTGCTCTTATTTACCTACTTTCTTTAAATAGAAGCTAGGTTTGTTAATTTGAAACTATTCTTTTAGTGCTATTAATTTCCCCCTGAGTACTGTTGTAGCAGCATCCCACAAATTTTGGTATGTTGCATCTTCATTTGCTCTCTCTGTTCAAAATATATTTTCATTTCCTTTGTGATTTCCTTTTTGACTTGTGGGTTATTTAATCTCTGTATTTTGTGTTCTCCAGAGAGCTCTCTGTTGTTGATTTCTAATTTAATGCATGTGCTCAGATAGTATAGTTTATATGACTTGAATCTTTTTAAGTTTATTGGAACTTATTTCAGAGCCTTGGGTCTCTCGGTAAATATTCTCAAAAAGATTATAATTTAGATCAAATTTAGAAACATTCCAGTCATTATTAAAATTTTTTGGGTCTCCCTCCTTTGGGTTCTTCAATTACTTGTGTTAAATTACTTGAAATTATTCCACAGCTAACTGATGCTATTTTCATTATTTTTCTTTCTATTTTTTTAGGTAGTTCTTATTGCTTTTCCTTTAGTTTCACTAATCTTTTCTTCTGCAATGTCTAATCTGACGTTAATTCTATCGAGTGTATTTTTAATCTGAGATATCATAGCTTTCATGTGTAGAAGTTTGATTTGGGTTTTTTTTTTTAAAATCTTCCATGCCTGTACTTAATTTTTTGTAGATAAGGAATACAATTATTACAACTGTCTTAAAGTTCATGTCTCTTAATTTTAACATCTCTGTCAAGTCTGAGTTGGTTTCAGTTGACTGATTTTTCTCATTATGAGTCATATTTTCTTGTTTCTTTTGCATACTTTCCAATTTTGATTAGATTCCAGACAATCATTTTAACTTGTTTGTTGCTGATTATTTTTATACTCCTGTAAAATATTTTTGACCTTTATTCTGGGACAAAATTAAATTAGCAATTATTTGATCCTTTTGGGTCTTGTTTTTAAGATTTGTTAGTTGAGAATAGGTGAATGAATGTTTAGTGTTGGGCTGATTATTCCCCATTAATGAGGCAAGACTCTTCTGAATACCCTACATAGTACCCCACGAAGTATGAGATTTTGCAGGCAACTGGTAGAAACAGACATTGTTCTCATCTCGGGGTAATTCTGTCTAATCCTTTTGGACTATTCTTTCCTTGGCCTCAAATAGTTTTCTTACACACGTGTTGGATACTCTTAAAATACCAGTGGATTGGACCCTCTGAAGATCTGTGTGATTGTTTCTATCCCCTTTGTTATTATGTTTTTCAAATTTATCTGCCTTGGTTCTGGGCTCTCAGCTCTTTTTCTTAAACTGTTACCATTTGTCAGGGTGTGCCTGGGTTCTCTCCCTGTGCTGTGGCCTGGAAGCTCCAGCAATAAGCTGGGATGGGACAGTGCTAGGGCTCACCTACTGGTTTCTCAGGGATTTTATTGTCCTTTATTTCCTGATACCCAGGGCCTTAAGCACTGTTGTTTGCTATGCTTTCTGTGTGTGTGTGTGTGTGGGGGGGGGGTGTGTTTGTTTTTTTGTTGTTGTTTCTTTGGAGTTTTTAGGGGATTTTAGGTGGGCTGGTAAATCAGATCCCTGTATTTTATCTTAGTTGGAAGTAGAAGTCTGATATTCCTGATATGTGTGTAATAAGTTGTTGAGGTTTGGCTTTGTGCTATAGAGCACATTAGACTATTTTGACTGTATCCCTACAGGTTTATATATTTTGATGCCAGAAATTTTTGTTTTAAATCTGCATATTGGGAAAATGGGTTTACATTTGGGATTTCCTTATATTTTGGCATATTCTAGCATGTTCAGTATGTTCTCCATGATGCCTAGTAAAATGAATTACATAAACAAAGTGCTCAGTATGTATTTGTGGACCCAATTAGTTAATAAATTAATGTTAAAGGGCCAGGGGCTTCCTATATCCTGAGACATCATTCTAATCCTGTACACTTTATGTAGTACTTTATTTGAACTGTTGAAAAGATCTAACAAGTCTATATCGTTGTCTTCAGCAGTGATATGGACTTGTTAGATCTTAACAGTAAATGGACTGAGCTCATCAGTAATATTTATAAATGTCAGTCACTGCCTTTGCCTCTATGTTTAATCTAGCATTGCAGTGCTTAAATAGCATTGCAGTGTCCTTGAGTTATATATAGAGTTCTTTTTAAGCCCAAGCTATTTTATAGGAAGAATTGAAGAGACATAAAAAATATAAACCCCCAACAGTATAGCATAGCTATGAATGCTGTAACTGGGAAGCTTGGCACTGCTATAGTCAATACAGAGCTAAGGCCTTGAACCAGTGGTTCTCTACCCATGGCTCTGTATCAGATAACCTGGAGTTTTTAAAAAATGACTGATGCCCAAGCATTCTGATTAAATTAGGACCTGGGTAACAATATTTTTTAAAACTCCTCCATATGATTCTAATGGTTAGCCCAATTTTTAGAGCAATTTTTAAAGCAAAGAGGCAGGCCAGAGATATTTGTGGACTTGGAAATATTACTATAGACTAATCTTTGTGCAGTGTGGGAAGTACAGCTGGATTTTTTTTTTCTTGTGAGTCACATCTAAAGAATAGTTGTTAAAATAGTCATCTTCATAGTGAGGAATAGTAGTATGTTATTATAGAATTTAGAAAAGTGTAGATGCAGTTTTTGTGAAGACTGAGGCTAAATTAAAACCTAATGATAAAACAGGTCATCAAAGCTGTCATCATTATTGATAAGTTATGTTGATAGCATTTACACTTGAGATTATGTAATGAGAATGGCACTTTATCTCTGTGGTCTCCCTTCCCAAAATCCCATAACTCCATTATAACCTTGAGAAAAGCAGGTAAATCCCAATTGTGGGACATTCTATAAAATTACCTGATCAATACTCCAAGGTCATCAAAAACAAAGTCTGAGTCCTAGCCAGTTTGGCTCATTGGATAGAGTGTTGGTTAAATTCCTATTAAGGACACATGTCCAGGTTGCGGGCTCGATTCTTAGTAAGGGGCATGGGGAGTCATGCAGGAGGTGACCAATCAGTGATTCTCTGTTTCTCTCTCTCTCCCTCTTCCTTCCTCTCTGAAGTCAATAAAAAGATATTAAAAATAAAACAAATGGTATTCTTATAAAAACAAAAACAGACAAAGTCTGAGAAACTATCATAGCCAAGAGGAGCCTAAGGAGACCTGACAGTTAAATGTAACATAGTATCCTGTATGGGATCCTGGAACAGAGAAAAAACCACAGTAGGTAAAAATAAAGAAGTAGGAATAAAGAATGGATTTTAGTTATTAATAAAGAATCAATAATGGTTCATTAATCTTGACAAACGTACCATACTAATGTAAGATATTACTAACGGGCAAACTGGGTTTGGAACATCTAGGAATTCTGTACTGTCTCAACAATTTCCTATAAGCCTTAAACTATTCTAACCCTCATAAGTAATTTACTGAAAATGATGCCTTGATAGTTAAGACACGTATGATTTCTAGCTAGCTTTATTTACTAACCCCATGACAGGGTGTGGCTATGTCAGGCCAAATTCAACACTCCTAATGGAAAATCAGTGTGGGTTTACACCACATTAAGAGTATAAAGTAACATTGTGTGTTTATAATTTAGATTACATTTTAGTGTTATATACATTTTCAAACCCCTATACTCCCACCTTATATTCCCAAAAAATAAAGAGAAGGTAAAACTGAAATAAGAAAGGAAGGAAAGAAGAAAAGTAGAAGGAAAGGAAAGAGAAAGGCATAGTGGTTGGCACCTAAGCCTATGTACAGGTTGGGGCAAAAGTAGGTTTAGAGTTGTTTGTATGGAAAATAATACAATAATGCTATTATATGTGTACATGTATACACACACATACATATGTGTGTATGTGTATATATAAAGAGATAATATGCAAATTAGGCCACGATGCTTTAACAGTCACGACCAGTCAGGAGGAGGCTGGGCCCCCAGGTGAGGCCCAGAGCGGAGATGGAGACAGAGCTAGGGGGGCCTGCCTGAGCCACCGGCTTGGCCAGCCCCAGAATGGACACTGTCAGGGGGGTCTGGGGCATCCTCGGGGCTGCTCCAGCCACAGTGCACCAGCAGTCCCGCCTCTGCGCGTGAGCTGCAGAGGAAACACCTTTTCTGACCGCTCATTGGCTAAGCTCCCAGTATGCCACTCTTGGTGTTCTTGGTAACTTGCCTAATAACAATCCAAGAAGGTAATCTAGGGTTTTTTCATCTCACTCTTGGAGGAAAAAAACAAAGGTCTGCTGCTAGAGGGGCTAAGAAATGTCGTATTCTGTCCTAGCTGGTTTGGCTCAGTGGATAGACCCTAGGCCTGCGGATTGCAGGGTCCGGGTTCGATTCTGATCAGGGGCATGTACCTAGATTGCATGCTCCTCCCTGGCCGGGGCTCAGGTCAATGCTCATGCAGGAGGCAACCAATTGAAGTGTCCCTCTCACATTGATGTTTCTCTCTTCTCTCGTCCACACTCTAAAAATTAATGGAAAAATCTCCTCAGGTGAGGCTAAGAAAGAAAGAAAGAAAGGTCATATTATATGAAAGAGATGTCTTGAAATTGCCTAAAGAAAGTTGTCATTTTTTCGTGGTGAAGGGACTGGAGTCTGTGTTGATGAAAACACCTTGGCCGCTGTGGCGGCTGGCAGTGGCAGCAGCAGCGGGGTGATGGGAGTGGCACCTTCTTCTGATCAGCCAGTCGCCTCCCGCAGAGGAGCCATCAGTAGGACATCCCCTGAGAGTTCCCAGATGTGAGAGGGGGCAGCCTGGGCACTGGGCCTTTAGTTAGCTAATAATACAACAGTAAACTTTTGTGTACTCAATAACTGTATTTCTAAAGTTGTGATGATGTAACTAAACTATATTATAAACAAGTTGTGAAAGATGTAACTTAGTATTGGTACATGATATTGGAATAATTCACAATTAATATTATAGGCAATGATATTAAATTCAGCTGTTGCAACAAAAGTATTTGAGTGTATAGATAATCCGCAGTGGAAATAAATGTTGGATTTCAGTGGAAACAACTGAAATAGACATTAGATTGTTTTGGATATCTGTGAAAGCAATTTTGAAGACATGTTAGATATGCCAGCATTCTAATTGATAGGGAATTACAAGTGACTAAAATGGATCAGGCTTTTTATAAATAGGGTAAATTGACAATTTTTTATATGTGATATTTTTGTTGTATATGAAATTAATGATCTGTACGGGTGAATAAGTGCTAGTCATTTTATTTTGCAAAGTAGTGTGATATTGTTTGTTTTATGTGCTATTTTTTGATAAAGTGTTTTTGTGTGTTTTTTACCGTTTTTCCTTGATCAAGGGATGTATCTTGATCTCTAAAATAACCAGGCATGCTATTTACATGCAACAGATAAGCATAACATTGTAAATCTGCATTGGTTCCCTGAGAGGTTGTGTGTGTTTTTTCCCTTTTTAAAAATCATTCATTCATTCATTTGTTCATTTGTTCATTTATTTATTTATTTTGCTGGCAGACTTAATAATCTTTTCATAAAATATGATGGATTTATAAGTCTGTTTAACATGCCTTTCCCTTTTTGTCTTAGCGCTTTGCTTCTAAGTTGCAGATGCAGTGGTTGAACAATACGCTGTGTGGTGTGACAGGTAAATTTCCCAATTTACCTGCCGTAATAGTGTGCTGTGTAATGCCATTCAATCATCTCTGAATTTTACTTGCCTGATTAGTTGAGTGAAGCAGATTTTCAATTTAAATGTAACTTCATCTGCTTGATTAAAAATGTAACAGAACATTATCTGCTGCAAATAAATTTCAGTGGAAGAGATGATTTTGCCTGTTTAAAAATAACATCTGTTTATATTGGCTGGAAGCAGACGATTAATACTTCTCTAATTTCGAGGTTTACCAGTCCAGCTCACCTGTCTCTTTGCATGGATAGTTGAAATTGATGGCTGTCGAGTATAAACATTTACCTGTTGATGTTTAGTTGATGGATTTCTTTTTTAAGGATAATACAGAATCCCATCATTGGGCATTCATTTATTTGCTGCTCATCAAGATGATTGACAGTTTTGCCAACAACGTGGAAAAAGGATCTTCCTTCATGATGCATATGAGAAAAATTTTACCTCTCAGTGATGAGTGCCTTATGAAATAACAGATTCTAGTCAGTCCTTTTTTATAGTTGATTTTTATTTGAAATCTGCGTTTAGAGTCGGTGAATATAAATTTAAGTCAAGTGTGTAGTAAATGAGGGTAGGTAGTACTCTCCTGCTGGCATCTCTCATCAAGTGATTATGTGTTTAGGCCAGAAGGACAACGGCGGAGGAAGATAGGAAAAACCAAAATGGTTATTTTTTTCCTCAGCGCTTAGCATAGTGTTAGGCATGTAGTAGACCACTCAATAAATATTTATTGAATTTGAATTAAATATTAGACCCAGAGCATATTTGATATTCTTCAAATGCAACAAACTAATTTAATTGGTTTAAGTATGTAGTTAAAAATTGTAGCAAAGAGAGATTATAGAATGCTAGTTTGTCTTTTTTTCCTTAGTGAAAACTTCCCTTCAGGAAATTATTAGAAGTGTGTTTTTAAATTCAGAATTCTTCTATAAATATCCTCTAGAAAAAAGAAAGTCATTGTTCACTGTTAACTTTCCTAACTAGTAAATAAAGTTGAATTTAAAAAAAATAGATGTAAAAAAATTTTAAACTAGTGAAACAGCAATACAATCCAGTGGCTTTTAGTATATAGCAAAACAGTATATATTTTTAAATATATTTTTATTGATTTCAGAGAGGAAGGGAGAGGGAGAGAGATGGGAACATCAATGATGAGAGTTATTGATCAGCTGCCTCCTGCATGCCCCCTACTGGGGATCAAGCCTGCAACTTGGCATGTGGCCTTGATAGGAATCAAACCCGGGACCCTTAAGTCCACAGGCTGATGTTCTATCCACTGAGCCAAATAAGCTAGGGGTGTTTTTTTTTTTTTAAATTGGTACAGCTCCACAATCTCAAAAAATACTACCTTTAAAATTTTTTTTGAATACTGTATTTATTTTGGTAGAATATTCTGAAAATGTCACTTATTTGTAGAGGAATAATATTGCATTATTTTGATAACATTTTTTTCATAGAACAAACAAATTATTCACTTTAAGGTTACTGAATTGTTGTGTTATGAACCTTTTTCCAATTTATAACATTTAGGGGTTCTTGACCACATCTTAGGTAATTTAAATAAAAACTTCATAGTGTATACTAGAGGCCTGATGCACAAAATTCATGTAAGGGTAGGCCCTCGTAGCCCCAGCTACCTCGGCCCTCCCAGCCCTGGCTTTGTCCGCAACCCCATCATATGCCCTGACTGGGAATTGAACCGTGGCAGCGGGTGTGAGCGGCAGCTCCAGTGCTGGCTGTGGGTGCAAGTGCCTGGCGGGACCACAGTGTGCAGGAGCAAAGAATTTTCAATAACTACCAGAGACTTGCCCCGATGACAGCTACCTGCACTCCCCTGCCTTGGTCTAGCTCCCCCCTCACCTGTTCCACCATCCCATTGCAGCCGATGCCTGCCATGTTTCACGTCTGCCACTTGCTGCCGAACATGCTTCCTGGTGGTCAGCGCACGTCATAGTGACGGGTTGTTTGTTCTGCTGTTCGGTCTATTTGCATGTTAGGATATATATCTATATAGATATATAGATTATTTTTATTCATATGTTTTAACATATCATTTAAAGATCCGTTGTTAGGTTGCAGAAATTGAAAAGATTAATGAAAACATAAGATACTTTTGTGCAATATCAGGCTATCTTGAAATTTTGCAGTTATTTTTTGAGGTTTTAGTGCACTTGTTGTTTCACTTTGAGATTGACAAATGTTAAGGTAGGTTGTAGATACTATGTTAAATTGTAGAAATTTATCCTGGTGAAAATATCTAGGAAAAAAGTTTTATATTAAAATGTAAATATTTATGAATTATATCATATCCTAATAATAAATTACGTTGATTAAAAACTCACAGCATTTTTAGCATTAAAAACAACATACACTCACATGTGGAATTTATGAACAAACTGAACTACTATAAACCTACTCACAGATAGCAGACAGCTCTGGTGGTGGTGGTGGGAGGTGTTGAGGGGAGTAGAGGGATTGAGAAAAAAAGAGAGAACTCATGGACAACAGTGTGGTTGGTGACTTCAGGGGTTGGAGGAATAGTGGAGGGGGTGGATGGAGGTGGAAGAGGGGATAGAGGGGATAAATAGTGATGGAAAGAAGAAAAGAAAAAAAATCCTTAACAAATCATTAACTTTATAAGTGTTCGTGTAATCAAAATCAGGCATTTCTAAAGTTTCATAAATAACAGTACAGCATGTTCCTTTTGAAATTGTGAGAACATTCATTTTGTAACTTAGAGGAGAGAAAATAGATACTTGAATATAAAATATTAGTTCAGTTTTCAAAATCAATCCACTGTAAAATATTGGTTGCTTTAGAGGCTAGGCTACTGAATTGCATACTTTATTATTTGAAATGTGGTTTGTTTTTAAACTGCTGGAGAAATCCCTTTTCTTCATTTATATTTTAGAGCTGCTCTAAGAATACATTGCTGGTTTTTTAGGGCTTGGGACCCCTGGATATTCTAAGCAACTTATTTTCACACCTCTTTCTTTTATATTCAGTCAAACCATTAAAACATTGTCGCTATTCAAATTTTTTTGACCTATAAAAATATCAATTTTATATAGTTCAGCCCAATAATAATTTACTTCGGGTTACTGGCAAGTATGAGTACAATTGTTTTGAGCTTTATTCAGTCCTTAATGGCAGTTTTCCAAATTGCCATTATTGGCTTTCATCAAGGAAACGCATTTTAGAAAAATATGTCAGAGATAAGAGAATAAGAAGTGTTCCATTTTTTACTGGGAGGGCTTGCATGATCCTATTCCTGCTCTCCTGGTTTCTTACTCATCTTGGATCCTCTGACACCTCTCTTCTCTTTTGTACTTGGTATTAGAAGGGAAATAGTATCAATACTCTAAAGAAGGCAGTTAGATTTAACATTATATTTAAATCACCATGGTATACTTAGATTTGTTTGAAATTATATAGTTCGTGGCAGTGGTTTATGAGTCTGGTTTGCTAAAGTGGCAATTTGCATGTACTGCATATACAAGTAACAGATTCTTGGACTGATAAATAACTGTTGTTTTGTGGGTTTCTTATATTGAATAAAAAGAGCTTGGACTCTTGGCCCAAACAACCTGAAATTCTGCCTTAAGAAATTTGAAAGATTCATTTCAAAAATGTGAAAAAGATGAGGCCAAATTGAGCAAATTTTTTTTAGTTTGAGAATTGTCATTCTTTTTTTGAATTAATGTTGTAATGACTTTTTTTTTCAGATGAAATTAATTGTCTCTTGTTAGATTATCAGCAGTTTTATATTAGAGATTCATTCAAGTAGTAATGGCTGGGGAGGAAAATTCTCATGTTATTTTTGGTATTCCAGAGCCTTAAGGAAGCAACCATCTTATATATAAATTTAGAGCTGATTTTATTATTGTTTACTGTTGTCACTAGATATTTTTATTACATATAGCTAAATAAATCTTTTATTTTAAAAGTAGAGAGAGGCCAAAACCGGTTTGGTTCAGTGGATAGAGCGTCGGCCTTGGGACTGAAAGGTCCCAGGTTCAATTCTGGTCAAGGGCATGTACCTTGGTTGTGGGCACGTCCCCAGTGGGGGGTGTGCAGGAGGCAGCTGATCAATGTCTCTCTCTCATCGATGTTTCTGGCTCTCTATCCCTCTCCCTTCCTGTCTGTAAAAAGAAATCAATAAAAATATATTTAAAAAATAATTAAAGTAGAGAGAGTACTTATAAATAAATATATCTAGAAAAAAATTTCCATCATGATATATCTAAGAGGTGAAGTAATATAAAGGTGATAAACTTGGTGAAAATCAAAGTAAAAGTTACATATGCATAAAGAAGTTGTTGTTGCTCTCAGATTTGAGAAACATTAAGTACCTGAATCATTTCAATTCATACTCAGAATAGCTCCCACCAAATACTGTATTGATTAGATGGGGAAATAGGCTCAGAGGAATAATTTCTCCCCAAATCAACTTAGCAAAATAGTGGCATTATTTGTATTACATTAGAAAAAGGACTTTTACTAATTCTGTTACTGCTCTCATTCCTAATATTTAAATTAAATATTCCTGATGTCATATTTCTCTCTGAAGAACGTTCCTTTAGTAGTTTTTTAAGAGCAGATCTGCTGACAGTAAATTTTCTTCATTTGAAAATATCTTTATTTCACATTAATTCCTGAAGGATATTTTTCTTGAATATAGGATTCTGGGTTAACAGTTCTTTTTGTTAGCATTTAAAAATATTCTGCTTCTTTCTGACCTCTGGTTTCTGATGAGAAACTCCCAGTACTTTCAGTTTTGTTGCCCTAGAAGTAATGCAGGAAAAGCTGAGAGAATTTGGGTTTTCAGTCATTATTTCCTCAAAAACTTCTTTTTATACCATACTCTCTCCTTTCCTGCTTGGATTTCAATGAAACAAATTAGACATCTTATTATTTTCCCACAAAGTACCTGAAGATTGGTTTTAAAAATATATATTTTTCTCTCTCTCTGTTCAAAATAGGAATTCTTTAATATATCTTCAAGGTTACTGGCTCTTTTTTAAAAAAAATCTATTTTATTGATTTTTTACAAAGAGGAAGAGAGAGGGATAGAGAGTTAGAAACATCGATGAGAGAGAATCATCAATCAGCTGCCTCCTGTATACCCTCCACCAGGGATGGGCCTGCAACCAAGGTACATGCCCTTGACCGGAATCGAACCCGGGACCTTTCAGTCAGCAGGCCAATGCTGTATCCACTGAGCCAAACCGGTTTCGGCACTGGCTCTTTTCTCTGTCGTTTTCATTTGGCTATTGAGTCTGTCAATCTGGATTTTCCTTTTGGTTATTTTATTTTTCAGCTCCCAGAATTTCCTTTTGGTTCCTCTTTCTATCTTTTATTTCTTTGAAGCACTTTGCCATCTTTCCATTCATTCTATGAGTTTTTGCTCTTATGGAACATTTTTATATTAGCTTCTTTTGTAAGTCTTTGTCAGATATCATCAGTTAAATTCATCCTTTGTGTTAATTTAGCGTTGACATCTGTTAATTGTCTTTTTTTATAAGTTGAGGTTTTCCTGGTTCCTCATGTGATCAAATTATTTTATACTATGTCCTGGACAATTTAAGTATTACAGTGTGCTGCTGTCTTGTTTAAATCCTATGATAAATGTTGATATGTTTGTTTTGCCTAGCAGTCAGACTGGTTGGTTGTAGGTTGCAAGTTCTACCCAGGCTCCTACAGGTTGTGTTACTAATATCAGTTCCTTTTACACAACCTTTGCGGTACAATTTGAATGTGACCTGTATGTGTGCTAAATAGTGGCCAATCTAAAAATTGGGTGGTTGTCCCATAGTTTACTTCTTAAAGTCTGTGGTATGCTAACTAAGCATCAGCCTCATGTATACACAGCTTAGATTAAAAACTTAATGGGATTGCTTTCCTGAACTTCTTCCTGGCTGGTTATAATCTCCCTGGTACTTTTTGGTTAACTTGGACCTGCCTTTTTGGTCCTCCAACCACAGAGTTGGGGCTTTAGTTACCCCTTCCCTGCTACATGCTTCTTTTTTTAAAACAATTTTTTTTTATTGATTGATTTTTGAGAGAGGAGAGAAGCATTGATTTGTTATTCTACTTATTTATGCATTCACTGGTTGATTCTTATATGTGCCCTGACCCGGGATTGAACCTGCAACCTTGACATATTGGGACAACTTTCTAACCAATGGAGCTACCTATCCAGGTCTGCATACTTCTCACAACTGTGCCTACATGTGGGGTGAAATGGCAAGTAGTTGGAAGAAAAAGTTAAGCAACAGGAGTTCATAAAGGTTTCCTCTCTAAGAGTTTAGAAACCAGAACCCATTGCTACTGCTGTTGTCCAGGCTTCCTCCACTGCATCACAGGATTGCTTGGGATCTGAGGTACAAAAGAATGTTGAAAAGAACACAAACCTAGGAATTGACTCTGAGCCTTAGGAGATTTCTTTCCAGGTTCTCAAGCTACAACTAGACGGCTTGTTCCTGCAGTTCCCTCTCTGCCCACGTGCCCACTTGTAAGTTTCAGCTGTGTTGAGTCTAGCCAGAGGATACCAAAGGGGAGAAATAGTGAATTCACCATCAGTTTGGTGATAATTAGAATGCTGATATTTCCCAATTTGCCTGCTAATGTTTACTCTTCAGAGCCCTTAAATATTTGCTTTATGCATTCGGTCCAGGTTTTATACTGGCATTCAGTGGGAAAGACAGGGTAGAGTGTACTTATTACATATTATCTGGGACTGGAACTCCCAATATATCTTTGAGATCATCAAAAAATATAGAACAAGTGATGCAATTATAACTCTAGGTAGTGCAAATTTAGTAAATATTTTGGGTACTGGAAGCCATTGGGAGTTTTGCTTTTTCAGAGAAGCCAGATAAATCTTTTCCTATGTAAAATAATTTTATTTTTATGTCTTCCTAATTTGACATAAGATTTCAGTCCAAAAAACCTAAAAACTACTTTTTAGCGGGTTTCCTTTTTGTTTTTTGGCTTATTAGAAGTGCATTAGGTTTTGCTTTTTTATCACCAGTGCATTTAAAAAAAATATTGAAAAATTTCTCAAATTTTTTCTCTTCCTTATTTTGTCTGTTTCTTCTTAATCTATCTTTCCTTTTTGGTCCTTTATGTTTTTTCATTGTATTTGTTCAGGCTCCTCCCTCCCTCATCTTACTGCCAAAATAGGGGGGATATGAATTATATAGTAGTGCTTCCCTGAGAGTTTAAACTCTGCCTGGGAAAAGAATCATGCCTCTCATCCCCCAAATGCTGTCTGCCTCAGCAGTCCCTTTGGCTAATTAGAATTCTAAATTTTAAATTAATCCAGTTGTACCTGCATTAGATAAAAGATGAGGTTCAGGCTGTTTAGTCCCGTATCGACGAACTTAAACAACAGTCAAAACTTGGTGGGAATTTTAACATTTTCTTTTCAGTTCTGCCCTATGGAAGAAAACCTGAAAACTGCACGACATAAAGATTATATAGACCACCCCACCTGCTCACTTGCAGCAGTCTGGTTTCCCACAGTGCAAGGAAGCTCTGCCATTAATTCAGCCTTCATTAGGAGACAAAAGCTAAATAGCTTGATCTTGTGAAAATACCTTTGCATTGTTTGTGAAAGTCTGTTGGGGCAGAGCTGTAGAAAACCTACTAATAGTAAATAATCCTTTAGTTCAAGACAAAGTGTTTTAAAGAGCTAAAAATTTTCTTAGCCACTGATGCTGTAGCAGTAGTTTGACAATAGAAGTCTCCCAAGAGACATCAGCCAGGGAGAAAAACAGCTGTAATTTTAAAACTTTCGATAAAAAGGAGTGGAAATTGAATGACCAATCTTAGGAGTCAGGAGAAACTCTACAGGTTATCTAGTTCAGACCTCCTCTTACAGGTGCTCTTTCTCTCTCCAGCACGGTGGACACGGTCACTAGTCTCTGTAACAGCCAGTATCAGAAAAATAGACCATCTTGGATTCAGAAGATATGTCAGTATCAGAGAATCCGGATCTGAAATTAATAGCTGTTTTCTTTCATTTTATCTCTTGAGTCATAGATCGTTATTTGATTATAGCCACATGTTTGCCTGTTTTCCCCACTCTCCCATCCCCGACCCCACAACTAGATCAGGTGTCTATTTTTGAAATTTAAAAATATATTAGAGAATAAAATGTTTAATAAGCATGGCTGTTAGAGCATTCTTCATACATTGTTGAATTGGAAAAATTTAAAGCAAGAATAAGAACAATTAGTTGAAATGTATATTTCTTTGTAACAGGCTATTTCTCAAATAGTTATTTTTTTCACTGCTAATGTGAGTGCCAACTATGGAAAACTACATTCAGGAACTGAGTACGAAAAATGAGTTGTTTTGAGAAAAAAACATCTACTGGAATCTGCACAGCACTCCTTCAACAAAGATATCTATTAGTCAATAGATGTCATACCCTACACCTGTCTAAAAGGACTCATTTCTTTTCCTGATTACCACTTATAGATTTTTCCTTTTTTTAAAAAACTTTACACAAAATGTAAACTTCATACATTGGGATTATTCTTTGGTCCGGATCTTTTCTTTGAATGAAATAAGCTTTGGGATGCTTATTTAGATGTTCAATGGAACAGTGTGGAGAACAGTAATTGTGTTTGGGTTAAAGAATTAATCCATTTAGTCATGGGAAGCATTACTTAGCTTTTCCATAGCAGCTGAATTGTGGTGCCACTTAGGCGCTATTTTAAGATTTTTAGCCTCAAATAGAAACTTATAGGAATGAAAGTTTATTTGTGTTGATGAACATATGCTTTTAATAATGAGCCATTGAATTTTCAGTGAAAGTGTAATTGTTTTCCAGTTGGCAGTTCTTATTTTATGTTTAACCATGAGTTGAAAGCTATATCTTTGTATTGCCCAAATTAAAAAAAAAAAAAAATCAGATATCCGAGCTAGTAAAGAACATTTTAACAGAGAATCGTTTAAGAAGTAATAATTGGGATGGCTTGAAAAAGACCTGTAACTTCAAAATTTTCTGGTGGTTACTACTATACTTTTTTGTCATTCAGGTATTCTAATAAAACTACTTGTAACAACTATAATTATTCTTTTAAAATAGAAGAATTTATTGATTTTAAAAAAAATATGTAACAGGCCAAAAAGAGGTTTTTTAGAAAGTTATGTTTTCATCTCAGAATAATAATTGTCCCATATGTTATGTAAAACATTTTCTTAAATTGTTAGTTTAAATGATTGGGTAAAAGGAAATTTCCCGACTGATATAAGCTTACCTGCATATGTGTACTATACTATAGTCTGCCAAGATATGCAGCCTAAAAAAAAAATCAAATAACTTAAGAAAAAAAGAAACACCAAAAAATTTTGTGCTTATTGTAGCCTGTTTATACTGTTGGATTTTCCCTTATTTCATAATATATTTTATATGCATTACCAATTAACAAATATTTGTTGAGCAGTCACTATCTGCCTAGTACAGAATTTAACTGAACTGAGATGGATAGATACATAATAAGACAGAAGAATAAATAAGTTCTAGTTTCAGCCCAGATCTTCAAAGCAGGAAGTTGAGGCTTTTTAGCTCACCTCCAAACACAAAGATTTAGCAGTGTGTGTGTGTGTGTGTGTGTGTGTGTGTGTGTTGGGGGGTTGGGGGAGGGCTGAGAGAAACATGTAAATTGCACCTCCACTATGTCCACAAGCCAATCAGGAACGAGTATGCAAATTAACCCAACCAAAATGGCTGTGGCCAAGGAGCGAGCAGGAGGCTTGGGTTTCCCTGGCGATGGAAGAAGCCAAGCTTCCTGGCCGGCCCTGGCCTCCGCTCAAGGTTACAAAGTTTCAATTATAGAAGATAAATAAATCCCAACAAAAATAGCAGTGGCCATGGAGCTTAAGCAAGCAGGAGGCTTGGGTTGCCCCCGGTGATGGAGGAAGACAAGCTTCCTGACCAGCCCCGGCCCCTGCTCAAGGCTACAAAGTTTCAATTATACACGATAAATAAATTTCAGATACCAGGGCCTCTGCTTGGGTTGCCAGGGGTTGTGGCCGGCCTGAAAACCACTACAGGCTCCTAGCCCAGGCTGCCTATCCCCCAAGGGAACCCCCATCCTGATTCGGGACACCTTCAGGACAAACCAGCTGGCCCCGACCCGTGCACCAGGCCTCTATACTATCTAATAAAAGTAATATGAAAATTGACCATCACTCCAACACACACGATGGCCAGTAGAAAAAGGCAGTTGGGAGGGACCAGGCCTGCAAGGGAGGACAATTGGGGGTGACCAGGCCTGCAGGGGAGGACAGTTAGGGGTGACCAGGCCTGTAGGGGAGGGTAGTTAGGAACAATCAGGCTGGCAGGGGAGCAGTTAGGTATCATCAGTCAGGCTGGCAGGAGAGTGGTTAATGGGTGATCAGGAAGGCAGGCAGATGAGCAGTTGGGATCCAGCAGTCCTGGATTGTGAGAGGGATGTCCAACTGCCTGGTAGGAACAGGCCTAAATGGGCAGTCGGATATCCCTTGATGGGTCCCAAATTGGAGAGGGTGCAGGCTGGGCTGAGGGACATACACCCCATGCATAAATTCCATGCACCGGGCCTCTAGTTTCTTATAAAGGTAAAGGCCTTATAAAGCATATTGCACTGCACACCTAGATGCCTAAATTATTTTGTTGAAAGATTCAGTCAACATACAGCTGTTACTTTATAAGCCATGTAGACACTACAGAAAAAAATATATAATAAAGTTTTTTTATTCTCTTCCCATCTTCTTCAGACATATGAAAAATACCTCCAAGAAGTAATATTTGTGATGCAATCATGCAAACCAGTGTGTTTTGTGTCTAATGTAGTAGCAGTTCAGCAAGGGGGAAGATGACTCCTGGAGATTCAAACTTCAACTATGGGTAGAAAAGGAAAAGGCATTTAAATGGTGGTGAGGAGTACTGCAAGTAGATAGGAGAGACACTACCTACAAAACTGTGAGGTTAGCCCAGAGCTTGAGGGGGAGTAACTTATACAAGGTTGACAATGGTAGTATTGAAGTAAATGAAATATTGCCAAAATAATTTTGAAATGAAAGTCAGCAGGGCTTGATGACATATAACGGTGATGATGAGAGGTGTAGAGTTTGGAGATTGCAAGGTTGGTTTTTTTTTTTTAAATGTGCCCCTGAAGAAATAGGGACATTGGGAGGAAAAACCAGTTTAGAGGTTTAGTTTTAGATGTGTTGTATTTGAGTTGTCGGTCTTTGATTCAAGTGAAGAGATTATGCAGGCATTTTGAAAAAACAGGACTAAAATGTTTGTGGTGATAATAAGTATCTGTAGATTTTTGGATGTGGAAGTTATCTCAGAAATCATATAATTCACCAATTTTATGATTTTGGCACACCTACACCTTCTGCCTTTTTATTATCCTCACCTGAGGATATGTTTGATTGATTGTAGAGAGAAAGGAAGGGAGAAAGAGAGAGAAAAAGAGAGAAACATTAATGTGAGAGAAACATTGATTAGTTGCCTCCTGTATGCACCCCATTTGAGAATCAAACCTGCAACCTAGGTATGTGCCCTGACCTGGAATTGAACCCACAACCATTTTGGTTTATGGGACAACGCTCCAATCTGCTGATTCACCTGGCCTTGGCCAACCCTCTTGCCTCTCATCTCTCTGGGTCACACTGTCCACTATAGAAATATATTTGTTATGTATTTTGATTTAACAGTAATTTACCAAGTAATTTATTAGAGTGGAATTTTATCTATATTGCAGGATCTCTGATGGGACTAACAATAATATTGTCTACTTAATTAACATGCACTTTGTCAAAGGATATTGAAATGAACAAATGTAACTTATGATTCTATAGAAGGAAAAGAATATTTGTTTGAAAGGAGATCCAATTTTAAGAAGCAGGCATATTTTTAGTAGTGCAATGATTTTGAGACTTTTTTAGAGTGGAACTCATACCTTATAGAAGGCATTTTGTTTCAATTTCTATTGTTTTCTTTAATAACTCCTTATTTCATTATGATCAATTTTAGCACTATAAAAGTTAAATATATTAATCAGTTTTAGTGTGTTATTGTTTACTGAGTGTTAAATTAACTTCTGCCCTAGTGTGTTCATTTTTGAGTTCCCTGTTCTTTTATATAAATATTTTATTTATATATTTGCTTTCTGCTTAATAAAATTCATTGTAATGATTATTTTAATGCCATTTGAGGACATTAAAAATTCTCCCAAAATAATCTGGGATAAAGTGGAAATTTAAAAATTTGTAGTATCCACTTTTTTTTAAAGGATTAAGCTTTTATTAATTATATCAAGTTGGGTAATTATTAAAATTACTATTAAAATCATATTATGTACTGTAACATACTAAGAAAATTTCAGTGCATGATGTGGTTGTTATCTAAATAATAACACTTTTAAATTGGTTGTATTTTATTAAGAGGTCACTTTGTTGTATTTTATTCTTATAGGCAGGAAAAAAAGCAATCCAGAACAATAATCAAAGCCTGGGTGGAGCAAGTTGTTAAACACTTTAGAATTAGACTACCCCCTCCCCCTTTCTAGTGTGATACTTTGAAGGCAGCTGCTACAGATAAACTCTATAGCCCCAGATGGTGGTTGCCTAATCCTCATGAGAATTCATGTCCTGGAAGCAGCTCTTATCTCTCCAGACCTGACATTGTCTGTGAGCTTTTGCTAAGGAGGGAATAATATAAACATGCTATGCATGAGTTTCACTTCTTGAATATGTCAAAAACACAGGAAGTTATAGTAAAGTACAGCAAGAACAGAGTTTATATTATTGCAAGTGTTGTTATTGAAAGCACTTGATGCTCACTTGTTATGAGTGATGGAGTGTGGTTTGGATGGAAAGACACAGTGAACATTTTTGTCAAACAAAAATCCCACCTTTCCAATATCATGAATTCAGAGATGTAGAGTTGTCATTAAGTGTGCAATACCCAAAATAATTCACTGTTATGTTATGTGATTTGCTCTCACAATTTAAAACAATTCATCTCATTAGTGAATGTTCTGACTTTTATTTACCACCCACTAGACCTCTTTGTTTGGAAAATCAAAATAACGATTTCACTATTCTGGATTTACTGTTTTGTTTAAAAAAAAAAAAAAAGTCCAGGAATCTTATCTGTGAGATCTGGGTCTGTGACAAGTAGAAATGGTTGTTTCTTTAGCATAACAATCAAATATTCTGAAGTAGGGTTGTAGAGACTTTATCAACTCTAGGCAGTGTCTCATTAAATATGTGAACAGGTTGTCAGCATGAATAATGTTGACTTAGCCATCATTTGATGATATGACTCTGTATAGGGTATAATTTTTCTCTGAAAATTATAAAATTTATAATCAAATAAGAAACTTTAATGTCCCTCAGAATATAGCTTTAGCCTGTCTTTCAAGTCTTATATTTCTTTCCCCTAAATATTCTGTTCGCTAGCCACTCTGGACCTCTCAGCAGGTTTACTAGATAGGTCAGGTAACAGGGTGAAGGAAGAAGCATCAAAGATCCATGTCAAGTTTTTACATTGAATTAATTGATGATCAGCTCTTGGTGTGTTTGTCATATTTCCCTTGCTGTATGAAATTCTTTTGCTACCTTCAGCCAGAGGAGTCTGAAATGCCCTGCTTTACCACCTGTGTCATGGCCAACCCACTGAGCTCATTTTCTGTTGCTTCCTGTTGCTGTCACATTTGGCTCACTCCCCTCTTTCCACCCACAATCTCTTTTGGGGATTCTGTTTCCTGCAGTACATTAAAAGGCCTATGAGAACATGCCCTAAATGATGCTGTTCTTTATCATGCTCTCTTGCCATTTTGTGTTCCTATTTAAATGAAGAAATAAAAAGCAAAACAAAAAAGATACTTGCTGCTGGATTGTAACCCAGCTGGCTCTGATTTCTCTTATCCTTGTCTTTTTTTTTTAAATAAATATATTTTATTGATATTTTACAGAGAGGAAGGGAGATAGAGAGCTAGAAACATCGATGAGAGAGAAACATCGACCAGCAGCCACCTCCTGCACACCCCACACCGGGGATGTGCCTGCAACCAGTGTACATACCCTTGACCGGAATCGAACCCGGGACCTTTCAGCCCGCAGACCGGTGCTCTATCCACTGAGTCAAACCGGTTTCGGCTCTTATCCTTGTCTTTGCTGTTCTCTCTCATTCTTGATTTCTACTGTTTCTTTTTGTTACTTCACTCTGCTCCCGTATCTGCTTTCCCATTTGTGCGCCACCATTATAAAATCCTTTATAGTCCCTCTCGCTGGCTGAATTGAACATTCTCTTTTTTTTCCTAATTACAGTTGACATACAATATTATATTTGCTTTAGGTTTATAACCCAGTAATTGGACTTTATATAATTTACTACATGTTCACTCCGATAAATCTAGTACCCATCTGACACCATACATAGTTATTACAGTATTATTGGCTATATTCCCTATGCTGTATTTTATGTCCTTATGATTATTCTATAACTACAACTTGGATCATACATTCTCTTATTTTTGCTTCCCATTCTGAATCCTCTCTTTATTCTCTCTTTTTTGTGTTTCTAATTCCATGTCTGTCCATCATTTTTTCTCTCTGTTTTCTTATCTATTTCCACTTCTGCCTTTCTTATCCTCAACTCTATTCCTTTTTACATTCTTCACTGTATGTCATTTTTATAAAGTAAACTAACACCCCAAACAAACCTCAATACCTATAACTCCCCAACTGTTACAGGTATTCAGGCCTCATTTTTTTTTTCATATTCCCTATTGCTTTAATTAGAAATTACTAATTCTACTTTTTCCCTTTATTTATTACTTTCTGTTTTTCCATATTCCCCCCCATAATAAATCTTATCACTCCACCAGGTGATTCTCATCATGAGAGAAGTTTGAGAAACACTGCTCTAGAGGATATTAAAAAGGACTATGGAGGACATATCACTGTATTCTTTTGTAACTTTTGTTCTTAGTTCATTGCATTTTTAAACTGAAGGGTTATTACTGAAGCTGTAGCTTAATTTATTTTATAGGTACTCATGATAGTGTTTAGTATGAGTGAACAAGTGGTTAAATATGATTTATTTTGAAGAAAGTACTTATTTTTTGGCACTGAAATCTAAGATAAAATTTGTCATTTGAACACTTATGAAAGAAACACTGAGTAATATAAATTATAGACAACTATCAGCATTGTTTTATAAAGTGTGCAGAACAATTCTTTATATAGCCCTTGCTTTTATTGAAACCCTTCCCCAACCCCAACATAAAGATAAGAGGGAGGGTCAGGGTGGTCTCTGGCACAAATCAACTTCAGAGTCAGATGGAACCAGATCTATCCCAGATCTACACTGGTGGGCTCTGTGACCTTTGACAAACTGTATAACATTGCTGAGCTTTAGTTTCTTCATTCGTAAAATAGGGCTATTAATACTGCTCTCAAAGGAATCGGGTTCATTAAATGAAGGTAGTATCTCGCTTTGCTGACACTCCAGCTACACTTCTTCCAGCACTGGATTAAGGGAAATGGGACTTTGGAAACACAGAGATGAAATTCCATGCAAATAAAAATCACTCATTCTCCCAGGCGAGTCTCAGAAAATATTTTTTCTCCAGGTATCACGAGGACTCCCCTCCCAGCATCCAGTGGGGAAGAGGACATCCCACTTTCTCCTATAACATTTTCCCTACAAATTTGACAATAAAATATGGAATTTTTAAGACTTTAAATAGTCATATATTTTAAAAAACTTTGGAAGAAAAATATATATTTCTAAATACCTATTTATTATATCTTGCTTTTCATCGCTTCTTAAAAATATGAAGATATGGCCAAAACCGGTTTGGCTCAATGGATAGAGCGTCGGCCTGTGGACTGAAGGGTCCTAGGTTCGATTCTGGTCAAGGGCATGTACCTTGGTTGCGGGCACATCCCCGGTGGGGGGTGTGCAGGAGGCAGCTGGTCGATGTTTCTCTCTCTCATCGATGTTTCTGACTATCCTTCTCTTTTCCTCTCTGTAAAAAAAAACCAATAAAATATATATTTTAAAAATATGAAGATATGGATACTTGGTATCATTTCCCTCCAGCCTTATGAACTTTTTTTTTTAATTGTTCTCAAAGTGCAGTTCTGCTTGTGATGAATTCTTAGTTTTTATTTATCTGAAAAGGTCTTTATCTTGTGTCCATCCATTTTTGGTGAGGCTATGATTTTTAAGGTACAATTTATATACTGTAAAATTCACTCTTTTAGGTAGAAAACTTGATGAGTATTGACAAATGTAGTATATAGTTTTATAGTCACTACTACTCTTACCAGAAAGGGGACCTGGCCCTTGGCGGGAAATGTGTAGGTTCTTGACTTTGTGCAGGAAAAATTTTACAACAGAAATCCAGATGACTATGAGGGAACAAACATTTATTAAAGCTGAGTATGTAAAACAAGAAAGGGCTTAGCACAGAAGAAGCAACAGGTGAGTGTAGGCCGGGCTGCCCCATCTTTCTGGGAAGTCCAGAGAAAAGAGGGCCTTGGGAACAGGTTCAGGGGACTAGCCTGTGATGAGCTGCTGTTGCCCATTGCTCGCCAGGTTGCAAGTCTCGTGGGGTACCTTAGGGTTTAGGAGATGCATGCCCATAGGGGAAGGAGAGGGGAAAGGGACCGGTGGGAGGAGGTGTTCCCCAGAGAGAGCTTGCGAGCTGGGTCTTTGTCGAGGCTTTACCTCCATCTCACAGGCAGGAATCTTAGGAAAGGGTTTCAGCAGAATATTAATCAGTTTTCTAGGTGTGCTCTGTGGTCTCTACCAATTGGTCAGTGTCAGGGTGGTGTTAGTCATCACAGCTGGTCCTGGTGCCGCCCACCTAGTTTTGCTGCTTTTTTGGTTCTGGAGCTAAAATACAACCAAGACCTAGATGTTATCTCTAGGGAGGCAACCTTTTGTATCTGCTGTAAATTGCTGTGTCAGTTTGTTCAGCCGTCTGTCTTGGTTTCCCTATGCCACTTGTCCTGGCATACTGGCTTTCCAGCTCTAAAATCTTTTAGAGGTGATGAGGGAGGCTCGTCTGTCTTCTGTAACTGCTTCCCGCTGATAAGGTCTTTGGTTCCTGCCTATGTTGGGGTATGCAAATCTCTGCCTCAGCTCCCTCGTTCCACTTGTCATGGCTTACTGGTTTGTCTCACTGGCTTACTGGTTTGTCTCACTACAATCAAGATGAAGAAAATTTCTATCACCCTCACACATCTTCAGACCCCTTTTGGGTCAGTGCTCTTTACTTCTTTGATGGATCTTGGAAGAATTGTTGATTTGTTTGTTTGTTCAGCTTTTTACATGTTGTTAGGATGATTTTTAAGCTCCTTACATGAAGGATCAGAAACTAGATGTTCTGTAGTCATGTCTTGGTTTACCTTGAGTATACTGATAGCTACTAACCCCTGTGTTATAGGAGAAATTGGGGTGTCCTCTTCCCCACTGGGTACTGGGAGTGGAGTCCTAATTCCAACATCTTGGTCATCTAGGATTAGTCTCCATTGATTTTCCTTTCTCTTTAGTGTAGTTAACATTTCCTGTTTTTCAAATGTCTGGTTATTTGGGATTTTTTTTTTTTTTTGACATTGTGAATGATACGTTGTTAGAGACTTTGGATTCTATTGTATTTCTCTGAAGAGTGTTTTTTTCTTCTTCTTTTTTCTCTCATTTAAAAAATGTTTCTCAGAGCTAACTACCTTGACTGTATTTAAACTTCACACTTTATTTTTCTTACAGTTGACCACAGATGGCATTTCTTCAGTCCTTTTTGCCTTAGTTGGGCTATTTGGCGTGTGTTCCATATATGCATACATTAGTGGTTAGTCATATATTTGGGCAGACTTTATATGTAGAATTTTGGGGTATGACACATGCTTCCAGGTGAGGTAAAAAATACAAGCTATGCTCTGCCTTTTTGTTTCAGCTTTCATACAGAAGTGGATAGAAGTTGAAAATGGTGGGGGACAGTGCAGAAGTTTCAGCTCTGGTGCCATTTGAATAGAATCTAAAACCCAATTTTGGCACCTCTTAGTGGGATGCCCTCAGGCAACTCTATAATAAAAGCCCACGAGATTATTATGGTAGAATGATCAGAACAACCAGTTGCTATGATGTGCACTAACCACTAGGGGGCAGATGCTCAACGTAGCAGCTACCCCCTGGTGGTCATTGCACTCTCGCAGGGGAAGCACTGCTCAGCCAGAAGCCCGTCTGAGCTCAGCGGTGATGGCAGAGTTGCTCCCGCCTCTGTAGCAGTGCTAAGGAACAGCGAGCAGGTAACAATAAATAGCTAGGAGTCCCAGACTGCAAGAGGGATATCTGACTGCTGGCTTAGGCCCAATTCCTGTGGGGAGCAGGCCTAAGCCAGCAGGCAGACATCCCCTGAGAGGTCCCAGGGCACAGGCTGGGCTGAGGGACATATCCCCCTCCCGCAGTACACAAATTTCGTGCAACGAGCCTCTAGTAAGATTATAATCTATGTGGTGTGTGTGTGTATCAGGAGCAGTGATTCAGTATTTGCTAATTCATTGTTTGTGGCAGCTTTATAGTACATAACTGCTGTGAATAACAGGACTCGAGTATAATTGTTTTTATATTTTCTATAGAGTTAAGGTATTCTTTCTCCTCTAACTTTCTCTATGCAGCAGAGTGATCCTTTTAAACATAAGTCAGATGGTGTCATTCCTTTGCACAAAACTCTTCAGTGATTCTGTGTTATACTGAGAAGAATTTCCATTCCATGTTATGAAAGGCCATATATGATCTGGACATGTTTATATTGAAGATTGTTTCATTGGTCTGATTACTTAGGCCGATAGTAATACATGAAATCAGAAGGCTTTCTGAATTGTCAATCTCTTATCCACCAAGGATAAAGTCTCTTTCCATTTGCCCACTTAACCCCATGCTGTATAAGTAGCTCTTTAGTGTGTGTATGTGTGTGCATGTGAGTACATGTGTGTTGTTGGCAGGGGGTGGTTTTTCCTTACAGCATGAGTAAGCTTTCTTTTACCCTTTCCTGGCTCTCTGGTTTCTTCCTGTGGACAATTTCTAGACCTCTCTTGCCAGCTTGTCTTCCCTCTAGTGGCTGGTCCTCATCTCCCGGGCTTCTTTTTTGTCAGGGAGAGCATTTTACATGTGCACTTTATCCCTGAATGCTGAAGAGCGTACTTGTCAAACTGACAGATGGGGTGACTACTGGTTGCCACTTGACATGGAGAGCGACACCTAAAAGTCTGCATTTGCAGCTGTGGGCCTTCAAGGGACTCAGTGTAAGAGGCTGTACTTTATCAAGTAGAAATAACCATATTTACAAACATTTAATAGTTATTATATTAAAATTTGTCTTTCTATAAACTTATATTTTCTCCTTATACTGTCCAGTTTAGTCTTATATCATAGATCTTTTCTATGGGATAAATAAGAGAATATAGAGAACATCAGGAGTTTTGAAGACTGGTGCCTAATAATGAATTAGATATATTATTTCATTCATTTATTTTGTACATCACATTATTTATCGCCCTCTATTTTGACATTTGAAGTGGATTCATAATGGTCACTGAAATATAGCTCATAAAAACCAGTATTTAATGCAATCAGTAATATGCTTTCTATTCTACCTTTTTAAATTTCTTAATTCATTTATATTTGCCTATATTCTAGTCCAGCGGTCGCCAGCCTTTCAGACCTCACGGACCACCAGTGGTCCACAGACCATCGGTTGGTGATCACTGCCTCGTCAACTGGTTTTCAAAGAATTCTTTATTGCTTCTAAAGGATTCTCTTAGACAGGTAGGGGTCAAGTTGGCAGGATTCTGTCTCCATTCTTTGACCAGAACCTTTGGGATTTCTTCTTTTTTGTACATTTGACTTTAAAATAGTTCTGTAATTAAAAGAATGTTTGAAAGTTACTCAGTTTATTAATCTCTGTGTCTGATAGTCTCAGTTACACTTACATACACACAGACCTCAAAGTCCTCTACTCACACTTTGTTATGCCTTCCCTATTCTTTTGTAGTTCCCTCTGCCTGGAATGCTAATGTCTCATCATTTACATAGTGAGTTTTGCTAGTTACTTGGAGCAGTATGACAATTTTAAGCATTTTAGTTCAAAGAACTTCCAGAAAACTGGGAGTTAACTACTAACGTGATCAAAATCCTAAGGATTAATATATGTTTTGTTAACTCATGGCATTGCATGCATGGTGGACAAATACAGATATTTCTCCTAAATGTTAAAAATAGTCTTGAGTTAGGGCCAATTTTTTTTTTTCATAAATGTGTCTAAAATATTGATGAATGGTGGTGGAAGGAGACTTGACTTGGGGTAGTGGACACACAATACAGTGTACAAATGATGTGTTGTGGAATTGGGCACCTGAAACCTGTATAATTTTGTTAACCAGTGTCACCCCAATAAATTCAATAAAAAGGAAAAAAAAAAAAAAAATATATATATATATATATATATATATATATATTGATAAAGTTTAGTGTGAGAGTGTGATTTTGGCATATATATGGTTGTTTTACCTGTAGATTTTGTTGTTTCAATGCACATTCTATATAAAGCCAAGAAAGATTACATTTCTTAAAAAATACTTTTTTCTGGTTTTATTCTAAATTTCACAGAGCAGTTTGTGTTTGTGTGGGTTTTTTTTATTCAGTGCTTTTTTGCAATTCTAGCCCTTCATCCTTAACTCCTTGATGAAATGGTGACTTAGACTTTCCTTTTCTTAGCAATTACTGAGAACTTTTGGTCATATATATAGTTTTTAAAAATAACATAATATTTTTCTTCCATCTTAGTCATAAAACACTGAATTCTCTAAAGCTGCTTTAATTCACAGTAGAGGTATTTTCTTTGCATTTACCTATCAGGTAAGAAGTATATTATGCAATGGGAATTCCTTCATTTCCACATACTTTTAAAACTTTAGTTTTTATGTCTTGGAAATATGTTGTTAATGATGTGATATTGTTTTATACTAGTATTTAATATTTTCACTGTAGAATGTAAAGGATAGCTGTTGCCAGTGTAAAACATTGTAACAGTGTAAATCATTTCTCTCAGAAAACCTGTAGTTAAAGCAGTGGTTCACAATTGGAGGTGTTTTTCCCCAGAAGTCATTTTGGTAATATCTGGAGACATTTTTGATTGTCACAACTGAAGGAAAACATTGTTGGCATCTAGGAGGTTGAGGCCAAGCATATTGCTAAATATTCTAACGTGCACAAAACAGCCTCCTACAACAAATAATTTTCTAGCTCAAATTGTCAATAGTACCAAGAATGAAAAGCCCTGAGCTAAAGATAAATTTTTAAAAATATATATTTTATTGATATTTTATAGAAAGGTAGGAAGAGAGATAGCTAAAAACGTGATGAGAGAGAAAAATCGATCAGCTGCCTCCTGCACACTCCCTACCAGGGATGTGCCCGCAACCAATGTACATGCCCTTGACCGGAATCGAACCCGGACCTATCAGTCCGCAGACCGACGCTCTACCACTGAGCCAAACCAGTTTCGGCTAAAGATAAAAGTTTTTATCTGTCTGTACAGGTATACAAATTTCATCAGCCATTACCTTAAAAATGGTTAGTACATCTTACTTTAGAGAAGAGCAGATCTTTAAGAAAAATGCTTTTTTCATAAAAGAAAGGGATAATTGTGAACTAGCTTTCTTTTGTTTCTTCTCCCACCCCTTTTTAAAAGTTGGCTATTGGTATCATTTGGATGAAATGAAAATTAGAGACCTGTAGTAAATATTCCTGCCAACAGTGGAACTCTAAGGCCTACCTGTCAGCTTAAGGCAACTCGCCCTTACTTTAGGATCCCCACCTAACAGACTAGATCAGGTCACTTTATTGGAGGAATTACTTTCCCCTCAGGGTTAATAAAGAAATTTTTAATAATTTTTGCTTTCTCCTTACCACCTTGTCCCTAAAATATAGTGTTAATAATTTCTGTATTTTTATACTAACACCATTAGTGTTAACTGCCTCTGTATTCTTTTATACCTTTCTCCATGCTCTATAAAGAATATTTAAACATACCACATAGTTGTTTTTACATACTTCTCTGAGACATAATTTTTTTAACTTTAACTATATGACATTCCTTGGTTCATCAATACAGAGCTTGACTTTTCCTTTTAATAGCATATCTAAGTGGTAAAGCTCTAAACTTAAATTATCCAGTAGTCTAACATTAAGATCATACTGAAACACTTAACATGTTTAAGTTCAGAATATGAATTATCTAGTAGTGAGCAATGCTGCATTAAGTTAATATTTATATTATCAGATTGTTCTTATGTTAAGAACACATTTTCAAAGAAGATACTGTTTTGAGATACATAGGGAAGTAGGGAATATTTTATATTGAATGAGCTGTGCATTTTGAAACTGCTATATGTGTGAAACATTTTTATGTCAGTTTAGCCTTCCAACTTATTTCATTATGCTGTATCTATCTATTCTAAGTCTGTCCAGAATATTTCTAATGTCTTGATTAAGAGAATACAATTTTTGAGCTGTACTTCTGAGTTATGTGCTATTTCCCTGATCAGTATATGAACAGAATTAATGATCTGGTTGCAGAATGCCCTTATGTTCCTCTACCGCCTCAAGATTCTTTTTTAACTTCTGGTATTAGCTGTTTTGTTTTTTATTTTGTTTTTAGGCATTAGCTTTTCAAGCCAACATTTATTTTTCATAATTATGTCTGATAATTCTACACAGTAATTACTGGAGGGATGTAGTTAGTGAAAATAAATATAAGGTGGTGAAGATACTATTATTCTCCTACATTAGCAATAACGAAGTTGAATTTCATATCATATGCTCTCTTGAAGTTATTTGGAGGTTTGATTTATCAAAGTCTTTGTGAAGCTAATATAGCAACCTAGGCAGTTCAAGAAAGAGTTTATTTCTGATGTAATCTTAGGAAATATGGTGCAGGAAAATAAAGGCTTTATTTTGTAGATTAAAGTTCTCCCTATGTTATATTAAATTTTAATAACATTGATATTCTGCTTACTTTATGAAACCTTTTATTACAAACAGTTATGAATATGAACATCTCATTTGACTACTGATGAACAGAGGGAAAAATCTAAATTAAAACTTTAAATACCACTATTTAATTACCCAAATGGCTTTGACTGTGTTAAAGAGTGCCTAGGATTATTCTGTTTTTCAATTTGTTTTAATGCTTCCTTGGTAAAAGCTGATGGATTCCCAGGCCCATTGCTGTCACTGATGAACTATATAAAGATAAATGACATTATGGTAAATTCCACTTAATGACACATTTTTAATTTTCAGAACACAGGCATTTTCAGGCTAGTGAATGAAGGCTAATTACCTCAAGATCAGAACAAAATAACTCCTCATTTCGAAAGATAATAGAAAAGAAATGTTGCAGATTAATGATGCTATTTATCTTTAAAGGAAAAAAATTTTATCTTTATCCAGATAGCATAGCTCCCCGAGGAGCATGGTTATAAAATGAATCTGAAGTCGCAACTTAATAGGTTATTAAAATTGTTTGAGTGCAGGCTCTCCTGCTTTAGTCTTTCCATAAATTTAAATTGAAGGTCTGCTGAATTCAAAAAGGAGCAGCTTGTTTATGAGGCCAGAGGGAGCAACATACGTTACTGACAAAAGATGCGCTTAACCTCACTCTAATATCTTGCGCTTTTTTTTATTTCTCTGAATGAAACTCAACTATTTGAGAAAGTATTTTCAAATTTATTGCCTCTCTTAATTAATACCTAAGTGGAAGGACCTCACTTGGACTTGTTTAATTTAAGATTAGAATAAAAATGAAAGCTGTGAATTCACAAAGCCTTTACTAAATACATATAAATCAATTTGTAAACTGATTTAGTTGCACACGTGTGTATAAGTACATATGTATATTTTTAAACATTTTAATTTTGTTTAAAATGTTTAAACAAATGTCTCACTTAGATAAGTGAGAGAAAAATATCTTGGCCTCTGAGGGTGTGATTTTGTGGTCACAGTTGGAATTTATGTAGGAATTGTTCAATAAATCATTATTCACAGTTAAAGGATTAGCAATAATCCTTTTGCTACACTCCCACACAAGTAACAAAGTAGGACTCAGACAATATTACTTGATCATGGAGGCTTTAAACTGTCCCTGACATCCTATACTCCTGTCTTTTGCTCTAGGTAATATAACTGTTATTTCTTTACTCATAAGGGCACATAGCATTTTCTATAATTTTCATTCTTATCTCTTAGACAATACATGATTTGCCTATATATATATATAGTTCATATTTCTGAGCCACAAAAAATATTTGTGATCATGAAAGGAAATAAGTGTGTTTCTTGTACCTGAGAGAATTTTCAGTATATTATTGTGAGATATTACTTTACTCTTTTTCAATTTTATCTGCTTGAAATAGAAGACTTGTTTTATCTTATAGGGACAACAATATATATTGTGTACTTATAGACCACAGCATTATTTTCATGTGAAATTTTCTGTTAAGATAATTCTTTAGAGAAGTCAAGAAAGAAATTCCATCTAATTATAATTGCAGTATACTTTTCTTTTTCAAAAAAATTTTTGTTAAGGTATTACATGTGTCCATATGCAGTATACTTTTAAAAAATATTTTTTATTGATTTCAGAGAGAAAGGGAGAGGAAAAGAGAGATAGAGACATCACTGATAAGAGAGAATCATTAATGGCTGCCTCCCATCCACCCCCTACTGGGGATCGAGCCGCCACCTGGGCGTGTGCCCTTGACTGGAATCGAACCCGGGACCTTCAGTCCATAGTCCGGTGCTCTATCCACTGAGTCAAACCGGCTAGGGCTACTTTTGATTTTTGTTATAAAAGCTTCCTCTTTGTATCTTATTGTTTTATTTTTTTAAAATATATTTTATTGATTTTTTACAGAGAGGAAGAGAGAGGGATAGAGTTAGAAACATCAATGGGAGAGAAACAATGGTCAGCTACCTCATACACAGCTGGGGATGTGCTTGCAACCAAGGTACATGCTCTTGACGGAATCAAAACTGGGACCTTTCTGCAGGTCAATGCTCTATCCACCAAGCCAAACTGGTTAGGGCAGTGGTCGGCAAACTCAATTAGTCAACAGAGCCAAATATCAACTTTACAACGATTGAAATTTCTTTTGAGAGCCAAATTTTTTAAACTTAAACTTCTTCTTTTTTTTTTTTTTTTTTTTTTTTTATTAAGGTATTATCTGTATACATAGCTTATCATTGCCCCCCCCAATATATGCCCTCCCTCCCCAGAGTTTTGTGTCCATTGGCTATTCTTATATGCAAGCATACCAGTCCTTTGGTTGATCTCTTATCTCCCCCAGATCTCCCTACCCCCCCCCCCCCGCTGTCATTTGACAGACTGCCTGTTGTTTTACTGTCACTATATCAATCTTTCTGTTCATTCGTTTATAATGATCTTTAATATCCATAAATGAGTGAGGTCATGTAGTGTTTCTCTTTCATTGACTGGCTTATTTCACTCAGCATGATGCTCTCCAATTCCATCCAAGTTACTGCAAATGATGAGAATTCCTTCCTTTTTATGGCAGCATAGTATTCCATGGTGTAGATGTACCATAGTTTTCTGATCCATTCATCTGCTGACGGGCACCTAGGCTGTTTCCAAGTCCTAGCTATTGTAAATTGTGCTGCTATGAACATAGGGGTGCATATATCCTTTCTGATTGGTCTTTCTAGTTTCTTGGGGTATATTCCTAGTAGTGGGATTACTGGGTCAAATGGGAGTTCCATTTTCAGTTTTTTGAGGAAGCTCCATACTGTTTTCCACAGTGGTTGCACCAACCTACAATCCCACCAGCAGTGCACGAGGGTTCCTTTTTCTCCACAACCTCGCCAACATTTGTTGTTTGTTGTTTTGTTGATGTTGGCCATTCTGACAGGTGTGAGATGGTACCGCATTGTTGTTTTGATTTGCATCTCTCGGATAATTAGTGACTTGGAGCATGTTTTCATGTGCCTCTTGGCCTTCCTTCTGTCTTCTTTTGAGAGGATTCTATTTAGGTCCATTGCCCATTTTTTAATTGGCTCATTCATTTTCCTTTTATTGAGTTGTATAAGCTGTCTGTAGATGTTGGAGATTAAACCTCTATCAGTGATATCGTTTGCAAATATGTTCTCCCATACAGTGGGTTTTCTTGTTGTTTTGTTGATGGTTTCTTTTGACGTAAAAAAGCTTTTTATTTTGATGTAGTCCCATTTGTTTATTTTCTCTTTAGCTTCCATTGCCCTAGGGTTAGTATCAGTGAAGAAGTTCTTTAGGCATATGTCTGAGATTTTGCTGCCTGTGGATGCCTCTAGTATTTTTATGGTTTCCCGTCTTATGTTTAAGTCCTGTATCCATTTTGAGTTTATTTTTGTGTATGGTGTAAGTTGGTGATCTAGTTTCATTCTTTTGCATGTATGTGACCAATTTTCCCAACACCATTTATTAAAAAGACTGTCTTGACTCCATTGTATGTTCGTGCCTCCTTTGTCAAATATTAATTGAGCATATTGATTTGGGTTGATGTCTGGATTCTCTAATCTATTCCATTGATCAATATGTCTGTTCTTGTGCCAGTACCAGGCTGTTTTGAGAACAGTTGCTTTGTAATACAGCTTGAAATCTGGTATTGAGATTCCTCCTACTTTACTCTTATTTCTTAAGATTGCTGAGGCTATTCGGGGTCTTTTATTGTTCCAAATGAATTTTTGGAGAGTTCTTTCTAGGTCTGTGAAGTATGTCCATGGTATTTTCATGGGGAGTGCATTGAACTTATATATTGCTTTGGGAAGTATGGACATTTTGATGATGTTGATTCTACCAATCCATGAACATGGTATGTTCTTCCATCTGTTTACATCTTTCTCTATTTCTTTTTTCAGTGTCCTGTAGTTTTCTGCATATAGGTCTTTTACCTCCTTGGTTAAGTTTATTCCTAGGTATCTTAATTTTTTTGGTGCGATGGTAAACGGGATTGCTTTTTTAGTCTCTGTTTCTGTAAGTTCACTATTGGTGTAGAGAAATGCCATTGATTTCTTGGCATTTATTTTGTATCCTGCTACATTGCCAAATTCGTTTATTAAGTCTATTAGCTTTTTGATGGAGTCTCTTGGGTTTTTTATGTACAATATCATGTCATCTGCAAATAGTGACAGCTTTACTTCTTCTTTTCCGATTTTGATGCCTTTTATTTCCTCTTCTTGTCTAATTGCGATGGCGAGTACTTCCAGTACTATGTCAAAGAGGAGTGGTGAGAGTGGGCATCCCTGTCTTGTTCCTGTTCTTAGAGGGAATGGTTTTAGTTTTTGCCCATTGAGCATGATGTTGGCTGTGGGTTTATCATATATAGCTTTTATTATGTTGAGGTATGATCCTTGTACTCCCACCTTGTTGAGAGTTTTTATCAGGAAAGGGTGTTGGATTTTATCAAATGCCTTTTCTGCATCGATAGATATGACCATATGATTTTTATCTCTCAATTTGTTTATGTGATGTATCACGTTTATTGATTTGCGAATATTGTACCATCCTTGCATTCCTGGTATAAAACCTACTTGGTCATGGTGTATGATCTTCCTGATGTACTGCTGGAGCCGATTTGCTAGAATTTTGTTGAGGATTTTGGCATCTATGTTCATGAGGGATATTGGCCTGTAATTCTCTTTCATTGAGTTGTCTTTATCTGGTTTTGGTATTAGGGTGATGCTGGCTTCATAAAAGGAGTTTGGCAGTGTTCCTTCCTCTTGAATTTTTTGGAAAAGTTTGAGGAGGATAGGTTTTAGTTCTTCCTTGAATGTTTGGTAAAACTCTCCTGTGAAGCCATCTGGCCCTGGGCTTTTGTTTGCTGGAAGCTTTTTGATGACTGCTTCAATTTCTTCCCAAGTTACTGGTCTATTGAGATTTTTAGATTCTTCCTGATTGAGTTTTGGAAGGTTGTATTTTTCTAGGAATATGTCCATTTCCTCCAGGTTGTCCTGTTTGTTGGAATAGAGTTGTTCATAGTATTTTGTAACAATCCTTTGTATTTCGGCGGGGTCTGTTGTTATTTCACCTCTTTCATTTCTAATTTTGTTTATTTGGGTCCTCTCTCTTTGTTTCTTGGTTAGCCTGGCTAGAGGCTCATCGATCTTGTTAATCCTTTCAAAGAACCAGCTCTTGGTTTTGTTGATCTTATGTATTGTGTCTTTGGTCTCTATGTCGTTAATCTCCGCTCTGATTTTTATTATTTCCTTCCTTCTGCTTACAGTGGGCCTTTCTTGCTGTTCTTTTTCTAACTGTTTGAGTTGTAGGGTAAGATAATTTGTTACCATTCTTTCTTGTTTTTTGCAATAGGCTTGTAGGGATATGAACTTCCCTCTCAAAACAGCTTTTACTGTGTCCCATAGATTTTGGATTGTTGTGTTTTCATTGTCATTAGTTGCCATGATGTTTTTGATTTCTTCCTTGATTTCTCTGGTAACCCAGTCTTTGTTCAATAGCATGCTATTTAGTCTCCATGTGTTTAATTTCTTTGGCTTATTATTATTGTAGTTGATTTCCAATTTTATGGCACTGTGATCTGAGAAAATGCTTGATAAGATTTCTATCTTCTTGAATTTGAAGAGACTTTGCCTATGTCCCAATATGTGGTCTATCTTTGAGAATGACCCGTGTGCACTTGAGAAGAATGTATATTCTGTGGCTTTGGGATGAAATGTTCTGAAGATGTCAATTAATTCCATCTGGTCTAATACGTCATTTAGAATTGACGTTTCTTTACTGATTTTTTGTTTAGATGATTTGTCCAGAGGTGACAATGGAGTATTAAAATCTCCTACTATGATAGCATTGCTATTAATCTGTCCCTTAATGTCCTCCAGCAGTTTCTTTATGTATTTGGGTGCTCCCAAATTGGGTGCATATATGTTTACCAGGGTTATTTCTTCTTGTTGGATTACACCCTTTAGTATTATGAAGTGGCCTTCCTTATCTCTTGTTATGTCCTTCACTTTGAGATCTAGTTTGTCAGATATAAGTATTGCTACCCCAGCTTTTTTTTCGTTTCCGTTTGCCTGGAAAATCTTTTTCCATCCTTTCACCTTCAGTCTGTGGGCATCTGTTTTTCTGAGGTGGGTTTCTTGTAGACAGCAGATGAATGGGTTTTGCTTTCTTATCCATTCTGTTACCCTATGTCTTTTAATTGGAGCATTTAAACCATTTACATTTAATGTAATTATTGAAAGGTAGGTATTTGATGCCATTTTTATTCTATCCCCCTGTGTTCCTTCTTCACTTCCTATTTCTTTATTATTACAGTAGACCCTTTAGCATTTCTTGCATTGCTGGTTTGTTGGAGATAAATTCCTTAAGTCTGTTTTTGTCGGTGAAGCTCCTGATTACACCTTCAATTTTGATTGACAGCCTTGCGGGGTACAGTATTCTTGGGTTCAGACCCTTCCTTTGCATGACTTTGTATATGTCATCCCATTCCCTTCTGGCCTGATGAGTTTCTGTTGAGAAATCAGTTGCTAGTCTGATGGGGTTTCCTTTATATGTAACTTTCTGTCTCTCTCTGGCTGCTTTTAAGATTCTGGTTTTGTCGATGTTTTTTGCCAGTTTAATTATAATGTGTCTGGGTGTTGATCTTTGGGGGTTCATTTTGTTTGGGACCCTTCGAGCATCTTGGATTTGTGTTGGTTTTTTCTTCTCTATCTCAGGAAAGTTTTCTGTCATTATTTCTTGAAATACTTTTTCCATATCTTGCTCAGTTTCCTTTCCTTCTGGAACCCCTATTATTCTAATATTGTTTTGTTTTGTATTGTCCCAAAGCTCCCTTAGGCTCTCCTCCTGTTTTTTAATTTTTTTTTCTAGCAACTGCTGTAATTGGGTATTTTTTTCCATTTTGTCTTCTAGCTCACTGATGCGGTCTTCTGCTTCATCTAGTCTACTCTTGATGCTTTCTATTGAGTTCTTCATAGTAGCGATGTCATTTTTCATTTCTTCTTGGGTCACCTTCATTTCCTCTTGGGTCACCTTCATTTCCTCTTGGGTCTTCTTCATTTCCTCTTGGGTCTTATTCATATTGTCAAATTTGTCTTCCATTCTTTTTAGCCAACTTATGATCATTACTCTGAATTCTTGCTCTGGTAGGTTGCTTGCCTCTAACTCGTTTATTTCATTTTCTGGTGATGGTTGATTTTCTTTCACAGGCGGGTTGTTTCTTAGTCTCCCCATGATCTCTCTTTATAGGGTGCCTGGTAACGTAGTTCTCTCCCTCCTGCTTTGATTTAAAGGCACAAAATACAACACAACCAGGTACAACACACAAGGCACTGGACAAAAATGTGTTTGCAATATTAATATCCTCCAATAAAGGTGTCTAGAACCCAGATAACAAGAACATACAATCCAATAAAAAGAATAAGCAAACCAATCTTACACACACACAAAAAAGCATAAACCTTTGATATAGTTAGCATTCAACATACAACAACAAAGGGGTAGAGAGAAGGCTTTTTTTTTTTTTTTTTGGTGGGGGGGCAGTGGCAAGGTAGGTGTGAATGGGATTGGAGCAGGGGGTTGGGAATTATATATACACAGGACAGGTGAAAATTTTGGAGAGGGTAAACAGAAAGAGTAAGGAAAATCTATAGCAGTAAAGGGTTAAGATAAGCAGGACACCAAAGGTAAAGGGTTAGGAATAGAGAGATGTCATAAAGGTAGGTTTGAGATAGAATAGAGCGTTGGAGAAGGCAAGGTGTGAATAGTTTTTAGAATAGTAATCCCGAAGGAGGAAATAGAGAAAAAAGGAAATAGAGGAAAAAGGAAAAAAAAAATAGAAAGCAAAAAAAAAGGATTATAATATGACACTTAAAAAGTAGTAATAAAAATAAACAAAAGAAAATAAGATAAAAAAGATAAAAAAGGTAAAATAGTAGTAGTAATAATGTTGATTACCTATAAAAATGAATTAATTAAAAAGGTAAAATCTAGTGATGGCAGATGAAAAAAATTTCTTGAGTAAACTTTGCAATTAAAGTAGGTAAAAAACAAAAATTCAACAGTTAAAAAAATAAAAATTGAAAATTAAAAATTAAACAAAATTTGCAGTAATGAAGGTAATTCACTTTCTGTGTTGCTATGTCTCGCACGCCTGTTCCCAGTCTGGGCGGTAGTGGCAGTTCACTGTGTTTCACCGTTCCTCCGTGTTGATTACCAGACCTGATTTTTAAGCCAATCTAGAGACCCTATGTGCTTTAGCCTCTGGGTGGCAGTGTTTCTGGATGACTTCCAGGACTCTAAAGCCTTTCTAGCTTTTTCTCCTCTGTGTCTTTGATGGCTGGGGGTGGGGCGGTCCGGAGCTGGCTGCACTCCCCTGTAATATTGCGGCTACTTCTTGGACTCAGATCCAGCTGTGCTGCTCCTTAGATATCCCTAGTCTTAGGAGCCCTGTCCACAGACAGGCGCGCCTCCAGCTGAGAAGTAAATCCACGACCAGTCCCTCAGCCTCTGTGCGCTGCGCGCGCTGGTGCGCAGGGGGGGGGGGGGTGTTGCTGCGCCGAGTGGAACTCGGTCAGAACTACCGGTCCCAGTCCCTCAGCCTCTGTGCGCGGCGCGCGCTGGTGCGCTGGGGTGGGGGGGTGTTGCTGTGCCGAGTGGAACTCGGTCAGAACTACCGGTCCGAGTCCCTCAGCCTCTGTGCGCCGCGCGCGCTGGTGCGCAGGGGGGGGGGGTGTTGCTGCGCCGAGTGGAACTCAGTCAGAACTACCGGTCCGAGGGGAACTCACCCACCGGATCGCTGCGAAATCTGAGCTCCTCTGAGATCAAGGGTTCGCGCCGACTATGTTCATTTGGTGTTCCTTGGGGCTGGGGATAATCAGGCCTCCGACACTCGAACCTCCTCCCTTCCAAGATGGCGAGATTTCCCGTCCGCGCCGGCAAGTATCTCCAGTAAGGGACCCAGCTGTGGGTGGTCAGCTGTTGGTGGCTCCCTAATCAGCAGACCCCAAATTTCCTCTGGTGTTTGCTAGTCTCCTGGCTTGTTGACGAGCACTCCTAGCGCGATCCTCAGCTGCTTTCTCTCTCTTCCTCGGGACAAGACTCAGAAACCGCCCATCTGCTCTTCCGCCATTTTCTCCAGTCCCCTAAACTTAAACTTCTTCTATCGCCACTTCTTCAAAATAGACTCGCCCAGGCCGTGATATTTTGTGGAAGAGCCACACTCAAGGGGCCAAAGAGCTGCATGTGACTCACGAGCTGCATTTTGCAGACCACTGGGTTAGGGCATCCTCCTCTTTATATTTTAAAGAGTTATTTTTACTAGTAAATAGATTTGACTCTGTAGTTTGGGTTATTTCTAACAAAATAATTTTTAATTATTGAATCTGAAATCAATTAGTCATATCAGCTAAAAACTCAGGAAAGATACTAAAAATATACTTTGTGTCAAAACCTTTATCTAACTGTCTTAATATTAGTATTTAATTATTATATTTATTTGAAATTTCCAACATATTCCTACCAGAATTTTTTTTTTTTTTTGCGCTATAGGTGTATCCATCTTATAGTGACTGTCGGAGATAAACTGATAAAAATTCTGAAAGTTATTTCTTGACAGAGATAATCCTTCTGTGAAAACAAAAATAATTGTATTTCTAATATTGAAATACTTCTCTTACAAAGCATCTTATTCTTAAAAACAATATTTGCAAGAGTGAAAAAAGTATATTTGTTGCATATGAGAGAAATTTCAGCAATTCATCATTTGAATTCTCTAAAATCATTTTTTATGTGGCAAGCAGTGTGTGTTATAAACCTGTGTGTTATTTCACAATGATTATTTGAAGGTTTCCTGATTTGCTCTATCTCAATCATTTAAAAAACATAAACATTTTTAGGAATTCAATCAACCTTTACTTAAGCATATAACTATACATCACAGTAATATAAAAACAGGTACTGCAGTATTTTGGTACATTATAAATTTTTTAATACATTTTAATTGATTAAGATGGATATTTAGAATATATGTAGTGTGTGTTCTCTATGTGGTTCTTATGCTTAAATAAGGAAAATGTAATTACTGTTATAATATACATGGAAATATTTTAGAGCATTAATAATACTATTTAATATTCCTATCTCATCTTTCTCAAATATTGCTATATTTTAAACATTTCCAACACTTATCTCTTTCCTGGCCTTCTTCAATAAAGATGAATTCATTCTAAAGGCATTTACATGCAACAAAGGAAAAGTAAGGAATTATCAGGGTTATATTTTAGAGTTAGAAGTAATCCTATATGGAAATAAAAATATCATTTTTCTAAATATGCATGTTTTTGCATCCACTGATGATGATCTTGAGGAAATAATCTCTTTGGAAAATCTCTGCTTATGGGCTCACAACATTTATTCCTTTCATGTGCTCTTTGAAAATTCTGTTCTATAAAGCAAGTCTTTAGATTTAATCCTCTTCTAGTTATTTTCCTGACAGATTTTAATATTATAGTGTAGTGGTGACCCATAAAAATCATATGGAAAGGGGCAAAATTTTAGGGCCATGATCATGGTTTCATAGCAAGAATCACAAGCTAGTTACTGTTACACCTCATTCAGAATTCTGGAATTTTGTTTGGATCTGTTTGTGATAGGTTAACAGATCCAGCAGTCTCTACAGGGCAAAAAACAAATCACTGTGGATTTAAACACTCAAATACAATCAGAATAATTAGGCTCTATTAGAAGTCACAAATCTTACTAATGTGCTTTACTTTCCCACTTTCTTGCTACTTGACTCCCCAAGTTAACTATCATGGTTTAATGGCATACAATGAAGAGTCAAAATCTAAATTTTAATTTTAGGGCTAGCTCTAGCATTCTTTGTGATCATTCATAAAATCCCTCCCCCTCTATGAGTTGGTGTTTTCACCTATGTAAATAAGGGTTTTAAACAAATTGGATTGTACAGAGTCTTAGAGGGAAGAAGAGCTATCCAAGATATACATTGGAGCAGTGGAAATGAGGCTATGTTAGCAAGAAAATAAAAGATAGATTGCTAGATGGCAGATGGTTGTGTAGACCCTTTTAAATCATATTATGTTCCTAAGTAAGGAAGTGATGAAATCATTATATGTAAAGGTAATCAGTGAGACCAGATAGGCAGCTATTGATCAGTCCTATGCTAAGTACTTCAGAAACTGTAGGATTTACAATGTGATCACATAATTTTAAGGAACTTAGATGATCAATCATCTATTGGGGAAGGATATCACATGATTGTGTGTGATGTGAGTTACTGAGCAATATGGGAGTTTGAAGAAGGGAAAAATTATAGCCCTGAAAGGTTGTACAAGTAGCATTTGTGCTGGGCCTTGAAGGGTAAGGAGAATTTAGTAGATAGATTTCATATAGTTAGAATGAAGGGTATTGAGAAAGAGAAGGAGGTGAACAAAGATGTAAAGATAAACACTTTTATATTAAGAACAATAAGGAGAGAAATCTAAGCTGAAATTTGAGTATAAGAATAAAAAAGTTGGAAAAATAAGGAATTCTGGGCATAGTTTTGTGAAGACTGTGAATGTAAACTGAACAAGTTAGATTTTTGCCTTCTGAATCTCTTTCAAGCTTTCCTCCCAACATAAGTAACATCCATGTGTAAAAGAGATTAAAGCAGAGTATCCTTGATTGACTCAGGTATGGAAGAATGTGGAGCCTCACTTGCCAAGTCCTACCAAAGTGCCAGGGAGGTACTTCAGTGGAACTCTCATTGCTCTTTGCAACAAAGTTTGAGAATATTATTTTAAGCCTTGCAAAACTGTTTAAAGTTTTTGAATGTTGACAATGCAATTAACCTATTGGCTGTAGGATAGGGTGGGAGAAACCTGGGGCAGAGGGAATTGTAGTACTAGAGATTAAGGTCCTGAGCAAGGGTGGTAGTAGTTAGAATAGGAAGGGAAAGAACAGGAATCAGATTCTCATAGAGATCATCTATAATGTGGTAGTTATGATTATGAACGAGAGATCACCAAAGTCAAATATGTGAATAAGGAATGGTTAAGGAAAACCATTTAGAATACTGGAAGGAGAGAAAATAGCAAAGCACATATAAACAGGAAAGGATAATAAAGACAAAGTATGGACCATTTTAAGGCAAAGGTAGTCAATATTGGATTCTACAGAGAACATGGAAACTAATTTTGAAGTGAGCAATTCGTGAGTACACAATTTTTTTTTGGTGGGGGGTTGTTTACAACTTTGGAACTATTTAACCATGCTTTTAATATTCTTTTCCTTTTTTAAATATAATTTTTGTTATTGGTAAAATTTAAATATAGTGGAATGCATACATGTTAAGTGTACAGTATGATGGGTGTTCATAAATGCATACACAGGGTTGCATTATGACTTTCTTGGATCACAGGTGGGCCCCTTACTTCATAAAAATATTAAAAACTATATGAATGTGTTGGTAGATCAACTACAGTGCATACTTCTGAAAAATATGAAAATATGGTTTCTGTGAATAGAGATAATGATAATAAGTAACTAGATTCACATGAGAGTAGAACAGAGAGTAAACTCAAGAAAAAGTGAAAGAAATTAATAGGATTTGTTAATTAATTGGGTATAGAAAATGAATGGGAAGAGAGTGAATCATAACTCCTAAAAAATATCTTAGTGGGGTTTTTAAAAGTTGTTTTGTTGTAAACTACAAGTTTATAAATAGAATAATATATAAATATATAATTAATATATTTAATGTTTTAGATAATAAATTTTAAATGATTACATTTTCATAATAAAAAATACTAACATAGTCTTAGCCAGTTTGGCTCAGTGGATAAAGCATCGGTCTGCGGACTGGAGGGTCCAGGATTTAATTCCAGTCAAGATCACACGCCTAGGTTGTGGCTTGATCTCCAGTGGGGGACATGCAGGAGATAGCTGATCATTGATGTTTCTAACTCTCTTCTTCTCCCTTCCTCTCTTAAATCAATAAAAAATATATTTAAAAAATAAAAATACTAACATATTCCTATGTTGTTAACTAAATTGAAAAAAAAGGCATATAAAAATAAATTATATCTACTCTCTGTTATAGGTAGTCTAAGCATTGTTTAGAAATGGCATTTTGATTGTTCCATACTTTGGTCCCCCATAAGATCAAATGTCCAATCCACCTAGGTTTTTTTTTAATGTTTTATTATGAAATATTTTAAATCTATAGAAACTTACAGGAATAATACAGTGGATTCCATTATCCCCTTCAGTTACTTATTTAATAATTGTTAACATTTTTGCTACAGTTTGTTCCTCTCTTAGCATCCCTCTCTCCTTCCCCTCCTACACACACACACACACACACACACACACACACACACATTATTATTATTATTATTATTATTACATATGGGGGATTAATTACTTGAAAATAACTTGCAAAAATCATGTCTTTTTATCCCTAAGTATTTCAGAACTTATATTCTAACTATCTTACATAGCCACCATATAGATAGGAAATTCAAGAAATTTAATATTGATAAAATTATTTTATCTAATGTAGAGTGCAAATTAAATTTACCAGCTATATCTTTTCTATATCTTGTCTATTCCCAATCTCTGCCTTCCTTCAAACCATGATCTGTTTCAGGATCAGATATTGCATTCAGTTGTTTCTTGAGTCTTTTTTAAACTTAAACAGTTTGTTAGTTTTTGTTTTTCATGTTATTGATGCTGTTGACATTTTAATGGTAAGTTGTTTTGTAGAATGTCCTTTAATGGGCTTTTCATAAGTAGATTCAGGATATAAATTTTTTGGCAGGAACACTATGTAAGTCAAACATGTCAAACTTGTGGCCCACAGGCCACATGTGGCCCATGAATATTTTTGCTGCCCAGACAAAATAACGGTATGTAAAAAATGTTTTAATAAAAATTTTGTAACTTAATTTTTACAATATTCTTTTATACATAATTATTAATAATGAACTACAATGTTCGATAATGACTGATCACTATAATCCTTTTGCATTCATTTCCCTTATGTGCCTTACTTGCAGGCGCAACATTTCTCTCCACTAATACTAGCAGCGAATATTTTAGCAGTCGATAGCCACATATTAGTCTTGTACTGACTTGTTTGATGTCAGCAACAGGAAATATTTTGCTTTCGGAAAACAAGAAAAATAGTTTTAGTTACGTTACACTTATTAATTTGTGCAGTTATTCAGTGTCTGGTAAGCTAATGTTCAAGAAAATATTACTTTTTACTAAAATGTTATATTATTTTATATTAATGATTATTCATTTCTTTCAGCCCTTCATATTCAGCATGTCTCTAAACCTACATTTCTATGAAAATTGAAGCTTTTGTTTTTTTTGCGGTCCACATAAACTTAAACCTTGTTTATTTGGCCCATGTTAGCCTTTGAGTTGGACATGTTTGATGTACCGTATTTGCCAGCGTATAAGACGATTTTTTGGCCCTGAAAAATACCATATTTGCCGGCGTATAAGAGACTGGGCGTATAAGACGACCCCCTAACATTTCCACTCAAAATACAGAGTTTGTTATATACTCGCCGTATAAGACTACCCCCCACTTGGAGGCATATTTTTCAGGGCCAAAAAATCGTCTTATATGCCGGCAAATACGGTAAGTGATAATAGCTTTCATTACATCACATCAGGGAGTTCATGTCTCAGTTTGTCCTGTTACTGGTGTTAACTTTGATCATTTGAGTAAGATGGTTTAACCAGATTTCTTCACAATAAGGGTACATTTTTTTCCCTTTGTAAGCAGTTTATGGAAAACAAGATATTCATACCATTTCAAAGTATCTGAAATGATGGGAATATCCTATTTTCCAAATAACTTTAACCTAGTGGTTTTAACTCCATTTATAATTTGTGCCTAAATCAGTCTGCAGTTATGGTTTAATTCACCAAGTTTTACATGGACAGTTTTTAAGGATTTATTTAAAAAAAAATATTCTATGTGTAAATATAACAATCAAATACTTTTAAAATTAAGAATATTTTTAATGTGGATTTGTACTAATTTCCTGTTGCTGCTATAACAAGTGATCACAAACTGGTGGTCTAAAACAACAGAAATTTATTCTGTCATAGTTCTGGAGGCCAGAATTTCAAAATTAGTATTTCTGGGCAAAAATCAAAGTGTTAGCAGGGCTGACTCCTGGATATTTTAGGGGAGAATCCATCCCTTGCCTCTTCCAATTCTAGTGGCTGCCGATATTCCTTGGTTTTGTTTTTGTTTTGTTTTTTATCGTATCATTCCAGTCTTAAAGAGCAGCATTGTCCAATCTCTCTCTGTTCTTGTCTTCTCTTCTGTCTCAAATCTCCTTCAGTTTCCCTGTTATAAGGATACATGTATTTGCACTTATTTATGTTATTTATCCCAAATACTAGATTTCCCCTAATGCAACCCCAAAAGCTCTTTGAGTTTGTGTTTTTGTTTAGATTATCTCATTTTACTCTAACCTCTAAGGATAGGAATTAAATACTGTTGAGCGCTGACATTTTTCTCAGCAAATTTTAAGATGATCTGGGATAAATGTAGACTCTACCAGTACTTTCTCCTTTTTTTTTGGCTTTGGACTTCCTATTGGATTTAGTGATAATAATATGCTTATAAAGGTTGTTTGTTTTTATTAATTACCAGAGACCTAGTGCACAAAATTTGTGCACGGAGGGGGTGGTTCCCTCAGCTTTAGCCTGCACCCTCTTCAATTGGGGACCCCTTGGGGGATGTCCAACTGCCGGTTTAGGTCCCACAGGTATTGGGCCTAAACCAGCAGTTGGACATCCCTCTCGCAATCTGGCTCCTAAATGCTCACTTGCCTGCTGGCCTGATCGCCCCTAACTCCTAACTGCCCTCCCCTGCTGGCCTGATCTTACCCCCAATGGCCCTCCCCTGCCAGTTGATCTTGCCCCACCTTCCCTCCCCTCCTGGCCTGGTTGCCCCCAACTGCCCTCCTCTGCTGACCAATTTGGTTCTGATTGGTTGGTTCCTATGCCAGAGTCAAAAGCTCTGCCTCCTAGACAGCCATTGGTTCTTCATAGCATCCACATTTGGTTCTGATTGGTCGGTTTCTATGGTAGTCAGCATCTCTGGGCCTGATCAGAGAGGTGGGACTTGACAGCAGGCCTCGGAGGCCCCACTCACATTCCCCTCCCCTGCGCCCCCTCCACCCTACCCTTTCCCCAGTGAAGACTGGGAAAGAAAGAAAAGCCTGGCTGCTGATGAAACTCAGAAAGAAAAAGGGAGAGAAAGAGAGAGCCAAGTACTGATCAACAGCTGCCACTGAGGCTGCGGATCAGACCCTGCCTCTCTCTCTGGGTCTCAGCCCCCTGGGCAGAAGGTGCTGGTTCGCTCCGGCAACCCAGCGCTGACTGAAGGAATTCCGGGTTGGTCAGCTTTCGGTCATGATCAGTCATTACAACCCTGGCCTTTTATATATTAGTTGATTTGGCTTCTTACTAAGGGGACTTTCTGCAAATGTTGTTTTACTTAATTATAGACAAGTATTAAGTGGGAAATGACAACTCTGTTTGGACTTGTGGAGGTTAAGTTCTCCTTAAGGATGTTCTATAGTCTTTATATACATCCTGCATTATTTACCTTGTTTAGTGGCCAGGTCAAGTAACGATAAAATAAATACATTCCTAGTTCAGGCATTCATTCACCATCTTTCAGCACTGCAGTGGAGGCGGGGAATTACTGGGAGTAGCAGAGAGTGATACTATATAAGGAATGACATGAAACTGGCAAGATCAGAAGTAGGTGACAGAGACCTTAGTAACCTGGGCTCTTGGTTACAAATAACAAATCAAATCCAAAGGAAAGGAAGGACTGGGAGGAAGAAGAGGAGAGAGGAGTAAGACAAATCTAGGCATTTATCTGGCCTTAGCATAGCTGGATTTTTCTAGATCTATTCTAAAGACCCAAGTATCAACAATCTCTCCCCCATATTTTTTATTTATACTTTCCTCTGTGCTGGCTTCGTTCTTAGGCAACTCTTGTTGGAGAAAAATGGCTTTTGACAGCTTCAGACTTACATGGTCCTTAATACCTATGTCCAATACAGAGACTGCTTCTCTTCTGATTAAGTCTGGTAAAAGCTCTGCAGAGTTCTTTCATTGGCTCAGCTTGGATTATTTCTAATCTAATCAGTGGGATCTGATGCTTGGGTTGGTCAGTTTTGAATTGGTCAGGTTGAAGCATGTACTCATGTCTCTAATGGAAGTGTGAAGAGGGGAGAAGTGGAGAGGAGTGGTTATTACTCATTACCATCCAAACTGTACAGAATGATTTTCTAATAAGAAACACTGTCCTGTTACCAGAGAAAGGGAATGGTACTAAAGAGGTAAAATAATGAGCCATTGCAAGGCCAGAATCTAGCACATGTGGCATCTAATGCAGAATTCTATACGCATTATACACTCAATTTTTTAATAAAACATACTTAGGTAGTCTTTTTTTAAACTTCAGAGATTTTATTTTCAGGACTCTTGTATCTGACATTTAAGTTTCTTGGGGTAGCTATATGGAAGCATTTTAGCATTTCTTTCAACAATTATTTATTGAATATCTGTTAGACTGTTTACCTGCAGTATCATTTAATCTTTTCAACGGTTATGTATAATTTTTAAAATAACTTCTTTGTATAGAACTAGATTTCAAGACAACTTTAAAGTGGTGTTTTTCTCTCCCCCCCCCCCCCCATATTTTATCTCAGTATGTCAACTAACCAAGCTAAAATATTTATGCAAGCCAAGGAACACCAAGTTACATTTTAAAACATATTTTAACCAAGGATCACAGGCCATCTCCTTACCTTTTATTTATCTAATGTGCTATGGGGTTTTTAATGTCTACGCAAAGCATACAGTAAGCCTCATCTGGAAGACCCATGCATAGCACAGTGCAGCTACTCAATTTATCTACCTTGGAAGGATGAAAAGCTAAGTTGAAAAATCATTTATCGGTTCCACTTCAGTTGTTACATTTTTGCTTCAGAAACATCCTTCATCTCCTGAGTCTCATAATCTCTTGCCTTTGAGGTTGTTTCATAGACATGCTTTTACTCAAATGCCTTCAATTTGAACTTCTTCAAGAGGGGTGCCTATCTCCTACAAGTTGCCTCTAGGGCCTGTTTATAGCTGTTATTTCAGCTCCTCCCACCTAGCCTGTGGAAGCAAGTTCTTTTACCAAAGGCACTTCTAATAGGAAAGCAGTACTAGTCAAGCCATACCACGTGCAGCTTTGAAGACTGAGCACCCAACTGAAGTTCCTTAAAAAGAAGACGCAACAACAAAACCAATAAGAATGCCCTAGATACACGTCAGTCCTTCAAAATGAAATGCTCACGCCCTGCTTTCATGCCTCGAATGTGAATGAATGGACCCCCTGGAATGAGATTATATTTTTGGTTTTACATAATAATAATTCTCAGAAATGTGTTATTTGGCCATATTCAAACTTCCGTCTCCTTGACCATACTGTAAACTCTATGCCCTGTATTTATTTTGTAATACAAATGTCAAATAATTATTATTTGGGAAGATGGTACTTAGTAAAATAATTCATAAATTTTAACATCTAGATATCTTGGCAGACACAAAGATACTTAAGACATAGTTCCTGGCTTCAGGGAACTTTTTTTTTAATAATATATTTTACTGATTTTTTACAGAAAGGAAGGGAGAGGAATAGAGACTTAGAAACATCAAGTTTCAAACAACCAAGGTAAATGCCCCTGACCAGAATCGAACCTGGGACCCTTCAGTCCGCAGGCCGATGCTCTATCCACTGAGCCAAACCGGTTTCGGCTTCAGGAAACTTTTTGACCTTATAAAAGAAATAGAATATGCACATCAGTTTAATATAAAAGAATCAATAAGTCATGCGCAATCAATTTTTCCTCAGGAAATCAGGCCAGGCTTCATGAAGGAGTTGGTAGTTGAACCAGCATCAGATCATGGGCCTATTTTAATTTAGTCATCTAATTTCTGGATTATAGCAATCTAGAAGAGTCATTTCAAGGGAAATAATAGTGATCACTCATTTCTTGTAATTCTTGGTGGTGGGCAAAGCTTTTTTACATTCATTTCTCATTTGTGAACATTCATTTCTCACCTATGAGTCTATAGAAATTATATTGCTAATGTATAAATCTTACCTACTATGTAACCTATTTATTTTATTTTCTGATTGCCTTGATGGTCAGAAAATAGCATTATCATTCTTGACTTCCTCTGCCATGGTATTTTGTCCTTGAATTAGCACTCTAGAAGAAAGGGGTAATTTCTGTTTCTAGAATCTGCACTGAAAAGTCAGTACTGATGATTCTGACTGCTTGACCAGATTTGTCTGTGACCTTCTTGAAGTAGTATTCTAACATTACTTTTGTCAAAAAGAGGTGTGGCGGGGGTGGGGGTGGGGGGTGGGGAGATGAAGTAGGAACTTTTGCCTGTTAATTTGTAGCATTCTTGAATTTTCTGTGTATCTCTTGTCTGTACATGTTTCTGTGAGGTGTTGCTACACAACATACCTGCTAAGATAGTGTAAAACATTTTGACTATGCTGTACCTTGGTAAATAACTCTGGTATATTTTAACTAATTGGCTCCCTTTTTCTTTGTGTTTATATAGTCTTTGAGAAATAAAGAAAATGGAAGAAGAGACATTAGTTTAATAAAATAAGGTTTTGTGTTACCGGGAAATTGTTAATGATAGACCCCCCCCTCCCCTACATCCATCTGATATCTACCTGCTTTTAAAATGGTTTTTATTAAAGGCAAAATTTGGTTTTGATTTTGCCCAAATCAAATTTCATTCTTTTGCTACTATTCAGTCTCACCTGATTGATCATTCCAACTGTTTCACTCAATGTTTCAAATCATCAAAATCCCATTTGCCCCACTGCAGGGTTGGCATTAGAATGAATGCGATGGCAGCAATTAACATTATGAACTCAATGAAGACTTAAAAGGAAATAGCTGCTTCATTAATATCTAGCTTTTCTTCTTTTTTGTCCATAGTTATATCATTAATAGGAAGTGGTAGTTGGAGAAACAAGCAGGAAAAGCTGCTTTTTAAAAATAATTATAAAATTATAAATAAATAAATAATTATAAAATGATTTGTAAATAATTATTAAATTATTTTTATTTGTTTCCTGAAAAGTAAACACATACATTGTTTATTTTCCATTGTTTCTATTATGACACAGGATTCTTTATAATTGTAGTAATTTTGCTTTTAAACTTTAGGAACAACAACAAATTGGAGAAGTCAGTGTTCTACATAGATTACAAGAAATTCATTATTAGAAAAAGCCAAAGGACTTACGAGTCCACCCTCGCTCACACACATATTTAGGCATAATGTTTCCTGGTTAATAGATTATTGTGTTATTGTGTATGCTGCAAGACTTATTTCACTTGAATTTTAAAATGATTATTTAATGTCCTGGGTTTTATTCTTATTAGAAAAGAAAATTGTCTGAGTATTTACTTAAAGCAAAACAGCTCCTCTTGGCAATCCCAGTGTTTATTATTTTTTGTAATTATTTTATAGAGACTTTTCTTTTTGTTGTAATTAGATCCTTATTGTAATGTGGTTGCTCTTTGACCTGTGATGTTGCTTTGTTGGTTTGTTCATCTTCCTTGTAGACCTTGATGACCCTCATGTTCTAGCCCTTTGGCTTTTTACTAGGCTGAACCAAAAGAAAGCCCTTGGTTGCTAGCAAAAGAGCTGAACAAAGGCAGGAAGGGAGGGTTTTAAGCATGGGATACTGCCATAGAAAACAGCAAATAAATTTCAGCTCGGCCTGTGAAAATCAGCTACTGTAATGCTAGGCCACTGCACCATCATTTTTATTATCCATGTCGCTGTTGAAAAAGTTATATTTCATCACAGGAAGCTTTGACAGAATTGGCCTGTCAAAGTGGGGGAAGTTGGTTTTCTACATCATATAACCATAATGGGGGCAGCCTGCATTTTAACTGAATTGTGCTTCATCTGTACATTATAGTTCAGGGTGAGATTTATTCATAAGGCTTTTAAGCAAAGACTCTTTACTTTTACTGTTGTTTTTCTTTTAATATCAATATTGGGGGAAAAAGTATGAGAACTATTAAGATATGATCAGTAGGCTTTAAAATAAAGAGGAAAATGTTTAATCATTCCATTGGGTATCGGAGTAGAGGTGTACACCATATTTAAGTACATTACTGGCATTGTGAAATGGTAGTAGTGAGTTTTTCAGTTCTATTTAAAATTGCAGGAACTTGTAGGTTTAAACTAATAATTGCTTAGAAATATAAGCTGTCCAGATGTTTAAGTAGCAAAATAATATATTGAAAGCCATTTATTAGAATAATGGTCTACATTATCCCTGTGTTTTAATTTTTGTACTGTTTGAAGACAGTAAGTTTGCTGATGAGGTTTTGGTGTCTGAAGATTATTAATATATCTTGCAAGTATACATATGAGTCTGTGAATGTTATTTATATATAAGTGACTCATTATATAAAGAGAACAAATATAGAAAAAATCTTTAAAAACTCTTCTTACCTACCTTTCCATTATTGGAGTTTGTTTTCTGAGGGCTGGTTCAGTTTCTGTTTGCTTTCCTATAATAAAATAATTCAGTATATATATTTTTGCTTCAGATGGTTACAAATTCAATCTAATTTCCAAGAATATTATATTTCTATATTTAAAGGTTCATGTGACATGTAAGTACTGTTAGGGAATTTGTTTCATACAGGTTAAATTTGGGTAATTACCCAAATTCTAACTATGCTAACCTGATTTTTGTGTTAGTGTGTTAGGTGACAGAAATATAAACTTGAATTTATATCTACTAATAATGGTTTACAGCAAAATTCTTGTAAAGTGTTATGTAAAGTTCAGACAAAATAAAGTGTTGATATTTTTAAAAGTTTGTGAGTAATAAATCTTTTAAATTATTTTATGTCACTTAAGAATTAATCAAAGGATAATTTTTTTACATTCACTGAATAAATTCATTTAAGACAAACTTTACACAGGAGAAAAATAAAACACATTCCAACTCACAACTCTTAAAATAAAGGACGAGAAGTTGTAGTAGTAGAAAAGGTAGGGATTGGGATGGGCAGACAACATAATTTCTTCTAATTTAGATGGAATAGAACAAAATTTGTTCTTTTCACTAACAAACTCTGATTTTTAAATTATTTTTAAGAAAAAGCAGTCGAACTAGGATTAAGCACATTTAATATAAAGTGAAATGTTGATGCAAAGAAGATAGCCAAGCGATATATGTTTGTCAAAAATTGAGATATACTTTCAGATAATTAATATTGATACTATTACAGAAATATTAGTTATAAAATGTTGGATAACATTTTACATTATAAAAACTATATTTACCTGAATAATTTCCAGAATTTAACCTTTTTAACACAATAGGACTTCTCATTACATTTGGACTTTTCATTCATTTTATTAAAGAATTTATACACATAATAATTATGTATACAGGATAATAAGGTGTCCGGATTAAAGATGTTTTTCTTGTTTTTTATTTTAAGTCTCCTTTAAGAATTTTGCTTCTAAATATGCCAAACATTTTAGCTATTTAGGTATGTCCCAATGATAGGTAAAATTTTTATGGCATAACTACGTTTGGTATGGTATTGGCCCGGCTAATGAGCATATAACAAAATACTATAAATGGAAAGCTATTTCTGACTTAAATTCTTGATTCTTCAACATTAGTACTAGTAAAATTGATGTATTCTTATTTCCAAGTAGTGGTATTTTATAATGCCATAGCAAAAGCATGGTTAGAAATGAGAAGTGCTGTCTCTTAGAAGTTCTCTCATATTTCAGCTAAAACATACTCAGCAAAAAAGATATGTAAATTAAAAGAAAATCTCCAATTTCCTATTCTGAGTAAAGCTTTGATTTTTTGCTGATTCAGGAAGTTAGGTTGACATTGGAGCTTCTCATTTCATCTGGAATAATCACTTTTTCCTTTTGAAAAGTCTTTCATTTTAGCAGCAATATCTTCTAAAACAGTCCATTTTGCATGGATGAACCTGTTTTTCTCTAGATAACACAGAAAATACAACTATCATAAACTGTAACCTGCTTTCTATAGTATTGCTTTCCTGGGTGCCCAGGGAGATACTAAAGTGCCAGGCTGTTCATTCTGGAGATTTCACTGATTTTCTTAGCTACATCCCTCCTCCCACCGCCCAAATAACAACCCCAACAGAAGAATTTTATAACTTCCAAATTGACTCCTGCAATAAAATGTTTAACCCCAGGGTTAGATAAATAAGATGCTGACTACCTAATGAAGGTGGTTAATATCAATAGAGTCTCCCCTAAGCCTCTGGCTCATCAGTTTAGGAACATTCTGAATATATAATTAATTTCAGTTTTTAAAACATTGCACCGGTATTTTTTTCCCCTGTTAAAATAGATGTTGGATTATTAGCTTTCTGATTCTGATATTTTCTCAGACTTATCCATTAGTATTTTTTCTTCCATGTATCAAGATATACTTAAAAGCTGAATAAATAATATGAACTTGCTTTTGTTACAGGGTAAATGCATAGGGTGTTAAATTTCATTCTAAATATTTGGCAGCCAAAATAAGGAAAGCATGAACTGCTTATTTGTTTAAATTAGTATTAGACAAAGTGCATTTAAAAAATATATTCTAGTGTAATGTACATAAAATCCATTAAAATTTCCAAACAAAGATCCAATTCTGTATTGGTTGGATGTCTGCCAAATGATGCTAAAAGAAAATTGAGTTTTTATTTAGCATCTATGGTAAGTGGAAATGTGTATGTGAGGTTTTACTTTTTACTAGAGAATTATAAATAGATCCATTATGTTTCAGGTATGTAATTTCTGTACTTTATGTATTGGGGACATTTTCTTGCTTCCCACTGTACTTGACAGAGCTCTCAAAAGAGAAAATGTATGCTTATTTTTTCATGGGCACAATACATATTTCTCTGGCTATTTGGTCTGTTAGTGCTCTGTGATACAAAATACATACAGGAAATTTTATATTCTATATAAATAGTGCTTTTAAACTTCTTCCTCATAGCACATTCTCTTGTATTAATGCAATAAAGCCAAAATGACAAGATGACATAGTGAAGCTCTTATTAAAAACATGTCCTAATTGTTGCAGAGATATTAATGGAAATCTGGAGCTTGCAGCCTCAAGTTATTTCAAATTGTGTATTTTATATTTATAGTTTACATTTACATATTAATTTTATCTATTAAGAATTGCTTTCAAATTAAAAGATTTACATATGCTTAAACAAAAGCATGAAATTAGATTTGAACTCCAGAAACCAATTCATTGTGCCTGTACACTAAATGGTTTTGCATTAAAGAAAGCCAGATTCAGTGACAAGTTTGGCCCTCACACTTGAAAATACCATGAAAAGCAAAGCAATCATGGGAGTCGTGTGTGTGAGTGAGTGTGTGTGTGTGTGTGTGTGTGTGTGTGTGTAGTATGAAAAGCATATTTCTTTTACTTTAGAGAGCTAAAATGCTCAAATTATTATAATTTAACATTTAAGCTTTTTAGCCAAAACATAGGGAAAGAATTATTGTGGGAATTTTAGAATGCCTTCTAAGTGAAGTTCATTACATACAAATAATACACCTTTTAAAGGAATTAATGAATACTCCATTTTAAATTTATATATATTTGTCTTCATCTTGCTGTCATATCTCTACCATATAAAATTTAAGCATGTTATGAAAACAGATTTTAAGATTTTAGTAAGGCCTTTCTTAGAAAATTCTAACCCTTTGTGTAAGATTGGGAGATCATCTGACCATTCTCACCCTATGAAATTATTTCAGCATTTTGTATTGCTGGCTGCAAGTGCTTTTGAAACTCTTTAATCCAGCTAATACTTTTTTTTTTTTTTTTTGGCAAAGTATCACTTGCAGTTTTAAAAGAGCTTATTTTAGAGGGTACGTCAACATTGCTTCCTCCTTTGATCAGTTTTTAAAACTGTACCATTTTGTAGTTTCATTGGTACACATAAGTGCTATAGAAAGCACTGTGGTTCAAGAACCTTGCTTTCAGGCTTAAAACTGAGCTTATATACACACATTATACATCCTTTTAAAGCCATGGAGCAATTATTCAGACTGCACTGTACACTGTGCCTTGCTTTTTGCAGACATGGTTGATTGGAAAACAACAACAACAACAAAATTGTCCAGACTGGCTACTGAAATGTTTTCCAGTCTTGACTGCACAGCTGTATCCGCCAAGTGTTGATCAAAGTTCAAAAGGAAACATTAACAAGTCTAGCTAGGCCTCCAGTGTTTTCATTAGTTAATTCACAGAGAATCGGACAATAGACTGGATTTTCTCCTACTATGAATGCTTGCCATAAAATTGTCTGATGTAAGGACATGACGATAGAGTTCGTCTTATGTCTCCAAACTCTCTGTCCTGCACATCTTGACTCTCATTGTATTCACTTTGTAATCTATCAACCAAAAAGGATTTACCTTAAATTAAGCATTTTTAGGTATGCCTATTGTCTCCCAGTGGTGCTTTGTAGAAAAGTGCCATATGTTTGCCACTTAGTTTAACTTACAATCTCAGTCTTTTTGCTTCTTATGCTAGCCATTTTGCAAAGATAGCCTGAACTTCTTTGTAGTACAGGTCAAGTACTTGGGGAGTGAACTGTAAGGAAGCAAACTTCCATTGTGCTGGACTGTCTTCGTAGAAAAACTACGCCAGCCCAGAATTTTTCAATAGATGCATTTCTTATTTAGTACACCCATTTTACTTTAGGCAGAGTGCTTCTTAAGAACATAACTCAATTTGTAAATGTGTATTTAATAAAAAGATTACTTTTTCAAAAGCTTATCTATGTCTTCTTTAAAAGGTAATTCTTAATATACTTATAGAAAAGTGAAGGAGACATTTAATCTTCATGTATTTAATATGTAATGAATGATCGTGAATTTGTTTTGCCAAGATTTTTTTTTTTTTCCTTTCTAAAGCTTAACTAATCTTAGCATTTTCACTTTCTTTGAAAAAAAGGGGTGGCGGAAGTTTTGCTCTGCTTGTTAGCTGTGACTGTCATGAGGGTCTGCCATGATTGATCAGTGAGGGCCACTGTTTTTTTCATATATATTCACTGCAGAATAGAATCCACAGTAGGATTTTTCTGTTTTTCTTTTAGTGAATAGTGAAGAATGGAGGTAAAACATTTGTTCCATTGAATAATTTATAATAGCTAATTTCCTTGTAAGAACTCAACAACACATGATAGATATATCTTGCTTAGAAAAAAAAGTTGTCTATAAAGTGAATCAAATCCTATTTTGATACATCAGATAGATATATCAAATCCTTGGTACCAAACCCCGTTTTCTCTATTATTTTACAGTATAAATAAAGGAAGCATTGTTCCAGAAGACAAACTGGTTTTTAAGACAAAAAGATCAAATTTACGATCTTTGTAAGAAGAAGAGAATCATTTCCAGGCATAATAGTAATAAGCCAGATTATGAATGCAAGGTAGAAAAGTTTGTTTGTATTTGGCACACTAATTTAAATATAAATATAAGCAGCACAGTTAAATAAGTCTGGTTTTCAGATTCTCATCCTCTCCTTGAAATGCTCTATTAGAATACATAAGCTCTTCTTCTGTGTTCAATATTCTGCATTCTAATATTTTGGGTAAAATAGCTATTTTGGGAAATTAGCAGGTTGAAATAAGCAAAAGAGAATTTGACATGTAGATAGTTGAAACTATAATTTTAAATATAGAACTAAATTATTAAATAAACAGATAATTTCTTGGAAGGTCAAATTCAATTGAACAAGTTATTGTTGAGCATCTGCCATTGCAGTTGACACTGTTAAGCTGTGACATTGTCTTCAAGCAGCTAACACATAAATGGGTATTCACAATAGTGCCTCAATAGATATATATCCAGGACACCATGGGGGCACATAGGAAGAATTCCTATTTCAGTTTGGGGAGATGAAATAAGAAAACTGAAGCAAGATCTGATGAGTAAGTAAAAAATAAGCTAAATAGCCAAAACCGGTTTGGCTCAGTGGATAGAGCGTCGGCCTGCAGACTCAAGGGTCCCAGGTTCGATTCCGGTCAAGGGCATGTACCTTGGTTGCGGGCACATCCCCAGTGGGGGTGTGTGCAAAAGGCAGCTGATTGATGATTCTCTCTCATCGATGTTTCTAACGCTCTATCACTCTCTCTTCCTCTCTATAAAAAATCAATAAAATATATATTTAAAATAATAAGCTAAATAGAGGTGGTCATGGAATGGGGAGAGAGCAGATTTAGGGAATAGTAAGTATATAACCCAACTGCTATTAGTTTGCCAAAGATTTATCTATAATTAGGTTTGGCTGGAACATAGATTGTGAAAATGATGGAAAATAGTGAGTGTCTCATCTAGAGTAGTAAATTAGGACCAGGTTATGAAGGGCCTAGTAAGTATAGTCAGAAAACTCAAGGTTCTCTGGAAGGGATTTTTGTAAGATGGTGACATGGTCCAGGTTGCCATGAGGAAAGTCCATTTGGCAGAAGAGTGGAGAATAACAGGTTTGGGCAGGTGACAGTAAGATCAGCTGTAAAGAAACTGGTTGCTTTTGAGACTAGGTGAGAGGTAATGATACCATTCTTCTAAATATGAGTACTAGAGGAGGGTCAAGTTTGAGAAAAGGAAGAATAAAAGTACAGTGGTAGAAATTGTGCTTCATATCGAACCAGGAGATGTAAATGTTACATTGGCTCTATTGCTGGTGGGCCATATGATAATGTAGGGCAAATCTTTTACTCCCTCAGTGCCTAGTTGCTTCATCTTTGGCATCAACATATAATGTTTCTTGCCCAATTTATTGCATTTCTGAGGCCATCAGACAGATGTGAATATATGATGAAATATTTACCATGCTATACAAATATTGATATTATTTACTGTAATGGAGAATACATTTACTAACTATATTGCCATGGTGTTTGTTATAAAACTAGTGTAGTAAACTATGGATCCCCTGGCTGCTATGGAGAGAGAACACATGAGAACAAAAGGGGTGAGCTCGTGTTACTGGGACAAACAGTTGTGTTTGCTTCAACTTCAATAAACCTTAACCACCACCACCACACCAAAATAATGGAAACAAGACATTTTATATTTTCTTCATTATTTTACTTGATAATATAATACTTCAGTTTTATGAGAGAACAAAAACTTCTTTCTCAGCTCTTTTCTCTAGGTATGAATCTACTTAAAATTAGTCTTTAGGATTCTAATGTACATAAGCTAACATAAATGTCAGTAGAACATATCTGTACTGTTTTAAATCTTAATATTTAAGTACTTTCACATTTCATATACTACTCACAGTTCTTAGAGGAGGTATTAGAACAGGTGTTCCCAATTTTATGTTTGAGAAAATAGGTTTCAGAAGATGGAGTTTCAGATCTAGAGTTTTTCCTATCATACCACACTGTCTGTAGATATGCAGTCTCTGCAAATTAAAATAATTTAAAATTAATATAATGCTATTGCAGCTTTTTTATTTTCCTATCTGGAGTGTTTCAGCAGAGATTTCTGTATTATTTGGGAAGTTAAACCAAATGTATTTTTTACTCTTTTAGATAGACTTTGCAACTGTCCAGATTTCCTACCCAATAGCAATGTCAAGGAGCTAGGGCGCTCTGGTTGGCAGAACTTTTTTAATGGCTTAGAAACCATATGGAGAGAATGATCAATGAAAGGAAGGAAACAATCCTTTATTGGAAACCTGCTGCATAACAGTTATATACTGTCAGGTGGCTCCATCAAGCCACCTGATGGAATCAACAACTTGTCATAATTCAGTTAAACACTTGCTGTTATGTATAGCTGTGTACTGAATACTTTCCAAAGACTACTTCTTTGGCTTTGGTTCATATTTCTTTATCTGGAATTTTGTCTCATTTCAATCTACCAACATTCAACCAACCTTCAAAGCCAGCTCAACTGATACTTCCTTTGTAAAGCTTTCTCTACTTCAACTAATAATGATCTAAATTTGTATAGCCATTTGTAATATTCTTAATGCATATGACACTTTTAACTTGATTAGTTTAGTTATCTGTGTGTATATCTTACCTTCTTTGGTTTCTTTGTTATAGAACACAGCCTACCCAGAACTTGGTATATTATCCTTCCTCTTAGGTCTCTTGATCAGTTCCTTCCACTTAAGTTCCTACCCCAAGTCTCCTATAAATCTACTTTTTCTGGGGCAGGGGGAAGCATTGGGGTTGAAGTAGGGAGTTTGTTACACCAACAGAATTTCTGCTTCTTATGGGCTTTTGTTAATGTGAGTGTTCCATGGCATATTCCCCTCCCCATTTTTTTTTTTAAATCAGACTTACATTGGAATTATTGCAAGGTTCTTGCTATTTGATGCAAAGGATTTTCTGAACGTTGGATGATAGAACTAATAAGTAGTGCAGAATTTTAACTTCACATTTACCTGGATTAATTCTATGAGTGTTTTTGGATAGAATCAGAGATTCAAAAAGAAATTTCTGTTAAAGACTTTTGATAAATAACTTTGTAAGTGCATAGTCTGTTATATTTATACTAGAGGCCCAGTGCATGAAATTTGTGCATGGGTAGGGCCCCTAAGCCTGGCTGGTGATCAGGGCCAATTGGGGCCTTCATTCTGTGCTGCCCTGTGGTGGTCAGCACACGTCATAGCGAGCAATAGAACTCCCAGTCTCCTGGTCGAACTCCCGTGGGGACACTTTGCATATTAGCCCTAGATAGATAGATAGATATTTAGATAGATATAGATTTACTATTGTTCTGTTTCTATATTTATCATAACCAAGTTAATCTTTTAAGACATTGCCTGTATACATTTTCCCCTACTCTAAAAACCTACAGTGACTCACTATTGCCTAAAGAATAAATGTTACCTCTGATTTAATCCCTCACATTCTTTCTCTAGTTACCTGAGTCCTATTCTTCTTTCAAGTTCTATTGAACACCCTCACCCCCACTCCCAATTTTTCTGTTCGATGAGTTAATGTAACTTTTATTATGTTATAGTATGTCCTTTTCTTTATTGCTCTCACTTTTTATGTTTCTGAAACCTAATGCTCCTTCTATAGTATAAAGCTTCAAAGATAGAACCATATTTTACTTTATCACTCCAGGACTTGTTACATGGTACGTAGAAAACATGTGCTTATTAAGAACCAACAGCAGTAAAGAGGAGAAGGATGGTAGATTTGTTTTCTTTTGTCTATCTGAACACTTGCAATTTGGCCTAGATATTGGACTTCTTGAGTAGGTTGGCTTTCTTCTCATTACCGGAAGACTTAACATAATTGATAGGGTGGCTTCTTTGATAGGATAGCAATCTGTGGACCTTTCAGTCAAGTTGGTACTAGGATGCCATTGATTATAGTGATGGTATATTGGGTATCTTGGTGGTGGAAATTATTGGGGACATCAAAGAACCTTAGAAAGGGAAAGTGGTACCCTCCTTTTCAGTATTGTATCTGAATCCTACTCTGGAGCACATTGCTCTACTCATGATCCTACCCTCTGTACCAAGCATACAATTTACCTTGTTCGCTATAGGAACCAATTCCCAGGCCCAGTAAACCAGAAAGTCTAGCAATAAGCAGTTGTCCCAGCACAGTAAGAATGTTTTTGTCTATAGGTTTTCTAGAATGTTCCGCACTTTTGCATGCTTCACTGTCTCTGAATCTCCCCCCCCCCCAATCAGTTCATTTTGTTCATTAGATTCCACATATAAGTGAGATCATGTGATATTTGTCTTTCTCTGACTGGCTTATTTCACTTAGCATAATACTTCCCTTGATAAACTGACATATTTCTGAGGAAGGGGTGGCAGGAAGAGATTAACCAATGAACAGACAATAATTCAGGGCACAACTGGGGAGGGGACAGAATGGGGTAGAGGGAGTCAATGGGAGGGAATAAAGGGGGACATTGTAATACTTTCAACAATAAAGATAAATTTTTTTAAAAGTGAAAAAAAAAATAAAACAGTGATAACACCAAATGCTGGCAATAATCTATAATAATAAAAGCATAATATGCTAATTAGACCAAACATCCAAACATCCTTCCAGATGAAGCTGGGGCTGCCAGGGCAGCCCGGGTCTTAGGTGCCAGAGAGAAGCTGATGCTGGCAGCCGGGAAGGAAGGCCTACTCTTGCATGAATTTCATGCATCAGGCCTCTAGTAGTAGTAGTAGTAGTAGTAATAGTAGTCATAGTCATAGTAAAAATAAGAAGAAAAAGAAGAAGAAAATGTTTAGCACTTTGATTATCAGCTTATATGCCACCCTTTATTCATATGATTAATCAGACATTGGGGTTTTTTTGTAGCTCTCTTGGACTGTAGTATAGTCAAAGATGTGTAGAATATGGGCTTGCCAGGTTTGCCAAGTTCTGTTCCTTCTAAATGAAAATAATAATTCTACTCAACCTTCTATTTAACTCCTGAAGACAAGTAGACAAATTAAATTTTCTACTCTTCCAACAGTGCAGCCTTGTTGAGATTACTTATCCTCATAGTTATCTAGATTTTTCATGTTAAAAAATCTTTTCTCATAGGGTTATTGTGAAAATTAAATAAATGAATTCTGTGAAAGAATCTAGCATAGTGCTTAGTACATAGTTGTTCCCCAGTATATGTGGCTTCCCGAGGGTGACCAACTTGTCCCTGTATGTCCAGGGCTTTCCCACTTTTAGCAGTAAAAGTCCCACATGTGCTTTGAAGTATGGTCAAGTTTTACTTTATAAGTTAGTCTTTAAAATGGATCTGAATAAAGTTCCTTAGGTTGTATACATTTGTTTGTTTCATGATATTATGAGGTTGCATTATTTAGTTGCTTTATTGATTGAGCCAAACAGACCTTCATTTATTGGTTGACCTAATCTGGGGTAGGGAGCCTTATGAGGTACTTGGTAAAGATTGAAAGTGATGATTTTTTATCTTTACCCCTATGGATGGGTTCTGACTACTTTTAAGGAACTATAGATCATATTCACAAGCCTAGAAACTTTAGAATGAACTCTGGATATTAAAATATTTTATCATGTAAAACCAGTTTTTTATATTCAAGATCTCTCAGTTTAGATACAATTTACAAAATGATTCTTTGTAGACTATTGTAATTTTCCACCTTTATTTAAATATGTACTTAAATATTTGAATAACTTCTAATGTCAGTTTAATGCATTTAGAAGCTACCTTGTTTTCTAATGAGACAATAAAATATAATTGATTTGTTTACATTTCTTCTTTGTTTCTAATTTTTGCTCCATCTTCTCTATCTTCAACTCTTAAGTTTTCTTTTTTAATTAAAAAAAATTAAATAGAAAACAAATATCTGGTGTTTTTGTCAATGTCATGGCCTTATGTCAAGATGTTGAAAGGTATCTCTCCAAATTATTGTTCTGCTATAGTTACTTCTTTCAAAGAAGGCCTCTTGTATAGCTATTTGTTGAATTGTGTACCTACTGAATTAGTCAAAGCTCTAGCTAAAACCATTTTTTTTCTTTACCTCTCCCCTCCCCCCAAACTTGCTTTTGTTATGTATTGGCTTGCTAATCCTTGTGTTGAGCAGTATCAGACATCACCTTTCTTGGGGGCAGTTAGTCCACTCTTCCGCTTTCTTTGTCCAAGGGCTCCCTTAATAGGAGAAGTCAACAGGGAGGACAAAAAGGATTGAAAGTTGTATTTAATCAGGGTCAGAGAGGTGGTGTTCAGAGTGACGGGCCCACAGGCAGGCTGGCCTTTTATGCTTGCCGACGCAGATGGTCCCAGAGCATTCAGCTAAGTGAAGAGAAAGCTGCCCAGTGAAAGCTATTGTAGGGTAGCATCGTTACAGTTGAGAAAGGTTGCCAGGGGTAACTAGAGAGTATCACCAGTATCGTGTGATCACTAGTCTGTGCCATTGAAAATCTTAGACTGAGGATTGTATTGGGTCCCTTGGCATCTTGATGTTCATATGTAAGCAGTATTAGCTTACATTAGTGTTTGTAATTTAATTTTTCTTTCTCCCTTTGTCCTTGTCTTGCCTTTTTTAGTACATAAAATGTAGATTTCAACAAATCTGCTTGTAACAGCATATGGTATTCAATAATATGTATATTATAATTTGGTATAAACTATACCAGATAGTTTAGATTTTTGCAAATAAATTGGATTTATGGAAATAGGATCTAATATTTCTCATTTGAAGAGCTTTAAGTTGATTTTCCATTGCTCTCAAACTGCCCCACTATATCCAAGATGGATAGGTGTTATTTTTTCTTTTCTCTATGTGGTTTTAAGTAACTTATAAAAGAATATGTTGAAGTATTTATCTGAAATACTATATAACCTTGAGTGAAAAGTTGTAACCAAGAGTTCCCAAATATTTATGAAACCTATCTTTAATTTTTTGCCAAAGGCAAAAGTTAAAATATGCATCCCAAATGAGCCAGAGCGAAGCAGCATAACAATCATTGGTCTTAATTTAATATACTCTGAATATGATTTTAATAGCCAATTTTAGAATTTTTAAAACTGCACCCTTGTCATCTGAATATTTTAAAGAATTTACTTATAGTTACATAAAAGTAACTATAAGTAATGCAGTAGTCTTTTGCTTTCACTAGAGGAAAATGCATAGAGATTTATTTATATTTAGTGAAATTTGAAGTTTTCTAAAATTCAAGTGGTAATATAGTCTTGCAAATAATTGTTTTAACTTAGATTACTAATCAACCCAAGTTAAGTTGGCCTTATTTTAACCAGAGCTGATTTTGGCTTAAAAACTCTACCTACCTATTGGTGTAACACTGAGTGAACACAAACCTAATATGTAATTAGGTTTGAGAGCTAATAGTCATCAATAGAATTATTTTGTATAAAAGGTAATATTGTTTTTAATTAGTCTGTTACAAGTGAAGTCAGACTTATAGAAAAATTATTAGTATTAGTGTGGACTTTTTCATCTTAAAATATGGCAGAGTCATTTTGTGACAATTTATAGTCACTTCCATAATTATGTAAAAGCATTTCTCACACAAAAAATGAGTGAATCTGGTGAAATTTAGAATAAGCATGCCATTGCCCATGTAATAGTATTCCAGGAAGTCTACAGATAGGTGACAAAGCACTTTATTGGTAATTTCAACTTTTATATTCTTAAAAAATCAACAGGTAATGTGATTTCTCTTTATTTCCTGAAAAATAAGATTAACAACTAGTGTGCTATCTTTTTATTATCATAGTTCTTTTTTTAAATGAGTCTATTGGAGGAAAAAAGTCTCTTAGTTTGTGTCACCTTTAGTAGAGGCTGGTTTTCCAAGATTTATGAATAAAGATGACAGTGTTGAAGAAAATTTAATTACTAGTACATTGCTTCTTTAATGAACCTTGGTGACTCAAAGACATTAATGTTATTGCAGTTTATGGCCGTTCATTATTTTTATTCCGTTGATCAATTTTTTTCTTCTTTATATACAATGACATAAATTTGTCTAACTGAGGTGAATTGAATGAGCTTGAAGAATAAAAGAGAATGAATTTTAAATTTACATTACATGTATTTTCATTTAAATTGATCATGTAATGTGAACATCTATATAGTGGGACCAGGAGGATTGACATCAAAGATTTACATTAAACACCAACAGAGATTTCTTATTACTTTGGTCTTTAAATCATGGCAGGTGACATGAATATGAAAGGAAATATAAAATAACTATCGGTAATCATCTCAGCAAAGATTAAAAACAAAATTGCTTTTAAGATTCACAGGTATAGCTGTAAATCTCTTACTTCCTTGATATAGCTTAAAGCTGTCTTTTTAAAAGCAAACTGTTTATGAAGTTAAACTGTTCTATCAACAAACATTTTTAAAAGTGTAAATTGAGTTATTATATGTCCACTTATGTTTTTTTACAGGAAATCAGGAGCCAGAAAACTAATTTAGATTTTTAAAATGTTGCTAAATTGTTAGTCAAAGCCTCTTTTTTATTCCTTTATTATGTTAGTAATAGTAATACAGGTTGGGTCAAAAGTAGATTTATAGTTATGAGTATATAAAACAGAATTTATTTTTGTATTATTATTAATTACTAGTGGCCCGGTGCGTGGATTTGTGCACCAGTAGGGTCCTTTAGTGTGGCCTGCAGGGATAGGGCCAAAACCAGCAGTCCAGCACCGCCTGCTGCTCCTGCTCATCCCGGCCCCATTGTACCTGCTGCCACCGCTCAGTAGGCTCACTGCTGTTGTGCTGTGATCTCCGGGCTGTGGCAGCCAGCTGTGAGCTCTGCCTCTGGCGCCCTTCAGTCAACGGAGCAGCGCTTCCGCTGTGAGAGTACACTACCACCAGGGGGCAGCTCCTGCATTGAGCATCTACCCCTTGCTGGTCTGTGCACGTCATAGTGACCGGTCTTCTGGTTGAACAGTTGCTTAAGCTTTTATATACATAAATTATATTATTTTCCATATGAACAATTGTAGACCTCCTTTTGCCCCACCCTATATATGAGTGTTATTAATGATTGAAATATATAGCAGAAACCATTAATAATGGTGGTGTTAATAGAAGGTCTCTCTGTATTTTAGATATATGGGAGTAGAAAAGGCGTTGTCCTTAATGGGAAATTACTGCTTTTGTGGTCAAGTTACAAAGAACTGAAATTTTAAAATGCTATTAACCTTTTATTTGTTTTAATATTTTCTGGGGGAAATTCAGAAGAGTGGAATTTTGAGGATCCCAGATTCATTATTATGAATATCAATTTTTTTTAAAGGGGGAGAGAAAAGAAGGAATGATCATAACTAGAGAGTTTTAAATGATAGAATCTAAGAAAAAGCACTTAAAGGAGCCAAAGGGTTGTGTTTAAGTCCACTAATATGTGTGTTTACTGCTTATGCATAAAAGATGGTAATATCTCTGTCTAAAGAATTATATACTTGAGTCCTGGCTGGGCAGCTCAGTTGGTTAAAGCATCATCCCTGTGTGCCAAGGTTGTGGGTTTGATCCCTTGTGAGGGTTCATATAAGAATCAACCAATGAATGCACAAGTAAATGGAATAACAAATCAATGTTTCTCTTTCTTCCTCTTTTTCTCTCTCCTTCCCCCTCTCTAAAATCAATCAATAAATATCTAAAAAGGAATTATTATATGCTTGAAATTAGATAAAGAACTTGAAAATTCTTCCAAACAGTAGTGTACAAATGAATGATGGTTCTAGTAATCACCAAGACTGCCTGCCCTGTAACTAGTGTTTGCTGGTATGTTCATAGTTTTATATTTGCCAACATTGGGCATTTGAATTCAGCCACATCAGGAAAACAAAATTATAAATAACTGAATAGATATTAATGGATGAGCCTGGTAGTGCTCTGTTCTTGCTCTTTGGGAATCCATATTGGTTACATAGAATCTTGGACTTCATTCATTTCAAGTGGGATTAGATGGCACATGGTAAGTTTTATAATGCAAGTAATGTAAGACTAAATGAGTGAGCTTCTTAGCTTAGCTAAATATTCTTTTTTTTAAAAAATATATTTTATTGATTTTTTTTACAGAGAGGAAGAGAGAGGGATAGAGAGTTAGAAATCGATGAGAGAGAATCATCAATCAGCTGCCTCCTGCACATTCCCCACTGGGGATGTGCCCGCAACCAAGGTACATGCCCTTGCCCGGAATTGAACCTGGGACCTTTCAGTCCGCAGGCTGACGCTCTATCCACTGAGCCAAACCAGCCTCAGCTTAGCTAAATATTCTTAACAGTGATGTGGGAAAGATCCTGAGATCTTTGTAAAATTGTAAATTAATTACATCACTGTACCATATATTTCCTTAAATTTTCTTATTTTATTCCATATAACATATTTTCTTGCAACAAATAATTTTAATTTACCTGTTCAGACAGATTTTAGCAGGTGACTTCTTAATAAGGGCAGTGTGTTTATTTTTGTTTTGTTTTGTTTTTACAAAGAAACAATACTTTTATCATTTACATGATGAAACCATGATGACATGCCAATACATTAAGGTTACTCACTTGCTTCCAAACAGCAACCTTGTTGAACATGCCATTAAGATTCATGAATCAGCAGAATTTACAAATTATTGTAGGTTAGAGGTTTTTGTTTTTCTTCCCAAATTTAAAAAACATCAAGTACCTATTGGCTTTATATACCTCTTTCTTTATATTAGCCAATGATCTACAGTAGTTGTTCTCAAAGTGTAGGTTGTGTACCTCTGGGAGTCACTGAGTCCTTTCAGAGGGTCTTTGAGGTGAAATCATCTTCATAATAATACTAAGAAGTTATTTGCATTTTTTACTATGTTGACATTTGCACTGATGGTGTAAAAGCAATGATGAGTAAAATTGCTGGCTCCTTAGCACAAATCAAGGCAATTGCACCAAACCATAATGATTTTATATTCTTCATTTCTGCACACCCATACTTTTTTTTAAAGGCTAGTTTCACTTAAGAATGTTCTTGATGAGTGAATAAAAAGAATTAATTTTATTAAATCTGAATGCTTCAGTACATGTCTTTTAAATATTCTGTATTATGAAATGGGAAGTACACACAAAGTTTAACTCGGTGAATCAATATTTTCCACATGACCAATATATGATTTTATAAAATCATACATAGATAAAAAATCCATTCAAGGTGCAAGATAGATGAATTTCAGATTTCACATTGTAAGTAATTTTAAAGAAACTTCTACTTGTTAAGTTTGGTGTAGTATTAAAGAACAATATCCACAGTTATCTTAAATAATTGTTGAAATTCAGTTCCCTTTCCAACTGTATATCTGTGTGAGGTCAGATTATCTTCATTTTCTTCAACCAAAAAAACATATTAAAGCAGACTGAATATAGAACTAGATATGAATCCAGCCATTTTCTGTTAAACCCTCTTATAATTATCAGTTTATATGTGAATCTCTCCCACTATTGTTTAAGCCTTCAATGGCTTATTATTTTTTAAAAATTTATGTTAGAGAGAGAAACATCAGTGTGAGAGAAAACATATTGATTGATTGCCTCACATATGCACCACAACCAAGGATTGAACTGCAATCTGGGCATGTGTCCTGACCGTGAACTTAACTGATGACCTTTCCATGCGTGCATGGGCCGATGCTCAACCAACAGAGCCACACTGACCAGGGTGGCTTAAGTATTTTTTAATGACTATCAAGTTTACTTTCATATAGCTTCAAAAAGTCAATCGTTTCCAGATTTTGTTGTGAAAGACAGTATTTGGTTATCACCTACCACCACTGTCATTTCACCTTTGCCCAAAGTCAATACGTTCAATTATTTTAGCTGATTCTTTTGGGTTTTTTGTTTTTTTTTACCTCTGTTCCTCTTAGTTACATTCTTGTAATTCTTGACTTTTTAGTTTTAGAAATTTCTATAGACTTCTCATTATAGAAGATGGGATTTATCTTTACCTCATTCTGTTCTGACTTCATTAGGCACTCTCTCCATCTTCCCTATATAATTAGATTAGAGTCAGTGTTTTACATTATTATGACTATATAAATGTTATTGAATAGCTGAATCATTAGATAAAATTATGAATTTCCTTTACTGTATTGTTCCTACCTTACTCCACCCCACATTTTTGCCTTGTCTTTGTTTATTGTTTGCTTAGTTTTCCTTTTGCTTATCCCTAAATCAACTCAAAATTCTTTTTAAATTACCTAAATCTTCTCCCAGGGTACTCAAACACTTGGAGGTTTTTGTCAGTCTTTTATCTTTTTAAAAATATATATATTTTATTGATTTTTTACAGAGAGGGAGAGAGAGGAACAGAGAGTTAGAAACATCGATGAGAGAGAAACATCGATCAGCTGCCTCTTGCATACCCCCTACTGGGGATGTGCCCGCAACCAATGTACATGCCCTTGACTGGAATCGAACCTGGGACTTTCCAGTCCACAGACTGACGCTCTATCCACTGAACCAAACCGGTTTCAGCAGTTTTTTATCTTTTTTGGAGAAATTTTGACTGCTTCATCCTGGTCTGTTGCCCTATACACCAGTTGGTGATCATTGTTATTCTAGGATCTCTCTTTACTATCATCCTAGGAATTCCTTTTGCTTTTATCCTGTGGTGGAGCTTCTGTTCCCATATCCCATTTCCTCTTCTTCCTTGGTTTTCGTACTCATTTTGAAAGCGTTCATCTCCAATAATGTCCTGAGAAAGGATGCATAAAGGTAGAACTCTTATGTTGAAAATGAGGGTATTACTCTATTGCTTGCTAATTTCCAGTCTTGATGAGATGCCTTAAGTTATTCTGATTTCTGATCCTTTGAATGTGGCATGCTTTTTTTTTTTTTTTTTTTAAATCTCTGGAAGTATATAAGATTCTCTTTGGATTTCTTTTCACCTGCCATGTAGGGTGATGGCTAGACCCTTTGAACCTTAAAATACATGTCTTTCCTTTCTGAGAAATGGTTTCTATTTCTTTTAAGACTTTTTTTTTTTAAAGAGAAGAAGGAAGGGAGGTCAAAGTGAGAGTCAAACATTGATCAACTGCCTAATTCATGCCCCCTACCAGGGATTGAGCCCAAAACCCAGGCATGTGCTCTGACTGGGAATCAAACTTGCCATGCTTTGGTGCAGGTGATGAGTCACACCAGCCATGTTTTTTTTTTTTTTTTCATGATGTTCTCCCCTTCTTTTCCTTTGTTCTCTCTTTTCTAGAACATCTGTTTTTTATATATTGGACCTCTGAATTGGTGCTTTAATTTTTTTACTTTTGCTCTGCTTTGTGGGAGGGTTCCTCAACTTTATTTTCCCATACATCTATTGAATTTTTCCTTTTTGCTGTTGTGTTTTTTATTTTCCAAGGATGAGTGGTTATGTTTATATGTCTGCTTATCTTTCTCTCTGTTGTCTGACTGTTCTTTAAAGTATGTGTGTGTTTTTGTGTCTCTGTGTTAGGAGAAAATTTAATGAAAAATATTTTTATTTAATTTAGTGAGAAGTATATAGAAAACTAAGTTTTAAAAAAAAACAGCAACTTGGATGACATAACTTATGGATACAATAGTGGTATTTTCTATTGGAGAATATTCTTTATAATTTCATTTTAATTTCCTTATTTCTAAATAGTATGTTTCATCCAAGTTGCCTTTTCTTTTTTTTGTTTCAGTTGGCCTTAGCTTTCATTTCAGGGGTTTATCAAAATTTGATAATTCTTAGTCATCTGCTTATGATTAAAAGTGGAAAACCTAACAGATTGAATACCTAGAGCATGTTTTGGATGTTTGTTACTTCACTTAGGGAAATTTAGCTTTCTTCTCTGGGAAAACCCCTATGTGAACATATTTAGGACTTACTTCTAGGTTAGTTAGAATTCTTGGAAAAGAGAAAAAGCATTAGATCATCTGCCTCAAGAGTTTGGTTGACAGTGTTCTGAGTTCCAAATTGGGGAAGTGTGATGGGGTGGGGTCTCAAATGCGTTGAATATATGTTCACTTAATCTTTGTGTTTCCCTTTGTTATCCTCACAACAATTGAGAAACCTTTTTTACTTATTACCTCCAGAAAGTAAACTTGTAGTCATTTGCTGAGGTACAGATAAGATAATTGCAAAGAGTAGGAAGAGGAATTTGGAGGACATCTGACTCTTTAAACCCCTTTTACTATCATTATTGGTAGAGTTGGGGAAGAAGCAGCTATACCTGAATGTGTTAGTCCTGCATCTTTATATGGTGTCCTTAGACTTCATATATAAGCCTCCACAAAATTTAGTATGGTACCAGCACATAGTGGCTAATAAATGTTTGAATGAATGGTGAGACTAGCTGTGTTCTCAAAGCTAAACAAGATATTGATCATTGCTAAATCTCATGGTGCTACAGAAACGAGTCTTTATGGAACCTCCCTTCAAGGAAAGTATGTTGCATGTACATAAATATAAACTTCAACAGAAAGTCAAAGTAATAAAAGCCTATTTCTTGACGGGAAAAATCAAGTAAAACCTCCCAAGAGAGGTGTCATTTGCCTGATTTTCACGTTATGTGATGGACAGAAATTTGTTAGGTTAGCAAGCAGATGAAAGACTGAAGAGCAGTGTTGGAATAGTAGGAGATAACGGTTTCAAGTACAGATTAAAACCTAATTTAAGGAGGTTGGGTTAGTGGTCCTAAATTTTAAGCTTAGGAGCTTTATTTATCTTTTAGGCAGTAGATATAAAAGGTCTTAGATGAGAAATTGATTTGTTGAAAATTTTATTGCAAATTGGAATACTCATAAGACTACACAGCATGATATAATGGAGGATGTTATGCAATCAGACCCCCTCTCAATAGCTTGAGCAGTTTGTTTTCATTGTGATTATGACCAGTGTGCTTTACTTCTCTGTTCTTCAATTTCTTTAGTTGCAAATAGGATGATTTTTACATCAGAATCTCCTCTACTGGTTTTTTAAGAGCTTATGAGTTTCAAATGATAAAGATACTGTATGAGGTAAGATTTCTCTTCCCAGTATGTTAGGAGGAAGGGCTTTATTTAGGATGATCACATTGAATATGGGATTAAGTTACGGAATTGAGAGTTGAAACAAAGGAGATCTGATAAGACTTACTTGAATTTGGGGAATAAAAGGATGTTGTTCAACAAATTGGAGGGATAGGGGAGAAAATGTAAAATGGGTAAAATCCTGGCCTTTGAGATCAAGATTACAGGTTTGGGAATCACAGCATAGAAGGTAGAATAGAGCAAGGTGGCCAGAGATATAGTCAGGACAAAACTGGTAGGGAGGGGCATAGATATCTGTTAAAGTTGCCCTCCAGAAGCAGAAGTTTGCAAAACAACAGCCATGCATTGAGAACTATTGGATTAGCCTCCCTAAGGTAGGGCTAGTTACCTATTTTGTGGGACTCAGTACAAAATGAAAATGCAGGGTCCTCTTTAAAAAGCAGGAAGAAAGTGCAATTAAAGGTACTAACCTTTAATAATTTTTATTTAAAAATATGTTCTTTTTTTCTTTCATTTTTTTATTAAGGTATTATGTGTGTACATATCTTACCAATTCCTCCCCGCACACACACATACCCTCCCTCCCCAGAGTTTTACGTACATTGGTTATGCTTATATGCATGCATACAAGTCCTTCGGTTGATCTCTTATCGCCCCCATATCTCCCTACCCTCCCCGCTGTCATTTGACAGTCTGTTTGTTGCTTTACTTTCTCTGTATCTATCTTTCTGTTCATCAGTTTATAATGTTCCTTATTATGGATAAATGAGTGATGTCATGTGGTGTTTCTCTTTCATTGACTGGCTTATTTCACTCAGCATGATGTTCTCCAATTCCATCCAGGTTGCTGCAAATGATAAGATTTCCTTCTTTTTATGGCAGCATAGTATTCCATTGTGTAGATGTACCATAGATGATTTAGATCCAATCATCTGCTGACGGGCACCTAGGCTGTTTCCAAATCCTAGCTATTGTAAATTGTGCTGCTATGAACATAGGGGTGCATATATCCTTTTTTATTCGTGTTTCTAGTTTCTTAGGATATATTCCTAGGAGTGGGATTACTGGGTCAAATGGGAGTTCCATTTTCAGTTTTTTGAGGAAGTTCCATACTGTTCTCCACAGTGGCTGCAACAGTCTGCATTCCCACCAGCAGTGCACGAGTGTTCCTTTTTCTCCACATCCTCGCCAACGATTGTCATTTGTTGATTTGTTTCTGACAGGTGTGAGATGGTACTGCATTGTCGTTTTGATTTGCATCTCTCGGATAATTAGTGACTTTGAGCATGTGCCTCTTGGCCTTCCTTCTGTCTTCTTTTGAGAAGATTCTATTTAGGTCCATTGCCTATTTTTTAATTGGATCATTTACCTTCCTTTTATTAAGTTGTATAAACTGTCTGTAGATGTTGGAGATTAAACCTTTATCAGTGATGATAACATTTGCTAATATGTTCTCCCATACAGCGGGCTTAAAAATATGTTCTTATAAAGCATAATAGAGGTAGTAGCAATGCATGAGTAACAACATAAAGCTACAAATTATAACAATAATATTTGGAGGTTATGATTTTATATAAAACTAGAAGTTATAATACTTTATCAGTGTGACATCTTGATTTATCATTTAATTTTTTTCATCTGCTTTTCTGTCATTTCTTGGTCAAAATTTATACTTCTAACAACTTCATTTGTTTTTAAAGATTTTTTTATTGATTTATAGAGAGAGAGAGGAAAGGAGAGAAACATTAATGTGAGAGCAAGACAGCAATTGGCTGCCTTCTGCACGCCCCCTGCTAGAGATCAAGCCCCCAAATCGGGCATGTACTCTGACTGGGAATCGAACCGGCATCCTTTCAGTTCGAAGGACAATGCCCAACCAGGTCACACTGGCCAGGACTAGCAACTTAATTTTTAATGGGTATAATTGCAAATACTGTTAGTCAGTCTTGGCAAATGCCAGATTGAAAATAATTTCTTGACAATTTTCAACTTTAAGAAGGGTCTTTCTGATGATCCAATTGTAATTGGAGCTGTTAAGAACTTTTTATAGGCTAAGCTTTGATAACAGGATACATTTCTGAAATTATTTTCAAATATAAACTTGAGAATATCTAGAGCTGATGACTTATAGAACAATTTTTCTAAAAATATGTAACTTTATATGAATCAGTTTTATGTGGATTTAATTTTAAGTGCAATTTTAAACAATGGCACTTAAATATTTTCTCTGCCATTTCTTTTAACTTGTGGAAAATGTACAGGAAGCCAAAGTGGCTTTATGACTGGTATATAATTCAAAATGCCTGGTTATGCATTCTATCGCTACATCTTCAGTTATAAAGAAAAATTAATTTAAAAATTGTCTTCTTCATTAATAATTGGTTCATCCAAAGCTTCATAAGAAAATAGTGTTCTTTTTCATCAAATGTCTCAATCTTTAATTTTTTTCCCAAACCTGTGGATATTGCTTTGCAATGTTACATTAATTTTCAAACTTGGGGTTCTAAATTCTTTTAAAAATTCTAGTAACTCCTTAACATGCTAATGTCATGTTATGCATTTACTTTGTAATAATTTGCTGACCAGGTATAGTATCTGAGCACTGGCACAGCCTGTCCTGGCTCTCAGGCTGAAGAGGTAATGTTTGGGTGTATGCTACTGGGAAGGGTTCCAGGGACAAATAGATATTCCCACGCAAGAGCCCCTCCTTTTCCACTGCCACCATTGCCAGTACCTGGGTTCAGTCCTGGCTGACCCTTGATTGCTTTATGGTACCCCAGACTGCCCCAGTTGTGCACATTTCAGTTGGGCAGCCAATGCCAACTGCTTGGTGCATATGTTGACCCTTGGCATATTTCCTTTACTGTTGTTTCATTTTCACATTGGCCTTCACTCACTGCAAGTTCAAAAATAAAGAGTTTCAAAATGGCAACAGCAGAGTATTAAATCATGCCCCTTGTGCAAATGTCAGGTTGCATACCAAATAAACTGTCCCTGTCTAGTTTTATGAAAAAGTTTGCTGCCAAACTGCTTCTAAATTGAGCTGTTCAGTACTTCCCTAAGATGCACTATCTGGGGCCTTTACAGTCTTGAGGGACAGAGATATGGTAGTTTCCATGCATGTGTTGGCTGACTTTGTTTGCTTCTCTAGGGACCTTCTGGAAGCTAGACTCCCTAGCAGCCAGAACTGTAACTATGAATCAAGCTGGGATTCTAAGAGGCAGGCCTCTTTGCAATGGAGCTCAGACTAATTACACCATCCTTTAGTTTACTGTGTTTTATTATTTACCTTTCTTCTAATACCATTTGAATTTTATTGTTGATCTCCTTTTTTGGTTAAAGGGCAGGGGGCTATGGATTATTTACATTTGACCCCTAGTGACTTGATAAATTATGTGTTCAGATTGTTTCATCCTCATACTCTTTGAATAGAACTATGCCAGTTTATACAGTCTTCTAACATTAGAAAAGTTTCAACTGTTTATTATACTTTTGATTGAAAATAAGGCAGGTATAAATGATCATTGTGGTCTTTTTTGACAATACAAATCTTCCAGGTTAGTTAGTAACAAGCAGATTATAAACAGAAACTATTTCAAAGATGGGTGTACCCGTTTCTCTCCCACCCTGGTCCTAATATAAGGTGACTTTTGGGTGGTGGCACATAGTATGATATACAGATCTTGTAACAGAGAAACCCACACCTGAAACCTATACGTTTATGTTGACCAATGTCACGCCAACAATTTAATTAATAAATATTTTTTTAAAGATGCATGTAATCCAAGAGAAAGTATAGGAGGTGTTTTTTTTTTTTTCAAATGATTGATGTTTGTGACATTACATCTGATTATGTTCATTGTGTTTTTGTGAATTATTTTGGTAAAAGTTTGGGTATTTGAAAATTTAGATAAATGTAAGAAAGTAGCTATTTACAAAAGGGCGTTGGTGTATAAAATATGAATTGTTGGTTATTTTAGCTTCATCCTAATGAAGTTCATATATGAAAAGTGCATTGGTATATTAAAAAACCAGTAAACCTACATTAGCAGTAATAACGACTATAATTGCCAACTCTGTGTATTCTGCTCATCTGAGAGGGTCAGGAACTTGAGCCTCATCCTAGCTTATTAACTTCAATTTGTGTCTCAGAAATCTCTTTTACTACCGTAGATACTTGTTGTAAGGGCTATTATACTTTATCTGTCTACAATTTTCAAGGGTAGTATATTTACTTCTTTATTATTTGATTATGGCAATTATAAGTAAGGTAGAGTCTCCCCTTGATGGCAAATAAAGGAATTCAGGTCTTTACTCACAGCTGCAGTGGTGAGCTGCCCTCTCCTGGTCATCTACGCCATCTAGAACTCCCAGTGGGTCCTTAGGAAAATCACTTTCTGCCAAATAAATAGATGTTTTAATTGTGTCTTTGATACCAACATTATCCCAGTCTGTGAATGTGCAATGTAAAGCTCTGTTCTAGCCTCTTACTTTTCATTTTTTCTAAAAAGACATTGTTGACAGAAATGATGGGGCCATCTTCTTTCTCACACATGTAGGCATTCTTCCCACCTGAGATTTTTGTCCATTACTTAAGTCTTAATGAGTACAATCTGTGTATTCCTTTGTTTACTAAATTCTTATGATTTACTTTAAACATGTTTCTTAGTGTACGATCTCCCCTCACTGGGAAAAATGATTTTCAAAACTACTTAAATAAGTGGATTAACCAAGATGTTCTTTTCATGGGAGCTATTTCTTATATATTTTCTTAAAAATGGACAACAGTGCCGAAACCAGTTTGGCTCAGTGGACAGAGCATCGGCCTGCGGACTGAAGGGTCTCAGGTTCGATTCTGATCAAAGGCTTGTACCTTGGTTGCAGGCACATCCCTGAGGGGGCGGGGGGTTGTGTACAGGAGGCAGCTGGTCAATGTTTCTCTCTCATCGATGTTTCTAACTCTCTATCCCTCTCTCTTCCTCTGTAAAAAAGCAATAAAAAATATATTTTTTTAAATGGGCATCAAATTGTCCCTGCTCTAGTTAAGTAATGTTATGCTGGAGATGAGTTTACTAATGATACGTAATCATTAAAACCATTAGACATTTCTGTTTTTGATTTTCCATTCTAACTTCTTTGTGTCTCATTTCTTATAAGCCCATTCTTACTTATTTTACACTCTGGCCCGTAGACCTGTGGGATTAGCATCAACTTTGGTACTAACCAAAACTATAAGCCCAGAATACTGAAAAGAATTTCACTTCCTTGTTGAAACATAGCAGTTTATACCTGCCTTTTTTTCTTCATTTACCAGGAGATCTTTCTATGTATCCTTGTATTTTAAAAGTGGAAAGGGAGAGAAAAAACCTTCTGGTTTTTATTATATTTCCCGGCTAAATTTGTAGCTTGCCACTAGTTAATATATATATTAAAATACATATAAGGCTTTTCATGATGTTATTTTAATGCCTCAGTATATATCATTGTTTACTAAGGAAAGATACTAATATTTTTCCTATAGTTGAAATCAAAAGACTAGAGATGGAAATCTTTGAACCTTTAATTTATTATTTATTTTACTTTTCAGATAATTTCATGTCATTTTTTTTTTTACTTGGCCAATTTCATTATGTAATATAAAAATTACTTTTGGGAGAACATCCAAGATGGCGGCCTAGGCAGTCTCCTAAGCTGCCGCCTCATCAACAATTTAATTAAAAAAACAACTAAAATCAAAAAGGACTTCACCAAAACCTCAGGAAAGCTGGCGGAGTGGAATAGCTACAACTAGAAAGAAAGAGAGAGGCTCACGGATCGGACTGGGAGCCGAAAAGCACTGAGGTAGGGAGACGCTCGCGCACGCGGCCGCCGAATACCTGCCTGGCGGTGGGAGGGGAGGAATCCCCGATTGCACGGAACCCCCCTTTCGGACTGTACTGAACCCCAGCCCCGGCTGAAATCCCGTGGTCCCAGGCTCATACGGGTGGAGTCTGGACTGCAGAGAAAGGCACCCAGAGACTCAGAGACCCAGAGACCGGGGACCGGGAGCCGCAGTCGCAGTCTGCAGGGTCTACAGACTCGCGTGTGTGCGCGAGCTAGTACGCGCTGAGGTCTGACCGCCGCCCCTCCGGAGCGGAAGGAGTCAGAAGCTCCAGGTCTGACCTCAGAGGCTGCCGCCGCCTCTCTGTACAAGGTGGCGGCCTCTCCGTAGCGGAAGGAGTCAGAAGCTCCAGGTCTGACTGCGGAGGCTGCCGCTGCCTCTATGTACAAGATGGCGGCCTCTCTGTAGCGGAAGGAGTCAGAAGCTCCAGACTACAGAGACCAGCCCAAGTCCGGGCAAGCCCCTGCGGCACCCACGCTCTTGCTTGGGGAAACTGGGCCGGTCAGGCGGAAACTCAGGCGAGCGCACAAGGGCAGGGCAGAAGCCAAGACTGTCAGTTCAGCCCTGAGACTCCGCCCCATCCAAGCTGAGCAGAGGTTTCTGCAGTTTTTCAAGTCTGATCCTATAAGACTGTCTCCAATACAGAAGGTATCCCAGAGTAGACACAGCTGATACCCACATCCAATTGGCCTGAAGGTCAATTCACAACAATAGAGACTTAGCTACAACAAAGCTGTGCACGCAGTCCACAAAGGGGATCACCAAGAGTGTCTACCTCAGGTAACTGAGGAGGCTGACCCACTGTGCTATATAGGACACCAAACACACAAAGCCATCCTACCAACTCTGAAAAATAGTGATAATGCCGAGACAAGGAAATAGATCTCAAACAAAAGAGATGGAGGATATAGAGTTCAGAACTACGGTTCTAAGGTTATGCAACAATATCCTAGAAAAGCTCGATAAACTTCATGAGACCCAACTAAAAAGTATAGATAAACTGACTAAATTGGAAAATATTATGCAGAGATCCAACAGCAGAATGGAAGAACACAAGAATCAGGTCAAAGAGCCAAAAGACACTCCACTGGAGAAGGAAGAAGAAAAGAGGATCCAGAAAGTTGAAGATAGTGTAAGGAGCCTCTGGGACAACTGCAAGCGCACCAACATCAGAATTATGGGGGTGCCAGAAGAAGAGGGAGTGCAAAATACTGAAAACATATTTGAAGAAATAATATCAGAAAACTTCCCTCACCTGGTGAAAGAAATAGACTTACAAGTACAGGAAGCCTACAGAACCCCAAACAAGAGGAATCCAAAGAAAAATTCTTGGAGACACATCATCATCAATATGCCAAGGGTAAAAGACAAAAAGAGGATCTTACAAGCAGCAAGAGAAAAGCAGTTGGTTACCTATAAGGGAGCACCCATACGACTATCAGCTGATTTCTCAACAGAAACCATGCAGGCCAGAAGGGAGTGGCAAGAAATATTCAAAGTGATGAATAGCGAGAACCTACAACCAAGATTACTGTATCCAGCAAAGTTATCATTCAGAATTGAAGGGCAGATAAAGAGCTTCACAGATAAGAAAAAGCTAAAGGAGTTCATCACCACCAAACCAGTATTATATGAAATGCTGAAAGGTATTACTTAAGAAGAGGAAGAAGGTCAAGTGAATTAAAAATCTCAGGAATAGAATAAACTGGTGAATATAATAGAATTAGGGGCAAAGAAAGGGAGTGGATAGATAATTATCAGGGTGAAAGGGGTGTGGGGTGCAGAGACTGGATTAAAATTGTATAACCTATGGATGAGGACAATAGTGGGGGGAGGGGAGGAGGGCAGAGAGTGGGGTGGGAATCAGGTGGAAGGGAGCTATGGGGGAGAAAAAGGAGAAACAATTGTAATAATCTGAGCAATAAAGATTTATTTAAAAAAAAAAAAATAAAAAAAAAATAAAAATTACTTTTGGAGAAGATTATAGTTGCAAAGACTAATTTGGATAGTTAAAGATTCCTCTCAGAACTAACTAGAATTTCTTTTCGTTTTCAAGTAAGAACAAAAAAAGCCAGCCAGTTAGTTCAGATCTGAAATATTTTTAAACCCTAATCAATATTTTAAAATTATTTTTAAAAAGTAAGTATTAAAAATAAAGTCAAAATTATGTGAAGTAACTATTCACAACAAAGCAGATCATGTGCCACTTTATCCCCTACCCAGTCTATTTTGTCATAGTAAAGATTTATGGATAGCTAAGACCTGACTTGAATTTGGTGACAATGGATAAATAGGTGAACAGGATTCTTTAATTCAATATATGCCTTACTTTTATAAAATTTTAAAATTTATCAAGCCTTCGTGCTTGTCATTGATGATATTATTTAAAGATTTAACCCCTAAGAAAGAAAGAAAGAAACAAAGAGAGAAAGAAAGAGAAAGAGAGAGAGAGAGAGAGAGAGAAACCACTCGATAGCGAACCGTGATCTAATAAATGGTTATTGTTGAAAAAAATAAAGATTTAACCCTTGATTTTGAGCCCCTGCTATGTCACTATTTGTTTGACAAACTTGCCTAGCTTCCTCCTTTATCAAGTGGAAGTATTCATTTCCATTATGGAAGCTTGTGAAGATAAAAAGAGAGTTAAGAATGATAAACTATTAAATAATGCCCCAATTTAAGTGGTATTACTTATAAAATAAAAATGCACATGCAAAATTTAATCTACATTACCAAAGGGAAAAATGGTATTATAGTCCATGCTTAAACTGACTTAATGGAAGACTTAATTTTTCTTCTCATAATTACTTAATTACATTTCTGTGTCAGACTTGTACACTGTTAAAGATTTTTTAACTTATTTGTTTGTTGGGGGAGGGCAGTGAATTGTATCATTTTAATGCAACTCACTGCATTTTCTATTGTGTGTAGCATAATAGAAAACAAGATTTACATATTTGAATATTTTTTCCTCATTAAATCTTACTTCCAGACTATCAAGGACTAGGAAAGTAGATATTTCATATATCAGTCTTTATTTTATGAATTTTTTACTTGAGATTCAAATGATAGTTTTTGGATGTATCTCCTCATAGTGATGCAGAGCTAGCACCACAAATTTCAAGAAGCAACTAGACCTTTGTCTCACTTGTTATTGCTTAGAAACCTTTCAATATGCTCTTTCTATAGACCTCTTCGTGACAGTCAGACTTGAACTCTCATCAGAGAAGAAATTGTTCAAGAAAAGAGATGTTAAAAGCCTTATGTTTGAAATACAAGACCAGGGCTCTCCTAATGTTTGGTAGTTAACTTGTAACAAAAGAGCTTTGATCTGCTTATTCTTGCATTTGAGTTTGTATTTCTGAATTTTTGTATGTGTGTGACAGTGTAGGATATAGGATAAATTTGGTAGCCTAGGAAACCTGTATTCCATCAGGAGAGAAAACAGATGTTCTTCCTCCTGGTGAAGAACTGCGGCTATCCATTCAGCAATTATGAATCTCTTCCCTAGATAATACTAGAGAAAGGAGTCTTTCAGCAGGCTGGATCAAGAAGCACACAACTCACTTTTTACTGTGAGGGACTGAATCTTTTTACATTTGCCCTCTTCTTTTCAAGCCTTCAGTTTTAAAAAAGGTAGGTAGAGTCCAGTTTGAATCATGTGACTGCCTTACAGGATGAAAATCTTTACTTCCTTGGATCAGTGCATAGAACGCTTTAGACAGCCGTGGGCAAACTACGGCCCACGGGCCAGATGCGGCCCGTTCGGCTGTTCTATCCGGCCCGCGGAGCCGAAAGAGCGGAGGGTTCCCTTGCTCTCCCCTCCGCTCCTTCACCAGCAGCCCAAGATGAGAGTGCCAGCATGGTCAGGTTGCTTTTGTTCCGGCCCTCCGGTCCAGTTTAAGAACCCATTGTGGCCCTCGAGTCAAAAAGTTTGCCCACCCCTGCTTTAGAAAGTTCTTCATCTCCCCATTCCCAATTCAATTCAGTCAGTTGTTTCTAGATGAGGTTTGCTTATTTGTTTGTTTTTTACCATCTTCAAATTTTGGGTTGTTTTGATTGAAATGGTATTATCCAAGTCTTATGTATGGTTTTCTGTAAAAAGCCAAATATTCTTGATTCTACTTAGGTAATGCCCTTCATCATTTCTCTTCCCCATGTACCGATAGTGGTTAAAACCTTTATGTCTTTACCTAGAGTATTATAATGATAAACTGTCACTTTGTCACTTCGCTCTCTTTCCTTTAGTTCCTTCCATATTGCTGTTGGACTGGTCTTCCTAAAATAAAGAACTCATCGTGGATTTCCCTTTTTTAAAGATCTTTAGTAGCTCCCCATTGCCTATACATTTAAGAATCGCCTGTTTAGCCTGGAATTTAAACCCTTCTGTGATCTGGTCCTCTCTGTTTTCCAGCCTGTATGCCATACTGAATGATTTGGTGTTCCACACCTGATGCCTCTTTCCCCTTCTCAAATCAGGCTTTTTCTTTTTCTTTCTTTTTTTTATTATTATTGATTATGGTATCACATAATCAAATCAGGCTTTTTCTGGGGTGTCTATCTTTCTTTTTAAAAAATTTTTTTGTTATTAAATTATTATCTGTGTAAGTATCTTACCATTGCTACCCCTCCACCCCCCATGGGGTGTCTATCTTTCTCTCCATCTCCTTTCTGGATCACTGCATGTTGAAATCCTACCTCTTCCTCAAGATCCTGCCATAATGCCATATTTTCTTCTTAAGGTCAGACTGGAAGAAGATAGTAGAAACTGTACTTTCTATAGCAATATTGTAAAAATAACACTTCTATTTCTTTCTCTTTTTTTAACTAAAATTATCTAACTTACTACAGTTCACCTAAGAAAATAGGCAGTGACCTTTCCAAATGTAAATGCCTAATATGTAAAGTTTTATGACCATAGTTAAGAAGAACTTGGGGGGTAATATCAGAATACACCTTTATTATAATGAAATAAAATCAGTGTTTTCCAATATTTTAATTTTAGATTGACAAAAAAAGTACAAAATTGTCACAGATTGACAATTGTTATGTAGAGCACATATTAGAAATTTGTATTCCCAGAATTATGATTAATCGTAAGTTAAATTTACCACCTTACAGAATTTGTGGATTCGAAATAATAGAATTAGAAAACTAAGTATAATATGGCTAGATTATCTTCCCTATTACAGTTGTTCCCTCCCCCCTTTATCTGTGGTTTTGCTTTTTATGGTTTTTGTTTAATAGTCAGCTCTGGTCCAAAAACATTAGATGGAAAGTCCCAGAAATAAACAATTCAAGAGGAAATGCTAAATACAAAGAGTAGAAAATAGAAGAATAAGGTTTGTTCTAGGGTTGAGTACATCAGTTTGGTTAGTAACATGACAATAATAAACTAGGAAAATTCATTTCACCTTAATCAGAGCTCTGTCTCTAAGGATCAACACAGGTCATCAAAATCACAGACTTAGATGTTATACTAATTATCTTAGCTAAGAAATATAGATTATTTTAATGAACCTTATGACCTATTTCTTAAAGCCTTTCCAAACTGTCTAAATGGATAAATTAAATATACAGGCGTATCCCATGAAACATATTCTGTGTCTTAATATGTTCATATAGATAATTTCAAAATTATTTCTCAGTAAAAGTCTCAAGTAACCTTCCAGATATAACTGATTGAACATCAAGAACACGGTAAAGAGCATCGGTCTGCAGACTGAAAGGTCCTGGGTTTGATTCCGGTCAAGGGCATGTACATTGGTTGCGGACACATCCCCAGTAGGGGGTGTGCAAGAGGCAGCTGATCGATGATTCTCTCTCATCGATGTTTCTAGCTCTCTATCTCTCTCCCTTCCTCTCTGTAAAATATCAATAAAATATATATTTTTTAAAAAGAACACAGTAAAGAGATTCACGGGAATAACAATAGGAAGGTAAAATTCCATTTTGTAATTCTTATCCTAAAACACTATCTTCTTCCAATGATTTATCAAAATCTTCCTATTCAGAAGTCAGTTGTACTTTTAGCTTATCTGTGTTTCATAGTTTTTCTGAAATAGTTTTCCCCTTCTTTGCACATTTTGACTACCATAATTACTTTCAACAAGTGAAGCTGGCTAATTCAACATTTCTCCTCTCCTTAACTTTCTTCAAGTGCCACCTCCCTTATGGAGTGAAAATTCAGTACAGAAAGTTACCTTTTTTTCATGGTAAACTTTAATTTGCATTTTTTCTAACAAATTTATTTATTGCTGTTATCTACTGTCTTATGCAATGGTAAGCAAATTTGTTTGTGCCATTTGTTAACAAGTATATTAAATGCTTTATGATAAGGATGCTCATTTTTGCATTTTATTTCCTAAAGTGATTTCATAGGTACAACCATTTTACTATGTTGTAGTTACATTTTAGGAAATTGACTGAGGGCTTTTGGTGGGTGTGCAACACATTAAAAATTTTTCTGTTTAGGATTAGAAATGCTTATATTTAGTGGTCTAGGCTAGTAGTCGGCAAACTCATTAGTCAGCTGTGCCAAATATCAACATTACAATTATTGAAATTTCTTTTGAGAGGCAAATTTTTTAAAACTTAAACTTCTTCTAACGCCACTTCTTCAAAATAGATTCACCAGGCCGTGTTATTTTGTGGAAGAGCCACACTCAAGGGGCCAAAGAGCCGCATGTGGCTCATGAGCTGCAGTTTGCTAACCACTGGTCTAGGCAAATAAGAAATTCAAATCCCCCTCTAAAGAAATCAGTAACATTTGTTGTAGGGTAATATCATTTATTTCACTTTTCCCATATGCTGGCTTTGTCCTTATTCTTTTTTTCTGTTACTGTGTACCCTAACTTAATTGTAAATTCCTCAGAGCAAGAACTGTGCTTTTAGACTTTTTATTCCCATATAGTACCTAGCACAGACTAATACATAGGAGCTCTTCAGGAGGGTTTTGTAAAAGCCCTTGGTATCTTTAAAGTGCTCTTAAAATAAATAAACCATCCTCTCAAATAAAAGAGAAACATGCAAATTGACCATACCTTCACTACACCCACAAGCCACGCCCCCAGCCAATCAGGGTTGAATATGCAAATTAACCAAACCAAGATGACAGTTTATTCGCATATCCAGGCCAGAAAGAAGACCGAAGACAGCGTAAAAAGAATCCAAGCTGCGGAGAAGCAAGCAAGCAGGGCAGGGAGAAGAGAGAGAAGCCGGCGGAGAAAGAAGGGAAGCAGGCAGGGTGGGGAGAAAGGAAAGAAGCCTGTGGGGCAGTGGAGACCGCAGCAGGAAGCCCTATTGCAGGAATCTTTCTGCAAGGGGCATCTAGTTATAAAATAAAGAGATTAACCATCTTTATCTAACTGGTTAAATAGATGTACATAAGTTCCAAATCTATCAAGTATTACAAAGAAACAGAAAGTAGGGCAAGGGAAACAAAAAATAAGCAAAGGGACTACATCAAACTAAAAAGGTTTTGCACAGCAAAGAAAACCATCAACAAGATGAAAAGACAACCAACTGAATGGGAGAACATATTCACCAATGATACATCTGATAAGAGGTTAATATCCAAAATTTATAAAGAACTTATACAACTCAAAAAAAATCCAATTAAAAATGGGCAAAGGTCCTGAATAGGTACATCTCCAAAGAGGACATCTGTCAGAATGGCTATCACCAATAAATTGGCAAACAACAGGTGTCAGCAAGGAAGTGGAGAGAAGGGAACTCTTGTGCACTGTTGGTGGGAAGGCAGATTGGTGCAGCCACTGTGGAAAACAGTATGGAGTTTCCTCAAAATATTAAAAGTGGAATAGCTTAATGACCCAGCTATTCCATTTCTGGTAATATATCCAAAGAAAGCTGAAACACTGATTCAAAAGAATATATGCATCCCTATGTTCATTGCTGTGTTATTTACAATAGCCAGGATTTGGAAATAGCCCAAGTGCCCATTAGATGAGTGTGTAAAAAAGCTGTAGTACCTTTATACAGTGGAATACTGCTCAGCCATAAAAATTTAAAAAAAGAGAAGGAAATCTTAACTTTTGCAGCAGTATGGATAGACTTGGAGAGTATTATGCTAACTGAAATAAGCTAGTCAAAGAAAGACAAATAACATGATTTCACTTACATATGGAATCTAACAAAATAAACAAAAAAGTAGACTCATAGATACAGAAAACAGACTGACAGCTGTTAGAAGGGAGAGGGGTTGTGGGACTGGGTGGAGAAGGTGTTAAAAAAAACAACAGGAAATTCATAGACACAGCAGTATGTTGATTACCAGAGGGAAAGGGTATAGGGGTAGAAGAAAGTAACAGAGGCATAAATAATAATGGAGGAGTCTTGACTTTGGGTAGTGAGCATAATGCAATATACAGATAATGTATTATAGAATTGTATACCTGAAACCTGTATCACTTTATTAACCAATGTCACCCCAGTAAATTCAGTTAAAAGAAATAAACAGAAAGTAGTTGCCTTCCTAACTCCTGTCTACATCACAACAAAAATTTAATAGAATTTCTAATCTTTTAGAGGGTTGATCCTGTTCTCTTAACCATGGAACTCTGTTAATGTTGGCATCATGTTGGGTGCTCTATTCATTTGGTATTTCAACAAATGTATTAAGTACTACTTACTGTCTGCTAATCTTAGAATACAAACTGAACCCAACTGCTTTGAAAAATAAAACAGTGCTTTGAGAATGTAGACCCTAACCAAGTATGGAGGTAAAAAATAATAATAATAATAAGGCTGCTGTGGATATTTTTATACATGTCTCTTGGTGCACATGATGAGAATTTCTTTAGAGCAGGGCTTGGCAAACTGTTTTTGTAAATAAAGCTTCAATGAAGCAGCCATGCCCATTGGTGTATGTATTGTCGGTGGCTGTTTTCAGCCTATAGTGGTAGAGTTGATTAATTGAGAGACCTTATGACCCATAAGCCTAAAATATTTACAATCTGGCCTTTTAAGAAAAAGTTCACTGACCCGTGATCTAGGAATAGAATTGCTACGTAGTAGGGTAATCTCCAACTTTACTAGATTTTGCAAAGCATCCTGCAGGCATGATTTTATAAGTTCTTATTCACCTACCTCCTAGTCAGTGTCTTAGTAGTACAATAAAATAGTAGTATTTTATTGTGGCTATAAATTTGCTATTGTCAAAATTTCCTTTTTGCATTTGTAGCTCATTGTTTACATTGCTGTTTCTCTGATTATTTGTGAGACTAAACATCATTTCATAAGTTTATTAGATCTTGGATCGTTCTTCCATCTTTTGCCATTAATTGCCTACTTATATCTTTTGCCCATTTTCTCTATTTACTATTTGTCTTTTTCCCCCCTTAATAATTTTTGGGACTATTTTATATCTTCTGGATATGAACCCTCAGTTGGTCATATGTATTAACAATATTTCCTCCCAGTCCGTGGCTTATCTTTTAATTTTTCTTAATGATGTCTATTTAAAAACCTTTTTATTTGAAAATAATTTCAGATTAATATAAAATAAAAATAGTACAAAGAATACCTGTATACCCTTTATCCAGATTCACTTATTTGCATTTTACTTTATTTGCCTTATTATTCATTTGTGTGCTAGCGCGCAACCTCTCTATCTATGTATATATGCAAATATACAGTTTTGAACCACTTGAGATTAAGTTACATACATCGTGCCTTTCCTTTAATCCCTAAATTTTTTTTTTATTGATTTTCGAGAGAGAGAAAGGAAAGAAGAAAGAAAGAGAGAATTAGCACTTTATACTAATTATTGATATTTGGTGGGACAAGCCTCCTCAGCATAGTCTCCTCAAATTTAACATCTACTTTGATGAATGGTTATACAGCAAACAACTCACATGATCATCACCTAGTGAAGATATAGGATATTATCAGCACAATGAAGCCCTCAGTATGCCCCACCCTGGACATAACCTTTACCTTCTTTCAAGAGGTGGCCTGACTTTTGTCATAATACTCTCCTTGATTTTCTTTATATTTTTATCACGGACATATGACCTAACTGTTGTCTGGATTTGCCTGTTTTTAAGGTTTATATTCATGGACTTGTACAGGATATATATTTTTATATGTGTCTGCCTTCCTTTTTATAACATACATTGCTTTGTTCATTGTTTATTTTTTAATTGATGAAAGATATTCTATTGTATCAATATACCAGAATTTATTCATTTTACTATAAATGGCTATTTTGACTAGTGCTAATAGTGTTTTTCCTAATGTTATGTTTTGCATTTCTTTCAAGTACATACCTAGGACTGGAATTGCTTTGGTCTATGGTATACGTATTCTGCACTTTAGTAGTTAATGACAAACTCTTTTTCCAAAGTGGTTATACACAGTATACATTCTAACAACAGTGTGTGAGAGTTCCCATTGTCCACATTCGTACCAACAATTAAGTATTCTTAATTCTATCTATTATGGTAGGTGAATAGTAGTATTTTATTGTGGCTATAATATGTATTTACCTGATAACTAAATGACATCAACTACTTTTCATGTTTCATGTTTATTGGTCATTTAAATATCCTCTTTTATGAAGGGTCTATTTTAAGTCTTTTGCTAGTTTTTCTATTTGTTTATAACTTGTAGAGGGTTATATCTTCTGGACATGAATCCTTTTTATGTTGGGAAAATATATCCTTCTACTCTGTGGTTTTCACCTTTTTAACTCTCTATTTAACAGGGTGTTTTCTTTTTTTCTGATAAACAGGGGTGCCTGATTTCAATGTAGTCAAAAGTTACCAAATTTAAATTGTTCTATCACTTACCTACTGTGTGACTTCGGCCAGCTTTGAGCTTTAGTTTACTTATCTGTAAATAATTGCTAATCCATGTCATAGGGTAATTGAAAAGATTGAGATAAAGTATTTTTATAGAGCTTTTCACCTAGCAGTCCCTCAGTAGATGTTAATAGCCTTCCCCATCATTTAGGGTGCTCATTTTCATACTGTCTTTTGGGAAATTGGGTAGTATTCATGAGCTATTTGCAAATGAATGTTTTGGAAATTAAAATCTTATATAATTATCCCAGGAATTTAGAAGGTGGACTAAAATAGTAAATCATAATTAATTTACCCAGAGAACTAAAATATAACATTTTCTTTGATGAAAAGGATTATACTTAATTTAGGGCCTTTGAATAATAAAACTCATGATTGGGGTTTCTTTTCCAGAAAATGAGAAGCTATAGTTAAAAACAATCTAAATCCTAAACCTAATGCATCATATTTTGAAACTAGGGGTACATATCTTTGCCTCTAAGAAGAAAGTAAGGTTTCTTTTCATTTTTCATTTTTTAATTTTTCTTTTTATTTTAGAGAGAAAGGGAGAAAGAAACATTGATTTGTTGTTCCACTTATTTATGCATTCATTGGTTGATTCTTGTATGTGCCCTAATCAGGGATTGAACCTGCAACCTACGTAGGTGTGTTGGGACACTAACCACAACTATTCGGCCAGGGCAAAGCATGATTTCTTAAATGAGAAATTGCTAATCATCCCATTTCAAAGTACCTTTACCTCCTTAAAGCTTTCTGATGATTTTCATTTTGCCCTTTTTCATCATTCATTAATTTATTCAAGAAATATTTACAGAATACCTCTTATGTATCAAGCCCTATGCTAGGAGAAAGGGACCTAGCAGTGAAGAATATAGAATCAATCTTTGCTTTAACAGACCTCAGAAACAAGATTTTTTTTAAAGGTTGTTATGCCATGGTAAAAAGAAGAAAGGAAAAAAAAGCAGTCTCAGAGTTGTGCTTTTAGTAATGGCAGAAATGTTCATAATGAACCAACCTTCCCACAGATAATTATATTCTGGACAGAATACTATACTATAAATGAATACACACATATCACTTTAAAGCTCACTTTAATACTTAAAAACATAAAACAACATCCGAAGGTAGTAGAGGCCAACCAAAAGCTGGTAGAAACAGATAGTGAGTCAACACTTGGAATAAAGGAACATCATTGAATGAGTTTCCTGTTTTTATAGCTCTGCCTGAGGGCAGTCACTGATTGAAGGCAGCAAGGGGATAGCTAGAACTCAGAAATTTTCATTCTTACAGCCTTTGGAAATCAGAAAAGTCTACTACCACAGCTGGAAAGTAAAGAGGGAATTCACAGGAGGAAGCCTCTATTATGCATATAAGTATTTGCCAAAGTTTAGATTTTTTTTTAACAAAATCACTCTTCAAAGAAGTATAACAGAATCCATAATTTACAAAGTATCATTCACAAGGTTCAGGATACAATAAAAGATGACCATACATGTAAAGAAACTGGAAATTTTGATGTATACTCAAGAAAAGGTGATCAATGGACACACTCTGGGATGACCCAGATACGGAATTAGACAAGAATGTTAAAATAGTTAATTTGACTATGTTCATGCATATCTATACTAATAAAAGAAAAGTATGCAAATTGACCATACCTTTGTGATGCCCACCAGGCAATCAGGAGTGAGTGTGCAAATTAACCCAACAAAGATGGTTATATGCAGGCTCTGCCTCAGCCGCTCCAGGCCTCTGAGCAGCGTGGGAAAGCAGAAAGACAGCTCCAGGCCAGAGCAAAGTCAGTGCCAGCAGCCAGGGGAAGGAAGGCCCATTCTTGCACGAATCTTCATGCATCGGGCCTCTAGTCCTATATAATAAAGGGGTAGTGTGCAAATTGACCATCACTCCAACACACAAGATGGCTGCCCCTATGTGATCAAAGATGGCTGCCCCCATGTGGACACAATATGGCCAGCAGGGAAGATAGTTGGGGGGCGATCGGGCCTACAGAGGAGTGCTGTTAGGGGTGACTGGGCTGTCAGGGAAGGACAATTGGAGGGAACCAGGCCTGCAGGGGAGGATAGTTAGGGTTGACCAGGCTGGTAGGGGAGGGCAGTTAGGGGCAATCGAGTCAGTAGGAGAACAGTTAGGCATCAATCAGGCTGGCAGGAGAGTGGTTAGGGGGTGATCAGGCTGGCAGGCAGAAGAAGGATCGGACCAAAACAGGCAGTTAGACATCCTTCAAGGGTCCCAGATTGGAGAGGGTACAGGCTGGGCTGAGTGACGCCTCCCCCTCATGAATTTCGTGGGCCAGGCCTCTAGTAATAAAATAATACATATGAAATCTCAGTAGAGAAATAAAACTATAAAAGAACTAAATGGAAATTCTCGAACTGAAAAATATAGTATCTGAAATGAAAACTGAATGAGCTTAATAGCAGATAAAAAAAAACATTAGTGACCTTGAAGATCAAAATTACCCAATCTGAAAAACAAAAAATATCCTGAAAATAAATTTAAAAGAGCAGAGCCACAGTAATCCATTGAATAAAATTAAAAGACCTAGTATGTATCATTAGCATTCTAGAAGAGAGGAGAAAGAAAATATATTTTTTAAATAATAAGGACAAGACTTTTTCAAACTTAGTGCAAGATATAATTGTACGTATTCAAGAGATATAGTCAAATTGATGAAAACCAAAGATGAGAAAAATTTTGTAAATAAAAAGTTGGAAAAAATATAACATGCTAAGAGTAAACATGTGAAAGCTAGAGTGATCATAACAGATAAATAGACTTTGAGACCAAGAGTAGTACAGTAATCCCTACCCCACCACCCCTTGTCCTTGGTTTTGCTTTCTACATGTTTCAGTTACATATGATCATCCAGGGTCTGAAAATAGTAAATGGAAAATTTCAGAAATAAACTATTTTAAATTGCACATCATTCTGAGCAGTGTGATAAAAACTTTGTCCCACCTAGGACATGAATCATCCCTTTGTCCATTGTATTTACCATATTACCCTTTATTAGATAGGATGCCACTGAACTGTTAAGAATGATTATAATGGTAAATATTAAATTACTAGAAGCCCAGTGCATGAAAATTCATGCACTTGGTGGGGGGTGGGTCCTTCAGCCCGGCCTGCACACTGATCACCAGGGGGCAGCTCTGGCCCCACCCCTCATCGCTGCACTAGCAGGCTGATAGAGGGAAGGTGCCGGTGGCCTCCCACCGCCCTCCAATTGCCGTCCTCTCCCTCTGCCCACTGGCACCTGCCTTGGCTGGCCTGGCACCACCCACACACACACCAACCTGTCATTCCACCTGTTCGGTTGATTTGCATATTAGGCTTTTGTTATATAGGATGTGTACTATAACACACAAAAAAATAGTTTTTAAAAGGTTGGTAAGAAAATTTAAGAAAGAGGGCTTTGAATAATTTTTTTCTTTTATGAAAATGACATTGGTCCCAGAGGGAAAATGCATCTTTTTTTTTTTTTTTTAAGAGTAATGGGAAACCCATTTATTTTTTTCTTTCTTTCTTTTTTTTAATATATCTTTATTTATTTTTGAGAGGAAAGGAGAGGGAGAGATAGAAACATCAATGATGAGAGAAAATCATTGATTGGCTGCCTCCTGCATGTCCCCCAATAGGGATAAAGCCCGCAACTCAGGCATGTGCCCTTGACCAGAATCGAACCTGGTACCCTTCAGTCCATAGACTGATGCTCTATCCACTGAGCCAAACCAGCTAGGGCAGCAAAATGCATCTTGCTGCTGATCGTAAGAGCTGTCCCAACTGCTTGCAGTCAATATATAGGACTTGTAATATAATAATACATACATAAAGTACTGATGGCACAGTGCTTTTTCTGTTCCATAGGATACAGAAATCATTTGGGGGAACTAAAGAAAAGGTAGTCAAACTTTTATCTACCATATCCTAAAATTTATAATCATCTTTAAATATATGAAATCAGGGATATTTAGATTATATATACATATATTCTAAATTTTACATATATTTTAAGTTTCCCTAATTTCAAGGGAAACAAATTTTAAATTGTTTTTCTTATTTTTACTCCTCGTACCAAGACATCAGATGTCCAGATCCAATTATAGCCTCTCCAAATTGTCCCCTTGTTTGAAAACAGAGAACTCTATAATGGAAAGTGACTTCCTTCTTTTTTCTCTTCCCCACATGAATTTTTATATTTAAGATGAATAACAGGGAGAAATTAACAGGCCTTTGATTTATTCTATCCTCTTTTCCCCTCTCCCCATTACTACTTTCATTTAATATTTTGCTTTTTAAAAAATATTTGTTTTACTCTCTTTAAACAAGATTTGAAGATTCAATTTTGTTACAGACACCTCAGTCAGACTATAGCAGTAGTGGTGATGTTAGACAAAAACAATTCTGACTCTTACAAAATTATCAGAAGAAGGATTTTTAAACAGAGAGGACAGTTGGTTTGGTTTAGTTGTCGAAATAAACTGTGACCTACTAGATTCCAAAGTTCTATATTGTGCTTGAATTTTCCATCAGGAATGAAACATTCCACTGTCCCTTTTTACTGTTTAACTTAAGCTGCAGTGAATACTGGGAGAATGGCCCTGTGGCTGAGCTGCTTTTTTTTTTTTTTTAATCTATTCATTTTATACTTTCAGACAGATTTTTCCCTGGGGTGAAACAAAGGTTAACTGAAATTTCCTCTGTTGTGTACCTGAACGAATCAGCAGTTTGAGAAGGAAATCCCATTGATGGGCCAAGAGAGTGACAGGCTCTATTTAAAGAATTCCCCCGACTGTGTGGTAGACCAGCCATGCCATGAATTTAACTGTTCCTGTGGTCCCCATACTTGTACCCACCAAAAAGAGAGAGAGAGAGAGAGAAAGCGACTTTGTTCTGCAAACGTAGCCCTAAGCTTTGAAAACCACGAGCCATTGAGTTTTGTGAATTCAAGTTAGACAGCAACAGAGGCCAAGACTCTAGGGGAACAATATCTGAAAGGGAATACACAAAAACAGGTAGAAACTGTTTAACTGTTTTCTTTCTCTATGTGTATACAGATTTATGTGTGTTTACACACAGACCCGGAAAACCTATACCTTTTTCTCATTTTATGTAGCTAGTCCTAATTATATTCAATCAATGTGCTTGCTAAATTTTTTACTTTTTTTTGTTTTTTATACAGTTTTTTGTGGGGGTTTTTTTTGCTCCATAAAATATTCTGGTTCTTGCAGGATATATTATGTGTATTGGAAATGAGAGTAAACACAGTAGGAGTTTAAATGGTTAAAAAGATGGGCCTTTATGTTACCTCTGCAGGAGCTTTACTGTCAGGGCAGCTCATGTATTTTGTATTTTTCCTGTTTAAGGGAAGCTGCTTTAAATATGAAAAGATGGTATCTTGAGTTGGATTAAACATCCTTAATTCATTTGTATTTAACCTCAGGACTTGTGCGCCTTGTTGAAAATCCAGCTTTAACCCTGCCTCGTAGGCCTCAATAGTGAGTACTGCATAGAGATTATAAAGAGTCGTTTTCTGAGGTGGTGGTTAGTGTATATTCCCAGGGGGCACAAACTGTTTACATCCCTAACAAATATTTCACATATGTTAATAATTCATATTACTGTTCAAAAGATTAGGACTTTTTTTAACCATTGTTATTTGAAGCTTTTGTTATCAAAATGTTCCTACGGGTAACTGTTGTGTGGCCAGGAACTTAGATTTTCTAAGACATTAGAATTGATAAAGAAAATAATATAGAGTGATTGGTCTCTGTCTGGAGATTTTTATTTTTATTTTTTTTAATATATTCTTATTGATTCCAGAGAGGAAGGAAGAGGGAGAGAGAGATAGAAACATCAATAATGAGAGAGAATCATTGATTGGCTGCCTCCTGCTCACCTCACACAACCCAGGCATATGCCCTTATTAGGAATCGAACCATGACCTCCTGGTTCATAGGTTGATGCTCAACCACTGAGCCATGCTGGCTGGCCTGGTTGGAGATTTTTTAAAAACCAAGAACCATTTGAGTTGGCTCCTGAGGTAAAAAATAGGAATTTATCTTAGAGATCATGGACGGGCTAGATTCATGCTTACAAATGAGAAGTTGAAGTTCAAAGAGATTATATTAGTACAAAATAATTCAGTATATTTTAGAAGACCCTAGGTCTCAATTCATATCTAATGTTTATTGCCTTTTTTTTTATCTGGGATGGTAGTTTTAAAAATAATTTCTCTCTTGCCCTAGCCAGGTGACTGTTAGTTAGAGCATCATCCCATACACCATAAGGTGTGGATTTAATTACTGGTCAGTGCTCATAACTAGGTTGGGAGGTAATTGATCCATGTCTCTCTCTTCTCTCTCTCTCTCTCTCTCTCCCCCCGCCCTTCCCCTCTCTAAAAAACAAACAAACAAAAAAAAAACAATAAAAACATATTCTTAGGTAAGGATTTAAAAAATAATAATCTATCTTTTATTTATATCAACTAGAGGCCCAGTGCACAGATGGGGGCCATTCGGCTAGGGGGAGGGACCCCAGGAGGTTGGTTGACAAGGGGGAGGGTCATGGGAGTTTGGCTGTGGGAGCACAGTGACCACCAGGGGGCAACTCCTATATTGAGCATCTGCCCCCTGGTGGTCAGTGTGCATCATAGTGACTGGTCAACTAGTTGTTTGGTCGTAACAGTCACTTAGGCTTTTATAGATAGATAGATAGATAGATAGATAGATAGATAGATAGATAGATAGATCATACCTCAATAAAGCTGAAAAAGTTATTTCTCTCTTTCTCTTTTTCTTCTATTTCCTGTTTCTTGTCACTCATTCTTTTGTGTTTCTTTTCTTTTCTCCTTCCTCTCTCATTTTTCAATATTGATCCTATTATAAATAGGTTGTAGCATTGAAAATTAAGAGCAGGATTTAGGGGAGTAGACCTGTCCAAATATTCCATATGACCTATAAAAGGCTACATTGTTCTTTTGAATATTTTTTTTTAATTGCAGTTTCCCTGCTATGCAAGCTATGACTAGATTAAATACTCTTTAGTTGATACTTAGGTAAACAAAAGAGCTAACCAGTGCCATGGATAGATGCAATTGATTTTTAAAGATCAATAAAAACAGTTGACATAGCTTTTAGGAAATCACTTTGTTCTTCCAAATCCATTCATTAAGTAATATTTATTGAGCATCTACTATGTGCCAAACACCATGCAAGGTGATATACATTGGAGAGTAGCATGGAAATGGTTCCTGCCCTTTATTGACTAGAGTTAACCACAACTAGAAAGTTGGAACGTTGTTTTAATAAAACTGAGGTTCATGTTTCTCAAATACTCATATTAAAAGTGGGAAAGCATAGTTTGTTTTTGTGTATGTTTTTTTTAAGTTAATCTGTTTTTGTTTTGTTTTTTAATTGATTTTTCACAGAGAGGAAGAGAGAGGGATAGAGAGTTAGAAACATCGATGAGAGAAAATCATCGACCAGCTGCCTCTTGCACACTTACTGCTGGGGATGTTCCCACAACCAAGGTACATGCCCTTGACCAGAATCAAACCTAGGACTTTTTAGTCCGCAGGCCAATGCTCTATCTACTCACTGAGCCAAACCATTTTCGGCGGAAAGCATAGTTTGAAAGTCAACAAGTTTTTTTCACATTAGTACTTGCCATGTGCTACATGATAAAATGATGATATTATAGAGATGAAAAGCAATATTTTTATTTGACAAAGCCAGAAGACTACTACTAAAAATCATTTAGAAAGGTAATATAACATATTGATTTAAGAGGATGGTTTGGAAGTTTGCCTCCAGCCTGCTACTTAAAGCTTTGTGGCATTAAGCAAAATACTTTAGAATTCATATAGAACACACCTTTTCCCATCAAAATAAAAGTAATAATGTTTGCCTCTATGGCATTGTTGTAAGGGTTAAATTAGAAAAATAGCTAAAATGCTTAATATAAAACTTAGCATAGAAGAAGCTCTTTATATATATGAGCTGTTCTTACATTCTATATTCTTTAAAACCAGTCTTGATTTTCTTATTCTGGAAGAGTCTGTTAGTGGGGATTTGAAAAGGAACAGTATTATGCATATTCTTTGTCTGAAAATATTCCTCAAATATTAAAGTAAAATTTGTACAAAAATATATAATCAACTAGGCTGGATTTTTAAATTGTTGTTTCCTTTGAACACAATTTTTTATGTAATAATTTCTAGTCCCTCATAACTTCTTGGTTATTCTCTGGCAATCTCAACTTTGAGTAATGGTTACATTGGTAAATTTTTGTATTTTGGAATTAAAGACAATTTTGTCAGTAATCTTTCTGGAGCTCAATCAAAAACTGATTAGTTTGTGGGGCTTAATCCTATATAATAAAACCCTAATATGCAAATTGACCAAACAACAGAATGACCTGCAGAACCACCTGTCGCTATAATACGTACTGACCACCAGGGGACAAACGCTCAACATAGGAGCTGCCCCTTGGTGGTCAGTGCTGCTCACCCAGAAGCTCGGTTCATGGCTGCGAGTGCAGCAGCAGTGGCGGGAGCCTCTCCCACCTCTGTTGTAAGCGGGTGATAAGGAGTGAGGGGTCCTGGACTGCAAGAGCCCTGGACTGCAAGAGGGATGTCTGACTGTTGGCTTACGACAGGTGGACATCCCCCAAGGGGTCCCGGACTACAAGAGGGCACAGGCCAGGCTGAGGGACCCCCTACCCCAGTGCATAAATTTCATGCACTGGGTTTCTAGTTTCCCTATAATATCCAAATTCTCTCCCATATACTGAGTCATCTGGTGCCATATTAGAAGTTTTAAGGTATTGGATGCCAAAGTATAGATGGCAAGTATTTCGTAGTTAGACTACTCAAACTTGTCTATATTTATTACCTCCAGATTCTGTCCTCCACTTCTCTTCAGTTCAAGTGTTCGCCTTACCACTTCATCCAAACTTCTCTTATCAGGATCACCATTGACTTTGCTAATAAATCCAAGAATCAGTTCGCAGCTTTTATCTTAACCTGACATAATGGTGGCATTTCCCTATAATTGATAATACCTCTTCTTTATATTTTCAGTTCAAATCTGTCTTCTAAACTTAAGATTAGTATATCCAATAGCCTACTCATCATCTTCATTTGGATGTCTACTAAGATTCACAAATCCATTATCCAAAACTACATAAATTGATCTTTCCCTAAAAATACATTCATCTATAGCTTCTAGTTGCAGTAAACCTAGGAGCCATCCTTGATTCTTTTCTCTCTTACATTTGTATCCAATTCATCAGGAAATCTTGTTGGATCTACCTTTAGGATACATTCAGAATTTCTCCCCATCTCAACACATCTGCTGCTTCATTCCTGGACAGAGGTACCATTGTTTGTTGACTGAATTATTGCAGTAAACCCCTCCTGGTCTCCATGCTCTGTACTTGCTCCTGCCCTCCATTTTTTATTCTCAACAGTGTGATTCTTTATATCGTTAGTCATCATATCACCCGTCTGCTCAAAACCCTTCATTGACTTTCTATTTCACTCAGAATAAAAGAGAGAATTATTATAATGTTCTTCAGCAACCTTCACAGACTGGTACCCCTGAACTTCTTGGACTTCACCTCCCCCTCATTTTATTCACTCTGTTCTTACCATACTGGTCCCCATGCTATTCATCAAAAACACCAGGAATATTCCTGCCTTAAACACTTTGCTTTGGTTGTTCCTACTCCTACCCCAGAAGTGCTTGCTTATTCCCTGATCTCCTTTAAGATTTTGCTTAAATGTCAATGAGGTCTACTTTGTCCATCCTATGTAACATTGAAACTCATATCCAATATTCCCAATTTACATCCCTACTCTATTTTTTCTTTATTCAAAGGATCACTAATACACATCATTTACTTACTATGTTTGTTATTTCTTTCTCCCACTAGAATATAGATTCTACAAGGATAGCACTCTCTGTTTTGTTCACAGATATGGCAGTAGCTCAGTACATATTTGTTGACTGAATGAATGGTAAGAGTTGAGAGTAATTATGATTATGTTTAGTTTAACCCTTGGTATATTATCCATCTCATTAGACCCAATTTTAGCTTGAGTTTCTTTTTTAAACATTTTTAACTATTTTTTTTTTAAATATATATCTTATTGATACTTTACAGAGAGGAAGGGAGAGAGATAGAGAGCTAGAAACGTCGATGAAAGAGAAACATTGACCAGCTGCCTCTTGCACACCCCCTACCGGGGATGTGCCCGCAACCAATGTACATGCCCTTAACCGGAATTGAACCCGGGACCTTTCAGTCCGCAGACCGACGCTCTACCACTGAGCCAAACCAGTTTCGGCCATTTTTAACTATTTCTAAGAATTTATATTTCATGGCTTTTATTCTTTTTTAGAGGTCTCAAAAAAAACCCAAAAAGAAAATATACTTTTTTTAGTAGAATAATATTCATTCTGGCTCAGAATTACTGTATGGATCCATTAAATCATTTTATAAATCTCAGATACATCATAGGATCCTAGTGACCTTATTTTTGCCATATGAAAAATAAGGTTGCGGGCACAACTCTAGTTGGGTGTGTGCAGGAGGCAGCTGATCGATGTTTCTCTCTCATTGATGTTTCTAGCTCTCTATCCCTCTCTTTTCCTCTCTGAAAAATCAATAAAGTACATTTAAAAAAAAAAAAAAAAAGGAAAGGAAGAAAAAACAACTCCCATAAACAGAATTGATTGTTTTTGTTCAGAATTTTTTTCTTTCTATTCTTGCTATTTATTTTCATTTGAGAAGCCTTTTATTTCTAAACACATATTTAGAGTTTTATTTCTAAATAAACATTAATCAGGTGATTTACTGACTACATCCTTGGGGCAGAGGGAATAAGGGATGATAGAGAACTTTGTGTGTCTGTGTCTGACTGTCTTGTCTGGTGACACACAAAAGCCTTTATAGGACTGATATCTTTGCAAGAGCTCTATATAACCATGTACCAAGCACCTGTGTTTATTTCCTCTTTCTTCTTCCTCCTCTACCTCTAAAAAAAGAAAAGCTAAGTCCCCATTTATTGTTTACATACATTTAAAAATATAAATGTTTCTGGTAAATTTAATGTGATTTAAAATAAGTGAACAATTTGATACCTAACTTGCAAATTCTTCTATTAAAATTTGCTTTATTTAAATTATTGCCAGTAAAAAATTTTAATGACTAAAATGGTTTTGTGACCAGTGTTAAATGGAAATGTATAAATTAGAGAAATAAAGAGCAGTTTGAGAAGAATGCAAGTTGAATAAAGTGGCTCAACCCACAGGGGATTTGCATGTGGCATTGTGTGTATTTCAAAAGTTTCCGTTGAAATAACAGATGCTGCTGATGAAATTGGGAATAGTAACTTCATTTGTGGCTGGCTCAGTTGCTTATTAGAAGTGAGAAGATCCCAGGAGGAAATCTGGTATAGTGGAAGTAGGCTCAGGAAAGGATATGACATAAATAATATGACAGCTTCATCTTTGTGATCTTTAAACCATAAACACTGGCTAGTTGTAGGCATGATTATCTATATATATTTAGTTATCTTATATTTTGTGTGCATCCTGTATTTGCCAAGTGATGTTATTCAATAGCTGGTATTTTAAGGTGTTTTTTTTTAGTCCCTAGAGTTGCTTATTACAGAAATTCTCAGGTTTTTTTGTTTTGTTTTGTTTTTGTTTTCCATTTTTTTATTAAGGTATTATATGTGTACATATCTTACCATTGTCCCTCACCCCACTCCCTTACATGCCCTTACCCCCCAGAGTTTTGCGTCCATTGGTTATGCTTATATGCATGCACACAAGTCTTTCGGTTGATATATCTCCCCCACCTCTCCCTAACCTTCCCGCTGTAAATTGACATTCTGTTTGATGCTTTGCTGTCTCTGTATCTATCTTTTAGTTCAACAGTTTATAATTTTCTTCATTATCCATAAATGAGTGAGATCATGTGGTATTTTTCTTTCATTGACTGGCTTATTTCATTTAGCATGATGTTCTCCAATTCCATCCAGATTGCTGCAAATGGTAAGAATTCCTTCTTTTTTATGGCAGCATAGTATTCCATTGTGTAGATGTACGATAGTTTTCTTATCCAGTCATCTGCTGACGGGCACCTAGGCTGTTTCCAAATCCTAGCTATTGTAAATTGCGCTGCTATGAACATAGGGATCCATATATCCTTTCTTATTGGTGTTTCTAGTTTCTTAGGATATATTCCTAGGAGTGGGATTACTGTGGGGTCAAATGGGAGTTCCATTTTTAGTTTTTTGAGGAAGCTCCATACTGTTCCCCACAGTGGCTGCACCAGTCTGCATTCCCACCAGCAGTGCACGAGTGTTCCTTTTTCTCCGCATCCTCGCCAACACTTGTCGTTTGTTGATTTGTTGATGATAGCTATTCTGGCTGGTGTGAGATGGTACTGCATTGTCGTTTTGATTTGCATCTCTCGGATAATTAGTGACTTTGAGCATGTTTCCATGTCTCTTGGCCTTCCTTCTATCTTCTTTTGAAAAGATTCTATTTAGGTTCATTGCCCATTTCTTACTTTTTTTTTCTTTTTTTAAATTTATTTTTATTGATTATGGTATCACATAATTGTCCTTATTCCCCTATTCCCATCCCAAACCCCTCCCTATATATGCCCCCACTCCCCTGTTGTCCATGGCCACCAGCTAGGCTCATGTGCATGCCCACAAGTCCTTTGGTTGATCTCTTCCCCTTGCCCCCACCCTCCCCTACTTTCCCTCTGAGGTTTGAGAGTCATTGCTGCTTCTCTTTCTCTGGGTCTGTTTTTGTTCAGTCTATGTTGTTCATTATATCCTGTAGATGTGTGAGATCATGTGATCCAAGAAATACCCTTGTAAGGACCTAAACTGCGACGAGCCTTAATGGTTATGCTGAGAGGCAAATGAATCAATCTGCAGTGAGTTTCTTTCTGGGTTGCCCATTTCTTTATTGGATCATTTATCTTCCTTTGTATAAGCTGCCTGTAGATGTTGGAGATTAAACCTTTATCGGTGATAATATTTGCAAATATGTTCTCCCATACAGTGGGATTTCTTGTTGTTTTGTTAGTAGTTTCTTTCGCTGTGAAAAACCTTTTTATTATGATGTCCCATTTGTTTATTTTCTCTAACTTCCATTGCCCTAAGGGCAGTATCAGTAAAGAAGTTCTTTCAGCATATGTCTGAGATTTTGCTGCCTGTGGATTCCTCTAGTATTTTTATGGTTTCCCATCTTATGTTTAAGTCCTGTGTCCATTTTGAGTTTATTTTTGTGTATGGTGTAAGTTGATGATCTAGTTTCATTCTTTTGCATGTATCTGTCCAATTTTCCCAACACCATTTATTGAAGAGATTGTCTTGACGCCATTGTATGTTCGTTCCTTCTTTGTCAAATATTAATTGAGCATAGTGATTTGGGTTGATATCTGGATTCTCTATTCCATTGATCTATATGTCTGTTCTTGTGCCAGTACCATGCTGTTTTGAGAACAGTTGCTTTGTAATACTGCTTGAAATCTGGTATTGAGATCCCTCCTACTTTGTTCTTCTTTCTCAGGATTGCTGTGGCTATTCAGGGTCTTTTTTTATTCCAGATGAATTTTTGAAGAGTTCTTTCTAAGTCTGTGAAATATGCCATTGGTATTTTAATGGGGAGTGCATTGAATCTATAGATTGTTTTGGGTGGTATGGACATTTTAATGATGTTGATTCTACCAATCCATGAACATGGTATGTTCTTTCATCTTTTTACGTCTTCCTCTATCTCTTTTTTCAGTGTTCTGTAGTTTTCCACGTAGAGGTCTTTTACCTCCTTAGTTAAGTTTATTCCTAGGTATCTTAATTTTTTTTTTTTTTTTTGGTGTGATGGTAAATGGGATTGCTTTTTCAGTCTCTCTTTCTGTAAGTTCACAATTGGTGTATAGAAAGGCCATAGATTTCTTGGCATTAATTTTGTATCCTGCTAAATTGCTGAATTCATTTATTAAGTCTATTAGTTTTTTGATGGAATCTTTTGGGTTTATGTACAATATGATGTTATCTGCAAATAAGGACAGTTTTACTTATTCTTTTCCAATTTGGATGCCTTTAATTTCTTCTTCTTGTCTAATTGCAATGGCTAATACTTCCAGTATTATGTCAAAAAGGAGTGGTGAGAGTGGGCATCCCTGTCTTGTTCTTGTCCTTGTTCTTAGGGGAAATGGTTTTAGTTTTTGCCAGAAATTCTAAGTTTTAAGTCTTAAAACTAATAGTTCAAGTTTTCAAAGTATTACTGAACTTTTATATATACAATGATAGTCCATTAACTTATCTAATTGGCTATGTATCCAAGTTTAGAGCAGTATTTATTCACACAAGTATACATATGAATGTTTCCCTTTTTTCTTTTTAATTTTTTTCTAATGTAATTTGAACTATGCAAGATGTGCTCATAACTGGATAGATACACAAAACAGATGGGTCTCAGTCCATAGAGATGTAGTGAGGAAAATAAAATATTTATTAATATATTTCTTTATACATGATTTAGAAATTTTTGCCAGTCTGAGTCATACAAAATAACATGCTTTTGGAATATGAGTGAGGTAGAAAATACTTCGACCAGAGAGAAATTTTTTTAAGTTATTTAAGTAGTTCATTCACTAAACATCAGTGCCTATGATAGCAAGCAATTGTGCTTTGGTGTTTGTTTGGAAAATACAACAATAGAAATGATATGGTTAAAGTCCAGGAGATTATAGAGGTGAGAGTGATCATCTCTGCTTTTGAAGTGTTTTCAGGGAAGACTTCAGAGGAGGAGATGACACATGATTAGGTACTTGGAAGACCCAAACCTAATTCCCATTTGGTTGAAAGTAGGTTTGTGTTCCAGGGACTATATGCATAGACAGAGTTGCAGAGAACAGCAATACATGTTGGGGACATTATTAGGCATACCTGCAGTATTGAGTCCAGGAAGATGAAACTGGAGAAATAAATAAGGGCCAAAGTACAGAAGGTGTTACATCTCACACAGAGAAGATTCACATTTATTCTATAGATATAGAGAGCAGAATGTATTCATATTTCCATTTTAGAAACATTACTTCAGTAACAAAAAAGGGGTTGTGGTGTTAGAGATAGAACTTATTTTTATAATCAAGGTGAGAAATTAAATGTCTCTGGGCCAACATAATAGCATTGAGGTCATTAGGATACAGAATTTTTAGGATGTGGTAATTGCATGAAAAGTGAGAGGGAAGCCGAGACCAGTTTGGCTCAGTGGATGGAGCGTCGGCCTGCGGACTCAAGGGTCACAGGTTCTATTCCGATCAAGGGCATGTATCTGGGTTGTGGGCACATCCCCAGTGGGGGGTGTGCAGGAGGCAGCTGATTGATGATTCTCTCTCATCAATGTTTCTAGCTCTCTATCCCTCTCTCTTCCTCTCTGTAAAAAATCAATAAAATATATATATATTTTTTAAAGTGAGAGGGAAGAGTTGAGGTTTTCGATATGGAAAATAGACTAAGATCCAAGGAGGAAAGGGAGGGTTGTTTGTTTTCAAGAGAGAAATGCAAGGAATGGAGAGAAAATGTATTCATTTTTAGTGATTATGAATTTGAATTACCTATGTCTAATCCAGATGTCCCATAAATCAGGAACTCTATAAAAGATTTGACCTAGAGATATAGATTTGGTTTCCTCTGTGGGCATGTATGGCATAACCTGGGACAAAGAATATAGAATGAGGAGAAGGAAGACAAAGAGTAGAATATTGGTTACTTGTTAGTAACCAATGGAAGGAAAGGAAACCACAAAGGGAGAGAAGAAGTAGGAAAGTGGTTTGTTATATCAGCTAAGACAATTATATAACTGCCAAATTACTTAACCTCAATTTGTCTGGTGGAGGGTTATTCACCATCTTTTTATCTTGCTTATGATTTCTTGACCATTTCACTGTGTTTTTGAGGAGTGAAAGAGTGCTATATGAGTGAGTTTGGGTCAGCAACTGAATGACTAGATATTGAAAAGGCCCACAATCTTGTGCCTTAGTGATTGCGTGCATATACCAACCAGCATATGTTTTTTTCCCAATTCTCAACTGTAAGCTACCATTGATAGCCTCACAGTTTATTTGGGAAGAAAACAATTGCTAAAGGACTTACATAGTGTAAGGAAGACTGTTTAGGCAATATAGTCTTCATGATAAGTTAATTGCTCAATAATAGATTACATTCATGTACGGGGGGGGCGCAATGGTAAGCTATGTACACATATAATACCTTAATAAATTTAAAAAATAGATTACGTTCAGTATTTTTGTTAAATAGCCTATTTTTCCAAATAATAGTGGACATTTTATCTTTTTAGAACTTTGTTAATTAAGTCATTATTCTGCTTTTTAAAATAAAATTATCATGGTTATTTAGTTAACACAGTAGTGCTTTTTACAATCTTTAACCCAATGATAGCACAGATTACACTATGCAAGCACTGTGTCTGGTCATCTTTCTGTCTCTTGCACTCTCATACATGAGAGATATTCAGAAATATTTTTAGAAAATTAACTTGACACCACATTAAGTGAAAACATTTTACAACTTGAGAAAAATTGCATTTACATTCTTAAATAATGAATGGTGTCAAAATAAGTTTTTATATCTGATTTGCTGAATATTAAATTCTAGCCCATTGTATGTTGAGAAAATCATAAATATATATCTTCTCACTAAATGCATTGATATTTACAATTTTAGATATAACAAATTAGGATATTTAGAAAATGTAAGGCATCTATTGCTTCCTTATAAGAAGGAACTATAAGGTATTAAGCTCAAGAAAAAATTATTCTTAGTTCCTGGCACATAATCAGCAAATGACCAGCTGGGTGTGCTCAACTAAGTCCATCTGTAATCTTTGGTGATCTTTGGGAAAACATTTTACTAACTCCTATTTTCTGTTATATTATCCCAAAGGTAGAGAGAGCTAGCTTTCTAATTGTCCATGGCTGCTCTCTTGGCAAAGGAATGATCTTCAGCTATTCCCGCCCAGCAGGCAGACTAAGAATAACTGTAGCAGAGTATGAACAGGTTTTGATCCTAAGAAATGTATCCAAACTATTTTCTTTAGATCCTTTGGAAACTGAATGCAGCCTTATGGGTAAATAGCTCCATTAGTACTACATTTTACAAAAAGCACCAGTTGCCACTTTTTATAGATAGTACACATAGGAAAGTGAACATTTGAAGAAAAGAAGAAAAGGGGGGGAGGTGAACATTTGTGTGACCATAACAGAATTGTATTTAAAACAATTTAAAATGTATTTAAAACAATTTATAGACTCTGAATCACCATATAAATGTGAAAGATTACCATGCAGTAAGAAAGAAAGAGAGAAACAGCAGAATAGTTCCACAAGTAGATGAAAATGTGGGAGGGAAATGTGCAAATTTATGGGTTTACTTTTTCTTTTGAAGGTTTACTTCGGGAGAGATGAAATATTCTGGTAGTTGCTTGGTATAAACAGAGCACCCTATATTATTGTTTTGCTATCTCTGCCTTCATCATTACTACTCTGATAGAAAGAGTTCCTTGGAGAGCTCACAAAGGAGGAAGCCAAGACTTTTTAAGTTCACCTGAAAGGGGACATGCAAAACTTCTTAAATGGAAGAACAGCTTTGATATTAATCATACATGTTTCAGGTAAAAAGCTTCTTACAAGTAATAGTATTTTAATTCTCAGTATTCTTTATAGTATATAAAGAGGTCTTTGGAAATTCCTAGTAAAAGAATTATTACACCCTATTTCCAATCAAACTATACTGTTTGCTATATTCTTTTACCTCTCCCATTATGTTGCATGTGCCTTTTGTTTTTACTAGTGTCTGCCTTCATCTTTTCTATTAAAATCCTATACAAGACTTCTGCTTCCAGCCATATTATGTTAACTTATTCCACACTTACCCTCTTGAGAAGAAATAAGGAAATTCACAGACAAGGACTTTAAAATTAAAACAGTTGTTATTGCTCTGGCCAGTTTGGCTCTGTTTGGAGTGCTGGCCTATCCACCAAATGGTTGAAGGTTCTATTCCTGATCAAGAGGCATGTACCTGGGTTTCAGGTTTCATCTCCCATTCCGGAATATAGAATTTCTATTTTAAATCCTTTCTACAAGTAAAATTCCTGATCCACAAATAAGAAAAACCCTAATTCAAATGACTTTACTGATGAGTTCCATCAGATACATAAGGAAGAAATCACCAGTCCTACACAAACTCTTTCCAGCACTTTCCAGTTCTTATGAGGCCAGTTTTACCCCAATACCAAAACTTGACAGAGACATTATTAGAAGAGTATAAAGCAATATCCATCATGAACTCAGATGTAAAAATTGTTAATAAAATACTAAAATTGAATTCTACCATCTATATATATAAAATGCTAATATGCTAAGTGACCACTCCAGAGTTCAACTGGGAGACCAGGAGTTCGATTGCTCTCTGGGACGTGCGCTGACCACCAGAGGGCAGCGCTGAATGAAGGGAGGCCCAGGACAGCAGCTGGAAGGTCCTGATCACCGGCCAGGCCTAGGGACCCTACCCATGCACGAATTTTGTGCAGCGGGCCTCTAGTATATTATAAAGAATAGTACATCGTAATCAAATGTGTTAATCCTAGAATACAAAGTTGGTTTAATATCACTGTAATTCACCATATTAACAGAAAATGAAAGACATTTGCAAGTCTCTCTCACATTGATGTTTCTCTCTTTCCCCCTTCCCTTCCACTCTCTAAAAAAAAAAAAAAAAAAAAAAATGGGAAAAATATCCAAAAAACAACTGTTATAAATATAAACAGATTTGAAGGAAAAGATAAATAAGGAGATAAGGAGAAAATTGAAGATATAAAAAAAGAAGCAGATGGAACTTCTAGAACTGAAATATATATTTAAGATAAAAAATTTACTACTGGATGAGCTTAAGTACAAATTAGAGGAATAAAAGGAAGTATAAGATATTTACAGGATGCAAGGTGAGCAAACAAAAATCAATTGTATTTTTATAAACTTGTAACCAAAAATTGAAAAATGGAATTAAAAATAAGCAATTTTCAATTATAAAGAAACATGAAATACTGAGGGATAGATTTAATAAAATATATGCAAGACTTGTTCACTGAAACCTATAAAACTGCTTAGAAAAAGTAAAGAAACCAAAATAGATGAAGAAATGCACCACATTTATGTTTTGGAAGACTTGATATTGTTAAAATATCTTCCCAAACCAATCTATAGATGTTAACACAGTATTAATCAAAATTCCAGCAGGCTTTTTTGTAGAAATTGACATTTATTCTAAAAATTATACAGAAGTCAAAAGGGTCTAGAATAGCCAATGCAGTCTTGTAAAAGAACCAAAAAAAAGTTAGAAGGCTTATTCTGTGTGATTTCAAGATTTTTTTTTTATTTTAAGATTTTAAAAAAAATATATTTTATTGATATTTTACAGAGAGGAAGGGAGAGAGATAGAGAGTTAGAAACGTCGATGAGAGAGAAACATCAACCAGCTGCCTCCTGCACACTCCCCACCAGGGATGTGCCTGCAATCAATGTACATGCCCTTGACCGGAATCGAACCCGGGACCTCTCAGTCCGCAGACCGACGCTCTACCATTGAGCCAAACCGGTTCGGCTATTTCAAGATTTTTTAATAAAGTTTTAGTAATATAGACTATGGTATAGGATAAGATAGACATAGAACTCAGTGTAACATAATAGAACTCCCAGAATTTGATCCACATATATATAGTCAATTGACTTTCAACAAAGTTGCTAAGGTAATTCAATGAAGAGAAAGTATAATCTTTCCAAGAAATGATGGATATTCGTATGTGGGGAAAATGGATAATAACTAAACATAAAAAGTTAAAACTATAGAACTTTAGGGAAAAAACACAGAATGTGTTTGTAACCTTGCATAGGCAAATTTCTTTGGGCACAGAAAACATTAATTGTCAAGAGGAAATTTGCCAACTTTATTACAACTTTTGTTTTCCTAATAACACTGTTTAAAAAATAAAGAGCAAGTCACACTGTTAAAAAAAATATTTGCAGATCACATATCTGATAAAAGACTGGTATTATCTATATATCTAATAATATCAGAATATGCAAATTAGCCAGGAGGCCGTAACATCATGACCAAACAACAGGGACCTGAGGCTGCATGGCACCTGGCCAGTGCAAGGGACCTCAGGTCGTGCTCCCTTCCCCCGCCCCAGTAATGGGTCGGGTACCTCATGCCACGCCCCCCACTTAGCGGGACTTGATGGGGGTCCTGAGGCTGTGCCCCCCACCTGTAGAGGCTTGATGAGGGTGGGACCAGCTTGGTTTGGGTCTCACCCGATGGGCATGGGGCTGGGTCTCCTGTATTTTTGAAATGCGTGCAGGTGGTGGGCAGGGACTTGACTGTATGTCCCGAGGCACACCCCAGACTCTGACAGGAGATTTTCATATACATTTTACTAATTTTCTTTCATCCTTGATACTTCTATTATAGAGAAAGGGCAAATAGCAATATTAAAATATTCGCTCTAATTCCCAAATTTCGTGCACTGGGCCACGTGTGTGTGTGTGTGTGTGTGTGTGTGTGTGTGTGTGTGTGTACAACAGCCTAAGCGACCGGATGACTGCCCGATAGCTATAATGTGCACTGACCATCAGGGAGCAGACACTCAGCACAGGAGCTGCCTTCTGGTGGTCAGTGCACTCCCACAGCCAGCCTCCCACAGTCCCTACCCCTTAGCCATCCATCCGCGATCCACCCCGATCAGTACTGGGTGAGACAGCCCCCCAAAAATAACCCAGTTTAAAAACAGTCCATTAATTTGAACAGTTTTTGAAAGAAGACTTATGAATGGCAAATAAATGCATTAAAATATGCTCAACATCATTAGTCATCTGTGTAATGTCCATTAAAATCCTAATGCACTACTACTTCAAACCCATTTTAAGGCTAAAATTTAAAAGACTGACCATTCCAGCCTAGCCAGGTGGCTCAGTTATTAAGCATTGTTCCATTCACCAAAAGGTGGCAGGTTTGATTTCCAGTCAGGGCATGTAAGTAGGTTGCAGGTTCAATACTCGGTTGGATTCTATGTACTGAAGACAACTGAATGATGTTTCTCTCTTGTTCTCTCTTTAAAATAATTTAAAAATCCATAAAATAACACCAGGTGAAAATAAAATAAAAGTGACAATTCCAGGTGTTGATGAGATTATGAAACTACTTGAACTCTCATACATTGCTGATGGTAATGTACTATGGCATAACCTTTTGGGGGAAATTTGCCAGTTCCATATAAAGGTAAAGATATACTTACCACAATTAGTAACTCTACTTCTAGGTATGTTTCCAAGAGAAATGAAAACTTATGTCAATTAAAAGGAAGACTCTTGCAGAATGTTTATTGTTGCTTAATTCATAATTGCCCAAAATTGGAAACAACCTAAATGTTCATCAGGAGATGAGCAGTTAAACTGTTATATCCAGACAATAGAATACTGCTCTGCTATTAGAAAGGAACAAACTACTATCCAACAACATGGATGAATCTCATAAATATTCAAAAATAAAAGAAGCCAGACACAAAGTTGTATATAATATCTGATACTATTTATACAGGGTAAGGCAAAAGTAGGTTTACAGTTGCTCATATGGAAAATAATGCAATCTATAATAATAAAAGGATAATATGCTAATTAGACCAGGCAGCTGCCTGGAAGACGTCATTCCAGACATCCTTCCTGATAAAGCCGCAGCAATGGGGGCTGAAGCAGAGGCAGGTAGGGGTGATCCATAGGAGAGCAGAGATGCTCTGGGGTATGTACTAACTTCTCTTCAACAAGCTACAGTATATACTAACTTTGGAAAATCTATGGACAAGTACACAAAACAGGTTTTAATTGGAGATTAAATCAGTTAGTACACACCCCAGAGCATTGATGAATTCTTAGCAGAGTGGATCTCCCTCTCTAAAACCTTCCCTTTTTTCACTGTTCCCTGTTGTGTGTAAATTTATTGTGAATAGAGGGTGGCAACAATTTCTATTTTGCATTTCACTGGTTTTGAATTTCATTTTTTAAGGACAATATGAAGGCAGTTTTATAATTAAAGTGAGTTTAAGCGGTCATTTTGAATTTTAATGATGAAGGACACTGAGTTACAAAAGGCAGCTTGGAAAGCTACAGCAAAGCTTGCTCCTTAGACGAATCCTTTGAATGAAAGAATAATAGCATGGACGGTGATGATGAAGAAATGGGGACTGCTGCTATTTAATGTATTCTCCACTCTCAGTATATGGATGCAGCCTCCAAATTTTACAAAGGAAATAATCATCAGCACAGCATCTCTGCTCTCCTATGGATTGGTCTTTTTTTGTAAAGCAGCCTCTTGGGTTTTCTCAGTGAAAGTATTTTATTTTAAAATATATATCTCTAAATACTTACTCCTGGTAGGCCTGAGAAAATGTAGATTACTTCATGTCTCTTCAAAACTCCTTTCAGAGAAAAGAGTCAAGCTCAATTTGTGTTTTTGAGATAGAGAAGAAGAGTAGATAGGAGGAAAGAGGAATCTTAACTTTGCTTTAGGGGAGAAAAACGTCTTTCAGTCCTTTGTTGACTCCTTAGCTTCTGCATTAGTCATAGGTGGGCCAAAGGAATAACAGCCTTGTGCTGTTTTGTAAAGGAGCGGTGCAAAGAGAAGAAAATAGCAGATAAAGAAAAATGTAGTGCTCCCCACCCCCACGCCCACCCCCACCCCTGGGCTTTTTGTTTTATTTTTAGATCAACCAATGGTTTCAGGATATTTGGCCTCCTTTTGCTTTTTTACTTTACCATTTTAAAAAGCAGTACTGAATTCTTAGCCCTATTCATGATGTAGTATTCAAAATCCAAATTCTTTAAATGCTAAAATGAAAGTCAACTACAGTGGGTAGCCAGTAGACACAGTTAATACTGATTTTGGAATGAAAAAATTCCCTGTAACTACTTGGACTCAAAATGGTGGGGGAATGTGAGTTAACTGACAATGAAGACCTTAATAAGAGAAAAAACAAAATGTGGGAGCACTCAGTAATGAGTATCTCACTGAATAGGCAAGGTCAAGGTTGTATACCAGCTTAACAAAGGGGAGGATTTAGGGCTTCAGAAGACAGGTTTTACCCTGGCCAGTGTGGCTTAGTTGGTTGGACCACCTCCCATGCTCCAAAGGGTTGCTGGTTGGATTCCCCAGTAGGGGGCATGCAGGAGGTAGCTGATGGATGTTCTGTTCTCTCTTGGATGCTTCTGTTTCTCCCTTTTCCTTCCTCTTTCTCTAAAAAATCTATTAAAATGTTTTTTAAAATCAATAAAGGATGTATAAACAGAATATGGAAAGTTTGATTATGCTTGTTTATACAGTTTTTTGGAATGTCCCTGTCACCTAAGATCAGTGACTTCCCTAACAGGACACCTGCAGCGGTGCTGGGGGGTCACTAACTCTCAAAGCTCTGCTATAGTCAGATCAGGGAAGTTCAGGTAAAAATCTCCTTCTGCTTTTGTTTTAGGGTTTTGTCCCTTCACTGACCTATAATAATAAAAGGGTAATATGCTAATTAGACCGGGCTTCTTCCTGACAAAGCTGGGCTGGAGGGAAGCCAGCCGGTCCCAGGTGTCTGTGGGTGGCCCAGGGGAAGCCAGCCTGGGTCCTGGGTCCTGGAGGGAAGCCAGTGCCTGCAGCTGGGGAAAGAGAGGTCTACTCTTGCATGAATTTTCGTGCATTGGGCCTCTAGTTTTCTTATATTTGTTTATAGTTTCATAGTTTTCAAAGCATTTTCACATGTCTCATAGGATTCTGTTTTTAGGTAGACAGGGCAAATACTATTATCCCCATTTTTGGGGTAAGAAAACTGAGGTTAAGAGGTTAAGTATTTTGTTCAGAGCCACACAAGTAATAATGATCCAAGGTACAAGGTTAAGGTATTCACATCTCTCACTATACCTTTGAGGTTCAATTTCAGTATTAAAAAAATAAATAATTTATTGTCAATCTATAAGTGCTTTTAAAGATGTCAAAGATTAAGTAACATTTTATTTATTTCATAGGAGAAGATGGTGTAAACTGGTTCATCAGTGACAAAGATGTTGAGGTAAAATCAAATTGTTTTTGATGTTATGAATAGTAGATTAATAGTTTTTTGATTCCTAATTTTCTGTCACTTCATTATGATAACTTAATAAATCTTTTAAAAATAGCAACAACCTGAGTATCTTGTAAGAAAGAGTTTGATTTCAGTTTATGGGTAATTGAATTTTGGGAGGCGTGGTTAAGCCTTGATTTTTGTCAGTCACTTAATTACCGTAATGAGTTAGTTCCCATTCCTTTCTGTTTCTTCTCTGTGGTGGTTAGTCCCTCTCAGCTCATATTGCCTGGTACCATTGAAAATCAACACCGGAAATAACTGCTTCTTCGGGGTAAGGAAATGGTCAGGCTATATTTAGGATGTGGCAGGTGTTTATTCGCCTTAATTGTGGCAGATGGGTAAAAAAGAGGATATTTTACAAGTTGGTAAAAGAGAAGTTTTAAGAGATAATTAGGTTATGACATCTTGGAGCCTAACTTGGCCAATTCAGCAAAAATAACAAGTAAAAGATTAAAGTTTTTTCAAAGATGGAATTCTACCAAACAAGATAAAAGCATGGTTGGCATTTTCATATTCCTCTCTAGATATCCATATGATGTGCTTTGCTAATATTTTCTTGTAAGATACTAGCTTTTGGCTAGAATATGGGACAGCTAGCTGGCATTGGGTCATTGTAGGTAGAATGGATTTTCTAAAGGACTCTGGTGGGAGGAAATTAACATCATTCTTTCTTAGAAATTATAATTCCGTTTATAGGCAGTAACCCTAGGTTATTCATTAGAAGGAATGTATTCATTAGCTATATAGTTTTATAACTTTATAAGAAAGAAATTCTTTAAAAAAAAAAAAAAAACACCATTCCCTAACTAAAAACTTAAGCAAGCTTCGCATTCAGAAAAATGTGGTATATATTCAGATATAGAAATCAGCAATATCTTTGACTCTGAATGCCACCAGCTTGTCTGATGCACACCAGTGCCCTTGCCAGGCCCGAACTGGAAGCAGAGAAAGATGCAGAAGGAAGGGGACCATTTGGAGAATGTAAAAGCATGGAGGGAAGGGGCAGACAGAGAAGTGGAGTGGTCTTTCTAGCACACCTTTCAGGTTTGTCTGACTCCTCTTAAGAACACAGTGTTCCATGTTGCTGGGTTCTAGATGGAACTGACTATGACCTATTAACTCTCTTGAACAGTATGAAATAATGTTTTTTAATTCTTTATTTCCCCCCTCTCCTTAGGCCCAGATATCTAATAATAGATCATCTGGAAGATGGACCCACCGATATTATACAGCAAACAAAAACGTCACCTGTAGAAATTGTGACAAATGTGGCCATTTGTCAAAAAATTGCCCCTTTCCACAAGTATGTGAAATATGTGATGTTTCTTTCTACCTTATTAGCATCAGAATCTTAGGATTGAAACTCTATAACCTTAGAATTCAAATCTTAGGTAATATATGTGTTAAGTTTCTTGTTAATATTTTATGCAGGCAGAAGCCTAGAGTAGTAGTAAAAAAAGAACAATAAATTTAGTCAGAAAAATCTGGACTCCGTTTCAGCTTCCCATCAATAGATGGACAACTGGAGGCTAATTCTTTGCACCTGTTTTCTTATCTGTAAAACAAGAAGATTGAATCAGATGATTCCTGAGACCCTTTTCACTTCTAAACCTTCTACTGTATGAGACAGCTATTTCATCATGAGAGAATTTTCCTTGTTAGAAAATCATAATTTTAGGCATTGATAGATATTTACTGATGTAAATTATAGTAAACACATATATAAACCTTTGGAAAAACACAGAATTAAAGATCTTAGAAGTTCCCTGACACACACTAAGCCTTTAACAACCGTTCCTATTACCTATTCCCTCTTCCAAATGATTGTCTTTCAAATTTTTGAGACAGCTCTCATGCTTCTCCTTTGTCTCTGCTTCTCTAGGCAAAGCTGTCTCTTTCTGTTCCTCCGAGGACTTAGGTTCCAGGTCCTCATCTTCCTACATTTCCTCTCAGACACATTCTACTTTGCCAATGTTCCTACAAGACAAGGCATAATAAATAGATGCCACCTGATAGTACATGCAGATTAATATGCCTTTTTGGCAACCGAGGGACACAGATAGCTTGTGTTAAAGTTCTGAATTCAGACATTTTGTTTTACTTTATAATTAGGCTCCAGATTTGACCATTAGAAGTTACTTTTTTGGAATTATACAGAAAAAGAAAAATTAATCTGCTTTTTAAGACTGAGTATTTTACTAAAGACATTTTCCGTTTGTCTGCCACATAGAAAGTCCGTGCCTGCTGCCTCTGCTCTGAGAGAGGACACCTCCAGTATGCCTGTCCAGCCCGCTTTTGCTATGACTGTTGTTTGCCTATGTCTTCTACTCACAGATGTCATGGAAGACCTTCCTGGAAAAAACGATGTGACCGATGTGATATGCTAGGCCACTATGCTGATGTAAGTATCCTGCACATAACTAATTTGGCAAGCTTTGGGGACAGTGTGTCAATTTGTGACTATCTGTCAGCCTACCTAAAAGAATGTTTACTCTGTAATATATAATGATAGTCACGGCCCTTTGGCCTCTAATCACGTAAAGCAGTGCTCTAATGTATCAGGATAAGGATGCTATGGAATGGTTCATCGGAAGGCAGAATTAACTAATATTGTAAAACCCTGCTAGCCCCTTTTGCTTAATGTCCTTGCTAAATAAAACTTGAAATTAAAGAGTATAATGAATAATATGTCAAATTTATGTACCTAGTCATGGTTAGGTGGATGAAAATATATATATACACTTAGCAGTTGTGTACAGAGGTCCATATGAAATCTGGTTTGATGCTGTTTATTGATGGCTCTAGCTGGTAGAATAGTCAAGCCACTAGTACTTTGAATCTGCTTGTTTAGTTTCCTTCCTTCCTTCCTTCCTTCCTTCCTTCCTTCCTTCCTTCCTTCCTTCCTTCTTTATATATATATATTCTCCCTCCCCCACCCCAGAAAGGATGGGAGAAGGTGAGAGAAATAGAAACATCAATGATGAGAGAGAACCATTGATTGGTTGCTTCCTGCACTGGAAATTTAGCCCGAAACCTGGACATATGCCCTGAATAGGAATCAAACCATGGTTCATAGGTCAAGGCTCAACCACTGAGCCAGGCCAGCTGTGCTAAAGTGTCTTTTTAAACAAATAAAAATAGGATTGCTGTCCCTCACACTGACTTACAACTTGGTTTGTGTTTTTTTCCACTTTGGAAAATTTGTGAATGCTCACAAAGATCTACCTTTCTAGTGGCTAACTTTTATTCCATTGTATGGATGTACTAATTGACTCAGCCTAATTAATCTAAATTAATACATTTAGATTAATATTATTACCCATTTATATTATTACTCTACAATAAACATCTTTACTATATGCATGCATTTAAGAGTATTTTGGTAAGTAACATTCTAAATTCAGTTGTTTAATTAAAGGATGCATTCATTTAAATCTGGATCAGTTTTCCTATTTGGCAGTTTTGTTTAATAGTATATATATTTTTTACTCTTTTCTTCCAAAGAGTTCTTACAAATATGGTTTTATTTGCCTGTTGTAACAGAATGGGTTCTGATATTATCATAAGCATTTTTTTTACTAAGTATTTTATTACAGACCTGTTAAGAATGATTTGTAAAAGGTTGTATAATCAGCTGTGAATTAAATCTATAGCCCATTCTGCTTAACGTCTTAATTTTGGCCTCTAATGTATGTTAAACTCTTTATCTAAAATGGCCTTGAGGATTAATAACCCAGAGAATATAAGTTTTTACGATAGTATTAGGTTGTGGCCGACTTGAGAGATGGCTGCATCCTTTCTCCTAAGTTTCCTAAGATCAACTGTTTTTTTTGGTAATTACTTGCTGAAGGTTCCGAACCTAATGGAATTTTTCCCAGTGTGCCCAACTGGTAGAGCATTCCCTGGTGGCCAATTCAAACCTGGGTCCCACTGCTCCTTCTGAAGAAGCTTAGAGTCTTCCATTGTCCCGGGAGCTCTTCATGGAGATTTACTTAGAAGAGGAGATATTCCAGACCCAGGTTCCTAGAACTATTTAGCCAGTCCCATCCATGCTATAAATGTCTTGAAACACCTGGCATTCCACAGAAAATATTATCCTGAAACCCTCTCAAATGCTTCCTGCTCACTCTTTCTTGACTCACATTCTTCTAATTAGGTTGATTGATCAGGATCAACCTCTTGCTCACTTGCCATGGCTGCTTCTGAATCATTACTCCACTCTTTCTCTTTCTCTCTCTCTCTCTCTCTCTCTCTCTCTCTCTCTCTCTATATATATATATATATATATATATATATATATATATATATATTCTCAGGCTGATGCTCTATCCACTGAGCCAAGCCAGCTATGGCATTACTCGAGATAGCTTTGATTTATTTAAGGTTCATACCCTCTGAGGATACTGTTCTCCACCCTTTGTCATTTTCATCTTCCCTCCTTCTGGATTTTCTGCTAATTCACAAAGGATTTCTGAAGCCCCCGGTAACTATAGATGCCCTTACCTCCTATAAATTAGGGAGCTCAAGAAGAAACTTCCATTTTTACTGTATATATCCTTGTAGCCACACCTCAGACCTCTCTGCAATGCCAGAGTACCAGTTATATGTGCATAGAGAATTTATAATGAAAACTGACGAGTTATATTCATGTTCTTGCTATAATGAAGAATATGAATTTTATGGCCCACTGAATTTTATGGCCCACTGATGTAGGTCAGTGGTTGAATTTAGACCTATGAACCAAGAAGTCACAGTTCGATTCCCAGTCATGGAAATTGCCCAGGTTGTGGGCTTGATCCCCAATAGGAATCGAGCTTGCAGGAGGCAGCTATTCAGTGATTCTCTCTCATCATTGATGTTTCTATCTCTCTCTCCCTCTCCCTTCCTCTCTGTGAAATCAATAATAATATATATTTTAAAAAATAGAAATGATTATTGAGTATGAAGAAGTTAGTCCATTAAATGAGAAATGCATAAATTATAACACATGAAGTATAATCCTATAAATAAAAGTATTTATATATGTATATAGATTTTATAGGAAAAAGTTTGGAATGATGTATTCCAAAATATTTACTGTAGTTTTGGTTTATTATAAGAAAGAAAGAGGAAAGGCAAGGAAGGAAGCTGAGGTTGTTATTGTTTAAACATTGTGGAAAAAGAAAGTAAGCTTTGAGTATGGAATAGTTTTATTTTTTTATCAGTGATCAAGATATTTTAGGTTTTTTTTAATTCCAAAATTGAACTATAAAATATGAGATCATATGTATTTTTGAACAACTAAAAGCATTACTGAGTAGACCTTACTTGAATATGAAAATAGATATATTGCATATATAGTGGATGCTCATTGATGTTTCTGAGATTGTTTTTTATGCAAAGAAGGTGGCCACAGCAGCTATATCATAACAAAATCTTTATTTTTATTTGTCCTTTTAGATTTTTTTTCTCACTTCTTATCAATAGCTTACTTAAACTGTGAGGTTTTTTGCTTTCTCAAGTTTGGCTATATCCAAGAGTTGACCATTGCAGAGTAGATTTCACTTATTTCAGCTACCTTGTTGAATTTCCCCATGATCATTTTTTGCATATATATATAGGGAGTGCCAAATTGTCATCATCACAGCAACAATAACAACTATGTGTCAGGTGTTATTCTAAGGACTTCATACCTACCAACTCTTTACCTGTCACAACAGCCCTTTTAAAGGTACTGCTATCCCCACTTATCAGTGAGAGAACAGGCATAGAGATGCATAACTTGCCCAAGATAATAAAGAGCAGAGCCAGGAATTTGAATCCAACCGTTTTGACTCTAGAATTACCGATTTTACCCGCTACATTATCATGCTTCATTTACTGGCTCTCATATTGTTTTACTTTATAATACTTTTAACAACTAGCAGTTATACTACAAGCATTAGCAACTATTTATAAAATTAATTTATGTTAGTAGTCTAGAATTACAATTAAGATGTCTAGAATTGCCGAAACCGGTTTGGCTCAGTGGATAGAGCGTCGGCCTGCGGACCGAAAGGTCCCAGGTTCGATTCCGGTCAAGGGCATGTACATTGGTTGCGGGTACATCCCCGGTGGGGAGGTGTGCAGGAGGCAGCTGGTCGATGTATCTCTCTCATCGATGTTTCAAGCTCTCTATCTCTCTCTCCCTTCCTCTCTGTGAAAAATCAATAAAATATATTTTTTTTTAAAAAAGATGTCTAGAATTAAAATAAAAAGAGATGTCTAGAATCACAATCAAAATGTCTCCAAAAATATTTGTGATTCTCTAGTGTGAAAAAAAAATTTTTTTAATGAAAATACGGTTGCTTAAGGTAGCCCAGTATAATTTGTTTTATTTTGGGGTTGATTCTTTTGATACAATTTTCTATAAAATATGGACCGTTATATTTTCAAATAAAATGGAAATGTAGCCTACTACTGACAAACTTTATGCCCTCATAACTGCACTTAAGTTGGGACGAGAATATCAAAGAGAAATATCTTTATGCAAAAAATTAGGCTTGTCAGTTTCCCTGATTACAGAGGATTAAGAGTAAAGGGATTGATTAAAATTTGACCTTGGGTGGAAAGATGATTTTTATGAAGTCTGATTCATTTTGGAGGCAGCTTAGCGATAGAGACCAATGCATGGCTTTCCATACTGATTGGTGGGGGGAAAAATTAGATGGATTCTCTACACACTGCCACATATATCTCTTGTATATTTATGACTCCTCTTACCATGAATGACACATTTTTATATAATATAAATATAACAAGCACTATTAAAATAGTAATCTATCTTGAATTTTAATTCCTATGATTGACTGAAGGCTAATGCCCAAATCTTTAAAATCTTCTTTATATGATAAATTTTATTTCACATATATTCAATGTACATGTATCATAGCCTGTAAATATTTTATGTCTCTGAGGAATAGTGTACATACACAATGACTACCAAAATAACTGGGCCATCGGATGACTTGAAAGCTGTAATTTATAAAGAGCCTGCTGACGAGACTCCAGAATAGGGCATTCTTTTTATTTATTTTTTTTAAGAGAATAGGGCATTCTTTTTAATGAAGGCACCTAAAATTACATTAATGTACATATGGGAAAGTTAAGGTGGTTGAGTTCAGAAGCTGGGATGCTTTTCTTCCCATATCTTTTCATTTGACAAATTTTAAACTAAATTATCCTCTTTATTCTTTTACTTACGTTATTCGCCATCAATGAATATTGCTTGTTTTATTAAATCTTTTGTTTTGCTGCAGTGACTTGAGGGGGCCAGCTCCTAACAACAGAGGCTTTGACAAAGCACCAGAGGATTCTGTTAAAAAGTTGTGTTTCGTAATTGTAGTTGTCGTGTCAGAGCCTAACTGACTTGGAGCTGAAGGATTTTTGTGAGATGAGTAGCTATGCCAGCAGGGACCCAAGTCTCCTGGGCTGGCCGCGCTCTCATTAAGATTTGCCGCTAGCAGTGGCGGTGTTCAGCATGTATGTGACGTGCATTCTGTTATTGTATGCTTGGCTTGTCAGCCTGCAGCTTTCTGACACTCACTTATGTCACTCTTTATTCAGAGAGGAAGAAGCTTTTGATAATTTGACAAGACAAGCTCTTAAACGATCTAGGTCATGGCCTTCACTGTCTGTGATTGTGAACATATTTCCTGAAAGCCCTGTCACTCATCACAGCTACATTTTCTCCCGGGGAGCCACAGGCCTGTCCTGGTCTCTTGTCAGCTCATACATTTTGGTTATTCATATACCAAATACAGTACTGGGGTGGGTTTTTTTTTTTTTTCTTCCCTTTTGCAAATGCTAGCATGTTAGTAAGGCTAATCCTTTCTCCTGTGCTGTGTTCCCAGCAGGGCTGCGTTCAAGGGCTCTCTCTAGTACAAGGCAGACAACTGGCCAAGGGGAGCTGAGGAGGAGGAAAGGCCGCTTAGTGCTGTTTTTGTGTTTGTTCATTGTTGTGGAAATATGAGAACTGGTGGCAAGGGCCCTGTCTATTGAGCACTTGAGTCTTGGTCTGCTGTCAGGGGCTGTTTAAGATTGAGTGTTTTATTTTCTTTGATGTTCACATTTGAGAATAGGGAAGTGGGAATTAAATAACAGATGCACTAAGCCGTTGTTCTGGTAAAACAATAATTAGCACCTGATACAATTCAACATGGGTGAAAATGCACAATATAAACTCTCAATTCATCTGGTGCGGCAAACTGTGTTGATTCGTCGTTGAATTTTATGAATAATAACACTCAGTTATTCATGTATGCTTTATTATACAGAATACAATAGAGGGGGAAACTAGTTGGGCAAAAGTTAGCAAACAATGTCGCACATTGCTAAAACAGATGTACAAGCACTCTTTGTGTGTTTCTGTGGTGAGCCTCGAGAAGGCCCTTTGGGTTGCCATCCATCTAAGAGCCAGTAAGGTGAGGTCACCAGGACAACCAGTAAATACAATTGTATTTTAAGAGTTTGTTGCATTTTCATCTTAGATGAGTTCCACATCAGACTAAGTCATTCATTTCAAATTTTTTTTAAGTTCCAGTTGTAATCCTCTTGCTGTAGAAGTTACTTCTGCTAAATTTTCCATGCGGGAGATATATATATATGGATACTATGACATTCTATTTGAATACACACACACACACACATGTATGTGTATATATGTGTGTGCATGCACAATGACTACAGAATGGTAAAAAGAAGTAGAAACCACAAGCAAAAAGATTAACATTTAAAAAAATTATTACTGATACAGTTATTTGTCATATATTTAGAAATAAAGATGTATATTTTATATTGGCACCTATTTTAAAGTGAAAATATTCTACTTCTTTTTAACCTTACATAAAAATATGTTATATAGAAAATAGTAAAATGAAACATGCATGGGAATGCTGAGTAAAAGTACTTCTGAGTTGGTCAAGGAGGATTTTTTTAAAATTGCAATACTGTTGCCTAAGAAGAGAAAAGAAGTATCATGTCTCTCACTACTAATTTTTTATATTAGCCATCATCTTCATGTACTGAGCAATCAGATGATTGTTCAAAAACCAAGTAATTCTTTCTTTTATTACTAAATTGCTGCAACACAAGAAAAGGTCACATGGTAGAGTGGCACACTGCCAGTGTATGACAACTCAGTGATTGCGATTTTTCAACCGTATTATTCTGAGGATCCTGTGGTAATCAAGAACTACCCATAACTAATGTATAAATAACTGCTTGCTTACCTCTACAGTAATCCAGCTCATTATATATACACAGCAAAAGCTTGTGATAGAAAGCAGAAAATGAATATTTAAATAAATATTATACATTAGATTTTTGTGTGTAAATAGGTTTATAAAAATAGTTATATATAACAATATGTATATATTCTTAAGAACTTTTGTAACCTGCAGGTTTGTGGCTATTATTTGCTACCTAACATGATCTTTGCCTTCTGAAGCTGCTTTCTACTTTTTAAAACTAGTTTTCTTTTTGATCAGTGTTGTTCACCCATAAATCACTGTGTATAAAGTGAAATTTTTTAGTCAGACACTTTAGTTTGCATGAATTGCATTTAAATTGGAAATGTGACCATTTTTTTCCATACAGATAATTTTCCATACATTTCTGGAGAAAATTATGTAGGAAAGTTAAGCTTAAAAAGCATAATTGATAAAATATTCAGCATAGCTGGAACATATCTACTCTTTTTTTTGTCCAATCATTCATGATATAATCAGAGATTTTGCCATTAAAGGTTATTTTCTGAATTATCATATCTACAGTATTTTTAAATGATATGAATTCTCTTTGTTAGTTTTATCACTACCCTATAAAATAAATGAGACAAGAATGACTAATCAGATAAAGAATTGTTTCAAAGGGTATGTCAAAAATTATAAAGATTTAAATCATTCCAATTTTAGGCATGCGTACATACACATTTTTAACAAAAGCTCTAAGTTCACATTTACTTTAAGAATTGCCATTTACTTAGTTGGTGGTTTAATTTGCTAAAACCATTGCTATAATATAGTTATTTAAAAAACACTTTCTATCATCAACAGTTCTTTTTCTGAGATGGTAAACCCATCAACTGTTCATAAAGACTTTGCTTGGGAAAAGTATCTCTCCTTAACAGAGTCATAATTCAGGTATAAGGAAAGAAGATTTATATATGTATCCTTAAGAAAATATCTCCTAAATTTTTTTTTGTTGTTTCTGCTGTTTTTTGTTTGTTTTGTTTTGTTGTTACCTATTCTGGTTTCAGTAAATCCATCTTTTACAAATTTATTGAAGTTTTTTGTTTTTTTAAAGTTATATCTCTATAAATGTAAAATGGAGAAGACTCAACTTTTAAGGAAAAAGACATGGACTTTAGTTCTTGAGATTTTGTTTGGTTTTGTTTTATTTCTCTTTTTACTCTATTTCATTGAGGAGTGAAAGTTAGAAAGTGAATAGGCAAAAGATGGCAGCAGGCATCACAAATACCTTATGTAACCACAGTGAAGTCTTAAAGTCAGTTGCTATTGAATTGTTTTCTATCATACTACCAGGGTTCAAAATGTTCTTTAAAAAGGTGTCCTTGGTGAGTCTCATTGATTTTAACCACTGCTGTTCATTTATCAGTTTAACTGAGTAATGGCTCTTAATCACATCTTAGTGCCCAGAACTTCTAACCCGAAAAGAAAAAAAGAAAGAGAAAACTTTGTTACTGGCTTTCTGACAATGGCAGGGAGTGTGTTAAACCAGTGTAAAATTCAATTAAACTGTCTAGCCAGGTTTTTGAAGCTGAAATGCAGACCCTTTCTGTTAAGCTTCTTATTTTCCTGTGACCGACACCGGTGGATGCTGGGTTATGCCAAAACCAACAGGCTGTAAAGTACCTTGTTTCATGCTCCCAGCTGATCAATATTTTTATTTTCCAGGCTTGCCCAGAAATCTGGAGGCAGTATCACCTAACGGTGAGTAGAAACACCTTTTTTATTTTCCCCAAGACCTAGCCTATTTACCCTTCTCTGAACTGCTGACCATAAAATATAGACAAGCATCTTCTGCTGGAAGATAATAAACATCTGAAGAGTTTTTGCACTGAGAGAGCAATAATACACTTTTTCTCTTCTCCCCTGTCCACTACTCTATCCTTTATCTTCCTGTTCTTAAAAGATTTTGATTGTGTTTTATTGCTCACATCGTTTAATGATTACATCATGGTATCTCAGTCTTCCTGGGTTAAATTCAAATTAAAGAGGGAAAAGTATATGCTAGGAACCATAAAAAAAAATAGTAATCTAGTGTCTAATATATTGTATCATCTACAGTCCACAAGCATACAGTCCACAATATCTTCCATTATCAATTTTCTGGCTTTACGGAAATATTTACATTTTTTTTTAATAAAGCTAGACAAAGCTTAGTGTATCTTTCACATAGAACAATTCAACTGTCACATGCTTAAGCCCCTCTTGACTTATTCAACGTGTAGAAATATCTGCTAATACTGTTTGTTAGTCAGTTCTCTGCTTTCCTTTTTATTGTGATTTTAGGCTAAGGAGAAGCAGAAAACATTGTTATGGAATCAATTTACTGATGCTCAATATTATGAAGTCAGTTCATTTCTAATAGCCAGCTTAAATAATTTTGAGAGTTCACCCAAACCCTTATAGTCATTTCTTTTAATTATTAAATATGTTGTGCTGAGCAAGAGACAATAATAAAAATTACTTTTTAATTTTAAAGCTATACAATGTAATTAAAAGCTATTTCCTTAAAGACTGACATATTTAAAAGTTTTCTCTATGGAAGACAGGTAGTAAAAATAGAAAAGGCAAAGTTTTTACAAAACATGTCTTTTTACTGCTTGACTCTTTATGAAATAAAAGATAAACCAATAAGCAGACTTACACTACCAGTATGTCTTACCGCAGGCCCAAGAAGCAAGGAATAATATCGGTGGTTTGTTCCTACATTCTGTTATCAATGTTTAATTTATTTAAAGATTCTTAGTAGAAAGCTGTACTCGGCTATCCCTCAATCCCAAATTGAGTTTTCTTAAAGTCTTCACTATAAAACTAAAATATATATACACACACATACCCATATATGTACATATATATTTTTACAGATATATATATGTACATATATATTTTTACAGATATTTTTACATGTATACATTATATCTATGCTTATGTATCATTTTTTATTTTAACATACTGTGATGAAATCCTTATAGTTTAAACTTGATTGGAATTCAACCATATTATACTTTCAAGATCACAGTCACTCTTTGTTTAGCATTTTTATCAGTATTTTAATTAAGTAATAGCCTAATGGATTTGATATTGCATTTCTTTTCCCATTTCCCCTAACTTAAGAGAATTCCAGTCTTGAAAACTTGAAGTGATGGTAGTACTATATATAATATAAATAACATTATATTCTTTCTACTAAGAATCTTTAAATAAATTAAACAGTGATAACAGAATGTAGGAACAAACTACCGATATTATTCCTTGCTTCTTGGGCCTGCGGTAAGACATACTGGTAGTGTAAGTCTGCTTATTGGTTTACCTTTTATTTCATAAAAGTACACTCTTTTCATTACTTGCATCTAAATTCATTTATATAACTCTCATAGAAGATTAGAAATTGGTGTTTAGTATAACAAATATTTGAATATTTGTTTAATATTGTAGCTTTTAAAAAACAAATTATAAAAAGAATAGTTAGGGAAAAATTAGTTAAACAAAATGAATTATCTTGGAGAGAATAACATTATATTCTATCTACAGGTATAACAAAATCATTTTGAAAAGTCTGTCTCAACCTAGAATATTGATTAATTTTCAAAATAATATTGAAGCAACTATCCCAATTCATAATTATCAAGTCTAACCTAAAATTAGTAATAGTTTATTATCCAAGTATAAATGCAGAATTTGTATATTCAGAAATATGTATACATTTATATCAATCCATCTAAAATAAAATAGTTAAATAATTATGTATATAAGCAATATCCAAATGTGTACAATTAGGCAGTATTTAATCTTGAATAAAAGCAGAATGCATGGTGAGTGTAGTCATCTTCAGTTCTTTTACTAGGCGATGGACTGCCATCTATTGACTCATAGTAGCCCTCACACTCGAATGTGACATCAATCAGAGCAATGACCAAGAAATGAAACCTGGGGTACAATTGCTACTGTATATTGATTTAAACCAGTCTTTTTAAAACCCTGGAAATTTCTCCACTTAATCATTGGTTAATTTCTTTTTCTAACCAAAGTATACATTTCTCACCCAAATGAGCTGTGCTTTTTGGGGGGAGAGAAGTTGATTAGTATATTCAGTTTGGAAATGTTTATTTGCATTTGAGAACTTTCCAGTTGCTTTTATTTGCCTTCTAATCAGGAAGACTAGAAGGACATTTACACCTAAAGTTTAGCAAATACAATTTAAGATCTATCCAAGAATCACTTTCCTTAAAAGTATTTTTTGAGCCTAGTCAGTGTTGCTCAGTGGTTAAGCGACAGCAGCGACCTGACCAGGAAGTCCCAGCACATGCCAGGGCTGCTGGCTTGATCCCCAGTGCAGGGCATGCAGGAGGCAGCCAGTCACTGATTTTCTCTCTCATCATTGATGTTTCTCCCTCTCTCTCCCTTTCCCTTCCTCTCTTAAATCAATAAAAAAATACTTTTAAAAAAGGAAATATATATATATATATATATTTTTTTTAAAGCTTAATAATACAGAGTATTATTTTTCAAACACATAAAAAGGTGGTGAAGTTGATTGGTATAAGTAGGCTTGTGAAATTTCTTTGATCACAAAAGGAAACATGTTCACTGCTCAGTAATTTCATGAGAGATCAAATAAAGCATCCTTAACAGCTTGTATGTGAATAGAATAGCTTTTTAACCCAACATGACTAGACTTCACTAGATTAATAAGAACTAAGACCATCATTCTAAAAGGCACATGCTAATAAAACTCTAAAATACTGCCTATATATCTGTTATATATTTTAATAGCTACAAAACTGCCATATAATTTAAGGACTTTTAGATCATCATTTAGGAGACCTGCATGGGAAAAAGAAAAAATATTTTTATTTCCCAAGTAGTTTATGTATTTACCTCTTTCAGAATGTTTAGAAAGGTTTTAAAATCTTCAATAATATAGCACTGTTCTTGTATTTTAATTTGTTACATTTTCAAATTTTGGTCATGCCTGACTTTGAGCATTCTTTTTCATTTTTTACTCTAGATAAAATCCTCCCAACCCCCCTTAAACCATTCAAGAACGGGAGTCCCTTTCCCTCCCCCCTGTCATTTCTAGGCTCATTTATATTGAAAATCCTAGGCCAGAATGGCCACCAACAGTTTTACAGCCAACAGAATCTTTAACTAGTAGAGGCTATAATTTGACATGCCTTGGACATGCATGTTTCATCTTGATTTTAATCTACTTTAAAAAGTAGCTAGGAGTTTGCTACTTCGGGGCCAAATGTATTAAGAACCAAAAGGGACAATACATCTTTTATGTTTAATTTTGCCCTTGGATTTCTTTGTATGCATTGTTAAAATGTGTTACAACCTGCTACCTTTTACTTTCACTAAAAGTTTAAGCAGAAGGGAAGAATTACATTTTAAATGATTCTTGTTATATAACATTTAAATGCCTAGAATTCACACTTCAAAAAGTAAAATACTTGCTGTCAGAGAAATGGGGCGTAAAGTTTCCTTGCCTTCCTTTCTAGCCTAGAAGAGGCTGTGACCAGAGGTTACTAGCAGTTCACGGTAGTCTTACCTGAACTAGCTGAATGCCAGAGCGTATCTTATGGATCACAATTTAAAATATCACTTAGGTTTGCCACTCAAGTTTTTCTCTCCTACCCTGGAAATATCAGTTTAGACATGTTTTCTGAATTCTCACAGTTTGGAAATGAGATTTTTACTCTAAACGAGAATGTAACTCTCTAAAGCATCCTATGCCATACCACCCAGTAGGTAACCCTAAATAGCAACAGATTTAAGTTTAACTTGAGAAACATGTTGTATGGTCCAAAAGAAAGGAATAAGAAAGTGGAATTTGATTGTGAGGCTATAGCCACAAAAGTCTTTTTTCTAAAATTATTGTGATGTAAGATAGAGTGGGTATAATTTTCTAGTTGCCTAATATTAAAGTGGAGTTTTTTTAATAAGTTAAAATGTGAAGTAAAGAGTTTCAAAAAGTCTCCCTCAAGCCAGAATATTTTCTTTTAATGAAAGAAAAAAAAAAGAAAATGGGTTCTTAATTGGATAGATGTTGAGAATTCTAAATCTCTTTCTGAGAGCTCCTTGGCTACGTAACAGAACACCTGAACCCAAAGATCTCATCTACATGGCAGACACCAAGTGATAGGTCACGTGTGTGTGTGTGTGTGTGTGTGTGTGTGTGTGTGTAAGAATATAGAACTGGTTATATATTGTATTTTAAAATGTTAAGTAATTCCAAAATAGAATGAGAAGTAGGCATCACTCTTATTTTGGAATTATTTAAATCAACTTTTTCTTTGTACCATTTTTTGAGGCCCAACATACAGATTATCTTAAAGTAACACTTATAAATTTATTTATTTTTGATAGTTCACTTCACTTTGCCAACTTCCTCAAAATGTAAGAGTATTTTTTTTTTAAATTGTAGGTTTTTCTTCCATATCTGACATCACTATTTCAATGTTTTGACTTTAAGTGTTGCTATTGAGATATTACATCTCTGTCAAATTTTCAGAAATTTTGTTTTCATTAAAAAATACCCTCAGTATTAAAACACTGCTGAGGTGAATGTAATTGTGCTCTGATTATTTAGAAGGCACATGACTGTTTTGTTGTACCTCAGGGCCATCTTTCCATTGTAGTACTACCAAATAAATCAGACTGCTTTATATTTAAAGTTACTTGGTGTCTGAATAAAAAGCATTTTCTGAGTAAGCACCAATAAATTATTTTCTAAAACTCCATCTGTGATAACCAAGATAGAAAATATAATTGGACGGTGACTAAAATTTTTAAAGATTTTTCAAGTGGAAATTTTCTGTGAATACTTTAATATTTATTTACCTGTTCTTAAAGAATTTAGGGTGAACATTTTGCTGGTAATTCTTTTTACTTCAATCTTACCATGTTTTGAATTTTGTATAAAAGATAATTACTACATTTATAGAGGAAGTCAACTGATTTTTTTAAATCTTTATTTCCACTGGTATGTTGGACCACATCTTGCCAGAACTTATCATTCAAAGCAATTGGAAAATGCAATTTCAAAGCAAATGAAACCTGGAATTATCAATCTCAATAAATGAGATTCATTTAAAAATAAATACAATTTGCCAAATCATAAAAAAAGCAATTTTCTAAAGTTTCTATAAAAGGAAGAGGAAGAAAGTGAGTGTTGTGAATTATAAATGCATGTTATTTTTTTCTCTCACAGTGTTTCCTCAGACATTTAAACAGTTCATATACAAACTTATTTTTTAATTGAAGTACAATAAAATTATATAGATTTAGATATAATTTATTTCTATTTTTAGAGAAAACCTCCATATTTTCTTTTCAAACAGATTGAGGTGTCATCCCCTTAGAGAAATTCCCAACTTAATTGATTTTCAATATTTTAATGAAATTAATTTGTTTTAAATGGGAAATCAGTACAACATATTCTGAGCAGGGTTTGTTGTTTTGTTTTGTTTTGTTTTGTTTTTCTTTCTTCCTTTCTTTCTTTCTTGAAAAGTATGTAACATACGCAATTTAGAAAACAGTCGTTATAAATGTTTGGCCTGGAAGCAGTTACTTTTTTGCCACCTTCTAAATATCTACTATTCTTATCACCCATTGTCTTGATTTCTGTTCATTTTTTTCGGTACTACATGTTTCTCAATAATAAACTAATTGAATCTGAGACTGTACTATAAACAGTAACTTCTTTTCTTCATTTGACCAAAAAAAAGTCCCTATGCTTTTTCATCTGCCTCAAAGGCTGGAGGCAAAGATGATTCCATTTAAGACTTAACATATTTTACTGTATCAGCTTCAAGTTTTACTTCTGTTTTAAAAATTTAAAGAAATACTTCTTGTAGTCTTCATTTTCTTACCTGTTGACAAATGGCCCTGGTGGTGATAAAAAGATGGAAAATTACATTTGAAACTCTTCACTATTCTTTTCTCTGTTCCTTAGTATGTTCAACTTTATAATTATAGTTAGTCGTTATAGGGGCAATTTCTTCTTGATACTTAAATTTTGTGGTAATTAAATTCCATTTCTAAGTATTTGTAATTTCAGTATACATAACTTTTTAAAAATTTTTCTCTTTTAAAAGAAGCACATACATTAGTCATATGATCCCAGAGGAAACTACTTTTTTTTTACTCACAATTCTACACTTTGAAAAAGTTTTCCTATTATGACAAAATGAATATAAACAAGTAGTCTAAGAATTTTCAGAATTCATGCAGTTTAACACTGCTCAGTATCTGACTATATAACAAATTGCAGTTTAAAAATCTAGAATGTGGTCTATTCTTTGTCATGTTAACTACACATAGCAAGCATAGAAGTATTATGTAGAATAATTTCAGCGTATTTGAGTGATTATTTTCCATATGTATTTTGAACAGTTGATTCATGCCATTCCTTAAATAAACATATTCGAGGTAGTTGAGCTTGTCATAACCTTTTCTGGACATTTCAGTGGAAATAGAGAAAGTATACTGGACCATTGACATGTGTATTAATATGTTCCTTTTACTAGCCATTACATGTGAGTGATGTGGTAGTTACAGTAATTCCTAATAGATTTAGGAATCATTTAGGTGCTGACAATCATGATCATTACCTGAAGAATCTACAGAAAAAGATCCTAAAAGACCCCCTGGACTTGTTGATATTAACACTCTCTAAACTAGTGTTATATTTCCTGATGTGATATAAACTTCAGTGGTAAACTTAAGTTGAATTAAGTTATGGTTTTAAAACCTAAATCTTTTAAATGGTCAAAAGTTAATGAACTGTGGATAAAATCCACCAGATTTTCTACCTGAAATTCATTTGATCCCCAAGTACCAGAAAGTCATAAGAATTATGTTTTGAGTTATGTATGCTTGTGTTTTCTTCCAACTGTTTTGAGTTCAGCAATGGTCTTCCAAGACCTATAACTCTTTTTTTATTTTTTTCAGTTATATCAAAAGTATTATATGGAGAAAAATGATCCATGTTTGGAGAACATTTACCGGGGCAGGGGAGAGGGGGATTAAATATGTTTAGCATTAAAAAAGCTTTCACCTTAATAGGTATAACATACTGATAAGTCATCTTTTTATTTTTTATTTTTTTTTGATAAGTCATCTTTTTAAATATATATATTTGGAGAGGGATAAAGAGCTAGAAACATCGAGGAGAGAGAAATATCCACCAGCTGCCTCCTGCACAACTCCCACAGGGGATGTGCCCGCAGCCAAGGTACATGCCCTTGACCGGAATCGAACCTGGGACCTTTCAGCCCGCAGGCCGATGCTCTATTCAATGAGAAAAGAAAGCCTGATAGATCATCTTAAAAACATTCTGTGGGAATGATGAGAAATGAGCTTTGTAAAAAGAATTCACATGTGATAATCAATGTGAATCAATGGATAATAAAGCATTCCAATTATTTTCATTCCTTTTTTCAAAAATCGTGTAGAACTGAATATATTATATAGATTATAAGGTCATCTTTATAATTTTGTAATTATATCCATTTCTATAAATACCCACTTTATATTTTTCCTTTAATATATTTGTAGATTACCCCACATGCCTTTTCAGTTAGGGGAACTAAGTTTTGGATCTTTCCTTTTGTTTGTTCTTAGAAAAACATTCCATAAAATGGAGCTTGAGGGGCATATTTAGTTCTGAGGAAATTATTAGGGAATTTCCTTCTTTATAATAATATGGGGGAAAGAATACCAGCTTTGGAATCAATCGGTTCAAATTGTGGGTCTTTTCATTTACTGGCTAGGTGCAAACCTAGTTAAAAGATTTATCCTCTAAATTCTCAGTTTCTTCATCTGAAAAATGGGAACAGTGCCTTCTAGAGTTATTGTAGGTATGTAATGAGATGATAAACGTAAAGTACTTAGCACAGTACCTAGCGCAAAGCCTGTGTTCAACACCATGTCAGCTCCAGTGCTGCAAACTCCTGGACTCCTCACTCCTGGAGAGGTGGCCTCGGTTCTGATAGCCCACACTCGGATTATTGTAATGTCTTTCCCTAAGATGAGGAGATTCGTAATGACCTCTTTACTCTATCTCCTAAAAATGTTTCCTTCTTATAGTTATTGAAATTAAAATACAAGCATTGTCTGTTTGTTAACAAAATTATTTGCCTCAGTTTTTATTTTCTAATTATTTATACTTTTCTTCTGGTCTAGAAATGTAGATGGGTAACTTTTAACTAAATATAGCAAGCAAATTATTTTCTTAATTTGATTTGCTTAAAAAAATCATACAGACATTTTTGAGTAGATCACAAAAAATCTTTAGGCTAACTTCCTTTCCTAATGAAAATGTCTGTATGAAATGTGTACCATATAAAGATACGACCATATCAGTTTGGAAAAAAAATATTAAGTGAATAAATGTATAATTCTTCAATGGTGATGTCAGTGTCAACCAAATATAGTTATCTTTCATACGCTAAGTTACATAAATCTTTGCTTCCTTTATAAATAATGAGAATAATATGAAACTAAATAATTCTCATACACAAATACCAATTATAATACTTTCTGCTAGGGGGAGAGGTTTTATGTCAATGAGATGAGGAATGAAACAAATAACATATCAGTTTTTTGCACTTTTGGTAAAACTGCTTCATGCCTTCACATGACTAATGCCAGAAACCAGCCTGATTTCACAGCAGAATGCTGAGGTGTAAGCTTGGTCAGTTGTTTTGCAGAAAAAAGACAGCACAAAACTGCGCACTGTCTTGGTGCATGGGATCTGGATTCTTTCAAAGAGCATTCCTGCTTTTTATGTTCTTTATTTTAAGCCAGGCAGGAGCTAAGGTGGAGCATATTGTTAACGCAAGGAATCATCACTTCCCTTTTTCAAACGGCCTTACAGCTGTGGCGCTCCCTGCCTTTGTGGCTGATGGTTCCGAATGTTTTTCAGCAGAACAAGCAGGGCTGGGTGTGGGGAGGGGCAGTTCTATGTGCTGTAAGTCACGTGGAGTCACAGTAAAAACGAAAATCTTGGAGTTTATTTGGATCCCCTGTGTATTAGGTAATAAATATAATAAAGCTATGCCTCTGTTATTCCACAATTTTTTCAATGGTGATTTATGTACAATTGGATTAGATTTATCTATATAGATGCAGATTTGAGTGTATTAAAGACTTACTATGGTTGGAAGATGTATATTAACGTGGATTCTATGTTTTACAGCCCACCCCAGTAAACAGATAAAATGTCCATGCAGTCACACATGTATGTGTTCTTTCCTGCCCCTTCCCCCCACGTCCTGTCTCCATGCCCCCCTCGTCCCTCCACCCTGCATCCAAGCTTGTGGTCCCTTTCCATCCGTGTACTAAAAGGTTCTTTGTAAACCAGGCCATTTGTCCATCATTGTTTGGGGTCCAAACAGTGGTAAGATACCCTGTCACCGATCCCGCGTACCATGAATGGCAGCTCCTCTCCGGACAATTGGCAGAGGGGCCGAGAAATATTCCTGAGAGGATTATTTAACCTTTCAATTTAGAGGGCACAAAGCCTGGCTGATTAATGAACTTTCTGATGGGCGCCGATAAGCGGATCTATTTCTTTATTTCCCCTAAAAGTGATTCCTTCTCCTGTCCATATTACTATAATCTTAAACATAAAATGTGGCAAATAGATTAAAAACAGCACTAAAGAGTTTATCTGGCTGGCAAACTGAAGGAGCTAAATTAAAATTGGTAATGACAGCAGTGGCTCAGCCTCATATATGGTTTTTAAATGCACTGTGTATTTTGAAGAGACTTATTCTCCAGCATGCTGGTAATGACTGCTTTCGGTGCACAGTCTGGGGCTGGCTGCTGTTATCCCTACCCCGCCCCCCCCAAAAAAATGAGTTGTGTTATCTGGATGGCTGCAGACACATACGCATCCCCCTTTCTCACTGCATGGGCAGACAAGGTCGATAGCATTACAAGGTATTTGTGGCAGTGCTTGTTTCAGTTTTCAGAGCTGCCAGTTTCCAGGCGGATTTGAATTACAAAAGAAGAAGCTGGCATGAAAATTGAAAGGTTTTATCGGCTGGTCTGAAGCCTCATAGCACATTGCTTATTTATGCAGTCCATTTGCACCAGGAAATATAAAAAGGAAATACATTTTTAAAATAAGGCCATAAAGACCCAGATATGTTTAAGATGGCAAATAAAATATAGATACCTATAATATCTTTCCAGGAAACGATTTTCACTTAATGTTGCACATTACTTCAGAAGAGCATTTATGTTGCTGTCATAAATTTGTGCGTTTGTGTCACTATGTAGGTAGTCTCTGGGGATTAAGAAGGAAGCCTTTGCTAACTTACTTTAAAATTAAAATAGACAGAGGGATAGCTCTGCAGGTTGAGAGCTACATTGGAAATATTTAAATAGGGTGGTAAATTAAACTTAAACTAATATTTTTGCATTCTATATAAAATTAGCTATGGCCCAGTGAGTAAATGCCACTACCTTTGGAGAAAATTGGGGTGCTTTTTAAGCCAGGAAGATTTAGAACATTCAGGGAGTGAATTACTGTGATCCTTACCGTCTTGCATATGTTCATTGTTCTCTGCTTGCTGAGGTTCTCTTTTGTTGTTGTTGTGTGGTGTGTTTTTTTTATGGGGGAAGGATCTCATTCACAAAAAGAGAAATCATAAATTAAGTTTAATAACTTTTTATAAAACTTGTGTTTCATTTCTTTTAGTCTCCAAATATATTATCTCTCAGATGTTGCCTTAATGCTTAATGTTGTTAATATATCATCTTTTCACTCTTAGGAGTTATACCAACAGTTTACCTCCATGCATATAACTTCAACGTAGCTTAACTACAAAAGATACACCCATGCAGTGCTTTACACTCTTGGTTACCTAAAGTGAAGATATATAAGTATACAGGCACACAGTGCTGCAAGGCCTTGAATAATTAATAGCCTGATCACTAGTTATTTGCAAACCTTCAACCCATTGGTTTTTAAAACTATGAGTGTCAGAAGAGGGGTAGAGAGGAAGTTACATGTATATAGGAAGTACCAAATCAGTAAAGCAACACTTTATTCTGCTGCAGTTCAAATGAACACTGTTTTAGAATCCATTTTCCAATAAAGCAAATTACTCTCAGCGAAGCCATGAGATGCAATTTTTTACAATTTTCATTTTCACCAGAGTCTGGTACCTTTCTCGTGTTTTTATGACCTGGACTAATTACTTCATGTAGTGTGTTTTTTTTAACAGAGAAAATATCAAAAGCATACACGTCTACAGCATGCTAATGATGTGCTGTACATTTTTTTCATGAATTTTCATAAGGATTTTTCTACGTAGCATGTGTGGCTTAATGATGTAATCACCCGATAGACTAGAAAATGCTCCAAAGGAGACGTTCCGGTCTGTTGTGTACATAATACATGTTTCAAAAATCTGCCTAATTAAGGAATTACCCGATGGATCGGTATAGTCTGTTAGATACATGTCATCGTTTTTCTTTTAACACAAAAAATATAGGTATATTATTATATATGGTGTTTTTAGTGGCATTTTGAGATATAGGGAAAATTAAAAACGTTATACAATTGAATTTGCTTTTCACTGAGGAAAAACTAAACTTAAAAAAAATTCATAAAGAATGCCTTATTTTAAAATAATTTCAAAGCATTTAGCTTAGAGAATATTTCTTCCCGTGTTCCTCAAAGGGAAGTAATGGTGTGAATATTTGCCAGAACACTGTGCAAATGGATGGCTTTGACCAAAATCGTGGTTGGAATAAGACCTGTTCAGATCTCCAGGTGTGAGGAGCACCTGCCCCCAGAAAAACAGCGATAAGGGGAGACAGGGCGTCATTTGTATCCTTAGTTACATGGGATCATTTTTGCCTTCTCACAGCCTCAGATTTGGTTCAGTTCACCGTAAAACTGCCCAACTTTTAAATTTCTTTTTTGATTCCTTTAGATCCCAGATGTGATTTTTCTTGACTGTGTACCAGTTACATTTCTGTTGGCGTTCATATGGTAATTGCCACCAAAGGAAAGGGAAGGCACCCATCCTTCTTGCCCTGCCTGTTCTTTATGAAACTAAATAAAATACTTAGACAATCAAACACGATGCCTACAGTAGGCACAGAAAATGATATGTTTAAACAGGCGGGAAAGTGTATTTTTAATTCATATCATTAGGTCCCTTTTTCACCTAATGGGCTTTGACGATGATGCCAAGTTTTTTATTTGGGGTAACATTTTCTTGAGAAATTCTATTTGATTACTTGGCTAGGATTGTTTTTTTAATTGCATGGATATTGAGATGCTTGTGCTGTTAGCTTATTGGAAAATTTTTGAAAGATAAGGTTCTCAAGCATGAAAAGCATATGGATTTAAGAGGTGTGCGTACACGTGCAGAAAGACTGGAGCTGAGCTCAGTCCTTTACTCCATGGTACGCTCGGTTGTGAATACATTTACATCAAGTGCTTCATAGACTTGCTTTTTAATAAATGTTCATATAACACATCGGATTAATAAATGAAAACATATAGTCTCGTCATTAAGCATGTGTATGATTATAAAAATAAGTGCATTTTGTGGTCACGAGAGTAGAAAATTCCCTTTAATTAGTGAAATTGATTGCATATCCTGTATAGTAATGAGCTTCAACAAGATGCGAGTCCTCATTGGATCAAAGTCAGTTTAGATAAGGGCAGCTCAAGGTCACAGAGGGAGATGCCCCGCAGGTTCATTTGCATAAAAAATTACTGTTAGAAATAGGACACTGAGGTGGCTCTGGCGTTTTGATCTCTTGGCCTTTGTCATGGAGATTCCTAGTGGTGGAGGGAGTGAGGCTAGTGTCCCAGATAATGATTAAGTGTTTTAATGGCGTTCATTCATTCATTCCGCACTAGCTACTCATGCAGAAAAAAGGGTTATGTAAAATGACATTAGAAGAAAATCATTTGTAATCGTTGCATCGGGCAGCACTTTGAGGAGACATTAGAAGTAAATCCGTGGCGTGGTAGGCTTATGCTTTATCTTCTGATATTTACTGAGTTTACTGGTGCATGAAAAGCTTTCAGCAAGAATAGCAGATGGGATGGACCTTTCATAGGTAATGCTATCTCCCAGGTTATTACTTCTATATATTGATAGTAAAGTAATCTCTAAGATATCACCCTACAAATATAGATTATTTAAATGTCTGTAACCAAAAAAGAAAAAAAAAAAAGCGAGAAGAAAGAAAAGAAAAGAAAAGGCTGCTTTCATAAATAGTTCATTTGGTATCCATTAGGTCAAAGTCTTAAGGTAAATTTTTTAACTTAAAAAAAGTTCTAGCCCAGTTGCTCAGTAGTTGTAGCATCGTCCCATGGACTGACAAGGGCATGTACCTCGTTTGCAGGCTCAATCCCCGGCCCCAGCTGGGACGCGTGCAGGAAGCCACTAATTGGTGTGTCTCTCTCACATTGATGTTTCTCTCTCTGTGCCTCTCCCCCTCCCTTCCACTCTCTCAAAATCAGTGGAAAAAATATCCCTGGGTGAGGATTAACAAACAAATAAAAAAAAAGTTCTAAAAAATTACATTTGTTCCCTCCGTTTAACTTTTTGTCCACAGTGCAAACATGTATGACAGAACTCTGAACTTAAAGCTAATAAGTTGACACATTCTGCTTTAAATTGGACCTTTACTGTTAATTAAAAATAAAGACATGCCCCAAGGCAGAAGTATTGAGTCACAGATTTGTATTTCTAACACTTTAAATAGCTGTAAGATTTTTGTTAGATCATAGTATGAAAACTTGTCCACTGGAAATCATTATTGAGTTTTCAGTACTGTATTCTAATAAAGAAATGTTCTCTAATTAGGTAAGATCTAGGCTGATTTCATTCCTATTAAGTCCTAGTACATGATAGTTTATTAAAATGAGAGTATGTAGATAGCGTTTGTCATGTCATTTACTAATTAATTATTGTGAAACATTTTAGAATTTCATAGCACGATATAAATACAGTTGCTATTTTTATTAGTAATAATGGAAGTTTTTAACTAGTGACATTATTCAGATGAATGAACACCCAAATGTTTGTACTTCATCCACGGGCATAAATGGACAGTAAGGCTAAATTTGAGGCTTTTTGAATGAGATTACTTTCAAAATAAAATAAGTGTTGACATGAAACATGCTTTCAAAATCTCGATTAAAAAGGATCTCTTTAGCCCTAGTAATTGTAAAACTGAATTCCTAGTCTCTGTATTAGTAACTCCTTCCCGATTCTGCCAGAGTATGTACCACACTCTCAATGTGAAGTAGAGGAGACCCTTAGAAAGTTGTGTTAGTTAATTAAGGCATTTTAATATATAAAAGCATAATTTTACAGGTTGTCTTCAGTGACTAAAATGTATTATGCTCACTATGGGCCATGTACTTTACATATGCACTATCTCATTCATTTACTAATATTTACTGTCCTGCTGGTGTGGCTCAGTGGTTGAGCATCCACTCATGAACCAGGAGGTCATGGTTCTATTCCCAGTCAGGGCACATGCCTGGATTGCAGGTTTGTTCCCCAGTCGCGGGCATGCAGGAGGCAACTGATCGATGTGATTCCCTCTCATCCTTGATGTTTCTATTTCTCTCCCTTTCCCTCCCTCTCTCTGAAATCAATAAAAACATTTAAAAAATATATTTACTAAACTGTTATATGCCTGGCCCAGTTCCAGGATCTGGGATACAACAGTGAACTAAATAGAGACAAATCCCTGTGAGTTGGGATATGATCAAACGAACAAGTAAAATATATAGTATATCAGATGCGCTAAGTGCCGTGAAGTATAAGGAAAAGACTCGGTGAAGCAGGATAGGATGCTCCGGTTGGAGAGAGCTGCTGCTTTAAATAGGGTGGTCAGGAAGGCTGTACGAAGATGACAGTTGAGTCAAGAGATGAAGGAGTTCTCCATGTTTATCTGGGGAAGAGTGACATAGGCAGATAGGACAGCATTTGTACTACTGGTAATTTCCCCAGGCTTAGGCAATAAAGTAAAGTCAGAGGAATTTTGGAGTCTTTATGATCTGCTTATTCACCAGCTACTTATTGTGCAATTATTATGTTCTAGGTCAGGCATCAGCAAACATTTTCTGTAATAAAGAGCCAGATAGTAAACATTTTAGCTTGGCAGGCCATGTGGTCTCTATCATAACTATGCCCCTGTAGCATGAAAAGCAGGCACAGATAGTCTATAAACAGATGTGCCTGGTTGTGTCCCAATAAAACTTTATTTATAGACACTGAATTTTGAATTTCATATAATCTTTATATGCTGTGGAATATTTTTTTTAGCCATTTAAAAATGTAAAAACTATTCTTCCCTTGTGAGCCATACAAAAACAGGCAGTGGGCCAAATTTGGCCTGCTTCTCATAGTTTGCCAACACCTACTCTAGACCAGGGGTGGGCAAACTTTTTGACTCGAGGGCCACAATGGGGTTCTTAAACTGGACCGGAGGGCCGGAACAAAAGCAACCTGACCATGCTGGCACTCTCATCTTGGGCTGCTGGTGAAGGAGCGGAGGGGAGAGCAAGAGAACCCTCTGCTCTTTTGGCTCCGCGGGCCGGATAGAACAGCCGAATGGGCCAGATCCGGCCTGCGGGCCATAGGTTTGCCCACGGCTGCTCTAGACTCTTGGCATAGGAGTACACAGTGGACCAAGCAAAGATCCCTGCCCTCATACCTTACATTCTACCAAAGGAGAGGTAAATAATAAACATAATAAATAACTGTTTAGTACACTAGAAGGTTGCATAGGGAAAACGTGGGTCAGGAGCACTAAATAAATAAAGGTGGCCTTTACTCTGAGTGGGGGTGATAGGAGTGACCCCTGGAGAGTTGTGTAGTAATGTGACTGCCCCTGTGTTCCATGCTACTAGGGAGAAACCAGATCTGCCGTAGAGGTATGGTGGCCCCTCCCATGAGGAAGTCCCTCCTCGTATCCATAGCAATCAAATTTCATGTCTGGATTCCCTGCTAATTTGGTTCTCACCAGCCTACTTCCTCGATACTTCCTAATTCATCTCGTTTATTTTTTATTTTATTTTATTATTTTTTAATATGTATATAGTTTTCTTTATTGATTAAAGTATTACATTATGTGTCCTTACCCCCCATTGCCCCCCGACCCTCTCATCTTGTTTGTTGTTGGTTGTTTTGTTTTTTGCATAGGATTTGAACCAATGGAATCTTTTTATTCCGGTGAAATAAAAATAGCATATTTACCTTCTCATCAGTGAATCTAGAAATCTTGCCTCAAAGATAAATTGCCATATATTTACACAAATGAACATAAATTTAAAAATTTGTAAACAGGTCAGTTTTTCAAGAGAACATTTATTATTTGGGAGTGTGGTTGTGCTTTCTATGATCACTGACAGTCTGCTAACAGTTGCTGCTAGTTATTGAGCACCTATTAGCTTCAAACTAGCTTCTCATGATACTTAAGATAAACCCAGCTCTCTTCACCCTGGTTTACACAGCTCTAAGTGACCTGGTCCCATTCTACCTCTAGAACCTCCTCTTCTGCAGTTCTTCCTCACCTACTACACTTTCAGGTTTACAGATATTTTCCAGATACTGAAATACGCCTGCTTTTGTGCTTTGCACTGCCTGTTCCCAATGCCTTAAGCCTAGAATGCTGTTTCCCCAGTCACTGAATACTTTTTTTTTTCTTGTAATAAGAATTGACTATCCCAGTGAGAGTTTCCTAAAACTCAATCTAAGTCACCACCAAAGACTCTCATTCACATATCATTTATTACTATCTGATTGTGTTTATGCGTTGGTGGTGGTTTTATTTATCTGTCTTCCACCTGTATATATGAGCAATGAGTTGTGTTTTGCTCACTTCTCAATTACCTAATCTTAGAACACTAACTTGCATGTATTAGGCACTCGATACGTTTAAAATCAATTAATGAAAGAATGTGTGTATATGCTCGTGCCCCATGCCCCGCCGTGGTGGAGGATCCTTGGACTTGCATTCTGCTCTACGCATCCCTTTCCCTTCTCCCATACACAGTCTAGTTTCTTTAAAAAGTCCTCTATGTTCTCTTCTCCAGCATCTTTTCAACTTTCAATGAATCCACTACAGTCTGAGGTATGCCCCTACCCCTCGAGTGAAACTGCTCACAACAGTTTCCAGTTGCAGACAACTTCCTGATTGCTAAGTCCAACCGATTTTGTTTGTCTTCATCTTGCTTGACCCATCAGTAGCTTTTGACAACTTCCTTGAAGCATCATCTGTTCTACCTTCACATTCATGACACGGTCTCTCTTGGTTTTCTTTATTTATTTTAAATAACATACGCTCATGGTTGCAATTTTATGTCACAATCAAGTAACATGCTTACCTTTTCAGATGAAAAAATTATTTCTCCTTAATAATTTCCTGCCTTCTGGTGCTATACCACCTGAACTAATGTATAAACTACTATAATGAGTGGTGCGTGCTATGTGCATAGTTCTTTAATGCCTTTTAGCTGGTCTTAATTTATGAACCACATTTTAATTGGAGAATACAAGACATTTGTTGGTTATGGGTTTTTTTTATTATATCTTGATTGATAATAGCTGAGGTTTTAAATTCCATTTTGTTTAGCATTTGTAGTAATTTTCAGTAGAAAAGAACTTTCAGGTTATTGTCATCCTCCAGTATTCCATTTTAGTAGATAGGAGCTAAAAGTAAAGTTGTTTGAAGAAGCTTTTTACAACCTGTATTTTCCTATGTCAAGAACATAAAAGTTCCACAAACCACCCGTTTGCCACACTGAACAGCAGCAAAATTATTTGGCAGAACAGCACTCTTTGTTTTAGGATACAAATAAAGAACATAAGAAATAAATTTACCCACGTTTAATCTCATCTTTCCAATCTCCTCCCAAAAAAACAAACAGGGTTAGGGGAAGGAGAGTTGGCTTTTCTGCTTTTTAAAGCCCCTGCTCCCTCCGGGGTTTTGCTCAATCCATTTTCTCCTTTTTTTCCTCTGTTTTCAACTTCTCCATCTCTACTAGCTTCTCACCGGTTCAGGTCTCTCCCACTCTAATAACCTTCACCAACACCTCCACTTCCTTCTAGGGACTATCTTCTCTTATTCTTGTTCTTCTTATTCATGTCTCTCAACATTACATGTACTTACTGTCTCCTTTCCTTCAACTTTTATTTCATTTTTTTAAGATTTTTTGTGTGAAATGTAATATATATATGCTGAAAAGTGCATAAAGCGTGTACAATTTAATAAATTAGTTCTATAACACACACTCAAATCATATAACACCACTATGTTCAAAAAACAGAAAATTGCAGCTATCCCAGAACTCTCTGTGCACTGTTCTTTTCCCCCAGAAGTATATAAGCATCTTCCTGGCTTTGTGGGAAATCATTTCCTTGATCTTTATAGTTTTACCACCTTACTAAGCATCTTTTCACTATTCAACCTATTGCCTTCACCTTTCTACCTTCCCACTGATTCCAAAATTCTTACAATAAGTTATCCATGAACAGTTGTAAATCTAACAGATGTTTCTTAGTTCTAATCCCACTAGGCCTCTGCTATATTTGACTTCGTAGATCAGCTCATCCTACCTGAACCTGCTCTCTAAAATCTGTTACTATATTCTCCGGTGGCTCGCATCCTTTAACCCTTCCTTCTCTCCCCTTAGCTCGCTGCTGTTCGTATTGGCTGTGGCAGTCCTGTTCACTCTGGTCAGTTCCACCTCCGCTGTTGAGCAGAATGCTTTCAGACCTAATCTTTAGTTCAGACACATCCCTAAGTGTCATCCTATGTAGTCAACCTCCTGGTGGGCATCTCCACCTAGAGACTCAGCATCCAGGCAAACTTCATCATTCCCCACCCCACCCCCACCCCGACATTGGCTCCTCCTTTTTTTCTGAATCAGTTGTTGGTGCCACTGCTCACCAAGTCACTCAAGATAGAAACCTGGAAAGCATCCTGATTTCTTTTCCTCATTCCTTGTTATCTTTTCAGTGTTAGAGTGATACTAGTTTTATTTCCTAAAAGTACCCAAATCTATTCCCTTTTCCTTATTCTTACTACTCTGGTATATTTGGGCCCTCATCACCTCACTGTAATTGGCCAACAACCACTTCATTGATCTTTCTCTTACATCTAACTTCTTGCTTATGGTCACCCTCCATATAGCTACAAGCCAAAATGGTTTTTCCAAAATGCAGTTCTAACTACTCTGCTCCTACACTTAAATCCTTACACATAACACTGGATAAAGCACACTCTCCTTAACATGACTTATAAGCTCTCCATTTTTTTTTTTTTTGCCATGCTTTCTCCAGCCTCATTTTTCTTATACCTGGTCATGTATCTTTTTGTTGTTGTTAATCTTCACCAGAGGATATTCTTTCCATTGATTTTTAGAGAGAGTTGAGCGGGGGAAGGAGAGAGAAAAAGATAGAGGGAAAGAAATATGTATGTGAAAGAGCCATATCAAGTGGTTGCCTCCCACATGTACCCCAACCAGGGCTGGAGATGGAGCCTGCAACTCCAGTGCTCGGGCCAGTGCTCTAACCACTGAGTACACTCGGCCAGGGCCTGGTCATGCATCTTATACTTTGTTGGCAGGTATGCTCTTTCTTAGTTCCATGCCATCGTTCATGTTGTCACCTCTGCCAAGAATTATCCATTTGACTTATACCTAATTCTTTGAGAGTAAATTTAAAATTTGTATTTCCAGGAACACTTTCCCTAACTGCCTCACCCCATCCAATGGTGGGTCTGTCTTGCCACTCCGTTAATACCTGTACATGCTTCTATCACTGTTTACATTGTCCTGTCATTATCTATTTATATGCCTGTCATGTTCTACTAGCCTGTTATTCTTTTCTATCTGGGAAACCTAATACCTAACACAGTGTTGGGTATAATGCTGAATGGAATGAGGTGTAAGGAAGGAGAGGAAAGCACACACTGATGTTAAGGATAAAGAATTGAGCCCTGATTCGTTTGGCTCAGCAGATAGAGCATTGGCCTGTGGACTGAAGGGTCCCGGATTTGATTCCGGTCAAGGGCATGTGCCTTGGTTGCGGGCACATCCCCAGTAGGGGGTGTCTAGGAGGCAGCTCGTCGATGATTCTCTCTCATCTATGTTTCTGGCTCTCTATCCCTCTCTCTTCCTCTCTATAAAGAATCAATAAGCCGAAACCGGTTTGGCTCAGTGGATAGAGCGTTGGTCTGCGGACTGAAAGGTCCCAGGTTCGATTCCGGTCAAGGGCATGTACATTGGTTGTGGGCACATCTCTGGTGGGGGGTGTGCAGGAGGCAGCTGGTCGATGATTCTCTCTCATCGCTGTTTCTAGCTATCTATCCCTCTCCCTTCCTCTCTGTGAAAAATCAATAAAATATATATATTTTTTAAAAGAATCAATAAAATATATATTTTTTTTAAAAGAATAAAAGAATTGTTATCATGTTATACGCTTTACTACACAGAGTCATCTGCAGGTGGGGTCTCTACATTGACTTCCAGAAGACAATATTTCTAAGGACTCTCTTACCTAAAAAGAGCTTTTTTTTTTTTTTTTTTTTTTTTTTTTTTTTTTTTAGAAAGAATGAGATTTTAATTTTTCTCTAAAATTTAATAAAACCTTACAAATATTCATGTTGCAGACTAAACCTGGACCGCCCAAAAAGCCGAAGACTCCTTCTGGACAATCAGCCTTAATGTATTGCTACAACTGTGGTCAAGAAGGCCATTATGGACATGTAAGTCTGAGTGGCATTTGGGCATAAAGCATTCTGTTGCCGGGAAGCGATTGATGAAAGATGAACTTAAAGATAATGTAATTCTGAACACTTACTTTTTTAGAAAATAACATTCTAAAGTGGAATTTAATATAGTTTCAACTAATTTACTTCTCTTATCCCTACCAATTATATTCCTAAATGTATGTATGTACCAGCTTGATCAGATGCTTAGAATTACAAATCATGATAAATTAGCTAAACTCTATATAGCTATTTCACATACTTTCTTCCTAAGAGGTATTCTAATTTTTTCTCAATACCTAGCTAAGAAGGATTGAACTCGCATAAATAGGTACGATGGCAAAAGACAGAAATGGGAACGTTCCAAAGGGAAACCTCTTTTAAAGAAAAGAAAGATATTTGGTTTCAGGCGTGCTGAATGGATATATGCCACAGGTCATGATTTTTTTTTAAAGTCTACTACATAGGTATATTCAGGCCAAAGATATGAATTTGGAAACTAACAGGCAAGGGAAAGTCAGAGTCATGAGAATAGGGAGCTGTCCTGGGTAATGAGTGACAAGAGTGAACTCAACTTGAGGGGGGATTGAAGAGATGAGATGGTTCCTTTGGGGTGCTTCAAAATCACCTAAGAGCATTTCAAACTGGACACAGCCCACCACCACCCTGCTCCCTACCATAAGAATCAACTGTTTGCCGAAACTGGTTTGGCTCAGTGGATAGAGCGTTGGCCTGCGGACTGAGGGGTCCCGGGTTTGGTCAAGGGCATGTGCCTTGGTTGCAGGCACATCCCCAATGGGAGGTGTGCAGGAGACAGCTGATCGATGTCTCACTCGTTGATGTTTCTAGCTCTCTATCCGTCTCTCTTCCTCTCTGTAAAAAAATCAATAAAATATATATTTTTTAAAGAATCAACTGCCTCCTCCCCCCACCCCCAAATGAGTATTGTGTTAAAATAAGTTTACAAACCACAGAGCACAGAGCTAAGAAGTTACACCCACATCTAGGATGTAAATGTGAAGGGCAAAAGAGAAGGGGAAAGCACTTGATGGAAGGCTGTTGAAGAGACAAAGAAACAGGTCTAATACAACGTAAAGCCAAATAAAATAAACCCTCTAACAGGTATGAGGCAGTGCAGTAGGGACCTCGTCTCTTCCCTACTACCCCCTCAGCCATTGCTGTCACCTCAGACTGGGGGAGTGGGTTGGCAGGAAAGATTGAAAAGAGATAAGGGTTTCATAGGTAAAGAAGTAAGAGAAGAAAATTCAAGTCTGAAAAAATACCTGATTGGATGTCAGGCTGGGTCATCCTCCCAATGTCCAGCAAGACCACATCCTGCAGCCAAGAACGAGTATCAGTGATGTGGGACTCGCCTCCAATCACAGTCATCCAGAATCCTGCAAAAAGGTTGTTTGAACAGTATGCCCTTGTGACATCCTAATTTCAAATATAATTTGCAGGAATGTAAAGAAAGGCGAATGTTTAACCATACCTTTCCAACATCTCCATTCATCTACTACTATGATGACAAATATGAAATTCGGGAGCGAGAATACAGAATAAAACGAAAAGTAAAAGGTATGTTATTAGACTTCTTGCTAGATCAACTTTGAATTGGTTACCAAATTTCTTTTTTCGCACTGTTTTTACCTGCTTTCGGGGTCATTAAGTTTTTAATTACCATGGAAACTGGAACTTTCTTGATCTCCAAAAATCAAGTACCCACTTCAAAAACCTGTGTTATGCCCTGGCCCATGTGGCTCAGTTGGTTGGAAGGTCATGGGCTCAATTCCCAGTTAGGGCACAAACCCAGGGTGCACGTTCCATCCCTAGTTGGGGTACATAACCAATGGATGTTTCTCACATTTATGTTTTTCTCTCTCTTTCTGCCCCTATCCCTTCCTCTCTAAAATATTTTTTTAATCATGTGTTGTAATCTATTCCCAATAAACATTTTTCTAACATAAAATAGTTATAGAAAATGCCCAGAAAGTACTTCTATCCGTATGTGAATGCAGAGTTTTAAAGCTCCTCTGAGATTTTTCTGTTTGACCAGTGATTTGTTCCCCCTTTGTATAGCTCTAGTGTTTTTCATAGAAAGACAGACATCCCTACCGGGTGAACTCCTGGAGCTTCCCCAAAGATGTCATTTCCTTTCGGCCATGAGCTGAGCTCCAGGTCCATAGCCACCCTATGTGGCTTCTTTGTTTCTGTTGCTATAACATAAGGTTTTTTCTCACCAAGTTATCCTATAACATAAGCCTGTTTTCTTGACCTCAGTTCTTTATTGCAATATACTTCAAGGTGGTTTATCAATTATTTTTCTTGCTTTGAGAACAAGTAATTCTTTGTTTTTCAAGTTGACCTATACATTGTTGATTTTTTGGGCCTTTTTTGTTACTCTTTTCCAGATTCTTTTTAAAACATTAAAAAGGTCTAACTGGTTTGGCTCAGTGGATAGACCATTGGCCTGCAGACTGAAAGGTCCCAGACTCGATTCCGGTCAAGGTCATGTACCTTGGTTACAGACACATCCCCAATAGGAGATGTGCAGAGGGCAGCTGATTGATATTTCTCTCTCATTGATGTTCTGACTCTCTATTCCTCTCCCTTCCTCTCTGTAAAAAATCAATAAAATATTTTTTTTTAAAAAATTAAAAAGAAATGCACCAAATGTCATCTCTGGATTAAAGGACTATGAGTGCTTCTGATTTATTTTCTTTATACTTTTCTTTAGTTCCCAAGTTTTCTGTAATGAGTGCTTATAAATTTTCTAATCTAGAAAAAATGATTTGGTTTCCTTTTTAACTGGTTATATTAACAGCTCTGCAGCACAGATTTACTTTGAAGCTTGCTGTGATTCATTAGAATTTTCATTTTATGCCAAAGTCTATAAATCTATTACTTATTTTTTCTCTGTATCCCAAAATTCTTTTTTTATCCCCTAGATATATTACTTTGCACTTTATTTCATTTGGAGGGGAGACACTTCTTTAGTCTTTGAAGATTCTGTTGACATGTTAATGTTCATCCCTCACTGTAACCTCATCTCCCACCCACCCTGTCAGAATCACTGTATCAGATACTTGTAGTGAGAGCCACGTCCAAAAAGACATAACATCATATCTGCACTAAGAACTCGAAGACACGTGTGTGTACAACTACACGCTCAGTCTCCAAGCCAGTGATCTCTGCTCTGGAGGAATTATCTGTCCTCTTTGGCATCCACCTCTAAGTACTGTGGCCAGACTTTATCCTCAGAGTGTAATTGAAACATCATATGAGTGTCGATAAGACTGTTATGCATCTTGCTTAACCTTATTATCAAGGGCTTTTCCTTGAATTGGTCAGACATGTCTTTTCATCACGAAGCTAGGATGATGACTGTTCTCGCTTGCCCTCATCTGCACTGTTTAACCTAGTTAGATCGTGTTGAACAGAATGAATATCATTGACTTCTGGATGTTCTTCACTGTTAGCAATCAGAAATGTATAACTACGGCCATATAGTTCGTAGTGAGTGACTTTTACTTCAGTAAGGGCCCTTTAGAATGCCCTCTCGTTAATGCACTTAAATGTCTGGCTTCCCTCTCATTAGTGCACTTAAATGTCTGGCTTCTCTCCGCTAAGTTATTTACAGACTTAGGAAAGCTCTGCATGGACTATCTTGCTGCAGAATATGCAAAAATACTTTTATATTTTCCAGAACTCCAGAAAAATGGGGATTTCCCAAGGCAGTTCAAGAGGCCGCATATGAAAGCAGCAAATCAGATGTCCCGCCATGACATGAAGAAGAGCCAGGCCTCAAGCAGAAACACAGGGTGGCCTCAAGAAAAGAAAGAAACCCAAAAAGAAACACCGAGCAGGCACAACAGAGAGCGTGAAAAGCACAGGAAGGCCCACAGGGGTCACGATGAGGATGAGGACTTCCCCAGAGGCCCCAGAACCCACTCTTCCCATGGCACCCCCAAAACCAAGAAGCCTCACAAGTCCTCTCACCACTCACACCAGCACAAGCCAGAGGACAAGCGGCCCAGAGAGGGCAGGCGAGGCAAGCATAAGAAGAAGGAACGCCACGTGGAGGAGGAGGACGGTGACAACTTATTTCTTATTAAGCAGAGGAGGAAAAAGTCTAGACTGTGAGGCAGCTGCCGATTGGGCTTTCCAGCATTTGTCTGTGCTTCATGTCTACAGCATTCTGCCAATCTTTCTACTAATTAAAGTGAGTGTTGGTTTTTTGTTTTATTTCATCTCAGCCATACCCCAGAGCTGCTGAAGGAAGGTCTTGGAGATCCGTTCTCTGTGTCCAGCAGGTTACCAGGTGGAAAAACAAAGGTAAACTCGGACTTCCCCTGTTCCAGTTGGTCATTTTTACTCAGAATCCTATATAGGTGGGAAGAATTAATCTTTTTCAAGATTAAGTTTGAAAAACTTAAAGCTCACCAGGTGTAATTCATCTGCAGTGTGCATATGTAAATTAAGTCCTCGCAGGAAGAGAAACCAACGCTGACATGAAAAATTCATAGATCTTTTTCATCGTTACTCTTAACATCGGGAAGGATAATAGTTATAAATCTAAGCTCTACTGGCTTCTGAGGCTGGGGTCAGACTCTTCCTTTGGTCAGAGCATCAGGGATGAGCACGAAAGCCCTGAAGAAACAGGAAAGTGGGCTGTTGTGAATACAGGCAGGGAATCCACGCGGTGTAATGTCCCAGGACAGATGTCCTGAAACAAGTGAAACAGAGCCCTCAAAATTGTTGATGTCATCACAATGAAATAGCTTCTACCATTTTTACAGCCACACTTCAAGAATTCTGTCACTCAGCTATATAGAGATGAATACTGCCACACCAAAAAAAAAAAATTTGTTTTGTTTTCATAGGTTTTTTTAAACTATATAGCTATACAGGAATTTTTGTACTTGTGAGCCTTTTGTACTTATCAAAGCCTAATGTTAGAATTGGAAAAATAAAATGTCTGAAATAGAGAAAATAAATGTGTCTGATATGTAAAAAGCCAACGAGGGTTGGGGCATACTTGGGTTGGACAAGTGACTGAAGTTATAAAATCTCCAGTAACCAGGGTTAACATTAACATTGGGGTTAACATTGTTGCCCAAGCACTAGCTCTGCCAGAATAAAGCAAGGTGCGCTAAGACAGTTTTAGAGTCTTACGTTTGTCTTTGTGAAGTTCACAAACTGCCAAATATCTGGTGGGATCTGCTCTCTTGTCTTTCCGGGGAAAACTCTCTCCTCCCAAGTCAGCGCCATGTAAATTGTAGGTCCATAGTCTTCAGTCCTCACCTGCCCGGTGGCTGCTCAGCTTTCCGCTAAGTGTAAGGGTTCATTGTGTGTTGGTGGGTGTCGTCCTCACATCAACTGGGATTGTTTTGACCCTAAGATAAGTGACCAGAGTCTTAACACACTGCTAAAAGTGCCAGCGGCTCCGGGGAGTGGTATGCCTTGAGATAACAGGCGTTATTCCTCAAAAGGACCCAGAACAAGCATGGTGTGACGGGCATTCTGTGGCACCTTCCATACATAGAAGATTGTTTCGAGAAGGGAAGAAAGAAACTTTTTTCTCTCTCTCTTCTGTTTGTTCCTGCACATTCTCTCTCTTTTTAATATATTTTGTTGATTTTTTTTTTTCAGAGAGGAAGAGAGAGGGAGAGTTAGAAACATCTATGAGAAACATCAATCAGCTGCCTCCTGTACACCCCCTACTAGGAATGTGCCTGCAACCAAGGTACATGCCCTTGACCGGAACTGAACCCTGGACCCTTAACTCTGCAAGCCGACTCTCTATCCACTAAGTGAAATCAGTTAGGACTTTTCACGTTCTCTTACTTTTTCTCCCCAACTGCATATTTTTCTAAGAACATTTTAGAGTAGAACATTTTATTCTGGGGTATAATTTACCGTCCAGGTCCATGCATTTATATGTAGATATGAAAGGATGGTGAGGAAAGGCCAAACAGAGAAGCCTCTGCTCCATTTCCTCCTCACGCACTAACTTTCCGTACAAGAACGGGGAGTTAAAATGTGCAGCAGATGGACAATCAAATAAGGCTTTAAGAGAAGAAAAGCAGATGTCCCAAACAGTGAGGAGCCCTGTGTTGCTAGGGTGGAAAAGACTAAATGTCTTTTGCCTCTGGACCTGTTTGATTAGAAGCGGCCTGAAGGGCTCCTTTGCTGGGTTCTGGCTCGGTTCACGTTTGGCATTTTTAGAGTTGAGCAGAGAGGCACCACCTCCCATTCTCTCAATGGAAAGCCTGGCTTTTGTGGGCCATGCGGTGCCTGTTACTTCAGAACCATGCAGTTAACAGTGCCTGCTATCAGGCTGTTTAGTTTTATGTTTTACAAGGAGTCCATGTAAATTTTTTTTGGGGGGGCGCGATTTTTTTAACATAAAATCATACCTGATTCTTCTACCCAAAGATACAGATAAATTCTTACTATCTATCCTCCCATATGTTTTTTATACATACATACATTATTTTGTAACCTGTTTTTATATTTAGTACTGAAAATATTTTCTTTTTTCTTATAAATTTTATTGATTTTTTTACAGAGAGGAAAGGAGAGGGAGAGAGAGTTAGAAACATGGATGAGAGAGAAACATCAATCAGCTGCCTCCAGCACACCTCCTGCTGGGGATGTGCCCGCAACCAAGGTACATGCCCTTGACCGGAATCAAACCTGGGACCTTTCAGTCTGCAAGCTGACGCTCTATCCACTGAGCCAAACCAGCCAGGGCGTGAAAATATTTTCAATCAAATATATATCTACATCATTATTTTTCATGGCTTCATGATATCCTGTTACATAGCTATGCATAATTTATTTAATCAGCTTCCTATTGCTGAACTTTCTGATTGTTTCTAATTTTTATTATTTTTATTTTAAAAAATCCTTTTACACACATCATATATTCTCCAGTGATTTCATTGTGATAAAATAGAAGTTATGGGTCCAAAAAAAAAGCATCTATTTCATTCAAGGTTTCATACATATTGCAAATTACAGTCCTGGCAGCCCACTCCCACAGTAACGTGGAATATTTTGATTCCTTTTTCTTTTTGCCACTTTGATGGGCAAAGAAACGTTATTTGTTAGTGCTGCAGTAAAAAATTTATGTGGACTGTGTTAGTGTGAAGAGAGACAGGGTTAACATATCAATAATAATGTTGATAAAAGATATCAAGAGAAGCTTCTCATAAGAAACAACTGGAAATTCTTCTGCCAACAAAAGATTCCATACAAAACTTCTGCCTAGTTATCTCGTTCCCTGTGTTGTTGCCTATGCTGACTATTCTATTCCACTCTTACCACCACCCCAGCCAATATTAGCCCTCCCCTCTTTGGTATTCCTCTTGCCTTCCAACCAACAAATACTTGCCGTGGACCTTTTCAATGCTGGTAGTCTTCTTGCTTGAGGTTGACTTTATTAGGAGAAATCTCAAGCCTCAGGGGCTTACAAGCAATTGAAGAGACCCTGCCATACAGCAGGGCAGTGGCAGAGAGCGTTGAGACGGCTAGGCAGGACCTTTCCTGGCCAGGACTTGCTGGGGGTCTTTGTAACAGAGTGTTTTCCAGGTTAACAGAAGTGTAACAGCCCTTCAAGGTCAAGGAACCCTGTCAGTAAAGGCTATGAAACAGCAAGCATGTGCCCCATATTTGTTTCCCGAGGCCATGGTAACAAGTCACTATAAACTAGAGGGCTTAAAATAACAGAAATATGTTCTTACTCCCGCACACCTCCTGCTGGGGATGTGCCCACAACCAAGGTACATGCCCTTGACCGGAATCGAACCTGGGACCTTTCAGTTCACAGGCTGACGCTCTATCCACTGAGCCAAACCGGTTTCGGCAGGGAGCACTCATTCTTACCCCTCCTAGATTCAGGTGGCTGGTGGCAGGTCTTGGCCTTTGGGGCTTGTAGATGCATAACTTCAATCTCTGCCTCCATCTTCTCTCTGTGTCTTGGCTCTAGGGCCCACCCTAAATCCAGGATGGTCTGATCCCAAGATCCTTATTTACATCTGCAAAGACCCTATTTCCAAACAAGTTCATAGTCACAGGTACCAGGGATTAAGACTTGGATATAACTTTTGCGGGAACACTGTGCAACCTACACACCCCAAAAGCTGTAAGAATAATTCTTCTACCAAGTTGCACTTGTTTCTATTCTCTGAGCTTTTATTGAGGGATGCAGTATTTTCTCTGTTACTTTTCTCTCTGAATTTCCATTCTGGTTTTACACTTTGCTTAAGACTATTGTAGTTATTCCTAATTTCTGATCTTGCATATATCCTTATACCTCAATTCCTTTGTGAAATAAATTCTGGGCAAATATACATATGAACAGAAAGCATCTGTCAGATTTGGGAGCATACAGCTTTTTGGAGAGCCTTTTTTTTTTTTTTTTTAAACCAAAGTAGTGCCATCGTATTGGAGGAATGAGCAGTCAAGAGGAGAGAGTGTGTCTCTTTCTAAACAGGGAAGAGAAAATGTCTATCTCTTTGTAGACCCTTGGCTATGAAAGGTTGACAGATCAGAGGACTGGCAGAGTCAGGTCACTGTTGACAGGAAGGTGCTGAAAGCAGAAGAGATGATGGAGAACTGAAGAAAACAGTGGCACTCGAGGAGGGAATGGATGGGTCCAGAGGGATGCATGAACGGAGTTGAAGACTGGTGAGCGAGATGGGAAATGGTATCTTCAGCACCTCCCTTTTGATGGAGAAGCTTTTCTAAGAATAAGGGAATGGGGTAACAGGCGTGGGGAGGTATGGAAGGACCACCAGAGGGGAGGGGAAAGGGGAATCTCTGGGGGCCACGAGAACGATGCTGGGGACCCAGAGCAGGTGGGAGACCAGGAGTCGCCTGTCTCCTATTCACATGAGGAAAGGTCCTCTCGAGAAACGCCCTGTGGCTGCCCGAGTGAGGAGAGGAGGTGGGTACACATGCAGAGGAAGGCTTTCCTGTGGAAAAATACACCATGGCTGTAATCTCTTAACTTCTCATACCAGAGTTCAGTCCTGTGTACACCAGGGAACAGCCCTCACAGATTTCCACATTCGGCCTACCACACGTAACTCAGCCTCTTGCACCCAACAGACCAGAATGAACTCCTTGCTGATCAGATGCCATTTTGAGCTCCGATAACCTCTGACCACCATGCTGGGCCTGTTTCTTCTTTCTGAAATTGGAAGCGGTCTCCCGGGCTGTGTGGCTCATTGCCCGGCTCTGCCAGGCGTGTCCAGGTCAGCAGTCGGGCCCTCCCAGTACGCAGCCAGGAGGGAAGCCACCCTAAAGAACCCCTGGTTCACAGCTCCACCCCGTGCCTGGTCCTGCCCTGGCATCCAGGGCACCATGCCCTTGAGGAGCTTTTGCTTTCTCTAGTGGGCACGACAGGTGCAATCCCCTCTCAGCTCTACAACAAAGACGGAAGCTCACACAGTTGTGGGGCTGGCACGTTCAAAACAAAACACGAAGGGCAGGCCAGCAAGCTGGAATCGCAGGCAGGGTTTTATAGTTTTGAAGCAGGATTCCTTCTGCAGGAAACCCCAGTTTTTGCCTTTGAGGCTTTCAGCTAACTGGATGAGTTCCACATTGTGGAGGATAATCTTTACTTAAAAGTCAACTGATTCGATCACATCTACAAAATACCTCTCCTGCAGCATCTAGTGTTTGGCTGCACAGCTGGAAGCCATCGTTGGGTTTGGCCCGCTCAGTTGGCATTAAAATTAACCATCACAACGGTCTTTATCTAAAAAGTCAGAAACTTTGACAAAATCCTAATCCCTAGAACAAGGTACCAGGCCTGCCGGGTAACTTTTGCACCTTGGTAATAAGTTTACATGATTTATTCCTGCGTCCTACATAAAATCCTCCACAGACCAGAACCAGGCAGAACATCCGGGGAATGTTGTACCACACGCCCATGCAGCTGGGGAGGAGACTGGCTTGGTGCCGAGAAGCCTTCCTGACTGGAGTTTCCGACAGTGGGACAGTCAGGTCACAGTGGACTCCTGGTCCTGGAGGGTGATCTACCAGAGCCGTGGAGATTCAAGCATCTACTGGGGGGGGGGGGGGGGGAGGGACTGGAAGGAACCTCCCAGAGGGTCCTATCCGGCCCGAAGAGCCGAAAGAGTGAAGGGTTCTCTTGCTCTCCGCTCCTTCACCAGCAGCCCAAGATGAGAGTGCCAGCATGGCCAGGTTGCTTTTGTTCCGGCCCTCCGGTCCAGTTTAAGAACCCATTGTGGCCCTCGAGTCAAAAAGTTTGCCCACCCCTGCTCTAGGTACTACAAATGTTGCTCAGAAAAGTCCCTGCTTCCTCTTCTCCACCCCCCTCCCCCAGTGAGGCGTCAGAGGCCGGGGCAGAACATGGAACCTCTCTGAAATGGAAACATCTGTGTTGTGTGCCTTTCTCACCCCCCTCCACCGTCCCCGCTCCCCTGCCAGCCAGCCTCGCCTGGTTAGTCTTCCAGGAGGGGAGCTCCTCCGCCTCGGCCTCCGTTCACACCCCATCTCATCCTCCATGCCTCAGGGGGCCCCGGGGATCCACTATCGGTCCATCGTCCACCAGTCACGGGTCACCGGGCACCTCTCTTCTGCTTTGCCTGCCCCCAATTAATCATCTCTTCCTGGTGATTTGCATGGCAGCCCTCCTGCACTCGGCTGCTCGGGGGAGTTTTCTGGTTTCATTGCTTCACTTCACCTTGGCCTCCTGGGTCACTCTGGATTCCCCTGCCGCCGCCACAGGCCGGCCTCTGAAGCCTGCCTGTCTGAGCTCCAGGATCCTTGTCTTCTCACCAGCCTGCCCATCCTATCAGCGAGCCAGGCTCTGCCCAGAGCGCCACCTTGCAAAAGGGTGGGGTGGGGGGCCCCCTCTGGGCCATAGCAGGATCCCTGAAGTTCTGGTGGATGTCAGAACTGCAAAGGACCTAAAAGATTGTCTAGTACACTCTAGTTCACCCTGTTTCACTCCATTTCATAGATGGGGAAAACTGAGGTCAAAATGAGGGAAAGATGGCCCGGCCGGCGTGGCTCAGTGGTTGAGTGTTGACCTATATCTTGGAGGTCAGGGTCCAATTCGGTGCCTGAACATGCCTAGGCTGCAGGCTCAGTCCCCAGGGCGGGATGTGCAGGAGGCAGCCGATCCATGATTCTTATTGACATTTCTCTCTCTCCCTTCCTCTCTGAAATCTGTGTGTGTGTGTGTGTGTGTGTGTGTGTGTGTGTGTGTGTGTGAGCGTGTTTTAAGGATGAGGAAGAGTCTTGCCCATGGTCATATCTCAAGTCAGAGGCAGAGCCAGGTCTAGGCTTTGGGGTCCTCCCCCTCAGCCCCTCTCTCCTCTCCCTCTCTGCCACACTTTGTCAACAGAAAATAGCTCCTCTGAAAACTTGAACACATTAGAAGTGAGTGACAAATGCATCTAGTGTTTAAATATTGAGTCTGCTCAGATGGCAGTTTTTTGTATAAGCTGTGGCCAACAGGCTAGACCAGCTGTGGGCAAACTACAGCCCGTTCGGCTGTTCTATCCAGCCTGCGGAGCCAAAAGAGCGGAGGGTTCTCTTGCTCTCCCCTCCACTCCTTCACCAGCAGCCCAAGATGAGAGTGCCAGCATGGTCAGGTTGCTTTTGTTCCAGCCCTCCGGTCCAGTGTAAGAACCCATGGTGGCCCTCGAGTCAAAAAGTTTGTCCACAGCTGGGCTAGACTATGGCCTGGAGCCAGGTGCCGGGACAGAGGAGACCCCCCTGCCGGCAGCCTCGCTAGCATGAGCACCTTGGAAGCAACACCTCCCCACAGTTATCATCAGGAGCCAGTGAGCAGCTGGACCCAGACACAGGAGCCAGAGCTGAGGACGGGGAGGAGATGGGGAGAAAATGGGGAGTAGCAGCAGGTCCCAGGAAGGGGAGGAGACCCTGGAAGACCTCAGGTTCCCAAACCATCAGGGGCCAGCCTGATGCTATTTGCTATTAAAGAAACCGAGGCGGAAACAGTTCCCAGGACAAAGAAACTGTCAAGATCAGATAGTCTTGGAGGTTGAGGTTCGATTCCCAGTCAGGGCACATGCCTGGGTTGCAGGCTTAATATCCAGTAGGGGGGATGCAGGAGGCAGCCAATCAATGATTCTTTCTCATCATTGATGTTTCTCTCTCCCTCTCCCTTCTTCTCTAAAATCAATAAAAACATCAAACTCTGGGGAGGGAGGGCATGTATGGGAGGTGGGGAGGGACAATGGTAAGCTATGTACACATATAATACCTTAATAATTTTTTTTAATTCTCTCTACCCCTTTTATTTTATTTTAATATATTTTTTATTGATTTTTTTTTACAGAGAGGAAGGGGGAGGGATAGAGAGCTAGAAACTTTTTTTTAATATATATTTTATTGATATTTTACAGAGAGGAAGGGAGAGAGATAGAGAGCTAGAAACATCGGCCAGCTGCCTCTTGCACGCACCCCCTACTGGGGATGTGCCCAAAACCAAGGCACATGCCCTTGACCGGAATCGAACCCGGGACCTTTCAGTCCGCAGACCGACGTTCTACCACTGAGCCAAACCGGTTTCGGCACCTTAATAAATTTTTTAAAAATAATAAATAAAATAAATAAAAAATTAAAAAAAAAAAAAAAAGATCAGACAGTCGACAACTTGGAGACCTTCAGAATTTATCAAATCTAGAGCCCTCTGTGGTACAAGTGGGAAACCTGAGGCCTAGGAGGGGAGCAGATAATTGGTCCGGGATGGACCCAGGAGCAGGGGTCAGAGGAGACCTCCCTGGAGCAGAGCTGGGACTGACGCCCAGGCTCCTGCCTCCCTGGGTGGGGCAGGCTTTGGAGGAGGTGAGAGGCAGGGACATCAATGACCGGAGGCTGGTGAGGCAGGAACACCCCTGAGGAAAGCTGGGGTGTCTCCGACAGTAGGCTTCGGAGGTGCTGCGGAGAAACCCATGTGGTTATTCTGGGGAAAGAAGGGCTGTAAAAGTGAAATTTGCAATTTGTGACGGGGGGAAACTGAAAATGTGTTCTCCATCCCATGCAAATCATCTGTGGCCTTGCGCCCTGCACCTGCAGCAGCTCACAACATACACAACGGCAGGAGCCTCAGGTTCCCACAGTCTGCGCTCAGACCAGCAACAGAGAAAGCCCCCTCCGTCTGGAGGGGTGTGCTGGGTGCCCACGCTCCGTCTCCCGGTGTCAGCTGGGCTCAGCGCTGCCTCCTTTGTGCTGGGCTCAGGGGACCCTGTTACAGACTGCCCTCCTAGGACAGCACCTGGCCCTCCCCATCAGCCATCCCGTCCTTGTCCCACCTGCCAGACACGCCCACATTGTCACTCCACATTGTGAGAATTTGTGGATCTTCTGTCTCTTGTGGGAAGTGCCCTTCTTCCTTTTCTTCCCCCAAACCTGTCAGCCTGATCAGAGACTCCACGAGGAAGCCTTCCCTCTGCTCCAGGCCCGCCAGTTTCTCACTGAGCCCCCCACCGCTATGGACCTCCTCGCCTGGCCCATGTCTACTCTCAATTGTCTGTCTACAGTCTCCGTCTCCCACAGAAGACCGGGAGGCCCTCGGTGGCCACCCCGTAGGCAGACAGGGATGGCAGGCATGTGGCATGCATGCTGCCACCGTTCCAGGTGGAGCGCAGGGCAGACATTGCTAATCAATCATGATCACCCTTCGCTTGGAGTCTCAGAGACTTCAACTCCTCAACACTGGTTCCAGGTAGGCAGTGCCTGGCAACCAAGATTGGCTCTCCTGATGAAACTAGTGGCTCTCCCTGAGATGAGTGCCAGTAGATGGGTGACTCAGACCTCAGGCGGGGACTACTGGCCCCTCAGATTTGGCTCCCCTTGCAGCCCACCCCATGGCCTGTGCCTTCCATGTTTACTGAGGGGCCGAAGGTTGACGTCCTCAGCCTCCCTCCTGAAACAATCCAGGGGAGAAATATAGTCATTTTCTCAATACACACACACGTACACACATGCACACTGTTACACATGAGCACACACATATCCCCACATGCACACATTGCACTCTCAAATGCACACACTGATACATACCCACATATGCACACGGGCACCTACACATATCCTCACACAGATACACTCCCGTTAAACGTTTCATGAGTGTGGGGAGCCTCAGTGAAGATTCCGGGGCTAGGGGCGGTGTTACATTTCACCAAGCACAGCTTCCCGCCACCCTTGCAGTTCCCTCTGCCCGCTCTCCTTCTTCCCTCCACCCCCCTAGCGCTGCCCACCCCACTGTCAAAGTCCCGTCCCTCTGTTTTGTAGAGCCATTCTGCTGCCCGATTTGGAGCTGGGGACAGCACACTCCTATGTCGGCAGATCCCAACTTACCAAGTAGAGCCTTTTCTCAAAGAGTCATTCGAATCACAAGCCTTGCCATCTTGTTTCAGACACTGTTAGGACCAAATGGATGGCTGTAACAAAAGACACTGGTCTGTGCTCCCCTTCCCATCCAAAACTAACATGGTCAGGGAACAAAGACCATGTTTAAGCCCCTTTCCGGTACCCAGCACTGCATCCGTTATTACAAATAAACTACTGTCCCTCAAAGAGCACCCCTAATGGCAGGTGCACAGGTGACATTTTGTGCCAGGTGTCAGGCTGAAGGTAGAGGGGCAGTGTGGAGGCGTGGAGAGAGCGAGCAGAGGCCAGACCCCACCAGGGCCCAGGGACTGAGGCCCTGACCCCATCCCGCCCAGGCTGGCCCTGGATCACACGTGAAAGCCCTCGTTTGGAGGGAGCCAGAGTCACAGACCTCTTCCCCGGAACCGGCTGAGCCATGAGCCCCTCTCTGTCCATCCCCAAGGCCTCGGGAAAATGTTTATTCTCAGGGCCTCGCCAACCAACAACGTGTCAGAGGCCATCCTTTCCGAGGCCATCGCTGTTGGACAGTTTCACCTGAACCTGAACTTCATATAAATGGGGCCATCCAATAAGGACTCCGTGTCTCTGGCTTCTTTGACTCGGTGTGCCTGTGAGATAACACCCGCAGATCTCGTAAAGTTTTGTTCCAAAGAGTGGAAGTTGGGACATGAAACGTGGAGGAGCCCAAGCCTCACACAGCAGTGTCCTAATCACCCCACCACAGAAGCAGGGCTCTCGTGAAAATTAGCTTTTATCCTCTTCTCTTAAAAGCTTACACAGACCATAAGCCTCAGGGACCACAATGTGTACAGCGAGCTCCCCCACCCGCAACTCCGGTCCCCAATTTAAGAGACTCTATTAAACCCAGGGTGGATTTTCTATGCCCAGTGGTTTTCCATTTTGTCTTTTAATTTTTACTTTAAGGACTTAATTTTAACAAAAGGGCCAAATTACCGCCACACTTTAGAATAAACTTGTTTAGGGGAGTTAAAAACAGGCTTTGGAACTTTAATTAACTTTGGAAAACGGTAATGAAACAGCCCCTGTGCCCTTTGCAAAGGCCAAGAAGAGAGATCAGAAACTAGAAGTTCACACCTTGGCCAAACACGGACCCAGCTGCACCCCTAGACCAATGACATCAGAATCTGTTGGGTGGGGACCCAAACACTAGGGTGGCGTTTTAAGCTCTCAGCCAACTCCAATGAGCACTGAAGGCTGACAATTTCTAGTTTAGATTGATTGGCAGCTGCCAACAGTGAAGCCATAAGAGACAGGAAGGAAGGGAGACCGGTGAGGCTGAGAGACACAGAGGTCTCCAGCTTTGGAAGGAGCAGTCTGACTGGGGTCCTTGCGGAGAAGGGGATTAGGACAAAGAGACGCCAGAGGGCACATGTCCAGCGGAACGGACCCGGTGAAGAGGCAGGAAGAAGGTGGTCACCTGCAAGACAAGGAGCAGGCCTCAGAGGAATCCAACCCTGCCAGCACCTTGAATTGTGGCTTCCAGCTCTCAGAACTATGACAAAATAAATATCTGTTGCTTATGCCTCCCAGTGTGTGGATATAGAGTTCAGGTGATGCGGCTAAGGTCCCAAGTTAGCCCGAGCTTAGTCCAAGTTCCATTTCAGCTCTTTGGCCTTATATAAGGGCTACTCCTCTGCCCCATGTCTTTACTTCTAGGACTTTACCCTAAAAACTAACCAACAATGTCCTTGAAGAATTACCTACAAAGGTGCCCATTGAGTGTTCCTTTTGTTGTTGTTAATTTTCACCCAAGGATATTTTTTGCCATTGAATTTTTTAGAAAGAGAAGGAGGGAGGGAGGGAAAGAGAGAAACATCAGTGTGAGAGACATCAATTGGGTGCCTCCCACACATGCCCCAGCAGGGCTTGGGGGTCAAACCTGCAACCCAAGTATATGCCCTTGACCAGAAATCAAACCCATGACTCTCTGGTGTGCTAGCCAATGCTCTAACCACTGATCAACACCAACCAGGGCTCTTTATAATGGTAGATATAGGAAGTGTTTGACAGTGGGAGGACAGAAAAGCCAATGATAGGGACCAATTCAGTTGAGCCTGCAGAAGCCATTAAGCTATCAAGATTTTTAAGGCTGCTCATTCAGCATGGCCTCCCACCTGTGCACAAATGCACTGATCTTGACCTTGGTCAAGAACGTTATCCTAAGATCTCCTAACCCCAACCTAGGATGGTGGGCATGTGTCTACTTTCTTTGGCCCCCAACCTCTAAGTTACCTGCAGAAAGACCAACAAGAGTCTTAGTTTTTCAGTTTGTGCCTCAATCTACCTATCTGTATCTCAAACCCATGCATGGATGTATGAATATGGAAAAACATATTGAGCTGTAACTGCACTTTATGTAAGTTATGTCTTTTTTAAGTATTTTTAAATGCAGTGTTGAAAAGCTGTAAGTTAATATGGCGCATACACAGGTGACTGGCACAAAGTCTGTGGAGCTGGGATGGGTCTCTTTCATAAGGCCCAGAGGTGAACACAAACTGAATGGGCGAGAAAAGGCATCTCAGACATGCTCATTTAAAGGCTCAGAGGATGTGTTCCGGGCCAGAGGAGGATGCATTCAGGTGGAGAAACTGGCCAGGCTGGGTCTGGAGTGTGGTGGGAGAGGTAGGGGGACAGGACCCGGACCATGGGCTACAGATGGAGCTGTCTCTTGTGCTGTTTCCAGAACAATCCTAGCGTGGTGGGTTAAGGTAGCCTGTGTTGTCAATGACCTCCGAGGGGATCAGGCAGTGTGTCAGCTGTGGGGTGTTGGGGAGAGCAGTGGGGTGGAAATGGAGCTCAATAGTTCAGATGATGCGGCTAAGGTCCCAAGTTCTTGGGGTAAAGATGGGCACAGACTAGAGAGCTAGGCTCTCTATGGATTTTTTTGGGGGGGGAGCAGGGGGTATCAATAGGTCATTTAAACTTGGGGCACCTAAGAAAGTAGGCACAATGTCCCGGGATGGGGTGAGGGGATCTCAGGACAAGATCTTGGGTTGCAGCCTTGAACCCAGGCCGGCTCAGGGGGCCTTGGCTGCTTTGTTTTCTTCTTATTTGTGTTTTAAGATCAGATTGAGGAGGATTCTTGGAGATTACCCTCCTCATTTTATTTTAGTTTGGAATGAACTTTTGCTGACGCCCTCCATCCCCCAAACCTCACCCCAGTTTACAGAGGGCCACACAGAGACCCGGAGAGGAGAGGGAAGGGGAATGTGGGTGGTTATTGATGTGAACCAGCACATAAGGAGCCTGGCGGGTGACTGGGTTTGGCATGGGGTGGGCAGGCCACGCAGGCTCTCTGCAGGGCAGCCCAGAGGAGGCCTTCGGGGGGCAGCCGTACCCCCGGAGAGGTGCCCGAGCCAGTCATTTCAGAAGTGGGACCGGAATGAGACGCACGGAGCACCTGGCGTGTTTGCACAGCTCAGCAGCTGTTCCTTCTGAATTTCTGCGGGGTATTTTGGTTGGGGTTTTTTTTTAATATTATTATTGTTATCTAGATTAGCGCAAGGTGGATTCCCATGTGAAAGGATCCCCGTTTTACGAGACTGGCTGTCAAAGAGGAAGTGGGTGCCAGCTGGGTTTGCCCACTTCCCCGTGTATTCATTGGGAGGGGACAGTGGAACCCCCCCAAGCTCCCTTCGCCTTTTCACAATTAATTTCTCCTCACTAAGCACCACAAGCCTGATGCAACTCTCTCCTTGCTGTTCAAGTACAGCACTTGCTTTCATAATGAGCCGGGACCCCAGCCACCGGCCTCTCTGCCCAGCAAAACCCCGCCATGGTCAGCAGCCGCTCAGGGAAGCTGGCTGGGTGAGCGGACAACACAGAACTCAGGCCCCCGGGCAGGGCAGACCCCTCAGGACCCCTGTCAGGACTCCACAACCAGGGCCACCTCCTTCAGGCACCCTCGTCCTCTGTGCTCCCTCAGAACCTCGCACATTTGTGTGCTTTGTTTCAGAACAATTAGCATTAAAGCGAAATTACCGTTTTTTATAGACGTGCGTATAGATGGCTGGGAATGTGTGCGCGTTCATAAAGAATATGCGTTTGTATATTCATGGAAAGAAATCGGAAGGACACACACCACACACCGTTCCTCTTGCTTATCTCTAAGGGGTTTGCTGCCAGACAGTGTTGTTTCAGTCTATCACAAGCATGTGTTACGCTTTTAACCACTCTTTCTGAAGAGACGTTTCCTGGGTTTGCATCTGTCTTCTCTCCCTGCCTTCGTAATTGTATTCTGGGGGGCCGTGCAGATGCTTGGAAACCTCAGGTCCAGGTCCCCAGGAGCGGGGGAGACATGAGCAGGGCCACACAGCTACAAGCAAGGAGGCGCTCACGGCAGAGAGCCGTCAGCACACGGCTTCCTTCCCACACGGCCTCGCGATGAGAAAAAGCCGGCTGGGCCGGGCCGGGTGCTTAGCGACGGGCAGTGGTGTTCACTCCGGTTGCAGGCTCCTGGATCTTTCATGGAAGTATGACTGGCCTGCAGGTCACGCTCTGAGTAGTACTTACCTAAGCAACTTCATTAAGCACCGGCGGTCACTGCGCGAACGTTTGCTTGTGGTTGGGTTTTGGAAGAGCCTAACGGTCCCTCCCATGAGCCCGGCGCTGTGTTGGGCCGGCCCGGTCCTGCTGCTCCAGCTCCGAGCACCTCCCGGGCACCCCGTGGTGTGCAGGCTGCCGATCTCCGTGCTTTGCCGCACACGGGGCTGCCCCTAGCAGCGGAGAGCCGGGACAACGCCACCAAAGGAGCCACGGTGACCGTTGGCACATTTCTATTTTTTAATTTTTTAAAATATATTTTATTGATTTTTTTTTCAGAGAGGAAGAGAGAGGGATAGAGAGTTAGAAACATCAATGAGAGAGAAGCATCGATCAGCTGCCTCTTGCACACCCTCTACTGGGGATGTGCCTGCAACCAAGGTACATGCCCTTGACCGGAATCGAACCTGGGACCTTCCAGTCCACAGGGCGACGCTCTATCCACTGAGCCAAACCGGTTTCGGCTAGTTGGCACATTTCATAGGAACCCTCAGCATATTGTTAAAGATGGCGCTTTTACAACGGAACTCCAATTATTCTCAGAAAAGGAAATAAGACCACCAAGCTAAGGTAGGATTTTAAGCGGAACCATGACACGGGCAGGTCTGCATGGTAGGAGGAACAAACTGAGCTGTGGAGGGTAGGTTAAAGGGGGTGAGACCAGAGGCGGGACTCTCAGGAAATGGTCAGGACCAGAGCACTAGCCTTCGCCCTTGGTACCCTCAGCACAAGCCCGCTGCAGCCTCAGCGCGGAGGGGCGTGCTCTCCTAGCCCTGGGCTCTGGGCTTGGTCTCGTGACTTACTTTGGCCGATGGGATGAGGCAGAAGCAACTGGATGCCAGACTTGAGACTTGACCTTAAGAGGCCTCGTGTGCCTGAAACAGGTTTGGCTCAGTAGTAGAGCGTCGGTCTGCGGACTGAGGGATCCCAGGTTCGATTCCGGTCAAGGTCATGTACATTGGTTGCGAGCACATCCCCAGTAGGGGGTGTGCAAGAGGCAGCTGATTGATGATTCTCTTTAATCGATGTTTCTAACTCTCTATCCCTCTCTCTTCCTCTCTATAAAAAATCAATAAAAAATTTTTTAAAGAGGCCTCGTGTGTTTCTTATGCACCTGCCGTTGCCAGAAGAACATTTCCGTCCTCCCGTGTTCTTGGAGGAAGAGAGACATGGAGCAGGGCTTCCCTCCTACCTGCACGCTCATGAGCCAGCCCAGCCGAGGCCAGCAGAGCCATGAGAAAGAGCTGCTTGCGGCTGTAAGCTGAGATGTGGGGCTGTTTGTTAGGCAGCGTTGCCCCGGCCGTGGGTAACTGATACCGTGGGGCTGGGAAGAAGTGAACCAAGCCAAGGAGGACCCAGGAAAGCAGGCGGAGGTAGTGGTCAGCTGGGTGTGTGGGTGTGACTGGCCGAGGGTCTGGAGGACTCCAGTTGGGGCCGGGGACCCGGGCGGTGGAAGGTGCAGTGTGTGGATGGAGGGCACAGCAAGAGGAGGACAGAAGTGACCTCCCACGTTAGACTTACATCGGCAACGCTCTCTCCTTTCCTCTGGCTCTTTCTCCTTGTTTCCAGAAGAGACCAGGGCCTGTGTCTGTCAGGATAAATTCCTTGGGGGCTGAACCTCTGAGCGGGGACTTCACGCGACCCCACCACACTCAGCACCCCACAGGCCTCCGGCTCTGCCGGGCCCGTTAGGAGAAGCCCTGATTTGGACGACAGGGTGAACCAGACTTCCCGGCCACAGGAAGCGGCCCCGCTGGTTTCCCAGGGCTTCCCGCAGAGACGCCAGCCTGTTCTCGTCACTCTCATTTACTTAAAATACCTGCCTTTGCAGCACTGAAACCGCCCAACGAGTTCACTTCTTTATTTCCAGCCGGGCAGTTGAACTAATTTGCATTGGATAATTATTTTCCGTTATGTGATAACAATCCTGTTCCATTCGAAAATGATCTTGTCCAAAGGCCAAACAGTGTATCCTTCCCAAGGAGCAGGGGGCCGAGACAGGAGGCGGCCTGTCAGCGTGCCCTCCGTGAGGGTAGAGGGATGTCCCAGCCGAGCCCCTCGTGGCGCCCCTGTGACCCGTGGGCCAGGTGGGACCGAGGGCCTGGCCTGCCCTCTGACTCCCCTGCCTACGGCCACTCTTTCCCGCTTCGAGCTGAGAAGGGAGCGCCTTCTGGCAGCTGCCGGGCCCAGAGCTGCTGGTGCAGAGAAGGGCCCGGGACAGAGGCGGGAGCCGGGTTCTGGACTCGGGGTACCGCTCGGCGTGGGAGCAGCGAGGTGAGATGGACGGGACTGCTGCAGCTCAGATGTTTTGTGCTTCTGTCCCGGCCATCCAGAGCGACCCAGGTCCAAAGCCAGGTTTTCTTTTTTGTTTTCTTTTTTTAAAATATATTTTTATTGATTTTTTACAGAGAGGAAGAGAGGGATAGAGAGTCAGAAACATCGATGAGAGAGAAACATCGATCAGCTGCCTCCTGCACAACCCCCACTGGGAATGTGCCTGCAACCAAGGTACATGCCCTTGACCGGAATCGAACCCGGGACTTTCAGTCCGCAGGCCGACACTCTATCCACTGAGCCAAACCGGTCCCGGCAGTAAGCCAGATTTTCTATAGAGGAACCGGCCCACCAGCCAAGCCCTGCTTCCTGGGCATTCTGTGTGCTGCCCAGGTGGGGTTTCCGCAGAGGGAGCAGCGGCCCAAAGGTGGGGTATCTGAGAACTTAGTCTGGGGCCTAGCTGCCCTGCCGAGCGGAAGCAGAGGGCACCTCCTCTCCCTGCCTCCACACCCCCCCCCCAACACACACACACACACACACACACACACACACACACACACACACACTCGGCACCAGCAGAGGCAGCGGCTGGAGATGGCCACGTGGAGTGTTTCAGCAAGCCACCAGGACAGCCTTAGAGGTGGAGCAAGAGAGCCACAGAGCCAGGGTGCCCCGGAGGGTGCCCAGGCCCTTTGCCAGTCCCACACCCCGCCCTCCCTCTGCTGTTCCAGCTGCAGCTGGCGCTCCTCACAGCTCGGTCCTGCCCTGAGGGCCCAGGACGGGGCAGGGCAGCAAGGCCACCCCAGGGCTGTCGCTGCCCCCTGAGAAGGGCTCTGTGCTGGGTGCTTTCGTGTGTTCCCTGGGGCGCCGCTCTCCTGCAGCCCTGGGAACCAACCCTCTGTCACTCACAGCTGAGGAGGCCGAGGCTCGGCTCGCAGAGGGTGTGCCGTTTGCTTCAGTGACACTAAGCGGAAGGCAGACCGTGGTCTGACCTTTTGTTGATTTCAACTGACTTCAGCCCCAGGGCTCTTCTCTCTGTTCGGTGGAGACAGAAGGAGCGAGGCCCTGCCACACTGTGTGCCCTGGGCTGGGCCTGGGGCCGTGCGGGGGCCAGGAGGAGGGCAAGGAGAAACCGCCCGAGCTGCCCTATCTCTTAAGTACAGTTTGCTATGTTCCAATGAGATGGCGCAATCTCCATGAATAAAATTACAGTTCCCAAAGGGCTCACACCCAATTTATATGTAGAAGAGGCCATTACGGGCTGGGCTGGGCTGGCTGTTAGAACTGAGCTCCCGTGCCATTCCTGGTGGGGTTCTGATACTTTGTGAGCGGCCCCGGGGACAAGAGAGGCGCCCCCGGTATCCCCCACATGGCCTGGGTCCTCGGGCTGGCGGGTGCTGAGGACCAGGTGCCCCAGGAGCTCTGGCCTGCTCTCCTGAGGTCACCAGACACCCGCCCTGACCCCAGCCCCCTGTTACTTAGCTGAGTGAACTTGACCAAGCTGGAGGTGGGGTTCCTGCTCCTTTGAGGGGGGAGGTCCAAGTGTGAAGAAACGTTTGTTTGCCTTCGGTCCGTAGCTGGTCTCCGACCGCAGCAGGGGCTTGTGCTGGTGCTGGCTCCTACCGTGTTTCCCCGAAAATAAGACATCCTCCGAAAATAATACCTACTTCATGGAAACATAATACATCCCCTGAAAATAAGACCTAGTGCATCTTTGGGAGCAAAAATTAATATAAGACACAGTCTTATTTTCGGGGAAACAGGGTAGGTGTGGGTGGGGTCCATGGCCAAATCGTTCCACTTTTGGCAGGACAGTCCCAATTTTCAACAAATTTTCCCGCGTCCCACCGCGTTTTTAAAAAGTCCCCATTTTTTGCCGAGACCAATTTGACTCAGTGGATAGAGCGTCAGTCTGCGGACTGAAGGGTCCCGGGTTCAATTCGGGTCAAGGGCATGTACCTTGGTTGCAGGCACATCCCCAGTGAGGGGTGTGCAAGAGGCAGCTGGTTGATGATTCTCTTTCATTGATGTTTCTAACTCTCTATCCCTGTCTCTTCCTCTCTGTAAAAAATCAATAAAATTTTTTTTTTAAAGTCCTGATTTTTGGAAACGCCATGGGACTCAGGGAAAATTGTTGGAAATCGGGACTGTCCCGCCCAAAGCAGGACGATCTGGTCACCTTATCCATGGGCCGTGTCCACCTCCGGCACGAGCGTCCTGGGTGCGACTGGCCTGCACTTTGTTTTACGAAAAGGCATTTCTGTAAAAGTCACATAAGACCACCCCAGGGAATTTGCAAAAGAGGAAAAATAAAAGTTACCCTCATCCATCCCTCAGTCCCACCCAGATGTCGGTGTGTTTCCACCCGGTGTTTCCCACAGTGCGGTAGGTGTGGGCCGCTGTCTCTTACCTCCACCTCGGGTGGTAGCTAGCGATCACTCTGTCCATTCACATTTTCATCCCGCCTTTTCCACTAGCTTCCCTGTCCCCTCAACAATACTCTGAATCCCTCAGCGATTGCTGAATAATCATGCAACCCAGAATTCATGATTGAGAGCAACGTTGATCATTGCTCGTGAGTTTATGGTGGTCAGGTGGTCAGGGCGGGCTCAACTGGTCTTGACTGGGGATGTGTAAGCATCGGTGGTCAGCTGGGTAGTCTGAAATGGGCTCATTCACAGGTTTTGTGGCTGGCGATCCCCTGGTGATAGGAGGGAGGGGCGCCGTGCCACGTGTCTCACCCCCCCCCCCCCCGTGACATTCTGTTGGTCAAAGTAAGTGACAGGACCAGCCCAGAGCCAGAGTGGAAGGGACTACAGGTTTCAGGGCAAAGGGCCTGATTACAGGGAGGCCAGTAATTGCAGCATCACTTATAACCGTCAATGCACCATACTCCTGGCTGACATAGCTGTCATTTTTTATAGCAGCAGAGTTTTTCACAGATGTACCACTTTTCATAGACGTACCATTAAGTGGGGATGAAAGACATTTCATTTGTTTCAAGTTTTCCTCTAATAACAACTTTGTAGCGCCTTAAAGACAAGAAAAGCAATGTCTCCACCCTTAATCAGAAACCCAAGGTCAAGGGAGAAGATTGAGCCACAGTGTCCATGAGCCTCTTAAAAACAGCGCCACCTGCAGGCCTTCTTATGTTCCTCATCTCACTGAATCCAGAAGTGTCTGACCAGGGTTCTCTGACAAGTCCTGGCTGTTGAAATCACTTTCAAGAGTCCCTTTTCCCAGCAAAGCCATCACTTAGAATTGAAGGTCAGATAAAGAGCTTCAGAGATAAGAAAAGGCTAGGGTTCATCACCACCAAAGCAGTATTACATGAAATGTTGAAGAGTATTCTGGAAGAAGGAGAAGGGGAAAAAGAAGAAGAAGACAAGGAAAAGAAGAGGTAAAAAATATGAACAATAAAATGGCAAGGAATACATAACTATCGACAATTGAGTCTAAAAAAAATAAACGAACAAGGAATCTAATGAACAAAATAAACAGGTGAATAAAGTAGAACCGGAGGCATGGCAACATGGACCAGATTGATGAATCTCAGAAGGAAGGGGGTCGGGGGCAGGAAGAGATTAACCAAAGAACTTACATGCATGTGTGCATTACCTATGGACACAGACAGCAGTGTGGCGAAGGCCTGGGACAGGGGGGGAGCCAGGTGGAGCCGGGAAGGGGGACATCAGTCATACTCTCAACAATAAAAAAAAGAATAGCAAAGGGAATATAGTCAAAAACATTGTAATAATTATGTATGCTGTGAGATATTTCCAAATTTGTCAGGATGATCACTTCGTAAATTATATAAATGTCTAATTATGTTGTAAGTCAACCTGTAACTTAAAAAAAACCAAACATTATTTTTTAAAGTCTCTTTTCATATCCGGGCCTCAGTTTCCCCATCTGTATAACTAGAGGGTTGGCCTAAATGCTTGGGGGATAAAGGGTGGACTACAAAAATGTTTCTCAAACCGTGTCACTCAGGTCTAAAAGCCAAAAAGATGCCAGTGTCACCCTCCCATGTATTTTTTAAAATTATTTTATTTTTTTTAAATCAGGACTTTTTTTTATTTTTTAAACATATTTTATTGATTTTTTTTACAGAGAGGAAGGGAGAGGGATAGATAGTTAGAAACATCGATGAGAGAGATACATCGACCAGCTGCCTCTTGCACATCCCCCATCGGGGATGTGCCCGCAACCAATGTACATGCCCTTGACCGGAATCGAACCTGGGACCTTTCCATCCGCAGACCGATGCTCTATCCACTGAGCCAAACCAGTTTTGGCCTCCCATGTATTTTTTAACACGTGAGAAACACAGGCTCCATTCTCCCTGCCCGCGGTGACCCGCCTCCCGGAGGGGGTGTCCTAGCAGAGCAGCGGGGCCAGAGAGGCGGCCGGCCCATGTCAGATGTGTGTCCAGGTGATGGTGAGCGAAGGCGGAGGCCGGGAGGTGCGGGCCAGGCAGGCGTCATAAGGCTGTGGGTTTCCGCTCAGTGTCTTGTCTTATAACCCGAACGTGTATTTGTGACCTTGCCTGAAGCCGACTCTCCGTTCAATACACGCCAAACTTTAACTCCCATGGCGTGTGGCTGACCAGGGAGCTTTGAAGAGAGCGGTATGGGCATTCTAGCTCCTGAGCTCTTCTCACTCTTTAAGACTTTATTTTCCTAGGATGGTCGTAGATTCGCAGCAAAATTGAGAGAGAGAAAAAGTACAGAGATTTCCCATGCACTCCCTTCCCCACACACGCACAGCCTCCCTCCTCGTCCACCTCCTGCCCCAGAGCGCGACATGTTTAACCAAGGACAGACCTACCGGGACACGTCGTCGTGGCCAAAACCTATGGCTTAAGACATGAGGGTTCGCTCTCGGGGGTGTAATGACCCGTATCCACCGTGTAGTCTCATGGGGTACCTCCACTGCCTCAGACCCTCTGTGCCCCACCTCGTCACTGGATTAGTAACCTGAGCGTCTACTGACTCGGCATCTCTCGGGAAAGAGCACCACTGCGTGGCCGCAGTCCGAGGAGCAGTGCTCAGTACTGAGGGCACAGGAGGTGTCGCACAGCCCTCCACTCTTGTTTTAGGCTATAAAAGAGAACATTTGCGGAGATCTCAGGAACTCATCCCGTCCGCCTATAAGAACCGGGCCCTGGCCTGGACCCATCAAGGAGGCAGCTGAGTGAGTCTCGCCTGGGAGGTCAGGGGAAGGAAGGTAGGGGCACAGTTCCCATTCAACTGCGGGGGGAAGCCAGCATGCAGGGCTGGTGCAGCCGGAGGAGGGGGAGCGGGATCTGGGACCGGCTAGGCCAGGGGTGGGCAAACTTTTTAACTCGAGGGCCACAATGGATTCTTAAACTGGACTGGAGGGCCGGAACAAAAGCAACCTGACCATGCTGGCACTCTCATCTTGGGCTGCTGGTGAAGGAGCGGAGGGGAGAGCAAGAGAATCCTTCGCTCTTTCAGCTCCGCGGGCCGGATAGAACAGCCGAACGGGCCAGATCCGGCCCGTGGGCCGGAGTTTGCCCACGGCTGGGATAGGCCCTAAGCCCGTTGGGCACTGACAGTGCAGCAAGGACGAACATGAGCAGAGACAGAGGTACAGGTGACCCGCAGGAATCAGCTAGGGTTCTGTGGGACTGAACCAGGACACCGGAAGGGGGTTTGGGGGGTGGGCTGGAGAGGTGAGCTGGGTGGGGGGACAGGGTGCGAGAGAAAAGCAGCAGGGCTCGGCCGCCTTGCCCAGGACGACCCGGCCCCACTGTGGACGCTGCTTTATTATTAATCTCTCTTGTGAATTCAGGTGGGGAAAGGTCTGCGGAGAGTCATGCCAGAATTCACAGGAGAAGGATTCTGTAATTTCTTTGAGCTCTGTGACTCTGGACAAAGTATTCAGTATTAATGCAGCTGACCATGACGTCTTCTGTGTGTGCGCGACTGACAGACCAAATTACCTTTTCTTATCTCCTCGGGAGAGAAAGGGGACCATTTATTTGACATATTTCATAATCATCTCACCTGCTTGCCCCCTACGGAGAGCGCCGTGACCCGCTCCCTCCTCTCCCACGCCGGGCAGGGAGCCCGCCGGCTAATAAAGCCCGTTTCTGAAGGCCGTCTTTAATCTCGGAACAGCGAGCGCGATTGTCGATTGTCCTTTTAATTCTTTTTCTACTTTTTAAAAGCCCACGTTTCTGTTCTCTCTCGTTTTCATCTTGCCTCATCGGACATGGCACGCTTCCCTCTCCTTGGTATCTGACCCGTGGAGAGGGCACCAGGTAAAGACCCCCTGAGGCCCTCGGCTCCGGGCCTGCGGAGCACTGGGCACAGTTCTCTAGGTGGCAGCTTAGAAGTCCCCAGCCTTGGCAGCCACAACACCCCAGAGACGTGTTTTGTTTTTAAAAAATATATATATTTTATTGATTTTTTTTTTTATAGAGATGAAGGGAGAGGGATAGAGAGCTAGAAACATCGATGAGAGAGAAGCATCGACCAGCTGCCTCCTGCACATGCCCTTGACCGGAATCGAACCTGGGACCCTTCAGTCCGCAGACCAACGCTCTATCCACTGAGCCAAACTGGTTTCAGCAGAAGCGTGTTTTTTAAATTGCGGTTAACACACAACACAGCGTTTACCAGCCATGTTTAGTGCACAGCTCTGTGGCATTAAGTGCGTTCATGTCGTGCGACCATCACCACCCCCGTCTCCAGAACTCCCTTCTTCTGGCAAAACTGAAACTCCATGCCCATTCATAATTACTCCTCATTGTCCCCCTCCCCAATCCCATAGAATATACACTAAGTGGCCAGATTATGATGATCTCTTAACGCATAATAATCTGGCCACTCAGTGTAGATCCTATATAATAAAAGGCTAATATGCAAATTGTGCCCTTAACCAGGAGTTCAACCGGCAGGCAGGTGGGCCAACTGCCCATGTCCCCTCCCCTGAGTGTCGAGATTATTATGCGTTCAGAGATCACAATAATCTGGCCACTCAGTGTATGTATAACACCTAATGTAAACTGTGGGCTCTGGGTAATAATGATGCGTCGATGTAGGTTCATCCTCGGTTAAAAATGGGCGTGCTGCTGAGGATGTTGATAATAGGGGAGGCTGTGGGGGAGCAGGCAGGAGCTATACGGGAAAACCCTATACCTTCTTCTCAATTTTGTTGTAAGCCTAAATGTGCTCTAAAAATATAAACACTTAACAATTAATTTAAAAAAGAAAAAGAAAAAGAAAAAAAGAAAGCTTGTTCAAGCACTGCTCTTACAAAAGGCAGTTCTCAGGATGAATCTTGCCAAAGTTTCACGTGATAGTTAATGCCTGTGCTGTTTAACTTTTCCAGAGTTTAGGGAAAAGTTAAAATGTTTCCAATTAATTTTACACACCTAGAACAACTCTAATATCAAGACTTGATATTAAAAAAAACAACAGCCGAAACCGGTTTGGCTCAGTGGTAGAGCGTCGGCCTGCGGACTGAAAGGTCCCGGGTTCAATTCTGGGCAAGGGCATGTACACTGGTTGCGGGCACATCCCCAGTTGGAGGTGTGCAAGAGGCAGCTGGTCGATGTTTCTCTCTCATCGATGTTTCTAGCTCTCTATCTCTCTCCCTTCCTCTCTGTAAAATATCAATAAAATATATATTTTTAAAAAAGATAAAGTACTGCCCATGTGGCCTTTCAGGGACACAGACTCCTCCTGCCTTCGGCTCTGCCGGCGCCTACGACGTCTGCTAGACCCTCTGACAGCAACCGGAAGGGGAGAGAGGCGAGGGTGGAATGGGAGCTTCTATGGGCCATGCATCCCTTCCACCCACAGCCCAATAGCTAGACCTCACTCTCGGTGGCAGCAGCTCCCGCGGCTCCGGTGGCTCCAGTTCCACTGTAGTTTTAAACTCCACATGGCGGGGCGGTTTTCTTTGTCTCTAGTTGTAGCCTTCCCATTCCTCCAGCTTTCCTGTGGGTCTGGTGTGATCCCTTTCAATTTTAGCTGTTGTTTTTTTCCAAATTGTTGATGAGGTGGCAGCTTAGGAGACTACCTAGGCCGCCATCTTGTTTCGGTCTCCAGAAAGGCTGCATTTTAAAAGCCTGTGGATGGGCGAGGGCTTTCCAGCCAGAAAGCATACAAGATAGACTTTGTGACATAAAAATGAAAACTCCTTCACATCAGAAAAGAAGATTAAAAGCAGAAGGACCCGTTGAGGGGGGAAATGTTTGTAACACGGTATGATAGACAAAGAATTAGCAGGCTTACTATTTTAAAAGGTCTTACAAATCAGCAGTGAAAAAGATGAGCCCTCCAAGATAAAAATGGACAAAGAGCTGTAACAGGAAATTCATCGAAGAAGAACTAAAGATGGTAAAATATACTAACTACGTAAAACTATTTGGTAGTCAAAGAAATGAAAACCACAATATGATACCTTTTTTTAAAATCATCCAACTGGCAGAGCTCTGAGGATGGATCATGGTGTTTGCCAGAACGGGCATTCCCGTCTGTGGGTGAGATGGGTGCGCTCGTCAGGACTTCGGCTGGGGAGCTTCAAGATTGCCCACTGACCCAGCAATTCCACCTCTGGAATTTCTTCTAAGAAGACAAGTTTTAAAATCTTCAAGATATACAGATGAGGCTGCTAATCACAGGGCTTTGCTTTTGTTTTCCTTTTTCAGTTACAGTTGACATTCAGTATTATATGAGTTTCAAGGATACAGCATAGTGATTAGTGATTAGACCAGCCGTGGGCAAACTACGGCCCGTGGGCCAGATCCGGCCCGTTCGGCTGTTCTATCCGGCCCGCGGAGCCGAAAAAGCGGAGGGTTCTCTTGCTCTCCCCTCCACTCCTTCACCAGCAGCCCAAGATGAGAGTGCCAGCATGGTCAGGTTGCTTTTGTTCCGGCCCTCTGGTCCAGTTTAAGAACCCATTGTGGCCCTCAAGTCAAAAGTTTGCCCACCCCTGCACTAGACATTTATATAACTTACAAAGTGGGAGACCCAGTAGGTATAGTATCCACCTGGCACCATACATGGTTATTTCAATACTATTGACTGGATTCCCTATGCTGTAATTTACATCCCCATTGCTATAACGACCAATTTGTAGGTCTTAATCCCTTAACACCCCCCCCCCCTTTTTTGGTAAATACATTTTTAATGATTTCAGAGAGGAAGGGAAAGGGAGAGAGAGATAGAAACATCAATGATGAGAGAGAATCGATGATCCGCTGCCTTCCGCATGCTCCACACTGGAGATCAAGCCTGAAACTCGGGCATGTGCCCTGACCGGGAATTGAACCGTGACCTCCTGGTTCACAGGCCGGTGCTCAACCACTGAGCCATGCTGGCAGGGCTATTCCTCCCCCTTTTTCAAAACCCTCCCAGCCCCCTCCCATCTGAAACCATTAGTTTGTTCTCTGTATCTATGAGTCACAGGGGTTTTTGTATATTTAGTTTGTGTGTGTTTTTAACCAAAGTTATACATATGCCCCATAATTCTTTTTTTTTTCTCTTTAATTTAAGTTGGAAAATTCTACATGGTTTTTTATGAAAATCAGCAATTCCCCGAGGCTCCTCTCCCCTCACCCCCTCCTCTTTCTCAATCCCAGAGAGACTGCTTTCAATCCTTCTGGTATTTACTGACTTTTCTCTCAGTAACATGCTTATAATGCTACTTCTTCATTTTTGAGACTTGGGCATACTCTAATGATTTCTCATCATGGAAAGAGAGGATGAACTTTCTCGTCAACCCTCCCCCCCTCCCCACTCTACCTTCCCATACGTAACCGCTATTCATCACCCTCCCAGTATAGATATTTGTCATTCTGATTAGATCAATAGTCATTATTGGCCTTTTTTTTTTTTTTTTACTGTAAATCTACCATCAAATGAGCTGTGTAGGCTACTACCATGCTGTTTTCCTGTACATTTCATTTTCCTTGAAGTTAATAATTGACTTGTTCCTGTCATTGGCCTTGTTTGCTCATTTTTAGCACCAGTTTAACTGCAAACTCTCTTTCAGAACATATCACTCCATTGGGTTCTGGCTTCCACTGGTGCCATTAAAAAAGTCCAAGGTCATTCTGAGCCATAACCTTTTGTCTACAATCCACTCTTCCTCTACAAACTCGAAGGATCTTTTCTCTGTCCACCCAGTTAACCGGCCTGAGGTACTGGCATGCCTGGTTCCAGGTCTCTTCAAGGTTCAGGCTTCTTTTCCAGGTTTGGGATTTGGCTTTCCCGGGCCTATTAAATCCACCTACATTTCCACGTACAAAGTGCTGATGACTCCTATAATATTCTCTTCTTCCGTATGGGTTTTGTTCTTGTTTACTATGCCCTGAGTGGCCAGATTATTATGATCTCTGAACGCATGATAATCTGGCCACTCAGTGTAGTTTAGAGAGAAAGCAGCACTGCCCCAAGGTTAGGCCTTTGGAGTCCTGCGTAGTGTAAAGGGTCTCGGATTAGACTCCCCATCCCTGCATTGGTTTCTGGGCCTCCAGCTCCATCCCCCTCAGCCCCACATTCACTCAAAACAGCTGCTGTTAATCCCAGTTCAGATGGGAGGCAAATACCTGCAGGACAAATTAATGACCTAAGTGTTCCAATTTAAGACTTAAAATATATATATATATATATACCCTCCCTAAAACATATATATATATATATATATATATATATATATATATATATAGAGAGAGAGAGAGAGAGAGAGAGAGAGATGATAAACCAAATGGAATTCAATGAATTAGAAAACAAAAATGCAATAAAAAAAGACCAACAAAACCAAGAGTTAATTATTTGAAAGAAAAAAAAAAAAGCAAATCTCTGGGAAGATCAATCAAGGGGAAAAAAAGATACATGTAAATTACATCACACATAAAAAGAATAACATAACTATAGTTAAAACAGAGATTTAAAAGGTAATAAGACAAAGACAGCCAACTATCTGGAGATTTTATCTTCTCATGTGGCTACATTTGCAAATAAAAGATTACTGAGAAAAAAAATAGCAAGAGAATGCCATCAAAACCTCTATGCCAACAAATTTTAAGTCTTAGTAAAAAAAAATTCTACCAAAACTGGAAAACAATAGATATTCTGAATAGTCCTAAAACTATTAAAGAAATTAAAACAATAACTGAAAACATTCCCATAAAAGGGAAGTTAAGGCCGAGATGGTTTTACAAGTAAATTCTACTAACATTTCAATTAATGGATAATCCCAATCTTATATAAATTATCCCAGGGAATTAAAAAAAAATAAGGAATATTCACAAATTCATTCTTGAAGCCAGTATAACAAAATTAGCACAATGAAAGCATGAGAATGAAAAATTACAGGCCCATTTCACACAAGAGCATAGAGGTAAGAATCCTAAATAACATATCTATACTAATAAAAGGGTAATATGCTAATTAGATGAGGAGACCTTCCAGATGTCCTTCCAGACAAAGCCATGGTGATGGGGCCAAGGCAGAGGCTGGTCAGGCCAGGAGGGAAGGGCAGTTGGGGGTGAGCAGGCTGGCAAGGGAGGGGGGCGTGTAGTTGGAGGTGATCAGGCTGGCAGTGGGGGCAGTTGGGGGTGAGCAGGCCGGCACGGGGGGTGGGGGCAGTTGGAGGGTGAGAGACCGGCAGGAAGAGTGGTTAGAGGTGATCAGGCAGGCAGACAGGTGAGTGGTTAGGAGCCAGCAGTTCCCGATTGCGAGAGAGATGTCCACCTGTCAACCAGCAGTTGGACGTCCCCCAAGGGGTCTCTGATTGGAGAGGGTGCAGACCAGTGAATTTCATGTACCAGGCCACTAGTTATTAAAAGAACGCAATTGTGTGTAAAAAAGATAATGTATCATAACCAAGTTGAGTTTATCCCAGCAACACAAAGCTGACTTAATGTTAGAAAAATCTGTAAAGGTAATTTACCACATTAGTAGATTAAAGAATAAGGAAAGTAGATGCAGAAAAAGTATTTGACTAAAGTATGGACTAACTGATGATCAAACTCTAAACAGATTGGAAATAGAAGGGAATTTTCTTAACATAATAAAAGTTAACTATTAAAAAAATTAGACAAAACATTACTTGATATGTAAACAATAGAAATACTTCCTTTAAAATCAGGAAAAAACAAGGATGCCCACTGTTACCTTTTTTATTCAACATTGTACCTTTGAATTTATTTTTCTTAAATATTAAAGTCAATACATTTAATGGCAGAAGTTTTTACATAAAGTAATAAAATAAAGAAAATAATGGCATACATTTGAAAAGAAAGAAATAAAGTGTCAATTATTTGCAGATAATTTATTTATTATTATTATTATTTATTTAGAAAACCCAAAGAATTCTACAGGCCAATTACTAGTCAGCAAGATTAGCAGATATGAAATCAATAGACTAAAGTCAATGAAATTTCTGGTTATTAAAGAAGAAACACAAATGGTAGATAAACTTATGCAAAAAAACTCTCAACTTTTGTAGTTATCTAGGAAGTTCAGGTTTAAACAAAAATATAGCGTTTTACACTCATCAGATCAGCAAGTATTTTTAAAAATCTGACACCACCAAGTGTTGGAAAAGAGATGGAGTAAACTCATGTGCTTATGGGAGTGTCATTGGTACAACCACCTGGGGGCACCAATGGTATCATCGAGCTAAGTGAGGTCCAGGATGCCCTGGACCCAGCAAATCTATACCAGGGTACATGCCCCACAAAATCCCTCCTGGGTGTGTGCAAAGAGACATTTACAAGAATGCTTATGGCAATATTGTCTGTGATGACCAAAAAATCTTAAATATTTATTGACAAGGGAATGAGATGGTACTTTCATAAAAAAATATATATATAATAGTGAGTAAACAAGCAAGATATAGAAGGATATGGTGGTACTAAAAATTGCAACATGCCACCTCCACATCTCCGACTTCATTTTTACCTTTTGCATCTCACATTCTAATATATTATGCTAGAGGCCCCGTGCATGAAATCTGTGCACTGCTAGGGTCCCTAGGCCTGGCCAGCGATCAGGGCTAATGAGAGCCTTCTGGCGTTGGCTGCAGGCCAGGGCCTTCCTTCATTCTGCACCGCCCCCTGGTGGTCAGCACATGTCATAGCAAGCAGCTGCATTCCCGGTCAAACTCCTGCAGGGACAATTTGCATATTAGCCTTTTATTATATAGGATGCTTTATCTATAATCCATACATCTTGCTTATCATTTGGCTCACCCACAGGGGTGTACACACCACAAGCACAGTGACCTTGTCTGTGTTGTTCACCAATGTCCCCAGAGCTTAGGAGGCTGCCTCACATATAGAAGGTGCTCAGTAAATATTTGTTGAGTGAATTTGTGGAATAAATGTAAGACAGTATGAAACCACTGCAAGTTTAAAAGCATGCAAAACAACCCTACTGAACATTTATGGACGAACACCCCATTCTGGCTTGGGTCGCCCCTGTGACAGAGGTGGGGGGCGGGATTGGGGATGGACACCCAGGAGCCTTCAGTCCCCTGGATGTTTTTCTTCCCTAAGCTGGCCCTGGAGGTGAGGGTTTGTGATATTATCACCAGTTTTTGCATGAGGGAAAATGTTCACATCACAACTTATTTTTTTTAATAATAGGAGCAACAAGCATGTGCACCGGGTGTTAGAGCGTCTAAGGCAGGGGTGGGCAAACTCTTTGACTCGAGGGCCACCATGGGTTCTTACACTGGACCGGAGGGCCGGAACAAAAGCAACCTGACCATGCTGGCACTCTCATCTTGGGCTGCTGGTGAAGGAGCGGAGGGGAGAGCAAGAGAACCCTCCGCTCTTTCAGCTCAGCAAGGCCCTGGGGAAGAGTGTGCACAGCAGGGACCCGGGGAAGCAGGCGGGGCAGGGAGAGAGGTCAGAGGGCATCTTGTGGCGCGATGGGCCGAGGCAGGACGCCTGCTCAGCCGGAGGGTGATGGGGGCCCAGAGAGAGCTCCTCGGAGGAGGGCTGTGCTCCCTGGCGGCCGGGAGCAGAGGCTGATGGAGCAGCGCCAGGCAGACGCGGGGAGATGCCAGGAGGCCGCTGCAGAGGGGACGGCAGCTTAGACCCGACAGAGGCGGTGGCGGGAGGGGTCGGATTGCGGGTGCTTGGAGGCAGAGCCCAGAAGACTTTCTGATGCTCAGACTGTCCCCTCCCGCCCCAGCCTCCAAGGTTGCCGGGTGCAAGGTTCCCTGACCTCACCGAGACCACCTGGGGGTCTCCTCGTCCCGCGGGCCATTGGGAATAAGGCCTCATGTGCTTTGCTTTTTTTTTTTTTTTTTCCAAATTGTTGATGAGGTGGCAGTTGAGGAGACTACCTAGGCTGCCATCTTGTTTCGGTCTCCTGTGCTTTGCTTTTTTTTTCTCTTTCTCTAAAATAAAACCATGTGTAAGCATTGTAAGGGAAGCTCCACCCCCGGGGCGCGCCCCCTCGGGTGGGGTGGAGGCAGGATTTGGGGAGGTTTGCAGGACTGTGTGGACTCACAGTTACAGAGGCAAAGCCCAGAGGAGGCTGGCGTCCTGGGGCTTCAGGGCCGGGAGCTGCAGGGCTGCGGGTTCTGCCCGAGGTCTGCTGCTCTCGGCCGCTGTGGGCTCATCCCGGGAGGACTTGGGGAACATTGGGGTTTAGGGCCTTTGCTGGCAGGCAAGGGAAGCCAGGGGAGCTGGCAGGCAGGGAAGGGACAGGACCGGATTTGCTTTTCGGGATTTGCTTTTTGACCTCCTGTTGGCGCTGCAGCCTCTTGGGGCCCAGATCAGGCCAGTGACTCATTTCTGACCGGGGTTGGCTGACACAGACGGTTCTCTCTGGCACCTGAGCCGCGTGTCCCGCCTCGTCACAGTTCAGGGCTTTGGCACCAAACAGCGGCGCACGAGACAGGGTTTCCGGGGTGGTGAGTGGGACCGGTGCTGACGCGGCTGGGTGCGCCTCACCTGCAGCCCCCGGGGCTCACGCTCCTCCTGGGCTGTGCTCAGTCAGGCCTGGCCTCGGCCCTCTTCCAGTGGGGAATGCCAGAGTGTCCTCCACAAGGCGCCTGAGCTCCCCCCACCGCCCCACCCCCCGCCCCCAAACCCCCGGGCCTGCATGCTCAGTCACCACAGCACTCCTCCTCCAGGAAGCCGCCCGGACCTCCCTGCCCGGCCCTGACCGATGGGCTCCAGGGGGTACGGAAGCCCAGCTCTGTTGCCTGGGGTTTCGACAACCCTTCACTTCAGAGGCCCCCACAGAACCAGCCCGAAGCCACCCCCTGTGGGACTCAGCCAGAAGTGGGGTCCCCTGTCCTCCGCCCTCCTCTCCGGCTCCCGCTCCTTCCCTGGCCGGTTCTGGGAGCAGCTCCCGAGTGCGGCGCTCACTCGGGGACCCAGGCCTGTCGCTGGGGAGCCGGCGGGACAGAGCTCCTGGTCTCACACCAGCCTCCTCCGCAGCCCCATTGCCACCGAGCGTGGTGCCCGCCAGGCCCCACACCCTCTCCTCCTGCATCCCGTGGGAAAGGCCCGCCCTGCACACACACACACATACACACACACACACACACACACACACACACACACACGTCCCTGAGGCAGTGTCTCCCCTTGGCTCTGCCCTGCGGCGCCCACAGTCCCGGCTGCCCGGAGGAACGGTGCTGCCCCTGGGCCTGCGGGCCCAGCTGCTCCACGGGTGCTGGGCCCAGCGGGGTGGGCACTGCTGCGTCAGTCCCGGGCCCCGGCCGCCTGCCCCTCTGACATGTCTGAGGAGAGAGGAGCTGCGGGTTTAAGAGGGGACAGTGGCTCCCGCTCACAGGCCCCGAGCTCCTCTGGCTGCTGCAGCTCATTACGAAACCTCAGCCGCGCGCTGAGCGGGATTGAGGAAACGGCGCAGGTAAAACCCCAGCAGACGTAACGCACCAGAAACCCGACCACGGCCACCTCCTGCTGGCCCGGCAGTCCCCGTGCACGCCAGCGGGCTGGCCCACGTGCGGGCGCTGGCCTCTGCCCGGCGGGCAGCAAACAGCCAGAGGTCCCGCCTTCCTCGCCCTCGGGTGCGCGTTCGTTCGGGACTTGGAATGCACAGCTGCCGGGGAGGGTGGGGAGGCCACTGCCCGCGGAGGAAGCCCGAGCCCCAACCGCTGGAGGCCTGGGGGGCCCTGCTCTGCCTGGAGCTGCCAGTGACTCAGGCGGCCAGTGTCCCCCCCTGGCCTTCCTTTTTTTTAAAAATAAATCTTTATTACTCAGATTATTACAATTGTTTCTCCTTTTTCTCCCCCAAAGCTCCCTACCACCCAGTTCCCTTCCCACCCTCTGCCCTTACCCCCCCCCCATTGTCTTCATCCATTGGTTATACGATTTCAATCCAGTCTCTCACTGCTTCCCCACCCCCTTATCCTCCTGATAATCATCAGTCCACTCCCCTTCTTTGCCCCTGATTCTACTATATTCACCACTTTATTCTGTTCCTCAGATGATTTTTTTTCCCTTCTCTTTTCCTTTTTTCCGTATATGAATTTCAAATGGGCCCCCCTGGCCTTTCTTTTTTCCCATTTGGAAACTGGGGGTGGTATCTGCCTTTGCAGAGAAGATGAGTGCTGTGTGTGCACCCTGGCGGGGTGCTGGGGCCTCGGAAAAGGCTCGGGCCCTCCTTGTCCTTGCCCCGGTGTGGGTGCTGGCTCCTGGGCAAGACGGACAGGGCAGGGGGGAGATGGGGAGCGTGGTGGGGAGCAGCCAGCACCCCAGGCCTCGGGGCGGCAGCGGCCGCTCCAGGAGCTGCCGGACACCGGAGGCCATGCATGAACCACCGGCGGCAGGCGTGGCTGTGGTGTGTGGTCAGGAGCTTTGGGGCACGCTGACCTCGGTGTGAGGCCCAGCTCACCGCGTGACCTTGGCAAGTCCTTCTCTGAGCACCGTCTTTCCTGTTTGAAGGCGGGATCACAACAGCGCCCGCTCAGGGCTGTGTGGTGGGGCGGGTCACAGTGAGGCCTGACACACAGCAGAGCTCAGTCCGGTAGAGGGGGCTCCCGTGCCCCCGCGCCCCCCGAGAGCAGGCCTCCTGGCTGGATGCAGGGCTGCGGCAGGGGGGAAGTGTCAGCGTGTCCGGGGCCGATGCTGAGCTGGGGGGCAGGGAGGCCCCCCATCCCGCTCCCCGGGGGGTCTGGCCTCCAGAAGCCTGTGGACAGGCGGAGCCAAGCCTGTCCTCCCTCCTCCTGGAGGCCTTGGCCCCTCAGCCTGAGTCCACCCCCACCCACCCCCGGGGACACACCCCGGGGACACACCCCGGGGACACGAAACTCAAACACGTTTCCCAGGAGCCTGGCTGGCCCGTGGGGCCCCGGGGGACCCTCTGCTAATCCCCGTGGCCAGGGCTCAGGCCCCTGGTGTGGTAGCTACGGCTTCCAGCTGGGAGCCCAGGCAAGGACCAGGAAGCAGCTCTGTGTGCGTCGCCAGGACAGTGCTTTCCCCTCCCGGGGCCTCAGTGTCGTGTCTGTCTAATGGGCGAGTAACAGGCCTCCGAGGTCCCTTTGTCAGTCACGACAGCCATTGTGTGCTGTGGCCCAGAAAAGTGAAGGGAGCCCCGGCATCGCTACCCGGCTGGGACTCTGTGACCACTGGGGTGAGCAGAGGGTGGACCCCGAGTACGCGCTGCCAGGCCTGAGCCTGTGAGGAGGAGCCAAGGACTCGGGGCCGCGGGGGGCCGCTCCTAGCTCCCCGCACAGGCTCCCCCACACGCCTCCCTCCACCCACAAACCAGGGCCCGGCGCTCCGACCAAGGAGTAGAGAAACAGATCACCTAGATCGCATGTACTTCCACCCATTATCGCTGTGTGACCGCAGGCCAGTCACTTTACTCGTCTGTGGGTCCGTTTCCTCATCTGTAAAATGGGGGCCCTAGCCCTGGCCAGTGTGTCTTCGTGGTTAGAGCACCAAAGGATTTCGGGTTCGATTCCTGGTCAAGGGTATGTACCTGGGTTGTAGGTTGGATCTTGGGCTCAGTCAACACATGCCAGAGGCAAATAATCGATGTGTCTCTCTCATATCAATGTTTCTCTCTCTCTCCCCCCCCCCTCTCTAAAAATTCATGGAAAAAAATATCCTCAGATGAGGATTAGCAAAAAAATAAAATATAAAAATATAAAACAGTGGCCCTAACCTCTGCCTCACTGGGCTTTGCAGGGACAAGGTGAGCTCCCGTGTGTGTGAAGGGCTGGCGCGGACCACACACTCTCTGAGATCACTCACTCACCCCCTTTCCTGGGCCTCTTCCCTTCCTCCTGTCATTCCCTGGCCTCACTTTCCACTGCCCATCTCAGCGGCTGCTCCTTCTCTTCCCTTCCGGCACACGCCCATGCTTCCCCGCCTCCAGGCCTTTGCTTATGCTGTGTCCGTCCTGCCAGAAATGCCTTCTCTCCCTCTCCCACTTCCCCCTTTCCAAATCTCACTGCCTGCACCGGTCAGCTCCCCGTCACCTCCTCCGGGAAGCTCTTCTCCACGGAGCCCCGGGCCCCAGGGGAGAACGCGGAGCACAGGGGCTCCACCAGGGGCCGCCCTCCACCCGCAGAGGCCTCCTCTGCCATCGGCCTCCAAACGAGACCCTTTTCTCCCCCGCGCTGCAGTACATAACAGTGCCCACTAGGTGGTGACAAAGGGACATATTCCCCGCGGGGATGAGCAGTAAGGGCCGCCAACCGCCTGCCTCATTCATTCATTCATTCATTCATTCATTTCTTCAACAGATGTTTACGGAGCAGCTGCCCTGAGCCAGACTTAAGCACACAGGAGGTCCCGGGTCTCAAGGAGCTTATGTTCTAGTGGGGAGGAGGGGAAGAGAGGGGCAGACACAAAATAGGGAAATAAATAAAGCAAGAAAAGCATGCGACAGAAGTGAAGTCTGTAGGAAGATGCTGGGGCCTGCTTGCGCCCAGACCTCTGAGCGAGCACTTCTTCAGGGAGCAGCGGGATCGGTCATCGAAGCACAGCCGGAAGGACCTCAGAGTGCGGTCCGCGGGCCAGAGCGTCGGCAGCAGGTAAAGGCTGATTCAGAGCCGGGGGCACCTACGCTGGGCTCAGCACCGACCGGCCGGCACCTTTCCGCATGTTGCCTCTTGCAGCTCTCCGACCCCCCAGCTGCCTCCTGGCGGTTGGGTCTTCAGTGTCTCTGGGCCTCTTGGCCGGAGTAGGTGTGGTGAGGGGCTAGGTTCCAAGGTCAGCCCCGGGGTGCTGTGGTGGGACTCTAGCCAGGGCTGGGGAGCCGTGGGGAGGAGAGTGAGGCAGGTCTCTGGGACAGCTGGCTGGGGCTGGCTCGGGTGCTCCAGGTTCCACGTTCCAGAAGGTGGATGAGTGGGGATCAGGCAGAATCCAGATGCCTAAGGTTCAAGCAGGTCCCCTGCCCCCCCACCCCCACCCCGGGTCAGGCTGCCCTAGGTCAAGACCCCTGAACACTCCACACCCCTGACGGAGGGCAGGAGGGGGCTGGGGCCTGGAGTGGGAGGTGGGGGGTTCAGGGAGCAAGTACCACAGTGGTGGGAGGCAGGCAGTGCCCACGTGGACATGGCTTGGGCTGTCTTCCTGTGGCCAGAGGAGTGAGGCGGTTCCTGTCCCAGGCGCCCTGAGGCCCAGCCTGCACACCAGCCCCACGGCACCACCGCGTGTTCCCCCCTGTAGTTCGGAAGCCCAGGGTGCGACCGAAGAGGCGCTTTGCCGATGGCGCCTGGCCGCTGTGTGGCTAACACGGAGCTTCTGAGCCACCTTGTTCTTGGTGGAGCCTCAGATGTGAGCCAGGCCACAGCGCCTGCCTTCCTGCTCACACAGTGTGTCCTCGCTGTGTGAGCCATACTGCCGCCAACGGGGGGGCCACGAACTCGGAGGCTTAAAGCAGCGCCTTTCCTGTCGCACACGCGGCTAGTCTCACGTGACGAGGGAGACAGCGCAATAGAGCAGAACAGAGGGCAAAGCTCAGAAATGGGCCCCAGCAGACCCACATTTAGTATACGATGAGAGTAGAAACTCAAATCAGTGGGGAAAGATGGATTATTTCTTTTTTTAAAGAAATATATTTTATTGATTTTTACAGAGAGGAAGGGAGAGGGATAGAGAGTTAGAAACATCCATCAGCTGCCTCCTGCACACCTCCTACTGGGGATGTGTCCGCAAACAAAGTACATGCCTTTGACCGGAATCAAACCTGCGACCCTTCAGTCCACAGGCCAACATTCTATCCACTGAGCCAAACTGGCTAGACAGGGCAAGATGGATTATTTCATAAAAGGTACTGAACAACTTGCTGGCTATTGGGGGGGGGGGGATCATGAGGGAGAGAGAGATCAAAATCCAGTAAAAATATAAACCATACCATACAAGTACCAAGCCTAGCCAGAACCGGTTTGGTTCAGTGGATGGAGCGTTGGCCTGTGGACTGAAGGGTCCCAGGTTCGATTCCGGTCAAGGGCATGTACCTTGGTTGTGGGTACATCCCCAGTGGGGGCTGTGCAGGAGGCAGCTGGTCGATGTTTCTCTCTCATCGATGTTTCTGACTTTCTGTCCTTCTCCCTTCCTCTCTGTAAAAAAATAAAAAATAAATAAATAATATATATATATATAAAATAAATAAATAATATATATATATATATATATATTATATAATTTAAACTAAGCCCGGCCCTGGCAGGTGTGACCCAGTTGGCTGAGCGGTCCTGTGCACCCAAAGATTGCTAGTTCCACTCCCAGTCAGGGCGCATGCTCAGGTTGTGGGTGTGGGCTTAGTCCCTGGTGGGGGGCATACAGGAGGCATTAATGCTTCTCTCTCCCCCTTTCCCTTTCTCTCTCTATGAAAATCAATTTTAAAAATCCCCCCCCCCCCTTTTACTCCGGAAAAAAAATCAGTGGAAAAAATATCCTTGACTGAGGACTGATTGAAAAAACAAAAAACAAACAAACAAAAAATCTTGGGTCTGGGGTCAGGGTGCCAGGCTTGAATCCAAGCTCTGCCTCTTAGGAGCTGTGTGACTTTAATTAAGCAAATGATTCCACCTTCTTCCCTCGGCGTCCTCACCTGTGACGTGGAAAGGAAAGAGTAACGGTGTGTGCCTTACAGGGCGCTGAGACGTTTACGTTGTAGTGAGTTACCATAGTTGTTAGCACAGTGCCTGGAACTTGCTAAGAGCGCCACAGATTTTAGCTACGCATTGGACGACCAGTTTACCCAGTGAAACCAGGTCAGACCTCCGGCCAGATCCTTCCTCTCCAGCCACTTCCCCATCTCTTCTCCGGGGCCTGGCTGGCTCCCCACCCATCACCCAGTAGCACTTGGGGCGCCAGCTGGGTGCTTTGCCCTGGGGGAGGAGACAGACCCACTGACCTGCCGTGCCCCCTCCGCCCCCCCGGGAGAAGCTTGCCCCGTGTCCTGTGTGGGAGGAGCTGGGCTCATGGGTCACCCCTGATTAGCAGGGGTGGGCAAACTTTTTGACTCGAGGGCCACAATGGGTTCTTAAACTGGACCGGAGGGCCGGAACAAAAGCAACCTGACCATGCTGGCACTCTCCTCTTGGGCTGCTGGTGAAGGAGCGGAGGGGAGAGCAAGAGAACCCTCCGCTCTTTCTGCTCCATGGGCCGGATAGAACAGCCAAATGGGCTGGATCCGGCCCGCGGGCCGTAGTTTGCCCACGGCTGTGTTAGAGCCACAGGACTATGCTCTCTCCCTGAGGTCCTGGCTTGGGGACAGGAAAACATCTCGTTGTGTCAATGTTTGAGGTATTTCAAACAGTGTCCCCGAGGGGGCCGGGCCGTGCAGATAACGGTTTGTGGCTAAGAGACCCATGAACGTGTTACTAAGAGAGGGAGACGGCAGGGGTGCACTGGCCAGGGGTGTCCAGCCCGGGGCCCCCGCTCAGGCCTCTCCTGGGACCTGCTGCGTGGCCCTGAGCTGGAGGGGTGACCTCTGTGCCTGCCCCTGTTTCCGAGCCGGGCCTGGCAGGGGCTGACGGGCTCAGATGAAATGAGCAGAGAGGAGGCCACAGGCAGGCTCTTGCCCTCCGGGAGCTCCCAGGCCGGAGCTGGCACATGAACAGCCTCCGGCAGAGATAAGGCAGCAGAGCCGAGGGACAGCCTGGGCCCGCTCGTCCTGGGGCTGGCCTCAGAACCCGCATCTCTGACCAGTGCCCGGCCCAGGGCCCCGCGTGTGGGTCTCCTGGGACGTGTGAAGCACCCACGAGGCGTGTCACATGCTGTCGTACACACTATGCACAGCCCCTCCTCTCAGCAAGCCCCGAGACAGGCAGGCGCTGCCCACTTCACAGATGAGGAACCGGAGCCTCACAGGCGGCTGGTGCCTTGGGGCTGGTGCCGTCAGAGCTGGGGTTCCAATCCGGGCGGTCCGGGTCCAGAGCCAGACCTTTCCTCTCCCCTCCGCGGCTTCTGTGTTTGATGAACGCCCACACAGTCCAGGGCCCATGCAGATGCTGCTTGTTCAGTCACAGCATCTCCCAAAACTAAGTGCTCATAGCCCCACTTTGTGGCTGGAGAAACGGAGGCTTAGGAAGGGGATGTGAACTGACCAGGACCACAGACGGGCTGGGATTCAGACCCAGTTCCATTTGGCTGCCAACTCTTGTTCTGCCCTTTATCCCACAAGGCCCCATCCACCACCCTGACCCTTGCCTTATCTGTAGCAGTTGGCCCCTGAGCTAAGGTCGCTGAAAATGGGCCAGCGGGAAAATGACAGGCCAGCGTGGAGATAACCACTAAGTGCACACAGGGCTGGCTCTTTAATACAAAGGCAAGTTCTGCTTGTAGCCTTGCTTAGAATTTGAATTCTTTTCCTCTGAGCCCATCCCGCGATAAATAAAGTAAGTCTCTAAAAAAGGCTGAAATGCTTGTGGGACGAGGAGGGGGGGGGATGAGAAGGAAACCCCTATTTGTAACAAACTGCTGTTTGAAATTTTCTGCTGTTTCTCTTAGATAAAATGTTACTTTCTAGTCTGCTTTAACCTGTTTGAAGAATGATGAAGATAAACTCAGCCGTATGACCTTGCAGGCCGGAGACTAGATACGCCCATAATCTCAATGCCATGCCAGGTGCATTTATTAATTGGATAGAACTGTATTATTTCCAAGCCCATCGGAGGGGGACAAACCAGCAGTCGGGGAGGGATTGGGGATAAAAGGAGGGACTGCCCCTCCTACGGGGCTCTCGCGGAGGCACTTGCCTGCTGCTGTGTCAGCTACGGCGGGAGCCCAGATTCGAATCTGTAATAAGCTTTTGCATGCTCAGTTAAATTGGCTCTGGTGGTCTATCCTTTGGGGACTCGCTCTGGCACATTATCCATGACCTGCCAGTCAGCAGGTGTCAGACAAGCTGGGAGGCCCGTGACCAGTTCACCGCCCCTTCCAACTGCGGGCTGCCTGTGGGGAAGAGGCCATCCCTGCACTCCGAATGCCCTGGGCCAGCCTCCCATGTGTACATAAAAGGTCAGGGTCAGAGCCCGGGCCGCGTGGCCAAAGGCCCCTGCCTGGACCGGCGTGGCCATGAGGGAACAGACCTAGGGGGCCCTGGGAATGGGGATGGGGCCTGACAGACATACCCCCTCCCCCCACCCCCAGGACTCTGGGTCCCTTGACCCAGCTCAGCCTCCAGACACCCCATCCTTTCCCCCCCTCCCCCCAGTCCCTGAGCTCCTGGGCAGGGGGTGGTCACAGGGAGGCCATGGGGCCCAAGGGCCAAGGCACTAGCCTGGCCGCATCACCCGGAGCCAGCCGGTCCCGTCCCGCGAAGCTCGACCACAATCCACAGCGGCTCGGGGCGCACACGTGGTGCCCGAACACGTGCACTCTCAGCCCCGCCCCTTTCCCAGCCTCGCCCCGCCCACCCCGAGGCCACGCCCCCTCCGCGACCCGCTTCCGGCGGCGGCGTCCCGGCGTCTGTGTCCGGCGGCGGCGAGTGAATGAGGCCGGCGCGACTCATGAAGGTGTTCGTCACCCGCAGGATCCCCCCCGAGGGCCGGGCGCTGCTCGCCGGGGCCAAAGAGTAAGAGCCCCCGCGCCCCGCCCTCGGCCCCCGGGCTCCCCCCTCCCCGGCCTCGGCACCCCGGGCTCCCCCCTCCCCGGCCTCGGCACCCCGGGCTCCCCCGTCCTCGGCCTCGGCACCCCGCGCGCTGGGTGACTCCCGCTTCCAGGAGCTCCTTTGGGGGCGCCCGGGGCTGAGCCCTGGTGATTTTGGGGGTGAGTCGGGCGGTCCCAGGGGCCCCGGAGAGCCGGGCTTTCCAACCCCCGCGCGGCCCGGGCGGTCCTGGCGTTTGGGGGCGGCTTCGGGCACGTTCTCGGGCCCAGCTTCCCCGGGCGGCGGCGGCGGCGGAGCCTGGACCTGCACCTCCCGCCCCCGCAGGGGGAGAGGGCCGAGGGCAGAGGGCAGAGGGGAGCGGGCAGAGGGGAGCGGGCAGAGGGGAGCGGGGAGCGGGGAGCGGGCTGGCTGGAGCAGGAAGACCGCAGGTGATGCCGGACCAGGCGGTTAATCCTTTACCTCCCAAGGTCACTTGGCAAAGTCCGGAGGCCGGGCCCTGCGGACAGTTGGCAGGGCCTTTGGTGACTCTTCTTCTCAAATTGAACCCAGCCTGCCAGCCTTGCCAAGCGCTTTGTACGCATAAACTCATAAACTCTTTAATCCATGTGACGCTTTGAGGTGGTAATGCCCACTTTACAGACGAGGAAACTGAGACTGGGGGAGGTTAAGGACCTTGCATGTGGCTTGTGAGCTCGGCTCTGGCTGCAGTGGGAGCACTGCATGGTACCGGCCTGCACGCCTGCCCCACGGAGGAGAAGGTGGGACCCAGAGCCAGGGGGCACGGGATTGATTTGTCCATGTTTGTTCAGTGCAGTGCCCGCACTGAGGAGGCAGGGAGGCAGGAGCAGCGGCAGGAGGCAGTGATGGCCGGGCTGCGGGGATGTGGAAAGGAGGGTGAAAGTGGCCTGTGGCCGGCGCAGTCAGCCAGGTGCTGCCGCAAGGCGTTCTGGGAGGTGCCAGCAGCCCTCCGGTGTCTGGCACAGGTAGATGCCATGCATGTTGGCTGCAGTGAATTAAGTAGCCAGGGCTGAGGGGGGAAACATGCTCGGAGCCCCTAAGGGCGCCATCCATGTTGCATTGCTTTGGTTGTGTCCTTCTGGGCAACGTCCAAGTATGCATTTCCCATATCGTGGACTCAAGACAGGACACGTACCAGGACCTGGACTCCAATTCTATCTGATGCAGGGACCTCCCCCTCTCTCCCCCTCCCCGCCCCCATACACACACACACACACACACACACACACACACACACGCTCACACTGGCCACCTGGGGCCGGGGAGCTCTACCTGTGCGGCCTCCTCTGAGGGTGAGAAAGCTCTTCCTTGTGTCAAGCTGAGAGCTGTCCCTGTGACTTTTTCTTTTTAAATCTCTTTCTTGACCTCAGAGAGGGAGAGAGAAAGATAGAAACATCGATGCGAGAGTATCATTGATACTCTATATCGGGCACGTTCTCTCGGGCCCAGCTGAGGTTTAAGCCTGCACACTGGGCTTGTGCCCTGACCAGGAGTTGAACTCGGACCTCCTGTTTCATAGCTCAGTGCTCAGCCCCTGAGCCACACCAGCCGGCCCCGTGACTTTCTTCTTTCAGGTTAGGTCCTTGCCAGCCCTCTGCTCTGCGACAGCCCCTCACCCTTTGGCCACCCTCTCAGGACACAGTTCCGAAGTCGCCCACACACGACCCCGAATCCCCTCAGCCAGTGCCCGGCAGTCTGAGGCCGGAGCAGGCAGAAGGCACCGCCTGCTGCCCGGAGAGGGGGCAGCTGGGAGCCCGGGGGTGTCTGCGGGGCGCCCCAGCTTCTGAGTCCCCTTTCCTGTGCCCTCAGCTGCGAGGTGGAGCAGTGGGACTCAGATGAGCCCGTCCCCAGGCAGGAGCTGGAGCGGGGCGTGGCCGGGGCCCACGGCCTGCTGTGCCTGCTCACCGACCAGGTGGACAGGAAGCTGCTGGACGCCGCAGGTGGGTGCCCTGGGCAGGGCTGGGCCCGCCGCTGTCTTGGGCCGGCGGCTGCTGCTGCTGCTGCTGCTGCGGGCTCCCCCGGCAGGCGTGCTGTGGCCTCTGCGCTGTGGGGACGCCGGCGTGGTGTGGCCGGAGGGGGCGGTTGTGTGCAGCTCCTCTCTCCTGCCTGTGAGCCCCGGAGGGAGGCCGGGGAAGGCAGGTCCTGTGTGGAGGCCTCAGGCTGTGGAGGAGTCTAGCCCTGCCACAGCCCTGCCCCTCTGGACCCGTCTGGCACAGGCAGGAGGGTTTGGCTCCTATGGGAAACATAGAAACGATGCTCTTCCTGCCCAATAGGAGCCAATCTCAAAGTCGTCAGCACAATGTCTGTGGGCGTGGACCACTTGGCTTTGGATGAAATCAAGAAGCGGTAAGTCCGCTTGGGTTCTGGAAGGGGCCGGGGCGGGGAAGGGTGACGACAGACAGGGAGAAGAGGAGCTGAGTGTTTTCATTTCGTGTGCCTAACCTCTCGGTGAGACTGCGAGGTGCTGCTGACGAGATCTGTCTGGCTGAGCACAGGCCCGTTAAAATAAGCCCGAGAAGCCAGAAACGGGGTAACTCTGACCAAGTAGCGCCCTTTTACATTCATTATCTTTTTTGACACAACCCCCCCCCCCAATAACCCCTTGATGTAGAAAGGTTAAGTGTTGTTATTTCAGTTGAGATGAGGAAATTCAGAAAGGTTAGTTACTTGCCCAGACTTTGGACCCTGATCTCCCATCTCCATGTCCTCCCCGCCGTGGGAGAGAATTAAATGGGATAATGGGGTGAAGACCATTCCTGCAGCTCTGAGCTCCCCAGCAGGCAGCGCAGGGAGAACAGAGCAGCACATGGAAGTGCCCCGTCGTAGGAACCGTGTTACCACAGGTGCTTGGTTTGCAGTGGGATCCGCGTGGGCTACACCCCAGACGTCCTGACCGACGCCACCGCCGAGCTCGCGGTCTCCCTGCTGCTCACCACCTGTCGCCGGCTGCCGGAGGCCATGGAGGAAGTGAGGAAGTGAGTCCTGCTCAGCTCCTGAGCACCCAGGGACCCCCCGGCCCAGGTGTGACCCTGTCCCCAGAGGTGCCCCATCTGGTGAAGGGGATAGACGAACCCAAAATACTAACGTGCCAGCCAGAGCTGAAGTAAGCAGGGCATGAAGGCAGGTTGGGAGAGAAGAGGATCAGGGAGGCTTCCTGGAGGAAGAGGCAGAGAGCAGGCCACGCCTCGCTCACAGTCCGAAATGCAAAAGCTCTGAAAGCTGAGGGTTGTCCCATAAGTCTTTGGCAGCAACTCTTGACCGGAGCTAGCAGGAGGCTGCTCGTGGCTTCAACGCCTCCTCGTCGTCGTGAATGTGCCTGTTTTGCTGCAGTTACACCTCTGGCACAGAGGGGAGAGAGGGGAGTGTGGATCATCTGGCCTGCTGGCAGACACAGTGTGCTGCCCACGGAGGTGGCATGTAAAGCGTAGCCTATGCACCAGCCACCTGCTGAAACCTGGGAGGCTCTGACATCTGGCCGGAGGGTTCCAGATCAGGGGTTTGGGTCTGTATGTCCCGAGGGGAAGGCATCCAGTGCCGGACCGGCCTGAGCAAATGCAGGCCCTCGGGGAATGGACCGGGAGCGTGGAGCGTGGCCCCTGCGGGGATGCGATGGGGCAGCGCTGGGCCGCACCCAGGGCTGCCGGGTCTGAGTTTGCAGTGGCCCTCGTCTCTGCCGAGGCCAGGGCCTCACGCTCCCGCCTCCCTCCCTCCCTCCCGCAGCGGTGGCTGGACGGCGTGGAAGCCCCTGTGGATGTGCGGCTACGGCCTCACGAAGAGCACCGTCGGCATCATCGGGCTGGGGCGCATCGGTGAGCCCTGCCTGCCCTGCCCTCTGGCCGCCGGCTCGCATGGTTCCGTTTGTCCCCGGCACCAGGCTCTGGAAAGGGTTGCCATCGCTGCGTGACGTTCGTGCGCTTTGCACGCAGTGGGGACATCTCCGATGAGAGGGCGCAGCTTCAGAAAACACAGGCAAAAACAAACTGAAGAGAAACAGGGGACTTCCTTAAGAACTTGCTCGGTGACAGAGCAGGCTGTGGGGCCCGGGCTCTTCAGCTCCGTGCAGAACAGACGAGAGCCGCTGGCCGGGTGGGGCCGTAGGAGGGTTTCTGTGGGGGAGCCCGTGCTCCCCACGGCCCGAGTTCTGACATAGAGCCCTGCGATTCTGCCGCTGGGCAGAGCTGTCTTCCCTCCACCGGCCCCATTTGGAGAAGCGTGGCGGGAAGGCTTACGTTTAGCCAGGCAGCTGCCGGTGGTTCTCTGGCACCCATCTTGGTACAGAGATGAGGGAGGAAAGTGTGGGTAATCTGGCCCGCTGTGGCGGCCCTGCCTCTTACGCTAGAGTTGCTTGGAGGAACCCACCAGCTTTGGGGCACATGCCGAGTCTGAACATCCGACTGTCTCCGGAGCAGCACGTGTGAAAGGTCTGCCAGTTTGACCACCGCAGTCAGCTGAGGGCTGGGGCTTCGTTCACAGAAGCAGAGGGTCCAGAGGATGGAAGGGGTGCCAGGTCCACTTCTCAGGGCAGGTTAGCAGATGGACGTCCAGGTGGCTGGATACCCTGTGAGGGCAGCATAAGTCACAGAGGAGCTGCGGTGCTCCCTCCAGATCTGAGGGCTCTCACACGGACCCCTCAGGGCATGGGGGCTGGTTACACCGAGGCAGGACCAGTTAACCAGTTAACGGGGCTGTGCTCAGGAAAGGATCTGCCCTGCCCCCGCCCCCATGCGCTTCCTGTCCTGGAGCTGCTGGGTGCTGCCCCTGCCCGGGTCGGGGGGAGAGGGGGGCACTGGTTGTGGAGCGGTTGGTGACAAGCCGTGATTCTGACTCCTTGTCTCAGGCCAGGCCATTGCTCGGCGACTGAAGCCATTTGGTGTCCAGAGATTTCTGTACTCAGGGCGCCAGCCCAAGCCCCAGGAAGCAGCAGAATTCCAGGCAGAGTTTGGTGAGTCAAGCACTGATTTGCACAGGAACCCGTCTGTGCTCAGTGAGAGGGTTTCCCTGTTCTGCAATGGCAGCATCGGCAGGCAGGACACAGGACCTCCAGGTGTGTCCTGGGCCTGAGTCCCCAGAGGTTCTCTGCTGCCTACCCCTGGATGCAGCCGCTCAGGGAGCGCAGAGGCGTGTCCAGGCCAGCAGGGAGCTCTCAGGCCAGGAGTCCCTGGTCACACTGCCCAGGGGAGGGGCAGAGTAGCAGGGGTGATGGCAGAGCTGAGGAGCTGCTGGGAGCCTTCACTCGGTCTCCTTACACTGCTGAGCATTACTGGCCCCGACCCAGCCTGTGCCCACAGGGTGCCCGGCATGGCATGCAGAGAGCAGGTTGAATTTCAGCCACTCCTCACCCCCGTGGCACATAGGGCCCCGCCGTCGGTGAGAGACAAAGTGGCTCAGATCCCACTGGGTCACCCTGGGCAAGCCCCTGCCCCTCTCTGACCTCAGGATCCCCATGTGTTGGACCAGGGAGCTGGGTGAACCATGTAAGACCTCAGGGTCCCACGAGTGGCTGTGGACTGTGCAGTCAGGAGTCGTGCAGGCAGAGGCAAGGCCTTCAGGAAGCATCTTGGGAGTTTCCGTCCTGGGCGGGGGAGGGAGGACCTGGCCTCCTACCGTCTTGGTCTCCGTAACCTCTGATGGAGCACTGCCCTCCCCAGTGCCCACCTCCCAGCTGGCTGCTGAGTCCGATTTCATCGTCGTGACCTGCTCCCTAACGCCTGCAACCAAGGGTCTCTGCAACAAGGACTTCTTCCAGCAGATGAAGAGCACGGCTGTGTTTGTCAACATCAGCAGGTATCCCGCCCCGGCAGGCTGCTGCTGGGCAGGCCTCGGGAGGGGCTCCCTGCTGCTGAGCACGGAGGTTTTTCCCCCCCTCCCCCCGTGGTTGTGGAGGAGCCCCCAGGCTGAGCTCGCTTCTCCATAAACCAAGCAGCCAGCTCAGAAATACAGTCAAGGCCACAAGCAAGTACCCAGGCCAAGAGGAAGGTCCACGAGAGCGGGGCCTTGCTCAGGGCCAGGCACATCGCCGCGTTGGTTTAGGGAGTGAAGACATCATGGTATGGAGCCCCAGGTACCCGGGGCAGCCCCTGTTCCTCTGAGCCAGAGGGCTGGGCTGGCTTAACAGCCCTTCGGAGGCCGACCTCCTGCACTGAGCCTGGCTCTGTGTGAGTCAGTGACACCTGGAAACGTCATGCTTCTGGGGAGACAGACCCTAAACTCAAGTTGTCTTGGTTCCTCAAAAATGTCCCAGGTGCCTTCAGGCCCCTGGGCATGGAATAGGGGCAGACCTTCTCTGCCTCTCAACCCCTTCCTAGCTGATGCCCTTTGAACCTGCTTCAGTCAGTCTGGAAGCAAACAAAGGCGAGGGAAGGGGTTGGATGAGGTCATCTCAGGGCTAATGTTTAGCTACAAAGGTGGTGATTTGGAGGTGAACATGGTTCCCATCTGCTAAACCCCCACATGGACCCAGGGCTGTGCAGGCTGCTATTATTATTGCACATGTGTTACTTAGAGCACAGTGTGAAGTCTCTGGCAGATTAGTTCTTCACTTCGTGGTTCAGTCGCAGGAAGGAAGGTTCTCCCTGGGATGGGTGTGCTTAGGGGGATGCAGTCTCTGCCCTTGGTTAGGCAGGTGTCTGATGGCAGACCACAGAGGGTGGTCAGGAGCGACCAGATCGGAACACCGGGGTGGGGCCCTGTCATGCAGTAGTGATGTCAGTGAGCTGTGGCCCTCCAGCCTCCTATAATATAGGGGTGAGGTTCCCTATATTATAGAGGGGGTACTGGGGACAGAGAACTTGAGACACTTGCCCAGAAAGTGGCGGAGCTGGGGTTCTCTGACGGTAAGACCTGTGTCACTACTATACAAAGGCAAACTGTAAGTAAGGATGTAAGACTTCCTGCTTCATAAGTCAACGCCAGGTGCCAGCTTGGTGGGAAAATTCATTCCCCGGGTGGTTCTGCCGTAAAAGCAGCCTCGGGGCAGGGAACTGTGGGGCACTCATGTCACCGCTGTGTCCAGGGGAGACGTGGTGAACCAGGACGACTTGTACCAGGCCTTGGCCAGTGGCCAGATTGCAGCTGCGGGACTGGATGTGACGACCCCGGAGCCACTGCCTACGAACCACCCGCTGCTGACCCTGAAGAACTGTGGTAAGAACTGCATCTTCCAGAGCAGTCCCCGCTGCCTCGCAGGACCCAGAGGCTAGAGGGTCCGGAGGTGCTGTGTGAGCTGCCTGCGCTGTGCAGACACAAAGGGGCACACCCAGGGACCATAAACGATGCCAGGAGTGGCACTGGTCCCTCACATAGGGGAGGGCCCCCTGAGCCTGCTCACCTGTCTGTGTCCCTAAAGGAGTGAATGGAGGTAGGGAGAGAGGATTTGACTGGGTGTCTTTTATCCATAGCTAGTCCTGGGTAAAACCTGTTGCTATAAATTGCTGTTACCCGTTTAAGTCTAAGTCACAAGTAAACTTACAATAGCAGCATCTGTAACCTGTGCCAGGGATTAAGCCCTTGGGTGCAGGGTGGACGCTGCAGGCAGCCTGGCCGGCTGGAGAGCAGCCTTGGCCCCTCCTGCCTTCCCGGCCGAGTGGCTGCAGCTACACGTCTTCTAGCAGCAGCCGGTCCTTCTGTCGGGGCCGGGGCGTCTGGTTGGCAGTTTCCCAACGTGGTGCCCCTCAGACAAGCCACAGCCAGTCAGTGCCCTGGCCACAGAGGTCCGAGTTGCAGCTCCACAGGCGCCCTTCCTTCAGTTTTCTGTTAACCCCACCCTTCCCCTCCGTTCCCCTAGTTCTAGGGAGGCCGGTGCTTCCGGCTCAGTCTCTGTGATGCCTAAGGGAACCTCAAATTGGGTTCCTCAGTCACCTGGGGGGACCAATCAAACGGGCTGGACCCCCACGGGTTTCTGCTTCAGTGGGTCTAGCATGTCCTCGCCAAAGCTGCTGGGCCTTGGACGACACTTGGAGAACTACTGCCTTCGTTTTCTCTTTTCAGCCTCCTGTTACCTTTATACCGAGTTAGCAGCACTTTATATTAAATTCTCTCGGTTCTGGTGTGGTTTCTGTTTCCGCTGTAACCATGAGCGGTAACGCTCTTAGGTTTTCTGCCCTTTGTTTATATTCTGGAATGGAAACCCAAAGAGAAGGTCCTTAGCTGCCTTCCCCACAATGAATGCTCCCATTATTGTAGCCCTTGGACACTTGAGTGTTCCTGCCCCCACGCCAGCCAGAAAGGCATTGGCCTGTGCCCACAGCCGGGAAAACTGTCCCCATCCCCCAAGGCCTGGGCGGCCAGCTCAGTGCTCACACTGAGAACTACTTTCAGAAGGCGCTCTTTGGGAACGAGTGACCTCACTTGCTCTGCTGTGCTGTCCAGCGTTTCACCTCGTCTTCGTTTCTGTAGATCAGAAGCCCCGGGCATCACTTTCAGGGGCGCAGGGTATGGACGAGCAGTTAAATTGGCGCCGATCACCATTTGGTAATGGAAGGGCTGGCTTCTACGTAAGCTCCAAGACCCTGTTAGGATACACACCCCTCTTCATCTTTGCGTCTGGGTGTCTGTAACTTGGATTCCTGTTATTCTTACTCTGTCCCTCAGCCTCGGGGGAGTGGAGTGCTGAGTGACAGGAGGGAAGGCAAATCAAGGAATATGAGGCAGCTCTTACTGGCAAGCCATGACCCTGAAAGAAGGGCCCAAAGTAAGACTCTTGAACCACCCTCTTAACTCCATCTTCCTCTCCTTCCCAGTGATCCTGCCCCACATTGGCAGTGCCACCTATGGAACCCGAAACACCATGTCCTTGTTGGCAGCCAACAATTTGCTGGCTGGCCTGAGAGGGGAGCCGATGCCCAGTGAACTCAAGCTGTAGCCAGACAGGAAGCACCGAGGGCCAGGCAGACATGCCCGGGATGCTGTCGGCTGTGCCAGGCTTGATTTGGACCCACAGGACGGGAGCCATGGAGAAGTCCGATCTGTGCTGATGCTGCAGAGGGAAGACTGCTGGGAGATGTGCTTGCCACTTTTGTGGTTGGAAACATCTGCGCCAAAAGCGTGTAACCGCATTAAATAATCCTCTGAGAGACTGTGTTGGGTGTAACTGGGAGGAGCTAATGACAAGACCATCTGCTTTACCTTTTCTAAATCCGGGCATCTGGTGACCGGCGAGTTCAGCTTCCACCTCAGTCCTCACCCCTAGAACCTGTCCAGACCACCTCTCCCCTGTCCTCTGCTCAGATTCCTTCACGGGTCCCTCACTGAGGTCGGACAGCCAGAGCCCATGGGTGGCCTGGACCATTGGGACAAATTAAATATACTCGGAAAGAGAACCAGGGTAGAATAACTGGAAGTAGGTGAGTTTTTCCTGTTTTTTGTTGTTGGAATTCAGTTCTTTATATAATTCCCCTGTAAAAACAAAACAATAAAAACAAACCAAAAAGAGGGGGCAGGGCAAGTATTTAAAAAAAAAAAAAAAGAGGAGAAAGGAACAGGGAAAAAAGGCAGAACACTTATTGCTTCTCCTCAGCTTTCTCCTTGGTCTCGTCTTCGGACTCCTGATTATCATCCACCGAAAGCCGCTAGCTTTTCCAGCCGCTTTCTCGACATTACCACTTTTGCCTAGTCTTCCTTTCTTTTCTCTCTCTCTGGCCTCTTTCCTGCATTCTTCAAACTTTGTCTTGAATTTCTGTGCATTTTCAGCATTGGGGAAGCAGATGGCCAGTTGCTTCAACTTGGGGCACCTGACGGCAGAGGAGGCAGCGTGCACCAGAGCCATGCCCGGCCACTGCTTGTGCTTGGCTTCAGCTCCATCATTGGCACAATGCAGTGGTTGGCGAATAATTTCAAGGCCTTGTCCCACCTCATGAGGCGACAGAGGATCCCTTTTCCTTCTGCTTCAGGAGCTTGACACAACTGGTGCCTTGTTCCATCCTAGGAGATCATTCTCTGAAGAGAAAACAGCTTTGCCTGCATTTTGAAAAGCTCCTCTTAGTCTTCCAGCATTTTAACTTCTTGCTCAGGAAGAGAACTGTAGGCTCAAACTGAAGGTCGTGGTTCGACTTGCCTGCTTTTTTGATAGAGGTAACGTCCTCATAGATGTCCTTGGCGACCACCATGACGGCACTGTGGTGGTGGCACGGCTGGCTCAGTCTTCGCTGGCTCCAGGGCCTCCACATCTCTTAACTTTTAAAAAATTAGTTTTAACACCCTCACACCTGGCTCCCTTTGTCTGTCTTGTCCTCATGCCCACTCCCCCCAGGTGGATGGATGCCCTTTTCCTAATCGCCACCTCCCTCCTCCCAAAAGCCCCACTCCTGCTGAGGGAGGCAGGTTCCAACCCTTCCCCGCAGCCAAGCCAAACTGGCCAGTTTTCAACCTGGGAGGCAGGTACGGGAGCAGCGGAAGCATAAGGGTAAGCAATAAAACTCGGTGGGCTGAGAACAAAGCCTCACACGTGCCCACAGCTCAAAGAGAGCAGGCAAGGCAAAAGGGACTAAATTGAAGAAAATTACCAATAATTGTTATTGAGAGCATTATTTTCTAGAAGACTTGGTTTAAAAAATAAAAATAAAAAGATTGGTCATAGAAGCATTAGCAGAGAAAGCAGTACTGCTTCCCTTTTGTTTTAATCTTAACCTAAGCACAGAAAAAGAATACATATTTAATTAGAGACATGAATGTGACAAAACTTTTATTTCAAAATCTCAAATTTTAACTAGCATAGCACCAATGACATGGGTGCCCTGAAAGAACTTTATGATTTGATCACCAGAAATTATTATGCCAGGCTATAATTAAGGCTAACCAATCAAAATACAGGTTAATTCAGGTAGAAACGATCATAGGACCCCTGGGACTGGTTTTCCAGGGAACCTCTGAATTAGCCTATAAGCACTACAGCTTGTGTGAGGACACTGGCCTGCAAGCTTGCTTCTCACATAGAAACTGACGAAGAGGTAGATGCAATTCCAGGTTCCACCTAGCAGAGGAAAGGTAGGGCTCCAGCCACTGAAAGGGAGACAGGCCCAGAGCCAAGTCCATGTCAGTCAGATGAGGTGAGGGGCAGCCTCTGGCACCACCACCTCCGGAAGGAAGGGAAGGAGCTGCACTGACCTTCCCGTGCCATTGGTTCTTCTCCCCAGGCCCAGGTAGGGTCACTTGTCCATGCTTCCTGCCAAGGTTAATCTCCTAAGACACTGGTCCCCACACCGTGTAGAAGGATGGATGTAGAGCCTCCTCGCATCAGGTCAGAACACAACTAACAATTAGCCACACACACACTGAATTTCACAGGCGACCCCGTGTCCTCAGTGGTCTCTTTCCCACATCTGCTGGAAAGGAGAGAAATCTTAGTCTTCCTCTCCTCCCTAGGAATCTGCTCACAGAGATGCCAAGCCCAACTCCGAACATTGAGTTTATCCAGACAAGTGTGTAACTGCACACACTAGATTAAAGGAAAAAATACGCCGATTTTTGTATTAGGCTACACGTATTTAGCTTTCTAAACACAAAAATTGAAGGATTTCTCTCAATTATACACCATGGTTGGTGTCTAAGAAAGCTGCATAATGAACTCATGTCCATACATGAATTAAAATGACTCCATGAGCTCTACAGAGACACTGACGTGTGCTGTTTCCCCGGAAGCACACAAGCCAGAGCTCAGCCTGACAAGGTGCCACCCGCTGCCCTGATCGCACAGGGTGAGGAGACCACGAAGCTGGCTGGGGAAGGGAGGCAGTGGGACCCAAAGACCCAAATGTTTCTTTTAACAGTCTCAGATGCTACTCGGTGACTTCTATGTTCTGGGCTCTCCAACCCTCTTATAAAGTCTGGAAAATATTGGTGAACACTGCTATGTTTGGATTTCAAACATGCAGTATTGACCTGGAACAACAACCAAAGTTCACATTCTATAAAAAACTATAGTATTAACAGTAATAAATCCCATGGTTTTTGGTTATAACTGAAAACGGCAATCTAGGCCCTGGGAACGAAGCCATGTAGGGCGAGAATGAAAAAGCGAAGCGGAAACAGGCGTGACGTGTTATGGGTAAGGTGTGTCAGGCTGGACTGGCCCTGGAGCATGGATGGAGCAAAGTGAATGTGCACCGTGAAAGATCCCACAGAACAGGACTCCACATCATCAGAACAAAGACAAACACTAGTTCTTTTCTGACTTCCAAACATGGAACTGTAACATGTATACAAGTTGGTTAAAATACTGCTAAAACAGCACACAGAAACAGTACCGTACTGGTCACTCCCTACAAGTACATACTCCATTTACAACCTTGTTTTTAAAACCAGGAAAAACTGTTAAAACATCTATCCAACAGTGATGTTTTCAGAAGTATATACACCCAACAGCCCAGAGAATGCTCGCTCTGGACCCAGTGTCAGCACCATCAAAGTGCAGTGTCTGTGACTGCAAGTCAGACAAAAATAAAAAGTACAGTACTTTCTGAGGCCTAGGACTAGCTCAAAATAGGCTCTACAGCATTTGTGGCCAACAGATGTGTCATCCTCAAGGGCCTTTTAGACCGGCACAAAGTCGCCACTGGTTACACATAAGTGAGTTTTGCATCACTGTTCAGGTATATAATATTCCCATCAGAGGGTATAGGAAATTTAATTAAATGCTTCGCAGAGTTTTACAAAAATTGCTAAAAAATTTTTTTGCACTTCAATTTTTAATTTTTACATGTGCCATGTTTAACAACATCAATTAGAAACTACTTTCTGATGATATTTCTCAACCCTAAGAACTTGGTTTGAGGGCTGCGCCCCTCTCCGAAAGCGTGCCTTTCACTCGGAAATGCAGCAGCACTAGTGCTACACATATTAGTTCTCCTCTGAGCCACTGACATTGGTAAGAGCCACTGGGCAGCCTGAAGCCTCAAACCCAAGGGTATTAGTTCTCAACCAAGAGATTTTAGTTTCCTACAACTGACATCTACACTATCTCAAGAGGTCAGGGTTAGAGCAAAGTGCTGGGAAGATTGCTGGTCTGCCAGCGCAGGCAGGTAGTCTTAGAATGTTTATACAGGTGGCTGGACTGACTGAACCTCTTGCCGCACTTCAGGCAGGCATAGGGCTTTTCACCTGTGTGAACACGGATGTGCTTCTTACAATCTGTCAAGGTCAGAAAAGTCTTGCAGCAGATTTTGCAGGCATACTTGCGAGCGCCCTCTACAACCAAGACGTTGTGCTCTGATAAGGCCTTCTTGCATTTGGACAGGACATCGGCAGAGGCCCTGGTCAGCTGTGGCGGGCCAGGCTGAGAAGGGTGCCCATTCTCAAATGAGGACGTGGCCCCATTCATCATCAGCTGAGAGCTGGCAGAGCTTTCTGGGATCTGTGAGCTCCTGACAGAAGTTACAATTGGCATTTTGGGAGCAATACGGCGGTAGTAGGGAAAGTTACTGGCCTTTCCTCTTGAGGAGCCCATCATCACCCTGGAGAAGGAGGAGTGGAGGCCCAAACCAGACCTGGAAAAATCCATTCCAAACTGTTCTCCTTGATAGCCGGAACTCTGCACACAGGGCAGGCCCATGGCCTCCTGCATAGGCCTAGCGAAGTGAGAGTCTGCAGGCTCACTGAATGGGTTTTCCACGTGAGCGCCGGTGGCCGAAGAGGGCCCGCCCACAGGCCCAGTCTCTGGACCCAACAAATAAGGGCCCTCACACTCCAGCCTGCAGTCACTAGTGGTGTTTGGGATATTATCATCATTGTTCGGATTTGCACTAAAGTTACTTCCTCTGCTCTTGTTAAGAAAATTTGAAATGCTAAAAGTGGATTTATGATCTAAGTTATTTGTGACTTCTAAAATATGGATGTCACCTACTCTGTCAGTGCTAGACTGGGGATCTGAAAAACTCCGATCACTGCTTTCAGGGCTGAGGTCTATCTTCTCAGCATTGACCACGACTCCTTCCACTTCCACAGACTCGCTACCTTCTGCTTGTGAGGTCACGTCGCTCACTTCATCCTGAGGCTCAGGAGAGCTCAGGGGCTCGGATTTCACCACCACTCTCATGTGCTCCTTCTCACCAAGGCCAACCTCAGGGTTTTCACACTGAAAACCACCTTTCTCAGTTGCAGCTTCCTGCTCAAAACTAGTCTCAACCTGAGTTGCACGAGAGGCCATGGACAACTGTGCCATGTTGCCGGCACTGTTGTCAGACTGGCTGGGCACCTGGGCATCTTCTTGAGCGCCAAAAGACCGGTCGAACATGATGGTACTGTCTTCCTGGTTGTCAGCCATTCCATCAGCCTTAGCGTTATCCACAATTTTCAGAGAATCTGGCAAGAAGAACTCTTCTCGAGAATGAACCCCTGAAGACCCATTCTCTGGCGTAACATTGGAAATGGCAGACTCATCCATGGCAGGTCGGAGGCGCTGCCTGGCCCTTTCCTCCGCAGACTGCTTCCGCTTATGAAGGCGCCTCATGGGGAAGGGCGTGCGCTGGTCCAGGTTATTGCGCATGGAGGAGCTCATGGGGGCCGGCTGCTCCTCGCCACTCTGGTTGGGATTGAGGGCTGAGCTCACTATGCTTAGTCCCAGCTGCTGCAGCATAAAGAAGCGCTGCATGCGGGCGCTCTGTTCCTGAACACGCTCACTTGGGGGAGACATGGGCAGTGTCCTTGTCGTTAAGTAATGTTTACATGCCTTAACGACAGAGTTCAAATGCAGGTGAGAGGCTGCCAATAAGACATCCATAACATTGCTCTCCCCCAACATGAGGGTGGAGGTATACATCATGTCAATCAGTGCGGCAAAGGCCTCCGCTGTCACCACCTCGCTATCCAGCTGGATCATGTTCATGGTCTGATCTCCCTCTGCCACTGAGAACAGGGCTCGGAAATGCGTGCTGCAGGCTGCCAGGACAGAGCGGTGGGCTTTAAAGTGCCTATTCCCTACTACAATGACACAATCACAGAGCTGGCCGTGAAGTCTTTGGTAGTTCAGTTGCTGGAAGATCTGTTCAAAGTGTCCAGGAAAATCCATGATCCTATGGGGAAACAAAGAAAGTGCTAAGACTTAGAGAAGCTTAAGACAAAGCCAGAGCACAGAGGGTGTGATGGAAGAGAGGCATGGATGGTCAAGCTTGGATCTTTAAAACTTTCTGATGTTTTTTTCTAATGGGCACAGACTAAAAACCCGTCAAACAAGGGGCAAATGCTGATTCAGATACAGCTCTGGAAGCATGCACACATGTGGGATCAGCTATGGTTGCTTGCAGGCTCCCTTTACTCTTTATACGACCCACTTTTAACATTTAATACATAGGGCCCATGTTAGAAAAGGCCAACATGTGAATAATAGAATATCTACCCCACAGAAGTTAATTCAAGTTCTGCATTCCCTAAGGACAATGAATAAATTCCAGAGTCTTTCAGTAACTTAAGTGAAAGGGGTAAATCAATATTAGTGGGAAATACTTCTAGTTATAGTTAGTAGATTGCACACATATGCTTAACACTACTCTCCTGCCCCCGACACACTCATTCCTGAGACCTCATTAAAATATACTAAAGTTTTTTATTTATTTATTTATTTATTTAATCCTCACCCGAGGATATTTTTTCCATTCGTTTTTTTAAATACTTTTCTCTTTTTTTCTTTTTTTGTATGTTTTATTGATTTTTTTTTTTTTTTTTTTTTTTTTTTTTTTTTTTTTACAGAGAGGAAAGGAGAGGGATAGAGAGATAGAAACATCAATGAGAGAGAAACATCGATCAGATGCCTCCTGCACACCTCCCACTGGAGATGTGCCCGCAATCAAGGTACATGCCTTTGACTGGAATCGAACCTGGGACCCTCCAGTCCTCAGGCTGACACTCTATCCACTGAGCCAAACTGATTTCGGCTCCATTCATTTTTAGAGTGGAAGGAAGGGGAAGATGCTTGGGAGGGGGAAGGGGAGAAGATCAATGTGAAAGAGACACATCAATAGGCTGCCTCCCACACAACCAGGAATCAAACCCAAGATGCTTTACTACTGACCCACACCAACCAGGGTGGTTTTGTTATTTTAAAGGTATAAACCCAGAAGGAAAAAAAGAATTGGAGATAAATATCAATAGCATTTTGGAAGCTGGTGAACAGGTAAATGAACGATTGCTAACTGACTTAACATACCCAGAAAGCTAAAATCCTAAATTGGCAGTGGATAAAACACCCTGACATATATAAGATCCCCACCCACCCAAAGGCTCAGGAACTGATTGCTGAGGTGCCAGGGGAAGTGGAATGGAGATGATACTCAGACAGGAGGACAGGATGGAAATCTATTCAATAAAAAATAATCCAATGGAAGCTCTATGCCTGTGGCACAAGAAAGGTAAATCTATAGAAACAGAGTTATTGGGGGCTGTACTTAGCAAACTACATATACTTTTGGCATAATTTGTTGTTAAAACCTAAAAAGAAGAGAGCCGAACAGACCATAACCACACACATACACAAAATTAGAAAAAGTTACCAAAGAATTATTCCCCATCTCCTGAAAAGGCATCACTACCAAATAGTTTTATATGAAATATCTATTAAATGCTATGGAAAAGGTAGTTCCTACCTTATTTAACCACTTTAGGAGAGGAAGCTTCCAATGATCCAATATTCAAAGAAATAGTTACTATATCACATGTCGGGCAATGCAATTAAATGTAGTATATACTGACCAATATTTCTGCATATAAGGATGAGTTAGAAAAGGGCAATCTGTTGCTGTGAGTGCACTAACAGACATTTAAGAGAAGCTATTTAATATCCAGTAACACATGCATAACTCATTAAGGTAAAAGTGCAGCTGTGAGTTAAACCAAATGAGAAATGCAGCTGATGCACTAGCAATTTTAAAGTATGTTTTCACCAACCCCAAATGCAGTACCAAGAATGAATTGGAAATAGCAGGGCATTACTATGATGCCCAAAAGTGATTCCAAAGACCATGAATATGAAAAAGGCTTAGATTTATAGCATCTTAGGTAAATTTTCCCAGAAGCAGACCATGAGGGAAGGATTCAAGTGCAAGTGATTTATCAATGAAGTGCTCCCAGGAGAAACTGGGAGTGGGGAGCATGAGAGGAAACAGCAGCAGCCAAGCAAGGGTGCGATTTGGGGCAAAATTCCAGCCTTAGCCTGGTCTAGCAGGAGAGCTCTGGAGTATAAATAAGCCACCTCAAGGCAAAGGAACTGGTCTTTTGTAGCCCTGCATTAGTCAGTCAACAGCTAAAAGCCTCTCCAGGAAAACGGAACCTGCCGGGCTCCCTGGGCCATGCATGCACAAAGTGATGCCTGTCACCCGAAGACCTAGTCCTCAAAAGAGTCACAGATCAAGCCGTTAGCAGCAAAAGCATACAGAAGCTGCACGGCGGGTGCACAGACCGATAAAAAGGATCATGGGGATCTGGTCAGAGCTACTACTCACACTCTACTAAAGAATAAGTGACGGGCAACCATATAAACAAACAGATGCTACTGTATGTTAGGAAAGGACATTTTTGTATATATACTTAATATGTTTTACTCCCAATCCCCCAGTGCTATCCCAAAATTAAGTCAATGAGGAATCTCAATTCAGTTCTTTCCTTCAAAAATGCCACTTGACATTAAGAGGTCCCACTGTAGTAAACATTAGTAAACACTGTTTCAACAAGTCATTAACAAAATAATATACCACAGCATAATTTTCAATTGAGCTTTCTGGCATAATTAAAGAAATCTAATTAATTTGGGCATAAAATAAAACTAATTGTTATTATAATGGTCTGTCAGTTAAGGCTTTGTACTTAGAACCCACAGAACGCAACTCTGGCTTACTTAAGCAAAAGACATCTGAGAAAACAAAGACCTGGGAGGGTGAAGAACCAGACAGCTGTCAAAGGAACTTTGAAGGGTTAGGAAGCATAATCCAGTCACACTGGAAGAGTAGGAAGAGTCTCCGTTAGCTACTGCTTCTGCAATAAAAGGCCTTCACCAGTTCCTTCAGAACGGACATCACATGCTCAAGATTCAAAGTTCCAGGGAGAGTGAGCTTAGGGACCCACCCCCGCCCCTGGTTGTGCTGGGAAAACAAAGAGGAACGGTCTTTTTGTTTTTTACTTATGGAATGGAAGGCTGGTTGCTGATTTATCCACCTAACAAGATTACACATAAAAGGGGTATGAGTGTCAAGATAATTCACAAATAGGAAATCAGAGTGCTATCAGGAAGGGAAAAGAGCCTGAGAGTTTCTTAGGAATATTACGATACATTAGGCAACAAAGTGATAAGGACAACCCAAGAACTGCCACAGCCTAATTTATATTCCATGTTCTGTATAAAAATAAGTCACAGGAAATAAGGCAATGTGTATAGCAGATTGTATTTTCCAAGATGGCAGGCCACATTAAGACCTCCCACCCCGCCGAAACCAGTTTGGCTCAGTGGATTAGAGTGTCGGCCTGCGGCCTGAACAGTCCTGGGTTCGATTCCGGTCAAGGGCATGTACATTGGTTGCGGGCACATCCACAGTAGGGGGTGTGCAAGAGGCAGCTGATGGATGATTCTCTCTCATCAATGTTTCTAACTCTCTATCCCTCTCTCTTCCTCTCTGTAAAAAATTAATAATAATAATTATATATATATATATATATATATATATATATATATATATAATTTTATTTTTTAAAAAGATCTCCCATTCTGCCTGCTGTCTTACAATGGGATATTTACACTCCTCTCACAAGAGATGGGATCTAAGTTCACTCCCACCCCTTGAAACAGACAAGTCTAAGACTATGACAAAAGTTACACTATAGCGAAAATCGGTTTGGCTTAGTGGATAGAGCATCAGCCTATGGAAGGAAAGGTCCCATGTTCGATTCCGGGCAAGGGCACATACACTGGTTGCAGGCACATCCCCAGTGGGAGGTGTGCAGGAGGCAGCTGATTGATGTTTCTCTCTCTTTGATATTTCTAGCTCTTTATCCCTCTCCCCTCCTCTTTATAAAAAATCAATAAAAAAGAAAAAGTTACACTATGTAGCCCAACCGGTGTGGCTCAGTGGTTGAGCATTGACCTATGAACTAGGAGGTCATTTGATTCCCAGTCAGGGCATATGCCTGGGTTGTGGGCTCAATCCCCAGTCGGGTGTGTGCAGGAGGCAGCCAATCAATGATTCTCATAATTGATGTTTCTCTCTCTCTGAAATCAATAAGAAAAATATATGCGTAAAACATTTTTAAATTTACACTATATGACTTGTGAGCTAGATCATAAAAGGTATTTTGGGCTCTCTCCTGGAACCCAAACATCATGCCACAAGAAAGCCCAGCTGAAGTCTAAGGGGACAGTCAACACCAGGCACAAGATGACTTCAGCCACAGTCACAATCTGACAACAACCACATGACAGATCCCAAGAGAGAATCATCTAGCCACGTCCAGTCAACCTGTACAACTGTTAGATAATAATAAAATGATTTTGTTGTTTTAAACTATTAAGTTTTAATGTGGTTTGTTACACAGCAACAAATAAGTGCAACAATGTGAACTTAACATCTTTCCACAAAGCAACATTCAAATACTATCTCCAAGGAACACATTTTTTTGTCTACTAAACCTTTGGAGAAATTTCACCCATTCTTAGTCCATGTAGTTCTAACAAACCAGATTGCTCCAAATTTCTGAGTTCCATAGATGGACAGGTGATCCAGAAAGGCCTTGATTACAGAGATTGTTTCAGAAATAGGTATAGGACCCAAGCCATGCCAATTAGAGTTTTCCCTCAAGACTTTTGCTGGCACTATCTTCACCCAGATCACAGTCTATGAGGGAGATATAAGTCTAGCACTGAACATGGCCAAAGCAGTGTCAAAGACAATGTCCTGACATCATCAACATCCTGGCATCTAGCCATGACTATAGTTAACATACCCTAGGACTTGCTATTTCACAAGACAATGAATTCTCCTTTTACTCTAAGCTGGTTTATGTTGGATCTCTGTCACACTGTGAGGCTCAAAGCACAATCTCAGAAAAACCTAAGTAACACAGCTATCTCGAATAAGCCAGTTAACAGTACATTTTTAACTATTTGATTTATATACTGACCTACCCACATGCTTTTCAATAATATACTTAGTTCGTAAAGAAAAATATACCTATTCTCAAACAACATCTACCACTACAGCAAGTGATTTACTGCCTGTCTGCCCGGCAGGACCTGCAAAGTTGCTACCTACAGGGAAGCATCTTAACATTTTAAGAAACTCTTAACATTCAATATCCCTAATCTAAATAAAATCCTAGCAGAAAAATAACAGAACTTTTCCTCCACTTGTAAAGATGATATAGATATGGATAAACGTAAGACAACAAAACCAGGCAAGTAACAGTTAAGCAGGCTAGGACTTTTAATAGTGCTCCAAGTCCTAGAGTCCTAGAACATTCACCCATTGTTCGGATTTGACTATGAACTAGTCCATGTCACATTCATCCATTGTTCGGAAATAAGGAAAGGCTGGGACTAGATAGGCATACAGATGCCCAAGGTTAGCCCCAGATACCAGATCTGTCAACCTAATTTCATAATCTCTCTGGTTCTGCTCGGTCAGAACCTGGACAGATTAAGTCTATTAAAAAGAGAATCTAGGCTTGGCTGGCATGGCTCAGTGGTTGAGCATCGACCTATAAACCAAGAGGTCACAGTTTGATTCCCAGTCGGGGCACATGGCTCGATTCCCAGTGGGAAGGAAGCAACCGATTAGTGATTCTCTCCCATCATTGATGATTCTCTCTCTCCCTTTCTCTCTGAAGAGAATCCATCAGTGAGTAAAGGTGAGCACCACTGGGGAAGTCAAGCCAATGCCAGAATCCCTTACTGTCTTGCTCTACACTCCAACTCTACCCAATCTGCCACCTTGTTTCCCAGTTCAACATTCCTGTGGATTAGCTGACCTAGAACTTCATAACTCAGTTTAAATAAGAAAAGGTATTAGTGTCTATTATATATCTGGTGCAAATTCAAAATGTTTGAAAAAACAAAACAAAACTAAAATAGCTTGTTGAGGCCAGGAACTGTATTTTCTCTCTCCCTCAAAGTGCCTCAAGAAATTATTTGTTGGATAAATTTCAACTGTATGTTAATGAAATATAACACCATATTACTCAATAGTCATTTTTCTAAGAGCCCCAACTCTCTCCAAAAACAAGAAAAAGTCTCAGAATATCCAAAATAAATATCAAAACCTATGTATGAAAGATTTCCTCATAGGAAAGTCTCCCAAGCCCTCTTTTGTTTTAAACAAATAAAATTCAAGTTTTTCTAGTTTCCTAACTGATTGAAGATGAGGAATAGCAAGTCTAGAATATGAGGAAGAGCTGGCTGCAGGTTAACAGCTGCAAAAAGAGACAGCTGACCCACTAGAAGAGAAGAGGCCCAGCAACTTGGAGCCCTAGAGATTTCAACAGCCCGGGAATGTGCCGTGTATCTGGTATACAAATTCATTCATTCATTCAAAGTTTTAAAGTGCTATGGAACAGAGATTTATATGGCATAGTCTTGTCACTGATGCTTAGTAGAAACAAGTCATACACAAATAACAATTAAGTGCCACATAAGTGATAAAATATACATGATGGTGCAAAGAAGGCAAAGGTTATTTACAGCGTTATGGTGGATTTGGCAACAGAGGAAAGTATTGTTTTGGGTTAGGATAAAATGAGATATAAAATATATTCTAGACAGAGGTAAAGGTGGGGAGAGGTTTGTGGTGGGGAAGCTATGTATCCATTCTGGCTGGAAAATAGGTAAGGGTAGGAAGGTAGGTAACTCACAACTGATGTTAATAATTACAGCAAGTTAGCATTTAATTTTGAACTAAAGACTATCACTTTTCAGATAACTTTTGTAAAAAACATTTTAAAGTTTAAGCACCGTGTCAGTCAGGGTGCTTGTTTGTAGCAACAGAAATTGATTCTAGCTAACTTAACTAAAAAACAACTTGCTGAAAGGTCATTGGTTTGTTCACAGAACTGATGAGAAGGCTGGACACCTAAGCTTAAACCAGGCCGTAAGAACAATCCCCACACAGCCACTACTACAAGAATGCTGACTCCACAGGGAATTTAATCTCTCTTTGTCTTCACTATTGTTATTTAGTTGTGATTTTTTAATACATTCATGCCTTTTTGATATTGTATGAGATGAAACAGGAAGTACACTTGAAGTCATTGTGCCACATACTGAAATAAGATGTTGTTTCAAAGAAAATGTGCAATTTTCAAATTACAAACAGCACTTACTGCTTCTTTTAGCTACTAAAAAATCTGAAACTATATTTTAACATCTGTTTAAAAAGTCTAAATGGGTTGGAGAAACCAAGATGGCGGCATAGGGTAGACACCAGAATGCAGCCTACCACAACAAATTTGAATTGAGAACTGGAAAACAGGGGAGGCATTGCCCTGAAGCACCGGACGGCTGGCTGAGAGGAGGCTCTGCCATCTGGGAAAGAGAGAGAAGGCACGCTGACCCTCAGAAACTGTGAAGGTACAGAGAACTGTGCGCTCGAAAAGGCGCTGGCTTAATCCTGGCGCAGGGACAGGGAGGGCCAGGCGGAGAGATTGCTGCTGGCTTACTCCTGGCGCGCAGAGAGGGCAAACAGCTAACACACGGCTGGCTTTCTTGTTCGAGAAGAAAACAGAATCACCCTGTTGCTGATAGACAGCCCCGGTCAGGGAGAGACCAGACTATCAGGCAACAGGCAGAGATCTCTCAGAGGTGTGTGAAGCCAGAGGCCATTACTGGAGCAGCGGGGAAAACTAAGCTTGTCTGCACCACCTCGAGACTCCGCCACATCCAAGCTGAGCACAGAAGCTCTCCCAGAGGCTGGCTTTCTCTAAGGAGGGACTGATCGGAATCCAAAGCTTGTCTGCGCCTTTACCAAAGAGGTGCATGAGCCTGCAACCAATCTTGGGAGGCTCACCTCGAACAGGACTTCTCTAAGGCGAGACTGACAGGGAACCAAAGATTGTCTGCGCCACCCCGAGACTCCGCCCCATCCAGGTGGAGTACAGAAGCCCTCCTACCTGAGACACTGCTGATCCTCACAGCCAATTGGCTTGGAGATCAACGCTTCCCAGTGATAACAACAAGAAAGGCTTAACAACAAGACTGCACACACAGCCCATAAAGGGCTACACCAAGACTGTCCACCTCAGGTAACTGGGAAGGCTGTGCTACTGGGCTCTACCAGAACACCTAGCACACAAAACTATTCCATCAAATCAGGGAAGAAGCTAAAATGCAGAGGAGAGGCAGGACACAAAGGAAGGAGATGGAGGAAAAGAAAAGAATGGACATTGAGTTCAAAACTAGTTATAAGGTTTTTCAAGAATTTCCTTAAAAAGGCCGATAAAATAATCAAGACCTATGAGGATATGAAAAGGGATCAACTAGAAATAAAAAGGAATCAACTAGAAATAAAGAAAACATTGTCTGAAATAAAAAAAAAATTATTATACAGAGTCCTAAAAACAGAATGGAAGATCACAAGAATCAAGACAAAGATTTAGAACACAAAGAGCCAGAGGACACTCCTCTGCAGAAGCAAGAAGATAAGAGAATCCAGAAAGTTGAAGACAGTGTAAGAAACCTCTGGGACAATTTCAAGCAAACCAACATCAGAATTATGGGTATCCCAAAAGAAGAGAGAGAGCAAGGTACCTAAAGAATACTGGAAGAAATAGTGACAGAAAACTTCCCCCACCTGGTGAAAGAATTAGACTTACAAGTCCAGGAAGGGCACAGAACCCCAAACAAAAGGAATTCAAAGAGGACCTCACCAAGACACATCATAATTAAAATTCCAAGAGCAAAAGACAAAGAGAGAAGCAAGAGAAAAGCAGGTAGTTACCTATAAAGGAGCACTCATACGATTGTCAGCTGATTTCTCAACAGAAACCATGCAGGCCAGATGGGAATGGCAATAAATATTCAAGGTGATGAATAGCAAGAACCTACAGCCAAAGATACTCTATCCAGCAAAGCTATCACTCAGAATCGAAGGCCAGATAAAGACCTTTACCAAAAAAAAAAAAAAAAAAAAAAAAAAAAAGCTAAAGGAGTTCATCACTGCCAAACCAGAATTATATGAATTGCTGAAGGGGATTATTTAGGAAGAGGAAGAAAATAAAGATAAAAATTATGAACAACAAATTCGTAACTCAACAAATAAAACTAAAACTCAAGGGAGTTAAGAAATCTAATGAACAATATTAACTGGTGAATATAACAGAATCAGAGGTATGGAAGGGGAGTGGACTGACGATTCTCAGGGAAAAGGGGAGGAGGGGTGTGGGAAGAGGCTGAACAAAAACTGTTCACCTATGGATGAGGACATTGGGGGATGGGGAAAGGAGAGGGTGGGGTAGGAACCTGGTGGAGGGGAGCAATTGAGGTGGGGGGGAGGAACACATTTGTAATAATCTGAACAATAAAGATTTATTTAAAAAATAAATAAAAGTCTAAATGTATTTTCCCTCTATTACTTATAAAATGTTGCCTGCTATCCCTCAGTTACCCCACACACACACACCAAAACTCAGCAATTTAAAAAAAAGCTTTCTTTCACTGCCTTTTATCCCTGATAGATCAAGAAGCTTATTCCTTTTTAAAAAAATATATTTTATTAATATTTTACAGAGAGGAAGGGAAAGAGATAGAGAGCTAGAAACATTGATGAGAGAGAAACATCGACCAGCTGCCTCTTGCACACCCCCTACTGGGGATGTGCCCGCCACCAAGGTACATGCCCTTGACCGGAATCGAACCCGGGACTTTTCAGTCCGCAGACCGACGCTCTACCACTGAGCCAAACTGGTTTCGGCAGCATATTCTTTTTAAAAAATATATACTTTTTATTGATTTCAAAGAGGAAGAGAGAGAAGAAAGAGAGACAACAACAATAAAAACATCAACACACCACTCTGGGAAGAGTCTGAAACCCAGGCATGGGCCCTTACCCGGAATCGAACCACGACTTCTGGTCCACCGGCCAGGCAGGAAGTATATTCTTAATGAACGACACCACTTTATCAAGAAAAGACTCAGGTGAGAGCTTTAACAACACTATTATTGATGGTACCTTTCCAGTAGAAAAAATAAAAAATAGATTTAATTCACTTTCATACCTGGTTTACTTTCAAAATAGTAATTCCTTCACTTCTGAATCATTTATCAAATCAACAGCATTTAGCAAGTGACTGATACTCTACCTGCTAAGTTGCTTTTGATGTTCTAATCAAAATAAAGACTACAATGTATGTTATTAAATGTGTTTAGATTTTTGCACTATCTGAGGATTCCTCTCACAACTGAACCCCAAAACAGTGGGTTTTATTCTTCCTATCCTTCCTCTGTAGAGACTAAAACAGAAGGACTAAGGAAATGAAGGTTTTGCATTTTTAGAGGAAGACTGTTGAGTGGATTTTAAATTATAATCAACAAATTAAGATGTAGTGAAAAATCAATTATACCAATTAACAATATCATGTTCAGAAGAAAAGGGTAAGCAATTCATATTAAATTTAAGAAGTTGGAAATGCCGAAACCGGTTTGGCTCAGTGGATAGAGCGTCGGTCTGTGGACTGAAAGGTCCTGGGTTCGATTCCGGTCAAGGTCATGTACATTGGTTGCGGGCACATCCCTGGTGGGGGGTGTGCAAGAGGCAGCTGGTCGATGTTTCTCTCTCATGGATGTTTCTAGCTCTCTTTCTCTCTCCCTTCCTCTTTGTAAAATATCAATAAAATATATTTTTTTAAAAAGAAGTTGGATGCTGAGTGAAATAAGCCAGTCAATGAAAGAGAAACACTACATGACCTCACTCATTTATGGATATTAAAGAACATTATAAACGAATGAACAGAAAGATAGATATAGTGACAGTAAAACAGGCAGACTGCCAAATGACGGGGGGGGGGGGGAGGGGGTAGGGAGATCTGGGGGAGATAAGAGATCAACCGAAGGACTGGTATGCTTGCATATGAGAACAACCAATGGACACAAAACTCTGGGGAGGGAGGGCATCTATGGGGGGGGGGGGCAATGATAAGCTATGTATACAGATAATACCTTAATAAAAATATTTTTTTAAAAAGAAGTTGGAAATAAAGCATTTGTAAACTTGTTATCAACAAGTACACAAAGTAACAGAATACAGAGTCTAATTTCTAAAAGGAAGGAGATGGAGGGAAAAAAAAAGAAGGGACATTGAGTTCAAAACTACAGTTATAAGGCTTATAGAATATCCTAAAAAAGGCTGATAAAATAAAAGAGACTTATGAGGATATGAAAAGGGATCAACTAGAAATAAAAAGGGATCAACTTGAAATAAAAAGGGATCAACTAGAAATAAAAAAGGGATCAACTAGAAATAAAGAAAACATTGTCTGAAATAAAAAATATTATACAGAGTCCTAAAAACTGACTGGAGAATCACAAGAATCAAGACAAAGATTTAGAACACAAAGAGCCAGAGGACACTCCTCTGCAGAAGCAAGAAGATAAGAGAATCCAGAAAGTTGAAGATATCAGGTACACACAGTAACAGAATACAGAGTCTAATTTCTATAAGCGGACTCCACTCAAACATCCTTTAAGTTAGTAAAAGAATCAAAACACTTTGTTCATTTCCATTTATGTAAGTTCCATTAGGATTCCTTCAATAACAAACTTTCTTCAGAGTACAAATTTGGAAAATTAATTGGTTATAAATACAATAAAGTTTGTGCTCCAACACAATTCCTAATCTGTTTGAACTGTCAGAAAGATAAATCAAAGCGTTTAGCAAAATTATGTGTAATTAATCAAATAAAAGTCACCCCCCCCAAAATTAGTCTTGAGATTAAAAGCCACTATTCAGTGATAAAAATGATGAAAACAACTGTAAAGAGCAATAGTTCACTCAGAAGCAGCTGGCCTTTTAGCATGAGAAGTTCACTGCACACTTGGACAAAAGTTGCAGTGTAGTGTTACATTCCATCCCACCTGCTACACTAACAAAAACTGGCTCTCCTAGACAACATCCATATTTGAGAAATGTTAAGTACAGTAAAAATCATATGCTTAAAATAGACAGAAAGTATTTGTTTACAAGAAATTTACTTTTTTCCCCTCTTCCCTTCCAAGAAGTTGAGGCAGATTGAAGATTCTGTACTACAGCAAGCTTTGCCATATCTGACTGTACACAGATATTAAATCCTACCCACACTAAAGAACTCAATAAAATTCATGCTAAGAACTTAAATACTAAAACATTTACTTGCATTTTGTATTCAAGTCATTTTTAAAAAGTACTTCAACTTCTCATGATAGTCTTGCAACAAAGCTTCTTTTGAGAGCACTGACCATAAATTTAGGAAAACACTCCATTAGAAGATGCTTTCCTTTCAAATTTTACAGCTTTCAGAATTTCTCTAGAGGCACCTCAATGAACCAGAAAACAGCTTGCCAGTACCTCCAGCTAACTACAGTAGGTTTTGACACAACTTTTAGGAGAAAAAAAAAGGCAGATCAGGAAACAAGTTGATTACAGAACTTTTTAGCAAGTCCTGGCTCATTTACTATGTAAAATCCAAGGGCCCCGAACAAGTCTCCAACCAACTAGTATTACCTGGCAGCCCACCAGGCTGGCTGCAGTGGCCAGGCCAGTCTTCCCCAGTTTGCCGGCATGTCCAGAGGGGGTTAAAGCAGTAATAGGAGGCCTTCGCTTGGGTTAGGGACTTTTATCTGAAATTCTTTTTCTTCCCTCCCCAGCTGATCTCTTCCCCCGACTCCTTCAATTTTAGCGTATGGCCCACCACCCTCACCACAGAAATCCTACAACTTCAGCATACGAAAAGCAAGTCCTCCAGAAACTAGAAGCACCCAAGCCACCTTTTTTAAATTAAGGCACAAAAGTCCATCCAAAAGGTAACAAATCATCAAGGATGAGGAAGGCACAGCATTCTCTTCAACCTCTAAAGGAAGATCCCAATGTGTGCAACATCTTCTATTTAATACAACGGAAAAGTACAGGTTGGAGCGGGTCCCCTAGTGTAATGGTTAGCACTCTGGACTTTGAAAAGTACAGACTGGGGCAAACATAGGTTTACAGTTGTTAATATAGAAAAATAATACAATATCTATGTATATAAAAGCCTAAGCCACCCTTAAGACCCGAGGAGGGGACAACTGGCTGGTAGCTGTGACGTGCAGCGACCACCAGGGTGCTCAACGGCAGGAGCTGCCCCCTGATGGTCAGTGAGCTTGCCCTCCCCCACCCACGCCCATCAGGACTGGGCAAGGCCGAGGGGCCCCCACCTGTACGCCAATTCGTGTACCAGGCCTCTAATTAATAAATACAGCCGAAACCGGTTTGGCTCAGTGGATAGAGCATCGGCCTGCGGACTGAAAGGTCCCAGGTTCAATTCCGGTCAAGGGCATGTACCTTGGTTTCGGGCACATCCCCAGTGGGGGGTGTGCAGGAGGCAGCTGATTGATGATTCTCTCTCATTGATGTTTCTACTCTCTATCCCTCGCCCTTCCTCTCTGTAAAAAAATCAATAAAATATATTTTAAATAAATGAACAAATAAATACAAGAGGAAAAAAAACTCTATCTCGCGTTACTCACAATTGTAAATCTATTTTGGAAATACTTTTGTTTAATTCTTCAATGTGAAGGGTTTCTTACTTCCCTACTCATTCCAATTAGCCAGAACTTGGGCAACATACTACTTAGTAATCAAGACTTTTGCCTTTACCTAGAAACTTTCCTCCTAATTAGAATTTGTGTTCCTTTCAGAAGTTCCTTTCTACGGTATCTTCCACTATGACAAGACTGCAGGCTGACTTACTAACAAATGATCTTTTTTTGGACGGAGGGGGGGGGAAATCTGATCTTCAATGCCCCCTTAATTCTCGGTCTTAAGTATTTACGTGCAAATCTGCAAGGGGAGAAGGTGGAACGGCTGTCCTTACGAAGCCTGGGAGGAGCGGGCATTTCAATAAACACGTATAAGCACCGAGGGGAGTCCTCCGGTAACAACTTGGGCTGTTCCAAAACACTGGCTCCACCCCTCCGGGGTCGGCCGCCAGTTCCCGGCTCCAGCCCGCGCGGGCCCTGCGGTGGTAACACGGTCGCTCAAGGAGACCCAGGATTAGGGCAGCCGATCCCAGTCCGGAGACCGAGCCCACTCCAACCCGGCCACCAACCTCTTCGCCCGCAGATCCCAGCGGGCAGGAGCCTCCGCCCAATCCCGCAGACAGACAGCCTGGCGTCGGGGCACGGGGACGCGTGCGCAGAACCCGCCTCCCATCCTCCCGACCCCTCCGCCAGGAAGGGTAACAATGCCCCCTCAGAAAGACAGGCAGGGTAGGCGGGTGGGGGGGCCTCCGGACACGTCTGCGCGCTCCCCAGAAGCCTGGTCGCGACCCAGCTTGGGCCGCCAGCCCAGCGCCCCCGGGGCTCAACCGTCTCCACCGGAGCGCGCCCCGCCCGCGCGCGCCGCCACCCCTCGCCCTGACAGGGTCTCCTCACCTGAGCCGGGCTCCGCCCCCCTCCTCGCCGGAGAAAGCGTTGACCCTTCTCCGACCCGACTCCTCAGTGTCGGAGGAGGCGGGAACGTCCAGGCCGGCGTCTCTCCGTGATGGGATTTCCTACCCCTTCCGCCCACCCTCCCCGCCCACCCCGCCTCCCGTCCCCCAGCTCCTACCGCCCGTTGGCCACCTGACTCTGAGAGCACCGCGGCGGCGGCCGACAGTAAACGGAAGTGACGCGACGCGACAGCACCTGCCCCTCGGGCCGAACTGTGACCAATCAGCAAGAGAGGGGCGGGGCGGGGCCGGAGAGCAACCAACCAGCACGCGGAATCCGGAAGAATTTCCTAGGCTCCGGAACATTGGCCAATCCCTGGCGCCAGGAGTCTCGCTGTGTTTACTACCGACCGAATCCGCGAGCGCTGTGACCAATCGCCGCTTTCCTTACAACAGGGAACACTGATATCAAACGCCTTTAGGGCGGGATTCATCACTTAAGCGGCTTTCGGTTTGGCTGTAGAAAAGCTAATGTGTGTGTCGCAACCAATCCAGACCCATTGTGGTTGGGGCGAGAGGGCTTTTCTGTCTCACTCCACCAATCACAATCACGATTGTCAAAGGTCCCACCTTTCGCGGGACCTGAAGGAGTTTCCCACTCCCCCAGCGCCGGCCCTTCCGAGACCAACTGACGACTGCCCATTGGAAGAGAGTTCGCACCGCGGCAGTCACACGCACACACCGGTTAGAAGTTGATTTCTCACGTCATAGACTTTGGGAAAAATAAAATTCCAAGAAGGTGTTTAGGTTGAATTAGCGGAAATCTAGGCTGCAAACGTTGAACCAACGCTATAGCAGTTGGGCCCGACAGCGCCCCAAGTCCAATGCGGGGGGTGAGCAGGAGGCAGTTAATCGATGTTTCTCTCTCATGGATGTTTCTAGCTCTCTATCCCTCTCTCTTTCTCTCTGTGAAAAATCAATAAGATATATATTTTTAAAAAATAGATCGAGACCGGCAGTGTGGTTCAGTGGTTGAGCATTGACCTATGAACCAAGAAGTCATGGTTTGATTCCTCCGTTGCAGGCTCAATCCCCAGTGGGGGCGTGCAGAAGGCAGCTGATCAATGATTTTCTCTCATCATTGATATTTCTATCCCTCCATCTCTGAAATCAATAAAACCATTTCTTTCTTTTCATTTAAAAAATTTCTTTTTTTCTTTTTTTTCTTTTTATTTTTAAAATATATATTTTATTGATTGTTCACAGAGAGAAAGGGAGAGAGCTAGAGAGCTAGAAACATCGATGAGAGAAATACATTGACCAGCTGCCTCCTGCACACCCCCTACCGGGAATGTGCCCGCAACCAAGGTACATGCCCTTGACCGGAATCGAACCTGGGACCTTCCGGTCCGCAGGCCGACGCTCTACCACTGAGCCAAACCGGTTAGGGCAATAAAAACATTTTTTTTTAAATGATCAATATAATATACCACGTTAAAAGAATGAAAGGGGGGGAAACCTATATCATCTCAATTAATGCAGATAGTATTTGTCAAAATTCAAAACCCTTAACACACACACACACACACACACACACACACTCAACAAAGAATAGGAGGAATCTATCTCTACCTAATAAAAACTATACATGAAAATCCACAGCAAATATCATATTCAATAGAGAAAGACTTGAAGCCTTTCCATTAATATCAGAAACAAGACACGGATGCCCACTTTCTGCCCTGGCTGGTTTGACTCTGGATAAAGCATCGGCCTGTGGACTGAAGGGTCTCAGACTTGATTCCGGTCAAGGGCACATGCCCAGGTTGTGGGCTCGATCCCTAGTAAGGGGGTGTGAAGAAGGCAGCTGGTTAATGAGTCCCAACATTGATGTCTCTATCTCTCCCTCTCCCTCTCTGAAATCAATAAAATTATATATATATATTTAAAAAAAAAAAAAAAGAATGTCCAGTTTCACAACTTGCATTTAATAGAATTTCTAGTTAGAGCAGTTGGTCAAGAAAGAGAATAAAAGGCATCCCAATTGGAAAGAAAGAAGCAATATCTGTTTGCAAATGACAAGATCTTATATATAGAAAATCCTAAAGATTTTACAAAAGTCTAGAACTAATGAAATTCAGCAAGTACCAGGCTACAACGTCAGCACACAGAAATCAGTTGCATTTCTATATGTTTAAAATGAACCATCTCGAAAGGAAATTATGGCCCTAGCCGGTTTGGCTCAGTGGATAGAGCATTGCCTGCAGACCAAAAGATCCTACCTTCTATTCCTGTCAAGGACGCGATATTTCTCTCACATTGATATTTCTCTCATCCTTTCCCTCTTCCACTCTCTCTAAAAACTTTGTGCCTGCGAGGCCTCTCCCAGGGTCCATTCTTGAAGGGTTGATAGGGCCGCAGATGTATGCATGCCTGGGCCCGAGGAATGACCGTGCCTGGGAGCTGTTTGCACCATTGTGGACGAAGAGTGGACTTAAGGACGTATGTCCACAGGTGTGCGTGGAGGCCCTGGAGAGCAACTGCCGTCTGCCAGCTGCCACATTTAGTTGGGGCTCACGGTGTGCCTGTCAGAGAATTCGAAATCTGAACTTGGCCTTTCAGGTTTCGGTAAGATATACTTGTCACCATAGGAGAGGTAGATCATACCTTATCTAGTCCGTGCTGAGCAAAAAAGAAACCCCACGAGACTATTGGGTAGAAACTGCCCAAAAGAAGACTTTTAGGAGTGTCGGACCCTTGTCCCCTACAACTCTTAAAGGCGCAGGCGGAGTGTTGGGTCAAGCAGGTGTAGCGCCTCGGAGAGGCAGGCCAAGGATAGGGCGATGCTCTAAGTGGACACCACGCCTCCTCGCGCTGAGGGGCGGGGCGAGCGATGGGCGGGGCGGAGACGGCGCCCCGCCCCGTTCAGAGCAAGAGCGCGGAGGGGGCGGGGCCTCGTGGGGGCGGGGCTACAGGCCGGCGACGTCCCGCCCCTTCCGGCCCAACCGCGCTGCCTCCGCGTGTGACCAACGCGCCAGTGGCTGAGACTGTTTAGTTCCTGGGCTTAGCGACCGGAGGGGCCATGGCGGCGGAGCTGCTGCCCAGTGCGAAGTGGCTGTACTGTGGAGAGCCCGACGAGAGCCAGAGAGCGGTCCTGGGTAAAGCCTGCGGAGCCGGGGCAGAACCCCTCGCGGCTCCCCCTTCCGTCTCGGTACCTTTAGAGCCCTCCCCGCCGGCCCCCTTCCCAGCTGGGCCAAGACTCTCCCCTCTGCCCCCCACCGCCCGCCTTACTGTCCACCGCTGCTGGGGTCCCCGCCGGAGCTCCTCCGTCACCCCACCATCTTTCTCTTACCACCTTATACCTGGATGAGGACATCCCAGTCAACCCCCTCCCCAAGGGATTTATTTACCCAGGATTGTGCCATGCTCTCATTCACCAGGTCTTAGAACTCCATTTCCTTATCTTCTCTGGGCAGGGATATCCCATCTCTCTAGGTCTGGACGAGGCCGCCTCGGTCGGACCCCTTCCCCTAGTTATTCCCTCACGTCGCAGCCCCTCCACACTCCCCTCACCTCTCCGGCCCCTCCTCCCAGTGGACCAGGAGCTCCTTCAGCCCCCCTTCAGGTCAGGACCTTGCCATCCTCATCCCTCCAGTCACTCCTTCCCAGTCTCGGCCCAGTTCCTCCCCGTTCTACAACGTGCTTCTCTCTGATCGCATCTCGTTCTTGGGCTGTGTGACCTTACAGTTCAGTTCTCCAACGGGAAGCTGCAGAATCCAGATACCATGCGCTTTAGCTTGTACAAGAACAAGGACTCCACGAATCCCAGGAAGAAGGGCCAGCGGATCCTGGTAAGTGCTGCACCTGCCCGTTGCCTCCACCCTGCAGGCCTCCGCGGACCTCTTGGGGGTGGTGGATGCGGGAGTGGGTGAGAGGAGAGAGGGGGGAGATAGCAAAGGTCCCCTTAAAGAACTCTTCTGAGCCTCGGCAGGTTGGGGTGTGGGGACAGGCTCCATTCAATTTCGTACTTTTGGTGAACTGATGGCCTTTCACTCATAAGTTCATTCAACAAGCACTTAGTGAGCACCTCCTGTGGCCCTGTGCCATAAGCTGCTAGGGAAACGGCTAAATCAGACCTGGCCCCACTCTGGGGGTTTCTCAGCCTTGGCGATACTGACATTTTGACCCAGATAATTCTTTGTTGTGGGGGAAGCCCTGAGCCTCACGGGATGTTTAGTAACTTCCCTGGCTTCTACTCACTATATGTCAGTAGCCCCTCCTCGTTGTGACAACCAGAATATTGGATGTTCCCAGATGCCCCGTAAGGGGGATTTCTTTGGGTTGAGAACCAGTGCTCTAGAGCAGGCCTGGGCAAACTACGGCCCGGGGCCGGATGGCTGTTCTCAACTATTGAAATAAAAAATAAATTAAAAAAAGACCGTACCCTTTTATGTAATGATATTTACTTTGAATTTATTTTAATTCACACAAACACTCCATCCATGCTTTTGTTCCGGCCCTCCGGTCCAGTTTAAGAACCCATTGTGGCTCTCGAGTCAAAAAAGTTTGCCCACCCCTGCTCTAGAGAGTGCTTTGAGATTTTACCACGAATGGTAGAGAGAACTCCAGAGAGGTGAGAACTGGGTGTGAGGGACACTCATACAAGCAGACAGAGCTCAGGGCCTGCGGGAGGAAAGTACAAGGCGGAGTCTCAGTCTCTGCTTGCCAGAATGTCCTCCTGGGGAGGGTACATGGAGCTGAGCTCTAACGGATGGAGGAGGGTTTGACAGCTGAGGCTCAGCATTCCAGGTGAAGAGGATAACAAGGACGAACATAGAGAAACAGCAAAGCTTGGTTGTATTTGAGGAATGAATCGGCCATTTCCTAAGAGCATGTAAGGAGCAATCACTGGAGAGGTGGGCAAATGGGTTTAAGAAGGGCTTGAACTTCCAACCCTGGAGGGTGCCTGCAGAATCATCTGATTGCATGTCTATACGCAAGGCCCCTCTCCCAAGTCCCGTGGTGTGGATTCCCCAAGAACTTTTCAGACCATCTAGAAACCAGCACTCTCTGGGGCTTCCTTTTCTAAAGTCCTCTTGTCTTTCCCATACGGGCACCCCAGATTTACTGAGCGATGGTGGGGCTAGATCGTCTCCCAGAGAGTCTCTAGTTCCAATCCACTGGGTTTGGATTCTAAAGCTTTTGGCAAATGTGGGAAAGAGAGGTAAGATGCTTAATACCTTGCAATGTTGGTTGTAATGGAGCTTTTCTCTGCATTTTAGGCAGCTGAAACAGACAGACTCTCGTATGTAGGAACCAATTTTGGGACTGGAGCACTCAAATGCAACACTCTGTGCAGGTAGGGACATGGGAAGGGACAGCTGGGAGGGGAGGGAGTGGTAGTGGCCCTGGCACTGCTGTTCCCAGCCTTTAAGGGCCGTGGGGAGGTCTAGAGAGATTTACCAAGTGTCTGTGTTCCCAGACCCAGGGGCCCTCACACCAGCATGTAGACGGTTTGTTTTATTTTTTTGTTTTTGTTTTTATGTAGACTTTCTTGAAGAAAGTTGACTTGCTTTTGTTAAATTTCCTAAAGACCTCATTTAGCCGAAACTGGTTTGGCTCGGTGGATAGAGTATCGGCCTGTGGACTGAAGGGTCCCAGGTTCGGTTCCGGTCCAGGGCATGTACTTTGGTTGTGGTCATATCCCCAGTGGGGGGTGTGCAAGAGGCAGCTGATAGATGTTTCTGGCTTTCTATTCCTCTCTCTTCCTCTCTATAAAAACTCAATAAAATGTATACTTTTAAAAAAACAACCTCATTTAATGGTAGTATTCAAAAATTTTTTTTAAATGTGATATAATTGACATATGACATTATATTAGTTTTAGGTATACAACATAATGATTAGATCTATATATAATAAAATGGTCACTTAAATAAATCTAGTTAACATCCATCACCACACATAGTTATAATTTTTTTTCTTGTGATGAGAACTTTGAAGATTAATTCTCTTAATTTTCAAATATATAATACAGTATTCACTACAGTCACCATACTGTACATTACTTCCCCAGGACGTATTTATAATCTTGTTTCCAAAAGGCAGCTGTCTTAGCGAATATGGAATATATGATGATTATTCCAAAGCTTGCCAAAAATTTGCTTTAGGACTATGGGGAAAGGATTTGGTGGTGTCAAAGGCTCTGCGGTTTCTGCCCAGCGCTGCCTGTTGCTAATTGGCTGATTTGGGGCAACTTTGCCCTGCATTGATTCCAAATCTCCCCCTGCCCCATGCCCCCGACTCCCCTACAATGAAGATTGCCCATCCTGAACAGTCTGTAACTGGCTGGGGCTGGCATAATGCAGACAGTGTCCCTGTGACATTCACAGCAGTCATCACAAACAAGGCCCTTTCAGAGCCCCACTGAACCACCCTGCTAGAAGTCGGATTAATGACTATGCTTATAACTGTTAACACTGCATCATCCCTTTACAAAGATTCTCTAGTTCAGACTGGCCTGCTCCCCATAATCACCAAGGCTTTATTTGTCTTTGCCTCCATAAAATGTATATGTGCTGTAAATTCTAGTGTAATCCTGCACATTCTTTAAAAATATATATATATTTTATTGATATTTTACAGAGAGGAAGAGAGAGAGAGATATAGAGCTAGAAACGTCGATGAGAGAGAAACATCAACCAGCTGCCTCTTGCACACCCCCTACCGGGGATGCGCCCGCAACCAATGTACATGTTCTTGACCAGAATCGAACCCTGGACCTTTCAGTCCGCTGACTGACGCTCTACAACTGAGCCAAACCGGTTTCGGCTAATTCTGCATTCTTACATCCCAAAAGGGCTTTCCACTGCAGCAGTGAGCCCAAATGTGATCAGTACCAGAACCACTTGTAGCCCCCCCCCTCCCCCCCCCCCCCAACCACATCATGAACCTTCCCCATGCAGAGAATGGCTGCTCAGATGATTTGGGGGAGGGGGGTGATTATTGTTTCTCCTGAGCAAGTGGTGAATTCCTCAGGTGTACTGGGGAAGAAAGAATGTTGAGAACTTTTAAGCAGGGAAAGGGAAGTTGTATAAACAATACCATTTGAATAACCCATTGTCACTGTTATTATTCCTTTACTCAGACACTTTGTGGGGATTTTGAACAAGACCTCTGGCCAAATGGAAGTATATGATGCTGAATTATTCAATATGCAGCCACTGTTTTCAGGTAGGTCCCAGTCAAGGCTAAAAAAAAAAATGCTGCATGCGTTAGTATGAGTTTTTTTATTTTAAAACACATTTTATAGTTATTTTTAAAAGGGTGCCTTTCTGTTTTGTTTTTTATTTGAACAAGTTTTTTGTTATCCTCATTGGAGGATATTTTTTTCATTGATTTTTAGAGATAGTGGAAGGGAAGGAGGGGAGGGAGGGAGTGGGAGGGAGAGAGACATTGATGTAAGAGAGATCCATTGATTGGTTGCCTCCCACACAATTGGGATTGAACCTGCAGTCTAGGTATGTGCCAGAATTGAGCTAACTTTTTGGATGATGCTCTTGAGTTCCAAAGCCCATCTGTGAGTTTCCTAGGAGGCCATAGTCTCTAGGTTAAGAATTCCTTGCTTTGCAAACAAATGTAACTATACTTAAAATATCCAGATGCTCTTCTTTTAAGGACGCAAAGAAAGTTATTCATTAACTCGTTGATTAAACACATCTTTACTTTATAAGGAAGAAATTTGTAAATATTGGTTTATCATATCCAGCATATTTAATTTGGAGGCCTCGTTTTTCCTTATTGAAGAGGCTGGACCAAATGGCTCCTTCATTTGACTCCTTAAATCTCCAAATTTTCTAAGTGTATCCTAAAGCTGAATACTAAATGTGCAGTCTACACTCTTAAGTGAAATCTGGGAAGTCCTGGAGTAAAGAAATCTACGTTTCTTAGATTGACTGGTAAATGAACACCAAACACTATTGCTATCTGTGGGCCTTACAGTTTGCTTTCCCTGTTTTTGTTTGTTTTGTGTTTTGATAGATGAATCAGTTGATAGTGAATTGACAAGAGAAAGCGAGAGCAAAACTTTTAGAGAAAAGGTAAGTGTGATGGAACTAAAACGCGGGACATTAAGCAAGTTCCTTCTAGGCCGTGGGTAAGGATTTCTCCATCGGTAAAATGAGCGGGCTGACCACAGGGTTCCCTCGCTGCTCCCAGCTCATTCATTCTGCGTTGTCTGGACAGTTTCATGCCTGCATGAGCCTCATCAGCCTCATAGGGAGAGTCCACCTGTCTGGGGCAGCTCTGCACAGCCCCGCACCAATGTTTTGAACTGGTTCTCTGGGCTAATCAGAGGTGGAGCATAACACATGTCTTTAAAGGTTTAATACAAGTTTCAGAGACTATTGGTTGTAGCCTGGATATTTTCATAGGAAAACAAAGTAAACTTTAGGATTTTCAATGTAGGATATTCCTACAAAGCTCGTCTCACTGGCCAGGGCAAGTCTTTACATTTTACAGATGAAGGCTGTTGATGTGTATGTGGCCCATTCCTATTTACAAAGCAAGTTCTTCAGATCTGTTGATATCATTTGATTCTTACAACAGGCCTATGTGGCAGACAGCTGTAATTCAGCCCACTTTATAGGCTCAGAAAGGCTGACACTTTCCCCATGGTCACGTAGCTGGAGTAGCAGTGCCTAGCCGGACCCCAGTAATCAAATTTGTCTCTTGCACAGATGGACTCTTGCATTGAAGCCTTTGGCACCACCAAACAGAAGCGGGCTCTGAACTCCAGGAGAATGAACAGAGTTGGCAATGAATCTTTAAACCGTGCAGTAGCTAAAGCCGCAGAGAGTATTATTGATACAAAGGGTGTGGCTGGTAAGCATCTGGAACTTGGGGTAAGAATCTGCTCACAGAGACAGTTTTCTCTTGAGACTTTTTACCCACACCAACAGATGGAAGTGATGGGGTTTAGGGCTGGATTTCTTCCCATCTCGCTGAGGGCCAACTTGTGAGAACCAACGCAGGAAGTACTAAGAAACTTCTGACATGGCCTGTTCTCAGTGAGCTCACAGGCATGAAGACAGGCCAGGGAATGCGTATGGGCACACTATTCCTTGGTGCCGGGGTTACAGCCTGCAGAGCACAGAGGGGAGAGGGGCCTTCAAGTCTGTATTGGTCAGTAAGGCTGGTGTGATGATGAACTGAGCCTTGGGAGACAGTGTTTCATTTTAGGGTCAGTGGGTTTTTTTCTACTAAATTCCTTAGAAGCTTGGATATTTAATTGTGTTATTTTAAAAATATCTTTATTGTTCAAATGCATTATAAGAACATAAGAGAAAGTTTACATAAGAGCAGTTTTTCTATAAAAATGGAATTTTAGTAATTTTTAGAAAATCTTTCCATACCCTATAATAATAGAAATATCTTCTATGTTTTTGTTCACACTTTCATAATTTTACTTTTGCATCTAAAGCTTAATGAAGAATAATTTTTTTGGCATATGGAACAGACCTAATTTTATGTTTTTCCCTTGATTAGCTAGTCCCCAACTCCATTCTTTGTAAAAGAGAATTTTAATAGTCATGTTTACCATTTGCCACATTCTGAGTTGTGTTTTGTCCCAGCATTCCAGCAGGCTCTCGATTATAGTGGCCTCCTCATCCGGTTTAATGTCTGACAGGTCAGATTCACCCTCCCCCCACCTTCTTCTTTTTCACAAATGTCTTAGTTGCTGAAGTCTTAGTTCTTCCACGTAATCTTAAAGATTCTTTTGTCAAGTTCCTTCAAAATACAGTTGGGATTAAGATGGGGAGAATCAGCATCTTTACAATATTATATTTTCTCATCCAGGAATACAGAAATACATCTCTCTGTTCATTCATTCAAAGACATATTTTAACATCTAAGTAAATTTTGGAATATTTTTGTTCATTTTACTTTCAGCTATTTTAGGACATTTAAAAAGAAGAAAAAAATTCACCTATTTTCTCATCATTCTACCAGAACAACTGTTAAAATTTTCCTGTTTTCCTCTGTCTTTGTCTATATGCATACTTGATTTTTACATGGTTACTTCTGTGTGATAGTTACAGTTTTAGAATTTGATTTTTTTTTCATAGCATGTAGAGAAATTTTCTGGAAGTTAAGCCATTAAAGACTATTTTCTTTTTACTATCACTCACTTTTAGTTTCTCATGTTGTATTATAAATATTTATTAGCTCACCTCTCTCCTGACTGTACCGCAAGTTACTTGAGGGGATACCATGTGGATGCGCCTTCTCTAGGGCCCAGTTCGGTTTGTGTCATGAGTGGACATCTTGGTGCTGGAGCTGTCAGCCTGATAGGAGATCTGGCCTCATTGGCGGGAGCATTCAGATTAGAGGTTTCTGGGCTGGTTATGATCCTGTGTGCACAGGTTGCAGAGCGTGTTGGGGAATTCGATGCTTAACAGGGTGGTACTCACACTGACTCTTCCTTTATTGAAAAGCTCTGGTCAATGATGCCCTCCACGATAACATGCAAGATGACTCCCTCTGCCTTCCTCCCTGCCACGCGGATGCAGCCAAGCCTGAAGACGTGTATAAATTTGAAGACCGTATCCTTTTGGTGGAAATGCTTCCTTATTTCACAAGTTAGAATGTGCGCACATGATGGCACAGCCAGGCTTTCTGAGGGGTCTGGTCCCATGTCACAGGAACTACATCCTGACCTTCGCAGTTGCTCAGTGCTGTTGCTGGGAAGTCAGGTCTGCTTCCTGACTAGCTGAGGGTCCTGCTCCAAACCAACTTCTCAGCCCCTGGGATTCAGACCCATTCCTCAGCAAAATGCCAAACGTCCACACCTCAGCCCTGTGGGCATCACTCTCTGTGAACAGTCCAAATATGACTTTAAGTCAGCCAATGCCCAAAGTCTAGGGCAGACTGATTTTGTAAAAGGAAGGGTTGAAGTGTAAAATTCCCTACTTGTGAGTCCAATGAGATGGGAAATGCCTACAGTGGCTTTGTGATGAGAAGGCAGAAAAGCCCAGACAGGGAATGAGGTGTGGGCTGGAGTCTGGAGAGCTGAGTCCCTGAGCTCTGCCCCGAGCGCTGTGTGACGTTCCCCTCTGCGAGCCTCAGCTTTCCCATCTCTAAAACGAGGCCCCTAGAGGATGATCTATCTAGTTAGATGTTTCCATCTCGGTCAGATTGTGCTCTTGACCAATAACTGGTGCTCTCCCCTGCGGAGTATGAAGCTCTCCGGAGCCCGTCTGAAGCTTTCAGGAACGTCACATCAGAAGAAATCCTGAAGATGATCGAAGAGAACAGGTACTCCGGCGTGGGCGGGTGGAGTGTCTGAGGGGGTAGTGCTGGGACACAGCAGGAGTCAGACATGAAGCAGGCCTTTGGGTATCAGTCATTGAGGGTCACTGTCCAGCATTTGAACACAAATGAGCCAGTGTTTTCATAAATGTTTGGGCTTCTAGATCTGTCCCAAGGCTGTGGATGGCATTCAAGGGAGAGAGTTGGCCTCTGAGTGCGTGGAACCTGTGGCTGGGCAGAGGGTGGCGAAGCCTTATAGTTGGGCCGGGAGCTCGAGATGGACTGTATGCCCCAATGTCGTGCTTGGCACTGAGGATCTCTGGGAGCCCACATGCTGGCTGAGAGTGTGTGTGGGGGGGTACCAGGTGTGAGGGGCGCCTGCGGATCTGATTGTGAGGGGGGAACGGCTCCTGACAGAGCCGGTCTTACCGCACACATTCTCCCCTCCCCCTCCCTTGTTTTAGCCACTGCTCCTTTGTCATAGAAGCGCTGAAGTCTTTGCCATCAAATGAGGAGAGCCGAGACCGCCAGGCCCGATGCATATGGTTTCTGGACACACTCATCAAGTTTCGAGCGCAGAAAGTTATTAAGCGGAAAAGTGAGTCCACGTTAGACATTTGATTTTAGTTATTTCCAGTTCGTAATTCTTAGAGCAGAAGAAAAGGGGAATGTGGGTGGGTCCAGTGTTACTTTTTAACAGCGTCACAGTGAGATTCCCACGGGTACCACTGACATGCCGAGAGGACTCCAGGTTCGCTCTCATCTGCACACGGGGACAGGACAGGTCATGTGACTGTTCAGCACTGATATTCACTTCTGTTCTGCACGAGGCAAAATATACGATCAAGTGAAATTGTAAGGGATTGTTAGACAAATATCAAAGAGGGTGAGAAGTGCCGACACCGGTTTGGCTCAGTGGATAGAGCGTCAGCCTGCGGACTGTAAGGTCCCGGGTTCGATTCCGGTCAGGGGCATGTACCTTGGTTGCAGGCACATCTCCAGTAGGGGGTGTGCAAGAGGCAGCTGGTTGATGATTCTCTTTCATCGATGTTTCTAACTCTCCATCCCTCTCTCTCTGTAAAAAATCATTAAAATATATATTTTTAAAAAAAAAAAAGAGGGTGAGAAGTTAGCCTTGCTCATGAAGGCTCGAGACTGGTTTGTGTTGTGTCAGCTTATTTCTGACTGGGAGAGGAGAGCCAGTTTCTCCCAGTAACCCCAGTGTTCCAGCCGGAGCCATGGCTGCCACATGCATCCATCCGGTGTCGGAAAGGCAGCGGGAGGCACCTGGGGTTTTAGGTACAAGCTGTGTGCAGTTCTATTACTGTGATTGGGCATCGGAGCGTCTGTTTTTGGATACCTGGTTAAAATTAATTCTCATGTTCACATTCCAGTCTCCCCTGCTTTCTCTACAATCTACTTTACTTTTTTACATTTTATGAATTCTGTTTCTTTAGGCCTCATTTTTCCTTCTTGTTGTCATCCCGTCACAAATGCCTCTGGAGCAGTTTCATTTGACAGGAACATATTTTCATTGGGAAGTAGCCATTTTGTCCTGGGGGCCCCGCTTCTCTCGCCACATGGCTTTGTTAGTAACACTGGCGAACTGTTGGCTTCTTCTCCCAGCTCACGGAGGGACATGTGCCCTGAAGGTTCTGACAGAAAATGACCGACTCCTTTGTGTTGTAGGTGCCCTGGGACCTGGAATTCCACACATCATCACCACCAAACTGCTGAAGCAATTTACCTGCGTGACCTACAACAATGGCAGGTCAGGGGGGACCGATTTGGCTCTGCCTGTGAGGGAGAGCAGATTGGGGAGGGTGGGGAGAGGGAGGAATAGGAGCTTGGCTGAAGGCCGCATCCTCAGAGCTGCTGTGCTGAGGAGAGCACTGCCCTTTGGAGTGGCCCTGGGTCAGGTGGGTTTAGGAAACACTACACAGGACGTGCTCTCCTCCCCTCGGAGAAGTTCACTTCCCCGGGGGATGTTCAGCAACGAAGACTAACTTCACTTGACACACTCCTTTCAAGGAGCCCCCCCCCCCTTTTTTTATATTGATTTCAGAGAGGAAGAGAGAGAGAGAAACATCAATGCTGAGAGAGAATCATTGATCGGCTGCCTCCAGCACATCCCCTACTGGGGATCGAGCCCACAACTCAGGCATGTGCCCTTGGCCGGAATCGAACATGGGACCTTTCAGTCTGCAGGCCAATGCTCTATCCACTGAGCCAAACCAGCTAGGGCAAGGAGCCCTTTTTAATGTCCCACAGAACCGGTGTCCTGTGGAAATGCAGCATTGCAGGAGAGCATAGGCCTATGTGGTGGCTTGTGGGAAGGATCCCCAAGCAATGCACCTGGGTCTCCTTCTGGCAGTTTGCTTGGAATGTGTATCCTGCTCCGAGTGTGCTTGGAAGAATCAGCAGCAGCTGAGCGTGGGTGACTACGTTCCTGGCAGCTCTGCTGAGCAGGCAGGCAGGCGAGAGGGTCTCACCAGTTGTGGGGCTCTCACTGTGCTTGGGGCGGTAGGTGTGGCCTTCTCTGTCCCCCTTGGAGGGGGCACGGGGATTGGCTCACGATTCTCTGTATGATGGCTTGGGCATCTTGAAGGACAAGTGGTTGCTTGAATTCATTTCTTCTCCCCAAGATGGGGAAGACATTAAGTACCTATGGGAATGGGTTTGGATGTTTTTATTTTGCTCTTGAAGAAATCATCTTCGAGTTTAATTTTTGGTCTCTTATTGTCATTGATTTTGCAGTTTACGAAACGTTATTTCCGATTCTATGAAGGCAAAGATCATTGCATATGTGATCATACTCGCCTTGCATATAAACGACTTCCAGGCTGACCTGACAGTGCTACAGAGGGACCTGAAGCTCAGCGAGAAAAGGTGAGCGCACAGGATAGAAAGCTATTTGGGTGCCGTGCAGCATTCCTCGTGCTGCTGGGAAGCACGAGGCTCCGCCAGGAGAACTGGGGACGTTCAGTAGGGAAAAGACTTGGGACTAGAGGACAGTTGTCGGTGCGGGAATGACTGTGATAGATGAGGTCACACAACCCAGAGCGGAATTGTTAGGCTTCGCACCTCAGCATTCTGTCCTGCGCAACAGGCAGCCTCCGGTCTCCAAATACCTTTCTCTGGGAGAGGCTGCATGGTCCTGAGGGGTGGGAGTTACAAGAACCCAATTTCATTTCTCAGAGTCAGGTGGAAGGGGCGGCCAGGTGGCGGGGCCGCTGTTTGGCAGGGATGTCACACTGGGGCTGCTCTTCCTGGACTAGGAGAGTTGGCAGAGATGATCTTCCAGAAGGGATTTGAGCTGAGTAGGAGCAGAATTCCCAGGATTCTGAATGACGGATCCTATATGGGCGTCTGACACCCATGGACCCTGACGTTCAAGAGGCCTATAAACCCTGTCTGGGCCTAGCAGTCCACAGAGGGATTATTCCGAGGGCTGTCCACCAGTGTGGCATTCTCACAGGCAGTGATGGTGAAAATCAGAAGGTACCTAGAGGCTGTTTGAGCACACTGCTAGCAGGTGTCCAATCCTCGTTGTAGGGAGTAAACTACGTTTATTAACAGGATCTAGATAGAGAACCTGAGTTGTAGTCACCTGTAAGGATATTCTAATGGCCACACATGAAAGTGAAATTGCCTGTTTGAAGGCTCTCGGTGGATCTCGTCTGCCTTTCCTGGGGTCACTTTGGGGATCCTGTCTTCATAGCCTGAGCACCAGCACGCCGCTCCCTTCTGCCCCCTCCCTGAGCAGCGACATGAGGAGACTCTCCATTTGTCTTGTGTGTGTTCCTCAGGATGCTCGAGATAGCAAGAGCCATGAGGCTGAAGGTCTCCAAGAGGAAGGTGTCTCTGGCAGCCGGCAGGGAGGAGGAGCACCGACTGGGCACTCTGTGCGTCCCGCTGCCCCCAGCCCAGACCTCGGATCGCCAGGCAAAGCGGAGGAGAATCACGTAGAGGTGTGCTTTCCTGACAGAGAAGCTTGGCCACATGATAGCCTCTTCCTCTGTTCATTTCCATTTCCGTCTTTAAAAAGCGGGGGAAGAAGCCTTGCTCTGGCGTGGGTATGAAGCCACGAGCCAGCCTCTCAGTCACGCTTGCCTTAAGCAAAAACATAAAGTGACCGATACATTGGACTTTGTCTCCCTCCTTCGGTGTTGCTGTGATTATAAGTGGCAGATGGTGTTGGTTTGCATGTGGTGATGTGGGAGGTGGGGCTTGGGAAGGCCTGCCTGAAGGAGATGGGATGGATTCTGACTGCCCACGGCCTGTCTGCCCTGGGGGAAATGGAGGGGTCAGTGTCCCGGGGGATGCTATGAGGAATGGGAATGTGATATGGAGACTTGGGTGCGAGGCTAATATGCAGACTCAGATCTTCAAGTCTTTTCTGGGAGCAGCTGAGGTCTGGTGCTCAGTGCTAGGGAGCGAGGAGCAGTGAAGGAAGGAAGACAGAATTCACCTCTCTGAGAAAGAGAGGAGGAAGTCTGCAGCGGCCGGGCCATCCATCAGGGAAGTGAGTGTTAGATGATTCAGTTGACAGGTGGTCCTTGTATTTCTTCGCGCTCTGCGGTGCTGTGATGAGAGCCACTTCTGGAGCGAGGCCATGCCTATGTGTGTATTTTTCATGCTCTTCTCCGGTTTGTCTCATTCGTGTCTGATCCTAGGTAGTGGCCATTTGTAGCATCCGCTGTCTCCTGCAGAGGTGTGAGCAGGAAATCTAAATGCCTCTTGTGTTTCCTGATCTAACCTGTTGTGAAAACCAAATATGTGACTCTGCATTCCTGATCTGTCTCTGGGAAAAGAACTAATGCGCTTATGGGGTAGAATGTGTTTTCATGAATGTTTCTTAGATTGTGAGGGGCTGTCACGTGGAATTTCCAGGAATGATTGGGTCACAGCATGTGACCAGGCTCTGATCCACCTCTGTCCCCGAGGAAGCAGCTGCAGTCACTCCCACAGAGCAGTGGTGTGACAGGGAGGAGGCTAGGATGGCAGGACCTCATCCTGGGTGACAGCAGGTGTACCTCACTAAATCAGGCGGTGCCTTCCCAGAGGTTGAAAGCACATTTCTGTACATAAGGGGCTTATGGGTTAAAAGGCTCGAGAAGGTCCTTGTTCAACTTGAACTAGCCTCCTGAAAGCAGCTAGCACAGTGCCGGACGCAGGTAGTGTACGTTGAATGAGTCACAGTACATGAAATCGTACCTTCTTTTTCTTGGCAGGGCTATTGCGAGGTAAACACTTGCAGAATAATGGAATCGTATTTATTTTTTTTTTACTAGAGGCCCGGTGAGTGAAAATTCATGCACTGGAGAGGGGTTCCCTCAGCCCGGCCTGTCCCCTCACAGTCTGGAAGCCCTTGGGCGGGAGGCGACCTGGCGATCAAGGGAAGGCACGCCCCATCACACCTCTGCAGCCGCCACTGCTGGCAGCGCAAGCCTCTACCGGCCCAGTTACCTGGTCTCTTAGGCAGCTGGGCAGCCGCCATCCAAGGGTGGCCTGCACCTCCGGCCAGCCCTGGGGGGCAGATGGGACTGGGGACGCCGGAGGCAGGCACGCGGAGTCTGCAGACTGTCATGTGCCCACACTAGGGACTGCTACTGTTGATGTTCACAAAGCCCACAGCCGGGAGGCAGGGCCACAACACCCCCCTGACCAATGCTCCGGGAAACAGGCAGTGGGAACAAGCTTAAAGGACAGGGCGGGCTGGGATTCCATCCCATCCCCTTCAGAGGAAGCCTCGGGAGGCGAGTGGTACAGATCTGCATCCACTGCCCGGGAACGCCAGCATACATCCAGCCAAGGAAAGTCCCCCACGTTGCCTCTCTTAAAATATAGAACTTTATTTTTAGTTGCTGAGATTTCCATAAGCGCTTGGTTCACAGAAAAGTCATTTCTTACAAAATAACGAAGGCAGCATTTTGTACAGCGACTCACCCTGGGGCCACTAGAGAAGTGCAAAGGACAGTGGGGACGGAAGGGGCCAGCGCCCTTGTGCCTAAAGTCCCCCAAAAGCCAGTGCTCCTGGCTCCCTCCAGCCCCCTCCCGCCCCACCTGGGACCTGCAGAGCAGCACCGAGGGCCTGGCAAAAGTGGCCTGGGAAGCCATTGGTGAGGTGCACAGCAGCGACCCCCACAGGCTGGTGAAGGCCTGGCATGAAAGGCCGAGCTCAGGTTCAGGGGCTCCTGCATCCAAACCCCCTTCCTCCAGCAGCCAGGGCAGGGTCTGAGCCCGCCCAGAACCGTGACACTCACAGTACAGCTCAGTGACGCCCTTTGGCAACTGGCCTTCCACAGACCCTCCCCGAGGTGCGGGGAACAGAGACAGTGAGATGGGGCCCTATGCAGGCGAGTGGGACGGGGGTGGACCTGGGTGACACCAGGCGGAAAGTGCTCCGTACCTGAGGGGGCCGGGAAAGGACAGGGTGGCTCAGCAGGAAGAGCACCGTCACCTGGAAGGAAAGTGCTCTGTGGAGATGGCAGTGACTGAGCTACGCGTGAATGGGTGGGGCCGGCAGGGGGAGAGAAGAGCGAGCCAGGGAGGGGAGAGCATGAGCCAAGGCACATACGGGTCGGCAAAGGCCGGTGGTTGTCCATGAGAACACGGACACAGACGAGGGGCCCTAGGTACCTACACTTCCGCCCGTCTGGTTCCCCGGGACGGGGCAGCTCGTGTGGCTGTGCTCGTGGGATGTGAATCCTGGTGCAGCAGGCACCAAGCTCACGTCCTCCCGAGCTCGGGGGCTCCTGGAGGGCGGAGGGGAGTCGTGTGTCCCTGCGCTGCCCAGGCTGGCACCTTCCTTCCCAGGAAGGAAGCCCCTCTGGTTCTCGACACGTCCCTGGTCACCCCTCGGTCAGCCTAAGAGGGGCTCCCTTTCCTAAGCCCCTCCTCCATCATAGGCCCATATTGAAGTTTAAAACAACGTCCTTCAGGAAACCAAACCCAACTCCTCCGGCCCCTGCAAGCAGCTGTGAGGGGGCGCGGTGTCCTGGAGGGACAGGGGTCAGGAAGGGGAGGCCTGGGGCAGCTGTCTCCGCCTCACTAGGATTACTTCCCTCGCTCAGGAGAGCCTGCTTGGTGTGTGTGTGTGAGACGCAGTTAGCTCCCCGTAACTCAAACAGGAAACCTGACCGAGTCTCCTCAACTCCTCATAATCTACAGGAGCTGGAGGGACTGGAAACCCAAAGCCTGTTCCTTTTTTCTTTGAGAAACTTTCCTCCTGATGGCGGAGGAGCTGAAGGGGTTTGGAGGTACCTGGTCCTAAGTCCCCAGGAGGCCTAGGAGTCTGTGTCCCCTGGGCGTGGTGAAAGGGTCCGGAGCCTTCTCAGACTCGACGCCTCTGCCACCCCGGAGGGCCTCACCTCTTAGCGCGGCGGGCACTGGCGGCCTGCGCCCGAGAACCGTGTGTGGTTGTGGCTCCCAGAGCCTCTGGGCAGCGCTCTAGCTGCCCGCCCTGGGGCCTCCATCCTCACAGGATAGTGCAGAAGATGCTGCGGTTGCTGTGGTACCCGCCTTCCACACGGGCCGTGATCCTGGTCGCCATGGCGGTCCCCTTCTGCCCGCTGCGGGCTGCAGAAGGGCCTCGGACAGAGTTTTCGAGGTGAGGGCGAGCCGGTGGGTTCATGAGCCGCCATGTATCAGACCTGGAGATGCAAAATGGTAACGGAGTCTAAGAGTGCACAGCTTGTCTGGATGCCTGAAACCTTACCTTTGGCTCCAGCTCACTGGATGCAGGTGTTTAAATCTAGGTGTAGTTTTTGTCTCCCACGCCGGTGAGGCCAAAGGGCACAAGTCCTGCATTCTAGTTCCAGGTGTGCCTTCAGTTCTGCATGTGACCTTGGGCAAGTTCCCCTCAGCGGCCCCAACTCCCCTCTTGATAAGGATCTGGATAAGATCAGTGGCTTTCTTTTTTCTCTCTCATTTTCCCTTCTCCCCACCCCAGCTGGATAACCATGAAAATTGACAGAATCTTTATTTACAATCACCACAAACTAAAAACTACAGCTGATGAATGGAAAACCAGTAAATGCTTTACCCATACAATAGATCACAACTCAGCAAGAAAAAAAAAGAAGGAACCACAGAGGCGACACCATGGGCAAATCTCCAGACATTCGACTGAGGAGACACAAAATACATTCTGTATGATATCTGTATCTATATATCTATATCTACATCTATATCTATATATCTATTTCTATGTTTTAAATCATCATCCAAAGATATGTTTTTATTGATTTTTACGGGGGGGGGGGGAGATAGAGAGAGAGAAGAAAACACTGATGCGAGAAAGAAACATCCATCCGTTACCTCCTGTACATGCCCCAACCGGGAATTGAACCTGCAACCTGGGTATATGCCCTGACTGAGAACCAAACCCACAACTTGTGTGTGTGTGTGTGTGTGTGTGTGTGTGTGTACAGGACGATGCTCCAACCAGCTGAGCCACCTGGTCAGGGCTAACTAGATTTTACTAAGGCTCCAAGATAGTGAATAACTTGCCCAAGGTCACGTAGCCAGTAACAGGCAGGGCTGAGATTTGAAATCACATTCCCCTTGCTACGAAAGCTTGTTTCCTCCCAGGGAGTCGGGTGCAGCTCCTCAGCCCAGGCCCCGACCTGGCCAGAGCCGAAAGCTGGCAGGATTGCAGGGAGCAAGGGCCCGGCTTCTCTAGTGACCTCACGGAGGTTCCAGAAAACTGGGTTAGGCACGTACTTTTTCTTGAAGACCAAGAACTTGTTGTTCTGCATGACGCATTCCCGGTTGTTCGAGATCTGCTGGAAGATGGTCTTGTTGGTCTTTCCCTGGAAGAAGATGTTCTCCTGCACCAGAGCCTTGGTGCGGCCCCGCACTGCGATGCCGTAGGCCCGGAATGAATGGATCCGGTTCTTTATCACCTGGGGGAGGCAGGCAGCTCGTCACACGGGTAGGGGAGCCAGGTAAGCGTTTCCCCAGTTACACGGCGGAGGTAGGAGGAGCGTGCTGGGTCGGTGAGCAGTGAGCCACGGGAGCTCAGGGGAGGGATACAGAGGCAAACAGCGCAGGGTGAGGGGGCAGCAGGGAAGGCTTCCTGGAAGAGGTGATGGGTAGGCTGTAGGAGTTTAGCAGGTACAGAGCGAGACAGGGATGTTCCAGGAAGAAGGAAACAATGTGCAGAGGCCTGGCAGAGAGGGGAAGTGGTGCCAGAGGCCAAGGCCCCCGGAAACCCAACTGAGGCACCAGCTTCCACAGCTCAGACTCAAAGCCAAGGACTTCTTTACTGCTTGCCTAAGTCACTAGTCCTGAAGCCGCGCAGCTGAAGAGGCCCTGGGATCATCATTCACACGGCGGGGACTGGCTCAGCTTTGAAAGCCTAGCACCCGGCACAGTGCTGTGCATAAAAAGTAAGCTCGGGGCTCACTGTCCCACTGGGAGGCAGAAAAGCAAAGGAACATTTATTTACAAAGCACCGTGGGAAGTGCTTTGTAATCTCTAGGTGGGGGTGGGCATAAGCACCTTCGAGTCCAGAAAAAGGGGCGCCTAAATAGCCTGGGGGCGCAGGGAGGGCTTCCTGAGAAAAGCCACAGCCAAGCTGTAGGACTGAGATAGAAAAAGGGGGGAGTGTCCCGGGTCCACAGGGAACAGTGTGTGCAAAGGTCCGGAGGCAAGACTTCTTCCTTCATTAAACACCTACCATACCGCATACCGGGTCCTGAGATTACTCTGTTAGCAGAAATCCAGAACAGCCCTGACCTTGATCTGGGGACCCACAAGCTACCCCAGGTGGCACCCTCACCCTAGCTTCCTGCTGGCAACTCTGATTCATCCTTCAGTGGCCAGTTACCTGTCCCCTCTTGTGTGGAGTCCCATCTCTGTCTTCCAGGCTGAGAAGGCGAGAGAGCGCTCTCCCAGGGCTGTGCCCCGAGTTGGCCCCACACGGGGCACGCACACACACACACACACACACACACACACACACTCACCTTAGTGTCAGACCTGGGCAGCAGCTGCAGCCCGCTGCCCCGGTTGCCAATGATGTCGTTCTCGATGACGACGGTGCTGTCACCCCTGGTGATGATGCCGTGGCCTCTGTTGTCATAGATGCCATTGCCCCGGAGCTCTACCTTGCACTGGGCCTCGACCTTGACCCCGCTCTGGCGGTTGCAGGAGATGCTGTTGTTGGCCACACGGGTGAGCTGGCCGCTCTGGGCTACAGTGATGCCTCGGTCCCCGTTAGCGTGGATCACGTTGGTGACGACGTGCAGCGCCTCGCTGCTCTGGATGTAGAGTCCCGAGGCTGCAGGGGGGGGGGGGGGGGGGAGGGCAGAGAAAGCACAGGGTGGTGCCAGGGTCAGCCCTGACAGCACCCGTCGGAAAAGCCTTCCTGGAGCTGGGCCCCTGGGGGAGAGGCGGGGAAGAAGGGACGGCATCACTCGGGCAGCCCCTGGGAGCTGCGGCTTCCAAGGGGGCTGACACCCAGAGCCAGAGGAAACCTGGGGACATCGAGAAAATGCTGTTCCTCCCAAAACGAGTCCCCATTAAAGATGCCAGGGAGACGGGATGCAAGATCCCAGGCCAGCCTGTACTGAACACCACCCACGTCATAGTTCCAGCGCCACGTGCACCTCCTGTGGTGGCGCCCTCCCCACCACGCCAACTCCACACAGACCTCCGTACTGGCCTGGAGTCTGCCTCCCCACTGTGGGGAGAAATTTGTTTATATGACAAATTCTATAGTTTTTGAATTAAAAAAAAAATTTACTAAGCTAAGTCATATGTGTCTACAATGTGTTAGAATTTCTGGGAAGAAAATGCTGTTTGGGGTGTTTGTAGAAAAAAAGCACAACATGAGGGGCTCAGAGCCGCCGGCGTGGTAGGGAAGACAGCCCGGCAGATGAGCCCAGTGAGGAGGAGGACCCCCAGGGACACGCAGCCACCACTGGAGCGAGCGGTACGGTGCGGGGCAGCGCGGGAGGAGTGTGGGGAGGCTGACGATGGAGTCTCATGGGAGCAATTTGAGCTGCGAGTTCAAATCTCTCAGTGGTATCTGCCTGTTGCCTCTGCTTGGCTGAGAACAGCAAACACAGATGAGGAGTTGTGGATATATGCAGCTTTTCCTGTCCTGCACAGGGGCCACAGATTGCCCTGACCGCTGCCGCCCCCAGAGGAATGAGCTTCCAGGCCTAGTAACTTTTTTTTTTTTAATTCTTTATTGTTTAAAGTATTACATACCGTATTTGCCGGCATATAAGATGATTTTTTGGCCCTGAAAAATATGCCTCCAAGTGGGGGGTAGTCTTATACGGCGAGTATATAACAAACTCTGTATTTTGAGTGGAAATGTTAGGGGGTCGTCTTATACCCAGTCATCTTATACGCCGGCAAATACGGTATTTTTTCAGGGCCAAAAAATCGTCTTATACGCCGGCAAATACGGTATGTCCCCTTTTCCCCCACTGACCTCTCCCCGACCGTCCCCACCTCCTAGCACCTGCCCTCACTCCCCTACCGTCTGTGTCCACGGGTTACGCTTACATGCAGGCATACAGGTCCTGTGGTTGCTCCCTTACCACCTCCCCCTCCTGCCTGCCTTCTGAGGTTGGATGGTCTGTTTGATGCTTCTATGTGTTAACCTCTTTTTTGTTAAAAATTTATTTTATTGTATTTTTACAGAGAAGAAGAGAGAGAGATAGAGAGTCAGAAACATCGATGAGAGATAAACATCCATCAGCCACCTCCTGCACACCCCCTACTGGGGATGTGCCCGCAACCAAGGTACATGCCCTTGACGGGAATCGAACCCGGGACCCTTGAGTCCATTCAGCCAAACCGGTTTTGGCGTTAACCTCTTTTTTTAACAAGCCTTCCTCCATTAGCCCTCAACAGTGACTCTGCTAATCAGCCCCGTTAGGAGTCCTGGAGTTAGATAACACCACAGTAAGTTTTTGTTTTGTTTTGTTTTGTTTTGTTTTTTAATTCAATAAAAATGAAATACCTACAAAATATCATCGTTTTTTGTTAAATGAAAGATAACATATTTAAAACTTATTTTTCTATACAGCTAAGAAAAATCATTGCCAATTAAACCGTCAATTACAAGAAACATCTCATCAAAGATGCTAAAATGTGAAAAATGTGTCTCAGAAGTGGTTAGCAATGTGCCTGCCAGGTGTGGGTCTGGCACTGCAGGGGAGAGGGCACCAATGTGGGTGGGATTCCGTCTTTGCCTCAAGTTCACAACCTATTAGAGTTGATGAAACAGCCAAACCCGGTTTGGCTCAGTGGATAGAGCGTTGGCCTGTGGACTGAAAGGTCCCAGGTTTGATTCCGGTCAAGGGCATGTACCTTGGTTGAGAGCACATCCCCAGTAGGGAGTATGCAAGAGGCAGCTGACTGATGTTTCTCTCTCATCAATGTTTCTAACTCTCTATCTCTCTCCCTTCCTCTCTGTAAAAAATCAATAAAAATATATATTAAAAAAAAAAAAAAGAAACAGCAGAAGCCAGCCCCTAACATGTGCCACTGTGGTGGGGAGGGCACGGTGCGGAGGAGGAAAGGATGCTGGTGCATCCCCGGTGGCTCTGAGGTTCACGCTGTCCGGGCTGTGTGAACGGGAGGAAGGGAATTTCACACCAGAGAAGCTGCATGAGCAATGTCCCCCGGGGGCTGGGGGGCAAGAAAGGATGGATCTAAGTCTGGGGACTGGGGCATCGGGGGAGCGGACAAAAGAAGTGGCCAGAGAGGCCGGAGGGCGTGAAGGGCCGTTAAGGTGGTGAGACCTCACGGCCCTGGGTCAGGCGGAGGGCGAGGGCACTCACCTCCGTTGTGATTGACACTGTTGGACTCCACCAGCGCCACGGCGAGGGGCTGGCGCAGCGGGTCATCGTCCTTCTCCAGCTCGGTCTCCCAGAGGACGGCGTCCCCATCCTCGCTGAAGTTCTCCTGGGCCCCGTGGCCTCCGGGGAGCTCCCGGGAGCCCTCCTTCTGGCTGAACACCGCCACTCCGTACAGGCCGTTGTAGCTGACGTGGTTGCTGGTGACGTGGGGCAGGCTGGACGACATCATCCACACACCGCAGCCCTTGTTAGCTGGGACGGGGAAAGCAGCCGGTCACCGACGACACCGAGCACCGGGGGACGGCCTCCGGCGTCTCCCCCTGAACCCCGAGGGGAAGCAAGGGAGGCACCGGCCCGGGCCACAGGGTCCCTGCTTTGCTAACGGCCTGGGGCAGGTCACTGTGAGGCTCTGGCTGCAGGCTCCTCCTCCGTACGCCGGGGAAAGGAACGGGAAGGCCTTTCAACTAGGACCGTTCCGTCGGGTGGAAAGGTGTTCTGAGAAATGCCAAGGCCACACTCCGGGTCAGAAGCACAGAAGCCCACAGTGACAGGGCCAAAGGGGTCACAGGGCTCCTCTAGCCCCGCCCCTCCCTGGAGAGACAGAGGCAGCTTCAGGTTGAACCCCAGCCCTACCACTTCCTAGCCATAGGACTTTGAGTAGTTAATGGCACCTCTCCCTGCCTCAGTTTCCTCACCTTTTAACATGGGGTGAACTATCTATCTCGGAAGGCAGACATGAGGATTAAACGCAATAATGCGTAGAAAGGGCTTTGCCGAGTTGAGTCTGAACAAGTTGGCTGCCATCATGATCACCATCGTCAAACATACAGTTCAGAAAGACTAAGGCTTTAGCCCAGTGGTCGGCAAACTCATCAGTCGACAGAGCCAAATACCAACAGTACAACGATGGAAATTTCCTTGGAGAGCCACATTTTTGAAACCTAGACTTCTTCTAACGCCACTTCTTCAAAATAGACTCGCCCTCGCCGAAACTGGTTTGGCTCAGTGGATAGAGTGTCGGTCTGCGGACTGAAAGGTCCCAGGTTCGATTCTGGTCAAGGGCATGTACATTGGCTGCGGGCGCATCCCCAGTGGGGGGTGTGCTCTCTATCTCTCTCTCCCTTCCTCTCTGTAAAATATCAATAAAAAAAAAACTAAAAAAAACCACACACAAAAAAAAATAGACTCGCCCAGGCCGTGGTATTTTGTGGAAGAGCCACGCTCAAGGGGCCAAAGAGCCGCACGTGGCTCTGGAGCCGCAGTTTGCCAACTGGGGCTTTAACCCAAAGTCAGAGTCAGGGAGAATAGCTTGCTTCCTGTGATGATCCCATTTCTCTCCCCTATTATCTCCAGTCCTCTGGGTCCCAAGAAATGATGCTCATGTGTCCAAGCTTGAGCGGCCCTGTCCTTACACAACACCGGACTCGTGCCTCCTGCCGTTTTAAAGGGAGACAAAGCTTCCTGCTTCGCTGACCCCCACGGGATCGCTCTGATTACACGGTGATTTGCCAGAGAGAGGCTCCTGAATTCTGAGCGGGGCCGAGTTACGGTGGCCGGAGATCTGCGCTATCATTCGGACCCGGTCTCTGAAGCCCGGGGAAAGGCGACGGCCTTCTGGGACCCACAGAGGAGGGTCCTGGGCTTCCAGCCCCCCCGGACCCTCCCCCAGAGGGCGCTCCTCACCATAGATGGTGTTTCCTTCTATCAGCCCTTTGCCTTCGTCCCCCACGACCACGCCATCGGAGTAGCCGAAGCAGATGAGGTTGCTCCTGAGGACAGGGACGCCCCCGCGGCGGATGTCCACTCCTCCCCACTGGTTCTCTCGGATCACGTTCTCTAGGGAGAGGCAAACAAGGGGGTCAGGACCACGGGCCACCTGCCACGCTAGCGGCGGCGAGGGCGTGGGCAGCTGAGAGGGAGGACCATCTGGGCCAGGGAGCAACCCCAAACCTTCGCTGGCATCGCGGGGACTTGTTTGCTATCTGCTTTCCCCAAGGCCAGCTCGTCTGTGTGTGTCTGGGCTCCCCTACGTTCCCAGTGCCCACTGTACCCGTGGCCTTGGGGACTGGTGACTAAGAATAACGGGCATTGGAGCCCCTGAGCCAGGCCTGGCAGGGGATGTCCGCCCCCCGGAGGGGTGGGGAGGAGGTGGGGGGGGGGGGCTGTTTCCAGAAGGGCTGAGGCAGAACCCAGCCATTCCCCCACCAGCCTGTCCTCAGCCTCCGCTCGGACTGCAGCCGGCTCTCCCGCCCCCTCCCTGCCCACGAGTGGGCTGGGGAGTTCCAGCCAGAGGGTGGTCCTAGACCAGCCGTGGGCAAACTACGGCCCAAGGGCCGGATCCGGCCCATTCGGCCGTTCTATCCGGCCGCGGAGCCGAAAGAGTGGAGGGTTCTCTTGCTCTCCCCTCCCCTCCTTCACCAGCAGCCCAAGAGGAGAGTGCCAGCATGGTCAGGTTGCTTTTGTTCCGGCCCTCCGGTCCAGTGTAAGAACCCATTGTGGCCCTCGAGTCAAAAAGTTTGCCCACCCCTGTCCTAGACCATCTGCACCAGACGCCCAGCCTGCTGGGACTAGAGTGCAACGGCTCACGAGACCCTGTGTGACTGGCCCCTTCCTGCCTCTGTGACCCCATCCCAAACCCTCACCCCTCGTTCACCACACTCCAGGCACACACCCGTGATCTCCCGGCTCCTCAGCCACGCCAGGTCTGTGCCCACAGGCGGCCCTGCGTGGAATCCAGACCTTTTCCCAGGGTCCTTCTCATCACCATCCAGGTTCTGGCTTACAAGCCACCTTCTCAGAAAGGGCTGCCCTGACCACACAATCTACATACCACAAAGCCCCTCTAGCTCCTTATTCTAACTACCTGTACAGCACGAACCATCCTCAATAGGACTTCTCCTGCTTGCATATGTGTGCTGTTACTTACTTATTTGCTTCCCCCTCCTAAAATGTCAGTTCCTGGAACGGGGATGGTGTCTGTGCGGCTCACTGCAGGGCTCCTGGGTATAGTCGGTGTATACTACCGTGTTTCCCCGAAAATAAGACCTACTTCATGGAAACATAATGCATCCCCTGAAAATAAGACCTAGTGCATCTTTGGGAGCAAAAATTACTATAAGACACTGTCTTATTTTCGGGGAATCGGGGTAGCATGTGTCTAGGGGAGGTCTGGACAGGCTTCCCTGAGGAAGTGGCACCCAGGCTGGGACCTGCAGGGTGAGCAGGCGCTGGCCAGGCAGAGGGGAAGTGAGGGTGGGCGTCCAGAGCAGGCAGGAGCCCGTACAAAAGCCAAGAGGAGTTCAGACACGTTGTGTGGCATATATGCTCCTGACCACATGGTGCCAGCCATGCAGTGAGATCCTGTGAGCACTGGGCCAGCGTCCCCGAGTTAGCCACCACTAGCAGGCGGCCAGGCTGTCCAGGTGAAGGACCGGGGATAGGGGCGTGGGGGAGGGGGAGGGGGCGGAGCCCACTACCTGACTGGCCAGGCTCCAGCATCCCCACATACCTGTGATGAGGCCTTTGCCATTCTCATTCACGGCTATGCCAGCCGCGCGGCCCTTGAAAATGTGGTTCCCACTGAAATGGAAGGAGAACAAGACAGGTGAGATGAGACCATGTCATGCGTCAAAGACAACGGCTACTCAATGCTGCCTTCCTCAGAGGGCTCCCCCAGATGGCTCAATCCTCAGCAGCACACAGCGCTTCCTGAAGTCCTAGAAGCGGGCAATCTTCAGTTATTTCCAACTAAAAACTACACCCATAGCCATGCCATGGAAGCACAAGGCTCTGTGGCCTCTCTCGACTGGCATCCACATACAAACATTTATTTACTTTTAAAAAATATTTTTATTGATTTCAGAGAAGAAGGGATAGGGAGGGAGAGAGAGATAGAAACATCAAAGATGAGAGAGAATCACTGATTGGCTGCCTCATGCACGCCTCCAACCTGGACATGTGACCTCACTACGAATCGAACCTTGACCTCCTGGTTCATGGGCCAATGCTGAACCACTGAACCACACAGGTCAGGGCCCAATGCCACCTTTTAATTTTTTATTTTTTTAAATGTATTTTATTGATTTTTTTACAGAGAGGAAGGGAGAGGATAGAGAGCTAGAAACATCGATGACAGAGAAATGATCAGTTGCCTCCTGCACACCCCCTACCAGGGATGTGCCCTCAACCAAGGTACATGCCCTTGACCGGAATCGAACCTGGGACCCTTCAGTCCGCAGGAAGAGACGGTCTATCCACTGAGCCAAACCGGTTAGGGCACCAATGCCACCTTTTTAATAAGGCCTTCCCACACACCCCCTCTCTGGGAGTTGTGCATGTACATACTTGTTGCGATGGCACAAATAGCAGAATGGCTCACGCCCTCTCCTGATACTGTGATAGTATTTATCCCAGTCTGTCTCGCACGATAGCTGGGAGGGCAGATCCATGGTCCCAGAGGGTCACTGCCCCTTCCACCTCCCACCTACAGCGCACACGCTGACTGATCTCGACGTGTTTTCGAGCTGAGCTCAGATGTAGCCTCCGAATCTTAACACAGCACCCCTGGTGGCCACTCTCCACTGACCCGAGTTAAAATCTCTTCCGGGCACGTAGGTCTCCTAGACAAAAGTAAGCTCCTCTGCCAAAACTGGTTTGGCTCAGTGGATAGAGCGTCGGTCTGTGGACTGAGAGGTCCCAGGTTCGATTCTGGTCAAGGGCATGTGCATTAGTTGCGGGCACATTCCCGGTGGGGGATGTGTGGGAGGTGCCTGGTCGATGTCTCTCTCTCATCAATATTTCTGGCTTTCTATCCCTCTCCCTTCCTCTCTGTAAAAAAAAAAAATCAATAAAATATATTTTTATAAAATAAAATAAAAAGAGTAAGCTCCCGGTCTGGCCCTTGATACCTCTGTTACCATTATTACAGAGAAGTGCTCAGTGATACGTGCTGAACAGAATGGCTACAGAAACACACAATGGCTGTGTTATGGTGGGATCCTGGGCGCAGTCTCTGCTGTGCTCGCGTCTGCACAGTTGCTTTAGGAAACAAAGATGTTCTCAAACGGGGGGAAGACGGGAGGAGGGAAACAGAGATGAGGAAGAAGGAAAGGAAGGAGGGACCACGGTGGGCAGGACGGTCCGGGGGCGGCAGCGCCTACCTCACCACCGGGTTCCCGTGGTACAGGATGTAAATGCCGGCCTCCTTATTGGAGAAGATCTGATTGTTCCGGATGACGCCTTTCCCATTGCCCAGGACGACAATGCCGGAGCGCAGGCCGTGGTGGATCTGGTTACACTGTAAGTAACAGGAGACGCCACGAAGGACAGATCAGAGAGGGCCACCCCACAGCGGGCCAGGACGAATTCGGTGATTTTTTTCCATCGATCTCCTCCAGAAAGCACGGGCCCCGGAGGAGCCCCCACACATGGCAAAGTGCACGAGCCCGCTCCAGGGGCGCATGTGGGCCCAAAGACAGGAGTGCCCAGCAGACCCACACGTGGGCCCGAACAGGAGTCTCCACTCCCTCGCCTTGGAGACGCCGTGATGCTGGCGGCCCTACTGCTGGGGGGTCTTGCTCTTAACTACGGCCCGAGGGCCGGATCCGGCCCGTTCGGCTGTCCTATCCGGCCCGCGGAGCCGAAAGAACGGAGGGTTCTCTTGCTCTCCCCTCCGCTCCTTCACCAGCAGCCCAAGATGAGAGTGCCAGCATGGTCAGGTTGCTTTTGTTCCGGCCCTCCGGTCCAGTTGAAGAACCCATGGTGGCCCTCGAGTCAAAAAGTTTGCCCACCCCTGTTAATCCCTCCTACAAGAGGGCAACAGGCCCAAGGTCAGACGTTTGTGGCAGAGCCAGATTTGAAATCTAGTTTTTTTTTTCCTGTCTCCCAGTCCGTCAGTTGCCTTTGCCCAGTGACACACCATTTTTAGATTATAATAAGTTATAATACAATGGTTTCGCTCTGATTGTTCATTTACAGCCCCAAACACAATCCCATACTTAAACCAGGAAGTTAGCTATTTCTCTTTCACAGAACGTTCTGGTTTGCCTTCAAGTGTTCCGTGCTGCAAGCTCTCCTATTCTTATTCACTTTTCAGACTTTCTCCTGACAGGCTGGGCCGGATCACCAGGGCAACTACGGCCTAACCGACCTCCCCCGGGGTGGAGAGCTCTGAGAGAGAGGGGTATGCAATGACATGTCCACCCACGCCTTCTCACCAAGCCGGGACTGACCGGCAGCACCCCCTTTCCACTCCCTCCCCCGCCCCCCCAACAGGAAAGGCAACCTCATCTCTCTGGCCACAGCGGCAATAATGTCTAAGCCCTAGTCATGCATCCACCACCAGCCCCAGGGCAAAAACAGTGAGAGGAAGGGTCTGAAAGAAGACACGGCCAGGCATGTCTCTTTAACTACAGCTAGGACGTTCCTTTCTCTGCATGCCCTGGGCAACTTGGATATAATGGGTTGAGAACATCAACCCTGAATCAGCCTGCCTGGATTCAAACCCCTGGTTGCGTGGTTTGGGGAAAGATCCTCAGCCTCTCCGTGTCTCGATGTCTCATCGATAAAATGGGGATAATAATTCTACCCCACAAGGTTGTGTAAGAACTTGACCATAATGTATACAAAGTTCTTAGAGTACTCTGGCACATACTAAGCACTAACAGAAGGGTGGGTATTATTTTTCCAGGTCCATAAAAAGTCCGTCACATTTCCCAGTTTCTCGGAAGCCTGTCTCTCGGGAAGGCCAGGGCGGAAAAGGGGCTGGTCTCTCAAGTCGCTGGTCTCATGGGCTAGGATATTTATTTATTTACTTACTTACTTACTTACAGAGATGAAGATGAGAAGGATAGAGAGTTAGAAACATCCATGAGAGAGAAACTTCGATCAGCTGCCTCCTGCACACCCCCCTCTGGAGATGTGCCCACAACCAAGGCACATGCCCCTGACCGGAATCGAACCCGGGACCTCTCAGTCCGCAGGCCGACGCTCTATCCACTGGAGCCAAACCAGTCAGGGCTAGGCTAGGATTTTATGTGGCTTTCACACTGGTGCCAAACCAAACTCACAACATCCATGAAACAAATAACCTTCAGAACTAAATCTCCTTTTTATAGCAAAGAATGAACTCACGGGGTGTTTTATTTCTGATCCACGTGATTTTTAGGGCAGGCAGCGTCATCTTTAATTCTCACCAAAGTCAAACGCCAACGAGAGCCTATCGGGGCCCTGGGACTTTCCCCTGTGGCTGGACCTCTTTTTTTTTTTCTTTCTTCCATTTTTTAATAAATCTTTATTACTCAGATTATTACAATTGTTTCTCCTTTTTCTCCCCCAAAGCTCCCTACCACCCAGTTCCCATCCCACCCTCTGCCCTTACCCCCACTCCCCCCCTCCATTGTCTTCATCCATTGGTTATACGATTTCAATCCAGTCTCTCACTGCTTCCCCACCCCCTTATCCTCCTGATAATTATCAGTCCACTCCCCTTCTTTGCCCCTGATTCTACTATATTCACCACTTTATTCTGATCCTCGGATTTTTTTTTCCTTCTCTTTTCCTTTTTTCCATATATGAATTTCAAGTGGGACACTCTCTCTCATTTGTTTTTGTAGGGAAATACAACAGAGCGTTCTGTAGCTAACGGCTGCAGACTGTCCAAATGTCTCAGGACCACACGAATAGAATTTGCTCCTCCTCCGGTTCACACCGTCCCCTCCCCCCGGGTCCCACCGCTTCCCCGGGGCACGCGGCTCTCCCGGTGTACATGGCTCCCCGGGTCCCACGGCTCCCCGGGTCCCACGGCCCCCCTTGGGCACACGGCTCCCCTTGGGCACACAGCTCCCCTGGGGCACACGGCTCTCCCGGGGCACATGGTTCCCCGGGGGCACACGGCGTGGCCGGACCCCTTTCTTACCGACGGGGAGACGGCAGGGGAAAGGACAGGGAACCCGGTACACAGAAAGCACTAAGACGGCAGCACAGATGTAAACATCCCCAGAAGTCGTTTCTGAGGAGCCAGAGCCCTCACCTCCCCCCCAGAGGCGTGCAGGCAGAGAGGCGTACCAGGACGAGCGGGTTGGACCTCTTCCGGATGTCCACGCCAGCCTCCGCGTTGTGGTAAATGTTGTTGCCGGCGATCAGGCCTCCACCCTCCAGGCGGAGGAAGATGCCTGACGCTTTGCAGCGGTGGATGTCGTTCCTCAGCATGACGATCTGAGCAGGGAAGAGAAAGCCATTTGTTTTCCTGTCACAAAGGATTAAAAAAAAAGAAAAAGAAAAACATCACTCGGAGGTACCACGCCTCCCCCTTAGTCTGGCCTGTGCCGTGCAGCCTGCAGGCGAGAGGAGCGTCTCGAGGTCAGCACGGCCGCTCTCCGACTGGGCGTGCCCCTCCCGGCTGCCCCGCTCCGGCCTCACAACGGATCTTTAACGAAACCTCACCAGAGCTTGGCCCTGGCTCCACAGCCGCAGCGATTGAGCAGAAAAACTGGATGACGGGATGGCAAAGACCCTTAGAGAGGATGGGACTCGGTGGTCCTCAGACTCAACGTGCATTGGGCTTACACAAAGATTATTCCCCCAGGGGCCCAAGGGCACAGCTACGAATGGAATCAAGTTCCAGATCGACCACTTCCTATCCGCCCTGGCACACATCCCCCCATTGCCTGAGAAAGCTCGGCGTAGGGTTCTTCTCTGGATCAGGCCTCGCTCCTGGGCACAGGGACCAGCTCAGTGAGCCCTGCATGCCTGCTCACAGCCCCCTGCTTGAATTAATGCCACTTAGCATATAATTATGCTCAGGATACACCGTGGATATACAGAATTTAGTCAAAAACTCTGACTATCCATTTTTCAGGTTCCTGTCCAGAGACTCACTAGCTCAGCCGTGGGCAAACTACGGCCCGCGGGCCGGATCCGGCCCGTTCAGCTTTTCTATCCGGCCCGCGGAGCCGAAAGAGCGGAGGATTGATTCTCTTGCTCTCCCCTCCGCTCCTTCACCAGCAGCCCAAGATGAGAGTGCCAGCATGGCCAGGCTGCTTTTGTTCCGGCCCTCCGGTCCATTTTAAAAACCCACTGTGGCCCTCGAGTCAAAAAGTTTGCCACCACTAGCTGCATACAAAAAGTCCTGAGGCCACAGGTCGGCAGGGCTACAACTAGGGCTCTATCTATCATGATGTAAAATGGGGAAAAACAGCTATTCCTCCCCCAAATCAGATGACGGAGAGAAGGCAAGTGTTATACGTTTAAAAAAAGATGATTTAAAAAAAAAAAAAATGCAGCCGAAACCGGTTTGGCTCAGTGGATAGAGCGTCAGTCTGCGGACTGAAAGGTCCCAGGTTCGATTCCGGTCAAGGGCATGTACCTTGGTTGCGGGCACATCCCTCATGGGAAGTGTGCAGGAGGCAGCTGGTCGATGTGTCTCTCTCATCAATGTTTCTAGCTCTCTATCCCTCTCCCTTCCTCTCTGTGAAAAATCAATAAAAATATTTTTAAAAAATAATAATAAAATAAAATTTAAAATTTAAAAAAAATGCAAAATAGCCCCATCAACGCCTTCCCCTGCATATCGCCACAAGAGACTTCTCTTCAATCAATCCATCACGTCCCGGTGACTCGCGGGGCCGCACGGCGCTGTGGAGCGAGCCGTGTGGTGACAGCACCTTGCTGTTGTGTATGCACCGCACGGCGTAAGTCAGGTTCCGGAAGACGTTCCCTTCCATCTTGGCCCGGCCGTAGGAGCAGACGAAGACGCCGCCCTTGCCGTCCCGGAAGAGGCACTTGCGGATAAGGCAGCCCTGCACGGAGCTGGCCAGGGCCATGGCCTCCTTGTCCTTCTGCAGCTCCTGCTGCAGGGAGTTCAGCACGAGGCAGCTGGGCAGCTGGATGGACGCGCCGGGCAGAGGCGGGCCCAGGAAGGAGCCCCCCAGGACGGGGCGTGGGCCCTGCACCTGGTAGGACAGCCTGTACGTGAGCTGGTCCTCGTCCTCGTCCTCGCCGCTGGGACTCAGACCCCCGTCGCTGCTGTCGGGGGTCTGGGCCAGCCTCTCCCCGTCGCTGCCCACCTCTGCCTCCTGGGAGCCGGCCCTGGAGCCCGGCTTCGGGGAGCTGGAGACGGGGCTGGTGGGGCTCTGGCTACCCTCGATGACGATGTCGCAGGTCCTCGGGCTCCAGGCCTGGTCCCTGCTCTCCAGGTCCAGGGACATGAGGAAGTCGGAGTCCTCCGTGGGGAGCACGCTGGGCGAGGCCCTGACGAGCCCCAGGAGGTACTTGTAGGCCCAGTTCTTGTCGGCGGACGGGTGGCCCTCCACAGTCACGGAGTTGTTTTCGCTGCCCACGAACTCACAGTTTTCCAGGACGCACAGGGGCACGTTGTGCAGGAAGACGTGGGTGTTCTTGAAGGTGCAAAACTTCACTTGGCACGTGCCGGGGCCGTGGACCTGGATGTGCCCGTTTTCGAAGTTGCAGTTGTCAAACTGGACGTGGCCCGATGTTGTCTGGGGGGAACGGAGAAGAGAAAGTGAAGACGACAGGGGTAAGATCCGCTGAGCCGGTCAGCACTCGGGCTGCTCGCTATGGAGGGTGGAGCGCGGAGAGCCATGTGCCCTGCTGGCCGTGCCCCCTTCCCCAAGAGGGCACGTGCCAGCCGATGCCCAGAGGGACCTGGGAGCCGCTCTGCACCAGAGGGAAGACAGGTAATTTGGAGTTGCCTGCCCTTCCCTCCATCTGATCCCAAAGGGACGGGGACTCGAGTGGAAACAGATACTAGCAGGAAAGTTCACCTGGATTAGGAGCACTGACTCTGGATCCTATCTCTGTCCCTTAATAGATCTGAGGCCGGGGCATGTCACTTAACCTTGCTGAGCCTCTGTTTGCTCATCTACAAACCAGATAATACAACCCATCTTAACAATAATGGCTAAAAAAAAAAACATATGCCCAGCAACAGCGTGTGCACCACAAATGATTGCTGGGATGGGGATCGTTACAAACCTGAGACGCAATCTAGCGGTCATCGGTAGTAAAGTGGCAATATAATTTTTGTTGACGAGGTACCTAATCCAGGGATTGCAATTAGTTTCTAGGCAATGGAAAAGCGGCAGGCTCTCTGCCAGGAGCTGCCAGCACCTCCGTACACGCTCTGCTGTGAACACAACGTCTGCTCTGTGTCCCTGGGAGGAATGTGTTGGGACTGATCTTTCCTGACCCTCTACAGTCATCACCCTTGGTAAAAAACCTGGTCCTCCTTGACCCTCCACGGCGTGGGGCAGACGCACCGACGGTCGCTGGCCCCATCCCCACCCCCACCCCGGCTCCCTCTGAGCATGCGGCCCGAGTGTCCTCTGCTCTCTGTCACCACGTGGCACGCTCCGGGGACCCCGATTTCCTACCTAGTTGCTCCACCTGCGGCTTCGGTGGACCCTGTTTGGAAGGGAAGAAGTACAAAACAATTTCGAACTCGAGTCCAAGGCTCATTTTTTTTTAATACAGCTTTGCCAGGAATAAAAGCAGAGTGTTCATCTCTACTGATCTTGTGCCTGCTTCTCCACGGGAGCAGAACTCAAGAGGAGTGTGGCAGAGCAGTAACAATTAAACTCTCCATTCCAACAACAACAACAACAACAAAAAAGGGGGGGGATTACAAGCCCACCGAGAGGAGGCCGAGCTCGGGGTCAGGGTTGGGGAAGCAGGCCATCCTCCAATGGGCGCACCCACCTTGAACATGAAGGGCGAGAACCAGGCTGGCATGAAGACGAGGTTGCACAGGCGTGCGGTGGAGCAGTGCTGGTCGATGCTGGCGAGCAGGGCCACCTCCCCCAGCTTCCCGTGGCCCACGACCTCCACGGGCACCTTCAGGATGATCTCGTCTTGCTCCTCGTAGACGCCAGGGAACAGCACGACGCGGTCGTACAGGCTGGCCGCGGCCAGGGCGCCGCCCAGGCTGTCGAACTCGTGGCCCGGCCCGACGCGCAGCGTGCGGCGCTCCCTCCTCCGGCGGAACAGGGAGAAGCACACGGAGGACTCCAGGTCCAGGGCGTTCTTGGTCCACGTCTTGGAGGCGAGGCAATGCTGCTTGAGGGCCTCCCTCCACGACTCGGGCTCCACGTCGGGCTGGTTGGGCCAGTTGGGGTGGCGGCACTCGGTGCAGCCCAGGCACAGCTGCCGCCAGCGGGTGCTGTCGAGGCTGAGGACCAGCTCGTACCAGGCCCTGCACACCAGGCTGCAGCGGCCCAGGTCCGGGAGGTGCAGGTAGGCCAGGATCATGCGCCACAGCTCCGGGGGCAGCCCGCCGGTCTCCATGGTCACCTGGGGAGAGAGACAATGGCAGAACAAGAGGCTTTTTGCTGACTCTGCTTGAAGTCCCCTTTCTTTTTCTTTCTTTCTTATAATCCTCACCTGAGGAGTGAGGCTATTTCTCCATTGATTCCTCGGAGAGAGTGGGAGGGAGTGGGGAGGTCTCCCTTCGTGTTTTTTTTTTTAAATATTTTATTGATTTTTTTACAGAGAGGAAGAGAGAGGGATAGAGAGTCAGAAACATCGATGAGAGAGAATCATTGATCAGCTGCCTCCTGCACACCCCCTACCAGGGATGTGCCCGCAACCAAGGTACATGCCCTTGACCAGAATCGAACCTGGGACCTTTCATTCCGCAGACCGACGCTCTATTCACTGAGCCAAACCGGTTTCGGCGAGGTCTCCCTTCTTAAAATACCCCCTGCCTTCTCCTGGCCCGAGGGCTGAGCAAGGGAGCAAGGCCCAGCCAATCACAGGCCTCCACCCCTTCTTCAATCAGAACACTTCTCTGGGATTTTCCTACCTGGAAGACTCTTTTCTCTCTGGCCAGACAGGGGTATGGGTATGACCCCGGGGCCGCCGGCAGCCCCACGCCCCGCAGGGCAGAGGAAACCCCGTCGTTCGAACCAGAGCCGAGCAGAAATCGGAGGTGCACGATACAAATTGAAAAAGGGCAAAGAGGAAAAAGCGAGCACACGTGTGCGTGTCCTGGAGGGACGGGTTCCAGACTCCTGTGGGTGCCCTGGAGTCTTCTGCTCTCCCATCAGTCCTGGGAGGACCGCGGCGGCCCTCCAGTGGGCTTGGTGCTTAGGCTGGTGGGCTCTGGGTTTCTGAGGCGGGTGACTACGTTTGGACTAATCGGAGGGAACCTGCCTGTGGCTGGGACGGCTCCAGGGCTGGGGATCCCCGCACGCCCAGGGCAGAGCCCTCTGTCTCCTCACACCGACAGGAAGGAGCGCGGAGGCAGGGAGTGTCCACGGGACTGTCCCCCCTCGAAACCTGACCGAGTAATTACCACTGCTCCCCACAGCTGTGGCTGGATCAGAGGTGGCGGGTCTTGGTCCTGGCTCTGCCACTGGCAATGTGCTGATGGAACCCCAGTGTCCTAGACATCGGCCGGGCCGGCTGCCAGCCATTGGCCCCCCTCACTTTTTATTTTTTTTATTTTTTTATTTTATTGATTTTTTCACAGAGAGGAAGGCAGAGGGACAGAGAGTTAGAAACATCGATGAGAGAGAAACATCGACCAGCTGCCTCCTGCATACCCCCTACCGGGGATGTGCCCAAAACCAATGCACACGCCCTTGACTGGAATCGAACCCAGGACCCCCCAGTCCGCAGGCCGATGCTCTATCCACTGAGCCAAACCGGTTTCGGCGGCCCCCTCACTTTTATCTGGAAAACATTCTTCCTCCCTCCAGCGATGCGGATCCACAGACAGAGGCAGGGCTCCCGCAGCTGTGTGTACAGCTACACTCCCGTGGCTGCAATGGACTGGACTCCGGATGACTCCACCTGGCCCAAGACCTTCTCCAGGAGAACAGGAGCTGTGATTCTAGAACAGGGGTGGGCAAACTTTTTGACTCAAGGGCCACAATGGGTTCTTAGACTAGACCGGAGGGCCGGAACAAAAGCAACCTGACCATGCTGGCACTCTCATCTTGGGCTGCTGGTGAAGGAGCGGAGGGGAAAGCAAGAGGACCCTCTGCTCTTTCGGCTCTGCGGGCCTGATAGAAGAGCCCAATGGGCCGGATCTGGCCCGCGGGCCGTAGTTTGGCCACGGCTGATCTAGAACCAGGCTGACTTCCCGAGTTGAGGGGAATGGGTCACTTCTTTCCCAAGCTATACACTCAGGAACAGTTGCTGGTGAACATTTTCTTGGGGGAGGGGAAGAGGGGAGGGGAAGGTGCACAAGAAGCTGATCTAACATGAGAGAACAAATGGGAGACAGAAAAAAAGCAGAGAGAGGGTGGAAACAAAGGGCATGCTAGTCACGGCTCCAGGCTATTCTCAAAGCTCAGATTTATCCTCGCCTTTTGAATCCCATCAGCGACCTTTATACTCTTATAATCAATGCTCCTTTTTGCTTAAGCTGGCTTCATTGAATTTTTAAAAAATATATTTTATTAATTTTTTTATAGAGAGAAAGGGAGAGGAATAGAGAGGTAGAAACATCAATGAGAGAGAATCATTGATCAGCCGCCTCTTGCACACACCCCCCACTGGGGATGTGCCCGCAACCAAGGTACATGCCCTTAATTGGAATCGAACCTGGGACTCTTCAGTCCGCAGGCCGACGTTCTATCCACTGAGCCAAACTGGTTCTGGCACTTCATTGAATTTTTGTTGTTTATATCGACTTCAAGCCCTCTCATTTGTGAGTGTCCGTTTCTCCACCTGAAAACAAGGGATTGTGTGAGCGCAACTTTCAAGTTCGAAATCCTATAAATCCTCTAGACAACTAGAAAGTCCAGACCCTCTCTGAGCTGAGGAGGGTTTCCTTTTATGCAAATGTCACATCTCCTCTTGTTCCACTTGGCTTTATTTACTACAGCTCTACACAAACCCATGGGGATCCAGGCGGCTACAGGGATTTCTATAACCAAGTAACACTTTTTTTTTTCTAATGTGTTCAAGTGTTGTCCTTCCTTTTTGCCCCTGGGGCCTGAGCTGTGGAATTAACAGTAACGAGGGTCCCCCAGGGCCTGCGCACCCAGAGCGTGAGACCTGCAATGGACTGGAGAAACAGCAAACAGTGTCTCGCGTGAGGCGGGAGAAAGCCTGCCCTGAGGTGGGCCTTCCGCCGCTCCTTTCCTTACATGCTCCCAGAGAGTGAGCGCCCGGGGTTCCGTGAGCCCCCCCCCCCCCGCCCCCAACAGCCCGCGGAGGCATCCACAAGCTTCCAGTGCCCACAGCCTCAGTAGGCGAGGCAGGGGCCACCCTCTTGGGAGGTGACTCCCATGAGACGCGGCTCTCACCGAGCAGGCTCTCCTGCGTCCCAGCCCCGAGACTCCAGGCAGAGCCTTTAACCCCTCTGAGCCAGAGTCCGCATCTGTAAACAGGCTGATGACGCTGTCCTGCTACACCTCGGGAGGGCTCTGAGAATTTCCAAAGGGGGGGGAAAATCATGTATTCAACAAATCTTTGTTGACTGGTCAACTGTTATGCTAGGCATTGTTCCGAGTTCTGACAAGCAGTAAACAGGACAAAGTCCCTGACTTCAGAGACAGACAATAACTTTTTAAAATAATGTAGCTGTCAAGAGAAATAAAGCAGGCTGAGTTCGTCTGTGTGCACCCACACGTGTGCTCTTTCAGATGGGGTTGTTAAGGAAGGTCTCTAAGGAAGTGACATTTAAACAGAGAACGGATGGCACTTACAGCCTTGGGGTGGGTTGAGATCACTGGAGAGAGCGAAGAGAGAGAAGGCTGCTGGCCAGGTCCTCGCCAGCCTGCCATATGAAAGGTGTGAACTGAACAGGCCTTGCTCAGAAGAAACTGGGAGTGAACACCTCAGCACAGAAGTCTGGTCAGCATAATCGAGGGCACTGGAAGTAAGCTTTGCGTTGTTTTGTCTCTAGACTCCCGCTGCCTCTGGGAAGGTGGGTTCCATGGGCCATTTAGTTTGCCGAGCAGCATGCTGGGTAGGCAAGTCAGGAATAAAATCTCTAGTGACATCCAGCTAGCTCACCAACACGTGTGTTTGAGTGGATCTGTGGGTTAGTGAGGGAGACATGAGGAAGTACCATGTCACCCCTGGGGACTGTGCGCGTGAAAAGTGAGACAGCATACACAGGTGCATGGTGGCAGGTGACACTGAGCCTGGATGCCTAACATGAGGAAACACTATGATGAGTCAGACACATCCTCTGCTCTCAAGGAGCTTTCCATTTTATATGTAACTAGTGGCCTGGTGCACAGATTTATGGACACTGAAATTAATTAGAAGAAATATTTTAATATCGCTATTCACCCTTTCTCTAATAGAAGTGTCAGAGGTGAAAGAAAATTAGTAAAATGTATATGAAAATAATATATACATTGGTTAATAAACAATAACATGATATAACAATAAAGACATGATATAAAAACAACATTGATACAAACAATGATAAATTGATTAAACTTATTCTAATATCTTCCTGTGTACCACATTAAGAGTAAAAACACTTTCAGAGTGCTTGACTAATTTCCCTTGTAATGAAGTTATTTACAACTTTAACATCATATGCTCTTTGAACTCGAGAGAAAGCAACATATAACCGAACATGTCCAAAAACGGGTTCCGGTAGGAATATTCCTACTCTGTCTAGAGTTTGTCCTCGTGATTTATTTATTTATTTATTTATTTATTTTTAAAATACATTCTATTGATATTTTACAGAGAGGAAGAGAAAGGGATAGAGAGCTAGAAACGTCGATGAGAGAGAAACATCGACCAGCTGCCTCTTGCACACCCCACCGGGGATGTGCCTGCAACCAAGGTACATGCCCTTGGCCAGAATCGAACCCGGGACCTTTCAGTCCACAAGCCAACGCTCTACCACTGAGCCAAACTGGTTTCAGCGTGATTTATTAATAGTCACCGCAAACGCTGGCATCATGGGAAATTGTCTTCGAATTGATTTAAATGGGAGGCCAAATCAATTCTTCGAATCAGAACAACCACAACTGACAATGACAGATTGAAACACATGCATGCGATTGGCGCTAGCGAGAGCTTTATATGTATTGTACATGTGTGAGTCACCATTTATTTTTAAATTGCCAGTGTGTGTCATATATACCGGCCAGTCAGTTGGTTGGTCGGACGGTTAGACAGACGTGCGGTAGGTCACTTAATCATATATATATATATATATATATATATATATATATATATATATATTTGCTTTCTTTATTATCTGTCTCCCCTAAGTGTAAAGTAAGCTCCTAATGGCAGCAGGTGCTCGGTAAACGTTTACTGCATGGATAAATAATCACCATCATCATTATCTGCGGCATTAGTAGAGCTGAGACTATTCAAACCATTAGCTATAGAATCCCTATTGTTACACAGATCTCCATGGAATAAAAAAGAAGAAGAAAATAAAACCCAAGTATGCAGTCAACACTTGCTATATACACGGGCACGTAAGCACCTACCGTTAGGGAGCCAGGAATCAGATAAAGACTCCACCCTTAAGTCTGGTAGGAGACAAAGATATCTTTATCAAAAAAGCTCCCCTAAATAAATAAATAAACAAACAAACCTATAGTATAAGGGGAAAAGTCTTAGTGCCATAAAAGAGGGAAAGCCCTTGTTTATTTATTTTTTAAATATATTTTATTGATTTTTTACAGAGAGGAAAGGAGAGGGATAGAGAGTTAGAAACATCGATGAGAAAGAATCATCGATCAGCTGCCTCCTGCATACCTCCCACTGAGGATGTGCCCGCAACAAAGGTACATGCCCTTGACCGGAATCGAACCCAGGACCTTTCAGTCTGCAGGCTGATGCTCTATCCACTGAGCCAAACTGGTTTTGGCGGGAGAAAGCCCTTGTTTAAAGAATAAAGCTGTGACCTCGAGGTGGAGAAATGAGCCAATAATAATAACAGGCAACAGAAACAGCCGCAGCTGTCATTCTCGAGGCAGGACTATTTGAAGGGCACACATAGTAAGCACTTTCCTGCCTTATTTTACTTCATTCTCCCAACATCTCTCTCCCAAGCCTTGCAACTCAGAATGCTGTTCCCAGGACCTAAGAGTTGGTTAGAAATGCCAACTCTTGGGCACCGGCTGGATCAGCACTGGCATTTCGACAAAGTGACCGGGGAAGTCCTATGTGCTGTAGGTTAGAGAAGCACTGATTCGAAATACTATTGTCTTCATGGTACAGGTGAAGAAACTGAGCCTGAGGGAATTTACGTGACAAATGACTGACCCCAAACCACCCACTAGAGAGCACCAGAGGCCCCTCTGGGTTTTTAACCACTGGGGGTTTAGCCAAGCTTCTGGAAGAGCTGGCATCCGAGTTAGACCCTGAGGTATGGGTGAGAATGGGCCAGAGACGGGAGGGCAGGGGAAGGGAGGGCACTAGACAGAAGAACTAGTGCCAGCAAAAGCCCCAGCCGGGGTTTAGGGCACAGTAAGAGACTGGCTGCGGCTCCCAGAGTCTGACAGGGCCGGGGAGAAAGGCCAGCGGGGGCAGTTCACAGTTTTCATTAATTTGGGGGCAGTGGGAGCTGCACAGAAAGCCCTACCCCACGCTGACATGACTCAGACAAAGAGACACAACAGGCTCCGGGTCTGGGCTCTGCCTCCCTCTCCCGCAGGGGCAATCTTGAGGGCAGGAGACTTAATTCTGTTTTCATATCCCATGTTTGTGTAATGACGAAAATGCACTTACTTCCTACCGAGGGAGGCCATATCAGTGTCAAAGTGGCAGGAATTTCGATTTTAATAAAAAAGTAAGCAAGGGAATAAAAAGTATCCAGGGCAGCTCAGAACTCTACTTCGTCCCCACAAAGGGATAAAAATATATTTTCTCCCCACATCACAGGCATACAAAGCTCCCGTGCAAACAATTACAAACTCTGTTAATTAAGCACAGTATAACTGTAATGGGTTAATGATTTTAAACCTTTCTTCAAATCAAAATAAATCCCCCTAAAGTGCTTAAAAATACACAGAGTAAAACACTGTGAACCACGAAAGAGCCCTGTATACACGCATACATACCTACACACATACACACCCTATTGGGAATGAGAGAACTGAAAACTTTGAAGATGACTGAAATCTCAGCTGGGCTTTTCATCATTTCGTCCAGGCTTAGCTCTCTTCAGCTGCTTCCTACTCTCAGCTTTGAGACTTGAAGACACAGACCAGCACACCGTGCACATACGGTGCTTTCTGAGCGTGGCTGGAGCCACGAGGGCCGCTCTCTCGCTCCCCCCTTAACTGCACTGCTGGTTCACTGTGGAGAGCACGCTGGGTTGGAACTCGCAAGACCTGGGATCTCGTCCTGATTTAACGCTGCCCCTCCAGCGGGCAGTGAATGTGTGACTCGGACTTATTAAATACCAGGTGCTTTTTATGTCATCTCAATGAGCACCCAAACATCAACCCCAGAAGTCGCAGTCTTAGCCCCAGTCCCCGGAACAGACAGCTCCTCCCACATGTAGTTCAGTACGTAAGCAGCACAGCTGAGTTCCTAGCCCAGAGGGAGGCCACAGCCCCGTGCAGGTCCCTGGAGAGCCTAGGAATTGAGGACCCTTCTTAGAGGTGAAAAGCAAGGTGAGTAGACACCCAAAATCCTAGGGGAATTATCTTGTTGAAGTCTGCCTGCCATTCCTGAGAATCCTTCGTAGGCAGAATTCAGGAGAGGAAATAGAACAATGTCTTGGATTAGGGTTAGGAAGAGAAAGGAGTAAGCCTCCAAACCCTGATAAAAAAAAAAAAAATTTTGAAAATGGAGAAACCAAGATGGCGGCCTAGGTAAGCACCTAAGCGGGTGCCTCACACAACAATTTCAAAACAACAACTAAAAGACAGAACGGACATCATCCAAAACTACAGGAAAGCTAGCGGAGTGGGAAATCTACAATTAGAAAGAAGGAGAGAGGCTCACAGATCGGATTGGGAGCTGGAAAGCGCTGAGATATGGAGATACTTGTGCGCAAAGAGGAAGGGCAGCCGAATGCCTGGCTGGCGGGAGGGGAAAGGAAATCCCTGACTGCACTGAACCCTTTCCGACTGTACTGAACCCCAACCCCGTGGACCCAGGCTCATACAGGTGGAGTCTGGACTGAGAAAGGCGATTCAGAGAATGGGAGACTGGGGGAGCCGGGAGCTGCAGCGGGCAGGGTCTACAGTCACGCACGAGTGAGTGCGCTCAGAGAGGTCTGACCACGGAGGTTGCTTTGGCCTCTCCATAGCAGAAGGAGTCAGAAGCTCCAGACTACAGAGACTCAATCCAATTCCGGCGAACCCCTGAGGCACCCATGCTCTTGCATGGGGAATCTGGATGGTCAGGCGGAAACTCAGGCCAGAGCACAAATACAGGGCTGACAGGAAGCCAAGACTGTCAGCTCAGCCCTGAGACTCCACCCCATCCAAGCTGAGCACAGAGGCTTTTGCAATTTTGTAAGTCTAATCCTATAAGACTGTCTCCAATACAGAAGGTATCCCAGCGTAGACACAGCTGATACATCTAATGGGCCTGGAGGTCAATTCCTCCCAGGGATACCAACAACAATCAAGTCTTAACTACAACAAGGCTGTTCACACAGTCCACAAAGGGGAGCACCAAGAGTGTCTACTTCAGATAACTTGGGAGGCTGACCCACTGGGCCATATAGGACACCAAACACACATAGCGATCCTACCAACTCGGGAAGCAGCAAAAATGCCGAGACAAGGAAATATATCTCAAACGAAAGAGATGGAAGAGAACAAAAGACTGGATATAGAGTTCAAAACCACTGTTTTAAGGTTTTTCAAGAATTTCCTAGAAAAGGCCAATAAATTTAATGAGACCCAACTAGAAATTAAACAGAAACTGACTGAAATAAAAAATATTATACAGAGATCTAACAGCAGACTGGAGGAACACAAGAATCAAGTCAAAGATTTGGAATACAAAGAGCCAAAGGACACTCCTCTGGAGAAGCAAGAAGAAAAGAGAATCCAGAAATTTGAAGATAGTATAAGGAACCTCTGGGACAACTTCAAACGTACCAACATCAGAATTATGGGGGTGCCAGAAGAAGAGAGAGTGAAAAATACTGAAAACCTCTTTAAAGAAATAATGTCAGAAAACTCCCCCACCTGGTGAAAGAAATAGACTTACAAGAACAGGAAGCCCAAACAAGAGGAATCCAAAGAGGACCACACCAAGACACATCATAATTAAAATTCCAAGGGCAAAAGACAAAAAGAAGATATTACAAGCAGCAAGAGAAAAGCAGTTGGTTACCTATAAGGGAGTATCCATATGACTATCAGCTGATTTCTCAAAAGAAACCATGCAGGCCAGAAGGGAGTGGCAAGAAATATTCAAAATGATGAACAGCGAGAACCTACAACCAAGATTACTGTATCCAGCAAAGTTACCATTCAGAATTGAAGGGCAGATAAAGAGCTTCACAGATAAGAAAAAGCTAAAGGAGTTCATCACCACCAAACCAGTATTATATGAAATGCTGAAAGATATTCTTTAAGAAGAGGAAGAAAAATAAAAAAATAAAAATTATGATTAACAAATACATATATATATTAACAAGTGAATCTAAAAATCAAGTGTGTTAAAAATCTGAGGAACAGAATAAACTGGTGAATATAATAGAATCAGGGGCAAAGAAAAGGAGTGGAATGATAATTATCAGGGGGAAAAGGGTGTGGGGGGTGCAGGAAGAGACTGAATTAAAATCGTACACCTATGGATGAGGACAATGGTGGGGGTGGGAGGGTGGGGACGGGGAGGTAAGGGCAGAGCGTGGGGTGGGAACCAGGTGGAAGGAAGGGAGCTATGGGGGGGAGGGGGGGAGAAGAAAAATTGTAATAATCTGAGCAATAAAGATTTATTAAAAATAATAATAAATTTTTTTTTGCCAAAACCGGTTTGGCTCAGTGGTAGAGCGTCGGTCTGCGGACTGAAAGGTCCCGGGTTCGATTCCGGTCAGGGGCATGTACATAGGTTGCGGGCACATCCCCAGTAGGGGGTGTGCAGGAGGCAGCTGGTCGATGTTTCTCTCTCATCGACGTTTCTAGCTCTCTATCTCTCTCCCTTCCTCTCTGTAAAAAATCAATAAAATATATTTAAAATAATAATAATAATAAAAAATTTTTGAAAATGAGGTGACCCTGAGGGCCCTATAGGCCTGCAGAGAGAACTCACCAGGAGGCTGGGAGCCCAGCCTGGTGACAGGCTCATCACACCGCCCAGAGGGCAGTGCTTGGGGGAGAATGGCTAAGCACGTGAGCAGAAGCTGGAAAAGCTCTGACCTTGGAACCCAAGACTGGGATCAAGCTGGCAGGAAGCTGGCCCAACGAGGGTGTTGAGCAGCAGTGACCACACATCCCTGGACCGAGCAGGGCAGCTCTTCCAGAGTGATACCGTGTGGCTGCTTCAGAAATGACAGGGTGGGTGGCCTGCTCAAAACTCTGCAGTCCGGAAGGAAGATGGACTTCTCTGGATTGCTTACATCCCCCACTCCCCCCCCCGGGGGCTTGGAAAGGGGAGACATTGGAATTACTAATAAGGGCATTACAGGACTTGAAAGATTACTTGGAAAAATAAAGAGACCCAGTGGCTGCATTAGAACACAATTGGTGAAATGGGGCCCACAGGTAATGAGAGAAATTAGCAGTCTTTCCAAACAAAGCCTGTGACAGACGCCTTAAGAGGAGGTTCATTCATTAAGGCAAAGTGAAAGTACCATCTATTATCACTCTGCAACTGAGACAAGGAAAAGGACCTGTTTATTTTACATCTTCCTTGAAAAGCGGCTCAGTATGTGATGGCTTTTTGTTGCCCAGGACACTATCCTCTACACCAGTGTTTCCCAAAGTGTGATATGCGTACCCCCAGGGGTATGGGAAGAGTTTGGTGGGGGTACTCATTGCACTGGAGTTTGGTGGGGATATGCACTGCACCGTGCTTAGCTGTACCTAATTCTATGTTCTCATAAGTAAAGACAGTCTTGTGAGGCGTGAGATGGTCCGGTGTGCAAGTAAATGTTATTTATAATATAACTTTTATTTATATTTTATTATGAATAATTTTATTTTTCGTTTACTATTATTTTGTGTATGTACCAAAAAAAGAAATATATTTTGATTATTATTAAAATACATTCATTATTTTTTTGACGCGGGGTACTCAGCATTATGAAAATTATAGAAGGGGTACACATATGTCAAAAGTTTGGGAAACACTGCTCTATACCTATCAGAGTTACACTGATTTATTCCTTGCACTTCCCCCAAAAGCTCTGAGGTCCCTAAGCCAGGATATATAGATATATACTTTGAATCTTCACCCGAGGACATGTTCATTGACGTTTAGAGAGGGGAAGGAGAGAGAAACATTGATGTGAGAGAGTACCATGGATCGGTTGCCTCCTGCATTTGCCCTGGCCGGACTGGATTTGCCCTGAGGACTGAACCCACAGCCTAGGTATGTACGTACCCTGATGGAGAATTGAACATTTCGGTGTGGGGGACCACATTCCAACCAACTGCTACACCACCCAGGGTGGGTATATATATATATATATATATATATATATATATATATATATATATATATATTAATCTTTATCTGTACTTATTCCCACTTCTCATGATCCTGCCTCCCATGCATGTTAAAGAAGGAAGGGGGGAGGGATACAGGAATGGACAGTTTGTTTTGCAACGGAAAATAAAAATACAGGTCTACTACCAGAAACCCACAGTGAACTGGGGACTGCTTGGTTAACAGCTACTTGTGCTATCATAAAAATACAATTCATCCAATAACCATGGAAACCAAAATGAAGGCACTAGGGTGAGGGTGGCACTTTTCAGAAGTCTAACCACCAGTAGAGAGAGGCCTCAAACCAGACAGACAAAGAAACCCAACTACTCCACACCAGAAATAAGTCCTTCCCGAAAAGCCCTGAAAAAAGCAGCGTGTCCTCCAGGGTCTGACATCTCACCAGGCTTCAGCAAGGTGCCGGGGCTGCTGGCACTGATCGTGACATGACTTAGGCCTCTCTGTGTGCCTCTGTCCCCGGGGGCCAGCTGCCATGGGGCAAGCTCCCTGAGAGCTGGCACTCTCTGCTATTATAAAAGGTACTGAGGACCAGCAGAGAAATAGCACATATTCTCCTGCTCCTGGGTGTACAAGCACACAGCAGGCCCTCCAAAAATACTTACTGAATAAATGAGGAAAAAAAACACACAAAAAAAACTGGGTTAGAACTCAGTTAGGAAAGCACAGTGTCTGGTAATCGGTGTATGTTCTTTCCAGCATGCAGCGCCAACATTCTGCCGGTTCCTGGGGAAATCCAAGTCCCATTCTCTTTCTGGGTCCGGCCTCTCCGTTTGCAAAAGGGGACAGCTGGGCTCGATGGTTTCCTAGGCACCTTCCAGCTCCGACCGTCAATCACGGTTCTGTGTGTTTTTTTTTTGGTGGTAGCGCAGGCCGGGCACTTTTCTCCCCCCTCGGAGGGAATCTGATACCCATCTGCTCCGCCACATGAATGTTCCCATCCTGCCTGACTCATTTGATAGGAACAACAGGTTCACATGCCAATCGTCAATGAGAACCAACGGGGGCGCCCAGAGAGACAAAAGGGGGGGAAGGATCTATTAACCTTTTCCGTGGGTTTGGAGCGAGTTGAAAGGAGAGGGAGAGGTGGGGGAACAAAACAGCAACTCTTTGAAGGACTACACATATAGGCACTGACACGTGAGCATACCCAACGCCCCTCACGTGAAGCTCAGTTACTTACAAGGCTTGGACTGGTAGCACTTGCTTTGAGCACTTCTGTGCCTGACACTTGGCTAAGCTCTTTGAAACTCAATCCTTACAGCAACCTTTTAAACTAAGTATTATTATTATTATCATCAGCTTTGAGCAAATGAGGGTCCTCTGTGGCTCAAGGTCACACAGCTAGGAAGCGGCAGAGCTAGAACTTGACCCCGGCTCTGACTCCCTCCAGAGTTCTGGCTCTTCCAATGGCTTTCCCCTTCTTCTCCGCTGCAGTCCCATGAGGGAGGCCGAGCGAGCAGAGGTCCTCACCTGCGCTTCACAGGTGGAGACACCGGGTCTCCAAGAGGCTTGCGGTTTGCACAAAAGACAGGAGTCACCACCGAAGAAGGTGCTCGGCCCAGACCCTGGCTCCTGCATTCCTAGGTGTGGGCGGGCTCTTCCCATCCCCGAGGGTCTGCTTCACCCTCTTCCACTTACACAGTCCCAGCACCTGGGGGCACCTTCCCGGCGCGGGCGGCTTTCCAGGAGGGGAAACCAAGGCACCGCTCCCCCTCCGCGCGGCGGCGGAGCGCCCGGATGCCTGCGGGGTGCAGGGGCCAGGGCCCCCGCCCCGGTCCCGCCAGGGTCAGATGCTCAGCCTCGGCCGGGACCCAGCGGCGCCTCCGAAACCGGCCGCCTCCCAAGCGCCCAGGTCCCGGGGAGCAAGCAATTCAGGCGCCCAAGCCCCCCTCCCTGCTCGGGGGTGCCCCGGGCCTGGAGCTTCCCGGGGATGCGGGTGGGATCGGGCCGCCCGCCTCTTACCTCGCCGCCAAGAGCTCCCACGGGCGCCGGAGCTGCCGCCGCAGCAGCGCAGCCGCGGGGCGTGGGGCGGCCGACGCGCCGGGAGCCCCGCCCGCGGGGGCGGACAGCGCCGGGCCGTCACGTGACGCGCGAGGCCGGGGATGCTGGGAGCGGCGGGCGGGGGCGGCCCTGGACCCCCGCCGCGGAAAGGGAGCCCGGAGGCGTCTCTGCGGGGAGGGAGGGGCTGGGAAGGGGAGAGGAGGGGAGACGCACGGGGCTGCTTCGGCTGTGGCTGTGCGAGTGGAGCTTGTGGGGGGGTGGTGGAGGCTTGTACCGCGTGGCCCCAAAGGGGGCAGAAATAGAGCCGGTGCGTGGGAAGTGCAGGCAGGCGTGCTGCGGTCAGGATGCAGAAGAGCCTCCCAGTCACCAGAATTCTCGGTCGGTCCCGGGGCTGGTGCGGACGGGGGTGAGCCACGTGTAGGTAGGTGGGCTCGTAGGCTGGGCTCATTCATTCAACAGACCGACCCCTGGCTACGCGGCGGCGTGCCTACAGGAAAGGGTTATGGATGCGGCGCTTACCCCAGTGCCTGCCACGTGGTAGAATGGCAGTTGTTGCTGCCGCTGCTGCTGCTGCTGCTGTTATTGCGGGCATGAAAGTGAGCAAAGCAGCTACGGGTCCTGTCCTCGAAGTTACTTCTCAAGTGGAGGAGGTGGTAGTTGTTGATCAGATATATTTGAGAATGTATTTTTAAAGTATATAGTAAGGGCACTGGAGGAACTCTGATTTAAAATTAGGGGGCAAGGGCTGAAACCGGTTTGGCTCAGTGGATAGAGCATTGGTCTGCGGACTGGGGGGGTTCCGGGTTCGATTCCGGGCAAGGGCATATACATTGGTTGTGGGCACATCCCCAGTAAGGGGGTGTGCAAGAGGCAGCTGGTCCATGTTTCTTTCTCATCGATGTTTCTAACTCTCTGTCCCTCTACCTTCCTCTCTGTGAAAAATCAATAAAATATATATTTTAAAATATTTTTAAAAATAAAATAAAATTAGGGGGCAAGGGAAGGTGGTCAGCGACCTCTCCAGAGAAAGGTAAGGAGCTGGCCAGATGTCAGGAGGGGAAGCCGGTGTGAAGACGCAGGTGGGGGTGGAGCAGGGCAGAGGAAAGAAGATTGCCCTTTGGGTAAACGGAAGATGTCCGGTTTGTCAGAGCTGGTTGGGTTAAGGAGAGAACCGTATAAATGAAGCTAGACCATGCAGCACTTCGTAGTAGGCCATGATAAGGATTTAAAAATTTTTATGTGAGCCGAAACCGGTTTGGCTCAATGGATAGAGCGTCGGGTCTGTGGACTGAAGGGTCCCAGGTTCGATTCCAGTCAAGGGCATGTACATTGGTTGTGGGCACATCCCCGGTGGGGGTGTGTGCAAGAAGCAGCTGGTCGATGTTAATCTGTCATCGATGTTTCTAGCTCTCTATCCCTCTCCCTTCCTCTCTGTAAAAAATCAATAATATATATATATATTTTTAAAATTTTATGTGAAAGGAAGCCACTGAAGGTGTAGAGAATGTAGATGAGTTGATACCTTTAAAAAAAACATAGTATGCCAGCTACTATGTGGAGAATAGACAAAGCTAAGAGTGGAAGCAGAGACATTGGTTAAGACTTGGACTGGAATAATGGTGGTGAAGATGGAAATGGGTTAGAGACACATTTTGGGGAGTAGAGTCAAATTTGGCTCGATATGGGAAATTAGGGGGATTTCCAGAATTCCAGCTTAACCTACTGACTGGGCCCATGAGAGCGCTGTTTATTGAAATGGTAGCTATTATAGGGGAACATATTTAGAGGTGGAGGGAGATTAAGAGCACAATTTTGCACCTGCTAAATTTAAGATGCTTCTCTGTCATCCAAATGAAGCAATAAAAAAAGCCAGTTGGATATAGGCTTCTAGATTTTAGGAGAGAATGTCAGATACAGAAATCTAACGTGAGATTGCTGTAAAAATAAGAAATTATCACACCGGATGGAGGTTTGTAATAGCTGATCCCTGTGGTCCCATTGACCTGTCAGTCCCTAATTCTATAGAATGTGGCCTATAAAAATGTATCCATCTATTATTATTCTGAGTGAAGTCCAAATTACCAAGCAGCTGCTCTCTTTTTATACATGGGTGGGGAGTGGTAGTGGGGGAGGAACCACTCCAAGCCTAAAGCCAGCAGTGTATTTTTAGCAGACACAAAGCTGTACACAAAGCAGCTAGATATACTGACGTAGAAACACCTCTCTGACTTAGGTCAGGTCAGATCCGAACAGGTTATGACTTATACTACAATGAATTTGGTGATTTACCAATGACTGGAAAAGCTATGACATCTAGTCCTTTGAAAAGTACCCCATTGTGTGAAACTGGCAGTCTAGATGCCTGTCAGTAAGCCTGAGTTTCTGGATTTGTGCCAGCCAACATTATCCTTTTGGCATTTCTACAAAACAGCTAAGCATTTAATTTTTATTTATTTATTAATTATTATTATTATTACTAGGGGCCCAGTGCACAAATCCGTGCACCTTGAAAGGAACTATGGGCTCCGAGGCTGGGTGGGCACGGGGGGAGGGGGGTCTCGGCCCATCCTCCGTGCCCGCCTCATCCCTCCCGCTGTGGCCCCTGGTACCCCATCTACTGGCAGCCTTGTTCCTGCCGCCACTGCTCCCACATGCTGACAGCGCCAGCCCCCCTTGCATCCACTGACAGCATGGGGCAATTGGGGCTGGAACCAGCAGCAGGTGCCAGCAGTGGCTGCTGCTCCGATTGCCCCTCAGGAGCCACCGCTTGCACCCGCTGACGGCGCTGAGATCAGGGCTCGAACCAGGCGCCAGCAGTGGATGTGAGCACTGGCGGGACCGCGGCACCTAAGAGCAAAGAATTTTCAGTAACCAACAGAGGTTCACCCCGATGACAGCGACCAGCGCCCCGCCTTGGTTTGGCACCCCTGTTCACCTGCTCCTCCATCCTGCTGTGGCCAATGCCCATCATGTTCTGTGCTCTGCTGCCTACTGCTGACACCCGTCATGTTCCACACACAACCCCAGGTGATCAGCACATGTCATAGCGACCGGTTGTTTGGTTGTTCTGCTGTTTGGTCTATTTGCATATTAGCCTTTTATTATATAGGATTGTTTTTCAATCCTCACCTGAGGATATTTTTCCACTGATTTTGAGAGAGAGTTGAAAGGAGAGGGAAAGACAGAGAAATATCAATTGGTTGCCTTCTACACACACACCCCGACCAGGCCAGAGATGAGCCTGCAACTGAGGTGGATGCCCTTGACCAGAATCGAACCCAGGACCCTTCAGTCCGAGGGCAGACACTATCCACTGAGTTAAACTGGCTATGGCCAGTGAGCCTTTTAAAGGAGTGCAACAGCAGGTTTCAACAAGAGTATGCTATCTGCCCTAGCCAGTTTGGCTCAGTGGATAGAGCGTCGACCCTTGGACTAAATAGTCCCAGGTTTGATTCCAGTCAAGGGCACATGCCCAGGTTGTGGGCCCCGTCCCCAATAGGAAGTGTGAAGGAGGCAACTAATCAATGATTCTCTCTTATCATTGATGTTTCTATATCTCCCTCTTCCTTCCTGAAATAAAAAATATATTTTAAAAAAAGAGTATGCTGTCTTTCTTAGTGGTGCAAGCATCACTTGTTGAATGGAAAATGTGATTTTACATATCAGTACTTGGACTTAAAAACATCATTTGCAAACTGCAGTTGAGCCCTCTCTTCTACCCTCATCTCGCCTGTGCATGCCTCTCCTCTGCCACTTTGCTGTGGATTTTTCTCTGCCATTAAACAAGAGCCAACTTGCTCAACTTTGCATCCTGGCACATATTTGATATTTATTGTGAAACTAGAGGCCTGATGAATGAAAATTTGTGCAAGAGTAGGCCTTCCTTCCCCCCCGGCTACCGGCACCAGCTTCCCTCCAGCACCTGGGACTCGGGCTGCTTCCCTCTGGCCACTGGCCGGCACCCGGGACCCAGGTGGCTTCTCTCCAGCCCTGGCTTCATCCCGAAGGACATCTGATCTAATTAGATATTACTCTTTTATTATTATAGATGAGAGTAAACATAAATAATTTTCCAGTCATGTGAATGTCATTTACTTTATAGAAAAATGAGACAGTGATTTGTTCAGAGTAAACATAATAGACTTCCATCATCATCCTTTTTTGTCTGCCCAGGATCTAAACTCTCTTCCTACATATGGAAATACACCATCTTATAAGCTTGTTGGGAATCAGAGCATGCCTTCCACTATAGATGCTGAAATCCAGATATTTTCTCCGCTTCTCCATGTGACACTACAAATTAAATGTTCTCTGGACTTTGAATTGGGAGCCAGAGACACTGCAAAGTAGAGTCATGGAATAATTATTTGGTGACCATGCAAATGTGGTAAGATGAAGTTCTCAGACCAACACTGGCTGCCATCATAGTCCAGGGTCCTGTGCCTGTGGCCCTGGTAGCAAATGGTGGCATCTAATCCTCAGCAGAGATAGTGTCTTCACTGCACCAGGTTGTGTGGAGTGACCATGTAACAACTGCCTAGTTCCAGTTGCCTAGACTCCAAGCTCGATTCTCTAGGCCCCTGATGATGCTAAACTCCCTATAATTTTTTTTTTTTGCAAGAATTACTTTTCTCCTTAAATCTACCAAGGCTGGATTTTGGTGTTTGCAAGTAAAAATAGCTGACTCATACAGTCATAGACTAGCAGAGCGGAAGCTGTAACCCAGGACTTTAAACTACTAATTCTAGTGCTCCTTCCTAACATAGATTCTAACAACCCAGTTTTCATATTTCATATATCTCTAAATCACCTTTTATTCACCAAACTTATATTTTTAATGTCAGATGATTAATGAATATTTCGAGTAACTGCATAGTAAGGCAGTTGCCAGTGGAACATTGTTTCAAATGCAGCAGTATTATTGTCTATGGCTGTTTATGTAATATTAATTTTTACATGTCTTTTACAGACATTAATTAGAATATGAAAATACTAATGTGACTGAGAAAGGAAAATTATCAGACATGCTTTAAAGCAGATTTTTCACATTAGTACAATGCTTTTGGACTAAAGCCAGCTGTTTTATTTGTGAATTTAAGAGCATTTCATAACTGAAAACATTTCATCAGATATTTAAAACACAGAGTAAGTGATTTTGTAATGTTTTACATCTCAGTAACAAATATGTTCAACTTTTATAGATGTGATTTCTATATAAGCTTTTCTGAACTTGCACAAAAGTAGGCAAATGGCACCACAGGTATGCATCTGTAATGTTGTGTGCATGCAAATAGCATGTAAATATCAACTGTTCAGTCTCCTATGTGATAGACATACAGAGTAAGGAAAAGACCTGGTGTTTTATTTCTAATTTATCACTGTAGCCTTAAAAAAAAAAAATAGGTTATGAAGATTGCTCTTGTGTAATGAAATTTAGAATTGCAGTACATGCACTAACCAGCAGATGTCAGAATGGGATCTTCTTTAAGACTAAAGTTTGAAATACAACAGGAATTTCTGGAAGGACTGAAGGTTTTTTTTTCTTCTGTGCTCAACACACTTGTCACACTGGCCTTTATCCTTTAAACACATGTCTACTTTAACACTTTTTCAAAGGTTCCTCGCTCTTTTATTGGGCAAATTCCTAGTCACCCAAATCTTACTTTGACTTTCACAGGGAGCTCTCCCTGCTTCCTCCCCAACCCAATAGGTCAAGGGCTCCCCTATGCTTATTCTCAGTTACCTGTACTTCACTCTCCTCTCAATTTATTTAATACTAGAGGCCCGGTGCACAATTTGTGCACTGGTGGGGTCCCTCAGCCTGGCCTGCTCCCTCACAATCCCGGATCCCTCAGGGGACGTAGTGGTGGTGTCATGCTGCTCCCACTCATCCTAGCCCCACAGTGCCTGCCGCCACACTCGGGCTCACAAGGGGAGTATCCCCGGGAGAGGCTTGCGGTGCTGCAACTGGGCTTGCCTGCCCTGAGCCCTGCATTGTCTGGCACCTGTCAGTCAGTTGACCAAGCTCCCAATGTGGGAGTGCACTGACAATCAGGGAGGCAGGTCCTGTGTTGAGCTGCTCCTGGTGGTCAGTACACATCATAGCAACCGGTCAACTGGACTTTTGGTTGCTTGGGTATGTTAGTGATAAATTATGTAATTCTGACTCCCTTGCTAGATTGTAAGTAAGCCTCTTAAAGATAGGTACCATGGATGAATTCTGCTCTGCTGTATCCCTCACCTACCACAGTACCTGGCCCTGTGTAGGCAACGAATGCCTGTGAAAGTGAACACCTCTATTAAGAGAGGTTGAGAATATTTTTCAGGGGCCTAAAATGACAGATAGTATCTGAAGTTAGCATTTTTTCATCTTCAGCTCAGCAGGCAATGTATTTAGCCCCTTCTTTGTAAGGATAGTATGTGTAACAGAAAAATGTGTGATAGCACTTCAAGTAGTTTTCAGGGACAGGGAGAAGAAATGACAAACTTTCCCCCATAGTGGCAAGCCCGACCACAGAATACCCATGTTCAGATTCTGTTGCAAACCTCCTCCAGTGAAAAGCCCCTTCCACTGTGACCCAGTCCACGTGGGTCGCAGTAGTTGAGCTTTCCAAACACTAATCCTCTCTGCCTCCTGGGGAATTATTCTTCCTCTGACACAACCCTTTTACTTATTACAAACAGCTCTCAGACTCCTACTATAGGTCTTCTCAAGACTAAGCACCTTTACTTTTTAAAAAGATTCTATTGATTTCAGAGGAGGAGAGGTAGAAACATCAATGATGAGAATCATTGATCAGCTGCCTCCTGCATGCCCCCTTGATCAGAATCGAACCTGGGACCCTCCAGTCTACAGACCGACACTCTATCCACTGGGCCAAGCTGGCTAGGGATAAGCACCTTTAATTTTTAAAAATTATTTCCTAGAAGTGTGGTTTCCAGACACTTTCAGTTTCCAGACAGTTAACTATCAAACTCACAGGTTGGTTACCGTTTAAAAAAAAATCCTGATCTGAAGATATGTATTTTAAGTTTATTCTAGAGAGGAAAAGAGGGAGAGAAACATCAATGTGAGAGAGAAACATCGATTGCCTCCCGTACATACTTAAATCAGGGATTGAGCCTGTAATCTAGATATGTGCCCTGACTGGGAATTGAACTTGTGACCCTATGGTGTAGGGGACAAGGCTCTAACAAACTGAGCCACACAAGCCGGAGCAGGAGGGCTACTCTTGAAGCATCTGTCAGACCTTAATGTAATTTTATTTATTTTTTATAAATATTTTTTTATTGATTTCAGAGGGAGGGATAGAAACATTGAGAGGATAATTGATTGGCTGTAACACCCCCCCCCCCCCCGCCGGCCCCCCACTGCGGATCCAGCCTGCAACATGGGCATGTACCCTGACTGGGAATCCAACCAGCAACCTCCTGGTTCACAGGCTGAGGCTCAACCAGAGCCACATCAGCTGGGCTAAAGTAATTTTATTAATACAACTTAAAATTCTTTTTAAAAAATATTGATTTTAACGGATAATCAATGGCTATCTAATGCCTTGATTCAGGATTTCTCTGAAAGGACACCTAGCAACAAAGATACCTTTGGAATTGACTAAAGCTGCTATTGCGATTAGGGTGACCAACCATCCTGGTTTACCCAGGACTGAGAGGTTTCCGGGAACACAGGCGTTTCAGGGCTAAAACTGGGTCACCCTCGCTGCAGCTGCATGACATTCTCCTCCTGACCAGACTGTTTCACTTGCTCTCTTATATGTTTCCTCCCCCCAAAAAAATCCTCCCCCAACACCCTCTGCACAAAATCTCAGCATCTTCTCCACGGAACAAACTGGCAACAGGGCTTTTTAACAAATTCTTTTTTAAGAGAGGAGAAATCACAGCCCTTTGTGTACTACTGGAAACGATCCAACAAAAAAAGAAAGCTTGACAAAGGGAGAATTGCAGGCAAGATCCATGGGTAGTTAATGGGGCGGAGGAACTGAGTGCATCTGAGATGGGACTGACCTTCAATAGGAGCAGACATTTCAAACAGGAGGAGGGTACAGATGCTGGGGTGTGGGTAGGTATCATGGGGTAAGTTTATGAAAGCTTTCTTCTGGATGCTTCTGTGTTCTCAGGGAAATATGAAGCAACATCATCAGCTGAGCTTAAAGATTAGAGGAGATATGGGAACTGAGGCAAGAGAAGATAGGAAATGTGCGGAGAAAGAATAACCGGTGGGAAATGTAGGGGTCCTGCAGGACCCAATGAAGAGGCATCATTTTCCAAGTGGATTCCCTCAGCATGTCTTTTCCCCCCCGGCTACTTTCAACTGCACAGGGCAGGCACAGAGAGGCAAAGAGTTGGATTTAAGAGAGTTGAGTTTTACCAGGGAAGTCCAATGAAGCTAGAGAGATAAAGAGGGTTGAAGGTGTATGCTAGTCACGGCCAATGGAGATCAAGCTGAGACACGAGGCAGGTGAAGAACAGCAACTACCTAGGTGGTAGAGTGAAAAGACTATGGTGCCAGGTGGAACTAAGTTATCAGTACTGGAGAAAGGCACTTGAGGATAGGATATACTAAATCAGTATTTCCCAAACTTCTCTAATGATGAGAATCACCTGGTGGAGCTTAGAGCACTAGTTAAGTATACAATTTTACCTATATGTTCCCAAAAATTCTAGTTTAGCACTTCTTAGTCAGGATTCAGGAATCTGTATTTTAACCCCACCAGGTGATTCTCATCATGAGAGAAGTTTGGGAAACACTGCACTAAATAAACATTAAAATCCCCAAGCTGCCGAAACCGGTTTGGCTCAATGGATGGAGCGTCGGCCTGCGGACTGAGAGGTCCCGGGTTCAATTCTGGTCAAGGGCATGTGCCTTGGTTGCGGGCACATCCCCAGTAGGGGGTGTGCAGGAGGCAGCTGGTCGATGATTCTCTCTCATCGATGTTTCTAACTCTCTATCCTTCTCTCTTCCTCTCTGTAAAAAATCAATAAAATATATTTAATATATAAAAAAAAAAAGACTAACAAACTTGGAGAACTATCTGACTTTAAAAACACGTGTTTTTTTCCTTTGGTGGTATTACATGTCTTCAGCACCAAGCAGGAATGGTGCCTTTCACAAAGGCTGCTTAATGAAACAATGTCGATTCATCAGGATTAGCAAATTCTCCATTCCAAAACAACAGGAACTCAATTTCATGCAGTTGTAATAATCACATTACAGTAGTCTCATCAGTGATTGATTTGCAGCAAAAAGCAGGTTTAGAAGAAAAAAACAAACACATTTTTTCTTAATTGATACATTTATTAAAAATATAGACTAATGGTCCTGTGCTTAAATGTTGTTGTGGATGTGTGCTGGCTTCCATAAAACAGAACTAATCATAAGGAGCTCTTCAATATACTCCTGACAGAAGTAAAAAGGTCACCAGAAATGACTGACAAGACAGGGCCACTGCAGACATAATTCCCTTCTGTAATTGATAATTGCTAGAAAATGGAGCTTGACATTATTTACAATTATGCCAACATCCATGGAGGCTGAGTATCACAGGCATAAGAAACGTGTTTTCGTGTTTCCCAAGAAGTTTTCTGTTTTAGCTATGAAGGTCAGTTACCACAACCCAACTTGTTCTTAACAAGTAGGAATTTTATGTCCATTCGGCCAGAGTCTCTCACATCTTTCTGGGCCTATTCCTTTGCAGAGTAGAAACTGTAACCAGGTTCTTCATATCATGCAGTCACACGGAACATCCAATTCTTTATATACTGTCCAATTTCTTTAAGATAAAAGGAGCTGAAAGAAAAATAAACAAACTGAGAATGTGTTTTCATTAGTCCAAGTGACATTAGGAAAGTATAAGACTGGGAACAAATCTACAGGTGTAGATCAACATGTTTTTGAAAACAACTGCAAGTGAGGGCCCAGCCTCTGTCTACACAACCCAACAAAAGGGATTCACTGTCTTCCAAGGTGGCCCATTCTAGTGTCATCCAGCTATGACTGACTGAGTAAATCTAAACCTCTTCCTAATGACAATCCTTTACTCTTGTGATTTCGCTGTCAAAGGCACAAAACTCTTGAAGAAACAAATTGGCATTTATTTTACCTTTAAAAATGCATTTGAAAGAAGGCAGTGGGTGAGGGTGGAGACACAACAATGAACTAGGACAACCAGAAAAGTCAATCACACATTTTTTGTTGCTGTTAATCCTTACCTGATAATTTTTTAGTTGATTCTTTTAGAGAGGAAGGGAGGGAGATGGGGAGACAAACACCGATTGGTTGCCTCCCAAACGTGCCCCCACCAGAGCTGGGGCTTGAACTTGCAACTCAGATATGTGCCCTTGACCAGAACTGAACCAGAGGCACTTTGGTGCTGGGCCTGACACTCTAACCACTGAGCACACCAGCCAGGGCCAGTCACACATTGTGATTCCCCTACCAATTAGCTATGCCAGACCACAGATGATACAGCCCTACTTCAATTATAAGGGCCTATTAGGATAGTGTAGGTAGAAAAGTCTAGAAAACTAGTTGTTTTAAAGTGTTGTCATAAGAATCTAAAGAATATTACTGTCCTGTGTAAAAGTGCTATGGCCAAAATAAGCACACGAAAAGAGGCTCAACAAAACTAATCACCATGGCAATGCAAATTAAAACTACAAGGGGATACCACTTCACATCTATTACGATGGCTACTATAAAAAAACTGGTGGCAAGGATGTAGGAAAATTGGGACCTTTGTGGTCACTGTTGGTGGGAATGTAAAATGGTTATAGCTGCTGTAAAACACAATGGTTTCCTCAAAAATTTTTAAAAAGAGATAAGCAAAATATGGTATTCAATGGAATATCATTCAGCTTCAAAAAGGAAGGAAATTATGAACATATGCTACAACATAGATTGACCTTAGGACATCAAACTAAGTGGAATAAGCCAGTTACAGATAAATACATACATACACACATACATACATAAATACTGTATGATTCTACTTATGTGGGATACTTTGAGAGTTCTGGAGATTGCCCTGGCCAGTGTGCTTAGTGGTTAGAACATCGGACCATACACTAAGGGTTGTGGGTTTGATTCTTGGTCAAGGGCGCGTACCTAAATTGCAGGTTCCATCCCCGGCCCTGATGAGGGCATGTGCAAGAGGCAACCAATATATGTGTCTCTTTCTTTTCTTTTTTTAAAATATTTTTTTAATAGACTTGAGAGAGGGAAAGAGAAACATCTATGATGAGAGAGAACCACTAGTTGGCTGCCTCCTGCACACGCCCTACTGGGGATCTAGCCCTCAACCCCAGCATGTGCCCTAACCAGGAATCTAACTGTGACCTCCTGGTTCACAGGTCGACACTCAACCACCGAGCCACACCAGCTTGGCTTGAGGTGTCTCTCTTTCACATTGGTATTTCGCTCTTTCTCCCTCCCTCTCACCCTTCCCCCTTTCTAAAAATCAATGGGAAAAAGATCCTCAGGTGAGGATTAACAGAGTTCTGGAGATGGATGGTGATGGTTGCACAATATTATGAATGTATTTAATACCACTACACTGTACATTTAAAAAATAGTTAAGATGGTTAATTTTATTTTATGTGCCTTTTACCATCTTTAAAATTTTTAGGTAAGAGAGCTGAGATGAAAAAAGCTGCCAGAATCTTTTCTGAGTACTCAATCTAAAATAATAAAGCATTTTATTATTATCAATCTGAAGACAGTGAGATTGGTCAGAAACTGGCAGCTGTCTGTTATCTTTTCTACTAATTCTTATCAGAAAAAAAATTCATCAAGTGAATGGATAAACAAAATGTGGTATATCCATACAGTGGAATCTTATTCAGCAGTGAACAGGAAGGAAATAACAATACATGGAAGGAAATTATACATGCTACAATATGGACTAACCTTATGCAAAGTGAAATAAGCCAGATACAAAAGATCATGTACTGTGTAGATTAGCAGTTGCCAAGGGCTGAGGGAGGGGTTAAGTGAGGAATGATAGCTAAGGGCATGTTGTTTCTTTTAAAGGGAAAGAAAATATTCTAAAATAGATTGTGGCGATGGTTGTACAACTCTGACTACACTAAGAAACCACTAAATTGTACACTTTAAAATGGGTTAACTGGCCGAAACCGGTTTGGCTCAGTGGCTAGAGCGTCCGTCTGCGGGCTGAAAGGTCCCAGATTCGATTCTGGTCAAGGGCATGCACCTTGGTTGCGGGCGCATCCCCAGTTGGGGGTGTGCAGGAGGCAGCTGGTCAATGTTTCTCTCTCATCGACGTTTCTAGCTCTCTATCCCTCTCCCTTCCTCTCTGTGGAAAATCAATAAAATATATTTAAAAAAATAAAAAATAAAATGGGTTAACTGTATAATATGCTAATTGTATTCCAATTTAAAAAGTGATAATACAGAACGGTATTCTGTATGTTGTTGTTTTAAAACGGTCTCATATCAAATACAAAGGTCATTCATTGAGAAGAAGCAAATATTTAACTGGCAGCTAAATCAACAGAAAATGGTTAAGAGGAGGAAATAAGCTGGGAGCCACAAACAGCTGTTGAAGAAGCAGGTGATTCACATTAGTTGGGAGCTTCTGTTCACCAAGGGCTCCCTCTCCCCGGAAACAGAGTAATACCGACAGGGGAAGGGACACCTGGCGTCGTGAGCTCTGGGCTAGGCGCAGATATGAGTTTCTAGAGGATGACCTTGGTACGGCCTTCGTTGAATCGTCCCTGCTTCTCCATCCAGACCTGACAGCAATAAACAAGGAGCAATGAAGAATACTGAACCGAGAACGAGATGGGGGCAAGTCACTTCCAAGGTTCCTATCTAAAACCAGAGACGTCAACTCTCGCTCTAATATTCGGGGCCCCTGCAACTGAATATATTTTGCATACCCCCCTCCCCGCGAAAGTCAAGTTCAAATTAATAAATAAATGAGGTACACAGAATCTCAGGCCCGCCTCCCTCCAAAGGGATGAAGTCAAGACCAGATAATGCAAACAAGTTTCTGCCAACTCTAAAATCAAATAAACGCTCAGGTATTATCATTAAATCCTAGACTCATACCCTTTTCTCGTCACCCCTCCCCCCAAACCATCTTTACGTACAAATAAGCAAAACTTTTTGGATAACAAGGTCAGCAATGAAGTAAGGCATCCTGATACCGAGTTGAGAGTTCTGGATTCCAGGTCAAGATCACTCACCGAATTGCTGAGTGACCTTGGGCCAGCCAGCCATTCCTCTACCGCAGATCTCAGTTTCTGTCTGCAAAACGAGGGAGCTGCTCTAGGTCAGAAGCCTTGAAGCTCATGCAAACGCTCTTAAAAACAGGGCGAGGCTGGACGATCAGCCACGCAGTCCGGGCCACCGCGTGCAGCTCGGTACCCCGACCCCGAGCTGCAGACTCCAGGTCGCGCATGCGCCCGCGGCCCGGGACGGTCCCGTCCCTCGCTCCCTGCGGTCGCCGACCTTCGGTCCAAGGGCCCCCCCCCCCCCAAAGGTTCCCAGAACCAGAGCCGGGCGGTCTCCACCCCCCCAGCCTGGAAGGGTACTTACTGACTCGCAGCAGGGCGACATAGATGAGGAAGTTCCGGATGGAGGAGATCACATCCTCGCGCATCTTCCGTTTCATCTCCTCGGGGTCCAGCTTCGGCGCGAGGCCCTCGATACGGAACATCGCGGCCCTGCCTCACCGGCTCCCACCGGCCGCGCGGTGCTCTTCTCAGCCCGTAGCCTCGCGCCCGGAAGTAAGCTCAACCACACTTCCGGTTCCTGCCCCTTATTTTTTTTTTTTTTTTGAGCGCGGCCACGGGAGCCTGCGAGGGACAATCCTCGCCCTAACCTCGCGGTTCTCGAGAGGGCTGCCGAAAGGGGGCGGCCGCAGTCTCAGCGCCGGAGGGGTGGGCTCCTCCCGGCTGTTTACTCAAGGACCTCGGTGTGGAGCTGGGAGCGCTGCGCTGCCAAGTGCTTTCAAGCCGCCCGGGAGCACATTGGTGCCTGTCATAGATACTGATAATTGCTAACATTTATTGAGTACTCAGTACAGTTCTACCCAATAAGTTAGATGTTATAATCTTCGTTTCCTAAATGAGAACACTGAAGCACAGAAATCTTTAAAACAACAATTTGTCCAAATGTGCTTTAAAATATCTCATGGGGGGGGGGAAGTTTGAGGAAGAGAGATGAAATGATATTAGCAAAATATTGATAATTGCTTAAGCTGGCAATTAGTACATAATTTAAATTATTTTTTTCTTCCTATTTTGAGTGTGTTTGAAATTTTTCATGAAAAGTTAAAACAAAGAAAAAAAGCAAAGGATGGAAATTGCTCAAGATTAGCCAACTAGTAAATGCAGAGAAGGGCTTTATACCTAGTTAGGCCTTTCCATATTGTTGCTGTAGCCTCATTTCTTATTTTTTTTTTAAAAATATATATTTTTATTGATTTTCCACAGAGAGGAAGGAAGAGAGATAGAGAGCCAGAAATGTCAATGAGAGAGAAACATCGACCAGCTGCCTCCCACACACCTCCAGCCAGGGATGTGCCCGCAACCAATGCATATGCCCCTGACGGGAATCGAAACCGGGACCCCCCAGTCCGCAGACCAACACTTCATCTACTGAGCCAAACTGGTTTCGGCATAGTCTCATTTCTTGATGACCAGTTATAGAGTTACAAATTATAATATTGGCTCAGTAATGTCTATAATAATAAAAGCATAATATGCTAATTAGATGAGATGTCCTTCCCTTCTGGATGACCTTCTGGAAGAAGCCAGGGCTGTGAGGGAAGCCCGGGTGCCAGGTGCCAGAGGGAAGCCAGTGCCAGCAGCCAGGGAAAGGAAGGCCTACTCTTGCACAAATTTTGTGCATTGGGCCTCTAGTTGTATATATAAAGCAAGTTCAAATCTGTTCAACATTTTACAGATGAGAAGAGGGAGGGTCAGAAACCAAGTGCACTGCCCAGTTGAGCCTTGACCTATGAACAGGAGGTCAGGGTTTGAATCCCTGTCAGGGCACATACCTGAGTTGGGGGCTCTATCCCCAGTGTGGGGCGTGCAGGAGGTAGCCAATCCATGATTCTCTCTCATCGTTGATGTTTGTATCTCTCTCTCCCTCTCCCTTACTTTCCAAAGTCAATAAAAATATATTTAAAAACAAAACAAAACAAAACAAAAACTAAGTGCACCGCTTAAAGTCATTTTCTAGTTCTAACGCAGATAATTATAATGTCAAGCTGAAATTTCTTTCCCCTGCACCCTAATACTCCTCTTTAGCCTTTAACAGATAGTTCCTGGATGGGCATCACTGGTCAGAAAGTAGGATTTTAATGCAACCAAACTTCCCGTCACAGAATCATCAGAACAGTGCTGCCCCCAATTATGCATGCCAACTAGCCATGTATAATTCTTAGACATGAACCAGACGACTGAATTGCTCACATAATTCAAAGCCAGAATAGAATGTTCCTTCTTGACTGCACATTGCATAGCAACAATGGATTTCGGAAAAATTAGAATGGCAATTTACTATGGGAGCAACTGATAACTCTAAGAATTGCCACCCACCTTCCTCATTGACAGAATGTAAGACATTGGGGCAAGAAAGGGAACACATCTGCCTATTCAAGCTTTAGTAACCTCTTGCATCTATAATTCATGCAGTGGGACAGCAGAGGCAGCTCTGGAGTGGGAGGGGCTGGCTGCCAAGGAAGAGCCTCCACCCAGCCCTGCGGAGTGTTTAGAAAGCTGCACCGGTGCTGGAAAGCAGCAGGGGCCCCAGGAAGAACCGGGACAGGAAGGCTGGCGACATGGCCTCCGCTGGATCTGGCACTGCCACTGTCTAGCCACGAAGAGGGAGAAGTCTGTTTCACTGCAACTGTGTTTCTTTCGTTGTAAAAGAGGGAGATGTGGTTATTAAATGCTCTTAAAAGCCCCTTTCAGTTCTAACCATGTATGCATTTTGAATTCTAGGACATTCTGGTCCAGCGTACAGATAATCAAAACATTATCAAATGTGGTCAGTTATCAAAACAGCCAGTGTGTGTGTGTTTTCCGTGGCAGGAAGAATGTAACAATAAGGCCTATCTCATCCAGCTGAATAGTGAGGCAAAATGGATTGGCAAGGAATGAGTTCTTATGTGATTCCAGTAACTTAGGATCCCTAAACCTGACCAAGTTTAGAAAAATAATGCTCATATAGAACTACCAATTTCTTTTAAAAAATATATATTTTATTGATATTTTACAGAGAGGAAGGGAGAGAGATAGAGAGCCAGAAACATTGATGAGAGAGAATCATTGATCAGCTGCCTCTTGCACACCCCCTACCGGGGATGTGCCCGCAACCAAGGTACATGCCCTTGACCGGAATCGAACCTGGGACCTTTCAGTCCGCAGACCGACGCTCTACCACTGAGCCAAACCGGTTTCGGCAATTTTTTTTCTTTACTAAGATGCTTTTGAGTGGCTTCCTTTGATTCACTGAGAATGAAGAAGGGGGGAAATTAGCAAAAAAAAAAAAAAAAAAAAAAATCATGTTTCTTGGTGAAAAGGACAGGTTTGTAGCATTTGAATGTTATTCAATCCCAAGCAGCACCTGTTTAATTGATAGGTGATGTGGCAGCAAATGGATGGCCTATCAAAGGGCAACATTGTTCTCATAGAAAGTTCTGGTGCTTGCCTGACTACCAGCGGAGAGATAAGATGATAGTGGATGGGAATAGAGAGCAGCTGTGTCTTGAGTGAGGCCTTGGTTCTGGGTGTAGTCTAGGAGGGTGAACTGTTCCTATCCCAGAAATGTTTATCCTGCTGAACGTTTGCATGGCTCCAACAATTGTAAGAGAGGAAACTCATTAAAAGAAATTAGGCTCCTTTCATTGTCTTTTTTTTCTCTTCTTCATATTGGTGGTGGTATTGTCCAATTACCATTGATTTAAAGTGAGGCAAGCCCTGGGTGAGCCGTGTGTCCCAGGGGGCCGTGTGCCCCGGGGGAGACGTGTGTCCCAGGGGAAGCAGTGGGACCCGGGGGGAGGGGCGGTGTGAACCACAGGAGGAGCGGAGTCTATTCGTGTGGTCCTGAGATAGTCACCATAAAACAAGCAGACTGCCAAATGACAGCGGGAAGGGGAAGGAGACATGGGGGGAGATAAGAGAACAACCGAAGGACTGGTATGCATGCATATAAGTACAACCAACGAACACAGAACTCTGGGGAGGGAAGGCATGAATGGGAGGGGGGGGGGCAATGGTAAGCTATATACATAAATAATACCTTAATAAATTAAAATTTAAAAAATGAATTGCTAAAAAATAAAAAATGAAAAATAAAGTGAGGCAAATTGAGAGAACGTACTTCAGGAAGTTAACACTGAAGTGAGCTGCTTCATATCTTGCACCCCTTACTTTTTTCCTTATTGGAACGAAGAGGGGTTGGGTCTAATCTTTAAAATCAATTGCCAAAAAATAAATTTAAAATAAATAAAATAAAATCAATTGCAGCTCTAAAATGCTGGAAGTATGTGTTCATCTTTCCAGTTCTCCGTAACTTTGCACTAAAGACTAAAAGCAAAGGATTCCCTGGGACTTCTCATGAAAGGCAAAAAATAAAAAGTATGCATGCATAATTTAATATTGATATTTGTATTACTTAGTCTGATCACAGGAGAAATGGGAGCTGATGTCATAGTCTATCTTGTTTTCCATTTCGATCCCAGGAGAAATTTAGGAGCCATTTCCTTTGCCTCGACTTCCCAGACAGTTCTGCACACAAACATTCAACGTGTACAACATTCTCCGTAAAAGAATTAACTGTTTTAACTTCTATCACGGGGGAGGAATTTGCATTTGCAAGGTCAGAGACTGACAGATGACTCAAGACTGGGGAATAATTCCAGCATATAATCACAGGAACCTTTAGTTTCTGGTTTACAGGGAGCTACAGGCTTTGTGTATTGACCACTTCAACCCCTTCATTTGGCAGATGAGGAAATTGAGGACAGAGGGAAGCTCATTAGAGGTAGAGTAATTTGGCACTAGGGCTCCTAGTTCGTTATTTTTTTCCAATCATACCTTGCAGCTTTCAGTACTTACAGTCTCATTGATAACCCTCCCCTCAGAGATAAGAATTGGAAGAATGGGGAATTGTTCAACCCCATTTTGGGAGGGACAGGATGAGGGGGAGATGCGGTTTGTCAATAGGCTGAGGACCGCCCTTCTTTCCACGATTCCACACACGTCACCAGTAGTTAATCTGGCTGGGTTATTTTCCAGCTCCACCCTCTCCTTCCTCATTCCTTCAGAAGATGAACTCAGGTCTGGCCATTCCCAAAATAAACTTGGCTTTGAAGGTCATTCAGGACCCAGGATGAATGAAACAAAGGGCAGGACAAGAAAGGACACTTGGGCCCTCAAGGAGCATTGCTCTGTGCTAGATGCTAATTGCAGTCCTCACCTAGCAGATGGGGAAACTTCTATAAACGATTGCCCGATAAGAGGCACCTTCAGGAAGAGGGACCTTTCGAACAGTAAAGGATGAGTAGAACTTGATAACATTTACCTCACTGGCATTTGCTTTCTATATTATCCTGTTCTCTGTTCTAACTTTTAGGGCTTTGTAGTCTGGATGATGCGTGAAAATTGGATTTCTTTCCAAGTAGACTGTACGCATCACAAGTTCAAGGAGCATATATTCTAACCCTCCAAACAACTGAATATGGGTATTTATCCACAGTAAAACCTCAGAAAGTACTCCCTGAGTGGGTGACTGAGTGAATGAATGAATGAATGAATGAGCTTCATGCCAAATGGTGAATGAAGGAGCATGCCAATCTTCCCATTACATAATATTTATAATTCATTTAGGCCTTAATCTGTGAAACCTTACCCTAGCCATTTTCTTGAGTGGTTCTTTCTGATATCTCAGGCCTGAAAGGCCATCCAAGCTTCCTCTGCTGCTTGGCCTCGACCACCAGCATCCCTGCTTCTGTTTGAGCATCTCCAGTGATAGGGAACTTACCACTTTCCTGGCAGTTCCGTCTGTCTTGGAATTGGCAGCTCTTGTGGTTAGAGCCAAAATCTGCCTCTCTGTACCACATTCCCACTGGTCCCAGTTAGGTCCTCCAGAATGTCAAAAGTGATAGATCCTCCCTTCCCCCAGTTGATGGACAGATGTAAACCCCACCTGTGGCCAGACATTCCTGAGCTCTGAACCACCAATCAGCACCTGCCAAATACCCTAAGCCCCCAATTCCTAAGACCCTAGGTCCCTAATCACCAATCAGCGTGTGCTGAGTGCCCTAAGCCCCGTCCCCTATCCTCCCCTTAAAAGCAGACCCTAGGCCGAAACCCATTTGGCTCAGTGGATAGAGCATCGGTCTGCGGACTGAAAGGTCCCAGGTTCGATTCCGGTCAAGGGCATGTACATTGGTTGCGGGCACATCCCCGGTGGGGGCTGTGTAGGAAGGCAGCTAGTCGATGTCTCTCTCTCATCGATGTTTCTGGCTCTCTATCTCTCTCCCTTCCTCTCTGTAAAAAATCAATTAAAAAAAAAAAAAAGCAGATCCCCGGGTGTTTTAGCTCTCTTCCAGTCTCTTCCTCTTTCCCTCTGGAAGCAGCCGGCGGAGTGGGCGGGGAGGGGAAGAGGGGGTACTCTATCTCTAATAAAAGCTTGTGTCCTGGCCTCCCAGTCTCAGCTACCTTCTTTAATTAATCTATCAAAAATCAAGCCTGGTGACTCTTCCCCGTGGATGTGTAAGAGCAGCTTAGGTCATCCTCAATGCTTGTTTTCTCCAGGCTGAAAATAATTTTTGCAAAACTCTCTTAAAATTTTTTCATTTTCCCTGACCCAAAACTTAACTTTTCTGGTTAGCAGAGCTGGACTGATTTTATTCCAAGCTGTCTGACCCTACACCTTCCCGGTCTCCTTCCCAACACACACCACATGGGACGGATTGGGATCCTGCCAAGGACCTTGGGAATCAAAGCCAGAGACTCCTTATTCCTCACTCAAAGACTGTGCCTGAACAAGAAGTGTGTGCCCGAGTTACCCGTCTCTTCCCTCGGGTCTCTCACAAGGGTGGATGGAATTCCCTGACCACCTATTTTAGTCCTTGGCTTTTGCACTGGGAAATAAAGGCCAGCAGCAGGAAGTACAGGTTCAGGAAAAGTAGTGTGGTTGCTGTAGAAAGAGCTGGGTTTTTGGAGTGAAGGTGAGGTTTAAATTCCAGCTCCTCTGGAAAGTTGTTCTGAGCCTGATACAAGATGTTTAACCTTTCTGGGTTTTTGCTTCTTCACCTGTAATGAAGGGATCTGATATCTACTTTAAATGTTATTTTTTAAGGGCTATGTTATTTTAAGGGCTAAAATGGATAATGTGCTTAAAATGCTTGGCTTACGGTAGATTTTTCTATTAATGGCAGCTACTACTAATTAGAAGAAATAATTTTTCACCAGAAAAAAGTATAGCTTAGTCATACTCTAGGTGGAATGAGTATCTATTTTCATGTTAGTCCCATTTAAGTCATCTCTGGCCTCTGAATCACAGTTAATTAATTAACTAATTAATTAATTTTTATTCTTCACCCAGGGATATTTTTTCATTGATTTTTAGACAGTGTTGGTCACTATTGGTCACAAGACCCGTTCAGGAAAGCTCTCACCTCATAGGAGATACCACATTTTTCTGGTTTTCCTCTCTGCGTGTCCCAAGCCTCCTTCCATACCTCTTCCTAGGGTTTGACTTCTAAATAGTAACATTCTTTATGATTCTTTTCCGGGCCCTCTTCTCCTCTATACTCCTGAGCAAGCTAACCTGACCTCAACTGCCAGCCTCAGACTAGTTAGTCGCCACATATGTCTCCAGCTCACGTTTCTCTCCAGAAACACAGACCTGTACAATCATTTCACCCCCTGACTGTATTGTCTTCTGGAATGCCCCTTGGGTACTTCACACTCCACGTGTTCAAAGTGGATCCTCTTCCCCTCCTAATCAGTCTCAACTCCTGAGCTCTGTAGTCTGATGATTGACATCGCCATCCAGTTCCTCCAGTTGCTAAATCCAAAAATCTGGGAGTCAACCTTGATTCTCCTCGCTCCCTTAGGCTCTAATCTAATTAGCCACGCGTCCTATCAAACCTGGCTCTTTGATATCTCTAACGTTCATTACTAATATATTCTTCCCACCCCCTCTGCCATGATTTTCACCCAGGCCATCCACCAACTGGTCTCTATTCCCCTGTCTTTTCACGGCTAGTGAATTTTCCACCCTGTGGTCTAAGTGATCTTTCCAAATAGAATTGTTATAATGTTGGTCTCCTATATAAAAGGCTTTGATTTATTTTCTGTGGTCCTCAGGAAAAAGTTCAAATACTCTGACCCTGTTTAAAAGGCCTTTTATTGATCTGGTTCCTATTTTCCTCACTAACCCCATCCCTTTCCACTCCTCTTCCCCCATCTGGTGCCTCTTCTTCCTCCATCCTTCTCTTTTCCCTCCAAATCTCCCACCTCCATCCCCAGCACACTGCAACTGGCTGTTTCCTGAACTCACCAAATTCAGGTCTGGGTCTGTCTTTGCACATGCTGCTTTACTTCCTAGTTTAAATTATTTTTTTCCTGCCTCTTTGTTGGGCAAACTCTTAATGTTATTCAGAAATCACCTTAGATTTCACCTTCTTCAACAAGTATCTACTAGTTGAAATATAAGGCATCCCCCAAAATATTACTTACATATTAAAAGTAATATGCCCATGTTGGTCTCTTTGTGTGTGTTTTTTTGTTTGTTTGTTTGTTTGTTTTAAAGTAGTGGCTGCCTTTAGCCAGCACTTATCCTGCGCTTAGAATTTTTTAAAATATATTTTATTGATATTTTACAGAGAGGAAGGGAGAGAGATAGAGAGCTAGAAATGTCGATGAGAGAGAAACATCGACCAGCCGCCTCTTGCACACCCCCCACCAGGGATGTGCCCGCAACCAATGTACATGCCCTTGACCAGAATCGAACCCAGACCCTTCAGTCCGCAGGCCGACGCTCTACCGCTGAGCCAAACCGGTTTCGGCCATGTTGGTCTCTTTGTTGTAACAAGTGCACCACAGTGATATGTTAACACTACGGGGAACTGGGGCAAGGAACATATGGAAACGCTCTGCACTATTTTTGCAGCTTTGCTTAAACTATTCCAAAATAAAAAGATTATTTTTAAAAATGTCTCCACTGACCCTCCTGCGCCTGGTTAGCTACTGCTTCCGTGTGTCTACAAGACCTGTGCCTACTCCTGTCAGAGTGTCAAAGCACTTAGCACAATTTTTTTTTGCCATTGTCCATGTCTCTGTCTTTTCCACGGAAGAGTGATAGGAATCACTTATTACTCACGTTTGCATCCCTGACGCTAGCACCGTGCCTAGCCAATGGAAACTGTTGGACAAGTATCTCCTAAGTAAGTGTTTGTTGTTAGGTAAGTGGATTTGGGGCTATAGTACCAAAGCTTTTGTGGTAGGGTCCTATGAAATCATAGGCCTGGAAGAAAAGAACTCGAAAGACCCAGACGTTCTAAATGTAGGCTCTGCTTGCTTCTCAGCACGACGGCAGAGATGCAATAGTGGATACACCTGAACATCACATGGGTCCCTACACGCTGTGTGTGTGTGTGTTTCCAAGAGAGTCACGTGACAACTCTTCCTCTGTAGGTAGGAAGTCCCTGGCCGGCTGAGCTGGGTTGGTTCACTCCGGCTGAGCCTTGCAGGCTGCTGGCACAGCCCACGAGGGTGTGGACTGTGTGTTGAGAGCACAAAGCCAACGAGGGCGGAGAGCGCCAGAACCGGTTGGAAGAAGAATGACAGCGAGGGGAGATGAATCTCCACCTCAGCAATTCTAACCCGCGCTCTTTCATTAAGGAGCTATGTGACCTTGGGCAAGTGTCTTCCTCCTCGCAGGCTCCGGTGCCCGTGCTCGTAACATGAGGACTTGGATTGGCTGGCCTCTGATGTCCCTTCCTGGACTGATGCTCTGGGATCCTGTCATCAGCGTGAAGACTGTGAAGGGAGGAGGTAAGTGTGTATTAGGAACATGGGGCAACTAAACTACCGGAGATTTGTTTCAGTCACCCTGTGGGGGACAGAGACCTTGGGGAGGGATAGCTCACCATTCTGCCTTGAGGATCTAACTCAGGTCTGTCAGAAGCAGCAGTTTCCAAGGGTTGGAGTGGCAGAGCAGAGGTAATTTTTACTTGATAATAAAATGACACTCAGGGGAAGTTTTGATGTTTGTTGGCCAATAGTTGTTATTATTTTCTTTGCATTGAAATTACCCAAAATTTAAGCACTGGAAGTGATGCAAAGAGTACTACCTGGAACTTGGCTGGGGCAGGCAGGACAGCAAGGCCGTGGTTTTGAATAGAACTGTTAAATGGGCAAATGGAAATTGTTTGGAGTTTAAGGCCGTGGACTACCAAGTCATGGAAATTCATAATTGCCTTGACCAATTGGGTCAAAATCCAGCTTATTTTGAAGTTTACAAGTCTTAAGTGGGCAGTAGTGTCTTTCATAATTGTAGTAATGGCACCCCGGGAGGCATGAGGAAAAGTATGGATTTGCCTAATTGAATAAATACATCATAACCAACTGTTCCTAGGTAGAGAGCTTAGGGTGAGTAGAGAAGGAAATAACATGATGATTTTTTTAAAATCCTGGGAATATTATTTTTGCTCCCTGCTCACTGGTGTCAGAATTTCTGAAAGGTGTGTGGAAACTCCCGCCTTTGACCTTGAAAGAACAGGAAGATGTGGGCACGAGGTTGCTTAGGAATCTGTCTTTTGGCTCAGGGCGACTCCTTTCATATCTGGTCCTTCCTCTGTGTTGACCAAGAGTTTCCTCACCTTCTTAGATGAATACTTATGTAATAATTCACCCGGGTTCATAGAAGGGAGAGGATTGCCTCACCTATGGAAGGTTTTGTATTTGAATCCTGGTGGATAAAAACAGCCAGGACAAAAACAGTGTGGAGAAGTGTCGCTTTTAGCCATTAGGACTGAGGTGAGCCAGGAGCAAAGAAAAACCCCTCGCGGGAAACTAGGACACCAGCCAGGTGCAGAGAGAATGAAGAGAAATGGGCCAAACTTTAGGCCCCTCACAGACAGGAGCCCAAATGCCAAGACAGTCATTGTTCAATTGAGTATTTTACTCTGTGCCCAGCAGGGTTCTAAATCACGGTTCTCATCATCAGAATTATATTCACCATTCTCAGCCCTCGGAGGCATGCTCTTATTTCCATTTTCCAGATGGAAAACTCAGGGAGGGAGAGGTTAAGTATTCACCCAAGTGGTGGAGCCAGGGTACAACCCAGGCAGTGGGTTCAGAAATGACTACAGAGTCGCTGCTGTTAACATCCCCTGCCCTGATGCATATGTAACCTTTCACACGCCTCTTATGCCGTACCTCCGGCATCCAGCCGGGGACTGAGAAGGTGATGGGCTCTGTTGCTTGTCCCGGGACTGCACAGACACAAGCAGACTCGGCCTGTGTGGACGCTGGAGCGTGTGGGAGGCTCTGTTTGACTCAGCACAGTACTTGGGAAGTGGAATGCTAGGGCGTCCCTGGGACTTGGCAGCAGCAGCCCCGTCCAGCCAGCTGACGGGGGATCGTGGGGACGGTTTCCCCTCACTGCACAGAACGGAAGAGGAAAACCTTGGATGCGCGGGAGCCCGGAGCGGAGGGATGCGAGGAAGCGGCCTGCCCCTTGCATAGCAGGTACTGAGAACACGCCCCTGCCCAGACAGAGTTGGGTTGTGCACTTTCCTTGGCCCCGCTGAGCCCCCTGCTAGTATTGGGGAGGGCCTCCTACCTGACAGGATCCCAGGAATTGCCTTAGGACCCCTGTCCTGCTGTGTAAAGGCTGACAAGATGAATTCTAACCCCCCCCCCCCCCTTGACTCTTTCCTGGAGTTTTACATGTTCGGCTCACTGTCCGCTAAGTGGGCTCAGGAGATGAGTTGTATGATCTTCAGACCGCTGGGTGGCCTTTCTGGATCAGTGGGGTGGGGGCTAAAATGATGGCCAGGCTGAATAGACAGAATTTGCAAAGAGGACTTTGCAATTAAAATGGCTAAAGAGGAGAAAGGAGAAGAAATGAAAGATACCCGTTCTTTTGTTGTTGTTGTAATATATATATTTTATTAATTTCAGAGAGGAAGGGAGAGGGAGGGAGGGAGAAAAATAAAGTCAGTGATGTGGGAGGGGGCTAGCTCCGCCCCTCACCCTGAGGTGTTAGTTCTGGAGGTGTGCTCTCCTGAGTCCTGGGGAAGGGAGGGAGAAGGCTTGCTTTCTCCTGTGGAGTCAGCCTCGGAGATCTGCTTGAAGCACAGTCCCGGTGAATGAGGCCATTATTAGAAACTTGCAAAGGAATCAAGGAGAAGGAAAGAACCTGGTGTTTCCTGAAGTTTAATTGAGCATTGCCCTGCTCGTTAGCATCAATCAGCTCAGTCAGGTGGCCTCGTTCACAGCTGGGAGAAAACAAGGATGTGAGAAAGAGACTTTTGTGTGTGTGTGTCCTTTTCTCTCTCCCCCCTCATTGGTGCATCAACCCGTTCTGCTTTGTGCTTCCGTTGCTAAATCCCCTACACAAGATCTGTGATGGTGTGTGACCTCAGTCATCTATCTGCTGCCGATGCGTTTTGGACTGTTTGAACTGGCTCTTCCCCGCTTCCCTTTATGGACAAATGGAGATAAGGAGGATTATTAACAGGCAATTATTGAGCATTAGGCCTGTTACAGATGTGGAAGAGAATTACAGGGTCAAGGATTTATAGTCGGAATTCAAAGACATGTAAAAAGAAAAAGAGAGAAGCCTCAAACGCTGTTTAGGTTTTGATGTTGGAAACTCACTGCTTCAAAGATCTAAAAGGGTGTCGTAAAGCCACGTCAGCTCCCGTTTCCACTTTCCCAACGTAGCACGGCTGCAGATGACTGGGTAAATTAATAACAGAGGGCAAGGGTGTGCTTTTTTCAAGGAAGGTTCCTCTAAGAAGCTTGCTATTTCAGGAAGACGTGGGCGAATGGCTTCTGTGGATCGATTTTCAAAGGAGCCAGATAGCCTTGTGGCCAGCAGTCACACCTGGAGCTATGGGAATCCAGGCAGCGTAGTCCGTTAGTTCTCATGCCTCCTTCCATTGAAGGCCCTGTGTCACACAGGCCGCATGAATGCTCTGGGACTGTCCTCCCCGCAGGGTCCTTGCTGGTTCTCCATTTCTTCGGATAAACTGCCTCCTCCTCCATGTCAAACCCTCTCTGAAGCTTGAAATAAATTCTGGGTTGATGAAACAATGTACTGGTTACTGAAGAAATGTAACGTGGCCTGCCTATGAAGACTGTTGAGCGGGTGCAAAAGCCTTCACAATTTTAAACTCGGGGGGCCAGGGACTAATCCCGAAGGCACTGCCATTGTTCTAGACTTGGTTTTCTTTTACAAACCGTGCCCAGGAACTGACACCAGAAGCAGCATATCAGTCTTAAAAGCAGCCACACTCATAACTTTATAGTAATGATAGAAATACTGACTGAGGGTGTTTAAGGTTTTTTAAAATATATATTTTATTGATTTTTGCAGAGAGGAAGGGAGACGGATAGAGAGTTAGAAACATGTATGAGAGAGAGAAACGTTGATCAGCTGCCTCCAGCACACCCCCTACTGGGGATGTGCCCACAACCAAGGTACATGCCCTTGACTAGAATTGAACCTGGAACCCTTCAGTCCACAGGCTGACATTCTACCCACCGAGCCAAACCAGTTGGGGCTAAGTTTTGTTTTTGTTTTGTTTTTGTTTTTTTTAATTTAAAGGAGTCTGTTTTGTTTGTTTTTTTAATTTTATTGTTTTTTTTTGTTTTGTTTTGTTTTTGTTTTTTACAGAGAGGAAGAGAGAGGGATAGAGAGTTAGAAACATGGATGAGAGAGAAACATCGATCAGCTGCCTCCTGCACAACCCCTACTGGGGGATGCGCCCGCAACCAAGGTACATGCCCTTGACAGGAATCGAACCTGGGACCTTTCAGTTCGCAGGCTGACGCTCTATCCACTGAGCCAAACCGATTTTGGCGAGGGCTAAGTTTTAATAAAAATAATAGCTGAAGCCAAAACCGGTTTGGCTCAGTGGATAGAGCATCGCTCTGCGGACTGAAAGGTCCCAAGTTCGATTCCGGTCAAGGGCATGTACCTTGGTTGCAGGCACATCCCCAGTAGAGGGTGTGCAGGAGGCAGCTGGTCAATGCCTCTCTCTCATCGATGTTTCTAGCTTTCTATCCTTCTCCCTTCCTCTCTGTAAAAATTCAATAAAATATATTTACAAAAAGAATAATAACTGAAATGTTTTAAGGGCATATTGTATCCTAAGTCCTGCACTGAGAGCTTCCATGCATGGTCTTGTTCAATCCCCCCAATAATAAGAATTACTATGCAGACATTATTACACTATGTTTTCAATTTTATAGAGAAGCAGTATTAAAGCCCAAACTCTCTCCAGACTTCCTGGCCAGACATTCAACTGTCTGTAGCATCTCCAATTGTGTCTTTACAGGCACCTCAAGTTTAAAATATCCCAAACGTGGCTCCTAATATCTCCCTTCTCATTCCCCTGCATCCACCAAAACCTTTTAGTCTTTCTCATCCCAGGTGATAACAACCCCAGCCCTCAAGTTGCTCAGGCAGGAGCCCTTGGAGTCAGCTTGACCCGCCTCTTCCACTCACACACCACATTCAATCTGCTCTGCAGATGCTATCAGAATCTGACCGTGTCTCACTCCTCCCCTGTTCTCCTCTCACCTGGATGTGTACAGCAGCCTCCTTTGGCCCTCTCCACCTTCAAGTCTATTCTCATCACGGTAGCCGGAGTGCCCCTATTAAACTGCAAGTTCAAAACTTTCTGTGGTTTCCCATCTGACTCAGAATAGAAATGGAAGCCCTCACAGTGACTCCAAAGACTCACCAGGGGCCAGTTTTTTGTTTGTTTGTTGTTGTTTTTTTTGATCTCTACCTCCAGTCCATAGACTCTGGATTGATGCAATCTCTGTGCATAGGTGACTCTGTCCCCTCTTCTTGGGGAAGCCCAGGTGACTGTCACCAGATTCCCAAAGGACTCAGAATCTCCCCAAAGCTTACAAATTAAAGCGTTTGGAAAGCCTCATACTTAACAAACCCAATTTTGAGAAGGGGCTTTTTCAAACGATAAAAATAATTTGGAGAGGATTCTTTTAAAAAATATATATATTTTATTGATTTTTCACAGAAAGGAAGATAGAGGGATAGAGAGTTAGAAACATTGATGAGAGAGAATCATCGATCAGCTGCCTCCTGCACACCCCCTACTGGGGATGTGCCCACAATCAAGGTACATGCCCTTGACCGGAATCGAACCCGGGACCTCTCAGTCCACAGGCCGACAATCTAGCCACTGAGCCAAACCGGTTTCGGCTGGAGAGGATTCTTTATTTGATGAAGCGAATCACTTAAGGTGTCTTCTGCATTTACCATGCAACGAAATGGGTGGCATTAAGCACACACACTGATTTTAGCGGGCTTTCGTGGCCCCAGTGCATCAGTTTTCAGGGGATTTGGAGTAAATCCCGCCGCAACAAAAATCTTTGTGTCACAAAAAGATGTTTGCACCTGCAGCTAACAGTTCTCTTATTTCAAATAATCTCAAACCTTCGTGCACAGCTTCGGGCCTGCTGTGTGTCAGGTGCTGTATTTGGAAACATTTTATCCTTTCTCAGTACACGCAGCCTGCCGTGGAGCTTGGCACACGGCAAGCCCTAGATGCCTGTCTGCTGTCTGCTTTTGTCCCTTGACTCGCCAACACGCATGCAACGTCTGCCTCGGTTCTTGTTTTCTGCTTCATCATCTTGACTATTAATAGGGCCTAGAAACCCTGACCTATATCCCAGGGTGACATGTGGATTAACCAGTCAACCGTAATTAACTGCGGAGTAAACATTAATTGTTATCACCATCAGTTCCGGTCTGGGTCCCTGACCTGCGGAGAGAACCTGCTGGCACCGTGGCTCTCGGTGGGAGTTCAGAACACGCCGCACACCCATGAGGAGGTGTCCTCCTTTGAACTAGGTTGGGAGCGCTTCAAAGGATGCTCAGTGACCTGCGTTTACCCTGGCGAATCGTCCTGTTTGTAAGTGACGGCAGGGAACCTGGTCACCGTCCACAACACCCGAAGGACTGCCACGGGCACAGAGGGTGCAGATGTGCTTTCACCGGCCTCAGGGGAGGCAAATGTTAGACCCAGAGTGGGAAGGACTTCGACAGCTCGAGCAGTTTGATGATGGAACTCACTGCCTGAAAAAGCAGGGAGCTCTTTCTAGTCATGAAAAAGTCCAAGCAAAGCTGGATGACTTTTTATTTTCAAACTAGAGGCCTGGTGCGTGAAATTCGTGAAGGTGGAGGGAGCAGGGGGTGGTCCCTCAGCCCGGCCTGTGCCCTCTCACAGTCCAGGACCCCTCGGTGGACATCCCTCTCGAAGTCTGGGATTCCTCTCACTGTCGGGGACCCCTTGCTCCTTACTGCCTGCCTGCTCATTGCCCCTTAGCGTTGCCGCCACTGTGCTCGCCAGCTGTGAGCCTGGGAGCACACTGACCAATAGGGGTCTGCCCCCTGGTGGTCAGTGCACATCATAGTGGCTGGTCATTGCTCTGCCATTTGGTTGATTTGCATATTAGGGTTTTATTATATAGGATAATGTTTTGATTGATTACCTCCCTGTGCAGGGCTGGAGGAGCCCGAATGTGACTGAGGCAGGTACACTGTTCTTAGAGCATTTCTGCTGTAAGGGGGAAGGTAAAATCCACCCACCCATCCACCCACCCATCCCTCTAGTGAATATAAATTGAGCGCCTACTGTGTGACAGGCATTATAGCACTCAGGATACAGCAGTCAGCAAAACAAAGATTTTTGTTTCCCACCGGTGGTAAATGAGGTTGGCAATAAGAATCCCTAAAGCATGAAGTTAATGTCACCCTTTGAGAATGAAATTAGGAAACTAACATGAAACAAAATCATTTGGCTAATGGGGATGTAATTACACTGAGAAAGCATAAGTATAACAAATCATATTATTTTTTGGCAATTGTTTGTGTAAAAGGGGTGGTCTGCCTGGAGCTAGGAGGCAGGGAGTCCGATGAAAAAGATGTGTGACTCTGTTCCTAGCATTATCTTTTTTTAAAAATATATTTTATTGATTTTTCACAGAGAGGAAGGGAGAGGGATAGAAAGCTAGAAACATCGATGAGAGAGAAACATCGACCAGCTGCCTCATGCACACTCCCCACCAGGGATGTGCCTGCAACCAAGGTACATGCCCTTGACCGGAATCGAACCCGGGACCCTTGAGTCCACAGACCGACGCTCTATCCACTGAGCCAAACCGGTTTTGGCTGTTGCTAGCATTATCTGAAGACAGGCTAGTCAACCAGGGACTGAGGACACCAGGCTCACCGCTCAGTGACACTGGCCATTGAGGTAATTCAACTCATCCCTTCAATCATTTGTTCATTATGTCTGTCTTCCCCACTAGACTGGAAGCTGCGTGAGGGTAGAAGGCCTGTCATTCTCATTCACCACTATATCCCGTTGCCTGGCACACAGAGGCACTCAGCAAATATTTGTCAAATGACTGAATAAATACATGAAAGGCTGAATGGATGTGATGTTCCAGGAAACTTTTCCTATTCAGGAAGAGTGCTCTGAGTAGAGAGATGACCTATATTCCTGGAATTCTTGGAGACCTCACTCTTATGACGGAATTCTAACATAAGATATGAGTGGATAGGCATGAGCTATGGAACTTTGGAGATGAAACAGAAATTATAGAAGCAGCTGAAACCGTTTTTGGCTCAGTGGTAGAGCGTTGGTCTGCGGACTGAAGGGTCCCAGGTTTGATTCCGGTCAAGGGCATGTACATTGGTTGCGGGCACATCCCCGGTAGGGGGTGTGCAGGAGGCAGCTGGTTGATGTTTCTCTCTCATCAATGTTTCTAGCTCTCTATCTCTCTCCCTTCCTCTCTGTGAAATATCAATAAAATATATTTAAAAAAATAAATGTTTAAAAAAAAGAAATTATAGAAGCAGTTGTAGATGACAGGGCACCTGACCTGGGTCTTGAATCAAAGATGGGTTTTGAATTTGACATGTACGGCTGAGACGTGAGGGGAGGTGGGAAGGAGAAATGGACAGTATGGGCAAATATATCAAGTTTGGAATTCAGAGTGTGTGTAGGGTAGTAATGAGACATAGCATGGGGAAGGCAGAGCAGTATTTCAATGAGACAACCGGGATAAAGACTTTGGGCTGATTTATCTGTTGGCAGGAGTTGCCAGAGAGGGGATCCCTACTTTGAAAGGGGGAGGTATCCTTTACCTCTGCAGTGTTCCAAAAGAAACCGCGTGGACAGTAACAAAGGCTGGATGACTCCGGGAGAAGGCCAGTTGGCTGCCTCTTTAAAAGCCTTCGCAATGGGGTATTACCACCGTAACCTTACAGGGTCCAGGCCTGGCCCTTTACCTGCCAGGCTCAGAAATCTGACTTGTCAGCGCTCATGGGTAGATCTAAGCGCACAAGGCTACTGTATGTAACCAGGTTGCTGAATTTAGTAATTTACAAGGAAAACTAAGATTGCTAAAGATATCGAACGCTCGAGTCCTATCTGTGACTAGAGCATTCTAGCCCTGTCAACATTCCGTTCAGTATAATCACTCCACGTGAGTACTGTAGTAGCTATGCTGTGGGAGAGGAAAATAACAAGCCTAGTCCCAGGACCAGCCCGAAGTGACTAACATGAGCCAGAATGCCAGGGGAATAGAATTCGGGTTGGAGTGGGGATGGATATATTTCAAACCGAAAACACTGGGATTGGTTTCGTATTTTTCTTCATGCAAACCTTCTCTGATTTCTCCTCTCTGGTGACATATGTTCCTCCTATACCTGCCCCCATGGGGGCATTCACAACCCAGTATTGTCATTATATACTTACTAGGAGCCCAGTGCATGAATTCGTGCACCTTGAAATGAACTGTGTGCTGTGAGGCTGCGGTGGGCCCAGGGGTGGGTCTCGGCCCATCCTCCGTGCCCCTGCCCGGCCCCTCCCACTGCAGGCCCCCAATTCCCTGTCAGCCGGCAGCTCCCCTCCTGCCACTGCTGTTTCCCCTGTGCTGACGGTGCTGGCCCTGCTTGTATCCGCTGATGGCTTGGTGTGATTGGGGCCAGCGCCAGCTGTGGGTGGGAGAAGGGCTGGCGCCAGCAGCAGGTGCAAGAGCTGGGTGGGACCGTGGCATGTGGGACCAGAGGCTCACCTCGATGACAATGACCGGCACCCTGCCTTGGTCTGGCACCCCACTCACCTGCTCCATCATGCACAATGACCAACACCCACCATGATCCACTCTCTGCCACCTGCTGCTCACACCCCCCATGTTCTGCACACGCCCCCTGGTGGTCAGCACCCATTGTAGTGACCAGTTGTTCATTGGTTCAGTGGTTCCATTGTTCAGTCTATTTGCATATATACATCTGATTTCTCTACTGGACTAGATCACTGGGGGTAGGGACCAAGCCTTAATCCCTATAATAATCTTGAATCCAGTTTAATGCTTGGCACATAGAACGTGCTCAACAAATATTTATGGGAGGAGGAAAAGCAGGGTGGAAGGGAAGGAAGGAGGGTTTATTCATGAAGAGATGGGGGATGGGGACGGCTACAGAGAAATTGAATCCCAAGAGGTATAGTCATATGTGGGGGACCCTGCCATACTGTCTTGGTGGAAGAGGCTCACTTGCCACATATTGCTTTTTGTAAGTGGGAAAAACAACCACCCTGTATTCCTAGACCCTCTCTTCCTCCTCTTTCCCCCACACAACTTAAGACCAGTGCCTGCATCACTGAGACTCATTTTCCTCATCTATAGAATGGGAATACATACCATCTTCTTCATAGGAGAGAATTAAATAACAAGTGCCATAAATAATTTAGTCCAGGGTCCAGTACAGAGGAAGTCCTAAGTAAATGTTAGCTATAGATCACCATGATTGTTTAAGAAACATATTTGGGGTAAGGATTCAAGGACTTAGCAAAGTAGACAGCTGTTCTTTGATATTTCAGAAATCCTGTTAGATGCTCCAGTTGTCTAGTGGAGCAGTGTTAGAGCACTTGGTATGCCTTTACAACTCCTGTTTTTATTTTGTCCCATCCATATGCCTATATTTATACGCTACAGACAGCATTCCCTAGCTATGCTGCTTCCTTAGCAATGGCTCAGTTCCTCACTGGCCTCTGTTTATTGTCAGCTTGTTTCCTACTATCCCAGGCCCTATGTACTAGGAATGCAAACACACACCTTGTTTAATACAACATTTTAAAGAGTGTGTGTTTGCAATAGCTTTACAAGAACTTTGCAACTTGAACTTTGAAGAACCCAAGTCTAGAAAGACAACATGCTATGCTTTGGGTTAAAAACAAACAAACAACAAAAAACAACTATGCTTGTAAGATAATTTGACATCCAATATCTTCATTATTTTTAAATATATTTTTATTGATTTCAGAGGAGAAGGGAGGTGAGAGATATATAAACATCAATGAGAGAGAGAATCACTAATTGGCTGCCTCTTGCATGCCCCACTCTGGGGATCGAGCCTGCAACCTGGGCACGTGCCCTGACTGGGAATCAAACCGTGCCCTCCTGGTTCATAGGTCAGTGCTCAACCACCGAGCCATGCCAGCCGGGCTGTCTTCCTTATTTATTGTCAGTTTTTTATTTTTATTTTCCTCAGTTTGCTTTTATCCATTCTGGTACAGAAAGTGAAAACATTTTTTCCCCACATGTATCTACCGTAATAGCTGGGACTTTGTGTAGAGGGAAGAAGAGAGGAAGAGAGAGAACGTTTCATTCTACATCATAACATTTGATAGCAGGAAGGTGAAGAACAGAATAAATGAGCAAGAGGAAGGAAATAGGGAACAGGAAAGATTCACACTAAGGGGGACCTTCAATAATTGTTCACCAAACACCGGAATGAATGTAACAGTGGTGGACTGACAGTTCCCATAGAGAATCAAGACATAATGACTATCAGATACCCACAGCTAAAAGAACCTACAAAATGAGTTGAGCAGAAAAGTGATCACATGACTCACACTCTAAAGTCACTGTGGGAGACTTTGGGAGAGCATTTCTTTGCGGGGAGCAGGGAGTGTGCTAAGAGGGCTAAAGGATATGGGTGCCCACCTCACCTCACTGAAACAGGACCACTCAGAGCTTGAGCTGCGTCTCCTGCAGTTGGGAACCCTGGGAACTGGGTTTGACTCCCGTCCCGGAAATTTACGGGAACGCAAGCAAGGCTGGCTAATGCTTTGGCAGCAGAGCAAAGAAGGTTGCTGTAGCTTCTGGATGGGCCAACACTACTAGAATTTATTCAGGTGAAGAATGCTTCATGGAGCAGATAGGGGCCTCAGCAGGGGAGAGCCAGTGTGGAAAGCACCTTAGATGGGCTGAATAGGCAGCGCATTGCTTCCGAGTGGGGGGGGGGGGGGGAGGGAGCTGGATGAGGGCCGCAGTGATTGATTTCTGGGACTTGGGGTGGGAGCTTCTGCCGAACTAGAATGTTTTCTTTTTTGTTTTTGTTTTGTTTTTTTGCTCGAGTTCAGGGACCCTCAAAGGAGAGACCACAAGGGTTGGGAGAGGAAGCAGGTCTCTGAGGAGCTCACAATAATACCACATAAGAGAACTGCTAGGCTGAGGGAGTGTAACACCATCCTTTTTTTTTCTTTTCTCTTTTTAAATATATTTTATTGATTTTTCACAGAGAGGAAGAGAGAGGGATAGAGAGTTAGAAACATCAATGAGAGAGAATCATCGATCAGTTGCCTCTTGTACACCCCCTACTGGGGATGTGCCCACAACCAAGGTACATGCCCTTGACCAGAATCGAACCTTGGATCTTTCAGTCTGCAGGCCGACACTCTATCCACTGAGCCAAACCGGTTTCGGCATGTGACACCATCTTACCAGGGCCCCAACCCAACAAGCACTTTTTGCTCACTTTCCCTCCCCTCTCCTCCCTTTCTCTAGAAGGAGGTCAGAAAAATGAATGGAATAGATAGAGGAAAGAGTATTGTGGTTATCAGGAAGCTCTGTGACCCAAACTTCCGCCTTTTCAAAATTTAATTCTTGTAACGTTTTGTTAGCTTCAGAGGGTAAATAGTTGTAGGTGGCAGGTCATTCTGTAGCTCTTAGTTATAGTAAAGCCCTATGTTGAATTAACACCACTCTGCATGTTTCCTGCAACCTCAAAAGCTGTAGCAAGCGAAGAGTGTCAGCAGTGTCTCTCTTTTTTTTTTTTTGCAGTTACCTGTAAATGTTATTTTATTTTATTTTATTTTTTGTTTGTTTTTATTTTTTTATTTTTTTATTTTTTTATTTTTTTCTATTTTAAATTTTATTTTATTAAGGTATTTTCTGTGTACATAGTTTACCATTGCCCCCCCTTCCCTCCCATTTATGCCCTCCCTCCCCAGAGTTCTGTGTTCATTGGTTGTACTTATGTTCATGCATACCAGTCCCTCGGTTGTTCTCCTATCTCCCCCCAGGTCTCCTTCCCCTCCCCGCTGTCATTTGGCAATCTGCTTGTTTTATGGTGACTATCTCAGGACCATATGAATAGAGTCCACTCCTCCTCTGGTTTTCACCGCCCCTTCCCCTGGGTCCCACTGCTTCCCCTGGGACACACGGCTCGCCCGGGGCACACTGTACCCTGGGACACTCGCTCACCCGGGGCACTCGGCCCCCTGGGGCACTCGGCTCGCCCGGAGCACACTGCACCCTGGGACACTCGGCTCACCCGGGGCACTCGGCCCCCTGGGGCACTCTGCTCACCCGGGGCACTCGGCCCCATGGGACACTCGGCTCACCCGGGGCACTCGGCCCCCTGGGACACTCGGCTCACCCGGGGCACTCGGCCCCATGGGACACTCGGCTCACCCGGGGCACTCGGCCCCCTGGGACACTCGGCTCACCCGGGGCACTCGGCCCCCTGGGGCACTCGGCTCGCCCGGGGCACTCGGCCCCCTGGGGCACTCGGCTCGCCCGGGGCACTCGGCCCCCTGGGACACACGTCTCACCCGGGACACCCTTCCCCTTTGGGGGGTACGGCTTACCCGGGGCACATGGCCCCCTGGGACACTCGGCTCACCCGGGGCACTCGGCCCCCTGGGACACTCGGCTCACCCGGGGCACTTGGCCCCTCTAGGGTGTTGGGGTCGCATATTGGAGGCGCCGCGCTAGCTCCTTGCTAGCATGGGGGGTAGGCTGGGACAGCTGCAGTTGGTCTGAGATGGTTGCAGGGGGGGGGGGGACCACCTTCAAAGGTGTCTCGTTCCGTGTGGGAGCGGAGCAGCTGCAGACATGGAGGCTAAGTTCTGAAGTCGCCCACTCCCTGAGCCCAAGGCGTGGTGAGCTCTGTTCTTGGTGGATTTCCTTTATTCTCAGCGGCAGTGGCGGGTGGCGGTGCCAGGTGCATTATTGACGGTCGCTCCTGTGGTTCAATTACCACTGTAGTTTTAAAGTTCACATGGTGGTGGTGGTGAGAGCTTCGGCTTGGCCATGTGGCATCGCAGGATGGGCTCGCCTGGGTGGGTAATGGAAGGCACCGTGCCATTTCCTCACCAGCGCACTCCATTTCCCTCCCAGCATGAGCAGTGTCTCTTTGTTAGGCCCTTAACCTCCTTTTCCTCTCTTACCACTTGTGTGATCTGCTGAACACCTCAGCCAGCTGTTCTGCTGAGAAGGTGCTGAGAGTTGCATCCATATTCAGGTGTAAATGAGTTTCAGAGTTGGCTTCATTTCCATGGGTATTTTTTGCTTTAACAGTAAAAGTGCCTGAGTGCCAAGAAGCGATGCTTTCAGGATGGATTTTGGGCATCGGCGGCGGCGAGCCAACGTCAATGGAGATTTCCTTGGGAAGGGGCTTCCCAGTTCCCTGGAAACCGTGCCTGGCCTGTCGCCGAGCACTGGGCACCTGGGTGGCTGCCAGGTGCGTCCCACACTCCAGCTGGACTTGCCTGAGGTGGTGGATGTGAAGTCGTGCTGTCCGCTATCACGGTGCCGTGCAGATGGGAGCCATTCTTGTTATCGTTATTACTTAATAGCTGCGACTACCCAAAGCAGATGTGTAAGCTCTTCCGAAGAGGTTAGTCACTCACGCAGATGCCTCTGCTGTCCTTATGAAGTTATCTCCTTATGACTGGGATTCCTTGGACATCCCAAAGGGCCGGAAGCAACTCTCACACACCAGACAAACAGCATTCTAAAATCAAAGATTTAGTCCCTCCAGGGCATTAAAAAAATTTTTTTTCCCCCTGCTTGGCTGCTTCACCAGTCCGGGGGCAAGCATTTCTCCTTCAGATCCCATCAGCCCCATCGTGCCCCTGAGGCAAAACCCCCTGCCTGCCCGAGCTTCCTCTGTGTCAGAAATGGTGAGAAACAGCTGTCCTCAGATTAATGCCATCATGCCTGCTATGATTCAGCCATTCAGCTCGTGGCAGCAATTGTGTGTTAGATGAATGTCTCTCTAAATTCAATCACCCCAAAATAAATACATTGCAGTGGCCTCCCTAAACCAAATTGGATGGGGCTGACTGATAGGAAATGGGAAAGAAGTAGAACATTTCAAAGCTGCATTTGAGCTGTGTTCTGCAAAGAAGTAGAACATTTCCAACTGCCCTTCAGAAACCCCTTCTAGGAACTTTCACATTTAGTTGTGTGTGTGTGTGTTTTAAAGATGCTTATGTATGTGGTTCTACTTTCCCTCAGAAGATATATATTTTTGAATGACATGGTAAAATAATGTATATAATAATAGAAGTGCAATATGCTAATTAGACCGGACAGCCAACCGACCTTCCAGACGTCCTTTCAGACGTCTGTCTGGACAACTTTCCAGAGGAAGCCGGGCCTGCAAGGGCCGAGCCCCTTGCATGAATTTTGTGCATGGGGCCTCTAGTATATTCATATTAAGAGATAGTCACACAAATACACGAATATGCAGATATGTTTATATGCAGCATCTCATATATAACATTTATTTTTTAAAATATATTTTATTGATATTTTACAGAGAGGAAGGGAGAGAGATAGAGAGCTAGAAACGTCAATGAGAGAGAAACATCGACCAGCTGCCTCTTGCACACCCCCTAATGGGGATGTGCCCACAACCAATGCACATGCCTTTGACGGGAATCGAACCCGGGACCTTTCAGTCTGCAGACTGACGCTCTACCACTGAGCCAAACCGGTTTTGGCTCATATATAACATTTAGCATGCATTAGCCAGCTGGTTCAGCTGGTCATTCAAATTATTATTTTTAATATATAATAATTTTAATATATAAAAATAATATATTTAAAAATAAATATATATATAAAAATAAAAGAGAGAGAGAAAGAGATAGAAACATCATTGATGAGAGAGAATCATGGATTGGCTAACTCTTGCACGCCCCATGCTGGGGACGGAGTTTGCAACCCCGGCATGTGCCCTGACCAGGAATCAAACCATTACCTCCTGGTTCATATGTCAATGTTCAACCACTGAGCCACACCGGCCGGGCTCAAATTATTTTAAAGTCAAATTACTCTTACAGACACAGTATTAGGTCCGGAGGGAAGGTTGATTGAATTGACTCATGCATTCCTTCATCTGACACATATTTGCTGAGACCTACTCTGTGCTATGAGACCTACTCTGTGCTATGTCCTGGGCTCATTGTTGTGGGTACCACAAGGAACCAGACAGGGTCTGATTGGGAAAGATGCTTAGAATGGGGTGTTGGAGAAGATGGACACAGATAACCATACTGAGAGGTTCAGCATGCCAAGTGTCATAAAAAAAAAATTAAAAGAAGAGAGAGAGAGATGCAAAAAGACTCCTGAGAGTTTAGGAGAGCAAGGGGTTGTTTATCTCTGTAAGGACACAGAACATCTTTAGGCCAGAGGCAGCATTGGGGCTGGACCTTAAAGTCTGTGAGCATTTTCCAAGAGAAGGGCCTTCCTGGGGAATAGAGAGCCCAGAGGCCTTCCCCCCGCCCCCCCCCCCCCCCCCGAGAAGTTGCAGGTAAGGCTGAGCACACAGGTGAGAGACCTGCGTGCTGGGCTAAGGACTTTGAACTTTGTGCTATAGCCACCTGGGAGCCATCGCAGGAATCGTATGCTCAGAATTGTGTGCCAGGAAACTTAATCGAGTATCAGGCAGTGGTTAGCATTGATTGGAGGCGGGAGGCTTCAGAGATGGGAGTCTACTCAGAAAACTGTCGCAGAAGTTCAGGCCAGGGATGAAGAGGGGCCCAAGGTAGGATCGTAGCAAGTAAGCGCTGGCGAAGCAAGCACTAATTATTAAAAGGGAAAAATCAATGAGTTTGGGACGGGGGATGTTTTAGGCTGGGTTCCTCTGGGCATTAGATGTATTTTTTACTTGTGAGAGCTATGTGGGAGAGAGGCTAGTATGGTCTGGGCTCCAGGCGGGAAACAGAATGTAACTATTTGCCGAAGTGTGTGTGTGGGGTTAAGGGAACCAACAAGAGGTGGCAAGGCACCAGAGAGTAGCAGGAGTGGGAAGCGGGACTGTCTAGTGTGTCTCAGTGGTTGAGCATCAACCTATGAACTAAGAGGTCAAGGTTCGATTCCCAGTCAGGGCATATACCCAGGTCAAGGGAAGGTTCCTTCACATGTTCTCAGAGGGAGACATTGCGAGCAGCTTTGACCAAGTCCCCCGGGTCTGTACGTGGGACTCCTTCCTGAACCTGCCCGCTTCCGTTCACAGCTTAAAACTGCCACGCACGGCTGGGATTTGGAGGAGGCAGCAGCGGCTTGAAAGACGAAAATCCAAATTGCAAACCGTCTGAAATCTCTAAATCCCATGAGTGAAAAGACTCGGTTCTTGTTCTGTAATTGCCTTTCTGAGTCTGGCCCTCAGGGATGGGTCCTGAATGAGATAGCAAGCCGGTTCCATCCCTAATGCTCATGATTTTGCACTCAGATCTCTGATCTTGGCTGAAGTACTTAAGACGAGAGGCAGGCGGAGAGCTCCCTGCTGGGAAATCATTTGAGGAAAGTTCTGCATATTGCTGTCCGCAGCAAGCACAGGGCGACGCCTCTGTCCTCGGGAGGACTCCTATTTGCTGGTCCCAGACATGGGCATGGGTAAAGCTCTCCCCAACCCTGGGCAGCTCCTGCACGTTTACGTGGTCTGCTCTTCTCTGTCCCAGGGTGGTGTCTGTTCACAGAGTCACTTCCAGAGCTGAAGGACCCGGAGGAAATGTGTAGGCAGCTAAAGGAACTGTAGGGGTGGAGACAAGATCATTGGAGTGGGAGGTGGTGTGGTGTAGCTTCACTCTTCGGCCATTTCAGCGGGTGAGGGGGGCAGTCTTCTTGGAAGAGGAAGAAGAGGACGCCTCCTTGTGTCCACGCCTTTGCCCCTCCAGGCCGAGAGGGCTCCTCCCCACGGGGTGGGCTGGGTGAGCAGTGCTCCTCCACGGGTGGCCCGCAGGTCAGCGGCAGAAGCGTCCCCTTGGAGCTCGTGAGAAATGCAAATTATGCCGCAGCCGGTTTGGCTCAGTGGATAGAGCGTCGGCCTGCGGACTGAAAGGTCCCAGGTTCGATTCCGGTCAGGGGCATGTACCTTGGTTGCGGGCACCTCCCCAGTGGGGGATGTGCAGGAGGCAGCTGATCGATGATTCTCTCTCATTGATGTTTCTAGCTCTCTGTCCCTCTCTCTTCCTCTCTGTAAAGAATCAATAAAATATATTAATTAAATATTTATAGCCAAAACCGGTTTGGCTCAGTGGTAGAGCGTTGGTCTGCGGACTGAGGGGTCCCGGGTTTGATTCCGGTCAAGGGCATGTACCTTGGTTGCGGGCACATCCCCAGTGGGGGGTGTGCAAGAGGCAGCTGGTCAATGTTTCTCTCTCATTGACATTTCTAGCTCTCTATCTCTCTCCCTTCCTCTCTGTAAAAAATTAATAAGATATATTTAAAAATTCTTTAAAAAATAAAATATTTATAAAACATTAATAAAATATATTTCTTTTAAAAAAAGAAATGCAAATTATCATGTGCCTTGCCCACTGACCTGCTGAAGCAGAATGGGCGGGGGGAGTGAGAGGGGGGAGCGTGTGCTGAAATCTGAAGTCTGTGTTTCAGTCAGGCCCCTAGGGGAGTTGTGTGCACTTTGAAGTTTGAGAGGCACTGGCTTAGAATACAGATATTGCTCCGCTGAAGAATGTGAAGATCTTTGAGAGTGAAATCATATGCGGAGAGGCGACGTTTGTCTTCATTCCCTTTGGCGGAACAGATGCTCACAGAATTGGGCTTTTACAGTCGCTGCCAGGTCCTGCATCTTGCACGCCACCTTTCCTAACCCACTTTTCTCACACTTGCCCAGAGTTGTTTATTTCAGCTCTGACCGTCCCAAAGCCCAGTCCAATTCCTTTACTTCAGTTCCCCAAGTTATGGAATTTCTCTGGTCTTTCTCTTTCCTGGCCATATTAAATTTCCAAGAGACATCCGTGCTCTCCTTTAAAAAAATATATTTTATTGATTTTTTTACAGAAAGGAAGGGAGAGGGATAGAGAGTTAGAAACATCGATGAGAGAGAAACATCTATTAGCTGCCTCTTACACACCCCCTACTGGGATGTGCCGCAACCAAGGTACATGCCCTTGACCGGAATCGAACCTGGGACCTTTCGGTCTGCAGGCTGACGCTCTATCCACTGAACCAAACCAGTTTCGGCCGTGCTCTCCCTTTTTAAAGTTTTACTTTTTTATTCTCTACCTTCTTCCAATTGAAAAAAATAACTCTCCTGACAAATTATATATATATATATATATATATATATATATATATATATATATATATATTAGAGAGGAAGGGAGAGGGATAGAGAGATAGACACATCAATGATGAGGAAGAATCACTGATTGGCTGCCTCCTACATGCCCCACAGTGGGGATCAAGCCTGCAACCTGGAATCAAACTGTGACCTCCTGGCTCACAGGTTGATATGGGCAAAAAATGTTATTTCTTACTCTTTTTCTCTGGCATCTTCCCACATCGCTGTCCACAAGAGTTTTAAGATGCAGGGTCCTCTCCTTTCATCTCCAGTCGTTGCTGGGTTTCTATTTTAAAAAACTCCATTTCATTTCACCAGCCCTTTCCCCAAAGTGGGTTACTCCTAATCTCTTTAATTTTGGGATTCTACTCAGGCACTCTGATAAAGCTGCCAGGTTTTGGTTGGGGGAAATATAGCGGATTCTGGCGACAAAGTAAGGGGCAGAATGAATGGGAGGTTCCTGAGGGTGATCAGCAGGATCCAAACAGCCTTAAGTTCAGCTCAACTCAATGTACATTTGTTTTGAGTTCCTGACCACTGACCGGGACGTGTACCCGGGGCTCACGAATACGGCTGTGACATTCAATGGTACAGTTAAGAGCAGGATAAGCCTCCAACAAAAAGGAAACCCTCTATCGGCAGACCCCCATTGCTAATTAGGAACGCTCCTTTGCACGTAGTAGACACGGAAGAAACTCTTTGCTAAACAAGGAAAATAATGTTCAGACCAGCATGCCTGTGCTTATGCATGTCTTTTCACCGGATTGCGGCGAATCTGGGTGGTGCACCCAGGCTTCCAGTCCTACGTGTCTCCCCTCTGGTTCTGTGATGATGGACGGGGCATGGGCGGGATGGAGTTTTACTGGAAAATGTGAAGGAGAGACTTGGACTCGAGACAAAGAGGGACTTTGTAAACATGTTGGTCTTCGGGGAAATCTTAACTGCAAATTGCTCTGAAGAACGTAGGTAGAGAGAAAAAGGACAGACAGAAAGAAAGGGTGAGCGAGGAGAAATCAAGCTGGAAAAGCAAACAGAAATTACAGCTTGGATTGGATGGGTTTGGGCCGCTCATAAACCCAAGGACCCAAGGAGTCTCATTAAATATAGCAACTATATTTAAAATTTAAATATAAAATTAAAGTTTGCAGGCGCCAAGGACTTAGTGGACCCTTTATTGCCCCTCTCTGGGTTGGCAACTAATGTCGCCACCCAAGGGTGGGGGGGGGGTGTCACATGGTGTAGCAAGATGAGAAGGGACTCAGGTCCGGGCCCAGCTTCACCATAATCATGGTGTGTGATCTTTGGCAGGCCCCTCCTTTCTCGGTGCTCCAGTTTCTTGTCTGTAAAATGAGTAGTTTAGACGAGGTCGGAGGTTCTAAATGTGTGGTCCCCGAACTGGCAACATCAGCAGCATCTGGGAACTTGCTAGAAATGCAAATTCCTGCTCTGGGGTGGGGTCCCGCAATCTGTCTTTTAACCAGAACCTGGTGGTTCTGATGCACGCTCACGTTTGAGACCCACTGGACTAGTTTTTCTGTGTTTCCTTCTTCTTCTTCTTCTTCTTCTTCTTCTTCTTCTTCTTCTTCTTCTTCTTCTTCTTCTTCTTCTTCTCCTCCTCCTCCTCCTCCTCCTCCTCCTCCTTCTTTTTAATATATGTTTTATTGATTTTTCAGAGAGAGAGAGAGAGTTAGAAACATCGATGAGAGAGAATCATTGATCAACTGCTTCTTGGGATGTGCCCGCAAGCAAGGTATATGCCCTTGACCAGAATCGAACCCGGGACCTTCCAGTCCACAGGCCAACACTCTATCCACTGAGACAAACTGGTTTTGGCTCTTCTTCTTCTTTTTTAAATAATTCTTTATTGTTGAAAATATCACATGTCTCCTTTTTTTCTCCCATTGGCCCCCTCCAGCCCACCGCCCCTGCCCCATATTCTGTTTCTATAAATAAAGTAATTGCAGTGTGTGCAAAGCAGATGTAGGAAACTGAGGCAGAGGTTGGTGTTGTGCTCTAGGCCGCCAATTTGCAGACGCTCGGCCGCGGACTGCTGGAGTAGGCTGGGTCCCGGGGCCAGGTGACCCGCTGCAGCCACAAGAAGCACGCTCCCGGGGCGCTGGCAAGGCAGGGCCACCCACCAACGTTATCTTTGTATGGGGGAAAAAACCCAAAACTTTAATACCCGATGTTTCCCAAAAATCATTAAAGTGGTTCTCATAGGAAAAATCAGAACGTTGTTAGACCTCTTTATATTTAGTTTCTAGTTTAGTGTTGCTATTGTGTGTTTCTTTTTTTTCAATTTTAAAATTCTCAAAGCAGGCGTGGGGACCCAGTGGGAACGTTATAACCTTTTCAAAGTTGAGGGTATTTAAAGTTCTCCCTCCTGCCTTTCTCCTTGCTCCTCCATGAGGCACTGCATGTGTCGTTCACCACGCTCCACAGGCCGAGAAGCACGTCTCGTTACCTCGGCGATTACAATAGACGGTGCCTCAGGTCCAGCGAAACGGGCTATCCCGTTGGCGCTGCTGATGTGCCTTAGGAGCCATTCTCTGGCCGGCTTTCCCCCACACCCTTCCCGGAGGCTTAACCTCCCTTACAGCCCCTGCCTGGGGGGCGTTAGTGGTCAGGGGCCATGTGTGCGTGGTTAGGCATTCTGACAAACGCAAACAGGAGCGATTTAGTGGGTCCCCACAGAGCTCCCAGGGTTATGGCGGCCCCGGGTCATGCAGTGCTGAGATGAGCAGCTTCCTCCGGGCGGGCAGCTTGACTGCTTTAGGGCAGTGATTACTGCTCTGAACAACAGTGTCCTGGGTGGGTAGACACACAGCTTTCTCTCCATAGGAAGCTGGACGTTCTAGTGGACACCACATACATATCAACAGCTATTAAGAATATAATACGCTAGCCGAAACCGGTTTGGCTCAGTGGAGAGAGCGTCGGTCTGCAGACTGAAAGGTCCCGGGTTTGATTCCGGTCAAGGGCATGTACATTGGTTGCGGGCACATGCCCTGTAGGGGGTGTGCTGGTACCGTGTTTCACCGAAAATAAGACATCCTCCGAAAACAAGACCTACTTACAGGTTTCCTTCTGAGTGAAATATAAGGCATCCCCCGAAAATAAGGCCCCCAGGATTCACAGTTTGTCTGGTTTGTGTTGACAACTACCGTACCACCGTACCGTATACAGGTAATAAACTTCCTTTATTTTCATTTAACAATAAATGTGTACCGTATTCTTTATATGGAAAAATAAGACATTTCCTGACAATAAGACCTAGCGCATCTTTGGGAGCAAAAATTAATATAAGACACTGTCTTATTTTGGGGGAAACAGGGTAGATGTTTCTCTCTCATCGGCGTTTCTAGCTCTCTATCCCTCTCCCTTCCTCTCTGTGGAAAATCAATAAAATATATATATATATATTTAAAAAGAATGTAATACCCTAAATGCCATAATGGAGGCAAACATAAACATCGACAGAAGGGGAAACTATTCTCTGGGCTTGCTGGGTGTGACTTTTCAGAGGAGGTGGCATCTCCGGGGCCGGGAAGGACAGGAAATCACTCAGTGAAAAAGGAGGGCAAATACGGCCCCTTCCAAAGCACGTAGGGCACTCTTACGGGGAGTGAATTTCATGGTATGCACACTGTGCCTCAATAAAGTTGTTTTGTTTTGTTTTGTTTTTAATTTTAAAGGAAAGTGCTTAGAGCCTAAAATGCAAACTGCATTTGAGAGACGACAAGAGAAACCTCTGTGACCGGCAGAGGAGGCGTTTGTGTGAGCGGTGAGAGAGGAGGCAGGAGCGTGTGCTTGCAGCCGGCTTGGGAAGCTTGGTGGGCCGCCCTGAGGAGCTGGGGTGGTCAGAAACTCAGGAGAGGGTGCTGTGTAGAAGACAGAGCTTTGGAAGTTGGCAGGCCGGACGGTGAAGCTGTAGGATTGGTTGCTATCTGCTAGAAAAAAAGTTGCCGTCATGTAGCACAATATGTGACTCTGCTTTTCTTGGCAGCCTGGGCAAAAAAAAATAATGTGTGGTGAATCAGATAGCGCTCATTAACTGACACAGGGAAGCATGCCCATTTGTCAAAAGAGACAAATTACTTTCCTAGCTCAAAACTCAAAGGAATTTCTAATGCACACCTTCATATCGGGGTCTTTGGACACCACATAATTTCACATTTCTCCATCCTAACTCCTGAGTCCACGAGGATGGCAGCTGTGTGACTCCTCTCTGGGGCTCGGTAAGTACTCGTGGAATGGCTGGGAGGCTTGGAGGCAGGAGGAGGCTCGGTGCTCAGGGCCCTCTGGCTCCCGGGGAAGAGAGGGTGCTGTGCTCAGTGGTTAAGGTCCCACAGGGCAGGCAGCGTCACGGGGACAGTGGCGGAGAGAGGGCACTGCAATTAAGTCATCATGGGACTTTGGATCAGGTTCAGCTGCAAATCGCAGGCAATTCAAAATAACAGTGGCACGAACACATAACGGATTAATTCTCTCTCATGCATTTTCACAAAGTGAACTCACCCATGTGACCAGATGGAAAACAGAACATTACCCAGAAGCCCTCTCGTGTCTCCTTCCAGACACTAGCCCTACCCAAGGGTCACTGCTAGCTTGACCTCTAACACAGAGATTCGTTTTTTGAACTTCGTTAAATGAAATCATTAGCGTGTACAGTGTTTGTCTGGCTTCTGTTTTAACCTCTTTTCTTTGGGAAATCATACCTAGAAGCAGAAAACTGTAAATAAATGTGTTTTTTAAAGAGTTCTTATAAGGGTTAAATATAATGAATTCTTGTAATCTAGGGCAAGCCAGCTCAGGGGTCCCTCCACGGGCAGGCTCAACTCCATTCCTCTGAAAGTAATCACTCTCCTGACGTTAGAATGATCCTTGCCTTGCAAGTCTTCATAGGTTTGTCACCCGATTCCATATCACTAGACACCTATCTCAGGCCGTGCTGCCCAAGGTTCCACACTGGGAAAGCTGACGAAAATGAACACTGTGTGCATGGAGAGAATCTTGGCAAGGAGGCGACCAAGAGAGACAGGGCCCCTGACCTTCTCTCACTCCATCGGCACCACTGGTGTTGCTGCAGGGCTCCCTTCAGTGGGGCTGACCTGGCTCTGGGTCTGGGGATGGGTTAGGATGGTGGTGATGACCATCCTAATGGTCATGGTCCTATCCTAATGGTCATCCCATCCTAATAGGATGGTCATCACTTGAGCTGTAGAGAGTGCTTCCTTATATAGTATCTCTACACAGCCGCCTTGTGAGGCAAGCAAAGCAGATAGAAAATATGCATATTTTGGAGAGGCAGATACTTCACATGCAAGCCAAATCCCCCTGCTCTACAAATGTGGAAACAGGCCCCGTGCATTTAACTCACATTCCTAAAAATCTCCAAGTTAGCCAGAGGAAGAGCAAAGACCAGGATTCTAGGTTTCTGGGTTGGTCCCAGAAAACCAGCTGAATTGAAGGATGTGGTATATGAATGTTATAGATAGAATCCCTTGAGTGTGGGTTAAACTCTACTCTCTTACGAATAAATAGGCTTTCATCATTTATGTTTCTTAGAGGCATGTCACTCACGTGAAGAAAAATAACCACAACTCTTAAAAAAAAACTTTATTGTTCAGATTATTACAGGTGTTCCTCTTTCCTTCCTCTTCCCCCTTAGCTCCCCTCCACCTGATTCCCAACTCCACCCCATGCCCTTACCCCCGATCCTGTCTTCATCCATAGGTGTAAGATTTTTGTCCAATCTCTTCCTGTACCCCTCAGACCTTCCCCCCTGAGAATTGTTAGTCCAATCCCTTTCTATGTCCCTGATTCTATTATATTCATCAGTCTATTTTGTTCTTCTTGCCACTCCCTTCTGGCCTGCATAGTTTCTGTTGAGAAATCAGCTGACAGTCGTATGGGTACTCCCTTGTAGGTAACTAGTTGTTTTTCTCTTGCTGCTTGTAAGATTCTCTCTGTCTTTTGCCCTTGGCATTTTAATTATGATGTGTCTTGGTGTGGTCCTCTTTGGATTCCTCTTGTTTGGGGTTCTGTGCGCTTCCTGAACTTGTAAGTCTATTTCTTTCACCAGGTAGGGAAAGTTTTCTGTCATTATTTCTTCAAATAGGTTTTCAGTATCTTGCTCTCTCTCTTCTTCTGGCACCCCAAAAATCCGGATGTTGGTACGCTTTAAGCCATCCCAGAGGTTCCTTACACTATTCTCACACTTTTGGATTCTCCTTTCTTTCTGCCTCTCTGGTTGGGTGATTTTTTCTTCCTTATATTCATATCTTTGGTTTTATTCTTGGGGTACTTTGGTCTATAGTTGAGTTTCTATATATTCTTTATTTCAGACATTGTATGTTTAATTTCTGACTGGTCCTTTTCCTTTTTTTTTTTTTGGCATTCTCATTAAGGTCCTTGAAGGTCTCACCAAGTTTTTTGGAGGTCTCATCAAGTTTCTCAAAAGTTTTTAGAAGATTCTTGAGTAATCTTATAAATGTGATTCTGAACTCTGTGTCATCCTGTAGTTTACTTTCCTCTATCTCTCCCATTTGTGACATGCTTCTGTGTCTCCTCATTTTGGCTTCCTCCCTGTATTGATGGAGTGGCTTTGTGTGGTAGGTGACCTATAGGGGCCAGTAGCTCAGCTTCCCCAATCACCTGAGGTGGTTGCTTTTGGTATATCCCTTTGTGGGCTGAGTGCAAAGTCTTGCTGTAATTAAGCCTTGATTGCTGTTGGTACACTGGGAGTAATTGATCTCCAGGCCAATTGTCTGTGAGGACCAGCTCTGTCTATAAAGGAAGAACTGCTGCACTGGAGACACGCTTTGTTTCAGTGGGGCAAGGAGGGAGGCAGATTCTGAGCAGAAGGGCCAGCATTGACATGACCAGGGAGACTGGAATATGTGGGGCCACATTCAAAACACTTAAGTGGTTTGTTGTGCTCACAGTGAGTAGCTATATTCCACCAGCCCACACTGGGATTCTGTCTGTGCCCAGAGACAAGGATAACTTTCCCATCAATGACTCACATCATGTCAGAGCTGGGGAGAAACTTCAGGGGTCATCACGTGGGCCCCCCTGTGGGTGATCAAACACATAGTTACATCCATTGCTGTTCTGGTGCCGTATCTGCTCTATCTAACCAGTCATGCAGATCAAGAGCCTGTTCTTCTCTCTTCCCCAAATAGCCTTTTCCCTCGGAAAAGACACCTATAACATTGCCTAAACGTCTCTGCTCTCGGAACCTCGATCTCCTTATCTGTAAGATGAGGGTGATGTCCTCAAAATATCTAGTATCTGCTTCAGGATCCAGGACACGTGAGGCGAGCATTGGAGACTGAGCTGGAACTAGGATCCAGGCATTGCAACCCTCAGCCTTTGCCTCCTCTCCTCCACACAATGAAATAAAGAATCCTTGCTGTCTAAACCGGTTTGGCTCAGTGGATAGAGCGACAGCCTGCGGACTGAGGGGTCCCAGGTTTGATTCCAGTCAAGGGCATGTATCTTGGTTGTGGGCACATCCCCAGTAGGGGGCGTGCAGGAGGTAGCTGATCGATGACTCTCATCGATGTTTCTGACTATCTATCTCTCTCCCTTTCTCTCTGTAAAAAAAAAAATATATATATATATATATATATATATATATATATATATATATATATATATGAACCCTTGCTTTTCATATCCGTGTAGCACAATTATTCTGATTACTACAGAGAGCACTTACTACCAAACATGAGGATTCATTTTCGGTAATGCTGATATTCCACATTAGGAGCCTTTTTAGCTCAATTAGCCGCATGTAAGATAATGGAGGGCAACTGAAGTCTGTGTTTTTAAATAAACAAGTCGTTGTTTAGACGCCTTTTGTTTGTTTTGAACTTCTGCTCCAGGAGAGAAGCAAGCGCTGGGGTAGAGGTGCTTATATAAAAACAATATTCATAATCAAAATGCGGCTTGATTGGCTTAAGTTCTGACAGCAATAATATGGGGCAGGCACTTTATACAACTCTCCTGAATTCTGAGCAGCATTTGAATAGCAACACAAACTTAAACTAATGATTCACAGAATAAGAATTTTAAATATTGATAAGCACATGAAAACACAGTTAACTTCCCTTGCAATCAAATAAATGCAAACACATTTTTTAAAGTAACGGGATATCATTTTATTCCCTATAAAATTAGTAAAGTGGGTTTGTGTGTGTGTGTGTGTGTGTGTGTGTGTGTGTGTGTGTGTAATGCCCAGTTGGGCAAAGGTGAGGGGAAAAGGGTGCCTGCATGTGCACAGTAAATTGGTATATTCTTCCTCGAATGTAATTTAACAGTTGTGTGTCAAGAGCACTTTGACTCGGAAATTCCACTTTTAGAAATTTATTCTAAAACATAATCAGGAAGCAGATGTTGCTTTATGTACAAAGATGTTGATCATAGCATTATTTGGGGGAAATTGGAAATAAAACGTCTAAAAATAAGTGAATGATTAAGGAAATCACAGTGCATCTTCAGGAAAGAGCATTTTGAAGCATGTCCAATCATACTTTTGAAAACAGTTAACATGGAAAAACATTAGGCTAAAATGTTCAGTCAAAAGAATAGAATATAGCCGAAACCGGTTTGGCTCAGTGGATAGAGCATCGGCTTGCAGACTGAAAGGTCCCAGGTTCGATTCCGGTCAAGGGCATGTACCTTGGTTGCGGGCACATCCCCAGTAGGGGGTGTGCAAGAGGCAGCTGATCGATGATTCTCTCTCATCGATGTTTCTAACTCTCTATCCCTCTCTCTTCCTCTCTGTAAAAAATCAATAAATATATATATAATTTTAAAAACAGAGTAGAATACAAACCTATATGTCAGTCAATTTTATAAAAACAAACAAACAAAAACTAAACTAAATATAAACAGAAAAAAACGGTGGTATGTGGTAAGATTATGGGTTTTCTTTTTTAACATTTCCATCCTTTCTAAATTTTGCACCATGGATATATACAATCAGAAGAAATAAGTATTATGTGTAGAGAGAAAAGGAAGGCCGAGAGGGCTGAGGTAGACGTGATGGTACCTGGAGAGCACATGGCGGCCTCTGCCTTCCCAGAGCCGCTGGAAGGCGTCCTTGTCACTGGTGCAGAGCCCCCGCGGGTAAGCACAGTCCCCACGGACGAGCACATCTTCAGCCAGGAGATGCGCCTCGCTCTTCCCCAGGGCCCTTGGGGCTGCTCTCGTGAACACAGTCTCTCACCACTAAACCACCTTGGTATTTCTTTAATATTTTTTAAAATATATTTTATTGATATTTTACAGAGAGGAAGGGAGAGAGACAGAGAGCTAGAAATGTCAATGAGAGAAACATCGACCGCAACCAATGTACATGCCCTTGACCGGAATCGAACCCGGGACCCCTCAGTCCGCAGACCGACGCTCTACCACTGAGCCAAACCGGTTTCGGCCACCTTGGTATTTTTTAAATGTTTCATGAAATTATGTTTCCAAGCAGGTCACTGTGCTCTAATCCATGCCCTCCTTCAGCCACTCTAAATCCAGATTCTGCTGCACATAAAACATAGCGAGGTCCAGGATGACCTTCCGGAAGGAAGGAAAAGTATCCAGGCTTCCCTACCTCGGTGGTTTGGAGGCAGGGGTCCCGTAGGGAAGATGTGTTCCTTCCACTCCCCACTGGCTGACCTCCTCCCCATCCCAGGCAGAAACCCCAGGAGGGAGAAGGCCGTTGTGGCCATGCAGGGGTGACAGCAGCCTGCTCAGCGTTAGGTAATGCTGTTGCCAAGAAATTGCGGGATCTGAGAGGGTCCAAAAATGGAGACCGGGTTAAGGGAGGACCTCTCCTACAGCAAGCAGTTTGGAACTCTGAGGGATCTTGGCTGGATAAATGAAGACTCAGAGCATCTAGTAGGAGAGGGGTTAAACCTAGTTTACATGTGACCCTAATTATAGAACCTGAATTGACAGGCGGAATCCGCAGGGAGGCAGATTTCAGCTCAATTACACAAAGTTCCCTATTTTTTTTTTAACACGATGTATTTAAATTTTGTTGTTGTTGATTAGTTAGTATTTGCACAGGATAAAACACTAGAAAGGGCTACACAGTGAAAAGGAAGTTGTCTTCCCATGAACCCCTCTCACCGACCCCCTCGACCCCCTAGCAACCAGTATTGGCAGTTCGTATGTCTTTCCAGAAATAGCTTAGAGATTTGTATAGTCTACATAAAGCATACTATAAACACACAATATAGACTGTTTAAGATTAGTCTCTATTACTCCAAACAGTGCTACCAACTTTGTTTTTTCTTATTCTTTTTAATGAATATTTTTCTCTTTTTAAAATCTTTATGGTTGAAAGGATTATATATGTCCTCCTTCCCCCCACTGACCTCTTCTTTTTATTCTTTGTATGACTGTACTATATTTTATTAATCCCTATCCTATTAATGAGCATTTAGAATGTTCCCAATCTTTTGCCCTTATATAAAACACTGTTATAAGTATCTTTGTACATATGGAACATATATGTACATATATCTATAGAGTTCATTCCTAGAACTGGAATTTCTAGGTTAAAAGATTTTTTTCAACATTAAAGTTAAAAATAGCCAAAACTGGTTTGGCTCAGAGGATAGACCGAAAGGTCCCAGGTTCGATTCCGATCAAGGGCATGTACCTTGGTTGTGGGCACATCCCCAGTAGGGGGGGTGCAGGAGGTGGCTGATTGGTCTCCCTCTCTCATCAATGTTTCTGGCTCTCTATCCCTCTCCCTTCCTCTCAGTGAAAAATCAATAAAATATATTTTAAAAAATATTTAATACCATCACTCAATTAAAAAACTCAGAAGATACTAAAGGTGTGTATGAAAAGTCTAACTTTCTTTCCTATTCTTCAACCTTCTAATTCTAGTTCCTGAGTCAGCCACTATTATCAGTTCATATGTACTCTTAAAGAACTATTTCCTTCCCTTTAAAAAAATACTTATTTTATTATTTTTCATTAATCCTTACCTGGGGTATCTTTCCATTGATTTTTAGAGAGAGTGGAAGGGAGGGGAAAGACAGAAAGAGAGAAACATTAATATGAGAGAGACACATTGACTGGGCTGGGAAACATGCCTACCACTGAGGTATATGCCCTTGACCGGAATCGAACCCACAACCCTTCAGTCCATGGGCCAATGCTCTATCCATCAAACCAGCTGTGGCTCTTGGTTGCCTCCTGCACAAGCCCCCAACCAGGGCTGGGCCGAGAAGGAGCCTGCAACCTAGGTACGTGCCCTTGACTGGAATTGAACCCTGGACCTTTTGGTCTACAGGCAGATGTTCTATCCACTGAGACAAACTGACTAGGGCTCAAGTTATTTTAAATGTTTTGCTATTGGTACACATTAAAAAACTTTTCATAGACATTGTCAAATTGCCCTTCATAGAGATTGTACCAATTTACACTCCCACCAACAAAGTATAAAAAGTTTGTTTCCCCACATCTTCCACAACACGGTGTATGGTGAAACTTTTTAATCTTTGACTTGCTGATAGGTAACACATGATAAGTTAATGCTGCCTTTATTTGAATTTCTCTGATGAATGAGGTTGGGCATTTCTGTAGATGTTTAGAGCCATTTATAATTGCTTTACCATAATTTATCTATTCCTATCTTTTGCCTAGTTTTCTACTCAGCTGTTAGTCTTTTAACCATTGATTTTTAGAAGGTTTATATAGTATAAGGATATTACCCATTTTTTGTCATATGTATAGCAAAAAATTCTTTCTAGTTTTATGTATCTTTCGACTATGTTTATAGTGTTTTATATACCATATAAACATAGTCGAAAGATACATAAAGGATTTTTATTTTTATGTAATAATACCTATTTTATTTTTATGTAATAAAACAATACCTATTTTATTTTTATGTAATAATACCTAAATCCATGAAGGATTTTTATTTTTATGTAATAATACCTATTAATCTTCTAATTAATGCTTATGACCTTCTCTGCTCCAAGATTAAATTATTCCAAATTTTCTTCTAGTACTTTTATGATTTCACCACTTAAATATTTTATTTATTTAAATTTTACTTAGGAATAAAGAGTAACATATAGGAAGTAAGATAGGGATTCGGTTCTTTTATTTTTTTTTAGATGGCCATATAGCATTTACAATTTAGAGTCTTTTGAGGGTCAGGACCATGTCTGATTCATCCATAGCACTTATCACTAATAATAACTAACACTTACTGAGCACTTACTAAGACCAGGATATTCATACATCCACATGCTGCAAAACCCTTATACTTATCAGGACACTACTCCCCCTCCCCCTATAGCCCAGGATCCCCTTATAGCCTTTCCCATGGGATCCCAGTCAATGTTATTTGAATGAATAAATTTACTTATGCTTAATTTGGGCCACATCTTCATTTGGACAATCCAAGAAGAGCAATTCATAGAACCCAATCAAGCCAAGTAGAAGCCTCTACACATCCAGCATGGAGATAAGCCATTGCTTTGGACTAAGCATAGTCCTGCCTTTTACCTCCCGATCTCCAAACTGTAGAACCGGTGTGTGTTTGGGTTTTCCTTATCTGTGAAGTGGGATACTACTCACAAATAGCTCAGAGGAGTATTGTGAGGGTTGAGTGCGATATCTGCATTAGGACTTTGAAGGACGTCAAGGTGGTGCGCCTGAAGGGATTATGGTTCAGGTGTGGACAGTGCAGATGCCATTAATGGCAACCCTCTAATGCCTCCTCCTGGTAGAACTGAAAGGAGAGGGGAGGCCAGACCCAGGACGGAGTTGTGGGAGAGGTGGGGATACAAGTAGCTATTTCTGTTCTTCAAGTGACCATTCTCTAGGCATAGGCCAGAATTCCCCCTGGAGCCACACTAATGGACACATTAGTGTCAGTTGACAAAAGTGCCATATGCTCTGAACTGCTCTCCTACTAAGCTTCATGGGAAGTGGCAGGAATTCATAGTCCATTATAGGAAACCTGCCATGGCTCTAGCCCCTAGTAAAGCATGCTCCCAGATAGCCTGGGCTCTGGAAGTTTAGGCTCTGTCTGAACTTTATGATTGATGATGCACAAAACGTCACTTACTTTAAGACAGAAAGCCTGTGAAGTCAGATTATTCTTGTCTGGCAATACTAGGATCATGAAGGCATCTTTTATTTTTGGGAAAAAAATAATGTAAGTTTTTATAATGGATTATTTTGTGAACACTCCTGCTGTTTGGTCCCAAGCGAAACAGAATGTAGAAGAGTCATTAATCAGGGTTCACACTATGAAAACACATCTTTTGCTGAAACCAGTTTGGCTCAGTGGTAGAGCGTCGGTCTGCGGACTGAAAGGTCCCGGGTTCAATTCCGGTCATGGGCATGTACATTGGTTGCGGGCACATCCCCAGTAGGGGGTGTGCAAGAGGCAGCTGGTCGATGTTTCTCTCTCATTGATGTTTCTAGCTCTCTATCTCTCTCCCTTCCTCTCTGTAAAATATCAATAAAATATATTTTTTTTAAAAAGAAAAGAAAACACATCTTTTCTCCAGTTCAATAAGTGTTGTGTGGATTTTCATAATTCACCTCCTTATATTTATGGTACTTCAGCATTCCTTTGCAAAAAGTATCATTTTCTTTTCATGCCAATCAATCTGCCTTAAAAAAAAGAGAGAGAGAGAAAGAAAAAACAAAAAAGATGGAAGACCCAAGCTCTACTACAAATTGAAAGAGAAAAAGGCAAAGTGTCAAGATGTCAGAGTTTCCAAGTGCATGATAATAGCGGCCTTTTGTGGACAGTCTACACAGCTCCCTGACCACACACTAGGTACTTTGTCCTTATTGTTTCAGTTAATCCTCACAATGCCCTTCAAGGGCAGAATCATCTCTTTGTTATTAGGAGAAAACTGAAAGGTCACACTAGTCGTCCAAGGTCACAAAGCTAGCCAAGGGGAGAGTGCTGGAATTCAAGCCACGTCTGACTCCACAGCCCAAACCCTTCCCAGAATATCCCTCGGATTCAAAGACAAGACTACACACAATGTTGCAGCTCACAGTGCGTAGTAAGGGAACATGAATAAAGCCTTGTTTTTTAAGAAAATCTAGGCCATCCATCTCCCTCCCTAGCCTGCACGGAAGATGGGAGAGAACGCCTCCAAGATTCCCCCCTGTGCCCAGGGCCTCGCCACGCACTATTTCCGGAATCTGGTGTTGCCAAAGAGCCTTTCAGCTGCAGAGGGTCCAGCTAGCACCAGCCCTTCAGCCCCTGGCTTCCCCCAGTCAGGTTTGCTCTGCCTTGGCCTGTCTGCTACACTGGCTTTCTGTTTAATAGGATGTGAAAGGAATAGAAGACTCCATGGCCTCCCCTCCGCCAAGTTAGAAAAACCCCGTGTTACAGATGAAGACCCTCAGAGCCAGGGAAGGCTTGACCAAAACACAGGCAGAAAGGTGGCTGATTCCTTTCTTTTTCAGGTTTTAATTGCTGGGTCACCACCGGGAAACTATTGGGGTGGCAAAGACAACCGCCATGGGAAATACATTCTAAAAGTCTTTCCAGCCTGTTGATTTAATAGGGGATTTAATAGGGGGTGGTGGCTGACCCAGATTTAAATGCTGGCTCCATCACCTACTAGTTGGGTTATGTTGAGCAATTAACTGAACTTTGCAGAATCTTTTTGTCTGCAAAATGGTCACCCTAATACCTGCCTGTTGGAATGTTGTGGTACTTAATAGTATATATTAAAAACCCAGCCGAAACCAGTTTGGCTCAGTGGATAGAGCGTCACCCTGTGGACTGAAGGATCCCAGGTTCGATTCCGGTCAAGGGCATGTACCTTGGTTGCGGGGGCACATCCCCAGTAGGTGGTGTGCAAGAGGCAGCTGATCAGTGTTTCTCTCTCATCTGATGTTTCTAACTCTCTATCTCCCTTCCTCTCTGTAAAAAATTAATAAAATCTTTTTTTAAAAACCACTATATAATAGGTGTTCCTGCCGGAACCAGTTTGGCTCAGTGGATAGAGTGTCAGCGTGCAGACTGAAAGGTCCCGGGTTCGATTCCGGTCAAGGGCATGTACCTTGGTTGCAGGCACATCCCCAGTGTGGGTGTGTGCAAGGGGCAGCTGATTGATGATTCTCTCTCATCGATGTTTCTAACTCTCTATCCCTCTCCCTTCCTCTCTGTAAAAAAATCAATAAAATATGTTTTTTTTAAAAAACAGGTGTTCCTTCCCATCCTCAGAACCTTCCCAGGGGCTGTTCTCTCTGCCTAGGAACTCCCCTAGTCAGTCAGCTAACATGTACGCATTCTTTAGTTTCTTCCATTCGGCAACCTGGGTTTGAATCTAAGCACTGCTAATGAAGTGGCCTTGGAAAGTTAGCCTTAGATTCTTTATCTATAGAATGGGGATACTCATAATATGTACCTCAGAGAACTGTTAATATGAAATTGCACAAACTGCTTAGGACAGTGTCTACCAAATATTACGTCTCAATGCATTCTTAACAAGGATTGTTTCTGGAGTCCACAAAATAATTAGGGAATGTTCTCATCCCTTCCTAGGTAAGTTATTCACATTGTCTGGAAGCTCAGCCCATTTTCTCTTTATTCTTACAATACAGAAATTTCACCAGGGTCTTCGGAGAGGAAGGGGGAAGGAGAAACGTTATTGATGAGAGGGAATCCATTAATCAGCTGCCTCCTGCACGCCTCCCACTGGGGATCGAGCCCGCAAGCTGGGCATGTGCCCTGACCAGGAATCAAACTGTGACCTCCTGGTTCATACATTGACGCTCAACTACTGAGCCACACTGGTCAGCTGAGTTTGCTGTTTTTGTCTCGCTACCTCTGTTAAACCTATCCAGTGACTTTTTAACTTCTCTTGTTGTGTTTCCCAATTCTGTGATGTCTCTTTGGTTATTGTTATGACTTCTATTTCTTTGCTCATACTTTCTCTGTTTTCATTAGTTTCAAGAGAATTTGTAATTGCTTGTTGAAGCATTTTTATGATGGCTGCTTTTTAAAAAAGCAGCATTGTCAGGTAATTCCAACATCTATAGCTTGTCCATTTTGACATCTATTGTCGTTTTCCCACGCAAGGTGAAATTTTTGTTTTCTGCTATGATGACACTTTTGGATACTGTGTTATGAGATTCCGGATTCTATGTGAATTTTCTGTTTTAGCAGGCCTCACCTGATGCTGTGCTGGTGGGAAAGGGAGCACTGCTCATTCCCCCCGGGTGGGGATGGAAGCCACGTTCACCACTCAGCCTCTGCTGTCACCACCCGGTGTGGAGCGGGAGGCGTGTCCTGTTACGTTAGGGCAGGGGTGGGAGTCTAAGTTCCCCACGTCACTTAGCCTGTACCAGCCGGGGCGGGAGGGTGGGCGTGTGGTGTGTTATTTTCCCGGGGTGTTTGGCTGGAATAAGGTGGGTGTTGTCACAAAGGCCTCTGTCTCATTAGGCTGCCCTTTCCCATGCCTTTGGCTGTGGAGATCCAATGCCTGTTAGCATTTCCTAGCTGTGGGCTTCTCTGGTGCCCCATCTGGGATATTTGGAGGCTGAAAGAAACCACCGGGAATTCATTTCCATGTTGTTCCTTACGTCCTGGGGTCCCTAGCTGGCTTTCTCTCTCCATCAATCATAAGAGTTTGGTTTTTTTTGTTTTTTGGTGTGTTTTTTTTGCATTTGTTTGATACATTATGTCTAGGGGTTGCAGCTGTATTTAGCAGGAGACTGGGGAGAAATGTATTTCCATATCATTTCCAGAACTGGAAGTCCTAGGTCTGCGTTTTTAAATTACAATGTAGAGAATTCAGTTAAGTCTTTTCTGTCTGAACATGCAAGTTATTTTTACAGTGCATAAGATTTTATTCTATTATTTCTTTATTGCTTTGCTCCCTGCTTATTTTCGCTCCATTTGGTACTCCTATTATTTGAATAGATTCTAGATTTTTTTTAAAAATCCATGTTTTTAAATCTTTTCGCTCATAATCTCCATTTATTTGTATTTTTGGCTTGGTACTATAGGAGGGTTCTCCTCCTTTATCTCTCAAACCATTCAATCTGTTTTCAGTGGTGTTCATTCTATTTTTCACTTCCACAATTGTAATGTTTAAATTTAGAAATTGTCTTCTTAATTTCCTAAAACTGTTTTTTCCTCACTTACAATTTTCAATCTCTACTTGAATCTTCTTAAAATTTTTATTTTAAGAAACATACTTTCTTTTCTTTTAAATAGATCTTAACATGAGTCCTCTCTTCTAGTTATTTAGCTTTCTTCATCTCCTTTACTTTTTCATAGCACTTTACGATTTGTAAAACACCAGAGAGAGAAATCATCTTATTTTATTCTCCCAATAGCAAATTGAGTTATGTAGGACATTATGATCCTCCCTATTACAGATGAAGAAATTGATGCAAGATCAGAGAAGGCAAATGATTTGTATAAACTGGGATCCACCTTTAGGTTTATCTGAAGGAAGCGGTGATGGAGAGAAGGTGGCATCCTTCTTTGGTGGGGACCAAAGCAGTAGTGTGAAGCTATGGCACCCGGTAGGTTCACAGCAGAATTGAGCCTGAGGGAATTAGAGCAGACCTAGCGGCAAGACCAAGGTGGGGGTCACACAAGACACTGGCCACAACCTCAAGGTCATGGCTTTGAAGCTGATCTTAGGAGCTGGTCTCTCAGAAATTGAACCAACAGAGAAAAAAAGAATTTTAAAGAGAGATAAAAAGGAAAGAGTAAAAGATGCTAAAGCCACTCATATTTTCGAACCTGTCTCTCAGAACACAGGAAGAGTTATCTGCAGAATGAGATAAAAACTTGTCTGATGGGAGACATAATGAGCACAAATATATATTTCGACTGTAATAATCATTTCCAGATCTATGCAAATATCCCATCCTTTCCCTCTGTTTCCATCCAAGTCATTAAGCCCATTGCATTAGCAGTGGATTAGAACACCAGCTTTTATCAAGGAGCAGAGACTGTGATTAGAAACAGGAAAAGATGCTTCAGCAGACAAGGCTTATATGAGAGCAAGAGAAGCAATCTACAAAAGAGACATGTTTTTCTTTTTTAAAAAAATATATTTTATTGGTTTTTCACAGAGAGGAAGGGAGAGGGATAGAGAGCTAGAAACATCGATGAGAGAGAATCATTGATCAGCTGCCTCTTGCACACTCCCACTGGGGATGTGCCTGCAACCAAGGTACATGCCCTTGACCGGAATCAAACCCTGGACCTTTCAGTCCACAGGCTGATGCTCTGTCCACTGAGCCAAACCGGTTCGGCAGGAGACATGTTTTTCAAACTTTAACGCTACCCCCCTTCTCCCCAAAAGTGAAACTAGGTCATCTTTGGGAGAATGACTGTGTTTGGAGAATACTGGGAGACTGACCGCTCTTCACTAATATACGGATCATAGAGGTCCTAGCCCACCCCCCCATTCTTAGCATTTTGCAGTTAGCTGGACAATTCATTTTTAAGGAGTGAGCAGTGAATGCCTGCTTCTGTGTCCTAGAATTGTGGGAGTAAGAACATGTTTTTGCATCGTCATTTCTCTCTGTAAAGCAACAATTTATTTGTCTTCCAGAGGTAATACAATCCGCAACGCAAGCACCCTGCTCCTCCTGCAGACAACAGCAGAACTTCTCCTTCTGACGGACAATACTTTCTTTAGCTTTTTAACCTCAGTTTAGAGCTCAAGAGAACTTGGTTGTCATAAGGTGTCATTTCCTCCTTTGACAGAAGAGAAAACTAGAGCCTAGAGAGGTGACGTCCCACAGAGCAGGGTAGGGACAGCACTAGGTCCTCGAACCCTAGGGCACAGCTTTCCTAAGAGCAGCTCCCCACAGTGCGGGCATGCAGCTCAGCTGGGGCTGTTCCTAATGGCCTCCCATAACACTCCAGTGGTCCACGAGTCTTGGTTCATTAAAGTCTCAATGAAACCGCCTTCATTATAGTTCAGTATTAAGTCAATCTTAAATATTAAAAATATGTAATCAGCTTACATGGTATAATAATACCCTTTCTCTCTTTTTAAAAAACAATGTATTTTATTTATTTTTGTTTCTTACAGAGAGGAAGGGAGGGAGATAGAGAGTTAGAAACATCGATCAGCTGCCTCCTGCACACCCCCTACTGGGGATGTGCCTGCAACCAAGGTACATGCCCTTGACCGGAATCGAACCTGGGACCTTTCAGTCCGCAGGCCGACGCTCTATCCACTGAGCCAAACGGGTTTCGGCTAATAACACTCTCTTAACTAAACCATTCCATTTCCCATTCAGTCTGGATTTATATGTAAATCACTACTCTTTAAAATAAGCCCACGGTAGGCACTCAACAATGCTGAGTGAATGGCCACTTGGGGGCCCAGTAAGGCATCACGCCATGTTAGATCTGGAAGAGACCTTGAAGGTCATGGTGTCCCACTCCTTTCTGCTGCTGCCGGAAGAGTGAGGGGACGTGGGCAAGAGGCAGACAGTACTAGAACCACCTCCCCCTACCCCCGCTTCTTTTTTTCACCTGCACTGTTCTCATTGATTTGATATGAAGGCATTAAAATTGCCAATTTATTTGTTCTGGTATACAAAATAAATGCTTCTAACATCTGACTTAAACTCCATACAAAATGGCAGGGTTCGGGTTTTTATTTTATTATTTTATTTTATTTTTAGCCATATGGAATTTGATCATTCTGAGGAAGAGCAGAAACATGTCCTAAATCACTGCAGACTGTAAAGCTGAAATTTGAAGGAGTAAACTATTCTATTTTGGGAACAATAGATATGAAGTCAAGGGAGCGTTAGCATTCTAAGAAGAAAATTGTATAGAAGAGCTAACTCTTAAGTCAGCATGCAGAAATATTTGAATGCAAAGGAGCTTAATGTGGATAAGGAGAAGGTATGGGCATTTAGCAGATGACAAATGGCACACTCATGCCATAGAGGAAGCAAACTTTTAGTTGAAATGGTACTTGTGAAAAATAAAACTCAAACCTCAGATGCTTGAGTCAGGAAGTCTCATTAGGATGCAACACAGCGTCTCATTATGGGTTATTACACAGTGTCACTAAAAAGGGAGAAGGACAAGGCATGGCCAAATAGCAGTATGAGAAATTTCAGTCTTGCTGTATCTTGCTCTATTATTTTAAAACATATTTTTTACATTGATTTCAGGGAGGGAGAGAGATAGAAATAATTATGAGCGAGAATCATTGATCGGCTGCCTCTTGTAAGCCTCACACTGAGGATCAAACCCACAACCCGGGCATGTGCCCTGACTGGGAATTGAACCGTGACCTCCTGGTTCATAGGTCGGTGCTCAACCACTGAGACACACTGGCTGGACTACCTTGTGCTATATTAATAATGGATCATTTGATGTTATCTTCTAATAAAAAATGACTTCAGAGTGATGAAAATAGAGATTAAAAGTGATCTGAATTGAGATGACAGATGCTAGGGTAAAACTCTTTTGAGAATCTTACGTATATTTTATTTATTGATTTATTCATTCATTCAAAAAATATCTGAAGAGTTCTAGGAAGACAAAAATAAATAAGATCTTGTCTTTCTCAAGGAGGTCTCAAGAAGACAGCCATGTAAATAAATCATTACACTATGGTGTGCATGGTGCTTTATTTGAAGACTAAACCAAATACAGCACAGGCACAAAGGAGGGTCTGGTAAACCTAGGAGAGAAGACTTTTTTTAAAAAAAAAAACAACAGAATTTAAAGGAGGAAGAAGAGTTTGTCTCGCAGTTGTGGTAAAGGTGAGAAAAGAAAGCCTTGCAGAGCAAGGTAAAAGCTCATGCAAAGTATTTGGCAGTATGAGGCTTCGAGTCACATATGAACCCCAGTGCAGCGACTTTAATGCTGTGGGAGCTCGAGTAAAGGACTTTACTTCTTGGACCGGCAGTTTCTTTCTTTGTAACAGGAGCACAGTAATCGCCACTGCATTTACTAGTACTGACTATGAGCAGGACTAGCAGTGCCGGCTGGTAGATAATGAATACTGTTTCCATGTCTAGGAACTCTTTTTAGAACATTCTTAGGTTGCAGGTGTCTTTATGTTCCCTTTGCACAGGAAGAAACCTAGAACTGAGAGGAAACGGAACTTTCCCAAAGTTATGCAATGAGTGGCTGCATTGGGATTTGAACCCAGGCCGTTTGGCTTAAGACTATTGTTTAATAGTCTTAAGTGGGCAAACTTTTTGACTCGAGGGCCACAATGGGTTCTTAAACTGGACCGGAGGGCCGGAACAAAAGCAACCTGACCATGCTGGCACTCTCTTCTTGGGCTGCTGATGAAGGAGCGGAGGGGAGAGCAAGAGAAACCACTGCTCTTTCGGCTCTGAGGGCCGGATAGAACAGCCGAACGGGCTGGATCCGGCCCGCGGGCCGTAATTTGCCCACGGCTGGTAAATATCTGTGTTTTCTGATGGTCTCAGGCAACCCTGCTAGCGGTTCTCAACCTGTGGGTCTCGAAGACCACCGGGAAACACAGATATTTACATTACGATTCATAACAGGAGCAAACTTACAGTTATGCAGTAGCAACAAAAATAGTTTTATGGTTGGGGGTCACCACAACATGAGGAACTGTATTCAAGGGTCGCGGCATTAGAAAGGTTGAGAACCACTGCTTATGCCTTTCATTACATGAAATATTACGTGTACAGCACTTAAGACGGTGCCTGACACATAGCAATAAATTAACAAATTATAGCTATTTTTACTGTTAGAAAATATGGCATGCCCTAGGAATGTAAGGTAGTTACTGTGCAGGTGTGGGGTGAGGTGGAGATGGGGTTGTAGCAGTAATAAGGCGGATCCCTGAGCACTTCATGCCAGGATAAAGAGTTGGGACTTTATAGCAAGGTCAAGATGGAGCAACGGAGGTATCTTCAGTAGGCGAGTGACTTGTTGGATCTGTGGTTTAAAATGATCACTGGTACCGTGTGGCGGATAAATTGCAAATAGGCAAGACTGGAAGTGTTTATTACAGCCTCATCAAGAAATGGCGAGGCTCGCCAAAACCGGTTTAGCTCAATGGGTAGAGCGTCGGCCTGCGGACTCAAAGGTCCTGGGTTCAGTTCCGGTCAAGGGCACATCCCCAGTAGGGGGTGTGCAAGAGGCAGCTGATCAATGATTCTCTTTCATGGATATTTCTAACTCTCTATCCCTCTCTCTTCCTCTCTGTAAAAAATCAATAAAATATATTAAAAAAAAAAAAAGAAAAGAAATGGCGAGGCTCCAACTGCGGCAAGGGGAGGAGGAGGCATGCACCTGAGATGTTACAGAGGTAGAGATGGCTGGACTTCATGAGCAGCAGGGAATAGGGAAGAGTCTACCGGTAGAATGTTCCATTGGTTTCTGATTAAGTGCCGCTACCAGTTGAGATGTGGAAGCAATGCAAAAAGGGTCATTTAAAGGAAATATGTGAATTGGGTTTGGGCTCTTTTGAGACCGGGGAACCTGAAGGGCATTGGGGAGATGTCCAGTGGGCAGCTAACGTCATTAAGTCTGGAGAACAGAAGAAGGTCTGGGCTGAAGCCACGCAGCCAATAGAATTGCTCCGTGAGGGTGAAGAGAAAAAAAAGAGACCAAGAGAAGACGTGAAGAACTTGGGCATTTAAATAAACGGCAGAGAAAGGAAGGCTGGTGGAGAAGAGCAATCAGAATGGGAACAGAAGTGGGCAGAGTGGGGACCCAGGAGCCAAATGTGAAGTTCTTTACACATAAATATATAAAGCACCGAAGAAGTGGACTCTTCTGGCATGCACAGTTGGGAATTTGAAAGAAACGGGGCAAAATTCCACAAGCAGAATTTGAATGCTCTGGACAAAAGAGTTGAGTTTTTATTTTCCTTTCTGACAAGTGACCTCTTCAGTCCCATCAGCAAGAGTAACTTGGTTATTAATCTTTAGCTAAAACCCAATTTTAAAAACTAAACTTTATTTTAAAAAGATATATTTTATTGATTTTTACAGAGAGGAAGGGAAAGGAACAGAGAGTTAGAAACATCGATTCAGCTGCTTCCTGCACACTCCCCACTGGGGATGTGCCCGCAACCACCGTGCATGTCCTTGACTGGAATCAAACCTGGGACCCTTCAGTCAGCAGACTGATACTCTATCAACTGAGCCAAACCAGTTAGGGCAAAACTTTATTTAGAGATCGTTGTAAATTCACATGCGGTTGTAAGAAATAATGTAGAGAGGGCACAACACTCAAATTTTTAGAAGCTTCCTTGACTTCCTCCAGGGCTTCAGAATTCTTCGTGTTTGTCCATGTCTCCTCGCGGCGCTTATCCGGGGGCAGAACTGTGTGCGCTATCTCTAGAGTGGAGGCAGGTGAAGGAAGCAGACTCCAAGGGGTCAAAGGCCAACTCGCTATGGATGTGGGAGGCAGAGGGGACGGGGCACTGAGAGCGAAGGAGCTTTGGGTGCCTAGGAGGCCTTTCCAAGACAGAGCTTCTCAGGAGAAGTTGGGACAGAGGCTTGAACCCGGGAATTAAGGATACGGAGGCAACAGGTTCTAGGCCAGGTGGGCTCCAATGAGCTGAAATCAATGTCGCCTTTTTTTTTTTTTTTTTAAATCAAAGAACACAACTTGTCAACTTATATTTGCGCTTCCTTCCATCACCAAACTGATCTAACAGGCCAGTCTGATGGTGCCCCGTCCCTACTCCGAACTCCTCCTATGGCCCCTGCTGACTCTCCGGCTGCAGCTCCCAGCTCCCGCCCCTCCCTCTCGCTGGGACCTCTTATCCCGGGGTCTTTGCTCCTGTGGCCTCTGCCTAGAAGGCTCCGTTCACACTCCTCCTTGCCATTGGCCAGCCCCGCTGGCCTTGCAGGTTTCTGTTTAGAGGGCCTCCTCTCCAGGAGGCCTGCTTTCCTCATTCCGCCAGTACAGGCACCTGCCAGGGCCCGTGGCACACTGGCCTCGTGCTCTTGCTATAGGAACTACACGGTATTGTCGTCTATTAGACAGCACATCCCATGAGGGCAGGGGCTGTGCTCTACTCCAGGCTGTATCTCCGGTGTCTAACACAGGGCACGGACAGAAGGTGTTGAAGAGATATTTCAATAAGGAAAAAGAGTGTTTGGCCCTAACCAGTTTGGCTCACTGGATAGAGTGTCGGTCTGCGGACTGAAGGGTCCCAGGTTCAGTTCCGGTCAAGGGCATGTACCTTGGTTTGGGGCACATCCCCAGTAGGAGGTGTGCAAGAGGCAGCTGATGGATGTTTCTCTCTCATGGATGCTCTTACTCTCTATCCCTCTCTCTTCCTCTCTGTAAAAAAATCAATAAAATATATGTGTTGTTGTTGTTTTTTTTTAAGAGTGCTTGGACAGAGGCATGCATCTGGGTATGACGGATAGAGAGGTGGTAGGACTGGAACCAGAGGGGTGGTGAGAAGGCCCAAAGAAGTGAGAGGAGGGCTAAGTGCCGAGTCCTAGGGCACCCCAGCCTTTTAGGGATTGGAGGTTTGAGGAGCAATCAAGGAAACTAAGAAAGAATAGCCAGAGAGGCCAAAGGAAAGCAGAAGGAGCCCAGCGTCCCAGCGCCGAAAGAGTTGGCAGAGGCAGGGGACAGTAGTTCTTCGTGCCAGTTGTGGGCCTACCGCATCCATCTCCCCCCGGGGTTCATCTGCATCCCCAGAGTCCGTCCCACGGAGCTGCGAGCTCCTGGGAAGGCGTTGGGGCGGGCGAGCCAGGGACAGGGAGGCTTGAGAAGCAGGGTCGATCCCTGGGACTCCTCTGGGTTCCAGTTCTGGCCCCACCGCCGCTTGTCTGCGTGACCTTGGGGAGCCCTCCCTCTCTCTCCCCCGCTCAGCCTCCCTGCGGGTCCTAGGCGGACGCCGCGCGCCCCAGCGGCGGGGAGCTGGGGCCGGCCGGCCGGCAGAGGCAGGGCCCGGGTGGGCGCGGGACCGCCCACTGCGGCGGGCCGGGACCTCCGGGCCCGAGGACGGGGCTCGGCGCGCGGGGCTCCTCCCCCGGGGCGGGGGTCGCGGCGCCGGCAGCTGGCGGCCGCGCAGCTGCAGCCTCAGCACCTGCCGCGGCCAGACGGCGCGGGCGCGGGCGCGGCGGGGCCCGGCCCCCCCTCCCCATCCCCTCCCCGGGCTGCAGCGCGCGCGGGAGGCGGAGCCCGAGCGGATCCCGAGCGGAGCCGCTGCCCGAGCCTCGCACGCGTCCGAGCCCGCCGCCGGGGCGGGGCCGCCCCTCGCCCAGAGCCCCGGGTCCGCGCCCGCGCGGGCGGCGCCTCCTCTGCAGGTAAGGGCGAGGTCCCGGCGCCCGCCGCAAAGTTTTTTTTTTCGGGGGGGGACTGCTGGTCCCCGCGGCCCGGGCCTGCGCGACCTGCGCCCGCCCTGCCCGCCGCTCGGCTGCCTCCGCGCCGCCGCCGTGCGCTCGGCTCGCCCCGCCGGCCCCGGCTGACCCAGCCGGTGCGTCCCCGCGCTTGGCCGGGGGGCGCCCCGGCGGGCTCGCTCGGGGCCTGCAGACGGCCAGGTCGCTGCACGGTATCCGTGTGTGTGTGTGTGTGTGTGTGTGTGTGTGTGTGTGTGTTGCTTAAGTTTGGAGAGGTCTGCGGGGATGTCAAACCGGGAGGCGGGAGACCGGGGTTCAGGTGCGGCCGCGGCCGGCGCCAACTTTCCGAGTTGACCTCGGGCCAGCGCGCCCGCCCGCCCGCCCTGCCGGGGCGCAGCCACCCCGGGGTGCCGGGAGGGGTTTGCCGGGGACGGCACCCGGAGCGCCATGCCTGCATTTGCCATCGGGTGAGTCCAAGGGGGCGTCCCCGGGCTCCAGGGTTCCGTGGCGGCGGGGAGGAGTGTTGGGGACCCGCGTCCGTCAGTGTCAGGGGTCGTGTTTGCAGACCCGCACCGCGGCTCTGGCCGCGCGTGAGGAAGGGGGTTGAGTCAGCCTCTGGGTGCTGCCACCCCAGGGCTGGGCGTCGGGTCCCTGGCCCTCGGCGGCTTCTCTGCCCATCCGCTGACTGTGTGACCTTGGGCGAGTACCCCCCACGGGTGTTGCGGGGGAGGGAGGGAGGGAGGGAGGGAGGGTGCACCGGGTGATGGCTGAGGTCCTTCCGCTGTAAATCGGGAGAGGTGGACTCTCTGGGGCTCTGTAGCTAGCTGGGCACAGTTTGGGTAGAGGCAATATCTCACCGAGAATCCACCCAGAACTTGCAAACGGGCGGGCGCGTTTAGGGTCGTTCAGAAAATCAAGAAGGCATCTGCAGTTCACTTTGGGAATCCCGAAATAGCTACGGCAAGTACTTGTGGATGGATGCTGGTGCTTTGGACCGTCATAAAATATTCAAACGCGTAATGATTTGTTTTCAAAGTGGCTTATAAATCAGGAAGCGTCTCTGTTTGTGAGTCAGTTATCTTAATAAAAAAAATCTCAAAATAGTTGCTTGGGGGGGGGGGATTAACGCACGGTTCTAGGAGTCCTGACACAGAGGCCAGCATCTACTTGTGTCTAGTCTAAGGCGAGGGTCAAGATGTTTTCCAATCGAGCCGATATAAAAATCCACTTAGGTGTGTTGGAAGCGACCTACAGTGTCGCAAGCGCATGTAGCACATGTGTTCCAGGACAGGTGAGTTGCGGGTGCAGCCCCAGGGGGACAAGCTCGGGGTTAGCTCATCCAAAACTTGGTTCTTTTTTTGCCCAAGGCATAGCCTCCTGGTGCCGCCACAGCCATTTCCCCAGTGAGTGGGTGAAATCCATTACTATGAAAGGGTTCTTATGGAAGTGATTTTATTATTTTATTTCCTTCCTTGACTTCCTGGTTTTCAGTTTCAAGCTGCTTGAAATCAGAACGCCAGTGGGAGTGCTTGGGGAGGGGAGCAGGAGAATGGCAGAGCCCGTGGTCCATGCTGGCCTCTCCTGCCCGGGACTCTGTCCGTAGTTGAGGCTGGTCTGTCCGGAGAACTTGGATCTCTCAGATGCATTGGAAGGCCAGTTTCCGGTGGTTCGGCAAGCACTCGTTCCGCGCTCATTCGGGGCACAAACAGGGAGAATACCGATCAGCCCTTACTCTCAAGGAGCTCAGTTCTAGGGAGGGATAAAGAGGATTAGGTCACACGGCCGGCCGTGCCAGGAGTCATTAACCCGTGGGGCCTCTGGGAACACTGGGGAGGGCGGGTCCCAATGGGGGAGGTGGGGAGCCTGCCCCAGGGAGGGCAGAAGGAAGTAGAACGTTTCAACAGGTGGACAGGCCATGGTGGGTCAAGGCACCGGTCCGAGCCAAGCTTCAGAGGCCAGAAAGCTCGGGGCCCGGATGGAGAGCAGCGCGTCTGGTGGAAGCACAGGAGAAGGGAGGGCTCGTCCACGCAGAGGACAGGGAGCAGAGGTGCAGGAGGCTCCGGGCCTGGCCTTGCATCCACATTGGCGTTGGGAGATCACGCCTCTGAGCCTCGCTATTCTCACTTGTAAAAAGGGAATGCTGGACAGAAACCGGTTTGGCTCAGTGGTAGAGCGTCGGTCTGCGGACTACAAGATCCCGGTTCGATTCCGGTCAAGGGCATGTACATTGGTTGCGGGCACGTCCCCAGTAGGGCGTGTGCAGAAGGCAGCAGGTTGATGTTTCTCTCTCATCGACGTTTCTAGCTCTCTATCTCTCTCCCTTTCTCTCTGTAAAATATCAATAAAATATTTTTTTTTTTAAAAAGGGAATGCTGGTAATTCCAAACTCATGGGGTTAAATGAGATCATGTTTGTAAAAGTGCCTGAGTGTTTGCTTACCACGGGGTGTTTGATGACACCTTTTTTATTAGGGTGTTCAAGGGCAAGCGCCCTAAAGGTTGCTAGACACCATTGGGGTATCAACCTCACCATCAGCATGAAATTCCCGTGCGTGAAATACAACGTCCTCTGTATTCGAGGTGCCTCCTCGTTCAAGGGGCAGGGGCTTTGCTATTTGGAGGGTGCTCAGATCAGACACCGGCATCAACAGCAGCCCATGCCCTGTACGTACTGTTAGGTGCTGGGAGGCCACAGAGGGGTTAACTGGAATCCACAGTGCCTGCCTCCCAGAAGCTTGTCACTACCTGTTCAAGGACCCGGATGAGGGGATTTGACAGTCAGGCGCAGTTATAAATACATCAGCGGTGTTCGTATATCCTGGGAGTGAGGTGCTGGCTCCCTCTTGCCTTGTGTACCTTGCTGTGGATTTGCAGAAGCCCAGGAAGGTGACCGGGAGAGGGTGTAAAAGCCAGTGGTGCAATACCTTAGGACCCTGTGTAGCATCCACCATACTGTACTTCATTTATTCATTCAACAGTTATTCATAGAACACCTGCTCTGTGCCGGAGAATTATCCTCGGTGCTCCAGGAATACAGGGGGAACAAAAGGGAACATCCCTGTCTTCCTGGATTTATATTCTAGTTGGAGAGACACAATAAACAAGTAAACACATAAATAATTACAGGTGGTGCTAAGAGCCGAAGAAGGGAAAACAGCAGGGTGATGTGAGATAAGATAAAGGCAGGGTGCTCCCTTTGAGGGTGGGCAGGGAAGGCCTGTCTGAGTCACTGACAGTCGGAGGAGGGAAGGAGGGAAGGAGCCAGTCGTGACAGGAGCGAAGGGAGGGGCAGGCCAGCTCTGCAAGAGAAGGCAGGCCCTGGGGCCACACCACCTGGGCTTCAATACTGGTCCCTCCAACACCTAACTGTATGAATGATCAGGTTAATTAATCTTCTAGGTTTCAATTTCATTTTTTTTTTAAATTGATTTCAAAGAGGAAGGGAGAGACAGACAGACAGACATCAATGATGAGACAGAATTATTGATCGACTGCCCACACTGAGGATCAAGCCCATAACCTGGGCATATGCCCTGACTGGGGATCAAACCATGACCTTCTGGCCGAAACCGGATTGGCTCAGTGGATAGAGCATTGGCCTGCGGACTGAAAGGTCCCAGGTTCGATTCTGGTCAAGGGCATGTACCTTGGTTGCGGGCACATCCCCAGTGGGGGGTGTGCAGGAGGCAGCTGATCGATGATTCTCTCATCGATGTTTCTAACTCTCTATCCCTCTCTCTTCCCCTCTGTAAAAAAATCAATAATATATATATATATATAATATATATATATATATATATATATTTAAAAAAAATAAAAACCATGACCTTCTGGTTCATAGATAGGCACTCAAACACGGAGGCATGCTGGCCAGGCTGGGCTTCAATGTCGTCATCAGAACTCGGAATAATAACCGTACCTGACAGGGCTGCGGTGAGGATTAGAGGAGATGATGTGTGTACAGCACTTAGAATAGCGCCAGGTATGCAGTCAGCACCAAACACGAGCGAAGCGGCACTGTTCCTGGCAGAGGGGACGGCGAAGGCTGGAGGCCTGGAGGGTCTGGTGTGTTATAGGGCCAGGCCGGCTACCTGCACAGACATTATTATCCCTATGGTCTGGGGGAGGCTGTAGAGCAGATTACCTGCCCGTTTCCTACTGTGGTTTAGGGGTTTTGAAAAGGGGAACTCTCAGCCTTAGCACTCTCACCTGCAAAGTCAGGCCCCGCGCGGTGTGGTGAGCTGCTGCTGCTGCTGCTGCTGTTTTAGGGGCGCTCACCGTGGACACGTCAGGATCTCTTCCCCCTCTCCCTTCTTTCCCTCATTACCCTCCCTCTCTCGCCCTCCACCTTTCCTCCCTTCCCCCTCCCCTCTCCCTTTTTCTTCCTTTCCCTCACCCCCTTTCTCATTGGCAAGGCCTGGAGAGGGGTGTCCCTGGAGGCGCTCAGTATCCAAAGGGGAAGCACGGGTGGGGCTGAGCCCACAGAGCCACCTCCAAAGCTGGCCATGCCCTCTCCCTGTGGGACTGATGGCCAGGCCCCCCTCCCGGTCCCAGGCTGGAACCTCCATAGCGGGGGGCATAGCCATCTAAGAACTTCCCCTCTCTCTGGATCCCTCCTTGCTGAAATCTAGTCACTCACTGAGTCACGTCATTCTTACTTCCTAGCTCTCTCTCAGACATGTCCTCAGATTGCCATCCTCTCTCTGAACCCCAGGCTTCTGTTTTCTTTAAAGCGCAGCCCAGAGACCTTCAGTGGGTCCCTTGTGCAAGGCTAAGGAAGTCCAGAATCCTCAGCGGGGCAGATCTGATGGGCTGTCTGCCTCCCTTCCGCAGTCCCTCAGGCCCCCTCCTCCCTCACCCACTCCACCACACTTATTGCCTCCCACCCCCAGGTCTCTGGGCCTTTGCTTCTCCATGTGGCCCCTCTGCCTGGCACGCGCCTCAGCCCTGGTGGTCTTGCTGAAGGCTCAGCTGATACCCTATCTGCCCTAGGAACTACCTTCCGGATGCCCTTGTCCCAGGGCTTTCATCTTCTCCTGACCCCCCGCTACACGTAGTCCCTGTCTCGGAGACACCGTCACCATTAACCTTGAAGGAGTTTGTGTGTGGTCACCTGAGTATGTGGCCATGGCCTTGAGAAGTCCCTGGGGGGTGGGGGCGGGATTCACCCCGCAGCCCTTCTCCCGGAGCCTCGCCCGAGTGCAAGGCTCTCAGTATGTGTTTGCTGCATTGGATTGACAAAAGCCTGTGATTGTCCCAAGATCTGGTTTGAGTCAAGCCAGAAGCAGCACGCTGAAGCTCAGGGGTTGTGGTTCTCGGCTGAACTCACTCGCGGCATCCAGAGGCCTCGGAATGTAGATCCTTCATCTGATGAAGTGTTGATGCAACCCCAGAGATGGGTCTGAATTTTGAATTTAGCTTTTCAATAAGGTCTATTTAAATATATATATTTAAAGTTAAATCTTCAAGCTAGATAAATTTGGAAATGATTATTTATATCATTCAAGGATTCTCCACTGTACCGAAAGGTCTGGGATGGAAAGCTTTCAAATACCAAGCATGCTTGGGTACTTAACACCCTTCAGTATATAAAAATTTTGATTGATGCACAGCTGCTGTAGCTGTATTTCTACTGTGGTCTAAGAGATACGCCAACCTTAGTATACACTCACGGAGGCAGGATAACATAGACTTAAATTTGCTTGGGTAACTACGGATAACATAAAGTTAACTCTCTGCCTGAAGGACAGTGGGAAGCTCGATTTGGTGCCTGGCCAACTGATGGGAGGGCGGTAAGCCTTTATTGTCAACGGAATGACACTGTTTTCCAAGGACCCGCCTGATGTTTGGAGACCTTTTTGCCGGTGGTTAGAAATGGTCGGGCCTCCGATCTTTTCAGAAGCTGCTGCTGCCAAATGACATGTGTGCTTAACACTGGTTATTTGGGGGGTGGGCAGGGGGTGAGGAGGGAGAGAAAGCACTAATTACGGCTAAAAAAGAGACGGTGGTAAATCTAACGTGCGAAAGTATGTGCGTTTGACCTCTCTTGAGGAATGATCCGAGCTCGGCCGCTTCAGTAAAAAAAAGGGGAACATGGCAAATTTTCAAAATCCTGAACGGAAAGAGCTTCAGAGGAATTCATCCGGATGCAACGGTGCTCGGCTCTCTGAGGTTCTGACTTCAGAGAAGACAGATGAGCAGGCAGATGAGGAATGAGCTTCCTGTTCTCTGCGTATCCAGAACGTACGGGGTGGGCTAGACCTTGTCACCCCCGGCGATAGTAATACCACCCCCACTCCCCACCCCTCACCCCCCAAAAAAAGCAAGCTCTCCCAGGCTCACTTGTGAGCATCCATGTAATTAAGCTTCTGAGTTAACCGCTTCGTTGTTTCCTTTGTTCCAAATGTAGAAATGAGAAGGCTGCACAAGGAAAAGCAATAATTGAAATAAAGATGAGGGTGCCATTTATTGCTTCTTATGGAAATGATTCTGTGGGTAGCCGGAGTCCCTAGTCTCTCTGGTTTTCGCTTGGAGAAGGAGCCGTGGGCTCCCGCTCAGGTTAGAGGGTGGCGTCCGCATGGAGATATATGCTCTTCCTCTTCCTTTCTTCCTTTCGGTGGGGGACATTTTGTATATGGGAGCAAGAAGGAATAAATACTTCTTCCCTGAGCTCACTCCCGGGTAGTTGCGGTACCTAGTTTTTCTTTTTCTTTTTTTTTACTTAGTTTTTTAAAATATATTTTATTGATATTTTACAGAGAGGAAGGGAGAGAGATATAGAGCTAGGAACATCGATGAGAGAGAGAAATATCGACCAGCTGCGTCTTGCACAGCCCCTACTGGGGATGTGCCCGCAACCAAGGTACATGCCCTTGACCGGAATCGAACCCGGGACCTTTCAGTCCGCAGGACGACGCTCTATCCACTGAGCCAAACCGGTTTCGGCAGTACTTAGTTCTTTGCAAAAGCCCTGTAGTACGTTTCTTAGAGCAGTCCCTTGTCTGTATTCCGAAAACCTAGATCCATGCAGGATGTTTTACAGGATAGCATAGCCGGCAGCCATGGATCTTCAAACGGGGCGGCCGGCTCCGGAGAGGGTGAAGGGCTGCCTTTGTCTGGAGCAGGAATTCCCCACACCGCCAGCCTCTCTCCGCGGGGGCCGCCAGTCCCCGGGGCACTCCTATGCCGCTGTCAGTGGGCTCCGATTATTAGAAAGTTGTTCATTGTGCTCCACCAAACCCTTCCTCCAGCAGTGGCTGCCCCATTGGCCTCGATTCCGCCCTTGGAAGCCTCCCACAAGAATCCGAGTCTTCTTCCTCTGGACAGCCATTTGGCCCTGGGGACATTCAAAGATGGGGGGCAGGTTCCCCGAGTCTTCACTTCTTCAGGGCTGAGCGTTGACACAGCCGTGCAGGTGGGGCCTGGGCAGCCCGGCCGGCCGGGAGGACCACGGCAGGCTCACATCCGTGTCTGGCTTGTTTGGCACAGCCGAGGCCCCGTTCGGCTCTCTTTGGTCCCCCTCGAGTTTGCCGTCGAGCCCCTCATGGGCTGTACACTGGGGAGCTGTGTGCATGTTGGTGTCACAGAGACCATGGGGGCTGTGGAAGAGGGTGTCCCGAACCAGTGCTCGCTCACGTGGAGTGGCTCTGGGCGACTCAGCCCCATCTCGGGGACTCAGGTGCCTCATCCATCCAATCACTCCTAAGGTGGTGTGTTGGCTTTCTGTGGCTGCCATTACACATCACCACAGTCTTGGCTTAAAACAGCAGAAACGTTTTCTCACTCCGTCCTGGAGACCAGAAATCTGAAATCAAGGTGTGGGCAGGGCCGCACTCCCTCTGGAGACTCTAGGGGCAAATCCTTTCTTTGACTCTTCTAGCTTCTGGCATTTCTTTTTCTTTTTCTTTTTTTCTAATATAATTTATTGACTTTTTACAGAGAGGGACAGAGAGTCAGAAACATCGATGAGAGAGAAACATGGATCAGCTGCCTCCTGCACACCTCCTACTGGGGATGTGCCTGCAACCAAGGTACATGCCCTTGACCAGAATCGACCTGGGACCCTTCAGTCCGCAGACCGACGCTCTATCCACTGAGCCAAACCAGTTAGGGGGTTCTGGCATTTCTTGAATTGTGGACACATCACTCCAGTCTCTGCTTTCTTGGTCCCATTGCCTTCTTCTCTTGTGTCTGTGTCAAATCTGGCTCCACCTCACTCTCAGACGGACAGGTGTCTTGGGATTTAGGGACCACCCCTGTAACCTGGGACAAACTCCTGCCTGAGGATCCTTAACTTAATTACATCTGTAAAGAGCCTTTTTCCAAATAAGATAACATTCGCAGGTTCTTGGGGTTAGGGTGTGGCATCCTTTTTAGGGGCTGCCTTTGGGGTCTCCACCTTCTCTCCACCTATGGGGACTGTCTTTTCTCTCAGTTGTATCTGAACCCATCTCTCTGGAGGCACTGGCCTCAGGCCTTCATTCTGTGGTTTCGCGTCTCTTTCTTGCGCAGTGTCCTGGCTGCGGCAGTGAGGGTGCCGGGCCGCTCTAATGGTCCCGGTTCACGAGGTGGGAGGGCTGCCCGGGTCTGGGCAGGGATTAGGCTGCCCGGGTCTGGCTGGTCCACTCCCTCCCTCATTTTCACCAGCATGCTCTAGCTAGTCAGCGGAGTTTTTATCAATGGGAAGGAGAGGCTGTGGCTATTAAAATATTCATTACCAGTTCTTAGACTTAAGGGAGATACCGCAGTGAACGTGCCCCAGCCAGAGAAGGGACACACAGGGAGACTTAATGCCCTTGCGTTTCCCCTCTAATTTAGTCTGAGATTGGCTCGTTGAACTTGAGGGAATTTATTTATGTTCTCAGTGCCCAAACGCATACCTCTTTCTGTAAAAAATAATAATAATAATAAAAGATAAAAATTAGGAAATGCTGCTTTGCAGCCCTGAAGGGTGCTGGAGTGTGACCTACTTGCCCTTTCACTGGCCTGTTTCAGAAGTTCCAAGGTTCTTTTTTTTTTTTAATCCTCACTCGAGGGTATGATTTTTTTTAAATTAATCAATTTGTTTATTTTTATATATTTTTAATTGATTTCAGAGAGGGAGAGAGATAGAAACATCTATGATGAGAGAGAATCATTGACCGGCTACCTCCTGCAGGCCCCTTACTGGGGATCAAGCCCACACAAGCCGGGCATGTGCCCTTGACCGGAATTGAACCTGAAACCCTATCCACTGAGCCAAACCAGCTGGAGGAAATGTTCTTATTGATTATACAGTGAGAGAAAGGGGGATAAAGAGAAGCATCAATGTGCCAGAGAAACAGTAATCAGTTGCCTCCTCTGCGCGCCCAGACTGGGGATCGACCCCACCACTAGATATGTCCCTGACCAGGAATCACACCTATGTAAATATTTCTCTCTTTTCCGAGTCCATTTCGGCTACAGAGCAGTCTGGTTCCTGAGCAGGAGACTGAGGAAATGAAAGGGACAGACACGAATACCGAGGGAAAGCTAGGACTGGGTGGGGCCGCTGTCCTCTGGTGGAGAGGCCGGGACCCAGAGCCGATATAGCTTGTTTATTTTATTCAGCAAAAACAGGAAGTTTTACTAAAAGTCAAGACAAAGAAGATTATGTGCGTTCTTGGGTAGGCCAGAGTCGTATTCATTCCTGGTGCTTGGCTGGATTTAGGTAACGAAACCCACCCCCTGGCACCTGGGCTGAAGGTCAAGCTGACAACACTCCAGCCTCTGTCCAGGCGTGTTTCCAGGGCGTGGCTCTGACCAGGCCACTGGATGCAGCAGACAATAATTAGAGAAAAAGCCTAAACTGGTCTGGCTCAGTGGATAGAGCTTCGGCCTGCAGACTGAAAGGTCCCAGGTTCAATTCCGGTCAAGGGCATGTATCTTGGTTGCAGGCACATCCCTAATGGGGGGTGTGCAAGAGGCAGCTGGTCGATGATTCTCGCTCATCGATGTTTCTAGCTCTCTATCCCTCTCTCTTCCTCTCTGTAAAAAATCAATAAAATATATATTTTTAAAAAGTTAAAAATGGGGGAAAAAAGTTCAACTCAGAATTACCATATGGTCTTGCCCAGGGGTGGGCAAACTTTTAAAAAAATAATAATAATTAGAGAAATGCTCATGTGTCTTCCCAGGGGCTCTCTACGAACCTACAACCTTTTGGTGTACAGGATGATGCTCCAATCAACTGAGCCACCCGGCTAGGGCAAATCCCAAGGTTTTTTGTGTTTTGTTTTGTTTTATTTTGTTGTTTTCGAGAGGAAGGGAGAGGGAGAGGGAGATAGAGACATCAATGATGAGAGACAATCACTGATTCCTGCACGTCCCCAACCGGGGATCGAGCTCGCAACCAGAGCATCTGCCCTGACAGGGAACCAAACCGTGACCTCCTGGTTCATAGGTCGATGCTCAACCACTGAGCCACGCGGGCCGGGCCCAAGGTTCTTTAAGTGGGATCTTCAGTCTGCTGCTGGCTACTGGGCTCTCCAAAGGCAGTGCACCGTGAAGTGTACTTCTCTTCAAAAAGTGTGGGCACCACTTGGTTTGCAGTTGATGTTCCTGAGTCTGGTGAAGCTGGTGATGAACTGGGGGGTACGCGAAGGAGAATAGTCGCCCGAGAGGGTCTGGCACCGAGCAGCTCCCAACTTGTGGCTATCGCTGTTGCTCCAGGATCGGCGCCTCACACCTGTCCAGAGCATCCTCCCTGCCTCTGCTCCACAGAGTTCAAGGTACTTTGCTAAGAAAGGCCTGCCGAGGGATGGAGGAGGGAGGAGATGGGAGGAGACAGGTGAATCAGACCCTGCCCTGTCTGCAGCTTTCAGGAGGAACTGACATGTAAACGGAACCCCAGTGGGTGAGAAAGAGAGAGAGAAAGAAGGAAAGTCCATTAAAGCAGTACACACCCAGAGGTGCCCTCAATTGTACCCCCACCAGGGCCCGTGATTGCCCTCCTCCCGGCCACCCAGTCAGAGCTGGTCTGGAAGAGCCTCAGGTTTGAGAGGGACCCACGGATCACCCAGCAAGGCAGATAGCTGTTCCAGCTGCACTGCGTGGAGCCCCACGAACCGGGAACTGGAGCAGTTCGAGCTCTCTGCTCCTCATTTTGCTTCTGGGTGTAAAGAACAGCGAGTTTTCCATTTGCCAAGGCTTGTTCGATGCAACTGCCTGGAAACATTCCCACGTCAAGAACGTCCTGCTGTGCCTGGGAAGTCCTTTTCCAGGCGGAGAAGCTCTCCCGCTCCTGCCCCCTCGCCCTCCGAGGCAACCTCTCCAGGCCGTGTGGCCACGGGGTGTTTCTGTGGAACCAGTCACACTTGGCTGTGAGCTTTTCTTGGACTGAGCCCTGCTGCTCCCTCAATCCAGAGCCGAGACGAGGGCTCGGTCCCGAGCATACAGTGTTGACTGAAGAAATGAGAGCTGTGCCTGTGGTAACTGCCTTGCGTGCATGTAGCTCCCAGCTGCCCCGGTTGCTCTTTGCCGTCACCAGTGGTGCCCTAGCTAAGTCAAGGGCCTCTGTGGCCTCTGTCCCACGCCTGCTTCCGGAGTGGGGCGGGCCTGTCAGCCCCGTGTTAAGGAGGGACGGCCCCTGCTCTCTAAGCTTTCAGAGGATGGGAAGGCTGCTGAGCCCGTGCCCAGCCTCTGGAGCTGCGGCCCGTTGCTCCGGGTCACGGCCACACTCACCCCTGAGCTTTCTCCCTCGGCCCAGCTGCTCTTCCTTAGCACCATGCAGCCTCAGGACGAGGGTCCGAGAGGCAGTGAGGTGCAGGAGAGGGCGCTGGACTTTTTTTACTCAATCAGACCCGGGTTTTCTAGCTGCCTGACCTGAGACACATTATTTACTTTCTTTTTTTCTTTTTAAAAAAAATATATATTTTATTGATTTTTTACAGAGAGGAAGGGAGAAGGATAGAGAGTTGGAAACACCGATGACAGAGAATCATTGACCAGCTGCCTCTTGCACAGCCCCTACTAGGGATGTGCCCGCAACCAAGGTACATGCCCTTGACCGGAGTCGAACCCGGGACCTTTCAGTCCGCAGGGTGACGCTCTATCCACTGAGCCAAACCGGTTTAGGCTACTTTCTTATTTCATTGATTATCTCTGAGTGGAGGATACGATCCCACGGAGGATACGATTGTTGTTTTCCACCTGCCTACATATCGTAAATACCCAGTAAATGTTGATTTCCTTTTTATATTATCCAAAGGGCTGTGGTGGAGGAGAGGAAAGACTCGTTCCATGCCTTAGGGACTGTCCAGACTCAGACTTGGTTTTCCCCCAAGTCGTCATCATCCTTTCCAAATTCCATTAACACACACCCCCGCCCCCCCCCCCCCCGCCCCCCCAGCCTCCTAACTCCTCGAGCATTGCTGGCACCCTGGATTTCTTCCTGTCTTCCATCTACGAGTTGCCACCAACTCTGTGTGTATTCGGAGAGGTCGCTTCCCCTGGCCTGGGCCTCAGTTTCCTGTCTCTGGACGGGGCTGTTTCTAGGGCCGTGTATAGCCCTGGCACCACATCTGATTTCACAGCGCAGGTTGATCATCCACGATGTGGAGGGCGATGTCCTAGCCCCCCGGGGCACATCGGGAGAGGGAAACAGTCATCAGCCTTGTAGTGGTCACAGCCCAGTGTGGGAACAAACAAGGAAAGCATTGTGACGAATGCTAGGGTAGGGGCTGACTCCAGAGCCGGAGGAATCCAAACCAGAATAGGGAGAGACAGACAGAGAGAGAGAGAGAGAGAGAGAGAGAGAGAGAGAGAGAGAGAGAGAGACTAGCCATTTGAGGAATGAATGGGCTCTTTGCCTTCAGGGAAGAATTATCCCCCCCCAAAAAAAAATGGTTGTTGCCTAAATGAAAGAATGAATGATGGAGGCTGGATCCTCCCAGGGGGCATTAGAATTTTTCCTTTTGGAACTGGAATTGTCAACGTGGAAAACGCCAGCAGAGATGCAGGTTAGGGACCTCGGTTCCTCTCTTCGCCTCCTGCCTTTCTGCAAAGGGAAAAAAAAAAATCCAAACCTCCAGAATATATTGACCTTTCCTCACAGAGCTCTTGGGATGTGCAGCACAGTTTAACAAGTACCGTTTGTGTGCCTCACTGAGAAATAAATGTCTAGGTGGACGTAGAATTACATGCCTAAAGAGAACCCATCTGTCTTTTGCCACGATTGTGCTCAGAGCTAATTTTCAAAGGCAGTTTCCATTTCCCCAGTTGTCTGAATGATAGTTACAAATTGCGCGCTATCACGCCTTCTCTTGTATTTATTCTACCCAATTTTAATTTGGTTAGGTTCTGTAAGCTTTTGCTGATTGCCCGTTATAAGTTAGCCATATGTCAAGAGGCTAGGGGTGTGAGAGAATGCATCGCTATCCAGAAGTTTCTTTTCTAGCTCGACTGATAAAACGTATACCCAGGAATCTGCAAACAAAGCCGTCTATTCGTTGGGGATTGCTGAGTAGATTGGTGTGAGTGCCAGGATTCCTCTCCCCACACTCCTCCTCCCCCGTGTGGAGAGACGGATGGTGAGGATGGTTCTCCAGAAGGCTTTTGGAGGAGTCTGCACCGGAGAAGGGCCAGGGATTGCAAATAGAGTGAATGTGCAGGGAAGAGAGGAGAAGAGCAGGCTAATTCAGCATGAACTAACTTTTCATTCTCATCGTTAGCCTCTCGTTCTCATGCCTCAATAATGAAAATAGTCCTTCAAAAGATGACACTTTCAGCATGCCTCAGGACCTTTGCCTGGTCTGCTCTGTGCCCTCACCTACCAATAAACCTCCCCGTTTCTCCCTGTTTCCCCTTGATTCAAGTCCGCTTCTGCAGTTTGGTCCTCATGAACTCTCCCTCGCTGGGCTTCTCATCGCACGTTTTGTTTATCTCTTAGTATAGCATGCCTGGGGCGTTACAGACCCTGAAGAGCTATCAGGCAAATAAAAGGGTGAGAAAATAAATGAACTGATTATTGGGTTTTGAGTCTGCCTTACTACTGGGACTATGAAATGTTAAGAAAGGAGTGGAGGGCACCAAAGTGAAAATGTGGGTGGCAGGTGCTGAGAGGGGGGTGGAGGAGAAGGGGGGCACTGGGCTGCTCTTGGGGTGGGGGGGGGAGGTTGGGTAAATATCTTTGAAGAGGGAGTAGATATTGGCTTTCCCACGAATAGATGCACACAGTTTTAAACATTCTCCGAACAATTACCGTAGACACTACACATTTGGGGGGAAATCTGCCTCCAGAGTAACCATAAAGCTGCAAATAAAAGCAGCAGCTCCTCATTAATAACTCTACTAAATCAGGGGTCAGTGCGCAGGTGGGGGAAATAGCTTTCCCACTGTCTGAGGGAGTGAGCCTGGGAGCACCTTTCTGGAGGGCAATGTGGCCGTATCTAAAGCCTTAAAAACTCGTGCAGCCTTCCACCCAGCAGTGCCTCTCCTGGGAATTCATCCTATGCAAATAACTAGAGATGTTTTATGCAAAGATGCTTATCTCCACCTTGTAATACAGACATTGCTCAAGTAAACCAAATGGCCCAGCGATAGCCCTCCTAGCTATATGAAAAGGAATGTTGTAGCCTAAACCGGTTTGGCTCAGTGGATAGAGCATCAGCCTTCAGACTGAAGGGTCCCAGTTCAGTTCCGGTCAAGGGCATGTACCTTGGTGGCGGGCACATCCCCAGTAAGGGGTGTGCAGGAAGCAGCTGATTGATGTCTTAACTCTATCCCTCTCCCTTCCTCTCTGTAACAAATAAAAATATATATTTTTTTAAAAAAAAGAAAAAGAATGTTGTAGAATAAGAAAGAGGCAGGAGAATTGTTTTAAGTGTAAAGCCAGGCTGTACACCAGTACATATAGTAAGTTCCCAGTTATGTTGAAAATGCATATTTTCACACAAACGTCTAGAAGGTTATTTAGCAACTTGTGGAGTGTAGTGGATACGTTTTTATTTTCTTCTTTTCCAGGGAGAAAAATTTCAAAATTTTCTACCAAGCACATATATTACCTTTATAATTGGGGGAGGAGGGGTGAGTGTTAAGTAAGAAGAGATAAGCCGTTGGAGAGCATTGTTTGAGTCCCATTGGGTTGAAAGCAATTCGGACACATTGTTTATCTTGCATATTCCAGACAGGTAGTGTTTTCAGGAGGAAGAGTGGTCTTGGGTCCATTTGTGTGAGTGTATTTATAGCAGTGAAAGCTTTTGGGGAAAGGAAATAGATCGATTTTTTTTCCCCTTGAACTTTTGAAATTATTTTTTGCCACTCCATTTGTAATTGAGCCCACGGAGCTATTCTTACTTCCTCCTTTCTTAGGTGCTACGTTGGACCTAAAAATGTTCACTGGCGTAGGATGTGGGTTTTGCTAAAATCATTCCCCTTGAAGTCTTCACTGGACTCATGCTTAACCAGTGGGGCCCCCAAGAAGATCACTGTTAGAAATCTGTTTTGCTTTGCTATCTGATGCGTTCTGCGCACCCCCACCCCCGCCCCCATCCTTGGATAAACCCGGATGGCCAAGTAGGAAACCATTCCAGGTTTGTTGGGCTGGTTTCATCAGCCACCTATAAGGGACTCAGGAGAAGACACCTGCTTTGGGCGCTGTCTGTTGGAAAGGTTTCTTTAGAGGCCAAGATGGCATCCACCTTATCCTGTGGACGTAACATTAGTCTGCAGAAAAAGAGACCAGAGCTGGGTAGAATCTCTTTAAATATTAATTCTAGCGATGCCTTTTGCCACACATCTCCAAAGAGCTCTGAGCATTTCACAGACATTACCTCATCATTAATTTCCACAGTGTTCCTGGGTGAGAAGCTGATGGCAACTGTAGGTCTCCGATTAGGGCAGGATAAAATATATATTTTAGATAGTTAGAATAAACTAGGAGTTGTGCTGACTATATATTAATTGGTGTTTTAAAAATTGAGGCAGTGTTTTTGGCGTCTTGTTTCTCAGTTGTCCTGTGTTTCCCACAAATTAAACTGCCTTTCTGCATTTTTTCTCTACTAACGTGTGAGTGCCTACTGTGAACAAGCCACAGTGCTGAGCAGTGTCTCTAGGAGGGAAATTTGACCTCCTTAGTTCCACCCTTAAGACCTTTGACGTGTTGGCTTCCCCCTGCCGTGCCTACACTGAATCTCTCAGCCTTGCTTCCCATACCCGTCGTCCCCCTCAGCCCTCTTCCTGAACCTGTCCTCAGTGTAGCTCTGAGCCGTCTCCTTTCTCTGCATTCTCTGTGCCTTTCCCCAGCCACTCTCCCAGGGCCCCTCTCTCCACTCCTGTGGGTCTCCCTTGCCTCTTCTTCATAGCGTGGCCCCCTCTTACACAAGGCCTGCTCTGGTCTCCCCCTGCTGTCTCCATAGCTGGGTGTGAGCTCCCACCGTCCAATCCCCAGATATTCTGCCAGCCTCTCTGCGGGGGTCCTTACTAATTTTCCCTTTGTGTTTTAGAGATTTATGAATACTCTTTGAAGGTATTTCAAGTTTCTTGAGTGCAGGGATAGCCCAGTTCATCTACCCGTGTTTCCCCGAAAATAAGACCTACTTCATGGAAACATAACACATCCCCTGAAAATAAGACCTAGCGCATCTTTGGGAGCAAAAATTAATATAAGACACTGTCTTATTTTCGGGGAAACAGGGTATATGTGTTTCTCAGCGACTTGCCCGCGTTAGATGTCCAAGCGGCTCAGTTGTGTAAAAGGAATGAAATGGACATAATTTCAGGCCAGAGTTCACCAGTTTGTGCAGAGCCCTGTGGGGTACAGAGGACAGAGGTCACCGATAGAACCCCGCTTGGCCTGGCCCTCCCTTTGATCCTAGTCCCTGAAGCCAGTTGCTGTCTACAGGCCTGTTCTGACCTCTCACTGCACCCACACTCACACCCTCTGAGGACCACACCCACACCCACACGGACTCTCATCTAAGACTTGTGTATTAAAAGCCATCCTTCTCTCATGGCGTTCTGGGGAGACATAGGGAAAGAGACCACTGGAGTGTTTTTCAGGGTCACCTCTGTGTTTATTTCTTTTTCACTTCTGTTGTGCAAATCACCCGTGTATAGGACCCTTTCTCCAGAGCATTCTCCGTTCACGCTCACGAGCGGGTGAGGGCAGGGATGGGCTGGTGCTCCACCTGTGGAGGCTGGGCAGGTTACTTAATCTTCCTGTGGCGTCCTTTCCCCGTCTGTTAAGGGGGATAATGTGCCTGAGGGTGACCTCCTCCCTGGGATGCTCCGAGGCTTATTGACTTAATGCGGTCGCTATTAACTTTAACCAGAGACGGCTGGACAGAACCGGCTGGCGCTGGGGCACAGAAGACATACGACAACCATGAAATGGACGCGCCGAGAGACCTTGGGCGCCGTCTTCGGTGCTGCCCTTGGCACGGAGGAAACCAGGGAGCCCTTTCTAGGACTGGGAAGGCCTTAACAGGCTTCCGGTCCAGCCCTGCGTGGTGTGGCTGTGCCGCAGTCGGCGGTGCCGGGGAGAATGTGTTATGAAGGTCCCAATCGCAAGGCTGTGGTCCCTTTTCAGGATGGATCTCTTGGTTATCTTGGCTGATTTAGCTGGAATGATCACATACTCGAGTGTGTGTGTGTGTATAATAAAATTTATTTTTTAAAATCCATTTTAGCCGAAACCCGTTTGGCTCAGTGGATAGAGCGTCGGTCTGCGGACTGAAAGGTCCTGGATTCGATTCCGGTCAAGGGCATGTACATTGGTTGCGGGCACATCCCTGGTAGGGGTTGTGCAGGAGGCAGCTGGTCAATGTTTCTCTCTCATTGACGTTTCTAGCTCTCTATAGCTCTCTCTTCCTCTTTGTAAAAAATCAATAATATATATATATATACTATATATTTTTTTTAAATAAGCTCACCCTTTAAAAATCCATTTTAAAATGCACAATATAGTGGCATTGAGTGCATTCAAAATGTTGTGCAACCACTAAAACTATCTAATTTAATTAAATAGGCACACCCTATACCTTGTCCCTTGAGCAGAGCTGGTAGCCACTAATCTGTTTTCTGTCTCTATGCACTTACCTAATCTGGATATTTCATATAAATGGAACTGTACAGCATCTAGCCCTTTGTGTCTGGCTTCTTTCACTCAGCATAATGGTTTTGAAGCTTGTCCATGTTGTAGCACGTGTCAGTATTTTATTGCTTTTTTATGGCTGAGTACTATTCCGTTGTGTAGATATACCACAATGTGTTCATCCATTCACCCACTACCTTTCAGTAGTTTCCATCTTTTTGGCTATGTGCGTAGTGTCACTATGAACATTCATGTACAAGTTTTTGTGGGGGTTTTTTTGTTTTGGTTTTTAAATATATATTTTTATTGATTTTTCACAGAGAGGAAGAGAGAGGGATAGAGAGTTAGAAATATTGATGAGAGAGAATCATCAATCAGCTGCCTCCTGCACACCCCCTACTGGGGATGTGCCCGCAACCTAGGTACATGCCCTTGACCGGAATCGAACCCGGGACCTTTCAGTCCGCAGGCCGACGCTCTTATCCACTGAGCCAAACCGGTTTCGGCATGTACAAGTTTTTGTTTGAACATCTGCTTTCAACTCTTGTGAGGACAGACCTAGGGATGGAATTTCTGGGTCAATGATACTTCTAGTTTAACTGATGGGAGAACCACCGAAGTGTTTCCGTACCCCCTTTTAACCTTCCTTCTCCCCGGCTCCTCTGGTTGCTCTCAGTCCTCTCTGACCATTTCTTCTCATTTTGCTTCATAACTTTCTTGGGTCTTCAGCCCCGGAAAGGATAGTGCCACTCGGGGTCTGTTCATCCCTTCCGTGGTTCTGCTCCTTCTACCCTCGTGGTGCTCCGCCCTATCTGCTCATCACAATTATAGTTCCTTTCACAAACCCTGACCAGGCCCCACCCCAGGCCAGTTAAATCCCCGTCTCTGGGCTGGTGGAACCTGGGCGTCGGTGTCCTTTAGAGGATGTCAGTGATTTTGATAAGCAGCTCCTTCCAGGAGAATCATTCATCTTCATGGTTTCAGCCTGATGACCACCTCGTCTTTATTTCTGCTCCGACTGTCTACTGGACATATCCATGAGTGGTCCTCCAGTACGCCAGTTCAGCTGTTCCCATCCAAACCCTTCATCTTTCCTCACAGCCTGCCCTCCCCCGGTGTTTTCTCCTCAGTGAAAGGGACCGCCACTATGGGGGCTTGATGACTGGTTCCTCTCACTTAGCACAATGCTTTCAAGGTTCATCCGCGCTTACTCCCTTAACTCCCTCACTTTCCCGTAACTAGGAAAACTGAGACCCAGGGAGGAAAGGGAAATGACCTGGGTCATGTGTCCTGCTGGTAACAAAACAGGACCCTGATTTACGATCTTCCGTCTCCCTATACAGTGCTCTATTCCTGCGGAGGGTGGACACAAGGGGTTCAGTAGCCACAGCTGACCCAGCAATGTCATTCCGCCATTGACCTTGAGGCTGCTTACGGGGCCTCTTCTGGTACAGCTGGGGTGAGGTGAGACCTTGCAGATAGCATCACTGTTAGCATCAGCCCTTTCCCACATCCTTCCCATCGTTCACTGTCCGCCGGGGAAAGTGAATGGCTTGTGTGACCAGCTTCTCATCTCCTGCTTGGAGGGGCCTGGGGCCCTATGGCCTCAGGCTACTAGCAAGAGAAAAGCACGCACGGCCCATCAGTGCTGACTGTTCCAGGGCCGCCCTGGAGCTCCCAGAGGGCCATGCAGAGGCCATCTGTACGGAGCTAGATAAGACGCTAAGCCCTTCCTGACGGACGTCTAATCCTGTTATGCGGATATGAAATCTGAGTGGCATGACGTTGTCCTGAACCCATGGTTCCCAAAGGCTCGTCTTTGTACCTCACGGCATCCAAGGGGATTTTAGGTGAAACATGGATGAACATTTTCTTGTTTAAATAGTTACATATTCATTTTAATGTGTATCAGGAAGGAAAGCTCCAGCATGATCAAACCTGTGATTTAATGAGTAGTGTTGTCTAGGGCAGTGGTCAGCAAACTCATTAGTCATCAGAGCCAAATATCAACAGTACAACGATTGAAATTTCTTTGGAGAGCCAAATATTTTAAACAACTTCTTCTAACGCCACTTCTTCAACATAGACTCGCCCAGGCCGTGGTATTTTGTGGAAGAGCCACACTCAAGGGGCCAAAGAGCCGCGTGTGGCTTGCGAGCGGCAGTTTGCCGACTACGGGGTGTAGGGTGAAGCTTAAGTAGATTCCTTTTACAGAAACTATGTATGTCACAGGTGTGGTAGTCCGGCAGTTTTCCGGCATGGCAAAGGTCACGAGGACAATTTGAGGTCAAGTTTCATTTGGGGGCTCTCACTCTGGGGTGATGACGACTTAGGGTACGTTCCCTGTGCAAGGTCAGATGGCAGAGAAGAGCTGATGGCCAGAGCTCCTTTATGGGACTCAGGGACTTAGAAAACCAGGAGAAGCAGCTGTGAGACCCTGGTGGTTCTTTGGTCCATGACAAACCTTTCGGACACTCAAAGTCCTTTCTATAAAAAGGGGATTCCGCCGAAACTGGTTTGGCTCAGTGGATAGAGCGTCGGTCTGCGGACTGAGGTTCCCAGGTTAGATTCCAGTCAAGGGCATGTACCCTGGTTTCGGGCACATCCCAGGTAGGGGGTGTGCAGGAGGCAGCTGGTCAGTGTTTGTCTCTCATTGATATTTCTAGCTCTCTATCCCTCACCCTTCCTCTCTGTGGAAAATCAATAAAAAATATATTTTTTAATTAAAAAAAGGGGGATTCCTGTTGCAGAGAGGCTAAAAGCAAAGTCAGAGGAGGAACAGAGATGATGTGTGGTTGTCGATCCAAAATAAGTAACGAAAATAAAACTATTTCGTTCAGCCTTTGACTTGGGGGGGGGGCACATTTGCATAGAACTTTATAGTTTTTATTTTTATTTATTTATTTATTGAAGGCATACCAAGGGAATTTTATTTTATTTTTTTCCAACTTTTTAAAATAATATTTTTTATTAAATTATTATCTGTGTACATATATTACCATTGCCCTCCCCCAAACATGCCCTCCCTCCCCAGAGTTTTGTGTCCATCGATTATACTTATAGAACTTTATAGTTTTTAAAGAACTGTCACAACATAATGGAACACAAGCTGGAGAGAAAATTGTTGCGCACTCATTGAAGTGTGCATAGGATTTGATGTACACAAAGGACAGGCAGAGGAAAAGCGTCTTCCGAGGCGTGAGGGTGTGAGAAGCCGGGGCCTGTTTGGGGAACAGTGGGTCATTCAGTTCTGCCGGAGTGGACAGAGGGAGGGAGATGAGATGGACAGATAGTCAGGGGCCAGATCACAAAAGGCTTTGACTCCCGAGGCCCGGAGGGAGGCAGGGGGATGGAAAGGCCAATCCAGCTCCAGAGACAAGCACGCTAATCTGATTTGAAATTCCACCTCTGGGCTAACACGCTTACCGTCTGTATGCCTCAGTTTCCTTTTCGTAAATGAGGACTGTAATCAGAATTAAATAAGATAATGCATGTAAATTACTTAGCCCACTCCGGGCACACAGGAAACATTAGGTTGTTAACGTCATTGTGTTAGTGATATTATTATAATTCCTGAGCTCAGACTTTATCCTAAAGATGAAGTGGAAACACTGGAGGGTTTTGTAAATAAAGGTGACAGGACTAGAAGGACAAGTTATATCACTTTGGCAGCCTGTGGAGGGTAGATAGATGGAGAGTGTTCCTAGAAATAAAGATACTGGCTAGTATCTATTATGGTATTTCAGACAGAATCAACATTTGAATTATAGTCATAGCCCTAAAAAAAGGAGAGGAGGCGAGAGGTTGAGATAATCAGGAGCAAAGTCAGTAGAACTTGGTGGCTGGCTCAGGGTGGGGCATGAAATGAGGGAAGGAGTCCAGAATTTTTCCCAGATTTTTGACTTGGACTTAGAGAAGGTAGTCTCCTTCAACAAAAAGTTCCACCTTGGAGGAGGAGATTTGAAGTGTGGAGAGGAAAAAAAAAAAAAAGACAGTGAATTCTGTTTTAGATATAATCGGCTCAAGTGCTTACTGCACATCTTGGTGGAGATATCTTAGAGGCAGTTGGTTCCTAAAGCAGCTGAAACTGTGGGGGAAACCACATCACCTGTGAGTGTTTAGAACAGTGAGTGAGTCTCAAACTTCGCTGTTCATTGGAATCTCTGGGGATGAGGGTGGGGGAATGTCTTTAAAAAAACGACCAGTGTCCAGCCTGGCTGGTGTGGCTCAGTGGTTGAGCATCAACTCATGAACCAAGAGGTCACCGGTTCAATTCCCGGCCAGAGCACATGCTCCATCCTCAATAGGGGTGTGCAGGAGCCAGCCAACGAATGATTCTCTCTCATCATTTATGTTTCTATCTCTCTCTCCCTCTCCTTTTCTCTCTGAAATCAGTTTTAAAAATATTTTATAAAAAGAAGAAAGTAAACTGTAATTGTGAAAAAAATAGCTTTGTTCAAATCCAGACAGGCTGGTGTATAAAAGAGGGGGCTGATTTATTCTGGATGGTGGTGGTGGGAGGGGGCCGGGGCAGTGCTACCGTGGAGGGCTGAAGCGGTGAGATTCAGCTTTATGTAAAGAAACTTTCTAGCAACAGGCCCAACAGTGAATGTCAGAACAATTAGAGGCCAGATGGCTTCTTGGCAGTGGGATTGTAGAAAAGATTCAAATGTTTGGGGATTATCGGGGCTCTTATTTTCTTCCATTAGCCTAACAATTCAGAGGCTAATACTAAAACCATTAGAAGGTCATTTTCTTGACTTTAAAATTTCCTGCTCAGACCTGGCTGAGTCAGGGAGCACTTCTAATGGCTTGGTTGATGTAGTTATTTATTTGGTCTTTGGGGATCCCTGGATGAAGGCATGTGCCTAGCCACAGGCCAGATATATAATGCAAATTAATTCTCTTAATTAGAGGCATATATGTTTATGGAAATCAATTAGCTAAATTGTATTTGGCAGCAACTCCCTAACAATCCCCTTTAAGTAATCATTGCAGTTTGGTGACCTTCGAAAGCAACGGAAAGGCTTGACAGTCTTTTTTTTTTTTTTTTTAATTGATATATTTTTATTGATTTAAGAGAGGAAGTGATTGGGAGAGGGAGATAGGAACATCAATGAGGAGAGAGAATCATTGATTGGCTGCCTCCTGCATATCCCACACTGGGTGCCGAGCCTGAAACCGGGGCATGTGCCCTGACCGGGAATTGAACCTCCTGATTCCTAGATTGGTGCTCAACCACTGAACCACACCAGCCAGGCAGGCTTGACAGTCTTTAGTCCTTAAGGATATGTTGGAGATCCCTGACACCTCTGCGGAGAGCGTCAAACTTGGAGACTGAAAGAATGTAGAGATCAGAGACTTTGTATCTTCTACTGCCATGGTTACTTCAGGATTTCCAGAAACTCCAGGGGATGTGGGTCTTTGGATTTCAAGACAAAACACAACAAATGCCATCTGGCCTGGTCCTGAGATCTAGGAGGACCTCGAGTTCATGAGTGGGAGGAACTGCCGAAGTCATCCAGTCCCAGTATTCCATTGTAGTGTCCTTGTGTTCCTTCCTAGAACAGTTAGTTACTCAACCCCTGCTTGACTGCCTTCAGGGACCAGGATCTCGCTAATTCTTTTTTATTGTTGTTAATCCTCACCAGAGGATATTTTTCCATTGGTTTTTAGAGAGAGTGGGAGGAGGAGATACACACACAGAAAGAAACATTGATGTGAGAGAGGCATCGATTGGTTGGCTTCTCACTGGGATAGAGGAACATGCCCTTGACCGGAATTGAACACTGGACCCTTCAGTCCGAGGGCTGATACTGTATCCACTGAGCCAGACTGGCTAGGGCAATCTTGCTAATTCTTGAGAAAACTCATTCCATCCTCAGACCACTAGGAACAGCAAGGAGATCTAGCCTTAGCCCAAGCTGAAGTCTCCATCTCTGTGGCATTACCCCCATTAATCCTGACTCTGCTTCCCGGAATTATGTGGAATATGTCTCTTCCACATGGTGGCCTGTTGGCTGTTTGTGAACCATGATCCCACAGGCCATTGTCAAACAAACATTCTCTGATTTATTTTTCAAAGAGTTGGCTTTAATCTCCTTGCCATCCTAGTCTCCTATGAAGAAGTGCTGAAAATGTGATGCTCAGACAAAAAAAACGAACCAGATTAATGTCCATATTTAATGCCGGTGGTCTTGATCCGGCATCTAGAAGGGTTCTGGAATCTGGAGAAGGGGCTGGGCATAAATTAATAAAGACTCCAGAGACAAGACAATTTTGAAAGGCATATAGGGGGCAGGAGGAAGAGGAACATGGCTAAAAAAGCCAAGTCTTCCTCGTCTCAGGACCCCTTGCTTTTTATTAACACAAATTGTCCTAAGGCAAGGTAGAGATATACACATCAAAGGCCAGGGTTAGTTTACAGAGTCCATTGTGAGATTGGCTTTTCGGGTGTTTGGCCAACAGGAGGCAATAGCATGTAGATTAAGATGCCCTGAGCTGTCTGGCAGCAAAAGGTCAATTTAATACAACCTTTTCAGGTTTGGGAAATGCCTTTGGCCATTCCCAGCAGGCGATAACATATGTGACTCAGCCCTTGTTGAGTCCCCCAGTTCCATCAACCTTTCGATGAAACTCTAGCAGTTAGGACACGCTGGAATTGGCTTCCGGCACATATCCTAGAATTGCCATTAAGGGCCTGATGAGGCAATTGATATTTGAAAACAGTATCCTGTGGACTCGGTTGGAAGTCATTTTCTTTCTTTTTTTTAAATATTTTATTGATATTTTACAGAGAGGAAGGGAGAGAGATAGAGAGCTAGAAACGTCGATGAGAGAGAAACATCGACCAGCTGCCTCTTGCACATCCCCCACTGGGGACGTACCCTTGACCGGAATCGAACCCGGAACCCTTCAGTCCGCAGACCAACGCTCTACCACTGAACCAAACCGGCTTCGGCTGGAAGTCATTTTCTATACTTTGTGATCAGTCTCTGTGTTGTCAGGACACTAGAATCTACATTCTTGACCTTCCGTACTAAATCTCACAGAAATATGATGTGGTTTTGTGCCCTTGGGAAAGGGACATTAAAATAATCGATATTATAAAAGACTTTTTACAATAACAAAAAGGTAAACATTCCAGTAGAAAAATAAGGGAAACTTGCCGAAACCAGTTTGGCTCAGTGGATAGAGCATCGGCCTTCGGACTGAAAGGTCCCAGGTTCGATTCCGGTCAAGGGCATGTACATTGGCTGCGGGCACATCCCGGTGGGGTTTGTGCAGGAGGCAGCTGGTCGATGTTTCTCTCTCATCGATGTTTCTGGCTCTCTGACCCTCTCTCTTCCTCTCTGTAAAAAATCCAATAAAATATATTTTTAAAAAAGAAAAGAAAAATAAGGGAAAACCAAAAGTAGGAAAGTAGCAAAAAAAATAAATGCAAGTGGCCATAGTGAATGAAACATGCTCAGCTGTATTAATTATTAAATAATTTCAAAAACAGTAATGAGCTCAAATCTGGAAAGATGTCCATGATATATTCACAGGTTAAAAACTGCAAGGTGCAGACCACTGAGTATAGCATGATTCTATTTTTGTGGACTAAATGTTTTAATACATATACTCTGGGTCTCTACAGATTTAGGGCAAAGTTAAGTGTGAATACCCACCGAACAGTGGTAATCTCTGAGGGATTGTATTGGACGTTTGAAATATGATGCTTATTTCCTATAATTTTTAATTTATATAATTTTATATATATATATATATATATATACATATATATATATATATATATATACATATATATATATTTAAACCAATAATTAGGTGTTATGTTCCATCCAACTAGCAAATACGTTTAAATTGTAATATCCAGAGTTTATGAGAATGTGGCTACATGGGATGATACTCCAACCAACTGAGCCACACCAGCCAGAGCCCTTTTTGTACTGTTTTTAACAGAATTGATATCAGCGTTGTACCGGCTGCTTCAAAAGAACTTGGAAGCGTTCCTTCTTTGTGCTCTAGAATAGCTAAAATAGCATTTGGGGGGGAATAAACTAAGTTGGCTAAAAGCAACATTATCCTGGATTGGATCCTGGAACATAAAAGGATCATTGGGGGAGAGGGGGGAGGAACGGTGAAACCTGAATAAAGTCTATATTTTAGTCAATATTATTGGACTAATGTTAATTTCTTAGTTTTGACAAAGATACAGTGATTACATAAGCTGATAACATTAGGAAAAACTTAAGGGTATATATGGGAACTCTCTGTATTATCTTTGAAACTTTCTGTACATCTAAAGTTATTCTAAAATAGGTTTATATTTAAAATAAAGCAAAAAATTATCAGGAATTAGGTACATTTTATAGATTTAAAATTCACCTTTCAACCTGTCTGTGCCTGGGACTTTTTTTTTTTTTTTTTTTTGAGAAGGGGGAAGTAGCTCTTTAACAACTTTCTCTTCTATGGCAATTGTTCATTTAGATTTTCTACTCCTTTTCGGGTCATTTTGTATTTTCCTGGAAAACCATCTGTGTCATCGAGGTTTTCAAATGTCTTTGTGTATTATTAAGTAACTCAAACTCCTACAATTCCTTTCGTATTTTCTCTGTTTTCCTGATTATTTCCTAGTGTCATATCTTATTTTGTGTGATTACTTATTGGGTTGTGAAATTAACTTGGTGATCGGAGATCAGCATTTTAAGTGAAATAGACTAGGATAGAAAAAAAATATTATAAATACGTATTGTTTTATGAACTGGAATCTCAGCGCATGTATTGTTTTTCTTGGTGATCTGACAATACCTGTCTATCAAAGCACAAGTGCATGTAACTTTTGGACTAGCAAATCAATATTTGGGAACTTCTCCAGATATATAATTGCATACATGCAGAAATGATACATTACAATATTGTTTGAAACAGCAAAAGATTGGCAGTCACCCAAATGTCTATCAAGAGAGGGCTACTTTTAAAATTACAGTACACTCCTACAGTTTAGTACTCAGTAGCTGTCAGAGAGAATGAAGAAGCATTCTGTGTGTTGACGTGGAGAGATACCGCTATAATGCTATATTCTAGGGAGAAGAAAGCCTGGTGCCAAACAGTGTGTACAGCGCACCACGTGGGTCACGTTAAAAGGAGGAAATATAAAGCCTGTGTTTGCTTGGCTAGGCAGAGAGGAAGTCTGGAACGACAAATAGACGAGAGCAGTGGTTACCTATGGGTGTAGGAACCGGGTGGATGAAGAACGGGTGTAAGGGAGAGACTTCTCTCACTGTACTTCTTATTAAATGGTGGTAAGAACACACTTAACATGGATATCTACCCTCTTAACAAAACGGTAAGTGCACAAGACAGTAACTGTATATCCTTTTACCGTCTGGGGTTTGAATTATGCCAGTGAATCACCTATTCAGAAATTAAATGTAAGACACTGAGCAGACGAAGCAGCACTCAGAAGAAGAGGCCTGTGCCGCGTGCAGTTCCTGGGGCTGGCAGAACTGAGCTGCGCTGTTGGGGTGCACACACAGTCGGGGTGCACGCACAGTCGGGGTACACACACAGTCAGGTGAGGGGGGGACGGGGGCAGTGCCACGCAGTAAGGTATCTCTCTCTCCCAGTAGGTCGCAGTCGCAGCTGGAAAAGCCTTATCTATTTTATCCCCTCATCCTTAGGGTGAGCTGTTTGGGTGTAAAGCCAACTTGTTAGCCGGGAGACCGAGGCCTCCTCGGCGCCCAGGGCTGCAAACCACAGTTCGCCCTGTGGCCCCCGAGCGCCTGTGTGTGTGCCCTTTGCAGCCAGAGAGAGGGCCCTCGCTGTTTGATGAGCGTGTCTCTACGTGGGCAAACACAGGAAGCACCGGAGGGGACTTGTCTGAGGCCTCCTCAGAGTGTGTTGTTGGCTAGCTTCTGAAGACCACTCTCCTCCCGTCCAGGTAAATGGAAGAGCTGGAGACGCGGAAAGCACACCGAATAGAACAAATGGTGGCGCGATGGCTGCGGCGCTCCCGGGACAGCTCCGCCCGGTAAGGCTCCGGGGCTGGCGGTGACTTCGGTCTGTAAAGCTCTGGTGTCCCCGAGGGGGGAGGTTGGGCCGGTGTCTTGGCAGCGCCTGGGGATCGCTGTCTCCCGGCTTGCTTTGTTCTCACACCGCGTGGAGGGAGAGGCGTAAGCAGGTCGGCAGTTTTCCTCTCCGCCCCCCTCCCAACGCTTCCCTCTGAGGCCCTCGCACGTGCACCCCCAGACACAGACACACTCACACTGAACCCACTCACACCTTTACACACGGGCACACCGACACACCAACACACTCAGACCCACGCACGCGCGCACATGTGCACTCAATACACACACTCACACACACACTTAAACACACACTCACCCACGCTCTCTCCCTCTCTGCCTCGCACGCGCCCCTAGTCTTCTTACTTGAGGTGAGGACCAGACAATCTGCTGTTGACACTCCTTCCCAGTCTTTGTTTCTGGCAGCTGTCCCTTCCTCGCAGTCCCTGTTTCATTCTAAACAAAATAAAACGAAATCAAATACAGATCTGATTTGACTGCTACAAGAGAACTTAAAATATGTTCTGTTCCAAAGTGTTCATTTTCCATCTCCGATTTCCCATCTGGCCCCGCCGCAGAGATGAAAGATCACGTGTCAGGCGTTTCTGAGACGCATGCTTCCGAAGGAACGGGGAACATTGCTCGGGGCTGCACTGCCCTGAGGCCCGGTGCTCTGGTCCTCACGCACGGCGATGCGATAAGGCTGGCAGAGTTGGCCCATTTTACAGATGAAACAGCCACGGCTCAGAGAGGGACTTGTACAGGACCATCACCAGCCCCCCTTCCCCTGGGCAGACGCCTCTGACGGGTCCTCATTTCTTATAGGACGAGTTTAAACATTTTGGGTTTGACATTCAAGGTTCTCCATGATCACCCCACTACCCTTTACAGCTATTTGGTTTTTTTGTTTTTTAAAATATATATTTTTATTAATTTTTTTATAGAGAGGAAGAGAGAGGGATAGAGAGTCAGAAACACCGATGAGAGAGAAGCATCGACCAGCTGCCTCCTGCACACCCCACACTGGGGATGTGCCCGCAACCAAGGTACATGCCCTTCACCGAAATCGAACCTGGGACCCTTCCACTGAGCAGGCCGACACTCTATCCACTGAGCCAAACCGGTTTCGGCAAATATATATATTTTATTGATTTTTTACAGAGAGGAGGGAGAGGGATAGAGAGATAGAAACATTGATGAGAGAGAAACACCAATCAGCTGTCTCCTGCACACCCCCCACTGGGGATATGCACACCCCCCACTGGGGATATGCGCACAAACCGAGGTACATGCTCTTGACCAGAATCGAACCTGGGACCTTTCAGTCTGCAGGCCAAAATCGAACCTGAGACCTTTCAGTCTGCAGGCCAACGCTTTATCTACTGAGCCAAACCGGTTAGGGCTACCTTTACAGCTGTTTGTCTTGTTGCTCTGCTTCATTTGCAGCATACTCCAGTCACAATGACCTACTCACCATTCCCTTGTTGTAACCACCCCGCCTTCTCCTCCACCCCTTCGTTAGGCCCGAGCTTCTGTGTCACATCCCTTCCTCCCATCTCCATGTGTCTAGAGCCCACCTACAGTGCCCGGTCTGGCTACAGCGCTGTGTCTTCCATGAAGCGGCCCCCGGCCCACCGTCAGAATTAATTTCCCCCACAGAGCCCCATAGCATTTGAATTGTAGAATTGCCATTGTGCTTTTCCTGGTGTGTTCAAGCGTATCCCCTTTCTTTCTTCCAGATCGCAAGCTCTAGGAGGGCAGGGAAAGCATCAGCCCCATCTCATCCCACAGAGCTTGTGGTCGGCAAACTGCGGCTCGAAGAGCCACACGCGGCTCTTTGGCCCCTTGAGTGTGGCTCTTCCACAAAATACCACGGCCTGGGCGAGTCTATTTTTGAAGAAGTGGCCTTAGAAGAAGTTTACGTTTAAGAAATTTGGCTCTCAAAAGAAATTTCAGTCGTCGCACTGTTGGTATTTGGGTTGGCTCTGTTGACTAATGAGTTTGCCGACCACTGGCCCAGAGGGTTGAGTTCCGGGCGATTGCCGAGTGGGTTAAGTAGTGCTTGGTGAACAAATGGGAAAACTGCTAGGTTCATTGTTTCCGAAAGGGGGTTTTGCAAAACCTGGTGTTATGCTGCTCCTTAAGAAAGGTCAGATCTGTTTGGGAAGTGATACAGCCTATATTCCATTCCAACCCGCCCCTACTTGGTGATTCATTTTAATACATTAAAGGCTCCGAGGACTCCTGCAGGAAAGAGATAATTGTATAACTTTCACTTGATGTTGCCTAAGTATTTGACTTTGGAACTCTCTAATATTCAGCTTCTCTCACAGAACATAAGCAAAAGGTAAAATTGACCTCTAGGAAGCTACATGTTTAGTGTCTATATAGAACTGTACAACAATCGCCAGAATCTAGTTTTAGAATTTTTATTTCTGAATTCTGACTTTCAGTAACCCAAAAAGAAACTCCCTATCCACTAACAGTCATTCCCAACTTGCCATTCCCTGAACCATCAGATAAACTGCTCATCTACTTTCCATCCCTATAGAATCTCCTGTTCTGGATATTTCACATTAAATGGAATCGTATATGTGGTCTTTCGTGACTGGCTTCTTTGACTTAGCGTGTATGCTCAAGGTTCATCCATATAACAGCATCGATCAGCATTGCATTTCTTTTTATTGCCAAATAACATTTTCATTATGGAATATTTACTTTGTTCATTCATCAGGTAATGTACACTTGGGTTGTTTACACGTTGGGGCCATTATGAATAATGCTGCTATGAACATTTGTCAGTAACTTTTTGTTTAAACATGCTTTCATTTCTCTGGGGTAAATATTTAAGAGGAGAACAGGTAGGTCATAGGGAAGCCCAATGTTTAACCTTTTGGGGAATTGCCATACTGTTTTCCAAAGCAGCTATGCCATTTTACATTCACACCAGCAGAATAGCATGGTTTCAATGTCTCCACATCTTTGCCAACACTTGTTATCATCTGTCTTTTTTCTTGTAGCAGTCCTGATGGGGGTCAAGTGGTATCTCCTTGTGTTTTGTTTTGTTTTTTTAATATATTTTATTGATTTTTTAAAGAGAGGAAGGGAGAGGGATAGAGAGCTAGAAACATCGATGAGAGAGAAACATCGACCAGCTGCCTCCTGCACACCCCCTACCGGGAATGTGCCCTCAACCAAGATACATGCCCTTGACTGGAATCGAACCTGGGACCTTTAGGTCCGCAGACTGACTTCCTATCCACTGAGCCAAACCAGTTCTGGCTCTCCTTGTGGTTTTGACCTGCATTTTCCCGATGGCTAATGATGCTGAGCATCTTTCCGTGTGTCTAAGGAGTTTTGTTTGCCACGTGCTTGAGAAAGAGAAGGAAAAAGAGGGACAGGTTCAGAGCACTCCCTATGGAAGACATAATTTCTGTGTTTCTAGGATAAACCACAAGTAGCTTTATTTAAATTGCTTCTCATCTCTAATCCTGAACCTTCAACACAGTCTGGGTTCTTAGTGTCCTAGGGTTGCTTGATGAGCAAGAACTGAAAAGGTGCCCTGGCCCAGTTGGTTGGGACATTGTCCCCATACACCAAAGGGGGTGGGTTCACTTCCCAGTCAGGGCACATACCTAGGTTTTGGGTTCTATGCCTGGTCGAAGTACGTACTGGAGACAACAAATCCATCTTTCTCCTTCCCCCACCCCTCTCAAATTAGTGAACATGTCCTTGGGTAAGGATAAAAAAGAAAAAAAAAGAAAAAAGGTAAACCAATTAGAAATAGGATTTACACTTGAATACAAAAATTGACTCTGAGTTTCCTGATAGCCAGGGCAAGAAATTTAAAATTACATTGAAACGTGTTTTTATTTAAAGTCCAGGTAAAGGAAACAAGTTCATCTGCAGCTGTATACGTTTGCATGTGTCTTGTAGCAATCCTGTAGGTTTTTTCAGGCTTTAAAAATCTCCCATTTTTTCAGATGGTTGTACTTTACTTGTAATTGCCATTTCCACCCATAAATTTTAAACCTTATGTCAGGGTGTAATTGAATCATCTGGGAACAAATTAGTTAAAAATGGCTGTGTTCATTTCCAAAACTCACTAAACAAATTGATAATTTTTTATCAGCCTGGGTAACGTTAGAACTTTATAATGCATCCAAAAATGGTGCCTTTCTGGGGAAGAATGTCAACTTCCAAAGTTGCTTTGATTGCTTAAATTTAAAATTAATTTTGAGTGGGTGGTTATTTATAATCATTAGTCAAATTCAGATAGTGGTACTCAATTTGAATGAGAGACTATTGGGGGGGGTTAGCTACTTCTAAAAGAGCACCGATACAGTAAATATTATTTTTATATTGAAATGCGAAGTTATATAATGAGAGAGTACTCATCTTCATATCTGATACAAAATTATTCAGATGCAAAATTATTCAGCTATGATGATGATGACTACTCTCTCGTTACGTAACATCACATGCCAATGTAAAAATAGCATTTACTGTATCAGTGCTGTTTTAGAAATAGCTAACTCTCCAAATGGTCTCGGTGACATGTTTTTAATTTCTCTATAAACAGTGCGATGCAAACTACTTAGTAAAAGCTGCAGCATAGTGACTAAATCATAAACTAATTTGCAAGCATTTTACTTTGAATTTCATTGTCATCTTAACAGCTTTCTATAACTGTAGAAGTGATGAAATGAGAAAGAGTTATAGTATACTTACCTCCTTAATTATACCAATTTTTCCTCTCCTGCAAAAATTTTGTGTTTTATGTAGTTAAATGGTATTTTCTTTACAATTCCTTTGCTTGATTCTAAGCTTAGAAAATCATCTAGTAATTAATTAAATTAGGTTAATATTTGAACTTAATAGTTAAAATATTTTATGTTTAATTATTTTATATGGAGTTTATTTTAGTATAGACTATGAGATGAAGATCTAATTTGATTTATTCCAAAGTAGCAAGTAGTTTGACTTACCATTAACTGTGAGTGGATCTTTCCTTTCTTTGCTGATCTATGACCCCCATTTAAAAAAAATATTTTATTGATTTTTTACAGAGAGGAAGGGAGAGGGATAGAGAGCTAGAAACATGGATGAGAGAGAAACATCAACCAGTTGCCTCCTGCACACTCCCTACCGGGAATGTGCCAGCAACCAATGTACATGCCCTTGACCAGAATCAAACCTGGGATCTTTCAGTCTGCAGACCACTCTATCCACTGAGCCAAACTGATTTTGGCTATCCTCAGCTTCTGAATAAGATGACTTCTTTCATCTTGAGTCCTACTACGAATGAACACACATGCCTGTGCACATGAGCACACAAACAGCCACACATGTGCACACACATGTACCATGGCAACTTGGTGTCTGCCCTTGCCATTTGTTTCCAAATTGACCTGCTTATTACCACCATCGTCTATTTGCTAATTATAGGGATGGCCTTATTAGACTTCCTAGTATCCTAGTAATGGTACCAGTTTTTATTGCATTTTGACCCATGGGCAAAGTGGAAAGATTCAAGGAGATCGGCTGAGAGGCTCCTGCACTGCATGTGCAGAGTTGCCATTGTCTCCCGAATCTCCCAAATTTAATAGTAATAATGGAATGATTTCTCCTCCTCTCAACTGTAGGCCTTTGCCCTCGAGCACTGTACTCACAATACGTGTGTTCAGTGATCCCCAGGAACGGTCACGGCCGCAAGCATAGCACTACATTTCTTTCTGGTGGAGGGTGCTGCCACCTCTCTTTATTCTTTCCTGGAATCAACCGTAGATGACCAGACTTTCCTTTTTAAATCACTTCAGCTGAACATAATATACAGTTTATTTAATAACAGAACATAATATTTAAACAGAGATTCAAAGTAGTTTCTCCACATTCTGCTGGAACTCAAAGATGAATTCTTTATTGTTACAGCATAGAGGTAAAATACAAAAAGCAGACAAAAAGCTAGAGAATATTCGAAGCATAGTCTGGTATTTTTCCTTTTTGTGTGTTATTGATCAGCTCAATAGGAACGGATAGCCCATAAAATATGGAGTTGGTCTACAGGAGACTATTTTCATGATAAATTTAACATTTTTTTTCTGGTTCTACCTTAGGCTAGATTCAATAACAGGACAGGAATTCCATTAGTGTAACCACAGGTCTTATTTCAGTTCCAATGTACTATCAGAGGAATGATCTTGGATTTATGATTTGAAGCTATTAGATAGCATAGAAATTGATCCTATTTAACCATGTGATGATTTCCTTTTCCTCCTGTTCTCCAAACATTTGTCCAGCCTTACTCCATGCCTAGCACTGAATTCAGCACATAGGACAAGAAAGACCGTTTTTGTTATACGAACTATATAGTCAAACAAGAGACTTCACGCTGGCCATTGCAAATAGTTGTACATTTCAAAAAGGGAAGCACGGTTTCCATGGGCGTGTTTAGCAGGGGGCAGCAGCAGATATAGATTTTTGGGTAACCAGTTTTTAGTTTGGCATTTATAAAATGCATCAGAAGAAAATTTTGCTACAGAGACCGTTTTCTTCAGCTCCTCGTCAGATACTGAACTTTTTTTTTTTTTTTTTTTTTTTTTTTGGTGAGGAGAGGCCATGGTTTGGGCATGTTCTTAAGCAATCCCTTTCCAAACAAAAGCTGAAACGTGGCCTTCAGGGAAAATGTCAAATCCAGACTTTGGGCCAAAGCCACTGGCACTGTCTAGGGATTGGTCAACACAGTGGCGGTTCATTTGTCTGCTATTGTGGAGGAGCGCGTCCTTCCAAATGGACAAGTCCGATAAACCTGTCCATTGGGAAAGCATCAAAATGGATTCTATTTATAATCAGGTGATCAGGTTTGTTTTTTCTTCTGTTCTCCGAACATTTACCAAGCCTTCCTCTATGCCTCGCATAGAATTCAGCGCATGGGCGGAGAAAGACATAGTTTTTGCCATGCAAACTGTAGTTGAACAGGAGACTTCACACTGGGCATTACAAATAAGTTGTACAGTTTCCATGGGCGTGCTCAGCAGCGGCAGGGCGGGGTGGGGGTGGGGGAGCGGATATTTCTGCCCAAACCAGAGGACAGAGTAGAAGTTGGGTGTGCAAAGTGCCCGGCCAGGTGTGTTGGGGAATCTGTAGAGAGTGTGTATGTTGGGGAGGGGTGGATTCTAGGCAGAGGGAAGAGCTTGTGCAAAGGCCAATGTACTTGAGGAACTCCAGGGAGACTAGCTGAGGATCCAGCATAACTTTGTCCAATTACTTGTGTCGCTCTCTATTGCATCAGCTCATTAAGATTGACTACCCCCTAATACACATCCAGCTAACCTGTTTTGTTTTGTTGTTTTTTAAAAATATATATTTTATTGATTTTTATACAGAGAGAAAGAGAGAGGTAGTTAGAAACATCAATGAGAGAGAATCATTGACCAGCTGCCTCCTGCACACCCCCTACTGGGGATGTGCCCACAACCAAGGTGCATGCCCTTGACCGGAATCGAACCTGGGACCTTTTTGTCCGCAGGCCGACGCTCTATCCACTGAGCCAAACCGGTTTCGGCTCAGCTAACCTGTTTTTAATGAATTTGTTGAATGCTTCTTGTGGTTGTGTTTTTATTGTGCAGCTCCACCAAACTTGTGTTTTTAGCACTAGCGATTCTCTGTTGGTCACTTTCTAGGTGTATATCATCATCTGTTTAAAGACAAAAAAAAAAAAAAAAGTGGTACTTTTCCATTTTCTCTGCTTATTGTGCCTCATACTGTGTGTTTCCTTCTGTGAAAACTATTACAAGTATTCCTCCCGCTACATGAAATAGGAATAGTGTCTGAGGCATCCTTCCTGTTCCTTTTTTTTTAAAAGGAACACAGGTGTTGATTTTTGGCTCTCAATGTACTATGTTATTTGTTATACTTAGAAGGACCCTTTCTAGCTTTAAGGCGTTATTATTATTTTTTAAATCAGGAATAGCTACGGGTGTTATTCTGTACACATTTTCACAGCTTTCTATTTCTTCCCTCTCATTAGATCTGTCTGCTAACACTTCTCAGTTCTGCCCACGTACTTGCCTGGAAGAAACCTTCTCTTTGCTTCTCAGCTGAGTGAGTCAGGTCGCCCTCTGTTCAGACAGCCTGCACCCGCTGTCAGAGGGGCTCCTAGACGGAGAATGTGCAGGGGGCTTTGCACTTGGACTTGTCCCACGCCGTTTTGGCTCCACGGGGGGACTGTTTTTTCCCTATTTCCTGGTCCTTGTTGAAACAGGAGATCATGATAAACGACAGAGAGGGGATTCCCAGCTAAGTGAGGTCCTATTGCCTTCGTCAGCGTTCCTGACAGAGTTTTGGGAAACGGATGAGAATGAATTGATAGACCTTAGCTGCCGGGGCCCGAGGAGCTGTTCCTTCTCCACCGTTCTGTCGTTTATAGTGATGATAAACAACACCTCATCCCATCACGATCTGACCTTCCTCAGAAAGAACCGCTGACTCGGAGAGGGAGAAAAATCATTTGCCGCAATCCGGGAAACGGTCGTTTGTAACGCACCGTGTGGTTCTGGGAGATTGAAAACACAGCTTCCAGCTGACACCTGATTTTGGGTACACAGAGAGCAGGGATGCTTTTAAAAAATTAATGTAGAGGAAGCGTTCACTGTCGGGGGTTTCGTGTTGGAAACGCTGTCCTTCTCCATGTTCCTGGGCTGCAGAGGCCGGGGGAAGCAGCTGCTCCGTAATCCAGCTACAACGTTGAAAGGGGAGCAAGATCCATCAAAAAGCCAAACAGGCCAAAACCGGTTTGGCTCAGTGGATAGAGCGTCGGCCTGCGGACTGAAGGGTCCCAGGTTCGATTCCGGTCAAGGGCATGTACCTTGGTTTTGGGCACACACACCCAGTGGGGGTGTGTGTGCAAGAGGCAGCTGATCGATGATTCTCTCTCATGGATGTTTCTAACTCTCTATCCCTCTCTCTTCCTCTCTGTAAAAAATCAGTAAAATATGTATTTTCTTTTTTTAAAAAAAAAGGCAAAACAGATGAAAGAATCACCAGAGACACAGTGTGAAGTAGGCATCATCAGACATCCAAACCAAGCAGCTCCTCAGTCCTGCTTGCGGTCCATGTTTTGCCTCCCTGTGCCTCGGCTCAAGCGGTGCCTTCTGCTTGGAATGCCTGCCCACTCCCCCACCCGCCCGCTCAGCAGCAGTTACTATGCTGGGATCTTGGGCCGGGAGGGTAGACCCTCAACGTCTCTTAAATATCCCCTCTTCCAGGGAGCAAATGTTTCCCTGATTCCTCTTCCCCCTGCTCTCCCCTCTGAGTGCCCATAGCCATTCATGACATGGTGCTCCTCGATGTTTTACCTCCCGGCGTTTGTGTCTTATATCTGTCCAGGGGGCGTCGTCCACTCGGCTCTGCACCTTCCTCCTCCCGGATGCTAGGGCTGACCCGGTGTGTAGCTCTCTCTCTCTCTCGCTTTATATTCTCCCTCTCTTCCAGGGCTAAAGTTGCTGCAGCTGATGGGTCCCCTGGGATCCCAACCCAGACCCTCACCCCTGTGAGACACACAGTAAAAATAGACAGAGACGCCCTCCTGCAGGACTATGGATTCCATATCTCCGAGAGCCTTCCCCTCACCGTGGTGGCCGTCACACCAGGTAGGCGCTGGCTGGGAAATGGGAAAGGAGTTTGGCTTCCTGGGGACAAAAAAAAAAAAAAGCCTTTGTTCTCCTCCTCCCCTCTCTCTACCCTGTAACACAATGCAGCAAATGCTACCCCGGGAAGCTAGAAAGGGCACGTCTAATTCTGGCCTAAAACTCTGACCTAATTCTCTCTCGGGCTTTTGCACCTTCCCCCGGTGCAGGGAAGGAGGGGGAAGCATCAAGGGCACTCGCTGATCTGAGCCCCAGCTCCCCGCTGGCCTCACTCCGGGCTCTGCCCACCCTCCGCTCCCTGGCCAGTCTCAGGGGCAGGGACGGTGTTTGGATGCTCCAGTGCTCCTCTCTGAACCCGCCAAGCTGCGGACAGCTTCTGGTCAGACAGTAATAAAAATTATTGATTTCTCTCCACTTGAGTCTTTGTAAAATACAGGCTGCACCACGGTGAGGAGGAGCCGGCTGGAAATGTTTGCCGTTTGCTTTCGCACTCCGGCTGTGTGTCGGTGTCAGATCTGGCGTTAGCTAAAACCTAGTCATTGCCGTTCCCACACACGCACACGTATACGTCTTTAGAAATGGACGTAGTAGACTTACTGGCCAGCTCCGTGGATCAGGGAGTCCTGCTTGCTGTCTTCCCCAGGCTAGTCTCCCATCATCCCTTGAAGATGATGGATGGTAGGTCCGTCATCCATGATCTGCAAACGGGAAAGCGGTGATCCACATGGGCCTGAGGCCGTGTGGAGGATCAGGAAGGGGGAGGGGTGGCCCAGTGCTCCCGGGGGCTGGGTCAGGCTGCCATTCAGGTGTGAGTGCTCCAGGGCCAGCACCAGTCACCCGTTTTCTGTCTGACAGGAGGCTGTGCTCACGGCAAGCTCTTCCCCGGCGATCAGATCCTCCAAGTGAACAACGAGCCAATTGAAGACCTCTCCTATGAACGAGCCGTGGATATTCTGAGGTACAAAATGTCTCCCGTCACCCAAAGTCGCACAGAATATCACAGAGCGGCGGCGGACGAGGGGGATGGGGTCCCCGTGATGCTAGTAGGATTCTGCATCCTTTAGAGCAGCAGCAACAGCTTAGAATCCCCCTTTGGTTTACGATCTGCCAACAGAAGCAACTGGGAGGCACCGGATGCCATTTGTCAAGCCCTCGCTATGGCCAAGACACGGTGCTGGATACTGCGGGGAGAGTAAAGATGAATAATACATAGGCCCGGCCCTTTAAGAATTTGTAGGGTTGTAGTCCATGCCAAAGATTGGACTGAGTCGATCCTCAGTCTCTTTGTTCTTCTTTAACCCTTTTGATACCTCTTCTTTTTTTTTAAAATACATTTTATTGAGTTTTTACAGAGAGGAAGAGAGAGGGATAGAGAGTTAGAAACATCAATGAGAGAGAATCATCGATCAGCTGCCTCTTGCACAACCCCCACTGGGGATGTGCCTGCAACCAAGGTACTGTACATGCTCTTGACCGGAATCGAACCTGGGACCTTTCAGTCCACAGGCCAATGCTCTATCCACTGAGCCAAACCGGTTTTGCTGATACCTCTTCTTAATGCTATTGCAGATACAACCTGATTGGTGTACATGTATGTACTCGCATTGATATGGCGCCTACCACCTTCTACCTGGTGCCATTGAGATTTACGTAAATGCCTCACTTTCTGCCTAGGCACGATCTCCTGGAGACCAGGCACACAGTGGGTGCTCAGCTGGACGAGTGGCTCTGGTTGGCACTACGTTTTCTGAGACAGCAACCTAAAATACCTGTGTTGCTGCTATGTTTTCTCTTAGAAAACGTTTTTGAACATAAACCTAGCCAGTGGTCATAGCAACTGGATGAATTCTCTCCATCATACAGACTAAATTAAGGCTACATGACTTCATTCAGTGGCTGGAGGCATAGACTAGATGGTAGAGGCAGGTATCTGAAGATCCCCTCAAGGGGCACGCCGGGACAGTGTAAATTCCTCTGCAGATCACTGCTTTCCTCAATGTCCTTCCCCATTTTCCTGAGCCAAAGAGGCTGAGGAGAGAGCAGCTGCTCTGTAATTCTGCCTCTCTTTTTTACCACACGCACACACACTCACACACACACACACACACACACACACACACACACACACTCAACACACACACTCTCTCTCTCACTCACATCACCCAGTATGATGAAAGGTTATTTGTTTGTTTGTTTGTTGTGTGTGTGTGTGTGTGTGTGTGTGTGTGTGTGTGTGTTAGATTCAAGCTGGGACCCGGGTGAGGGGCTGTCACTCTGATGGAGAGACAGTCAACAGCCACCACAGACAACACAGCACATTCATTTATTTCCAAAAGAATAAAGGGAGGTTTCCCTGAAAAGCTTAGAATCAGAGGAGTTTGGGTGTTCCCAGGTCCTATTCATTCCCTCATTCCTGGGATTTAGCATATCGAGACCTGCGTTAGTCAAGGTCCTATTCGTTCCTCATTCCAAGCACAGGATAAAGATAATAAATCGGTACTGAGGACGGTCTCCGACATTTTGGGGAAACATGTTCCCTGTGCATGGCTCTGCCTATGCCTTGAGTTCATCTGACATTAATTTAAAGGTCATCCATGTGCTTTTTTGTGTGTTTTTTTTTTTCTTTCTTTCAGGGAAGCGGAAGATTCTCTTTCAATAACAGTTGTTCGCTGCACATCGGTAAATCTCTTTCTATGTCCTGTGTGTTAGTTTCCCCCTTCTCAGCCCCTAGACCCCATTTCCCTTATGAGATAGCCCTCAGAGGATAAACCGGGAAGACCGGTCGCCCGTGCACCCGTGTTGTGGAGGAAACAGGTGTGGGTCCAGGCTTCACGAACTCGAGGTCCAGCCAAGGAGACAGACCTGTGGTCATACAGAATGGGACGCTGGAAAGGGCACCAGGCGAGGGGTCTCCAGACAGACCTGAGTGGAATGACTTCGGCAAGTCGTTTCATTTTAGTTGCAGCTTTTGTAAAACAGTTGAGAGGACAGCAACGGCCATGCCGATGGGTTGTTCTGAGGGCCAGACAAGGTGGTGGATGTGAAAGTATTTTATCAGCTCCGAGGGCCATCACAAGCCAAGGAGTGGCGTAGATGATGCCCGGAGAGGAAACAACCATCCTGAACTAGCACATCAAGGGCCCTTCCTATGTGATACGGGGGAGAGGATATAACAAATTATAAGAGAACACCACCAAGGAGGAAACGTTGAAATAGAATTCTCATTCTGAGAGACATTGGCCACATAAAGAAAAAATAAATAAATAGGGGCATAGAGAATTTTAATAATGCACTTCATGATCTAATATAATTGACCACATACCAGGCTACCAAGAACACTGAACAAATTCCCCAAAGAAGGGACTCTATAGGTCTTTTTTTCCCCCAGAATACAACAAAATAGAAATTAATAGCCATCAAAAACTAATTCAAACTATCAACCCATTTGGAAATAAAAATGCTATGTCATCTCCGTAAGATGGAGTCAAATAGAAAAGGAAAACTACCATTATATTGGGTGTCCCCAAAAATGTATACACACACACTTTGAATGATTGCAAAGGCAGTGTTTATTAAAATACATTCCACTTTCAAAACTGAGCTATCAGCTGTTAGAGTGTGCATGCATTTTTTGGGATACTTTGTAGACTAGTTAGAAAATAATTAAAAATTAGTTTTCTACTTCTTAAAATTTATGTGCAGCTGAAACTATACTCAGAATGAAATTAATAAATAGCCTTAAATAATTTTATTTAGTAAGGATGTAGATCAAGTAAATATTCAAGGAAAGAAGTTGAGCCCAGATGGTATGGCTCAGTGATTGAGCGTCAACCCATGAACCAGGAGGTCACTGGTTTGATTCCCGATCAGGGTACAAGCCCAGGTTGCAAGCTTAATCCCCAGTGTGGGACATGTAAGAGGCAGCTAATTGGTGATTCTCTCTTATCATTGATGTTTCCATCTCTCTCTCCTTCCCTTTTCCTCTCTGAAATCAATAAAAATATATTTAGGGGGGGGGGGAAGTAGTTGAAAGAAAAGACAAATAAAACAAACAGAAAGCAGAATAAAGACAATAATAAAAATTTAGCTGAAACCGGTTTGGCTCAGTGGATAGAGCGTCAGCCTGCGGATTCAAAGGTCCCAGGTTTGATTCCGGTCAAGGGCATGTACCTTGGTTGCAGGCACATCCCCAGTTGGGGGGAGGGGGGGGAGGCAGCTGATTGATAATTCTCTGTCATTGATGTTTCTAACTCTATCCCTCTCTCTTCCACTCTGTAAAAAAATTTTTTAATGTATTTTTTTTAAAAAAATAATAAAAATTTAAATGATGCATTGGAAAACAGAAAAATGGTAAAGTTGACCAATAAATCCAAGGGCTAGTTCTTTAAGGGACACTGTGAGAAAATAGGAAAACTTAAGGGAAAAGAAACATGTGGGTCCTGTCTGAAGGAAACTAGAATATTACTGAAGGATGGTTTAAAATTTTTTTTTCTATAAAAGGAGATACATACCCTGTTCCTTGATGGGAAGACTATTATTAATACATTGGCTTTTCTCATATTAATGTACTGTATAATGAAAGCTAATGACTATAAATGGCTGTGCAGGTGTTAAGAAGTTCTTTTTATTTAGCTGATTATCATCTCAATGGAGAGCATCTTAATCTTAATTAGGTGGTTATTTTTTCTTCTCTATTTCCAAGAAATGAAAGCAGAAAAATAACTCTTGTTAAGTAAGGAGAGAGGGAAATGGCATATAGCTGCATCCTTTAAAAAAATGGAAAATACAGGGAGAGGAAAACATATGCCACCACCACTCCTGAGCTCCTACAAGGGTCCCCAGAAAAGGGGAGTGTGACTGCTGTGCTCTGCAGGTCCTGCAGGGAACCCTGAAATTACCCTTGCTGGAGCCCCTCAGTGCCTCCCAGAAATGCTCTGAACATTGTCTAGCCCCCTCCTCTCAGCAGAACTTTTACGATCATAAGACAAATGATCATATGTCTTGCTTCAGCAAGGAACGCACATCTTTGGCAGAGTAGATTGTTAGGGCCCTCAAATAACTTGAAATTAATTAGGAATGACAAGATCCGAAGTTGATATGCCAGTTACTGCTTCTCTAGTGCATAGAACAGGGGTGGGCAAACATTTTGACTGGAGGGCCACAATGGGTTCTTACACTGGACAGGAGGGCCGGAACAAAAGCAACCTGACCATGCTGGCACTCTCATCTTGGGCTGCTGGTGAAGGAGCGGAGGGGAGAGCAAGAGAACCCTCTGCAATTTTGGCTCCGAGGGCCGGATAGAACAACCGAACGGGCCGGATCCGGACCGTGGGTCGTAGTTTGCCCACGCTGGCATAGAATATTGCAGAAAAAAATGTTTTGGTTTAATCATGTAGATCTGCATTTATGTGGGTTATTTATATATTGTTATAATAATATTTAATGTCCGATTTAATTTTTACCAAAAGAAAATCTTACAAGGCAGAAAAATGTGTAAGCCCCCCTTTTTACAAAATGAGAATGTTGGGGCTTCCCCCGCCCATGGTCTCATGTGAAGAAACAGTGGAGCTAGGTAATTCTCCAGGTAGTTAGACTCCAGAACCCACAGTCATTAGCACTGTGCTCTTCTGCCTCCTAAAGCCATGCCCTTGTCATAAAATGGCATTGGCAAATCCATTGCATAAAGACAAAGACACATTTTCCAACTTGTCCCTTCGGTTCCCTTTTGAGCATTAACTCTTAGTTCTGCAAAAACATGCACATAGAGTTTTTCATCAGCTTACGGTAGGTCTGCTTCTCTCTGATAGATTCATTTAGAACCCAGGGAGAACTTAGGATAATGGGTCTTAGCCTTTAAATGGTCTCTCTCTTTTTTAAAAAAAATATATTTTATTGATATTTTACAGAGAGGAAGGGAGAGAGAGAGAGAGAGAGAGCTAGAAACGTCAATGAGAAACATCGACTAGCTGCCTCTGCCACTGGGGATGTGCCCGCAACCAATGTACATGCCCTTGACCGGAATCGAACCCGGGACCTTTCAGTTCGCAGACCAACGCTCTACCACTGAGCCAAACCGGTTTCGGCGAAATGGTCTCTTTTTAATTGGTGACGGCTCCAGTACAGGTCACAGGTAGCGGAGCTGGCACTGAGGTATAAAGTGTGGGAGCTGTGAGTTGGGCTTTCATGACAGGAAGCATATTTTTTCAAAGCAGCTAGTTTCATGGCTGGATGATCCCCCATGAAAGAGAAGCCCTTCTCCCCTGTGTCTCCCACCAACGAGTCCTAGCTCAGAACAAGTCAACCTTGTATGACATAGCTCTTCAAAGGTTTGGAAGCGTGGCCGTCTCTTCCCCATCATTTCTTCATTATATGGTATGTTTCTCTGAGTTCTCACTTCTCTGATAACTTTCTGGACAGATTCCATTTTGTGGTGTGTCTCCCAAATGATGGCACCCAGAAAGTAATAGCACCATCTACGGTCAACCTTTATGAGTACCACAGGGAACAGGGCGTGAAGTTCCAGCACATACCAAGAATACTAGTGAAGCTCAAGATTGGGTTAACATTTTAGCAGGCCCCATCGTGTTTTTGGCTTGGGTGAAACTTGTGGTTGACCAAAAGCTGAGCTGCTTTTCCAATGAATAGCTTCTCAGCCAGTCCCCCGCCCCCATCATATAGTGTGCAATTGATTTTTTTGATCCTCAGTACCACACTTCACATTGCTTTGGTCTACTGTTCTGGCGTGCTGATATTTTACAGTCAGGGGGTGTGGCTTATTTGTACAGCCATCAGCTAGAGTCGTTCTCCCTTCCTGTCAAGGGACCTCTTCCCAAGTCTCCTCCCCTTCTTCCATGATCCAGCCAGTGGGTGTTCTTTATCCTGACCCAGCTCTGGGTCTGACTCTTGCAGGATTGCTTCCCCGAGGGTGAGGAAGAATAGCAGTTGCCTCCACAGACTCCTTTTCTTTCTGCATCTCTCCTTGTTCTGCCCCTGATTTCTCATTCCCTTGAGATTTTAAGGTGGTGGTGATTTGTACCTGTTGCTTTGATCCCTCACTTTTCTTTGTTCTCTTCAGCTCTTGACAGCCCTGCCCCCCTCTACCCTCTTATATTTGTTCTTGATGATTGCCTGGCCTCTGACCCATAGCTGTCCCTGGTCCTCAAGATTCCGTTACACTCTTTTTAGATTCCTAGTTCCTTTACCTTTCCTCCCAATTTTTTTGCTGTCTGAGATCTGATGACACCTTGCAGTTCCATGTCATTCACAGGCTTGGTAAGTCCCATTTCTCGGACTTCATCTCTAAGGCGTTGCTAAACATTGACAAAGATTGAGCCCAAGGGAGCCTGAGTTGCTTAGTTAGAAATCAGAATAATTTTGAGTATAAGTCAGCTAACTTTGAATCCACCTAATGGCTCTGCATCTGGCCTTCTCCACAGGGGGATGATAGGAGAACTTATCAAATATTTTGCAAGAATGAAGGGAATATTACTGTGTCCACAGGACCCTGGCCTACTAATCTGGAATCCTATCATCAAAAGAAACATGACCTTGGTTAGCTCTGACTTCTTTTTGGTAACTCCATGTTGGTTTTTAACCATCAGTGTCTGAAAGCTCTCTGACCTTCTCTTGTCTTGGATTTTGCCAAGAATTAAGAAGCTTACTAATAGGTGTTTTCTTGGATCTTCCATATTCATTTCCTCGGAAACTTGATACTTAACCATTTTTAGTTTCTTAATATTTCTTCCATTTCTGTTCTATGGGTGATGCTGATTGATGCATTTAATAGGTCCATCAGCCCCTGAGAGTCGCTGGGATAGGAGTCTTGAATATATTCAAAGCAGTGTGGTAGTCTCATCACTAATTTTGGGTTGTAATTTTCTCTTTCCTTTATTCCTTCTATCTCTTCTGGTTGGAAAGTCATTCTGTTTGAAAAACAAAGCAAGTAGAGGTTAAGTAATTTCTTCAGTTGAGGGCGTACCTCTTCTCTGGAAATATTGCTATTTCTCCCTCACCATCTATGGATTAAAAAAAAAAAACCACAACAAACTATATATTCAAATTACAGAATCATAGTCATGAACTCCGTCACACCAAAGTCCTCGTTGCCATAAGATCTTATTTATCTGCTTGCATTAATACTTCAGGGCCATGTGCTCCCTTCCTGCGTTTTATGGCATTGGTCTATTGACACCTGATTCTATGAACCTTGTTTCCAGCAGTTTCCCCAATTGCTGTTCCCTGTGTCTTCCCTCAGCTACACAGAATGTGGCCCAGAGCTCCATCCTGGGACTCTTACACATGTAAATATTCTAGAGGCTGTCCTAGAGGGTTTTCCAGGTGAAGGAAATGGGATTTCAGGCTGGGAAATAGTATATCATTATTTCACCCAAGAAGATCATATCCTATTGGTCTAGAATAGATCATGTAAGTTGCTGTTTATTGTAAGTGTTACAATTCAGTCTGATATGGTCTAAGCCCGTGGTCGGCAAACTGCGGCTCTTTGGACCCTTGAGTATGGCTCTTCCACAGAATACTATGGCCTGGGAGAGTCTGTTTTGAAGAAGTGGCATTAGAAGAAGTTTAAATGTAAAAAATTGGGCTCTCAAAAGAAATTTCAGTCGTTGTACTATTGATATTTGGCTCTGTTGACTAATGAGTTTGCCAACCACTAGTCTAAGCCAAGGCCTTCACCACATACTAACACCAATCGGTGATGATTCTTTTTACCTCTGGGAAGAATAGATACCAACCAAAAGATAAGAAAAGCAGAGAAGGCCAAGGGCAAATCACAGGGGTGAGAGCTCCAGGGAACCCTGGAGATGGTCTGTCTGGTCCAACTCCCCACATTGTGCTGAAGGGAAGACTGGAGGCCAAGCCAAACCAGTTTGGCTCAGTGGATAGAGTGTTGGCCTGCGGACTGAAAGGTCCCGGGTTCGATTCCGGTCAAGGGCATGTACCTTAGTTGCGGGCACATCCCTAGTGGGGGGTGTGCAGGAGGCAGCTGATCAATGATTCTCTCTCATCGATGTTTCTAACTCTATTCCTCTCTCTTCCTCTCTGTAAAAAAAAAAAATCAATAAAAATATATTTTAAAAAAAAAAAAAAAAAAGACTGGAGGCCAAGACGGTCAATGGCTTGGCCAAGTCACACAGAGTTATTATGTCTTGTTTTACACACACACACACACACACACACACACACACACACACACATACACACACACACACACACACACACACACACACACACAGTCACCCTCACACCAAATTGGTTTTCTTCCGTAAGAATTTGTGCTTGAGGTAGCAGAGCTCGAATTGCCATCGAGGTCCCCTTATTCGCAGGCCAGTTCTCTTGGTCTTCATCAGACCACAGTCACTTTCGTATTGAATAGTCGATCATTCTCAGACACATAAGAACTTTGTGTGTGTTAGGATCCCTAGATTTCACGAAAGGAAAACTTGAGTGGAATGCCATCCTTCTCTGGGGGTGTTAACTGAATCCTGAGCAGTTGTCAGGGTTTTTATTTGTAAGAACGAGAAGATGTGCGTGGCTTTTATGAAAGTCCTGTTCTAAAGTGTGTCGTGTTCCTGTTTTGCAGGGAGTCCCCAAGTCATCCTTCCTGACCGAGGAGAAGAGAGCCAGGCTGAAGACCAACCCCGTGAAGGTGCACTTCGCAGAGGAAGTGCTCGTCAGCGCACAGAGCCAGGTGCGGCTCGGGCAGGGCATTGAAGTGGCTCTCCGTGGGGCTGGGGAGCTGCCCCCTGGCACACAGCAGCCTAAGACTCTGGAGTCCCGTGGCCGGGAGAGGATGCAGAGGAAGTGCAGTGGGGTTGCTAGAGGCTCTGTGCACCCCCAATGAGATGCAGCAATCACGGAAAGAGTTCTCTCTGGGGGCTCTGGGAGGGGGCTAGGGAGAAAAGCCCTGGGGGTAGTTCTCTGCTGTTCTGTGGTGCCATTCTCCTGGCCATGAGATGCAACAGATTCCAACTGTTAAGTTCTCATTTTGAGTCTTTAAACTCGGTATTCTCTCTGAAGGTGATATACAATGGTAGTAGGGATGGCTTTTTTTTCTTTTATATATATATATATATTTTTTATTGATATTTTACAGCGAGGAAGGGAGAGAGATAGAGAGCTAGAAACGTTGATGAGAGAGAAACATTGACCAGCTGCCTCTTGCACACCCCCCACCGGGGATGTGCCCGCAACCAATGTACATGCCCTTGACTGGAATCGAACCCGGGACCCTTCAGTCCGCAGACCAACGCTCTACCACTGAGCCAAACCGGTTTCGGTTCTTTTTTCTTTTTTTAACCTCTATTGAACCTCTATCATGTGAACCTAAACTTTCCGTGTACATAATCCTTAGTCACCACAATACTCTGCAAGGGAGGTATTGTAACAAAAGAAGAAGCCGAGGCTTAAAGAGGTTAAGAGAATTAATCTCTGAGATCACATAGAAGAAAAGAAAAAAAAAGAAAACACAGGAGCCCAGGGCTCTGTGACTTCTGTTCTTTTGTTTTCCACCATGACATGCTGTTTAACTCCTTTGATATGAGGGGGTGGGAGGATCAGAAGACATGTTAGTAAAGAGAAAATATTAGCTGGAGTATGATGTTGTTATGTGGACTGTTAGATAAAAGGCTCATTTATTCATAATCTACACATTTACCTCCAGTGGTCTGTAGCTTTTGCCATTCTGAATTCAGCGACCAACATTAGATCTTGACATTGCCAGGTTAGAGCCTGTCCTTATCTTCTCACACAGAGACCCGCAAATGGGGAGTCCTGGCTGTTTAAACAAGAGACCCAGCCGAGACTGGTTTGGCTCAGTGGATAGAGCATTGGCCTGCGGACTGAAAGGTCCCAGGTTCGATTCCGGTCAAGGGCATGTACCTTGGTTGTAGGCACATCCCCAGTGGGCGTGGTGCAAGGGGCAGCTGATTGATGATTCTCTCTCATCGATGTTTCTAACTCTGTATTCCTCTCTGTAAAAAATCAATAAAAAATATATTTTAAAATAAAATAAACAAGAGGTCCAGGTGACCGGGTTCATAGCTGCAGAGCCCATATTTTGTACATGTCCTGCTGCCTAACAGACCACACTTCATCCGACCGAGAGTGAAAGGTGGATTTGTTCAGGAAGGGGCCCGGGGGAGGCCTAATGCGTTAATCAGAAAAGATCTGTCCCGCAGCAATACTTGAACCTCTGTGTGTCCACATTTATGAAAATGGGTTGAACCTCTGTATCACATTAAATTTAGATTCAAAGTATTGTTTTTTTTAAGGTAAGATTTCCTTTTCTTTTTTTAAAATGTTTTTAATTATTTCAGGGAAAGGAAGGGCAAGGGAGAGAGAGAGAGAAAAACATCAATGAGAGAGAATCATCATTGATGGGCTGCCTCCTGTATGCCCCCTGCTGGAGATCGAGCTCACAACTGGGCATGTGCCCTGACCAGGAATCAGAGACCTGGTCATTGGTCGATGCTCATCCACTGACCTACACCAGCCGGGCTCAACATGTGTTTTTTTGTTTGTTTGTTTGTTTGTTTGTTAAATATTTTTATTGATTTTTTACAGAGAGGAAGAGAGAGGGATAGAGAGTTAGAAACATTGATGAGAGAGAATCATCAATCAGCTGCCTCTTGCACACCCCCTACCGGGGACGTACCAGCAACCAAGGTACATGCCTTTGACCGGAATTGAACCTGGGACCTTTCAGTCCGCAGACCGACGCTCTATCCACTGAGCCAAACTGGTTTCGGCTCAACATGTGTTTTTAAGAGTAGTACACAGTGATGAGAAGTAGGGGCTAGAACCCACTAACAACACAGGTTCCAGCTTGGATCCCGGGGACTCTAGATCCTCTCGCTGGTTCAAGGACGCTCTTCATTTGTACTCAACACTCAGAGGCCAGTTGTTATGAGAGCTGGCCCTGGGGCATTCTCCAAACCCAAAGGGAACATTCCCTGCCCTGCTCCACCTCGGGAACTCCGGCTGGAATGGAGTCACCAAAACACTGACCAGGCCTCTGCCTCCTTTCCAAAAAGCCCTCCCAGAACGGCGGTTCCTTAGGTGGTCCTGAAAGTACGGGGTGACAGTTGAGATGAATGATGGGGGCAGAGAACAACCCTCTGCCCTTTTGGTGATGCTTCCCTACAGGGAATACTGTAGTGAAACAGGGAGGCAGGGGGCGCGGGGGGGGGGGGAGTGTTGTTTCAAGGCACAATTTGGGACAGTGGACACACTTGTCATCTGCCTTGTTAAAGTGCATCCCCTGAGGATGGCAGCCAGCAGTGAGGGATCAGCTGATGCTTCTGGTGCAGTGCTCGCGGTGTGCCCCACCATCTTTCGTGGCTCACGGCTCTGGCGGCTATCGCCTGAACAAATCGCGCCTGTCTCTGTGGCATAGGCCTCGCCGTTGGAGAAATCCCAGAGGCAGGAGTCACGCCGCGGCATGATGAGGAGGGGAGGGAGGACCCTGTGCTCCGCACCAGGCGGGGCCCGAGGCAGGAAGGGCTGGTTTCATCCCTGCCCTGTGTTTTCCAGGGAAATTCTCTGCTGTGCATGCCCAACGTGCTCAAGCTGTACCTGGAGAACGGACAGACCAAAGCGTTCAAGTTCGAGGCAGACACCACTGTGAAGGTATCAAGAGTAAACTTGGACCTCTTGCCCTGCGAGAATTCGCTGGCTCCTAGGACACCCCCCCCCCCCCAGCATCTTTCCCTGTGGCTGCCTTGGTGCCCTCACAGCCACCATAGTCTGAGCACCTGCAAGATGCCGAGCACTGTGTTATCTCATTTAGCTGTACAGCCACCCAGCAAGATCTCATCACCGTCTTTTTTTTTTTAATTGATATTTTTACAGAGAGGAAGGGAGATAGAGAGCTAGAAACGTCAATGAGAGAGAAACATCGACCAGCTGCCTCTTGCACACCCCCTACTGGGGATGTGCCCGCAACCAAGGTACATGCCCTTGACCGGAATCGAACCCGGGACCTTTCAGTCCGCAGACCACCGACGCTCTACCACTGAGCCAAACCGGTTTTGGCGTCACCGCCATCTTGCAGGGGAGGGAAATCGGGGCTCAGAGAGGTGAAGGGACTTGCTGGACTTCCCTGACTCTTGCGTGTGATCCCCCCATCTGCCACCCAAGAGACAAAGCAGCTTAAAAACCCAGATGAGCTGTCAGGGCAGGCCCAGGCCTCTGCACATTCTGTTCTGAGTTGAAGTCGGTTTCACTTGTAAGTAACAAGTTCCCCCTACAAGATGCGCTGGGCAGAGGGTGAGGTAGAGGACGAGGTAGAGGGTGGGCGCTGTGTTCCAGGAGCTTACAGCCTACGTGAGGGAGCAAGGACATTCAAGGAGCTCCCAGTAGTCGAGGGCAGGATGAAATAAGGGCTGTAAAGAGAGGGACAGCCGAAACCGGTTTGGCTCAGTGGATAGAGAGTCGGCCTGCGGACTGAAAGGTCCCAGGTTCGATTCCAGTGAAGGGCATGTACCTTGGTTGTGGGCACATCCCCAGTAGGGGGTGTGCAAGAAGCAGCTGATCGATGATTCTCTCTCATCAATGTTTCTAACTCTCTATCCCTCTCTCTTCCTCTCTGTAAGAAGTCAATTAAAAAATATTTTTTTAAAAGAGAGAGGGACAAGGAAGTGCTCTGTGCAGGGGTAAGAGTGACACCTGTTCCATCCGGTCAGGACCTCAGAGGAGGCTTTGGAAAGGAGCTGGACCTGAGCTGAGCCTTGAAGGGCAACTAAGCATTCAGCAAGGGCCGGTGGGATGGGGCTGCTGGGGGCTGGGGTGGAGGGTGCACATCCGCCTCAGGGAGTCACATTAACGGATGCAGAGAGCCGGTCAGACAAGCACTGCCCCGTTTGGGGTATTGTGTTCTCAGCGAGTTCAGTGGTAGGGAGGCAATAGGCAAGAAACCAAATCTAGTGTGTGTTCGACAGGTGTCATCTGCCAGGTACTGTTCTACGTGCCCTCTGTGGGAAGTTAATTTAATGCAAACATCAGCCCTGTGAGACAAGTGTTAACATTGTTATCATTTTACAGACAAAACAGAGAGAGAGAGAGAGAGAGAGAGAGAGAGGGAGAAAGAGAGAAGAATGAGGCATACAGAGAGTTAACAGTTTATCCCGGGACACACAGCTAGTAAGTGGTAGTCTAGTTGTAGAAACCACTCACTTAATTTTAATATGCTGTCTCTCACTAAAGAACAGAGCTTGCCAAAACTGGTTTGGCTCAGTGGTAGAGCGTCGGTCTGTGGACTGAAGGGTCCCAGGTTCGATTCCAGTCAAGGGCATGTACCTTGGCTGCTGGCACATCCCCAGTAGGGGGTGTGCAGGAGGCAGCTGGTCAATGTTTCTCTCTCATCCACGTTTCTAGCTCTCTATCCCTCTCTCTTCCTCTCTGTAAAAAAATCAATAAAATATATTTCAAAAAAAGAAAGAAAGAACAGAGCTTATGTTGAAGAACATCATATTAAGTAGTGATGAGGGAAATAAACCAGACCCTGGGATAGAAAGTGGCAGGGCAGCCCGGTTTAGACACAGCGACCAGAGGAGGCCTCTCTGAGGAGAGACCCAGCCCCGGGAGAGCGTGCAGGCAGCAGGAGCAGCAGGTGTGAATGCCCTGAGGCAGCCAAGCCCGGTGATGGCCAGGGGCCGCTGTGGCTTAGCCACTCCAGTGGCACAATAGGAATTACCCAGTCCTATCAGTGACTCTAAAGAGGCATCACTGTCCTCCCTTTCCCCGGGAGAAAACAGGTTCTGAAACCTCTGGGTGATTTCTCGCAGCTGCAGGGCGGGCGGGTGCTGGGTTCTGTCTGGGAGGCAGCTGAAGAAGCAGACTCGAGAGAGAAGATGAAGCCGCTGACCTGGCAGGGAGGCTGCGGTCCTCCAAGTAAGGCAGGAGAGGAGAGCTGTCTGGGCGGCCTGCGGAGGGGGGGGGCAGGGCCAAATCTCACGGGTGGCCTGTCAACATTCCGCTGCCCGTGTTGGCCGCGGACCCAGGGAGCCTTTCTCTCCCCGCTGCACCAAGGAGCAGAGAGAAGGCCAGGAAGTCTCCCCTGTTCTGTGCCGGAGCCTGAGGGCCGGCGTGTTCCTCAGGTGACCCCCAGGCCTCTCTGTGTGGCAGGACATCATCCTCACGGTGAAGGAGAAGCTGTCAATCCGATGCACGGAGTACTTTGCGCTGGTCCTGGAAGAGCAGTACAACGTGTCACGGCTGCACCTGCTGCACGAGGAGGAGCTCATCCAGCAGGTACGTCCTGTCCCTGCCCAGCCTCAGCCCCTGCCTCTGCCCCAGCCCCTGCCTCTGCCCCTGCCTCTGCCTCTGCCCCTGCTCCACCCCTGCCCCTGCCCCTGCTCCTGCCCCTTCCCTGCCCCTGCCCCTGCCCCTGCTCCTGCCCCTGCTCCACCCCTGCCCCTGCCCCTGCTCCTGCCCCTTCCCTGCCCCTGCCCCTGCTCCTGCCCCTGCCCCTGCCCCTGCCCCTGCCCCTGCTCCTGCCCCTTCCCTGCCCCTGCCCCTGACCCTGCCCCAGCCCCTGCCCCTGCCCCAGCCCCTGCCCCTGCCCCTGCCCCAGCCCTGCCCCTGCCCCTGCCCCGGCCCCTGCTCCTGGTGAGGAGATCTGGGCTGGGCAGCTGCGCACCTCGGCCAGGCCGTTGGGGCACAGGGCTCAGCACATCGGCAGGTTTGATGCCCTTTCTTGTGCCATGAAGGCACAGGGTCACTCCGCCTGGACACAACAGGACTAGAGTCAGGCCTGATTTTCGCTTGAGGCCCCATTTTTCAGATGTGGAAACAGGTTTAGAGAGGCAAGGTGACCTACTCAAGGTAACAACCAATAGAATCATATCTTTTGCTTCGGCTCTGATGGTCTTCCCCTCAGCCTGTGGCCTCTGAGATGTGAGGGGAGCATTTGTTGCTGTGTCTGAGCCCTTTTTGTGAGACTCACCCCCGTGCTGGTCCCCGAAGACCGGACAGAACCAACAGTCCCTCTGCACCGCTCAGTCTTCTGGCCATTCTGTGTTTGCTGCACCAACTTTTTACTTTTATTTGTATTTTTTAAAATATATTTTATTGATTTTTTACAGAGAGGAAGAGAGAGGGATAGAGAGTTAGAAACGTCGATGAGAGAGAATCATCGATCAGTTGCCTCTTGCACACCCCCTACTGGGGATGTGCCCACAACCAAGGTGCATGCCCTTGACTGGAATCGAACCCAGGACCTTCCAGTCTGCAGGCCAACGCTCTATCCATTGAGCCTAACCGGTTTTGGCTGCACCAACTTTTTAAAGCCAACACAGGTCAGTTCAACAAATCCTTGTTGAATGTGTACTCTTACAAAGATGAGTAGGATTTCCACAATTGGAAAAGGAGGAGGGGCTTTTTAAAATATATATATATATATATATATATATATATATATATATATATATATTGATTTTTTTAAAACAGAGAGGGAGGGAGAGAGATAGAGAGTTAGAAACATCAATGAGAGAGAGTCATCGATCAGTTGCCTCTTGCCCACCCTCTACTGGGGATGTGCCCACAACCAGGATACATGCCCTTGACCAGAATCGAACCCGGGACCTTTAAGTCTGCAGGCCGACGCTCTATCCACTGAGCCAAACCGGCTTCGGCGAGGCGGGGCTTTTTAAGCAGGGCAACAGTATGAGCAAGACAGGGCCTCGTGGAAGCCACTCTCAGCGTTCCACACTGCAGGTGGCGTCTTACTCTGCTCACCCGCCCCCCATTACGGGTGCTTGCACACGCTTTTAAAAAGTCACTTCTGTTCTATCAGCATTGGAAAAAAGAACCACATTAAATCCCTGAGATAGTTTGAGTGGGGGGGAAAGGTACAGAATTTATATAATGTAGACTATACTGTTATTTGTAGGAAAGAAAGCATGAATAGGAGCGTGTGTAACATACACTAAGTGGCCAGATGATTATGATCTCTGAACGCATAATAATCTGGCCACTCAGTGTGTGTATATATATTTTAGAGGCCCGGTGCATGAATTCGTGCATGGGTGGGGTCTGGCCAGCCTGGCCAGGGGGAGGGGACATGGGCAGTTGGCTGGCCTGCCTGCTGGTCGAACCCCTGGTCGAGGTTAACGGAGTCAGTGGGAAACTTGACTCTTTTGAGCCTTTTACATCTTATCCTCCTGGGAAAGCCAAATTAGGAGCAAAGGCCTGCACTGCCTTGGGAAACACTAAATTGAAATCTCTGGGAACTGTCTTTCATTGTCTTTTCTTTTCTTTAGGGTTTTTTTGTGTGTGTGGATGGGTGTGTGTGTGGAATAACTGCGAGAACAAAGGCAGCTCAGATGAATGGTATCTCCCTTCCCCGTCGCAGGTGGTAGAAAAGGAAGAGTTACAAGACTGCCGCTGCCTCTTCAGGGTGTGTTTTGTCCCCAAGGACCCCCTGGACCTCCTGAAGGAAGACCCCGTGGCCTTTGAATACCTCTATCTGCAGGTGACTGGGTTTGAATACCTCTATCTGCAGGTGACTGGGTTTGAATACCTCTATCTGCAGGTGACAGGGCCTGCGCTTCCTAAAGTGGCAGCGGTCCTTCTCAAGGATGAAACTGGGTGTTGTTTCTCATTAAACGTTCATTGTCGACGCTGTGGCAGGTGTCCCCGATTTCCCCCGCCCCCCTTTGCCCGCCTCCGCACGTCCCCGCCCCCCTCCCCAGGCCTTCACCACACTGTAGTTTGTGTCCATGGGCGCTAGGCATATATGTTCATTAGCTAATCCCTTCACCTTCCCTTAACCAGTCCCCCCCACCTCCCTCCCCTCTGACCTCTGCCGGTCTGTTCAGTGTATCCCATGCCTCTGGTTCTACTTTGTTCATCATTTTATTTTGTTCATTAGATTCCAAATACTGGTGAGGTCATATGGTATTTGTCCTTCTCTGCCTGGCTTATTTTGCTTCGATGGGCCTAGAGATTGGGTTGTTTTGAACATGAGCTCGAGGCAATTAAGCAATTCCCTGGTGTAGCTTATCTTTATCGGAAGGGGAAGGGGCCTGGATATCCCTTACCATTCCCTCTTCCGTCGCTGAGTTGCGATCTGAGGAGATTAGTGATGTATTAATGAAATCTGGGCTGTCTTCAATGTAGATGCTACATTTCCTAATGCCATTTAAGATCCTCAGAGTTACGGTTTTTATGGCTAAAAGAGGCTTTAGTGCCTCAACGCTTTATTTTACAAATGATGGAACTGAGCCTTGGCAAGGCCACGTGCTTTGCGTGGGTCACCCATTTATTTATTGGTGACACCAAAAGTAGCTGCCTTGGTCCCTGGAGCCTTTTGCTCTCCTTACTCTGCCCCTGTCGGTAAAATTTACTATGCCATTTTTATTCTGATGAAAAAGAATCATTTGGGAGGCATTGATATTTGAGATAACTCAAACTAGGTGGATTGATTTGCTCAAAGTTTTACAGAAACGATGGCAGCAACTAATAACAACAATACTGCCCTAACCAGTTTGGCTCAGTGGATAGAGCGTCGGCCTGCGGATCGGAAGGTCCCAGGTTTGATTCCAGTCAAGGGCATGTACCTTGGTTGTGGGCACATCCCCAGTGCGGGGTGTGCAAGAGGCAGCTGATCGATGTTTCTCTCTCATCGATGTTTCTGACTCTCTATCCCTCTCTCTTCCTCTCTGTAAAAAATCAATAGAATAATTTTTAAAAACCCAATACTTTATTTTTGCATATTTTTGCCCCTCATCCCTGCTTTCAGATGCATTATCTAACTTAAACCCCACAGAAACCACCTACGGTAGACTTCACTCTCCCCATTTAGCAACGGGGAGAACAGCAATGCTCAGAGTCTTTTTTAAAAATATATATACATTTTTTATTGATTTTTTACAGAGAGGAAGGGAGAGAGATAGAGAGTTAGAAACATCGATGAGAGATAGTCATCGATCAGCTGCCTCCTGCACACTCCCTACTGGGGTTGTGCCCGCAACCAAGGTACATGCCCTTGACCAGAATTGAACCCGGGACCCTTCAGTCCGCAGGCCGACGCTCTATCCACTGAGCCAAACCGGTTTCAGCCTCAGAGAGTCTGAATAACTTAACCAAGGTCACACAGCCACGCACAGGCAGAGCCGGGTCTCAAAGCTGAGCTCCTGGTCCCGCTGCCTTTTGCTTGAGAGAACTAGGACAGGGGTGGGCAAACTTTTTGACTCGAGGGCCACAATGGGTTCTTAAACTGGACCGGAGGGCCGGAACAAAAGCAACCTGACCATGCTGGCACTCTCCTCTTGGGCTGCTGGCGAAGGAGCGGAGGGGAGAGCAAGAGAACCCTCCGCTCTTTCGGCTCTGAGGGCCGGATAGAACAGCCGAACGGGCCGGATCCGGCCCTCGGGCCGTAGTTTGCCCACGGCTGGGCTAGGAGCGCGGTTCCTCTGCTCCCGGTTCCCAGTTCCCCCGACGTGGTCTCTTCCAGAGCTGCAGCGACGTGCTGCAGGAGCGCTTCGCTGTGGAGATGAAGTGCAGCTCTGCGCTCCGGCTAGCGGCCCTGCACATCCAGGAGCGGATCTACGCGTGCGCCCAGCCGCAGAAGATCTCCCTGAAGTACATAGAGTGAGTGGTGGGGGACTCCGGGGACCCAGCGACAGACAGCAGCTGTGCTGTGTGGATAGTCTGGCTGGCCCCTGGCCAGAGCGGCCAGATTCCGTAGAAAGCTGATAGTCACCTTACCCAGCCTTCTGTCCCTTGTCTTTCTATTCGATTTCCTCTTCACCCTCTCCCACCCGGCTGGGCTCCCCCACATGTCAGGATCTGGCTGCTCCCTCTGGGGCCAAAGCCAAGTCCAGACAGAGCGACACAGGATCCCTTTGTAAGTTCCTGGGAGGATACACAGGGAGGCCTTGTGATAACTTCAATGGAAAGCTCTGATAAGGGCAGGAATGACTTGAAAATTACCGTATTTGCCGGCGTATAAGACGATTTTTGGCCCTGAAAAATACGTATTTGCCGGCGTATAAGACGACTGGGCGTATAAGACGACCCCCTAACATTTCCACTAAAAATACAGAGTTTGTTATATACTTGCCGTATAAGACTACCCCCCACTTGGAGGCATATTTTTCAGGGCCAAAAAATCGTCTTATACGCCGGCAAATACAGTAATGTGTGAACCCATTACGTTGCGTTATATTCCGACTAAGGAAGTTTCAGATCCTGGGATTCCAACACCTAATTCTTTTTAAATATATATATATATATATATATATATATATATATATATATATATATATAATTGATTTTTTACAGAGAGGAAGAGAGAGGAGAGAGATAGAGAGCTAGAAACATCTATGAGAGAGAGACATCGACCAGCTGCCTCCTGCACACCCCACACCAGGGATGTGCCCGCAACCAATGTACATGCCCTTGACGGGAATCGAACCCGGGACCCTTCAGTCCACAGGCCAACGCTCTATCTACTGAACCAAACCGGTTTCAGCCAACACCTAGTTCTTAGCTTAACATTTGCTCTTGGTGGTGTCACCCAGGTGTGCTAACCCCCTCACCAAATCTCAGCTCTGTTGTCCTATCTGGTATCAAAGTCAAAAGAGTCACATTTAAAAATTAAAGCAGATCTAGGGCTCTGTCCCTGATGTGCCAGGTCAAATCTCTAGAGAATGGGACCTGAGAATCTGTATCTTTAACAAGTTTGTTGGAGCTTTTTGAGGTGGCTGTTTGGCTAGCACCATTCTGAAGCACGACCTCGGGGATTCACGGGTGCTGTGTACCGCCCCTGACAGTGTGTGATGCATGCTCGGTCATTCCTTGTCACGTACATTGTAGTGAAAAAGGATCAAGGTCTCCTGCTCTAACAGAATATCACACAGCACCGAGTGTAATGCGCTCCCAGAGAGATCAGTGGGGTTTTCCAGAATGGCTGTGGCTTTTGTGTATGTGTTGGGTAAGAAATACGTATATATATATTTATAAACACATATTGTGTACTTACATAAAATATTCTATATAATAAGAGCCTAATATGTAAATCAGCCAAACTGCAGAATGACTTATAGAACAACCAGTTGCTATGATGCACACTGACCACCAGGGGGCAAGCACTCAAGGCAGGCCCCAGGCCAGCCAAGGCAAGTGCCAGTAGGGTCCTGATTGCCCCACGAGGTTGCCCTGTAGAGGGAGGCAACCAACCATCGTGGGGTGGGGGAGAGGGAAGCAGGGTTAGTGAGGGGATGGCGTCAGGCCGGCCAAGGTGGGTGCCAGTGGGAGTCCCCCAATCACACCACCAGTCACCCCACAGATCGATCCTGATCGCCAGTCAGGCCTAGGGACCCTACCCGTGTCCGAATTTCATGTACCAGGCCTCTAGTAAGTATATATTAATATATAACTTATAGAAGAAACACGTAAGCTATTTCTATATATTTGTATCTACTTATACACACATAAACGTACACGAGTATGTATCTTCTGTTGAGGAAGAGGCTCAGGTGCAGTGTGCTGAGAACGCTAAGTACTGAACCAAATGTAATTGTGCTGTCCATCAGAGCCACCAAGTACACTGTAAAAACGGGCCTCCTCGGCTCCAATGTCTCCTGGCAGGAAAGACTGGGGAATAGAGAACTTTATATCGCCCACATTACTCCGAAACATGAAAGGCAAAGACATCAAGAAAGCCATAAGCTTCCACATGAAGAGGAACCAGAATTTGCTGGAACCCCGACAGAAGGTAATGGAGCCCTCGCCCTGGCCTGTCTAGGGACTGCATCTTCCACATGGCCTTGATTTTAGCCAGTGAATAACTCTAACTTACGTCTTTTTTTCTTCTTCTTCTTCTATTTAAGCAACTTATTTCCGCTGCCCAGCTCCGTTTAAATTATCTACAGATCCTTGGGGAACTCAAGACCTATGGCGGGAAAATCTTTAATGCTACTTTAATGGTACGTGTTAGAGAACCGTGGAATCCCACGCTGACGAGGGACCTTAGACGTCCTCTGAAGATCAGTGGATCTTGTGGCCTAAAATTTTTGAGAACTCTGTCAGGTACCAGAGTTTTGTTTGGGAAAGTAAATATCGTGCCATTGGGAGTGTTCGTTGCGCCCTTGCTTGGTGCTAGCCCTGTGGTAGGTGCTGTGGGAGGCAGAGCTGATATGATTTCTGCCTTCCAATGATCGAACAAAGTAGCCACAAAGACAAAGCAGAGCCACGGGAGACACACAGGGCAGTTGCTGTGGGGTGTGGAGACAGAGGGACCACTGCCAGCTTCGGGTGAAGGATGGAAGAGAAGGGGATAAGGAAAGGCAAAAAAAGATTGGATTTGGCCAGATTTCCACGTAGAGAGGAAAGGCCTTCTGAAGGGAAGGGTACTGTACGCTATTGACTCTGGAGCTTTGGGAATAGGAAGGTGGAGAGGGAAACGTGGAAATCGTACGGGAAAGGTAAGAATGTTAGACCGACTGACTGCCAGGCTGGGGCCCCGATTATTCAGAAAAAGGGAAGAACTGAGGAGGGAAAAGAGAAGCAACGGAGCCTTCTGCTCTGCTTCCCGGTCCTCCCCCGGCTTCCTTCTTGGAGCCGAGGCCCACAGCTCTGTGCTGTTCAGCCGTCAGTAATCGGGGCTGTGGCTCAAGGGAACTCTCCCCACCACTCAGCCAGACAATTTGCCAATTACTGATTTTAAAAAAAAACAAAACATTAACAAATCCTCTTTTAGTGGATTTAGTATGTCTCTCAGTCATGTGCAGAGAGATGGGTCAATTTAATCAGATGGCTGGCTTAACAATACAGATAGAAAAAAGAGAATCCCTGTTTTGAGAGCAAGATAGAGCAATCAGGTCAAGCATGTCAAACTCTCGGCCCTCGGCCGCATGCCTCGTGTATTTGGCCCCGGTTGGCCTTTGAGTTGGACATGCTTGAGTCAGATAGTCAGGGGAAGGAGAAAATAGAGGGCGTCTTGTATAGGAGTAGACGACCCAAAGGTGGAAGAGAGACCAGAGCACAGAAAGGAAGGCTTGAAGGTACAAGGAAAGCTTCCCACTTTTCCCAAGGGCCAACCTTCCCCTCGCCCCGCCGTCCCCAGCCCCCCTGTACCTTTCCTGTCTAAGGAAACAGTTGGTAACAGGGAAAGGAACCACGCTGAGCTGGCTCAGGGTACTTGCTGGCCACTGGGGTTACACTGTCGACAAACACAGTCTGTCGTCAGGGAACTTGGCCGGGAATCTGAGACTGGAGTACAAACGATCACAATAAGAAGTCACAGCTCGGCGTTAACGGGAGACGCAGACAGGAAGTAGTGTGGGAACAGCACAGAGGAAAAGGTCTGTTCTGGTCTGAGGAGGAGACAGAGATCGGGCAGATGATTTCTGTAGATGTTTGCAGTAGGAGGTTTTGGCGGAAGCTTTTCAAGAAAGGCCAGGATTTCCGTCGGCAGTGATGGCAGGGAAGGGATTCCAAGAGGAAAGAAGTAGGCACATAGGTACCGAAAATACAGGTTGCGTCTACGGAACCGGATAAAAGCCTGGTTCGGCCCTCTGTTGTGAAGGGTCTTGAAGAGATGACATATACTTAATTCAGCTGCCACTGGGGCCCAGTGTAGGCTGTTGCCTCACTTGGCAGTCCGGGGAGCGGCGGTGGGGACCTGAAATAAGAATCTGGAGTTTGCAGAGAGAGGTATCATGTCTCACATGTGCCGTGCATTTCCCTAGCTGCGAACGGGAGACTAAGTCCTCCTCTGCCCTTCTGCAGCTACAGGACAGAGAATCCTACGTTGCCCTTCTCGTTGGAGCCAAGTATGGGATTAGCCAAATTATCAATAGCAAACTCAACATCATGTCGACGTTGGCAGAGTTCGCAAACATCAGCCGCGTGGAGCTGACGGAAGAGTCTGAGAAAGTGGGCATGGTCAAGGTGTACCTGCAGGACATCAAGGTAACACACACAGGGGAGGGCTTCCGAGCGCAGCTCCTGGAAGGTGGGGCTAACTTACGTTAGGGTCGTTTATATGCGTGCGGCCATTTACACAGAGTCTAATGGCCAGCATTTGCTGTCCCATCAGAGGGAGAGTGGTACCCAGGGGTGCCTTTCCCCGGGCAGGTCCTGGAAGGTCTCTTCGTATAAACTGAGCCTGACCTTGTGCTTTCCCGATCGGTTCAGAAACGTAGATGGGGCCGAAACCGGTTTGGCTCAGTGGTAGAGCGTCGGTCTGCGGACTGAGGGGTTCCGGGTTTGATTCCGGTCAAGGGCTTGTACCTTGGTTGCGGGCACATCCCCGGTAGGGGGTGTGCAAGAGGCAGCTGGTTGATGTTTCTCTCTCATCGACGTTTCTAGCTCTCTATCCCTCTCTCTTCCTCTCTGTGAAAAACCAATAAAAAATATATATTTAAAAAATAAAAGAAACGTAGACGGGAACACCAGGTGGGACCAGAAGGGCTGCCTAAGAGTGCTGAGTGGCAGCCATTGAAGTGGGTGAATGATGCGGGGACTTCCTCAGCCTCCCTGGGAGGTCCTGCCTTTATTGGCTTTCATATCAACAGGATCGGAGATGGTGCTTTCTTCTTACCACCCTCTCCCTCTCCTCCGTTTGCTTTTGCTTCTTTTCCTTGTCTAGGTCAGGTCTTGAAGGGGACCCCCCGTATGTGAATGGAGCAGTGTGGGGTGGGTGGTTTGGATGGGAGGCTAGGACCGGGGTCAGAGGTGGAGAGGCAGGAGGCATTGTGGAGTTTCGATGGGAGGAACCCACACATGCGACTTGCTCATTTCAAGTCTTTTTAAAAATATATATATTTTATTGATATTTTACAGAGAGGAAGGGAGAAAGATAGAGAGCTAGAAACGTCGATGAGAGAGAAACACCGACCAGCTGCCTCTTGCACACCCCCCACCGGGGATGTGCCCACAACCAATGTACATGCCCTTGACCGGAATCGAACCTGGGACCCTTCAGTCCGCAGGCCGACGCTCTATCCACTGAGCCAAACCGGTTTCGGCTCATTTCAAGTCTTGAAGGGGAGACGACAGGACGTGACGCCTGCCCGGGGACGGGGCTGGGGTGAACTTGGAATTTCCCATCGGCCCCCATGTGGTCTTGTTGGCTGGCTGCAGGCTGTCCCTTTGCCCTTCACGGGCTTAAGAGCTCCCTTTGCCTTCGAAGGTTCTGACGTTGCTGCTGGAATCCAACAGTGCCAAGGACCTGGCCTGCCTGGTCGCCGGGTACTACAGGCTCTTTGTGGACCCGGTTACCTCCGTCTTCCTCTGGCCGGGGAACAAGCAGCCGGGGCACCGGGTGTCTGCTGAAGAAGGTGAGGCGCGGGGAGAACGGGCCCGTTTCACTGCCCTGTGCGTCCGGCCAGCCCAAAGGGAGGTGGAGAGTGGAGTTGAGCTGACGACACTCCCACTTGAGGCGATGTGAGCTACTTCTCCATGCATTTCCTTGTAAACAGTGGGTCTTTCCAAAGTCCTGAACAGAGAAGCTTTCTTTGTACCTGAGAGTCCTTAAAAATATAAAATGGTGCATATGATTCCCTGTAGAATTTCCTAAAACCATCTCTAAGATCCATTGTTATCTTTATTTGCCACCAAAAGGTGCTGTCAGTCATTTTGTTCAGAAAGTACAGATGGCCAGCCCTGGCCGGGTAGCTCCATTGATTGGAGTGTCATCCTGATACACCAAGGTTGTGAGTTCGATCCCCAGTCAGGGCTCATGCAAGAATCAACCAACGAATGCGTAAATAAGTGGGAAAAGTCAATATCACGCCCTCTCCCTCTCCCTCTCTCCACTGTCTGTTTTCAGTGCACAGACACTCCCCCCATGGCTGATTTCAAGCTGCCAACTTGGTGTCACTGAGTGTGGAGGTGGGGAGGGATGCTCAAATAGCACGCCATTATGTAGTCTTTCCCCCGTGTGGATGAGATATAATCTCCAGAGCTTAGGTAGTAAGATAAAGTAAAATGGCCAGGCAGTGATGAGCTTTGGGTATTTGTGAGCTTTGTCTTTAACACGATTTAGAAGCCAGGGTTGGTGCCGTAGGGAGAACGGCAGAGTGGGAGCCGGGAAGTCGTGGAGGTCGGATGGCAGGAGGGCCTGCTTCTCCCAGGGCAGGTGGCGGGGTCAGAGAAGACGCTGGGGGCGGGGGGGGGGCAGTATTTGAAATAGAACTCGGAGAACATGCTGGAGTAGGCCAGACAAAGGGGGGAGGAGAGATCATTTGAAACGGGGGAGGGGGGGAGGGAGAGGGTCGGCATGGAGGGAAGACATGGAGGGCAAGGTCATGTGAGAAGCTGTCTGCAGTGGCTGGAGCATGGGAAGGGGGTAGGGGTGGCCAGGCTGCTAAGGAGGGGTCGGGGCCGTCTTGTGGGGGAGCTTAGGCCGTTCCCTGTAGGCAGGGGAAGCCATCCGAGGGTTTAAACAGAGTGTGAGGTCGATTAAAAGGAAGTTTTTAGAACGATCCGCCTGCAGGCTGATGGTAGAGGAGCGACTGGAGACCTGGGTCAGTACTCCGCACCCTTCCTCCACGGAGCCTCCCAAGGACCAGCAGCGGGAGGAGTGGCCGCTCTCCTGACAGCCTGTGGCACCAGCGGGTCCCCAAGGCCCGGCGTCGGAAGGGTGCCAGCCTCGCAGCCCCAGGCTCTCCCAGGAAGGTGCCAACACGTCGATTCCCTCCCTACGTGTTTGACCCAGTCAGGACATCAGGCCAAGGATCTGTTTGGGATTTTATTTTTATTTTTATTGATTTTCCACAGAGAGGAAGGGAGAGGGATAGAGAGTTAGAAACATCGATGAGAGAGAATCATGGACCAGCTGCCTCCTGCACACCCCCTCCTGGGGATGTGCCCGCAACCAACGTACATGCCCTTGACCGGAATCAAACCTGGGACCTTTCAGTCCGAAGACCGACGCTCTATCCACTGAGCCAAACCGGTTTCGGCTGTTTTGGATTTTAAATAGGATTCCCATCTGACCTTGATCCCAGACAGGACAGGGCTGGGATGTGGAGAAGGGTTTAGGAGACCCGGGCAATACTGCCCCAGCCAAGTGAAATCCAATCAAAGAAACACCCCCCCCCACTCCCCCCGACCCCCCCAGTTTCTGGGAACAGATAGCTCTCCTTGGAAGTGGGGATGGGGGTAGCCCTGTCTCTTTCAGGGGGTCCAGATAGAGGTGGGCAAGGAGGCCTGGAGGTGTGTGTCCCGGGGGGCCCCGTGTCCGGCACTGTAGCGTGACCTGGGCCAGCCACCCTCCCGGACCTCAGCTCTCGAACCCGGAAACCGGAGGGCCAGCGGCAGTGGGGGCCGGGGGCCCTCTGCCAGCCCCCAAAGGCTGCTCTGTGACCCCGAGTGTCCCCCGTGGTGCAGGCTACGAGTCCAGGGCGTGCAGCGACTCCGAGGAGTCCTCCGACGTGGACTGCGTGCTGGAGCCCCTCTCGGACCCGTGCCCGCCGCCACCGCCCGCCGGAGAGGGGCAGCCGCCCGGCCCCACGCCCGGGGTGCCCGCCGGAGGCCCCAGCGCCTGCGGGGCCAGCAGCACGACCGACAGCGCCGAGTCCGAGGCGTCCGACTCGGCCAACACCGAGAGCCGGGGCTGCAGGACCAGCGGCTCCAGCGAGTCCATGGATGATGCCCTGGAGGAGGACGACCTGGACGCCTGCTCCTCCAGCAGGTCCGGCTTCTTCCACTTCGGCCCGCCGCCGGGCTTCCCCGAGAGGGCCGGCGGCCACAGCCAGGAGGAGAGGAGCCGGATTGAGACCCGAGGCTTCCTCTGCCTCCTGGACCTGGCCCAGCGGGCCAGCCCTCAGCCCCGGCGGGCGGGGCCGGCGGAGAGCCAGGCCCCCGGGGCGATCGGCGGCGGCGGCGGGGCAGCGGACCCCGGGGCAGCCAGGCTGGACCCCGGGCTGTACGAGGGCAGCCGTGCCGACTACTACAGCCTCTGCTCCAGCGTCTCCCCGGCCTGGCGCCTGAGCGACAGCTCGGACAGCACCGCCTCCCGGCAGGGAGGGGGCCCGCAGGGCTGGTCCGAGGCCCCGCCCGGCTCCTCGCCCGAGGCCCCGGGCCCTGCCAGCGAGGAGGGCAGCTCGGAGGAGGAGTACTACGATGCCGCTGACAAGCTCACACCCCCCGGCACCCTCTCAGGTGAGCCCTCCCCCCACCGCAGGTCTGCAGACAGGGGCCAAGCTTGGGGGGGTGGGGGGAGACACGTGAGTAAAGCAAGATCATGGTCCTCTCTGGAGGAGGCTGCCCCGGGGTCTGCGGACTAAATTACGAGCATCCTGACTTCACCCGGCTGGCGGGGCTCAGTGGTTGAGCGACAAAGACCTATGAACCGGGAGGTCACGGTTCGATTCCCAGTCAGGGCACATGCCTGGCCAGTAGGGGGTGTGCAGGAGGCAGCCAATCAATGATGCTCCCCCGTCATTGAAGTTTCTATCTCTCCCTCCCTCTCCCTCTCTGAAATCAATAAAAATAATATATTTTTTGAAAAGGAATCATGAGCCGAAACCGGTTTGGCTCAGTGGATAGAGTGTCCGTCTGCGGACTGAAGGGTCCCAGGTTCGATTCCGGTCAGGGGCATGTACCTTGGTTGTGGGCACATCCTCAATAGGGGGTGTGCAGGAGGCAGCTGGTCGATGTTTCTCTCTCATTGACGTTTCTAGCTCTCTCTCCCTCTCCCTTCCTCTCTGTGGAAAATCAATAAAATATTTTTTTTAAAAGAATCATGACTTCAAGTCAGAGCCACAAGGAAGGCTCAGAGAACTGTGGCAGGCAGAGATGGACAAGGATGGGAGGCATTCGCCCTACAGTGGAAACCAGGGAGGACTCCCCAGAAGAGGTGGGGGAGTGCTGAGACTGGTGAGATAGACAGAATTTACACAGAAAGCAACGGTTGTGTGTGTGTGTGTGTGTGTGTGTGTGTGTGTGTGTGTGTGTGTTTTAAATACATTTTATTGATTTTTTTTACGGAGAGGAAGAGAGAGGGAGAGCTAGAAACATCCATCAGCTGCCTCCTGCACACCCCCTACTGGGGATGTGCCCGCAACCCAGCCACATGCCCTTGGCCGGAATCGAACCCGGGACCTTTCAGTCCGCAGGCCGACGCTCTATCCACTGAGCCAAACCAGGAAGGCGAAAGCAGCGGGCTTGACAGGGCCGCCCAGCAGCAGGAAGCGGATGTGTCACTGCCGACCCTGACGCTACATTGCGTGAGGCCTGGAAGCAGAAAGAACCCGCCTGCCAGGCTCTGACGCAGGAAGGCAGGGAGGCCTGCTGGTCCTGGCTCTCTCGGGTCCCCTGGCCTTCCTCCCCGCACATGGGCGAGGCCTTCCCCTCACAGCCACTCCCCAGCTGCCCCGAGAGCCTCCCAGGACATTTACACACACAGATCCCTGACGGGGGCCTGCTAGGAGCTGGGGACGCTGCAGCCCTTGTAGCTCTGCTTCAGCCCTTCCCAGGTGCTCCTCCCTGCCGACAGCGGTGCCCTTTGCTCGTGGGAGAGAGGCCGGCTCTGTATGCCGAGGCCCTGGGTGGCACAGCCTCTGCCCGCCCCTCTCCCTGCGTCCCGCCACACAGGCCTCCCTGCCAGGCTTTAAAGGGCCAGGCTCTTTCCCACACCCAGCCATTGGCCAAAGGGATGCATCCCGGCCACGGATCGAACCCAGGCGATGATCCTGAGTCCCAAGCCCAAGCTCTGAGTGCCTCTTTTTTTTTTCCTGCTTCTCATGTGCTTTTTTCCTTCCTTGGTTCCCAGGGCCCGGAGCTGTCCCTGCCGCAGAACCCAGAGCCTCGCGCCCCCAGAGCGAGGCCGGCTCCCGCAGCCCCGAGGACGGCCCGAGCACCACCGGGCCGGGCGGGGGAGAGGCCCGCCGGAGGGGAGGCGCGAAGACGTACGCCAAGACCCTGAGGAAGAGGAGGTCTTTCTTGCAGACCGACTACACCTGCCAGGTCTCCTTCCCGCGGGTGCCGCCGCCGGCCTCCCGGGAGGACGCGGACGCCGTGTGCTACTACGACCGGGAGCCCTACCTGGCCCTCGGGGCGCCCTCCCCGACCGTGTCCTCTCTGCAGGACGTGCAGGGGGAGCCCGGCCTGCTGGAGACCAAGGCCCTGGGGCTGCTGGCTCCCGGGGTGAGGGAGGCCAAGAGCAAGAACCCAGCCTCCCGGGCCATGGAGATGGAGCCGGAGACCATGGAAACCAAGTCGGTCGTCGACTCGCGGGTGTCCCCCATCTCCGCCGTCCGCCTCCGGATCGGCCCCGGGCCTCGAGAGAATTCTGGGGGCGCCCCTGCGCCCGCCGCGGTGGCCAGTTGCCCAGCCAGCGCCCCTCACCGCCCCAGCCCAGGCCCCTCTGGCCCAGACGCTGCTGCTCGGACAGCGTCTTCCCAAGCTCGGCCTGCATTTCAAGACTCAGGTGGCAGTGCCCCCAAAGAACTCTCCATGGAGCAGCCTGAGGGCAGCGCCTGCCCCCGGGCCGGCGCGGCGGAGCCGGACACAGGCAGAGCCCGCCCGGCCCACAGCCAGGGGCCGCCTCCTGCCTCTCCGGGAGACACCCCGGAGCCGGGAGGAGGCCTGCTGGGAACCGGACGGGGACCCCTGCTTACCGATCCCACGCGGGAGACTGCCCCCCAGAACCCCGAGCCTGTGCTGCCTCTCGGAGGCGGGCCTGGCAGTGGCGGACGCGGAGTACATTCGGGAGAGAGGATGGCTTCTTTCCCGGCGAAGGAAGAGCAACACGGACCAGGAACCCTGGTTACAGGCAAAAATGGTGCCGTCGAGGGTCCTGATGGGCCCGTGGAGGATGCAGGGGACCCGGCGGGTGACGGGTTGAGCGCTGTTCCGCAGACGATGGGTGTCAGTGCTCCCGACGGCCGAATAACGGTCCCCCTGCCCTCGGGGACTCCTGTGACAGGGACGGACCCGACCCCGGCTCCCTCCTCCACCGAACTCCGAGGGCAGAGCAGAGAAACCCCGGGCCACGCCTGCCGGGCCCCAGAACCAGAACCGTTGGCAGCGCTGGGTGCAGACCCGGATCTCCTGCCTGAGAACCAGACCATTCAGGAGGTCAAAGCGGAGCCGCTTAACCACGTGATAGGGGAAGACACGGCCCCCAGGGACACCCCTCAGCAGGTCTGTTCTACTCCCAGGCCTTCTCTGCTGCACCCTCTCCCAGGCCCCCCAGGGGAGCCCCACGTAGAAGGTTCAACCCACCAATGTTCGCTGTCCGACTGCGGAGACAAAGCCCCTGGCATCTGCCTCCCCCCGGCGGAGCAGTCTCTCCTGTGCTCTCCCCCGGAGAGCCCCCCTAGAGTTCCTGCCGGCCTCAGGGCGTCCACGCCTTTGGGGTTCGCGGGGGTGAGCGAGACGGTGGCCCCCGGGATCGGGATGGAGCGGTGCAGCTGCCAGCTCTCCTACGCCACCTGCTTCCGCGGCCTGCAGCCCGAGGCGGAGGAGGAAGGCAGGGACTCGGAGGCACGCCCCAGCGGGGCCCCCCTCACCGCGCCGCCCTCCGCAGGGAGCGGGCTGGCCCTGCCCCGGCGGCCGGCCCGGGCCCACAGCTGCAGCACCGCCGAGCCCCCGTCGAGGAACAGCCGTGTCTGGCCCGAGTACTGCTCCCGGGCCCTGACCCGGTTGAAAGCCGCGCCCGCCGGCACGCCCGAGGCCTTCCTCCGCCTCTCCGAGAGCTTGCTGGAATTGCAAGACATGCTGGAGGCTTCCTGGGGGAACGGGGACAGGCACCCCCCGGAGAAGTGCACCTGGCACTTTTCCGAGAGCCGGAGCCACCTCTGCACGGGCTCCCAGCAGCTCCTGTCCAGCTGTCAGCACGTGATCCGGATGGACCAGTCCCCCGAGGAGATGCGGGGGGCCGTGCGCGACACCTTCCAGCACCTGGTCCGGCTGGCCGGCCTGTGCTTCCAGCTCACAGACTGCAGCCGCTGCTCCGCCCGCCACAGGGAGGCCGCCGGGAACCTCAGGGACGTGGTGCACACCTACCACCGGTTCGTGGAGGCCGCCAAGCTGACCTGCGAGAGGGGCTACCACGACCTGAGCGTGAAACTCCTGGCCCGGCAGTGCACGGCCCTCACGGCCGCCGTGTTCTGTTTGACCCAGAGGTTCCGGGCGTCCACTGCCCTGTGAGCAGGCTGGCTGCCCCGAGCCCCCCTGCCCTGCCCCTGCCCTGCCCTGGATGCTTCCCAGGAAGCCTCTTCCGTCCGTCCCTCCACCCACCCTCTCAGATGTTTACCATTTAGAGTATTTAAATAAACTGCTGCTTCCTCTTGGTCTGAGTCCGGCGAGAATGATCATAAGCTTGGGTCAAAAAAAAAAAAAAGTTCACTCCAATCCGTGCAACATCCGTTTTCTGAATACCTACCTCCTCGGGGCCAGGCCATATGCAAGGAGCTCAGGATAATTGTAGACAATAATAAGACAGGTCCCTCTCTGGGCCGGAAGCTCCCTGGCCTTGTGGGATCACAGATAAGCAGATTACCATCAGTAAAGTGTGTATCCTAAAAGGAGCTTATCCTGGGGTGTGGAACTGACCGAGAAGTCACAAACTGTCCCACGGAGCAGCGGTGAGGAAGGAAGCGAGGGGTCACCAGAAAAAAACAGTTTTCTTATACCACCCTCTTTGGCAGTGACTTTCGCAAACAGGAGTGCATCCTGGCGGAATTGGATGGATTCCGTCGTCACAAGTACCTGCCCCAGGAGGCCTGCTGAATCTTGGCGGCCTCGCTGTGAGAAGCCTAGATTGCCACTAGGTGGCAGTAAGTCCCTTAGCTGTGTGGCTGCACTCCTCAGGTGTGCGTGCTTGATCTGAAAATTGACAGCACCCCTACATCGTGCATCCTGTTTTTGTTTTAAATAGTTAAACCGAGAACAGGAAAGCCCTGAACTAGATTTTCCTTTTTGAGAATAATATTAGCACAAAATAAATGAATGTAGTGCCTTTCTCACTAATCCCAGTTGAGCCAGTTAGTCCCAGTTAATCTTGGTGGGACATTGGACAAAGCACCTCCCGTTGCTTTGGTTTTCCCTTCTGTGAATTGAGGACACTAATAGTGCCTGCTCTGTAGGGCAGACATTAAGTAAATAATCTAGTAAATACTCTGGAAGTGAAGTAATTAATACCCAGCTTTGTGGCTGCTCCTCCTAGTCTGAAATCCTTCCCTGTGTTTGTTTTCTGACTCCAGGAAAACTGATTTCCACCCACCGTGGACCGTTTTCCCCTGGCTTCTCAGTCCAGGCCAAAGGGGGTTTAGACACTCACTCACCTTGGTCGGCTAGAGTTCGTCCGATGGGCCCCTTTGCCCCTCAGGTGCTCGTGGTCAGTTGTGAGCTCAGTGCTGCTGCTGTGGGTCCTCTCCTCTAGGGCTCCCCAATTCCTCTCCTTCACCCAGCCAGAGCAGGAGCAGATTTGTAGGTGTTTAGTCGCCCACCCTAGCGCTCTCCAATCAGAATTAAAGCGACACCTCGGGAGAAGAGGAGAATCATCCTTCCCATCCCCTGTTACCAGTTACTTGTTAACTAGTAGACAGTTAACCAGTACTCGTGCCAGGAAAGCATTTTCTTTTCTTAGAGGCCTGTTTCTTTTCACAGAATACTTGGAGTTAAATTTAAATGAAGCTCTCGAACACAGATTCGAAGTGATTTCATGGCAATGAAAAACGGGAACAATAGGACACCGAAATAATAAAAATGGTACCATGTTAAGAAGGACCTGAATGCTTTTACCAGCAGAAAGCTGTAAAGAGCCACATAGCTTGTTTCCTCGAACACCATCTGTGTGTTCACAAGTTCAGAGAAGGAGCTCAGGACTTCAGCTCAGTCGGGCCTTGAATCCTGGCAATGTTATTACTGTTTGGATCTCAGTTTCCTCACTGACGAAAGGAAATGCTCATCTCCATTTAGGGAGGGTCCACAATGTGCCAGATGCCCTGAAAACAGCTTTCTTATCTACGCAACACCCTAAAGTAGACATCCTATATAATGAAAGCCTAATACGAATATCAACTGAAAGATAGAACAACTGGTCACTATGACACACACTTACCACCAGGGGGCAGACGCTCAATGCAGGAGCTGCCCCCAGGCCAGCCAACGTGGGTGGCAGCAGGGAGCCCCCTGATCACCCCACAGATTGGCCCTAATCGCCAGCCAGGCCTAGGGACCGTACCCATTCACAAATTGCGTGTGCCAGGCCTCTAGTTGTTATGTAAAATACACTCAGCGTTACTATGGGAAATACCGTAATTCATAGGAAGAAGACGAAGCCTCCAGCATAAGCACTCAGATATTGGTTTCCTTCTTTCTTTGTTTCCTCTTCCCTCAAATCCGTGAACTTCTTTGGATTGCTTCTCTGCAATTTCCATGAGTGATAAGTCCCAGAAATTCTGAGAAACCCCTCATTGCTGGTTGAGATGCTAAAGTACAGGGGAGTTACCCTGACTCGCACCTACTTTGAGACACACAACTCCTACATGCCATAGGCAGAGTGGGACTGCCTTCTCCACAATGTAATAGCTGTTTATTGACTAAGAAACTACTGGACATTTGCATTTCTCCTTTCTTTCCCCATCCATTATCATATCGGCTGATTCCTTTCTTCCAACAAACATTTATGGCACGCCCATGCCAGGAAATACCTAATGCAGGATTATGGGTGTAAATAATTGGGTGAGATCCTGTTTTCAAGTATTCCTGGTCCAAGAGATAAAACGACATGTAGGAATAGAGACCTACAGCATAAGGCATGTTATGCTCGGGGCGACCAAAGAGAACAGATAAAGTGTATGCACGCTTAAAGGAGAGAAGTCCTTGTTGGGCGGGAGCAGGGTAGTGATCTGGGAAGACTTCCTGTAGGAGGCAGCATTAATTAGAGCTGGTTTGTCAGGACATATTTTTGAGTAGCTACTGTGTGCCATGTCCTAGATTTGATAGATGGGAAGATACGTTTTGGATGTGTCGAGGAAGAAAACAAATCACTCAGTGGTTTATTCTGTCAACAAATATTTACTGTGTAGTGTGGCACTGGGAATACAATCATCGACATGATACCGTCCCCTCAAGGAATTTATAATAAAGACACAGAAAAAAGAAGAAAAAAGATGACTGACTGATCGGTGGTATAAAGAAAACGAAGAGAATGCCCAGATGGGTGGGATGAGCCAACCTTACCTAGAGTGATTAGTCAAGGCCCTCTGAAGAAAGAATGTTTGCCGAAACCGGTTTGGCTCAGCGGTAGAGCGTCGGTCTGCGGACTGAAAGGTCCCAGGTTTGATTCCGGTCAAGGGCATGTACATTGGTTTCTGGCACATCCCCGGTGGGGGGTGTGCAAGAGGCGGCTGGTCGGTGTTTCTCTCTCATCGACGTTTCTAGCTCTCTATCTCTCTCCCTTCCTTTCTGTAAAATATCAATAAAATACATTTTTTTTAAAAAAAGAATGTTTAAGCTGAAGCCTAAAGGATAAGAAGGAGCCAGCGGCAGAGGAAGTTGGAGAAAAGGGAACAGTATCTGCAAAGGCCTTCGGTGTGTTTGAAGCATTTCAGGAAGACAGGTGTCCCCGGCCGGTGCAGTGCAGTGGTTGAGCAACCACCTCTAAACCAGAAGATGCCCCTTCAATTCCCAGTCAGGGCCATGCCCGGACTGCGGCAGCTCGGTCCCCAACAGGAGGCGTGCAGGAGGTAGCCAATCAGTGATTCTCTCCCCTCATCGCTGTTTCTATCTCTTCCTCTCCCTTCTTCTCTGAAATCAATTTAAAATCTATAAGGAGGAGGAGGAGGAGGAGAAGGAGAAGGAGAAGGAGAAGGAGAAGGAGAAGGAGAAGAAGAAGAAGAAGAAGAAGAAGAAGAAGAAGAAGAAGAAGAAGACAGGTGTGACTGGAACACATCAAGCTGGAACAAGAGTGACCGATGAGGTTGGAGGGGCAGCCAGGAAGCAGGCTGTGCCAGGCCCTGGAAGGTCAGATGTTACACGAAGTAGAACAGAAAGCCACCGAGGGGTCTGCCAAATGGATGGCTGTGGGATCGGGCAGTGAAACCAGCTAGGAGGCCTTTGCTGTGGAGAAGCAGCCACACGCTCATTCAAAGGTAAAGAACCACAAGAGTTGCCCAAGCCGGTTTGGCTCAGTGGATAGAGCGTCAACCTGCGGACTGAAAGGTCCCGGGTTCGATTCCGGTCAAGGGCATGTAGCTTGGTTGCGGGCACATCCCCAGTAGGGGGTGTGCAAGAGGCAGCTGGTTGATGATTCTCATCGATGTTTCTAACTCTCTATCCCTCTCTCTTCCTCTCTGTAAAAAATCAATAAAATATATATTTTTTAAAAAGAAACACAAGAGCAGCAGCAGAGAGGGACAAAGGTACGCACTACGGCTGAGTGCAAGGTGTGGATGTGGTGGGAGGCACCGAAGACCATTTGAGCCACTTTGCAAGCCCAGCTAAGTGGGAAGCTAGGTCCAGCTTCTGGGTAGAGAAGAGACAATAGGGTTAGGTTTTAGAAAAAGCCTTTTAAGGGGAGGGAGGGATGTTCAGTCAGCATTTATAAATTGCTCCAGTCCCAGATAAACGCTGGATTGGGGCACGGGTGAGAGTTGCTGAGGAAATAAAAGTCCAGAGCGGTAACAGTGTGGGGCCAAAAAAGAATAATCCAACAGGGCTGTGGTTTCTTGGGTGGGAGACATTTCCAGCTCATTCATGGTAGGGTCTCCCTGTAAGGGCGAGACCCCTAGGACTGGAGGATAGTTTGTTTTTATCAGGACAAGGGGTGGGCAAGTCACTTCAGATCTCTGAGTCTCAGTTTCCCCACTGACTCCTTATCTGGTCGGGTCCGGATATCTCTCTTGTGAGCCTGGACAGACAGGCACCGATGAAGGGGAATGTGTGCTCAGGGAAGGGCTGTGTCAGCTCCTGGGCCTTGCTGTTTGCGGGAAAGCTCAGAGAAGGGCAAAGCCCCTAGGCTGCGAGATGAGAGGTGGTTTACGTCTAGTTTCAGCCCAATTTCTCAATGTCCATCCAGCCTTTGATAGCCATTAAAGCGCCTGGTCACCTGCAGCAGCCCTGCCGGTCCGCAAGATGCTGGGATTGTAATCCCATGTGTCAATCCGGGAAACAAGCTCAGAGAGGCGCAGTAACACTTTTGGCAGGACCGAGCTCCCTAGTGTCTGGGTGAGGCTGGGATGCCCAAACCTCCGCTCACGCCCCTGAATACGGAGCTGCCAGGCCGAAAACTACAACTCCCAGAATGCCGTTCGAAAGGGGGAAGGAACCGGAAGTGGCCCGGGAGGCGGGGCCTGACATGCCCGGCCGCTGCCTAAGGTGATGGGTGCAGGTAAGTCCGGGCTGGTGGCGGGGCGGGGTACGGTCTGGGGTCTGGCCCCTGACTGCTGCCGCGTTCGCGGACGGGGAAGGCGCCGGGAAACAGTGTTTAACGGTTGTGTGGCCTGGTGTCCCACGCCTTGGTGCTCTCCCTTCCTGCCTCCCCTCGCACTCGCAGCCTATGGGCCAGGCGGGGTTCTTTGGGGGCCCGGGGGCCAAGTGTTCCGTCGCTGAAGATGCCAGAGGCGTGGAGCAGCTTCCGTGGACTACAATTTAGATCGAGAAAACGAGAGGAGCATGCCAACAGAGACTGGTCCTTCACTGAGTGCCCAGGGATATGCTCATCAGGTGGGACTTGAGTTAGAAAACTCAAGAGATGAGGGTGGGTGGGTGGGGCAGGCCAGGACTGAGGACACTTCACACAAGGAACCTGGTTATTGAGAAAGTGGATTTTTTTTGTTGTTGGAGAAAGTGGATTTATTAATTCAGCTAGTTAGTATTTATTATGTACTAATAGCTGGATGTATTTTGTGCCAAGCCCCTTTCTAGGCATAGAGGATACAATAGTGAACAAAGCAAATGGAACCCTTGGTTACAGTGTAAGCATGGGGAAGTTCCCACAAAAACTAAGTAAAATATATGCCACGTTGGATAGTGGAAATATGAATGAAGTGAGAAATGTAGTTATATCATTATCTAGAGGAAGGATCTTGGAGGCAGAGAGAATAGCCGTGCAAAGGCCCTGGGGTGAGAATATCCTTGGTATGTTGTAGATCCAATGGCGGAGGACAGTAGATGGGGGAAGTACACCTTAATGGTCAGTACAGACCATTGTAAAGATTTTGGCTACTTACTACTGTAAGTGAAATGGAGATCCAGAATGGTTCTGAGCAGAAGAGTAATGATTCTCAATCCTGTAGGGTGCTTTTATTTTGCAAGGCTCTGTATTGAGTGCTGGGGGTGTGCACTCACGTGAATTCTTTTGAATCAGAGAGAGGGGGAGAAGGAGAGAGACAGAGACATATCTACCAGTTGCCTCCCATACATGCCCCAACCGGGGAACAAACTTGAAACCTGGGAATATGCTCTGACCAGGAATTGAACCCAAAACCCTTCGGTGCAAAGAACAATGGTCCAATGAGCCACACTAGCCAGGGCAAAATGGGTTAATTTCAGTATTTGCATTCCATTGTTTCATAGGGAATTGATAAAATTCAGAGTTGATTTTCTCAGCTACAAATTGGGAATCAAGAAGTAATGGTGTAAGCATGTGATTTCAGGTTAAGGGGTTAATAACCAGAACTAAAAATGTCTGGTTAACAAGAGTTGTCTCTAGCCAAAACCGGGTTGGCTCAGTGGATAGAGCGTTGGCCTGTGGACTCAAGGGTCCCAGGCTTTATTCCTGTCAAGGGCATGTACCTTGGTTGCGGGCACATCCCCAGTAGGGGCTATGCAAGAGGCAGATGATTGATGTCTCTCTCTCATCGATGTTTTTAACTTTGTATCCCTCTCATTCCTCTCTGTAAAAAATCAATAAAATATATATTTTTTATTTTTTTAATATCTTTCTTTTTTTAAAAATATATATTTTATTGATATTTTACAGAGAGGAATGAGAGGGATAGAGAGCTAGAAACGTCGATGAGAGAGAAACATCAACCAGCTGCCTCCTGCACACCCCCCACCGGGGATGTGCCCGCAACCAATGTACATGCCCTTGACCAGAATCAAACCCGGGACCTTTCAGTCTACAGACCGACTGACGCTCTACCACTGAGCCAAACCGGTTTCGGCTGAGGATCATTACTTTTTATCATAAAAATATTTTTACCACGTGGGTCATAATACATAGATTTACTTGTTCAAAGGTAACACTTTTTCTAAGTTGATGGTAGCACACTGGACTCAGGAGCAGCCACGAGCAAGGGTCATACCATTCTTTGTGACAATTGGAGATCAGAGCATTTTTTACTCATCTTAGGGATAGTGAATGCCACTTTGATATTGTGACTTTCATTAGGAGTGCTATTATAATGGTTCTCTATATTTTTCTACCTTAGCACTTCTGAGGGATATTAAACATTCTCACTGGTGACTGTGGGTTTCCACTGCAATGACACTGGACTGAGATGGGGGAATGAATAGGTAATTTGGAAAAACAAATTTTGGTAGATCACCAGCAGCAACCTAGATGGAGTCTTGATTGGGTTGGAGCCACTCTTTGTCACAATTTTTGGCTCACTCTTCATCCTCCTAGGATGAACAGGACTTTGCATATAGTAAGTACTCAGTGAACATTTGCTTTGCATCATAAAGGAATGGTTTTGAAAATAAACTGAAACAGAAAGGAGGTCGCTTTTGCCATCTCTTTCCCACCCTCAACGTATGAGTGGGTTTCAAAGAGCATGATAAATAACTTGGTTTTCTGTGTCACTGCAGCAGTGAGTCACTGATTGCTGAGAGGTGTCAGGATTGTGCTTGTTTTCTGGGAGGTGGATTTGGCTCCCTTACTACTGCAACGTTTCTGTACTGACTCATTTCTCTGGAAGACACACATACTTTTCAATAAACCCATATTAGTATCTTTTTTAAAAACATATTTTATTGGTTTTTTTACAGAGAGAAAGGGAGAGGGACAGAGAGTCAGAAACGTGGATGAGAGAGAATCATCGATCAGCTGCTCTTGCACACCCCCTACTGGGGATGTGCCCGCAACCAATGTACATGCCCTTGACCAGAATTGAACCCGGGACCCTTCAGTCCGATGGCCAATGGTCTGTCCACTGAGCTAAACCGGTTTTGGCTCCCATATTAGTATTTTTTTGCACTTCTTCAGTAGCACAATAATGCTGTCTGTCACCTGGATACAGGGGAGTACCTCTGTAGTGCAGTGATGTAATGTCTCACACAATTGTGCCTTTTCTAATCTCGCTGAAAGGACAGAGGACTAAGCACATGGACTGGAGCTTGGAAGGGTCACACGTGCTGCAGGAGCAAGAAGTCCTCCCAGAGGACACGGACGAAGATGGCATCTCTGAAAGCTTCCAGCTTCTACAGATTGATGTGGGATGTGAGCCGCAGGGGAGGGAGACCCTGCCCACAGGCAGTGCCACCTGGTGCTCGGTGAGTGCAGTGGGTGGCCATGGGCTGGGAGATGATGGAATGTCCCAGAGACCCCTCTTCTAAGGGTAGATACTGGTGACAGGAAGCCTGGGAGTGAGTTTGATGTATTCCAAGGGTTGAATTCCCTGCTAACTGGTTTAAGGCTTCAGATCAAGAGGTATTTTTGATACACCTCAGAAGGCTCAGAAAATCTAAATTCTTGTTTAGGCCTGACAGGTCATATGTCTTTCTGGGGCTCTGCTTTCTCGAAACACAATCTAGTCCATTTTTTTTTTTAATAATATTTCATTGACCTTTTACAGAGAGGAAGGGAGAGGGATAGAGAGCTAGAAATACTGATGAGAGAGAAACATTGATTAGCTGCCGCCTGCACTGGGGATGTGCCCGCAACCAAGGCATATGCACTCGACCGGAACCGAACCTGGGACCATTCAGTCCATAGGCCAACGCTCTATCCACTGAGCCAAACCAGTCAGGGCTAAACACAATCCAGTCCATTTTTGTTGTTAAATCTAACATCCTTTTTCTCTCCTAACTTTATATCTAAATTTTTTAAAAAGTAACTGTTTCTAATATTCATTTTCCTTTTTGGTGCTTATGAAGTTTTCAAACAATTTTGTTTTCTGGATAACCTAAGAAAAATGTGCAAAGAAAACAGAGACACTGGGAAAAGATAGTTGCGGCAAAGAAGAGCAAAAGAAAGCAAGAAAAAGAAAGAAGAAAAGCCAATCGAATAGAAAATTCAGGTAACAGTAAGTCAGGTTGGTGGTATAATTATATTTATTTGTTAGCAGACTGGTATTTGTATATTCCTAGAAGAATAGTAATACTGTTTTTAAGTAAAAACAAACATCTTGGAGACCTATAATCCTATTTTGTTGGGACTCAAAGTATCAAAGAGAACAAAATTGAAGTCTACCTTTCAGATATAAACTATATAATGTACATATCTTCTACACTAATAAAAGAGAAAGATGCAAATTGACCATACCTTAGCAATGCCCACTAACCAATCAGGAGTGAGTATGCAAATTAGCTCAACAAAGATGATTAGGTAATTTGCATACATACACTGTGGGACACAGGTGCTCCGCACCACCCCAGCCACTCAGGGCCTCTGGGCAGCCTGGGAAGGCAGAAAGGCGGCTCCAGGCTGGAGCAAAGGTGGTGCAGGCAGTCAGGGGAAAGAAGGCCCATTCTTGCACAAATCTTCGTGCATTGGGCCTCTAGTGTGTTTATAAGCTCAGAAGTAGAAGGAATGATACCAACAGCTATGAGCTAGATTCTTAGCTATGAGCTAAGAATTTTACCTGGATTACCCTAAAGGGTAGGTCTCTTATTATCCCTATTTTGAAGGTAAAAAGGCTGAGGCTCAGAGAAATTCAATGGCATGCTTAAGCTGATATGAATAATAAATGAACAAACTGAACTTAGATTTAGACCCAGCAGAGTGCTGCAGAGCCCACGGTCATCACCCCTCTGCTATACCTGAACTGCCTGACGAATGAATATCTGGCACAAACTTCAAGTTTCTAGTTTTCCCTTCCTATGTAAATAGTACTCACCTGGCTGGGGAGATTTTTTTCTTACTGAATATTATTCCTCTGTTTTCCCACTTATATATATATATATTTTTTTTAAATATATTTTTATTGATATTTTACAGAGAGGAAGGGAGAGAGATAGAGAGCTAGAAATATCGATGAGAGAGAAACATCTACCAGCTGCCTCCTGCACACCCCCCACCAGGGATGTGCCCGCAACCAATGTACATGCCCTTGACCGGAATCGAACCCGGGACCCTTCAGTCCGCAGACCGATGCTCTACCACTGAGCCAAACCGGTTTTGGCCCACTTATATATTTTTTCTGATATTTCCATTCTAGGCATCTACCCCCAGCACAGCAAACGTTTCCTGAGAGCCTTAACCAAGGAGAAACTTTTGGAAGCTAAACACTTAGGACCAAGACTCTGTATTGATTTAAGTATGACCCACCACATGTCTAAGAAGGTAAAACATCCACTAGCTTCCAAACTCCTGATCAACCCTTTGCCTCTGTGTTCATGTCCCCAAGTCAAGTTATAGCCTTTCAGTTTCAGTTCTCCAGAGACAAAATCTTTGACCTTCTACTGGGGAGAGGAATATTTGCCTGGTTCTGTGGAGATAACCTGGTGGCATGTCTTCCTGCAATGTATGTGTTTTAATCATCACCCTACAGGTTCTAGGGTTTTGGGGATGGCTGAGCACATGTTACTCAACACTGAACAGATAAGATGGATAGCAATTTATTAGTCACACTAGAGGCCCGGTGCACGAAATCTGTGCATGGTTGGGGCCCTAGGCCTGGCTGGCGATCGGGGCTGATCGGGGCTGGGCTGATTGGGACCTGAAGGCCCCCACAGGGTTGGGAGAGGAGGCAACAGTCACTGGGCCGGACACGGAAGGAATGGACGCCAGACGCTGCCACCCTTGGCACCCTGCCACTGTGCAGTTCCCCGTCTTACCCCCTCTTCCTTCCCTCACTGCCACACTGCAGGGGGTTTTCTGGGGGGTCTTCTGGCCTGCTGGCTTGGTAGAGGGGCCGAGGAAGGTTGGCCGCCAGCCCCAAGGAGGGAGCCAGCCCTCAGCCCCCCTGGAAAAGGTATTTTGTCCGCCACCACCCATCTCCAGTTCCCCGTCCCATCCTGGGGTCAGGAGAAGAGGCGATAGGCCAGACACTAAAAGAATGGACGCCAGTACCCTTGTCAGTGCCCGCCACTGCACAGCTCACCTCCCTCCCCTTCCCTCGCTGCTGTGCTGTCACCACGGCAAGCAGGTGGTGGGCCAATGGGCCTGCTGGCCGGGGGGAGGGACAGGGCGTGGGAGATTAAAACTTCCAATCCTTTACATCTCCTGGAGTAAGGGAGAAGGTGCCAAATTTATTTGATGGAGTATAAAAATGTCTTCTTAGTAATCTAACCTCTCTTTATTTTTTAAAACAATGTATTTTATTGATTTTTTACAGAGAGGAAGAGAGAGGGATAGAGAGTTAAAAACATCAATCAGCTGCCTCCTGCACCCCCCCCCCCCCCCCCCACTGGGGATGCACTCGCAACCAAGGTACATACCCTGACAGGAATTGAACCTGGGACCTCTCAGTCCGCAGGCCTACTCTCTATCCACTGAGCCAAATCGGTTTCGGCTAACCTCTCTTTAATAAATAGTAAATATCACATGGTAAGATTTTGGACAAAAGCTAAAAAAACAATCTCAGATATGTAATGACAGGTCCTGAAGGAGGGGGCGGGCTCAGTTTTTCCATTAACCACTGTTTCTTGGCTAGTTCATTACCTCAGTTGTCGTCTATAAGGCGATGTGTGTAATGCGCACTCACACATGCATGTACTCACTTCTGGAGTGAAGAGGGTCGTTCTAGTTCATGGGATTTTCCAGAGTAGCACTCAGTGGGCTTACTGAGTAACCATTTATTGACAATGAATTTGAAAGAGAGGGCATGTTTCCACCTAAGTTGTTCTTGTTTCTTTGAAGGAACTAAGCAGGCTGGCTGGACAGATCGGAAGGCTGTATGGTTCCAATAAGAAAGCTGACCGGCCATTTTGGATCTGCCTCACTGGATTCACAACGGACAGTCCCCTGTATGAAGAGTGTTTGAGGATGAATGATGGGTTTTCTAGTTACCTGGTAAGCCTCATTTTGCATATTATTTGAATTGTCACCTATAAATAGGTTGTGAGGTAATTTTTTTACCTTTTCATATTTTGAGAAATATAGTGTTTTCATTATTACAATCTAATTTTTTTTTTAAATTTAAGAACCACTCATCAGTTCTTATATTTAAATTTTTTCTTCATTCCACCATGTTGGCAAAAAGCATGTAGGACTGTATTTTGTGTCCTATAAATGGTATGCTGGACTGTATTCCAGGGATGTTTTGGGGAAATGCCATGAGTCCTTTCTTTGGAGGAAGAGAAAGAATCCTTATGGAAATAATATGGATTTAAGATGAGTCTTAGGGAATACCAAGTTGCTTTTCAACTCTTTCGATGGGATCTCATACGTGTAGTGATTGACATACAGGCAAGAATCCAGATCAGTTCCCAAGAAATGCCACTAAACATGCCCTGTGTCGCTGAGAATGGGCAGTGTGGCCTTTCCCCGGGAGGTCCCTGGGGGCGGTGAGTGTGAAGAGTGAGTGCCCCCTGCAGTGCTGCACAACCAGTCGTGGTTGCTGTTACTGTCTCAACAGTCCCTTCCGCAGTGCAGCCATTTCCAGCCTCGCTTTCTTCTGTACATGTTCGATGATTCCTGTGTGTGAACTAAAGAGACCCACTCTCAGGGCCACGTAGTCCCTTGCTCATGCCTTTCTTAGTATGATTCCCTCCCTCCACTTTGAGTGCTTCGTTCTGTTGTATGGAGTCAGTCTCACCTCTTTTCAGCATCCCAGTTCCAGCATTCCCTTCGCTACAAGGTTGTCTCTGGGGGTGTTGCTCCCTCATCCGTAGTCCTGGGGTATGCTCCCTGTGTGTCTGTTAGGGCCCCATATACTTTCTGCCTCATTCTGCATGTCTGTGCCTTTCTACGTCCCCTCCCCAGCTGAGCACTTTCTAAGAACAGGTTGTCAGACATGTAGCCCCCTGATGCACCTGGAGCCATGCCTGAGAGAAACTAGTTGCTGCACCATGGCTGTCTTAACCTAGCTCACAGTACACTGGATTATTTGTATTTTTCAGCTAGACATAACCGAAGAAGACTGCTTTAGTGTATTCCCCCTGGAAACCCTTGTGTACCTGACTCCCGACTCAGAACATGGTATGTTCTTGACTACATAGATTCATGTAGCATTGTGTCGAGCTAGTTTCCCTGGTCAGTTCCCTCTTTTGACCCTTTTGGATCAATTAGCTATGTATCATCTATTTTAGAAAATCATCTATGTCACATGATTTTCAAGTTTGTTGATATTAAGTTGATTTCCATACTCTTCTATTTTACATTCCTTTGTAATTTTGTCTTCTTCCTGAATCCTAATGTTGATTTGAGTCTACTACCTTTTTACTTTGATAATACATGCCAAAGGTTTATCTATTTGTTTTTTTTCTAGACCATTAGAAAATCTTTGTTTTCTATTTCATGAAATTCCTACTTTTATCATTCTTTCTTTGGATTTAGAAATTATAAAAATTTTTCTCTCATTAGCCTTCATTTCTTCATTAGCTCTTGAAGATGTTGATCTAAACAAAGTTTACATCCTCGGTGGACTTGTGGATGAAAGCATTCAGAAGGTAAGTGTACATTTTTGGCTGAAAAACTGTATTCTGAAAAATAGTTCTTACTTTTAGAGGCACCTGCCCTGTAATAATCTTACCCAAAGGCCTAGAAACACGAAGGGAATAGGAAGGAGCCTGAGTTGGCTCTTCCCCTATGAAGTTCCCTCTCTCCTCCTCAGCGATGCCAGCAGTGCTTTCCTGACAGAACCCGGGGCGGGAGTGTTTGGTAATTACATCAATAGCCACTGTGGAGCTCCTCTCCGCTCTTCATACCTGTAAGGATAGCTCTGACCTTGACCAAGGAAGTATTGCCTCAGCCTTCTTACTAGCTGTGTGTTCTTGGTGAGAGAGTAGTTTGTTCCTTCTTAGTCCATCTTCCCTGCTGACATAAGTCTTATAAGCTCAACCTCAATATTACTTGTCCAGATTTCTTTTATTGAATTGGTATTGTATTGGAATAATGGGAGTTTTTCAATGTGTTTTTTTAAAAATATATTTTATTGATTTTTCACAGAGAGGAAGGGAGAGAGATAGAGGGCTATAAACATCAATGAGAAATACATCGACCAGCTGCCTTCTGCACACCCCCCACAGGGGATGTGCCCGCAACCAATGTACATGCCCTTGACCGGAATCGAACCTGGGACCCTTGAGTCCGCAGACCAACGCTCTATCCACTGAGCCAAACCAGTTTTGGCTCAATGTGTTTCTATTATATAAATACTTTTGATAATTTTGTTTATTTTACTAATTAGCACTACATAGATAATAATGACGTAGTAGTTAAAATGTATAAAAAGAATACAGTGAGAATAAGACTCCCTCCAATCCTTGTCCCCCAGTGTCCCCATTTGAGAAAACCAGTTTTCTTGTGTATTCCTTGATAGTTTATGATCACACAGGTATCTAATTGATATCTGCATTTTTTTTCATGAGTATATTTTATATTTTTTTCATGTATGTATGAGATACATATTTAACAAGATATTTAACTTACTTGCATTTATTCTAAAATGGTCCTTGTTCTATAACTTCATAGTGATAATCTAAAATACTCTTCATCATCTGCAGAACTCTTATCTGCAGCCTACTCTTCTTTTTTCACTTTACCTTTTAAAAATTATTACTTTTTATTGAATTTCTTGGGGTGACATGGTTAATAACAGGCTGCTTATTTTTACACTTGCCATCATTAACTATAATTACAGATGGAAATTAGAGTGATAAATGGGGATTCTCAGTTTGCAATGCATGAAAATATTTTCATGTATTATTTTTAAAAGAAAATTATTTAACTGTGATTTACAGAAGGTGACATTTCAAAAGGCCCGAGAACACTCTGTCAAGACAGCCCGCTTGCCAATCCAGGAATACATGGTCAGACGCCAGAACGGGAAGAACTATCATTCAGAGATATTGGCCATCAATCAAGGTACAGCTCACATGGCCCACACTTAGTACGTGTGAATTAGCTCTGGTGCTTCTTTGCATCATGCCTAAGTATGAATGGTCTTGGCTCAGCTTCCTCCCATGACTGATGTGCTTGTACTTTGTTGCATGCACTTTGTGACATGTATTCTGGCTTCTCAGAGCTATCTTTCATTTTCTTCCTAGTTCCGATCTATGTTAAATACAGTTGAAATTGTTGCCTTGACCTGGAATGCCCTGCCTTTAACCCATCGTTGACCAGTGAATTCAGGATTCAGTCCACAGGCAGTGACTGCTCCTCTCCTTGTCCAAGCCACGTCAGGACCCTTCCTTTGTGTCCCCATTGTATTGTTCCTCTCTGTAGCAGCACTGTCCATTTATACGCCTATCTCTCAGTGTAGGCAGTGCTTATGGGCAAGCAGGGCCTGTAGCTTTGCCTTTGTCTCCCCAGGATCTAATACCAGGTATGGTATAGAGTAGGTTTGTTGAGTATTCAAGAACACCCTTTTCTTCTTTTTAAATATATTTTGAGTTTTTACAGAGAGGAAGAGAGAGGGATAGAAAGCTAGAAACATCGATGAGAGAGAAACAAAGATCAGCTGCCTCTCGCACACCCCTTACTGGGAATGTGCCTGTAACCAAGGTACGTGCCCTTGACCGGAATCGAATCTGGGACCCTTCAGTCCGCAGGCCGACGCTCTATCCACTGAGCCAAACCGGTTTCGGCTCAAGAACACCCTTTTCATTAGTCATTTACTAGTTCTTTTTCCCAGTGTGTGGTCACTGTTGTCTCTCTACCCTGTCTTACAGTATTTGATATCCTGTCTACTTACTTTGAGACTCAAAGCTGGCCTGAAGCCTTGAAGAAAGGCGTTTCTTCCAGAAAAGGCTATGTTCTTCAGAACTCGGTGGGTGACGGACAGCCTAAGGGAGCGCCTGCAGGAGGTGACGTTGCTGGAGGGGCCTTGACCAAAGAGCGGAGCAGAGGTGGTGATGACGCACACTTGCCTTTACCTGACACCTCAGATCTTCACTAGGATACGTTACTAGTCACAGGGACCACATTTTATGCTCTTTTGTATCTCCTATAGTGCCTAGCTCAGGAAGTGCCCAGTATATCTTGACTAAGTAAAAAGTTTACATGACAAGGAATTAGCCCTTAAACTACATGGCTTTGGGTGTGTTAATTTATTTTTCTACATCTATTTGTGAAAAATCTACTCTTTAGAGGTAGCTTAAATAATTAAGAGTTTAATTTTCACTAAAGTGGCATCATAAAGTTGTATGACTTTGTCCAACCTGCTCTGATCATGCCGATCTTCCCTAGCTCAGTAATATGCAGTGCCTGTGCTTTTCAGGATCAGCCTGTCCTAGCCTAGCCCTCTTAAGCCCCACAGCAATTTCCCCACCTCTGGCTCCTACCTTGTCTCCCCTGTGCCCAGTATGGGTGTGGAAGGCTTCTCTCTTCCTAACTGTAGCCTTCCTACAGGACAATCTGTGGGAGTATTTCTGTATCCTTCTGAGCCTTGTACAAACTAGATTTTTCACAAATATTTGTAATTATTAGTTCAAATTGAAAAGCAAAAACAGTACTGATAAGTCTAACTTGAAAATAGCCAGAAAACACATTGCATCGCACACAAGCATGTTAGAGAACCTCTTATTATGCAAATCTCAGTGATCCTTTTTCTCATGTCCTACTTAGGTACAGTTGCTTCAATTACTATGGCCAGTTTATGTTGGTCAACTTATTTCTAAGCTGCTAGCAAATTGAATAAATGTAATCTATATTTCAAAAGAACCACAAGGTTACCTCTGGGTTCTATCTCCCTTTCACAATTTAATCCCTCAGGAACTATGAACTTGATAAATTATACAGTTTGTGTTCCTTAAGAGCAGCCTAGTCTTCAGGAAACATCTTTAGGAATACATAATGTTCCCTGGTCTTTATCAACATGTTCTATAAATCTCTGTCATCCAAAAGGGACCTCTATGAAGAGGCCTCCGGGGTCTGTAACTCATAACCGTATTCTCAGGAGGTCTCTGACCAGAAACATTGACCTAGATCATCTGCCTGGCTTCATTTTGGCCTCAAAAGGCTTTGCTTGCCGAAACCGGTTTGGCTCAGTGGTAGAGCGTCAGTCTGTGGACTGAAAGGTCCCGGGTTCGATTCGGGTCAAGGGCATGTACCTTGGTTGTGGGCACATCCCCGGTAGGGGGTGTGCAAGAGGCAGCTGGTCGATGTTTCTCTCTCATCGACATTTCTAGCTCTCTATCTCTCTCCCTTCCTCTCTGTAAAATATCAATTATTTATTTATATATATATATATATATATATATATATATATATATATATTCTTAAAGAGCTTTGCTTAAAATGTCAAATAACACAGAATTTCCTCTCCAACTCTATCACAAACATCTACAATTTTTTCAAAACCTAGATAGGTAGTTTTTTGTTTGGCTTCTAGGAAATGACCCTTAGCAAAATAAGATTTGGATGAACTTATATTCAGAGATCCTCAGCATAGTGTTTTTTATAACAACAACAAAAAAAACTGGACATACTCAAAATATCTTATAACATGAAAATGAAACATACAACTATGGAATTTTTAATAGCAATTATGAAAATAAATATATTTAAATGTTTGAAGTGGACAAAATCTATTACAAACTAGTATATAAAATATGATCCTATAATTCCAATTTGAAAAATATACATTCACCAAAGTGAATGTATATTTCGGCCAAGTTAAAAGTCTCAGTTTCCTGCACTAGGAGGTTGTCTTTTGCAGATACTAAGAATAAATGAGTCAATCCAAATAAAACACTTGGAACAATACTTGATTTGTAAGCTTATGATAATTGTTAGCTGTTACATGCTCACCACTACATAATAGAATTACAAGTGATTTTTGTTTGCTTCTTCATACAGTGAACATGTTTTACTATTATCAGGAAATAAGTGTTATTTTAATGCTTACTTCCAGCAAAATTAAGGAAATTAACACCAAATAAATCACAATACTTTTAGTAAACTTTATTATAAAAGAACCAAAAATACTATTTTATAATTATTTTTCTCACCCACAAGAACATGAGTGGCAACCAGTGACTTGTTTATAAAAATATTTTAAGACTCACATAAGACAGTATCTTATCTTCTGAAGACTATTGGGGAGAGAGGTTCACCTGAAAAATTTTCCCCCAGGAAATCCAGTCTCTTGGGTCACATATAAAAAAATCCACATAGATCAACTTTCTGCCAACCTGGAGAAGATTTGTTTTCTTTGATCTGCTGTCATATGTTCACAAGCTTCTAAAATGTTTGCCAAAATTAAGGTCTGCTGAATGGTTTTTGCCTTCACCCATATTCTCCCATTCATTCCAAACACTATTTCCAGCGGGTACAGTTTCCCCACTTCCTGTAGGATTTCACAGTCTGGAGCTAGCAGCCTGGTGAGGAAAAGGAAAGAGAATGACATTTTAATGGAGTGGTACAGTGTGACCTAACTTTCCGTTAGGACCCTTTTCTAGGCAGTTCTCCCTAGTTATGAAAGCCCCACTAGCGTCATTCCCAGCACAAGGCACATTCAGCATGTACCGCCCCTTTTCTTCTAGTAAGATTTACACTGAGTGTAGCAGGCCACAGGTGGGCCAGTCTCAACAAAGAAATCAAACTCTCCGTATCACCAACTTTACCAGAAACGTATAAAGTTCTTCCCCTACACTGTCAGAACACCTAAATTCTAGACTTTAAAACCATAGCTTTTAAAAATTATTTACAGTGCTAAAGGAATATCTTAAACTTACTTTCCTAACCACGTAAGTTAATCCCTGGTATTAAATTCACTACTTGGAGAGAAGTGTTAACTCTTTCAAACCACAAGGGTGCTGCTTGATTAATAACATGCTTCTCTAACGACCTGAACTGATTCTCCAAACCTGCAGAGTAAGTAGCAGAGCCAACCAAGAGAGCTCTGAACTTCGGGATCTGTAAGTAAAACCCTTTAACAGGGCACAGCTTTGGGTAGGTAAAGGTGTAAACACCTTACAGAAAGAATCTGCCTCTGGAAACTTTTTTTTAAAATTGATTTTTAGGGAGAGAAACATTAATTGGTTGCCTCCGCATGCACCCTGAGTGTGGACTGAATCCACAACCTGAGTATGTACCCTGATCAGGAATTGAACCGGCCACCTTTTGACATAAGAGATGATGATCCAACCAACTGCGCTGCTGAGGCTGAGAACTATTAAATCTACCAGATCAGCTAGCAGAAGTCTTCTGTGAATATGTCTGCATAAGCTCAAGGATCATATTAGCCTACCTGCACTGCTCCCATCATTAGATAAATTTGGTGATTTTGTACAAATTGCATCTGTATTAAAGTGACATGGGGGGAAAGGCCAGTTTTTATGTGTTTAATTTTTAAAAACCCAAACCCAAGGATATGTTTTTACTGTTTTTTAAGAAAGGAATAGAGAGAGAGAAACACCAATCAGTTGCCTCCCTTAAGCACCCCAACAGGGAATCGAACCTATAACCTAGGTATGTGTCTTGACCAGGAATCAGACTCACAACCTTTTGGTGACGCCCTACCAAACTGAGCCACGTTTTCACTGGCCAGAAGTGAAAGGCCAGTTTTTATATTTGGGCTGAGAAGATCAGCTATAAGAAACGATAAACCTAGGAGGGCAGCCCAGACTCCATATCAACATAGAAACTAGACCACCAAGAACATCTGAATACAATGTATTTACACAGAGGATGGGACTAAATGCTTACAAGTATGCTTAAATGGATAATGATTTTTTTAACTCTGAGGAAATTCAGATGCTGTTAAGAAGAATCCAAATTCCAAGAAGATATAAAAGACCAGGAAGCCAGAAAGCATTAGGACTTACTTTCTAATTAAGCCCAAAGTCACTTTAAAAAGTAGACCATCCTGTCCAATCACACCCATTCCGTTGGCTCGTCCACAGCTGTCAATACAAACCATCTCTGGTTCCATATCTTTATTAGCAACCACAAATTGTCCATAAATGAGATCTCCGACCTACAACGATAATTTAAAAACAGTAACCATTTTATAGTTGTTCTTTCCCTTGGAAAGCAAGGCCCACCGCCTACAGTTCTGTAGGTAAGGGACTGACTACATGCCAGGATTCTAAGTCACTTTGGAGTTAAGTCTTAAACAGCATTAACGCATGTACCCTCCCCTTAATTCGCCAGGAAATCCCGAGACTGGAGCCATCTCAAAGCCAAAATACAAGTACCCTCTAGAGCTACCCTGTCCAACGTGGTAGCCATTTACCCACAAGTAGTAATTTTTACTCACTTGTGAATTAATTAAAATTCAGTACTTAAAATTCAGTTCCTTAGTTGCAGCAGCCATATTTCAAATGTTCAACAGGCATGTTGGCTAGGGGCTACCATACTAGTCCTTGTGGAAGTAAAGCATTAGCATCATCACAGAAAGTGCTATCAGGCAGCTCTGCGCTAGGGAATTACAGAAGATAGATGGATAGAAGAAACTCCTGGCATGCATGTTATTTAAAGCAAAATGGAACAAGGGCACTTCACTGACACTTCTCCATGCAGGTTTTAAAAACTTCAAAGTTGAACTTCAAAATGATGAAACTAAAGACACTTGAGAGTGAACTTGTTTACCTATTAAGTTGGTGATTATCTATACTAATAAAAGAATAATATGCTGCCGAAACCAGTTTGGCTCAGTGGATAGAGCTTCGGCCTGTGGACTGAAAGGTCCCAGGTTCGATTCCGGTCAAGGGCATGTACCTTGGTTGCGGGCACATCCCTAGTAGGGGGTGTGCAGAAGGCAGCTGGTCGATGTTTCTAGCTCTCTGTCCCTCTCCCTTCCTCTCTGTAAAATATCAGTAAAAAATATATATATATATATATATATATTTTTTTTAAGGATAATATGCTAATTAGAGCAGCTGTCTTCTGGGCCTCCTACTGGACAAAGCTGCAACAGGTGCGAAGGGCCTAGGCCCGTGGTCGGCAAACTGCGGCTCTCAAGCTACAAGCGGCTCTTTGGCCCCTTGAGTGTAGTTCTTCCACAAAATACCACAGCCTGGGCAAGTCTATTTTGAAGAAGTGGCATTAGAAGAAGTTTAAGTTTAAAAAATTTGTCTCTCAAAAGAAATTTCAGTCGTTGTACTGCTGATATTTGGCTCTGTTGACGAATGAGTTTGCCGACCACTGGCCTAGAGGATCACTCAGATGCTCAGAGGCCCACCTATAAAACTGGGAAAACAGTCATACTTTGGAGACAATTCAGGTAGCCTTCAGAATATTTGGATGTGTTTCTTTTTTTGAAACCACAGTTTCCTATCATTACCTGCACATTTGGTCTGTTTCTTTTAGTTGCACCTTCAAATGCCAAGTAAGACAAAGATGCTGGCTCGCTCCCTCCAACATCAACTTTAAATATATCGCCGGATTTAGCTGTCACTATGCCAATCACATGGTCTCCTTTCACTGGGACATACTACAAAAGAAATCAGAGTGAGAGAAAAACCATAAATGACAATCTTGGAAGATACCTTCAGCAAGTCCTTACTGGTTACTAACGTTTGTCATTGGAGATATTTAGGAAATATTTTGAGATCTAATTTACACATTAATACAAACCTTGCAATAAACTTGGTCGTACACCACTTTCAGTAAAAGAAAAACAATCACATCATACAACTCTCAGGTTTACAGCTTCTAATGGTCTGTTCATTTGAGCTGGTATCCCATACCTCTTCTGTATCAGGAAGGCCATTTCAATGTTAGACAATTTTCCCTCTATGAAAAGTTCTTAACTTATTCTAAGAGAAACTTAACTCCCTGTGGCATCCATTCACTGAGCCTGGTTCTGCCCTTTGGGACCCCTGAAGATAAACCTGGTTATCCTTGATCTTTAGGATTTTGAAGACAGTTACCATGTCTCACAGTCCTTATCCCTTACTAGAGGATAAGGGATAGTGCACTGGGGGGAGGGAGGGAGAGAAGGGGGTCCCCTTAGCCCAGCTTGTGCCCTCTTGCAGTCCAGGAGCCCTCATAGGATGTCTGATGGGTTAGGCCCATTCTCGGAAGCGGGCCTACACCATCAGTCAAGACAACCTTAGCAATACCTCCAAGTCTGGAGAGGATTCTGCCACCACCGCTGTGCTCACCAGCCAAGAGTCCGGCTCAGGGCTTCTGGCTGAGCGGCGCTCCCCCCAGTAGGAGCGCACAGACCACCAGGGGGCAGCTCCTGCATTGAGCGTCTGCCCCCTGGTGGTCAGTGCCCGTCATAGCAACCAGTAGTTCCACCATTTGGTCAATTTGCATATTCGTCTTTTGATATATAGGATATGCCAACATTCCCCCACTCCTTTCTCTCCGGGTCGTCCTTCTCGGGCCACGTTCCAGTTTGCCACAATCCCTCTCAGGTAGACGAAATGGCTCTGGGCTAGCTTTAACAGGAGGGGTCCAGGGGTAAGGTGACCAAACATCCCGCGTTTGGCGGAACAGTCCCGATCCTTAGCAATGTGTCCCGCGGCGTTTTTGTTTTTTTTTAAAAGTCCCGATTTTTGGAATCAAAAGCGGGGCGTCTGGTCCCCTTACTCCAGGGCCCTCCTCCCTGCCTCTTCCAAGAAGTCTTCCCAGAGCGGGGCTACCTCTCTCACCACCCCTCCGGAGTCCCAACTCACCCGCTTCTGCTGCGAGTCCACCCAGTAAACGCCGCCGCCGCCGCCGCCGGGCTCCTTGTGCCGGAGGCGGCCGCACTTGGTGACCAGCAGGCGGTCGCCACAGCGCCGCAAGCCCGGGCCGCACACGACGCGCACCCGGGAGCGCACGCCGGCATTCAGGCGCAGCGGTCGCTCCCCGGCGCCCCCCAGGCCCTCCGCATCCTCCTGCTCGGGCAGCAGCAGCTCCTCACCCGGCAGCACCACCTGGTCCAGCACCGCGCGCGCCGCCCGCGCCCTGCCGCCCGCGAGGGACGCGGCCGAAACCGCCGCCGCTGCCACCGCCGCCGTTTGAGCCATACCGGGCGGCGGCACCAAACACCGTTTCCGGTTCCCACTTCCGGCACGGCGTCCAATCGGCGGCCCGCCGGAGGCTCTCCGTTTTCGGCAGTAGCTGTCCGGCCCGAGCCTAAGTCGATGAAGCGTGGTTCCCGGGGGCAGGCGGGTCCCCGCAGTCGGCCCGCGGGGCCGCCGGTGGGTAGGTAGGAGCACTCGACTTAAATGGGTCGCGGAGCCTCTACTTCCGGTGCCTCGGGTCGCCCGTGGGGATTCTAGACGCTGGCACCAAAGGTTCCGTGAGAACAATGGGAACTGAGCAGAAGGGTTTCCGGAGCTGGCCCTTCTTTCTGGCATTACCCTCAGAAGTGAAAATATTTTATTTTTCCAAAATAAAACCGTTTTTGGTTGTTGCTGGAGAAGATATCTATTCACACTGTTTTCTATTCACACAGAGAATAAAAAAAGAAAATAAAACGTATTTGAGGGGAGATAAGAGATCAACCGAAAGACTTGTGTGCATGCATATAAGCATAACCAATGGAAGCAAAACTCTGGGGGGTGAGGGCATGTATGGGAATGGGGTGGGGTGGGGGGAGGGGGGCAATGGCAAGATATGTACACATATACCTTAATAAAAAATGAAAAAATGAAAGAAAAAAAAACGCCAACTCATTGGCACTGAAATATAAATGTAAAAAAAAAGAAAGAAAATAAAACGTATTTGACTTATACCCATTTGCCTCCCTTGCTAGGCTGTCAGTTCTCATTATTTGTAAACTAGGGTCTGGCACAAAACAGGTAATAACCTGATAAAAGGATGTTAACCTTGTAGTGTGTATTTCTCCCTAGACTTGTTTTCTACAAGTATACACACATCATGTGCACATTTCTACATGCTTGGGGAAGTCGGTAACTGCAGTTAAACCTTTGATGCTACTTTCTCTGGGGCACACTTTATTTTCCCATCTTTTTTTTTTTTTTTTATCCTCACCTGAGGATATGGTTGAGAGAGGGAGATATATGAAAGAGGAACACCCATTAGTTGCCTCCCCTATGCGCCCCCATCAGGGTTCAAACCTGCAACCCAGGTATGTGCCCTAACCCAAATGGAACCCGAATATTCCAGTATTTTGCTTCAGCAAGGGTAATGATTATTAGTATAGTCTTGGGAATCCAATACACTTGGATGCAGGTCCCAGCTCTGCCACTCTCTAGCTGTGTGACTTTGGGGAAGTTACTTCACCTGTTTGAGCTTCAGTTCCTCTGCCAATAAAATGGGGGTGAAATAAAAATACTACTTCCTAGGGAAATAAAGGGGTAATTATCTGAATTTCACTTTTCTCCTAATAAAAGATTTGGAGTTGGGGTCCTTATTACTAAGAGCCTCTTGATTCTGGTATTTTTGATGACATAGGTGTTTAGGGGAGAAAGAGGTGCTTGTGTTTAGAGTGAGTAAAGAAGATTTTTTTGGTTGAGATGGTGCTAAGCCAGAGTTCCAGGTTCACATTCAATTGGACTTGAACAAGATATCCATTTGGATGCCAGAACCAGTTTGGCTCAGTGGATAGAGCGTCGTTCTGTGGACTGAAAGGTCCCAGGTTCAATTCTGGTCAAGGGCATGTACCTTGGTTTCGGGTACATTCCCAATGGGGGGTGTGCAAGAGGCAGCTGATCGATGTTTCTCTCTCATCGATGTTTCTAACTCTCTACCCCTCTCCCTTCCTCTCTGTGAAATATCAATAAAATATTTTTTTAAGATATCCATTTAGAAAGTTTATTTTTGCCCTGCTTTTTGCCCATTTACTCTTAGATTTTTTTTCATTAATGCCTATTTCTTTAGGCCTGTGTGTTATTGGCTGTCTTGTGATGAACAGAGATTCTGCTTCTGATTTTGTGCTTCCTTGCAGATCTATGTGAACTGGAGAAAGTCTGACCTCCCTGCTTGAGAAAAGGCAATGGAGTTTGCACTTGCTATTTCCCCAGCTAATGATATTATATATGACCATTTCAAAAAACTCAGGGTGAGAGACAACAAGATGGCGGCAGAGGTAAAAGCCTAACTGCAGCCGCCCTCAACAATTTAAAAAAATACAACTAAAATATAGAGTGGACACTATCCAGAACTACAGGAAAGTTGACTGACTGGAAATTCTACAACTAGAAGGAAAGAGAAAACCAGAAGGAAAACCAGAGGAGCTGTAAAAGCCTGAGGTACGGAGGCGCGGTGCGCGCGGGGAGAGGACGGAGCCGGAGAGGAGGGGCGGCTGAGTGCCTGGCTGGCGTTCCCTAGCGGGAAGGAGATAAAAGATCCGGACTGTGCTGAACCCCAACTCCGACTGCACTGAACCCCAGTCCTGGGGGAGACCCCGGGGGTCCCAGGCTCATACAGAGGGAACCTGGGCTGTAAGGCGGAAGCTCAGCCGAGCGGCGAGAAAGGCAGAGCTCCGGAGTCACGCACATTGCGCGCAGAGGAGGGACTGTTCGCTGAGCTGCTGAATTGCCCCAGCGGGAAGGACTCAAAAGCTCAGGACTGTGCTGAGCCCCAGTTCTGACTGCACTGAACCCCAGTCCTGGGCAAGACCCTCGGGCCCCAGCCTCATACAGGGGGAATCTGGGCTGTAAGGCAGAAGCTCAGGGGAGCGAAAAGCAGATCCCCTGAGTCGCGCACTTTACGCGCACAGAGGACAGACTGTTGTTTGGGCCGCGAGATCGCCCTAGCAGGAAGGAGACATAAGCTCCGGACTGTTCTTAACCCCACTTCCAACTGCTCTGAACCCCAGTTGTGGGCTTGTTGGGGGAGAGACTACACTGTCTGGAAGCGGGCGAAGCTCCAGGGCGACTTTCTCTCAGAGGTGCTTGCAGCGAGTACCAAAGGACACTGAGGTACACTGAGACTCAGGAACCTCCGAGGGCGGGGCTAACCGGAAGCCAAGGCTGTAGGCTCCACCCTGAAACTCTGCCCCATCCAAGCTGAACTCAGAGAGGCTCTTGCAGGTTTCCAAGTCTAGTGGAATAAGGTTATCTCCTGGCATAGACACAGCTGATCCTCCCAACCTACCAACTCAGGGAAGCAGCGAAAATGCCGAAACGAGGAAACAGATCACAAACGAAAGAAATGGAGGACAAAAAGCGACGGGATATAGAGTTCAAAACCACGCTTATAAGGTTGTTCAACAATCTCCTAGAAAAGGCCGATAAAATAAATGAGACCTATGAGGATATGAAAAAAGATCAACAAGAAATAATAAAGGGTCAACAAGAAATAATAAAAGGTCAACTAGAAATAAAGAATACAATCTCTGAAATAAATAATATTATACAGAGTCCTAAAAACAGAATGGAAGATTGTAAGAATCAAGTCCAAGATTTGCAACACAAAGAGCCAGAGGACACTCCTCCACAGAAGCAAGAAGACAAGAGAATCCAGAAAGTTGAAGATAATGTAAGAAACCTCTGGGACAACTTCAAGCGAACCAACATCAGAATTATGGGCATCCCAGAAGATGACAGAGAGCAAGATACCGAAAACATATTGAAAGAAATAGTGACAGAAAACTTCCCCCACCTGGTGAAAGAAATAGATTTACATGTCCAGGAAGCACACAGAACCCCAAACAAAAGGAATCCAAAAAGAACCACACCAAGACACATCATAATTAAAATTCCAAGAGCTAAAGACAAAGAGAGAATATTAAAAGCAGCAAGACAAAAGCAGGTAGTTACCTATAAAGGGGCACCCATACGACTGTCAGCTGATTTCTCAACAGAAACCATGCAGGCCAGAAGGGAGTGGCAAGAAATATTCAAAGTGATGAATAACGAGAACCTACAGCCAAAAATACTCTACCCAGCAAAGCTATCACTCAGAATCGAAGGCCAGATAAAGACCTTCACAAATAAATTTAAGCTAAAGGAATTCATCACTGCCAAGCCAGAATTATATGAATTGTTAAAAGGGGTTCTTTAGGAAGAGGAAGAAAATAAAGATAAAAATTATGAACAAACACGTAACTATCAACAAGTGAGTCTAAAAACCAAGGGAAGTAAAAATGATGAACAATATTAACTGGTGAATATAATAGAATCAGAGGTATGGGAGGGGAGTGGACTGATGATTCTTGGGGAAATGGGGAGTGGAGCGGGGCGGGAAGAGACTGAACATAAACTGCACCTATGGATGAGGACAATGGGGGATGGGGAAAGGGCAGAGAATTGAATGGAAACTTGGTGTAGGGGAGTAATGGGGGGGGGGAAATGAGGAACATTTGTAATAATATGAACAATAAAGATTTATTTAAAAAAAAAACAAAAAAACAAAAAACTCAGGGTGTATAGCTTCAATTCAGAAGATGCCTGGGATAGAGCTATCATTTCAGCTTTTTATGCCATGTCCAATCACCTTGCTCATTTTGTCAGTCTGGTTCCTAACAAAGAATTCTATGTGATGGGCAGAAGCAATGATGTCAAAGACATCAGGAGTGAATTTGCTGCTCCTAAATATAAAAGCCTGAGTAAAAAAAAGGTATATTGCATTAGAAGACATCAGTTGGGAAGAAGTTTTTTTTTTTAAAACAGCCAGTTATTGGGTATGGAAAAAAAGTAAATAAACTTGCTTCCTGCTTGCTTGATGAGATAGATCCTAACCAAGTGTTGGGTGTATCTAGGACATGGGATACCTGGGCCTATAGGAAACCTTCACTAATTGTTGACTTACTTGTGATCTGAAAGAGCATCATGGTCAATGAAGTTCAGAGGATGTTTTAAGCATTTCTCATGAACTAATATCTGTGAGTTTCAGAAACTTAGGTTGAAGGTTTTTTTTTTTTGCTTTCAAAAATAGTGTTTCATAGCCCAGCCAGCGTGGCTCAGTAGTTGAGCATCAACCAATGAACTAGATTCCAGTGTTTCCCAAACTTTTGACATATACCCCTTCTATAATTTTCGTAACGCTGAGTACCCCTTGTCAAAAAAAAAAAAAATAACAATCAAAATATATTTATTTTTTCCTTTTTTGGTACATACACAAAATAATAAACGAAAAATAAAAGTATTTATAATAAAATATAAATAAAAGTTATAAATAACATTTATTTGCACACCGGACCATCTCACGCCTCACAAGACTGTCTTGACTCGTGAGAACGTAGAATTGGGTGCAGCTAAGCACAGTGCAGTGCATATCCCCACCAAACTCTGGTGCAACGTGTACCTCCATCAAACTCTTCCCATACCCCTGGGGGTACGCGTACCACACTTCAGGGAAACACTGAACTAGAAGATCACGGTTCGATTCCTGGTCAGGGCACATGCCCGAGTTGCAGGCTTGATCCCCAGTGTAGGGTGTGCAGGAGGTAGAGGATAAATGATTCTCATTTTTGATTTTTCTCTCTCTCCCTCCCTCTCCCTTCCTCTCTCAAATCAATAACAAAAATATTTTTTAAATAGTGTTACATAGAAGTTTATATAAACTGTGACTTGAAATCAATTCTTTGTTTAAATGTTGTATGTAAAGGCTCACAAAGGCAGCGGGTAAATAGAAACAGACACAGTTGAAGTTTTCTGTCTTCAGTGCTTTCTCAGTTAACCTCCAATGTTTTTTTTGTTTTGTTTTGTGTGTTTTTTTGTTTTGTTTTTGTTTTTACTGGTGGGTTGTAAAATCATGATCACTTATTTTAATCTTTATGTAACTTATTCTTATTCTGGATTTTAGTAAAAATTATTCAGAATAAGTGAGCACGCACATTCTAACTAGAAGCACACAGTAAACTCTGGCATTACTAAACAACTTGTTTTGTGTGTTACAACCACTGCTGCCTTAAGTCTGTGGCTACCTTAACTTTTCAAGACTCATTCTCACTATCCAACTGCTAGAGATACACATAAACCTACAAAATGTTTTTGTTCCCATTTGGCTCCTCTAGAGTCCCTAAGTGGTCAGTAAACAGTTCTTATTCAGTGTTCATTTTTAATTTCCTAAGCTACGAAATTTGATTGTATTGAGCCAATGCAAACACTCACAGAGCTTTGGTTTTCCTGTTGAAACTGAAACTTAAATACCTTGGAATACGTAACCTTTAAAATTGAGTTTCATTTTACTTGTTAAAAAAGTTAATACTGATGAATATATCATGGTCAAAGTTCAGTAGACCATAAACTGTTAGCCATTGGCCGTAACTTGTGGGTCAAGCAGAGTCCCTCTGTTAAGTATTTGTTGCAGCCAGAAGTTGTGGGTCTTTAAGGGACATTATTAATAACTAGGGGCCCAGTGCATGGATTCACGCTCCTTGAAAGGAACCGTGGGCTGTGAGGCTGTGGTAGGCACAGGGGCGGGTGTCAGCCCATCCTTTGCGCGCCCATCTGGCCCCTCCTTCAGGGGCCCCCAGTCCTGTCTGCTGGCACCCCCACTCCCACCTCCACAGCTCACGTGCGCTGATGGCGCTGGCCCCGCTCTCACCTGCTGATGGTGCACAGCGATTGTGTGTAGCAGCTGCTGACCAGACTGCCCCTCAGGAGCAGGGGGAGGTGGAGAAGCCCTCAGGGGTGATCGGGGCCAGCAGCCACCGCTTGCACTGCTGATGGCGCTGAGCGATCAGAACCTGCACCAGGAGCCAGCAGCAGATGGGAGCGGTGGCTCCGGTGCCAGCAGCAGGTGCAAGCAGGGCCAGAGCCGGCAGCAAGTGTGAGTGCAGGGTGAGATAATGGCACATAGGAGCAAATAATTTTCAGTAACCACGAGAGGCTCACTCCGATGACAGTGACCAGCACCCCACCTTGGTCTGGCGCCCTTGCTCACCTGCTCCACCATCCTTCCTGGCCAACACCCAACATGTTCCTCGCTCTGCCACCTGCTGCCTATGCCTGTCATGTTCCGTGTGCCCCCTGCTGGTAAGCGCATGCTATAGCAACCAGTTGTTCAGACATTTGTCTATTTATGTTTTAGGGTTTTATATATATTGATAAGACAGACTTCTACCCCTGCTGCCCTGTGGGGACAAGATGGAGACTAGCTCCAGAGGAATGGATGCCTTGATCTTCTCTGAACTCTGGGCACTTCTAGTCCTTTGTTCAACCAACTCATAGACATGTGAGCCAAATAACTACTAAGTTTATGGTGGGAGCACCTGCCGAATGTTCAGTCCTTTCTGAATTTCATTCCTGTTCTCCAGAGATCCTTCAGATCTATTCTCACAGGATAGATAGATCTTTCAACAAAGACCCTTCAGGTTTTCCTTCAGTCAGCAAATGTGAGCTTTCTACAACACATCCCTCTCTCTTTAAAAAAAAAAAAATTTCATTGATTTTTTACAGAGAGGAAGGGAGAGGGCTAGAGAGCTGGAAACATCAATGAGAGGGAAACATCGACCAACTGCCTCCTGCAACACCCCCCACTAGGGATGTGCCCACAATCAAGGTACATGCCCCCAACCGGAATCGAACCTGGGACCCTTGCATCCACAGGCCGGCACTCTATCCACCGAGCCAAACCGATTAGGGATACAACACAGCACTTGATCAAGGCCTAGCAGAGTTGTCAGTTCCGGTATGTACCCTTCCTTGTACCTCAGGCTTTCCTTTCTTTTTTCTTTTAAATAGATTTCATTGAGTTTTTACAGAGAGGAAGAGAGAGGAATAGAGAGTTAGAAACATCCATGAGAGAGAAATATCCATCAGCTGCCTCTTGCACACCCCCCACTGGGGATGTGCCCGCAACCAAGGTACATGCCCTTGACCGGAATCGAACCTGGGATTCTTCAGTCTGCAGGCCATCGCTCTATCCACTGAGCCAAACCGGCTTTGGCAGGCCTTCCTTTCTTGAAGACTCTACTTCCCTTCCCCAGAAACACCCAGCTCCTTGTTAACCCCTGTCTGCAGAGTTCTACGCATTTATCTCCAACAGCAGTGGTGCGGGGGCGTGCCTCGGTCATGACCTCCAGGCCCTCCCTGGCAGATGTCAACCGGATGCAGGCTGGGTTGTATTGCTGGTGGCTTCCCTCCACCTCCTGGCTGGATACACAGGCGCCTTCCTGCGGAGGGAGGTTTGGCCTGTGCAGTAGTTGGGAATCGGGGAGACAGATACTAAGGGCACCAATATGCCTCCTTTTCTTGTACAGGCCAGGGCTTTTATTTTTTATTTTATTTTAAAAAAATATATATTTTTTATTGATTTTTTTTTTTTTTTTTTTTTTTTTTTTACAGAGAGGAAGGGAGAGGGATAGAGAGCTAGAAACATGGATGAGAGAGAATCATAGACCAGCTGCCTCCTGCACACCACTGGGGAGGTACCTGCAACCAATGCATATGCCCCCGACCGGAATCAAACCCGGGACCCCTCAGTCCGCAGGCCGACGCTCTATCCACTGAGCCAAACCGGTTCCGGCAGGCCAGGGCTTTTTAGAGCAGAAGTTCCTTTCCCAGGCTGAGCAGGCAGTGTGTGACCCCCACACGCGATGGTCACACCTTCCCCTCGCTGACCTCGGGGTGAAGCGGGGAATCACAGGACATAATCAGGCGCAATGACTGGTCGGGACCACCGTCACCGACAACTACACGCCCACCGTGGCCCTCCGGGGCCAGAAGCTAACGGTCCCGTCCAGCCCCGAAACACCTCGCCGCCGCCTACCCGCCGCGGCCGGCCGGTGCTCCCCTTATCGCGGTCCCCGGCGAACGGCGGCCGCGGGGGCGGCGCGGGTTTCCCAGCCGGCGGGGTTAGGCCTGCGCGCGCCGGAAGTGGCGGCGGGAGCGGGAGGAGCGGGAGCGCAGAGCTGTAGGCCGGTGGGGCAGCGGCCCGGAGGCGGGGGCGGCGGGGGCGTTGGCCATGTTTCCCCGCGGGCCCGGTAGCCCCGGAGGGGACCGGATGGCCGGAGCCGGCACCGAGGAGCCAGCCCGCCTCGGGGAGCAGGCGACAACCGTCGGGCCGCCGCCGCCCGGGGCTGACGCAGCCCCTCCCCGGTCGCCCTCCCGGAGCCCCCGCTCCGCCGGCAGCCCCTCGCCGCCCCCGGCCGCGCGCGCCGGCGAGCCCTGGCCGGCCGGAGCCCCGAAGCCGCCCCCCGCGGCGCCGGCCCGCGGAAAGCAGCCTCCGCCCTCCCCGCCGCGCCGGCGAGCCGGGTCCGAGTGCGCGGGCGGCGCCAGCCCGGGCGGCCCGGGCGCCCGGCTGTTCGGGTGGCTGAGGGAGCGCAGCCTGGGCCGCGGGCTGTTCGTGGACCCGGCGCGGGACAACTTCCGCACCATGACCAACCTCTATGGTTCCATCCACCCCGCGGACTCGGTGTACCTCAGCACGCGCACCCACGGGGCCGTCTTCAACCTCGAGTACTCGCCCGACGGGTAAGCGCGGCCCCTCGGGGGCGGGGGCCGCCTCCGCCCGACCGGGCCGGCCCGGACCGGCGGCCCGCGGACGGAGGCCCAGGGTTGGCGGCTGGTTGGGGGGGCGGGAGGAGACGGGACGATGGCCTCCACGCCCCGGGCTCCGGCCGAAGGGCTCCGTGGCTGTGGCTGTCGCTTTGAGGCAGGCCGCTGGGGCCTGGCGGCTCACCTGCGGGAAGGCCCGGCTCGGGGCGGGAGAGATGCCTGGAGCCACCCCGGCAGGTCTGTCGGCCGGCGCCCAGCGCTAGGTAGACGCTCACGAGGTAGGTGTTCGGCAAAAATACACAGAATAGCCGAAACCGGTTTGGCTCAGTGGTAGAGCGTCGGTCTGCGGACTGAAAGGTCCCGGGTTCTATTCCGGTCAAGGGCATGTACATTGGTTGCGGGCACATCCCCCGTAGGGGGTGTGCAAGAGGCGGCTGGTCGGTGTTTCTCTCTCATTGACGTTCTAGCTCTCTAGCTCTCTCCCTTTCTCTCTGTAAAATATCAATAAAATATATATATTTTTAAAAATACACGGAATAGATTAGCCCGTCCTGTCCCTGGCACCCTAGGCCTGCGTGTGCCTCCTTGAAGCTGGTGTCAAGGGTAGGCAGCTTGCAGATGCCCTGAACCCTGTGCCTGACGGGCCCGAGGGGAGCAGCGTGGGTTCCTCGGCCCCAGGAAGAGGCTAAGACACGGCCCAGCGGTGCCTCCCGATGTGGGGACATTGGTGAAGTTCCCAGGCTGGACTGCCTGCTTCTGTTCAGGGGGCCCAGCCTTTTCCTGGCTGGTGAACTACTTCATGCTTGGCCTGGATTTATAGTGAGCCAATTTTCAAAGTACATCTTTTTCTTTTTTTATAATATATATTTTTTATTGATTTTTTTTTTTTTTTTTTTTTTTTTACAGAGAGGAAGGGAGAGGGATAGAGGGTTAGAAACATCCATCAGCTGCCTCCTGCACACCCCCCACTGGGGATGTGCCCACAAACAAAGCGCATGCCCTTGACCGGGGAATCGAACCTGGGACCTTTGAGTCCGCAGGCTGACGCTCTATCCACTGAGCCAAACCGGTTAGGGCTCAAAGTATATATCTTTTTAAAACTTTGTTTTGTGAGTACATGAACAAGTTTAACAATAATGGAAAAAATTTACACACCGTTCTACCAGGAGATGACAGTTAATATGACATCCAATCAGGGCCTCTCGATTCCTCGTCCCTTGCTTAGTTTTCATTCATTCCTTGCTTAGTTTTCATTCATTCCCTCATCCAGCAGATAGTTGTGGACCAGATGCGGAGGTGGCAGTGATATGTGAAGCCGGATAATGGCGCCACCTTCATTGAGCTTGGGACCAACTGGTTCACCAAAATATTAACCATACTAAATGATTCATAATGTCTATTTACAAACCGAGGGTGGCGTGTTTGAAGTTCTCCTGAGAGAATGACACTTAACAGAGAGCAGAGAAATGAGTTGGTCCAGATAGGGTTGGGGAGCGGATAGAAGTTTTTCAGATGGAGCATCTGGTGTGTCACAGGACTTGCTGGAGTGGCAGCATATCGTGTCAGAGAAGCTAAAAGGGAATTGATTTACAAAGCAAAGACATTTTGCTAAAGAAAAACCTAAAATATTATAAGGAAGGAGCAAAGCAACAAACAGTAAGCAGGTAAACCCTGCTCCACTTCACTGATGCAAATGCCTCTTCCGAGAACCACTTGGTGCTGGGTCTCCTTATAGCAATGGTTTGTATCTGAACACAGGGAGAATTGGTGAGAGGAGAAACTATTTGCCGAAGTTTATTCATGGAACCCCCTCTCTCCTCTCCTTCCCTATTTTTTCCCCTCATTTTTTAAATTAAAGTATTATATGTGTACATACTTTACCAATCCCCACCCCACCCCTACTTCTATACATGCCCTCCCTCCCCAGAGTTTTTGTCCATTGGTTATGCTTATATGCATGCATACAAGTCCTTCGGTTGATCTCTTAACTCTCCCATCTCTCCCTACCCTCCCCGCTGTCATTTGACAGCCTGTTTCTTTTACTGTCTCTGTATCTATCTTTTTGTTCATCAGTTTATAATGTTCCTTATTATCCATAAATGAGTGAGATTATGTGGTGTTTTTCTTTCATTGACTGGCTTATTTCACTCAGCATAATTTCTCCAATTCCATCCAGGTTACTGCAAATGATAAGAATTCCTTCTTTTTATGGCAGCATAGTATTCCATTGTGTAGATGTATCATAGTTTTCTGATCCATTCATCTGCTGACGGGCACCTAGGCTGTTTCCAAATCGTAGCTATTGTAAATTGTGCTGCTATGAACATAGGGTGCATATATCCTTCTTGATGGGTGTTCTAGTTTCTTAGGATATCTTTCCCTATTCTTAAGGCTTCTTCCAAAATACCACGAATCTGTTCCTCATAAACATTTAGTTCTACTTTTTTGAAATAGATAACAAGGCAAAAGCTATTTGAAAGAGATAATAGTTAAGAACTTTCCAGAATTGAAAAAAGCATTAAGCTATGATTTAAGAAGCCCTTTATTCACAGGTAGAAATCCTCCCTAGACATATAGTGAAACTTCATGACACTAAATATTAAATCTTAAAAGCTAGAGAAAAAGACCTTTAAAAAAGTAGCTATGAAGGCTATTAGTCAAGAATAATAGAATAGCCCGGCCCGCATGGCTCAATGGTTGAGCATTGATCTCTGTTCATACCTGGATTGTGGACTGTATCCCCAGTAGGGGGCCTGTAGGAGGCAGCCAATCATTATCTCTCATTATTGATGTTTCTATCTCTCCCTTTTTTGAAATCAATAAAAATATATTTTTTACAAAAGTAAGAAGAATAATGTAAATCAGCCGAAACCGGTTTGGCTCAGTGGTAGAGCGTCGGTCTGCAGACTGAAAGATCCCAGGTTCGATTCCGGTCAAGGGCATGTACACTGGTTGTGGGCACATCCCTGGTAGGGGTGTGCAAGAGGCAGCTGGTCAATGTTTCTCTGTCATCGACATTTCTAGCTCTCTATCTCTCTCCCTTCCTCTCTGTAAAATATCAATAAAATGTATTTAAAAATTAAAATATTAAAAAAAAATAATGTAAATCAGAGGACAATGATGATTGTTTTTAGTATGCTTGGGAAAAAATCTTGCCAATTCACATGCCTATATCCAGCAAAGATGGGTTCTTTGTTCTTGTCAAGAACAAAGATGAAATAAATACCTTTTTACACAAGCAAAGATGAGTGAGTTTGCCACTACTTCAATAATGGAATTCTAAGTTCAGAGAGAAAAAAATGTTTTCAAATGGAAGGTCTGAGATGGTAGAAGGAATGAAGAACAAAGAAAATAGGAAATGTGTATGTAAACTAATTTTGTCTTTTGAGATTAACAAAGATGGAACGAAAATAGAAGACAGCAATAGCATATAAATTAAGAAAGGATGTTTTATTTTATTTTTATATATTTTTATTGAGTTTTTACAGAGGAAGAGAGAGTTAGAAACATCGATGAGAAACATCAAACAGCTGCCTCTTGCAAACTGGTTTCAGCGAAAGGATGTTTTAAATTCCTTATGTTTTTTTGAGAGAGAATTATGATATATTAACTTTCGGCTTTAACCTATTTAATATGCACATTAATATTTGCAAGGTAATCACCAAAAAGAGAAGAAAGAATATATTATTTCTAGACTAGTAGAAGAAAAATATGGAATAAAAAATTTCCAAGCCAAAACCGGTTTGGCTCAGTGGATAGAGCGTCGGCTTGCGGACTGAAAGGTCCCAGGTTCGATTTCGGTCAAGGGCATGTACCTTGGTTGTGGGCACATCCCCAGTAGGGGGTGTGCAGAAGGCAGCTGATCGATGATTCTCTCTCATCGATGTTTCTATCCCTCTCCCGTCCTCTCTGTAAAAAATCAATAAAATATATATTTTTTAAAATATCCAAAAGAAGATAAGAAAGGGAAAGAAAAATTAGAAAAGGTATACTAAATAAAAAGCACAAAGAATGACTAGAAATAAATCTATATATCACTATAATACATATAGAAGTACTAAATGTTCATGAAAATAGAGAAAGATTCAAACACATTTGAAGCAAAAGAAAGCTGGTGATCTATATTAATGTCATATAAAATAGGCCTTACGGGGAAAAATTTTAGAAATGTAAAGTCACTTCATATTAAAACTCAACTCACCTGGAAGATAAAGTAGTTCTGAACTTGAATTATTCTTTTAGATCTAAAATATATACATTAAAAATTGGTAACTTCAAGGAGAAAACAAACTAACCAGAGGAAGATTTTCACACACATCACAGAGTACTTCAGTTAATCAGACAAATACAAACATAGGAAGGATACAGAAGATATAGACAACACTAGTTAAAACATTGCTCTAAAGTGAAAGATCAGACAGAGGGGGAAAACCAGGACTCTAATAAAGCTGTAGTCCTGGTTTTTCGCCCTCTGTCTGATCTTTCATAAAAGGTATATGTAGAATGATGCATTCAGACCAATACACATTGGTTTAGCTGCACCAGTTAAAATGTTGATATATGTTCATAGTAGTTGAATAGTTTCTGCTCCAAGCCCATTGAGTGCCCTTCTAATGTCTCAGCACTTTCCATGGAACCTCCCAGAATAACCCTTTATATAATAACTAAAGAGTAAGCTGCCAGCAAACGTCTCACAGCAAAAACTCATTGATCAAGAGAATGCACAAATGTACAGTTAGCATCCATTCTAATTGCTTCTCACCCCTATACACAAAACAAATCCATAGGCAAGTGCCCAGTGACCATTTGGCTTCTCTTAGTATGGGGCTCCCTGCCTTTATCAAGCACTTTCCCATTTTCATATGGTCTTTTGTGAGAACTGCATCCTCTGAGGAGAAATGAAGAGGGCAGTCAAATGAGAGTAATAATACTACTTCAGGTACTATCTAAGCATATTAACTCTTGGCATAGTGTGTACTTCTATGGCAGGATAAAATCTATAATAGAGGAATAAGGCCTAAGGGAATGGTTATGGATACATGACTCCTGGGATGCAGATCCCTAATTGTATCATTCCTATTGCATTTTGCCATTATTTAGTGAGATAAGTTTGCCAAAACCCACTGAATGCCAGCCCACCATGGTATTAATAACACTCATTTTATTAATGAAAATGACTGCCAACCTAACTCTTCTCTGAACCAGAAACATTTAGTTGAGGGAACTGAGAAGCAAAAAGATTATCATATATGAAGGATTTCTATCCTGACTTCTACTCATAACTGCCATATTATATTACCTCTCATCTGGGCTGAGGGATTAGATTTGAATCAATTAAATATGATATATCAATAAATTACTTTTGTCACTTAGTTATTAATATGAATACATATTGAATATAGAAAACTAACAGCAAGCATTAAAAATACACTTAGTTCAACAAAAGTTAAAAAGGATGTACAATTCTCTTAACTTATCAAGACTACAAGTTATGTAATGACTACCTATTTAATAGGGAAATTCTTAAGAGAGGCTTTATGCAATTTTCTATGTCCATGGTTCAGACAAGGGCATCTGGATCAAACAAGATTGTGGCTACAATTTCCAAATATTAATAAATGATTGGAATAATTTGTTGAATAATTTGAGTTACAACTAATACCATTTGGCGAACATTTTTATAATCTATAGGATTATTATTTGAATTTTACTCATGTTAGTTCATACTACTAATAAATGTTTAACTTTTTAAAATATCGTACTTGGCTATATGCTTATTTTTTAAAACACAAAGGAAATTTTTAAAATTTCTACTTTTAAGCCCACATATTTCAAAAGTTTATCTTAGAGTACAGTTTTTCTAGTACAATGTGATTGCTATAAATTAATAAAATAACTATTAAAAAACTCATGTGGCCGAAACCGGTTTGGCTCAGTGGTAGAGCGTCGGTCTGCGGACGGAAAGGTCCCGGGTTCGATTCCGGTCAAGGGCATGTACAGTGGTTGCGGGCACATCCCCGGTAGGGGGTGTGCAAGAGGCAGCTGGTTGATGTTTCTCTCTCATCGACGTTTCTAGCTCTCTATCTCTCTCCTTTCCTCTCTGTAAAATATCAATAAAAATATATATTTAAAAAAAAAAAAAACAAATAAAAAACTCATGTGTTTTCAAGTTAAACATTTATAAATAACTCAGGGACCAAAGCAGAAATAACAGTAGAAATTAGAACTAAATGATAATAGAAGTACCAAATGTCTCAAAATTTGTAAAGTTATATGTAAGTAAAATAGTACGTCATAGGAAAATTACAGTCTTTAATAAACTGGAAAGGAAGATAGGGAAAATTAATGAGCTAAGTATCCATCTCAAGAAAAAGAATAGTTATCTGCAAATAATAGCAAAATAAATCTTTGCAGAAGAAAGGAGAAGGAAATTCAGTAACAAAATAGAATTAGATAATTTTGTTTTGATTTTATTTTTGAAAGAGAGAAAAACATAGATTTGTTCCACTTATTTATGCATTCATTGGTTGATTTTTATATGTGTCCTGACCAGGGATTGAACCCGAAACCTTGGTGTAGCAGGACAACGCTCTAACCAACTGAGCTACCAAGCCAGGGTGGGTAGTGAAATTTTAAAATTCCATAGCAATACCCAATTGAAAGAAATACCGTATTTGCCGGCGTATAAGACGATTTTTTGGCCCTGAAAAATATGCCTCCAAGTGGGGGTAGTCTTATACGGCGAGTATATAACAAACTCTGTATTTTGAGTGGAAATGTTAGGGGGTCGTCTTATACGCCCAATCGTCTTATATGCCGGCAAATACGGTATTTTCAGGGCCAAAAAATCGTCTTATACGCCGGCAAATACGGTATGTGTCTTTGAAAAGATAAATACAATTGAAAAACACTTATCGATCAAGAGAATGCCCAAATATACAATATTAAGAATGAGCCCTAGCTGGTTTTGCTCAGTGGGTAGAGCATCGGCCTTCAGACTGAAGGGTCCTGGGTTCGATTCCAGTCAAGGGCACATGCCCAGGTTGTGGGCTTGATCCCCAGTAGGTGAAAGAGGCACCAATCTATGATTCTTTTTCATCATAGATGTTTTTATCTCTCCCTCTCCCATCTCTCAATTCAATAAAAATATATTTAAAAAAAGAAAAGAATGAAAGGTGGGGGGCAGGACTTCAGATGCAAAAGGTAGAGTTTGTAGTTTTCCAGAAGTAGTAAAGTAGATGGTTTGGACCAACTCTCTGAGAATAATTTTAAAGACTAGAGAGTATATAAATATTTAATGTAAGATATAAAAACATTATTTGGAAGGCTTGAGACAATGAGGAAATTGTAGGGCCAAGAGCTGCAAAAGGAGGGAAGCCAGAGACGTGAGCTCACCATTGTAGCCAAATAAATCTAGTAATATGGTAGAAATGAAAAGTTGGCTTGACATTAGAAAATAAATTAATGTAAATCACTACATTAACACCTTAAAGGAAAAATATAACGAGAGAATTTCAATTAATGTTGGAAATGTTTCATACAGTTTAACATATTTTAATGAAAAAGAAACTTAGCAAATTTGTTGTATAAGAGAACTTCCTTAGTCTAAATAATAGGAATTTGGTAGCTTCAACGACAAAAAATCTATAGAATACATTGTATTTAATGATGAAATGGGGAATACATTCTTGAAGATCAAAAGGAACAAGACAAGAGTGGCTGCTATATTAACATTTCTATTCAGTATTGTACTGAAAGTCCTAACCAGTGCCGCAAGGGAAAAAAGGTATAATGAAAAAGCAAAGAACAATTGTTTGTAGATATATTATAAACAAAGAAAGTCAGTGCATCCCAATAAAAATAACAATAAGATATCTTAGTAGGACCTGACATACTATATCTAAAATTCACTTGGAAGAGAAAGCATAATATTAGCCCCTGAAAAAACTTATAAAGCAGTGAAGGTATCTTATCTTGCCACATATCAAGTGTACTTTTAAAAATTAAAATAGTGTGGTAATGTTGCATAGAATACAACATACAGTACAAAAACGAAACATATAATAATGATGGCATTTCAAACCAATGAGAAAAGCGTAGGCTTTGATATGGGGACAAAGTATATAAACATTTGTTTTTTGTTTTTAAAAATATATATATTTTATTGATTTTTTTACAGAGAGGAAGGGAGAGAGAGAGAGAGCTAGAAACATCGATGAGAGAGATACATCGACCAGCTGCCTCCTGCACAACCCCCACTGGGGATGTGCCCACAACCAAGGTACATGCCCTTGACTGGAATCGAACCTGGGACCCTTAGGTCCGCAGGCCGACGCTCTATCCCCTGAGCCAAACCGGTTTCGGCAACATTTGTTTTGTTAATCCTCACCTCAGGATATTTTTTAAAAATCTATTTTATTGATTTTTTACAGAGAGGAAGAGAGAGGGATAGAGTTAGAAACATCGATGAGAGAGAATCATCGATCAGCTGCCTCTTGCACACCCCATACTGGGGATGTGCCCGCAACCAAGGTGCATGTCCTTGACCGGAATCGAACCCGGGACTTTTCAGTTGAACCCGGGACCTTTCAGTCTGCTGGCCGACACTATCCACTGAGCCAAACCAGTTTCGGCACCTCAGGGTATTTTTCCATTGATTTTTAGAGAGTGAAAGGGACAGGGAGAGACAGAAAGAAAGAAACATCAATGTAAGAGAGAGACATAGATTGGTTGCCTCCAACACAAGCCTGGACCAAAGTTACCACTCATGCCATATACAAAAATATAATTGGATTAAAACAAAACAATGTTTTATAGATCTCCTATTTACAATGATTAAGGTTAAGACTCTCAGAATTATTGATCCATTTCCTCTTATGCAAGGAGAAAAGTCCATTCCATGTCTCTTCTGACTAACAAAAAAGAAATGGCTGTTTATACACCATCTAAAATTATAGACATTAATTTGAATACTTCTTATTCATGATGATCAGTTGGCACAAAAGTCCATCAGATATAGTAAATATTTGAAGTCCACTTATATTAAAAAAATGGTGTTTATGCAGATGCCCTTTGAAGGATAATTTTATGATTACTAAATATGGGGAAAGTTTGAATTTTTCCCTCTCCAACTTTATCATGTGCCCGCAACCAGTGTACATGTCCTTGACCGGAATCAAACCTGGGACCTTTCAGTCCGCAGACTGACGCTCTACCACTGAGCCAAACCGGTTTTGGTGGATGTCATCAATATTTTAAGTATTACCTACTAACATGGGCAAAAAGAAGTTACTCCAACTCAAGCTTTTTCTGAATACAAAAGTTTGTCTATTTGATATTCTATCTTATGCACTTTCAGCTTAAATGTACAAAATTCCACTTGTTATTGGAACTATAAATTGAGAAGACTGTAGTTTCAAAGACTCAGGATTTTATTTGCTAGATCTGCATCTGAAAGAGCAGTGCCCACAGAAAACTAAATTTAACCAAAATCAATAAAAGACAATGGCCGAAACCGGTTTGGTTCAGTGGATAGAGCGTCGGTCTGCAGACTGAAAGGTCCCGGGTTCGATTCCGGTCAGGGGCATGTGCCTTGGTTGTGGGCACATCTCCAGTGGGGGATGTGCAAGAGGCAGCTGGTCGATGTTTCTCTCTCATCGATGTTTCTAACTCTCTATCCCTCTCAATTCCTCTCTGTGTAAAATCAATAAAATATATTTTTTTAAAAAGACAATGGATTTTTAGAAATTAAAATGAGGCTTGCAAAAGGTTTATGAAAATATAACTTTGTAATAGGGAAGGGTTTTGAAAATAGAGACAATACTGAAAAAACAAGGCAAAGATAAGACTCTGTGACTAACTGATAGGATATATACTTTTTCAGTGCATTTTAGTACTGATAAATACATAATTTTATTGTATAAGATTTTTCCTCTAAGTTGCTTCATCCATGCATGTTTTTCTGCAACCAGCTTTTTTCATTTAAAAATATGTTTTGGAGTTCTTTCATATCGTAACCATATAAAACTATCTCATTTAAAAATCAGTCATCCTTCTTTCATATACATTTAGGTTTCTTTCAATTTCTCCTTACAGCGAAGCATATATTCCTTGTATTTATGAATGATTATGTGTCTAGATTAAATGCCCAGAAAAAAAATTGCTGAGTCAAAATGTATGCACATTTAAAACTTTGATAGATACTGGTACTCCCCAAACATAAACTATACCAATGTGTATTCCACCATAATGTAAGAGAGAACCATTTCCTTCTAGTGCCAATAGTGGATATCATCAATATTTTTTAAAATATATTTTATTGATATTTTACAGAGATGAAGGGAGAGAGATAGAGAGCTAGAAACATCGATGAGAGAGAAACATCGACCAGCTGCCTCTTGCACACCCCCTACCAGGGATGTGCCTGCAATCAGTGTACATGTCCTTGACCGGAATCAAACCTGGGACCTTTCAGTCCGCAGACTGACGCTCTACCACTGAGCCAAACCGGTTTTGGTGGATATCATCAATATTTTAAGTATTTCCTACTAACATGGGCAAAAAGAAGTTACTCACTTATAGTTTGCATAATTACAAATAAATATAAATAACCAGAGAATATTAGAAAACTAAACAAAAGAAATGTGTCGCTTGCTTTCAGGTCAGTGCTGACAGTTGCTTGTGAACAGACTGAAGTTCTGCTTTTTGACCCTATATCATCAAAGCACATAAAAACACTTTCTGAAGCCCATGAAGACTGCGTAAATAATATCAGGTTAGTATTTAGTAAAAAAGTGAACTTTATTATTGTCACCGAAAATATTCTGTTTTGGAAGTTCATGAAAATGTGCAATGCTTTGTCAGCAGTGCTAGATACACTGTACACATTTGTGAATTGTAAATTTTACCCCTTATGAAACGGATCCCTTTAATTATAAAACTTATTGTTAACTGTTTTGGATTGGAATCTTTCTGAAATACATTTTTCACTTCCATATGATTTTCTTTTTCTCTTCATATATTAGGATCATCATTATGAACCTCATCTAGTATGATAATAGTCTTGTATTGCCTTTCGGCTTTGGCAATCCTGTTACTTAGCTTGTTTCACCACCCGCTCCCAAATTCAAACTATTGAGGGGAAAAAGCACATATGCACAGAGAACTTCTTTATTTCATTGTTGGGAGCTTCTTAAATTCTCAGTAATGTGGGAAATAGATAGCAGTTGAACAGTTTGGTGGATTAATATGCAGTCATTAAAATGATGGTCCCAAAGACTACATATCAACATATATAAATGCTTGGGATAATATAGATTAAAATCATGATGTAAACTACAAATGTGACATGATACAGAAAAAAAAAAGATTAGAAGGAAATATTTTAAAATGCTAACAGTAGATAAGTTAGAATGGATTACGAGCAATTTTATAAACTTTATGTAGAGATTATATTACTTTTTTAATGATTACTTTTAATTAAAAAAAAAACTGTGGAAATTACTTCTAGTCAAGATGACCTACTGAGTTTTAATGTAACACGTATGCTGTAAACACATCTAAGAACAAAAAATTAAGTAGCACAAAAGTTATACCTAGGCTGTAAAACAATAAACATCTTTGTGGGCCAGAAATTTAACACAAAAAAGTGCTAGAAGTGCTTCATGTGAGATAGAAACCAAAATCACTACATGAAGCCAGGGGTTTTGTTGGAATGTATATTTATTTCATTTGTGAAAGGCTGAAAAAAAGAAAAAGCTATTAACTACTGGGGCTATAGTTTTAGTTGATAAAGACACAGACTCATGACCAGGAATTGATCAAGCCATTACTGAGTCAGTGATTGAATATATTTGATAGCTCCAATATCATCATGACACTGCAGGCCTTAATATTATTATAAGGTCTAGTTGTCAATTAGGGGTCCAGTAATGTAAGTGGGGCCAACTAAAAACTATTAAATAGGTGGAGAGAAGAACAAAACAAAAACCTTTTACTAAAAATGTGCCTACAACCCAAATTGCAAAACTCATGAAAACATCTAATATTAATATAACAAAATCAGCGACTAACACAGGCATTTTTTCTGGATGAAATTAATTTATGGAGTAGTCCAACAAAGACTTTATTTTTTAAAATAAATTATTTTATTTATTTTTATTTTTTTTGACTAGGTAATACATGCACGTGGTACAAAATTCAAAGGTACAAAAGGGTAAACAGTGAAAAGTAAGTCTACCTCCCACCTCTGTCCCCTAGCCACCCAGTTCCCCTCCCCAGAGGCAACCACTATTACCAATTTATTGCTATCTTTTCTGAGATAGTTTGTCCATATACAAGCATATACACACACACATACATACACTTTTATATAAATGGTAGCATTCTATACAAACTATTATATACTTTGGCTTTTTCACTTCAAAACATATTTAGAAATCATTCCATATTAGTATCCATGAGGTGATATTATTCTTTTTAACGGCTGCATAGTATTCCATTGATTAGAAGAAACTTTAAAGCATTTTTAGGATGCTCAAAGAAATAAGTTGAGGGGTCCTTTCTATTTTAAGGGAGCTCAAAATTTATGAAACAGAATAAATGAAACAAAATCAGGTTAATGGGGAAATGAACCAATTAGAATTCTTTGTAGTTGGTATATAAAAACACAGTAGATGGGATAAATTTACCCTTTACAGTGTAAAATTAAAGTTTACACCATTGGTGATAGAATTAATGGGTTGGAAAATAGTACTAAAAATTTCATCTAGAACACAGAAAAAAGATACAAATATGAAAGAATAGTTAAAATATATAGAAGATTAGTTGAAAGATTCCAATAAATGTATAAGAATTACAAAAAAGAAAATGCAGAGATTGGTGGAGAACTAATTTTTGAAGACAGAGGGGCACAGAGACAAATAATTCTTAGCATTGAAGAGGGACCTGAGTCCTTCCATCAAGAGTAAAATCTAGAATGTCAAGTAGGTTAAAGAAAGAAAAAATCCACATCTAGATAGGTTTTGGTGAAACTAGAATATCAAAGATAAAGAGAGCATCATAAAAGTCAGATAACCTATAGAAGTATGATAAGCTAACAGAAGGTTTCTTATCAGCAACAATTGATGCTAGGAATAAATGGAATAATACCTTAAAAAATACTAAGGCAATACCAGGTCATATCCAGGTAAACTGTTATGTTAGAGTAATGTTTCTCAACCTTTCTAATACTGTGACCCTTTAATACAGTTCCTCATGTTGTGGTGACCCCCAACCATAAGATTATTTTCGATGCTATTTTGTAACTGTAATTTTGCTACTGTTTTGAATGGTAATGCAAATGCCTGTGTTTTCCAATAGTCTTAGGTGACCCTGCTACTTTTAGTTTTTTTTTATCAGATATATATTTATGATAAGACCATCGGAAAACACAAATACTTACTTTACCATTCATCCCCAGTAGGGGGTGTGCAAGAGGCAGCTGGTCGATGTTTCTCTTGCATTGATGTTTCTAGCTCTCTATCCTTCTCCCTTCCTCTCTGTAAAAAATCAATAAAATATATCTTTTTAAAAATAAAATAATAATAATAATAATAATAATAATAATAAATAATGATGCCGAAACCGGTTTGGCTCAGTGGTAGAGCATCGGTCTGCAGACTGAAAGGTCCCGGGTTCGATTCTGGTCAAAGGCATGTATCTTGGTTGCGGGCACATTCCCTGGTAGGGGGTGTGCAGGAGGCAGCTGGTTGATGTTTCTCATCAACGTTTCTAGCTCTCTATCTCTCTCTCTTCCTCTCTGTAAAATATCAATAAAATATATTTTTAAAAATAAATAAATAATGATAAAGCAGAGGAAAGATAATTAGAAAAAAGAAGTAGAAATAGTTCCAAATATATGTGTAGTTCACAATGGGTATAAATGGGTTGATCTTATTAAAAGACACAGAGACAGGAATTTGAATGAAAAACAAAATCATTTATATATTCTCTATAGATACCAAAAATGCCCAGAAATGGGAGGAAAAAAAACCACTGATGTAGGTTATTATTGGACAAATGGAAGACCAAAGTCTTTAAGGATAAAATGCAACAGTACATATTAAGAAAAGGAAAAATCCACCAATAAGATATATATAAATATGCAACTTGAAGTATAAAAACCAAAATGGAGTGATAAGGAATTATAAATCTACTAGAGGACCAGCTAACGGATTTGTGTACTTGTGGGGTCCCTCAGCCTGGCTTGCGGGAATTGGGCTGAAACCAGCTCTCCGACATCCCCTGAGGGGTCCCAGATTGCGAAAGGGTGGTTCGCAGGTGACACCCCCCGGAATTGGGTTCCCTCCTCTCTCGTTCAGGGTGCATCTCTCAAGAACCACAGCTGCCAAGTCACCGCAGCTTGGCAGCTCCTGTGTTGGGCGTCTTCCTCCTGGTGGTCAGTGTGCATGATAGCTACTGTCTGGTCAGCTGTGGGAGCTGATATATATATATATATATATATATATATATATATATATATATATATATATATATATATTTGCATCCAAAACTAGTAAATCAAGCAGATAAAAAAAATGAGCCTATAAAAGATAAACTAGAAATGCTGGATAAAATTTTAACTTTTGCCTGGCTGGCATGGCTGTGTTGAGCATTAACCTGTGAATCAAGAGGTCATGGTTCAATTCCAGGTCACGGTTATGCCTGGGTTGCAGGCTTGATCCCCAGTATGGGGGAGAGTGTGCAGTAGGCAGCTGAGCAATGATTCTCTTTCATTATTGATGTTTCTATCTCTCCTTCTCCTTTCCTCTCTGGAATCAATAATAAATATATTTGAAAAAATTTAATATATATATATATTTAATCCTCACCTGAGGACTTTTTTATTGATTTTTTTAAGAGAGAAAGGAAGAGAAAGAGAAACATCGATGTGAGAGAGAAGCATGGAATTGTTGCCTCCCACACTCATCCGACTAAGAATTGAATTCACAACCTAAGTATGTGCCCTGATCAGGAATTGTACCTGCAGCCTTTTGGTGTGCAAGATGATGTTCCAACCAACTGAGCCATTGGACCAGAGCTAAATATATATGTTTTTTTAATGTACAATTGAGGTGATACGAAAGAAAGGAATCCTAGGGCCAAAAATGAAGTTGAAGTAGGAATATGAGGAAGTAAACAGGTATTCAAGCTGTCTTTTACCATGGAGGCATCGGCCAAATGCTGGCGACTTTGAGCTTCTATTTTAATGTTTATGAGTACAGAGGTTAAACCGGTCAGGGCAGAAAATCTGAATTTCTAACCGCAAGCAGGCCTTCATGGATGTGTGGGGCCTAAATTCACACACCATGTGGACCAAAAAATAAATGCAAATCTTCTCTGGAGGAGAGGACTCAATATCATAAAGAAGTCATTTCTTCCCAAATTAATCTATAAATTTAGTGCAGTTTTAATCAAAATATCAAATTTTTATAACTTTATTTTAAAATTCATATTGAACAGCAAAGGCCCAAGAATATCTGAGACTGTTTTGAAGAAGACTAAGATAGTAGGAGTACTCACCTCTCCAGATATCAAACATCGCCTTAGGACAGGGATAGATTAAGTGACTAATGGGATGAAATAGAGCTTCTAGAAATTTAACATATTACAGCAGGGGCATTATATGGGAGAATGGAAAACAGAGAACTGGTTATAGATATGAAAAAATTAAATTTTTATCTCATACCATAATTAAAAGTAACTGCCAGTTAGAGTAAATACCTAATTATGAAAGCTAGCCTTTAAAGCTTTAGAAGAAATATAGACTATATTTATACTCTAAGAATAAAAAGGATTTTTTTAAATATACAAAATGCACAAACCATTAAGGATTAAAAGTTCAACTGCATTAAAATTTAAAACCTTCTTATAATCAAAGCCATAAGAATGTGAGAAGATAAGCTCTAGGCTAGAGAGAGAAAATGTTTTTAATGTACATAACTAAAACATGGATAAGTACCCAGAATATGTAAGACAATTATTCTGGAACAAAATGACAGAGAATCACATAAGAGAAACTAAAATAAGCAATGAATATGGAAAGATTTTCAAGCTTACTAGTTACCATGGAAATGCAAATAAAAATAACAGTGAAGAAACACTAAAGATGTTGAGAAGTAGAAACTCTTAGATATTATTGATGGAGTATAAATTGGTAAAATTATTTTGAAGAGCAATTTTAAAAAAATAAAGTACAGCACATGTGAGCAAGGAGGTATGTTAAGAAGGTTCATTATAACATTATTAGTATTAGAAGACAATAAATCTGCAAGAGGAAGGTAAACTCTGGTATATTTATACAATGGAATACTATACATCAGTTAAAACTAAAAGAATCAGCATATGAGATACGTATCAGAAATTTGAAGTTGAACCAGAAAAGCAAACTGTAGAATGAGCTGTATGTAGTGTGATACCATTTATATAGTTTTAAAATATACAGACACAAGCTTGATGAGGGCACATATTTGTTTGTTCTCTGCTTTACCCCCAGCACCTAGAACTATGCCTAGCACATAGTGGGTGCTCACTAGGTATTTAAAGAATAGAGTGCAAAACAATATTATCAATTGTTTATAGCTCCATACTATGGTTTCATGGTATTAAAAAATTGTGTGGGGTGCAACAAACAACAAATTTTGGATAGTGGTTCCCTCTGGAGAGGGAGGGAGGGGAATGGGTTTGGGGTGGGATATACAGGGTACTTCAACTGTGTTTTTTAATGTTTTTAAAAATCTGAATGATACAAAATGTTAAAATTTGATAAAGCTGGGTGGTGAGTATTACAAGGTGTTTGTTATATTCTTCATAATTTTCTCTATATTTCACAATTTAAAATTTTATTACCTTAAAAAGAAAAGATATATCAAGTTGTTTGCCCCTACTCAAAATGGCTCTGACTAATTTGCTGTTAGAATGTCTGTTCCTTATTAATGTCAGCTCTCATTTGCTGCTGTCAGTGTGCCTGCCCTGGTACCCCACACCCACAGATTTGAATTTGCTTCTTATCTGTTGGTTAGAAAAAAACAGATTTTGAAGCTTTTTTAGAAGTATATAACTTTACAGTTTTGAGTAAGGATATGTTGGCATGAGCTTAAGTGTGTGTATCTAATAATACTAACTTCCATTTTTTGAGTGCTTACCATGTGCCAAACCTTTTGTGAAGTACTTTTCATGCATAATATATTTAATTCTCAATAGTATCCTGATGTGAGACAGATATCGTACCTATTTTAAGAGATGAAGAAACTGCAACCCAGATAAAGAGCCTTGCCCAAGGTATATAATACCCTGTTTCCCCGAAAATAAGACAGTGTCTTATATTAATTTTTGCTCCCCAAAAATGCGCTAGGTCTTTTCAGGGGATGTGCTATGTTTCCATTAAGTAGGTCTTATTTTCAGGGAAACACGGTATATATAATAAGTGGTAAAGCTGGAATTCATACTCAGTTCATCTCACTACTGTTCAGAGATGAGGGCATGCACTTCCTGATTCTAAATGGTCATTTTTCACATACTTAGTAATGTCTTCTAGTTCATTTTGTAGTTTTGAGATTTGCTTATCTTATAAATAAAAATGTTGATAATTGTGGAGAGCATTTTCTTCATATTTAGGGAAAGTATATAATTTAAATTCTTCACTTTCTTGTAATTCATGAGAACTCTGGATGTAGATTTAAAAATCCATTTAATAACTAACTTCCCCCAATTATGTGGTTACAGGGGGAACTGAGGTTATCATAAGAATACTTACTTAATGATATCACAGTTAAAAAACTAGTACCCATTTTAATATCCAGGAATCTACTTTTCTTTCCCACTGTCTTTGTTGGTCTTTCCTGATTGTTATATTTCAAACAATATACTATCAATAAGTGCTTATCCCTGGGAACATGAAATTTCTTATCTTGCAAAGGATGTAGAATTTCACAAAACCCTGAGAATGATGTTACAGAATTGATTACATATAAAATCATTGGAAAATGAGGATTTGATTGAGTTAGGCTAGTTATCAATTAGAGAAAAGAAAATAACAGAAATGATGACATGATAGGTACTTTGAAAAATTATGTATCTTACATGACTGAAGAAAGCCCTTGGGAAAGTGATAAAGCCCTTGAATATATACAGAAAATTAGGCTCTGCATGGTTGTAGTACAAAACTCAATATGAAGTAAAGATGTAATTTTCTGATATCATAATTTCATTGTAAAGATTATAAAAAAATTTATTCTTGTTCTAAGAATTCTCACATTAAAAAAAAGAATTTGCAGAGTTAAATAAATGTAAGAAAGGATTATTTTCATGATTTTTAATTCTTTTTAGATAACTACTCAACACTTTCTTTTCCTTTTACAATGAAATGTTGGTTCCTGTTTAAGAAAACTCAATTTCAATTGCTGTCATTTTTTTACCAGTTATCTTCTGATAACAAAGACCTCAATTTATTTATATATCTCAATTTATCAAGAGTTATTATAGTCATATGTTGGGGTTTGATGGGGACATACAGAGAAGTTCTATAATTCAGAAACTCATAGATTTCAGTGTGTGTTTGAAGTGTCTCCTGTTTATTAGGGAGTTGGAATTAAAAACATATTACAACTATTAACTAATTAGGCCACCAGGGGTGGGCAAACTTTTTGACTCGAGGGCCACAATGGGTTCTTACACGGGACCGGAGGGCCGGAACAAAAGCAACCTGACCATGCTGGCACTCTCATCTTGGGCTGCTGGTGAAGGAGCGGAGGGGAGAGCAAGAGAACCCTCCGCTCTTTCGGCTCCGCAGGCCGGATAGAACAGCCGAAAAAGCCAGATCCGGCCTGGGGGCCGTAGTTTGCCCACGGCTGGGCTAGACTGAGTTTTCATTTGAGAGGATTGGACCAGAACTCCAACAACTTGTCTAAAACTTTACATTCACTGCATTTGCTTACTTTGGGGTAAGAACTGTAGGTTAATTTAACCAGTCTCCTAGCCTACATTCTTATTTTTCTATAATTTATCTACTTTCTTTACCTATGATTCTCTAATACCAAAATTTAAAAAAAAATGATTTTAGCCAAAACCGGTTTGGCTCAGTGGATAGAGCGTCTGCGGACTGAGGGTCCCAGGTTCGATTCCGGTCAAGGGCATGTGCCTTGTTTGCGGGCACATCCCCAGTAGGGGGTGTGCAGGAGGCAGCTGATTGATGTTCCTCTCTCATTGATGTTCCTCTCTCATTGATGTTTCTCTCTCATTGATGTGCCTCTCTCATTGATGTTTCTCTCTTCCTCTCTATAAAAAATCAATTAAAAATATATTTTAAAAAAACAATAAAGACAAAACATTCTTGTTTAAAAAAACATTTAAAAATTATTTTAGAGAGAGTGGAAGGTGGCGGGAGGAGAAAAAGAAAACATTGATTTATTGTTCCACTTATTTATGCATTAATTGGTTGATTCTTGGCCAGGGATTAAACCCGCAATCTTTTTGGGAATGACACTTAGCTACCCTGCCAGGGATCTAATACCAAAATTTTAAATATATATATATATTTTATTGATTTTTTTTACAGAGAGTAAGGGAGAAGGATAGAGAGTTAGAAACATCGTTGAGAGAGAAACATAGATAAGCTGCCTCCTGCACATTCCCTACCTGGGATGTGCCCGCAACCAAGGTACATGCCCTTGACCGGAATCGAACTTGGGACCTTTCAGTCAGCAGGCTGACGCTCTATCTACTGAGCCAAACCGGTTTCGGCTCTAATACCAAAATTTTTAACAGGTAATACTTTGAGGTAAAAAAAAATGAGAAAACTAAAGTCAAAGTATTAAAGTTTTCATTAAGATAGATTTATTCAATTCAAAATTATTAGCTTTGTTTTAAGATTATATTCATTCTGTATTTTATTTTATTTTCATTCTTAATTTTAAAAATATGTTTTATTGATTTTTTTACAGAGAGGGATAGAGAGTTAGAAACATCGATGAGAGAGGAACATGGATCAGCTGCCTCTTGCACACCCCCTACTGGGGATGTGCCCGCAACCAAGGTACATGCCCTTAACTGGAATCAAACCTGGGACCTTTCAGTCCGCAGACCGACGCTCTATCCACTGAGCTAAACCGGTTTCGGCTATATTCATTCTTGGTTTTAAAATATACTTTCATGTAACAATAATAATTTTTTCAATAACCTCATTGACAAAAAATTAAAACCTGATCACTCACTTTATTTTTTATGAAAATCCAAGAGTTTAGAACCTAGCCACTTCAGAGATCTTTCTGAAATTCTTATTTAATTATGTCACTTTCTTGCCTTAAATACTTCAAGGTAGACTACTGTGGCCCACAGCAATATAATCCCACTGGGGTTTTCAATCCATTTGTGCATTATTTTCTTTATATTAAACAAAATACCCATTTTATATGTTTTCCCTAAATTTTCAAATGTATAAAGATACACTTATGATGATGATCAACTTATTTTAAAAGTTTGACTGACTTTCAGTAGCCTTTTGTCATTACGTTTTTTGTAATTATATAATTCCTATCATGTGTGGAACACATTAAAATGCCTCATTAGTAAAGATAAAACTTATAAGGGGAAAATTTTATTTGATAATATTATAAAATTTTGATACAGTAAGAAAACATAAACCACATTGAAAGATAAGTCTATCTTTCAATGTGGTTTATATGTTTTCTTACTATATTTAACACACTGTATTTGAAAAATTAAGATATATAATTGTTACTATTAAGAGATTTTATCACTCTAATAAAATAATACTGCAAAAGGAAAATCAGTAAGGAACATGAATAGCAATTCACAAAAGATATAAAATCTTCTAATATGGAAAAAGTTCATCTTTACTTAAAAAAAAAAGTTTTAACCTAAAACAAGATGATTTTTGCCCAGCCAGTATGGTTCAGTGGTTGAGCATTGATAACTCTGAATCAGTAGGTCAGGGTTTGATTCCCGGTCAGGGCACATGCCCAGGTTGTGGGCTACATCCCCCATGGGGGGCATGCAGGAGGCAGCTGTTCAATGATTCTCATTGTTGATGTTTTTTTTTCTCTTTCTCCCCCTTCCTCTCTGAAATCAATCTTTTTAAAGAGGTTTTTTTTTTCAGCACTAAGCAGAATTTAAAAATATCTGTGTGGCAAGGGTTTGGAGAAATGGACTCTCCTCACTGCTGGTGGAACTACATAATTGGTATGTTCTTTTGGGGATAATTTGACTATGTGTATCAAAAGCCTTACATTTTAAAATATTCCTTTTTACTTAGCAATACAGTTTTTCTGGAAATGTACTTAGAAAAATAACTAAGGATGTGGCTAATATTTGGCTGTTAGAATATTTGTCATAGTGTGGTTTTTTAAAAATACATTTTTTTAATTGATTTTAGAAAGGAAGGGAGAGAGGGAGACAGAGAGAGAAACATCAATGATGAGAGAGAATCATTGATTGGCTGCCTCATGCATGCCCCACTCTGGGGATCAAGCCCACAGCCTGAGCATGTGCCCTGACCGGGAATCAAACAACAATTCCTGGTTCATAGGTCAGCATTCAACCACTGAGCTCTGCTGGCCGGGCCTTCATAGTATTTTATAATAGTAAAATATTGCAAGCAATCTAGACATCCAACAATTGCATTTTAGTTTTAAAAAGAAAAAATATTATGGTTTATTCATACGGTGAATGTTATTCAGCCATTAAGAATGATTTTATCAATAAAACTTTAATAAGGTAGCAAAATATTTATGAGATATTAGGTTTGAAATACAGGAATAGCAAATATTTTTAGTGGTGGAACTTTTTTCTCCATTAAAAAATATTGTCAATGGGCATGTATTTATAATTAAATAATTATTAGGAATCATTATAGGATAAATCCATGATATATTCTCTACTTGTCTCTACTTTTTCATACACAGCACTCCTAAAAGTCTCTCAGAGTGCATCATCTTTACATGCTTCTGTAGGGAGTTCCTGCTCATCTTTTCAAGTCAGTTCAGATGACACCACCATGAAGTCTTTCCTAACCACTTTGTTTTCTCTGCTAATTCCACACAATTGTCTTGTATAATTATTTACATGTATTTATAATGTCTTTTCCACCAGGAAATTAACTTCTATCTCATTCATTCATTAATAAATATTTGTGAGTGTTTATTATGTGTCTGGTACAAGTGTGTTAGGTTCTGCAGATCTAACCATGAACCATGCCGACAAATTCCCCCTCCCTTCAAGATAGCAGGGCAGTACATTGTAATATTAAGCTTTGTAATGGAAGTGTAGAATGCTTAGAAGACCCACAGATCTACCCCAGGCTGAATGGAGAGGGAAGGCTTCGTGGAGGGGATGATAGCTGAATAGTAACAAGAAAACAAATGTTAGCCAGGTAAAGGAGTAGGAGGAGGTAGTTTCAGGTAGAGGAACAGTCTAAACAAAGGCCTGAAATTTTAAAACCATGTTAGTTTCAGGAAGGTCATTGTGATATTGAGGTTTATTTCTGATAGAAAATAATTATATGTAATTTTATCTTGAAAGAAGCTCCAGAATTCATATCTTCTTTGAGAGTTTAGGAAGTTATATGAAAAAGCATATGTTAGCCTTGACTGGTTTGGCTTAGTGGATGGAGCATCAGGCCTGCGAACTGAGGGGTACCAGGTTCGATTTCTGTTAAGGGCATGTACCTTGGTTGCTGGCATATCCCCAGTGGGAGGTGTGCAGGAGGCAGGTGATTGATGTTTCTCCCCCATTAATGTTTCGTACTCTCTATCCCTCTCCCTTCCTCTCTATGAAAAATCAATAATATATATTTTTGTACAACAATAACAACAAAAGCATATGTTAGAGAAAGCATCCCAATGTTGAGTTAGACAGAAATTCAAGTGTGATTGGCATGTTTGTTATTTCTTAAGTATTTGTATAAAAATATTCTCACTAAGCATTAAAAAATTAGTGTGAAGTAATTAAAAGTTTGAGTTAAAAAGAGTATTTTAATTCTCTATCTTGTAATCTTGACTAGTTCTAATAAAATGGTACTTGGTGAGCTTATTTAGAGAATGCCTTTGAATTAATAAATGAAAATTATGGCATTTTGATAGAAATTTTTGCATGTACATGTGTTCTAAAAAGAAAGAGATGTTACTTGTAGCAGAGTAAAAATTTCTCATAATTTTTAACCCTTTGTGTTTAACAACATGTCTTCTTTGGAAATTGTCTTCAAAAAATCTCTTCTGTCTCTTATTAAATTGTTTCTCAGCATTTGTGTTTCCTATACGGATTTTAAAGTTCTTTTTTCTCTTTACAACTGTATTCCAAGCATCTATTCCTATTTTCATTTCCAAATAAAAGTCACTATTGTAAAGCCAATGGATAAAATTGCAATGTGACCCTCATTAAATCAGTTCCTTTCTCTGTGTTTATGTGAATTATATTTACTATTTGTTGAATATCAGAATCATTGGGCTTATAAAGTGTGTTTGTAGTCCTTTTTTGTTTGTTTTCTTGATTAGGTAATATGGTTTCTCAAGATTTCTTAAATAAGAGATTAAATAAACCAGTTTTTCTTTTCTGCTTTGTAGATTTCTTGATAACCGGCTGTTTGCTACCTGCTCTGATGACACTACAATAGCACTATGGGATCTGAGAAAATTGAACAACAAAGTATGCACTTTACATGGTCACACTAGCTGGGTGAAGAACATCGAATATGATACTAATACAAGACTCTTAGTAACATCAGGATTTGATGGAAATGTCATTATTTGGGACACTAACAGGTTTGTGAATAGATCATGTTAGGATTTTTTAAAAGATGATAAACATTCAGTGTTCTGTCTCAGCTTTTATATCTTTAGGAGAAAGAAACTGGTTTTGTGGGGGTTAGGGGGAACAAAAAGGATTCTGTCTTTCATTGCTTGCACTTTGTCATATATTGCATCTAAAAAAAATTGGAGAAATTCTATGGAAACGAGTAAGTAGCATAGTTAATGATGAAAAAAATTGTTTATAAGTTTCCTGAACTGAAGTGTTTTTCATTTTTCACTCTTTTGTCCTTCAATTCTATTTTTCCCCCACTTTTTTTTTTAATCCTTGCCCTCGGATATTTTTTCATTGATTTTTAGAGCAACTGGAAGAGAGAGGGAACGACAAAAAGAAAGAAACATCGATGTGAGAGAGACACATTGATTAGTTGCCTCCTATACATGCCCTCACCAGGGTCCAGGTCAGGGAGGAGACTGCAACTGAGGTACATACCCTTGACCAGAATCGAACCTGCCCTTCGGTCTGCAGGCTGACACTATCCACTGGGCCAAACCAGCTAAGGCTGTCCTTCAATTCTAAATCTGTTTTTACTTGGCCATTTGTGCACTGTGTTTTCATCATTCAAAGAGCAGTTAGTCTCTCAATTGGGGTGGTACTGATCCCTAGGAGAATGTTTGGAAATAATGGGTGGTACAATTTTAGTTGTCACTATGGAAGAAAAGAGGATTTGTACTGGCATTTAGTCACCAGGGATAAGAGTTTCTAAACATCCTGTAGTACATGGGACAGTTTGCATAATGGACCACTTATGTCACCTAAAATGTCAGTGATGCCTCTGTTTTGAAACACTAATAAAATGTCTCCTTACAGAGAAATTAATTATTTAAAGAGTTGAGATTTGAGAAATAATTAAACATATCTGTTGCTAGCAATGGTGAAATAACAATATAGTAATACACCAGGATCATTTCTGAACTATTCTTTCAAACGTTATAGGTAAAAATAAAAGGGATATTCTTAAAGATTTCTAGCTATGCATGTTGCTTGAGCAGGTGATAGAGCTACATATTATCTTTATTTTTTAAGATTTTTATTTTTATTTTTTATTGATTTCAGAAAGGAAGGGAGAGAGAGATAGAAACAACAATGATCAGAGAGAATCATTAATTTGCTGCTTCCTGCATGCTCCCTATTGGGGATCGAGCCAACATCCGGGCATGTGCCCTTGACCAGAATCGAACCCAGGACCCTTCAGTCCACAGGGCAAAGCTCTATCCACGAGCCAAACAGACTAGGGCCATACTGATTATCCTTAAACTAAGACAAACAAACCTGTTAAAAAAATTTTAAATTTAAAAATAAAATTTGAATAAGAATATAAATGATAACTTCTAAATTAGTAGAAGGATAAGTTAATAAAATATGATCAATTCAATAGAGGTAGAAAAGATGGGGGAAATAATTTTAAAAAAACAGGTAGTCCTGGCCAGGTGGTTCAGTTGTTTGGATTATTGACCTGTACACTTAAAAGATTGCAGGTTGGATTCCTGGCTAGAGCACATACCTAGGTTTCAGGTTTGATCTCTGATTAGGTCATGTTCGGGAGGCAACTGATGGATATTTCATCTCATTTCAGTGCTTCTTAATGCAATCATATAATTCCTATCATGGGTAGAACACATTAAAATGCCTTATCAGTGAAGGTAAAACTATAAGGGAAAAAATTGATATGACAATATAATAATTAAAATTTTGATACAGTAAGAAAACATATAAACCACATTGAAAGATAGAAATATATGTGGAAAATATATTTTAGATACTGTATTTGAAAAATTAAACAAAAATATGGTAAGCAGATTATATATATATATATATATATATATATATATATATATCAATAATCACAATAAATGTAAATGACTAAAATAGTCATTAAAAGATAACAATAGCCAAAACCGGTTTGACTCAGTGGATAGAGCGTCGGCCTGCAGACTGAAGGGTTCCAGGTTCGATTCTGGTCAAGGGCATGTACCTTGGTTGCGGGTACATCCCCAGTGGGGGGGTGCAAGAGGCGGCTGATTGGTGATTCTCTCTCATCGATGTTTCTAATTCTCTATCCCTCTCTCTTCCTCTCTGTAAAATATCAATAAAATATATTTTTTTTAAAAGATAACAATAGATTGGATTATAAAACAAAACACAACTATATGTTCTTTATGAGGGACATATCTAAACCAAACAGAATACTTGGAAACCAGACAAGCACAGAAAATGATGGGGGGAAAATAACAGGCAAATACAAATAAAAGAAAAACAGTTGTATCTACATTAATAGCAGACAAAATAGAGTTTAAGGTATAAGGCATTATTGGTGATAAAAAAGTACTATATGAAAATATTTATTTCACTAGAAATAAAACACTTCTTAGCCTGTATATGCCTAATAACATAGCCTCAAACTATAAAAAGCAAAATCAAACTGAATTAAAAGAAAAAGTCAGAATTCTCAAGTTAGTGGAAAATAACACCATTCTTTCATTTACTAATAGACCAAATATTAGTAAGAATTAAAGAATATTTCAATTTTTTTAATAAGCTTGATCCATTAGGCATATTTTATAATTCTGCAATACATCATCTGAAGCAAACTTAGAACATGTACAAAAATGAGCATGTCCTGAACTATGGAGTAAGTCTCAACCAATATCAAGGAATTATTATTATACAAAACATTTTCCCTGGCCTCAATATAGATTTTTTTAAAAATTTATCCTTACCTAAGGATGTTTTTTCCATTGCTTTTTATTTTATTTTGTTTTTATTTTTGTTAATCCTTACCTGAAGATATTTTTCCATCAATTTTTAGAGAGAGAAAGAGGGAGGAGGAAGAGACAGAGAGAAACATTGATGTGAGAGAGAGACATCAATTGGTTGCCTCCTTTCTGCACCCCAACCAGGGCTGGAGATTGAATCTGCAACCAAGGCACACGCCCTTGACCAGAATTGAACTCTGACCCTTCAGTCCATCGGTCGATGCTGTATCCACTGAGCCAAACCAGCTAGAACTCACATTGGATTTCAACCTGAACATAAGAGCTACACTCATATAATTCTTAGAAGAAAACATGGGAGTAAATCTTCATACAACACTAAAGCTAAGGTGAATTTAAAAAATTGATAAAATGCCTCTAAAATTTTAAAACTTTGTTCATCTAATGACACTATTAAGAAAGAGAAAAGAGCCCTGACCGTTTTTGGCTCGATGGATGGAGCATCGGTTTGCGGACTCAGGGGTCCCAGGTTTGATTCCGGTCGAGGGTATGTGCCTTGGTTGCTGGCACATACCCAGAGGAGAATGTGCAGGAGGCAGCTGATAGATGTTTTTCTCTCATCGATGTTTCTGACTCTCTGTCCCTCTCACTTCCTCTCTGTAAAAAAAATCAATAAAGCCGGGACCGGTTTGGCTCAGTGGATAGAGCGTTGGCCTGCGGACTGAAGGGTCCCAGATTCGATTCCGGTCAAGGGCATGTACCTTGGTTGCGGGCACATCCCCAGTAGGGGGTGTGCAAGAGGCAGCTGATCGATAATTCTCTCTCATCGATGTTTCTAACTCTCTATCCCTCTCTCTTCCTATCTGTGAAAAATCAATAAAATATATTTTAAAAAATCAATAAAATATTTTTTTAAAAAGAGTAAAGTTGAGACTGGTTTGGCTCAGTGGATAGAGCGTAGGTCTATGGACTGGGGGGTCCCAGGTTCGATTCCGGTCGGGGGCATGTACACTGGTTGCGGGCACATCCCCGGTAGGGGTTGTGCAGGAGGCAGCTGGTCGATGTTTCTAGCTCTCTATCCCTCTCCCTTCCTCTCTGTGAAAAATCAATAAAATATATATTTAAAAAAATTATTTTAAAATAAAAGAGTAAAATAAAGATTTTTAGAATAATAAAAAGTGAGTTTACCTTAACAAAGTCTTTAATATATATATATATATGAGGTCTGATGCATGAAATTCATGCAAGGGGCTCGGCCCTGCAGCTGCTGCGGCTGCTGCCTTGGCCCTTGTAGCCCTGGTCGTTCAGCTGTCCGGTCTAATTAGCATACTATGCTTTATGTGTGTGTATTTAAGGGCCAAATGAAATCCAAATACACACACTCATGGAAGAATAAGAAGGAAAATTGGAGATGAAAGAGTGAATGGTGAGCAAAAGAATTAATCATGTGTTAAGTCTAATCGTGTACTGTAGATTGACTGTAAATTCTAATTTGAAGGACAAAAACATACTTTCACCAAATCCTTATGTTTATGATAACCCTAGGTTTTGTTGGTTTGATTTCTTCTATAGGTGTACGGAAGATGGGTGCCCACATAAGAAATTTTTCCACACACGTTTCCTTATGCGAATGAGGTTAACACCAGATTGTTCCAAAATGTTGATCTCAACATCCTCTGGATATCTCTTGATTTTGCATGATCTTGACTTAACCAAGTCTTTAGAAGTAGGCAGCTATCCCATTTTGAGAGCAAGAAGAACTACATCAAGTTCAGGTAAGCTTTTTTTTTTTTTAAAGAATTTTCCAAAGAATCTCAGACATAGGGATGTTATGTTTCCATTCTGAGAATGTTAGCAGGAAGAAGGGAAGAAAAAAGACATTCTTTGGAAAGGTCACTGAGAGCTTTTCCTCATGGGAAGATAATGATCTATATGTACCTCTGACATAGCATTAACTTGTGCCTCTGATCACAAATGATCTAGGAAGAATAACTGCTAACTCCAAAAACTTCCATTAGCATTACACTAGCCAGAAACCTTTCATCGGTTTTCTAAATCATTACTATCTCAAAAATTAATGATGGTCTGAGGTAGTATCAATTTTTAAAAAGTTCTTCTGGAACCAAATAGAGCTTTTAAGTTATAGTGAATATGGAATTTTAGTTTTAATTCTATCGTGTATCCTCGACTTCAAAATGCTCAGACACAGGTAGCCAGCGCCATCTCACCTAATGACTCTAACCATTCTCTTGCTGACGTCCTGTTCCTTCTCCTATTGCTGATTTCATTGGACTTAAGTGCAACTAGGGTTCAGAAAAATCTATGCACTATAATTTATCCACATTATGTGATAGAAACTATATTTCATCTACCTCTGGAAAAAGAGGACTGATCTGGGAACATACCCACTTGGAACACATAATGTTCATAAAATGCTATTAAAAAATTAGCTTAAACTGAAGCTAGTTTGGCTCAGTGGATAGAGCATCAGCCTGTGAACTCAAGGGTCCCAGGTTCGATTCTGATCAAGGGCATGTGGCTGTGGGCACATCCCCAGTGGGAGGTATGCAGGAGGCAGCTGACCGATGTTTCTCTCTCATCAATGTTTCTGATCTCTGTCCCTCTCCCTTCCTCTCTGTAAAAAAATCAATAAAATATATATATTTTAGATTCAGTTTTTTTTCTGGTTAAACATTAATAATCAACTTTAGCTTTCTGAGAAGCAGTGATTTAAAGGCCTAGTTGGCATTTTGTAATTAAAAAACTAAGTAGGTTTTCTGAGTTCAAAGGGTAATCTGATACTTAATAACATCAAAGGGAACTAATTTAATTTAATAAGAAGCTCCCACAGAAGTGAGGGGCCACTAGAAAAGTGTAATGAAATAGATTGCTCTTTAGAGTACTACATCAAACTCAGCTATCTGATATTCATTTTATTTTCCAAAGATTTCAATGTAAAATTTGGATTGTATTTCAAATATAGTATTCACATAATTTTAAAAATACAATAGAAATTTTTTGCATGCTTTAAGAAAGATCTGTTCATGTTCTAAGCCTGTTGTTTAGAACCTATTCTATCATTAAACATGGGCTGAACAGCTCAGTTTTCACTTTTATTAATATTTTTTATTCCATTTCATTACATAAATGATGCAGAATCAATGATGCTCCTGTGTTTATTTTGTTTTTCATTTATATATTACTTAAGCTAGTCATTGGTATAGAAGAGTTTAGAAAGGGACGAGGCCTTAGATCAGCCGTGGGCAATCTAACTATGGCCCGTTCGGCTGTTCTATCCGGCCCGCGGAGCCAAAAGAGCGGAGGGTTCTCTTGCTCTCCCCTCCGCTCCTTCACCAGCAGCCCAAGATGAGAGTGCCAGCATGGTCAGGTTGCTTTTGTTCCGGCCCTCCGGTCCAGTTTAAGAACCCATTATGGCCCTCGAGTCAAAAGTTTGCCCACCCCTGCCTTAGATAGAACACTTCAGAGAGCTGCCCTATCTTAATCTTAATTATAATAAGGAGTTTTAAGTGGACATGTACTTGCCATATTTTAGATGGATTTTAATAGCATGGTTCAAGTAGCTGATTAAAAAGTTAAGAGATATCACCAGAGTTTTGCTAGGTGTATTGTCAGAACTTTTTGTATTTTTAAGATCTGACTACTTCATCAAGTCCATCTGGTCCTAGAGTTTCTGGTTCACCTTGTCATCATAGTGATTCTAATTCATCTTCTGAGAAACACACGTCACGAGCCTCGCAAAGAGAAGGTAGGTTAAAAGTTGGATTTTATAATCCTGCAACAAGTGATTCTGCCAAACAGCTTTCTTTGGTTACTTTAATCCATAAAATTAGCCAGTAAAGATAAGGCTGTTCCTTGCCCCTTGGTTATTCTTTTAAAAAAGCTAAACAGCCAAAACCGGTTTGGCTCAGTGGATAGAGCATCGGCCTGCAGACTGAAAGGTCCCGGGTTCGATTCTGGTCAAAGGCATGTACCCAGTGGGGGGTGTGCAAGAGGCAGCTGATTGATGACTCTCTCTCTCATCAGTGTTTCTAACTCTATCTCTCTCCCTTTCTCACTGTAAAAAATCAATAAAATAAAATAAAAAAAGCTAAACAGAGTCTCTGGGTTTGAGGATCTTGGGCTTAAATTGTAGTTGGAGTTTAAGCTTTGATTTTATTTCCTGGACTTGACTTTGTGTAGTTTGGAGAGGAAGTGGTTGGGAAATATCCCAATCAAGGTTACTATGGAAATTAAATGAGATTATGCATGTGACAGTGCTGTATAAATATAAGAGGATATGTTTACCAGGTGGTGTGAATGGCATCTGGTTTCAGCCCAGTAGACCTTTTTACTCTGCCTTTTCCTTATCTGAGCAGTGCCTGACAGACGCAGAGGACTGCTGGGATGAAGAGCTCCAATCTGGCCCCGTTGTGCTTTTGCCCATTCCCCCAGCCAGTCTGGCAGAACTACCGTATTTGCCGGTGTATAAGACGACTTTTTTGCCCTGAAAAATATGCCTCCAAGTGGGGGGTAGTCTTATACGGCGAGTATATAACAAACTCTGTATTTTTTGTGGAAATGTTAGGGGGTCGTCTTATACGCCCAGTCATCTTATACGCTGGCAAATACGTATTTTTCAGGGCCAAAAAATCGTCTTATACGCCGGCAAATACGGTAGCTGCTTAGCCGATCCCTTCCATTTTCTAATTGAAATGCTTTCTACCTATGCAAATTCCACCTACCGTCCCTCTCCAAACTAATTCACATCTAAACTCTCATAGCACTTTTTGTTTGTCGCCTTTATAGACTGATAGTCAGACACAGTTTTTTGTAATTTGGGGTTAACTTTTGCTCATCAGCATGTTTCCTACCTGGCTATTTTTGGAAAGGATTATACATTAGATTTGTATTCCCCTTTGGAGGCCTCACCTTATACGTGCTTGATAAATGCATACTTAATTGTTTTGCATGATTACTTATGGTTTGAACACCCTTCCTAACCTAACGTATAGCTTTATCCACTTTCTACTGGATGTTGAATACTGTGATGTTTCACTTTAAGGTTAAAAACTCTTCCTCTTAAATTTAGAGACTTATGCCCAGATGTGTAGCATTTCTTCTTTGATTTATAGCAGAAACTTCTTTTATAGGTTCTGCCTGTTCTCCTTCCTTGACTATGGGAAACAAGCTAAGGCTTTTTTTTTTTTTTTTTTAATTGATTTCAGAGAGGAAGGGCGAGGGAGAGAGAAACAACCACGATGAGAGAGGCACTGATGGGCTCTCCTGCAAACCCCCCTCCGGGGATTGAACCTGGCCTGGCATGTGAATCAAACACTGACCTCCTGGTTCATAGGTTGATGCTCAACCATGCCAGCCAGGCCAATCGAAGGCTCTTAATAACCACTGAAAAAATATTTATTGATTAACTAAACCATCCATGAGAAAAGCGAAACTTAATTTAAGAAGAATAGTTCCCAAGCTTGCTTGTTACTTTGGTAAACACCAAAACAAAACTTTATAGCAGTTCTATGCTATGAAAAGTTACATTTGGGAGAAGAGATGATGTATTGGGAGCCTGTGCAGAGAGAACAAGAAAATTAGTGGAAAGAGAGAGGAGGGTGGGCTTCGAGGTAAGGTTGCTCTGAATGTTGGAAATCCTGGATCTTTAGGTGTCAGTATATGTTAGCATCACACTTTGGCAGATATGATGGCTGTAAAGAGTATATTTTTATTCAAACTTATTTTAGGATTAAAACTATTTTTGACATGAAATTTGCTGTGGATTCTTAGGGATTTAGCACAAATAAAAGTGGAGTAACCCTGGTTCAACAGAAATTAGGGAAGTCCTTGACCCACCCCATCTCTACCCTGGTCTCCAGGTGGTTCACCCCCTTTTGCCAGTTGTTAAGGAACCTCCAAGGAGCACAGCTTGTAAACCACTAGTTAGCTATTTAGAGTGGGTTTATTTTCTGCTTTTGTTACAGATTTTCAAAATTAATTCTGGAAATAGGGATTTGTTTTTCTCTAAAATTAAAGTTTAATCACATGTGAAATCATTATTTAGGTATAATTTGGTTATAACAATGTAATTTGGAGTGTCACAGGTTCCCATCAATGCTAGTAGTCTAAAGGGAATCTTTTAAAAGAAGGTGCATCTAGCCGAAACAGGTTTGGCTCAGTGGATAGAGCATCAGCCCGAGGACTGAAAGGTCCCGGTTTCGATTCCGGTCAAGGGCATGTACCTTGGTTTCGGGCACATCCCCGGTAGTGGGTATGCAAGAGGCAGCTGATTGATGTTTCTCTCACATTGATGTTTCTAACTCTCTATCCCTCTCCCTTCCTCTATGTAAAAAATCAATAAGATATATATTTTTTTAAAGAAAAGAAGGTACATTTTTTTGAGAAACAGTTTGCAAAGGGTTTGACGGGCTCATTATCTTCAAAGGAACTCGTTCCACAGGAAGAAAAGTGTTGAAATATTTCTCTTGATATTACATTTTTAAGCTGCTTTCTCATGTCTATACAAGTGGTTTTCCACATACCCGAGGGATCTGACCTGTTCCCAGTAGTAACAATGGCTCACTGCAGCAGTCACCTGCATTAGAGCTACATAGAAGGAAATGATGGGCCGTACCAGAGTACCAGGAGTATATGATGGGCATTGTCTCCCACCCCTTGTTTTGACATGCCTGTGTGAGTGTTCTCCCTCACCTCCAAAATTATACATCTATTGTTGTTTACAGTACTGCCCTTGGTGGGCATAGTAGTTTCTGGCTGACAGAAATCAAAAGCTTTTTAAGAAATACTTATTTTTTTACTTTTTTTATTGAATTGGTTAATAAAATTATATAGGTTTTAGGTGTACAGTTCTATAATACATTATCTGTGTATTGTTTATTCGCCACCCCCAAAAATCAAGTTTTGAAAAGCTGCCTTAGTTCTTTGATAATACAAATCCCACATTCTAATTTTCTTGTGTCTCAGGAGTTTCACCACGAAATAGTCTTGAAGTCTTAACCCCTAAAGTTCCTGGTGAGAGAGACCGTGGAAACTGCATCACATCTTTACAGCTGCACCCCAAAGGCTGGGCCACTCTTCTCCGGTGCTCCAGCAACACTGACGACCAGGAGGTACGGGCAGCAGGACTCCACCTTCTGCAGGGCCAGCTGACAAAATGCCAAGTGTGCTTGACCCCTCTGCCTCCCTCTGGACGGGGGTGGCAAGCTGGGAGTACTTTAAAGCAGTGATTAGCTCAGATTGTGCCCAGTTTTTTAATTCTTTCCTCCTTCATCTCTCATAAAAAGCCTTTTATTTAGTAAACGTGAGACTGAAATGTTTCAGCTAGCTTGGCTAAATGTGAGGTTTTGCTAAGCCAGTTGAGTATAATAATTTTCTCTTTTTAAAAACCAAGGGAAACTTTGGAAAAGGAACTAAATTGAGACTAGGGGAAAGGTCTTACATGACCTCATGATTTTCAGCACTCTGAAAAGGAATCCTTGCCCTAACCCAGTGGTCGGCAAACTGCGGCTCGTGAGCCACATGCGGCTCTTTGGCCCCTTGGGTGTGGCTCTTCCACAAAATACCATGGCCTGGGCGAGTCTTATTTTGAAGAAGAAGAAGTTTAAGTTTAAAAAATTTAGCTCTCAAAAGAAATTTCAATCGTTGTACTGTTGATACTTGGCTCTGTTGACTAATGAGTTTGCTGACCACTGCCCTAACCGGTTTGCCTCAGTGGATAGAGCATTGGCCTGCGGACTGAAGGGTCCCGGGTTCCATTCCAGTCAAGGGCATGTACCTTGGTTGCGGGCACATCCCCAGTAAGGGGGTGTGCAGGAGGCACATATGGATGTTTCTCTCATCGATGTTTCTAACTCCTCCCTTCTTCTCTGTAAAAGCAGGAGTCCTTTAAGAATCTCACTAGCTCTAGAATCTGCAACTGAGAAAAGGAGAGAAGAGAGCCACTAAAATGTGTAGGGGAGGTATTCTAGGACTTGACTGTCTTTTTTTTTTTTAATATATTTTATTGATTTTTTTACAGAGAGGAATAGAGAGGGATAGAGAGTTAGAAACATCGGTGAGAGAGAATCATCTATCAGCTGCCTCCTGCACACCTCCTACTGGGGATGTGCCTGCAACCAAGGTACATGCCCTTGACCGGAATTGAACCCAGGACCTTTCAGTCCGCAGGCTGATGCTCTATCCACTGAGCCAAACCGGTTTCGGCAGACTTGACTGTCTTAACCCTTTTTAAATATCAAAATTGTGATTTTCAGAAAAGGGAATTACTACTACAGAAGTCACACTGGCTTCTGAATAAAAGACTTTAAAGCATCATAGTGCAGAATAACCCTAGCTTATGAAGGAAGGTAAGAGGGTACAGGGCTACAAGTTCATTAGTTGAAGGGTAGCATTCAGCTAAATGATTTCTTACAATCCTGTGGCTTTAGCATTCTGTTTTTTGTTGTCTTTTTTTAAAAAGAATATCTGTAGCACTATATGAGGCCTATAACTTTGGTCTGTCCCTCTTCTCTCTCCCTAGTGGACTTGTGTCTATGAATTCCAAGAAGGAGCTCCGGTACGACCTGTCTCACCTCGCTGTTCTCTACGACTGACGCATTACATTGAAGAAGCCAATGTAGGCAGGGGTTATATCAAAGAACTTTGCTTCAGCCCTGATGGGCGGATGGTTTCTTCCCCACATGGCTATGGGATTCGATTGTTGGGATTTGACAAACAGTGTAGTGAACTTATTGACTGTTTGCCCAAAGAAGCCAGTCCCCTGCGGGTGATCCGTTCTCTGTACTCTCATAATGATGTTGTACTGACCACAAAGTTCTCCCCAACACATTGTCAGATTGCCTCAGGGTGCCTTAGTGGACGGGTTTCTTTGTATCAGCCAAAGTTTTAGGCGCAACTTACAACAAAATAAGCAACTCTTCTGGTGTTTGACATATAAATTGCTTCAATTTAGGTGAAGTATTTTCTTTTTAGAAGATCTTAAAAGTTTGGGTCAAGACCTGATTCTTATGGGTCCATGAACACACCTGTGACCTGAGGACTTGGTTGTCCAGCATCTTAGGGGCATTGCCAAGTTAGACTCTATGCAGCAGCATCTTTTGCAGCATTCCTCAGCTCCTGCTGATCTGTGCCACTGAACCCCAGGTATTCTGGTTATTTTGCATGTTACCTCTTGTTGAGTTTCTTTTTTCTTTTTTGATTTTGGTGTGAATTTTATGGACATTTGGCAGGAGTTTTGGTTGGGTTAGAAGAAATCTGTGACACTACAATAAAACCCAAACATTTGATGTTGGCATCCTGATGGTTGAAAAAGAAATTTCATCTTCCCTTACCAGTATACTTGGCCTTTTAAAGTTGCTGTTATGTTTCTCAATAATGAGCACAGATAATGTCTTTTAAGCTTCCTGTTAAAATTATACATATTTTTCACCATGAGAGGGTTTTGTTGTGACATTTTAGAAAAAAATATCACCTCTCTTTGTAATTTACTTGTATGAATTTTAAAATCTCTAGCATGTGTCCTTACTTGGTATTTTGTTCCTGTCAACAGCATTAGGGAGGAGGCTTTGGTTGTTTCTGTTGTTTAGAAGAGTATTTATTTATTGGATTAGTACACTACCTGACCACAGAGTGATGAGAACAATGTGGCTCAGAAAGTCTGTTTTCTCTGCCAGATTATTTGAATCACACAAGATGACATGTTATAGTATTGGGTGCTACTCATATTTCATGAGCCCGATGGCACAAGGTCAACTCTGAGCATTAGTGAGGAGAGGACGGCAGTCCTCTTCAAGCTGTTGGCATAAATGTAGTAGTGAGTGGCTTGGATGGCAAGACCGAGCTAATATGAAGACCTTTGTTGTGTTTGTTATGGAGCACAGCAAGTGAAAAGCATGTAGCAGGGCTTAAGCCCAAGGCTGACTCCTCTGCCGAAGGAAGGGGCTTTCCTCTGGTCTCCTCCACTTGGAATGGCTTGGTGTTCAGAAGGGGTTTGCTAGAGGCTAGAGTAATTTAAGTCACATGTGGCTTCTTCCCTCTTGATCACATTCTCGTAGGCCAGTTGCTCTCAAACACTGGAGTACATTATAACCATTGAGGAGCTTGTGAAAAATACAGAAAATGCCCTTACCTTAGGAGGTTCTGATTCTGCCAGGGAGAAGACAGGAATCTGTATTTTAACAGGAACACTAACCTTTATTCAGATGGCCCTGTTTATAAAACACCACCTTCAACATCAGTAAATACTTTTGTACCCATCAGGTGCTTAACACAACTCCCAGAAGGTGTTTTATTTTTTAATAATAAGTAAATGAAAGCAGTTTTAGAGGTAGAATGTAACATAAAATGGAATCCATTTCATTTTTTAAAGAATGAGAGAAGTGACTTGCCTAAGGTTATCCTAAAAAATTAGTGGCAGAGCCAGGACTCAAATTCAAGTCTCCTAATTTCTTGCTCAGGGCAATTTCTACTGTATGATGCTGTCCGTTAAAACAATGACTATGAACACTTTATTTTGTCTTTAATTTGTATTATTGTGAATATTCTTCAACTGGCTAAGACATTGAAAAAAGGAAGGCATTGGAGTAGATGCTGAGAATTCCAGCCATATGAAGAAAAGTATTTTATATCTTATAGAAATGTTTAAGCAACCCAAATACATGAATAAAAATGACCTTTTTGGGGGGATTGGGGGTCTAGGACCTACCAGACAGCCATTCACACATGTATAAAGGTTATATCTCACTTGGAACAATGTTGGCCCTAGGACAAATTCTTAAAATTAGATCAATTTACCATGGATGTTTAAAATTTGGAAATTTTTTAGTCATCAAAAAAATTATGACAAAGTACAGTGGAAACACAGGTTTAACATAAACTTTAAAAACACATTTAAAAGGAAGTTTTTGAGGCAAAACACTTAAATGTTAACATTAAAAATAAGCTATTAAGTATAATGATTGTATTGATAATCAAAAGAAGGTTCCATAAATTGCATCCCATTTGGAGAGAGTTCCATGTCAGATAATGGGCACACATATTGCCCAGCTCTAACCTTCAGTCATGATTGTTTAACCACTATAGAGCATCTATCACCTGTCAAATAATGGACATACTTTACTACTGATCCTCACAGAAACCTTATAAGTTAGGTGGATAAGTGCAAATTTACTTGGAGGAAATGGAGGGTCAGAAAATTTAAGTGATTTGCCTTAAGTCACAGAGCTAGGTGGCATTATTGGGATTCAAACCCTGTGCTTATTACCCTACCATTGTGCCCTTTGGTTTGTAAAGGATGGTAAACTGGCCGGTTAATTTACTCGTTTTGCATCCTCTGAAATTCTTTATTACAGAGCTGGCTTACCTTATGCACCATGAAAAAGAACATTTACAAGCTTAACAGTTTCCATTAGAATTAATACTATAAACTGCAGAGTATACATACAGTCCATTCCTAACTAAAAAACCTCAGTCAGGACATGTAACCAGAAAAATAAGAAAAATAGAGGATAAATAGCCTTGTTTAAAAAAACAAAAATAGAGCCGCACAGATTAAATGGGCTGTTAATGTAAAAATTAACAGCCAGCTAAGAGAACATTCTCAGTGAAGTATGGTCATGATCAAAAAGTCACCAGGGATATTAAGGAATCAAAAGTCATCAAGAATGGTTTACTATTAGAGGAAATTACATCTTATAATTAAAAGGTCCCGTTTCACTTACAGTGTAAAATTCAATGTGTTTTTTACTCTAAATTTTATTTAGTCGTTTTTATTCATGATAATTGGTAAATGTGTAATTGGTAACATAGTATAATTATTGGGAAGTGTAGGATAAACTATACTTTGGTTTTTAAAAGCTTTCTGCAGAACACTAACTATCTTTATGGCAATGCTATGTTGAATGAGTTTAGGAACATCAAACGCCCAGTAGTTCCTTATTTTCAATTGTGAAAATGAGTGGCTAAAGCAGATGAGATCTCTGTTTTAATCTCTTGAAAATGTGTGTGATCATTTTTCTCAGAATCCCAAAGAACATGTATATTTTGTCATTTCTGCTTGTTACATCCTGAGAAGAAGCTATACCAAAAATTTTAGAAAAAAACAAGGAAAAGGTAGATCACACGTTCCCCATTTCTGTCTAGAACCAAGATCCCATTATACTGTTAGTATTAAAGTTTTGTTTGCTAGAAAGTGCAGTGTAGGAAAAATAGTCTGAGAATCTCTTAGAAGCCTAATGTTTCCCATTTAGTCAGAATATATGGTATTGGCATCCATAAATACCTGCTAAGCTTGTGTTTAGCAAGAGAAATATTCTGATAATTTATGACAATCATCCCCATTTAGCAACCAGCAGTGACAGAGAGCTATAAAATTTCATTAAGTAATAAACTGTGTTGGTCATAAAGCATATATATGAATTGTTGGATAACTAATGCATATCTCTTAAGTGCCAAAATTTAAAACTTGTAATTCTTTTTGATGTCTTTCAAATATGTTAGTATACCTCCCTGCCTTCTTAAACAGCATGCTCAGTATAATTCACTTTTTCATGATGAAAAGTAAAAGTTATATTCATGTACCATTACATACATTCAATGAGCTCTGATGTATATAAATTAATTCATAAAATGTAAAGGGCTATAACAAATATGAGTTAATATCAATTATTATAAAGTGATTTTCTCAGCCCTGAGGTATATGTAATCGTTTGCCTCAGATTGCTGGTGTTTTGTTGTTAATTTAAAAATGTTTTATATCTGGCTAAGCAGTTTATTCTGTCTCCTTCCACACTATCAATATGTCTGCCTCTAAGAGAGTCCCTACTTCCTTCTAATGTGTTGGATAATTCTTGTTATGAGCTGGGACAGGAGATAACCAAGCCTGCTTAGGTCTGAAGATCTGGACAAGCTCTGGGTACACAGTTTTTGAGATGGTTCTTTTGGTTGTTTATCACCTTTCTGACAGGTTCACAATAACCTTCTGGATAATGTAAGTTTCTAGGAAAGGCCTAGCCTAGTGTTTTGTTTTTTTAGTTGCCACTAAGTATAATACTTCAAGCAAAGGGTGTTGTGAGATTAAGGAACAAACAGCAGTGTACCAAAGAATAGCAAAGCAACAGCAAAGGCTCTATTTGCACAGGGGTCTTTCGTGCTTCTAAGAAAAAAGAATACTGGGGGGAAACAATGAAAATCAAATCCAGATAGACTTAAGAGTATTTTTATGGCATTAAATAACTATTAAAATATATGCTTAAATTATCACATGTTACAAAGACACCGTTTAGTCTCATTGCAGAATAAAATTGTACCAAAATGTATACCCGAAAGATGATTCCTAAGAATTTCTCCCATTCAAATGGTAACAGAAATGATTATCAAAAGGAAAGTCTCAAATGCACCAGTGTTCTGCTCTCTTTAGTTATAAATGAATTAGTGGTAGTAATATGGGTTTTATCAAAAGTTCCAAGGAACACATCTCACATACACTCAGATCCTATATGTATTTGTAATAAATGTCACTATAAGTAAAAATGTCACCCGAAGGTAATAAAATAATTGTTAAATTTAAATCTGGTCTAAAGTATTTAAAATAGAATTTTCAGCTTTCCTAAGTTTCTTCCTCACTTTTCATGGTTTTTACCTTAAAAACTGAATATTTGATTTTTTTTTTTATTCACTGTATTTCCAAACTGTGCTTTCTGGTAGCTTTTAGATTCACATTTTCAGGAACTTTGGAATGCCCTATACAATATAGTAGACACCGGGAGGTTTTCTCACTGGGCTCTGAAGTGCTGTAGTTCTTACGGTAGACTGTAAGCTCCCTGAGGGCAGGGACTATCTTATTCATCCTTGTGTTCTTGAACAGGATCTGACAGAGTAGTTGCTTCATAAATGGTTGTTGAATGAATCAAATGAACCTTCACCATATGCGGCCTCAAATTCCCATGAAGCCGGAATTATTCAGCACTAAAGGAATATATCATGTATTATCACAGTGAACACACCACACCGTGTGCATCTGTTATACCTGTGGTCAGAAAAACCATGCAAACTCGTTGATCTGGAATACTGCAAGTTTAAGACTCAACATTTCATTCAACAAACATTTGAGTCCCTACCATATGCTTCGTCCAGTACTAGGGACCTAAGGGACTAAGGCTTTCAGATTCCATAGCTGCAGCTGAAACAGAGTTCAGTGCAGGGCCTGTGACCTTTGCAGGCAATATAGGGCTCTGCACTGGTTAATGGTTGGCTAAAACCATCTTGAAATTTTTAATTTTTTTAACAGGGGACCCACATTTTTATTGTGCACTGGGCTTATACATTATGTAGTTGGCCCGGCTTGGATATTATCATTTTGATATGATGGAAACAAAATAATCCTATATGATAAAAGCCTAATAAGCTAAGTGTCCAGTCAACCAGTTGACCAACTAATCAAAGCATAATATGCTAATGGTATGCTAAGGCTGCTCAACCACTTGCTGTGATGTGCACTGACCTCCTGGGGTAGATGCTCCAACTGGTAGTTTAGCTTGCTGTTGGGGTCTGGCCAATTGGGACTGGGTAAGAGGCCAGACACGCCCTGGAGCCCTGCTGTGGTCCCTCCCTGGCCCTGATCGTGCACTGGAGGGGTCCCTCAGCCTGGCCTGTGCCCTCACAATCTAGGGCCCCCTCAGGGGATGTCAGAGAGCTGGTTTCAGCCCAACCTCACAGGCCAAACCGAGGGACCCCACTGGTGCAAGAACTTACGCACTGGACCTCTAGTAAGAATTATATTTTCACATTCACTGAACTACCGTATTTGCCGGCGTATAAGACGACTTTTTGGCCCTGAAAAATATGCCTCCAAGTGGGGGGTAGTCTTATATGGCGAGTATATAACAAACTCTGTATTTTTAGTGGAAATGTTAGGGGGTCGTCTTATACGCCCAGTCTCTTATACGCCGGCAAATACGTATTTTTCAGGGCCAAAAAATCGTCTTACACGCCAGCAAATACGGTAGCCATAGTGCATGATTTAAAAAATATATATATTATTGATTTGTTTTTTACAGAGAGGGAGAGGAATAGAACTAGAAACATGGATGAGAGAGAAACATCAATAAGCTGCCTCCTGCACACTCCCTACTTGGCCCACAACCAAGGTACATGCCCTTAACTGGAATCAAACCTGGGACCCTTGAGTCTGCAGGCTGACGCTCTATCCACTGAGCCAAACCGGTTAGGGCCATAGTGCATGATTTAATAAATAACTTTAAAAATTTTAAATTAAAGCATAAGTACTCCCTTCCCAACAAACTTTAAAAGATCAAATGTTTTCCATTTAGGAATTAGGAAAGCTTTTTAACCATGTAATTGGCTTTCACCTTTTCAATAGAATTATTTTTTGTTTTGTTTTTGTTTCAATTGTTTTGAGTTTTTCAAATGGATGAATGTAGAATTGTAGGTGAATTTGTTATCTAATTACATACCTATATACAATTTTAAGGTTTTAATCTTTTATTAATATATGCACTGAGTATTTTAGTATAAGTCTACCTCATAATGTGCTTTTAAAAAATAAATGCTACTTTGAAACACTTGACACACTTTTTGTGTGTGGTTAACCTCTTTGAAAGGTTGATTGGCAAAGTGGCATTTAGCGGTAGTTTGAAAACTTTTGTTTAAATTGGTTAGGTGTTCATCTTTAGGCCAGAATTAAGCTTAACACTGCAGCAGAGTGCAGGGATTTGATAGTTTTTGTTGGCGAAAATCTAAACTTTCTCAATCACATAGCCCTATCAGAAAACATTAGAGAATACACTCTAAATTTTGATTATTTTAAAATTATATATACATATGCATATACTATTGTACAGATCTATATGTACAGAGATAAAGGAAAATTTTAAAATATGATTTTAAAAAATCAGTCTCTTCCAGGGATCGCCTTGTGCTTCCACTATACATGCAAGTTTTTTGTGAAGGCCACTGTTCTAAACACAGAACTGGCATTTTACACTGAAAACACATTATTACTAAGATCTGTTCCATTCACATCTGTTCATTAATGTTATGGCCATTTACACATTTATCCAATATGAATTATGTTTTATATAGTCTCATAAATTAATTCTTTATTCGGTGAAAATTGTATTCATATAAATAAAAACCACAGTTGAGTTGACAAAATTTTACTTTTGTTTTTCAAGCTATATACAGTAATTGGTTCTCATGTAGACAAATTAGAACATGCTATTTTTTTCAGTGTTCCCTAAAATAACTTGTAAAAAATATTTTTATTTTTATTTTTATTTTTTACAGGGGGGGTGGGTTAGAGAGTTAGAAACATCCATCAGCTGCCTTCAGCACACCCTCTACTGGGTATGTGACTGCAAGCAAGGTACATGCCCTTGACAGGAACGGAACCTGGAACCCTTCAGTTCGCAGGCCTATCCACTGAGCCAAACTGTCTAGGGCAAAAAAAATATTTAACAGTGTGATTAGTGGTTCATTTCACCATACCACTTTAATTCACTAGAAAAATGATAATCAAATTTGGTACATTCCCTTTTTTGGTAAGTCACTTAAGAGAAAAATAGAATAAATCCCTTTCAATTATTCTGTGAAATTAACCATTTAGATAAACTGATTTAACTAACCATAGCACTAATTATTTCAGTTATTCTGATGACTGACATGCTATGGCCTATTTAAAAATAGATTTTTTTTAATTTAAAAGGAACTGTTTATTTGGCATGCATTTATACTAATGAATCAAAAACTTATATTAGTTTCCTATTCCTTTTTTTTTAAAAAATATATATTTTTTAATTTAATTCAGAGAGGAAGAGATAGAAACATCCATGATGAGAGAATCATTGATTGGCTGTCTCCTGCACAGCCCCCACTGGGGACCAAACCCACAACCCAGACATGTGCTAAGACCAGGAATCAAATCATCACCTCCTGGCTCCTAGGGTGATGTTCAAACACTCAGCCACAGTGGCTGGGCTAGTTTCCTATTTCTGATGTAACAAATTACCAGGAACTTAGTGGTTAAAACAACAAATTGATGTTCACTGAGTTTTCTTTCAGACCCTTCCTTCTGACAGAAGACATGGCAAGCGTGTGTTAAAGTCACCTGGAGGGCTTATTAAGACAGACTGGGGGGTCCCCATCCTGAGCTTTTGATTTCATAGGTTGTAGTGAGAGCCCCCATTTTGCATTTCTCCCCGGTTCCCTGTGGCTGCTATAGGTCTGGAAACCACAGTGTGAGAACTACGGATATTGAAAATGTAGAGTTTGGGTTTGATAGGGATGCCAGATCCCATGGATCTTTATGTAGATAAAAGGAAGCCATTTTAGAGATCTTAGCTTTGGAGGTCGATATTATAGATGGACAACAGGCATCCCATCTACTACACCACTTAATTGTCGGCATGGCAGTCCTTTCGTGAGAGCTAACACTTTCCTAATTTAATAGGATATTGAAGTTACTGAGCAGCTAGTTAAGCGAAGATCATCTCACCTAATCCGGAGCGGGCTGGTGCCCTGTGGCCTCTCTGGTAACTCAGGAGGAGCACTGCTGCAGTAACGCCCCCTCTGGTGCGAGCTGGGCAGAGCTGCAGCCACCAGAAAAGGAACAAACCAACCATGGCAGAGACAACTCAAAATGCTTTTTAACCTTTCTATAGGAAATAGCTTTTCCATTTAAATTATGGGTACACTGGACTGCTGTGTTAAAATTAACTTGCAAAAGCCTTCACTTTAAAAGGCTAGCCTTTGGGGAAAATGAAGGACCCAAATTTCACTGTGAAAGAATTACTTTTTAGGCCATGTGCCCCAGGGAGCCGTGTGCCCCAGGGGGCCGTGTGCATTTATTGAAAGTTGCAGAGTATTGGCAGGAAAATCACGATCCCTACCCTGGTCTCTCAAAGAGGGCGGTAGATTCCTCACCCCTGGGTAGTCTCAATAAGAAATAAATTGGTCCTAACCGGTTTGGCTCAGTGGATAGAGCATGGGCCTTCGGACTGAAGGGTTCCAGGTTCGATTCCGGTCAAGGGCATGTACCTTGATTGTGGGCGCATCCCCAGTGGGGAGTGTGCAGGAGGCAGCTGATCCATGTTTCTCTCTCAGTGATGTTTCTAACTATCTTTCTCCCTTCCATTCTGTAAAAAATAAATAAATAAATAAAATATTTTTAAATAAATAAACTAGGCTCTATTATACCCACCAGCCCTGTCCCAACCTGTGAGGGGTATTCTGGGCCTGAGGACAGGAAGGAGGTGGCTGCCATATCATCATGATTAGAGGGAAGGAGTCCCTTCTAGCAAGAATTTCCATGACTTCATGACAGTCTAAGAATAACATACTGAAAGAACTAAACTCAGTCTCAATATTTCACTAATACCAAATATTGTGATAAACCCCCTTATGACTTTTCTCATTTTTTAAATGAAAATGTTCAAACATACAGCAAAGTTGAATTTTAGTGAATATGTTTACCAAGATTCAACCATTAACATTTTTTAAAAATATATTTTATTGATTTTTTACAGAGAGGAAGAGAGAGGGATAGAGAGTTAGAAACATCGATGAAAGAGAAACATTGACCAGCTGCCTCCTGCATACTCCCCACTGGGGATGTGGCTGCAACCAATATACATGCCCTTGACCGGAATCGAAGCCGGGACTTTTCAGTCTGCAGACTGATGCTCTATCCACTGAGCCACACCGGTTTCTGCTCAACCATTACCATTTTACTATGCTTGTTTTATCACTTATCAAATACTCCATCCATCAATCCATCTTAATTTTTAATTATTTTGAATAAATTAGATATCTGTACCCATCCTAAAAATACTCAGCAATACATATCATTAACTGAAGTTCAGTATTTTTCCTTTTGTTGAAAAATTTCAATATGATTGGTGCCCACAAATATTAATGACATGTCCTCCAAGTTTATACAAATGTATACACTTGCCCAAACCTGTATCGATAATACGTAAATTACAATACTACCATCACCCCAGAAAGTCCTTTCCCCATCCCTCCCAGAAGCAGTTAGTTTTTTCCCTACCATAGATTTGCCAGAATGTCAAATGAATGGAATCATACTTTATGCATTCCCCATGATGTTTTTAAAATACGAACTCTTAGCCTGGCTGGTGTGGCTCGGTGGTTGAGTGTTGACCTGCGAACCAGGAGATCATGATTTGATTCCCAATCAGGACAGATGCCCAGGTTGTGAGCTTCATCCCCAGTGGAGGGTGTGCAGGAGGCAGCCAATCAATGATTCTCTCTCATCATTGATGTTTCTCTCTCCCTTCAGAATCTCTGAAATAAATAAAAATACATCTTTTTTTTTTTTTTTAAAGCAACAAATTCTTAGAAAAAGTGTCTCTGAAACAGGGAGAGTAATAGTGATAAAGACAACATCCGGGGCCAGATTTTGATTCATTGAGCTGATGTGAGACTCTAGTCTGTGGATACACAGACACTGTGGCTTGAAGGACACAGCACATCACGGGAGAGCAAGGGTTGACACAGGTTTAAATTTTTACTTTGGAGCGTGTCTCAGGCACCCAATGCTCTGTATTTCCACAAGTCTAGCATCTTACAACTCAAAATGACTTGTCTTTAAGTAAGGGCAGTTTTATAGTCCTGAGCAAATGTAGCCAATGTGCTAAACAGATAAGGAATAAACGATAAAAGGCACGAATTGAAGTTACTAAGGATACAGTTAGCATTGCCCCCGACACAAACCCCACATGTTCCCCTGTCCCTGGGCCCCGAGCTGCAGAAGCTGGGGAGAGCCCCAAAGCCCAACCACGTATTCCTCATCCTCCTGGACTTCGCCTTAGCTTCCTCAAGACCTCACCCCTGTCACATCCCCAAGACCGGGCCCTCACCTAACTCCTTTCCTCTGCCTTCAGACTTTACACACCCGTTACCACAGAAAAGACTTTAGTTCCCAAGCATACCCACGTTTTCCTCCTTTCCTCTATGCCTCTTTCCTAGTGGAGTAAACCCAATAACCCTGAACATTTCTTTCTTAAATGATTGTTTTCCACACACACAAAAACCTAGGAGGATTACAGAAAGTTCTTTTTTTAAAAAATATATATTTTATTGATATTTTACAGAGAGGAAGGGAGAGAGATAGAGAGCCAGAAACGTCGATGAGAGAGAAACATCGACCAGCCGCCTCTTGCACACCCACTACTGGGGATGTGCCCACAATCAACGTACATGCCCTTGACCGGAATCGAACCCGGGACCCTTCAGTCCGCAGACCGACGCTCTACCGCTGAGCCAAACCGGCTTCGGTAAGGAAAGTTCTGAAACTTCTTTTTACCCAAGAGAAAGAAAGCTCTACACCAGAAGCCACCCATCACCTGACCCTTGTAACTAAATGCATTTATTTCCCTTTTGCGGTGTACTCTGTACAGCCAGTAACTGCTGACTAATCGTGACTGGTTTGTTGATGATTAAAACTTTCTTCTTGCCCTTCCTCACCTTTCATTTGACTTAATTCTACCATTTACGAACAGGCCAGAGGGACAAGGAAAATGAGTGCCTGTACACACACACCACCTTGACACATGCACAAACTTTTCCTTTGGTCTCAAATTGGCGAGACATTTCTCCGACGGGGGGGATAGCTGCCAGTGCTGAAAAGGAAAGTCAAGAGCGCACCATTTAGCTCATACTAGTGTCTGTGCCATCCAAAAACTAGCAGGTCGAAGCCCTCAATGTGACGGCATCTAGAAATGAGGCCCTTGAGAAACAGTGAGGCGTAAACGAGGTCGTGAGGTCCTCTCTGCCATGAGAGGGCACGGTGAGAAGTCTGCACACTAAGAGGCCTCTCACCAGGAACCAAATCTGCCAGCACCTTGATCGTGGACTTCCCAGCCTTCGGGCCTGTGAGGAACGTCTGTTGTGTGCGCCATCCACCCTACTGTGTTTCGTTATGGCAGCCTGAGCGGTGTCAACTTCCTTTCCTTAACCTCCATGGCTCCTGAAGGAACGAAGGCCAGAGAGGCCATTCCAGAACGCCGAGATCCTGAATATCCATGTGTCCCTTCACTCTCTTGATTCCTAAAGAAATATTTATAACTTAGGTGTCAGTCCCTGTGCCAGGCACTTGAAAACACTCAAATCTAGAGCAGAATCCCTGCCTTACGGAGCTGACATTTGCAAAGGGCCAAAAAGCGTATAATAATCACCATACAGTTAGAACAGAGTTGTGGTAGCGATAGAACATTTAAAAGGGGGAACTGGCCGAGGTTGGTTTGGCTCAGTGGTAGAGCGTCGGTCTGCGGACTGAAAGGTCCCGGGTTCGATTCCAGTCAAGGGCACGTACCTTGGTTGCGGGCACATCCCCGGTGGGGGGTGTGTAAGAAGCAGCTGGTCGATGTTTCTCATCGATGTTTCTGGCTCTCTCTCTCCCTACCTCTCTGTAAAATATCAATAAAATATATATTTTTTAAAAATAAAAAAAATAAAAGGGGGACCCAACTTAGTTCTGCAAGCGTGGGCTGTATTCTCTCCAGTGGCAGCTGATCTCAGTCTCAAGTCCTCCAGGGGAGTTAATGAGTGAGCCAGGGAAGGGTGCGGGTACAGGGCAGAGGAACTGCACGGTCAAGGCCAGGCGGCTAGAGGAGGATGAAGTCCTGGCGCTGAGGGCAGGGACTGGGCAGGGCAGCTGTAGGGAGAGCTGAGAGTGAAGGTGGCAGGGCCTGGATCATTTCATCTAACAACATCTGTCAGCAACATGAAGAGTGGATTAAAGAGAGATGAGAATTTAGATAAATACTGCTCTCAATTTCTGCTGCTTCAAAATCAGAGATGTTCCTCTTGAGGGGGGAAAGTGTTCTCTATGGAAACTTCAGTGTCTAAACGGATTAAGTGGGAAATCAGCCTGCGGGGAGCCCGGAGCGCTCTGCAGCTGTGTGAGCTCCTCTAGGCCCCTTCCCCCTCCTCCTCTGCATGCTCCCCTCACTTTGTGGTCTGTAATGGCTGGCCGCAGGTGGGTTAAAAGGACATTTCACCATGCCGAAACCGGTTTGGCTCAGTGGATAGAGGATCGGTCTGCGGACTGAAAGGTCCCAGGTTCGATTCCGGTCAAGGGCATGTAAGGTACATTGGTTGCAGGCACATCCCCAGTAGGGGGTGTGCAGGAGGCAGCTGATCGATGTTTCTCTCTCATCGATGTTTAAAGCTTTCTATCCCTCTCTCCCTTCCTCTCTATAAAAAAATTAATAAAATATATATTTTTAAAAATGACACTTCACCAAATGGCATATAAAACACCCCAATTATCAATGATAAAACAAGATAACCACTTTTATAATGAATTTCTACCGTAAACTGGAGTCTCAGAAACACTTTACAACAGCAACTACTCCCTTAGTTGTCCTCATCAAGCTACACCTCTCTCCCGACACAGGAAGCTCCTTACAATTTTACATGTAAACCAACAGTGTGCTGATATGGCTTCAGTTGAAAACAAAGGAGCAGCTATGAAGTTTCAAGCAGATAGAAAAATCCTGAAACCCACAAACATCTAGACCAGTGGTTCTCAACCTTCCTAATGCCGAGACCCTTTAATTCATTTCCCTCATGTTGTGGTGACGACCCCCCCACACACCATAAAATTATTTTCGTTGCTTACTTTGTAACTATAATTTTTCTACTGTTATGAATTATAATGTAAATATCTGATATGCAGGATGTCTTAGGCGACCCCTGTGAAAGGGTTGTTCGACCCCCAAAGGGGTCGAGACCCACAGGTTGAGAACCGCTGATCTAGACCATCTAGCCTGGGTAAGCATGACCCAAAGGTGTATGATTACAACAGAAATTACAGGCCAACCGAATATACCAAGACAGTTTTACACTCAGTAGAAAAAAAAATTTCACTTGAAAAAAGCTTTAAAGATCAAAATACTTTGCAGTTTAGCTATCTGGAAAATTAAGTTATTTGGAACTCCTCTTGTTCCAAGATGGGAGTCCCCAGGGGAAGTTGCTAATAACCAAAATGGTGTGGCTAAATGTATTATCAACAAAATACTAAAAGATTAATTTCAATTTACCACACACACACACAAAAAGGAAATGTGCTAGTAACTAACCCAACCACAAAAGACCAAATGGACTTAAAAAAAAGAAAACTTTATTCCACAAAGAATTACCATAAGAAGCATGTTAACTCTGAAACATTTAACAGTTTCGTTTAAACTCACAGTCACAAAGTTCAAACAAAAACAGCTTTGTGTGCTTAACCACTTTTAATGGAACTTTAAAAACGGAAACACGTACTGAAGAGATTGCCCCATAATTTGGGAGCCATTTAGGCAAATATATAATATTAAGGGGGAAAAACAGCATTAAAAAGTCTCAAATGTAAGAATAGGTGTTCAAGTCTTTGATATGCATTTATATGCATGAGAAAACAAAGAGAATTATTTTCATTTAGAAGAAATCAAGTCTTTTTCAATATGTCCTATCTCGCCTTCATTTTGACTGCATACCCCTCATGCTCCGTACCTCATCTACCCTGAACCAGTGTTGGTCCACATGATTGCTTACCAGGAAGCCCTCCGGATCTCATTTCACAAATCCTGCCTGCCAGTCTTCGCTCACGCGTTTGCACACCCTTCTGAGTATGACCACTGCAACTGAGCTAGGGAATTTCAGGTCTCCAAAGAATGATTATATATACACAATTCTGTTTTACCGCACAGTTCACAATATATAGATGATTATACAACTACAAGATGAATATTGACTATTGAGATAAATAACATCAACTTTGTCTCCAACACAAATGAAACAGATACACGAACTTCTCATCATATAGAGGTTGTGTTTAGTGTGTGGTGCAGTCCTGAGGGCTCATACCACTCTATGTATGTTAAACATGGAATCCGTAACATCAGACATGAATATAGGAGGCAAGACCAGAAGTGCCCTGTGCTCATGAGCAGTCTGTGTCACATGTATGTAACAGAAAGGGCCACTTTTAAAGCTTTTCAAATAGTTAATCATATTTGCCTTTTCAGAATTACTGTACTAATTCGCACTGAAGGTAAAAAAGAGTAGGTAGAATCTTACTTGTTAACATAAATTTGACTTATTTTCAAGTTCAGACAAAGCTGTTGGTTACAACAAGTTCTGTTAAACTTTTTGTCAAATTTAAGAAGTCTATATAGGACCACAAAGAACCATTTCTGGTAATGTAGCAGTTTGGTCTTCAAAAGCTGTAAAAGGTGACAAAGAAATCCAAAAATATGAGTTAAAACCATTAAAAATATTTATTGTTTGTAAATATCACATATTTGAGACAGCAGAAACCAAAGCATCCTCCTTTATATATTCTCACTTCACTTGTATTTTACAAAGTGCTTTAGAACTTAAGATTTCTACCACCTGCATGGAGTGTATAGAAAAAAGCGAGCCCTGTGGAACCAAAGGCCCATGGAGTCCTCTCCCAGGGCAAGAGCATGACCCCGGCTCACACACCTGCCACATGCTGAGCACCTGGACAGGCAGTGCTCAGGGGCTCACACAAATGAGAGGGTCATGCACCACAGGACCAATGTCATTCATTTCTGAAAGAACTGCTTCCAGTCCTCTCCTGACTCTTTGATAGGCCCAAGGATGCTACTCATATTTATGTGGTGACAGTTTTCTAAAATCCTGACATCTGCACCTTGGTTGCTCAAGTAAACTGCCATTGCCAAAACCGGTTTGGCTCAGTGGATAGAGTGTAGGCCTGCGGACTGAAAGGTCCTGGGTTCGATTCCGGTCAAGGGCATGTATCTTGGTTGTGGGCACATCCCCCGTGGGGGATGTGCAGGAGGCAGCTGATCGATGTCGCTCATCGATGTTTCTCTCTATCCCTCTCTCTAAAAAAAAAAAATCAATAAAATATATTAAACTGCCATGTTTAGCACAACACTGTCAAGCAGAGCTGTTGTAAATCTCCTGAGCTTGATTACTGCCTAACAAATGCTTGATTATGCTTCCTAATCCTTTTGGTTGGAAGAAGAATGTTCATTTTATTTGACCAGCCATACTGCATGTAGAGGTAAACATCTGTTTTGGACTATCTGCCCAGAAACTGAGTAAACTACCAGTTGAGACCCTGATTTTATTTTTGGTCATTACATGCACATTTTCATATGCAATTACCCAGCCTGATGAAAAACTGGTAGTAAGAATCCTAACTACTCTGCCATGTCAGATGCTGGAAAGCAATCTTAACTACATACTTATAGATGTAGGTTTTAAAAAAATAAACTTTTCTAGGATGTTTCATGTTTTACTAATCATTCAACTGTTGTATGAATCATTTTGCCTGATTTATCGGGAAAATATATTTTAAAATCTGATTCCTCTGACAAATATGTTTTTGTTAGATAAGGGATGACTAATCTATCCAGCTATTACCAAAGCCTAGAAATTTGAAATTAACCCTTCAAATGTCTTTATTTAGATCTGATCCTCTCAAATTGTTTTAATGATAAAATGGTAAAATTGGGTTCCCAAAATGTAAAAATCCTAATGCAAGTCTTTATTTCCAAAACTAAATTAAAATTTAAAAAACGATAGCTAACACTGTGAGGTGAAAGCTATCCTGAGCGCCCCTCTCCCCCCCGACAAAACATTAAGAAACCAGAAATAAAAACCTGGGATTCTATTAAATAGACTTTCAAAATAAAGTTTTATGGAAGTGTTTTCTAAAAGGAGTTTCAAGAGAACGGAATACTTGAATAAGATAAACTAGTACCCAAAGGGGGAAAAAACCCCAAAGCTGTTTGCTAAGTTGGCAACAATAACTCAAAGAAATTGAGCTAAAGAGAGTTGGGTCTTTACATAATTAATATGAAACCTAATAAGATGAAATGCCTATGACAAAATTTAAGTCTCCCCACATTTTGGCAATGAAATAAGTGAAATTAACATGGGGATATTTGGGACAGCTTTAAGGTCACATTCAGAATTAAACAGAAAGCTTTCAAATCTAGAAAGCAAAGGGAGCTTTCATTAGCTGCTGGAGTCTGCCATGCCTAAATAGAAAGAGCGTGAATGATGATTATCCAAACAGGTGCTGTTTCAAAACCAATACAAGCAATTTATCACGAAAAGCTTACACCTATTGAGCTTTCTTCTCTGTCCTGCTCCTTGTGAATATGCTTAAATTTAGCAAAGACTACACTTTGCAACTCCTCCTAAGAGGAGAGAAGCAAGAAATGGAGTAATAAAAGTAAGCCTGAGAATTCAAGGGGACCTAAGAGCCTTTTCTCTGGCTGGTCATGGCCACTATTTTAATAAGGATTTAAAGATTTGGGGCAAAAGACTATCTTGGCTATTAGTTTCCTCATCAAAAACCATCCATCAGATAGACAGCTACCGGTATTAACCAAGCAATTAGCCCAGAGTTCTCAGGTAATTAGAATAAAACAAAGCAGAACAGCCCGGCCATCGTGGTTTAGTGATGGAGCATCGATTCCCAGTGAGAGCCCAAGCCGAGGTGGCGGGCTCCCCAGTAGTGGATATACGGGAGGCAGCCAATCAATGACTCTTACTCATCATTAATGTTTCTCATTCCTTTCCTCTCTGAAATCAATAAAAACATATTAAAAAACAAAACAAAAAAACCCTTAAATTTTTCTACTCAAACCTTTTATTCTGAATTTGTTGGTGCTTAAGGAAAACAGCTTTGCCATAATTCATTGTGTCCTGAACTTACGACACCAACTTATATTGGCCAATCAGGAACGAGGCCAAACTACATTCTTCTTTAAAGGTCTAGTCAGTTGGTAGATGGCACTTAATTATTTCTCTCATGTAATCTTTAACAGGAATTCATAAGTTGCATTGATTATGCCCCAAGAGAGGAGGGACCGGTGGTAATTTAGATGGGCGCCTCTGAAAAGATTTGTCAGTTTCCTGTCTCGTTCTAACCAGATTATTTTGAAAACCTGGGGGAAAGACTGAAATTCCCCACCAATCTGAGACTGCATGCGAGTTTTTACAACGTTAACTGGAAAAAACAAGATTCCCAACATGGCGCCCAGTAGACCTCCACAGATAAAGTCGTTGACCAGGTGAGTGCTGTAAGTCGTTGCGGTGGGCAGGTGCTCCTTAATGGGACCCCGAAGGCCAAAAAACAGGACATTGCTGAACCCGTTACGGAAAAGAACAGGTATCAAGCCTCGATAATACTCTCCAATTCCGTAGCATTTCAGTGCCTTGAAAGCCTGGAAAGTGTTTGTAAATTTGTCATGATGCTTGTGGTCTTGAAGCAGTGTCTGAACTCTTTCCAATGGAGTGAAAATTGCTTCTGTTGTCCCTGCAAGTATGGCTGCCATGCTACGGGTTACAAAGTCTGGGGTACAGATATGCTTACGGAGAAGGCAAGATAAATCCTCATACAGACCAAACATGAGTGCCAGTGTAGTTGTCTTCTGCACTAATGGGGGAAGAATTCCGCGATACAAGTTTCGAAATCCATCCCTCCTCAACTGAAGCACTGCATCCCTGGTTTTGATCCCATACAGCTGTTGCCGAAAGAGGACCTTCTGAATGGGAAATGTGATCGCGACGTTGCTGAAAGCTGCACAGCAGCCACACAAATAATGTCTCCTGTCACAAGTATCTGTAATATGAGGTGATATATCTTGTGTTGAAGATGTTATGATTGGCGGCATCTTTTTATGAGCTTCTGAATCCATCATGTGGCTTAAGATCTGTCTTCTTCATGAAGGATTTTTTCAACCTACAAATAATAAAATGACAATAGATAAACCTTTAAAAACAGTGTTAAACACGTGGCTTTTTCCCCCGAAACCTTCCTCCAATTTCTGGACACTATTACATTCCCCTCATAGGTTAGCAGTTCTCCAAGTTTTTCCGAGGACTCCTGGAGGTTCTCCTTGTTCCAACTACATACGATATGATGCTGGATTTTCTGCATATACTTCAACCAAAACGACTTACTAGTACAACAGTGAATGCAGAAGCAGATATGAGACCCAACCTAGCTTTTAAGCCAGACATTAAAAGAAACTTACAAAACTGTAAATCACACTCTTCTCAGCTTTTTTGAACAAGTTATTTTTCATGAAAATGTTGTTTATGTTAACATATAATGATTTTATCATTATTTTAAAGTAAATTAATATTTTAAAATTTTGTTTTAATTTCTAAGACCACAAATATTAATCCACATAAAAGCTTCTTGGTTTCCAGAATAACTTTTTAAAAATATTTATTTTAGAGAGAGGAAGTGCTTTTATTAATCAATAAAAAAATATTACAGAAAAAAACAATACTTGTTTCATACTACTTTATTAAAGGGGATTCCATTTTCACTCGATAGATTTTGTTTTTCTCATATACTTCTTCACTTAATGACACAGTAAAACCCTGTTTTTATCAATATACATATAAAAAGCTAAAATGAGTTATTTTCTAATTTCATAGTAACACTGTATTTTCCTTTCTTACATTTTTCAATTAAATTTATTTCCATCTATTCAAGTCTGTTTTTATTTTTATTTTTATTTTTTTTCAAGTCTGTTTTTAAAAGTTAGTGATAATAATGAGGTCTAATTAGGACTACAAAAGGCCTAGAGTCAGACCGAAGAGACAAAAGGCAAATTGCAGTACCTCTCTGAGGCTTGTTTCCACACTTACAACCAAACCAGTGCCCTTGATCCTGCAGGATTAGATTAAAGTGAAACTCAGCTGATCGTATCATTATGTCGGGTCCTAATGCTAGGCCAGTTCCATTCCTGGTCAGGGCACAAGCCGGAGTTGCAGGTTTGGTCCCCAGGAGAGGGCGTGTAGGAGGCAGCAGTTGATATTCCTCTCTCATCAATGTTTCTATCACTCCCCTTCCCTCTCTCTCTCTAAAAATCAATAAAAAACATGTTAAAAATTGGATTCCATTTTTCTAGTACTAATGATCAACTGAGAATAGGACTCTTAGTTCAAACATGAGAAGGGAATACATATTATGTTCAACCATTTTTACTCCTTCCCACAAACACTAAATCAAGAATCTACCTTGAGCTGAAACCGATTTGGCTCAGTGGATAGAGTGTCGGCCTGCGAACTGAGGGGTCCCAGGTTCGATTCCGGTCAAGGGCATATACCTTGGTTGTGGGCACATCCCCGGTGGGGGGTGTGCAAGAGGCAGCTGATAGATGATTCTCTCTCATCAATGTTTCTAGCTCTCTGTCCCTCTCTTTCTCTCTGTAAAAAAAAAAAAAAATCAATAAAATATATATTTTTAAAAATCTACCTTGAACTCTGTAAGCAACTGGATGATCATGTGGATATTGGAGGCAGAACCCATGTAACTTGTAAGAGTTACAGTTAATTGCCTGGGCTCAAATCCTGGCTCCATCACATAGCTACTGTGTGACCTTCAGCAAGTTACTCAACATTTCTATGGCTATTTCCTTTTATAAAATCTGCTTGTTACCTAACTCATAGGCTGATTAATTAACTGAGTTAAATACATAGAAAGTACCCAGGAGAAGATTCTAGAACACAACAGGTGCTCAACAAGAATAAACTATTATCAGCATGCTTTTTTAAATAAAATTTTTATTTATTTATTTTTCACATGAATTTTATTAAGGTATTATATGTGTACATATCTTACCATTGGACCCCCCCCCCCCCATCTCCCATTCATGCCCTCCCTCCCCAGAGTTCTGTGTTGGTTGGTTGTACTTATATGCATGCATACCAGTCCTTCGGTTGTTCTCTTATCTACCCCCAGGTCTCCTTCCCCTCCCCGCTGTCATTTGACAATCTGCTTGTTTTATGGTGACTATCTCAGGATCTCATGAATAGAATCCGCTCCTCATTTGGCAGTCTGCTTGTTTTATGGTGGCTCTCTCAGGACCACCCTAATAGAGTCCGCTCCTCCTCTGGTTCTCACCGCTCCTCCCCCTGGGTCCCACTGCTTCCCCTGGGACACACGGCTCGCCCGGGGCACACGATCAGCATGCTTTTTTAAAATTATTATCTGTGTACATATCTTACCATTACCCACCCCCCACACGAGCCTTCCCTACCCAGTGTTTTGTGTCCATTGGTTGTACTTATATGCATGTATACAAGTCCTTCAGTTGATCTCTTATCTCCTCTAGATCTCCCAACCCTCCCTGCTGTAATTTGACAGTTTGCTTGTTGCTTTACCGTCTCTATATCTATCTTTTGGTTCATCTGTTTATAATGTTCTTTATTATCCATAAATGAGTGAGGACATGTGGTGTTTCTCTTTCATTGACTGGCTTATTTCATTCAGCATGGTGTTCTCCAATTCCATCCAGGTTGCTGCTAATGATGAGAATTCTTTTTTATGGCAGCATAGTATTCCATTGTGTCGATGTACCATAGTTTTTTGTTTTTTAAAAAAATATTTTTTAATTGATTTTTCACAGAGAGAAAGGGAGAGAGATAGAGAGCTAGAAACATTGATGAGAGAGATACATCGACCAGCTGCCTCCTGCACACTCCTTACAGGGAATGTGCCTGCAACCAATGTACATGCCCTTGACCGGAATCGAACCTGGGACCCCTCGGTCCGCAGGCAGACTCTCTATCCACTGAGCCAAACCGGTTCCGGCTGGTGTTTCATTTTTTTAAAATTTTTAATATTTTTTATTTTAATTAAGGTATTATATGTGTACATAGCTTACCATTGCCTCCCCCCCCCCCCACCTCCCACTCATGCCCTCCCTCCCCAGAGTTCTGTGTTCGTTGGTTGTACTTATATTCATGCATACCAGTCCCTCGGTTGTAATCTTGTCTCCCCCCAGGTCTCCTTCCCCTCCCCGCTGTCATTTGGCAGTCTGCTTGTTTTATGGTGACTATCTCAGGACCACATGAATAGAGTCCGCTCCTCCTCTGGTTCACACCGCCCTTACCCCCGGATCCCACTGCTTCCCCTGGGACACACGGCTCACCGGGGGCACACCCGGGGCACACGGCCCCCTGGGACACAGGGCTCACCCAGGACACATGGCCCCCTGGGACATACCATAGTTTTTTGATCCAATCATCTGATTAGGGTGCTTTTTGGTAATTACTCTTCCTTGTAATATGGGAATAAATCCTATTTGGCCATGATGAAATATTCTTTTCATGTATTGCTAAATACCACTGTTTAATATTTTATTTTAAAACTTCACATCACTATTCACAACATAGACAAGTTTCCAATTTATTACTATCATGTCAAGTTCAGGTGTCAATGTTTCACTGGCTTTGTAAAAAGAAATTTTTCCTTCCTTATGATAGTGAATAATTTAAATCTTATCAAGATTATATTTTCCTTCAAAGTTAAAAATATTCACCTTTAGAAGGAAAATATAGTCAATAATATTGTGATAATTTTGCATGATGATACGATACCAGACTTAGTGAGGCAGTCACACTGTAAGGTATATAAATGTTGAATATTATACACTTGAAACTAATATAACATTGTATACCAACTGTACTTAAATAAAAACAAAACAAATTTACCTGTGACACCATCTGGGCCTGGTGTTTTGAGGAATGGTAGCTTTTTGGTAGCATTTTCAATTTTTTCCATTGTTAATGGATGTTAGGTTCTCTTTTCTGAAGTCATTTTGATAACTGGATTTCCTTTAAAAAAAAATCCTGGTTTATTTATAGTCTCATAAAGCACTTTCTAATATATATATATATATATATATATATATATATATATATTTGATTTTTTACAAAGAGGAAGGGAGAGGGATAAAGAATTAGAAACATCGGATCAGCTGCCTCCTGCACACCCCCCACTGGGGATGTGCCCGCAACCAGGGTACATGCCCTTGACCGGAATTGAACCTGGGACCTTTCAGTTCGCAGGCCGACGCTCTATCCACTGAGCCAAACCGGTTAGGGCTAAAAAAATACTTCTAATCTTGTGTACTCATATTCCCTTTTTTCTTGAGCAAGATAGCCTATTATTTTCTTAAAATATTTTAATATTGATTTTTAGAGAGAGAAGGGAGAGAAGCACTGACGTGAGTGAACACTGATCAGTCGCTGCCCGCAGCTGCCTCCTGCCGGGGTTGTGGGATTGAGCTCCCGACCCGGGCCTGTGCTCGGACCAGGAACTGAACCTGCTGCCTTTCAGCGAACAGGACGAAGCTCCCACTAACTGAGCAGCACCAGCCAGGGCTAGCAGGCTAGCCAGTTTATCTAGTTTACATTCTTTTCATCTTGACAAATCAGCATTTGAATTTTCCAATTTATAATTTCCCTCTTTATCATCACTTTTCTTTTGCTTTGTCTACCTTTATTTTATTCTCATTTTTTTAGACGCTTATTTTTCTTTGTTTCCTAATTTTAAGGCTATGCATTTTCCTTTCAGTAAAACTTTTATTATTTTTTAAGATATCCTGTGGAGAATTATGGTTTGATGGTCGCCTCACAATCTGTACCATTTCCATAGTGGCTTTGATTTGGGATGACTGTATACGCACTCTTTTTCAGAGCCCAAGCCTGTTTTGGTTTTGTGCGTCATATCATATTCTTTATGTTCAGGAGAAGAACATCTTTCTCATGGCCCACAGGAAAGATCCTGCAGGAATGAAACCCGGTATTTGGCAATTGTACTCCAGTCTCAAAGATTCAGTGACAAATACACCCTCTTCCAGCTGACCTTCATCAATAGAAGAAAAGTGGGAAGCCAGGTTCACCAAGCTTTTTGCACACAGTGGGATGCCAGTCATGTTATATGAGAATAAAGTACCCAGGTTCTATGCCATCCTCACCACAACAAACAACACCACCAGAATAGCAGCCATCTGTTTACTGGCTCATGCTGAATTACAGCGTGAGGGGGAAAGAAACAGAGAACTTTATATGGATAGAGCAAGAAATGTTAAAAGTGTCCATTTTGGCCTGAAATTTTAGTCCATTCTGGATAAAAAGAATTTTCTATAACAAATATGAGATGTTGACATTCTGATACCTGATCTGCTGATTGTGTTGTTTTGATTTGCTTTCCTGGAAAAGCATTTTTACTAAAATCTATAGACTTTCTCCTTCATATCCAACAGTTGTTAGTTACTTTATATAGAATAGCATTGTGCCATGCAGTATTTGAAGACTCAGCTTTTAAATATTAATCTGTTGCTGACTTTGTTAATTCCTGTCTCAACAGCTATTTCCCTTAATTCAGGATACAACGTTTTATGTATGAGTTTCCCTTCACACACTATTTTGTAGGTATGTATATAACTGACAAGAGAATTGAAAATAAACAAAATCAGAAAACAAAACCACAGCCTTTTAATTTGTTTTTAAACAGACCTTTTGCCTGTTACATTTAACAGTGTTCTTAACCAATAAAGAAGCCAACGACATTTTGGGTTTTTAAAAAAATTATAGACGCTAGAGAAGAAGTATGCCAAGTTTAGAGTTTGATCATTGTTGATTACTTAATCTTCAATATCCTTACTTCTTACTGTTTCAGCTAACTGACACGAGTTTAAAAACTCTTATTAGTACTCTACTAAAATTTAGCAAAGAAATGCTTTACATCTATGTAATGCTTTTTCTTCAGTTTCAGAACTGAACATTATAATCAACACAAATATTCTGATTAATCCTATATAATAAAACCCTAAAATGCAAACAGACTGAATGGCAGAATGACCCGGCAGAACCGGTTGTTATGAAGTGGACTGACCACCAGGGGGCAGACACTCAAAGCAGGAGCTCCCGCAGGGGGGAGTGCCGGGGAGTGCCGTTCAGCCAGAAGCCAGGCTCAAGACTGGCGAGCACAGAGGCAGGAGCCTCTCCCACCTCTGCTGCAGACAGGCAGTGAGAGAGCAAGGGGGCCTGGATTGTGAGAGGGAGCAGGCTGGGCTGAGGGATCGAGTCCCCCACCGAGGACTGAAAGTCATGCTCTGAGCCTCCAGTGTACATATAATTACACAATATATTGTGACAATTTATGAATGAAAACAACTTCGCTTGTACATACTGAACACAACATATTTTCAATTCTAAAGTTGCTGCTTACAAACTATTTAACAGTATTATGTTCCTTGGTAATACAGACCAAAGTTATTTGTGCACCTGTACAATATTTTATCTATGTTCATTTTTAATTCTTACTGAAATGGGACTAGCATTACTTTCTAAAGTTCTGCAAATTAAAGTTATTTCGCCCAGTTTGTAATGACTCTTAGTAATAGCAGGACTGTTATTTAAGCTAACAGAAGTTAGCAAGTCATTTATTAAGCACTGTACTAAACTATTTCACTTAAAAAAAAAAAAAACAGTGGCTAACAGAAGTTAGCAAGTCATTTATTAAGCACTGTACTAAACTATTTCACTTAAAAAAAAAAAAACAGTGGCTAACAGAAGTTAGCAAGTCATTTATTAAGCACTGTACTAAACTATTTCACTTAAAAAAAAAAAAAAAACACACCTATAGGCCCAGACACAGGAAAAAGGAATGTAATGAAACCCAGACTTCACAGATTAAAAGCTTTCCCTTTGGTTTCATCCTACACACCAGGATGGTGTAAACAGGGTCTCAACTTCGAAACAGAAGGACAGTGAGCACACAGTATTCTGGGGAAATGAAGTTTGGAATTTTTATGTTTATCTATACCATGAACATGGCTTAAATTTCTTTGCTAAACTGATCTGATTTTAAATTCTCTAACTGCAAAACCTATTTATCATAGTTGCACACTCCCTCCCCTAAAACACTCAAACCATCTTACCATTAGGAAGTGAAGTGAAGTTAATGAAGTTGACTTTTAAGCAACCGCAAGTGTCAAAAACTCTTGTTGCATAAGGAAACGGTGTAAAGTCTAAATACTCCGCTTAAATTTACGGCCCATTTAGATAAACAAGGCCCAGAGATCGGGATCCCAGCACAAAGGTCTTCGTGCAAAACTGTGGAGGAGGCCATTGTAATTCTTCTCAAAGGATGGGAGCTCCAGCCCGCGGATCTGACTCGGCATTCAGGACAAGATCAGCCTGGGTTCTAAGTCCTAGTTATGACATTATCTTGCTACTACAAATAGAAAGCAATGCCTTGTAACTAAAAAAGAAAGAAAAAATCCACTTCTCCGAGCTTACTTTAATCTACCAAAGAAGAGACAAGTCCATTTCTCCTAGAGGTAAGAGCTTGTGATTCCTCCCTCCCCCCCCCCCCCCCCAGATGCACTAAGGGCGACTCCCAAGCGCCCAACCTGTGCTCTGGACCCACAGGGAGCCGGGCCAGTCCTAGCCCCTTTCAAATATATATTTTCTTGATTTTCCACAGAGAGGAAGGGAGAGGGATAGAGAGCTAGAAACATCGATGAGAGAGAAACATCGACCAGCTGCCTCCTGCACACCCCCTACCAGGGATGTGCCCGCAACCAAGGCACATGCCCTTGACCGGAATCGAACCTGGGACCTTCCAGTCCGCAGACCGACGCTCTGTCCACTGAGCCAAACCGGTTTCGGCCCTGGCCCCTTTTCATGTCACGGAGCCCTTTCAAAGCGAGGGCAGCGGGGGCTCAAAGCGGCCGGGTCGCTCGCGACACATGCAGCCAGGGCTCCCCAGCGCGCAGGTAGAGACACAGGTGCTGGGGAGACCAGCTGTGGAGAGCTAGGGGCAAAGGGTGACTACGGCTGAGGCATTGGCATGCCCCATCCAGCTGAGCTCCATACCAAATACTCAGTACAGAGGTTTACAATCAAAAACCTGGTGTGCACGTTGGGTTTCGCACCACACGAAGCAACATGGTGTCGCAGGGCAAAGCATTGTCTGTGTGCCTCAACTCACCTCTGTGCAGGCGTCCCCGGGGCCCATCCGTGAGGAGGGGAAGGGTGGGCGGGGGGTCAGGTGGGGAGGGCTGGACAGCAATGCCCCTTCCGCCTCCGACGTCCCCCCGCAGAGGCCGGGGCCCCGCAATCCCAGACCGACCCCGGGGCGCGGCCCGTCCGCCGCCCGGCGCCGCCCTCCGCCCGGGGCGCCGGCCGGCCGGCCGAGCGCGGCCCCTCCCCGCCGGCGGGACCGGGCGCTCCCAGGCGCCTCCCCGCTCGGGGCGCGCCCGAGAGACACCCGCAGCCCCGTCCGCGGGGGGCGCTCGCTGCGGGGGGCCCGGCGCCGCGAACCTCGAGAGCGCGGAACCGAACCCGCGCCGGGGGGACCCGGGGGGACCGGGGGGACCGGGGCTGGAGGGAGTGCAATGCGAGCGCGCGGAGGCCCGGGCAGGCGCCCCTCAGCCCCTGCTCCGCGCCCCCACACCCTCCCCCCCGCGGCGCAGAGTCACCCCGCGCCCCCGCCCCTGGCACTCACCCATGGCCGCGGGCGCCCGGCTCCACGCCCGCCCGGTAGCCGCCGGCCGCCGGATCGGCGAGCGAGCCCGCCCGCGCAGGCGCAGACCTTGACCGACCCCGAGGGGCCGCGCCTGCGCCGACCGGCCGAGCCGGGTCACGTGAGGGAGATGCCGGCGCCGCCGCCACGCCCCTCCTTCAAAACAGCGAGAGTCACGTGACGCCGGCCTTCCCCGGGAGTGTGCCGCCGCCGCCGGGCTGGTAGCGGGTCACCCTTCACCCCGGTGGGGAGGCCCGGAATTTCCTCAGCCGGAGCTCCGCAGCCTGGGCGCCGTACGGTGGCCTTGCCGGGCCACAAACAGCCCACGCTCCCCATAGCGCGCCGCCCTGTCCGAGCGCCAGTGGGAACGGGTTGTTGTGATTGGCAAGCGGGCGCGGGTGGAAGTGCCCCACCTGCACCCCCGTTTCTAGGCTGGGTTCATAAACCCATGGAGTGGCCTCCTCACAGCTACCACAGTTTGCAGAACACTTATCTGTGCTTTAGATTAGGACTTATAAGTCACTTTAAAAAAAATTATTTTGTTTATTTTTTATAGAGAGGAAGGGAGAGGGAGAGCTAGAAACATCCATGAGAGAGAATCATCGATCAGCCGCCCCCCACCAGGGATGTGCCCGCAACCAAGGTACATGCCCTAGACTGGAATCGAACCTGGGACCCTCCAGTCCGCAGGCCGATGCTCTCTATCCACTGAGCCAAACCGGATTCGGCTATAAGTCACTTTTCACCCTGTTCCCCTTTGACCTCAGACAACTTGCAGTGTTGGCTCCATCTGCTTCTGCGGCCGTTTAGAGGCCTAGGTTAGGTAATAGTCCTGACACTCAGCGGGAGCGACCTGGGGCAAGTCACTGGTCCCTGAGGCCCAAAGCCCCGACTTGAAAAGTCAGTCACGCCTGCCTGGCATGCACTCCCCTGGCCCTTGTGAGAGTTACTGCAGTGGAAACAGTGGTCTGATTCTAACGTGTGAATCGGAGGCACGCAGCCGATGTGAGGGGTGGAAGGAAACCTGAGAGGTCTGTTTGGAGAGAGACCCTGCGTGAGGCTCATCTGAGATGTGAAGTGTATGCATTTTGCTCGGGGGCAGCCAATAGGCAACCCCCCTGGAGGGAAGGGGTTAGTCAGGGGATGCATGTTCCTTGCCCACCTCCCCCAAGAGCGCTTTGTAGATATTGCCTCCAACATGTCTGGGCTGCTGGCACTGGGGTGTGGGAGACCATGCTATGGAACTTCAACAAACCCTGCTGAGGTACCTACTGTGTGCCATTGTCCGCCCCCAAGCTCTCCTGGGGGAGCTTGGAGTGCCGTGAAGGATATAAAAACAAAAGACTCTGAACATTCAGAAGCATGAGGGGGCCTTTCCGCTCAATAGAAGGGCATCCTAGGACAGGAGGTTTTGGAACTGGGTCTCGCGGGGTGAATGAGTGGAATTTGGACTCCTGGAGAAAGTTATGGCGCAGGAGATAAGATTGTAAAGGTCGGGCGGCAGGGCCTGATAGTGCCAATCTCGACTGTCAGGCATGGGCACCTGGCATGTCATTGGTGCGCAGGGATAGATATTGGACTCCTCGGGATAATGACAAGGCCACGCAGCGATCTGGAATGATTATTCAGGCAACAGTTGGGGAGGGGCATTTGTATCAAAATTGTATCTGCCCTGTCCTGTGTGAATTCCTATTCAGATGTATGTAAGTGAAAAATAAATAAATCAGGCAGGCTTCCAGCATGTTCATAAGTGTAAATAATTCATTTCAAATTAGAATGGAAGGTTATTCTGTGGTAAAACCTGAAAAAGGAGGAAAAGATGGAATTAAACACACCACTGGGCGAGGCCAGGCCAGCAGGACCACTCCTGCCTGGAGCTGAGCCAGCCTGCTTTTTAAAAATATATATTTTATTAATTTTTTACAGAGAGGAAGGGAGAGGGATAGAGAGTTAGAAACATCGATGAGAGAGAAACATCGATCAGATGCCTCCTGGACACTCTCCACCGGGTATGTGCCCACAACCAAGGCGCATGCCCCTGACCGGGAATCAAACCTGGGACCCTTGAGTCCGCAGGCCAACACCCTATCCACTGAGACAAACCAGTTATGGCCAGTCTGCTTCTTTTATGCCAAAGGCCACAGGGTCCTCTGCCTCTCCAGCTTCGTTTCCTCGTCAGACACCCACAGGCCCTTCATCGGCTCTTTGGTACTAGTATGTGAATGTTGGAAACCAAAACCTGCTATTTTCACATTCTGGTTTCATCATGAAGTTAACCTTGCATTTCCCTGTCCACATCCACACATTCTTTTCTTTTCTAATTTTTAGATTGCAGTTGACAGTTAATATTGTATTAGTTTCAGGTGTACTGTATAGTGGTTAGACATATAACTTACAAAGTGGTCCCCTCCATAAGTCTAGTACCACTGACATCATGCATAGTTATTACAATAGTGACTGTATTCCCTGTGCTGTATTTTATATCCCCATAACTATTTTGTAGCTGCCAATTTGTACTTATTAACACTTTCATCTTTTTCACCCAGCCCTCAAACCTCCTTTCCACCTGGGAACCATCGGTTTGTTCTCTGTATCTATGAGTTTGTTTGTTCACTTATTTTGTTTTTTAGATTCCACATATAAGTAAAAATCATATGGTATTTGTTTTTCTCTGTCTGACTTATTTCACTTAGCATAACACCCTCTCGTTCCATCCATGTTGTCACAAATGGCAAGATTTCACTCTTTTTTTTCTGGCTGAGTAATATTTCATTGTGTATATGTGCCTCCTCTCCTTTACCCATTTCTCTATTGACGGACACTTAGGTTGCTTTCTATCTTGGCTATCTATACATATAAAGAAGTAATATACAGCCAAAATCCATTTGGCTCAGTGGATAGAGTGTTGGTCTGCGGACCAAAAGGTCCCAGGTTCAATTCCAGTCAAGGGCATGTACATTGGTTGTGGGCACATCCCCAGTGAGGGGTGTGTAGGAGGCAGCTGGCCGATGTACCTCTCTCATCGACGTTTCTAGCTCTCTATCCCTCTCCCTTCCTCTCTGTGAAAAATCAATAAAATATATATATTTTTAAAAAAGAAGTAATATACAAATTAGGTCAGGACCAGCTCAGGAGGAGGGTCCAGGTGTGGCCCGAGCCTGAGAGAACAATACACAGGGGCACCTGCTCCGAGCCTCCGAGCCTCCGTGGAGCGGCTGGTAGCAGGCTCCCAGCAGACACACACAGGGGGGGCGTGCTCCAAGCCACCGTGGCCTAAACTGTCTGTCGGACATCCCCTGAGGGCTCCCAGACTGTAAGAGGAGGCAGGCTGGGCTGAGGGACTCCCCTCCCCCGCCCAGCGCACAATTTTCATGCACTGCGCCTCTAGTTATAAACAATGCTACAGTGAACATAGGGATGCACGCGTCTTTTAGAATTTGTATACTAGTTTTCTTTGGGCAAAGACCCAGAAGTGGAGTTGCTGGGTTCCTCGTTGTCTCTTTTTTGATAGCCTTTGTTTTAAAGTCTGTTTTGTATAAGTATTGCTGCCCCAACTTTTTTTATTTTTCCCATTTCAATTTGTATGAAATATATTTTTCCATCCCTTTATTTTCAGCCTCTATGTATCTTTCGACCTGAAGTGGGTCTCTTGTAGACAACAAAGGCATTGGTGCGCGACATAGGTCTCCGCAACATTGCCCCTCACTGCCTCCGGGTGCCAGCCTGGTCACCCCTAACTGCCCCCCCCCCCCCCCCCCGCTTTAAGGATTCTCTTTAACTTTTGGCATTTTGAGTATGATGTGTCTTGGTGCGCATTCACATATCCATTCATTCCTCAGTCTCTTACACGATACCTCCAGCTTCCAAGTCAGACTCCATCCTCTAGCCCAGCTTTGACCACCTCACTCCTCAGCCTAAAAGCCTCCAATGGTTCCCTTGTGCTTCTCCAACAAGTCCAAAGTCCTTAACGTGGCTGAGGGCTGACTGTGTCCTGGCCCCTCTGCCTACCAGTCTGCCTCATTCCCAGCCACGTTCCGTGCTTCAGCCAGGTCCAGTTTCTCGGTGTTTTGCAAATCCTGTGTTCTTTAAACCTCTCCTCCTTTCAACTATTTAACCCTCAAGACCCTTTTCCCACTCCTCTGGAAAGCCTTCTCTCTCTCTCTCTCTCTCTCTCTCTCTCTCTCTCTCTTTTTTACCCACCTCACTAGGGTAGAACTGTCGGACTTGTTTCTGGCCTTGCTTGGCAAAAGCGGTGCTTGCCCAAATAAAATACTGGTGGAGAGGGTCTGGGTTCTCAGGAAAAGGCGGGGATGTTGCTGATGGATCTCCCCTCTCCTCCCCTCACATGCTTTCTAGAAAGTTGTGTAGTGTTCTCCGGCTCCGTGGGCCTTGGGTCCACAAAAACAGCTTTACACAAGCTGTCAGTGGAGTCTTGCTGCTGCGAGTGGCTCTGCCCAGATAAGGTCATCTTAGGTCTTTCCCTCGCAGGGGGTCAATGACTTCCCTTTCCCCGCGGCTCACATTTCCCAGCCCCTGCAATGGCCTGGGCCTACCTCTGCCACTCCCCTTCAGTTCCCCAGGCTCCAGCCGTGAGGTCAGCACTGCTGGTTCCCTTCCATGAACTTGTTGCGTTCTTCTGCCCGCCCACAAACTAAGGACATTGTGCCCTCTGTGCCAGGAAGGTCCTGCCTGCTGTTCACCTTTTACATACAACAGAGCTTCTTGCTGCTTTCCCTGACCCTTACCTCACTCCCCGTCTCCCCCACCCTCTCCTCCTCCACCCCTTGCACTGTACTGTTAGCCCTGCCCCCTCCCCCAGGGCGTCCTTGAATTCCTTCTGTTCCTCTAACTGATCTGAGAACTCCAGGTCACGTTCCCTTTCTCCTTCACCCATTTTCAAACTCACATTGATCTAGCAACGCCCACGACCCACATATATAACCCAGTCAAGGGTTTTACCCCACAAGCCTGTGAGAAGGTCTATTCCAGGGGTCGGCAAACTCATTCGTCAACGGAGCAAAATATCAACAGTACGAATGAAGTTTCTTTTGAGAGCCACATTTTTTTAAAAACGTAAACCTCTTCTAACGCCACTTCTCCAAAATAGACTCGCCCAGGCCGCGGTATTTTGTGGAAGAGCCACACTCAAGGGGCCAAAGAGCCGCAGTTTGCTGACCACGGGTCTATTCCATTTACTCATGAATTTACTTTCATACTGGTGGGGAGTGAGTCTTAACACCAGAGTTACCTTTGGAACCTTTAAGCACCAGACCCACCAAACAAAACCTGAGCGGTTGTGGTTGAAATCGTTTGCAGCGGGACCTGGACCTTAGTGTGCTTTGGAAGCTCCCAGGTGTGCTGTTTCACCAGATCCTGGCGTCCCCGAGGTGCCTGTAGATAAGAACCACCTGAGCTTGTCCCAGCAGCTGCGATCCAGACCTGCTGCCTAGATATCACCTGGAGACTTGTTAGAACTGACTCCTTCTGGCCGGCCGGCCTCAGACACAGTGAGCTGGTGTCTGTATTTAACAAGGTCACTGGGTGATTTGCAAATACTTTAAAGGTTTCAAAGCTACATTCTTGGTACTGGAAGTTTGGTAAAATAAATAAATAAATAAATAAAAATAAAACAGCCCTGACTGGTTTGGCTCAGTGGATAAAGTGTGGGCTGCGGACTGAAAGGTCCCAGGTTCGATTCCAGTCAAGGGCATGCGCCTTGATTATAGGCACATCCCCAGTGGGGGGTGTGCAGGAGGCAGCTGGTAGATGTTTCTGGCTGTCTGTCCCTCTCCCTTCCTTTCTGTAAAAAATCAATAATATATATATTTAAAAAAAAAAACAAAAACTCCAGTCCCAAAGCAAGACCTACTACGAAGGCAGAATATCCAGGGGAGAGGCCATGCGTCCTGTCCCCATTTAACACAAGCCCCAGGCAGGTCTTGGGTACTTTTGAGAAACAACGTCTCTACATTGATATCCTGACCCATAATAATAACCTAACGTTTGAAACACGGGAGCCTGCAGGGCTCAGGAATCTGAGTTAGTCTGCAGGCCGTATTTGACCTTGCAGAGTCAACAGTCTCAGGATATATATATATATATATAATTGATTTTTTACAGAGAGGAAGAGAGAGGGATAGAGAGTTAGAAACATCGATGAGAGAGAGACATCGATCAGCTGCCTCTTGCACACCCCCTACTGGGAATGTGCCCGCAACCAAGGTGCATGCCCTTGACCGGGATCGAACCCGGGACCTTTCAGGCCGCAGTCCCACACTCTATCCACTGAGCCAAACCGGTTTCGGCTACCTCCGTCCCTTGTTTCCTAAGCCCTTTTCTTCTAGGAATTACCTTTTCTACCTCTGCAACCTACCCCACCCATGTTTTCTTACACTGTGGGTCCTGGCTTGGAATCCTTTCCTACCCAGCTCCCAAATACCGAGGTTGCTGAGCCCAGGTTCGGTCCAGTCCCACTGGCCAGACGCCTGGTGCCGTTCCAGCGGCCGGCCGCACCGTGCGCGTCCGTAGAGGAGGCAGCGGGGGCTCGCTGCAGTCAGGGAGGGCTGCCTGGAAGAGGACCTACAAGCCATGACAGGGGGTTTAAACAAGGTGGGTGCTAGGAAAAGCGGGGGGTGGGAAGGAGTGTGTGAGAAAGGAGACCCCTGGCACCTCATTCTTCCGGACCCCAGTCCTGTTCTCCGACCCTGCCTTTCCCCAGGCGCCCCGGCAGGCGGGGCCGATGCCCCTGGGCGTTGTCAGGGCTCGGAGCAGTGGCTGACCTCAGGGAGGGTCCATGGGACACCTTACTTGCATCTAAGTGACACATACTTGTGAAATACAAACATTTTTATCGAGTAAGGGCCAAGTCAATGGAACAACAGCAAACATTTGCACAATACTCCGGGCTTTCCAAGTAGTTGCATGGCCAAATAAAATACCCTAAACCAGTTATTTCCTCTGGTTTTCGCATGTTGTGTGTACGCAGAGCAGTCCTGTGACGTGCTCACGTTCAGTGCCTCACGAGGGGCGGGGCGGGGACGCCATCACAGCCACTGTTTCTGAGAACAGAAGCAGACTCCAGTAGCTGGTGCCTTGAACTTGGGGAAAAGATCGGGCTGAAGGGCAGCAGGTAGGCCAGCCCTTGCCCAGGACTCTCTCATACAAGACAGCCCTGAGCTGCTTCTTACAAATAAAGGTTCCCGACACCCCCCCCCCCCCAAAGCACACTGACTCACAACCCCCGGGAGGAAGGGCTTGGGGCTGTGTTTTACAAGAGGCACGTAAGGACCTCACGATGAAGCACGGTGGGAGACACTGAGCGAGCTGCACCGAGCTGAACTAGAGACACGGAGCTTGCCCTGACCTGTTTGGCTCTGTGGATAGAGCGCCGGCCTGCGGCCTGAAGGGTTCTGGGTTCGATTCCGGTCAAGGGCATGTGCCTTGGTTGCGGGCACATTCCCAGTAAGAGGTGAGCAGGAGGCAATTGATTGATGTTTCTAACTCTGTATCCGTCTTCCTTCCTCTCTGTAAAAAATCAATTATATATATATATATATATATATATATATATATATATATATATTATTATTTTTTTTTTTTTAAAGAGAAAGAAACTCTGAACTACATCAGCACACCTGGGTTTTGAACCCTAGACCTACTTCCTGGTTGTGCTCCTGGGCCAAAGCCCTTGCTCTCTCTGAGCCTCAAGACCTCCATTTCCTCCCTTCTGAGTCCCTGAGGAGGCTCCCCAAGATGGCAGAGCCTGCAGGAGGGAGGCTGATTCTCCTGGTTGGTGTGGAGGGAGCAACGGAGCTCAGGGACTGGGTCCCCTAAAGCTCTAGATGATCCCCTTCTCTCTGCTCCTGGGGAATCTCTCTAGATCAGCCATGGGCAAACTACGGCCCCCGAGCCGGATCCAGCCCGTTCAGCTGTTCTAAACTATTGGAAAAAAAAAGAAAGAAAAAGAAGACTGTACCCTTTTATGTAATGATGTTTACTTTGAATTTATATTAGTTCACACCAACACTCCATCCATGCTTTAGTTCCGGCCCTCCGGTCCAGTTGAAGAACCCATTGTGGCCCTCGTGCCAAAAAGTTTGCCCACCCCTGGTTTAGATCCTGCTCACTTGGGCTGCGACCTTCCTCCGGGGTATGAGGCACAGATCAGGAGCCTCTACCAATAAATCTGATAGATCCTCCCTTCCCTCAGCTGATGGACGGCGTATGACGTAACCTGCACCTGCGGCCCGGACATTCCTGAGCACCTAACCCGGCACCTTATATGGACTGTACATTGAACCACCAATCAGCACCCGCCAAATACCCTAAACCCCCGATTCCTAAGTACCTAAGTGCCTAATCATGTGCCTTCTATGAAACCACCCATCAGCGTGTGCCGAGTACCCTAAGCCCCATCCCTTCCCATTCCTCCCTCAAAAAGCGCCTTCACCTCTGCACACGCTGCTGTTCTCCCCTGCGAGACAGCCCGGCAGGTCCTTCTCATCTAACAAAGCCTGTGGTCTGGGTCTTCGGGCCTCGGTCTCACCTTTCACTGCCTTCTGCTTTTCCCAGCAGTCACTTCACCTTCTGAGCCGCGATGTCTCACCTGCCCAGGGAAGTTTCCAGCGTGGGAGCTGAGAACGTGCTCACGCGGGTGCGCACAGTCAGCTGGCCGCGATGGGCTCTTGCCATTGCTGCCTCGGGTCACAGGTTCTTACTGAGGACCCACTATGTTCCAGGAGCTCTGCTAGATCCCTGCCGGTGTGGAACCACCTTCTAGTGACCTTCTAGTGGGTGGAGAGGGACAATAAATAGTTAACGCCATACGTGATGTTTAAATATTTAAACAATGAAGACGCTGCAGAGATATTTAAACAATGAAGACGCTGCAGAGATATTTAAACAATAAGAACAATAAATAGGTTTAATATTGTAATAAACAACCAAGGTAATTATTTAAACAGTTAACACAACAGATGCTCATTATTTAAATAACTGCAGTGTATTAGCATTAATTTAAATAACAAATAAAGGCGGATGTCAGGAGATGCCTGGGTAAGGGGAGTGGAGGGAATGGAGAGACCAGCTCTGGACTTTGGCCCAGAAAGGAGAAAGATCTTTTTTTTTTTTTTTAAACTGATATTTTACAGAGAGGAAGGGAGAGAGATAGAGAACTAGAAAGTCGATGAGAGAGAAACATCGACCTGCTGCCTCTTGCACACCCCCTACCGGGGATGTGCCTGCAACCAAGGTACATGCCCTTGACTGGAATCGAACCTAGGACCTTTCAGTCCGCAGACAGAGGCTCTACCACTGAGCCAAACCGGTTTCGGCAAGGAGAAAGATCTTAATCTGTGATCCTTACTTGGACACGCTCAATAGGCTCAGGGCATATTTAATTTGTAGCCTCCAATCCGAGACCTCCCACCCCAAGCCTTCTGGGAATCCAGACCCTCTTTCCTTTGAAATCCTCTGGCTGTAATGACTCTTCTCCGGCCTGTGACAATTCACCGTGTCCTCACCCCCCCCCCCCCATGTGACATTGGCTGCGGCTTGAAGAAGCTGAGGGCTTTCATCCAACTCTATGCCCCGCCTTTGCAGTGACCCTGTGTAGCTTCACAAGATCCCCCTGAGGCCTCCGGCCACTTTAGAGTGGAAGGAGCAGGAGCCTCTGGCTTCTTGCCCGGGTCACACAGCCGGAAGGGATGGCGTTAGGGTGTGACCGTGGGCCTCCCCTACCCTCCCAGGGGTGACAGCGAGCTGTTCCCCTTCTCACCCGCCTCCTGCCCTCCAGGGGGGCAGGGCTCCTTCTGCCCCTCACTGGTCCCCCCTCCCCGGGGCTCCCAGCCCAGGACATCACCCTCAAAGGTGAAAGGGCTTGCCCAGGGTCATGCGAGGAGTGGGAAGCTAAGGTGACCCTCCCAGTGTCATCCCGGACAAATGCACAAACAAGCACAGCCCGGCAGCCTCCAGCCCGCCCCTCGGCCCCGTGCCTGAACTCGGGGTGTCTTTGATTTCTTTTTTTGGGGGGGGACTGTCTTTGAGAAAAGGAAACTGCTTCGCTCATGCCTCCCGTGGTAAAGGAAGTCTCAGTTGCTAACTGTCCTCTAACCAAGGGCACTCACTCCCAGACATGGACCTGGAAGATAGACTAGTCTCTCTGAGGCCAGAGCCTCTGACCCAGTAACGCCACTTCTAACATTTTCTCCTTAAGGAAGAAATACACACGGGAATACAGATAACGTCTTATGGACAAAGATGTTCACTGCAGAGCTGTGGTCATACAAGCACTTGACTAAATTAACTAAATTAAAGTAGAATATTATCCTGGGATGAGGGGGGTAATGGGAGGGAAACTGGGAGATCTCTGTAATACTCTGAATAAAAAAGAAAAAGAAAAGTAGAATATTGTGGACGAAAGGGGTCACATGTGAACCTGACAAGCTCAGGGGAGGCCTGCATGGAAGTCTTGCAGACTCATAGACCGAAAGTCACCACAAAGGATGGTCTGAAATGAAACTTGAACGAAAGCAGTTATGGCGGGTAGTTACGTCCTAGGCCGGTATCTTCACTGACAAGGTTGACCTTTACCTTAACTGAGCCGACCTGTCTTTTTGCATCTACGATAGTATATCATTGAAATGTCAGGGTAACTAGTAAGTTCCTCTTTTCTGGACCCCTTGGGGCACAACCTACTGTGCTGGGCACCAGGACAGAGACCACAAATTCCTTCATTATCATGTTCATTGTTCCTGATGTGTCTATCATTTTACTTTTTATCCAATCCCAGCCCCCTCCCCCCACTTTGCTTCCTCCTGCCTCTCTAGTCTATCACCAATGGATTTCATGTAACCCACCTATGTCCCTCCTTTTATTGCAATGTATAAATACAGATGTAACCCACCAGTCTCTGGAGCATTATCTCAATTCATTGAGGTTCTGCTTCCCCGCATATGTCAACAGTTTGGCTCAAATAAACTCACAAAAATTTTTTACAGGTTTCAATGGTTTTTTATGTTAACAATATTATTCTACTAAGAAAAAAAAGGTCAGCCCTGGCTGGTGTGGCTCCTTGCCCAGTTCACATAGCTGGAAGGGATGGCGTTAGGATGTGACTTTGGGATGTGACCAACCCAAAGTGTGAACCAGTGGGTTGGTCTAGTGTACAAGAGGCTGATGGGTGTTTCTCTCATATCACATCAATGTTTCTTTCTCTCTCCCTCAATATCAATAAATTGTTCCTTTTTTTTTTTTTTTAAGATGATATGCCCTAGCTGGTTTGGCTCAGTGGATAGAGGATCAGCCTGCAGACTGAAGGGTCCCGGGTTCAATTCCGGTCAAGGGCACATGTCTGGGTTGCAGGCTTAATCCCCGGTGGGGGACGTGCAGGAGGCAGCCAATCAATGATTCTCTCTCATCATTGATGTTTCTGTCTCTCTCCCAGTCTCCTTTCCTCTCTGAAATTAGTAAATATATATATATTTTATATATTTACTAATTATATATATTGATATTTTACAGAGAGGAAGGGAGAGAGATAGAGAGCTAGAAACGTCGATGAGAGAGAAACATCAACCAGCTGCCTCTTGCACACCCCCTACTGGGGATGTGCCCGCAGCCAAGGTACATGCCCTTGACCAGAATCGAACCTGGGACCTTTCAGTCCGCAGGCCGACGCTCTATCCACTGGGCCAAACCGGTTTCAGCAATAAAAATGTATTTTAAAAATAAAAATTAAAAAAGATCATATGATAGAAGACTTAACAACATTATGGAAAAGCAAATGGCGCTATTAAGTGAAGAATGGATGCATATAAATATATAAACACAAATGAGCCCAACTTTGTTGAAAGTAATGTATACAAGCGAAGAGTCCTTCCACACATGGTTAAAGGGATAAGAAAAAACACACACACAATGGAATGCCATTCAGCCATAGAAAGGAAACTCTGCCATTTGCCACAAGAAGGCTGGGCCCTGAGGACATTATGCTGATGAGATGTCAGGGAGAGGAAAACAAAATATCACAGGTGGAATCTAAAAAAGCCAAACTCACAGAAACAAGAGTAGAAGGTCGGTTTCCGGGGGGGCAGAGAAAAAGGGGGAACATTGGTCAAAGGGTTCATTCAGACTTACAGTTATAAGATGAATGCGTTCCAAGGACCTAACAGTCCTCGTGGTGACGATAGTTACAATACTGAACTGTACGCTTGAAAGCTGCTAAGAGACTAGATTTTAAATGTTCTTATACCACACACACAAAAAAATTGTAATTAGGTGAGCTAATGGACGTGTGGTTGACCTTACTGTGACAATCATTTTCCGGTATGAGCAGTGCTGAGCTGTTCTAATTCGGCCTCGCCTCCCTTTTCAGTCGGCGTGAACTGGGGGGCTTGCAGTAGGACAGGTGTGAGCGAGCCCTGGTCTGGGAGCCAGAGGGAGCCCCCGGCTCCTGCTTACTCCGGCTTCTCTCCCCGGGATGTCCCTGCTCCCCGCCTGTGACCCAGGCTCAGAATGTCACTCCTTCTGTCCTTTTCTCCGCTGTCTGTACCTGGGCCCAGCACCCATCACCCACCAGCCCGCAAGGCCTGCCAGGTATCTGTGTGCAAGCCTGCCTCTTCCCAGTTTTGGCCTCCATTGACTCGGAACCGCCTTCGCCTTCCCCTAGGACCGGGTGCAATACTGAAAAGGACCGCCTGAGGGCGCCAGAACCACACCGGTGATGCTCTCCGGCCCAGGCAGACCTCGTCCCTTTCAAAACTGTCCCGCAAACCAGAGATGATGACATCGGTCACCGCAGCCCTGGGATGCGTCCGCTCGGGAGGGAGCCGGCGAGAAACAATTGGCTTCAAAACTTGGAGAAGAATCCCCACCCCTGCCCCAGTCTTCCCAGAGCTGTACTGGCCAAGGTGACCCTCTGAGCGGCCGCCCTCAAACACCCGAGGCACGCGGAGAGCGGCTTGCTGTGTGGCCTCGAACCAGGCCCTGTCCCTCTCTGAGCCTCAGTTTCCCCGCACTGCCGGGTCTTCGTGCAGGAGGCAGGCGTCTGGCCACCGCGGCTGCCGGCCGCTCCATGTCACCAGCTGGGCCGGGGCCCGCCTTTCACGCTCAATGTTTGTTAAATTGAACTGAAAAGAAAGAACGAACTCCTCAAAGCAGGGGGTTAGAGAGAGGTGACCACCAGAGACAGTTTCTCCTTCCCCTTCCGGAAATCCCTGGTCACAGAGCACAGGTGTCCCAGGCGAGGTCTTTATGTGCCTGCAGGGCGGGGCGGGGCGGCTCCGGGGCGCCTGTGGATTGGGGGTCACTGGCATAGGGAGAGGAGGGAGGAGAGGGGACCAAAGCCCGAGTCCTGAGGGCACTGGGGGAGGAAGGAGACAGCGAGTGGGCTGCCTCCTCGGGATGGAGGGACGGAGGGACGGAGAGGCAGTGAGTTCCTTCGGGGCAAGGTGGGGTCCGGCTTCCCGGCTTGCCAGGGGCCCAGTGCATCCTCAGGTGCTCACGCCTCAGGCTTCGGCCTCGGGTACTGAGGACAGCGGGAGGCAAACAGTCACGCACCGCCCCAAGCCTTCAGGGACACCAAGGATTGCTTCCTGGCTCGAGGCCCCGCTGTTGCTGCTGGCGACCAGCAGACCCGATTCCCTCTTGCTCCGGGCTCCTCCGCACCGGGCCTCTCTCTCTGTCACCAGAGTGGCTGTTTGTTTTCCCTTCGGTGGAGACTTCCGGAGGGCAGGGCTGGGGTCCCTCTCTCCCCTGTGTCCACCTCGAGGCCTGAGGACCGGCGGGCACGGAGCGAATGTTTGCTGAGCAGGTTCGTTCATTTTCACGTCTCAAGCTTATTAGGGCTCGGTCTTTCTCCTAATTAGGAAGCAGGAGGGCTCCCAGTTCCTCTGGAACTACCCACCTCTGGGGGAGGACAGCAGAACCCCCACCTCCGCCAGCAGAAGGCGACCACGCTGGATTCCTGGGGATGCAGCGGCATTTTAAAAAAAAAGTATATTTTATTGATTTTTTACAGAGAGGACGAGAGAGGGATAGAGTCAGAAACATCGATGAGAGAGAATCATCGACCAGCTGCCTCTTGCTCACCCCCTACTGGAGATGTGCCCGGAACCAAGGTGCATGCCCTTGACCGGAATCGAACCGGGACCTTTCAGTCCGCAGGCTGACACTCTATCCACTGAGCCAAACCGGTTTCGGCCACGATGGCATTTTTAAGAAATAAAACGTGCGCTCAGTGAGGCGCATCTAAGCAAGACGCTTATCTATGACAAGGTTCACGGGCGCTGGACATCACTACCCAGCTCCTCCCTCGGAATTAGCCCGTCACAGGGCACCCCTGCAGCTGTGGGTGGCTGGCACAGTCTCTCGGCAGGGACGAGGCACTGAGGAGAGGGGATGGGGTCAGGGCCGTGGCCGTGTCGCCGGGGAGGGCGCCTGAGTGGGGTTCTGGAAGACGCTCCTTCCTCTAAGGCTCTGGGCCAGGCTGCTGCCTCCGAACCGCGTGCCCCCTGGGTCTTTGCTGGTAGCAGGCGGAAGGTGAGGAGAACCAAGGTGTGGCAGTTCACCGGGTCCAGGCAGGACTCTGCATAGGACCAACTCCAAATGCCAGGATGCCCCCCCCACTCCCCCACCCCCGTCTGCCTGCGGGCGTCTGCACCATGGTCCCTGGGGTCTGAGAGCAAATGGCCAGCCCAGCCATCCGTCCCTGGAGGCCCCGGTCAAACGACACCAGCCGGAGCTCGGTGCTCCAAGTCTTAAAGCCAGGCTCTTGGGCGGTCACCGCAGTAGAAGCAGATTCAGGCCCAGGCTCCCCACCCCCGAGGAGGTTCACAGCTCACAGGGTGGCGGTGGCACCCACCCAGCCCAGAGGCCCTGGGAGGAGCCCTCATCTCACCACTTTCCTTCCCTCATCTCACCGCTTCCCTCCCCTCCCGGAGCTGCAGCCTCTCCCCCAGGGGGGCCCCATCTGTGCTTATTCCCAGGCAGGCAGGTGCCCCTCCCCCCCGCCTCCTTTCTTCCTGTGGATGCCATCTTGGGGGAGGGGGCGAGAGGTCCCTGACTCCTGGGCGCTCAAGGACACAGGCGTTGGAGTGGTTGGGTCATTATGGTCGATAATGAAGCCGGCAAAAAGGGGGGAAAAAAAACAAAAACCAAGTCCCGTGGCTCCGAGCAGAGGCCTGTGAGTGGCTGGGGGTTGTGTTCTCTGCGACAGATACTGTGAGGCCGGAGCTTTATTTTTCCCTCAAAGAAACCCGGCTCGTTCCCCCCCATTAATTGGCAGCAGATGAAAAAAAAAAACCCACAAAAGCCAAAACAAAACCCAAACTAACGCCAGTAGCCTGTACATGAGTGTTTCTGAAAGGGAAAAGCCGCTTCAATTGTTGGATGTCCAAGAAAACACGAATCCACGCTGACAGAGGAAACGGCCACAATGAGAGGAAGAAGAGGGAGAGGTTCATAAAATTAAGGGGGGAAAAATTCCTTTCAGCGGCTCCCATCCTGTGAGCGGGCTGCTCCGGCCTCGGTCCCCGAGGGGCCTCCCCGGGGCCTGAGGAAGTGGGGGCAGCGGAGGAGGAAGGGCCGGGAATCCCTTGAAAAGAGCCTCGGCCGGGCCAGAGGGAGGCATCGCTTCGCCTCAGCCCACAGGCACAGCCTCCCCGGGAGGACCCTGGCCGACTGTCTCCCCAGGAGGACCAGGGCTCCCTGCACTGCTCGGCCCCGAGGCCTCAGGAAGTGCCCCGGAGAGACCGAGGCTGCCTCCGAGGCCCCGATCTCTACCCCGACCCCTAGGATCCACGTCTTTTTTGGTGCTTCTGTGTGGCCACCACGTGCCAACTCCTTACTCCTTTTCTCCTTCACACACACACACACACACACACACACACACACACACACACACACGGAAAGCGCGGATCACGCGCCAGGTACTTTCTCGCCTCAAAGGATGTTTCGGACAATAAAACAGTCCCCGGAGACCAGCCTCAGGCCACGGCCAATGTGGTGACCACAAGGTGGATGGGTCTGTGGGGCCCACAGGCGGGAGGGAAGGGCTGGAGGCCACTGAGACTGACGGGCCGCACCCGGGAGGGTGACCCGAGAGCTGGGCTGGGCGTTGAGACTGGTTTCCTCAAAGGCTTTGTCCACAAACCGCTGGAGTCCACGGCAGCACCCAGAGCCACGCAGCTTAGCCGGCTCGGCCCGGCTCCCCGGGTAAGCAGCAGGTCCTTGTCCTCCCCGGCGTGCCCACGTCCAGACAGCAAGCCGAGGCCCCTCCGGAGCCCGGGCCGCGCTGGATGCTGAGCCAGCTGGTGCTGCTGCTGGAACCCGGCCCCACGTGGGGGGGATGCCGACGAGCTTCCATTCCCCGCGGGCCAGCCGGGCAGGCGGGCCAGCCGGGCAGGCGGACCAGCCTGGTGGAGGCTCCGCGCCCGGAAACTCCTTTCGGGCTGCGGGCTGGGATCCTTCTGTTCCTTCCTCCTCGTTTAGCCACGGTGTGGGGGTGAGGAGCTGAGTTACAGCAGCCTGATCTGCCCCCGACCTGTAGGGAGAACCCCTGCTCCCCACAAGGACAGGGACGAGAGATAGAGGGGAGTCTGGGTGGGGGTGTGTTTTTCTTAAACAATTTTTAAAAAATATATATTTTATTGATTTTTATAGAGAGGAAGAGAGAGAGATAGAGAGAAACATCGATGAGAGAGAATCACCGATCAGCTGCCTCTTGCACACCCCCTACTGGGGATGCGCCCGCAACCAAGGTACATGCCCTTGACCGGAATCGAACCCCGGACCCTTCGGTCCGCAGGCCAATGCTCTATCCACTGAGCCAAACCAGTTTCGGCTTTCTTAAACAATTTATTTATCTTTATATTTTTATTGATTTCAGAGAGAAAGGGAGAGGGAGAGAGAGAGAGAGATAGAAACATCAACAATGAGAGCGAGAGAATCATTGATCAGCTGCCTCCTGTGCGCCCCACACTGCGGGGACTGACTGAGCCTGATCAGGAATCGGACCGTGAACTCCTGGTTCATAGGATGACACTCACCCGAGCCACACCGGCGGGCTGTGAGGGGGTGTTTTCAGGTGTGAAAACAGTGAGGCTGACCAGCAGGGCTCACGTCCCAGGAGAGTCAGGATTCGCTGTCTCCCAGGAGCGGGAGGACAGCGAGGCCACGCAGACCCGAAGCCCTGGCCACGGAGTCTGCCAGTCTGGGCTCAAGAGCCTCCTCTGCTTGTGGGCTGCGTGACCCTGGGCGAGTTCCTTCCCTCTCTGAGCCTCCCTTCCCCGTGTCAAATGCCTCGCAGGGTTGCCAGGCCAAATAATGGGGAGAATCTGGTCATTGGGTCAGCACTTGACTTTGATAGATCCTCCCTTCCTTCAAATGATGGACAGACGCAAACCCCACCTGTGGCCAGATATACCTGAGCTCTGATCCACCAATCAGCGTGTGCGGAGTGCCCTAAGCCCCAGCCCCCTAATCTATCATACGTGACCATATTGGAGCCTGAACTTGGATCTGGCTGCACCTTCCTGCAAGTTGGCTCTCACGGTGGGGGGCGGGGGCAAAGCAAACCCCTCTGCCCCACCCACTGCCGCCGCCCTGCGCTGGGCCCTGCTCCCTCCCTCCCACCGCCCGCGCGCAGGCGACACCCCAGTGGTAAGCACTGGCCCCTCAGCCACCCTCGGTGGTATATATAAAAAAAGGGATGAGAGTACATATTAAATGACTATTTTATTTACACAGCCTAGTCATAAATAATTGAATCCTCTTTTTGACCGCACAATGATTCCTTGAAGATCTAATGATTACACCGAGTGATAAAGTGGATTAGTGGGCTTACATCTGTGTGTGCCGGGTGTGCGCACACTCGCACTCACACTCACACACACAGACACGCGCACGGCAGAGGGGAGGAGGGCTCCAGGCCTTCCAGCGCTCCCAGCACCAGCACTCGGCTCCCCACAGCGCGGGGCCTGGTGGGAAATCGGTGGGAAACGGTGCTCCCGGCACAGGTGTGAATTCCTGACAGCCGGAGAACAAAGCCCGCAGCCCGGCTCCCGCAGGCCCTCCCCGCCGAGCTGCTCGCCTTTGTTCATCCTGCAAGGCGTCTCTTTGGATTTGCAAATATTTTAATTCACAGAAACTCAAGGAGGAGGGGGTGGGTGGGTGGGCGGGTGGGGGCTGGGGTGGCTTGTTGGCCGTCCGTCCCTCTGGTCTTTACCCAGGCCTTTCCCAGCCCCCTCAGTGGCAACAGCATTCTAGAGACATGCAGTGGTGTGCTAGTACCATACACACAACACACGAACTGGACACGCCGGGCGGCGGGGGCTCCGGCTCCTCCGGCTCGGGCTCCAGCTCCGGCTCCTCCGGCTCCGGCCCGCTCACAGGGTCCGCACGGCCACGGGGTAGAGGAGCGACAAGTGCTCCGCGCCTTTGATGGGCAGCTTCCGGGTGGTGTAGTAGTGGATGACCTCCGGGACGCTGTCGAACGGGGGGCTGTTCTGACCCAGGACGTACTTCTCTTTGGTTTTGGCCAGTTTCATGTGCATAAAGCCCTGGTTGCTCCTGTGGACAGAAGGCAGAGGGTGTCAGAGGGATGACAAAGGCCGCGGCGGCCATGCTGCTCAGGCCCGGGGGGGGGGGGGGGGAGCAGGTGCAGGGGGGCTGAGGGCCAGGCGAGCAATTTCTCCGAGAGCCGCTCCCAGAGATTGTGGCGTGAATGAGCACATGTCACATATTCACACTCATGACCTGGGGAGCTGCCCCTCCGGCTGAATTCCTGTTCAGGCGCAAAGGTTCCTGGCTGGGGTCCCAGCCGTGCAGCACCTCTCTAAGTCAGGACCAAAGCCCAGGCCCCGCTAAGGTGCCCTGGGGGGGGGTCTTCCCACCTCAAGACCCCAGTCTTCCTGTCCCTCACGCAGCCGTGTATTGAAGCCTTGTCTGGAAGATGCACAGTGTGAGTCCCGGATGCCCTCACAAGCCGGCAGGCAGGAGTCACCACCCCCACTTTTCAGACCAGGACCGAGTGTGGCAGGGATGACAGGTGGGGCGGAGGGGCCTGCTTTGTGCCACTCAGTACAGCATGGAACTGTCTGTCACTGGGAAGGGACTGCCCAGCTGGGTCCACATTTCCCAGCTTCCCTGCAGCCGCTGTGCCGTGGGACTAATTTTAGCCAATGGAATAAGGGAAAGCATTTCTCTTCCTCAGAGCTGCCCCGGGGCAGGCACTCTCCCCTCTTCCTCCCTCTGCTCAGCAAACCCTGCCTCCTTCTCCAAGGCCCAGCCCGAGTGTTTCCTCTGCCGGGAAGTCTTCCAGGCTCCCAGAGGCAGAGCTCCGTCCTCGGCCTGTGCCGAGGACCAGCACACAATGGAGGATCATGCCTCCATCCACACTTTCTTTTTAAAAAAATATATTTTATTGATATTTTACAGGGAGGAAGGGAGAGATAGAGAGCTAGAAACGTCGATGAGAGAGAAACATTGACCAGCTGCCTCTTGCACACCCCCTACTGGGGATGTGCCTGCAACCAATGTACATGCCCTTGACTGGAATCGAACCTGGGACCTTTTAGTCTGAAGACCAACGCTCTATCACTGAGCCAAACCGGTTTCGGCCGCACCTGCTTTCTTAAAACTAGAGGCCCAGTGCACGAAATTCGTGCAAGAGTAGGCCTTCATAGCTGCAGCTGCATCGGCCGCAGCTCCAGCTTCATCCCGGAAGGACGTCCAGAAGGATGCCCAGTCTAATCAGCATATGACGCTTTTATTATTATAGATTACTTATCCACCTTCCAAATTCCTAAGAATTCTGGAGTAAGGTCCGTGTCCACCATGCCCAGCACATGCTACAAAGGATAAGTGGGTGGGTTCCTTGGAGATCAGAGCACAGCCCTGTGCCCCTTGCAGCCTGCCGGGTGGGGTGTAGCTCAGGGACTGTGGAGGCCATGCTGCTTCCCCCTGGCCCGAGAGCGCCTCTCATACCTCCCACCCAGGGCCCTTGCCACATCGGATCTCTCCCTCCCCACCAACCTGCCTGGGCCCAGGTTGCCCTTTTCCTGCCCACTCAGTCCCAGGCCTGGCCCTTAGGATTTTGCTGCCACATCTGTGGATGCTGAGGTCTCCGACCACCTGCCGCCCGCTCCACGTTATTGTGTCTGGACACCGATAATTTGCGAGCAGGGTCTGGCATCCAGGAGACCAAGGCCAGAGCTCCGTGTGGACACAGGCTTCCTCTCTGAGCTCCGGCCCTTCTAGCTCTGGCTGCGGTCCCGGGGACACGGGGGCCTGCAGACCTCTCCGGGTCAGGACTGCGCTCCCCTCGCCATGAGCGCCTGTCCCATTAACGCATCAATTCGGACTCCGGGACCGTTTTCAAACGGGCAGAGCAAGTGCTTAATGAAGTGCAGGCACCGAGCGATACATCTGCTCGTAATAATGTATTTAGAGATGTCACCCTCGGCTTAAAGGAAATCGTTTGGAGAGCAATTATGTTTCGAGAGAGAATAATTCCTGTAAAGAGCTGAAATTTAAATCAAGATTTTTTAAGGCTGACAATGTTCTAATTACAGAGCCTTTGGCAAGTTCTGCTCCGCAGCGAAGGGTCATTTCGTCGGGGGATTGCCTCGACACACCGGGGAAGCGGGAGGCGCACTTGCCGGAGCCGTTAGGAAGGAAATGGTGCGCGGGCAGGAAAGATGCACAGCCCCCTTGGAGCGGGGGCTCGGCCACCACCGCACTGGAGAGACCGAGACCTCTGCCGGGCCATCCTTGCTTGGACGAGGCTGAGGGAACGGGGAATAGTGAAAACAGGAAATCGTGCCTCTTTGTGAGCTGAGTGGAGTCTTGTTTTGGGGTGCCAGACCATGCTCTCCCCTACTCGGAGTGGCTGGATCGTTATGCTTTCTGGACGCATAATAATCTGGCCCCTCCGTGTATCTGTACCTCACGTGGGCACCAAAGGCATTCTAGACGTTTGCTGGAGATCAGCCACCTATTTGCTCTGAGCTTTCTGTCAGCCGGTGCAAAGGGGAAAACCGATCAGGTGCGCGATGTATAGTACAAACGAGGTACTCAAGAGAAGTACAGCGAGTGGCCAGATTATTGTGCGTTCAGAGATCCTAATAACCCTGCCACTCGGTGTATCTAGGGCTGGGGTCGAAGTGCGGGGTGTGAGGCAGGATCGCAGCAGCCGGCCGGAGCGAGTCTGTGCCTGAGCGCCAGCCTGGGAGAGCTGCAGGGAGGGCTGAGTTTTTAGGGAGATTAAGGAAAGCCACTCACATGGGTTCACCGGACAGTTTCACACAGGTCGCTATCAGAGCATCCAGCGAGGGCCGTGGCTATGATGGTGGCACCAGCTGACGTGTGTAAGCACCATCCCTGCCTTCTCCGCGAGGGCTTATCGCAGGAAGGGGCCCGGAGGCACCCACGCCCCCCTCCACGGCTGTCCCTGTGCCCTTGTCCTACTCCCACTGGGCACCTGCCTTCACGGCCCATGCTCCCCGGGCACTTCCTTTGGGCCGGGCCGTGTGCTGGGCATGGAGGCTCAGGGGGAAGAGGCTGACCCCACGGCCCCACGGCGGCCGGCAGTGGAGCTGCTGCTTCCCCGTGGGCAGGCCTTTCCCAGAGCCCACCACCCGCCCCAGAGAAAGTCCCCACGGCGCCGAGGCTGCCGGGCCGATGGGGGTCCTGGCCAGCGCAGCCCCGGCAGGGGGCCGGGTGGTGACCCATCCCCCAGGCCGGCAGGCTCTGAGAGGCAAGCAGGCTTCCTTTCCGAGACAACCCGTCAAACCCCGACTCATGCAAAGGCCAGGCAAAGCCTCCTCGAAACACGCCCAAGAGACGTGTTGTCACAACGCGTCCCGATGGGCCACAGGGCTGCCACGCGATGCCACCTAACAGCAGCTGAGTCCTTAAAAACAGCCGGACTCCCGGCTCTGCACAGAAGACACCAAGCACAGGAAGAGAAAAGGCTAGTTTTCCGGGGACCGAGGGTGCCCCAGACAACCAGCGCGCACAGGGGTGCTCTGCCGCTCGGACAGAGGGTCCTGGGGACCATCTCCTCTCACGCTCCCGGGCACCCGGGTGGAAGCCGAGTTCAGAGAGAGCGGCACTCCGGCCCAACACACACAATGAGGAGGGCTTCGGCTCCAGCAGAACCCAGGGCCCTCGCGTACCAGCCCCCCACTTCCCCCCACCCTCTTCCCTCCGGAAAGGCCTCGGTCCCGGGGAGCTCAGACAGGCCGCCACCACCTGTCCGGCCCCTGTGCCGGCCCTGTCTCCTTTGATAGGACATCTTGCGAGAGCAAAGTCACAATCGGGGGGCGTCTCTGGTGACTGGCTTGTTTGATGAGTCTCGTGAGGCTCCGAGGCTGGGGGGGTGCCGGGGCTGTCACGGCCCTTGGATCGCTCATTATCATCACAAAAAGCACCTCCTCATCGCCAGGATCATCAAACACGCCTGGCGCGCCAGCCTAATAACAGGCCCCACCTCGTCCCATAATCACCGGCTTTAATAAAACATCACTCAGCCAGCAGCTGCCGGCCCCGAGCGGGGCGCGGGGGCCTCACCTCTCGCTTTTAGACCTAATTGCGTGATGCATATTTCATGAGGATTCCTGGGTAATACTTATGTTAAATCGCTTCTTTTCATGATGAAATTACTTAAAAATACTTGCATATAATATTTATGTGGGGGGGGGGGGGAAGGCGAGGAAATTGCCCTCTGGGACCAGCGTGCAGCCCCAGGGGCAGGAGTCTCCGGTGCCCCTCTGCCAAGGGCAGTTGGGGAGCTACTTTCTTGATAGGAGGGTGGGGGGTGGGGATACTCTCTTGCCCAAGATGCCCCAGAACATCATCCCTGGCTCCCCACCGCCACCGCAGGATGAATGACACCACATGAGTCCCCACTGTGCGCCAGGCACCAAGCTGAGCTGTTGCCACACATTGTCTCACTTAAGCTCACAGCAAGTTGCTCAGTTGGTGTAGCTACCACTGTTTACAGACGGGGAAACCGAGGCTGGGGGGGGGTGGCCTTCCTTGTCCCACGGGGCACAGTAGGACCTTTCACTTGGTCTGCCTGACCCTGCGCCTGTGTTCTCTTCTTAGCCCGTGGACAGCATCCAGGGCCCTGACGTTGCCACGGTGGCCTCGTCTTCCCTACGCACCACCCAAGCAGAGGGACCAGGTGTCCAGGTGGCCCTCGGGACCGGGCTTTCCTGCAGCTCCGTGAGCTCCCGAGATCACGAACCCTGTCTGTTCGTTGTGACATTTCTCAGCAGTACAAACCCTCAGCACAGGCCTGGCACAGTCTGTCTGTCCATCCATCCATCTATTCACCCAGCAGTTATCCAGTGAGGGTCTACCCCCGGGGTGGGCAAACCTGGCCACAATGGGTTCTTAAACTGGACCGGAGGGCCGGAACAAAAGCAACCTGACTATGCTGGCACTCTCCTCTTGGGCTGCTGGTGAAGGAGCGGAGGGGAGAGCAAGAGAACCCTCCGCTCTTTCGGCTCCGCGGTTCGGATAGAACAGCTGAACGGGCTGAATCCGGCCCCCGGGCTGTAGTTTGCCCACGGCTGACCAGGGAAATGAGGCCCTCTGGACTGTAAGCTCCCCGGGGCAGGCTGGTGGCCACTTCACCTTGACCCCCTAGTGTGGCCCAGCCAGGGTAGAAGCTGCCTCCTCCGAGGTCAGACACCGTGGCTGCTTTGGTGAGCACTGGTCCCAGGACGAACCAGTGAGGTTCCGAAGATCAAGCTTAGCGAGGGACACAGCCATGGGGAGCACCTGGAGGGTCCCAACTAGAGGGGGACAAAGGTAGGTGCCTCTTACATCAGAAAGCTCCTGCCTGAGAAGACCGCAGGGAAGGATGGGTCAAACCCTCCTCTTTCCTGGGGATTCCAAAGGAAAGCATCCTGGGCTACTGAGCTGGCCAGCGCCGCTGCCCAGGCCTAAATAACACCGCATGAATGTGAGACAAGTTCCCTCCAAAAGCCACGGATTCCTGCTGGCCAGGCCCTGCCCACTCTGGGACCCAGTAGATCTCTAAATGGGTGCATTTTTTTTTTTTTTTTGGTTGGTTTAAATGGACCTCCTCTTGTGGAGTTATTTTATTTTATTTTTATTTATTTATTTTTTGGAGTCATTTTAATTAAGCATGGATGTTTTTACATGTCCAAAGATTCCTGGGGCCAGATCTGTGACAGCAGGGACGGAAAGAGACCGTACATTTGAAATTTACTCGACAACTGGTTGCAGGATAATTCTCAGGGGAGAGAGCTGTCACAGGCCCCCTGACCTCCATGACCACAGCAGCCGGTGCCCACTCTCGGAGCCAAGGGAACGCCACCCCGTGCTCAGCACGGACAGGGCACGAGACCAGCCCGACCGGCCCTCTGCCCCCACAGGCGAGCATCCAGGCTGGTGGACATGGGCGTCAACGGGAGCAGTGGAGAGTGGGGGGAGGCTCGAGGCCCGGCTCTAATGCTGATCTGCTGTGACCTTGGCAAGGGAGCTTCCCGAGGGACCTGATTGGGGGGGGGGGGGCCTTGGCAAGACTCCTCCTGCCTCCGTGGCCCTGCAGGGGCCGGCAAAACAGGCAGTTCCTTCCACGAGCCCACCCCACTGTCGGCAAAGCTGCCTCAGCAAGCAGATGGCTCCAGGACTCAGTCTCCTGCCCTCCCTCCTCCAAGGAGGGGACGTTTTCCTGGGTCTGTAGATACACTCTCCTTGCCATAGCTCTCTGCGCAGGGTGCAGCCCCTCCAGGAACGGCCTGTGTGCCTGCGGAGACGCCTGCTCTGAGGAGAGCACTGGGCCTGTGGCCGGGGAAATACCAGATCTCAAATGATGGGGCCCTCAGGGGACAGATACCTTGTCGGCACCTCCCCAGGAGGGCCTACTGTGTGCAGGCTAGCGTGTGCACGTGCTGTGAACTTCCAACACAGGCCCTGGAAGCCACGGCTGCCCCTGGGCCACGCTGGACCAACCCGTGGCTTCACAGAGAAGCAGGCAGGGCTGGCATTGACTGTGCAGACGAGAAGACCGAGGGCCAGAGGGAGAAGCACCTTGCCCAGGTCCCAGTGAGAGGCCATCGGGGCCAGGGGCCAGCCCGGGGGTAGTTCTCGCTGTGTGACGGGCTCTCTCCAACAGGGCAGTGCCTGGAGTGGGGGACACGGAGCCCCCTTCCAGCTGAGATTCGCGAGTCCAGGGGGTGGGGGAAGGGGCTTACAAGGCCACACACAGCAAACGTCTGCCCATCACCTTCTGCCTTCGGAAACAGCCTCGTCACAGCGGCAAGCCAAAGACACGTAAGCTAGCTTATTGCAAACTGAGGCCTAAATGTAAACGCCATTGGGCCAAACGACTTGATTTACAACCAAATAATTAAGGTTTCAATAAAGGCACCGGCAGTGATTAGCCTTCCTGAGACACTGGGGCATTTCTCAAGTTCCACGTTGGCGGCCCAGGGTGAGGGCCTTCGGTAAATCACGCCGAAGGCTGTCTCCGGGCAGAGGGGGGGGAGCTGGCAGGCGCCTCGCCGGCAAGAGCGGGTCCGCACAAGGCTTGCTCTGTGCCACTCAGCGCAGCAGCAGGCCGGCCACGATGGACCCACTGGGGCGGCTTTCTCAGGAGAAGACGAACGAAGTGCCGGGCAGGGGGGCGGTAACGATCCAGGCCGACGGTGTGGGGAGTGAGCGTCCCGGTGCTGCAGGTGTGCAGGTGGGAGGGCGGGTAATGATGCCTGGAGGTCGGCCAACCGCACAGGAAAACTGCAAGGGGAGGGTGAGGAGGGGCGGGAGGTGATGGGGGACATGTTGTCAGGGTTTAGGAAGAGGAAAAGAGGGTCTATGTGGCCCCCCCCACCCCCTTTACATCTAATTTCCTAGGAACACAAAGGCCTTTTTGTGTTTGGGGTCGGTAGGGTTGGTGGTGGGGGGACTGAAGCGAGGTACCTGGGTTCACACTCTGATCCCACTAACATCACTGGCCGGGCAAATCCCCTCTCTCTGGGCCCCCGGCGTCCCCTTTTGGGAAAGGGGAAGGGGGTCCTCTCCAGTCTGAGGTTCTCAAGCCAACGGGGGACAGCCCAAGAGGGTGGGGGCCCCCCAGGCACCAGCCAGGGGGACCCCGGGGCGGGGCAGGGCAGGACGCAGGCGGAAGGCGGGGGCCGCACCGGGCACAGTGGACCCCAGGCGTGGGGACGGCAGGATGACAAAAGCAGGCCCCCCTCAGGCCGGTGCCAGGGGGGTGGACAGGAGGCATTCAGGCCCAGGCTGATCCTCCGCCTGCAGGACAAGCCCCTCCCAGCCACGCTCTCCTGGGAGCCGGGGTTCCCACCTCCCCGGGGCTGCTGGCATTCACGGCAGGTGGGAGCCAGGGATGCTGCTGAACAGCCACGGAGCCTAGGACGGCCGTCAGAGCAAAGAGCAGGCTGGCCGCAGTGCCAGCGGTGCCAGGAGGAGAGCCACCCCCCCCCCCCCCAACCAGGCGCCAGGGCCTCAGCGCCACCTATGAAACGGGAATGCCAAGAGGCCGCCCCCCACGGCAGCCGTGAGAGGTGAGACCGTCCACGCGAGGGAAGCGTGAACCTTTGGTCACAGCTGGGTCACCTGGCCCCTCATTTAAATATATTTTTTTATTGATATTTCACAGAGAGGAAGGGAGAGAGATAGAGAGCCAGAAACGTCGATGAGAGAGAAACACCAACTGGCTGCCTCTTGCACACCCCCTACTGGGGATGTGCCCGCAACCAAGGTACATGCCCTTGACCGGAATCGAACCCGGGACCTTTCAGTCCGCAGACCGACGCTCTATCCACTGAGCCAAACCGGTTTCGGCTGGCCCCTCATTTAAAGGGCTTCAGAGACAGCACAGACTCTGCTCAGCAGCTGGGCTGGGAAGTGCTCCCGGCTGTTCCCAAGGACCAAACGCCCACCCCACCCCACCCACCAGCAGAGGAAGGGAACATGCATCCTGCTGGGCAAGGAAGGTCATGGGGGGCGGGGAGCACCAGCTGCCGAGGAGAGGACTTCGAGGGGCGCATGGGCTTTTATAGGTAAAGGGGAGCCGGAAACCTGGGGTTAACCCCGGGGAGGCGGGGTGGGTGTGACACAGTGGGCCCTCCTGGGCGAGGAGGGCGGGACAACTCCAAAGGCACGAGGGCAGGAAGCACCACGCGCAGACCTGGGTGACCAGGTCCGGTCTTAGTCCCCACCCGGCCCTTGTGAGCCGCGCTGTTTCCTCATCTGTGTAACGGCAGCCGCCACCTGCCGCCATACGGGCTGTGCCAAGGCCCGGGACGGGCGGCGCCTGAGCAAGCCGGGCAGGCGCTGAGGCTCAGGGGTCTGACACGCTCCTCCCGCCCCCTGCCCTGCAGGAGCCTGTGCACGAGTTGCTGCTGCCCATCTGGTTTGCTTTGCTGCCCGGGCAGAGCACTGAGCGTGTCTGCCCGTCTGTCTGGCCTGTTGTCCTCGGCCACGCTGGCAGCCCAGAAGCCACGGGTGGCCAGGCCTCCAGCTGGGCGGCCGGCCTGGCTGGAGCAGGAGGCCCGGGGCCCGGCCCGTCGCTGTGGCTGGGACAATGGGCAGCGTGTTGACTTCCTGCCATCCGTTTCCCCGCCATCCAGCAGTGCTGCAGACGCGTGAGAGTGAGAGCGCACTGCTACACAGGGGGTCCACACGAGCACACAGAAATGAGGAGGAGGGAGAGTTTTTTTGGTTTAAATATCCTGGTCATAGGCGGTCTATGGCGTTTATGAAGAGGCTGCTGTGTGTACTGCTCGATAGTCAACATTTCTGAGGGAGACCAGATACTAAGCAGAGGCTTTTGAGACCGTTCTTTCCCGGTCCCCGTGTTACAGGTGGCGCTGTGGCCCAGGGGGTGTAGTGTGCTCTCACCCCCCAGTGGATCAGGGGTCAGAACGCCCCCTGCCCCACCTCACCTCACCTCACCTCACCTCACCTCACTGCTGTGCCATTAGCTGAAGGGGACTCTGGGGCACTACCTGTGGGCGTGACAAGGTGGAGAGCGGGGGGAAGAGGGTGGGGCAAAAGTAGGGGGAGGAAGCTGCAAGCCCCCAATTACCATTCTTATCCTAAAGGCATGATGTGAGCCCTTACTACCCTCCTGCAGGCTCCTGTCCTGGCGGGGGCTCCCCTGCTAACTGCCCCAGGGCATTCAATACACAGCAGGGAAGGGGCTCACCCACAAAGCAGTTTTACTTAAAAAAATAAACATAAAAATAAATAAAAAAGAAAGTAAAGAAAGGAAATCCAGAAGGATCTTTACAAACCGCAGCTTACGGCAGATCTGCCTGCTCAGCGCCCTGCGTCCAACCCGAGAATCCTGCTCTCCTCCCTGCAAGCCACCCAGTCGCCCTGGCTGATCACAGGAAGGACGGTGGTTCTCAGTGGAAAACCTCCCGACAGCCCCGGGGGCCTGGGCCTCAGCTCTTTCATCTGTGAAACGGGGAGCAGTTTACAATGCTCTCTGCAGTCTACTGGAAGCAAGCAGAGAACCCTGAACTGGACACTGGGACCCAGCCCCAGCCCTGCCTCCCGTCCTCCTGGGCCTCAGTGTCCCCGTCTATACGGGGACGGGACAGGGGAGGTGGCCGCCGCCGATGTCACCGCAAACCGGTGAAGCTTGGCTCCTGGGAGATGCTCAGGCCACAGGATGAGGAAGGAGTTACCGACTATTCAGATGTTAAACAGAAGGGCTCGCCTTCCTTACAGACACACCAGAGTCCCAGGGTTGGGGGAGGATGTAGGGAACTCAAAAATAGCCTCTCCACCCACAGGTGCCCACATCAGGCCCCGGGGCCTTGGCCGGCAGCTCCCAGGCCATTTGGAAACAGAACCTGCTTTGAGTTTTCTCTCCAAGAGATGCGGATGGACCGTCACCCTTGAGAACCACCTCTGATCCTCGGGTGCTGGAAACTCCTTTGTAGTATTCACAGCGTTTCGCGCCTGGCTTCTGCGGCTCACTCCAATGTTGGGGAGCTTACTCCCCAAACACAACCCTCCCCACCGCGGGCGGCTCTGCCCACGGGCCAGCCCGCCCACGGTCTGAGCGGAAGTGTGACCCGGGCAGCCAGTGGGGGTAGCCCTGCCCCGAGCTTGGGACCCTGAAGGCCACAGGTGCCACAAGACACTGGAAGACGAAGAGGGAGCAGACCTGCGCTGCCTCTCTCTCCAGCTGTCCTCACAGGGCCGGCTCTCCCGCCCCCCCCCCCCCCCCGCCCTGGCCTCGCCCACGCGCACGATCTCGCATACACGGCGGACTGCGTCCCGTGGGTCTGTCCCTCTTAGCCAGCGCCCCGCCATCCATGTGGACACCCAGCATCTTCATGCCGCTCCTTCCTGGTGTCCACTGACCCCTGTGTCCACTTCTCTCTCCTGCCTCCTCCCTGGCCCCAAAGAACAGGTGTGGCCGGGTAAGGACAACTCACCCCTTGACCAAAGCCAAAAGGGGCACCAGCCCCAGTACATTAAGGGGCAAAGCCCAGCGGCCCTGCCTCACTCACGAGGTCTGCAGCTGCAGAAAGGCCCCGGCCAGCCCTTAGTGACCTGGGTTCTGGCGGGCGCCTGTCTCACGGTGGGCATCCGTTCCGGCAGCTCCTTGACCGTCTCTGCCCACAGGGTGGAGAGCTCTCTCTCAGAATTAAATCTCTGGCCCTCTGCTCCCTGATGAAACTGATTTCTGCCTTGATACACAGCAAAGCTTTCGTTTTATTATCTGGCCAGGGGTTTGACTGCATTAATTATAGCGGCTTCTTTGCCAGCATGGCTGCCAGTAATTGAGTCCCCAAAAGTTACCATCAGAACGGGCTGACTGCTTTTTGAAAGCGCAGCTCCCACCACAGCCCGTCAGCCAGCCCTGGATTCTTCATGGGCGGTTTTCCTTTGGCGAAGATTGGAACAATTGAAGACAAGAAAACTACTTTTCTAGCCTGAAATTCTCAACTCAAAAATAGGATTATGCTAGGACTTGGGGACTGTGACCTGGAAATCTGGGTGTGCCCAGGACATGCCATCTCATGCACTCGCTGCCTTGGTGGCTTTACCGTCCTCTGTGTCAGAACTCAGATGCTGCTCTGAGTTTTTAATCACCGCCACCGGCATAACCCTGCGCGCCTAAGAGGATACACACTGCGGAGGGCTGTTCAAGTCCATGCCTAACACCGGGCACCGGGGACTGTGCAAATGTGTGTTTCCCGGGGGCTATGCTCAGCCTGGGGGGGTGCCCACCTTTAGTGTCGGGCGGTGGGAGGAAACGGTGGGCAGGGAGAGGCCTGGGGCCGCGGGGTGCAAGCAAGACCACAGGTAAGCCCTCTGCCTCTCAGCCCTTTTCCTTGAGGACCAAGTGGGGGTGCTGTGGGGAGCAGGAGAGAGCTGGCGGGACTTCAGAGTTTACAAGGCACGGCGGCGTCTCTCTGTCCACAGTTTTATTGGTCACCTGGGCCGTTGGAGGGCTTCTGTGGGGCAGACAGTTAAAAACTCAAGTTGGGCCGAAACCGGTTTGGCTCAGTGGATAGAGCGTCGGTCTGTGGACTGAAAGGTCCCAGGTTCGATTCCGATCAAGGGCATGTACATTGGTTGCGGGCACATCCCCGGTGGGGGGTGTACAGGAAGCAGCTGGTTGATGTTTCTCTCTCATCGATGTTTCTAGCTTTCCATCCCTCTCCCTTCCTCTCTGTAAAAAATCATATATATATATATATATATATATATATATATATATATATATATTTAAAGATAGAAATTATATTAAGCATCTTCTCAGATCACAATGGCATAAAATTGGAAATCAAATACAGTAAAAACAAAAACAAAAACAAAAAAACAAAACTCAAGTTGGGAGCTTAGGGAGAGGGGGACACACTGCAGAGACGGCTTCCTCGAATCCCAAACATCACCGCCCTACCTGCTGTCACTTCCCCCAAATTGCTACTGTTCTCCAAGGCCCCGCTCACGTGCCGCCTGCCCCCTCCCCGGGGGCCTTCTAAGGTGCCCCTGGTCAGACCTCCTTGCTCCCTCCCTCCCTTATTCTCCGCCGCCCCTCTCCATCACAGCACTCCCCTGCCTGCATCCCCCCTACAAGCACCTGATGTGGCTTCATCTATCCTCCCGCCCGGCCGAAGGCCTACTGCGTGACAGGAAGGCAGCAGGCACAGCCAGCCACGCTGCTGACTCGCTCGCCAGCCCTGCCCCGAGAAGTCTGGGCTGAGAACGTGGCAGGCTGGTCCCCCAGCCGCCCAGAGCTGTGAGCAGCATGTGGGTTTTTCAAAAGGAAAACAGCAGGGGGAGAAAGGTTCTAATTAAAGCATTTCTAATAAGCCGGCTTTGCCAAACCCAATTGTTTCTGATATTCCTCTTGGGCAAAGTAATCTTAAAAAAAAAATCGCTAAAAGTGGCAGAAAGCACCCAGGGCTGGGGGGAGGACGGTGCTGCTCAGTGGGCAGGTGTGAGGCGCCGAGAGCCGGGGCGGGGCGGTCCCCGCTGCAGCCACGCCGGAGAGCCGACCGGAGGGTGAGGGTCTCGCACACAGCAAAACATGTTTGCAGCTTTAGCATCTGAACCGCGGGAACAAAGACAAGGGCTATCAAGTCTGACGTCCAATTTGCTAAATCGGCCTCAAATATCAAGGACGATTATGGATGAAAAGGGACAAGAAAATCACCCCAGGGTGAGCTCTGCCCCGCGAGGGCCTCTTCCCTCCGGTGCCCGTCGGCCCGCCTGAGAACCAGGGTCTGGACCCCGATGGCTCAGCACACTTCTGGCTGTGAGGGCCCGAGGGGGGACGGTGACCCTGCGTCTTGGGATTCTGTAAGACGAGGCTGCGGCTGGAGCTCCGCCAAATGCCTGCAGGTGGGGGCTGACCCTGCTTCCTCTGGGGGCTCGGAGCTGTTTGCCCAGCGCTCACGGAGCAAGATAAGCCCACAGGCGCTTTCTCGGGGAGAGCACACAGGCTCTGCAAACAACCCCACCTGCATTCCTAGACCTCTCCCGGTTTGCAGAGGGCTTTCACTTCCCCGGTGCCCCTGAGCCGCAGAGACACGAAGCTCCTGGCCAGCGACCCTCGCAGATGGTGGGGGCGGTGGGACCTGGGCTCTGGTCTGGGTCTGGGTCTGTCGCCGTGGCCTGTCCCTGCAGCACCCCACATGCCCTCCCCAAGTCCCCAGCCAAGCCATTCCCGGATGGCTTTTGCAAAAAAAAAAAAAAAATATTATTAAATAAGTCATATTAGCAAGATGCTAGGAATGTGATTGGAAAGAAATGTTTTTCTCATTTGGAGACCACCCAGCGCCTCAGAGAGGAGCCGTCCCAGGGCAGAGAGGTTTCCTGGCGACGGAGGGCAGCTGGAACGCCGTTCCTGGCGGGCGGGCTGCACAGGCCGACGTCTGCGGGCTGATAGGGGAGAATTAAAATCCAGCTGGAAATGCAATCGGGGTGGCTCAGCCGCTGGAAAGGGACCAGGGCGCTCTCTGGGGAGCAAAAGTCAGCACTGAGTGCCTGGCTGGGACTCAGGGGGGGACCCCGGCCACCAGCAGGTCTGGGATGCTCTGGGATGGGCTGGCAGTGAGAGTGCGGGCACCTCCCGCCCGGGGTTACAGGGGCACTGGTGGAAAGGGCAGCTCCTTCAAGGGGGACATGTTTTCCTGGATCTTCTCGGAACGGACCGTTCCAGGTTGCAGGCGGAGAAACCCCCACTCCTCCCGTGTTCAGAAATCTGGATGGGGCCCTCAAATCCTCGCTTTCCCGCCCTCGTCAGTTCTACCAGGACACGCTCTCCTTTCTGCGCCCGCAGCCCTGGCCCTTCAAGGGATGGGGACACCCCCCTCGGCAGCTGGTTCCTCCCTCCTGACCCGCCTTCCAGACTCGCCCACGGTTGGACGGGGCTTCTGAAAACCTCCGCCTGGCCAGCCGGTACAGGCCCCACCGTCCCCGTGAGCTGCTTCAGCCCCTCTCTCTGCCGCCGGGTCCCACGACGCTCCCAGCTCCTGCTGCCTGAGGGCGGGACCCGGGGAAGAAGCGACTCCTGCAGGCGGGCCACTCATCCCAACACTGTCACGTCAGAGCCACGCCGAGAACGCCCCAACGTTCTCAACCCCAACAAGCAGAGGGGAGGGATGTGGGGGTCTTTGGCCTTCTACCGGTCACCACGGCCCTGGGACAGGTGCCACTGGGCTTGTGCCAGGTCCTGCTCAGCACGCCTGGCTTCCGTCTGGGGACCCCCTATCCACATATCTATCTACCTGGGCCCCGATGGGCTCCTTGGCCTCTGTGGGAAGGTTGGGGTGTGTTTTTGCTGGGGGGAAGAGGGAGGGGAAGGAGGAGGGCTCCAGAGGACAGAAAGAGGGCACTGGGCAGCGTTAAAATCCCAGCTCTGCGCTCACTCGCTGTGACAGCGTGAGCCCCAGATGCTGTGACTGTAGAAATAAAGGTATGAGCTCCACTCCTCTCAACACTTCCTATTGCAGCGGGAAAACTGGCTCTTTTTTTTTTTAAAAAATATATTTTATTGATATTTTACAGAGAGGAAAGGAGAGAGTCAGAAACATCGATGAGAGAGAAACATCCATCAGCTGCCTCCTGCACACCCCCTACCAGGGATGTGCCCGCAACCAAGGTACATGCCCCTGACCGGAATCGAACCCGGGACCTTTCAGTCTGCAGACCGACGCTCTACCACTGAGCCAAACTGGTTTCAGGAAAGCTGGCTCTTTATAAGCACAAGCAACCATGGCAGGCGCCCGAGGTAAGCCATCTCACTAAAGCACCTCAGCAGCCCGAACCCAGGCCCCTGTGGCTCTGAAAATTGCAACTACAAAGGGCATTCCCTCCAAATCCGCCCCTCAGGAAGGAAGGGGCCCGTGCCTGGTCTGGGCCTGGTAGCCAGTCAGAGGTAGGGTCAGGATTTGAACCTGGGTCCTCCCCGAATACCCCCTCCCCGCCCCCGAATCACCAAAGCATCATCAGGTGCGGAGTCCAGGAGAGGCGCCGTGCCAGTGGTGAGGGCGGCGTCCTTGAAAATGCTCTGCCACTGACAGGGATAAATCCTCAGTAATTCTGAATACAGGGCAACGCCACCTACCCTTCCTCACTGTGCCTCTCCATGGCCATCCTTTCATCCTTGCCTGTTCTGAAGTCCACTGCTTCTGTTTAGTCCCCTGCAAACACTGTGTGAGCAGCCTCTGTTTTGCCTACAGCGGCAGCCCCTAATGCCCGCATTTCCATTAAACCCTTCAGAAGGAAAAAAAACACACGGCACACTAACTGAACAGAAAGTTCATTTCCCCCTCCCTCCAGGCAGGACGGCAGAGGTGTGGACTCTCCCGCCTCAGGCTGCCTCAGGTGCTGCAGAAACAGGGCCTGGCCGGGCGGCCACCAAGTGGCAAGCTTCTCCCCGTCTGGGGCCGCCGTTTCTCCACCTGCACCCGGCACGGGGCAAGGTGACCTACAAGGTGTCTTCCTGTCCCCTAAATCCCAGTATGTCTATTCAGTGCACCTAACGTACCACGGCTACCCTGGCTTGCCTAGAAGAGCTTCCCCACAAGCTAAGCAGCAGAGCAGACCAAGTTCTGGCGAGAATGTGCATTCAACTCACATCTGAAGACACGGAGGGAGGGCTGGAGGGGCAGCGGGACAGCGAGAAGGACAGAAAGGAACGCCTGTCGAGGTGGCCATCCTCTCCAGCGTCTCGTGAGGAGCTGGGAGATCAGAGAGGCCAAGTGACTTGCCCAAGGTCACACGGCCAGGAAGAGGGAGGCTTGGATTTGAGCTTAGCTCTGCGTGACTCACAGTCTCAGCCATAGTGATGCGGGATTTTCTAGAGTTGCAGCACGCATAAACTCCAAAGCACCACCAAGGGGAGAGGACGTGGGCTGGACAGACTTCTCGGTCAGACCCAGGCAATCTGCAAGGCTTGGGAGTATACAGAGCTCTCTCCTCGACCTGTGGCTCTCCTAAGACTGTAACAATGCCAGTGGAGCTCCCACTCCCTGATTGAGCACCTACTGCATGCCAGGCACAGGCTAAGCGCTTCGAGTATACTGCCTCTTCCTTGGCACACCTCGTCAAACCCATCTGGCAGGTGAGAAACTGAGGCTCAGAAATGGGTGAGTCCCTTTGCCCACGACCACCCTGCTAGTATAAGTGGCAGAGCTAGGGTTCAAGAACCCAAGCCAGACCCATCCACAGCCCGTGTCCTCTGCTGCAGAGCTGCCTCCAGCCTGGGATGGGGGAAGGGGAGGGTGCTGGTGGTAAGACAGATTGTCAAAGCCCCCCTCCCCCATCACGCGCAGGGCTGACCCCTCCCACCCTCAAGTCCCCCGCCACCTCCCGCCATTACTGTCTGCCTGGGGCCAAAGGCAACTGCCCCTGTGCGCGTCTACCTGAGCCCCCCTCTCTTTGCTGCTTTGGCATCCCCCCTCCTCCAGCCCTCACACCCACCCGGCAGCTCAGAGAGGCACAGAGTCAGAGGATCGGGGGGCCGGTCGGCTAGGAGCCCAGGCCCCTCTCCTCAGAGCCCTGGCTGCACACCCCCGCCTTCCTTGAAGCCTTAGTCTTGGGGGCGGGGACGGGAAAAGGGTGACCGACGACGGAAGCCCAGGCATTCTGGGGCTGGAGGGTGTCCTGGGCGGGGAACCCCACAGTGGCTGGAAGGCTCTGCTTGGTTTGAGGGTCTGCCCCGGGGGTGGGGTGGGGGGGTCACCCACAGGAACAGCAGCCACCGCGGAGCCAAGTGTTTGGAGCCTCAGACGTTGACCCCACAAGGGGCACTTGGTCGGCAGAGGGAAGCGAAGTCGGTGCTCCCTGCTGATGGGCGCAGGGGGAGCTGCTTTCCTCACCCCCCCTCCCCTCCCCGCCCTGTAAACCTTTATTATTTCTTGCTCCTGGCTGTCAGCAGCAACAAACTAAGATTAATCACTCGCCCGCCTGCCCAGACCCAGACGTGCCTACTGTTTGAAAACTCTCTCCTTTGCTCTATAAATCAATGAGGGGAGAGAAAGAAAAACAGTTCTAACTGAAACGTACCTCCAGCCTGCCGCCCTCAGCGCCACGGGGCCCGGCTACCCCGCCGCCCTCCCCTGGAGCCCCAGGAAGACCTGCTGGACAGACCGACTGCCCAGCGGTCCCTCCGAGCCCGCAGCTCCCAGCAAGAGCCAGCGGTGTCTTTCATTAAGTTGGATGAATTGCCCCCGCCCCCCCCAACTTGGAGAAGGAGGTCGGGCCTTCTCGGCTCCTCTGGACCAGGGGGAAGGCACCTCACCCCAACTGCGCAGCCCTTCGCCTGCAAGCAGGCGCGCTGACCGAACCCAGACTGTCGCTCTGTGGGCACAGGGAGAGGGCACTCACCGCCATCCAGGGGCAGACACCCCCTAGACCTGCCGGGCTCTTGACCCGGCCCGGGGCTCTGTCCACTCTGCTGCCTCCACGGCAGTTTCCGAAGGCTCTGGGAGAACTGGAGAAGCAGAGGCCAGCGCATACGGAGCACCCGCTGTGGGCCCAGGGCGAGGCAAACCCGGTTCCAGGACCCCCCAGGAGACCGAAATCCGAGGACGCTCCCTCACATACACGGGGGTCGTATTTGCTTATAGACTATCCACATCTTCCCCTGCACATACATAATCTCTAGGTTACTTATAATACCTAACACAAGGTAGTGCTATGTACATAGCTGTTATACTGTAGTATTTAGCAAATAATGACAGGAGAAGAAAATCTACATGTTTAGGCCTGACTACACAGTAAAAGTCGGCCACCATGTAACATTTCCCCCCCAAATATTTTCTGTCTGTGGTTGCTTGAATCCATGAGCGTGGAACCTGCAGATATGGAGGACGGACTATACCTCTCAACAACGGCTTGATGCGAGCGGCCTACAGTTTTCCAGGGGATGGCGGGGAAGTCAAGTCACTTGCCTAACATCACGCAGCAGGTAAAAGACGGATCCAGGACTCGAACCCAGGTCTCTCTGACGGCAGAGCCCATGTTTTCCCTTTACATCTTGAAAAGGGCTGCCCTGGGTCTCCCCTTGGGACGCCTGCTCACCTCCCAGCCTCTTGGCATATTTGTGGGCACTCAGGGGCAGAAGCAGTGTCCTTCCTGGTCAGTACTCACGCTGCACCTCGGGTCCCTGGAGGTCTCGAATACAGCTCTGAGGACTGCACCCTGCTCAAAACCTTCAGGGTGTCCCTGCCCGACAGGTGGGAGCCCCAGTTCCTCAGCCTGGCGACGACCGTGTTTCCCCGAAAATAAGACCTACTTACAGGTTTCCTTCTGAGTGAAATATAAGGCATCCCCCCAAAAAATAAGGCCCCCAGGATTCACAGTGTGTCCGGTTTGTGTTGACAACTACCGTACCACCGTACCATATACAGGTAATAAGTTTCCCTTATTTTCATTTAACAATAAATGTGTGCCGTATTCTTCTTCATGGGAAAAATAAAACATCCCCTGAAAATAAGACCTAGAGCATCTTTGGGAGCAAAAATTCATATAAGACACCATCTCGTTTTTGGTGGAAACAGGGTAGGACCTAGGATGGCACCCCCAAAGTGTTACAGGTACTTGTTCTTGCCCAAGTTCCACACGTCCCTGCCCGTGCCCTCCCTCTGCCTGGACTGCCCTCTCTGCCCGTCCCGGGTCTAAGCCCTGCTCACCCTTCTCCCCCCTTCCTCTGGCCCTTCCCAGCCCGGCCCCCAGCACCTCCCGCCGTGGGTAGCCCCAAACACGCTGCTCCTCCACTTAGGACGAAGCTATCTCCGGATAGCCCATCCTGAGTTGGAAGGGTGTTAAGCCGGAGACGCACTGGACTGAACTGCACTGTGAGAGGGGGGGAGACTCTCCGAGTGCGCGCCCGACCGGAAGCGGCGGCTCCCTGCCGCTGTCCAGCGCCACGTGCGTGTGCATCGCTGGCCTGAGAAAAGATCAAAACGCACCATCTGAGGTACGGTTTCTACTGGGTGTATGTCACTTTCACAGAATCATAAAATAAAAAAATAAAAAACTTAAGGCAAACCTCGGTAAGTCAGGGACCGTCTGTAGGTGAGTGACAGGTGTGAATATCTTCCCCTCCAGCTATGAGCTCAGGAGGTAAGTGACACTGAATGGGGCACAGCTTGGTGGGGTTTGAGGAAGGTTCCTGAGCGCTCAAACCCTCGTGGAAAACAGGCCAGACCCCAGAAGCCTCTCCTGCGGTTGGCACTGGGCCACATTTGCCAGGATGCTGTGTGCTCTGTCTTTGGGGACCTGAAAGCTGATGGCCCTTTGGTTGAGGGCTCCTAGGGGTCATTTCCTGCACTGGGATGGGACTCTCACTGCCTGAAGAGAGGTGAGGCCGGCCAGGAGGCCTAAGAAGTGCGGCTCTGTCTCCCAGGCTCGGGCCCAATGCAGGCAGAGGCTGCCCGCTCACAGGGGGGCAGGCCCTGGCACTCACCCTGCCCCCCGCCCCCCAGCTGCAAGCCCTCCAGCTGCGAAGTCTGTTTCCCTCATCTTCTCCAGATTCCTTTGCAAAAACTCATGGAACTAGAAGTTGCAAAAAGCCATTCATAGTCCAAAACGCCCGAAGAACTCTTTTAATGAGATTTTTCAAGACTTTTCATCTCTTTCCCCGACCGCCCGCCTTTCCAGGCAGGAAGCTGTTAGAGTGCGATGTTTTTTGTGCCAATATCTAGGTTCGACCCTCTGCTTCCAGAGGCTGCAGTGAGTGTACACAGGGGGTGAGTGGTTGATGCCAGGCTGGAGATGGGGAAGAGGGGGTTCTTTTGGGGGGGGGGTTGGGGGGAGGTGGGTGTGTATAATGAGCGCAGTGTTCAAAAACCAAGAGGTAGGATCTTGGTAAGATTGAACTAAGCGGTGTTGGGTGGGCGATGCAGGGGCCATCTTGGGTTGTTACGGGTGCAGGAGTTTTGGTGGAGGGTAGATGAAGAGCAGCGTGGGCCTGCACCGGGCTGTGTCCAGTCCCCACAGTGGGAAGCAGTCGGCATCTCTAATTGTTAGTGTGGTCAGCTGCCAGCTGGGGAGCCTTAGGTCAATCCTGAGCCCACTATGGTCTCAGCCTCCGCACCCCGGAGCAAAGGGAATGGGCGAGGTGGGCGTCTCAGGTCACTTCCAGGTTTGACACCCGATGACCCTCTGACCGGATATAAGGAATGCTTAGGAGGGGGTGGGAGTCCGCTGCCTCCACTCCAGCCTTGGCAAGGTCATTCGGCTGCCTCTACCCTACGATGAGGAAGAGGATGTGACCTTTGCCCTAGCCAGCCCATGGGGCCATCCAAAGCAAAAGCGCAGGAATGCCAGGGGCGGGAGGCAGGGTCAGTGGAGGTGGGGTTAAGCTCAGGGCCAGGCCTGAGAGTGCACCCCGCACTCCAGTGCCCTGTCACTCAGAACTGCGACTCGGCTTCTCTGAGAGGCGCGCGTCCTTGCAAGACTCTTCTGCACCTCCTGGGCTTCTCCTGGCTGCCCCCTCACCCGGGGCCCCACCAGCTGGGAATGCCCACCCTCTCTTTAAGGTTTGAGCGCACCTCCCCCCACAGCTTCTCCTGACCCTCTGCGGCAGGCACTGCCGTCCCCGGCCGTGCAAGGCCCTCCGTGCAGACGTGTGTGCAGCACGGCCCGGGATGAACGTGCCAGACCGTGAGCTCTGCAGCCCGGCCGGCGGTCCTCGCCTTGGCGCTCGCTCTGCAGCCTTGCCCGGTGCCTGGCACAGAAGGTTCTCACAACCATCTGGGAGAGGGATGGAGAGGGCGGAGGGCTCGGTCCTGAGGCCAGATTCTCCCACGTCCTTCTCCACCCTAGAACGCTCTCCCGTCAGGAACGAAGGTTTATAAGAAAACAGAGCTGGAATTCCAATGCCAATCTGCACCACACTCCTGACAACACCGTGCGTGGAACACCGCTCCCCACCCTGCCCCTGCCAGCCAGGCCTCGGGAACCCGAGAGCCCTCACGCCTCATGGGGTGCCGGGCAAAGCCGGCACCTGCCCCAGCAGCCGGGATGTTCAGTCCCAGCTCCCCTGATGGTCTGGCTGATTAATACCAGGGGTGACTTGATGGCTGGCAGACAGACTGGTCCCCGGGGAGGGGCCCCCTTTCCCGTAGCCAGCTGCCCCGCCCCGCCAGGGGATGGCCTCGTCCACCCCCCCCAATTTTGGACTTCCTCAAGGGAAAGCTGAGCAGGCGAGGGAGGCTACTTCTCGGGCCTTTGGGATCTAATGGCTTTACACAAACACGCAAAACTAAACCCTCCTCCCCCTCCAGCACCCGTGGGCTTGACAGCGAGCAGAGCGTTCTGGCCGGGGAGGTGCAGGGGATCCGGCCAGAACACTCCAAGGACAAAGGGTGGCTGAGCCCACACACAGAGGAGATCGGGGGAGTCAAGAGACACCTTGATGTCAGAGGTGAAGGCGTCCTCAGCAACCACCAGGCTGTCTTACTCTGGGCAGACGTGGATGCTGAGCCCCAGAGGGAAGGAACTCGCCCGAGGTCACACGCTGAGCGGTAAGTGACAGGACAGGACTCCTGTCCAGGATGGTGGACAGGGGTCCCTTCTGAGGCTCTTAAGAATGGCCTTCAAAGATACAGGGCTGAGCTGGGATAGCAGGGCAGGGTGGGGAGAACGTAAATAATGTTTACCCGGCACTGGCTGGGCTACAGATGCTTTCTGCCTGTGAGAACACGCCGCCCCCTGCACCCCAGGCACGGATGAGGATGCCGAGGCTCAGACAAGTGACATGATTGCTAAGCCCACAAGACCAGGGGGTGGGGCAGCCTGTCCCCTGCTTTCTCCCTGCACCCAGCCTGGCCCTGGACTACAAGCTTGCTACTGTGAGGACAGACCAAGGTGCTGTTCATCCCTCCAGAGTGGTCCTACCATCTGGCCTTCGAGGAGGAGTAGCTGGGCCGGGCATGGGGCACGCCACCCCCTCCTCTCTGGTACGTTCGACCAGTCCTCTTGGGGAGTCCCCTCTGACCAGGCCCCAGACAACGGGATCCGAGGAGGAATGAGATTCCGGGAGGAACTCAGAGCTGCCAGTGTGACGACTGCTGTGCTGGGGAAGCTCAGGGGGTGGGCAGGCTGCCTGGGTTGGCGGGAAGGGTGGTGACCAGGATGCCCCACCTCCGAGGCTACTGGCTTCCTACCCCGGAAGAGCACAATTCACCTGGAGATAGGACCATGGGGATCTGAACACTTCACTCATGGGCACCTGGGTTGCTAGGTTACCACAACAACAAGGGAGGGAGAGGGGCTGCACGGAGTGGTGAGAAGGTGTCAGCGTGGCCAGTGGCGTGCGCCTGTCCCCGGCTGCTCCACTGACCGCCCTCTCTCTGGCTTTGGCCACCTCCAGCCCAGTCGCAGTTTAGCTTATCAGCTTTTCCTCCACTGCGATCACCGACCTGCTTCTGTAAGCTGCCGGGTCTGAGGGTGGACAATGCAGTGCGCAGGCGCCGTCTGTCCTGAGTGCCTCCCCAGCTGGTTAAAATCCCCTCCACGTCCTCCCTGGCAAGGTGGTCAGCCAGCCCCGGTGCACACCCCCAGGACGAGATGCTCACTACCTACGGAGTCCGTGCTGGGCCCCTGATTCCTCACCGGCTCTGACTCTTAGAAAACGTTTCTTCTCACTGAGCTGGAATCTGCTGCTCATAACCACCCATCTGGGAACCCCGACCAGGCCTGCTCCTTCTGCCCTGATGGTCCTCGAAAGACTCCTGGCTCCGACCACGTCTGCACACACCTTCCCTTCTCCAGAGACGTCCAGGCCTGCCTGTGTCCTGCCAGACGGCTCTGCATGTGTCGCTGTCCCTCTCAGGGCAGAGCCCAGCGGCCTGGGGGAGGCGGGGGGGTTGGCCCTGAGCAGAGAGTGCAGACCCGTCTCTCCCCGCCTGGCCACACTGGTCGCAGTCTCCGGGGCCGGCCACCCACGGGCTCCTGAGGGTTGCATCAGTGGCTCTCTCGGCCACGCGGCCTCTGAAACCGGCGACCGGAGCAGAGAGGACTCACTGGTCCTGGCGCTGTGCTGTCCTGGGTGGAGGGCCTGGGTTTTCACACCCTAACTCCGTCACCAGCTCTCTGTGTGTCCTTGGGGGACACCTCTCTCGGCCTCTGTCTTCCCATCAGTGAAATGGGTTTTAGATAATCTGTTGGGTCCCAGCTTTGGTTGACTGATGAAACTCAACCGAAACACTCCTTTCTTACGTTGGGGCTGCCCAACCTGACAGCAACGCCTCGTGGGTCAGAAAGGCCTGACAGCTGACAAAGCAGCCACAAGTGCCTGCAGGCTTCCTCCCAGTGTCCCTCACAGCCTGTGTAAAATGCCCCAAATCAGACTCGTCCGAACAGCAACCTAGAACATAAGTCCTGACCCTACAATTTAGGCCAGCCAGGCCCCCTCTCGGTGCCTCAGTTTCCTTTCCTGCAAAAGGGGAACAATCTGTTTTTGATGAACGGGTTGTGGTGAGGTTGGAGAGAGCAGGTACGCGAAGAGCTTCACACAGTCCCTCGCGCAGATGTGCACACGATTCCTGGTGATTCAATATGAACCCTGGGAAGAGGCCCCTCCCCTGCCGGGGAGGCAGAAGCAGAGCACAAAGCAGCCTCTGTGTCCCGGGGGGATAAGATCAAACGGAAAAACCCAGGCTTGCAATAACTCGCGCTGGCAAGCCTCCTGGGGGGACGCTGGCGGCCTTTCTGCCACAGACGCGCAAGCGGCCACGCACGCGTGCGGGGGGCTGCGGGGAAGGGCTCGGGGCTGACGAGGCTGTACTCACTTCAGGGACAGGGAGTAGTCGTGCTTGCTGGTCTGGCTGTTCCGGACGAGGTAGCTGCACTCCTTGCAGAGTCGCAGCAGGTTCTCGGCCTCTCCTCTGCTGATGGCTCCGTGATACCATCTGGGGAGGAGAGAGAGAGGGTCACAACCCTCGGCCAGGACCCCACGGCGGACGCCCTGCGTGCTGCTCCTCCCCGAGGAGGCTCGGCGGACCCGGCCAGGCCTCCTGGTTATGAAGCCGGTGTGTCTGTGCACTCACGTCCCGTCCTTCACGGACATTTACCGAGGGCCCGCTGCCTGCCAGGTCCCCGGGAGAGGACCGTGAACGCACCCACGGTCACCGCCCTCGGGGAGCTGACATTCTTTTAAAAAATATATATATTTTATTGATTTTCCACAGAGAGGAAGGGAGAGGGATAGAGAGCTAGAAATGTCGATGACAGAGAAACATCGACCAGCTGCCTCCCGCACACCCCCCACCGGGGATGTGCCCGCAACCAATGCACATGCCCCTGACCGGAATCGAACCCGGGACCCCTCAGTCCGCAGACCGACGCTCTACCACTGAGCCAAACCGGTTTTGGCGGGGGAGCTGACATTCTAGTGCAGGCGCTACGGAGGGGACAGAGCAGGGCGGTGAGCTGGAGCTCCCGGTGGGGACGGCTGCTGTCGGCAGTGGCCACGGAGGGGAGTGACATTTCAGCGTGGGCCGGAAGGAGGTGCTGGAGGAAGCCCGAAGGACAGCAGCTGGAAAAGAGCATTCTGGCAGAGGGAGGGGCAGCCAAAGGCAGAGCCACGGCGGGAGTGCCTGCTGGGTTTCGGAAACAGCGTGGAGTGAGGCTAGGGAGGGGGGAGGGGGTCAGGATGGGGCCCAAGAGGCCATGAGACCGGGTCTGGTGTGGGGGCCTTGTGTGCAATGTGGGGCTTCCGGCTTTCTCCGTCCAAGCGACACCAAAGCCATAGCAGGTGCCAATAGCAGGAGGGACATGCCGATTCTGAGACGCCTGCAGGGCCACGAGCAGGGCTCATCACTCAGGAGGGGGGCCACCCCTCTGCTCTAGCCGAGTGAATCTGGCACTGACCGGGCACCGGGGGGATCCAGCATCACTGCTTCTAGACACGGCGAGGTTGGGTGGCAGAGCCAGGAGGAGGGGTGCAGGGGCTGGTGGCCTAAGGCCCCCACCGCAGGACGAACGGGGAAGAGTGACTGTTGAGCATGGGAAAGCTGAAGGCACCAATCAGTGGAAGGGTGGAGACCCGAAGACGCCAGTTGGTGGGCATACTTAGAACACATCTGGGCAGGTGGTGAGAGAGAGAGACAGCGCCAAGAAGAGAAGAGACAGCGCCAGGAAGAGAAGAACAAGAAGACAGCGGCTTAACCTGGCTGAGCGTTGGTTCTTTATCGAGTTAGGACCCCTCCACCCCTGTTTTGGGGCTGAGGATGAAATGGGGTGATGCAGACAAGGACTTATGCAGAGCCTGGGATGGGATGGATGTCTATGAATGGCAGCTGTGAGCATCAGCAGAACGAGGCTGAACTTGCAGGCGGCCCCGGGGAAGTTCCCCAGCGGTCATATTCTGGCTGCCGCCCGCCCCGTGAGTTGCAGTTTTAACGTTCCAGGTGCAAGCGGGATGCGGCTCCTGGTCCTGGCCACGCCACGAGTGCCCTGCCCGCTGCCCCGGGCATCCGGTTACAGACATCCTCTTAGGGAAACACTGCCTTTCACCGTGCACTTCTGCCATAGAGTGCCGATGATGTAATTATGAACAAAAGTGGACCCCAACCAGCTCCAGGAGAGCGAGGACTGGAGAGCAGGTATGAGGAGCATGTGACTGAGTCACCGACTGCCCCGGAGATGACCACTCTAGGTCAGGCGTGGGGCTGGACACCCGCAGGGGAGACTACCGCTGGCCGAGGGAGAAAGTGGGGAAGGGTGCAGGGTGCAGAGCCACCGCCCCTTCCAAACTTGCACAGAAATGAGGGGGCACGTGAAGATGGGGGGGCTGCACTAATCAAACACTTCCAGGGGCGCGAAGGCTCAGGTGTGCTTCAAAAAAGGCCTGTCAGGGAAGGCGCTGACTTTAGAAAAAGCGCTAACCGTTGGGGAAGGTTGTTATGTGAGAAACTTCACCCATGTAACACACCTCCGGTGAGCTGACAAACACTGTTTTATGAGGCAAACAGGTTCCAGACATTTGAAGGTGTCCTCGGGGAAGGCCTGAAGGTGGTCTCCAGGGCAGGGCCGCCCGCCGCCCGCCTGCCCTGAGCCAGGAGCAAGCGGGCTCTAGGGAGGCGGCGGTGGCCGGGCCTCAGGGGGTAAACAGGACAAGCTGCCGGCTCCCTCCTGGGCTGCTCCAGCTGCTCCAGCGGAGCGCAAGGCGGGGAACTCAGTGGAGGCCCCAGGAGACCCAGGCTGAGATTGGGAGAGAAGCCACTGGCCAGGAGACAGGATGGGCCCACGTGGTCCCGTAGGGGTGCTGGGCCTCGAGTCCTGATCCTCGAGGGGTTAAGGTCCAACCATCGCCATCCAGCCCAACAGCTCTCCCTGAGCTCATCCGGTATTTACTCCACCCTTGGTCTCGTGGGGCTGATACAGGGAGAAGGAGAATTAACAAAGAGATCTAGCCGAAACCGGTTTGGTTCAGTGGTAGAGCGTCGGTCTGCGGACTAGAAGGTCCCGGGTTGGATTCCCGTCAGGGGCATGTACATTGGTTGCGGGCACATCCCCGGTAGGGGGTGTGCAAGAGGCAGCTGGTTGATGTTTCTCTCTCATCAACGTTTCTAGATCTCTATCTCTATCCCTTTCTCTCTGTAAAATATCAATAAAATATATATATTTAAAAAAACACACAAAAAACGCCCCAAAAAAAATCCAGGGAAGGATTTCAGATAGTGACACGTGCTATGTAGGAATCCTGGGGGTGAAGGGGCTGGAGTGTACTTTATTTTTTTTATTTTATTTTATTTTTTTAATATATTTTTATTGATATTTCACAGAGAGGAAGGGAGAGAGATAGAGAGCCAGAAACATCGATGAGAGAGAAACATCGACCAGCCGCCTCCTGCACACCCCCTACCGGGGATGTGCCCGCAACCAATGTACATGCCCTTGACCGGAATCGAACCCGGGACCTTTCAGTCCGCAGACCGACGCTCTACTACTGAGCCAAACCAGTTTTGGCTGGAGTGTACTTTAGAGTGAAGGAGGCTTCCAAGATGACATTTGACCCCGAGACTCTCCTTCGTGAAAAGAAGCCAATCATGAAAAGGGTCAAAGAAAACACGCTTTCTGCAGAGGAGCCAGCAAGGGCCAAGGTCCCGAAGTAGGAATGAGCTCGGGATGCTCACGGAGCAGCACGGATGGTCCGGCACTGAGCCCGGCAGGGGTCCTGGATGAGGGTGAGGGCCTGGTGGGCCAAGGGAAGAAGTCCGAGTTCCTTCTAAGCGTAGTGGAGGCAATGAGAGTTTTAACCCGTTAACTACCACGTGTCCAAAACGGAAACCATCCCCACACGCCACGATATTTTGAATTTAATTGCACCTATAGACGCTTATGGCATACAAAGGGTCAACCTGAGATTCTTACTTGCTCTGGATGATCTTATGAAATCAGCCAGGCTCCCTGCAGAGGGGCCAGAGGGGACACAAAGTCAGGCGGCTTCCGCAGTGGTCCACGGGAGGCGGCCACGGAGATGGGAGGACGGAACAGACTCGGGCTGCGTTTTCGTTGGATAACTGGCAGGACTTACTGGTGCATTAGATGCTGATGCCAGGCAAAAAGAGGGCTGAAGATGACTCCAGGTTTGCGGCTTGAGTAACCAGCCACATGTTACATGTGGTGCCATTTATGGAGGTGGGGACGCCGGGGGAAGAGCGTCTAGGAGATGATGAGGAGCCCAGATCCGAACACGTTAAATTTGAGATGCCCACTCCTCGGCCAAGTGGAGACACCAGGAAAGGCGGCAGGACGTGGGCGTCGTGCGTGCTGGGAGAAGTGTGGGCCGCGATGTGCGCTGGTGAATCACCAGATCCCGAGCCCCGTACGGCCTGTCCTTCAGGTCAGGCTGAGGTGAGGGGGCCGGAGAAGAACCCGGAGCAGAGTGTCTAGGAAGGAGGGAGCCTACCCTGCTGGCTGCCCTCGAGGACGGAGGCTGTCACCTGGTGCCTGGGCAGGACAGGGGAGCAGACCGTGGTGGGTGAGAGAGAAGGGGGGGTGACGAAAGGGAGAGAGAAGGTGCTGGCAGCTCCGTGGGGACTCGGTCCATCCAGCAGACAGCTATTTAGGAGCATTTACTGTGTGCCAGGCACCGTTCTGCACACTGGTGACCCAAGCAAGCTCCAGCCCTCACGGAACTTCTGTTCGCAAAGGGGCAGGGGCTAGAGAGGATCAAGATTTTATTTATTTACTTTTAAAAAATATATATATATTTTATTGATTTCTTACAGAGAGGAAGAGAGAGGGATAGAGAGTTAGAAACATCGATGAGAGAGAATCATCGATCAGCTGCCTCTTGCACACCCCCTCCTGGGGATGTGCCCGCAACCACGGTACATGCCCTTGACCGGAATCGAACCGGGGACCTTTCAGTCCGCAGGCTGACGCTCCTATCCACTGAGCCAAACCCGTTTCGGCTGTCTATTTACTTTTAAGAAGGTTGTTTTAAAGAGAAGTTCATGCCTAGAACATGTTTACGTGAGGATGGTAACCATGACGCAGGACAGAGGGGGCCGTGGGGGAGGGGGTGTCCTCTGAGCAGCTGAGCAGCTTTGCCACCGCCCAGGAGGGAGAGCAGATGTGTGACTGCCCCCCCTCAGCAGCCCGGAGGACAGCCCCCTCCCGTGTGCCAGCCTCCGCCTGCCCCTCCCCGGGGCCTCCTGAACCCGGAGGCACCACCAGTCCGGCGAGGGATTAAGCCATCCTCTGCCCGGGTCACTGGGCTGGCTGGAGGTGGGATTTTACCCGAGCACCTTTGGGTGATGAGTCAGGGCCTTCACAGGCCAGAACAGTCCTGGGAAGAAGAGATGATGGGGGCGGGAGGGCCAGCCTTGACTCTGAACTTGGCCCAGGGCCTCGTCAAGCGGAAAAGGGAAAGGAAAGAGGGCAGAACTGTTTTTTGTTTTTGTTTTTTTAAATATATTTTTACTCATTTTTTATAGAGAGGAAGAAAGAAGGATAGAGAGTTAGAAACATCGATGAGAGAGAAGCATCGATCAGCTGCCTCCTGCACACCCCGCACCGGGGATGTGCCCGCAGCCAAGGTACATGCCCTTGACCGGAATCGAACCTGGGACCCTTCAGTCTGCAGGCCGACGCTCCATCCACTGAGCCAAGCCGGTTTTGGCAAGGGCAGAACTGTTTTTGAGAGCCCCAACCCGTGGAAAGCTCTGCCCCCGGGGGGTGGGGTGGGGTGGGAGGGGAAGGAGGGTAGGCCGGGCTGCTGACCTCACACAGACCCGGGTCAGGATGCACATTGAGCAGCTCCTGGCATCTCGGGATCATATTGTGTTTGTTGATTAAAACGTAAACAGTTTGATCAGACATAAGCAAAACCTGCCACCCAATCTGTGTGTCTATGAGACTCGGTGAACACAGCGCTCTCTGGGCCCATGTGCTCAGCACAGCAGGCGAGGGGCAGGCTCCGAGGCTGCAGCCTCCCGAGGATCACACGTGCTTAAAAAAGGCACACGAGCACATGACATCATCGGAAAACCCTGCATCCTGCTCACCGGGCCAGCGTTTCCTGTGCGGGATACACTGTCGGCCGTGCTGGGACCAGAATCCCCTGGGCGGAGACCGATACAGTTCGTGATCTTATAAGGAACCAGCGTGGTGTCAGCTGATCTCTTGGCGGACTGAGTGCCTGCTCGGTGCCAGGCGTGTGCTCAGGGTGGGGGCCAGAGTGTGCACGAGGAGAGGGAAGCGAGGGGAGCGTCAAGGGGTTGGAGTTCAAATCCTGTCTCTGCCCTGGAGCCCTGGGATTCTAGCAAAGGCTCTGCCCACGGGGAGTCCTGGTTTTCTCGTCTGTGCCATGGGGATGGTCACTCACTTATCACACATCTGCTTGTTAAGAGGATGATACGCCTGAAGGTACCAGCACATGATCCGGGACCTGCTTTGTCGTGTTCCCGGAGAACCTCACTCTAGTTCAGGTACGTGGAATGTGGAGAAAAGGAGGACGCGGTCTGGGGCGATTCGGCGTGAGCGGCAGGGGTGGGAGGTGGGACCTCATGCAGGTGATGGGGAGCCACTGAGGGTCTCAGAGCAGATCAGGGGCCTGTTCACATTAAACCCCTGGTAGAGCCGAAACCGGTTTGGCTCAGTGGTAGAGCGTTGGTCTGCGGACTGAAAGGTCCCGGGTTCGATTCCGGTCAAGGGCATGTACATTGGTTGCAGGCACATCCCAGGTAGGGGGTGTGCAAGAGGCAGCTGGCCAATGTTTCTCTCTCATCGATGTTTCTAGATCTCTAGCTCTCTGTATTCCTCTCTGTAAAATATCAATAAAATATATTAAAAAAACAAAAAAACAAAACAAAAACAAAACCCTGGCAGAGAAGGGAGACGACCATCATGGTCAAGGGGAGGACAGAAACCAGAAACGGGCCTTACCAGCAGTGTTAGGGGAAGCGAGGAGGCAAAGGGGCTGCGAAAACCCAAACCAAGAATGTCAAAGCCTTGCACCGATACCAGGCAGGTGTGGGGCAAAAACATCACAAGCTGGAAAGTAAATCTAATTGACAATCAGGGGGCAGGATTTGGTATACGCTTAGCTATTCAAAAACTCACTTGCTGCGTGATGAAAACAGAAACGGGGATGTGAGGGGGCGGGGTGAGCTGTGTCCCTCCTACTAGTCCCCAGAAGCAGAGGAGGTGATGCTGTGTGGATGGAGAAGGCACCTGCCACTGACCTTACCGTGGTGGCCTTGACCTTCCGTGAGCCTCAACCTGCCCACCTGTATGTGGAGGCAGGGTAGGGATGTGACTGAAAGACCCCCGAACACTAACATTTTCTCAGTCTGTGAGTTTTTAGAACAAGATAAAGAAAGGGAAGAGAGGCGAACATGAACTGGGGGCCGAGGTTGTCTCTGAGAACTTACATTTGCTTCTCCAGTGGGACAGCAGGATCCACTCTTTCTCCCAGGATCCCGCAGAACTCGGGGCTCCCGTGTTTGATGGGCTTGAAGCCCCCTCCGGGGGCTCGAAGCTGGCGCCGCCGGTCCCGGGAAGGCGAGGGGGATGACTGCCGTTTCTCGTTGCCGTTAAACTGGGCTGCGGAGAGAGAGTGCACAGTTATGGGAGCGCGGCCTGAGGAATTCCAGGGGGGTGGGGTGGGGAGGGGCGCAGTGGGGTAAGAGTCGACTGACTGTTCTTGCGCTTTACAATTCGCAGAAGGAAGAGCTCCAAGCAATGAACGAACATGGCGCTCAGGATGTGGACTTCCTAAGGCAGGGCACAAAGGTGCTGCCAAAGCCAGGCGGCACTGCCACAGGGCTGGTGGAGTCTGCAGAAGCCACTGAGCTCAGCCTTATCCCCAAAGAAAGCCCCTGCATCCTCCAGCAAGGAGGGGGGCCCCGGCATTCCTGGGTGGGCTCAGTCCCCTGGGCAGTTCTCAGGAAAGAAAGTTAGTCCTCATTTTGTGCCAAATATCTGCCTCCAAGTGGCTCCCCTTCTCTTCCCACTCTCCCATCCCACTGGGCTGCAGTGGCCACACTGGTCCCCCTTCTTCTGGGACAACCCTACAGAGTTCCAGTCAGGGTCATGGGGCGCCCCCGGGGCGCCCCCCCCCCCCCCCCCCCCCCCCCGGTCTGCATCGCTTCACTCTGTGTCCCCTGTGTGGGTCCTACGCAGCCGGACCTGCTCTGGGCCCAGCCGCCGGGTAGGACGGTTCACCCCCATGGGCGTGGGGAAGAGGACCCTGGCGGTAATGGACAAGGAGCAGAAAACACTGAGCTGAAAGGAGCTGCTGGAGACCAGCAAGTCCACCTTGTGTGTCTCTCTTTGGGCCTCAGTTTCCTCCTGAGATGAAATAGGGATGAAGATGGCACTCACCTCACGGGGTTGTTGTGAAAATTCAGTCACGTGTGCACACAGAGGCCTTAAGAGTGCCTACCACATGGTCTGTGCTGGATCAGTGTTATTTTGCATCCGTATGCTACAGAATTTTATTTTATTTTATTTTACATATATATATATATATATATATATATATATATATATATATATATATATTACTGATTTTCCACAGAGAGGAAGGGAGAGGGATAGAGGAGCTAGAAACGTCGATGAGAGAGAAACATCGACCATCTGCCTCCTGCACACCCCCTACCGGGGATGTGCCTGCAAACAAGGTCCATGCCCTTGACCAGAATTGAACCCGGGACCTTTCAGTCCCCAGACCAACGCTCTCTCCATTGAGCCAAACCGGATTCGGCCGTATGCTACAGAATTTTATTATCAAGTCAGCTCATTGTGGACCCGGTACCGGTCCCCTCACGTAAGCCGCTGATCCGATCTGAGCTCCTCTCCTGAGCCTGCCCTGGCTCGCTGGGAGCCTTGGCTGTCACTCAGCCTCTCCGAGGCCCACTTCCTCCATCACCAGGCTGCTGTGACGACCAGATGGGGGGATACACCCTAAGGGCCTGGCACCCGCAGCAGTGCTGAGTAAACCGGGCACGGGCCTGCGAAACAAGGTTCCCAAAGCGGTGACTAGCCGCTGGCCAAACGACACACGACTCGGGGCAAGCGACACGCCCCCCTCCCACCAGCAAGGAGGCGGCGAGCGGCGCTCTGACCCAGCGGCCAGCCTCACGGTCACGGGCGGCGGTGGGAGAACCCCGCCTGTCTGTGGCGCTGGAGCTCCGTGGGGACAGAGGATGGGAACAAACTTGTTCTAGGACAGAAAACTGTCACCTATTAGGTCTGTGGAGTGCTTCCATCCCTACAAACACTCTTCTCTACTAACCACCAAGGAAAACGGCAGGAAGGGAGGCTCCTGCCAGGCGTGTCGGACCACGTGTGTGTGTGTGTGTGTGTGTGTGTGTGTGTGTGTGTGGTCGCCCTCAGACTGCAGCGGGGCCCGCAGGCCATCCACTCACCCCTCTCGCTTCTAAACACTCTCTCGCGCGCGGGCCCACCGCACTCCAGGGCTGGGGAAACGGCAGTGAGCGAGAGAGCTGACCCTGCTGTGGAGCTCAGCGCCCCATGAGGAGACAGACAATAAATCCGTCCGTCAGACCCACAGCTCACCAGCTGGCGGTAAGTGCTATGGAGAGACGAAAGCAGGGCTGGCAAGGCCCCTCGAAAGGTGACATCGGGAGGAGTGAATTCCCGAGGAAAAGGAGGGACAAGCCAGGCAGAGGGACACCTGCCGGAAGGAAGGACATTCCAGGCAGAGGGAAGAGCAAGTTCAAGGGCCCCGAGGTGAGAACACGCCCGGGGTGTTGGAGAAGCAACACAGCCGGGAGGACAGAGGGGAAGAGGGGGAGAGGGGGAGAGGGGTGAGGGGAGGCGACGGGGAGGAAGTAGAGCTCCGTGGGCCTTGGGAAGGACCTCGGCTTATTCTGAGAGGAAAGGAGAGCCATTCTGATGTTTTGACGGGGAGGTTTTGACCTGGCACTTTTATAACAGGATTGCGGCGCTGAAAAGAGATAGAGGGCAAAGGGCCCGTGGGAACTCCCTGTACTTTCTGCTCAATTTTGATGTGAACCTAAAATTGTTCTTTAAAGGAGTTTACTAAAAAAAAAAAAAAGAAAGAAAGAAAGAAAAGAAAAGAAAAAGAGGGAGACGGAGGGGGAGCACAGGGAGAGCAGTGAGGAAGCCGCTGTAGGGGGGCGGACGAGGAGCCGTGCATGGCCGCGGCAGCGGGGGTCAGCTCTGGCTGCGCCCTGCCGGCGGGGGCAGCGGGCCCTTCCGGCGCTCAGCGTGGAGGGCGAGACAAGGAGGCGGCAGCAGGCTTTTGGCCTGAGCGCCGGAAGGATGCGTTGGCATCCAGGTCAGGGCAGGCACAGAGAACTCTAGGCTTCGTGAGCAGCCCATGGTGCCAGCACTGGCAGCATGGAGCCGGGGCGGAGCGAGGATTGTGGGGTTCTGCCTGCTCTCTGGCCACAGTGCTGTCCTGTGCCCACCCTCAGGCACAGAGAAGACAGCAACACCTCAAGGCCCCTCTAGGCTCTCAGAGAGGTGGAGAGGGGGTGAAGCCCAAAGCGGGGGCCTTGTCACACGTCACTGTGGGCGCCGCGCTGGCTTCCCAGCAGCCCGCGTCTCCCATCAAAGTCCCTGCCGAACCACACCGGCCGCCATGGCAGTCAATCAAATGGGGTGTATACTTTTTTGAGGTGAGGAAGGGTGAGGAAGAGGTGAAGTACGTTCTGAGCTTGCAGAGCCCTGTAGGAGGGGCTGGCTAACCATGGGATCAGGTAGACAAGAAAGGGCCTGGTCAGAGAACCCCTTTTGACAGAGCTGGGACTTGATTCTTAGTTAAATCAAGAAATTCCGTCCTCAGATTGGGTTTTAGAATCAGTCCTCTCTGGCTGCTGACGGAGGGTTTGGGGCAGCCCCGGAGGCAGGGAGACCAGTAGGGAAAGCGATGGAGGCCAGGGCCCTGTGTTTGCCCCACTGAGGCTAACTGGGGTGAGTCAGGGAAGCGCCCAGTGTAATGCCCCACAGAGACGGAGATCTGGGCACAGCAGGAGATGGATGGGGCCAGGGGCATGGGGCCATACTGTGCCTCTCCACCATGCCTCCCCTTCCCTTCCCTCTGGTCACTTTCTGGTCGTCAGGAATGGAGAGGAGGGAGCAAGCTAAGAGACATGGTGTGGGGAGGGTCTAGGGGAGAGGCAAGGTTCTTTTGCCACCTGCAGAAGCGAGGGAGGGACCATATAAATGGTATAAAGCATTTTCTCCTATGACACCCTGGGGCTCCACTGGCTAAAATCAGAACTTTAGTATTTCTGCCAAGATTACTTACCACTACATATCTCCTGGCACAGCGAGTGAGAAGAGAGGCATGGAGCATGGAACATGGGTTGGGGAAGAAACCCGAGCCCTTCAGAACCACCAACCTGGCTAACTGTCCAGCCTCAGAGCTGACCACGCCCCCCCCCCTCCCTCCACTGCGCTCTGTCAACCTCTCCACCTGACTGACTCCACCTGCCTCTCAGGGGTCACCTCTTCCAGGAAGCACTCCCTGACCCCAGACTAACATTGACTTAAGCTAGTGGTCGGCAAACCGTGGCTCGAGAGCCACATGCAGCTCTTTGGCCCCTTGAGTGTGGCTCTTCCACAGAGTACCACGTGTGGGCGTGCATGTACAGTGTGATTGAAACTTCGTGGCCCGTGTGCAGAAGTCAGTTTTCCGCTCTCAAAAGATATTTCAATTGTTGTACTGTTGATATTTGGCTCTGTTGACTAATGAGTTTGCCAACCTCTGACTTAAGCGATGGTATCATAATTGCTAGTCACCCCCCCCACCCCCCACTCCCCAGGGACCCAAAGGCAGGGCTGTACCATATCTGACCATACCGCCAAGCCTAGCCCATACCTACAACATAGCAAGCGCTCAACAAAAGACTGAAGAAACCTAATAAGCTGTTGTTTCACTTTATTGGGGAGGGAGCGGGGGTGGTAGTGGTGGTGGTGGTGGAAAAATCAGTTTTCTGACCAGATAAATTAGATAAAACCTAATAGCATCCCAGTCAACACTGTAATTCCCCGATGAATTAATTTATACATTTGCTTGCAAGCTTAATAATATAGCCACATATTTTAGAGAGAAGAGGTGGTGGTGAATGACAGGCTTAATTAGGCAAATCATTTCACCTAAAATAAAAATATACAAACTCCAAGTGTAGTGATTCAGGAGCAAAAAAAAAGAAAAAAAGAAAAAGAAAGAAAAGAACAACCCACACGTTAAGAACTGAAGCTCCAAACACGACTGCCTTCATTCCTTCTAATTAAGTTTGTCTTTAATCTGCAATTTAAAATGGCAATTCTTTTAATTTAGTGACTTTCTGCAAAAGATAAAGGAAGACACAGCCCTCAAAAGAATATGTGCATTTAGAGGGGGGGGGGGGGATTTGCTACCCCGGAGAGCTGTTTAGAAAGTCAGGACCTAACTAATCCCACTAATTAATCCCACCTGACTAATCCCACCTGCAGGCAATTGCAAGGGGGGGGGGGGAGAAGCGGGCATCTGTAGGAGGGAGGGGTCAGGTGGCAGGACCAGTCCCTGGGGCAGTGCGAGGAGCCCGGTGAATGGCTCCCCCAGCCTTTTGCTCCAGGACAGGTGACAGGGCCCCTCGGTGACGCCGGAAATGTCCTTCCAGCACTTGTGATGTGGTGTCAGGCCTCATCCTTTAGACCCAGCTCAGGGCCCCTCACATGCCAGGCCTCTTAGTCCCGCTCCATCCAGATTATCTCCCCGGGCCGTCATGTTTCTACTTATACAGTAATGTCCTCACTTAACGTCACTGACGGTTTCTGTCACTTTAAGCGAAACGAAGTATAACAAAACCAGTGCTGCCACAGGCCGCTTCATTTAAACGGGAGTTCCTTCGGCATTGGTTTGATGACCCAGGAGGTTGGCACTGCTCTGTCTGGTTTTACAAATGGGGCCTTTTACAAGGAATCAGGCTGCTACCCCAGGGAGTGGGCAACCCTTGCCCCCTCTGCTCTGGGACTGCAGCCTTGAGCAGCCTCCCTTCACCCGGGGATGCCCTCGGAGTGCCTTTCCCCAGGGAGGGGCAGGTGGAGAAGCGTCCACAGTCTCCCAAATGCCCTCCAGCAGTCCTGGGTGTGGATGGTGACCCGTGAGAGCAGGGACCGCTCAAAGGGATCTGGGAGGAAGCACAGTGGGGCCAGGAGAGGCCTGCAATGTGCTCTCGGTTCACTGGCTGCTTCTTCCTGGCTGGGCTGGAGTCCTGGCCCTCCCGCGTCTCCAGCGCAGGACAGAGCCGCGGAGGCACAGGCATTAGATGAGAATGGCTAAACACAAGACCCTACGCGAGAGTGAATGCCAGGAGCCCTCGTCTGCGGAGGAGGCTTCCTTCGGCCTCTGTGAGGACCACAGAAATGAGTATGGGCCATGTTTGTAAACCACAGGAGGGTCCTGGGGAGTGTTCCGGACCTGTGTCTGTTCATGGAAGTCCTAGGATTCTGAAAACGCAAGGACACAGACAGCAGTATGAAAGTGCACAAGCCTTGGTGTCAGCTCCTCCACGCTGCTGACAGCCAGGCCATGACCCCGGGGTCTGTGTGGGGAGCAGTGGAGAGGGCAGGGGTGCAGAGGCACAGAGGGAGCAGTTGTGAGCCCCCAAGAGGGAGCCAGGAGGGAGATGACGGTGTATTGGTGTCCATGACCCTGAAGCCTATGGGAACACCATGAGCCTTCACAACGGTGCCCAAATGCACACACTTGCAGCTGACTAAAGTGATGTTCCCGTGACAACGGTCCTCCAGCTGCTTCAGCCTTCTACACATATGCTCCACATCATCTCACCTGCTCCTCACAGGAAGACCCCTTTTAGCCCACCCCTGCCCCTCACCACCCTGCCGTCTGTGGCCATGGGCTATGCACATATGCACACAAGTTCTCAGAATTCCCATTTTTCAGATGGAGAAACTGAGGCCCAGAGAAGTAAGCCGCTCCCCCTTTCCCCTTCAGTTTAAGAACTGGCCTCACCACTCCCCACTGTCCCCTGCCCGCCCCGTGAGCTACAGCTCCAGGTAAGCGGTGAGACAACACGTGGCTCAGCAAATGTTTACTTTGCATTTTCAGGATCGACAACAAGAGGCCTCTGTGTTCACCGCGGAGACACACGCAGGCCCCGGGGCCCGCGCTGCCACAGCCTGTGGGCGGGGCCGGGAACAGAGGCCCCCATTGTGAGGGAGGCCGCGGTGGCTCTCCCGGGCCGGGCATCGGGAAGCCCGCGGGGCAGGCGCCAGGACACGGCTCTGGTTCCAAGAACAAAGTCAACCGGAGCCGAGCCTGGGCTGGGGAAGGGGGGCCTGGCACGGGGGGTGGGGGTGAGGGGTGGGGGGTGTGCCCGCCTCCTCTCATCTGCGCCCCAAAGGAAGCACGGACGCCGCGGCCTGGTGCAAAGGCCCCGTCCCGAAGGCTGCTGCTTGGCCACAGGAAACGTAAAGAAAAATCCTGATGAAAAAAGGTTTAGATGACGCCCACACGGGGGCTTTTAACCACAGACACTTCACCTGCACTCACTCACAGAGACTTAACTTAGAAGCAAGCCATCTTTACTGGCACAACTCATTTTACAGATGAGAAAAGCAGAGCTGGGAAAAGGGACTGACTTGCCCCAGGTCAGCGGCTTGACTTGAACTTGGGGAGTTGAATCCAGGCCTTTTGAATGCCAGACGCCCCTAATGAGTTCAGCACCAGTCCTGTCCGCAGCACAACATTCTCATAACAACAGTAGCAACGACGGTGATACCAAAAGCAGCATCGCTGAGCACTTGCTGTGCCCTGACTCTCGGCACTTCCTGCCTCTATTTTACACACAAAGAAACAGAGGCAACCTGGTCGGATTGCCCACCGTGAGTGGCAACGTGGGGCTCTCCATCGAGACCCCCTGGCCCTTGAACTCACGTGCACTCTGGTAGGTCTGTGCCGGCTAGTGGCTGATGCAGTGTCCCCGACACTTCACCTGCACTCACTCACAGACACTTAGAGACCTCGGGCCCAAGAAAGGGGCTTTTCCCCACCCACAAGCCTCAGAAGACCTGGAGGAAGCAGGTTGAGCATTTGTGCAAATGAGTTTCCCGGCCAAGGAGCCCCAAAGCCCCAGCCCATCTGTTTATGTTTCTCTCTTGCCCCCATCCACAGATGGCAGCGAGGGAAAGGCAGGAGAGATAGGAGGGGACAAGCCAGGTGCATGGCTCTCTGCCTGCCCGCCCGCCTCTGGCACACCAGCCTCCCCATCCCCAGTGTGGCATCCAGATGTATGGGCAATCCTCAAGACAGGCAGGGGCACACTCTCTCCCTGGAAATTCAGCCCGGAGGTGGCAACCACGGCAGTCAGCCACTCAAAAATGCCCTGCCACGTGCAGGTCCCCCGGCCTCATCTGGAGAAGACAGCATGAAAAATAATACGAAAACAAACATGTGTGTGTGTGTGAGCAGTCCGCATGATTGCGTATGCATTGTACCATCATAAAGAGAACAGGGGGTTGGCTTCCCCTGAATTATTCAATAAACGTAACAATAAGTGCGTGTTCAGTGTGAGCTGGGCAGCGATCTAGGCGGGACCCAGGTGTGAACAAGGAGGCAGACTATCTGTGACCTCATGGAGCTTAAAAACCTCTAGCCGCACGGAGATCCCCGATCTGCCAAACAGAAGAGCGCAGACATCCTGTCAAATCTTTGTTTTTCCACAAAGGAGACAAAGGCACTTAAAGGGACGTTTCTATCTATCATTATAATTAGCAGATGAATCAAAGCTATTAAACGCTAGTGTTTTTCTTTCTTTCTTTCTTTTTTTTTTTTTTTGGTTACTAAATGAATTCATTCATAAGTCAAACAGAAAAGCCAACTGGAAAAACCTGTCCCTCAGTAACATATTAGCCAAAGGAAACAAGTGATCCCAGCTCTCTCATTTAATCCCCCCCCCTTTCTCCGCAGACCTGCTGTTCACACGTGTTAAATATTAATTACAACTGTTACTCATTAGTACAGAGCAAAAAGCTCTTGGTACGAACACAATGGTTAATTTCCTCCCAGGCCCAAGGCATTCTGGGAAGCTGTGCAGGAGGCAGGAAGCATCATGGGAGCCCGAGCGGAGCCAATGGTGGAGAAGGTGGTGCTCCCTGGGTGCACCAGGTGAGGGTGGCAGGTCCGATTCCCCGAGGAACCCTCTGCGGAGGCCAAGCCTGTCTATTCCGAGTGCCAGGGGATGAGTCACAGGGCTCAGTGGGAACAGCCAGTCTGGAGCAGTGCCCGGCGCACACGTCAGCACTCCCAGCTTTGGAGCGTTCGTGTTTGATCGTGATAGTGACGAGTCCACGGAGTGGGCACCACTGCTTCTGCCTCAACAACGCAAGCCAACTCACACCAGCACCGGTAGAGGGAATGTTCAGACCTGCCCTTTCCGAGCTCGGGATGTCAGTGCAGCAGTGGAGAGTAGAGGCTTGGCAGTCAGACCGACCAGAATGCATGAGCTGTGTGACCGTGGGCCAGCTGCTCACCCTCTCTGAGCCTCGTCATCTGTGTAATGACAACGGAACCACACCCACGTTACAGGGCTTCCTAGCGTTAACCCTTACCGGCTTCATAATCAGTGCTCACTAAGTGTTACTATTCTGTCCTTCCTCGCGGCCCCCCGCCCCTCAACCTTACTTCATAGGGTTATTTTATATTAGCCAACCGAGCTGGCTCAGAGATGACTCACACTCACTTAGGAAGCAGACATACCTGGGATCTCACTTTCCTTTTCTTTGCCCTTTTAGCCTCGCTTGAGGAGGCTGGGAAGGTGTCAGAACTCAAGAGGCTGCCTGGCTAAGAGGCGAACAACAGAGCGTTAGCATCTCCCCCTGTCCTCCAAGCCGACAGTGGCAGGTGTGTATCTGCCTGTTCCAGAATGAACCAGTGCACACCCATCTGGGATGTGGCGGGAGCACAGAGGAGTGGGGAGGGGACTGGCCATGTCAGGAAGGCTTCCTGGAGTAGGTGGCATTGACACCAGCCAAGCCAAGCTGTGACCTCCCCTCCCTAACTCCACTCTGACCCCAGCACCTAACACAGTATGTGCTGAGTATGCTCTAGGTCAGGGGTGGGCAAACTTTTTGACTCGAGGGCCACAATGGGTTCTTAAACTGGACCGGAGGGCCGGAACAAAAGCATGGATGGAGTGTTTGTGTGAACTAATATAAATTGAAAGTAAAAGGGTATGGTCTTTTTATTTTTATTTCAATAGTTTAGACCAGCCATCTGGCCCTCGGGCCGTAGTTTGCCCACGCCTGTTCTAGGTTCTCAAAGTAAGGTCCCCAGATCAGTAGCATCAGCAGCACCTGGGACCTTGTTAGAGTTGCAAATTCTCACACCTCACCCCAGAACCCACTGAACTAGGAACTCTGGGGGATGGAACCCCGAAATCTGTTTAATGCTTGCTCCAAGTGATTCTGACGAATGCTCTGAGCAAGCCAACTAGTCCATTTTGTCATGCCCAGGAACCAGTGAATAAAGAAGGGAAGACCCAAGTGGCCCATGGTTAGAACTATTGCTGGAATTGAGATTTAGGATTTCCTACAGAAACATTGCTTCCCACGCCATCCACGCATCTCATTGCCAGGCATAAGTGGGAATGAGCTTCGTAAATGGGTCCTCTGTGCCCTCTAAGTACCTCTTTATGCAGTAGTACTGTTTTAATATTAAATTAAGTTTTATGTAATACAGCAAGTCTTCCCTGAACACTAACCATTCTCTCACGTGTGACCCTTGAGGGCTTACAAAGTCTGTTCATTCAGCTCTTTCCCCTTCTTATCACAGAGATGCGGCCTGGCAAGGGTGGTGACCATGCCCATTTTGCAGATGGGGAAACTAAGACTCAGGAGGTTGCAGGATCTGTCTGAGGTCCCACGGACGGTGGGTCTGCATGTGAACATAGGATTGTCTGACTCCTACTGCCCCATTGACTCCAGATGTGCAAGACACTGTCCTGAGTTTTCTAGGGCAGAGAAGCCCGCCAAGGAGCTAGTGGGGAACATAAGACAAGTGCCCTAAATCCAGCACTGAGTCATGGATCCTTCTGTCTTTGCTGGGAGGCAGACCTGTCACTGGCTGACCCCAGGACACTGCCTGAAAAGTAGCTTCTACAGAGACAAGCTTCCGACAAGCTGCAAATGAAATGACGGTTCTCTCAGTGCTCTTGAGGGTGCTCTTTACACGGTCTTCTGGGCCTGGCTCCTCCAGGAAGCACTCTGACCACTTGCTCCTCAGAGGTGACTGCAAATCCCATGGAGGACATAGCCTTTAATTTCCTCACTGGATTGAAGGAAATGCGGATCCATCATCTGAGTGTGGCCTGACTGGCTCTGCTCAGAGGTCTCTAGCAGTTCCTTTCCCCTCGCTAGGCCTCAGTTTCCCTGGCTGGACAAGAGGGAGTGAGAAGCCGTGGTACGAGGGCCCTCCCGGTGCTGAGTGGTGGCAGAGCATGACCAAACCGTGGGATGGCTCTAGTCACCCCCATGCAGGCTCAAACCTCCAGAACCTGGGCTCCTACAGAATCTTCAGTGGGAACCATTCCAAGTGGGAGCACACACCCCAGGATGTATCCTGCCAGCTGTAAACAAACGGGGAAACTGGTGCAAGGGTGATGAAAGGCAGAGACATTTCCTGGGGGCTCTGTGAGGGTGAGGGCTCCGACCATATTTTATGCAGCATCTTAGATAGCAGCAGGGAGCCCAGACATCAACTGGCTTAGGGGGTGGGCTCTGGAGTTGGAATTTGCAGGTTCAAATCCCAGCTCCGTGGATGACTGGCTATGGCCCCTGGGCAAGTCATTTCTTCTCTCTGCACCTCAGTTTCCTCAATTTCCTTAAAAGGAGGAAACTAATGTCCGGGAAAATGGTCAGCAAACCGCAGCTCTCGAGCCACATGTGGCTCTTTGGCCCCCTGAGTGTTCTAACGCCACTTCTTCAAAATAGACTCGCCCAGGCCGAAAACTGACTTCTGCGCATGGGCCACAAAGTTTCAATCACATTGTACATGCGCCTGCACATGGTATTTTGTGCAAGAGCCACACTCAAGGGGCCAAAGAGTCGTATGTGGCTCGAGAGACGCGCAGTTTGCTGACCACTGTCCTAGAAAGTAGCTGTGAGGGAGAAATGGGATAATGCCCACAGACTGCTCAGTACATGCCAGCTTTTCCCCGATGCAGTGCCCTTTCAGCCTCACCAGGACCCTCTGCAGCGGGCACCTTTCCAGATAAGTCAGCGGATGCTTCCAGAAGTTCAATCCCTTCCTCCCAGTTGCTACTTGGATATATGGTGACACCGTATCTGTGCCACCCCGAGCTTGGTCAGCTTCTCCAGATTATCACCCAGGTCCTCGGCCCCTCCCCGTGTAGCCACCTCCAGTGCATTTGTCCATCTGATGATCTGAGCCACAGCCCAGGGACTGGTCAGGTCCTCCACACCAACCAGCGCCACCCTGAGACAATGTGGGATTGCCCCAGGCTGCGCCTCCTACCCCACACCAGGCAGGGAGCCCCAGAGTCCCGTGTGGGCCCAGAGCTGTGTCTGGGGCGGGCAGGAAAGCCATTTCTAGACCCACCTGCCAGTCTCACAATTTGTTGCTGTAAAGTAGGAGTGGGGAACACTGGGCCCGCAGACCGAATAAGGCCCAAGAAATCATTTGGTCTGGCCCAGCCAAGGCATTCGGGGTGAGTTAATCAAATGTTTGACCAAATATAGCAGGCTAATTTTTAAGTTGCTAATTTTGTATGGCCCGGGAATGATTATAGATATCCCAATGACCATTGGCAGAAAAAAGGTCCCTCCCCCCACCCCTCCACCCCTTCTGTAAAGGCTCCCAGGCGATGAGTGAAGCAGGCTGGGAACTGCGTCCAGCCAGCTCTGACGGCAGGTGTCTGCGGGTGGGAAGGGAGCTGACAGGTTGATGGGAGCCACACCACGGCTGTGCGGATGCCGGCTGCAGCCTGTGGGTGAAACCTGGCGGGGCATCCATCCCGGGGCTGGGATCAACAAAGGTCACCCGAGTGGAACGGGACCCGCTGGGTGGGTTGAGGTTGGGGGTGGGGTTCTGGCTGAGGCCACACTGCTTCCTGGAGGGACAGCAGGCAATGAAGGCCCGGGGCTTTTGTGAGCTTGTGGCGTCTCTCACTCACCTGGCCACAGAATTCTGAGAGAAGGGAAGACTGTCCTTGCCAAGAAGCCAGGACCGCCTCACACCCTGCAATGGCTGTTTTCACGAGAACTGGGAGTGAGAATGGAGCCTTCCCAAGGCGGCCGCCGCCAGAGTCCGGCTGAGCCAGGAAGGCTCTGCGTCCACAAAGGCTGGTCTGGAGCTGCCGGCCCAGAGGGCTGCTTCTGTGGAGACGCCAGAGCCCCCCGGAGAAGCGTCTCTTCACGAATGCAAAGCAGGAGCTGGAATTTGCAGGAGGGAGCTCTTCTGCTTCACAGACTGAATCACGGAGATGACTCAGAGGCCTTGCCTTCCCCAGGGGTCCTGAGGGGCACAACATGGCAGCGTCCCTGGAGGTGACACAGGTGGGCCTCTCTCGGCTGACAAAGCCCCCGCGGCATCAACCCTGTCTCAGCTGAGCTTTTGCTCAAAAGTTCCCATCGAGGGGAAGCTTGTTACCTGCTTTCAGGTGTAACTGAAATCCTTACCACTCACCTGGACCCTAAATCCATGTCTCTTCCTTGGTGGGCCCCGCGTTGCCTTTTGGGGGACCTGACATGCCGCACCCTTTGGGAACCTGAGAACACGACCAGGTGCCCTGCCCAGGTGTCCTCATCCAACTGACCATGCAGAATCAGAGAATACGAGGCACCAAAGAGGTGGTAATGATTTTTGTCTGGGGCAACTTGATCCCGCACAGACGTTCCCAGCTAAGGATCCTGTACCCCAGGTTGCCACGACCCATCACAGACTCCTGAGAGCCCAGAAAAGCTGCGAGGAGCATCTTGAATAGGTTTGTAATATGGGAGACACGGCCTCCTGAGCACTGCCTTGCTCCCTGACTACACTAATGTAGTATGTTCTCTCTCTCCCTCTGCCCCCTACCCCCTCTCAAACATGCACGCACGCAATGCTCACCCAGGTGGGAACATTATCCTTCACTCCTGAGCAGCCACACTTCCGGGTGTACAAATGGGACCATGGCAGCACTTCAGAAATCGAGCCCGTGGAGCTGCTACAACTCATCCTCATCACCTGACAGGTGGCCCGTCCACTCTCACTCCGTCTCCTCTCCGGGCTGAGAACGGGAGCTGCTCCTCACCTACCAACGCTGCACCAGACAGCACGGACCTCTGGGCACGGACCTGGGAGGGACCTGGCCGTGACTGAAGGCCCCACTCACACTCCCGCCCGCCCGAGTGAACAGCTTCCTCCTGTGCCCCAGGAATCAGACCTGAGCCAAAAGCTTCTTGGGAAAAGCACTGCCGGACATGCTCCAGAGCAGTTCACACAGAGATAAGCGTCTCCAAGAGACACAGACAGGGGCGTGATCCGAGTCTGTCTCCCATCGCCCCGCAGCACTTGTGATACAGCTCAGTGACATAAACCAAGTCCAGACGGAGGTTTGCAGACGTTCTGAAACCAACGGTGGGTGGAAGTGGGCCCGTGCTGGCCTGAGAGCCGTCAGAAGAGATGATGTCTGAGAGGGCAAGTGCTTTTCCTTTGAACTTGCACGGGAATCACCTAGCAGCCTTGTTTAAAACAGGTTCTGACTGCAGGTCTGGGATGGGACCCTACATTTCTCACCAGCTGCTGGTCCAGGGGCCACATCAAAGGCAGCACAGTTCCGAGTGACCTGCATGCGCTCAGTCCAGGAGAGGGGAGGGGTGGGACCCCATACCTGTCTGCAGGGCTACCCCATGCCACCGGCCCTTGGTATCCGGGAGAGATGTCACATGAAACTGGTGTTTGCAAAGAGCAAGTTCTTTGCAAACAAAAGACAGCACTGGCTCCTCCTAGCTCCTCTCAGATCCAGAAGGAATCTCGCCCCTCATCAGCTATGTGAGGGCACAGGGACAGTCCTCGGATTTCCTTGTGCCGGGGGAAGAAAGGAGACCTGAGATGACCAAGGACCTTCAGCCACACGACTGCCTCACCGCTGGCTCTCGGCCAAAGTGCTCAGAGCCTGGCGGGCGAGACCAGCACCTACAGGACAAACTCTACACAGGGAGAGCAATGTCCCCCGGGGATGAGCACAGGCAGCTTGCCAGGCCCGAGAGGCAGAAAGGAGCCCATGGGATGCATGGCGGTACCAGGGCGGGCTCACAGAGGTGGCGACGTTTGAGCTGGGCCCCAAAGGAGGCCAGGGATTTTTCCAGGTTATGATGCAGGAGGGAAAGGCATATATATATATATATATATATATATATATATATACACACACACACAGACAGAAGGGACAGGATTGTGCAGTGGTACGTCCAGGGAACTGTGAGCAGTATGGGCATCGGGATGGGGGCCTCACTGTTGGGGCCCAAAAAGGGAGGAAGGCTCTAGTTGTGCATGAAAAAAGGAAAGTCCGAGAAATACAGATTTAAAAGAAATTAAAAGTAAAAACGCTCCCTTTATGACCTTCAATGTGGTAAGAATTAGTCATTCAATTCAATGGCTCTTTTTCACATGCCTAAATTTTTAAATGCATAAGATTTTGTGTGTGTGTGTGTGTGTGTGTGTGTGTGTGTGTGTGTGTTTTCACCTCTTAACATTGGACCTGAGCATTTCACTCGGTTGTCATAAACTCTTTGTAAAGAGCACTTGTAGCGGCTGCACAATATCCATTTAACCAGCCCCTAGTTGCTGGCATCCAGGTTGTTCCCCATTTTTCAGGCCCCTGAGCAATGCCTTTTCTGAATTTTAGATCATAGCCTAGGCATGAATCCCAAGGACTGGAATTAGAATCAAAGGGTATGAACAAGCTCAAGGCCTTGAGGCACTTGGCAGACCGTTTTCCAAAAGGCTGGGACCCAGCCTCAGAGCGGGGCGGAAGGGGGGCGCCTGAGTCATTCCGGGGGCTCTTGGCCAGGGGCGGGCCAGCCCTGAGGTCAGGATGTGCCCAAGGCCTTGCTGTGTGAACAGGTCCATGGTAAGCCGGGACAGCCCTGGCCACATACAGGCCCAGCAAGCTGCACAACTAGGTGTGGCATTGGGTTGGTTCCCTCGGGTCCAACAGGAGAACAATGCAGATTGGTTTTTGTTTTAGTTTCTAAGAAAGTACCTTCTGAAGCCTGAGATCTTGGCTTCAGTGCGTTAGAGCATTACCGACAGGAGCGAGAAAGACCCAGACGATGAGATCCGCTGGGGCTTCTGTGAAGACTGGGGAGACTGGAACTGAGGCCCAGGATGTCCTCGTGGCCTGGCCTCCCTCCCTCCCCTCCAGGACTCTCGTTTTTGAGGGGCTCGGCTGAACCAGAAGCCAAGGACAGCCCGACTGGATGACCCGACGCAGCCCTGGGCTTTTCTGGGCAGGCAGGGACAGCGCACTGCCTCCCTCTACCAAAGGTGAGTGTCCAGCGTGGGCCGGGGCCGCCGGCTCCTTACCTGCCAGGGCTGGGATGGTGACCCGGTTCCATTCCCACGGCTGGTCGTACTCGTCAGCGGGCCTGTCGTCGTCCTGGGGCAGCTTGCTCTCCCGCAGTCGGGGGCTGACCGTGCTCTCCGAGTCCGAGTCGATGCTTGGGCCCTCGGGTTCGTAAGGGGTGTCGTACAACTGGATGCCTTTGTGCTGGGACCGGACGCTTTCCTGCCTCTGAAATTCTTTAGAAAAAAGAAAAAAAAAAGGCATCAGGTGTCATTGAATTGAAACCCACGCTTCCTCACCTGGGATCTGCCTCCTGACACCCACAGGGGTTCAGAGCCACCAGCCAAGGAGATGATGAACAGCCCCCCTTTCCGCATTCAGTTGCTCCTCCCACTGCTTGAAGGCAGCATCTGTGCTCTCCGCGGGCAAGGTTTCCTCACCAAGATCTCAGGCTCTCAGGCCTGAGGAGAGAGGGAGAAGGCTCACTGCCCCCATCTGCAGGCTCCCAGCAGTCGCAAGGGCACGGCCCCTACGTGCACACGACGTCCCAGGTGTGTTCTCCCACCAGCCCGGAGCACACAGAGCTCACCCCTCGCTTCACGGACCCTCGGAGCCTCCCCCAATAGGACGGCGGCTCTCCATTCTCGGCATTTCCATTCCCGGCCGAACAATGAAGGGCCCTCGAGCTTCCATCCAGCCGCACCTTCATTTTAAAAGGCCCAACAAGCCTCCCCAGGAGCCCGGGGCCACCGTTCTCTCCCCTGTGAAGTGGCTCCTCCCCAGCATTCCCGCCTCCCCCAGAGCCTGCCTGTCTTCTAACCACTGAGCACCCCTGAGGGATGTGAGAGCAGGCGTCCATTCCACTTCTGAGTAAGGAAGGGAAGCTCGTAGTCTCCTGGGGAGGGTGCCAGCACCGGCTCCCGTGTGGACTGAGGGCTACATCATTCCGGGAGGCCAGTGGGGGCAAAAGAGGGATGCAAGGATGCTACCGTCGGTGCTTCTGAGCCACACAGAGATGCTTTCCCTGCTGTGAAAGCATCCCACCGTGTGCAAGGCCTGCATGGGACACGGTGAAGGGAGGGTTTGCTGCAGAGGCTGCGTTTCCAGAAGGGATACAACAACCCAAATCACCCTGACACTGTACAGCGAAGGGGCTCCATGCGGGGCCTGGGAGGGTGGAGGCAGGAGCGGAAGACATCTGAACTGACAGCTCTGACAGGTGGGGATGGGAGAGGGCAGGGTTCCCGGGGGGAGCAGCAGGGCAAGCCAAGTCGGTGGGGCTGGGAGCATGCTCCCTGCCTGCTTTCCTACCCACCACATGTGCCATTGTGAACCTTCTGAGTGTACAGTTCCGTGGTATTAAGTATATTCAACCATCACCACCACCCCGTCCATCTTCAGGACTTGCCCATCTTCCCAAACGGAAGCTCTGCACCACTAAACAAAAGCTCCCATTCCTCCCTCTCCCAGCCCTTGGTAAGAGTTCTCTCTATACATTTGATACTTTAGGTACCTCATATAAGGGGAATCTTGGGATTATTTGTCCTGTGCCTGGCTTATTTCATTTAGCATAATGTTTTAAGGTTCTTCCATGGTGTAGTATGTGTCAGAATTTCATTATTTTTATAACTTGCCTTTTGCATTTATTTTTAAAATTGTTTTTTAATATATATTTTTATTGATTGATTTTCTACAGAGAGGAAGGGAGAGAGATAGAGAGCCAGAAACGTCAATGAGAGAGAAACATCAACCAGCTGCCTATTGCACACCCCCTACCGGGAATGCACATGCCCTTGACTGGAATCGAACCTGGGACCCCTCCATCTGCAGACCGATGCTCTATCCACTGAGCCAAACTGGTTTCGGCAGAATTTCATTTTTTTTAAAATTATATTTTATTGATATTTTACAGAGAGGAAGAGAGAGAGAGATAGAGAGCTAGAAACGTCGATGAGAGAGAATCATCGACCAGCTGCCCCCTGCACACCCCCCACTGGGGATGTGCATGCAGTCAATGTACATGCCCTTGACCGGAATCGAACCTGGGACCCCTCAGTCCGCAGACCGACGCTCTATCCACTGAGCCAAACTGGTATCGGCAGAATTTCATTTTTTTAAAGGCCGAATAACATCCCATTGTATATCTTGTCACTGTCCACTTTTGTTGGGAGTACTGGGTCCAAGGAGGCGAGAGGGTGCAGGCGAGGCTTGACACAAAAGGGCTGAGGGTCGCGAGAGTGAGTTGTGTACACATTCTCCAAATCAAGAGTTCCAAAGGCAGAGAGATACATAGGATCACATGCGCCTCAAAGAGCAACCGACAAAACACATGCGCGATGACAGCCCTTCCAAGCAAGAGCACTGCTTTTAGGCCGGCTCTTGGGGTAACAGGTGTCCTAGCCCGAGTACAGGCCCTGACACAACAGAAGCCAACGGAGGCCGTGCCGGGGCCGGCAGTGTGGACGTTCAATAACGTTAGGGAAGTGCTCCCCAAACTTCATTTAGTCGTAAGTTTGCCACCTTTTGAGTGCCAAGTGGGTTATTATTTGCCATATTTATTCATTCACTTCTTGGAGAAAATAATATTTAAAAAGTAAGCCATCGTCTAAACTGTTGATGAACGTAAAAGGAATGAAGGAGGAGTAGACCGACCAGGCAGGTACCACTGCCCACTGGGAGGCGGCCCGAAGCGCTTCCCCTCGGCTGAGCAGGAGATGAGCAGACACCGGACAGCTGTCAGGGAGGCGAACACCAGAAAGACAGTTTCCTTGTCACTTTCTCCTTTTAGAGAGAATGAAAAGGGGAAAAAAAACCTCCTCACAACATGGTTCTCAGGCCACTTAAAAGCCTGTCTCCTCTGAGAACACGTCCCATACTTTGGCAAAGCACACTTTGTTGTGAGTAAATTTGTTAGTTTTTTTTTTGGGGGGGTGATGTTTCCCATTCCCTGGGGGGCAGCGAGAGAGAAGAGGAAGTGAGAAGAGCGATGGAGGGTAGCACTTGGCCCTGGCCCGTGTGGCTCAGTGAGTTGGGAGTATCAACCTGTACACCAAAAGGCGGGTTCAAGATTCCAGTCAAGGCACTCACCCAGGTTGCAGATTTAATTCCTGGTCGGGCCAGTGCAGGAGGCAACTGATCGATGCTTCTATCAGAAACACGATGTTTCTCTCCCTGTCTCTCTCTCTTTCTCTCATTCCCCACCCCCCTTCCACTTTCTAAAATAAATTTATTTTTTATTTATTTTTAAAAAATATATATTTTATTGATATTTTACAGAGAGGAAGGGAGAGAGATAGAGAGCTAGAAACGTCGATGAGAGAGAAACATCGACCAGCTGCCTCTTGCACACCCCCTACCGGGGATGTGCCCGCAACCAAGGTACATGCCCTTGACCGAAATCCAACCTGGGACCTTTCAGTCTGCAGACCGACGCTCTACCACTGAGCCAAACCGGCCTCGGCAGATTTTTTTTTTTTTTAAAGGTAGAATTTGTTCAGCTGAAGGTGAAGACCAACTATAAAGCACTGTGGACAAGGGATCTGGCCTGCTTTGTAAGGTCACTGTCATCTGTATCACCCTCACCCGGGTTTCTGAGGAGTGCAGCCTTGCCTCCTGTCTTTGGAGAGTTCCGAGCGCTGAGGACACCGGGAACACAGACAGGCCCTGACCCAGGAAAACCCCTTTCTTCTCCATCCTACAGTTTACAAAGCACTTTGCATGTGAATCACCATGTGGTCTTGAGCACCACAAAGCAATTCGCAGATGCATTTCTGTGGGCCGCTTAGAGCCTGGCTGCAAACACATTCAATGAATCTGAATGGGATAAATGAATGACAACCGACAGCCAGATTTGCCCCCAATTCCAATTAATTTCTGAAAGTCCCCGACAGCCACGTTGCAGTTCAGTATTAGGCAATATTCAGGAGAGACGGCTATCCCTACATAAATACCAACCTAAAAGGAAAACACGTGCCAGGGAACAGATTAGCTATTAAATCAGAGGGCCTCGCGAGTGCACCTCTCACCCAGGATTTATTGTTCCCAAAGCATCTGTGCCTCACAAAGCTGGGTTAGTAATGGCATGCCGTTAGGGCAGCCGATGTTATAATGGCAATCATTAAAACAAGCTTCCTCCGTTTTACATGGTGAATTCAAATTTTCATTAAGGCTCCGACAATGGGGAACAGTTAAGTAAATTATGGCATGCTAACTGGATGGAATATTAAGCAGCCATTAAGATGATAAATCGGAGGATTATGTAGCTACATGGAAAAGCATGCATGAAATTATGCTAAGTTAAAAAGTAAAACACCAAAAATTGTTTATGTGTTTGAGAGCAAACCGCATAATAGGGGCTCTCTGAACAAGCCCTGGGCAATGTGGACATGCCCGACGGGAATCCTACTCCTTGCTTAGGAACTGCGGAACGCCGGCATCCCATAATAGCTAAACCCTGACGGCAGCGGCGCTGTAAGTACAGACACACATGAGTAAAGGGCTGAAACTCCGAGGCAGGAAGGTAAACAGCCTCTGTGTAGAGAGGAAGGAGTTACCGCATCGTTATTTTGGAACGTTGTTTGAAATAATGGATAAAAGTGCCAGTAAATTAAAAAAAATGTAATTAAGACGGGAACACATAAGAGTAAATATGATTTCAAGCAGGCCGGGCTTACAGGCGCTGTGCGTGTTTTGGAAGCAGCTGCCTTTCCCCCGAGAAAAGGCCCATTTAGGGAGCACCTTCTCTCCCAGGAGGGGTTGGCCAAGAGCCCCAGGAAGTCAAGGGCCGTCACGCCAGGCCAGCTCGCCAGACGCCACGTCTCCTGCCTAATGACCAGGTCCATCCTCCTCGTTACCTGGGCCGATCTGGGGCGACACAGAGTCTGATCTAATAGGGGAGCTGGTGACCATATGCTTTAAGTCACTGTGCTATCCGGACATCACCGCCCATCTACGCGTTAATGGGAAATGGCCTGTAATAGTGGGTGGCAGGCTGTGATTTCATACCTTTGAGGCAGGGAGCAGAAACATTAAACTGACAGGGTGGGGATTTCTCTCGACCTCTGGAGTGGAAAGGTTTCCAAGTGGAACTGCATACGGAGAAAGAAGAACTGAAGAACTGAAAGAGACCCTGGGCCTGTCCACCAACGGCGCAGGGCCTGGCGGTGAGGCAGGTGCGCCGACCGACGGGCCACGGAGGGACAAGGGCCAGAGGGCTATCTGAGCGAGGGGCCCAGGACAGGGCTTGGTGCAAACCAGGAGCCTCCTGAGTGGATCTGACGCAGGTTTAGAGTTCCCCAAGCCCACAAGCAGTAAGCTGTATGCTCCATTTCACTCCAGCGTTCATCAACTCGGTGCCTCCCACCGCTTTTTTATTTTCCTTTGGCTACCAGGAAGCTCCTAGTTCATTTAGAGGGTTCACTTCAATAGCTATGTTAGCTTAGATATTATGTAGATCCTCTGGCCCTTCCTTCTGCATGGATTTTGATTATTATAATAGCCTCAGTATACACATCTTTTTATTATAGTCAGCCTCGAATCTACATTTTGAAAGTAAATGAACCAACAAGTAAATGAAAAAAATACGCTAACACACCTTTATGGTAAATACTTTTTTTACTAGTAAGAAGACTGGCAGAAAAGAAACCTCTTCTTTACCTCTTTACCTTCCCTTCACGAACAGGAAAAGGAGGGTGGGGCTTGGCTTCTGTCTCAGGGAGCACCCAGCCAGAGCTGGACGGAGACGGATGAGGCCCAGTCCTGGCCATTAGGGAGCAGACAGGGCACTAGAGTGCAGCTGGGGGAACTGGGGAGGGCCTTGAGGTGTAGACGGGAGGTTGTGGCACAGAAAATGGCATTTGGTGGAGGCACAGGGGATGGGAGCACAGGTGCACCCGGGGGAGGAGGGTCATCCAGGGGCCAGTGAAGGGGGAAGCCGGAGGCAGGTGGAAGTGGGTTCTGCATGGCCCCGAGTGCCCCAGGATGGCACCTCCAGGAGTGTCGACGGAGAGGTGCCCTGGAACCTCTGGGCAGGGCGGAGCCGGGCGGGGAGAGGCTGGCACAGACGTGTAGGAGCCTGGCTGGAAATGACAGACGCTGGCCTGCAGGCCCCTCACCTCTAATTTCCCCAGCTGGGCTTGTCTGGGAACCCACACCAGATCCCAAATCACAGGGTGGCAGAGCTCGGAGAGGGACGTGTGGCCCACGGAGGCCGGCCCCACTCGGCCTGTGAAACCTCTCCTCAGCCAGGGAGGGCGTGCAGGCTGTGCCATGGGACTTCTCCCACACAGCTTTGAAGACTCCGAGGTCTAGGGTGACATTACGAGGACAACACACCCACCCTGACTCGCTCTGCCCTGCGCCCGCCACCCGGAAGGGAGGCAGGCCCTGGGCAAGGCAAGCAACAGGTTCAACGGCAAGTGTGATGGCTGACAGCGCTGGTCCTGCCAGACGGCGTGGGCCTGAACCCTGGCCCAGCGGGGACCGGGCCGGGCTGCCCCAGTTTCCTCATCGTGTGAGGTGGCCACCTCAGCACCCACCTTGGGAGGATGTTATGAGCTGTGGTTCGCGCTCAGTGTTGAGGACAGTGCCTGCTGCACAGAAAGCGCTCCAGGAGGGACTGTCCTAGTGACCAGCACTGGGGCTTCCTCGGGGCAGCACCCTTCTAAGACCCCTCCCAGACGGCCCTACATCCCCCAGAGCCACAAAGGCCTGCTTACTGAAATCCCACAGGCCAACCTCAGAACTACTTCCACTTCTGGACCCACAACTTCCCGTGTCAGCTGCTGCGTTGGCAACCTCGCGCCTCCACGAGGGAACCCTGCCCGAGATCAAGTCCTGTGCGCATCACGAAGCGCACAGAGGAGGTCTTAGCGACCGGGGGGTCTGCATTTTACAGATGGGCAGACCGAGGCCCGGGGGCGGGAAGGAAGTAGCAGGGAGGAGGCCCCCAGTCCTCTAGCTCCTGCCTTTCCTAGATGCTTCCCGACGGCTTTTCCTCGGCCTGTCTTGTTTCTGATCTGGAGGCAGGGACATCTACGTTGGGTGGGCCGGGTGCGGAAAAAGCACGCCCGGCACTGCGGACCGGGCGAGGGGCTCCACGGCGCGGCGGGCGGCTGTTTCTGATTAGACAGGCAACCGAAACCCCACCGCGTTCCAGGGCAGACGCTCTCCCCACCCAGACTGAAAGACCCTCCTGACCGGGGTGCCTCCACGGGTGCCCAGATGCAGGTGTCCCCTGGAGGCCGAGGTGGCAGCAGGAGACTCCTGGGTGGACGCTGCGGGCCAGCGAGGGGAGGGCAGGGCAGGGCGGCTGGGAACCGACGCCTCGAGACAAACCCGGCATGACACAAGCAGGAGGCCCCTCCCGCTCTATCTCGTCTGGCTTCCGGTGCTGTCTCGCAGCCAGGAGACTGACTAATTGGCGTTCCCTTACCACCTCCTTTCCAGGCGTGCGGAGAAACACCCCAGAAACAGAGGGCGAGCTCTGCGGAAGCGGGGTGTGGAGCGGGAACAATGGTCCCTCCCGTCAGGAGCCTGGGGTGCTCCCCTCCCTCGGCCATCTGTACAGCGGCAGCGTCGCCCCCGGCGCCCCCTTGTTCTGTGGCACCAGGAGGGCGATGAGCCTGCACACCGGATGACAGCGAGCGTGAGCTCCTCGAATCTAAAAGGCCATGCGGCCTCTTCGCAGCGCTCCCGGGCACTCCCTGTGATTACTGCCCGTCACTCTGCACTATTCCCGTGGTGGCCTTTGCGTGTGGGCATGGGGCCCCAGTTCTGTCACCATCCCCTGTGGAGACTCACTGAGGCGAACTGGCTGCTCCGAGGCAGCGCATATGTGAGTCTCCATTGGAGCAGCCCCTTCCCCAGGAGACAGCCTTCCAGTTCTGTACCCACCAGCGGGATCCAGCGGAGCCTGCCTGCTTTGCTTTCTCAAACATCCACTGAGCCCCTACTGTGTGCTAGAGTGCTGAGCACTCCCAGGTGTTAGACGAGGTCCTCCCCCGCCCCAGATCTCCTAGTTTATCAGGAGAATCGGGACCCGAACATCTATAAGCACTGAGTTAATAACAATTACGAGTTACTGAAACCTGCTGGTCCCTGATACTGTCTTGGGCACAGGCCGCGTATCATTCCCAGCGAGGCAAGTGGGACTGTTTTACAACACAGAAACTGAGGCTCAGACAGGTTCAGGGGCTCGGCTGGGCTCACCAGTTCTGACTGGCCCCACGCACCCTAAGGTGGTGCAGACAGTGGCAGCGGGGTGGAGGGAGAAAGCAAATGCAGTCCTTGGGAGTCTGAAGAACGTTAGGAAGGAGGTGGGATTTCACAGCATCTCAGGTACCAGTGCAGGGAGGCCCCTCGGGCTCAGGGGAAGCCCAGGACCCGCTGCTGTCAGACCGCACACAGCAGGCCCAGGCGGAATGCACACAAGGGAAGGGGGGCGGTTCTGACGGGTGACGGCAGGGGCACCAGGAGAAAGGGCGACCAAGGCCAGGCAAGCACAGACAAATGGGCAGAGGAAAGCTTGAGGGGCGTTGAGATAAAATCAAATGGTTTGCGTTGCTTTGCGCCCATTGCTTATGGGGAAGAAGAGGTGGGAAGTGGCAAGAAAAGCAAAGCAGAGCTGGGCTATGGAGGGCCGTGAGGGCTGCAGAGCGCTGCAGACTCAGAAGGGTTGGACACTGGCAAATGTGGACCAGGAGGCTTAATCAGGTTTTCGCTTCACACACACACACACAGCAGGCTTTTTAGAAGCTGGCAGGAAGCACCAGGGTGTAGCAATCAGCGGCTGATGACCTGAAAGTCCAACCGGGCAAACAGTTAGGGCTCCACCCTTCCAAGAAGTGGACAGAGGATGCCCAGGATCCAGGAAGAAAACACACTCCTGCCAACAGCCCCAAACATGGAAGTGAGGATTTCCACCGGGGCGAGGGGCAGGTGCCCCCTGATCTCTGTGCTGCAGACAGAGGCCAGGGTCAGCGGGGACTGCCTGGGGCCTTGGCAATCAAACCAGACGGGAGTCCAGCCTTGTGCCATCTGAGTATTGATGGCCGTGCTTATAAAGAGGGCCAGCCGCCCACTGGTGCAATCTTCCAGTCTGCTGGGCATGATGCGGTCTCAGCTTCTAGAGAGGCCTCGGGCTACATGCTAATGTGATAAAGCTACGGGGGACAGACGAGTCGCATCTGCCTGTTCTCATGGTCCCCCCCTCCGCCCCCAGAACGAGCCCTGGAGAAGCCATGACCACACCCAAGCCCTTCCCCACCTGCAGCTCAGACAAGCTGAGTGGTTCAGCCAATGTCTCGAAGACTCAACTCTCGATAATACTCTAAGAATTACCGAGTCCTGAGGGCATGCCGGGCCGGGGTCTGTGCTAGGAGCACTGCACCCAGTCCTTCATTTAATTCTCAGAGCTCCTCTACGAGGGGCTACTGTTGACACCACCACTGCAGAGAGGGTCATGGAGCAAGCCAGTGATGGAGGCAGCCTGGCTCTAAATCCCAGCAGCTCAACTTCCTAACCCTGCAGCTGTCTACGCCATCTTTCTGATCCACGTCGGTGCCTCCTCTGCTCTACCAGGTGCAAAACAACACCAACGCGTTCACCACACGAGTGCTAGCCCCACCGTGCCAGGCAGGTAACAGGTCATCGAGGTTTATCTGACTCGGACCACACACAGGTGCCTTCAGAAAGCGGTCGGAGGGAAGGCCAAGGGCGCTATCATGAGGAGAGCTGCCCGTCAAGGGGGAATTCAAGCGCATTCTAAAACGTCAGAGAGCAGCCAACACACGCTGCTGTCCCAGGCTAGCTGGCCCTAAGCAAGTGATTACAAACTGGCATTGGGAGCAGAGTGCCAGCCTCCCAGGGCAGAGACAAGGCCCCTTCTGGGCAAGACGCTTCCCTTCACCTGAGGAGGTGACCCCTTGCCACATGCCAGCTTTGTAGCCAAATGGGGCAAACCCACGTGGTGGTGGCTGTTGTTGGTCATGATGTCACTGTCTCATGCTGAGGGCTGTTGCTGGCATTGTGCCCTGTGCCCAGCACAGCTGTCTGGCCGGAAGCAACTTGCTGAGATCTGGCAAGCTCTCTGTCCCAGCCTTCCCTGCTTTGGAACTGCTTCAATAGAGGAACTTATCCCCCTGGGGACTTGGGCAACCTTCTGGATGATGGTGACAAGGCTGCCGGCCTGAGACCAGCCTGGCCCTGTGCTGACCCTGGACAACCGCCTGGTCTGTGGGGCTGAGATTCCTTGCAGGTGAAGCAGGAAGGGGTGTAGCAGATGGTTTCAGAGGCCTCTCTGGCTCCAAAGTGTCTCCATCCGACTCTTCAAAGAGTGGATGTTTACGCATGCTTCTTGGTCCAGCGCTACGGCTCCAGAATGTGGAGTAGGCAACATTTGCGGGTCCCTGGCCTAAGCATCCCAGCCACCTTCCAACAACCTCCTCCAAAGTTTTTTTTATTTTTTATAAATCTTTATTACTCAGATTATTACAATTGTTTCTCCTTTTTCTCCCCCAAAGCTCCCTACCACCCAGTTCCCATCCCACCCTCTGCCCTTACCCCCACTCCCCCCCCATTGTCTTCATCCATTGATTATACGATTTCAATCCAGTCTCTCACTGCTCCTCCACCCCCTTAACCCCCTGATAATTATCAGTCCACTCCCTTTCTTTGCCCCTGATTCTACTATAGGGAAATACAACCAAGTGTTCTGTAGCTAATGGCTGCAGACTGTCCACATGTCTCAGGACCACATGAATAGAATCTGCTCCTCCTCCGGTTCACACCACCCCTCCGGGACACACGGCTCCTCCGGGTTACCCCGCTCCTCCAGGTCCCGCCGCTCCCCCGGGGCCCTTCTCCAAAGTTTAACCTCAATATGCAGTGAGAACCCTGCCTAGTGAGCTCTCACTGCATCCAATACAGTTACGTTCTCCTGCCTGTGACAATTCCTTTTGTGTCAACTTGACTGAGCGCAGATGTTTGATCAAAACATTCTGGGTGTTTCTATGAATGCTTTTGAATGAGATTAACTTTTAAATCAGAACACTGAATAAAACATTCTCTCTCTTTAATGTGGTGAACCTGGTCTAATCCGTTGAAGGCCCAAATACAACAACCATTCCTCTTGCCTGACAGTGTTTGAACTGGGACACTGGCTTTTTCCCTTCCCTTTGACTCTAAAGGAAGTCAAAGTGAAACACTGGCTCTCCCTGGGACTCGAGCCTGCTAGCCTTCAGACGGAAACATCAGTTCTCCTGGTTCTCAGGCCTTCAGACTTGGACAGGAATAAAACTATGGGCTCTCCTGGGCTTCTAGCGTGCTGACTCACCCTGCAGGTCTCAGGACTTGCCAGTCTTTATTAACTGTGTGAGTCAATTCCTTATCCTAAGTCTCTCTTATTGGCTGTTTCCCTGGAGAACCCTGACTTATACATACATGCCTCTATGAAGAGTCCTTCCCCCATGTCCAGTACGTGGTCCACGGTTGGGCTGCCTGTCCATTCGTTCCCCTTTCAATAAATAGTTACTGCCAAGTATGTGCACCAACACGGCCAGCTGGGTCTACAAAACCTCTTGATCCCAATGCAGAGGACATCTCCCACGTGTCCTGACCCCCCCAAAACAGGGATGCAGCACACTATCGCCTCCCTAAAGGGACTTGAAATTCTGCCCTCTGGAGACCTAGCAATAGCAGAGCCACTGCAAGATCAGGACCTCAGGGTGGGGAGATCCCTACCTGGCCCAGGAATGACCACCTGCCAAAGGCCCCCCCAAACAATGAAAAAGACCAACAGCAAGACTCCCTCACGCCACATAGCACTTCCTTGTCCACAGGCCCTTTGCATAATTTGGTTCGTATAACCATCAGACTCTAAACAGATCCTGGTAGGCAGAACCTCACCATGTAATAGGGGACGGCCAATGGGAAGCCCAGAGTAGGAGGGACTTGCCAAGTCACAGTGAGAAATCAGCACAATTCCTACCTATTGGCATGTCCAACTTTCCTGTCACATCTTGTATTTGTTTGGTATCACAACACAAAATATCGATTATATATTTTTTATTTGGAAGAGGAGTGGGAAGGAGTGTGTGTGTGTGGGGGGGGGGGGTGCTAGACACAAGAATGAGACGCCTGAGAGCTACCTCCGTAGAACCCCTTTCAAGCAGCCTTTTCCTGTCAATAGTGATCACAGATTACACCATCCACACAACCATCTCAAGAATTATTGGGAAGGAAACATCTGGAGTGAATACTTTTATGCTGGAAAATGCAAGAACATCCCCTCTCCGGGGCACTAAAAGTGTCCCAAAGAGACTCCATACTGTGAGAAGGTGTCATTCCGCCCGGAGCACAAGAGCCTTGAGATTCGGAGTGGAGGCAGCCCTCTCTCTCCCCCTGGCTCCTCTCCGGGATGGCCATCCTGAAATGCTGCTGCCCCAGAGCCCCAGTGAGGGTTTCTGTTTGGTCTGGGACACCATGTCCTGAACCCCACAGCACGAGAGCGGCGTGCAGCAGCTCACAGATGGATCCGACGCCATCGCTAGCACTTCCCTTTAAGAGGCTGGGGAGGTGTTCCTGACATCTCGTATCAGCCACCACGCTCTCAATGTTAGTGTGAGAATTCCTCAGCCCAGGGGGACCCCTCCCCCCCGACTCTCTACCACAGCTCCAGACATTTGTGTGCTCAGTTCCCACCCCCACCCCCGCTGCTGAGGGCCAAGTTCAAGTCCAACCCATCTTGACACGCCCTGTGATTCCAAGTACAGAACATGGCTCCACAGATGCTCTGTAAACATGGGCCGAGAGAACAACAGTCTTCTGCAAATTTAACACAGAAGAAAGATATTTTATTTTTTTATTTTTTTATTTTTTATTTTTATTTTTTAAAATATATTTTATTGATATTTTACAGAGAGGAAGGAAGAGAGATAGAGAGCTAGAAACGTCAATGAGAGAGAAACATCGACCAGCTGCCTCTTGTGCACCCCCTACTGGGGATGTGCCCGCAACCAAGGTACATGCCCTTGACCGGAATCGAACCCGGGACCTTTCAGTCCACAAACCGACGCTCTACCACTGAGCCAAACCGGTTTCGGCTGGAAGAAAGATATTTTAAAATGTATCTACCTTTAAAAAGGAACTGTGCTCATAGGCGAGTGGGAGGAGTATAAACGGTGGAGACAGGCTTTTCGGAGGGAAGACTGGTGGAGCTAACAAAACTTAAATACCCTCTGGCCTGATGTTCCACTCCTGGACATTGAATCCACACACAGAAGTAAATGTACATGGATGGGTGTTTGCTGCAGAAATAACAATGAAAACCAGGAAGCCAGCTGAAGGCTATGACGAGGGGAGGCCTGAGTGCACGGCGCTGTGGTCCCACAGAGCCCCGCAACAGAACTAATGACCTCCGACAAGATTTGTGATCAACGCAAGGTTCAGTAGGATAGCACCACGTAGAAGACAATGTTTGCAATACGCAGAGATGTGTGTGTTTTTGTCAGCAAATGGGAAAATGGCTAAATGAAAACACAACAGATGCCTGTCTTTGGAGAGAGATTGCACCTTTTATTTCCTGGAGTCTGTATGCCAATTTTCTTACCCAGAGCACATCATTTTTAATGTTATAATTAAAACACAATTTTAAGGAAGTTTCATGTGCAGCTGTGGCTCATGAAACCACGGCCTTAATTATTGTTGTTGTGACAGCACGTGCTGAGTCTCTACTTTGAACCAGGCACTGTGCTAGGAGTTTTATATTAACCCGGGACATAATGAGGAAACTGAGGCTGGGGCAGGGAGGTCTCAGGACAGAGCTGGGGTCCTTACGGCTCCCTGCTGCCTTTGGGAAGCACGGTGGCTGCGGCATCCCCTCATCGGCTGCTCAACATTCTGGTGGGATGGGCTTTCGATCAGCGGCTTGTGCTTTTGCGACTGTTTCTTAACAATTCCCATTTCTTGTCATGTTGACACATTTGCAGTTTAGGAAACAGAGTTCAGAGGAAATTGTGTTTGGGTTTCTAACTCTAAGATGTACATTTAATTATAGTGTGGCCCCATAACATGCGGCTGGTCCTCACGGAGGCGCTCGATTTATAGACACACATGAAAGAACTGTAGTTACAGTCTAAGCCGCAGGTGACAAAAGCTTTCCCAAGACACACAGCTACAAGAGCAGGCCTGGTCACTTTTCGGGGATCTGCAAAGAGACTTACACCCTTTCTTCTAAGTCACAAGGCCAGGGAACCCCCAACAGCCAATGCTGACCAGCAAGTTGTGAATCAGAAATCAACCTAAGATGGTCACTAGCAAACAGGCCGCCCTTTGTGGAGGGGGCGTGCTCAGGGTGGCGTGGCTCTCGACGCCCGGCACCGAAGAGGCGGCCTCCTGAAAGGCCAGAAAGGATTACAAGCAGCACAAGTTCTCACCCATCGGACTGACAGAGGATTTCAGGCTCCAGCAAGGAGAGATGTGCTCCAGGAAATGGACCCAGAGTCCTGACTGGAGAGCCACCCTAGGAGCAATGGCGGAGGTCTGGATACCGGCTACTTCACTAATCCATTCCTCTGCTCAGCTACCGAGCACCCCGTGTGCTGGTTTATGGGGAAATGCTGATCAATGAAACCTGGCCCCTGCCCTAGAGAAGCTCACAGACGAACCCTCAGCCTTCGCTGGGCTATTTAGTTAAGTGTGTCATCTGCTCAAGTACCTCTGGCCTAAGAGGCTCACGCTTTAATGGCTAAGCAATGGGGAGCCAGCAGAGGCTTCTGAGGAGGCCCGGGGGTGAGCACTTCCCCGGCCACCGGCTGCACTTTATCCTGTGCTGGGAAGCTGGCCTAGTCAGGTCCCCCAGGCCTGTTTCCCCAAATTTTAGACTGGACTCTTACTGCCGCCATACACAGGGTGGAGTAAATGAATGCACTGGTCTCAACCCCAAGTCCTAGGGCAAGTGTTGACTGTGGGACACCTGTGAGCCAGAATCAAGTGCTAAGGGGCCTTGGGAGCACTAGGGTATATGTGCACTTACTTGTACAAACACATGTATGTACACACACACATGCAGAGTCACATGCATACATGACAGGCCTTCTAGCAGACTGATTAATGCCTGGGTCCCTTAGAATGCCTGCCCCAGCCTGGTCAGCAGGAGCTGGAAGCATTTCCTGTCCTGCCAGGTGTGTCTATGTGAGCATCTCAGCCAGGAGTCAGGGGCACACAGGGTGAGTGACAGGGGAAGAGACTAAAAATGACAACCAGCAGATGCTCGAGGCCTGCTGAGGACCCCTCTTCCTTTTCCTTGAAACGAGATGGGGCTTAGCAAGTGGCTTTTGGATTAAATCCCCTGACCCAGCGAATCAGGACTGGGGGAGGGTGGGGTGGAAAAGGAAGCCCATTAGAGTGTGTATGAAGTTGGGAGAAGAAGGAAATCACAGGAAGAAAAATGAACTAAGCTAAAAATAAGGCAGCTCCAACATTTTGCTAGACAGAAAATATAGCCCAGCTAAGTAGGGAATCCAAAGTGGCGCAAAACAGAAAATGTGAAGTTCCCACCTAAAAATAACTGGAATACTAACGTGGACTCACTAATGAGACACAAGGAATTTCCGATATGAGCCCACGATTGTGGTCTCACTTGGAAGGGAGGGGTTGCCCGCAGTCTGGAATTTAAGGTTCTCTTCCAACTAGGAAGCTGGCAATACAGGGCTGAGATCAACCCCTCGTATTGTGACCTGTCGGCGCCACAACCTACAGAAAACTCTGCCCTATCCCTCACTCAAGTAAGTTTCAGACCTTGTTCATCTTGCTTACATGCAAACATTAGTCAAATGATTAACCTCAACCGACCCCCCCGCCCCCGATAGTGTAGTGCTTCAATCCCAGATATGAAATGTGTTGGCAGCGCTGTGTAATGGTATGCACAATTTGGAACCGGACCCGGGGGGATGGTTCAAGCCCCAGCTCAGATCCTGTGGAGAGCGACCTGTCCCCGCAGACCCTCCGCCTCCTCCGCTGTGGAGTGGGGAGAATACTAATATCAACTTCACGGGGCTGTGATAAAATAAAACCAGACAGGTTATAAAAGAGGCTTGTAAACCATAAAACCCTACGCAGATGTTACAGATTAGGGCGGCATACACATCCGTGTGCACAGATAGAGACACAACCCTATTCCTAGCGGACATCTGGTATAAATGACTCGCCATTCAATCAGTTTATGTCCACCAGGAGAAGACATCTTATTTCACCGTTCTTTTGTAACAGCGGTCTGTACAGTGCTTTTCCCACCGAAGTTGAACAAACAGAATCCACCTCTAGTTCGGCACTCAACGGTTTCGATACTTACTCCCTCAGAGAAGGAACCTGCAATGTGTGACAAGGTTCTGAAGAGCATGATCTGACTGACTCCAGGGTTCAGAAACATGACACACACTTTTTGTAAGACACCTACTCCCCGTAGAACCTGGAACGGCTCTGGGGAAAGGGGTCCCTTTATGCTATACACACACCCCCTAATAACCGGAACCGAAGCGCTCTTCCTGAACGTTTCGTTGAGTATATCATCTGCTTGCGTTTGGCACTTTCCCACTAGCTGGGAACCTACAAAAACTGATGTGGTGTGACAGCTGAGTCGGTGCTGCCAGACAAGCTTCCTCGCTCGCAAACGAGGTGGGGGCGGGCGGTGGGAGCCGGGAGTTGGGGGGGGGGGGGAGGAGGAGCGGAGGGAGGGCGGCAGCTGTCACCTTACAGCTGCCACCACAGACACGCACTTCAGATTTCACTCACGTCCCCCTGACGGAGGCACCAGCCACCGGCCACATGACTGAGGGCTCCGGCCACATGACTGAGGGCTCCGTGCTCATCCTGGTGAGACAAAGAGGCTGAGACTCCCCGAGGACATCCTGCCCTCCCAAGGAATCTCTCTCAACGCCCCTTTGGTGCGAGCTGCCCTCTGGTGTTTACCCCCGCTGGCCTCTGGGCCGGATATCTCCCTGCCAGGCCTACCGCTGACCTGGAGAAGGCACTGGTGCTCTGCGTCTTACTGCCAACTCGGAGGCCGCCAGCAGCCCTGACCGCTGGCTGCCAGGCTGTGAAACAGTTCCTCGGCAGGTGGTGGTCACAGCGTGCTCCAAGCCCGAGTGAGGACAGGACCTCAGGGGTCCTGCTGAGGATCTGTCACCAAAGTCCATTAAAATCTCATTCATCCTCCACTCAGAGGATGCCTCCGTCTGCTTAGCTTGCTTTCCTCACTGACAATCAGTGTTTGTTAATAGTGTGAGTAATATCGTGGGGGTTGGGTGGGGGGTGGTTGGGTGGGTGCCGAGGCAGCAGAGAGAAGAGGGGTGCTCAAAATTAGGAGAGCAAACGTACGGAGAAAACTCTCCAGCACCTGCAGGGACCCTAGTTACGCACCCAAAGGGAGCCGCCATTTCCCGCCATTCTTCTCTGCTCCGTAGTTGGAACACTCAATTGCACGCACTCCCTTTCTATCTGCCAGAAGGAATGGCTTAAAATCAACTCCTCTAAGAGCCAAATCATCATTTTAGGCAGATGTCTTTCAACATCCAATTGGCTCACGTCCAACAGTTCTATACAATAGGTCAAATCATTCTGTTTCCTGGGGGTTTAATTTGCAACTAATTCCTCTTACAGAGTTTACCAAGAAGCTCCCGCTGTTCAAAATGAGCCATGCTGGGGTCCTTTGTGGAGGTTTCTCTAGGTGGTGGGCAACCGGAAATGGCTGTTCTGAAACATGCCCAAGCTGATTCCAGCCATTCTGTGTGCCCACCGGCAGCTGTGGTCCGCAGGTGGGAGCAGCTGCAGGGTGGTCTCCTGTCCACACAGGCTTGATCGATGGTCTCAATTTTCAGGAGGGTCTGAAGCCCTCTGCCCTCACAACTAAGAGCTGTCTAGGTCCTCACCGGCATCCCAACCTCCGAGCTCAGTGGCGGTGTCCAATGGGAGCTGCTCAGGGGGGAGAGCAGCCTGGCCAGCCCAGATGGAGGCTCGCTAACCCAGTCCCCGAGCCGGGCACGTGCAGGACCTGTGATTTCATGCTTCGGTGCCCAGACTGCACAGGCCTGTTTTAAGTTCTCACACAACATAACACAACACTTCTCTAAAAATATTTGGGAGGTCGGCTAACTTAGGTGAGAGTCTAAAACCCTCACCTCTACACCACCAGCTGTCTCCCCATCAGTCACAGTGTCAGTACCTCTGCTCGGTGCCAGACCCCCCCCCCCCCCCGTCAAGTTCAGAGCCCGCTCTCCACTCCCAACCCCCAACGATGACCTTTCCTTTCAACACCCAAAGGCCTTCAAAGGCCTGGCTTAGATCTCACCCCCTCGAGTGCTGTCCGTAACTCACTCTGGGGAGGCATCTTGCCCCTCTGCTGCCCACTCTGGCAACTGATTATCTGTCCTATTCATTTGTCAGTCAATCACCAAGGCCTCTTCTAGTGCTGGCTTTAACTCCGTTTTCAACTTCTTGTGGCTCTGCTCTCAACTTCTTATCCTGAGCTAATTTTCCAACTTGACCTGGGTTTCTGTGAGCAGAGGCTCCGTGGTACCGATCGGCCTGCCCAAGTGGCCCAGTGCCTGCCTGGTACCAGCAGGGTCTCAATGAGACCAATGATTTGATTCAGGGACAAGAAGAGATGATGATGGATGGGATGTGGGGAGGGGGCAAATTACAGTTCAGTAACTCCTCACAGTCCTCCGGGTAAAGCCCAGACCCCTTCGAGGGGCTCAGAACTACACCCCACACCTGCTCGCCGTTCCCTGTGCCCTGCACAAACTTCAGGGCTGCTCTCCTCACTTCTGGGGATGGCACAGGCTGTCTCTCCCCCTGCAAGGCTGCCTTCCCCTGTCCCCCGAACGATGCCACCTCTGGGTTTCCTCCGGAGCCAGCTCAGCGCCTGTAAAACCACTGCTGGGTCCCCAGGGTCACTAAGCTGGTCCCCTCTTCCAGTCTGCTCAGAAAATGCGGGACAAGCGTCAACTCCTGGGAGGCCATTCCTGCCAACTTTTCCCGAGGAACCCAAGGGAGCACACCATGTCTGTGGGTCCTCCATCCCATGAAGTCAGGTCCAAGACGCTCCAGGGCCTGGCCTGGGTCCACGGCTGCCCCCCAGAACTGGTACAGAGCCATACAATGGCTGCTGACTAGACAAACTCTTCTGGGGCACTGCCCCCCTCCCCCATCTCATTTTTGTGGCCAACCTGAGAGGCCCTGGGGTGATGTCTGACACTGTCCTCCTGTTGCCTGGCCCACACTGGGAGTCCTGTGCCTTTCACACCACAGAGGGACGGAGGCTGCAGCATCGCTGCTCCTCCTCCCCAAGGCTGACCGCCAGTCTGTCCCGGCAGACAGGAGCTCCTCACCGTGCAACAAGGACCACACGGCCTCAGGGACACCAGGCCTTGGCAGGAGACGCTGCTGAGGGACAGAGAGCCCCGAGGCGGGGGTGGGACAAACACAAGGCATTTATTTCTTCCTGGCGCACAGACCACTGAATGTTACAACAGGCAGGAGGCAGGAAAGCCGGGGGACAGGCACTCGCTGTGTTCGCGACGGCGGAGCTTCTTCTTTCCCTCGTAAAGCGACAGGCTGTTCACCTGCCTTCTTGTAAAAGGAAACAAGACAAGGATTTACGGCATTCCTGTTGTTCTGGGGCCTCCGAGTTACGATCCCAAGGCACAGGGACCAGCAGCCGGGGGCTCGGGGAGGAGGGCGGGGAGCACCAGGGCCCGGGTCACACCAGACAGCCGCCTGCTGCCCCCGGCTTCCGCGTCACAAATGGCTCCATAAAACGTAAATCCCCCAGAACTGCAGAACTGCAGGCGCCCCGGAGACTCACAACACCTTCCCTGAGCGAGTGAGACAAACCGTCTCTGCATCGCCTGTTTTCAAACTGGGGAGAGCATGTGACAGCGCCAAATCAGCCGCTCAGGCCTGGCCCAGGATGCCGGAGGAGGCAGGGGCTCTCTCGGGACTCAAAGCAAGAACGAGACAGGGAAGTCTGAAGCCATCAGGGAGCCGGGGGAGGGTTCCTCGGAGGAGGGGAAGGTGATGGTGACAAGTGACACAGGAGAGAGCAGGGAGGTGTGAGGCCTTGCCCAGAGCCTGGAGATCCTCCCGCGGGATGCAGAGGGAGGTGTGGCCCGAGGAAGGCCTGGCCGTCTGGACTTTGATCGTGAGCAGGGGAGCAGTATGACTGGGCATTGGGGAAATCATCTGGTGGCAGTGAGAGGGAGGGTCTGGGGAGGGTGTGTGTGGGGGAGCCCAGCTTGTGGGCCCTCGAGCTCCCCCACACAGGTCAAGAGCAGTGCACTGTGCGTACAGGGCACCAAGAGCTCAAGGCTGCTCCTCTTTGCTCAGATGATGCACATGCAAAATGACACATTAAAAACACGTTCTTGAAAGTAAACACAGTACAATTATGCTCCCTTTGGAAGCAGGCTTTGGTGGAATCTAGCGTGACTTAGCTCGCACACAGATTTCCAGGGTGCCGGGTGGAAGCCGCAGACGCCAGCGTCACGTGCTGGGAGGGGGTCTGATCGCACTGGTGACACGTGGACGGAAGCACCTGGAGCCCCAGGCGAGCCTGGTGGTGAGCAGGCGGAGGCTTTGGGTTTGCGGGAAGTCACTTCCGCAGCCCGGCGGGACCCTGTGCTCCTAGTGGGCCCTACTGCTACTACTGCGCCGTCCGAGCATCGGAGTAGGTCAGCACTGAAGCCACCTCAGGACCAGGCCGCCGCCCTGCCTTTAGAGACGGGGAAACTGCGGCCCCCGAGGGGCAGCGCCTTCCCGAGTTCACACCAGGAACCAGTGGAGCTGGGTTGAGCTCCTGAGTCCTTCAGCTCATGATTCTTCCCCCTGACCACACCGCACGCTCCACCCCAGCCCTGCTGTTTGGCCAAAGGTATATAAGATCCTCACTGATCGATCCCAGCACCATGAAGCTGAGGAGAGGAGCTTTCAGGGCCGGGCCTCGTGCTGTCCATCCCCGGAGTGGGGCTTTCTGGGTGCTCAGGACTTACACGGGGAACGTCAAGGAGCTGCCAGGACGGATGTCCACCTGGCTGCAGTGGAGGCGGGAAGAGAATGGGGCAAGAAGCCAGGAAGAAAAGCGCCACCGGCAGACCAGACCAGACCAGACCAGACGAGTGTCAGGAATTGAAGGAGATGCCAGGCTAAACCAGAGCCTCTCAAACCATAGGACCCTCTGTCCCAGAGTCACGGACCCTGGTGTTAAAAAGCAGATTCTGGGGCTCCAGGGAGAGTCTGTAATGGGTGGGGCCTAGGAATCTGCCTTCTCGCATCACTCACTTTACCTCATTCTCACTCCCCCTGGCAGTCTGGGGGGCAGAGAGCACTGGCCCTCCACATCCCCTGCACACTGGGCTCCAGCCCTGCTAGGCCTGGTTCTCTCCGCAATGCAGGGCTAACTTGCATAGTTCATCTGGGGTCTCCTGCGTGATTTACTCTTCCAAATCTTTGGGACTGCCCTGGTCACCACAGTCCTATAAAGCGCAATACATTCTGGCCCCCAAAAGCTTGTGGCTGAGCATCTGTACTCGCCACGTGTGAGCCCCACAGTGAGTTGAGGACAGAAGGAGCTCAAAGAATTGCCACAAAGATTGTCCTCCCGGGGCAGAAGCATGGTCTGCAGTCATGGTGCTGGCTTCCAGTCCTGGTTCCCTGTGTGGCCTCAGGAAAGTCTCCTAACCTCTCTGAGCCTTCATCTCCCCACCCACATACCTGGGGCGTTCACCACCCTGGAGTGGTGTGAGAGCAAAGGGAACCTGGATGGTCTCCGTACGTCAACATAAACACGGGCATTGTTACGCTGGATTCTGCTCTTTGGAGGGAGCGGTCAGGAAAAGGTTTGTTCTTCTCTCCCGGTTGAGAGAACAGGAAGTCAGCGGGCATTATTTTTCAGCAGCAGGCAAGAGAGCACTTGCAGGGCTGATACCTGGCCCACCCATTTCTCCTGGAAACGCAGCCAGGGTCCATGGTAGGCATCTCTGAATGGCCCTTTCATAATTCTGAAACCTCAAGTGAGCGTGTGTGTTTATGTCGGTGCTTATAAAGGAGGACGGAACCACCCTTGTCAGGAGAGGAGATAATCACCAAGCAGTCTCCCTGGCAGAGGCACTGGGTGTAATTAAAGACGATAATTATAGCTCCATGCCTGGTGTCAAACCCAGGGCTCTTTCCAGACATGAAAGATTGCGCCTTTCTCGCCCCGTGTGCAAAAACACACAAGCCCCATTGTGGACGGGAAGGGTGGGCAGCCCCATCCTGTAGCTGAGGCAGCTCCTGCGGGCCAAGCCCTTTGCGTGGCGTGCTCTGTAAGCCTTTTCCAGGAGAGCCGGGCCAGACACTCCCCGAGGTGGATCCTCTTCAAGTCCCGCCTCACTGCAGGATGAGACCAGGTGCCAGGGGCACTGGGGTGACCAGCTGGCCCCCGAGGGTCAGGTGAGTTCCCCTGGAAGTCACACGCTCACAGGGCTCTCTCTCCCAGCATCCACCAAGGAGCCAGAACACCGACTCAAACATTCACCCACACTTCACCCTGGGAGGCCTCTGGCTGAGAGGTCCCCTGGCCTTCTAGCCTGCGAGCTCTGGAGGGCAGGAGCTCCTGAGGCTGCCTCTATCCCCAGGGACCCTCCCCGCAGGGCCTGTCTCAGGGCACAGGCTTTGGGTGACAGAAGAAAGGACAAGCTCTGCGCCTGGGGGTCTCGAGACCTGAGCCTACCCCGCACTGCTCGCTGGGTGACCACGGGCAGGCTGCTTCCACTCTCTCTTTTCCAGTTTCTCTATTGCAAAACCGAGAATCACAGGGCTGCCTGCAGGCTTGCTCGGAGGACGAAATGAGATAACGTCTAAGAAAGTGCTTTGTCGTCAGTACAAGGAGAAGAAAATAAGACACTGTTATGACAATAACCCCACACATATACCTGATGGCCAAGGTCCTGGAAAACTCGAGAGAAGAAGCCAACCCATCTGACATTATTAATTAGAAATTCCCACAGACCCAGAGAGTTCCTGAAACCAAGACATTTTCCTTGAAGACTCGTAAGCCCCAGAGAGAGAAAGAGACATCGCTGCTCCCTGAAGACAGGGCCCAGGAGGCAGAGCCAAGGACACCACAGGTGGGGTTCGGCGGGGGGGGGGGGGGGGGGGGGGGGCGGCGCGCAGGCAGGGGGAGGGCCTTCTTCATCCTCTCCCAGGACCGGACAGAGGAGGTGACTCCCAGGGGTGCCAGCCGCGTGCACGCACTCAGGGGAGAAGACGGAGCGTCCATAATGAGCTCCCCTGACACCGGGAACAATGGCTGAGGAGGCCTCGCTTGGCAACAGTCACCGAACTACACGTGGTGACTGGGGGGAGTCCTGGGCCAGCACTTTCCTGCCACCACACAAGGGGCAGCTACACCTTGCCCCCTGGCCTTCTGTTTCTTCACCCACAAAACAAGGGGGCGACCAGACAGCCCCCCAGGCCAGAGCCACTACAAAATCCTTACCCTGTGGAGGATGATTTCCAGCGAGGGGACAGGTTTTTTGTTTTTAATATATTTTATGGATTTTCCACAGAAAGGAAGGGAGAGGGATAGAGAGCTAGAAACATCAATGAGAGAGAAACATTGACCAGCTGCCTCCTGCACACCCCCCACCGGGGATGTGCCCGCAACCAATGTACATGCCCTTGATCGGAATCGAACCTGGGACCTTTCAGTCCACAGATCGATGCTCTATCCACTGAGCCAAACGGGTTTCAGCACGAGGGACAGATTTTAACACCAAATTTAAGCTTTTTAAACAACACCACACGCCATTCAGGTATAAGTCAGCAGCTGGCTCTGGACTCCTGAGCTTGACATCGAGGGTTTAATGAGCCAAAGGGGGTTCCACCCGGGTCCCAGCCCCAGAGGTTCTGCCCTTCCGCTGGGGAGCCCCATGTGGGGCTCAGGGCTCAAGCCCGAAAGGCAGCCCAGAGCTTTTCATGAGCGCCGGGAGTCTTGGGAGTTTACAGTAAATCTTGGCCCAGCTGAAAACGAGTTTCAAGTCTGGGGGATACACAGGCTGAGTGCATTAATAACAAACAAACCCTTCCTCCTACTTTCTGGGTGTAAATTATGAAAAGAATGAAAGCCTCGTCTGGCTTCCTCTGAGGCTCAGTTCTACACGGCTCCTTTGCACTGTGGCTGGCCTGTGTCGAGCCAGAGGTGGGAGTGAGGACACGGAGGGGTGGGCGAGTCAAGGGCCTCCCGCCCAATTCTAAGGCCCCCCTCAGCAAGACACCTGGGGTCCCCATCTCCTGTTCCAGATCTCCCCTTAGAGCATGGGACTGGGTGGCTCCCCCGGATGCCTTCCCAGCCCCGTCATCAGACAGACCACACCTCCCCAGCAGCCCCCAGGGACAAGCTCCTATGCCCACACCTGACACACCCCGAGGACTGACTGCGGTTACACGGCCACCTCCCACTGCAGTGGCCCTCCTGTGGGCAGGTCCAGGTGGCCACCACCTCCCAGCACGGCAGGGACTCAACAGATGCTGGCAAAGCTCCCTCCTCACAGGGGGGAGAAACCTGGGATTGAGCTGCCCCAACTCCATCTTCCCTGGCTCTACACTGCCCCCTGCCCCAGAAACTATCCCACCCTCTCCCTAAGCGCAGTTGGGCTCAGGATTCAACCTTTCCTTAGCACTCTGAGCAAGGGGATGCAAAATAGTGCAGAAAGGAGAAACAAAGCCCCAGAAAAGGCCTAGGAAAGTACGTGGGAGGGACCCTGTCACCCACTGGTTGTTTTTAGTTCTGCTGGGTTGTACAGTCATTGCTGGAACCACCCCTGTCCCACAGATCCATCCAGTCTGACCCCAGGACTGCCCATCTTGGTCTTCACCCATCCTCAGACCCATGGGGTTTCCTCAGCTTGCCCCCACCCCCCCCAAAAAAAAACAACCCACAAAGACCACCTGAGGATTTGGCCTCGGGAACACAGTTCCCAGGATGCCAGAAATCCTCCCGACAGCCCCTGGCAGTTGCCCGGGCCTCTCTTCCTGTTCTGTCCCCAGTAAAACGGGGACCATCCTGTGCACTGCCTCCCTGACAGCATGCCACCCATCCTGGTTCTGATTTGAAAACCTATGAGAGCTGGGGAAAGAAGCGGGTCAGGAGGTCGGACATGTGCAGAAGGGCTTCAGGGGAAGGCCCCCCTAAGCGGGCCGGCATGGGTGGCACTGGGAGGGAAGGGGCCAGCCTGAGCCAAAGGACCGAGATAGAGCCCAGGAGACAGGCTCCCCCTCCACCCCATTCTGGGCCAGGACTGTGTTGGCAAACTGGGGGGTGAGGGCTGGAAAAGTCATGTGGGGGCAGGCTGGCGGGTGTCCCGGCTTCGGCAAACAAGATGCCAGTGCTGAGTGTGGCGTGATGAGGCTGACCGTGTGAGGAAGACGAGGGCTCAGGCACTCAGGCACCAGCGTCAGGGAAAGAGGGCGGGGAAGGTGGCAACACCAGGGGGCAAGGAAGGGTGACAGTCCCGACTTGGAAGGAGCCAACCTGGTGATGGGATGCTGGAGCGGGTGGCTCCCTGGAGGGCGCTGTGGGTGGGGCTTGGGGACACGGGGGCATGTGCCTACGAGGCCCAGCGATGGAAGTGAACCTTCAGAGGCACAGTCCTGAGGACGGGAGCCCAGGGTCAGAGAGCTTTAACGCTCGGGGAAGAGTTTACTGACCCCTTGCACAACACCACACCAACACCACACAACTTCTGACTGGAGGCACTCTCCACCATCAGGTCCCGGGGCAATACCTCACATCCTGAGGGCAAGGGTTCCCAGCCCGTGGCCCTTGCCCGCCAGGGGCCCCCAGTGCAGCAGATACATTACGACACAGCGCCCGAGTGCTGCGTCAGCACGATCGATCGCACAAAGAGGGACTGTAACAGCTGGAATGGGGAGGCCCAGCCAGGAAGCTTGGGCCCCGGGAGATGACTCTTCCAGAGCGTCATTTTTTAGATTGCCAGGTACAATTACAGGCCCGCCTTCTGGGAGGGAGAAAGAAGTGGCATTTTATGTGTTTATGTTTTGGAAAAGGACCAGGGGCGACGTACCACATTAAAACACAGGGGCCAGGCCAGCTGAGAGGCAGGGCTATTGGGGGTGGGGGAGAGATCAGATGACTGAATCTGAGGCACCTGCCCAGTTACCCCATAGGTGGAAAGACTTTACATTAAAAACAAAACAAAACAAAACAAAACAAAACTCGTTGTTACTCAGCATCCAGAGACCCTGCAGAGAGGGGAGCTGGGATGGGGCGCAGTCTGGTCAGCCTAAATGACTACTCAGCTAGCTCGTCTGTAAAATGGAAATGATCTTGCTGCTTTCTCCCAGAGCCCCAGGGGGATTCCCGGCATCGCCTATAAAAGGCACCTTTTAAATACAGCCCTCTGCCCTGGCTACAGACGTCCAGAAAGCCAGCCTGAGCCCTTCTTAAAGGAGGGTACGGATTAATTAGCCAAATAACAGGGTGTGGGGCAAATCGCTGAATCTCCTTCTTTAGGCCTCTGGGGGAGCAGGAATTTTGGTAGGCGGTCTCCTTGGAGCCTTATAACTAGCTCCTCTTCCCAGATGCCCCCAATGTGGCCCTCCTCCGACACACAAATGCAAAGGTGCCCACTGGCTCCTCCCCCCAAGAACCATCCTTCCCCTTTTTGGATATAGGATAGTCCCCACTAGGTACCTGACACTGTCACACACACACACACACACACACACACACACACACACACACACACACCACCAGGATCCCAGCTTCTCCCTCTCTCTTACCCACTGCCCTCCAAGGCTGGCGAGTTCTGTTACCCCACCCTCCCACTCCAGCTCCTGCTCCGCCTACCAGTCCTCAGCCACAGCCCTGGCTCTGGCCGCAGCCCCTGGCCTAGATGACAGTCGCAGCCACAGAGCCACAGAACCAGTCTCCCTGCCTCTTGCTCCTCTTTGCTCTAATCCATCCTACACACCCAGGCGGGCACAACTTCCTAAACAACTTCCTAACTGTGTCACACCCTGCTTAGTGCTGTTGGGTGGGTGAAGGATGCCAGGAGCTTTGCTGCCAATCAACCGGAGTTTGCCCTGAGCCAATTTCCAGACAGGCATTTCCATCAGTTTCTATGCAGTGAGATCTGTCCATGTCTCTCTGGGATTCTGAAAGGCCAGGGGCAGGAACGGGGAAGTCTGGCACCCGGCAGGTGTATCCTCAATGACTGTCAGCTTTCTTCGGCCCGTTCCATCCTGTCACAACCTTCCTGAAAAGCTGGGCAAGCTCCATGTCCAGGGTCAGAAGGGAGAGGGGCGCAGGGGTGAGAGAATCGGAAGCGGCTGCCAGTGTGGGCCCACCGGTCACCATGGAAACCGAGGCTTCAAACTCCCCTCTCTCCCCGGGCCGGGAGCACCACCAGGCTGGGCGTGTGAGCCAAGCTATTTCTCAAGATTAGGAAAGTCATCCGGTGACTAATACAGAATCTATTTGCACTTGATTATCTTCTTCCTGTCCGGTAGGTAAGTCATTCTGGTAAATGATAGACCAGCCAGGGAACTCTGCACAGCCCATGACCAAGCCCTGTCTCTGCCAGGAGGTGTAAGGGCAGGTTTCAAAACATTTCAAAACAAGGCCCAGCAGCTCTAGATTACAGAAGCCAGGAGACCGGCTCTGCAGCTTGCTGCTATGTGACCTTGGCCAGTCAGTGCGTGGCCCCTCTGAACCTCAAGCGCGAAGAGGATGCTGGGCAGAAAAGACTGCTCTTCCAGGACAGTTCCATCCCGACATCCCCCGGCCGGGGGAGAGCTGTGGCCGCCAGGACCGGCTGAAGCCTGAGGCGACTGGGGGAGAGGGCAGACCAGGAGGAAGCTCGGGGCCTGGATGGCAGAGGCAGCCTGGCAGGAGGGGAGTGAGGGGCACCGGGAGGGACGGTTTGGGGAGCAGAGCTCTGCAGGCAGAGCAGGCCAGGTGAGGAAGAGGTGAGTGCATGGGCATTCTGGGAGCAGAGTCCACAGACAGTGAGGAGCTGGGGAGGGTGTGGACTCAGGGCCCAGAGGGAAAGGCCCTTTGTCCGGCTGGTGTGGTTCAGTGGTTGAGAGTCAACCCAGGAACCAGATTGTGGTTCAATTCCTGGTCAGGGCACATGCCTGGGTTGTGGGCTCGATCCCCATAGAGGGCATGCGGAGGCGGCCGATTGATCACTCTCTCATCATTTCTATCTCTCCCTCCCTCTCTCTCCCTCTATGAAATCAATAAAAACATATTTAAAAAGAAAAGAAAGGCAGTTTACTTTCCCAGCTACCAGGACCAGAGAACAGCACAGCCTCGAAGCAGGGGGGCAGAGGTCATGCCAAACACACGAGAAAGGTAGACTCTCAGGTAGGGTGGCCAGAGATGACCTCTCTGAAACCCAGTCAAGACTCAAGAACACCCACTACCCTTCTCTGAGAAGCAGTTGCTGGTCTTTGGGGGCTTTATTCCAAATTCAAACAGGAGCTCTAGGAAGGGCCTCCAGAACCTGCCTGTGAGGAAGGGTGCACACCCGCAGCTCCCAGCACTGTCTGTCCTGCCAGAGGGCAGCACGCATGCTCCTGGGAGGGTGCCGGGGCCAGCTCTTCCTCACAACCTGCAAGACCCAGACTGGCACCATGAGGAGGCAGTGGGGATGGGGCAGGAAGAGGTGCAGTTCCGACCCTGAAACACGGGAACTGGAGGGTTTATAAAGGCAGTCATGGCACCCAGGGAAGAAGGCAAATCTGACTTTCCAGAGGAAGAAGGAAAGACCCAGAGAGGGAGAGCAACTTGCCTCAGGACACCCAGCAAACCAAGGCAGAGCCAGAGCCAGAGCCAGAACCCACATTTCCTGCCTCCGGCAGCAGGACACAATTCTAACAGACACTTCAACATGATACACCCTCCTCCCACCCCATTCTCTCAGAAAGCCTGTTGCAGCTAGAAGAGACTGTGACAGAGAACAAGATACGAAAAGGATGCCCCCTCCACCTTAAATTGGATGACTAACTTTATCCGGAGTTTTATGAAGGGCAGAGATTGTGAGAAAGGAAAACAGCCACGTCACGGTAGCAGGCTCTGTGTGAAATCGCTTTCCTTTAATTTCCTCTTATTATGCTATAAACTTGACTTAATAATAAAAACATGCTAAGGACTTCTTAATGTGTAATTGCTTATAATATTAAAAATTATGGGAAAATGCTTTCAATTAATCTGTGTGTGAATCATCTTGTGAGATGATACTTTGCACGATTTTATTAGGGATGTTGGGGGTGGGGTGTCACACATAAAAAGGGGGTCTAGTCGAAACCGGTTTGGCTCAGTGGATAGTGCATCGGCCTGCAGACTGAGGGGTCCCGGGTTCGATTCCGGTCAAGGGCATGTACCCAGTGGTGTGTGTGTGTGTGTGTGTGTGTGTGTGTGTGTGTGTTTGTGTGTGTGCAGGAGGCAGCTGATCGATGTTTCTCTCTCATCTATGTTTTTGACTTTCTATCCCTCTCCCTCTCTGTAAAAAAAAAAAAAATCAATAAAATATTTCTTTAAAAAAGGGGGGGGGTGGTCTAAGTAACAGCTAAATTGCCAGTTATTTCTGCAGATCTTTTGGGAGGAGAGGACAGATGTGAGAGTGTGTTAGCTGCAGGCTCCAGAGGGTGTGCTTTTCCTGATCACTTAACCTTTCTGTGTCTGAGCATTCCCATCTGTAAAATGGGGCTGAAGGCCTCAGGAGAAAGGATCCTAGCTGAGAATGACTCTGTGCTTTTCGGTAAACCAGGGCTTCATGATCCAATTAATCTTCAGAAGCTCTTGCCCCATCATTATCATTGCGTGTTTTCTATCATTATCCTATCCTATCAAAAGCCTCATCTCTGGCTTCTCCTCTCCAGCAAAAAGATCCCACACCCCGTGCCTTTGCTCGAGCTCTTCCCTCTGCCTGGGGCAGTAGATCCAGCTCTCATCACCACCGCCTCGGCCTCGGCCTCCGCCCCCGCCCCATGTGGATGGTCCAAACTCCGTTTTCCTGGAGATTCACCTGCTCACCTCCGCGTACCTGGATCCAGGCCCATCACCCGCTTTATGGAAGTTCCTGGGGGCGGTGGCAGTGTCTGCCCGGGCTACATGTCTAGTCTCTAACACAACAGGGTACAGCAAGGGCTCCGGGCAGGCTGCCCAGGTGCCCTGCGGAGGGCCCAAGGACCACCTGCCCACTGTCCTGTTGTTGCGGCCACCCACCTGCAGGGGGCCAGGGCCTGGTCAGAGAATTTGACAACACTTAATTCCAAGTAAAGGACCAACAAGGCCCTCTGCCCCCCAATATCAACAATCTCGTGCACATGTGCAAAGCTTGCTCATTGCCCTGGCTGGTTTGGCTCAGTGGCTAGAGTGTCGCCCTGCGTACTAAAGGGTCCCGAGTTCAAGTCCACTCAAGGTCCCGGGTTCAAGTTCACATGCCTGGGTTGTGGGCTCAATCCCCAGAAAGGAGCATGCAGGAGGCAGCTGATCAATGATTCCCTCTTCTCTCTCTTCCTTTCTGAAATTAATAAATATATATATATTTAAAAATTATTAAAAAACCACAAAGCTTGCTTGTTCCAGCTGAGGCTATGTCAGTGTTGTGTGCCCTACTTTATAATGTGGACACCGCAGTCCTCAACAGGCTAAGCCTCCTCACCCACCCAGGTGCCCACTCTGACCTAAGAGCCCAGCACCTTTCCTATACATTAGCGGGTCTCTGTGTATCTGGGGCCCTTAAGTCTGGGATCAAGACTGGTGTGAAGAGGGGAAGAATGGGATGCAAGGCATGGCTTTGGACGGAGGCTGCCTGATCCTGCCGGCTCAGTCAGAGGTGTGGCTTGGGGATGCCAAATACAGAGACACTGGGGCAGGAAGGAAACCCAGAAGTGCTCTGATTCTTCCTCTTCGCTTTATACATGAGGAAACTGAGGCCTAGATGTCATGGAAGAGATCAAGACCGGAATCTCACCCTGAGAGATGGGCCAAGCCAGATGAAAAGGCGCACTAGGACTGAACAGCACGAGCCAGGCTGGCAAATGTCCCCTCCCCGCTTCAGCTCCCTGCCCCCGTTTTCGGTAGATATGGGCCTGAGCCCCTCACTTCTATTTGTGAGACCGAGGGAAGTGACTTGTCCTCAGTTTCCCTCCCCTGTACGATGAGAAAGCACCTCCTCTGCAGGGAAATGGTGAGGTGTGTATGTCAAAGGGCCCAGGACAGAGCCTGGGAGCCAGCCTCCTATGGCTCCTGCCATTTCCTCGTGTCCCGGATACCCCAGCGTCAAACACAAACACTACACTTCCTCCGGCACTCCACCCCAGAGACCGCCCTGCCAAGGCCAGGCCATACTTGGCAGTCTGCCTCCAACTCACTATGTGTCCTTGGGCAAGTCCCTCTCCTTCCCTGGACTCAGTCTCCCTGTCTGTTAAACGAGGCTGTTGGGTTTGGATGACCTTGAAGATCCTTTGCTGACCCTGACATAGGAATGTGCCAGCGTCCCAAAGTCACTTCTATGAGCCTGGGCTGATGCCTGCTGGAGGCAAGACTGGCACAACATTTTGAAGGGCCGAAGCTCTCCACAGCGCCGGCGTTTCACTGAGCCCAGTGGGGGTGTACACGGGAGGTGATAGGATATGACAGCAGGAGCAGGTGTTACTGCAGTGCTGGGGTGGAGACTCCACCAGTAGGCCTGGTTCCCTGAGTCTGGAGACTCCCTCAGGACCCTAGGAGGGGCCACTCAAATGCACACTCAGCTCTGTCTCTTACCCCCCCCCCCCCCCCCCACACACACACACAGAGGCTGCTTTGCCAGTAGATGAGGAAGATGGGAGTGAGTGTGAGGGGTGGCCTTCTGGGAGTGTGACCTAGATCCCTCTGGTCAATTGCTCGCTGGCCCTTCACAGGGTGACCCGGCACTCCGGGGGGACATGCCAGGGGCTAGAGAACCCCTTTCCATGAACAGTAGAAGCACGAGGCAGCTGTCCTACAGTCTCCACAGCCCCACGACCTTCTATGCTGCACGGGCCCCACACACACCAAGGGTTCCACAAACGTCGCTTCTTTTCCAACTTCCTTCTTCTAACTCAGGACGAATAATGTGAAAATCCTCACAGACATACAGAACACCAGTTCACTGGGCCTCAAAATTAGGGGCAGCTTCCAACCTGCTCCAATCCTCACTGGAACTCTTCTGTCTCTGCACTGCCCTCTGGGCCAGAAGGACATGTGAGAGTGTATGTGTGTGTGCGCGTGCATGCGTGCGTGCGTGCGTGCGTAGGGGGGGAGGGCGGCGGTTCTCCTCTGCTTGAGCTCTCCCCACCAGTCAGCCTGTGATGGCTGATATTAGTTCATTCTCTTAAGATGCTCTGGGCATTATTCTGGCCAGACAAGAGGCCCTCAGGATACTGGCCACCTGGCCACATTCTTTTGGGCCCCACGCCATTGCTTTGACAAGGTTTCGTCATTAAGGGCCAATATAAAATAGCCACGGGGGGGAGAAGGGGCGGAGTCTGTTTCCTATAAACCTATCAGGTGGAGAGCAAGGGCTCTCTAGGTTGCTTCCAGCCCCTCGACGAGGATTTCCTCATATTTGGGCAGGGATAATTTTGTCCACAATGATCTAGTCTGCCCCCTCCGACTAGGTAATGAAAGAAAGTGACCCAGCTTGCTTTCTTTTATTGCCTTGGCTGCTAGGAAGCTCCAAGTTAAGCTTTTTTTTTTTTAAAAAACCTCAAATGCTGCATCTTTCTTCAGTCAGAAATTCCCAATAGAACTTTCCCCTCTTCGTCCCAGTTACTTCTCTGTCCCTATCTTGGTTACCGTACTTGGTCCCCTGGTGTCTGGCCTTTTACGGTGCCCTGATGCCCAGGTTCTTCCTGATGTAGGTGAACACGAACTGGGAGACTGTGGTGAAGGTTAAACACACCAGCCTCCCAGCTACCACCTTGAAAGCACAAACCTTCCTTCCCCTGACAAGGCTGGCTGGGGACCATCCACGTGCCCAGGAACGGGCTCTCCGCCTCCCTGCCGAGTGCAAGCCCTTGTGCCTGCTGCCCCGCTTACCTGTCATGATCCTCTGGGCCTCGTAGGGCTCCATGTAGCCAGCACTCTCCCCCTTGCCCGCTTTACTCTTGAGATCATTCTTGGCATCGAAGGGATCTGAGTAATCATCAGCAATAATCACCTGCAGGGAAGAAGATGCGAGGGTGAGTCCACCTTTAGCTCTCTGCTTCGCGGCCAGGCTCTGCTCCAACACCCACAAACTGAGCCTGCACCACACCAGCAAGGGGGTACGGGGGGAGGCAGGAACCAGAGCTGGGGCTTATCCTCGGGAAGCTCCAATTCTTGCAGGGGGGGGGGCAAAGGGACCCTCGCTGGCAGTGCTCCACCACAAGAGAGGGGCCCCTGAGCCTGTACATGCAACATGGCCGGCTCCGGGCAAAGTGAAATGAGATCAGAAGGGCAACTGGGTAGAGAAGCTCGGAGGGTGTCTTTGGGAATGTGAATTGCTCAATTTAATGGAGTGGGAATGGAAGGAAGGTGGAAAGGGGATTGCAGAGAGCCTGGAAACGCTGCTGACAGGTTCCTGGTGCTGGCGGAGGCACAGAAGAGCTCGTGTAGAGATAATTATGCTCAGCGTTCCGTTTCCCCCAAATCTGGAACACAACCACGCCTTGGGTAATCAGACAACAATTCGGTGAGATCAACAAACCGTAAAGATGACTGTGGCCCCAGACGGGCCCAATGAAAACACAAAAGCCGCTCAGGATGGACAGATGGACTGCTCGGGCCAGAAAGGGCCTTGGAAGCAACACATGGAAAGACCTTTTGGAAACAGATGGGGAAGCCGAGGTCCAGTGGAGGACGGCGCTAGACGAAGAGCCTCGGCCAGACCCTCTGCTCCCAGGGCCCCTGCTGGCCTCCTCACTTGTCTATATTTCAGAAAATAGCAAAGTTTTACAACAAACGGACAGAGCCACCTGGCAGTAGACAGTGTGTGTGTGTGTGTGTGTGTGTGTGTGTGTGTGTGTGTGTGTATGGGGGGGGGGTTACCCCATGAGATCGCGAGAATCTGAGATTTGAACACTTCGGAGACCAAGCTCCACATTTTCCCTGGAGAAGGACAAAAAAAAATCTCCATTAAAGGCTAGGTGTAAACATGACAACTTTCCTTCCCATGCCTTCCTTCCTAACCTTCTTGAGTGGCTCACTCATCAAAGGGGAAAGGACAGGAACCCACCCAACAGGTTCCCCTTTAACACATCCAGCTCCACCACAAATCCGCTGTGACTTCCATCGTCCTCTATCCCTTTGGCCACACATCTCAACCTCCCCGCCAGGCCACCCCGCTGACTCTTCTGGGAGGGGGAGGTTAGCATTTCTCTCAACCCTGGGGTAACGTGAATTGTTATTCAAATTGTGGGTTTTAATTAAAAACCACAGGAGCCCCCTCTCTCTCCCCCCGCTCCTGGAATGTAAGGCATTCGAGGGGCCTATAAACCCAGGGGCAGGGAAAATCCCCCCTTTGTCTGCCCCGCGAATGGCAGCTTGTGGCAGCAGCCCTGGCAGGGTGAACAAGTGACCTCCAGCCGCCCGGAATGTGCCGCCGCCGGAGGAGGGACAGTGGGCAGCAGCCCTGTCACTGGCACGCAGCCGGGGGCCACAGGGAGGCAGAGCACTCAGCCGTCAAGCTCTTCGGTGAAAAGACCCAAGGCTGGAGCGCCCACCATCTGAGCATGTGCGCCCCGCCGTCTGCCCCCCGCTGCCTCCTCCAGGGGTCAGGCTCTGAGTCCCCGCGGGGGCCCTTCCAGATGCTGACATGGTAATCGTGGCCTCTTTGGAGACTCGCTGAGCTCAAATGACACCAGGCAGGGGAAAGCCGGGGGGGGGGGGGGGGGGGGGGGGGGGGGGGGAGCTGGGTCAGGCGATGTCTTTCATTTGATATTTCTATTCCAACCCTTTGCAGAACACACCAGGGAGAACATTTATGCAAGTGAACCACTGTCAAACAGAGCCGCTCAGACGCTGATCCAGCGTAGGGCTTTGAGTCTCAAGAGGTGAGAAGTTCAAATGGAGAGAAAGATGAACCTGCTGTGGCTGACATCTAATCTTATGTCCCCCGCGCCGGCCTTCCTTTCTCCCTGTCTCTTTTCAACACGAACCTCCTCCGTCTATTCTGCAATGAGGAAGGGAACTATTTCCCCAAGAAAACAAAATCATTTTTTTTTGGGGGGGGGGGGATTAGCCGAGGAGGTAGACAGGGGAGGAAGCTGGGCGGCAGTCTCTGTAATCTAGAAATCAACATCCCAGCTCCTCTCCCAAGTGCTCTGTAATTTACAGACATGGAGGTTTGCAGGATATAAACCAAAGCTTTGCTAGCCCAGGGAGGGGAATGCTGGGAGGCCTTTGGTTCGGCAGGCGCTATCTGTACTTTCTAATTAAAATGAGATCTGAGCTCGCGCTGTCACTGGCCCCCAACCGCCTGCCTTGCTGACTTCCGTTTCAATAAGAACTTACAAATCCGAAAACCAGGAAAAGCCCCTGCTCTCCGCTGACATGTGGTTCCAGTTATACCTGCTGACAGTTGAAAATCCTTCCGTTTAAAAAAAAAAAAAAAAGGTTTAGAATTCTGTTAGTTTAAGAAGCAAATCGGAAGGTTCCTAAAATGTATATTTAATCAACTTTGCTTTCCAACTTCAAAGGGAGGTGGGTGGAGGGGAGGGAATTTGAGGTTTGAGCAACTGGAAACTAGGCAAACACTTACTGAGCTGTCTGACCTTTTTGCAAAATCATGTCCTGGTTTTGGCAAGTAAAAATTTAACCAAGTGTCAGGAGAGTTGAGTGGGCAGCTGGCCAGAGTGATGCGTGCCCCAGCCACATGCACCGGGCAGTGTGGTCACTTTTCTAAGCTGCCCAGGGCTCACTGTACTAATACATTAAGATGGCAGCAAGAGGCTTGAGTGAAGGCTGTTGAAAAAAGAGAGAGAGAGAGACTAAGTTTCCCCAGATGTGGGCTTGGATTCCTGCTGGGGTTGCTTTTGCCCCAGTTAGCAGACAAGTCCTTCAAATCTAATTGAACAATTCGACTAAAAGGAAGACAGCAGGGACTTCTCAGCAGAGCAGGCCATCTGGGCACTCGAGATGCTTTCCTTGATTTTGCTCTCAGATGGGCAAAGACCTAAGAGGGCACCAGACTTCTTCACCTGGCCTGCTTGTGGTTTCAGGGGGCAAGTGCGGAGCCGAGAGGGGGCCCCAGGCTACTGGTCTCACCACTTCGATATGGAACTGAGCAGCAGCGGAAAGACACGGGTTATGGCCCTGTCCGGGTAGCTCAGTGGGTTGGAGCGCTGTCCCAATACACCACGGTTGCAGGTTTGATCCCCGGTCAGGGCACATACAAGAACCAACCAATGGATGCATACATAAGTCGATCAAATTGATGCTTCTTTCTAAAGTCAATTGAAAGAAAGACAAGGGTATCTCTAAACCCCAGGCAAGTCTCTTCTTGCTTTCAAACAAAACTAGAAACCCCAGCCCGGTGCCCGTGAAGGACTTCCACAGGCTCATAAAGCAGTGAAACTGGGGGTCCTTGAGAGACCTGCTCCACACCCCCTTCTTCTGTATAAGGCCCAGGGCAGCCCAGGGGGCTTGACCATCCCTGTGCACCCCATCTCTGACAGGGCTCTGGAGTCAGCTCTGCATGCCTCCTTTCTGTTTTGCACACACTCTTTTCCATCAGTCTGGGGCCAGGGTGTTTTTTATCATGGGGGCTAAGCATTGTGATAGGAAGCAGTCTTCCTGTTCATCCCCCAAAGGAAGTGCCAGAGAAAGATGGGTGTTGCCACTTGGCAACTCGCCCATGCCCATACGCTTTTGCAAGATAGCCGCACCTGGGAGGAGAGCTGGACTCTCCATGTGCTCCTGGGGGAAAAGTGAGTTGGGAGAGCCACTCAGAAAGAGAACCGTTGACAGTATTCATTAAAATCCAGAAATATTCACGGATTAGCCCAGCGACTTCGCTTCTCTGCATTTATTCCCAAATGTACTCAAGGAGGCATGGACCAAGATGCTCCGTGGAGCAAGCGGTAATGAGAAGTTGCTATATCCTACTATGCCCACCCACCGGGAGCTGCGAAATCCTGCTAGTTCCATGCCATGCTATGGGATATTCTGCAGCAGGTTTAAAGCCAAAAAAAAAAAAAAAAAAAAAAAAAAAGAACATAGTTCTCCAAGGCATAGCTTGGAATAAAAGGGAAGCAGGTTGTAGAATGAGAGATACAACCTGATAGCCTGTTTAGGGAAAATAAGGCAGAAAGCTGTATCTGCATTTAGTATAAAGAAAAGGCCCGGGGAGATACACGCTGCTCACCGGCACCTCCCTCGGGGGAGGGGACTGGGGTTGGGGTGGTTACGGGAAATCAAAGGAGGGGCGTCTGTAATGTTAGCACGTTTTCAAACAAGGAAAACGTATTGATGAATTATACGCAAAAGTAAACTTTTTTAAAAAAGCACTCCTCTTCACAGGCTATTTTTGGTACAGTAGATAAACTGTTTCCCAAACTTGCCTGAAGGAAGATAGGAATGTCTTGGAATGCTTGCTAAAAAAAACACACACCAGATACCTAGCCCAAACCGGTTTGGCTCAGTGGATAGAGCGTCGGTCGGCGGACAGAAAGGTCTCAGGTTCGATTCCGGTCGAGGGCCTGTATACCTTGGTTGTGGGCACATCCCCAGTGGGAGGTGTGCAGGAGGCAGTTAATCGGTGTTTCTCTCTCATCGATGTTTCTAGCTCTCTATCCTTCTCCCTTCCTCTCTGTAAAAAAAAAAAACAACAACAAAAAACAAATAAAATATATTTTTAAAAAACCCAGATACCTACCCCCCCCAATAATGTGCATATTTAATAAGCAACCCAGGTGATTTTTATCAGGAAAGTTTGGAAAATGTTAAGCTAGAGCCAGACCCTTCCCCCACCAATCTAATGCAAAGCCTTCAGCTATTACTCTGGATTTTCACTTTTCCCAGATATCTCTCAGTCCTGCTCATCAAAGTGAAGCAAGAAGTGGGTGTTAAAGGCAGCTCTCTCTTGCTTGCTTTCCCTGGGAATCAACTGGGGTAAGAGATGACCCAACATGCCCTGGTCCATCTCCAGAATCCAAGACGTAGAGGTAATGGCATCCTGTGTGATGTGCAATCTGAGGGCCGGCCCCGCGTTGAGCAACAGGGCTGTGTGTGGGGGGGGAGAGGGCCACACAAGCGAGACCCTGCCCTGCCCTGCCCAGTGAGGGGAGCCTGGGCCCAAGGCTAATCTGGCCGTGAGGACGTGCGAAGCTGTCTGCTCTAAAGCACAGAATTACCCTTTCGGGCCAACTCTCCGTGGCTCTCAGCACACTCTCAGGAGGATCGCTGGCTGGGAAAGGGCCGGTGGGACTGCAGAGGGGGCAGTGCTGAAATGCACAGGCATTCCTGCTAAAGATCACTCACCCCTGCTCAAAGGAGGGTCCACACAGGCGGAGCAGCTACCGCCTTCCCGGAGTGGTGACCTGTATGGTCCCCACTAGCCCAAGGGCGCCTCCTCTGCTAGTAACCAGCCACTCCATGTGCTCTGCTGCCTGTGGGAACTGGCAGTCTGGGGCTGCCCCAACTTGGCCTCCGCTGGATGAGGCAAGCCGCGTCTCCCCCACTCTGTGCTGCTCGCCTCTCGCTGGAAAGTGAGGGGGTGGCACCCCATGAGGTCCTGGGTATGTTCCAGGTCCATGACTTCTGTCTACGCCAAAGCAAACGGCCCAGGAACACACCTGGGGAGGTTCCACACAGTCCCCGTCGGACCATTTCCTCATCAGTCTGCCATCACGACTACACAGGAGTTTTCTGAGCAGCTTGGGGGGCATGGATCTCTGAGGGAAGCCGATAAATGATGAAGGTGTGGCTCCCTCCATCACCTTTATATATGCCTGCAAAGTGTTGGCACATTTCAGAAAGGTTGGGAGTCCCAGGTTAAGGCCAAGTTCCCTTGCATGTGAGTCACTACAATGAACATCTAAAATGAACATCTTCACTCTAGAACAGCCGGGGGCAAACTACGGCCCGCGGGCCGAATCCGGCCCGTTCAGCTGTTCTATCCGGCCCGCGGAGCTGAAAGAGAGGAGGGTTCTCTCGCTCTCCCCTCCGCTCCTTCACCAGCAGCCCAAGAGGAGAGTGCCAGCATGGTCAGGTTGCTTTCGTTCTGGCCCTCTGGTCCAGTTGAAGAACCCATGGTGGCCCTCGAGTCAAAAAGTTTGCCCACCCCTGCCCTAGAATATATGTGTCTTTTTAAGTTGATCTTAGAAAGAGAGGGAGGGGGGAGGAAGAAAGAGAGAAGGAGAGAGAGATAGAGAGGTATCAGTTGCCTTCCATACACACTCTACCATGGATTTAACCAAAAATGTGTGTCCTGACTCGGAATAAACATCCAACCTTTTGGTGCATAGGATGCTCCAACCAATTGAGCCACCTGGCCACGGACACACTCTGCCTCAGTGAGGTGGCGGGTACTAACTGTTGTAATTCAACGCACATTATTCACCTGGCTGAAAACGCGGTGAGGTGTGTGACTGGCCTGCCAGTAGGCTGGGGACAGAGGGGGACTGTGAGGACGGTCAGGTGGTATCTTGGCTTGCCAGCTTGAAACCCGGCAGCCACATCCTCCAGGGCAGAGGCAACCTGGCCCTCTCCCGCACCCTGGGGGTCAGGAGGGCTCCGTGAAGGTGAGCAAACGGCGTTCAGGTCGTGAGGTGGCAGCCGCAGCCAGAGGCTCCATGCCTCTGTCCTGCAGCAGGGGAGTGGGCGGGCTGGAGTCCTGGTTCTCCTTTGGGACCCACCATGACACAGGCCCGGGCAGGCCTGGTGTCCCCATAACGGAGACTCTGTTGCCATGCCAACCAAGATGTGGCATGAATGAAACAGGGATTGGGGATCTGTAAGGGTTCCAAATGACCAGGGGGCTGCCCGAAAAGAAGCAGAGGATAGACATTCTGCACTGCCAGAACCGGTTTAGCTCAGTGGATAGAGCGTCGGCCTGCAGACTGAAAGGTCCCAGGTTCGATTCCGGACAAGGGCATGGACCTCGGTTGCGGGCACATCCCCCGTGGGGGGTGTGCAAGAGGCAGCTGATCGATGATTCTCTCTCACTGATGTTTCTAACTCTCTCTCTCTCTCTTCCTCTCTGTAAAAAAATCAATAAAATATATTAAAATAGACACGTGCAGTGAGTCAGGGAGGACATCTAACAGCCAAAAGAGGAACACACTCCCTGGGAACCGGAGTTCCTGCCATTTCGGCGTCCGAGCAGAGGCTGCAAGGTGGGCATCTGCTTTGGATGGAGGTAGGCCTTCTAGCTACTGTGTTTTCTCAGCACAGATTCAGTGGCTCCAGAGCAGCACCCATTGCAAGGACTGCCTAGATGGGTGGCTCTTTGCAGAACCCCCAGTGTGGCTGAGGCGGGCAGTGTTTCTGAAGCCCCAAGGCTGGCCAATGGCAGCTGGGCTGCAGCGGCTGCCTGAGGCTTTGCAAATACACAGAAAGGCAGAAAGGACACTGCCAGCAGGGACAGCCCGGACAAGCAAAACTCTGGCTCTACTGCACCCTCGCTGGGTCATTCCTGGCAAGCTGCTTTATCTCTTCGAGCCTCTGCCATTCATCTGTGAAATGGGCAAAACTGTTTGCAGTCTCAGCCTCGCGTGAATGTTGTGAGGAGCAAATCATGTGATGATCTGGGGATGTGACAGCAGTTTATAAAGAAAGGTGGCACCTCGTGGGTGCGGGGGATCGAGTTAAATGCTGGGTCTCTGCCCGCTGAAAATCTAGTGGGGAAGACAAAACAAAGACCTGAGAAGAATCCTCAGTCAAGGCCCAGTGATGACAGAAAAAACTGGCTGCAATCAGGTATGACCACAGCTGTCACATTTAGAAACAGGAATGCTTTTGAAGGATCCTCTCCCCACCCCCACACTCTTTTATGTGCTGGGTAGGATGCATCTCCTAGTTGGGGGTATCTGGCTAAGAGGCCGAGAACCTCACGGGAACCCCACCCCCTGCCTGTGTGCTGGACAGCAGCGGAGTGCTGTAGGTCTACGGCCTGGTTCCAGGGCTCCGGGGCTCGAGGGGGTCCACAGAACTGGCTGTAACCTTCCTTGGGGACACCCCATGCAGAGCTACAAGCAAGCATCCCCCCTCCTCGCCTTTCTCCGCCCCAGCTTAGACCATCGTAGACTAACATCCCTTACAGGCGTGCGTGCCAATAAATCACTTCTGACATGGTAAGGAAGTTAATTTGGGGAAGATTAATTAGCTACATTCACACATTCAGCGGCAATTCCTGGAAATCAGATGGTGGGGAGGGCACTTTTCCACGGCAACCAAGGATGGGCTGGTGCCTCGCCCCTAAGGTCTGACTCGCTCATGCGGAATCACCTTGAAGTTCGAAGTCCCTCTTTCATGTGTGGAGGTCAAGTGCCCTGCCCTCTCACCCCGCTGGTGGGGAGCTCACAACTCCGTAATGGGGACCGTCATCGTCACTGTTAAAGCGGCCTCCGTTGGGCAGCCACCTTGCACTCTGTGCAGACCTTGGTGTAAACGCTTCTTTACAGACCAGCCAGGGACCTGCCCGCGTGTCAGGACGCGAGGGGTGTTTCCGGCAGTCTCCCCTGGCCTTCCCAGTCCTCCCCTTCCCACAGCCACAGCTGTTTGCCTGACACCTGCAGGCTCCAACTTGTTAGGAAAGATGCATTCCAAATTACAGCCTCTGTCAGCTCCTCGGGGGCCCTCGGCTCCTCCCATCCCTCCCTCCCCTTGCTCACTGGCATAGCCCGCTCTCCTCCAGTTTAACCCCGTGGAGGTTGCTATGGTCCTGGTTGGGAGGCTGGCTCTGCTCTCTGTTTACCCTGAAACCTCGCTGTTGAGTGGGAGGGACTAGCTTTTCAGCATCTCTCAGGCAGTGGGAAGTTCTATTAACTCCGAAATAGATAATCCTGTAATTTCTTAGCTGCATTCAGCTAGGGCCTAAGGAAGAACGGAGAGTTCAGTGTATCCCCCCTGAGAACAGAAGCCTCCTGGGGTTTGCAGAGTAATTACAGGTGATGTCAGAGCTGAAAGGGTCCTGAGAGAAGATCTAGTCTGGTGGGTTTCAACACATTATGTGGGTGATCTGTGCCAAGGACATCTCACAGGGAGCCCCAACATGCACGGCTCTCCGTAGTCTGAAAAGCACGAATCCACTGGCAAGCAGGAGGCCCCCAGGGGAGGGTGAAGGTCAATGCCAGAAACAAGTAACCAAATGTTTCCTCACGCCCAGGTCCACATGTGTCTGCAATACCTCTATGGCTATCCTTTTTAATATATATATATATATATATATATATATATATATATATATATATATATATTTTATTGATATTTTACAGAGAGGAAGGGAGAGAGATAGAGAGCTAGAAACGTCAATGAGAGAGAAACATCGACCAGCTGCCTCTTGCACACCCCCTACCGGGGATATGCCTACAACCAATGTACATGCCCTTGATCGGAATCGAACCCGGGACCCTTCAGTCCATAGACCGACGCCAAACTGGTTTCGGCTATGGCTATCCTTTTTTTCTCTTAAAGTCATTCCTAAAATTTCAGGGTATACCCCCCATAATCACCCCCTAGATAAAGCTCCCTTGGCACCTCTTGCCAGCACTGCCACCCATCCCTGCAGACAGCTCCCTGTGGGAGGCCGCCCCAGGCCAGGCTTAGTCCACGTGGGTCACCCATTGAGCCTCCCTCTCTCTATCCTCCCCTGAGCTCTGGCTCAGCGACGCCCAGCCCCCCAGCAACCTCATCCATCTCCACCCACCCTTGCAGACAGCCCTTTCTTCCCAAGCTTCCTGCTCAAGGGGGCACAAGCCCTTCTCCTAGAAAATGCTCTTGGACCAGCCCTGGGGTCAAGAAGAATAAGGTCAGGATTTTCTTCTTTCCCTGTCAGGGCACTTAAAGTTGGAAGGGTCAGAGAAAGTGCAATCAGGAGCGGGGACACGGGGTGGGGCTCTGGGAGTCATTTTCTGATCTGTGCCTCAGCTTCCTCCTCTACAAGATGAGGATGGGGTGAGGACTAAATGAGCCAATATACGGGACATACCTAGAACGGGGCCGGGCACATAGCAAGCGCTCAAAAATGTCAGGTGCACTTATCATCTGCCTGGCTGGTTCCGTCTTGTGGAGGAGGAACCCGAGGGGGGGTCCTGCAGGGGTCACCTGGATGTCCAGTAACAGAAGTAGCAGAGTGATAACACCTGCCAAACCCCAACCGCAGGAGAACCTGTCCTATATAATAAAGGGCTAATATGCAAATCGACCGAATGGCGGAACTACCCATTGCTATAACATGCACTGACCACCGGGGGGGGGGGGGGTAGACATTCAATGCAGGAGCTGCCCCCTGGTGGTCAGTGTGCTCCTGCCGCTCAGCCAGAAGCGGGCTCATGGCTGCCAAGCTCAGCAGTGGTGGCGGAGCCTCTCCCAACTCTGCGACAGCACTAAGGATGTCCTACTGATGGCTTAGGTCCACTCCCCCTAAGCAGCAAGTTGGACATCCCCCGAGGGCCCCCAGACTGCAAGAGGGCACAAGCCAGGCTGAGGAACCCCTTCCCCCAACGAACCCCCGAGTGCACGATCTTCATGCGCCGGGCCTCTAGTATATTTATAGCCTGCCTGCTTCCAAAATAGGTTTTAGACAGCAGCTGTGCTCAAGTCATCTTTCCGGCTGGACCGCTCCTTCCCAAGAAAGGACGGGGAACGCCCGTAGGGCTTTCTCACAGTAACAGCAGGCTCTGAGCACCGGGGACAGCTTTGGCAGTGTGCTCACCGGAAAGGTATGTGAAAGAAAAACGGCAGAGCCCGGGAGCCAAAGGCCTTTCCCGAAGCGGTGGTACCTTTAATAGCCAGGCATCCGTGTCCCACGCAGGGCCCGAGAGGGAGCAGGCGAGGCGGAGCGAGAGGGGGAGCTGGGATCGGCGTGAGGAGGTACTCGGCCCGGTGCAGCCCATGTGACCCAGGCCCGCACCGCCGTCTCAGCAGTGACAGCGACACGGGACCCGGACTAAGGGAAAGGCCATGTCTCTGTGAAGGGGGCCCATGAGGAGGATCCGGGCACATTCCTAACACGAGGCTGCCTTTGTGTGGAGGACAGGCCGCACTGGCCATCATCACCGCCGCTGTAGTTGTGGGGTCCCTGTTATGTTCAGCTTAATAGTGGGTGCTCAATGAACGGTGACTCACTTTTTTAAAATAATCCCATCTTCTCAAATCCTCCAATCCCCAAGCTCGATGACTCTTTTTTTAAAAAATATATATTTTGTTGATATTTTACAGAGAAGGGAGAGAGATAGAGAGCTAGAAACGTCGATGAGAGAGAAACACTGACCAGCTGCCTTTTGCACACCCCCCGACTGGGGAATGTGCCCGCAACCAAGGTACATGCCCTTGACCGGAATCGAACCCGGGACCCTTCAGTCCGTAGGCCGACGCTCTACCACTGAGCCAAACCGGTTTCGGCTCGATGACTCTTTGTCATGTGCAGTCCGCCAGGCTAAGGATCTGTCCCTGAACCCCAAAGCACCTTTTCTCCTGTGTACTTGGCACCTTCTAATGTACAGGGAAGTGACTGGGGACAGAGCTTTGCAATGCCACACAGCGTCTGTCACGGTGTCAATGGCTTGTTCGATCACATCCACCCCACGCTTACAAAGTGCGGGGCGGTGAGCTCTGGGCTGCAACGCAGCGCTGAACAAAGGCAGGTGGTGCCCTGCCCTCATGGAACTTCTGGTCTCTTGGGAGGACAGCTGACCATTCCGGGGCGGGCAGGCATGGCTAAGGACAGGAGTACTCAGCTGTCGGGTGCCAAGCAGAGGAGTAAGGGCCTAGGCAAAACCCCTTCACCCCCTGTCCTGAACTGGAGCTATGTGCAGACCTGTCAGGCGAGTTGCCTGAGGATGCCCACTAGGAAACCAAAAGAGGTTTACCAATCTTTACCAATAAAAAAAAATAAAATAAAATTACTCTTGGCATCTATCTGAGCTACTGACCAAAAAAATTAGGTTTTCAAACAGTACTTATAAGGACTTCGTTTTTCTAAAATATTATACCTACTCAAAGGAAGAAATGTGTTTTATGTGCAAAGAAAAAAGACTAGAAGGTGTACAGTACGATATAGCACACATCCAGAAGTTTCCACGAAGCTCGGGGCCTAACCACTGTTCCCCTCCTCTCCAGGTGGCAGCATTAGCTAAGCCACACTCCCTGCCAGGACCTCAGTTTCCCCATCTGTAAGACGGGAAGGGTAGAGTGGGCCTTACCTACCAAGAGGAGGGAAGAGACACTAAAAGAAAACCAACTACCATCTTTCCTCACCAACATTTTCTGAAGGAAAGAATGAGAAACATCACAAAGGAAACAGAATAAAGTACAGTCCTTTTAAAGTGAACGGAGTTAGCTTCATAATAAACCTCCCTAACTTTTCACTTTTCTCATCCCGCACTATGCTTTCGGAGCATGGGCATTTCAGTCCTGCTGACACAATTGTAAAGACATCAGGTGGGCGTCCACCATGAAAGGGTGCTGCTGGCTTTTCGGGCCCCTCTCCCCTCCTGGTGTCCCCGCTCACTCTTTTTTTTTTTTTTAAATATATTTTATTGATTTTTTACAGAGAGGAAGGGAGAGGGATAGAAAGCTAGAAACATCGATGAGCTGCCTCCTGCACACCCCCCACCAGGGATGTGCCCGTAACCAAGGTACATGCCCTTGACCGGAATCGAACCTGGGACCTTTTGGTCCGCAGACTCGAGGCTCTATCCACTGAGCCAAACCGATTTCGGCCCCGCTCACTCTTAAAGGCCCATTCTCCACCACTGCTGGGTGTTGGTCTCTATGGAACACCATACAGCACTTGACAGTAGCCTCATGAATCAATCAGGCATGAAGTGGCCCTAATTTATTAATACACATCGTAAAATCCCCTTCCAAACGGAAGGCCATAAATCACCTGCCGCCGGAAACGTTCTATTTTTAAAGGAAGGCCAAGGTATCTTGAACTAAATGCCAGACTCGCCCATTTCGAAAGAGCAAACTTTGATCCACGGCTGCTATGCTAATCAAGTGATTAGGGCGGCCCGGCCCCTCCCTGATAACGCAGCATCACCACCCCCCACCAGCTTCCTCTCCTCACACACTTCTCGGCCCAGACCTGAGGCCAAATGTGACTCACAGGGGCTGACTTCTGGGTGATCGGAGGTCCTCCGGCCAGACCCTCCGGGAGCCCGAGCTTTAGAGGATTAGAGCTAGCTAGAGGGTTAGAGGTGATGCTGAGGATGGAGGAAGTGCTTTCTATGTGTCAGGCGCTAGACTGTGTGCTTGTACACACATTGTCTTAGTTCAACTTCTGAATTACATTGTTTTCGGGTGAGAAAAGTCAAAGCTCAGAGAGGTCTAGAAGCTTCCCCGAGGCCTCAGAGCACACAGGGCAGTGCAGGTTTCAACCCTGGCCCGCCTCACTCCAAAACTTTGGCTCCTCCATGCCACCCACGGCCTGTGGCATGAGCTTCTAATATCCTGGGTCCCTTCCCGGCAGCAGGAGGAAATCTCTGAAGGGAGGTTTGACAGGAAGAAGAGGAAGCTCTGCCAATTTGGCTTGGAGGTGCCAACCCCGACACTCCCTCAGTCAGCTGGGGTGCTGGAAATCTCCCTTCCTTTTCCTGTGACAGCCTCCCTGTGATTGGCGCACACCTGCAACCTGCCCGGGCCACACCTGGGGAAGCAGCCACTTCCGCCTGCAGCCTGTGCCCTGTGCTCCGCTTCCAGCAATTACCTCTCCCCCCCTCCTCTCCTGCCTCATCCTTCCTGCCCGGGGGATCCCACCTCCACCTACTCCCCCAACCCCCAACCACCACAAAAGAGAGTGCAGTATATAGCAAGCAGGCTGTGCGGTTCATAACAACCGGGAGGCAGTAAAGAGAGACTCAGCCCCCACCCCCCCTCCCTACATCCACAAACCTTTGCACATGGGAACATTATCACTCAGCACAGGAGAGGAATGAGAGCTGATAGATGACGAACCTGAACCTTGGCCCCTGCGTCATTAACAAGAGTTAATACTTGGGACAGTGCCCGGCATAATAATTTAGTTATTGTTATTGTTATATTTTCAAAGTTGATGGTAAAGTCAGTCTCATTTTTTCTCATTGTACAGTGGGAGGGAAATTTATGTTAGAATCAGTTCATTCTTCATCTTGTTAGGGAAAGCCCTGCTGCATTAAAAAAAATAAAAAATATATATAATGTCCAGACATACAACGTGGGCCAGAGGAACTGGAGAAGTTCTGTCTGTGGAGGAGGAGGTCCCGGTCGGGTCAGAGGACCAGCTTGAAATCCCTGTGGCCGTCGGGCCCAGAGGTGGTGGTGATGCCCGAGAGGGGGCTCAGGCATAACTCAAAGCCATGGGAGCACCTTATCCCTCCACAGGTGCCCCGTCGAGTTCATTTCTTGGGGATAACATGGGTGATTTGGGCCACCTGACTGGGATAAGGGAGGTCCTTTCAACCCACAGGCCCCAGAAGAATGCACTCCCGGGAGATATTTAAGCCAATGGCCCAGTTGACCAGCCATTTGGGGAGGGCCTCAACTGGTCCACCTGAGTGGTCTGGCTGCACTGCTCCAAACCCCACATTTCTGTCATGCCCACCCTTGATCTGTGGGCAACAAGTCTACACAGATGGTCCCAAGCTCCCCATCCATCCTGGCCCCTCACTGGCATCTCAGGCTTTCAGACCGGCTCGGGCAGGCTGTACAGCTCCTGGCACCTTTGCTGCACCCTGGCCAGGCCAGTCTGCTTGGAGGGTAAGGCAGGGAGGCTTACCTAAAGACTGCCCACAAGCCTATCCACCTACGAAAAATCTGCTGTAAAACACTGACACATCCTCCCAGAACTGCCTCCCGGATTTAAGAAAGGGAGAGGTGGCTTGGGTTTTAAAGAGAAAAATAAGATTCCCATTCATGAACTCCCCACACCAAGGACAGGTAAAACGGGTTCTGCCATTGATTAATGAGCTGGGGTAATAATGGGGCTCACCCTTCGTCATTAAAAATATTAACCTCGTTCCTGGCTCAGCGATGTCATAAACCGGGGGCCACGCAAAGCTCTCTCCTAACCACACTTCTCATCTGCTGGGGGAGGATGCTAGGTGCGTGCCTCGGGCCCTGAGGACCAGCCAGGAAGGCAGAGAGCCATTTGGGAAGACCACAGATCCCCCACAGAGCCAGCAGCAGGTGGACAGGGGGAAGAAACAATGCCGTAACTTGCCATAGGGGTGCAAGAATTCAGGGGTCTCAGCTCTCAGCTGGCTGGAGCCTTTATTAAAGTGATGCTACGCTCACGTGGTCTAATGTAGCTCCCAAAAGCCAACCTGCCCACTGGCTGTGGTGACAACGGTATGACCTTAGGACTTCTACCACCAGGAAGGAGACTGTCTTACTCCAATCTGCATAAATCTCGGGGTCAGTGGAGAATCACGTTCAGCTTTGGGCCCCGAACTTTAATTAAGAGCTGCCACCAGGAAGATAAAGAGCCTGGGCTCCACGTCTCATGAGCATAATTAAAGAGATTAAGGGTTTGTACGTCCTAGGGAAGATTCAGGGGTGTGTGTGCGGTGCAGGATGGCGGCTAATCCCTGGAACAGGATGCAGACAAGTTCTGCTGGGTAAGAGGGCAGAGTGAGGACTAATTAGAAGTTGTAGAGAAGACTTCCACTGTTTCAGGGAGAATGTTTGATCAGATAGAGCTGTTCAAAGTAGGATAGTTTTGGGGGTAATGAGTTTCCTGCCACAGGGACGTCCATGCAGAAGCCGGCTGAACACATGGCCAGCAGAAGGACCCAGACTGAAATCCTTTGCCATCAGATACCCTGTGTGCCTCCTGGGAGTCTTATGGTACCCCAAAGCGTGGGCCTGAGGGTGGGGGAGCCAGTGTGGAAGGGGTTGGCCAAACCTTACAAGAGGGCATTCCTCTCTCTCACTTCCACAAGCAACCCTAAGCTTTTTAAAAATATATATATTTTATTGATTTTTTTACAGAGAGGAAGAGAGAGGGATAGAGAGTTAGAAACATCGATGAGAGAGAATCATTGATCAGCTGCCTCCTGCACAACCCCGGGGATGTGCCCGCAACCAAGGTACATGCCCTTGACCGGAATCGAACTTGGGACCTTTCAGTCTGCAGGCCGATGCTCCATCCACTGAGCCAAACCAGTTTCGGCAACCCTAAGCTTTTCTGGCTTTAAGGGCCCATAAGCATGCGAGTGAGGGTGAAAGGACAGCCATGCCTGCCCTCAGAGAGGTACCATCACCATCTAGGTGAAGGGGAGACACGCAGAAGGTACGCGTGAGCTCAGCATCCCCAGATGGCTTCAGTGTGGTGTCCAGGCTACTGGAGGCAGGCAGGCGTGTGTGTGTGTGTGTGTGTGTGTGTGTGCGCTTGCATGTGTCTCAGCCTAAGCTAAGATTGCCCTCTTTCCTTGACAGCATCTGATAGGTTGGGTGTTGTGGGAGAAGCACAGAATCAGACCCAAAACACTTCTGTTCTGGAATTCAGCAATGCTCATGGTGGGCGAGGTCCTGAGGACAGAAAGACAAATATATCCCAGTCCGCTCTAAAGGAGGAAGGAATCTATCAAATTTATTTTGTAAAGAGTCAAATAGTGAATATTTTGTTTGCAGGCCATAAAGCCTCTGTGGCAACCATTCAACTCAACTGCCACTGTGTGACAGCAGCCACACACACACCTCAATGAATAGGAGTGGCTCTGTGCCAATAAAACTTTATTTATAAAGATAGGCAGCAGCTGGATTTGGCCCAAGGGCTGTGGTTTGCCCACCTCCGGTCTAGTCCAATGTTTCTCAACAGAATGCAAACTGGAATCACCTGAGGAGCTTTCACAAAGCACGAATGCCCGAGCTCCACCCGAAATTCCAACTTAAGTGGCCCCAGTTTGGGCCTGGGATTAGTGGTTTCTAAAAGCTCCCCCACGTGACTGTACTGTGTGGCCAAGACTGAGAAGCACTGGTCTCCACCAGAAGAGAGGCACGTGTAATCTCACTATTGTCTTGCAATAATCCACAAGGTTTCAGAAACTCAATTCAGGGGAAGTGACTCGCTCAAGGTCGTACAATGAGTCAGGAGGCAAGGAATCCCAGCCCACGAGCTTTCTTCTGCTCCGCAACAGACATGGATCGACCTCCTCCCATCCTGGAGCGTGGGACACAGGTGCCTTCTAGCTCCTGCCCCACTGTTTCAAGACCTTAAGGACCCTGGAGGAATAAATACCAGCCACATTCTCTCAAACTCTAACACGTGGGACCTGGCCCTCTCCCCAGACCAAACATCACTGCCTTCCAACTAACACGGGAACAGAACACCCAGCACATTTCCCTATCTTATGAGAGGCGGCATTTTCGGCAAATTTGAAACAGTTTATTAGCATCTGGGAGGGACAAAAGAGCACTGTAAAAACTGTGTTTCCTCAGTTCTAGCAAGTGCAGCCACCGGAAACTCTTTACCAACGACACCAGTAAGGACCTGCCAAAACGTGCTGCCTGCTCGGAGCTCTGCCCACGCAGGACTTGGACACTGGAACCACCAGAGCCCTGGGGGATGTTGCAAGAGCTTGGCTGAAGCAATGATCTCAATGTCTGCAGAGCAAACGTGCTCAGCAGACAGGGCGAACCCAGGCATCGCTGGCCTTGCGGGAGCTCTGCGGGTGGCCAGAGAGCCTCTGAGCTCCAGACTCCCCCTCCAATCCACTGAGCCACAGAGACCGTCAAGGGCTTGGGAGAGCAAGGATGCGCCCAGCACAATGATAATACAATAAATACCGACAGCAGCTACTGGAAGCTACGTGCCATTCTTCCAATGCTCCCAGCAGCCCTCTGGAGTAGACGCTTACACTGTCCTCGTCCTACAGATAAGAAAACCGCAGCACAGGACGGCTAGGAAACTTGCCCAAGGTCACCAAGGCACTGAGTTACAAAGTCAGGATTCAAACTTAGCTGCTCTGACCAGATTCTGGCTTGTGATGCTTTACTCAAAGGACTTTAAAGTGACTCTACTGAGCAAATGGTCCCTGCAGAGACAGTGAAACAGACCCAGCAGATGTGAGGGGCTGGCCGAAACCGGTTTGGCTCAGTGAATAGAGTGTCAGCCTGCGGACTTTAAGGTCCCAGGTTCTATTCTGGTCAAGGGCATGTACCTTGGTTGTGGGCACAAGCCCAGTGGGGGCGGGGGGTGCAGAAGGCAGCTGATCGATGTTTCTAACTCTCTACCTCTCTCCCTTCCTCTCTGTAAAAAAATCAATAATATATATATATTTTTTTAAAAGAGTGAGGGGGTGGTGTGGGACCACATACATGGGGGCTCTGGCAAAACCAAGTCCACCCTTGGGAGAGCCCTCTCTTTTCATGGACAAGGATCCTGCCAGCTCCTAGGACATGTAGCATGGGCCCACACAGGTGCTGAGGGCTTGCTGAACTAGAGAAAGAGCCAGCTCACAGGGCTCTTGCCTGCTAGGAGACCCCATGTCATCCAGGAACTTCCTGTCCCACCTTCCTGATAGAGAGGGCCATATACTTGTTCCCTATGTCAGCCCTTCCTATTTCCCACACTCACCTGCAGGAGTCACAGCCCCCAGCTTCCACCCTACCCCGGGTTTGCCTACCCTGTGCCCTCCTAGGGTACTTCCTTCTCTAATCACTGCGCATTCGAATTCCACTTAGTCTGCACAGCACAGTGCACGCCAACATGAGCTCCTGAGTGAGATCTGAGTTCAAATTCTGGCTGTCACCTTGGGAAGCTTGCTCAACCTCTCTCGGTCTTGGTTTCTTCATCTATAAAGTGGGAATATTAACAGACGCCACCCCTGCCTGGCCTCCGAGACCCTCACCCCAACTAGAGGTGAGCTCCCCCTCCTCCGAGCCCCACTGTTCTGTTGCTCCTCCACTCGGCCTACCTGGGCTGACTGGGCCAGGTCCCACACTGGGCTCTGGGCCTCAGAGGAGAACAAGAACTGTTGCAGGCTAGCACGAGTTCGCAGGCTGGTCGGGGGGACAGACTCGGGCTCACAAACAGCTGCCAGGGGCTAAGTGACATTTTACATCCTGTCTTCCCACTGACGACAGGCGGTTTCGCTAACTCCAGACAAGTTGTAGGAGAGGTTTGTTTTTTGTTTCCTTGTTTTTTAAATCAGGTCAAACCACATTTGCAAAACTCTATAAACGGCTTCAGAATTTTCTCCCTCCCTTACTTTTCAGTCTGGGTTTGGTGTCCAGCTGCTCCCCTACCGCATTTTACACCCCTACACATGTGCCCTAGCCCGTGTATTCCATGTAGACCCAAGCTCAGCAGCCACAGAACAGGGGTGGGGGGGTGGGGCACACAGGCACCAGGCATGAAGGGACCTCCAGACTTAAGAGCACCTCAGGCAAGTCTCACTCTACCATGAAAGCAATGGACTCAGGAGCCCCAGGAACCAACGCTCTTTGCATGTGCACTGTGCGTTATAGTTCACGAAACCCTTCCAATCAGGGTCACTTACCCTCCCCAAGCCCCCATGGAGTCATCTTGCCATGATTTTTAAAAAAGATATGTTTTAAATTGATTTTTTACAGGGAGGAAGGGAGAGGGATAGAGAGCTAGAAACATTGATGAGAGAGAAACATCGACCAGCTGCCTCCTGCACACCCCCGACCCTGGGGATGTGCCCTCAACAAAGGTACATGCCCTTGACCGGAATCAAACCTGCGACACTTGAATCCGCAGACGCTCTTTCGGCTTGCCATGATTTTTAAGACTTCCTAAAATGGCGGCTCCGGAGCAGGGCCTATGTCCACTCATCTTTCTGGTACCTCTGTCTAATGCCGGGCCTGGCACACAGAAAGGTGCTCAGTAAGTGAAAAGGTGAATTTTACAAGTGATGGAACTGGCTCCGAGAGGTTAAGAAATGTGCCCACGGTCCCACAGCCAAGGACCACAGCAGGTCTGCCTGGGGCCAAGAAGCTGAGGCTACACAGGCGGAGGTGACAAGAAAAGTGGGAAAAGGCAGAGGAGGCACAGGGAGGGAGTGTCCGACCAAGAGAAAACAGAGGAGGCCCAGGGAGGGAGCAGGCTGGAGAGGGGCCAGAGGAAGGGAGGCCATGGATGCTTTTGAGACTGACTCTCAGCTGTGAAGGGATGTTTCGGAACCCCTGAAGCTTATCGGGCCGGTGGGCATGACGGCTCAGGACAGCTCAGCACAGGGAAGGTCACGCCACAGGTCGCTTTCTTCCTTTGGAGAAATGTGGATAACGTGTTTGGATTATGAAAATTGTACTTGGGATAAAGTACTCTGCCAGGCCTTGGTGCCTCCGATATCATCCCCAACCAGGTAACTGAAGTCATTTAAAAAAAAAAAAAAATAATCCGAACTCTATTCTAATTTGCCAGTGCACCTAAGCCAGAAGAAAACAGGCCAATTGGTTTTACAAAAAAGTGCATGTTTCTGGGCTACCAGTTCTTTTGAGATGAGCCTAACCAGTGGTCAAGGACAATAGGGGGGTGGAAAAATGATTGGGGGGGGGGGTGTGGGTGGGAGTGGGGAATTGAGGACAAATATGTGATACCTTAATCAATAAAGAAATTAATAATAATAAAAAAGTGCATGTTGAGCCCTAGCCAGTTTGGCTCAGTGGATAGAGTGTCGGCCTGTGAACTGGAGGGTCCCAGGTTTGATTCTGGTCAAGGGCATGAACCTCGGTTTCGGGCACATCCCCAATAGGAGGTGTGCAGGAGGCAGCTGATTGATGTTTCTAACTCTCTATCTCTCTCCCTTCCTCTCTCTAAAAAAATCAATTATACATATCTTTTAAAAAGTGCATGTTGAATAAGCCCAAGAGAAAGCCAAGTGCAAGACCTTATTGCAGTGCAGGGATTACTGTCACTAGCCTGCTGGTGCTACTGTGGGTCCAAAGAGGGGTCATGCCCGGGAGCCCAGGACGCCATTCGGTTTTGTGGCAAAGGAGTGTGTGAATGAATGGGTTCCACGAGTACTCGGCTTTTACAACCCTCAGCTGCTTCACACCCAGGCCCTCCCCCATCTACAGAGCAGAGGTCACAAAGCCACAGGTCCCTTTGTAATCCTACTTCCTGTGGATGCCAGTCTGGCTTTCTGAACAACCTCTCTAACTTCACCGCACAACCCACAGCCGCCCAGAAACAGCTCTGATGTAAGCAACACCTCGGGGAAGCTCGGCGCCCTCGGAAATCTAAGACTCCCTGGCCCGGGGCCTGCCATCGACCGCCCGCCCTGGCCAGGCCTGTGCCCAATGACTTGGGTCTGACGGGCCAAGCTTTCTCCAGGGTGCCTCACCGCTGAAGCAAGAGGGGTGAGGAGAAAACCTGGCCGGCGGCTCTTGACAGGAGTCTGGCAGCCTGTGCCCTGCTCTCCACAAATCTCGGGGCCACGGCTATCCTTCGAGCCGGAATCGTGGGTCCGGGCTCTCGGGCCACATTCTAGAGCTGCACCACAGACCGAAGTGCTGATAGCAGCCTGATGCTCGATGTGTGATTATTCGCAGAGGATAAGACTGGTTATTTGTCCCCATCACCACAGCTCTTGTCACTGAAGTCAGGTGTCAGGGTGAGGTGGAGGAGAGGATGCAGAGAAGGGCAGGACCAGCCCACAGGCTTCGGCCACTCTGTTAAAGGGGATAAGACCGCTGAAACCGGTTTGGCTCAGTGGTAGAGCGTCGGTCTGCGGACTGAAAGGTCCCGGGTTCGATTCCGGTCAAGGGCATGTACATTGGTTGCGGGCGCATCCCCGGTAGGGGGTGTGCGGGAGGCAGCTGGTTGATGTTTCTCTCTCATCGACGTTTCTGGCTCTTTATCTCTCTCCCTTCCTCTCTGTAAAATATCAATAAAATATATTTTTTAAAAAAAGGGGGGGGGGAATGAGACCATTGCGCCCCACTCCAGTGAGTGGGCAGGCGGGCAGTCGTAGAGGAAGTGGCACACCTCCCCTGGGCCCAGGTGGCAGCGACTGCCCTTGAGGATCAGCAGTGAGGCAGTGCCTGGAGGGCTGTGGAAAGGGGGGGGGGGGGAAGCAGTGAAGAGACCAGGCTACTGTGTTGAAGGGCTTGTGTGGTGGGTGTACAGTAGGGGGGGGGGGGGGGAATGTCCGGCTCATTTGGTCTGGCCCTGCCAAGCCATTAGGGGTGAGTTAGTTAAATGTTTGACCAAAGACAGCAGCGGGCTAATTTTTAAGTTGATGATTGTGTATGGCCCGCGAATGATGTTATAAATACCCAACAGGCCTTTGGCAAAAAAAAAAGGTTCCCCGCGTGTAGAAATGAGTTCCGGGGGTGGATTTTGAGGGCTCTGCTTTGGGGATTTACTATAAACAGAATATGTCAACACTACTAAGGAGAGACCATGTGTACTCAGCAGAGATGAGGAGTGATGAGGGTGGGACGGGAATGCAGTCATTCTGGGGAAAGGGGACAGAGCTGACTTAGAAAAGACATCTGTCCCAGAGATGTTTAGAGGCAATTTCACTTCCACAGGCCCTGGGACCTGGCAGGACGGGAACAGATGAGGTCCTAGGACATTTGTCCTCACGTAGGCCCTCTTTTCTCCAGGCTGAAAAGCCACAGCTCAGTGTCTTCCGGCGGGGACGAAGGGTCAAAGTGCAGTCGCTGCCTGGTCCTTTGCTCTTTCTCTACACCATTGGAAACAGTCCTCCCACGCCCATACCCAGAAAGCCCTTTTCACTCATCAGGAACCTTTGTTTTCCCTCTGCCCATCAAGGCCTTTCCCATCACCACGCACACGCGTGGGCTGATCTACCGCCCAGCAAGGAGCTCTGCATGGGGGTGGGCACAGTCACGGCACTGCTCCACTCCGCATGAGGCAGGCCAGGTAGTCACAAGGCCTAGGGTCTGACCCGCAGGTGGGGGTCAAGATCGGAGCCTACATTTGCAAGGCAGGATGGGGTGGCAAGAGGGAGGGCGGGCATGCCAGCTTCAGGAACGGTCATGGACAAAGGTGCTGACGGGCAAAAATCTAGTGAATGGAGGGAAGGATGCTCTCCTCATAGGAGGAAAAGGAGACAGGACCACCTTGTGGGGGGCCTGGAATGCCAGGTTAAAGCAGCCACAGGTTCTCAGGAGCTGGAAGGATGCGATGTCCGCTGACCTCGCTAGTGGACGTGGGCGGGACCGGTACCGATGCACAAAGCACAGCAGAGGACAGCTACCGTGGGAGCTACCAAGTGCCAAAATCTGGCGAGCCAAAGCTGGCTTCCAAATGCACTTTTCCTGAATGGTGCTCTGGGCCTTAGTGGAAACAGCCTCATTCTCTACCTATTTCTTTTCTCGTTCTCCAGTTCTATCCGAGTTTCTGAGTATGGATCTCATGAGGAAGTCGTTAGCAGGAGCGGCAGTTGTTCTAATCACACAGTATGCTAGGAGTGCCAAGGCAGATGGGGGGGGGGGGCGCTGCCTCAGAGGCACCAGGGCATAGAATTTAGAGCGAGACCACCTGAGAACAAATGCTACGTCTGTCTGGTGCTGGTTGTTTTGTAAGTTACTTAAAGTCCTGGGCCCTGGTCCCCTCACTGGGTACAACAGTACCTATGGACAAAGGTTGTCAAAAGAATGAATCAAAGAAGAGCTTTGCACAGCATCTGGCACACAGTAGGAGCTTAATAAGTCTAGTGTGGCCAGAAATTACCTACTGTCTTCCGTTGTCATTTAACTGCAAACCTCACCTCCAAACTGTGCCCTTTAACTGCTGAGGGATTGTGCTATGTGGTGACCAACACACCGCCGGAAGTGGGGGGACCCAGCCCTGCTCCGGGGCTCCTTGACTTTGGGGCAACTGCAAGCAATTCAGTCCTCCACCTTTAAAATGGGAAAGGAGAATCCCCACGCTCTCTGCGGCCCGGACAGCTGAGACAACACCAAAGTGAGGGCCCAAGGCAAACTGCAGAGTGCCCATGTGAGGGGTCGGTGGTCCTGCCCCCACGTTCAGCTGGGAGTGTAAGAAGGGCTCTGTGCCCGCGGGAGGGGCATCTGAGAGGCATTTCCATCTTGCCCATCTGCTGGCTCCCTTCAGAAATCATTGTGACAGGTCCTTCAAAGGCCAGCCGAGGGAAGCAGATGCCACAGCCCGGAACAGCGGGGGCTCATTTCCAGCCTGGCCAAGCATGGACTTTCCTGGGGCAACCCAGCCCAGCCGAGAAGTCTAATTCCCGTTAATTCCCACCACGGACCGGGCCCTGGGCTCTCCCTGGGTCCCTGCAGTGGTAGAGACCAACATCCGGGAGCCCCTTGCACCCATACATAGCCAACACTCAGACCAGGAGTTCAGAGCCACTCAGGTGCCTCCACCTCTGCCCTGCCAGGTCACCCACAGCCCTGCCTGCTCCCACCATGAGCTCCTGCCCTACACCTTTCCCGCCAGATCCTACCTGCACTCGCTGACTTCCATGATTTCAGCAAAGCCCTAAGTACTTTTCAGGGCCCTACAGCTGAAACCTTCTCAGACTTCCTCCAGGGAACCTGCCCCGATCTCCCTCCCAGAATTAATTGATCGGAGGCCCCTGTTACCCTGATCATTTGGCTGTGCAGTAGTAAGCCTTGCACCCCAGTTTCTCAACAATGTCCTGTTCTGCAGTATCCACTGTGCTAGGGCCAGGGGCTCACTCAGGACACGAGCAGGGAATCGAATTGCTGAAATACCACCCCACCCGTCTTTGAACAGGGTAACTGCTCTGCATAGATCCCAGGGACTGGCATCTTAATTGCATTTCCCAATATGAAAACAGCGAGTTGCATCCTCCCTGGAAAAGTGGTCTCTGGGGGTGGAGGAGACAAACCCACTTAGCTGTGGGGCCAGCTGCCTTTAGATGGTAGAATCCCAAGGTGACCAGCTGAGCCTAGGAATGCAGAGCTGGAGTCGGTGTGCTAGGGGGTAGGGGGGTGTTAATTAGGGGGGTCAGGGGTACTCTCCTCTCCCCTGAAATAGGAACCCTCGACTGAGCCAGCAAGTCTTAGGAAGAGCTGGGCCCGTTGTCGGCGAACCGCGGCTCGCAAGCCACATGCGGCTCTTTGGCCCCTTGAGTGTGGCTCTTCCACAGAATACCACAGCCTGGGACACTCTATTTGGAAGAAGTGGTGTTAGAAGAAGTTTAAGTTTAAAAAACTTGGCTCTCAAAAGAAATTTCAACCGTCGTACTGTTGATATCTGGCTCTGTTGACTAATGAGTTTGCTGACCGCTGAGCTGGGCCAACTGTCTTGAACGCTTCCAGAACATGCTGGCAGGGAGAGCTCCGAGGGGCAGGCCTCGCGTCAGGGCCGCGGCCCCTAGAACAGGGCCAGCAAGCTCGGGCGGTGACCTGGAGGAGCGGGCAGGCCCTGGCGCTGCCTGGCAGCCCACTCCAGCCTGCCACTGCACATAAATTACAGGGAGGAGGCCGGTGGCCAACTGGCTTCAAGGCCGGCCCTGCCTCTGACACAAGGAAGTGCTTTGTGCAGCCCAATACCTCATTATCTGGCACCCCAGCCACACCGGAAAGGGCAAATAATGGGGTGAGCGCGACACATGTTGCACAGACGTCCCTCCCTGCACAGACCTGTCCTGGAGTCCCCGCTGCCAATGGGGCAAAGGCTCAATTAACTCCTCAGCGTGGCATCTGCAGCCCTTCCATCCAGCCACAACAAACCTTTCCAGAAAAACCTCCTCCGGTCTGATTCCCTTATTCATTCAAAAAGTATTTGTTGAGCATCCATTACGTGCTGGGCACGATGCTGAAGGATCCCTACGCCCCACTGCCCTGGAGCCCAAGCACACACCCAAGTCCCTCGCTTAGAGCCGGGCAACCAGGAGGTGCTCAATCCTTGGGGACTGCCATTACCATTCCTCCCACCTGCCCCCGAGGAGGAAGGAAGCGGCTCTTCCCCGATGCCCCCTGCCTTCTCACCCACAGGTCTCACCACCACCCCATAAAGGTGGGCACCAAAGCCACTCGGCCTGTAATTTCGAGTGTGCTGGCTGCTCAAGGGGACATGGGGTTTTGAGTGCTTCCCTGTGCTGGAGTTATGGCGGGTTGGGGGCTCTGGGAGGTACAGAGCACATGGGGCCCTTCATCAACCTCTCAGAGGCCGCTCTCCTGGTAGGCATTCCTGGCCCACGCTGGGTCAGGCTCTGTGAGGGGCTCTCCTGAAGCTCTCCGGGAGCCCAGCAGGCACAGGAGCTGTGACATGTGTGACCACTCCTGCCTCAGACGCATGAACACATGCACATGGAGAAAGGAAGGAAAGGAGGGTGGGAGATCGGGAAGCTTCCTGAATGGCATGACAGCTGAGCTGGACAGGGAAGGACGAAGAGGATAAAGGCATACAGGATGTGGGTAAGACCCTGACAGAAGGGCTGGCCGCCATGAAAACATGGAGCCGCAGGAAGCCTTTCAGAGAAGGGAGGGTCAGCTCGAGCAGCATGCTGTGAGTCTTGACATGATAGAAGCCATGAGGAGTATTCAAGTAATGACATGTCCAAAGTCACTTTTGAAAGATAGAGATGAAGGACGAACCGGAAGAGCCAAGACTCAAGCCCCATGGGATGTCAGGTTATGGGGCTTTTCTTCTGAAGTATTTGAGACAGCCGTAACAGTAACCAACGTGGTAATATATCAATTTCCTGCATCTTTATAATGAACCAGACATACGGACACTGAAAAACCCTACACAGGACAACACAGCTGCAGGGGGGGAAAATGGTGCATTTCAAAAAGACATGCTTTTTTGACACGAGAATATGGGTAATTTCTACACAACTGAGCGTTGGTCAAAGACCTCATAGCATGTCTAGGTCAAAGTCAGTTTGCAAGAAATTAAGGGGTACAGGTGGGGGGACTTCCATATAATCAGGAGGTCAAACCAGGGATTCATAAAACAAGGAGAACAAGTCAACACGGGTTGTGATTAGGAAGAGATGTGCCTAACGTTTCTGACCAGAGATCTGCAAAGTTATTTTTAAATAAAGTTTTATTGGCACACGGTCTCGCCCGTTCATTATGTCTACGGCCACTTTCACATTACAAGGACAGAATGGAGTAGCTGCAACAGAAACCATGTTGCCCCCCCCCCCCAAGCCTAAAATACTTGCCATCTGGCCTTTACAGAAAGGTCACTGATCCTTGTGTTAGGCACATGGGAACTCATACACACGAACCAGTGGCTACCCTGGGAGGCAACCTACTTATTCCCAAGGCCCCGCTGCCTTCCTCTCTGTGTAGGGCCCACACGATGCACTTCTTTGCACATCGTGGTGAAGTAAATCTTCCATCTTGCAGAGTGGATTTGATTTCTGGACACTGCCCCACGTTTTTCCAACCCGATGCAGGTGAAAAGGTGGGTGGCCGTGCCAAGGAATGAAACATGCAAGCTTGCCAGGGGCAGGACGCGTGCCTTAAGCACCGGATGACTTGAAATTGCAGCGAGAAATGTGGTTTCGTTATAAACTTGCGCAACTTTATTTCTCGTGTCTCATTAACAGGGGACAACAGCCGTCTGATGTTTAAGCCTTGATAGGATAGTAAAAAAAACAACAACACCTCAGTCGCTTGTGACCACCTCTTACAAGACCAACCACATTCCACAGGAAGCCGTGATCTTGGGTTGGCTGTTAGGGGCTGGCTGTCCTGGGGCGTCTTTGGAAAACAGGTCCTGGTGACAAAGAAGGACCCTTGGCCAATTTACAAATGGAGAGACACTGTGGCCCAGAGAGGAGATGGGACTTGTCCAAAATCATCCAGGCCATGTTACCTCAAGGTTCAAGTTACCCAGAGTGGCTACAGGGTTCCAGGTTCTGGGCTAGAAGCTGCGGAGGGAAATCAAAAGTGCTCTCAGCCCTAGCTGACTGGCTCAGTGGGCAGAGCGTGCTCAGGCTCTGTGTGAGGGGCTCTCTGCAGCTCTCTCCAGGAGCCAAGAGGGACATGAGCTGCAACATGTGTGACCACTCCTGCCACAGACCTATGGACACATGCACATGGAGAAAGGAAGAAAGGGTGGGAGATTGGGGACTGAAGGGTCCTGGGATCGATTCTGGTCAAGGGCATATACCTTCGTGGCAGGCTCGATCCCTGGCCCTGGTCAGGTGTATGCAGGAGGCAACCAATTGGGTGAGTATTTTTTTTTTTTTTTAAAAAACATATTCCATTGATTTTCTACAGAGAGGAAGGGAGAGGGATAGAAAGTTAGAAACATCGACCAGCTGCCTCCTGCCCACCCCCTACTGGGGATGTGTCCGCAACCAAGGTACATGCCCTTGACCGGAATCGAACCCGGGATCTCTCAGTCCGCAAGCCAACGCTCCATCCACTGAGCCAAACCGGTTTCGGCCAATTGGGTGAGTATTAACAAAATAAAATAAAAATGCTTTAAAGGAACTGAGTCCCTGACATCCAAAAGGATGGGGATGTCAAAAAACATGGAGGCCTGACAGGCTATGGCCCTGAATCTGTTTCTTTATATTCTCTCTTTCTCTCTCTCTCTCTCTCTCTCTCTCTCTCTCTCTCTCTCTCTCTCGTTCCTGAGAAGATTACAGTGAAGTGTACCTAAAGTATAACATACAATGGGTGCTCAATGAAAAGTAGCCCATAATCTCAGGCATGAGGGTGAGCTATTTTCTTTTATTTAAAAAATAATAATTTAATGTACTTATTTATTGCCAGTGGAGCTCTTTTTAACAAATATATTTTATGGATATTTTAGAGAGAGGAAGGAAGAGGGATAGAGAGCTAGAAACCTCAATGAGAGAGAAACATCGACGAGCCGCCTCCTGCACACCCCCCGCACCGGGGATGTGCCCACAACCAATGCACATGCCCTTGACCGGAACCGAACCCGGGACCCTTCAGTCCGCAGACCGACGTGCCACCACTGAGCCAATCCGGTTTCGGCAAGGGTGAGCTATTTTCTAATAACGATATTCCACTATGGTTACCCATGCGTGCATGGATACACACACACCTCCGTACAGGAACTCTTTTTAAGACGGCGAGGCTCCACTGGGCACCTGTCTTATGCCAGGCACGTTCCGCCTGCCTCCCACAGGGAAGTTAACAGAGGGGAACAACTGAACAGTCCCCTCTCCCAGCTAAACTGCTTTAGCGGGACAGTTGTAAACACAGCACTGACCAATAAGAACTCAGAAACAGAAGCAGATGAAAAGCAAGTTTGATCTGGCTTTTGGAGGCAGCTCCAATAAGATTTCTTCCAAAGGAGCGAGGAAAATCCCCCCCACACACACACACAGCTTCTTGGAAATAAGGCCAGTAAATCCTTCCACTCTGGCCATTCTCCTTTCATGGAATAGCCCGGCATGCCAGTGGGAGTTTAGCAAGACAGGGTGTGTGTGGCAGCTTCCTGTGCCTGGCTGTGTAGTTCCGATAACAGGTCCCTGCCCAAGCTAAGGCTGTGACACAGACAGATGATGTCCTGATCAAGTACCCGGGGCCAGCACTGGCACCAACCAGCAAGCCTGGTGAGCTTATATAACAAAGGGCTTGTCACCACTTCCTGCTATCCTCATTGCCCACATTCCAACACAGTGAGACACTCCCTCAGCCCTGGCTTTGAAGCTCCAGCTCAGCTGGGAGGCAGAGCGCCTGCCCTGGCTCACCTCCTCATTCCCCTTTGCGCTTGGTTTATCACCAGTTAGCTGAAATAAAAATAAAACACTTTTAAATACACTTTGGTGATTAAAGAATGTTTTAAAAAACTGGAAAAAAAAAAAAACACCCAACGTTCCAATGACAACCACTGTTCACATGGGATCTATTTACTTCTAGCCTTTTTTTAAAAACATAATATAAGGACATGGACATAGGATAGGGGAGAATATGAATATTCATTTAAAAAAATCTTATTTTTTAAAAAGAATTGTGTAGTAAGCCTCCTCCCTCTTGACTATTGTGCACCGAGTTACTCCACTCAGGTTTGGGAGGCCGCTTGCCTTTCGCTTGTGAAGGGCCACACAGCCATTTCCCACGGCTGAACATTTAGGTGATTTCCAGTTTTGTTTCTCCAGGGCTGTGGGCTACTGGTAATGAAATCACTGTGACTCTCTCTCTCCCCGCTATCCTTAAATTCCTAGGAGGGGAATCACTGGGCACAGAGCAGCGACTTTTATATTTCTCCGCATGCCCACTCACAGTTTCCTGTCACCCCTTCTAGCCTGGAACCAAGTCTACAACATTTTTTAAGGCAAATTCATGATTTATAAAGTCCTTTCACAGTGGCCTTATCAGGTGACCTCACGACAGGTCAGCTACGATGAACGCCCTCATTGTAAACCTGGGAAGAGGGCCCAGAGAGGTCAAATGACTTACCCAAGGTCACAGAACTTGAAACTATTCTAGACCAAGTCTTAATGCCCCAGACTGCCTGTCACAGGCCCCCAGGCCAGAATTTGAGCAGGATTGTGGAGGTATTTTTAAATCGAGTACAGGATAATCTACAACACCCAGCTTGCTAGAAACCCCCAAGTCATACCTTGTGATTCTGGGTACATTGTTAAATGCTTGCCAAGGTTTTGACCATCCAACTGCAGACCAATGCAGGGAAAAGCCACGTTCTTCAGCAAAAGGACTCCAGTGGTCTTTCTGCTATTCAGCAACGGGGAAAGTTCTTCTACCACTAAACCATATAGAAAAGGTCATGCCCTGAATAGCTACAGGAATAGACTTTATAAGAGACAATCTTAACTGGTCTTTGATTTTTATACTGTGAATACAGGATGACCTTGGATTTCACATTCAAACCAGCCTTTGAAATTCAAATATATAGCTCTTCCAAGCCAGGCCTCTTCCTACAAGGGAAGGCCTGATTTTCCATTATGAATTTTTTTTTTAAAGAAATGTTTGAGTAAGACAAGAACACACGAACTTCTTGTTTGTTTTGGTACCTTTCACATGTAAAAGGAAGTCCCTTTTGCATCCATCACTGTACGATGGCCATCAGAAATTTCCAAGATAAATGGACTCTGTGAAAGTGTACAACTGAAATGTGCTTTCAGAGTAAGAAATGCTAGGGCACAATGGAACTACAAGCCGCTGAACTTTAATGAATCCAATACTCTGAAGCCCTTGCCGGGCTGTAGAGAAATAGGGAAAACCAGAAGAAACCATAAAAAGCAAAGGAGCATGATATATTCTGGGATAACCATTTCCCCAAAGGAAAAGACCGGTATATATAAAAAAAAAAGGCATTTCTAATTTAGGGGAAAAGAAATTGAATAGTACCAAAAAAGAAAGTCAAAACTGTGCCCTACACCCATCCACTGTACTTCCACACGGTTTCATCAGCGCCCCTCTGTGAGCTGTCACTACCAGCCGTTTCTGCTTCCTCTGGGGGTTTCATGTCTAATAATCTTTAAGGACTCCTTAAAACAAAGGGTTTGCCTGGATAGAAAAATGTCTTCTGGTTTTACAAAGCCAGGCCCACTTCTGCCCTAGCCTGCAGGCGATAAAGAATCAGAATCAGGGATGCAGACAAAAATCAGCGAGGGGTGGGACCCGGGGAAGGAAGGCAAGACCCCAAACCCATGCCAGAATTGGTGTCTGCACTTTGACAACATGAAGACCAAGGCCTGTGAAATCAGGCCTTAACAGTGTTCTCAGCTGTCCTGTGGGCGACGAGGAAGCGACGACACAACGCCCAGCATTTTGTCACTTTGCAGTCACACCAGAGATGGCTTTCAGACAAATCCTGAGCAAGCAGGAACCAACTGACAGCTGAATTCCCCAAGCGTGTGTCCCAAGCGTGAGGCAAGAGCCCCCGAGCTGGACTGATGGCACATTATTCCTCAATCTTTATTTACAAAGCGTCTCTTCTGGGCTTGGAATGTGTTCTGATGGCCAGAGGGGCCTGTCTGACTCCGCAGTGGATGTGGAAGAAATTGGCCAAGGATCCTCAGGGGGCCCTTCGACGGAGCCCGGCAAACATCTCTTCATCAAGGCTAATGTTTCTTCCCCTCTGGGGACCTGAAGGCTCCTGAGCACTTACTGCTTCTTCCAGACCTTGGGCCTGTGCAGGACAGACGTCCTCTAAAGGTCAGCATCCCAGCAGCAGCCACAGGCTCCCTTCTCCCTTCTAAAGGCTCCAGCCCCACCAGCAGCAGCTCTGCCGTAGCTCCCTTCTCCCTCTGTGGACATCTACCCGCCTGGACATCCTGGAATGCCTCCAACTCCGTGAGGTGCAGCCATCAGCTGGGTGGGCTGAGCTTGGTCTCAAGGTCAGGTGACTAGCTCTGCTGGCCCCCCAGAACAAACACTGCCAGCTCCCCCATCTCCTTCCTCCCACGAAGCTCTCCTCACTGATGAGCGGCTGGTGGCTTTGCCCTTTCCTGCTCTGTGCCGCTGCAGCTTTCTAACAAGAACCACAGGTGGAAACTGTCTCCATTCCAGACCCAGGCCTGGGACCCCTGGCTCACTCTCCACCTGACTGACAGACGTGGACAAATGCTCTGGTGGACCGGATAACTTACTCCCAACGAGGGCGTCTCAGGCTATTGACAACAGCCGTGCAGAAAAATCTATCCCCTTGACAAGCACTTGATCAATTTCCCTCCGCTGACCAGTGCCATCTGAGAGCAGTCTGAGCAGTCAGAGGCAGTATTTCACTGCTTAAGGGTGCAGACTAGGGCCAGGCCCTTGCTGCCTCTGCCTAGAGCATTTGCTATTCCAACTGGGGTCCTATAATCCTTTGGCAGCATTATCCTGGAAACAAATATGGAAAGTGTCTGGCTCAGAGGCTTTCTCAACGGAGAACTGCTGTTTTTAAATGGCTCTGGCCTCGTGATGTTGGGAGTACCAGGTGACACAGAACTGACCTCTGTCACTGTTTCCGATCGCTGGACAGCACAAAGTTTAAAGGTAGACAGAAGCCAGACTGGCTGCCTGGTCTCGACCACCCTCTCTGCAACTCTACCCATTTCCAGCTTTATCTCCCACAATAGGATACTAAACAAACAAAAAACTTACTTGCCTCAGCTTCCCCATCTGTAAAATGGGACTCTTTTTTTTAAAAAAAAATATTTTTTTATTGATTTTTTACAGAGAGAAAGGGAGAGAGATATAGAGTTGGAAACATCAATGAGAAAGAGTCATCAATCAGCTGCCTCCTGCACACCTCCCACCGGGGTTGTGCCCGCAACCAAGGTACATGCCCTTGACCGGAATCGAACCTGGGACCCTTCAGTCCGCAGGCCGACGCTCTATCCATTGAGTCAAACCGGTCTCGGCTAAAATGGGACTCTTAATAGAATACATATCCTAGGGAGTGTTATGGGTTCTGTGAGTTAATATTCAGAGCCAAAAGAATATGAAAACATTCAAAAAGCTCTTACTAGATGCCAGGGCTAGTCCAGGACTCAATGACATGGTGTGAGATACAGTACAGTGAATTATGTAGACACCCTTAGTCTCTCTGAACCATAGAAATGTTCACAAATATTTAAAAATCTGCATTGTTTTCTTGATTTATTCCCCCTGAGCACTCTTGGACTTGATCTGTTCCAACACCACCAATTCATTAATGTCACAAACCTCACAGTGGATACTGCAGGATGGATTATCCTGGCACTGATCTGGGCCAGAAAAAGAGGAAAACACAACAGAGGTTCAGAAGCGGTCTCTCGTTAAAGAGACAGGACACCTGGGTTGAGGGGGATAAAAAAGGTTAGGAGGGAAGAACTCTGTGAATTCATTATCCCTTGAATTGGACTTTGGTGGGTGTGGGGAGAAAAAAAAAGGTAAGTGACCAAAATAATATACTAGTTAGTCCCCACAAGCCGCACCTTCCAAGTCTTACTCATCCTTCAGGGCTCAACTGTCCCACCCACAGTCTGCTCACCGCTGCCTACGCCCACCTCAGGCTCCAATGCTTCTCCACTCAGAGTCGTTTACCTCTCTGTCTTGGTGTTGAGCTCCTATCTGGTGTTAAGAGATATAGCAGATCCTCAACTAATGCCTTTCATTCAGTGTCATTTTGTTCAAGGTTGATGAGATGCCATGGGCATTGCGCTCTTGTTTTCAATCAGTTCGCCTACAGTAAAACTGGTTTTGTCATACATTTCGCTGAAAGGCAAGGTTAAGTGAGGATGGACTGTATGCTCAGATCTTTCCAATATCTCCCCCTGAGCGCTGAGTTAGAGCACAGGGGCTTCCTCACCCGCAGGACTCGCCCAGTGTGGGAACATGGTAGGTACCTAAGAACTGTTTGCTGGATGGATGACTAAATGTGGCATCCCTTTCTCCACAAAGTCATGGAGTGAAAGCTAAAACAGACACACCCAGGTAAGGCCACACAGGCGGGGTAGACCCCGGTTGGTGGTCTGCCCTAAATGGACCTCGACAGCGGCTCCCCCTCCCCGGCCTGGGAGGTGGAAGCCAACCCCGCCAGAGGTGAGTAGAGGCTTTCCCAGCCTCATCCCTCCCACAGCGTCAGGCCTGGCACCCAGAGATGAGTGCTAACACCCAGCTACTTCCCTCGGGTGTCCGATGTGGGATGTGTAATAAGCTCGTGGGTATCTGCCGGCGGAAGGTTTCCTTTTATAAAGAAAAGACGAAATCATCATTATCGTAATAGCTGATGAGACCTAAAAGCAGTCAGGGTGGGACCAAGTCAAAGTTATTTAAGTCTAAAAAGGCACCCGAAGAAACACAGACAGGTCACAGAACAAGCACTAAGGAGAGGATGTCCAGAAAGCTGGTCATCCAGAAAAAAATAAAATTAAAATCCTACGTCATACCCTGAAATCGAACTCCAGATATTAAATCTTCTAGAATCCAAATGGCAGGCAATGGGCAGCCATCCTTAATCCGCAAAGAGCTCTTACAAATTAACAAAAAGATAAGCCCCACGGTTGGATAGAAGATGGAGGGAAGAAAAAGAACACAGTTTTAGAAAAGAAACACAAATGGTTAAGCACATAGACACCAGCAACCCAAGAATCTGCAAGTTAAACTAAATTGCACCGGAGTAACAGGCATAAACTTGTAAAGTCTTTCTAGAAGACCATTTGCAAGCATGAATCAAAATTTTTACCTTCTTACCCAGCACTTCTCCTTCTGGGAACCAATCCGAGGGAAATCATCACAGACTTAGGCAAAGAATTAAGTTACAAGGTGTTTATCACAGCACTGTTCAATTAGAGAAAACGAGGGAGAATCTAAATGCAAACTGAACGCTGAGAAGCCATTAAATTACAGTGGTTGAATGTTTGAGAAAATATAGACATCTTCCCATGTCTCTGAGCAAAGAGAAAAGAAACAGGTACAACTAGCTGATGAGACGTGTGGAGGAAAATGTATTATATAAGCATTGGGGGGGGGGGTGTTAGGTGGACAGTGAAACTGTAGTTTCTTTGAATTACAGGATAAGACTTTGTTTCTGTCTTACTTTTGGTTATCTGCATGTTCTATACCAAACTTGGCTTAGTTTTGTTAAAAGGGGAAGAAAAAAGTAAACGCAGAAACATTGAAATACACGGAAAAACCCAAGCTTGCAGTTCTGAGGAGCTGCCAGCTCGCAGCTGCCCCCACGGAAGGGCAGGTAGGGGCTGCACCATTCCACAGATGCCGGGCTGGCCCCAAATCACATGTGTGGCTTTGGAATGCACCGGAGGGATTACGGGGCTGTCTGGCTTTCTGGGAGTGCCCATCCGAAAAGACAGCGAAGCTTCACTGAAACTTTCTGGTCTTTTCGTTTCTAAAATTTAGCCAGAGCCTGGAGAAACCAAGGAAAGTTCCATTCCTCCTACTCCTGTGTGCCTCCACGCCCCCACCCCTACACACACACACACACACACACACACACACACACACACACACTCCTAGCCCAAGTTCTGTGAGCCCCATATAAGGGAGAACTTTCCCAACAATCACAAGTGCTCAGCAATGAATGCCCTGCTTAGCAGAACACAGGCCCTACCCCGGTCCCTAGAGACTTAACCTGGCACTCATGTTTGCCCAGGCACACCACACAGCACGCAACTCAGCAGATAACCTCTTCTGCACCCACCTCCCATATGGTCTCTTTTTCCTGGTGGTTTATTTCCCCCAGCTCCAGGCGACAGACAGGCCACCCACACCTTCTCTGGGTTCTCAGGGACTGCCCCCCCCCCCCCCCACACACACACACACACCCGCTCTTAGAAGGCAGAGCATGGCTTGCTCCCAGCTCCAGGATCCAGTGGACGGATCAATTCCATTGGCAGAACTCTGTTCCTCCGGCTTCTTCCCCATCACAGCTAATGAACACTCATCCTCGAGGTTGGTCAGGCCAAAACCTTGGAGTCATCCCTGACTCTCTTCCCCCCTCATACTTAGATGTCATCTGCCAGGAAATCCCGCGGCTCTACCTTCATGACATGTCCTGAACCTGGTCTCCTCACTACCCACCACTAGTGCCCCAGTTCCAGCGGCTGCAGGTCCCCTCGCTGGTCTCCAGTCTATTCTGGTCCCCTCCGGTCTATGCTCCGCCAGGCAGCCAGAGCCACCCTCTCAAGACCCAGGTCGGTTCACGTCATTCCACCGCTCAGACTCCTCCGTGCCGTCTCGTCTCACCGGGAGTTAAAGGGAGAGACCATCTGCTTCAGTGCTTCCAGAGGCTAGGCCCACCTCAGACCTCATCTGCCTTCTCTTCCCCGCTTGCTCCCCTCAGTCATGCCGACCTCCCTGAAGGACCCGGGCATGCCCCTGCCCTGGGCTTTTGCCCTGACCAGTCCCTCTGCCCGGGGGAGCCATGAATCATGCTACCACGTCCTTCGGCAAAGCCCTCTCTGAGCACCCATCTAAAACAGCACCCCACCCCAAACGCTGGCCCACCCTAGCCTCTGTGTCCTGCTTTCCTTTTTCCCACACTCTCTACCTGACATGCTGTATTTGCTTGACTCCCCCTGATAAGGCAAATTCAGGGGAGCACAGTTTTACGTTTTATTCACCGCTGCATCCCCAGCACCTAAATAGAATAACATCCAGCACGTAGCAGGCACTCAACAATGTCTGTTGAATGAACGAATGAATGAATGAATGAATGAGGAGAAAGGAGTTGGTATGGATTCTCGTGGCCCAGTTGAGAGCTCGGGCTCCAGCCTGAAGCGAGGGACCAGCAGTGGGCCACTGGTCTCCACCCCCTACCCACCTGTCAAGTCACTCTGCCCTCAGAAAGCCCCTTTCTGACCATTTCTCTTAAGTACTGCTTGGAAAACCGGGGCCTGAGTCATCCCCCAGGGCCCTGACTAATTCTCTCTCCATCCCTTGGACCCACCTCCAAGATCCTTCCTCTACAGCATAATGGGAAATCCAGAGAGACCTCCCTATGGAGAAAATGGAAAGGAGCTGAATGATTTAAAGGAAAACTCAATTCTTCCTGGCTCAGCAGTTGAAAAAGCGCAAACTCTCAGGAAGCTAGTGCCTCTGAAAGTGAAACAGTAATAGAAATATTACTGGAAAATACCAAACAGGAAGAGAAGGAAAATTCCATCGGGGAAGCAAGGTCCTCCGTCGATCCTCCTTAATGATCTCAGCAAAGCTTTTCAGAATGAAAACAAGGAAAGAACCGGAAATCAATCAGGCTGTCACCCTTCCTGTGGACTGGAGTTCTGGCCAAGTCACCTCCACATCACCCTGGTCTGCCACAAGGACTTGGCCAGTGCCTGCTGTGGTGCAGGGCAGGCACCACGTCTCCCCGGAACCTCAGTTTCTTCATCTGTAACAAAGGGGTGTGTGTGTGTGTGTGTGTGTGTGTGTGTGTGTGTGTGTGTGTTTTACAGCACAGAGTGACTCTGAGAAATTAATTATGGGTGTGAAAGTATCCTTTAAGCTGTGGAATAAATACTCACATAAATGTAGGAATCAGTCACTCCTGAAGATTATTTTTTTATCTGCCACAAATAAGGCATGAAATTGTGCAGCTTGAGGTGGAGAGGCGTCATGGTCAAAAAAAGATTCCGGCCCTGGCCGGTTGTTTGCTCAGTGGTTAAAGCACAGGCTCTATCTGCCCTGGGACTGAAGGGTCTCAGGTTTGATTCCCGGTGAAGGGCATGTACCTCGGTTGCAGGCTAAAACAGGAGGCAACCAATCAATGTCTCTCCCCTTCTCCTCTCTCCTCTTTCCTCTACTTTTCCATATATATATATATATATATATATATATATATATATGGAAAAAAATATCCTTGGGTGAGGATAAAAAACACACAACGCACACTAATAAACAAAGATTCTGGGTTCAAATCTCATCTCCGCCACTTCCTTGCAGTGTGACTTTACACAATTTACAGAACTTCCCTGTGCTGCAGTTTTCTCATATGTACAACGGGAATGACAGAATCACCAACTTTAAAGGACATTAAGAGCAGAAGAGTTAATGCACAGAGAGCAGGCAGAACAGAGCCTCAGAGTAGGTGTCATGGAAGTACTGGCTAATATTACTACTGTGGAAAGCTCCCTCAATTCAAGTGATTACTCTCTCTCTCTCTCTCTCTCTCTCTTTCTCTCTCTCTCTCTCTTTTTACTCAAATGCTTTCTCCAAAAAGCCTTCCCTCCCTCCCTTACCCTACTTCTCCTCTAGCTCCATGGACTCAAGGCTCAGCCCAGAGCAGCCTCTGTGCCGGGATGGCTCTGAGTTCACCCACACACACACTACTTTATCGCTAAATCCTGCCATACAGATCTGTGTTCTAACCTTGGTTCCTGCATCCTCATCAGAAGTTAAGCTCTTTGTGGGCAGGTACCACGTATCCCCTGACTCATCCTTGAATCCACGCAGCTCCTGAGAGTGGCCTGCGTATGGCAATTCCTCAGTCAGCACAGGCCAAACAAAAGTTAGGAAGTCAGAGTGGCAGACCCCACCGCAGCCTCTGCCTCCAACCTGCGAGAAACCCACCCCCACCCCCACCCTACCTCAGAAGGCCAGGATCTAGCTCTCTGCTTCAAAGCCACCAATTCCAATTTATTTTCCATGGCCAAACCTGACCTACCCCTCCCCTCCCCCCTCCACCCCCATTACCTCTTGGCTATCTCAGCACAAGACATGAAACTGCTGGGGGGTGGGGAGGGGGGGCAGGGGGAGCTCAGTTTTGCTAAATGGCCAGAGGAAGGAAGCCACACCTGTTTCAGATTTGCTGTTTAACTCCTATTTTATGGGTCAGGAATGCTTTAGGGGCAGGGCAGGCCTTAAGGGTTAAGTCCTCGGATATCAGTCATGTTCTGAGATTGTCAGATTAGAGTACAGTCACCTGATCTCCTTTAAGGAAATTTAGGTTCCTTGTTGATAAGGAAGGGCCGAGACACCACTAATTTTTGTCTTAAGAACAGCACTGACAGCCTCGGCGATCCTCGGGGAGGGAACACTTAAGTGTTGCAATGAGGAGACATGACTGTTACAAGACATTTTGCGTGCCTGCAGTTTGGGAAGCACCAACGCTGCGCAGGATTTCTCTATAAAATAAGTCCAGTGGCCCTGGTCATGGCTCGGTTGGTGGGGCGTAGTCCAGTGCATGGGAAGGTTGCTGGTTCCATTATTAATCGGGGCACATCTCTGGGTTTCAAGCTCCATCCCAAAAAGGGGGGTGTAGGAGGCAGCCGATGGATGTTTCACTCTCACATTGATGTTTCCCTCTCCCTTCTTCTCTAAAAAATCAATAAAAATTATTTATCAAACACTACTCTCTTTATAAAAAGCTAACTAAATAAGTAAATAAAAAAAATAAGTCAAGTGCTGCATTGGCATCTCATTTATGGAATGCAGAGGCAGATGGGGGTGGGGGAAGAGAGAAAAGCCAACTCTGGGGCCTCTTCTGGGGACCACCAAAGAGCAGTCTGAGGGGGACAGGAATTAGGGCAAGGGGTACAAGAAGAGGAGCATTAAGTGAAGGGAAGGAAGAGATACAAAACGCATTTCATTAAGTATCAGACTTAGTACCTCTACTTAAATTGTGAAAACTAGTGGAGCAAATTGATAAAAAGCATGTAGGCTTTGAAGTCAGACTGCACAGGTGTGATCCTGCCTCTGTCACTTGGTAGCTGTGTGACATAAGATGAGTCATTAACCTCTAAGCCTCAGTTTATTTATCCATAAAAGAGGGGTAATACTGCCTATGGTAGATGGAGGGCATCGAAGGCCTGATTGGTGGCCTGCCTATATCCCTGCCTTTTGCCTTGGATTTTGCAGCTCCTCCTCTCTACTCAAATCCTGGCTCTGTGACTAGCTTTGGTCAACAGAATGTGTAAGGGAAAGTGTGCCAATTTCCAACCTCAAGAAACCTTATGGGCTTCTGTTCTTTCTTGGAACCACCATCCTAGGAACAAGGCTAGCCTGCTGGATGAGAGACCACATGGAACAGAGATCACATCACAGTCGCAGCCAAGGCCATCCTAAACCATCTGAACCCCAAACTTGGAAGAGAGCCCAGTTAGGATCAGCAGGGCTGCACCCCCCCCCCCCCACACACACACACACACACTGACCACAGATGCCTGAGTGAGCCTAGCTAAGACCAGAAACACTACTCGGTTGACATGTCCTTATTATAGTTGAAAGCAGGGATTGGAAACTACGGACTACAGGTTGGCTGCCTGTTTTTGTAGATAAAGTTTTATTGGAACACAGCTATGACCTTTCATTTATATATTGTCACTGGCTGCTTTTAAGCTACAATGGAAGAGTTTAATAGTTGTATTGGAGACTGATCTGCAATCCTAATACTTACTATCTGGCCCTTTATGAGAAGTTTGCTAACTCCTGGTTTAAACCACTGAGTTTAGGGTGATTTGTTATGCAGCAATAGCTAACCGATACAGTACCTGAATCTCTTCTACGGTGATCATGAGGATTAAGTGATCAATTTGAGTCCTAGCTGGATAGCTCAGTTAGTTAGAGTGTCGTCCTGATACACCAAGATTGCAGGTTTGATCCCCAGTCAGGGCACACACACAAGATCAACCTATGAATGCATAAGTAAGTGAAACAACAAATTGATGTTTCTCTCTTTCTCTAGATATCAATTTTTAAAAAACATAAATAAATGATCAATTAGTGGTTAGCATGAGGCATGGAGAATGTATTTCTCTTCTGGGAAATCAATGGAAAAACTGGACTTGATATGCAGGCATTTCTCTCACATTACTTTTAAAGGATAGGACTTCAAAGGAGAAAGTATGCCAAGCCAAACCACAACTACTAAGTATGGCTCTAGCCTTTTCATTCAATTACTTTCTTAGAACTGGAGAGTGTGACCATTAGCCAACTGGAAATGGCTTGACAAACCATGTTTGCCCTGGTGTCAATCAAGCCACACATCAATGATTTTATGTGAAAAGGACCAAAAAGACAAGTCACCACTTCCCCCAGCAAGGCACATGAGATATTCTCTTCCCTTTGTGGCTCCAACCTCCCTCTGCCATCCCCCACCACTTCGGCCCCCGCTGGGCCTCCAACCGTTCTCTCCCACGCCTTCAGGCCTGAGCACAGCTGTTCTACCCCTTCTGCCTGGAGAGCCTTCCTCTTCACGCCCCTGCCTGGGGAATTCCCACTCATCCTTCCAGTCAGCTCAAATGGTGCCTCCTCCTGAAAGCCTTCTTTGACTCCCCAGACAGAGCTGAGCCCTCCTATCTCTATGCACACACTAGAATTCCTTGGGTTACCGTATTTGCCGGCGTATAAGACGATTTTTTGGCCCTGAAAAATACGTATTTGCCGGCGTATAAGACGACTGGGCGTATAAGACGACCCCTAACATTTCCACTAAAAATACAGTTTGTTATATACTCGCTGTATAAGACTACCCCCCACTTGGAGGCATATTTTTCAGGGCCAAAGGGTCGTCTTATACGCCGGCAAATACGGTATATTGCCCCTGAGCCTAAAACGGTTTGGCTCAGTGGTAGAGTGTCGGCCTGCGGACTGAAAGGTCCCGGGTTCGATTGCGGTCAAGGGCATGTACCTTGGTTGTGAGCACATCCCCGGTAGGGGGTGTGCAAGAGGCAGCTGGTCGATGTTTCTCTCTCATCGACGTTTTTAGCTCTCTATCTCTCTCCCTTCCTCTCTGCAAAATATCAATTATATATATACATATACACATATATATATATATGTATATATATGTATTTTTTTTTAAAAAAAGAATACTATATTGTCCCTGAGAAGCTGCAAACTGAGTGTCTTCAACTACAAGCTGAGATTCCTCCCTCTTTGAAGGCTAGCCACGATTTATTTTCTCTGACTTCCCCCTGCCTAGCAGGCTGCTCAGAAACTGTTTGCTAAATGTATGCTTTTTTTTTCTCTCAAGGAAAAAAAAAAAGGTTAGACACGATATTATTTATTCCTTAGGAAACATGTTATTTAACTCAGCTCTGTGGATGCCGACAAAATATAAAGTGTCGGTATGCATTAGTGTGTATTTAAAACTGATGTCATGATGCGTCTTGACTTTTTCAGCTGTGGTGGAAACATTTACTTAATGATAAAAGAAACAAGACTTCAGCAGAAAACAACTGGATGAGAACTGCTTGCCTGCCCAAAATAACTACCAAGTTGCTAGCCTCTTTTATAGTCTTCTTAAAAAATACATATTTTTATGGATATCAGAGAGAAAGGGAGAGGGAAACAAACATCAATGATGAGAACCATTGACTGGCTGCCTCCTGCACACCCTACACTGGGGATCAAGCCCGAAACCTGGGCATGTGTCCTGACTGGGAATTGAACCGTGACCTCCTGGTTCATAGGTCGACGCTCAACCACTGAGCCATGCCAGCTGGGCTATCATCATTTTTAAACACAGACAACCTGAAGGAATATTTCCACCTGCTAAAGGTTTGTTCTCTTCCCAAGCGCTCAGCTCCTCACTGTCTCTCCACTGGACTACACTGCAATTGTCCTCTAACTCTGACCCCAACTTCCCCAGATTGTGACAGCTGTTTATATAGCCTGGGATGCTCCCCAACCGTGGCTTTGACTAAATCCATCCCATTCCTGGCTCAACAGACTTCAAGGACTTCCCTGGGGTGAGGGTGGGTACAAACTCGGGCCCCCACCTCGCTCATATTGTCAAGTGAGGCCCACTGCAAAAAAAGCTCTGGTTTCCAAGAAGCAGCTCCTCACTGAGGTTTTACACGTACATACACATGTATAACCACACACATACATAGGGACACACTTTCATATTCACGTGTACGCACACAGCACTGACACACCAGTGCGCCTGCGGGCTGCAGTCACCCCATTTCTTTGCAATGACATTCCACTTCCACCTCTAGGTTCAGCTCAAAGTTGTCGCCTAGGTGAAGACTTGTTAAATTTCCCAAGACAAAAACACTGGGAGACAAATGACGAAAAGACAGCGTGTCAGCCTCCTCCAGCGGCGTAGGGCAGAGAGATTCCTGACAAATCTTCACTAGCCTTTCTTCCCTTCCCTCCTAACCCACCCTGGTACCAAGAGATCTCTGAGCACAATAGGCGTGCTGGGTGAAAGCTGGTTACATTTAAAAATATATTTTATTGATATTTTACAGAGAGGAAGAGAGAGAGAGAGAGAGAGCCAGAAACGTCGATGAGAGAGAAACATCGACCAGCTGCTTCTTGCACACCCCCTACCGGGGATGTGCCCGCAACCAATGTACATGCCCTTGACCGGAATCGAACCCGGGACCTTTCAGTCCACAGACCGACGCTCAAAGCTGGTTACATTAAAAACACAGTCCTTCTGCATGATTCTAACAGGGAAAATGCCCATGATGCTAGTGGTGTGTGTGCCCCAGGACTCACCTGGGAGAATAGGAGGATGCTAAATGTGTGACAGAGGGAGGCACAGATACTGAGGGAGGTATGTGTGTTTGGGGGGGTGTGGTGGTGTTTAAGAATAAACTATAGTGGCGTGCCACTAGAGGCATTGAAGGGAGACTCTGCGGACTGGCAGCTTCTATTCCGTGACATACACAGTAAACCTCAACTCAGGTCCAATGTTAAAAACGAACACCAGGCCTGGCAGACAGGGGGACATTCAACAACCCTCTAGGTTCTTGTCCAGCTGATGAAGGAAGCTGGACCTGAGATTAAGCAGGGTGCTAGAAGTAGGTGTCCCTGGATCCATGGCTGAGGGGCAGATGGAAGGCTCTGGGGTGTTCAGGGCTGGATCTACAGCATGCCTGGCCTCCAAAAGCTGTCTGGCTAAAAATAATGTGAAAACCAGGCTGCCTGCTGGCTGCCTGACCAGGCTGGCTGCGGGCCCCGGATTAGGCGGCAGCCGCACACAGAGGGCATCGGAGTCTCTACATTCCCCAAACAGCTCGGACCAGAAGACCCCGAGGGAGGACAGGGTTCAGGAGAGGCCACTGTTGCATTGGTGGTTCTCAAAGTGGGTTGAGGATCAGCAGCCAAAGGTCACCTGGGAGCTTGTCAGAAATGCACATCCTCAGGCCCCACACCAGGCGTGGTGCACCCGTCACTGTGAGGGGTGGATCCGAGCAATCTGTGTTTTGACCAGCCCTCCAGGGGATGATTTGAGTACCAGTGTCTAGTGCAGCCTCGGGCAAACTATGGCCCGTTCGGCTGTTCTATCCGGCCCGCGGGGCCGAAAGAGCAGTGGGTTCTCTTGCTCTCCCCTCCACTCCTTCACCAGCAGCCCAAGATGAGAGTGCCAGCATGGTCAGGTTGCTTTTGTTCCGGCCCTCCGGTCCAGTTTAAGAACCCATTGTGTTCCCCTCCTCCTCATTAGAAAAAAACATCTGGTAGCCTCAATTCCTCAGCATATGGAATGGGAGCAACTTCTCCAAAGATCAAAGGGCTCGAAGTCACAACCCAATAGGTGAAACGCAGCCCTGAGATCTTTCTCCCCCCCCAAATTGTATCTGCTCACATCACTTGGCAGCTAAATCCATTCCTTGGCCCTCACTGTGCTTAACCTCCCTGCCCCGGCCCTGCGGTCCCCCTGGGGCCAAACTCTCACCTCTCCCTTCCAGCTACAGGAAGGTTACCAGCAGCCCCCGAAGCTCCAGGCTTTCCTCGGCAGCCAAGGTCAACACCCCTCCCCCATGATAAAGGCCCTCCCAGACCACCCCTCCCCTTCAGTCCCACGTAACACAAAGCCCCATCACAGCCATCATCATGTATATACCATGTGCCTGGGGCACAGCATTCAACTAGAGGGGCCCCTTCAGCACTGAGCAACGGAGGGCACAAGAAGACCCAGGAGAAATAATGGATGGCAGAATGAAGCCAAGTCTTAAACACACTTGACATTCCAGCTATAAAGCATTATTCCTCAGTATTTGACATAGTCTTAATTGTAAGTGGGAAAAAATGTTTACTAAAGTTTTGAAAGAAAAGAAAAAGAAAAAAAAAGAAGACTTTAGTGAGCAGGCAGAACGACCAGCAGCGGGAGAGAAAGGAGATTTGCCCACCTGGCAGGTGGCCATGGAGGAACAAGGCGGAGTCAGGGAGTCCAGCACCTTTGTCTGGACCTTCCCTGGCACCTTCCATCCCCAGGAATTTTAGGTTCTCCCCGGCCAGCACCCAGATAAGCCCGGACCGTGCATAAGGTGGTAGGGAGCCTCTTTGGTGTTCTCCTTACAGGTTCAACTGCAAGCCCATGATCCCGGAGGCTCACCGAGAAATCTCCCCTTCCCCAACGCAGCATCTGGGTGGCCACCTGGCTACTCGCTTCTTGTCATCTAGATGAGACATCCTGGGTGCTTAGGAAGCCCAAAGTCCATGCTTCTGAGGTGTGGTCCCAAACTGACCCCAGGGAGAGGTGGGATCCACCACAGACTGCCCACGCTGTCCCTCAGCGGGCCAACTGGGAAAGGGATACTCTGGGGACCTGGGACCTCAGAGACAGAAAGCCAGGCGGGAAAATTAAAGGTGGGCAACCCCTTACTCCTCCCCACAGGAAAACAAAAAAAAAAGCTCCATTTCCAAGCGCCGGCTGGTTGGTAGAAGCCTGTCTCCCACCTGGCTGGACGTCCAGTCCTAAAAGGAGCTCAGACTCTTTATCAGTCTCCCCCTGCCCTGCCTGGGCAAAAGTTTACACAGCCACCTGACAGCCATAGCAGGACCCGGCCTCAGATGTAATCAAAACACTGCCCTCCACCAGAAGATGGAACAAGTATCATTTTATGGGGAGAGGGAGGCCCACAAAAGTGTGAAGGGGAGGAGAGGGCCCGGGCTGGCTGTAATTAACTGGCCTGCTTCAAAGGGGGAATCAAGATGGCCTGATACGTAAGCTGTCCCCCTCACCCCTGGGACGGTGTGGGGTAGAAGTAGGGTCGGGAAGGAAGGTGAGCATTGGAGGGGCGGGTCTCCTATCCGCGGAGCCCAAGGGCGGACCCCCTCCCGGAAGAGCCGGCTTGGCTGCAGGGGCAGCTCCGCACAAAAGAGCCCGCATTTGGCTGGGGGTGGGGCCGCGCTGGGCGTGCAGAGGGATTTACATATGCACTTTCAGAGACAGCCCGCCCGGATCCTCCACCAGGAATGCAGTGTGATTCCGGCGAGTCCCTCCCCAGCTCTGGACCGGTTTCCCATCAATAGACTGGGGGTGGGGTAGGGAGGAGGAGAGGGGATGGGGAAGAGAAGAGACACCAGAGTAAGCGCCCCCTTTTTTTTAAGTCCGTGACAGCTCTGACTCTGACTTTTACTCCTCGGGGGCGGGAAGGGCTGGCTGGGCGTCTCGTTCTGTCTGGGGCAAGGCCGGGCGGGGCTTTCTCGTCAGGCAACTTCCGAAGCGGGCACCGGGCTGTGGGCTCAGAGAGGGGACGAAGTGGGGAGCAGCAGAGGAAGAGGATACTTCAGGAGGCCGACGATCGGGGGGTGGAGGGTCGGGGTAGGAGGAGGAGTGCGTGGAGGGGACAGAATCAGGAAGAACCGTGGGAGTCCTGACCCCCCCCCCCAGGGTCCTAAGCAAGAAGTTGTGGCTTCTATAGGGACTCGGAGCCGAGGCAGTGCCTCAGTTTCCCCCATGGGCCGCCCAGTGGCCCTGGGAAGAGGCCAGGGGGCGCCTTACCTTCTCCTTCTTGCCGGACCCGCTCTCCTCGGCGGCCGGGGCCGCGCACTTGTTGAGCAGTTTCTTGCCCCCGCAGGCGGTGGGGCTCCAAGTGCGGCCGCCCGGGCACGCACCCCCCGGGGGCTCCCCGGCGCTGCCCACGGCGCTCTCCACCTTGATGAGGCGGTGCTTGGGGGAGATGTAGCGCACCTCGGCCGGCGTGGCGGGGCGCCGCTCGCTGCTGCTGCGGTAGAGGTGCGGGGAGCCGGCGGCCGAGGACGAGGACGCGGCGGCGGCGGCGCCCGCGCCGGAGGAGGCGCAGCAGCAGCCCGCGGCGCCCGACGCGGACGAGGCGGAGAAGGCGCGCTGGCCCGCGCCCGGCTCCCCGCCGCCGCCGCCGCCGCCGCCGCCGCCGCCGCAGTAGTCCAGGCGGCACATGGCGCGCAGTTTGCGCAGCGACGAGCCGGGGCCGTTGTAGGGGTCCTCGAAGTCGCGCTCCTTCTGGGCGCGGTAGGCGCGGATGAGGTCGCTCGTGCTGCCGCTGTCGTCGGGCAGCGACCCGGACAAGGCCGAGAAGCAGGAGGCGGCGGCCGGGCCGCAGGACGCCGAGGAGGACGCGGAGGCCTGCGGCACGGCTTGCGGGGGCTGCGAGGGCCGCTCGCCCCGGCGCCGCTGCTCGCGGTAGTCGGGCCGCGGCGGCTGCGGGGGGCTCTTGGTCTTGCTGTTGCCCAAGCTGAAGTACTTGTTCAGCCACTTGGCCATGGCGAGAGGCCGCCTAGGGCCGCCGCGGCGCGGGAGCCAGGTCCACGGCCGCGGCCATTCGGGGGGCGGCAGCGCAGCCGCCCACACGTCCCTCGGCGCCCCGGCCCCGGCGGGGGGCGTCCGGGGCGCCAGCTCCCGACGCCAAGTTCAAGTTCTCGCCGCCGCCGCCGCCGCCGCCTCCTGCCGGTGGCTCCCGGGCTCCGGCAGCTGCAGCAGCACCGCCCTCCGCCTCCGCCGCGCGCTGCCGGGGCTTCGGATCGGGAGCCCCTCGCGGGAGCGTCTCATGGGATCCCGGCCCCGCGGCCCCGCCGGGAGCGGAAAGGCCCGGGCGCCGTCCCCCGGCCTCGGACGCTCTCGGTCGTGCGCCCCGCGGCGGAGCGCGCTGCTGCCCCGTCGGAGGCGCTTGGCCGGGATCCGGGCTGCTAAGCGAACTTGTCGGCGTCCTCGGCGCCCCCCCTCCCCGCCCTTCTTCCTTTCCCGAGAGCGCTGGGGCGATCCTAGACCCACAGCCGGAAAACGAGCGACGAAGGGAGGCAGCCGGCGGCGCCCCGCCGAGCCCGCGCGCCCGTGCCCGTCCCGGCGGCGCCTGCCGCTACCGCTGCCGCCACCTCCCGAACCGCCGCGTGTGTGACACTCGGGCCGCCAGAGCCCGCCCCGCGCCGCGGCCCCGCCCTCTCCGGGCCGGCGCCGGCCCCGCCCCCAGCCCGCCCCTCAGGCCCCGCCCCTTCCCCGTCCCTCAGGCCCCGCCCCTTCCCCCGGAGCCCGGCCGCCGGACCGGGGCCCAAGCCCCGCCCCCTCGAGCCCCGCCCCCTCGAGCCGGGGTCTCGGCCGGCGCACGTCTCCCCCTCGGCGCTCGCCGCCTCCCGCGGTCGCCTCGGCGCCAGCTCCGGGCTCAGGCCTGAGGGCGCCGGGGTCCCGCGGCGCGGCCAGCCCCGCCGCCGCCGCCCTGAGGCGAGAGGTAGCCATCCTTTAGCCTGTCACGCTCGGGGGAACCAAACCCGTCCGCACCCCCAGGGAGCCCTCGCGCTGTGTCCCCCAAGGTGTCCCCAAGGCGTCCTCCCCACTGTTGGGTGGGGTGCAAAGGTGGATGAAGAGGGAACATATCTGGTTTACAGCGCGACCCGCCGGGGGAAATGTGGGGCAGAGACAGACCCCTTGGGGACATGGCGTGGCTGTCCCCTCCTTTAAAGGGACGGAGACTCCGGGTCAGGCCAGAGGTGCCAGATCTTCGGAGCAATCTATGCTAATGAGGGCATTAGCCGTCCAGCCGGAGGCTGCGGCCCGGAGAGAGAGGCAGGCGGCCCGCCGGCCGGGGCAACTGCCCTGCACCAATCCGAGGGCCAGGCTCCGGAGAGGTCGGAATGTTTGCTTACCTTTTCACCTCTGAGGTAGTCGCGGTTTTAACCCTCTTCATGGCCTCCCTGGCAGAGCGAGCAAGCGGTGGGAATGTTGAATGCCCAAATTTATTTTTTATTTTTTAAAATTTATTAAGATATTATATGTGTACATAGCTTACCATTGCCCCCCCCCTCCCATACATGCCCTCCCTCCCCAGAGTTTTGTGTCCATTGGTTCTACTTATATGCATGCATACCAGTCCTTCGGTTGAACGCCCAAATTGTAAGAGCTGACAACACTCCATTTAATCCGGGGTCCTCATTTTGCAGATGGAGAAACTGAGGCCCAGAGAAAGTCACCCAGGTACACCGGGCGCCAGTCCTCCCTTCTGGTGGCTCCGAAATGACGTCATTCACGCGCATCGCTGCTTTGCAACTTAAGACCGTCCTTTGATTGTTAATAAGAAATGAGGAAACTGAGGCAGAGGGAGGGGCCCAGCTTGCTTTTCAGGGCAGCGGCACTGCTCCAGGCAGAGACAAGAACTGCCTGGAAATGAGGAAACTGCCACTAAAGGACAATTTGCAGTCTATTCCAGGGCTTCATTGTGTGCCCAGCCAAATTCAAAAATTCCTTTGAATTTGGCTGGGCAAGCCCCAGAATTTACAGTCTGAGAACCGAGACCTGAGAAATTTTCTCTAAGAAATCTTACAGCACAGATTTTTTAAAAATCTCAACTTGCTACCTGTATATAATATTTGGGCATTGGGAGAGTCTATTTTTTTCCTTTGTCCTAGCAACAAGGCCCCGGGGGCTTTTCTGGCCAGGACACAGCCCTGGCCACCCTAGAGGTGGAGGTCAAACTCCGAGGCTGGACAGGAAGGGATCAACAGCTGTTTACTGTTCCTCCACGTACTCTTCCTGAGGCCACAGTTGCAAAGTGGCAGAACCGGGACTCGGACTTGGGTCTTACTCTGAATCCTGTGCTCTGTCCACTCAGCCGCACACAATGAAGCCCTGGAATAGACTGCAAATTGTCCTTTCCCCATCAAGTTACTTGCTCTTTCCTTCTTTGCTCAGATTGCATTATCATCTTCGATGAGCCAGTAAAATGTTTCAGACCCACACAATTACAGACACCATTGCAGATCATACAACCCCTTCATTGTCGTGTGTGTGTGTGTGTGTGTGTGTGTGTGTGTGTGTGTGATGTGTCTAGCCGTGGTCAGCAAACGGCAGCTTGCGAGCCACATGCGGCTCTTTGGCCTCTTGAGTGTGGCTCTTCCACAAAATGCCACGGCCTGGGTGAGTCTATTTTGAAGGAGTGGCGTTAGAAGAAGTGTAAGTTTAAAAAAATTGGCTCCCAAAAGAAATTCCAATCGTTGTACTGTTGATATTTGGCTCTGTTGACCAATGAGTTTGCCGACCACTGGCCTAGGGGATGGTGGAAGGACCCAGAAATTGACCCGGCTAAGATGTTTATGTTGGGTATTCCTAGACTTGAATATCTCAAATTACACTTTAAGGCATTCTGTTGCTCTGTAAGCACTTAATTATCCTTCAAGTAAGGGAGGCCCGAATAGAAAGACTGAAGGACATTCTCATTTTAAGTCCCACCTTTCAACCAACCACAAATCTTCTCTGGCTCCCTCCCTCCCCTCCCATCCCTTGCTTCTAGGCTCAGGAAGGAAGAGCAGCAGATCCTGGCAACAGGCCAGGTGACCCTGGACAAGAGAGTCCTCTCCAGGATCTGGAAATGTGTTCCCTGCATGTGGGTTGCACATGGGAGCATTATCTCTGCCTTTTTCAAAGGGTTAGGAAGAAACGTTATATTTTACAACTTGTTTTTTTTTCATTTCACTTTCAGCAGGCCATGGGATCAGACCCACTTTTCCATGTGATACCTTGGCTGGGGTGTAATTTGCAAGCCAAAATTATTGTAATACTATAGTATTATGCCAAGAACTTCCAGCACATTCGTATATCTGCTTAACCCCTACACGGTCTGTATGTAATTAACCCTACTCGGCATCCCAGCGATCTGGTGTATATCCCCAGTTTGTAGACGGGGTGGCAGGCCTAAGGTGGTATTTACTTTAGGCAGGCAAAAAAGACATGGGTGTTTTTCTTTGGGGAACGGGTAGAGACACATCTTACTAGACTCAGGGTCGGAGTCATCATTCTGAAAGGAAGCAGAAAAGTTTCCTAAGAACAGCGTTGGAGAAGTAGCGTGTCAGGTGATTAGAGGAGACAGGCGTTGCAGGAAAAGGATCCCCGCACGGGGAGGCTTACAGCTGGACAGACTCTCTTTTCAGAGAGCCCGCCTCTCTGTTTTCAGAAGGAAAACTGGGAGCCGTGAAGGGAAGAGATTGAGTTAAGAGGCACAGCTGGGGTTGGCACCCAGTCTCTTGACATCAAAAACCCAACACTGTATCCATCATTCTTGGCATTTTATTTTTTTTATTTTTGTGTCCCCTTCCCACACGCTCCCCTCCCCTCCCTGGTTTTCTTACTGGAAGGGTTAGGGATGGCCCCGTTTCAGTTTCTGCCCTCTCTCAACTTCTCACTTTAGACCAAGATGGGGACATGGCAGCTCTTTTTTTCTGTCCCTCCCTCCACAGTCTATCTGGAGGTAGACTATGGAGGCCTGGAAATATTGTGCCACCAACCAGATTCGTCTGCTTTTTGTCATTTCAGTCCACCAAATGTTAATGTCAGTTCCCTGCTGTGTGCCAGGCCCCTGGGCAGGAAGGAGTCTGGTCAGAAGCATAGGTTTGGAAAGTCGTTAGTGCTCAGTGAGGATCTGAAGCAAATCTATCATCATTGACACCTTCTTTCATTCCTACTCCACGCTGCCCATGAGCAAGGAATATGCAGAATCCTACCACATGTCTCAGCTGCCTCCAACTGTCCTTCATCTCTCTCCTGTGTCATTGCAGGTGTCTCTTACTCATTCCCCCGCTTCTGTCTCAGCGGCCAGTGATCCTATTAAAAGAATATGTTTATGGCTCTCTGCTCAGATTTCCCATTAAATCCCCATTTCCCTAATAGGACATGCCCAAATCCTCACAGGGCTCAGAAGGCCTTACACGATCTCATCCCCTTAAATTTCTGACCTCATCTTCTGTCTTGTCTTCTGCTCCAAGCAGGCTGCCTCTTCCTTGGGGCTTTTGCACTAGCTCTCCTAGCCTGGCATGCTTTTGCCCAGCTGTCTCCATGACTCACCCCTCAGTCCCGTCAGGTTTTTTGTTTTTTTAAAAATAAATCTATTTTATTGATTTTTTTTTTTTTTTTTTTTTTTTTTTTACAGAGAGGAAAGGAGAGGGATAGAGAGTTAGAAACATCGATGAGAGAGAAACTGGTCAGCTGCCTCTTGCACACCCCCTACTGGGGATGTGCCCGCAACCCAGGTACATGCCCTTGACCGGAATCAAACCTGGGACCTTTCAGTCTGCAGGCAGACACTCTATCCACTAAGCCAAACTGGTTTCGGCTCAGGTTTTATTTAAATATCACTACTCAGTGAGGCCTCTCTTGGACACCATATCTACAATTGTCCCCACTCAACAATTAACATCACTTCATCCCTATTTCACACACAGCATATTTTACTGATTTTTCTTGTTTCTTCTTGTTGTCTTGCCCCATGATGGGAAAGAGATCTTTCCTTTTTGTTGACTGTGTATCTCCAGCATCCAGAACAGTGATTGACACCTAGTAGGCACCCAATACATATTTGGTGAATGAGTGAATGTGAGTGGTTGATCATGAAGGGTAGGATGGCAAAGGGCTAAAGCTTGACTTTTCTGTCTGCCTTAGAACTGCTGCTTATGGCTGTTAGCTTTGGTCTGGAGGTGGGAACATGTCAGACTTGCTATGTTCTGGGATTCTGTTCCCAGATCATCTCTCTCTCTCTCTCTCTCTCTCTCTCTCACTCTCTCTCTCTCTCTCTCTCTCTCTCTCTCTATATATATATATATATATATATATATATATATATATTTCAGAGAGGAAGAGAGAGAGAGAGAGAGAGAGAGAGAGAGAGAGAGATCAATGATGAGAGAGAATCATTGATCAGCTGTCTCCTGCATGCCTTCTATTGCTCAACCCTGGCATGTGCTCTGACCAGGAATGGAACCATGACCTCCTAGTTCATAGGTCAATGTTCAACTACTGAGCAACAGGAGGCAATAATATCAATTAAAAAAATAGCAGGGCTATTTTTTTAATTAACATTATTACAGATGTTCCCCATTTCTCTCCCTTTGCCTCCCTCCACCCTACCCTGCCCTCCAGTCCCTCAGGCCCTAACTACACTGTTGTCTGTGTCCATGTGCTATGCATATATGTTCTTAGGTGGCAATTCTCTTTACCTTCTTTTGTCCAGTCTGCTCCACTCATCTGCCATCTGCCAGTCTGTGCCATGCATCCATGACTCTGGTTCTATTTTGTTCGTCAGTTTATTTTGTTCGTTAGGTTCAACATGTAAGTGAGGTCATGTGGTAGTTGTCTTTCTCTGACTGGCTTATTTCGCTGCCCATTATAATTTCCAGGTCCATCTATGCTGTTGCAAATGGCAAAGACCGAGTCTCTTAAGTGGAGAAAGCAGAACAAGAATCTTCCCTGTCTTCTTAGCATCCAGATGGGGCTCCAGGAGGGTGGTGGCGCCCCGGCGGCCTCTTCCACACGAGTCCCCGTCATGCTGACACGCAAGCCTGTCTGCAGTGTCGCTGAGCCAGCTGTTGTTCCCTCCACCTCAGGTACAACTAATCTTAGGAATCTCATTACTGGTTGAAAGATAATCCTCTGTATCTAGATTAAAGGCTGTGTTTTGACCATTACCGCACATTGAGCATTGAGCCGACAGTTTAATTGAGCTGTTTATGCTGCTGCCTTGATCTCTTCCCAGAGAATTTACAACTAATTCCGAGTGTCTCTACGAATTAAGTGGGCCTCTCCCAACATGCTTTGCCTGTGGTCTGCCTGTGCCAAACCCCGCTTGTCCTTGTGTTACCCAATTATGGGCTCTCGGCTCACAGCTGTCTCTGGCTGGTACCACTTCCGGCCCACTTCCTCCCGGAGGTGGCCTTACGAATACGGCCCTGAGAACGGCCATCCATCGCCCAGGCCGGCCTCTGTGATACCCGCCACAGAAAGGTGGGTGGAGGTGAGAATTGAAAAGGGAGCAGAAAAGACAGAGTTCCTATCTACCCCTTTGAAGTCACATCCCGGCAGCTGACAATAACCCCCTAACAAGAAAAGGGTGTAAGTGCCTTGAGCACAGTTAAGTGTGATGGAAGAAAAGAATTCTGGACGGAGGTCAAGACTTCCTCTGTGTCTTCTGGGGATCTTGGTGCTAATATTTATGAAAGGGGACCCGGCAGGTCGTTGTTTCTCATTCTGTGTGATGGAAGTGTGTCTAAGGGTAGGGATGCCATGTTTACAGGGAGCGGGGGAGAAGCGATAACATTAAAGGACATCCATGTAATATTTGGGACATACTTATAGTAAAATGTTATTAGTTGTTTATGGAAATTCAAATTTAACTGGGTGTCCTATATTTTATCTGGGGATCTCCAGGGTCCCTGTGGGCGATAAAGAAGGCTCCCCACCCCTAGCCCAGCTGATGAAATGGACACTAGCAGGCATTTACAACCCCTGCTGAGCATTAGAATTACCTACAGTGTTTACACAGTGCCCAGTGACCAGTCTGTATTCCAGACCAATTAAGTCAGAATGGCAGGAGTGTGTGTGGGGGGGGGGGGGGGGGAGGAAATGGGGTAAGGGGCAGATTCAGGCATTTGTTGTTTGTTTGTTTGTTTGTTTATTTGTTTTTAAATCTCCCTAGGTGAGTCCAATGTGGAGCCAGGTTTGAAAACCACTGGGGGGAGCATGGGGTTCTCACAAGTGAGGTCCCTAGGCCAGAGCATCAGCTTCACCTGAGAACCTGTTAGAAATACAAATTGTCCTTTTGACTTTCAGTTCTTCAGAACCAGAGGTGGGGGGTGGAGAGGGTGGCTCAGCAAGCCCCCCAGGCGATTCTGCTGTAGCTACAGTCTGAGAGCCAGTTGGAAAGTCCCTTTGATGAGAATGATGTACAAAAGAGTGCTAGGAAAGCAAATTAGTTGAATTGTTTTGCAATGATGCATCTCAATGGTCGCACTGCCTGTCCTCTGGCAGTTGCAATGTAAAATTATGGAGGTTGAGAGCGCTCTGAGTGGCAGTGGCTTTTCAGTCCCAAACATCAGTCTGATGGCAGTCTTGAAGGCCACCATTGGTACCTGGAGCTTACTGGCGGTAGAACAAATTACGGCAGAAGAGCCAGACATGGACCATAGGCGTCTGAGGACATAAAGTTACCTCAGGTCAGGCACCAGGAAGCCTGAAGGCCCAACAGATGGGGCTTGAAGCATGTGGGCAAAGAGGAGATAGAATTTGTTTATAGAAATTAAAGCCCTAACCGATTTGGCTCAGTGGATAGAGCGTCGGCCTATGGACTCAAGAGTCCCAGGTTCGATTCCGGTCAAGGGCATGTACCTTGGTCTCAGGCACATTCCCAGTAGGGGGTGTGTAGGAGGCAGCTGATTGATGTTTCTCTCTCATCTATGTTTCTAACTCTCTCTCCCTCTCCCTTCTTCTCTGTAAAAAAATCAATAAAATATATTTTGAAAAAAAAGGGTGGCAGAAAGGAAACGGGGTTAGGGGACAGTAGGCTGGGCCCAGGTCCCAGGAAGGCTGGGGCAGTGAAAATCAGTGGTATCTCCAGGGCTGACCACTGCTTCTGTGAGGAGCCAGGACCAGGGCAGGCCTGGCAGACTGGAGGAGGTGGGTGTCAGAGGCAGAGAAGGAAGGCTGTGTTTGTTCTGTTTTGCATTGTTTTGTGTTAAGAAGCAAGTGGCCATCAAGAGCAGAGCAGTGGTTTTCTGCAGCTGAGGAGATTTAAATACAAGCCCACTAGTGTCATCAGGTTTTCTTCTGGGGGTGGGGTGGGGGGATGGGTGTCTCACAGTCACCCAGATTGATAGGTTTCTGGGATGCCAGGCACCCACCATGTGTGACTCTCCTGTCCTTGAAAAGACATCTGAAGGGCAGACAGTAGGAGTTGTGCATTATTCATTTCTGCCCACTCCCAGGATGCACTCAGTTCTCACCAAATGCTAGGCCCTGAGTGACTGTGGGTGGAATTGAATTCCAGGAGAGGTCTAACAAATTGTGGCTCTTAAATATGAGTTATCACCTCAAGCCTTAATGACCAACCACACTGCAGAGAAACCACAGGCATCCCCCATGCAAAAAGGCCCCCCTCACCCTTGTAAAATCATTGCAGGCTCTTTCCTTGCCGCCTCCCTTTCTCTTTTCCTTGCACCCAGCACCTCTCCTGTGCAACGCCAGATGCTAGGCCAGACCGGCCCAGCTCCCTCCGGGGGCTTTGTACACTGCAGGGAACAATAGAGAAAGAAGGGATGCAGCAAACATTGACACCTCGGAGATGACACTTACCTGGGTTCCCATTGTGAATGACTTGGTGTGCTGGTGTGTGAAATGATACATCTAAAGAGTTTAATTCAATTCTCATCTCCAAAATAAACTCCAAAATAAACTTCCTGAAAGGGTGAAATATTACTTTAAGCCCTACAGTTGGGAAAATGATTTATTTCTTCAGTGTTAAACCACACACACACACACACACACACACACACACACACGCACACACGCACACATGCTCTTCTGATGATGCAATTTCCATCCTTTCACTTCGGCTGTAATATTTAGAGACGATTTTTGAAAATCACTTTCCATGCATAATTTTCTCCTGATATATTTTGTTATTTTTTTTCTCCCTTCTTGAATTAAAATGGTTGACATGCTGCCATTTGAGGCTTTTCTAAGTGGGATGCCTTTGTCTCAGCCAGAGCCAGGGAAGAGTTAATTTTGCCAATGGCTCTTTGTCCCTAATCTGAGTTTGGGGGTGGATTGGGGGGTGGAGACTGCCCAATTGTCTGTCCTTCTCTTCCCCTCCCTAGGGCTGAGTACAGGATGTTGAGCCTCCCAAAATAACTCAGACCCTGTGGGTAAATGCCTGCCGGGGTTGGTTTGGAATAGAGGATTCTCAGGATCTGAGGTGAATTTGTGTGGCCACGTGATCTCATCTCCTGGGTTTAAAAGAGGGGCCCAGCCACCTTCTAAGCCACACAAACAAGCCCTCAGGGGGCTACAGGGAAACCGGGTGACTGCTGTTGGCTTCTTTCGCTCAGGTTAGCATCCAATAGAGTGACCTTCTCCAGAGAGGTCAGTGGGCATGGCTTGGAGAGACACTGGCAGTTCCAAGACAGTCATTAGAATTTCTGGAGCTTCTGGAGCCTACAGGGCGCTGTACCGTGACCACTTACCTCGCATGTCCAGCGGAGGGAACTGTTTGGGTTATGCAGCTTCCCAGAGTCATGGTGAGTGGAGGGGCTCAGAGCCCATTCTGACCCCTGTAGTGCTCATGTGCAGATGATGGTGGATTTGAGGGTTCTCGATGGCGGCTCTATTCACCCTCAAGGCTGGGGCAGCATTTCATTCATACACTTTGAGTCTGGAGCTGGTGAAGCTCAGAGAGAAACACTACCTTCTCCCTAAATCTCCTGCTTTTATCTCTATGTACAACTCGTTTCGTATTTCCGTTTGCTCCCATTTGTGGACGCTTTTGTGGCGGCTATAACCTTTTTATGTTATTATTAGGCTCTAAGCACGGGAATCGACTTCTTCAGTGGACCAGTTTTGCTATAAAGTAGTACATCCGCAATGGCTTCAGGATTGCTCAAACTTGAGTGTGCCTCAGAGTCACCTAGAAGACAGTGTTATAATGTGCACTCCCAACACCATGCTGAGAACCCATTAGGGTTCTGGTGGGGTCTTGGAGTCTGCAGTTTTACCCGAACCACAGTGGATTCTGCTCAAGATGGGCCAGGGACCCCACTTGGAGAAGCTCTGGCTAGTGTCTGAGCTCCAGTCCAGGGCACAAGCCAGTAAGTTGTGGGTGGATGCTTTTCTGACGTTTGTCCCTGTGGTTTGACATTCAGAGGGTCAGCCAGCCTGCATCCCAGAGTCCCTGCAGGGTGTCATATTGCTTCCACTGTGCACTCTGCAGGACACATCGTTGTTCTTATTTATCCTGAGCAGATCTCCCTCCGAGGCCAGTAATGGATTCTGAGGTGAGCCGGGGATGAGGCTGGAGGAAGGAGGAGAGCAAATGTGAACACAGAGAACACGGAGCTGGCCGCCCTGCTCCAGGCGTCGCTCCCAGGGTGCCTGCCCTGGTCCCACGGAAGCGCTGGTGCTGGCCATCAACACTGCCACTCTGCCGCTGAGGAAAAGGGGGCGCAGAGTTCACACAGCTGGTGTGCGGTAGACTCAGGTGTATTTAACTTGAAGACCTTCTTTTCTTGTCTTTTTTCTTAAGGGGGGCGGGGGGAGGGTTTGAGGGGGAAATGAATGCTCCTACAATTTTTCCTTCATGTTTTTATTTTGAAAAATTTCAGATGACAGAAAAATTGTAACAATAATGCAATTTCACAGACCCTTTATATATATATATATATATATATATATATATATATATATATATAATTGATTTTTTTACAGAGAGGAAGCGAGAGAGATAGAGAGTTAGGAACATCGATGGGAGAGAATCCCCCATCAGCTGCCTCTTGCACACCCCCCTACCGGGGATGTGCCCGCAACCAAGGTACATGCCCTTGACAGGAATCGAACCTGGGACCTTTCGGTCCACAGGCCGACGCTCTATCCACCGAGCCAAACCGGTTTCAGCCACAGACCCTTTCATTGTTGGCATTTTGCCACATCTGCACCCTCTCTATTTATCATAAATTTGCTAATCCATTTGAGAATTACTTGGAAACATTGTATTGCTGATTTACTCCTAAATATTTCAACTCATCTCCAAAGAAAAGGGCATTCTTCCACAAAACCTCAATAAAAATGTCACTTGGGAAGGAAATAGTAACATGAACACATTACTATTTAATATCTGTTTTACTTTACCAATTGTTTATAAATTATCCTTGATAGCGTTGTTTGTTTGATTCAACATCCAATCCAGGTTACTCACTGCATTTAGTTGTCACATCTCTTTAGTCTTTTTTTTTTTTTCCATCTAGGATGGTATTTCATCTTTTTTTCCTCTTTAATAACATTAACATTTTGTAAGAGACCTGGCCAGTTGTTTTGGGGAATATCCCTCAATTTGCATTTGTCTCCTCATGATTATGTTCTTCTTAAGGCTTCATGTCAGAGAACAAAGGCTTTGCCCTTTTGATTGTACTCCACTGCCTCTTGCCAAGTGGGGATCAAGTTTGACCCTTTGAATTGTTAAAAGGACCAGTGATAGGAAGGAAAGCATCATAGCTCGGTGGAATGAATTCAGGCCTTCAGAGCAACCTAATCAAGTTCAAGTGCTGGCTCTGATCTCTAGCTGATTGACCTTGAGCGTATCCATTAACATCCCTAAAACCTGGTTTTCTAATTTGTAAATGTGGATGATTTCTGCTTTGCAGGATTGTAACTAACGTAAGTAAAGAACCCAGCAGAGTATCTGATGTATAATTAATTGTAACTTCACAAACGGCAGCTGTTATTATTGTCTTTAATTACAATATACCAAAATATCCTATTCCTTCTTCTAACACATCTCTCAGAGGCACCTTTTTCTATGTTTTCACATCTCTCCCATTCTTGAGCACCTCTGTTTTCACTTCCTTCCTGGTGCCCACACACTTATATGTCCATTACGTACTACCAGTGGTTGCCCTAAAATGTGGTCCTTGCTTCCTTCTTCTCAGGACATCACCCCCGAATGCCTGGCATTCAATGTCATCCATAGTTTTTACCTCATCCCACCAATCTGATTTTACCTCCCACCATTTCCCACCTGGGGTTGGTGGGAGGTCGGGAGTTCTATGATTGCTCTTGATTTAGCTGCTTGCACAGTCTTTCTCCTCTTCCCTCATTAGACAGGTTCCTCCTCCTCCTCCACCTCCGGGGTGTTCGCATGTGTCTGTTAGGCTATGTCACCGACAGGGGCTGCTTGTGGTATTTCAAGGAGGAAGGAATTTAATAAAGGGAGTTTATTACACAACTGTTGGAAATTCTGGACAGAGCAGTTTTGTTACCAGCTTTCATAGATAGAAATTTGAAGGGGATTGGAAGCCGGGAGAGATGATCTCAGCTGCCTCCAGTCCTGAGGCCCAAGGTTTTCAGGAAAAAGACTGCAAAGTGGCATGTCTGCCTAAGCCTAACGTTTGACATGGCCAGAACAGCACAGATCCAGCTTCTGCCTTTCCTCTGCCCACCACGTCATAGCAAGTGCTTCTCGTTCATGCATTTTATTCTAGGATCTGCGGACAGGGGGCTGGGGCATGTACTTAGGATTCCAGCCCCTGTGACATGGGGCAAAGCATAGAAGGGCTGCTGAGCCAATGAAGGTCTCTCTCTCTCTCTCTCTGGGACTCTTCTGGTGAAACTAGTGGGGAAGACTTTCTTTGGCTCCGGAGTCACAGCTGGAAGTACATGAAACTGGTTACCTGGCCATCTTCCCTGACTTCTGGGGGAAGCCCAACTGTGGTAGGACAGAATGAAGCACTCAACAGATGATATCAGCGTGAAAAACAGAGCTGGAAGGAGGGGGAGAGGGGAGAGAGAGAGAAAGGGAGAGAGAGAGAGAGAGAGAGAGAGAGAGAGAGAGAGAGAGAGAGAATGAGAATGAATAACATGTGACATTGTATCAGCTCTTGATTTAGTCATAACTTTTACCAGTGCAATCCATGTCCCCAATTATTTCAACTCATAAATTTATTTTTTTGACTAAACGAATTTAAGTTGGATTTCTGTTAATTGCAATGAAAAGGATCCTAATAGCAGAAGGGAGACACACAAGCATTACAGAGTCAGAGTGTATTATATCCTATGCAAGAGTGGTTTGAGCACCCAGAAAAGATAATAAGAAAGGAGTTCATCTCCTTTTATCTTTTATCTTGGACATATTATTTGAGTCATAATTTTATTTTACTTGTTGTTTCTCATGGCCTTTGCTTCCTTTCAGAATATTCTTTTTTTTTCTTTCCTTCTTGTGATATTGTGATTATTATCCTATATAATAAAGAGGTAATGTGAAAATTGACCATCACGCCCTCTCACAAGATGGCCACCCCAATGTGGTCACAAGATGGCCACCACAAGATGGCTGGAAGGGGAGGGCAGTTAGGGGTGATCAGGCTTACAGGAGAGGGCAGTTTGAAGCAACCAGGATGGCAGGAGTGGGCGGTTGGGGGCGATCGGGCTGGCAGGAGAGCAGTTAGGCGTCGATCAGGCTGGCAGGGGAGTGGTTAGGGGGTGATCAGGCTGGCAGGCAGAAGTGATTAGGGGTAATCATGCAGGCAGGCAGGTGAGTGGTTGGGAGCCAGCAGTCTTGAGAGGGATGTCCAACTGCCAGTTTAGGCCTATGGGATCCCTATGGGATCAGGCCTAAACCGGCAGTCGGACATCCCCTGAGGGGTCCCAGATTGGAGAGGGTACAGGCTGGACTGAGGGACACACCCTCTCCCAGCGCACGAATTTCGTGCACCCGACCTCTAGTAAATATATATTTGGTCTCCATCCTGTTCCTTGTACAGAGCTCCTAAAATCCTAGGAATTTATTAAGTTATAAGAGCATAAAAGTGAAATGGGTGTCTTGTTATTCAGAATAAGCCCCTTTCAACCACGGCCAAGTTTATGTTGATGAGGTGACTTGTGGGAAGTCCCTACGGATAGGGAGTGGCTGTCAGGACAACCAACCAGGGGATTAGAGGTTGGGACTTTCAGGCACCCCTCATTCTTTCCCCTCCAAGAATGTGAAAGAGGCTGGAGGTTGAACTAATCACCAATTTAATCAACCACGTCTAATAAAACCTCTACAAAAACCCAAAACTGGGTTCAGAGAGCTTCCAGGTTGGTGAACATGTAGAGATTCGGGGAGAGTGTTCCACCAGGAAAGGGCATGGAAGCTCTGTGTCCCTTCCCACATAGTTGGCCCTGTGCATGCCTTCCATCTGGCCGTCCTGAGTTACATCCTTTTATAATAAACCTGCAATCTAGTAAGTTACGTTTTCCTGAATTCTCTGGGCTGCTCTTGCAAATTAATCAAACCCGAGGAAGGAGTCTGAGAAGCTCCATTATAATTGGTTGGTTAACACAGATAACTTGGACTTGCAGTTGGCACCTGAAGGATGTGAAAGACTGAGCCCTTAATCTGTGGGGTCTGATGCTATATCTCTAGGTAGACAGTGTCGGCATGGAGTTAAATTGAAGGATACCCAGGCGGTGTGTCAGAATTGCCTGCTGTGTGGAAAACCCCCACATCTGGTGTCAGAAGCGGTCTGGTAGTAGTGTGAAAGTAAAGGGGACACGTAGGAGTCTTTTCCCTTTACTTCTGTTTTCAAAATACTTCTTGTCTTCCAAATGCCAGGTCAAATCTCTTTCTATAGGGGCCTTCCTAACTACTTCACCCCATTTCTGAATTCTTTAAAAAAAAAAAAAATATATATATATATATATATATATATATATATATATATATATATATATATAATTGATTGTTTTTACAGAGAGGAAGAGAGAGGGATAGAGCGTTAGAAACATCGATGAGAGAGAATCATCGATCAGCTGCCTCCTACTCTCCCCCCCCCCCCCCCAGGGATGTGCCCACAACCAAGGTATATGCCCTTGACCAGAATAGATCCTGGAACCTTTCAGTCTGCAGGCCCACGCTCTATCCACTGAGCCAAACCGGTTTTGGCCATTTCTGAATTCTTGAAGTTCTTTGCACAGAACAGTTAAACATCAAATTATTTTTTAATTTTTGGGTGTGTTTTGATTCCCATTATTGATTGTGAACTCCTCAGGGTCACTGGTTACATCTTACATCCTCTCTGCACTCACTCCTTCAACCCCTCTTGCCAGATTTATCACACTATTGACTGGTACTCGATGAATACTTGGGAGTTGATGACTGATTGTTCAATGGAGAAGCTGAAGTTACCGTGGACAATTAATTGGAGGAGTGAGAGTGAAGGAGAAGGAAGCTGTCCAGATATCAGCCATCTAGGAGTAAGGAAGCCTTTCCAGAAAGGGTAATTAAGCTGGCTCAAATATGCTTAGCAAATGGGGTGGACCAAGTCCCAGACAGTGCACCTCTCCTATTGGCCACCAGGGGGCGGCAGATGGTCTAAGTCAATGGTCGGCAAACTCATTAGTCAACAGAGCCAAATATCAACAGTACAATGATTGAAATTTCTTTTGAGAGCTGAAAACTGACTTATGCCCATGGGCCACGAAGTTTCAATCGCACTGTACATGCACGCCTGCTCGTGGTATTTTGTAGAAGAGCCACACTCAAGGGCCTAAGAGCCGCATGTGGCTTGCGAGCCGCAGTTTGCTGACCACTGGTCTTAGTATCCAGTTGTCCCCATGGTGCCTGGGTGAGCCAGTCAGCTAAACCCTGCTAGAACGGAGATCTTGGGCACAGGTGATTTGCACAGAGTAAGGTGGACTTCCGATTATAAGGCCTGGAAAGTAGGATGTCTGGACCAAGGTTGGGAAAACCAAAGGATGAACACATGGATGGTGGATGTCAACAAGCATGTAAGAACATGAGCTGAATCCTTAAGAATCAAAGCAGAGAGAGAACTTCAAGAGATCTAGATATTCTGCTAAGGGCAAGGGGGTGCTTAAAGTGCTTTGGTGAAGGAAGCAAGACATCCAGGCATGGTACAGTGGCCAGGGCAAAGCCTGGAAGGCAGGAGTCTTGGAGTCCCATCTCTAAGCTTATAGGTTCTTAGCCTTTCGCCTGATGGATGATTTTGCTGTGTGACCTAGAGACTGACCTTCCCCTCTCTGAGCCTCAGGTGTCTCATCCTAAACAGAGAGGATTGGTGTTTGGAGACTCAGAGACCAGCCCTATCTTTGCACTGGAATCCATGATGGCCAAGGATCCTTCTCATTTAAATAGTCTCTGGATTATGGGAACAAAGCAGTTCAGTTGGTTATAAAGACATTGCTTCACTACCCCTGTCTGCATATATCTGCTTTTCTTAAAGCTTTTGATGGGCCCTGACCCATGGGACAGGGCTGAAGCTAATCAGTCTAACTTCTAGATGCACCGCCCCGTGTCACAGCACACATTAAATGCTCCCACATACCACTGTAAATGCAGTTATTTTTGCTTTAAAATAGTCTTGTAAGTTAGGGCATCCTTACAATGTTGCTTTCAAGATTATGTTGCTAATTTAATTTTCAGTGGCTATGATTTCTCAGAAAGCATCGGGTACAGTTAGGAATTCCTTGAAGTGAAAGGATCCACTAATTGTTTTCAAACATAATAAAAATTTCATGGATATCAAGTTGAATAATTTAGGAAGTTGATATAATACTGTGTTTTGTAGACAGTTAATTTCTTATTTTTGGAATTTTCATTTTGCGTCTTGGGGAGTCAACAAGCATGTTGGTGGCGTGCATTCTTTGGAGACTCTTGAAAAGCTTGTATGTCCTCAGCCCTGTGTCAATGGCCCCTGAGGAATAAAATCTTCCCGAGGCAGCCGAAATGGGGTTTGGGGTGGGGTCCCTTCTTTCACTTATTACATTTTGCCTCAGCTTCTGGCCTGGGAGCTGGAGCAACCTTTGAGTGCATCAACATGAAAAGGAAACCCCCCTCCCACTTCCCTTTAGTCTCAGAACCTTCACTGTAAATCTGTTTTCCAGCCCAGCCGTATAGGCAGGCACCCAGGTGGCAGAATCTCCTTGCTCCGGGGTTTTTGTAAAGTCAGTTCTCTCCCGCACACCACCTTCAAGCTGAACACCATCCCCATTGTTGACGCTTCCCCAGGAATAGATAGCTCACAAAGGGCACTATCTCACCAGAGAATTTGTTTTCTCCTGCTGATAATTTCTCTCCATAAACATTTTCTGAGAGAGATGAATAGGTGTACCTTTCTGGATCAGCGGGCAGATGCTGGGGCGTGAAATGACTTTGCGTGGCATGTTTTATGTATGAGGGGAGGGTCCCAAGGAGCACCTCCGACTGGTTGCAGGTCGCCAGGTTCCTCTCCTGCCTGTGACTGACAGTTAGGCAGCCGCTTCACTCACTGCTGCTCACCTGAAGCGTTAAAGGCCCAGCTTGGGTGGAAGCCACAGACTCCCCAAGGATCGGTGCAAAACAGCACCAGCCTAGAACACTCTGGGGCCACATGAAGTCCTAAGTCCCCCTCCCCTCCCCCCTGCATTTCGCAGCCAATGCCACCGTCTTCAGATACTTTTTCTTGCTTTTTTATTTTTTATTACCCTCTCTCTCTGTGTTTATAACAGTGACAGAGGGAATGAGTTCCTTTCCATCATGGTGTGAATGAATCTCAAAGGAAAAGGAAAAAAGAGATGTGACCTCTGAAAAATAAAGAAGCTAACATAAAGAGGGCAGACACAGTGACCTTCCACAAAATGAACTCGTGTGGGATTTTTCCATTCATCTCCCTCTGGGGGAGGGGAGGGTGATTGTTAATAACAAAGTGGCACCGAAGAACTTGCCGACAGTTCATCAGGGTCCCTCTGAAGCCCAGAGTCAACAGCACCACATGACTCATGAAGGTGGCAAATCGCGAGCGGGGGTGGTGGTGGTAGGGGGAGGCACAAGTTCAGGTCCAGGCCACCGGCTTCCAGAAGGGTTTATTCCCACCCCAGGGTGGAGATGCCAGATGCAAGTAAAAATATAGGATGCCCACTGATGCAGTTGACTGATGAACAACACAGGTTTGACCTATAGGGGTCCACTTACAGGTGAATTTCCCCCCCGATAAATACAGTCAGCCCCTCTGTATTTTGGGTTTCACATGCAGGGATTCAACCACCCTCTAGGAAAACAGTGTTTTTGAATTTCTAACTGCATATTCCCAGCTTCAGATGGAAAGTGCTGTTGGTTGAAATACAGTTGGTCGAATTTGCAGATTGAGAGAGCCCACTATAGAATCCACAGTTGTGCTTGGCTATTCGACTGCCCGGGGTGTCAGCAGCCATGTTGTTCAGAGGCCAGCCATACTTGATCTTTAGGTAAGCAATGAATACATTTTTAGTGTATTTGGGACATACTGTACTGAAAATGTTTATGTGAAATTCAAATTCACCCGTGTATCCTGTACTTTCTCTGGCAGCCTTGCCTCAGAGGTGCAGCTCCTTGTCTTCATTTCACTAGGACTTACATATTTCTAGGTTCAAACTCCACCAGGGGGAGGCTCCCTCCATCTCAGATTCTAAAACCTTTCGCCATCTCACAGGCACAGCACGAATGCCACATTTTTGTGAAGACTTCTCCTTCAACCATGTTCCTCCTCTCCCTCTCTTCTCCCCTCATAGTATTTTATTTTCCCAATTTCCTTTATATTTTGTTGTTTGTAAGTCTGTCTCCCGCACTAAAAGGGGAGCAACTCGAGGACAAGGACTATATCTAGATTCGTTTCCCCATTGTCCCCAGTACAGCTTCGCCTGCACCTGATGTGTAGTGTGTACTCTGGATGTTTGCGAATGAGTGACTGATCTTACCTAACATACTTAGAATGCTGACCCTGTGCTAGGCATGGCTCTTAAGTACTTTACAGGAATTGAAGTCCTTTCACTTTCAAGTAATTCTCTGAGGTAGCACCATTTTTATTTCCATTTTAGAGATGGTGACATGGAGGCACAGAGAAGCTCCGTAACTTGCCCATGCTCACACAGCCAGTAAGGAACAAAGCTGGGATTTGAACTCAGGCAATATGGCCCCAGTGCCTGTGTTCTTAGCCTCTGTAATCTACTGAGTGACTGGGTGGATAGAAAGAAGAATGGGTGAAAGAACAAATTAAGGGATGCACGAGCAGAGGTGCAAACAGGTGTTCAGATCAGGACACAGGAGGTGGAGCCAAGGTGGATGTTAGGAGAGCAGAGACCGAGGAGCCAGGGAGGTGACAGGAAGACAAGTTCAGGGGTGAACCTAGGCAAATCCACCGACTGGAACAGAAAGGCAGCTCAGCAGCCAAAGATCTTGTTTCTGCTTTGAAAGTCAATCCTGTATCTTTCTTCCTAGCCTCCTGCCCCCACAGCCCTCCTCTTCCTGGAGCAGAACCCGCCCGCTTCTCTGTGAAGAGGCTCAGGCGAGAGGAGCTCTGAGGCTGACCCTGTCCTCCCCCCGGCTCTCAGCTCGGAGGTAAGAGGTTTGGCGCCAGCACCTTCTTAGCGTGGGCTCCAGTCCCTCCGTGTCTCATGCACATCTGCCTGGCTTTTGCCAGGGGTTTTACACAGAAGAACCCACGTGGTCTGTGGTGATCATGGACTCCAGAGTGCCGCCGTGGTCATGCTCGTAACGTAATAACCCCTTCCTCTTCAAGCCTCGGGCACAGTGGGCAGTGGCTTGCTCGTGCCTTCCAACTAGGCCTTTTTTACTTTTTGAAAACTGTGGTTAAGAAAACACATATGACATAAAATTTACCATCTTAGCCATTTTTTTTAAAGTGGACAGTTCAGTCCTGTTAAGTACATTCATATTGTTGTGAAACAGATCTCCAGAACGTTTGCATCTTATAAAACTAAAACTCTCCCCATTAAACAACAATTCCCCTCTTCCACCGTCCCCAGCCCCTGGTAAACCACTGTTCTACTTTCCGTGTCTGTGAATTGGACGGCTCCCAGTATCTCATAGCCGTGGAATCACACAGTCTTGGTCTTTTGGTGACTGGCTTATGTTACTTCATGTCCTCAGGGTTCATCTATGTTGTAGCACTTGTCAGAATTTCTCTCCTTTTTAAGGCTGGAAGATATCTTGTTGTATGTATACACTGCATTTTGTTTATCCATTCATCCGTTGATGGACATTTAGGTTGTTTCCATATTTTAGCTTTTGTGAGTAATACATGTGTGTACAAGTGTCTTTTCAAGCCCTTGCTTTCAGTTGTTTTGGTGATATACCCAGAAGCGGGATTGCTGGGTCATGTGGTAGTTCTGTTTTTAATTTTTTGAGGAGGTTCCATACTGTCTCCCACGGCCATTGCACCATTTCACATGCCTACCATCAGTGCACAAAGGCTCCAGTTTCTCCATATCCATGTCAACACTGTTTTCTGTTTTGTTTTTGTAGTAGCCATCCTGGTGAGTGCGAACCTGTTCTTTATCAGGAGGCTGTATTTCTGGAACTGCTTAGCGTGATCTCTAATTACCCAATGGAATTGAGCAATGGGGAAAGCAGAGCACCGTGCTTCGGGCAGATGACCTGGTGACCTCGACAGAGAGCTATCCTAATTCTGTCCTTGACTTTGTGACTCTGGGCAGGTTGCGCCACCTCCGAGTTTCCATCTGCCCACTGGGGACCAGGCCTTCTCGATGACAATCTCCTCCCTCCTCTGCCCTGATGTTTCTTCCTGGAAAAGGCAGGAAGCGAGAGATGGGAAAAGACTTGTTAGGTATGCATCTTAATCTCAGTAGCCATCATCCCAGTGTATTTTTTTTTCTTTCTGTTATAACAATAATTCATCCTTAGTTTTTTAAAATAAGGTAACTCAGGAAAGCATTAGAAGCAAGGAAGTATTTATCTATCATTTTGTCACCCGGAGGCAACCTCTGATGACAGTGATCTGTTTCTTGTCGTTAGTTTTTTTTTTTTTTTAATATATTTTATTGATTTTTCACAGAGAGGAAGAGAGAGGGATAGAGAGCTAGAAACATCGATGAGAGAGATAAATCGACCAGCTGCCTCTTGCACACCCCCTAACGGGGATGTGCCAGCAACCAATGTACATGCCCTTGAACGGAATCGAACCTGGGACCTTTCAGTCCCCAGACCAACGCTCTATCCACTGAGCCAAACCGGTTTCAGCTGTCGTTAGTTTTTTAAGGGAGGCAAACTTTTTTTTCATCCTGGAGGGTCCCTCTTTCTCTAAAGAAGAACTCCTTTCACAGCAGTCGGTAACAAAATTAACTGAGCTCTCAATTTCTTAAATATATCTTCCTTTGTGCTATTCACTCCTTCAGTGTGTCACTTTGAGTGAAAAGCAGTTAATTACAGTGGAATGCTGCTTGGAGACAGCTTATGAAATTATGTTAATATGTATTGAGAGAAAGAAAGGAACGGGAAAGGGAGCTGATGGGCAAAACCACCAGCCTATTTAAATGGATAATTTTCTCTCCTTTCAAGTTTCAGAGTTGAGGGTCACTGTATTTCTGAAAGGACTAGAACACGGTTATTGCAGTTTTATTTTGTTAAAATCACTAAAACTCGACTGAAAAGCGAAGTTAATAAACTAGCAAAAAGGATGGCTTTGGTAAATGTAATGTAAAACTTTTTTCTTTTCTTTTTAAAGAACACCGTTATATCAGTTCAGGGGGGAAAAAAAAGAACCTTTATGAGAATCTGAAGATTTATAGGTGGAGTGTGGATAGCTCTAACGTGTAAAAGGCAACCTCCTGAGGATTTCTGGCCTTGGGAAACGATGCTTGGAGATGCTTCACCTGGCGTTGCTGAAAGCAAGCATGTCAAACTCAAAGGCGAACACGGGCCAAATTAATGAGGCATGAGGCCCGCCGGCCTCGCGTCTGACTTGTTTGGTCTAAAAGGATTGGTCTTCAGTGCTGCTGGACACCCAGGTTTTGTGAATATCGCCTGGTCTGGCTGGGACCCCTGAGGATGGCCTGACCTGGATCCTGGGCTGGTGGATTAATGAATGCATGGAAGGTGTTTGGCACACAGGAAGTGCTTAATAATTGTTAGGTAATAATTGCTATTATCTGGGGTGGAGGAAGCCAGATTCTAGATCTTCTTGGCAGTGTGGTGGGGGTGGGAGAGAGTCACACTTGAAAAGGGGGCAAAGGTGCGGAGTCGATTAGTCCCTTTATTTACTTTCTAATTCCCCCTAATCTTGCCTTCCAGGGTGTGTGTGTGTGCACACATGAGCATGTGGTGATGGTGGTGGTGATGGTGATGTGTGTGTGAATGTGTGAGTTGGGCCATATAGAGTGGGGAAGGCTCAGGAAATATATATATATATATATATATATATATATATATATATATATATATATATAAAATGCTAAGCATTAAAAAAATTTTTTTGCAAGAGCAATTAGTTAAGTTGACTAAATGTCTGGACCAGGCTTGTTTGCCTAACACAGTGGTCGGCAAACTCATTAGTCAACAGAGCCAAATATCAACAGTATAATGATTGAAATTTCTCTTGAGAGCCAAAAACCGACTTCTGCGCATCGGCCACGAAGTTTCAATTTCACTGTACGTGGTATTTTGTGGAAGAGCCATACTCAAGGGGCCAAAGAGCCGCGTGTGGCTCACGAGATGCAGTTTGCCAATCACAGGCCTAACCCTTCATTTTCTGTGGACCTAGAGAGAGATGTTTTGCCAATAAGTTTCAAGAGACCAAGTCAAAGAATTTCCCCAATTTGTGATAAATCTGAGACTTTCCTTTTTGGGGTGTTAAGGGATTTTCTGATGTAACAAGGAACTGCACCGTTGTTGGTTCCTTTTCAGCATCCTCCTCTCCTCCAAAGGGTTGAGAGGAGTGTCCTGAAGATGTTGGCACGGGCTTGCCGGAAATGGCCTCCAGGAGGGAACGCGGAGGCCCCATGGTCCCTGTCTGGTCTGACCCAAACCCTGGGTAGAAGGGAAGCAAGTCCCAACCTGCAGGCCAAGTCTGATAGGCAGTAGGACCGTGGGCCGACTGCCATCCTTGGCACCACTGGGGCCAAATTTCTTGCCAAACAGGCTTGAGTTTCAACATGTTGGGAGAGCACAGGAAGCTGGGAGCATCACTTTGCTCTCGAGCCCGAAGCTGGGCCACAGGGGACCCTGGAGGGTCAGGCAGCACAGCACTGGAAGGGGGTGGGCATGGGCACAGGCACGGGGACTCAGCCCTCTCTGGGGGGAATGTTTTGTACCATTTAACTCCAGGGAACTAACTGGGCTGTGACGGGTATGCCAGAAGCCACCCCAGGATGAAGATGAGCTTTCTTAAGGTGTTGTTCTTCCTGTGAGATCTTAAAGTTAGACTAGAAAGGTTTTTAGGAACCATCTAGTCTACCGTGATTTCCTATTCTTGTTGGGCCCGAGTCAGGTGAGGAGGTGAACTAACATTAATAGATACTCTTTAAGAAAGCAAGACATTTTTAGTGTGTCTTAAGAAAGATTTATATTCAAAACGATTGTCGTCCTTAATTTATACGCAAAGTAATTAAAGGGTTTTTTTTTTTTTTTTTTTTTTTTTTTTTTTTTTTTTTTTTTAACATTTTGGCCCAAGGAAGCTTCAGCAACCAGTAAGTTTTATTTAAGTGGGATGGAGAATACCAGATTTTGCTGGGTAATGATAAGAATCACACTTAATGAGTGTTTACCATATTTCAGGCCCAATTCTAGTAAGTGCTTTGCTTATCTTAATTCCTTTGATTCACGTAATAACCCTATGCCAGGATACCGAAAGTATCCTTGTTTTATATGTGAGGAAACTTAGAGACAGAGGGGTTTAGTGACACCCAGGGTCATACAGCTAATAAGTGTCAGGCCTGGATTTGGTACCCAGGGAGTTTGGCTTCGGAGACTATGCTCATAAGCACTGTGTGTTAAGGTGCCCCAGATCATGAGGAGTTAGTTTCTTTGGCTATTTTACCAAGTGACCATTCATGCAGAGCATCTGTGGGCATGTCATGGTGACTGTTTGGGGATCAGTTGGAACAAATTGGGAAGACAGCTTGACTCCTTCCTTTCCCGCCGTGTAACAAATATTATGAAAGGGAAAAATGAAAGCCCAGAGGTGTAACTTCCCTAAGGTTACATCGTGAAAAACTGACCGGAAGTCAGAACTTAACAGCCACGCTGGGCTTTCCTCCATAGATCATCCTTTGTTCTGAATGAGCTCTATAGCAAACGTTCAGAGTTCTGAATTCCCTTTCTGTCTGTTTCAGTACACATTCTTCTTATCCAAGAAGTGCTTGCACTTGCCTCTGCAGTACGTGTAATCCTGGGTTCTGATTTTTTTTCAGTAAACACCCCTGGACCCTCCCATTCCTGTCTTGCTTCCTTCGCAGGGGCTGTGTGTGCATGGAGGGAGAAGATAGCATCTGTTTCGCTATCAGTGTCAGGATCAGAGTAGGGCAGCTAGGAAAGGAACATGAGCTGTGAGATTCAGACCACGAGATCCAGGCATGTGATGGGGGTGATGGACATGACAAGAGCCTGAGTCATGGGGAGCCACACCCATCACCCCATCCGCTCCTCCCTCAGCCATTTTTCATGACACTGCGGACACTGCGATGCCACGACTAAAATGTGCCCCAAGAAACAAAGATTTTAGTGTCACGGTTGGGTGTTGGAAATACTGAAAGAGTTCTGGACTGGGAATCCGGAGGCCTGGCTTCCTGGCGGGGCTCTTCCTCTGACCAGCTGTGTGGCCTTGGGCAAGTTGATACATGTCTCTGGGCATCTTGTTTCTCATTTATTTCGTGGGTTAATCAGCTGCTTGCCTATCCTCACAGGATTTCTGCGGTGCTGAAGTAAGAGGTGTGATGCCCAGAGGCTGGCTGAGCCCTTTCTTAAGGGCCATGGTCAGAAGCGGAGATCTTGATCCTAATCTTGACACCTTTTTTAAATCTTAGAATATGAGATCCACTTACCTAGATCTTCTGAATATAATTAGAATTTCTTATTGTCTAGACTCTAATCTGATTGATCACATTCAACTAATTCAATAAACATTCACTGTACTGAGCCCTAGAAAATCAGGATTAAAAAAATGACTGTCCTTGTCCTTCTGGTCCCCGTCTGGAGGACAGGCTGGGAGAGGGCAGCGGGCAGGCACGTTAAGTAACACTGAAGCAAGACACACTGAGATGAGTGCCATGCGAGAAAGTGCGAAGGTTCAATGACCAGATCTGACAGTTACGGGAACTTGTCACATTAATGGCCACATCCTTGAAGTGCTTGTCACATCCATGTGAGGGTTTCCAGGAAATAGTGTAATTGAATCTGAGCCTTGGACAATGATAAGACTTTTTATTTTTAACATATATTTTTTTCCAAATTAAAAATAAGCTCCAAAAAGAAAACGTGGGAAGTACTGAAAGCGTAAAGAAGAGAATCGTAGCCATGTGTAATCCAGAGAAACCAATGTAAACATTTTAGTATAATCTTCCAGAAGGCTTACCTACTTTTAACAACGGTGAAATCCTTGTATGGTTACAATTTGGCAGCACTCTCCTTTTGCATTTCATTATGTCAAGATTCTCCCCCATGTTGTTACGCATTCTTCAAAGACATGATATAGAATGGCTGTTCAATATTCTGTCCTTTGGGTCTGTGTAACCTCTTCATTCTCATCGGATGGATGTTTTGGTAGTTTCCAAATGTGTAGCTACTATGAATAATGCTCAAGTGAGCATTTTTGTACATGAAGCCTGTGTCAGCATCTGGGTACTCCCTCAGGGCAGACAGACTCAGAGGAGCAGAATTACTGGGGAAAAGGGTGTGAACAATTGCTATGCCTTTGGATACCTATGGACCCATCACACTTCCACTAGCAGCATAAGGATGCTTCTGTTTCGCTGCACACTTGCCAGCACTGTTTTGTTTGTTTGTTTTTGTTTTAATCTTTGCCATCTTGATGGGGATGAGCAGAGCTCTCTTGTTGCTTAAGTCTGCCTTTCTTTTCTTTTTCTTTTTAACTTTTATTGATTTTTTACGGAGAGGAAGAGAGCTATAAACATAGATGAGAGAGAATCATCGATCAGCTGCCTCTTGCACATCCCCTACTGGGGATGTGCCCGTAACCAAGGTATGTGCCATTGACTGGAATCGAACCCGGGACTCTTCAGTCCGCAGGCCGACGCTCTACCCACTGAGCCAAACCAGTTTCGGCTTAGTCTGCCTTTCTTTAAGGATGAGCCTGACTTTGACCAGCAGAGCTGGTGGGGATGGGGAAGGACACAGAGAATAGGCTCAGGAAAGGCCTGGCATGGCTCTGCCCCACACAGCTCCGTAGAAGTGTCTGGAATGTTTAAGGGGCTTGCACAAAGGCTGCCCGTGTCATTGGTAACTTCTACTCTGTTGTTTGGGCACTTGGAGCAGCCATGACTCTGGACACTTCTCCCAGGAGGGCGAGTGGCTGCATGAGACACGGTTCTGTTTGCCCCCAGAAATATCCAGGGGGATGAGAGCCCTTCTCAGCCTCACCCACTCTGCTCTCCTATAGCACAGACCCCGTCTCCCCAATTTCCTCAGTGAAAGAGGAGCCTACTTCCAATCTCCGTGAGAAGGGAGGTATGGCGAGGTGAGATTTGGGAATAAGACATTCTTGGGGAATGCCTTCAGGACCCAGGACTTTATAAACCACTGGAGGAAGCAAGAGTTGGTTCAGTCCTTTGGAAGGGCAGCAGGGTAATATGGCTCCAGTGGTAAAGCACGAATACCCTTGAGCTCAGTAATTTTACTTTTAAGAATGTTATCTAAGAACATAAAGAGATAAGAATGCAAAAACATGAGCACTGGAATGTGTATCGAAGAAAGCAATTGTTGGCTTGAGCGGAAAAGAAAGGGGGGGGGGGGGGAGAGACAATCTCTTCCGCATGCCTGAGAAATGGAGGCACTTGCATGAGAAAGTGTGCAGAAATCTGGTTTGAGGAAGAGGCTGATACCAGCGAAGAAAAACCTGCCTGGAGGATATCTGGAAACATCCCCGGACCTACAGCTAAGGGGAGCCCTTCCTCCCAGCTCTCCATAGGCACAGCCATGCGGGCAGCCACCCAACGAGGGGAGGCCACCCACTTCAGGCTGCAACCCAAACAGGGAAAATAAGTCACTCAGCCGGGAAGGTGGGGGCCCTGTCAGCCAGCAGCCCCTCCTGGTGCCTCTCAAACGAATCTAGTGGCCAGCAGGACAGCAGACATTTCATTTTGGCCTGAGACCCTCCAACAGGGACTTGGGATAGGCCATCATCAGACCACATTGTGCCCCCAGCCCCCAGCATCACCGTATATCTTTCATGGGATTCGAAAGGTCCTAATCAGGGGCCAATCAGACGAAATGACATACTGCAGGGAATAGGAAAAATATTAGAAAATATTTAATTTCCGATGACAGCAGGCTTCGAGGGGACACGACACGGATTCATTATAAAAAAAGCCTGTGGTGAGTGCCCGCCCTGTGCTGCGGATGAACGAGGCAGGAAAAGTCCCTGTCTTCGGGGTGTTTATCTTCCAGGGCCGGAGAAAGATAGCACAGAGCGAAGCAGGTCATGAATGGTGGGTGTGGATGGAGCCGACTGCGCTGAGTGGAGGAAGAGGCTGCTGAGGCAGTGACAGGGAGGGCAGGTCTCCGGGGGGAGGGGATTGTGAGCTGAGACCTGGTGACCAGGACGTGCAGCTCTGCAGGGATGGGCATGCCGGGCAGAGGGCACAAGCACCAGCCCAGAATGCGGCTCAGGGCCCAGCAGGGAGACAGGTGTGGGCTGAGGATCCCACGGGGCCTGCTTCAATCTATAACAACTAGGAATTATTGAAGGGTTTTCAGCGGGAGAGGAATGTCCATCGTATATAGTTTATGGTTTTTTGCCATGCTTTTAAAAATCTGTACTTTTTAACCATTTTTGAATTTTTTTAAAATTACAGTTGACATTTAATATTATTTTATATTAGTTTCAGGTGTACGGCATAGTGGTTAGGCATTTATATAATTTAGGAAGTGATCCCCTTGTAAGTCTAGTATCCATAGTGGTTAGGCATTTATATAATTTAGGAAGTGATCCCCTTGTAAGTCTAGTATCCATCTGGCACAACACAGTTATTATAATATATTTTTTTTTTACTATATTCCCTGTGTTGTACTGTTGCTTATATTTTTAATTTACTGGGTATTTCAAAAAATTGAGATATAATTGACATACTGTATAATTCACCCTTTAAAAATGTTCAAGTCAGCTGAAACCGGTTTGGCTCAGTGGATAGAGTGTCGGTCTATCCACTGAAGGGTCCTGGGTTTGATTCCAGTCAAGGGCATGTACATTGGTTGCGGGCACATCCCCAATGGGGGGTGTGCAAGAGGCAGCTGGTCGATGTTTCTAACTCTCTGTCCCTCTACTTTCCTCTCTGTAAAAAAACAATAAAATATATATATTTAAAAATGTTCAAGTCAGCCTAGCCAGCACTGCTTAGTAGTCAGGGTGTTGGCCTGCCCTCGGACCAAAGGGTTGCAGGTTCTATTCCTGATCAAGGGCATGTACCTGGGCTGTGGGTGCGTGCAGGAGGCAACCAGTCAACGTGTCGCTCTCATATCAATGTTTCTTTCTCTCTCTCCCCTCTCTCCCTCCCTCCCTCACTCCCTTCTATTCTCTCTGAAAAATCAATGGAAAAATATCCTCGGGTGAGGATTTTAAAAAAAAAAGTATTCAAGTCAGTCTCTTTTCATATTCACAAGGTTGTGCAGCCATTACCACTATCTATTTCCAGCACATTTTCATCACCCCAACAAAAAACTCCATATCCGCCCGCATTACTCCCTGTTTCCCAATCCCCACAGCCCCCTAGCAACCACTAATTCGCCTTTTTGTCCCCAGGAATTTACTTATTATGCACATTCTATAGAAATGGAATTATACACCTCATGGCCTTTGTGACTGGTTTCTTCCACTTAACATGTTTTCAAGTTCATCTACATTGAAAACATGATCAGTTCTTCGTTCCTTTTTATGACCAGTGACATTCCACTGTATGGATTTACCACGACTTACTTATCCTTCCCCCGGCTGATGGACAGTTGGGTGGTTTCCACATTTGGGCTGTTACGAAGAATGCTGTGAGTGTTATGGGACACTTTCTTTTCTTTTCTTCTTCTTTTTTTAAAATTAAATATATTTTATTGATATTTCACAGAGAGGAAGGGAGAGAGATAGAGAGCTAGAAATGTCGATGAGAGAGAAACATCGACCAGCTGCCTCTTGCACACCCTCCACTGGGGATGTTCCCGCAGCCAAGGTACATGCCCTTGACCGGAATCGAACCTGGGACCCTTCAGTCCGCAGACCGAGGCTCTACCACTGAGCCAAACCGGTTTCAGCTATGGGACACTTTCTCTTAAGGGACATACACTTTCTTGACTAAAGCTCCCTGGATGCTGCAAGCTTTGGTTAATTCCCCAAGTTCAGGAAAAGTTGATACTGACAATTTTTGCCACAGTTTTCATTGCCCGTATGGAGAGGGATTTTGGAGGTCCTTACTCTGCCATTTTGCCGATGTCACTCTTGATCACTTCTCTTTAAGCCCTGTATTAGTATTTGATGAATCAAAATGAATTGAGTTTTAAAGGTAAGTGACTCCTTGAAGTTTGCCTTTTAGATCATTACTGTGGTCGGCAACATCACCTGGCTCTGGTTTTTAAACTTGTTTCCAAAGGGGCCAGGTGTTGGATGAAATAAGGGGCCATCTTAAGCACATGAGACCCTTCCTCAGCCTCTGGGTAGGGCTTCGGGGTTGGGAACAGCACAGCTGTGTGTTTTGGAAAGATGGCGGGGTTGCTGTAGGAAAAGCTGCTGGGGTGGGGATGACTGTGAGGTGTTGAGAGCCCTTGGCTGGTGGGGGTGGGGGGAGGGAGGAGGCAGGCTTGTGGCCCTGTCTGGCTGTGGGAACTTCTTCCAGGTGTCGAATGCCCAGCTTTATAATTCATTATGGCCAGGGGTTCCCAGCCGCTACCTGGGTACGCTGCCCTAGGAAGGCTGTGCGTCCCTGAGTGATGGAGACGCCTGCATGTGATTCTGCACATCACAGCTTCGGCATGATTTTCTGCTCAGATAGACTGAGGACGGTGTCCTGCCGCAGAGGGAGGTGAGAGCAGACCTCTTAGAGTCTGTTGCTCCTGGGGGGTGGGGCACGAGCACCCGGGTGTGCCCGCTTCTCCTAGATTGGCAGAAAGTAGATGGTATTCACGCACATATGACAGCTGGAGGAGCTGAGGCCAGAGCAGGGCCAGGACCATCTTAGCTCCCCACTCGTCCGCTTCTAAGTCCTCGAAAGAGCTATCTGTGTTCCATTTTCTTTTTCTTTAAACATTTAAAAAATATCTATTTTATTGATATTTTACAGAGAGGAAGGGAGAGAGATAGAGAGCTAGAAATGTCGATGAGAGAGAAACATCGATCAGCTGCCTCTTGCACACCCCCTACTGGGGATGTGCCCGCAATAATGTACATGCCCTTGACCAGAATTGAACCCGGGACCTTTCAGTCCACAGACCGACGCTCTACCACTGAGCCAAACCGGTTTCGGCTGTGTTCCATTTTCTATGTGGCTTGTGCTGTAGACGGCCTCATTGCAGCGTGGAGTTTATCCAGGATCCATATTAAGTTTGACCAATTGCAGAATTCTAGCTCAACGGAGATAAATGAGAGAAGAGCTCAGGTGACAGGGTTGGCGGAGATGGCTGGGAAATATGAGGGGCCACCCTCGGGGGCTAAGAGGATCTCAGGCTGCACTTAAAGTGAAACGATGTCTAGGAGGGAGGTGAGTGTTCTCTGCACGCCGGGCTGCACAGGCACCCCTGAGATTCTGTGTCTTGGAGTATGTCTAGGATGGGAGGGCCACCTGAAAATTATATTGTTAGAATAAGTGAAGCATTTGGGGCTGTTCAGCTGAAGGACAGACTCAAGGGACCCGGGCATTGTTTGCAGATCTCTAATGGGCTGTTCTGGGACAGGAAAAGCAGGTCTGTGAGGCCCCGAGGGCAGAGTTGGGCCCCGTGGGGCAAGCTTCAGGGAGGTAGCCTTAGCCAGCATCGGAAAGGTCTCTGTATCAGGCTGTGTCTACGCAGGGGCGCTTGGGCCCATGTGTAAGTAGTGAGTCCCCAGTCAGTCCTAAGGGGCCAGTTGGTAGAATTCTGGAAAATGTTTTGCACAACAGCCAAAATGATGCTCTCTCAAAAACATGGGGGAACTGGCCGGGTCACTGTGTCTTCACTTCTATCCCTCCTCCATTCCACATCTCTGAAGGGAAGGCCCTGTCCTCCATTTGCATAAACCAGATGCCTCCCTTCTCTCCCCTCATTCCAGCCAGTCAGTCAGTCAGTCAGTCACCAGGTCTTGTCCAAGATATCTCTCACATCTGCCCCTTTTCTCCAAGATATCTCTCACATCTGCCCCTTTTCTCCAAGCCATCGCTGCTGTCTTAACTCAGATCTTCATCATTTCTTGTGCTGGCCTTTCTTTCAGCTTCTGGTCTGTCCAGGGCCATTTTAACTGATCATTCTTAAATGCAGACAGATCATGTTGTCACCTTTTTGAGATAGCTGCCCTCCCTCCCCCGCCTCAGGAGAAAGCGCAGACACCTTGACATATTTAACCCGTCTCCCTGGCTCAGTTCTCCCAGGGACTTCCTGCCCCAGCCACAGGCCACTGCCAGCCTGGCCTTTGTTTATGCTGATCTTTTTGTCTAATGTTCTTTGGTTGTTGTTTTTCATGAAGAGCGGTTTTAGGTTTACAGAAAAATTTGATTAGAAAATACAGAGGTCCCACATACTCCCCTCCCACCCCCGTTCCCCCTATTATTTATAGTTTGTATTAGTGTAGTATGTGTATTACAGCCGATAAACGAATACTAGTACATTATTATTAAATCCATAGTTTACATTAGAGTCCACTCTTTGTGTTATACATTCTATGGGTTTTGACACATGCATAATGACATGTATCTACGATTACAGTATTGTACAGAAGGATTTCACTGCCCCAAAAAGCTCCCGTACTCATTCCAATATATCCCTTCCGTTAACCCCTCACAACCACTTTTCCTGGCTTTTTTTTTTTAATTTTATTTTATTAAGGTATTTTCTGTGTACATAGTTTACCATTGCCCCCCCCCCCTTTTCCTGGCTTTTTATATGTGAAAATCTACTCATCCTTTAGTGTCTTATGTAGATTCTACTTCCTCCAGAAAACCTTCACTGATTCTTTCAGTTGAAAGTATTTATTCTCTTAATAATATGCCATACCTATTTTGTCCTGGGTATGAAACCACTCTTCTCTCTTTTATACACCAACTCTGTTGGATAGATTTGAACTTACAGATGAAGAAACAGAGGCCCATTTATCCCAATGACTCGTTTAAGGCCATACCACTAACTAGCAAGTGTGAGGACTGAGTGTGAACCCACGTCTTTCTGCCTCCCAACCTGTCCAGGGCCCTTTTTGTTAAGTCCTTGACCTCATTCGCTGTCTGCTTTCCCCTCTAGAGGAAGAACTTGAGATCAGGGGCCATTTCCAATTCCTTTCTGTGTCTTTAGGACCCAGCACAGGTGCTTAAACAGATCAGTGGAGGGGTTTGAAAAATATTTTTCTTCATTGGAATTCTAATGAACTTTAGTTGGAAGAACTGAAAACAAATCAGGATTCTTTGGGCCATCTACAGAAAAAGGTACTTGTTCCATACACTCCAGCGGACCCTCTGGTCATAGCCTCTGGAGCATGCTTAGTAATTTCAGTGAGGATGACCTGGAGTGTGTGTGTGTGTGTGTGTGTGTGTGTGTGTGTGTGTGTACGTGTGCGTGCCTGATAGTGCAATAGATTTCTCCCCCCCCCCCCCCCCAAACCTCCACCACCCCAGCACACACATCTAGTTCACTCTTGAGAGGGAAAGGGGCTCCTTCATCTCAGCTTGGGGAGGGCTGGAGAGGCCCCGACTTCCAGTTGGGCTCTGCTGGGGATGGGCCAGGCCTGAGTGCTCACATGTGTGCACTTGAGCTCCAGTGCCTCCTTGTCTTCAGAGATCACACCACCAGATGCACAGTTCTCTCTCCACTAATGCAATTTATATGTCTGAGCATGAACAGAGGATTTGTGAGCCTTCGAGGCTGGGGCTTCGGAAATTACCTCAGAGGCTGGAGCTGCTGGCTGGATGGAGATCTGGGGTTTTCGGAGACTTGAAGGGAAATTATTTTCAAAGGTCCTGGCAGGAGGAAGAGCCACCTCCACCCAGATCCTCCCCTAGGCCCTTCCTCTGGTTCCTTTTAAAACACTCCCGATAAGACTTTCTGGTTTAACAATGAGCCTGAAGGGAGCCACACGATGTGGCAGAACAAAGGTTCATTGACCAGATCGGCTGGGCCGGGAGGGGAAGGGGAAGGACGGGAGGTCAGGCTTGGGTTCCCATCCAGAATCCGGCACTTACTAGCTGGGAGTGTTCAGTATTCAAAAGGTGTTTAAATCTCAGCCCCAGCTCCCACCTGAGGAAGCAGAGAAGGATAAATAATGTACACCAGGAGGTAGTGTCTCCTATTGAAAAGGGCACAGGCTTTTGTGTCCTAAAGACCTTTGTGGGCTCCGTCAAGCTACTTTACCTCTCGGAGGCTCCTGCCTGTCATTTGTAAGCTTAAAAATAATAACAGCTATCCTGCAGGATTGTTTTTTAAAATATATATATATATATTATTGACTTTTTACAGAGAGGAAGAGAGAGGGCTAGAGAGTTAGAAACATAGATGAGAGAGAATCATCGATCAGCTGCCTCTTGCACACCCCCTACTGGGGATGTGCCCGCAACCGAGGTACATGCCCTTGACCGGAATCGAACCCGGGACCTTTCAGTCCGCAGGCTGACACTCTATCCACTGAGCCAAACCGGTTTCGGCTGCGGGATTGTTTTTGAGGGATTCAATGAGAAAATGTGTAGAAAATGCCCATAGTCATGCCTGGCACCCAGTAAGGGCTCAGTGATCTTTGGTTCCTTTCTCTCTCCTTCTTAGTGTGTGCTCATCACTCTCTCCTGCCCCATTGCAGGGCCTTAGCTCCTCACTTACATTCCATCCAACCCCCATCCCCTCTCTTGACTGACAGTCATGAGTCTGTGACTTTCTCCCTACCCGCAGGGACCTACTTGCCTTCCACACCTGCCTAGAAAAGGCTCTCTTTGAACCATTCGGACCATGTCGCTTTCCTGTTTAAAAAACCTCCTATGACTTCCCTTTGCCTACAAGATAAAACCTGATTTCCTTATCGCCTTCCACCATTCCAGTCTTACTGTCTCTTCCTCTCAGCAGATGACACGCTGCGGCGTCAGATCTGACGCCTGCGGCTCCCGGTTTTGTTGTCCTATTTCTGGGTATCATTATTGATCTTTCTCCCTCCCAAGATTTTAATAACACATTTTGAAAATGATGGTTCCTTCGTCTATTTTAAGAAATACTTCTCTGGAAAAACAGGCTAACAGTTATTTTTCTTTATGCCTTGAGAACTACCTGAGTTTGTCCACAGATTTGTTCCCTGTTTCCCGACGAGCCAGCTGTAGCCATGGACTGATCAGAACATTCTGTTTCCTTTGTAATTTCTCTGCGCAGGGTTGCAGACCTGGAAAATGATAGATGCCTAAAATTGATCAGGGTAATCGATGCTACGTGAAGTAATTACACATGATGAATGCGTCATCTGCCAGATGTGAGTGTTGGCAATGGCTTGCTTGTTTATAAAACCCCTGAGATCCCATTTGTAACAGTGACTAATGTTTGCACACGGGGCTGTTTGCAGTGTTTCAGAAATGACTATTTATTCGATATAACCACCTTTCTCCTTTAATTCCCCATTTATCACAAGCCTTGCTGCTCTTTCCTACACAACAAAATCAGGGTTTTATTCCATCTTCTTTCTCCTCGGCCTCTGTGAAATATGGGGGTGTTTTATTTTGCATTTCCATCTGGCCTGCCATCTCGTCTCTCCCTCTAATTCACAACTTACGTGTTGCTGGTGTTCTCTCAGGAGGCTCTGACGCCCCATTGCTGCACCTACAATATAAACTCCAAACCCCCTCGTATGCCATTTCGAATCCTCTCCAATCTGGCCTCTGCTGCTATGTCTTACTGATAATGCCAGCAATGGACAGGGAGGTCCTTTTATTTATTTATTTTATTATTTTTAAAAATATATTTTATTGATATTTTACAGAGAGGAAGGGAGAGAGATAGAGAGCTAGAAACGTTGATGAGAGAGAAACATCGACCAGCTGCTTCTTGCACACCCCCTACCGGAATGTGCCCGCAACCAATGTACATGCCCTTGACCGGAATCGAACCCGGGACCTTTCAGTCCGCAGACCGACGCTCTACCACTGAGCCAAACCGGTTTTGGCCAGGGAGGTCCTTTTAAGTGATGGAAACCCAGCCTGACCAGCTTACAGCCACAAGGCTGTTTTATTGAAAGGTCCCAGCTTAGAGCCCCTAATGAAGAAAGACCTGCCTGCGCCAGTCCAGCGCTGTGGATCCCAAGGACTGGAACCAGACTCTCCAAAACCGTTAGTAACTCCCATCCGGCCATTTCTGCTTTCCTCTCGTTTTTGTCTGTCTTGTGTGATGGCTTCATTCTCTCTCGCAGAGAGGTTTTTCTATGCGAGGAGTATGGCCACTGTCACTGTATCTCCTCAATGGAAAGCAGGCCTCCTCCCGGCTGCACTGGGGGAGGGGCTCTGGAGCGATGACTGGCCCAGCTGGCATCACTGGCCCAACTCTGTGGCCTGGGAGGAGAGGAGGGGGCCAGGTGGGCTCCTAGAAAAAGTGAGCATGGGAGTGTGCGCTGGGCACACAAAGCTATGGCTACCACCCCCACTTTCCAGACTAGCCACAGGGGGTGTTCCCTTCAGGTAAAGGCTTATGCACTCTGTGCCAGGCTCCCGGCCCCTCCTTCACCTGAGCTCACAATCTGGCGGAGGAAACAAATGCCCCACAGATCATTATAATGCCGGGCGTAGAGCGTGACCGCAGAGACACAGGCTCGGAATGCTGTCAGAGCCCAGGCAGGAGGCCTTGAACTCAATCCGCACCGTCAGGGAGAGTTCTTGGAAGAATGACAGGAGCCTGAGTCTCCTAGAACAGCGGGAGTGAGCGAGGCGATGAGGGAGAGGGAGGCGTTCCAGGTGAACAACAGTGTGAGGGTGTGAGACCGAAGGCCTGTGCCCAGAACTTCCTGCAGCCCGGGAAGGCGAGGGCCCCTAACGGGAGGGAGGTGGAGAGGGGCAGGAAAGGCGGACAGGGCCCCCAAGCGCCTTGGCCTTCGCTCCGGCCTTTCCCCCCCTGCCTTCCATGCGGTGAAATGCAGCTCAGCCTCCAGACCAGACTCTCTGAAGCTGTCCTGTGCTTTTGAATCGGGTTGCCAGTCGCAGCTTCCTCGGGGACTCTGCAGCGCCTGTCAGGCGTCTCTGTGCTAGACTTCTGTTCTGCTTTGCTTTCAGTTTATTTATTCACACATCTGAGGTCTTTTACTACATCAAACAACGCTCGAATGCGGGAACCGTGCCCTAAACGTCCTTCTCGCGCACACAGCCCCGCTCAGCATAGGGCCTTGTTCAGTGTTCAAAAAAAAAAAAAAAAAAAAAAATAGTTGAATTGTGATCACTCGGCTAATTGGATGTTTTTCCCCCCTTGGGAGCAACTAGCAACGTGATATTGGTTTCATGTAGGTAAAAAGAATTTTTTAAAAAAGTATCTATCAACATTTTTTCAACATAGCCAAGTTTTGTGTTTTTTTACCAAAACAAAAGGAGCTTTATGGATTTTACTGATTATACAGTTGTTAAATATGCACATAGAAACTGCAAGTGATACATAAAAGCCCAAGAATCTAAAACGGCATAAGGTACCGTCTCCCTCTCCTAGAGGCAACCGCTGTTACCATGTCAGATAACAACCGTTCCGACGTTCCTCTATACATCCAACTACAGTATATAACCAAGAAGGCAGTCCAAAATGCAACATAAACTAGCCTCCAGAGTACTATGTTCAAAAGAATTTAACACTCGAATTACATCTGCTTCCCCACCCTTAGAGAATCTAAACGAGTTCTTGGTGTTCCCGAGGAATTCAACAACCACTTGATATTTGCTGCAGAAAAGTTCTCCCAGGATGTTCTTTCTTTCTCTCTCAGATATAACTTTCATACCGTAAGTTCACCCCTTTAAAGTGTACAATTCAGTGGGTTTTTTTAAGAATATTTTACAGATTGCACACCTATCTAATTTCGGAACATTTTTCGCTCCCCCAGAAAGAAATCCTGTATCCGTTAGGCTGTCACTCTCCATTCCTCCCTCCCCTTATAGCCCTTAGCAACCACTAATCTACTGTCTGACTCAAGGGCTTTGCCTGTTTTGGACTTTCTCTATAAACGGAATCATATACTATGATGCCTTTTGTGTCTGGCTTCTTTCACTCAGTAAAATGTTATGAAGGGTCATGGTGTTGTAGCATATGTCAGTACTTTATTCTTTTTTATGGCTGAATATCACAGAGTATGGATATACCATATTTTGTTTATCCATTCATCAGTTGATGGACATTTGGGTTGTTTCCACTTTTTGCTTATTATGAATAATGCTTCTGTGAACATCCCTGTAAAAGTTTTTACCTGAACATATGTTTTCACTTCTCTTGGTTATATGACTACAAGTGGAATATATGGGTCATAAGGGAACTCTATGCTTATTTTTTTAAAAAATCTTTTTTTTATGCTTAACTTTTTAAGGAACTACCAAACTCTTTTTCATATCAGCTGCACCATCTTACATTCTCACTAGCTACATGTGTTTTTTTTTCCTTTTTGTTTGTTTTTTTAATCCTCACCCAAGGATAATTTTCCATTGATTTTTAGAAAGAGTGGAAGAGAGAGGGAAAGACAGAGAAATATTGATGTGAGAGAAACACATCAGTTGGTTGCCAACTGCTTGTGGCCCGACTGGCTATTGGCCTCCATGGTTTCTGATAAAAAATTAGTGATCACAATGGGGCTCATTTTTGTACATGAGCTGTTTCTCTTTTGCTGCTTGGAAGAGTCTCTATTAGTCTTTGGCTTCTGGTTAATTTAGTTATGATATGTCTGTATCTGGATCTCTTGGTGTTTATCATATTTAGAGTTTGCTGAGTTTCTTGGATGGGTAGATCCATGATTTTCATGTTTTGGGGGAGTTTTTGACCCTGTTTCTTAAAATATATTCTTTTTACCTGTTTTTTTTTTTTTTTCTCTCTCTTCTCTTCTTGGGACACCCATTGTGTGAATGCTGATATTCTTTTTTACAAAAATATATTTTATTGATTTTTTTTTTTTTACAGAGAGGAAGGGAGATGGATAGAGAGCTAGAAACATCCATGAGAGAGAAACATTGACCAGCTGCCTCCTGCCCACCCCCCAGTGGGGATGTGCCGGCACCAATGTACATGCCCTTAACCCGAATCGAACCTTTGACCTTGCAGTCTGCAGACGCTCTATCCACTGAGCTAAACCAGTTTCGGTTAAATGCTGATATTCTTGATAGTATCCCACAGATCTCTGCGGGTCAGTTCATTTTTCAACATTCTTTTAAAATTCTCCTTCCTCAGATGGATGATCTCCATTGAATTATCTGTTGGTTTGCTGATTCTCTCTTCTGCCAGCTCAGTTCTGCTGCTGAGCCCCTCTGGTGAATTTTTCATTTCTATTATAGTACTTTTCAACTCCAGAATTTCTATTTAGTTTATCTTTATAATTTCTATCTCTTTTTTTAAAAAAAAGATGTTTTGATTGATTTTAGAGAGAAAAGATAGGAGAGGGATAGAGGGATAGAATTATCGATGAAAGAGAACCACATTGATTGGCTGCCTACTGCATGCCCCCTACTGGAGATCAAGTCCACACCCAGCAACCGGCATGTGCTCTGACCCAGAATCAAACTAGTAACTTCTTGATTCATGGGTTGATGCTCAACCCCTGAGCAAAAATGGCCAGCAATTTCTATCTCTTTATTGTTATTCTTTATTTACCATACACATTCTCATACGTTTCTTTAGCCTTTAGATGTGTTTTCCTTGAGTTCTTTGAAAAGATTTTAAGTAGCTGATTTAAAATGTCTGGGCTTTCTCAAGCACAGTTTTTACCGATTGCCCCCACCCTGTGGGTATGATACATTCCTTGTATTTTGTTATTGAAGATTGAACATGTTTAATAATATAAAAAGAAATTCTGGAAATCGTATTTTCTCCCCAACCCCAGAGTTTGGTATTGTTATTCCCTGGAGTATGTTGGGACATGTTTCCTGATATGTCCTCATAGATCTGATTTTTCTAACCCAGCACACCTAGAGCTCTCATCTGTACTCTGACTCTCCCTTCTAAGTCTTCTAGGCAGCTTGGGCACCTGCAAACACTGAGATTTCTTGTTACCCAAGGTTCTTCTGTGTTTACTGTGATCAGCACATCTTCACCACAAAAGACACTTTGGATTGACTTCAAGACTCATTTTAACATTTGACTTGAAACTTTATCCACTTTTGGCTTCTGTGACAAAAACTCTGTTCTCTCTCTGGTTCTATCTGCTCCTCTCTGACTCCCTACTGGGTTCATCATTTTGCTCAGGGTTTGCTATATTCTCACTTCCCTCTCTACTTTGCAGAGTTTATCTATCTTACTTCATCAATGGTTTTCTCTGTAGCAGCATGGTGAAGGCAAGTTTGCTAAGTCCTACTCAGATCTCATTTCCTGTCTTTGACTCACTCGACTTGGCTTCTTCCCCTACCCTGTAGCCTAGGGTATGTGTGCTGATATACAGATTTATTCTCTTTATTGGCACAGTTTATACTTCTGTATTCCCTTAGTCTTTTCAGAGAGTCTCTGCCTTATGTCTGTTCTATTCCATCCCAGCCTTTACATTGATGATCAGTAGAATCTTTCTAAAGAACAAATCGGAGCTTGTCACCCTCCCCCCCCCCCCACCGCCCTACAATGAAAAACCTTAAATGGCCCCCTAGCTCTCCAAGATAAAAGGTATTTCCTTAGTCTCCTTCTGTAGGCTCCCACACCCCTCTACAATCTGATCTCAACTCAGTTTCTCTACTTGGCTGTTTCTGAAGGGATGACTCCTTCATTCTCTTGCTCATTCTATTTCCTCTGCTCTTTCCCCACACTTCTCTGTCTATTAAAATCCTACTCACCCACCAGGCCTCAGATCAACCATCACCTTCTTTTATATATAATTGATTTTTTACAGAGAGGAAGAGAGAGGGATAGAGATCAGAAACATCGATGAGAGAGAAACATCGACCAGCTGCCTCCTGCACACCCCCCACTGGGCATGTGCCCGCAACCAAGGTACATGCCCTTGACCGGAATCGAACCTGGGACCCTTCAGTCCGCAGGCGGATGCTCTATCCACTGAGCCAAACCGGTTTCGGCAACCATCACCTTCTTGGGAAGCCTTTCTTGATCTCTTCATTCAAAGCAAAACCCTGTTGCTTTTGCATTTCCACAGAGTACAATTTATTCAGCAGAGAAGAGTCATTTCCTTTCTTCTTCATATTATAATAAAGGCAAAGACAGTGTCTAATTTAGGTCAGACACTTGGCACATAGGTAGCACTCAGTAAACATTTGTTGAAAAGGGAATGCTTTTTCTCCCTGGGTTTCTGGCTTTAGACTCCATCCCCCACCGAGCTATTTGAGAGATTCCCCTCCAATTCACCTACCATAGATTGATCTTCCTGAAGGGGTGGTTGGATTCATCTGCTGCCAAACCCAACTCATGTTCATCTACATTTAAACAAAGAAGCAGGAAGAAGCAAGAATTAGTGCAAGATCCTAATCACTGAACACAGAGATGCCTGCTGGCACAGGGCTTTCTGGTGGAATTTCCAGCTAGTCCACAAATGTAAGTGGTCGATGATGCCCACAACTAGTCTTCACATTGGCAGAGCTAGAGAATAGGAGCATCTGGGTCCTTTCCAATCTTGGGTTGTGAGACCTGGAACTGGGGCTCAAGATCAATGTGTCCCAACTTCCTCATTTTATAGCTGGAAGAAGGCTTCCTAAGATCACACAGCAACTCAAGGCAGAGCTGGGGAAGAAACCCAAGGCTCTCACTCCCAGGCCTGGGCTCCTTCCTCCCCACCAGGCTCTAGAGTTTTGTAAGAATTGTAATTTCTAGATGTCTTGTTTCATGAACACTGATTTTCCTAGAGCTGAATTAATAAGACCTTGAAACTGGCACCTATCTTTTATTTGTTTGTTTTTTTAAAATATTTTATTGAGTTTTTACTGAGAGGAAGGGAGAGGGATAGAAAGTCAGAAACATCGATGAGAGAGAATCATGGATCAGCTGCCTCTTGCACACCCCCCACTGGGGATGTGCCCGCAACCAAGGCACATGCCCCCGACCGGAATTGAACCTAGGACCCTTCAGTCCACAGACCGACACTCTATCCACTGAGCCAAACCGGTTTTGGCACGGCACCTATCTTTTAAATTCCATGTGCAAAACTACTAGTGAGTAGAGAAGGAGTGGGGAGGGGAGGAGAGGCAGAGAGATGAGAGAAGATGGAGATGGGAGAAAAAGAAAGGATGAGATAGGGACAAAGAACGTGACAGAGGGACAACAAGAGATAGAGTTGAAAAAATGTCAAAGACCAACAAACCAAAAAAAAAAAAAAAGTGAATGAAAGACATTACTGAGAGACAGAAGGAGGTAGACAGTGTGTAAGAGAAAAAGGAAGCAGAGATGGAGGAAGACTGCAAGAACAGACCCTCTCTGTACTTCCTGTCTCCTTTTTTTTCTCCAGCCCTCAAAATGCTTTAAAGGTGATGCAGCTGTTGCTCTTCATGGGTTCTCTGAGGCTCTAAGGATGGCATAGCCTCAGAGGATTTTGTTCCAAGACTTCTTTATTGGGGGCTGGAGCTTCGGCTTTTCTGGTGGTGTGTGAAAACAGCAGCAGTTTTGTGTGTATGCGATGGAATTCTGAGGAGACTGTTGGTTTTTATCCAGTAGCTTCTCCCAGGTATACTGAGGCTGCTACAGAAAGAGCTCATCAGGGCAGGAACATCAGGAGCTTTGGCCCTGGTTTGGGAGTGCCTGCCTGGATGTCATAGGAAGGTTTTGGGCTTGGGGTTTGGACAAGGTGATTCCTGAGGCCCTTCCAGCTTTAAATTTCATGACTAACTGAGCACTTGGAGATGAAGTTAAAGGATTCTTTCCATCCCTTTTCGGTCTTCTTGGATGCTTAAGCCAACTACTACTTTGGGTTCATGTCTGCCATCAAGGATGTGAACAGAGAGGGATCTTCCATTCTAGCTCCACCAATTGATTCCTCCAGCAAAGAAATCTTCTTAGTGGAAATGTTAAGTCACAGCTATAAGACCTGGAGAAGCACCAGACACATCTCCCCTAATTTCTTCAGTTCTCAGTAGGGGAGACATAAACCCATAAAGTCATTGTCAGGGCAGGAGCTAGAAGTTAGAACTTAGATCAGCTGGCTTCCAGCCATGTCTGGGGCATCAGGTTACTTGCTGAGTGGCAGGGAGGGAAGTTGGGAGGACAAGATTGATTTTTTTTTTTTAAACTAGTGAGAGCAACTAAGACCCAGAAATATCCACAAAATTTGGGGTTGGGTGGCACTGCTGCTTCTTCCCTGTTCCCCACTTAAAAAAAAATAATACTTCATTCATTTTTTTTCCTCTTTTTTATATTTTATTGATTTTTTTTACAGAGAGGAAGTGAGAGGAATAGAGAGTTAGAAACATCGATGAGAGAGAATCATTGATCAGCTGCCTCCTGCACACCTCCTACTGGGGATGTGCCCACAACCAAGGTACATGCCCTTGACCAGAATTGAACCCAGGACCCTTCAGTCCGCAGGCCGATGCTCTATCCACCGAGCCAAACCGGTTTTGGCGCCTGTTCCTCATTTTTAAAAATATATACTCTATTGATTTTTTACAGAGAGGAAAGGAGAGGGATAGAGAGTTAGAAATATTGATGAGAGAGAAACATCGATCAGCTGCCTCCTGCACACCTCCTACTGGGGATGTGCCTGCAACCAAGGCACATGCCCTTGTCTGGAATTGAACCTGAGATCCTTGAGTCTGCAGACCGACGCTCTATTCACTGAGCCAAACTGGTCAGGGCCTGTTTCCCACTTTTATATTTTATTTAAAAATATATATTTTTATTGATTTCATCGAGGAAGGGAGAGGGAGAGAGATAGAAACATCAATAATGAGAGAGAATCATTGATTGGCTGCCTCCTGCATGTCCCCTACTGGGGATTGAGTCTGCAACCTGGGCATATGCCCTGACCAGGATCGAACCAGCACCTTCTTGGTTCATGGTTCAATGTTCAACCACTGAGCCACATTGGCTAGGCCAGTTCTCTACTTTAAATTAAAGCTGTTATATAGAGCTCCTTGGGCAGTCCAATCACCCCAGGAGTTGAGAGGCAGCTGGCCACACACTTCCACTTCGTTCACAATGGGTGGGGAAGACAGCAGATGGGTATAAGTTGGGAAAATGGAAGAGATATTTAAAAAATGAAGCTCATCCCTACCTAGTTTGGCTGAGTGGATAGAGTGTTGGCTTGTGGACTAAAGGGTCCTGGGTTCTATTCTGGTCAAGGGCACATGCCCAGGTTGCAGGCTTGATCCCCAGTTCAGGAGGCAGCCAATCAATCATTCTCATCATTGATATTTCTATCTCTCCCTCTCTCTTCCTCTCTCAAGCCAATAAAAATATATTTAAAAAACAAGGAAGTTCAAACATGTAAATCTATTTACATTACACACCACAAATCATTGTGGTGGAGCTTTCTTTCATGGACATTCTGAGGTTGTCTTCTTCATTCCTTTCCTTATTCATTTATACACTAGTTCATTCACTTGTGTATCCAACTAATCAATCATTCATATGCACCTGCTTAGGAGTGGTCTTGGGGTGGAGGCGGATGGCATTGTTGGTGATGGTGGTAGTAGCAGGGAGTACTTTTTGTTGTTGAGTGGTATTGATGAGTGTGGACTATTGTGGTGATGCTGATGTTGTAGTGATGGTAGTGGGTGGCCATGATGGTGGTGATATGTTGGCGGTATTGGTGATGATTGGTGGATGGTTGTGGATGCATGTTTTTGCTTTGTTGGATGTATTGATTAGCAGTGGTGATTGTGGTAGTGTTGATAGGGTAACTGTGATGGTGATGATGATGATGATGATGGTTATGGCAATGATAGTAGCGATGGTGGTAATTTTGGTGCATGGTGGTGGTTGGTGATAGTTGTGTTGTGAAATGGAGAATAGTGGTGGTGGTTATGAGGGTATTGGAGGAGGGGAAATGGCAATAAAGACAAATCACCCAGTTTGGTCCTCAGTGCACTCTGAGGCTGGTTGGGAAAGAGGTATGATCTAGACACAAACTGTAACTGCTGATGTATGTACAATGCTCAGGGATGTGGGAGAGGGAAAGTGAAGAGCTTTGGGGGTTGGAAGAGGTAAAGGTTCTCTCTGGCTGGCGATTAGGAAGTTCTTCCTGGACCCTGAAGGGCAGGAGGCTAAAAGAAAAAAGATCTATATAAAATTAATAATCTTATTACTTTTATATTCTTTATACCTGCTAACCAAACAGAATTAAGAAGTTCAGAAAAGTGCAAAGAAGCAAATTTAATTAACTAAAATCTAATTTCCTTGACATAAAGATGGGGATTGGGATTTTCCTGACTCAGAAAGACATTCTCTTCCAGATGGAGGAAACAGTGTGAGCGATGGAATGAGGTGTCCAAGGGTAGGGATTGTTCCAGAACAGCAGGGCCCTTCAGCAGAGGTGAGGGCCTTGCTCTCTCTGGGAGGAAGGGAAGTGGACTATAGGGTGGTAAGTGGACCACCATTCACAGAGTAGACCGGAAGTAAGGCAGTGGTGGTGGTGGTGGCAGAGAATGGGCCCTCCCTCTGTCTGCCCTTTGTCCTGTGACCACTTGGGTGAGCAGATTAGCTTCGGATCATTGCCTTCTGTGTGTCCCTCCTGGGCATTGTATTGAAGTGCATCGATGCGGCCCACTGCGGAATCTCAATGAGCAAGAGAGATCTGGAAAGGAGCAGGATCTTGTCCCTTCCTCTTCTCCCTCTGGCACCAACCCTCCCTTTTCTGACCAGGAGCAGAGCCTCTCAGAATCCCCAGCATTTGTGCTCATTGGTCAATCTGTGTGAGGTCAAAGGAGCATACTTGACAATGACCTTGGGGAAAAGTCCCCTTTGGGTCCTATGAAGACTAGAGGTTACCTGGAAGTTTTCAGTGCAACTTGAAGGCTTGGAGCCCCAAGATGATCAAACCCAGGTGATTTAAAAAAATATAAATTTTATTGATATTTTACAGAGAGGAAGGGAGAGAGATAGAGAGCTAGAAATGTTGATGAGAGAGAAATGTGAGCTGCCCTCTGCACCCCTCCCACTGGGGATGTGCCCGCAACCAATGCACATGCCCCTGACTGACGCTCCACCGCTGAGACAAACCGGTTTTGGCCAAATCCAGGGTTTTTTTTTTTTTTTCCCCGTCTTTCCTTCCTGGTTTATTTTTGTAAGCTGTGGCATTCTTTTGTCAAGCAGCATCTTCAGTGAAAGTCCAATATGAACACCAACAGAAAGGAGGCTGCTTTGGTTGAAACAAAGGAAGAAGATTCCACCTCCCTGAGCCCTTGGTCAACTCACCCGAGGGCCTTAGATTGAAGTGTGAAATGGGGATGATCATACTTATCTTCCAGGGCTGTTAGGAGGATGAAATGTGATGATGCAGGTGAAGTTCCTGGGAGGACTCCAGAGTTCTGGGAGGCACTGAGGGCCTCTTAGCAGCTTGGGATTCACTCTGGGCTATGGCGCAGGAGCAGAGCCTGGAAGCTGACCCTGAAGGGTACCCAGGAAGGTAGATTGCCATTCTCATAGTTGGCCCCAGCCACCTCCTGCTCTGACAGGCAGCACTCAATCTGACACACTCTTCCTGTCTCCCCAAGTTCCACTGCCATCGGAGCTGACCTCAGTGTCCCTGGACTTACACTTCACTTCAGCCCTGCAGTCCCAGGGTCGCCTTTCATAACAGTGTTAATAGCTAATATTCATGGCACTTGCCCCCTGCCGGGCACTGTTCTGAGGGCTCCACACGTGTTATCTCATTTGATGCCTCCAAAACCCTTTTTTGCACTTGAGGAAACGGCATCACAGAGAGGGTATGGGATTCATCCAAGGTCATGCATGTCATCGGTAGCAGAGCTAGGATTGGACCCGGGCACCATTGTGCCAGGACCCATACCCATCAGGGCTACCCCCAGCCCTGAGATCTCAGCTGCCATGTCTCCTTCCTGGCCACAGCTTCCCCCTGCCCTGTGCTTCCACCTCACGCAGACGTCTAGGCCCTCTTTGTACCGTCTTCCATGTTCACTCAGTCTCTGCCCCATCCTGTCTTCACTCCTTTATCAGCCCAAATCCGTGGACTTGTACAGGCAGCCTCACCAGCTCTACTGAAGCCCGTGTCCTGCGCCTGTGTCTGGTTTCCCAATCTGGAATTAGAAGAAAAAACATGTTTGAAAGCTGGCTGCTTTGGAAACTTCTGGAAGGTCTGCCAAAGTATTATTCTGGAGAAAAATGCTCCTTTGTTTGAAGAAGCTTCTTCAAGAACCTTTAAGTGAGACACAGAGGATGGGAGGGGCTAGAGTGGGCGAGCAGGAGCCATCAGAGAAGGTTACCTTCAGGTCAAAGCCACACGCACCCTGGGTGGCCACCCACTTTGTCCCTCCCACCCAAGGAGAGCCTCAACAGGGCCTCCCCCCCTGGAGTGTGCAAGGGAGTGGTATGCCCCGGCCTTAAAATCCTCACCCACCTATGAAATGCAACCCGGAGTCATTTGCCTTGGACTCAGGCCCTATGCAACAGGTCCCTGCCTCTCCCACAGCACTTGTCCCATCAGGATCGCACCGCTCCATCCACACTAGCTGCCCCGCTCTGCTAAAACACCAAGCACAATCCAGCCTCAACATCTGCCTTTGCCCTGTGTTCTCCTGCTGGACCGTGCACCCCTAGACGTCCAAACAGCCTGCTCGTTCCTTTCCCTCAGTCTCTGCCCAAATGCCACCTCCTCAGAAAGGCCTCCCTGACCTGCCAGCCCAAATTGCACACTGTTGCTCTCTGTCTCCTCACTCTGCTTAGATTTCCTTCGTTACCTTCATTTGACATCATTACCTGATGTCAAAGTATAATTTCCAAAGAGCCAAAAAAGAGAGGACTCCCACTCAGGCATCCGGTGGGGATGGGGCAGTGCTTTTTATTCAGCTCATTAGCATGAGACTCAGCAGAATGACACAGCCGGTCAGAGTGGGTGTGAGAAGGCCATCTATGTCCTTAATGGAAAAAAAAAAAGAGTGCTGGAATAAGACTGCAAAGTTAGACACTAAATTGGTTAATGTCCGATAGCGCAATAGAACCGTGGCCTCTGGGGTTATCTTTTCTTCCAGACAGAAATCATTTGCATCTGTGTGGGACAAGAATCATTTGCAGCTTATCAATCTTCTTTAAGTTAACATTTCACTTCTCAGGGTCTGGGCCCTCGTCAATAGTAACTAGTAAGTCAAACGGACAAAATTGCTCTCCAAGAACAGCACTGTCCAAAAGGACTTTCTGCGATGAAGGAATGTTCTAGATCTGTGTGCCTGCCAATACGAGAGCCCAGCCTCATGTGGCCAGTCAGCTCTCGAAATGTCGTTGATGTGCCACAGGTGAGAAACAGAATTTTAAATTTACTATTTACTTGAAGTTAAATTTCAGTAAATGTAATCACTATATGAAATATATTATGCGTATGCATATACTAATATAATATGTAATTTAATTTAAGGTTAATAAGTAAAATTTAAAGTGCCCCATGTGGCTAGTGGCTACCCTCTTGGACAGCACAGCCCCAGGAAGTCAGGAGACAAGTAGGCAGCCTGTTAGGCAATGCTGTAGTCAAAAGGGTTGTTTTTCCCACGTTTTGAGTAATTTTTTCCGGACTGGTATCATATTATATGTTTATCTGTTTGTTGTCTTTGGTCCCAATTAGGAAGCAAGCTTTGCTATAGCAGGAACTTTGTGTTGCTCTCTGCACGTCGCCAGCACTTAGACGGGGTGCCCCGAGCTTGGCCAGTGCAGTCAGTGACTGTGGAGTGAAAACATGAGCACAAGGAGGCTGGAGTCTTACCAGGAACCAAGCCGATGGTGAGTCTGGCTGATGAGCATTAGCAAGCATGATGCCTGATGTTTCCGTTTAAGTGGTTTTCTTATTCTGTAAAGTAATTCCCTGCCGTGAACCTCCAACCTGCAGTGCACACATGTGGCTCTGGTCTGTGGCTCGGGAGGGGTGGGGTGAAGTGTTGTAGGGAGATGCGAGGCTTGCAGGGTGACGTGTTGGGGGTTGTGGAAGGATTGAGCTGGGGGCCAACATATAGAGCCAGAGTGGACAGAGGACCCTCCGGAGGAATGTGAGTGCTTCCTGGGCATCCTCAACTTATCAGGGAGATCTTCAATTTACCAGGGTGAACCTCAGGTACCCCATAGTTAAAGAAAGTTAGATCTAGCTACTTACTTCGGATAGTGTATCAGTCAGAGTAGATGACCTGCAGTAACAAACAGTCCTACAATCTCAGCAGTTGAACACAGCAAGTTCTCAGGAGAGGTTCCTGGCCTTCGAGGGCATTATCTAGGGTGTGTGTGTGTGTGTGTGTGTGTGTATGTGTGTGTGTGTGTTAGAGCCAACTCTTTGACTGCTTGCATAGAGTGGCCCGGGACCGCACAACTGCCTCTTAGATCCTGGCGTCCCACCCCTTGTTGTGCAGAGGACAGACCTGGGCCTGGAGAGGAGAAGGGACTGCTTAGAGCACACAGTAGGCAGTGGCAGAGCTGGGCCTTGAACCAGGGGTTCCTGCTTTCCATTAAGGATTCCCCCAAAGCCTCCTTCAAAGGTGCTTGCTCTTTGGACTGGTTCCCTGGTCCTCCTGCCCTTTCCCCTGCCATCAACGGGGCTAAAATGAGGCGGGCGGAGGAGAAGTGGTGGGGTTTGAAGAGAGAGATGCCTTTAGGCTACAGGAACCTTTATTTATGACATCCCATCTTCCAGGCATGCCAAACCCCTGTCCCCCCCATGTCACCGTGCTATCTGTAGTGATGGGGCTTATGCAGGTGGCAAGCACTGGTCTCCAGCTGTGGGTACAGTGGGGGTCCCAGACTGCTATATGGCTACACACCCCTGATATATGTGCTGCACTCTCTCCTACTACCCCTGGGCATTCCCTGTTCCCTCTCCCTTTTCAAATAACAGGAATCTACCTGGATCAGAGTTGGGAGGGTCCTTAGAAGTCATCCAGCCCCCTCATTTGCAGCTGGAAAAGGAAGGGGCTTACACTTGGCCACACAGCCGGTTGGGGCAGAGCTGTAACTAGAGCCCAAGGTTTCTGAACCAGCCAGGGGTTTTCCCGAGCTTCAGGCTGCCTCTTGCCTATTATCTTATCTTGTTTCATCTTGTCTCATCTCATTAAGGATCAGGGGCCGGAGAGGCAGCACTGAGATGGGATCTTCACATCGACTTTAGAACACTCTTGGCTTGTTCAGTGTTTCATCTGAGACAAACACTCCCCTGTTCCCGTGCCCCGCTCCTAAGCCTGGGAGTGCAAACCAACCCAGCCTCCCTCCCCGTCACCCTCCAATGGCCAGGCTGTCTCTGGGGTCCTAGGACAAAGTCTGGACAGGGAAGAGGTAACAGTGAGTATACCAAGGAAGATGGACAGGCAGCAGACTGTTAGGATAGTCCTTTGGGATTTAATGGAATTCTCTAGAAGGGAAGGTAGAGGGAGATTGGAGCAGGAGATGAAGAAGCAGAGGCAGTAGCTGAGGCATCTTGTTGTCCCAGGAGGATGAGGGGGTATAACGTGGACTCTTCCTACAGGGAATCTGCCAAGCTTGATTTCAGGATTCCTTACAACAAAGGCAAAACTCTGAATGCACTTGGTTCACTCAGTCAGGATTCTTTTCTTCCTTCCTTCCTTTCTTCCTTTCTTCCTTCCTTCCTTCCTTCCTTTCTTTTCTTTTTTTTTTTTTTAGGATTTTTTTTGGGTTAAATCCACCTCACAGGTTAGGTCATGGAAGAGAGGAGGTTATTGGGAAGACACTGGGCTTTCCCATGTCACTAAACCCAAACAGATCATGTTTCTGTTGACTTCAGGAGCACAGGAATTCAATGCAGCCAAGACCCTCCTCCCATCTTTCAGCTCTGCTTATGTATGTGTCAGCCCAATTTTCCTTCTTTCTTTCTTTTAAAAAAATATATTTGATTGTTTTTTTATAGTGAGGAAGAGAGGGATAGAGATTTAGAAACATCGATGAGAGAGAAACATCGATCAGCTGCCTCTTGCACACCCCCTACTGGGGATGTGCCCGCAACCAAGGTACGTGCCCGCAACCAAGGTACATGCCCTTGACCAGAATAAAACCCGGGACCCTTGAATCCACAGACCAACGCTCTATCCACTGAGCCAAACCAGTTTCAGCATCAGCCCCATTTTCTAATGTCTTCTTCCATATTAGGGGACACAGGGATGACCAGTCTCCAGTGTCCCACAGCTCAGAGCTTTGCCCCAAGAGACAGATGGTTCCTTTTTCCCAAGGTCCAATTGAGGGAATCCCTGAAAGGATTTAAATGATCATGGGTTGGGTTGGATGCCCACCACGGCCTGAACCATAGACAACCCCAGGGAGCCGGCAAGTCTCCTTCCAGGAACCCACTCCGGTTGATTTCCTGGGATTACTTGTTGAGGTCTCCTCTATGCCACGCCCTGTCGGGGCTGAGCTGTGAGCAGCCTTGGCTTTAGGGTGATCACAGGAGCTAAGCACAAGGCAGGAAGGGCTCCAGGCCTAAAAGAGAGACAGACAGGGTACTCTGGGACGAGAATGGTTTTAGAATCAGCTACAGAGAGCAGAATGTGCAAAAGCTTGGAGGGAACCGTGAGCCTCCAGTGCGCAGGGCAAGCAGCGGGTGATGAGGCTCATGAACAAGGCTGCGAGCTCTGGATTTGTGCTGGAGGCAGTGTGGGGCCAGGAGGGCAGGGCAGGGACCGAGTCAGGCCTGGGCTGTGTCTGGCATGGGGTTGCTGAGTGGCTCCGGTTTAGGAACTCTCCTCTCGGTGATGTGTGGAGAGGAGGAGCTGAGATGGAAGTCGGAATACCAGGTGGGGGTGAAGCTTATTCCAGGGTGGCCTCAGCGCTCCAGACACAATTATGGAAAAGCTATTATTAGCATAATTGAGCTCCTTTGTTCGTGTGCTGTTTCTCCATGGGAGCCAGGAGAGAGACAGCACTCCTCAAGCAAAGGGAAAAGGGATCGCTCTGTGAAAAAAACAATTCATTAGCTGAAGAAGCTGCTTTGGGGCGAATTCTAACATCTCCTCAGCTTTCCTTCCCTACTTCTGGTCCTCGGCTGAGGGCATGTGAAGCGTTGGCCAGCCCCCGTGGTGAGGAGGAAGCTCTGGGCAGCTTGGCTGGTGGCAGGAGACCACCGAGGCTCTGAGGAGGAGGGCAGAGAAGGGTCAGACACGTGGCCTCCCCTGGAGGGGGGGGGGATTCTGGTGTCTGGGCCTCTCTCCTGGGGTCAGGATAAACATAGAGCATCTTCCTGAAGTATCTATTGTTACCAAAGAGTTTGGAAGAGAAACATCATGTATCATTTTTATATGAAAACCAGATGGATATATTATGGAGTAGAACTCACATTGTGCGAACTTAAAAATGTGTGGTAGAACACACCTAACATAAAATGTATCATCTTAACTATTTTTACATGTTCAGTTCAGTGATGTTAAGTATTTCACATTGTAGTACAACAGATATTCAGAAGTCTTTTCACTTTGCAAAACAAGACTATGTACCCACTAAACAATAACTCCCCGACCTCCCTCCCTCTAGTCCCAGGCCATCACTATGCTGTTTTCTGTCTCTGTGAATTGGACTACTCTAGGTATTCCATAGAAGTGGAATTGTAATGATTTGACTTTTTATGTCTGGCTTGTTTCATTTAGCATAATGTCCTCAAGATTCCATGCTGTGCCATGGAACAGGATTTCCTTCCCTTTTAAGGCTGAATAGTGTCCCGTTGTCTGTATAGGTCTCATTTTGCTTATCCATTCATTCATCTGAGGACCCTTCGGGTTGTTTCTACCTTTCGGCTCTTGTGAATAATGTTGCTGTGAACATAGGTGTACAAGTGTCTCTGAGAAGTTCTGCTTTAAATTCATTTTTTAAATATGTTTTTAATGATTTTAAAGAGAAAGAGAAGAGAGAGAGAGAGAGAGAGAGAGAGAGAGAGAGAGAGAGAGAGAAAGAAATCTTGATTGGCTGCCTCCTGCATGCCCCCTACTGGGGATCGAGCCCACAACCCAGTTATGTGCCATGACCCATTTGATTCCCAGCCAAGGGCACATGCCAGGGTTGTGGGCTCGATCCCCAGTAGGGGGCATGCAGGAGGCAGCCAATCAAGGATTCTCTTTCATCATTGACGTTTCTACTATCACTCCCTCTCCCTTCCTCTCTGAAATCAATTTAAAAATAATTTGTTTTAAAGAGTCAGAACATTAGGCCCAGAGATGGGGCAATACCACCCCCCTGGAGACACGCAGAGGCTAGCCTTGTGGAGGAGTGCCACCAAGCTGGGCAGTGAAGATAGCGAGGTAGAGGGAACAGGCACTGGAGGAGAAGGCCAACCTCAGCAAAGGCCTGGAGGAGCGGCAGTTGGTTTGAGGAAGCCATTGGTTGAGGAGTCAGGAGAGGGTTTTCCTCGTACCTGGACAGAGCAGGTCTGAGGGATTCCCGTGGCTCGGGACTTAGCCTCACCCTCCTCACCCCGGCAGCCAAGTGGCCCTTCCTTCAGGCCAGGGGAGCCAGTGTTCGGTTCCTTCTCCAGACTTCTCCTCTGAGAAGTCAGATGGCCCTGCAAACCACCCCTTTTTCTCCAAACTCCTCCCTTGACTTCCTGACACCTGCCTCTCTTGATTTTTCTCTTCTCCAACGGTCCCTCCTGTCTTCTCCGATTCTTCCTTCAGCTCCTGAGTGTTTCTCGGGGAGAAAACCTGGCAGCTTTCAGTGTGACGTCTTCCTGCAAACCTGCCATCTGGATCCCAGGGAAGGGGCTGTCAGCCTTGACTGCTGGAGCCCCAGGAGGAACCCCCTTTGTCCTCTGGCTTCCTTTGCCCTAGAAAAAGCAGCAAGTGCTCTTTTCTGGCTGGGGTAATTGACTCAAGCTCCCAGAGGCACCTGGGCATCATTGCAGAGGACAGTACCCGATGGCTTCAGGCAAAGGTGTCAGGGGTTGCACCTGGTCTTGTGATGAAAACAGATGAGCCCGCCTGGCTCCTGCACTCCAAGGGGACAGCCAGATGTGGGAAGAGACGGTCACAGTCCTCTGATGTGCAGGGTGGGGACCATCAATCCAGCATCAAGGCGAGGCTTCACGTAGACCTGACAGCCTCGCGGGGGAGATGAGATCACGAGCCAAAAGCAACCTGTTCTCAGTCATCAGAGATGCAATCAAGTGCTGTCGGCATTGAAAGAACAGGACACTTTTTTTTTTTTCTTCTACTTGAAGATGAAGGTGGCACAAAGACTTCTGGACGAAGCAGAGTTTGAGCCACACCCTGGGAAGGTGGAAGCGGGATGAGGTGGAGATAGAAGGGCTAGGGATGAGGATGAGTGGGGCCTCGGGACAGGGACAGAACCGTTGCACTAAATTCTGAGGAATGGCATGGGTTTGGGATGGCTGAGCCTTTTGGTGACGGGGAGTCACTGAGGATTCTTGCGGAGGGGAGTGCTGGGGTGGGAGGTGGGCAGTGATCGGCCCGGCCATTAGCTAGAAGTATTAGGTTTGGGGAAGAGTGAAATCCAATCTGTACGGACTCATTAAATGATTTCTGGGTCAGCAAAGCGGGAGCAAGTCTAACCTTTTAAAGCAGTTGCTGGAGGCATCGATGTCCGGCTCCTGCTCAGCTGATTCTCAGTCTTTCTAAAGATGTCATTTTAACCTAGTTTCCTGGGGCTTGTACAATTGAATATTTGATGCTTTAAAAATTGGATTGGAAACTCTCAGACAAGGTAGAAAGAGCTGTCATTTCAAGAGGGAGTGGATGAGGTCACCTAGGGAGACTGTATAGAGAGAGATGGGACCCAGGTTCCAGGCAGGAGGGCGGGCCAGCAAGTTTTCAGGAGCCAGGAGAGGTGGGAAGGGTCCAGACTAAGCCACGCCCCAGAGGAGACATTTCCAGGAGGAAATGATGTTGTGATGATCTCAGGGAGCTCCAGGGAATGGGCATTGGAATCCTGTCTGTGCTTTAGCCAGAGAGGGGTGGGATGGAAGCCAGCTTGGAGCGGATGTGGAAGGAATAAGAGAGCCTAGGAGCCAGAGGGGTTGTTGAGTTTTTGGTTTGTCTTAATGAAGAGACACCCGATTGTGTGTTCATGCTTAAGGAAGAGGCTGAAGTCTGGGGAGAGGAAGGCGACCCTGGAGAAGATGGGCAGGGGCCGGAAGGAAGGCGGGAGGCAACAGGGTTACCTTTGTCGCCAAAGACCCTCTGCGCACACATCTGCGCTGCCTGCAGAGCACACAATCCGTCCTATCTTTTTGTTTTGGTCACTTATTATAATACCATACGCATTTCCCCTTTGCCACTCAGTATTCATGCTTATCTTTTAAAATTAGTTCTTCTATTACAGAAGTAACACGTGTATATGGTAAAACAAAATGCAAACAATTCAGAAAGGAATAAAAGATGAAAGTAAAGGGCTTCTCCATTTTCTTCCAGCCTGCCTTTTTTGATGTGACTGCTTTTTATAGTTTTCTTGGGAATTCTTCCCAAAACTTGTAACGCATATATGTGTGTGTATATATATGTGCGTATATTTTAAAATAGACAAGTGGAATCTGACAGTGTTCTGTTCTGCACCTTGCTTCTTTCACTCGATGCTGTATCTTGGAGATACTTTCTTATTTGCATATGGAGAGAGTGCTCATTCTGTGTCAAGAGCAGGTTGGTGTGTGGAGATGGGGCAGGATTGTCTAACCAGTTCTGTGTTGACGTGGTGTTGTTTGCCATTAGAAGTGATACTTCAATGTGCCTTTTAGCCCATTCATCTTTGTGCCCAGGAGGAACTATTTTTGTACATTAAATCCCTAAGGATGCAATTATTGGAGTCAACAACAATGTGTACATTTAAAGAGGATACATATTAATACGTGGAATTGTTGGGCTATCTAAGAGCCTATATATTTATTTACAAGTGTGATAGTTACGGGCACATTGCTTTTCAAAGAAGTTTCATAAACATTAATATTTTAAAACTTGGGTAGGAGATACACCGATGTTAATTATATCACCGCCTGCATTTTTCAATATGCTTGCTAGTTTACACACATGCAGAATAGGTTACAATAGGTACACTCCCAGGAACAGTAAATGAGCATGGCCCCAACCCCCATTTTGCCAAATGGACATTAACAAAATTTTAAATCTTTGCCAATCTGACGGGGGAGACATAGTATATTTCTATTGCTTTAATTTGATTTATTTAATTATGGGGATGTCTGATCATGTTTTCAGTGAATTGCTTTTTCTTTTGAGTCACATTTCTTGAATGCTTACAGAATATTTCATTTTATGTATGTATTCTCATTTACTTAACTGTATTTACGTGGGTTATTTATGCTGTTTCCAAATGACTGTGAGCATCTTTGTACATAAAGCTTTGTTGTCTCCTCTTCTTCTTGGCTTTTTTTTCTTTAGTGTTCCATTTCAGAAGATGAATTGCTGTGTCGATAGTGTAGACATTTTTATGACTCAATATATATTGTCAAGTTGCTTTCTCAAAGGACAGTACAATATATAGTACCCTCAATTTCATTATATTCTTATTAGCATTGGGTATCCATAATAAAAATAATTTTTGCTAATTTTATAGATTAAAATATTTTTTTGCAAATTTTTATATGTAAAATACTTGCTAATTCTATGGCCATTTTATTTGTATTTTTCAATATCAGTGAGGTTGAATGTTTTCATATATGTTTGTTAACTAACTGCATTTTCTCCTCTGAGCTGCCTGTTCCTTTGCTCATTTGACTTGTTATACAAAGGAAAGAAGATGATGTCTTAGCGGGGGACACCCCTATTTCCTCAGGCCCTGTGACTTTCTGGGACATTATTGACTGGCACAAGATTATAAAAGTCAATCTCTTATATGAGAACAGGTGTGGAAAGACTTAGAGTAATGTAGATGGGAGAACTGAATGAATAGGATTCCAGGTTATGATGAGAGGGGTGGGGAGGAATTTGTGGGGCAGGATAAAAACCCAAGGGCAGCATAGCATCTGTGCTGGGCTCTCAGCCCTCTCCATCCCTGATCTTCCACGTGACACTCTGGTGACCAGTGCAGCCAGGACTGTGTTTTGGAATTCCTGCCTGGGTGTGGTCACTTCTGCTAACGGAGGCTTTCTTCAAGGCCAGTGCTGGAGGAGAAAAAGGTTGGGATGAGGGAGGATTTTGCCTAACCCTGAGTGAGCCATTATTGAGCACAGTCCCCTTTGCTTAGGTAGATTCAGTGTCATCATTATTGCACAGTCTTTGTTAATTAATTTGATACCTAGAGTTATTCTTTTAATTTATATTTTTTATTACTCCTCTTCATATATAGAAATATCTCTTATAATTTTTCATATTTAGGTATATTTACATATAGGTATATGTATACATGAATAATATATATCCATACCATTTAATGCTATTTTTTAATATCTGTGTGTGTGTGTGTGTGTGTGTGTGTGTGTGTGTGTGCATGTGTATGTATTCTCTCCTTTGGAGGGAATTGTTTGTGCTCACTTTTCTTCCTCGTTAGGATGTTTTATTTTTCCAAGCAGTCTTTCTATATTAAAGTACAAGACTGTCACATTTTTCACAGACATTATTTCTAATTTGGCATTTACCATCTAATTATACTTATTTTTTCACTTTTTGTTAATAAGATGCACATTACATGTTAAGTTGCGTGAGTTTTGACACGTGCATATACCTATGTAACCTACATTTCTGTTGCCCCAGAAAGTGTCCCTTCCCAGTCAATCCTCATCCCCTGTCTGCTCTGCCAGAGGCAATCACTGCTCTGATTTCTGTCACCAGAGATCAGCCTTGCTTGTTCTCGAATTTCATGGAAACCGTTCATGAAATATGTACCTTTCTGTGTCTAGCTCCTTTCATTCAACATATTGTGTTTGTGACTTAGCCATGCTGTGCTGTTGGTAACGTTGTCACTTTTAATTGCTTACTGGTATTCCACTGTATGAATATAATACAGTTTATTCATTCTCCTGTCCATTGGCATTTGGGTTGTTTCTAGTATGCAGCTATTATGAATAATGCTCCAATGAACATTTTTGTACCAGTCTTTTTGTAGACAGAAGTTTTTACCTTTATTGGGTAAATATCTAGGAATGGAATTGCTATCTTACATACTCAATGTATGCTTAACTTTTTAAGAAACTGACAAACTATTTTCCAATGTGATTGTACCATTTTGCATTCCTACCCGCTGAGTATGGGGTTCTAGTTTCTCCATATCCTTGCCAGTATTTGATATGTTTTAAATTTTTTAGGCATTCTAGTGGGTTGTAGTGGTATCTCATTGTAATAATAAGTCATTGGTTCAACTCTTAAACATTACAGTCTTTAATCTACCTATAATTTATTTTGTAAGAAAACTATCTGTCTCCACATAATTAACCAACTATATATTGAATAATTACTTCTTTCCACACATACTTGATTTACCACATTTATCTTAAAACAGCCTTTAACATATAATTGAATTTATTTCTGTGCCACTGTGTAACTGTTGATTTTTTCCATCAAGAATACCTTTTTTCAATTATTAGAGTTGTAGAGTTTATTAAGTAAGCCAGTTTGCCTTTGTTACTCTGTTAAAAAATTTTTTTTTATGAGTTTATTTGAGCCAAACTGATGACATATGCAGGGGAATGAGATCTCATATGCTTCCCCTTGCAAATAATAATATGCTTTCAAAGACATCCATATCCTAATTCCTGGAACATGTAAATGTTCCCTTACAGGGAAAAAGGGATTTTGTAGATGTGATTAAGTCAAGGATCTTGAGATAGGGAGATTACCCTGGATTATCCAGATAGGCCACATGTAATCAAAAGGTCCTTATAAGTGGGAGGCAAGAGTTGTAGAAAGAGATGATGGGAGCAGAGTTGGGAATCATGGGGCCAGAAGCCAAGGAATGCAGGCCAACTGTAGAAGCTGGAGGAGGCAAGAAACAAATGATCTCCGGGGGCTTTCCGAAGGAACAAGCCCTGCCAGCACTTTGATTTCAGCTCTTTAAGACTCATCTCAGACTTCTGACCCTCCAGAACGATAGGAGGATATATTTGTGTTGTTTTAAGCTACTGAGTTTTTGGTAATTTGTTGCAGCAGCCATAGGAAAGTGATAAATTGACTTAAAAATTCTTTTAAAAACAAACAAACCCTAAGTTCTAAACGTTATTCCACTGTGGTTTTTATTAGATTGAATTAGCACAGAATTTAATTTGGTAAGAACTGACATTTTTATACCACCCAGTCTTACTATCTAGACTTTTCCAGGAAAATGCTCCTTCTCGCCTGTCTGACCTTTCTCCCTGCTGCCTGCTGTCTTACTAGTAGTTTGGGTTCCCCAGAAGTAGACCTGAGAAGGGTTTGAGTACAGAGGCTTATGTGAAAGGTCGTCTCAGGAAACACAGGTGGAAGAGTGAGGCAGTGAAACAGGGAAAGGGAGGCAACTGATAAAGGATTCCACCTCGGGGTTCCCCAACTCCTCAAGAAAGCAAATGCCTCCCCTCAATGCTGGAAATGGTGGTGGTGGTGGTGGTGGTGGTGGTGGTGGAGACAGACCACCAGACCTGGTGATGCCAGCAACTGGGTCCTGTCCCTGCAGCCTCTTGTGGAGGGGCACTCCCTCCCTCCCTGGAGCCCAGTGTCCCCACATTCCCTGCTGCCTCGAGGAGAAGCAAGGTTATAAAAGGGGTTAACGCTGGCCTAGCTGCTCAGGACGTGGGGGCCAGAATAGCTTCCCAGAGCAGGGGAGCCTCCTGCCAAGTGTCTCCGTAGCTATAGCAGCAGCTCCCTTTAGCGACCCCATTGCAATGAATGCCTGGCTTCCACGTGTCATGTCTGCATCTCTTCGCCCAAGGGGTTACCCTGCTGGCCAGAGGCCACGGTAAACCAAAAGTGCCAGAGATGAAAAGTGGCCTCCCCAGCAGCCTCCAGCCAATGACCAGCTGAGGCCTGTGTGTGCACACCGCAGCCGCCTTGTCCCAGCAGAGGGCATGGAGAACTCTGACCCCCCAGACTTCCCCTGTGGCTGGAAGCTTGACCACACGCCTTCCTTTCCCTTCCTCACATCTCACTCTCCAGCAGGTGTTTCCTGGGGCACCTCCCAAGTACATGTGTATATCTGGATCCTAGTCCCCTGGCCAACATCTAGGAAAAGCCAAGTAGGACAGCAGGCAGTGGACCTAAATGGCCAGCAGACAAGGTGAAGGCATGGGGATCAACCACAGGCCCCAGGAAACTGAGGGACAGAGATTTGGGGGGCTGGGATATGAGATGAGAGGATTTGGGTCTTCTTTATAACTTACGTTTTTATGGCTCCCCTAACCACTCCTTCTGGTTGGCTGGCTGCTCACCATGGCTACTACTTGGGGTCTGGCTCCAAGATGGGGGGTCCTCATAGTGATTCCGGTTGCTCCTGGGAGGAGTGAGAGGGAGACCCTTCACTTAGCTAAAAAGTGGCTCATTTGGTTCCAGTAAGGCAGCAGGCTCCGCAAGCCACCTAGACTTCATTTTGGCAGGAGAGCTGAGAACAAAGGCTTCAGGTAGAAGGAACTTTCCATCCAGGAGAATTTAATGCGTTCCCGGGAGGGGAGAAATATCAGTGGAGACTGAGCCAGTGCTCCAAGGAAGCCGTTCAGCTGGGCCCTCCCCGGTAACCATGGGGATGGAGGAGAGCGGGAGCCTGGCAGGATCCATATCCCATAAAAATGTTGGCGGCTGGATTGCAAGATGAAGGGCCTGCAGATACCCCCCGACACCGTGTAATTTATGGGGTAATCAGAACTCCTCCTGAAGGGCTCGGAGGGAAGAGGAGCTGTGATGCAGAGCCTCCGGGGCTTGGATGTTTAATGAGGCACTGGGAGCCCATAAAGATTTAGATCAGGATGATTTGCCCATTTAGGATGCTGAGTCTATCTTAGCACCGCCCTTGAAGGATGCCACTTCTTCTCTGAAATGCTCGGAGGTCTGGATGAGAAAATCAATGACCCACAGCATTTGAGGGACACTGTGTAAGGACCCTGCCAAAGGGTTCAGAGGTCAAAAACTCTCCTTCTTCTTGACACTGTCTCCTGGCTACCACCAAGAAACCAAGAGAAGCTAAGAATCTCACGCTAGCGGAAACCGGTTTGGCTCAGCGGTAGAGCATCGGTCTTCGGACTGAAAGGTCCCTGGTTCAATTCCGGTCAAGGGCATGTACATTGGTTGAGGGCACATCCCCAGTAGGGGGTGTGCAGGAGGCAGCTGGTTGATGTTTCTCATTTCTAGCTCTCTATCTCTCTCTCTTCCTCTCTGTAAAATATCAATAAAATATATTTTTAAAAAAAGAAAAAGAAAAAGAGAGAGGGAGAAGCTGAAGCCTAGAAAGGTCAAGTGACTTGTTCAAAGTCACACAGCGCCTCAGGGACCGTTAGCTTTCGTGATAAGATCAGCTGGAGAAAATAAGAACCATTGAAATCTATGCTAGGGGAAAGAGCTGACATGATTCCTTCTTAGAAGATGAAGATGAAGAGCAATCTATGGGGTGCAAAAGATAGTATCTTTTGGGGTTTTAAAACTTGCACACTTAAATTGCTTCCTAACTGCAAAAATATACATGTTACAGCATTTTCAGAATCTCTACTGATTGGTTCTGCAATTAAGAGGGAGCCCTAGCTCTGGCCAGTGTGGCTCAGTTGGTTGGGTGTCGACCCATGCAACGAAAGGTGGTGGTTCGAATCCCATCAGGGGACATGCCCAGGTTGTGGCTCTATCCTTGGTAGGGAGTATGCAGAAGGAGACCAATCGATGTTTCTTTCACTCTTACATTGATATTTTTCTCTCTCTCTCCCTCTCCCTTACTCTCTCTCTCTCTCTCTCTCAAAATTGATCAAATTATTTTTAAAAGAGGGAGCCTATAATATGTGGTGACCGGCTCATGAAATGGGTTAAAAATGCAGTCTGTGCAAGGGGAAAGAGCTGACATGATTCCCCATTTCTGAAAACACAAGGGCCCAAAATAGTATGTTGAGTGGATGTTCACTGAATGGTAGTAGGACGAATGAGTCTGGCCCCCTCAGCGGGACATAATCCTCTCAGAGGGCCCTGGATAGGAAGTGTTAATTTTTTTTCTCCTTTCTGATTCTAAAGGTAATGCATGTTTATTGCACAAAATTTGGAGAATACAAAAAAAAATATGTAGAAGAAAAAAACATGCATTACCTATTAACCCCCACTCCACCCTCCCAGAGAATAACCATTCTTTGATTCTTTTATTTTTTTATTTTTAATATATTTTATTGATAGTTTACAGAGAGGCAGGGAGATAGAGAGCTAGAAACGTCGATGAGAGAGAAACACCAACCAGCTGCCTCTTGCACACCTCCTACCGAGGATGTGCCCGCAACCAATGTACATGCCCTTGACCAGAATCGAACCCAGGACCTTTCAGTCCTCAGACTGACGCTCTACCGCTGAGCCAAACCGGTTTTGGCAAGAGAATCACCATTCTTAACATTAAGATATATTTCTGACAAGCCTTTCTCCTATTTTTGAATGTATGTTGTTGTTGTTTTTTAAACTGGTGGCATTCTTATTTAGAGGTTTTTATTATTTTGCTTTGACTTTAACTTAATATTTAACAGTCTCTAAAGAGGTGAATTTAGGTAGCTGCGTTATATTCCATTAAAAGGTGGTGGCATGATTTATCAACCTGTTTCTAGTCATTTCCAATTTTTCAGCATTACAAATAACCTGATGATAAACATCCCGGTGCATAAATCTTGGGCACCACCTCTGCCTACACTCAGTTAGGTTCCCAGCAGCAGGAACAATGGTAGAATCCCATCCTCCCTGCAGTTCTGGCAGCAGCACCCCGAGGCTCTGGCCCCAGAGGCTCCAGCCTTGCTCGTGGCTCCACAGTCTCAGCATCTTGGAAGATGACCTCACAGGGTGGAGGAGAAAGAGTCTGTGGGAACTTGCTGAGTGCACTCTGCCTCTGGTCAGGTCCCTCTGATTTTCGAAGCTTTGTTTCCCCTTCTGCAAAAGGAGGAGCATGAACTAGGTTATTTGGTATCAATTTTATTTTATTTTTTCAAATTTGGTGATTATATACTATATCTATATAGTTGTAAAGGCTAAGCAACCACTACAACCAAATGACCAGAATGGCCAGTCGCTATGATGTGCACTGACCACCAGGGGGCAGATGCTCAATGCAAGAGCCTCCCCCTGGTGGTCAGTGCGCTCCCAAAGTGGGAGCACCACTCAGCTGACCTGTCCTGGAGGTCCACCAGCCTGGCGGCAGCCACTCACTCCCTCAGGAGTCCAGCAGGTCCAATCGCCAGAGAATGGTCAAGGCACGGATGGACCAGTGCTGCCAGCATGATCCCAATAGTGCCATCAACCTCCTGGAAGCCAACCTCGGGCACCACCAGTGCTTCCCCTCTCTAGAAATGTCTTCGCAAGGAAGCAAGAATATAAAAGTAGTTTGGCTCCCAATAGCCTGCATGTCAGTGGGACAGATCCAGATCCTGGTCCAGGAAGGGTGTCCCACCACTTGCCTGCAGGGCCAATCATGTCCCGGCCCTCCCCTCTGGGGATCCCACCTGTGCACAAATTCATGCACTGGGCCTCTAGTATTATTATATACAATTTTGTTTGATAATATTAAGGATCTCCTAAATAATATTTTAAAAATATATATTTTTATTGATTTCAGAGAGGAAAGGAGAGGAAGAGAGAAATAGAAACATCAGTGATGAAAAGGAATCATTGATCGGCTGTCTCTTGCATGCCCCACACTTGGAATCAAGCCCGCAACCCAGGCGCATACCCTGACTGGGAATCAAACTATGACCTCCTGGTTCATAGGTCGACACTCAACTACTGAGCCACTGCCACCCGAGCCCATAAATAACATTTTAAATAAAAATGTATATGTGGCATAGGTAAAGTAGTACCATTTTGAAGGAAAGAGAAAAGCCATAAAATGTTACCTAAAAGTTTGTAATACTGAAAAATACTAGGCTTATGCAGAGTAAGGATTAAAAGCTTCATAAACACATCCGGACACTGGTAAGTCTCCAGGTACTGTGAGAACCACCTGCTATAGGAAAAGCTCAGATTAGACATACAGATCCTTAGAAATGCACCTCGTCTAAAAATAAATCCTCCAACATAGCAGTACACAAAGCTTTCTTTTCTTCTCTGGCACTTAACAATACAGACCCGTTTTATTTTTTAAAAACCCTTTTTTGTTCCAAGGAACATCTACATAGAAGCCTATTATGCAAAACAGAAAAGAAAGGAGGAGCTCCTTTGACTGGGATCAAACCCTGATGGACTGTGTGACTTCTTTTTTCCAATGAAAATTAGTGAGGGGGGGTGGGTCTACTCTGTGGCTGGCTGTGCCAGGTGCTGGGATAGGGTGTGAGCAGACATATTCAGCACGGGGAGGGGGGTGAACGTTGCTGACTGTACTGAGACTGACACCACCCGGCATCTATTTTCCTGTGACATTCATTATGCCTGATGGGGTGGGCCCTGCATTGGTTGACTTGCCCCAGGCTCTGCTCCCTTCTAGGGTCAGCCCTGCCTGATTCCACCATGTCTGGTGGCCCCTGAGACCCGAGTTAGCGCCTCACAGCCCCGAGGCCCTGCAGGCTCAGTCTGAAGCGGCAGCCTCTGTCCATTCTGGTGACTCCACGCATGCTATTACTGCTACCGATGCTGCCGTCCGCCGGGCTCTCCCTGGGCACTGGGCGCTGTGCTCGGTGCTTTCCGTGCATCATCTCACAGTGCTTACAGCCATTTTGGAGGCGGCGGCGGCGATCATTGTCCCCATTTTACCGACGAGATTACTGAGGCTCCAAGGTGTTCAGCCCCTCACCTAAGGTTCCAGTCCTTCTGGCTGCAGAGCCCACGCTCCTGCCCCACTGCACACCCTGCCTCTGGGAGCCCCTGTTGATGGGTTCATACACAGGCAGTACTCTGCATGGGATGCAGAGGACTATGTCATCAGCAGCTGTGCACAGCCTTCTGTGACCCACCACAGCATCTCCTGCATCACTAAGGGGGCTGGGAAATTGGCCTGTGTTCGGGGCGATGCTTGCTCCATCTCCGGACAGCCTTGGTCCTGACCAACTGGGTCTGGCTTGGGTCAGGGCTGGGGGGGATCTAAACCGTGTGTCTTTGAAATACTAACCCACCCTGAGGCCTGCTTGCTGTTCCCACTGCCCACCCTCATTGCTGGAAAGCCATCGGCAGCTTTCTCCTTTCCTGTCCTCTCAACCCAGGTACCTCAATAAAATAATTCCCGACTAGCCGAGGCCGGTTTGGCTCAGTGGTCGAGCGTCGGTCTGAGGACTGAAAGGTCCCAGGTTCGATTCCGGTCAAGGGCAGGTACATTGGCTGCAGGCACATCCCCAGTGGGGGATGTGCAGGAGGCAGCGGGTCTATGTTTCTCTCTCATCGATATTTCTACTTCTCTCTTTCTCTCTCCTTTCTTCTCTGTAAAAAATCAATAAAATATATTTTAAAAATAATAATTCCCGACGAAAACGAACTTTGCATCTAGGATTCCCGGAGAGCTCTGGCCTGGGCTATCTGACTCTTGGGCCCCAGCTTCCTCTCTGTGTCATCCTATTCACCGGGATAAGAGGAGCTGAGAGGATGCATTGAGACAACACAGAAGGAGGTCTTGGCGCCACCCCTGGCACCCAGTAGGTGCTCAGCAAGTGGGAGTCCTTGGTTCCTCTCCTCCCCCCTCCCTGAGATTCCTGTTTGAGGACAAAAGTGCCTGACAGCCCCAGGTCTCTGGGTCCACCCCAGAGGTTTAACCGTAGCCCAGAGGCTTGGGCATGCAGCATGGGTTGGGGACAGCCAGCACCCGAGCAGGAGACAAGCCCTGGGGCCCCGGGAGCAGCTGTGCAGATCGGGAGCCTGGCCCTCGCTGGGTGCGAGGGCAATGGCTGCACCGGGACAATGGCGCGGTCCCTGTGAGCACTGCGTTCTTCTGTCCATTGTTCCCCAAATCTCAGCCACTGCTGGGGAGAGCGGATATTATGCCTGAGATTTCTGCTTTCCGAGCTGGGGACAAAAGTGGGGTGTGAAGAGAGAATGCTCGGGCTCCTGTCCTGGGGTCTGCCACTGACCTCTGTGTGACCGCGAGCAAGCCCCCGCCCCACTTTGGCCTGCAGTGTCCATCCCTGTAAATTCAGGTTTGGTTCCTGGTGCCGGCTGAGCAGCTATCATCCGAGAATCTGCCTCCCCCGTTTGGTACCTGGAGGTCTGAGTCCTTCGTGTTAGTGGACGGCTGTGTGTCTGCAGTTCCCCATGCCCACCGGCCTGTGAAATCCCCGAGGGCAGGACCATGTCTGATCCTTATCGACCGCACCCTCCAACACCAGCCCAGTGCTGCCCCCTTTGTGTCTGGCTGAATGGGGAACGTAGGGCGCTTTGGTGGTGTGGGGGGTTGTGGCCAGTGTTGTCCGCCTGCCCTCCTGTGACCAGCAGGGCTCCAGGTCCGGAGGAGGTGGGGCTGGCTGTGAGTGTCACAGGCAGATTTTGTGTGATCTCATTATTAGTTTCCCAGTGTAAAGCGGAGTTTGTCTAGGTGACCCTAGACAATAGCACACAGGGCTTCTATTGTCAACTTCCAGGTCTGTCTTCTTGGCCCGGCTGGGCTTCCGGAGGTCAGAGACCCTGTCAGCTTCCTCTCTGCGTCCACACTGCCCGTGCAGCGCTGGTGCCCAGGGCATGGGGAGAGCAGCCCCTCCGAATGGGTCTTCAAAGCGTTTCCCTCCTCGCCTGGTCACCTTGCTCCCTGTTCAAGTCCTTCTTCTTGCTGGAAGCCTATTTCAAACGCTGCTTCCTTTGCTGGGCTTTCTCTGATCTCCCTGGGGGAGGTAAAAAAAGAAAAAAAGAAAAAAAAAGCATCCTTCCCTCGGTTCCATGGCCCCGTATCTGCCCTCTGTCTGGGCAACAAGCGCTGTTCGCTCAGCATCGCAGTTGTTTTGGTCTATGACTCATCCCTTCACTCAGAATTTTTTTCTGAAGTTTAAGAAAAGCCATGCCACAATATGAAAAGAGAGAGAAAATAATCACTTTTATCCCGCGGCTGGCACAACTTTTATCATTTTAATGTAGCCCTTTCTAGTTTTTCTGTCCATGTGTGTTGAATATGTAGCACACTTGTAATGTTGTATCTGATTTCCCCCTCCCCCTTATTGGATAAAAATCTCCTTTCCCCATGTTGCTTTCATGTTCTTAAAATATATATATACACACATACATATATATTATGATGAATTTATAAATATATATTATGATTTTGGAGAGGATGGGAGAGGGAAAGAGAGACAGAAACATCAGTGATTAGAGAGAAGCATGTCCCACACTGGGTAGTGAGCCCTCAACCTGGGCATGTTGCCCTGACTGGAAATTGAACCTGCGATCTCCTGGTTCATAGGCTGACACTCATAGGTTCATAAGTGATGCTGGCTGGGCACCACGCGGGCTGAACAATTTTTACTGCTATCTGCTATCCATTGTGTATTAGTAATCTTTGGGTTCTCAGTGACAGAAACACCACTAAGTGACCTTAAACAGAAGAGAGATCTTTGTGCAGAGGCTACTGGTGTATCTCATAGCAAGGAACCAAGGTTCGATGTGTGGCCAGAGCTTGGGGACCCCTGAGACAGGGATGCAGATGCCACGAGGTATATCTTGTGTCTGTATCGGCTTCATTCTTCCCTTCCTCCTTCTGCTGACAGCTTCCTCTGCTTTTCCAGTCCCCCTGACAGAAACTCTCACTGGTCATGCCCACGCCGCATACATGACAACCCAGCTTCCCCGACAGCACGGGCCCCTCCTTCTCAGGAGCAGCCTCCTCTGTGTAGCAGGAGCAGGATCCCATCCTGCCAGTGCGGGTCCTCTACATAACTGGGTAGCTGGGACGGAAAAGGGATCCTGGGAAGAGAATTCCACAGTGAGATTTTCTGTTGCTTCCAAGTAACAGCTATGGTGTTAGTCCCATGTATTAGCGCATACACTTTTCCTTATTTTGAATTACTTTCCTTGGTCCGATTCTTAGAAGTGGGATAACTGGCTCATAAAGTCTGTATATTTTTATATTTAATATTATTACCAAATTGAATTCAAAGAGTTATTCAGTTTCATCCTCACCCAACAGCGTTATGCGAGAGAGCCATTTCATCGCAACATTGAGAACAGTGGTCATGATAACCTGAAATAGATCTTTTAATATTTTAATAATCATAAAAAGATATCTCACAGTAATTTTTATTAGCATTTGTCTGGCTACGAGTGAGGCTGAAGGTTTCCCCATATATTTGTTTTATGGGAGTGTGTTCCCCTTTGCGAATTGCCTTTTCCTGGTCTCGCCCATTTATATAGTGGAGTGTTAATTCCCGTTCAGATTTAATTGCCTCTTCCTTTTGTGCGTGCATTTCACGTTCTCTACCTTTCTTCTGGGGCGTGAATCATGGCCTCGCTTGGATTGTAGTTACTGGTGTCCATGTCTGATCTTTCTCATCGGATTCTGAGCCCCTGCTGGACAGAGACAGGCCTGGCAGCAGCCTCGCACGAGCCCAGAAAAGCCTCTGTGACGGTTAATTGGATAAAAGGAGCATATGGTTGCAGTACGCATTATGCACAAGTAATTGTTCAGCCTGCGTGGTGCTGCGTACAGGCTGCAGGGATGCTGGAAACAGACCTCATGCATTCATACTGAAATCTGTCCCATGCCAGGGTCTAAGAGTATGCCTTCCTGGAGTTGTAGGACAGTGAAGGAGACAGAATTAAACAATGACTGCACAGCTGGCAAGAAAGCCTCCTTACTCACATCTTTCAGAGAGTTGTATGAACCAGAATGGAGCAGGAGCATACTAGTAGATGCGACATTATCTAAGCAGGGATCGGCAAACTCTGTAGAGGGCTGAGTAGTATGTAATTTAAGCCTTGCAGGCCCCATTCAGTGGGCTGTCACATAGCCCTCCTTGTGATTTTCTTTCCCTTATTTGGTTTACAGCCCTTTAAAAATGTAAAAAAACCAAAATCCCCAAAACAAAAAACCAACCCAATGCTTAGCTCATGGCCCATACAGAAAAAACCAAGGGCCTGATTTGGTCTGTAAGCTGTGGTTTGTCAACCCAGGTCTAGACCACAGAGTCATAGACCAGGATAGCCGGAAGGGTCAGCCCCCTCATTACAGATGGGAAGACTGAGTCCCCGAGGACAGAGGCAGGTGTTGGGTTGCCTTGCCGATACCAGTGCTGCACTTGGCAGCTGATGGCTTTGCCTGGACCTTGGCAGGGTCCCCTCTGCCTGTCTCCTGGGACAAACCTGCTCTCTTATATGCCACGGTTGGTGCTCCCCAGGAGGTTTGGGGTTGGTCTGCTCCTAGCGCACTGGGCTCCCTCCCCAAGAGTGGTCCCTGTCCCCTGCAGCGCCCTCCTGTTGGAATGGGGTTATAGAATGGGTGGAGCAGCAGCGTTGTTAATTAATGCTTGTGTGTCCCGAGGCTGAGAGTTTTGTTGATCGCAGAAGCATTTCCTTTATTATAATTGATTTTTACAAGGAAGGCGACATTCTTTTTTCGACTGAATTGTGTATGGGGCAGAAAATACTAAATATAATTGCTTCCTCTCCCCAGAGATAACTCGCCTGACCAAGTAACACACTCAGCAACAAACAGGGCCTGCTTGTTCTGTCTCCAGAAGCTTCTGTGGACTCAGGACCTTACCGTGCAAGGGAAGGGAAGCCAGGGGGGACGGACAGTCCTTCCGGAGCTGCCCTGGGGTGGTATGCTACTCCAGGGTCACAGTGTCCTTGGGAAGTCAAGGCATCTCTCTCCTCCCACCTGGTCATGCACTGCCTGGGCTGTGAGGCCTCATAACACCTGCTCAAGCTTTGGCTCTTTTGGAGGCTTCCATTTCTATTGTCAGCAGGACATTTCCTGCAAGAAATAGCCACTTCTACCCTCCCTCCCCCATCCTTGTGTTCTTACTGCTCTTGCTAAGAATGTCTTGATGCCTCAGCTCAGGATGGGCAGAAGTTGCAAGTGACAAGGAATGATTTGACCTGACAATTAGAGGCTGAGGTTCTGGCGTTCACACTGCATCTGCCGGCAATGTGACCTTGGGTGAATAGTCAGCTCTATCTGGGTCTCAGTGTCTCCTTCGGTGCTAAGAGAGAACTGACCGTGCTGTTCCTTTGCTTCTGGAAGCCTGTGATGAAGCTGACTTGGGACCAAGCTCAACCCCAAGGACCACCGGAGTTGGTCTTGGAATGCAGGCTGCCCTCACTGGGCTCTGCCCCCTCCTGCCTCGGTGGTCTCTCTGGTCTTTCCTTCTGGCTCCTCTCTCATTGTATGTCTGCCCCACTCATGGTAAATGATTGATTGGGGTGCTCTCTCCTTCAGTCATGCTTAATGATTGATCAGAGTGTCTTCCCTGTTCCTAGAATGCCCCTCCTCATGGGGCTAACCTGCCAGCCACACCAGAGCAACCCCTTCACCAGAAAGTGTCCCAACACCCAGTTCCCTCTGCTTCTCCCACGCTGAGTTGCAATGGAGATTTTTTCGGGGGCGGGGGGGGGGGGGGTGGAAGGCTGGTAACACTGTACCTGTCACGGAACTGGGCATCAGGCACAGAGATTGGGAGGACATGGTGGGGAGGCAGAGCAGGCCTGGGGGATGGAGAAGGTGTTTATGAAATAACTGACTGAGTTTTTTAAGAGGTGCTGGAGCTCTGCCTGCCTCTCTCACCTGCCCTCTGCCTGGATCCCTCCCCTCTCCTTGGACAACGCTTGTCAAACTTTAATGTGCACAGAAACCACATGGGGATCTTGCTACAACATACATTCTGATTCAGCAGGTCTGGACTGGAAACCAAGGGCAATTCTGACATGATAGGACCCTACGTGTCCGGTTTGGGCCATGGAGGAAGGTGGGGCCATTTGATTCAACTTCCTGGGTTTCAGGGCTTGCCTTTGGCTTTTTCCTAGAGCAATCAACTCCGATCCGGGATGTCTGGACATCATTGTCCCCTTTGTAGTCCACTGGGGAGTCTTAACACATCATGCAAGTGAGAGCCAGAAACGGCTTACCTGTAGGAAACATGTGCATAGCTGTTCTATGTGCGCCAAATGTAGTAAACACCATACTACTCGTGGAAAAGTTGTCGAACTTGTGATTTTATTCTGTTTCCCATTCATGCTCATCTCACCATTTGCCACTTGCTCACTCCTTTTTCTTTGGAATCTCTGCTCAAAAGTAGGCAAGCAGTTGCAAGCACTAAGGTTTTAAGGAAAATGTATCAGAAAATCTAAATTTAGAAAATTCTCTTCATGAACTTACTGTTATTAGCAATACGTGGAAATTGAGAAATGAGGGCTGGCACCACTGAGTGGGGGCCAGCCCAACTCCCAAAACCAAAGAGGAGCATTGCCAACCTTCTCATGCTCTATAATTCTAGAAACAGGTGTGACCTGAATTCCCTGGTTCTCACTCACCATGGGTGCAGAGGAGGGTATATTACCAATAACTTAAATTCTGATAGGTCTTCAGCCACCTCTCAAATCTCCCGGGGTGGTCCTTTTTTTTAAAAAAAAATAATTTTTTTTACACAAAGGAAGGGAAAGAGATAGAGAGTTAGAAACATCAATGAGAGAGAAACATCGATCAGCTGCCTCCTGCACTGGGGATGTGCCTGCAACCAAGGTACATGCCCTTGACCGGAATCAAACCTGGGACCTTTCAGTCCGCAGGAAGACACTCTATCCACTGATCCAAACCGGTTTCGGCTCCCCAGGTGGTTCTTTAAGAACTTCCTACATGTGTTCAGACAGTGGAATGTAAACAGAGATGGTGTGTAAACCTCAAGGACCTGCCTTTAAAAAGTGAGAGATGCCCTTTTCTCTCACTTCCCGCTGGCTGGAACGCAGCTGTTTTGGCAGGAGCTTCAACAGCCCTGCAGGACCACGAGTTGGCTGTGAGAATGCACAACAGAGTAACAGGATGGAGGGAGCACGATCCTGTGGAATGTGCCGTTACAGCCCGGTGTTTCCTATTGCTGGCTTTCTCAAACATCAGGGAAGAATAAACTTTTATCATGTTTCACACACATCACTTAGGGCTTTTCTTCTACCTCAACCAATACCGATGCCAGAATTGGAGCCTGGTTGTGTCCAGACCGAAGTGAGGACCATGTGGACCATGTGTTCCTCTCAACTCTGCTGCCCACAGTTTGACGTGGGCCCCACAGCGAAAGGCCTGCAGCTTCCCAGTGCAGCCCTTCATTTTCTCCCTAGCGATGCGTCCTCCCAGAGCTCCTCATACTTGAACACACACTGAAATCACGGGCACCTTGTGGAGGTGGGACTGAAGAGCCCGCATTTCTAACACATTTGCAGTTGGTGTGGCAGCTACGGGCCCAGACCAAGGTTTGAGACTAATCTGTTGGAATGCTGGCTGTGAGCTACTCGCAGGCCTGTCTGTTTCCATAACGCTTAGCACACAATGGAAGTTCAGTGTATGCGGGGTGACTGACTGAGAAATAGGCAATTAGTTTGCAAGATGCCAAGAAACTCTGCGGAAAGAAGCCTGCCACTCTGTTTACTATGCATATCTCACATTTATTTTCACAGGGACCCCATCTCAGAAATACCAATTAACACTCCGTGAAAATTGGGCTCTGAGAAACCCACTCTGGCAGACCCTGATTTAGAAGAGGGTCTTCCCAGCCCTGTAACCGGAGTGAGCCAGTCTTCAGGTGGGAGTCTCACATCCAGGACTCTGTTTGGGTGTCTGCTTGGGCAATTAGGAGAAATTGCTTCAGCTCCGACTCCCTGTAGCCCTGAGGGCCGGCAAACTCCTCGAGGGGACATATTTGAATATATTCAGTACAGGAGCTGTTGTGATTGCTAAGGTGTTTTCCTCTTCTCCTGGCAGTGCCCAACAGGCCTATGGCCCCCTCAGGGCAATGGGAGCCTGAGTTGTTTGCCAATTAGCATGTTCCCTGTGCATTTGTTGGAATGTCTTTGTTCCCAGGCAAGGAGGAAGTGCTGGGAAGGAAACTGAAGGGGTTGGAAGCCGGTGTAAGACTGAGTTCCCCTGTGGGGACAATGTTGACTAGCTGAAGCCCTAGAGCCCTTTTCTGCAAAAGAAGCCTCCTGGGCTCTGGAAGGTCTGCCTTTGCCAGCTTCAAGGGAAGGGGGAGCTGGGAGGAGGGGCTTTGTCACCCTTTGTGGGAGCATCTTGGAATGCAGACCCCGCTGTCTGCTCAGGAGCCCCAAGAGTGGCCTGAAGCCCCAAAGGAGTCAAATTCATAGGATCTAGTATAGGCTCTACAAGGGCTGCATCCCTTGAACTAGAACGTGGCCACCTAGCCCTTTGTCTTTATTTTGGACCTTTGCATCAATTCTCGATCAGTAGGGAAAATCATTCCATTACATGTGTCAGAAGATACGGCCCCTTTGAAACAAAGGTAGAAAAAGAGGGACAGACATTCTTTTAAAAGCCATAGAATGAGCTAAAAAAAAAGGGGGGGGGAATTAATGAGAAAAGGAAACACTGTAAGAGAAACTAAAAATCTAATCACAGAATTAAAACTCTCCATTAATCCCTTGGTGAGATTAAAGAACAGAATTGGTGCTGTCAAATATTAAATCAGTGCTGGAGAGGTCAAGGTTGATCAGTCTCATCAAAAAATACAGGGAAAACGATAAAGACATTAAAATGACAAGAGGAAAGTTTACACGTATGGAGACCAGAGAATTAAGAAGTGCCACGCATTCACTTGATGCTTCTGAGGGTGAGACCTGAGAGAAGCAATCAGCCGAGAGATGGGAGAACGCCACAGGAATCCTGAGCGTGCAGCTCGAAAGAGATCAATACGTGCCAGGCAAAAATCGCTGAAAATGGGCCTGTGCCAAGACACCTCACAAAAATGCTTGAAGAATCGGGATTTTTAAAATTCTGCAAGTGTATACTCAGACCAAAGGGAAAACCTACAAAAGAATTCAGACTGGCTTCCAACTCTTGCTGCCCTCACTTGCAATGGACAATGTCTGCAGAGTTTTCAGACAATTATTTGATGTCCTACCAAGGTACATTTCATGTTCAAAGTCTCAAGAAAGATACCCTCAACTATGTGAGGATTTAAAAAAAATATATACTGCCCTGTCCCTTTTAAAAGAAGGAACTTGGAGAAGTTTTCAAGACTGTCATCAAGAGATGAAGCGCTGAGCGTGGAGAATCCCTGATAGAAAAGGATGGGGGGTTGCCTGCTAAACAGAAAAAACTACCAAGTTGTAAAAGCGATACAAAACCTAATGAAAAATTAAAGATATTTTCAAAGAGGTCAATGTTAGGTTTGAAAGGAAGCAGGAAACAGACCACCAGGGAATTTTAAAGTAAAGTTTATTCCCCCGTAATGGGCGGAACCCATCACGGAGGTAGAGAAATCATAATTGGAGGAGGGGGGAGGACCCAGCCGGGCTGACTCCTGGCATGGAGGACAAGCAACACGTGTCTTGCCTGGGGGTCCCTTTTAAGGGCCAGCACGGAATGGGGTTGGGCCCAGGGCAGAACAGGAAGGGGTGGGCCCTAAGGACACTCTGGCCCGTGCTGATTGGTGGTTCAATGTCTTTGAGATGGCTCTGTGGCAGGTGCCAATCATGTCATAGCTCCGCCCACCAGTTGGGCGGGGGTGGGGTGGGGGGGGAGAACCTTTCAATCAAGATGACTCAGAAAGTAGTGATTTTCTCTTGACTGATACAGCATCTCACCCTTACCCACAGTTTTGACTTTATAGTAGTATGTATCGGGAAAAAAAAACACACTACAGTTCTGTACTGTGTGCAGGTTTAGGCGTCCCACTTGGGTCTTGGAACATCTCCCTCTACTGTACTTCATTTCTCCCACACTTCTCTTGAAGGTGGTGATCAGGCCCAGTGTAGTTGCATGAAGTGGGGGAGTATCTCCAGAGACCCCCAAGTCCAGACTCAGGGAGAGAGAGCGTTGCTTTGTTTCAAACGAGGACACGGCTCATTTCAGAGCATTTCATCATTTCTTCCTTAGGCAGCTGGTGAGTGAGAGACTTGTAACTTCTCGCTGCCTTGGTGCGGATTGTCTCTGTACTCTGTAGACAAACTTTCTGTCCAAGGTCACCGTCAACACCTTGTTCTTGCCAAGGGGACACCTGCTACTTCCAGGTGTTCTGGATGTCCTCAGCCCGCCGCCGTAACTCATGCTTGGCCAGGGAGAGAATCCAAAGGCCTCCGTAGGTGTCCGCACATTTCTGAAGCTCTTCTGTGGGTTCTGTATAAACTTTTCTCGGCAGCCTTGAGTCAGAAACATTCTTGACATGCTTGGACCTGGGCGAGGTGCTGCTCCTGCTGTAACTGTGCCTGGAGCTTGAAACAAGGAATAGGTTGGCTTGTATTTTTTTTAATAACGGGAAGTGACCAGAAAGCCATGTGATCTGCTGAAGGTCATGATGGGGCAAGAAGGAGGGATTTCACAAAATTTGTTTGAAGGTAAGTAATTTCACACACACACACACACACACACACACACACCATTTTATGTTTATGCCCTGCTGACATTAGACTGTTTAATAAACTGGTTACCCATTTCAGAAGGTAGAGGCAGAAATCCCAAATGAGAGAGTGTTCAATCCGGTGCTATGTTAAAAGAACCATCCATTTGACCAAATTGGTTTTATGCCAAGGAATGCAAAGATGGCTCAGATAAGAGCGCATGGTAATGCAGTTCATCACAGCAACAGGGCAACAGGAAAATGTTGGCAAGAGTTCAGGAACCTGTTCACACAAGGTATGTTCACTCCCCTAGCACAGGTGTCAAACAGAAGCCAGAAAGACTGCTTAGAGAGACTTATCCTCAAAAAAATCCATCTGATTTTGGGGTGGCGAGAAGTGTGCTGCATGTGAGTAAAAAGCCACGCTGCATCATTCTGTGAGAACAGAGCAAGTTTAACTGCAGGTCAATGGTATCTTGAATGTTGAAGAGACTCTCCAAGTTCAAGGTGACAACATTTGCATGTGAGAAACTCTTCAGGCTCCACCTGGAATTCTCAATGGGGCTTATTGTAGTGCTTTGAAGACCAGAAAAGGGAAATGGCTAAAACAGCATAGCAACAAAAAATGTAGAAACGAGGGGGAGGCCAGAGATTCACAGGGCATCAGGGCAACCATTGGATGCAGCTTCTAAATTATCTCAAGACATCAAGTGATTTTGCTGCTTGATTCTTTAGGGTGGCTCCTGGTTGAGATGTAATTCACACACAATATCACAATATCAGTATTCAAGGGGTTTTGACAAAAGTTCCCAGTCGTGTTAACTGCCACCACAATCAAGATCTAAATCATTTCCATCATCCAAGAAGTTTCCCTGCCTTTCTGTACAGTCATTTCCCTCTGCATACCTTCAGTCACAGGCAACCATCAATGTGTCTTCATGTTATGTCTACTGAGGGTCTCTGCAGCTCTGTGCACCTCCCTCGTCTTTGACATTCTATCCTGGGGATTCTGGCTGCCTCTGCCTCTTTGAACTCTGATTTGTCCCTCAGCTCAGCAGGGCTGCTGGGCTCGGCTTGAGCCCCCCTCCCAGCGCTGTGGCCTGGGAACTCCCTCTAGGCAGTCAGGTAGACAGACATAGACCTCACTTGTGGTTTGTCTCATAATCACAGTCCTGTGTTGTGGGTCCAATAGCTATAGGAGAGATTTTATTAAATGGATTTGGTTTTTAATTGCTTATGCTAGGAGGGCAATTTCTGCAGCCATTAATCCCTCCCAAGCAGAAGTGGAAGTGCTCTGACTCATACTTTGCTATTTGCCTGATGATCTCATGTTACCCGGAGTGTCTCCAGAAGAAAGCACTTCAGGTGCATTCAGGCCGGTGGCCACTCCCTTGAGGCAGGTGCACAGTCTCAGGTGAAAGGAAAACAATGGTGTTTTCAGTTTGGAACCCACTGCCTCCTCGAGGCATAAGGAAGTATACAGACATTGTTGAATAATAATTCATTTTGAAATAATTTCAAATTCAGTGAAAAGTTGCAGGACCAGATGTACAAAGCGCTCCTATTATTGTCAGTTGTCCTAACAAAGTCTTTGTTCCCTCTCTGGTCCAATCCAGGCCAATATGTGCACTTAGTAATCATGTCTCTTTGGTCTCCTTCAGTCTGGAGCTGTTTCTCCCCCCCCCCCCCCCCCTGGTGCTGTCCTGCTCACATATATCCCAGATAGTTTTAAAGAATACAGGCCATTCATTCCAGGGCAGGGTCCTCCATGTGGGTCTGTCCATGTTTCCTTGGGTTCAAACTCAGGCCGTGCTTTTTAAAATTTTATTTTAATTTATTAAGGTATTATTTGTGTACATAGCTTACCATTGCCCCCCCTCCCCCACCTCCCATTCATGCCCTCCCTCCCCAGAGTTCTGTGTTCGTTGGTTGTAATTATATTCATGCATACCAGTCCTTCGGTTGATCTCTTATCTCCCCCAGGTCTCCTTCCCCTTCCCGCTGTCATTTGACAATCTGCTTGTTTTATGGTGACTATCTCAGGACCACATGAATAGAATCCGCTCCTCATTTGGCAGTCTGCTTGTTTTATGGTGACTATCTCAGGACCACTCGAATAGAATCCGCTCCTCCTCTGGTTCACACCGCCCCTTCCCCCAGGTCCCACTGCTTCCCCGGGGCATACGGCTCTCCCAGGACACCTGGCCCCCCTGGGGCAGATGGCTCACCTGGGGCACATGGCCTCCTGGGACACACGGCTCCCCTGGGGCACACGGCCTCCTGGGACACACGGCTCATCTGGGGCACACAGGCCCTGCTTTCTTGATAGGAATTACACAAAAACGATGCTGGGCTTTTTCAGCGCAGGGCGTCAGGGAGCTCAGGATGTCAGCTGATTTCATTTGAATCACCTGGTTACAAGGTTGTGCGACAACTTTCTCCACTACTGGAAGGGCCCCATTTTCCCTTTTGTAACTTATGAGGACAAGTTCTGAGACGCTGCCAGTATTCAAAGGTGCCTTTTTTGAAGGGGTAAGACATTGACGATTGACCTGCTCCAAAGGATAACAACAATATAACAAAAGCGATCACCTACTTAATAGTAATGAGTACTATTAGGTGCCTGGCACCATGCTAAGCACTTTACATTTCTTAATTTAATCCTCACGCGCTGTGCCTTAGGTACCATTATTTTAACCTTTTATAAGTGAGGAAACTGAGGATCTGTGGTAATGGCTTTGGAGCAGGACATGTTAGATGCCACCTATTATGTCTTCTTGAGTACTAACAATTTCCTTTCCATTTAGTTCAAAAAAACCCTGTAAAAGATAGCAGCCAAGAGAGAACGAAACGCACCAAACAGAAGCACTGTGGATTTCCCCCTTGCAGCTCAAATGTTTCTGTTTCGGCAACTAATGACCAGAAGTTCCATTTTGATGCGTTAGTAGATGATACACAATAAAAAATTTGCGACCATTTCAAAATTGGGTCAAAGACACTTATTGAAAGTCACCAAAGTTGTCAAAAACAAACCCTGCTAAACCTCCTTATTTCTACCCATGTTAGGTCAGGTCATGAAAGGTAACCACTAAAAATGTCAACCCCGTTAAAGCCGTTTGGAAATGTGCCAACGCAGAGACCAACCCAAAGGAGACCTAGAATATGATCTCTTTGTAGAAAGGAAAAACTTACCCTGGGCATTATTAAAATATGAGGATTGATGTAACAATTTTTATACTGGTCAAAAATTATGAGACTAAAATATTTCCAAATACCCTTGAGAAAGAGACCACAGTTTTCTCATGTATTAATTACAAATTAAGCACCGTCGATCAGTCTCTGTTTCAATTCTTAATGAGAATTTTTATCTGAGTTCATTTTTATTAAATCTCCCTTGGGAGAAGAATGGTGGATTTACAGATATTTTACTAGGGCCCATTTATTATGGGCCATTTGCTGTGGTCATAAATTTTGCGGTTGAATGATGAGTGAGGAGGAGTGGAGCAAGAAGTGGATTGAGCCTGAAAAATAGGGTGCGATTAACAGGGGCTCTTACGGAAAACAAACAGCTTTTACCTTTGGAGACGGCTCAAAATGACCCGAAAGAAGAACCACATTAAAATGCTCTTTGAATGAGAATAGTCACATCAAAATGGACTGCTTCACTCATAAGCCTGTCACTACACTCACTGTCATTCCAAGTATTTGTGGCATTCACAGACATAACATGGAGTTTTGGCTTTTCTGAAGACCCTAAGGCCACAGGTTGGAATCCTGAGTTGTGAGGTCAGTGTGCTCAACCACACTACTGAGTGAACCCAGCAGACCGCCGGGCATCTCATTCCCACAGAAGTTTTGTTGTTCTCTATCAATCACTTAGGGCAGTGGTCGGAAAACTCATTCATTAGTCAACAGAACCAAATATTAACAGTACAATGATTGAAATTTCTTTTGAGAGCCAAATTTTTTAAACATAAACTTCTTCTAACACCACTTCTTCAAAATAGACTCGCCCAGACCGTGGTATTTTGTGGAAGAGCCACACTCAAGGGACCAAAGAGCTGCATGTGGCTCGCAAGCCAAAGTTTGCCGACCCTGGACTTAGGGAATGATACTTAAGTGATAAAAAATAATAATAATAATTTGTTATGCCTGACCAGTGTGGCTCAGTGGTTGAGTATCCACCCATGAACCAGGAGGTCACAGTTTGATTTCCAGTCAGGGCACATTCTTGGCTTGTGGGTTCGATCCCCAGTAGGGGCATGCAGGAGGTGGCCAATCAATAATTCTCTCTCATCATTGATGTTTCTGTCTCTCGCTCCCTCTCCCTTCCTCTCTGAAATCAATAAAAACATATAAAACATTGTTTTATTTTTTGTTGTGTGTGCACATGTGTGTAATAAGTGGAGGTAAAATTGTAATGAAATCTTCAAAAGGCAGTTAACTAGTAGTGGAGGCTAGGGGTAGAGTGTGAGTATAGAAATTACCAGTATCTTGTTAGAAACATGATTCCAAGAATCAGAGACCTTCATATCTGGGTTCATAGCTTTGGTGGCTCGGAAATATTTGGAAAGTGTGGCAGAAATGGCTGATTTCCCTTTCTTTTATATACAGTAAAACCTAGGTATAACTGGCTAATTTTGACAAGGGGAAATCTGTTAAAGCTGAAAGTCCATTATATAATAAAGTAGTTTTCCCGAATGTGTATGTTAAAAAATTGACAAATTACTTTTTACTTATGTAGACAACGTTGTGTAATTAAAATTAAGCATGAAAAGTTTAATTTCCCAGAAAAGCTTTCTGTATGTATTACTGAATTTTAAATTTATACTGAATAGGTCTGGTAAATGCATGCATTCACCAGTCATTACACGTAAACAAATGCACAGGGCTGGGCTTGGCTTAGTGCACATGGACCATTGACTGGCAGGAGTTAAAACTGCTGCAGAAAGTCTTCCCATGCAACAACAGAACCAATTACTGAGCGCCGGATCCTATGTGATCATGTGTAATCATTCCCCAAACATTGTTTATGAGTGGTGACTCTTGGATTTAAATATGTAGACTATAGTTGTAGACATGTAATATTTATGTCAGCAAAGTTATGACAGTGTTTTCCCCAACATATGACCTATTTGCTAAAATTTATTTAAAACAACAGTAAATTGCCCAACCGGTGTGGCTTAGTGGTTGAGCATTGAACTATGAACCAGGAGGTCACAGTTTGATTCCTAGTCAGGGCATATGGCCATCATTGATATTTCTATCTCTCTCTTCCTATTCCTTCCTCTCTGAAATCAGTAAAAATATATTTTAAAAATACCACAGTAAATTAATAATTAAAATAACCTATTAAATTAATTAAAAGCATTTTAAAATTAACAGGGTGTTAATTTTCACCTATAACATACCAGCTTGAAATTTTGTCCATTAAATCCAAAATCCATTAAATCTGGTCTGAAAATTCGAAGGTTTACTGTAATAGAAACCCGAGTTTTTTTTTCTGAGTGCTTGGCTGCTCAGAAGAAAGACTACGTTTCTGACTTCCCTGCAGTTAATACGGTTGTATCATAAAACTCTGCCCAATGGGATGTAAATGCCCAAGTTGGCAGTTGTATCCTTAAAAGGGAAAGAGCATGTTCTCCCAGCCCCTTCCAGCTGGTGGGAATGTAGACTCATGGTGATGCTTCTTGAACCAGGTAGATGAGGGACCCTCGGGATGGCAGAGCAACCAGAAAGAGGAAATCTGGGTCCCTGACAACTTGACAGAGCTGCCATACCAGCCCAGACTTTTATTCATGAGAGAAATAAATTTCTTTTATTTAAGCCACTGTCAGTCTGGGTTTCTAATGCACATATCTGGACCTGTGTCCTGACTAATTTTGTAGGTAAGTGGAGGGTCCATGGTAATTGTTTCCATGCTTGTCTGTCACCAGGCTGTGAGTTCCTGTCAATCTCTCCCCATATTTCTCTCTTGTTCCGCATGGTGGCTCCAAAACTACCCTGGGCCCTGGCACAGAACAGCGTGGGCAAATGTTTATTGAATGAATGAATGAATGTGCTGCGAGGCAGACCCGCCTGGGGTGGGAGCTGTGATGTATCAGAAGACTGTGGAAGACCCTAGTCGGTTTGTTTGGCACAGTGGATAGCCCATTGGCTTGCAGACAGAAAGGTCCCATGTTTGATTCCGGAAGTACATGTCTGGGTTGCAGGCTTGGTCCCTAGTGGGGGGCATGCAGGAAGCAGCCGATCAATGATTCTCTCTCACCATTGATGTTTCTGTCTCTCTCTTCCTCTCCCTTCCTCTCTGAAATCAATAAAAATATATTAAAAAGTAAAAAAGAAGACTGTGCACGGAAAGCCTGCTGCCCAGTTGAAATTTATGTCTAGAAATTTGTGTTTGGCTGCTCATAACAGAAAAGCCAAATAACAATGACCCGGCTATACAGTGATTTAATTTCTTCACATGAAGGATCTGGGGGTGGGTGGTTTCTAAATTGGGATTGATGGTTAGAAATTAGGTCTAATTTCTGCCATTTGCTTGGCCTCTTCCTCCTGGTCACAAGATGGTAGCCAAACTCTGACTAGCAAGTCTGTGTCCTAGCGAAGCAGGAAGTTCAAAATGGTGAAAAGGAGAGCCAGACACGCCTGACCCTCCAAAGGTCTGGGCAGGAACACAAAGGGAGACCCAGCTACCATATGACTGAATATAACTGGGCATTTTGTTGATAAGCTGGCAAAGTCTGAATGAACAATAAAACCAAGGTCTACATAATTATCTATAAAGTAGGGGTTGGCAAACTGACCTGCAGGCCTGCTGCCTGTTTTTGTGAATAAAGTTTTATTGACACACAATCACGCTCATTCTTCTACCTACTGCCCATGGCTTCCTGCCGGCCGAGGCAAAGAGAAACCCCAGGAACCCACAGAGATCTTGCTGGCTGAGAGAAACAGATGCGCTGAGCACTAATTTGGCAGCCAAATAGGGGCATGACCTCACAGAATGACAATGCACATGGCTGTTCATTTTTATGCAAGATGTTCTGCTGTGGCTCCTCCTTGTGGATTCCCTCCAGCTAAGTGGACAGCATAGCCTCGATCACACAGTTCAGGGGCTAAAGAGCCCGCACCTGCTTTCTGCCCCTGTATCCAGATCCTGGAATTAGGCTCAGAGGATCCAGGGACCAGCTGGGTCATCCCCAGCTCCTCACAGCTTCCCCGAGCGCCGAGGGCTGCTCTGTCTGTGTCGGAACATTCACGCGAGGGGCCAGGGCTCGTTTGTAATTAATCAGGCAGCAGTGGGAGCTGGGGAGCTCCCATCGATTCCTCCTCACACATCCTACAAAATGGCGACAGCAGCCTGGAAGAGGCTGGCCGGATTGGATTAGCGAACCAAATGCCTCATCTAATGCCTGAGAGATGGACGAGCCACTTATTAAACGGTCCACGGGCAGGGATGTTTCAAGTACTTAATCAGCCCTTCATTTCCCTCCTCGGGGGAGCAGGGAGCCTCAGTGCCCCCGTGGTGAAAAATTGCCAATCCCTGCAGGATCTCGCGTTGCCATTTTCATGGCAGAAAGCGCGTGAAGGATAGCAGAGCCCCAGCAAGGCAGGAGGAGTGGAGGCTGCATCGGTGTGGGGCCGGAGGCCTGGGTGCTCTGGCCTCTCCCTCCTGCTCGCCGGGAGGCCTGGCGTAGGTCCTCCCCCTCCCAGGGCTCAGGGTTCAGGGCTCCTGCAAGGCCTTCCGGTTGAAGGCTGGAGGCGAAGAGGCTGATGTGGCCGGTGCTCTTTCCCGCAGTGAGGACTTACTCTGTGTGGGAGAGAGCCTCCGGATTTTCTCTTTGTGATTTTATTTTATTTTTATTATCATTTTTAAAATATTTTTTTAATTGATTTTTTTACAGAGAGGAAGAGAGAGGGATAGAGAGTTAGAAACATCGATGAGAGAGAATCATCGATCAGCTGCCTCTTGCACACCCGCTCCTGGGGATGTGCCCGCAACCAAGGTACATGCCCTTGACCGGAATCGAACTTGGGACCCTTGAGTCCGCAGGCCGACGCTCTATCTAGTGAGCCAAACCGGTTTTGGCTGTCTTTGTGATTTAAATTCAACCTCTGCCTCCTGCTTCTGAACTGGAAGGCCCCCCTCTTACTCTCTTTGCTTCCCCTTCCTCTTTTCACACCTGAGAGATTTACATTGTAGAGCCAGAGAGCACCAAAGAGGCCGCTAGGAGCCCCTGGGTTGGAGTCCTGGAGGCCTCCCCCTCTCTGCTCTGGTAAAATATCTCCCTTGATGAAGTTCACCTCTCCCCTCAGGGCAACTAGGGGTGGAGGGGAGTCCTGGGTTAGACTTGCATCAAGGCCCATTACTACTGGTTACCTGGTGACTTTGAACTCGGTTGGCCCAGCCCCGTCCATGGACAGTTTGGGAAACTGAGGCCCAGACATAGGAAGAGCTTTGCCCAAGGTCCCAGGGTGAGTCTCAGTGGAGCCAGGGCTGGGCCTCTCTGGGGCACTTCTCCCTTTCCCCCTGGCCCTGGCCCTGCCCGGCTAAGCGCCACCTGCCCTGGTCATCGGGGGACACAGTCCAGTCCGCAGTGGAGCCCACCACACTCATCTTCAATGCCCCTCTGCCATCTTGAGGCCTGATAGCCCTTCTTAGTCGCATGGATGTCCCTTTCCAGGGTTCTGTGTGTGTTGGGGGTGAGGGATTGGGGGGTGGGGTGGGGAGACAGGGGGACAGGAGTAGCCTTTGTTCCTTTCCTTCCAGCACCGGCTTCTATCATCAGAGCAGTAGGCTGGTGGGGGACCCACCAGTTCCTAGTGGGTCTACTTCCCTTAGAGAGGCTTAGCAAACCTTCTGATAACACTCATTAAGACAGCCCAATAGAAACATTTTATTTTATTTTTAAAAAATATATATTTTATTGATTTTTTACGGAGAGGAAGGGAGAGGGAGAGAGAGTTAGAAACATTGATGGGAGAGAAACATCAATCAGCTGCCTCCTGCACACCCCCTATTGGGGATGTGCCCGCAGCCAAGGTACATGCCCTTGACCAGAATTGAACCTGGGACCCTTGAGTCCACAGGCCGATGCTCTATCCACTAGCCAACCTGGTTAGGGCTAGAAACATTTTAAAAGCAAGATGAAATCCTGGAGGAGAAAAACCAAACAAACAAACTCTGAAACTTCCAGTTAAAACGCGGCCCCCGATCACTCCAATTCTTCTGTCATCCATCAGTGCGGAATCTAAGCCCTCTCATCTCCACACTTCAGAGAACTTCTTTCAGGCCTGCCAGAACATGGTCTTCAGGGTCCAACATTTTTGCCTTTGATGTTCCTGGCCCTTCTCCTCACTCCCCAGCTTCCATAGCCAGGCCTCCCGGACCCCACAAGGATGAGGGACAAACAGCTGGAGAGGGGAGTGAGGCAGTGTTCCCCCCCCAGAGTTCCAGCTGCCCCTCCTCTCACTTCAGAGGCTCACAAGGAGGGGTGCGTTGTCGCCTTGGTGGTCCTTCCAGTAGGAGATGATTTCTTAACTGATTTATTTATGGCCTGGCCCTTTCTTCATCTTTCTGATTAACAGTCTAGTTGGGGGTTCTGGGAAATTTACATCCAATCGTTGCCATAGCAACCGGCGCTCTGCACAGGATCCCATAGAAAATGCGTTTTGGGTCTTCTGAAGGAGCCGAAGTTTACAAGGAGCTCAGCATCTACCACGGCAGAATGGGCAAGATGATGTGTGACGGATATGAATAAGAATTATGAGCAGGGATATGAGATGGTCTCGCCACGCCGTAAATTGGGAAAGACAGTTTTAGTGCCTTCCCTCTTCCCTTTTTCTTTTTCTATCACTGGACACCGCTCCCCCCTCAACATCCGCTCCTAAGTCCCCAGAAAGTTAGTCCTCCTCAGGCCAAAGGCAGGACCAGCCCGTTGACGTTGCGAGGAGGCGCATTTCCTTTGCAGCAAAAGGAAGCGTTTGTGGCAGGCAGGCAGACCGTCTGAAGATGTGATGGGCAGCCGTGAGACGTCGTGATCTCCCACCTCTGGAGGTGTGTGAGGGGGTCCTGTCAGAGGGCTCTAGAGACGATGGGGTGAGGGGTAGTATAGGTGGAACCTCTGGGTCCCTTGCAGCCCTGGGATGGGGCGTTGAACTGAGCCTGTTTGTGCGACCAGCTCGCCCCTCTCCCCCTGGCTAAGAAGAATGCCAGGTTTGGGAATTTAAATATATATTTTTATTGGTATTTTACAGAGAGGAAGGGAGATAGAGAGCTAGAAATGTCTATGAGAGAGAAACATTGACCAGCTGCCTCTTGCACACCCCCTACTGGGGATGCGCCCGCAACCAATGTACATGCCCTTGAACGGAATTGAACCCGGGACCTTACAGTCCGCAGACCGATGTTCTACCACTGAGCCAAACCGGTTTCGGCAGGTTTGGGAATTTAACTCCCTGGGCACCTGGGATGTCCTTTGTGTCCTCATCAAGGTGACTTCATTCTCCGATGAGAGGAGGAAATTCAGTTTCCACAAGAGCCTTCCTTGGGAGCTCATCGCTCAGTGAGGGCTGCTTGAGCATTAAGAATGGATTCCTTTGGCCCATGCGCAGGCCCCTCTTGGGGGCTGGGCAGGGTGTGGGGATGGCCAGGAAGGCCCTGTGGCTGGGCCTGGCCTCATGAGAGGTTACATAGGTTATGTGCCCCTCCCCATGGGCACACGGACTGATGAAAGCAGAAAATGCTCAGCTGACAAAGCAGCATTTGCATCCCATTACTGAGCACATCACTTTAGTACACTATAAATTAATATGCTTTTAAATAAATGCTGCGATCTTGTGATGAGCAGTTTTATTACTTTGCCTTTTTCTTTGGTATTGAAAGTGGCCACTTAATAAATGTAAAGAGTTGAAATATATCACAATTAGGGTAACAGTGTCTTTTCATCTTTATTTATTAGTATACAAGCACCTCAAATGTCAGAAGAGGCCCAGGACCACCTCTGAGAGGCCCTGTGTGCCTAGGAGTATGTTCATCCTACATACATCCTATACATGTATAGCTTATACATCGGATGTAATCCTATGCTATAGTTGTGTGGCCCTGGGCAAGTTGTCTCTGCAGCCCCAGTTTCTTCAAGTGCTCCATTTGCAAAATTGGTGAAGATAACTCTGAGATAAGGTGAGGTACACGAAGTACCCAGAAAAGTTTCCGATACACAAAGTTCCCAGCAGATCGTAGGTGCCCAGTAATTGGTAGCAATGATATCATTGTTTTATCCAAATGCTAATTTGTTTCCAGGTGTTTTGAGGCAGACTATTCCTATATCCGTCATCTATTACTGTGTAACAAAATCACTTTAAAAACTTAGTGGCTTAAAATAACAATCCTTTATTAACCTCAAAGTTCTGTAGGTTGGCTGTGTAGGTTGGGCTCGGCCAGCAGGTTTTCTGGACTCAGCTGGGATGCCTCTTGCTCTTGTGGTCAGCTGCAGGTTGGCTTTGCTGATTGTGGCCGAACTTGTCATATTTGGGGGCTGCTGCCAGGACAACTGGGGTGATTCATTAACTCATCTCCTGTAGCTTCACGTGGGCTTGTTCATATGGCAGGAACAAGGGTCCCAAGAGAGCAAATTGCAGGGTGCAATGGCCCTTAAGGCTTACAGTTGAAACTAGCATAATGTCATCTCTGCCACAGTGTAAAGGTCAAAGCTGGTCACAGTCTCGAAGGGTCCGGAAAGAGACTCCATATCTTCATGAGAAGAGCTATAAAGTCTCATCTACAGAGCAACAAAGATAACAGGAAGAGAAATAACTGGGGTCAGTTTTGGAAATAATCTACTACAATTCACCCCTTTTTAAACAAAAACCAGAGCCAGGAGTTTATTCCCTGTGTGCCCCCAAATGAGCAAGCCTAGATGAATTCTGTTTTTTTCCCCGTTGCCTTGGTTCAAGCCTATTTTCAGATTTGTCTAACACAATGCATTTCACACCTGGGTTACTCACCCACTAACAAACACTTTGTTCTTATCTGATGGCTGGGACAAACACCTAGACAGCCTGGATTTGTGGTTCCATTACCTAGGAGCACAGTAATTATTAATTACTTGCTTTATTTGGTTCTGTTGCGTTTGCCAATACTCAATTACCTATGTTAGGTTTTCTTGTGATCAGCGGGGCTTATCCAATATTGCCGCTCAGCTTTGTTTTTGTCTCAGAGATGTCTTTTCCAAGGGAGTTAAAGAAAACCCTTGTTCACTGGTTTATTGAATATTAGCCTTTATCTGCTTATTTCAAAGGCTCGTATTCACAACTGCAAGGACCAAAGTGCTCAGGCTGAGCTCTTAGAATCGAACAAAGGCTAAGCCCCTCCTTTGCCTGATCTGGCTAAATCCCAGTGCTTGGGATAGAGGAAAGAGTGAATTGTGGGAATCCTGGGGCATTCGTTTAGCTCATGCCCGAATCTCTGAGCCTGCCTTATCCCCTCTAATCCACCCTCCGCATTGCTGCCGGAGACCTAACGCAGAGATCTGATCACATCCCTTGTGCTAGAGTGCGTTGCTGGACCCAGTCCGTCCGTTCTTCTGATACCCATGGCCTTTGTCATATGACCTTGCAGGTGCACGCCCTTGAATCTGGACCAGGCCACGTGACTTCACGTGGTCAACAGAACAAGGTGGAAGTGATGACGTGACAGTGCTGAGCCCGGGCCTCCAAACACTTTTTGCATGTCTCCTTTTGCACACTTGGGCCTCTGCAAGACATGAGCAAGACATGCCCAGGCTGGCCTGGCGCTACCAGAAGGAAGATGAGACTCATGGATAAGAGCCAAACCACCTCAGTCCAGACTAGCCAACATCCAGCTGACCCCAGATGCGTAAGTAAAAAACACTGATTGTTGTCTTAAGCCGCTGAGATTTGGGGTGTTTCATTGCAAATCAAAAGCTGATTCGTGATTGTTGTACTTAAACCGCAGCACTTGTCCCGTGTAGCCTGAGGCATAAAGTCCAGGCAAAGCCTTCCAGCATCTGGGCCCTGCTACTTCTCCTGTCTCCTTTCCTCCACATCTCGACCTTTGCACTTTACCCTTTGACAGTGACCCCAAATGCAGTTTTTCAAACGCATCATGCTGGTATACATTTCTGTGCCATTGCACCTGGTGTGTGCCCTTGGCCTGGAATGTCATTCTCCTCTCCTTTGCCTGGAAAACTCCTATTTGTCTGTCAAAACCCAACTAAGGCATCGTCTTTTCCCAGAAGTCTCCCTGTACTCTCCTTTCCCGTTGTGGTAAATCATGCTCACTTCTGTGAGAAGCCTGGACTCACATGTATGTCTGTTGTGACCATGTGACATGATAGTATGATATGCGTTCTTTTTTATTTTTGCCCATCTTTGCCATCTATCAGACTTAACGACAAAGGACAGCCTTAATTTGTCACTGTATTCTCGGTGCCCAGAGCAATGCCTGGCTCCAGCAACGCTTGGTGAATAAATGAGGGGCTAGGGTCCCTCCTAGCTCAGGAAATTGCCAACAATGGGAAGGCAATCATTTCTCCCCACCCCCCAAACCATCCCCCAAACTCACATGATGGAATTCATGGCCTGTCCTTGCATTGGTGGCCTGACTCCGCTGTAGGGGGCACTTGCGTGCTTAGTGAACACACAATTCCTTGGTCCTTTGGGTCTCCCTGCTGGGCTATGAGCTCCTCCGGGGCTGGGTCTGGGTTTGGCCACCTCCGTGCCCATGGTGATGGCACCACGCCCATACACTGCAGTTTCAGAAGACACATTCAGTCAAAATATTCGTGTTTCTGGAATATCCCTCTAGTGGCAGGCACTGTTCTGGGAGTTTTGGATAGGTGGTGACAGAGATAGACCTGGGTCCTCACCCTTCCCGGGCATCCCCAGTGCGGGGGACAGGAAAATGAAGAGCCACAACTTAGTTACATAGAAGGTTGCTTCTGTCCGTCTGTTCCCATGGCTGGGGGAGTTTTCTTTGCATTTGGGTTATGTTTGTGTCTGACTTTAGAAAGCCGTTTGAGAGGAGTGCTCAGGAGCCCAGGGGCACCTCCGAGCCAGAGCAGTTAGTTCTCCAGAAGGCTGACCTCTGTGACACAACCGGAGGTCAGAGCCGGCTGCTTCTGCCTTACCACCGGCACACGGGGGATTGGGGGGGGGGCGGGCAGAGAAGGGGCGATGGTGTGTGGGGGGGCAGTGGCAGTTTTCAGTACGAGCCCTATTCTGAATGGCTCTGGGGCGTATTCCAAATCGCAAGTGCTAATTTGTGACCAAGCCGTTTTTCACTCGGACAACTTTATATATTGTGCGCCAGGGTGAGCAGTATCGTGGATGTATTTACTTAATGATGTGGGGGAAGCCGGCCTATAAATAAAATAATTGCAATGTGTGTGTGTGAGACAAGCGCTTTTTAAAGGGGCCTGAGATATGAAGGTGTGTTGGGGGGGGGGGGGGGAGGCTTGGGCCAGATGATGTTGGGCCTTGAGACTATGGTAAGGGCACTGGGTTTTATTGCAAGTGCATCAGGGACCAGGGGAGAGAAAGGGGATGCGGTTGGCACTTTAAAAATATGACTTCGGCTGCCACGGGGAGTCCGTTTTTTTATTTAATTGAATCAGATATTTCTGGGCAGCGTCCAAACCAATCGGCCCCTAGTTCTTGAAGCCATCACCTCCCCATTCTGAATTTCACTGCCTCCTTGTAAAACTCGGGGGCCCTAATTTTCCAAGGAGACAAACATTCAATTTCTGGTTTAGATTTGCATTAGAAAGAGACCTTAATTACTCTGATCTCTAACACCTCCAAGGAGCTGATTGAGCTTTTCAGATGCAAAGAGTGTTAATTGGCTAAGGGGCCCAGCTGAGCAAAACCCTCCACCACCAAGTGTGCAAGGGGCCAGGGTGGGGGAGGGGAGAAGGGTGGGAGGAGGGGGGGGAGGGTTAGAGAGAGAAGGGGACACCTCACCTTTGTCAGGTTTGCTGGAGGTCTGCACCAGAGAATGAGGGGAATCAACAAAGCGGTTTTGCTAGCTTTCAACCCTTTGAATCTCTTCCTATCAGGCCTTGCCATTCCAAGGCCCTGCCAGTGCCTCCAGGAAGCACCCCACCTCCACTCCCAGCCCAGGATCCCCCATACCGATTCCCGGGCAGACTGTGCTTCTCTGGGCTCCCCGTTTCTAATTACAGCACTTCCCACATGGCATTGGACGGCCTGTCCACTTGGTGGACAAAGACCATCTCTTGAAGCTAAGTGATGCTCGGGAAATGTGAAATGGATAAATAATAGAACAAATAACAACAGGAAGAATGTCACTAATATAGTAGAAGCCAGCACGTATGTAGGACTTCCTGTAATTCTTTGCTGTTTAGTCGTGTTTTCCAATTTCTGCCAGAGCAAATGTCTGACACAAATCATCATTGGTAATTATAGATTTACTGGTATTGGTGAGATTATTTAATATTTACCACCCCATCAGGACAAGAACTCCTGTCCATTTAATTGAAAATTGATAGAATGACAAGACAGGAAATCAGTGAGACTATAGAATAATAGACAATATTATCAAGCAACTTAACCAACTGGCAAGTGTATTGAACACTCTTCCTAACAACAGCAAATACACATTCGTATCAAGTGCATATGGCACACTTACTCAGACAGACTGTATTTGGGGCCTCAATAAATTTAAAAACAATACATTTAAAACAACTCCCTTCATACAAGTATTTTCTCAGATCACACTGGAATTAAATTAAAAATCAATAACAGAAAGATCTCTGTAAAACCTGCAAATGTTTGGGAACTAAATAACACTTTACTTCTTAGTAACTTGTGGGTTGAAAAAAGTGAAAAATGAAATGAGAAGATATTTTGAACAGAATGAACTGAAAAGACAACATCAGAACTTGCGGGATGCTGCTAATGCAGTTGCTTATGAGGAAGTTTAAGACACTAAGTGGGTGTATTGAAGAAAGAAGTCTCAAATCAATGACCTCAGCTCCCACCTTAAGAAACTAGTAAGGGGAGAGAAAATAAAACCCAAATAAGCTGAAGAAAGGCAATAAAAAAAATCAAAGTGAAAACCAATGAAATAGAATATTGAAAAGCAGTAGAGAGAATCAATGGGAACAAAAGCTAGTTCTTTGAGAAGATCAATAAGAATGATAAATCTCCAGTTTGACTGACCAGGGGAAAAAAGAGAGAAGATAAAACTTTCCAACATCAGGAAAAAAAGAGGTGCTATCACTATACCTTCTCCAGATAAAGAAAGGATAAGAAGAGACTATTATGAACACCTGTATGCCAATAAATCTAGCAGTTTAGCTGAATTGGGAAAATTCCTTGAAGGACACCTATTACTAAGGTTTTCTCAAGGATAAATTGTTAACTTGAATAACCCTTTATTAAAGAAATTGAATTTATAAGTTACAAAAACTTTCCCACACTTATGAGTTTCTATGAAACATTTAAGAAAGACATAATACCAAGTCAACTCAATTCTTCCACAAAGTTTTAAGGAACAGGGGAAAGGAGATATTTCCCAATCCATAACCCCAATCGTGGTTATGGTTTCATGGATATATGCCTATGTCAAGCCTTATCAAATTATATACTTTAAATATATACAGTTAATTTATGTCAATTATCTACACTAATAAAAGAGAAAAAAGCTAATTGACTATACCTTTGCTATACCCACAGCCAATCAGAGAAAAAATGCAAATTAACACAACAAAGATGGTGGTTAATTTGCATAAGCTGAGGGAGGGAGGAGTGAAGACTGAAGACACATAGAAGGAAGAGGGAGGGAAAGTGGAAAGCAAGGCGGCTGCTAGAGGGAAAGTGCAGGTGGCCTTTGTGGCTGCAGAGGTGGGCGGAAGCTGCGATGGCAGCGGGCATGGTGGGTTGAGGCATGCAGCTGTGGCAGTGGCATGTGAGGCCACGGAGGCGGAGGTCGCAGCAGCTGTGGTGGCCACCTGCCCCACCCTGCCCGCCCACCTGTGGTGGGACAGGTGGGAAAGATGGTGGTGGCAGGAGGGGAACCCACTGGAAGTCTTGCAGGATTCTCCCTACAATGGGCCCCTAGTATTTTATAAAGCTATTTGCACCCCACTACACACACACACACACACACACACACACATACACACACAAAAAATTCGTGAGCCCTGTCCTAGGTCTGCTGATTCAGACTGTGTGGAGGAGACTTTTGATCACGGTTTTATAATTCTGATGCACACCACAGGTTGAGAGTGATAGCCCCATGACCTTGAAATTCTTTCCTGTGGCCTATGAGGCTCCCTTTCTCCTCTTCATGCTTCCCTTGAAAGCTTTACCTCGTCTCCTCATTTCATTTTTTGACCCCTAGCTGTCTGTAGTTCCCTGAAGGTACATGCTCTTTTTACCTTTGCAGAGACTGTGCCCTTTCCCTAGAATACCTCGTGCTCTTCTGTAGCTGACTAATTCCTACTTGTGCTTCAAAACCCTGCCCAGGTGGCACCTCCTCTGGGAAGTTTTCCCAGATACACTGTAGTCCTGCTAAGGCTTTCTCTGGGGACCTCTTTGAACTTTAATTTCCTGATCTGTAAAGTGAGTTTAAAAAGAATACTTACCTGGGAGTATTCTTTTTAAATCTGTTATCTCATTATCTGTTATCTATTATCTCATTAAGTCTTCAAGACAGAATGAGATAACACATAAAAACATTTAATACTAGTGGCCTAGTGCATGAATTCGTGCACATTGAAAGGAAATTAATTAGAAGAAATATTTTAATATCTCTATTTTCCCTTTTTGTGTAATAGAAGTGTCAACCAAATTCATGATCAACAATGACAGATTGAAACACACACGTGCAACTGGTGCCAGTGAGAGCTTTATATACTGTATATCACGCATGCTTGAGTCAACTTAGCCTTTTATATATAAAGAATAAACTTGCTTAGTTAGACCTGCTTTCTGATTTAGCTACACTTTTTCCAGCCCAGTGAAGCACTCCGCCTTCTCTTTCAGGTAATTGTCGACATCAAAGCAGTAAATACCAACAAGCAGATTGTTATTGTAGATCATGCAGAGAGAACAAAGGGTAAAATATTTAACTGCAGCAGTGTCTGACTATATTCTGCATAGTGAGAAAACTTGAAGTAATTTTCAAGGTCCACCATTTCTTCTTTATGGTTGGGCTAAGTTGCTAAGCTTTCTAAATCTCCATTTTCTGGATAATGAAAAAAAAAATAGGTTTCCACCAAGTCTCCTATCTACCTACTTCAGGACCTCTGTGAGGATCAAATGAAATGAGGCATGGGAAAATGCTTCACAGATATTTGGTTAAAGTGTAAAATGTTTGCACCTGGCTATAAAACAAATTGTGTTCCTGGGCTGAAGAAACACCAAGGAGGATAGTTGCTAGGGAGAGGAAGCTGGGAGCTCATTACCCAACACCCACAGTGGCCATTTTGGGCTGGGCTGGGCTGTGGGCTGCATTTTGCGTCATGGGGTCTTGGCAGTGCCAGCTGTGAGTTGGTGGGCTGTTGCTCCAGGGTAGTGGCAGGGCCTGTGTCCCAGTTGGGGAAAGCCAAGTATTCCTTTGTGGGCACCAGGTCCACAGTGCTGTTTCTCTGTACATGGCCAGTGTATGTCATGGCAGCTCCTGCATTGAGTGTCTGCCCCCGGTGGTCAGTGCATGTCATAGTGACCAGTTGGACGGACACTTAGCATATTAGCCTTTTAAATATATATATATAGATAGATAGTTCTTGGTGTTTATTAGAATTCAACAAATGGTGACACTGTCATTGTGGCTCTTACTGTTATTACTTCTTATCATTGACAGAGCCCTCTGAACACTTCCTGCATATCATTCTACACACTGGTGGCTGTTGTCTGATCTTCCTCCCCTAGACTGTGACTTTCCTGAGTGTACCATAGGCATTCAGTTAGTTCAGCCCACAAACATTTGTTGAGCACTCCCTCGTTGTCACCCTCTCTCGGGTGCTGGAGATACGAAGATTAGGAGAAAGAGAATGGACATCAGTGAAGGTAGCAGACTGGGGAGTGTAAGGAATACAGACTTCTAAGCCATTGTTCCATTCTTCTAGCTGCGTGACTTTGGGCAAGGTACTTACCATCTCTGTTCTCCAGTTTCCTCAGTTATAAAAACGGGGGGAAAGAATGCCCATCTTACTTGGTTGATGTGCCTTTTTCTTTTACTTTAAAACACATGGATAGTTTTGCTCAGATCAGCTGATATCTGTAAAATGCTAAAAAAAGAAAGAAAAAAGGAAAAAAAGACACTGAATATCCACTGGACCTGGCAATTAGCAGGGCATCAGAGGTGTGGAGAGAACTATTTTAGAGGAGGCAGAAACCAAAGTGGGAGGATGGAGGAGTGAGAGACACTAAAAGCGAGAAAGGGAAGTGGAGACTGCTCCTTAGAGCTATTAAGATGGGGACAGGAGGAGCAGGAGAGTGGGAGCTGGAGGGGGAAGGGTGTGCAGGGGTGCTGGGAGACCAAGTGTTATGATATTGAAGGGAAGGTGCTAAAAGGATGGGAGTGACTGCGGATACAGGAGAGAGCCATGCCAGAAGGACAGAGGGAGGGGAAATGGCTGCCTGCCTGTAGGTACAGCAGGATGCCAGAAGTGGTCAGGCAGGGAGGGAGGGAATTCCATGCTCTTGGTGGAGCACATTCATCTGTGGAGGGAGGAGGGGGAGGTGTAGGGGTGGGTGTTGGGGAGGGCTGGAGAAGTGTGAAATCACTCCTGAGGGGATTGGGGGAGGGTTATAAAAGACTGACAGGCCTGCTAAGCAGAGACCAGAATTTGGAAGGGTGCCAGCCTGTGGGGAGGGGGAAGGGACATCGATTTACCTGCAGCTGCAGCCACTGGGGTGGAGGTGGTGAAGGAGGGGGTAGCATTGCTTTGGGGTTGGGCTAGCTTACTTGTAGGAGGACCAGCTTGTCTCCGTGGTCCTGGGGTTGTCCAGGTTTTAAAACTGAACCATCTGGGAAACCCCCTCAGGACAGTTAATCACCCAACTGGGCAGAACGGTGACAACCAGAGATCCAAGGGCCATGAGGAAGCTGGTCCCTGTGGTCAGCACCAGGATGGGAGAGGGATGGGGGGCGGTGGCTGCAGGGGGTGGGAGAGTGGGCGGGACATGGGAGTGGAGGGTTGGGAGGGAGGTTAAAGGACCTAAAGGGATTACTCTCCCAGGTGCCTGGCCTTCTGAGGCACTAAACTATTCTCTTCAGAGACTACAAAAACAAATATTTGCATACTACTCTAAATTTTTTTTTTTTTGCTATTACCATATAGCTTGGTGTGTTCACCTAACAGTCTTCACAACCAGTTCCTTAATAAATATGTCATAAAGCCATCTCTGTCCTACGCGGAGAAGAACAAAGAAACCACACACACCACCACCAAACAGGTGCTGGATTCTGACCGGATCTGTTGCCTGACAAAGGAGCAGAGCCCGAGGTGGCTGCTCCTTCTCTGCTAACCGGGGAGCCCGCGCTAGGTAGCACTGAAGATGCGCTGCGCCCCCACCTCGTCCTTGTCCTTGAGCTGCCCTGAGATGGAGGCTTGAAAGGGGGTGGGTAGCTTTCCTGTGCTACTGAATTCCGTGTGCCCTCGCCACCTGAGGTCCTTTTGGAAAATGCTGTGGGAAAGTATTGAGACCGCAGGTTCTCTTCGTGTTCTCCAGAGTCAACAACAGCTGTGCATTTAAATACCGAGAAGGCTTTTTTTTTTTTTTTTGTGGCATTTTCTGAGAGGTCATGTATAGCCTGAGCCCCTCCCCTTCCCGCCTGCACCCCTCCCCTCCCCCACCGCTGAAACTGAATCCCAGAGAGGGCTGGGGCTCACTCACACAGGGCAACACCGCGCCCGCCCTCCCAGCGAGGCCATCACACCTAAGTTGGCTGCTTTTCCCAGTCTTTTCCCTGCTTTGCCTTCAGAGACAATTTTTGCTTCTTGATTTCTGACTTCTTGTCAGCTGTGATTAATGAGGAAAGCTCCTGCATACACGATTTTCAGCTGTACCCAGTTTACGACAAACAGATTAGACCATTGAAGTCAAAACAATGCTATTTAGCAAAAAGCCGGGTTTGGAGCTGGCAGGAATTAAGGAGATTAATATAAAGGTAAAATAAGAGTGACAATCATAGATCAACACCTGAAAAATCTCGCTGCCCGTACATATCCCTAATTGAGAAGTATGTGGAAGATTCCATCCGTGAAATTCAATTATCATGCAAGCCAGGGAAGGCAGCCTCCCCGGGGAAGGAACCCGGCAGCCCAAATCACAACGACTCCACCTGTCTGTTTTCGTGTCAAAAGAGTGAGAAAAACCTGCCTGAGTTATGGACGGGATGCATCAACATAATGAAAATGTCCAGGGGTCCCTTCCCGTAATGGGATTGCCTCCCGAGCTCCTCCATCAGAGGCCAGCCCAGAGAAACCTCTGAGGATCCAAGAATCCCCTGGGTCCCCCGAGGTTCTGAAGGCACAGGTACCCATTCCTGCCACCCTTTCCCCCAGCTTGGACGGGAGGTGGGACTGGATGGGGGTGGCAGACAAAAGGCGCTCTCAGGCACCCACGCCCCTTCCACTGATTAGGGGCTTCTTAACTGGAGCAATCAGCAGAGAAAACTCAGACAACTGTAATGATTACAAATGAGCCACCGGTAATTGACCCACCTTTTAATTGCAGGGAGGGATGAGCTGGTGGCAGTGGTGGCGGTGGCAGATTCGTCAGCACTTGCTTTGTGTCTCCTATTTGGCTCGGATTCGCCCAGGAACACACGGCAGCCCCCGGGGTCTGCAGAAGGGCCGGACGCAGTTCCTTTTCCGCTAACTGCTCGGCGTGGGGATGGTGAACATATTCCCTACGGATGCTTAGAGGTGTACGGTTTGCAAAGTGCTTTCACAGGCAGAAACTCAGAAAAATCGGACTCAGGAAACCCTGAGATCATGTCTCTGGTTACACAGACGCGGAGGCTGAGGTCCAGCAATTGGCCTCATCTGTTAGAAAGTTTGTTGTTGGATTTGGATCTCCCGTGTGTTGGAGCTGCCCAGTTAATAGCAGTGTTTCCCAAACTTTTGACATATTGTACCCCTTCTATAATTTACCTGAGTACCCCTCGTCAAAAAAAAAGGATGTATTTTAATAACAATCAAAATATATTTATTTTTTCTTTTTTGGTACATACACAAAATAATAATAAACAAAAAATAAAATTATTCATAATAAAATATAAATAAATAAATAAATAAAATATAAATAAAATATAAATATAAATGTTATATTATAAATAACATTTATTTGCACACCAGACCATCTCACGCATCACAAGACTGTCTTGACTTGACTCATAAGAAGGTAGAATTAGGCGCAGCTAAGCACAGTGCAATGCATACCCCCACCAAACTCTTCCCGTACCCCAAGGGTACATGTACCACACTTTGGGAAACACTGAAGAGGAAGATGCAGGCTCAGTCTTGCAGGAGCTTGTGCTTTGATGGGGAGGACTCAGCACAGACTGGAGAGAGATGGTCATTGGAGGTCAGATGTGGTAGGGTCATTAGATTGGGTGGTCAGAGAGAGATCAAAGATGGAAGGGACTGCAGGTTGGAGAAAACCTCCCAGGGCAGGGGCCAAGTGTGTCTTCAGCACCACCCTAGCTCCAGTGCCCAGCAGTATGCTCGGCAAAGAGCAGGTTTCAAAAATACAGGTTGAATACATGAACGAATGATAAGATAGGCCATGAAGGCTCTAAAGAATTTGGGGGAGAGCAGGTGTTGGTAATTGTTGACCTGGAGAATGGAACCTGCAAATTGTAGGATATCAAAATTGCAATAATATTGGGCTTGCCGAATCCATGCTGAGTACAGACAAGCTCTGGCTGACTTTAACGAAGTGGTTTGCTAATCTATTGAAATCCAACCAATCTTGGCAGCGTGATCCCATGGAGGGTGACAGGTCTCACTTTCATGTGCATCCCTCTTCTCTCAAAGTCACCAGGAACGTTGCTTCCAGGACCATCTGCGCCTCCTCCAGTGACATAGAGGTTCCGGATTAAAATAAAGGTCTCTCCAAGAATGATTTTGAATTCTAGTGGCTAGTCCCAGATTGGAGCGGGACTCCAGGAGAGGAGAACATTTAGCCGGGAGGGCAAAGGTCTGAGTTTAATTTTCAGGGTGCAATGGAAATCTATGAAGATGGCTTGTGTTGACTATGTACTTTGAGTCCTCAAGACCACTGAAGGGAGCACATCTCCCTGTCTGAAGGGAGGGTCTAGACCAGGGGTGGGCAAACTTTTTGACTCGAGGGCCACAATGGGTTCTTAAACTGGACCAAAGGGCCAAAACAAAAGCAACCTGACCATGCAACCACTCTCATCTTGGGCTACAGGTGAAGGAGCCGAGGGGAGAGCAAGAGAACCCTCCGCTCTTTCGGCTCCGCAGGCCGGATAGAACAGCAGAACGGGCTGGATCTGGCCCGCGGGCCATAGTTTGTCCACGGCTGGTCTAGACTCTCTGCTGCTACCCAGGAGGATCCCCCTCAACTACCCTCCCTGAGCTGGAAGGGATGGAGAGCATGGCCTCATCTCCAGTCTGAACTACTGATACATACGATCCTCACCTCTGTGATCTGAGACAAGTGGGTCTGAGGAGCTCATGATCAACGTCAAAGTCAACAACTTCATAAAAGGGTGGAAGCAGGGAAGCAAATCTGCCTGTTCCTAACCATGGGATTCTCATTCCAGCATGTAACCTCAGAACGACAGTGGATTTGTTAAGCCCTGCTCAGGAGGGGTTTGCTGGGGACATTGGATGGTCACATTCCAGGGCTGGGTGGCTCTTCTCCATTGTGATGTGTTTCCATTTCACTCTCTGACTTTCTCTGCCCTGCTCTGTGCCTCAGGGGCTGACACCACAGATTGCACTATCTCCTTTGCCCTCCTCGGGAGTCACGTTAGGTTCTGTCCACGGAGGCAGCACAGGAGACTGAAAGATGGGTGGTGGAGAGGTCAGGTATTTCTTTCCTGCCCCCACCCTCACTCCAATGCGCTGACATCTGTTCCTGGCAGGGTCAGGGTCCCCCTGTGACTGCTGTGAGCCAGGCAGCCACTCCTCTGCAGCTTCGGCTCTTGGGAGGCTCTCAGAACACTTGTGGTCCCTTTGTCCTTCAGGTGTAGGGGTGGAATGGCTCCCGCTGTGGTTAGCCTCATCTTCCTGCTCAGACCTCTGCAAATGGTCTCTTCCTGGGATGAAGTTATATTTCCTGCCAAGATCCTGACTGAGAAGAGATTTTAGCTGGAAGTTGGGCTTCCTGCCTTGGTCACCTCTGACTCCCCTGGTCTGATTGCAGAGCCTGGCTGTGGAAGCCTCAGTAAATACATACAGAAGCCTTCATCCTCCAGGCGTCCATAGAGTTGGAGGGAATCTCTGTTTCCCTCCTTTTCCCTCCTCTCTCAGCCTGGGAGGGTGGCCTTCCTCCTTGGCATCTCTGTGACAGGGGGCTGGGCACATCAAGGTGGAGATGCTCACCCCTCCCCCCCACCCCACTCCCTTCCTGGGGCTGAAGGCTGCTTGTCGGAATGAGCAGTGCCTGTGTTTTAGAAACGGCAAAGATACCTTGGGGCTTACATGGGGCAGGTGAGGAAAACAGTTGTCATTGGGGAGAAAGACCTTATCCTACCTTCAGCTTGGCATGTCTGACTGGAACCAGGTTTTACGGGAGAAGAAACAGCTAACTTTTAGGGTTGGATGGACCTGAGTTTGAATCCTAATCCTCTCTGAGTCCCTTTATTCATTTGTAAAAGGGGATTTTTAAAAATACTTTTATTGATATTTTACAGAGAGGAAGGGAAAGGGATAGAGAGCTAGAAACGTCGAAGAGAGAGAAGTATCAACCAGCTGCCTCTTGCACACCCCCTACCAGGGATGTGCCCGCAACCAATGTACATGCCCTTGACTGGAATCGAACCTGGGACCATTCAGTCCTCAGACTGACGCTCTACCACAGAGCCAAACCAGTTTCGGCTAAAAGGGGATTATGAATAGTTTCCCTGTTCCAAGATTACCTCGAGGATTGCACATAGACTGGATGGGAAGGGCTGGGATGCTGGCCGGTCCTGTGCCCACACCTGCTCATCCTCGGATCCTCCCTTCTCTTGAGTATGGTGCTCATGAAGAAAGCAGTTTCCCCATCTTTACCTTTCCTTCTCTCCTACAAAACGACCTTCATAATACTGTATTCCAAATGCATCCCTTTATATTAAAATAAGATAGACTTAAATCTCCAATCCTTATCTGAGAAACATCCTGTGCTCCCCAAAATTTCTATAAATTTGAGGGGACTTCTTTTTCCCATGGCTACCCAAGCCTCTGAGTTAGTTTCATTTCTGGGTCATCATTTCATCCCTCCAATGTTATTTCTTTTCTAAACTTGAATGAGATATAAAATGCAGCCCTTCCTTTTCACAGTTCCTGCAAGAGAAACCACCTCTTCAGCACAGAACAAAACTCGCTCTTTGCCTCACCTGGCTCTCGGCTTCCTCATTCCATCCCATCGCCTCTCTTCTCCCCTTCCTCCCGATCGCCCTGGGAACCCCAAATTTTCACTCTGCCATGCTGAGCTCTGCAGCGTGGTCCACCCAAGCTCCCAATTCTGCTGCAGGCCACCCGTGTCTGCCCGACTCTCCCCGTTGTACCCAGGAGAGCAAAAGGGTCTTTCATCTCCAGCTTCTCTTCCCTCTGAACCCCGCTGCCCATGTAAGCAGTACTAGACTCCCTCCCTCACGTCACCTGGTAGGACACGAAGAGAAATCCAAAAGCTCTGCCACTAGTTAGACTTTCTCCCACGCATCCTCCTTCTGGGAGGGTTCCCAGGGCAGAGATGAAATGGGAGCTGCCTTGTCCAAACCCCCAGTCCTGGGTGGGGGTCCTGGCGCTGTCACTCATGTGCTAGAGACCTCAGATGTTTAGGCACGAGACACTCCTTTGAAAGCCTGCCTTGCGAGTCTGTAGCACAGTCAAGCCAAGGCTGGAGGTAGAGTTCTGCAAAAACATCTGACGAGGCCGAAACCGGTTTGGCTCAGTGGTAGAGCCTCGGTCTGCGGACTGAAGGGTCCCGGGTTCGATTCCGGTCGGGGGCATGTGCCTTGGTTGCGGGCACATCCCCGGTGGGGGGTGTGCAGGAGGCGGCTGGTCGATGCTTCTCTCTCATCGGCGTTTCTGGCTCTCTATCTCTCTCTCTTCCTCTCTGTAAAATATCAATAAAAATACATTTAAAAAAAAACCATCTGGCGAGGGTGGGACAGTCCCCAGGAGCCAGTCCGCAGGCATCACCCTCCACGCTGACAACAGAGTGCGGCTAGGGCTGTGTGGAGTCAGGTGTCCTTCAAGTGGCTGACCGGGTGACACTGGGCAGGCTGCAGTCCCTCTCTGGGTGGCCCTGGGTCCTCCCTGTGCACAGTGAAGGGGCACTGATGAACTGGAGCCCCAGTCCTGAGAGTCTCCAGCCCAACGTCCCGGGGCCTGGCGAGCTGGCCAGGGTGTAGACATCCTGGCACAGGCGCCGTGCGCACGCACAGAGCCTCCATTTTCTCTTGAACACGCTTTCTCTCACCTTGTCCTTGTGTCACTGGCTAAGATCCCATCTGTCACGCTGAGCCATCTGCTTCCTCTCCTGCTATCTCTGCTGCCCAACTCTAAGTAAATTAAAAAACAAAGAGGCAGGAAGCTGCTGACAGCCGCATTCATCCTCATTTCTGTGGCTGGCAGTGGGCGCTGAGGGGCTGGCTTCGTGGGTCTGAATTAAAGATTAGTTCGGGCTGGTGAGGAGGGGAACAGTTCGGTGGCTGTGACATCCGGATCCGGAATGGCACCACAGGTGGCAGTGAACGTGGAAGGAAGGGGTTTGAGCTGGTGTGAAGGACAGGGGCAGGGTGCTGGCTTTGGAGTTGGGGGAAACTGGGTTTCAATCCAGTGTGCTGCATAGGACCTGGGCTTGGAAAGAGAGTTCCCATTCCCCTTCAGCCTCATAAGTCACTGACCTCACAGAGTGGTTGAGAGACGCAGCGAGGAGCATGCAGATTGATAGCAGGTGTGTAGCAGGTGCTCTGTAGAGAACAGATATTTTTGAGGGAGTCTGGGAGGCAAGGAAGAGGATGGAGCATTCAGGGGGCTCCTTGTCTGGGAAGGGCATTAGGAAGGAGGTAGTGACCTGGGTCTCCTCTGTGGGCCTCAGTCCCTGCATCTCTAAAATGGAACTAAGTGGGACCGTGGGGCCAATCCTTAGAGAAAGTGTGGAAAGAGCAGGAGTAACAGGACAGCGCTGGAGGACACGGGTCAGAGGAGCAGGAGGCACGGAGGGGGATCCATTGCTGTGGCTCCCAGTGGGATGGCCCCATGGTGGACTGTGTTCGTTCCCCTTAGTTCCTGTCCTCCTGGTGAGAAAGAATCAAATTGCTTCACCTCATTGACATCGGACTTGGCCCGTGAATGTGAAAGGAGGCTTCATATGCCAGTTGTGAGTAGGAGCTTTAAGAGCTGGCACGGATTCCCCTTCTTGCTCTTCCCCTTCTTCCATGGGACTGAAATACGGTGCTCTCATCTAGTCTGGGTCTCAAAATGAAGATGGAGTGGATGGGAGCCAACACTGACCCCCCAGCGGGTATGGATGGGAGCCAGAAATAAGTGTGCATTATGAGTCATGGACAGTCAAGGCCCATTAGCAAAAGCTGGCTGCGTCAGGCCCCTTCACATCCAAGCTGGTCCCAACCTGCATGTTGAAAAAGGGATGCAGCCGGCCCCTGCCTGCATTCTTGCAATCTCTGTTTGTTTTTTTTTGTGTGTGTTTTTTGCCAAATGGGGTGACCTCTCTGACCCTCTCTGGGTCTCAGTCATTGTTCCTGCAAAATGATTGGGTTGTGGACAATTGAAAGCCAACAAGGGACAGGTATTGAGCACCAATGCAAGTGGACGGCCATCGCGTCCTCTTCGTGCTCTCAGCTGCACGGCTTCCTGATCTTCCAAACTAAGGTCTCACTGCTGGAATTGCCAGGGCCCGGCACGCAGGCACTCTCCTCCCACACCAGCTCCCCACAGTTAGAGAGCAGCCTCCACCACGCAGTCCCAGGAGGCGAGCTTAGACCTCCCTGCAAAGCAGGTCTAAGTCCCTCCTTCCTGACCCGACCCCACAGAACTCATGATGGGGAACAGATTGAGGCATGGAGGTGCCCAGGCAGGCGGATAGCTCAGCTTCAAACTGAAAGCCTTGGCATTTATTTAGGGAGAGGAGACAGCTAATGGCAGCACAAGTCCTCTTCCTATTGTCCTGACATATTTACTTCTGGTCCCAAACCTGGCTACTCCATTCTGTAGGGCCAGAGTGCTGGTTTCCCTGGAATGGATAATTGTCTGTTGGGAAGCATCCGGGCATCTCAACATCCTCGCTCTCACTTTCCAGGCCTCCGTGCAGCAGGGCATGGGCCCTCAGAGTGACACAAAGAGACAGCGGAGGCTGCCCTGGTGCCTCATGGGGCTGCAGTGGCAGTGGGCTGGGTGGTGGCAATCAGTGCCAGTGGCAGTAGCAGGGCCACGTGCACAGTGGTTAGCAGGATTTGGGGCCATTAGTGGTGTCCTTGGCTCTGTGGTGGTACTTTGGCTGTGGTCCTGGCTTCTGCCCACTTCCTAGTCCTGATTCTGCATCTGTCCCAGCCTTGCTGTGGGCTGCTCCCTGTGCTGTCACTGTGCTTGCTTTCTGCTGCTTGTCAGCTAGAGTCCGTTCCTGCTGCTCACCAGGAGGAGCCCTGAGTGAACACCCTCCTGAGAGGGCGGGTCAGCATCGCGGTCCCAGACAAACCTGGTTGGCAGGGGATTCTTTCCAGGCATGCGTGGTTCTGTCTCTGTTCTGGGAAATACATTTTGTTATATTACCCAGAATATTTTAGTACCTCTTAAAAATTACCACCCATACTGGCCCTGGCCAGGTATCTCAGTTAGCTGGAGCATCATCCCGATATATTAAGGTTGCAGGTTCAATTCCTGATCAGGGCACATATAAGAACCAGCAATTAATGCAGAAATAAGTAGAACAACAATTTTTTTTCTCTCTCTCCCATTCCGTTCTATGTAAAATCAATAAAAAAAAATAAATTACCACCCAAACAGCAATCCTGCTGGTGCACTCCTTAACCTGAGTCCAAGCGCTCGGGAGGAAGGTGTATTGGGGCGTCCCATAGTTGTGCTTTGTGGTGGTTGCAGTCACACAGGGTAAGAGCCAATTTGTATTCTGACCATTGGGACAGAACAGGGCATCTGTCCCAGTCTCATGGATGTCAGTCCTAGAAGGACCCCTTGAGATGGTGTAGTTGGGCATTTTTCAAAGTGGTCCTGGCAAACCAATGGCATCAGGACCCCTTGGAAAACCTACTGAAAATGCATGTTCCAGGTCCCACCCACTGAATGAATGAGGCCCAGGGATCTGCACGCTGATGCTCTCAACCAACTCCCTGACCCCATTGCACAGGTAGGGAAATGAGAGCCCAGGTCTCCCAACCCTCAGGCAGCCAGGAGCCCTCTGCAGCTCTCCCAGTACATAAGCCATTGTAGGCAAGAAAGAGTGATCCCCACCAGGTCGGCTGTTGTTGACAGCCAACCTGGTGGGGAGGAGATGTTGTTGCTTCTGGAAAAGCACTGTGATGAGCATGGAATTTATAATCTGGCTATTTCAGCAAATATTTGTGTGCTTTGCTGAAAGGTGCACTTTCAGATCAATTCTTCACTGCGTCTTTTTCAAATTATTATTCTAAGCTTGCAAAATTGAGTTTATTACTGATGTAAAAATAATAAACTCAGGAATCATTCATTACTCTCTACCCTCAGGAGTCAGTCGAGTTTTTTTTAAAAAAGTCAGGAAAGTCCAGGGTGACCCCAGGTTTCTTGACTAAGATGGCGATGAGATGGGAACTTGGTAAAGAGGCAGGTGTGGGGGACGTGGGACTTGTAGAACGTGTGGAGTATGTGGAATCGTCATAGGAATATTGGTGGGCAGAGACCAAAGAGGCCTGGAGCTTAGGGGAGAGGTTTGGTTTGAAAGTAAAAAGTCAGAACCTTAGCACAGGTGAGCTGATTCAGAGACTGTGTGTGTGTGTGTGTGTGTGTGTGTGTGTGTGTGTGTGTAGGAAGGTTAGCCCTCATCAGTCCCTTTGTCCTTTAGTAGAAAATTGGGCAAGAGGAGAGAAGGTAGGGTTAGTGGTGAGAGGCTGGGACACAATAATTCATAAATTTCATCTGACACCAACATTCTGCTGTTCTGTGCCATAAACATTTGTGAATTCGATTTAATTCAGTTACGTTTAATTCGATTTAATAGTCCCAGTTACTGTGCTGAGCACATTCCAATTCATCAACTACTGGGCACCTACTCTGCTTTAAGGCCCTGGAACTCACCAGGGAACCTGAGATGGTCCCCATCCTGAGTGGACCTCCACTTGTCCTATTTAGCAGTGGGCCAGGATGTGATATTTCATATCAGGAGTGAAGTCCAGAAAGAGGAGACAGCATTCTCAAGGTCACCGAGCAAAACAGTGAGGGAGGACTAAGCTATCATATCTCAGGAGCGATCCAGGTTGGCTGCCAAATGGCCCAGTGTGGAGGATTTCTCTGAAGTATGGTACAGCCAGGAAAAGGTGGTAGGATATGAATAGAGAACATGAAAATAGGATTAGCACTAGATTATTGGCATAGAGGATTAATAAGGAGGTTGGCTCTGGCCAATATTGAGGGCAGCAGCAGGGTTTCTGGGCTCACTGCAGTGATTAGTCTCTTGAGCTGGACGAATGAATGGATGAGAGAATCTCAGGACTCAGGGATCATCCCATTCAGTCTTCTATTTAGAATAGTCTTGCACACCTCCAGTGATGAGGAGCTCATTGCTATACCACACAGGGTAGATCATCCTTTAGTTGAGCAGCTCCGATGACTGGAATTTGCTTTTTACCATGAAGCCAGAGCTTTCCCCGCTGTGGTTCCATCCCATTGATTTGCCATGGCTCAGCTCCTGGGTACCGCAGATCATGTCTGCTCTCTTTGTGACAGACTCTCAGAGATGTGGAAGTGACCATGTGCCATTGAGTCTGTCTTCTCCAAGTTGAGTGCCCTAGGTCCCTCAGCCGCTGGGTCCCCTCCGCATCCCGTCCTCTCGCTCCTGATGCATTATGGTTCACCATTGTTCCTCTCACAGAGCTGAGCACAGCACTCCAGGAGTGTGGGCTGGACATATCCTGTGATGAATGTGTTCTTTTAATGCTTATTGCAGGGCCAGGAGCTGCCTGTATATCATCCTGAGACAAATGACCCGGCGACCCATTGTCCATCTGCCAATGACCCCTTGCTTCCACTTAAGGACACAGGCACCTTCTGGTTTCTCTGTATACCTGGGGGAGGGATGGGGCAGGAAGGGTCCAATGAGAATGGTTTCAATCCCATGCCGATGAAAACGTGAATACAGAAGGTAGTCTGTAAATTCACAGCACTCACTAGTGACTGGGTCAGCAAGTAGGTTTCATTCCCTTGCTCTTCAAAGGGTGTATGGACCAGCACCATCAGCATCCCCCGGAAGCTTTTGGGATGTGCAAAACCACAGGCTCCACTCAAAGCCTGCTGAATCAGAAGCTGTGTGTTAACAAGATCCCCAGCTGACCCATCTGTGCTTTATTTGCCTTTTGGGAGACCTCAGTCAGGATGCGTGGCTCAGCCTCCAGGGTATGTGGATCATGGCTAGGTCACTCTGTGCTCACCTCCTTTCAAAGGGTCCCTAGTGCCTTCGGAGAAAGTCTAACCTCTCAGGCATCACAATCTGACTTGAACCAGTCTCTAGGGCCTGTTGCCTGACTTGTATCTGAATGTCCCACTCACACTTAAGTGACTCAGAATTCCCCCAACAGGCCAGGCTGTTTCATACCTCCATGCATTTGTACATGCTGTTTCCTTTGCCTTGGATTCCATCCTTCAACTTTCTCCTGTGAGAAAGTCATTCTTTAAAAACAAACAAACAAAAAAACCCCCTTTTAACTTGATTTTTAGAGAGAGAGGAAGGCAGAGGGGGAGAGAGGGTGTGTGTGTGTGTGGGGGGGAATAGAGAGAGATTGGCTGCCTCCTGCATGCCCCATACCAGAGATCAAGCCCGCAACTTGGGCATGTACACTGACTAGAAATTGAACTGGCAACTGTTTTGGTGGATGGGACAGTGCCCAACCAACTGACCCACACCGGCTGGGGTGAAAAAATCATTCTTAATGCTAAACAAGTTGCAGATCATTGATGCCAACTTCTCTAAAAAGGAAATATGAGAGAAAAAGTCGGAAGACCCCATATAAAACTTCAGGCTCTATTTCTTTTCTAAAATGCTGTACTAGCTGGTTTGGCTCTGTGGATAGTGTCGAACTGTGGAGTGAGGGGTCCCGGGTTTGATTCTGGATAAGGGCACATGCCTGGGTTGTGGGCTGGATTTCCAGTGGGGATGGCCATGCAGGAGGCCTCTGATCAATGATTCTCATCATTGATGTTTCTATCTCTCTCTCTCCCTCTCCCTTCCTCTCGGAAATCAATTAAAAATATATTAAAATATTGTACACAATAATATTATTTTTTCAAAGAAAGGTTTGTAAAACTGAAAAATATGTTTTCACTCTTCTAAGTGACATATGCAATTTGTAGAATTGTGATGAACTTGAACAAATGTAACTGCGTGAAAATATACAACCAAAACTGACCGCTGTGCTATTGATGGGGCATTGATCCGAGAGGAACATAAACCTTAAACTATCTCCTAAACTCTCCTTTTGATGATAGCAATACACGGGTATCTATAATTCACTGGACTCATTTCTGCATACTTTCATAGACCTCAGAATATATTTAACTTTGACATAATTGGTTGCCCATGGAGAATACAGCTTCTTGACATTAAAATGTATTTTAAATTTACTTAAGATTTATCATCGGCCGAATCTAGCAATCATTTCTAGAGAAAACAAGATATTGGAGCAAGTAAGCAGTAAAATGATCATAAACATGTTGTTTCCATGACAGCAAAAGGCATATCTGAGGCGAGATTTCCCTAAAAAGCAAAGGCTGAGACAAGAGTTTGTGTGCAGGTGGTTCACTTTGGGAAACTGGCGCCCAGGAACTGGGAGGAGTGACATAGGAAAGAAAGTGAACCAGAGGCATCTTCCGCAGCTGGCCACCTCTGTGAGCACCGGGCTCCGTCTGGAGGGGCACCGAAGAGCCACGCGGAATACTCCTCGGTATGGTGGCCCGTGGGGCAGACTAAGGGAGCGCTTCTTCACACGTGCCCGTCTCCTAGGGGGCAAGGGTTGTTGCTCTCCAAGGAATTAACCCCCTTGTCCTTCGAAGGGTGCTCACTTGTCAGCATGTTCCATGTGACCCCAGCAGTAAAAGCCCCCACGCAGGAGATCTGGGGCTCAGCCGAGGAGGGCTGCCATCAGGTTACACTTGCACAGCTGGTTGCCTCAAATCAGCTGGGGTAAAAAAAAAAAAAAAAAAAAAAGTGTCCCATACAACATATCGCAACTTTAAAACAAATAATTATCCTCTACTTTGAATTGTTGTGAGTAAAAGTTCAAATTTTCTATTTTATTTAAAACATTTTATTTTGGTTAAATATACATGTGGTACACAAATTTTTAAAAAATATATTTTATTGATTTTTTTAACAGAGAGGAAGGGAGAGAGATAGAGAGCTAGAAACGTCGATGAGAGAGAGAAACATCGACCAGCCGCCTCTTGCACACCCCCTACCGGGGATGTGCCCGCAACCAATGCACATGCCCTTGACCGGAATCGAACCCAGGACCCTTCAGTCCGCAGACCGACGCTCTACCACTGAGCCAAACCGGTTTCGGCACAAATATTTTTTTTTAATATTCTGCAATTGATTGGCTTATTTTATTCAAAATGACTTTGTTATAGTTATTATTAAGAAGTAAATAATATACCCACTAAAACTTTACTTGGGAAAGGATCAGCTTATTCTAATTTACATTAAGTTGCCACATGGACTCCCACCGGGGCCTCTGAGCAACAGAGCCCTGTGTCCTGGCAGGGTGGAGAGGGCAGTGCTGTCTCCTGGCAGGGTGGGGAGGGACAGTGCCCTGTGTCCTGGCAGGGTGGGGAGGGACAGTGCAGTGTCCTGGCAGGGTGGGGAGGGACAGTGCCCTGTGTCCTGGCAGGGTGGAGAGGGGCAGTGCTGTGTCCTGGCAGGGTGGGGAGGGGCAGTGCCCTGTGTCCTGGCAGGGTGGGGAGGGGCAGTGCCCTGTGTCCTGGCAGGGTGGGGAGGGGCAGTGCTGTGTCCTGGCAGGGTGGAGAGGGGCAGTGCCCTGTGTCCTGGCAGGGTGGAGAGGGGCAGTGCCCTGTGTCCTGGCAGGGTGGAGAGGGGCAGTGCCCTGTGTCCTGGCAGGGTGGAGAGGGGCAGTGCTGTGTCCTGGCAGGGTGGGGAGGGGCAGTGCCCTGTGTCCTGGCAGGGTGGGGAGGGGCAGTGCCCTGTGTCCTGGCAGGGTGGGGAGGGGCAGTGCTGTGTCCTGGCAGGGTGGAGAGGGGCAGTGCCCTGTGTCCTGGCAGGGTGGAGAGGGGCAGTGCCCTGTGTCCTGGCAGGGTGGGGAGGGGCAGTGCCCTGTGTCCTGGCAGGGTGGAGAGGGGCAGTGCCCTGTGTCCTGGCAGGGTGGAGAGGGGCAGTGCTGTGTCCTGGCAGGGTGGAGAGGGCAGTGCCCTGTGTCCTGGCAGGGTGGAGAGGGGCAGTGCTGTGTCCTGGCAGGGTGGAGAGGGGCAGTGCAGTGTCCTGGCAGGGTGGAGAGGGGCAGTGCCCTGTGTCCTGGCAGGGTGGAGAGGGGCAGTGCTGTGTCCTGGCAGGGTGGAGAGGGGCAGTGCCCTGTGTCCTGGCAGGGTGGAGAGGGGCAGTGCCCTGTGTCCTGGCAGGGTGGAGAGGGGCAGTGCTGTGTCCTGGCAGGGTGGAGAGGGCAGTGCCCTGTGTCCTGGCAGGGTGGAGAGGGCAGTGCCCTGTGTCCTGGCAGGGTGGAGAGGGGCAGTGCAGTGTCCTGGCAGGGTGGAGAGGGGCAGTGCCCTGTGTCCTGGCAGGGTGGAGGGGGCAGTGCCCTGTGTCCTGGCAGGGTGGGGAGGGGCAGTGCTGTGTCCTGGCAGGGTGGAGAGGGGCAGTGCTGTGTCCTGGCAGGGTGGAGAGGGGCAGTGCCCTGTGTCCTGGCAGGGTGGAGAGGGGCAGTGCCCTGTGTCCTGGCAGGGTGGAGAGGGGCAGTGCTGTGTCCTGGCAGGGTGGAGAGGGCAGTGCCCTGTGTCCTGGCAGGGTGGGGAGGGGCAGTGCCCTGTGTCCTGGCAGGGTGGAGAGGGCAGTGCTGTGTCCTGGCAGGGTGGAGAGGGGCCGTGCCCTGTGTCCTGGCAGGGTGGAGAGGGGCAGTGCCCTGTGTCCTGGCAGGGTGGAGAGGGACAGTGCCCTGTGTCCTGGCAGGGTGGGGAGGGCAGTGCCCTGTGTCCTGGCAGGGTGGGGAGGGGCAGTGCTGTGTCCTGGCAGGGTGGGGAGGGGCCGTGCCCTGTGTCCTGGCAGGGTGGAGAGGGGCAGTGCCCTGTGTCCTGGCAGGGTGGAGAGGGGCAGTGCCCTGTGTCCTGGCAGGGTGGAGAGGGGCAGTGCCCTGTGTCCTGGCAGGGTGGAGAGGGGCAGTGCCCTGTGTCCTGGCAGGGTGGAGAGGGGCAGTGCCCTGTGTCCTGGCAGGGTGGAGAGGGGCAGTGCCCTGTGTCCTGGCAGGGTGGAGAGGGGCAGTGCTGTGTCCTGGCAGGGTGGAGAGGGGCAGTGCCCTGTGTCCTGGCAGGGTGGAGGGGGCAGTGCCCTGTGTCCTGGCAGGGTGGGGAGGGGCAGTGCTGTGTCCTGGCAGGGTGGAGAGGGGCAGTGCTGTGTCCTGGCAGGGTGGAGAGGGGCAGTGCCCTGTGTCCTGGCAGGGTGGAGAGGGGCAGTGCCCTGTGTCCTGGCAGGGTGGAGAGGGGCAGTGCTGTGTCCTGGCAGGGTGGAGAGGGCAGTGCCCTGTGTCCTGGCAGGGTGGGGAGGGGCAGTGCCCTGTGTCCTGGCAGGGTGGAGAGGGCAGTGCTGTGTCCTGGCAGGGTGGAGAGGGCAGTGCTGTGTCCTGGCAGGGTGGAGAGGGACAGTGCAGTGTCCTGGCAGGGTGGAGAGGGGCCGTGCCCTGTGTCCTGGCAGGGTGGAGAGGGGCAGTGCCCTGTGTCCTGGCAGGGTGGAGAGGGACAGTGCCCTGTGTCCTGGCAGGGTGGGGAGGGCAGTGCCCTGTGTCCTGGCAGGGTGGGGAGGGGCAGTGCTGTGTCCTGGCAGGGTGGGGAGGGGCCGTGCCCTGTGTCCTGGCAGGGTGGAGAGGGGCAGTGCCCTGTGTCCTGGCAGGGTGGAGAGGGGCAGTGCCCTGTGTCCTGGCAGGGTGGAGAGGGGCAGTGCCCTGTGTCCTGGCAGGGTGGAGAGGGACAGTGCCCTGTGTCCTGGCAGGGTGGAGAGGGGCAGTGCCCTGTGTCCTGGCAGGGTGGAGAGGGGCAGTGCCCTGTGTCCTGGCAGGGTGGAGAGGGGCCGTGCCCTGTGTCCTGGCAGGGTGGAGAGGGGCAGTGAGGTGTCCTGGCAGGGTGGAGAGGGGCAGTGCCCTGTGTCCTGGCAGGGTGGAGAGGGGCAGTGCTGTGTCCTGGCAGGGTGGAGAGGGACAGTGCCCTGTGTCCTGGCAGGGTGGAGAGGGGCAGTGCCCTGTGTCCTGGCAGGGTGGAGAGGGGCAGTGCTGTGTCCTGGCAGGGTGGAGAGGGACAGTGCCCTGTGTCCTGGCAGGGTGGAGAGGGCAGTGCAGTGTCCTGGCAGGGTGGAGAGGGGCAGTGCTGTGTCCTGGCAGGGTGGAGAGGGGCAGTGCTGTGTCCTGGCAGGGTGGAGAGGGGCAGTGCTGTGTCCTGGCAGGGTGGAGAGGGCAGTGCCCTGTGTCCTGGCAGGGTGGAGAGGGCAGTGCCCTGTGTCCTGGCAGGGTGGAGAGGGCAGTGCCCTGTGTCCTGGCACGGTGGGGAGGGGCAGTGCTGTGTCCTGGCAGGGTGGAGAGGGGCAGTGCCCTGTGTCCTGGCAGGGTGGGGAGGGGCAGTGCCCTGTGTCCTGGCAGGGTGGAGAGGGGCAGTGCCCTGTGTCCTGGCAGGGTGGGGAGGGGCAGTGCCCTGTGTCTTGGCAGGGTGGAGAGGGGCAGTGCAGTGTCCTGGCAGGGTGGGGAGGGGCAGTGCCCTGTGTCCTGGCAGGGTGGAGAGGGCAGTGCAGTGTCCTGGCAGGGTGGAGAGGGGCAGTGCCCTGTGTCCTGGCAGGGTGGAGAGGGCAGTGCTGTGTCCTGGCAGGGTGGGGAGGGACAGTGCCCTGTGTCCTGGCAGGTTGGGGAGGGGCAGTGCCCTGTGTCCTGGCAGGGTGGGGAGGGACAGTGCCCTGTGTCCTGGCAGGGTGGGGAGGGCAGTGCCCTGTGTCCTGGCACGGTGGGGAGGGGCAGTGCTGTGTCCTGGCAGGGTGGAGAGGGGCAGTGCCCTGTGTCCTGGCAGGGTGGAGGGGGCAGTGCCCTGTGTCCTGGCAGGGTGGGGAGGGGCAGTGCTGTGTCCTGGCAGGGTGGAGAGGGGCAGTGCAGTGTCCTGGCAGGGTGGGGAGGGGCAGTGCCCTGTGTCCTGGCAGGGTGGAGAGGGCAGTGCAGTGTCCTGGCAGGGTGGAGAGGGGCAGTGCCCTGTGTCCTGGCAGGGTGGAGAGGGCAGTGCTGTGTCCTGGCAGGGTGGGGAGGGACAGTGCCCTGTGTCCTGGCAGGTTGGGGAGGGGCAGTGCCCTGTGTCCTGGCAGGGTGGGGAGGGACAGTGCCCTGTGTCCTGGCAGGGTGGGGAGGGGCAGTGCCCTGTGTCCTGGCAGGGTGGAGAGGGGCAGTGCTGTGTCCTGGCAGGGTGGGGAGGGGCAGTGCCCTGTGTCCTGGCAGGGTGGAGAGGGCAGTGCAGTGTCCTGGCAGGGTGGAGAGGGCAGTGCAGTGTCCTGGCAGGGTGGAGAGGGCAGTGCAGTGTCCTGGCAGGGTGGGGAGGGGCAGTGCCCTGTGTCCTGGCAGGGTGGAGAGGGCAGTGCAGTGTCCTGGCAGGGTGGAGAGGGGCAGTGCCCTGTGTCCTGGCAGGGTGGAGAGGGCAGTGCTGTGTCCTGGCAGGGTGGGGAGGGACAGTGCCCTGTGTCCTGGCAGGGTGGGGAGGGGGCAGTGCCCTGTGTCCTGGCAGGGTGGAGAGGGGCAGTGCAGTGTCCTGGCAGGGTGGGGAGGGGCAGTGCCCTGTGTCCTGGCAGGGTGGAGAGGGCAGTGCAGTGTCCTGGCAGGGTGGAGAGGGCAGTGCAGTGTCCTGGCAGGGTGGAGAGGGGCAGTGCTGTGTCCTGGCAGGGTGGAGAGGGGCAGTGCTGTGTCCTGGCAGGGTGGAGAGGGGCAGTGCTGTGTCCTGGCAGGGTGGAGAGGGGCAGTGCCCTGTGTCCTGGCAGGGTGGAGAGGGGCAGTGCCCTGTGTCCTGGCAGGGTGGAGAGGGACAGTGCCCTGTGTCCTGGCAGGGTGGAGAGGGGCAGTGCCCTGTGTCCTGGCAGGGTGGAGAGGGGCAGTGCCCTGTGTCCTGGCAGGGTGGAGAGGGACAGTGCCCTGTGTCCTGGCAGGGTGGAGAGGGGCAGTGCCCTGTGTCCTGGCAGGGTGGAGAGGGACAGTGCCCTGTGTCCTGGCAGGGTGGAGAGGGGCAGTGCCCTGTGTCCTGGCAGGGTGGAGAGGGACAGTGCCCTTTGTCCTGGCAGGGTGGAGAGGGGCAGTGCTGTGTCCTGGCAGGGTGGAGAGGGGCAGTGCCCTGTGTCCTGGCAGGGTGGAGAGGGGCAGTGCTGTGTCCTGGCAGGGTGGAGAGGGCAGTGCAGTGTCCTGGCAGGGTGGAGAGGGCAGTGCAGTGTCCTGGCAGGGTGGAGAGGGGCAGTGCTGTGTCCTGGCAGGGTGGAGAGGGCAGTGCTGTGTCCTGGCAGGGTGGAGAGGGCAGTGCAGTGTCCTGGCAGGGTGGGGAGGGCAGTGCCCTGTGTCCTGGCAGGGTGGAGAGGGACAGTGCCCTGTGTCCTGGCAGGGTGGAGAGGGGCAGTGCTGTGTCCTGGCAGGGTGGAGAGGGGCAGTGCCCTGTGTCCTGGCAGGGTGGAGAGGGGCAGTGCTGTGTCCTGGCAGGGTGGAGAGGGGCAGTGCCCTGTGTCCTGGCAGGGTGGAGAGGGCAGTGCAGTGTCCTGGCAGGGTGGAGAGGGCAGTGCAGTGTCCTGGCAGGGTGGAGAGGGGCAGTGCAGTGTCCTGGCAGGGTGGAGAGGGCAGTGCAGTGTCCTGGCAGGGTGGAGAGGGCAGTGCTGTGTCCTGGCAGGGTGGAGAGGGCAGTGCCCTGTGTCCTGGCAGGTGGAGAGGGCAGTGCAGTGTCCTGGCAGGGTGGAGAGGGCAGTGCTGTGTCCTGGCAGGGTGGAGAGGGGCAGTGCTGTGTCCTGGCAGGGTGGAGAGGGGCAGTGCCCTGTGTCCTGGCAGGGTGGAGAGGGGCAGTGCCCTGTGTCCTGGCAGGGTGGAGAGGGGCAGTGCTGTGTCCTGGCAGGATGGAGAGGGGCAGTGCCCTGTGTCCTGGCAGGGTGGGGAGGGCCAGTGCCCTGTGTCCTGGCAGGGTGGAGAGGGGCAGTGCCCTGTGTCCTGGCAGGGTGGAGAGGGGCAGTGCTGTGTCCTGGCAGGGTGGAGAGGGGCAGTGCCCTCTGTCCTGGCAGGGTGGAGAGGGGCAGTGCCCTCTGTCCTGGCAGGGTGGAGAGGGGCAGTGCTGTGTCCTGGCAGGGTGGAGAGGGGCAGTGCTGTGTCCTGGCAGGGTGGAGAGGGGCAGTGCCCTCTGTCCTGGCAGGGTGGAGAGGGGCAGTGCTGTGTCCTGGCAGGGTGGAGAGGGGTAGTGCCCTGTGTCCTGGCAGGGTGGGGAGGGGCAGTGCCCTGTGTCCTGGCAGGGTGGAGAGGGGTAGTGCCCTGTGTCCTGGCATGGTGGAGAGGGGCAGTGCTGTGTCCTGGCAGGGTGGAGAGGGGCAGTGCCCTGTGTCCTGGCAGGGTGGGGAGGGGCAGTGCCCTGTGTCCTGGCAGGGTGGAGAGGGGCAGTGCCCTGTGTCCTGGCAGGGTGGAGAGAGGCAGTGCCCTGTGTCCTGGCAGGGTGGAGAGGGACAGTGCTCTGTGTCCCAGTGGAGTAGAGATGGACCCTTCTTCACCCCGTGCAAAAAATTGTAGCCAAACCAGCTTTTTGTAATCCTGAGTATTTTTGAAACCTCATTGAGGATAATTTGCCATTCTACAGGTCCTCACAGTAATAAGGAGGCCCCTTTAAGGCAGGGGAACCTGCACGCTTAGCTTTTGGATCATTGAAATTTTCCTTCTCCCTCCTTGATCTCCTTGATGGTGTTATGCTAGAGGACACGTGCAATTGCAGGGCTAGGCTAAAACCAAAGCACGTACTAACGCAGGATTTCTCAGCTTAGGTAACGGTGGGCACCAGGGGCCAGAAAGTCCTTTGTTGGGAGGGGGGAGCCCGGTCCTGTCCATTGCAAGAAGTTTATCGTCATTCCTGCCCTCCACCCCCTAGATGCCAGTAGCAACCCACCCACCTGGGCCCCATGTGACAACAAAATATGTCTCCAGACATTGCCAAGTGTCCTTGGGGGGGCAAAATAGCTCCCATTTGAAAACCACTGCTTTAGAGGGTGGAGGATTTATTTGCACAGCTGATTACTATTCGCCAATGCTTCTGTTCCATAAGCTCTGGTTTTCTATACTCCTTTTTTAAAAAAAAAAAAATCCATATGGTCCTGAGGATTCAGTGAAAATCACAACACAGGGACCTGCGTGACGAGGTGGCGAGGCCAGTGTCTGAGATGCTGGGTCAGGTCCTCCATCCACAGGAGGTTTCCGATCCACAGCACATGTGTGGTGGGGATAGCTCAGGGGTGGACAGGTGTCCGGATGAAGCTGCATCGCCTGCTACAAAGGTATACAGCGGACAGAACAATATGAAACTGTGCAGAAAGGCCAGGCTGCACGGAGCTGAACCACCAACCAGAAGCCGTACGTGGTTCTCCAGGTCTGGAACAGTCATCTTTTTGCCCACATGGGTCAGAGCACCTGGCTCAGTGCCCACCTCAGCGTGGGCTCAAACAAAGCCCTGAATTTCCATGTCAGCATCGCTTTTTAATTGTTCAAGTTCTTCCACATCCACTCACCCAGCTGATCCCCACAAACAACCGAAGAGGCTGGAAAGTGTGGGAAGGATTCCCCTAATTTCCTGAAAAGGACACAGGCTTGGAGAGGGGGGAGGTCAGACAAGAAGGAAATAACGGTGCCAGGATTTCAGCCCACCTCTTTTGACCCTGGAATCGATGTTTCTGCGGAAGAGAATTCAACAGACACAACCAGACGTAAAATAAAACATTAACATTCTATTTTTACTACTCAAAAGTCGGGTGTTAATGAATGTTCATTACAGTACAAATTATAATAGCAGGAAACGTGAAACAACCTAGATTTTTGTTTCTGAATGGATTCTCTCCGAAGAACAGAACATCTGCCAATAATATAAGAATAAGCTGAAACCGGTTTGGCTCAGTGGTAGAGCGTCGGTCTGCGGACTGAAAGGTCCCAGGTTCCATTCTGGCCAAGGGCACGACCCTGGTAAGGGGTGTGCAAGAGGCAGCTGGTCGATGTTTCTCTCTCAACGACGTTTCTAGCTCTCTATCTCTCTCCCTTCCTCTCTGTAAAATATCAATAAAATGTATTTTAAAAAATAAAATAAGATGTCTAAAAAAATAATATAAGAATAAGGGGTTTAATCCAGGAATTAAGGAGCCTGGAGGCTGTAGTCTAATCAAGTTGATGTGTCAAGATGACCATTGTGGGGAATAAAAATATATGTTTCCTCTATGTTCTTCTAGCTGGGCAAATAATCAGATTAACAGAAGAAAGTAAAAATTTTAATACATGTCTATGAGGAATTCACATAAGCATGAAAACTCCAAAGACAGTGAGGCAACACTGGGTATATATAACAGTTTGGACCAAGGAGAAAGGGGGTGGGAATGGGATTTTAAATTACAGAAATGAGAATGGGCGGTTTGCTGGTAGTTGAGAAAGAGTCAAACACACCGGGCAGGTACATTTTTGTTAAGCGACTCAGAAATAAAGGGTCACAGGGCCATCCAGCTAACAGGCTCTTGCCTTAAGCTCACCTATTTACCATCCTTAATTCAATTTAGGCTCAGGTGAATGTCTTAAGATCCCCTTTCTGAAACAGGCTTTCTATATGAATCTCTTAGGCAGGAAAGTAGGGGAGGGACCAAGGTTCTTCCTGAATCCTTTGTGTCTTAAAAACCAGCTAAAATCAATATCCCAAAAGGCAAAACTTTTGGTCCCCTTCATCATCCCATAACCATTTAAAAGAATTAAATAGATTGATACGATTAGCATGACAATTAATGATGCTCTTCTAGAGGAACATTTGCTAATACAGAAAAGTGTTCTTGAAACAGTACGTTGAAGAGAAATGTTTAAAAAACAATATAGAGAGCATTATTTTATTTGCGTGAAAGGATGTCTATTCAAGCAGAGAGAAAATCGACTAAAATAGCACATAAGGATGTTCAGAGTGGTAATTACCAAGTGTTGAGGGAATGGGTGATGAAAATTTTCTCCTTTTTTGCTTATGCGTATTTCCTAAATTATTTACAGTGAACATATGATTTGTAATAAAAAATTAAGTATTCTATTTTAGACGCATTAGGAAACCTTGCTAATTAAAGAAGAGCAGTCTTCTCCGGAGACGTGGGGTGGGGGGAGAGGCAGGTCCTTCCTCTCTCAGCTTTTCCTTCCCTGTCTACTTACAGACACCAGTTACTTACCAAATAGGAAGCTCTCGGGTCCTAGAAGGAAAATGCTTCCCTCTCATTCCTCTCTTTAACCACGCTGAGTGGATGCTGCGGGTGAGATGTCAAAACTAAGCGTTTAATTTAGAATACACAGCGGAGAGAACCTTTAATATAATATTAATTCCTCGTGAAAATTAGCGAGGTTTAATAACCATGTGAGCTATTGGGAATCCTGGTGTGACTCAAAATGACATCTGCATTAATGGTCTAATTAATAATGTATATGTTAATAAGAATCTCATTAAAGCCTGGTTACAATTATCAGTGCAGGATGCACTTCCTTAGCATCTGTGGGCCAATGTAGTGCTCCGGTGATTCCAGTTGCAATTTCCAATGATAAATGACCCTTTAAGTCTCATTAATTGATTAAGGAGGCAGCGATTAGTGTAAAAACTCAACTCCTTTGAAAGTACGAAAACCACTGGTAAGGCAGTGATGATTACAAACAAGGAGGAACCAGCCAGCTTGTCACAGGCAGTGGGGGGTGCAGAGTGAGAGGTAAGAGACCACAGATAGGTTAGCCAAACCCTCTCACCCGTGTCTCCCTCACTACATCCCAGGGCTGGGCATTTGACTGTGTTATCAATATTTTAATAATCCTATCAGTACTGATTAATTTTTATGGAAAACTATTTTTCAAAGCCAGATCATAAAGTTAATTGATCCCTTTGGTTATTTTTCTCTTCAATTTAGTTTCTTTCTTCTCAATCCTATTGAAATGATTTCTACTAAGGATGTTATTTCACCAAGAAGACTTAGTTTATCAATTACTTTTTTTTTAATTGATTCATGATAACACCTGCCATTCTGGCTTTTCTCTTCTTGGCCATTATTTTGAGTAAGTGCAAATTTCCTGGGTCATATTTAGCAAATCAAGTGTCAAGAAGATTTGAAGTTTTAGCTAGTGAAAAATTCCACCACGTTGGTTTTTAGCCCTTGCCAACTGTATTTCATGCTGACTGTTGTCATCAGTCATCTTGGTTATACATTGGGTAAAAAGACCGAGAGCTTATCTTGATTCTAAATTAACTCATGAAAAACAGTGTGAGCAAGTTTATGAACTAGAAGCAGACAACAGGGGAGAGGGAAGAGGAAGGAAAGTGGAGAAGGACTGTGATAGAACCAGAGAGAGAGAAGCAAGAGATGGAGACAGACAGCAAGAGGTCATTCTGGCTTCTTAAAGGGCCATTATAGATCTCCTTGACTGCCCTACAAACTTTTTTCTTTTCTTTTCAAGTAGTAACAAACTTTTACTAATTTGTTACTTTTTTTTCAAGTAGTAACAAACTCTTACTACTTTAGAAAGAAGGGCCCTAGGAGGTGATTCCTGTTCAGAGAGGGGAAGGCCCCTGCCCCAAGTCACACCAGGGCTGGGCTGGGGGCTAACCTGGGCCACCTGATGGCTCTGGCCTGTTTCTGTCTCATCTCCATGGTTCAAAGGTCAGCATAGGCTGGCTCCAGGGCTTACAGAGGCTTTTCTTTCTTTCTCCTCTTTTTTCTGAATTTTCCTTTTAAGAGTCACTTTCTGCTTTCTCCTTTAAAAGAATTTCACAGCAATTCACACACCCCGAGGGGTGAACGCATAGCAGATTGCTAAAGCCAGGCTGTAATTATCCTTCCTTCTGCTCCAGTGAGGACGTCACTTGCACAGGGATGAATGCTGCTGGGTCTCTTCCCCGCCCTGTGTTTCCTGAGCACTGCTTTCGTCTCACTATTGGGGGGTCCTGCATTGGGGGCAGCACAGAGATGAATCAAATGGTCCTGTTGCAGCAGAGGACTGGAGATGGGGCCACAAATAGCTAGGAACAGAGGGAGCATGGCAGGTGTTCAAGGTGGAGAGCTGGAAAGCCCTGGAAAGATTCTGGGGGGATTTGAACAATGTTGGTGGCAGGGGTGGGGGCAGGGCCTAGGGCAAAGTGTCCAAGTATGGAAACGGCATGAACCGGGGTGTGGAAGTGAGGATGGAAGAGCGGGTTTTGGCTGTGTAAGAAGGCTAATCTGGGTTGGAAACATGAGTTGGGTCTGACCATAAGGCCTAAATACCCGAGACCTTGGCCATGCCCAGGGATTATAAACCAGCTGCCCCAGAATAGCCTGAGGCCTACTTTTCCTTCCAGGGTGGTTAAATGCCAGCTCTGTCGTGAAGCATTATCCACTCCACCTGTGGGTCACCTGCCACAGGATTGTTTATAGAGTATGCTTCTGACTCTGCCACTGGGTTCTGGTCTTCTCAAGGGTGGGCACCCTCACATCTTGGTTTGCTGGCTTGTCCATTGGGCCTTGGTGCAGGATATGATCAGAAAAAATGCTTGTTCAAGTCAATTGACTGGAAATGAAAACACACACGCAAGAGTTTTGGTTAGAAAACATAGATCCCAAGTCCCTGTCCTCTTCATAATGCCAGTGTGGTTGATCGAAGTCAAGTCCTTAACCCATCCGTCTACTTGTTCATTTGTAAAATGGGCACACAGGCTTGCTCTGGAGACTAAATGCAATGATGTATGTGAGAGTGCTTTGGACACAGTGAGTACTAAGTGAATGATAGCAACTGCTATCGCTTATTTCCATTTTTTTTAAAGGCAGCTTTTCCTGAATGTTCTGGGTGGTATGGCTAACCTACTGAAGGTCAGAGATGTAAGTGAAGAAGACTAGAGTCTTATGGGCCATTTGCTGTCCTGTTACAACAAGTGTTAAAAGAAGCTAGAAAATGCAATCAGGAGCTTGTTGCTGACTTCCCTGTGCATGTGTTGTGGTTTCCCATCATTTGCTGCATTGCAGCTACCATCTGTCCCAGTGTCAAATGCCTGGTTTAGCCTCTCTTTGCTCTTCTCTTTGAGCCCTAAGAGTCCCTGTCAGATGCGGAGCTGAGGGCTGGACTGGGATGGGATGAAGAGATCCCTTTGCTCCATGTCTACAAAGGGAGGGGAAATTATGACTCTGTTCAAATATAGAGAAATTGAATTGTCACTGGGCCCACTCAAAGATGCCTGCAGATGGGCAAGCCCACAGAGGCCAAAGGCATAGAATATGCTGGGCTGTGGGAGATGTGTTCCAGGCCTTATGCAAGGCATGGATGATGGGCACCATCACCCCAGCCCTTGGAAAGATGTGGTACGTGTGAGCAGAGGGGCATAAAAAGTTGGCATATTTGGGAGCATAAATTCTGCACCAGGTTAGACACTGTAGGCCCGTGACAGTGGGAAGGGGCCTTGTGCAGGAAGTTGAGACCTCCTCAGTTCTGATGCCACAGCTCGGTGAATCTGGAGAGCCAATCAGCCCTCCTGAGTATCCCTTTCCGTTATCTGTAAAGTAAGAGATTCCTTCACTGAGCAAATATTTGTTGAGTGCCAACCATGTGCCAAAGAAGCTTTAGTGAACAAAACAGACAAGATGCCTGCCCTCGAGGAGTTAATATTCTAGTGTGATGGTCATAATTCTGCCCGGCCATCCTCCCAGCGAGAAGACAGCAGATGGGAAAGTGCTTTGTAAACATGGCGCACCTGGGAGAGGCTGTGGTCAAGATGCACCTGGGCCTGTAACTCTGGTGATCTTTAGCCATCCAGAAAACTGTGTTGCTCCAGCAGTTAGATAATTGAGGTAGACATATCAGGAGGGAAGACCTACATTAATGAGGTTTTCCTCACGCTTCACTTCCTTTCTACACATTGAGTTGAATCAGATTGGTAAAACTCACAAGCTTGGAGCCAGAATTAGCTGGGAGGTCTGTTGGTCACAACTTCCTGCTGTCATTCATTCTACTTTCAGGCACAGGTGTGGTGAACACCTACTGGGGATTCGAGCTGAACATGCAGAGTGCCTACAGGGCTGTCACAATAGCTGGGGATCAGACAAACATGTAGATAATGGTAGTATCCTGTGTAAAGGACAGGAGGATGTGGGGAAGTTCAGGTGACTACAGAGTCCCTAACTGGGACTTGGGAGTGGGTAATTAGGGAAGATCCCCCCCCCCCTTAGGAAGTAAGCTCTGAGCTGGAACCTTAAGTTTAAGGTTGTGGTGGTGTGGGAGGAGGGCTACCGGGAGGCGAGACAGCCCTGAGCTATGCCTGGAAGGAGAGGTAGAGGCACTCAACTGAGAAAGGAGGGCAGGTATGGGCTACCAAAAGGTAGCATCATGCAAAGGAAGGAGCATGCACACTGCATTGGAGAGAGGCCCCTACTGGTCCAAGCTCTAATTTTACAAAATGAGAGATTGAGGCCCAGAGAGGAAGGTCTCAGGGGCAAACTTGAGGCCATGTGACCTAAGTGTTCTTGGGCCCCATTCCCCTTTCCTAGGTACAAGGCTGTTTCCTAAAACAACGATTTTCAGAGCATGGTTCCTTACCAGTATTATTAGCATCATCTGGGAATTAGTTAAAATGCAAACTCTCAGATCATCCTGAAGCCTGCTCAAGAGTGAAACCCACTATGTGTGTGTGGTGGGGGGCGGGGAAGAGGGAGAGGAGATGTCAACAGCTCTAGATTCAAGGCCTGGCTCTTCCCTGACCCCCGGGACAGGAGAATGTGGGCCGACGCCTCTCCCTCCATACGAGGAGAGGCAGCTGTGGCAGACATCTGCAAAGGCTTCCGCAGCCCTGACTCTCAGGACGGGGCACGTGCTCACCAGCCTGGCTCCACTTCAGGCTGCAGTGCCCCGGGCAAAGTGCTGTCCCGGGGTGGCTCCTGGGGCAAGGCCCAGCACTGCAGCCTTGGTTGTCTCCATGGACATCATTAGCTGCAGAGTGCCCTGGCTGAGAAGTTCTGACTTCGGAAATAAAGCCTTAACAAAGAGAGGGATTTCTGTGGGAAAGCACGCTCTACAGAGGCTGCGGCTCACCCCTGCCAGAGGTCAGGGCAGCCCGGAAGGGGAAGGGGCTTGGGATGTGCTGGCGTAGCTCCAGTATGGCCACTCCGACTCACCTCTTCTCAAGTCCTGCGATGGCCCTACACAAGGCTTCCGTGCATTTGCTCATTTGGCTAGCAGCCCCTAAGCAACTGGCAGCCAGAGAGGAGGAGGGTGGGAGAAGGTGGTTCCAGAGAGGAACTGGACACAGGGACACAGGCCCTGCCCCCTAGATTAAGAGGGATACCTTATAATAATAGCTAATATGTATGAGACATCTATTATGTGCTGGCTATCATTCTGTTCTATCTGTGTTCACTCATTTCATTGTCACAGTGCTTGGCAATAATAATGCTTTATTATCGCCAATATAAGCCCTCTCAGAATACTCATTTACAAATGAAAAACCAAGGCAGAGGAGGTTAGGTAACTTGCCCTACTAGGCGCCAGTCAGGATCAGAATCCAGGTGGTCTGGCTCTGAATCTGAGCCACCAGGCTCTACCCTTCCCTCTCCACAGGTGAGTGTATACCACGAGTTAATATGCTAAACAGCTGGACAAGAATAGGGTCAGCAACCCGGGCTCCCCACCTGAAAGTGTGGCAGGTTGACTTCCTGCTTTCTGCCTCAATTGCCTCCTCCATAAAGGGGGTTAATAAGTCCTGGGTGCCCATCCTTCCTCCCAAGACTATGCTGAGGATTGCGTGGATGATGGCGCGGATCCAGGGGCCAGGGGACTGCCCTGGGTGGGAGAGAGGCTTCCATTTACCTGGGCTCCCCTGCTTCCCCACGCTCATAGGTCAGCATAACAGTCCCACCGCCTGCCATCGGGGTGGCTCCGTACAGAACAGGGACCTGAGACTCAGAGGTGCCTCACCCAGCCGTGAGGCACAGGTGGTCTAGGAGAGAAGGCGCTCAGCAGAGGCACAGAAGCATCAGAGACAGCAGGGCTCCTCTCTGTTCCACAATGTGTTTGAAATCCTTTCGTTATAGAAACAACAAGAAATGTGTGGAGAAGAACAGCCAGGACCGGAACCTGGGCAGATGTGCCCGGTGTCTGCACTCTTAACCTTTACACAGTGAACTCTATAAACTCTATAAACCTGTAGCACTCTACACGAGGCTTCAATATGTTTGGGTGAAGGCTTCGAGCACAGGTGACTGCTTGCAGACATCATGGGGAGATGGGAGGTGGTAAGCCTGGAGCTTGGGAGCAGGCCGCAGGGAGTCCAGCCGTCTGCCCCCCACTCATAGCCCCAGCCCAGCCACTCTGAATGGTCCCAAGAAGGACGCAGGCTGGTGGCCATGGGTGGTCAGATCTGCTACTGGAGCATCTGGGCTCACTCAGGGCCTAGAATCAATGTAGAGGCCAATGTCATTGCCCAGTTTCCATCCCATCAATTGGTGTGGGGAACCTCGAGGCTCCCGGTGAGACATAGGGACATTTGTAAGAAAGCAGGGCTCCTGGAACAAAAGGCATGGAGACTCCCTGCCTGACACGCCCAAGTGTCACAATTACTGAAGCATAGCTGGTGGCCCAGAGAGGCCCTGACCAAGACCAGACGATGAGGATGAATGGGGAGGAGGCCCCCAAGGAAGAACTGACCAGGAAGGGAGGGTGATGGCACCAGCAGGCTGGCATCTGGACTGAGCAAGGATGGGAGGGGACATGGGCCAGCTCAGGGTAGGGTCTGGGAATGGGCACTTGCTGCTTCTTTCTTACAAATCTAAACATTAACCCATCCTATAAACCTGCAAGTCCAGTCTTAGGTATTTACCCAAGACAAATAAAAACACATGACTTAAAAAAAAAAAAAAGTGTTTTTTAAAAAAATTCACAGCAGTTTTATTCACAAGTATTCAGAAACTAGAAACATCCCAAATGTCCATCGTCAGGAGAATGGACAAGCAGATGGTGGTGCATCCTTATAATGTGAAGTACTCGGCAAAAAGAAAAAAAAATCATACTAACATATACAACAACATGGGGTGATGAAAGAGGTCTTTTGTCTTACGCAGTATGACTCAATTTCTTTGATGTTCTAGAGCAGACAAAACTAAGTTCTGGTGGAAAAAATTCAGAACAGTGTTTTCAGATGGAGCGGGGAGAGGTTGGGCGGGAAGCTGCTGGTGGGAAAGTAATGTTTGAATTACACAGGTAGATCAATTTGGCAAAATCCGTAAAATAGTAGTATGTTTGATTATGTGAAAATTTACCTTAAAAAGAACTGGAAACAAATATGGAACTCCGGTTAATGATATACATGTTGAAGTATTTCTGGGTAAAGCATATTGCTGTCTGCACCTTATTTTGAAATGCATCCCACAAATGAGATGGGTAAACAGATGGATGCATGGATGGATATATGATAAAGCAACTAAGGCCAAATGTTCATTTTAGTGGGTATATATGTACTCGCTTTACAATTTTTTCCCAATATTCTTGTGTGTCTGAGCTTTTTCATAACAGAATGTTGTGGGAGAAAATATCTGGTGTAAGTTCTGTTTCTTGACTCGACCCAGACGGACACAGTGTATTGTAATTTATTCAAGGATTTTTCTATTGGTTGACACTTAGACGGACAGTGTTCACTGTTGCTAGCGAGACTGCCATCCTTACTTGTACCTCTTTGTGCACATATAAGCATATATTCCTCTGACAAACACCTAGAAGTGGCTTTGCAGGGTGAAAAGGTCTCTAGCACTTTATAGGGGGCCAGGGAAACCAGGCCCAGGGATGGTGATGACTTACCCAGCCTCACACAGGAAGCCCGCAGTGGAGCTGACCTGAGCTCCTGCTCTCATGCTCTTGCTACAGAAGGTAGAGTCCTCTTCTTCCTCCTGTGGCCTCCAACCAATGCCCATCTCTGCCTTAAAAGAGACGGAAATGGCCGAAACCAGTTTGGCTCAGTGGATAGAGCGTGGGCCTGCAGACTGAAAGGCCCAAGGTTTGATTCCGGTCAAGGGCATGTACATTGGTTGCGGGCACATCCCCAGTAGGGGATGTGCAAGAGGCAACTGATCGATGATTCTCTCTCATTGATGTTTCTAACTCTCTATCCCTCTCCCTTCCTCTCTGTAAAAAAAATCAATAAAATATATATATATTTTTTTAAAAAGAGAGAGAGAGACAGAAATGATAGAGATAAGGCTCTGCCTTCCAAGAGTCCGGAGTTAGGTCAGGTGACACCATCCTTGGAGGACAGTAATCACCAGGGGGAAGGCCCAGAGGTGCCTTCTTCCATCTTCGGCCTCACCAGGGCCTCCACACCAAATCGGAGGCACAGCAGGAGAAGCAGGTGGGCAGAGAGAGGAGGCTTCACCTTTCCTGACACGCACATCCTGGCCAGTGACCACAAACAACAAGTCTCCAGTAACTGGGCTCATGGACATGACACGGCCCTTCTAGGCAGGAAGCTATGACTCAGGTCTGGAAGGACCATCTGCTACCCAGGGATGAGGTGCTCAGAGAATGTCTCTCCACAGACTTCTGGGCCTGCCCGGGGGGCAGCAGATGCACCAGCCCAGCCAGAGCCAGGCCGGCCAGGGCTCCCCTCTCATCTCAGCAGCGTCTTTGCAGGTCTTAGAAGACAAAGGTCTGTGAGTAACAGGGAACTGTGCAGAGGAGGAAAGGGAGGGCCAAGGTGGCCCCAGGACCCTCACCGGACACCTGCATGCATCTTAATGCTGTTCACCTTCTGGAACCAGTATGTGGGATGGAGAACAATGAAGGATTCCTTTTTTAGACACAATGCGTGTCAGAGGGGAGTTCTTGATGACTGAGAATAATGGTTTTTTGGTGCCAAAAAAAAAAGTAACAAATGTTAAAAACCCATTTTTTCTAAGCTTTTAAGTTTAGGAAATTAATTTTATTAGCCTAATTCCCTTAAACGGTGCCATTTACAATTTATTTTATTGGCTTCCTTTAAGCATTTTGAAGTATATTTGTAAATTTGATGCATCCTTTCTCGTTCACAGCACTTCACGTGCCTGACCTAATAAGTTTTTACCTTCCAAGCACTTAAATTGCTCTTGTAAATTTAATAAGTCAAAATCATAAATGTGGTGCATCTCAGCTCTCATAAACATTCCAATACTGTTTATAAGACTAATCAAATCCCCTTACAATTTTTAATTTAAAATCACAAGAATAAACTCAATTACTCAATTACATATTTACAATGTAATCACAGATTTGCCCAATTCTCTTAACACATCACAAACCCTGGAAATACCAGCTATGTACAGATCATCGCTACACTTAATACAAACATATTAATATTATGGGTTTAAATTGTTTCATTATTTCTGTATTAGTTTATACCTTCCAGGGATTAAGAAAGACCATTTTTTCACTAAGGGAATTACTTTCTCATCCCAAGTGAACTGAGCTCCGCCCTCATGTGAGCTTAGCTGCCTGGTCCCTCATTCATGGCCACGCTCTAGTTGCCATCTCAGAGGGCAGCGGTTGCTTATTGTCCAGAGGTTGTGGCTAGCACTGGGTGGTTTCTGTTAAGTACTTTTCTTTTCTTTTTAAATTAAATATATTGTATTGATATTTTACAGAGAGGAAGGGAGAGGGATAGAGAGCTAGAAACGTCGATGAGAGAGAAACATCCACCAGCTGCCTCTTGCACACCCCCTACCGGGGACGTGCCCGCAACCAATGTACATGCCCTTGACCGGAATCGAACCCAGGACCTTTCAGTCCGCAGACTGATGCTCTATCCACTGAACCAAACCGGCTTCGGCTGTTAAGTACTTTTCAATGTGACATCAGGGTATCCCAAGCCCAAGCTTTTCCAATGGAGTTGGACTCATAACCCAGGCCCCTTACGTGCACGTTACCATTACCTATATTACTTATCTGATATGCGTCTGCAACACACAGGCCTGTCCCGCCACCATGTTGCATCTAGTTTCATCCAATGAACCACTTTGTTAAATACCTAATTGAATTCTTATTCTTTTCCTATTTTTCCTTTATGACAGGGACACCACTTGTAATAACATTTAAAATAATGCCCAATTGCCCAGCCAGTGTAGCTCAGCAGTTGAGCATGGAGGTATGAACCAGGAGGTCACGGTTCAATTCCCAGTCAGGACACATGCCTGGGTTGCAGGCTCGATCCCCAGTGGAGGGTGTGCAGGAGGCAACCAACCAATGATTCTCTCTCATCATTGATATTTCTATCTCTCCCTCTCCCTTCCTCTCAGAAATAATAAAAAAAAATATATTTAAAAAAGTAATAAGGTAAAATAATGCCTAGTTGGATTTCATCTGATTCCATGCTTTTGCCTGGAAATATGGCCAATAAACTAAATTAATTTTCATGGCATTGAATTGAAGGTGGGACAAACCAATGAATATGTGATGGCTGGAGAGGGAGGAGGCCACAGTTCACTGACAACCTCCATTCTTCTTTCCACCTTTGAATCCATCACAGCATCACGCCGAGTCCATGTTTTTCCAGGGCTGCTCCCAATCAAAGACTGAGCACAGCCAGGATACTGGTTCTGGCCCCTTCATGCTCATCGTGGGACACCTCTAACCTTTGCTTGGGAACTCCCCAAGACCTTCTAAGAGCTGCACTGGAGTCTGACACTTTTCCTTCTCTCTTTCCCTCCTTCCTTAGATGTCAGCCTTGTGTCATTGTCTGAAGCCTCTGCCTCTTCTCTGCTCCACCCCTGCCTTTGCCCTTCACTGGTGTTTCTCTTAATGCATCTCACGAATGTATGTATGTATGTATGTATGTATGTACATATGTACGTATGTCTAACCCTATCTTGGTGTCTGCTTCTTGGAAGGCTGGGATATGAGAAGATAGACTGTGAGGTGATGGGATGTGGGGGTCTGGCTCACTCACTGGCCGGCTATGCCAGGAAAGATGCTGTCCAAAGTGGAACTCGGGGCACTGATAGTTCTTGGCACAAGGTGGCGGCCCAATAGATGAAGGTTACACAAGTGGTGACCTGGGGCGATGTCCCAGTGGGAGATAACAGCCTTGGTATAATGATACCTACATTCGAAGAATAAAGAGGAAATAGTGCCAACAAGGACAGTAGAATTAGCTAATTTGACTAAAGTGTGATCCCCCTCCCTCCCAAAGGTATAATGAGAAACTGAGGGCAGTTAAAGGTTAAGTGTGAGAGCTCCTTTTGGTAGATTACAAAGAAATTCTTATCATTGCAATGACAGCCTACTCAGGACTTGATTGAGTTGCAACGGAGGGTCTTAGATATTTAATATGCTCAGCCAAGATATTCTGTTAAACTCAGGGTCCTGGCTAGGAAAATCTGGGGCTTTGAAATGGCTGAAGACTCTGGGTGATGTCCCCAGGAAGTTTTGACTCTGTTGACCCCCTGAACTGCTTGAGTCTACAGCGGTGGCCCACTCCTCTGACATAAGAGCTTAGCATTTATTTTCTTTCAGGAAAACTAGCATTCCCCCTAGGAAACAGGATACCTCTCCTCAGGAACTGTCCCCCTTCCTTTGCTGGCTGTCAGGTTGATAACTAGGGTTAAATCCAGCATAACATGGTTTGGGACATGCTGAGTCTGATAAGGGAGGAGTGCTTAATGTCTGTAATCAGAAGACAGAATGGAGAAGCAGGAGGCAAAGGATGGTTGGCCCAGTGAAAAGGCATGCATATGTCTCAGTGCGCAGACATGAACCAGTTTCATACCTGGGACCCACTGACAGCAAGTTTTATGGTGAGGAGGCTCCCCTTCCTCCTTCAAGAGCACAAGACCCATTGACGCAGGTGATGGTAAACTGGGAAACGTCCCTCATGGTTTGCCACAACCACTGACTCTGCCATTGTAGTGTGAAAGCAGCTGTAGACAATGTGCAAACAAATGAGTGTGGCTCTGATGACACAAATTTCAATTTATATCATTTTCATATGTCACAAAATATTTTTCTGATTTTTTTCAACTATTTAAAAATACAAACACAATTTTTAGCTTGTAAGCAGTACAGAAACGAGTAGTGGACTGGATTTGACCCACACGCTCTAACTGAGAGACTCCTAATGTGTTAACACTTGTCTATTTAACATTTTTAATTTTAAAAAATTAGTATTATCACCCTAGCTGGTTTGGCTCAGTGGATACAGCACTGGCCTGTGGACCAAAGGGTCCTAGATTCAGTTCCAGTCAAGGGCACATACCTTGGTTGCAGCCTTCTCCCCGGCCCAGGCTCTGGTCAGGACTCGTGCAGGAGACAACTAATGGATGTGTCTCTCTTACATCAATGTTTCTCACTGTCTTTCCTTCCTCTTCCACTCTCTCTAAATTAATGGAAAAATATCCTCGGGCAAGGATTTAAATAAAAAAAAATAATAATAATAAATAAATAAATAATATTACCATCGGAGAAGCTGTGACATTTTGGACAGTGACTGATTTACTGTGTTTCCCTTGGTCCATGCTGCTCAGGTTCCATCCTACTCAAGGACAAAGCTTTTTCTTGTATCTTCTCTCCTATGTCTTAAGGACACCCCCCCCCCCCTGCTTTCCACCAAATCTTGTTTTTGAGCTCTCAAGAAATCTGGAATCAGTTAATTTCATAAATTCTCTACCCATGTATGACCTAATTTTACTGTATGATGTGGGGCAATTTTGTTCCCATTCATCCATCACAGCCTTCTCCACCACTGTCTCCCACTCCCCAAAACCAAGTCCCAGGACTTGCCTTTAGATAACAAAGGTCCATTAGTGTGTTTTCCCAAAACAAAGCAATCATCCACTAAGGTGAGCTTAGCTTTCATCTCTGAAATGCAACGACTCTGGCAAGCAGCTTTTAGAATAATAAATGTAGTCCCTACCACACACAGCCAACTAGATCCTTACCACAGTTCTGTGCTCGGAGACTCTAGCATCAAGCCAAACACTTCAATGGCTGGAAAACGGTTTGATTAAAGCGAAAGCATAAGACACATGGCCATTATTGTCTTCCCTCTTATCCTGTCCACAGAAAATGATTCCACCGGCAAGGGATTGGCAAACTCAACTAACTGTCTTCAGGGGCCAGACTTGTGCCAAAAGGGACCGACCAGGTGTAGGCAAACAGGGAATGCTGGAGACTGGGCCAAACTGAAACTTGCACTGCCCATCTAGACTATATCCCTACATAAAAGTGTGCTTGTTAAATAAAGCACGTCCATGAGACACGCAACTCACGGGCCATCATCAGTTTATAATCTCTGTATCTGTCCTTGTCACTCACTTATCTAGCTCATTCAGGCACAAGGCCTCGAAGGGTGACCTCCTGAGGATGCACCCTTACACTCCCTGCATTCAATCTCTTCCTTGTAAAGATCAGCAAGCTGAAAACAAGTCCCAAGAAAGAGACTTGTTGGAACCAATACATCCAAGCCGCTGAGCTAAACTGGGATTCGAACCCAGTTCATCCTAGGTCCCAACCCAGGGCTCCCCACCCCCTGCATCTACCCGATGGCATTCTGAACAGGAAGGTGCTAAGGCAAAATGAAGCAGCTATAGTTATAGCTGCTCATTCTGACTGCATCACTTAATTCATTCACCAATTGGCTGAATGAATGAGAAAAAAAAATAAGTGAGCTGGCATTAGGAGGAAGCTCCCAGCTGCCTCCCGCCGCCAGAGCTGCCCTATATTTGAAGGTCAGACATCAGAGCCAGAGCTTCCCGCGTGGAATGTAACCGGTGGGGCCCACATGGCTGCAGGCGGGCAGATGGAGGAAGGGAGAAGGGATACTTACAGACTCAGGATCCTGGGTGCTCAGAGCCGTGTAAGCCACCTCCCCACCCTCCCATGTGGGGCTTGGGTAATTTAAATATCACAGCCAGAGGAGCCAGACGCACGTTTCAATGTCACCCCAATTAGGGAGGGGGCTGGCAAGGTTGGATGGGCCCTCGAGGGAAGCACTGGGACGCCTGCTAGATGAGAGAACAAGGGCCCCATAGCCACCTTCTTCTGAGGAGAACGGGGTCCAGCTGTGCTTTGGAATCTTGAGCAAGGTCCCGCGCTTCTGTTGGCCGCTCACTGCTTCAGTGGACTGATGGGCTCCTTCCTGTGCATGTCGGACAGTGTTCTCACGCGGAACAGGAGCCATAAGGAAGGAGGAAATACCGCGAGTCATATAGCAGGGAAGGATTTGGTGGTCTGTTACTACTAAGGGCTCCTAAGGTAGAAATTGAATGAGGCCCGCTAATAGAAATCTTTCTTAAGGAGTAAGGTGCTATGATGATCCGTGGTTACTGTCGCCGGCATCCAAAGAGCCCTGTTCCAGGGGCTGCTCTCCTGGGGCTCCAGAGGCAGAGTGAGAATGTGGAGTGGCGGGCAGTTCGGGGCGGCAAAGGATGAAGCCTTTTGCAACAGAGCTGTACTAAGATAGGAGAGACTGCCTGAAGACAGTAAGCTCGCCCTGGCTGGTTGGGTCCGAGCTCGGGCTGGGTGAGCCGTTTGCTTGAGGACACGCACCCAGCTTCTGGCGGCAGGAGATTTGCACCGGGTCCCTTTCAGGCCTCATGCTCTGCATTTCAGATTTGGTTGGGAGGCCGGGGGGGAGGGGGTGGTGGTGAAGGAGATGAAGCTCAACCAGGACCAGGAGCTCTGGTCCAGGCCAGGCTCTCCCCCAGCCTGCTGGACAGTGCCCAGCCCTGAGCCTGCATCCGCCACGGGCTCCGCAGCCCAAGAGGAATGGCAAAGCTGGGTCAGTGCATCTGGGTCTCTTCAGTTTGCGGAAGCTTTTCAGGCAGCCTCTTATGTGGAAGGCATAACCGGGGGATCTGAAGGCTGGGCAGGCAGAGTTGCTTCTTCCTTCCTTCCCGGGGACCTTGGTGGTCCCTTCTTGCAAAGTGGGATTTGGAGGAGCACAGCTTGGAAGCCATGGCTTGGAGACTGAGGACCCTTGAGCCTCGGCAGTCCCTGAGTTTTCCACAGCATTAGGATTTGTTCCCGGATCAACTGCGAAGACAGAGCCCCCTCTTCACAGAGTCTCAAGTTTTGTTACCTAGACGCAGCCCTCTCAGGGCCCTGGGCCCTGTTCCCGCCCCGTCCCTACCCCTTCTGCCCCCAAACCAAAGGTGGGAGTGTAGATTTGCACAGGAAATGGCTTGATTAACATCCGGGCTCTGTCAGGGATGTGGGATGAGAAGGGACTGTCAGAATTGTGAAAACATTGCCAGGTCCCTGGGGAGTGAGCCCCGTTTGATATCCCAAGCTTGCAATTAGTCTGTGGAGAGCCAGAGCCCTGTGACTCCTGAGTTGCCTTAACCATCCTGCTGGCATCGTAGACAGCAGCCCAACTTGGGAATGGGGAGTGGGAGATGCAAATCAGCGATGCTGAAAGCTCAGTCCCTGTGGCACACGCTTTAATGCCCATGTTATAACTCCCATTTGGCGATCTTCAGAAAAGTGGAGGCACTTAGTTACCTCAGTCGCCTGTGAACCTGGATTCACTTGTTTGCGTATCCATTTCCCCTTCTGTGAGCTCCTAGCATACAGGGACGGTGCTATCTCTGAGGTGGATGCTGGTGGGGGAGGGGTGCTCCATCAGAGGCCTTTTGCTGGTTCTGTGCCTCCTCTTCTCCTTGCCTCCTGCGTTCTCTTGCTTGCAGTGGTCTACACCTGTGACTCTCGAGCGGCTGCCCCAGGCTACTAGAAACTCCCCACCATTGCAGACAGACTGCAGTGACGGGGACTCAGCTTCTCCTTAGCCAATGACTTGCAGGTGCAGGAGTGTGGAGCCCGGCTCTCTGGTCTTGAGACAGGACAACCCTGAGGCATGACATACTCCAGAGTGTCCCGTGGGGATTTCCTCAATAAACCAGTTGTATGTGAATCCTTGTCTCCGGGTCTCCTGCTGTGTCCCTAACACCTAGGACAGGGCCTAACGTAAGAACTCCATTACCATGGGGGGTAGCCAACAAATTAAGCTATGGAAATAACTCTAGAGATGAGTCCAACTCCTCATCCCAGAGAGGAAGAGACTGAGGCCCTGAGAGGGAAGGCACTACCCCAAGGACTCACAGGGGTCTCCCCACTGCTGAGCTGCTTCTCCCCAATAATCCTGTTATTACTAAGCAGAGTGTTCAGAGCCTTAGGTGATGGCAAACCATGGTGAGGACTTAAAGATGGGAAGACTCTCTGCCAGAGCGAGGAGGAGGGTGCAGGGTAGGGCTTCTTGGAGGAGGGAGCACTTGAGCTGGGCCTGGAAGGATGAGCAGTAAGTGGGGTCCGATGGGATGATGGCTTCCCTGGCAGAGGGAACTGCACGAGCCACGGCCAGGTTTTCTGGCTCCAGCTCCATCACTGACCACCGTGTGAGCTTGCAGACATCCCTGCGGTTCTATGAGCCTCAGATCTTGGTCAGAGAATGCTCCTTGAGTCCTGGGTCTCAGGCCCTGTTCCAGGCTCTGGGAATCCCAAGGCCTGCTCTCCACCTGGAAGGGACTTCTCAGCCAAGGGGGAGACAGACCAGAGATGGTCCAGTTCAGTATCATGCAGTGGCGCTGGGTTCTGCGGTGAAAGGAGGGCTGGCCAGACCTGTCTTAAGTGGGGACCATCGGTGATGGGGATGCGAGGTTGTGGAACCCCCATGCTTTACTTTCCAGTGAAATCCTGAGTGTGGCAGCCCCCTGGTCACTCAGTAGGCTTTAGGCTGGAGACGATAAAACAGTAGATTAGCGGTTCTCAGGGTGTGGTCCCCAGTCCAGCCGTGTCATTATTACCTGGGACTTGTTAGAAATGTAAGTTCTCAGTCCCCCACCTCCAGCCACTCTGGAGGCTGAGCCCAGCATTCTTGTGGCAGATCTGGTTTTTACAAGCCCTCCAGGTGACTCTGATGGCTGGTGGAATTTGAAAACCACTGTGTCCGATGATACTTGTCTACTGGCTTGAGGAGTTGGCAGTCAGTATTGGGTATTTGCAGTTTGTATTAGGCAGTCACGTGTTATTGATCAGTTCAATGGATCCTGGAGTTTGTTGTATTTTACTATCTACTGTTTTATTTATTGGTCTAACTAGTATTGACTTCTGGTCCCATAGCACACCCCACTGCCCGGTGTCAAACCTAAAGTGCTTTTAGCATCTAATATCAGCTGAGGCGAGGTCCTTACCTTTACTGGCTTCAGTTTTCTCACCTGTGAAATGAACTGGGGGAGTGAATGAACTTGAATACTGGTTCTGGGGGCTGGTGACTGTTCGCAGGGGGCTTATGAGCTCGTCATGTCCCCTGGCTGGCAGGGGCAGAACCCAGAAAGGAAGGCACAGGGCAGGGGAGGAACACAAGCAGGAGAAGGTGGGGCCTACCCGTCAGCTCTGCCACACGACTAGGACAAGCCCTGTGCTGAGAGCACCCAGGAGAAGCAGAACTGCATTCCAACAGGGCTGGAATGCTTCAGTTTCCCCTGGGATTTCCATCAGCCCACAAAGCCACCCTCAATAAATACAGTCTAGCCGAAACCGGTTTGGCTCAGTGGATAGAGCGTCGGTCTGGGGACTGAAAGGTCCCGGGTTCGATTCCGGTCAAGGGCATGTACATTAGGCAGCTGGTCGATGTTTCTCTCTCATCGATGTTTCTAACTCTCTGTCCCTCTACCTTCCTCTCTGTGAAAAATCAATAAAATATATTTTTTTTAAAAAGAAGACATCTATAATGCTTTAAACAATAAACATAAATATATTTTAAAAATAAATAAATACAGTCTACGTAGAAATAGGGAGCAAGTTGTGCAGACACAGCTTCCAGACATGGCTCCTAGAGCCGCCTTCCCTCTTTCTCCCAAGCACAGAGTTGGCCTGAAGTCTTCCAAAAGAAATAGGAGTTGCTACTTCTGAGAAATCAGGACAGCTCTGGGAAGCAGTGGAGTTTTCAGGCGTAGGGTGTGGTGTGAGCTGAGGCTAGGAGGCCTGTGTGGGCGGGGCACACCTGGGGGGGGGGGATGGTAAGAAGATCATTGTGGCTGGTACATGGGGCATGTGAAGAGGCTGGAGAAAGACCTCAAATGCCAGGGCATAGGTTTTAAATTTATGTTCTAAGCCAGTTTTTGCCCTACCTTCCCTAGCAGCCAAATCCTTTTTTTCTTTTTTTCTTTTTAAAAAAATATATATTTTATTGATATTTTACAGAGAGGAAGGGAGAGAGATAGAGAGCTAGAAATGTCGATGAGAGAGAATCATCGACCAGCTGCCTCCTGCACACACCCCACCGGGGATGTGCCCGCAACCAATGTACATGCCCTTGACCGGAATCGAACCCAGGACCCCTCAGTCCGCAGGCCAACGCTCTATCCACTGAGCCAAACCGGTTTCGGCAGCCAAATCCTTTTGAAAAAGGATATCTTACGTTAATGTCTTATTATAAAACAGACAGTAATGGCTAAGCGTTAGCAACTACGTTCTATGTGCCTTACATGGGTGGATTCCCTAAATTCTTACAACATCCCTCCTCGGCAGACAGTATTGCCATACCAGGTTTACTTTTGGTAAGAAGGGGAGTCGGGCTTTGAACCCAGGCATCCCGGTGTCAGAGCCTGCTGTGCTCCAGCACTGTGCTGTATTCCACTCACTGTCTTTGTTTGGGGTGGAGCTGAGGGTTGGCAATCTGTTTGCTCAGCCTCCTCTTCCTCCCCCAGGTGACGCGATGGCTCCATGGAAAGGGGGCTGAAACCCCTGTTCTGATCTGCCCCGGGACCTTGAAAGAGGGAACGTAGTCACAGTCTAGCACTGTGTGGAGAGGATGGTTGGGAGAGGAACCATGCGGAGGCAGGAGACAGAGCTGGGGCTGAGTCTTCTGGCCTCTACAGCTGGAGTCAGGGGATCCTGCTTCCAAGCCCCACCCTGCCGCTGACTGTGGTCCTGAACCTACAAGCCTCTGTCCTTCCCGGGTCTGTTTCCCTGATTGCACCACCACAGGGCTGGACTAGGTCAGCAGTTTCCAACCACTCCTGACAAGAGTGACATTAGCATAATTGTTTTTGTTCAAATGTATGAGCACTACTTACTGCAAAGTCAACCAATGACAATAATGAGCCTATTTCGATAACCCAAATAAGTTGAGGTTGGACATTATAAATAATAGTTGCAATCCAATATAGCATCAATATCCAATTTATTTCAGTATTTAGATTTGGTTTCACCGTATTATTAAAATCCTGCCCCACCCTGAAAAAGTAGTTGCAAATGGGACTAGAGTTTCAAAACACTTACCTCCCCATTTCAGAATTCTCCAATTAAACTGGTCCAGGAACTTCAAGAAGAGTAATAGGCCATTATTTTTGTTTCAGGGCTGAATTATTAATGATACCTAAGCCCTGCTCCCATTCCTTACATTGTGAGTATTCAATTGGAGGAAGATGATGAGCAGGTTTCTTTGTTTAAATATTCATTGTTTGGCAGAAAAATAGGTTTTTTTCCAATGTAGCATGAAGGATGTTCAGGGTTGTCATTTAAGAAAAGCTCACGCCTCAGCACCCATCTCTGACAGCTCTTCGCTCAGAGTTCCTGAAGAGTCAAATTTTATTTTGTTTTGCATGTTCAGTCCAAGTTTTAAGAATTCAATTAGATCCTAAACACATTACCTGGAATTGTAAGCAGGGTAACCGTGGGATCCCACATTGCCACACTGAGCCCATTGGAAGTCAGTCAAGGAGGGCCCAAACTTAACACCGAGCAGTAAAAAAGGTTTTTTCTGAAATGATAGTATCAAGACTTCTGGCACTTTTGATTAGTTCAATGGATTCTGGAGTTTGTTACATTTTACTGTCTTCATTTACTGCTTCATTAATGAGTCCAACTATGTTTGGAGAATAGTTGTCCCGCCCTTCTGTTGTGTCAGGTGTGGGCCTCCAATGATACCAGACGTTTGAGTGCTGCACACGGGACCCCGAGAAGTGGGCACACAGGACGATGTGACAAGGTGGGCATCATAGAGAAGGCAGGAGAGCAACCTTCCCAAGCAAGGTGTGTCTACTCTGAATCCCCAGAGAGGCCCAGGCCCCCTCGGCAGCTATAGCCCCAAGTCTGTGCTCAGTCCCCCTGTGCAGCAGGTTGGCAGGCCCCGTGGGCTAATATTTGGGGGTATCACAGCATTTTGGCTTCAAGATTTCAGATCATTAGGAACATATATTTAAACAATGCTTGGTAAAGTTATTAAAGGTCTCCTTTGGACCTTTGGGGGGGCTCCAAAAATTTCAGTTTGGAAACCATAAGCCCAGGCCATCTCTCAGGAACCTTCCCAAGTAGACACCCGGAGGGCCACCCAGCCCTCCCTGGGCACCACATTGGCAATGATTGATTCTGTCGTATCCTCCCATCCCCCACCCCCGCATCTTTCCAGACGTGGAAAACCAAGCCTTCCCGGTCCCCCCCACCCCCAGCCTGTGGGATTCCCTTCTAGGAAAGTCATTACTGCCTCCCTTGGTCGTCTGCCAGCTCTAAAGTGTCTTTTTAATTGCATCTAATTTGGCCTCATCTCATTAAATCCTTAATTTAAACCGGAGCGATCCCTCCAGCTCTGGCTGCCTAATGACAAAGGGGCCCGCACGCCCTCCCCCCTCCAGCATGGCTCCCCGGTCTGGGCTGCTCTCATTTCCAGGTGGTCTCTCTGGGAGGCTTCTGACAAGTGGCTGTCGTCCTCGCCATGCTGAGTGTGGAGCTGAGCCAACAGGGCTTCCCGGGAGCAGTAATTACCAGTAGAGGCTCAACCCTCCACCCCACTGGCGCCCGGCTCCCAGCCCTAAGTGGCTGCAGCAGCAGCATCCAGTTCTAGTGGTGCAGGACTGGGGACCAATGAGGAGAAGACACTGAGATTAAACAATAATAAATGCATGATGGTGATAGTAACTACTACCACGTGCAGGACATCATGCTTTAGAAACGACATCTCACCAGGGAAGGTGCCGCACTGGCTTATGGTCTTCTCATCTCACCCCGTCCAGCCTCATCGCCTGCCACGCTCCCTCTTGGTCATTCCTCCTCAGCCACCTAGTCATCTCAATGCCCTTCGAACACACTTGCACACTTCTGCCCCAGGGCCCTTGCACTCGCTCTCTCTGTGTGGAATACTCTTCCCCTACATGTTTATCTGGCTTACTTCCTCGTTCCATCAGCTGTCAGCTCCAGCCTCTCTTTATTTTTTATTTTAAATATATTTTATTTATTTTCTTTTACAGAGAGGAAGGGAAATGGATAGAGAGCTAGAAATATCGATGCGAGAGAGAGAGAGAGACATGGACCAGCTGCCTCCTACACCCCCACCCTCATGGGGATGTGCCTACAACCAGTGTACATGCCCTTGACCGGAATCGAACCTGGGACCTTTCAGTCCGCAGACCGACGCTCTATCCATTGAGCCAAACTGGTTTTGGCTCCAGCCTCTTTTTAGAGAAACTTCTCTTGATCTCCACCATTACCCCTTCTTCTACACCCTCACCCTGTTTCGTTCTGTTGTTATTTTTGGTTTATTTGTTATTGCTAGTAACACTTATCACCAGCTCTTACTAAATTATACATTCATCTTTATAAACAAAGCATGATAATGAGCACTGAATGTTTCTGTCCTCTTTACTGGTCTATGCTTTGTACCTGGAACAATGTCTGGCACATGCTAGGTCTTCAACTTGGATTTGATATTTGCTTCTCAGATTCCTGCCACCCAGTGGGCTTCCATGGCTGTTTTGAGCTCTCTGTTCTGCTGGGATCTGAGAGGGAGCACCAGGGCTGAGTGCGAATAGATTCCTCACCTCTCAGAGCCACCCCCTCCCCCCGCCCCCTTTCCTCCTCTGTAAAATCATCACACATACTTTGCAGGGCTGTGGGGATGCTGCTGTGAGATGATGTACTTAATGGGCTGACACCCAGTAACTGTTCAACAAATTCCATGCCCATTTTTGGTTTTATAAAACTTTGAGAAAACTGGAGACTGATTTTATAAAACTCAGTAGTTCCTTTGAATTTAATCCTGTCCAAAGCTGTGACGGGTCTGAGGTTTTGACCTACTTGCAAGCTAACAAGCTAGCCTGTCACGGCTACATGGGTGCTAGCGAAAGACAGGAGACTCCTGGGTCAGATGAAAGTCTTCATGAGCTGTGGTGTAGCAAGCAGTATGAGCTGCATGCCTGCGTCAGTTCCCCTTGCTCCCAAGTCCCATGGGATGATCAGAGCAGCCCAGGTGGATGTTGCATGCATAACAAGTATGTGACAGCCCTAACGGTTTGGCTCAGGGGATAGAGCATTAGCCTGCGGACTGAAGGGTCCCGGGTTCGATTGCAGGCTCCTCCCTGGCCCGGGCCCTGGTCAGGGTGCATGTAGGAGGCAACCAATTGATGTGTTTCTCACACATCGATATTTCTCTCTGACTTTCCCTCTCTAAAAATTAATGGGAAAATATCCTTGGGTGAGGATTTAAAATAAATAACATAAAATAAGGAGTACGTGACAAAACCAAGGAACCCAAGTTTAGGTAATCCAAGTCTTTTACAATGGCCTACAAGCAAACCTATCTTCGTCCCAGAGGGAGACATTATCTTTATTTCACTGAGCAGGAAACAATCCTGCCTTCTGCCCTAAAGGGAGAAATAATCTCTAGCTTCTAAGGCTGATCCCTATACAAATATCCATGAATGGAGCTGTCTGTGCCTCTTCTCCTAAGCCATGCAGAAACATGAGAAGTCCATGAAGCATTGTCTCCCCATAAGGCCATGTGTGGAAGAGGTCTAAGGAGTGGGCACTGTTGAGAAGAGGTGTGATCTGGGGGGGAGTGGGGAGGGGGCTCCTTGCACCTCTAGTTCTTTTGAGGCTATATTGGGTGACTCTGTGTATGAACTGTGGGCCTCCTCACCCCCAGACTCACCCACTTTGGGAACACCAGGTGTAGCCTGTCATGTGTCCCCCACTCCGATAATACCATCTGTGGGCATGTGTTGGGAGGCACCGCAGATGCAATGAGCCTCTGTACAAAGAGGAAAGGACCCAGCTCCTGCACAGTTGGTTGAGCAGGCATTTAATGGGCTCTAATTATGTGCCCAGGCCTGACTTAGAGTCAGGGGATAGAAATGTTCTCTTTTTCTTTTTTAAAATATATTTTTATTGATGTCAGAGGGAAAAGAGAGATAGAAACATCAATGATGAAAAAGAGTAATTGATCAGCCGCCTCCCGCAGACCTCCTACTGGAGGTTGAGCCCACAACCCAGGCACATGCCCTGACGGGGAATGGAACCTGACTTCCTGGTGAAATGGAAATTAATCAGAGTAGGCCTATGCCTGGCGGCACTCTTAGGCTGTTGGGGAGACAGGAAATAGAGATGGGCATGACAATACAGGGTCCTAGGGACCAAGGTAGAGGTAGATGAGGAGGAGGGCATTTAGAATTGCGTCTTGAAGGACAAATGGCCAGGCCATGAGAGGGGAGACAGAGCACGGGGGGGGGGGGGGGGGGAGGCACGATGGCATAAAGGGAGGGGTGGATTTGGGGAGCAGGAAAGGGTTTTACCTTCAGCCTGCAGGGAATGTGTGCCTACTGAAGTGGGAGGGGGGGAACATCAAGTCTAGTTATTTTTCTTATTACTGAAGTGAAACATCCTATTAAGAACATTTATAAAAGATCTTTTACAAAAAGAGCAGAATCCCAATCGCCCACAATTCCTCACCCAGAGAAAACCACCGTGAATGCTCAGTGAATTTCTCTCTGGCATTTTCATGTGGGCACCCGGTCACCCAGGCTGGAGCCCTGGGATGGCTGGTTCTTTTGCTGTCATTCACACTGTACTTCTTTCAAAAGCCTGAACCAGCAAGGCAAGTCTTGTCACTTTCTCTAACTCAGACTCAGCCTCCAGCCCTTCGTCACCTGGCCAGGATGCTGGGACATGAGGGAGCACCTCACCTCCCTGGACCCCCAAGATGCAGGGAGTGGGGAGAACGGCTGAACTGGCAGCTGCCCTGTGACTGCTCGCTCTGCCTGCGGAAGCAGAGTTCAGCCACCTTGCAGGCACTCAGCCATTCCCCTCCGAGGCAGGTCTGGATCCCATGCCTCTCTCAGAGGCCAGCTCCTCTCGCCCTTGCTCCCTTGAAGTACCCCTCAGGCAGCGCAGGGTTTGGAAAACAAAGGCAAAGAAGGGACTGATGCCTGCAAGCAGCTCCTCCGGCATCCGGAGAGAGCAAAGGTTGGCTCCTTCTGGGAACCGGGAGGGAAAAGTCAGACGAAAACACAGGCAGATATCTAAATGCATTATCTGCCAGAAACATACACACGTGATGTTTTTAAAGCCTGAAAACCACAAGCCTCTGCTCCTCCCAGTGACCGTAGAGAGTAGGCCCCCTTCCTTCCTGCGGGTGGATGAACACTCAGAAAACCCTGTCATCCTTCCTAGGTCCTCCCCCACTGGTGTGAGCGGGGCTGGGTCTCCCCCTCCCTCCAGCTGATGCGAAGGCAGGTAATGAGGCTCTGGGCCGCAGCCTCGCTTTCACACTTATTCCTGGTAATTGGTCACCCTTTTCAAGAGCAGGTGGGTCCCGCTACGGTAATTGGCAGGGGGCAGGGCCAGCCCCCCAGGGAACGGAAAGGTGTTAATTGCCCTTCCCCTCCCCCAGGTGAGTCCCTGTTAGGAAGGGAGCTTTACTGTTGAAAGATGTCCAGGAGAGGCCCCAGCGATGAACATGGCAAAGGTTTCATGCTTCTCTCTGATACTATGAAGAGGGTAAGGTTACTGGGCGATCCTGAGAACCTGCTGAGGTCTCCTCATTGGTAAATGGTTGAGCTGGGATTCGATACCAGGCTACGTATGAGACTCCAAGCTTGTGGCTTGACCACCCTGGTGTCCTGTTTCTGCTCAAATGGATTGAAGGGAAGGATCTAACTCAGGTTATTCCTGTAGTCCTTTCATTTTACTTTCTTTTTTTTTAAGTATTTTAATTGCAGAGAGGAAGAGTGAGGGAGAGATAGAAACATCGATGATGAGAGAGAATCATTGATTGGCTGCCTCCTGCATACGCCCTTCTGGGGATCAAGCCCACAACCTGGACACGTGCCCTGATTGGGAATCGAACAGTGACTTTCTGGTTCGTATGTCAACACAGCCATGGGAGCCACCGAGGCCGGGCATCCTTTCCATTGAGCTCGGTAAATCAGACAGCCAGGGAACCAGGCCAGGGTTGGGGACTGAGTTCCTCTCAACCTGGCTTCCCTGGAGGAAGTGTTTGTCAGGGCTCATTCTCTCTCTCTCTCTTTAAATATTTTTATTGATTTTTCACAGAGAGCAAGGGAGAGAGATAGAGAGCCAGAAACATCGATGAGAGAGACACATCGACCAGCTGCCTCCTGCACACCCCCCACCAGGGATGTGCCCGCAACCAATGTACATGCCCTTGACCGGAATCGAACCTGGGACCTTTCAGTCCGCAGATGATGTATACACTGAGCCAAACCAGTTTCAGCAGGGCTCATTCTCTCTTAATAACACTCCACACCCAACACATTTTATTCATTGGAAATCATCGTTAGTCCCAGGTTTCATCAGCCTGATCCACAGAGGAAGTGGAAATATGTGATTTCCCTCCAACAAGCTGTCCGTCCTGGAGAGTATGAAGTATACTCCCCTCAGAGGACCCATGGGCCTTGGTCTCCTGAGCAATGGTGCTCTGTTCCTCAGGGGAGCGCCAGCCAGGACTGGAGCGGGACAGCAGGCCCTGCCTTGGTCCCTGTGGGGGACAGTAGCATGAGAACACGCATACCTGCATGCATGTGTGCAGCTCATGGCACCCCTGAGACCATGGCCATCCTGAACAGAGGACGAGATGCCTCTCTTAGTTAGGGTTCAGCTCTGCTCTCTACCCAGTCACCCAAGCCAGAGTCCTGGGAGTTGTTGAGCGGCTCCTTTCCTTCACATCCTCTACCCAGTTCATCCCAGATGCTGTACCAATCTCCGCCTCCAAGATTCTATCCCCACCAGTATCTTAGTCCAGGTCTCATCTTCTCATCAAAATTTTTAAACAGCCTCCTCACCGCTGCCCTTAATCTTGGTTTACCCCCTGCTATCAAGACCCCGCCCCCAGTCATAACCAGAATAATCTTACTAAATTCAAGTCTGTCTTAACCCTTTCTCTGGCTCTCCATCATCAAAGTACAGTATTCCTCATCCTAGCCTCTGCCTCTCATTCCTGTCTCCAAACATAACAGCACCAGCTCCTGCTTCTGAGTCTTTGCTGTTATGGGTCCTGTTGCCCGGAATGTACTTCTCTCTGCTCCAGAAGCCTACATCCTACTCATGCTTCAAGGACCACTCTTACGGAACCTTCGAGCCTTCTCGGGAAAAGTGGATTTCCAGGTCCCGATCCCTGAAACCTGTGAATATGTTACCTTAAATGGCAAAAGAGACTTTGCAGATGTGATTAAGGATATTGAGATGGTGAGAGTAAGTAGCTGTTATAGTAATCACTTTTATGAGTAGTTGGACCCACTCTAGTTTCCAGGTGAGTCCAATTACTATTTATAAGGGCCCTTATAAGAAGTAGGCAGGAGTGTGAGAGACAGAATAGGGCTGTGACAACAGATGCACCAGTCAAGTGACATGGGGCTCTGAGCCAAGGAAGTCTCAAGAAGCTAGAAAGGCAGCCTCTAGTTTAGAAGCTGAAAAATGCAAATAATTGAATTCTCCCCTACAACCTTCAGAAAGGACCACAGTCCTCCTAATACTCCATCTCAGCCCAGCGTGGCCCATGTTGGACTTGTGACCTCCAGAACGATAAGATCACATATTTGGGCCCTGCTAGCATGGCTCAGTGGTTGAACATGGATCTATGAACCAGAAGATCACGGTTTGATTCCTGGTTGGCGTACATGCCTGGGGTTGCAGGCTCCATCCCTGGTGTAGGGTGTGCAGACGGCAGCTGATTGATGATTCTCTCTCATCATTGATGTTTCTCCCCTCTTTTCTCTGTCTCTTGCCCTCTCTGAAATAAATGGAAAAAATATATTTTAAAAAGATCACATATTTAAATTGCTTTAAGTCACTGGGTCTATGGTGTTTTGTTATAGCAGCCATTGGGAACTAATGCATTACCATATTAGAGGGAGGTGTTCATGTGTCTCTGAGTCCCTGGAAACAAAGGACCAAGGACCAAGGTTGGGGCTGGACCTTCTTTGTGTCTCTAGCTCCCAATACAAGGTCTGTCACAGAGATGATGCTTAGCAAACATTGGATGAGTGAGTGAGCGAATGAGTAAGTGAGTGAGACACTTTCTTCTCTGGCACTAGCAGACCCACTGTGGATATCAGGACTTTGAGGCTTCTTAGGCTGAAATGAAATGGACTTGATTTTATTTCATATGCAGAAAGCATGTTTGTCTGTGCTACTGACCCTGTTTCCTACCCTGTCATATCCAAAAAAAAACCCAAAAAAACATTAGTTATTTTGCCTCAAAGGCATCCTTCCTTCCCTGGCCAGGTGGTTGTCGGTTGGAGCATCAAGCTGTGCACCAAAAGGTTACGGGTTCAATCCCCAGTCAGGGCACATGCCTAGGCTGCCAGTTCCATCAAGTTGGAGTAGGAGGCAACAAGTTGATATTTCTCTCTCACATTGATGTTTCTCGCTCTTTCTTTCTCTTCCTCTCTTTCTAAAATCAATAAACATATCCTTGCATGAGGATTTAAAAAAAAAAAAAGGCATCCACCCTTGGCTATGAGATCATTTAGCCTTGTTGCCTGGCTCACTTCTAGTAACCCCCACGAACATCAACAAGGATGTTGGGCTCCCAGGCTCATGGCACATCAGGGTTGCAGGAGCCTCAACAATCAACCCATCTCACATCCTCTTTTACAGATGGGGAGACTGAGGCTGAGAGAGGGAAGGAGCTAAAGGGGTCAAATTGTGGTGCTAAGGGCCCAAGCCTGGCCTCTTTTACTTGCCCTTCCTGAGGACCCAGATGCTAGTATCAACATCCCCACTTCACAGATAAAGAAACTGAGGCACAGGGAAGCTAAGTACTTGCCTGTGGTCAGCTGGTGAGTGGTGCTGGTTCGAACTGATTATAACTCCAGAGTCTCTCCTCTTCATCTCTGAGCTATAATGACAGATGGGGGAAACTGAGGCCCGGAGCAGGTGAACTACCTTCCGTGGTGGCTGAAGAGAAAACAGGTTAAGGCTAACTTTCAAATCAGAGGCCTGTAAACCCACAAGCTGAGAAGTACCCGGGCTGAAAGAAGGCCTTGAGAGTTTGCCTTCTTCAATTAGGCTGCTTGCTTCTCTGAGTCCAGGGGGTAATTTAACTAATGGCACCGGTCTTCTGACATTATCGATCGGTCAAGATTAAATATGTTTGTCACAGTCAAGTGAACTAATCACTTTATTGTATTTCAAATACTAATTTTATCAGATAGATGTTGGGGGGCAACCCGGGAGGTGCGGGGAGATGAGCACGTGCACAGATGGGGGCGGGCAAAAGCACGATCGATGGAGCCTTCTGCCAGGAGGTCTCTGCCCCGGCAGGTTTCCCTGCCGCCTGCAGCCTGGCTGCTCAGACGAGAGGAATCCGCATCTCCCCCTCCCCCTCCCCCGCCCCCGCCTCCTCCATCACTGTTCTAGGACCCTCTTGAAATTTCTCAGGAGAGGCAATTTCTCAAGCATTATTGGAAAGTGGTAGATGTTTCCAAATAGCTATCCTAAATCACCCAGTAGCCACGGATCCCACAGCCACCCTGACACTGCTGGATGCAAATGCTGCCTCTCTGAGACATTAGCCATTCCTGGAAACACCGGCCCGCCGCAAAACCTTAAAATGAACGAATCTGTCTTTCAGGTTTGGAGAGGCTTTGCCGTTTCCATAGCTCAGCAAGTTGGACAAGGAGACCCAGGGCTTATTAAATCACTCCCTGGCCCTGGTGCAATTAAGCAAACCTCCCTCCTCGTGAGGACACACACACACACACACACACACACACACACACACACAAACACACACCCAGTTACACACATGCACACATACAAGCACACAAGTGCACATGCGTGTAAACACACATACACAAATGCACTCACATGTACATATACACTGATATAGCATGCAATTAAGCAAACCTCCCTCCTCGTGAGGACACACACACACAGTTACACACATGCACACATACAAGCACACAAGTGCACATGCGTGTAAACACACATACACAAATGCACTCGCATGTACATATACACTGATATAGCATGCAATTAAGCAAACCTCCCTCCTCGTGAGGACACACACACACACATGCAACACAAACACACAAGCGCTCACATGTACATATACACTCATATAGCATGCACTTACTTATGCATGCATAAACATGCACATCGGTCTGTAATGCACAACCCCACAAATGCAAACTCATGGACGCACACATGCACACACACTCGCATCCAAGGTTCAGAAGTTCCCAAGGGACAGGATGTTTTCTAAACACAAAAGACTGGTCTCCCCCCCCCCCCCCCTTCACAAAGAAGCACCTGAGAAAACTTGACTGGGTGACTGTCAAGATGAGGTGGGTCAGTTTCTCTGACTCTGGACACAAGCCCACCACCATCGACTGTGGGGTGGGGTGGGGTTGAGTGGGCCAAAACCAGTGTTCTTGCCAGGCAATCTCTATTTTTAGAAGCATAGTTTTGTGACTTAGAATCTGTGGAACTGGAGCTTTTCTGGGAAGCTCTGTCCAACTCTGAGAGATACTTCTTTCCTACGAATCCTACTGGATTAAGCAAGTCAGGAAATCGCGCGCGTGCGCACGCGCGCGCGCGCACACACACACACACACACACACACACACACACACACCAGCTCCCCAGGGAAACAGTGAAAGTCAGAACAACCACAAACAGATTTGCTGAACGTTCAAATCTTTGAGCATCATTAAAACCCGGAGAGCCGTGTGTTGTTGAGTGTGTAACCTGGTTTTTAGTCTCTTTTTATGCTATGTAACTCCAGATGTTTTACCCCCTAAAAGGATCTGTTTTTCTACATGATGGAGTACCCAATTTGCGAAAAATATCCTGGTACCCATCCCAAGCCAGCAAACCGTCGGCAGCATGCCAGCCTCCATGCATTTGTTTAAAGCCAGATCTAGGAAATGTCTCGCGTGTGGGTTTTGAGGCTGATGGACTTGGAATCGATGGCCTGAACTCTGGCCTCTGTTCTGCTTGTGGAACAAGTTGCCTGAGGTACGAGGCAGAGCTGGTGTGGCAAGCCCAGCTGCGTGCCCTTTGAGCAGAAAAGAATAAAATCTAACAAGATCATCTGAATACACACGGAACAGGGAGAAAGCACGCGTGCAATAATCAAGTCCAAAATACCTCCTGGTCAGGATGTCAGGGCAGGAAGTATTCCCTTTCCATTGTGTTGTTTTCTATTTGGACGTGGGAGATACCAGCCTGCAAGGTGCCCACAGCAGGTTAGGAGGGCACAGTGGGGTCCTCAGGCAGACTGGCATTGACGTTTCAGGATGGAAACGTCTCCCTCGCCCTTGTCAGGATCCCCACCAAATCCCCTTCTCTGGTGCGGGCCACTGGCCCTCTGTCATGCATACTACTGACCACTCACCACTTCCAGAGCCCCTGCCCTCCCTTGGTCCTCAGGACCCCACACTCTCCAGGTGTCCCCTTCTCTCTCTCTCTCTCTCTCTCTCTCTCTCTCTCTCTCTCTCTTTCTCTTTCTCTCTCTCTGGCTGTTCCTTCTCTGCAGTTTACCTTTCCCCCAGCCTGTTCCTGTTCCCTGCAGGTTGGTATTCTCCAGGAATTTATATCTATCTATCTATCTATCTATCTATCTATCTATCTATCTATCTATCTATTCTATCATCTATCTATGTCACCCTGAGTCATCTCACCCACCCCCATGAATGTACCCATGATGCTCCAGAGCCCCAGACTTATCCATCCACCTGCACGGATGCTTCTCACACCACGAGTCCAGAAGCAATGTCTGGCATTGATTCGGCAGCTCAAGCATTTCAAAGGTTCCCTAGGCCTTTCCCTTATGGTCGCATGAAGGCAGCTGTCGTGCCAGCCGTCCCATCTGCATTCTTGACAGGAAGAAGGAAGAAGGGCAAAGGGCCCCTGAGAAGAGTCTTCCCAGCAACTCCACACACCTCACCGGCTTCCACGTCCTTCTCCCTGGACACTCCTTTGGGCAGGGCAGCAGAGTGTCCTGTCAGAGTTCAGGTGTAGTGTGCAGGCTGCCATCCCCATGTTGGGAACAAGAGGAGGAATAAGGAGCAAGAGGAGACCCCTTACCTGACTGAATCAGGCTCCTCCCCACAGCTCCCCCACCCTACTTGCACCCCCATCTCTCTCTCTCAGTCCTTCTGATGAATCCTCTCCCACACCCGGAGTGAGCTTTCTGACATGATGATTCTCGGGTCCCATCACCCTCACTGGCACCTCACGGGGCTCTGCCCGTCCTGGATGCCCCAAGTAAGACTCACTGGCCTGGAGGGTAAAAGTCTTGGCCTGGCATTCAAGATGCCGAAGTAGCTGGCATTATTTCTGGAAACTGCAAGTTCTTTTTCTTTGCCACGGATTTTCAGACAAGGGCAGCCATCTTTGCTGCGGGAAGGGTGGCCGATAACGGGGGGAATTAAAAAACAAACACATTAGCTCTGGCCTGCCCAGATAATGAACCCAGGAGAAGGTTATCTATCTCCCTGATTTATACGGTTACGGTTTCTTCCCTAGACCGAAGTGGGAGTCTTTTACATCTCCCGCCCTCCACATTTGCTGCAGCAAGAAAATCACATTTTTCATGAACCATGGGAATTACGGAACAGCGGCGGTTTTATTTGTTAAAGGATTGAACTTGGCCATTTCTTCTATCAGGCCGAGTCCCGCTGTTACGTACAACTTCTCATCCAGCCAGACATCACGGAGAATAAATCAGGACCCGCGCTCAGTGTGACAGCCGCCGTCTAGCGGGGCCCAGGGGTTTGGGGGCTAATGGGGTCTCACAGCAGGGAGGAGCTCCTGCCAGCCAGGCAGGGAAGGAGCGGTGAGGTTCAGACTTTGAAAAAACAAATGGAAGAATTGAGTCACTTCATAAAACCGATGTCAGTGGGTGAATCATAGACCATGCAGGGACTGCGAGAGCTGGCGGGGCCTTCATGATCAGTGAGCTCGGGGGCTGCTTTACGGGGGTCCGTGAACCCACGGAATTGTGTGCAATTCTTTCAGTGCATATGTGCATTTCCCTGGGGTTACAGCTCATAGCTTTCATCAGTTCTCAGAGATTAAGAATCACGGGTCTGGTTCAACCCACTCATCATGCTAGGGGAAAAGTCCTTGGAAGAGAAGGTACCCGTTGAGATCTCCTAGTGAGCTAGGAATGAAGAGACCCAGGGTCTTAGGTCCTTGCTGTGTGACCTTGGGCCAGTCACCTCACCTCTCTGAATGTTTTACTACACGTGCAATTAAAGGGTGCGTAGATGATTAAGTAAAGGAATTCACGCACTTCAATACCTACCCACATAATTAGTATGTACTTGACTGTCAATAAATATTCTTTGAGTCACTAAGTAACTTTGAAAATCATTCTTTTCAGCTATTTTTTTCATTCATTCAGTAAATACATATTATCTCGTATATACCAGGACACTGGATGAATAAGGCAGGTATAATCGCTGCTCTCACAGAGCTGGGGGTTAGATAGGAGATACAGTAAAGAACACAGACCATTGTTAGTGCTGAGACAATGAACTATTACATTGTTGCTGTAACTACTGTACTGCAGTGTGATGAGTGCCCTACCAGAGTCAACACAGAAACCTGGGGGAGCATAGGGTGGGAACAGGGGTGGGAGGGTGCGGAGGGAGAATCAGGAAAGGCTTCCCAGAGGAGGTGGCAACTAAGCTGAGCCCTGAAGAAAAAGCAAAAATTGGCCAAGCAAAGAGGTGGTTGACACTTTGTTCAGAGAAGAACATATGCAAAGGTCCAGAGCAAACGAAAGCCAAGAGAAACCACATTGAAATGAACAAGCCTAACAGCACGTCCGTACCCCTTCACCTTTCATCATCTATTTATCTTTGCATTCATTTACTTAATGTTGGTTCCTTTATACGTGACCATCTCCTCCTTCCTTGTGGGAAGCTAGGACCTCGGGTGTTAGCAGGTGTGAAGCTAAGCACTGATTGTTCCTGTTGAGATAGTGGTGGCTCAAGGCAATTCCCTAACCTGATAATCCTTTTACTGTTTACCAAACTTTACCTTTGATATGCCTGTATGCATTGCTAAAGGGTGAAGTTGTGTATTCAAGTAAATAAAAATCAAACCGGCCTGAGGTCAGTGTGCCTCTTCAAGAAAGTGGTCTCCACCTGGCCCTCATGCCTTCTAAATTCATAGTTCTTGTATAGCATTTACATTTGTGCAGATCCTGAACCCTGCGGCGAAGGTCCAGGCACTTCCTGTTACAGCTCCATGTGGTGCAGCCCCCCTCTCACTAGCCTTGGAAACTCTGTCAGAGCCCCCTCTTTAGAGGTGAGGAAGCTGGATGGGAAATGGATTCATACCAACTTGATGCTGGAGTTGGAACCCAGGCGGAGCAGTCTGGGGAGCTCATGGTATCGGAGGCAGACAATCACTGTGTGGCTGGCTGAGCTCCCAGGGTCACTGTCCTGCCAGGGACAGCCTGAGCGATCACCCCAGAGATGATTAATTCCTGCCTCCCTCAGCCGGCCCTGGGTCTGCAGCCAAGTGCTGCTGTCATCTCTTTATTCTTCTGCGCAGCTGTTATTGAAAATCAATAAGCCGCCCAAGCCGAATGAAGTTCAGTGACTGGGACCGAGTCCATAAATCAAGTAAAAACTAAATTATATTTAAAAAGGGAAATAGGAATAAGAAGACTGCTTAGAAGTGGAGCTGGAGTCCCGAGAGCCTCAGTTATCATGGACACAAAGAGAGGAGCAAGAAACTGGTACCTCCTGGCCAGGATGTGCCTCAGAGTCCTTTTATCCAGGCCCCTCTTTTCCAGATCAGAAGACTGAGGCCTGGAGAGAAACCCCCTCCTGGTCACACAGTAAGAGGCAGAGCTGGCTCCAGACCCGCGGCCCACGGATAGTCTTTCTCTATCAACTGGCACTCAAATCAGTGAGAAGTCACAGCTAAAATGAAGTGAATTTAAGAGAAAACCAAAGAGAGCGAGAGAAGCTTAAAATTTGTCACATATCTCACTCTTTTTATTTATAGTTTCTGCCTTTAATCTTATGCTTTAAAGTCCTAAGCAAAGATGTCTGTTTCCAGCCAAAGACTAGGCAGAATAGTCCCTGGAGCTCACATGGGGCTGAAATTCATATTCCCACCAACCAGAGTGGAAAGACCCCTTACACACAGGCATTGAGCAGAGTCTCAGAAGGGTATTGCCTCAGTAGTGACACAAAATTAACTCTAGACTAAAGCCTGCACACTCCAAATCTTGAAAGGATCCACCTGGTTTGTGCTCCAGAATGAAACCCGATTTAAAGGAATGCAACAAAATTCAGCGATCAACAACATAAGATTCATAATACCCAGCATCCAATAAGAAAATTTTGATGTAGGAAGATATAGCCTATCACCAGACAGAAAACTAACCACTAGAAACCAACCAAGAAATGATGACTTGATGAATTTAGCAAAGAACATTAAAACAGCTATTGAGGTCCACTATGTTTGAGAGGGTAGAGGGAAAATGGGACCACGATGAAGAGAAAAATGGACGTTTTGAAAGGTTTAGATCTAAATGGAATTTCTAGAAATGGGAAATATACTATCAGAAATGAAAAAAGACATTGGATGGTATTAATGCCAGATTAGGCTTTGAAGAAGAAAAAGTCAGTGAATTTGAAGCTATGGCTTCAGAACTATCCAAAATGAAACATATGCTTGCCATATGATCCAGCAATCACACTCTTATATACCTACCCAAGAGAAGGAACACATACTTACATGAAGATTCGAACGTTCAGAGCTTTGTTCGAAATAATAAAGAGCTGGAAACAACCCAAACGTCTATAGGCTTGATGAAGGGATATAGTCATATAATGGGCTACTACTCAGCAATAAAAGAAATGCACTGATATTCGCAACACATGGGTAATCTCAGAAAACATTATGTTGGTTCCATTTCTAGGAAACTCGTTAAAAAGGAAAATTCAAATAAAAGCAGATCAGTGGTCGCTTAGGGAAGGAACTGGCTGCAAAGAGGCAGAAGAGGACTTTTTGGGGTGATGGAAATGTTTTCTATCAACATTTTTGAGATGATTACATGACTGTATATATTTGTTAAAACGTATGAAATTGTGTGTGTGTGTTGATATGGATGTAGTTATAAAAGGGCAACATCAGGGATCTTTGTGGTGATAGAGCTACTACACATGGCATAGCCTTCTATAAAACTAAATACACGCATACAAACAAGGACAAATAAAACTGGGGAAATCTGAATAACACCGTGGATATTATCAATGTCAGTATCTAGATTGTAATGCTGTACTGTAGTGGTGCAACATAGCACCATTGGAGGAAACTGGGTAAAGGGTACAGGAGATTTCTTGGCAGTGTTTCTTATGACTACAAGTGAATCTACAATATCACAATAGACTTCAATTAAAATACGAATAATATTGCTAAATTTTATTGTATATAAATTATGGCTCAATGAAACAGATGTTTTGAAAGGTCTATATGATCCTCTAAACAAAGTAGTTTTTCCATTTATAACTTGTTCATTCATGAGAGCTGCAATGGGACTTTGCTCCATTCATATAGAAAATTAAAAATTAGGAATATTTAGGAGTTTTGTATGTTTTTTTGTAATACAAGCAAAAATGACTGATGATGTGTCCATGTATAAGACAATAAAAATATTGTCTTAAGTAAAAGTCCTAAAGTACCCCAGGAAAATATAAACATCCACCCATATTTTCTTCTTTCATGCTTTCCATTTAGATCTTAACTATAAATGAAAAAAATTTTTGTCTATGCTATTTTTTAAACGTTGTTCATTTTTTTTCTAATTGGTTAGCTAATAGTCCTGACACCACTTGTAGCATAATCCATTTCCCTTCAACCCTCAATATACATGTTTGAAAAGTTACCTTTATCACATACTAAATTTGCGTCTATTTGTGGATTGTCTGTTTAGTTGAGCTGAATGTATCAAATTTCTTTACCTGTACATCCCCGTTCTCTTTACTGTAACCATATAATATGTTTTTAATGCCTGGTAGTATAAGCCTTTTTGTTTACTATTTCTTTGCAAAATGTTCTTGGCTATCATTGTAGATTTATGAACTTCTAAATAATTTTTCTAAGTTCTCAAATATCCTGCTAGATCTCAACTGTTTATTAAATTTACAAATTCACTTGGGGAAATTGATAACTTCACATTACTGAAATTTTCTAACCAGGAACACAAAATGTCCAAGGCCACCCCATTGCACAACTCCAGGGGGCGCCATTCACATTGGAGTTGTGGTGTTCAGCCTGTGTGTCTATAGACAGGGGCTGTATATATATTTTTTCATTTATTCAACTTGTCTTCATATCTCAAGTAAAGTATTATAGCTTTTGTCATATGAACCCTGTACGTTTCTTATTATAGTAATGTCTGGGTCACTTCATCTTCTTTATCCAGTCACCCCCACCCTCCTCCCCTCTGGCACCCATCAGTCTGTTCCGTGTATTCAATATTTCTGCTCCTAATGCGAATGGGGTCATTTTATCATCTAGATTTCCCTCCCACCCCCATGTCATTGCTACTGTATTGAGAGTGATTGATTTTTGTTTGTTTTTTCATTTGGTAACTGACCACCTTCCTGATGATTCGCATTCATTCTAGCATAGTTTTTTAGTTGATGCTGTTGGATTTTCAAGCTAGAAAATTATATCACCTGCAAATAACATCTCTGATTCCTTCTTCGTATTATTCAAACTCTTTGTTTAACAATCCATCAGCTGTCCCTCTGTGAAACAGAGGCGTTTCAGATGGGGTGTGATGTTGGCTATCTGTAGGAGAGAGATATTCATTTCAGTTAAGGAAATCTCCTTCTATCCCAAATTTATTAAGAGCATCTAAAATTTGGAATAGAGGTTGAATTGTGTTCCTTTGTTGCATTTTCAAGATGCTCATATTTCTTATTTAACCCATTAATGTAAATGGATCATATCCATAGATTTTCATCAAACCATTCTAGCCTTTCTTTTCTCTGTTCCATATAGCATTAAGATGTTTTAATGAGGAAAAAATCCATATCTTAGCCTTATGTCTGTATTCAAAGACATTCAAAATTAGTTTTTCCCTAACTCTCCCTTCTAACTGTAACTTTATTTGTGACTGTGTAATGAAGTCCAGTTTATAGATTTTTTAAAAGTTTAAATCTTTTTTAAAAAAAATTAAACAACCAGACTAGAAAAAGGTACTCTTACATACTTTTCTTATAGCAAACAAGCTAATATTTCAGTACAATGTAACTATACAGAATATATACAATATACATATGTTCACAAGCAACTCTACAGGCTCAAAACAGATTCGAAAAAACACGATTTTCACATTGACTGCAATAACTCTAAAAATGATTGTAACATTCAAACGGCACTTGGCTTACTGAAAAGCCACATACGACCGCGCGCACACATATGTATATAGATATGTAGATACTAGAGGCACGGTGCATGAATTTGTGCACGGGTGGGGTCCCTCGAGGTGGCCTGCAGAGATAGGGTCCCAGTTCTTGCCCCCAGCGTTGCAGCCCTGCAGCCTCACTTGGCACCCCGCCGTGGCCTGGTGCTGCCACCTCATCTGCTCCACCATCCCACCTGCAGGGTGGTCCATCAGGGCTGGGGCCCCGCCCCTGCTGCTCCGCCAGTTGCCATCAGTGGGATGATGGGGCCCACTTGCACCTACCTTGACCTGGTGTGGCCCACTCACCTGCTCCACCATCCCACCGTGGCCCTGCTCTTGTTGGGGCCCATTGGGGGCTGGCAGCACCTCCACTGCTGACCATTGCAGGCATTGTGTCGCCAACACCTGCCATGTTCTGTGCCACCCCCTGCTGCTCAGCGCATGTCATAGCGAGTGATGGAACGACTGCCCGAGGGGACAATTTGCATATTAGACTTTTATTATATAGGATAGATATATACTGTTCCCAAGAACATTACTTATTCCTGTAAAATACTACTAGCCAGATACTACTATACAAGATATTCTAGCCTTCTTGGGGAAAAAAAAACTTATTTGGTATATTATTTTAAATGTACTTCTGTATTTTATTTGCTGTTGCTTTATTTGGAATTTTTTTAAAGTCTATAGGCAAGCATATTCTATCTGACATCTCCGCTAGGCTTGGTAATCAGGGATATGCTGGGTTTATAGAAGGAGTTGAAAAGATTTCCATATTTTTCTTTGGTCTGCGACTGCTTAAATAGCATGGGAATTGTTTGTTGCTTGAAGATTTAGGAAGATTTTCTCATAAAGCAGTATGATCTCTTAGCCTTATTCGGCAATGGTTCCTCAGTAAATGCGTTCTCCCATAGTTTCTTATTTTCTTTACTCAGTTAATTTCACCAATTTGTATTTTCTAACAAGATTATCAATTTCCCCGAATATTAAAGATATTTAGTATAGAGATATACATAGTGTCCTCCTAAAATCTCATCAGTACTTTTGGTTTTATCACCATTCTCTTTTTTTTTTTATTAAAAATTTTTTAATCTGGCCCTAACCAGTTTGGCTCAATGGATAGAGTGTCGGCCTGCAGACTCAAGGGTCCCAGGTTCGATTCCAGTCAAGGGCATGTACCTTGGTTGCAGGCACATTCCCAGTGAGGAGTATGCAGGAGGCAGCTGATTGATGTTTCTCTCTCATCGATGTTTCTAACTCTCTAAAATAAAATCTATAAAAAATATATATTTTTTTAATTTTTTAAATCTTGACACTATCACAGATGTCCACCATTCCCCCACTCCCTTTGCTCACCTCAATCCATTCCTGTCTCCCCTCCCTTGGCCTTCACCACACTATTGCCCATGTCCATGGGGTAGACATAGACATTCTTTAGCTAATTCCTTCACCTTCTTTATCCAGTCACTCCTACCCCACTCCTCCCCTCTGGCACCTGTCAGTCTGTTCCATGTATCCATTCTTCTGGTTCCATTTTGTTCATCACATTGTTAATTAGATTCTCATATTAGTGAGATCATATGGTATTTGTCTTTCTCTGACTGGCTTAAGTCGCTTAGTATAATACTCTCCAGGCCATTCCATTTTAATACCATATTTTCTGTTTTCCCCTTTTTATTTTAAGGACTATTTCCTTAAGTATGTATAATTTATTGGACTTTCTAAAGAAATTGTTCTTGGTTGTACTAATTACTAGGTTTTTATTATTGAATGTGTTCATTTTTTAAAAATAGGTTTTTATTGATTTCAGAGAAGAAGGGAGAGAGAGAGAGAGATAAAAACATCAATGATGAGAAGCAAATCATTGATTGGCTGCCTCCTGCACGCCCCCAACAGGGGATCAAGCCCGCCACCCAGGCATGTGCCCTGACCGGAATCGAACCGTGACCTCCTGGTTCATAGGTTGACGCTCAACCACTGAGCCACTGCAGCCAGGCGACGGCATTTTTATGCTAACTTTACAGGAGAGGAAACGGAGGCTCAGAGGCAGAAGCTACTATCTAGGGTCAGGCAGAACTCACATCTATCTGTGCTCATCCCCTGACCCCACAGAACCGTTGGGGCTGGACCACTGAGCATAACTAGTCACCTATTGTGCATCATCCTAATGACAAATGAATGTGTGATGCATGAGACCAGCCATACGGCTGTTCTGACTCCACTGTCAAAGTGGAGAAAAAACAAATCCATCATTCCTCGATCCGAGGTGTTTTTATTTTTATGTCCCCTCCTCTCTGCCCCCTGCAGAGCCCGGGGAGGAGGCGGGTTTTGATTCCAGCAGCCTGTGTACATCCGTGCCCGCCTGTGTGTGCACAAGGTGAAGGAGAGATTATAACTTTATTCTCGCTTGGGGGCAACTGGTTATGTCTGGAAACATTTGAACATCCCATAAAGCTCATTTCTTTTGCAAATGAGTCAGATGACACAAAACACTTCAAAGTGAAATTCTGTTGGGCTTTCCATCTGGCTGGCCTCTGGGGGAATGCGCCTGAGCACTGCCTTTGTTAACCAGGTCCCCGGAGTTAGAATTTATGCTGAAATACAAATAACTGTGCATTCGTGGGGAACAAAGCCAAGATATGATCTCAACTGCATTTGGAGTGAAATTCCCCATTTCCTTCTAATGCTCTCCACCTTCCAGGCGAAGAGCGAAGAGCCTTTCTTGCTCCAAGCAGCTGTGCGCTTTCGTGCGGTGCCCTGCACCTGGGAAGGCAGGCCCGGCCAGCCGTGGCCCCTTCACCCTGCCTCTGACCGCTGCATGCTCTCAGGCAGGACCCAGTAATGTGGCCTCCCTTCCCTGTGTGCGAACTCCTAGAGCTTCCCATGACTCCCAAAACAGTCCCGGAGAGCCCATTGCATCCTCCTAGTTGGAGAGATTGGATCCAGTACGACCCCGACTTTTGCCAGACCTTCTTGTGGCAAAAGTTGCAGATGTAAAGTGGATGCTGTCCATCTGATGCACTTTATGCGTTTTGGAAGATCCTGTCCTCAGCTTGCTGTTCCCCGTGGCCAGCCATGTCAGGAAACACACACTCTCCCTGCAGAGTCTCTGATCTAAGCCCTTCTTGAGTCTGTCCAGGCAAGAGAGGGTGGCCCCTGTGGCTGCCGGGATCCACTCCTCCTCCTGCTCCTTCCTCAGTCATCTCGGTGGGATCCAGGACATGGATATGCCCACAGGGGTCCTCCAGAAGCCCCTGGAAAATCCTAGGTGGGTACTGGGCATGGGCACTGCTAAGTCCTCCTTCTGGAGCCTCCCTGGTCTCTCTCCCCTCTCCTTCCTCTTCCTTGCCCTTGGGGAGCGGGCAGTGCCAGAGCCACCTGAGCCTTTCTGCTCAAGGATGGCTCATTTCTTCCTCCCCTTTCTGTTTGCCATAGCTTCCACGTCAACCAAGATCTGCCAAGAAATGACCATCTTCCCCCAATCACAAGCCCCACCCCCATTCCCTCCAACCCTTCCCTCCCCTTCCCTTCTGCTTCACCAACTTCTCCATGGACACTGTCACCCAGCTTGGCCACTGCCCCTCCCTGGCTGAAAGTGTCCCCACCCATAGTTCACCAGGTCCAGAGGCACCATCCTGGTCGCATGTGGTTTCTTTGATCTGCTCCACCAATCTGTGAATTCTGGGGGAGTCACAGCCTTCCTCCGGGCTTTTTCTATTACCCCCCCCCCCCAATCCCTGCAGCAGAATAGTGGGTGCAGTCAGGCTTTTCAGGGGACCCTTCCCTGGGCTAACCCTGCAGTACCTCGGATGCCTGAGAACAACTTCAAGATGAGGAATCATTCCCCCCACCGCAGCCCTCTTCCACGTGGACCCTGGGCTCTCAGGGCAAGTTTTGGAGTCTTCTAACACCTGTGGGCATCCTGTGAGTCCCTGGCTCCTCTGAGAAGCCTGAGCTTTTGGGGGGCTCCAGTAGCCCCCACTATGGGGCAGCACTATCAGGACTAACCCCTGGAAGCCCCTCTCTATACCCATTTGCTGAAGTTTCTTGTTCCTTTGCAGTGCTGAGCAGGAGTCTGGCCATGTTCCACCCCTGGTGGGAGTGAGGGAGTCAGGTGGGTGTGGGATGCGGCTCCAGGAGAGGTCCGCAGGTTGTGCCATCAGAGGGAGGCCCCTTGGAGGTGAGCGGGGCAAAGACGCCTTACGGTCCTGCATCCTCTCTCACTTCCTCTTGCATCTTGGCATTCTAGTCTCAGCAGCGATCAGGGCAGCATGTGGACTAAAGTTGGGGTTGACTAGTTGACCCTGTTGGTGATATGCAAGTGGGGGGAAGGGAGAGGGAGGAGGGAGCCTGACCTCGCCTACACTTGCTGTGCTTTACTCAGCACCCTCCACAAGCACCCTGAGAATGAGAAGAGCCCTGCTTCTGCCCCCAGAACCTGGGGGTTTCTCTAGGAGACTCCTTCCTCGGCACCCCACCCCCAGTCAGTCCTTTGTTCCCCAGGACGAATAAAGAGAACACTCAGCTGAGACCTGCTTCTATGTACATCCCAAGCTTATCCAGATGCTGGTCTGGTGAGAGCTCCCCTTACCACGGCCTTTGCCTGACTGTCCCTCCATTGGTCACAGTCCCACTTGGCGTGCTTCCCGCCCAGGGCAGGGGAGGTGTAGGTGAGTAGAAACCCATGTAAGAGACCGAGGAGCATGACTCAGCCTTGGGTTGTGAGTGGGCACCACCCATAACCATTCTGCAAGCTCAGGTCTGCAAACCCTGGCTCATTGGTCCGTTAGTCTGAACATTTACACACTCCCGCAGAAGAGTCCTTGCCCCTTTCAGCTGCGCTACCACGTAAATCCGGGGCTTCTGGCCACCCCTACCCACCCTTTGCCTCAGAGACACTGTGGACCGCTTTACAATTAGGAATAATAAAGGCCCGCAGAGACATTTTAACACAGCCCACAAAAGGAGTCATGTGCATTTCTTGGATCACCGGCATGAAAATAAACAACTCCCCCTCCCCTTCCCCCTCGTCGCTTAGGTCCAACCATTTCACTTTCCAACAGCTGTTTTGAGACGTGAGGAACATGCTGACAGGTCAAAGATAAGCTGAATAATTTCCAGGCACGAAGAACACACAAAGGATCCAAAAGGCGGACGGGATACTCGGAGGTCCCCAGCAGCTGGCACATCACCTAGCCCTGTGGCGTTGGGGAAGTTGTGAGAAAGAGGAAGGTGTCTCCTAGGACCCTGGGCACTGCACCATTCTCCAGCCCCGAAGCGATTTCTGCTTGTTCGCAACCAGCTGCCTGAGGCGGCTCACAGCTCGTGAAGGTGCAAGTGAGCTTGGGCTCATTCAGGGCGACGCCCTCATTTTGGACACCGAGGCTCAGAGGAGGGGAGAGACGTGGCTTCAACTGTCAGTACAGAGGAGGCTTCGGAGCCACCTGGCCTCAGACGCCCTTCTAGGATGTGCTCCTTGCCCAGACTTCCCTCGCCGCTAACGACCTCGTGCCCCTCCTAAAGGAGAAAGCTTTCTCTCGCTGCTGGGTCCGGGTAATTGAAAGGTAACTTTCCTTTCAATTACCTTTTCCTTCCTCCTTCCCTCCCTCCCTCCTGCCCTCCTTCTCTGTCCTCCCTTCCTTCCTCCTCCTCTCCTTTCTTCCTCTCCTCCCTCCCGTCCTCCCCCCTTCCTCCTTCCCTCCCTCCCTCCTTTTCTTTATTTCTCTCTCTCTCTTTTAAAAAAAAAAAAAAGAAGTTAAACAAATTTCAGAAATATTCATGCTCAAGAATTGCCCAAGGCATCTGGACCTTTTAAAAAAGTTATTACACTTTCAATAAACAGGATGTACTTAAAAATGTTTAAAAACGAGATTCCATTTTAAGATCAGGGACTCATTAAATAGTCTTTAAGCTGATTTCTGTATTATGATATTTTTAACCAAGGTAGATTTCTAAGTTTAGTTGTATTATTTCCATATGTTTCTCCATAATGACATACACTTGATGCTTTCGAAAGCCTTAGTAAATCTCACTGAAGGTACTTGTCCCTTGTGCTTTCTGAACGTAGCCCGTTCTCAGCAAACATCTAACAAACTCTCACTGTGTGCCTGGCCTTGCACAGGTGTGCAGGCATGGAGGTGAATTAAGGTGAGGCTGCCACCTCCAAGGGGCTCACAGGCTAAAGGCAGGTGGACAGGTGAATAAAGAGAGGAGCCAGGCATCCCGGCTCCTGAAACAAGGGTGAGAGGGTGCCAAAGGAGGCAGGTGACTCCCAGGGAGCAGGCATCTGTGAGGCAGGCAGGAAGGGAGCAGAGATCCATGGGGACCTTTGGCCTGAATCTTGAAACAAGCAGGAGTCAGGAAAGGGTAGCTCGGGCTGCAGGAGCCAGAGGATGGGAGGTTCTGTGGGGTGGAAGAATGTCTTATGTCTGGGGAACAGCATGTGGCTCCTTCACAGGACTGGAGCATGGGGCACAGGGACAGGAAAGGGAACAAGAACGAGGAAACCAGGGGAGCTGCGTGCCCCAGGGGAGCGGTGGGACCCGGGGAAGCCGTGTGCCCCAAGAGAGTCGTGTGCCCCGGGAGAGCTGTGTGTCCCTTGGTAGCGGTGGGACCTGGGGAAGCCATGTGCCCTGGGAGAGCCTTGTGCCCTGGGGGAGCGGTGAGACTCAGGGGAGCCGTGTGACCTGGGGGGGGGCAGTGGGATCCGGGGGAGCCATGTGCCCCAGGAGAGTCATGTGCCCCAGGAGAGTCATGTGCCCCTGGGGAGCGGTGAGACCCAGGGGAGCCCTGTGACCTGGGGGGGGGGGGCAGTGGGACCCGGGGGAGCCATGTGCCCCGGGAGAGCTGTGTGTCCCTTGGGAGCAGTGGGACCCGGGGGAGCCGTGTGTCCTGGGAGAGCCATGTGCCCCGGGTGAGCAGTGGGACCCGGGGGAGCCCCTATGTTCATAGCAGCACAATTTACAATAGCTAGGATTTGGAAACAGGCTAGGTGCCCGTCAGCAGATGATTGGATCAGAAAACTATGGTACATCTACACAATGAAATACTATGCTGCCATAAAAAAGAAGGAAGTCTCATCATTTGCAGCAACCTGGATGGAATTGGAGAACATCATGCTGAGTGAAATAAGCCAGTCAATGAAAGAGGAACACCACATGTCCTCACTCATTTATGGATAATAAAGAACATTATAAACTAATGAACAGAAAGATAGATATAGTGACAGTAAAACAGCAAGTAGACTGCCAAATGACAGCGGGGAGGGTAGGGTGATCTGGGGGAGACAAGAGGACTGGTATGCATGCATATAAGTACAACCAATGGACTCAAAACTCTGGGGAGGGAGGGCATGTATGGGCGGTGGGGGGGGGGGGGGAATGGTAAGCAATGTACACATATAATACCTTAATAAAAATTTTTTTTAAAAAAAGAACGAGGAAACCCAGACACTGACATCACACAAGTGTCACACACTGACACGTGGTTGCAGAACTCAGATTCTCCAGCCCTTCTGCCCTGTTAGCAAATCCGAAAGGCTTGATCAGCCTGCACCCACTCCCCTGTGATCTGTACCCACAGGGGCCCCCAAGGAGCAGGCCACGAGGGGGTTCATCACCAAACCTCTGCTTGACCTGGCAGGTCCAATGCAGCCCCGGGCAGCCAGGCGGTGAGCTCAGCCTTCCCGGGGCCTAGCTCCTCCCCGGGCTTCAGCGACCGTGTCTGGACAGGGCGGGCTGGACTAGCCTCTCTCCGAGCCCTCTCCGCTGAGTCTCCGCTCCGGGATCCAAAAGGCAAAGCAAAAATACAAAAACAAAAACTCTACGCGCCGTGAGCCGAGCAGGTGGCCAGCTTGCCAGCCAGCTGCCCGACCTGGCATCGGAGGCTTGTCCCGCACTAGTAGTTGGCACTGGCCAGGAGGAGGGTTTGGGAAGAGGCTCCGGCAGACTGGCATGCCTGGCCTCCCAGATGACTTCCCAGCCCCCATGTGCCAGTGGGAAACCAACAGAGGCGGGTGGCCAGGGTGGGCAGCCTGGGAAGGCGGAGCAGGCGGCCCTAGAACAGCAGGTTTGGGCACGTCACGTCTAAGGCGCTGTTCTGGGGCCTATCGGGCTGCTGGAGCCAAAGGGAAGACGGGCATGAATGTGTTTAGTGCACAAAGAGGGTTTTGGGTGGAGGGTGCTGAGTCAGGCAGGCTCTGTAGAGGCCAGGGAGTGTGGTCTGCAGACGACACACACAGGACATCTGAGGCCATAGCCAGTCCCCAATTCAGAAGCCAAGTCCTGCATGTGAGGGGAGACCCGCCCACCACATAGGCGAGAAGGGCGTGGGGTCAGAAAGCTCACCCACTTGAGGATGGGAGTGTGTGTGTAGAAAAGATAAGCCCTGAGTGAGAAGGGCAGGGATCCAGGGTCACACCTGCCATTGATTCCCTAAGTGAACTTGGGTTTGTTCCCCCTCCTCTCTGGGCCTCAGTTTCCTTGGCAACATGAGGGGGGTTACTGTTACCTGGTTCGTGGTACCCAGAGGAGTCTTGTGAGAAGACAGATCATGAGTGAGGTAATGGATACGAAAGTTATAAACAGTCAAGGCTGGGCTGAGCCCCTCTAGCCCTTGACCTCACTGAATCCCCCCCTGTGGCCACTTCACAGTCTCTATGAGACGGGACTTAGTGGTGGCAATGCTGTGGGTGAGGGTCGTGGCACTGGTGGCCTATCTTGAAGCTTCACTTCCACTTACAAGGAAAAAATTGTGAAAATCTTTTCAACTGGGCGATGAAGATTCCTGGAAGTCCTTCTAGTGACTTCTAGATAATTCTTATCTGGTCCTTTTAGATAACCCTTTCTTACAGGTTATCTGCTCCTTTCATTGTTTTAGAGCTATCGTGCAGCTTTATAAATAGGAGAAAACTGGTAATGCCTTGATTCCCATCCATGGAAATTCAAATGAATTTTGCCCATTGGAAGGGCGATGATTATTGGCTCTGTGGCTATTGACTACTTTTGTATTTTTTTGTATTTATTTCCGACATTCCTGAAGGCCCACATGTACGGTTCTGTTGATCCTCCGTTAATTAATGAGTTAAACACAGGACCTGACATGTTCTTTTTATATCCATGTGAGAATCATCGTATTATTTCTCTGTTGCTGTGTAATGGTTTGCCACAAATTTATGAGCTCAAAGCAGGGCCCATTTATGGGTGCACCATCCTGTAGGTCAGACGTGTGAGCATACGCAGCAAGCCTGGGCTCTCTGCTCAGGGTCAGCCAGGCTGCATTCCTTTCAGGAGGCTCTGGGGGAAGACTTCCCTTCTGAGCTCATTCAGGTTGCTGACCAAATTCCACTCCTTGAGGCTGTAAGACTGAGATCCCTGTTTTCTCTCTTGCTGTCAGCTGGGGACCCGTCAGCAGCTGGAGGCCACCTCTGTGGGTTGGCAGTTCACAGCACAGCAGTCTGCTTTCTTCCAGGCCGGCAGGAGCAGGTCTCCCTGGTGTCTTCTTCTGTGACCACCCAGAGAAAATGCTCTGCCTTTAAAGGGATGACCTGCTGAAGTCAGGACCACCCAGCAAAATCCCCTTTTGCCATATAATATAAAACAATCCCAAGAGTGGTACTGTATTTATAGGTTCCATCCACATTCAAAGAAGAGGGATTATACAAGGGTGAGGGTCATCCTAGAATTCTGGCTACCACAAATGATTTTACCTAAAAAAAAAAAAAAAAATACTTGGACTCAATTTATTGAAACGAAAAGACCACCAAAGAATAGGAACAGGCTGATGGAGATGAGGAGGGTGCTAAAACTCTCCTCTACCCCTTGGTACTGCCACTGGCCCAAGCCCTGACCCACTTGAAGGTCAGCTTGACGGTAAAGTTGACTTTGGTTATCTGCCTCCCTAGGAACTTCTCCCGAGCCAGAACCTCGTTCTACTCAGATCTCACCTAATCTGGAGCCCTTACAGCAAGCCCGGTGAGTAGTTTGATTCTCTCTTCTGTTTATTTTAATACAAAATACCCACTAACACACACAAAATCTCTTGGGTCTGGGGGTAGGATACTGTGGAGGAAGAAACTCAGAGAGGCTCCGGCAATGAACATGATATTGGTCAAATGGACACTAGGGAACCTCAGGGCCATCTGAGACCAGAAGATGGGATGGAGGTGGTTCTGATTCCCATTAGTTGTGAGGGTTCAGCTTTAGGGTGGGCAGAGAATGAGATGGAATCACCAAGTTCTCCAGACCCTCTGCCTTATCCTCCTCTATGGAGAGAAACGTCATAAACACAGGGCGTTACCAGCTTCTCCCCCCATCCCAATCCCAGACAGCTCATTCCTCTTAGTCTCTGTGCTTTAGCACATACTGTTCCCTTTGCCTGGCATTTGCTTTGGGCCTAACCTCCATAAAGGAACTTCTTTTCATTCTCTATCACTCAACTCCAATATGAGGTCTTCTGATAACCGTATTCATGGAATGTTTCTCACCTTCCCACCGGCTATTTCCATATTGTTTGTTTAAAATGTATATTGAGAATGGACTTATCTGAAAGGCTTACCTTGCTTACCTCCTGCTCCCTACAAAGGAAAATGTCACAAGAACGTGTAAAAATAAAAATATAAGGGGGAAAAAAAACCTTTTAAAAAAAATCAGGTCTTCTGGGAAAACTTCCTTCTGAGGCCTCAGAAGGGTGGAAAGAAAATGGGCTTTGACCCATTTTCTTAGTTAGACCATTGCTTCTGTCCCTTCCATGCTGTAATATAATCTCAGAGCCTTTGTTTCCTCATCTATAAAACGAACACAATGCAATATTTGATGATAAAGCCCATCTCAGTGACTGAGTGCACCAGAATCATCTGTACTAATAAAATAGTAATATGCTAATTAGACCAGGAGACCTTCCGGACATTCTTCTGGACAAAGCCATGGTGGCGGGGCCGAGGCAGAGGTGGTTAGAGGCAATCAGGCTGGCAGGGGAGGGCAGTTGAGGGCGATTAGGCAGACAGGCAGATACAGTTAGGGGTGATCAGGCAGGCAGGCAGAGAGGTTAGGGGTGATCGGGCAGGCAAGCAGAGGAGTTAGGGGCAATCAGGCAGGCAGGCAGGTGAGTGGTTAGGACCCAGTGGTCCCAGATTTCGAGAAGGATATCTGACTGGGGATCAGGCCTAAACCAGCAGTCGGACATCCCCCAAGGGGTCCCCGATTGGAGAGGGTGCAGGCTGGGCTGAGGGACTCCTCCCCACCCCGGCAGGAATTCCGTGCACCAGGCCACTAGTAATAATTATAATTGTGTGCTTGCCACATTCATCCCAGACAGCCTACTCAGTGCTTTATATGCATTCTTCATTTAATCTTCCCAACAATTCAATAGGGTAAGTTCCGTTATCCCACTTTGCATATTAGGAAACTGAGGTTGAGAGAGATTGCACCCAGTCTTATCTGTCCCAAAGCTGGTGCTCTTGATCATTATAACACACTGCCTTTTAGAAGGCACTCAAGAAATTATTTCCTCTCCCTTCTCTCTTCCCCACCAGGCTCACCTCTGAACTATCAAAGCTACTTATTCCTCCCTCTGTGTCCTCAGAGCCCTTGCACACCCACTGCCCCTGTAATACCAGGGAAAACACAGGATTCATTTCCCCCAGGTGTTTTTACCTTCACCGTGGGCTTTCCACGGCAGAGCGCGGGATAGAGTACCTGTTACTCAAGTGAATTAATAGACCATCTTGAGTCTTTTCAGGAAGTGACCAGGTTATGATTTATATAATAAAATGATTATAAACCAGAGATGAAGAGAGAAGACGGGCCCCTTCCACTCCATCCCCTTCCCTCTTATCTCGGCTGAGCGATAGGCCCCACCGGAGCCCAGCAGCCGAGAGATAAACACATCAAGGCCTGCTCCAAGCTTCACACCAGACCCTGGAATTTAATTTTCCTCATACAGACGCCGGTGTTGTTACCCTTGGGGGATCCCAGAGCAGCTTCACAGAACAGCTGGTAACAGCTCTGATGGTTCGCCTTCACACCTCCGGCTGAGTCGCCAGGGAACCGCACAAGGCAGGGCCCTGGCGGGTCCACAGGAAGACTCCAGACTCCCTGACCTCTGTGGGTCTAGCAGCAGCCACCGCGATCACCCAGTGACCCTTTTGTTTTTAAAGCAGCCAAACCGAGGCTGAGGGATTTCCTCCACGTCCCACGGCTTTCCCGAGTTTTGTGAAGCAGCTGGGAGGACGTGCACAGCTGGAGCCCTTCAGGGCGAGGGTGTGCAGCACCAGCATGGACCGCCTGCCCTCCCTCCCTCCCTCCCAATGCGGCGCCGCCGGCCAGGGGCAGGCCCAGGGCAGCTAAAGGGTCACCGGGCACGCGGTCCGCGTGAGACCCGGGTCATCATGTGAACGCCCCACTTTGTCGTTTTAATATGAAAGTCTGACTTTTTGTAGTAAGCCGGTGACTATTTTTATATTAAACGGCGGCGCTTCCATTATTAAACTCTGATTCTGAAAGCAGATAATCCGGGGACAAGACAGCTTTTGATATGAAACAAATAGGGAACCGGTTTCTCGTGATCTTTTTAATAATAATTTTCTATTACCAGCTGAATTTGACCCTGAGCGTGTGCCTCCTATTGATTGAAATCACGCTTCCTGACTGCAGTTTGGTTTTGCGGGCCAATTTACCTTAGAGCTTCCCCCCTCATCCTCGGTGTTAGAATTAAATTTTCTGTGCCTGCCTGTTTTATAGCGCGCTGAACTCTGTCGATTCAATAAAATTTTAAAGCCCTGTTTATTTATTGAGCACTTATCATAGCCAAGGCTGGGGAGGTGAGTGATTTCTGGCTAGGGATCTCCAGATTTGCAGAGGAGGCAGCCTCTTGCCCTGAGGAAGTCGTGATTAACTAGAGAGTAAAATCATTAACAGATCGTTAAAAACCACGCGGTGAAAAAAAAAATAAGGCCAGAAATCACGAGGGAAAAGGCCGAACTGCATAAATATTTAAAATTTCCGAGGCAAAAGACATCATAAATAAAACTAAAGTACAAATGACAAATTGAGGAAAAAATATTTTCAACGTTTATTACACACTAAAAGGTTAATAGTGAGAGTGGATAAGGAACTTTTCTACGACTCAATAAAAAAAAGAAAACAACCCACTAGTGAATGTGCAGGAAACTTGAACTAGACATTCATTTGAAAAGAAATAGAGAAACTTGGTGCTCAAACGAACAAAATATAGATTAAAACAACAAAAATATTTTTTTCACCCACCAGACTGGCAAAACATTTCAAGATTGATCATGCTTATGCTAGGGAGTTGGTAGGGAAATATATACCCACTGGGAAGTGGGGGAAATTGAGAAAACACTTTAAAGGCAGTCTGGCAGCATCCATCAAAGATTAAAATGTGAATATCCATTGACCCAGACATTCCACTTCTAGACATTTATTCTGCAGATTTTCTCACTCAAATGCACAAAGATGCTCATCCAAAAGTGGTCCGCTGCAGCTGCTTCTTCAAGTGGGAAATTTAAAACATTTTATAGGTCCATTAGGTTTGTTAAATGAATTAAAGTATAGTCATAAAATGAAATACTATGCATATATTAAAATATAATTCATGTGAAAATACATCAAAATATATTAAGTAACAAAAGCAAGAAACTGGACAATCTATATAACATATTCACAGTTGTGCAAATATTTAAAACATAAATTTACATATATCTATAGCTTGTATGCACTTAAAAGGTCTGAAAGGGTGTACACGATTGCAGGGATTGCTTTTGGGGAACTGGGATCCTGAGGGACGTTTAAGATTTACTGCACACCTTTCTTTTTGTTTGGATTATTTATAATTAGAAAAACTGCAGAAATGCAAAAGAATGTACTCTGACTCTTCTTGCTGATTCCTGTCCTCCAAGCCTCTTCCCAAACACCGTTTGACTTGCAGTGTTGATTTGCCATGCAAAGACCTGTGGACATAGGCTAAGGTCCACTTGAAGACTCCTAATTTTCCACACGAGTGACCAGTTGGTTGTGACAGCCCCACAAAGACAGGGCCACAGGAAGAAGAGTGTATGTGTGAAGGAAGTGAGGAGAAAGGAGTGTAGCTTTAGGCATGTTGGTGTGATGTGCCTGGGGTCCATGATGGAAATGGCTAGCAGACAGTCTAAGGAAGAGCTCTTGGAAGTCCTTGCGTGTAGGTGACGGTAGGTAGATGATGCTGAGAGGTTATAGAGCGAGAGGAGAAGATGCCCCTGGATGGCGCACTTTAGAGCTTTGCTGGCCATCTTTCTGTCCCTTCAATTCACCATACTTACTTAGAGTTTTTTATATAATTTGAGACTTTATATATTACTTATTAGTTACTTTTATCATGTAAATGACCATCTTTATCCTTAATAATCCTTTGGGCACTAATGTCTATTTGTCCAAATAACTATACCACTTTTGTTTTGGTCAATATTTGCCAAGAATATATAGCATAGAGCTTTTGATAAGAAATATAATCTGAGCATTTCTATTCTTTCATAAAAAAACTTTGGTCTATTTACATAGTTGTTATTATAAATTTTCTTGGATTTAGTTATTTATCTCTTAGTGCTTTATATTTACAACTAGAGGCCTATTGCAGGAAGATTCCTGCAAGAATAGGGCTTCCTGCGGCCTTCTCTGCCACCCTGTCTGCTTCCCTTCCTTCTCACAGTCCACCTGCTTCCCTGCTGCCCTGCTTGCTTCTCCACAGCTTCACTCCCTTCTGCAGCACTTAACTTTCTTCTACACTATCTTCAGTCTTTGCTCTGCACCTGGATATGCAAATCAGCCACCAGCTTGGTTAGATCAATTTGCATACTCGCTCCTGATTGGCTGGTGGGCATACCAGAGGTATGGTCAATTTGCATGTTTCTCTTTATTTAGATAGGTGGGTTTTTAAAAAATCTTCTGTCAGTATAATTGAATCTTTTTTTATTGCATTCTTCCCCTCTATTCATTAAGAGATGATATAATATGTAAAATTTTAGACAATAAAAAAAAGAAAAAGAAAAAAGAGAGATGATACATCCTGTCTCTATGTTTGATTTTTAGTATGCATGTTGGATAGTATCAAGTTAATTGCTATCTGCACTTTCTTCCTCCCAAATTGAGGACCTTAGCACACCTTGAATTTTATCATACTTCCCCTATCTTATTATTGGTCAGTATTTTAGTTCACACCTAATATTTATATCTTTCAGATTATTAGTATTTTATACATTCAATGTATATTTATATTTAACCATGTTTACTATTTCTTTCCTCCACGTAGCTCCTTACATTCTACTTTTCCTTGCTGAGCTTGAATCTCTTTTTCCTAAAGTACATCTTAGTATATTTCTTTCAGAGAGTGTCTGTTAGTGGTAAATTCTCTAAGCATTTGTCTGAAAACGATTTTATTTAAACTACTCATAAAGTTTAATTACTTTTAGTTAAAAAAATGTTTTTTGAGTGCAAGAGTGAATTACAGAGTTCTAGAGTGATAATTATTTTAATTGTCTTGTGAATTTGCTTATTGCTGCTGAGAAGTCTGCTGTCCTCTACTTGTCATTTCCTAGAAGTCTCTGAAGATCTTTTCTTTATCTTTGGTCTTCTATAGTTTCACTTTGATATATTTAGGATTTCAAAGAATCTTGGTTGGTCCACTTGTGCTTACTGAATCTGACAATTCTTGCTTTTCATCAGTTCTGGAATATTCTAGTTATTACTTTGAGATTTCATGTCTTTGATTACTTATCAAATATTCTTAGCCAGTCTCCTAACAGTGCCTTTCCCAATTCCTCTCAGTTCTAACCTTACGACGGGCCTATTAAATGTATGTTAGAGCTACTTATTCTACTATTATCTTCTCAACTTCTATTTCACAGTTTCAGTGTCTTTGATTGACAGAGTAGCATTCAAGGCAGTAGCCTCAGGTTTATCTACCATTTCACTAATTCTCCTCATAATCTCTAATAGTCCATCCACTGAATTTTAAATTTTCAATAATTATAATTATATGTCTAAAAGTTCCACTTGGTTCTTGGCTATCTATATTGTTTTGTTTTATTTGTCTTCAGTATTTCAATATTTTTTATTATTATAAAATATTGTATGACCTTATTCAAATTTTCAATCTTCTGAAGCACTTGCTGGTTTTATTCTGCTTTTTTGTTGTGTTGCCTGCTTCTCATTCGTTGAGGATTATTACTTTTAAAAAATTGCATTATAAGTTTATCTGTGTATTTTTCTCTGTGAGAATTAAGAGCAGAGGCCCAGACAAACAAGTGAGTGGGATTTTTCTTGTCCGCCTTCATCAAGGCTTTGACCCTTTTAGGTGGGAAGGGAGGACTTACAGTTCTAATTCTCCACCTCATCTGGGATCTAGCCCTAATTTCCTGTCTCCAAGTGGAACAATAGGGTCACCTGAGCCCATGGTTGAACTTCCCCCTCCTTCCCTCATCCTCCAAATCCCCATTACATAGACCAAAGGAATATACTATGGGGAACATTCAGTATGAAGGATGACCATCAACAGGGCTGGCACTTGCCCGAAGTTTGAGACATTTATGGGAAGACTAACTGGAGTGGGCACCACTGTATGAAACAAAATCTCATCTAAAGTGTAAGGGTCCTGTAAGGGTCTCACTTACCTTCTCAAACTTAAAGTGACAAGTTCTCAAAGAGAGAAAAGCCTACATCAAAGGAGAAGAGTTGAAATCTCAATCCTGCTAGCTCCTCTGGCCGTCGGCAGGACTTTGGTGGGCCAAGGCACTCGAAGCTCACATTTGGCCCAGCAAACAAAGGGGATGTGCTCTGTACCTAGCCTCTAATGAGGGCAGGTGTGCAAGTTAGGATGCCTGTATTTCAGGCCCCACAACAAATCAGATTTGTTGCCATATTGCTCCTTTTGACTGTTCCTCTCAAATCCCATGGAAACTCTATCCTGGAAAGCTAAAGACAGCAAATTCAATTTTTTCCCTTCTTCGCTTATCTGGAACTTGAAGATGTAACTAAAGAGTCATACAATCTGTGATCAAACCCATCTCTGCTCCCAAATTCTGAACAAAACTTACTTCCCATCTGTTAGGATGAACAAATAGAGAAAAATAATCAGATATGAAAAGAGATTCAATAGGAGAAAGAGAGAGAGAGAGAGAGAGAGAGAGAGAGAGAGAGAGAGAGAGAGACTATATTGGAGGAATTATGAGAAATTGAAGGAAACTTTGATAGAATTCTAATTCTAATTTTCAGGTATATTCAAGAAGACAGTAACTCATAAAAAATTGGTCTGAAATAATACAAGTAAAAAGAATTGGTCTGAAATAATACAAGTAAAAAGAATTGGTCTGAAATAATACAAGCTTGTTTTCGAATGAAAGGCATAATTGCTGAATAAAAAGTATGAGAGTCAGTGAAAGTCAGATTGGACACTGTAGAAAATCGAATGAGCAAATTGTATGTAATATGTGCTTGATGCATTCTCATAGAACCCAGAGAACATAAATAAAGCCTGATTAAGGTATAGTGAAAAGATAAGAATTGTGGAAGAAAGAAACAGGGTCTATTATACTTCTACAAATAATAGACATTCTCAAAGGAGAGTGTGACGGGTTATTAAAAATGGCTTCCAATCAGTCATGCCTCTCTGTGTCTTCACCCCTCCGTAATGTGACCTTGACTCTCCTATCAGGAAACGGAGTCTGTTCCCCCACCCCTTGAGTCAAGGCTGGACTTGTGATTCACTTTGACCAACTGAATGTAGTGGAAGTGGCATTTTGTGACTTCCCAGCCTAGGCCTTGTCACGTTCACTTTAACCCTTGAAACCTGGGACCAGCAAGCTGTGAAGAAGCCTGGTCTAGCCTACTGGAGGATGAGAGACCACGTGGAAGACAATCAAGGCACCCGGCCCACAGGCAGCACCAACAGCCAGGCATGTCAGGAAGACCATCCTGGACCTTTCCGCCTCAGCTGAGCAGTTAGACGATTGCAGCCACACAAATGAGTGATTAAAAACATTTTTTAAAAAATACTTAGGTTAAGACATTAAAAGTGCTGCAGAAGAAGCCTTCGGATGGCCAGTCCACAGAATTGTAAGCAATAATAAATCTTGAGGGTTTTGAGCCTCTAAGGTTTAAGCCATTAAGTTTTAGGGGAGGTCTGTTATACAACAGGAGCGGAAGAAGAGTCATCGTGTGCAGGAGTGTTCAGAGTCCCCTTCTCCCCCAACTGAAGCTCTTTGGTGGGCACCAGTCCATCACCAGCATGAGGAGCTCAGTTCCTGGTCCCTACATCACATCATGCCCAGAGATGCTATTACTGTGGGGCACTCCTGGCTGTGACCGGTGGCGTGAGGGCAGCACTGACTTGGTAGCTTGGTTCTGGTAGGTCATCTTAGAAATACAGGGGACACCCGATTCCCTCTGCTTCTCATATAGAGAGGGTCATCTTTGGAGTACAGAACCGGTGTGTACTCCAAACCCATCCAATGGCTATACAGCTCTGGGGTGGTGGGTTAAACTGTGCTGAGTGGGGATCAGTTCCCTCTTAAGTATCTCAAGAGGTGAATGGGCTGAGTTTTCTATTCAGGCCACCCATAACTTGCCACTTTTTGTGTTTATGGGAACCAATAAATGGAGGCTAAAACCGGGGTCAGTAAGGGGGCTCAAGGAATGCTCAAATCCTGATAATCCTCCTGCCCTCAGACACACAGGCCTAGCGCCCACATATCCGGGTGATGGATTGTAATGTTTCTGTGGTGTTGGGAGGGGGACTTTTGCACAAAGAATTTCCCTGTCTTGAAGAGAAGTCAACCTTCTGAGGGTGACGAAGGTGACTCTGTGCCACCTCTTTCTTAGACTAGAAGGGGGGGGGGGGAGTTTAATTTTGACAGTGATACCTGCTATACTAGATGAAAACTGGGTCCCTGATACCACCTTCTGCCTTACCAGCCTTGAACTACCCCCTCCTTATATTTTAATGTGAGAGAACAATACAGGGTGGGACAAAAGTAGGTTAATAGTTGTGAGTGTGCAAAACCAGTTTATTCCTGTCATATGGTTGCACTGTTCTCCAGATCCACAACTGTAACCCTTCTTTTGCCCCACCCTGTTTATGCTATGGCAGGATCTTTGTTATTTGCAGCCAAATTTAATCCGAAGTGATAGATTTGGTTGCAAATAACAAAGATAACAGATAACAACTCAGAGACCATCAGTCTACAGCAGTGTTTCCCAAACTTTAACATATGTGTACCCCTTCTATAATTTTCATAACGCTGAGTACCCTTCATCAAAAAAAGGATGTATTTTAATAACAATCAAAATATATTTATTATTTTTCTTTTTTTGGTACATACACAAAATAATAATAAACGAAAAATAAAATTATTCATAATAAAATATAAATAAAACATTTATTTGGATCAATGAGAAGGATGAAATTGACTTGACTCATGAGAACGTAGAATTAGGTGCAGCTAAGCACGGTGCAGTGCATATCCCCACCAAACTTCGGTGCAACGCGTACCCCCACCAAACTCTTCCCATACCCCTGGGGGTACGCGTACCACACTTTGGGAAACACTGATCTACAGGAAAAGGTGCTGCAGAGAAGATGTCCAGGAAGCACAAGCAATGGCAGTTAGAGGAGCCCAGGCTCTCCCTTCCTGCCTCGGCCGTCAAGGAACCTCAGCAGCCTGGGGGTGCCCACGCTCCCTGCTCTCTTCGCCTCATCCTGTGACGTCACCCTTCTTCAGTCTTTCCGTTAAGGAAACCTAATTAATTTTCCTGACTTCAGCTTTAGCTCAACCTTATTTTACCCCAGAAATCTCCTTCCTCCCTGCAGGGTACGCATTAATGTCCCACAGGGAAAGAGGTATGGGGGAATGCTGGGTTAGATAAACAATGGCTAATGCAGTAGCCCTGACCTTGGAAACTGACTGCTGGGGTGAATGTGTGCTCTAGCAGCTTCGCTCCTGGGCATCCAGTCACCCACCACCCATGTGCGGGAGTACATCCTTGGTGCTGGTGGTGCCTGGATCATGATGTCCTAGCAGGACTAAGGGGGGGGGACCATGACCTCCCTCATTTTAGACCCAATATTCCAATGTCTACAGAGACATTGTGTTTTTCATGGAAAGGTCGGGGACAGCTCTGAATCTGTTTTGGGTGGGGTCAGCAATCCTTTACCAGTAAACCCCAAAGCAGAGAAAGGCTTCCTGTTGGAGGTGCCCCTGGGTCCAAACCTGCCTTTCGTCCACAGATCAAAGACAGGATGAGAATGGAAATAAAGAGACATCCATGTAATCTCGGGAAGAGACGCTCTCCATAGTCTTGGCCGGGTCGACAGCCAGAGTTTCCTGTGGATTGTAACCTCCTCCAAGTCCCCAAGAAATGTGAGCCCTGCTTTTGAATCACGTGACCAGGCAAGCTGTTGCTGACTGTGACCGATGGGCACAAGCAGATTCCTGGGGGACTGCTGAAGTCTGGGGGACCTGTCCTGCAGGGTGAGTGGGAGGAAAGCTCCAGTTTTGTTTTTCTTGGATCGCTGGCTGACACATCCCCTACAGACGGATAGGCCGGGGGCTGCCAAGGAGATGGGCTGAGGACAGAGAGAAGGAAAGCGGTCCCTGAGGCCCGTCTGTGGGGAGAATCCCTCTTCCTTCTGTCACGAAGACAGGCAGCAGCAGGCACCTCCTGCTGTTCCTTCAGATCCATCCTCTTTTTCCTGCTGCCTCCTCCCCACAAATACCCAGATCATCTGAGGTCCATTTCAGACACAGAACAGACTGGCCCTGAAAGAAATAGAGTTGTATCCTAGAGCTGCCTCTTTTTTTTTCTTTTTTCTTTTTTTAATTTATTAAGGTATTATATGTGTACATAGCTTACCATTGCTCCCCCCCTCCCGTTATTGCCCTCCCTCCCCAGAGTTCTGTGTTCGTTGGTTGTACTTATGTGCATGCATACCAGTCCTTCAGTTGTTCTCTTATCTCCCCCCAGGTCTCCTTCCCCTCCCCGCTGTCATTTGGCAATCTGCTTGTTTTATGGTGACTATCTCAGGACCACATGAATAGAATCCGCTCCTCCTTTGGTTCACACCGCACCTCCCCCTCCCCCCCCCCCCCGGGTCCCACTGCTTCCCCGGGGCACACGGCTCTCCCGGGGCACGTGTCTCCCTCAGGGCACATGGCTCACCCGGGGCACATGGCCCCCTGGGACACACGTAGAGCTGCCTCTTATTGCCCAGGTGGCCTTGGGAGAGTCCCTTTGACTTCCTGGACCACAGAGAACATGGGCTATGCAATGAGTGAGAGAACTGCGTGAGTACACATTAGGTAACATATATCATATGTATACAATGGTGTCTTCCCTTCCTTGCTCCCAACTTTTTCAGATTCTTCCCATGTAAACTTTTCTACCTCCAAGTCTTTTTCTTAAATAAGACTTGACTTACAAGAAAGTGGGGTTTTCTCACCCTTTCTGGTGTTGGTGTAAGACTTTGTACCTGAAAACTGAACAAACATAAAAATAAAAGTCACAATGGAAACAGTTTAAAATACATTTTAATTGGATCGAGAAGTTGATCCTTAGGGGATAATCTTCATGAAATATGTTCTCAAAGGATTTTGAGGTCTTTTTTGTTTGTTTTATTTGTGTTTTTCCATGAACATGGTCCCATCCTAATTCTGTGAAAGATTATCCTGGACCAAGTGCAATTTATTCTACTTTCACTGTGAGGATTTTCAGAGCAAAGAGGTATCAAATCCTAGACTGGACTGACTTTATATCTATTATATTGCAAAGGGAGAGGGGGAATGAGGAAGAAAAGGAGTGTGGGGGGGGAAATAGGGAGAGAGAAAGAGAGAGAGAGAGAGAGAGAGAGAGAGAGAGAGAGAGAGAGAGAGGAGAATGCCACAGGCAATGAGTGGGGAGGGTTGAGAAGAGAGCAGGAGCTGGTTTTCAGATCTGTCCTAAACCTCTCCCTTTTGTTCACAGAAGTCAGAGCTAGCCCTGGTTGAAAACTGAAGATGGGCCCTCATTATCTACAATCAGTGTAACTGTAGGCGCCGAAGCTTCCTCATACTGGTTGGCAGAGCAGCGGCTATGCTGCTGGGGGGAGCTCAGAGCTCTGCTTTCTCCCCCTTTCTCGGTAATAAGACCCAGAAGCTGACATGGGCAGGCTTCAGCTTTCCTGTGCACAGGACACTGGCTGTCCTCCCAGCAGTCATGTCCCTTAAATGCCAATGGGCCCCGGGACCCCTGGAGTCAACCCTTCGAGGCTCTCCTGCTGCCATAGAAAGTGCAATCTACCCCTCGAGTACTGTCCCCTCAGCACTCCACTACAGAACCCTGAGGGGAGTGGGTGCCTTCTCAGATCACCCCTCATCAGGAAGTCCCCTCCCCAGCCTAAGGGCAGCCAAGTCCCTGACCCAGTCATGCGGGGGGCAGGAGAGCACCTCTGCTCATTCACTGACCCCAATGTAGGCTGGGAGTCCAGGCCCATCAGGGACCCCCGACAGACCCAGGTCATTGGCTTAGTAAAGATTCTGAGAAGTCCTGCAGCAAAATAATGTGCTTAACTTGTTTAACTGCATGCTTAACTAATTCCATTTCTCATGGAATGCCCATTGTCTCATTGAGTAGCGTTCCCCAAAATGCTTGAAAACTATGTCATGGGGATAGTCACAGCCATGTCCAGCCCCCTTGGAGGATTCAGCTTTGGGCCCACAAAACCTAGCACAGGACCTGGAAAAGAATATTTGTGGAGTGAATAGTGCGTAAATTAATGAAACCAGGGCATTTTAGCCCAGGCTGACCTCAGAATATAGCTGTGTGCCAAACACTTATTTTTTTTTCTAGGGCACTTAAGCTGTGGCCAATGCATCGCTTGGTTAAGACCAAATATACCAGTTATAAACTGGCAGGCGTTGCACCAGATCTGTGGAACATATGTGTTGTATTTGTTCAGCACAGGCGTTTCTTTTTTAATGCCCTTTTTAGGCAGGGTCTGAACCCTGCAGGACAGCCCAGTTCTCTGCCTCTTCCCACCTCACCCCAGCCCCTTCCCCAGCCACATCACGTGCCTCGCTCCGGAAGCCTTTGCGTGAGCCATCCCAGGTTTAAAATCTCCCTGGGAAATTGCTTTTTCAATCTGACGGTGAACACCAGGAACTTATTTTGAAATGGATTTGCCCAGATGAAAAATCACGAAGATCTTTAAACCGTAGACCGTTTGCAGTGAAATATCTAGACAGCCCAATCTGGCACAGACCTCGGTACCCTTAAGGTGACTTCTGGAGCCAAACCGATGATGAGGTGGGAACTTTGGGATCTGTTGCTCTGTAGAGCTCTGATAGTTTCCAAGCTCTCTGATAGCCATCATCTTAGCAGACCCCAACGACCAGCCTATGGCACGAACAAGACAGGGGTCACTGCTTGCAGGTCACACACGCGGAAAGGGAGACTCAGAGAGGTTATGTGATGCCCCAAGGCCACACAGCTTGGCATGAAATGGGGACATCGAATTGCCAAGTCAAGCTGCCTGCAGGCAAGGGTGTGGTTTTAAGAGGCCTTCTGACATCATTCCGCTTTAGGACAGGGGGCTGGACTGGTGAACGGCAGTGCTGGCATTTCAGGAAGTTACTTTCCTGAGGAGCCGAGCTCTGCCTTCAGAGCAGGAGCTGACAGCCTCGTGGGTCCCCTCTTAGTTCTGGGGCTCCCCATGGTGGCTCTGTGTGGACATGAAGTGACAGGGCTCAAAGGAGCCCAGCCCCCACCCTGTAGCTGTCTCACAGAAGCAAAGACGCCCCACCTGCTGGAGCTGAGGCACCCCGAGTTTTCTGTGCCCCCACCAATGTGGAGTGAGAGACAGGTGCAGACTGTCGCTTCGGGGAGGGGAGATGGGGGCGCACAGACCATATGGAGCACGAGTGACAGAATTTGGCAGTGCAGGCTCTGCAGATGGGCCTGCTTATGTCCAGACACAATCTGAGGCCAACGACTGAATCATCTCTCTAGCAGTTTTCTTGTTTCCAAACACATCTTTTGAAGAATGTGTGGGCGCTCTGCACAAATATCCAAACCCTTCCTAGGAAAGGACTTCACAGACAACTGAAAAAGAAAAGTTGCTTTTGTGGTGGGGTGGTGGTGCCAAGTGTCCCACCTGAGTGAGGTGGAGGTCCCGGGGTAGTGAGAAGGCAGCCTGATGGTTTGGGTAGCATTTAGGGAGTTCGCATCACGTGTGTGGTATGTGCTTTCTTATGTGCTCTCCACAACAACATTTTAATGGGGTTAGTATTACCAACCCCGTTTTACAGGAGGAAAGACTGAGACCTTAGAGGGCAGGTGATTTGTCAAGGTCAACCAGCTGCTGAGGGAAGAGTTGTGAATAAGAAAGGGTATATACACATGTCCAAGGACCTCCCCCTTCACCACCCAGAATCAAGATTCTTATGTCAGTCTCCTCGGTGGTCCTGCGCCCCAGCTCTTGTGTGGCCTTCCAGTAAGCCACTGGGTCCCCAGGAGAGCTCCCAGGGTCTTTCTTCAGGATAAAGTCTGGGCTATTCTGCCTGGAATTTGACGCCCTGCAAGGCCAGGCTGCAGCCTGCCTCTCCATCCTCATGCCCATCCCTCCCTCATGTGGCCCCTGGCATGGGTCCCGCCCAGCAACTTGCCATTCCCTGAACTTCAGTGCTGCCCGCCTGCAGTCTTGGCTTTGGTGCCTTGCAGGCATGTCACCCTGCTGCTTTACGTCACCTTTACTTGTGGCCATGTTTTTTCTCTCCTCACTTGACTGTTTGGCCTTTTAAGCCTGCAAGCTCCTTTCCTTGCCTCTCATCCTTGGACGATAATGAGCATCCTTTACACAAGTGCAGCCACCTTGTGGTTCTCAGAGTGCTGTCTCCCTGCAACATGAAGTAAGGGGTGGGGATTAGCTCCATTCCAGACCAGAGAAGAAAGGGACCCACCCACTCTTTCACACCTAGGTGCCAAAGCTATGGTGACTGAACCCAGCTTTCCAGTACTCTTTCCACTGTGCCCCAGTTTGGAAAAGTTGACTTTATTTACCTGATAACAAGCCGCCCATCCACACAGAGGTGGTACCCACGTGCCTTGAGATTGCTATTGGGGAGAGAGGGGGCTGCATTCGTTTCCTGTTGCTCCTGTGCCACATTGGGCTGTATAGATACTTCACTGCAATCATAAAGTGATTACCTGCAGGACCTTGGAGAGCTCATGGTGGGTGCCATGGATTCTGACAGTCCCAACCTTTTAAAATCTGGAGCAAGTTCCCCAGAGCCAAGCTGCCCAGGGACACTGAGGCTGTCCTGCTCAAAGGCATTGGTGCTTGCCAGCAAATGTCCCTCATCTTATTCATCTCTTCATTCACTTCCCAGACCCAGGCCTCATCCAATCTTAGGACACAGGATTTCCAACCAACCCTTACTACCACTTCCCCTACCCATATTCCCAGAAGTCTTGTCTGTTTATTAATACAAATTGAATCATTTAGAATAAATTCAAAGGTTTCCTTTCTTCCTTCCTTCTTCTTTCTTTCTTTCTTTCTTTCTTTCAAGAGCAGGTTAGGTATTTGTTTATTTATTTTATTTTAGAAAGAGGAAATGAGAGAAAGAGAGAGAAACATCTATTGGATGCCTCCCACACATGCCCTAATGGGAGATTGAACCTACAAAGTGGGTTTAGGAATCAATTCCTGACCAGGAATCAAACCAGCAGCCTTTTGGTGTATAGGATAATAGTCCAACCAACTGAGCCACAGTGGCCAAACTTCTTATCAAGGCTCCCAAGGTCTGGCCTCAAACTACTATGCTCTTGTTCCTTGAACTCCAAGAGGTTTGGCCTCCTTTCCAGCACCTGAGCGTACTATGTACCTTCCTGCCTCAGGGCCTTTGCACATATTATTTCCTCTTCCTTATGACACTCTTTTTTTCATCCTTCCCCTGGCTGATTCCTGCTTTAGATCTCATTCCTTTTCTGAGAAGCCTTCTTTGACACCTCTCACCCCAACTAGGTTTGCCTAGTTGTCTCTCTTGGAACCTAATTTTTCTCCTGTATATCATCATCTTGGCCATTGTGCATGACTATACATTCAGGCTCTGACACTACACGAAGGTTATTCTTTGCACAAAAATCTTCAGGATTAAAATGTACTAAATTCTGTAATTTTTTCCTTTTTCTTCAAGGAATAAGAATGAGTCCAGCCTTAGAACCTCAGCTCCTAAAGAATGATTTTTTTCCCCTATGGGCCATGAGGTCAGGCAGATCCACTTCCTGTTCCCTCCTCTTCCACATTGCTGAGTGGCCCTGAGCAAGTAAATCACTGTGTCTCTCTGGACCAATTAACTCCAACCCAGTTAACTCTAGCCCAGGAGGGTATAGAGAGCCCCTCACCTGCAGGCCAGATTCAGAAAGCTTGACTGACTCATCAAAGACTTCAAGGGTATCCTCAGAATACTCAGGGACCAGTTCACTATGAAATGGGCCATAGGCCCAGGCTCCACTTCAGCATCCTGCATCTCAGATGTTTCTCCACATGCTGATTCCTTAGTAATGCAGGCCTACCTTGGTGAGGGTGATTCCCAGGGCAGGATCACTCTGCCCTCTGTCCTCGGTTCCCCCGGAAGGCTCACTCTGTAGTCAGAGGCAATCAAGCTGGTGGCCCAGAGCTCTTATGGATGGCAAGCACTGGCCTCTCCAAAGAAGCCATTGTTCACAGTGCCCATCTTATTGATATCATCCAGAATCACGTTGATGATAATAACAACATGAGTCAGAACCATGATATTTTTATTTATTTATTTATTTTTACTGCCTACTATGTGCCAGGCATAGGTTGGGTGCTTTACCTGCATTTCCCTCTAGTCCTCATAACCACCCCATTTTACAGATGAGGAAACAGAGGACAGAGAGGTTAACTCACTTACACAAGGTCACCTGGCCTGTAAGTTGAGGAGCTGAGCTGAGACCATATTCTCCATAACCCCTTAACTGATATAATCGTATTCACAAAAAAATGCACCCCACATACATAGCATTTTACAGTGTACAGAGTTCTTTGCCATCTGCCCTTGTCTCTGATCTTCACAACAGTTAGAACATCGAGGTTTAGAGCAAGGAATTGATTGGCTCAAATCAGTGGGTGTATAAATTATTTATTGCTGTGTAACAAATAACTCCAAAACTTGGCAGCTTAAAACAGTACACATTTATTATCTTACAGTATCTGTGGGTCGGGGATCCTGGGAAGAGTTAGCTGTATCTTCTGCCTCATGGTCTCTCATGAAGCTATAATCCAGATGTTGGTCTAGGGACGATGGTCTCATCTGACAGCTCATTTGGGGAAGACTCTGCTTCTAAGCTTATTCACGTGATTGCTGGCAGAATTAATTTTTTTGTGTGTTTTGTCACACTGAAGGTATACTTTCTTCCCTGGCTGTAGATCTGAGTCAACCCTCAGTTCCTTGTCATGGGGGCCTCTCCAGCGTGGCCGCTTGCTTTATCAAAGTGGGCAAGCCGAGAAGGCAATAGAGTCTGCCAGCAAAAAGGAAGTCTTGTAACCTAATTATGGAAGTGCCCACACGTTTGCTGCATTCCATCAGAAACAAGTCACGAGGTCTACTTCAGACTCCTACCCCTCAGGAAGGAGTTACACAAAGGCATGGCTACTACCAAATGGGGGTTTAGAAACCATCTTAGAATGTTTGCTTAACACAACAGGGGCTGGGCCAGAGCCCAGGTATGCAACTTTGAGTTTGGCCATCCTCCTGACCTGAGAATGTGCTGGCCTGTGGACAGAGGTGGCAGGTGGAGATCTTCCCTCCTCCGTGCTCTAGGAAGGCTCTCAGGACCACACGGAGCCCCGGCCAGACTTCTCCATCCCAGGAAAAGAGCTGGCTCCATTTTAATTACATTGTCGCCCCCAGGGAGGCCTGTGTTCTTCTCCAGATAGTTTTGCTCCCCCTTTTACTGCCATTCCTGTCTTTAAATCAAAGCCGCTCTCTGTTCCAGGGCTCCCGGCCCCAGGCTGGATGAGAATTTACGAGTGGGTGATCCGGAAATGTAATATAAAGGAGTCATGACCCAGACCGTAATGTAAGCCGAGAGGTCCTGGAGAGGCAGGCGGCCAGGGCCCGGTGACCTTTCGGGCCCGGCAACCATCACAGCCTCTGCCTTTATGAAAACCTTCCATCATCCATTCCTTCAGCCTGCCCCCACGGCCCCTTCTTGTGGCCTGCACTGCAGTCTCCCAGCACAGCCGGAACCTGGGCTCCTGGTATCCGCCTGAACCTGCCTTCCTAGAACTGCTTCCCTGTCCTCCCATCTCCCGACTCCCTTCTCAAATCCTTCTAAGCTCTGGTCTATGTGACTGCACTCCTGTCTCCATGACTTTGCTCAGGCTATTTCCTCTCCAGGGACTGTCCTTTGCCCCATGTCCCAGGGATGAAACCTCCTTGAGGACTTCTTCCCAGACCTGTCTCTCTCTGTCCCTCTCATGATACCAAGCACGGTGAGCCTTCATATTTGAGTTCTCTGACCCCCTCTCCCATTTCCCCATCATTTCTATCCACACTCTTGAAGGCCCTCTCGTTGGTCTACCTCCTGTTCCCCAGTGCCCCTGGGGCTTTCCCTCCTCCGTGACTCTTCCTCCTCATCTCTTCACAGGTAACCCGCCATCCTTCCAGGATAGCCGAGGCAGTGAGCTCAGCCCTCCGTGCTCCCAAAGGTTCTGCATTACTGGGATAAAAGGCATCCCTGTCTGTCACCCCTCAGCCCCTGAGGCGCAAGAATCAGCCTTATTTCCCTCTCTCCCAACCTCTGCCCCCTGCTGCTGCCTCTTCTTGGAGACAAAGACAAAGGCGTCCCTTGGGGGAGGGGAGCTGTCCTGAAATCTCTCGGAGGCGCCAGACGGCTCAGTTTCCGAGAAGAAAGCAGAAAGCGGCCCAGAAGGCTGCGCTCAGGGAGGAGTTCTCACCAGAAGGCCCAGTGCTGGGCCCAAGCCAAGGGAGTGTTTGCAAGTGCCCGGGGTGTGTGGATGGGAGAGGAGGACTTGGCAGCCACGGGGGATGGTTTAGGATCCATCCAGTCTTGTTCTGGTTTCCTGACGCCTTTGTTCGGACGCCCCGGGGTACTCCCAGCCAGGCAAAGGGGGGGGGGGGAGGGTAGGGACAACTCAAAGGAGGAACCTCGGCCAGCTCCCTTCCTTCAAGGGGGCACCTGAAGAAAGGTGGGCGCCTAGAAAGACACCTGGGGTTCAAGTACCCGCCTGGAGCACAGAGGCCTCTGTGGGTCCTGCTTCCTGCTCCTCCTGCCGTTCCCTCTGGGCTGGCTCCTCCTTCAAACAGCCCCCGAGTCACCCCCATGTCTCCCAGCCTGGCCCCCTTTCCTAGGGCTTTCCTCACCGAGGATGCACCATCCAGTGAGGGTTAAAGGCCATGCCCTCCTCCTGGGCACCCCAGTCCCTTCGCTGGTCTGAGCCAATCGATCCAATCCATTTCCTTTTTTTATTTTTTATTTTTTTAATTGATTTTTATTAATTATGGTATCACATAATTGTCCTTATCCCCCCATTCCCAACCCAAACCCATCCCTACATATTCCCCTACCCCCTTATTGTCCATAGTGCATGCACACAAGTCCTTTGGTTGATCTCTTCCCTTTACCCCCACCCTCCCCTACTTTCCCTCTGAGGTTTGAGAGTCTGATCGCTGCTTCTCTTTTTCTGGGTCTATCTTTGTTCACCAGTCTATGTTGTTCATTATTTCGTCTAGATGTGTGAGGTCATGTGATCCAAGAAATACCCTTATAAAAACCTAAACTGCGATAAGCCTTAATGGTTATCCTGAGAGGCAAATGAATCAGTCTGTAGTGAGTTCCTTTCTGGGCCAGCAGTTCTTTTGAGTCCCAGTTTCAATGTCAAATAGTTCCTTGTGTGTACATGTCAGCCATGATATTTCAGATCTGGTTGGTGGACAAATGGTGGTAATGCAGGTCCGACCATCTCTTGTTTGATCGTGGGTATCCTTCAGCAATAGGCAGCCGCTGTCTGTTGGTATGGTGAGGCGTCCTCAGCATCTTCCATCTCTGAATTGTCTCTTCTGTCTTCATGGCTGGAGCACTTCTGTCTATTCCTCTCTGTTACTGGATTCCAGGTGGTCTCAGAGTTGTTTTCTGAAACTATACAAACATATTCTCGACCAAAAGTTAATACAGAGATATTCTCTTTAAATTTGACTTGGGATTCTTTTTCATCCCCACCCCACTCCCCCAAATAATTTTCCTCTTGCTTATTTTGACTCCATGTGTGTATTTTTATGGATATCTTGCTGTTAGCGTTTCAAATAAAGGTTAATTTTCTTAAGTACAAAGAAAGTTTTTAGATGTAAATTATTCTCAGTATATTTTTCCTTACATGATATTCTTCCACTGTCACCCCCTTTTTTACTTTAGATAATTGGAGACTTCTGGGGATTTTATTGTTAGTCTTGATATCTTTTACATTTTAATTATTTGCGCTACACTATGACTGCATTAGGTTCATAACATGTTGTGCAATTTTACCATGAGGCGCTCTGCCAATAAGAATTTTTGTTAATACTATAGGAACAGCATTTTGTACAGTACACTCAGTTTTTCTAGAATATTAATTTACTTCTATTAGCCACATTGATTTTCTCTGAGAAATTGGGTACTATTCATATGTCGGACTCAACACTCTAGCAACTATCTTATTTACCATGTGTGTATTAGTGGAATTGATTGTTTGGCTTCTTGAGAAGGGCCTGAGCATTCTAGCTATTAGGCTGGACTTGGAAATTAGAAACCCACTTGCCCCCACCATGGATACAAGGCCTCTCAAACAAGTCTTGTTGCAGTGAAATGGCAGCTGCTGTCAGCCACGTCTCTGTTACATGGGTCCCAAATTGAGCTGTGCATGGGTAGTGAAGCAGCCATGGGGGAAGGAGACCTCCCTCAGAATGGGAGAATGTTCAGGCGCCTGCCAGGTTGCAGGAGGGGTGGTAAGGGTCTGTGCCCCACCTCCGTTGCTCCCCAAGTTCTCTCCTGATGGCCCCTCTGTGACTGTGCCTGTCTTAGGTTGTTCCTTCCATGAGGAATCTTACCCGTCTCTGGCTAACCAGCCATCCTCCGGGGCCAAGCAGGGTGATGTGAGGTTTAGTTCTGTCTCCTTGGTGACCTATGCCCCATGGGCTCCACACCCAGCACCTGCCTCGGGAACCCCTCACCTGCTGGCAAGGTCCGGGCGTTGAGCTCATATTTTTGGGACTCCATGTTTCTTCTCCAGAGAGGGCCTAGCTCCCCCCACTGGGCGGGTGGGACATCCGTGGTGCCAGCCACGTTGGTGCTTCAGCCTTGGCATGAACTAAAAGGTCAGGTAACAGTTGTGGGCATCTGGACCATGAGAAAAGGTTCATTTTTGGCCACAAGGGCAAGACAGGCCAATATAGAATGCTCAGGTGCCTTCTCAGGAGGCCCTCTGCCTAGTGGAAGGGATGAGGTCCTTTCATATAGTTTTTAAATTGCTGTCAGACATTCAAAGGATTGGTTTGTATGTTTTTTGGGGATAATTGTATAATATGCTGTTGTAATTCTAAAATATCTATAGTTGTGTTGCTTTTGTCTCCAACCGCCAACAAAGTGTGTGTGTGTGTGTGTGTGTGTGTGTGTGTATTAATAAAATAAATCATTCTTTATTGATAGTCCTTGATGGGAGATACTATTATAGGTAATGGGGATAACCCAAATCTGGGAACAATTATAATGACCTTGTAGAATAATATCATGTAAGGATATTCTTTGCTCTAGGTCATGGAAATTCCATTTTAAACTGGTTGTCAATTTCTTTTTGCTTAGGCAAGGTTTTTGTTTCATTTTCTACACCTTTCCCAGGAGGAAGTAGTGATGGTCCCTTCCTTTGGTGTCCTCACAAGCCAGAATCTTCTATTTAATTTTACACACAAAGGAGCAGTAGCTTAATTTTGTGTCCTACAAAAGGGGAGCTGGGTGGTGCGCTCTATGTAGTTATACTTCCTTGTCCCACCAGTAGTCCTCCTGGATGACTAAGGTGTTTGGTATCATCAGTGACTACTTTGGGCAGGAGGATCAACCCAGGTAAGGGCTCCCACCCATGCAGGATTAGGAACATAGGTCCAGAAATACTTACCCAATAGCCCCAGGTTATATTACCGTACAGCTGATTCCTGCTAGCCTGGCGGTAAAGGCGTTCTCAGGTGTTCTTGGGGTTCTGGTTACCTCACACTTTCTTCTCTCTCTCTCTCTCTCTCTCTCTCTCTCTCTCTCTCTCTCTCTCTCTCCTCTTTCTCTCTTATAATAATATTATTATTATTGTTTTACATATGTGTTCTTATCCCTCCCTTATCCCCCACCCTCCACCTATACTCCACCCCCATTTATCTGTGGCCATTAATGAGGCTCATAAGTATGCCCACAAGTCTCTCGGTTGATTTCTCCCCCTTTCTCCCAGCGATCCCCTCCTTCTCTGGTGTTTGGGGTTCTGATCAATATTACTCAGTCTCTGGGTCTGTTATTATTCATCAGTCTATGCCATTCACTATATTCCATAAATGAGTGATATCATGTGATGTTTATCTTTCTCTGCCTGGCTTATTTCACTTAGCATAATGGACTCCATCTCCCTCCAAGTTGCTGCAAATGGTAGGAAGTCTTTCTTTTTTAACGCAGCATAGTATTCCATTGAATAGATGTACCACAGTTTTTTAATCCATTCATCTGCTGATGGGCATTTCGGCTGTTTCCAAATCTTAGCTATGGTGAATTGTGCTGCTATAAACATAGGGGTGCATATATCCTTTCTGATCCGTGTTTCCATTTTCTTGGGATATATTCCTAGGAGTGGAATCATTGGGTCAAATGGGAGTTCCATTTTTAGTTTTTTGAGGAAACGCCATACTGTTCTCCACAGTGGCTGCACCAGTCTGCATTCCCACCAGCAGTGTAAAAGAGTTCCTTTTCCTCCGCATCCTCGCCAACACTTGTCGTTTGCTGTTTTGTTGATGATAGCCATTCTGACTGGTGTAAGATGGTACCGCATTGTTGTTTTGATTTGCATCTCTCTGATGATTAATGACTTTGAGCATGTTTTCATATGTCTCTTGGCCTTCCTTCTGTCTTCTTTAGAAAAGTGTCTATTTAGCTCAGTTGCCCATTTTTTAATTGGGTTGTTTATATTCTTTTTGTTAAGTTGTATGAGTTCTCTGTAAATTTTGGAGATTAAACCCTTATCAGTGATATCGTTGGCAAATATGTTCTCCCATGCAGTGGGGTTTCTTGTTGTTTTACTGATGGTTTCCTTTGCTGTGAAAAAGCTTTTTATTTTGATGTAGTCCCATTTGTTTATTTTATTTTTAGCTTCCATTGCCTTAGGAGCAGTATCAGTGAAGAAGTTCTTTCGGCATATGTCTGAGATTTTCCTGCCTGTGGATTCCTCTAATATTTTTATGGTTTCCTGTCTTATGTTTAAGTCCTGTGTCCACTTTGAGTTTATTTTTGTGTATGGTGTAAGTTGGAGGTCTAGTTTCATTCTTTTGCATGTATCTGTCCAATTTTCCCAGCACCATTTGTTGAAGAGACTGTCTTGTCTCCATTGTATATTCATGCCTCCTTTGTCAAATATTAATTGAGCGTAGTGCCTTGGGTCAATATCTTGATTCTCTATTCTATTCCATTGGTCTATATGTCTGTTCTTGTGCCAGTACCAGGCTGTTTTGAGAACAGTGGCTTTGTAATACAGCTTGAAGTCTGGTACAGAGATCCCTCCTACTTGATTCTTCTTTCTCAGGATTGCTGTGGCTATTCGGGGTCTTTTTTTATTCCAGATAAATTTTTGGAGACTTCTTTCTAGGTCTGTGAAATATGCTGTTGATATTTTAATGGGGAGTGCATTAAATCTATAGATTGCTTTGGGTAGTATGGACATTTTGATGATGTTGATTCTACCAATCCATGAACATGGTATGTTCTTCCATCTGTTTACATCTTCCTCTATCTCTTTTTTCAGTGTTGTGTAGTTTTCTGCGTATAAGTCTTTTACCTCCTTAGTTAAGTTTATTCCTAGGTATCTTAATTTTTTTGGTGCGATGGTAAATGGGATTGCTTTCTTTGTCTCTCTTTCTGTAAGTTCATTATTGGTGTATAGAAATGCCATAGATTTCTTGGCGTTGATTTTGTATCCTGCTACCTTGCCGAATTCATTTATTAAGTCTAATAATTTTTTTATGGACTCTTTAGGGTTTTCTATGTATAGTATCATGTCATCTGCGAATAAGGACAGTTTTACTTCTTCTTTTCCAATTTGGATGCCTTTTATTTCTTCTTCTTGTCTGATCGCTATAGCTAGTACTTCCAGCACTATGTTGAACAGGAGTGGTGAGAGTGGGCATCCCTGTCTTGTTCCTGTTCTTAGAGGGAATGGTTTTAGTTTTTGCCCATTGAGTATGATGTTGGCTGTGGGTTTGTCATAAATGGCTTTTATTATGTTGAGATATGAACCTTCTATCCCTACCTTACTGAGAGTTTTTATCAAGAAAGGGTGTTGGATTTTGTCAAATGCTTTTTCTGCATCAATGGATATAACTATGTGATTTTTATCTCTCAATTTGTTTATGTGATGTATCACATTTATTGATTTGCGGATATTGTACCATCCTTGCATCCCTGGTATAAATCCTACTTGATCATGGTGTATGATCTTTCTGATGTACTGCTGGATCCGATTTGCTAGAATTTTGTTGAGGATTTTGGCATCTATGTTCATGAGGGATATTGGCCTGTAATTCTCTTTCATTGTGTTGTCTTTATCTGGTTTTGGTATTAGGGTGATGCTGGCTTCATAGAAGGAGCTTGGAAGTGTTCCTTCTTCTTGAATTTTCTGGAGTAGTCTGAGGAGGATAGGTTTTAGTTCTTCCTTGAATGTTCGGTAAAACTCTCCTGTGAAGCCATCTGGCCCCGGGCTTTTGTTTGCTGGAAGCTTTTTGATGACTGCTTCAATTTCATCCATAGTTATCTGCCTATTGAGATTGTTAGTATCTTCTTGATTAAGTTTTGGAATGTTGTATTTTTCTAGGAATGTGTCCATTTCCTCCAAGTTGTTCAGTTTATTAGAATAGAGTTGCTCATAGTATTTTGTAACAATCCTTTGTATTTCATCTGGGTCTGTTGTTATTTCACCTCTTTCATTTCTGATTTTGTTTATTTGGGTCCCCTCTCTTTGCTTTTTGGTGAGCCTGGCTAGTGGTTCATCAATCTTGTTTATCCTTTCAAAGAACCAGCTCTTGGTTTTATTGATTTTTTGTATTGTTTCTTTGGTCTCTATGTCATTCATTTCTGCTCTGATCTTTATTATTTCCTTCCTTCTGTTCACTGTGGGTTTTTCTTGTTGCTGTCTTTCTAACTCTTTGAGTTGTTGAGTTAGATTATTTATTAACACTTTTTGTTGTTTTTTGAGGTATGCCTGTATAGCTATAAATTTTCCTCTCAGTACTGCTTTCATTGTATCCCATAGTATTGATATTGTTGTGTTTTTATTGTCATTAGTCTCCAGGAATTTTTTAATTTCTTCTTTGATCTCATTGTTTACCCAATCATTGTTTAATAGCATGTTATTCAACCTCCAAGTGTTTAAATTTTGGGGGGTGTTTTTCTTATAGTTTATTTCTAATATTATGCCATTGTGGTCTGAGAAAATGCTTGGAATGATTTCAATCTTTTTGAATTTAGGGAGACTTTGTTTGTGACCCAAAATGTGGTCTATTTTTGAAAATGTCCCATGTGCACTTGAGAAGAATGTATATTCTGTGGCTTTGGGGTGAAATGTTCTGAAAATATCAATTAAGTCCATCTGATCTAGTGAGTCATTCAGAATTGCTGTTTCTTTGCTGATTTTTTGTTTAGTTGATTTATCCATTGATGTCAGTGGCGTATTAAAGTCTCCTACTATGATTGTGTTGTTGTCAATTTCTCCCTTGATATCTTCCAGGAGATTTTTTATGTATTTGGGTGCTCCTACATTGGGTGCATATATGTTTATTAGGGTTATATCTTCTTGTTGTATCGATCCCTTTATTATTATGAAGTGGCCTTCTTTATCTTTTGTTATGGCCTTTACTTTGAGGTCTATTTTGTCAGAAATAAGTACTGCTACCCCAGCTTTTTTTTCATTTCCATTTGCCTGAAATATGTTTTTCCATCCCTTCACTTTCAATCTATATGAGTCATTTTTTCTGAGGTGGGTCTCTTGTAGACAGCATATATATGGGTCATGTTTTTTTATCCATTCAGCCACTTGATGTCTTTTGAGTGGAGCATTTAGTCCGTTTACATTTAAGGTTATTATTGAAATGAAATTGTTTGTAGCCATTTTTATTTTTTTGAGACTATTCCTTCTTAACATTTTATTTTACACCAGCCCTTTTAGCATTTCTTGCATTGCTGGCTTGGTCGTGATAAACTCCCTTAGCATTTTTTTGTCTGTGACGCTCCTTATTTGCCCTTCAATTTTGAATGATAACCTTGCTGGATAGAGTATTCTTGGATTTAATCCCTTGGTTTGCATCACTTTGTAGATTTCTTTCCATTCTTTTCTGGCCTGATGTGTTTCTGTTGAGAAATCATTTGATAATCTAATGGGGGTTCCCTTGTATGTAACTTTCTGTCTCTCTCTTGAAGCCTTTAAGATTCTCTCTTTGTCCTGAATATTTGCCATAGTAATTATGATGTGTCTTGGTGTGGGTCTATTCGGGTTCATTCTGTTTGGGACTCTCTGGGCTTGTATGACTTTTTTCTTTGCTACCTCAGGGAAGTTTTCTGACATTATTTCTTCAAATATTTCTTCTAAACCTTGTTCTTCCTTTTGTTCTGGCACCCCTATTATTCTTATGTTGCTTCGTTTCATGTTGTCCCATAGCTCCCTTAGGCTTTCCTCCTGTCTTTTAAGTTTTTTCTCCAATTGCAATTCAACTTGGCTGTGTTTTGCTTCCCTGTCTTCTAATTCACTAATTCGGTCCTCTGCTTCTCCTAGTCTACTGTTGAAGCTTCCCATGGCGTTTTTTATTGCATCTATATCATTCTTCATTTCTTCTTGATTTTTCCATAAGTTGTTGATTTTTTCATCCATTTCTTCTTGTTTCTTGCATATGGTGTTAATTTTTCCTTCCAACCGATTTAAGACCTCCATGATCCTTATTCTGAATTCTTTTTCTGGCAAATTGCAGGCTTCTGTGTCACTTAGCTGTCTTTCTGGTGTATCCTCATTTTCCTTCCTTTGGTGAGATCTTTGCTTACCCATTTTTGGTCTTACTGACTGATCTAGATGTTGAGCTTTGCAGGGGCTACTCCTTGGGTGTCAATAGCTTCTCTATCTGCCGTTTCTCTATGGCAGTAGCTACGGTTAGCTGCAGTTCCTCTGGTGGGTGCTGTTCGCAGCAATGGTGCCTCCTCTGGTTTGTGGGGGAAGTTGCTCGTATAGCTTCTGTTCCTTGGGCGGTGTTGGGATGATTATGAGGTTGCTATGGATCTGGATGCTCCCTCAGCTGCTGCTCCCTGGGCCAACAAGACTCAACACCGAGGGAACTAAACACAGATGTACTCACGACACCAAAAACCCCAGTATAAGTGACCCCCTGAGAAAATAGATATTGGACAGCGAAAAGAGAGCACAAATGCTATAGAGGAGAGAGGAAGATATATGGAATAAAAGACAGAAGAATAAGAGGATTGAAGCAGGATTTGTAGAGGCTAAACTTATATAGTGAAAATAAGATTGAGAATTGGATGACTATGGGGAAGGCCTCAATTTAGTATTAAGGAAGTAGAAAGGGAATAATTGGATGAAAGGAAAGAGAATTTAAAAAATGGTAAATTTACATAAAGAAATTAACTTCAAAAATGGTATAAAAAATTAAAAATAGCAAATAAAAAATACTGATGAGAAATAAGGTGGACAGATATAAAAGAAAAGTATCAGACCTGAACCAGAAAACAAAGAAGAAAAGAAGAAAAAAATGCAGAAAGGGAGAAAGAAAGAAAGAAAGAAAGAGGAAAAAAGAAAGAAAAATAGAAAAAAAGGAAGGAAGGAAGGAAGGAAAAAGGAAAGGAGAAAAAAGGAAAAATAAAAATAAAAGTGGGGGGAAAAAAGTAGAGTGTCTTCTTTTGGCTGGGTTATGATTCCGTTTGTATTGTTCTATCAGTTTCCTGGTTGCTATATCCTCAGGGATTATTCAGATTCCTTGTTTTACTCAATGTGTGATCGGGGTGTGGCTACGTTGGTTGCCTGGAGACTGGAGGGCGGGGCTGTCTCTCGGGAGAAAATGGCGACTGTGCTTACGGAGATGACTCAGCACCAGGTCTGTGACCACCTCCCCCAGATCACCCACTCTTCCCCAATTCCACAAGCCCACACCCTCTCCCGCACCTCCGCCACGGGTAAGTGTATCTCAAAGGTCCTGCGAACCAGGTTTAGTGGGAGGAGGCACAGGCACCAACGCGAGGAGGGATTGCGTTTCTAAGAGCTTCTCTCTTGTCGGCACTGTGAGATCCAGTTTACCCTTCAGAGTTTGCTCAAATCTAAATCCAGACCCTTAGGATCAGAATCCCCGACCTCCCTAAGTCCCTTGGTCCCCCTCCCTTTTATTTTCTCACAGAAATGCTTAGCCTGTCCTCAGGGACGCGGCCCAGCACCCTGTGGATTCCCCCCTGCCTCTGGTCGCTGAGGCTCCGCAGATTCTCCCGCTTTGATCTTTGATTTTACCTTACTTCCGGAACTTCTGCCCTTCCTGGGTGTAAACTAGCTCACCAGCTGTGTCTCCTCACCAAATTTGGGCTGAATTCCACTCGTTTCAGCTGCTCCCTCCACCTGCTCTGGGACTAGGCTCTGGACGCGTCCTTCCACTACGCCGCCATCTTCCGAGTCTCCATTTCCTTTTTTTTAAAAAAATTTATATATATTTGTATTTATTTCAGAGAGGAAGGAAGAGGGAGAGAGAGATAGAAACATCAATGATGAGAGAGAATCATTGATTGGCTGCCTCCTGCACACTCCCTACTGGAGATCAAGCCCACAACCTGGACATGTACCCTTGGTGGGAATCAAACCCGTGACCCTTCAGTCCACAGACCAATGCTCTAGCCACTGAGCCAAACCAGCTGGGGCCAATTCACTTTCTTTCATCCTCAACCCCTGTGACTCTGAAATGTTTAACCAACAATCCACGAAGCCCAGCCCGTGGGACACCCCAGGTCCCACTCCCATCTCTGCCCCTTCTCGCCACGTATCCTTGGGCAGGTCCCTTCACCACTCAGAGCTTCCGTTTCTCACCGGAAATGGAGGCAGCAGCCCCTGCTTCAGAGGCTGAGGGGCTGATGCAGAAGCACTCAGAGCAAGCCAGCCACCGAGGTGGGCGTTGTCAGGAGCGCCCTGTCCTCCTTAGTACCAACACCACCAGGGTGTCTGCCCATCTTTCCAATCAGTCCTCAGCCTTGTCCCCAGAACTTTCCTTCGCTACCCACCCTCTGCCCGCCTCCTGCTCTCTCTGGGCAAGCACAGCCGTTCCTTGGCTGCCTGCAGCCTTGGGGACACCATCAGCTCCCAAGCCTGCATGTCCTGCCCTGTCTCTCTGCGGAGCTTCTCAGCCCCGCTTCTTCGGGCACCTCAGGCTGAGCACTCCCAAACAATGCCTTGTCTTCCCCTTCTCCTGAGCTTCCCATCTCAGGGGATAACCCCACTGAAAGGTTATCTCCCCCTCCCAAACTGGTGGGCGGGGTTTAACACATGACCCCTTAAGGTTCTCCCCCCTCCCAAACTGGTGGGTGGAGCTAACAACATGACTGGCACCTGCCAAAGGGACATCTCCAAGACAGTGAACCACCAATCAGCACGGGCCAGAGTGCCCTTGGGGCCCATCCCTTCCTGTTCCACCCTGGGCCCAACCCCCTCCCTTTCCGTCCTTTAAGAGGGACTCTAGGCAGGACACGTGCGATTTTTGGAGGGGCACCTCCATTAGCCCGGTTGGGTCCCATTTCCTGTCCTCTCTCCCCTAATTCTGATCTCTCTACCTCGGTGATGGGTCCTGCCCATTACCGGGGAATAAACTCTCTTTAAAACTCCCTGTTGTTCTGTTTCCTGTTTCCTTTCAAACCTAACACCCACCACCCACTCAGCCCACAAATCCTGACATGACCCTTCCCCTCCAGACAGCCTAGGTCCAGTGACAGCTCTGTCACTTCCAAGCTGCTTGACTCAGGTCCTCAGTTTCCCCATCTACAAAATGGGACGATAATAGCCTCGAGGTCATAAGAGGATGAAATGATCATTTACCCATTCTAGGGATTCTCTGGGTCTGACACCATCCCCTTTCTGGCACATTAAAGTCAGAGTAGCATCGTGGGCACTGACTGCCCAATCCCACAACGGGTGCCTCTGAGGTCCAAAAATAGTATTAATAAAAGCATTGAACTAGGTGCTCTAAGGGTATCTTCTCTAGTCCTCACAGCCACCGTGGCAGAAATGATGCCTGTTTTACAGATGACAAACTGAGGCTCAGAAAGGTGAAGTGGCTCATTCGAGGTCAGGCAGCATGCCCGGAGGTGGTGACGAAGGCCAGCATTGTCTCCGGGTCACCTTGCCCTTTTCCACAATACCAGCAGCCTGCGGAGAAGTAGAAAAACATCTGCTGCCAACATCCCCAGGTTTGTGACTTCAAACTCCCCTGGCAGACGAGAGAATTACCATATTTGGGGGCAATTTGCATCAAATTACCATGCGCCAGCCAACAGCTGCGCCTGGAGCCTGGAGCGGCAGGCCGGCTGCAGGGAGACGATCACATTGGTACACATGATAATGAAAACCCACGCCCGGGCCTCCACATTCTCCCATAAATATGGCCATTATGATCTTGTTGGCATTGCTTGTTGAATTCCATCTTGCAAATTGTTTTCCAGGTGCCTGGGGGAGCTGCCTTGGGCTCTTCTCATTTTCTTTTTCTCTGGGAGGTGACAGGGCTTGAGCTTGTGCACTCTCCTGCCTGTTCTCTCTCACAAGACTAAGGATTCTCAGAATGGCTTCTACCCAATCCTGCGAACATTCGTCAGGCGCCTTGCGTTGTGCAAGGTAAAGGGGAGTGACAAGTGCTGCCCAGATCAGATCGTGCAAGAGACAAGAGTGGGGATCAAAATCCAAGATAAAAAAGGACCCTTGGATTTCCTGCTCTGCACACGGACCTCCCTGTGGCACCTGGATGGGGACAGGCAGGCCATGGGTTCCGAGTCCTGGCAGCTCCATTTCTAGTAACTAAGGCTTCCTGATTGTAAATAATTGAAATCCTCTCTCTTTGACTAACTGGAGGATAGGGGTGGGGAGCAAGGGTGTTATGCATAAGAATACAAGGAATCTCATGAAATCCAAGGGCTAGATCAGGCACATGCCAGGACTGGAAGCAGGAAGTGTAAAGCTAATAGGAACCCAGGTGCCCTTTCTCCAGCTCTTGTCTGCCTTCTGCAGATGCTTGATCATCTCTACCTAAAACATGCAGCCCCTGCTTCTCAGAGCATTGTTTATGTTACAAGTCCAGCTTCCCAAAAGGCGTCCCAATTCTCAGTTATACCAGAAAACACAGGAATGGCTCTAACCAGCACAGCTTGGGCCAGATGCCCAGTCTTAGCTCAGTCACCTGTAGCCAAGAGGGTAAACTCGCCTCCCAACCCATGGCTGCGGAGAGCCCAGCCTGTGGGCAGGACTGGGAGATGCCAGGGAGGAGGCGCTGAGAAGATACCCAAATCGGTTTCTGCCATACCCTCAGTCTAGCAATTTCTTAGTATATAAATTTTTTATTAAAATAATTGTAGATTCACATTTAGTTGCAAGAAATAATGTAGAGAGAACGCTTGCATTTTGCCCAGTTTTGCAAAACTATAATACATAATCACAACCAGGATATTGATATTGATACAACCCACTGATCCTATTCAAACGTCACCAGTTTTTACTTGCACTCAATTATGTGTGGTGGTGGTGGTGGTGGTGGTGGTGGTGGTGTGTGTGTGTGTGTGTGTTAAGGTCTATACATTTCCCCCCCTGTGTAGGCTCCTGTATCCAACATCACAAGGATCCTTTGTGGTAGACTAATTCATGTCACTGGCCCTCTCCCCCAAAAATATAAAACTTGTGAATGTTGCCTTCTGTGACAAAAGAGACTTTGCCGATATGATTAAGGATACAGAGATGGGGAGATTATCCTGGATTATCCAGCAGGGCCCTGAATGTGATCCCAAGAGTTCTTGTAAGAGAAAGACAAGAAAGCCAAAGGAAAAAAAAAAGGGTAGAAAATGTGGTGATGGATCTTGGGAGGTTGGCATGATGCGTGGAAAAGGCCATGTGTCAAAGCTCGAGGGCGGCCTCCAGCAGCTGGAAAAGGCCAGGACCCTAGAACCTCGGGAGGAACACAGCCCTGCCAACCTCTTGACTTTAGCCCAGGGAAGCCGACTTTGGACTTCTGATCTCCGGAACCGTGAGAGATTAAATTTGTGTTGCTTTAAATTCGGTGATGTATTACAGCAGCAATGGGAAACAGATATACATCCTTTTCTAACTACACCCGCCTCTGTTCCAGCATCCTACCCCCACCAGCAACCCATAACCTGCCCTCCATTTCTAAAAGATTGCCATTTAAAAAAAATTTATATAAGTGGAATCGTACAGTATGTAACCTTTTGGAACTGGTTCCCCCACCCTACCTCTGCTCAGCCTAATTCCTTGGAGGTGCATTGGAGTTGTTGCATGTGTCAGTAACACATAGTTCATTCCCTTGTATTGCTGAGTACTACTACGTGGTATGGATGTAAGTCTAGCACTTTACAATGTCCGCATATTTTATTTTTATTACAAGGTCTAATTAGAGATAGTTTGATAATTGTCTCTTGGGGCAAGAGGCAGGAAGGAAACGTAAAGATCATCCCATCCCCTTATCATCGAATCAGATGCCTGCCTGTCGAGTCGCCACCAGTCTCCACTTGCATACCTTCTTCATCCGCTGCTCACTACCTCCCGAGGCGGCCTATTTCATAGCTGCACAGCTCCATGGAGGTTCTGGCCTCAAGCTCAGCAAGCTGACTCTCTGACTTCATTTATTTATGTATTTATTTATTTTAAAATATGATTTATGGATTTCAGAGAAAGGAAAGAGAGACAGAAACCTCCATGATGTGAATCATTGATTGGCTGCCTCCTGCACACCCCTACTGGGGATCAGGTCTGCAATCCCGGGCATGTGCCCTGACCGGAAATTGAACCGTGACCTCCTGGTTTATGGGTTGACACTCAATCACTGAGCCACACCAGCCCAGCGATGCTACTCTGACTTTAATGTGCCAGAAAGGGGATGGTGTCAAACCCAGAAAATCCCTAAAACGGGTAAATGATCATTTCATCCTCTTCTGACCTCGAGGCTATTATCATCCATTTTGTAGATGGGGAAACTGAGGACCCGAATCAAGCAGCTTGTTGAATTCCATCTTGCAAATTGTTTTCCAGGTGCCTGGGGGGGCTGACTTGGGCTCTTCTCATTTTCTTTTTCTCTGGGAGGTGACAGGGCTTGAGCTTGTGCACTCTCCTGCCTGTCTCTCTCACAAGACTAAGGATTCTCAGAATGGCTTCTACCCAATCCTGCGAACATTTGTCAGGTGCCTTGCATGTGCGTGGAATTGAACCCCAATAGTGAGTTCCTTCTTGGAGAAAACAAGAACAGTGCGATCAGCACAGAAGTAAAATGTCTGCAGGAAATGCCTGACCGAGGACAGACTCTGAGTTAATATCTGTACGAGGTAAGAGCTCACTGGAATTTGTAAGAAAACATCAATGTCCCAATATGGAAATGAGCCAAGGGCACAAATAGACCATTGCCACCCGAGGAAGACAAATATCAATTAAACCAGAGGGAAGATGCTTCCTCCTCCTCTTCTTTCTTTAATCATTAGGGAAAGAGATCAAATTAAAACAACCTCAAGATGGCCTTGTTCCCATAAAATAGGAAAAGGTGTGAGAAAGAGGAGAGCTGGGAGCTGATCCAGGTGGAGTTTCCTGTGAGAGGGAAACCCGGCTACTGCGGTGCCACCTGCACGGGGTGGACGTGGTAAGGTCATCTGCCAATGTGTACCGAAAGTCAGACCAAGACAAATGACCCAGCAATCTCATTAATGTGTTTTTCTCCGGAGGAAATTACTCACTAGAGGCAAAAAGCCAAACGAACAAAGATGCTGTGAAAATCTGCTATAAAAGCCGGGTAGCTGGTGAAGCCCGCCATGATGTCTCCACACGAAACCCTCCGAAGTGCTTAAAAGGTAGCTGTGTTTTGAAGAGTGGACATGCCATGTGGAATAATGTCTATGGTAGATTTAAAAATATATATATATATATTATTGATTTTTTACAGAGAGGAAGAGAGATAGTTAGAAACATCAATGAGAGAGTCATCCATCAGCTGCCTCTTGCACGCCCCCTACTGGGGATGTGCCCGCAACCAAGATACATGCCCTTGACCAGAATCAAACCTGGGACCTTTCAGTCCACAGGCCAACGCTCTATTCATGGAGCCAAACCGGTTTTGGCTATGGTAGATTTTTAACTGAGAGAGAGAGAGAGAGAGAGAGAGAGAGAGAGAGAGAGAGAGAAGGCTGTTTACAGCATGATTGAACCATGATGACTGTGGAGGACGAGGACTGCCCCATGCAAAGGAGGAGCCCATGAGGGAAGAGGGGGTTCGCACAAAGGGAGACTTCCCTGCAGCATGAGGTTTCTGTCTCTTGTCACGAAGGGCCACCTCGAAGCAGCAGCAGCAGCAGCAGCAGCAGCAGCAGCAGCAGCAGGAGGGCTCTGCCAGGCCTGGCTGAGGGGATACTCTTTCAGGGGCCAATTCAGCTCCAGGAAGAACCTTCTTGTGAACAGGGCCTTCCAACGGGGACATGGGCTGACTCTTGAGACTGTGAGCTCCCAAGGGCTGGAGGTATGCAAGCAAAGGCTAGACTAGAGTCCAGCCCAGATAGGTAGCTGGGTTAGACGTCACCTAGGGCGGGTGGCTAAATAATAGTAATCACATGCCTGCTCATATCAGTGTATCGGGCCAGACAGCCCCCAGAGAGAAACAGGGTACACCCATTTGTTCATGGAACACACAGAAGGGAAGAAAGGAAATAAGGAGGGATAGAGGGAGAAAAGGAGGAAGGGAGGGAGGGAGGGAGGGAGGGAGGGAGGGAGGGAGGGAGGGAGGGAGGGAAAGAAGGAAAAAGGAAAGAAGGGAAGGAAGGAAGGAAGGAAGGAAGGAAGGAAGGAAGGAAGGAAGGAAGGAAGGAAGGAAGGACAGAGAGGCAAGACCAATTACATGCTAAGCAGGGATCTAATCCCTTTGTAAACACTGTCAGAAACTTGTCTTCCTAATTGAAAAGCCCATGTGGGCTGCTTAATCCAGTCCATGTTAATGAGACCAAAACACATTAGAGCAGATATTGACTCCGGTTGTCATAGCGCCAGAGCTGGGGACACCCGGGGGAATGTATTGACAAAAGTGAGGCTGGGGTCAGTCTTGGTCTCTGCGGACATCATTGTGTTGTTCCATTCCCAGACCATCCGGCCGGGAAACTCCGGCATGCCAAGGGCCGCAAGATTTTCACGGTGGACGGCGCACCTCCATTACCCGCATGGCCGTCCTTAAGTGGAAGAGGGTGGCCTTAAAAATAAAGGCCTAGCGAATATCAGGGATAAAATAATAATAATAATAATAATAATAATAATAATAATAATACTTTTTCTGCCACCTTCTAAATTCTTTTAGTTGGTTTAAAAATCAAGTAAGCCACACAGATTAACAGGGGGTTGGGGGAAAATCCAAATTTAATAAATGCACATGAGGAATTCACATAAGCGTGAAGATTCCAAAGACAGTGAGGCAAAACTAGGTATGTATGTCATTTTGCACAAAGGAGAAAGGCGGGAGATGAGATCTTGGATCTCAGAAGTGAGTATGGGTGATTGACAAGTGGCTGAGGAAGAGTGGAACACACGGGGCAGCTCAAGTTTTGCTAAGCCGCCCAGAAATGAGAGAGGCTCCTGCTTGGAGTCTTCCTGCCTAGTGCTGAGGCAGTCATGTTATAAAGAGGATTTTCCCTCCGATTCTCTTTATGCAAGAAAGCGTTTGGAGATGGAGGTGGGGAGGGGGCGGGGGTGTGGTTCTTTCTGAGTCTTATGTTTCTTAACAATCAACTTAAAACCAATATCCCAAAGGCACAAGTTTGGGGGTGGCAGAACTTTGGTGGCCTTCAATGAGGACATTCATTCAAATAAGTACAGCAAAGTACAAATCTGTTCATGCCTCCCCTCCCCCACCCACCCTCACCCCCTCCGTTTAATGACTTCAAAGAAATCGTTACCAAGCTGAAATAGGCCATTTGGGACTTGGGGTGGGGGGTGAGCCTATGTCCAACCACTTCTCACCTCCTGCTTGTGACATTTAACCCCTTCTATGAAAGGTTAATGCTGTCATCATGGGCCTTGCTCTTAGCAAAAAGTCTCTCATCCTATTTTCTATTAATCAGCGAGGCATTAACGTGCTGTAACCGTGGGCCTAGACCTTGGAGTCACACAGGCCTTGTTCTGGCTTTGCCGGCCCCATTTGGGGCTCAGGACCACTGTGCGTCAGTTTCCCTGCCCCAGCGTCCCTTCCCAAGCCATCGCCTACACAGTCCACCAGAACTTTCTTTCTTTTTTTTTCTTTTAAGTATATTTTATTGATATTTTACAGAGAGGAAGGGAGAGAGATAGAGAGCTAGAAATGTCGATGAGAGAGAAACATTGACCAGCTGCCTCCCGCACACCCCCTACCGGGGATGTGCCTGCAACCGCAACCAATGTACATGCCCTTGACCGGAATCGAACCCGGGACCTTTCAGTCCGCAGACCGACGCTCTACCACTGAGCCAAACCGGTTTCGGCAGAACGTTCTTTCTAACGGACAGTTCTGATCTGATCCTCTCTTGCTTCTGCTTAAAAAATTCCCATGCTCCTCATCCCCTACTAGATAAAACCCGAAATCATTAGATTCATCATTCTTCTAGCGTCAGCTCCTATCCTCACAGTCCTAGCCCACTACCTCGCTCACAGTGGGGTGTGACCTAACTCACAGAGCTGGATTCAAACCCCAATATCTAGGCCAATGCACTTCACATTTGGTAAAACACATAGTCATCTGGTTTGAAGAATTAAATATATATATATTACTAGCCTCATTGCATCCTATAACATCTCTCAGTTTATGAGCCTTTTCATGTAGTTTTCTCATTTCTCACCCTCAGTGCAGGCCTATGAGATGGTTATTATTACACCTGTTCGACGGGTGAGGAGTCGGAGGCTTGGCAGCGGTGGCTCAGAGGCTGGGGCAGAGCTGACACCCAAAGACAGGAACCGGCTCACCTGAGCACATCTTGCAGTCTCAGCCAACAGCTTCTGGGATCCCAGGTATTAATTCTCAGACTTTACAGAAGAGGAAACTGGATGTGTGTGTGTGTGTGTGTGTGTGTGTGTGTGTGTGTGTGTGTGTGTCAAGGGAACCCCCCCACACCTCATCACAAAGCTACGGTACTGAGTGGTGGGGCTGGAGAGACCCAAATCCATCGAGCTCAGTGTCCAGTTCTCTCTCTGCCACCTTCCAGCTGCCTTTCTGAGGCAGCTTGCTATAAAGAGGTCAAGTGAAAGCTACCCTCTGACCTTGGCAGTCATTCTTTGTGGGGTCCCAGGCACGGGGTCTTCTGGGTCATTGTTTAAAACGTGATGAGAAGTGGGCATTTAAGCAGACAACAGCTGTCGTGTGAATGGAGTGACTCAATTGTCCTTGAGAAATGTGTGTCCTCTGGGAGCGACTCCCAGCACTCTCTGTCCCCTGATCCGAGGTGACTAATGGGAAATCCATGTCCAACCCGAAGCCCGGTGGCAAAGAGAAGCAAGCGCCTTACACCCTGAAGCAGCCACTAAATTTTAGCTCCAGCGAAGTCGGGGGCTTGCCGAAAGCAGACGGATGTTTCACAGTTGTGTTTCACCCACTGCTTGAAATCCTGGGACAGCCAAAACCGGTTTGGCTCAGTGGATAGAGTGTCGGCCTGCGGACTGAAAGGTCCCAGGTTCGATTCCGGTCAAGGGCATGTACCTTGGTTGCAGGCACATCCCCAGTAGGGGGTATGATTCTCTCTCATCAATGTTTCTGACTATCCCTCTCTCTTCCTCTCTGTAAAAAATCAATAAAATATATTTTAAAAAGAAAGAAAAAGAAATCTCAGGACAACACAGCAAGAAGGCACGCTCCCATATTGGCTCATTTGTTCATTCATTCATTCTACAAACATTTCTTCTTTTAAAAAAAAATATATTTTATTGATTTTTTTACAGAGAGGAAGAGAGAGGGATAGAGAGTTAGAATCATCAACCAGCTGCCTCTTGCACACCCCCCACTGGGGATGTGCCCGCAACCAAGATACATGCCCTTGACCAGAATCGAACCTGGGACCTTTCAGTCCGCAGGCCGACGCTCTAGCCACTGAGCCAAACTGGTTTCGGCATTCTACAAACATTTCTTAAAACTGGTGCCAGGGTTTCGGCCTGTGTGAGACCCGGCCTTCACCCTCAGGAGCTTCAGTCTAGCGGGGGAGATAAACTAGTAAACACATAAGTAAAGGGGCTTTCTTAGCCAACTCCTGCCTTTACCACCCGAAGGAGAGAGGGTGGGGGGGAGGCCCTCCTCTGCTTTCAAAGAAGGGATTTGCACAATTTTGCATTTGAGCCAGAGACCTCACAATGGCATTTTTTTTTCCAGGAGGCTGGAGGGGTTGAAATTTCTGTTTTCCCCAAGGCGAGCTGTAAGAGCATTCCTCTGACAAGAGAGTGGAACATCTGTGTTTACAAGGGAGATAAGCAGGAATCTGGCAGCTTGCGGCCTGGGAGGCTGCCTTGGGAAGGTGTCCTCTCAAAAGACACAGTCTGAGGTGAAGATATCCAGAGGGGACAGCCTGGAGCCCGGCCCGGAGCGCAGTGTGGGTTTCTTCCTTCTGGTCCTCCTCTAGGGGGGAGGGAGGGGAGGAGGGAGAGGGGAAAAGGAAGAGGGAGAAGCCAGCCCTGTGCAGGACCAGGTATGGACTTGCTGCCTCCTGAGTGGTTGTTCAGTGGGCGGATCTCATCTCACTTCTGTTCTGTTCCACCCGACACTCAGCGTGCGGAGAGATCACAACATTCCATAACCCCCATTTCCCATCTCCCAGATCACATCAAGTTCATAGCTAAGGCCCTTCACTGTGGCCCGCCTCACCAGCCTCGTCTCTCCTCCTCAAACGCTCGGGCATTCCATGCCAAGCCCAGATCACAGTCCTTATTCTCAAACACACGACCCTTCTTGCCTCCTGGCATCGGCCCATGCTGCTCCCTCTGGCTGTCATGCCCTTCCCTATCCTTTGCTGCCCGTCCTTGAAGACGCTTCCTGCTCCCTGCCCAGGGAGATGAAACTGGCGCCTCCTCTCTGAGAAACCCTTGAGGCCAGCACCTATCATGGTGGGATGATAGGGGAGAGGGAGGAGGAGAAAAAAAAATATCTTCCTCTTGAGTGTTTCCCTTTTCCACAACAGTTGCAAGTGCTTTCAGGTTGAGCCAGTAGTGATCAGTGCAGAGGGACCTCATACACGCGGCCCATCAGCCGTGGGGGTGGAGGGGCGGTCCCAACAGAGGGCACAGGACACAATCCCACCAGCCAGAGAGCCTGCCTGGCTCCCCCTCTCTCCCTCTCTGGTCCCTCACATCTGCTCTCTGGGGCTGCACTCTTTTTGCTCTGCTTTCTGGAAAACTCAGGCTAAGATGTCCTGTTCTCTACCTAGCAAAAAACTCTCCTTAAGCCCTGGCCAGTGTGCTCAATGGTTAGCACATTAGCTCACGCAGCAAAGGGTCTTGGGTTTGAGTCTCTGTCAAGGGCACATACGTGGGCTGCAGGTTTGATCCCTGGCTCCAGTCGGGGCATATACAGGAGGCAACCAATTGGTGTGTTTCTCTCACATCAATGTTTCCCCCTCTCTTTCTGTTCCCCTTCCTCCCTTTCATGATCTCTAAAAAAATCAATGAAAAAAATATTCTTGGGTGAGGATTAAGAAAAAACAATAGCCGAAACCGGTTTGGCTCAGTGGTAGAGCGTCGGTCTGCGGACTGAAGGGTCCCGGGTTCGATTCTGGTGAAGGGCATGTACCTTGGTTATGGGGACATCCCCAGTAGGGGGTGTGCAAGAGGCAGCTGGTGGATGTTTCTCTCTCATCGATGTTTCTAGCTCTCTATCTCTCTCCCTTCCTCTCTGTGAAATATCAATAAAATATATTAAAAAAAAGAAAAGAAAAAGAAAAAACAACAACAACACATGTGCACACACACACACACACACACACACCTCCTTAAGTCATTCATCCCATCCTCTCATCCCCACAGGTCACACAAGCTCAGTGATCAGGAGCAGGGCTCAGGGCCCAGGCCTGTGGGTTTGAATCCGAGCCCCACCCCTGGCTGTCCCCATGGCCTCGAGGCGGCTGAGGGGGAGACTCTGGAGCAGCTTGCTCGGCACCATGCCACCTTTCTTCAGGCTGGAGAGGCTGGAGAGCTAACCTTTCTGTCGCCCATCTTCCGCACGCCCACACACCTGGGCTTCTGGACGAACCAGGCAGATGCACTCTGGTGCGATCTGGAAACCACCAGTGCGTCGGAGAGCATCCTCCCGCCTGCCTCCGCCAGGCAAGCAAGGCTGTAGCCAAGTGCTGGGCCCATTCTTCACATCCCTGGGGGCTGAGGCAGTCCCAGAGGCAGGGTGGTCTGAACGCTTCCTCTTCGCATCGCTGGTTGGAGCAAAATGAACAAGGGAGGAAGTTTCCGGCCACGTGCTGGCGGTGAAGTAAGGAGGACCCAGGTGGGGTTTTGCAGAACAGCACCTATGACTGGGTGACTGCAAACATAGACACAGCTCCTCTGTGGTTCAAGCCTCCTCCTCCGCGGGGGCCGGCCTGGAGTCAAGGCCTAGCTCTGTGGCTCTGTCACTGGGTGGCCTTTGGAGAAACACTGCATTCTCGGAGCCTCAGTTTCCCCATCTATATAACAGGACAGATGGGTCTACCCATGCATGCAGGAAGAGGTGTTTTGTAGATTGGCTCCCAGTAGATGCCTCTGGGGACCGGTGGCATCTGAGCTCCGAATCTCTGGGCAGCCCCGACATTTCACGTGGAGGAGTCTGGGTGATCCCACTGAAGAGATGCCAGTGGCGGTCTCCCAAGACTGGAGGGTTGCAGGCTGGTGGAGGCAGGTCCCCCTACACGACTGTCCACAGGAGGCTTGGACACCTCTCCGTGACAACAGGAAGGCCAGAGTTGGGGGTCCAGCATGGGGGCTCCACCAACAGGGGCGGAAGGCTGGACAGATGGGCCCATTCCCGGTCCTCTGGGTGGTCATCTGTGAACGGTGGGACAAAAGGAGGGACAGAGGGATGCGGGGCATCTGGGATCCAGGCCCGACTCTAGACCAGGTTCGCTGTGTGCTTTGGGGCAAGTTTCTACCCACCTCTGGGCCTCAGTCTTCTCACTCGTCAAACAAGAACTAAGGGGTCTCTAAGTCCCCCTCTAGCCCTGAAATTCTGTGGGCCAACAAGAAACCTCCCCTAGTCTGCATTCTGCTCCTGCACAAACCCACAGCAAGAGGCCGAAGCTGCCTGTCCTCCATTCGTTTGGAAACGAATCCCCCGAATCCATCTCTCCTTCCCTAGATGCCCGCGCTTGCTGGTCCACCAGATCTGCACACCAGAGCCACGAGTTTCAGATATCTCAGCCTGTGACACAGTCTCCCATCAGGCTACGGAAATGTTTTCTCCCCGGACCACCACGCGGAGCCATCTGCGGCGTGGAGCTGGAAACGAGGCAGCAGCAGCAAGCCCGTGCGTGGTGCTGTTGTGAAGAAGCGGTCAGGGACGACCCGGAGGCAGAGATGACCGTGGAAGGCCAGGCCCCGGCCACAAGGTGAGCCCAAGGGTGGGAAGGACTGCGTATCACGAAACGGATCCTCCACGCAACAGCTTCAGGAGGTAGGTTTGCCGCTTCCCCGGGTTGGAGGTGAGGAAAAGCGAGGCCCAGAGAGGTGAAGTCATCTGCCCGAGGGCACACAGCCAGTCGCGGAATCCGGTGTTGAAATGTAGTCTGCCAGACTTTCCACTCTGCTACATGACCCCGCCTGCTGATACCGATCTGTGGATAAACATGTCCCCATTAGTGGACTGTCCCTTCAAGGACAAATGCCGGGCAGGCTCGGCGCTTATCACAGGGCTCACAGACACAGACTCTGAGATGCTCGGTGAATGTTGGTGGAATTGAATAGGACGGGATTTCTACCAGCGTCCTCTTGACACTTGAAATTGATGGACAGGTGACACCCTGTTAGGGCTGTGGCGTGTACAATCGCTGCAATGGCTCCCGGGGAGCTGGGCAGATAGACAAGGAGGTTTAGTCCCAGCGGGGGTGGGGGTGGGGGTGAGTGTGGGGGGTGCCACAAGGTCAGACTCTTACAAAGAATTAATAATATCCAAGGGATTCTTACGGAACAGTAGGGGGGAATAAAGATTCTTCAAAGACGCCCTAATGGCAAATTTTCTGGATTTTCCAGCTAATTTGAAGGTACCTACTTGGAACATTTTCTTGTCAGAAGAGATTTTAAAATACATTCATTCCGTGTGACATGATAATTGGGCCTGGCTGCCTGATGAATGCCTTTTATCTGTTCCCGAGCTATTGTTCCCGGGGATCGAGCCGATGGGCTGGAACGGGCACTTTGTTAAATGCACAAACAGAGCGACTCGCCACAGTTCTGGCCCCCGATGCAATGGGGGTCTCAGGAAGATTCCTCGGGGGCACATGGTGAGAAGCTGTCAGAGAAGGAAGGAAGGTCAGAGAACAGAGAAGGCAACTTCCTCACTGTTCACCCCGGGGGACTGAGGCCCAGGGAGGAGCAGGCTGTGCCGGGATCGCACAAGGTGGACGTGGCCGAGATGTGGACTTGGTGTCCTGGCCCAGACCAAGCCTCTCTCCCCTGCCTTCAAGGCTTCTGTGGAAAGAGGCCAGGCAGTGGACAGTGGACATTGGTGCAGAGCCACTCACACCCCGTCTTGATCCTCCTCCGCCCAGCGCCCGGAGAACACACTCGTCTCATGCCAGGGCGTGGCTGCCAGAGCAGGATGCATTTCTGACAGCTGACTTTTCTCAGCTATACAACGCGTTGTCAAATCAGCTGTTTGTATAGCTCCCTTTTCCCTTTCTCCTTCTTTTATCTTTTCTTTATTTTAGTGCCTTTGTCTTCTCAAAGGCAAATTTCCAAGCCTGGCCATCTGATAGCCACTGCGAAGGCTCCATGCTTCTTTATTACTCTTTCTGAGAAGGACTTGTTTGGCCTTATTATTTATCTTTACATGATATTTTGGTTTATCTTGATTTTTCTATTGAAATTTCTTCAGCATTTTGTCTTACCTAGTATCTGTTTTTGGGGTATCTCAGAGCCTCCATATGTTAGTAAATTGTTTACAAAACTGTGGCTTGGGTTTTCTGCTTTGTCAAGGCAGAAAACTATTTCTCTCTTCAAAAACTCAATGTTATCTGATCTGCCTTTCATTAACTTTGAGGAATGAAACAGTTCCATCGAGAGTATGAAGTTGACATTTCCATTGTTTTTCTTAGAAAACACCACCGCGTTAATCATCCCTCACGGGACTTCATTTTCTGCAGATGACAACTAAGGTCCAGGCTAGGGGTGCATTGTGTGTTGGTGTTTAGATGTGTTGGTGTCACGTGTCTGTGTTCTCATGCTTGTGTCTGGGAGCCTCAGTGTGCATTTATGTCACTGTACACGTGACTGTGTTTGTCTGCCAATGTGTCACTGGCTATGAGTATGTCTAGGGCGATGGTGTGTGAGTGTGTGTGTACAGATGACTCCGTGCGGATCTGAATGTATGTGGATACGTGCATTGTGTCTCTGTGTGCTTTATGGCCACGTGACATCTAAGTTCCTGAGTGTATGTTTTCATGTAGCGATACATATAGACATGTATGTGTGATGAGCCGTGTGTTTGTGTTCGTGTGTCTGACTATCGGCACATGTGTGGGGATGTCTTTGTCCGACTTTTTTTACTTGAGTGTTTGCAGGAGGGAAAGCTCGGATTTGTGTTCGGAACCTCCTAAACACATGTACACAGTACCCTCTAGTGGGCATGAGCAGAAAGCATCCCAAACAAAACAAAACAAAAAAGAGGGTGGGGAGGGAGCAGGATCTGAATCACCTCTAATTCCAGGCCGGTCCATGGCGACACACAGGGCAGAGTTTCCAGGATGGACCTTGAGAGGGCAGGAGAAGGCTAGCCATGCACCTCGCAGGGGACTCTGCAGGGTCCAGCCCTCAGTGTGGGGGTCCAGCTTCCCAGTGTGGGGGTGAAAGGGCTCATCCTCTGGTGTGAAGGCAAGATCGCTGAGCTTGGTGGGTCAGCGGGCCAGGAGGGAGGCAGCCTGCACACAATCCAGCCACAGCGGGAGGGACCTTACCCAGAGCTTCACAGTCGCTGGGGCCCCGCATTCCCCATTGCCCTGGTCAGGCCCATGCCCTTCCTGTGTCACACCAAGCCCCCACGGTCTGGAAATGGAAACCCTTCGCCTGTGATGTTCTGAGTTTCCTTTTGGTGTTGTAACACAGCAGTGCAACCTTAGCAACGTAAACTAACACATTCATTGTGGTAGAGTTCTGGAGCTCAGAGGACTAACATGGGCTGCTCAGGACTGTATCCTTTGGGGAGAATCTGTTTCCTCCCCTTTTCCAGCTTCTGAAAGCACCTGCATTCCTGGCCCATGGCCCACCTGCCCAGTGAAGCAATTATCAGTTATCCTTTGTATGTTCTGCTGGATTTGCCTGGCTAATATTTTGTTGAAGTGGAATCTCTATTCATGAGGAATGCTGGACTACAGTCTTTTATTGGAATGTCTTTGTCTGCATTCGGTATCAGGGAAATGTTGGCCTATTAAAAACGACTAGAAGTATGTCCTTCTCTTCTCTTTTCTGTGAGAGTCTGTGTAGAATCGGTGTTATTTCTTCCTTAGATAACTTGGTGTTAGAATTCACCAGTGAAGCCATCTGAGGCTGGAGTTTCCTTTGTTGGGAGGTTTTCAATGATGAATTCGATTTGCTGAACAGATCCAGGGCTATTCTTGTTATCTGTCTCTTCCTGAGTGAAGCTTTGGTAGTGTCTTCCGAGGAATTTGTCCATTTCATCAGAGTCATTAACTGTATTGTTATAAAGCCGAAGAGAAGTCAGGGCTGAAATAACCAACCCATGAGTGAATAACTCGCCTAAGGAGACCATTGGGTTAGGAAATAATGTGAAATTCATGAAAAACTTCATGCTTTTTTGAAATGAGTCAGTTTATTAAAAAGTACAATTATGCACAAAGATCTAAAGCAAAGTCATCAAAAATTGGAAACCAACCACATGAATGTCAAAGAAAGTTAATAAATGGTATATTCACTAAATGGAATATATGTTTTTAATTTAAATTATTTTTTAAAATTGATTTGAGAGAGAGGAAGGGGGAGAGAGAGAAAGAAACAGTGATGTGCTGTTCCACATATTTATACATTCATTAGTTGATTCTTGTATGTGTCCTGACCAGGGAGCAAATCCACAATCTTGGTGTGTCGGGACAATGCTCCAACCCACTCACCCACCTGGCCAGGGCTAGAATATATATTATAAAAGTACTAATTAAACACTGTGAAAATATGCATAGCAAAATCAAAAAAGAAGTACACTAAAATATTAATACTAATTATTTGTTGAGATTTTGAATCTATAGAGTCCTTTTTTTCTTCCTTTCCATATCCTCCAAATTTGCTATATAATATGTTTAAACATATTTTTATTCATTTCAGAAACAAAAGGAGAGGGAGAGATAGAAACATCAATGATGAGAGAGACTCATTGATTAGCTGCCTCCTGCATGTCCCTACCAGGGATCAAGCCCACAACCTGGGCATGTGCCCTCACTGGGGATTAAAATTGTGATCTCCTGGATCATAGGTCGAAGCTCAACCACTAAGTTACACTTGACAGGCTATATATATTTTAAAATATTTTATTGATTTTTTTTAGAGGGAAAGGAAGGGAGAAGGAGAAAAGATAGGAACATCGATTATAAAGACACATCAATGGGCTGCCTCCTGCAACGCCCCCTACTGGGGATCGAGCCTGTAACCCGGGCATATGCTCTGACTGGGAATGGAACCTCTTGGTGCTTGGGATGATGCTCAATCCACTGAGCCATGCCAGGGGGGCTATATATATATATTTTTAATGCAATGAAAACCTGTTAAGAGAAACATTCCTCCCACTTCTAGTGCGCCATAACTAGACTTCCTATTAAACACAGGGTCTGGCACAAAAGTAGTCCCCCAATTAAGGCGGTTAAGGACCAAGAGCAGCGATCGGAAGGTCCCTCTCTCCTGGGCTCTTGGCTGCTGCCAGCGTGGCTGCTTCTGCTGCTGCCGTCACCATCACCACCACCAATCTGGGCCCAGGTCCCAGCCCTGCTGCCCCCATGGGGGTCCTTCAACACCCTGGACCACCCTAAATGTAGTGTGTGTGCATATCAAGTGGCCAGGCACACTGCCCACCATCCCCGAGGGGCTGAGCCCACGTACACATGCTCTGCCACCAGCCTATTTCCTCTGCTCACATAGACGCTCCATTATCTCATTAGACTTCACTTGCAAAACACAAGTTCAAGGGTGGAATTATTAAGCATTTCAAAACCAATGACAGCAGAACATAAGACCAAATGCCCCGAGCAACAACACAGCTTACATATCTATATAAACAGCCTGGTGGGAACACAGTGGCCCGGGCAGCAGAGGCTGCAGGTGGAGAGGTGTCCCTTAGAAGTCAGGATGGGTGACAGGGCAGACCCAGTGGCTGATGTATGTTGAATACATCCCAAGAACATACACACTCCCCCTCCCCATAGTTCAACATGTCATATGTTGTAGAAAGTAACAGGAAACAAAACACCATGAGGACAGAGAACATTTCTCGGTTTTTGTTTACAGCTGTATCCTCAGAGCTCATCCTAGTGGCTGGCACTTAGTACCCGTGTTTCCCCGAAAATAATAAGACATCCTCCAAAAATAAGACCTACTTAATGGAAACAAAATACATGCCCCGAAAATAAGACCTAGCGCATCTTTGGGAGCAAAAATTAATACAAGACACTGTCTTACTTTCGGGGAAACAGGGTAGATAACCAATAAATATTTAGTAGTTATAATTATAGAGTATTATCTGTACTTTCTCTCATTGGCATGATAATTCCTACCCATCCTTCAAAATTCTCTTCAAAATGCCCCCTCTTCCAGGAAGCCTTCTGCAATTTTTCTAGAATTAGTCATTTCTCCTATACTTTTACTGTACCTTGTGCACCCCTCTGTTTTAGCACCGAGCTGATGCATGAGATTATAAGACCTTTCACAAATCCTCAGGGTTTAAAATTTTTTCCCTTAGGAATGTTAACTATCAAAAATCCTAACCCCATCCACTAGGACAGAATAACATTTTCTATGTCACTTTCTAAGAAGTATTTTGTCTACTACTCATCCTTCCCTCCCCTTTTTGACAAGTGCTTTCATTTTAGCACTAACATGTTTCTGCTTCCTTTTTTTCAAAAATAAATTTTAATTTTGGAATAAATCCGGATGCACGGGGAAGTTGCACAGATACATCGGAGATCACAAATATCCCTCCGCCAGCTCCCCCATTGTTAACAGTTTACGTTACCATCGTACAAGGGTCAAAACAAAGAAATTTGACATCAGTACCTGGCGACAAAGTAAACTCCAGACCTTATTTGGATTTCACTGGTTTTCCCATTACTGTTCTCTTTCTGCTCTAGGATATCCTACAGAAGGTCCCCCAACCTGGGTTTGGCTCAAGTCTTTCTGATGCTTGGACCGGTATTGTAGGTTTATGGAGACAATCCCACAGAGTTCAAGTGCCCTTCTTGTCCCATTCTACCAGGTGACACCTGACATTCACGGTTCTCGGCGATCACTTGGTGGAGGTGGTTTTGCCAGATGTTTTCATGGGAAAGTTGTTTTCCCTTTCTACACTCCATTCCTTAGAAGCAAGGATAGGTCTGGAATCCTATCTCCTGTGTCCCAGAATCTGCAATTGTTCTTTTTAAAAAATTAAGTGAACAGCCGAAACCGGTTTGGCTCAGTGGATAGAGTGTCGGCCTGCAGACTGAAGGGTCCCGGATTCGATTCTGGTCAAGGGCATGTACCTTGGCTGCGGGCACATCCCTGGTGGGGGGTGTGCAAGAGGCAGCTGGTCGATGTTTCTCTCTCATCGACATTTCTAGCTCTCTATCTCTCTTCCTTCCTCTCTGTAAAAATGAGTAAAATATATATATTTTAAAAATTAAGTGAACAATGATCACTTTACAATGCATATAATATCAAGCTTTAAAAGGAAACTTACCTGTCAGACCCAGTGATTCCAGAATTACTATACACATGCTATATTTTGTTCCTCAGATTACAAAATAACCCCAGTTATGAACAGGTAGGATCAGGGTGTTAGTGCTGTTTTCCCTAAGTCTTCTCATGTCCCCAACCCTGGTTGTATCTGACCCCATAAGACAAATGAAATCGTCATTCCCAGGCCCCTGCTGTGCCTCAGACCGTGTCTTGGGCTCCGTGGCTTGGACCCTGGAGTTGATCTCCTCCAACCCCTTTCTTGTACAGTAAGGGGAACTGGAGACCAGAGAGGGAAAGGACTTGCCGAGGTCACACAGCCTGGAAGTAGTAGAACCAGGGCTGGAACCGGGACTCTGGCTTCCCAGCGCTCACAGCAATGCCAGTGATAATCTGGGCCCTCCTTCCTGTTTTGCCAAATCCTTGTTCACCCAGCGTCTGCGTCCCTGCCGTGTGGGCCTGCAAGCGAGGGCAGATCCCCTTCCTGCTTAACGGGCTCAACATGGAGGGAGCAGAGGAGGATAATCCCGGCTACACATGGCCCTCAGGGAGCTCCCGGGAGGGGGGGGGGGGTGACAATTTCATGGAGGGTTTAAAAGAGAACAGTTATAAGTAATTGTTGGACGAATGGGTTAGCAAAAACACTTAACTCCACCACCTCTTCCACCTGGTTGAGGCCCATTATGCACTTCGGTGGTAGCATATGCCCGTCCGTGAGAGCACGTATTGCCTGGACCTTCACACCAGCTTGTGTGCCTCCTTGGGCTAATGATGAACTAATGGCCCCTCCCCTACAAGGACCCTTACTCAGAGGGCAGGGACCACATGAGTCTTGCTCACCAATTGGATCCTAGCGTTTAGCACAGAGCCTGGGAGTTAGTGAACTCCTAGTAGATGTGTGATGGGTGAGTGAGTGAGTGAGTGAGCAAGATCCAGGCAGAGAGCACTGGGCTGTCACACACACCCAGCCAAACCTTCGCGTGGCCCAGTTCCCCACATTTCTCACCAGCTGTCAGGCCATCGCATCAGATGCAGCTTTTCAAATAGAAGAGAGAAGTTGAATGTTTAAAGCTAAACAAAGCTGTGGGCCGAGTCAATTCATCTTGATGCAAGCTGCTTCCCACTCCACTCCGCCTGGTCCCAGAGCCCTGCAGCCAACCCTCAGTGACCAAAACGTGCACCTAGTCAGGAATGTGGGGCCAGAGAGTTTGGGAGGGAAGTCACTCATCACCTCCCACTTTGGATGGCCAAGGGACATGGCGCTCCTCCCCAAGTCCACCCCACATACAGCCAACATGCCCAGCAGCGGAAAGAAGGAAAGGAGAAAGACCCCACACCTGACACCTACTGGAAGCTCTGCTAGTTCTCAGCCTTTTCATCCCCAAACACCCCGCCCCACCCCACTCCACCCCATCATTCCCTCCCCTCTGCTGCCTCACCTGTGCTAGCTTGTTTGCAGATTATTACAAGTCAGATGCAGAGGGTGTTACTCCCTTTACAGGGGAGGAAACTGAGGCTCATCATCCCCCCCCCTACCCCCGGCTCCTGGCTGGGACGGGACCTATTGTGCCTGCCTCTCAAGCCCCGTTTATTGAATGTCCTCTGGGAGAGGACGCATTTCCGGGCGACAGGGTCCTCTGGGATGCTTTCACTGCAAAAGACCTTGGATTGGAAACCACTGGCCTACTCTACCCTCTGGGCTTTGCAGGCGAACAGCTGCTGCCCAGAGAGGACAAGCAACACATCCAAGGACACCCGATGAGCACACCTGAACAGAGAGCCGCTCTCTTCTGACCAGACCCCACACCCTGACTGATCTCCGGATTGTTCCCCTCCAGCCTGACCTTAGCAGAGAGCAGAGAAAACATGGCACAAGGACCAAAGGGGGATACACTTTGGTGGAGAGAAGAGGAGAGGCAAGAAGGGGATCCAGGCAGTCAGTGCTTCTCTGAGGGAACCGGAAGGAGGCGGCCGAGTGCACTGGGCACAGGTCTGGGGCAGAGGCTGGATGGGAGCTGCGTGGGCCTGCAAGAGAGGGCAGATCCCTGACACAAAGTGCATAGTCCCTCAGTCATCGGAGCTCTTGCCACCCACGTCTGCCCTCCCCTCCCTCCAGGCCTTTACTCCGGCTGGTCCTCGAGCTGTGGCCTCTTCTATCCCCTGAGGCCCAGATGCATCAACAACTAACACAGCTGTGGCACGGTGGTGCCCGTGGACGTGCTGGTCATGTGGCAGGATGGTAAGAAGCTAGGAAATTTCCTGGGCAAGTGGAATGGGGAAACCGAGGCAGGAAAAGTAGACAAGGCCAAGCAGTTTGGGCAGCTTGCTGCCAGCATGGGAACCCCAAAACCTTATCTTCCCAACCAAGGACAGATGGTTTATACACTCCTCCCTTACCGGAGAATACATAGCCTAAATCACCCTGGCCTGGGAAATGGAGAACAAAGGCCCCATTAATACCATTTGTTCCAGCTAAACCCAAGGACAGATGAAGTCGGGGAACAAATAACAAAAACCCCATTAAAGCCAGACAGACCGAAGATAAAAATACAACAAACCATAGAACAATCACCAATTGCCCTCTATGCTCATTTTGATGCAAGCTGCTTCATAATTAAATTGCACCTGGAAAGCTGATGAATATTCTACTGAAACCCTCTCCTTAGATTCCTGCAAAAAAGAAAGAAGAAAAAAAGGGGGAATAAAAATCCTCACGACAAAGACTCAGTGCAAGCTGGCTCTAGAGCACACCCGGGCCCCGTCCCAGGCATGAACTTTTAATTTTTTCCTTAACTCTAAGGGTCGCCAGGAGGCTTGCAACCAGAGCAGAGCGGGCGGCAGCAGCTTGACGCGAGCTCATCCCCTGATCCTATCTCCAAGGCCTCCTTTTCTCTGATTCCCAGTGGACTAACACCCTGTTTCCCCGAAAATAAGACAGTGTCTTATATTAACTTTTGCTCCCAAAGATGCACTAGGTCTTATTTTCAGGGGATGTCTTATTTTTCCATGAAGAAGAATACGGTACACATTTATTGTTAAATGAAAATAAAGGAAATTTATTACCTGTATACGGTACGGTAGTACGGTAGTTGTCAACACAAACCAGACAAACTGTGAACCCTACAATATCAAGAATTGACTCATTTATTCAATGACAGTCATGTCATCATCTTCTGGAACATCATCATAACAATCCAATTCCTGAATTTCCTGGTGAATTTCTTGGGACTCCATTTCTTTCAGAATCAGTGGACCAAATCTCTCATGTTTAGTAATAGCACTGTCTCTAAATGAGTACTTCTTGTCCAGGTAGCCTGCTTGCAGTGCATTTGCAATGCAACTGTCAGTGATTTTCTCCCATGAATTCTTCACCCAAGTCACAGCTTCTTGCAGTGTAGGTTTCACAAAGTTTCCATGCTGATTTCTCTCCATTCACACAGCAGTGACTTCAGGACTGCGTGTAACGTCACTGGTTGCTAGATGCCCTAGCGACCAATTTATGGTAAATTAATTTTCATTCTGAGACAGAGCCTGGGGGCCTTATTTTTTTGGGGGGATGCCTTATATTTCACTCAGAAGGAAACATGTAAGTAGGTCTTATTTTCGGAGGATGTCTTATTTTGGGGGAAACATGGTAGCCCTGCCTTTCCTATAACACCTCTAGAGAGAGCAGAGCCGTGCACATTCCTCAGGTGCCGGCTCAATCCCAGTAAGGGGCCTGCAGGAGGCAGTCAATCAATGATCCTCTCTAATCATCAATGTTTCTTTTTGTTGTTGTTGTTAATCCTCACCCCGGGATATTTTTCCATTGGGTTTTAGAGAGGGTGGAAGAGAGAAGGAGAGACTGAGAGAAACATTGATGTGAAAGAAACACACCGATTCGTGGTCTCCTGCAGGAGCCCTGACCCAGGGCCCAGGCCCTGGAGGAGCTGCAACCAAGGTATGTGCCCTTGACCAGAATTAAACCCGGGACACTTTTGTCTGCAAGCCGACGCTCCATCCCCTAAGCCAAACCGGCTAGGGCTCATCATTGATGTTTCTATCTCTCTCTCTCCCTTTCCCTTCTCTGAAATCAATGAAATATATTAAACAAACAAAAACCATGAACATGCAGAGGTCAATGGATGAAAATAAGCTTAAAGTTTATAAAACAGCAAAGTGAATCCATGCACAGGCCTGGAAAATGGACAAAAGTGCGTCAAGTTACCTAAAAGTTTACAAAATGCCCCATTGGAGAAACTAAAAGTTGCCAATACAGTCAGTCTTTCATGTCCATGGATTTCATATCACAGACTCAACCTATCATGGATCAAAAAATATATATATATTCAGGGGGGAAAAAATCCCAGAAAGTTCCAAAAAGAAAAACTTGAATTTGCCACAACTGAGCACTATACTGATTCCACATGAATGAATTGATGTGTATGTCTATTCTGCTATAGTCATACCAGACACTATGCCATTTTAATGAGACATTTGAGAGTCTTTGGACTTTGGTATCCTTGGGTTCCGGAACCAATCCCTCATTGTCTATTCTAGAAAAAAACAGAGACTGAGAATATTCATTGTCTTTGTCATCTACTGCTGCATAACAGATTGTCCCAAAATTAGCACCTTTAAACAAGTTTCTTAAGGTGGGGACTCCATGAAGGGTTTAGCTGGATGTCCCTGACTCAGAGCCTCTCATGGGATTGTCACCAAGCTGCTGGCCAGGGCTGCGGCCCCCTGAAGGCTTATCTGGGGCTCGTGGGTCCGTTTCCAAGTGCACTCATGGGCAGGCTGGCATCAGAGATCGGAGAGAAAGGCCCAAGACGGAAGCCCCCATCTTTCATAGTTGAATCTCGATGTGACATACCACCATCACTCCCACCATCTGCTGCCACACAGGCGACCCTCCTGGTACAGTGTGGGAGGAGACCACAAAATGTGGGTGTGAATAATAGGAGTTAGAGTGTTGGGGGCCATCTTGGAGCCTGGTTATAACGCTGGTTTCTAACCAAATTGTCATTTAGACCAAATTAAGATCAACCAACATGTTTCTAGCCCTGTTGCCGTCAGCCAGATGACAGATGGCTTTGGAACCCAAACAGGAACATGAAATGAGGGCCTCTCTGTGTTTCCTTCATGTGGTGAGCCGAGTAATGGCTCCTAAAGTAATTCAGGTCCTAATTCCTAGAACCTGCACAATCTCAGCTGGAAAAGGCATCTCTGCAGATGTGATTAAGTTAAAGATCTTAAACTGGGGAGATTATCCTGGGTTATCTAAGTGGACCCTAAATGCAACCGGGAGCATCCTTATAAGGAAGCAGGGACTGCGCTCCTGGCTTTGAGGGTGGACGAAAGGGCCATGAGCCAAGGAATGCAAGAAAAGCAGCTCTGGAAACTGAAAAGGCAAAGAAATGAGTCCTCCCCTAGAACCCCAGGAGGGCGTCCGGGCCTGCTGAAACCTTGATTTGGCCGAGGAAACTGATTTCCAATTTCTGCTTCCAGAACTGTAATAGAATAAATGTGTGTTGTTTCAAACCACAAGCCGGTGGTGTACCACAGCGCATGGGTGGGGAGGGAGGGACTCTGTCACACTTCGCTGCTCCGTGAAGCAGATAATGGTGGTGATGATCCTAAGGAGGTATTGATTACACAGGGTTTGCGAATGCTGTTGGGCGAATAAACAGCCCCTCTCAGTCCCACAGTGACACAGATGGTTTTAGCGGAGTGCAATCTGAGAGTCTGGCCTTGGCCGGCGGGAGGATTGTTCGGACCCCTCCTTACCCCTCCTCTTGGTTTTCCTTTTGCTTGAAAGTAAGATTAAGTTATCTGTTCCCCCTCTCTGGGTGTGGAAACTCAGGAAGCCTGTTAATAAACACCCATGTGCAAAGTGCTGGTGTGTTTCCAGCGGGCAGTGACTGCACGTCCAAGGCCACAGATGTCATGGGGTTCTCCTGTCCTGCTCTGCCCTGCCCTGCCCTGCCCTGCCAGGCTCTCTCTGCCTGTCCTGAGCTAAGCCCCTGTCCCTCTCTGAACAATAATATTAATTCATATTTTTCCCGCCACAGTGGCACCCCCTTTGGCTCAAGTCACAAATGACAGCACAGGACTCATTTTTTGCTGAAAAGCACCAGTTCTACCATATGGATGCTTTAATAGGAAATGATCCCTTGTCAGTTTGTAAGCAACCAATGTCTGGGCCCCCGAGAGCCCACCTCCACCCTGGCCTCCAGCCCCTGCCCTGGGTCCTAAAATCTCCCATGACTCTCTAAAGGAATAATGCCCAGCTCTGCAGGGAAATGCAAAGATCAGGTACAGAAATATATATTTTTTATATATTTTATTGATTTCTTACAGAGAGAAAGAGAGAGATAGAAACATCGATGAGAGAGAATCATTGATCAGCTGCCTCCTGCACACCCCTTACTGGGGATGTGGCTGCAACCAAGGTACATGCCCTTGACCAGAATCGAACCTGGGACCCTTCAGTCTGCAGGCCGACGCTCTATCCACTGAGCCAAACCGGTTTCGGCCAGGTACAGAAAAATTAGAGCCTGGCTCTATGCTCACTAGCCACTGCTGGAGTTCCTTCAGTCTGTGTTTTGAAGAGCACTACTGGGCCTGGGTGTGGGCCCCTCCATAGGTGGAAGCACCCCCCAGGGTTGACACCGGCTCTCTGAGGAGCCCCTCCCATGCTTTACACACCAGAGCCTGGGCTCATGGAAGAACTAGGAGTGCCACTGGGAACGAAGCCATCGCCCCGGCCAGAAACCTGTGATCTGTCCACTCACCAGCCTTTCTAGCAGGTCCTCCGGTCTAAGGACTTGACCCCGGGAGGACAGACCTGGCCAGCTGACATCTAGACCCTTCGAAGGATTCTCACTGGGCAAGGTGGAAGCTGCATTCCTTGGTTCCTGCCCTTAAATAATTTTACACTGCCTTCCTCAGGAGCATTCCCAGACCTCCCAGCCCAGGACCAGAGCTAGGAAGGACCCAGAGCCAGAGGCCCCTGGTGCTGCCTCCAGGGGGCACCAGAGGGTGGGGATGCAGCAAGCAGCTAGCTCCCTTTCACTGGGCTTCGCATGAGCTTTCTCTGTAAGATCTCACTGGGGTCTGTGATCTAACGCAATTCCCTCACTCTGCGGAGAATGAGGCCCAGCAGACACCCAGGGAGGCAGGCAGCCTGCGATCCAGGTCTCTGGCCTCCCAGCCCGGAGATGTGGCCATTACACTTCAGATCCTCTCTCCTCCGTGGGTCCACCCTCTCTGTGGTGCAGGTCTGCGACTCTATCCTGGGGAGGGACGTTCCACGATCCATTATCCACGAGAACAGATGTGCAATGGGGAGCACCTTTCTTATCTTAGTCCTGGGGCAATTTCACCAACCTGCAGCTGATGCCTTAACCAGGATGCAGCCTATCTGAAAAGATTGTTCAAACACCGCACGGATACCAGGGGGAACAATAAATAAGACGGGTGCCACGTGTGGTTTCTCCTTATGGATGCTGGTTCGAGGCCTCTCTGGGTCTCAGTCTCCCCATCTGTAAAACGGCGGTGTCGGACCAGAACCGCTGAGGCCCCATTGCTCCCCGATCTGTGCCTGATTCTGTAAGGCCAGGGGTCAGATCAGCCTTCGTGGTGTTCCTCTCAGGGAAGGGATGCCTCCTGGGTGATCCCTCCTGGCAGGATCTTTGGAACCAGATGTGCAGAGGAGAGACTCAGCCCACGCCAGCCCCCTCCAGCAGCTTGCCTGGTGCTGAAGAGCGTGGCAGTCAAGGCCAACCTTTGCAGTCCCAGCTGTGCCACTTCTGAGTGAATCATTTCCTCTCTCTGACCCTCAGTGTCTTTATCTGTCAACTGAAGATTTAAAAAAAGCGTCTGGCAAGAATGCTTTGCCTTTTTGTCTCATCACTCCATCTGTCCTGCGAACTGAAATGTGGATCTGGTAGCTGCCATGTTGGGCCACGGACACGATGTCCATTGCTCAGGGTAACCAAATGGCGAATTGGAAAGGGTGTGTATCCTACACAGCTCCCTCCCTGGACTGCTTACCTCTGGGCTTCTTTTCCGTGTTGGGAGACATCAACCACTGTTTTGTGTAAGCCACTTTTACTGGAGTCTGGGACTCGGAGCAAAACCGAATCCCCCCACCTCACTGCCATGGGGTCTGACTCAATTAAATGGTTCGCATCTAACCAAGTCACCCTCCTGCCTTGATGCCCTTCTGTGCCACCTCAGGCTATCATTGAAATTCCTCAGGATGACGTGGAAGGCCCTTCACGATCTGTACCCCTCTTACTGTTCTAGCCTTGGCTTTCTCACTGCCCCCCAACTTGCCGTTATACCCCGGGCACAGCTCCCCAAGCCCACAAGCACCTTCTCACCGCTGGCCATTTGCACACCCGGCTCTGTCTTCCAAAGATGCCATTTCTGCCCCAGCCCTTTGCAGCTTCCAAGGTTCAGCTCAAGCAGCACCTCCTGCAGGAAGCTGCCCTGGCCTCCCCAGGCTTTGATTTTGTTTGTTTGTTTGTTTTGTTTTAAATATATTTTATTGATATTTTACAGAGAGGAAGGGAGAGAGATAGAGAGCTAGAAACATCGATGAGAGAGAAACATCGACCAGCTGCCTCTTGCACACCCCCTACCGGGGATGTGCCCGCAACCAATGTACATGCCCTCAACCAGAATCGAACCCAGGACCTTTCAGTCCGCAGACCGACGCTCCACCACTGAGCCAAACCGGTTTCGGCCCAGGCTTTGTTTTGTTCTGCTTCCTGCTTCTCTCTGCTCTCTTGGCACCACGGGGCTTTTCCATGCCGCGTGAGAGAAACACACCAGTTCCCACGTCCTTCGGCCTCTCCGGTGTGTGTGCAGCCCTGACTCACCTGCACTGCCGGGGCTTCTGCTACAGGGTCATCGGTAACAGGAACTGAGTGGAGGGAGGACTGATGGGTGGCAGTTGCTTGCTAATGTGGGAGCTGCTGGGCCTTGGCAAAGGACTGTGCCTAGGAAATAGTCTTTGAATGAAAAAGAACTGACTGGAGCCAAAACCGGTTTGGCTCAGGGCATAGAGCGTCGGACTGCGGACTGGAAGGTCCCGGGTTCGATTCTGGTCAAGGGCATGTACCCTGGTTGCAGGCACATCCCCAGTAGGAGGTGTGCAAGAGGCAGCTGATCGATGTTTCTAACTCTCTATCCCTCTCTCTTCCTCTCTGTAAAAAAAATCAATAAAAATATCTATTTAAAAAAATAAAAAAGAAGAACTGACTGGAGACAGAGGTGAAAGACAAGGGTATCCTGAGCCACTGCTCCCCTACTCTGGTCAGCAAGGAGTCAGATACTGCTGCGTGCAAGAGGCCCTTGTGCATTCGTTGGCAAATCTGCACGGTGTGTCATTAACAGTGGGCATCATTTCAGGCTCGCTCAATCAGCAAATGTGCGACGATACACTTGGCCGCTGCCAGCACTTTGTACTTCAACCGTTGCCTCATAATGGCCCATAACCAGCGATGATAACAGGATGGGAAAGTCAATTGACTGGGTTTCTCACAGAGCGTGCATTCGGGGTCCAAAGTTTATGGCCCAAGGACTCTGCTCACAACAAACAGTATTTACCGGCTTTACTACAACTTTCTGTGGCCCTGATCTCTTATTGGCCCCTTTGCCCATCTCAATCCCCTCTTTTTTCAGTGGGGGTGACTGAAGCCCAGGGAGAGGAGGTTGCCTAAGGTCACACAGTGAGGCTAGTGCAGGGACCAGGACTCAGGCTCTGACACCTAGCCCTATGCCCTTTGTACCATCCCGCCTGGTTCCGTGATTGCCGTCCAATAATTAACAGTGGATTTAGATAAAGACATTGAGCCCAGTCCTGAGGGTCACAAAGCGACCGATCCGTTACAGAGCCTTTGAACCAGGAGGACATATTCTATTGATTTGGCAACGTAATCTTTTCTTCTTATTTTTTAAAACTTATTATGAACAAGCTTAAATGTAAATAAGAAATAGAGAGGATATACTAGTTGTCTGTGGCCATTAGCAGCCAGCTTAAGTACTTATCAACACCTGCTGTTCTTGGTAACATATCTTGGAATCGACTTTCCCCCAGGAACTACAGGAGACACTCACTCCGACCAGAATGAGATTTTCAAGTTGCAAACTGGATCATGTCCACGGTGACTCCTTCTTAGACACTCTAGTAGGATGGTCTGCTGTACTAAGTAAGACAGAGCCGAGCTTCCACCAGCCCCAGGCAACTTACCTCTGGACTGCTTTCAAGGGAGGGAAAATACACTGCTCTCTTGTTTAGCCATTTTTACTTTTGGGGTTTTCTCTTACATCAGTAGTTCAAAAATCTGTCTACATATCGGAATCCAAAGAGGAGCTTAAAAAACAAAACAATAAACCAGGTAATCAGGTATAATGGCAGGGGATCCCAATTCAGTTGGTCTGGGATGCTGCTTAGTCATCGGTGCTTTCGAAAGCTACCCAGGTGAAGCCCTGACTGGGTATCCCAGTTGGTTAGAGCATCGTTCTGATACGCCAAGATTGTGGGTTCCATCTGCAGTCAGAGCACATACAGGAAGCAACCAATGAATGCATAAATAAGTGGAACAACAAGTCAATCTCTCTCTTTAAAAAATCAATCAATAAAAAACAAAACACACCAACTATCCATGTGATGCTTATGTGTAGCTACAGCTGAGAACTGCTACGTCAGTATATGTCTGAACAAATTCTAACGGATACGGGGCTCAGCTGAAAGATCGTCTTCTCCCAAGAAGTCCCAGCCTCGGCCTCCCTCTGCACTCGCAGAGCACGTGATGTAGCCTCTATTCGTGGTACACAACAGTTTCTCGCATTAGTTTTGTTGGGGTCAATCTCGCCGTTGTCCTCTGAGCTCCTCCAGGGTGGGACCGCGTTAGATCAGGTATTTTCAGCTGGAGCGCCACGGCACACTGGTGTGCCACAAGAACTTTTAAAAACCTGCAATACCTGACTATTGAGTCAGGGGCATTGACTTCGTTTCCTTTAGACTGTCGAGTCATGAAATGACAACAGCCAGCGTAACAATAGCCATCTGGTGTGAACTAATTAAAATTATATGTGTGGTTTTTTTTTTGCCAGGTTGGCCACAAAATAGAATATGTAACTTGGTGTGCTGCAGAATTTTAGTAATTAGTTTATGTGTGCCATGAGATGAAAAAGACTGAACATCGCTGTGTTAGATTCAGCCAGGGTGCTGGTTCAGGAGCCAGACTTCTTACTCCGACCTCCACAGCCCTGCCTGGTCTGCTCCCTGCCCATGCCTCCAGCTTCTTCCAGAGCCATTGGCCCCTTCACGCTTCCTGCTTCTGACCTACTTGTCTTCTCCCAGTTCCTTGATGCATTTTGACCCCTCCCACCTCAAGGCCTGGGAAGATGCCTGTCCTTTTCACCTGTACCTTTAATGCCTCTTTATTTAGTCGATCCTTGTTTGTCCTTCAGCTCTCATCCTTTACCCTTGCCACCCAAAGCATGGTCTTGGCACTAGCAGCACTGGCATCACTGGGGAACTTATATTCAGAATCTAAGGCATTTCCTAGTGAAGAAAGTTTAACACGGTCCCCAGAATATGTAGGATGCTATGCCGACCAGTTCTGACTCAAAAATAGGATTGGGGTGGAGGTTAAGTGCAGGAGGGGGTGCTATATTCAGAAGAAAGGAATGCTGGGTAAACGGAAGATACAATGTCCACCATAGGTATGGCATTTCTACACACGGAACACTGTTGACCATCTGGCCTGCTCCAGGGGCCATAAGCTCAAATGAGCTTATAAAAAGCTATAAATGAGTTAATCATTGTATTTGTTTCCCATAACAAATGATCACAAATTTTATCATCTTACAATTCTGGGGGTTCAGGAGTCTGAAACGTGTCCCACTGGGCTGAAATGAAGGTGTCGGCAGGGATGCGTGTCTTCTGAAAGGCCGGGGGAATTTTGCACCCTTGCCGTTTCCAGCTGCTTGCATTCTGTGGCTGGTGGCTACATTGCTGCAACCTCTGCTTCTGTCTTTGCATCGCGTCCTCTGACGTTGACATTCCTGTATCTCTTTGACAAGGACCCTAGTCATTACTTTGGACTCAAACCAGGATAGTCTCCCACCTCCAGGTCCTTGCCGGCAGATGCCACTCGCTGCCACACACTCTGCCTCCAGGCCAGGGATTTTGGTTGCTTCTGTGAGAGCCTCGGTTGCAGTCGGAACTCAGACACTCATCCCCTGTGTGACCTTGGTCAAGTCCCTTCCCCCTTCTGGGTCTCAGTCTCTTCAACTGAACACTGAGGTGCAGGTGGAAGGAAAGGGAAAGGAAGCCAGGCAGGCAGAAGGGAAACCAGCTTGTGGGAAATACTCAGGTCGGGTTTGGTTTGACAACATTCAGATTTTTGCGTTCACGGAGTGTAAACTTTACTTAGAGGTGCCCTTAGGAGAAAAAGAGGGGGCATAGGGGATACCTTGGTTTGCTTTTTAGAAACATCTTTATTTTTGAAAGGTTCTCCCCATCCCAAACTGGTGGGTGGAGCTAACAACATGACTGGCACCTGCCAAAGGGACATCTCCAAGACAGTGAACCACCAATTAGCATGGGCCAGAGTGCCCTTGGGGCCCATCCCTTCCTCTTCCACCCTGGGCCCAACCCCCTCCCTTTCCGTCCTTTAAGAGGGACCCCAGGCAAGACACATGCGCTTTTTGGAGGCGACCTCCATTAGCCCGGTTGGGTCCGATTTCCTGTCCCCTCTCTCCCCTAATTCTGATCTCTCTACCTCGGTGATGGCTCCGCCCATTACCGGGGAATAAACTTTCTTTAAAACTCCCTGTTGTTCTGTTTCCTGTTTCCTTTCAAACCTAACAATTTTAAAAGTCCCATTCCCTGTAATTCCCTCAGTGTCCTGAGCCAGTCTTCCAGGTTCAGGTGAAATGCAGAGAACAGAGGCACCTGTAAACACCCAGTGCAGCCTGAACGCCTTTTTGTTTAGAATCTGTCTGTTCCGTTCATTATCTCAGAGCCTGGATTCTTCTCCAGTAACGTCCAAGACATACAAGGCTCCAAAACGCTTAAGGCCAGAAATAGCTTCTCTTCCCCCACCAGGCCAGCGTAAATACATCCCTGGGTGACATTCCTCACTGACGATGACCTGACCGTGGCTCCTGTTATCTCACCATTTCCCCTTCACCTTCCATCCTTTTAGTCCAAACACTCAGAGTGGCTCCAGGCCCAGAATCCGTTACCCAGGCCCCGGATCTTTGTTTGGCAATCAGAAAACTGAATCCAAAACAATCATGAAAAATGGCTAACCCCTCTGCAAACACATCTGTGGATTTCCCCCTCAGCCTCTGCACATTCATCCTTCTCTCCAAACCATAAATGTCAAGCATCGTGGAAAGCTTCAGTCTTTTAAATTTTTTTTGATGCTTTTATAAATGTCTTGTGACAGGGCTACGGTGGTGAGTTGTGACGCCAGGCCGGGCATGCTGAATGGAATCCAGAGACAGACAAAGCATTCCCTGGATAGTTTTGTTTCTGAAAATTGTCTATGTTGGAGTCAAGGAATACTCAAAGATCACTTAGACTGGTGTTTCCCAAATATGGTTGCACGTCAGAAGCATGTAGGAACTTTAAAAAAGAATTTCTGGGCCCCAACCAACATACAATAATTTAGAGTCTTGGAAGGTGAGACTCAGGAGATTGTTTATAAAAAAATTATTTTGAAGCTCCTCAGGCAATTCTGATGCTCAGCTAAGTCTAGCTCACTCCTTCTCTGGTACTCCCCTCTGTAAGATTTTGCCAAATGGTTGTCTATTCCTCCTTGTTGAGAGGTTTGAGGTGCAGAAGCAAGACACAGAGTCCTGGCGATTAAAAAGGGGGGAGGTTTTAATCTGGTCCGAGGGTGGGCCAGGGGAGTTCCGAGCCAAAAATGCAGCACAGGCACTTCTTTTATACAGCTGTTTAGTGAGGGGAGGGTGGAGGGCATGAGAGGTGTGGAATTCCTGCCTCTGGCCAGGGGTCTAGGAAGGTGCCAGCTATCTTTGTCACCATCTACCTTGCAGATGCTTGCATGGGCTCTGGGCTTCCACCCTGCCTCCACCTAACACTTGTATTCCTCCAGAGGTGGGGGCTCACTGCCTTGCCAATTGTGCTTGTCAGAAGTTCTTCCTCCACCCTCTGTAACTTCCCCTCCCTGGCCCCGCTTTGCCTTCTAAGATCCTCAGACCACATCTGCTTTCACCCTTCAGAGATTTGGAAGGTATACCCTTGTCCCTTGAGTTTCAAGGAGGGGACAGCCCCAATTTCTTCAGCTGCTCCTTACAGGACACAGCCTCTGACCTCTCCCCCCATGGTGATCGCCTCCTGTCTGCCACTGGCCTCTCTTGCCTGCCCCACAGCATTCAAATGCGGCCTGACCAAATGAAGACGCGTGCTTTGCCATGGACTTACTGCGTTTACCGAGGCCCGTTAATGATTGATTGATCAGATAATCACCGAGTCCACCGTGGAGTGCCTTGCCAAATGCCGAAGGAGCTAGGCTGGCCACGAGCTGTGGGGGAGGCAGAAGGGGCTTTGCGAGGGCCACCTACAGGATGGCCAGGAAACTGGAGCACAGATGTGGCAGGGTGAAGAACTGAACTTTGCAGCAAGGACTGGGAGCATCCTAAGGATGAGATGGCAACAAAAGATTCCATAGAGATGCTGCTTAAGGAAAGAACTAGGCGAAGCAGTCAGGTTCAAGGCAAGAGACTGTGAACAATATGGGGAGATAGGCATTTAATACAGAGAATCGGGGCTGACAGAATCAGGGGCTGAAGGGCCAGAGGGAGAGCAGGCCTTAGGTAGCCTTTCAGGACTAACTCCCAGAACATGATGGACATGGGCCACCAGCCTCATGACTATCTGAAGTTATTATAAACAACCCTAAATACTTGGGGTGATTTAGGTCAAAGACACTCCCCGAAGCCATGGTTCAAAGAGCAGGTAGCTGGAGTGGAGCTGCAGCCACAGAGGCCACCCCGCAGCTGGAAGCTGAGGAAGGGACAGGAACGCGAATGCAGACAGTCCTCACATTTCTGCCGCCATGCTCGTGATGTCCCGACAGGGCCCCGGACTATACCCCCCACCTCCCACTTCTGGCAGGGCTACTGCTAACCCGCAGCCGCTAGCTCACATCCAGAGCTCTAGCTGCAAACAAGGCGGGGAAGCTTAGCTCCTAGCTTCCCAACTCCTCCAACCAGGAGGGAGGTGCAGTGGACATGGAGCGCGAGAGACGTGCGTGTTCAGGGTGTCCATCTGAGCACCTGATATGACAAGCTAGATGTCCACCAACGGTCCTCCCTAGCATGGGATTCTACGCCGCCACCTTGGAATTTGGGGAGAAAAGGGAGGATGTCATCTTGTAATTAATCAGTGAAATGGGAAAAGGTTCATAAGAAATCCTTAAGTTAAAAAAAAAAAGCATGCAGCAAAATAGAAGTCACCATAAGATTTTATTTCAACTAAAAGAATTTTTGAAAAAATGCAGGGGGGGGGGGCGGGGAATACCATTAGATTATTGACACTTTTGGGTGAAAGGATGGATGGAAGGTAATTTTCCCCCCTGCATCATCTTCTGTTTTCCAAGCTTTCTACAGTGTGCATATATCCTTTTTATCCTTAGGACCAAAAAAAAAAAAATAAAAAATGCATTTTTTAAATGCACAAATATAAAATCTTCACAGAACTGGGAAAAAGACCAGAGAAAGTGGAGACAGAAGTTAGTGAACCAAAGTAAAAAAAAAAAAAAAAACATAGACGGTTGGTACATAAGAGGGCCACAAGAGGTTCAAGGATGGCCACCTAACTAGGTGCACCGTGCGAAAGAGGGAAAGGCAAAATATAATTGGGGTCCAGTCTCAGATGGCGGTGACTTGGGGAAGGCCTGCCCTCTCCTGGTCTTTGTTTCTGCCCCCAAAGCAGCGCCTTAGGGCCCCTCCCTCCCCTCCCCCACCGAGCTGCGCTGCGAGGGAGGGCGCAGAGCCGGCCCGGTGCAGTGGTCTGGGGGGTGCAGCGGTCTGGGGCGGTGGGCTGGAGCTGAGCGGATCCACCGGAAACCGTAATCCCCGGGCCGCAGGGGGCGTGGCCGGGGCCTCGGGGCCGGTGATTCGCGGCGCCCCGTGCGCAGGCGGAGCCTCATTGGCCGCCGAGCCTCTGGACAGCGCGGAGGCGGGGCCTGTGGCGAACCCCAGGCTGGAGGCAGGACCGACGGGCAGAGCCTGAACCCGCGCCGGAGCGTGAGCCGAGCCTGCAGCAGGTAACAAACTCTCCTCCCCGGGCGGCCTCCGCTCCCTCACTGTGATGGAAGCTTCCTCTCCTGGCCTCGGCTTACCCATCTGGGGGCGTCTTTCCGCCTGGCGGGCACTGGGGGCCCTATCCACGCTTTCCGACCCTCTCCTGCGCCCAGGTCCGAGGTTCCGTCTCGAGGTGGCACCGCAGGCCTCCGCAGCTCCTCCACCCCCCCCCCACCCCCGCAAGCCTTTCGGATTAGCTGGGCCTCAGATTAGGTGGGCTCCGGCCCACCAGACCCAATCCAGAGGAGGGCCCCTCACTGGAGCCATAGGGGAGCGCCCCTTCCGTGCAGAAAGGGTGAGATGGGCGCCACCTGGTCCTGGCTCCATGACCCAGAAGGTCTGGTCCTCGGCACAGGGGGCACTGATACCAGGAACCAAAGAAATTGCTCCTAAATCGGGAGGAAACACAAAGCTAGGACTGTGGGAACCCCAGCTGAGGCTCCTGTTCTTATTTGCTGTGTATCCTGGGTGAGCCCCTGAACCTCTCTGATCCCCAGCTTTCTTCCAGAATGGGAGTCCTCATCTGATCACCTCAGGGCTGCTAGGAGTTTCTCTGAGTTAACTGCTGAGAAGATGGCCTGCAAACTGCAACACCTGGTGCACCAGCGATTTTCCTATCTGCAAATGGCGGTGCCAGGGCAGCCCCCATACCGGCCCCCGGAGTAGGAAGTTTTGGCTTGGCATAAAAGATTTCCCCACCTTGGCCCGTGACCACTTCTCTCACCTGTTTAGCCCTTCCACCCCACCCCGTGGGTTGGTGACTCCTCCTTACACCCATTCCGGTGGCCCTCTCCCTTCTCAGACCCATTCCGGTGGCCCTCTCCCTTCTCAGACCCGGGCCTGTGGGACCCAAGGCTGCTGCTGCTGCATGGGGCAGAGCCCTGAGCTGAGTGGAACCCGAGTGCACCCCTAACAGGTCTGCTGGCTCAACTATCCTCCCCCCCCCCCAAGGGAGTGCTTTCCTGGGCAGCATTGATTTGTGTGGAGCTGAGGACCTGGCTGGGGTGTTTTCCTGGATGAGTTCTTTGCGCCTCTCCATGCCCAGTGGCAGAGGGTAGGGGTATGGGGTTGGGGAGTAGGACAAGTCCAATTCCTCGTTGCTGTTGGATGGGAGGAGACTCACTGAGTCAAGGCGGGGGGATTGCTGTCCTGGCTGGAGAAGGACTGCTTCGGGGAACCTAGGAACCTCACACACTGTTTATATCTCAGTGAATGCATTTTGTTTGCTGTTTAAGTTTGGCAGCTGCTGTTTTAATCAAATCTACAAATCGAATCTCGTCTTCAGAGTTGTAGGCAAGAAATGAACAGGCCCTTCTTCCCAGCTGCTGCTGGACTTGCCGCGCCCCTGGCAAGCTGAGCGAGACCTGTGCCTGGGGGCTGAGCGAGGCTGGTTCCGAGGGTGCTGCCAGCTCTGGTGGAGCGTGGCAGGCTTTTATATGTACAGCCCCATTTAGCATAGCCCCAGGAGGCATTTGACATGTGAGGCAACAGAGGCACCCAGGTGAAGTGAAGCAAGCATCTCTTTAAGAGAACAGTCTCTTCTGAGTCTCTCTGGTTTCTGCTCTCTCCTTAGGTCAGTTAGACAGCCTTTGTGGAAATGGATGTAGCAAGCGTAAGTCCAGGCAGCAGGGCCATGGCAATGAATCAGACCGGGGGCGGGGGGGGGGGGGTGATGGGGGGGGGGCGGGGGAAGCTGATGTTGTATTGGGGAGAGGCAGACAATAAACATATAAGCACGTAAAGCTACTATTTGGCATGTCAGCTGGAGAAAAAGAAAGCCATGGTATGGGGATAGAGGAGGGGTGGGCAAACTTTTTGACTCGAGGGCCACAATGGGTTCTTAGACTAGACTGGAGGGCCGGCACAAAAGCAACCTGGCCATGCTGGCACTCTCATCTTGGGCTGCTGGTGAAGGAGCGGAGGGGAGAGCAAGAGAACCCTCCGCTCTTTCGGCTCCGCGGGCCGGATAGAACAGCCGAACGGCGGATCTGGCCTGCGGGCTGTAGTGTGCCCACAGCTGGGATAGAGAGTGCTAGGGGTGAGGACAGTTGCAGTTTTATAAAGGGTGGTCACGGAAGGCCTTGCTGAGAAGGTGACGTTTGAGGTGAGGGAGTGAGACGAAGGACAGGTGGGACACGATGGAGTTGGACCAGATTGTTCTTCTGGGCCTTTGCCATCCATGTTTTTTTTGAGGTGACAGGCCTTATGCTAGAATCTTGGGCCGTCTGAGCTGGCGGACCTTTGGGGGACCCCTGGCCCCCTTGCACCCGTTCACCTTGGTTCCTCCTGTCCCTCTCCAGAGCAGTCAGCATGCTGCGCTTCCTGGTGCCCCGGCTGCTTTGCCTCCGAGGCAGGACCGCCCCGTACTCCTCAGCAGCGGCCCTTCCGAGCCCCATCCCGAACCCAGACATTCGCTACCACCAGCTCTTCATCAACAACGAGTGGCAGGATGCGGTCAGCAAGAAGACCTTCCCGACGGTCAACCCCTCCACGGGCGAGGTCATCGGCCACGTGGCCGAAGGGGACCGAGCTGACGTCGACCGGGCAGTGAGAGCAGCTCGCGAGGCCTTCCGCCTCGGGTCTCCCTGGCGCCGGATGGACGCGTCTGAGCGGGGCCGGCTGCTGAACCGCCTGGCCGACCTCGTGGAGCGGGATCGCGTCTACCTGGCCTCGCTGGAGACCTTGGACAACGGGAAGCCCTTCCAGGAGTCTTATGCCTTGGACCTGGATGAGGTCATCAAGGTGTACCGCTATTTCGCCGGCTGGGCCGACAAGTGGCACGGCAAGACCATCCCCATGGACGGCGAGCATTTCTGCTTCACCCGGCACGAGCCCGTGGGCGTCTGTGGCCAGATAATCCCGTGGAACTTCCCCCTGGTCATGCAGGGCTGGAAGCTCGCCCCGGCCCTGGCCACCGGCAACACCGTGGTCATGAAGGTTGCCGAGCAGACCCCCCTGTCCGCCCTGTACTTGGCCTCCCTCGTCAAGGAGGCGGGCTTCCCCCCCGGCGTGGTGAACATCATCACGGGCTACGGCCCCACGGCGGGGGCGGCCATCGCCCAGCACATGGATGTGGACAAGGTTGCCTTCACCGGCTCGACCGAGGTGGGCCACCTGATCCAGAAGGCAGCTGGGGATTCCAACCTCAAGAGGGTCACCCTGGAGCTGGGCGGGAAGAGCCCCAGCATTGTGCTGGCCGACGCCGACATGGGCCACGCCGTGGACCAGTGCCACGAGGCCCTCTTCTTCAACATGGGCCAGTGCTGCTGCGCAGGGTCCCGGACCTTCGTCGAAGAATCCATCTACGACGAGTTTCTCGAGAGAACGGTGGAGAAAGCCAAGCAGAGGAAAGTCGGGAACCCCTTCGAGCTGGACACCCAGCAGGGGCCCCAGGTGGACCAGGCGCAGTTTGAGAAAATCCTGGGCTACATCCGGGTTGGCCAGAAGGAGGGGGCGAAGCTCCTCTGCGGTGGGGAGCGCTTCGGGGAGCGGGGTTTCTTCATCCAGCCCACCGTCTTCGGGGGCGTGCAGGACGACATGAGGATCGCCAGGGAGGAGATCTTCGGGCCCGTGCAGCCCCTGTTCAAGTTCAGGAAGATCGAGGAGGTGATCGAGAGGGCCAACAACACCAGGTACGGCCTGGCGGCCGCCGTGTTCACCCGGGACCTGGACAAGGCCATGTACTTCACGCAGGCCCTCCAGGCGGGGACGGTGTGGGTGAACACCTACAACGTCGTCACCTGCCACACGCCGTTTGGAGGCTTCAAGGAGTCTGGGAACGGGAGGGAGCTGGGGGAGGACGGGCTCAAGGCCTACACGGAGGTGAAGACCGTCACCATCAAGGTCCCACAGAAGAACTCGTAGGAACGCCCACCATGGACACCCAGCTTCAGCCCAAGGATCCCACGGCCCTCTGCCCCGTGGTCACCAACAACTTGTTGTTTTTTTTTGTCACGGACCCCCTTTATTTGCTCCACATGAACATTCAGAACCTCAACAAACGAAGCAGAATCAGAGCTGCTCTAGTGAAAGCAGGGTTGGGGACGGGGCTCAGAGCCCTAGCCGCCTGCGCCCCAACCCCAGCCATCTTAAGGCCCTGTGCTGCTTCCATGAGACCGTAAGAACCTCTGGAAGACAGAAAAGCTAAAAAACCACGGATCTGGACCTTAGTTCTTCCTGCTGACCCAAGGGCTTTCTAATGGCGGAGCTGCGGGCTTAGTGGGTGGGCTCCCCTCGGACGTGGGGTTAGAAGGCATTGGGAGTGTTGATAGGTGGCAGATTTGAGCCCCATTCTTCCTTGATGTAACCTAAAAACCAGGGGTGCTTTTCCTTTTCTAAGTACCAGGTTTTTGTGTTTTTTTGTTTTGTTTTTTAATTATTTTGCTTGCTTGGCCTTCCTTTTCCTTAATTTGAGGGAAGGAATGGGCCAAGAATGAATGTGCGTCAGCATTCCTTTGACCTAAGTGCAAACAACCCAAATGTCCGTCAGCTGCTGCGTGAAGAAGCAAAATGTTTCCGTGGAATAGTCCTTATACTTCTCAGCCATGGAAAGGAATGAAGCACTGGCCCACGCTGCCACATGGATGAACCTTGAAAACATCGTGCTGAGTGAAAGAGCAGGCATGCAAGGCCACCTATAGTATGTTGCCATTTATATGAAATAGCCGGGATAGGCAGATCCATAGAAAGTAGTTTAGTGGTTGCGAGGGCCGGGGGGGGGGGGGGGGGGGGAGGATGGGGAATAACTGCTAACGGGTATGAGAATTTTGGGGGGGAGGTTTTAAATCTTCTGGAGTTGGATAGTGGTGATGGTTGCTCAACTTTGTGAATGTACTAAAAAGCACTGAATGGCATACTTTGAAAGGGTGAATTTTATGTGAGTTTATTTCAATGAGAAGTTAAATAAAGTCACACACTCTGTTTGCAAATACATTTGTGTCAGTATTCTCGTATTACTGAATGCTTTACAGAGACTTGGGGATGGAACGGACCCAGGTAGTCATCTAGTCAACCCCCGCCCGGTACAAAAGTCCCCTCCACAATATTTTGAGGTTTGTTTTCTCCCGGCTGGCTGGGTGACAAAGGGCAACTTTATGACCCACGGAAAAAAAAAAAACACACCTCTGGTTCCTGTTTGGAATAAGTCCATGCCAGATCTCATTTCAGGCCTTCCACTGGCACTGTCCCCCAGCCTCTACCAAAACACACCGCCCCTCAAGCCACGCTCAGGATCAGGCCATCCTGACATGCTGGGACTTCCAGAGGTTCAAACGTGAGGATTGAGTATGTTTACTGTGAGTCTTCATTCCCCGACGGATGGGAGTAACTCCAAGCCAGCAGGCCACGACACCTGCACGGCCCAAGCCCTCTCTCCCTGTCTGCCTCCTTTCTACCACGTTAATCCTGAACCACCCTACTTTTAGACCCACTCAGTCTAGTGAGTGCAACCCCCCCCCCCACCGCCCCCATCGCCGCCGTCTCCCTACCCACCTACCCCCGTCCCCACTCGTTACATCCTGTTGTCTCACCTAGGCTTCAAGATGATTTTGTTCGGTATCTGACCTTGGAGTTCACCTGAAACTGCTTTCTGGGGATTCTGAGTCTGTTTGGTTCCTTCGTCTCTCCTTTCTCAGACCTGCTTTCTGTGCCATTTCTAGGCTATGACTGGGGTGACCCTGACTGTCTCCTGAAATGTGCCTTTTATCTGCCTCTCTTAGAGACTATTGGTACTTTGCGTAGAAGTGAGAATTTCTCATGCAACGGGGAAACGGCAGGGATGGGTGGGTGAACGGGGATCTCTAACGACGACCAAGCAGCATCCTCGTGATTTAACAAACCCATTGCTCATCTGCTTCTCAGTACTTCTCAACCCGGAGAAACTTGGTACAGGGAAAGGACAGTCTTCTAGGGCCATTACTTTGATCCCTGAAATTCTGAGACTGAGGAGTCAGGTCTATTTCCCGTCAGCTCAGCCCCCTGTGGCTCCTCCGCACTCATCGCCATGGCGCTGGATGCAGGGCCGCCCGAGCAGGGAGGCGGAGCTGGCATCACTTGATGCAGGCGCTGCCCGCAGGGTTTCGCTTGGTCACAGATGTTGCCTTATACAGGCATCTACCCCTTCCAACAGACTCAGCCGGGCTCTGCTCTTCCCGGTGCCATCCCAGGCGCCTTTACCGGCCACTGAGCCTCACACAGTCCCTGTGAAATAGGCAGTGGGGTTACCACTTTTTTTTTTTTTAAGATGAGGAAATGGAAGTGGAGAGGTTTAGCATGAGCCAGAAAGGGGTCAAACCGAGCCCTCGACTGGTGAAGAGCCCGGCTTCTTTGCTGCCTCCAGCAGAGCTTCTGCTGGGTCCCCGTGATGCGGCTTCTCCCGAGCTGATCCCAGATGCTGGGCCATTTAAGAACTTTGATTTGGTTTGGCTCCGTTCTGGGTGTGAGGCTGACCTCTGGTGGCCACCTGGTTAATTAATTGGTTCAGATAAAAAAGGCTAAGGTTGTGGCTCTAGGCAGGTTGTGGGACAGAATTGGATGAGGCAGTCCCTGCACTGCAGCACACTGGCTGGCAGGCTGACAGTTACAGAGCCGGCGACAAAGGGAAGCACAGAGGCCATGAGCTCACAGGAGGAAGAAATAGTATTAAGCACCCACATACTTATCTCATGCACTATATCTAATTACCCTCAAGCACCTTTTTTTCTGATTTTTTAACTTCATTTCTTTTAAAAAATATTTTCAGTTTTTCAATCAGAGTTGACATACAACCTTAGTTTCAGGTGTATAACATAGTGATTAGATGTTTATGTAACTTATGAAGTGATCTAATCCCCCCATAAGTCTAGTACACATCTGACACCATACATAGTTATTATAATACTAGAGGCCCGACGCATGAAATTCGTTCATGGATAGGGTCCCTAGGCCTGGCCAGTGATCAGGGCCGGTCTGTGGGGTGACTGGTGGGGCAATCAGGCCCTCCCGCCCCCCATTGGCACACACCTTGGCCGCCCACTCGCCAGCCCTCCCCCCCCCCCTGCAGCCACCAGTCATTGCCTCCCTTTGTGGAGCAACTGGCAGAGCGATGGCAGCGGGGGGCAGGGGAGTGGGAGGGGGACGGACTGTGGCACACACCTTGGCTGGCCTGGGGACTGCAGGCTGGGGGCCGCTCCTGCACCGAGCATCTGCCCCCTGATGGTCAGTGCACGTCATAGCAACCTGTCATTCCACTGGCTGTTCTGCTGTCCCATACATTTGCATATTAGCCCTTATATAATAAAGGGCTAATATAATCAATAATCCTCTTATATAATAAAGAGGATTATTGATTATATTTGCTGTGCTGTACTTTATATTTCTGTGATCATTTTGTAACTACCAATGTATACATCTTAATCCCTCCCCGTTTTCACCCAGCCCTCCAATCCCCCTCCCATCTAGCAAACACCAATTTGTTCTCTGATTTGTTCCTGTTTTGTTTTTTAGTTTCACATGTAAGTGAAATCATATAGTATTTGTATTTTTCTATTTGACTTATTTCATTTAGCATAATACCCTCCAGGTCCATCCAGGCTGTCACAGATGGCAGGATTTCATTCTTTTGTATGGTTAATATTACCATATATATATATATATATATATATATATATATATATATATATGCACCACACCTTCTTGTCTATTCCTCTGTCTATGTACACTTTGGTTGGTTCCATATCTTGGCTATTATAAATAATGCTGCAGTGAACATAGGGGTGTGTAGGTCTTTTCCAACTAGTGTTGGTGGATTTCTTCAGATAAATACCCAAAAGTGACACTGATGGGCCATATGGAAGTTCTATTTTTAATTTTTCCATAGTGGCTGCATCAATTTACAAACCCAGCACCAGTGCACGAGGGTTCCCTGTCTCCATGTCTTCACCAGGCATCTCTTACACTTGATAAGTAACCATGGTGACCCAGAGATGTTCAGTTAGTAAGTGGAACCAGGATGCAAGCTCAGGTCTTCCGACTCTACTGCACAGTTCAGCCTCAGGGGAGGCCCGGTGGGAGGGACAGGATCCTACGGGATGAGAAGGAGGTAGCCGGGCAGAGAGACGCAGGAAGGGTGTTCCTGGGAGAGGGAAGGGCGTGACGTTTTTGAAAAAGCATGGAGGGTTTGAAGAAATGGTGTGAGGAGGGAGAGCCAGGGAGGAAAGGCCTGGGAGGAGGAGGCAGGGGCAGGTAAGTGAAGGGGCTGTGGGCCCTGTGGGGAAATCCACGCGTTGTCCAGTGATGGGAAGCCATCAGCTTTGAAAGGAAAGTGAAAGGGTCGTATTTTGGTTTCTAGAGCTAGCTCTGTTTCAGTGGGAGGATGGGTTGGGGGCAGGGGAGGGGGTTTGACCTGAAGCTGACGGCCACTCAGGACAGTGCTGCCCAGGCCAGTGATGCTAAGCTGGACCGGGTGTGGGCGCCAGGAGGTGACCGCGTTGCTGGCTGGGGTAACAGAGTGGGTGATGGTGCCAGCAATGCCACAGGGAACCTAGCTGGAGGAGGGCTGGGGTTCTTTTTCCCCAGCCTTACAAAGCGCTCAGCATTCTGGAGAAGAGGCTGTGTGTAGATGATTAAGGAGTCCGTGAAAGAAATATATTTTTGAAAGGCATTGGCGGTCAGAGGAGCTTCCAGCTGAAGGCTCTCCTCCTCGACCAAGGCCCCGTGCTTTTATTAAACACAATTTGTCCCAAGGCGAGGTGGAAATATACACTTCAAAGGGTATGGTATCAAAGGGTTTACCGAGAGTCAGTTTTGGGAATAGTCTACCAGAGCTGTTCAGGTGTTTGGCCAACAGGGGGCAATAAAATGCCCTGAGCTTGTCCGACAGTTAACAATCCCATTCAGGTTTGGGGGAGATGCTTTGCAGCCATTTCCAACAGGTAAAAAACATGTGACTCAACCCCAAGCTGACCAACCTTTTGGTAAAACTCTGGTAAATATTACATGCTGGGATTGGTTCTCGGCAGAGGAGCAGGTTTGGGGAAAAGGAGGGGGGTTTATTCATTTCTTCATCACGTTTCATTGTGCGGACCCCTCAGCTCCCAGGGAAGCCTGGTGCCTGGTAGGGGCTCTGCAGATGTGTGTGGTGGTGGATTCATGAATGGAGAGGCTTCTGTCCCTCCACCCCCACCCCCACTCCCACTTCCTGGCAATAATGATTTTGACTCTTCCCTGTCCAACCAACCACTCGCTAATACTCGCCCAGCAGATAGGATTTAGGATGAGGAAGAGACACCTGCTTCCTGTACCACACACTTCTCAGCCCTGGAGGCGGCGGCGGCCGAACTCAGAGCCCGTCCTGAGAGAGGAGCTCACACTCCAGGGAGTGCAAGTGCCAGTCTCCAGCTCTGCCCGAGTAACAGGTTCCCAAGTCCTGAATTCATTATGGCGCTGCAGACGCCAGGGCACCTTAGTTTCCCTTAATTAATTAAAATACCGCATAATCATCTTCCTCTTATTCAATGTTCCAGAGGCCCTGGCGAAGGCTGGGAGTGAGGAAATTCATTAGAGGAGACTGCTCGATGTCGATTGATTTGCTCATTCATATTAATTTTTACCTGCGTCACCCACCCCTGGGGGGGAGAGGCGAGGGTGATGTTTTCTTAAAAACATAGGGTGAAATTCACCCTGCAACCTGAACAAAAAAAAAATAATTTTGACTAAAAAATCAGACTTTTAACATTTAAGGTGGGCCGAAACCCGTTTGGCTCAGTGGATAGAGCATCGGCCTGTAGACTGAAAGGTCCCAGGTTCGATTCTGGTCAAGGGCATGTACATTGGTTGCGGGCACATCCCCAGGAGGAGGTGTGCAGGAGGCAGCTGATAGATGTTTCTCTCTCATTGACGTTTCTAGCTCTTTATCCCTCTCCCTTCCTCTCTGTAAAAAAAAAAAAAAAAAAAAAAACAAAAAAAAATCAATAAAATATATATTTTTAAAAATTTCAGGTGGGAAGTGGGTACTTTTGGAATTGGACACTGGCTTTCAAATGATCTTCCTGGGACCTAGTTATAACTTAATTGACAACAGACTGAGATTCAGGCTGCCTGTTGCTTACAGCGTCAAGTCCAACCTCCTAAGGAGGCATTTAGGGGTGTGGCCTGAGCCCCAGTCCCCCCACCTACCACCATGGCTCCCAAGCAGCTGCAGTGGTCACCACTCCCCATTCACAAACTTTTCTAGCCCTGCTTCTTTCACGTGCTGTCTCCTCAGTCAGGAATCCCGCGCACCCACTCAGACCCAGCTCAGGTGCCTCCTCTCCCCTCCAGGAAGTGGACCTCTGTGCTTCCTGGCAGGACGGTGACCTTGTCCCACCGGTCCCCAGTCAGTCTCCCTCGAGTGCAGGGCCCAGGGCCCACCCACCTTCTCACGGTCAGTGTCTGCCTTCTTCTGGCCTCGGGAGAATGCCACTCCTGCGTGCACGTGGAAGATGGCGGAGGGCAGATCTCAGCGAGTGGATTAACTACTAGAATGTTTCTATAGTGGGAGACCTAAGATCAGGGGGAGCTGGGAGAACCAGGCCAGCGGCAGACGATTAGGACTGGCTAATAACTGCAGGCAAGGAGCTCAGTTGGGGCTGTGACTACAGCCCAGGAGAGAGGTAAGGGGGATACAGGCAAGCAAAAAAAGGGAGCAAGATGCACAGGGATGATGGATCTGTGGGCCCGGGAGCACCCACAGGAGCATTCCAAGGACAAAGAGACCAAAGGCTGTCCTCGAAAAACATTTATTCTCAGGGTGCAGGGGTCATGTGACATCATCGCACCTATGAACATGGGGTGGGAAACACAGGCTCTGGGGGTGGGGGGGGTGTCACGTTTCCCGTGAAGTACATGCTCTTCAGCCTCTGCAGAGGCCTCGGGCTCTCACCAATGAGACGCCGTTAGGTTGGGACAATCATGTTTCTTCTACCTTTTGGGTTTTGGTGAAAACTTCAGGCAGGGCAACATTTATTGATTTTTTTTGCACGCAATTATGATGTAAACCCCGCCTCATCAGTCTTCGTGCTCAGCTCCTTCATCATAGGGCTCTACCCACCCTGCGCTCTGAGGTCTATATCCAATTCCGTTCGGGCAAATTTGAGGAGATTCCGTTGATTTTGTTTAAGTGTGCTTATTAGCAGGTGGGGTTCTACTACCTTCTCCAGGGCGGCCTCAGCACCCCTGTTCCTCCTGAGTGTCGTCTTATCACCCACTCAAACCAAGAGGAAGGAACTACAGACCTCGGCACAACAGAGCGGTGGCCAGTGGGAGAGAGGTCAGGAGGTGCCGAGAAGGGAGGAGGCGTGAGCAGGTCCCCCAGCAGCTCCAACCGCCGACGGACAAGGAGAGCTCCCAGTCTGATCACTTTTAATTCTGATTTTACCCAACGAAGGGGTTCCAAATGTTCTAAAGTTTGAAAGCCACCCATCTAGTTTCATTCTCTTCTCATTCAAATGAGGGGCCTTGCTCAGCGCCAGGCAGGGAGCCGGGGATGAAGTCCCAAACGGGCCTCATGTGTCTGGGTTCCCAGGCCCGTCTGCTGCTGGGCAGTATGTCACACACGGTGGGTGTTACCACCCCAAAATTTCAGTTGTGAAATGGCCAGCCTTAGAGGCAGAAAATGCAATTCCAAAAAGGACCCCCACATGCCACGCCCACCGCGGGCAGCGTGAGGTTGCGTTTTAAGCGCGGTTGCGTTTTAAATGTTGAGGTGAACCTGGATAAGAATCCCTGAAACCCGGGGAACTGGCAGCCTCTCCTACCTGGTTTCCAGATGATCCTGAGGAGCAGCACCACGGAGTGGGGGGAGTGCCAAGAGGGCCAGGCCCCCCGAGTCTGGCCCTTCTTGGAGGCCTCCCCACCTTGGGGACCTGCTCTGCTCTCAGAGCCCGGTTTCTTCCTCAGTAAAGGGGCCGGGACCCTAACCCTCACCTGCTGCCCTGGCCTTGGGGAGTGACTGCAGAAGGAAAAGGGCTTCGTGAACTTCAAGGACTGTCCACATGGGAGGTCCCAATTTTGAAAGTTTTAATAGCCTAGTATCTATTTATTTTTTTTTTAGCTGAGACATTAAATATTCTCCTTCATTTAAAATAAGGAAAGCAAGCCCCATTCCTGGCTGAAGTCAAAACAGCTCTAAGTAAAACCTTCTATTACACTAGTTCCACAGCCCAGAACATCTGACCCCGTTGTTTACAAGTTGATGTCTAAGAATCGGGTCTCCACTGCCCACCTGGTTCAAGAATGCTGGGCTTGGGAGCAAGCAGACATCTTGGTATCCAAACGCCCAGCCATGGGGCCCCTGCGTCTGGTGGAGTGTCTCTTTAAAATGGGAAGGTGGCAGGAACAGAAGAGCTACAGCCAGCTGCCCTCGCCCTAGGATGAGGAGCCACCATTTGTTTGTTTGTGAGGAAATGCCATTTTGTTTTTGAGGAAATGCCATTTAAAAAAGAATGCTAAGCCCACACGTCCGTATTTTTTCTGTAGGGCCATCTTCCTCTAGGATGACAGGGCTCCAAGAGACACAGGTAACACCCAGTCCAGACGCCACATTCACAGGTGCAGAGTCCAAGGCCCAGAGAGGGAAGGGACCTGTCCAGGTCTCACAGCAAATTAGAGGTCAGGCATAGGACACAGGGACCCTCCTCCTTGGCTCTACGGCACACACTAAGTCACAGAGCTCCACCCATCAGCCGCAGACAAATCAGGAAAAGAGTCACAGCGCCCACACCCCTTGCCTAGCCCTTTAGAGTTACAAATATTCCACAACATGATCTTCCCTGGGAGGAGTAGTTAAAAAAAAAAAAAAAGAATTCTCTCAGAGCAATTCATTTCAAAAGTATAAAAAAAAACCCCACGTGCAGTCTAGACATTTCCCCCGTGTTTGCCCTGCTAAAAACTACATCTGCGTAGGAATCTAGTGTGCATCTAATTTTTAAAAACATACAAAAGGGGTCATCTACAAACAGTTTTTCCAACTTGTCACAAAGCGAAACCATCCGCCACTTGACTTTCCCATCATCCCGTGATCACGCTTCTGAGACCCTGAAAGAAAAGAGGAAAAAGGGTTGGATGGAGGACAGAAGCCGCCTGCTCTGTCACAGTCCACTTCCTGTTGCACGGAAGGCGGGGGAGATGGCGCTCCTGGTAGTTTCGTGACGTCCCCTTTTTGTTTTTTTATGCATCCCTACAGACCTGACATAGGCCTTGTACACAGGAAGGATCTAACAAGAGTGGCTGAATCATATACATCACAACCACAGCAAAATCCTAATGCTTGCCATATTGTTTCTAGTTTTCCTGCTATTGAAAACTCGTCAGTAGGCCTTCGTGACAGTGCCTGTTCACAACTATTCCTGTGGTCCTGTAAGAGAGTGCTTCCCTTTTGGTTGGTTGAGCATCATCCCATGCACCTTCCCAGAAGTTGCTGGTTCTATTCCCAACCAGGGAACATGCCAGAGTTCTGGGGAAGATTCCTGGTAGGGGGCATGCAGGAAGCAGCTAGTCAATGTGTCTCTCTCCCTCTCCTCTCCTCACCCTCTAAAAAAAAAAATCAATAAAAAACATATTTAAAAACACAAACACACACAAATAAGACCATGCTCCCTGCCCTCTCCTTCTAGGAGAGGAGCAGATGCTACCCACCCCTCTAATGCTGGGTGTGGCCACGTGACCTGCTCTGGATACAGAGTTGAGTAGATGTGACAAACGTTGTGTCCCAGCAGAAACTTAAACGGAGATTATGTGCTTGGTTTGGCCTCTTGCTCATCCCTCTGCCACGAGAGTGGACCTATTCCACAGCTGGGTCCCCACCTGAAGGGGAGCCCCAGCCAACCTGCCACCTCGACGTGGAACGTGAGGAGGAGGTAAATGTTGGGGCCTGTGAACCAGCGAGGTTGGGGGTTGTTAAGCAGCAGAAGCTGGCCAATAAGGGATTCGTTTTCTAGGTTCACAATCCACCTGTTGGCAGGGGACAGCTCTCACCCAGGCGACCCTGAGGACGCAGGCCCCCCTGGCTCAGGGAGACGCAGGTTCTCTGCAGAGGTGCTGCTAAGAGACACAGGGAGGAACTGGGACACAGCAGAGGAGGCTCATGTGTCTTCTCTGGGGGCATGTGGTGCTGCCACAGTGACTGTGTCTGCTCTCCCGGTGCCTCTCTAGGGGGATCCGCGGGAAATACTCCATTCAGCCTCAGAAACAGAAAGAAGCTACTGGTCCTTTTTACCTTATAGATACCCGTAACGTTCACAGCTCTTGAAAGGTGGAAAGCCCAGAGTGATTTGTGCATAGAACACACTAGAGATACTACCTGCTAACTGTCAAATGTTCCTACTCTTGTTTTGTATCCTGGTTTCCTGCATTTGTGTGTGTGTGTGTGTGTGTGTGTGTGTGTGTGTGTTTTACTTTTTATTGCACATCTTTATAAACCATCTCCATCTCTTGGGACACAGGTGTGCAAATACCGAAAACGACTTAGAACACGTGCTTACTCCGTCACATGCGGTCGCGGGGAGCTGGGAGGCGAGGGGCTTTGTACGTGCTCAGATCGCTAACCGTCACCGTGCCGTGGGACTGGGCCTCCCCCACCGCATTGGCCGAGTGGCACTGGTACACTCCCTCGTCCTCCTTTCTCAGAGGGTCGATCTAGAAATAAAGCAAACAGGTTTACAGAGTTCTATGTGGCCCAGCAAAATCCCGTCCCGATGAGTCGTGGTGACACCTCTGAGCACTTTATTCCTTTCCAAAATAAGCTAGCGCTCACTCTGTTCCTCTTCTTGCCTTGGCGGCCAAGGAAGAATTTAAGTTTCTTCCTCAGTACCCGCTATCGTGGCTCTCGTGTTAATATTTCCCCTGCATCCCTGCCTTTTCCTGTGAGTGACCTGGTCCTCTTATTGAAGGGGGTAGGTGTAGATTATAAGGAAAATATTGCAAATGAAAAGAACAAAAATCTACTGCCCAAGGAATGGCCCATGGGAGCACCCAGTGGAGGCAGCCTTCACAGACTGACACCAGAGAAAACCTTTCCTCCACCCTTTTTTTTGTAATGAAGGTTGGGAATGTTAGGGTCACAGGGCCCCCGGAAGCTGTCTAATCTAAAGCCCTCTTTTTACAATTGTGGACACCAAGGCTCAGATTCGAAAAAGCCACCAACTGCACTCCGAGTCTCTGAGCTGGATGCCGAGATTCGCCAAACCTCGTGGAGATGGTGGCGAAGGGGGGACGACACCGCCCCGAGGGCACCTGCTCCCGGCCCCTGCAGAGCAGATCCACAGCAGCTCTCTCCCCTCTTGCTCTCTCTGGTTAGAACAACCTCTGTCACCTGTGAGTCACTCTCCAGACCGGGGAGGACTGGTGTGCACCGTCTCGTTTTGAACTCACGGTGATCACAGGTGGAGGGGGAGCAGCGTCATCCTCATGCTACAGGGGCCTCGCGGGCAAGTCACAGATGGTTAGACTCACGCGGCCCTTGGACGCCGTCCAGTCCAAAGCCCTCTTTTTACCGTTGTAGACGCTGAAGCTCACAGAGTTGGAGCAACTCGGCTCCATGTTGGAGCAACATGAACCCCCGTCTCATCACTTCGTTGCTCCTTCAAGCACCTGGCATTCCCTCATCGTAGCAAAAACTGCTACGATGGGGCACAGAAAAGCTAGGGGAAGATGTGAAAGTCTTCCCTCCTTATCCGCTATGTGGTCTCGGGCAAGTTTCCAATGGCTGCTGTAAAAAATGACCACATACCTAATGGCTTAAAGCACCACAAACTTGTTATCTACGCTTCCTGAGGTTGGAGTCCAAATGTGTCTCAGAGGGCTACAATCAAGGGTGTTGGCAGGGCTGCTCTCTTTCTAGAGACCCGAGGGGAACATAGGGTTCCAGTCTGCAGGCTGCCTGCATTCCTTGGCCTGTGGCCCCTTTCTTCCATCCTCAGAGCCAGCAAGGGCGAGTCATGTCTTTCGCACACTGCCGTCTTTCCGGCCGTCTCTCTCCTGCTTCCCTCTTCCACACTTCAGGGACTCTTGTGATTTCGATGGGCCCACCCAGATAATGTGGGGTAACTCGCCACATGTAATTAGCAAACCTTAATTCCATCTGCAGCCTGACTCCCCTCTCGCCACATAACAGAAACCCTCCTCGGGCACCAAGGACTAGGACAGGGACCTCTTCCCGGGGCCGTAATTCTGCCGGCCACGGAAGGTCACCTGCTTTCCTCGGAGTGCTTACGGGGTCCAATGAAAACTGGATAAGCTTTGAAACGTGTAACATGTCATAGAAATATAAAGGGTGCTTTACAAGGGCTTTTCTGTTTCCCCAAAAATAAGACAGTGTCTTACATTAATTTTTGCTCCCAAAGATGCACTAGGTCTTAATTTCAGGGGATGTAGAATGTTTCCACGAAGTAGGTCTTATTTTCGGAGGGTGTTTTATTTTCGGGAAAACACGGTAGTAGCCAGTAAACCCGAAACGAATAAGCTGCTCACCAAAATCCAGGCCGTGGCCTCGTGGTCCGAAGGGCCCCCTCGCACCTGGACGGCTACATTGGCGTGGTCCCCAGGCAGGTCCTCCAGCGCCTGGGCGCCCTCGGGTGACTGTGTGACCTGAAGAGGACGGGAAAGCCAGGAATGACTCAGAAAAAGGCATTTCTGGAAACCGCCACCCACAGACATCCTCACTGCCTTCATCTTCCCACTGGTGGGAAGGCCAACACCCTAACAGCTCCTAATTCCTGTTGAAATGTCAGCCAGTCCCGTTAAAACCCCAAACGCATACGCGGACAGCACACTCTGGTGGGCAGCAGAGAGGCGGACACCGGCACCGTCTTGCAGGGGCGGGTCAGAAGTTCTCAGGGCTGCTGAGACGAGGCACAGCCTATATGCTGGGGTCCGTGCTAGCCTCTCAGAAGCTGATCTGCAGGAAGACCTAGTTTTGGAACAGGGTGGGGGGGCTCTCTCTGCCACCAGCCGCGTCTTTCTAAAACCCAAGCCAGTTGAGCAGTCTCCTACTTCATCCCAGCGGATCTGGGCTAGGTAAACAGCGGAACTTTCTCGATGGCTGAGTTGGCCAAGAGAGCAAATGCCACAGGAAGGATGGGGAGAGCTGTAGGGTAAACGTTTTGAGGCAGTAAACCTGGAGGCAGAGGAGTGGTATGTAAGATATCCTTTTAAAATCCTCTGATCCGCATATCTGCTCACAAACACACTTAAAAGGGTAAAAAGCCTTTGCCGGTTGGCTCAGTGGTAGAGCATCGGTCTGCGGACTGAAAGGTCCCGGGTTTGATTCCGGTCAAGGGCATGTACATTAGTTGTGGGCACATCCCCGTTAGGGGGTGTGCAAGAGGCAGCTGGTCGATGTTTCTCTCTCATTGACGTTTCTAGCTTTCTCTCTCTCTCTCTCTCCCTTCCTCTCTGTAAAATATCAATAAAAAATATTTTTAAAAAAGGATAAAAAGCCTTTGACTGCCCCCCCCCTCACACACACACACACACACATGCACGCACGCGAGCGAGATCTTATCTATAAATACCTTCCTCCACGTGATGACCGGGGGAGGCGCCGCCCTCACCCCACAGGACAGGTACACCCGGGCCCCAGTGATGTTGTGGACGCTTCGGGGTGGGATGACGACCACAGGAGCTGGAAGAAGACAAGGGGACACAACCTTCACCTTGCCAGGCCCCAGGAGCCCGCTCCCAGAATCCCCTGCCTGTGGCCGGCCTGCTGGGCCCGTCTGACGTGGGCCGGGCAGCGGCAGACCAAAGCTCTCTCCACACACACAGAGAGAACAAACTCGTCGGCAAGGCATCTCGGGGAAGAGTCTGCCTCAGACCCGGACGGATGCCTGCGTGCTTCCTCACCCATTGCCTTTGCCCCACCAGCGGGGACACGGAGTCAGCGAGAAAAGGCGCCTTCCTAAAGCTGCCAGCCATAGCCGTGGCTGAGCTCCGCCTCACACCCCCTCCCAGGCCCTGGGTGCCATCTGCTTTCAGTGGCTCAGCTACACGACGGGGCGCCGGGCTCCAGGAGGGGCTGTCGCTTCACCAACAGCCGAGCCTAATGACAGATGGGCTTTTCTCTTCCCACAGGGAGGGCCCTTCAAAGAGGAACTCCACCCTAGACAGCTGCGTCCACCCTGGAGCCCAGGCCCCCTGCGGTCCTTTCATTTGCATATCATAGACTCACAGACCCCACGTGGCCTCCCCCGCCCCGAGCACCTCCCCGTGCCCATTGGCAAAATGCTGGCCTGGGAGGAGCCGTGTGGAGGCTGGGGGTCGGGGGGTGTGGATCTAGGCTCCCGGAACATTACAGAAAGGAGAGGGAGGGTGTGGGTTCCCTGGATGGGACCGGAGAGGATGTGGGTATCCGAGTTAGAAATTCTCATCCAGCCGTGGGCAAACTACAGCCCGCCGGCCGGATCCGGCCCGTTCGGCTGTTCTATCCGGCCCGAGGAGCCAAAAGAGCGGAGGATTGATTCTCTTGCTCTCCCCTCCGCTCCTTCACCAGCAGCCCAAGATGAGAGTGCCAGCATGGCCAGGTTGCTTTTGTTCCGGCCCTCCGGTCCAGTGTAAGAACCCATGGTGGCCCTCGAGTCAAAAAGTTTGCCCACCCCTGTATCTTATCTCATGCTTCCATACTCTGCCCAACTCCCCGTGCCTGGCACCTGCTCTATTCACACCGGGACTAAAAGAATCAAGTCCATGGGCCTTGGCCTTCGGGCTCTCCATCGGCCCCTCAATGTTCCTGCCTCTGCATGGAATTCACCCCCTCGCTCCAGAGGCGGACGGCTCCCCATCATGCAGGGCTGAGGGGGCAGTGGGAGGGCCGGCACCGCTTTGGCCTGCTGAACCATAGCCTGCCTCACAGGCCAGGGGCTCCCACCTGTCCCACCCACGCTCACATCTGGCTCTGGCCCCTCGGGGTCTTGGGCAAGGTGAAATGTGGGTCCCTGGCGGGCAAATGCTCTCTGCTGGGTTTTGCTGGCCGCAGGGTGGTTGAGCTGACCTTGCTGTGTGCTGAGTGTGAAAGTGACGGTTTTGGTTAACACACCATGCAGTGGGGGTCAGAAGCTGGTCCGGGTAAACAGATGGCTGGGTGAAGAAACACATGACAAATAAAAGAGCAAACACATCCATTCCCCAACTGCAGAGCGTACAGACTCCTGGGGCTTTCCTGATGACTCAGGGACGGCCTGGCCCTGCCAGCCTTCCAGAGGAAAAGAAGAACAAAGGGAGGGAGACAAAAGGCTGGAAGGAAAGGGCAGAGGGGAGGAGTGAGAGGACGCAGAAATGAGATGGGTCTGGCTCCTTCAGACAGACTAGGAAGCACACCCCGTCAAGCTGGTGCCCCTCCCTCCCCCAATAACAACAACAATACACACCAAAAAAACAACAAAAACAAAAAAACCTCTGGGGAACTGTCTTAGAGCCACAGAATCTCAAAACTAGAGGGCCTGCCAAAACCGGTTTGGCTCAGTGGTAGAGCGTCGGTCTGTGGACTGAAAGGTCCCGGGTTCGATTCCGGTCAAGGGCATGTACATTGGTTGTGGCACATCCCCAGTAGGAGGTGTGCAAGAGGCAGCTGGTCGATGTTTCTAGCTCTCTATCTCTCTCCCTCCCTCTCTGTAAAATATCAATAAAATATATTTTTAAAAAACACAAAAACTAGAGGGCGTAACTCTCCCCAAGATCCTGTCCCTGACCGTCTGCAATGTGCTCATTTAGCCTCCAATTGCACACCTCTAGTGACAGGTAGCTCACCACTGACAGAGCCAGGCCCTTGTGTCCTTGAAGGGCTCTGCTGGTAAGAAAGCTTGTCCCCATTGGAGCTAAAAACCCCCTTCCCTGTCACTCCCTCCTGTTTATCCCAGGCTGCCCTCTGAACCCTGCAGCCCCCCGGGCCCCCCAAGGGCCTCTAGTGAACTGAAGACAGACACTGCCCTCCCCCCTCAGCCTGTCTGAGCAGCTCACGCCTTCGGCTGTGGCCATCCCACCGCCCTCTACCCACGTCCCTGAGTGTGGCCAGCGCCGCTTCGGCGAACCAAGGAAGGTCCGTCCCAGGCTTCTCACCCTGCCCGGTGCGCCCAGCCGCCCGCCGGGCTGCCACAGAGAGCCACGGCGCCCCTGCCCTGCGGCAGGAGCCCCAGCTGCCCGGACGGCAGCGAGAGGCTGATGTACGCACGTCCTCCCGCTGGCGGCGCCTCAGTGCCCCTGGAGCCGCGCACAGCGGGGCCGCCGGAGCCGCCGCTTACTCCAAAGCCCTCCGGGTTCCGAAGGGACCCCTCAATCAACATGCTTTACTTTCGTCCGTGTAAAGTCATACATTTTAAATGAGATTGCACCAGAGTCCCTTTCAGGTCTAGACGAAGAAGCCCGTAAATCACATTTCCCCGTTTCTCTCCTTGCACTCCCTTCTCCCTCTCTTTCTCTTACAAAGGAGCTTCTGATGACAAAGGGACACTCACATTTTTTTATTCTTAAATCCACACACAGCACACGCCTTCCGCCTGGCACACAGGGCTACGTTCTAAGAGATGCATACGGTTGCGTAGCCGCTGCCATAACCAAGTCAGAGGACAGCTCCGTTATCTAGGAAATCTTCCTCCCGGCCTCTTTGTCACAGGAATCTGTCTTCAACGTTAACCTGTCTTGATTTTACACTGAAAACATTTTTTTTATCCGTAACAGCTCTTTGCAGTCAGCCATCATCGTGGTAGCGTTCGTAACAAGGGCAACAATGCCACCAGCTGACGCCGAGCTGGCCGTGTGCGAGGCGCTCTTCCGCTGACGGGGATTATTAACCCAGTTGACCCCTCCAGCCCCTCAGCAGCTGCCAGCCGCCGGGGGAGCCGGCCAGGGTCACCCCGCCATAAAAGGCGGGGCGAGGCCATGAGCTCCAAGCTCTGCCCTCTCCTTACATGACATGTCCGGGTACCCTACTCTTCTCACCCTCGAGCCAGCCCTGCATTTGTCCCCATTTTACAAACGAGAACACTGAGGCCCAGGAAGGTGGAGTGAGTGTCTGAAAGAACAGGGACCCTGAATCTATTAACCCTACACTGATTTTTATTTAAGACATATATATATATATATATATATATATATATATATATATATTTCAGAGCAGAAGGGAGAGGGAGAGATAGAAACATCAATGATGAGGGAATCACCGATGGGCTGCCTCCTGCACGCTCCCACCGGGGATCGAGCCACAACCGTGACCTCCCCGGTTCCTCGTACCGCTGGGCTCCACCCAGATTTTTAAAGCAGGTGGTGCTTCCCCCAGGACGGTCTCCTCAAAGGCGCCTCTGCCGTAAGGGGACCAGCCGTCCTGCTTTGGGCGGGACAGTCCCGATTTCCGACAATGTGTCCCTCGTCCGTTTTAAGAAAGTCCCGGTTTTTGGGAAGAAAAAAGGTCTTCTTTAAAATGCAGCGGGACGTGGGACACATGGTTAAAAAATCGGGACTGCCACCTTACGTGGTGTCTGGGGAGCAGACCTCCTGGAGGGTCCTCTCTCTCCGGAGGCTCCGGAGGGCATGGCCCATCCCGGGGCAAAGCCTCGCCGTTGCCAGAGCTGCCACCCTCCTGGAAGAGCCAGGCTTTCCTGTCCACCCGCCTCTGACAGGGGCAGATGGCTTTCGGGAGGGAGGATGGCGCCTGCCCGGTCCGGTCCGAACGCGCCGGCTTTGGTCTCTCCAGCCCTTCCTTGCTGCTCATTGCTCGTGTCCTCCCGGCAACAGCCCCGGACATGCTGGGACGGCACGCGTCTACCCGCCAGGGAACAGGGAAGAGCCACCCAGCCGTGCCCCAACGAAGGCAGCTCTGGGCGGGAAAACGGAGCCGAGGGAATCTCAACGCCCAGCGCGGGAGCGATTCCTCCTTATGGGCACAGGGGGACGGGGACTCCGGCCCTCGTCCTCCCCGGCGAAGGGAGAGAAGGGGTGTGACGGTGCCATGAGCTGTGGGGTCCGTGCAAATGAAAGGGGCCGATGTGATCTTTGTAGTGTGTGGTGGTGCGGCCCCCCACCCCGTCCCAAATGCCTCTGAGCCGTCTTTAACGTTAACGGTGCTCGGAAAGAAAGACTATCCGGAGTCACCCCCAGGACCCCATCCGCCTGCGGGAGAAAGCGCCCCGCCACGAGCTTAATGATCAGCCTCGGAGCAGCCCTTTAATTTATGCTAATGGTCACCTTCCCCTGTAGAACGAGAAGCGGCTTCATCCCGCTCCCCTCAGCCTGCGCCTCCCTCCCCTCCCTCCGCCTGAAAGGCTTTTGAGCAGGAGTCTCCCCCCCTTCTTTGTCCCTCTCACAGAGTGGCATGCGCCGCCTCTCCTGGTTACCTGGTAACACACGCCTCGAAAAGGCGTATTTCTAAGCGGAGCTGGACTCCCAACCGAGGTAGATTTTCCCAGATTCGGGCTCTCGGGAGCGTGCCGCAGCCCCGGAGGCTGGGTGCCCTGCTCCTTCCTGTCTAATTTGGCTTTCGAAACAGGCCGTCAGCCCGCTGCCTGCAGGCCCCCACCCCTCCCAACGCGAGCAGCTCCTCGGAGCGCCCGCCTGGACGGAACAGCACAGCCTTTCACAGTGACGGCAGCAGTAACAACAGAGTGCCACGCCGCCTCACAGCGGAGAAGCAGAGAGAACCGTTAATTCTGTGTGGCCCGAAGCTCCAGCCTGGCTTAAGGACCCTGCCTTACACGACTCTGGGTGGGCGAGAGGGTCCCAGTGGTCCCTTGGTTCCGTTCTGCCCACCCAGGGCCTCCCTACCTCCTTGCCTTCGTCCATGCCGTGCCTTCCCCCACCCTCAACCTGGGAACCTTCTCCTCGTCCTTCAGGGCTCCTCTCAGATCCTTCCCCTGCTCCTCTCAGGAGCTATCCCCAGCGCTAAGCAGAGGAACAAGCAACAAGCCTTGGAGGGGGGAAACAGGAGGGTAGGTCCAGGCTTAGAAACCCTCCGGACCCAAGAGCAGCCGATCTGCGGCACCTTCCCAATCAGGCCGCCAGCGGGCCGGAGATGCACGGCCCCAGGGAAACCCAGGCTGGAGCCCCACTTTCGCCGGGAGCTAGCCAGGTGGCTCCAGGACAGCCGTGGGCAAACTACGGCCCGCAGGCCGGATCTGGCCCATTCGGCTATTCTATCCGGCCCTCGGAACCGAGAGAGCGGAGGGTTCTCTCGCTCTCCCCTCCGTGCCTTCACCAGCAGCCCAAGATGGGAGTGTCAGCATGGTCAGGTTGCTTTTGTTCCGGCCCTCCGGTCCAGCGTAAGAACCCATTGTGGCCCTCGAGTCAAAAAGTTTGCCCACCCCTGCTCCAGGAGACGCCCTCCTGCATGCCTCAGCTTTCCCTTCTATGAAATGGGCATGAGTCCTGGCCAGGACAGTTGTAAAAAAAAATAGAGCAAGAAGATGGGATGCAAACATATGTACCGGATATACTCCAACAGTAAATAATTATTCAGAGGTGGGAGCGCGGTGGGTCTTCAATAAAAGCGTGTTAACCAGAGGATGACTCTCCGCATCAGGCATTTTGGGGGCATTTCAGAGCTCGGGAGGAAAGGGAAGCAGTTAGAGGCCTGAAAACTGTTTCCCCAACGCTCCCGAGAGGCAAGTGTGAGAACACCTCCCCGCTGTGCAGAGCGTCACACACATGTACGGAGGCCTCGCTCCGCGAACGCGGGAAGCCCGCGGAGGGAAGGAAGGGGAAGGTGAGGAGCTGGGGAGGGAGGGGTGGCTTTATTGCCAGGTTTGAGGCAGAACAGCTGCTGCTGCCGCGACTGGGTCTGCTTCCCTTCCCCCGGGGCCCGGGGGCTTTGTTAAAAGTGCCCCCTGCTGCGTCCTCTGCACAGAGAGAGGGTGGCTGCAGGCAGCACAGAGGGAGGTGCCCCCACCCCCCCTGCCTTGGTCTAGCTGGGAAAGAGCCCGTCCACACCTTCAGGCCCCACCAGGACGCAGGGGCCACACAGGCATCTCAGGACGAGAAGGGACGGGAGGAGACAGCGCCGGGTCTGCAGCGGCTGACAATTATGCGTGGGAAAGGGGAGGTACATTCCGGGGAGGCCTGGTGCCTGTCACTAATGGGCTCATTAAAAGCAGCTTCTGGATGGCCTCCCTTTGGCTCCGCGAACATCTTTTCGCCCGGGTTGGGGGGAGGGGGGGGCTGGTGCCTGAGGGGCGCCTCGGGGCCCATAGATCAGAGTGGAGGGGCTGTCACATTTACTTGTCATCTGGTAATTTTCAGTGAATTAGGGGTTTGGGGTTTCCATCTGCCATCTGGCCGCCCGCCGGTAACCATGGCAACCACCACCTGCCTAACTTAACGGCAATCAAGTCCGGTCCCCGAAAGAGCCCAGAACAGGGTGCAGGGGGACCTGGTCACCCTGGCCGGTCCCCTGCCTCCCACCCCCCCGTCTCAGGCTCCTCCCCAAAATACCCTGTTTCCCCGAAAATAAGGCAGTGTCTTATATTAATTTTTTGCTCCCAAAGATGCGCTAGGTCTTATTTCCAGGGGATGTCTTATGTTCCCACGAAGTAGGTCTTATCTTCGGAGGATGTCTTATTTTCGGGGAAACTCGGGTAGTAGATTTGGTCTAACCATCTTAAATATTTTTCGAGGCGTCCCTCTCTCTCTTGGGAACAGAATATTTTTTCCGGGGGGGAGGGGGGGACCCATCTGAGGCCTTCCACACCAGCAGATTTCTGGGGACCCGGTCAGCATTCATGTCTCCTGCATGAGGAGTGAAGGTGTTACCTGTCTGGAGACAAAGAGAACTGCCTGTGGATTAACTGCTGAGGAAAGCAGATTGTTTAAAAAAAAAAAAAAAAGAGTGGCAGGAACTAGAAAAAAGGAAGGAGACGGGACTGTTTAAACGCCCACGGGGCAGAAACAAAGGGACCTCAACAGTGGCTCCACGGGACGGCCCCGCAGAGGGGAAGGGACCAGCCCAAGGCCATGCAGGGAACCAGCAGCACCACGGGCAGTGCCGGCCGGCTCTCTCCCCGCACGGGAGCCCCAACTCGGAGCGGCCATCGGTGACCTTCCTGTGCTCCGGGGAGGCGCAGGAAACACCGTTCTCATGTTTCTGGGACAGGAGCCCTCCTGCCCCATCTCCACCACGGGCCTCCGGAGGGACATGCATCTACTTGGAATGCTTTTGGGAAAATAATGCTAGAAACTTCCCAATGCCCCCTGAGGCACTCCCCCACCCCCAAGGCTTCCTTGCTGGAGCTGAAGCCATTACACTGACCTAGGCATTTAGGCCAGAACCCCAAGCTGGACCCCTGGGGACTCACCCTACCAGGGGTTCTTAAACTGGACCAGAGGGCCGGAACAAAAGCATGGATGGAGTGTTTGTGTGAACTAATATACATTCAAAGTAAACATCATTACATAAAAGGGTACGGTCTTTTTGTGCTTTTTTTTTTTAATTCAATAGTGTTATTCACCGGATCCGGCCTGCGGGCCGTAGTTTGCCCAGCCCTGCGGCCTAAACCCACTCCACAGGCCCCTCCAGGCAGCGTACAGAGGGGCAGGTCTCCAAAATCCAGTGGGCTGGCCGACTGCATCTCTTGGGTATCCCTTCACAAATGTTTTGTTTTTATTTGATTTTTAAAAAATTACATAGAGAGGGCGGGCAGCAAGAACACCCATAAACAACTGTTAAGGTTAATGAACTTTAAGTTTCTAGGTTCCAAGCAATGAATCATGCTTTTCGATTCCTTTAAAGTGGGACCCTCTAAACCGTATTAAGCCTTAGCTCCACAAAACCTGGGTCTGCCCCGGCTGCACCATAATCCCTTCAGAGCCTGCGTCTCAAAGGTCTGACTTGTCCTGAGTAAGTGCCCAGGTCCTGGTCTGGAGGTCCTCTCCTCCTCCTCTGGCATCTTCCACGTCCCCTCCCGCTCCATCCAAACCACCCCCTCCGGCGGCAGCGACTGGGACCCAGTGAGGACCTCCCGCTCCCAAACGCCCGCTCTTGTGGAGGAAAACATGCTTTGGGCTTGGTAAGGGAGGGCAGGCGCAGGATGTGAGCTCCTGCCCCAGCCTCCCTGAGCACCCTACAAGAGTGCTCACCTGGCAAGAGAAAACCGATCCTAAAGGAAACACTGGGGCATCGACCGCGCTGCCCATCGGGGTGCAGAGCCGGGGGGACAAGGAGGGACCTACTTATTGCGGGGCAGAAGCCGGACTCACCAAACTCGCAGGGGCCGTCGCGCACCTTGCGCAGGTGGCCGGGGCGCCCTCCCGGAGCGTGCCGGGCGCGCAGGCGCAGCGCGCAGACGCTGGGGTAGGAGCGGCCGTCGGACCCGCACACGGCGCCGCGCCGCGCGCACACGCAGAGCCCGGTGCCCTCGGGCGCCGCCCCGGCGGCGGGGGCGGGGGCGGCGGCGGCGGGGGCGGCGGGGGCGGCGCGGCTGGCGCACACCAGCTCGGGGCCGCAGCGCGCGCCCGCCCGGCCCCCGCAGCGCGCGCCCTCGGCGCCCAGGCAGCGCGCGCAGCAGCCGCACTCGTCGCGCGCGGGGACCCCGGGCGCCGGGCAGCGCGGGGCCGCGGGGCAGCGCTCCGGCCGGCACGGGCCGCAGTCGGGGCGCCGGCCGCCCGCGCCCAGGAGCCCGAGGCCCAGGGCCGGCGCCGGCGGCGGCGGCAGCAGCAGCAGGAGCAGCAGCAGGAGCACGGGCGAGGGCGAGCGTGGCATCGTCCGGGCAGAGGCGCCTCTGCTCCGCGCTCTCCGCACCCTCGCGGGGCGCCGCCACTCCGCCCGCCCCGCCGCTGCTGATTGGCCGGGCCCGCACCGCGGGGCGCCGCGCGGGGCCGCCCGGCCCGGGACCGGGACCGGGGCAGCCCGCCCGCCCGTGGGCTCCGGGCCGCTCTGCGGGCTGGCACCCCAGGGCTCCCTGCGGATGCTGGGGCGCCGCCGGGGGCAGGAACTTGCCCGAAGCCCCTGTGTGGTTTGTATTGTGTACTGTCTGTCCACGGCTTCCAGATCCAAGGCTGGCTCCGAATAGCATGCTCCTTAATCCTCTCAGAAGGATGCGCCGTGTTATGTGGCATTTTGTATTTTTTCCCCCCAAAGTTTTATTTTTTTTTAAAGGAACACGTGGTTTAGAATGTCCAAGTTTACCAGTGGATGTCGTGATGTCAAGGGGATTTCTCTTCCGGCCAGTGTCCCAGACCAGCCTCAACCAGGGCACTGGTTATCAGGTTGGTTGGTGTGCCTGTGTCTTTCCCGGAATGTTGTTTGCCTGTAATGGTGTCATCACGTAGCCCCCTCTCTTTAAACACACATACACACAGCAGCATGCCCTGTACATTATTCTGTGCTTGGTTCCCCCCACCCCCGATGGTGTTTCCCACAGTTTCCCCATTTACTTTCATCTTGAAATCAGGCCTCTCGTGCAATTAGTGGAGCATTGCTTAATTCACTTTCTCCCCTTAACACCACATAAAGTCGAGGTGCATCTCATGGTCAGGAGTGATTTGGGTTATAAGGACATATGGTGATGCATTTGGGATGAGGTTAGGGCTTTTAAATTTCGCACCGCGTTTAATTGCACAAAAACTACAGTTTTCCAACCCTGTGATATCTGAGCCTGTGATATCTGGGTGGAGAAAACATTCCAAAGCTTTGAAGATGATTGTCATCCATTTCCTCCTTTTTTTTTTTTTTTTTTTTGAAACTGCCCAAAAGCCTATAGCCCCGTGAACTCTGGCTCCCAGAGAGCCAGTAAACACTGTGGGCAATGCGTGTGGGCCCGTGGAATTATGGGGAAAAGTGAGGAAGGATTCTCAGCGGGGAAGGAAGTCTAGGCCTGTCTATTGTCTGGCAAGGCTTAAGGAGGCTTTCTGGAAAAGGTGCTTCCTAACCTGAGTCTTGGGGAGACAGGAGGAGTTGTCTGGAAGGAGGGCAGAGGGAGGGAACAGTGTGTCCGAAGGCAGGAAGGCCAGAGAGAACACGGCACGGTGGGGAGCGAGGAGAAAGCTCAGGCCAGCTGCAGAGCTGTGTGGGGGTGCGGAAGCTCAGAGGGCAGGAGGGGAGGCAGGAGAGGACCAGACCACCGGCCTTGCCTGGCCTGCTGGGTGTGGTGGAATCCAGGTTTGGTGCTGGTAGCATGACTGTCTGACAGGCAGATACTTTGAATGTGGATGGGGTGGGGGAGAGCACATCCTCACCAGGGCTGGGGCAGAGGATGGTAAGTCTGCATGCAGAAAGCCTTTCCCGCTTCTCCGTTCTTCCCTTCAGCATCTTTTCCTAGGGCTTCCACCAAAATGCAAGGTTTGTTGGGCCGCCCATGCACATCGCCATCTTGTGGACAAGCTGGGAATTACAGATCTAGAAATGACGTTCCTAATTCGTTAGTTTGATAAATGTTTTCTAATAATACAAATGAGCCAAAGTGCTGGGATAAGGCGCTCTGGGTCCAGAGGAGAGAAGAGAAATGCATACAGATAGTCACCCCGGATTCAGTTTGGCTGGCCTTCATCATAAAGGGGCCCCCCTCCTGGGGCTCTAGAAATGGCCTCTGCAGGGTCTGATCTGCTGCTCCTGTCTGTCCCTGGGCAGCCGCACCTCAGCCGTGCATCCAGCCTGCCTTCTGGTGCAGTAAGCTCGTCCCTCCTCTGTCTTCCATCTGAGGTGAACTGAAAAGCACCAAAACCCTCCCTAGGGAGGATGCTGTGCTTAAGCCAGGATCTTGGCCGACCTGGGAAGAGGGCAGGCACAAGGTGTGTGACCATCCTCGGGGACTAGCATGCTTCTTGGCACATGGGTGTTCTGTAAGTGTTGGTGACACGGGAGAGAGGGCAGGAGAGGAGGATGGTGTGCCGGAGAGGTCAGTCCAGCTTTCCTGTGGACTTACTCAGAGTTGAGCCTAGTCTGGGACAGTAGATTGAGGTCCCGTCACAAAGGCCACTCACTGCATGCCCAGCTAAGGAAGTTGTCTTCATTCTGCCGGCAGGAGGAGCCAGCCAGCCCTGTTTGTGACAGAGAAGGGACAGGATAGGGATACAGGTTAGTGTCATTGTTTTTCAAAGAGAGAAAAATGTTCTTAGTCAAAGGTCATACCCACCCCTGAAAGCTATCGATATCAATCACTAGCAAAGAAGTTGCACTAGGTCTTCCATGTATCTTGGCTTCTTTGTTTCTGAGCTTAATAATTAAGCCGTAGATCTACAGAATAAATAGAGGCTGCCCTGTGATAAGCTCCCAACACTTGAGAGACAAGCATGGTCTTTGTGATGAACTCCTGAATTTCCTGTCATGTCACCGGAACTCTGAACACAGGACAGGGCTAACCACAGTAACCCTTCCTAACCCGGGTTTGGGTGTAGTTAGTCATCTCTTCCCACACTCTTTGCCGACTGCCTGCAGCATCATTACCTGGCTCCTGGAAAGAGGTCTCTGTAGGGCTCTGTTCTATTTGGTTGTTGTTGTTTGTTTTTTTTGTTTTGTTTTGTTTATCAATAACCTGGATGAATTCCATAAAAGTGTTCAAATGCCCCCAAAGCCTTAAAAAGGAATCAATGCACATTGGATAGGAGAGGCAGTATTCAAAAACTCTTGCATAGGTTGGAGTGGTAGAGACAAAGCAAATGTTGACATAGTCTCTGGATCCATGTAAGTTCTACGTTTTGATTCAACACTAAACTGAGGAAGTGCGGGAGAGGGAGAATGAAATCTATTACACAGGCGTGACTTCGGGTTCCGAAGGGGTCATGTCTGCAGCATGGTCACCCCTTAGAAATGGGTCCTTATTACTACGGGTGGAATTTTCCTGAACTTAAACCCGTAGACGTGTGCAGGAAACCAGTGGAGATTAGGCTGGGAAAGAGGGTTCAAACAACTTCTTGGGAGGCTTGGATTGCAGTGCTCGAGTCGGGAGTGCAGAGTGCGGGCGATGCTTGGCGGGGGTGTGACAGGTCTGAGTTGTGCTGCACGGAGGTGAGGTGTACGTATGCGCTGAGCCTGGAGCCTCGAAGCTTCAAGGCCATTAGAGAGCGCCTACCATAGTGTAGACAGGAGGTGCAGAGGGCTGGATCTGGGGCAGAAGCAGTGTGAACGGAAAATACAGTGCATTGATGAGGATGAGAACTAGGTGCTCTAGCCAACTCCAGAGTGTATAATGGTCCTAACATAGAATCTTATTGCTTATTCATATTCGTGTAAAATCTAAAACAGCTATTCCCATTCTCCTGTAGTGTTGATTCATGGACCCAGGCTCCTTCCAGGTTGTGGCTCCACCGCCATTCTGAATGCCAACTCCATGCTGGCAGAAGGAAAAAGAGGAAGTGAACAAGACGGACCCAGGTGCTGAGCCCTCTGGCGCAAATGGATGGATACGAACCATCAGGAGGCTTAATGAACGGAGAAGGGGAGGAGCCACAGACGACTAATGGGTGATAAAAGGGTGGTGGGGCCATTGACTGGCTTAGGAGCTGATGGATGCAGTGAATACCTGGTGTCGAGTTGTTGTTTGGTCCCGGAAGATCATTTGGGAAGCAGGTGGGCATTTAGAATCCTTGGGCAATTGTGGTAACTTAGAAATCTTATCACATCCTCCACCACATCTAAGGGTTCCATTTTTAAAAAAATATATATTTTCTTTATATTTTACAGAGAGGAAGGGAGAGAGAGAGAGAGCTAGAAACGTCGATGAGAGAGAAACATCAGCCAGCTGCCTCTTGTACAACCCCTACCGGGGATGTGTCTGCAACCAATGTACATGCCCTTGACCGGAATCGAACCCGGGACCTTTCAGTCCGCAGACCAACACTCTACCACTGAGCCAAACCGGTTTCCGCTGAGGGTTCCATTTTTTAAGTTGCCTCCAACCCTTTCTCCCAGCAAATGGGAAGCCTTGTTCCCAAGGAGAACCTTGTGAGTGGTTCCAGTTGCCTAGTTTATGGCTTGAGGCACAGTCCTCCTGGGTCGCTGGTAATAATTTTTACAGCCAGCTAGAGAGAGGGCCTCTGCTGGGCAAAGCTCTGGCAGCTCAGCGGGCCAGCGCTTAGGGCAGGGGCCTACCAGAGCCAGCCTGGGCCCGGGGGAGAGGACGTAGGGGGGAGGCTCCTGTGGACTGGGCGTGAGAAGGGGAGGAAGAGCCGGAGAAGAGCCAGCCGTGCTCTGAAACAAGGAAGAAGGCCCCCGCTTGCTTCGATTGCTCTGGTAAATGTTTGACTGGGTGTTTGCCTTTTCCGGGAGTTTTTTTGGGGCACTGTGGAGAGAACTGGGTGGAACACCAGACGGTCGGTCAGAAGCAGTTGTAACCAAGAGTCTGGAGAAGCTCTAAGGACAGCCGGAGAAGCAGGTCGCTCCCTGGGGCTGTGGGTGGTGCTCTCCCACCGAGATGATTTCCACGGCCGAGAGGTGAGTTCCCAGACAAGGTGTCGGACAAGTCACGCTGGACAGCCGTGTGTCCTAGCAGCTTCCTCCTCTGGTGTTGGTGACGCGTGGAGCTCGGGAGAAAGGCCTGGTTGCGCTAGTTTGTAAGCAGGCTGGCACAGAGGGAGGGAAGCATGGATAGGGCTCTTGGGCGAGTGAGCAGATTTCATTCATCTTCACTGTGGAGCCACCGAGTGGAGTGGGAAGAGTCCAGGTGTGGAGTTAGAGGACCCGGGTTTGAATCCTGGCTCTGCAGTTCCTGGCAAGTCTCGATAAATCGGGAGTGATAATCCCCCTCCCTTCTTAGCCCACAGCTTTGTGGGGATCAGAGAGAACAGGATGTGACAGGACTTTGAGAGGTGGCAAGTCCTGCCCAGATGTCAGGAATGAAGAGTTCTCATTCATCCATGCAAATGTCTGAGATCTAAGAACGGAAAAGACTACTCCAGTTATACACAGGATAGAACCTCCCCTCTCCGGGGTTATAGTGTATCTGTTTAGATTATCGGGGGATGATGGAAATGAAAGGTTGTAAGGTCCCAACGGAGAGGTTTGTAAGCTCCCAGCTGAGAGGTATGCGATGCAGAAGCAAGACACGGAATCCAGGCCATTAAGAAGGGGGGATTTTAATCTGCGCTCCCTGGCCCGGGCAAAGCTCTCTGGTCCGAGGGTGGGCCAGGGAAGTTCGCGCCAAAAATCGGCATAGGTATTTCTTTTATACAGCTGTTTATACAGCTTTTATACAGTGGAGGGCATGAGAGGTGTGGAATTCCTGCCTCGGGCCAAGGGTCTAGGAAGGTCCTAGGAAGGCGCCAACTATCTTTGTCACCATCCATCCCGAAGATGCTTGCATTTGCTCTGGGCTTCCCCCCCTGCCTCAACCTAACAGGAAAGGCAGAGGGAGAAAAGGAGGCATGAGAACAGACAGGCATCCTGAGAGTCACTTGGAGACAGAGATCCCTGGGGTCCCAGGCATAGGCAGGAGGGAGGGAGAGCAGTGCATGGAAAAGGGCACATGACAGGAAACAGACCAGAGATCAGCTTGAAGGACGGGGACCGAGAGCAGGGAGTCAGCTGGGTGGGTGGGGGCAAGAACTAGAAAGCCGAAGGGAATGGATCTCTTTCTCTTCCCTCTCCAGCTGGGTTCCTTGGGCCCAGAGGGACCAGGGGAGTGATGTGTTGGAATATGGACTCTTGGGAAGTTGGTCACAGGGATGGGGATGGGTTGGAGAGGGGCAATGCTGGAGGTGGGAGACCCGGCAGGAGGCTACTGCAAAGTCCAGGCGAGGATGACGGTGGCCTGGACTCAGCAGGGGGCTGTGGGGACCAGGATGTGTCGAAAGGCCAATTGAATTCGGTAGTGACGGGAGAGGCTGAACTGACTGGGCTTGAATGGGGGTGACTTGGAGAGGAAGGTGGTGAGCATGACTCTGAGTCTTCGGCTCAGACTAAAGGGTGGGTGATGGTGCCATTCCTGAGGTGAGGGCCCCCAGAGGAGGAGCAGGTTGGAGGGGTGTTCGGTTGGGACATGTTGGACTGGAGTGCCGTGGGACATCCAAAAGGAGATGACCAGGAGGCAGTCAGTCAACTGGCTTCATGGTCTGGACTCAGGAAAGTGGGGGCTGGACCCCAAGAACTTGGCCCGCCTGAGGTGCCAGCGTGGCCTCGAGCCCCTGACATTTATTTGAAGTCAGCACCGTGCCCCCCACGCGTCCCTCTCAGGACCTTCTCTCCATCTCGGCCATCCCCCTGGACATGGGCTAGCTGGCCCTTCTCTCAGGGCGGGGCTCAGGCCTGAGCATGTTGTTCAGATTTGTCTGCCCAGCGAGGCTAGGGGGTTGCTGTCTTCTCCAAGGACCACAGACACAGAGCGCTGTTCAAAGTCTTAATGTAATTTTGTGTGCGAAAGTGTTTCCTGTGCAGAAAATATAACAAGGGCTCAAATGATAGCTCTGCTGCTTTCTAGCTGAGAGACTTTGGGCATTTACCTCTTTCTCTCTGAGCCTCAGTTTCCTCATCCATGAGGTGGGAATAATAGTCCACACTGCCGCCGAAACCGATTTGGCTCAGCGGTAGATCGTCGATCTGCGGACTAAAAGGTCCCGGGTTCGATTCGGGTCAAGGGCATGTACCTTGGTTGCGGGCACATCCCCGGTAGGGGGTGTGCAAGAGGCAGCTGGTCGATGTTTCTCTCTCATGGACGTTTCTGGCTCTCTATCTCTCTCCCTTCCTCTCTATAAAATATCAATAAAATATATATTTTTTAAAAATAGTCCACACTGCCTAAGCTGTGAAAGCATTAAGTGAGATAATAACCATAAAGGCCATAGTTCGATGTCTAGCCTGTGTGAAACCTTCACTCCATGATAGTTATTATTATTTTATTAAGTGAAAAGAAATGAAAACAAGTGTTGCTTTATTGGACAGTTAAACATGGGGGGGGGGCGGGAGTAGAAAAGTGGGCTTCTTTCTTCTTCAGTCGCCTTTTTCTTTCATGTCGCTCTCTCCAAACTTTTCGGACATGCGTGAAAGCACCTGAAACACACCCTCTACAGGAGGGTGCCTCCCTGGGGCCGACCTTCCCGAGCCATACCGTAAGCTCGGAATGAATGGGCACGGTCAGGGCACGGGGGCATAAACAGAGATCTGGGCACAGAGGAGGAAACAGGGAGCTGCTGGGGGCAAATGGAATAAAGACAGGCCAGACACGAAAGGCCACTGGATACCCAATCTCTAATCCTGTTGGCTTAAGTCAGTGCCTGTGTGTGAGCCCCGCTGTGGCCCGTGACCGCTCTCTCTGACCTTGCTCTGAGGATCCCGAGAGGCCTGTAGGAGGAGGGTGCTGTGTCGCCCCAGTGGAGAGCTCGGTTGCCGAGCCGGCCACGCTGGTTCTGTTTCTCTGAGACGGTTAACCAGCTAGGGCTGGTGGAGCCAGGGCCCCCAGCCAGGGTACTCAGCTCGTTGGTACAGTGGCTCCTGTGTCTCTTGATAATGCAGGTGCCACCCCAGGAGGGCACCCCGGAGGCTGCTGGGGGCCAGGCTGCTGCTTGCAGTCCCCATTGCCACATTGTGGAACAGTGTGTGTGTGGGGGAGGTAGTTGTAGGGAAGGTGGGAGCAGGCCCGAGAACCAGTTTACGTTTCAGTTAACAAAGCACCATTCCTACTCATTCTCCGACGACCTGGGGAAGTGATGGCATCACTCCCATTCTACAGATGCAGCAACCGAGGCTTCAGGAGGAGAAATGGTTCACCCGAGATCTCAAGGTGTCTGCCTCCAAACCCCAGGCTTTTCCCTCCAGGCCCACCTGAGGACCCACACAAGCATAGAAACACCCCAAGACACGCCCTCTGAGGAGGGCACTGACCCAGCGCTGACCTTTCCTACCTGCACAGCCAGGTCAAAATGAATGCAAGAAGTTGAGGCCAAGTGTACACCGGGAGAGCCGTGTGCCCCGGGGAAGGGGACGGTGTGAACCGGAGGAGGAGCGGATTCTATTCGTGTGGTCCTGAGACATTTGGACAGTCTGCAGCCATTAGCTATAGAACACTCTGTTGTATTTCCCTACAAAAACAAATGAGAGAGAGTGTCCCACTTGAAATTCATATACGGAAAAAAGGAAAAGAGAAGGAAAAAAAATCTGAGGAACAGAATAAAGTGGTGAATATAGTAGAATCAGGGGCAAAGAAGGGGAGTGGACTGATAATTATCAGGGGGACAAGGGGGTGGGGAAGCAGTGAGAGACTGGATTGAAATCTTATAACCAATGGATGAAGACAATTGGGGGGAGAGGGGGTAAGGGCAGAGGGTGGGAAGGGAACTGGGTGGTAGGGAGCTTTGGGGGAGAAAAAGGAGAGACAATTGTAATAATCTGAGTAATAAAGATTTATTTAAAAAAAAGAAGTTGAGGCAAAGAAGAAAACAGAGATCTGGACACACAGAGAGAAGAGAGTCTCTGGAAGAAAATGGAAGTGTGCCTTTCACTGTGGAACTTTTCCCTGATTCTCAGAGTCACAGGAAGTGACAGACGGAGACAAACCAACAGGCAATTAGAGAGCGAGGTAGATGGAGATGCAGGCGACTCTTCTCCGGGGAGGTGTCAGAGGCGGGCCTGGGGCGATGGAGGGGGATGAAAGGGAGGTGGGCCAGCGACACTGTCGGCACGGTGGCAGGCAGCCTGTGTGGGTTGTGTGACAGTCATAGACTTATTTTATTTTATTTAAGAAACATAAACTTCTTTTTAGGGAAGTGTGCAAGCTGAAACACAAAAGGAGAAACTAGTGTGAAGAACGCCCATACTTCCATCACCCAGCGCCAACAATTGTCAACGCGCACGGCAGTCTTATTTTGTTGGTCCTCCCACCTGCTCCCCCTCCTCCAGACAGCCTGTCATCTCATCGTGAATTTCACTCACAAAAAGAAGTTTACTCCCCCTCCCCCAGCCCGTGGAATTACTATGCTGTGCACAAATGACCTGTCACACATTTACCCTTCACTCTTCACAAGTCCCTGCGATTCTCCCATCCTTGTCCCAGGAGGGCTCAGACTGCCCTGGCCATGGGAACAGGAAATTAGGTTGACGAGACATAGAATGTGACAGTTGGGAATTACAATGATCATCCCCATCGCCAGAGTTTAAGTCCTGGCTCCCCACCTCACCAGCTGGGTAAGCTTGGACAAGTTTCCTGATCCGTTGATGCCTCAGTTTCCTCACCCGTGAGAAGGGAGGATAACAGTGCCTCTCTCTCAGGGCTTCTGTGAGGGTGAGGTTAGTTAATAATAAAAGGCTAACCCTTGAAGGATAAGCTTGGTGCACAGCAGGTCCTGGAGAAATGTTAGCTCTCCATCTACCCATTTAGGGAATATCAGTGAGCATGTCAGGCTAGGAGGCGGGCCCGTGGAGATGAATGCCCCCGAGAAGCTCCCCATCCATTGGGGACACAGGCCCATAAAAAAAACATTTCTAACCGAAACCGGTTTAGCTCAGTGGATAGAGCATCAGCCTGCGGACTGAAGGGTCCCAGGTTCAATTCTGGTCAAGGGCATGTACCTTGGTTGCTGGCACATCCCCAGTAGGGGGCGTGCAAGAGGCAGCTGATCGATGATTCTCTTTCATCAATGTTTCTAACTCTTCCTCTCTCTTCCTCTCTGTAAAAAATTAATAAAATATATTTTAAAAAAAACATTTCTAAACAGTGGGCTAAGTCCCAAGCAGTCCAACTTCGCAATTAACAACTGACTACATTGAGACACATGAGTCCCTGGACCTTAGGGGCCACGGCACTTAGCACGAGGGCTGGGGTAAACTCCGCTGTTTTTCCTGGCTGGGCCTCTTTCCATGAGGCCTCAGAGGAGGCCGGCGGCTGGGAGGGCAGAGGGAGCGTTCTGGGCAAGGGAGCCATGCTCTGAGCCACCCAGCTAGCAGCATGGAAGGGGATGACTGGTCACGGGGCCAGGTGTGGGCGGCAGCCCTGGCTACTGGTTAACCAGGCGAAGGACTTCAGTCCACTGTGTGGTCAGCAGTACAGGGCAGGGGAGCTCCTGATACCCCACACCTCGCAGGAGGCCAGGGATCCCAGGCTGGCTGCCCGCACTACGCACTCGATTGAGGCTTGGGGTGGGGCGCTCAGCCTGGAGAATGGCGGAGACCCCCAGGAGACAGAGGGGCAAACAGTCTGGGGTCTGAGGACTTAGAAACACAGCCGGTGAGAGTCTCCTTTTCTTTCTTTCTTTCCTTTTTTTTTTAAAAAAAATATATTTTATTGATATTTTACAGAGAGGAAGGGAGAGAGAGAGCTAGAAACGTCGATGAGAGAGGAACATCGACCAGCTGCCTCTTGCACACCCCCTAGTGGGGATGTGCCCGCAACCAATGTACATGCCCTTGACCGGAATCGAACCCAGGACCTTTCAGTCTGCAAACCGACGCTCTACCACTGAGCCAAACTGGTTTTGGCGAGAGTCCCCTTTTCTTTGGCCAGGGCCATTCAAAAGCAGGCAGGGGACAGAGAATGAGGATCAACACTCACTGAACACTGAGGCGGTTTTCAGGGAAAAGGAAAGTAAAATGATCTCTACGAGTTCCACCGCTTCACAACCTGGGATCCGACAGTTTTATAATTTTCTCCATTTGACAGCATATCATAAACACGTTTCCGAGACATCACCACTTGAAAGTGGACCTTCTAGATTTGGGGGTGCTGGTTTGCTGCTGCCCAGCAGGTGTTATTCACCCCGTAGCAGACCTGCCCCACCAGCCCCGGACCCGCGAGGAAGCCCCAGGGTCTCAGAGACCAAGACAGTGGTCTCCGTGGCTTTCTGAACTGGGTTGACTCGGGTGCATGCTTCATGTGTCCACCGAAGCGGCCGCTGGAGCAGACGCGGGGTCCGCGGCACCAGCCTCCGTGGCTGTGGACCCCTTATTTACAGGGCTGCCCTGTCCACCTTCCTTGAACTCACCTGACCGGGACTCAAACCAGGGACCTCTTGGTTCATAAGTCAACACTCAACCACTGAGCCACACAGGCTGGGCCATGGTTGCTTTTAAATCCTTTATTTAGATTTATTTTTCTTACTGCTTGGAAGTTTCCTTCAATATTTATTTCAGAGAGGGTCTTTTGGGTACTTGGGTTTCTAAAAAATGGTCTATACGTACATATATAAATTTATATAATAAATTCACATCTATAAATTTACTTACATTGTAAATAACATAAATGTAAATATTTAAATATTTATACATTTATACTAAAATAATATAATATTTAAATATTTAAATATTTACATTTATATCATTTTAACATAATTTATATAAATGTACATTTATAGGATAAGTTTATTACATATAAATATATATTTAAAATTCTGTGCTCAGTATCAACAGTACGTTTTGCTAGTTTCTTTGCCTGATGTTGCTTTTTCGTACCCCTCTCCTCCTTCCTTGATTAAGTCTTTGTATAGAGAATTTCCTCTGTTCTGCGTTGACTTCATTTCCTCAGGAGTAAGTTCCTCCGTCCATTGAATGTCTGGCTTCCTTCTGTGGCGCAATCTTCCCTTAGATGCGCGGTGGTTCTTGGTTGGGTGCTCATCTTTGTGATGGAGCTTCCCCTGGGCTATTAGCTTTGGGAGGGGGGGGCAGCTGCTGCCAGGACCAAGGCCTCTTTCAGTGCAGAGGGGTGGGATGTACCCCTAGATGGGGTGCCTCGGGAGCTGGCCCTCTGGAAGCTGGAGCTCCTGGTCCCTCCCAGGTGCCACCTGTGGCCTGGGCACTGCCTCTCTCTGAGGGACCCGTCTGTACTACCCCCGGAGATCTACACATCACTGTCCCGCTGGTCAGCTGGGGCGGGAGGACGCTTGGGTACCTGAGAAATCCCCGGTCATCATTCTGTGGTCAGCGGGCAGCCCCATCCTGCTTCAGCTCCTGCACTTCTCCACTGGCCCCACAGCCATGTTGGTTGATGCTGCTTCTCCTTGGTTTGGTCCCAGTCTCTTTCCACTGCTCAGAATCTGCAAGATTTTCTGGTAGATTTTCTTCTTGCTTTCAAATATGGCCATGTTGTCTTTCTTTTTTTAAAAAAAAATCACATCTGCCGATTGGTAGAGCATCAGTCTGCGGACTGAGGGGTCCTGGGTTGGATTCCGGTCAGGGGCATGTACCTTGGTTGCGGGCACATCCCCGGTAGGGGGTGTGCAAGAGGCAGCTGGTCGATGTTTCTCTCTCATCGATGTTTCTAGCTCTCTATCTCTCTCCCTTCCTCTCTGTAAAATATCAATAATATATATATATATATTTTTAAATCACATCTTATGGTTTTGTATGGGAAGGAGAAACTGACGTATGTGCTCAGTTGACCTTCCTGAAAGCCAGAGCCTGCACTTCACAGTTCTCTCACACTGCTGACGGCTTAAGATCTCCCCGACCCCGTCCACTTCTGGGACGTTTCAGACTCATCGTGAGACAAAACTGGGGAGCACTGGAATTTTAAAGAATTATGGGGCAATGTGTCATGCTCAAGGGCTCCCCAGCAGAGTGCTCTCCCCTGAGATGTCTGCGGGAAAAGTAGGCGCTGGCCAGGGGAGAAAGCACAGGAGACGGCTGGCTGGATGCTGCTGGGCCGGGGAGCAGAGGGAGCAGAGATCTGGAGGTGTGCCATCTTGCAGAGCTGGTGCGGTGGAAGTCCGAGCAGCACGGGCAAGTGTGGTGAGAGCCCCAGAAAGGAGGTCCCTTTGAAGAGACGTCACAACGCTGCCTGTCACATGTTTCCGTCGTGAGACCCCAGCAGCCCTGGCCTGGAGAGGACAGAGTCCACGCTCTGTCGTCCACGTAACCACTGTCCTGCCCCGAGGGCCCAGCCGCAGGTCAGAAGCGAGCTGACGCTTCTTGACCTCCGTTTATGGAAAACTATGTCCAAAGGCTGGTTTCCTGCGAAGTTACGGAAACTCGAGTCTCAGGGCTCCTCGGGCCCTTCCAGGGCGGCTGGAGGGTGGGGGCACCTTAGTTCAGTGTTTACATGGCGGTATGTTTTCCTTAAAACGTGGAGAAAGTAAGGCATTTTGTAGTTTCATTTGAAAAGGATGTCCAAATGATGTAAGCGTTGGGCGCCCCAGGACCTGAATCTGTCCCGGACTGTGTCATCAAGAAAGGAAGGAGTTGGGTAGATGATCGGGCTGGAGAAGGAAATAAGGAAAAAAGGTTAATCCACTCAGGGAAGGTACATCACAGATGAGCAGCAGCACTGGCTCTGAGAAAGCAAAATTTTGGCTTGCAGTCCACTAAGGTCATCTGGTTAGTGGTTAGATGACCTTAGTGGACTGCAAGCCAAATTCCCGACAGCGATGGTCAGGACCGAAGGGCCAATGCCCGAAGCAGTGACCGATGACATGAATGTGTTTTTGTTTTTGTTTTTTTGCCATTTTCCAGGACAAGGCAGTTAAATGGCACCTGTGCTGGCTTGGTGGACATGGAACTCTTTCTCCATTACTCCCTCATCCCATCAGTAAGTAAAGCAGGAGAGGGCTGAGGAGGGGATGGAGGAGGAACTGGGCTGCTCCCCTACATAAGCTCCCGCAGGGGCCCGAGGAGGTCAGCAGATTTCTTGACTTGCTCGCCTACGTTATGCACTAAAAACACAGGCAGAAGAAGGCTTTTAAGGGTGTAGAGTCGGAGATCCTGGCTTTTCAGGGGAGCAGTGATGGAGCTGGGTTCTGTTGGGAGATGCAAGAGACAGCATTTTAGGCAGAAGGAAGGGCATGTGCAAAGACTCTCTCTGTGTGTGTATGTGTTGGAGGGAGGATGGGAGTGTGAGTAATGGGGGTGGTAGTGGAGTGAATTGAGGTGGAGCTATCCAGGGAGGTGGGCAGGGGTGGGGCAGGCCAGGAGGAGCCCTGTGGGGCTCTGTGCAAAGGAGTTTTGTCTTTATCCTATGTACAATGGGAAAGTTATTTGAGTGTTTCTAGCATGAGGATGGTGTGATCAGATTTATGTTTTGAAATGATCACTCTGGTTGCAATGTTGGGATCATGTTGAAGGCGGGCCAGAGAGGCAGCAAGAAGACCAGTTAGGAGATGGTTGTGGGGGTCCACAATTTTACCTCATCCTAGATGACGGTGGTCAACTCAAGACATTTGGGGATAAAAGCAATAGGGCTTGGTAATGGATTGGATAGAGAGGTTAAGGAGAGGGAGATGTTGAGGATGAATCCTGTTTCTAACTTGCACCAGCAGGGAGGATGGTGGTGTCTGCCATTTTCTAGTTAAGGAACATATGAAGAGGTCTAGGTTTGGGGTGAATGAAGGAATAGGGCAGGGAGGAAAATCACGAGTTTCATATAAGATGTACTGAATTCAAGAAGTTTTCAAAAAGAAATGCCAACTTGGGGGGGGGGGGCGGGGAGGAGAAAAAGGAGATAATATGTACTACTATGTATAATAATTTAAACAATAAAACACAATAAAAAGAAATGCAAACTGTGTAGTTGGAATAGTTATGGAACTCAAGGATAAGTGTGGGCTAAAGATGAAATTTGTGAGTCTTCTGTGTGTTGGTGGTCATGGACATGGATGAGATTGCTGAGGAAGAGAGGGTTGGGTAATAAGAAGAGTGGTCCTTGAACTGAACCAGGAGGAATTCCAAATCTCATGGTTGGATAAAGAATGATCTGACGATGGAGACTGGGACCCAATGGAGAAAGCCCAGGAAAGCATGGAAGACAAGGAAAGAGTGGCTCCAGGAGGAGAAGGTGGAAGGCGTGCTGCTGGAAGGTCAAGCCAGGGTTGAGCTTCAAGTTCACATCATATGAAACAACGAGATGATCATTAGTGACGTTGCCAATGCTGTTTCCATGGAGTGATGGGGGCAGAAGCCAGGCTAGGAGGTTGAAGAGCAAGTGAGAGGTAAAGAAATGGAGTCAGCAAGTGTAGACACGTCTTAAGAAGTTTCTAGTAGAAAGGAAGAAGAAAGGGCCTCAAATATGTGAGAAAGTGACTGAATCCACAGCGGGGAAAACCAGGGAGCATTTGCAACCTGACAGTTATTTTCCCCTTTTTACAGATAAGGAAACTGAGATTCTGAGACGTTAAGTGTCATCACCAGTATATGAGAGAGGCTAGATGTGAGCTCACGTCTGTTTAGGGCCACCCAAAGGAAAGCTCATTACAAAACGTTCTGGAAGCTCCAGGGTGCGTGCGGCCACTCTGTGCCCCTGGCGTTTGAACAGAACACACATTCTGATCGCTCTGCTCACCCGTGTGTCGTTCAGAGCTGACACCAAGCCACGCCCAGGATGGATATTCCCACTGACCTTCTCATCTTTTCCCCCTGTAGCTTTTCATCATTTTGGTCTTGTCCTTTCTCCAAAGACGGGAGCACTGCAAACAGAGAGATGACACTTCTTACCTCCTGGGGAACCACTTTGGAATTATCATGTGAGTAGAGCCAGGGCTGACCGCTGCAGCTTCTGGTATCAGTGATTGGGGCCAACACCGATTGTCAGGCCAGGATAACTCCCAGGTACCTCCTCCACCCGACCTCTGCCTCCCTGTGGTCAGCCTTGCCCCAACCCAAACCAAGCCCTGAGAGTTCAGAATTGGCTTCCAAGCCATTGTATCCTGGGTACTCAAGCCTGCCCAGATGTGCTTAGTAGGAAAACATCTCAAGGAGGCTCAGATCAGGGAAAGGCCTTCCTACAGTCAGCACTACGGCTACACCAGGAAGCAGGAGGGAGAGAATTCCCTACCCCCGAGGACAGCATGCCTTCTTGTTGGGTTGGCACCATGAGTCCTGCACCAGGAGAGCCCACGGGACCAGGCACTTTCAGGGCCTTTCTAGCTTTGCTATTCTGTGCCTCTGCACGTACTCCTGACCACATTTCCCTTTAAGATCTAATTGTTCATTCTCTTCATCCTTATCATTAATATTTATTAATATTTCTAACAATTACAATAAAGCAGCTAACATTTATGGCACATCAACTGTGACCCACTCGCTGAACAAGTTCCTTTGCCTGCATTACTTCAGTGAACCCTCTTGCCAGCCTCGCATGGTGGGAGTGGCTACGTTCACGTAATGGATGAGTCCACTTGGGCTCAGAGAGGTTAAGTGACTTTCCCAAGGCCACACAGCTAGAAAGGGACAAGAGGTTTAACCCACGTCTGGTTGCTATTTGCTCTAGTTTTCCCAGTGTCATAACCTAAGCAAGCTCAAGCATGTGGACATGCCGAGACCTTAGCTTTGGCCTCTGGAGAAAGGAGAGGAGACCAGGCGGAGGCTAGAGAAGACCTGGGCTTCAGGGAGAGAGAAATCTAACTGCAGTGTCCAAGGACCCTGTTTGCCAGCACAGTAGCAAGTTCATTCTGGATACTACCCTCTGGAGCAGTCAGCCCATCTCTGGATGCCGAGTCCAAGCCACATGGGTTGAGGCACAGAGAAAGGCCAAGGCTGGAGGGTAAAGAAGGCCTTCAGACTCTGCCCTGACCATTGGGCATGTAGGACCCAGTGCAGGACTCTTTAGGAAGTAGGCACTCTACAGGGATCACGGTGAACAGTTTTGAGTTAAATTGGTTCACGTACTCCCACTTTTCCATCAAAACCTCTGATTTTCCGAGTAGTTTTGGCTCACCACCTTCCCTGTTAATCAGCTCTCTGGGATCAGTCGGCACTCCACAGGTATCAGGCAGTTCTTCATCAGCCGCCCAGCGTGTCTCGGCGACACAGCAGAGCATGGGGTCCCATCTCTGCTTTAAAGATAGGGAGACGGAGTCTCACAGAGCTCCCCCAACTGCAGGTGAGATTGGTTCAGATCCAACTCAGCTCAACAGAGTGTGTGTCCACGAATGGGCAGTGAGCACCTAATCTTCTCAAGGTCCCCGGGGGGCGTTTATGTTTTACGAAACAAGTGACAACACAGAGGGAGGTGTGGGGAACACGGACATGGGCATACGACTGAGGGGACCCTGGAGGTGCCTGACTGGGAGTGGACGGCCAGGGAGACTCCAAAGAAGAGGTGCTTCGTGAGCTGATCCTTGAAGGTGAAGGTGAGGGAGGCAAATGGCTAGGGACACTCTGCTGGGAAAGCCTTTGCTCTTGTATCCAATTGGCAACTGCTCACTCTGCTGTAGCCCGGCCTTCTGTGATTAGGAGACACGGACCTCTAATAGCTTGTTTACATAAAACAAGAACAGGATTTTTTTATGCCGTTACAGAGGTCTCACTGCGAGGCTGGACTCGTGGGAACTGGGGCTCTTGCAATGGGCATCTCTGGGAGGCGGATTCTCTCTCTTCTCTCTCTGTGGCACTCTCAGCAGCATTTTACCACTTTCCTCCATGCCACCTGGCAGGATCTCTGCATCCCTAAAACCTCAGCCTGCCTCTAACATGATGCCAACAGAATAGTGACAGCTGATTGGCTCATGTCCTGGGGGGGGGGGGGGAGCGCACAAATTTGGAATTTAAGACCAGACATCTGATTGGCCCATCTAAAGTCAGGGGGTCACCCATAGTCCAGTCAGCTGTGGCTAGGAAAGGAGTGATCACATGGAACTAGCACAGCCACTGATGCCCAGACCTTCCCAGGGACATTGGAAAGAAGGACTTTCACAGACCTTGGCTGGATGCCTGGCAGCCTCTGCCTCCGCCTGCCTGGGACATACTCCTTGTTTTGAGTCATACTACCTGTGTTTCTCACCGATGAAACTCATCCCATTTTGCTTATTGTCATGGCTACTGGTATCCTTGCTTGTGTCCTCTTGGACAAGGGAAATAATTTTGTCTTCCTGAGATAAACTGGAGAACTCATATAGTTACATGCATGGCCCATGGACACAGACAATAGTGTGGTGAAGGCAGGGCGGGGAGGTAGAAAGAGGGAAAAAAAGGAGACATCTGTAATAATATTGTCAATAATAAAAAAAATTTTTTTTTTAAGAATTTTGTCTTCCTCACTTCAGTCCCCTGAATCCTTGCCTACCCCCAGAAGGGGTGCAGAAGGCTTATGAAAATGTCATTTGAAATGAATAGTCCACTCCCCAATAATTCATCCTCAAGATGGGATTGGGACTTTGGAGAGGAAATGCAGGATGTCTCAGAGCCACCTTCTGGCCCCATGAACTGTTTCTCTTGTTCACAGACCTCTGGACTTCGTGGGCACCTTCCGTAACCGGTGGTCCTATGGAATTGCCTTCGGAGCCACAGCCAATAAGGTCATGTTCCTGTTCTCGGAAGGCTCGCAGCTCCTGCGGATCCCGCAGTGGGCCCGAGGTACCAGGACCGCCACATAGCGGCTGGGGGTTTAACCACGGAAACGCTTGCTCTCAGAGACAGCGCGCAGGGGTTCTCTGGGGTCCGAGGGTAAGCTCTGCGAGTGAACTCAGTGCTTTTCTCAGCCTACTGCCTGTCCAGCATCAGTGCCTGGCCCACAGAGTCTCAAAGCTTGTGTGTGGGGCTTTCTCCTAGTTCAGCGTGGGCAAACTACGGCCCGAGGGCCGGATCCGGCCCATTCGGCTGTTCTATCCAGCCCTCGGAGCCGAAAGAGCGGAGGGTTCTTTTGCTCTCCCCTCCGCTCCTTCACCAGCAGCCCAAGATGAGAGTGCCAGCATGGTCAGGTTGCTTTTGTTCCGGCCCTCCGGTCCAGTGTAAGAATCCATGGTGGCCCTCGAGTCAAAAAGTTTGCCCACCCCTGTTAGAGGCAGAGGTTGTTTAGACAGAGTGGAGCAAACCCCCAGAAAGGAAGTTCTCCACCACCCACCCTAAAAATCTCTCCTGAGCCATAGTCCTGGCTGCCTTCTTACTGTCCATAAGCCCTCAGAGACTTCCTCAAAGAGCAGATCTTCTTTGGCCATTGGTCTGGGGCCTCTTCATTCTCCATGCCTCATGCTCCTCCTGAAGTGGCAACTTTAATCTACAGGTTCAACCATCCCTAAGATGACAACTTTCAAACCTCCCTGTCCAACCAGTTTTCTCTCGGTGATTCTTGTTCGTTTATGTGGTCTGTTTCCACTCACTATACTGTGAGCTAATCAAGGGTAGGGAGCAAGTCTTCTCCATCTCAACAGTTAGCCCAGGGCCTGGCATGGAAGAGGAACCAGGAGGGTCAGCTGCATGAATGAATGAAAGAGATTCCTGCGTTCGCCTTGTGCTAAGTTGGGGCTCGTCCACTCATCTCCTTGGGTCCTGAGATGACTGCAAGTCAGCACAAAGCCCTTCCCTTCCCTGGGACTCCGCAAGAAGAGGTCCTCACAGCATCTCTGGCCCTGTCTTTCCCAGCCTTTGTGCTTCTGGTTGGAGGCATCGAAGTCGGCCTGTCCCATTTCCCCTTCTTTGCCTGCCTCTCATCAGAGTTCCGGCTGGTCAGCTCCATCCTGGGATTCCTCTACTCTCTGATCTGGTAAGAGTCTCTGCCTGCCTGCCTGCCCTCCCACAATTCCTTAGGCCATTACTGAACACTGGACCCAGGACTGGTGGTGACCTCAGCTCCCCTTGGGAGGGTACCTTTGCTCAGAACTTAGGCCCAGGGCAGGTGGAATGACTGGTCCACAGTCCCACTGTCAGGCCAGAGTTCTGTCTGCTTTGGAATCGGCCATTCATGATTCACATACTCCCAGTACTCAGAGATGTAGAAAAAATCATTTCCATAAACTGCCGAGGGCCCCACTGGTGGCAGCAGGGGTCTCGTGTGGATGCTGCTTGCCTGTGCAGTGGCTTCCCCGGAGAAAGTGCATGTGCCTCAGTCTCTCTCCTGTCTCTCCTCACCCCCTAACCAGTATGGCATGTGTGCAGGTCATGTAGAATCAGCCTGCATTTCTTCATGTATCCTCTCACTCATTCAGCAAACTTGACGAGCCAGGGAACATACTGGAAAACAAGACAAGCCCCTCGTGATCACGTGTTCTGGACGCTTTGTCTACATGTTTCTCTTCCCCGTGGGGATTATCTTCCCCAACCCAGCCCTGTGAGAGACATGTGCTCGGCCTTAGTGGACTGTCGCCTCCACAGTGGGAGCCTCCTGACCCTTCTGTCGGCTCGGTGCCCTGAGCACCAGACCAGCGCAGACCTGGCCCCAGGGAATGTTTGCTCACTGAATAACCCCATGGCAACTCCGCTCTCTATGAGTCCTGATAGGCTCATTTCCTGGTCCACAGCTCCTTCATGGGGCCTGCCTCCCTCTGAGCATTCTGAGGGCAGGGGTTCCAGGCCCAGTGTCTGAGGCATGAGGGGGCTGACAAGTAACTGGCAGGCCAATGGCTGCAATTCCAGAGTGTATAAGTGGCTTGCTTTTAAAAAATTACAAGACAAGCCCTAGCTGGTTTGGCTCAGTGGATAGAGTGTCGGCCTGCGGACTGAAAGGTCTCAGGTTCTATTCCAGTCAAGGGCACATGCCCAGGTTGCGGGTTCCATGCAAGAGGCAGCCAATCAGTGATTCTCTCATAATTGATGTTTCTGTATCTCTCTCTTCTTTGCTCTCCGAAATTATATATATATATATATATATATATATATATATATATATATATATATATATATATTTTTTTTTTTTTAATCACAAGACAGGATATTTAGTGTTAAATGAGGAGTAGCGTCTTAGCCTATGTCAGACTCTTTGACCAGGAGAGGACAGGGTGACAGGAGTCACCCAGCAGCTTGGACATCATGGGAGTAAGACCCAAGCTTGAACATGACCAGGAGTGTGTGTTCAGCAGGAGCAAAATGTTGCGGCTCATTCCTCAGGGCGGCGTTTACAGGCAGACAGAGCCTCAGCCCCAGAGTCAGGAGACCTGGGTCTTGGTTCCGGCTCTGGTGTGACTCTGCACAAATCCCTTCCCATCTCTGGGCTTCAGTGTCCGCACCGGAGTGAAGGGCAGGGAGGGGAGATCGCTCAGGGTCTTCCTGCTCTGCCGCTGCGGGTTCTGGGGTTATGTCCGAATAGAGGGCATTTAGATGAATGTTGTTGCATGTTCTTAGGCACAAGCAGGGTGCCTGATCTGGGTAGGGCATACACGGAGGCCTGGAACCCGGCCCTGTCAAGGAGGTAACTTCAGGCTCGGGGGATCTGGGCTGTTGTCACAGGGGCTCTGCTGGAAGTATCCCAAGTCCTGCTTCTCTCCTGCAGGTTTGCTGTCACCGTTCTTCACATCACACAGTGTCCCCATGGGCAGGTGAGTCCCCACTCAACTCTGTTCAGGGTTCATTCCATCACCATGGCCAACTTCCTGTGTGACTTTGAACAAGCTTCTGTCATTCTGTGGGCCTCCGATTCCTCCTGTGTACAAAAGGGAGGTGGAACCATTCTCGATGCTTCCATTGTATCTTATGTTCATCAAGGTACTGCTTCAGAGAGAGATCCTCTCAGTTAATGCCCACAGCAGCCCTTCCAAGGGGAAGCTCTTAACAAACCTGTTTTATAGGTGAGGCGTCTGAAGGACATGAAATAACTCTTAAGAAGCAGCATATCTGGGCATTGAGACCAGGAATGGCTGAATCTGGGCTCGTTTCTTTACATTCCTTCATGTAGCCTCAGTTTCCCTGTCTATTAATGGGAGACTGATTCAAGCTGTTCATCTGTTTAGCCCCATACCCCAGGAAAAAGGAGCAAGGTCTCTCTCTCTCTCTCTCTCTCTCTCTCTCTCTCTCTCTCTCTCTCCCCCTCTCTCTCTCTCCCTCCCTCTCTTCCTCTCTCCCTCCCCCTTTACTTTTCCTCTCCTTCTCTTATATTTCACACCTCATCTGAACAAATCCCTTTGTATAAAGTAAAATGGGGGTGTTGGACTCATATCCAGGGTTACGGACTCCAAGCCCACTGCTCATTCCAATGTGGGGCTGGGAGAGCAGGCACCCAAGCTTTGAGAGTGGCTTTGGTGGGAGCAGGCGGGGGCAGGCAGGTCCCTGTCCACAGCTTCACCAGCGGCCTGGCCCTGCCCCATCTGGACCCGGTGACCAGTGGTCTGCTTCGTTGCAGTTTTTGGGGAGGTACGAGACCGTCATGTTCTACTGGCCCTCGCTGCTGTGCCTGTGCTTCCTGCTGGGCCGATTCCTGTACATGCTCGTCAAGTCTCTGAGGGCCTCCCTGGGCTGGGAGCTGCAGGCGGTGAGTATTGAGTATAAGCGCTGCACGCATGCTGACAGGTTTGGTCTTCACAGCAGTCCGTGCGGGGGGTCCTATCGTCCCTCTCCCCATTCTGTGGCAGGCACCTTGGGCCCAAAGAAGGACGTCGTGTTGCCCAGGATCACATAGCCAGTCTGTGGCAGAGCCAGGAAAGGAACCCCATTTGGCTGTTGAGACTTTTTCTTAACCACTGCTCTTTTTCTGATTCCTTAAGGCCATGGTTGGCAAACCATGGCTCACGAGCCACATGCGGCTCTTTGGCCCCTTGAGTGTGGCTCTTCCACAAAATACCACAGCCTGGGCGAGTCTATTTTGAATAAATGGCATTAGAAGAAGTTTAAGTTTAAAAAAATTGGCACTCGAAGGAAATTTCAATTGTTGTCCTGTTGACATTTGGCTCTGTTGACTAATAATGAGTTTGCTGACCACTGCCTTAAGGTATAAAGTTAGGCTGTTGATTTGAGACCTTTCTTTTTGTTCATGTAGATATTTACTACTATAAACTTCCCTCTAATAACTGCTTTGGCTGCATCCCACAAGTTGAGGTATGTTGTAGTTCCATTTTCATTTGTTTTTAAGATATTTTTTTTTGAGTTTTCTTTTTTCTTTGGTCAGGAGTGTATTATTTAACTTCTACATATTTGTGAGGTTTCCAGGTTTCTTTCTGTTACTGATATCTCACTTTATGCCATTGTGGTCAGAAAATATGCTTAATACTTAAACCTGTTAAGGCTTGTTTTGTGGCCTCACCTGCAGAATGGTCCCTGTGCTCTTCAGAGGATTATACCTTCAGCTGCTATTGGACGGAGCGTTCTGTGTGTGTTTATTTGGTCTATTTGATCTATAGAGCTGTTCAAGTAAGCCGTTTCCTTATTGATTTTCTTTCTGGATTATCTATTGCTGAAAGTGGGGCATTGAGGTTTCCTACTATTATTAAGTCGCTGTATATTTATCACTTCAGTTTTATTAATAATTATTTTATATACTTACATGCCGGATATTGGATGCATATATCTTTACAATTGTTACATTCTCTTGAGGAATTTACCCCTCTATCATTATTATATAATGATTTTTTTTTTGTCTCTTATGACAGTTTTAACTTAAAGTCTGTTTTGTTTCCTGTAAATATAGCCACCTCTGCTCTGTTTTGATTGCCACTTGTATGAAGTATCTTTTTCCAATTCCTTACTCTCAGCCTGTGTGTGTCCTTAAAGCTGAAGTGATTCCCCTGTAGGTAGCATATATTTGTGTGAGGTGGTGGTGGTTTTTTTGTTGTTGTTTGTTTGTTTGTTTGTTTGTTTTTGGTTTTTGTGTGTTTGGGGTTTTTTTTAGTTCATTCAGCCACTCTATGTCTTTTGACTTGGATAATTGAATCTATTTACAGTTAAAGAAATTGGTAGGTAAAGACTTAAAATTGTCATTTTTGTTAGTTTTCTGGCTGTTTTGTAATTCTTCTCTTCTTGCTTTTTTTGTGACGTGATCTGTGTGGGTCTTTTTATTGCGGTATGCTTTGATTCCTTTTTCTTTATCATTTCTTTGTATAAAACAGGTTTTTCTTTATGATTATATATGGCTTACTGTATTTGCCGGCGTATAAGACGATTTTTTGGCCCTGAAAAATACGTATTTGCCGGTGTATAAGACGACTGGGCGTATAAGACGACCCCCTAACATTTCCACTAAAAATACAGAGTTTGTTATATACTCGCCGTATAAGACTACCCCCCACTTGGAGGCATATTTTTCAGGGCCAAAAAATCATCTTATATGCCGGCAAATACGGTATATAAAACATCTTACAATTATAACAGTTTATTTTAAGTTGATAACTTACATTAATTGTGTAGAAAAGCTCTACACCTTTACTCTTTCCCTTATGGGAGAATTTACAGGCCAAGGTGAGGGTCTCTCTATGCACTGAGCTGCACCACCTTGAGGAGGGTGACATTGGTAAAGTTCTTCTTACCTCCTCAATGCATCTCTTCTCAGAGTTTTTGCTTGACTAGAGTTCTGGAAGCTCCCAGGTGCATTCATGGGCTTCTACAGAGTTACTTGCATTTGTGGGTATTTGTCAAAATAGGAGTATCAGAGTGGCCTGAGGGCTGGAACCCCCTATTCCTCCATCTCATTGATGTCACTCACCAGTCAGAATTCTAATCAGATCCTTTGTACTCTGCCTAATATCTGAAATATTTAAGATTTCATCTCATAGCATGTAAAATTTACATATTCAACATATATAGAATAGATGAGTACTGTGAAAAGCTAATTACACTTAGAGAAAAAATGTTATTATTATTATTATTACTATTACTATTATTATTGATTTCAGAGAGGAAGGGAGATCAAAACTTCGATGATGAGAGAGAATCATTGATTGGCTGCCTCCTGCAGGCCTCTACTGGGATCAAGCCCATAACCGGGGCATGTGCTCTGACTGGGAATCAAAGCATGACTTCCTGGTTCATAGGTCGACTTTCAACCACTGAGCCACACCAGACAGGCAGAGAAAACATTTTAAAACATATCAGTAAAGACCTAACCGGTTTGGCTCAGTGGTTAGAGTGTTGGACTGTGGATTCAAGGGTTCCAGGTTTGATTCCGGTCAAGGGCATGTACATTGGTTGTAGGCACATCCCCAGGGGGGAGTGTGCAGGAGGCTGCTGATTGATGTTTCTCTCTCATTGATGTTTCTATCTCTCTATCCCTCTCCCTTCCTCTCTGTAAAAACTAAAATATAACAATAAAATATAAAAAATATATCAGTAAAGTGTTTTTTTTTTTAAATATTGTGGAATAAGAAATGAGTAAAAAAAAACCCAACACCCTATGCATAATAAGTAAAAACAACGGGATTGTAAACAGTGTTTTGAACGATGATGGGAAATCACCAAATGAAAGAGCGAAGAAAGACTTCCCCGAACAGTGACTGGTGCCGTCTGCACGCAGAGGAGTCAAGGGAGCCAGGCCGCTGGCACTTCCTGAAAGCAAGCGCTTGGTAACCAGGAGACGGGATCCTGGTCTTCGCTTCATTAAGTGGCAGGTCTCTGGGGATGGCTGAATCCAGAAGAGCAGGTGTTACCCAAATCCCATCCCTCTGTGGCGATAGCCCCTCAGAGAGACCAGCACTCTAACACGAATTTGCGAGCCAAAGCATATCTCTCTCTCTTTTCTCACAGGAAGAAAAGCCTTTTCTGGAAATTCATCAGATGGAACACGTCAAGCAGCTCCTGCGGAAGCCCCCCCTGCAGTAAGCCACGGCTTGATTCATTCACCAGTGGGGTTCCCACCAACAGTGGGGGATGGGCAGTTGGGGGCGAGCAGCCTGGCATGCAGAGTGGTTAGGGGAAATCAGGCAAGCAGGCAGGCTGAGTGGTTAGGAGCCAGTGATCCCAGATTGTGAGAGGGATGTCCTGACTCCTAGTTTAGGCCCCATCTGGGATTGGACATCTCCTGAGGGGTCAGAGATTGGAGAGGGTGCAGGCTAGGCTGAGGGACAACTCCCCCTTGCACAAATTTCATACACCTGGCTACTAGTCCTATGTAATAAAAGGCTAATATGCAAATCAACCAAACAGCAGAATAACCAGTCGCTATGGTGTGCACTGACTACCAGGGGGCAGACGCTCATCGCAGGAGCTGCCTCTGGTGGTCAGTGCACTCCCACAGGAGCTGGGCTTATGGCTGGTGAGTGCAGCGTCGGTGGTGCGACCCTCTCCCACCTTCATGGCAGTGCTAAGGATGTCCAACTGATAGCTTAGGCCTGCTCTCCATCATTCGGACATCCCCCAAGGGCTCCTGGACTGCAATAGGGTGCAGGCCAGGCTGAGGGGACTCCCCCACCTCCTGCTCAGTGCATAAATTTCATGCACTGGGCCTCTAGTACAAAATAATAGTGGCACAAATGAGACATTTCTCATACAAAAGAGTTCTGGCCCTAGACAGTTTGGCTCAGTGGATAGAGCATTGGCCTGTGGACTGAAGGATCCTGGGTTCAATTCCAGTCAAGGGCACAGGCTGTGGTTGGGGCTCAATCTCTAGTAGGGGGCATGCAGTAGGCAGCCAATCAGTGATTGTCTCTCATCATTGATGTTTCTATCTCTCTCTTCCTCTCCTGAAATCAATTAAAAAATATATATATTTAAAAGAATTCTGGAGGCTACAGTCCATATTGACCCTGGACTTCTCACCATGACACCAAGATCATCTGTTTTTCTGCTTCAGCATTTCAGTGATTTCCATCATAATGGCTGTCCATGGTCTAGGTTAGACTCCAGGTCTCCAATCTGGATCAGCTACTACGTCAGCATTTCAGATGGCAGGCAGGAGAAAAGAAGGAAGGGCTATGGGGCCCCTTCTGCAGTGTTGATTCTATCTAACCACCCTCCCCAAAGTCCCCTCACTAATTGCCCTGTACTTAGTCTTGGTCACTCTTATAATAGGTAAGAGAGGTCAGAAACTCTGGCCTTTCAGTTCGGTGAATTGCTGCACCAGACAGAACCCAGTCTCAGTTCTTAAGAATAAGGGGAGAATAGGAACGATAGAATCTACCAGTGTTTTTGCTCTTCACTGAAATCTAAGATGGAGAGGGGTAACGAGATTATTTTTTAGAATAATTAGGCATTTGTTTACCAACCACAACCTGTCTTTTCTTGGTGTTTACTCATTAACAGAGAGAAAAAAAAGACTTGGTTTCAGAGCAGGATATACGAGTGGGACCCCTGCTTTCAGTTCCCAAGCAGAATGATTGGGACCACTGTGTTGGCTTCCATCTGCCTGTATCTCGTAAGTAGATCCGAGCAAACTCTTTCCTACTTTGTAAATGGGGCTGGCTAGGATAGGAGTTGTTCTTAAAAAGCTGGCTCAATATTCCATCTCTGTAGATTAAACAATTTTGACTCCAAGGACACTTTTACCCTTGTGGTGGATATTACCTAATAAACATAATCAGATTATTCATGGAGACCTCAATTGCCAATTCTACATGTAAAGAGCTGGTGAAATGCCATTCCATCCTAACAACAAATAATAATCTAAATAAACTGAAAAAAAAATATCAACAACTCTTCTTAGGTCCATAGGAGAAGTGAGATTATGGGGCAAATCATTGCCCCTAAGTTGAGGAGACATTCAGGTACATGTAGTGAATCACAACAGAATGGAGCAGAAGCCCCATGGGAATCAGTGCCGAGGTAGGAAAATCTGAACTGTAATTGAGACCAACAATCAATTGGAATTTTGGACATCCATCAACTGCTTAATCAACAATAGTAGAATACACATTTTTCTCAAGACTACATGGAAAATTCACCAAGATAGACGAAATTTTGGACCGTCAAACACATCTTAACAAATGTAAAAGAATATAAATTACACAATGTCTGCTTTCAGACCACAGCGGAATTAAACTAGAAATAAATTAACAGAAAGATAACTGGAAAATCCCAAAAGGGTGGAAATTAAACAACATATTTCCAAGTAACTATGAATCAAAGAAAAAAATGTCTCAAGAGAAGTTAAAAATAAACTAAAAAAATGTAACGAAAACACACTTAACAAAATTTGTGGGGGGGGGCAGCAAAAGCAGTGCTTAGAGGAAAATTTATAACATTGAATGTATATATTAGAAATGAACAAAGATCTATATCAATCTCTAAGCTCCTACCTTAGGAATCTAAAAAGGAAGAGCAAATTAAGTGCAAAATATACTAAATAGATATAATAAAAATTAGAGAAGAAACCTGTTAAATTTTAAAAAAAGGAAATTAATAAAGAAAATCAATGAAATCAAAAGCTAGTTCTTTGAAACAGTAAAATCAACAAGCCTCTAGCCAGACACAAAAACGGAGAGAGGACACATTAGAAATGGAAGAGGGAACATCATTACAGATTCCATGGGCTTTAAAAGAATAATAAAGGAGTAGTATGAGCAATTGTGTGCCCCCAGATTTGATAACCTAAGTGAAATGGACTAATTCCTTGAAAGATACAATCTGCCTCAACTTACACAAGAAAAAGTGGATTATCTGAATAGGCCTAAAGCTATTAGAAGACATTGAGTCAGTGAGTAATGGTCTTTAAAACAGAAAGCACCAGGCCCAGATGGGCTCACTGGTGAGTCTTACGAGACATTTTTTTCAGCAGAGTTAAGAAAACCAGCTTCATTGAGGTCTCTTATGCTACACTTGCTACTTAGCCAATAAAAATTTTGTCATTTAAATATAAAACAATTGACAAATAATCTCAGTGAATTAAAAATAAAAGTGGATAAACTTGATGTACTGTATTTTTTAAAGGGTCAAAAATTGAAATGTCTTATTTCATTTTGCTATTATTTAACTTTGCTTTTTCAACAAGAAATTTTAAATGTCATAATACAGACTTCAATACTATACTGTACACACACACACACACACACACACTTTTTTTATTAATATATTCTATTGATTTTTTACAGAGAGGAAGGGAGAGAGATAGAGAGTTAGAAACATCAATGAGAGAGAGTCATCGATCAGCTGCCTCTTGCACGCCCCCCACTGGGGACGTGCCCGCAACCAAGGTACATGCCCCTGACTGGAATCAAACCCGGGACCCTTCAGTCCGCAGGCCGACGCTCTATTCACTGAGCCAAACCGGTTTCAGCCACACACACTTTGTTTTTATTGTTAATTCTCACCTGAGGATATTTTCCCCCATTTATTTATTTATTTATTTGATAGAGTGGAAGGGAGTGGGAGAGAGAAAGAAATATCAGTGTAGAGAGACACATTGATTGGTTGACTCCCACCTGTACTCCTACTGGGACCAGGGATTGAACCTGCCATCCAACTATATGGTCTTGACCAGGAATTGAACCCTTTGGTCCACGGTCCAACACTCTCATGACTGAGCCAAACTGGTTAGGGCTCAATAAAGTTTTTATTAAGCATAAGATCAAAACATTCCATGAGGTCAAAGTTATTCAAGGTAAATTGGGTCAAAAGCTGGGTCAAAGTGGAGTGATAAAAATGGCAAGGCCAATTTGATGGGAGCAAGATGGCATGATGAGGGAGCAAGGTGGCATGATGAGAGAGCAGGGAGGTATGATGACAGGATGATGAGGGTGAGCAAGCATGGCATGTGTACAGGAAACAGTACCTTCTTCACTTTAGTTATCTCTAAGATGCAAGAAGGGGAGCAAGAAGATATGATTGGAATTGTCCCCAAGGTCACCCCTTATTCCACATTAGGCATTTATCTCGCTCTGGTTTAATTCAAGTTTGAAGAGTTCTTTGAGCCCTGTGGGACCTTGTCTCCTACACTGAAAGGTGAAAAACAAGAGTTTACGGTGTCTCCTGTCTAACAAGGAAGCCACAATCCCATTCATCTCAGAAGAGCCAGTGTCCAGAGTCTATTTCAGATGAGTGAAATTTAAAGACTTTTGACCTCAAAACCAAAGAGAGACCCATGGCTATTCACATACTGGGCAAAAGCTGGAGTAGAGCGAGACCTTGAAGCATTTGCTCTGTGTCCCCAGTTCATTGTCATTGAGTTCTGCGTGTTCGTGTACGTGAGAGATGCGCTGGATGTGTTTGAAGGCGAGTTAGAGAGCTACGTTGCCTCCGTGAACCAGACCGGGACCCTGACCCCAGTCATCCTGCAGGTGAAGGAGCTGATGAACATCTCCAAAGGTAAAGCCAGCCTTGCACATGGCTGCCGTTTAACTGGGGGTGGGTCACCCTCTCCCCTCAGCATCCCCCAAAAGTGACAATTAGAAGTTCAATAAAGTTTTACAAGGATGGAAGCTACCTCGAATGTATATATGCCATAATTTTCTCTTCCCATTATTCATGGGGTTGAGAATATGAATACCAAAGGAGAGGATTGTGCAGGAAATTAAAAAAAATGTATTTCAAGGGTATGTGTGGCTAAAAATGAAACAGAAATATATAAGCACAACTGTATGTATACAAGAAGTGTGTTAAAGGAAGTATAATATATTTTACCCAGACCTTTCTGATGCGAGTTTCTGCATTTTGAAAATACTGTTTCTGGTTCATCTTCAGAGGGCTCTCCTATCATCTTCTCTGTTTCAGGCGTCTGGGTGGCTACCATTTTGCCTGCCTCCCTCACGTGTGTGAGCTATCTGTTCCACATTTTGGCTTGTTACAGGTAAGAGGGCTCAGGGTGTCACTGGTGTGTCTCCAGCCAGGAAAGCATCTGATAGAATTTTCTAAGGATTCCCAAGCAGTGCCAGCAGCGACCGGGAGTGGAACCAGGAGCGTGTGTGCAAGGTCCAGGGACAGCCACATCTATTGTTAGTAAACACACAAACCAAAACTATTGACTTGGAGCTTCTACGATGATTGGGACATTGTGCTAGAATCTTCAGTTTCACCACAGCCCTGAGGGGTGCTTGCATCTCCATGTTTATCGCCGAGAAAGCTGAGACTCAACAAAACATCTTACCCAAGCGAGCAATGGCTGGTCCCGCCTTCCGGCCCCAGACCTTGATACTTCGTGTACACTTGGAAAGCTCTCTTGGGTGTCAGGCCTCTCCCGCTCTCCAGGACTCATCGCACTGGGCTACCAGCAGACGCATGTGGCTCAAGAAGACATCAGGGGGAATTGGGTCAAGGGGACCAGGGGCCTCGATCTCAAGGACGCCCAGTGCCGGAGGAGGGGATGGCCCTCAGTACTAGCTAGCGCTTGCATGCAGATTGCACTTGAATGCAGATAGCTCCGGCCTCTCTGTTTCTCTGCCTTTGTCATTGCCTCTTTCTGTCTCCGTTTCTAATTCATGCTCACAGGAAGCTCAGGGCCAACCCCAACCCCCAACCCTCCGAATATTCTGCCTTTGCATCCTCACCATCTGGCTGCCCGCAGGGCGAGTCTCTTGCCAACGGCATCCAAAAGAAAGACTCTCCAGGCACGAAGAGGCCACATCTTCAATTTCTTCTCCCTGTACCTTGTGGGCGGGCTGGACACTGACGTTGTCCTCTGTCCTGTCTGATGAAAGGACATGTCTGTTCCTTTTGTGCTTAGTCTTCAAGCGGTTGGCACATTTTCACTGAGGCATTTGGTCCCAACCAGGGACAACTCCTGTGCAGAGCAGGCTGCACGGACATGGGCAGAGGGCAACTGAGGGTGCAGGGAAGAGAAGGTTAATCCGAACCATAGCATGAACTATGTACGGTCAATAGTAGGGGCTGAGCTGCCCACCCTCTCCCTCCACAGGCCCTTCTGTTTGTACCTGCTGAGCTCTACATGCATGGGGAGTTGTGGTTACAAACGTTACTAATGTCCCGCCTTTTCTCTAGAAAGCACGTGAAGAGGTTGTGGGCAGGAAATAGATACTTTCTCCCTCTGAAGTTCCACAACCCTTCCTCCTCAGGGAGTGTGGTGAGTCTGCAGAGACCTGTCTCCTGCACCTCGGACCGGGCAGGGTGGTGTGGGGGAGCCCGGGGTGGCGGGCGGCCAGAGACCTCAGTTCTAGGATGCTCTGCTGTTGGGTGTTGGGACAGTGGTTCTCATCACGGGGTTCCTCAGCTGTGACATGAGGACAGGCAAACGTCTCGGTGGGTTGGTGGATGACCTTCAGTGAGACGGGGATGTGCCCGAGGTGATCAAGGTTTTCTTTTTTAAATCCCAGGCGGCCATTGCAAGGTACTCTGGCTGGCAGATAGCTTACATTCTGTGGGGTAAGTGCCATCATGTGACCCATTCAATTCAGCACACATTACCTGGGCACCTGTGGAGCCTGGGGGAATGGGGGGGTGGGTAGGGAGGAGAGAGGTGAGGGCAGACGCAGCCCAAGCTCTTGCCTTTGAGGGACCTTCAGGAAGGAGGGAGAATCTCTCAGTCGTATAGATCATCACCCCACCTGTGGGGTGTGTATGCCAAAGGCGGGGGCGGGGGGTGATGCAGAGGAGGAGGTGACTCCACACCCTGGGCAGGGCTTGTGTGCATCCCAAGTGGAGTTGACATTTGAACCACACCTGGCAGGGTGAGCAGAAGGTCAAGAGGAAGAAAGATGAGGGCGTGCCAGGCAGAAGAACCAGCACAAACAAACCTTTAGTGGCAGAAGGATGGGTCAGGGCTGCCGACGGGGACACGGGTGACTGGGTCACGAAGGGCCTCGGGTGACCACCGGCTCCCTCGGCCCACAGGCTACCTCGTTATCCACGTGGTGCAGAGCCTGTGTGGCTTGGTGATCATGTACAGCCTGGTGTTGCCCATCATCCACAACCAGGCCCTGGAGATGCTCCGAGGACTGGGCGTTGGGATGTAAGTGCTCGGTGGGCTTCCTGGCATGGCCCAGGCGTGGGTGCACGTGGGCCCTCGCAGCGGCTGTTCAAAATGCCCCTCTCCTGCTAAGCTCCCACCACTCCCTGGAACTGCTCGCTTAGGTCGGATCAAAGCATGGGCCGAAAGAGCAACAACACAGCGCAATAAGAAGCTTACAATTTACAAAATATTGCCACTCTTGTTGTTCAGCGGGGCCGGTCCAGTGGCGTCTGTGGCAGATACGCACATGTCCGTTCTGTAGCTGGGAGGATTCAGAGGTGAGGAGGTGACGTGAGAGAGAGCAGGGCAGTGGAAGGAGAGAGGGAATCTGTGTTTGGATCTTAAATCAGCTACATGACTTGGGTAAGTGGCCTCTCTGAGCCTCAGTTTCCCCAATGGAAGATAAAAGTGAATGCTGATATTGAGAATTCACTCTGTGTTTTTTCTCCTAAGAACTCTTTGAGGTTGGGCCTTATTTTATTTTATTTTATTTTTTTAGGGCAGGATTCTGATTTTTTAAATTTATTTTTATTTATTTATTTTTTAAATAAATCTTTATTACTCAGATCATTACAAGTATTTCTCCTTTTTCTCCCAAAGCTCCCTACCACCCAGTTTTCTTCCCACCCTCTGCCCTTACCCCCTCTCCCCCCAATTGTCTTCATCCATTGGTTATACGATTTCAATCCAGTCTCTCAATGCTTCCCCACCCCCTTATCCTCCTGATAATCATCAGTCCATTCCCCTTCTTTGCCCCTGATTCTACTATATTCACCACTTTATTCTGTTCCTCAGATTTTTTTCCTTCTCTTTTCCTTTTTTTCCGTATATGAATTTCAAGTGGGACACTCTCTCTCATTTGTTTTTGTAGGGAAATACAACAGAGTGTTCTGTAGCTAATGGCTGCAGACTGTCCAAATGTCTCAGGACCACACGAATAGAATCTGCACCTCCTCCGGTTCACACCACCCCCTCCCCCTGGGTCTCACCGCTTCCCTGGGGCACATGGCTCTCCCGGTGTACATGGCTCCCCGGGTCCCACTGCCCCCCTTGGGCATACGGCCCCCTGGGGCACAGGCTCTCCCGGGGCACATGGGGTTGGGCCTTATTTAGCTCCCTCTTTTTTTTAGATGAGGAAACAGAGGCACAGAGATGTGAAGCAATCTGTCCACTGACAGGGAAGAGGCAAGGCTGGGAGCTAAGTTAAACCAAAGCCTCGTGGAGCCCCTGCCTCACACTGCCACTCTGGGGTGCAAACACAGGCTGTGTGGTGCTCCCTGGAGACCCCCTGCTCGTAGCTCCTTGCTTCCATACTCACCTAGAGACGCCCACGAGCCTGGGTCAGAGCCTGCCCTGTCCACTCTCGCGTGGCCTTCATGAGCCCCATTCCTTTCCTTGATTCCCGTGCTCCTAACCCACTCATCCCAGTCGTCACGCCCCCGTGTCCTAAAGGTCTGGTCTAGAGCTGGAACTCTGACCGTGTGACTTTGAGAAAGTTATCACCCCTTTGGGAGCCTCAGTTTTCTCACTGCAGAACGGACGTGGAATCTCCGCAGGCATAAAGCACAGAGCTCATTGCTACCGTTGGTCTGGCGGGCTGGCGGCACCTCACGGGGCACTTACCACTGGGCGTTTGAGAAGGGCTGGAGAAGCGTGGACCAGGGCACCTCAGGACAGTCTCACCCTGTGTTTCAGCCTCACCCTATCCATCGTCCTGGGTCTCATGATCCTGCAGGTATGGATCGCTGGCAGCTTCTTCCTTCAACCCAAGATGGGCCCAGCTGACAAGCAGAAGCCCTTGGCACTCAACAACAGGTGAGGGCAGAGAAGGGAATGGCGCTGGTTATAGGTCTTTGGTCTCAGTGATCTCTTATTCCTTCCTCCTCACCGTTGGCAGGTGTGTGGGCAAACTCTACACTCGCTTATAGAGTGAGGAGCTGTGGTGGAGGAGCAGGCTCCGGAGCCAGACTCTCTGGTCCCAAATCTTGGCTCCGCCCCTCACGAGCTATGTGACCTTGCATGACCTTGTTAAACGTTCAGGAATGTCAATCGTTGTATATTTGTGGGGATGAAATGTGTTCAAATATGAACTAGAACAAGTGTGCTGGCCAGTGGTAAACCTTTCTCATTTACTTATTCGAAGCCATTCACGGTGAAGGAAATCACATGGGCACTGAGCCTAAAGAGAGAGCCCCCCAGGACCCGCCTGTGAGAAGCTCAGGGTCCTCTGGAGCTGACAGACACAGATATAGGGACAGTAGACTCCAGACAGAGGGCATGAAGCATCACAAGAGAAATGGGAGTAATGAGGAGAGGCAGGGAGGGAGAGGAGGGGCAGGATGGTGGTTAATTTCACTGTACGGGGGGGGGGGGGCATTGGAGCTGAGTTCAATAGGATGGCGGGATGCCTACAGGTAGAGCTCAGGAGAGCACACAGCTGGCATCGCCCACTGCACAAGGAAGGCAGGAAGCCATGGAAGGGCAGGCTGTGTCAGGAGAACAGGAAGGATCCAACGTGATGGCTCTGGGTGGTGAGGGGAGGGAGGGGGCTCAATGTGCCAGTGCCAGAAAGGCCCATTTCGAGGACGGCCCCGAAATCCAGTATGCAAAGTCTGCGCTTATCCCACAGGCAGCAGGAAACCCCATGATCAAGTGGTCATTTGGGAAATTTTATCTGGAGAACTCGGAGCAGTCCCAGCTGGGGGCAGGTCGCTGTTGCAACAGACACTAGGAAAGCCACAGCCTCTGTGTAAACCACACAACCAGCTGCGGCCACAGGAGGTTCCTCGTTGGTCAGGAAACCCCAGAACCCAAGGATCCCATCAGACACCGCAGCCGCTGCTGCCATTCGTCCTGCCCTGGGCTCAGAGCATAGTCAGTCCCCACACCAGCGCTGGGCGGTCCAGACGGTCAGCTCACACCTGCAGCACAAGGTCACGCAGCTCGCTGCAGCCAGGAAGTGTAGGAGGTGGCCAGTGGACCGGGGCCCCCGAGCCCGCCTGCCTGGCCAGCTTCTCACGCTGAGAGGGAGCCGCCCCTCCGCCCGCTTCCATTCGCAGGAAAGTGTTCCACAACTTCAACTACTTCCTGTTCTTCTACAACGTGCTGCTGGGCCTGGGCGCCTGCCTCTCCAGGCTTCTCATCAGCTGCGTCCTGGGCACGTGGCTGATCGCCCGCATCGACAGGACCATCATGCAGAAGGGCTACGAGGGAGCGGACATGGGTGAGTGGCCAGCCCCACTCCGGACACCACCCCCCAACCCCACGGCCACTCGCACCTTTGTAGAAGCCACCTGGAGGTGGGGTACCAGGGGCCTAGGGTTCCCTCTCTTCCCAGGGAGGCTATAAAGCTGAGTAGAAAAAACAAAAAACATCCAGCCCAATGGGGAGAAGGAATGCAGGCTATGGAGTATCTGCACAGCGGACACAGCTTTGAGGTATAAGGGCAGGCATCGGGAGGTAGCACAATTCTCTCTAAATGGTTAGGAGGCGAGCTGTGACTGCACGGCTCTGAACATTTTGAGAAAGGACCCATCCCAGAATTCCTGGTGGTGTTATTTGGAAACTTACTTGGATAAGAAATCTGGTCTGTCTGGTTGAAATACTCCAAAATCAAAACCACTTCTGTAGAGCAAGAACGGTCTTTGTTCTGTTTCTGGCCTGTGTCCATTCATTCACTCAGCTGCTCGTTAAAGGAGCCCAAGCCCCTCTGAGCTTCACGTTCCACATTACACGGACGGATCAGGATGGGAGCTGTACGGGCCCTTTCGGCTCTTCATACCAGTTTTCTAGGTTCTCGGCAGAGTGACTTAGGATCACGGTGACGCGGCAGTTCTGCCATCAAAAGCACCCACCGGGCCACCCCGGGGTGCGCCCCGGGGCCTGACTTGCCTTCCGGGTTTCAGGGTTCAGCGCATGGGTTGGCATGCTCTACGTGGACCATTATCACACCAACCCCGTGCTCGTCAGCTTCTGTCACCTCCTGCTCACGGGCCTGCGGGAGAGGCAGCGGCAGCGGGCCGTCAGATATGGGCACCTGTATCAGCCAGCAGGTGAGTCTCCTGTTTGAGCCTTCCCGGTGCTTAGACACCAGGAAACAAGTGCCCTGAGGGTTTTCCGGGATCCCTGAGATGTCTCAGGTTCCCCTTCCGGCCTCCACATTCCATGCCCTGGGACAGCCACTCAGGAGGTCAGGAGAGTTAGCCCCGAGTCAGCCCGGCTGTGGGATCCCTGAGGCCTTATGTCCTTGTCCTTCTAGCTGGCTGCTCCCTGTTCCTCAAAACAAGCTCTAGTTCTGCTGAGTCCACCGCCCCCCCCCCAATTTGTTTGAGACCCCAGCTTTCAACCAGACGCCCTCCAAGAGGGCATTCAGCCACCACCCTCAAGGCTCTATCCCAGGGGTGGGCAAACTTTTTGACTCGAGGGCCACAATGGGGTCTTAAACTGGACCGGAGGGCCGGCACAAAAGCAACCTGACCATGCTGGCACTCTCATCTTGGGCTGCTGGTGAAGGAGCGGAGGGGAGAGCAAGAGGACCCTCCGCTCTTTCGGCTCCGCGGGCCGGATAGAACAGCTGAACGGGCCGGATCCGGCCCGCGGGCCGTAGTTTGCCCATGGCTGCTCTATACTGTCTGCTCCCGCCTCTCCCACCTTATTCCCCTGCTCTGCCTTCTGTTGGGAAGCCCTAGGTAATCTTGTCCGGTCAGCACCGACCTGAACTGTGCTCATCGCTGTTCCCAGCCCTGCCCTTACCCAGCTCTGTGGGATAAATGCATCATCCTTCCCCCCACCCCCATGTCCCCTCACGCCTGGTCCAGCTCCTTCCTCCCCTTGCATCCCACACACCTCACACCTCTCAGGCAGCTTTTCCTACCGCCTCTGAGAAGCACAGAGACAGCTCCCTTTCCCCTGCTCTGATTGTATCCTAGGTCCCCGCACCTCAGTGAGGCCCAGGACACGGTGGCGCCTGCTGCAGACGCTGACCAACAACCCCAGGCTGGTCATGCTCAGAAAGCCGAAACCAGGTCCCGGCGCCCAGGAGTTTACCCAGATCCTGCTGACGTGCTTGGAGAGCTGACGTGGCCTCCGCCACCGCTCCTCGCCACGCCAGGACGACTGCGGCCGCTGCCCGGAGACGAGGCCCCGGCTGCCCAGCCGCTGCCCCCGGAGCGATGGGACGCCCAGCCCGGCCCACACAGACGGCGCGTGGCACCGGCCCCTCGGGACGGCATCCGGGCTGGACAGTGCAGTCTCAGGCCTCATTCACGCCTCTCGTAAAAGGACCAGGAACGAAAGAGAAACCCTGTTGAGCAGACTTTGTCCAGTCATCATTTCTCCTGCCCACGGTGGGGAGACCGCCTTGGGCAGCTCCACGCTGAGACGCACTTAGTGTGACCACAGGGCAGAACTTGGTGTCGCGGAAGAAGGTGGTGGCATTCCTGTCTCAGGGTAGTTTAACCGCCTGATAGGTTTTCCTCTGGGAGAAAGTACGGCCTTCATTCAGCAGGTCCCTCATTGCGCCCTCCTTTCCAGGCCGTGCCGCGGTGGCAGAGAAGGAAATCCGTGGTCCGGCCTCCCGTCCGGTAGGGGGCGCAGGCACACACTGCGCTCTCCGCTCTCCCTGCCGGGATGACTGGGCGTGGGTCACAAAGATGTACTCGTTCTCTCTGGCAAGGGGGATCCCCTGGGAAAGCCACCTGCCTGAGGAGGCAGCGGTGCACGGTGTGCAGGCATTCTCAGTGGGGGACGAGAAGAGCAGAGAGGGTGAGCCCTCTGGTGCCTGCGGTGCATGCCGGGCGTGGGGGACTCTTAGACCATCCAAGGAGGCCCAGGTGCCACGCCGGAAGCTGGACATTCCTCTTTGTGCAGAGGGCCCGGGGCTTGCCCGGATCCTTCACACCCGGGCATGAGGCCCCTAGTGGCCTGGGGTGGGTACAAAGTCTGACCGTTCACAGGGCAGGTGCCAGGAGGACTCCCAGCAGGGTGAGGGAGGTCCCTGCCCACCTCCCGGAGCCATTGAGCTCCAGGAGTCATTACTGAGCAACCACTGTGAACCCCGTCCTGTTGCTAGGTGTTGGCCAGACTTATCTTGCTCTATTTTTTAAAAAAATATATTTTATTGATATTTTACAGAGAGGAAGGGAGAGGGATAGAGAGCTAGAAACGGCCATGCAAGAGAAATATCGACCAGCTGCCTCCCGCACACCCCCCACAACCAATGTACATGACCTTGACCGGAATCGAACCTGGGACCTTTCAGTCTGCAGACCGATGCTCTACCACTGAGCCAAACCGGTTTCGGCCAGACTTACCTCTTAACTCAATCCCCACAACCGAGCTTTGCCATTCTGCTCTTAGAAACTGGGAAACCTGGCGCTCGGGCTGCTGGGATCCCCACACCATCACTGCTTAGTTGTGCGGCGTTGGCTACATTGCATTGCCTTCCTGGGCCTCCTTTCTCCCACACAGAAAAGGGCTTAACACCTACAACACCCAAAATTACTTGGGGGATAAAGTGAGTTAATACAAACACTCCTATGCTAGCGCCTGATACACCCTCGGCTCTCAATAAACATCTGTCACGTGGTACTTGGTGGTGATCTGATTGACGTCCGCCCTCCTCACGATGCGCTGCTCCGTGGAGAAAGGACCGCCGCCGTGGCCTCCCCTGGGGTAGCTGCCTTGCAGATCACCCCGGACCCTCCTCAGGATCTGCACCCACCAGCGCTCGTTGCCCTAGGCCTGTTGGTAGACTTGCCCCCGGAAGTCACCTTGACCATGAGGGTGAGGGCTTTCCACAGCCAAGTACATGGACCCTTATCCCGGCAAAGCAGAGCTGGTCCACCGGGTCCCAGCCAGGTGTCAGCCACCATGTCCCTGAGAGAGAGGCGGGGCCCCTAGGGGGTTTCTAAGGTGCGCGGGGAGGCCGGACATCTCAGTTCACAGGAGCTACATGCTTATGGAATGAGGCCATCCTGTCGTCTTAGGAGGCGCATTCCACATCTCTCTTGTTCCCTGAGTAGGAAACAAGCAGGAAAAGGAGTTCAGAGATCCTGGACGAGGATCCCCGGGGATTCAACTCTAGAGGAAGGCTGATCATTGGGCCCTTGGGGACTCGGGGGGTAAAGTCCCGCCGGCCCTTTAGTTCATGTGCAAATGGTCTTCCTCTGGCCTTGTCCCTTCCACGTGCAGTGTTCAGTCTCTTCACATTTCTTTCCCTACTCAGTGCTGATGCAGTTCCAGGGGCAGAACTAGAAAACCACAAGTTCCTAATAGTTGGCCAAGAGAAACCTCAGCCAAAGACAAAGAACATGTCCCCTCTTCCTTCGGCATCGTAGAGAAGAAGCCGCCATCCTGGGACAGGACGTAAGTCCAGGCAAGTGGTATTTTTAAAGATGCCCAAGTGCCAGTGGTGGTTGCTATGCCTGCAAAGAATTTCAGCCTTTGAATCCCAGGAGTTCTGAGGGGCTGTGGCTGCTCCTTGTTCACAATAATGGAGCGGATGTGTTCTCTGAGGGCCTCCTTCATAGCCAGGGGAGGGGCTGGCCCTTCTCCCTTCTGCCATATACAATACGCTCATGGCCCTGCGAGATACTTTAAAGGAGGAACGTGAGAATCTGAATCTAATCTAAGTTAGCACAGGAAGCCACAAGAACTAAGCCTCAGCTCTTAGCTGTAGAAGAAAGTGGGTTTTAATAATGTTGAGAACAGCACTCTGGGAAGGAATCCTGCCAGTCTGAGGAGAAAACCCTACTGCTAAACCTAGAAGGCTCCCTTACGAGGGTGCTGTTCCCAGAATGTCCACAGAGGGCGAGATGGCAACACCTCCCAGCAAGGAGGAGAACCCTGTAGGACTGTGAATTGGGGGTTCTTTTCCAGCTGGATAGAAGAGGGAGATTACCTTGGGAGGCACCCCCACCCCCACCCCAGACTCCTGGCCCACCTTCACCACCCTGTCCCCACTCACTCTGATTCAGACACTGTGCTGAGTGCTTGATCAGTTAGTACCCCATTTGTCCCTGCCACGTGAGAGATCATCTAGCATCACCCATTTCGCAGAGGAGAAAACTGAGTCCTAGAAGGTGGAGGTGGCCCACCTCAGGCACAGGGTTGGTCAGTATCTGGGATCTGACGCCTCCAGAGCACACTTGGCCCAAAGCTTTGGGATTCAGCCGCTGTCAGCCTGGACGCTCCTCCTGAGCTCCCTGGTGGCCAGTTCCTCTGGACCGTGAGGGTTCCGTTGGCTGACTAGGACTGGGGCTCCCGCTGGCAGGACAGGTGTTAGCCACAGGACAGAGCAGCACCTGTGAACCTACCAGGAGCCACACCTCAGTCCTCCTGCCAGGGTCTGCCCAGAAGCTGGAGTCCAGGTGCCCCAGGATGGCCTTGCGACACGGTCTGGAGTCGATACGGGAGCCATGGCCACCAGGGAGAGTCTGTACCTGCCCTCAGCTTTACCTCTCATTCTGCTGAGCTGCTCCATGTGCTGGAGCCAGGCCCCAGCTCGCTCCTCAGGCTCAGGGTTGTCATGGTTTGCAGCCCCCTGCAGCAGCAGACCTCTCCCATCACTTTGTGTTCGGGACAGAGGGAAGGACAGGCTGCAGGAAGGGCAAGGTGGGGGGTGCTGCAGGGGCCTTAGGAGTGAGGCGTGAGGCAGGGGGCCAGTCCTGGGCCCTGGCACACATGGGAACCCTCCTTCCCTCCAATTCCATCCAGGTCCTAACTGTCCTCGGGGATGGGTGTGAAGAGCCCCTCCTCCAGCGAGTTGTCCTTGATACCAGCCCCTACTTCTCTGTTATCAGACCCTCCAATAAATGTGAGACGCAGGGGGAGTTCCACCTTCCCCCCATCCCCCCTCCCCCGCAGTGAGTGCCACAGCTACTCACCTTACTCTTTTCTCTGGAGGTTGATCTGATTCCCTGGGAGGCAAACAGCCAAAGTCCATCAGGAAGAGCCTCGTAGCTAGTCCCTAAGTCTCCCACCTTCACTCTTTCTCATGTTGCAGTACCACAAGAGCCCTCAAGGGGGCAGGGCACACACAGAAAGCAGGTCTCGGACATAGGCCAGACTTTGGGCTCTATAAAGTTGGGGGTAAGGGGATGGGGATGAGGGAGCTAGAAAGACTTCTAGCTCATGTCTTTCTGATGAGAGGTGGGGGAACTGAGGCCGCCCGACAACTCGGGACAACTTATGTGCCGCCCGACTTGGAGAAAGCTGATATTTCTCTCCACCGTGGGCACCGCGTGAGGGAGAGGCTGAGTCCATCTGGGACAAAACCTCCTGCACCTTTGCGTTCAGGCAGCTCTGCTGCGTCACCAGCCTGGGGACCTGGGGTGGGTGTCTGTGGGGAGCCTTCGTTCATCTGTCCTGAAGGTGGGCATGACGCCTCACCTCACACAGGCTGCCGAGAGGCCCTCCAGTACAGGGGAGGGAGGGGGCGCTCTCTCCCACCAAGTCTCCTGGTGCCCCGCTCTCCTGCCCCAGACGAACCTCCAGCTAATCCTCCATCACCGTGTCCAGGGTCACCAGGTCCGCGAGGAACGCACCAAGGAATAGGATGACTCCCTGGGCCACTGGGGTGGGAATGGTGCTGAGCCCCAACTTTCAGGTGCTGCCCCGACACCCTCCCCCGAAAACTCCTCACCTACAGCTCCTGGTCACCCCAGGGTTCCCATGTGGAGCAGCCTCCTCCCCCTCCATCCCCCTCCCTCGCCCTCCAGGAACACCAGATTGCTCCTCATCACCACCCAGGGCCTGCTTTTGGCAAATCATAGGATCTGTGGTCCCAGGTCCCTCCCTACCCCCAAATCCACCCTACACCCAGCTCTCTAGGCCCCTCCTACCTGTCACTTCTGAGGGGGGGTTCAGGCACTGAGGGAGGCGGGGCTGTGAGAGGAAGGCCCCCTTTTAAGGCCTCCAGCTGGGAGGGAGGGAGCCCCTCTTCTCTGGCCCTGGAGCCCCTCCCCCACAGGCACCCTGCCCTGCTCCTGCGGCTCCTCTTCTGGGCTCTCTGGGGATCGTTTCCAGGATAGGTGGTGGGCTGCCCCTGCCAGGGCCCCGGACAGGGTCGCTGAGGCCATACTCCACCCCATTTCCCGCCAGAACCCCTAATCTTGGGCCCTGGACACCTGACCCAAGTCCGTCGATACCAGGGCTGCTCCACGCGCCAGGTTGCTCCGATTCCAGCACAACCCCAGCGTGAACACTCACCCCGAGCGGCCGTGGGCCTGTGGCCTGACCTTGAGCCCATTTCCTCATCTGGAAAGTGAGGCTTCGCCTCCCTCCCAGGGTTTCCTGAGGACACCGTCACCTCCCTGCGGTCACCGCTCTCCCCTTACCCCAGGCAGAGTGGGCCCAAAGCCTGCACGTTCCTTTCCTCCCGGATCTCACCACCACCCTGCCCACCACCCTGCCCACAGGACCGGCACCATCTGCCAGGTGCGGGGTCAGAGGCCCGGTCCCAGCCGCCGTGCCCCGCCAGCCCCACCCTAACCAGGCCCCTCTGTGGGCTCTCCCGCTGAGCCTGAGCCGTGAATGGAAAGGGTGGGGTGTCTCCGAGCCTGGCTGAGCCCCACTGGGGCCTCTGCCCCCCAGGCTGGGCCCGAGGCCACGCCAAGGGCTTCCCCTCCTCAGAACCTCCCCCTGCACAGCTTTCTGTGTCCGCTCAGGAAGGGGGCTCTCTGACGGACAGGATCGGGGATGGCCAGGGCACAGAGTATACATGCTTTGTTTCCTTTTTCACGAAGCCTCTGATTTCTATTCAGAAAGGATCCAATAAGAATCCACCAGTTCTCCAGCCTCTTCAAATCCATCTAGGCCAGGGGTGGGCAAACTTTTTGACTCGAGGGCCACCATGGGTTCTTAAACTGGACCGGAGGGCCGGCACAAAAGCAACCTAACCATGCTGGCACTCTCATCTTGGGCTGCTGGTGAAGGAGCGGAGGGGAGAGCAAGAGAACCCTCTGCTGGGCCATAGTTTGCCCACAGCTGATCTAGGCCCTAGGACGATGGTCGGCAAACTCATTAGTCAACTCAGAGCCCAATATCAACAGGACAACGACCGGAATTTCTTCTGAGAGCCGAACACCGACTTCTGCACACGGGCCATGAAGTTTCAGTGGCACTGCACGCGCGTGCCCGCACGTGGTGTTTTGTGGAAGAGCCACACTCAAGGGGCCAAAGAGCCACATGTGGCTCTGGAGCCGAAGTTTTCTGACATGGCCCTAGGGCATATATCATCGCCGCCACCTAGACACCCAGGTGGAGTTGGTTAGCTGTGACTGCTACAGGGACAGAGGGGAGAGTCAGAGCATACGCACACACCTGACCCTGGTCCAGCCATTTAGACCCGAGCTGGGCAGCCCATTTGTCCTCCTGGCCAGTGGGATTCCCCTGCAGTGCCCGGCCTGGTGCAGGCTGGTTGCCCGCCCCGTGGAGACGCAGTGACGACGGGAGGAGGAGCAGAGGCATGGCTCCCAGAGGACAGGCCCCTGTGAGGGCACTCCGGGGTGAATAAAGTTGGCAAGGCACACCTGCCCTTCAGGAAGCACCTTCCGCAGGTGCTCTGACTGCCATTGACAGCAGGGAATGTACACGGTGCTCAGAGAGAGAGAGAGAGAGAGGAGAGGCGGTGGGGTAGGGAAGGTAGGCTGAGAGCTTAGACTCGGTGGATGGGGTGCTTGTCACTCACTGGCAGTGGATTGGAAGTACGGGCGGGTTTGGATGATTGGAGACAGGCAGATGCCAGCAGAGGAGGAGAAGGAGGATGAGCAGGGGCAGATGCGGGCAGAGTGAGGAGTTAGCAGACGCAGGGTCAGCCAAGGCGGAGCCAGCGGTGGGGCCTCTGCGGTCTCCGAGGGGCTGTGGGTGAGGGCCTTGTGAGCGGAGAGTGGGTGGGTCAGAGCCGGACTTTGGGAGGGCCGTGTGGCAGTGGAGGGTTGGGTGGATGAACTCAAAGAGTTGTTAAATTAGCCTTTTTACTGTAACTCCATTCAAGTCTGGAGGCCAAAATTTTGAGCCTTTCAACCTCTTCTAGGCGGAGAAAGAGGTGCTCTCGCTTAGAGATGCTCCCACTTCTGCCCTGCAGCCAAGCCCACCGGCAGAGGCTGGATTTAGGGAAGGTGAAGAAGGCCGGACAGATCTTGGCCATCCAGAAGGACTCGGCGCTACTTGCACTTCCGGCCTCCCACAGTCCCCAGAACATTTATTTATTTTTAAAATATATTTTATTGATTTCTTACAGAGAGGAAGAGAGAGGGATAGAGAGTTAGAAACATCAATGAGAGAGAAACATCGATCAGCTGCCTCTTGCACAACCCTACATGTGCCCGCAACCAAGGTGCATGCCCTTGACCGGAATCGAACCCGGGACCCTTCAGTCCCCAGGCCGACGCTCTATCCACTGAGCCAAACCGGTTTCGGCAGCACCCAGAACATTGAGTGTGCTGCTCTGGACCCGCCTGGCATCCCCTGCACAGAGGAGACTCCGGCCGGGCTGGCAGGGGTTGCTGACCCCGAGTTTCACTGACCACAGGGGGCGCTCGGGTCCCAAGGGCAGCCCCGCCCCGCGAGGAAAGGGAGGGGGCGGGGCCAGCGGGACGCCCCGCCCCCGCCCTCCCGTCGCCTTGGAGACCAAGTGCGTCCTGTTCCTTCCGAGGCGGCGGGCGCTGGCTGACCCGGCGCTGCTTTCTGAAGTTGGGGTGAGGCCCTGGGCTCCGATCCCTCTCCGCTGGGCCGGCGGCCGGGCTCGGATGGGATGCCCAGGGCTGCCCACCCCGCTCGGTGGGCTGGGGAGGGGGCGGGCTGGGGCTGGACTGGAGCCTGCTGGAGCCTAGCTTCAGGATGCTCCCATCTCAACTCCCCCTCCCTGTGTCCTCTGCGGGGGTGGGGGTGGGGGTGGGTGGGGGGAAGATAGGGTGGGGGGCCTTCGGGGAGACCGAGTTCAGCGCCAGGTTGGGAGTTCAAGGTCCGGGTTGAAATCCCATCTGACACCTTGGACGCCTTTTCCCAAAAGAGCGTGGGAGAGTGGAGCAGCAAGCAACAAACAACAAACACTGATTCTTCGTCACCCCAAAGTCCCTCGGGGATTTGGGTCCTGCGACTTGGGGAGCCAGGCTGCTCTGTGAGTTCAGCTCCTGCCTGAGGTTTGTCTTTTTTGCTTCTTGGCCCTTCCCCCCCCCCCCCTGCTTTTTGTTTAGGAACGCTGAGGCCGGAGAGGGGCCCCTGCTTCCTCCCAGACCGCCCCCTCCGTGGGGGTCCCCCACCCCCCAATCTGTGGGGTCACGTCCTCTGGAGAGAACTTGTCCTCGGGAGGGGTGGAGGCCCTGTCTCCCAACCTCAGGTCTTAATGCGAGCCGACCCCATGGTGATTCTTGGGCACCTGCTTTCCTGCAGGGATGGTCCAGCCCCCGGGCAAGATGTCCCCGGCGGGGAAGGCGGGCAAGACGTCCTCGGTGGGGAAGGCGACCCAGGTGCCCTGCGGGAAAGTCTACCAGCAGATCTTCGAGGCTGAGGTAGGCCCGTGCTCGCGCCTCCCCTCTTCCTGCTCCTCACACTTGGCTCCGTTCCCCACGCTTTCCTCTCCTGCCCTCCAACGCGCCCCTCCCTCTGACGTCTTCCTTGCCTGGTAATCTAATGGAGTAAGGGCTTGGAAAATTGCTTTAATTTAAAAAAATATAATTCTTATTAGTTCTTAAAGTATAAGACTATAAAATTAAAGCGTCTATTCTTGAAAATCGGAAGATTTGAATTAAAGACTTTAAGTGACTCAGAAATAGTCAGAATTAGCCATTGGATGCCCTTTTTTTTCCCCATGAACAAAAACAATTCTAATTTTTCTGTTTAAAAGCTGTGTTTGAGCCCAGGCCGGCATGCATAGCTCCGTGGTGGAGCGTCGACCTATGAACCAGAGAAGGTCACAGTTGGATTCCCCGTCAGGGCACATGCCCAGGTTGGGGGCTCAATCCCCAGTGTGGGGCGTGCAGGAGGCAGCCAATCGATGAATCTCTCTCACCATTGATATTTCTCCCTTCCTCTCCCTCCCTCTCGGAAATCAATAAAATTATATTTAATTTCAAAATAATATTTTAGCCCAAACCAGTTTGGCTCAGTGGATAGAGCGTCGGCCTGGGGACTGAAAGGTCCCGGGTTCGATTCCGGTCAAGGGCATGTACCTTGGTTGCGGGCACATCCCCAGTAGGAGGTGTGCAGGAGGCAGCTGATTGATGATTCTCTCTCATCGATGTTTCTAACTCTCTATCCCTCTCTCTTTCTCTCTGTAAAAAATCAATAAAATATATATTTTTTAAAAATAATATTTTATAAATAATAAAAACTGGGTTTGATTTTACACTAGTGCTTTGAAGCCTGCTTTCCCCTGTTAACAGTATTTCACAGACCTTTCCCAGGTCAGTATTCATGTACTTTGTGACATTTTGTGGCTGCCTAGTTGATCTATTCTAGGGCTTTCTGTAATGTACGAAAGTAGCATAGGTGTTGGAATAGCCATGTCACCTATAAAAAACTGCCCAGACAAGACGAATCTTAAAAGAAACACGCAGACTCGAACACTTCCTTTCCAGTTCTGTACTGCTTATTTAGAAGGGATTTGCATTCCTACTTTGAACCCTAAAAAGTGTTCTCTATAGAAGGCTTGGAAATTAAGGAAGGATAAAGAGACCAAAGAAACAAATGATCCTTACTCACATGATCCTGCTTCCTGGAAGCAGCACAACACTCTTAATGTTTGGCATACGTTCTGTATGTTTCAGGGACTCCTGTCCCGCCAGAACGTTTGGTCGTTTTTCTAGGCATTTAAAATGTTGAGATCATACACTATCCGTAGGTTATAATTTATCTTTTTTTTTAAAAAAATGTATTTTTATTGATTTCAGAGAGGAAGGGAGAGGGAGAGAGATTGAAACATCAATGATGAAAATCATTGATTGCCTGCCTCCTGCACGCACCATACTGGGGATTGAGCCTGTAACCCCGGCCATGTGCCCTGACCGGGAATCAAACCATGACTTCCTGGTTCATAGGTCGATGCTCAACCACTAAGCCATGCTGGCCAGGCTTAATTTATCTTTTAACTGATATGTTTTATATCATCATATCATATCATATCATATCATATCATATCATATCATATACTATGTCCTATCATATGTCACAAAAAATCCTAAGCCTCGTTTTCAATAAATGCCTAACATTCCACTGAAGGGACCCACAATGTCCCTTTAACCAATCCCCTATTACTGGACAGTTCCCTTTTTCCAATTCCTTGTGATGATAAAAATGCTGGTGTTTGGTCTTCATTAAAATTTCTTAAAAGACGTCTTCCCGGAAGTGGCTGAATGGCTGTTACAGGGAGCGGAGAACCCCTCTGTGTGAGGCGTGCCCTACCTGGGGTGGACGCCCTACTGGGCTTGGAGGCCTTCCTTCCTGCAAAGCCCCTTCCTACCGGCAGGCCCCGCCGGATCTCCTGAGGGTGCTGGGAAGTCTGTGCTCTGACCCCTCCCCCAACTGGATCTTTGGATTCAGGTGCAGCTGGTCCACTCCCTGGTGACCTCCAGGAAGCGAGATGGGGAGGTTCCCCTGGTCCTGAAGAACACCAGCAAGCCCTTGATGAAGAAGGTGGATATCCCCGAAGGGGAGATGTTGACCCCTCGGCAGCACAAGTGGATGCACAGCCTACCCAATGACTGGATCACGGAAAACCCTGTTTTCTACAGGTAGGTCCTGCCACCCAGGCCACATGCCCACCCACTGGGGGGGTCGTCAGAGCCTTCAGAAGCTCAAAAAGAGCTCGCATAAGACGAGTGCTAGGTAGGGAGGTAATAACATCTGCTTTTTAGGACTGTTTGCTTCCCCCCACCCCCACCCCAAATTGTTGATTAAGTGCCGAGGGTCAGGCATTGGGCCTGGGGATCCCACCCTCCTGGAATGTGAGGCCTCTGTAGTTAACAAATAAGCTGGTCTCCCCAAAGGTGGGAAGGCTCTGGCACAGAGGATGGTGGTGGGACAGAAGTCCAGAAAGCTCTCTGGAGAGGGGCCTCAGCTGAGCCCAGAGGGTGAGAGAAGGGAAGCATGGGCAAGTCTCTGAGGCCGGATGGGGTGGGCCCACTCCCCAAGGCTGAAGGAGTCAGTGGCCTGGGGAGAGGAAGGTGAGGCTGGGAGAAGCTTGCATGCCGCAGCCGGTATTCCGGACATCACTGAAGTGAGCAGCTGATTTTCATGATTAAGGCCTTCTGTGGGCCACAGGCAGAATGTAGGGAGCTGCAAGAAGAGGCAGGCGGAAGGCCACAGCAGTCCATTTAAGCTTGGTGGGACCCCAAGAGGGAGGGTAAGGCATGTCAGGTATACTTTGGAGGCAGAACCCATGGACCAGGTCAGCTATGGGCAAACTACGGCCCCTTCGGCTGTTCTATCCGGCCCGCGGAGCCGAAAGAGCAGAGGGTTCTCTTGCTCTCCCCTCCGCGCCTTCACCAGCAGCCCAAGATGAGAGAGGTTGCTTTTGTTCCGGCCCTCCGGTCCAGTGTAAGAACCCATTGTGGCCCTCGAGTCAAAAAGTTTGCCCACCCCTGTCTTAACCTGAGCTCCCGGATGGACAGCTGAGGTGCCATTTCCTAAGATGGGAGTCGATGGGTTTGGAGCGGAGAGATCAGTGGTTCCTTCTGAACTTCCGAGTTCAGAAGCCTGAACTTGAGATTCCTGAGCAGAGGATTTCAGTTCCCCGAGCTGGGACTCCTTAAGGGGGGAAAAAGGAAAGGAAAGCCAGGTTTGCGTCTTCCTCTGGGGTGCTTGGAAGAATGTAGCAGAAGCCGGGCTTCCCGGTCACTCTTCAAGTTCCCTTGCAGGCCATAACCCTCTCGGAGCTGGGACTCTGGGGCCGGAAGTCAGTCCTCCTCCAGACCTGCCTTGAGGGTGAGGGGGTTGGGATTTTATTGTTCCTTTCTGCTTCTTCCTCAGGGAAAGGAAAATAATTGAGAAGAAAAAAGCTCACGAGAGTGAGAGGACCATCGCTGCCCGGGAAGTCCGGGGTCTCATGGACACCATCGGTGAGCCTCTGATCAGCCAGTGAGGGCGGCCTGGCCGGGGCCTCAGAGAGCCCCTGGGGACCTCCTTGGAGCTTAATGTAGAAGCACCTGCAGCTCTCACTGTGTAGAGCTCCCACTCAGGTTTATCCTCTGAGCCTTCTTCCATGGGCCTTCTCCCCTAAACCTTCTCCCCTGGACCTTCTCCCCTGGGCCTTCTCCCCTGGACCTTCTCCCCTGAGCCTTCTCCCCTGAGCCTTCTCCCCTGGACCTTCTCCCCTGGGCCTTCTCCCCTGAGCCTTCTCCCCTGGACCTTCCCCCCTGAGCCTTCTCCCCTGAGCCTTCTCCCCTGGACCTTCTCCCCTGGACCTTCCCCCCTGGACCTTCCCCCCTGAGCCTTCTCCCCTAAACCTTCTCCCCTGAGCCTTCTCCCCTGGGCCTTCTCCCCTGGACCTTCTCCCCTGGACCTTCTCCCCTGGACCTTCCCCCCTGGACCTTCTCCCCTGGACCTTCTCCCCTGGACCTTCTCCCCTGGGCCTTCTCCCCTGGGCCTTCTCCCCTGGACCTTCCCCCCTGGACCTTCCCCCCTGAGCCTTCTCCCCTAAACCTTCTCCCCTGAGCCTTCTCCCCTGGGCCTTCTCCCCTGGACCTTCTCCCCTGGACCTTCTCCCCTGGACCTTCTCCCCTGGACCTTCTCCCCTGGACCTTCTCCCCTGGACCTTCTCCCCTGGGCCTTCTCCCCTGGACCTTCCCCCCTGGATCTTCTCCCCTGAGCCTTCCCCCCTGGACCTTCTCCCCTGGACCTTCCCCCCTGGACCTTCTCCCCTGGGCCTTCTCCCCTGGACCTTCTCCCCTGAACCTTCTCCCCTGGACCTTCCCCCCTGGACCTTCCCCCCTGGACCTTCCCCCCTGGACCTTCTCCCCTGGACCTTCTCCCCTGGGCCTTCTCCCCTGGACCTTCCCCCCTTGACCTTCCCCCCTGGACCTTCTCCCCTGGACCTTCTCCCCTGGGCCTTCTCCCCTGGACCTTCTCCCCTGGACCTTCCTCCTGAGCCTTCTCCCCTGGACCTTCCCCCCTGGACCTTCTCCCCTGGACCTTCTCCCCTGGGCCTTCTCCCCTGGACCTTCTCCCCTGGACCTTCCTCCTGAGCCTTCTCCCCTGAACCTACTCCCCTGAACCTTCTCCCCTGGACCTTCCCCCCTGAGCCTTCTCCCCTGGACCTTACCCCCTGGACCTTCTCCCCTGAGCCTTCTCCCCTGGACCTTCTCCCCTGGACCTTCCCCCCTGGGCCTTCTCCCCTGGGCCTTCTCCCCTGGACCTTCTCCCCTGGACCTTCTCCCCTGGGCCTTCTCCCCTGGACCTTCCCCCCTTGACCTTCCCCCCTGGACCTTCTCCCCTGGACCTTCTCCCCTGGACCTTCTCCCCTGGGCCTTCTCCCCTGAGCCTTCTCCCCTGGACCTTCTCCCCTGGACCTTCTCCCCTGGACCTTCTCCCCTGGACCTTCTCCCCTGGGCCTTCTCCCCTGAGCCTTCTCCCCTGGACCTTCTCCCCTGGGCCTTCTCCCCTGGACCTTCTCCCCTGAGCCTTCTCCCCTGGACCTTCCCCCCTTGACCTTCCCCCCTGGACCTTCTCCCCTGGACCTTCTCCCCTGGACCTCCTCCCCTGGACCTTCTCCCCTGGACCTTCTCCCCTGGACCTTCTCCCCTGAGCCTTCCCCCCTGGACCTTCTCCCCTGGACCTTCCCCCCTGGGCCTTCTCCCCTGGACCTTCTCCCCTGAGCCTTCCCCCCTGGGCCTTCTCCCCTGAGCCTTCCCCCCTGAGCCTTCTCCCCTGGACCTTCTCCCCTGGACCTTCTCCCCTGAGCCTTCCCCCCTGAGCCTTCTCCCCTGGACCTTCCCCCCTGGGCCTTCTCCCCTGGACCTTCTCCCCTGGGCCTTCTCCCCTGAACCTTCTCCCCTGGACCTTCTCCCCTGAGCCTTCCCCCCTGAGCCTTCTCCCCTGAACCTTCTCCCCTGAGCCTTCTCCCCTGGACCTTCTCCCCTGGACCTTCTCCCCTGAGCCTTCTCCCCTGGACCTTCCCCCCTGAGCCTTCTCCCCTGAACCTTCTCCCAGTGCAGGGAGCCGGCGGAGGAGGAAGGGACTTCATGCACTATCACTGTTTACTAATGAAAACCAGTTGGTAATGGATGATGCTGGCTTTACTGTGATTTCACAAGAGAATTTCTCAATCCACATTTTCTTCCTTCAATACCGCATACTTAATTGACTTTATCTCAATATGAAGGGTCTTTTTCTTTCCTTCCTTTTTTTTTTTTTTAAAAATATATCTTTATTGATTTCAGAGGGGAAGGGAGAGGGAAAGAGAGATAGAAACATCAGTGATGAGAGAAAATCATGATTGCCTGCCTCCTCCACGTCCCTCACTGGGGAATCAAACCCACAACCCAGGCATGTGCCCTTGACCTGGAATTGAACCTGGGATCCTTCAGTCCACAGGCTAATGCTCTAGCCATTGAGCCAAACCAGCCAGGGCAGAAAGGCCTTTTTATTTCTGATTAAAAATATAATACCTTCTCTATGGGGAAAAAAAACAAAAAACAGAAAAAGGAGATAAGTAAAAACTCCCCCTCTACAATAGCACCCCTTCTCCTCCCAAGAGCGCCCACCCCCATGAAACATGGGGTGTCCCGCCTCCGCATAGGTCCAGGGGGCAGCAGAGCAGAGTGAGATGGCAGCCCTAGAGCAGAGGGCGCATGTCCGAATCCCTGCTCAGCCCCGGGCTGCCTTGGTTCTCTGGCCCAAGCCCTGGCTGGTGAAGTAAGACCTGTACGTGACTGAGGTAGAACAATAGCTGGCACGTGTACGTGCTCTTATACTTACTTTTGTACGGGTTTCCTTCTATAAAACTCATTTTTAAGAGACATCTTGGGCCCCGCTGTGTACATACCACGTTGGAACGTTCTGCCAGCATGTAACTGCGCATGCGAGGCTGTGTTCCCCGTAGCACTCACGGACCCCCTCCTCTCCCCTCTTTTTCCTCAAACCGCGGCTGGCGTGGTTTCGGGCTGCATCCCCCCGAGCCAGGGGCCTGTGTGCCTTGCTGCCTTTTCCTGGGTGCCTCCCCCTTGCCTGGGAGCGCCGAGGACAGCCACATCCCCTCTGTTGTTCTCCCCAGTTCCCGAGAGGGTCAGCACCCTCTCCCTCCACAGGGACTATAAGAAGAAGAGCTACGAGAGCGCGCTGATGAGTTTTAAGGAGGAGATCGCTGAGATCGGGATGGTGAGAACCTTTGCTTTTGTTCCCCTTCTATCAGTGGGCCCCCGGAGGCTGGTTCCTGCCCCCGGCCTCCCCCCCCCCCCCCCCCCAGCTCCCGGGTTCCCCGTGGCCCGCCGCAGTGCGGACAGAACGCAGTGACATGTCTGAGGGTCGGTTATCTCCTACGCCAGGTCCTGCCATTATTCCCGGGGGGCAGGTGGGTCCCGGAAGTCTGGTCTACCGTGGCCTGTAAGGGGCCACGTGGAAACTGGGCCCCAGGTCCGGTGCCGTGGCCACGCCTTAGAGCTCCGGATCTCCCACTTAATCCTGTTCACGGGGCCCAGCTCGTCGCTTTGCCCACGTGCCCCAACTGGGCATGGGCGCTGTGGCTTTGGCCACACAGTATAACTGAGCTTTAGTCCCCTCCGAAGTGAACCTGGAGTTCTTTGTGGGCCATTTTCTCTTTCTTTCTTTCTTTCTTTCTTTCTTTCTTTCTTTCTTTCTTTCTTTCTTCCTTCCTTCCTTCCTTCCTTCCTTCCTTCCTTCCTTCCTCTCTCTCTCTCTCTCTCTCTCTCTCTCTCTCTCTCGTTGTTATTCCTCACTTGAGGACACCTTTTTCTTGCTTTCTAGAGACAGTGCAAGGGGGGGGGGGGCGGGAGAGAGCGAGATTCACGTGAGAGAGACACGTCAATAGGTTGCCTCCCAAACCCACCACAAGCAGAGCCGGGGATAAAACATACAATCCAGGCATGTGCCCTTGGCCAGGAATCCAACCCGCAACCCTTCGGTGCGTGGGCCGACACTCTAACCACTAAGCAAGACTGGCCAGGGCTTATGGCCTTTTTAATTTAAAAAAAAGATTTTTTTTTTTTGTGCCTTTCTTTAATGAATATCTGTTGAGTCCCAACCATGGGCCTGGCCCAAATGTCAGCACCTTACTTGCCAGGCTGTGGTGAGGACCAAGGGGGTCCGCTTACCGCAGAGCCTGTGCCCGAATGGTGGCTGCCCCCCCTCCTCTAGCCGTGAGCCGGTGCGTGAGGCCTGGGCAGGAATTGTTATTTTTGGAAACAGGACCTCGGCCTGCGCTTCCTCCTTACAGCCTGGGGGCTTCCTCCTGCCCCGAGGCTAGTGATGCTGTAGCCCTCTCCCTCCTGGCCCCCCGTTTTAGGAAATGGAACCTCTCATCTTGGAGCCAGGAGCACTTCTTTTAAAAAAGCTGGCCGAGTTTAACGAGAACATCAACGGTCTCTTCAAAGTAGTGGAGAATGACCCAAACCTGGAAGACTACGACATCCAGGTAGGGGGGCCCCTGGTGGGCTGGCCGGGGGTGTGGGGAGGGGGTGTGGGGTGGGGTGTGGGCATCCCCATCCTCCTCCCTTCTCCTCCCCTCCCGGCCCTCCGTCCCCCCAGCCTCACCCACACTTCTCGGCACAGGCCCTGATAGAGCTGTGGGAGCAGGTGGCCCAGGGGTTCCTGCTCCAGAAGCAGGGGATCCAGGAGCTGAATGAGACGCTGACCAAGCTCGAGTTCTCCCGGACGGACAAAGTGAGTCGGCCCGCCGTGGGGGGGGTGGGGGGTGGGAGTGGGGTTGGGGGGGCTCTCGGTGGTTTCCACCTGTAGGAGGCACCGCCTGTTCCCTTCCAGTTCTCCGGGATGAGAGCGAGGGTCCCTAACCGCGGCGCCTTGTCGTTTCCAGATAAAAAACGTGCTGAAGAAATACGTGGTGATCATAGAGAAGACCTCCTACCTCATGCAGCCCGACGTGTACAGGCTGATAAACAGGGAAGCCCTGGTGAGTGGTTTGCAGGGGCCCCCGAGCCGGTGCCTCGGACACGGCGGCCCCCTCCCAGGCGGCGTGTCCAAGCAGCTCCGGGACCACGCGGGTTCAGAACCAGAACCTTAGTTAAGTACTTCCAATGGGGCTCTCTTCTAAAGTGCATGTCATGCTTCCCTGCGGTCTTCGTCTCCGTCCGCCTCACGCGGCGGCATCGTCATTCTGAGCACTGACGGTTTCCCAGGCGCCTGCTGGGCCACGGGGGCTGCCCGGTGGGGCATCGTCTCGCAGCCGTCACGGTCGCAGGGGGGTTGATGCCCGCATGAGGGTCGCCCGCCTGCTCTGTTGGTCTAGTTTTCCTGGTGGTTCTTGCCTCTCCTCCTCCTGCGGAACCACACCTGCCCCCTGCCTTTGTCCCCCCTGCTCCCCTGTCCACAACCCCAGCGCAAGCACTCTGCTTTTGGAACACATTTATTTTTTTTTTAAATATATATTTTATTGATATTTTACAGAGAGGAAGGGAGAGAGAAAGAGAGCTAGAAACGTCGATGAGAGAGAAACATCGACCAGCTGCCTCCTGCACACCCCCTACCGGGAATGTGCCTGCAACCAATGTACATGCCCTTGACCGGAATCGAACCCGGGACCTTTCAGTCCGCAGACCGATGCTCTACTACTGAGCCAAACCGGTTTCGGCTGGAACAAATTTATTAAAAAAGACAAAACAGAAAACAGTTCATCCCTGAGAGCCCGCCGGCGCGCTTAGCTCCAGGGAGCCAAAATCGGCGTCTTTAACCGGCAGTCGGAGGCGGCTCTGGGGCTGTGTTGAACCTCATGTGATCACCGCTCACGGTTAAGCCTTCGGGAAAGACTCCGGTCACTTCTGTGGCTACTGAGCCCTGGGGCAGCTTCTTGGAGTGGCCACTGACCCCTCAGGACTCCTCAGATACCACCACCCCGCTGCCTGGCCACGGCCACGGCCACGGCCACACTGGGTCCCTTTCCCCGTCCCCTCAGCCTGCACCTCACCCGGCCCCTCAGCCTCCCACCACCCTGTCCAACTGAGCCTTGTTCCGACCTTCAAGGGCCCCACCTCCCAACCCACCTAGAGCCTGCCTGCCTGTGACCACAGGTCATAAACCAGGCCCTGCTGGGCAACCGGAGGGCCATCGCGCAGCTGTTTGTCAACCTGAGGGAGGCCACGCTGAAGGAGGAGCTCGAGAGCCGCCGGCGCTGGCAGAGCCTGGTGGAGGGCTGGAAATCGATGAAGAAGGACATCCTCATGCAGAACCTGAGGTCAGTGGCCGGCCGGCCGGCATGGGCAGCAGGGAGGCATTCTCCCTCCCTCTTGGCCGTTGCTTTACAAGGCCGCTGTTTTCTGGTGGTAAATGTGAGCTGTGCGACTGTTTTACAAGCTGAACTAGATAAAAGCATCAAGAAGAACTTGAAGATCCCCACGAGTCCCTTGCCGCGGTGAGCAGCACGGCTGGCGTTTTGAGACCCACGCTGCCTGTGTGTGTCGATTTACATTTTATTCTCCTCCCAGGCGTTTTCTTTATATATATATATATATTACTGATTTTTCACAGAGAGGAAGAGAGAGGGATAGAGAGTTAGAAACATTGATGAGAGAGAAACATCAATCAGCCACCTCCTGCACACCCCGCACTGGGGATGTGCCCGCAACCAAGGTACATGCCCTTGACCGGAATCGAACCCGGGACCTTTCAGTCCGCAGGCCGACGCTCTATCCACTGAGCCAAACCGGTTCCGGCCTCCCAGGCGTTTTCTGAGAGCAGCACAGACCCCGTCTAGCAGCGCTAGTCTGGTTATCTGCCCACTTTCCACGCTTTACTCTTCCGCGTGGCCTGGCGTGGCTGGGGCGAAAAGAAGGGCTTCGACGTGTCCCACTCTGATGGCACATTTCACCCCCCGGGGGGGGGGGGGCCGTGAAGGCCTGTCTCCTCGCTTCCTCTGCCGGGTGGTACTTTTGTGAATACTGACACAAGGGCCCCCGGCCTTTGAGGAAGGGATGCCTTGAGCCCAGATGTCTGAGGACACCAGGGTGCCCGTCCGTGTGCGCCGTGGGCCTGGAGGGGTACGTCCGCGCTTCCGGGTGGGAGCACGCTGAGGGTGAGGGGACGTGAGCACGCTGAGGGTGAGGGGACGTGTGCACTCCTCCTGTACTTTCCCTGGGACCTTGGTCTGGCACGTGGCCACTCGGAGCCTTTCCTTGTGCGAAGCCGACCCGGCGAACCGGTGACAGGCCAGTGACCTCAGCGAGACGCTGCCCGAAGAGGGTCAGCTCTGGGCCTGGGAGGTTGTTAACGAAAGTCAGCAACCGTCAACAGTGAGGGCAGAAGCTGACGCCCCCCCCGGGCATTTCCCAGGGGTCAGGCCCAGTGCTAAGGGCGCTGCTTGCCATCGTCTAGCTGGGTCTGGATCCTCATCATCAGCCCCATTACGGAAGAGGAAAAGGAACCTGCGATTCCGAGGGGGAAGGGTAGCGACTGGCCCGAGGCCGCAGAGCTGGCGGGCAGCAGTCAGGTGCCCCGCCGCCGGGGTCTGCGCCTGCTGGATCTCCTGCTCTTCGCACGGGAGTCTCACTGACAGAGTCTTGCTTCTAATCTCCCCTCTGTGCCCCCTCCTTTCCTCAGTGTCCCAGAGGCCCACGGCGGGGGAGGAAGGGGCTGGGCGTGGAGTAAGGGTGCTGGAGCTCTGGATGTTCTTACCATGGGTCTCATCCCTTTTCTCCCAACCACTGTGCACCCCCCCCCACTGCCTCCCCACCCCCTCCCCCGGTCTTTTCTCTCCGTGGTGCCAATGTGTCCGGATACCCAGTGAGTTCATGGCCAGTGACAGGATCCAGAACCCTTTAAGCGTGGAGAAGGAGCTGGAGAACATGCTGAAGAAACAGAAAGTCCTGCAGGAAAAGCGGATGAAGCACCTGTGCACCATCTGGTACAGCGGGGCGGGGCCCCGGGGAGGGGTGCCCCGGGCCACCCACGGGGGAGACAGGCCCAGTCCCCCCCAGCGGAGACCTTTCTCCCGCTGAGGCACCCTCCAGACCAGGCCCTCATCTCTCGGCCCCCGGGCCTGGGCCCCCGGTCTGCCTTGCCATTGTCCTAGCCCCAGTGGCAGCAGCGGACATGGTATGTTTGCGGCAGAGGGAAGTTTAATGGGGCCGAACCCAAGAGGCTGGAAGGAGCCCATGGCCAGGGGGCAGGAGGGAGACAGGGAGGGGAGAGAGGGTCCGGTGAAGGGGTCGGACTTGAACCTGAGAGCAGCGGGGAGCAGACTGGCTCCATCGGCGTTGCAGTTTGGAGAGGTCTGTGGCCGGAGGCTGGGGGGGGGGGGGGAGTCAGTGAGGAGACTGTTGCTATCAGGACAGGGCGCCTGCTAGGGGCTGTGGGCACCTCCCTCAGGTCCGGTCCGCCTGCCTCTAACCCCGTAACAAGCCATCTAGGGGGAGGTACACGGCATGTTCTAGAGTCTAGCTCAGGGGTGGGCAAACTTTTTGACTCGAGGGCCACAATGGGTTCTTCCACTGGACCGGAGGGCCAGAACAAAAGCAACCTGACCATGCTGGCACTCTCATCTTGGGCTGCTGGTGAAGGAGCGGAGGGGAGAGCAAGAGAACCCTCCGCTCTTTCGGCTCCGCGGGCCGGATAGGACAGCCAAACGGGCCGGATCCGGCCCGCGGGCCGTAGTTTGCCCGCCCCTGCTCTATCCACTGAGCCAAACCAGCTGGCTGCACCCTTCTTTAATGACTCTGCAAGAGGGTTCATTGTGCTTTACCTGGACAACTCCCTGTTGTTGAATTTGAAGGTTGTTGATTTTCCTGTGTTTGTAAACGGCAATGTTAAGCGACCGTCTGAATGCACAACTTTGTGTGCATTTTATATTGTCATCTCAGATCAGGTTCCCAGAAGGGGTTGGTTTCTTGCTCACGTGAGATAATCAGTTTTTTGTTTTGTGTTATCTTCCCACTAGGAAAGTTCGGCTTTGTTTTCTAAGTAACAGTCTCGTTCGTATGAATTGCTTTTCCACGGGGTCTGTGCTTGGCGGCAGGAAACCCCGACACGCCAACCAGCCACGGGCAGCGCCCTGGAGCGTGCTCCCCGCAGATCCGCCCCTTTCCGTAAGCGGGGGACCCGCTCAGGCCCGGCTTACTTGTCCTGTCTTCCTCCCCAGCGACCTCCTGCCCCCCAACTACAGCAAGGCCCAGCTGGAGGAGTGGTATAGTGCCCTGGACTCGCTGAACAGCAACTTTGGTGAGCGGGGTTGGCGGGCTTCCCCTCCGGGTCTCTCCGGAACGCAGCTCCAAGTTTTAGTAGCTCCGGGGCAACTTCGGCTGCCAGTCAGCCGTTTCTCGGAGGGTCCCGTATAAACTCGAGAGCGGGTGGCAAGGCCCCCCTGGGGGAAATGGGACGGGTGTGAGGGGGGAGCCCGAGTCCCGAGGGCTCATGTGGGATCACCAAGCCAGCCCTTTCCCCGCAGAGCCAGGGGAGCCACCGTAGGTAGTCAGGGTGAGCTCCCCAGTCCTGATTGAGGGCGTTTTCCTGGGGGGAGAAGACGCTTCCCCTTAGAAAAGGGGGGGGGAGGGCTCCTCTTTCCATCTCCCCTCTTCCTTCTGGAAGAGCCCCTGACCTGTCTTGTTTCTGCCCGTGGAGACACCTACCACACGGACTGCATGATGAAGCTCCGCATGCACTATGAGAGCACGTGGCAGGAGTGCCTGGAATTCGTGCAGAAGTGCAAGGTGGGTGTCCCCCTCTCCGGCCTGGACCCCCCTGCTTTCCTTTCTCGCGGGCCCCAGGCCTCCTCTGGCTGTGGGCACGCTGCAGCTCTGCCCTCTGCCTGGGCCCCGAGCCCCCCAGTTTCCCCCACCTGCCCCTCTCGGGCTGCGGCCCAGCCTGAGCGATCACCTCCAGGAAGCCCTCCCGGATCTCTCGGGCAAAGTTGCATCCATTCCCCGGGCACCTCAGACCTCGCACCCCTGACACTCCGCGTGCCAGCACTTGACTTATGTATCCCACGGAGGGCGGACGGGGGTGCTTCCGCGGCCCCCCACCCCTTGGACGAGCAGCTGCCCTCACACCCGCCTGCTCCTCACCACGCCCACCTCGGTCAGACGGTGAGCCGGCGAGTTCCCCCGCAAACCCCTTCAGTGACAGCGCCGGGCTTGCTGGGGTGCAAGGGAATGTTTTGTCACAATGCTCTCTCCCTGCCTCCTCCGTGAATCTGTTTAAATTAAAACAAACAAAACAAACACAAACACAACTCACCAAAAGCCAGTCGTGGTGAGGCTGGGCTAGTCTGCCAGCTGTGGCAGTAGGAGTCCCCCAGGCTCTGAGGGCCTCACCTGCTGCCCTCAGGAAGCCCCTGCTGCCCCACCCCTCACCTGCCTGTCCCGCTTCTGCTCGGCCACCGGGACGCTGAGGTGAGCAGAGCAGAGAGCTGCTCTGTCTCTGGCCTGTGTCACCCCCTGGCGTCCCCTGTCATTGAGTCCTGCACGGCGCTGCAGAGTGGCATCGCCGGTCCCATACGGAGAGGAGGAGGTCACTGTGTGGAAGGGCCGCGGGGCTGCCCAAGCGCACACGGCTCTGCCACTCGCTCTGTGGCCTCAGGGACAGCCAGACGCTTCCCAGTCAGACCTCAGAAGTGACGCTTGTGTCCTCTGAGGGCCCCTGCCCCGGCCCTCCCTTCCTTCTCTCCCCTCCCGCTGCCCGGGACTTCCCCCGGAGCTCCATAGAGCTGACACCTGAGCCCATTGTCGCTGTCCCTTGCCCGGCGCAGGGGACGAGTGCTGGAGTCGTCCCACATCCTAAGAGGGGACACTCGGTTTTCCTATTCAGCAGCACCGGAAACATTTAACTGCAGACAGATGTTTAATTTGGGGAGGTTAGTTTATTTCAGATTTTGTGCATAAACCAAAGCGTGGTTGATAGAGCAGAAAACGGCTTGCTGTCTCCTGCAAGCCCTGTCTGACTTGCAGACACGCTGAAGCCACGCAGGATGGCGGGTTGTGCCTGTGGGGTCTGCGGTAGGAGGGCGCTGAGTTCCGATTCTGGCCCCACCGTGGGCCGGCTCTGTGCCTCCGGTTTCTCTGAGCCTCAGTTTCCTCTTCTGTCAAAATGGGAACCCTAGCCGGTTTGGCTCAGTGGATAGAGCCTGTGGACTGAAGGGTCCGGGTTCATTTCTGGTCAAGGGCACATGCCCTGGTTGTGGGCTCAATCCCCAGTAGGGGGCTTGCAGGAGACAGCCGATCAATGGTTCTTTCTCATCATTGATGTTTCTCTCTCTCTCTCTCTCTCTCTCTCTCTCTCTCTCTCTCTCTCCCTTCCTCTCTGAAATCAATAAAAATATATTTGTTTTAAAAACGAGGCTAATGAGAACACATCCGGGGGGTTCAGGAAGACAAGGAGAGGGCAGCACACGGCACCGGGACACAGCGGGCAGACCACAGAGACAGACCGTCTCCACTGCTGCGAGGGCTTCCCGGAGGGTCTCATGGCGGCAGGTCTCAGGGCCCAGGCCCGGGCCCCGAGGTAAAGCCCCCACCAACCCCAACCAGGCTCTGCCTTGCCCCCTCCAGAAGCAGCTGCTGGACTGGAAAGCCTTCACCGAGGAGGAGGCAGAGAGCATGGTGAGCCCAGCCTTCCTGCAGGTGGTGGGAGTGCTCCAGACCAAGGTGGAGGAGGAGCTGGATTCCTTGGAAGTGCGTGGCTGGGGCCCCGTGCCGCAGGGGGGGAGCAGGGCGGGGTCACCTGGGGCCCCGGGCGGGCCGTGCGAACAGGATTCCAGGGGCCCGAGTCCATTTCCCTCCTCATGCCCCCTTCAGAGCAGTCTCCCTGGCTCCCCGGCCACCCGATGGCACCATACTGCGCAGGACTCCACAGAAACCCTCTGGGGGAGTGAGTGCTCCTCCAGCCCTTCCTTGCTCACTCTCGGTGCTGAAGGGCCACAGGAGCAACAAACCCTCTCTCTCTCTCTCTCTCTCTCTCTCTCTCTCTCTCTCTCTCTTTTCTCTCTCTCTTCCTCACTTTCCCCTCTCCCCTCCCACTTTCTCTCTGGAAAAAGCAGTGGGGGAAAATATCCTTGGGCGAGGGAGGATTAACACAAAGGGGGTGGAGTAGGGTTGAGGACTTAGTAGCAGAGTGTGGTGTTGGCTCGGACTCTGAGGGCTACGGAGTGTCAGAGAGAAAGATGCCCAGGCCGAGATGGATGCCGCCACTCGGAGGCCCAGGCTAGTCTCCAAGCGCCATCTTCTTCCCGTCAGTGACTTCCGTGGACGTGGGACAGACAGGTCTAGGCACGGGGCTTCAGGTCAGCCAGACCACGGGTGTGACCTTGGGCAGACTAGCAGTGCTGTCCCACAGGAGGGAGGGCCGCGAGCCAAGGTGAGGCCCAGAAGACGACCAATGGCCAGTCCTTGGGGACACGCGTCCCCCCCAGTTTGGAGAGGGAGGCCCCCTTCCTCCTCCTCCTCCCCTGGGGGGGCAGTTAGCACTCAGGGCCCCTTCTCTGGGTTCTGCCACCGCAGAAGTCCTTCGAGGCCCTAGTGAAGCGGGCAGAGTGGCAGAGCTTGGACCTCTTCACCTATTTCCGGGAGGCCGTGCAGATGTGGGAGCAACATCAGGACGTGCTGTCTGTGCAGGAGCTGCAGCTTGAGAAACGGCTAAACCAGCAGAGCCGGAAGCACAATCTGGAGTGCCAGGTGTGGCTCCAGCACCCAGGGGAACTCACCTGGGGGGGCGGGGGGAGGAGGGAGAAGGGCCACGTCCAGATTGTTTGCTGCCTTGTAGGTCTCTGCTGGGTGGCCTGTGACCTTAGCCAGCATTCAAATGCAAACATGCAAAACAACAACAACAAAAAGACCGTAGTACTTTGGCCCACACTTCACACAATGCACAAAAATTCATTTCAAATGTAACACCTCAAGCTAGCTGTAAAACTTGAGCCAGTGGGAAAGGGAGGCTCACCTTGGCCAGGGGACCTACCTGAGCCAGGTCTGGGCTGTGCCATGGGTCCCTGGATTCAGACGCGTCTGTAAGGGAGTGTGCCTGAGAGACAGGCAGGCAGATGGCGGGTGTGGAGCAGCGGTCGCCAACCTCTCGGACCTCAGGGACCGCCAGTGGTCCGCGGACCTCCAACGGGCGACCGCTGGTGTGGAGCATCCGCTTCCGGCCGTGAGCTGGCTGCCGCCCCTCCCGCCTTCGCACAGCCGGGAGTGGATGGGGTCTTCTCGGCATGATTTCGAGTATGAGAGCGAGGAGCAGGGGCTACAGGAAGGCGTGACAGGCGAGCCTAGGTGGGTGGGTGTGCGAGGGACAGGTAGGTCCCTGAGAAGTCCCACCTGGGCTGGGCCCCCGGGGGAATGTCAAGCGGACAGAGAAGAACATGCCGGGCAGAGAGAAGAGCCCGAGGCCTAGAGCAGCGCCCTTTTTGTAAAAAAGAGAGTCCAGGACCTGCCCTGGGCGCCTGGACCTCAGTTCCGGGGGCGGGGCCTCTGCATGTCACCTCTACTCTGGCAAGCTCTGGTCACTCCCATCTGCTTCCTCCCATTTCCGGGGCGGCTGCCAGACCCACGAGGCCCACCTCGACCAGATGTTGGACCAACTGAGGCACCAGAGCAGTGAGGTAACATTGAAGTTTCACCTGGAAAAGACCAAAGAATATCTGAAGAATATGAAAAGCAGGTAGGCAGACCAGGCCCCAGGAGGCCGAAGGGGAAGAGCTGGGTGGGGTTCATTTTCAGGGTCAAGAGGCCGCCTGCTCTGGAGCCCCGCGTGTGCCCAACAGACTCAAGGCTCACCCGTGGCCTCCAGCTCTGGGGAAGGCTGCGGCCCTTTGCAGCGTGGTTCTTAGTCAGCACAGAAACTTCCAGGGAGGACGATGATCTGAAAAGTTCACCGAGGGAGATTTTTTTCAAGGCCCTGTGCCTTAAAGGTCAAGAGCACGGGCTCTCTCCTTCCTTTAACTTTTTTAAAAAAAATATATTTTATTGATATTTCACAGAGAGGAAGGGAGAGAGATAGAGAGCCAGAAACATCGATGAGAGAGAAACATCGACCAGCCGCCTCCTGCACATCCCCTACTGGGGATGTGCCCGCAACCAATGTACATGCCCTTGGCCGGAATCGAACCCGGGACCTTTCAGTCCGCAGACCGACGCTCTACCACTGAGCCAAACCGACCTCGGCCTTCCTTTAACTTTTAAACATGCATGCTCTTTGTTAAAGAAAGAAAAAAAGAAGTTAGCCAACACACACACACACACGTAGAAAAATCCCCCCTTATTCCTGCTCAACTCCTTGCTTTGACGGGCACGTGTGTGCGTGGAGATAGTGTCCCGTAAATAACGATTGGATCATACTATGCAAAATGTTATGACGACCAATGCATGTCTGTTTTTATTTTTATTTATTTTTATTTTTTAAAAATATATTTTATTGGTATTTTACAGAGAGGAAGGGAGAGAGATAGAGAGCTAGAAATGTGGACGAGAGAGAAACATCGACCAGCTGCCTCTTGTACACCCGCTACCCAAGGGGATGTGCCCGCAACCAAGGTACATGCCCTTGACCGGAATCGAACCCGGGACCTTTCAGTCCGCAGACCGACGCTCTACCACTGAGCCAAACCAGTGTCGGCGTGTATTTCTGTTTTTAAATTAGCGTGTAGAATTCATTCGTGAAGTTGCTGTATAATCATGTCACCGTCCCACAAATGATTCACTTTTAAAGATTGGTTCCAGTTTTTCAGTGTTGAGAACAGTTCTCTGTTTGTGCCTTTGTGGGCCTAATTCTGTGAGGACCATTTGCAGAAAAGGAATGGCACTGCTGACCGCCTGCAGGACTTCCATTCGGAAGTATTGCCTTGAGGCAAATATGTCACCCCTGAGCCTTGGCCTCCTTCCCTGGGAAACAGATAAAAGCCTGGGTCTTGGAGTATCAGAGGGTTTGATGGGATCACGTAGGTGATGTTCAAGGACAGGGTGAGGGTGATGGGCCGGGAGCGGGAACCCATGTTACAACGCTCTTGGGTGAGTTTTCTAAATGTTCTGCAGCCAGTGTGTGTCCCTCGTATGATCAGAAAACAATAGCAAAACAAACCAAAGACTGTTATTGTAAAAAGAAACCTGTACAGCAGCTCTGTGCAGAGCTAAATGCCCAGTTCTAGCCCCCCCCCCCCCACCGTGGGGTCAGGAGCCTCGCCTCTGGCTGGGGTCTCCCACACTCAGCAGAGCCCTTCTTAGATGACGGTATCACCCACCTACCTCCCAGGTACGAACACTTTCATGTCGTCTTGACAAGAGAAGTGATGGAGTATTCGGGGATCATACTGAATGAACTCAACTCCTACAGCTCCAACCTCAGCAAACACTTCCACGTTCGTGAAATCTTTCAACAGGTATGGAGGGGGGATACAAAAGGCCCAAGTCGTTCTCTGAGAAGCAAAGGATGACTTCTGGTTCTGATTTGCTTAAACTCTGACCACCGTTCCTAACCATGTGGAATTAGATTCTATGTCAGGACATCAAGGAGTCAAAAGCCAAAAGCATTTCTAAGAGAGAGAGAGTACCTCTTTCTCAGATTAGAAGATGTTGAAGGATGGAGTTATAATAATAATAAAAAAAAGGCTAATTTGACAATTCTTTGAGTTTATCCACCCAGCCCTCCACTATCACACGCCCCTCCTAAAGTCCAGCTCTGACCCACCCACTCTCCGCTCACAAGGCCCTCACCCACAGCCCCTCGGAGACCGCAGAGGCCCCACCGCTGGCTCCGCCTTGGCTGACCCTGCTTCTGCTAACTTCTCACTCTGCCCGCATCTGCCCCTGTCCATCCTCCTCTCTTCCTCTGCTGGCATCTGCCTGCCTCTACTCTTCCCAAACCCACTCCAGTGACAAGCACCCCATCCACCGAGCCTGACCTCCACACATCACCTTCCTCACGTACTGAGCCCCACAGGGTTTGAGGGGCTTGCCCCCAAGATGACCCAATTTGTAAGGAGCTGGAATTCAAACCCAGACCTACAAACTCCAAAAAGGCTAATTTGACAATTCTTTTAGTTCACTGGTGTGTTCAGTGGTCAGAGCACCGACCCAAGCACCAAAAGGTTGCAGGTTTAATACCTGCCCCTGGTTGGGGCGAGGGTGGGAGGTAACCAAATGATGTGTCTCTTTTACATCAATGTTTCTCTCTCTCTCTCTCTCTCTCTCTCTCTCTCTCTCTCTCTCTCTCTCTCTCTTCCCCTCTCCTTCCCTTCCACTCTCTCTAAAAACCAATGGGAAAAATACCCTTGAGGAAGGATTAACAACAATATAAAAAAAATGTCAGAATGAGATTTTATTCTATTCATGCCTATGTATGATGATAGGGATTGCTAGTATGGTTGGGATTAAGTAAAACCGATTCCCCGAATTGGGAACACCCTGATGACCCAGTGAAATGCCTGCATTAGATTTTTTTTTGGGGGGGGGGGCAATTCCTTCTACGTAAATGAAAAGAGGTGCCCTTAGAAGCGGCACCTAGGAGGAGGGCAGTGCTGCTCAGTGTCCCTGTCTGTTTCCTTGTAGAACTTGGATGGGGAAGTCATTTTCAAGCTCAGGGAACCAGGTAAACCTTTCACAAGCCAAGTCTGATTCTCCCCGGCTCCACTCTTGTGTAATTTTGGGTTGGGGACACCCAATTCTGGCTCCATTGGTAACCTGTCTCTCTTTGTGCTTTGGGTTGGTCCTCAACAGAAGCCTATGAAAAGGATATCCAGGAGAAAATGAGGAAACAGAGGGGGAAGCGGAGGGTTACAATGGAAATGAGCCGGAGTGAGGAAAGCATCACTGAAGTTGGAAGTTTACCTTGGTCCGCAGAAGAGGTGGAAGAAGGACAATATCAAGATATTGAACCCTTGGTAACTGAAGAGACAGTGAGCCCGAGGGAAACATCTGGACTGAGTAAAGAGATAGATGGGTCGAGAGAGGACTCTGTTCAGGAATTAGAAAGAATGCCGGTTGAAAGAGACAGCTCCTTAAAATCATCCCTGAGTCAGGAAAATTTGACAGCTCAAGAAAAGGAGAAGGAAGAGAAGAAAGAGGAGGAAGAGGCAGAGGAAGAGAATGGAGAGGAGGAGAAGAGAGAAGAGGAGCACAAAGGGAAAGAGGAGGAGGAGGAGGAGGAGGGAGACCTTGAGAGTTTATTTATGGATGAGGTAGGTCAGGACTGGATTTATGCTTTGCTTGGGGAAAGTGTATTATGTTCACTCTGTGTGTCATTAGGACAAGCCTGAGTCCCCAGTGACACAGTCTCCCTTGGGGTGTGTATAAGGAATTACAAAGGTCTGCGCACCATTTATTTTTGCCCATTAGGGATGTAATTATTATCTCATAGCAATGTTGTTTTTTTTTAAATTCACCTTCCTCTCCTCACATCCCATTCTACGACCTACTCTGAGGTCATACGACTTTCCTTGGTCTTCCCTGGTCTTCTCTCTTTTCTGGCTCCTCTTTACTGTGTAGAATAGATCAACTTACCCTCTTGGTTCTTTCTCTCTTCTCATTCCCTGGTTCTGCAAAACAAAAGACCCATTTCCGAGTTGGCAGACAGAGCTCTCCTTCAAGGACAGGGGAGTAATTCTCATATCATTAAATCTTGCCCAACATGTTCAAACTCACAGAACAGTAACTTGACTTTCATAATCGTGAAATTGCAAAAGATACTTTTCCTGTGTTGCTGTGGAAGAATGGGCACATGAGACTTCTTTCTGAGCAGGGAACTCAAACTCAGATGCCCGTAGGCATGTCATCGAGCTAGAGACCAAGTGTAAAATGGTGACAAGTGGTAAAGAGCATTGTCTTGTCCATTTGAACTGCTGTAACATAGACTGGGTGGCTTATAAACAACAGTGTTTTGTGGGGTGGTTTTTTCTCCTCACAGTCCTAGAGGTTGGGAGTCAAAGATCAAGGCACCAACAGATTGGGTGTCTGGTGAAGGTCACTTCCTAGTTCATAGATGGCCATCTTCTCGCCGTGTCCTCACATGGTGGAAGGGCAGGGGAGTTCTCTGGGGTTTATTATTATTATTTAAATTTTTTTTTCCTTTTTAAAAAATTTATTAAGGTATTATATGTGTACCTAGCTTACCATTGCCCCCCCCCTCTACCTCACATACATGCCCTTCCTCTCATACATAAGTCCATTGGTTGTACTTATATGTAAGCATACCAGTCCTTCGGTTGATCTCTTATCTCCCCCAGATCTCCCTATCCTCCCCACTGTCATTTGACAGTCTGCTTGTTGTTTTACAGACACTATATCTATCTTTCTGTTCATTAGTTTATAATGTTCTTTATTATCCGTAAGTGAGTGAGGTCATGTGGTGTTCCTCTTTCATTGACTGGCTTATTTCACTCAGCATGATGTTCTCCAATTCCATCCAGGTTGCTGCTAATGATGAGAATTCCTTCTTTTTTATGGCAGCATAGTATTCCATTGTGTAGATATGCCATAGCTTTCTGATCCAATCATCTGCTGACGGGCTATTATTATTATTTTACTAATTCCATTCATAAGTGTTCTGCCTTCATGACTGAATCACCCTCTAAAGGCCCACCCCCAAACACCAACACTTGGGGATATAAATTTTGGAAGAACAGCCACTATTCAGTCTATGGCAACTGCGCAGTCATTACTCAGCCCCAGTCAACAATGTCATGTGGGAAGTGGGCTCAGAATTGCCAGGTTTTCTGATTTTTAAGAGAATTCCAAAATCTAGACTCTATGTGGGATTTCCCGACTTTAAAAGCATTATGTGGGCAACAAAAAAACCAACTACAGGCCAGATTCAGCTCATAGGTCAAGGAACCTGTGTTTGGATCCCCAAGTCTGTTTGATGATGTCAAGTCTGAAGTCTTGTTTTCTGCTTAGTACGAAGACGAGGAAGAGAGCCTGGGGACTGTATCCCCCGAGGACATGGAATCCTTCGCAGTGTCTAGTGGGAACACTTATTTTGTCTTCATACCCCTGGAACAAGAAGAGGAGGATGCTAGGGGGACCCATTCCAACCTCTCTGACACTCTCATCAACGACACTTCCAATGCCAAGTTCTTAGAACAAGTAATCATTCCATCCAGTCTAGTTTCAGAAGTTAAGAAACAGTGAGTAGGAAACCCTTTTATTCTCATTCTCTTGTCATGCGTTTTATTAACAAGTTGAAACATTTTAACAAAAAATGGACTAATTTCACCAAAACCGGTTTGGCCCAGTGGATAGAGCGTCGGCCTGCGGACTGAAGGGTCCCAGGTTCGACTCCGGTCAAGGGCATGTACCTTGGTTGTGGGCACATCTCCAGTAGGGAGTGTGCAGGAGGCAGCTGATCAATGTCTCATTCTATATCCCTCTCCCTTCCTCTCTGTAAAAAAATCAATTATATATATATATATATATATATATATATATATATATATTTTTTTTTTAAGGAAGACGTGATAAATTGGGGAAATATTTGCAACTCACAACAGATTCAAAGGACCTCCTGATCCTAATATATGAAGAGCTCCTATATAAGGAGATTAATAAGAAAAATAAGCAGTTACACAGTTGAGAAATGGGCAGAATATATTAATGGATAGTATTCAGAAGAAGAAATAAAATAGTCTTAAATAAATGAAAATATGTTCAATCTCAGTCATAATATGACAAAATTGTCAAACTTAAGAAGTTTGGCAATGTACTCTGAGGCTATGGAGAGGTAGGTACTGTTCCTCGCTGCTGATGGGAGTTCAGGTTGCCTTGAAGTAGAAGAACTTTGGTCGTATCTTCAAGAATCACACCTGTATTTTAGCCTTTAACTTAACAATTCCAGTTCAGGGAGTTTGCCTTATAGAAATGCTTCCACACTTGACATATGCACAAGGTTATTCATTGTGGCTTTCTCTGTAAGAACAAATGGTTGAAAACCATCCAGTGCCCTCCAGCAGGGATATGGTAAAAGAATTACGGTCCACCCGGGCCAAAAACACAGAGCATTTGGGAAATAAAATAAGAAAGAGTGAAAGGGCCAAGTACTTTATGAATATGGAAAGATCTCCCCCAGGCCCCGATTGCTTGCCAGAGCGACCCTCCCTGGTCTCTCCTCTGTCAGGCTTCGAACTGGCTTTTTCGAGCACTTGGAGAAGTGGTTTGACCAGTGCACTCTCAATACCCGGGTCATCGTGTCCACCAAGATTGACCAGCTGGATTCGGAGCTGGAGCTGCGTCTGCACCTGCACCAGCCCAGAGCGGAGCGCATCGAAAGGGACGTCCACAACGTCAGGGCAGGTACCGTCCCCGCCTGGGAAGGCGGCCCTGCCCCAGGCCCCCGGTGGCTGTGCCGCCACGGCTGCGCACTCACTCGCTGCCCCAGTTTGCACCACACAGCCTTTATCTTGTCGTCACACCACACGTGTCAGGGTTTGCTCCTCCCAGGCCGGCCGAGAAGGAGGTACTCAGAACACTCCCTCAAAATGTTTTAATAGTGTGTGTGTGTGTGTGTGTGTGTGTGTGTGTGTGTGTGTTAAAGTAGATCTTGAGATGAAGAGTGTTGTCCTGTTTTAGCTGTGTGGATCCCCAGATCTGTTCACGTACCTGTCAGACAGGTGGCGGATGCTCCAGAGGCAAGCCTGTAGCTCCGGGATCAGAGCTGTCAGGCTCAACCACTGTAGCTGTGTGACTCTGGCCAGGTTACCTAACTTCTCTGATCTGTCTCTTACCTGTAGAAGAGGATGTTGTTGGTGGCAGTGATACAGTGAGTAATCATAAGCAACTCATCCAAGCCACAAGGCACGCCCCGCCCGCCCCCCCCAAGTGGTAGCCATTCATTTCTGCTTATACTGTATAACACTTAAAAGTGGTGCCTCTTCTTTCTTAGGCAGAGGGGTCCATTAATGGGGGTGGGGGCACCCTTTCAGAGGGATCCTTCAGGGACCCCTGTTAGGGTTTCACTGGTGTCACCGCTCCATCACGGACCGTTCAGACAGTTCCCACAGGATCCCACCCAACCTCCTCTTGCCTGGGGTGGTGAGATGGTTGTGGAATCTGGCAACCTGGCCTGGAGTCCCAGTGCTTGTGGCCTTAGGAAGACCTCCTTGACTTTTGGGTTCCCTTTGTCTTCATCTGGAAAACGTGCATCAACTACAAATATGAATAAGGTGCTTTCCGAAGGCTGGCTTCCTTCCCCCTCCCTGGCTCCCTGGCCCAATGCACCATGTGGACGTCCAGGCCAGAGAGGCAATGCCCCATTGCCACGCCGCTGTTCATTTCTGACGGCGCTGGGGCCACAGCGCTATCACCTCTCCCAGCGGTAGGGAGGCCCGACTGGGTGAGCTGGGGCTGTCCGCTAGCTCTGAAGCCCCGTGAGGGACCTTTTGAAGCCAAATCCTGGTTCTTTTCACGTCACCTTAGAAGTCCATTGGAACTCAGGCTCATTGGGAATGACCAAAAGGAACAACCCTCAACCGCCCAGCTGCATGCTGGGTGTTTTCTCCCGGGCCCTCTCACCGAGACCCCGACCGCCCTAACACCTTGTCCCATGTACCCCCTGCTCCCAGGTGGCTTCTCTGGAACTCTCCATCTGCCGGGCCTTGTTCCCTTTACCTGTAGGCAGGGCGTCTCCACCAGCAGAGACACTCCCCCCCCCCCGGCCCCGCCCACCTATATCTGGGCAGAGCTTCCTCTCCAGCTAGGAGACCCCGGGGCCCTTTCAAGTTGGCCTCCCTGATCTCTGTGCCCATTCCCAGGCCATGCCCTGGTGAGGTGAGGGCAGAATAAGGGACATTGTCCTGACTCGACCCTGCTCTGCAGCAGCCCGGGGGCGGGGGGGGAAGGGTGGCCGTCACTGTCAGGGAAAGGAACATCCTGAGGCGACCTCAGCTCCCTCGTTCGTTCGTTCCAGCCGAGCTCCTGCTCCATCAAGAGCGTTTGGACAGCCACTGCGCCGGGGTGCTGGAGGCGCTGAAGAAGGAGAGGCTGATGTTCTCCCAGTTCCAAGAGGAGCAAAACATCAGGACCAAGCACTTCCGCAGGAAGATTTGGGACATGGAGCACATCTTCCTGAACGCCACCAGGAGCCAGAAGTAAGGGTCCCGGAGCGCGGTCCCCCCCCCCGGCCTCGTGGGCCTAGAACCCAGCCGGGCGGGCGGCTGCCGTCCGAGGAGCGGTCCCTCTGGTGGATAAAAGCATCGGGTCTTCCAGGCCATGGAGCAACCTTCCCTCTTCATGTCGCCTCTGCGTGAGGGTCAGCGTCCGACTGGGAAACATCTGTCCGGGGCCTGGGGGCTGGGGCAGGAGAGCAGCCGGAGAGAACAAAGGGTGCTCGCTCTCTGCAGCAATGCATCCCAAAATGTCCGCTTCCGCCCGGGGCAATCAGGACGGAGGAAGGTGGGTAGGGGCAGAATTCTCCCCCATCAGGAAGGAGCCCCGGCCCAGCTGGAGGTAGAGATGTGCTCAGGGCCGGGTTAAGGGTTTCCAGGAAGGCCATGCAGGGACTTGGGATTGGGGGGGGGGGGGGGGGGCTTCTGCGTGCTCAGGGAGGCCTCAGCCCGGTACCAGGCGAGGCGGCCTCACAGGCCTGTGCACGGCGGTTAGCTACCCAAGAGGCAGCTGGTTAGGGTGGGCGTGGGTGCGAAGAGGAATCCTGCCGGGCCCTCATTCAGGGGAGCCCCAGGAAGCAGGGGCCATGCTGCTGGGGAGTGAGGGCGAATGTGCCGGGAGGGAGGACAAGATCCAGTAGGACCCGGGGATCCTTTTTACTAATTTGGCGGCAGGGGCCGGGAGTGAGGCGAGAGGGGCCCTCTGGCCCAGCACACTTGAGAGTTCCACGCTGTGTCCTGCCCACGCTGGCATTTCGCCTCTCTTACTGACCAGAGAAGGTGGGCAGGTGCTGCCGCTGGCCTCACAGCTGGGCACAGCCGTGGAGCGCAAGCAGCCTTTCCAGGTTGGCCTCCCATGCCAGTCACCACCCTGCCCCTCCCCCGTCCCCAGGCTGGTCAAACTCAGCACCACCGTGCACCGGGAGCTGCTTAGCTACGTCGACGTCATCCAGGTGTCCCTGCGCAGCTTCCGCCAGTACCTGGAGGAGAGCCTGGGCAAGCTCCGCTTCACCAACATAGAGTTCATCAAGCACAGCAGGTGGGAGCCAGCACCCGGGCCTCTGCGGCCACCGGGCTTTCTCTCTCTACGGAGAGCTGGTCATGATGTCCCCTTTAATTTTTTTTTTATTGCGACAAAATGTACAGAGCACACAACTATCCACTTGAACCATTTCTCAGGAAGTATAGTCCGCAGTGCTGTGCTGCCATCACCGCCATCCCTCTCCAGAACCTTCTCATCTTTGCAAACTGAAACTCTCTGCACTCATTGTGTACTAACTCCCGTTCCCCCAGCCCCCGACAGCCACCATTTTGTTTCCTGCCTCTATGAATTGGACTCCTCCAGATACCCCATTGTATGTATCACACAACGGAATCACACAACACTTGTCCTTTTTGTGGGTGTGTGTCTGGCTTAATTTCACTTAGCATCATGTCTTCACAACATCCATCCACATGGTAGCACGTGCCAGTGTTTCATCCCTTCCTATGGCTGCATACGATTCTACCGTGCACATACTGTATGCTACGTTTTGTTCATCCATCCATCCATCCATCCATCCCTCGATGGGCTTTTTGGGTTATTTTCCTGCTTCTCTCCTTGACTTACCTGCATTCCTTTTGCCTTGGTCTTGTGCTTTTAATTTAAAGCCTTATTAATCACAAATTTGGGGTGAGCAGAAAGGTTCAGGTCTGCTCAGTGGCTTCTATTTCGTCCAAATTATTTTCAGGTTGTTTTCAGAGGGAGGCAACTTTTCTCCTGAAGAAATTCAGGCACTGTGCAATCGACTAGAGAAGGAAGCTACCCGGATAGAGGTCGTTGAAAGCTCAATCATGCTCAACATGGAGAAGATGGAGAGCGAATACCTGGACCAGGTAGGTGAGCCCCGCCCTTGACCTCCAGCCAGGCTCCCAGGATACCTGGTTACAAGGTCAACAAGGCCAGTCAGGCCTCCCTTCCAACCATTAATTGAGCCTGTCTCCTCTGCTTCTGAGGCCCAAAAGTTCCCAATTAAGCCCCCCTCCCTTTCTTTCTATATTTCTTTGCAGGCCAATGATTTTATCAACAAGTTCGAAAGTAAATTCCATAACCTGTCTGTGGACCTTATTTTCTTAGAGAAAATCCAGCGGTTGCTGACAAGTCTGCAAGTGAACATCAAGTGTGAGGTGGGACAGATTAATTCTTCATCTGGTGGCTATTTCTCTCTCTCTCTCTCTCTCTCTCTCTCTCTCTCTCTCTCTCTCTCACACACACACACCTGCATGCCATCGCTGTCCTAGAAGCTGGGGGTACATGTATGGTCTCTGCCCCATGGGACTTGCACTCCAGCCAGGAAGACAAATCAAATCGTCATAGCTTCTGACATTCATTGAGTTCTTTGAATGTTAATGGACTGATTTTGATTGGCTGTGCTAGTCCTTATAAGAACTGTACAGAGAAAGCACTGCTTTTAATCCCCATTTTAGAATAAAGAAACATGCAGAGAGCAAGTGACTTAGAGCTCTTAAATGGTATAGTCATAATGTGAGTCCAGGTCAAAGATCTCAAATAAACAACCTAGCTGAGCACTTCAAGGAACTAAAAGAAAAAGAAAAAGAAAAAGAAATTAAACTTAAAAATAAGAATAAACTTTAGCAGAATGAAGGCAATACCTAAAGGTCAGATCAGAAATCAATGAAATAGAGACTAAAAAACCATATAAAAGATCAATGAAACTTATTTTTTTTAAGATAAACAGAATTGACAGACCTTTAGCTAGACTGACTAGGGAAAAAAAAAAAGACAAGATTCAAATAAAATCAGAATTACAAGACATTGCAACTGATACTACAGAAATACAAAGGTTCAGAAGAGACTACTATGACCAATTATATGCCAATAAAAACGATAACCTATAAGAAATGGATAAATTCCTAGAAACATACCCATACCCTCAGCCATTGCTGTGAGTCACCAATTTTATATTTAAACCTCATCTATTTGACAATGTAAAAAAAAAAACACAAAAAAACCTTTAAAACGTACATTGATCAAGTTTCTGGTACGATTGTGCCTTTCCCCCGCCTGGTTTAATTTGCCCAGTATTTAACTCATTTCTCAGATAATATATTTCAGCTAAACATTTTCCTGATCAAAATAAGTATTCTAGAAACAAATCTTGGAACTTCCGTCTTTTCTAGGTGGCAAAATCCAATTCACAAGCAGATGCATTAAATTCTTCTCTGGATCAGCTGCAAAGCAAAGTGGAAATGTACCAAAACTCAAGGGGAGACAAAAATGTAAGTGCTCAGCAGATGGCTAAGCGATGAATGGTAACGATGCCTCAGGCTGGAATCGTACACCGGAAATACACTTACAGGGTCAAGATTTCTCCAGCACCGGAGGGGCCTCGGAGCCTTCCTACCGAATGCCAGGCAGGCAGGCAGGCGGCGTCCCGTGAGAGTCCTTTCTCTCTCATCTCAGTGACTGATTCAGGTTTAACATCGGAGGACATTTATTTTCCTGCCTTCATTGCTTTGTCTTGCATAGCGACACATGCTTCCTGGAAAAAGTTCCAACATCCACGAAGCCCAGAGTCATGGAGAACACACATCACTCATGTTGTCCTCATTTTGATGCCGGTGTTTCTGTACCTCCCCGGCACCTCACTGTGCTTTCCTATACACCCGTGGGGCGTGGCCAGTGGGGTTGCTACTCTAGCAGGGTGTGTGTTTGATGTTGGAGATCCCCCTCCAGAAAGTTGTGGTCATTTCACTTCTGCACACCCTTGCCATCTTGGGCCAGACATTTCTTGCTGAACAGAAAGAGCGTTAGAAATCCTAGGGAAGCATTCTTTGTCCCCAGCATGCACACGGGGAGACGGAGCCAAGTGTATTTAAATCATTTGCCTAGCACAGTGGCCGGCAAACCCATTAGTCCACAGAGCCGCAGTTTGCCGACCGCTGGTCTTGAACACATCTGTAGACCCCAGTAATGGAACGCCCGATGCCCTCTCCCCTGAAGCAATGTTCGGCAAACCGCTGCTCTCGAGTCCGGGTTTGCCACTCAGTTGACTGTTGAGTTTGCCGACCACTGCCCTGAAGGATCTGCTGTCCCAGTGCAGCAGCCTGGGCGAGTCAGCCACTTCCCCCAGAGCCCTTCCTGCCAGCGAGGGGCCTCCATCCCACCAAGAGGCGTTCTCACCAGCCGGCTCCCATTCCTGAGATTCCGAGGGGATCAGCCCGCCCTCCGGCAGCCTGCTTCCCGTGGCTTTCTTCTCCCGCGTTCTCACTAGGTGGTGGTCACCGAAGACCTCTCTGGCTTCATACACACTTGGACAGAAAGACTGAACCAGAGGATTCAGTACCTCAACTGCAAGCAGAAGCGTGCATCTGTAACTCAAGTGATGTTTGCGGTAAGGCACGGGATGCGGTGGTGGGGATGAGGGGTGAGCTGTTGGAGAACGCAGGGCTCAACAAAGCCCAAGGGAAGAGGGAGCTCCCAGGCCCCTGCTGGACGTCAGGCCTGTGGGGTGCCTTGGAAAGGCCACAGGCTGTGCAGTCAGATCTGGGTCCAAATCCAAGACGGGTCTTAGAGGACCCCTCACTCTTGATACCATCCCCTCTCTCCCATCGGGGCCCTCAGCTCACTGCACCCGCCAGTGCTCAGGGAAGCCTCACTTTTCAGCCTCTTCCTTCCCACCCAGACCCATGAGCCAGCCACCAGCTTCTCTCTACCCTTCCCCCCCCCCTCCCACCTCATCCCAAATCCCCTGGTCTCTTGCGCCCCTGGCTGTCTTTAGCTTCTCACTTCCTTCCATGACCCGTTTCCTGAGCTGCTGCCAAACACTCGAAAAGGCCATTCTGACTGTCACTCTCCTGCCCTCTGGGTAAAGTCAGACCTACGCAGCAACCCGGGCGGTCCACCCTCCATGGCCTCTTCATTTTTCTGGTACCCCCCAGATGCCACTTTGCCCCACCCCCGACCCCCCAGATGTCACTTCCATCAGACTCGTACAGCAGCCTCTGGCAGCATAAATGGACACCCCTCTCACGTTCAGCTCTGGTTACCCTCAGACCCTGCCTCTCATTGCCACGGTTTGAACCAGCCTTTCCTTCGGGGGGGAGGGGGGGGCTCTTCCCACCGCACCATCAGCACTAAGCCTCCACCGCACCGCCGCTACTGCACCGGACAGGCTTAGGAGTCCAGCTGGGGCCTTCCCTCTTCCAGTCCCCTGCAGTGGGAGGGAGGGCACCGTCTAACTAAACTCTCACTGTGAGCCACCACGCTGACCCTTTCTCTAAGGCCCACCTCCAGGGGGAGTTGGCCACTCACTCATCCATGCATTCATCTATCAGTTAAAAAAAAAACATTGCCTGGGAACACCCCCCGGGCCAGCCTTACAGGCCCATGACCCTCCGTCTCATAGAAGACACTGGAACTTTTCCTTTACAGCACTGGTGCCCATTGCGACCAAACACTTAATATGTTTTTTTTAAAAATATTTTTATTGATTTTTTTACAGAGAGGAAGGGAGAGAGATAGAGAGCTAGAAACGTCGATGAGAGAGAAACATCAGCCAGCTGCCTCTTGCACACCCCCTAACGGGGATGTGCCCGCAACCAATGTACATGCCCTTGACCGGAATCGAACCCGGGACCCTTCAGTCCGCAGACCGACGCTCTACCACTGAGCCAAACCAGTTTCAGCTACTTAATATGTATTAAATGTCTGTCTCTCTGACTAGACTTTAAGGTCCATGAGGACAAGGGCCCATGCGGCCTCTTCACTCCATGTCCAGGGACCCAGACAGAGCCTTGCAAGAGAGCAGGCACTCAGGAAGCATGTTTGAAAGTTGGCATGCACGCATGCATGCATGCATGAGTGAGCAGCCCTCTTTAAAAGAGACGAGACCATCACTGTTTTATAGAAGGGAAAACAGAGGCTCAGCATAGTCAGTCAGCTGGCCTTCCGCTGCAGCACCTGAGCAACGTGGTGCTGGAACGTGAACCCAGCCTGTCGTGGGCCTGTCGGCGCCTCGGCTGGGCCCACATGCTCCGGCCTTTCTCTCTGGCCTGCAGAACAGCACCTTGGGTGACTTGGACAAGGACAGCGACATCCTGGAAGTCCTCGAAGTCCTCGAAGAGGAGGCCAAGGTGGATGTGGTCACCGCCGAGTCCTTTGCCCAGCCGAGCCGCTTGGGGAAGTCCATGCTTGAAGACCCAGCTCTCGAAGTGGTCAAGAAGATCTTGCAGTGAGTGGCCCTGGGGTGCACTCCGGGGCCCTGCCACCGGGGCCCCAGGCCCTGAGCCTTCAGGAACTGGCTTTGGAGTCCCACACCCTAGCCCCCCACGTGAGCCCACCCCCGTAAGCCTGCGGTCTTACTAAGCGACGGACCTCTCCTCTCAGAGCCTCCGTTTTCTCCTCTGCAGTGGGGTTCGTGATAGCTTGACGCCATGTTGTGCCGTGTGCTAGCGGGAGCGGTGCCCAGCGGCTGGCATGAGCTGTGCTCGTGGTCCCTGGGGAAACCTCACATTCTTTCCTTTGGTTTCAGACTTCAGGACTCCAGATCCCCAGTTTCCACAACTGATAAAAGTCGATCGCACACAGGTAAAAGGCAAGTAGGCCCGTGAGTCCGCAGGGCACCGGCAGCGGGGAAGCTCCGGCGCCACCTGGTCCGTACTCACCTGGGGTCCTCTGTTCTTGTCCTGGGCGATGGTCACCTAACGTCTTGAAGCGACACCGGGACCAGGGAGAACACTCTGCAAAGACCTTGCCTAGTACCCATGCCACCTCAGCAGGGAGGTAGGGATGCGGGGCTGCCCAAGATCTCCCCTTCCCAGACCCGGACCCTGTCTCCCTCCATGGAGGCCAGAGACCACCGTTACTTCACCCGAGTCTGTCATCAGGATGTGCTGCCTGGTGCCCACGGCTTCAAGACTCTACGGGACACTCGCGAGGGTCCAGCTGTGATGCTGGTTTGGGTCGTATCTGCACTCATTCCTCTTAGAGAGCCTGTCTGAGAATTCAGTGGTGCCCAAGGTGGTGGCTGGTGGATCCAAGCCCTCTGCCTTCCCACGCACATCACACCGAACCAGGGAAAGATGGTCCCTGGAAGGTGGCTTTCTCTGGGTGGCATCCCAGAACCTTAGGAGGAGTCTGGGCCTCTGGCTTCCAGCCATGGGCTCTGCCCACTACGCCCGCCTTGTGGGAATGATTAGACTCACGGCTCAGTGAGCATGAGCTCTGGCTAACACTCAACATGGCTTTTACAGAAGGTGGAGAGCAGGCCACACACTTTCTTGGTCTTCGGTGAGCCCTCGTTGATGTGGTTTAATTCCTGGTTTTGAGGAAGTGGTGGTGAGGAAACCTGTGGCTTTGCATTACCCCCCAGAAGGTCTTTTTAAACACTCGGGCCATCTGCAATGCAGAAATAAACAAAGATCAACCCAATGAGAAAAGCAAAGGCTATTCACTCAGAGCTTGCGACAGACAGCAAAGGGAGTGGGCCACATCACTTGCATTTTAGCCGAGACTCAAAGGCAGGCAGAGGAGGAGTGGGAGAGCTTGATAGCGGAGAAGGGGAGGGCTTTGGGTGCGCCTGATTGGAGGCTGTTGGCATGGGAAGGGGGAGGCAAGCCAGCAGCTGGGCGCCCGATACGATTGGTTAGGGGAGCTTGTTTTGTCTTCTCTGTTTGGTTTTAAGTTGGAAACAAGGACTAAACTTTGGAAAGCTCTCACTTATTAACCAATTCCTGGTCATTTGGGGTCTGGTTATCACAGACATTTTTGTTTGGGCTACAGAATGAAATCCATGCTGCTGGGGCCTCCTGATGAAAATTCAGGATGCCCAGTTCAATTTGAATTTCAGAAAAACATGTGATATTTTTAGTGGAAGTACGTCCCAGATATAGCATGAGAAACACACTAAAAAAAATTATTCATTGCTTATATGAAAGTCAAGTTTAAATGGGGGCATTGTTTTTGTTTGTTTGTTTGTTTGTTTGAAAACCTTGCAACCCTATAGGTGGCCCAACTCATGCTTCTTTGGGGGGCTCACATTTGTAGCAAGGATACACATTTGTAGGTCGAGCACCTCGCTCCCCTCCCCCTTCTCCGTGGCCTTGGGTGGGATTCAGGAGCGGGGCTGCATTTCCACAGTAAGGCTGTCTCCAGAACTATTGAGGAGTAGAGAGGCATGTTGAAGGATTCAGCCCCAAAACAATGGGGACCAGGTAGCCTACAGGGAGGCCTAATGCTTCCAACACCTCAGGCGGAGTTCCCACAAGGCTCAGATATGCCTGTCTGTGTGTGACCAGCCTCCAGGGCACTGACCCATCTTTGTCCCACAGTGCCACGCGGTTTACCAAGGTCAACAGAATGGACAGACGGCTCCAGATGCTCTGGGACAAGCCATATTTTCAGGCCGAGTGAGTGACGATGCCTTTTCCTTTAAAGTATACATTTTCACCTGTTGTGTCCATCCAGGGGCGCTAAACCCGACTCCGCTGAGGAATCCATCTCATGTTTGTTGCAGGGACTTTAAAGGCATCATTCAGGCCCTCCTCTGGGATAACAACGAGCATCTGATGAACGTCATAGAGGTGAGAGCTGTCGCCCACCGGCCCCTGCCTGCCCCTCTGCCAGCCACTGGCCGCGTGCCCCCCGCCGCCTCTGCCTCCTCCTGCGCTCTGTGGATAAGGGCCTTGTGGGTGAAACCGAGGAAGAGGGATTCCAGCCCCCCCCTGGACCACGGTTACCCAGCGAGACCTCATTCATTCAGTTAGCCATTTACTCAGACCTAAGCATTTCTTGGACACGAACTGTATTCAGGTACTGGGTCCGCCCAGAGGAACAAGCCCATCTCTGTCCCTGAGGCGAGTGCCTGCCCAGCAGAAGGGTGACAAGACGTGGGGGCACCACAGAGAGACAGGTGGGACGTGTCAGCAGGGGGGTCCTCCAATAGGAACCGCGTGGTACCCTGTTTCAGCACACACTCCACACAGGAGTTATCTGGGCATGCATGTTCCTGTCTGCCTCCCGCTGAGCTGTGAAACCTTCCGAGAAGGAGCTTCGGATCCTCCATATTAGTGGCCCCCCTAGCCCGGTAAACCAGCGTGGCGCTTCCCACTTGGCCCTCAGCCCTGTCACTGAAAAGAGATTCCATATTGGCCTTGGAATTGTGCCGCTCCCGCTCTTGGGCCTTGCCTGGCCCTGTGACACCGGCAGTGGCGAAAGGGACAGACACACGGAAAGAGGGTCGCGGGCCCAGGGGACAGCAGGAGAGACGGCTAGGTGACGAGGAGAGCAGGGTGGAGGATGCCCGGATGGGGGACCGGAGTCCCCCGGTGAGGGCCCCTCACCCACACCGTCAACCTTCTCTCCTGCAGGATTTCTACCGCAAGGAGAAGCGCTCAGTCACCAGGCCCGACTGCATGTCCGACACCTTGGAGCAGTGCGCGGACAACGTCAGCAAGAAGATCCTGGAGTACCAGAACCAGGCGGAGGAGTACCACAACTCCTGCCTCATAGGTGGGTGAGGGCGGCTGGCAGGAGGGCCCCGGGGCAGCACGGAGCCACCGACACCCGAGCTAGACCTGGGCCGCAGGGTCCGGGGGTGTGACCTTCTGACCTGGAGGTCACCAGGTGAGTCAGCGGAGCCTCTCCGTGAAAACGTTAACGTCTTAGAACTAGGTAAAAAAAAACCTTGATCAGATTTAGGTGGGGGGAAAAGCAATGCCTCCTCCCCAAAGCCCCCCCCACCTTTTTTTTTTTTTAGAAGTATGGTGATTTTTATACCGAACAATGCTTTTTGGTCATCGCACAGGCATTTCTGACAGCTTTCCTGAGATATTCACCTACATAGAACTCGCCATCTGAAGTGCACAATTTAATAGATCTAGTGGGAGTTGTGCAACCATCACCCCTGTCAGGTTCAGAACCCCCGACCCTCCTCACTTTCCCGTCCCTCGATGACCTTTCTGTCTCCGTCGAGTTTCCTGCTCTTAACGTTCATACGAGTGGAATCACGTCGAATGTGGTCTTTTGCGAGTGGGTCTTTTCGTTTCAGCACAATGTGTTAAAAGTTCATCCATGTTACTGTGTGCATCAGCACCTCATTCCTTTGAATGGCTGAATCGTAGTCCATTGTCCGCAGGTACCACATTTTGTTTATCTATTCATTCATTTATGGGTATTTGATTGTTTCTACATTTTGGCTATTGTGAAGAATGCTGCTATGGACATTCATGTGGATATATGTATTTGTGTGGACATATGTATTTCTTTCTCTGGGGTGTATGACTAGGAATGGGATTGCTGGGTCGTATGTATGGTGACTCTGTGTTTAATCATTTGAAGAATCCTTCCACAATGCTTACTGCATGCCTGGGCTGGGCTGGGCTGGGATGAACTCAGTAGACTCTGCCTCCTGGAGAACAGGGACATGAAACTAGGCAGGTCGATACATCTTACCACTTACATTTATTATGATTATGACTTAAAGGAATTGTGAAAGCATGACCCTTGCCCTCCTCTTGTCCATTTCTCCTAGTACCTCTGCCTCTTCATCCACAGCCATGTGTGTTTTATGGAGCCGTAAGTCCTCGGTATTCCTCTTGTAAGTCAGGAAACCTGAGCGCCCCATAGGCCTGCTGTGTTGGTGGAGAGGCAGCATCAACAGAAGAGGGAGAGAGCCGAAACCGGTTTGGCTCAGTGGATAGAGCGTCGGTCTGCAGACTGAAAGGTCCCAGGTTCGATTCCGGTCAAGGGCATGTACATTGGCTGCGGGCACATCCCCAGTAGAGGGTGTGCAAGAGGCAGCTGGCCGATGTTTCTCTCTCACCGACGCTTCTGGCTCTCTATCTCTCTCCCTTCCTCTCTGTAAAATATCAATAAAATATATTTTAAAAAGAAGAAGAAGAGGGAGAGAATTAGGGGATGGTCAGACCTGTGATCAAGACCTTGCACCGCCATCTTCCAGCTGTATGACCTTGACCAAGTCACCTTGCCTCTGTGAGCCTCAGTTTCCTCGTCTGAAGACTGGAGATATAGGCAAAACCCACGACGACGCAAGGCTTTTCTTGCCACGTATGGAACGGGGGAAATAGCCTGCTGTGGCTCTCGTTACTGTGGTTGTGCGACGACGCCTGGAAGAGAAACTACAGGCAGCATCTAGCTCAGGATTTCCCCAGGTTCTACGTGACCTTCCGCAAAATGAAGGTCCCTTGGTCGAATGGGCTTGGGAAATGCTGCCGTTTTATGTGCGTCTCTGGAAGATTCCCCCGGTTCACGGTACATGTTCACTTCCACTTCTTACAGTGTGGGAGCCCAGGACTCTGACCAACTCTCCCGGTAAAAACATGTAAAAAATGCCGGGTATAATGTGTTTGCGATTAAATTTTTTAAACACATCGAGCTGAGAAGCAAGGAACACACAGGCCCCACATGTAAATAAAACAGGAACTCTGAGAGAAGAATTGAGCAGAAATGTTGGCTGTTGCCCTAAAGACTTTGCTGACTCCCGGGTGAATGTAAGCCTCTGTTTTCATGGCCTTGGGGCATTGGGAACAGGAGACAAAGCCTAGACCCCCCCCCCCAAGGTGGAAAGTCTGAAAGGACCCATAAAACTGGGACTCTACCTACAGAGTAAGGTGAATGAGACAAAAACCACCCCTCCCACCCCTACAACCAAACGGTCTTATTGAAAACCTTGGTGCTGGGTAAAGAAGAAGAAAAACCCCTATGAGAATCCACACCTACAAGCCAGCCCTAATGAGGGTTTCAACTTGAAGTCACCCTGAGACAAACCTGAATTTAACTTCCTGTGGAGCATCCAAAAGGCCTCCCACTGATACTTTAGCTTAAAATGATCTTGAGTTAGCTGTGCCAGATGCTTGTTTAATAGAGACACTACAAATCTTCTTTAGTAAAGTCCACCTTCAATTCAGGCCTCCAAGGATTCCCCAAAATAAAAAGCCCAGAAAAAGAGCTCATGGTAAAAAATAAACAAACAACACACACGCACACGCACACGCACACGCGCACACACACGGGGAAAAAAGGTATCTTGAGCATGAGGTAGGCAGCAGGATGAGGCCAGTAAGGACTGTCCATATTGAACATATCGAACAGAAAATATAAAAGAATGTATTTATTAGAGTCAAATAAAAGAGGAAACTGGAAAAAATGAGTAAGGAGCAAGAGATTATTAACAGGACCACATAGAAATGAAAGAGAATCAAATATTTGGAAAATAAATAGTTGAAACTTCAAAATTATAAATGGCTCTCCAAGCATATTATTCATTGGTGGAGGTGAAATTAGTGAACTGGAAGATAGATACAAAGAGAATACCCCAAATACAATACAGAAAAACATATGAAATTTGGGAAGAAAGGAGAAGAGATATGGAGGAAAGACCAGAAAGATCAGAAGTCCAAAAGGAGAGGAAGGAGACTGGAGTTAAGACAATATTTGAAGAGGTAATGGATGAGACAATGCTTAAAGACACAATGTTACTTTATTTTTTAAAAATATATTTTATTGATATTTTTTACAGAGAGGAAGAGAGAGAGATAGAGAGCTAGAAACGTCGATGTCATTTTTTTTTACAGAGAGGAAGAGAGAGAGATAGAGAGCTAGAAACGTCGATGTCAGAGAAACATCGACCAGCCACCTCCTGCACACCCCCCATCGGGGATGTGCCCGCAACCAATATACATGCCCTTGACCAGAATCGAACCCGGGACCCTTCAGTCCACAGACTGACGCTCTACCACTGAGCCAAACCGGCCTTGGCCACAATGTTACTTTAAATGAGCTGAAAAGTCCTGCAGAGTTTAGAAGAGAAGTCTTTGGAACTTTTATACTATAGTAGTTTTTTCCTATCCTAGTTTGATCACACGACCTCTTTCAATGAAATAGACATTACCACATTGAAGACCGAGTCTCTCTCTTTGGGAAACTGGGCTCTGTTCTATCCTCTCCCTTGGTCTCCCATCCCCAATGTCTACAGAATTACGCGCCCAGCTGAGGAGATTTGAGGAGCTGCTGCCCCAGGTGTGTTGGCTGGTGATGGAAAATTTCAAGGAGAGCAACTTGCAAAAACTTAACACCTCCACCAAAGAGATCCGGGAACAGTTCTTGAATTTCCACAAGCAACTTGAGAAAAGGAAGGTGAGGGCTCCAGGACCTGCCCTCCCTCTCCAGGTTCAGGGCCCTGGGAGGGTGGAAATGAATGCAGGGCATCGGAAGAACTGAGTCCCAGGGGAGGTGATTGTTGTTGGATGGGGACTGAGGGACATAAGGCATTGGGGGAAATGAGAGTGGAATGGATGGCTTCTTCAACGAAGTCATTCAGTAAACTCCTTGTGAGATTTAATGGGTGGGTCAGCTGGGCTCTGTGTGGCCATTGTCCTTGAGATCAACAGTGCTTGTCTCCCTGGTCTCACAGCCACGAGTTGTTCATTTCGTTGAACCAAAGCCTGGATTGTGCTGGACAGATAGATGCTCAGTTTGCCGGCTCCCTCCCCTCAGAGTCGGCTCCAGCCAGGCCCCTATCTTGCCTTTCTGCCTACCCATGGCCCTTCACACACCCTGGTCAGAACACACATAAGTCTGGCCAGTGCCACAATTGACAGAGGACATAGGCCAGTAACTATTTGGTCCTGACCTCAAGACAGCGTGGTTGAAATTCCTGCTGATTTCTTGATTTTCTTTTTTAAATTGAAGGATAAAAATGCCCAGAGTCTTTATCCAAATCTTGGACACCCTATACATTCTAAAGAAATGGAGTATCTATGCTTAATGGAAAATAAAAGACAGCAAGAATTGGACACGATAATTGCGAACACCAAGGAGAAGCTGGAGGTCAGTGGTGCCATCAGTTCCCAAGTCCAGGGCTGAGCAGCATTGCCCTCCGGAGAGATGACCCCCAACGGACAGCCCACCACCAGCGTGGAGAGCACAGCTTTGTGCTGACACCCGGCCACGTCGGGAGATAAGAGTGGGCAGGATTTACAGGTGGAGATGGTCAATGTCAACTGTTTGTAACGTGTAATTTTTAATTCCTAAATTAATTATTTACAAAAAATATTCATGGGAACTCCTCTCCCACCCACCCCCAATCCATGCCTACTTTTATTTCTTCTTTGGTGAATTGTCCCTTGGCCATTTCGGAATCATTTCCTACCTTCAAGCCAAGTCACCTCTTGGGAGAGGTCTCCTGGCTGAGGACCAAATGCCAGCTACCTTAGATACAACTGACACGTGGCTTTGTCTTGTTACCCGCCGGGTCCCCGAATCCCCCCTCAACCTGCTGCTGGAGGCAAGGTGCTCTGCTACCAACTGGTCTGTCTCCCCGTGTTTCCTCCAGGAATGTATCAAGAAGTGCGGCCGGTCCTTCATAACCACCTTGGCCAGCTTCACCGAGAAGTTCCTACTGCAGTTGGATGATGTGACCATCATTGATGATGTCCAGGTAGCAAGTAAGTGGCACTACGGCCCTGTGTCCTGGCCCCAGGGGACTGGCGAAGCACAAGCTGATGGGCCATGGGGGGTTTCTGCCTTTCCCCAACTCCACCAGAATGAAGAGAGATTCTCCACCAAGGAAATTGATGAATTTTGGGTTGTTTTCATGAGAAATACCTTTCTTTTTTTAATTAAAACACAAATCTCAAATTGGTCAACAATTACTTGTAGAAAATGAAACTCTACGAGTGAATATTTGATAGTCAGTACCTATCAAAATTCTTTTTTTTCCTTTTCCTCTCACCTGTCAAAATTCTTAATTTTGACCTGGCAGTTGTTACCCTGGGAATTTATCCAACAGAAATACTTGCACAGTTTTCCAAGGCTATATTTTAAAGCATAAGTCATCACCACACTGACATTGCAAAGAAGGGGGAATAATACTAACATCTAGTAAGAAGGGATTGGAGACACAAATTAGGGCTGAAATGTACAATGACTGCCGTTCATCTATTTAAGAGTCTTTAATAGTCTATATGTGCTAACGTGGAAAGGCAGGAAAGATATACTGTTATGTGAAAACCAGTGAGTACTTTTCTATGATCCCATTCAAAAACCACACACACATGAGATGTGACCATATTCATATATATATATATATATATATATATATATATATATATGTAAATGAATTCATGTGAGAGAGAAAGAGAATGAAAGAGAGCCTGAGAGATAGTACCAGACTGTTGACAATGGTGCCCTCTGGTGGCTGGAATTACCATAGACTTCTGAAATCTTTTTTTTTTTTTCCCTCCAGGTTAGGGATGTTCCAATAAAATTTTTATAATGTGCATATTACTTTTATAGTTATATAAAAGACTTCTAAAATCTTTTTTCCAGGTTAGGGATGCTTAACACTTTTTTTCTTTTATAGCTATAGAAAGACTCGAATCACATCTAATCTATTAAGTAATTAAAATATATTATTCTTGTTAAGGTTTTTATTTTTATTATGAAGACAGTAAATATTTGTGATAGCAAAATAATACATGACAAAGAAAGTTAAGAATGCAGCCTTCAGCTCTGGCTAGTGTGGCTCAGTTGTTCGGGCATCATCAGGGTACTAAAAGGTAGCTGGATTGGTTCCAGGTCAGGGTGCATGCCTGGGTTGTGGGTTTTTGAGCCCAGGTGGGGGTGGAGGCAGGTGTGCAGCAGGCAGCCAACCCATGTTTCGCTCTCACATCGATTTGTTTCTCTCTCTCCCTGACCGTTCCCCCACCCCCACCCCCCCCCCCTCTCTTGGAATCAGTTTTTAAAAATCTTTTTTAAAAAGAAAGAAGACCGCCTACATCTCTGGTGCGGTCAGCTTTTCTGTGGGAGGAGCGCTGCCCCCCCTGGGAGACTCCAGGTGGGGAGCCGGGGAGGGCGGCCCTCACTTCTCTAAGGCCAGGGGGTGGGCCCCTTGATCTCGGGCTGTGGGCAAGGCCACAGCCAGGAACCCGTCTCTTCCCTGCCAGGGATGGAGCCCTCTAAACAGAAAACGTCAGTTCTCATCCGGAGGAAACTTGGTGGGCAGGCCCTGGAGGAAGAGTGTGAGAAGCCCCTGATCGAACGGGGCAGCAGGTGAGAGAGCCGACGACGGGAGGAGGTAAACCCGGAACGGTCGTGTCTGCCGGGGGGCAGCGCTACGGAGTAACCCCAGGCTCCGTGCCTCAGTTTCCCCACCTGCGAAAGGGGCCTGGCAGCCTACCTTCCATGGAGGTCTTATGAAGAGAGCGTTAAATGGGATCGGGGTGCCCCTGGCACCCACTGAGAACGCGGCGGCGGCGGCGGCGGCTGGCGGGATCTACAAAGGGGCCCCCCAAGGCACGGAGGCCTTTCCCACGGCGAGGCCAGTCCCCGGGTTTGCTGGTGGCGCTGAGGCTGTGCCACAAGAGCTTGTCCAAGCGCTCGATCCTGTGCCCCCCCAAGAAGGCGACTCTGGAAGAAGTAAGGCGTGGTCTGCCCGGCTTCGTTCCCAGCGGCAGCTTTCACAGCTCGCTAGAAAAAAAAAAAAAAAAAATGGGGCAGGAGCCTGGGACTGCCCCCCGGCTGATGGGTAACCCAGGGAACGGGGGAGGCGTGCCATTCCTCCGCCCGGGCCGAACCAGGGCTGTCCGCTCACGTGGATTTAAACTTTTCACGTGGGAGGAAAACGCACGCAAAGAGCTTCAAGAAGCTGAGCATGAGGCGATCAGAAGGGGTTTTCTTTTCTTTTCTTTTTTTAAAAAAATATATTTTTATTGATTTTTTTACAGAGAGGAAGAGAGAGGGATAGAGAGCTAGAAACATCGATGAGAGAGAATCATCGACCAGCTGCCTCCTGCACACCCCCTACCGGGGATGTGCCCGCAACCAATGTACATGCCCTTGACCGGAATCGAACCCGGGACCTTTCAGGCCGCAGTCCGACGCTCTATCCGCTGAGCCAAACCGGTTTCGGCGGGGTTTTCTTTCCATTAAGACACTTAAGGAAAGGCTAACCTTCCACCAGGGTCCTGGGCGCGTCGTCCGCACGCGGTGAGGCCGAGCCCGCGGGGCCCGACACGCCGGTTTGTTTGTAGGAAGTGGCCTGGGATCAAACCCACCGAGGTCACCATCCAGAACAAGATTCTCCTCCGGAAAACGCCGTCCATCACCACCTTAAAGACCACCCTGGGCCACCTGGCAACCGTGGAAGCCCGAGACGACGCCTACCTGGTGAGCGGAGAGGCGGGCGGGCGGGCGGGGGGGTCGGCGGGCCCCAGGGGCGCCCCGCAGCCCCGTCGGGCCGGCCGGGGAAGGAGCCAGCTCCCCGTCACGGCGCCCTGACCTGGCCATGCGGCAGATGGCACACAGGAGGGTGCCCCAGGGCACAGTGTCCGCACTCAGGGCAGTGGAGGTCCTCAGACACAAGGACATGGGCCGCTAGTCACGTCCAGTCCCAGTGACAGCGTGAGTCTGATGGCGTGAGCCCAGTGCTGCAGGAACCCCACAGAGGTCACCCCACCCGGACAGGGGGGTTGGGGGGGGGGGGTGTGTGGGTGAAGGAAGGTTCTCCAGAGCCAGGGGTCAGAGTCCGTCAGAGGCACGGAGGCCCTGGGAGCGGTGGGTGGAACGGCTGACAGTTTCCGTTCTCAACATGAGGCATCTCACGGAGTCCCTGTAACATCCCCAGGAGGACGGTAGAACTGTCCCATGGGACTGGGACTGGTGAGGACACTGAGGTTTACAGAGAGTGCCCCCCATATGCCACTGCAGAGTGGCGGAGGTAGGGCTAAAACCGAGTGCCCGTCTGAAGGGAGGGTCTCCACCTCGATGCCGCCCGTGGGACCCCTCCGCTCTGAAGCTGCGTGCGCCTTCGGGCCCGGTGCCCAGAGAGAAACCTTTTCCCGCCCAGAGATATGCTGACCCTGGTACCGGGAAAGCCGGCAGTGCCCAGGCCCGGCCCTGACCCAGCTACCACGCCAAGCCCCGGGCAGAGGGGGCGGCTCCGCCCGCTGAGTCCAGCGAGGGCTCGAAGCCTAGAGGGCCGGACCTCCCGAGGAAGCCAGGATCCCTCGCCCCAGGGAGGCCATAGTGTGGGCAGCAGTCAGCAAGAAGCGCAGAGCCCATCGTCTGGCAGCCTGGGGTCCTAGCCCCTGCTTGGTCTCCCTCTGGCTGGGGGATCCCAGGCGAGGCTCAGCCTGAGCCTCGGTTTCCCCATCTCTAGAACCATCAGACCCGCCTGGTTGGTTGTGGGGCAAATACATGAGAAATGACCGGTGGGACCGTTGCTAGTACCTGGGTCAGAGCTAGTGGCCAGCCGTTCGAAGTGTCCCTCTGGAGCACAGGGTCCGGGAGCCCCTCCTCACGCCTCCTTCTGCTGCCTCGCCCCTAGAAATACTTGGCGTTGTTTGAAGAGGAGTTGAAGAAGACGCAGGACGAGAACGAGATGCAGGTGAGGGAGGCCCAGCGCTGGAAGAACAGCTGGCAGAGGTCCGTGCAGACCCTCCAGAGCCTGTACTAGCGAGGCCCCCAACTCACCCCAATAAAGGCTCCTTTTGTACCAGCTGCTTCTTGATGTCCCCATCCATCCCTATCCATCCATCGTCCAACTGCCTGTCTATCTATCCATCTCTCTGTCCGTCCATGCATGCATGCACGCATCCATCCATCTGTCCACCATTCCTGCTCCGTGCCCTGCACTGTAGCTTCATCTGTGACCAGGGCATGATGCGGCCCCCGCCCCCAGGGACACCGGTTCCAACGAGGGAGACGGAGGTGAACGGAGGAGTCCCGTGTGGTTAGCTGGCCAAGATGGTGGGTAACAGGAACAGGTCACTTACAACGGCGACCAGTCCTTTGAAGCAAATAACTAACAAAAGTCATGCTTGGTGCTCCGTCTTGGAAGGTGAAATGATTAAGGCTTTTGGAAAAGAGTGTGTTTTACATATAACTAAACGAGGATTGTAATTGCAGCCACGCCCCGACTCCTAGAGCCAGTGAAGAATTCAACCAGGGTTGGCTGTCTATCTGTCTGCCTGGCAACATGCCTGACCAAAGGACAGCATCTTGGGAAATGTCTTCTAGGCCCCCCTTCATTTTCCTGCGGGCCGCTCTCGTCCCATGAGGCTCAGCGCATTCTCTCCGGAAACCTCTGCCCCGCTGTCTTCCTTGTCGGCTTTCTCTGCTTCGATTGCTAAGTGGCCCAACCACGCCAGATGTCATTTGTCAGTAGCTTTCTATGTCACTCGGACAGGGTGCTTATATCCCTTCCCCGGACCATGCACTGCTGTTTCTTTCACACACTTGGCATTTTGACTTTGCAACCTGGCAGAGGTCTGTGCATACCGGGCATTTTCACGTGCTTTCTCTCCTTTCATGACTCACGAGGTCGGCTTCCAGGTGCCTAATGCGGTTTCCTCCCACTGCCTTTTCCTTGCCTCGCCCCAGCATCGAGTGTAACATAAATTGTGTACCAGTTGGTTGGCTGACTGTTATGGAATCAGTAATACTGTAGTGGGTTGCCTTGCTTAAAGTATTAGTTACCCCACCTCCATGCCCTACCCCACAACTGGGCCCTTAACCAGCTGACAACTCAGTATTTGTGTCCTTGGGATCATCCCAATATCTGGGCCTTGTCCAAGGCGGAGTTGTGTAAATGACCCACAACTGGAGGGGGGGGGGGCAGAGGCCGTCTCTTAGCCAAGACCCTCCCCTGTCCTCCTGTGAGCTCTCACTACACAGGATCGCTTTAAACTTCCGTTATGCCCCATTTTCCGTGTTGTGCGGCTGGGTGGCCTTTGCAGTTTAAGGGATCAGCCTCTCCGGGGGATTAGCCCCTTCCAGCTGACTCACCTTGGAGGCCTTTGTGTGCGGATTAGGGAGTTTTGCTTGGCCAGCACAGCCTTGGCTGTCCCGCAGCCTGGATTTGAGCAGGGCTCTGGCAATCTCTCCCTTTTGCTTTTTTTCTTTTGTTTTTCTCCTTACTCAGTTAAAACAATTGCAGTTGTCTGGACATTTCTCTGCCTTTGATTGTGAAGCAACAGCGGATGGGAGAGGGAGCAATCATGATATTCACGATTAATCAAAAGTAGATCTATCCAAAGATCCCTCTAGTCGTGGATCTGTTTTTCCTGACCTTCGTAAGCAGCAGGAACTGATGAGGCTGGGTTTCATCACCATTTACAACTTTGAACTTGTTGTTCAGCTTCAGAAAGCAGTTGCTTAGGCTTTTATATGTATACTAAAGGCCTGGTGCACAAAATCCATGCATTGGGGGGGGGTGTCCCTCAGCCCACCCTGAACCCTCTCCAATCTGGGACTCCTTGAGGGCAGTCGGACATCCCTTTCACAATCTAGGACTGCTGGCTCCCAACTGCTTGCCTGCCTCCCTGATTGCCCCTAACCACGTCTGCCTGCTAGCCTGATCACCCCCTAACCACTCCCCTGCCAGTCTGTTTGCCCCTAACCGCCCTCTCCTGCAGGCCTACTCACCCCTAACTGCCCTCCCCAGCGGGCCTGGTTTTCCCCAACTGCTCTCCCTTGCATGCCTGGGTCCCCCCCAACTGCCCTTCCCTGCAGGCCCGGTCGCCCCCAATTTCCCTCCTCTGCTGGCCTGGTCACCCTTAACTGCCCTCCCCTGCAGGCTTGATCACCCCCAACTGCCCTCCCTTGCAGACCTGGTCCCTCCTAACCTCCCTCCCCTGCTGGTCATCTTGTGGCAGCCATCTTGTGGCAGCCATCTTGTGCCACATGGGGGCAGCCATCTTGTGTGTTGGAGTGACAGTCAATTTGCATATTACTATTTTATTAGGTAGGATTGATAGCCACAACCTGGAAACAACAACATTTATCAAACTGTATATTAAGCTTTTTATTATATGTAAATTATTTGTTAGTAAAGCTGATTTCTTAAAAAACTAGCTGCAGAGCATCTTTTTCCTTAATTCATAAGCCAGCCCAAACATGGAACCCCTTTGCAAGGATAAAGGACCTCAGACCTGGGGTCAACTCAGTTGGCTTTATCACTTATTCTGTATATTGGACTCTGCAGTTTTTCCTAATGTCCTACTCCAACTGGCACTCTTTCAACTGGGAGCAGCTTTCTACATATTTCCCATTTTAAATATGGAGCCAGAGAGTGTTACCAGCACTACAGAGTATAAATGGATCTGGTTGCATTTTAGGTCTATTAAATCCACTGCAGTGTTTGGAGCAAACTGGGGGAGAGAAGGGAAAGAGCTCTAAAATAGACTGAAATACAGCAGTGGACAGAGAGGCGTGTCAGGGAGAGACACTGGGCAGACTTAGGGGCTAGATGTAGAAGTGTAAATGAGAACAGTGTTCAGAGACTACTTTGAACAGTTCCCCATTGCGTGTTCCCCATTGCGTGAGGGAAAAGGCCCAAACTCCTGAGCATTTGTCTGCCGGGCCTTCCATGATCTACTCCCAATCTACCTTTTCATTCCTGAATCAAAAGCTCCTCAAGCTCAGGCCTTCACATAGTAGGCACTCCATGAAAGTTTGTGTTCAAAATATACTGTATATCCATTCACCTTCTGATGAACATTCCTGTGTTTCTATTTTTGGCTGTTAGGAATAAAGCTGGTATGAACATTCTTGTCCGGGTCTTAAAGTGGACGTATGCTTTTCATTTTTCTTGGGTAAACTCTAGAAATGGAATTGCTGGATCATATGTTGGTTTAAGGACTATAAACCAATATGCCCAGTAGGTGTTGATATAGCTATATGTGCAGAAGAAATAAATGAATAAATATTAGGTGTTCATAATTTTAAAATGAATGCATGCATTTGACAAATAATGTATGTCACCTTTATCATATGTCAGGCACTATCCTAGGCTCTGGGGGTTAGACTAGGGAACAAGACACAGATCCCTGTGCTTCTTTAACTTGGGGAGGAGAGTAGATAGGAAAACATTCAGCATGCTAAGGAGAGAAAGAGCAAAGAAGGGAGACAAGGAACATCAGGGACAAGATTGACTTTTTTTGAGATTGTGGCCACCCTCCCCGAAAGGGCGAAGCTTGAAAAAGACCTAAAGGAAATGAGCGGCCGGGTGGCTGTCTAGCCGAATAAAAAAATCAAATTGAACAAGCGTTGAATGGAATGTCCAGTGGCAAGGCTGAACGCCCCCAGCAGGGAGCTCGTCAGAGCGGGTGGCCAGATCTGCTGGTCCCGGGCCTGCCGGGCCCACTAGTACCTGCGCCGCCCAGGAGGAGGCGCTGCTGAGCCCAGCCCGCAGCCTGCGCCCCGGGCCCGCGAGTGGGCACGCGCAGAAACCGCTAGGCGGCGTCGGTTTCCCTTCCCACGCGGGACGCCGGCGTGGGCCGACCGCGGCCGGGGAGCCCGCGCGTGCGCACACCGAGGCCGGGCGCTCTCGGGGCGGGCGGGGCCGGCGGGGCGGGGGCTGGCGGCGATTCCCGGGCCGCTGCGGCAGCTCGGGCGGGCGGTGCGGGGGAGAAACCGAAAGTGGGCGGCGGCCGCGGCTGTGGCCCGGACGGCGACGGCGGCGGGCGCGGGGTCCGGAGGCGCGGGGACCGGCCGAGGGCCCCCGGGACCAGGTGAGCGCACGTCCTGAGTGCGGCCGAGGGGTGCCACAGGTGCCCCGGCGAAGGCGGGCCAGGGGGGTGGGGGCCGGCGCGGCGCACCTGTGCCCCCCGCGGGACCGCGGCCCCCGGCGGGACCGGGACGGGCCTCCCGGCTGCAGCCGCCGGAGATGCCGCGGCCCCGACCGACCGCCGGAAACGGGCCGGGCGCCGCCGCCGCCGGGGGGTTGGAGTTCCAGAGCGCTGCGTTTTAAACCTCTGGGGGGACCCCCGCCCCCGGCACTCGGGGCCGGCGGGACGGGCTCCCGGGAGTCGGAGGGACCCTCCTGCCTGCCGGTCCCCCGGGAAGCCCGGGGCGGCGGGGGAACTGGCCGCGGGGGTGTGGCCGCCGGGAGGGGGCGCTGACCAGGAAGTGGTTCCTGGCACCGGCGGGACCGCAGCCCCGCAGCTCGCTCAGCTGGTCTCTGCCCCCCCGACCCTGGGAGGTCCGAGCCCCTGGGAGGTCCGAGCCCCTGGGAGGTCCGAGCCCCGCAGGTTTTACCTGGAGCTTTAAGTTCCACGCCGCCGACAGGGGCTTCTCCTTGTGGACCAGCCCCTGCAAGCCGCCCGAGGGAACGCGGGACACCAAAACCGCCCGTTCCATCACTCCGTGAGCGCGGGGTGGGGTACCGAGCTCCTCCCTCCGAGCTCGGAAGGAAACGTGAATCCGTGAATGAGTTTGTCGCTTAGTAACTTTCCCCTAGATCCGGCCCCGGTTCTCAGCTTCAGCGCAAGGGGCGGAGGCTTGGAGCTCACACAACTTTTTTTCTGCTCCGATCCACCACTTGAGGGACCTACTATATTTCCGTTAACAGCCAAGGGTGTCACTCCCAAGTAATTTCTATTATTTGAGCAGAAAGAGGGGAATACCTATATTAGGAAGAAAGAAAGAAAAAAAGTCCAGGGCCCGAAAGGATTCTGATAACTGTCCTACAAAAGGAAACAAAACAAACCATTGAACTAGGTCAGCTTTTATCCCCTACCCCCAACCCCCACCCCCAAGTTGTGCAAGTAGAAAAATTGCAGAATAGTATTCTGTCTCGTGAGAAGCAGTGACTTAATGACAGAAAGTGAAATGTAGACCCAAGTGCCCAACTCACCCCCAGCTGCCTTGATGGGCTGCCTGGGTGTGTAGGGGTTGCATCCTGTGGCCTTTGCAGACCTGGATTGGAATCTGTCTGGGCTTCTCCTCTTTCTTAACTGTGATCTTGAACAGATTACACACTTCCGTTGAGCCTGGTTTTCTAGGTATCAGATGGAAATATTTAACTTCGTCTGCACAGCTTTTATGAGGTAACTGTTGTAAGTTCTTTGGCTTGTAGTAACCAGTCAGGAAGTGCTAACTCCCATCACACTAACCATCATTTCCATAATCAGATTTCAATTTCTTTTCCAAGAAAGAAATTGGGGTACATCTTTAAATCCTCTCTATGTAATGAAAAGTTGGCAGGTGGTGGTGATTTTTGCGGTTCCACTCACCTGGCATTCATTGAGCATCAGTTACACTGAAAGCACTGTGCTTGGTGCAGGGAATTGCTCCTGGGCCCAGTCGGATTAGAACCCTCATCTCCTGTGCCTGGTACAAGACCCTTTGGTGGCACACAGCCTCCCTGGTTAACACAGTGGGACTGTGAGGCAGCGGTTGGCGGTGTTTTCGGATTTCAGTCCCTGTAGACTGGAAATGAAATGCAATCCCTGCTAATGCCCTTTTAAGTGTACTGGTAGAATGTGGCTGAATGAGCCATTGTATTTTGTACCAAGAGATTTAAACTTCTTGAAGGACCTCTCTTTATGTTCTCCATGCAGTAAATCTAGTTAGAGACTTAGTTTGAATGTAAAGGAAAAACATTTGATAATCCAACTCTAAGTGCCTAATCTGTGTTTGATCAAGTGCTGTTTTCAAAAATTGATATTTGACATAGAGTGAGTGATTTGCTTCTAGGCACTTTCAGGGTCAGCAGATAGTTGCAGGAAGGACAGAAATGCCCTGGTGTATGGAATGAAATCTAATCTCATTTTTGTGTGAATTCATTTTTTTTCTTTATGTAAAACATACTTTCTCCACCCAGTACTCCAACTTAGTGCTTTCTTTTTATTATTTCCTCATTGAGCCACTTTTTTTTAAGTTCTGACTTTCAAACAATCTATTTTTAAAAAAATAATTTTTAACTAAAGATTTTTGTGTGTGTATATTTGCCAATAAGAGCTTCTAATCAGCACGTTACCCAGTGTGACCCCAAAGTGAATTCGGTATTTTAGTCGTACAACTTTGTCAGAGGAAACAAACCCATGGTTCCCATTGGACCCCATTTTAGAGCTCTGAGGACTCCACAAAAGGTTGAGAGTCATGGTTCTTGTCCACCTTCCTTATCTTTCATGTGAAAAAAGAGACGCAAAATGACTTGCTCACAAGGTTACAGCTGATAAGTAGCATAAATAGGATTAAGATCCATACTCCTAAATAAACCAGTTTGTCATCTCTAGTACAAATATAGATTTATGTAAAGCCCTTGTTTATATAATCACTAGAGACCCGGTGTATGAAATTTGTGCACTGGGGGTTGGGGTGTCCCTCAGCCCAGCCTGCACCCTCTCCAATCTGGGACCCCTTGGGGGATGTCAGACAGCCCTCTCAGAATTCAGGACTGATGGTTCCTAACCACTTGTTTGCCTGTCAGCCTGATTGACACCTACCTGCTCTCAGATCACCCCCAACTGCCCTCCCCTACAGGCCTGGTCCCCCCCAACTGCCCTCCCCTACAGGCCTGGTTGCTCCCAATTGTCCTACGCTGCTGGCCATCTTGTGAAAACGTGGGGGTGGCCATCTTGTGACAATGTGGGGGCAGCCATTTTGTGGCAGCCATCTTGTGAGGGTGAGTGGGTCAATTTGCATATTACCTCTTTATTATATAGGATAGTATGAAGTTAGTCATGCATGGATAATTTGAAGTTTGAAATTACAATAATAAAAAAGAAAGTTGTTTCCTAAAGGTACTGTGTGGAAGTATGTCACCATCTGAGCCATTAATCATTACCTTTCCTTTTAAAAAGTTGATAAAGGAATGATTCAGGTGGTAACAAGTAGACTACAATTGGGGATAAATAATATGTTAAACTGTTGCAAGTTAAGGAATCATGTGGAGGGTCTTTGGCAAAAGCCTTCCTTCTCTTAGGCTCAATGTATTATTTTGTAAGATGAGGGGTTTGGGCTGATGTCTCAAATCTTTTCAGCACAGACATTCTGGACTTTAGAACCCTGGCTTGTTGCTAAAATAGTGTCTTCAAGGATAAGATCATCCAATTGCTAGACGTGTATGTCCTGATGAGATATGAAGAGGGGATGTCCCCTCCCCCTCCCCACCCCCCGCCTTCAACACAATATTGCCTGTTTCCAGGGGTTATGCATATATGCATATAAATTCTTTGGTTAATCTCTCTGCACCCACCCACCCATCCCTACCTTTCCTTTGAGATTCATCAGCCTGTTCCTTGCTTCTATGGCTCTGGGTCTATTTTGTTTATCAGTTTATTTTGTTCATTAGAGTCCACATATGAGTGAGATCATGTGATACTTCTATTTCTCTTACTGGCCAAAACCAGATTTCTTTTGAACAAGACTGTTTCTCAGGACTCTTTTTAGGTGTATGAAAGAGAAAAACTGTGAATTTCCAAAATACAGTTTAGAATGTGAGAAGCTATTGAAAATGCTTAAATCTTGCTTTTCTAAAAGTTGTCGTTATTCTCTCCTACTTTCCTACGTCTTGCACCACTTCTTGTACATATCCACACTTTGGGGTACTCACAGTTGACTGTGTAGCAAAGAGAAAAGGCATAGGATGAAACGATAAAAGGTTTCACTTGCCACCATTGAATTTTTGCAATAGTTGGCAATTCTTTTGAATTTGGATGCCACACCCTTCCATGAGAATGTGGCGGATCCCTGCTTCGTGCCACTGTAAGGGCGAGCTGCTGAGCACCAGCAGGGTTGCTGTCAGGGACCCGAAGGCAGATTGACTTTCAGAAGCATATTCCACTCCGCCTTTGGAGCAGCTGTCTGAGAAGCACTAGGTTTAGGAGTCAGAAGATCTGGATTCGTGTGGTTCTGACCATAAAAATATGTAAGACCTGGAATATTGCCTCTGGGCCTCAGTTTCCTTACTTACAAACTGAAGAGCTTGGAGGAGATGGTGGAAGCTGCCCACTAGAACCCTGTGCGTCTCTCAGCCCCCCTGGCTGAGATGGGCCCACCTTCCTGTGCTGCTTTCCTCGCCAGGCAGAGCCTGGGGACACTGTGGGGTTGTGTCTGGTGGGGATCTCTGCCGAGAGGCCATTTGCTGAAGCAGTAAATGACTTTTTGCCTATGGTTTGGATGAGAGATGATGTTGGAGGAGATCCAGTGGCTTTCTTACCAAGCCTCCCTGTTCCTAGTATGCCAATGCTTATACCATTGCACTCTTGGTCATATATTCGTGGGTAGTTTCCATCCACACCATGCTTCTAGGGAAATGTTTTTAATTAAGTAACTACTGATACCAAGTATTGTGGTAAGCACATGTAACTCTACTTTTGGACTAGTCATTCAGAAAGAGAAGCAAAGAAAGGAGGAGGAAAAAGTGAGAGGAAGGAAGCGAAAGTCAAGTGCAATATGTTGTGATCCGTTGTGGCCAGTTTCTCCCTTCTTGACTGTGGTCTTTGCTAGCTGACCTTGGTCCGTTTTTGAAGTAAAAAAATACTCTGATTAATTCTCGAGACCCACCTCCACTTTACTCTGCTGTTGAGGATTCTTATTCAGCTGAAACAGCTCTCTCAAGCCCCTTCGTTGTCTAGGGAAAGCCTTAAGGATTTTAATTTGAGAACCTTTGGGCTGAAACAGAGATGCCCAACCTTATTTCTCCCAACCTAGCCTACCTTATAGTCCACCAAGCATTGCATAACATTCCTAAAATCTGAGTAAGTTGAGTTCTCTGAAACTCTAAATTGTATTTATTACAACACTTTCAGAGAATAGAAATAATAGGGAAGTGATCTGAAAGATCAAACTGGCAACTTTAGAATTTTGGGAAGGCACTTTAGAGAAACTTCAAACTTAATTTTTGGAGGCATGCCTAAGGTTTGCCATTGAGACACTAAGAGTTGAAATTTCCACGATAAACATCCTTCTTGTTTCTAATAGATGACATTCAAGATGGTAAACTTGATTTTTATAGTTAGAGGAAAGTATTCTCATATACTACACCTTTTATAAAAGTTCTCAAGTATAGTTGCCATCTTCAGGAAATCTCAAAATACGCCATGATAACAAAGGAATTAGCAAAACTTAGAGCATTTTGAAGCAATATAGTAGATCAGAAAATGATAATGATTTTTAAAAAGCTTTAGTACCTCTCCGTTTGTTCAATGCCTAACGTGATTTCGCTAATGTAGGAATTGCAAACCAGACTGCAAAGCATGAGAACAAGGTATACATCTGAACAAGACATACAGTCACACCTACTGCTCCAGGTTTTACTGTGCTTAACTGCTTCTCACCAGCTTTGGGATCTTCAGGCTTATAGTCTAAGGAACTGCTCTTCCCTCCAAAAGTTGTATGCAAATAGAGAATTACACTATTCCGTGAAAATAGATATGTTTTAAAAGTCACGGGGTAGAGGCGGGGGGAGTGGAAGGGTACTTAATTCAGGTTGCCTTCTTGTGGTCAAGCATCGCTTTCCAGTCTTAAGCTTAAGGTCCTTTTTGTTAGCTTTGTAGAAAACACTGTGAAACCTCACACACCAGTGATTGCACTTCTAGTGTCTATTGGTTGATAAAATACATCACTACTCAGAGCTGTTGTGAATTCAATATCAATTTGGGTTTGTGAATCCCAACGGTGTCTGCACACTGTTTGAAAAATAGGAATATGTGTGAGACACCAGTATTAAAGCAGTGCTCACTGCTCGTCGGAATGTATAGACTCTGTGCAGTCTGCTGTGGCCTTGACCTGGGCCCGCCTGTGAGAACACTGGCTCCGAGTAGCAAGGCACAGAATTCATCCACCTGATGGTTCTCAGTGACAGCGTGGTGACACAATTGGCTCTCAGTCAGTTGATAACAGTCATTAAAATTTGCAAATATATTTTCTCTTTTTTCCCCCCTGCAAATAATTTTTAGAATAAAGATTATTCCTTTCATACTTTACGTGCATATATTTCAGTGAGTAGGAGGGAAAAGCAGTGGTGTTGGGTAGATGGAGATTTTCTCATTCAGTCATTCAATGTTTGCTGAGCTCCCCTTGTGGCCTGGGCAGGAGGAATTCAGCAGCGACCAAACCCTTACAAAGCCACGCTTTCACAAACCTTCCATTCGAGTTGGGGAGATAGCCAATAAAATTCAGTCAAGTGCTGAGGATTGTATGTCTTCCTGGTGAACTGATGCCCCCCTGTTCAATCATATTATTAGTAATGTGTGTGTTTTCCTTTATAATCAGTCTGGAAGATTATCCATTTTATTGATGTTCTCAAAATAGTAGTTTTGTCTTCATTGTAGACCTGTTTCATAATCTTAATGTTTATTTTGCTCTCATTTTTATGATTTCCTTCTTTCTACTTACTTTTGCTATAATTTGCTCTTTTGTTCTCAAAGTTATAGATTAGATCACTGATTTGGGACCTTTCTTCTTTTCTAATATAACCATATAATGCTCCAGATTTGCCTCTAAATGCTGCTTTAACTGCAACCAGTAAATTTCTATATATTGTGTTTTCATTTATTTAAAAATATTTTCTGATTTTGGGGGAGCTTTCACTTTGATCACTGGTTATTTAGAAGTATGTCATTAAATTTGCCAATATATATATTAATGTCATTGGTACCTAATTTAATTTTGTTCTGGTACTAGTGCACTCTTTGTGTAGTTTCAGTTATTATAGATTGGTCAAGGATTGTTTTAAGTTTCAGAACATATTCCATCTTGGTGAATGTACTGTGTGCTCTTGAAAAGAATGTATATTCTGTTGTTGGAGGGGAGTATTCTATAAATACCAGATTAGTTTAGTCGATAGTGTTGTTGAGCTCTTCTATATCCTTACTGATTTTTTTTTGTTTGTTTACTGGTTGTACCAGTTACCAATAACTATGAATCTGTTTATTCTTTCAGTTCTATTGATTTTGCTTCATGTGTTTTGAAGTTGATGTCAGGTGCAGTCTCACTTAGGATTGTTATGACGTTCTATTGAATTAACTTCTTAATTATGATATAATGTCTCTCTTTGTCCCTGACAATATTCCTTGTTCTGGTATTAATATAGTCATGTATTAGCATGGCATATCTTTTTCTATCTTTTTACTTGTAATCCATGTATTTATATTTAAAATATATTTCTTTGAAATGATATTTGGTAAGTCTTGCTTTTATATCCATTCTGCCAATCTGTAACTTTGTATTGAAATATTTTAGTCATTTACCTTTAATATAATTATTGGTATGGTTGGTTTTAAAATCTATTTTGCTCGCTGTTTTCTAATTGTCCTGTCTATTCTTTGTTGTTGTTATTGTTTTTCTTTTCTCTCTCATCTTTATTATTTCCTTCCTAAGTTTCTTTTATACTTCTTCCTGCCTGCTTTTTTATTGAATTTTTTATTCTATTTTATCTTTACTACTGGCTTATTGGTTATACTGCCTTAAAAATGTTTAATGGTTGCCATAGTGTGTACAATTTATGTTTTTTATCACATTCCACTTTCAAATAATATTTTGTTATTTCATGTACAGTATAAGGACTTTCTAATGGTTTACTTCCAGTTTCCCGCAGTCTTTGTGCTATTGTTGTACATTTTACTTTTACATAAGTATGCACCCCACAGGAGGGAACTTTTTTGGTGATGGAAATGTCTATATCTTGACTGTGGTAATGATTGCATGAGTGTGTATGTTTTTCAAAACTCAGCAAGTGTACATATAAGATGAGTGAATGTTATTGTATGTAAATTATACCTAAATGAAGATTTATATATATATATGTGTGTGTGTGTGTGTGTGTGTGTGTGTGTAGGACTTTCCGAGTCTATAGTATTAATTAAATGTTGTTGGTGCTGGTGGTGACAATTTAACAAAAGTTAATGTTAAGTGCAAGAAGGCACATGAGGAATACTTAGGTCTAAATATTTGTCACTTAAATCTTGCTGTCATTTGAGTATCATATTTATAATTAAAAGGACCCACACTTGAGCTAATATTTTGTCTCCTTTTTCAAAAGGATAAATGAGGAAATTGACAGAATTCTCTGCTGTTCAATATGGTATCTAACAACTAATTTTAATTTAAATTAAATTAAAATACAGTTCTTCAGTCATGTTGGCCACACATCAATGGTTTAGTAGTTCATGTGGCTATTGGCTACCATATTGGACTGCACAGATATAAGGCATTTTCATCATCACAGAAAATTCTATTGCATAGCACTGTTGAAGGAAAATGTAACAAGTTGTCCTTTCTGCTTCCTTTAATGCTTCCCACTTTTCTTGGCTGTTTAAATGTCATTCTCCTAATCTTTATTCTATTTACTAGTCTAAAGAAAATTGGAGTAGTTAATTTTGAAACATGCCCGTTGCTGATCAATGAAAAGTCTTAGCCAAGGTCTTCATGGATTTCCTAGTTACCAAAATTCAGCAGTCGCTTTGCTTTTTTCTCTCTTACTAGGCTACTGCAGTTGATACTTTGGAACATGCCAGTCTTCTTGGTTCTTTCCTCTTTTTATTTATATGACAATGTCACTCTGCGTTTTCTACTTCTACTTCTCTGGTCCCTTTTCCTCAGCCTTTTATACAATTCTTCTTCCTTGGCTACTCCTTAAATGACAGCCTTTCGTAAAGGTCCATCTTTAACTTTGTTTTTGACTCCCTAGTTATGAAATACCACGCATATGCTGAAGGCCAGTAATCTATAACCAGCTCAGCCATCTAACTTAAATTCCTAGTAAGTATATCCGTGTGGCTGCCTTGTGAGCATCCCAAATTCCTATGTCCAAATTAATTCTCTCTATTACTTTATTTTGCAGATCTACCTCACCTCAGTGTGGGTCATTACTATGCACCAGGCTTCTAAAATAGGGATTTGGAAATTCCCTCATCATCCAAACCAGCTAATGAATTTCTGTTGACTTCACCTCCTAAACCTCTCAAATTGACATTTTGCTGATTCCCAAGGCCCTGTTTTCAGGTCATCACATATCTAAGTATTCTTACAAGTTATTAATCTTTCTTCTTCTAATTTATCTTCCCCACTACTGAATAGTGATATTCCTAAAATGCAGAACTAATCATTTTATCCCCCCTATTTAAAACCTCTCCAAGGCCCCACATTACTTTTGGCAAAAATGCAAACATAGTAGCATAATCTGATAGACTCTTCTGGTCTGCCTCTTCCATCCGTATCTTTTAGCCCTTACTTAGCTTGGAGTCTTTGTTCAATCATGTCCAGCCACTTAACCACCTGAATTCTCAGAACAACCATGAACTTCTCTCTCACGCTGTGCCTTTTGCACTTTCTGTTTCCTTTACTCAGGACTGATACCTCTGTATCCCTTGCCACCCCCCCCCCACCACCCTTTTCCTCTTTGGCTAGCTGATTCCATCTTAGAACAGCTCATAGCATCAACCCCAAAATAATGCTATGAGCTGTTATACAGTCTCATAAGAATGGAATAGCATTGCCTCAGCTGCAAGGGGAGCACAAATCCTTGTCTGGAGACTGTATCCCCTTCAAGCAGTTAGGTTACCCGTCACTGTTATTATAAGTAGGCTTCCATTCGGGCCTTCCCCTCATCTGGAAAACATCCCCTCATATCGTCCCTTCACAAACTAGTCCTTGTGGCTTTCTGACTTCCTGTGTCCTCCTAACATTCTGTGCTTTTCTCCGCCATCACAGTTATTGCTCTTTATTGTAATAGCACAGAAAGTATCCAGTAACAATTTATCGAATAGTCTGACAAGTACAAACTCTGAAAATCTACTTGAATTCACAGGCTAATGCATCATCTCACAGTAATCTTGCACTGTGCTCTTATAGGTGAAGATGCTGGAAGCAGACCTGGTTTCAAAAATGCTACGAGCTGTTCTACAGTCTCATAAGAATGGAATAGCATTGCCTCGGCTACAAGGAGAGTACAAATCCTTGACTGGAGACTGGATCCCCTTCAAGCAGTTAGGTTACCCGTCACTAGAAGCCTATCTGAGAAGCGTGCCGGCAGTGGTCAGGATAGAGACCAGTAGATCTGGTGAGGTAAGGGGTTACTTTGTGCATGTCCGAAAAGTCACACCAGTTCTTCACTTCCTCTTTGGCACTTTCAGTCTCATCTGTGATAGATGTCAAGATGAAAAGTGCTAGCTAAGCCTTGGCCGGGTGGCTCAGTTGGTTGGAGCGTCATCCCATACAGCAAAAGGTTGTGGGTTCGATTTCTGGTCAGGGCACATACTTAGGTTTCAGGTTTGATCCCCGTTCAGGGTGTGTGCGGTTTATTTCTCTCCCTCCTTCCCTCCCTCCCTTCTCTCTCTAAAAATGGATTTAAAAAAATATATCCTCGGGTAAGAATTTTTTTTTTAAAGCACAGTCTAGATTCTGATTATTTTGGTTAACCCCTGAAATTCTTTTGTTGTAAAAATAAGATTTTAACCAGATTAAATAAGAAATTTTAAAATTAACGTTCATTCAGTCTCAACATCCAAAGTAACTGTACTGGAAATGTTAAGTGCCTAAATGTCACACCCACCCATTATGAACCTGCTACAACTGTTTTCCCCAGGTCATTGACCTCCTGATTGCCAAACTAACAGATGCTTTTAAATTCTCAACATTTGACTTCACTCATATCTATTCCTACTATCTGGACCCCCTGTCAGTTCAACCCTTCATTGGTCATTTAGCATTTGATTATTACAGGGCCCTCCCTCTGTTCTCCTTGTCTTCTGTCCTTTCTCCCTCTCACCTGGTCTTGCCTTCACACCATAATTCAAATCCTTTAGTTTCTCTAGAATAATATTACGTATTCATATTTATATTCTCTGAAGAGTATTTTATGGATAACATGGGCAATTTGTTGGTAGAAAGTAAGTTTTTTCTTGTGCGTAACCTGTCACCCAGCAGTTTCACTTCTTGGTATCTGCCCAATGCACAGTGTGGAAGATATAGACAAACCATCACCCAAAAGACAGGCAAAAACACCAATCCCCCAAAACAGTACATTTTTATGGGTACATTTCTATAAATGTAAGTACATCGTGCAAGTATGAAGTATTTCTCAGCAAAACTTATTATATTTGTTCCTCTGTTTGCAGTGCACAGGGGAGGCAGTGAGTAGAGGAGGGAAAAGGGTCCCAGGATCAGCAGTGGTCAAAGGGGAGGTTCACTTTAATAATGTTTATAAGGAGCAGCTACAAATTAATTAAATATTATATTAATAATAAAACTTTCTTCAGCATCTTTGATTCTCCAGGAGAGATTTAAGCCATCTTTTCTGTCCACTTGGCACCTTGTAATACATCCAGCATCCTACTTGACTTCGTGTTTTCTGTTTAGTCTCTTTGCCCTTCTCTCTTTCATTCATCAGTTTCTTTAGGATGAGAGATTGTTCTTCATCCCTAATAGTTGGTGCTTAATAAATGTTGAATGTATGAATGGTTAAATGTCTGAATGAATTAATAAAGTAATAATGCTTTGTAGAGTTACTAAGCTATAATTCACTCTTTTACTTCTCTATTTTGGGCATTTTTAATGTTTCCAGGTTTTGACTGTTAGAATAGGCCCTATTGCACATATTTGGGTATGTAATTTTTTTTCTTATTAACATATTTTCAGATTTAGAAATACTGGGCCAAAGAGTAAGAACATGCTTTGGCTTATTTTTGCTTTCCTGTTCTTGAGTTCAATTTAGAATCCAAGACTTAACATACTAAATGGGGCTTTAGAGATCATCTAATCCTAATAGTTACATACTTTTGTCAAATATTTTTTTCAAATATCCTATATGTTGCACAAGTGTGTGTGTGTGTGTGTGTGTGTGTGTGTGTGTGTGTGTGTGTGTTAGATAAAAAGCTGAGCTACTGTTTTAAGCAGGAGCAGAGGGTCCTGGCCTGCCTAACTTTCACACTTTGCCACTGTGAGGTCCCTGAGGCAACTCCATGGAATCCTGTGGCCCCACTGAACACAGAAAAACCCTAAATCTAAGCCCTGTAAAACCCTTTTTTACAGCTGCCAATTCTGAGATTGGGAGGTTAATTGATTTGCCCTAAATCACCCAGCTAACCTTTGCAGTGGCAAGACTAGGATTTAGTGGTCTTTGAAAGGTAATGCAACATAGCAGTTATGAGTGCCTACTTTGGATTCAGATAGCCTAGCTGTGTGGCTTGAGTGAGCTACTAACTTTCCTGAGCCTCTGTTTTCCCATTGTATTAAGTGGAATAAAATATATCTCACAGATTATGTTAGGTAATATGTGTAGATCACAAGTTTCTTTTGGTTCATTTGTTATTCCCATAGTACCTACCACATTGTAGATGCTTCATAAATACCTGTTTAGGAATAAATGAAATTTTGAATTTAACCAAGGAAGATTATTCAGTATGTTAGACTGTACTTAATTTCTATGTAGAAAATATAATTCTGCTCCAACATGATCAAGAAGAGAGTGGTATGCATATTTGCATACAGCTTGATTTGGGACATATAAACTCATTGAGATCCACTTTTAAAAATTGGCCTCTAGCCCTAGGTGGATGGGCTCAGTGGGTAGAGCATCGGCCTGCGAACTGAAGGGTCCCAGGTTCAAGTCTGCTCAAGGGCACATGTCCAGGTTTCTGGCTCGATCCACAGTAGGGAGCATGCAGGAGGCAGCCAATCAATGATTCTCTCTCATCATTGATGTTTCTATCTCTCTCTCCCTCTCTGTTCCTGTCTGAAATCAATAAAAATATATTTTTAAAAAATATGGCCTCTAGCTACCAGTGTGTCTGAGAATTGTTTCTCCTCTCACTGCCTCTTACGAATAGACTACCTGTTATGCTGTGGCCTGCACAGAAACTGCAAGAATTGCTCAGCTTGTGGCTCGTCAGAGGAGCTCTAAAAGAAAGACTGGGCGGCAAGTTAATTGTCAGATGAGAGTAAAGAAAACCATGCCGTTTTTTCTAGAAGGTATGGTCTTTTCACGTGCTAAAAATTTTAAGCCTGTTTATGAATACACTGACATATGCAATTCTGGGAATATTGCTTATATTCATTATAAACTTATATTTGTTAACATTTATACGTCAAGGGTGAAATCCTGAAGCTAATATTTTCATTTGAAATTAAGTGAACATGATGAGCATGACTTGCTAAATGAAGTAATTACTCAGTGTGAGATAACAGAGAGTACATTTTAAACTTATAGCAAAATGTGGTGTTACTCTTTTAGATTATTTGAGGGAAAGCTTCATCCAGCGTGTTGGATGGACCAAGAACCTATGATTTAATGTGTTATTTATCAAATCATGCCTTTTAGTATAAATTATTTTTTTTAAAAATGTGAATTATATGGTAGACAGAGGTATTATATGGGCAGCTCAGCCTGTGTTTACTGAATGCTCATTCTGAGGAGCTTATAATCAGTCCTAAAACTAAATTCTCAAGAAATGGCTCAGTGGGAACACAAGAGCGTAGATGAAAGGAGGAAGAGGGATTAAACAAAAATCTCCTATAGACACATATAACATATAGACACTGACAGCAGGTGATGATAGCCAGAAGAAAAGGGATGGGAAGTAGGTGGAGGTGGCAAAGTGAGGAAAGCTGGGGACAGAAAAAGACTTTGCTTGGGGTGATGGGTGCAAGATGCAGTGTGCAGATGATGTTTTATTGAGCTGTCCACTTGAAACTTGTATGGTTTTGTGAAGCAATGTCACCCCAATAAACTCAATTTTAAAAAGAGTAGATACTTGAATGCCACAGCAAGCAGTCTACGTGAGAATGACAATGGAGGGCTTCATATTGAAGAGGAGACTTTAACCCAGCCTTCAAAAGATGGAAAGAGTTTAAATTGATGGAGAGGGGATGAAGGACTGAAATATGGGGGTGTGGTACGTTTTTAAGAACATGAGATGGTTGCTACTAAAGTGTTAGTTGTTAAGTAAAGGAAAAGTAACTAGCTAGTCTAGTAGATGAAATCATATTTTGAAGAACCTCATCTGCTAAATACTCACCAATCTACTCTTTCCCTACTGACCAACCCTCAAGTGGCAACTTCCTCACGTTCTTACCTACTGCTCTGAGAATAGAGACCTGTAGAAAACATCTGGACAGGGAAGTGACATAATGAAACTAGGGTTTTGGGAAGCTAAATGATTTCATTCTGTATGTCTGACTTCATAGGAAAACCAAAAGCAACTCTCAGACAACCAGGATTTTCTTCAGATTTTTCCATCAGCAGAAAGCCTAATGCAGCTCTGTCAAGAGACAGAGGAAGCTATCTTGGAGTCAAGTCTGATACTGAATTACCACCTTTCCCATTACACACACATGTTGGAAGTGAAGTGTTCAAAGGTGTTCCCATGCAGAGGCATGTGACCATGCCTACCAACAACAGGTATTTGTTCTTTGTCGGGCTAAAAGAAGTTTAGTGAACCTAGGATAATAAATGTTAGAAATGTATATACTTTGTTTTGTCTAATGTAAGTTTGTTTTTATGTAGCATCATTGTTTGTAAACCTACTTTTCATGGCTGCATGAATATATTTCTCTGAATACCTCCGTTCTGTATTTTCTTCAAATTTTTTGCAATCCCTCCTTGTGAAATCCATTTTAAAGGCTCTCACAAATTGTTTTAAGATGCCATTTCAGTATAACTTACAACTTTTTCTGAGAACTTTCCTTAGAATACATTTTGTAAGTTTTAAATCTGTTGATTTGCACATTAGACTGTGTTCCAGAAATTAATCCATAATTATACAGTTGCATAATATATCCATGCATCAGAATACTGGATTGGCAACACAGCTTTAAAGTCTGAGTTTGATACTGCCATTCACAAGCCAAGGGAAGTAAGTGAAATCATTTGATCTTTTGGGGCTTTGGTGTCCTCATTTGTCCAGTGAAAATGTTAACTAGGCAATCTCAAATTTCCTTTCAGGTTCTAAATGTTAAGGTTTTATAAGATGACTCAGGTCAGCAAACTACAATCCATAGGCCAGATCGAGCCTATTGCCTGTTTTTGTAAATAAAATTTTATAGAAATACAGCCACATCTCATTGCTTCTGTATTGTCTGGGCTTATTTTTGCACAACTGCAGAGCTGAGAAGTAGTGCAGAGACAGTGACCTGGAAAGCCTAAAATATGTACCATAGGACCTTTTACAGAAAGTTTGCCAACTCCTGATATAGATGAGTCAGTATTACCTTCTTGCATCTGTTTATGCCTTTATAAAACAAATTTTGTATCAAATTTCCTTAATCCAGTGTTCAAAATCCCATTTTGTGTAAAAGTTAGTTTACCTCCACAAAGGCACTTTCCCACCCTAATACTAGAATATTTAGAAAGAATTAATTTTTAAAAATTTTTTATTTATTTCCTTTATTTGATTTTTTACAGAGAGGAAGAGAGAGGGATAGAGAGTTAGAAACATCAATGAGAGAGAATCATTGATCAGCTGCCTCTTGCACACCCCCCACTGGGGATGTGCCTGCAACCAAGGTACATGCCCTCAACCGGAATCGAACCTGGGACCTTCCAGTCCGCAGGCTGATGCTCTGTCCACTGAGCCAAACTGGTTTCGGCAAGAATTAATTTTTTTAAGTTAGGTCAAAGTGTTTTATTTTTTTATGTTGGCATTTTTTATAAAGTAACCCTTAAATATTTGCCACAATGGTGTATATTTAATGTTGTTTATGGTTATTATAGTTTTGATAAGATCTAGAAAATACATAATTAAAACTTGGATCTTGACCCAAAGCATTATTTGGGTTCAGTATGAGGCTGAGGTATGATTGTATCCCCTGGTTGCATGCCTAAATTCAGTCCCATTTTTAAATTGAATCGATAAAATGATAGCAAAATCAGGCATCCTTGATTGTGGGGTCTGAGGAGCATTCTCCACCCCACGATCTGGTGTCTCCTAGTGGCACTGGGTGGCCCAGCTATGTGCCTTCCAGCTCCAGGTAGCACCAGCAATGATTGAATGGGAGGCCCCACCAGCAGCCTAAATAGTGGACCCAAGTTGGTGTTCTCCGACATGCAGTGTAGTGTGCTTCTGCCCCTCCCACCTAGCAGCACCAGACCCAGGTAAGTGCATTCTGCTCTCATGGACAGCACCTGCAGAGATCAAACAGGAGTCCCAGGTGAATGTACCAGACCAGAATAATACCATAAGAGCCCTGAAAACTAAATTATCAGTGAACCACTGCCTGCAGAAGTGGGCCAGGGGAACTGTGCTAAACCTAAACAGGGTAACCACCTGCTAAAATAGGATATTTAAATAGGATCCAAAGTCTCTTAACAAGTGTCCTAATGTCCAGGATACAACAACAACAAAAAATCACTCATTGTACTAAGAATCAGGCAAATGGCAACTTGAATGAGAACAGATAATCAACAGGCATCAACACCAAAGTAAGTCAGATATTAGAATTGTGTGACAAAGATTTTAAGGCATTTGTCATAAAAGTATTTCCATGAGCAATTACCAATATTTTTTTGAGGGGGAAGAAAAATAGGAAATTCATAAAAAAATAGAATATAGTAAAAAGAACCAAATGGAAACTATAGTACTTAAAATGCAACATCAAAATAAAAAATGCGCTGAATAAGCTCCATAGCAGAATGAATATGACACAAGAAAGAAGCCGTAAACTTGAAGATAGAACAATAGAAATTTCCCAGTCTAACAGCAGAGTAAACGGACTTCAAAAAATCAAACTAAACCCAAACCAAAAACCAACTAGCAAAGCCTGAGGAGCCTTTGGGGGAGAAAAAGCTAGCAGAGCCTTAGAGGCCATGGGGGAAAGGAGAAAGACCTAATGTTTGTGTCATCAGAGCCTCAGAAAGAGAAGACTGAGTGGGGCTTCAGTGAGTATGTGAAGGCACAGTGGTTGAAAATATCTCAAATTTGGCTAAGAACATAAGCCTGTATAGATTTAAGAAGCCTAGAGAATTACAAACAGGATGAATCTAAAGAAACCCACACCAAGACACCCATCATTAAACCTCTGAAATCTAAAGACAAATACAAAGTCTTTAAAAGAGCCAGAGAGAAATGACACATCATTTATAGGGGAATACCAGTTTTAATGACAGTGGATTTCTCATCTGCAGCCATGGATGAAGAAAATGACATAGTTTTCTAGTGCTGAAAGAAAAAAAAAAGTCAATTACAAATTCGATATCATTCTATTCATTCCTACAACATTCACTCTTCCTTGCATGTACCAAGCATTGCCCTAGGCACTGGGAACACAGGTAATGAAGACATTTAGAGAGTCTTGGTGAGGGAATCAGAAATGAACACAAATTATTGCAATCTGTGTGTGGTTTATTTCTTTATCCTCATATTTAGAAAAACCTTGCTACATATATTTATTATAGTTCATAGAAAATTATTTTAGTAAGTGTATGAGGTGGGGAATCTTAGTTTATTTTTTCCTAGGTGCTAATTCGAGCAATCCTCTCTCTGGTTTGAAATGCCACTGTTATCATATGCTAAGATGTAATGCAAATTGAGTGTTTCTAAGCTCTCTACAATTTTACCTATCTGTTCAACTATTTTTGTAACTTCATTATGCATTTCAATATCTGGTGATGCAAGTCTTTCAGTTTTTAGTTATATTCCAAAAATAGTCTTTATGGTCAACTGTTCATTCTTTTCATGTTTTTAAAAATTATTTTGTATTGTTTGTTCCTTAAAAATGATTAATTGGAACTCTGACCTCCAAGTTATTTTATAGTTTCCTAGTTTAAATTTAGCTTTTACCACACATTTTTGGGGGGGTGAATATGAAACATGAAAGCTGAAATCAGGTATACTTTCATTTCAGTTTATTGTGAAATATTTTAATGGCTTGTTTTGTGTTCAATGCCACAGAGACTTTAATGAAAAGTATAGTGTTTAAGACTTGGTATTAACTCTGCTATTTTAATTTTAATTCACTTTCTTTATACCTTAGGTATAGCGCGAAAACATCCCTCCCACCACCTTTACAGATACATCTCTCCAGGACCTGTACTAAGGAAATGAGTGGTACGTTCCCTAAACATCAGCTTCGTGATACATTTTGGCTTCTGGAGCCTCAAAGCCCTAAGAAAACTATCTGGTTATGGCTTTGACTTTTGCTCTCACCTCCTGCTTGGAATATCTCTCCTCTCCTCTTTCTTAATTCCTTTAAGTTATGAATTGAAGTGACGTAAAGAGAAAATAATACCTCCAAGAATATCATTATTACTCTGACTTCCTCACATTCAACCTATTCTGTTTCAATTCCAAGTGTCACCTGCACAGATACTTGTGTTCCTTGTCACCCTCTCATGCATTATGGGTAAGATTTAAAGTATATAAATATGGGACCCAAACACATAAAATCATTTCAGATACTCTGCCATCCAAAAGCTGGGACCATAAGCTTTATGTAGTGACTACTAAGTATTTAAATATGAATATAAATGATTCCTCTGCTTATAAATTCCAAAGGGGGCTGTTAAGAAAACAGTTGGAGAAAAAAATATAAAGTTAAAGAATCTGAAGGTTAGAAATGTACCCACTCATCTTGTTTCCAGGTGTAAGTCCCCTGCTTATAGCCCCACCTGAGGGACACACTGTTTTCAGAAATAACACTCAATGTTGCATGAAATTTAGAGGGTATGTTGCTTTAAGTGTGATTCTTACTGAGTTGGAATCATTTTTTCCTGTAAGAGCACATCTTCAATATTTCTTATAGAAATTAATCAAGCAATATTATTTTTATGTCAATTACTCTTACATTTGCATTTCCTGAAACATGATTACTATACTCAATAAAGTCATATACCCTTTAGACTGGCTGTAAGTCCTTTTAAATCAGAATGAACCTTTCCTGCAGAACCAAAGGGACTTTTTCAGGAAGAATGCAATTCACCTGGCAGCTGATAGGCATCTTTTGTTTTCTTAACAGACCCTTTGGAGTTTATAACCTGATGAATCATTTATATTCATATTTAGATGCTTAGAGGTCATTGCACATGATTAAGGGTCCCAGCTTTTAAATCGCAGAGTATCTGAAACTACTTATGAGTTTAAGTTTCATATTTATGTATATTAAACCTTACCCTCTTACTAGTATGAGTGAGACAGTGATAAAGGACACAAGTGTCCTGTGTGCACACCTCTCCTGCCTGCTGACAGCCTAGGTTACCTCCTTGATTTGTCTAACGTTAGGTGGCTCCAGAGGCCCCACAAAGCAGGTGTGTTTGCAAAGACTCCAACTACGCATCAGCTACTGACACTCTCTGGCCAGTTCTGAGAAACTCATCTTTTTTCCCCTGATATTTTTATATAATTATTTGAGAAGAACTTAAATAAATTAGCTCTGCCTTAAATAGGAAACTTAGGTGGGCGCCCTGAACCCTTTCATTCACTGAGCCAAACAGTCTCAGCAAGGCTAGGTCTCGCCCTGTGGTGGGTAAAGCATTCAGCATCCAGCCGTCCTCAAGGAACAGCTCGCTCTGACGTTCTGGCTTCTTCAGCCTGTGGGTCTATACCAGGCGGTTTAAAGTGGGATTGTCGAATCCCAGCAGAAATCATATAGGATTGAAATGTGAACATATTTTGCATGTAGTTGGTAATTGTTAAAGTACTTTGATCTGTATTCCAGTGAGATTTAAATAAAATCTGGAATGAATCTTATAATTCCTAAAATAACAGAACTATCATGAACACTCATATTTCTTTAATGTCTTAGGATGTTAAGTCAGGCACTCTACATTTTATTTATTTATTTATTTTCCTTTTGGAATGAAGAAATTTTTTATTATTATTGTCTAAAGTTTTTCATATATCTTCTTTTTCCCCAGTTGACTCCCCACCCCCGACCCCCAGCCATTCCCACCTGGGCAAGCCCCCACTGCCCCGGTGTCTGTGTCCATTGGTTATGCTAATATGCATGCATACAAGTCCTTTGATTGCTCTCTAATCCCCCCCAATTTGTCTCTAGATCTATTCTTGTTCATCAAATTATATTGATCATTATATTCCACATATGAGTGAGATAAAAAATTAAATGAGTAAGAGAGTCAACACTTTATTTGTGAAAGATAAATGATATGAATTGGGGAAATAAAAAAAAACCATCAATACTTAGCTGTGTGCTTCGAAACTTTTATATTTATAAACTGAGGCTAGAAGGATTAGTGTAAGTGGATCGTTTTTTGAACTTCTATGTATTGCCAAATTATTTTTCTCTTGACTAAAGGGGAAGATGATCAAATCTTAAAAGCTGGACAGTTTATTATCTACACTAATAAAAGAGAAACATGCTAATTGACTGTACCTTTGTGATGCCCACCAGCCAATGAAGAGTGAGTATGCAAATTAACCCAACAAAACTGGTGGGTTAATTTTCATACACAGGCACAGAGCGGCTGGGTGTAGGGCAGGACGCTTGCGTCGTCACCATGGCGACAACACAGGCATTTTGCACCACCCAGCCACTCCGGGCCTCTGGGCAGCATGGGAAGGCAGAAAGGCAGCTCTGGCCAGAGTGAAGGTGGTCCTGGCAGCCAGGGGAAGGAAGGCTCATTCTTGCATGAATCTTCATGCATTGGGCTTCTAGTTTATTATAAAATATCTTTTGATCTTTCCATTAAGACTTTATCCTCATGCCTTGTGGAATATAGCTTTAAATTCAGTATTGCATATAAATCATGATTGTCTAAATTTAACCTTCCTTAGTTACAGTTAGAAAATAATAAGTTTCATTATTCTTTTTTTCTAATTTTTATTGATTTTAGAGAGGAAGGGAGAGGGAGAGAGAGATAGAAACATCAATGAGACAGAATCTTTGATTGGCTGTCTCCTGCATTCCCCCTATTGGGGATCAAACCCTCAACACAGGCATGTGTCCTGACCAGGAATCAAACTACTACATTCTGGTTCATGGGTTGACACTCAACTATTGAGCCACACTGGCCAGGAAATTTCATTATTTTTTATGAAGCAAGATTATTCTGATGTTTAAATTAAATGAAGTACCTCGCAAAAAAAAAAGGGGGACCAGGTTCCCTCTGTGGGTAGCTGTTGACCCTGCTGGTTATTTCATGGTTAAAACTTGGGATGAAGTTGTCCTGGTCCTACTCTGCCTAATGCTGCTCTCTCCTAAATCCCTAGACCCCACAAGCCTGAAGTATGGCAAAGCCTAAAGCACAATCAATAGGTAATGGGAATAAGCTAAATTAAACATTTTGGTTAATTCTATCATTTTTTTAATTTAAAGATAATTTAAATCAGACTGTTGAAAAACCAAATGTCACGTCTCCTGCCTCTTACACTTATAAAATGGATGAGGTTCAAAACCGCATAAAGGAAATGCTAGACAAGCATAGCAATGGCATTTGGATGTCTAAGCTTCCACATTTTTACAAAGAGTTATATAAAGAAGAACTTAATCAAGGAATTTTACAACAATGCGAGCACTGGCCTCATATTTGCACGGTACGTTTCCCCTTATTCCTCCCTCCTAATGCCTCCTCCACTTTCAGATTTGAGTTATTAGTCATGGCACCTTTTGTCCTGAAGGAACCTGTGAGCAAGAGCCTAACCTTGAGCCACGCTGAAAGAAAAACGATTTGAAGTTTATCCTAATACAAATAGTTGCAGTTAGCATTAGAGAAAAGTCTGGAGGGTGAAAAGGAGTATGAGCCTTGAAATATAAGGAGCATATAAAATTATTATATGTGGAGAAAGAGTTTCTCTGGAAAGATGATTTGTACACAAGAGTTACCCTCTACAAGGAACTTTTACATTTACCTTTGACTAAATCTCTGGAATATGCCATAAGCAGTCATACTTTCTTAAACAAAAAATAGCTAATAAATTCTAACCCTTTTCAAGTACCTAGAGCTTAGTATCACTAGTATCAGCAACTACTGCAGAGTTTGGGTGGTGACCATATAAAATGAAATTTAGAACTTAAGAGTTTCAGCACAAAGCACCCCTATGCAATGGAAATGAAACTGGGGCTCAGTAGACCCATAAACTGTTTTTGGGAAACTTTCTGAATTGTGAGGTCACTACCAATTCTGTTTTAGAATCCCAAAGAAAATTCTAATTCCATAAGAGACAGGATGTTTACCTGAGCCATGAAGCCAAGTTAGCAGGTGAGTCTTCCTGGACTCAAAGGAATTTTATTTTACTTCAAAAGCTTTAAGTTAAAAGCACATGTAAATTGGAAAGGAAGGCATTTAGATCTCTCAGATTTAATGAAAAGAAAGTTTCTAGGTATATTGGGTGAAGACTTTTATTTGCGTGAACATACCGGTTGATGTTTTAAGTCCTTAAGTCTCACATCTATCAAGTCTAATGTGTCTACAAACCCAGAAGTACCTCATTGAAGTTGTGATTCCAAATGAGGCAGAAATTAAGCTAAATATAATGAAGTTGTGGGGATAGAAATTGTAAGGCATATTAGATACCAGAATCTTGTGACCACCAAAGGAGATGGTTTGAACTCCATGATAGAGGGAGTTAACCTTTCATTTACCTCCTGTCTCTCCTGTTGGGAGGTGAGGGTCCATAGACAAATAAATTGACCCACTGAGATTGAGAAGAGGTTAGTAGGTGAAGACTGAGGAAGTGTTTTATGATGGGCCTAGAGGGCTCAGCTGGCTTTGGACATGGAGGACTACCATGGCTAAATCTAAACTTTATTAATTGGGGATTTTATATGACAAGTGAATAACTCATGTAGAATTGTTTTATTTTTTCATTTTCTCCAAAAATATGTTTCTCAAATCTTCTCTGGATACCCAGTCTTTATTTTTGTATCTTATTAGGTGTCTTAAACTTTTAGAATAGTGAATACTGGCATATTAAGATTGAAGATTTAAAAACATGAGTCTCTAGACAGGTGGACTAACCATTGAGAGCAAAATGAGTAGTTTTAGATATTTGTATCCATAAGGGACATAGGTTGTGGCTGTTCCTTAATGCAGCATTCAGAGTGTCACAGGGTGTTGGCAGGAGTCCACTGATGATGATGGGGAATGCCTGCAGATGCAAAACACGAACTTACTTGTGCTGCAGGTAACACCACTGCTTCCATTGATGCGTTAGGGTTTTTGGGCAAAGACTTTTTTTTTTCAGTCTTCAAAATTCAAGCAGTACACATTGGCAGGAGAATATGAAGAGAAAAGCCTAATGTTTTATATTAATAATCTTCCTCTTCATGTATTATCTAGAATACATATTCAGACTAGAAGGAATCTTCTAACTTAATATTAAATTAGCTATGTTTTTTACTTATTAAATGTCTTTGGTAGCAAGACAGTACCTTCTTTACTTATACACATCTATGTTCTCTCTTCTTCAGCATTTTACTTTAAAAATGAAGTAAATATTCTTTACTGTCAGGCTACTAACCCCACATAGTTTCATATTCTATTCTTCTTAGGGAAGAGAGGACTTCTTGCAAGCTTGTATTATTGCCTTTGTGTCTGGAGCACTCTCCTAAGGGCTTCAATCGCAGTTAAGGAATAGCTGAACGGGACCTGACGAAAAAGGAACATTTCTTGTATATTGAATTTCACATCATGAAATTTTCACATCAATTATTTTGATTTTTTAACCATTTAAAATATAAAATTTATTCTTAGCTCATGGGTTTTGCAAAAACAAGGGATGAGCTGCATTGGGTTGGGGTCAGTAATTTTTGGTCTAGCAGTAAAAGACTGTACACCAGTTTTTATTGTCTTTGTTCTCTTACTATAGAAATGCCACCATGCAGGCATGTTATGCAGCTAGAATTAGAGATCAGATGACATACAAATGCCAGGCATTTTTAACTCATGTTTACTGGAGGGGTAACGCTTCAGCTAACTTTGGATTGAGGTGCTTGTGGAAACAGTACCTCTGGAGCATCTTTTTCTAAATGATGGAAAGCTGAGTGTTTCCTCAGGCTGTTGCGGGAAGAGGAGAGACGGTACTTGTGCTTCATCTAAATATTTCCCAGCTTGCTTCTGACTTCTGACACAGTGGCTTATTCCTGACGCTTCTGACACCTCTTCACAGCTCGTCCCACCTTGCATGCAGTCGGTTTTGTAAACTGTTGCTTTGGTTTTGGCAGAGAGAACTGAATGAGATATGCAGCATACAGAGCAGAACCACTCATGGTTTCCTAGGGTTGTTGGAGACCAAATACTTCCCAGGGAAATTCATGCTATTTTATTTCTGAAATGCGTCTCATGGTGTTATTTGCAGGTAAAGGCAATGCATTGAAGTCTTCATAGTTGAGTCAAATGTGCACATTTGTGTTCTCTTGATTAATTTTAAAACAGTGTTGCTCTTAAATTTGAAATGAATTACTGTTTTCAGATTGTTTATAGTCACTGAATTATCTGTCATTTGCTTTCTTTTTTATTTTTTTTAAATAATAGATCTTTATTGTTCAGATTATTACAGGTGTTCCTCTTCCTCCCCCACACATAGCTCCCCTCCACCTGATTCCCAACCCCACTCCATGCCCTTACCCCTGCCACTGTCTTCATCCATGGGTGTATGTCATTTGCTTTCTTTAAAAATTTCAGGTGGAAAAACCGTACAGTGGTGGTCAAGACTTGCTTCTTTATCCAGCTAAGAGAAAGCAGCTTTTGAGAAGTGATCTGGACTCTGAAAAAGTGCCTCCATCTTCACTACCTGCTCCAAAACAAGAATCACCACTACAAGGGTGTGCCACAGTCATACCAGGAGACTTGAAAAAGAAAGTCGCAGAGCTGCTGGTGAAATACTCAAGCGGTCTTTGGGCCAGTGCACTTCCAAAGGCATTTGAGGACACGTACAAAGTAAAATTCCCCGAGGGTGCCTTAAAAAATCTTGCCTTGCTCTCTGATGTATGCACCATAGACTATATTTCTGGAAATCGCAAGAAGGCCATTCTCTACGCTAAACTTCCACAGCCCGCTGACAAAACCCTGAAGGAGGATGCAGGGCACGCACACGGCGATTATGATTTCAAGTCCATGATTGAACAAGAATATTTGCAGATGGAAAAGGATATTGTCGAAAGTGCCGATACCATTTTGGAGGATATAATGGTTCCTCCGTTAGTCATTCCAACGGAGGCATCCCCATCGGTATTGGTGGTTGAACTGAGCAACACAAATGAAGTGGTTATCAGGCAAGTTTTATTTTCTAAATTTTTAGGGTCCTCATGTACTATTGTTACTTGCTTATTTTTCATGTGGGTGTTGAGATTTGAGGAATAATAATATAGTCTTAAGTTCTATAGAGGTAAAGTTGAGTATAATATATTCTTTATATCTTTCACATTTCTCTCAACTACCAGAACTTTTTTGTTTGTATCTCTTAGGAGACATAGTTTTTATTTCTTCTATATTATGGTTATATAAGTACATTTGTCTTGCCCACTAGATGGTGAGCAACTTGAACTCAAAGGACTTAAAAAATTAATATCTATTTATTATCATTCCCACTGCTTAAAGCAAATGATGCATAACTATCTCTGTCTAGCACAATTCCATAGCTAGACAGAGATGCTTGGCCTCAAACATGGTGAAAAAAAATTAAGATCTGCATATATTATAATATATGTTAAATGTTCAAAATGTACAACTATTCTTGAGAGAAAGGATTACTAAGTTTTAAAAATTGAAATGACAGCCGAAACCTGTTTGGCTCAGTGGATGGAGCGTCGGTCTGTGGACTGAGGGGTCCCAGGTTCGATTCCGGTCGAGGGCATGTACATTGGTTGTGGGCACATCCCCAGTAGGGGGTGTGCAGGAGGCAGCTGGTCAATGTTTCTCTTTCATTGATGTTTCTAACTCTCAATTCTTCTCCCTTTCTCTCTGTGGAAAATCAATAAAATATATATTTTTTTAAATTGAAATGACAATATGGTATGAACTTGAAAAAAATTCTACGTTGAAAGTGTAATGGTAACTATGTCAAAAGTGATACCTAGTCCAGAGAAAAAGCAAGTTGCCCACCGGGTAGTTAATACTATTTCATCTGGGGCTCTGTGGCATTTCCTAAAAGTCCAAATATCTAAGCACCACCTCCTAGTATAAAACATCAGATTAGACCTTGGACCCAAAGATGCTCTGATTTTTGAGGCTTTTGATATCATTGCCTGGGAGGGAGGAGTCATTACCTGAGTGGCTAATGATAACTGGAGATACAAAAAACAGTCCAGCTCCAGGCACTTGACATGGGGTTTTGGGGAACATATAGAATACATTAAAAAAAAAAATACTGAAAGACTATAATTTGCAGTTTCTGACTCAGGATAAAGAATGGGAACTGGGGGCCCTGGCCCGTCTGCTCAGTGGTTAACATGTTGGCCTATGCACTAGGGGTTCCAGGCTCACTTCCCAGCCCCCAATAGGGATGCATGAGGAGGCAACTAATCAATGTGTTTCTCTCACATTGATGTTTTTCTCTCTCGTTCACCCCTCCCCTCTCTTTCATTCTTGCCCTGAAAAAGAAATGGAAAAATATATACCGGTATATCCTCAGGTGAGAATTAACAACAACAAAAAAAATGGGAACTGGTGTAGCTGGATCTCTGGAGGTATCAGCCTTAGGCTGGCTCAATCATGTGATTTCTGATGTTCTTACCAAAGGGTTGGAAGGAATCTGGGTCAGTTCCATGACTTCTGTAGGGAGGTTCCAGTCTATTCCAGGATGACTCGGCTCCGGGCCTCAGGTTATGTAGATTCATTTTGTGGCTGTGGCTGGACAAAGCAGAAGGCTGAAGCAGAACAGAAGCTAGGTTTCTTCAGCAAAATTGACCTATGGTTTGGGCTGTTACTCCTCCAGAGAATCATAGCTGAGCTGGAAAGGCCCAAAGAAAGGACACAAAAACCAAAATCCTTCAATGAAAGAAGAGAGAGAAAAAAATTAAAGCTCTTCTAGTTAAACAAACTAAGTCTGAATGGATAATGAAATGAGAATCAAGTATCTTAGGGTGCTCCAACTAGAAGAATTTACAGAGACTTTATGCAGGGGTAGTAAATGTATAAAGTTCTCATTCTAAGCTGTGGAATGGCCTGAAGAAATAGGTAGGTAGCCAAGAGTTATGGGTCTCATTTGGTTCACTAATAAATTAAGGTAAAGGAAGATTTGAAAAACACATTGCTAGCTTTTACTATTTGACATTATAAAGAAAATCTAGATCTGCCTGTTTGGCAGTATCCTTTGGTATCTGTTACAATAGTCATTGGTGCCATAGTCAGAGGCCAGTCACGCAGCACTAGATTGGATCAATCGTGTGATTTCTGATGTCCTTAGGAAAGGATTGGCAGGAATCTGGATCAGTTCTAGGGCTTCTGTTGGGAGGTTCCAATGTATTTCAGGATGACTCGGCCCAGGGTCCTCAGGTTATTTAGATCCCCCTTTCCAGCGTAAACTTGAATCCCGGAGTTAGCACTGCACATTTCAGCAGATGGGTGATGTCTGCCATGGGGTTGACTGTCCTGAAGACCACAGATCCCAGATGGGCCGAGACCCGTTACACACCCACATCTTCATTCAGGCAAGGCAGTAAGCTCTGGAAGCTAGACCTGTGACTCTTAAAAGGTCTGGAGAGGTGCTATAAGCAGAACTCTCAGGTCAAGTATGAGATGTTGTCTCCGGCCTCAAAAATTAACTTTGTACTATGGCATACCTAAATTGTCCTCCATACATTCTTTGCCCAATTGCTCAGGTAATTTGGGGACAATGTAAGACCTCATTCTTGCCACTAACCACTGTCATTCATACCAACTGTAACATTATCCGCTTACTCCACCAAGCTGTGTACCCATCCTTTTCCACTGGTTGCTGCAGAATCTGCCTGTAGATCATACACTGCTCATCACTACCTTCCTCCTCCACAGTAGGAGCCTGTGCAAGGTGGACAACTTAGCCAGAGGGCTCTGTTCAGGCCTCTCTCTGCCAGTGAGCTCCCGGGGCTGGAGCAGCGCTGCAGGGAGGCCCTGTGAGGCTACAGGCCCAGGAAATGAGCACTTGGGTGGAATTTCAGGTCTCAAAGAGACTTCAGAGCCAGAGTGCAGCTGCATTTTAGGCAGTGCCTTCACGTTCCTAAAGCTCAGTAAATGCAAAGTGTGACAGAGTTCTATAGCTGTTTGGAGTTAGTAGTATGCATGTAATAAATGGTTTCAAAATGACCGTTGCCTCAAAAGAAGCATTCTTTCCATATGGTGTATGATCTTTTAAAGTTTTTCCCCCCTCTTGTAATTAGTAGGATGGCCGGTATCTTTTGTTCTAGTGATAATTATAAGGATACATGAAAACCTTCTGAAAGGGACAGTATCTTAATGCTCAGTAGGAGCACTTGGACTCTAGGTGAGAGCTGGAACAATACAAAGAACAATGTACTTATGGCATATCCCCATGTCCCTGGCCAGGTGATAGCCTAGCCTTCCAGCTGAAAAGCCTTCCTCGTGTGGCGGGCATCTCCTGGTACAGGAGCCAGTCACCTTGATTCATCAGGCTTTGCATTCTGGAAGGAGGCCTTTGATGGAACTGTCTCTGAGGACTGAAGGGCAAAACTACGCCAGCCTGTTTGTGGCAGAAAGGAAATAGTATGTTTTGGTAATATGAACTGGAATGAGGTGACTACAGTTGTCAGCAGCAGAAAATTATAAAGGGAGATAGGAACATCTCCTGAACACATACTTCTCAGGAAGCACACAGTGTCAGAAGCATTTTGCTATAACATGTCACCCCTTCTAAGGGAATCACAACTCAACGTTTTGTTGGGATGTGTTCAGTAAGGTGGGGAGGGGTTGTCACATGGTTGTGTTTAAAGCTTTGTTTTTCTGTAGTAAAATTTCACAGGTTTTCAGAGCTTGAGCCTTGTTTAGAGCCAGCCTTAGTCAAGGCAAAAGTATCAACTAGATTCTCTTCCAGCGATCTACAAAGCTCTCCAGCAGCCTCACTCAAAATCTCTGCCCATTCTTGCTGTCTGGCCTCCACTGGAGTCTCCGTGTTGTGTCTTCCTCTCTTCCCTTCCCCGGAGTCTTTCCTCAGCCTGCCCTCCTGAAGATGCCCCAACTACTGGATGTGCTCGGGCATTTTTTGCTCTGTTGTATGGTATATTGGACCTTGTTCTTTTATGCACGAGTGCCACAATATTACGTTTTCCTTTGTTAGATATAATTGTTTGCTAAATACACGTTCTTCTCCCTGTTGAGACTGGAACCAAAGATGGAGGCAGAAAAACAATAATATGAATGAATTCTTATTACTCCTCCTGTGTTGCTTCATTTGTGTCCACCCCTTTAACCCAGGTATGTGGGCAAAGACTACTCTGCTGCTCAGGAATTAATGGAGGATGAGATGAAGGAGTACTACAGTAAGACCCCGAGGATCACGCCGGTCCAGACTGCGCATGTTGGGCAGCTGCTGGCTGTCCATGCCGAGGAGGACGCTTGGCTGCGGGCCCAGATCACCTCGACCGAAGAGAACAGAATCAAGGCAAGCTCCTGTTTACTTTGCATTCTGAAGACAAGCACATGAGTTTTCAGATAATGCTGCTTCCGATAGTGTACCCTTAGGACACAATAAATAAAACTGTTTTATTTTCTCCAGAGGTTGAAAAGATAATCTATAAAAGATTTTCACTGTCAGCTTTTAAGCCAGTGGTAGTTATATTATCTCAAAATTTTAGTCAAAACAACCACAAAATATTCTCCTCCGTGGAGTGTCTGTAACCCATGATGTAATCAGGAAGAGCCCTTTATTCTCATTGCCCGGGAAAAAGAATAAATACTAATCACAGCTCTGTGGGCGTCTGGTCAAAGTGGGTACTTCAAAGTGAGGGAAACAATACAGGTCAAAGGAGATCGCCCCATTCCTGTCCCCTCTTCTGCAATCAGCTGAGGACCCCAAATAGGACTTGGACATGCTCTGAGGCCTGCCTTCTAGGTCATCTTGGAAAGGTCCGAGGGCCTTTCACCAGTCTCTCCCCTCAGCGGGCTCTACGACTCCCAAGACTTGGCGAAGCTCTGGTGGTCAGCCTTTCCCCATTGCCGCCTCTTTCCCTCACTGCAGAGACCAAGAACTAGAACTCTCTGGCCCTGAAGACACTGTTTTATCTCGATTTTACAAGCACAGAAATACACTTCTGTTTCTATGGTCTCTGTCCCATAATATAAAACCTGTTCCTAAAACTAATGTAATATTGTATGCTAACTGCAATGGACAAATACATTTTTTAACATATATTTTATTAATATTTTACAGAGAGGAAGGGAGAGAGCTAGAGAGCTAGAAACATTGATGAGAGAGAAACATCGACCAGCTGCCTCTTGCACACCCCATACCAGGGAATGTGCCCGCAACCAAGGTACATGCCCTTGACCGGAATCGAACCCGGGACCTTTCAGTCCGCAGACCGACGCTCTACCACTGAGCCAAATCAGTTTGGGCGACAAATACATTTTTAAAAAAGCAACTGTCCCTTGCACTAGTATCTGTCCCTGGCAAATAATCCCTTTTGTGTTCCTAAGTGCAGATAGCTACTTTCTGAATTCTAGCTTCAGTCCATCGGGTACTCTCCCCTGAAACCCTGCCTTCAAATACAGGCTCCGGGGGTCAGAAAGGGAGGCTGGCTGTTCCTACCCCGTTTGTTCAATAAGAGATACCCTGACCACCCAGCCACTGTTTGCCATTCACAGAGAAATGTAGGAAATCCTTTAACCAAATCTACTGAGATAAAACTTTAAGCGATTTGATGACCTAACTTTTAAAATCTGAAAATTGGCTAGCAGTTTCTTGTTTCTTAAAAGTTAAATCTTTTCCATATGGACCTTAACTATTTAAACAGGAAGAAACATAAGTCTACAAAAAAAAAGGCTTGTACACACGTTTGTAAGACTCTTATTAAGAATCTTAATCTGGAAACAACCCAAATGTTCACCAACAGGTGAATGTATAAATACATTGTAGTTTATCCATATAATGCCATACTATTCAACAATAAAAAGGTATCAGTTGCTGAACAATTCTATCTTAGTGAAGTTGAGAACGGGGAAAGTTCATCTGTATGGTAGAACTCAGATCAGTGGTGGCCTGGGACAGGAGGTGGAGGGGGTTGATTGCGAAGGAGAAAGAGAACTCTTTGGAGCGGCAGATGGTCTGTTCCCTTGATTGTGTGGTATCAACATTTGTCAAAACCCATTAAACTACACTTTAAACGGGCATTTGTAATTCAGTGTGATTTATACTTGGATGAAAATATAAACAGGCTCCACGACTGGTGAGTATGAGAGACGGGTACATGAGGTTGGTGCCAGTTTGCCTGACCAGACCCACATCTCCGGAGCCTGCTGCTTATTGCGCGGGTGGTGCTGTGAGATCTCTGGCCGCTTGATGGTGCCAGAGAGCCAGGAGTGGACTGGGGCCTGGTAGGATTCTGAGCCTGTTTGTGCGGATCCAGAGCATTAAAGAGTGTGGAGAGTCAATCTGGGCAACCCATGGGCAAACGTTTCACAGTTATCAGCTGCCATACAAATATATGATACCGTGATTTAGGAAAAAAAAGAAACAAGCTCTAAACCTGACAGAAAATTTTTGAATATTGTACAGCAGTCTGTTGGTGCTAGGAGTATATTCTAAATTTCCCAGGAATGACGATCACACATTATATCCTACGGTCAGGCCATGTTAATCTCCAGTGTGGGTCTGGGAAGAGCAGGATCCAAGTGGTAGGTGGTGGTAGCTATTAAAGGAAACAAAGCTGCCTGAATCCCGAGGCCTGTGGGAGGAAGAACAGGTGCTAAGTTGAGACTGGAGACACGGACCTGCCTGCTGAAATGGCCGGCTGCCTGCAGCGGGGCCCTGCCACGGGCTAGGCCAGGGGAGCAGGGAGTCGATGTGGACTCGGAGAGACAGATCTCTCCCATAGGCCATGCACAGGCTCCACCGATCCAGCGCGCAGGGAAAGGCCTGCGTGGTCTCTAGCCTTATCTTCCTCAGATTCTCTGCTTGAAAGCAGGTTTGTTTTGTGTGTTTAGTACCGTAATCTAAGAACTAAGAAACTGTGAACATTAATTTGCTGCAGGAAGTAAAACTACTACTTAGTCTTTCTGTGCCCTGGGTTTTGCCTTATTTTGTTTTTGTAATAACAAGCAACTGCTTTAACTAGAGGAGCAGTCTCCCGTCTCCCTCCGATTCTTATTCATCATTTAAACCACGGCTTTGTGTGTTCTCTCCAAAAAAGGGCTTTGCTTTTAGAGTCATTTTCAATGGAAGGTTCTGCTCATACTTTAAAATACTATCCAGACTCTTAATGGTCTGTTCTAATAGTGAGGAAGTGTTGTGCAGATTTCTGCAAACACAGAGCTCTGTCCTGCAGACTCGGGGCCTTTTGCGAAGCTAGATGAAGGCCTGACCCAGCTTTATACCCGGAAAACAACAAAACAAGCAAGTGTTTGTTTTTACATGTAGAATTCAGTGTCGCCCAGCCATGGTATCGTTGTTGTTGTCCTCGACAGAAAGCATCTCAGTCCCTGGAGGCATAATAGCGGAGAGCAGCCATCCCCAATGCTGCTTTGGAGATTTAGAATCTGATAAACACCATCAGAGTGACTCCCTCTCTAGGAACAAGTAATGCTGCCTACGGATGCAAATCCTTGGTGGAAGGGTGTACATCAAGAAGGAATGAGCATTGTGATATTAATGAAAGGTGGGGCAGACATGGCTGGCAGACCCAGATGGGTGTGCTGCCGAGAAGTGGCAACAACAGAGCATCGGAGCTCAGCGGGCTTCCGCTTTCTCCCCGCTGGAACGTGCAGGAGAGGACGCGGCCGGAAGTCAGAGCGCGGCTTCCCTGGCCGCAGCCCCAGCCTTTCCCTTCAGGCCCAGCCGGGGTCCCCTCCTGGCACTTCCCGGGCAGTGTGGCCCCGCTTACGCCGTGATCATGGGATAAAATGGAACCAATAAGTACATCAAGTGTTTTGTTTTGTTTTTAAAGAAGTGAGGATAAAGAATTTTACTTGAATCTAAACATTGTTTTTGTTATCATTAGGTATGCTATGTTGACTATGGATTTAGTGAAAATGTTGAAAAGAGCAAAGCATACAAATTGAACCCAAAGTTCTGTTCCCTCTCATTCCAAGCTACAAAGTGTAAGCTAGCAGGTAAGAGGAACTTTTGATTACCATTGTACTTTGTGGTTAAATCCTAAAATGTGCTAAGTATCCCAAGGTGTTATAATGTGTTATTTTTTGAAATGTATAAATATAAAGTCATGTCTAATATCATCTTTATAAGATGAGATCATTATAAAAATGTTTCGTTATATTTTTATTATATAGAACATACATATTTTATTTTATTATAAACATATCTGTTGGCCATCTTAAAGGGTTGTTTTTATTTTTAATCTAAATTACCCACTAACAACTGCTGAAGGCCCTGCATCATGGAATTTGATCAGTTTAAATCATGTTGTTCAAACTTTTTTGAAGAGACTCCCAGCGTCATTCCTAGCGAGATGGACTCTGTGGGTGCTGCTTACACCAAGTAACACTCCTTCGAGCGCCCAAGCATGGCTTTGGCTGCAGGTCATGTGCAGTATCTGGCAGTCACTGTTCTTTCCTCCTCAAGGAAGCATAGAGGAATGCATGTGTGTGAGAGTGACATTGTAGGGATAACCTGGAAGTATATGAGGATAGAGTGGCCATGTTAGAGATGAAAAAAGACACTGAAATATGTATGCATCATGCCAAAAGAGTCTGAGCCAAATTCAGAAAATGATCAAAATTCTTTCATGAGAATTAGCCCTGTGAAGAAATCCCTCCTTCCCAGGAAGAGTAAATCTTTGTGTCAGAGGAGCTGGATTTGGCTCTATCTATGGGATGAATCTTAAGTTATTTTAAAAGCCTGTTACAAACCTGTGGGAGTTAGTTTTGAAAAGAACATGTCAGCATAGGACAAGATTGAGGATGCTGAAATGAAAGAGCAATTGATAAGAACGATAAAGTCCTATGTCTGGAGAACAGGACAAGAATGAGAGAAATGTTGCTCTGAGGGAGCCTGTGGGCTTTTGCTTATGGACCTAAAGGGGATAAATACAGAAGTAGACATTATAGTACCACTGGGGAGGTGAGAGCTAGTTTTAACTAGTTTAATAGATTAACTTAAAGTTGTCATATATATGATACATGAAATTACAATTTTCAAATAATTTAAAGAATAATAGACTAAAACAAAATTCCTCTATATCTGTATTATGATAAACACTATTGAATCTTTCTACAATAAGTCAGAAAGCTCTTTGGTATCTTTAGGATCATCATTGTATACTTAAAAGAAAAAAAGAAAGAAAGAATGAAGGAAGAAAGGAATGAAGGAAGGGTGGTTGTCTAAATTTCCAATAAATGCATGTTCTTGTTATAAGAAAGAAATAATTTTGTATATTTAATTAGAATATGAAAGAAGTCAAGGATATATTTTTAGAAAGAACATTATAAATACATGATGGGCAGACATGATTGATAGCATTTTTTATGATTTAGACTTTAAAAAAAATACATGTTTGTGTATAAGGTGAAGATTACTTCTTCTAAAGTAGAAATTCAGATTCATGCCCAATTTTTCTTCTTGTTTTAAATTGCCTGCCTTAGTGAGAGCATTCAAAAAGGCATTCACCTTATAATATACTAGAGGCCTGGTGCACGAAATTCATGCACTAAGGAGGTATCCCTCAGCCCAGCCTGCACCCCCTCCAATCTGAGATCCCTCTCACAATCCAGGACTGCTGGCTTCTAACCACTCGCCTGCCTGCCTTCCTGGTCACCCCCTAATCACTCCCCTGCTGGCCTGATCAACACCTAACTGCTCCCCTGCCGGTCCACTTGCCCCCAACTGCCTTCTCCTGCCAGCCTGATGGCTCCCAACTGCCCTTCCCTGCTGACCTTTTTGCCCCCAACTGCCCTCCACTGCCAGCCATCTTGTGGCTGCCATCTTGTGATGACATGGGGCGGCCATCTTGTGATGTGAGGGCACAAGGCCCACCTGGGCTTTTATTAGTATAGATATTTTAAAACCTAAAGGTGGTTATTTAAATGAGTTTATAAAACATAGCTTCCCTGTAAAATTTAAGAATTTTGTAGTAAAGTCATAACTGTAATAAATATCCAAAACAAACACAATCCAGCTCGGCAGGCATGGCTCAGTGGTTGAGCCTTGACCTATGAACCAGGAGGTCATGGTTCAATTCCAGTCAGGGCATATGCCTGGGTGCAGTGTGGGGCATGCAGGAGGCAGCTGATCTATCATGTTTCTTTTGTCATTGATGTTTCTTTCTCTTGCTCCCTTTCCCTTCCTCTCTGAAGTAAATAAATAAAACCCATAATCCACCTATCCATCTTAAAATGATTCTTCTAATTAAGTAGAAATTAAAATATTCACTGTTTTTCAGGGTTGGAAGCTCTCAGTGATGATCCTGGTTTAGTGAAGGTGGTTGAATCTTTAACTTGTGGAAAGATCTTTGCAGTGGAAATTCTTGAAAAAGCTGATATTCCACTTGTTATTCTGTACGATACCTCAGGAGAAGATGATGTCAATATCAATGCAACCTGCTTAAAGGCAATATGTGACAAGTCACTCGAGGTTCACCTTCAGGTACCACTGTGACCACTACTGTCGTCTGTTACACATAGCACAGGAAAGGAAGTTATCAGGAAAGGATGTTGTAAATTTAGGCTAACGCTGGATACAGACAGATTATATACGTATTGAGAAAAAGGGGCAGAGGGGCTGGAAGTGAGGAACATGCCAAAACTGTAATGGTAATTATTAGGAATTGGATCTTTATTTTATGTTCCAGCTTCTATAATAAGTATGTATTAACTTCATATGAAATTTTGCAAAGATAATAGGGGAGGATATTACAAAAGACAAGAAAATTAAATCAATGAAAATATTTGTTAAAGTACTAGAGGCCCGATGCATGAAATTTGTGCAAGAGTAGGCCTTGCTTCCCCTGGCTGCCGGCACCAGCTTCCCTCTGGCACCAGCTTCCCTCTGGCACCTAGAACCCGGGCTTCCCTCCTAGTAGGTCATCTGGTCTAATTACTATATCATGCTTTTATTATTATAGATTAGCTTTAACGTTTAAAAAATGTGAAGAACATGAATATCCACAAAGAATAAAACCTTTAAATAAATCATAAAACAAACAAAAATAAATAAATACATTATAAAACAGCCACTGTAAAGAATAGGATGAGATGTTAAAAATGTTCATTTTAACGGCTTCATGGCAATGTTGGGAAATATTTGTTTTAATGAGTAGAGCAACAGTGAATTACTTTTATATTGTGATTTGACTAACGATGGCTAAATTAAACCTCTACTATGAGTAAACATTTTTTAAATTATAAAATTCTTATGGCCTGTGGACACAGATTAGAAAGTAAGTGATAAAAGGATTGATTTGGTAAAAGTTTTTTATTTCCATTTCTGTAATATTGCAAAAATATGTTTTATATAATAATTCTTTTTCTAAATTAATGGAGAGAAAATAAACTAAAGTGAAGGATATTCTCAGCTTTTCAGACAATGGAAAGTGTTAATAAGTTAATGTATGCAAAAAGTCTATTTTGTGCCTGATACAGATGATATTAAATACGTATTCCTTTTGGAAAGAGAGGTACCTAAATTAGTTTTTACATTTAAGTTATGGGTTTTATTCTATCCTATTTATCCTCCAACTTAGAACATTTTTACATGTGTGTTTATTGATATCAGAGAGGAAGGCAGAGGGAGGGAGGGATAGAAATATCAATGATAGAGAATCATTGATCGGCTGCCTTCTGAATGCCTTCTACTGGGGGTTGAACCTGCAACCTGGGCATGTGCCCTTGACTGGAATAGAACCCGGGACCCTTCAGTCCGCAAGCCAATGCTCTATCAAGTGAGCCAAACAACCTGGGGTGAACTTAGAAGATTTTTAGATAGACACCCCTTAGGTAGGGAGGAACTATGCTCTATTCTCAAGCCTCCTTGGCATGTCCTTTGTTCATTCCAGGTTGATGCCATGTACACAAATGTCAGAGTGACTAATATTTGCTCTGATGGCACACTCTACTGCCAGGTGCCTTGTAAGGGTCTGAACAAGCTCAATGACCTTCTGCATAAGATAGAGGATTACTTCCATTGTAAGGTATGTCAGAGCATCATCTACCTCTAAAGTTAGTCCTGAAATTGCAAATAAGAGTGGCCTCTACATTTATATACATATGAGTAACTTTCGAATAGTTTGATAGAATAGTGGGTGATAGCCACAGACTGCTAATGTAAAACAAAACAAAACCCTTCCCCACACACACTGGTTTATCCATTGTAAAATGAGGGTAAAACTGAACACATAGGATTGTCAGGAGAACGAGTTGCAAGCCTGCTAAATGAGCACAGAACGTGGCTAATGACATAAGTGCTCAGCAACTGGCAGACCTGTTACTTACAAATGCAGGTGATGGTCCGACAGTGCCCGCCTGTCTGCCAGAGCCAGCTGGCTCCTCTGCCTGGGCACTGGTGAAACCACAGAATTCAGGAGAATAAAACCTCTGGCATCACCCCCTCCCCAAGCTCTTTATGGTCTGTGAGAACCTACCACCTCAGTAAATGTGGTTCTGCAGTTTAAATTTATTAATGAGCTTCTTACCCTGTAAATCTAGTATTCTTTTCTGAATTAGCATATGAAGAGGTTTTGATTTAAGGTTCTAAAGTGATTTCTTTAGCTCCATTAGGACATTATAATCACAATCCAGAATATGCTGTGATTTCTGAGTGACTGAGCCCTAATGCCACTTCCACCCTGTCCCCCTCGCCCCTGGAAGTGACCCCTGGTCTCTAACGTACAGAGCACACTAAGGCCTCGTGGCTCTTATGCAGTACTGAACTTTGGCTGTGTGGGTAGGGATTGGTCTTAGAGTGTAGGCTTGAGGGCAGAGACTGAGCTTTACTGGTAAGCGCCAACTTCATTTGGGTGCTTAGTACCTAATATAGTATTTTACTTAGGATGGTATTTCCAAAGTTTTTGCTGAATCAGGTTAAGCCTGTATTCAGACTACAGCCTAGAACAGTGGTTAGCATACTCATCAACAGAGCCAAATATCAACAGTACAATGATTGAAATTTCTTTTGAGAGCCAAATTTTTTAAACTTAAACTTTTTCTAACGCCACTTCTTCAAAATAGACTCGCCCGGGCCGTGGTATTTTGTGGAAGAGCCGCATTCAAGGGGCCAAAGAGCCGCATGTGGCTCACGAGCCACAGTTTGCAGACCACAGCTTAGAATTAAGGCATTAAACTTATGGTTTTGCCTCTTTCTGTGTTAGAGATGTAGATAGATCTCAAGGTCAAAATTTAGGATTGATTTCTAGTCTCTCTCGGAGAAATCTGATACATCCAGAGAGGCTGGGGCCAGCGCCCACTTGCATGCATGTGCTTACAACCTATGTGGTGACAAGCACTCTCAATAGTCCCTGGGGTTCTTGTGACCCAACTGGAGGCATGACCTGTGGGGAAGAGTAAGATACTGTGACAGGTCCCCAGCTTCAAGGGTGGAGCAGAGGAGGAAGAAGAGACCTAAAGCTATGATGTATTGTCTTTCATGGGCACTGATGTCCATATTTTAAAATCCTGACTTTGAATCTAACTGTTAAGTGATGAATAAAGCGACCTTATTGACAGCTCGCCCAGCCTCCTCACCGTTCATCCAAGCTGTTGTTCTCTTTGTCGAGTTCATCTTCCCTCTTCATGTTTAACTGATGGCGCCAGAGCCTGTGTGAATCACACTGACCTCCAGACTGGCCTTTGTAGACATTCTAACAGGCTGATTTGTGAGCCATGTGCAGGGAAGGAGCATAGATCACTGCCATCAACCAGTGTAGAGAATCGAGGCAGGAGTTCCGTGACCCTGGGCTCGCATCCTTAGATCAGATGAGTCGGTCTGCCTGGGCCGCACGATGTTCCCCTAATGGTGCAGCAGACGCTCTTTGCTGGAGTAATGAAGTGTCATGTATTCTGTTTTGCAGCACATGACCTCAGAGTACTTCGTTTCCTTACCCTTCTGCGGGAAGATCTGCCTCTTCCATTGCAAAGGAAAATGGTTGCGAGTAGAGGTAAAAATTCATCACTTGACTTTTTTTAAACTTATGAAATATTTCAAACATACAAACAAGTTTTTTAAAAAATGGAAAAAGCAGTTTGAGAAATAAAATATGACCAACATGGCCGATGCTCCCTGTCTTCAACCCCTTTCTTCTACTCCCACCCCTGAATTTGGTGTTTCTCATTCCTATTCATTTCGTTTTACTTTTGCTATGTTTGTATCTATATACATATACTTTTACTATCTAGATACTTTCATATATAGGTAGTAGAAATATAGAAATGAATATGAGTATATTTATAATAAGAAATAAATGAATATGACATAACTAGATGAAAATATATTATATATATATATATATATATATATATATATATATATATATAATAAAATGTATTGGTCCTTCTGAGACATACATATCTTTCTTTGTGAGATCAACCATGTCCACGTGTGGAGCTCTGGTTCATTTGTTTTCATTGCTGTGTGAAGTAACCATGTGTGGATAAGCCACCGTTATCATTCCATTCTCCTGATGATAGATATTTAGGTTGTTTCTAATTTTTTTATGAACAATGTCACCACGGACCTTCATGTGCATCTCCCCAGGGCACATATGTAGGGAAGGAAGTCCTGGGTATAGGAAACATTCTCTTCAGCTTCACTAGATCATTGCCTAACTGCTCTCCACAGCTGCCCTTCCATTGAAGCTGTGGCCCTTAGAGTTCCAGCTTCTCGGGGGAGTCTCAGACCCTCTCCCTCCTGCCCAGATGGCTCTCAGTGTTCACACACTCCTCTATTTCCAGTCCCAATGATTGTCTTATTTTCTTAGGAGCTCAGTTATGAATTTGAAAGATTTGTTATATTTTATCATGAATTTTGTATGTTTTTCAAAGATGGATTTTTTATTTTTTGTGGTTACTGTTTATTTCCTTTCTTTGTGTCTTTTTTAAAATATAGCTAGGAACTCAGAACTATTTATGCAATTCTTTAAAAGTCTAAAATTATTTCAAAATAAAAGTTTAAAGAAATTAGTATTTGTGCATTTATATATTATACATTAAACATCACAAACTTTATTTTTATTTTATTTTTTTTTAATATATTTTTTATTGATTTTTCACAGAGAGGAAGACATAGGGATAGAGAGTTAGAAACATCGATGAGAGAGAATCATCGATCAGCTGCCTCTTGCACACTCCCACTGGGGATGTGCCCGCAACCAAGGTACATGCCCTTGACCGGAATCGAACCCGGGACCCTTCAGTCCGCAGCCCGACGCTCTATCCACTGAGCCAAACCGGTCCCGGCAACATCACAAACTTTAAAATGATCTCTGAATGTTATCATCTTGCATATAACCAATATCAAAACCAGGAAATTAACATTGACATGATGTTATTAACTACACTTCAGAACTTAGATTTCCCAGATTGTCCCTCAGATGTCCTTTGTCCAGTCCAGGATTCCAAGTTGTATTTAATTGTCATGTCTTCTCAGTTTTCTCCAACCTGGCAGTTGCTCTATCTTTGTTGTTCGTGACTTTTAAAAGGGCAACAAAATTTTGTCGAGTATCTCAACTTCAGTTTCTTTAGGCTGTGCCTATTTGGCAAAAATAACTTTTCAACATATGCTCAAATCTTTAGAATAATATCTAGTACTATTTTTATTACTATCAATTTGTGTATTGAATATCTTTGAGATAGCAAAAGTGTTCATTCTTTTGGTGATGCACATAGGAAAGTTAAGGAAGGGGAAGGGATTAATGAAAAGCAGATCATGTATTTAAATGTTATATTTGTTCTTGACACATCAATTTCAGTACCTATGCATTTTAAACTTATTCTATATATCCAGTCAGCTTTATTTCATGGTCATCCATCTCCCTGCCATCACTCTTCCTCTACCCACATCCTGAGTGGTCTGCATTCACTTTCTACAGTATAATATGTTCTAATTTTTATAAATCAGTGTTTGTAAAAGCATGGATAAAAGACTAAGAGGATAATTATAATCTATAGAATATATATGTATATATTATTCAATTATAGGATATATGTGAATACCAATTCTAGGCATTTTCTCCTCCTAAAAGCTTGCTCAAACATCTACTTCCTGTCTAGGTCAGGTACCCATCCTCTATGTTGTCATATTTCTAACTTCATTATTGTCCTTACTACTACATTACTTTATGATTATATATTTGTATCATCTATGAGACTAGGAACTCTTTAAGATGTGAAAGTATATCTCTGTGGCCCAATTTTACCTGGATATAATAAGTATTTAATATATACCATGCCTACTAATATAAATATTCAGTATATATGTTTGAGTAAATAAATACATTTTAAAATGTTACCTCATTGTGCTATTTGTGTTTATCATATATTAAGAGATTTAAAAATTGTATTAATTACGTATTCTCTGGGGCAGTGGGACAGGCTTTACTTCTGGTAAATCTGACTTCCGTGCCAAGACTGGTTCAGTTACTCATGGCAGTCACTATGTTGAAGGCACCACCATTCCTATGGTGGCAGTTAGTGCAATTGAAGGCAGGAAGTTCCTGCCCAGATGGCCACCCTTCTGGGGCTATATTTGGCCAGTGTAACTCTAGTCAATGATACCAAATGTCACAATGGCTTGTTAAGGGAAGTTATTGGCATTTAAAGATGTACCCAGTATCTTATATTATGAGGTTGCCATTTGATCACACATCAAATGTTGCTTTGATTTAATGTGTCATTTTACCATTTTCAAATGATTAATTTGGACTTATTTTACCTCTCTATGATTTTTCTGAGTTTCAAAATTTTAGTTAGGACAAATGAAGATAATTATCATTGGGTTTTCTGACAAAGCTACAAAATAACATTTAGAATTCAAAAATATATAGCATTTACTTGCTAAAAGTAAAATTCTGTCTCTGAGTTATCTCTATTATTTATTTCTTCATTGCTAAGACATAATAGTTGTTATTTTTTCTCACATTTTATTATTGTGGAGAGCAGACTGCATCCTGTAATACATAATAATGTGTCAGATTGTTTTATAGTCAGTAGTGTCCTAGAATTGAAAATATAGTAAACATTACTATGTTTATTAATTTTACTGATTATTACTAGTTTAGTGGTTGGTACTGATTAAATAAATTAACAACTAGATGTTGAAATCAATTCTACTCTAAAAGAACACCTATAAATACATTTTAAAATAAGAGATAATTTAGTAACGGAAGTCTTTGTTGCTTTTACAAGCAATTTAGAGTTGAACAAGACGTAATGGCACAGAACCGTTTTGACCTTTGGATGTGCTTACTAATGAGCCAAACTGTCTCATTGCAGATCATGAACGTTCACAGCAGCCGGACTCTTGATGTTCAATTTCTGGACTCCGGCACTGTGACATCCGTAAAAGTATCTGAGCTGAGGGAAATTCCCTCTCGGTTTCTACGAGAAATGGTTTCAATACCATCTCAGGTACTGTATGTTACAAGCTCAGGAGGTTTGCTGGAAAACACTTGAATGTATTTGTAATCACGTTGTGAGATGCCCTCTCCTCAGTTTTGGTCTTGATAATGATTGAAGTCTGAGTTTGTAACAAAATTGGAAATGATCCAAATGTGGTAGTTCACTGGTTTTCAGATATAAAATTCAGCTGTCTTAGACAAGAATACCAGACTTATAGAACACTAGAGGCGCGTTGCATGAAGATTCATGCAATAGGCCTTCCTTTCCTTGGCTGCCAGCCCCGGTTTTCCTGGGGCACCTGGGATCCAGGCCTTGGCTCTGGCCACCGCCTTCCGTCTTCACTGCGGTTAGAGTCTTCGGTGTTGACTCCAGCTGGAGCCTTCAGTCTTCTCCGCTCTGGCCTGAGCCCATCCCTTAGCTCCATCAACAACCCTCCACCCCCTCCCCTTTCTAGCAGGTGTCACGCTCTGCCTGGCCACTCCACATCTGCATATGCAAATTAACCCACAATATTTATTGGGCTAATTTGCATACTCATGATTGGCTGGTGGGTGTTGCAGAGGTGTGGTCAATTTTCATATTTCTCTTTTATTAGTGTAGATTGTTTGATGTTTGTTTTCAAGTATGTCAGGTCATTAGGGTATGTTGTCCAGTTAGAGGTTCCATTTTAATAATTTAGTCAGTGCCAACTTCTACACAAATTTAAGGTACTATGTAAATAATTACTTGCAGAGTTCTTTGATTAGATAACCATTATCTATGAAAATCTGTTTATATTTAATCATTTTCTTATATGATGTTTTCCTCATAGGTTTTAGTAAAAAGATTAACCTCAGCCTATTTCTTCTCTATTATTAAAAAAAATAAGGAATTTTGAATTAAATTGTTTAGAACCATTCCTACCTTTAGTTCTGTTTTTTGTTTTTGTTTTTTTAATATATTTTTATTGATTTCAGAAAGGAAGGGAAAAGGAGAGAGAATTAGAAACATTAATGATGAAAAAGAATCATTGATTGGCTACCTCCTGCATGTAGGGGATTGAGCCTATAATCCAGACATATGAGAACTGGGAATTGAACCATGACCTTCTGGTTCATAGGTCAATGCTAACACTGAGCCAGGCTGGCTGGGCTATTTCTTACCTTTAGGAGAAGTAGAGGATTTTATATTAGAAATTAATCATTTTTTGAAAATAACATTGACGTTCTGTAATTTTAAAAGGCTGCTTGACTTATATGTGCAAGAAGATACCTCATGCCATCAAAGCTCAGTGAATAAAAAGCACTTGTTCATAATCAGAACGGCTTTTATTTCTTCCCAGTTACCACTACCTTTTCTAAAATGACTATTACAGAGCAGCTGTTTAACTTGGGATCAAGCCAGTTTTCAAAATCACTTTTATTGTTGCTCCCCCATAATTTTGAAATTTGTTAGACTTTTAAGTGCTCCTTTCTCTTGAAAGCACCTCTGGCCTCTACGCTCCTGGTTAGGACACCCACCAGGGCCAGCCTTCCGGAGGGGACGGAGCCGGGCTCCCTCCCACTGCTTCCGACTGTCTGAAAGTCACACAGTAGACCTTCTTTAGCTTCCGCATTAAAAGCCATGACAACTTTTCCTATTAATCTTATCCACATTCACTGTTTAATAGATGTGAAGTTGAGGAGACTTTAAAAGCCAGTGAGGCCAAGCCTCTGGTTAACAGCATCTTCCAAAAGGTCTAAGTCAGAGCAGCAAACTGATGGCCTGTCAGCCAAAGCTGACCAATGAATATTGGGTTTGGGCTCTTGGCTCTCAGTGTTTTAAAATGTGAATTGGCTGCCAGGATTTAAAAATCAGATAGTTTCACAAATGACAAACTAGAAAATCGGACAGTATTGAGTGTTCTCCTTTATGGGAGAGTACTCTTGTCGAGCTTGGGAAGTGGCATTCTCCCCGGAAGGCCAGTATGCTGGCTCCACCTGGCCGCCTCACTCCCTCCTCACCTGCCTGGCCCCTGCAGGTACAGAGTGTGTGACCTCATGGGGGGAACATTGAGAGACTCAGACACCCAGAAGAGGAGGCTATGACTGGGGGGATGTGGTCCAGAGAGGAAAGAAGGAATCCAGGAAGTAGGTTTGGTTCCCTTCACAGAATTGCCTCCATCAGTTCACCGGCTTCCATGAGACGGCAAGGGTCCTGAGGTCACCCTTTACTGCCCCTGCTGTAGCCATTCTACAAAAGCTTGTGCCGTGGTGGTGGAAGGTAAAAGGATTGCGGGAACTGAGGTTTTTAGCTAGCGATGGCTCTCAGTTTTTCTCCATTATAACTCCTCCCAAAGGTGAGCAGAATTGTCTGGCAACCACAAGGTGCTCAGGAAATGCTGCATGAAGCACATAGGCTTCCAAAAAGATTTTTTCAACAGGATTGTCATCCAAATGTCACTTCATTTTTTTTTCTAGTTGGGTTTAGGGGAAGACCTACATTAAGGTGACCAGACATCCCACTTTTGGCGGGACAGTCCCGATTTTTAACAATTTGTCCCACGGGACTTTTTAAAATGCCGCGGGAGATGCAGGACAAATTGTTAAAAATCGGGACTGTCCCGCCAAGAGCGGGACGTCTGGTCACCTTAACCTAGATATAAGTCCCAATCCTGTCTTCTCGGTTTTGTGATCTGATAGTCTCTCCACATCTGTTTCATCATCTATATAATTAGGGTTGCAACGTCGGCCTGTCAAGCAGAGAAGTATTGTAGGGTAAGAAGTCGGTGAAATGCCTGGTACTAGGAGTAATATAAACAGAGCCAGGAAGAAAACAGGTCCTCCAGCCTGAGCACTGTGATTGTCATTACTAGCTATCGCGGTCGCTTGCTTTCTATCTTGGCAACATCTGACTTGTAGGAAAATAATATTGACGTTACTCACAAGTACCTACTTTAAGGTAGTGTGTTTGCTTTTCCATCATGTTTTCTTTTTCAGGCCATCAGGTGCTGTTTGGCGGATGTTCCACAATCTATTGGCATGTGGACGCCGGACGCTGTGCTTTGGTTAAGAGATTCTGTTTTGAATTGCTCGGACTGTAGCATTAAGGTTAGTCATCTTATTGGTCTCCATACATTTAGAAAGGGAGCTGTCAGCTGGAAGGGCTCATTTGTTTTTGTGTTAAAGAATTTATCTTACAGTAAACTGATGCTTTCACACCTGAGATTGGTTACATGTGTGGTGAAAGGATATGTTATGTTTTAAGTTTTTAAAATATATTCTTATTGATTTCAGAGAGGAAGGGAGAGGGAGAGCTAGAAACATCAATGAGAGAAAATTATTGATTGGCTGCCTCCTGCATGCCCCCTACTGGGGATGAGTCTGCAACTGGGGCTTGTCCCTTTGACCAGAAGCAAACCTGGAACCCTGCAGTCTATAGGCCTACACTTTATCCACTGAGCCAAACGGTTAGGGCTCATGGTTTAATTTCTGTGTAAGAACTTATTCTGGTGAGTGGGATAGAGGGTTTATTGGCGGGGAGGAGGTGGACATCTGTAATACTTTCAACAATCAAGATTATTTTTTTAAAAAGAACTTATTCTGAATCTCCAATACTATTTTAAAACCCTTTATATAATTTTTCCATTATAATCAAGGTAGCAGACACGGTTCTCTGCTCCTATGTTGTACCATGATAAAGAATTAAATCCTCAACAGAGGGACCACCATATATATCTTGATACATGTTTCTAAAAATCACTTAAGTCCTCTGTTTCTTTTTTTCTAGTGTAATAGATTATAAACAAATTATTTGCTTATAATTCTGTTTTTTGCCTCTTTTCCTAAAGTTTGCTTCAACTGCTAGATTTATTTCACTAGTTTTTTTTACACTTTTGCTTCTTCATATCAAAAACATTGCTCATATTTCCAAGAATAGAAATGCAAAACGATATTTCTGTTTTAAATAATGCAAATTGTGTCATTTTCTATGAAAATTTAATAATGAAATGTCCTTGAGAAATACCTTCATGAAGATTTCTAAATTATTCTAGCTCCCACTGATTTTCCTCTCTTCTTACTCCTCTCGGATTTAAAATGTACAGTTCCTCACTTAATTATGCATCATTTTATAGTTTTTAATTGACACATGATAATTAAAATTGTTTTCTCAGCTACTTTTTCAGCTCCTAAATTCAGAGTATTGGGTACTCAATAAAAATATTATAATGGTTGACTTTTGAAAGGGTACCTCTGTAATCATAAATATCAAAATGAATTAGTAGTCAGTAGTTTCTTAGCACTCCAAAGATGAATTTAAGTAGATTCATCTTGCTAGGGAAGAAAACAATTTTAAGTAAATCGCTGCAGCAGGATTGCCTTGCAGGTGTCTCTCTGTCTTCAGGCCTGGCCTCTGCCTTTCACTCCTGGCCTGATGCGATAAAAACTAGATGTGGCTACAAGTATCTCATGTTTGTCATTTCTAAGATAAGCCATTATCAGTGTCTGGTGTCCCAGGCAGACACTCACTCCGCTGACAGAAAGAGGTAGCTAGGTAGTCAGCGGTCTCCCGGGCAAAGGTGCAAACTGCCCTTCTGGCCCGGAGCTTCCCTCCTCCTCTCTCACTCCCAAGGTCCCTCTTCTCTTAAGTAACTGGGGAAGGACTGAGGGCTGAGATCAGATATTAAGACCAAAGAAGGAGTTTAGACCAGAGGTCCTGGAGGGTATGGCAAATGTCAAAGCCTTTTCCTCCCTCCAGTGTGAGAGGACACCGGCCTTAAGCAGAATGCTTACTGGATGTTCTGCCATTGCTGTGATTATTTATTACTAGAGGCCCGGTGCACAACATTCGTGCACTCAGGGGTGGGGGTGTCCCATAACCCAGCCTGCACCCTCTCAGAGTCTGGGACCCCTCAGGGGATGTCCTATTGACTTCAGGCCATGGAGGTGGGAGAGGCTCCTGCAACTGCTGCTGTGCTCGCCAGCCGTGAGCACGACTTCTGATTGAGTGGCACTCCCCTGTGGAAGTGCACTGACCATCAGGGGGCAGCTCCTGCATTGGGCATCTGCCCCCTAGTGGTCAGTGTGCATCACAGTGACCAGTCATTCAGCTGTTCAGTTGATTTGCATATTAGAGTCTTATTATATAGGATTGTTGAAGTTGAGCACATGGGGATTCCTCATACTCTTCTTTCTATTTTGAGTGTTTTAAATGTAATTAATTAAAAAAATTTAGTCATGATATATCAAATCATTTCCTCTCAGTAATGACCTCTAGCAAGTTGGAAGGTATTCTCAGAGATTTTGGAAGTTAGTAAATTCTTCACTTCCATAAGCTTGTTGCTGGTTGCTAGACTACTTAAGAGCTTATGCATTGCTACAGACGTGATAAATTCATCTGACCTAAAGTAAAATGACTTTAAGCAAGTTGGGGTGGGGTTTTTTTTGTTGTTGTTTTTTGCAAAATACTGTGCTTTAATATTTAACGTTAATATTATAACCACCTCTCGGAGTTCAGTGCAAACTTGGATTTCTTGAATTGGTTTTTCACGTTTTTCGAAGGTCACAAAAGTGGACGAAACCAGAGGGGTCACACACATTTACTTATTTACTCCTAAGAACTTCCCTGATCCCCACCGCAGCATTAACCGCCAGATTACCAACGCAGACTTGTGGAAGCACCAGAAGGACGTGTTTCTGAGTGCCCTCGCGGGCGAGGCCGGCTCCCCCGGCGGCGGCCGAGGCGGGCACAGCGCCGCCGCCGCGGGCAGCCCCGGGGAGGCTGTCCGGAAGAGCCTCCCGGATGTCGGCAAGAAGCTCCTGGTGGATCACACCCTCTCTTTCTCCACGGAGGAGCTGCCGCCGCCGGTGCTCTTGGCTCAGCCGGGGGAACACATGGATGTGTACGTGCCGGTGGCCTGCCACCCCGGCTACTTCGTCATCCAGCGGTGGCAGGAGATCCATAAGCTGGAGGTGCTGATGGAGGAGATGATCCTGTACTACAGCGTGTCTGAGGAGCGCCACGTGGCAGTGGAGAAGGACCAAGTGTACGCCGCAAAAGTGGAGAATAAGTAGGTCCCTGGACAAAGCCTTTTATTCTATTTCTAAGAGAAATGTAGAGTCCTTAATCCCTGCAGGGGGACTTTGAACAGCACGAATGGGAGTTTTGAATGTGAAATGAGACTAATGAATTATGCAGTTTTCTAATATTTAAAATTATGTTATTTATCTAAAAATCTGGTGATCATTTTCCTATTAAAACCTAACCATATCTGCAGTGGAGTTTTAAATGTTCTACTTTTCTATTAGAAAATATATTTGTTTATTCAGAAAACATTTTTTATTTAATAGCTTTTTAATTTAAAAAGTAAGTTTATTGTAGAAAATTTTAAAAATACAAAAAAGTATACAAAACGAAAATTAGTTAACCAGACACTACTTATGTATTTCTTCAATTATTTATGTATTTCTTCTAGTTTTTACTCTACATATTTATATAGCTGGATTATTAGTAGTATGTACCATTTTGTACTTACTCTTTTACCTGACAGTCCTGTGAACAGTTTTTCATGTAATAAAATGTCTTCATAAACATTTTTAATGGCTGAGTAAATAGTCCATCGTAGAGAAATCATAATTTATCAATCTCTTGTTATGTAGGCTTTTTTTTTCCTCCCACATTTTCACTCTTAAAAGTGAAAAGTATAGTAACTTATTCTGAAAAACGTTCAACTAATATGTTGCAAGTTTTTCATCTTCTAAAAAGCATTTTTACTGTGTCATGTTATTGATAACAATAAGCATAAATATGTTTAATTCAGAACAACAGAAACAATGTTGGTATAAATTTGCCACAGAATTCTTTGCAGGATAATTTAATCATAGTGGAAATCAAATTACTGTTACCTGCTGTCCGAGGGGCAGCTTAATGTTAATTAGTGGGGGTTCCTCCTTGGAAGCAAGGGTTGCGTGGAGAAGACCTGCAGTATGGGGTGTTAGCCTCCGCCCCTCAACCCATGCACTCAGCAGCTCTACCCCAGGACTCTGGGGCTTCAACCAATTCATTTGTACCCCAGATGAGCAAGGGGTGTCTTATAGATAAGAACAGATTCCCTGATTTTTTTTTAACTTTATGAACTGAAACAATGTAAAATGTTTAGAGCCTCTATCGCTGACAACCCAGGACTCGTTACTACACCTTGTTTCCAACTAAGGTAAGATAGGAATTTTGGATGCATTTTTTTAATTACAGTGGTTTCTAGATCTGTCTAAGCTAAGGATAACCTGGGAAACCTATTAACAATGGAGATTCTCCTTCTTCCCTCCAGACCTGTAGTGAAGGGTCTTCCTAGATACCCTGAATCAGAATCACAACCCGTGTTTTAAACAGATTTTCCAGGAGATTCATAAGCAGCCTTGCGTTGAAATTGGAAACCTAGCCTTTATTTAAGCTGTTAGTTTTGAAAGTTGAAAGCTGAGTGAAACTACAACACTTAAGTTCTCTGATGGCTCTCTCCTCACTTCTCTGCACCTCTTATTTATAGACTAAAAGCAGAGATACCATCATTTGCCCTGTACAATTTGAAGACATTGCTATTGGTTGAAAACAAATGTTTTCATCTCTTTTTGCACTTAATTAGAAGCATGCACCAAGCTGGCATTTCCATATATGAAAAGTTCTCTTCAATTTGGTCTGAAGTCCTTATATTTGCACAGCTTATCTTCATTTTCATAGTAATTATAATGGCTATCATTTGCAAAGTGCCTAAAAGGTCGAGTACATAAAGTGCTAAGTGCTTTGTATTTAGTATTCCTGCACGTGAATTAAAATTAAGTATTACCCACGAGATAGCAGGCTCAGAGAATAAGCAGAGCCCAGCGTAACGCAACTGCAAAATGACCCAGCTCAGCGGGACCTCAGCTCAGCAGTTTGGCCCGCAAAGTCCTTAGGTACTTATTCTGACGGCTCGTTGTGGCCCTGTCGCTCACGGAGTGTTGCTTGCTGCCCTGTGGCCTAGTCTGAAGGTTGATGGCATTTCCCCTAGCAGTCCCCAGTCCGGGTTGAAGAAAGCCCTTTTGTAGCTTTCTTACCGCAGTTCACCGGGTGGCACCTGTGCGGACCCCCTGCACCCATTTCCCTGTAGGAGTGCGCTGCTGGGGACCCGCTCCAGGCCGGCTCCCCGCCCAGCAGTGGTGCGGGGAGGTGCCCGCTGTGCCACGGGGCTTGTACCCGATGCACGTGCCTCAGGGGGTGTGCAGGCTGCCCCCTGAGGCAGGCCCCGGCTCCCCCTGTGCGGGGGCAGAGACTCCCCTTTCAGACATGATGGACCACCATCCTCGCCTCAGCGTAATCACGTGGGCAAGACTCTAGGACTTGACAGTGGCCCTTCATTCCTGAACGCCGAGGTCTAAGGGTTTTCTCATTTTAATGAGTAAAGGTCCAGAGGGGAAAAGCATATTTGGAAACTTCTGACATCTTGCACACTGGATCTTCCCCCATATTCTCCTGCCCTCTCCAGGTTCTTTAAGCAATAGGTTAGATTTCTTTTGTTTTGTTTTTCAATGCATTTACTAGGCATAATTAAAATTGTCAGCTTTACATTATTTTTTGTAACCTCTTCCCAACCTCCCTTTCCAGTCCGACTTTCTCTCCCACAACTGCCCACATTCCCCCCCCCCCCCCCCCGCCCCGATTTCCTGTAGTGTTTGCTCCATCCAAACACCACGCCCTGGAGAGTCCCCTGTGCTTTTCTCCTCACGCGTGTCTTCAGCCGGGCCTGGTCCTCTTGCCTCCCTCTTCCCACCTTTCCCACATGTGCCTTGGCCCCCAACGTGTGGCCATCCCTGCCTCCCCGACAGAATGAAGGGATCTGCTAGCCTTGTCCTGATTTCCTCCACGGCATTGGTTTCATTCTGCTCCGTGGTGGTCAGCGGATTGTCTCCTCCTCCGTTAGCTCCACGAGGCCTGAAAAGGGTTGTTGGAGTGAGGGAATTCCATCCAATGAGCCAGTGGTAAAGCCGAGAACAGGAACCTTTGGAAAAAGGAAGCAGCAATCCCTTTAAAGACTTCTAGGATAGTACAGTTCTGCGTTTTGATAGACATCATTCATATTCATTTTTCTTTTCATTGTAAAATGTTATCCTCGACTAAAGCAGCTGTTGATTTTGTGTGTTTCTTCTTCAACCCTTTGATTGTTTTCAACCCTTTGCACACCCAGGTGGCACAGGGTGCTTCTGAAGGGAATCCTGACCAATGGAATGGTGTCCGTATACGAGCTGGACTATGGCAAGCACGAGTTAGTCAACATAAGAAAAGTGCAGCCCCTAGTGGACATATTCCGAAAGCTGCCGTTCCAAGCAGTCACGGCTCAACTCGCAGGTAACTTCTGTGGAACTTGAACTCACTCCCCAAATATGGTTTATATTGTCACGTTGTCCTGAGTACAGAGTCATCGGCCTGTTGAGGTTACTTTTTTTTTCTTTTAGCACACACATCTTCCCGACCATAAGGGAAGTAATTTTTAATGGTCTCTCAGAGTCATGCCCTCCAGCTATACCTGCTATTTCTGTTTTTCCACATTCCTTTCTGTCTCTGTTCATGTATGAGTTTATTTCTAAAGCTATAATCTTAGTACAGGTACAATATTACAATCTGCTTTTTTCTCTTAGCATTTCCCCCCTAATTTTGGGATGGCTGTTTGATGGTCTTTTTAAAAAAAATCTATTTTATTGATATTTTACAGAGAGGAAGGGAGAGAGATAGAGAGCTAGAAACGTCGATGAGAGAGAAATATTGACCAGCCGCCTCTTGCACACCCCCTACCGGGGATGTGCCCGCAAACAATGTACATGCCCTTGACCGGAATCGAACCCGGGACCTTTAGGTCCGCAGACTGACTCTCTACCATTGAGCCAAACCGGTTTCAGCTGTTTGATGGTCTTAATAATGATTTTAATAGCTGCAAAGTATTCTGTTTCATCATTATTTCCCTATTGTTGGATGTTTAGGTTCTTTATACTTTTATTGTAGCATTAAGAAAAAACTGGCCAGTGTTTAGGGTGTCGGCCCATGCACCCATGGGTTGAAGTTTTGATTCCCGGTCAAGGTCATGTACTTGGATTGCAGGTTCAATCCCTGGCCGTAGTGGGGGCTTATGTAGGAGTCAACCAATGGATGTGTCTCTTTCAAATTGATCTCTCTCTCTCTCTCTCTTTTTTCTTTCTTTCTCCCTCCCTCCCCTTCTTCTCTCCCATCCATTCTCTCTAAATATCAATGGAAAAAATATCCTCAGGTGAGGATTAACAAAACAAACAAAAGTCATGGGGATTTAGAAATGCACAGGACTTAAATTTCATCTGATCCAACCAGTTTATTTTATAAGTAAACCAGGGCCTTGGAAATAAACTGATTCACCCAAAATCAGACCACTTGCTAGAGGAAGAGCTGGAAATAGTAACTGAGTCTCCAGATGTTCAATCCAGTTGTTGTATATAATAAAATTTTGAAAAATTAGTATATTAAATTTTTTTTACTATTCATCGGGGGAAAATCTATAAATAAGAGAAATGTTATTGGTATCATTGACATTTTATTCCCCCTCTTTATGTCTATTATCAGTTTAAATCTGCATGTACTCTATGTAGGGAAATGTACAGTAGTTATTATAACTTTATTTTATAACACAGCATTAAACCTCAAACAAAGCTGTGTCTGTAGAAAAAGGCCTACAAAAGTAACCCGTTTAGAGTAGGAAACTATAAGCTGGACTGCTTCAACGTGGTTCTGCACAGTTTTCTCAGCCAGGCAAGGCTAGCCTGGGACATGTTTTGCTAGCCTGGGACGTGTAAGCTACTCTGGAATTGACTAAGTAGTTTTCCGTTATAGTGGGGCAGAGAAAGGCTCGCTAACCCCTCACTGCTCTGCTCTCCCTCCTAGGAGTGAAGTGCAACCAGTGGTCTGAGGAGGCCTCCATGGTGTTCCGGAATCATGTGGAGAAGAAACCTCTGGTGGCACTGGTGCAGACAGTGATAGAAAGTGCTAACCCTTGGGACCAGAAAGTGGTGGTGTATTTAGTGGACACGTCCCTGCCAGACACCGATATCTGGATTCATGATTATATGTCAGAATATTTGGTAGAGCTTTCAAAAATAAATTAATCGCTGCTCTGAGACCTCCGCAACTAATCCAGATGTTCTAGCGATAACAAAATGTAGTAGGCTTAAAAAAAAAAATCTTATCTCTGCTACATGGCTCTGACTGCTATGGGGATTGAAAAGAATATGTTATGTTTGATGGAAACTATTTAATAAGTAGTATTTAACAGAGTTGAATTTTCAAAGAAAATTGCACTTGAATTATTACTATAATATTAGATTAAAATGTTTATCAATATAAGAACTGACTACCTCCTAATTTCTAGGCTTTATGATCTTAAGATGAAGAGTTTCCCTTTCTATTCATGTTGGCTTCCTTGCAGTGCTGGCTTCTTCTCCAGTTAGACTGAGAATTTCGTGACTTTACTCTGGTGTCCCAAAGTCACCAGACCCTGTGGACACTCTCCCGAGTCTTAGCACACCAGCATTGCTAGTGGTGCTGCAGGGGGGCAGCCAGCCACACCAGTGTGGCCCTCCCCCAGCCTTAAGTGGCTTCTCATTGCCCAGGTAGTCCAGACTGAAGACCAAGGCCTGCTGCCATCTCCCTACCCAACCTCATTGTCCACCGTTCCCCGTGCCAGGCACACGGGACCTTCATGTGGTCCCTGAGCCCCACGCATGCTCATTCAGGTTACTGGCATTCTCGAGCAGTGACATGCTGGTAAATGTTTGACCACTAGTTCTAGTGGGTGTGGTCGGTGAACCTTGTTCTGCAAAGCGTGATGATGCCTCTGTTGTAAGTACTCCCGCCGCTGTTCAGTCCCAGCTAACCGTGCGACGTCACTGAGCGTGGAGTTGGTGGGAGATGCGCACCACTGTCTGTATCCTCCACAGCACACGCAGTGCTGTCTCGCCCATATCAGGCACATATAATGAATGTGCTGGCTAAGGAGTGGGCGGGATGCATCACCAGAGGGACAGGTTGGAGGCCGTGGCAGTGGCCTAAAGATGAGGAGGGAGGTCCTGGCTAACGCGGAGCAATGGGACTAAAGAACAAATATCAAGGGCTTTTTGAAGCTCTTGGTTAGAATGACTAGTACTGACATCTTGGATATAGAAGATAAGGAAAAAGAGGTGTCAAAGAGTGATGCCAGGAAAAAAGAGAGAGAGAGAAAGAAAAAAAGAGTTTTGCCAAGTCTTAAGGTCTGAGAGGCTACACTGGGAAGCTTAAAATGTTGGTTTTGAACATATTGAGTTTAAGCTAATAGACCTCTGGGTGAAGATATGCACAAACTGTTGGAGATTGGAGTGGATTTCAGGGAGACCACCAGGCTGAAGATAAAACACTTGAAGTTATTTGCTTATTTTTGTGTGTGTGAGAAAATCTAGGGAAAGAAAGAACAGAAAGAAGTTAAAGACCAGGCGTTTTAAGTTATTTGTATAAAGCATTAAAATGATCTTTCTAGCTTTTTAAAATTAATACTGAATATTTATAATGAAAGTGATTCAAAATTCGGAAATGCTTATGCCAATGATTTAAGTAATTATTTATGATAAAAAAGTCTGACATAAATGTGTAAGTGAAATAAAATAGTATAAATGTTTTTTTTATAATGGGTTCTTTTCCTACAATAATAAACAAAAATTCTCAAATTATCTACAGATAATGAAGAAGTGGTTTCTATTTTCCTGAATTTAGAAGTGTTTCTATTATTTTTTAAGTAAAGCAATTAATCGCATTGTTAATATAACTGAAAAAAGTAATCATGCCGAAACCGGTTTGGCTCAGTGGATAGAGCATCAGCCTGCGGACTGAAGGGTCCCGGGTTCGATTCCGGTCAAGGGCATGTACCTTGGTTGCAGGCATATACCCAGTAGGGGATGTGCAAGAGACAGCTGACCGATGACTCTCTCTCATCAATGTTTCTAACTCTATCTCTCTCCCTTCCTCTCTAAAAGTTGATAGAATATATTTTTTAAAAAAAGTTATCATGGACAATTTGACAGACAGACAAATGAAACGACCTCTACTTCACACCGTATTCCAAAGTCAACTCTAGGTGGATATGAAACCTAAGCGTGAAAGGTTAATGTAAGAAGATAACATAGGAAAATACCTGTATAATCTAGGACGGCAAACTGCGGCTCGAGAGCCACATGCAGTTCTTTGGCCCCTTGAGTGTGGCTCTTCCACAAAATACCACGGCCTGGGCGAGTCTATTTTGAAGAAGTGGCATGAGAAGAAGTTTAAGTTTTAAAATTTTTGGCTCTTAAATTTCAATTGTTGTACTGTTCATATTTGGCTCTGTTGTCTAATGAGTTTGCTGCCCACAGGTCTAGGAGTAGGAAAGGTGTCTTAAACAGGACACTCAGGGTGCTAACAATGCAGGAAAAGTTGATAGACTAGACTGTATTGAAATGAAGAACACCTGATCGTCAAAGACATTATTATGAAGGCGAAAAGGCAAAGCAGAATGAAGGAATACATACTGTACAGGATGGGGCCAAAGTCGGTTTACAGTTGTATGAGAAACAGATTTTACTTTTATTATTTATTAATTATTGTATTATTTTCCATATGAACAACTGTAAACCAACTTTGGCCCCACCCTGTATATATGTAGTGGGGAAATATATTGAGCATTTACAGTAAACAAAATGGGCAATACTTTTGAACAAAAGACTTCACAAAAGAGAAAAACTACTGGCCCATGAACATGAAGAGGTGCGCGACACAGTAGGACACAAATTCAAACCTCAGTGAGATACCACCACGCACGTCCCAGAAACGGGAGAATGTTTCCACTCTTGTTAATCCCAAGTGTGGCTGCAGCGTGGACTTGTGCAGGAGGAGGACACGGTGAGGAATGTTCCCAGCAGCGCCATTGGTAGCAGCCAAAACCTGCAAGCAACCTGCGCCTCCGTTGAGAAAGAGATGTACACTTCAAAACGGTGGGGCTCACATTGAGAGGGCACTACCGCCATAAGAAACAACACCATGTGGCGGGAAGAGGGAAGCAAGGAGGCGATCACTGTGAGGCAGGAAAGTGGTCATCAGGAGGGAGTGCCGGAGGAAGGGCACACGTTGGCTTCAGGGCTTGTGGGCGATGCTGTGTCCTGACGGAGAGGTGGTTGCAGCCGGTGTTCTCAGAGAGGGGAATTCTGGAACCCGCACGCCCGGGCTGTATGCCCCTGTCAGATTCCACAACAGAAGGGTTTTTAAAAACATCTGGGATGTTAAATCATTGCTTTACTTTAAAACATATCGCGTCGGGTAGCGATGCATTTTAGTGGAAGATGAGATTAAAAACAGCGTTTCTCATTGGTAATCATACCCCAGGGTTAAAAACAGCTCCTGTCATTTGTCCCTACCACAAACTTTCCCCATCATAACCCAAAGGGATCTTACCTTCTCTCCATACAAATTGTTTCCTACGAGCCATTTTAAAACTTAAAAACACAAGTTTGTTGGGCTTGAGTGGTTTGTTCTGGAAAACATAGAACGTGGGACCTGTTTTGTTGTGGTGGTTCTACATCATCATGTGGGACCCTCCGTTCTCTCAGTATAGAGACGAGACTCCACTCTGGGACCGCACAGCCAGCGTTCCCCGGGGCGGGGGCTGCTGGTGAGCCGGAGGGGCGGTGCTGCTCCGCGGACGGAGGCGAAGGTGCAGCCGCTGCTGGGCTGGCTGTGCACCACCCAAAACCTTCCTAGACCCGCAGGACCGGGAATCCGCCCACCTTTTCCCAGACGATGTACCCTCACGTTAACTCCTCCTGAGACCCGTGGGAACCGGAGACTCCGGGGTGCGCAGCCCCCTGGGCCGGCCCCTGCCCAGGCCGCCCGCGGGGTGTCGCTCCCGGGGCGCGGCGCCCCCGGGGGCGGAGAGATAAGGAGGGCGCGGCGGGCGGGGCGGTGCCTGCGCGGAGCCGGCCCGCCCCGCTCCCGCCCCCGAGCTCAGCGGTCCCCGGCGCCCGGAGTTCGTCCAGCCCCGCGCTCCGCTCGCCCGCCGCCCGCGCGCTCCCCGCGGCTCTGCAGCCCGGTAAGCCCCCCACCCACCCAGCCGGCCGGGGTCCCCCTCGCGCCCGCGGGGCTCCCTGCCCCCGCGCCGGGGCCCCCCAGCCATATCTGGGCAAAATATTCAGCTGTCGCTGCCGCCGCCGCCGAGAGGGACCGAGCGTGGCTCCTCTATAAATAGCCGCCGCCTCGGTGGCCTCCGGGGCCGGGGGCCGGGGGTCCGACGCCCCGTGCGCCCCGCCGGCGCGGGTGGCCGGCCCCGCGGCGCCGCGTCGGTCCCGGGGGCGAGGGCCGCCCCTGCCGGGCGCCAGGTGCTCCGGCAGTTTGGGGGTTCGCGAGGGGGCGGGGGCGGGCGCGGAGTCGGGGTCCGGGCCGCGCCGGTCTGGGGCAGGGAAAGTTTCCCAAACTGCGGGGCACAGAGCGGGTTGGGGCGCCACGGAGCCCGCGCCCGGGCGGACCGGGTGGACCGGGAGGGACGTGGAGGCGGGAGGAGCCCCTGGTCGTTGCCAGCTCACCGGTGGCCTCGGCAAGCCCTCTCCGTTCCCCGGACTCGTTTTCCCATCGGTAGTGGGCGGAGGGGGGGGGGGTTCGGTTCCCGGGAAGAAGCGGGGCGCCTGGCCGCGGGAGCAGCTGGACATGCTCCTCCTCCACCAGCCTGTCCCCCGGCTCCTGCCCGGGACGCTGCGGGCTCGGGGCGCAGGGGTTCGGAGGCCGCCGGGAGCTCTGGCGGGGCCTCCAACTCGGGTCGGATAACGGGACCTCCCAGGACCCCTCCCCCCCCCCCCGGGAGAGCTGGCCTGGGCCGTGCACCCCCCAGAGAAGGGCGCCCCGGGGTGAGGAGCCTGTGACTCCTGCAGCTTTGGACCCAAAGAGCTGGGCAGGGCCGGAGCTCCGGGCAGCGGCCCCCTCGCCCCCCTCGCCCCAGGTCCCTAATTGTGGTCAGTCTCCCAGCCGGGCAGGCACATGCCCACCCCCACGGCTTCTGCAGTTGGGACCAGGCCTCCCCCATTGCCCTCCCAGCCTTTTGGAGATGACCTGGCCCGAGCACTTCTGCACCCTAATCACAGAACTAGACCCTAGCCAACGTCCAGGGCGCTCGGCGGGAGCACCCCAAAAACCCCCACCTGGAATTCTCCCCGGGGTGACAGCCATCTTGCTCGTGGAGGGCCGCAGAGCCCCCTGCTCAAGGTCACGCGCTGAAGGACGGGCCAGGTCTGCGGCCCCCGCCAGCCTTTCTCCTGTCTCCCCTGACCCCTCTGCTGCCGAGACAGGTGCTGGGGATCGGTGAGCGCCCCGCCAAGGCCCCCTCTTCCTGGATCTGCTGCTGCCCAGGTCCTTTTCCTGCTGAGACAACAGCACCCTCGTCCCGAAGTTTCATGTTTGTTCCTACTTTACTTTGTTATAGCTTCTCTCTAGTGTCACCTCAGAGCCTCGCGGGTAGAAATTAAGGGGGAATGGAGGCCGAGAGCCAGGTTCTCATCGGTTCCAGCCACACAGCAAACAGGCAGAGAGTGAAAGCAAGGCAGGCGGTGGGGCTGCGGCTTCTGTGTCTTAATTCCCTCTAAGGAGCCAGCCTTTCCAGCCCGTGCTTGACTGTCTTGGCCCCCGAGTTTCCCCCCAGACCAAGTGGGAAGCCAGCGCCCTCTAAAAATAGCCTCCGCCCACCTTATCAGGGTCTCTCACCTTCTCCCTCCTCCAGGGGAGGGCTGCTGGCTACTGCTCAGCAAAACACGCACACAAGCAGACAGACAGACAGAAACAGGGAGTAAGTAGGTGGGGGCCGCAGTGAGTAAGGAAGAGCGGATTGCCTGGAGGCCAGGTCACCTGGCCCCGGCCCCAGCTCTGCCACTCACCCAGGCTGGCCGGGCGATGGGGAGGCGGGCAGCGTGGTCTCTGGTGGGCCTGGAGTCAAAAGCGCTTGGGGTTTCCTGGAAGACTTTTTAACATGAGAAGAGTGAAGGGCGGGGATGAAATCTGGGGGAACCCCCTCTGGGAAGAGGGGTGGGGAGGGGGAGAGTGGCTTCCCAAGAGTCCAGGTAGGAGAGGGGCTGGCAGTACCAGTTGCTGCCCCAGGACAGAGGCGATGAGGACTGAGAAGGGGCCACCAGAACTGGTAGGCAGTCATGGGTGACTTTGGCCAAAAGGCATTGCAGAGGCTTAAACAGTGGGATCTGCCCTGACCGGTTTGGCTCGGTGGACAGAGCGTTGGTCTGCGGACTGAAGGGTCCCGGGTTCGGTTCTGGTCACGGGCATGTACCTTGGTTGCAGGCGCATTCCTGGTGGGGGGTGTGCAGGAGGCAGCTGATCCATGTTTCTCTCTCATCCATGTTTCTAGCTCTATCACTCTCCCTTCCTCTGTAAAAAATCAATAATATATAGATATATTTTTTTAAAAAGTGGGATCTGCTACTGCCTTACAGGAGCTAGTGAGCCTGCCTGTCCAGCTGACGCTCCGTTTTCTCCTCTGTACAATGGGATGATCATAACACCCATTTCAGAGGGCTGCTGTGGGGGGGGATTAAGGGCGATGGTGCAGGGAAAGCCCTCAGCCCCGTGCTTGGCACCTGCAGGGATATTATTAGTGTCAGCGACGGGAAGAGGCAGGAGCTAATGGGAGCTGACGAGGGGGAGACAGCCTACTACCCTTTCTAAAAGCTAGGATGAGAAGGGAAGGGAGAGGGAAGGTATGCGGAGGGGGAGACAGGGCACAGAGGAGAGGCAGAAGAGACAGAGAATGACCAGGCGAGAGGAAGAGGGGGAAAGAGGACCCGAGGGATGTGCACACGGGCGGACTGAGGACCTTCCTTAATAGCCTGCCCAATGTCACGGGCTCCAGAAGCAAGCTGAGCAAAGGAAGGGTAAAGTGGGGCCCTTTATTTCTGGCTCAGATTCCCCTTGGAAGACTTAAGCGTCTGCAAAAGAGGGTGCCGATGGGCCATGAAGGGTGGTTTGACTCTGCCCAGGGGCCTCGTGACATTGGCTTGCTTATTTCTGAAATGACATCATATATTGATGACTCCTGCTTAGCCCAGTCATAATGGCCTTTTCCAGTTAATGTTTTGATTTTTCAGTCTTACTAATGGACCAGCCAAGCTGCCAACATTTCTAAAGAGGCCAGTTCACTTTGTTTTGTTTTGGCTTTTTTTTTTTTTTTTCTTAAAAGCCAGAACACCGAATAGATCAATTATTTGGCTGCTAGGAGACATGACCAGTTTAAAGCCACCGACCTGTTTCTACAGCAAAACACGAGTCAGATGGCATGCTCCAGGGGCCATTTCCTCTCTCTGTTTTGTTTGTAAAATCCACCGTTGGTTAATCGTGACAGGACCTGGCTCTCTTTGCTCTTAATGATATAATGAAAGAAAGAGCTCATTGGAGTCAACCTCGGACAAGTCTGGGAGGTTTTCTCTGATGTTAGGAGGTGCTAGGTCCATGTCTGATTTAAAAAAAACTAAACAAACTCAAGCATTCCTTTTATTTCCTCTTTTCTTACATCCTCTTGATATTTTCTCAGAGAAAAACAGATTTGGGAAAGGGCTGTGCATGAGAAGAGCGGGAGGGATGGGGAGTCAATCCCCGTCCTCGTGTCCTGTCTCAGCTCTCCTTCTCAAGGTCCTTAGCCCGAGCCCCTCGTCACTCTGGAACTCCGAGGGTGGTGACCCCAGGGATGGTGAATGGTGGCCACGGGGTGTTCACTCTCCATGCCCATGGGGACCGGAGAAGCAGAAATGCCTCTTGGCCTCACTCAGCCTCCTTCGTGGGCTCATCTCTCTGCCACTCTCAACCCTATTCTCTTTTCACTCACACCCTCCTACAATCCCACGCACTCTATGGCTCCAAGTGCCCCTATAAACTAACAACTCCCAAGATCATGTTTCCAGGCAGGACTGCTCTCCTGTGACTCCTGCCGATTGGAGCAAACCAATAAAACATCCCAAAGGCACCTCCCCACCAACAGGCCCAGGCTCGGGTTCATCGACACCCAGTCCACTCTGGGTCCCCCCTCTTGGTCAACAGTAACACCATTCGCCCAGATGCCCAGCCAGAAACCTCCCTTCCCTTTGCCACCCCATTCCTTTGGTCAAAAATCCTGCCAATTCTACCTTCCTCAGTATCTCTCCTATTCGTTTCCATACCCGCATCACTACCCCAACCCATTACCTTGCCATCTCTCCCCTGAATCATTGTCAGAGACTCTGTAAAGTCTTCCCACCTCAAGTTTTTCTTTCCATGCTGCTGTGAAAGGTCTTGGAGAAATGTAGCTATGGCTGTGTTGTTCCCCTCCCTCTGGGGGCTCCCCATTTCCTACCAGATCCCTTAACATTGAACACCTGGATCATGTAAGGCCTGGCCCCAAACCACTTCTCCAAAATCATCTCTTGGCACTGCCATAAATTCTTGTCATGGTGCAAGCATACACGCCTTCATACCTCACTGCCTTTGTCCCTGCTGTTCCTTCTGCCTGGAATGCTGATCTCTCCCTTCTGAACACGGTGAACTTGTAATTACCCTTTAAAGCCAAGCTCCCATCGCCTCATCTGTGCGCCCACGGCCCCATGAATGGACCTCAGAGAATCCCCATAGCGTGTTCTAAGTGGAATCATCCACCTACATCCTTATCTTTGACTAGACTGATAGTTTTTGAGGCTAGAGTTTATGGCTCATTTATTTCTGCTCAGAGCTCTTTATCATTTTTTTTCTTTCCTTTCTTTTTCCCCTTCCCTCCGATCCATACCAGAGGATATGTTTAGAAATGAGAGAGAGAGAGAGAGAGAGAGAGAGAGAGAGAGAGAGAGACATGAGAAACATTGATCTGATACCTCCCATATGTATCCCAAACAGGAATTGAACCCACAACCTAGACATGTGCCCTGACCAGGAATTAAACCCATAACCTTCTGAAGTGTGGGACAATGCTCCAACCAACTGAGCCACCCAGCCAGTGTGCATTTTATACTTTAATAAAAAACTAACCACTGAATGAATGAATGAGTAAGCATAGGAAATCCCTGTGATAAACTATGACAGTCACACAATATCACCCAGCCTCTACACGTGTTTCCCATCCCATCAAACCATCAAAGGCCATGAGGGCAGAAACCACACCTATTCTGGTCCCTCACCGACTCTGCAGCCCCTGTCAACCTCATCACAATAAGTAGAACAAACCCATTGTCTCGTTTGAAACTCGGTAATTAACAGGTCTTACCACTCCATTTTTGTAGATAGGACAGTGAACCCCAATAAGAATTGTTCCAGGCCATCCAGTTGGGTATGTATTCCAGAAGAAACAAATTGCTCTCCAGGGTTTGGTAAACATGAGAAACGAGGGCCCTTGTGTTCTAAACTAGTGCTTCACTAGGGGTGGGGCACTCAGAATCTCATTAAAATGCAGATTCTGGCTCCGTAGGCCTGGGAGCGACCCGAGGTTCTGAATTTTTAACAGGCTCCTTGTTTCTAATGAGCTCTAGTAAGCTTATTAAGTTAAGAAGCTTAATAACTCCTAATAAGCTTCAACAAACACCTCGTAATGTGATGCTCGCCCTGTGTACACGTTCATACTGTGAGCACCAACACGAGCACCAGTTAACCCAAAGTTTTCCCTTGGCTGTCGCATTTAGATAGTGTTTTCATTAAAGTCTGTAAGTGAATTCCGTTAAGCCCTGACTCAAAATCAAAGTCTCCTTCTGCCTTTTGTTTTGTTTTTTCTTGGTTCGTTTTAAATGTAGCACACTCGGGCATGCAGAACACGATGGGCACATGGGGAGGCGCACGGAACAGGCGCAGCACGTGCCCGCCCCCACCTGTGGTCAGACACGTGACGGAACCCTAGGATGGAGCACGTGATTGGTGGGCGGGGCATGCAGGGGGGCACATGCCAGTTCATCTTTGCCTCCCTTTGTTCAGTGAGTAAACTGGTAGGATAAATTTTTAGATGTGGAATTGCTGAGTCAAGGGTTGGGTGCATTTTGGTAGATATGGCTTCACTTGTCCTGACAGAGGGCAGTACACTAATGTAGATCTCCATATGATGGCGTAGGTCTCCACCACCTCTTGGGAACTCTGGAAGGTCCAGGTCACTTTTATCTTTGTCAGTCCAGCAGAGGAGAACTGATGCCTCATTTCTCAATTGACTTTTCTGTAGCTATGAGTAAGCTTCGTATCTGTTCATAGGCTTATTAGCTATTTGTATTCTTATGTGAATTGCCTGTTTCTTTCCTCTTCCTAGATTTTTGCTGGGCTATCTATCTATCTATCTATCTCGTTGTCTATTAAACAAATTAACCCTTTGTTCAACGTGCAGCAAATATCTTTTCCCTGACTTGCCATTTGCCTTTCGGCATTGTTTGTGCTAATTTTCACATGGGTTTTTCAGAAAATACAAAACCACTCTTCATGAAGGTATGAGGCAAGGTGATAAAGTTCGCGCTTGTAAAACAGACAAGAACAGGAGTGAGCTCCACACGTTTCTCTCCAAGCCAGTTTTTACCTGCCGGTGGCTTTGACTTACGACTGTCAAAACGAATTATCGTTCATTTATTCAACTAACCTGCCCTCAGCCCCTGAGCGCGCAGGGCTCTGTGCTGGGCCGTGGGAGACAGAGATACTTGCCCTCCAGTAGCTTTCCGCCTCGGGTGGGGTGTCACTGAGAGGGTATCTCCGACGGCTGAACTCTGACAACCTCTCCGAGACACTTGTATTAGGACATTTACCCCCGGTAAGCTGGTGGGAGAAAGAAGAGACAGGGGTTGATAGGAGGGCACAGTGGCCTGAACTAGGGAATTTGAAGAGATGTGGGGAGAAGAAGCCAGAGAATGGAGAGTGGCGTGGTTCGCAGGGCGGGGGGTGGGGGTGGGGGGACAGGGCAGTGGGGGCAGAGAGATGACTTCAAAGTCATTTCCTGGGACCCTGTTACTTACAGTGACTGATGTGGCGACTCAGGCACCATGATGACCTCAAACGATGTGGGATAAACACACACACTGGGCCTTTCTGAGTTCACCCCTTGGGTACCACTGATGGACCGGGGGGCCTTTGGGGCTCAGTGAGCCCTGGGAGGGAGACGGAGCCACGGTGCTCAGTGCCCCGGGTTGTGCCTGTGCCGAAGGCGCTTTCCCATGTGACTACGAGGATGAGATCACCTCGGAAAAATGCACGCACACGGGCAGGAGAGCAGTCCTTCAGAGACTGCTGGCCTCTGAGTCCCCGGTCTGTCCACACAGTGGCCCCTGGCACGTTTTCCATAATAGAAGCAGGTCTTGACGGGCCTTAAATCTCACCTTGTCAACTCCCAGTGTCCACACACCGCTGTGCTTTTCCCGGTTATGTGACGCTCAAACACAGACAAAGCTCATCTATGGTTTTAAAAGTCAGAATGGTACTTACCATTTCGGGAGACGGGTTGGGAAGCGGGTGTGAGAAAGCTGAAAATGTCCTATGGCTTCCTCTGAGTGGTGTTCACCTAAGTGTACGCCTATGGGAAAATTCAGCCAGCTGTCCCCTTAAGATTTGCACCCTTGGCTGATAATTAATAAAACCAATTAGAATAGCTCTCCAATGAAAAGTAGGAGCCCAGAGCTGAGCTCCGGCCTGAAGCCCAGCGAGACCATCGTCACCCCCGCTGTGGCCACTGTCCTTTCATTCATGCAGCAGAGATAGCACCCTGACTCTTGGGACCAAGGCCTCATACTGATGCCCTACATTTGTGGGGGGGGGGGTGTGAGAGGGACAGTCACTAGAGAACCCCCAGATCTTCCCATGGCTGTTCAGCCCACCTAGGGCTTCTGGGGCGGGCGCGCTGGGCTGGGGCTTTGCGGGCCGGAGGCAGGGGCCTAACACCATCGAGCCAAAGCGCATCATCCTGGACCTCAATCCCCTGCATCGCACCCTCGAGAGGTTCCTGCTGTGCCCTCGCTTTCCAAGCAGATCCATGAGACAGTGAGTGGCACGCCGGAGGCTGCCAGGCAGTCAGAGCCAAGGCAGGGTTCCAGCCCAGCTCTGCAGGACCCCAGTGCAAGCCTTCCCCTTTCACCAGCTGACCCCCCGGGGAGGCTCACTGGTGAAGCGGAGCCGAGGACCCTCTGAGGGGAGTGGGTGAAGAGACGATGCATGTGACGTTACCCCCAGGGACCCTTCACCGTAAGCTCCCAGAGGGATGGGGACTCTCTTACCAACTTCTGTCTCTGCCACAAAAGCCCACGCTGCACAGAGTAGGTAGGTCCTCAATAAATACTCAATTAGGTTGTGGGAACTGAGACCCAGAGAGGTATAGCAACTGGCTTGAGGTCACACGGCAAGACCTCAACCAAAGCCAGGACTTGTGACCAGCTCCACTCCCACCTGAGCGCCTTCTGCCACTGTACGCGGCCCGGCTCCCTATAGATCCGGGGACTGGGGACCGGGGTCCTGCAAGGCGCGTGTCCTGGGAAGAGGGTGGTTGGCCGTGCGGTTGCGCAGAGCCCTTTCCTCGTTGACCCGTTTCCTCATTGGTTAAACGCTCTGCAGATGCTTTCTTGAATTCTCCATTTGACCTTTGGGTTTCTATGTTTAAATGAGGCCCCATGGACAATGGCGGGTGCACCCGTGCGTGGAGCCTTGGCTCACGGGGGACCCCCCTCCTGCTGCCTCTTTGCTTCCTGGCACTCCATCTGCCTCACCTCCCGGCACCCCCAGGTCCCACTAGCCTCTCTTCCCCACCCCCACCCCCACCCCCACCCAGCTTCCACTGGGGCTCTCTGCACACCCCCGCCCCATTGCATTCAGCTGGCAACTCTGGGGGGGGGGGGGGCGAGCCTCTTATTTACCCTGACCCGGGCACGTAGGATCGCCCCACTCCAGGGGCTGGGGCAGTGGCCTTTGGGAAATGGAGACACTGGCTCAGCCGGCAGCCACTGGGCTGGGTGTGAGTTGCTCTGAGATGTAGCACGCGGGCCCCTGTGTGTGTAGACCAGCCGTGGGCAACCTACGGCCCGCGGGCCCGATCTGGCCTGTTCGGCTGTTCTATCCGGCCCGAGGAGCCGAAAGAGCGGATGGAATATTCTCTTGCTCTCCCCTCCGCTCCTTCACCAGCAGCCCAAGATGAGAGTGCCAGCATGGTCAGGTTGCTTTTGTTCCCGCCCTCCGGTCCAGTGTAAGAACCGATTGTGGCCCTCGAGTCAAAAAGTTTGCCCACCCCTGATGTAGACAGTGACATTAAAGGAAACATTTTAAAAACGCCATGACCGATCAGGAGAGAGACCAGGAGAGGAAGGAAAACCTTGATGACTCAGTACCTTTCATAGCACTTTCCCCCCATTTTTGAACAGAAGACCCCACGGCCTTATTCTGCACCGGACCTGGCCAGCCCCTGGCAGCCGTGCGGGGGAGAAGCAGCAGGCGGGGGAGGGCGCAGGCCTCACGCGGGGCTCCCTGGGGAAGCGGGGGGCAGGGGATCGGGGCCCAGGGCGCAGGGAGAGCTCGGCCCTCTGTCTCTCTCCCTGTCGGTCTGGATGGCATCATGGTGACAACACGCCCAGCTTACAGGGCACGTGAATCTGCAGGCCTGCGAGTGGTGGCTGTTGGTTTATAAGACGCAAGGGTCTCGGCCCGTTGGAGTGGTTGTTGGTGTAATTACTGCATTGCGTTCTAAGTGTTTTAAAATGTAAACATTGAGGAAGCCCCCCCCCCAATAAAAAGCTTCCATTCCCGCTATCTACCCCTTCACACCTACCCACCGGCCCCAGTCGAGGCCAGTTTACTATCTTCCCTGTGGGCCTCTGGCCTGGGACAGAACATGTGTGTCCACCCCGCTCCTGGGGGACTGTCCCCGGGACTGTGACCTATCTGCAGCCGTGGTGCCTGGCCTGGGAGCCAGGCCGGGGCTGCGCACAGATGGGGAGCAGGTCAGAGGTGACGGCTGCCCCTGCCCCACCCGCCTGGGGGCAGAGAGGGGTGGCAGCCACAGTCTCCGCTGCCCGATGGGGCACGCTGCTTTCAGAGGGCTGCAGCGGAGAGGGGGGTGGGGAGGCCACGTGCACTGGTGAGGAGGCTCCGTAGGACTTCAGACTGCGTGGAGGCGGGCCCAGGCTGACAGAACGCGGAAACACAGCCTAAGGGACTGAAACTCCAGGGTGCTCAGGGATGAGTGGTCTGGGATGGTTCAAACCCCAGCCTGGGGAGCGTGCTGTCTGTCATAACGTGGGGGGCGGCGGGGGGAGCTGTTGAAGTTGGCTTTCAGCTCCGGAGCAGCATCAGAATTGCTCTTCACAAAGATCACCCGGACAGGAAGGTAGGAGGGTGGAGGCAGGGAGACCGATGGGGAAGCTGTGGTAGTAACATGGGCTTACACAGGCAAGCTTCCTACGCCGGGGAGGAGGGACAGACACGCAGGCCGTGAAAGAGGAGGGACTCTAGTCCCAAAGGACCAATAATGCCTGGTTTTGCGCCGGCGAGGCACGTGGTCAGAAATAGAATGGTGGCCAAAACCGGTTTGGCTCAGTGGTAGAGTGTCCGTCTGTGGACTGAAAGGTCCCAGGTTCGATTCCGGTGAAGGGCATGTACATTGGTTGCGGGCACATCCCTGGTAGGGGGTGTGCAGGAGGCAGCTGGTCGATGTTTCTCTCTCATCGATGTTTCTAGCTCTCTATCTCTCTCCCTTCATCTCTGTAAAATATCAATAATATATATATATATATATATATATATATATATATATATATATATATATGTATATATATATAAAGTAGAATGGTGGTGGCAGGGGCTGGGAGAGGAAGTGGAAGAGGGAGAGTTGGTGCTTCCTGGGGACAGAGCTTCCGTTGGGGAGATGACTGGTGGTGATGGCTGCACAACGAAATGCATGCTACAGAATTTACACTTAAAATAAGTTAAAATTGTATGTTACATGTGTTTTGCCACAATTAAAAAAAAACACTATAACATTCAAAAAAAGATAAAGATAGAAGCAGAGAGAGAAAGAGGGAGAGGATTGACAGGCGAGGGGACGCACCCGAGCTCAGGAGCGGGAGGGGGAGAGGGCGGCTGACCCAGGAGTCCTGCCTGGGTGGCTGATGGACGCAGAGGTGCGGTCGCCCAGGTGAGGGGAGGCGGGGGAGGAGAGGTGGGCCGTGCCCAGGGTCAGGCACCGAAGCAAGCCGGAGGGACGCCAGGAGACCTGCCCTGCAGGGAGCCTGCGCTGGAGAGAGACCGTCTGAGTCATCAGCTTATCTCTGGTAACGGACCTCACCTCACCGGGGAGATAAGAACCCCGGGGGAGTGTGGGAAGCGGGAAGAGGGCAGAGCCCAGGGGGCAGCTGGGCGGGAAGAATCGTCATCCCGGGGACTGAGGAGGAGGGATGCCGAGGTGAGAGTCTGAGCTCTCCTCTTGTCCGGCTGTGAGGAGCAGGGCCTCGTTCACGGTACCCGAGGGCGTTGAGGGTGGGCCTCCTAGGGACGGAGGGAGGGCAGGGGCCTCAGGAATCCAACGTGAGCCATAGCCATGCAGGCCTGAGGGAGCAGGGACCGGGCACCTCTGGGGACACCGTGTTCCCCACCTCTCTCGGCCCATGAATCCCCCCCACACGTCTCTTACCTCATGGCCTCAGCTCTCACACGTTCACCTCTCTTCACTCCCCGCTTCCCCTGCCACCTGCCTTATTCCCTCTGTATGCCCCAGTTCAGTGCTGTGATGGGTTGAATCATCTCCCTCCAAAAGTTCCACCTATCAACGTGACCTTATTTGGGAATAGGGTCTTCCCAGACTATCGGGTTCAGGTAAGGCCACGAGGAGAGGCCTCAGTCTGGTAGGACTGGTGTCTTTCTATAAAGGGGACATTGGGACACAGACGCGCACAGAACTGGGAGTTGGCCAGCGCGAGCGCAGCTCCCAAGGCAAGGGAGAGAGGCACGGAACTCATTTGCCCTTGGAGCTCTCGGAAGGAACCAGCCCAGCCAGCACCCCGCTTTTGGACGTCTACCCTCCAGAACTGGGAGGCCTGAGGTGCCGCTGTCTAGGCCGTCCGGCTTGTGGTCTCCGTTAGGGCAGCCCCGGGAAACGCATGCAGACGCCAAAGAGTGAAGGAGCTCGTAGCCATCCAACTCATCCTTCTCCTGGTCCCAGGCCAGCTCACAGGCCCTGGCCGAGCATCAGGCACCTGTTCTGTCCAATCTGCGGGGGTTTGGGGGGTGGGGGTGGTGATATAAAGCAGGGCTGCCCCTCCTAGGTGCCGCCCCTTGAGGAGGGCTTGGGAGAGACAGCTCCTTCAAAAGGAATGGGGACTCCCAGGCACGGTGTGTTCCCGAAGGCGCTGGAAGAGAGAGGCACAGACTTCAGTGGTGAGGGCGCAGGGCATTGCCCTTTAGCCAGAGGTCTTCCAGCTCTGGCCGGTGTGGTTTGGTTGGTTGGAGCTTCAGTCCATACGCTGAAAGGCTGCGGGTTTGATTCCTGGTCAGGACACATCGAACCCAGGTTGTGGGTTCGATCCCCGCTGGGTAACGGATCCATATTTCTCTTTCACATCCCCACCCTCTCTCTCTTTGTCTATCCCTCCCTCCCTTCCTCTCTTTTTCCCTCCCTCCCTCCATCCCTCCCTCCTTACCTCTCTCTCAATGAAAGCAACAAAAACATATCCTTGAGTGAGGATTAAAACCACCACAACAGCCCAAACCGGTTTGGATCAATGGATAGAGCATCGGCCTGGGGACTGAAAGGTCCCGGGTTCGATTCCGGTCAAGGGCACGTACCTTGGTTGTGGGCACATCCCCAGTAGGAGGTGTGCAAGAGGCAGCTGATCGATGATTCTCTCTCATCGATGTTTCTAACTCTCTATCCCTCTCCCTTCCTCTCTGTAAGAAATCAATAAAATATATATTTAAAACCACCACAACAAAGTGTCTTCCAAAATAGAAGAGACAAAGACAGGAGGAGACGGGGTATGAAATCAGCTTTGTTCACCCCTCCTCCTTCGCCCACTATGCAGATGGCTGGACTAAGAAGACGGTATAAGTGGAAAATATCCATTTGAACTTGTGACTCAGCTCCTCCTGACCTCGGGGAAGTGAGTGCCATAAATCAAGACGCTCCTCCAGCGCCTCCTCCTCCTCCTCCGAGCGTTCCCACAGGGCGGGCGGAGGCTGGAGAGGCATTAGCGGGAGTGACGGGACCCACTTCGGGAGAGATTTAAAGGCTTATTTGGTTCTCCAGGAGCGTCCCTGCCTCCGTCCCCTCCTTGCTGAAGCCGCTGACGGATGGCCTCGGCCCTTGACCCGCGCGTTTTTTACTGCCCATCCCGCCCGGTTTTATGTCCTGGCACAGCTTGTAAACCGTTTTTCTCGTGTTTAGCGGCAGCAGCGTAAGGCTGCTGAGAAGCAGGGTGGCCGGACGCGCTGTCCGTGTGATATACACGCCGGCTTCGGGAGACGGGAGTTTTTAAATGGGTGTTAGGTTTATTGAGCCGCTTCCTCCTTCTCTCGCCGCCTCTCCCTCGGGCCCGGTGTGGGAAGCAGGCGGCAGGCACGGGCCATGCTGGGGGCCCTGGCAGCTTCCTCGCCCTCTTCCTCCCTCCTCCTCCTGCTCCCTCCCCCTCTCGGGCTCCCAGCCCTCCGAGGCCTGGTCACACCTCTCCGTTTAAAGGTGGGGAAAGAGAGGAGCCACGAGGAGAAGGGATTTGCCCGAAGCTCCAAGGACACTTGTGAGACCAAAACCCAATGTGCTCGTTCCCTACCAGTACGTTCGCCAGGCTCAGGGCTGGACTCCGGAATGTGAGGACCAGGGAGACAGAGGTTTACCTGAGGGAACCGGCTCTGATGGTGTGTTCGGGGAGCAGGGTTGGGTCAGGGGCGACTCCAGCAGCAGCCTCGCCGTAAGGGCTCCCGGTGTGAGCCTGCGCTGCCCAGGCACCAGCCCAGCTCTATGCCTCCCTTTAAAAAAAATGTTTTTTATTGATTTTTTTTACAGAGAGGAAGAGAGTGGGATAGAGAATTAGAAACATCGATGAGAGAGAATCATCAATCAGCTGCCTCTTGCACACACCCTACTGGGGATGTGCCCCCAACCAAGGTACATGCCCTTGACCAGAATCGAACCCAGGACCTTTCGGTCTGCAGGCTGACGCTCTATCCACTGAGCCAAACAGGTTTTTGCAATGTCTCCCTTGCTTGTTGCCAGTTACTCCTCACAACACCCCGGGTGCACGGGGGGAGGGGGGGAGGAGTACTCTTACCCTCCCACTATGTAGAGAAAGTCACCCAGTCCAGTGAGTCGCACCTCGCTGCAATACACGCAGAATTTCCCAGTCCACTGATGCTCCCTTGACAGGTGAGCAAATGGAGACCCAGAGGAGAGGAACCCCGTGAGGGTACCCCTGGGGAGTTACCACAACTCTCACGCCAACCACAGTCTTGGGAATCTCAGGCTTGGGTGCATCCACGACCACTCTTTGCTTAGGAGACCGAGGCCTTTTGTTAGCAGCTGTAGCGTGCCGTCTCTTCCACGCCGTACTGTGAGGCCCAGCCTGCAGTGGGCTCTAGCAGCTGGGGACCCCCCCCCCTCTTCTCACCCCTTCCCTTCCCCACCTCCAGTTCCCTGGCACCCCCCCCCCCCCCAGGAGGAGTCTCGCTTCGGAGAGAGAAACCGCGCCTGGGAGCCAAGTGGATGAGTGTGGCCTGACGCTCAGGGCTTCAAGGTTTACCTTCCGAGTTCTCCGCGCCTCTCAGCGTACCTAACGCCACGCCTCATCACTCTGTAATATTCACAGCACGCTTGACAGTAGAAAGAGCCTTTTAAAAGCCTCTGGAATAGGATTTTTTTAATTCAGCAGCACCTCGGAGTGTGTAAGTGGATTGTTATCTTGCTTGTGTGCGCTAAGAGCTAAGAGCGAGGCTCGATCCTCGGGAAATTTAATGACAGCACCCCTCTGGACGGCCTCCCTGGAGGTCCCGCCTCCTCCTCTCTTTCTGCTCCCTCCCTGTTCCTTTTCCCCAAGCTGGCTTTGATATAGATTCCCCTCTCCCCTGTTCCTTCTTCCTGGTTCATCTCTCTTCAGTGGCCGTCCACGACTGTTTTAAGGATTGTCACGCAAGTCATCGAGAAAATGAATCAGCTGGCAATGATAGCAAACAGGCTGAAACCAGTCTGGCTCAGTGGATAGGGCGTCGGCCTGTGGACTGAGGGGTCCCGTGTTTAATTCCGGTCAGGGGCATGTGCCTGGGTTGCGGGCACATCCCCGGAAGGGGGTGTGCAGGAGGCAGCTGGTTGATGTTTCTCTCTCATCGATGTTTCAAACTCTCTATCCCTCTCCCTTCTTCTCTGTAAAAAATCAATAAAATATAAATTTTAAAAAAGAAGAAGAAAAGGCGACAAACAAGCCAGCTCCTGAGCCAAACCTGCCCCAGCTGTCCTGCCCCCACGTCCCCCCCAGTGTGAGTCTGAGCGGCTCCTCTCTGGGGCCCCAGGGGTGAGTCTAAGGCTGTTTTCCCAACTTCCGTTTCATGAGAGCCCAAATCCAGGAGCAGTTTTTCAGAGACACGTTTTCCTGGTCAAAAGGACGGGAAATTCTGCTTGCAGTCCACCCCTCCGGGAAGCTTTCAGTGTGTGGAACATGCCAGAATTTTTTGGAAGTCCTGCAGCCCAGAGTCCGGTGGAAGTTCATGTAACCCAAATCTGTGTGAGCACCAAAAATGTGTTTGGCAACCCATGTGAGAGACACTCACTCAGAGGTAGCTCTATGAGTTGGTTCTGGAAGCTTCTAAGCCCTCGACTAGGGTTCTTCCTGGCCCCGGGAGGGAGACCTCTCCTGGCTCCACTTCGGAAACGCCAAATTAGGTTATTCTCTGAGAGCCTTCAGGAAGGGTTTTTTGTCTATACCAGAACATTGTCAGCTGCTTCTGCTTTCTTTGGAAGTAAATAAAAAATGAATTGGGGGAGGGGGAGGGCATATTTATGGCCTGAACATTGCATTCTTGGGGTCTGGTCAGAGGAAGACGTCAGGGCAAGCGAGCCATTCTTAGCGAAGAGGATGCGCTGGGGTTTTCTGTATTTGGGAAGCTCGATCTTTCTTATCAAGCCAGCTGTCACACGCTTGGATTTCTCCTACAAATATGCCCCCACGTGCACAAACCCACATTAATAACGCGTATCTCTGCCTTCTGAAATGGAGACATTTCTGTTAGCTTAGTGGACGTCAGTTTTAGTTTATTTTTAACTAAAATTTAGTTGTTTTTAATTAACAGTTAATACCACCTTTTTGATTGACTCCTTGGTTGTCTTTCCCTGGTTTTTGTTTCTCTCGACTCTGGAAAATTCCATCCGTTGTGTCACAGATGAGCCACGGGTTTTGTGCGTTTGCATGGGGTGGGGGCATCTAAAAACACAGACTGTCTCAGGGAAGAAGGTGATACCGACTGTATACACTTGCTAGGGCTGCCATAACAAAGTACCACACACTGAGTGGCTTAAACAACAGACGTGTCTCCAAGTCCCAGAGGCTAGAAGTTCAAGGTCAAGGTATCGGCAAGGTTGGTTCCTTCCAAAGGCTGTGAGCATCTGTCCCAGCCTCGCCCCCGCTTCTGGGGTTTGGTGGCCATCGTTGGTATCCTTGGCTTGTGGAAGCATCACCTGATCTCTGCCTTCATCATCTTCACATGGTGTCTCCCTGTGGGCCCGGCTGCCCACATTTCCTCTTTTTGTAAGGACACAGCCATGTTGGGTCAGAGGCCCACCCTTCCTCACCGTGGCCTCATCTAAACTTAACTAATTATATCTGCAAAGAGCCTGGACCATCTCCCTGCCCCTCTGAGCCAGCTCCCTCAAGAGTAATATGGAGTGTCTGGAGGAGGCAGCCTCCCCTGGCCAGGACTCCGGTGATTCTATGAACAAGGTGTTGAAATACAATGGCTAGAGCAAGGGTGGGCAAACTTTTTGACTCGAGGGCCACAATGGGTTCTTCAACTGGACCGGAGGGCCGGAACAAAAGCAACCTGACCGTGCTGGCACTCTCATCTTGGGCTGCTGGTGAAGGAGGGGAGGGGAGAGCAAGAGAAACCTCCGCTCTTTCGGCTCCGAGGGCCGGATAGAACAGCCCGCGGGCCGTAGTTTGCCCACAGCTGGGCTAGAGCAATGCACTGGGAAAGCCAGCAGACCCGGCTTCCCATGCTAGTTCTGCTGCTTCACAGTGTCGTGATTTCTGTGGGTCTCTCAACCTCTCTAAGCTCAATATCCTCGCCTGCGAAATGGAGGTAACAGCTAATACCTACTACCTCAGAGATGAAATTATGAGTTGCCTAACGCATGCGTTAACATTACTGCTGGCCGTTTCCTGTGGGGATTGGGTGAGACAGTGCAGGTGAAGGGCTGCGGGAAGCAGGTGCTCAGTTAACCCCTGATACTCCCCTCGGTTAAGAGCAGCTTCGGCAGAGTTCCCAGCGCTCGTGTTTTCCGTCATCGGGGTGTGGGGTGAAGGGTGGAGGATTGTACAGAAAAGTATTTAAACTACTTGAAGAATAAAATCGTTTTCAGGCACTCGTAAGCCATTTATAATAATCAGTTACTCATAATTAGTGGTCCCGCCAGGGCAATGAATCAGGATTCATTAAATTACCTGCCCTCAGGTAACAACATTTTCACCTTGCGTGGTTTTATTATGGAATTAGCCCAAGTTAGTGCAGTATTCCACTTTAGTATCATCATCCTGACGATTTTGTAAGACGTGCCCAGGCCACCATGCGAATGACAAGCATTTATGTTCCCTGAGAGCAGACCCGAGAAGGGTCCTTCTGAGATCTTTCTCTCTCTCCGGTAGGTCTTATTTCAGCACGGAGACCCAGACGACGAAGACGAGGCCTTCACAATGTCGTACAGGCGGGAACTAGAGAAATACCGCGACCTGGATGAGGACCAGATCCTCGGAGCCCTGACAGAGGACGAGCTCAGGACCCTGGAAAACGAGCTGGATGAGCTGGACCCTGATGTGAGTAGGCTCCCGGGGACCGCGTTGTCACAGGCACAGGGACAGCCACCATGGCCACCCCCGGGAGGGACGGGTGCTATCACCTCCACTTTCCGTCACGGCCACTGCATTGGAATAACATTGCCTTCACAGGTGTGTGTGTGTTGTATTCATCAGGGTTCTCTAACAGAACCAATAGGACATGAATACATAGAGAAAGAGATTTATGATCAGAAATTGTCTCACACACAGTCACGGAGGCTGATAAGTCCCAAGGTCTGCAGTCGGCAAGCTGGACACCCAGGAGAGCGGACGGTACAGTTTCATTCCTAACACTGGCAGGCTGGAGGGCCAGAAAGAGACCCAACATTTCAGTTCTGTTCTTCTTGACATAATAACTTAAGGACTATGATGTAAATGAACAATACTTAGATTCTACAGAATAAAATCAAGATGAGAGACTAAGGGGAAAGAAAACAAAGATATTTGCTTAACACACACACACACACACACACACACACACACACACCTGCAAACATGTTCATAACAAAATAAGGAAATACACATGGTTATAGCTGGTATTTATAACTTTTGCCTTCTTCCACTACCCATTCTGTATTCCCTTTGCCTTTGGCAAGCCCCTAGCTGGTCACAGTTCCTTGCCTGGTTAGGTGACCCACGCCTTTATCCCCTGAAGGTCTGAGCCATTCGTGGTCCTGCCTGGATTGGTGGTTGTAGTTTTCCATTGACTGTAATCACGGGGCATTGCAATTCATACTAAGAAAGCCCTAAGCAGCCTCCTGCTGCAGACATATGCTTCCTTACCCCCACTGTGGAGCAGCGGTCCAATTTCCTCCTGGTAATCAGAATCGATAACCTCAGCCGATACCTATTGCTCAGAGGTATGAGGAGCCCAACGTGGCCAGGCATCAGTCTTAACTTCCAGTCCAGTGGAATCATGGTCGTGTCTCTGGGAGGAAGCATTTTTCCCTTTGGAACTAAGTCCTGAACTAAGACCTCTAGGCCAGCAGAGCCTAAGGTCACAGGAACAGGAAGTGAAAATTTTGCCAGGGGTAGAAGTAGTGAGCAGGGCCACTCCCATTTCTACCTCAATTGCTGGACCCCTGGATCCTGGCTATGGGAGAAGCAGCTCCACGTGCTGGACGCTGATACGGAGCACGTACAGACTCCTAGAGAACCGGGGCCCAGCCCTGCAAAGATTGCCACCAGCTGGCACTGCCCTGACTCTGCAAAAGCCCGTTCCACTGGCACATCCAGGCAGCTGCTACAGGATGGTGGGGGGGGGATGTGTCATGCAACAAGTTAACCAAGAAATAAAGGACTAGATGAGTCTTTCACTTGTTAGATGTTTTCATCATGGCATTTCATAGCCAGCACACGTAAGTGTGTTTGATGCTCAGAATTTGCCTCTGCTGGTAGAATCACGGCATCAAAAGGCCTGTGGTTTGGCCAGGCACCATGGAGCTGTGATCAGGGTTAGGGAGGATTTCTAGGAGGCCCACTAGCTAGCAGGGCCTTCATTCCACATCTTTGTCTCAGCTACGCAGGTCAACATCCATCAAGGAGAAGGTAGATAATGAATGCTACTGAACTTAGCAAATTCTCTGTTTGCTATATTTTTATATTAAAAATGGGACATTTTATACCTTTTTTTTAAAAAAAAAAACAACTTGTCATTGCTCAACTGTAGTTTAATTGTGATCCATAAAAAAAAAAAAGAACACTTGTGTGCCATTCCACTAACCCTCGAGTAATCCCAGCTCGTGTAGAGGCAGTAGGTTAGCAAGAAAAATGAGGAACTAGAGTGTCCCGATTCCAACCCTGTCCCTGTCTCTTACTCCATGTGGCCTTGAGTCAGCTGCTGTCCTTGCCAGGGCCTTGGTGTCCCCACCTATAAAATGATGGAATCGGTTGGTCCCTTTCAGGGCCAAGCGTCCCTGAGCTTATAACCTGGTCTTGTTTCCGTATTTGGTTAAGTGGCTTCTTTCTAGAAACCTAGAATCCTTGACTAGGGCCCAGGTTCGCAGGCCCCATAGATTGACAACTGCCTTCAGCAGCACACTGTCATCTTGCTATCCCCACCCCCTTCCTCCCCCCTCCCGCCCCCCCCCCCCCCCCCCCCCCGCTCACCTGTGAGGAATTGGTTCCCCTGACGAAGTAGCTCAAGTTGACGAGAAGGCAGCATCGTTGGCCTGCACCACGGCTCCCTCTCAGCCTGGGTTTCAGTAAAAACCAGTGATGAGGGCAAGAAACCATCAAGCTCCCAGCTTCGTTGCTTTAAAATTATTCTGTTCTAATTCTACCCTAGATCACTGCTGTAAGAACCAACAGCTTTACAAAGTGAGAACAAGGGGGGATGTGCTACGTGTAGTCAGCGCGGTGAACGTGGCTCGGTGACCCGCCAGCCGCCAGGCCCCGTGCCGGCTGCCCACCTGGGAGCCCAGCGGGCATTCTGACCGCAGGCGCTCGGTCCCGCGGGCAGCAGATGTCACATAAACTCCGTCCTAAATGGGAGCCGGCGGGAGCTCGGGGAGAGGACTCACCCTTACCGGGCGGGAGGCTTCACAGAACAGGCGGTGTTGGAACTGGGCCGTGGGCTTTCCTAAGTCAAGAATAAAAACACAGAATTCTAGGCGGAGCGAAGGCCATGAGCACAGGGTCTTTTAACAGAGAGGAAGAGAGAGGGATATAGAGTTAGAAACATCGATGAGAAAGAATCATCGATCAGCTGCCTCCTGCACAGCCCCTACTGGGGATGTGCCTGCAACCAAGGTACATGCCCTTGACCGGAATCGAACCTGGGACCTTTTAGCCTGCAGGCCGATGCTCTATCCACTGAGCCAAACTGGTTTTGGCAGCACAGGGTCTTGTACAGAAGGGAACTAGGGGCAGGGCGTCTCAGTATGCGTCTGTGGAGGGGTTTGGTGGGCTTGCTGTCTCAGGATCAGGGCAGACGGGCCAGCGGAGATGCCAGATGCCGGGGAGATGAGGGAGAGGTGGAGGGGGCCCACGTGGAGCCCTGTTGTCCTGCCCCGCCCGTGGGAGCAGAGTTCTTCTCTGACAACAAGAAAGGGCCCCTGCCCCTCTCCACAACCCTCCCAACAAATTGCAGAATCTGTGCTGTCCCCAGGGTGAAGCGCAGACACACACACACACACACACACACACACACACACACACACACTCTCTCTCTCTCTCTCTCTCTCTCTCTCTCTCTCTCTCACACACACACACACACACACACACACACACACACCCCTGGGGGGCCCTCAAGGCCTGGGCCCTCTGGCCTTCGGGGCTTTCGGAGTTGCCCTCAGCCTTGGCATGAGAAGAAGGTTAGATTGGCTGTGACTGCAAACCGGGCAGACGAGGATGGGGTAACGACCAAGCATCAGAGCCGGGAGTGGGCAGGGGACAGGCGGAGGAGCCCCCTCAGAGCCCAGGGTAAGCCCCCAGGGACTGGCTGGTTTCCAGCTGGGAGCTCTGTTTCACCTGGAGACTGGCAGAGAGCCCCACAGTGCCCCCCGCCCCACCTCTCAGGGTCCCTGGCCCAGCAGCCTGACCCCAGGGCCTCTGTACCGCCCACACAGTCAGCTCCCGGGAGCCCTTCTCCCGGGGGATTTGCAGGAAGGGGTGCTGCGTCCCCGGGAGGGATGGAGACCCTGGGGCTCCCAGAGCTCAGTGCGCCCGCCCCGTGTCACAGGACCAGGCCGGAGGCTCGGATTTCCCCGAGGGAGGAAGGTGGCTGTGTGTTTGGACTGGGGAGCAGGCTGGGCAATTGGAGACCTGTGGTTTCAAAAGGAACGTTTTCAAAGACCCCTTTCTCTCTTAAGTCCCCGGGAAAGAAAAGAGAAACCGGAGAGAGGAGAGGAGATACCCGAGGCCAGTGGGTTTTTTGTCCCAGCCGCACAATCGGGCCCTTCACGGGGCTGGCTCGGTTACCTGATTTGCAAGTCAGTGTGTGAGTTCTGAAAAGATCTAGCCGGGCCTCCCTCCCTTCTGAGGGCACAAAGCTTCCAGCTCACATTGCACCCGCCCTTGGCCCGGGCTCCGCAATCTCAGCACGGGGAGAGGCCGGGGCATGCGGACCGTGAGGGACATCGGAGCCGGCCGGCCCGGCCGGGCACCGGGGCCAGCAGGTGTCCAGGCCGCCCACTGGCACAGCAGGAGCTGAGCCCAGCGCGGGAGAGGAACTTGCCCTCGGTCACACGTCCACACCGGACCGGGCCAGACCCAGGCCCCCCGTCTTCTCTGTTATGCTCTTAGCGGCACAGCTACGACGTGAACTCTCAGGACGATATCCTCCTGTCGTAATTGTCGTTTCACAAGTGCTCATATGGCACTTTCTATGTGCAGACACTGTTCTTAGCGCTTTGACAGATATTCATTCAGCCATCATCATAACCCGGCAACGCAGACACTGCGGTCATCCCCTTACAGACAAGGAAAAGTGAGAAAAGGCCTGGCTGGGTAGCTCAGGTGGTAAGATCATCGTCCCAATACACCAAGGTTTGCAGGTTCCATCCCTGGTCAGGGCTCATACAAAAATCAATCCATGCAAAAATAAGTGGAACAACAAACCCTTCTCTGTCTCCGCCCAATCAAAATATATATATATAACTGAGAGGTGCCCTAGCTGGTTTGGCTCAGTGGATAGAGCGTCGGCCTGCGGACTGAAGGGTCCCGGGTTTGATTCCAGCCAAGGGCACATGCCTGGGCTGTGGGCTCGATCCCCAGGAGGGGGCGTGCAGGAGGCGGCTGAACAATGATTCTCTCCCATCATTAATGTTTCTCTCTCTCCCTTCCTCTCTGAAATAAATAAAGATACATTAAAAATAAAATAAAAAAGAAAATAAAAACTGAGAGGTGAAGTAACTTGTTCAGGTCCCAGACCCAGACAGTGGCTGAGCGCTGACCCTGTTCTGAGAGTTCACATCGGAGCCCGCCCACCGCCAGAAAGCTTCACGGGAGCCTCCGGGGAGGCGGTGCGAGCCACGGATGTGCTCTGGTCTGTCGTTGGGGACAGAACTGTGTCTCGTCATCTTCCTTTCTTCCCGGGAACAACCTGAGATGCAGACGCTGGTGCTCGCCGCGGGCTTTGTTTCCCGTGTAGGCCCGCGCCGGCCCCTCTTGGCGCCCGTCTTCCTCTGCAGGTGGCTGCGGCCAGCCCCGGGCCTCGGACACCCCTCCGGCTCTCAGCATCCACGCCTTCCTCTTCCCTTTCTTTTAAAAATTGAGTTGAGATGGATATATAACATCGTATTCGTCTCAGGTCTACAACATAATGGCTCAATACTTGTACATATTACAAAGTAACCACCCGATACGTCTAACACCATCGTCACAGTTCTTCTTCTAACCACCCGTGATTTTATGAGCAATTGCTGGCCGACTTTAATTTTTTTCCTTCAACTGCAGTTGATAGACAATATAATGCTAGTTTCAGGTGCACAGCGTAGTAAATAGACATCCAAGTAACTACGACGTGACCACCCCGACAAGCCCCGGCCGTCCTGGGACTTGAATTCAGCTCAGGCTTTCAATGATGCAATTGTTAAGCCCCGGTGTCATGTGACAGCGTGGAGTACTCGGAGTTGGAAAGCAGCTATGTTTGCAGCAGAGAGCTCTGGACTCATGTGCGTTTGGGGGGCGGGGGGGAGGGAGGAGAAAGAAAGAAAAAAGTCCCCGAAGCTTTCTATCTCTCTGGGGCCTGGAAAAACTCGAGCTTATCATGAGATTGCTGCTCTTGGACTCCCACGGGAGAGGAATGCTCCGTGTGCTAAAAGTATCCGCGGCGGCTGACCGATTCCCCAAGAGGATCTGCCCTTTCTCGTCTCCCCGGAGTTAAGTGGATGCTGCTCTGAAGCCGAGCCAACTCCCCGGTTCAGATTGCCCTTGGGCCAGGCGGCGGGGAGAGCAGGCAATGCCTGGAGGCGCTCCGGATCGGCCAGTCACGCTGGCTGGCGCGGGGAGCGGCGCACACCACCCGGGGAGGTAATAAACCCGAGGGAAGGGATGGTATGACTTGGACACCCTTCAGGCCAGCGTTGCACCTGCTGCCGCCAGCCGTCTGCCAGGCCACCCAACTGCTGCCCCAAGCAGATCTGGAAGAAGGGACACATTGGGAAAGATACCAGGGTAGGGAGCCTGGGAAATAGAGCTTTCAATCTGAGTGTCCGTGTGCTCAGGTAGAAGGGTGGAGTGCTTTCATTACTGAAGGAGGAGAGGCGCGCTCTCAGGGGCCATTTGGGTCTGCAGTTTTGTGGCCTGGTGTTGGGCTCTTCCGAACGCGACAGGGTCACCTGAGGGGTTAACATTTCCTGGGGATGCTGTGGGCAAAGCCCCGCGTGGATGATTATATCACCTTCAGTCCTCTGAGAGGTTTTATTATCAGCCTCATTTTGAATGTGGAGAAAGGGAGGCTTAGAGAGGTGAAGTCACCCGCCCAGGATGCAACACGGTGGTTCCAGACTGGGGTTCCAGACTCGGCGGGCGTGGCCGGTCGCCTGGGCTGTCCCCCACGGCCGGCTCTGCCCACGTGTGGGAGGCACCTGCGCATTACCGGCAACTCATTCTTCTCAGCCCGATGTCCTCTGAAGTTACGGTATTGTTACTGTAAATATTAACCTCAAGAAAAGAGGGAAAGCACCAACACAAAGACTTTCATTATCAATGTTGCTTGTTAATGGGGCTTTGGGGAAAAGAAAAAATACTTTTTTTTTTTAAGTACTAGTATTTCAGGGGGGGGAAAATTGCAGGAGAGAAGATGGTAGAGGTAATTCCAACCGTGTAAAGAAATTGGGTCCTAAGAGTTGGCTTTGGGGACAGCCAGTGGGAATCTGTGACACGTTATAGCCACAGAAACTGCCGTGGGAAATGGCGGGCCCCCTGCAAAGCAGGAAGTAATAGCAGCGACAGTAGCAGTAAGGACTGTCCTCTCCTGAGGTCGTCTCATGTGCCAGGTGCTGCGCTCGGCACATAAAACTTCTGCAAGGACCCCAGGAGGCGGTGCTCACATGCTGGAGTGAGCACCATGCTAGGATAAGGAAGTGGACGCCCAGAATCACACAGCTGGTCCGTCAGGGACAGACCACCTTCAGCAGCCCTGCCCTCCTTAGCCCCACGATGCGTCAAGAGCAGAGAAAAGGGGCCATGAACCATAGGAAGAAACGATGGAGGAGAAAACCTAGAACTGTAGGCTCTCAGAGCTAGAAACACTCGTAGGGACTACCGTTACTCCCTTCCCCAGCAGGCATATACATACATCCAGCATGTAAAGAACCCCTGATCTCAGGAATCCCTCTTGGACACGTGTCACGTACTTGGTGTTTCATGAATCCCATCACACCTCGTATGATCCTGTGAGGGGAGTGTTGTTACCAGGACCATCTCAGTGATGAAAGCTCAAAGCAAAACCAACCTCGAAGCCCAGAGAGGGGACAGGACTTGTTCAAGGTCACACAGCGCGTGGGCCGCAGAGCCCAGATGAGAGCCTGGGACTTCCCGCGCCACCACGGGGCTTTCCACAAGACTCCACAACAGCCTGGCATCCTCCCTCCCCATGCCCAGATCGTGACCTGTAAGCCGGAGGACCCTCTTGGCCACGAAGGAAGCCGCCAAGTTTGGTCCACGGGGCCGTGATTCTGCCTTGTAACACAAACCGGCAGATTCACAAGCCTGGGACAGAAGTAAACAGTTGAAATAGAAAGAAATAAATCTCTGTTCTAAAAATAGGCCCATATCCTTAGAAACACTGCGGGCTGTTCACAGAGCCAAGGATGGGCCTGGGGTGGGGGTGAGGGGACGGGGGGGGGGGGGGCAGTGCGGGTGAGTGGAGCCAGGGGTCAGTGTGTCCCCCACCCTGCCTCTGTCTTCTGACCCCATGGCCACCTCTCCCCTCCCCCCCCTCCGACCTTCCCAGAATGCCCTCCTTTCCCCTCCACCCCCCTCCTCTCTGCAGTTGCCTGCTGGGGGACTTCTTAGACCTGGAACCCTTCATTCACGATGGAACCCTTTCATTTTTTTCAAGGCTGAACCTCCCGCCCCTCCCTTGCTAGGCCTTCCCGACACCTGCGCCGCCAAGCCCCCAGCACAGCACCTGCCGCAGAGGATGCTGGGCCGTTTCCTTTTTGGTTGTGACATTTTTAATAGGAAGCATTCTAAACATATAGGAGAGTACAGAATATACCTATAACTAGTATTCCTGTCCTCCAAATTTAACAGATACACAATTTTAAAAAAAATATATTTTATTGATATTTTACAGAGAGGAAGGGAGAGGGATAGAGAGATAGAAACGTCGATGAGAGAGAATCATCGACCAGCTGCCTCCTGCACACCCCCTACTGGGGATGTGCCCACAACCAATGTACATGCCCTTGACCGGAATCGAACCTGGGACCTTTCAGTCTGCAGACCGACGCCCCATCCACTGAGCCAAACCGATTTCTGCCAGATATACAATTTTTTATCTTATTTGATTCAAATCACCCTTGAAAAGAAAAATAATCACTATAGATAAGTCTAAACCCAGTCTCCCCCACCCTTGCTGTTTCCTCCCCATCTCTTCCATTCTGGTGAACACCTTCTATTTGAGGGGCAGCAAACCAAACACCCACAACCTCAGGGAGGTAATAAACCTGGGTCATTGTTTACTTTTCCACTCTTGAAAGCGATGTGCACCTAAGAAAGTTTTGACTTAACCCTCCAGGAAGAGAAGCAGCCACAAAGCCAGTGGTAAATGGCCACCGCTTCTTGGTCTCTGTGTCAGAGACAGTAGGGAGTGGTGGGGACTGAGGCAAACGGGAGTTTGTGTTTGACCAAAGGACACCTGATACTCAAGTTTCACCAGTTGTTGACATCTAATTTTTCAAGAGATACTGGAAATCTGAATTTTTATGTAACAAGTTTCCTACTTTGACATGCTGGCAGCTCATTCAAACACACAGACCAAACAAACCACATTTGGGCATTCGATTGGACTGTAGGCTTCCCGTGACCACTGCATTCCCGGGCGTTGCAGTGGAGGAACAGGGCGAAGAGAAAAGGAAAGGAGAAAAGCCATCATGCAAGCGCCTGCTTTAAGCGAGGTTAGTGGACATTGCCACCGGGCACTTCTCATATCTTTGACAGGAACTTAGCTTCATGCATGGTTCAGCTTAGCTGCAAGGGAGCGTTGGAAATGCAGTTTTTAATCTGAGTGTCCGTGTGCTCAGTTAAAAGAGTGGAGTGTTTTTTTTATTACTGAAGTAGGAGAGGCATGCTATTAGGGACCATTTGGGTTTGCAGTTTTGTTGCCAAAAGCTCTAAGGCGGAGTGAGAGGAGATAGTAGGGGTTTTGTTAAATCCAGACCAAAGGAAACATCACAAAGGTCTTACTCTCTAGTTGGCCATTTCCCCAAACCCCCATTAGTGAACTCTGGTCCCATTTGGACACCCCTACCCAGATAACCTTTCATACTGTGTTCCTTCTTCCAAACCTGCTTAGGGCAGCAATCGGGTGGCCTGGCAAACAGCTGGCGGCAACAGGTGTAATGTTGACCGGAAGGGCGTCCAAGTAATACCATCCCTTTCCTAGCTGGAAGTGGATGCCCAGTGTTTGGTGCTGGGGAGTCAGAGGAGACTAAGATGCATCCCAGCCGGCCTTTGAGGGGCACCCAGTCTCCTCGGGGAGAGAGTTCGGGTGTAGATGTATTCCGACACAGACTAGGAGGAGCATTCTGGAAGACCTGGCCGGATGCCTGGGGGAGTGTGGGGGAGAGAATTGCCAGATCCATGTGGGAAGCACTGCAAACGCTGAACAGGGTGCCCAAAGGGAGGGTTTTGAAAGATGGATGCAGGGGAGGAGGAGGAGGGGTGGAATTCCAGGCAGAGGGCACAGCCCAAGCAGAGCATGGCAGGGCAGAGCGCAGGGCGTGACTGCGGAATGCAGAGTAGCCGGCAGTGGCCGAAACACGGCACGCTTGAAGCCAGGAACACGTCAGGAGGCTGGAGTAGGATGGAGTCCAACCATAAAGAGCTCCCATGCCTGGCTGATGGGCGTGGTCATGACCCCGCAGGTCAATGGAGGTGCTGAGCATTTGTATGTGTTGTGGGGGGGACAGGGTCAGAGGCTCATGCTGGTGAGGTCTGCTGGCTGCTCAGGGGTAGAGGGGTGGGGGTGGGGGGAGATTAGAGATAGAGAGGCCCAAGGAAAGGAGACCGGCCAGGAGGTGGCTCTGATGGTTCCAGAAAGGCATGATGGACTGAACGAGGGCGGTGCCCGTGGGATGGAGACGGATCAGAAACCTGGCCAAAGCCCTCCCCTAGCAAACCGTGTCCCCTCGTCCTGCCGTGCCTTTGCCTGTGCTGTGCTCTGTATCTCACCGTAGCACCACTTTCCTCTCTCCTCTTCATCTGGCTGGTTCTCATCCGGTCCCCTGGGCCACCACCGCTCAGGAAGCCGCTCCTCCACGAAGCCTGTGGGTGGAGCGGGACACAGTAAGCTGCTCACACGTGGATGTGCCTCCCTCTCGCTGGAGCCCCTGGGGAGCAGGGTCACACACTCATTGTCTCAGGATAGCCAGTGTCGGCGCAGCAGGGAATGTACCGAAAAGGGGGATGAGGAGAAAGCCAGGTTTGGTCCTACCGTGGGCCATGCACGCCAGAGAGAGTCAGAGTGTGTTGTTAGGACCAGTAATTGTCCCACCATCGACAATTACTGGGCGTGGGCCACAGGCTGCCTGTGGAAGTCAGCGCCAGTGGCCTGTAAAGTTGATTGTGGGAAGTAGCAGCTCTTGGGCCGCGCCAGTCCTGCCGCGAGGTCATGATGGCTGAGCCAAAGGCCTGGATCTTCCTGGAGAAAAAGAGAAGATGCCCAGCATGTGTCTGGGGGGCGGGGGGGACGTGTGTTTAGAGAGAGGGCCTCTTAGAGGTTTGCACCTTGCTTGTCCCCTCTGTGTCTGGGGGGGGGGTGACTGGGGCGGCCCCTCCACCCCTCCACACTGCCAGGTTGAGTCCCCCACGTGTGACAATAAACAGCTGAAGCCACTGAATGATTTCCAGTGGGATCCGGGAGCTGCTGGTCGGCGATGCAGAGCTGAGCGCTCTCTGTCTGAGGGTCTAGAGGGCTGCATTTCACACAAGGGAAGCACAGCAGGCAGATAACTGGAAAATAAGAGTCCTCCAGACCATCTGGAAAAAAAAAAGGGAGGGGGTGGGGTGTCAGATACCCTATAACAGGTGAGTGGATGACTGACTTCTGTAAAATGTTCGGCCTGGCTGCGGTGGTGGAGGGTGGGGCGTGGGGTAGGGGCATGCTGAGCTGGTTTGAAGTATGACAGGGAGAGAAGTCATGGGGATTCTGGGAAGTTAAGCCTCCTGGGCTTCTCTCACCCCAGGACAGTGCCTCCACGCCTCTGGGCCTCAGCGTCTTTGCCTGTAAAGTGAGACCAGACTGATAAGGACGGGAGCTCTGGCTCGCTTTCCCTGGGAGAGGAGCCTGGAGCGCACATGGGCCCACACCTGTTTCCGGGATCCGTTCCTAGAGGAAGCAGGCCTGGGATGGAAAGCTTGCTGTGGCTTGCAAGTCGAGAGCCCTGGCTCTCAGTCCAGCTAGCGTGTGACCTCGGGCGAGGCCCCGCCGCGCCCTGGCCCATGGCGGCTCCCCGGAGCCGGTGAGGTTGCGGCGCACAGTCCGTCCTGTGCTAAGGAGCTGTATCTGGCTCAGCCACAGGACAGAAACCTGGGACTCCTGCAGCCCAGGCCCAGGGGCACATTTTACATCCCCTTGTTCTTCGGCACGGCTGTTTGATTGGGGGAAGCGATACACTTGTCACTGTGAAGATTGGGGGAGGGGGGCATTTCATATATGATTAGCCGCCAGTCTGAACCATGCGGACTGCTCCTCGGGCGTGCTATTTATATACAGCGCCGTTTCTACACAAGCTCAGGCGTCCCGGCTGCGTGGCTAACAAGCTGTGTGGCTTTGAGCAAGTGGCTTTCGTTTTCTCTGCCTTGGTTTCCCCCAACTGAAAAGTAAAAGAATTGGCCCCGAGGCCCTCTAAGGGCTTTGCAGCTCTGAGCTGCCAGGAGTCAATGCTTCTTTCAGTAAGTTGTGTGTGGGGGGTGTGTGTATGAGCATGCACGTGTATGTGTGTTGCCTGTGCGTGCACATATTATGCACGTGTACATATCTGGAACAAGCCCTCCATGGTGCTAGCCGGCACGGCTTCTCACGTAGCCCTAACTATCTATAGCCATGATAACGGTGCAGATACTTGATATTTGGACTCCCTGGCACCTGTTGGAAGGGTGTTAGCGCTCCTAACAGCACAGTTGAGGATTTATCAAAGTTTCCATCATCCTTTGGACAGCTGGGCTCCGGAGGGTGGCTGGGAAAATTAGACCAAGCTGTTAACCTGTCAAGCTGCACATCCCAGTTTTAATTTTATGACATTGAAAAGGAAGTGGCCCTTTAAAAATACACGAGTAATGGGAGGGAGGCAATGGGGCAATAAGGACACATAGGTAATACCTTAATAAAGAAAAACAATGAAAAGCATTAAAATAAACACGAGCAAGGCGCTACAAGAAAAGATTGCCTAATTTCCCCCATGATTATTTCCAACAACATATTAAACTTTTAGTGTGTTTTTAAGATTAAAAACCCTTCTGTAAAAACCCATGTGTATACCCCTTTCTTCCTCTAGAGCAAACCTGACGTGGGCAAGACGCTCACTAAATATTTATGGAATAAATGAATAAATATCTTGACTGTCTTCTAATAGAATTCTAGCCTGATAGGAACCTCAGATCAGATGTGGCAGAGTGGACCAAGTCTGGTCTACAGATGTGTTTTATTTGACCTGAACATTGTTTTGAAAATATTTGGATCATGTGTCAATATTAAAATCAAGAGATTTCACATAAAGATGAGAACATCCAATAACATCACCCACATTCTTTTTTAAGATATATTTTTATTGATTTCAGAGAAGAAGGGAGAGGGGAACAGAGATAGAAACATCAATAATGAGAGAAAATCATTGATCGTCTGCCTCCGGCATGCCCCCAACTGGGGATCAGGCTCGCAAGCTGGGTACGTGCCCTGATTGGGAATCAAACCATGACCTCCTGGTTCATAGGTCAACGCTCAACCACTGAGACATGCCGGCTGGCATCACCCACGTTCTTACATGGAAATATGTTGCTGGGGCCTCCAAAGCTCCATTGTGTCACAGTCTCCACCACTGCTCAAGTATCTAACAGCTATGATTTTAGGCTAAGATCAGAGAGCATGTAGAAATTCCTCCTCCTGAAAACCAACACTAACTTTCCTCTCCGGAAATGATAAGATCATCCAGGCATTAGTCACTGCCTTTCTCATGTGAGTAAATTTGTGGTTGTAAGTAAGGACATGAACACATGCCAGGGTCCTATGTACCAGAGCTTTCTCCCAAAGCCAATCTCACCCATAACCCACCTGTCATTGGACTAACGATGGACGTGTGACGTGTTCCTTTGTCCTCAGCAGTCCTCAGCTACTTCGTGTAGTTGTTGCACTAGCTTTTCTTTTCTTTTTTTAGATAACATATGCCAACTTCTTTTTAACATATAATTCCTATGTCATAACGTTCGCCCATTTAAAGTGTGCAGCCCAATGTTTTTAGTATATTCCCAGACTTATGCAACCATCACAATGAATTTTAGAACATTTTAAATCACCTTAAGAAAAAGACCCATACCCATCAGCTGTGACTTCGTTTCCTCTCCACTCCCACCTGCTCTAGGCATCGGCTACCTGCTTTCTGTCTCTCTAGATGTAACCATTCTGGACAGGCCGTGTAAATGGAATCAGACACTGTCGTCCTTTGTGCCTGGCTTCTTTCACTTAGCACAATGTTTTCAAGGTTTCCTCTGTGCTGTAATAGGTATCAGTACTTCGCTTCTGTTTATTGCCAAATAGTGCTCTGTTGCCTGGATACCACACTTATTGACCCATTCATCGTTGGATGGACGGGTGAGTTGTTTCTACTCTTTGGCTATCATGAGTAATGCTGCTGTGAACTGGAGGAGTTTTTGCGTAGACCTATGCTTTCATTTTTCTTGGGTATATGCCTAGGAGTGAAATTGCTGCATCAGATGGTAACTGCATGTTGAAGCTTTTGAGAAGCTGCCAGACTGTTTTTCCAAGGAGGCTGCACCATTTTACATTCCCGTTAGCAGTGAATGAAGGTTCTGATTTCCCCACCTTCTTGCCAACATTTGTTATCTGTCTTTTTTTTAATTGTAGCTCTCCTAATGGGTATGAAGTAGTATCTCTTTCTGTGTTTGATGTTCATTTCCCTGCGACTCATGATATTGAGCATCTTTTCATGTGTTTATTTTTATGTCTTCATTGGAGAAATGTCTATTCAGATCCTTTGCCCATTTTTAGATTGGGTTATGTGTCTTATATTTTGAGTTGTAAGATATCTTTATGTATTCTGGTTGCCAGATTTCTGTTAGATATATGACTTGCAGTTTTCCCCCAATCTGTGGGTTGTCTTTTCACTCTCCTGACAGTGTCCTTTAAAGCACAAGCATTTTAATGTTGAGAATGTCTAATTTATCTATTTTTCTTCTGTTGTTTATTGTTTTAGTAGCATATCTAAGAAACCATTGCTTAACCCAGGGTCACAGAGATTTATGCCTATGTTTTCTTCTGAAACTTTTATAGTCTTAGCTCTTATATTTAGGTCTTTGATCCATTTTGAGTTAATTTTTGTTATATCATGTGAGGTCACATGCCAGTTTCTAAGATAGATTAAAATGAGAAATCATCAGGACTTTTAAAACATGCAGCTGTCTCTGATTTTAATTGAAAATCATGTTATGTTTCATTAAACATACTACTTAATGGAAAAAATTAATTCCTAACAAGGCTGATATTCTCCATAATTACTTTAAGAATTCTGTAAGCTAAGAATTGTTAGAAAAGGCCTTTGACATTCTTGTTTCTTTTTAAAAATCAACTGCTTTCAGTAGAGATTGAAGTAAATAAAGCCATATTTTAACATGCTATGTAGATAATATTTTTTAAAATATTAAAAACATGTCTATTTTCCTCTTATAACGACATAGGCTTCAATTTAACACAGTGGTTTTCAATCAGGAGTGATTCTGCTCCCCAGAGGACATCTGGCGATATTTGGAGACATTTTTGTTTGTTACAACGGAGGGGGGAGGATGGTACTGTCATCTACTGGACACAGATGCTGCTGAACAGCCCCCAACACAAGGACTCACGCAGCCCCAAATAGCAGTTGTGCCATGATTGAAAACCCTACTTTAACTGAATCAGTGGCCCATCTTAGATATATTCGAGAAGAGATGTGAGTTTGCGAACCCTTTTCCCCTCATTTACAACCTCACGGTGTTCTGCTGTCACAACACTGAGCCTTTCGGAGGCCAGAACGTGCCCCAGAATCTTAGCTGCCGCCACAGCCCTTTACAGACAAAAATCTGTTGAGGATCATTGGGAAGACGCTGGTTTTTGTTGCTTAGTTTATTTTGTGCTTGTGTGTTTTTGAATCTTAAGGCATATTTGGGTAAGTCTTCCCCTGTTCAACATGCATAGGTGGGTCACCAAGCCTCCTGTTAACATGTATCTTATCTGAACGTAGAACAATAGTTATAAGAAGTAGTTGTGAGTGCTTGGCACTGATCCTGCATTGTCTAACTTAATTTTCTCAACAACCCTGCGTGACTAACATTCATGTATTCCAGCCACAGACACTGGGGCACAGTGAGGTGCACCTGGCCCAGGACGATAGGCATCACCACTACTCCAAGTCAGGGCGTGAGCTTGCAGGGGTCCACTGTGAGGTGCAGGCAGGTCACAGAGCACTGGGTTACTCTCTGTGGGCAGTCACAGAGAGACAGTTCGGTTGTTCTCGCCCTCAGTTAAGTCAGTGCCCTGCCATGGGGGAGAAGAAGTGGACCACACAGCTAGCTAGCCACAGGAGGGCCATCTCACCTGGGGCATGCCCACCGATGCGGGACTCGCCTGTGACCATCACCCGTCCCGCATCCGCATATCACAGTGGACCGCGTCTGAGGACTGCTGCGTAGGGGCGTCTGTGACATCACTTAGGTTCTTAATAGTCACCCCTCATCCATCAAGGCTCACATCCCACCTACTGGCCATCGACTCACAACGTGCTCCAACTCCCAATGCCTCTTCTGACTCGTGGCTTAAGTCCACTTGCATGTACACCAGCACCATGCCCCGAGCCCCTGTACATGCCCAGCACTGAGCTAGACCTGCTCACCTTCAGTCTCCCAGAGGAGTCGGGGTGCTCTGGTCCCCTGATCTCACAGGCACTGCTCTTACCGGAATAGCACTGTGGGGTTTCATAGCGGTGAAACATCTTGTAAAAAATACGGACTGCGGTAGTATTTCCCTCCCAGGCTTCATCCCTCCGTGTGCACATAGCTGTCTCCACATACCTGGCATCATTCCCCTCGGAGAGGTTCTGGGAAAGGAGCCTTGGTGTGGGTGAGTGACGGAAGGTACACAGTTTGATGTACAAAGATCGGAGATGGGATGGCTGTTCGGTTAGGCCACGTTGTGGGGGTGGCAGGAAGTGAGGTGAGATTCTGCTCACGTCTGCCTTCCGGGTACCCTCCCACCACCTCTTCCCAGTGAGAGGGGGAGAGAGAAATGATTAGAACTGACGATTGACCTCCTCCCCCAAATCTAAAGAAGACCTGTCCCTGAAACTCCCTGGGCAAATCTTTCCTTGTTCTGAGCCTCGGTTTCCCCTTGAAGGATGGATACATACATCAGGCAATGTCTAAGCAACTATGCAAGTATAAACTCTTTTTTAAAAATATATATACTTTGAATGTCTAAGGTATTGGGGGCTGCGTTAAAGGGGAGCCGAACCCACCCTCCTTAGGAATCTGCTTTCATAGGAAGCCTGCACCTAGAAGCCTGCCCACATGGGGAGGAGCCACGACAGTGATTGGTTGACGCTATCTTCCTTCAGAGACCCATCTCCATTGCATGAGCCCTGACTGTCAGAGAGGGGGAAGGAGAAGGAGCTGGCCCGGCCTTCCCGGGCTGCCGCCTGAAAGCACGCCTCCCCCACCTGGCCCGCCTCGCCTGCCCGAGCCACCTCTCCCACCTCACCGCCTGCCGAGCCTTTACTGGTTGTTGTTTTTTTTTTGGGGGGGGTCTGCCTCTTCCTGCCTGACTCTGCATCCAGGGCCCTAACTCAAACCCCTTGGCCGCCTTCTCTCCCCGATTGCTTATACACAGCAGCTATAAACATCCTCCTGCACCCAAGAAGCAGCTCAATCATATGTCACTCACCAGATGCTCTCGGAGCATCCCTCAGCACTCAGCCCCATGTTGGCTGACCCCTCACCCTCTCATCTTCAAAAAAAAACAACAAAAACATTAGAGGCTGAGGAATGCAAGGAGATCAAAAGACCTCGCCTCGCTCGGCCCACGCCTGTTGCATGACCGTAGACGGGTCCCTGTCCCCACCAGGTGTCAGACTCCTTTCGTGGAAATGAGTGGCTTGAGCCCCATTGTTCAGGGATGAGTTTCTGGAGAAATGCATGTCTTTCAGCAGCTGACCGCTCTCTCTCTTTCTCTCTCCTCTCTCTCTCTTTCTCTCTCTTTCTGTTTCTCTCTCTGTCACCCGGGCTGCCACCTCCACTGTAGAACGCACTGCTGCCCGCGGGCCTGAGGCAGAAGGATCAGACCACCAAGGCGCCCACGGGCCCCTTTAAAAGGGAGGAGCTCTTGGATCACTTGGAAAAGCAAGCAAAGGAGTTTAAGGACCGAGAAGATCTGGTCCCCTACACAGGGGAAAAGCGAGGTACCGAATCATGTTGCTCTTACGAATGTGTCGCTCTCCACGGATCGCTGGGTGCCCACGGTACACCGGGCCCTGTGTCCAGCCCAATGTGACTGGGCCTCCCTGCCTACATCCCTGCCTGGCCAAAAAAAACGAAAACCCAACTCCAAACGCATTGATGGTGTAGATTTAGGGGAGTTATGGTTAAACCAGACCAGTGTAACTCCACCCCCCACCACCCGCCCTTAATCCCCTTTAACTGGGATGCCCTGCTTATTTTTTTTTATACAAACCTAGACACTTTTGAAAATGATAGATGTGATCATTAATTGCGATGTCAGTACATGAGACCTAAACAAGGCCCATTCTGTGCAAACCAAGAACAAGAGAGACCCTGTCTCTCCCCCCGCCATCCCTGCTCTTTCCCCAGAGTTCCTCTCCCTGGCAGTTGCATTCCTCCTTCCTCCATCCGCGCCTCCGTGACTCTGCCCCAGCCCAAGGCCAGCCTGCAGAAGTGCCTGAGGAGCAGAGTTCAGTCCTGACCGCCCAGCCCTCCGAGGCCTTCCTGTCGCTCTCCGAACCGTCCTGCCGCCCTCCCCCATCACGCTCGCCCTTGCTCAGCTCCCTGCTTCCCACGGGCCTGCTGAGCGCTTCTCCGCCTCACCGCCCACCAGGCAGGTGCTCCTCTCCCCTCCGCCGGGCATGCTGGCCCTCCGGTTGCCTCTGTGCTGCCTTCCTGCCCTGTTGGAGGCATAGCGGGTGGGCACAGCCTGGAGCAGGGGGCATCCGGTTGCAGTCCTGGCACTACCCCTTCCCCGCTGTGTGAGCTTGAGTAAACTGTTAAACCTGCTGGGCCTCCGTTTCCTGGTCTGTAAATGGGGCCGGGAAAACAGTAGGAGCAGTTAGGAGGCTGAGGTAAGACTAGCGCTGGGCCCATTGTGGATGTTATGCAAGTATTAGCTGTGAGCACCCTTTCAGGCTCACCTGTCCTGATCCCTCTCTCCGGGAAGCCTTTCCTGTCTCCTGGGTTTAGGACGTGCAGTCCCTTCAGCTCCTCCTTGGTAACTCTCCACCTCAGGGGTCTGTGGGCTTCCCTCACAGCAATTCCCACGTTATCGTTATCTCCATATCATTTGTCTCTCTCTCTCCTGTAAGCCTCCTGAGGGCAGGGACTCGGGCTGTACCCTCAGCACTCAGTGCAGGGCCTGGTGTAAGGCAGGGCTCAGTGGAGAGTTGGTGAATAAATGAATGGGTTCAAATTAAATAAATGCATAATGCCTGGTGGCTCAGTTGGTTGGAGTGTCATCCGGGCACTGAAAAGTTACAGGTTCGATCCCCAGTTAGGGTGTGTATGAGAGGCAACTGATTGATGTTTCTCTCTCTCTCTCTCTCTCTCTCTCTCTCTCTCTTTCTCTCTCCCTCATTAATAAAAAAATATAAATTTTTAAAAAAGAATATAAGCCCCATGAGTACAAGGACCACATCTGTCTGGTTCGTTGCAACCACATCTAACAAACCCTAGCACATAGTAGACACCCACTAACTATTTCTTAAATTAACTAGTTAATTGTGTAATTCATTGTTTAGTCTCTTCCATTCTCCCCACCCCCAAGAACGTAAGTGAGATGAGCCACGGGGCCAGGTCTGTGGCTATTAGCTCTGTATCCCTGTTGAATTAGCAGAATACCCTGCAGAGTATCTGCTGGATGACATAACAAAATGAAAAGGGCAACAGGAGTCGACACGGTGGGGAGGATGGTGAGCCATCCCAAACCCTGGCATTTTCAGATTTTATTGAAAACCTGGGGGGTCAGGGAGGCCCAGGGGCACCTGGCCACGGAACCCCGGAAGGAGGACTGTGAGACCTGGAAGGTGGTGGCAGGGCCAGGGGTGGGGGTGACTGGGGCCTTGACCACAAGGGCTAGGTGTACCCTACTGAGAATGTGGCACGAGATGTTCTTGAGCAAGACACTGGTGCCATGAGGAGTGGATTCAGCACAGCAGAGAGAGAATAGAATCTCTGCATTTCGTGGCCTTAAAACACTCAGCGTCCCACCCACACATGTGAAACACGAGGACACCAAGGCTGTGAGAGAGTCGGCAGCAGGCCTGGGCGGCCGGCCGGTGAGTCCTTGCTAGCGTCCACTTGCTCCAGCCCCCGTCGCTCTCCCAGGGGAGGAGCTGCGGAGGGCATGGGTGTGGGGAGGGAATCCGGGCGGCGCACAACCAGCCCTGCTGCTGCAGAGGAGCCAGTCTGGCTGGAGCCTGGCCCCGTGCTCTCAGCTCCTAGAGCCCGGCTGCCTTCGTGATAAACCGGGCCGGCCCGAGCAGGGCAGCGAGGATTTATTCTACTGCCGCATAATGACAAGCTTAGAAGGTTCATCGGCATCACCACCATCTCCATAAAGGATTTCCTGGTCATTGTGGGAGTCCTTGTAGATTGGATGAGGGGAGATCTGAACAGAGAGTGTGGGGAAGACCTTCCATCTCCAACAGCCAGACTCAGCGCCATTCAGTCCAGCCCCGGGCCTGGAGCTGGGCCTGGAGCTGGGCCTGGAGCTGGGCCTGGAGCTAGCTAGGCTGAGGGGAGACAACACTCCAGCACGCAAGACCCAACAGAATGTGTCCTGAGGAATGTGAGCTTCATTCATGCTGACTCAAGCAGGGGTCAGAATAAAATACCCATGCAGAACATTTTCATTAGGATTAGATTTGTTTGGCTGTAGGTGCTAGGGGATTAAAAAGTAAAATAAGAGAACTTAAGCAAGGTGGAAGTTTAATTTTTTTTTCTTCACTTAAAAGAGTTGCAGGGTTAGGCAGTCCAAAGCTAGCAAGGCATCTTGCCTGGTATTAGGAATCAGCACCCTTTCCAGTTTATTATTATTATTTATTATTTATTATTTATTATTTATTATTATTATTTTAATCCTCACCCGAAGATATTCTTCCATTGGTTTTTAGAGAGTGGGAGAGGGAGAGACAGAGAGAAATATCAATGTGAGAGAAGAACATCGATGGGTTGCCTCCTACAGGAGCCTGACCAGGGCCCAGGCCCCGGGGAGAGTCTGCATCCGAGGTATGTGCCTTCACTGGGATAGAACCCGGGATCCTTTGGTCTGCAGGCCAACCAACTCTACCCACTGAGCCAAACCAGCTAGGGCCACCCTTACCGGTTTTTTAGTATTTCATCCCCTGCAATATGTTCTTGTCCTCGTGGACTGTCTGGTTGCCTGAAGCTCCAGTCATCACACCCACATCCAATTAGTAAGATGAAGGAAGGGAAGAAGTCCAAATCCTTCTTGTACCTCTCTGGAGGCACCTGCTGTAGGGGATAGAGGTCTTAAATATTTATTGAATTTCATCCTAGCCATTGTATCGGTCATGTTCACACTTGATTTTCATTTTAGCCCCTTTGTCTCCTTTGTATGTTTTGCCCTTTTCCAGATCCATCTCTGGATACATCCTCCCTGCCCCGGATGATTTTATTGTGTATTGGCCATTGCTATATATATATATTTTTTTCAAATATATTTTATTGATTTTTTTACAGAGAGGAAGAGAAAAGGATAGAGAGTTAGAAACATCGATGAGAGAGAATCATCAATCAGCTGCCTCTTGCACACCCCCTACTGGGGATGCACCCACAACCAACGTACATGCCCTTGACCGGAATCGAACCTGGGACCTTTCAGTCTGCAGGTCAACGCTCTATCCACTGAGCCAAACCGGTTTCGGCCATTGCTGTAAATAATTTAAACAAGGAAAGTAACTCAATGTAATTTCCTCCACTGAGAGATAGACCCTGATCCCATTTTAGTGAATATTCTTCTGGACATTTCTCTCTGCACTTTCTACCCCTTCCCACCTCTGCCGTTACCACCCTGGCCCACGTCACCCTCCTCTCTCACCTGGACTCTTGCAGGAGCCTCCGAACTGTCTCCTGCGTCCATCCTCACCTGCTCCGGGCTATTCTTAACCAGTCGTGAAAGTGAGCAGGTGTTTTGTGGTGTTTTTTTTAATTGAGGTAATAGTCACATAACATAAAATCAACCATTTTAAAGCGACCAATTCAGGGGCACTTAGTACATTCATAATATTGTGCAGGCACCGTCTCTGTCTAGATCGAAAACACTTTCATCACTCCAGAATAAACCCCTGTACCGAATGAGCAGTTCCTCTCCTTCTCCCCTCCCCTCCCGCCCCCGGGGACCACCAGTCTGTTTCTATGGATTTATCGATTCTGGATATTTCCTACAAATTGAATCACATAATGTGTGACTTCGTGTGTCTGGCTTCTTTCGCTTAGCGTCTTGTTTTCGAGAGTCATTCCTTCCCTTTTATGACTGAATAATGTTCTGTGGTGTGTTTGACCGTCCATCCAGGGATGAACTTTTTGGTTGTTTCCACTTTTTGGCTACCGTGATTAGTGCTGCTATGAACATTTATGTACAAGTGTTTGTTTGTCTGTTTTTAGGGGTTTTGTTGTTGTTGTTGTTGTTGTTGGATCATTTGGAGAAGGAAGTTTTTTGAAGAACTTTTCCAAAGCAACTTCACCATTTTACATTCCCACCAGCAACATACCAGGGTTCCACTTTCTCCACATCCTTGCCAGTTTTTGGTTTTTACTATAGCCATCCTCATGGGTGTGAGGTGGTATCTCACTCATTGCAATTCCGACTTGCATTTCCCTAATGACTAAGGAGGTTGAGCATCTTTTCACATGTTGTTGGAGAAATATCTGACAGTCCTTTGCCCATTTTAAAACTGGGTTTTGTTGTGCTTGTTGAGTTGCAAGACTTCTTTAATATGGTCTGCATATCAGACCCTGTCAAATATGTGACTAGACAACAAACATTGTGTATGTTGGCTTTTCACTTTATTGATACTATCCTTTGATGCACAAACGTTTTAAATGTTTTATTTTTATTGATTTTTAGAGGGAGTGGAAGGGAGAAGAAGAATAGAGAAATAGAAACATCAGTGAGAGAAAAACATCATGGGTTGGCTGCCTCCTACACGCCCCCTACTGGGGATTGAGCCTGCAATCCAGGCATATGCCCTGACTGGGAATCGAATCCGTGACCTCTGGGTACCTGTGTTGATGCTCAACCGCTGAGCCTCACCAGCTGGACAAAGCTTTAAATTTTTATGAAGTCCAATTAATCTATTTTTTTCCTGCACCCTGACCCCCTCACTCACACCCAGCCTAAAACTTTCTACTTATTTGCTCTGCTTTATATCCATCTGATATCCTCTGATAGCTTTACAATGCTTGCTTATTACCTATCTCCTTTCACTAAGTTGTAAATTGTTCATTGCTATTCCTGGTCTAGCCCCTAGAAAGGTGCCTAGTGCATAGGAAACACTCAATAAGTATTTATTGCATATAGCCTATATAATAAAAGGTTAATATGCAAATCCATTCAATGAAACTACTGGTCATTATGATGCGCAATGACCATCAGAGGGCAAATGCTCTCAACGCAGGGGCTGACCCCTGGTGATCAGTGCGCTCCCACATGGGGAGCACCACTCAACCAGAAGCTGGGTTCATGGCTGGCAAGTAGAGCGGTGGTGGCAGGAGTTTCTCCCGCTTCCACAACAGCATTAAGGATGCACAACTGACAGGCCTAAGCCATCAGCCGGACATCCCCCAAGGGCTCCCAGACTGCGAGAGGGCACAGGCTGGGCTGAGGGACCCACACCCCTGAGTGCACGAATTTCATGTACTTTGCCTCTAGAGAGAGAGTGTGTGTGTGTGTGTGTGTGTATGTGTGATTTTTCATGCATGGAATTGAATTATTCATGCTATTTTGTAAGCTGGCTTTTGCCACCTTTTGTCTTGGCATTTTCCTTCTTAGTAAGTGGAGAGCCCCATCATCCTTTGTAAGAGCTGCCGGGACTCCATTGCATGGATGCCCCAGAATTTCTCCAGCGGTCCCTCTGGGTGAACACTGCAGTGACCACCCTTGTATGCCTCTTTGCTCCTCATTCAGTTCTGAGTCTGACACTTTAAAAAGATCACGTCCCATGAGGCAAGGAGACATTTCTTGCTCCCTCGTCCTCTTTTGATAATCTGAGTGTATCTTATTTATTTTGTTTAGAAATGTTTCTAGATTTTTCTCTCCTATCAGAACCCTTAGTTAGGATATCCCAGCCACTGGTATTTGACTTTTTAAAATTCTTTTATTCTACTTACAGGCCATTTAAATCAATGACCCATGTTTTCAATAGCAAACAGTCTAGTTTGACCAAACTACAAAGGTATGCTTTTCAAAAAGAACAGTCCTTTGTGGGAGATCTTCCATCCCTGTTCTTGGGGAGGTCTGGCATGGTCCCCCGAGGGAGACAGCCCCAGGGACTCTCAGCACGGAGGGATCACAGAGCTCGGGGGAGGCCCGGGGCTGTTGCCGAGACTGCCCCGTGCGGCTGCACTAGTGTTGTGCCCAGATTTCGTGATCCCCAAGAACCACCAGGGAACCAAATCCGATGCAATTAGCAAGAGAGTCTCTTCCATGCTAGCATGGGCTCCATCCCACTCACGCCAACAGCATGGCGGAAAAGAGGCCGAACTTCGACAAGTCCAGGGGTTTTATAAGGGTGGTGATGTCACTGCTTTGGCTGACCCTGATTGGTTGGGTGAGGGCTAGGGTCGTTACACAAAATGGAGGATAGCTCCGCCCTGTTCTGCCCTGCCCCACAGTACAAAATGGAGTCAGGAGTTAGCCTCGCCCTGCCCTCTCACTTGCACTCCCTGTAACCGACACTCGTGTGTTTCCAGGGAAGGTCTGGGTCCCCAAGCAGAAGCCGATGGATCCCGTGCTGGAAAGTGTGACCCTGGAGCCAGAGCTGGAGGAGGCCCTGGCGAACGCCTCCGACGCGGAGCTCTGTGACATCGCAGGTGAGAGGCGCTCCCTGCGCTCCCCCGTCCCTCAGCAGGGCCCGGCCTGCGTCTGCGGGGAGCCGTGGGCGGTTTATTTCCACGTGAACCGCTTCTCTCTCTCCAACACGGACTAGAGGAGACCAAGGATATCAAAATAGAAGTCCATCGTCAAAAACCAAACTGAGGAACATAGAGATAGAACCACCTAAACTCATTACACTACGGAACCATCGGTTGTTGCCATGGGACCCCATCCCAGAGGGCTGTGGACGCATCCTGGGGTGGGGGTGGGGCTGCATGGGCCCTGTTCCCCTCTGCATCAAATCCTGCCCATGCCACCTGGGGAGAAAAAGGGGGGGCAGACAGAGGACTGTGGGCATCCCAAGCTTGGCAGGTTCACAAGGGCTGGAGCAAAGCCACCTGATTTTACCACTTTGTGCCCTCAGGAAACGCCCATCTCACATTTGTACAGCACTCTCTCTCTTCCTGTGTGTGTGTTCCCACAGGATCTTCCCCAATGGCCCCTAAAACTCCAGCAGGTGGCCTGACCTTCAGAGCCCTTCATCACCTCAGCATCTCTCCTTACTACTGTCTAGTCCAGCTGTGGGCAAACTTTTTGACTCGAGGGCCACAATGGGTTCTTAAACTGGACCGGAGGGCCGGAACAAAAGCAACCTGACCATGCTGGCACTCTCATCTTGGGCTGCTGGTGAAGGAGCGGAGGGGAGAGCAAGAGAACCCTCCGCTCTTTCGGCTCCGCGGGTCAGATAGAACATCCGAACGGGCCGGATCCGGCCCGCAGGCCATAGTTTGCCCACAGCTGGTCTAGTCTCTGCCCCGCATGGCCACCAAGAGTCAGATCTGGCCACACCAAACAGTCTGCATTTCCCCTCACCCCCATCCCCATAGTGCTGTGCTCCCTGGCCAGGGGGATGGGTGGTCTTTGATTCTGCACACTTGGGGGCTATTACCCATCACCCAGATGATGACAGAAGGGTGGGTAGGACGGGAGAGACTCAGACAAGGGGGAAGGGGAGAGGAAAGATGGGCTTGACTCTGCCTGGCTGAGGTTGAGGGAGAGTCAAGGAAGGTTCCAGATTGCCAGCTCTGGAAACTAACTGGCTGTTGGTGTCATTAATGAGTGTGTATTAGTCTGCTCGAGCTGCCATAACAAAGTACTCCAGGCTGGGTGGCTTAAACAGCAGAAGTGCATTGTCTCACGGACTGGAAGTCAGAAGCTCAAGGTGGCGGCAGGTTTGATTTCTTCTGAGCCCTCCCCCATTGGCTGGCCAGTAGCCCCATCTCACTGCGGCCCTCCTTGCTGTGTCCCCTGGTGTGACGTGTGTCCTACTCTTTTCTTCTGAAGACGCCAGTCAGATTAGCCTAGGGCCCACCCTGAAAGCCTCGTGGTAACTCAGTCACCTTTTTAAAGACCTCATCTCCAAATACAGTTACACGTTCAGGTCCTGGTGATCAGGACGAGAACCTTGGGGTTTTGGAGGGTCACAGTTCAGCCCCTGCCAGTGGCAGAGGAGCGGGCTGAGTTCAGTTCGAGGCATTTGGAGTTCAAAGTGCCTGTGGGCCAGCCAGGCGGGAACAGTTGTCCATGAAAGTCTTGAATTCTGCCAGGGATCCACGCTGCAGCCCTTGTGGCATCGTTAGCATAGAGACGTGGGCATCATTGGCATTGCCAAGCTCCAGGCAGAGGGCATGACAGGGGTGGGGCCTGGGGGTGTGCAGGCAAGTGTCCTGGCTTGGGTAGAAGCCTTTGAGAGGTGAGGGCCAGTGAGCCACAAATAGGCTGGGAGCCGAAGGTCAAATCACAGTGGACACAGCCTAATGCAAGAGCAGGGGAGACAGAATGAGGGTTCGGGGCTGGCCTGAGACGCAGAGGTAGGTGAGGCCGGAGGCTAGGGGAGGCCACCAGTGCTGGGGGACTTGGTCTCCTGCCTCATGGCATCCTCTGGCTTCTCGTGGGTGCTGTGTGTGTGTGCTGGTGGCATTTGTCACAGGGGATGGGCGTGGGAAAGGCAGCAGCTGCCATCTACAGTGGAGCCATGTGGGCAGGGACAGTGAGAGGACTCCAACATGCAGGAGGGGTGCCCGTGGGTGCTGGTGGCCAGAGCCAGGTTGCAGGGACCAAGTGGCACATGCAGAAAGACAGTGTGCAGACTGTGAGTCCAAAACACCCTTCCCTCAGGAGGCAGAGAATTCGGGAAAGACCAAAGGACAGGCTGGAAGGGTGTCAGGGCCGAGGGAGAAAGGTTTCCATTCCACCAGGAAATACAGAAGCCGTGAGCCCCCATCCGGCCCTGGACACGGACACTTAACTCAGAAGACGTAACCGGCTTGCTCTGAAGTTCAAGTTTTGTTTTGTCAAAACTACACAAGTCACATTAGACCCCACATCATGCCTATGTATGTTGACCGAACCGTCTCTCTGATGGGGGGTTGGGGGGTTCCCCTTGACTCCCGGAGGTGGGTGGCTGACACCCTTGTGCGGCACCTCCACGCTGACTCACCCCGGAGCTGTTTTTACCCTGGTCCTTCTCCCCCATCACCTCCGTGACATCACTCCCCTCGTTAGTCAGCTCCGAGGGATTATCGGATGACTCCACTGCCAGAACCGCCAGCTCCTGTGCCAAAATAGAACTGCAATATTGGGCCGAGTTTCTGTGTTGGCTTCTTGAAACTGTTTCTCTTTATTTTTTTGTTGGTGTGGTTCGTTATTATTATCTGTTCATGATACCATGCCCTTCCCACGCCCGGAGAGGAGCCGGGGAGCCGTAAGTGGCCGCGGTGTTCACCGGCTCGGCGTGGGCGCCTGACGTGGTGTGTCAGCCATTTGAAGGTGCCGGTATCTCAGGGGGAGGAGGGGCTGCACAGATGCTGGCCTCCAGCTCCGAGGTCTCTGGTCGCTGGGCATTGCTTCCAATGCCTTGCTGCTTATTTATTGATGACAACCCCCTGCGAAGTAAGATGCATCCTCCCCATTTTACAGACGGAGAAAGTGGGCACCGTGAGGCTAAATGCCTTGCCCGTGGGCAAAGGACCCAGGCAGCTTGGTGCAATGGCCCAATCGCATCATCACCAACTGGTGCAGCCCGGATAAAGCCCTCAGGGTTGGGGTCACGGTGGACACAGACGGTGGGTGAGAGGGGGTGCCGAGTCTCCCTGAGCGGCTGGGGGACGATGGGGCCGCAGTAGGAAATCTGTCTGTTTAATCCTCCCCTGAGGATATTTTTCCATTGATTTTTAGAGAGTGGAAGGGAGAAGGAAAGACAAAGAGGAACATCGATGTGAGAAATATCGGTTGCCTCCTGCACGAGCCCAGCCAGGGTCCACGCCGGCGAGGAGCCGGCAACCTAGATACATGGATACGTGCCCTTGACCGGAATCGAACCTGGGACCCTTTGGTCCACAGGCCGACACTCTATTATCCACTGAGCCAAACGGGCTAGGGCAGGAAAGGCTCTGGACGCCACATTACGGCGCTGACACCTGGGACTGGGGGTGTGCTGGAGAGGCGGGTGAAAGAGGGGTGTAGGCAGGGGGCAGTGGTGTTTAGAGGGTGGGGGAGTGGGTCATAGAAGGCAGGCCCCAGGTCAGGCCAGTGGCCAGGTGGAGCCGTGGGACTGATTCGAGGTGGCTCTGCCGAGAGACCAGCTGTCCCTAGCGCTGGACCAGAGGCCAGACTTTCAAAGATGCTGCAAGAGAAGGAGGCAGGGGGAGGACATCTTGCCGGAGTGCTGGGTGTGGTTGACCCATCAGAGGCAGGGGCTGAAGGATGGGGGGCAGGGAGGACTGGGCCTTCCCAAGGAGGGGGTGCATGGAGCCATGAGGTGGACAAGCCACTAGAGATAGGAAAGTAGGGAGAGGCTGAAACCGGTTTGGCTCAGTGGATAGAGCGTGGGCCTGCGGACTGAAAAGTCCCAGGTTCGATTCCGGTCAAGGGCATGTACATTGGTTGCGGGCACATCCCCAGTGAGGGGTGTGCAAGAGGCAGCTGATCGATGATTCTCTCTCATCGATGTTTCTGACTCTCTATCCCTCTCTCTTCCTCTCTGTAAAAAATCAATAAAATACATTTAAATTAAAAAAAAAGAAAAGTAGGGAGAGGAGGGCGTCCCCTGGAGCCTTCACACCCCAGCGCCCAGGCAGAGCACTCCCTAGGCTCACCTCCGCCAGCCACACGTCCACCCACTCCGCAGCCCTTATCTGGCCTCCCCCTGGGTGCCAGGCTCTGGCCCGGCCCTGGCAAAGGACAGCAGCCTGGTGCCTGCCCGCCCAGAGCCGCCTAAGCCAACACTGAGGCCAGTGGGGAAGGACAGGTGAGAGTGAGTGTGGCAAAGGGAAAGAGACAGGCGGCGGGACGGGGCTGGGCTGCGTGCTGGGGGCTAAGGCCAGAGACATAGGGTCCTGAAGGAGGACGGGCAGGGTGAACGGGGAGCAGAGTGAATAGGGGTGAGGGGGGTTGGGGGGGTAGGGTGGGAGGAGCGGAGGCGGCCCCGCCGCCAAGCCGCTTGCTTTGCAGATGCAGGTGCCCGGGCTTGGTATTCGGTGCTGCGAGGAGCAGGCAAGACCCCGCAGGTGTCACACTGACTCAGGTGTGACTCGGGTAAGGCCAGGCCGGTGAACTCTCTCTTGTTCATTTGTTTTCGTGTTTGTGCTTCATTCATTCACTCACGGAGTCATGTGCGTTATTGAACTCCCACGGTTTGAATGAGTCAGGCCCAGACCTTGCCCTCGGGTGGGGCGGGGGGGGGGGGGGGGGAACAGGACGTGATGAGGACCCAAACCAGTTAGGGCTATCTATACACGCTCAGAAGCAGCCCAGAAGCATGTCCATTTTAATATGAAAAGCGTCACCACAGGGTGGGGAACACTTGCCTCTGACAAGTGTCCTGAATTCTTGGCCTGTGGCCTTGGGCTGTGGCTTGGGGGCCCCAGGGAGTCCCCTGCAAGCACTTGGCATTATCGCGCCTGCCACCCCCCCCATCAGGTAGGGCCGCCATCCTGGATTGCCTCTGGGGACCCTTCAGCTGGGACGGACCCAGAGGATGTGGGTAGGGAGACTCGCCCTTCGGAAGGGCCAACCCCAGGCAACCCCAGGGGCTCCTGGGACTCGCAGAGGAAGTCCTGGGCGGAGCCGCCTCCCCAGCTCCGGGTGCTCCTTCCTGCCGTGGCTCCTGCCGTGGGAGAGGCAGGTGCAGGTTCCGCTGCGCCGGGCCCAGGCCGGGGCCAGAGCCAGGGCCAGCCCCTCCACCTGTCCCCGGATGCCTGCGTCCGCCCTGCGCCAGCCGGAGCTCTTGGCCGCGGGACAGGCCGGGTGTGCGCCGCTATCTCTGCACCCTTAGCGGAATTACAGCTAAGCGAGCCCTGCCAAGGCAGAGAGGGGAAGGAGAACTTGATGTTCTTTTTCAGAGTTCAAAAATAGTCCTTTTTGAGTTTTGAGGAAGATTTGACTTATTTAAAAAAAAAATAAAAACCTCACATTCCCCAGTGCTAAATCCAGCGTTGCCGGTATCTACCAGGAACGAAGCAGCAGGCAGAGCCAATGTGCTGTTCTTCGTCATTCACTCACACCTCCCTCTCTCTCTCCTTCTCACCCTCTCCTTCCCCTTCCCTCCCTCCCTTTTTCTTCCTCCCTTTTTTTCTCTCCCTCCTTCCCTCGCTCCCTCCTCCCTTCCCTGCCTCTTTCCTTCCTTCCTTCTTTCGTTCCTTCCTTACTTTTTTCCCCTCTCTCTCTCTCTCTCTTGGATTCCTCCTTTCATTAGAGCTGCAGAATGGTTTTAGCTCTTCGTGGGCCTGCTGTTGGCATTCGATGCTTCCTAGAATACGTTATCTGTTTTTAGGATTTTGAAGTGGAGGGGAAGCTTAGAACTTTAGAAGTGCTGGTGACCTAGTGCTTGGAGGCGTGTGTGTGTGTGTGTGTGTGTGTGTGTGTGTGTGTGTGAATGAAAGCTAACTTAGAAGCCGGCGAGTCCTCACTAGATGGTCTCTGACAAACCACTTCCCCTCGAGCCTGCTGGAAAGTGGAGGGTCCACAGCACCTGCCCCGGAGGCTTGGGAAAAGTCAAACAGGATAAAATGATGAGATGTGATGTGGGTGTTATGGGAAGGCAAGAGACCAGCTTTCAAACATACCCCGTTTTACAGGTGAGAACACTGAGGCCCCAAAAGCAGACGTGACAGGGTCGCCCAGTAATGAATACCAAGGCCAGACTGGAGCCCAGGTCTCCTTCCTCGCGTCTCCGGCACTTTCTTTCTTCTTCTTTTTTAAAAATATATTTTTATTGATTTCTACATAGAGGAAGGGAGAGGGGGACAGAGTTAGAAACATTGATGAGAGAGACATCCTTCAGCTGCCTCCTGCACACCCCCCCCCCAAACTGGGGATGTGCTCACAACCAAGATACATGCCCTTGACTGGAATCGAACCTGGGACCCTTGAGTCCACAGGCCACCGCTCTATCCACTGAGCCAAACCAGTTAGGGCTCCGGCACTTTTCTGTAACCTTCCTGCCTCTGCCCTCCTTTCTGGATGGTTACAGGAAGCTGTCACCCGAGCACAAAATGTATTTTACATTTTCCGTCTCTCTGTACACGCTCAGAAAGACCAGTCATGCAGCCGTGTCTGTCCTGGGATTCCCAGGAACCTTCCCAAAGTGTTCTTCCAAGCCTGCAGTCGCAGCAGCAGCCGGGAAGCTCCCCGAGCTGCTGCTCCCTGTGTGGGAGCCGGGGGTGGGGGTGGAGGGGTAGAGAGCGCTCCAGAAGGCGATGCACCGTGCTCCGACCCACCTGCCACTGACTCAGGCCTCAGCTCCACTCCCCACGCAGCCTCTGCCTGAACAAAAGCCCAGAGGGCCTGTAAAATGCAGATGCCTCTCTCCCTACTGTTCTCCTTAAGTGATGAGCAGGCAGGTCTAATTTTAGCGGGGAAAACTCTTAGAATGTGAGAAACAGAAGGGACTTGAAGATCATCTCATCCTGTGGCTCTCAGCTCCCGGGCTGCACATCAGAACCATCCAAGATGAGATTTTAAAAAAACATGCCTCCGGAGATTCGGCTTCGTTGGTCCCGGGCGGAGCAGGGATGTTGCCGCAAAGTTCCCAGGTGAATTGTACGTCCAGCCACGATCTTGTCTCACCCCTTCATCGGACAGAGAAGGCTGAGGCCTGGAGAGGGAGGGGGCTTGTCCAAGGTCACACCGCATCGGGGGCATGATCAGCACCAGTCCTGACTCTTCCCTAAGGACTCTGGGTTTTCTGTGGGTGTTTTTTTTCCCCCTAGCTAAAAACCACATCTCATGAAATGGGTGGGGGAATTTTTGTTTTTATTTTTTAAAATATATTTTATTGATTTTTTACAGAGAGGAAGAGAGAGGGATAGAGAGTTAGAGACATCGATGAGAGAGAAACATCGACCAGCTGCCTCCTGCACACCCCCTACCGGGGATGTGCCCGCAGCCAAGGTACATGCCCTTGACTGGAATCGAACCTGGGACCTTCCAGTCCGCAGGCCGACGCTCTATCCATTGAGCCAAACCGGTTTCGGCTGGGGGAATTTTATAAAAAGCATCAGCAAATACTATTTACCAAATGCTTACTGTATTCTGGAAGAGATAGAAGAGAGAGAGAAAGAGAGAGAGAGAGAGAGAGAGAGAGAGAGAGAGAGAGATTACATTCTTTCCTGGCCTCTGGGAGTCTATAGCCCAGTAGGGGAAGGACACAGGTACCCAGATATCTCTAACTCCTGGTGTTCTGTGTGCGGGGATAAGGACTCCAGGAGCGGTGGGAGAACCAGCAGGGCGGAGGGAGGAGCCCAGGAAGACTTCCTGGAGGAGGAGGTGTTATTCTAAGTCTCGAGGGATGGAGGGGTAGCGTTGTTAGGTCAAACGCAGGATGCTCAGATAGATTTGAATTTCAGATAAACAACAGGTAAATTTTTAACGTAAGTAGCCCAGAGACTAGATGAGACCTACATATACTAAAACATTTTTCATCTTTCGTCTGAAATTCCAGCGTAACGGGGTGTCTTTAATTTTATGGGCTACATCTTGCAACACGACCAGGGGCATTTCAGCACTGGGAGCTGCAAATGAGAGACTTGACATCGGGGGCGGGGCGAGGGGGGAGGAAGCAGGAGAAACTACTGGGCAGTGAGTGTCCCCGGGGCAGAGAGGGTGTGCGGGAGGGACAGGCTGAGAAAGCAGGGCCAGCCCAGCGAGTATTGGTGAAGACACCACCCACCCACCCACCCACCCCGACGACTGCACTGGCCTCCTGGTCCCCCACGTCCTTCCCTCCTGTAGTTCGTGCTCCCGGCAGCCAGAGTGACTGAACTCCAGTCAGGCCAGCTCCGGCCCTCTCGGGCCGCCAGGGGCTCCCCAGGCTGCACCTAGAAAAAGACCCCCAACTCCTTACCAAACCTAGACCACCTGCAGGATCCCGCCTGGCTGTGGAGTACAGTCGGCTCCCGGGGGTTGTTGGGAGGACTCAGGGGGAAGGGTTCAGGCGGTGTCCCCCACTTTGATAGCCCCCCCGAAACCACCTGGGAGGCTTTTTTTTTTTTTTAATATATTTTATTGATTTTACACAGAGAGGAAGGGAGAGGGATAGAGAGCTAGAAATGTCGATGAGAGAGAAACATCGACCAGCTGCCTCCTGCACACCTCCTACTGGGGATGTGCCCGCAACCAATGTACATGCCCTTGACCAGAATCGAACCCTGGACCTTTTAGTCCGCCGGCCGACGCTCTACCACTGAGCCAAACCGGTTTCGGCCACCTGGGAGGCTTTTGACAAAGGCAGACATCTCGGCCCTTGGCCCCAGATATGGTGGTTTAATTGGTCTGGGGAAGGCCCGAGTGTCGGGGATCTCTAAAGGTTCCCCAGCGATTCCAATACACAAACAGAAGAGAATCGCTGACTTGCAGCGTGTCCTCTGGCCAAAGCAAGCGGCTTGGTGAGGGGGGTGCTAGGATGTCCCCCACGTGTCCAACGTCATCTCAGCCACTCCCGGCCCTGCCCTCCCTGAGCCTTTAGGGCTTTCCCACCCGCTGCTCCCACTGCCCACAATGTTCTGCCTCCCTTCTCTTCGCCTAGCCAACTCATCACTCCCGTCCCATTCTCCCAAAACACACTGAGCTTCTCCCTCGCCACGCCTGCCTTACACTGTGCCCATGTTTTTAGTTGCGTGGGTCCCTGCTTAGCGGCTCTGTCCCCCACAGACAGTAAGTGACACGGGTGGGGATCCCCGCTTTCCTGTTCCCCCCTGTCCCCCCTCGCCCCTGGAGCTGGACACACGAGTGCCAGCACTCAGTAGACGTTAGCGAGTGGACGAAAGAACGAGTTGAGCACAGGAGTGATGTGGTCAGAGCTGCATTTCCAGATGCCAGAACCTGCCGGCAACGAACAGTACCTGAATGAGGGGATGAGGATAAGAAAAAGACAGACAAGAACAGATGGGGTCGGGAGGGCTCAGACCCGAGGTCTGCAGCCCCGCATTTTATTTTTCCGACCCTTTAATACAATTCTGAAGGAGGAAATATTTATTTCAGGCAATCAGGCAGGTGGCCTGCTAACTTGATCAGTTCCTGTACAGATAAGTTCCTTCAGCACCTGACCTTTTACAACCACCTATCTTCCTCTTATCTCGCAGCTCCCTCTGCGTCAGGCTCCTAACAATTGTTTTACCCTAAAGCAAAGACATCTGCAGTTAGCAGCATTCCTAGGGGTAGTAGTAATTTTCCACTTAGGTTAGTGGAAAGGGGGGCACATGGAGAGCCCAGTCCTACACCCATGCCTGCATTCAGGCATATAGGACCCCTGCATTCAGGGCAGCTCCCCACAACCAGAAAGGTGTTTCTGGCTGCTCTGTGCTGGAGCTGGGGGTGGGGCTACTCAGCTGTGACTGTCCTGCCGAGACATGGGGGAGCCTCGACCAAGACAAAGGGATGGAGCGGGTGGTGGGAGAGACGCTGGTTAGAAGGGAGGGGACGGGGTGAGGGTGCATGGCCCAGGTGGAAGGAGATCCGGAGGAAGAGGCTGTTGCCGGGGAACATGAGCTCTGCGTGGGCCGCGCCGGGTTGGAGGTGTCAGGGGGCCGTCTAGGAATCTGCGGCCGGGAACTCGAGAGGTGTAGGCTGGTGACGGAGATTTGACGTCCGTGTACACAGAGGCCAGTCCCATCTAAGCGTTTTCGTGCAAGGGTTTCTTGCCATTTCTGGGGGCAAGAATTCCGGGGGTGTGGAAGGCCCGTGCCCGGGAGGCCCTTCTGTCAGAGGGCGAGTCACGGGCCCCTCCGTGTCCCCGCAGCTATCCTGGGCATGCACACGCTCATGAGCAACCAGCAGTACTACCAGGCGCTGGGCAGCAGCTCCATCGTGAACAAGGAGGGACTCAACAGTGAGTACTCGCCCCCCCCCATCCCCGCCCTCCCTCGTCCCCGCAGCGAGGATGCCTGGGAAGCGAAGTGGTCCTCAGACGGTTCGCCCCCTCCCACTCCTGCTCTAGAACGCTCACATTTTTTACGTCGCCAGATCTATCCACCTCTTCCTTTCACTCCTCCGGGGCCACGTCTTGTTTCCGAAGGCCTTCTCCATCCCAGGGTTATTAAAGTACCTCCTGCACGTCCCTCTAAAGGCTGGAGAGGTTCACTTCCTCCGTGCAACGACTTAATCCACCTAGAGTTCATGTTTTGTGTGCGGTGCGAGGTGCGGTCAGATTTTCGCTTTTCAGTGGATAGCTCATCGTCCCGACACCATAACGTATCTGCACCACGGCGTCTGCCCCACCGCTGGTGTGGGACTCCACCTTGATCCTACACGTTCATCCTACACGTGCATCCACGTGTGTCTGTCTGTCTCAGGCGCCTCTCATTGTCCCACGAGTCCATTTGTCTCCTCCTGTGCCGATATTGCCTTGTCTTCATAGGCCTGGCACCTTGTTCCAAGCTGGCGTTGGGACCCAGAGAGAAATGGGGGTGCCCAGAGAATCACCTGCCCCCTGTAAGGCTTATATATGTCCCTCCTACCCAGGCTTCCCTTCCTCCCCACAAGAGCCCCTGTTCACAGCTACAAGGTGAGGCCCCCGAGGTGCAGAGGGTTCAAGGAAGCCACCCAGTGCTTGCAGGGCATTAAAGACAATCCAAGCAGGGCCCACCCCCTCCACAGGTCCCCGAACCCTGCGTCCTCCTGGGTGTGCTTGTGTGGAGGGGAGGCGACCCCCGTGTCTCTGTGAGACACCCCCCACCCCTTTCCTGGGTCCCTCTAGGTGTGATCAAGCCGACGCAGTACAAGCCTGTGCCCGACGAAGAGCCGAACGCAACCGACGTGGAGGAGACGCTGGAGCGGATAAAGAGCAACGACCCGACGCTGGAGGAGGTGAACCTCAACAACATCCGGGTGAGTCCGGTCTTCCCACGGCACCTGGGCGGGGAGCTGTGGCCTGGTGTCACCGCGACGCCCGCTGCCGGCTTAGCCGCGCAGAGAGGACGGGCGGGCCTGTGCGGGCTCCGGGCCCTCCGGGTCAGGAGGAGGGTGGGATGGGGAGGGGGGGAGGGGCAGTGCAAGGAGCACATCCCGTGGCCCGGGTTCGTTTCCGAGGATGGACATCCGGCCCCGATGTTCGTCCCGGACCAAGTCAGCTGCAGCTGGGGAAACCCGCTGTGTTACTCATAACAGAGCCTCTCGCCGAAACCGGTTTGGCTCAGTGGATAGAGTGTTGGCCTGCGGACTGAAGGGTCCCAGGTTCGATTCCAGTCAGGGGCATGTACCTCGGTTGCGGGCACATCCCTGGTAAGGGATGTGCAGGAGGCAGCTGGTCGGTGTTTCTAGCTTTCTATCCCTCTCCCTTCCTCTCTGTAAAAAAAATCAATGAAATATATTTTAAGATAAAAACAAAACAAACAAACAAACAAAACAAAACAAAAAACAGAGCCTCTCTGAGATAACATCGTGAGCCACACACACTTGGCTGTGCAGGACCAACGGCTGGAAAAGCCGGTGCCCACAGGCTCGCGGGGTCCCCCAGCCTGGGAGGCGCCGCTCAGAACCACAGCCATGCTGGTCACGCTCCCTTTCGGCCTGTGCAGCCGAGAGGGGGCTGAGGGCCCGGAGGTCTGAAGCCGTACTCCACGCTGCCAGCCATCCCTCCCCAGGCATTTCCCGTGTGTCCCCCACGGGCAGGCCGCAGGGGAAACTCAGCAGCAGCCCAGCTGCCCGCCCACCTGCTCCGCCCGGCGGCAGGGGGCTGGGGGGATTGGCTCCGGGAGGGGGAGAAAGGGGAGGCGGGGGAGGCGGCAAGACAAGAAGCAGGCCCCTGGCTCCAGGCTCCTCTTTCCTTCCTTCTCCACTTTCTCTGAGTGACTGCCAGCCCTGCGGCACAATCAGATGGGAAACCAGCGTCCATCCGGAGTGCCCCCCCCCCCCCACCGGCCTCCCGGGCTCCCGGGCTCTGTTCCCACGGGAGCTAGCTTGACGCTCTGAAATGAGAGACCCATGAGGGCACAGCCAGGGCCTCCGATGCCCGCCGTGTGCCGAGAGGGGGACCCTGGCCGGGCTCAGACCTGTGCATCCGGGAGTGGATGGCGGCTCAGAGGGCAGGACCCCGCCCCTTCACTGTGGGGCCTCCCCGGGCCTCACTCCCCGCCCCCCCCTGACCCCCCTGCACATCAGGCAGCTGGACTAGATCAGTGTGTCTCACCTGCGGAAATAAAAAAAAAAGTATATGCCAGACCCACCCCCCTCCCCAGTCTCTAACTGAATTGGTCTGGAGCAGGCCCGAGCTTCAGCATTGTGCAAAAGTTCCCAGGAACCTCTGGGGCAGATGTCTCTTAAAGATTATCTAGGGCACTCCCATCCCCAACACACACACACACACACACACACACACACACACACACACCTCTACCTCTGTTTTCCAGAATCAGGCCCAGAGAAGGGAAGAGACTAAGGCAGGGGTGGGCAAACTTTTTGACTCGAGGGCCACAATGGGTTCTTAAACTGGACCGGAGGGCCGGAACAAAAGCAACCTGACCATGCTGGCACTCTCATCTTGGGCTGCTGGTGAAGGAGCGGAGGGGAGAGCAAGAGAACCCTCTGCTCTTTCGGCTCCGTGGGCCGGATAGAACAGCCGGCGGGCCGTAGTTTGCCCACGGCTGGACTAAGGTGACCAGATCGTCCAGGTGTTGGCGGGACAGTCCTGATTTCTAACAATTTTTTCCCTGCATCCCGCGGCGTTTTAAAAAAGTCCCGATTTTTGGAAAGATTGGAAACATTGGAAAGATTCTTTCCAAAAATCGGCACTTTTTAAAAACGCCGAAGGCCGCAGGAAAAATTGTTAGAAATCAGGACCGTCCCGCCAACACCTGGACGATCCGGTCACCTCAGAAGAGACCCTCCCAGAGTCACGGAGCAAACCGGAAACACTGCCACTTGCTGCTGGGGGAGAGGCCAAGCTCCCGCCCACCCCCGAAGCCCAGGCCCAACGCTCCTCCGCGCCCCCTGCCTTGCTTCTCCTCCTCCTCCGGCCCCTGTGCCCACAGAGGAAGCGGTGGTCCTGCCTGGACTTCCAGGAAGGGTTTCTGTCCATCTGTTCACCAGAAGGTTCTCTCTCCCCGGATCCCAGCGACGTGGAGCTAAACCGGCACCCTTTGCCCCGCTAGCTCTTCGGCCAGAGGTTCGCTGTACACCCGCCTGTCTGCCCCGCCTGCGGCTGGCAGGGGCCCCGCTCACCGCCGCCTTTCTCTCTGCAGAACATCCCCATTCCCACCCTCAAGGCGTACGCGGAAGCCCTGAAAGGCAACTCCTACGTGAAGAAGTTCAGCATCGTGGGGACGCGGAGCAACGACCCCGTGGCCCATGTATGTACCTTTCCCTCCGCTGCCTTGAGGGCGGGTGGGCGGCACAGGAGCAGAAGGGCTGGGAAAGGCCGCAGGGGAACTGTTTAGGATTAGGGTTAGGGTTATGGTTAGGGTTGGTATTGGGGTTAGGGTTAGGGTTAGGGTTGGGGTTAGTGTTGTGGTTATGGTTAGGGTTAGGGTTGGGGTTAGGGTTGTTTATGGTTAGGGTTGGGGTTAGGGTTGTATTTATGGTTATGGTTAGGGTTAGGATTAGGGTTGGGGTTAGGGTTGGGCTTGAGGCCTCGGGACTGGCCGTCTCCCACCGAGGAAGACCTCACTTGGCGGGGTGGTGAGGGGCCTGGGGGAGAGCCAGGAGAGGACGTGGGCAGGATGGTGGTCTCCCAGGCACCACCTGTACGTCATCCTAGTTCAGCGTTTCCCAGACTTTTGACATATGTGTACCCCTTCTATAATTTCCATAACACTGAGTACCCCTCGTCAAAAAAAAAATGGATGTATTTTAATAACCATCAAAATATATTTATTTTTTCTTTTTGGGGGGGGTACATACACAAAGTAATAATAAACGAAAAATAAAATTATTCATAATGCAATATAAATAAGAGTTATATTATACATAACATTTATTTGGATCAATGAGAAGGATGAAATTGCTTTGACTCATGAGAATGTAGAATTGGGTGCAGCTAAGTACGGTGCAACGCGTACCCCCACCAAACTCTTCCCGTACCCCTGGGGGCACTCGGACCACACTTTGGGAAACACTGCCCTAGTTCACCTCCACCAGCACCCCTGGTCCCGGCCGTGCAGGCCTCCCCACTTTGCAGATGAAGAGCCCGGGGTGCAGGGAGCTCAGGAGACTTGCTTTGTCCAAAGTGGCAGAGCAAGTAGAAGGGAGAGCTGAGATTTAAATGCAGCTCCCGTGGACCCGACTGCTGGATCTCTGCATTCGGCACAGTATGGGCAAGGGCCTGCCCCACGCTGCGCCTCGGTTTCTCCATCTTTAGAATCATCGTCTTCCTCAGTGGGTCCTGATGACCAATTTTATTCGCGCGCGTGCTCGCGTGCGCATGTGAGTGTGTGTGTGTTTAATTTATATCTTTAAAATACTGTTGTTCAGGTGAAATTGTATCTATTATAAAGTAGCCTTCCATTCTCTTTTCTTTTTACACATTCAACACAAAGGCGGAAGTCAGCCGGTCCACACCAGTATACCCACTCTGGATACTGGGGTGCTCTGGGCCGGCTGGTAAATCAGGCCGCTCTGTATGTTCCCCCCCGCTGCCCGCCCCAGCTCTTCTCCCACCCACCCCTGACCCCCAGCCCCTTCGCTCTGGTCCAGCAAACAGAGCTGGCCCTGGCATGGCAGTGCCTCCAGCACCTGCCCAGCCACCCGCATGTCCACGTGGATCAGCCCGTGGACTTGCCTAAGGTTATTAAGTATTTTGATTGGCCGGCCCAGGCAAGAGGGATGCTGGGAGAGAACCCAGACCGGGTCCCTCCCCTCGGGAGGGTCACAGAGAAAGCTGGCATGCAGCCGGGGGGTGCGCAGCAGGGCGAGCTGAGCGGGGAGTGATGGTTTCCATAAGGAAGGCTCCCTGGGAGGGAGCCTGGCGTGGGGTCCCAGCAAGCAGGGGCGGTGGGAAGGGCACGCCTGGCTCAGGTGGCCACGGCAGACAGCCAGGCCCGCAGGCTGTATGTAGATCCTGGCCTGTCAGCTGCTGGGTGGTGTCTCCTTTCCTCCACCGCACACTGTGTCCACCAGCCGCTAATTACTTCGTGCCCCAGGCCAGCCTCCGCCCACACGTGCTGCGACTGCCTTGGTCCAGGGGCTGGTTTCCCAGGCTGCCCCTCTGCTCTCCGCTGTTCAGACCCCGAGGACAGCGGCTCCGTGGAACCCCAACAGGGAAATAGAGGAGACAGTGAGAATATCTGGGGATCCCTGGGCGCCACCAGTCGCTCCGTGGACAGTGATGAGGCCCTGTTAGGTGCTGAGCACTGTGGGATGAACACAGTGATTTTCATTTCTACCACCACGGAGGGTAGAAAGGCTAATGGCAGAAACAACATCGATATAAAAACAATTTCCCCCAAACCAGTTTGGCTCAGTGGATAGAGCAGGGGTGGGCAAACTTTTTGACTCAAGGGCCACATGGGTTCTTGAACTGGACTGGAGGGCCAGAACAAAAGCAACCTGACCATGCTGGCACTCTCTTCTTGGGCTGCTGGTGAAGGAGCGGAGGGGAGAGCAAGAGAACCCTCCGTTCTTTCTGCTCCTCGGGCCAGATAAAACAGCTGAACGGGCCGGATAGAACAGCTGAACGGGCTGGATCCAGCCCGCGGGCCATAGTTTGCCCACGGCTGGGATAGAGCGTCGGCCTGCGGACTGAAGGATCCCAGGTTTGGTTCCGGTCAAAGGTACATACATTGGTTTTGGGCACCTCCCCATTGGGGGGGGGACGGGGGGGACAGGGTGTGTGTGTGTGTGTGTGTGTGTGTGTGTGTGTGTGTGTGCAGGAGGCAGCTGGTCGATGTTTCTAGCTCTCATCCCTCTCCCTTCCTCTCTGTAAATCAATTAAAACACACACACACACACACACACACACACACAATCTAAACCAGGGAACAGCAGTGCATGAGGAGGTGTGGATAAAGTCTGTGAGGTTCAGTAAGACAGGCCACAGCGAGCTGGCAGTGTCAGCAAAACCCCTCTCAGAGAAAGGGGCATTGGAAATGGCCGTGAAGGACGGGCCGGGTTTGGATGAGTGAAACAGAGGGGAAGGGCATTCCAGTCAAGGACAGGATGAGCAAAGGCTCCACAGAGGGAGGGCGCTGGGCTGGCAGGGACCTGGGAGTAGCCCTGCCATAGGGAGCAGCGAGAGCCGAGGCTGAAGAGAGGAGAACCTGCATCCAGCAGAGGCTCCGGGAGGGGTTTGGGAGCCACGGCAGGGGGGCGGGGAGGAGAGACGCCGAGCTGTGCTTGGTGAAGGGAGTGTGTACCAGGGACTCCTGCTTCCGGCAAGTTTCCCTCGATGCTTTAGGTTTTGCCCAGGAGGGGCTCCGGGTGACTCACAGGCCCCTGGGCTTCTCTCCCAGGCCCTCGCGGAGATGCTCAGGGAGAACAAGGCGCTGAAGACCCTGAACGTGGAATCCAACTTCATCTCCGGAGCCGGGATCCTGCGCCTGGTGGAAGCGCTTCCAGAAAACACCTCCCTGGTGGAGCTGAAAATCGACAACCAGGTAAGCCGCTGAGCCGGGTCTCCTCCAGTCCTTTGCCTCAGGACGCTCGCCGCCGCCCTGCGCTTTCCTGCGTGCTGTCCCTTCCTCTCCCCCGGGGTCTGGAGCCAGCTGGGCCCAGCGTGCCGGACGGAGCTGACTGCACATCTCTCCCCAAATCCCCTTCAGCGATAGCACCTTGGAACCCACACACACACACACACACACACACACACACACACACACCGGGCGGGAATATTTACACTGGAGATTGAGCCCCCCGGAGCGAGGTGAGTGCCCCCTCCTGTGTTCTCCCTGGGACCGTGGTCGGCAAACTGCGGCTCGAGAGCCACATGTGGCTCTTTGGCCCTTGAGTGTGGCTCTTCCACAAAATACCACGGCCTGGGAAGTCTATTTTGAAGAAGTGGCATTATAAGAAGTTTTGAAAATGTGGCTCTCAAATTTCCATCGCTGTCCTGTTGATATTTGGCTCTGTTGACGAGTGAGTTTGCCGACCACCATCCTAAGACCTCGGCTTCCCTGTGAGGTTCCCGGAGGCTGGTGTTGTGTCTGTGTCCTCGCAGTCTCAGGCCGGGCTCAGACGTGGCCCACAGCGGTGCTCACCGCACCAGGAGCAGGCCGGGGTCGGACGGAGTCTAACCCACATTCCACTCTCCAAGACTCGGCGTGGGGCTTTGTTCCGCAGAGAGCGTCCTCTTTCCTCACTCATGTAGGAAGGCCGCATGAGCCGCTGCGCCCTGGCACGTGAATCTGCTGCCTCGGACTCCGTGTCTCTCTCACGGGCCGTGGCCTGGCTGCTGCATCGCCCATTCCCAGCCCCTGCCCACCCCACCTACCATGCCCCTCCTTGGGCCATTGCTGACCCTGCTCTTTGGAGGCAGGAGGGGCACAGCAGATGGAACGGAGGCATGCAGCCGGCTTGGCAGCAGCTCTGGGCCAGGCCTAGGACCAGCTAGACATGTGACTTCAAGCCTAGCTGTGCAGGGACTACCCAGCGTCAGCTGAAAACTGACACCTGGGGAAGAATGCTGGACCAAGAGGGCCCAGGCCATTTGCCTCTGGTCACTGTGATGGCAGCTGCCAGGCAGCGAGCTGCCCACCTCCCTTCTCACTACTATTCCCCCCGAGCCCGGAGGTGGAGCATCACCCTCACCTGGTTCACCTCCCCGAGCCTCACTACCTCCCTTGTCAATGGGGTAATAAAACCTCCACTTCTGAGGAGATGATAGATTAAACTATCCTATGTAATAAAGAGGTAATATGCAAATTGACCCTCATGCCATAACACTGTCACAAGATGGCTGCACCCACAGCAGAGGTGGGGTTTCCGTAACAAAAGATCAGCAGGGACCTGAGGCTGTGGGGCGCTGGGCCAGGCCAGGGGACCTGAGGCTGCGCCCTTGCCCAGCGGGGCTTGATGGGGGTGGGGCCGGCCGGATCTGGGTCTCACACAATTTCGAGGCATGTGTGGGTGGGCAGGACTTGACTCTAGTTCCCGTGGCGTGCCCCGGACCCTGACGGGAGGGAGATTTTCATATACACTTTACTGACTTCCTTTTATCTCTGACACTTCTGTTATAGAGAAAGGGCAAATAGCAATATTAAAATATTCCCTCTAATTAATTCCCTTTTTAATGTGCACAAAGTTCAAGCACCAGGCCACTAGTGTGGTCCATAACTTCTGTAATTACTCCAGAGGCG